>OZ007590.1:12190972-17563472 GCA_963931845.1 Maratus michaelseni | reverse complement strand
ATGAACGTAGGGATATCAGGGGTCGATGCAGGTTTTTTTTCTTGGGGCCCATTTTGTGAAAAGTAAAGGTTATTTTTGTGAAATTTATTATATTTTTGTGAAAAGTAAATGTTATTTTTGTGAAAAATAACATTTTGTAACGAAAGTTGAAATCCAGTTAATCAAATTCGAACGAAACATTTATAAACAAAAACTTTTTTAAATCCTTTTGCTGAAGTTTTTCTCTCTGGTGAAATTGTTTGTTTACAAATTACACATTTTAAAACATCACAAAATAATAAATAGTAAGTTTTTATGGAATAGAATTTTGTGAAGGAACCCATTTTATCAAATTGATTTTTGTGAAGGGGCCCATTTTATCAAATTGATTTTTGTGAAGGGGCCCATTTTATTAAATTGATTTTTGTGAAGGGCGCCCATTTTATTAAATTGATTTTTGTGAAGGGGCCCTAAACAGGCCCCAAATTTTGCCTGGATCGACCCCTGGATATACTATTTGTATGATACTTCATAGGTCCAGGAAATTTTCTTTCTTGCCATGGGGAATCTATGGCGGTAATGTCAACCTGATTTGCATTTTGTTTACGGATTGTTTGTTTGGAGTTTGCATCGGAAATAGTACTGTAATTCACTGGGGGGAAAAAAACTTTTAAAATAAAATATTTGAAAGACTGTTTCATAAGCACCCTTTTTTATGCAATAAAGAAGCTTACTTTACTAATATTGTTATTGTAATTTTTTTTCCATCAAGTTTTGACGGGTTCCATCTAGTAATTATAAATTCACTTGACGTTTCCCCATGGACCCTAGTGCATTTGACTCGTTAAAACAAGCATTAACAAGACGCCATTCATGGACACTGTAAAGATATCGGAAAGCCGCCAAAGAGCTGTGTGAGAAAATGCACATAAATACTAAGAATAAAGTCTAAAATCATTGGAAATTTTGAGCCACAGCTACAGGCAAGAGTCAAAGCTGTTCAACAGAGTTGAGTTATTGAAGTAAAATATGGTATTTATAAGTAGAAATCGTTTACAAAAGTTTGAACGGTCTTTTGTGTCGTGTACTGAGAAAAGGCTAATTTCTAAAAATGAATGCTATAATTATTTAAACATTTAGGCAAACAATTCCCCCCCCCCCGAGTACAAGGTTTTTCTAGGCACGAGGCCCTGTACGACAGCACCTGTTACACACTCTTAAGGACGGCTCTGTATAACCCTGCATATAAAAACTTGTAGAGTTATAGAGAAATGCATGATAAACAAGATGAAGCAGGCAGTTTTTAAATCGAAAAATTTTTCAGCTTGGATTGCAAAAACAATTGCATATAAAAGCATGAAAACTTGCAGTATATAGAGATGATAAACATGTTGAAGCAAGCGATTTTTCAATCAAAGAATCATTTTAAGCTCTATTTAATGTTGAAATCTGTCAAGATAGTTCAATTAAAAAAGCTTTATAGGATCAAAAACTATGCATAACATTTTAACAATTTTTTGCGGGCACATACTTGACTAAATTGTGGCGTGCAATGTCTAATCCTTTAAAAATATTGTCTATTTTTCAGTTGTTTTTTTTCCAATTTTTAACACTTTCCAACTTAGCTGCGAAGTGTTTATGAATTTGGTTTGTCTGCCTTTCCATGCTTAACTCGCGTAAATATACTCTGATTGCCATGCAATTGATATATGTTATTGAGATTTACCAAGGGATGTTCGCTATTGAAAATAAATTGTGTAGCACTTATTGTTTCTTTACAAGGACATTAAAAAAAATTCCATTACATTACGGTCTATGGGGGAAAAATCATTTGCAGTTCAATTTAATAATATTACACTATTTCAAACATATTGAAATTGATATATATATATATATATCACTTACATGCACTAAAGAGGCTTATGATAGAATATGGTGTGTATAGCATTCATTCTTCATTTACAGAACACATAAAATAATTCTGTTAAAGTACTGTTACGTTAATAATAATTATTGGAAGTGTGCTTTCAGTTGCGATACACTTTTTTAAATTTAACCGTTTTTTGCCTCTAAGTTGGTATGTAAATTCTATAGATCATATACAGGGTAGCACAAAAAGTCTGGAGTACATTTCCGTTCATTGACGGAAATTACAGAAGGGAAAATTTCAACTGCGCTATGCATTTTCTAACCGATATCAATTTTAGCATTCTATGTAGTATATATACAAATCTATAGATCCTATACAGAGCTGTACAAAGGAATTCGGATATTTTTCTGAATACTGTTGGTAATTCCTGAAACTGGGTTTTTAAATGTATTATGAGTTTTCAAAATTGTTTGCTTAAACATTGGGCGGGGCTAGTTGAGCTTAAGCCGAAAGGTAGGCCTCTCCGCCCGGTTTGATCTTGTTTACTTAAGCATCATATTTCACCTCATTAAATGGTACAACGATTCAAGGACTTCTAAAAGAATTTTGGAAGCGTTGGAAAGTGTTACAAAATCTATGCTTGACGCATGATTTTTCGTTCTTTTTTATTCATAATTTCGTTATCTGAATAGATTAATTCATAGTTTAAAATGACCTCTGTTTCGTCTTTTTTACCCACTGTTGCTAGATATTAAAAAGCTCAAATAAAATTTACAAACACTTTTCAATTGAAAAATATATTTATACGTGAATATTAAAAAAGGAACGAAAAATCATGGGTCAAGCAATGATTATGAAACAATTTCTAACGCATCCAGAAAATTGTAACGAAACTTCACAGTTAAATAAGGTGGAAAAAGATAAGTATTTTTAAACTGTTTATTCACATAACACATTTCAAAATTCAGATTCGGGAATTACTATCAGTAGTGAGAAATGTAGCCGAATTATTTTGTGCAGTCCTGTATATTATCTATAGATTTGCATATATACTACAAAGCAAGTGAAAATTCAGTTCAGTTAAAAAACGCATCAAATAAGTTGAAAATTAAATTTAGTAATTCTGCCAATAGAAGGAAATTCACTCTATGTCTTTTATGCAGCTTTTTATTATCCAGAGATTTTTATTACATAATTAAAAGCACTCTTAATGCAATTACCTACCATAAACGTCAATATACCCTGTATATGATTTTACTTATATTCCACAAACCTCTCTCTTAGCATACTCTTATGGTTCATATACATCTCTTATAGTTCAGCAGGAAAATGTGTAATACAATTAAAAACAACCCTTAAACAATTCACTCTCATAGTCTATAATACTTATGAATTTCCTTGTGTAGTCCTGTATGTGATCAACCAAATTTATACACACCACATACTATGCAAAAATTCAGTTAAACTTAAAAACGCTACAGCTGAAAAAGCACTTCGAGCGATTATCGTTCATAGACAGTACTCTTACCTAATTATTTTGTGTGTCCCTGTAAATGAGCAGTAATTGCTATGCACACCATATTTGACAGTAAGCATCTTATGGTGCACTACAGTAATGTATATCTAAGTTTGAAATAATGTAACATCATTAAAATACACTGCGAACGATTCTTCCCCATAGGCCATCATGTAACGGAATTATTTTGTATGATCCTGTAAATGAATGACAAATGCTTTGCCCTCCATATTCTACATACAGAAAGCATGTTAGAGTGAATCTCAGAAATGCTTAACAATTTCATTTATGATTGGAATAGTGTAATATTATTAAATGAAAACTCATTTCAAACAATTTTTTTATATTGCCCATTATGTAAAGGAATACTTATGATTGTCACTGTAAATGAAATATAAATGCTACATAATTTTCAATAGCAAATGAGGTTTATTGTAGCAATCAATGAGGTTTATTGTAGCAATCATGCTACAATAAACCTCAATAGCATAGATCAAGTGCATGGCAATCCGAGTATATTTATAATATAAAATAATGGAAAGGAAATGTTGTGCTCCTGGTTGCAAACCTAACTATGATACTGACAAGAAGTATGCTACACTCTTCAAATTCCCCACTGATAATGAAAAGAAGAAATTGTAGCTAAGAATATTGCATTGTGATAATTTTACTCCTATTTCAATAGCAATAGTCTGCATTAAACATTTTGATGAATGTTTTATAATTTGTGAAGATAGAATTAAACGAGATGGTGATACTGAACTTGTCGCTCTGAGAAAAAAAAATAACCCTAATGACAGATGCCTATATTCCGGCATATTTGAATGAACATTTGCCTCCAAAACAAAAAGACCCAAATGATTGATGGAAAAAAAATAAAAGAAGCAGACGATAAACAGTTTAAGAAATGGTACAAGTACAACGATGACATTATAACATATTTTGAAGAATTTATAAATAAATATGTAAATTTGTTCTGATGTGTTCAAAAATTCATTTCACCTTTGATGCATGCTGCATACATTTTAATTCGTGAAGTTTTGATATTACCTTTTCCATCTTTTTTTAAGAAAATTAACTAATTTAGATAATAGTATGTAAAGTATTCATATTGCAAGGAGTTTGATGTGTAATAATTTAATACAGGTATATCTTTATAACTTGCTCTGAAAATATACTAAAAATGCCAGTATTTGATCAGTTTTAAAATATATTTTATGATGCAAGTCTAAAATGCATTTTCAGTTAGGTGAGCAGAAATATAAAGACTAGTTTTAAATGCGCATGCTTAGTTTGACAAATATGGCATACCTAAAATTTTAGAAATGTTAGTATTTATTAAAGAATTAAGTTTTTTTCAAAGTGAAGGGTTTTCTTTCTTCCTTCCTCCACCTCCCCCCCCCCCAATTTTGAAGTGAAGTGAAACCACAGAAAGTTGCAATTGCTACGATTTTTTTACCTTCCACTAATTCCTAAAGAAAATTGTCACTTTAATAATCACATATCTGCATTTAAATAAGACAAAACTTTCTATTAAAAATTAGTGTCGAAAAATTGTAGCAGTTGGCAGCTATGGTATTGAGTCAAGCTGAATCATAATTCATATCCAGAACTATTTCTCGCTGACATTTATAGTCTATTTTGAAAATCCCTGATCTTTCAATATTTTTCTTGTAAAAACCCTGTTCATACTTGTTATGATACATTCCATTTATACTTTTAAATTCAATAGTTTTCATTAATTATTTTACTTAAATTAAATATTTAATCCTTATTAATCATTAATTAAAAGTTTTCATATTAATTAACATTTAAATTGATTATTTAATCGTTATTATTTAAACAGTCAATAATTTCTATCTTTTTAAAATTAATCTTTTTAACTTTTCTTCTAAGATATTATTATTAATTAAATATAACTTCTAGAATTAAATCACTTTTTAAAAATCAATATCAATAATCACTTGTAAATTAAATTATAATCATGCATTTAAATCTCTGGATAGAGAATTAAAGATTTCCGTTTGTTGACATCGATTCCGGTAAAGTACCGCGATTTTTCTTCTAAGTTAAAATATATAATTTCTACTTTTTAAATATTAATTATTTTTGTTTTAAAATTGATGCAATAGATTAAACATAATTAATTATGCAGTCTGCCAAAATCCTAGCAAGATTCAACGTAAATCGTGGCAGATATGAATTTTTAAACATTTTCTCTAATTTCAATGTTTACTTCGGTTGCTTTCACTATGATGCCTGGCCATTTTGAATCGCATCTTCGTGCGTTCAAAAAACAACAACTTAAGAGGTAATTGTCACCCATTTTGATGTAGGGGTCGTTCGAGCGGACATTCCAAGGTTAAGGGGTGCATTTTTCAGTGGGGAAAAGGGGAATTCAAATTTGTTCTAGAACATTCGTGTAAGTAAGATCTTAATTTCCGCTACTTGTTGCTAGGGAGTAAGTGTTTTCCTTTCGCCAGTATCGTTCGCGTGTAGACTTGAGTTGTCGCACTAATGCTTTTTAGCAGTTACGGTTGAGTGTTAAGCGGTGCGAAACGAAGAAGAGGAATGTTACGCCTTTTCTGATTGGATAGTTTGGCTGGTGTTTCAGTTAAACTTGGTAGAGTTTGAATTCAAAATTTTTTTAGTCAGTTGCTGCTCTCCGTTGACTTGGGATGTAGGTGCAGGAGAGGATAAAAGGCAGTGTTTGGCCGAAAGGCCAGACACTATGTAAAAATATTTGAGTGAAGACAGATGTGCTGCTGGTATCTTCAACGCCGTTAATGTTCTGATAAGATTTCGGAGTTTTACTATATTTTTAATCCAGAATATGTCTCTCTAATTAAAAGAGACTATCTTCACCAGCTTCAATTCTTCATAATTCAGCATCAATTCTTCATAACCTAAATGCGATATTCGTATAGATTTCTACAAAATCCGTGCAGATTCCTCTTCATTTAGATATTCAATGTTTTCCGACTTGAATGGATATTCTGCCAGCGATATGGATGTCATCCGCGTAACATATTAGATTCATCAGTCTGGTGTGTTTAAAGCTGCTAGAATAATGCCACCAAGCAATGGGAGTGTTCCTACTCATGCTTATTTCTCCAGCTAGATATGAATAAAGTATTTCACCGTTTATAGTAAGTGCTTCCTTTCATCGTTCCGTCGCTTCAGTCCAGATTAATTCTCCAGCTAGATATGAATAAAGTATTTCACCGTTTATAGTAAGTGCTTCTTTTCATCGTTCCGTCGCTTCAGTCCAGATAATGCAGAAAAATGAGTATCTTCTCAAGTGCGATTAAAGATCAATTCTGAATATAACTATAAAATAGAACAATTTCTAATTTAACTTAAATTTTAGCATAGACGATTAATTTTAACGAAGATCCTAGTAATCTCTTTTTTCTAGAACATTTAAATTACTAATGTTGAATTGAACTGAGTAGATTATGATGAAGATAGCTTATTTACTTAAATAATTTGTATGTATTTTATTGAAGTGGCCACAGTTAAACTAGATAAAATGTCTTGTGTGAATAAAATCAATTATTTACTTATATTCCTGTCATCAGCTTTATTTGGGTGAGTTGTATTTTTCTTATTTTCATTTCAGATCTAAATTCGTGCATATACTCCAGTTTGAGTAATTTTATCATCAGCTACTCTAAATTATATTTTACTGAATAACTTACATTATATTTGAGATTTCAGTATTATTTTTACAGTTTAATTTTGTTTCATTATTGCTAAGTTCTACAATGCAATTATGCTGACCACTATACTTTTTCGTCCTGTATTGAGAATTTGGAACGGAATTTAGAGTAAAAATGTATTCTATTATCGAGCTTAAATTTTGATGTATTCCGATCCTAAAGTGGTTGATATATCAATTTTTGAGCATTTATGAAGAATCTCTCTTTGCTCTATCTCCTGAACCAAAATAACTCATTACATTTATGGTGCCATGACTCAGCGAAATGTGCTTAGGTTTTTGCTTAAATTTAAATTTATTATGGCAATATTTTAAATTTTATTGAGATTAAAATTGCTATTTGGCAAAATTTTTTTTTTCTAAATTTTGGTATCCATGTGCTGATTTTTTCATAGAAATCATTCTGATTTGTGATTATTTTGAGAAAATTTTAAGTGCTGTGCAATAAAACTTAATATTATAAGAGTGAATTTATAAAGTGCAATATGATAAAATTTTATGATTTATGATTATATTTCCATATATTTTTTTTTTGCTTTTGCAATATTTGTATTCTTGTGTTTATGTATTTTCAGATATATATTTAATTTGTTTGCAGCATATTTTTTTTTCTTCTCATTTTAAGTTTGCAATACTTGATTTCTTTTGAAAATTTTATATTTTTGGGTGTGTAAAATTTTTTTTGAGGTAGAATGGACCATCAAATGCGTTTTAACGCTCTCATTGCCTCTTTACCTTATTTTCATGGCAGAGATGATGAAAATGTAACATTTTTTATCAGGCATATCGTTGATGTCTGCAATTTGCAGAATCTAAATAATGAGGACCGTTGCATCATTTTGAGACTTCATTGCAAGGATAGGGCGTTAGAATATGTTTCCGGAGACCCCCAGGTTCAGAATGAGCACGATTTTGACACTCTGGTCAGAATGCTCAGAGATAAATTTAGGAGGGAGGAATCATTCCAGGACGCCTCGTACAGGTATTCAAACACCTGTCAAAAGCCAAAACAGTCAGTCAAAGAGTTAGCGGATGAAATTAGAAAAATTGTACATAAAATGGTTCCGAATGTTGATAATTTACCGCAGATGACAGACTTAAAGATGAAGCTTATGTTTTCCAAATTCCTTGAGGCTTTGAGATCCGATATTAAAACTGAAGTAATGAAATTTGGCATGGATAATTTTGAGGACTTGGTTTCAAAATCAGTAGATATTGAAAAAGCGTTAGAGCAGCAGGCATTTTCAATAAACAACATCAATGCAGTAACTTCAGAGAGTTCTAGTCAGAATTCATTGATTCAAGTAGTTTTAAGGCAGCAGGAGGAATCTAACAAAATGTTGCTAGATATGCAGCAACAACTCCAAAGGATAAAAGAAGAGCGAGATGTATGCCATATATGCAACAAATTACACAAAACGAAGGACTGCTGGTATTTTCCAAAATCTTATACTCAGGGTGCAGGTCAACAGGGAAATTTTTCAGAACAAGCTGGTAATTTTTCGGGTCAAGGGAGTAGTTTTTCAGGAAATGATGGGAATTTTTCGAGACAGGATAGGAACTTTGCTAGAAATGATAGAAATCGAGATAATTATGTTCCTAGATTTAACAGGGGTAGAGACAGGAGAAACCACAGGCCTTATTACAGAAACAACCATAAACGTTCTTTAAACCGTTAGGGGGTTCTGGTAATAATTTCTATGATTTTTCCCCTCATTTTCACAGAACCCTTGATAACAATTTTTTTTCTAATGCTGAGGGTTTGGATACTTCTTTTTCTAATTCTAACTGTAAATTTTTAATGTCCTGTAATGTTGATGAATCTGCACTTCCTCTCATCAATTTAAATTTTGGAAAGTTTTCTTTTGAAGCATTGTTAGATACTGGAGCGAACTTATCATTAATTCAACCTAAAACTATAGAATTTCTTAAACAGCATTTTAAATTAAACTTCATTTCTCGTTCTGTAAATATTAAGACTTTAAACAATTCCTCTATTCCATATTTTTCTGCTGTAAGTCTTAACTTTAAAATTAATACCACCTGGTTCCATAATGTTTTTTTTGTGACCCATGATAATTGGCACTCTAACTATCACATAATCTTAGGCTATGATTTTTTGAACAGAAACAAAGTTTTGTTAGATTCAGCCAATTCCCAACTTATTATGGGCAATCTTACTTTTCCTTTCCAAAATAAAAATCCTGCAAATATTCAAAATTCTATTATTTCTAATCCTAATCAAACTCTTAATGTTCTTTCCAATGATCCTAATGACAATATTCCTAAATGTAATGATAATAATACTACTTCTAATAATTCTGATAATAATTTAAATGTTAATACTTCTGATAATCTTTCTCCTGTATCTGAAGAGGATAATGCTGAAACTTCAAAAAATTTTGTCAAACCTGCTAACAAAGTCATAATCAGACCTAATCAAGGTAGAATCATAAAACTTAAAGCTCTTCATAAAATCAATAGTTCATTTAATTATTTATTTTGTCCGTTAAAAACTAAATTGCCTTTAAATCTTGATTTTAGTCTCCATGAATGTAATGTAAATAATTCTATTTTAATGTATATCCATAACAACAATAGTGAAAAGATAATTCTAAGTAAAAGTACTAAATTAGGCTACTTAAAGCAAATTTCTAAGGATCAAATTTCTACTCATGGAGATAGTAAAACTTTTCAGGTTAATTCTTTGGTTTCACAAGATATTTTACAACTGAGGAAAGATGAGTTAAAGGTTGATAATTTTCAAGTTGAGCATTTGTCAGATGTAGATAAGAAGCGTGTACTTAGTTTATTAATGTCCAATTCTGCAGTTTTTTCCACTTCATACAACACTTTGGGTTGTACTGATGATGTAGTTCCTGAATTTAACTTGTTGCACAATTTTGCTTTGCAGACCAAACCATATCCTATTCCCAGAATTGCTAAAGAATTTGCTCGTAATGAGATAGCTTCACTTTTAAACGCAGGTATAATTGAAAATTCTTCATCTAACTATTGTTTTCCAGTAATTTTTGTTAAAAAAAAATCTCTTCCCACAGATGATCCTACTAAATTAAAATTTCGTATGGTAATTGACTACAGGCTACTGAATGCTATAACTGAACCCTATAAAATTTGTCTTCCCAGAATAAATGATATTATGCAAAACATCGCAGGTAAAAAACTTTATACAGTACTTGATCTTAAAGCGGCATTTTTTCAAATTTTGCTTCAAGAAAAAGATAGGTCAAAGTTAGCGTTTGCAACAGAATATGGTAATTTTCAGCCAACTAGAATGCCGTTTGGATTAGTGAATAGTACAAGTTATTTTCATACCCTTATAAATAAATGTTTAAATTTTCTTAAAGGTCCCCATGTTCAATTTTTTCTTGATGACATCATCGTTGCGGCAGATACGTTAGAAGAAATGTTAGTTTGGTTGCAAAAAGTTTTTGATAGGCTTAAGGAATTTAATTTAACTCTAGATCCTGCAAAGTTACAAATCTGTAAAGAAGAAATTACTTACTTAGGTTTCAATCTTCATGCTAATGGTCATTCTCCTTCACCTGATAATGTAAATAAAATCAATAGATTTCCAACTCCCACCAATGTAAAACAAGTTCAAAGTTTCTTAGGTATGATAAATTATTTTCGACATTTAATTCATAATTTTGCAGAAGTTGTACATCCAACAGTTAATTTAACAAAAAAAAGTGTAAAATTTGTTTGGAGCAATGAGTGTCAGGAGGCATTTCAGAAAATTCAAAACATTTTGCTTAATAATCCCACCGTAAAGAATTTTGATGACAGCAAAGAGGTTTGTTTAGTTACAGATGCCTCAATGAATGCTATTTGTGGAATTCTGATGCAGTGTCATGATAATAAGTATTATCCCATTGAATTTTATTCCAAGCAACTTAATCCAGCTGAATCTAAATATCCATCAATAAAGAGAGAATTTTATGCCATTTATGCTTCAATACGCCATTTTCATGAATTTTTATATGGTAGGAAATTCAAAATTTTAACTGATGCTAAAGCTCTTACTCATCATTTAAATTTGGAAAAACAGTCTGAAATAATCACTAGATGGCTTTTGTATTTACAAGGTTTTAATTATAAAGTAGAACACATTCCTGGTTTAATTAATCCTGCAGATTTTCTTTCACGTGTGGTAGATCTTCCTAACAATCCTAACTTATATGTAAATGCCTTAAATATTTTCATTCCAAATAATGACTCATTAACTATAGATAACATACTTAAAGAACAGAATAATGATGAAAAACTTAAAATTATTAGAGAAAAATTAACTTCAAAACAAAATACTAATCCTAATTATTCGATTAATCCTGAAAATAATCTCTTAATGTTTTCAAAGAAAAAGCCTGGTAAAGTTAACAGAACAAAAAAAATTTTAATTCCTAAAACTTTAATTAACAGTTGCATTGCTCTTGCCCATCAACCTCATTTTGGTATAGCTAAGACGATTGACATGGTTCAAAGGCATTATTTTTGGCATGGTATGGTACAGGATGTACAGAATTTTGTAAACAGCTGTGAGAAATGTCTCCCACATAAGAGTAAACAGACTAACACGAAACCTTCTTTTATTCACAAAAGTGACTTAGCTCCTGGAGAGATGATTGCGATAGATATAGTTGGAAAACTTCCACGGTCTCATGATGGTAAATTTTTTATACTTACCATTGTAGATCACTATTCACGCTTTCTAGAAGCGATTCCACTTACTAATGTTACTTCTCCGTCCATTATGAAGGCTCTCAATTCTTATTTTTCAAGATACGGTATTCCAAAATTTATTTTGACAGACAACGCTAAAAACTTTAAATCAGATCTTTTTGATAATTTTCTTAAATCTCTAAATATTAAACAAAGAAATTCCTCCATCTACTTTCCGAGATCGAATGGTCTTTTGGAAAGAATTCATCGCTCTCTTAAAGAGTCAGTAGCTTCTCTGGCAGACAATATTATTGAATGGTCAGATAGACTTAAATTTTTTGTTTTGCACTACAACAATAGTAAACATTCTGTCACTAATTTTACACCTGCTCAATTATTTTTTGGTAGAGACTTAAACTTACCCATAGACACTTTTCAACCATCTCGGTTTGTACAGGATCACCCTGTATATTTTCAACAGCAGAGAGAGCATATTACGACCACTAGAAATTTAGTCAAAGAAAATGAAGAAAGATTTTTCACTCTTAACAATAAATTTTTGAAAGGTCGCTCTCCTAGAAAACTGTCTATTGGTGACATAGTCTACTTAAAGAACTTAATTCCATCTTCTACTTTTAAACCTAAGAATACTGGTCCTTTTAAAATTATTAGAGCTTTCAGAGGTGACAATTACTTAATTCAGCTGCTTGGTGATCATACAGGAAAAACAACAAAAGTTAATGTAAGTTGATCCCAGCAGGATAGTAGTTGTATGTTTATTTTTCAATTATATTTTCTTTTTCTTTTTGAGATAGAACCTTTATTAAATTTATTAAAATACAAAATTGTCATACTCTATCAAATTATTTATATAAGATTCTAATTTATAAAAAAAAAAAAAAAAAAAAAATTTTTTGGTGCTATAGCTGTGGTAATCCCATTCAATTTACTTGAACATATCACCTAATATGTCCGAAGGGCCCTGGTCATTTTAAGGGGTGTTCATTTTTCAATTGACTTAAATATTAAACTTTTAATATCATTTTATCTGTATGTTACTGTTTGCTTATAATGTATCACTTCACCAAATTATGATCTGTTGATTTATAATTTTAATTTTGTTATCTTGATTACCACAATTGTTTCAGACTCAAATATATATTGATTTTTCTCTATCTCATATGTAAAGATTGAAATTTTATTTGATAACAACATACTTACTTAGGAATTGCTTGTTGATGTGATGGTATTTTACTGAAATTATTTTAGGATCCTAAAATTTTAACAACTACTACTTGATAGTCACAGAAGAGATAATGAATAAATATTGAGACAAAATATTATATGAAAATGAAATAAATGAAAGATAAATATAAAAATAAATAAAGAAAGAAATAAAGATTTTTGTGCTGAATCTCTGAAATGTACATGCCTATATGGTTCGAGTGGAGATTTTTTTTATAATTTTTTTTAAGAATACAATAGAGCAATTGCTCTAAGTTTTTCTTTAATTTAGATTTTCTTTTCCAAAAAATTTTAACGAGCACACATGGAAGGTAAATTCGGCCTGGTTGGGGTTAAAAATAAATCACAAATTTCTACCCTTCTGACAAGTCCTTCAAGGTGCAGTTATCTATAATTTTAAGGAAATTTTCTAATTTTTGTGTCCAATTTTCAAAATTATTTAGTCATTTGATTATTTAATTCACTTTAATAACTTTTTGTGGACACCACTACAGTTTGTAAGGGATGTACGTAAGTTTTTCTCTTGTAAAAAATTGTAGTTTAAATATATGATGAATTACTTTCATTTTTGTCTCAACATCACATCACAACAATTTCATTCTGTTTTTATATGTATGTTCTTTTGCTGTGTTGTACAACTGCTGTTTTACATTTCTTGGGGGGGCATTTTGAAATTCGACTTTGAATTTCACTTTTTATATCTGCACATGGATATCCAACATTTTTGCTGGTAGGAAAATTTTAAATCTTTTAGTGCAATGGTTAGATAGGTTTAATTTCAGGTTTTAATTTTACAAACTCACCCTATTCTTGTTTTGTATATATTTTTATTTGTGTTTTGAGAACTGTACTTGCATCATATATATTATTCAATTAATTGTATTTTTGTGCTCAGATTCATCTGTATTGCATTGTGTTTTCTATTTCACTGTCTGCATCCATATTCTTTCTTAATTTTAATGTTTGCATTTTTGTATGTACTTAGTACAATTGTTTGAATCTGTAAAAAATAGAAAATTTTAGGAAAAGTATTGTTGTTCCTAAGAACTATCTTTTGTGATTCCGTAGCAACATTTTGGACTCTAAAATTTTTTGATATCCTTTTAAGGATTGTAAGTTAAAGTATTTCAGATTTATTGTTAATTCTGTACCTACTGATATGAAATATGTTCTTCGCCATCTGTAGGAATGGAGGTAACGATGGCTGTGTCAAAATTTTTATTTTTCACTTGTGAAAATTTTTGTGTAATGCTTATTTTTCAGTTCAATTCTACATTTAATTTTTTTTTTCTCCCCTTTGGCATCAATTTTTTTTTAAATTTTTTTTTTCCCATATTCTAGGGGTAAATGTTATGATACATTCCATATGATACATTCCATTTATACTTTTAAATTCAATAGTTTTCATTAATTATTTTACTTAAATTAAATATTTAATCCTTATTAATCATTAATTAAAAGTTTTCATATTAATTAACATTTAAATTGATTATTTAATCGTTATTATTTAAACAGTCAATAATTTCTATCTTTTTAAAATTAATCTTTTTAACTTTTCTTCTAAGATATTATTATTAATTAAATATAACTTCTAGAATTAAATCACTTTTTAAAAATCAATATCAATAATCACTTGTAAATTAAATTATAATCATGCATTTAAATCTCTGGATAGAGAATTAAAGATTTCCGTTTGTTGACATCGATTCCGGTAAAGTACCGCGATTTTTCTTCTAAGTTAAAATATATAATTTCTACTTTTTAAATATTAATTATTTTTGTTTTAAAATTGATGCAATAGATTAAACATAATTAATTATGCAGTCTGCCAAAATCCTAGCAAGATTCAACGTAAATCGTGGCAGATATGAATTTTTAAACATTTTCTCTAATTTCAATGTTTACTTCGGTTGCTTTCACTATGATGCCTGGCCATTTTGAATCGCATCTTCGTGTGTTCAAAAAACAACAACTTAAGAGGTAATTGTCACCCATTTTGATGTAGGGGTCGTTCGAGCGGACATTCCAAGGTTAAGGGGTGCATTTTTCAGTGGGGAAAAGGGGAATTCAAATTTGTTCTAGAACATTCGCGTAAGTAAGATCTTAATTTCCGCTACTTGTTGCTAGGGAGTAAGTGTTTTCCTTTCGCCAGTATCGTTCGCGTGTAGAGTTGAGTTGTCGCACTAATGCTTTTTAGCAGTTACGGTTGAGTGTTAAGCGGTGCGAAACGAAGAAGAGGAATGTTACGCCTTTTCTGATTGGATAGTTTGGCTGGTGTTTCAGTTAAACTTGGTAGAGTTTGAATTCAAAATTTTTTTAGTCAGTTGCTGCTCTCCGTTGACTTGGGATGTAGGTGCAGGAGAGGATAAAAGGCAGTGTTTGGCCGAAAGGCCAGACACTATGTAAAAATATTTGAGTGAAGACAGATGTGCTGCTGGTATCTTCAACGCCGTTAATGTTCTGATAAGATTTCGGAGTTTTACTATATTTTTAATCCAGAATATGTCTCTCTAATTAAAAGAGACTATCTTCACCAGCTTCAATTCTTCATAATTCAGCATCAATTCTTCATAACCTAAATGCGATATTCGTATAGATTTCTACAAAATCCGTGCAGATTCCTCTTCATTTAGATATTCAATGTTTTCCGACTTGAATGGATATTCTGCCAGCGATAAAGATGTCATCCGCGTAACATATTAGATTCATCAGTCTGGTGTGTTTAAAGCTGCTAGAATAATGCCACCAAGCAATGGGAGTGTTCCTACTCATGCTTATTTCTCCAGCTAGATATGAATAAAGTATTTCACCGTTTATAGTAAGTGCTTCCTTTCATCGTTCCGTCGCTTCAGTCCAGATTAATTCTCCAGCTAGATATGAATAAAGTATTTCACCGTTTATAGTAAGTGCTTCTTTTCATCGTTCCGTCGCTTCAGTCCAGATAATGCAGAAAAATGAGTATCTTCTCAAGTGCGATTAAAGATCAATTCTGAATATAACTATAAAATAGAACAATTTCTAATTTAACTTAAATTTTAGCATAGACGATTAATTTTAACGAAGATCCTAGTAATCTCTTTTTTCTAGAACATTTAAATTACTAATGTTGAATTGAACTGAGTAGATTATGATGAAGATAGCTTATTTACTTAAATAATTTGTATGTATTTTATTGAAGTGGCCACAGTTAAACTAGATAAAATGTCTTGTGTGAATAAAATCAATTATTTACTTATATTCCTGTCATCAGCTTTATTTGGGTGAGTTGTATTTTTCTTATTTTCATTTCAGATCTAAATTCGTGCATATACTCCAGTTTGAGTAATTTTATCATCAGCTACTCTAAATTATATTTTACTGAATAACTTACATTATATTTGAGATTTCAGTATTATTTTTACAGTTTAATTTTGTTTCATTATTGCTAAGTTCTACAATGCAATTATGCTGACCACTATACTTTTTCGTCCTGTATTGAGAATTTGGAACGGAATTTAGAGTAAAAATGTATTCTATTATCGAGCTTAAATTTTGATGTATTCCGATCCTAAAGTGGTTGATATATCAATTTTTGAGCATTTATGAAGAATCTCTCTTTGCTCTATCTCCTGAACCAAAATAACTCATTACATTTATGGTGCCATGACTCAGCGAAATGTGCTTAGGTTTTTGCTTAAATTTAAATTTATTATGGCAATATTTTAAATTTTATTGAGATTAAAATTGCTATTTGGCAAAATTTTTTTTTTCTAAATTTTGGTATCCATGTGCTGATTTTTTCATAGAAATCATTCTGATTTGTGATTATTTTGAGAAAATTTTAAGTGCTGTGCAATAAAACTTAATATTATAAGAGTGAATTTATAAAGTGCAATATGATAAAATTTTATGATTTATGATTATATTTCCATATATTTTTTTTTTGCTTTTGCAATATTTGTATTCTTGTGTTTATGTATTTTCAGATATATATTTAATTTGTTTGCAGCATATTTTTTTTTCTTCTCATTTTAAGTTTGCAATACTTGATTTCTTTTGAAAATTTTATATTTTTGGGTGTGTAAAATTTTTTTTGAGGTAGAATGGACCATCAAATGCGTTTTAACGCTCTCATTGCCTCTTTACCTTATTTTCATGGCAGAGATGATGAAAATGTAACATTTTTTATCAGGCATATCGTTGATGTCTGCAATTTGCAGAATCTAAATAATGAGGACCGTTGCATCATTTTGAGACTTCATTGCAAGGATAGGGCGTTAGAATATGTTTCCGGAGACCCCCAGGTTCAGAATGAGCACGATTTTGACACTCTGGTCAGAATGCTCAGAGATAAATTTAGGAGGGAGGAATCATTCCAGGACGCCTCGTACAGGTATTCAAACACCTGTCAAAAGCCAAAACAGTCAGTCAAAGAGTTAGCGGATGAAATTAGAAAAATTGTACATAAAATGGTTCCGAATGTTGATAATTTACCGCAGATGACAGACTTAAAGATGAAGCTTATGTTTTCCAAATTCCTTGAGGCTTTGAGATCCGATATTAAAACTGAAGTAATGAAATTTGGCATGGATAATTTTGAGGACTTGGTTTCAAAATCAGTAGATATTGAAAAAGCGTTAGAGCAGCAGGCATTTTCAATAAACAACATCAATGCAGTAACTTCAGAGAGTTCTAGTCAGAATTCATTGATTCAAGTAGTTTTAAGGCAGCAGGAGGAATCTAACAAAATGTTGCTAGATATGCAGCAACAACTCCAAAGGATAAAAGAAGAGCGAGATGTATGCCATATATGCAACAAATTACACAAAACGAAGGACTGCTGGTATTTTCCAAAATCTTATACTCAGGGTGCAGGTCAACAGGGAAATTTTTCAGAACAAGCTGGTAATTTTTCGGGTCAAGGGAGTAGTTTTTCAGGAAATGATGGGAATTTTTCGAGACAGGATAGGAACTTTGCTAGAAATGATAGAAATCGAGATAATTATGTTCCTAGATTTAACAGGGGTAGAGACAGGAGAAACCACAGGCCTTATTACAGAAACAACCATAAACGTTCTTTAAACCGTTAGGGGGTTCTGGTAATAATTTCTATGATTTTTCCCCTCATTTTCACAGAACCCTTGATAACAATTTTTTTTCTAATGCTGAGGGTTTGGATACTTCTTTTTCTAATTCTAACTGTAAATTTTTAATGTCCTGTAATGTTGATGAATCTGCACTTCCTCTCATCAATTTAAATTTTGGAAAGTTTTCTTTTGAAGCATTGTTAGATACTGGAGCGAACTTATCATTAATTCAACCTAAAACTATAGAATTTCTTAAACAGCATTTTAAATTAAACTTCATTTCTCGTTCTGTAAATATTAAGACTTTAAACAATTCCTCTATTCCATATTTTTCTGCTGTAAGTCTTAACTTTAAAATTAATACCACCTGGTTCCATAATGTTTTTTTTGTGACCCATGATAATTGGCACTCTAACTATCACATAATCTTAGGCTATGATTTTTTGAACAGAAACAAAGTTTTGTTAGATTCAGCCAATTCCCAACTTATTATGGGCAATCTTACTTTTCCTTTCCAAAATAAAAATCCTGCAAATATTCAAAATTCTATTATTTCTAATCCTAATCAAACTCTTAATGTTCTTTCCAATGATCCTAATGACAATATTCCTAAATGTAATGATAATAATACTACTTCTAATAATTCTGATAATAATTTAAATGTTAATACTTCTGATAATCTTTCTCCTGTATCTGAAGAGGATAATGCTGAAACTTCAAAAAATTTTGTCAAACCTGCTAACAAAGTCATAATCAGACCTAATCAAGGTAGAATCATAAAACTTAAAGCTCTTCATAAAATCAATAGTTCATTTAATTATTTATTTTGTCCGTTAAAAACTAAATTGCCTTTAAATCTTGATTTTAGTCTCCATGAATGTAATGTAAATAATTCTATTTTAATGTATATCCATAACAACAATAGTGAAAAGATAATTCTAAGTAAAAGTACTAAATTAGGCTACTTAAAGCAAATTTCTAAGGATCAAATTTCTACTCATGGAGATAGTAAAACTTTTCAGGTTAATTCTTTGGTTTCACAAGATATTTTACAACTGAGGAAAGATGAGTTAAAGGTTGATAATTTTCAAGTTGAGCATTTGTCAGATGTTGATAAGAAGCGTGTACTTAGTTTATTAATGTCCAATTCTGCAGTTTTTTCCACTTCATACAACACTTTGGGTTGTACTGATGATGTAGTTCCTGAATTTAACTTGTTGCACAATTTTGCTTTGCAGACCAAACCATATCCTATTCCCAGAATTGCTAAAGAATTTGCTCGTAATGAGATAGCTTCACTTTTAAACGCAGGTATAATTGAAAATTCTTCATCTAACTATTGTTTTCCAGTAATTTTTGTTAAAAAAAAATCTCTTCCCACAGATGATCCTACTAAATTAAAATTTCGTATGGTAATTGACTACAGGCTACTGAATGCTATAACTGAACCCTATAAAATTTGTCTTCCCAGAATAAATGATATTATGCAAAACATCGCAGGTAAAAAACTTTATACAGTACTTGATCTTAAAGCGGCATTTTTTCAAATTTTGCTTCAAGAAAAAGATAGGTCAAAGTTAGCGTTTGCAACAGAATATGGTAATTTTCAGCCAACTAGAATGCCGTTTGGATTAGTGAATAGTACAAGTTATTTTCATACCCTTATAAATAAATGTTTAAATTTTCTTAAAGGTCCCCATGTTCAATTTTTTCTTGATGACATCATCGTTGCGGCAGATACGTTAGAAGAAATGTTAGTTTGGTTGCAAAAAGTTTTTGATAGGCTTAAGGAATTTAATTTAACTCTAGATCCTGCAAAGTTACAAATCTGTAAAGAAGAAATTACTTACTTAGGTTTCAATCTTCATGCTAATGGTCATTCTCCTTCACCTGATAATGTAAATAAAATCAATAGATTTCCAACTCCCACCAATGTAAAACAAGTTCAAAGTTTCTTAGGTATGATAAATTATTTTCGACATTTAATTCATAATTTTGCAGAAGTTGTACATCCAACAGTTAATTTAACAAAAAAAAGTGTAAAATTTGTTTGGAGCAATGAGTGTCAGGAGGCATTTCAGAAAATTCAAAACATTTTGCTTAATAATCCCACCGTAAAGAATTTTGATGACAGCAAAGAGGTTTGTTTAGTTACAGATGCCTCAATGAATGCTATTTGTGGAATTCTGATGCAGTGTCATGATAATAAGTATTATCCCATTGAATTTTATTCCAAGCAACTTAATCCAGCTGAATCTAAATATCCATCAATAAAGAGAGAATTTTATGCCATTTATGCTTCAATACGCCATTTTCATGAATTTTTATATGGTAGGAAATTCAAAATTTTAACTGATGCTAAAGCTCTTACTCATCATTTAAATTTGGAAAAACAGTCTGAAATAATCACTAGATGGCTTTTGTATTTACAAGGTTTTAATTATAAAGTAGAACACATTCCTGGTTTAATTAATCCTGCAGATTTTCTTTCACGTGTGGTAGATCTTCCTAACAATCCTAACTTATATGTAAATGCCTTAAATATTTTCATTCCAAATAATGACTCATTAACTATAGATAACATACTTAAAGAACAGAATAATGATGAAAAACTTAAAATTATTAGAGAAAAATTAACTTCAAAACAAAATACTAATCCTAATTATTCGATTAATCCTGAAAATAATCTCTTAATGTTTTCAAAGAAAAAGCCTGGTAAAGTTAACAGAACAAAAAAAATTTTAATTCCTAAAACTTTAATTAACAGTTGCATTGCTCTTGCCCATCAACCTCATTTTGGTATAGCTAAGACGATTGACATGGTTCAAAGGCATTATTTTTGGCATGGTATGGTACAGGATGTACAGAATTTTGTAAACAGCTGTGAGAAATGTCTCCCACATAAGAGTAAACAGACTAACACGAAACCTTCTTTTATTCACAAAAGTGACTTAGCTCCTGGAGAGATGATTGCGATAGATATAGTTGGAAAACTTCCACGGTCTCATGATGGTAAATTTTTTATACTTACCATTGTAGATCACTATTCACGCTTTCTAGAAGCGATTCCACTTACTAATGTTACTTCTCCGTCCATTATGAAGGCTCTCAATTCTTATTTTTCAAGATACGGTATTCCAAAATTTATTTTGACAGACAACGCTAAAAACTTTAAATCAGATCTTTTTGATAATTTTCTTAAATCTCTAAATATTAAACAAAGAAATTCCTCCATCTACTTTCCGAGATCGAATGGTCTTTTGGAAAGAATTCATCGCTCTCTTAAAGAGTCAGTAGCTTCTCTGGCAGACAATATTATTGAATGGTCAGATAGACTTAAATTTTTTGTTTTGCACTACAACAATAGTAAACATTCTGTCACTAATTTTACACCTGCTCAATTATTTTTTGGTAGAGACTTAAACTTACCCATAGACACTTTTCAACCATCTCGGTTTGTACAGGATCACCCTGTATATTTTCAACAGCAGAGAGAGCATATTACGACCACTAGAAATTTAGTCAAAGAAAATGAAGAAAGATTTTTCACTCTTAACAATAAATTTTTGAAAGGTCGCTCTCCTAGAAAACTGTCTATTGGTGACATAGTCTACTTAAAGAACTTAATTCCATCTTCTACTTTTAAACCTAAGAATACTGGTCCTTTTAAAATTATTAGAGCTTTCAGAGGTGACAATTACTTAATTCAGCTGCTTGGTGATCATACAGGAAAAACAACAAAAGTTAATGTAAGTTGATCCCAGCAGGATAGTAGTTGTATGTTTATTTTTCAATTATATTTTCTTTTTCTTTTTGAGATAGAACCTTTATTAAATTTATTAAAATACAAAATTGTCATACTCTATCAAATTATTTATATAAGATTCTAATTTATAAAAAAAAAAAAAAAAAAAAATTTTTTTGGTGCTATAGCTGTGGTAATCCCATTCAATTTACTTGAACATATCACCTAATATGTCCGAAGGGCCCTGGTCATTTTAAGGGGTGTTCATTTTTCAATTGACTTAAATATTAAACTTTTAATATCATTTTATCTGTATGTTACTGTTTGCTTATAATGTATCACTTCACCAAATTATGATCTGTTGATTTATAATTTTAATTTTGTTATCTTGATTACCACAATTGTTTCAGACTCAAATATATATTGATTTTTCTCTATCTCATATGTAAAGATTGAAATTTTATTTGATAACAACATACTTACTTAGGAATTGCTTGTTGATGTGATGGTATTTTACTGAAATTATTTTAGGATCCTAAAATTTTAACAACTACTACTTGATAGTCACAGAAGAGATAATGAATAAATATTGAGACAAAATATTATATGAAAATGAAATAAATGAAAGATAAATATAAAAATAAATAAAGAAAGAAATAAAGATTTTTGTGCTGAATCTCTGAAATGTACATGCCTATATGGTTCGAGTGGAGATTTTTTTTATAATTTTTTTTAAGAATACAATAGAGCAATTGCTCTAAGTTTTTCTTTAATTTAGATTTTCTTTTCCAAAAAATTTTAACGAGCACACATGGAAGGTAAATTCGGCCTGGTTGGGGTTAAAAATAAATCACAAATTTCTACCCTTCTGACAAGTCCTTCAAGGTGCAGTTATCTATAATTTTAAGGAAATTTTCTAATTTTTGTGTCCAATTTTCAAAATTATTTAGTCATTTGATTATTTAATTCACTTTAATAACTTTTTGTGGACACCACTACAGTTTGTAAGGGATGTACGTAAGTTTTTCTCTTGTAAAAAATTGTAGTTTAAATATATGATGAATTACTTTCATTTTTGTCTCAACATCACATCACAACAATTTCATTCTGTTTTTATATGTATGTTCTTTTGCTGTGTTGTACAACTGCTGTTTTACATTTCTTGGGGGGGCATTTTGAAATTCGACTTTGAATTTCACTTTTTATATCTGCACATGGATATCCAACATTTTTGCTGGTAGGAAAACTTTAAATCTTTTAGTGCAATGGTTAGATAGGTTTAATTTCAGGTTTTAATTTTACAAACTCACCCTATTCTTGTTTTGTATATATTTTTATTTGTGTTTTGAGAACTGTACTTGCATCATATATATTATTCAATTAATTGTATTTTTGTGCTCAGATTCATCTGTATTGCATTGTGTTTTCTATTTCACTGTCTGCATCCATATTCTTTCTTAATTTTAATGTTTGCATTTTTGTATGTACTTAGTACAATTGTTTGAATCTGTAAAAAATAGAAAATTTTAGGAAAAGTATTGTTGTTCCTAAGAACTATCTTTTGTGATTCCGTAGCAACATTTTGGACTCTAAAATTTTTTGATATCCTTTTAAGGATTGTAAGTTAAAGTATTTCAGATTTATTGTTAATTCTGTACCTACTGATATGAAATATGTTCTTCGCCATCTGTAGGAATGGAGGTAAGGATGGCTGTGTCAAAATTTTTATTTTTCACTTGTGAAAATTTTTGTGTAATGCTTATTTTTCAGTTCAATTCTACATTTAATTTTTTTTTCTCCCCTTTGGCATCAATTTTTTTTTAAATTTTTTTTTTCCCATATTCTAGGGGTAAATGTTATGATACATTCCATATGATACATTCCATTTATACTTTTAAATTCAATAGTTTTCATTAATTATTTTACTTAAATTAAATATTTAATCCTTATTAATCATTAATTAAAAGTTTTCATATTAATTAACATTTAAATTGATTATTTAATCGTTATTATTTAAACAGTCAATAATTTCTATCTTTTTAAAATTAATCTTTTTAACTTTTCTTCTAAGATATTATTATTAATTAAATATAACTTCTAGAATTAAATCACTTTTTAAAAATCAATATCAATAATCACTTGTAAATTAAATTATAATCATGCATTTAAATCTCTGGATAGAGAATTAAAGATTTCCGTTTGTTGACATCGATTCCGGTAAAGTACCGCGATTTTTCTTCTAAGTTAAAATATATAATTTCTACTTTTTAAATATTAATTATTTTTGTTTTAAAATTGATGCAATAGATTAAACATAATTAATTATGCAGTCTGCCAAAATCCTAGCAAGATTCAACGTAAATCGTGGCAGATATGAATTTTTAAACATTTTCTCTAATTTCAATGTTTACTTCGGTTGCTTTCACTATGATGCCTGGCCATTTTGAATCGCATCTTCGTGTGTTCAAAAAACAACAACTTAAGAGGTAATTGTCACCCATTTTGATGTAGGGGTCGTTCGAGCGGACATTCCAAGGTTAAGGGGTGCATTTTTCAGTGGGGAAAAGGGGAATTCAAATTTGTTCTAGAACATTCGCGTAAGTAAGATCTTAATTTCCGCTACTTGTTGCTAGGGAGTAAGTGTTTTCCTTTCGCCAGTATCGTTCGCGTGTAGAGTTGAGTTGTCGCACTAATGCTTTTTAGCAGTTACGGTTGAGTGTTAAGCGGTGCGAAACGAAGAAGAGGAATGTTACGCCTTTTCTGATTGGATAGTTTGGCTGGTGTTTCAGTTAAACTTGGTAGAGTTTGAATTCAAAATTTTTTTAGTCAGTTGCTGCTCTCCGTTGACTTGGGATGTAGGTGCAGGAGAGGATAAAAGGCAGTGTTTGGCCGAAAGGCCAGACACTATGTAAAAATATTTGAGTGAAGACAGATGTGCTGCTGGTATCTTCAACGCCGTTAATGTTCTGATAAGATTTCGGAGTTTTACTATATTTTTAATCCAGAATATGTCTCTCTAATTAAAAGAGACTATCTTCACCAGCTTCAATTCTTCATAATTCAGCATCAATTCTTCATAACCTAAATGCGATATTCGTATAGATTTCTACAAAATCCGTGCAGATTCCTCTTCATTTAGATATTCAATGTTTTCCGACTTGAATGGATATTCTGCCAGCGATAAAGATGTCATCCGCGTAACATATTAGATTCATCAGTCTGGTGTGTTTAAAGCTGCTAGAATAATGCCACCAAGCAATGGGAGTGTTCCTACTCATGCTTATTTCTCCAGCTAGATATGAATAAAGTATTTCACCGTTTATAGTAAGTGCTTCCTTTCATCGTTCCGTCGCTTCAGTCCAGATTAATTCTCCAGCTAGATATGAATAAAGTATTTCACCGTTTATAGTAAGTGCTTCTTTTCATCGTTCCGTCGCTTCAGTCCAGATAATGCAGAAAAATGAGTATCTTCTCAAGTGCGATTAAAGATCAATTCTGAATATAACTATAAAATAGAACAATTTCTAATTTAACTTAAATTTTAGCATAGACGATTAATTTTAACGAAGATCCTAGTAATCTCTTTTTTCTAGAACATTTAAATTACTAATGTTGAATTGAACTGAGTAGATTATGATGAAGATAGCTTATTTACTTAAATAATTTGTATGTATTTTATTGAAGTGGCCACAGTTAAACTAGATAAAATGTCTTGTGTGAATAAAATCAATTATTTACTTATATTCCTGTCATCAGCTTTATTTGGGTGAGTTGTATTTTTCTTATTTTCATTTCAGATCTAAATTCGTGCATATACTCCAGTTTGAGTAATTTTATCATCAGCTACTCTAAATTATATTTTACTGAATAACTTACATTATATTTGAGATTTCAGTATTATTTTTACAGTTTAATTTTGTTTCATTATTGCTAAGTTCTACAATGCAATTATGCTGACCACTATACTTTTTCGTCCTGTATTGAGAATTTGGAACGGAATTTAGAGTAAAAATGTATTCTATTATCGAGCTTAAATTTTGATGTATTCCGATCCTAAAGTGGTTGATATATCAATTTTTGAGCATTTATGAAGAATCTCTCTTTGCTCTATCTCCTGAACCAAAATAACTCATTACATTTATGGTGCCATGACTCAGCGAAATGTGCTTAGGTTTTTGCTTAAATTTAAATTTATTATGGCAATATTTTAAATTTTATTGAGATTAAAATTGCTATTTGGCAAAATTTTTTTTTTCTAAATTTTGGTATCCATGTGCTGATTTTTTCATAGAAATCATTCTGATTTGTGATTATTTTGAGAAAATTTTAAGTGCTGTGCAATAAAACTTAATATTATAAGAGTGAATTTATAAAGTGCAATATGATAAAATTTTATGATTTATGATTATATTTCCATATATTTTTTTTTTGCTTTTGCAATATTTGTATTCTTGTGTTTATGTATTTTCAGATATATATTTAATTTGTTTGCAGCATATTTTTTTTTCTTCTCATTTTAAGTTTGCAATACTTGATTTCTTTTGAAAATTTTATATTTTTGGGTGTGTAAAATTTTTTTTGAGGTAGAATGGACCATCAAATGCGTTTTAACGCTCTCATTGCCTCTTTACCTTATTTTCATGGCAGAGATGATGAAAATGTAACATTTTTTATCAGGCATATCGTTGATGTCTGCAATTTGCAGAATCTAAATAATGAGGACCGTTGCATCATTTTGAGACTTCATTGCAAGGATAGGGCGTTAGAATATGTTTCCGGAGACCCCCAGGTTCAGAATGAGCACGATTTTGACACTCTGGTCAGAATGCTCAGAGATAAATTTAGGAGGGAGGAATCATTCCAGGACGCCTCGTACAGGTATTCAAACACCTGTCAAAAGCCAAAACAGTCAGTCAAAGAGTTAGCGGATGAAATTAGAAAAATTGTACATAAAATGGTTCCGAATGTTGATAATTTACCGCAGATGACAGACTTAAAGATGAAGCTTATGTTTTCCAAATTCCTTGAGGCTTTGAGATCCGATATTAAAACTGAAGTAATGAAATTTGGCATGGATAATTTTGAGGACTTGGTTTCAAAATCAGTAGATATTGAAAAAGCGTTAGAGCAGCAGGCATTTTCAATAAACAACATCAATGCAGTAACTTCAGAGAGTTCTAGTCAGAATTCATTGATTCAAGTAGTTTTAAGGCAGCAGGAGGAATCTAACAAAATGTTGCTAGATATGCAGCAACAACTCCAAAGGATAAAAGAAGAGCGAGATGTATGCCATATATGCAACAAATTACACAAAACGAAGGACTGCTGGTATTTTCCAAAATCTTATACTCAGGGTGCAGGTCAACAGGGAAATTTTTCAGAACAAGCTGGTAATTTTTCGGGTCAAGGGAGTAGTTTTTCAGGAAATGATGGGAATTTTTCGAGACAGGATAGGAACTTTGCTAGAAATGATAGAAATCGAGATAATTATGTTCCTAGATTTAACAGGGGTAGAGACAGGAGAAACCACAGGCCTTATTACAGAAACAACCATAAACGTTCTTTAAACCGTTAGGGGGTTCTGGTAATAATTTCTATGATTTTTCCCCTCATTTTCACAGAACCCTTGATAACAATTTTTTTTCTAATGCTGAGGGTTTGGATACTTCTTTTTCTAATTCTAACTGTAAATTTTTAATGTCCTGTAATGTTGATGAATCTGCACTTCCTCTCATCAATTTAAATTTTGGAAAGTTTTCTTTTGAAGCATTGTTAGATACTGGAGCGAACTTATCATTAATTCAACCTAAAACTATAGAATTTCTTAAACAGCATTTTAAATTAAACTTCATTTCTCGTTCTGTAAATATTAAGACTTTAAACAATTCCTCTATTCCATATTTTTCTGCTGTAAGTCTTAACTTTAAAATTAATACCACCTGGTTCCATAATGTTTTTTTTGTGACCCATGATAATTGGCACTCTAACTATCACATAATCTTAGGCTATGATTTTTTGAACAGAAACAAAGTTTTGTTAGATTCAGCCAATTCCCAACTTATTATGGGCAATCTTACTTTTCCTTTCCAAAATAAAAATCCTGCAAATATTCAAAATTCTATTATTTCTAATCCTAATCAAACTCTTAATGTTCTTTCCAATGATCCTAATGACAATATTCCTAAATGTAATGATAATAATACTACTTCTAATAATTCTGATAATAATTTAAATGTTAATACTTCTGATAATCTTTCTCCTGTATCTGAAGAGGATAATGCTGAAACTTCAAAAAATTTTGTCAAACCTGCTAACAAAGTCATAATCAGACCTAATCAAGGTAGAATCATAAAACTTAAAGCTCTTCATAAAATCAATAGTTCATTTAATTATTTATTTTGTCCGTTAAAAACTAAATTGCCTTTAAATCTTGATTTTAGTCTCCATGAATGTAATGTAAATAATTCTATTTTAATGTATATCCATAACAACAATAGTGAAAAGATAATTCTAAGTAAAAGTACTAAATTAGGCTACTTAAAGCAAATTTCTAAGGATCAAATTTCTACTCATGGAGATAGTAAAACTTTTCAGGTTAATTCTTTGGTTTCACAAGATATTTTACAACTGAGGAAAGATGAGTTAAAGGTTGATAATTTTCAAGTTGAGCATTTGTCAGATGTAGATAAGAAGCGTGTACTTAGTTTATTAATGTCCAATTCTGCAGTTTTTTCCACTTCATACAACACTTTGGGTTGTACTGATGATGTAGTTCCTGAATTTAACTTGTTGCACAATTTTGCTTTGCAGACCAAACCATATCCTATTCCCAGAATTGCTAAAGAATTTGCTCGTAATGAGATAGCTTCACTTTTAAACGCAGGTATAATTGAAAATTCTTCATCTAACTATTGTTTTCCAGTAATTTTTGTTAAAAAAAAATCTCTTCCCACAGATGATCCTACTAAATTAAAATTTCGTATGGTAATTGACTACAGGCTACTGAATGCTATAACTGAACCCTATAAAATTTGTCTTCCCAGAATAAATGATATTATGCAAAACATCGCAGGTAAAAAACTTTATACAGTACTTGATCTTAAAGCGGCATTTTTTCAAATTTTGCTTCAAGAAAAAGATAGGTCAAAGTTAGCGTTTGCAACAGAATATGGTAATTTTCAGCCAACTAGAATGCCGTTTGGATTAGTGAATAGTACAAGTTATTTTCATACCCTTATAAATAAATGTTTAAATTTTCTTAAAGGTCCCCATGTTCAATTTTTTCTTGATGACATCATCGTTGCGGCAGATACGTTAGAAGAAATGTTAGTTTGGTTGCAAAAAGTTTTTGATAGGCTTAAGGAATTTAATTTAACTCTAGATCCTGCAAAGTTACAAATCTGTAAAGAAGAAATTACTTACTTAGGTTTCAATCTTCATGCTAATGGTCATTCTCCTTCACCTGATAATGTAAATAAAATCAATAGATTTCCAACTCCCACCAATGTAAAACAAGTTCAAAGTTTCTTAGGTATGATAAATTATTTTCGACATTTAATTCATAATTTTGCAGAAGTTGTACATCCAACAGTTAATTTAACAAAAAAAAGTGTAAAATTTGTTTGGAGCAATGAGTGTCAGGAGGCATTTCAGAAAATTCAAAACATTTTGCTTAATAATCCCACCGTAAAGAATTTTGATGACAGCAAAGAGGTTTGTTTAGTTACAGATGCCTCAATGAATGCTATTTGTGGAATTCTGATGCAGTGTCATGATAATAAGTATTATCCCATTGAATTTTATTCCAAGCAACTTAATCCAGCTGAATCTAAATATCCATCAATAAAGAGAGAATTTTATGCCATTTATGCTTCAATACGCCATTTTCATGAATTTTTATATGGTAGGAAATTCAAAATTTTAACTGATGCTAAAGCTCTTACTCATCATTTAAATTTGGAAAAACAGTCTGAAATAATCACTAGATGGCTTTTGTATTTACAAGGTTTTAATTATAAAGTAGAACACATTCCTGGTTTAATTAATCCTGCAGATTTTCTTTCACGTGTGGTAGATCTTCCTAACAATCCTAACTTATATGTAAATGCCTTAAATATTTTCATTCCAAATAATGACTCATTAACTATAGATAACATACTTAAAGAACAGAATAATGATGAAAAACTTAAAATTATTAGAGAAAAATTAACTTCAAAACAAAATACTAATCCTAATTATTCGATTAATCCTGAAAATAATCTCTTAATGTTTTCAAAGAAAAAGCCTGGTAAAGTTAACAGAACAAAAAAAATTTTAATTCCTAAAACTTTAATTAACAGTTGCATTGCTCTTGCCCATCAACCTCATTTTGGTATAGCTAAGACGATTGACATGGTTCAAAGGCATTATTTTTGGCATGGTATGGTACAGGATGTACAGAATTTTGTAAACAGCTGTGAGAAATGTCTCCCACATAAGAGTAAACAGACTAACACGAAACCTTCTTTTATTCACAAAAGTGACTTAGCTCCTGGAGAGATGATTGCGATAGATATAGTTGGAAAACTTCCACGGTCTCATGATGGTAAATTTTTTATACTTACCATTGTAGATCACTATTCACGCTTTCTAGAAGCGATTCCACTTACTAATGTTACTTCTCCGTCCATTATGAAGGCTCTCAATTCTTATTTTTCAAGATACGGTATTCCAAAATTTATTTTGACAGACAACGCTAAAAACTTTAAATCAGATCTTTTTGATAATTTTCTTAAATCTCTAAATATTAAACAAAGAAATTCCTCCATCTACTTTCCGAGATCGAATGGTCTTTTGGAAAGAATTCATCGCTCTCTTAAAGAGTCAGTAGCTTCTCTGGCAGACAATATTATTGAATGGTCAGATAGACTTAAATTTTTTGTTTTGCACTACAACAATAGTAAACATTCTGTCACTAATTTTACACCTGCTCAATTATTTTTTGGTAGAGACTTAAACTTACCCATAGACACTTTTCAACCATCTCGGTTTGTACAGGATCACCCTGTATATTTTCAACAGCAGAGAGAGCATATTACGACCACTAGAAATTTAGTCAAAGAAAATGAAGAAAGATTTTTCACTCTTAACAATAAATTTTTGAAAGGTCGCTCTCCTAGAAAACTGTCTATTGGTGACATAGTCTACTTAAAGAACTTAATTCCATCTTCTACTTTTAAACCTAAGAATACTGGTCCTTTTAAAATTATTAGAGCTTTCAGAGGTGACAATTACTTAATTCAGCTGCTTGGTGATCATACAGGAAAAACAACAAAAGTTAATGTAAGTTGATCCCAGCAGGATAGTAGTTGTATGTTTATTTTTCAATTATATTTTCTTTTTCTTTTTGAGATAGAACCTTTATTAAATTTATTAAAATACAAAATTGTCATACTCTATCAAATTATTTATATAAGATTCTAATTTATAAAAAAAAAAAAAAAAAAAAATTTTTTTGGTGCTATAGCTGTGGTAATCCCATTCAATTTACTTGAACATATCACCTAATATGTCCGAAGGGCCCTGGTCATTTTAAGGGGTGTTCATTTTTCAATTGACTTAAATATTAAACTTTTAATATCATTTTATCTGTATGTTACTGTTTGCTTATAATGTATCACTTCACCAAATTATGATCTGTTGATTTATAATTTTAATTTTGTTATCTTGATTACCACAATTGTTTCAGACTCAAATATATATTGATTTTTCTCTATCTCATATGTAAAGATTGAAATTTTATTTGATAACAACATACTTACTTAGGAATTGCTTGTTGATGTGATGGTATTTTACTGAAATTATTTTAGGATCCTAAAATTTTAACAACTACTACTTGATAGTCACAGAAGAGATAATGAATAAATATTGAGACAAAATATTATATGAAAATGAAATAAATGAAAGATAAATATAAAAATAAATAAAGAAAGAAATAAAGATTTTTGTGCTGAATCTCTGAAATGTACATGCCTATATGGTTCGAGTGGAGATTTTTTTTATAATTTTTTTTAAGAATACAATAGAGCAATTGCTCTAAGTTTTTCTTTAATTTAGATTTTCTTTTCCAAAAAATTTTAACGAGCACACATGGAAGGTAAATTCGGCCTGGTTGGGGTTAAAAATAAATCACAAATTTCTACCCTTCTGACAAGTCCTTCAAGGTGCAGTTATCTATAATTTTAAGGAAATTTTCTAATTTTTGTGTCCAATTTTCAAAATTATTTAGTCATTTGATTATTTAATTCACTTTAATAACTTTTTGTGGACACCACTACAGTTTGTAAGGGATGTACGTAAGTTTTTCTCTTGTAAAAAATTGTAGTTTAAATATATGATGAATTACTTTCATTTTTGTCTCAACATCACATCACAACAATTTCATTCTGTTTTTATATGTATGTTCTTTTGCTGTGTTGTACAACTGCTGTTTTACATTTCTTGGGGGGGCATTTTGAAATTCGACTTTGAATTTCACTTTTTATATCTGCACATGGATATCCAACATTTTTGCTGGTAGGAAAATTTTAAATCTTTTAGTGCAATGGTTAGATAGGTTTAATTTCAGGTTTTAATTTTACAAACTCACCCTATTCTTGTTTTGTATATATTTTTATTTGTGTTTTGAGAACTGTACTTGCATCATATATATTATTCAATTAATTGTATTTTTGTGCTCAGATTCATCTGTATTGCATTGTGTTTTCTATTTCACTGTCTGCATCCATATTCTTTCTTAATTTTAATGTTTGCATTTTTGTATGTACTTAGTACAATTGTTTGAATCTGTAAAAAATAGAAAATTTTAGGAAAAGTATTGTTGTTCCTAAGAACTATCTTTTGTGATTCCGTAGCAACATTTTGGACTCTAAAATTTTTTGATATCCTTTTAAGGATTGTAAGTTAAAGTATTTCAGATTTATTGTTAATTCTGTACCTACTGATATGAAATATGTTCTTCGCCATCTGTAGGAATGGAGGTAACGATGGCTGTGTCAAAATTTTTATTTTTCACTTGTGAAAATTTTTGTGTAATGCTTATTTTTCAGTTCAATTCTACATTTAATTTTTTTTTTCTCCCCTTTGGCATCAATTTTTTTTTAAATTTTTTTTTTCCCATATTCTAGGGGTAAATGTTATGATACATTCCATATGATACATTCCATTTATACTTTTAAATTCAATAGTTTTCATTAATTATTTTACTTAAATTAAATATTTAATCCTTATTAATCATTAATTAAAAGTTTTCATATTAATTAACATTTAAATTGATTATTTAATCGTTATTATTTAAACAGTCAATAATTTCTATCTTTTTAAAATTAATCTTTTTAACTTTTCTTCTAAGATATTATTATTAATTAAATATAACTTCTAGAATTAAATCACTTTTTAAAAATCAATATCAATAATCACTTGTAAATTAAATTATAATCATGCATTTAAATCTCTGGATAGAGAATTAAAGATTTCCGTTTGTTGACATCGATTCCGGTAAAGTACCGCGATTTTTCTTCTAAGTTAAAATATATAATTTCTACTTTTTAAATATTAATTATTTTTGTTTTAAAATTGATGCAATAGATTAAACATAATTAATTATGCAGTCTGCCAAAATCCTAGCAAGATTCAACGTAAATCGTGGCAGATATGAATTTTTAAACATTTTCTCTAATTTCAATGTTTACTTCGGTTGCTTTCACTATGATGCCTGGCCATTTTGAATCGCATCTTCGTGTGTTCAAAAAACAACAACTTAAGAGGTAATTGTCACCCATTTTGATGTAGGGGTCGTTCGAGCGGACATTCCAAGGTTAAGGGGTGCATTTTTCAGTGGGGAAAAGGGGAATTCAAATTTGTTCTAGAACATTCGCGTAAGTAAGATCTTAATTTCCGCTACTTGTTGCTAGGGAGTAAGTGTTTTCCTTTCGCCAGTATCGTTCGCGTGTAGAGTTGAGTTGTCGCACTAATGCTTTTTAGCAGTTACGGTTGAGTGTTAAGCGGTGCGAAACGAAGAAGAGGAATGTTACGCCTTTTCTGATTGGATAGTTTGGCTGGTGTTTCAGTTAAACTTGGTAGAGTTTGAATTCAAAATTTTTTTAGTCAGTTGCTGCTCTCCGTTGACTTGGGATGTAGGTGCAGGAGAGGATAAAAGGCAGTGTTTGGCCGAAAGGCCAGACACTATGTAAAAATATTTGAGTGAAGACAGATGTGCTGCTGGTATCTTCAACGCCGTTAATGTTCTGATAAGATTTCGGAGTTTTACTATATTTTTAATCCAGAATATGTCTCTCTAATTAAAAGAGACTATCTTCACCAGCTTCAATTCTTCATAATTCAGCATCAATTCTTCATAACCTAAATGCGATATTCGTATAGATTTCTACAAAATCCGTGCAGATTCCTCTTCATTTAGATATTCAATGTTTTCCGACTTGAATGGATATTCTGCCAGCGATAAAGATGTCATCCGCGTAACATATTAGATTCATCAGTCTGGTGTGTTTAAAGCTGCTAGAATAATGCCACCAAGCAATGGGAGTGTTCCTACTCATGCTTATTTCTCCAGCTAGATATGAATAAAGTATTTCACCGTTTATAGTAAGTGCTTCCTTTCATCGTTCCGTCGCTTCAGTCCAGATTAATTCTCCAGCTAGATATGAATAAAGTATTTCACCGTTTACAGTAAGTGCTTCTTTTCATCGTTCCGTCGCTTCAGTCCAGATAATGCAGAAAAATGAGTATCTTCTCAAGTGCGATTAAAGATCAATTCTGAATATAACTATAAAATAGAACAATTTCTAATTTAACTTAAATTTTAGCATAGACGATTAATTTTAACGAAGATCCTAGTAATCTCTTTTTTCTAGAACATTTAAATTACTAATGTTGAATTGAACTGAGTAGATTATGATGAAGATAGCTTATTTACTTAAATAATTTGTATGTATTTTATTGAAGTGGCCACAGTTAAACTAGATAAAATGTCTTGTGTGAATAAAATCAATTATTTACTTATATTCCTGTCATCAGCTTTATTTGGGTGAGTTGTATTTTTCTTATTTTCATTTCAGATCTAAATTCGTGCATATACTCCAGTTTGAGTAATTTTATCATCAGCTACTCTAAATTATATTTTACTGAATAACTTACATTATATTTGAGATTTCAGTATTATTTTTACAGTTTAATTTTGTTTCATTATTGCTAAGTTCTACAATGCAATTATGCTGACCACTATACTTTTTCGTCCTGTATTGAGAATTTGGAACGGAATTTAGAGTAAAAATGTATTCTATTATCGAGCTTAAATTTTGATGTATTCCGATCCTAAAGTGGTTGATATATCAATTTTTGAGCATTTATGAAGAATCTCTCTTTGCTCTATCTCCTGAACCAAAATAACTCATTACATTTATGGTGCCATGACTCAGCGAAATGTGCTTAGGTTTTTGCTTAAATTTAAATTTATTATGGCAATATTTTAAATTTTATTGAGATTAAAATTGCTATTTGGCAAAATTTTTTTTTTCTAAATTTTGGTATCCATGTGCTGATTTTTTCATAGAAATCATTCTGATTTGTGATTATTTTGAGAAAATTTTAAGTGCTGTGCAATAAAACTTAATATTATAAGAGTGAATTTATAAAGTGCAATATGATAAAATTTTATGATTTATGATTATATTTCCATATATTTTTTTTTTGCTTTTGCAATATTTGTATTCTTGTGTTTATGTATTTTCAGATATATATTTAATTTGTTTGCAGCATATTTTTTTTTCTTCTCATTTTAAGTTTGCAATACTTGATTTCTTTTGAAAATTTTATATTTTTGGGTGTGTAAAATTTTTTTTGAGGTAGAATGGACCATCAAATGCGTTTTAACGCTCTCATTGCCTCTTTACCTTATTTTCATGGCAGAGATGATGAAAATGTAACATTTTTTATCAGGCATATCGTTGATGTCTGCAATTTGCAGAATCTAAATAATGAGGACCGTTGCATCATTTTGAGACTTCATTGCAAGGATAGGGCGTTAGAATATGTTTCCGGAGACCCCCAGGTTCAGAATGAGCACGATTTTGACACTCTGGTCAGAATGCTCAGAGATAAATTTAGGAGGGAGGAATCATTCCAGGACGCCTCGTACAGGTATTCAAACACCTGTCAAAAGCCAAAACAGTCAGTCAAAGAGTTAGCGGATGAAATTAGAAAAATTGTACATAAAATGGTTCCGAATGTTGATAATTTACCGCAGATGACAGACTTAAAGATGAAGCTTATGTTTTCCAAATTCCTTGAGGCTTTGAGATCCGATATTAAAACTGAAGTAATGAAATTTGGCATGGATAATTTTGAGGACTTGGTTTCAAAATCAGTAGATATTGAAAAAGCGTTAGAGCAGCAGGCATTTTCAATAAACAACATCAATGCAGTAACTTCAGAGAGTTCTAGTCAGAATTCATTGATTCAAGTAGTTTTAAGGCAGCAGGAGGAATCTAACAAAATGTTGCTAGATATGCAGCAACAACTCCAAAGGATAAAAGAAGAGCGAGATGTATGCCATATATGCAACAAATTACACAAAACGAAGGACTGCTGGTATTTTCCAAAATCTTATACTCAGGGTGCAGGTCAACAGGGAAATTTTTCAGAACAAGCTGGTAATTTTTCGGGTCAAGGGAGTAGTTTTTCAGGAAATGATGGGAATTTTTCGAGACAGGATAGGAACTTTGCTAGAAATGATAGAAATCGAGATAATTATGTTCCTAGATTTAACAGGGGTAGAGACAGGAGAAACCACAGGCCTTATTACAGAAACAACCATAAACGTTCTTTAAACCGTTAGGGGGTTCTGGTAATAATTTCTATGATTTTTCCCCTCATTTTCACAGAACCCTTGATAACAATTTTTTTTCTAATGCTGAGGGTTTGGATACTTCTTTTTCTAATTCTAACTGTAAATTTTTAATGTCCTGTAATGTTGATGAATCTGCACTTCCTCTCATCAATTTAAATTTTGGAAAGTTTTCTTTTGAAGCATTGTTAGATACTGGAGCGAACTTATCATTAATTCAACCTAAAACTATAGAATTTCTTAAACAGCATTTTAAATTAAACTTCATTTCTCGTTCTGTAAATATTAAGACTTTAAACAATTCCTCTATTCCATATTTTTCTGCTGTAAGTCTTAACTTTAAAATTAATACCACCTGGTTCCATAATGTTTTTTTTGTGACCCATGATAATTGGCACTCTAACTATCACATAATCTTAGGCTATGATTTTTTGAACAGAAACAAAGTTTTGTTAGATTCAGCCAATTCCCAACTTATTATGGGCAATCTTACTTTTCCTTTCCAAAATAAAAATCCTGCAAATATTCAAAATTCTATTATTTCTAATCCTAATCAAACTCTTAATGTTCTTTCCAATGATCCTAATGACAATATTCCTAAATGTAATGATAATAATACTACTTCTAATAATTCTGATAATAATTTAAATGTTAATACTTCTGATAATCTTTCTCCTGTATCTGAAGAGGATAATGCTGAAACTTCAAAAAATTTTGTCAAACCTGCTAACAAAGTCATAATCAGACCTAATCAAGGTAGAATCATAAAACTTAAAGCTCTTCATAAAATCAATAGTTCATTTAATTATTTATTTTGTCCGTTAAAAACTAAATTGCCTTTAAATCTTGATTTTAGTCTCCATGAATGTAATGTAAATAATTCTATTTTAATGTATATCCATAACAACAATAGTGAAAAGATAATTCTAAGTAAAAGTACTAAATTAGGCTACTTAAAGCAAATTTCTAAGGATCAAATTTCTACTCATGGAGATAGTAAAACTTTTCAGGTTAATTCTTTGGTTTCACAAGATATTTTACAACTGAGGAAAGATGAGTTAAAGGTTGATAATTTTCAAGTTGAGCATTTGTCAGATGTAGATAAGAAGCGTGTACTTAGTTTATTAATGTCCAATTCTGCAGTTTTTTCCACTTCATACAACACTTTGGGTTGTACTGATGATGTAGTTCCTGAATTTAACTTGTTGCACAATTTTGCTTTGCAGACCAAACCATATCCTATTCCCAGAATTGCTAAAGAATTTGCTCGTAATGAGATAGCTTCACTTTTAAACGCAGGTATAATTGAAAATTCTTCATCTAACTATTGTTTTCCAGTAATTTTTGTTAAAAAAAATCTCTTCCCACAGATGATCCTACTAAATTAAAATTTCGTATGGTAATTGACTACAGGCTACTGAATGCTATAACTGAACCCTATAAAATTTGTCTTCCCAGAATAAATGATATTATGCAAAACATCGCAGGTAAAAAACTTTATACAGTACTTGATCTTAAAGCGGCATTTTTTCAAATTTTGCTTCAAGAAAAAGATAGGTCAAAGTTAGCGTTTGCAACAGAATATGGTAATTTTCAGCCAACTAGAATGCCGTTTGGATTAGTGAATAGTACAAGTTATTTTCATACCCTTATAAATAAATGTTTAAATTTTCTTAAAGGTCCCCATGTTCAATTTTTTCTTGATGACATCATCGTTGCGGCAGATACGTTAGAAGAAATGTTAGTTTGGTTGCAAAAAGTTTTTGATAGGCTTAAGGAATTTAATTTAACTCTAGATCCTGCAAAGTTACAAATCTGTAAAGAAGAAATTACTTACTTAGGTTTCAATCTTCATGCTAATGGTCATTCTCCTTCACCTGATAATGTAAATAAAATCAATAGATTTCCAACTCCCACCAATGTAAAACAAGTTTAAAGTTTCTTAGGTATGATAAATTATTTTCGACATTTAATTCATAATTTTGCAGAAGTTGTACATCCAACAGTTAATTTAACAAAAAAAAGTGTAAAATTTGTTTGGAGCAATGAGTGTCAGGAGGCATTTCAGAAAATTCAAAACATTTTGCTTAATAATCCCACCGTAAAGAATTTTGATGACAGCAAAGAGGTTTGTTTAGTTACAGATGCCTCAATGAATGCTATTTGTGGAATTCTGATGCAGTGTCATGATAATAAGTATTATCCCATTGAATTTTATTCCAAGCAACTTAATCCAGCTGAATCTAAATATCCATCAATAAAGAGAGAATTTTATGCCATTTATGCTTCAATACGCCATTTTCATGAATTTTTATATGGTAGGAAATTCAAAATTTTAACTGATGCTAAAGCTCTTACTCATCATTTAAATTTGGAAAAACAGTCTGAAATAATCACTAGATGGCTTTTGTATTTACAAGGTTTTAATTATAAAGTAGAACACATTCCTGGTTTAATTAATCCTGCAGATTTTCTTTCACGTGTGGTAGATCTTCCTAACAATCCTAACTTATATGTAAATGCCTTAAATATTTTCATTCCAAATAATGACTCATTAACTATAGATAACATACTTAAAGAACAGAATAATGATGAAAAACTTAAAATTATTAGAGAAAAATTAACTTCAAAACAAAATACTAATCCTAATTATTCGATTAATCCTGAAAATAATCTCTTAATGTTTTCAAAGAAAAAGCCTGGTAAAGTTAACAGAACAAAAAAAATTTTAATTCCTAAAACTTTAATTAACAGTTGCATTGCTCTTGCCCATCAACCTCATTTTGGTATAGCTAAGACGATTGACATGGTTCAAAGGCATTATTTTTGGCATGGTATGGTACAGGATGTACAGAATTTTGTAAACAGCTGTGAGAAATGTCTCCCACATAAGAGTAAACAGACTAACACGAAACCTTCTTTTATTCACAAAAGTGACTTAGCTCCTGGAGAGATGATTGCGATAGATATAGTTGGAAAACTTCCACGGTCTCATGATGGTAAATTTTTTATACTTACCATTGTAGATCACTATTCACGCTTTCTAGAAGCGATTCCACTTACTAATGTTACTTCTCCGTCCATTATGAAGGCTCTCAATTCTTATTTTTCAAGATACGGTATTCCAAAATTTATTTTGACAGACAACGCTAAAAACTTTAAATCAGATCTTTTTGATAATTTTCTTAAATCTCTAAATATTAAACAAAGAAATTCCTCCATCTACTTTCCGAGATCGAATGGTCTTTTGGAAAGAATTCATCGCTCTCTTAAAGAGTCAGTAGCTTCTCTGGCAGACAATATTATTGAATGGTCAGATAGACTTAAATTTTTTGTTTTGCACTACAACAATAGTAAACATTCTGTCACTAATTTTACACCTGCTCAATTATTTTTTGGTAGAGACTTAAACTTACCCATAGACACTTTTCAACCATCTCGGTTTGTACAGGATCACCCTGTATATTTTCAACAGCAGAGAGAGCATATTACGACCACTAGAAATTTAGTCAAAGAAAATGAAGAAAGATTTTTCACTCTTAACAATAAATTTTTGAAAGGTCGCTCTCCTAGAAAACTGTCTATTGGTGACATAGTCTACTTAAAGAACTTAATTCCATCTTCTACTTTTAAACCTAAGAATACTGGTCCTTTTAAAATTATTAGAGCTTTCAGAGGTGACAATTACTTAATTCAGCTGCTTGGTGATCATACAGGAAAAACAACAAAAGTTAATGTAAGTTGATCCCAGCAGGATAGTAGTTGTATGTTTATTTTTCAATTATATTTTCTTTTTCTTTTTGAGATAGAACCTTTATTAAATTTATTAAAATACAAAATTGTCATACTCTATCAAATTATTTATATAAGATTCTAATTTATAAAAAAAAAAAAAAAAAAAAAAATTTTTTGGTGCTATAGCTGTGGTAATCCCATTCAATTTACTTGAACATATCACCTAATATGTCCGAAGGGCCCTGGTCATTTTAAGGGGTGTTCATTTTTCAATTGACTTAAATATTAAACTTTTAATATCATTTTATCTGTATGTTACTGTTTGCTTATAATGTATCACTTCACCAAATTATGATCTGTTGATTTATAATTTTAATTTTGTTATCTTGATTACCACAATTGTTTCAGACTCAAATATATATTGATTTTTCTCTATCTCATATGTAAAGATTGAAATTTTATTTGATAACAACATACTTACTTAGGAATTGCTTGTTGATGTGATGGTATTTTACTGAAATTATTTTAGGATCCTAAAATTTTAACAACTACTACTTGATAGTCACAGAAGAGATAATGAATAAATATTGAGACAAAATATTATATGAAAATGAAATAAATGAAAGATAAATATAAAAATAAATAAAGAAAGAAATAAAGATTTTTGTGCTGAATCTCTGAAATGTACATGCCTATATGGTTCGAGTGGAGATTTTTTTTTTAATTTTTTTTAAGAATACAATAGAGCAATTGCTCTAAGTTTTTCTTTAATTTAGATTTTCTTTTCCAAAAAATTTTAACGAGCACACATGGAAGGTAAATTCGGCCTGGTTGGGGTTAAAAATAAATCACAAATTTCTACCCTTCTGACAAGTCCTTCAAGGTGCAGTTATCTATAATTTTAAGGAAATTTTCTAATTTTTGTGTCCAATTTTCAAAATTATTTAGTCATTTGATTATTTAATTCACTTTAATAACTTTTTGTGGACACCACTACAGTTTGTAAGGGATGTACGTAAGTTTTTCTCTTGTAAAAAATTGTAGTTTAAATATATGATGAATTACTTTCATTTTTGTCTCAACATCACATCACAACAATTTCATTCTGTTTTTATATGTATGTTCTTTTGCTGTGTTGTACAACTGCTGTTTTACATTTCTTGGGGGGGCATTTTGAAATTCGACTTTGAATTTCACTTTTTATATCTGCACATGGATATCCAACATTTTTGCTGGTAGGAAAATTTTAAATCTTTTAGTGCAATGGTTAGATAGGTTTAATTTCAGGTTTTAATTTTACAAACTCACCCTATTCTTGTTTTGTATATATTTTTATTTGTGTTTTGAGAACTGTACTTGCATCATATATATTATTCAATTAATTGTATTTTTGTGCTCAGATTCATCTGTATTGCATTGTGTTTTCTATTTCACTGTCTGCATCCATATTCTTTCTTAATTTTAATGTTTGCATTTTTGTATGTACTTAGTACAATTGTTTGAATCTGTAAAAAATAGAAAATTTTAGGAAAAGTATTGTTGTTCCTAAGAACTATCTTTTGTGATTCCGTAGCAACATTTTGGACTCTAAAATTTTTTGATATCCTTTTAAGGATTGTAAGTTAAAGTATTTCAGATTTATTGTTAATTCTGTACCTACTGATATGAAATATGTTCTTCGCCATCTGTAGGAATGGAGGTAACGATGGCTGTGTCAAAATTTTTATTTTTCACTTGTGAAAATTTTTGTGTAATGCTTATTTTTCAGTTCAATTCTACATTTAATTTTTTTTTTCTCCCCTTTGGCATCAATTTTTTTTTTTAATTTTTTTTTCCCATATTCTAGGGGTAAATGTTATGATACATTCCATATGATACATTCCATTTATACTTTTAAATTCAATAGTTTTCATTAATTATTTTACTTAAATTAAATATTTAATCCTTATTAATCATTAATTAAAAGTTTTCATATTAATTAACATTTAAATTGATTATTTAATCGTTATTATTTAAACAGTCAATAATTTCTATCTTTTTAAAATTAATCTTTTTAACTTTTCTTCTAAGATATTATTATTAATTAAATATAACTTCTAGAATTAAATCACTTTTTAAAAATCAATATCAATAATCACTTGTAAATTAAATTATAATCATGCATTTAAATCTCTGGATAGAGAATTAAAGATTTCCGTTTGTTGACATCGATTCCGGTAAAGTACCGCGATTTTTCTTCTAAGTTAAAATATATAATTTCTACTTTTTAAATATTAATTATTTTTGTTTTAAAATTGATGCAATAGATTAAACATAATTATGCAGTCTGCCAAAATCCTAGCAAGATTCAACGTAAATCGTGGCAGATATGAATTTTTAAACATTTTCTCTAATTTCAATGTTTACTTCGGTTGCTTTCACTATGGTGCCTGGCCATTTTGAATCGCATCTTCGTGCGTTCAAAAAACAACAACTTAAGAGGTAATTGTCACCCATTTTGATGTAGGGGTCGTTCGAGCGGACATTCCAAGGTTAAGGGGTGCATTTTTCAGTGGGGAAAAGGGGAATTCAAATTTGTTCTAGAACATTCGTGTAAGTAAGATCTTAATTTCCGCTACTTGTTGCTAGGGAGTAAGTGTTTTCCTTTCGCCAGTATCGTTCGCGTGTAGAGTTGAGTTGTCGCACTAATGCTTTTTAGCAGTTACGGTTGAGTGTTAAGCAGTGCGAAACGAAGAAGAGGAATGTTACGCCTTTTCTGATTGGATAGTTTGGCTGGTGTTTCAGTTAAACTTGGTAGAGTTTGAATTCAAAATTTTTTTAGTCAGTTGCTGCTCTCCGTTGACTTGGGATGTAGGTGCAGGAGAGGATAAAAGGCAGTGTTTGGCCGAAAGGCCAGACACTATGTAAAAATATTTGAGTGAAGACAGATGTGCTGCTGGTATCTTCAACGCCGTTAATGTTCTGATAAGATTTCGGAGTTTTACTATATTTTTAATCCAGAATATGTCTCTCTAATTAAAAGAGACTATCTTCACCAGCTTCAATTCTTCATAATTCAGCATCAATTCTTCATAACCTAAATGCGATATTCGTATAGATTTCTACAAAATCCGTGCAGATTCCTCTTCATTTAGATATTCAATGTTTTCCGACTTGAATGGATATTCTGCCAGCGATAAAGATGTCATCCGCGTAACATATTAGATTCATCAGTCTGGTGTGTTTAAAGCTGCTAGAATAATGCCACCAAGCAATGGGAGTGTTCCTACTCATGCTTATTTCTCAGCTAGATATGAATAAAGTATTTCACCGTTTATAGTAAGTGCTTCCTTTCATCGTTCCGTCGCTTCAGTCCAGATTAATTCTCCAGCTAGATATGAATAAAGTATTTCACCGTTTATAGTAAGTGCTTCTTTTCATCGTTCCGTCGCTTCAGTCCAGATAATGCAGAAAAATGAGTATCTTCTCAAGTGCGATTAAAGATCAATTCTGAATATAACTATAAAATAGAACAATTTCTAATTTAACTTAAATTTTAGCATAGACGATTAATTTTAACGAAGATCCTAGTAATCTCTTTTTTCTAGAACATTTAAATTACTAATGTTGAATTGAACTGAGTAGATTATGATGAAGATAGCTTATTTACTTAAATAATTTGTATGTATTTTATTGAAGTGGCCACAGTTAAACTAGATAAAATGTCTTGTGTGAATAAAATCAATTATTTACTTATATTCCTGTCATCAGCTTTATTTGGGTGAGTTGTATTTTTCTTATTTTCATTTCAGATCTAAATTCGTGCATATACTCCAGTTTGAGTAATTTTATCATCAGCTACTCTAAATTATATTTTACTGAATAACTTACATTATATTTGAGATTTCAGTATTATTTTTACAGTTTAATTTTGTTTCATTATTGCTAAGTTCTACAATGCAATTATGCTGACCACTATACTTTTTCGTCCTGTATTGAGAATTTGGAACGGAATTTAGAGTAAAAATGTATTCTATTATCGAGCTTAAATTTTGATGTATTCCGATCCTAAAGTGGTTGATATATCAATTTTTGAGCATTTATGAAGAATCTCTCTTTGCTCTATCTCCTGAACCAAAATAACTCATTACAATACTTTGAAATGAATTAACTGGTTAGAACATCTAATTTTAAAGAAAATACCCAATATCTGATTTTAAAACAAAACATAAAATTGTGCATAACACAATTTACACTTGAGATATTTTAGAGAAAATTTTAGGGATTTCCCTTTTAATTTATTAAAATTATATTCCAATTAGAAATTCAGAAAATTTTCAGTCAAACCAGAAGCATTGACATCTATGATATGCACTTAGGTATATGATAGTTATGTACTTAGAGACAGGAACAGAAAATAAACATAATTTATAATAAGGTTTAATACACTGGTGGTACAAAGGAATCTTTATTACAAAGTATGTACATTGTTGCAAATGCTGTAATGCTGTAACAAATTTATTCTGTAATATTCATAACAGTGCAGCAGCTATATCAAAACAAATCCAGATGACACACTTTTATTTAAAATAAAGTATCAATAGCCATAAAGTTTTAAAAAATTACTGTACACTCATTATACATCCTCTTTGGAGGTGATCGTCAAAGCTCACCAAATACAGTTTTGGCACCAAAATATTTGTCACCATTGCAGCATTTGAGAACTTTTTGTTCTGCTACATCTGCAAACTGAGAGCAGTAGAAAACTTAGTGATTTTTAAACTATGTATAAGAGCAGAAAAAATACATGACAACTAAAACTATTATTTTACACAAGTATACAGTAGACTTTCAATTGTTTATATGTCAAAAATATTTTTAAAAAACAGTATTCTTGTAGCACACAATTTTTTTTCCCCTAAAGAAATTAGTTTTAATGAATATTTTGTAATTTATAAATACTTTTTTTTTCAATGCTTATTTGAACACTTTAATATTAAATTATAATATTTTAAAATTTGTCCAAATTAAAAAAAAATAATAAATCTCAATTCTTAATTAGTCACCAACAAAGCAAACTGATAGTCTACTGCAAATCTGGATGGTTATACTGAAAAACATTCGGCCTCCATGACTGATGTTATTAAACCTTGCTAATGTAAAACAATACAAGCCGATCAATTTTATCCAACAACTTGAGGTTCTTAATGAAACAAATAAACCTTTTTTTTCTCCCTTTATAAAGTATTATGTTCACAATCTTATACAAAAGATAAAATTAATATATTTTTAAAGACCTGGCTGGTCTTTCCTCAACCCACTAAACGATTTGGCAATTGCTGCAATATACAGTTACACGTTTGTCAATTTTAGAAATTTTTAAAATCACATACAATAAAAATTTCATTTTATAGGAAATCCTAGAATGATGGGAGAGATTTGCAATTAGATTCATGAATTTCAACAAAAAGTAAAAACACCTAGTTTAATTTTGAGTACAAATTGTATACTGTATTGTATTATCTCATAACCTTATAATTTCTCAACAAAAATTTCATATTTTAATTTATGATATTTAGAATGAACTTCAATAATAACTCAATTATCTCTAAAATTTAAGATTTATATTCTAAGTATATCTAAGCACCTTGGTATAAAGTTAGGCACTTACAAAAGGATAATTTTTGATAAAAGTAGACCATTAATTAATGAATTACAAATATATTCAACATGCAACAGTGAAAGGGCAATATATATCAACTCCTTTGCTGCCAACATTTCTTATATACAACACTTGAGATGTCAGGGGGTTAGAATGACAGTGGAGCAAGTCAAAAATTTTGAAAATCAAGATAACCATATTTTCATTGAACTTATATTAATATCTGTTCAATGTGCCAGTCAAATATGTCATAGTTCACTTAGGGATTTGCTAGAGGGCAAAACAAGTTGGACCACTTAATGCAACGGCAATACAACAAGTTTCACAAAACACTTCATTTCTCAAGTCACAAAATTTTGACTTACTCCACTGTCATTCTAACTGCTTCATGTCTTTTCTGTGTTCAGGACTGCTAACTTTTGTGAGTACTAATGTGTAGTTCAAGCTCAGAAAATGCATAATTTTAAGGATATAAATTTTCAGAATCGCATTATAAGACAATGCGGCTTATGTTATCACGTACCAAGTTTACGTCATACAGAGCTTAATGTAATCCAATTTAAAATCATCTTTAAGTTGAATAAAGCATCAATTTTTAGTTAACATCACAAGATGAAAATTTTGACCAAAATACCAATTTAATATTTCTACTTAAAATATTTCACATAATATAAAGCTGTGCTAATACACATTATAAAATCATAAAATTTATAGTGTGAAATTTATACTTGTTGAAAAATGAAAAAGGAAACCAAGAACATGACAAAACAGTATTTCTTGTTAAAAAAGTGTAATTTCCAGTAAGCAATAAGTAGTGGGCATTAGAAGTAGACAAATGTGTAGTTTCTACACCTAATATGTAATAGTTGGCAGCCCTGAGAGCGATGTTTTTTTTTTAACAGGCAGGGTGTCATTGTCAAAATCAAAATATTTCAATAATATCCCAATTTTTTATCATATTTTTTCCCCTAAACATTAATATTAAACACTGACGAAAAATCATGCATTACAGCACAGATTATGAAACACTTTCCAACACTACCGGAATACTGTTAAGAAATTTCATTTTTGTTCATTTAATGAAATGAAATATCTAAATATATATTTAGAAAAAAACATAACTCATCAAAAATTAATTTTCAGCAATTGCTGCCCCTAGCCGACAATGTGTGCAAATTTTTTTTGTGCAACCCTGTATATGATCTACAAACCTCAAACCCTAAAAATTAAGTTTTTAAAAATGCATATCTCAGTTGAAATCGCACATTCAGCAGTTATGGCTCATATTTAGTCCTGTAACAGAATTCTTTTGCGCGTCTCTGTAAATAAACGATAAATTCTATGTACTCTGAAATATATAGAAAACATTCTGCACTGCACCTCAGTAATGTATATCAATTTCATTGAAATAGCGTAACATCATTAAAATACACTGCGAGAAAAATGATTTTTCCCCAATAAATAATCCAATGGTATACTTTTGTGCATCCCTGTAAACAAACTATAACTGCTACTTACTCTAAACAAAGCATCTTGCCATCCACTTCAGTGATGCATATCAATTTCATTATGTTTGAAACAGCGTAACATTAAAATGCCCTGAAAATGATTTTTCCAACTGACAGTACTGAAGCTGAATACTTTTGAGAGTCCCTGTATACTAACCATAAATGATACACACATTATTTTCAATACTGAACATGCCATTGCAAACCTCAATAACATACCAATTACATGACAGTCCAAGTACATTTATGAGAGTTGCAGCATATCCAGACAAACTGAATTCATAAACATTTTTCAACTATGTTGGAAAGTGTTAAAAAAGCTTGGGCCCAAATATCCTACTGCACTGAGCAGTGCTCAGTGAAACACTTCATCATTTTTGCCATGCTGATAGCAAAGGAGTATGTCATGCAGGTAGCTAAGTATTACTTTTCACATCTTACTAATTGAAAATTGTTTAAAAATAACAAATATGTCAATAACGAAAAAATAGCAAAACTATGAACAAAGTATTGTGAATGAAAATTATTAATATTATACATTAAAATCTGATTATATGTAGTTAACATATACTCCCTCAGTGAATATGACTAATTACAGATTGTAACAAACAATCTATTTAAGGAACTGAGCATGTTATAACTTTTGAAATTTAATATCAGAGATATAATTTTTATTTTTTTAATGAAATTCCTATAATGGTGGCAATTTAGTTTCTTTACTCTCACCACAACTATTTCAAGAAAGAAGAAAATAACATTAAAAAGATATTTACTAACTAAAATATATTAATTTTTTTAGCCCTAGTATGCAACACGTAAATCTTGACTATTACAGTTAAATTAAGTGCATTATAATTCCATTACATAAGCTTTAACAACTTGTCAATCATGGAGATATTTATCACAGTGTATCTACAATGCAAAGCAACATATGCAGGTGACATTACAAAACTGTATCACATTTTAATAACGAAATATTCTATAGAGGTAATTCATTGCACCAGTAGGAAACTTAAAAACTGTCTATGATACAAAAGGTATTGTTAATACTAATTTCTATATATTTTTAATTAATAAAATTATGACTAGCAAGGCTTTGTATAAGTAATATATACTTTTATAATCATCTTCCTAATTATTGCTACTTACTGGCATTTTTTTCTTTTTTACATACTGAGGAAATACATAAGCTTGAAATCTACAGACTATAAAAAAGATATGAAATATGATAAAATTACAGAAAAACATTTGATAAATTAGTTTAAATTCATTATATTCTTAAATATCAAATAATATTAAAACTTGCACATATAATACATCCAGGATGGCCAAATAGAGTAAAGGACTAAGAAAGTGACACAGTATGTAGTATGTTAAAATAGTTATATTAGGATGTATGCATTTAATATTATAAAACAGTATTAATGATAATTAGAAGAATTCAGTTTTTTACAATGACACATTTTTTATTAAACTAGAAGCCAGTTTCCAAAATCACTCATTTCTCAGTCATGAAAGAAAATAGAAGAGGGTTTTTTTTTATATAAAGGAATTCCGTTTAAAAACTACTTTAATCATTACTTAAAAACAATTTTTTAAAATACAATGTTGAAAATTTTTAAAAGCATGTTAAAAATTTTGAAAAAAAAAGGTAAGTTTAAAGATAGTATAATTAAAGAGTTTATGTAAAAATTTGATATTGTCTCAAAATATCCCATTTGAAACACAGAAATATATATCATACACACAAAAGCAGTGCTGCCAAATCATTAAAGAAGAAAAAGGGTTAAAAGTGGAACACATAGTGATTACTCAACAGCTCAAAAAAGGTTCTACACATAGTTGCTACATTTTTATGAGAGAAAAAGCACTTAGAAATAAATTCATACATAGCATTAAAAAAATTCAGTAAAATTAACAAAAGATTGAATATTATATGTATATAGCAACAATTGTTATAAATATCATTACTATTCTTATTATTAATAAGCAACAATCTGTAATGAGATTATAACTGCATTGTATTCTGGTAGTTTGAACTGAAGGATGAGGGCCCATAAAGCAGTATTTTGACCCCAAAAATGGTGCAAGAAAAAATTCTTTAACACAATAAATGTATCATTTTTAAACTGAATATTATCACTTTCATGTTTAAGCAATATTTTTACCTAATAAGTAGAATTTCTATATCGTTAAAAAATGTAAGAAGTTTGTTTTTGCATATTTGCCTACATTTTTTAAATAGTGCACTGGCACAATTTTTCCTTTTAACATGTTATTAAGGACATCACAAAGTATAATATGCTGTATAAAAATGTTGCAACATTATACTATTATGGAAAATACAACATAAACAAGTCTTAACTTGTTCATTTGAAATGTCAATCTGTGCATTGCTGTTTATTTTATTCTGGTTCAAGTGGAGTTGAAGTGTGTCATTAATAATTCTTGGTAAAAAAGTGTATTAAAATGTTTAGAAAAGTTTTAAAGTACAAAGTGTAAGGTTAGTTGGATAATATTTACATTAGTGATATTTTTAATTGACACAAAAGAACTATTGAAAACAAATAAGCACTTCCTTGTGATTGTTTGAAAAGAGTCAAACCAGTAAATGTTAGATATACAAGAAATCCTTATAATGTTCAGTATCTAATTAATAAATGGATTGATAATCGACATACGGTTACATCTTCATAGGTTTTTCAATTGCAATCTCGATGTACAGTTTCAAAAACATGTAATACTTTGAAACTAAAACTGCTGCTATTTTTTTTTTAGTATTATCAATGCAAAGTAGAAAATAAGTAAGGTAGTATTCAAACATAGCCTTAATTTTATGATACTTAGAATACCAGAGATATATAGACAATGTAAAACTTCATAATACTAATTACGGCGATTTTGTCATAGATCTACTACCATTTGCAACTGGTCAGAAAGAAATGAAAAAGACAAAAAGATCTGATAAAGATAGATTTTATGTTGTTTTGACTTTTTTACTGAACATAAAGATAAAATTAAATGTGCATGAACATGATTTTGCTACTTGCATATTTCTTAGTATCATTCATAATTATGATTTTAAATAAATGATTTTTAACTAATTTATTTATTTCCTAGTTTCTTATGATGTTACTTCACACATATGCAGACTAAAGACATTAAATTAGTTTGGATCAAAAACCTGCCTAATGGACATTCATCTTTTAAAAAATCCATCATAATTATTTAGTTTTTCTTTAAAGAAATATCTAATAAATAAAAAAATCATGCAAGTAACACTAGTGATAGTAGTGTCAGTACAATCATTGATAATACCAATTAGTTAGTATCTCACTTATAAGTTTATTTTACCTAAGTTTAGTTTACTTTAATTATTCAAGAGGCACTGCTAAAATATGCCCTGAAGATGAATAAGATGTAGTTGAAACACAGCAATTTAGTCTTTACATACACTTCAACATATTACTAAAAGCTAAAATATAAAGATGCTTAAATCCTATACATTTGGTATAAATTATAACTATAAAAAGGTAAAATAAACTTATTCAGAACAAATAAACTAGATTGAAAAACTAAAGCTGAAAAAGTTCAAATTAAGAAATTTTAGGCTTAAAAAGGAGTGTTTTAAAAAAGTGCCAAAAATGCAGTAAGATTGGATAGTTGTTTTTTTTATTATTATTCAGATTGCTTGATTGCTATCACATTTTTTGAAATAGTAATACTTATCTTATTTAATCTGAGATAAAATAAGGTGAATATTTTTATTTTTAAAAAGTAGCAGCAATCAAGCAATTTTTAATTTGCATAACTGGCTACACTGCAGAAGTGATGAAATGAAAAATATTTAGAGCTTTGTAGCCCCTTTCAGGCTTAATTTGGGAACACTGTAGAAAAGAAGAAAGAAATAGGTTTAGGAGAGAAGAAAAAAAAAATCAAAATAAGATTTTTTTTCTAGCAAGCATCAGTCAATCTTAAGACGTATAAAATGTAAAGAAAAATATTCTTGCTCTACAACTGGTTTGTTTGATTATCAGGAAGCTAAGAGGCACTTAAAGCTAATTATTATGTATAGGTTACAGTGATCTCTACTGGCTTAATAATTTTCAAATTTTAATGTATAACTTGCAATCATAAAATTAACAGGTATTGCCAAAATGCAGTTTTTAATTTTAATATATTTTTCTCTTACAAAGGAAAAAAAAAAGAATAACTGTTTTATAGTATTTAAAAACCATAAAAATACATTTATAAAATTAGTTTTATTCTAGAAAAGTATAACAGTGGAAAGTATATTTGCCAAAAGATAAACTTAAAATTCTTACACAAATAAGAAATACAAGCTATTTTTCAACTGCATATTTACAGGTAAAAGTGGACAAGGACTCAACTACCATGAAAACGGTTCATAGTTCAGTTTTCTAAGGTCAGCCCAGTATGGTTTTACAACTAAAATTGTTCAAAAATACAGAAAAGAAACAAATTAAAGGAATATAAATGAAAGATCTCTAGTACCATTACAAATAGTCTAATCTGCATTTTCATACACATGCAAGTATTTTTCTTAAATTATACATATTTCTTTATTCACATTTTGATAATTAAGCTAACAAAATTTTTGAGGTGGATAACCTGACATCAAGTTAATTAACTAGTTAAGAGTGAAAACTTTTGAAATTATCATAGCATTGCTAAATTCTGAACAAATGTAGTCTTGGAATGTGCCTCCAAAATTATTAAAAAATGTTTTAAAAAATTCAAATTATTTAAAAATTATTAAATATATAATTTTATATTCATTAAAGAGTCCCCAAATAAACAGACTAAACAGATCAAAATACATATTAATAATACAGTAGTGTACCAATATTTATATCTTAAGAAAATATTTCAGTACTAAGCACACATACTAAAGCAAAAAAATGGAAAGTCAGGAATGTGTGAAATCCATGCTTATGCAGAATGCACAATTAAGATAATGTTATATGCATTACGATGCTAAAACTACATTCAATGAGACAAAGGGGCTGAAAGTTTTTTTTTTTTTTTTTTTTTTTTTTTTTTAAGTAAAAGTAAAGTATTAATACTCCAGAAGTGCTTACAACCATTTCTCAAATGTTACTTTGTCAATATGCAATATCATTTAATGGCAGAATATTAACAAAAATTTAATTAAAAAGGAGTGATTCAGCAACTTCAACTTCAGATTTACTTTATTTCCCTCTCAAGAAATATTAATGAATTCTTATTTTGAGCAATTCAATACAACTATTTTTATACATTCACTTATCTGTCAGATCATTCAAATGATTATATTTTGTTTCAAAACAGTCCTTGAGTATAAGAAAAATACCCTTAAGAATCTTTAAAATAAAAATAAATGCATTAATAAAGCAACCAAAATATTATGATCCCTTATTAATGAACAAGGCTTTGGACCTTAAAGAACATCATAAAAATATTTGTACCAATGAATATGTACCTTTAAAGAACATGTGACCAAACTTATTTGGTCTAATACAAATATTGCACTTGGCATATCAGCACAACAGAGCTATTGCAAGTTAGACATCTTTATTTAAACTGTTTATTTACTCATAAATATTATGTCTACACTATTTTAAGTTATAACAATAATTTAATCAAAATATTCTAAAAATGCAGGTTATGAATTAATGCACAAATAATAACATGTGCACACTGTTTACAAAGTCTCAATCTATGTACTAGTGTCGCCAGGTCCAGTGTCTCAAAAAGCAGAACAGAGACAAAAGAAGCAGGACATTGCCTGCTAAATTGGGATATAAAATACAGTAAACCCTATTAAAATGCAACCTGTCTATAAACTGAATCCTGTTTTAAACATAAAAATTGTGTTGCTTCTATGGTAAAAGTGTATTTTTACATTATGATGTTACTGTTCTAGGCGTTAAATCATAAGACCAAAACAATCAGCATGCTTCATTGGTAGTTTATGCCTGCTGATTGCTTGGGTCTTATGATGTAATGCAATAATGAAAATAGACCTTTTGAATACCATACAATTATACCTGATGAAACAAAAACCTGTTTAAAACAGATTTTTTTTTTCTACAGTCTCTTGTGATTCAGTCTTAGCAGATTTTTCATGACATTCTGTAATGTCAGAATAATTAGTTAATATTGCAGAGCTGCTTATACAGCAAAAACGCTTCTGCTTTTTCCCAAACCGCTATAATATAAAAAGATTCTATGACTTGAAAAAGTATCATAAAATTACTTGAAATTAAAGACTGCCTGAAAAAGAAATTACTTAATATGTGGTGGTAGAAAAAAAAAAATAACAAGAATATAAAATGAATTTTAGAATTAATTATTTACTTAAATCAAAACATAAAACAATTAACTAAACACTATATTAAAAGAAATAAATTATCAATTAACATGTTTATAAACAAAAGAATAACTTTTATAAATATACGGGATTTAACTTCATGACAATATCAGGACTTTAAGTATTAACTAGTAAATTGAACAATATATATTTCTCTTCAAAAGACTCGGTACTGAATCTGATGGCGGAACAAAGACAATGCGTCATCTACAGAATTACCAATGCAAAACCACTGTGAGATATTCATCTTAAAAGGGAAAAACAAATAGCATGGCATCATCTCTTCCTGAAAAACAGATAAACTTCATCATTTCTATTCATTATTATTCTATCCATGTGAACGACATTCAATCAATGACCTTGGCCTACCCAATACTGGAACACATCCGTCCAGGGGCAAGGAAAAACTTCAACTACAACTCCACGGATGAATCCTAACATATGAAATGCATTTAATAAATTACATCTCAACAGGTAGCCTTTCACTAGATCATCTAGCCGATGTTCTTAACACTAGGAATGTAAATTTCTAAAGGTTAAAAGTTTGAGATGAACATAGAGAACTACTGTAAGAAAACTAAGTTATACTGATATGTTTAGCGTTAAAAGAACTTGAAAACATTTTTATACAACAACTAATTTGCACCAACACAACTCTTCATTAGATTAATTTTACCACAATTATTCTAATTGGTAAAGAAATCATATGAGATGTAATCTTCCCAACTGGGAGAAAATGTCTGAGCCAGCGTTCAAAATTAGAATTGTAAAATTAATCTAGCGTAATCACGTTTCCAGTGTTCACTGGGTGGTCCCATTATCTGTGATTTATTCTGTTGTGCCGATTCAGATATCAGACCAATTGCTACGATCATTAAGATTAATTGAGTGAATTAGTTCAGCCATATTCGTCTAGGATTGCTCAGTTCGTAGAGCATTGGCAGATTCAGCCAAGGGATCCCGGGTTTTAATCCTGGCAAGGACTTTTTTGCCCAGTTGGGAAGATTACATCTCCTACAACTCTTCATATTAAAAACGACATGACTGCTGTAAAACAAAGCTAAATATCACTAACGAAAAACATTACTAAGACTGGCATGGACACACAATCGAAACTGATTATAGCTGATGTGATTCAGGGTGTATTTATAGTGATCTTAGTAAAAGGACAACAGTTAAAACTGTTAAATTAGAGCATTCTGCCAGCTTCATGAATACCGTTAAAGAAGAAATGAAACAATGACAACTCCCACAGGTGATACGTTGGATACACAATAGGACTATCGCCACCATCTTATGGCATTCGTGAATTGATGAAATATCAAAAGACGTGAAGCCTGTCGTTTGGGAAAAAGGTAAACAAAGAATGTTACAGTATGTTAGCTGAATAATAAGAAAAATAATTCAAAAAGAAAAACTAATTCTAAGTAGTACAAAAAAAAGGAAGATAATCATTACTCATAAGGCAAGAAATATTAAAATATTAATTTAAATTAAATTGTTAACAGGACAAAAGTAGAAATATCAAGAGATGTTTATACGGGAACAAGAACCAGGGGCATATATATAGGGTGTCCAAATCAAATATCCCTGATTTTGAGACATTGCTAGAGTTTAAAAAAAGGTAGCAAGCATGAGGAAAATTTAAAATAGATGAAAATACTCAAAATTCCTAATTAAAAAATCAGTGCACTTTCATGCATGCTCCATTAGATGCCCTCAAGATGCTCCATCTTTTCAGTACACTTCCGGATTCAAGGAACGTTTTTGTCCACTTCTTAATGCTTTTATTTAACATCGGGTGGATGTCTTTTCTACACTGTTTTGAACGTTTTTTACTCTGCGATTACGGAGTTTTTTTTTTAGCATACCACAGAACAATTTGTGCTTTTTCCTGCAGTGTCCCCATGTTTCTCGTTGTCTGCTCACAACAACAGCAGATGCGTCATAGCATCAACAGAAAACATTTTTTGCCAAACTTTAAACTTTCGGCTGCCATATCTTCTAATTAGCGACATCTTATGTCAGATTTTTTTTTTTTTTTTTTTTTTTATGGAAGTTTTAAATTAGAAACATTTGACTCGGACATTCTGTATATATATATATACCTAACAATTTTACTGTATTTAATAAACACAAAAATCTTATACAGTAAAACCTGTGAAAGCAGAACAGCTGGGACAATGATATTTTTACTTTTATGACAGAATTCCAATGTAAACAGATTTGTTTTCACAGGGTTTACTGAACAAAGTACAGTAATACCTGTAAAAACAGAACAGTCATGAAATGTAAAAAAATTCTGTTTTAGACAGGCTTCTGTCTAGGCAGGTTGATTTGTAAGGTATTCCCCTTATGAACTGAATACAAAAATTTTCGATTATAGACAGATTCGGTCTTCACAGGTTTTACTGTATTAAGTTCCACTCAAGGCAGACTAATGGTACGAAGATAATTTTTTAAAGAATGCAAGCATCATGAAAAATCAGGACTTTTGTTGCACAATGCAGTGGTTATGCTGGGCAGGTCTTGGAGCCCTGAAAATTGAGACAACCTGGATAAATCAGGACACCTGGCAACACTACTATGCACACAGCATTTACAAATTGAGAGTTTTTTTACATCTTTTAGCTTTCTAATAACACAAAAACATGCAGTGAAAAACTAAAAAAATCAAAAAACATGGCTGAAAGTTTTAGATATGTGGTAATAATTAGTAAATAAACATCATGGTACAAACCATTGCATTTAAAAGTGATCCAAAATAAATATTCAAACAACCACCCAAACAACTAAAATTTTAAAGCATCATCAGAGTTAATGTACACACTACAAAATAAGAACAGAGCAAGGCATACATGGTGATGCGAGAAATATTTCAGGCTCCCAGTTTTAGTAATAAAACATTATCATATCTAATATACTGAAATAACTAATACATTTAAAGTAATTTTCAGATACTCTAACCGAAAGGAAAAATAAAATTTATAACTAAAATTAAATTATATATTGAAAGAGAATGATAAACATTCAAAGGGAAATGGTGAAGCGATACAACAGCAATGTAAGCAATATTTACAACAGTAACTGAAGTATTAAAAACTTGGGAAGGCAGCAACATTCTACTTTATGAAAGACTCTTTATTATGAAAGGTAATTGGTGTTATTCCATTTTAACAAATTTATGTGATATTTAACACTCAAAAGGGGCAAGCAGCAGAAACAGATAAATACCAACTAAGAATAAAGTATGTGAAAAGAAGGGAATATAAACAAATTCATCATTTAATAGCAATAAAAAGTATTAAGTTTTTCAATAAAATAACCAGCATGTTTTATAATTTCTCTCATGTATTTCATAAAAGCCCAAATTTAGATTTCAGGCATATTTCTAAAATGTTCATAATAAGTATTTTAATTTTCAAATAAAAAATTAACTTCCACTTTCATATAATCTGCATCATCAAATTCTCAAACGAAAAAAAAAAAGTATTTTGAGCATTTACTGACGTAAATGAAAATATAACAATACCAAAATACACTCAGAAATAATGGATCAATTCAAACTAAAAGGATCATTGCACTATAGTATCTAAACATTTATCAATAATTGCAACTGAAGTTTTTTGATCAAAATATTCAAACACAGGATTGCCATAATTAAAGTAAAGGTGTTTAGAGTTCAATGCTTATGAAAATGCAACACCATTTCATATACATACTATTCAGACAACAGAGACTATTTATAAAGATAAAAATAGTTTACATTTAGAATTCCAGGACCAAAAGTGGCATTGCAGGCAGATTTTGGACAAAATAAGCATAAGAACTAAAATTTAAAACCATTAAATGTTAATAAATTAGTTTTTTTTTCTTAATTTTATTGCTTAAAATTAGCCCGCAGTTTAATTTTTGCCCATGGTGCTGAAGATACAAACTCTTAATACAGTTGTTGTTGTGTAGGAGAAAGTGCTATGGCACTTCTCTGAAAGAAAGGTTGCCAGAGTCTCAAGAGAGGTTGGACTTCTAGAGCTGGTCTCCTAATTTTTGAACCAATTCTAGATGAGAGACCTGCACCTGTATTGGCATCCCAAGAGGTATCATTTTCAAACTTGGAGCACATTGGAGCCCCAAACAGATTTTACGCACACCAGCTCCCATTAATGTACACGATCCCATAGCAGCCGCAGTCGAGAGAGAGGTTTTCACCCTCCCAAGCACTGACCATGGTCGATGCTGCTTCACTTTTAGTGATCTTCACAGGAACCGAGCTTAATCGTCTGCGCCACTGCAGGACTTAATACAGTGAAACCTATGTATAACGATAATGTCTATAACAATCTATAATGATATTTACCTTTGGTCCCAGCGAAATTCCTATTTATTCAATGTATTTTGAACCTGTGCACAGCGATAACCAATTTTTAGCTGCACCTGTCTACAACAATAATTTTTCCTCTTTTGAAAGCTGATAGTTTGTGATATAACCAGATTTTTTTTCTTGGAAAATGACACCCCATTATCTGGAATGTGAAATAACAAAAGACTGTTTATCTCCATGTCTAGGTGTTTAAACTTTCTTCATTTTGACCCTTTTGTAGTAGGGATCAGGGAAGGTTGGGAGGGGTGTTGCCTCTTTCTCAGAGTTCGACTAGTCACTGTTGAATCCTTTCATTTCTAGGTTAGACACCACTCACTTTGGACTGACTGCATTTTCATTGCAATTCATTTTTATGTGCTCGTATTTTTCATTACTCATTTTAAGAGATGGCTCAGCATAAATCATTGTCATTTGAAGAAAAGTTAAAAATCATTTCGGAATTGTGCATCTGAACTCATTAGACAGGCTGAAACATATGTGCATGCAGATGTCATTTGCATCAAAAAGTAAGCAAACCAAATTAACAGATTTTAATTTTCTTCTAAATTTTTTATTTCAGCAATTTTTTTATCAAATAAACTTATGCTTGAATCTTTTTACATATATTTTTAATTTGTTTACTTATTATTTACATTTAAAAAAATACAATTTTATATGTTCAACCTGTCTATAACAGTATTTTATCTAGGTCCCTACAGTATCATTATACACAGGTTTCACTGTAAATAATTTTTCATGGACTTAAATAGTATATATACACAGGGCTTAACAAATGCAGTCACCAGGTTTTTCCATCTGGCGATCAAGTTTTTTTTTTCAATCTTTAAACAAGAGATATTTTTGACTTATTTTTAATTTGGCAAAAATAAGTTCATCAAATGCAAATTTTAAAATAATAAAATCAGATCTATTTGACTGACTTCGAACGAAAATTAAGCTAAGTATTATTTTCCTGCTTCACTATTTCATCAATGTCCTCCCATCAGATATAGATTTTGTAGCATTCAACTATCTTGACATTTGAAGAATTTGGAAATCAGCATTTTCCGCACATGCTGGTTAGTTCAGTCATTACAGTATTTTTTTTTCTTTTCCCCAGAGATATGTAATTTAGAAAAATATCATTAGAAAACTTAGTTTATATTATCTTTCTAAATTACTATTCTAAACAATGTAACTAATAATAATAAAATATGCACTTAAGTATTTTTTCGCAATTAATACATCATAAAAAACTTTTGTGCTTTTTGAAAATAAATGACAGGGGAGGGAGGCAGGTAAATATATATATATATATTTTTTTTAACTGGCAACAAGAATTTTTTGCTGGCTACCAGATTTTATCAAATTTGTAAAGCCCTGTGTATACAAAATGAGGCTGCATTTTAACAAGTACATTCTTTATAATTGAGCCATAAACACCTGTACTTTAATTATGGCCACAATGAATTAGGAACTACTAAAAGTTAATGATACTTCTGTGAAACACAACTCATAAAATCACTGCATTAAAATGCAAGTGTAATAAAGTTTCAGATATATATTTTTTGTAATAAATTAACAAAATAAAGCTTATAAATTTGCTGTAGCAGAAAGATAAAGGAAGGCAGCATTTAAAAAACACAGTAATGAGATCAAATAAATTCCTCACTTAATAACCATAACATAAAAACAAAATTTGAAAAACATTTCATCAGGTTTTATAAAACATTTATTTTAGAGCATGTAAGGCTGGAGAATGTTGATATATTGGAAGCATAATTTAAATTTTGTACATTTGTGAATAAAATCAGTCACAATTTAGCCTTTAAATCAATATAAACGCACATAGTTATATCTCATTCATAAACAAAAATATTAAATTATAAAAAGAAAACGTAGCATTCAAATTTTTAATTAGTGTTAGTACTTTAATGCATGCAACTTAAGAGGAAAATGAAAATCATTAGATCAGTTAATAAAATGGACCCTGAAACTAATGTCAAGTAAATCACAAAATTGAGCAAATGAATCATGTTGTAAAAGGGAATGCATCAAAATTTAAAAAGGCTTAAGGGAGGTATTGATAAGTAAATTACCAACTTTTCAGCTATAATAGTACTTGTTAAAATTTTATATTAAATCTAAATAAAATGAAAGCAGTTATACAGACTTAGAATTAACACATATAGGTAGGATGAAGCGTGTGGGGATTATGCATTTGTATATCAGAAAAACTCAAATGGGAAATTTTTCAGATTTCATATATTACTAGAATAAAAAAATTCAGAGACTGTGTTGATATCTACAACTTGGAAAGGAAGAGGGGATAATTATTTTACTGTAGCATAGAATGTAACGTTAGGAATGGCGAGATAAAAGTATGTCTGCGATGCACAGTTTTTTCCACTAATACATGTCAATGAACTGTAGTCATTCCCATTTGTCAAAAGCAGAAATGACACTTGAAGAACAAGTGGTGAATATCCAATTCTGCCAGTGTTTGGAGAAACTGGCAACAGACATATTGTACATGTAGCAGCAGGTGTATGGGAAGTGAGCAATGCATCCTGTGAAGGTGTCTTCAAAGGATGTCATTTCAAGAGTGCATCTAAGGTTGAGGAAAATGTGTTGGCTGTAATTAAAACCATCCAAAAGCTTCCAAGAATGTTTTCAACAACTGTACGTGTACCGACAGAAGTGTGTAGCTGCAGAAGGGAAATATTTAAAATTGATTGTATGCAACACTTATGAAAAACAATCTGTTAGGAAAGCTTATCTCTGAACTTTTTGATCTTACAAGGGAGCCACTTTTGGTGCAACTCGCACCTAGCATCGAGACCTGGTACATTTTGTAGCCCCATACATAAAAGTTAGAGAACCTATAAAATTTATCTGTTAAAATCATATTTTATGTTTTTTTATACTTTTAATTTTTTATTATTAGATTTTAATTGTTAATTTCATACCAAAATCGAGTTAAGTTGTCAAATATGGTGCTTCGATCAAACCACTACTCACTCACACACACACACACACACACAGCAAACGACTAACATTTGGCCGGGGTTGCTCGTAAAATTCTATGGTAACAAGTATAGCCAATTTCGCATCGCCAAAAATCAATTATAATGTTGTAATTTTTCAAAATCAAATTGGTAGGTACTTGAAGGAATTTTTAAACTTTTTACAATATTTTATACTTATTATTGGCTAATTTGTATTTTTAACTGCTTTAAAAAAAAAACTTCTATGTTAATAGTTGGATAAGTGGTCTTGAAAATTGCATTTTAAGAAAGTTACGATGCTGTAAAATAAAATAAATAAATATATATGATTTTAACAGAAAATTTTATCGATTCTCAAATTTTGTAATATAGGGCTTTAAAATGCCCCAGGTCTCAATGCTATGTGCGAGCTGCACCAAAAGTGGTTCCCTTGTTAGTAGTAGTAACGAAAATATGTTTAATTTCAGAAATGACTTTTCTTTTACTAAGACGTGAGACAGATTTTGAATCCAATAGATTTAATGTCAAAATAGGCATTAATACTGATCACAATAAGGAAAATGTTGCACTGACAGCAGTACTTGTTTTTAGTTTTTAACCCTACATAAACATCAAATTCAGTTTCAAAGACATATGCTAAGGAGATAGATGCTACATCATAGCTGTAGTTTAATTTTTCTTCGGCTAACCACATAAAAAATAAAACTTTTCAATATACCAATTTATGTAAGGGAGAAAAACTGTTGAAATTAGATTTTAAGCAAGGATAAATTTTACATTATATAACTTAAGATAATTTTGAAATATTTCTAGCACTAAAAGAACATTTACTAATAAGATAAAAATTTGAGAGGGAGGAGGGAGATTAATACTAAACAAAATTTACAAATATGAACCAAGTCATTTCAAGTCGTTATTTAATGCTGCCAAATATTTCAACTACAATATTTATTAGTAATATTAAATTTTAATAAATTAACAAGCAATTTTCAAATAAATCTAGTACATAAAATTGAGTAAATAATATCCAACAAACATTTTCTGAAAAATGAATATTTATAGTAACACCATTAACTTATTGGTATTTTTCATTAAATCCAAAATATTTAGATATCAGTTTATAATAAGTTTTCACATAATTGGAATAAAATCAATTTATTCAATAAGATTCCATTTAAAGCATGATAAAAGAGGCTTTAATAAGAGTTGTGATTAATGAAAGAATTGAACATGTAAGAAAATTTAAATATCATACCAAAAAAAAAAAAAAAAAACTATGAATTGATAAGAGTATAAAAGGAAAACAATTTTGTATGGCACACAAAATTGCAGTAAGAAATTAAAATAAATTAAGATACATTTCATTTTGAACTTAAATATCACAGAATATAAACTATACATAATTTATACTAAACAATATATTTACTCTATTTCAAATGTTTAATAACAAAAATAACAAAAACAGATGATGAAATGAACAAAACAATCAACCTATAACAATGTGAGAATGAGTGCTTTTGTGATTTGTTTCATCTGTGGCAAACATTTTTTAAAAATATAATGGCAGATTTAGTTTTTGGAATAATACATTACTGTTTCTTATTTTTATCATCCTTAGCTTTAGGAATGAATAATTTTATTATGGGTGCCAACAGAGGCCAGCCAAGATATATAACATGTCCTATGTAGTACACTGAACCATACACCTGGAAAGGGAAAAAAAATTAAATGTGTGAAATAACTTTAAAGGAAAACTTATCAAAAAATATGTTTTCATTCATATATATGTTCCACAAAATTATAAAAATTTTAATTACTTTTATTTTTTTATACAAAAACTTAAAATTAAAACACTTATAAAAACTGGAAATTAAAACAAAAGTAACATACACATTTCAAACAAAAACTTAACACAACAAGATTCCCATTTAACAAATAGAAGAATGTTGCCATGGGAATCTCAAAAAAATGATAAATCAGGAAAAGTCCCATTCACCAAAGTATCATTTACCAGTAACTATAAACAATAAAATTTACAATATATTAATGAAAACAGAAACAAAAAAAAAACCTTGAATATTTATTTATTTACATTATATTTCTTAATTATCAATCTCGACTATTGGATAAATGTTTGTGAATGTTTATGACATCAGTTGAAATTGATCTATTGTACGTAACTATGCATCACAACATTTTTTCATTGCTTTTTCTCATTTAATATGATGGTGTCGAAGATGTAACTTTTATTCTAATTAATGAAATAACTAATAGATCAGAAACATCATTAAAAATACATGAAACGTTGAATAAAAAATCACTTGAGATAACAAGCACGTGTAATGCATTTGACGTCAAGTGAACGTGCTGCCACAATCTTGCATTTTTGGCGTTAAATCCAATAGTTTGGCGATAGAATTTTTTTTTTTAATGGAAAGTGGTCGATGAGATAATGGAGAAGTGCGGAATATTCTTGAGGGAAAACTGAGAAAAATAACTTGAGACGCGGGACCTCTTTATGGACCAAACTCTTATTGATGTGTTTCATCGTACATCATCTTTGCGTGTTCGATCGGAGGCCCCACGACCCATTTACGTTAACTTTATAAGATTTACATGGTCGTGGCTTGTACAGAACTCTCAAATCTGCAAAATCTCTGCTATTGATGGGTTGCATGCCAGTTTTGATGAGTATTTAAGGATACTTTCCAGCAGAAGGTGAAGGTGTCAAATTGGGAAGGTAATTTAACTTAATTGGTCAATTAGCTCTTGATTGATGCCTGGGGTCTTATGACGACAACAAAGCTTTGTTATGACCTGGGTGCCGCAAACCACAAACAGCAGCAAGAAGCAGAAACTCAGCACTTTTAATCTTAAAGATGGATCGAAATTGATGTCGTGAAGTAATAAATGTTGGGCTGAGAAACAAACTTAACAGGGGCAAAAAAAAATTTTTTTTTTTTAAACAGAAGACTTAAAGTTAGAAAAAGAAGCAGGAAATAATTTTAAATTTTTAACTTTAAATTTAATTTTGAGTTTTAAAAAAGGTTAATTTTTTATCTTTATATCCCTCATTGCTTCCCATCATTTCTAATTTAATTGGAGTTGTAGTTGTGAACCAGATTTATTTATTAAAAACAAAAGCTATAAGTTTGGTTGGAGACCAGATTTTATTTTCCCTTTCAGTTACAAAAATTCTTTTCAGAAAGGCCCATTACTCAGACAGCCGGTAACTTATTAACGCCATTTTTACAGGAAAAAAAAAAACTTCTTCAACTTGTGCTGTTGTTTTTATTAATCTACCTTTAATTTTTCTCGGTAATGGGATAGTATGGAGAATATGCATTAGTTATATTTTTAATGATTGGAATAAGTCTTTTGATTTATTTCTAGGTCAGTCCATGAAGAAACTTCCCGGGAATAGCTCTTACACATCTGAGCACAGGCACTTTTTTGCATCACTTTTCATCTTAAAGTCTGGAAGTAATAATTGTTGGGCTGAGAAAAAAAAAAATTATCAGGGGGAGATTTAGCTTTGAGCATTAGATTTTAATGTTAGAAAAATTTAGAAAAAGAATTAGAAAATTTAAATTTTGAATTTTAAAAAGGGCTTTATTTTATTATCCTTTCATAGTACACATGTTATTTGTTATAAACTTATATTCTAATATAGTATGTCAAAACCACACATTTATAGATTTTCTGGCATGTGCAAGAGAGACTGTTCTAAAATAATTATAAAAAAACAAGTAAGTTGCATGGGTAAGTGAAATAAACATAATTTAAAAAAATATATATTGTCTTATTTTAAATTCACTATTTTCCTTATGCAATTTTCATTATAATTAGGGATGAATCTGATAGATTTTTTTGCTGGATATCGGATAACCAAAACTTCTTTGCCTGCCAGATATCTACACTAGATATGCTTTTAGTTATGGTGTATGTTTATTTCTTCATATAAGGCCATCTCAGAACAATAAATTACAAACATGTTTCACACATCATTAAAACATTTTAAATGTACTGAAATATAATTTACAAAAACTATATATCTTTAAATATAAAATATATGTATATTAATAATGTTGTATAAAAAATGTAATTTAAACATACAAATACTATTCTGTTTATTTGTACAATGCTGGCAGAAAAAAAATTAATTATAACACATTTATTAATATACCTATAATAAGTGCCGAGTATTTTCAGAAAGAAATACATACTTTTTTTTTTTTTTTTATTTAAGCATAAAATATCTCTTAATATACCCATGATTGAAGAGTTATTTTCTCCAAACATAGGTTTAATTGATGTCTTTTACCGTTTTAATTACTAAATACTGTTTTATTTTAAGCTGCATTTAGTTAATTTTAAGTTAAATTACTTTTAGAGATTTATAAGTAAAAAGAAAATTAATTTTAAATATGTATAATGAAGTTATATTTTCCCTTGTTTTATACAGGTACGAAACAAAATTTCAGGTTAAGTATTAAAATTCCTTCATTAAAAATAAGTATAAAGCTTTTTTAACATCTATATATTCAAAGCTAAAAACACATTTCTTAAGATTTCACATAAAATTGAAAGCAGGAATAGAAAGGGAAATACCAGGGGGATTCTCCCCTTCTATAGTTTCAGAGTGGGCTGGTTCTGAACAAAAGATAACAGGGAGTGGTTCAAACCCACACAATCAGAAACCCATTCATTCTCCTCCCTCCCAATGGGAAGAAAGACTTTTCTTTCTTTGAAATGGCAGCTTTTCCTTGAGATGAATTTTACAGGCAGCCATTTTGTTGTCTGGAGCCTGGGTCAATTTTTGTTGAAGAGAAATGCTTCACTCTTCGGACAAAAAATAAATCAACAATCACAGTTTTTTAAAATACATTGATGCAGTTTCTGCACAATTCTAAATGAAATTTTCTTTTGTTTTTTATTTAAATCCGAATTGACCGGATCTGAAGACAGTGGGGGTGCCCAATCCTAGGTTCATTTAATTCGAGGTCCATTTGGAGTAAACCGACCAGCATAGTGGGCAAAGCTCTGCTAGTACAAGTTAAAAAACAAAAATAGGTCTGCTTATATTGATTAACTTAAAAGAAAGAAAATTAATAAAGTCATACTTTAATAAACAACTTCAAATTTTATTTTACAATCTGAAAGTATAAGTACGATTTTCTAAAAGATGTAAACATAAATTCTTAAATTTATTATAAAGAAATCAAATATCAATATTGGGAAAGCTGGCAATTCATTAAACTTTTGAGAGTTACCTTTTGCTTGTGGATAGGGAACTTACTATATTTAATATTTTGCATTATAAACAAAAGTTTTTCAGAATTGTTTGGGCCAAACAACTTCTTATTCTCTGATGAATTAATCTTAATTCCTCTTGAAATTGTAGTTGTAGTTTTACTTACTCTATGGAGGAAAAAAGAAGTTTTTAATCTGCTATTTACAATCTCTACCGTGTTTTACTATTATAAAAGTTACTTTAATTTAGATTCTTAATAAATTACTCAATTTCAAAAACTTCATTAAGAAATACATTAATAGTAATGATTTGAGTAGGGAATCTATAAAATTTATTTTGCATGGATGTAAAATTTTCTTGATTTTTTTAATTTTAATTTTTATATAAACTTGGAATCTCAAAACAATTAAATTGTAATTGTTCTTAATGCTGTACTGATTTTTTTTTTAATCAGACATAAAATTGTATTATATTCATTATTGTCAGTCATATATTAAAGATTGGTACAGAATGAAATCATCTCAATTTGACTGCATATGTTAAGACATATCAGTTTTAAAAATGTATCCATTAGTTTGATGTGTCACATTTAGCAAGGGTGTTCAAATACAATTTGCCATCCTGTCCTATGCATATTATTGATAGAACTTCTGTAGTAAAGACATCAGTTTAAAAAATATATCCATCAGTTTTATGTGTCACTTTTATCAAAGATGTTCGAATACAATTTGCCATCCAGTCTCATGCATATTATTGATAGAACTTATGTAGTACAGAGCCAGACATCCAGTAGAGAAGATGGATAACTGGTGATTGTGATTTGGATGTCCTATGGTATTTCCGATATTGAAAAATCAGCCAAATATGCAAGATATCCGTTGCATCCCTAATTATAATACAGAAAGGGAAAACTTTAATATAGATTTAATATTCTATCAAATTAAGTCTTTTTTAGTAAAATACTCACCTTCATGTACCTATCCCAGGACAGTAATACGAATGGCACAACAGAGTAACCCATGAAAATGTCTACATGCAATTTCAAAAAGATCAAAGTAGGAATTCTCAAGGCACTTTCAGTAAAAAATTCTTTTACTTTAGGCAGGCGATTGTTTAATATATTCTCAACCTATAAATAAATACATAAACATTTATTACACAAAGTAACATTAAAGTGGCCCAGAAAGAAAAAAAAACATACAAAGAACAAGTATGTTTATAACCCATGTTTCAATTTTAAGATCATACAGTTAAATTTTTATCATATCATTAAAATTACTTATTTAATAATTATGATTAACAAATTTTACCACCTTAAGTGGCATTTTGTAGTACAATAAATTCTCAATATAATAACCATCCATTAGACGAGCAACCCTTCAATTGTAATGACAAATCCAAAAAGTATCAGTAAATCACCTTTATTAATATACCCAAAGGGGAGAAAAGATATTTATAAAATAAATAATGCAAACTGTATATGGTGATTGCAACTGTCCAGCGCCAATGCATGATGTGTAGTATATCAATACGTTAAAACGATTTTTGGTCAGTATTTTCTACACATAAAATAGTTTTTGAGAACATCCATGCATTTAACAAGCTTAATGATGATTTAGAGTTGAGACAAACTCTTAAGTATAAATCGCACAGCAGCTTCCAATATCTATTTCTATAGGCACAAGTAATTCATATACAGAAGGCACTTTTGGCAAAGAAAATCTGCATCAAATTCACATATGTAATCACAAGACACGATAGATAATCTTCCCACATAGCAGTATCTAATACATAAAAATGAAATTTTTTCTGTCTGCACTTCTATAAAAATCCACACTTTGAAAGGCAGAATTATGAAATGTTAGTACAGGTGTATTAAAATGAGGCAACTAAAGTAATCCGGAATCAAAATAAATTATAGTTAACTTTTAATTAATAAAAAACCACCAATCTAACAGCTATTTTTTATAAAATTTAACATTTTTCATTATAACAGTTGCCAACAATTAAAAATAAAAATATTTCACAACAATTAATTTTCTATTGAAGTATTTGCACATGAAAAATGAAATAAAAACTTTCAACAGTTAAAAAGAATATTAATATAACATATTGGAAATTGCAAGTGTAACAGATTTTCAAATATTTCTCAATAATACAAGGAGTATGAGTAAGCAAAAGCAGGTTAATATGACGTCATTAGAGAAATAAAAGGGGAATTAATCTGACTTCATATTAAAAGTCTAAAGGACTTGTTCAAATGTTTGAGAATCATACAAAGAGTATCAATATGAGTAATAGAGAAAGCAAGTAGATATGATGTCAGCAATCATATGTGTTTGTGGAACGTATTGATCACGATAAGAACCAGATTATGGAAATATTGGCATATTTTAACATTGTAAAGTTGTGTTAGTCAACATGTCTAATTTTAAAATTGATTTTTCTAAACAAACATTCTTAAAATACCAGACAATACAATACTGGGCTAGTAATTCATAATTTCAATTTGAGCAGCTATTGAAGTAATTGGAAGATATGCCTTGAATACATACAATTTCAACAGAAATCAGACAATACAAAAATATTAAATATTGTGTTACTTTACAATAAAAGTAAGAGAAAAATAATGCAATCACATGATCATTCTTTATTGGCTATCCATTAAAATATACTTATTTAAATGTATTTTCAACAATAAATCTAATGTTATAGTTTATTTTATTTTTTTAATAATTATTTTTAACAAATTTTACCACCTAATGGGATTTTATAGTACAATAGATGTTCAATATAATAACCATCCATTAGAGCAACCCTATCATTATAATGACAAATTTAAAAAGTACCAGTAAGCACCTTTATTAAGTTGCTAAAGAGAAGGATATATATATATATATATATATATATAAAGATTTATAAAAAGAAACAAAGCAAACTGTATAGAGTGTTAGCAATTATCTAGCTGTCAATTCATGATGTGTAGTATATGAACACAAAATGATTTTTGGTCAGTATTCAGGGATCTGTTTAGGAAAAAATTGGGTCCTTTAAAGGACTCTTCACAAAATTTTTCATTTAAAAAAAGGACCCTTCACAAAATTATTTTCCCTAAAACAGGACCCTTCACAAAATTATTTTCCTTAAAACAGGACCCTTCACAAAATTATTTGCCTTAAAAATAGGTTTTTCACAAAATTTTTCCATCTTTAAACCAAACATTTCACAAATTAATCATTTAAAAGTAAAATATGACCTGTCACTTTTACATATATAAAGAAAATATATGTATTTTATATCCATAAAAATGCATAAACAAGTACCTGATCATAACAACCATTTCAAATTCACAAAATTATGATAAGATTTTTCACAAATATAAAAAGCTGTTCACAAAAACAGGACCCTTTGAAAAAAGTCTAGACAGACCCCTGGTATTTTCTACAGATAAAGTTTTAGAACATTCATGCATATTTAACAAGCTTAATTAAAATTTAAAGTTCAAATTCTTGAGTGAAATTCGCACAGCATCTTCCATTATACATTTCTATAGATGCAAGTAATTCATATAGTGAAGGCACTTTTGGCAAAGGTAAATCTGCATCAAAAATCACACATTTGTCAAAAGACATATAGCAGATAAATCTTTCCATATAGCAATATAATTCATAATTTCGATTTGAACAGCTACTGAAGTAAGTGGAAGATATGCCTTGAATACATGCAATTTCAACAGAAATCAGACAATACAAAAATATTAAATATTGCATTACTTTACAATAAAAGTAAGAGAAAAATAAACTTTTTTTTTTAGTATTGTTCTAAAGCATATATTTATTTTGAAAAACCCTTACAAATTGAATAAGATATATGCTATGTAATGTAAATAAATACAAAGATGAGAATTCCGGCAGTACATATAATTAATGTGATATTTCATGAGAATACAGAGGGGAAAAAAAATTTAATTGTTTTTGAAGAATTAACATTTCTTTAATCTTATCTTCAAAATACTGTAATTGAGGTTTTTTGTCAAGAAATGTTGAATCTAACCAGAGTTGATTATGCATAATGAAATTCTTAAACAATTTATTCAACTGTTCATGTAATTTAACTTGGTGAAAAGTCAGACACCTACTGCTCAACCAAAAGCTGTAAAAAAATGAATTACTCTGGTGGGGAGAAAAACTTTGTATTATAAGGGGTGAAAAACTAGACCTGTGCTTGACAATGGAACAAAACATCACTAAAAATTAACCTCTTCATTATTTATGCTTCTGATTTTTATGAATAGAACTGCTTTCATCACACTCTGAAGTCACATGACTCCTTTTTACAGGCTGGCTGGACACTAATTTTGTTCTAAAAGAACTCCAATATTAGTGATAGATCCTAGATTAATAGCATTTTAAAGCAAAACTATTTTTTAATAAATCAGTAAGCCTGTCACTTAAAATCCTTTGCATTATTTAGTTTTAAGCCTGTCACTTAAAATCCTTTGCATTATTTAGTTTTAATTGTTATTGGTTAAAATTCTTTATTCTAAAAAAATAGTTGCTTCTGCTGCCGTAATTGAATCTATTGTGAGCTTTTCACTTTCTTGGTTTATCCTGCAAAGCTAATGCCTATAAAAACATGAAAACTGGTAATTTTATAGAAAAATGTGCGATAAACATGCTTAAGCGAACAGTTTTTAAATCTAAGAATGATTTTAAGTGCTACTATTTAATGTTGAAATCATTCAAGATAGTTCAGCTACATAAGTTTTATAGGATTAAAAACTATACATAGCAAAGCAATTTAACCATCTTTTGCAAGCATATATTTAACTAGATAGTGGTGTGCAGTGTTCAATTACTTTATAAATTTGTCTAATTTTATGAGTTTCTCAAATTTTTTATTTGAAATCTCCTTATTTAAATACATTTAATTCATAGTTTTAAATAGCCATTTTTATCTAGGTACTGTTACCAGATTTTAAAAAGCCCCCAAAACAACATTTTCAAACTGTATTTTCAATTAAAATACATATTTACAAGTGAAAATTGAAAAAGAAAGAAAACTTTAAAATAATTAAATTATTATATATTTGCAATATGTAAGGTTTCTTGCATCGTGTGCAGCAAGATGATAAATGTGGTGATTTGATCATTTTTCCTGAGACAGTGAAAGTGCAAACTTTACCAAAGCACCCCTGGTGCCTTTACTATACTACTCTCAGAGTAACGATATCTAGAGAGCACATCCCCATTGCTTTTGCCGGCAAGAAGTGGGGTCAGGATAACACACATGACAGCTGGCATTTGGCAGTGAAAGGTCACTAGCAGCAATACTAGTTTTGTTGCTTTATCTCAGCTCTTGGTAAGAGTTCAATATTTTTAAGCTGTGATTCAGAAACTTGAGAGCTTGACAGATATACACTCAGTAGCAAAATAAAGGGGAAGGTTCACCAAATATTTATCCTATTGCTTATTTATTTCATGGTTTATTTTTTCCATTATTCAAGGAATGTATCTTCAGTAATAAATAAAAAATTATTAAACTTTTATTTAGATTTTAAAAAAATAATAATGATATATTATTTTAATTTATCCCAGTGTTTTCAATCTTTCACATGGTTTTATTTATATTTAATTTCATTATATACTTATTTTTTTTATTTTTAATATAAAATAACAAATAGGACAGAAAAAGTAAAAGAAGAAAAATTTAAGGCTGTTCTAAAATACAAAAGAGCTATTTTCTGACACATTTCTGAATTAATTTTTGTTCAGAAACTCATGAAATTGGCAGGTGTTCTTATTCAAAGACTGTCATTGAAATACATTTTTTATTTTTTGATAAATGCAGAAGATCTTTCAAAAATACAGTCAAAGTCAGCATTTTGAACCGAATTCTTGATGCAGCATCGGGAGAATGTCGAAAAAACATGTCACGTGACATGAACTGCTTATAACTCTATAAATAATTTATTTATCAAAAAATGGAAAACTCATTTTGATTCCAAATCGCTTCAATAGTCAGAGCTACCAATTTTATGCTTTTGCATTTAAAAATGATTCAGAAAATGTGTCAGAAAGTTTCGCATTGTTGAGCAGGTCATTTGAGAACCACCTTAAGAAATTAGTTTTTAAGCAATTTAATTTTATGTGCTGGAAGGGTAGGAGGGGGGCGGGGGAGAAAGAGAGAAATTTTGAGGGAAAAGAAATTTAGGCGATTAATTAATTTATTACTACTACAAATTAACAAACAGTTGAAAATTATTTTTGCATATATAATTTTAGTAATATAATAAAATAAATATAGTTGAATATAAAAATCCCCAACAGCTCGGCCTACAGACACAGGTAGATTTCGAAGGCGCAGACTGTGGGACGCTTGTTTATTGCGAATTGCAGAAGAAATGACTTTTGCCATGATGTGGCAGTTAGGGTCGCCCACTTAGAAATCTACCTGAGTCTATAGGCAGAGTCGACCGAGTTTTTTTTTTTTTTTTTTTTTTGCTGTAAGGGTTGGTCCTATAAAAAACTTTAATATAAAAGTTGTAGATAATATTATGGGGGATTTATAATAAATTTAAGTGGATTTGATATCTTGTGAATTGACCAAGTTATGAATTTTTTCTTCTTAAAAAGGAGCGTCAGATATTATGAAAATCACCTTTACTCAATAGATGGCGCTGACTTTCGCATGGGCGAATAACTTCTGTTCTTGGTAGCCCTATTTTCTAGGAAACGTCACTTCCCGTTTGAAGCCGATTCTGAGTAAACACAGAGGCTCTGTGCCAAGTAAATGTAAGTTAGAAGATTAGAGATTAGCTTTTGGTTATAGATCTGTATAGAGGATGGGTTTTGGTTTTGGACTTTACTTTCTGGGGACTCCGGAACAAGATGGCTTAATTCGGGCCGGGCCCAGTTGTGAATATTTCAGCCCATGCAAATCTCAGCGCGGTTTAAGCCAGTTTTTTAATTTAATAGATATCGACTGGTCAATTGTAATCTCATGTTATTGAGAGAAACACAGAGTTTAGCTATAATTAAAAAGGGATTTTGTAATGTAACAGGAGGAAAATAGCTGCGCTAAATAACAATAACGCTTTTAAATTAAAGGATCTAGATTCAGAATTTCCGAAATATTGATATGTTTTAATTATATTTCCTCAAATTTGCAGTTAAATTGCTAATGTATTTAGCTATCCAAATTAATGGTTCAATTTTTTTTTTTTTTTTTGGGGGGGGGGGGGAGGGGGAGCATTGTACATCAATATTTCTGCTTACCCTTATCAATAGAAACCCAGTAATCTGAACCGAAATTGAAAAAAAAAGTAATCAAGATTAAGCGAAGCTTTGTAAATATAAATTTAATTAAACACAAAAAATATTTAGAATTTTAAATATATGATAATTATCAGTAAATATATTTTATTAAATATTATTACATAATGCATTTGTTTTATTTTCTGACTTAATTTTTTTGCATATACGTTTTATTTACTTAAGGCTGTTCTGAAGTCCAAACTGTGCACTTTGACACATTTTTTAATTGATTTTTTTAAATTCCTACTATTAGCTCACACTCTCTCTATATATATCTTGTTCAAATTTTCAATCGTTAATAAAATATTTTCTATTCATCCACTCAAGTTCAAATAATTTTTTTTAAATTTGTAGTGGATGACACTTTATGTTAATACAGTTTTTTCAAATATTAATTCATTCATTAAATTTAATTAATTAATTTTAGTTTTAAATGGGAGAAAAAAATTCCTCCCATTGTTTTCATAAATGAAATGAAAGATTTATCTCAAATGAGTGATGCCACAGAAATAAAATACCGCAACGATGATTATAAAATAATGTTCAATAAAGATAACGTGGGACATTAATGCTGCACGGGTTTATTTTATATATTTATGATTACAAAGTAGGAATTGACTTTTTTTTTTTTTTTTTAATTATATTACTTGTTATTCACAAACTTATTAAGAAACTATGTAATATATATATTTTTCATTTTCCTGTAAAGGCAAAAGATTTTCAAATAATGCTGTCAAAGTTGTCATTTTAAACTGAATTTTAGGACGTGACAGCGCAGGAAAGGAACAAATTTCCGTCCTTAGACAATAATAGCCTACAGCTCAAGATGTAATTCCTTTATTTGAAAATAAAGAACTGTTCAATCATTTCAATAATCATGCTTGCAAGTAGTATTATGCTTTTATGCTTAAAAATGAATCAGAAAATCGCTAGCAACAATACATTTACTAACAGTACCATTTGATACACGTGAAAGCTATTCTACGATGTTTGCATAGCTGCCAACTTTTACGCTGTTTTCCTTCTACTATTTTTTAACATCAAAATCACCTTAAAGTAATAAAAAATTTAAAACACAGTTTGATTTATTACAGGAATTATATAAACTAAAAATAAATTACAAAATAACTGTGATAAGAGACCGATTTATTTTTTAGGTAGATTTCGTAAGAAATACTACCTATTACATTCTCACCTAAGTTGGAATTTTTGAAAATTTTTTGCAGATCTACGCCGATCATGACTCCCAGAACCCAAAACCACCCCCAGTTCAAAACTTTATCTATCTATCTATCTATCTATGTCACTTTTTTATGGACACGATAACTGCAATAATTCTACACAAATCTCTTCCAAATTGATACATAAAATCTCGGTCAATTTCGTTAATGAGCAAAATCGAACCAAGGGGGAGGGGGGGGGGGGGAGGGCTTTTTGTGAAAACTGAAAAAAGGGGGGTTTTAGAAGAAAAAAAAATCATAACTACGTCAATTCACAAGATATCAAATCCGCTTAAATGTATTAGTAATCCTCTTAATATTATCTAAAACTTTTATATTGACAAGTTTTATATAGGACCAACCCTTATAGCAAAAAAAAATTAAAAAAAAAAAAAAAAAAATCCCTACCGGCTCCGCCTGCAAACACGTTATTTTTCGAAGTAGACGGTTCCAACTCCCGCATCTTTTCGAAACTGATACATAAAATCAAGGGGCATAAAATCTCGGTCAAGTTCGTTAATGGGCAAAATCGAACCAGGGGGTGGGGGGGGGCTTTTTTTTAAAACAGAAAAAAACCCATTATATCTTAATTATGATACGTATCGAATCCGTTTGAAGTTATTATTACTTTTAGGAGAAGGGCCGAAAATGTATGTATGACAGATTTTTGATATAATTAAAAATGGCCCCGAGGGCGGGAAAAAAGGGGGGGTTTTAGAAGAAAAAAAAATCATAACTTCGTCAATTCCCAAGATTTCAAATCCGCTTAAATTTATTATAAATCCTCTTAATATTATCTAAAACTTTTATATTGACAAGTTTTTTACAGGACCAACTCTTATAGCAGAAAAAAAATCCCTGTTAGCTCCGCCTGCAAACAAGTTAGGTTTTGAAGTAGGCGGTTCCAACTGCCGCATCATGGCAAAAAGGTCATTTCTTCCGTAATTCCCAACATACAGGCGCCCCACGATCTGCGTCTTCGAAATCTACCAGTGCCTGTAGGCCGAGCAGTCAGGGATTTTTCATATATAAATTACATGAGTTGCAATTATACCTAATTGTATGTATTTTAATATTTTATATAGGCTTTCATTTTAAGAATAAAAATTTATGTAATTTTTCATATTAGAAGTTTTAGATTTATCATACAATGAGTTATCATTTCTGACTTCCTTGTACTTACATATGCTTTAAAATTTTACATGAGTTAATCATATGTATTATTTCTGTTGCCAACATCCCTTTTTCTATGCATTTACAAAATGCACAAAAATGAATGAGCTATCATTCGAAAGGTTTTTGAACAGGCTTCTGAGATAGTATACTCACATTTCTTTAAAACACGTTTTTTGATTAAAAATTACAGTTAATTAAAAATTATATCAGCATTTTTTTTTTCAATGAAATGATTTTTTTTCTCTCAAATCATTGTTGCCATAAAAAAATATATATATACTACATTATATTGTGCTCAACAATAATTAAAGATATATAAATAAATAGCACAATAAAAGATAAAGCGGGACGCACGGGTTTATTTTATATTTATGATTAAAAAGCAAAATTCAAATTCAAATGTTTGGAGAAAAAGACACCATCGATCGATCGAAGCAGTGGTATTTTACGTGTAGTCTAAAATGTATGTTATGTTATATTATATTAAATTCTATTTTATATGTGCTCAATTTATTTTTTTTGTCCCGTGTTTTTTCCCGAAGTGGATGACGTCATCTTCCAATGAAGTTAAATTACGATTGTTATTTTTTTTTTCTTGTGCGTGCCTCTTGATATCTTTGATTAGTTTTTACTTCAATTTTGATGGGATGAATGACATGATATTCTGGCTTGACTAATGTTGTTTGCAGATATTTTCATCCTTAATTTTTCTTTAGAAATTTAAACTTGCATCTAAAAAATGTTAGACTGCAGTGCGAAATCATCGCACAGGTGTACTGGTAAATTTATAATTACCTTATCTGTAGAATTTATATTTTCTTTGGTACACGTACATTTTAGGATTGTGTGGCATCAATTCATGTGTATATTATATCATATTTAAATCTGCCAAATTAATTTTTTTTATAAAGAAATCTTAATGTTACTAAGAACATAACTGATGTGGCCAGTGATTCTTAGTTTTTCATTTACATTTTTACTTTTCGATCACATCTAGTGCTGGGAAAATGGTTGTAATCATTATAAAAACCTTACTATGGAAATATTTATATATCTTTACATTTTGAGGATGTCTTTGTTGAAGGTTTGATATTTTTTACAATTATTCCGTAATGTATACGTGAATGTTGGTATTTTTTCGTTTTCAGACCATGTGTGTCTTTTTATGGTACTTTTATGATGATGCCTATATTTGTATTTGTATATATGTGAGTGAACACAATAGCGTCTAAACGTTGCTTTTGATTAAGCTCCCATTTGGCGCATATGATATATCAACTGTCGTAAGAACTGTACTCATTTTTATCGGACAACGTGTTTAGTGTTTGATCATTTTTTTTTAAGATTTCGTAAGAAATACTACCTATTACATTCTCCACTCTGCTGGAATTTCTGGAAAATTTTTGCAGATCTACACCGATCATGACTCCCAGAACCCAAAACCACCCCCAGTTCAAAACTTTATCTATCTACCTATATATCTATCAATCTATCTATGCAACTTTTTTATGGACACGATAACTTGAAAAATTCTACATAAATGTCTTCCAAACTGATACATAGAATCAAGGGGCATAAAATCGATACAAAAGTTTGTTAATGGGCAAAATCGAACCAAGGGGGGGGGGGGGAGGCCTTTTTGTGAAAACAGAAAATCCCCATAAATCTTAATTATGATACGTATCGAATCCGTTTAAAGTTATTATTACTTCTAGGAAAACGGCCAAAAATTTATGTGTGACAGATTTTTGATATCATTAAAAATGGCCCCGAGGAGGGGAAAAAGAGGGGTTTCAGAAGAAAAAAATTCATAACTTTGTCAATTCACAAGATATCAAATCCGCTTAAATGTATTATTAATCCTCTTAATATTATCTACAACTTTTATACTGGCAAGTTTTTTATAGGATCAACCCTTACAGCAATATAATAATAATAATAATAATAGAGCTGCTTATAAATAAATAAGACATAATACATTTTACACATTTCACGCAATTGAATAATCTATACTATACAAAGAATTCATAATGTAGGTTATACTTTACAGTTTCATTCGAAATACATATCCGTTTCCTTCAGAAATTAAAAAAAAAAGTGTTCGAGGATTCAAGAGTGCAGCCGATTATAAATAAATAAGACGTGATACAGTTTACACATTTTACGCAATTGAAAAATCTACAAAGAATTTATAATATAGGTTTTACTTTACAGTTTCATTCAGACAGTTTTTGTATAGGAAACCAGGTTCTAATCCATTTATTCAAATACAGAGTATTTCACTTCAAGCCGAACTAGATTTTTTTTCCCAACTTTAATTATAGTAAAGATATTGTTACGATATTTTTATCAGACTTACAGTGCTTTATCTGAAATATGATATTACGAAAAGTGGTAGAAACGAAATTTGTATTAATTTATTTTAATTCACATAGAAAGCCAAAGTTAAAAGCGTTATTTACAAGTATTAAAATTATAATCTTATTTAATAATTCGAAACAGATTTTTTTCCCTTCTCTTTTTAGTGTGAAGTTTACTTGTGAGAAAGTAATGTTCATAAAAATAGGAATAAAGTTAAAAGTTAGAGAAAAAATTAAAATTGAGGCAGCATTTGTATTAAATATGAGATAAAGCGATTTTAATATTTAACCTTTTAATATTTTAACCCTGGAACATTGGAGTATTCAGCCGACCGAATATTCGGTATTCGGCTTACTTGTGTGTGTCGAATTTACATTGGGCGCAATTTACATTGTTTAGACGTTAAATTCTCTTTCACACAAAAATGTACATTAATTTCTTTCAATTAAAAATTGTGTACATCTAATGCAATGTCAACTAAAGGTAACAAGGAATGAAAACAATTTTTTAAAGGGAAAAGTTATACAACGAATGTATTTGAAGGGAAAAATCAAAGAAACAAAAATCGCCTGCTTCACTTTATTTTTAGAAAGTAAAACTTTCGCTAACAGAAAGTTACCCATTTTGAAGATATCCCTTCGCAAACCTAGTGATACTGAAAATTTGAAACCTTCGGAACATAGAGAGTGGGTCAGGAGGTCAGGGGTCAACCAACAGTTCCCTTTCCCAGATTCAATAAATGCTTTCTACAAAGCAGACAAATTTCCTTTTACAGAGAGAAAAGCAAATGACCACAAATGTAACCCCCCCCCCCCCCCTCCTCCCGTTCTCTTCCCTTTCAAAGGCAAGCGTAGAGAAAAAGGTGATATCGGAAATCTCAACGGAAGTGTTTTAGGGTTGCTGAAAATTTGGAAAATTTTTTCTTTCTGACATGGCAGCTGGGAATGAAATTACTGCAGCAAAGGCAAAAATGCTTGTTGAACGATATTTTTTATATAATATCGTGTAAAAAATACCCCTTATTAAATTTATAACAAGATAATAACAACAATTAACAAGAAAATATATAAAAACTGCCTGAAACAATCGTTTTGTAACCTATGCCGAAAATCTGCAGTACCCGTAGTGCCCTCTGGTGAAATCTATTGGAAACAAAGTAAAAATTTTTAAATTTAAATTAAAAAAAGGGTAATTACATCTCACTTATGAAATTTGCGTCGTTTCAAAGAAATAAGTCATATTTATCACCAAAATTTTTTTTAAATAAATCGGTTCAATAGTAAATGCGCAATTCTGATGTTAAAAATATAGCATTAGCAGTATAAGGAAAATATAAGTGATGATCACCCTTAAACCCCTATTTTTTCCTCCCTTGAGGCAATTTTTAATTATATGAAAAATCTATAATACATAAATTTTCGGCCCTTTTTCTGGAAGTAATAAGAACTTTAAATGGATTTGATACGTATCATAATTAAGAAATTATGAGGTTTTATTCTGTTTTCACCCCCCCCCCCCCAAGGTTCAATTTTGCCCATTAAATTTGCCCAAGATCGAGATTTTATGCCCCTTGATTTTATGTATCAGTTTGGAAGATATTTGTGCAGTATTATTGGTTATCGTGTCCATAAACAAGTGATATAGATAGTTAGACGGATAGATATATAAAACAGGGGTGATTCTGAGTAAAAAAAAAATTTCTGAAATTCACAGCAAATTTTCTGAAAAGTTATAACAGAGTGTCCACTCACGCCATTTTTTGCGTCCCTTTCACAAAATTTGCGTTTTTTCACATTCTTTTGATAAAATTTGCTATTTATTCGCGATTTTTGACGAAATTTGCCGTTTTTTCGCGATCTTTTGACAAAATTTGCCGTTTTTTTCGCGATCTTTCGACGAAATTTGCCGTTTTTTTCGCGATCTTTCGACGAAATTTGCCGTTTTTTTCGCGATCTTTCGACGAAATTTGCCGTTTTTCGCAATGTTTTTTACAAAATTTGCCGTTTTTTCGCAATGTTTTTTTACTAAATTTGCCGTTTTTTCGCGATTTTTTGACGAAATTTGCCGTTTTTTCACGATTTTTTGACGAAATTTGCCGTTTTTTCGCGATTTTTTGACGAAATTTGCCGTTTTTTCGCGATTTTTTGACGAAATTTGCCGTTTTTCGCAATGTTTTTGACGAAATTTGCCGTTTTTTCGCTATCTTTTTGACGAAATTTGCCGTTTTTTCGCTATCTTTTTGACGAAATTTGCCGTTTTCTCGCTATCTTTTTGACGAAATTTGCCGTTTTCTCGCGATCTATTGACGAAATTTGCCGTTTTTCGCAATGTTTTTGAAGAAATTTGCCGTTTTTTCGCGATCTTTTGACGAAATTTGCCGTTTTTCGCAATGTTTTTTACAAAATTTGCTGTTTTTTCGCGATTTTTTGCCGTTTTTTCACGATTTTTTGACGAAATTTGCCGTTTTTCGCGATCTATTGACGAAATTTGCCGTTTTTCGCAATGTTTTTGACGAAATTTGCCGTTTTTTCGCGATCTATTGACGAAATTTGCCGTTTTTCGCAATGTTTTTGACGAAAATTGGCGTTTTTGTGTGACCTTTTGACGAAATTTGCCGTTTTTTTCTCGATCTTTTGACGAAATTTGCCGTTTTTCTCGATCTTTTGACGAAATTTGCCGTTTTTCGCGATCTATTGACGAAATTTGCCGTTTTTCGCAATGTTTTTTATAAAATTTGCCGTTTTTTCGCGATTTTTTGACGAAATTTGCCGTTTTTCGCACTGTTTTTGACGAAATTTGAGGTTTTTTCGCGATTTTCTGAAGAAAGTCACGTTTTTCCCGCGATCCTTTGACAAAATTGGTGACTTTTCTTCGAACGAATGACAAGATTGACTTTTTTCGGCGATCAATTGCCATAATACCGATACATTTTATGTCCGAATTTTCGGATTTATGACCGATATTTTTTAATTTTCGGAAATCATTGCCTTAATTTTTCGGAATTTTCGGGAAATTCCTACCAGAATCACCCCTGATATAAAGTTTTGAACTGGGGGTGGTTTTGGGTTCCTGGAGTCCTAATTGCCATAGATCTTCAAAATTTTTCCAGAAATTCAAACATAGGGGAGAATGTAATAGGTAGTATTTCTTACGAAATCTACCTAATATGAGTTTTATAAGGCTTCACAGAAAATTAATTTTAATTTCAAAACTTTTCTGAAGATATAACAAGAAAATAAACAAAACATATATATATTTAAAAAAAAAAAACTTCAATTAAACATTATAAAATTATATTCAAAAATTTGAAAATATTTCAAACATTGCAATAGTTTTTAATTTAGGTAATATTTAAAGATTTCCTTTTAATACATACATATACACCCATTTATACTTATTTAAAGCATAAATTTAATCTAAAATAGAAAAAATTATTTAAAAAAAAAGAATTGCTTCTGTTTTAAAAGAAATAAAACAAGTTTCTTTTGACAAAAAAATTTTTATCGCCAAGCACCGTAGTACAAGATGTTCTTAAAATGCTTTTTCATATAATTACACTTTTAACAAATATAGAAATTGATAACACCAGATGATTAAGTCTTATTGTTACATACGTTTGTGATAGTAAAAGTAAAATATTTATTTTTTTCAACGTGACAACGTGAATAAACAATATCATATTTAGAAAGATACATTTTTAAGATCCTTTAAATTAAAAATAAATGCATATAGATGAAAGGTAATACAGCTTGCTTTGTTTGCTCATTCTTTACAACCATAGGCAAAACAGCTTGCTACCATGATATTTTTGTATCGCAAACATGAAATCGCCTAACATCGCCCATAGAAACCAATGCTACTGGCACATTAACAGGATTGCTTCTTGCCCAGAGTCACATGACTTAATATTTGCTGCAGAAAGGGTGGAAAGATTATCCATCTAAGTATGGTTACTCTGAGATACTACTTCTGACTGACAGTTTGCAATGTTCATCTTGGACATAAATGTACATACTATTGTGATTACATCAAAATTGAAGAGGGTTGAGCAGGGACTATATCCAAATTTATGCCACTTGGCATAAAATGACACTGCTCATTATCGATTTTTAAAGGTCGAGCAGGAACTTCCAAATGTAGGCCATTTGCATGGAATGACCCTGCTCATTATTCTTGATTTTTAAAACATAATTTAATGCCTTATGCTAAATTAACTATTTTTGCAAGTTTATAATTCTCTTATACCCAGATTGTTTTTTTGTTTTTTTTCAGGGAGAGGGAGGAGATTTTTTATATTTTTACATATAAAAACAAAATACATGAACAGGCAAGAAACTAACATTGATGACAAAATACTCACATCTTTCTCTAGGTACATCACAATAAATTCATTAAAGAAGGTGATGTAATACCCAGAATGCAGTCCATGCCAAACTGCTAAAAATGCCAGAGCTGCAGCTTGAGAAATATATCTGTTGCCCAGAAATTTTAACCTCTTGAAAACATATCTAGAAGGGAAAAATCAAAATTATAGTATTTTTTTAAATCATAATGCATTAAAACAATATTCACGTATTATAATACTATCATTTTACCAAGTAATGAAAACCTGTTTCCTGGCAATAAGTTTTGACAAACTAACTTTTGCCTTGTACAGTACTCATAACTAGGCAATTCACGTGAAACAAGGGAATATTAACCCCCTGACCACGGAGCAAAAGAACAAAGTTTTAATGTTCTCTCTGTAATCTTTTTAAAATGCTAAAAAAAGATGATATTTTGAACATGATACAAAAAAATCCCTGACGGCTCGGCCTACAGGCACAGGTAGATTTCGAAGACGCAGACCGTGGGGCGCCTGTTTGTCGGGAATTGCGGAAGAAATGACCTTTTTATGATCATGCGGCAGTTGGAACCGCCTACTTCGAAACCTAACTAGTTTGCAGGCGGAATCGGCAGGGATTTTTTTGTTTTTAATTTTTTTTTTGCTATAACGGTTGGTCCTATAAAAAACTTGTAAATATAAAAGTTTTAAGTAACATTAAGAGGATTAATAATAAATTTAAGCGGATTTGAAATCTTGAGAATTGGCGAAGTTATGAATTTTTTTTCTTCTAAAACCCCCTCCCCCGCCCCTTAAGGCAATTTTTAATTATATCAAAAATCTGTCATACATAAATTTTCGGCCCTTCTCCTAGAAGTAATAATAACTTCAAACGGATTCGATACGTATCATAAGTAAGAAATTATGGGTTTTTTTCTGTTTTCACAAAAAGCCCCCCCCCCCATCCCCCTCTTGGTTCGATTTTGTCCATTAACGAACTTGACCGAGATTTTATGCCCCTTAATTTTATGTATCAGTTTCGAAAAGATGCGGGAGTTGGAACTGCCTACTTCGAAAAATAACTTGTTTGCAGGCGGAGCCGGCAGGGATTTTTTTTGTTTTTAATTTTTTTTTGCTATAACGGTTGGTCCTATAAAAAACTTGTCAATATAAAAGTTTTAGATAATATCAAGAGGATTAATAATAAATTTACGCGAATTTGATATCTTGTGAATTGACGAAGCTATGATTTTTTTTCTCTTAAAACCCCCCTTTTTTCCCCCCCTTGGGGCCATTTTTAATTATATCAAAAATCTGTCATACATACATTTTCGACCCTTCTCCTAGAAGTAATAATAACTTTAAACGGATTCGATACGTATCATAATTAAGAAATTATGGGGTTTTTTCTGTTTTCACAAACAGCCCCCCTTGGTTCGATTTTGCCCATTAACGAACTTGACCGAGATTTTATGCCCCTTGATTTTATGTATCAGTTTGTAAAAGATTAATGCAGAATTTTTCCAGTTATCGTGGTCAGAAAAAAGTGACATAGATAGATATATATATATATAAAGTTTTGAACTGGGGGTGGTTTTGGGTTCTGGGAGTCATGATCGGCGTACATCTGCAAAAATTTTACAAAATTTCCAACTTAGGTGAGAATGTAATAGGTAGTATTTCTTACGAAATCTACCTAAAACTTAATTATGTATATGAATATAATCCTTGAGAGTATTAATCATTACTCAATCTTTTGAAACTGCCTTATATTTATAAAATTATATTAATTTAAATGATGCTTATACTGCAGTGAAACCTACAGCATAGGTAACGGATATATCAGTTCACAATGGTGAGAAGCTTAAGTCTACTGCAAGTAGTATATCTATGTTTCCTTAAACTTTAAAAAATTTACAATGTATAATAGTGAGAAAAAAGATCTTTATAAATAATTTCATTTAATGAACTAAAATACAGAATAATTTAATATTAAAAACTCAAATATCTAAATAATTCTAAATTTGTGAAACTTATCACGGAGTTATTGCTGGATTGCCACCTGCCCTCCCCTTTTAAGAGAAGTATCTTTCTTTTTTAAAGTAAATATGTTAAATCTGAATGAAAGAAAATACAAGTGGGAGATGCTTTCAGTAAGAAAAATTGAAATAATGCAAAAAGTTACTTACTGACCAACCCATAGATTAGTATTTATGTTAAATGATCTTATTATTCCTTCAAATGTAGCAGTTTTGGTGTAATCTAATAGTTTTACATTAGCACAACCATCCCACAGATCATTTCCATTTTTGTCTTTGCCATTATATGTCAAGCCTGTTAGTATGCAAGTTCCTTCCTGTAAAATAAAATAAAAACCCATAAATTGCTTGAAAATTATCACAAAAATAAGTATGCAAATACAGCTTGTCAAACTCTCTCCAGATATATAGTTTAGGGGTTATGGTACCTTTGAGTATGCCAAAGTAATCATAAACATAGCCACATTATAATTTTTAAAACTCAAACAATAAGATTTTTAAAAAAATTATACATCAAATAAATATTCTATTTTATGTTATACTAACAACTGAAATGTTGTAAATATATTGATAAATATTAGATCTAAAAATTTATATGGTTAATATGTTAAAAAAAAACAAATGTTACATGTAAGATAAAATTGATAATTCTACATAAAAAACATTTTTGGTCAAAATATGTAACATTTTTAACTTTATCGGTACTTGTATATTTTTCTGTCAACAACTTTCTATAAACTGTTGCCAAAAAGCATGACAATTTGATAATGAATAAAGGTGACATCAGAACACACTTAAAGGTTAAAATCTTTCCTGGGATATCTGCAAGAGAAATCTGGATAAACTTTGGACAAGCCAATTTTTTAAAGTTTCAGATAGATATGCAGATAGTAAACAGAATTTGTCACCAAACAATACGTGTAAACTCAAACAATGATTACAATTTAAAGGAACAGAATGCTCTTTATATGTTCTGAAAATGCACAAATATAACAGTTTCTTTTTCCCATTTAATTTTTTTGTTCTTGGCCACGTCATAAATGTCAGTGCAGTTATAAATGTAATTTTGGATCTGTTGAACCATGTCCCTTGTATAATTTTTCCCACTGCATTGACATCTATTTTTAAGTAAACCTCATATTATGCCTAATACACTTTTTACTTTATTTTTTATTTAATTGTCAGAGTCTTATTTTTAAAACACTTCATTGTATGCTGTTAACTAGACTGAAATATATTTTTTTCTAAATGTGATTAAACAACACCACTAAGCATGGATATTTCATTACAAAATCTATATGGGCTTATACACAAAATAATAAAAAACAAAATGTGTACATTGCATGCGACATGCTGCAGCGCAGATAGCAGTGAATGTAATGTCACACATATCCAATATTGGTTTTAAATCACACTGTTTCATGACAGATTAGTTTTACAGAAAGTGGTTAATAGAAAAGTACACAAGCATTCTTTAAGCAGGAAACAAAATATTTGCTAAGTAGAAATAAATTATTTAAAAAAAAAAAAAAAAAATTATTAAAAAAGAAAAATTTGTTGAATCAATTTCAAAATTTAACATCACATTTAGCTTAAGCATGTAGACAGTCAAAAATTCCATAATTATTTTATGAACTTACATTAAAGGGTTTCAGAGTAACATTGCATGCAGCTCAGGATTAATCAATTTGAAAAAAGAAATGACTTTAAGGTTTTAAATAATAACGAGGCCTTAGAGCTTTGCTTAAGTGGACTGCAATTCTCTGGTAATAATGTAAATTTTTAAATGCAGTTAAAATTTTCTGCTATTCCACGCAGGGCACATGGAAGTGATTAAAGTTTTAAAAAATAAACTTTTAGCATATTTAAAGATACCATAGCCCGTTAAAAATGGCAAAGAAAAATTTTAAAAAGAACAAACTTTTGAGAAAAAAGAATGAAAACTGCTCACTCATACTTAAGTACTAAATTGAATTTTTGTGAGCAATCATAAATTAAAATATACCTATTCTTAAAGGGGAAGTTACTAATGCTGTCGCTGCCTTAATTAAATATATTGTGACCAATTTAATTTCTTGGTTTATCCTGCAAAAACTATTATAAAAACATGAATTTCATATAGTTTCGAAGAGAAATGCATGATAAACACACTTAGACAGTGCTATTTAATGTTGAAATCTTAAGATAGTTCAGTTAAAAATTATGCACACCAATTTAACCATCTTTTGCAGAGAATATACTTGACTAGATTGTGGTGTACAACATTCAATCATTTTTTTAAATAGTCTAATTTTTTTTTTTTAAGTTTTTTTCAATTTTTTTATTTAAAGTTTCATTACATGAATAAAGATTTAATTCCTATTTAAAATAGCCATTTCTATCTACTATTGCACTCAAATTGTATTTTGAATGGAAATATATATTTACACATGAATATAAAAAGAAAGAAAACTTTAGAATAATTAAATTATCCCATGTGAAGTGCATTCAATGGTGAAAATTTAAAGCATATTTAAAATGTCATTTAAAATTATTTTCTTATAGAGTCTAAAAGCAAATTTCTCTTCTAAACGTCACAATAGTCTGAGAGGCAGAGACATTTTTTACTTAACCATTTTATACATGCTGATTTTCAAATATGTAATTCATCTTACTTAATCAGGAAAACAGCTGTCAGCTGTCATGACAGCAGAAGATGCGGCCTTGGGGTCTGAAAAATCTCCCAGTCAAAGGGAAATGAATAGTAACCCGATTATGGCATATCCCCACTGGTTGTGGTAATATCATTCAATCTTCCATAATCGGGTAATCTTTTTAAAACAGAACAAATTAGCATGTTTTAGAGCCTGCGGGGTCTGGATGGGGTTTGGCGAGCATAGCTCATATGGGGCAGAGACTCCTAGTTTACTAAAAGAAAAACGAATTTAAGAAAAATAATTAAGATAATACAAATGACAATTGTATATCTTTGCACATAAGTAAAATAATTTATAACAGAAGTAGCTATTGATTTAGGGTCACAGTTAGTGTTTGAAATTAACAGTAGTTAGTTGTCAAATACAACTAAATTATTGCATTTGACGCCTACAAAATTATTTCTGGTCATCATATTTGACAGCTTTTTTTTTTAACATTTATTTTTGTTTAAACTTTAAAAGCTCCGTTTTCATAGTTTTTTTCCCCCTGTTGCATGTAGTATTTTCAAAGCTGATCACCCACTTTTGAAAAGAGAGCAGAAGGGTTAGAGGTACATGTCATAAATTCTATTCAGTCAGTTGAATTTAATTAACCATTTATCCACTGACACTGTTAATGGCTGATTAATATTAAAACTGTATGGACCTAATTTAGCAGACTTATCCACATAAAGCTATAAATCTCTGGTGTAATGATGTAGCTGAAGGACTAATTAGACATCCAGATTTTAAAAAAAAAAATTGTTTCAACGATTGTTTGATTTGTAAATAAAAAATAGTTGCCTGCATATCATCTGAAACTTCATTTTTTATATCTAACTTTATTAAAATTAGTGCCTATTTCTTGAGTTTCATTTTTACAATTTATATATAGTCAAAAATTGTTAGCATTAAATTGATTGATAATAATTATAATAACAATGCAGTTCCAACAGATATGATACTATTATTTTAATGGTCAACACAAAAAAATTGTGCACTTTTTGATTTCATGCTAATGAGATTTGACCGCGGTATGTTTCTCTGTTTTTACTAAATTCCATTATAATTATCAACATTGGATAAAATGTTGTTTCTGACTTACTAGGATGTTATCAAATTTTAATTTTGTTTTACATTATTAAGTGCATTTTTATATTAATTTCCATATCTATACTAATAAAAGAAAGTTTCGCTCTGTGTGTCTGTGTGTCAGTTGGCGATGGCTAGGAAAATCTAGCCCACCTAGAAGGCTGGAAATTTAGATTTAGGTAGTCCAAACCCTCTCCTGGTGCACCATTGCGTCAGAATTTTTATATTTAAATTACTTTCTGAAATATTAATTAAAATGCACAAAGAACTCTCATTAAAAATATGCTTTTTTTCATCGGTTGGTTGGTTGTGTAGAATATCTTCTCAGAACACATTAAATAAATCAGAGTAACAATGCATAGATAAGGACTTATAACGAAAAAATGCCAACATTGATTGCAGTTACCTGCATATAGCCAAGCTAATACAGCGCCATCTACTCATGGCAAATTACATAAACGCCACCTGTTTAAGACATTTACAGGCACATTTTTCTTCATTATAATTATCTGGGTTTAAGGTTTTTTTAAAACAGGACATATATTATTATGATAGAGACTACTATTACAGAAAACTATTTAACAGATTATTTGTTATATATTTGCAGGAATGGCGAGGGGTAGGGGTCTAATTACATTTTACAATTTTAACCCGTAGCGTTTAATTGTTGTTTTATATACAGAATACCGCTATTTTAAATCTCAGTTTTGTTGGTGTATTTTTGATAAAGTGATAAATAACCAAAAGAATGAATTTTGTTGATTTTGAAATGAAAACAATTTACACAATTACTAATTAAAAACTTAAACAGAGAGATGCAATAAACAAAACAAACCAAATAAATTTTGAATAACTAAAATTAACTAAGTAAATGAATAAATTTATAAAAAGGGTGTCAACAAAATTCTCATTTATCACAATATCTCATATACCCAACAAGTGGTTTGACGGATTGGAACATTGTTATGGTAACACAAATGATATTCATTAAAACTTTATAGGATAGATTTTGAATTAAAAAAAAACATTAAAAGAGGACCTGTAATCCTTTCAAAAATTCGAAAAGGCACAAAAAAAAGGGAGTAAGTTAATTAAAATAAGGAAATAAATAATTAACTAAAGTTACAAAACTTGACCATAACAATGTATGAATTCGCCAAAGCAAAAGACGTGAGTGGTATAGTGGTTGATATCATTCCAAGAGAAGGTAAGCAAGACAATTTTCTTTTAATAAGAAACTGGTGTAATTTAATTATCTTAAATTCAGCTAAAAAAGAATTAAATATGGCTGATATTAAATTTCTTATACTCATCTTCTTTCCTATATTATTATTAAGAGCAGATTAAATTTATTTTATTTATTATATCCCCTTTTTTTTTTAAACTTGGTCTCAATACATTATAGAAGCAATTTAAAATTCAAAGAAAATTAAATTAATAAACACTTTCAAAAACAGAACAAGAATTTAAATTTATTTTTATTATTTTTATTGATAAAAGAAAATTAATTGGAATCACAATCATAGAACATTAATCTTAGAAAGAATATTAAGTAATTACTTGCTCAGATTATTTAAATAATTAAACAAAAACTTATTATCCTTTAAACAGTAAAATTAAGTTTAGGTAAGAAAAAATTAATTTCTACGATGCAAACAAATAGATCAAAGACACATTATCAACAGGAATTTGATTTTTATTAACTTATAAAAAATAACTCATTAAATAAAACATCAACATATTTAAATTTATAGGTGTTAGGTTAGTTTGTATGAGAACAGGTGATCTAATTACACATATGTGCATCAAGATAGATTCATGGTAAAATAATAATAATAAAAGGCACTTATTCATTAACAAGGAAAATATTTACCAAAAGTTCACTGGCAGACTCAACACTCGTAGCACTGGGGCTTACCAGCCATAGTAAACAAATTAGTAATGTCCCAGGGTTAGCCGTCTTATTTTCATAAACAGGGAGCACTACTCGAAGAAACTTTAGACATCATTGAATATCCAAGTAATCTTTTTTTTTCTGTACAGAATATGGAGCGAGTAACCAGCTATACGATTTTTCTTTGAAGATGGGTCTCGCCGTTATGTTCTGTAGTTCAACAGTGTCAGCTGATAGGGACTAGGATTATCTTTTCCTCCTCTCCCGAATTCTCCGACTGCACCTCCGATCAAAGATTTCAACATACTGTCCTTACAAGCGACAGTCTTTCAATTTACCGAATTTATGTTTAACTATTATCGAGTGAGCATTGATTGCAACAAAAATGCTCTCAACCGTCACAGCTCCCGGTGGTACGATCTTGATTTAAACATAACTATTATAGCGACTCGCTGGTTTGTCGGTCAGAACATCTTTCTATATAGAGGCACCAGACATCTTTTTCTTTTTCTGACCTTCCAACTCCGTAGTTAAATTTCGAATGAATCTTAAATCCTCTAGCTTCCATAAGGAAAAATTATTGGGGGGGGGGGGCTAAGCCCTCCCTGAAACTCAACAACCCACTAAACCCACTATCCCAGTTACATTCTCCCGCACTACGCAATACCAGGGAAACAAAAAACAACTCCCAATATTTTCCTGTAAAACCATTGGCTGTCATTCCCCCGCGGGTGAAACTACTTTTGTTGAAGGGATGCAGGCATGTGTCCAGCTGCCTTCGCCATAGTTTCGCTTTCCACGAAGATGATAAAAACTGCTGCATTTGGGCGACCTCCCACGTGAATGTTGTTTACGAAAACAGAATAATTGGGCTGGTAAAAAAGAGTAATAAAACTCTGACAATACGAGCTATCATGCGCCGCATGTGAAATAGTATTTTTATTACCCAAGTGTACGAGTGTTGTAAAAATTCCCATGGATAAAAGGACCACTATGCAAGCAAATTTAACTTACAGAGAATATATAAAAATTATGAATTTAAGTAAAAGAGACAATGAATTTGTTTTAGCTTTGACATTTAAAAGAAGAGGTATTTTAACTCCATTATTAAAGAACTAATGGTATAAAACAGTAGAGAAAGGGGGGGGGGGGCTATGAATAGTAAAACTTCTATGGAATAAAATAAAGATAATATTAAATGAAAAACATTACAATTATTAAAAAAAAGAGGGGGGGGGCTACAACTTATATAGAATAAAATAAAGAGAATATGGAAAATTTAAAATAAATGAAAAAAACACCCTAACAGTTTCTCAGTAATATCTCAGTAATAATGTTCCGAACTTCTCCATTTAGTTCCATTTTTACTAAATTATCGTAAAACTCAGCATTCATTGCTTCAAGGTCTATTTCTAAAAAGCAATTACCAGTATTTCCGAATAATAGCCTAAGCCAAATTTCAAAATAAGTTCCTAGCTTAACCAAATAAATCAATCTTTAAAGATGTATAGTGATCCTCCTAATTAGTTATTTGCTGAACGGCACTTGAACATTCGCCACCCCCCCCCCCTCCGGGGCCCTCCTTCAAAGTTTTCTCTAACTATTTCCCATTTCCATATCTCAGCAACTATCTTTCCGATTTCAATACAAGTGATTCCAAACATTATAATTAACTCAATAGTAACCTTCTATAACATTAAAGTAAATTTATGAGTAGCGGTTACCACTATTTCTGAATAATAGTTTAAGCCAAATTTCTAATTAAGTTCCTAGCTTAACCAAACGAACGAATTTTTAAAGATGCATAGTGGTTGTCCTAATTAGTCATTCGCTGAACGGCACTTGAACATCCCCTCCCCCCCCCCCCCCCCCAGCCCCTGCTTCAAGGTTTTTACCCAACTATGCCACCTTTTCCATATCTCAGCAACTATCTTTCCGATTTGAACACAAGTGATTCCAAACATTATAATTAACTTAATAGACACCCTTTATAACATTAAACTAAATTTATGAGTAGAGGGTACCACTATTTCCAAATAATAGTTTAAGCCAAATTTGTAATTAAGTTTCTAGCTTAACCAAACGAACAAATTTTTAAAGATGCATCGTAGTCCTCTTAATTAGTCATTTTCTGAAGGACACTTGAACATCCCCTTCACTTGGCACCTCACTCATGATTATGTTCTCTAACTGTGCCTTATTTCAATAACTCGCCTTATAATGTTCCCATCTTCTCGAAACCAGCTCGATTTTGTCGCACGCCTACTATACAGTACCGTAGGCATGGGTGAAAGTCAAAAATTTTCACAGGACTGAAATATTTTAACATGTTTCCGGAACACTTACATAATGTAAATAACTCTGACGTGACGTAATGTAATATTGAAACCCTAAATTTTCGAGTATTAGGTATAATATTATATATAATAAATATATCAACGAAAAACTTAAAATAACATTAAATAAAGAATAAACAAATTATAATATTATGGTTATAGTAATAACTGAATGTTAGACTTTTCACATTTCCTTAAAAGAAAACCTGCATGTTTGTTTACAATAAAACACCCTGACCCAAATCACAATGTATAAGCATTTTTAGGTAAAATTTTATTAAATAAACAAAAGTTTTTCCATTCAAATAAAAAATTTAAAAACTTACCAGTAAGATGAAACTTGTCAATTTATAGATGTTGATGTTAGCAATTATGTGAAAAAATAAGATGATGCACAAAATAATTTAAAAAGTGAAATTAGTTTACCACAGTTCACGCTGTTTTAAAGTCAAAGTCTAAATATGTAGAAATGATAAAATGGAATGCATTCTGGCGATTCCAAACATTGATTCAGAAATGAATTTATCACAGTTCACACTTGAAAGTCAAAGTCTAAAACTATAAAAATAATAAAATGGAGTCTGCAATTCTAAAATATGATTCATTTTGAAAAAATAAGTAGAAACTTATGGTTTTATATCAGTTTTTAGCAATACTAAATGGGGGGAAAAAAAAAAAAGAGAGAGAGAAACTCAAAATTCAAAGTTATCAAATGATGGCCTTATAAAAGTAATAATGAAATTGATTTTGGCAATTCCAGAAAGAAAATATTGAAATTTATGGTTTCTTGACAGTTTTCACTTGAAAAAGTTTGTTATTTACAGATGGCTTCAAAGCTTTTGCAGGTTTATGAACTTTTCAGCTGGTCTTTTGGATGGTTTTTAACACATAGACAATGTTACTTTCAACGACATTATTTGACTCTCTGGAATAACAGTGAATGATTCAGAAATGAATTTATCACAGTTCACACTATGTTTTAAATCAGTTAAAAAACATAATGATAAAATGGATTCTGCACTTCCAAAAAAATGATTCATTTTGAAAAATAAGTAGAGAAGAGATTTATGGTTTTCAATCAGTTTTTAGCAAGCAATACTAAATGAAAATATAGACTCAAAATTGAAAGTTATCAAAATATCTTTAAAAAATTTCACTTGAAAAAAAGTTTGTTATTTACAGATGGCTTCAAAGCTTTTGCAGGTTTATGAACTTTTCAGCTGATCTTTTGGATGGATTTTAACACAATGTTACTTACGTGATTGAAAATATATTTAGATGTACTGATATTTTCCTTCCTCGAACCTAAATGATCAGTCACAACCATATTTTCTGCATCATCAAAAAAACAAACAAAAACATTTATAATCTTATCCATGGCATTGGTTGTTCCTTCATCAATATTTAAGGAAAAAAAAATTCCTATTAATTTGCTTACCAATTCTTGCTTCAAGCATTTGTCCGTGCCATGCGTATTGATGTATGTTGCACTAGTCCGTGAAAACTGCAATCTTGATAATGCCGATTTATCTTTGGCCAAAAATTTTGAAAGGTCAACCAGGTCATGAGCTAAAGAAAATGGTAGCATCTTTTCACTTAAAAATGCTGTTACCACAGCTTTTTGATCTGCAACCCGATCAGCTACCGATGCACTGGCAATGAGTGGCTTAGCACCTGCAACAGTCTGCGTTAAGTTCTGAGAATGCATCAATTTTTGATGAACTTTGTGTCTGCTGTGCTTAAATAATGATTTCTTACCATTACTGCCATAATTAAGTGTCATATTGCAGACAATGCAATAGCAACAGCCCATTTCTTTTAATTTTCGGCACCACGTACCAATGTTATTAGCCTTGCACGTCCCGTTCATGAAGCCAGGCAAATCTCCATTTGTTTTTCAGTCCAGTATCATTTACTTTTAAAGCATCGGATTCTTCAATAAATTCGATTCCTTGCATCTTTAATTCAGTTCCATCCAATACTTAAAAGCTTAAAATATTTTGAAGTCGTAAAAACGAAAAAAGAAAGGCAGGGACAAACAGTAAAACAAGCGCCATGTCTGATCGGATTCCACAACAATATCACCCATGGTCACCTCGCTCTCCCGTAAGCGGTTTTAACTACTGCGCATTCCATTTCACGCAACTTGCAGCGCACAGAGAGGAGAAGTTTCTTTTCTGCTGCTCCCACCCAGATTTTCTCTCTCTTTAGCACATGCTCAAAGAAAAGCAGTACTCTGAGAACTTGGGAATTAGCGTACATGTAGCGAGCAGCTGCAGACAACAGTTGAAAACAAAGTAAATAAGATACGCGGATGCAGTCTTTGGCTCGGGCATGCTTTTCCCAATTAAAATATTCGTGGCTAAGAAAGATTTATTTTTATTTTTGTACTACAAATTCAAGCCAGAAATGAATATTTTCTTTCCGTCACATTCCGTCTTCCCAAATTAAAAAAAAATACGGAATTCCGTCCCGTTCCGTCGGAATTCCATCCAGTTCAGTCTTCCCAAATAAAAAAAATACGGAATTCCGTCCCAGGACGGAAAACTTTCACACCTGACTGTAGGCAACATTAACCTATCTCAGAGGTTCTTTCCGAAAGAGGTTGCTCCCCTGGCGGTGGAAGGGGGGAAATAAAAGATTTTCCGGAGTGTGCCCGGTAGACTGTGTCGAAGTCATCGGAAACCTTGGCCAGAGTTTCGTTTTTTAAAAGATTTCAGTTTATTACACGGGCTCGGGCAATGCCGGGCAGGTCAGCTAGTATAGTAATAATTAAAAATGCTTTCTATCAGTTGTACAGTTGCTTCAATTATTATAATCTTATAGATTAAGAGCTTCAAGAATTTTAAACAAAAACAAAATATTCATACTTTTTTAAAAGTAGCATAAAATATTATAGTTATGTTAAAAATGAATTTCAGAAATTTCAAGAAATTTTTTTAATTTGAAGCCCAAGATATTTACAATAGACATTATCTGATGCCATTTTCCAATTTCTATCACTGATCACAGAGGCTAAACTCTACAGGAAACAATTTTGCATTCATTTATTTTCGATAGTTGGTAATTTCTAACATGAATGCAAGAAATTAGACATGCTTTATCTCAGTAGACAAACCTAGATAATGGTTATGCAGATCTTACAAGGCCAGATAATCTTTAGATAATTTTTTTTGAATGAGGCCATTATTTTTTAATTAGTGAAATTATTCAAAAACAAGTGAAAACCCATACAATCATTTAACTAGGGAAAAATCAAACTTATGAGGGAAAAAGTATTTCCTTAATGGAATTGAGTTTTGATTAAAGACAAGTAAATTGTCACAAATGAAATAAACTGAAAGGCTAACATTGTTTCTATAGACTTTATATGCAAAAAAAGTCAGAAATTTACAGTATGCAGAATTTTAAGAGACATTAAAAGAAAAGCAGTTTTACAACTTGTGTAGATATTTATTACTAGTGTTATATTATGTTCAATTATTAATAATATTAGATTTTCTTATAACATTGGATGGCTAAGGTATCAGAGAACTACACAGGACTAAAAAATTAAATATCGATTGTTTTTATAACTGGTTCAAAATAGTCAGTGAACTTGGAAAATCAGAGAAATAAAGTTCGTCGTTCAATATAAAATAAAAAAAAATCTAAAAATAAAAAGTCTGAGTCAGGTACATTTGGACCAGTTTTCATCTATCCGGAAGCAAATTTGCAGACCTATTTCTGATAGATTTAACTAGCCATCACCAACAAATAAACAACAGACGAAAACTTTCTTTTATTAATACAGATAGAAATGTGAATTAAAAGATGATTGAATAAGGCTTTCAGAATAATCTTAAATACCTTTTAGCATTTAATTTTGAATAAATTCTTGGAGAAAAAAATACTGACATAAAAAAGAAGTTATTTTTTCCCCTTTGCTTATTCTTGTGATGCATGTAAATTTTAGTATAATCCAAAAATGGCATGTTTGTCTGCTTGAATATCCCGCAAGGCTGCAACTTCTGTAAAAATAATCAAATTCCCTCAAAATTTGATAATGACATCACAAATACTATTTATGTTATGGACCATAGTGTTCAATATGTGAAATTCTAAGTTTAAATATGAAATAAAATAAACATTAAAAAAGAAAAATAATGGGAGGCAATTTTTTTTTAATATTTGCTTGTTAATCAAATATTTAATTAAATAGTTACAAATATAGCCCAAGTCACTCTACTAATTTAAATAATACTCAGAAAAAAGGAACAATTAGACTAATTGAAAACTTGAACAAAAAAATTAAAATTAAATAAAAGTATACTTACAGATACCAACCAACATGCAATGTATTTATATAAAACTATCTTCCCCCATATCCCAATAAGGAACAATCTTTTCCAGAACCCATACATCTGCAAGAAAAATAAGTGCATTAAAAACTAACATACATAACAAATTTTTAATGCAACAGAAAATTGTAATAAATGCTTTGAACAAAGATATGATTATTCAAGTATGTTTAAGGTTCTATTTAAGAGATCTGTAAATTATATGGAAAGAATACAAAAAAATGTTAAAATTATAATGGCTGTAAACATCAAAATACTACAGGCAGTGCAGTAAATGCTAATAAGAATATTACGGAATAAGAAAAAATACCTTCTAAATTAAAACAAAGCAAATTTATAAATATTGTAAACAACTGGATATTCCAGGGGTTGATCCAGACAAAAATTTTAGACATTACAAACATAATTAATATTGGGGGTAAAATAAGATAGAACTGCATTTACAGAAAAAGTACACTTGCTGATATTTGAACCATAAGAAGAAACATCAAGAAAACTTGATAGGTTATAAACTATATAAGAATCTGATTAAAGTAAACATATAGATGCAGCTGCCTGAAACTAATTATGAAATGAAATAACTTCATATGCAGTGGATTAAAAAGGAAAAGATAAATTTAAAAACAGATATTTATTGGATCTTTAAAATATAAAACAAACAAATAAAAACTCGAAAATATAACATTTCTTAATATATCAAATAGAAAAACAAAAACTTATCAGAATTACTTTCTCATGTAATCATTAATTCATCATTTCTTATTAATTTATCATAAGAAAGAAAGAAATATTTCTTCAATTGAATAAATATGTATTAAAGCTCAAAAATATTTAATGGCTAATTCCATAACAACCATAATGCATAGCACTATGTCATAATTAAACTTGAATATTCTAAGCTAATGATGTTATAACTGAACTTTAATATAACCCAAATATTCTCACGATTTAAATACAATAGAACATGTGTGGGATGCACTAGGATGCCAACTTGCATTCAACAGCTTAGCACTCTTCAGAAGCTTCACACAATAAGGAATACACACTTAAGGAATACACTTTGTTACTAACGAAACTCCAAGACAATCTAATACTTAGTATGGAAAATGACTAAGTTTGCATTTCCAGAGGTAACAACATACCTTAATTTTTTTTTCTATGTATCTCTGAAAAGTTTTAAAAAGAGTTATAACAACGACTTTCCCTGTGACACTTAATATCACATTTCCTAAGTTATTTAAAAAATTTTTTTGCATATTATTATCTGCATATTAAAGATATGTCAAGCAAGACAAAAAGATTTTGTGGAAGTTTTATATTATTTGCTTCAAAATCATTCAAGTTACATGAGTTTTCCTACTGGTTCCTTTCATTTTTTCTGACAGTGCATTTGTCTATGATTAAAAACAATCAAAAACGTCATCAGTAAAATGTCAAAATTTTGACAAAATCATTTCATACAGTGTTGAATTCAGGGGTGGACCGGTTGTGAATCCCCCCCCCCCCCCTCATCTAGAAGTGCAAGCTGCAGGAATACCTCCCCGAAAAAAATGCCTGAATTCAACACTGATTTCATGAATTATCAGAATATTAATTTCATACCTAACATTTTAACATAAATTTCATGAAATAACTGAATATTTTAGAAATATAGAATAAAATATTTTAGGAAAATTTAAAATAGAATGAAACACTTTCTTTTCTTTTAAAGTTATTCTGAGATCCAAAATGGATACTTTCCAACATATTCCTGAAATAATTTTTATTATTTAATACATTAAATTCAGCAGGCATTCTTTTAAAATAAAGAAATAAAGAGTATTTCCCATTTTTTGAATAAAGGGAAAGAATCTTTCAAAAAATGGAATTAAAGTTGGCAATTTGCAATGGTTATTTACACATGGTAAATAAGGGAAAGTTTGTTATCAGTGATGAATTCAGAGCAATATCCCCCCACCCCCTTTCTCCTAGACAAAAATGTTAAAATTTAATACTCATAGAATTATTAGAACTGAAGCTTTAATACATTTATAGACAAAAGCTATTCAATCCCAAATCAAATCCAATAATATTAAATAATTTTCATCCACATGCCCCAAAATAGTTTCAGATAATTTAAATATAAAATAAACAAGTTTTATTCCATAAATGAAACATATTTTAGAAGCTTGTTTTTAAAGGCTGAGAATTGTAAATACTTTACAATATAATAATTTTATCAATTAGAATAATAATAAAAATGTTATGTCTATAGTTTTAAAACCTTAAAAGAGGAATTATCACTCAAATGCAGCTTTTGTCTGTTCTAAAAACATTGATCTAGTTATGCTCAAAGAATTTTCCCTGTTTTTTTTTTCTTTAAAATGCATTTAGATGGGGTTTGCGGCATTTTAGTAGAACATTTTCTGAAATATACAATTTTTTAAAAAATAAGCTCTTAAAAGAACTGTTTGAAAGGCTATCAAAGGAAAATATCACGATAAACTCAAACGCAAGTGAAATGAACAGAGAACAAGTCTCTCTCAGTAGTGGTGGAATTCCAATGACAGTTTGGCGGGGAAAAAACAGTTTGGTGTATTATTTTCCCACCTTCATGTGACGGTGGGGAGGGAAATGTTTGCTTTAACAAAAGGTTACTAGTCCACTGTCTATTTATATTAGATGTCTATGCATACAAAGAGTTCAAAGGCCCCCCGAACTAGCTCCAAGGGAACCAAAGTTTTAATTGGAATGTAGAAAGGAAGAATGACTAACTGCAGAAAAGGCCCCAAAAACGAAGATCAGATTAAAAGGGGGCAAGTTATTAACAATTTAGAGAACAAAAACTTTAAGGGGCCCCCCCATACCGGGCCCCAGGATCTTAATTGGAATGTAGAAATAGGAGAATAACTAAATGGAGAAAGGGCCCCAAAAACAAAGAAGATTGGATAAAAGAGGGCAAGTTATTAACAATTTAGAGCACAAATACTTAAAGGGACCCAGATCTTAAAATTAAAAATCTGAGCATCAGGACCTGCCTTGGACTATCCACAACCAAATTTTCAGACAATTTCTACATGCAGTAGATTTTGCTAGCCATTGCACACAAACAGACAGACAGACACACACACACACACACACACACACACAAACAACTTTTTTATTAGTACAGATATTCAAAACCTAAAGAGGTAAGAGGAGGGTAAGGCACCGGCATTTACCGTTGAAGTTGTGATTTTAGATAAATATGTCTGTAGAAAATTCAATATAAGGTGTTAACACAATTATAAATAAATCTTTGTTAAAAAAAAATAAACAAAATTATTACCATAAATTCATCAGACAGAAGAGTTTTTTCAGGTACAATCATGCTTCCAACTTGGTATATGGACAAAATTAATATTCCAAATCCCAATCTCTTTACAGCAGCACTAATACTGTGGCGAGAAAAACATATGCATGAACATTAAATTTAATACTTTACAAATATGAACATTAAATTATTGCATGAACATTAAATTTAATACTTTATAACAGAAAATTTTAATTAAACTTTAAATTAATTTACAAATAATTTTACTGCATTTGGAAGATAATACATTGTGTTTAACAGTCAAGTATAAAAATGCAATATAGCTTACATATTCACTTAAACAATACAGTGGACTTCCTAAAGGTTATTAGTGATAATCACACAACCTAGGACCAAAGATGACATAGATTTTAGGAAATTGTGTTGTTTATAACTGTTTTAAACAATTCCAATGTAATAAAATGCATTGAATTTGATAATGAATACTGACAATAATATAAGTAAAAATGTTAAAAGAAGTTTTAAATAATAAATGAAAAGAAACCAAATAAGCACTGGAGACACATAAGCATTACACCACACTTATTTTCAATTATAGCACAGCATGTCAGACAAAATGTACATAATCTATTTTTATTTATTTTGTGGATAAGCCAGCTTAGTTTGTGTAATGAAAGATTTGTAATGAAGGATTTTGTAATAAGTTAATTGTTATTTCTGTTTTCTTCGCAATTTTGAAAAAAAAAAAAATGATAAAGACTTAGGACCGACCTTCTGTCTATAGAACAGAACATCGGGAAATATTTTCAAGATTACAGGATTCTGCCATTTTAAAAAAAAAAGTATGCATTAATGACCTACCATGGGACTATCTAAAAAATAAAATCAATGATGATGCAATGTGACAAGCTAATATATTAAAAAAGGAATGGCTCCAAAACTGAATTTGAAAATGCACTAAGATTTGTTCACAGCTTGTCAAAATAATTAACACAGATTAAATGGGAAAAGTTTCAATATCTGCATATCTATCAGAAACTTTAAAAATTGGCTTGTCAAAGATCCAGGTAAAGACAAAAAAAAATTTATAAGTATATTTTGACATTATGCTTATCCATTATCGTTGATAAGTCATACTGTCTAGTGAGAGATTTTTATAAAGGTTGAGTTTTTATGGTTGATGGGAGCGTAAGCAAGTATCAAATAATTTTACTTTTGGAACGTAAACATATTTAACACAAATTTAAATAATTTTAAACAATGCTTAATAAACCAATTAGTGATAGGAAAGACTGGCAAGGTGTTATATACTACCCACAACAGTATCTATTTTAAAATTCTTAAAATGTGTGGTAGGTTACCATCTTTAAGCTGTCAATGTCTGTAAACTCTTAATAAAAACACCCATGATTTCCAACAGTCATTATCATATTATGATAAGATTTTTCAAGTACAATTGGGAAAATGCTTCTGGTTTTATAGGGAAAAAACTTAATAAATATGCCTAAAGGATAGTAAGTTGGCAACTCTTCCATCTCTAATAATCTTTAAAGATGAAATAGGGGGGGGGGGGGGGGGGTAAAAAAATCCATTCCTAAAAATATCAGATATCTGAAGTGCTTGTGTGGATCTAATAAAATTCATGTCATACTGTTAAGAAATATTTTTATATCTATAAAGGTTAAAAAATAAAAATACAAAATACAAAGTTAAAAAAAAAAAAAAAATCAAATCAAGCATTACCAATCAGGCTTCCCACTGGCTGTTTTAGCAGGAAATACTCCATCAATGAAATCAAGATACCTCTTCATAGGAAACTGAAAAAAGAATGTACAAAAGCTTTAAGAAGATTAGAAATAAGTCAATATTTGACAAATATCATTAGTCACTGACAATTTTCAATAAAAATCAATATTAAGAAATGCATTTGATTCATTAATAAACCACTGAAGTATTGTGCTGTCCTCCAAAAAAAAATCCAAGGTGAAATGTTTCCTAAAAAAACATCCTAGTACTTCAAATATTTCACAGAAGTCAATTTTTTTGTTTTGTCCTGTTTTTATGCACCATTTATAATAATAAAAATATTTTTTTTAAAAAACCTAAGGAATGCTTATTTAGTTTAAAAATAATTTAAACAATCGCAGAATTCTGACAAAACACGAGCTTCATTTTATACAGATTTACTTGTTATAATAGAATTTGAGAATGATCTAGATAAAATTTTAATTGTTTTTATGTTAAACCATTAATATGTAATAAAATGCTTCATTTTCAGCTGCTTGTGCAAGGTGTGGCTTTTTTCAGGTAACATGGGCTATTTTTTGGAAAAGTGTGGTTACCCCCCCCCCCCCCCCCCCTTCAAATTCTTGCTTAATTGGCTGCCACATTGTAATCCATAATATTATATAGAGAGAGCACCTGATCAATGCCCAACTGAAACGAAAAAAGCAATAAAAATAATTTGAATTACCTAATAATATGGCGCGTGAGGTTTTACAAATTAAAAAAGCAATAAAAATAAAATAATTTTCACGTTTTCCAGTTGACCAATTTAAGCACCTGCTTATATTGGATATGTGATTTATGTTTATCATTTTCAAAAACTCTGCGAGAATATTTTATTTATCAGTTTGATCTGAAGATGTTGCTGTTTGAGCGAAGGAAACATATGTCATTTATAATAAAAGGTATGTTTAAACCTTTTTTTGTTGTTTTTTATCACTTTAAATAATAATTACACTTTAATTTATAAAGTATCTTATTTAAATTTTTCTGTTTGCATGTAAAATGCACTTTATGGTCCCCAGGCAAAGTCTGGGCTTAACGCTTCAAGAAGCCCCTCCTCTCTCCCCATCAAGTGACCATCTAGAGCTAGACCAACTAGACTAAGACCAGCTAGTTATACATATTACTTATCTTATTATACATATTTATAATTACTTAATTTTACTAATTAGATACAAAAAATTTAGTTATCAAAAACTGTGGTACGACAATTGAAATTAGCTAATAATTTGTAACATTATTTTTAAGGGGAATGAACATCTCAAATTATCCAATAATTTTAATTAAATTCAAATTAAACAGAGTCTACCACATATCCTAAATTACTTGTAAATCTTGTTATTAGAATTATCTTTTTTTTTTTCATAGTTATATGTCAGCTATAGATATCCTAATCTGAGTATTTGCAAAAAGCTTGTGATGACAAAAATATCATACTTAACAAAAAATATTTCCATTTATATATAACTGAAAATTTTTACTACAATTCTGTCAAAATGATATAATTTTCTCAGATTTTCCAATCTATATGAACAGAGTTGCATAAAAACTTGAGCCAGCAACAGTACATACTTAACACAAACTGTATATTTTCATTCATAAAATTACAAAAATGTATACATCAAATGACTGAATTTTCTTTTACTTTACATTTTCAGAACGTACAAAGATTTATATCTTTGAAATGGAACTATGAATAAAGTCCATTCTCTTCAGAACTCCACGGTTTAAAAAAATATTTTAATGTGCTACATAATTATGAACAGCACCAAATTATTGCCTAGGCAAACTTCCACCATTTTTTTAAAGATATTTTGCCTTATTTAATCACAAAATTTTGCAATTAAATAAGGTGATTTTTTTTTTTTTAAAGTGGTGTGGTTATCGGGGCCCCAATTATGAAAATATATTAAATGAATAATAAAGTATGTATATATATATATAGGACAAAATTGCTCAGAATCAGTAAATTTCATTAATTTTTTTTACATAAACTTCCAAATAAAGTATGTTACAGAATTATCTAAGAAATAGAAAGCAACAATTTAATTCTGCATTATTTAGAAGGTAAAATATTTGCCATAACAAATAACAAATGATGGCAAGCAACAAACTTTAGTTAAATTTACTTCGATGTTCAAAATCCAAATTGATTTTTCTTTTTAAATTTCACTCTTGGTTTTCCTTTTGGAGTACCTTTGTACCAAATTTTGTTCATTGTATGCTTTTTTTTTTTTTTAATTTGTAGACAAGTAAACTCCACTTTTTATTATTTTCAGAAAAGGTTCCATGGTAAACTTGAGTCACAAAGCACCTTGCCATTTTCTCCATGCTTTGCATATTTCTGTTACAGCAAATGTTATTTTACATTATTATAGCAAGCAAATGTTTAGTATTACATCAACACTGATAGATTAAAAAATTTCAAGTTCTAACATTTTTTTAATTATTAAAAATTAGTAAATTAAGTTAAATTTTCCAACAAATTTTATTTAAAAGTACATTTTCCTTATATTTAATTGAGTAAATTTGAAATTCTGAGATATTTTAGAAGTGCAGTCATGTGCTATCAAAGCAAAAGTAGTAATGAATGTAGCAACATCAGTGTTAATTTTGAGCTTAGCATTACTAATAATAGATAAGCTTACATAATAGGTATATGTAAGCTTACCTATAGTAACATGTTTTATGTAACAGATATGTGGCTGAATATTATACACTTAAAATATATTTTTCACATTAGAAAACAAAAAGCTAAAAAAATATTTGAAAATATATTTACCTGAGGACCAACCATAAAGCCACCAAAGAAGTATGTATGCCCTGCAACTTCTAGTAAAGTAGGTGGGTCTTTGAGAGCTGTTTTTTTCTGATCAGTAGACAATTTTTCCTGCATTAAAAGAAATAGAAAAGTATTAATATGTTACACTATCTAAATTATTATAAGAAGATTTTTAAAAATGTAATAAACATACTGGATCTATCTGACCATCATATACATCATAGGCAAGACCTTTAATAGAAAATATATATATATATATTAATACAAATCTAAATACATAGTTAGTATCAACATTAGAATTTCAAAAATAGGATTTTTTTTTTTTTTTACACTTTGAAAATCACGACGTTGTCTACAGTACACAGTTTTGGCAATAAAGAAATTGATTTAATAGATTTAATGAGCCCAGTGATGAATTTTACTATTTATTAAACATGATGGAAAAGATGTCTATAAAAATCAAAATACATAAATATATTTGTTACGACCAAAGCCCAAATGTTCAGCCAGTTTCCAAATTAGCCAGCCATTTCACATTTATATTGAGAGTTCTGGCCAAATTCTGATGTACATGAAAACAGTATTTATGGTATTTTGACTGGACATTTCCCGAAGTGGTTGGAATTCTATAGCCAAAATTTTAAGTGCTGATGTAAGGCTGTCTGGAAAGTGCCGCTGTCAAGCATGTGGTAAAGGAAATCCCATGCTGTGATAGTAATACCATATTTACTCACGTATCTTGCACACTTTTTTCAAAATTTCTTCGGCTCTAAAAAGAAAGGGGTGTGAAAAATTTGTTCTATAGATAAACTCCCTCCTCAATGAGATTTTTTTTTTTCCTGATTCCGCAGACATCGCAATTTTTTAAAGAAGAAAATGAGAAACTTGCAAATCCACGGAAATGTGGCATCCATGTTTAATGATATTTTTTAAATTATAGACAATAGAAAAAAGTGGCTGAAAAAAATAAAGACGGAAATCTGACTTTTGGCAGAAAAGGGGAATCTCTGTAAAATACATAGCAACTTAGACATGGAAAGTTAGAGGCCAAAGCAAAAAATTTAGTTGCCATGTGGCAACTAATATACTAAATACTGATGATATACTAAATGTGACTAAATACTAAATACTGATTTCTAAATACTAATTAATACTAATAATTAAATACTAATTTCATGTGGCAACTGGCGACCGTGAATATGCACTATAGTATGAACAATGCAATTTTGCTATCTTATTTCTTTCAAGTACAATTGTCAAGATGTAAAGATATTCTCACATACCTAATACCTTAAAAATACTTATAAAAATACTTATAACAAAACTAACTTACCTATTAGCCTTAAAGTCAACACGCACTGTGGCATGCTCCATTTTATATCATAATCATCTGTAGCAGTAAAGTAATAACCATATATTAAGTAACCCTGAAAAGCAGTAAAAAAAAAAAAAAAAAAAATTCAGTGTACAAAATTTAACTTTGGACATTTAATATTCAAATTACGAGTAATTTAATAAAGCTTAAAATCTCCATAACATTTTTAATTGAATGATGAAACTGATTAACTTATTTTGGTGTGTGTTTTCAAAGCTGCTTTTAAAATGTTAAGCAAGTTAGATCAATTATTTGAAACCATTTCAATTTTTGAAAAATAACAAAAAAACAAGATTTTCTCTTATCCGATTCATTTACATATTTTTTTAGTATAAATGTACACTAAATTTTAAATAGATACATTAAAAATATTCAAGGCTGGGTTTTTGCCGGCAGAAAGTGGCTTTGGCTATGCCAGTGGCAGAAAGTGGTTATAACTGGTTTTAACTGGCATAAATACATTTTGTGACATGAGATTTTTTCAGTAGTATTAAATTCCTTAAGTACACTTTATTCAGGATAAATAACAAAATATTGTGGATAGTTTTAATTAAAAGATAAATTTATATTAGAAAAAATGAGTAATGTAACAGATAAAATTTTTGTTATACAGTAAAAGCTCAACTAACCGGCATGCTCGGAAAAGTCCGATTGCCGGATACTTGAAGTCTGGAGTGTTGAGTGCTACAAAATTTGACATAAAAGAAGGGGATGGGGCATCGATGTAACAGTAAAACAGGAAAACGACATTTTGGCCTATTTTCCTGTTATTGGGAAGTCAATCGAATAATTATTTCATTATTATTAAATTTGCATTTGATAGTTATTTTTGCCAAATTAAAAGTAAACAATATTTTATAATTAAAAAGTATCTGTAATATTACTAATTTTTACAAGCAGCCATTATATAAATATTTATTAAAAACATGAGTCATTAAAAATGGCCATCAGTTTTCATAAAAATTATCACTATACAATAAATGTTTTCGTCTCCGATCCAGAGCATCCTCAATTGTAAATGCTGTGAAAATTTATGTTAGGATGTAATTTCTAAATTTATTTATTAATCTTTTATAATGTTACATTATTTATAATTAGACATTTTAAACATTTTAAGACTAAGATGAATAAGTATGCTGCTCTTATTTCATGTGCTAATAAAGTAAACCTCAACATAGGAAATAACAAAACTAATGAAGTTAAGTACTGTAAAAGCACTTATTTTTGCGAGGCCTTAATTTTCGCGAGCCTGTCGTAATCGCAAAAGTTTAAGCCTTATGAAATATTTTTTTTTTCGCTTCAAATAATAAAAAAAGAGAAATTTTTCAGTTATCCAAAATTTTAATGATTACAGTTACTTAAATAAGAATCCAGTACAAAAATTTCTTGAATACTTACAATTATTTCTTGAATAAAAACAATAATACAACTAATAGAATGCAGCTCATTCACTTACAATATTTATACCAGCTTCTTTTAAGACATTCCAAATTATCTCATGTTTGGCTTCAACACCGTTAAATGTGCGCACAAGCCAAGAAGCGTGAATCGGTTTTACTCGTGACATTCGTAGGTCCACAGTTTCTTTTTCGTCAATAAATTTAAGCTCATTAGAATACCACTCAATAAACTCATTCTTGAGCAAACGCTTGAACTCGTCGTTTACAGTTAAGTCCAAAGGCTGGAGCTCTCCTGTGCAGGATGCGGGCACAAAAACCGGAATAATATTCCTCTTCTCTAGTTCAGCCAGAAAAAGATCTTGGTTTGCCTTTAAAAACGTCGAGCAATACTACACTAGGTTGTTCTGGAACTAGCACGATAAGCTCTCCCTACTTGTCGTAATAAGGTACAAGAATATTCTCGAAGTATCGAATCATTGTGTCATTATTGCTCCTATGCTTATCGGTAAGCCACATATCCCAGTCCGCAGGAAATGTAAACTTTGGATGACAATTTGTTGTTTTTTTCAGCGTACAACAATTGTGGTGGAAGTAGGCTTCCAGAAAGGAAACATGCTAACAAAAAAGTCATCTCTCTTTTATCTTCCATGCCGATTATGGACACTTGTTTTGAACAACGTTCTTCCAATGTGTATTCAGATGCAGGCACAAAACGTTGTGTTTCTCTGATCGAAGTTAACGAACATCTAAGGTGGGAACAACATTTTGTTTGTGTTGTGTGTCCGCGTGTAGTTTTTAGAGCGATGGGGAGAGGGGGGGACGAACTTTTCGGACAAAAGAAACTTTCTTAAAATGCGTTATGCAAAAGGGGTTCTATTTAGGTAGTTTCGGGATTTTTCAACTTTTGGTTTTGTTCATATGAAATTCGCGAAATCACCGATATCTTCATTTTCGCGAAAATAAGTGCTTTTACAGAAACTAGTGTTCCTGTTAGACTTTTTCAAATGGCTATAGTTACACTTGTACAGCACCAGATTACCATTATGAAAATTTCTGTTTTCAAGTGAAAGAAAATTAGTATTATATAAATAAAGTATATTTATATAATTATTTTAAAAATTGTTGCTACTTTGAATAACATTCATAATCTTTAGTTTTAATTTTTAACTTAATTGTTTACATATCAAATACATATGTGAATTATGGAGAGATTATCTGACGTTTGTTGATGCCATTTTCAATAAAATTGAAAAGAATATAAATCTTTAAATAATTATTTTAGCAGCTTTCATTACAATTTAAAAAAAAAAAATACTAATAGTAATTTTATTAAATAAATAACATTTAGCATTTTTCTATGGACTCTAGAAGGGAGAAAGAAAAGAAAAATTACAAAAGAGAGAATACATATCCAATTCCTAAAGCTGAAGTATCTTTTTTGATACTTTTGGGTTATAGTGACTAACAATGGATCACCAAATGACAGATATATATCGCCAAGTTAGACATCATAATATCTCGTAAAAAAAGCAGCTCATGTTTATGCTCACATCATTTTAATTTTTCTTTGATGTTCCAGAACATAATTCACATGTTAGTTTGTTTTTTAAATTGTATGTTGCATTTTTTTTCTTTAATTGTCTGCATTTATTTTTATAATTATGGAAACAATCTTTGATTTACCGAGTACTGAAAGGATGTAATCTCATTTTTTCAAAAGCAAGAACGTTTACCAAACATACAACTATGTAAAAATGGCCATGATATGAAACTTACCAATGATGAAGCTATATAGAGATGCAACATAAAATGTTGTAAAAAAGGGTCCTTTACATGTTGGAATTTGGTTCATTGGCTCGAGAATACCATTCGTAACTGCTTTAAGGTTTCTGTACACTTGTAAGGAACGTTACAAGTTAATTCTAAAAGGTTAATTCCACCATTTTGTGGAATTAACATCCACAAAATGGTGTAAAAAAACAGCTACATATGAGTGAAAATGTGGCAGTTTATTGGAATAGTTAAACGAGAAAATCTTGTTTCCTACACTTAATACGACAATTTAATGGACGAATTGGTGGTGTCAATAAAACTGTCGTGGTCTTTGAAAGTTTGTATGTCGGAAAAGCAACAATGGAAGGATACTTCCAGAACAGTGGATTTTTGGAGGAATATGCACAGAAAATGGTGAACTCACTCAAATCCCAAATAAAAATGCTAGTACACTGATGCAAAAAATTTGCAAGCGTGTAGTAATCTACATCTCTGAGCTTAGCTGTGCAATTCATTCTTGGAAGTCAAGACAGTGAAGTCTAGAATACAAATATAACCTTGAATCATATCTTACAGAATTTATGAGGAGAAAATACTTGGAAAAAAAATGTTCTTGATGAATTATTAAAAGCAATTTTGGAAATATGCCTATAATGCAAGGTATAACATTAAAAGGTTATCATTCTAGTGAAACATTGTAAGAAATTGTTAAGAAAAGTTGTAATTTATTCTTAATATAAAATTTCATATTTAATGCAATGGTATTTGTTATTTTATATCTCCATTATGTATGTGCATGCTTTGGTTACACTTCACAAGCTTGGCTATGACCTAGACGAAACTGATGACCGAGGCGAAACTACAACTTGGCATAATCCTAATTATGGAGGCGGATATAACCCAAAAGTACCTCATTTTTACATATGTGGAAAACTGGCATAATTTCCATTCCACAAACCCCAAAATTAAAGGCTAAATCTTTGAAGAATGAAGTTTTTGAAGTCTTATAATTTGCAAAATGTAATTTTCGTAATTTTCATTTAACATACATTTTAAAAATGAATTTCCTCCATGCTATCAGAAATTTAATAAAATCAATATCATTACACTCTTTAATTTAACTTAAAATGGTTTTTATATGAAAAGGCAGAATTTGATAATCAATGTTTCACTCTGTTCCTGATATGCTACAATTATAAAATTTATTTTTCAAGTACATTGAATCTAACATATTAAAATCTGCCTATCTGTTTGTACTTCCACATTTATTAAAGTTATTATAAAACACTGAAGGATTTAAATGTTATTGATCTGCATCCATATGAAATATTTTCTGCATTGGTTTAGTATGTAAATGGGCTGTGATAGAACATGGAGTTTTCAGCATGAATCTGAACATATATATGTACAGGACATATAAGCTCAGATAAAAAAAAAATTCCCAACCACAGCAACACACACTATAAAAATTGATACTAGTCTTGACCAATTTTGCTTACATGAGTAAGACAAGAAAACAAACATTAGCTTGGCAATAATGACAAGCTGTCCAAATTTTTATACAAAAAAATTTGACCAATGGAATTTTATTGGTCATATGCCATCCTTTCCATATAAAGGCCATTCAACTATAATTGCATCAAAATCACATAACTTGAAAATTGTAAATTTCACAATTCCCAGTTAATTTACATTGTGAACATTTTTTACTTCTAATGAAAAATTTAATAAAATTAATATAATATATATACACACACACTTTAAAAAAAAAAAAAAAAAAAAAAAAAATTCTAAAAAGATATGATGCAATGCAACTGGAACACATTGGATTGCTATGCCAGCTAGTAAAATAATTAAAAAAACCTCTAAGCAATTCATGCTTATAGACAGTAATGCTTACATTTTTTTTTTTTTTTGTCTGCAGCCTGTATATGAGCTATAGAATTTATGCACACTACATAATGTACTAAAATTTGGTTAAACTTAAAAATACATTGCTTATGAAAATGCATTTCGAGCAATTATCACTTATGGACATTACTGAAACAGAATTCTTTTTTGTGTCCCTGTAAATGAACATATAAATGTTACGCACTCATTCTACAATAAGCATCTTGTAGTGAAACCGAGCAATGTACATCAATTTCACGTTTGAAATAGTGTAACATCTTTAAAATACACTGCAAACAATTTTCCCCTTCTAAGGTCATAATGTAATGGACTTCTTTTGTATCCCTGCAAGAGAATGATAAATAGTATGCACTATACATTCTACGGAAAGAATGTTGTATTGCACCTCAATAATACATATCAATTTCATTATGTTTGAAAGCAACTATGTTTGTTCAAATACAATGCAAAAATTTTTGACACAGACCGTAAATACAATTGAATTCTTTGATGCATTTGTAAACAAATGCATAATTTGTAACAGATTGTTTACAAATTATGCCTCTGTTTACAAACTATGAGACAAAATATAAGACTCAACAGATCTCAATGTTACTTAAAAGGTGACATTTAAAATCTTAAGAAGATGTTTAAAAATTCTCCAAGCACTTTTGGTTGACAACCGCAACCATCCTCAGGTAACAAAATTCTTTTCTATTCACTACTACTCACTACTTTCTATGAGTGGAAAGGAATTTTGCTCCCTAAGGATGGTTGTGGTTGCCAACCAAAAGTTCTTGGAGAATTTTTAAAAATCTTTTTATGTTTTTAAATGTCACCTTTTAAGTAACATTGTGATCTACTGAGTCTCATATTAATATTTTGTCAATGAGATTTATGGCAACAGACTGTCAGATTGAAACTTTAATTTTAGACTCATACACAAAATTTAATAAAACAGTTTCACAAAGTTATCTATATTTTTTCACAATATTTTACTTTAAAGTCGTAACATTGTTTTTATTATATTATGGCACCAGATAAAATTAATTACACATTTTTTAATGAAGAATAGACCAATTGTTTTGCAATCCACCAAAACATTGCCCGCAACCTATCAGCAGGTCACAGTAAATAGTTTGGGAGCTGCTGAATTATAAGAAAAAAATTAAAGTTATCTTACCATAAGAAAGAGAAAAGATATGACAACGGATTGAAATGTTCCACCCATTGTAGCCAAAATGACATATATGATAAATACACTGACAATAGAGTGAATAATATCAAATCCTAAAACAAAGAAAGTATTAGTATAGAAAAAATAAAGTACCACAAACATAGTAACACTAAAATAGTTCAATTACAGAAATTATTATTAGACAATACAACTACATTACATCCAAGATTGGAAAATCTTTTGAAATGAGTCATAAAAAAATGCAATGTAATAAAAATAGATTTACAAAATATTGCACAAGTGGGTAAGTAAAAAAAATTACACATGCATTATACAATACAGCCTTCCCCATGATCACCACTAGTTTTAAAAAATCAATGTCCAAAAGATCTGTCAAGATTTAATTACCCTATTCATATAATAGTGTTCACTCTAGAACAGGGGTTCTCAAACTTTTAGACCGACGTACCACTAAATCGAAGTTCATACCTCCGCGTACTACTAAGTAACAAATGTAAAACTAAGATAGAAAAATCTGTAAAAAAAGAACCTGTCTAAAACGAAATATATATCCGGTCTTTTGTGTTTCCGTCTTAGCAGGTTTTATTATATTTAAAAATGAATGATTACATTACTAAATTTTGATACTTAAACTACCGGCTTTATAATAACATTCAAGTTAAAAGTACTGTCATTACCTTTTAATAATGAAGACAATATCAAAATACAGTGTTTTGGTTTAGGAAAAAAAAGCGACAATACTTAATGACATATTGGCGCACACTGCTTCATATACTACTGCTGCTTGCACTAATTTGCTTCTATCACTAATCAAAATGGTGGGCTTGCTTTATCAAGCATAGCTTCCTCATGTCTGGCTCAATATTAGGAAGTTTTAGTCAAAAGTCAGATTCTATGTTTGATGTCTTCCTGTATATCTTCTCCTTATAAAGAGGAGGGAAAAGCACATTCACATAGATATGTTGTACTAAACCACGCAATCAAACTTTGACGATATTAGACGGTACTCTGAAATTCTCGCCGACGAAAATCCTGTTACATTCATACTTTTGATTGTGGACTCCAGTACCATCATAGGAGAGCTGAATAAGTTTTCTTCTTTCCTCTATCGCAAGATACAGTCGCAGGATATCTCAAATGAGAAACTAATTTCTTATCCAGAGCTTAGTTAGTGCATTTAACATAGGCTCAATACAACTGTATTAATAATCTTTATACCTTTAAATGCGACAATAATGTCGCGCAGAAGGCAAACACTTGTAAGTTTCATCATACATTTATGCATATACCACCTCAATACATATGTACAATGCTTTACCTCAAATCCGCACTGCATATCACCAAAGTTTTTGTTTGATTTCAGATCACCATTTTAAATAAACTTACTCTGTTAAAAACAGATTTCTATTAAATAGAAATAAACTATACACATTTTGTACAAAAGAAAAATATTTCTATCAACAGAATGAATTAACTTATGAATTATGTTTGAAATAAAACTTATTTCAACACCTCCTAGAAGCTCTTCTAGTACAAAGAGAACAATGGGTTATAAATTATACTTGGAATTTTATTTTGTTTTAACTCCTCCTACTCACCCTAGCTCCTCCTACTTCTAAGAATCCAGACTTTACCTTCAGATAATTCAATTTATAAAGCATGTTTGAAACAGTTCTTCCGCTAATTAAAAGTACTACATTTATTAATTTTAAAATTAAGTCTTTATTTAAAAAAAAAATATTTTTTCCATACAAATCTAATAATTATATTAATTCTGAAAAACTGATTGTATTATTAGTGGTGTGTGCGAATTTCAGCAAGTCTGCTATAACAAACATTTCTCATAACAAAAACATAGAAAAAGCGTTTACAAATCCTAAATCGCATTCGAAATATTTTTGAAAATTTCCGAGTTAATAAAGACATTTATGACTACATAATAATATGCTGCATTCCGTATTTTATTCCACGTACCAGTATCGGACATGCGTACCACTAGCCAGAGCTTCGCGTACCACTACAGGTACGCGTACCATAGTTTGAGAACCCCTGCTCTAGAAAGAAAAGGGGCAGGGTAGTCACTAAAAAAGGCACTAGTTCAGTAGAAAAAGGCATTATTGGAAGACAAAATACAAGGTGGTAATAATTAAACTGAAGTACTCAGCATGTTCTGTAGCACAATTTAATTGCGAGAATGGAGTCAAATTTTGTAGAATAATTAAACAAGACAAGGAGACAAAGAATCTTGCAGGAGGAATAAAAATTTGAAAACAAAAAACTGCCACATATCTCTAGCAGTGATTTTTGGAACTATTTTTTTCTACAGAATCCTTCATCCCTAGTCTTCTGGCCACCATTTCATAACAAAATTCAATAAATAAAGCATATATTAAACAGATGTGTAATCAAGATACACACTTAAGCCACTGAAATTGTCAGAATCAAAAAGACTGCGGTAAGTAGTGAAATCTTTAACAATTTCTTCAGCTATTAACTCTGGTGGCATGCGACTAATATGAAAGCATCGCTTTTAATAAATTTCAAAACTATTTCAATACATTAATATTTTTCATATAAAAATGATTTTTAGTGTCGTTAATCACCAATGTAAATATATATATATATATTAGATGTAAAAAATCTATCAGTTTTCAATTAAAAAAAAGGAGGTTTTCATTTTCATCTATGTTTTGTAACCAGGGAAGACCATGTTAGATCCATTGGTAATTTAAAAAAAGAAGTGTTGTAATGATTTTAAACTTTGCATACAGGAGGAGGATTTAAATGTGTTTTTTTTTAATCTACCAAAATGAAAGAAGATTCTCACCTGAAATGAAAATTTTAACTCCTTATGAACAATTAAAAGTTCTCAAAATTATTTCACAATACAAACTATCATCACAAAAAATAATACTGTTAAAGAGCACATTTCCTGCTAAAAAGAAAACATTAAGATTAATAAATTCAAATGGATAGAACTATTTTTACATACCATAATTATAATATCCTAAAGTTAACCCACAAACTATAAAAAATAAATGTTGGACAATACGAGATTTTCCAAATAGAAAATGGCGATGGACAAGAGCCAAAGGATAACCTGTAAAGAAATTTAAAATTATAAACATTTTTTTTTTTTTAAATATCAATAAAAAATTATCAAAAATGGGAGAAAAAAATTTAATTAAATAATCACCAATTTTATTCCAGTTGTTTGGAATTTACAGAAGAAAATATATTGTATTTATTAGAATCAGTGAAGGCAGATGACCATTATTACATGAAAATATTTTTTAAATGTGTAATATAATGATTTGGACCACATTTATAAGGTAAATTTAATCATTTGTAAAATGATCTATCTAATGATAAATTTATAATCAGCACAACTTCTAGTCTTAAGGAGTGCAATATAATGATTTTCTACTGTATATTATGTTCCATACATACTTGGCAATATGGCAATGTTTACAAGATAAGTTTAATGAGTGTTCACTCTAGAAAAAAGGGCAGGATGCTAGCTCTGTGGTAGAATTTCAGCAACACGGCAACAATGGCAGAGAATGGAAAAGATTTCTTTCAGAAAAAAAATTTCATTTGAGAAAAATAAAGTTTTTGAGAAGGGAAGATGATGTATGCAACCTTCCCTTTGCTCCATCATCACAGTTTAAAATCTTTTAAAACAAAGTCATAGAAAAAAAAAATCTGCCCTATTTATTACTTTTAACAATAAATCAATGATCACCCCCCCCCCTCCCCCCCAAAAAAAAATTGTTTCTTTTCCTCTTTCTCAAACACACAAATTTTAAAGTATTTGAAATGTCTATACTTAATACAAAAATCAAAACTTTATCTTAAGTGGGTTTTCTAAGATTTTTCTAATTTTTGATTGGGAACTTTTCCAGGTAATTATATGAATTTAGAGCAATTTTACATTAACCCTTTCCGGTGCGGAGTCAGTCTGTAAAATGATGAAATAATGGACCAACACCAGAAATTACAAACGAATTCATTAGAAAATAAAAACTTGCTTATTTTCTGGTACTTGATAAAAGGAAAATTTTAATTAAATATTCTTGGTGCCGTTTGTCAGTTTTGATATTAAAATTAGATGTCCTTTTTTGTGGACACCGCCCGATAAAGGGTTAAGTCAGAGAAAAAATTTAAATGTTCGTTTACTATTACCATGAACATATTTAAAGACATGATATCTAAAAAGTTAATATTAAATAAGAGTAATAGGTACTAGTACTTTAAACATATTGGTTAAGAATAACCACATGTTTTTCATATTATTTCCATTTCTGATGTATACATCAAAAAGTCATTACTACAATGAGCATATGGCATAAAAGAGGATTAAGATAATTACTTCTTCACTCATATCATTTAAAAGCGTAATATTGCAACACAAGGATCAAAAAGCAATTGAATTTCTCAAGAATCCATACATTTATGTATACCAATATCATTAATTAAAATATCAGAATGTTAAAATAGTATTGGAATTGCCAATCCTAGATTTATAAACACAGAAATAATATAAATAACAACATGTTACACATGAAACTGGTTGGTTCCTATTTGTTTCTACCATTTGGCGAAATCTTGAGAAATTGTCGATAGTCAGCCAGATGTAGCTCTTTCATTGTTGCAAAGGCTGAACAATATTTTTTGTGATAACGCGTTTGTTACATCCTTAAATGATTCTTTATTAGACTTTTATTTGTATTTTTCAATTTAATGATGTTTAATGATTTATTAGTTCTTTAATTAAAATAACAGTTACATCATTAAATGGTGACATCATGGTATTAAAAGAGAAAGAACATTTAAAAAATGTCATTGTCTGCTTGTTTAGTTAAAACATTGGTTTTTCCTTTTGTTATACAATTAAATAACAATTATGTCATGGTATTAAAAGAGAAAAGCCTTTAAAAAATGTCATTGTCTTCTTTGTTTATTTAAAACGACCAGGCTGCATGAGCTCTCACTTAGGATGCAGTCTGGCTGTGGTTCTGGAATTTGAGTTGTTTTTGAGGTAATAATATTGGATTGGTTGGTTTATTGTAGTTTGTTCTGGAAATTGGATTGAGTTTTGAGGTAATTATATTGGATTGGTTGGATTATTGTAGTTTGTTCTGGAAATTGGATTGGGTTTTAAGAGAATTAGATTGGTTTGTTTATTGTGTGTCGTATAGTCAGATTTGTTGACAGAGTTTCCCCCAGGATTAAAAAGGGGCAGGGTGCTGCTGGTGAGAAAAGGGCACATTTTGAATTTTTGAGGGCACTTTTCAGATTCTTAAGGGCACTTTTTTTTTTAATTGTTAGATGTATTCTTTTGATTTTTAAAGCCACTTTTGATATTTCAAAGTCAAAACACTCTTTTTAAGACAACATTGAGTCAGTTTTTACTATGAAAGCAAAATTTTAATGCAAAAAGGAGAAAGAGCACTTTTTTTACTGAGGGCAAGAAGGATGCTAATTATTTTACTGGAGGAGGCAAGAAGGGTGCTATTTTGTAAACCAAATGGCAGGCAGGGTGCAGCACCCTTCTGACACTGTCTGGGGAAAACTCTGGTTGAATTACATTTGCAGAATGTGTTTTGTGAAGTTTAATGGTTTGACGTTTTGCCGTATGTCATAGAAGGATAATTCCTGTGAAATATTTTTAAAAACGAAAGATGAGAAATAAAGGTAAATGAATTTTTTTTAATTTGATTTGATTGTATATGTGTATTTTATGCATTCTAGAGATTGCTGTAAACCGATTTTTGCTCACATACATAGATTACAGACTGCTGCTTGAATGAATTTCATGCATTCTAGAGATTGCTGCACAGCGAATTTCACGCATCCAGAGGGGGTTTTTTTTTTCGGTTAATGTACGTGAAACGTACTTATACATAAGTTACTAACCACTGTTTGAAAGTTTGAATGAATTTCATACATTCTAGAGATTGCTGCAAAGAGAGTTTCATGCATCCAGGGTTTTTTTTTTTTGTTAATGTACACAAAGCATACATATATATATATATATATTACTAACCGCTGCTTGAATGAGTTTCGTGCATTCGAACAATTAGAAATGTCAATATTATCCCCTATCATTTCTTCATGAATTAAAGATCGATTTTATTCCATTTTGTGACAATTTACAAAGTTTAAGCAAAGAGTAAAAAAATAGCTAAAAATTTGTAAAAATCTAAAAATCCGGAGGAAAAAATTGCTAACGTTTTGTAAAAATTGAAATATTCAGAGAAAATATTAAAAGTTTGTAAAAGTAGAAAAATATAGAGGAAAATATTGCTAAAAGTTTGTAAAAATCAAAAATCTGAAAAAAAACTTGCTAAAACTTTTTAATAGTTTGAAAACGAAATAAAATCAATGTTTACTTTGAGAAAAAGCTTACCGTACGAAGTGTGTAAGTAGCTCCCTGGCTGCCGAAAGCATGCGTTCTGATTGGGTAGAAATTGGAGTTGCCGATTTTTTAGGTTGGTGTGCGTAAAAAAAAATAAAAATAAAAAAAATAATTGCCAAATTGGATGTCTTATTTGTCCTAGGATTGTCTTTTTTTTCTGGTTTACATGTTCGCAAAGCGACCACACATGTGGTACAGTGATCACGGCATTAACGAATTTAGAGTGTTTTTGGTTTTTTTTTCAACTTTACATTTATCGCTAAATTTTTATGTAATTCTGCTACAATGCGTATAAAAACTTTTCTTACTGCTCCTATTTTCTTTTTTATATCTTATTAAATATGTTAAGTAAAATACTGATATTTTACTCATAAATGCAATATCTAAAAAAATATAACTGTTTGTTTATGATTTAATTATTTTGCATTTAAATTATCATTTTGTCAGAAATTTTTTTTTAACAAATCAAATTTTACATTTGGTATATTACTACTGTACTCTTATAAATGCAATATATTTTTCAGTGACTTTTTAACTCTAAATCCACTATTTTTCCTTCGTGTAACGATTTAAAAATTAAGAATGGCAATATTTTACCATTTGCTTATTGGGGGTTACAGTATGAAAATGTAAATAAACAATTTTGAAATCGCCAGTGTGGCATCTTTTTTAAAAAAACGCCAAATGGTGGAATGAAATAGGCAATGAATATGCCAATGAAAACTACAGAATGCAACGAACTTTTAAAATACAGTTTAAAAAGCATTCAAACAGAAAAAAAAATTCACTAAGTTATAGACTTAATTAATCAATATAAAATGCAATCATGACATATTAAGTAAATATATTTATTATAAATTATACTAGTACTTAAAAAAAATATGATGTTGCTTATTAGGATTTGCATTATTTCGTTAAGACGAACAACACAGCATATAACAATGAATGAAACAATAATTGAAACATATCAAATGTAAACATTACTACTACCTGTTTAACGATTCTGTTTAAAATTCGTAAAATTTATTTAATAAAGTATAGAAAGCTGATATTTTTCGACAAATGGAATTCCTAAAATCATTATAAACCAATCAGAATTTTATACTTTATGTAAACAGTAGAAAAAAAAAAGAAGTAACCGGCTTATATCGTATATTATAAGTGCATTATAGTGCAAATAGTATGTTTGCAAAACAAACTCTAAAGTTTTTTGCATAATACTGCTTGGTGCTTGCTGCATTGGGAAACAACATTTCTACATAATACTAATACAAAAAGTTATAAAAATTAAAGGGCCTTTGAAGGGAATACAACGAAAGCAATACAGCAATTAACTTCTAAATTAAGAACTGAATTCAATTAGGTAGAAAATCATACAAACCAAAAAATATTGTCAATAACAACTTCAGAGCAGGTTCCGAGGCACCAAGAATTTCCGCTAAATAGCCGACAGGGCCACCACTGCCTATTCTCGGAGAAGCCATGTTCAATTTGGCAATGTTATTTGTTATTTTTGTTAAGTGTCGATGAGCAAAGTCGGAATGACGTGTTATCAATCACGGAAAGAATTGCTTTTCCTCAATGCCGAAATCAAGGTCACAGATAACAATCTCTCATTTCCAGGTTTGTTTGTTTGTTTTTTTTTCCTTGAAGACAACATTCAGATTTCTAATATAAAAATATAATTAAAATTTCTTTATACTTTAATATTTATTCCTATGCTCCCCACTGAAATTTGCGCACTTTTGAATTTTCTTCTTCTCACTTTAACCTGCCGATTGACGGTACAGCTCTAAATATCAATGTTCTGAGATTTTTAACAAAATACTGATAAAAAAAACCTTTATTCTCTCATATTTAGAGTCAGAACTTGATATATTGGGACTTAAAACGGCCTATAGAGGCGCTGATTGCAGCCGTCGGTACAGGAAAATTGGCCCTTTAACTAATGCTAAAGTGCCATTCAAACCATTATTTATTGTAAATGCGTTTAAAAGTGTTAGATATTCAAATTTGGATAATTTTTACTTTGACATATAAACACAGAACACAAATAGCACATGAAATCTGAAATTGTGCATAAAAATAATCATTATGAACAAATTAAAAATGCATGTAACGCAATGGGTTTGCAAGGGATTTTCCTGAAGGGAGCAGTTACATCTTTTTTCCACCAGATGGCGTATTCGAGCGCTTGAATTCCCAATTGCAGGGTATTTTGGGTGCGGACCCACAGCCTGATTGGGTTAAGGAAAAAAACAAGCCTTGAAACCCCACTTTATAAAATTGATCCCCGATCATAATAAGGAAATACTTTACTGAATAAAATCATTTTGTCCAAGCGTCTCCCGCTTCAAATCCTCCCAAATAGGATTTTACTCACGAGTGGCAACAGCCACGCCTCTGCAGGTATAAGGAAAGGACATGTTTACAAACAAACAGTTCCATCAACCAATCTACCACTACATTTTTGTCGTAGCGATCATTGCTGCACCGGCTGCACCGATCGTTATGGCGACGTAAGACAATCATATCAGAGACCAGTTTAACGTAGACAATCAAATCGCCTCATCTCATCCGTACAGAAGGAGTCATAAAGAACGAACAGATTTTTCTTGCGAACCAACAGTGACATCAGCTAAGATTATTGAGACTCAAACCGTGACCTACGTTATACATATGTATAACATAGGTAGCGCTCAAACCGATGATCAAACCCCTACCTGCCGGGTGTCCCCAGCTGAACTGGTTTGTGATGTCTGTGGCAGCGAGGTGGGAACCGCCTGTAGCGGCGCTCAACTTGACAGGCCCAGGTACGCTGTAACCCAAGCAGTCTCATGTTGGCCGGTTGCTGAACTGCTTGTACTTATTGTTTAAGTCCTGCACTGCACACTTACACTTCATACTGGGGAGGCGAGGCGAGGCTAACGAAAAAGACAGACTACCGCGGTACATTCCACTTATCTTTTTTTACAGACCACTATAGTGACGTGTTGCTCTTTTCGTACACCTGCATTCGAGCATCACGTGACTCCCGCGGTCTGCAAAAAATATATACGAGTAAAGCACGGCGGTAGCCTTTCTTTTTCGTTAGCCTCGGCGGCAGAGGGATTTACCTGGATTTTTAGAAGTCTAATGCGCGGTGCTATTGGAGGAATTTTGAAAGGGGGTGGGAATTAAAGGGGCACCGTAATTGGGCAAGTTTCACCTGAGGAAATATTTTGAGGTCGAAATGTGAGACGACATGAGACCCTTATCGTTTCAGAGGGTACGAGATTTCACCTTTATATCGTACCCCACCGGATAAAAACTGGCTCCGTGGGCTATCCCATTGGAGCGGGTCCGGTAGCTCGTGCTCCTATGTGCACCTAATAAAGTGGCGGCCAATAATTTAAAAAAAATGAATAATAAAATATTCTTTTTAATTGAGGGGGAGTTGGACTCGTAAACACTCGTAAAGATTTGCTGTATCAGCCGGTCTGTACTCGTATTGGCAAGCGTGAGGGGGTAGCCTGAAAAGTAAGGGGGTTAGGCATATTTATGACATTAAAGATTTTTTACTTATAACTAGTCTACGGCTGTACATTAATTTATTTTAGCCACTAAGTCAACACTGTGGGTTAGACCAATTAGGTGGTAGATTGGGGCGAGACTTATGTTTACTTATACAGTTAAGTAAGTTAAAACGAGTCAATTTAATGAATTAATAAATTAATTAAAACTATAATTCTTATTAGTTGAAAACTAAATTGTTTAAAGTTGACTAAATGCTACTTTTATTATGGGTTGGTAGGTTGTGGAGAGGAGATGCAGTTTCTTAAAGTTATCATAATGTTTAAGTTGGCTCACCTACTGGAGGACTCATCTAGATGATTAACTTTGTTTGGGTTGTTTGGTTGGTTTCTACCTTAAGACTCGTTTGTGGGGGGAGTGGCCCTATAGCCTACACTGGCAGCTCTTGGTTGAGAATGTTAATGCAAAATTAGGGTAGCTCTGAAATTCCCTGTGGCGGTTCGGTCCCAAAGGCCAGTGGTCAAAAGGAGCTATGTTGAAAAGATCGGTCAAGCAACTCCCAGCGTGCACCACGCCATAGAGCAGCCGGTTTGATTTCCTTTCAAGCCTCCAGCCCTGAGTTCCTGCTGTTAGCCGGAATTAGTAGACAGATAGTGAGCTGTGGTCAGGTGCGCTACTTTTATTATGGGTTAGTTGTGGAGATGAGATGCAGTTGCTTAAAGTTATCTTAATGTTTAAGTTCACTGACGTACTGGAAGATTTTTCTGGATGATTAAATTTATTTTGGTTGTTTGGTTAGTTTCTACCTTAAGCCTTGGCCCTCTTTTTCTGCAGCTAGTGGAGATCCTTCCGGCTCACGCTCCTGGCTTAGCGCTTTGCACCCCTCACATCGAAGATTGGAAGTTTGGAGTTTTCATTTCATGGGGGATAAGGTGAAGTCTGATTGGGGCTCGCTACGCGCCCATCCCAGGCGATGCGACCATTGACATCTGATACAAATAGACAAAGCACTTCATTATTTTCTGGAGAGAGCTGAAGCAAACATCTTTCCCTTTCGTCGCCAAAAAACGGCGGAAGGGTGCCGTTTTTGGCGGTAATCCCTTTCTTGGTAACTTTCTGTTTCCGTCCGTGTAATAAAAGAAACATAGATCTAAAAACGAAACTGAAACTTAACTAGAAAAGCAAGCTGTCGCATTCACAAGGAAAAAACAGTTTTAACATTTTATTTAAACTAGTCTACGAGTCTTTTTGAGTCAAATGCACATCCAATTGAAAGATAAAGTTGGAGTAACCAATTTATCTTTTATAATAATTTAATTTATATTAAATCCATTTTTTTTATTTTACTTTATGATTTGTAATTTCAAAATTATCCAATAGACAAAACCGATTTTTAGGTAGCTTTCAATACAAAAAAGTATAAAGCTACCTATTGCAGCCGTTCGGAGGAAAGCAGTTCCGGAAAATTTCGATATATTTTCACCGATCATGACCCCCAGACCCCAAAACCACCCTCCGTTCAAATGTTGATTTATATATATATATATATATATACATATATCCATATATATATATATATATCTGACCTATGTCATACGATAACGCTCGTATTTATAAATCAATTTTGATGAAATTAATTGTGTATTAAGCTCACCAATGTCTCGACCGAGTTCGTTGGCCCGCTTGGTCCGCCATTTTGTTTCAATATGGCGGCCAATTAAAAATTTAAAACTAAAATAAATGTACAAAAAAGTTAAAAATTCAAATTTATTTTTTAATTCAGTGTTAGGCCTTGAAACGAGGATTCCAGAACATTTTTTGTTTTAAATTTATCTTAAAAAACGGCTGAGATAGAGCAGTTTGAAATTCTAGGGTGGCTGACATTTTGAAACAAGACAGCACATTACAAAAATTTTCATTGTTGTAATAATTTTCCCAATCAAACGCATAAAACTATATATTCATATCCGTTAGCGCCAAATTCTCGCCAAACTTGGCGACATTTGGCGAAATATCGCCAAATTTGGCGACCAATATAAGTCTTCATAAATGAAGCCAATTTGGCTATTGCTCAATAATTTGGCGAATTTCTTATTCAAATTCAGTATTAACGAATCTTTTGTAAACGTTTTATTTGCATTTTAAGTTGCTGTTTTCGTGTAACATTAGCTAAAATTTTAAAACAAAGATATAGGAAAGCTACCTTTTCCTCCCGGTACAGGCCGGAAGGACTTTTTTCCTTTAAAGAGGCCCTGGCACAAAAAAGTCCTTCCGGCCTGTACCGGGAGGAAAAGGTAGCTTTCCTATATCTTCGTTTTAAAATATTCTTCGTTACAAAAGATTCCTTAATACTGAATTTGAATACGAAATTTGCCAAATTATTGAGCAATAGCCAAATTGGCTTCATTTATGAAGACTTATTTTGGTCGCCAAATTTGGCGATATTTCGCCAAATGTCGCCAATTTTGGCGAGAATTTGGCGCTAACGGATATGAATATATAGTTTTATGCATATGATTGGGAAAATTATTACAACAATGAAAGAAAATAATCTGCGAGTAATCGCGTTAATGTGCTGTTTTGTTTCAAAATGTCAGCCACCCTAGAATTTCAAACTGCTCTATCTCAGCCATTTTTTAAGATAGAGGTAAACCAAAAATGCCCTGGATTCCTCGTATCAAGGCCTAACACTAAATTAAAAAATAAATTTGAATTTTTAACTTTTTTTGTATATTTATTTTAGTTTTAATTTTTTAAGTGGCCGCCATCTTGAAACAAAATGGCGGACCAAGCTGGCCAACGAACTCGGTCGAGACATTGGGGAGCTTAATACACACAATTAGTTTCATCAAAATTGATTTATAAATACGAGCGTTATCGTAGGACATATGTCAGATATATATATATATATATATGGATATATATATATATATATATATATATATATATAAATCAACATTTGAACGGAGGGTGGTTTTGGGGTCTGGGGGTCATGATCGGTGAAAATATATCGAAATTTTCCGGAAATGCTTTCCTCCGAACGGCTGCAATAGGTAGCTTTATACTTTTTTGTATTGAAAGCTACCTAAAAGGTTCTGTGGCCCTAATTTATTTTGTAAAAGGACCAGGAATAAAAATAGTTTTAACTATTGGGTGGCAATATTTTTGCTGATCTAATTATTTTATTCAAATGATAAAAAAAGGGTCTGGGATCGGATAGTGCCTGATTACTAACGAGGCACACTTTCGCTAGTAAAAATGAATAGATTTTTTTTTCATGAATAGGGTGCTTTAATAACACGAAAATTTCTATTAAATTTTACTGGTGGAAGTGTTCTCCGTCAGTAATCAGGCCCTAGGACCGGATGCATTATATACATCGCACCCCCCCCCCCCCATCTAATGCAAGTTACTTAAAAAAACACTTTATTAGTAAGATAGACCAAAATGTTTTGAAAAACAAAAATTTGACAAATCATTTCATACAGTGTTGAATTCAAGGGTGGATCGGTTGTGAATCCCCCTCCCCCTCCACATGCACACACACAAGTCTAGAAGTGCAAGCTGCAGGAATAACTCCCTGAGAAAAATGCTTGAATTCAACACTAATTTCCTGAATTATCAGGATATTAATTTCATACCTAACATTTTAACGTGATAAATTTCATGGGATAATTGAATCTTTTAGAAATATAGAATAAGATATTTTAGGAAAATGTAAAATAGGATGACACATTTTCTTTTCTTTTAAGGTTATTCTGAGATCCAAAATAGATATTTTCCAACGCATTCCTGAAATATTTTTTTATTATTTAATACAATAAATTTAGTAAGCATTCTTTTAAAATAAGAAATAGAAGAGTATTTATCATTTGCTCAATAAAGGGAAAGAATCTTTCAAAAAATGGAGTCAAAGTTGGCAATTTTTTTAAAAATAATAAGCTCTTAAAAGAACTGTTTGAAAGTCTATCAAAGGGAAATATCACGATAAACTCAAACGCAAGTGAAATGGACAAGTAACGAGTCTCTCTGAGTAGCGGTGGGATGCAGTGCAATTCCAATGAAGTTTGGCAGGGAAAAACCAGTTTGACGTATTATTCTCCCACCAGCACGTGATGGTGGAGTGGGAGATGTTTGCTTCAACAAAGGGTTACTAGTCCGTTGTCTATTTGTATCAGATGTCAATGGTTGAGACAGCCCTACCTTGTCATGACTTGGTGCGGGCTCAGGCAAGGTATCTTGCTGCACCTGCGCCTTACTTAATGTTATCCCTGCCGTTGGAGCGTTTGCGGACGCTTCCCCACAGAGTGGAGAAAAAGTGATAGAGTAGGGAATGGCTCATGGCCCATGGAGGAACCTACACTGGGTGACCTTTAAACTGGGGACACGCAAGGGCTGACCTGCCTGGTAGTTCTATTGGGGGGGGGGGAGGGGTTGACATTGGTACTTAAATTTTAGTTGTTTTAATTAATTATTTGTACTAAATATCTTTATTGCCTACAATAATGCTAAATTCTAATACTAAATTAAGAGATAAAGATCTAAAACTTATCTCTCGCTACTTACTTTTTCTTCAGGGTTTGTCTCTGATTGTGTATTGCCGCTTTTATGAGCTTGTGTCTGTCTTGGTTTTGTCTCTATCATGGTGATTTGGTGGTTGTCACTGTCGTGAGTATTGCATTTTGCGAGCTTTTCGCTGGTTGTTGAAACTTTCATAGGGGTTTGACATATTACTAACTTGTTGCTGGTTCTTTACACTTTCATACGGTTTGACACATTACGGACTTGTTGGTTAAGGTCTTTTCTGTTGTGATTTTGCTATTTGGCATCAGTCCTTTTATTTTAGTAAGGCTGTCATCACTTATTTTTTTCCTTTGCCTCTGTTGTAGAGGGGAGCGTTAATTTTTTCGTGAATGCGCACTTTGGTGATCAGTCCATTGAAACCTAATGGCTGTCACCACTACTTATTTTTTTTTTATTGCAACTTAGTTGTTGAGCTAATTGAGTAACTTGGTGCGTTATTGGGGTGGAGCAAGTTCCCTGGCCGTTAATCCGTCATATTTTTATGAAGCTGTTTTCACATGATGTAACTTCTTGAAGATATTTTCCGCCGTTGGTGTGAGTGTGCATCTTGGCAGACATCTCGTTAATTCTTGAGGGTTTTATCACTTTTGTTTTGCTGTTATCATCACTTTAGTGTGTAAATACTCAGGTAATCAGTCCTTCATATATGACTTCCACTTCTCAGTAGTGCTATAATACGATTTTTCTTTTGTCGTAGCAAAGAGGTTCCATTACTACTATTTTTTTTTAAATTAAATACTTACCAGAGGGGTGTAGTTAAGTGGCGAGAGGATTAGTTAGAAGGGGGAAAACTGCTGGGAAGATGTTTCTGTTAATGTGATATTAAGTCTATGTTTTCTACTAAACATCTGATCGCCGCTTTGCTTTTCGTTTCTACATGTTTGTTGTTTGCTAGTTGGTTGTACCAGAGTTTCTGATTGTTTGGTGTTATGTGGCCCAGATGGAGTGATTGTGTCAGTAGGCAGGAGATTAGGTAATGGTTGGGGTTCCCAGATCCCACATGAGCAATTTGGTGCATCCTTGCGCGTAAACCTGTGTAAGTAGTCAGGGAATGTTCCGTGACGAGTATATATTTGACTGAGAAGTTTGCAGCTGCGAATGTCTACCTTTGCGAAGTATTCATATGTTATACTGCCCGTATCCCCGTAATCCAACTTGAACTGCTATTGTTTAATCGTTAATTCTTTTAGTTTCTCTTTAGGTTAGGTATGCGTCTCTCCAGGTGGTATGGTATTTCATTTGACTGATTTTGTGCTGCTTGTTTCACTAGTTCGTCGGCATCCTCGTTTCCTTGGATGCCCACGTGGAAGCAGTATTAAAATATTATTCACGGCTAATAATGTTTATTTCTATATAACCGCAGCTGACGTTACATGTGTAAAGTGAAAGAAGTGTTATGTACATTTCATTTGTAGAAGCGCACCGGTTACTTGCGTATATAATCGGCAGCTACATCCATAGTAGCATCGTAGTTGCATGGGATTCTGAATTCCTATTCGTTGAAAACTGATGCCTGGAGATTTTATGTTCTGGCGCACAATTCCTTATTTCGCAAATTCGCGAAGATATTTTTATCGTTATCATATACTAATGTAATGTAATTTTGTTCAAGGATTGCTAAAATAGAAAAACTAAGTTAATTTTAACATTAAAGACTTTTTTCTTTTTCAAAATCGATCGGTTCATTATGCAATTTTTCTGAACATTATAACATTTTCTCCCCGTCAGTATGAAAACTATGAATCTCTAAAAATATTAAAATCCTTATATAGTGGCTCTACAAATTAGGTATGAGTGCTTCGCGCCCTACAACATTTTTATATAATAAAAATTCCAGTTCATGTGCGCGAAGCACTTACGAAAGCAAATAAAACAAGTTGGAAATTGTACGTCAAACAGGACAAATGAGGTGTGTTCGTACTATAACTAGTTTTATAAATATTCAGATCTTGGCACTCATGCAAAAATGCATGAATACAAAACTTTTTTTTTTTGTGCAGATTTTCATATTATACATATTAATTTTATTTTATGAAAGTAAGTTTCAATATACTTTTAAAAATAATTAATTACAATTCTGTTACATTAAAATTATACTATGCGCAAATATCCAATACAAGACAATGTAAACAAATCATCGTTATTATTTCAGTGAAATGAATTATACCGTCTGTTATTATGATACGATTACTTTCCGTAATAAAACAAATACAACTTAAAAGTTGACAACATTTTATCTTTTGTTGACATTTACTGAAAATTCCAACGGGTAACTTAAGCTTAGCTTTGAAAATTTCAGAATTTGAAATCCATATTTAGACTCTTTTTCCATTTAATATCTATTTCTCCGGAAACATCTATGCAAAAAACTGTCGGTAGATTATAGGATTGCTATATTGTTGAAAAGGTACTAGCCAGACTAAACTTCTTGTTCGCCACTATTTTACATTCTTTCAGACAACAACGTCGGCTACTACACCTGCCCAGAAAATAAACTAGTTATGACAAACTGAATTTAAATTGACCATTGTTAGAAGGAGCTGCCTGTTAAATCCGGAATATTTTGCATTCATGAAAAATACGAATAATTTTTAAAATGTTAACAGATGTAGCATGAAGAACTTTCTGGTAACCGAAATCATAAAAGAATGGAGAAATTGAAAAATCGAAATATATTTATTGCAATATATATATATATATATATATATATATATATTAATTCAAAATAAGGTTGCCATAAGGTTTCAATGGTTAAAGAAATTATCACATACCTCTGAGATGTTAAGGAAAAAAATATTCCTGTACTTTTCGCACTTCATGTTCGTGTAGCGCTGCCTTTCTGCACTGAAATACCAGTTGTCAATCACAGCTGTAAGGTTCAAACTCTGTCAGGGTGAGTCCATTAATAAAAATTCTGAGCAAATCATCCAGTGTCTCAGTCTTCAGAAAGTTCCTGTATGCAGTCACTGGTAGAACAACACAAAATGTTAGATTCTGGAGCAAATTGGGGAATCTTACTGAACACTTTTCACTGTAAAACTTCTCCAGCATATTTTTCAATGTTAATGAAGGGAACATAAACTTGAATTATCCCCACTCTGACAATACAATATCCACTTTTTCATTAAAGAGACTTGGGTTCAAATACATGATGAGCTTCTTTATTTCTTTTATCCCAAATACAAGAATTTTTTTCCTTTGGAAGGTCAATCTAAAGTGTCCAAAACATGCAGAGATGTTAACACATCTGTTGACATAGATTGCAGTCTTTCTGTGATGTATATTTTTGCAATTAATTGTTTAATTAATCTCCCTCTTAAAGTCTGAAACTCTTCTATTACTCCTAATATGTCATCTTTGATATAATTATCTTTTGCACCCACGTATCGAACACACACATCAACAGCATTATCAAAAGATGATATATCTGTGGAACCATCAACCAGAATGCTGATATATGTACACTTTTTTAAATTTTCCACTAAATCTAACTTCAAAGTTTCAGCAATAAAATGGATAAAATACCTGCATTGTTTTTCATTGCCATACTTTGTTAAGATATCCACATTTAATTTCTCAGCTAAGCCCAAAAGATCTACAAAGTCTTTCAACGTTGTTTCATGCTTTGCAACATGGTACGCCACATTGAATGTATTTTGCAAATGAGAAAACATGTGCTGGTCCATTTTCTTGGTGTTTCAATTGGTGTTTCTGATGGGTGTATTTTTGCCTTTACAATGGCAACATTTTCACAGTGGATTTTGTCTTGGTTGTAATAAACAGACGACTCTTTTTCAAAAGGCCCAGAAAAGCCATCAATCCACTTTTTATCAACACTACTGGAATGCACATACTGACAAATTTTTCACATAGCAAGACTAGTTTTATCGTAATTCAAAATGCCTTAGCCACTCTTTGTTAAACCTTCTTTTAAGTGGAAGTGGCGACTGGAAATCACTGCCACATTTCCTTTTACCAGCTTTAACAGAGCTGGAAAGGGAGAAATAAACAAGTGGGTAAATGTGACCGAAGATCGCACAAAGGGTTTCGTTTAATATTCCTTTCAAAACACTTTATACTTTCTTTAATAAATCCAAATAAATTTCATTTTCAAAAAAAAAAAAAAAAAAAAAAAAAAAAAAAAAGTCATGTTTTTTATTAAAAAAAAAAAAAAAAAAAAAAATTACCGATCTATTTTTCACGTTTTTTCGAATATCTGAACCGGCCGATTGCGGACGAAGCCCGCTATTATACTCTGCCATAATAATATCTGTCATGTGGACTAAATGCGATATTAAAGAAAAATCAATTTCAAAATTAAACTTGTTGTATAGAGACCTTCAAAATGTTAAAATATGCCAATATTTCCATACTCGGGTTTTTATCATGATTCAATACGTTCCTCAAACTCATACATTTACTATTTTCTATTACTCATATTGAATACTCTCTTTGTATTATTCTCAAACATTTGAAAAATCCGTTAAACTTCCAATAGGATGTCAGATTCATTTTCTTTTTAATTCTCTAATGACGTCCTATTAAGCTGCTTTCTGTATTTACACATACTCATACTCCTGGTATTATTGAGAAATGTTTGAAAAGTTCCGTTTTATTACCAACATGACGTCATATTAATCTTTTTTTTCAATTGGTGAAACTTTTTATTTCATTTTGATTTTTCACGTGGAAATCTTTCAATAGAAAATTAATTATTGTAGAAAGAATTTTATTGTGGATTTTTAATAGTTGGCAACTGCTATAACGAAAAATGTTTAAATTTAATAGAAAAAGGCTGTTAGATTTTTTATTCTTTTATCTCTGTATATTAAAATAATACGATTTTTTCAAATTTTATGATTTTGAAATTCATAGTAGGTATTCAGCTATATATACACAAAATTTTATGCCTGTAAGTTATATAGTTTCTGAGAACCGACTCTGTGACAGACAAACAACGAAGCGGGACTAATAGGGTTTCGTGAGATGAACGTAACCCTAAAAAGGATTATTGCTGCTAGCAGATCTAATATCACTTTGCTTCACTTGAAGGATGCACATGTTCACTTTCAACATTTGTGACCGCATCTTAATTGCATTTTTCCTTTGATGTATTACCTTTAGTAAAAAAGGATTCTATATTATTCGTTTGTTTTTTCTTCAAAGTAATAAATAAAATATAAACTAAAAAAGGCCCTTTAATTTCCGCCAACTACCACGGAACCAACAAAAACGCTAAACAGAGAGAAACAAAACATTTGGGAGAAAACGAATAATTTTTACCGTGTTTCAAGCCGCTGTGCTTAGGTGGCGAAACCTGATTTACTTCGCGCAGGATTCGGATCGGATCAGTTTCGGCCTCGGAAGCGAAAAAAGCGGCCTTGGCGCTTGCGCAGTGTGAAAGCGGGTGGACGAATGCAGACGGGGGAAATTCGTTCCTCCGTAGAAAAGAAATGGTAGTGGGTGACGCCGCATTATTTCTTCTTTTGGAAGATAAATGCCGTCGCTGGATTTTAAAATACTTCTGCGTGTCGCTGGATTGAGGCACGATATTCTGCGCGTATATAGTTTGATTTGAAGCGCAGCATTTTAAAAGAGGAAACTTACTCGCCAATGGCGAGCTGGCAAGCGGAAATTTCACGCCCTGATATATGATAAACGTAATGATTTTTCCTTCAATGTTATTAATTTTATTAACTTTCATTCATGTCTACATATTTCAGTTTACAGAAATATTCTTCTAAACCACTGACATCGTTTTAAACGTTTATGCTCCTCTCATCTCATTAGGCCTAATTTATTATATTTAAAACATACAGCTTTGTCTTACCCTTGCTTTTCTTTCTTTATGGATTAAACATTAAAACATTAATCTAATTTTACCAGTACGGGCATTAAATATGTATAAAATTATAAAATTGAAAACAATATTAAGGAGAAAGGACATGGATTGCTGAAAAAATTATTAAAACTTATTTTTTTTAAATTAACAAAAAAATCATAAAATAACAAAATTCCCCCCACTAAAAATTATAAAATAAAAATACCATTAAGGAGGGATGTGGCGGTACTGCTATAAAAAGTTATAAAATTTATTTATATAAAAAATTCATTTACATTTATATTACAAAATCATTTTTATAACATATATTATACACTCTTCATTTTACTCACACAATGTCTCATCATAAATTGCTAATTATTGTACATGTCTTCCCATTTCATCTTTATTATATTTAAATTTTATTAACTTTCTTTAGTTTCCGCACATTTCAAATATTATTTGCTTTGTAAAAAAAAAAAATTCTTTTGATTCTTTTTTCTCTTCATTCATTATAGATGGCAGCACTAGACTTATTATTTAACCTGTCTACAATTTCCTCTTTTACTTATATTTTTCTGTGATAGATGGCAGCTCTAATCAATTTATTTCCTGTTATCATTTTTTATTTCAAAGCAATGTTTGCATAGCAGTAGCAGCCATTTTGAGTTTAAAATGACGGGCTTTTTGTCAAGTACTTATTCTCTTCTTCAATCTACAGTAACATTAGTCTTTTTTGGTGAGTCTTGCACATTATTTTACGATCTAATTTCTATTTAAGTTGAATAATTGTTTATTTATCTTATTTCTATTTAAGTTGTATATTTTATTTTGTTTTTTGAACTCATGTAGGTTATTAATTGTCTTGTTTCACTTATATATGTTATTAGGGGCTCGATACTGTCGATTTTAGGCATAATGCTGACAATATTTGATGAAATAACATATATTTACTATGAATATTCTTATAAAGCCCTTCTGAAGATTCTATAAAATATTCATAGTTTTCCATTTTTTTGCTTTTTCATCCTGTTAAGTATCATTCGTGCAGTTCCATTCCATTGCTTTTTATAATGTTTTATCCTTTGTTTTGCAATTTGGAGGAAACTATTAATGTCTCGACCGAGTTCGTTGGCCAGCTTGGTCCGCCATCTTGTTTCAAAATGGCGGCCACTGAAAGATTTAAAATTAAAATAAATATACACAAAAGTTAAAAATTCAAATTTATTTTTTGCTTAAGTGTTAGGCCTTGATATACAAGGATTCCGGAGCATTTTTTGTTTTACCTCTATCTTTAAAAATGGATGAGATAGAGCAGTTTGAAACTTCTAAAAATAGTTCAACATTAGCAGATGCTTGTCATTTGTGGTATTCTTTAGTACAGAATCTTGTTTTTGCAAAGTCATATTGTCATAGTCAAAAAAGTTTCAACCAAGCAGTTCTACGGGATTATTGAATTATAAACAGAAGGAGAAATCTCGAAAGTGGTTGCAAGAAATAGATTCTGACTACATACCTCTTTGCTATAAAATTTGACATGAAAGAATAGCCCCCAAATCATACTTTACTGCTAATGTTGTTGAATTAGTTACAGCTCACAAATAGTGGGAAAGTATTTCATCTGTTTGAGACATATCAAAGAATTTTTTGTGAACTAATGAATCATTTGCAAATTTGTTGCCCAAGTTCTGCTGCTGTTGAAAGAACATTTTCAAAATTTTCTTTTGTTCATTCTGACATCAGAAACAAACTTTCTCTACACTGCAAAAAATAATTGTTGATTTTACAGTATAAAACTGGCATCCCAGCTGCCAGTATTATACCGTAAAATTAACAGTATTAAACCGTAAAATAAGCAGTAATACGCTGCCGCGCATGCGCGGTAGCGTATTACTGCTTGCGCGGCAGCGTATTACTGCTTATTTTACGGTTTAATACTGTTAATTTTACGGTATAATACTGGCAGCTGGGATGCCAGTTTTATACTGTAAAATCGACAGTTATTTTTTGCAGTGTAGAAACTTCCGCAAAACTTTTAGTTTGCTATGCAGTATTAAAAAAAAGACTAATGCAGTAATTTTGTGCTCTGTTTGGCTTTGAAATATAATGTGTCTAAAATAATATGTCTTTCTTTAGATGTTTTAATTTAATAAGATAAAAATATAAATTTGTAGTTTTATTTTTATGGTTATGTCATTTATTATTAATTGATTAATTATAAATAAATTTTAAGTTAAAAAATCTTTAAAAAAATCATTAAGATGTAAAATGTAAAGGGTTAAAATTGAAATATATAGTGCCATTCTAATCATAGAAACTCGACAGAGTTTCTCGCCAAGCATAAGAAACAGCAATGCATTCAACCGTAAATGAAAGGAATTTCCGCCAATGGATGCCAAACGATTTTACAATTTTTTTTTTTTAACTCTGTCTAGTTTATATTTTGCGGACGGTACAAAACGGGTTTTTCACACATCTATATCTCGCGTTCTATTTATGATAGAAACAAAATTCTTGATTCTATGGAATGGGGCGTGCCACGGGACTAAGAATTCAAAAGTAAAGCAAAATCCGACGAATAGTTTTTCAGTAAATGCGATTTTAAAAGTGCTGTTTTTTGCACTTTTTAAATCTTGTTCAGACCAAAAACTGTTGACAGGGCTACAGCAATGTGTAAATATCGGATTTTTATGCGGTTTACGTTATTTGAATCGTTTTTATGAGTAGTTTGGACCTTTGTAAGTTTCATGTAAAAATATTAATTAGTTTTTGATTTATATCAGTTTAAAGTTGTTGATTCCTATACTTAACATAGAGCAAAAAACTGTTGACAGGGCTACAGCAATGTGTAACTATCGGATTTTTACGCGGTTTACGTTATTTGAATCGTTTTTATGAGTAGTTCAAACCTTTGTAAGTTTCATGTAAAAATATTAATTAGTTTTTGATTTATATCAGTTTAAAGTTATTGATTCCTATAGTTAACATAGAGCAAAAAAATAATAAATGACCCAACTCTTTTAGGAATGGTCGTATACACATGATATTAAGATATGTTATTACACTCGACCCAAGTAAGCTTCCTATTATAAAAAATCTTAACATTTAAGGTTCGTTTACAGGGTCTCACAAAAGATCTTTTGATATAGGACTAAAGAGTTGTGTAATTATCCGATTTTTACGCGGTTTGCCGCATTTGAATTGTTTTTATAAGTAGTTCAAATGTTTAATATTTCGTGTAAAAATATTAATTAGTTTTTAATGTATACCACTTTAAAGTGATTTATTCCTATACTTAAGATGAAGCAAACAAAATATTAAATGGTCTAACTCTTTTCAAAAAGAACGTATGCGCATGATGTTAAAATATGTTACTACGAACTACCTAAGTTAGTTTCCTATTGTAAAACAGAATTGTAGAATTTACTGTTCGTTTACAGGGTAACTCAAAAGATTTTTTAATAAGACTAAAAAGTTGTGTAATTAGCAAATTTTTACGTTGAAGTACTTGATTCCTGTACTTAACACAGAGGAAAAACAATAGTAAATTGCATAACTTTTGTCAAATTCGCTATATACACAAGATATTCAAATATGTTACTACATCCTCTCTATTGTAAAGCGACATTGAAGCATATACGTTTCGTTTACAGAGTCTCTTAGAAGATCTGGATTACACTACAACCGATGTATATTTACTGAGTGAGATGTATTTTAATGATTTTACACTGTTTCAATCTCTGTAAGGTTTCATTATCTTGCTTTAAAATTTAATATAAGTTCATTTTGTCCGTCTGAAATCTCGTCGATGTTAAGCTCTAAATCTATTAATATATAGAATTTTCTCGATTAAAAAAACTGTGTTTATTTATAAATATATAATTCTAGCGTATTAGGAATTGATTGAAATAGCGATTACAAAATTCCAACTTTACGTTCATGCGCTGAGTAATAGAATGTAAAAATGTTGATACCCCAAGATTACAAGTTTTGCGTTTAAATATTTGCCGTTCATCGAATCTCCGGCTATGACGAACTTAAAATGCTAAATTTCGTATACAATAGGTGATCGGTAACGAACTGTTCGGTTTACGAACAAATCGGTTAACGAACACTTTCGCGTGAGATTTTTATGTTCGGAGAACGAACTCCTCAGGAAACAAAGCCATGATGAAGCAATGCCGTGTTTCATATTTGCCGAGCTATACTTATTGCCTCTATTGTCAACTTTGAGAACATTTTAACAGTTGCATACATATGTCCTAATTAATTCATGGACTGCCGGAGATTGGGGACCTATATTTTAGGATCACCGAATTGGAATGAACAGACTATAGAACAGAAATCACTTTAATAGTTTTCATACTTTTGCAAACGTTGCGAATTTTATATTTTTCCAATTCTCGAAACATTGAGTTAAAAAACTTAAACAAATAAAAAACTTCTAAGGTGCTCAGTAATTTTCAAAAATAATATATTTAATATGTTAGTATAAAAATCCCTGTAAATTTTTATACTAATAGAAATAGGTTCGTAGGAAAAAAAAATGTTGATTATTCTCGGTAAAGTATGCTCCATAAACTTATCGTTGTAGTTGACCGAAAAAAAGTGCTTCTTATTTTTTCACATTTTTCTGAAACTGTAGTATTTTAATTAGTTTGTAAACTACTGTAAAATTGTGTAATTTTTTGTTTTTGAATGTATATAAACGGAAGAGTGATATAAACAAAAGAAAAAGGAAAATAAATATGTCATAAATAATCTGATGAATACAATGTAAGGAAATTAACATAAAAGTTTCCCAGTTGTTATGGAGCGACATGTACATTAGAATAAGTCACTCAATAAATTGTATAATTCTGATGTATAATTCTGTTTATAGCATCACTATTCTTTTTTTGCCGCTTTTATCTTTTCTTTTCTGAATAAAAATGGAATCCGTATAATTGAAATTAAATACCTTACAAAAAGGAGTGATATCTCATAAAAAACAACTCGTTGTAAATGATCCCGCCAAGCCACAAACCTAAAACGTCAGTCACAAAAAGAAGTGATATCACATAAAAAGAAGCGATATAGAAGTGCATACTCCGAGTCCCGTGTAAAAATCTATCACCACTCATAATGTTTCCAAAGGACTCGGAGTGAGGTACAGTATGTGAAAACTGCTTGGTGACCTGCAGGCTTTTATAATGTTTGCGTTTCCTTCAATTACACATGACTATATTATTTTATTTTAATTTAATTTAATTTAATTTAATTTAATTTAATTTATTTATTTTGCTCCCATAAAATTGTAAAAAGTTGAAGCTTCTGTGTTTGCATGTCCTTTCTTATTTATGAGCTTGAAATATCAATTTGTTGATTTTATTTACCATTATTTAAACTAGAAACACCACTCTTACGAAGAGGATTTTTTAAGTAAACATGTGAAGATTTTGAGTTTGTAATATATATATATATCATAAATCACTTTGATTAACTTCTGTTTGAAATACATAGTTATTATAGCTGCATTGCGCTTTTAATGGTGTATTTAATAATAATTTAATAATAATAATTATATAATATTACTATTATTTCTTGGTATCATTTGTTCATCTATTGAATTTTCAAATGCATCTTTATAACATCTTATTCAGGTTCTTTTGGTTCTCTTTTTTTTGCCAACATTAATTTTTTATTGACTTATGACTGCTAGGGGATTTTATATTGTTGTCTTTTGATGTTAGTTTGCTTAATGGGACTTTATGTATATATGTGTATAGTTTTATTATATTTAATCAAGTATTAAACAATCATTAATCTTATTATTTTTTCTTTTATGGTTATTCAAGTACTTTATAAAAATAAGGTTGTTTCAAACAAAATTTATTAATATATGTTATAATTATATTTTTATATGTATCTCTTGCAATTTTTATTGCTTTCAAACAATATGGCAGTTATAAGTAAAATGTTAGATACTGGCAATTTAGGCCTTGGTGGATCCAGGACTAATGCTCGGTACAGGAAGATTATTAGGGATCTTCCAGGATCGTTATCAGATAACCTATTCTATTGTCCCAAGCCTGTACTATGTTTTCGAGAGTGTGAATCTAAGCGTTGCCTTACATGTCCTTTAGCTGATAAGTCCCAGATTTCAAATAATCACAATCTTAATTTGGTAAAATTTTGCAAAGCATACAATGTAATCTATTCATATATTGGACAGTCTTGTCAAAAATTACATAAGCGGCTAAATTTACATCGTTCTCATATTGATAAATTTAAAAAATCTAAATTTCAAACTACTCATAATATTGAATATACACATTTCAAAAATCATGATTTTAAAAATATTACTATTAAAATACTTAAAATACAAAAAAAATTTTACTGAACGACTTTTTCTAGAATCTAAATATATAAGACATTTTAATACTACCTATCCTTATGGATTAAATCAATTAGTATACAAAAAATCACATCCTGTATTTTCAGATTTAACTAAATATGAAAATTATAAAAATCTTTATTCAGGATTAAATTTTTCAAACATAAAAAAAACTTCAAGATCTGGTAGAGGTAAACATAATAACAAAAAATACACTGATGATATTGTGATACAACAGGAGCTTGATGATCTTGAGGCACAATTTTGTAATGATTATTGTTGGCTTGCTATCAGAAAACATGTTTTTAGTATTAAAAAAAAATATTTAAACCAATATTTCAAGGTATTTAATAAGAATCAATATTCTCCACATTTTTGTGATATCTTTTATGATATTCTTAATTATAGAGCAAACCTATTAAATACAAGTCTTTCTAATAAACCTAAATATAAAACTAATAATACACAACTAATTATAAATTTTTCCAATCATGTATTTAATAATATCAATTTACACAATATCATAAACAACACTACTAATAATTTTGAAATAAAAAATTTTACCACTCACAAGACATATAAATATAATCGCACACTTGGACGTAAAATTTTTAATTACAATTCTTTTGCAAAACAATTGGTCTCTTCAATAATTACCCTTGTTATTGTAATGACACAAAATTTCAAAAGTACATAAATACAACACATGGTCATATCATTACTGGTGATCTTAATATTGTAGAACAACCTATTTTACAAAACTTAATGCATAATGGAACAAAATTTCGCCTTCCATATAGGTGTAATATCAAATCCATAATATTGCAGTTTATTCAAGATATTGATTTATTTATATATAAAATTGCTATTGATTACAATAAACCAATCGAGTATTTTAGTGAATGGAGATTTTCTGTAATAGATAAATTAAAAAATGGAATTATAAAAAATTATCAACATATTACACATGCATCTTTTAAAAATATAAATAAACATATATCAGAATTACAAAACAAATTTATAATTACTTATGTAGATAAATCTCCAAATAATTATGCTATCATTTGTAAAGAGTACTATAAAGTGTTAATTCACAATGCAATTAACACAACTAATATTTTTAATAAAACTAAATTAAATATTGAAATTAATAATAGAAAATTATTAAATTATCACAAATTACTAAAAATCAAATGTAATTATTTAAATTATCCTTATCTTGTTATAATTCCAAAATTTCATAAAAATCCAATTAAATTTCGCACAGTTACCATCGGGTGTAACACATATAATATAAATGCAAGCAATTTACTACTTAATATTTTAAAGCAGATATATGATATAACGTTAAAACATAATAACCAACATTGTCTAAAAAACAGTTTTCAACTTATTAATAAAATACATAATATCAATCCGGTAAAATTCATAAAAACATTGGATTTTAATGATTTATTTAATAACATTGATATAAAAGACTTACATAAAACAATGTGTATATTATTTAAAGAATTTAAATCTCAATTAAAATTAAAAGAACATATTTCCGTAATTTTTTTAAAAACTTTACTAAATTTTACATTGCATAATAATTACATCATATATGACAATATTATTTATAAGCAATGCCAGGGAATTCCGCAGGGCGGGACCGCTTCTAGTATTCTCTCTGACCTTTACTTATAATATTATGAAAGAAATATTAGTCCAAACAATGATTATGTATTTTATCGCTATATTGATGACATTATCATATTTTATTTCAATGATAAAAATTGCACATCACCACTCAATTTTTATCCTAATCAGCTTAAATTAAGCGAAAATGATTTAATTAATAATAATATAAATTTTCTTGACTTAAAAATTAATATTAATGATAATTATAAATTAATTTTTGATATTTATGATAAGAGATTTGATTTTCCATTTAAAGTAAATATTTTTACCAATTTTGCTTCATGTTTACATAAATCAGTTTATAAAAATATAATTATCAATTATCTTCATCGTATAAAATACCTATGCTCAGATATAAATAAAAACAAAAATATTAGATTTATTCGAGATCAAGCAAAAATATATAGTTATCCAATTTTTATGATAAATTCAATCATCAACTCTTTTAAATAACATTTATTATATCATATAAATATAAACATGGTCCGTAATAAATTATTGCTTTAGTGTGTGATAACATATAACAAAAGATATAGCAAATTACAATTATAACATACATAAATACAATTAAAACATATAAGGACATTTATTATTTGATTGAACATTATATACACTTTATATAGTCTGTGATAGTGCGTTTAGCCGATCACCTCTGTTTTAAGTGTTACTGATGTTCAGTTTTAAAACATATATAAATTAACTTATACAAAAAAAAAAAAAAACATAAAATTATACATGGATAACATTGATGATTATAAATCACAAACATATCTATATGCAATATATATATATATATATATATATAGTTTTTTTTTTTGAAAGTTTAATTTTAATAAGTCTTTTAAATACTGCATTGCATTATAAAGAATGAAACACAGTAGTAATACTATTAATTTAATTTAATTTTTTTTAATAAATTTTGAGATATTTTAAATTGTTTATGATATATTTGATATTTAAACCAATCTCTAAATTATGTTATATATTTAAGTAGAAGTAAAATAAAAAATAAAACATTAATATATTTATGTAGAAGTAAAATAAAATATTAAAAAATAAAACATTAATTATTTTATATAAATTCTATAATATATATATATATATAAGTGGATTAACACAGATGGCAGCACCAGCACTTTGTATTAAAAATAAAAATAATATCTCTTTTACATAATACATACTCTTGTTAAGAATATTTGAAATGCTGTGTAAGATGGATTTAATTCTGGGTAAATTTATTCATATAGTGGGATTTTGTACGATTTTTATGTAAAACTACAAGGTAGTATTGTTTTTACTGTTTGTATGTATAATTAAATCTAATATAGTGGATATGTAACTCAATCTTAATTTTGAATAATTATCATACCAATAGATGGAGGCACCTTACTTGTCAGGTAGATGTTGATAATATTGTTAATATTATATTTAATTTACCTATAGAGGGCGCTATCGCTTGTATATTAATTTTACTTTTAGGGATTAAAATTGAATGGAGTGTTTGTATATTCATGGATATAATTTTGATATTAGTGTATTATCATAAGAATAAATTTGTGTGTTTTTGAATCAATTTGTGTTGGGGTGTCATAGTTAGGGTAATATTTCAAAAGATGTGCTCTCAACTTGACTTTCAAATAATTTCTCTCAACTCGACTATGTCAACAAGTATAAAATATTTCATGATGTGTGCCATGTGGACGTGTGGTATCATTAAGAACTTGTGATGTTTAAGGATTCTCGATAATTATTGTGAGTAAAACATTTTATCTACTCTTTACGGGTTTTTATTTCCAATTTTATTATTTCAAACTGATATCAGGTAGTAATTCAGTGAGGTGTTGTATACAGATTTTAGGATAATTGATGTGAGTGAAATATTTTATCTATTCTTTACGGGGTTTTTATTTCTAATTTTATTATTTCAAATTTTAATATTTCCAATTGTTTTCTGGTAATAATTCAGTATACCTGGGTGATTCTACTGATCTTAGCATATATGCCGCAGTAGAATTATGAAATACTGAATTATTTTTTAAAACACATGTGGGTACATCCAGGCTGATGATTATATCTACATGTGTTTTTTCATATCCAATTCTGATTTAATTCTCTTGTTGTCCAATTTTCCATTGTATATGGTTCATATTTCATTTCTTAATCCATTTGTATTCACTTGATAGCAACTCCAAATTATTTTTTTTCTCTCTCTCTCTCTTTTTAAATTTGCTTCATGTTTTCAGTATTTTTGGCCAATTACCATTGAAGCACAAGCTATGGTAATATTATGATTGCACTTGTTAATCTATTAGCTATGTGGTATTCTGTCTACACATTATCATTAATTATCTCTTTGGAGATTTAAGTAGAATGATACAAGAACTTGATATGTTTTTTGAAATTCATAGATATTATAATTATATATATATATATATATATATATATGATGATCATACGCATATTAATAACATTGTACCTTATAATAAACGTTAACTAAATTGAGATATATTGCAGTAATTCTAGCGTAAGCGGAATCGCATAGATCTGGGGAAAAATCCGTTCTGTCAGTTCTTTCGCATGCAAATATATTTTAAAAATGATGTAAACAAAAATTAAAAATTTATTTTTTTCGATTTTCAAAATTGATATACTGCATATATTATAAAAGCCTGCAGGTCGCCAAGCAGTTTTCACATACTGTACCTCACTCCGAGTCCTTTGGAAACATTATGAGTGGTGATAGATTTTTACACGGGACTCGGAGTATGCACTTCTATATCGCTTCTTTTTATGTGATATCACTTCTTTTTGTGACTGACGTTTTAGGTTTGTGGCTTGGCGAGATCATTTACAACGAGTTGTTTTTGATGAGATATTATTTTCCACTCTTCCTCATTTTTTTTTTCATTTTTGCTACTTTTTTCCAATTTGCCTGCTATTTTTCCACTTTTTGCCACTGTTCTGGCAAAAATGCATTTTTGTCGGCAAAAAACCAACCCTGCTTGAAACATATTGGAATTATTGATATGCATCACAGAGGGGCGCTACAATATGCTTACTATAGAATATGGTATGCATATCATTTATCTTTCATTTACAGGAACACACAAAATATTTTGTTACAGTACTGTCTATGAGCGATGATTGCTGGAAGTGCGTTTCCAACTATGGTATGCGTTTTTAAATTTAACTATTTTAGGTATATTTCGTAAGAAATACTACCTATTACATTCACCCCTAAGTTGGAATTTTTGAAAAATTTTTGCAGATCTACACCGATCCTGACTCCCAGAACCCAAAACCACCCCCAGTTGAAAACTTTATCTATCTATCTATCTATCTATCTATCTATCTATGTCACTTTTTTATGGACACAATAACTGCAATAATTCTGCACAAATCTCTTCCAAACTGATACATAAAATCAAGGGGCATAAAATCTCGTTCAAGTTCGTTAACGGGCAAAATCGGACCAGGGGGGGGGGGGGGGGAATGGATTTTTTTGTGAAAACAGAAAAAACCCATAATTTCTTAATTATGATACGTATCGAATCCGTTTAAAGTTATTATTAGTTCTAGGAAAAGGGCCGAAGATGTATGCATGACAGATTTTTTAGAAGAAAATATTCATAACTTCGTGAATTCAAAAGATATCAAATCCGCTTAAATTTATTATAACTCCTCTTAATATTATCTAAAACTTTCATACTAACACGTTTTTAATAGGACCAACCCTTATAGCAAAAAAAAATCTCTGCCGGCTCCGCCTGAAAACAAGTTAGGTTTCGAAGTGGACGGTTCCAACTGTCGCATCATGGCAGAAAGGTCATTTTTTCCGCAATTCCCAACAAACAGGCGCCCCACGGTCTGCGTCTTCGAAATCCACCTGTGCCTGTAGGCCGAGCCGTCAGGAATTTTTTTTTTCATATTACTTGTTGTAAATTCTATCGATCATATACAGGGCTTCACAAAAGAATTAGAGTACATTCCCGCTTATAGACGGAAATGTTGAAGGAGAACTTTTAACTGTGTTATACGTTTCCTAACTGAACTAAATTTTAGCATACTAAGTAATATATATACAAATCTATCTAATATACAAGACTACACAAGAGTTCAGACTATAGATAGTAATTACTGAAATTAGGTTGAAAATGTGCTATGCGTTTTACAAATTGTTTTACTTAGACATCATCTTTCACCTTATTTTATTAAATTCCTACTATTAGCTCACACTCTCTCTATATATATCTTGTTGGAATTTTCAATCGTTAATAAAATATTTCATATTCATCCATTCAAGTTCAAATAAATTTTTTTAAACTTGTACTGAATGACAATTGATGTTAATATAGTTTTTTCAAACATTAATTAATTAATTTAATTTAATTAATTAATTTTAAATTTTATATGGGAGAAAAAAAATTATCCCATTGTTTTCATAAATGAAATGAAAGATTTATCTCAAATGAGTGATGCCAACAAAAAATAAAATACCGCAACGATGATTATAAAATAATGTTCAATAAAGAAAACGTGGGACATTAATGCTGCACGGGTTTATTTTACATATTTATGATTAAAAAGTAGGAATTAACTTAAATTTTTTTTTTTATATTACTTGTTTTAAGGGTGCAGTTCTGCTGCAGTATTCTGAATGCGTTGTAGTTTCATAATCTATGCTTGACGCATAATTCTTCGTTCTTGTTTCATTTGGACTTGTTTCATTAAACTATATTTGTTTCGATTCTAGAGGGTGTTCATTTACAATAACTCTTTATTTACGCAACACTTTGAATTTCTTAGAAATTGAAATGTCCGCGGTTACCCGCCGTCCGCTGCTACCCGACTTTCCCCTACATATTTTTTAACATTACTGATTTACTTTTTAACATACATGTGATTCATTTATATACCTTTTAACTTGCGTTCACACATTTCTTAACATACTTAATCTCATTTACTCAAAACATTCGTTAACATTCATTTGCATATTTCATAACATTTATTCCGTGAAATGTGCCTATTTGTCTCACAATTAGAAATTTTTTAAGTATTTTTTTTTTTTAAATATAAAAACAGCTTCAGAAATTCTAGAAAAATACTGAATTTATTGTAGTTCTTAACATACATCTACTCAAATGAATTACATGCATAAAATTTATCTTCATTTATTTTCATTGCATCAGGAACTGTTCGGTGCAGTTGAAGTAACAGTTTCTTCCGATTCTGAAGTAGCAAGTACCCCGTCCACTTGAGAAGGAAGAACCGCTGGCATATTATCTGAAATTGGAAGTTCACTTTTATTTCGACAGATAAAATACTTGTTCTATTGAATAAATCTTATGTGATTGACTCCGACGTAATCAGATAAAAACGTAAAGAAAGAGATCTTATCTTAAAAGGAATTTAATGTATGACTTAAGATGCTGTATAGTTAACATTGTTTAGAGCGTTTTCAGCAATTTTAAGGAAAAAATATGTTGAAAATACGGGAAAACAGTTTAAAAGGTTTCCTGTTTGAAGAATATTAAAAAAAATCGTTTCTAATAGCTAAATTGAGTTGCAGTTTTCAAGTAAGCTTTATTTGAAAGTACATATTTTATTCTATTTGATGAAGTAAAGGTTAGAATGATGCGATGTTTAGAAACAAAGATTTTATGCGATCGAAGTGAATCGGGAACGCATGTCCGCGTTTCCGATTAGGATCCCAGAATCCTAGTGTTACTTTTGCGCTTGGTGTTAAAGATGGACACGTTTGTGCTTTAAAATGTAATTAGCTGATCCGCCCGGCATTGCCCGGTTTCGTCAAAAAATAGTACGAAACCCGAAAATACTCTAAAAATCGCTACACGAAACCCTTCCTCTGGTAACCCTTTCGTCTGTCGAAAAGTAAATAGAGAAACGGACACCGAAGCGGAAGTAAATTCAACACGACACCGTCAAATGTATGGGTTACTCGATTCACGGCGGGTCAATTTTTGGTCAAAATGAAGAAAAGTTACCGTCCGATTTTCACAAAATTTGAATTTTCGGAATCAGAAAAATAAAACACATAAATACTGTGAGTCGATACCTCTAATAATGTTCTTAATGCAACAAAGAAAGAAGCAGGATAAAATTAGGTTTACCAGGTTTGATTTTCTAAACAAATCACTCATTGCCAACGGCAAAAGAGAAATAACCGCTTTTTCGCCGCCACATATCTTAGCGTTATATATATATATATATATATATATAGATTCTGCGAAACTAGTGTGCAAAAAATTGCTTTCAAAATAATAAAAGTAAAAATATATATTTAAAAAATAATACTCTTTTATAAGCATTCAATGTTTATCTTAAATATCACGCCTAATTTCATAACTTCAATTCATGTTGTTCCAAAAATTTTTCGTTTCAATACGTTAATTTGATGTGGGCCCCGATTATTGGAAATTCGCCATTTTGATTCAAGCTTGATAGAGAGTGCAAACTATTAAATCTCCCTATTCTAAAAAAAAAAAAAAAAAAAAAAAAAAAACTGTTGCTGCCGCTGCCGTAAATGAATGTATTGTGACTTTGTGTGTATTGTTTTCTTTTGACTTTCTAGGGTCATAATAATAATAAAAAAAACTACTTCATAAGATATGAAAACTGGTAGTTTTTTAGAGAAATCTATGATATACGCTGAAGCAGACATTTTTTAAATCGAGAATTATTTTAAAGAGCTATTTAATGTTAAAGTCGGACAAAAAAGTTCAGTTAAAAAAGTTTGCCAAAATCTATCACCCCGTAATAAAATAATCACAATTTCTCAAAAACAGAAAGTTTTTGTAACGTTTTAGCCTCCTCCTCTTTTTTTTTTTAGATCTTGACGCAATTGCAAATAACGTCACGATTTTACACAATCTTTTTAAAAACCGATGTAAGAAATATTACTGAAATATTACAAATGAAAATGGTTAATTTGCAATATCCCGTAAAAGTATACATAAGGGGGAAAATCCCTATAGATTGAATTATTATATTAAAAAGACCACCATCAGCAAATCACGTACAGATGCAACATCAATACAATGAAATGTAGAACGCGTAGGGATTTCTGTAATTTTATGACTTTTTAAAGCTATTTTCATTGAATTTCACTGACACAGTTTGTTCAGCTGAACAAACTTGCTCCTGGCTTCGTTCTGCATTTGAAACTATCTTTATAGCGTGATAAAAGTTTTCTAAAAAAATGTACACTGAAAACATCTACACATCTACGATAACTGGAGAATCCATTTTGATGTTACGTTATTAAATTTATCCACAGATACAAACAACTGCTATTGGAAAAACACCAGTTACATAAATCACTTTTATTTATAGAGATGTGGCGTTCTCGAAAAAACTAGTTTAATTGAACTATTCTGTAATAGGAAGTGGTTCGAACCCGACACGTTTAAATTGAGTAACGTTTTTATGCCAGAGTCGGTCCCACGTCACATTTTTGGAAATTGCACACTGGTGAAATACCATTTCAAGTTAAACAAAAATCAAATTTTAATGCATAACCTTTTAAAAACACGATTAATCCATCAAATTTTCTAAAACTCAAAGAAAACTATAATTGCCGAAACGTCAGTGAAAGCTCACTTTTGAGACGCGAAAAGTTTTTGGTTTCCGTCTGTTTGTTTGTTTGTCTGTTTCGCGATAACCTGCCGTAAAAAGTGCCCGATTAGGTTGATTTTTGGTGGGTATGTTGGTGAGGTACCCGGAATTATCTGTATAGTTTTTAGTTACATTTGTTTCATTCGTTCGAAAAATATAGAATATTTCGTTTTAGGTCATAATGTTTTCCTATGGGAATGCAGACGATTTTCAAATTTCATTTTTAACTGAAATGAAAATCACATATTTGAATAATGGATTCAAACGTATAATTACTGATGCTAAATTTTCGATATGGAGGTTTTAAATATATATAATAGCTTTGAAAATTTGCCGATACATCTATTAGAATTTAGAAATTAATTGTTTACATTATTGGAAATTTTTTTGCATCTGTTCGGGAAATATAAAACAATTTATTTTCATATATATATATATATATATATATATATATTTACAAATTCTAAAATGCATTTCTTTTTCTTTCCTCTTTAATTTATTAGTTGCTTAAGTAACCATATTTCAAAGAATATCAAAATAAGAAATATATTTTTTTATCTAAAAAATTACAAGAATAAGAAGTTCATAAGAATTTCAGAATATCATTGCATAAATCGTGTTTAATTTAACGCTTTTAATTTCTGAAACCGAAGTATTTTATATGCCTGTAAATATGTATGTAACATAAAAAAAATAAATTGCGAATTGTAAGATGCTAAATAATATAATAAGAGAGATTCAAAAACAATGACTTTCAGAGCTGACTTTGAGGCTCCTGATCTGCAGATTTACTGGCATCCTTAATTGCCGAAACGTCAGTTAAGGCTCACTGTGGAGACCCGAAAAGTTTCTGGTTTCCGTTTGTTTGTTTGCCTGTCTGTCTGTTCCGCGATAACTGCCGTAAAAAAAAAAAAAAAAAAAAAAAAAAAAAAAAAAAAAAAAAAAAACCTTTGATTAGGTTGATATTTGGTGGGTATGTTGGTGAGGTACCCGGAATCAGCTGTATAGTTTTTGGTTACATTTGGTTTATTCGTTCGAAAAATATAGAACATTTCTTTTTAGGTCATAATGCTATGGGAATGCAGACGATTTTCAAATTTCATTTTTAACTGAAATGAAAATCGCATATTTGAATAATGGATTTAAACGTAAAATTACGAATACTAAATTTTCGATATGGAGGTCTTAAATGTATGCAATAGCTTTGAAAATTTACCGATACATCGATTAGAATTTAGAAATTAATTGTTTAAATTATTGGAAATTTTTTTGAAACTGTTCGGGAAATATAAAACATTTTATTTTCATATTTTTTACAAATTTTAAAACGCATTTCTTTTTCTTTCCTCTTTATTCTGTTAGTTGATTAACAACCATATTTCAAAGAATATCAAAATAAGAAATGCATTTTTGTATCTAAAAAATTACAAGAATAAGAATTTCATAAGTATTTCATAATATCATTGCATAAATCATGTTTAATTTAACGCTTCGAATTTCCGAAACCTCCGAAGTATTTTATATGCCTATAAATAGGTATGTAATATAAAAAAAAATAATTGCGGATTGTAAGATGCTAAATAATATGAAAAGTGAGATTAAAAAACAATGACTTTCAGAGCTGAAGTTGAGGCTCCTGATCTTCAGATTTACTAGTCCTATTACACTCTGAATTGTACAAATTAAACTGTATTGATTGGAATATAATTGTAAAATAATGTCCATATCCACTTTATGAGTGAACGGTATCCTTGTTTTGAATTAAATTGTATTGTATTAAATTGATAAATGACCTGATTTTAATCGTAACATATCTAGTAAATATAGTCTTTATTTCTAAGTGTTTAAAAAAAAAAAATTGATATCTTGCATCTGTATCATATAAATAGAACATGAATCTGAGTAGTAATCTGAACAGTAATCTGATGTTTCCAATTAGAATTTATTGATCTGATCCTACCTTATTGCTGTAAAAAATCTGAATTAAATCGTATTGTATCGTATTACATTATATAGATTTGATTTGCATTGTATTGTTCCTCAGTATTTCTTTACTTATAGATAGTTTTTATTATTTTAGTGTTTTTCTTATTTTTGACTAATAAACGTAAGAGTATTTATCTTGAATATTTAATCTTAAAAATTTAAAACTGAAATTTGTAATGCGCAATCTCTATTTAATTTGACATTTCCAACTTGAATTCATCGACCTGACCCTATCTACTATTTCTGAAAAATTAGAATTTTATCTCGTTGTATTGCATTGCATTATATAGATTTGAAATGCATTGAATTGTTCTTCAGTCGTTCGTACGTACTCTGTAAATAGTTTTTAATTTTTTTTTTTGTGTTTTTCTTATTTTTGACTTGACAATCATTATCCTGAATCTGGAATTTACAAAAAAAAAAAAAAAAAAAAAAAAAAAAAATTGAAAACCTAAACTTGTAATGTGTAATGCGTCTCTGACTTGAACTGCACAAGTAAGATTGAATTATGTATATGTATCTTAAAGAACAAATGAATCTGTAAACTCCTTTTAGTTTCAGTTAATCACCAGAGTCTTCTTCCCCAACGAGGATTCCGGGCCCATCTGAGTTTTGAGGCTTCGTTGATAGATAGATATGGTTTTTCGTAGATCCATAAGGAAAGGGCATGTTTACAAAAGAACACTTCCTTCAACCAATCTACCACTAGATTACTGTCGTAACGATCATTGCAGGATTCCTCATGAGGACGTAGACCAATCATACCACAGACATGTTTAACGTAGGCAAATTAAATTGTCTCATCTCATGTGTACAGTAGGAGTCATAAAGAACAGACAGGTTTTCCTTGCTATCTAACAGTACTTTAACCAACAGTGACGTCAGCTACCCTTTCTTTATTGTACCTAGGGCTACAACACTACTAAATGGGATATCAATCGAGAGCATAGTTTGAGCGCAGTTCCTTTACACATACACACACACACACACATACTGGCATCATGGAAAAAACACCAAACACGGACTCTGGGAGCCAGAAAACATAAAAAAATACCAATATACAAGCATATATACATACATATGGAATAATAGTAAAAATAGCGAAAACGTATTCAGGGAATATCAAAATGTAAAAATGTACCAATATTTTCACAATCGAGTTTTAATCATGATTGCAATAATTTCCTTATAGTGTGGAGGCGGCGTCACATATTTGCAACCAATTTCAGCGTCGATGGTTTTTGTATATATGATAGATTTGATGGTGCAGATAACAAAACTGCCAGTCAGCTGGTGCACCAGGGGTGTGTGTTGCCATAGTAACATCGTACAATCCCCTACAATGTGAAATGAATGGCAACCCGATTACTGATAATGTTTCTGAGTCAAGTAACTTCAGTAATTGGGTTGTCATTCATTTTACCCGTCTTTCAGGATGCTCTTTATAATTTTCCCTCGTCCCCTTCTATAATCGGGGTGATACCACTTTTCCAGGTTTGGGGATCTTGTCCCGTCCTATAAAGTGATATGCAAAATATATCTTTTAACCTTCTCGCTGACCTGGACCTCATATGAATCGCCTAACTAAAATAAGTAATAGAAAAGTACTTTTTACAAGTCTGTTTTCGACTAAATTTTATTTTTAGTGGCAAGTCTTGAACACTGTAAATAAATTATTGAGCAGGGATAACTTAGCTTCGTGATAGTTTTAACCATTTCGCGACGAGTGTTACCTATTCACGAGTGTTACCTATACACGAGTGTTACCTATAAGGTGATCAGAATCTTTGATTATTCCCACCAGTTACTTTTAATTTTAAACTTTACCTTATTTAATTAGATCATTTCTGCGATTCAATTAGGCAAAAATTTCTGTTTCAAAACCGGTGGTAAAAGATTAAAATTTCTGTAAAGGACGCTCGTCGCGAAGGGCGAAGGAATTAAGATAGCGATAAATTACAGGTGCATTGCGGAATTATAAAAGTACTCTAAACCCTACGAAGGTAATTAAAAATCTAGGAGACCAAGAAAATCGATGTAACTTGTTTATTCGTGAAAGTCAAAAGAATATTGAGTGCATACAAAATACGATGAGACGGGATGGTGCTCATTACAACTTACGTCGTAACAGCAAGACAGACCGAGCTGAAGTGATCTCTTTAGACTGCCAAGAATACTTTTGCATATCAAGCCATGACACAAGGGCCTGACTAATGCAGGGGCATGCAGGGTAGCTGCCCCGGGCCCCCCATTTGAGGGGGCCCCGCACGGGAGTAATTAGGATTTTATTAAGAGGGTGCTAAAGGGTTAAACTTGGTCAAAAGTGACCAATATTTTTACATTTTCAAAGATTTGGGAAGGTAGTGTGGTCTTCCCTTTCCCCTTTTTGCTCAGGTATGATGTTAAGAGTTTTTTTACTGCTATTTCCAGTTGTAGTTTCAAATAGCAGCGATAGATGGCGCTGAAAGCAATAGGCACTCAATCGAAGACAAAACTGACATCACCCAGCATTGATGCAAAGGAAGGATGTTAAATTTATGGAGTGACTTTCATTAAAGTTCAGAATCGGGCCCTAAGAACAAGATTGTATTAGTGAATTAGACCCACTCCATATATTTAATCACCTTCCTTCGCATCAATGCTGGGTGTTTTCTGCTTCTGCCTCGATTGGACGTCTATTGCTCGCTGCGCCATCTATTGCTGGTAATTCGAAGTAAAATCAGGAATGACAGTAAGAAAACTCCTTACATGTTACATAAATCTCCTGCAAGAATTTTTTAAATATCTGTCACCGTTTGCAAATTATTGAATTTTAAAATCAGTCGGTTCATTTTAGTACACCTGGTATATTAAAAATTGTTCCAACTTTCTTTTTCCAAATGGTAATACTGGTATTAAGATTATGTCTCGAAAAAGTATTTTAAAAAGTCTATTGTTGATTTTTAAAAAAAAATTCTGGATAGAAAATCAGAAAAAAGGTGAAACTGATTTAATTGCTTCAAAGTGGCTTAATTTTCGGTAATTATATTAATTCGGTTTGTTCAGAGACAAAAACCATGAAATGAATAGAAATCCTTTTATGAAAGTATATGTGATGGAAACTTTAGACTGTAGCATTTTCGACTGTATTTTCTCAAATTCTGCATCGAATCGTAGGAAACCTAGCTTAACCCTTTCAGGGGCAGTGGTATGGTTATGAAACCACTTAATTTTAATTCCTAAACAACATAATGACACCAGAATTTTGCTAAAATCTTTTCCATTTAATATGTAAGTGAAATATAGCCCTTTTCTTTTTTCCAAATAATTTTTTTGTAAATTCCAGTGCCAGTCATTTGTTTCAACCTTTTAGCACTGAAAGTTCTTTTCCCCTGAAAGGGTTAGCCGGTAAGTTGCGTATAAAACCGTATTCTAGTAAAAATCCCATTAAAATTCATGAGTAGTTTCTGCGTGAGACTGTAACCACAAAATACCTCCAGAATCTTCACTTGCATAGACAATAATAATTTTTTTTTTAAATTTGGAAAAACACATAGACTAGCGCAGCAATGTCTAACAGAGTGAATTAGCTTCAGAAAATAGATATTTGGCATACTATCTATTCTGTAGCCACTAAATTTAAAAACAAATATATTTATCAGTTCTGTAAATTAAACCATTGCTTCATTTATCAAAATTTTTGTGAAAAATAAAATTAGAAAAAAGCTGTTGATAACTGTAGCACGACAGGTCCAAACTCAAAGTGAATATATTTTGTCCTAATGTCTGTAATTTTAACAACTGATAAACAGACTTACAGTGTTATATAATGGTAAGTATGATATGACGATTTATGTCGAAATTAGTGGGGGAATGTTTACTTCGTTTTCTCTCTAACAGTAAATTTTATTTTAGAAAACACGTGTGTGCTATTCTTGCATGTAATTTCTGAAACAACAAATGTTGATTAAAGTGTTGCTTTTAAAAGAAAAAAAAAGATAATAAAATATTCATAATTACCGTTCTGGTTTGCTATGTTACTATCTTGTTCTTCGGTTACAGATGTTGAGTTTACTATGGCAGATTCACCAACACTTTGTGTTACTGGCTGCAAGTCCGAGTCACTTTGCACAAGTTCCTGTAAGCATCAATTTCAAAATTATCACAAACTAGTCGTTGGGGGCCACCGTAATACTTACCCATCATGGATATGCATAATGTAAAATATTAAAATAAAAAATGTGTAAACTACTTATAAAATGCATTGCAATTCGAATAAAATCGTGGCTTGATGACGTCATAAACTTTAAAGGCTCGATTACTGAATTGCTTAAAAGAAACATCCTTATAACTCCAAAAACAATAATCCTATTAACTAGTGGTTTATTGCATCTGATTAAGCGTCTCATTTCCAATTAAAATATATCTTTGAATTGAAATTTGGATGAAATACAGGGTCATGAAAAATCGAAGAGTGTGGTAAATAGGATTACAAATATCTCGGCAACTCATTATCCGATCGACTTCAATGCTTTATGCAAAATTTATGTTTTTTTATTGTCTTTTATATTCACTCCTTAAAATAAACAATTTCGAAAAATTTTAAATACCTTTTATCAGAACGAATATTTCGAGAGTCCGAAAAAAATAGTTTCGGATAATCGAGGTTACTGAAATTCAATAAGCTTCTTCCCATTATTACATACTAAGTACATACCAAATTTTAAGTCTCTATCTCAATTTTTTTCGGGAGATAGAGCGTTTACAGACACACAGACGGACGGCAAAAAAAAAAAAAAATTCTAAAAATATGTTTTTCGGAATCTCTAGTGTCTGAAAAGTGTAAATCCGTCCAAAATTTTTTTTCGATTTTCAAAACGATTACAAGACTTACCCTATATACTACGTATGGTGGGTAAGTAATAAATGGCTATTTATTTTGAAACATTTTGTAAGTATTTTAATGATAAAGTAATATTTTATCACAAAAGCTTATTACCTAAAAATTTATTATTTTAAAATGAACATTTTAATGTTGACTTTATGCGTACTAGTCAGTTTCTTTTATAATTTCTAAATAGTAATATAAATAATAATAATAAAGAAAAAATAAAATTTGGCTTTTATTCAACTAAAAGGCACTAAAAATTAGAAAAAATGGCTATTTATTTTGAAACATTATGTAAGTATTTTAATGATAAAGTAATATTTTATCACAAAAGCTTATTACCTAAAAATTTATTATTTTAAAATGAACATTTTAATGTTGACTTTATGCGTACTAGTCAGTTTCTTTTATAATTTCTAAATAGTAATATAAATAATAATAATAAAGAAAAATTAAAATTTGGCTTTTATTCAACTAAAAGGCACTAAAAATTAGAAAAAATGGCTATTTATTTTGAAACATTATGTAAGTATTTTAATGATAAAGTAATATTTTATCACAAAAGCTTATTACCTAAAAATTTATTATTTTTAAATGAACATTTTAATGTTGACTTTATGCGTACTAGTCAGTTTCTTTTATAATTTCTAAATAGTAATATAAATAATAATAATAAAGAAAAATTAAAATTTGGCTTTTATTCAACTAAAAGGCACTAAAAATTAGAAAAAATGGCTATTTATTTCGAAACATTATGTAAGTATTTTAATGATAAAGTAATATTTTATCACAAAAGATAAACCTAAAAATTTATTATTTTAAAATGAACATTTTAATGTTGACTTTATGCGTACTAGTCAGTTTCTTTTATAATTTCTAAATAGTAATATAAATAATAATAATAAAGACAAATTAAAATTTGGCTTTTATTCAACTAAAATGCACTAAAAATTAGAAAATAACTTTTTTTCGGCAAGAAAAACGGAAAAATTTCTATATAATTTATAACATATTTATATTTTATTTTTCTATATAAAAAACAATATTTGGGGGTATGTGCGTTAGACACAAGGTCGGACTGGGTCAGAGGAAAGGGTACAGAGCTTGGATTTTCAGAGGGCGAAAATATTTTAATGAACTCAAGTCATTTTATCTGCTTCTGTGGTATCTGACTTTAAAATATTTAACACAATTGCATGGCACAAAGTATGGAACTGGCTTGGTGTTATATCTCTGAGTCTGGATAAGAGACTCCCAAACAGACACAGAACTTGTAAACCACTAACGGCTACGCTACCCTTGCCCAAAAGTTCTTATTAATAGAGGCCTACTATTAGTGGCCGTGTCTTTTAATGCAGAATACTGTTACTTACTTTACTTCGTTTGCAATTTCATCCTAGATTTTAATCCGAATGATATTTATGAGTTTTAAACCGTCATCTTGCTATGAGATATGACTTCTCTGATCTTCCCTTTTTAATATAATTACTTGTTTTATTCAAAAGCAAGTTCTCAAGCAATACAGAAGTATTGGGGGTGTTATTAGCTCATTGTATTCTAGCTTCGTCGATCAACTGTTAAGTTTGGCCATCTCACTTACGTATCGGCCTAACAGTTGGCTTTTCTTTGGCCAACAGCTAGAATTACGTCTGAGCCAACGGTTGGCTGATTGTTGGACTAAATATTTAAATTGCTAATTGACCAACGATTGAGTGTACCGGCAAAACTGAACTAAAAATAGTAATAAAATGTACAGTCCTGGGGAAAAAATCACCACCGTATAGTATCAGTCCGAAGGCCGTTGCGTCCTTATCCAGGAAGAACTTCGTGCGCTTAAGCCGACCCAATATTTTTATCTTGGCTATCCGCATACATTCCGATTTGTGTACTAAATTTCGAGGATTTGTCTTTGAATCATAATCAGTTTGACTAGTAATTCCCAAAGTGCGCAATATTGCCCCATATTTAGCATTTGAAGGCACTTAAGTGGCGATTAAATGTGAAAAGCGGTTTAGTGCGGTACATTTTAGTGTACTAATCTCACAAAGGTTTATTTTAGTAAGTTGAAAGATAGTTGTTGTAATTCTGTAGAAACCAAACAAACAACAATAACAAAAAAAAAAACCGCACTAACTTTGCCGCAAAATATGCTATAAAAGTATGGTTGGTACCACTTTTTTGTTTGGTTATTTAGAATAACATTATTTAGTTATTCTTCCAACTATCTCTTTCCTTCAGCTGTAGTACAACTGTATGCAGATAGTAAGGTACCTGTAATAAATAAGGCCACATTAAGGTTTCAGCTCACAATAAACTGTGTTATATCAGAATTGACATTCTAAATGTTGTTCGATTTCACATATGTATTTCTCTTATATAGCGCAAAAATAAGGCTGAATTTGTAGTTTACTGTTTGGAAACAACCGTAGCAACATAAAATTAATTTGCCTTTTTACATTCCCCCAACCAGAAGAGTGGTTTCGCCACTGAAACTTGCGTCATATTTAAAAGGAAAATTTCAATGGTTTTCATAAAACGTAAGAATATTGAAATGATTGCATTTAATTATGCACTAATCGCAGAAGAGAAGAACATAGATAACTTACTGAGAAATAATATTAAGTAATCTGTGTAAATAAAATAACAGTAAATAAAAATCTGTCATAGTAAGTAATATGTAAAGCGAAATATTTCCGACATAGAAATAAAATATTTCTGAAAATTACATAATTTACACTTAATCATAATACATATTTAATGAAACTCAGGAATTTTAAAACAATTGCTTAAATTACGCTCTAATCTCGGAAGGGGGATTGATCTCTGATGATGAAAACGATGTCATATTGGAAAGTAAGGATGCATTCTTATATAGATGTCAAAAGGGTGATGACATATAGTAGAATTGTTTCAAACAAACAACCGATTTCTGGGTAGGTTTTACATTATGCGAAGAAGTTACCTCCAGGAACAGCGGAGCAACAGCCAGAAAATGCATAGCAACGATTTGTTAGGAACTCCCAAAGACGTCTTGACATTTAGAGTCTACATAAAACTGAAATATTGTAGTACGATTTTCTAAATATGACGTCATATTAACTGGCCTTTATTTCTAATTCAGCAAATCAAAATTTAGAGCTCAAACTCTTTTTAAATACAGCACGGTCTATCGGCCGATGTATGAATAGTGTTTCCAAGGTATTTGTTCCAGTTAATTATTTTACTTTTCAAAAATTTGTAAATTTCATAATGTTAAAATGATTTATGCCCATTGGTAGCACCAACTAAATGCATTTTTAATTATGTTTTCAATTACTTTTTTTAACATTAAAAAATTGTAAATTTCATATGTTACAATGATTTATGATTGTATTCATTCTGACTAGTGGGTGCAAAAAAGTGGTGAACGAGCGAAGCGAAGTGGGACCGCGTAGCAATTCCAACGTAAATACAGCCGAAATTCACGGGGGCTGGCGAACGTTAGCGAGCAGGGGGGCAGAGTTCCTAACTTTTAAAATAGCCTTGATAAAATGCCATCAAAAAACGAGGAAGCGTTTGCAGTAATCAAATTTAAGTCAGTTTAGCCTGTGAACTGTTAATCTGTGATATTCACGAATTTTTAACTACTAATTGTGAAAGTGGTCATGAATAAGTCATAAAGAGAATGGTGATTTACCACCTGAATTTATATCTTACATGCTTTCCCACTTTACCTCTAGCTTTTGTTTCTTCAATTGGATTTAAAAAAAAAAAGGATATTTGGATGATTTTGATTAGCCGATCAACCAGAATTGGAGAAACGCACTATTAATGCTTTTCATAAAACTGCTAGGAAAGTGCTAAATTTTTGTCGGGAGACATTAATTTAGAACAGGTTTTAGAATAATCGTTCAAGAAGCATAACAGATGCCTAAAACATGCATAAAAACTTTGTAGTGGACTAGCAACTCTCTTAGTAAGGCGTTCCAGTTTTTTAAATGCGAACGTTTTGTTAACATTAACCTATCTGCGCTAAAGCGATATATGTATTCTCTTTTACTTTAATTTTCCAAAGTGTGATTGGAGCTCTCGGAGTCTGCGGTTAGTGTTTTTCTTTGTAAGTTTAGGCAAATTTGATTTCGTTGGTCAATCTGTGGAGTATAAAAGGAGAAGCAAAAGTGTGATCGGTAGATTTTGATCGAGCCCTACTTTCTGGAGATCAAAGCCAGTGCCGAAGGATTGGAGTTGCTGTTTCAACAAGTGCTTAGGAAGAGTTTAATCTAGCCGGGTGAAACTTGTCTAGACATCTAATATTTATAGTGAGTTAATATTGATTTGAGGGGACATTTCTGTTAGTCGTCGCATATTTTAAGCAAAAGTAAAGAGACTCCATTCCGTCCCTTTCCCGATAAGTTTTAAATAAAAAGATTTTACCTATAAAACGTAGTCATGACTGAACTTCAAAGTGGCAGCCTTGCCGTTCACGTTACAAATTTACGAGTTTCGCTTGTAATTAATTATAAATTATTTTCAACATCTGTCAAATGGTATATTATTACATGAAGTATTGAATCCAATGTCGCCTATTGGCTCAAATATACCCTTTTAATACCTAAGCATATTTTAGATATGATACGAAAGCTTGGAAGAGTTCGCCATGCTACAAGGAATAAAATAAGTTACATAACGGTTGGTGAAGAAAATATATTACTGAAAGAAAAAACAAGTTCTACAGATTTTTGTTTCAGGATAACATTTGTATACAATGAACCAATTCTTCTAAATTTGCGTGTCTTACCTGGCAACTAAACGTGCTCGAACGTGGCAGCTTTACATATTTACGGCTGAATATCAACTCTGAAATCATTTGATCTAATAATTTACCTGGTTACTTGGCAAATGAACAAATTCATCATCTTCATCGTCTGCTTCATTGCCGCTATTCTCACCTGACTGATTCTCGAGCCTTTCATTGTCGTCAACCTCATCCTGATTAAACATTTCTCTCATAAGCAAGGCAATGTCAAAATCATCAATTTCTTCATCCATCTCTGAGCTGAGAGGAAAATAGAACTGGTGTAACTTAAAAAAGATGCAACACTAACTGCTTGTCTAAAAGCATTCTATCATCGGAATAATTTTGTACACCAAAGAATCTTATCATAATACAAAGTGATTCATAAGGAAGTGTACAGTTTTCGGATGCTACAATAGAGTAAGTAACAATTTAAGATACAGATCACAATTGGGAACCGTTAGGTTACATGTCAGTAGCGACCGGCGAACAAAATAAGAGAGAAGGCTGAGACCGACAAAGGATCGATTACAATTCTTTACATATCATTAAAATCTTTAAAAAATGTTTGAACAACCTGATTTATATGATTTTCATTGTTAAAAAGTAACATTTGCAGTAATATAAACTAAGAGGCAAAACTAAAGAGAAAGTGGGAGTATTACTACAATTTGCAGTTGACTTCCCCTATTTGACGAGTTTTTTTCACATATTTCGATACTTATGTATTATCTGTGCCAAGAAGATAGATCGCCAAAAATGGTCGCCATTCGCCAATCATGTTTACGCGTGAGCTTCTGTTTCTGATTCAAAATTACTGTAACACTGTTCGAGAATTATAAAGCTCGTTAAAAGATGTAACTAGATTTATATGAAAGATTATTGCATTATATAAACCTAAAAAAAAAAAAAAAAAAAAACATCGTTGAACATGGTGTTTTCTTATGTTAAATTTTAGTAAACTAGGGGATTCTGTCCCCTACGAGCTATGCACGCCAACCCCCGTTCTGACACCGCAAACTCTAAAAACACGCTAATTTGATCAACTCTGAAATGATTACGGAAGGTAGAATTATAATTAAGCGACCAGAGGCGATCTGCTGTAATCGGGTTTCCATTCATTTTCCTTTCACTGAGGGATTTCCTCAGTGTATTGCTACTTCTTATTTTGTCGGAAGATTTCACGATACGCATTTTCTAAAGTTAAGGGAAAGGAAGGGGGAAGGCTGAAGAAGGAAGACCTCTTCAGTAAATGCACTTTTCATCGTGGTCTACCTCTACCAACAAGGAAAACTTAAATTTTATGCAAAATATGTACCAGCATTGGCCTCATTCACTTTATTTATAGGTTTGCTGCATGATTCTGTTATAACAGATAAATGATAGCAAGAAAAACGTACTCTGAGAATTCATCAACAGAATTTTCTGGCTGGGGAAAGTTGTATATAGTCCAGATGCTTCCAAAATAAAGTGGAACTCCAACAACAGCAGCAATAAACCAGAGAACTTCAATAAAGCCGTGCAACTGACCCTGAAAGAAATGATTGTACTTCTTAGTTTAAAAATGATAATTGATACCACACTAAAAGAAATTCACTTTCAGGCGAATAAAACGTTCTCTTTACAGTAAAGAGATTTAACATATATAATTGGAATTATTCAAAATTAATTTATTTTCGGAAAGCATATCTCGCTTTATGAAGATATAAAGCCATTGACATTAAAGTACAGGAAAGCATCATATTTATATTACTGCTATGATAGAGATCATATACATATTTTCATTATTATTCTACATTTATAGTTCCCTTATGTTTCCTAAAGATTAATTAATTTATACTTAAACCCTTTCTATTTGAAAGATTAAAAGTAATTTCATTTCATCAAATACATTAGGGATTCTTTTCTTTCATTTTATGCCCTGTCTTTAATTAACTTCAAAAATGTAATTCCCTTTCCAGCATATAAACGCAGCTGCAATTATTCAATAAGTACGTTAAATAATTTAACTTATTCTTTTAACGTTATTCTCTGTCTGGAAAATTTAATGATAACTATAAAACGGTTTTTACATCTGCGCTATTGTCCAAGCATAACATTAACTTCCTTGTGTACTGTAAGTGCAGTCTTTGATACTTTTCCAACTGCCAAAATTTTATTATCTCATCAAGTGTATTCATTTCCAGAAAATCACATCTGCCCTGTTTCCTATTTCTCATAGTATCCATTGAGTTGCCTGACAAAATTACGAGAAATAGCCACTGCAATCCTTTCATTTCTCCCCCCTCTAAATTAATATGCCAGAAGGCTAACTGTCATAAAATTCTTGCTGGCGAAATTGTCCGATGCACATGTATTCTTGGCAGTGTAACCAAAGTGTTGGCATACAAATGCACCGCAAAATTAGAAAAGTTCATTTTTGACTTTTGATCTAAAAGGATCTAATCATAAAATTAAGCTAAGGAGGCCACCCCTCATTTCATCGTATATCTTGTGCAATAAAAATACTTTCCATGGATTTGACTTATCTTCAATGCTTCGTTGTTTTAACATCCTCAGGTTGAGAACGCTGAGTCAGTGCCTTTGACGACGCATCTTATTAGTACTCTTTACCGTTTCATGATCACTTATGCTTCAATTTGTTCAGAAAATCTAATATCTCATCAAAAAGTCACCTGTAAAAAATGCAGCCAAGTCTCGTAACTCAATTACCGTAAAATGTACTGAGATCTTATAAAGCCAAGTTTAACTATCTTATTAACTCTGAAATTTTCATTCACAAATCACTCCTAGTCTCTACATCTTTAGTTAATTGTTATTTTGTGACTTGGCAATTACGCAGCACAGGGAAGTTATTACATCTTACTATGTTATGGAATGGGATGGGATAATTTAATTAAGGCAAATTATATACGCACAGAAAAGTTATTACACCTTAATATGTTATAGTATTATTTGATTAAAACTAACTATATACATCACATTCTCGTGCTACGTAATTGCCAAGTCACAAAATAATAATTAACTAAGACTCCTAGTAGAGACTAGGAGTGATTTGTGAATGAAAATTTTAGAGTTAATAAGATAGTTAAACTTGGCTTTATACGATCTCAGTACGTTTTACGGTAAATGAGTTACGAGACTTGGCTGCATTTTTTACAGGAAATTTTTTGATGAGATTCCACTTCTTTTTGTAAGTAATCCTCCTTTTCTTGATTTTGGGCTCTTTTTGGAGATCATCCACTGATTTTCGAAAAAGTTACCTTAAAGGAATTTCAGGTGACTAGGCAAGCACTAAGTTATGGGAGGGGGGAGTCAAAAGTACTCTCAACTGCTTCCAGGAAAGGTGCTATCCATCTGAGATATTACTCGCAACCTAGATACTTGATATTTAGCACAAAAGTACTGTTTAGGATAAAAAGAAAGCTAAAATTAAAATTTTTGGAAATTTTCAATATATCAAACTATAAACCCTTTCTATTTGAAAGATTAAAAGTAATTTCATTTCATCAAATACATTAGGGATTCTTTTCTTTCATTTTATGCCCTGTCTTTAATTAACTTCAAAAATGTAATTCCCTTTCCAGCATATAAACGCAGCTGCAATTATTCAATAAGTACGTTAAATAATTTAACTTATTCTTTTAACGTTATTCTCTGTCTGGAAAATTTAATGATAACTATAAAACGGTTTTTACATCTGCGCTATTGTCCAAGCATAACATTAACTTCCTTGTGTACTGTAAGTGCAGTCTTTGATACTTTTCCAACTGCCAAATTTTTATTATCTCATCAAGTGTATTCATTTCCAGAAAATCACATCTGCCCTGTTTCCTATTTCTCATAGTATCCATTGAGTTGCCTGACAAAATTACGAGAAATAGCCACTGCAATCCTTTCATTTCTCCCCCCTCTAAATTAATATGCCAGAAGGCTAACTGTCATAAAATTCTTGCTGGCGAAATTGTCCGATGCACATGTATTCTTGGCAGTGTAACCAAAGTGTTGGCATACAAATGCACCGCGAAATTAGAAAAGTTCATTTTTGACTTTTGATCTAAAAGGATCTAATCATAAAATTAAGCTAAGGAGGCCACCCCTCATTTCATCGTATATCTTGTGCAATAAAAATACTTTCCATGGATTTGACTTATCTTCAATGCTTCGTTGTTTTAACATCCTCAGGTTGAGAACGCTGAGTCAGTGCCTTTGACGACGCATCTTATTAGTACTCTTTACCGTTTCATGATCACTTATGCTTCAATTTGTTCAGAAAATCTAATATCTCATCAAAAAGTCACCTGTAAAAAATGCAGCCAAGTCTCGTAACTCAATTACCGTAAAATGTACTGAGATCTTATAAAGCCAAGTTTAACTATCTTATTAACTCTGAAATTTTCATTCACAAATCACTCCTAGTCTCTACATCTTTAGTTAATTATTATTTTGTGACTTGGCAATTACGCAGCACAGGGAAGTTATTACATCTTACTATGTTATGGAATGGGATGGGATAATTTAATTAAGGCAAATTATATACGCACAGAAAAGTTATTACACCATAATATGTTACAGTATTATTTGATTAAAACTAACTATATACATCACATTCTCGTGCTACGTAATTGCCAAGTCACAAAATAATAATTAACTAAGACTCCTAGTAGAGACTAGGAGTGATTTGTGAATGAAAATTTTAGAGTTAATAAGATAGTTAAACTTGGCTTTATACGATCTCAGTACGTTTTACGGTAAATGAGTTACGAGACTTGGCTGCATTTTTTACAGGAAATTTTTTGATGAGATTCCACTTCTTTTTGTAAGTAATCCTCCTTTTCTTGATTTTGGGCTCTTTTTGGAGATCATCCACTGATTTTCGAAAAAGTTACCTTAAAGGAATTTCAGGTGACTAGGCAAGCACTAAGTTATGGGAGGGGGGAGTCAAAAGTACTCTCAACTGCTTCCAGGAAAGGTGCTATCCATCTGAGATATTACTCGCAACCTAGATACTTGATATTTAGCACAAAAGTACTGTTTAGGATAAAAAGAAAGCTAAAATTAAAATTTTTGGAAATTTTCAATATATCAAACTATAAACCCTTTCTATTTGAAAGATTAAAAGTAATTTCATTTCATCAAATACATTAGGGATTCTTTTCTTTCATTTTATGCCCTGTCTTTAATTAACTTCAAAAATGTAATTCCCTTTCCAGCATATAAACGCAGCTGCAATTATTCAATAAGTACGTTAAATAATTTAACTTATTCTTTTAACGTTATTCTCTGTCTGGAAAATTTAATGATAACTATAAAACGGTTTTTACATCTGCGCTATTGTCCAAGCATAACATTAACTTCCTTGTGTACTGTAAGTGCAGTCTTTGATACTTTTCCAACTGCCAAAATTTTATTATCTCATCAAGTGTATTCATTTCCAGAAAATCACATCTGCCCTGTTTCCTATTTCTCATAGTATCCATTGAGTTGCCTGACAAAATTACGAGAAATAGCCACTGCAATCCTTTCATTTCTCCCCCCTCTAAATTAATATGCCAGAAGGCTAACTGTCATAAAATTCTTGCTGGCGAAATTGTCCGATGCACATGTATTCTTGGCAGTGTAACCAAAGTGTTGGCATACAAATGCACCGCGAAATTAGAAAAGTTCATTTTTGACTTTTGATCTAAAAGGATCTAATCATAAAATTAAGCTAAGGAGGCCACCCCTCATTTCATCGTATATCTTGTGCAATAAAAATACTTTCCATGGATTTGACTTATCTTCAATGCTTCGTTGTTTTAACATCCTCAGGTTGAGAACGCTGAGTCAGTGCCTTTGACGACGCATCTTATTAGTACTCTTTACCGTTTCATGATCACTTATGCTTCAATTTGTTCAGAAAATCTAATATCTCATCAAAAAGTCACCTGTAAAAAATGCAGCCAAGTCTCGTAACTCAATTACCGTAAAATGTACTGAGATCTTATAAAGCCAAGTTTAACTATCTTATTAACTCTGAAATTTTCATTCACAAATCACTCCTAGTCTCTACATCTTTAGTTAATTATTATTTTGTGACTTGGCAATTACGCAGCACAGGGAAGTTATTACATCTTACTATGTTATGGAATGGGATGGGATAATTTAATTAAGGCAAATTATATACGCACAGAAAAGTTATTACACCATAATATGTTACAGTATTATTTGATTAAAACTAACTATATACATCACATTCTCGTGCTACGTAATTGCCAAGTCACAAAATAATAATTAACTAAGACTCCTAGTAGAGACTAGGAGTGATTTGTGAATGAAAATTTTAGAGTTAATAAGATAGTTAAACTTGGCTTTATACGATCTCAGTACGTTTTACGGTAAATGAGTTACGAGACTTGGCTGCATTTTTTACAGGAAATTTTTTGATGAGATTCCACTTCTTTTTGTAAGTAATCCTCCTTTTCTTGATTTTGGGCTCTTTTTGGAGATCATCCACTGATTTTCGAAAAAGTTACCTTAAAGGAATTTCAGGTGACTAGGCAAGCACTAAGTTATGGGAGGGGGGAGTCAAAAGTACTCTCAACTGCTTCCAGGAAAGGTGCTATCCATCTGAGATATTACTCGCAACCTAGATACTTGATATTTAGCACAAAAGTACTGTTTAGGATAAAAAGAAAGCTAAAATTAAAATTTTTGGAAATTTTCAATATATCAAACTATAAACCCTTTCTATTTGAAAGATTAAAAGTAATTTCATTTCATCAAATACATTAGGGATTCTTTTCTTTCATTTTATGCCCTGTCTTTAATTAACTTCAAAAATGTAATTCCCTTTCCAGCATATAAACGCAGCTGCAATTATTCAATAAGTACGTTAAATAATTTAACTTATTCTTTTAACGTTATTCTCTGTCTGGAAAATTTAATGATAACTATAAAACGGTTTTTACATCTGCGCTATTGTCCAAGCATAACATTAACTTCCTTGTGTACTGTAAGTGCAGTCTTTGATACTTTTCCAACTGCCAAAATTTTATTATCTCATCAAGTGTATTCATTTCCAGAAAATCACATCTGCCCTGTTTCCTATTTCTCATAGTATCCATTGAGTTGCCTGACAAAATTACGAGAAATAGCCACTGCAATCCTTTCATTTCTCCCCCCTCTAAATTAATATGCCAGAAGGCTAACTGTCATAAAATTCTTGCTGGCGAAATTGTCCGATGCACATGTATTCTTGGCAGTGTAACCAAAGTGTTGGCATACAAATGCACCGCGAAATTAGAAAAGTTCATTTTTGACTTTTGATCTAAAAGGATCTAATCATAAAATTAAGCTAAGGAGGCCACCCCTCATTTCATCGTATATCTTGTGCAATAAAAATACTTTCCATGGATTTGACTTATCTTCAATGCTTCGTTGTTTTAACATCCTCAGGTTGAGAACGCTGAGTCAGTGCCTTTGACGACGCATCTTATTAGTACTCTTTACCGTTTCATGATCACTTATGCTTCAATTTGTTCAGAAAATCTAATATCTCATCAAAAAGTCACCTGTAAAAAATGCAGCCAAGTCTCGTAACTCAATTACCGTAAAATGTACTGAGATCTTATAAAGCCAAGTTTAACTATCTTATTAACTCTGAAATTTTCGTTCACAAATCACTCCTAGTCTCTACATCTTTAGTTAATTATTATTTTGTGACTTGGCAATTACGCAGCACAGGGAAGTTATTACATCTTACTATGTTATGGAATGGGATGGGATAATTTAATTAAGGCAAATTATATACGCACAGAAAAGTTATTACACCATAATATGTTATAGTATTATTTGATTAAAACTAACTATATACATCACATTCTCGTGCTACGTAATTGCCAAGTCACAAAATAATAATTAACTAAGACTCCTAGTAGAGACTAGAAGTGATTTGTGAATGAAAATTTTAGAGTTAATAAGATAGTTAAACTTGGCTTTATACGATCTCAGTACGTTTTACGGTAAATGAGTTACGAGACTTGGCTGCATTTTTTACAGGAAATTTTTTGATGAGATTCCACTTCTTTTTGTAAGTAATCCTCCTTTTCTTGATTTTGGGCTCTTTTTGGAGATCATCCACTGATTTTCGAAAAAGTTACCTTAAAGGAATTTCAGGTGACTAGGCAAGCACTAAGTTATGGGAGGGGGGAGTCAAAAGTACTCTCAACTGCTTCCAGGAAAGGTGCTATCCATCTGAGATATTACTCGCAACCTAGATACTTGATATTTAGCACAAAAGTACTGTTTAGGATAAAAAGAAAGCTAAAATTAAAATTTTTGGAAATTTTCAATATATCAAACTATAAACCCTTTCTATTTGAAAGATTAAAAGTAATTTCATTTCATCAAATACATTAGGGATTCTTTTCTTTCATTTTATGCCCTGTCTTTAATTAACTTCAAAAATGTAATTCCCTTTCCAGCATATAAACGCAGCTGCAATTATTCAATAAGTACGTTAAATAATTTAACTTATTCTTTTAACGTTATTCTCTGTCTGGAAAATTTAATGATAACTATAAAACGGTTTTTACATCTGCGCTATTGTCCAAGCATAACATTAACTTCCTTGTGTACTGTAAGTGCAGTCTTTGATACTTTTCCAACTGCCAAAATTTTATTATCTCATCAAGTGTATTCATTTCCAGAAAATCACATCTGCCCTGTTTCCTATTTCTCATAGTATCCATTGAGTTGCCTGACAAAATTACGAGAAATAGCCACTGCAATCCTTTCATTTCTCCCCCCTCTAAATTAATATGCCAGAAGGCTAACTGTCATAAAATTCTTGCTGGCGAAATTGTCCGATGCACATGTATTCTTGGCAGTGTAACCAAAGTGTTGGCATACAAATGCACCGCGAAATTAGAAAAGTTCATTTTTGACTTTTGATCTAAAAGGATCTAATCATAAAATTAAGCTAAGGAGGCCACCCCTCATTTCATCGTATATCTTGTGCAATAAAAATACTTTCCATGGATTTGACTTATCTTCAATGCTTCGTTGTTTTAACATCCTCAGGTTGAGAACGCTGAGTCAGTGCCTTTGACGACGCATCTTATTAGTACTCTTTACCGTTTCATGATCACTTATGCTTCAATTTGTTCAGAAAATCTAATATCTCATCAAAAAGTCACCTGTAAAAAATGCAGCCAAGTCTCGTAACTCAATTACCGTAAAATGTACTGAGATCTTATAAAGCCAAGTTTAACTATCTTATTAACTCTGAAATTTTCATTCACAAATCACTCCTAGTCTCTACATCTTTAGTTAATTATTATTTTGTGACTTGGCAATTACGCAGCACAGGGAAGTTATTACATCTTACTATGTTATGGAATGGGATGGGATAATTTAATTAAGGCAAATTATATACGCACAGAAAAGTTATTACACCATAATATGTTACAGTATTATTTGATTAAAACTAACTATATACATCACATTCTCGTGCTACGTAATTGCCAAGTCACAAAATAATAATTAACTAAGACTCCTAGTAGAGACTAGGAGTGATTTGTGAATGAAAATTTTAGAGTTAATAAGATAGTTAAACTTGGCTTTATACGATCTCAGTACGTTTTACGGTAAATGAGTTACGAGACTTGGCTGCATTTTTTACAGGAAATTTTTTTATGAGATTCCACTTCTTTTTGTAAGTAATCCTCCTTTTCTTGATTTTGGGCTCTTTTTGGAGATCATCCACTGATTTTCGAAAAAGTTACCTTAAAGGAATTTCAGGTGACTAGGCAAGCACTAAGTTATGGGAGGGGGGAGTCAAAAGTACTCTCAACTGCTTCCAGGAAAAGTGCTATCCATCTGAGATATTACTCGCAACCTAGATACTTGATATTTAGCACAAAAGTACTGTTTAGGATAAAAAGAAAGCTAAAATTAAAATTGTTGGAAATTTTCAATATATCAAACTACTAGCTGTTACCCGTGACTTCGTTCACGTAACATTATAAAAGAATAAATGCATTAATTTAGCAAAACATTTCACTTGATAATTAATAACATATATAATTAACCAAAGCTTTATCACATTTTATAGGAGACCATACGGTATTTCTTTGCTATAGGGGCTTTGACATAACCCAGTCTTAAAAAAGTGAAATTTCATGCCAAATAATATATACAATCGCGAAAATGAAACTGCAACTAATGAAAAAAAGGAGGACCCGGTAAAATCGTGAAAATCGAGGAATTCCTTTCCGTAAAACGAAAAACAACACTGGCAGAATTCTTCTATACAACAGTGCATTTTAGGTGGTATTTGGTGTACAATTTGTATATGTGTGCATTGCTAAATGGGCATTATTATATTGTATATTTGCATAGACATATGTTATATATTTCTTACTACATTATCTTGTTTATGTATATATTAAATTAAGTGTTTCACGCTAAGTGGTGTAAATAGTGAACAAACTGCTTGTGGATTTTATACATTGATAGATATTTCACAAATATATAACAATCTGATGCGATTCTAAAATGTAAATAAAGGTTGCTAGAAAGTACTTTAAATTCTGCCCAATTTAACCTCGATATTTTCTCTATCGCGTCAAGAACACTATTAGCAAATAAATACCGACGACACAAATCTGATTATCTAAATTTACATATTTTTGTTAGTATATATAGGATTATTTTAATTTATTTAATGCGCTTGAAATTTTTTACGCTTTCTCTAGGGTTAGGTGTCGAATAAATGTACTTTCTTGTTATTTTATTTTGCCATTTCAATTTATTCTATTTTCCATTCATTCCATTTATGGATATTGATTTAATTTACATATTCATGTCAAAGAATATTCTTTAAAGTTGTTATCAGGTTTAGGATAGGATACGATTAGGGTTAGGATTAGGAATAAAAATTGAACGACAATGGCATGACCGATTCAGGTTTAAAGTATGAACCATCATGAAGCAATAAGAAAATTAGAAAATTATCGGCTAATAGTTTTTAATATGCTTTACAGTCATAGTTGGCATCAAAGGTGAGCGGGGAAATGATCATCTAAAATACCATTAAGTGTTTACCACGCAAAAAACAAATCTGGTTACAACAATGTATTTAATTTTGCGCCAAATTTCACGTGATAAAAAAAAAAAAAAAAGCAAATTGACTATGGACTTAATTACAGAACCCTAACCTTGTTATACTCGGAAATTTTCTACCTATATGTAAAAAAAATTCTACTATATAGAACGCGCTTTCACGTTTATAATGTTATGAATTGGCACGATCGGCTTGTTCAAGTTTACACAATTCGGCTGGAAGAAGATTCATTACTTTTTGATTTCTTCTTTGCTTTTGCATCACGCGAATTTGTTGGTAAAATCGATTTTCTTTTCGATAACATTGTTTGTTTTTTAAGTTTAAAAAATATTGTAATTTTACTTAAACATTGCTTTAAAATCTATGCAATTTTTCTTATCCTACAAGACTTTACAAAAATCTATTATAAAACAACTTTAAAAAAAGCTATATTTAAAAACGATAACAAAGTTTTTCCTATTTTAAAACTAAAAGAAATGTAAAATTAAATTCCGGTTCGAAACGACGATTTACAAATGTGTTTCGATTGTGGGAAAATGATAGAGGAAAAATGCTGTTACTTCGACACAATCATATTAAATCTTTAGCTTTTATGAGAAAAGCAACTTTCTTTTAAAAATTATAGTTATTTTTATTAAGATTTTCTGATTTTCGATACGGATAATTTTGCGATGCATATCATTGACATTTGCCATCCAATATTTTTTTTTTTTTTTTTTACTTTTTAAAATTTAAATTAAAAATATGGCTATCTTTATGTTAGCCGTGTGCAGACGATAAATGGTTAACCTATCCCATCATTCGTATTGAATTCATTAAAAATATAAATCTTTCACTCATTTCATTTAAAACACCGAACTGTAATTTACAACACATACATTTAAAATAATTCCTTTCATGTCAAAAAGAAAAAGAAAAAAAAGAGAAATTAATCACAAATAATTTGATAACCCAAGATCATTTTATTTCAACATCAAAACAAATCTGTTTTATTTTTCTATATATGACATCATATTCGCTTGTTTTCGATACTTACTCGTATTTATGCACTTTGTATTATTATCAAAGATTTGAAAACGCACGTTTTGTTTTTAATATGACATCATTTCATATTCTGTTTAATTCTTAAATAATTCATTTCCTTTTCATTTTTCACGTGGAAATTTTTCCCTTGAAAATAAATTGTTGATTAAAAATTATTACTCGGGGGTTTTATTTTATATTGGCAACGATAAAGTATTAGCAACGGTAAAATAAATTTAACCATTTTAAAAAAAGCTGCAAAACCGGGCCCTTTGGGCCAAACCAACCAAACCATCCAACCATTTTAAAATATACGAAAAAATGTCCATTTATTCTCTATGAAAATAATGAAATTTTGAATTATTAAGAAAAATATTGAAATAAAATAAACAAAAACCATTCTATGTTCATTTGAGGGTTATAATCAACTTATATGCAAAGATACAGGATAATTAAATGCTTCATTTTGACGCTGGCTTCAGCCTAACATTTGCACACAATCAGATTTATAATATTATTAGGATATTGGATTTTTCGAAGTTTTTTTTTTTTCGGATTTTTAATTTTTTTCTTATTTTGTATCCTAAACTCTACTTTTTTGCCAAATGTCAAGCTGGTAGGACTACAAAATCGAATTATATTCAAACCTTCGATTTTTTATAAATTTATTGATTTTTCGATTTTACTTCTAAGTTTCCTGATTGTCATGCCAATACAGTAATTCTTTGATCCGTATTCTTAGGATCATTTAGGTTAAGATAAATCAAGATAATCTTAGAGTCACCATGATTTTATTTAGAAAGGACTATCAAGCCATAACCAGCCAGTAATGTCGGGAGGAGAGGGGGAGCTGTGAAGATTTTTTTGGTGCTAGCATTATTTAACAATCCGTATTTCATATGCAAATTAAATAGAGTATAACCTGTGAAAGAAAACAAACATGTCTATAAAGGAACCACCCATAACGTAGTCGGTCTATAGCGGAACTTTTTTATACCGAAATTCGTAAACAAAAAGAAAAAACAGCATAATCCAGGGAAAAAAACATAAAACAATTACGGGCGGTGTAATAGCTAATAGAACAACTATCTTAAAACTCATGTTTCTAAAACTACAAAATCGAATTGTTTTCGAATTTTCGATTTTTTACACATATTTCGATTTTTCAATTTTATTTTCAAATTTTACAAATTTTTAAAAGTTTCTTTTTTGAATCGTAAATATTACTTTACACTATATTTTAAGTATCTAACAAAATCGGATTACTTTCAAATTTTTGATTTTTTTCGATTTTTTCGATTTTTTTTATTTTATTTTCGATTTTTATTGTGTTTATGATTATTTTTTTCTGAATTCTAAACACTACCTTTACACCAAATTTTAAGTTTCTACGACTACAAGATCGTATTATTTTCAATTTTCAATTTTGTTGGAATTTGTTGAATTTTCGAATTTTCTGGATTTTATAGTTTTTTCTTTCTTTGTAGCCTAAACACTACCTTTATTCCAAATTTTAAGTTTCTAGGCCTACGGGATCCACCTAATCTTTTTGATGACGCGTGAATGAGTGAGTGACAAAAAATCGAAACTTTCAGTTCATATATCGTTTGCACTAGAAAAGACAGAAATGTGAAATTTTGGTCTTATTTGCCACATACTCTATATGAACAAAGTTTCTGGATTTTGGGATACACCAGCTCAAAGCTATGGGCAGGTCAAAAGTGCCCTGAGTTGCGTCCAGAAAAGGATGCTTACAGCTGTGCTCTCTCGACTTGGCGGAGGCACTGCCGTGCCTCCAGATATAAAATTAAAAATTCAGGAAATTCCAACAAATCAATCTTTTTTCAATTTTTTGTCGATTTTTTCAAATTTTCGATTTTTTTTTTTATTTTCTTGATTTTTTAATTTTCTTTTCTATCCTTAGTATTACCTTTATTCCAAATTTCAAGTTTCTAGCGCTACAAAATCGAATTATTTTCAAATTTTCGATGTGTTTCGATATTTTTGATTTTTAAATTTTATTTCCGATTTTTAATGTGTTTTTAATTTTTTCTTATTCTGAATTCCAAACACTACCTTTACGACGAATTTTAAGTTTCTAAGGTTAAAAGATAAAATCATTTTCATTTTTTTCAATTTTTTTCGAATTTTTCGAATTTTTGATTTTTTTTTCGAATTTTCTGGATTTTTTTTCTTTTTTCTTTTTTTGTATCCTAAATACTACCTTCACTCCAAATTTCAAGTTTCTAGCGCTATACAATCGAATTGTTTTCAAATTTTCGATGTTTTTCGATTTTTTAATTTTTTTTTCGAGTTTTATTATGTTTTTAATGTTTTCTTATTCTGAATTCCAAACACTACCTTTACGCCGAATTTTAAGTTTCTAAGGCTAAAATATCAAATTATTTTCATTTTTTCAATTTTTTTCGAATTTTTCAAATTTTTGAATTTTTTTTTTCGAATTTTCTGGGTTTTTTTAATTTTTCTTTTTCTGTATCCTAAATACTAAATCCTTTATTCCAAATTTGAAGTTTCTAGCGCAACAAAATCGGATTGTCTTCAAATTTTCGGTTTTTTCAATTTTTTCGATTTTTTAAATTTTGCTTTCGATTTTTTTGGTGTTTTTAATGTTTTCTTTTTCTGGATGCTAAACACTACCTTCATACCAAATTTTAAGTTTCTAAGACTAAAAGATCGTATTATTTTCAATTTTCAATTTTGATGGAATTTGTTGAATTTTCAAATGTTTTTTTTTTTTTCGAATTTTCCGGATTTTGTAATTTTTCTTTCTTTGTATCCTAAACACTACTTTTTTTCCAAATGTCAAGTTTCTGGGGCTACGGGATCTACCTAATCTTTTTTATGACGCGTGAATGAGTGAGTGAGTGAGTGACAAAAAATCGAATGTTTGAGTTCATATATCGTCTGAACTAGAAAAGACAGAAACTTGTAATTTTAAATTTTGGTTCTTTGTACCAAATACTCTAGAAAAACGAAGTTCCGGGTTTTTGGGAAACTCCAGCGCAGAGATATGGGGGGGGGGGATTAAAGGGGCCCTAAGTTGCTTACAGAAAAGGATGCTTACGGCTATGCTCTCTCGACTTGGCGGAGGTCCAGATATCAAGAATTTCCTTTTTCATTTACAACCACTAATAATTTCTTCATCACAAGTGCAATTTACTATCATCTAGATTTAGCCTATGGAGAGTTTTGTGTTTTTTTTAGAGGTCTGCACAAAAGGATTCGAGTACTTTTCCAGTTATTGGCGGAAATTGCTGAAGGGGTATTTTCCACTGTTATGCATTTCCTAACTGAACTAAATTTTTGCATACTTTGTAGTATATATACAAATCTGTGGATCATATACAGAGTTGCACAAATGAATTCGGATATTTTCCGACTATAACTGGTAACTGCTGAAATTGGATTTTCAAATATGGTATGCGTTCTTTAAATTCTTTACTTAGACATCATCTTTCACTTTATTTAACAATGAAGTTTTGTTACAGTATTCTGGATGTGTTGGAAAATATTTCATAATTTATGCTTGACACAGGATTTTCTGTTCTTGCTTTAATATGTTATCATATGTATTATTCATTGAAATAAATACCATAAAACCAACAAAATCTTGAATGGTTTTACTTCAAGGTGATGTAATGCGAAGAAGAAATATATCTGTACATCCTGAGTAAAAATATGTTATGAATTTAATTTATCGTAGAAACTCGACAGAGTTTCTCGCCAAACGTAAGAAACAACAATGCATTGAACCGTAAATGAAAAGAATTTCCGCCAATGGATGCCAAACGATTTTACAAAATTTTTTTAGCACTCTGTCTAGTTTATATTTTGCGGACGGGACAAAACGGGTTTTTGACACATCTATATCTCGCGTTCTATTTATGACAGAATTTATATTTTGCGGACGGGACAAAACGTGTGCGTTCTATTTATGACAGAAACAAAATTCTTGATTCTATGGAATGGGGCGTGCCAAGTGACTAAGAAATCAAAAGTAAAGCAAAATCCGACGAATAGGTTTTCAGTAAATGCGATTTTAAAAGTGCTGTTTTTTGCACTTTTTAAATCTTGTTCAGACCAAAAACTGTTGACAGGGCTACTGCTAAGTGTAATTATCGGATTTTTACGCGGTTTACGTCATTTGAATTGTTTTTTTGAGTAGTTCAAACCTTTGTAAGTTTCATGTAAAAATATTAATTAGTTTTTGATTTATATTAGTTTAAAGTTATTGATTCCTATACTTAATATAGAGCAAAAAACTGTTGACAGGGCTACAGCAATGTGTAATTATCGATTTTTACACGGTTTACGTCATTTGAATTGTTTGTATGAGTAGTTTAAACCTTTGTAAGTTTCATGTAAAAATATTAATTAGTTTTTGATTTATATCAGTTTAAAGTTATTGATTCCTATACTTAACATAGAGCAAAAAAATAATAAATGACCCAGCTCTTTTAGAAATGGTCGTATACACATGATATTAAGATATGTTATTACAGTCGACCCAAGTAAGCTTCCTATTATAAAAAAATAGTAACATTTAAGGTAATTTACAGGGTCTCACAAAAGATCTTTTGATATAGGGCTAAAGAGTTGTGTAATTATCGATTTTTACGCGGTTTGCAGCATTTGAAAGTTTTTTTTATGAGTAGTTCAAATGTTTAATGTTTCGTGTAAAAATATTAATTAGTTTTTTTATGTATACCACTTTAAAGTGATTTATTCCTATACTTAAGATGAAGCAAAGAAATATTAAATGGTCAAACTCTTTTAAAAAAGAACGTATGCGCATGATGTTTAAATATGTTACTACGAACGACCTAAGTTAGCTTCCTATTGTAAAACAGAATTGTAGAACTTACTGTTCGTTTACAGGGTAACTCAAAAGATTTTTTAATAAGACTAAATAATTGTGTAATTAGCGAAATTTTACTTTGAAGTACTTGATTCCTGTACTTAACACAGAGGAAAAACAATAGTAAATAGTATAACTTTTGTCAAAGTGGCTATATACACAAGATATTCAAATATGTTACTACATCCGATTCATTAAACTCTCTATGGTAAAGCGGCATTGAACCATATACGTTTCGTTCTCTTAGACGATCTTGATTACATTACAACCGATGTATATTTACTTAGTGAGATGTATTTTAATGATTTTATACTGTTTCAATCTCTGTAAGGTTTTATTATCTTGCTTTAAAATTTAATACGAGTTCATTTTGTCCGCTTGAAAGCTCGTCGATCTTAAGCTCTAAATCTATTAAAATATAGTATTTTCATCGATTTAAAAAAAAACTGTATTTATAAATATATAATTATAGTGTATCAGGAATTGATTGAAATAGCGATTACAAAATTACAACTTTACATTCATGCGCTGAGTAATAGAATGTAAAAATGTTGCTACCCCAAGATTAGAAGTTTTGCGTTTAAATATTTGCCGTTCATCGAATCTCCGGCTATGACGAACTTGAAATGCTCTAAAAACGGGCCTAGAGCACAATAAAAAGGAAATATCTTCTTAAATTCCCCATAAAAATTAAGAATGCTAAATTTCATATACAATAGGTGATCGGTAACGAACTGTTCGGTTTACGAACACTTTCGCGTGAGATTTGTATGTTCGGATAACGAACACATGTTCGGTTAACGAACACTTTCGAGAGATTTTTATGTTCGGAGAACAAACGCCTCACGAAACAAAGCCATGATGAAGCAATGCCGTGTTTCATATTTGCCGAGCTATACTTATTGCCTCTATTGTCGATTTAGAGAACATTTTAAGAGGCTACTTCACTTAGACGAAAACACCCGCTCGCTAATGTTAATCCTATGGAGGAAATATTTTAAGATACCTCGTTTGCACTTCAATATTTTTAAATGATTTTTTTTTCTTGCATCGGATAGCTGAGGTCAATCTCTATGCACGCTCCTTTGTACTTTTTCAATTTTGATTAAAAGTTTTTTTATTAAGATACTTTCACTTTCGGAACCGGTTTTGAAAGTGTAAGTATCCTCAATAAAAAAAAAATTGCAACAAAAATCAAAAAGGTACAAAGGAGCATGCATAGAAATTGGCCTCAGTTATCCAATGCAAAAAAAAAAAAAAAAAAAAAAAAAAAAAATTAAAAATATTGAAATGCGAACGAGATATCTTAAAATATTTCCTCCATAGGATTAACATTAGCGAGCGGGTGTTTTGGTCTGAGTGAAGTAGCCTCTTAACAGTTGCATACATATGTCCTAATTAATTTATGGACTGCCGGGTAGGGGGGACCTATATTTTAGGATCCCCGAAGTGGAATGGACAGACTAGAAACATTAATTATGTATTTTGTGTCTTTATGTATTTTGTGCATTTAGTAAATATAGTCCTTTTTGGCTCAATCACGCTCCTTTTAAAAATCTAATTTAAAGCTTTATGAATTATCAGATCAAAAATTTTAATAAAATTTTACATCTTTTTAAACGGTTTATTATGTAAACGCTTTATAGTCTTTGCGGTATATTTACAAAATCACACAAAATTTTGGAATACATGTCATCCTACGAACAGTTTCTGTTTTGAAATCACTTTAATAGTTTTTATACTTTTGCAAGCGTTGCGGTAATCTTATATTTTTCCGATTCTCGAAACGTTGAGTTAAAAAACTTAACAAATAAAGAAACTTTTAAGGTGCTCAGTAATTTTCAAAAATAATATTTAGTATATTAGTATAAAAACTCCTGTAAATTACAATGGTTCGTAGAAAAAAAAATGATTATTCTCGGTAAAGTGTGCTCCATAAATTTATTGTTATAATTGACCGAAAAAAAATGCTTCTTATTTTTCCACATTTTTCTGAAACTGCAGTATTTTAATTAGTTTGTAAACTACTGTAAAATTTTCTATTTTTTTGTTTTTTGAATGTATATAAAGGAAGAGTGATATAAACAAAAGAAAAAGGAAAATAAACATGTCATAAATAATCTGATGAATACAATGTAAGGAAATTAATATAAAAGTTTCCCCGTTGCTATGGTAGCGACATGTACATTGGAATAAGTCACTCAATAAATTGTATAATTCTGATGTATAATTCTATTTATTGCATCACTATTTGTTTTTTGTAGTTGTTTTTTTATTTGTTTTTTAAAGTTATATCACTTTTATAAATATTTTTGTATGCGAAAGAACTAGAACTGACAGAACGGATTTTTCCCCAGATTTATGCGATTCCGCTTACGCTAGAATTACTACAATATATCTCAATTTAGTTAACATTTATTATAAGGTGCATTGTTATTAATATGCGTATGATCATTATATATATATATATATATATATATATATATTACAAACTCAAAATCTTTACATGTTTACTTAAAAAATCCCCTTCGTAAGAGTGTGTTTCTAGTTTAAATAATGGTAAATAAAATCAACAAATTGATTTTTCAAGCTCATAATTAAGAAAGGACATGCAAACACAGAAGCTTCAACTTTATACAATTTTATGGGAGCAAAATAAATAAATAAAATAAAATAAAATAAAAATAAAAATAAAGTCATATGTAATTGCAGGAAACGCAAACATTATAAAAGCCTGCAGGTCGCCAAGCAGTTTTCACATACTGTACCTCACTCCGAGTCCTTTGGAAACATTATGAGTGGTGATAGATTTTTACACGGGACTCGGAGTATGCACTTATCGCTTCTTTTTATGTGATATCACTTCTTTTTATGACTGACGTTTTAGGTTTGTGGCTTGGCGGGATCATTTACAACGAGTTGTTTTTGATGAGATATTATACTTGCAAACAAAGCCTACCGAATTGCTTCATGTTTTACTTCATACCTAATTGAATTCATGTTTTAATTCTGACGTTAACCCACCTCCTCCCCCTGTCATACTGTGTTACACTTTGTACCCCCCGCCCTCTTCCTCTTGAAATGTGACGTCATTGGTGGATAACCTCTTTCTCACCTTATATTAATCCATGTTATTTCTATCTCTGGAATAATATGAAAGATTTGATTTACAAGAAGAAGCCGAAAGATCCTTTTAGCCCCAAAATGTCATAACTGATACAATTTCAAGCATAAACAAGACCCATACATCATGCGTGAGGGATATATTACACCAGTGAACAATGTATTTGAGGTACGGTGTTGGACAACGAATTTCGAGTAATTTTGGTCTGCTAAATACGAAAATAATAGCAAATTTTCTGGATTCGGTGTCGTTTTTGAAATAAAGCGAACAATTCAATAATAGCACAAGTACAAAAAAGTAACATTACATAGGTAAAGACTTATTATTATTTTTTAATTTTACATATTTTATAACATTGTATTTTGAATGAGATAGATATTGCAAAACAGAAATATAGATTTAACATTATACTATTAAAAGCGTTTCCTGTATGATTTTCTAGAATGTTTCTCTTCAAGACAATCTCTTTGTAATGTCCAACTTAGCAGAATTGTTAAAGTAGCAACAATATAGTTTGTCACAAAATATTTTAGTTTTTCGCCAAAATTAAGAAAAATTACCGTCTGATTTTCACAAAATTTGCATTTTTGGAACCAGAAAAATAAACTACGTATATACTGTGAGTTTCGAATCGATCCAATAGTTTTCTTAATCAACAAATAACGAAGCTGGCTAAAGTTAGATTTAGCAGACCGCTTTTTTGCCTCTACGTACCTTAGCGTTTTATATAAATGAGATCATATATATATATATTTTTCCAGTATGCTTTTCAACTGTCATGCTGCCTTCTTAACAGCCTTCAGTAGTCGGGCTGGAACGCCGGTGGTGTATATAAGCGTTAATCCTGGTCACTTATAAAGAAAATTAATACATCATTTTCAAGTATATAATTATTTTTTTTCACATAAGTTTGTGTTTTATTTTTAAATTTATTATAATTTCGATTTTTTTTTTCATGAGACATACCTGTGGTTCTAACTCGATCATTTCCTTCAAAATATAGCTCAAACCAAGTGCCATGAGAACTGGGATGAAGACAAGGTTTATGTCGATCAGAAAACTCCGGAACATCAGATATGCTAACATATGCTCCGAAATCTGTATGCCAAAAAAGAAGACGTTGCAAAGGAAATCTTGATGTACTTTATTAACGTAACAACTTAGGATTAAACATATCAATTTTATTGTAATGAAAGACGTTATGAGAAAATGCGTTTCTTTCATCGACATTACATAGCTATGAAAGTGGATTTACAAACACTGAATTATATTTGTAAATCCATCAGAATGAAGCTTAAATTTGGCAATATTGGTGATCAAATTTTACATTAATATTTTATCTGGAAAATTGGAGAAATTGAAGCTCTACGACCAATAAGAAGCGAGATATTAAGATAGTCTAGATATCCTAAGATGATGTCATTAGATTTTCTCGCCAAATCTATCGCCGAGCTGTATAAATAACAGTTGTTTTCTTATAGCTAAAACATTTGATTTAAAACTCAAAAAGGATTATAAAATAAAAATTTTTTAACAAGTTTTTTTTTTACACTTTTCCCGTATAAATTTCACATCTAAAAGAAGATTTAAAAAAGTAGATATTTGAAAAAAAAATTCAAGCATAATGATTCGTTTCAAATCTAGGTAATTTTTTTTGCAATATAAATAATAATTTTATTAATATTATTACTATCAAATGAAATCTAGAGTTCTTCTTCTGTTTTTCCACATTTCAAAAGTTTTAAAGGTGTTACGCTTTAATGATCGTCGCCAATCGCGAAATCACATATTAACTTACGGGAAATTTTTGAAATTTTTTGAAGAACAATAACTTTTAAATTCTTTGTTCGAGTAAAAATTTCAAAATTCATTTCCTTTAAAAAAAAATAGGGAGCTCTGCCCCTTACCAGCTACACTCGCCAACCTCCGTTCAGACGCCGCAGGCTCTAAACACATGTTAACTTTGTTTTAACAATATTACCCAATTATGAAAGATTGAAGGATATTATCCAGACAAGTGGCAATCTTCTGTAATCTGGTTGTCATTTATTTCGTATTGACTAAGGAAAATTTCGATTTCCAAGACGGTTTTCACCGCTGTAGAGACTGCTGACGGCTGTTTTCATGATGTATTAAGAAAGATCAAGTGAGTGCCTGCAAAAGAGGTTTAAATTGCTATGTATAGTTTTGATCCTATAAATCTTACATAACTGAACTATCTTGACTCAATTCAACATTAAATATCGCTTAAAATAATTCTTTGAATTAAAAATTAGCTGCTTCGGCGTGTTTATTATACATTTCTCTATAAAACTACAGGTTTTCATGTTTTTATATGCAATAGTTTTAAGGAATACGCTGAAATGCGAAAAAATCACAATAGATTCAATTACGACAGCAGCAGTGACAACGTTAGTATTTTTTTTTTCATTTTTAAGTAATAGAGAGATATTTAAACTTTAGGAAAGTATGTTTTAAGCTAAGTTATCAAAAACATTCTGGGCAGAAGCCCTATAGCTACAGCACCTTATCTACAAAATACGAGATTACACAAAATCAGCTGAAAAGATACTTTATGAGCTCTGGAATGGGCATAAGACTCATTTTGAGTCACCTTAAAGGATTTGGATGCAGTTCATAAACAGAAGAGACGAAAATTTGATGAAAAAGCCACTGAAGGAATCTTTGTTTATGATTAGAGATCGACCAAAACAGGTTTTTAAGACGGAAACCAAAACCTAAACCGAATTTCGGTGATCTTCCCATTTTCGGCCGAAAACGAAAATGTCAAAAAATTAAAAAACTGATTAATACATACATAACTGCATATAATTATTAATTAATTTATAGCAAATAATTAATAATTACTTAATATTAACTAATTATGTTACTAATTAATTTATTAATTATACGTGTATTGAACCACAATTCTAACAAACTAATACATATATATGTGTGCGTGTAAGTTTCAAGCAAAAATGAAACATGAATAATACAACTTTTATATTCTATTATCTTATAACAACCAATAATTATAGGCATTTATCAATAATTAATTAACAATGTAGTTAAATAATGTAAAACAAATTCAATAGTGAATATTTGATTTTTAAATATATTCATATTTTCAGTTCGTTAATATTTTGCATTTAAATTGTTTAAGTAAAGGATTAAGTATTGGTTAAGTAAAAGTAATTGTTTTAAGTAAAAGGCACAAAAGCTAAAATAACTTGTTCAATTTGACTAAAAAAGGAAAATTATCAGTAAGACAACATTTTAAGCCTAGAAATTATTAATTATAAACTTTATTTTCCATTTCAGTATTTTTAAAGTGAGACATGTTTCATTGTACTTTAGTTAATTTTAAATATATATATATATATATATATATATATATATAAGGATAAAAATGTAACAGTTGTCAATTTTCTTTTAGAATGTGCACAATAAGATCAAAATAAATCTTTGCTCGCTCACCGCCTCCCCCACCCCTAAAAAAAAGCTTTTCCACCCCCTGCCTTCCTAAGAAAGTATTGAAATGGCAACGAATATTCGAAGCCCTGTTTGAAAATTTTATCTCCGGTGCCAAGTTGACTCTCTGTGCCTCTATATAAAATTATTTATTTTCATATAAAATAAAACGTAATTAATTTATCAATAAGACCGAAATAGTTTCCAATTATACGAATTTCATCTAATAAAAAAATATTTTAAGTATATATACCTCGATATATCTTTTGTAATAAATTTCGTAAATCTTCATATGAAAGCATTCCCAACAATCTGGAGTTTCAAAGTAAAAATTTTCTATTACTGTTAAGTTTGCAGCCTTTAAAGATCACGTGATAAGCGTCTTAAGTTTAGTCATATATGCATTGCTTGCTTTATAATTTACACTCGGATCATGGATCAGTCATGACCGATAATGATAAACAGTGGAGTTCACAGCAATAAACAGTGTCTCATTTGAGCCGATACAACTCATGTCAATGAGTAAAGTTGCAAAATTTCCGATAGAAGGAACGAGATTTTGAAATACAGATAGTTTCGGTCGAGTTTCGGTCAGGCCGAAATTTTGGCAGCAGTTTCGCCGAAAGCGAATATTCGACGAAACTGCGATTTTGCGCCGAAACCGAAACCGAAATTGCGGTCGATCTCTAGTTATGATTTAAGAAGCATGGGATACCGAATTTACACAGGTGGAAAAAAAATAGTAGTAAGCAGAACAGTGATATTTTTACTTTCTTCTATCTTTACAAGAAGAAACTATTGGGACACATGAAAATTTTCGGCTTCCGGTTTTCGACGGATTTATGCGTTTTAGAAGGTCCTGAACACGATTTGACTGTTTTTAGAAAATGTCTGTCTGGACTCTGTTTGTCTGTCTGTATGTGACAAAAATTTTGTGAGCCCTCTATCTCAAGAACTAATGCACGAAATGTAATAAAACTTTGTATTCAGTTAATCACTGATATAAATTAGTGCTGATTAGATTTTGGTGAACATCGCTCAACAGGTGGCGCTGCTATGCTGTATTTTTCACGATTTCCGCAATAGCTCTATCTTAAGAAATAATGCACTTATTTTCATCAAACTTCAGATTCAGTTAGACCTTGACATAAATAGACGCTGATTACGTATTGGTGTAGATATTCCAACAGGTGGCGCTGCTATACCACTTTTTTCATGATTTTTACGATAGCTATATCTCAAGAACGAATGCACGGAATTTCATCAAACTTCAGATTCAGTTAGACGTTGACATAAGTTGTTGATGATTAGATTTTGGTCTAAATCTCCCAATAGGTGGCTCTGCTATGCTGCATTTTGCAGGATTTACATGATTTTAGCAATAGTCATATTTCAAGAACTAATGCACGGAATTTAATATCTTTAGCATCTTCACGATGGGCATAGATTGCCATCTAATTTTGGCACTGTGATAGCAAATTTCGAAATTTTAACATGTATGAGATAGAAGAAAGTTTTAGGATTGCTACATCCGACTATTCATATCTCAAGAACTAATGCACGGAATTAAAATAAAATTTTAGATTCAGTTAGACCTTGATATAAATTGGTGCTGATTCTTTTTAGTGTTGCGAAACCTGTGTGAGATAGAAGAAAGTTATGGGATTGGCACATCCGACTAGTTTGAAAATATATACAGTGAAAATGTTATTTAAAACAATCTTGTAGAAAGAATATCAGATTTAATGCATCAAAACTATGTGAAAACTGTGTGTCATGAAAAATCAGAAGATAGCCGAGCAGCACAAGAAAATGAAGATAATTCTCAAAGAATAATTTCAAACGAAAAACAAAAGGAATTCCACCAGACCAGTTTCTTTACAAAACTGAAGAATGTCATTCCAAAAACAAAGACCCTGAAGCATTCAAAAATGTCTTAAAGTTACCAACAATAGATCAACAGAAATAGTTTCAAGCTATGAAGGAATAAATTGACTCATTAAAGAGAAATAAAGTGTATGAATTTGTTGATTTACATAAAGCCAAGCATGCAATTGGCTGTAAATGGGTTTACAAAACAAATTATGATGAAAATGAAGAAGAAATTAAATGCGGAGCACGATTAGTAGTCAAAGGCTTCACCACAAAACATGGCATTGATTTGATGAAACTTTTTCATTCATTAAAACAGGATTAATTTGTTAATGTCTGTATATTTACTATTTATTCTCCATATTACCAATTTACACTCAGTCATTATCTAAAAACATGGTTAAAAGTTCCATTAAAAACGTCTGTGAAATGCCGATAAAGGGAATTCTTCAACCCCCAGTCGTAATACTGAAGAATCAGATGCTTGAGAGTTAACAACTGATGATGCTCTAGCCAGAGTGAAAGCGCTATTGTGCAATGGTGACAGTATATTTGAAACTTTTTTACATTTTTGATAATGTGGGACGTTTTTAATGGAAATTTTAACCATGTTTTTAGATAATGTCTGAGTGTAAATTGGTAATATGGAGAATAAATAGTTTTTCATCCATTGTTAAACATACAACTGCTATAGAGCTTTTCTTACCTAGGCAGCTTATCATAAAGAAAAAGTATTTCAAGCAGATGCTAAAACAGCTTTCCTGCATAGTAAACTAAATGGTGAAGAGCTATACATGGATCAACTGTAAAGTTTCCCTGATGAAGAAAATAAAGACAAAATCTATCTACAAATCTATCTTGAAATAATCTATAAATTGAAAAATGCTATATATCGGGTTCGTTCAAGTTCGTTAAAACTTTAAGAAATCATTAAACAGAAACAAATGAGGCTAAAAAATTGCGGTTAGCAGGAATGGGATTAGAGGTAGATTGGATTTTTTTAATAACAAATAAATTGTGGTTAAAAAATACCTATAGATGGCGCTAGCATGCATTATATGAAGCAGATGTATGCAAATTAGGCTCAGTATTAAAATTATAAAGTAAAAATTGGGTTCAGCAAGGAACCCATTTCTGTGAAGCGTCTGTCAAGTTTCAGTATCTCAGCACGTGAAACAGGCCTTTTTCTCGTCTTCAGTCATTTAGCCGTGCAGAATTTTCTCAATGCTCCAGTTGCCGATTCTCCGTTCTTGTAAAAAAGTTTAACCAACACCACTTGATCTGGTAAAGATAGCACACTGTTGACTTCAAATGAAGAATCTGTGAGGGGTGTATTTGTTAGGAGAGTGATTTCTGAAATAAACATTTCATCTATTATTGTGAGCCTGAATATTCATCCATCCGACTTCAAGCTGGTGAAACGAAACACGTGTGTGCTGACAAAGTACTTTTCTGTTTTCTGTGAGATTCTCATTAAAGAACTTACACGTGTAACCTCAAGGGTTCAAGGCTAAATGACGTAAACTTGACTGTGTGTTTCTCTAATCCAAGAACTAATACTTCAGTCTCTGAGCAACCTTTTTAAAATGCATAACTGCTGAACACTTCTCTTAAAATAAATGTTTTAACTTTTTATAGTGTGATGTAAATTTAACAATGTAAATTAATTTTTTTTTCTCTTTAACAGTAATTAAATAATTAACTTAGAAGTTATATCATGAAGCCATACTTTATTTTAACAAGATTGTGTTTGTTAATATCTACTTCAAATGTGCCACTATCGCTGGATTAATTCTCAAGTTGGATAATTACTTATCACACCTACGCGGACTTTACAGGTAGGCCAAACTTGCATTACCTTATATTACTGTTATAAAGTACTTAAAATTGAATTTAAGAATAAAATAGAAGAAGCATTTATTTACCGTAGTTCTAAAAATTATCAGATCATAAGCGCTGAGGATTGAACACGGTAAAACCGCTCTCTAATAAGAAAAATAAATAAAATAAAAAACTATATTTTAAATAATAGAAACTATAAAAGTATTAGTAAAATTAATAAAAATACAACATCATGGCTTCAAATATGAAAGAAATGTGTAGCATAGAAAAACTGAACTCCAATAATTATGCGATTTGGAAGTTCAAGGTAGAGATGCTGTTAATGAAAGAGGATTTAATCAACCAGATAACTGATGATCCGCCAAACCCCTTAACAGGCGAATGGACGAAGAAAGACAATAAAGCCAGGGCTATTATAAATTTAAGCTTAGAAGACTCACAGCTGATTTACATAAAAAACAAAACATCAGCTAAAGCTACATGGTTAGCATTAAAAACAATACATGAGCGCGCGAATTTATCTAGTAAATTATGTTTTCTAAGAAAACTATATAGTATAAAACTAGTTGAAAATGGTAATATGAACGACCATATAGTTAAAATATTAGAAACCGCTGATAGGTTAAAATCTATAGGAGAAGAGATTAAGGACTCTCATCTATCTGCACTTTTGTTGTGCTCCCTTCCACCTAGCTATGATACTCTGATCACGGCATTAAAGGCCCGATCAGAGAACAAATTAAATTCTGAATTTATAAAAGGAAAACTAACAGATTAATTTCAAAGGAGACAAGAAAGCTCCAATTCATCGCATGAAAATGTATACAAAACATTTAATAAACAAAAACAAAACACTGGGGCATATCCAAAAAGAGAACAAAACCTTTTTTGTACGAATTGCAAAAGAAAAAACCATGTGCGACAAAATTGTTGATTTCTTAAGAATAAAAATTCTAAAAACCAAACAAATGAAAAATACAGACAAAATTCGTCTTTATGCTTTGAAGCAAGTAATTTTACTCCGAAAACTAAAGCAGAAAAAAACACACCAATTCAAGAGAGTAAAAGCGAAGAAAATCAAAACGAAAAAACAATGTCTCAAAAGCAATTATCATTAATCGCACATAATGAATCTAAATCTACTTGGATTGTTGATTCTGGAAGCAGTTCACATATTTGTAATGACATAAATGTATTTGTTGACATTGACAATAACAACAAAAATACTGTCACGATAGCAAACGGAACAACACTAGAATCGCACGGGACAGGTACAATAAAATTACGGACACAATCAAATGACATAACTTTAAAGGACGTTTTATATGTCCCTGATATTCAATCAAATTTAATGTCGGTTACGAAAGCCACAAAGTATGGTTATGAATTCATGTTTGAAAATAACACCTGTAACTTATCCTATAATGAAAAAACTCTCTTAGAAGGAAAAAAGAGAGAAAATTTATATGAAATTGACCTATATAAACCTAAGCAAGAAATCTATGTCAATTTTGCTGAACAATGCAAGAATAAAAACTGCATTGAGCTTTGGCATAAGAGATTAGGTCATAGAAATGTTAATTCAATTAAACAACTCTTATCCAACAATTTAGCAACAGGTTTAGAAATTCAAAATTGCAAACATGACATAATTTGTGAGAGTTGTATAAAGGGAAAACTAACAAATGCACCATATCAAAAACAGAGTGAGAACAGAGCTAAGAAGGCGATCGATCTGGTGCATACGGATGTATGTGGTCCGATGCAAACAGAAAGCATAGGAGGGAAGAAATATTTTCTCACATTCACAGATTATTATAGTAGGTTTACTATGTTATTTCTTTTATCGAAAAAAAGTGAGGTAGTTACCAAAGTGAAAGAGTATGTAGCCATAACGAAAAATAAATTCGGTCGCACAGTTAAAGAAATCCGATCAGACAATGGGGGTGAATACACTAGCGAAGAATTAGAAAAATTCTTAAAATATGAAGGTATTCATCACCAGTTCACTATTCCGCATTGTGCACCTCAGAACGGTGTTTCGGAAAGAAAGAATAGGACTTTAGTCGAAATGACAAGGTGCCTAATATCGGAAGCGCAGCTACCAAATAAATTTTGGGCCGAAGCTTTAAATACAGCTGTGTATCTTATAAACAGATTACCAACAAAATCACACAATTCAACTCCATACCAGCTATGGACAAACAAAAAACCGGATTTATCAAACATAAAAATATTTGGCTGCAAAGCTTATGCTTATCTCGATAAATCCCAAAGAGGAAAACTCGATGATAAAGCAATAAAAGGAACATTTATCGGATATGATAATAGATCCAAAGGATATAGGATCTATATTGGTAATAATAAAGTAATAAGGGCAAGAACTGTTAAATTTATAGAAAACTCTAATTCAAATGAAAACGAAAAAAAATCAAACATTGATATGAGAGAAGAATTAGAAGTTCAGAAACAACCTGAAAAAGCAGGGGGAGATTCCTCAAAATTCTTTATAGACATGCAGGAAGATAAACAAACAGACAATGAGGAAAATTTAAATGAAAACGAACCTAGAAGATCTCAACGATCAAATAGGGGAGTTCCGCCCGATAGATTCGCTTATATAACTAAACAAAATGAAATTGTTGAACCAACAGAGTGGAAAGATATAGCGAAAATCGAAAACCCATATGATAGAAACAAATGGTACGAAGCAACTAATGAAGAAATTAATTCATTAAGAAAAAACAAAACATGGGAACTAATTGATCCACCACCTGGAATAAAAGTAATTGGGAATAAATGGTTATTCACCAAAAAATATAATGAAAATAATGAAATAGAAAAACATAAGGCACGTCTTGTAGCCAAAAGTTTTTCTCAAAAATACGGAAGCGATTATTTTGAAACCTTCGCTCCAGTAGTAACGTATACAACTATAAGAGCGTTCCTAGCATGTGCAGCCTATACAAATTTAGATGTTAATCATATAGATATTAAGACTGCATTCCTCCGCGGAAATTTAGATGAGGAAGTTTATATGTCACAACCAGAAGGGCATGTAATACCGGGAGAGGAAAATAAAATTTGCAAACTAAAAAAATCAATTTACGGATTGAAGCAATCCGCACGAGCATGGAACATTAAATTAGAAGAAAGTTTAACTAAACTTGGTTTTGTGCAAAGCACCTCCGATCCATGTCTCTTTACACGAAAATTAAGGGATAGAACAACATATATCATAATTTATGTTGATGATTTGTTAATTTCAGGGGAAACTAAAGAAATAAATGAAATAATGGAACAACTAAAAAAGGAATATGAAGTCAAAAATTTAGGACTTGTAAATTATTATCTGGGGATAAACATAAAAAGAAGTAAAGAAGGAAATTTCGCACTTGATCAAAGAAACAAAATAAAAGAACTGATCGAAAAATTCGATTTAAAGGAAGCGAAACCCTGTGATACTCCGATGGAACCCGGGTACTTAAACATAATTGATGAGGAAAATTTACTTTCTAATAACAGTAAATATAAGCAAGCTATCGGAACATTGTTATATATAGCTACAATAACCAGACCAGACATAGCCGCCGCTGTGAACATTTTGAGTCGTAGAAACGAAAAACCCAGAGAAAAGGATTGGAACGCAGTAAAGCGGGTTATTAGATATTTAAAAACAACACAAGAACTAAAACTAATTATTAGTAAAGAAAATGAGCCAATACTAACAACATATGCTGACTCCGATTGGGCAGGGGATAAAAATGACCGTAAATCAACAACGGGAAATTTATATAAATTAGGAAATACAGCAATTTCCTGGTCAACTAAGAAACAAAATTCAGTTGCCTTATCATCCGCTGAGGCTGAATACATCTCAGCAGCAACTTCAGCACAAGAAACAGTTTGGATTATCAATCTTCTAAAGGACCTTGATCTACAACAAAATTTGCCCATAACTTTATTCGAAGATAATCAAGCTTGTATAAACATGGTTAAAAATTATAAACATCATTCGAAAACAAAACATATCGATATAAAATACAACAGTATAAAAGATCTTAAGGAAAAGGGAATAATTGAACTACAATATTGCCCAACCAAAACTATGACAGCTGACATTCTAACGAAACCCCTTCCCAAACCTGACTTTACAAAACACAGAACAGGTTTAAATCTCAAGAACATTTATGCTTCAGAAATCAAGCAGGGGTGTTAGGAGAGTGATTTCTGAAATAAACATTTCATCTGTTATTGTGAGCCTGAATATTCATCCATCCGACTTCAAGCTGGTGAAACGAAACACGTGTGTGCTGACAAAGTACTTTTCTGTTTTCTGTGAGATTCTCATTAAAGAACTTACACGTGTAACCTCAAGGGTTCAAGGCTAAATGACGTAAACTTGACTGTGTGTTTCTCTAATCCAAGAACTAATACTTCAGTCTCTGAGCAACCTTTTTAAAATGCAGAACTGCTGAACACTTCTCTTAAAATAAATGTTTTAACTTTTTATAGTGTGATGTAAATTTAACAATGTAAATTAATTTTTTTTCTCTTTAACAGTAATTAAATAATTAACTTAGAAGTTATATCATGAAGCCATACTTTATTTTAACAAGATTGTGTTTGTTAATATCTACTTCAAATGTGCCACTATCGCTGGATTAATTCTCAAGTTGGATAATTACTTATCACACCTACGTGGACTTTACAGGTAGGCCAAACTTGCATTACCTTATATTACTGTTATAAAGTACTTAAAATTGAATTTAAGAATAAAATAGAAGAAGCATTTATTTACCGTAGTTCTAAAAATTATCAGTATTGACAGCTTGATTTGCAGAAATCCGCTTCATATTATGCAGGTAATGCCATCTATTGATAATTTTGAAATCAATATATATATATATATTTTTTTTTTGGTCATTAAAAAAATTCTAATCTCCCTCTAATCCCATTCCTGGAAAGCGCAATTTTTTAGCATCATTTGTTTATTTTTTATCTTCATCATTTGTTTATTAATGAATTTTTAAAGTTTTCACAAATTTTTGGCGCACCCGGTATGTTCTCAAACAAGCTGCCAAGTGCTGGAATAAAGAGATTGAAAATACTTTAAAAGGATTTGATCTTACACAAAGTGAAACAGACCCACGTATGTTCATAAAAGAAAAATAAAAGAAGACAACGTAGTATCATCTCATATTACATGTAGAAGATGTGTCGATAACCTCAGAATATGTAAATGAAATTGCTAGAGTAATTAATTATTTAAAATATTTTTACCCATAACATAACTAGGAGAAGACAAATAATTCTTAGGTATAGACATTTGCAGAAAAGAAGATGGGAGTCATCTACTTTCACAAAGAAGTAAAATAAATCAATTAGTTACATATTTTAAATTTGAAGAAGCAAAACCAACCTATACCACAATGGAAACTAATTATGATAGTCTAGAAAAGGAAGACAAAATATTTTATCATCAAATGGTAATTACAGACAAGTTATAGAAAATCTTTTCTATAAAGGGTTTTTACAAATGAAATATATAACTTCAATATTATATTAAAGCAAAAATACAAGAAATGAGAACTTACTTTTAATGTTGAAACAAAAAATACAATAAAATTTTTTAAAAACATTAATAGATCTCGATAGTTGACCGCAGGATATCAAGACGATAGTCCAATTCAATTCACGTACATTTCAAAATATCACGGTGTAACCAAAAGGGAGGCTTCTCTAATGCGTTGAGCTCACGCACAGATGTTAGCTTTGTCTTATAAATGATATTCTTAATGAACCCCCAAAGCAAAAAAAAAAAAAAAAAAAAAAAACGCAAGATATGACATATTAAAAAAAAAAATGGTGTGGCCATGGCGTTAAATTTTTGTACCCACTCATCGATGCTTTTTTCTTGTCGGTGCCTTCTTCGTGTACTGTGTTCGGAATTTACGTTGAACAGTTGTTAAATTTTACCTTCTGCAAACCAAAAAACATACGCTGTTTTTTCGTTTGGTGTAGCCATTTCTGCTACTTTCCATGATTAATGATATGATATTTCTCATCGTATGAGACACTCGGTGCGACCTACCGTTACTATTACAAACTTTAACATTTTGTCCATCTCTTAATAAGTAAAATACGAAATTGTTTTAACTACATTTTCTTTAACGGAATATTAAAGTTGTATATTTCATTTGTGGGTAACTTTTTATTTTTGGGAAACAAAAAATAAGAGCAGAATGAACAGTATAAAAAGAGGCGATGTAATGGGGTACTACAAATTTCATTTATCCCTTAAAATCAAAATTATTTATTTTTTTAAAATACTTCTTTTTTACTTTCTTCTATCTATAATAGAAGAAAGTATTGTAATCGAAATTTTTTTCGACTCCCGGTTTTCGACGGATTTACACGTTTTAGGGGTCAGAGATTCCGAAAAACATGTTTTTACAAAATGTCTGTCTGTCCGTCTGTCCGTCTGTGTGGGTCTTTTTTGTACCATCGAAAAGTGTATGAAGTTATGCTTCAAATTGAACCTAATTTTTTTTCTATGTTTTTGGCTATGGCAAGCAGATTCTATCAGAATGTGGGGATATTTTGACGAAAGGGGGCGCTGCGATCGATATTTTTGTTCCATTTTCACTATTGTACCATTGAAAAGTGTATGAAGTTATGCTTCAATTTGGACCAGATTTTTTTTCTATACTTTCGGCTATGGCAAGCAGGTTCTATCAGAATTTGGGGATATTTCGACGAAAGGGGGCGCTGCGATCGATATTTTTGTTCTATTTTCACTATTGTACCATCTAAGAGTGTATGAAGTTATGCTTCAAATTGAACCAGATTTTTTTTATGTTTTTAACTATGGCAAGCAGGTTCTATCAGAATTTGAGGATATTTCGACAAAAGGGGGCGCTGCGATCGATATTTTTGTTCCATTTTCACTATTGTACCATCTAAAAGTGTATGAAGTTATACTTCAAATTGAACCAGATTTTTTTTCTATGTTTTTGGCTATGGCAAGCAGGTTCTATCAGAATTTGGGGATATTTGGACGAAAGGGCGCGCTGCGATCGATATTTTTGTTCCATTTTCACTATTGTATCATCGAAAAGTGTATGAAGTTATGCTTCAAATTGAACCACATTTTTTTTCTATGTTTTTGGCTGTGGCAAGCAGGTTCTATCAGAATTTGGGGATATTTCGACGAAAGGGGGTGCTGTGATAGCCAAATTCAAAAGGTCAAAATAGCCAAATTCAATTTCAAATTCAAAAAGATGTGCAAAAAAATTAGAAATCCTACAATTTTTTTTCGTTAAATGTTCAGAGAATCCGGAACAATTTTTGTTTTGCCTCTATCTTAAAAAATGCCTGAGATATAGCGGTTTGAAATTTTAGGGTGGCTGACATTTTCAAACAAGACAGCAAAATTCATCCATAAACGGGTTTAACTTATGAGTTATAGTTAACATGGTTTTGGCAAATTTTCTTTCATTGTTGTAACAATTAATCCTATTATATGCTTATCACTATATATTTATATTCGCCAACGTCAAATTCTCGCCAAACTTGACGACAGTTGGCGAAATATCGCCGAATTTGGCGACCAAAATAGGTTGTCATAAATGAAGCCAACTTGGCTGTAGAGGACTAATTTGGCGATATTCTCATTCAAATTCAATGTTGACGAAAACTGGGATTGAATCTTCTTTAATTAGGTTCCACGCATTTTACCTTCGTGTTTTCCAGTAAAATTAGCTAAAATCGAAAAACCAAGAAATAGGGAGGCTATCTGTTCCTGTCGGTTCAGACCTGAAGGACTTTTCGTAGTTTAGTATTATACATCAGTTGATCGCATCCCGGTAACCTGACGATTCGAAAGCAGCTGACGTACAACGGAATAACGAAAAATATTGATTTTATTGGGGATATGATAACGAATTTTGAAGTATTAACATGACTGAGATAGAAGAAAGTTTTGGGATTGGCACATCCGACTAGTTTATGTTTTTCGTGTATAATGCTGGTCAATTATAAATCTTTCTACGTTGCTTTTAATAAGAGTTTCAAGACAGTGTATCTATAGTGAGTTTTAGTACATATTCTGCTGTTTACCATACATACTTTTTGCACTATTTTATTTAACTCAGCTTGGTTTTTGTATGCAAAGATGGGATTTTGTAGTTGATTTTTAACAAACTTCTTGATATGCTAGAATTATAAAAATTATGTAAAAAGGTGTGTTTTCGATGACTATAAAACATTTTAATATGTTTAGATTTTAACTATAAATGAATAAATTAATTTTAAGACATTTTTCCGTTAGCCGGCCACAGATGATAAATCGCCAAATAATCCTTATGGTTACAATTATATACGAGTTACAACAACAATGAATTTAATTATGTGCCAAACCACGCTCGGCAAAAAAGGCCAACTGGCTGTGAAGTTGTAACAACGATCTATTTTAAACACTATAAAGTAGAAAAAATATATAAAAAATAAAAATGTAATATATTAAAAATTTTTCGCTTTAATCGATTAATAGTTTCATATTAATTTATGATTATTCGTTGAGAAATCAATTTAGAAATCTTAAAAATATAGTTTAAATAATGATTTTTTTTCTTTCTGTTGCCACATCTAACAAAAGAAACCGAGCGAAAATTATAAATTTTTTAAAATATATTCATTAGCTCGCGCTTTCTACCAAGCATAAAAAAAGTCAAATTTTCCATAATCGGGTTCGGTACCTACACCAAACTAATGTATTGTAAAGGAAATTGTTTGGAAAAGTCATGAATTGCAGTCATGAAATTAGGCTTTATTTTCAAGATAAATATTGAATTATTATAAAAGATGGTATTTAAAAAATATATTCTTTCTTTGATACTTATTTTCAGTTGCTTACTTGTAAATAATGGTTATAAACAAACGAAAGTAAAAATCGAAAATCAATTATAAACATATTCATTTCGAAAGCTGCAACAGATTACTGATGAATTATTCATTAAAACATGAAGGTCTTCAATCTGACATACTATGCTTCAGCGCAATTTCTATTCTCTGTTTTCGACCAAGATTTAACTTAATTTATTCAGAGTATACAGTTTTTATCCTTCGCTGGAACTAATGAAGTTTCTTCAGCTTTTAGTTGTAACTTCTTTAGTGATGTTTTTGTTCTTTACTTTTTTTTTTTTTGCAATGAGGGAGAAAAGGAACTAAAATATCTCTTTAAGTTTGAGACCGAATTAAGATTCAGGTATCATATTTATTATTATTATTATTATTATTATTATTATTATTATTATTGCCTATTTAGCCTTCGAACACTTCAGTTTAAAAATATTAATACTGAAAATTCCAAATTATAATTGTGGAGAAAAAAAATATATACATGATTTCAGTGGTGTCTTCAATTATCGAAATTATGGCCACTTTTACTACACCCTTTACGCTGGATTAAAAAGTACTAGATGGAACCCGTCAAAATTTGACGGCAAAAAACTTGATAGTACCATAAAAATAAAATTCATAGCTGCTTTAAAATGTTTGAAACTTTTGCAGAATAATTCAAATAAATAAAAAACCCACTTTGAATTAAAGCTAGGTTGAAGAACAGCAATTGGCTAAGTTTCACTGGCACATGCACTCGCGGAATTTCTTTCATCTGACACATTTAGCGCTGTTGTGCAAGTAAATGGTAAGTGCCCCCTTGGGGAGGGGGAAATGGCGGGATGGACCAAGGAGATGCATAACATGAATAAGCAGTCAAAGACCTTTCAAACGATATGTAACATGAGGGGTGTGTGCAAAATTAAAAAAAGTACCCCCTTGGGGGGGGGGGGGTTAAAGTAGGGGATGGACACGGAACATGCATAATATGATTAAGTGGTCACAGACCTTTCCAACGATATATAACATGACAGTTGTGTGCAAAATTTAGAAAAGTACCTCTTTGGGGGGGGGGGCAAAGTGGGGAAATGGACATTGGAGATATGCATATGATTAAGCAGTCACAGACCTTTCCAACGATATATGACATGAGGGTTGTCTGCAAAATTTAGAAAAGTACCCCCTTGGGGGAGGGGGGGGCAAAGTGGGGAGATGGACATTGGAGATGCATATGATTAAGCGGTCACAGATCTTTCCAACAATATATGACATGAGGGGTGTCAACAAAATTTAGAAAAGTGCCCCCTTAAGGGGGGGGGAGTGGCGGGATGGACCCCAGAGATGCATAACATGAATAAGCAGTCAAAAACCTTTCCAACAATACGTAACATGAAGGGTTTGTGCAAAATTTACAAAAGTACCCCCTTGGGGGGGGGCAAAGTGGGGGATGGACACCGGAGATGCATAATATGATTAAGCGGTCACAGACCTTTTTAACGATACATAACATGAGTGGTATGTGCAAAATTTAGAAAAGCGCCCCAATTGGCGGGGAAGGGGGGGGGATGGACCACACAGATGCATAACATGAAAAGGCAGTCGCAGGCCTTTCGAACGATATATCATATGAGTGGTGTCAGCAAAGAAAAGTCTCCACCCCGTGTGGGCAAAACATACTACCCCCGCTGCCATAATTATTGATGTGGACTCATTTTTTAAATTCGTTCGCACCCCTCTTCTCCCGCAAAATGTTGTGAATTTTTAAAAACTCCCCTTCCGAATTTTTTTATACCAAAAGCACTTATGTCCGTCGTCTGCATGCAGAGTTTTGTGCTTACAGATGCCAGACACAACAACACACACATAGACAGACGTTTACCGACATTAATAGTATAGATGATACTCAGTGCCTACACATTTCACCCTTTATAATTCAGCCAATGAGTTGACGGTTGTTCATTTCCAGAAACGAAACAATAATTCTTTAGGATGAATTTTGTTTGTTTGATACACCGTGGCAGAATGCGTGCACTGCAGCGACAGGCATCACAAACTTTTTAGGGCACCTGCAGACTAAAAACAAATAATCAATCTTCGCGGGAAAAAAATCCTAGATTTCGTCAAATGATCACGGCAAAAACACTAATTTCATCAAAGGATCATGTAAAACGTGAATTTTGTTAAAAGGCCACAGAAAAACGCGATTTACGCAAAAGATGAGCAAATTTTGTCAAAGAATCGCAAAACAGGAAATTTCACCAAAAGATAGCGCTTTCTTGCCAAATTTCGTCTAAAAATTGCGGAATAAAACGTATTTTATCAAAAAATCGCTGGAAAACGCACATTTTGTTAAAGTATCGAGAGAAAAATGTGAATTTCTTCAAAGATTGCTGAAAAAACGCGAATTTCATCGAAGGATTGCTGAAAATTCATGAAACTTATCAAAAGGCAGCAGAGAAAATGTGATTATTATCAAAGCATTGCGAAAAAAGAAAATTTTGTCTAAGGATCACAGAAAAACGCAAATTTCATAAAAGAATCATGGAAAATAACGCAAATTTCATGAAAAAAAAAATCGCAGAAAAAACACAAATTTCGTCAAATTATCGCTGAAAAAAACACAAATTACGTCATAGGATAGCTGAAAAAATTGTAAATCTTGACAAAAAAAAGATACAGAAAAAAATGCGAATTTCATTAAAGAATCACGAAAAAAAATGCAAATTTTGTTAAAGGATTGCGCAAAGAATGTGAATTTTTTTAAAGGTTCGTGTGAAAAATGAAACTGTCTTTATTAAAAACAGCACACACACAAACATCTATACAAACATCAATACACACAAACATATTATAGGCTGGGCTTGAAATTCAATTTTTCCAAGGAGGGGAGTCTCCCTACCAACATTTTTAAATGGAGGGGAGTTGTAATGTTTGGGAGGGAGAAAAAAAATCCTTAAACCCCACTATTATTTTACGTGCTATTTAAAGAATTACATTAATGCAGACATGACAAAATACCATTGAAAAAATTAAGTCAACTGAGAATGATTATGTAAAATGTTTATTTTTATTATAAAAAAGGGAAGAAAGTTAAGTTTTATATATGCAGTGTATTTTTCAAGTTCCATTAAATGTGTTAGGGACCCTTAACAATTAGGTTGTTAAATAAATTTCTGACTTTAGATTTTACTTGATTGAGATTCACCGATCGATCGTGGAAAAGACACAAAGTTCATCGATCTGTCGCGGAAAAAACGCTAAGTTCGTTGATCTGTCATAAAAAACGCAAAGTTCGTTGATCAGTCGGGGGAAAAAAGCAAATTTCGTCGATCGATTGCAGAATAAACACAAAGTTCGTCGATCTGTCCCCAAAAAACGCAAGGTTCGTCGATCAGTCGCTTAAAAAACGCAATGTTCGTCGATCTGTCGCAGAAAAAACTCAAAGTTCGTTTATCTGTCATGGAAAAAACCACAAAGTTCGTCGATCAGTCGCGGAAAAAACACAAAGTACGTCAATCAGTTGCGGGGGAAAAAAATCACGAAATTTATCGTTCGGTTGCAGGTAAATTAAATAATAATTTCTCCAAAAATGCTGAAATTTTTTGGGCGGGAGGCTCCTACTCATTGTCTTTTTTTGGGCGGGATTTCAAAATTTTCGCCGCGAATCCCGCCCTGAAATTCAAGCCATGATAGATATAGTTTTAATCTGAAATAATATACTGAACTTGAACTAACTTTTGAAAAATCGGGTTAACACAAATCCAACTTGCAGAAATCTACACTCAGTCTGAAATCGACTCGAACCATAAAGACAGTTAACCCAACTTGCAACAAAAATAATTATTGCCGAGAGAGCATTTACCCTCTCTCCCTGTGCTGAAACTTTTCTGATTTTTTCTTTTCTCAGAAATGCTGTAATCATTTTGTCCCCCTATTTTGCCCTTTACAATTCAGCCAATGAGTGGAGGGGGCCAAAGGAGCGTTCCTTATCACAAACGAAAGATGAGATACGTTCGTTTGATGTCGTTGTTGAAAATTTATGGATTTCTATTACTAAAGTAATTTTTTCATTTTACCGTATCTATTTTCTTTTTGTGTTGTATGTATTTTGCTACTTTGAATTTTTTTAAACTAACCCTTTTTTTTTTTGGAGAGTGAGAGAGAGAGAGATTTAGTAATTTGGCGACACGAAGTTCTGCAAATTCTTAAAATCCACAAATCGTTTCCAATGTAAACAATGAAATTTACAATTAAGTTGCAAGTGCAAAATTTCAGTTTTTTAAAATTTTCATGTCATTCTGTACACATTTTAATATGTCATTCTGATCATTATACATATTTAGTTATGCATTATTAATTATTTACTTGACCTTTACTTTTAATATTTTAAATATTTCAAACTTACAGCTAAATGTAATTATTAAAACATTTGAAATACTGCATTCGAAAAATGAAATTTCAGCTTAGAAACGCGACAATTACTATTAGGTTAAAAAAATTTAAAGTAGAAAAGTACTTATGATATAAAAAGAAAAAAAAACAATACACCAGAATTTATCTGTATTACGAAAGCGGGAGAAATGATTTTCTGTGCTATATGAAAAGATATCCAAATAACTCAATCATGAACATAGAAATAGGTATCGGTTTCTATGTTCATGTGCACTCAATCCAAACTTGAAACTTTTAAAAAGGTCATTGAATGAATGAAATTCATCTCCGCCTTTCACATCCAGAAAACTTGCTGTGTCGCCAATTATGTTTATATTTTATATATATATAAAAATAATAATTCAGGCACTTTTCCGTTATACGGACACCATTGTCGCCAAACATACATACATACATACATTTTGGCATAGTGTCCGTATAACAGAAAAGTACTAAAGTTCATGGTTTAAAATCACAATAAAATATCATGAAATTTATTGATTAGTTGTGGGAAAATATCGGGGAAATAATGTGTTTTTCGTGAATTTTTTGTTTTGTTAACAATGTGGTTAGAGAGCCAGGGAGAAATCCAGAAAACTTGCTGTGTCGCCAATTATGTTTATATTATATATATATATATAAAAATAATAATTCAGGCACTTTTCCGTTATACGTACACCATTGTCGCCAAACATCATCATCATCATCATCATCAACCGTTTTCAATCCACTGCTGGATGTAGGTCTCCCCCAGATTTTTCCATTGTTGCCTGTCTAGTGCTTTAGTCATCCAATTAACACCGGCCACTTTTCTGATTTCGTCACTCCATCTTACTTGAGGTCGTCTTCTTGGTCGTTTTACATCTCTGGGATACCACTGTAGGGTGTTTGTGCTCCATCTATTGTCTTGTCTTCTTGCAATGTGCCCAGCCCATTTCCATTTTAGCCATTTAATTCTCTCGATAATGTCAAAAACTTTCGTCTGACTTCTTATCCACGTTATTCTCTTTCGGTCTCTTCTGGTTATGCCTAGCATACATCTTTCCATACTTCGCTGTGTTGTTTGTAATCTTTGTACCATCCGTTTTGTTAGTGTCCAAGTTTCTGCTCCATAAGTTAGTGCAGGCAAAACACATTGGTTAAACACCAAACGCCAAACATACGCATTGGTCGCCAAACATACATACATACATTTTGGCATAGTGTCCATATAACTGAAAAGTACTAAAGTTCATGGTTTAAAATCGCAATAAAATATCATGAAATTTATTGATTAGTTGTGGGAAAATATCGGGGAAATAATGTGTTTTTGTGAAATTTTTTGTTTTGTGTTGTTGTGTTTAATTGTAAGCATTCATTATAATTTTCAGTGCATTATTAAATTGAAATTTTTGTTTAAAATATGTAAACAAAACAGTGACCAGAAACCTGCACAATTTCTAAATATAGATAGATAGATAGATAGATGCAAGCATGTAGTACTTTTAATTATTTGGTAAAAATACTGTGATCGTCACTGAGAAAACTTGAATTTAACCTAAAAGTAATTGTCGAGTGTTTAAGCTGAAATTTCATTTTATGAATACAGTATTTCAAATGTTTTAATAATTACATTCAGCTGTAAGTTTGAAATATTAAAAGTAAAGGCCAAGTAAATAATTAATAATGCATAACTAAAAGTAATTGTCGAGTGTTTAAGCTAATTTCATTTTACTAATACAGTATTTCAAATGTTTTAATAGTTACATTCAGCTGTAAGTTTGAAATATTAAAAGTAAAGGCCAAGTAAATAATTAATAATGCATAAGTAAAAGTAATTGTCGAGTGTTTAAGCTGAAATTTGATTTTACGAATACAATATTTCAAATGTTTTAATAGTTACATTCAGTTGAGATTTTTTTTTCTTGAATTATTCAGTGAAACTCGCCTTATAAATGTACGCAAATAATTCACATCAAAATCTTAAAATAACAAAGTTTTCTTTCGTGTTTAGCTATGCTTAATAACCAAAAAAGCTTGATTAATACAAAAATTATTTGGTAAAAATACTGTGATCGTCGCTGAGAAAACCTGAATTTAATCATCTGAAATTTTACAGTTGCATCTTAGTTTGTTTACATCGGAAACGATTCGCGGAATTTCGTGCCACGAAATCTCTCTCTCTCTCAAAAAAAGGGTTAGTTATAAAAAAATTCAAAGTAGTAAAATACATACGACTTAAAAAGAAAATAAATACGGTAAAATGAAAAAATACCTTAATAAAAGAAATCCATAAAGTTTCATTAACCGAACAACCAAATGGAATCGTAATACACATACTCTTCTAGAGAGAGGAAAAAGCCTTCACCTCATTGGCTGAAACATCGCGTCTGAAGATAGTAAAAGCCTCTAGCTGATTAGCTGAATGCTCGCGCATGCGTATAAATAGCATTTTTGCACGAAAAACTAAAAAGCAGGTTAGCTTTAAGTATATGGATAATATAGTGTTGAATAGATTACATAATGAGCACAGTTGTACAACATTATGGAAAATTAATTTTTAAATCCCCCCCCCACACACACAAAAAAGGGGGGGGGGTACTTTTATATTAGCTGGGCGCCAGTGATAACTCGCCTAATCATGTTTCAATTGGCATCATTTGAATTTCAATCTTCTACGTGAGATTTTGCTATTTGTATTGATATGTTTGTGTTTACGTATTTCATTATGATTATATTTTAGCTATTTTTAAGTAAGTTTTTTAAGTTATTATATTGCAATGTTAAAATATTGACTAGTTGTTATTAGCTAATGTTAAAAGATTGGCGGAAAAGAAAAGGTTGGTGAGATAAAAAAAAAAATTGGTGATCACTGACGCCCGGCTACACTGCAAAAAATAATTGTTGATTTTACAGTATAAAACTGGCACCCCAGCTGCTAGTATTATACCGTAAAATTAACAGTATTAAACAGTAAAATAAGCAGTAATACGCTGCCGTGCAAGCAGTAATACGCTACCGCGCATGCGCGGTAGCGTATTACTGGTATGGCGTATTACTGGTATTACTGGTATTAGTATGGACATATTATAGTAAACGCGGTAGCGTTTGCTATAATATGTTTAAGAAATAGAAAATGCAAACGTTTTTCTGAAATATCTGGCGAACTGAAATATCTGGTATCAGAAAAAGTATTTTGAGATAAAAACATATATTTAGATGTATTTTTATTAGCTTCATGTTCAATTAAATATAATTGAATCAGTTTGAAACAGGCAGAAGTTCATTTTTTCAGGGAAAACTGATGCAATTTTAAAAATTCAAAGTGTGTTAGTGTTTTACTGTTAATACACTATTAAACCTTACTAACTATATACATTTTGTAAACACTTATAATTGGTAACATAGAAAACAATAAATTTTTAAATTGTGGACTTGTACCCTTTTCAAAATTAAATAAAGATAAATTTAATGAAAAATATTTATATGATACCGCATGCGCGGTAGTGTATTACTGCTTGCACGGCAGCGTATTACTGCTTATTTTACTGTTTAATACTGTTAATTTTACGGTATAATACTAGCAGCTGGGGTGCCAGTTTTATACTGTAAAATCAACAATTATTGTTTGCAGTGTAACATAAAAGTGCCAAAAGATGCTATTAGCAAAATTTGAATTCGGATAAGGGAAAATATCAATTTTCGCTCTGTAGAAAACATTTTCAAACTGGTCCTCATAAACAGCATTCCTTAATTTATTTCTATTTTTTATGAAACTATTCAAATTAGTGAAATTTAAAAGTCATACATGGCGTGCCACTCGTCGTTCCATTTCACTCACAACGGTGTGCAGGGTAGTTAATTCGTCACGAAAATTATCAAGAGCTTCTGTCATATCATCCATTATCTGAATGTCTGAAAGAAAAGAGCATGAAAAATATTTGAGGAATTAAATCCGTATTTGTCAGTTTTTGTTGACGACAACAGAGCCCTTTTATAGGCGCCGTTTGCCTTTATTACTTCTTTGCATATTTTTTAAGTGAAGACTTCGCTTATTGATTTTAATATAAAAACAAGTGGTTACTTTTCCGGGTACTTATGTATTATCTGTGCCAGTTTTAAGCCAACTGCGCCAGGCATGGAGCCAATATTACTATTTATAGTAACCCTGATATATTTTTTTTCTTGCTACATGGTACATGCCAGGAAATAATCTATAATATTATTCTTTCTTATTTACTATGCTATTTACCATTTATTGATTTTACTAAAATACTGTTATTTACTATTTTCAACAATGTTATAAATTTAATAAACATATATTAAATTTTATTTATTTTATATTAATTACCATTTTTAACAATGTTATTTGATAATGTTAAATTACTGCGTTTGAAAACATGATTGGCAACGATAAACAAGATTGGTACTTGGCAAACATTTTTGACGGTCAATCTCCTGGCACGGATAATACGTAAGTACCCTTTTCCGTTATACCAACACCATTGTTGCCAAGCATAACAGTTGGAGAAGAGTTCCATATCCTGTACCGGTTGGTGCGATTGGTAAAAAAATCCAAAATGGCGTCAAAAGGGGTGTGACGTCACGTAGTCCATTCCAAGTAGTTAAAAAAGCAACCCCAAAGGCTGAAGATCGCAACAACCACATTAAACATTTATCACCAAAAAACAACTCGCCAAACCTACCGGCACAGGATATGGAACTCTTCCCAATAGTTGGCGCCAAATGAAACAGTTGAAACAAATTAACATTAGTGGCGCGAATGTGATCATTTAAAAAATATAATTTTCAAAATTACGAACTTTAACGAACTATTTTATTAAATCAATACAAATATATACTTAAAAAAAAAGAAAGGCATAGATGTCATATACGCACCACGTTGGCGCGATTTTTTTCTCCCGCCTATTTGACGAAAACTTTGTTTTTGAATACTAGGGGGCCCTGCTCCCTGCTCGCTACGCTCACCAACCCCCGTTCTGATTTCACAGCCTCTTAAAACCTGGAAATGTATCCTGTTTTAAAAAGATGATGATGATGATGATATCACGAACGGCGACTATCTTCTGTAATCAGGTTATAATGCTTTTTCATTTAACTGGTTATAATGCTTTTTCATTTAATTCATCTTTTTCATTTTTAATATTCATGTGTAAACACAATTTTTATGACGTAATTTTCTTTATTTCCTGCATTCAACACGTGATCATTTAATTATTAAACTTTCATTATTGTTTTTAATAGTCTCGCGCAAATTATTTAATTATTAATTATTATTTAATTATTAACTATTAATTATTATCGCATTTTTTATTTGAGATAAAACAATCCTTTGCGCTTATTTAGAAATTGGCAACAATATAAAAAAATTTCAATAAAAGATTTGTTACTCGATTTTTAAGGATTTTTTGAGTTTTTATTGTTCGACCGTGATAATTTTTTGAATTTCTGAAAGCTTGTTATATTTCGCGTTTGGTGGTATGATTTTCGAATCCGTAGGATGGCTAGAAAAAAAAGTAATCGCTCCTCAAAAAAGTCCCTAGTAAAAAAGCGATGAGAATAACCCGGAATATCTACGCAGATTTTCATTGGTCCATTTCCAAACCATTACTTTTTTTTTATATATAGAAGGATGAGTTACAAATATCATGCAATAATAGCACGTGATTTTTTATTTCAATAAAAAAAAAAAGTAATAAATGAAATAGCTTCTATTTATTTAAAAAAGGAAATAAAAATAAATAAATGATAAGTTTGATATAAATAAATATTGATATACATAATAAAAATAATTTATAGAATTAAAATAAAAGTAAATAAGCAACAATTTATTTTTTTCGCCAAATTGGCGGCGAGAGGGGGGGGGGGGGGCGATCGCGCCAACGTGGTGCGTATATTACACCTGTGCTCATGAAAGTACTACACTGCTCAAAACAATTAAAGGATATTGCAGTTTTAGGTGGATTTTGTATCTGGGAAACTTTTTAGCTGATTGATACCTGGTCGACAGACATAGTAGGTTATATGAGAATAAAGTACACATGTTTGGCAGAAAAAAATGCATTTTATTGCGCATCAATGGAGATGCCACCATACACCAACACTCCTCCACCGCCAAATCTGACACTTTCGTGCACGAACGCAGGATTATTCCTACTGCCACGGTCCCTCCAGATGAAAATACGCCTATTATCCGGATGCACAGAAAAACGGGACTCGTCAGAAAACAGAATATTGCTCCATTCATTTCTCCTCCAGTTGACATGCTCGGTTGCCCACTCCCTGCGGTCGCGACGATGCTTTGATGTTAATCTAACACATACCATCGGTCGGCGAGCATACAGACCTACAGCATGGAGTCGGTTTCGGACAGTCTGAGTTGAAATCGTGGTGCCTGTAGCCGAGCGAAGGTGTTGTTGGAGAAGAGTAGCGTTCATGTTTCGGTGTCTCCGAGCTGTTAACGCTAAATACCGATCTTCATTGGGCGTTGTTGCCCGTCTACGACCTTGCCCTGGTCTTCGGCCTGCACATCCACTCTCCAAAAAACGGTTCCAGATCCTGGAAATGACACTCTGTGACACTCCAATGGCTTGCGCTACTTCGGCTTGAGTTTGGCCCCCTTCTAACCTACCAACAATTCTCCAAGCTTCTGAATCTGTCAAATGACTTCGCTGAGACATCGTACTCATTGAAACAAAGCAATCACTGAATGCCGATCATCCTTGTCTTCATTCTCTTTTATCCAGTTGAAAGTCAAATTTCATTCGCTGCCGCTGAAGCGACGTTTTTGACGTCGAACTCAAAATTTGCATACTCCACAGTTTGAAAACCAGAAAAATTTGCATTTGTGATTCTCTTCTTCTATTTTCGGCAAAAAAAATTTCGTTTATATCTTTATTTTATATAAAACTTCAAATATCCTTTAATTGTTTTGAGCAGTGTATTTTTATAAATATGAAAACAATCTTTGATTCACCTAGGACTGAGATGGATACAATCCCATTTTAGTACTTACGTATTATCCGGGCCAGCTAAGATACAAGCATGGCGCCAATTATACTAATCACAGTAACCCTTATCTACAAAAACAACTTTTCAAAAGTAAAAAAAAAGCCAAGTGTAAAAAAAAAAAGTTGTGGCTAAAAAATGGTGTGATATCAAATTTCCAAGCTATTATATTACTTTTTTAACTTTTTTCCATTAAATAAGTTATCATATATATAAGTCGAGTGCCTACGTATATGTTAATAGAAATCGTTTTCTCCTGTACTAAATACATCCTAACGAGTTTCTGAAAATTCAATTTTTTTCAAATTATGCATGATGGGCTTGGCGGCCATCTTTGCATATTATTCACAAAATTCTAAACATCCAAATCCGTAGTTAAAATCCGAAGTTCAAAATTGTTATTTAAGCAAATATTTTAAGCGTTTCATTTATAGATTTGTATGATCTGAAAATTGTGTCTTAAGATAATGATGACTTATCTTAAAGATTCATCTTATGATTTATTTTTTACAGTAATTAATAATTTCAAACTAGTAAAAATCAATTTCTCAAAATATCAGTCTTATCTAATTTATCTGTCCGTAGTTAAAATCTGAAGTTCGAAATTGTTATAAACATATTACATTGCAAACATATTACGCTTTTACTTTAGAAATTTGGGTGCTTAGAAATATGAAAAGATGGCCGCCAAGCCCATCATGCATAATTTGAAAAAAAATTGAATTTTCAGAAACTCGTTAGGATGTATTTAGTACAGGAGAAAACGATTTCTATTAACATATACGTAGGCACTCGACTTATATATATGATAACTTATTTAATGGAAAAAAGTTAAAAAAGTAATATAATAGCTTGGAAATTTGATATCACACCATTTTTTAGCCACAACTTTTTTTTTTTTACGCTTGGCTTTTTTTTTACTTTTGAAAAGTTGTTTTTGTAGATATCATTTCTTTTTTTTAAAACAGAATAAACATAATTTAAATAATCTAAACATGAGAAATAATTTAAAATTACATTTTACTTTCAGTCATTGTTTAAAAGGTTAACTAGAAATACCAGTAGATTTTTAAATTAAACTAATAACAACATACTAAATGTGGCTTGTTATAATACTTGTTATCCCCCGTTAAAAAATATCACTGACTTATCGATGAAATGAATAAAAATGCAATACGTACATAGCGTGTCAGCGCTGCATTTGAAATCAAACGTGATATCATGCTCTTTTATTATTAGCACTAGCTGGCTTCGCCCGCTAGCGGACCCCTAATTTATATCGGGGCCTCGAATCTTGTAAAACCTCGAACCGAACGAACCTCCGACCTGGTTCTCCGCTGCCTTCGGCACCGGATAATCCCTTAATTTGCACATCGAATAGTATAAACCTCTAACCAAACTAACTTCCGACACGGGTCCCCGCTGCCTTCGGCACCGTATAACAGTCGTGCTGCGCACGCTCAAGTTCCATCTTCCACCACCAGGTAGCGCAATCTGTTCTGTATGAACCTCGGGCACTGAAATCGTTAAGGCTATAGATGTCGAGTCGAATGAGCCATATCCCGTCGTGATCCGACTCGTAGGAACAGATATAGGAAAGCGTCCCCTGGTGGTGAAAGCTAATCGCGCTTGGGGGGCAAAAGGGGGGATGAACACCGGAGATGCATAATAGGATTAAGCGGTCACAGACCTTTCCAACGATGTATCACATGAGGGGTATGTGCAAAATTTAGAAAATACCCCCCCCCCCTGCATATTATGATTAAGCGTTCACAGACTTTTCCAACGATATATCACATGAGAGGTGTCGGCAAAATTTAGAAAAGTGGTGGGAGGGCTGAAAGTGGGAGGATGGACCCCGAAGATACATAATATGAATAGCGGAACAAATTTAGAATTTCTGAAAGCTGATTTTTATTTATTTATTTATCTATTTTTTATTTTTTGTTTATTATTATTTTATTTTTTTTGCGTTGCCCTGTGCATGTTTGGAATTTCTTAGCAATTTCTTAGATTTACCTTATTTTATTCAATTAAACATTGTACTGTTACAATAAATTTAAATGGAAACTTCACTTCTAAAACAAAAATAATTTAACAACTGGATTTCATTAATTTATAGGAAAACTAGCAAGCTACGCCCGCTGCGCCCGCTGCGCTGGTCGGTTTCTACAAATGAACCCTGAATCAAACGAAATATGTCGTTTAATTTGACCTTGTATTTGAAAGCAATCTGTATATTTACGTGGAATATCCTTCCACATTACTGAAAAATGACGCGATTGCGCTATTATATTTTCTAATGTGCAGTCAAAATTTTAGCTGTTAAGGACCAACTCTTTTATTTGGTCATTTACAGTTAGGGTTTGCTAAAGAATGATAAAACTATATGCAATATACTAAAACCATCACTAAAAATTATCGAAATAACAATGCAAACAAATTAACTAACAAAATCCATTCAGAAGAAGTTTTTATAAAGGCTAATCTTTGATATTCTGATTATTGAACTTTTCCACATAATTCTAAAACAACAAAACGATATAAAATATACTAAAACAATCCTTACAAATTATCTACTTAACAATGCAAGTCGCAAAAAATACGCCCAGTAAAAACTATCAAAAAGGCTAATATTTCGGAATCGGGTTCACTTGACTATATAACCTTCACACATAACTGTTGGACTAAGCAACGTAGGACAATATATAGTACATTAACACCATTTCTGAAATAGCATCTAACTAACAATACAATTCTCATCAAAATCCGTTCAGTAGAACTTTTTTAGAAGGCTAATCTTTCATAATCGGAATCAAATATTGAAAAGGCTAATATTTGATAAAAAAAATGGTCACCCGATTTTCGAATTTCCCCCTATAATTCTAGAACTAAGCAACGTTATATAATAAAACGTTCCCTAGAAAATTATTTAACAGTATAGGTTCCATCGAAATACATTCGGCAAAATCTTTTAAAAAGGCTAATCTTTCATAGTCGGATTGATCTGATTATAGAACTTCCCAGAATAATTATATAACTAAGCTACGTTGAACGATATGTTATACATTAAAACCTTCCCTTAAAAATTATCTTAGTTTAAGTTCTACGAAAATGCATTCAGCAGAACTCGAGTTATAAGCAGCTGGAACGAAATTTCATATATGTAGATGTAAATAGAAGTATATTGCCATTAATATAGTTTGCATTTGAATGAAAAAAGGTACTTTTCGGTTAGCCGGGCACCAGTGATATATGAACACTCACACACACACACACACACACACACACACACATATATATATATATATATATATGTGTATGTATATACATGTATTTGTGTAGATATATGTGTATATATATATATATATCACTGGCGCCCGGCTAACCAAAAAGCACCAAAAAAAAAAAAAAATACTGCGAAAATGCAGTCGTACACTTGAAAAAAAAACACCTTTTGGCCTAAAATCTCTCATCAAAACTGTTTTTCTTTTTTTTCTTTTCTTTCTTTTTAAAAAAATAAAATTAGTAACAGTTTTTTTTTTTTTTTTTCCAGATGTATAGCCATTTCAATTCTTTCTGCAACAAAAAAAGACACTTTTTGGCTTAAAATCAAATTGTTTGGGGTCAAAAGTAAAATGAAAATCGCCAAAAACAAAAGATAAATCGCCAAATTTGTTTCAATAGAAATCTTGCCCCTTGAATAATGTTTTAAGCATTATGAACATTTCTAATCATGTTTAAATTAAATATTTTCGTTTTATAATATTCTCTCATCAAAACTCTTTTTTCTTTCTTTCTTTCTTTCTTTTTTTTTAAATAAAATTAGTAACAGTTTTTCTTTTATTTTTCGAGATGTATAGCCTTTTCGTTTATTTCTGCAACAGTAATGATCGCCAAAAAATTAGCAATGGTAACCTTTTCGGCCAAAATAACAGAACTTTCTATCATAATTCGATAGCTATTATACGTAGAACGTTGTGTTAGATACTAAAACCTTCCCTGAAAAATTATCTCTCGAACAGTGCAAGTTCCATCAAATTCCATTCAGCAGATCTCGAGTTATAAAGGAACGGAACGAAATTTCCGTTTGTGTTTTGTCTCGTATATATAGTAGATGACGTGAAAGGTATTCCTGCGAACGAAATGCCTGTCCTTTACCGTGTTTTTTTATTTTTAGAAATAAATGAATCACATTTAATTCATTTCAAAATTTTTGTTTACGTTTGGAAAGAAATTTTAAATGGCGATAACTCTTAATGTATACATTTTAGAAGATACATCTTCCCTCAAAAACTAATTTATTTTTAAAGATCTGTCTAAAAACGAAAATTATATATTTAAAATATTTTTAAAGCATAAACACTACGTCTGATTACTTTATTTTACAATATTTATAAGAACACGCATTTTATTTTATCAGACAATTAAATACACTAAACAAACATGAGTGAAAAATTGACCGGGGCCTGGACTCGAACCTGGGACCTTATGCGTACCATGCCGACGCTCTGCGACTGAGCTACCCAGATCCATATCCGTAACCGGCAATTTCTCATACTTATTCATGTTAGAAACAATCATCTGCCACAGTTTGCAGTCATATTTAATTATTTGATAAAATATGTGTTCTTATAATTGTGAAGTTTTATTTAAAAAAAAAAATATCTTCAGAAGAAAATGGCTGACTTGCAGATGAAATTTGATGTGGTTATATTATAACCTGTAACTGATTTGTGCTATTTTAATACAGATGGTACATGGTCGTTGGCGGGCTTTATCTCTGTTTTGGCATAATTTTTTAATCGCCAAGTCAATTAACAGTTTTTTGCTAATTAAGGATAGAAAATATTTTTTTTTTACACTGAATTTTATAAAAGCACATAGATTACGTAATTACTTGTCCAAAAATGCAATCCTTTTTTTATTCTGCCCAATATTAAGGCCTGTAGCTTGTTTGAAAAAAAAAGTTTGACGAAGAAAATAGTGATCATTTTAAGTAACTCGACGTTTTTTAAAAAAAGCTATATCTCTGTTTATAAATCACTTATGAAGATGAGTTTGGTCTTAAATTGAAGAAATTTTTCCTTAGATTCTTCTAGTTTTCGTTTTTTTTTTCTACGACGCTTGGTTTGTTTGATATCTGATATTTTAATCTGGCATGTTTTGTCGATTTAACATTGCGAAGTTGCTTTCTGTATATAAGCATTAGCGGTCTTTATTCCACTTCTTGGCGTTGTTTGTGTGGCGTTTTTTTTTTAAGCTTGGCTTGGCAGAGCGACCGCCCTGCTTGATTTTTTGACAACTATATCGTTTCAAATAATATAACTATTTATTTATTAAAATTTAAACCTTATTTATTTTTTTATTGCAATTCATAGTTTATTTTTTATTGCAATTCATAGTTTATTTTTTGATTATTATAGTTTATAGCTTTTTGTTATTTATTCATTATATTTCATTTATTATATTTTATTTATTTATTTATTTTATTATATTTATCATTTTTTAAAATGTTATGTGTTTAATAATGTTAAATTGCTGTTTTGAACTTGGTTGGTAACGATAAACAAGAATGGAAATTGGGAACTATTTTTTGCGGTCTATCTCCTGGTCCGGTTAATACCCAGTCATATTACACAAAAATTTTGCATATAAATTAACAACAAAAAAAAGATATTACTTTTAACTATATTAACATACATATTACCATTCAATTCGCCCATTGCTGCATCTGCGTCTCCCATAGCTATTAAAAGAAATAAAATGCCACCTCTAAAAATTTGACACAATTTACAAGAAATTTTAAGCTATTGATAAAAGAAAATTGTTTAATCTGGATGCAGATAATGTTGCATCTGATAGCTAATGCCACTTGTTTATTTGTTAATTAATTTAAAAATTATGTCACATAATTCCACGTTCATAATTGCAGTTAAATTATTTTTTATTAATTTGATTGTTTTTAAAATATTGTGATTGCTTTGTGATTATTTTTAAATATTTTAAGTGGCAATATATGGTTCTTATGTTCACAATTATAATGCAGAGATGCCATCATCATAAATTGAGAAATTTCAAAATAAAATTATAAGACCAACATATTTTGATAATTTTTTACCAGTTTTATTCAGTTCCAAGTGGGTATGGTGTCAACATGCATATTTTATCGTGACCTAAGTTTTTATTGAATGCGGCTTGGCGCAAATAATCTACACAATTTTATTGTTATAAAATGGTTTGTTAATTTCTTCTATCTATAATAGAAGAAGGTATTGTAATCGGAATTTTTTCGACGGATTAACGCCTTTTTGGGGCCGGAGACCCCGAAAACCATGTTTTTCTAAAAGGTCTGTCTGTCCGTGTGTCCGTACGTGTGTCTTCTTTGTATCATCGAAAAGTGTAGATATGCATAGAATTGAACCAAATTTCATTTATATTTTTTGGTTATGGTCAGCAGGTCCCAGTTGAATTTGGGGATATTCCACCGGAAGGGGGGCACTGTGCTAGCAATTTTTGTTCCATTTTCATTATTTTATCTTCGAAAAGTGTATGAAGTTATGCATAGAATTGAACCGAATTTTATATATATATTTCTGCAGGCCAAATTTTATATATATGCCTGCAGGCCAAAGTTCAATTTGGGGGATATTTCGCCGGAAAGCGATGTGATAGAGATTTCCTCAATTTTTCGTAGTTGTGTTGTACATCGGCTGCTCATGAAGCGAAGAGTGCTTCGCATCCAGGTAACATGGCATTCGCAAGTAGCTCACGTACAACAGAATGATGAAAAATATTGATTTTATTGGCGCTGAGGTAGTAAATTTTGAAATATTAATATGTATGCGATAGAAGAAAGTTTTGTGATTTGCCACATCCGACTAGGTTTTGTTTGTTTTTCAGACGATCATCCTTATATATTATTTCTCCTGTCAACATCCCTTTTACTCAGAAAATATGAAACGCAGAACAACGAATGAGATACCATATGAAAGGTTTTAGAACAGGCTTCTGACATAGCCCACTTAACAATTCGTTAAAACATGTTTTTGATTAAAATTTGCTGAAATTAAAAAATTAAATCGGCATTGTTTTCATGAAAGAAATGAAAGGTTTTCCTGAAATTATTGTTGCCAAAAAAAATAAAATACCACATTATATGATGCTCATAGCAATTATTATAAAAAACACCGCACGGGTTTATTTTATACTTATGATTAAAAAGCGAAATTGAAATTGAAATGTTTAGATTTATATTTCTAAGTCCAATGGTTTTCCCGAAGCGGATGACGTCATCCTCTAATGCAGTCAAAATACGATTGTTAATTTTTTTTTCTCGCGCGTGCCTTTAGTAATCTTGGATCAGTTTTTAGTCTAACTTTGATGGAATAAATTAGATGATATTCTGGCTTGACTAACAACTAAATGTTGTTTGCAGATATTTTTATCCTTGCTTTTTCTTTAGAAGTTTAAACCTGCATCTAATAAATATTACATATTGATAAAAAATTATACTTCTCTATTATCCCGTCAACCACTTTTCATAACAAAAAACTATCGCCAAATAAACGGGATAACGTTGCCATTGGAATATCAAAAAATAAATAAAATATAAGAATTTAAGGACACAATTGTTATTTTAATTAATAAAATAACTACTAAATCAGTAAAACATAATGGAAAATACACGCAAATGTCGAATGTAAAACCACTAGATGACGTAACAAACACGCATAATGATTCTGACATCAAGTAAATGGGACTGCATTTTTGGCGTTTAATCTTACAGTTTGGCGGTAGTTTTTTGTTATGAAAAGTGGTCGACGGGATAATAGAGAAGTACCTAAAAAATATTAGATTTCAGTGCGAAATCTTCGCACGGGCCCTCTTGTCATCCTTATATATTATTTCTCCTGTCAACATCCCTTTTACTCAGAAAATATGAAACGCAGAACAACGAATGAGATACCATATGAAAGGTTTTTGAACTGGCTTCTGACATAGCCCACTCAACAATTCGTTAAAACATGTTTTTGATTAAAATTTGCTGAAAATTAAAAATAAAATCCTTATATATTATTTCTCCTGTCAACATCCCTTTTACTCAGAAAATATGAAACGCAGAACAACGAATGAGATACCATATGAAAGGTTTTTGAACTGGCTTCGGACATAGCCCACTCAACAATTCGTTAAAACATGTTTTTGATTAAAATTTGCTGAAAATTAAAAATAAAATCGGCATTGTTTTCATGAAAGAAATGAAAGGTTTTCCTCAAAATATTGTTGCCAAAAAAATAAAATACCGCATTATATGATGCTCATAGCAATTATTATAAAAAAAAACCGAGCGGGTTTATTTTATACTTATGATTAAAAAGAGAAATTGAAATGTTTAGATTTATATTTCTAAGTCCCATGTTTTTTCCCGAAGCGGATGACGTCATCCTCTAATGCAGTCAAAATACGATTGTTAATTTTTTTTTTTTTCTCGCGCGTGCCTTTAGCAATCTTGGATCAGTTTTTAGTCTAACTTTGATGGAATAAATTAGATGATATTCTGGCTTGACTAACAACTAAATGTTGTTTGCAGATATTTTTATCCTTGCTTTTTCTTTAGAAGTTTAAACCTGTATCTAATAAGTATTACATATTGATAAAAAATGATACTTCTCTATTATCCAGTCGACCACTTTTCATAACAAAAAACTATCGCCAAATAATCGGGAGAACGTTGCCATTGGAATATCAAAAAATAAATAAAATATAAGAATTTAAGGACACAATTGTTATTTTAATTAATAAAATAACTACTAAATCAGTAAAACAGAATGAAAAATACACGCAAATGTCGAATGTAAAACCACTAGATGACGTAACAAACACGCATAATGATTCTGACATCAAGTCAATGGGACTGCATTTTTGGCGTTTAATCTTACATTTTGGCGGTAGTTTTTTGTTATGAAAAGTGGTCGATGGGATATTAGAGAAGTACCTAAAAATATTAGATTTCAGTGCGAAATAAAAAATGATACTTCTCTATTATCCACTTTTCATAACAAAAAACTATCGCCAAATAAACGGGAGAACGTTGCCATTGGAATATCAAAAAATAAATAAATAAATAAAATATAAGAATTTAAGGACACAATTGTTATTTTAATTAATAAAATAACTACTAAATCAGTAAAACATAATGAAAAATACACGCAAATGTCGAATGTAAAACCACTAGATGACGTAACAAACACACATAATGATTCTGACATCAAGTTAATGGGACTGCATTTTTGGCGTTTAATCTTACATTTTGGCGGTAGTTTTTTGTTATGAAAAGTGGTCGACGGGATAATAGAGAAGTACCTAAAAAATATTAGATTTCAGTGCGAAATCTTCGCACGGGCTCTCTGGTCATATATATTATTTCTCCTGTCAACATCCCTTTTTCTCAGAAAATATGAAACGTAGAACGACGAATGAGACAGCATATGAAAGGATTTTGAACAGGCTTCTGACATAGCACACTTAACATTTCGTTAAAACATGTTTTTGATTAAAATTTGCTGATAATTAAAAATTAAATCGGCATTGATTTCATGAAAGAAATGAAAGGTTTTCCTAAAATTACTGTTGCCACAAAAATAAAATACCAAATTATATGATGCTCAGCAATGATTATAAAAAACACCGCATGGGTTTATTTTATATTTAAGCAAAGTTGAAATTGAAATGTTTAGATTTATATTTTTATGTCCCATGTTTTTCCCGAGGCGGATGGCGTCATCCTCTAATGTAGTTAAAATACGATTGTTATTTTTGTTTTTCTTGCGCGTGCCTTTTGCAATTTTGGATCTGTTTTTACTGTAACTTTAATGGAACAAATTAGATGATATTCTGGCTTGACTGACTAAATGTTGTTTGCAAATATTTTTATCCTGACATTTTCTTTAGAAGTTTAAACCTGCATCTAATAAATATTACATATTGATAAAAAGTATTAGATTGTAGTACGAAATTCTCGCACGGGCCCACTGGTTGTATAATAAATGGCGATTATATAATTACCGCTCATAGACAGTACTGTAACTGAATTCTTTTCTATATCCCTGTAAATGAACAATAAATGCAATGCACACCATTCTTTTAAGTTCGCAACGTAATTTAGTGACACACTGTTTTATTTAACTTAAATTTATTTTTGTATGTAAAGATGGACTTAAATAATCGATTTTCCCCTCAGTTCCTGATATGCTAGAATTATAAAAAATATGCCGATAGGTATGCTTCCGATGACAATACAAAATTTTAGATCTTAATTATAAATAAATAACTTAATTTTAAAGTTTATTTCCGTTAGCCGGGCACAGGTGATAAATCGCCAACTATTCTTTGTGGCTACAACTGTTTACGAGTTACGACAAGAAAGAAAAATCCTGCGTCAAGCATAGATTATGAAACACTTTCCAACACATTAAGAATACTGTAACAAAACATCACAGTTAGTTTAATAAGGTGAAAGATGGTGTTTGGAAAACGCATGACACAACCCAATTTCAACAATTACCATCTATATAGTCAGAAAAATATCAAAATTCTTTTGTGCAGCCTTGTATATGATCTACAAATTTGTATATAAAGTACATAGTGTAGAAAATTGTAGTTCAATTAAGAAACGCATCACACAGTTAAAAATACATCTTCAGAAATTTCCATGAATAAGCGGAAATGTACTCAAATACTTTTATGCAGTCCTGTATATAATCTGTAGACTATATACAACAATACATACCACGTACTATGCAAAAATTTAGTTAAACATAAAAAAGTAAACCAAAGTTGAAAAATCACTTCCAGAAATTATCACTCGGAAACAGTAATGTAACTGAATTCTTTTGTATATCCCTGTAAATGAACAATAAATGCAATGCACATCATACTTTTCAGTAAGCAACTTATAGTGCACCTCAATAATTCATATAAGTTTTATTATGTTTGAAATAGTGTAACATCATTAAAATGCAGTTCAAACAATTTTTCCCCGTAGAACATTATGTGACAGAATCCCTTTGTGTAACCCTGTAAATCTAAACTAATAAAAGAAAGTTTCGCTCTGTGTGTCTGTTGGCGATGGCTAGGAAAATCTGGCCCACCTAGAAGGCTGGAAATTTAGATTTAGGTAGTCCAAACTCTCTCCTGGTGCAACATTACTTCAGAATTTTAATATTTTAATTACTTTCTGAAATATTAATTAAAATGCACAAAGAACTCTCATTAAAAATACGCTTTTATTCTCTTGGGTTGGTTGGTTCACTGGTTGGTTGCATCGATTCTTCACAGAAGTTATTAAATAAACCAGAGTAGCGATGCACAAATAAGGATTTCTAACTAAATAGTGTCAACATGGATTGAAGTTATTAGCGTAGAGGAGCCATGCGAATGTCACGCCACCTGTGCATGACAAATTACACATACATCCCACTGATTGAAATATTTTGCAGTCATATTTTTCTTCATTACAATTAGTCGGGTTTAAGTTTTTTTTTTACATGACATTTATTATTATGATGGAGATTGTTAATACAGAAAACTTTATTTAACAGATTCTTTTTTATATTTGCGGGAATTAAGAGGGACAAGGGTCTAATTACATTTAAGCTTCAAGGTGTATTTCTAGAAAGCAGTTACCAGAATTTCCGAATAGTAGTGTAAAAGTAGTAAGCCAAATTTCAAATTAAGTTCCTAGCTTAACCAAATGAATCAATCATTAACGATGTATTGTGATCCTCCTAATTAGTTATTTGCTGAAGGCCACTTGAACAACCCCCCCCCCCCCCCACCCTTCCCGGACCGTTCTTCAAGGTTTTTTCTCTAACTCTGCTCCGTTTCCATATCTCAGCAACTATCTTTCCGATTTCAACGCAAGTGATTTCAAACATTATAATTAACTTAATAGTCACCATTTATAACATTAAACTAAATTTATGAGTAGCGGTTACCACTATTTACGAATAACAGTTTAAGCCAAATTTGTAATTAAATTCAAAGCTTAAGGAAACGAACGAATTTTGAAAGATGCATAGTGGTCCTCCTAATTAGTTATTTGCTGAAGGCCACTTGAACAACCCCTTCCCCCCGGCACTCCTTTCAAGGTTTTTTTCTCTAACTATGCTCCGTTTTCATATCTCAGCAATTATCTTTCCGATTTCAACACAAGTGATTCCAAATATTATAATTAACTTAAATGTCACTCTTTATAACATTAAACTAAATTTATGAGTAGTGGTTACCACTATTTCCGAATAATTGGGTAAGCCAAATTTGTAATTAAGTTCCTAGCTTAAGCAAACGAACGAATTTCGAAAGATGCATAGTGCTCCTCTTAATTAGTCATTTGCTGAAGGGTACTTGAACAACCCTCCCCCCCGGCCCCTCATTCAAGGGTTTTCTCTAACTATGCCCCGTTTCTATATATCAGCAACTATCTTTCCGATTTCAACGCAAGTGATTCCAAACATTATATTTAACTTAATAGTCACCCTTTATAACATTAAATTAAATTTATGAGTAGCGGTTACCACTATTTACAAATAAGAGTTTAAGCCAACGTTGTAATTAAGTTCCTAGCTTAACAAAAGGAACGAATATTTATGCATGCATAGTGGGTCTCCTAATTAGTCATTTTCTGAAGGACACTCGAACATCTCCTCCCTTCGGCACCTCACTCAAGGTTATTTTCTCTAACTGTGCCTTATTGCTATAACTGGGCTAATAATGTTCCAATCTTCTCGAAACCAGCTCAATTTTGTAGTGCGCCTACTATACAGTAGGTAGGCAGCGGGGACCTGTCTCAGAAGTTCGTTCGGAAAGAGGTTTGTTTAGAACAGAATGCTCCCCTGGCGGTGGTAGGGGGAAATAAAAGATTTTCTCGAGCGTACGAGCATGCCTGGTATCACGGCCTACTCCAGATAACTGGAGTAGGCCTTGCTGGTATACGGTTCCGAAACCATCGTAGACCGTGGCCAGAGTTCCGTTTTTTAAGAGATTTAAGTTTATTACAAGGGCTCGGGCAACGCCGGGCGGGTCAGCTAGTGAATAATAAAAGCTTTTCACCCCATATTCTACAGATGTTTTAGGGCACCTCAGAAATGGATAACAATTTCATTATGCTAGATTAATTTTAACACAATTATTCAAAATGGTAAAGAAATCATACGAGTTGTAATTTTCCAACTGGACGAAGAATGTGCGGGCCAGGATTCGAACCTGGGATCTCTTGGCTGAAGCTGTCATGCTCTACCAACTGAGCTATCCCGGTAGAATCTGGAGGGCCTAATTCATCCAGTTAACCTTATTGATCGTAGCATGTGGTCTGACATTTGAATCAGCTCAACAGAATAGATCGCAGGTAATGGAATTCCAGTAAACGCTGGATGCGTGATTACACTAGATTAATTTTAACACAATTATTCAAATTAGTAAAGAAATCATATGATTTCTTTACTAATTTGAATAATCCCAGGTTCGAATCCTGGCCCGGACATTTTTCGTCCAGTTGGAAAATTATAAGTCATATAATTTTATTATGTTTGAAAAGGTAAAGTAAAACCAGGAGAGATGGCGCGGTCGGACAGGTTAAGACAGGCTTCAGTCATAAACAGGTTCTATTTCACACATTTTACTGTAATTTAATTTTTGTTTTTAGAAATGTATGTACTATTCTTAAAAAAAAAAAATTATTTGTATAATAATGGTCATTTAAAAATATATGCATTTTTTGTAAAATTATTGTGCAAGGCCTCCTTTTACTTATTTTTGCAGGGGTCCGAAAATTTTCGCCTGTGCAGACCTATAGGAAGAATGAAGACCAGGCCCGGCTTGGCCCGTAAAAAAGAAGTCTGGCCCGGCCCAAGACTGCAGAGAAAAGTTAGGCCCGGGTCCGGCCAGGCAGTGCAGACCTCTACCTGGTATCCCATTCAAAACATGTTTGGTATAATATATTCTACCACCTGTTATACTTTATAAACGTTATACTGAAACACTCTGTATAGCTACATAATTGCCTTTAATGTGGCAACTGTGTAATACTATTAGCTAAGCAGTTATCCCCAGGTAGCACAAAGATATTGGCCAATATCAAAATGTAATATCGACCAATATCAAAATGTGACATTGATCAACATTAAATGCACCCCCCCCCCCCCCCCACACACACACAAAAGAAAAATAATAATAATAATATTCAGGAATATCACTTTTTGATATCTAGCAATGTTGGCCAATATTTTCCGACATCAGCGAATATCATTTTGTGACATTGAGCAATATAATTTAATAACATTTTCAGAGATATTTGTTTCTGATATTCCTGATTATCATTTTCATTCAGTTATATTGGGTGATATCTTTTCCTGAAATTTCTGACTATCGTTTTTCAATACTCATAAACACTGTCGATATTAACAATACCTGATGTTGTAAATTTGACATACGACATTCAGCGACTTTCGAAATATTGGCCAATATTGCGGTTGACATTGGCCGATATCGCTGTGCTACCTGAGTCGTGTAGAAAGAAAAAAAACTATTTGCTCCACTAATTAATATTATCAATGTCATTATTTTAGCGCGTGTATCTTCAGACCAGTGCGTGTTTCTTCAGGGCACGCATACTACGTAAATACTTTTTTTTAATATAAGCACCTGCGAATTTTATGCATTACGAATTAAAATGAATTCAAGAAACTGTAAGAAAGTAACCAATTTGGGATTTGAGAATACCCTTAATGTTTCCGGTCATTCATGCAGTGTTACAATGAATTAATATAATTAGAATGAAATGATGTAGTTTAACATATAATTAAGTGAACCTAATTAAGCAATTTAAAATTGATACTGACTTTCAATTTTCCGTAATCTGGTAATCTTTTTAAAACAGAGTAAATTAATCTGTTTTTAGAGCCTGAGGGACCTGGAGATGTTGGCGAGCTTAGCTCGTAGAGGGCAGAACTCCCTTGTTTTAATAAAATTTTATTAATGTTGTAATGAAATCGATTATAACGAAGTCCACATTTAAAAAATTATTTTCAGGCTCCTTTGAGCTTCGTTATACGTATCGTTATTATATTATAATTACTTTCCACTGTATTAAAGAGGATACAGAGGAAAAAATGCCATTGTTCAGTTAATTTTCCTTTATTTTATTGTTCTTTAATTTATTTTTAACTATTTTAAGTGGTAATATAGGGTTCTTATGTTCACAATTATAGTGGAGAGATACTATCACCATAAATGTGCATTGACAAAATATGAGATGGCTCATATTTTGTCCCCACATAGAATTTTAAAATAAATCTATTTTCTAAGATGTTTTGACTATTTTAATATATTTTAGGGTCTTTATAACTGCCTCTTTAATTGGGTTTCGTTTGAAGATTTAAAAAAATATGTTAGATAAGATAACAAGATAGAAACATAGCCATCTTAAAATGGATGAATCACCTCATATAAAATGAATTAAATATTTAGTGCTGCCATCTATTGATTCCTATCGGAACACAAATCTTATTTATGGTTCATTATTCAATATTAATTGCAATAGTAATTTCAATAAGATTTATTTAGCAAATTTTAACGTATTTCAATTTTATTTTTCATCGATATGAAGTGCTCACAACACAATCGTCGTTTTTTTTTTTTTTTTTTTTTTTTTTTTTTTTTTTTAAATACGTTTTACTTTTTGATATACATTTAACATTAAAAGAAAAAAAAACTCAATGGTGTTATAAGCGATTCATTTTTAAAAAAATAAAAAATAAATAAACAGATACAGTTGAAATACGTTGAAAATCGCTAAATAAATCTGTTTCTGATTTTGTGTAACGCATTCAAACAATTTTCAAACAAAAATCGATCACAAACGCACTAAATTCAGATTCTAAATTATAATAAAACAGTCAAAACATTTCAGAAATAGGAAAGTTCTTTTTACCCTATCAGGAGCAGGGGGGCGAAAAAATTAGCCTCTTACCCTTTAAAATAAATGTATCACACCATTTAAAAATGAATTAAATTTTTAGTGCTGCCATCTATTGATCCCTAACGGGGAACAAATCTAACTCATATGGTTCATTATTCAATATTAAAATATCATCAATTTCATTACAGTCTTTAAATCATCCAAAATTATTCCTATAAAGTAAAACCAGATTAACCTTTTAGAGGACGAAATTTCCAACTGTGAATATAGAATTAAAAAATCATTTAAAAATTAGACTTCATTCATACTGATTTAAAAAACGCTATTATAAAGCGTATACCCAGAACCGTGCAAAGAGAAAACTGAACCCGGAGCAAAGTTTCAATTTGATAACCCCCCCTCCCCTTCTTTTTGTGACAGGTAACACAAAACTGATAAAGTACAGAAACAGAAATAAATTCTATTGAATAAACATTTCGCGTTTATGTTGGAACTTTAAAAGGTTTAATTTTAATTCAGAAATTGCAAACAACTAAATGCGTAAAAAAAAAAATTGCACTTATTTGTTGGAGAGTTCATCATATTTTGAGACAGAAAAAAAGAAATTCCCCAGAAAATGATCGATGACCAAAAAATGAATAAATAAATAAATTAAACCGTGGTTGGTAGTATAAATTTGGCGCCCCCTCAATTTCCGCGCCCGGGGCGAAGACCCCCCTCGCCCCCCTCTACGCACGGCCCTGCGTATACCCTCTGGTTATTTTAGGGCTACAACACTGCTTAAAATGATTCACTGCATTAAAAGAACGTAAGAAATAATACATACACATTGTAATTTGTTAAACTCACGGATTCCCAATTTGGAAAAGATGTCTGTAAGTGTAAACTTAGCTTGCAATTGCAATTGGCTTGCAAATGCAAACTAAAAGATTACATTTAGGTTCCTTTAAGGGACCGCTTCACTGAAACTGCCCAATCGCGAAATCCCATGTTAAACTATTGGAAAAACTTAGAAGTGCGATGACTCATTACATATATATATTAAAATACGGTTTTTACCATCAAAAAGTAGACGTCAGATGCCAACGATGTCCTTTTTTTTTTTTTTTTTTTTTGTCTTTTTAGTATTTAAAAAAAATTCCTACAAACTTTGAAATTTCGACTGGATTATCATCTTCTTAAATGTAGTTAAAATTTACGGAGACAATGTTTAAGAACGCACGTCGTCGGCATCTGACATCTCATTTCTGTTGGTAAAAAAACGTATTTTAATAATTATATTAGGTAATGAGTCATCGCTGTTCTAAGTTTTTCCATACGTTAACACGGCATTAAGCGATCGGGGAGTTTGAGTGAAGCGGTCACTTAAAGTCTACCATAGTACACAGGGTTATAAATATAATATTTACGATTTTTTTTTTTTTTTTAATCTACAAATTTTCAACTTAAGTCACATATGTGCTTAGATTTAATCTTTTATAATGGCTTTCTGCTTTGCTTATTATTTAATCTCCTCATATTCCATTTAGAAATAATTCAACACAATCTTAATTAAAAAAAGTGTGAGACCCTGTATTCAGAGCTAAATACGCGTGTTTTCATTTTAATGCCAGAAAACACTAAATATTCATAAAGTTCAAATTGTCATAACTCGGTAAATTTTGGCCGTAAAATAATGAGATTTTTTAAAATGTCTTATACTGTGAAGCAAAACACATGTCCTGGGATATCGCTGACGTCATATAGACGGCGGCAACTATTTGAGCAATCCATTCTGCTTTTGTCGGAAATTTATTAATTTCTAAGCATCGCACAATTTCAATTTTTACACCGTCGAATGGTGTGTGTGGGGGAGAGGGGGGGGATGTATTTCCAAATGAATTTTTTAAAAAGCTGTATCTCAAATTACTCATTTTTGTGATTTTAAAAATAATTTTGAAGCATGATTTAAAAAATAAAATGTATTTCAATCGCGTGCAACCCGATTACGGAAAATTAATCCGTTTGCACAACACAATATAAATAGTTCAGCAATTGTTTCTGGCTAAAAGTCTATAACACAATTTAAACTTCAGCTATAAATAAACAAAATAAAATAAAACACAAATTTAACAGATAGGTAATCAAACTATGCACTTAATTAATGAAATAATCAGAATAAAAAAGGCTGCCGTAAATGGTGAAATCTTTGGCGATTTCTTTGACTATTAACCGAACGGCATGCTGTTAACACAAAAAGAAAGAAAAATAAAACGTTTTTATTAAATTAAAAAATTTTATTTGAATATATATTTAATAATTGATATATTTCAGATAAAAAATGCTTTTTGGGGTTGTTAGTGCGCAATCTAAAACCAGTCGGATGAGCCAATCCCAAAACTTTCTTCTATCTCATACATGTTAATATTTCCAAAATTCGCTATCACATCGCCAATAAAATCAATATTTTCGTCATCCTGTTGTACGTCAGCTGCTTGCGAATCGTCGTGTTATCTTGATGCAAATCATCCTTCGTTGCTCGAGAAGACGTCGTACAACACGACTACGAAAAGTCCTTCGGGCCCGTACCGGTGGGAAAAGATAGCCTCCCTATTCCTTGGTTTTAAGATTTTAGCTAATTTTACTGGAAAACACGAAGCTAAAATGCGTGGAACCTGATTATAGAATATTCCCACTTCTTGTCAATATTGAATTTGAATGAGGATTTCGCCAAATTAGTCATCTATAGCCAATTTGGCTTCATTTATGCCAACCTATTTTTGTCACCAAATTTGGTGATATTTCGTCAAGCATCGCCAATCTTGGCGGGAATTTGACGCCGGCGAATATGAATATATAGTGTTAAGCATATAAGAATTGGAACAATGGTTACAAAAATGGAAGAAAATTTGCCAGAAAGCATGTTCACTACAACTCATAAATTAAACCCTTTTATGGAGGAATTATACTGTCTTGTTTCGAAATGTCAGCCACCCTAAAATTTCAAACTGCTATATTTCAGCCATTTTTTTAAGATAGAGGCAAAACAAAAAATGCTCTGTAATCCTTGGATCAAGGCCGAACATTTAACGGTTTTGGTTGTTTATGATTTAAAAAAAAAATTGTACAACTTTTATGAATTTGAAATTTTAAGTGGCTATCACAGCGCCTCCTTCCGGCGGAATATCTCCAAATTCAACTGTTATCTGCCGGACATAGGAAAAACATATATATAAAATTTGGTTGAATTAACTGCAGATACTTTTCGATGATAAAATAATAAAAATGGCACAAAAATCGCTATCACAGAGCGGAGCGCCCTTCTACCGGAATATCCCCAAATTCAACTGGGACCTGCTGGCCATAGCTAAAAACATATAAATGAAATTTGGTTCAATCCTATGCATAACTTCATACATTTTTCGATGACACAAAGAGGATACACAGACGGACAGACAGACATTTTGTAAAAACATGTTTTTTTTTTTTTTTCTCTGACCCCTAAAACGTGTATATCCGTCGAAAACAGGAGGTCGAAAAAATTCTTGATTATAATATCTTCTTTTATTATAGATAGAAGAGAGTAAAAATATATTAAATGCAAAGAAAAAAATCTTTTAGAGTCTTCAATTAAAAATGATTTTCACCTATGTTTGCACACCGGTTAATATATGTTCCGTACACCGCAAAAAAAAAAAAAAAAGTGTTGATTTTACAGTATAATATTGGCATCCCAGCTGCCAGTATTATACTGTAAAATCAACACTTTTTTTTTTCAGTGTAACCCGGTAAGAATCACCTGGATATTTTAAACGTAAGTTTTGGTAAAACGGGGTCGTCTAAAAATTTAATTTCGCATTTTAACATGTATACAGAACATCCAAAGTGTATATACTCCTTGCTGTTTCCAAAGCACCATTTTCTTAAGATAAAAAAAAAAAAAAAAAATCCTGTTTATAGTATAAATCGCAGAATTTGTAATCATCATGCTTAATTGTTGAAATAAGTAGTAATATTTTTCTGCGATTAAATAAAGCATAAAATTTTATTTAAAAAAATCGTAGTAAAAATGTACCCACCCTCAATCTCTAAAAGTTACTTAATTTACATATATTTTGCAACTGGAATTATGTTTTTATCTTCAGCGGTTTAGAAGATAATTACATCAATTTTGAATCTCCCGGCATAACTTGCTACGAAATGAGACGAATGAATTTTTAATTTTATTACCCCTAAACATTACGTGAATCTAAGGAGAAAAAAAAAATATATAAATTTTAATATTTTTTCGGTATTTTAAAAATACTCTGGACAGAAACCCCTCAAAGACAGACCGCCAAAATGGTGATTTTCTTGAACAGTCTCCTAAATATTTCTTTTTCAGAAAATAACCCCTGTATATACATATTATAAATGATAGTTATCAAATTCATTCATTTATTCTTTAAATCATTAGAGTAATGGTGGAAAAACTATTATATAATCATAAGGCCAGGGAAATAACGCTCGCTTAAGTGTCAAAATGTTATCCCTTATTAGGGATCATACACGAATTCTACCCCCCCCCCCTTCCCCGCACAATGTCTTGTATTGCGGGAAATATTACTTTCTCTCTATGAACTAGTTAATGTTAGCGCAGAGCGACGGCAGATGTCAGCACCACTAGTCATCTACGAGAACCTGTGAGACAGCTCTCGTTGAATACATTAGTTGGTTGGTTGAATGGTGTTTTATGGCAGAAAGTCCCTTTAGGCTTTAGGGACATGTTGCGCCAAAAAAAAGGGGTTAGAAGAAAATGAAATTAAAATTTAAAATTGATTTAAAACTTTGTTAATAAAAACAAGATGAATGAAAATAACACAGTTAAATGAAAAGGGTAATGTGATGAAAAAGTGTAATTAAAATCATTCAATGAAATTGTAACACCATGACTAAACAAGAACGAAAAATCATGCGTCAAGCATAGATTATGTAACACTTTCCAACGCTTCCAAAATAATTTTACGAATCATACTCTTTTATAAGCTAAAAGATAACATCTAAGTAATCCGAATACTTTATTCAGCCCTGTATAGGATCTATAGATTTGTATATATACTACATAGGATGCTAAATTTTAGTTCAGTTAGGAAACACGTAGCACAGTTTAAAATTCTCCGTCTGGAGTTAAATAATACGGAAATGTGTTCCCGAACTTTTGTACTTCCCTGTATAGGATCTACAGAATTTATACACACCACGTAATATACAAAAAGCGATTTAAAATTAAAATCGCATTCAGTAACTTAAAACGCACTTCCAGGAATTATTGTTAACATACAGTAGAGAATTCTTTTGTGTGTCCCTGTAAATGAACGATAACTGCTATACACACAATATTCTGTAGTAAGTCTCTTGTAATGAACCTTATATAAATTTCAATGCGTTTAAAATAGTGAAACATTATTTAAATAAACCGCAGACGATTTTTCTCCATAGACGTAATGTAACGGAATTCTTTTGACTGTCCCTGTAAAGTAAGTATAAGTGCTATGCACACCCTATTCCATATTAAGCTTCTTCTAATGCACCTTAGTGATATATATAAATTTCAATGCGTTTAAAGTATTGAAACATTATTTAAATAAACCGCAAATGATTTTTCCCCATAGACCGCAATGTAACGGAATTCTTTTGAGTGTCCCTGTAAAAAAACTATAAGTGCTACACACTTCCGTTGAAATAGGGAACATGCTATAGATAACGATTATAACATATAAAATTTGCAGGGCAATCCGAGCATATTTACGGGAGTTAGAGCACGGACAGACGGCAGACGGCAGACGGCAGACGGCCAGACGGTCAGACGGCAGACGGCCAGACGGCAGACGGCCAGACGGCCAGACAAACCGAAGTCATAAACACTTTTCAACTAGGTTGGAAAGTGTTAAAAAGACAAACACAAGTTTTCACAGTTAAAATATATACAATCTCTAAACTAACAGTTGATAAAATATCCAAAATTTCTAGCAAAAACATATTTATTTAAGCTATAGATTATTAAAAGAAACACAGTTAAAATCACGTAGCCTCGAATACCTCAAAAACAGTATTTTCATATGAATCAGAACTGTAAAAATCTGATTCCATAGCCTCTTCCGCACATTGCATCAGGTGTTTGGAATCCTTTGTAGTAGGAAGCTAGGATGAGATAAATCAAGACAACGTTTCTTGTTTGTTCCCTTCAAAGTTTTCCACTGTGAAGAGGCTTGGGTTGGAGTTTTCTTTCTCTCTTTCTGTGCACATGATTTTTGTTTTACTTTTTGTGTAGAGGAAACAGGTTTTTCCAATTTGATTGCAGATAAAACACAAGTTTCATCTAACTCATGTTTGGTTGAATTTTTAGATTGAAGATTAGGGTATTCTATTTTCACAGGTTCTGATGAAAGTGGTCAAAGTTCTAGTGCAAGCACAACTTTTTTAATAGTGGCACAGTACACATTACGAGTTTGCTTCTTTATAGTACTGACTAGTGTCATAGATGAATCATTTGGTGGTTTTCGTTTCAGTTTCGGTGCTTATGTGCCTTACAGATTTTAATTGTTGCTTGAGTAAACTAGAGTAAAGAAACCCCGACAGATGGGGTTCTAGATTCAACAAATTTGCGAGCTTCAGGTTAAGAAAGTTTCTGAGTAATTTTAACCGTAAGAATTTCTTTTTCACGATCCAGTTTGGACAATAGCTGGAGTACGCTGCAGGGTCATCTTTACAGTTTGTAAGAGCGTTCAGCTTTATTAAAAGAGTTACTCTCATAGCCGACTTCTGAGCATTGGCGACATGTAACAGAATCACGACAGATAGTTTTACTGCGGCCATAACGCTGGCATTTAACATTTTGAAGCCCGCAATAGCCGAAATCATCCGAAAGCTCTGAAACCCGTAATAGCCCTGGATAGCTGAAAGGATTTTCCTTCCCCTAAATGGATTAGTGTGATGTCAAGGGAATGGTCTCTCTCAGTGATGGATGAGGTAATGTGTGGGGCTTTTCTGGACAGTATACAGAAAGAGAAACAGGGAATTTTTTCAGTAACCAGAGCAATATTCACAATGATAAACAGAGAGGTGTAACATCGGTCAAAATTTGAATGAAGGGAGAAAGCAGTAGGGTCATTTCCACTACTTACCTATTGAAAAAGGGGGAAACGAAAAAACTTAGTATTTTGGGCTATTTTGTTAGGATTCTAAAGTCATTCTGTTTTTTAAAGCTTGGGATTTAAAGAGTTAAAACAACGGGGAGAGTTAGTAATATAAGAAAGAACGGGACAACTCATATATGCAGCTTTAATTCTAGTTGGTAGAGTAGGGCTATTGAAAGTCAGAAGAATGGGCTTCGTAGGAAGCACTTGCTCATTCCGACGAATAGTGATACGGCGTACATGTATAACATCTTAACCTTTTAAATTCTGCAAGAATTCTTTAGTAGATAATAAAAGTTCGGGTTCTGATATTACACCGCGGCTTGTAATGAGTGTTTGATGGACTTGAACAGAAACAGAAAATGAACCTATTGTCGTGCACTTTGAGAGAAATTGTGAGTGGCTGGCTGAAGAAACCTCCACCAGCAAATCACCAGAATGCATTTTTTTAAGTGAATGACCATCTCCAAAAACATGTGGACTGAAATGTTCTTGCAATAAGAAAAGGAAATGTTCTCTTAAAAGAACAATCAGAAAGGCTATCAGTGCGTTTAATAATGAAGAAGCTATTATATAAATTATTCTGTACAATGTGTTGCTGTCCATATGAGAGAGAGAGATAGAAGAAATTGAAGTATTTCCATCCATATGAGAGATAAACCAATTCAGACCCCGGTTGCACCACCCACAACCAAGCCCAAGAAGGGGATGTACTTCGTGCACCACCACCGCTAATCAGGGCCCATACGTTAACAATACATATACCTATGTCAGTCTCCACCCTTAACGAGATGACTATTATGTGACCGCTCACTTGATCCCCAGCCAGTGACAAGTCAGCTGACTAGTCGATTGATGCATACGGGACTAATATGCCCCTCCCGTCTACCTGAAGCAGAGGTCAAAGCAGTGCGTTGATTTCCCTCAACTGCCAGGATCCCCCTTTACAGGGACACAGGTCACCACGCACGGCAAACAAGTGGGTGGTTTACAATTATCCATACGTCGATATAGATAGGATGATATCGGCTTATGGAGAATCGCCTGATCTCGGGGAAGGAAACCACAATGAATGTGAAATAAAGAGTAAAGATTAGAAAAAAGAATGGAGAGGATAGAGAAATGAGAAAGATCGCTCAGGTGCCCGGGGTAGCGAACCCCGTGAATACCTAAAGAAGGTATTCCCCTGGGAAAAGGAATAGACTAGCAATTGGCGGAAAAGAGTTACCTGACAGTAATATTGTGAGCAACGTAAGCCCTCTTGCGGCTAAACCTAGCGCGTTTTATCTAGTGTCTAGCTCCGACAAAATTTGTTTCAGCAGCTCAAAATCTAGCCCAATGTAGCCTTTCTTAACACACATCCAAATAAATGTTTAAAAATGGGAAAACAAGAGTTCAAAAGGTGCTAGAAAGAGCTAAAAAAAAACCTAAAATATTTCCCTTGTTGATCATATAGAGCCACTTTTAGCACTTTCCTTCCCTGATTAGTTCGCATTACTGAATGTGAGCAGACAGTGCAGACTTTTCGAGATAGTGCTCTTGGAACTTGACTTACAGTTAAGATGTGACAGTGTTTATAAGAAAGTTTCGATCAAGGGCTGAGTAATTTTTTTTTTATAAAGATGAGATACATTAATCGCTTTTTATATAAATAGTTATTTTATGAGAATAGTTTGTACTTAATACAATAAGTTTAACAGGACGCTCTTTTTATTTTCGAGATGCACATTATTCAACAAATAATACATATTCTTCGACAAATTCGGTGTCGGAATGACACACGCTTATACGTGAAATGAATCAAGTGGACAGGTTCTTATTTTTACACCTTGTTTTATTAATTTCATTTTTTGTCTGTCTGTTTTGATGTCTGGGACAAATCTTGCAATCGACCCACTTAAATCGAACCGATTTTCCTCAGGTGTTGCACACAAGTTCATTGTCGATGACAACAGAGTATTCGTGTATTCTCAGGGCCATACCTCATCAGAGGCAGAGTCCAGAAGTCAAACTATTATTTTAAATTTTTGATTGGAATCACATATGTAACGAACCGATTTTGTTAAAATTTTGTACCATGTTCATTGTAGATGACAATACTACATTCATGTATTTTCTGAACCGTGTCTTATCAGGGGCATGCTCCAGGAGCAAAAATGTTCTTTTACTTGTCTGATTGAAATTAAATATCAAACGAGCCAATTTTGCTCAAATTTTGAGCACAAATTTATTGTCGATGACAACGCATATGTAACTATTTTCAGGCCGTATCTTATCAGGGGCAGGGTTTACGGCAGAGCCGTAGCAAATCGTTAACGTCAGAGGATTTATTTATTTTTTTCAGAAAAAAAGAAAATTATCAACGCTATTATTCTGAAACATTCATTTGAATCATCATCATAAAAATCCCACGATTTTTTTTTTTTTTTTTTTTTTTGACGAGCGCGGTTTGGCGCATAATTAAATCTCATCAAAAACAACTCGTTGTAAATCATCCCGCCAAGCCACAAACCTAAAAAACGTCAGCCATAAAAAGAAGTGATATCACATAAAAAGAAACGATATAGAAGTGCATACACCGAGTCCCGTGTAAAAATCTATCGCCACTCATAATGTTTCCAAAGGACTTGGAGTGAGGTACAGTATGTGAAAACTGCTTGGCGACCTGCAGGCTTTTATAATGTTTGCGTTTCCTGCAATTACATATGACTATATTATTTTATTTTTTTTTTATTTATTTAATTAATTATTTTGCTCCCATAAAATTGTAAAAAGCTGAAGCTTCTGTGTTTGCATGTCTTTTCTTATTTATGAGCTTGAAAAATTAATTTGTTGATTTTATTTACCATTATTTAAACTAGAAACACCACTCTTACGAAGAAGATTTCTTAAATAAACATGTAAAGATTTTGAGTTTGTAATATATATATATATATATATAATGATCATACCCATATTAATAACAATGCACCTTATAATAAACGTTAACTAAATTGAGATATATTGCAATAATTCTAGCGTAAGCGGAATCGCATAAGTCTGGGGAAAAATCCGTTCTGTCAGTTCTTTCGCATACAAAAATATTTATAAAAGTGATATAACGAAAATTTAAAATTTATTTTTTCGATTTTCAAAATTGATATACTGCATATATTATAAAAGCCTGCAGGTCGCCAAGCAGTTTTCACATACTGTACCTCACTCCGAGTCCTTTGGAAACATTATGAGTGGTTGATAGATTTTTACACGGGACTCGGAGTATGCACTTCTATATCGTTTCTTTTTATGTGATATCACTTCTTTTTATGGCTGACGTTTTAGGTTTGTGGCTTGGCGGGATCATTTACAACGAGTTGTTTTTGATGAGATATCACTCCTTTTTGTAATGTTTTTTAATTTCAATTACACAGATCCCATTTTTATTCAGAAAAGTAAAGATAAAAGAAAGATGAAAGGGGCAAAATAAAAGAATAATTGTGATGCTATATACAGAATTATACATCAGAATTATACAATTTATTGAGTGACTTATTCCAATGTACATGTCGCTACCATAGCAACGGGGAAACTTTTATATTCATTTCCTTACATTGTATTCATCAGATTATTTATGACATGTTGTCCTTTTTCTTTTGTTAATATCAGTCTTCCGTTTATATACATTCAAAAAACAAAAAAATAGAAAATTTTACAGTAGTTTACAAAGTAATTAATATACTGCAGTTTCAGAAAAATGTGTAAAAATAAAAAGCACCCTTTTTTTTTTTTGATCAATTATAACAATGAGTTTACTTTACCGAGAATAATCAAATTTGTTTTTCTACGAACCATTGTAATTTACAGGGAATTTTAAACTAATATATTAAATACTATTCTTGAAAATTACTGAGCACCTTAAAAGTTTTTTTATTTGTTAAGTTTTTTAACTCAACGTTCCGAGAATCGGAAAAATATAAGATTCTCAACGTTTGCAAAAGTATAAAAACTATTAAAGTGATTTCAAAATAGAAAATGTTCGTAGGATGACATGTATTCCAAAATTTTGTGTGATTTTGTAAATATACCACAAAGACTAATGCGTTTACATAATGAACCGTTTAAAAAATTGTAAAATTTTATTAAAATTTTTGATCTGATAAATCATAAAGCTTTAAATTAGATTTTAAAAAGGAGCGTGATTAAACCAAAAAGGATTATATTTACTAAATGCATAAAATACATAAAGACACAAAATACATAATTAATGTTTCTAGTCTGTCCATTCCAATTCGGGGATACTAAAATATAGGTCCCTAATCCTCGGCAGTCCATGAATTAATTAGGACATATGTATGCAACTGTTAAAATGTTCCCAAAGTCGACAATAGAAGCAATATGTATAGCTTTGTAAATATGAAACCCGGCATTGCTTCATCGTGACTTTGTTTCGTGAGGTATTCGTTCTCCAAACATAAAAATCTCTTGAAAGTGTCCGTTAACCGAACATGTGTCAGTTATCCGAACATAAAAATCTCACGCGAAAGTGTTCGTTAATCGATTTGTTCGTAAATCGAACAGTTCGTTACCGATCACCATTTTATACGAAATATAGCATTTTTAGTTTTTATGGGGAATTTAAGAAGATATTTCCTTTTCATTGTGCTCTAGGGTCGTTTTTAGAGCATTTAACAGCAACAGTATAAAATCATTAAAATACATCTCACTCAGTAAATATACATCGGTTGTAATGTAATCAAGATCTTCTAAGAGACTCTGTAAACGAAACGTATAAGGTTCAACAATACAAACAATAGAGATTTTAAATGAATCGGATGTAGTAACATATTTGAATATCTTGTGTATATAGCCACTTTGACAAAAATTATGCTATTTATACTATTGTTTTTCCTCTGTGTTGAGGAATCAAGTACTTCAACGTAAAAATTCGCTAATTACACAACTATTTAGTCATTAAAAAATCTTTTGAGTTACCCTGTAAACGAACAGTAAATTCTACAATTCTGTTTTACAATAGGAAGCTAACTTAGGTCGTTCGTAGTAACATATTTTAACATCCTGCGCATACGTTCTTTTTTCAAAGAGTTAGACCATTTAATATTTATTTTCTTCATCTTAAGTATAGGAATAAATCACTTTAAAGTGATATACATAAAAAAACTAATTCATATTTTTACACGAAATATTAAACATTTGAACTACTCATAAAACAATGCAATCGCTGAAAACCGCGTAAAAATCGGATAATTATACAATTCTTTAGCCCTATATCAAAAGATCTTTTGTGAGAACCTGTAAACGAACCTTAAATGTTACTATTTTTTTTATAATAGGGAGCTTACTTGGGTCGACTGCAATAACATATCGTAATATAATGTGTATACGACCATTTCTAAAAGAGTTGGGTCATTTATTATTTTTTTGCTCTATGTTAAGTATAGGAATCAATAACTTTAAACTGATATAAATCAAAAACTAATTAATATTTTATTCATGAAACTTACAAAAGTTTGAACTACTCATAAAAACAATTCAAATGACGTAAACCACGTAAAAATCCGATAATTACACATTGCTGTAGCCCTTTCAACAGTTTTTTGCTATATGTTAAGTATAGGAATCAATAACTTTCAACTGACATAAATCAATAACTTTCAACTGATATAAATCAAAAACTAATTAATATTTTTTCATGAAACTTACAAAGGTTTGAACTACTCATAAAAACAATTCAAATGACGTAAACCACGTAAAAATCCGATAATTACACATTGCTGTAGCCCTGTCAACAGTTTTTGGTCTGTACAAGATTTAAAAAGTGCAAAAAACAGCACTTTTAAAATCGCATTTCCTGAAAACCTATTCGACAGATCTTGCTTTTCTTTTGATTTTTTAGTCACGTGGCACGCCCCATTCCATAGAATCAAGAATTTTGTTTCTATCATAAATAGAACGCGAGATATAGATGTGTCAAAAACCCGCTTTGTCCCGTCCGCAAAATATAAACTAGACAGAGTTAAAAAAAAAATTGTAAAATCGTTTGGCATCCATTGGCGGAAATTCTTTTCATTTACGGTTCAATGCATTGCTGTTTCTTATGCTTGGCGAGAAACTCTGTCGAGTTTCTATGATCCATTGTTGTTGTAACTCGTATAACTCGTATACAAATGTAACAGTATACAATATTTGGCGAATTATAACTCGTAGCTGGCTAATGGAAAAATGTCTTAATTAATTTATTATTTTTTAATTAAGTTTTAAAATTATTAAAATGTTATATTGCCATCAGAAACTCCTTTGCACATATATTTTTTTTATAATTCTAGCATATCAGGAAGTGAGTTAAAAATTGATTCTAAATATCCATATTTACACACAAAACCAAGTTGAGTTAAATAGAAGTGTGTAAAAATCCTCAAAATCCTTCAGGTGCTGAATCTCGGTTGTAGTTTCCGAAGAACAAGGAAGCATATCTTGAAGACATTCTGTCCAATTTTTTGGCCTCAGTTTGTTTATCCTCCTCCTGAATCAAGAACAACGTGAATCGAAGAATGAAACAAGCTGCAAGAACAGTGTCTTCATAGGAGCAAAACACTTTTTAATTCCTAAAACAATAAAGAACTGCAATACCATATAGGCCGGTATATGACTTTAGACATAGGCCAGTATATGAATTGTTAGAGCAGCCATACTCAACCTTTTTTTTCACGGGCCGCAAACATATGCTTGCGACGTTAGGCGGGCCGCAACACACTTGTATAATAATGTAAAAAAGTGTAAATAAAATAGTAAGATAGCAAAAGTATTATAACAAAGCTATATAATAAAGTTAATATAATTAGTAGGATTGAAGGTTTGTCGCGGAAGAAATGTTACCAAAAAATTTAACACCACTATTTTCGAACAATAATATTTCGTAGTAGATTTCTATTCATAATGGTATAAAAATATGCCGCGAAGATTTTTGTTTGAAATAGTGATATAATTTTTTTTTTTGCGACAAACGTTTAACCCTAATGTTCCTAATAGGCATTGTTAGCTATATGATAAGTATAAGCGCAATAATATAACAATGCAGCACTTACAATTTTCTAAAAAAAAATCAGGTGATTTTCTTTAATAAAACAGTTATTACCTCAATGCAAAATCTTTTTTAGAAATATATAGTGTAAATTTAATTAATTTGAAATAATGTTTGTTCAGTGTTGAAGATTAAGAAATATATACACCACTATTACCACAAATAGAACGACATGAAAAAAGAACTTTTGACTAACGAAACGGCCTTTAACATGTTTAAGATAATTTTAAATTAGTGATTATAAATAACAGGACAGATTTTGTATTCCCATGAAAATATATAAAAGAACAGTGGAGGTCTTAAAATTTTTTATGTACATCTCAATTGATTTTATAAATAGAGATTAATGTTTATGTGTCGCGGGCCGCATAGTAAAGGTCGCCGGGCCACATGCGGCCCGTGGTCCGCAGGTTGAGTATGGCTGTTTAGAGTCTTCATTAACTGGTGCAATGTAGGAGTAGGATGAGATTTGTCGCTGACATTCGCAAATTGTTACTCAGAACACATTTTGTACAAAAGAAAGAGGAGTAAGTTTCAATCAGGTGATTTGTAGAATGGCGCATTTTTCTCCTGAAGTAGCATTAAAAAGTAGAGACTGATTTTTACTGACTTTTTTTGTATCGCGTTACTCGTTACATTACATTTTTCAAAATGTAGCGCGCTACACTACAAACGACTAGAAAAAGTAGCGACTTCTATAGTTTTGCTACTTGTAGCGCGTTGCTTCCGCCTATTGTATATGACAGAAGTAATTATTTACTTATAATGACATTTGATTAAATCAATTCCACATTGAAACTTTTGGAGATGATCATTTATTCTGAATATGGTAGAATATTTTTTAAAGAGGAGATTAATGCATTTAAGTAATTGCAATTGGCTCAAATTTTTAAAAGAAAATGCTACAATTTAACTGGGAAATAAATAAGAATTGTGCGTAGAGTGTTAATTATATCTTGCTTTAAAACAAAGATAAATTCATTATTCGGCGGCCTAATAACCAAATGTTCAACCTTGAATTTTATCGAATTATCTGTATTCGGCCAAATAACTATTCTCGTTGCTTCCCTACTCTATACTCTTTTTACATATCCACCTATAACAGGAATGGTAAACTTTTTTATGTGCACGTGCCGAAAATTCACAAGCAATATATATTAACAATATAACTTGGAAAACACTTACATAAATATATATATATATGTATATTGCTGCATAAGTTGCTAATACGAAAAACTGGTTAATATTAGGGCTTATCAAAAGATTTTTCGTTTTTTGGCTTTTCTTGAATCCCTGCAAGTTTGTTTAAACTTGTCATATGGCGTGCTAGATGTGTCCAAGTTCCTCCGTCAGTTTTGGGATGTCAGTGGGTGGATTCTTCTCTACTTTCCTCTTCAACTGGTCAAAATTTCCAACTGTTGGAAAGTCATTTCTGGGTTTGATTTCAATGTGGAGTCCCCCTTCCTTAAAATATTTGGGTTTGTTTTAAACTGTCCAGACGAGCTGACCCTCGTCCGTCGTTGCCCGGACCCGTGATAACAAATTTAAAAAGAAACATCAAGTTTTTATTATTTTATATCTTTACCCGGATTTTGTATGAAATAACATTTTAAAATGAAAAATTCGAGAAAAAATATTGATATTTAGTGATAAAAGCGCTCATTTTCTTGTTTACGTGGGGTCGTTTTATAGTTTTAAAATAAAAAGTTATTTTTGTCCGAACTCTTTGAAATCTTTATTGGTTATAAATAAAACCGTTTTACAGCCCGTGTAAAAATTTCGTGAAAAAATATTGTTATCTAGTTGTAAAAGAAATGTTTTCTTCTCGCTTTTTTGTTTGCTTGTTTGTTTTCGCGTTGGCTCCTTTAACATAGCAATAAAAAATTGCTCTCATCTTCCGAACTCTCTGACATCTCAATCCATTATAAAAATGTAACTGTATCCAAGTTCTCTTTCAAATTTTGGGGGAAAATATGCATATTTAGTAGTGTAAACACGAGTTCTTAAAAAAAAAAACTTTAGCTTTCAATCTCAGAGCAAAAATATATTAGAAAGTCTATGCTTTCAATGCAATGGTAACTCCATCCGTTTTCAATCAACCCTTTTCAATCCCCCGAGGCTAAACAGGTGAGGGCTAATCCACCAGGTTTCCCTTTTCTGAGGGGAGAAGCCTTCAAAAAACGTTGGCGCATGCGCAAAGAGACGAGATTCGTGTGGAAAATTTGACAGAATGCGCTTTTCGTTTTTAATATATAGATGCTATTCTTGTCCCGACCTCCAACTGCTCCAATTTTGCAGACAGTTTTATTGGTTTTAAGCCCTAGTTTAAAACAATGCCTCAAGATGTAAAAAATCTCAACGCTTATATCACTTATTATGTGACCTAGAAATAAAAGAAAGAAGTATTTATGATTATAGAATACAGAGGGATATATATCCTCTTAAATAACATTTTATGTTCAACAATAGAGGAGAGAAAGAGCCGGCTACATGTTTTGGTATAGCGAAAACGAAAATTCTTTGAAACACCCTGCTTTCACACATTAAATAACTAAGAAGAAAATTAAAATGCAACTTTTCTGTACTGGGGATTCAGCCATTAATTTAAAGAAATTTTAATTCGGAAATATGACTCATTTAAATGACAACTACTGTAATAAGAAAATGAGAATTGCGAATTTTTATTTTTGTAATGTTTAACTTATCACTAATTTTCCCTGTAACTTATATTAATTTAAGTTAATTTACATAAAAATATATTAATAATTTATCAATGAGATTTTTGTAAGTTGTACGTTCGATGAAGAATGATTTACAACTGGTTTATGTTTTGTAAATTATAGTAATATACATAGTAAAGTTCGGTTCAATTGCCATTTCATTGCTGTGACTGTCTTATGAAATTTATTTGAAGAAATAAAGTTTAAATTTATATAGAAAGGCAAAATAATTAAATGTTGAAATCATTGCATAGCATCGTAAAAACAGAAAATTAATTCATGCAAAAATTATTACTGTATTTCTGTATATTGTAGGATAGATGCTTTTTTTAGATGGATGTATATTACCCAAAACTTTTTTGCTGAAGTTTTATCTGTATAATGATTATGATACATTGCTTTACAAATCTGATAAAATCTGGTTGGCAGCAAAAAAAAAATACCCCCCCCCCCCCCACCTTCAGTCATTGACTTTCAGAAAACAAAAAGGATTTTTTATGAATTAACTGAGAAAAAATAATAACAACCATAGTTTAGAGTTATCAGTTATATACAGGGTGTTTCTAAATGAATATCGGGGTTTTAACGCTTGGTAGTATTTATTACATACAACTTAAAATTATAATTAATACATAAAATGAAAGAGCAACTCAAACAATTTTGCCTACAAGCTTACAAGTGTTCAATGTGAACACCTTTCGTCACACAGCACACATGAAGTCGATAGCTCAGTTCTTCCCAAACGTTAATTAGTGTTTGTGGGGTTATTGTTGCAACAGCTGCCTCAATCCTGTTTCTTAGGTTGGGTAGGTCAGCTGGTAGTGGAGGCACATACACTCGATCCTTTAGAAACCCCAACAGGTAGAAATCACATGGCGTCAGATCGGGTGAGCGTAGAGCATGGAACTATTCCAGGGCGTAGAGTGGCGTTTGGGAAGAACTGAGCGACTTGATGTGTGCCGTGTGACGAAAGGTGTTCACATTGAACACTTGTAAGCTTGTGGGTAAAACTCTTTGAGTTGCTCTTTTATTTTATGTATTAAGTATAATTTTAAGTTTTTTATATTAGATACTACAAAGCGTTAAAACCCCGATATTCATTTAGAAACACCCTGTACTTTGGAATTGTACATTATTTAGAAAGATAATATAGACTTAAGTTTTCTAATGAAACTTATCAAAATTATATATCTCTGAAAAAAAAAATCCCGTAAAGGTTGAATTAACCGGCACATTCGAAAAATGCTGATTGCCGATGCTTCAAATTTCCGGATAGTTGAGTGCTACAAAATCTATATCTGATGAGAGAAGGAGGGCATCGATGTACCAGGAAAAACAATTTTTGTCTATTTTCCTGTCGAAGTCAGGCAAATTATTCTGATTTTATTATTTTAAAATTTGCAATCGATGACCTTATTTTTGCCAAATTAAAAATATAAGTTAAAAACATATTTTGGTTAAGTTTATTTCTTAACTAGCTGAACCGCCCGGCCTTGTCCGAGCCCGCGTAATAAACTTAAATCTCTGAAAAAACGAAACTCTGACCACGGTCTCCGATGGCTTCGGCACAGTATACCGGGCATGCTCCTACGATCCGGAAAATCTTTTATTTTCCCCTCCCACCAGCAGGAGAGCATTCTGTTCTAAACAAACCTCTTTCCGAACGAAATTCTGAGACAGGTCCACGTTGCCTAAGGCACTGTATAGTAGGCGTGCTACAAAATTGAGCTGGTTTCGAGAAGATGGGAACATTATTAGCCGTGTTATTGAAATAAGTCAGAGTTAGAGAAAATAACTTTGAAAGAGGTGCAGGGGGGGGAGGGAATGTTCAAGAGTCCTTCAGAAAATGACTAATTAGGAAAACCACTATGCATCTTTAAAAATTCGTTTGTTTGTACGGTTACGCTGGGAAATTAATTACAAATTTGGCTTAAACTATTATTCGGAAATAGTAGCAACTGCTACTCATAAATTTACTTTAATGTTATAGAGGGTGAATATTAAGTTAATTATAATATTTGGAATCAGTTGCGTTGAAATCGGAAAGATAGTTGCTGAGTTACGGAAACGGGGCATAGTTAGAGGAAAAACCTTGAAGGAGGTGCCGGGGGGGGGGGGGGAGCGAATGTTCAAGTGACCTTCAGCAAATAACTAATTAGGAGGGCCACTTTACATGTTTAAAGATTGATTCATTTGGTTAAGTTAGGAACTTAATTTGAAATTTGGCTTAGACTATTATTCAGAAATTCTGATAACGGCTTTCTAGAAATACACCTTGAAGCTATGAATGCTGATTTTTACGATAATTTAGTAAAAATGGAACTGACTTGAAGAAGTTTGGAATATTATTAGATGAGATTTAAAATAGCGGTATTATCTATATAAAACAGCAATTAAACGCTACGGGTGAAGCTAAAAATGTTAAAATTGTCAAATGTAATAGTTCTGTTGAAATCAGAGCAGTAGATTTGAATTTATTAATAAGGGGGGGGGGGTCAATTAATGAAAAAGCCACCGCCAGGTGGCGCGCAGTCAAGTAAAATAAATGCAATATTTAATAAAAAGTTGTGTACCCTTACCCTTCTCCATCCTCGCAAATATAACACATAATCTGTTAAATAAAGTTTTCTGTATTAATAATAAATCTCTATCACAATGTCATTAAAAAAAAAAAAACACTCTTAAACCCAGTTAATTATCATGAAGAAAAACATGCCTGGAAAATATTTAAAACAGTTGGCGTCTGTGTAATTTGCCGTGTGCAGGTGGTGCTACTGTAGCATGGCTGTCCGCCGGTAACTGCAATCCATATTAACTCCATTTCGTTTGAAGTCCTTATCTGTGCATTGCTACTGTGGTTTATTTAATTTCTTCTGTGAAGTCTCCATACAACCAACCAACCGAAGAAACAAAAAGCGTATTTTTGATGATAGTTCTTTGTGCGTTTTAATTAATATTTCAGTAAATAATTAAAATATTAAAATTCTGAGTGTCAGGTGTACCAGGAAAGGGCTTCGACTACCTAAATCTAAATTTTCAGGCTTCTAGATGGGCTAGATTTTGCTAGCTATCGCAGACAGACAGACGAACAAACAAACAAACAGACACACATTCAGAGCGAAACTTTCTTTTATTAGTATTATAGATATTGGGGAGGTAGAAAAAAATGTCGTTTGTTTTCATTTCTTAGGTCAATTTTTATACAAAAAAAAAAAAAAAAAAAAAAAAATCGCTGCCAATAATTTGGCCGCAAGATAAAAAATACTTGCTCACCAATGGTAACCTGGCAATCGTATGTGTCAAGCCCTGATTATAAAAATTAATTTTTTCGAGTGCCATGGAAATTGTCATATGTGCCATCTCGGGCACATCTGCCATAGGTTCGCTGTCCCTAATTCTATACAATATAAAACATTTTACTTCACTATAGCTAATGATATTATGCATACTCCTTATCTCTATGTAAATCTTTATCGTTAAGACAGAGAAGAATCAGGAAAAGAAAAATACCTCGTAAATAAATCTCAACAATTGGCCATGCAAATAGAGTGGCATTTAGGACTTTGTGACACTGGTAGTGACACACAGCAAGATGAACATTGCGAGCATTGTCCTGTAAACAATGGTACCTGAGATTTACGAGGAAATATGATAGTGGCAAAGAGAATTCCCTATTCTGCACTTAAAAATCTTGCACGTAATGCTCAAAATCTAACAGTAACGTTGGAGCACAATGTATACTTCATAGTGAGTGATATTTCACCACAGAAAAAAAAAAAATGTTTCAATTTTTTTTCAACCTTGCAAACAATCAAATTAATTGTGTATTGGAGAATGCAGGACAGAACTGGGACACTCTAACTTTATAATATTGCCGCTGCAAATTTGCACGTGCATGTATAATAACGGCAATAATAATAATAATAATAATAATAATAATAATAATAATAATAATAATAATAATAATAATTCGTGCGTTTTATTTAAAAATATGGGAGTTTTCAAAAAGTTTTAAGCAAAGACATTTTAATTTTTTTATTTTTAATAATGGTTTCAATTTTAGTCTTCTATGGATTTTTAATGAAATATTGCACGTTTATTTAGGCCGAGATATTAAAAAAAAAACATTCAGATCATTGCAATTAAAATGAAATATACCAAGTAAACATGGGAATAACTGCACAATTTATGTTTAATCACTATTTTTAAAAAATACTTTTTTAATAATATATTAATATTATTTTGAAAACTCATAATTCTCAGAATAAAATAGAACATATATAACTTAAAAACGTTTAGAAAAACAGTTTAGAATTAATTGTTTTTCCAAAAAACATTAAAAAATAACGAGGTAAATGATGAAGTAATAAGAGAAGGAGAAATGTCTATAAATGCGTCAAGTGATCCTCTTTTCAAAAATATATTGAAGAGTATGAATGGTAGCAACGAACAGGAACAGGAAAATTTCGGAAACGGGTTTATGCGCCAACTTTCGATACTATATTTGTTATATTCCATGTATTAGCTTTAACTTCAAATCGAAAAATAACTAATTTTGTTTACTCTCAAAATTTCAAAATTGCCGAGTTTATTTCCGTTCCTGAAAATTTGCGGGTTTGTCTCATTTCTAACAAAATCAGCCCAATTAGAGCTACAAAACATCAAAAAATTGCAACTTTGGCTGAGAAAAAAATCCAAAATACTTCCAAATTTTCCGCCACCCACCTTGTTCGTTGCACTTAAAAAAAAAAAAAAGAAAAAAAAAATGTTGATTTTACGGTATAATACTGACATCCCAGCTGCCAGTATTATACCGTAAAATTAACAGTGGCTGCAATCCCAGTATTATACCCTAAAATCATTTTTTTTTTCTTTGCAATGTGCAGCATATCTTCCATGCAATCAGCATAACATTATACACGAGTTACTATTAAAAATGTATATCACTGCTATTCAATTGTGCAGAGGTAAAGGAAAATGCTATTCAAGAGATATTTTACTCGTAATTACTGAAAGCATGGCGGAAGTACAACTTCGAGAACTTTTAGACTTCGAGAACGCAAAGACTGTGTGTGTAAAAGGATTCATTCATTGCATCCTAATTTACAACGACAAGTGAATTAGAAATGAATAATTTATTGGGTAGTCCGGAAAGTTCCTTCTGTTTGGGAAAAACCATTTCGTACCGGAAAAGTCTGCCCATCAATTATTAGACATTAGATATCGGAATTAATGTCTAATAATTAAATGATAGAATTTTCTGGTACGAACCAACTTTCCCAAACGGAAGGAACTTGTCGAACAACCCAATAGAACGCCTCTGCAAATGGAGTTGTGATAACTCCCAATAACAAACCTTCAAATAAATATTTCAAACTCCTTTCATTGTGACGCAAACATTTTCCAAACGTCTTTAGTGCTAAAATTAATTCCAATATGAGACCCGACAGATCCCACTGCTTACTTAATAGGTGATAAGGCAATTTAAAAGCCACAAAGATGTTAAAAGGTTGTTTACAAAAAGATGTTAAAAGGTTGTTTAAAATGTTTAAAACTGTCCTAGTACTTTCGGCTGGCTACCGCCGCAAGAATTTTCGCTCCTTGATGATGGCGGCGGTAGTACTAGGACAGTTTTAAACATTTTAAACAACCTTTTAACATCTTTTTGTAATAACCTTTTAACATCTTTTTGTAAACAACCTTTTAACATCTTTGTGTCTTTTAAATTGTCTTATCACCTGTTAAGCAAAACAGTGGGATCTGTCGGGTCTCATATTGGAATTTTATGAATAAAGCAAGGTGAAAATTGCATTTCGCCCTATGTGTTTTGATTTTTTAGTGCTTTTGGTATTATTAAGCAACGTAAATGGACTGCAGTAAATATGGTGGCAGAACGCTGTTCCTATTCACCTCCCCTTTTTTGCCCTATAACTAGACTGTAACTATTAAATATCCGAACAATTTATTTTAAAAATGGCTTTTTTTTTACAAAATAAAGTACTTTATGACTTGTTAGTATATTTTTTTTTTGCTTCAGAATACGTAAAATATGAAAAAATAATTTTGACCAGTTTGTTCAGCTAAATAATACCCAACCTGTGCGATGTACGTTTTTACTAACAGACAAATTCGTTTAAGTGCTTTAAAGTGTATTTAAAATTGTTAAAAAATATATATATGTGTGTTTGAAGTTTTAAGAATAAAGTTTCAACGTATTGAAAAAAAAAAAAACCCAATAAATTGCAATACAGTTTGGCTGACAATCATACGAGCAATCAATTTTATTACTTAAACGAGGAAAAGAATCTATAATACACATTTGTCTACTTTCGGCTGAATTAACTGAATTTAGCGCCACCGTGCGGTCGAGAATAAGAATTTATTTCAGGGTTGAAAGATTCCCTTTTGAGAAAAATCGATTGATAGAAGAACTCTTGGCTTTTCAATTTCAAAGTTTTTCTAATTAATATTTTAGTGGAAAGAAAAAAATAATAAACAGATGCATAGTAATTTATTAAAACATGCGCTTGAAGTTTTTGCTTGAAGAAAAAAAAAACTTAGTTAATATTCATTTTGAAAATAAGTATTTTGATTCAAGTTGTCTCAGTTAAACCTTACATTAATTACAGCAGAAGGCGGATAATACGAACTCGGTTAAATAACACTATCGAATTTTTTTTTAAATTCCTTTACAAACTGCAATATTTACCCATAGGCCATTCCATAAAATTTTGAAACATCTATGTTCTTACCATGAGAATCCATGAAATCTTCCCTTCTGATCACAAAAAACGCTAAAGAACGTTTACGCGGATTTTTTCCAGTCCCTTGAACATCACCCATGCAAAAATCTCTATAATAAAACCGTATGTCATGTGACTGTCCTCAACAGTTCCGGGATGCCGCTTCACTTTTTCATATGCCAGGCAGCCATTTTTATTCAAAATTATTTTTTCTAATAAAACTGCATAAAAGTTACATTTTTAGAAAGATCGTTCAAAATAAATTAATATTTGAGAGATGACTTACGTTCAATTATGTATACATTCTGCAATAACTTCAGTTTCAATTAGGTTCGCTGTTCAAATTCTCTATCCATGAAAGTAAACAACAACAAAAAAAAAAGATTCATTCGTTGTGAATGTTTAAAATATTAAACCATGAATTTTTGGATCGCTGCCTGGCGTAAAAAAAAAATAATCCGCACCAGTGAGACAGTCAAAGTTTACCTTAATTCTGTTCCATACAACTCAACTTCCGGATCTTTTTTGACGTAAGTTGAACTCATGTAATAATATTTAATGGATCAAATTTCGAAAAGAATTGTCAGCTTTTATTTTTTGCGCGTGCAAATTAGAAACGATACTTTAATTTGAAATCAAATGTTTTGATTTATGATAATTATTATTTTTCTATTTTCTATTTTAAACGAAAAATGTGAACGTCATGTATTTTAAATTGAAACAGCTGTCACGGACGCACCGGGGTTGGCGCGATTTTTGTTTTGCGCCAAATATGTTTAAGAATCTCCGCATTAGCGAACATATTGCAAGTGATAAGCAAACGGACATGAAGCATAAATTCTTAAGTGGGTTAAGCGGTTTTTGTCAAGAAAGATGAAATACATAACAACAAAAAATATGCGAAATGCTACCGCGATCGCAAAAGTTCTTGATTTGTCTATTAGATTTTTCCAGTTATGCGAGGAATTAAGGAAAAAAATAAATTATGAATAAAAATAATTTGTTACAATTCTTAACATACATTTAAGGGCGACCAAACTGGTCGCCAGTGGCGGCTAGTATCACATGTTTGCACATTTAATACGCAACGGTTATTACACAATCCCGCTTAATACGCGATAGAGTTTTTGTCCCTTGAAGCAAAAATCTCACTTAAGACAGGAATTCATTGACCAAGTACTCGTCTCTCTTCTCCATGTTGTCACTTTAGCGGAGTTTTTTATTCAGTTAACTGTCATTATTTCCGAATAGTAATTAATAACCGCATTATTTAATGACAGATTAATGATGGTGAATATTACTATTCGGGAATAGTGGCAGATATTTTAATAAAAAATCTACTACATCGGCACTGCAGATTAATATTTTTGGCCTGTGTTAAAAAAAAAAAAAAAAAAAAAACTAGGCTACTAGGAAAATTATTATTATTTTTTTTTTAGTTGTAACATATTGATAGACAATAAAGTCATATTTGAATCAATATTTATTTTCAGTTATTATTCCAGTCGGTCCTATAAAACAAACAGTGAGTTAAACTTGGGTATAGTTAAATTTCAATCTACACTGAAAAAAAAAAATTGTTGATTTTACCGTATAATACTAACATCCCAGCTGCCAGTATTATACCGTAAAATCAACAGTAATAAACAGTAAAATAAGCAGTAATACGCTACCACGCATGCGCGGTAGCGTATTACTGCTTATTTTATAAGTATTATTGATTATATTTGAAATATTAACACGTATGAGATAGAAGAAAGTTTTAAGATTGGCACATCCGACTAATTTTTCATTGCATTTATCATTCCTACATTCAATAATTCGTCAAATATTAAATTTTTCCTCAATTATCTCTGAAAAAAATGTTTAAATGCATCTCATTTCAATAATTTCTTATTTAAAAAAAAAAAAAAAAAAAAAAAAAAAAAAACAAGAACGAAAAATCATGCGTCAAGCATAGATTATGTAACACTTTCCAACGCTTCCAAAATAATTTTACAAATCATTACCGTTTAATAAGCTGAAAGACAACATCTAAGTAAACAATTTGGAAAACGCATATCATATTTAAAAACGTAATTTCAGGAATTCCCAACATATACAATATTCGAAAAAATATCCGAATATTTTTATTCAGCCCTGTATATGATCTATAGATTTGTATATATGCTACATAGGATGCTAAATTTTAGTTTAGTTAGGAAACGCGTAGCACAGTTTAAAATTCTCCTTCTGGAGTTTCTTTCAATAAACGGAAATGTGTTCGCGAACTTTTGTGCTGCCCTGTATATGAAATACAGAATTTATACATATCAAATACTAGACAAAAAGTGAGTTAAATTTAAAATCGAGTTCAGTAACTTAAAACGCATTTCCAGGAACTATTGTTAACAGACAGTAGAGAATTCTTTTGTGTGTTCCTGTAAATGAACGATGACTGCTATACACACACTATTCTGTAATAAGCCTCTTGTAATGCATTTTAGTGATACATATAAATTTCAATGCGTTTAAAATAGTGAAACATTATTTAATTAAACCGCAAACGATTTTTCTCCATAGACGTAACGTAACGGAATTCTTTTGACTGTCCCTGTAAAGTAACTATAAGTGCTATGCACACCCTATTTCATATTAAGCTTCTTGTAATGCACCTTAGTGATATATATCAATTACAATGTATTTGAAATTGATTAACATTATTTAAATAAACCGCAAATGATTTTTACCCATAGACCGTAATGTAACGGAATTCTTTTGAGTGCCCTTGTAAAAAAACTATAAGTGCTATACACTTCAGTTGAAATAGGGAACATGCTATAGATAACGACAATAACATATAAAAATTGCAGGGCAATCCGAGTATATTTACGGGAGTTAGAGCACGGACAGACGGCAGACGGCCATACGGCAGACAAACCGAAGTCATAAACCCTTTTCAACTAGGTTGGAAAGTGTTAAAAATGTAGTGCTTATTAAAATTGCAAAACTGTATGTTTTTTATATAAATGCAGAGAATATATTGTCTATATCCAAATCCAAATTTCTCAACCTTTTTATTAACTCATTTTATAAACATTCTAATTAAATAAGCAAACGTTTAAAGTAAATAAATTCCAAGCAATTGAAAGATATCTTTATTGAGTAAACATATTCAAATTTCTTTATATTTATGAGATTGTCAAAATTCTTCCTCACTTCAAATCTAAAACTGATAATTTAACATGCGAAACCATAGCAGATTGAATTCGGCCTTGAGATTCATAAATTGAGTACTAGCGGCAAGCAACTGAATTATTTTTAATTTGAATTTCAAGTAACGAATTTCTAATAAGTTGTGTTTGTGTTCACTGAAAATGTTATTTCTGTCTTTCTGTTTTTGTAACGTATTATGGCATTTTATTTCACAAATCCTTTTTGCACAATTTTGTAAAGTGTGTAATATCTCTAATTTGTAATATCTCTATTCTAAAAAAAGGTTACTAACGCTGCTGCACTGCAAAAAAAAAAATTGCTGATTTTACAGTATAATACTGGCACCCCAGCTGCTTGGATTTTACCGTAAAAATTAACAGTATTAAACAGTAAAATAAGCAGTAATACGCTACCGCGCATTATCCGTAATTTTAAATTAAACTTTTACTTTTGCGTATGACGTCATAAAGTCGGCAATCGGATAACTTCCACTGTTGCGAGGATAAAAGGGAAATAATAAATATTAAAGACACGTGGCTTTTAGGGCAAATTTTTTTAATTTGCAAGTAAAATTTACGTGAAAATATTTTTTTGCGTGCACGTTTGCGTTATAAGCGAATAAAAATTCATATTTATTGTGACGTCACGGGAATATTGTCCATTGGGTTTATTTTATCATTATGCATTATAACTTTGTTGAGGCCATTATTTCGTTACAATTAAATACAAAATATATTTTTATTTGCAAACATGGTGTTTCAGCATAAAAGTAGCATATATAAAGTACATGAGAAAAATTTGTATCGGTGAAAATGACGTTATGCTTAACTTGAAATTCTATTTAACATTGATAAAACTAAAGAGAAAAATTTATATGATTGTTTCAACATGGCGTAATTTTAACTAATTTTTCAATTTTTAATTATAAAGATTAGAATAGAAGCTTTTATTGATTGCTGATAACAATGTTCATGTCATGGTGTGGCCCGCTCGTAGCCCTGGTTTAAATCCAGTTGAGAATCTTTAGGACATTCTCGTTTGCAGTGTATATGCATCTGGAAGACAGTTTTCAAACGTCCTTGAGTTGAGAAAAGAAATCGAACGAGGTTGGTTTGATATAAAGTCAGAATACTTACACAACTTAATAAACAGCATGCCAGCTAGAATATTTTCTGTCATTAATAAAAATGGATCTATTATTGGATGATAATTCAAAAGTATGTAAAATATCTTTATATTTATGAGACAGCAAATTTATTTCCATTTATCAATTTTCGAGTTGAAATTATTTAATTCTAATTTAATTTACTGTAAAATATTTTTTTGGTACATGCTTTTTATTATATACATAAACATATCTTTGAATACTTGAATTCTTAAAATATTATTTTGAAAATATCAGAGTCTTTATATTTATGAGGCGCATTGTATCGTACACATATAGTGAACATAGTGCGAAAAATCTCAATTTATCTTAAAATTCATATATTTGATAGGAAGGTAACAAACATTTATTTCTTTAAATTTTGGAGCTAATTATGCATCATCAGTGTCCACACTGCAAAAAATAATTGTTGATTTTACAGTATAAAACTGGCATCCCAGCTGCCAGTATTATACCGTAAAATTAACAGTATTAAACAGTAAAATAAGCAGTAATACGCTGCCGCGCAAGCAGTAATACGCTACCGCGCATGCGCGGTAGCGTATTACTGCTAGACCTCGGTCGGGCACAACATGCCTGACAGGCACACTTCCAAGGCTTAGAAATTGCCTTGGAAATTGTTTATTGTTTTACTTATTTTGAGGTTACTAAATGAGGTTTTTGAATCAGGCTTCGAATATTCTCTCTTTGTACTTCATAATGAAGGTCACCAATCACTTTAAGAGCATTAGAATTGAATTAATTAGGTGATAGTAGGTAGTAAAATTTGGTTTTTATACGCAAATACTCGATTTTCCAAAAATCGAAAAAAATCGACCTGTAGTTTTTTATTTTGCAAAAAAAATATTTGTTCCTTTTACTTTCAGATACAAAAAATTAAAAAAAATTAATAAATAAATAAAATAAAATAAAATAAAATTCTGATAATTAAATACCTCACTTACAAATTTTAACGCATGCTCACATTTTTAAAACTGTATAAGATAGGGATTTGAAAATTGGTATATATACGCAAACTCCTATTTTATTTAAGAAATTCAAAAAATCGAAAATATCGACCGGTAAAAATTTATTTTATAAAAAAAACATGATTTTTTTTTATGGAAAATGAAATTTATTTGGATTTATTAACCCATTAATGCCGACTTATTTTACACTTCTTTTATTACTTCGATACCAGTTGACACCAGTTTTCCCATACTGTTATTTTAACTGATTGAATCTCGGATAGTTTAAAATTAGATAATATGAATTATTTTTTTACTAAGATACTGGTGTTCATATTTAAAAATTTCGTATCACTTACATGGTAACTTTTCGTACCAACCGGCATTAATGAGTTAACTAAAGGATAAAGTGTCTTGAAAGGCATATTGAACAAAACCCTTTGTGCGATCTTCGATCACACTTACACACTTGTTTCGATTTACGTTGCCCACTTATCTCCAAAAAGTAAGAAATTAAAGCGTCTTTCAATCTTTTTGGTCACCTTATATGTAATGATATTACGATTGATTGATAATGCATGATAATGCAAGAGCTCTTTTTTCTTTCTTTATATTATTATATCACAATTGTCAGTGGCAACGAAGAACAGAAAGCAGGAAAGTAAACGATGAAAATGAGAACAAAATTGTTTTCTTTTTGATCGACGTGTTAGACAGCGTGTTTCAAAACGTTTGAAAGATCCACCTGCCGAAGATCTGTTTCTGTTACTACCTGCTGAAGTTTCCTATTTCCCAAAACAGGACAATTCATCTTTATTAAGTAGATGTACTTTGAATGACTTTCACAAAATCTTTCTTACACTGTAATTAGAACTGTAAAAAAAACGAGAATTTTTATGTATGGGAAGGGACGTTATGAATGTTTTCAAAGCATACTAGCTTTATTCCAAAAGTGATCGCTGAAACTCTATTTTAAATTAATATATTAGAATGATACAGAAGAAAGTTTTGTAATGACTACAATTTACTGGTTTTATTCTAAAAGTGATTTTTAAATTAATGTATTAGAATGATACAGAAGAAAGTTTTGTGATGACCACAATATACTGGTTTTATTCTAAAAGTGCTTTTTAAATTAATGTATTAGAATGATACAGAAGAAAGTTTTGTGATGACCACAATATACTAGTTTTGTTCTAAAAGTGATTTTTAAATTAATGTATTAGAATAAAACAGAAGAAAGTTTTGCGATGACCACAATATACTAGTTTTATTCTAAAAGTGATTTTTAAATTAATGTATTAGAATTATACAGAAGAAAGTTTTGGGATGACCACAATATACTAGTTTTATTCTAAGAGTGATTTTTAAATTAATGTATTAGAATGATACAGAAGAAAGTTTTGTAAGACTACAATATACTGGTTTTATTCTAAAAGTGATTTTTAAATTAATGTATTAGAATGATACAGAAGAAAGTTTCGTGATGACCACAATATACTAGTTTTATTCTAAAAGTGATTTTTAAATTAATGTATTAGAATAAAACAGAAGAAAGTTTCGTGATGACCACAATATACTAGTTTTATTCTAAAAGTGATTTTTAAATTAATGTATTAGAATGATATAGAAGAAAGTTTTGCGATGACCACAATATACTAGTTTTATTCTAAAAGTGATTTTTAAATTAATGTATTAGAATGATATAGAAGAAAGTTTTGCGATGACCACAATATACTAGTTTTATTCTAAAAGTGATTTTTAAATTAATGTATTAGAATGATATAAAAGAAAGTTTTGCGATGACCACAATATACTAGTTTTATTCTAAAAGTGATTTTTAAATTAATGTATTAGAATGATATAGAAGAAAGTTTTGCGATGACCACAATATACTAGTTTTATTCTAAAAGTGATTTTTAAATTAATGTATTAGAATGATACAGAAGAAAGTTTTGTAATGACTACAATTTACTGGTTTTATTCTAAAAGTGATTTTTAAATTAATGTATTAGAATGATACAGAAGAAAGTTTTGAGATGATCACAATATACTAGTTCTATTCCAAAAGTGATTTTTAAATTAATGTATTAGAATTATACAGAAGAAAGTTTTGTGATAACCGCACAATATACTAGTTTTATTCTAAAAGTGATTTTTAAAGTAGTGTATTAGAAAGTGATCGCTGTAACTCTATTTAAAATTAATATATTAGAATGATACAGATGAAAGTTTTGTAATGACTGCAATATAGTAGTTTTATTCTAAAAGTGATCACTCCAATTTTATTTTAAATTAATGTATTGTGATTAAGAAAGTTTTGGAATGGCCGCAATATACTATTTAGTGATAACTCAAACTCTATATTAAATAAATTTATTAGAATGATACAAAATAAATTTGGCCATGGCTGCAACATACTAAGTTAAAGGTATATTTTATGGTTAAAGAATTTAATTATTGTTAAAGGATGTTTCTGGTTATTGTACTATTCCGCTTAATAGAATATTTTATATTGACATTATTAGTGTTAAAATAAGCGAGCTTTATTGTATATATTTTCAGTTATTTTTTTTAACGTTATAAACATTTCTTAACACAAAGCAAAATCTGCTAACTTTTCTAAAGCCTTAAACAAACTTCATCCTTGAATACGACAAAAGAGAAAAAAAAAATCTTTATCCTTCTTGTATACTCATGTGTAAGCCTGGAAAATAACATAAACGTGGAATTTCTATTCAAATAAGAATAATAAAGTTCTTTGTTTCCGAATAAATATGAAGAATAAAGTCGAGTAGTGCTGTCAATAAAAAGAAGACAGTGCATCTCAGAATCTCATCTAGAATAATGTGAGATAACACACAGCAAGGAAAGTTAGTGATATATATAACAAGGAAATGAACACACACATAACTGCTATCCGGAAAAATATTATATATGGTTGCATAGAAAATATAACAATTAATTGAGAAAAATACATTCAAAACAAAGAAGTTAGCTGAAAAGGGGTGTCTCTTTGATTGACTTCGTTTTCCGAGCTAAATGATAAAATTGTATCAATAAATTTTTAAACAAAATCAATAAAACCAACTTTGACTAAGGAAACTTTACCTTTGTAATTTAACAAATAATAATAATAACTAGTTTTTTAACCCGTTCTACGCACGAGAGTTCATGAATTTAATTCTAAAACCAAAATTAAAAATAAAAATCAGTACAACCAAACTAAAGTTTATGAATTTAAAAAGTTGTTATGTCTATTAAAAATCTGTATTTACACAACCAAAAATCCGTAGTAAAAAGTAGTAGTACGTAAAAAATTCACATCAAATAGACAAAATAATAATCGAATATGAAACGAAAATTAGCATAAAAACGTAATGACAACAAACAACTTTAAAATATCCAAATAAGAAATAAGAATTCCGCTCTTAAAATGTTGAGTTGTTCAACAACTATTCCATTTGGAAAAATATTTTTTTACTACTGAGCATTTTTTTTAATGAAATTTAATTTATCATGTTGCTATGGCAGCAGACGATAAAAAGATATCTTTGGAATAAAGGAATAAATAGAATGAAAAGTTTTGTTGATGTTTGAGATAAAATGTTTTTTTTTTTTTTTTTTTTTTTTTTTTTTTTTTTTTTTTTTTTTAAGGTAATAATTAAGCGCAATTATATAACCTCTAATTATTTGCATGCGATATAAAATAATTATCGTAATACGCGCTACAGCTTCTTAGTATTGCAGCGTGGCGTACGTAATATGTATATCTCACATTGCAGTAAACATTTAGAACTGGTTAGAAACCGCGCGATTACGAGTTAAACATAAAAAAAGGCAAAAATTCGTCAGAAACATAAAATAAAAAAAAATCTATTTAAAATTTTCGAATTTTTTGCACCAATCGTTCATGGGCCCCCTAACAGCAACCTGTGTACCAAATTTCGTAGCCCTGCGTCCTGTGGTTTCCGAGTTTTTGAGGTTATATAGATAGATACGCTCACGGATTTTAATAGAATAGATAACAATAATAATAATAATAATTAGGAGGTAATTCTCAGTTGCATTTACTCCTTTTCTACACGACTTTAAAAATAAACATTGTTAATGCTGTATATGGTGAGGTTTAAATCTCTTTTCATCCTAACTTCTGTTCTAAAACAAAACCTTGAATGCAGTTTTGTTTAAATTATTTCAAAACAAATAATTTTTTTAAAAAAGAATATAAGGTCGATTTTTGATTACTTTGAAGTAACCTGACTCATTAAATGGAAATCAAATATAGAATAAGGATTGGTTAAGTCAAAGTAAACAGCATCGCATTTTGAGGAAACACAAGAAAGTAATATTCTAAAATGAAATAAAATGACTATTGTATAATCTCAATATTTTTTTATAACGTGGACCTTATAAGCAGGGCTGCGGAGTCGGAGTCGGAGTCGGAGTCAGGCCTATTTTTGGACAAAAGAGTCGGAGTCGGAGTCACTAAAAAACAGGCCGACTCCAGCTTGTTTTTTAGACAGTTTGAAGTGAAATTAAACCAATTCTATGTAATTTAAAATTTATAAACTGATTTATTATTTTTATATTTAGACTATATATACAAGGAAACCCAGGTTAACCAGGTCCAGTATACTGTCCAGTTTACAGTGTATATGAAACCTGCTTTTAATTGAAATCTCTAGTTTATATTTTATATTAGTATGCAGTACTTTCTCTTGGTTTTTGGGGTTTGCAGAACCCGAGGTAATGCGAAAATTGGAAGTTTCTGCTCTTTTTGAAGTCCACAGAATCCGAAATATCATTGTAATAAAAAAAATTTCCCTTTTGTTTTCTTGTTTCCCTCAGATTCTTCAGGTCTGTAAGACCAAGAGTAATGCTGAAATTGTAGTCATTTTTCCCCTTTTTTTCGTGTGCATAGAACCTCCCCCCCCCCCCAAAAAAAAAAAAAAAAAAAAAGTGAAATTATAATTTTTTTTCCTGAGTCTACAGTACTCAAAATAATGATGAAATAGTGAAATTTCAGTCACCTTTCTCCTTTCGATATTCAGGTTTTGCAGACCCGAAATAAAGCCAAAATTATAAAGTTAATGCAGGAAATACAAAATTTTTATTTTTATTTTTCTTCCTTTACATTGGAATTTTTCGGGTCTGGAAGACACTGCAATAACTCCAAAATTACAACGTTTTGCATTTTCTTTTCCAAGTCAGCAGGATCTAAAATAGTGAAATTTCCATTTTATTTACTTCTTGAGATTTCAATATTTGGATTTTTCGCGTCTGCAGGACTCAAAATTGTACAATTAATAATGCTGAAAATATAAAATTTTTGCCCCTTTTTTACGAAGCCGGGAGAACAGAATTAATGCTAAAATAGTAAAATTTTCATTTTTATTTTTCTTGCATTCCCCCGTAATTTTTCGGATTCTGGAGACCCCAAATGATGCTTAAATTGTAAAATTTTTGCCTCCTATTTTTTGGGCCTGCAGGAATAGGTATAAAACCAAAATTAAACACCCTTTCACCCATATTTTGGTGAAAGAAGGTGAAACTTTTTATACTAAAATACTGTCAGAAGTTTGCCGCTGCAGTAAATGAGTCCTAGTCTTGACTACCTATTACAGCTTACACCCATAATTCATCCAAACATATACACATCATATACTTCAAGGTCAAACAGGAATGCAACAGCAGGTTGCAGTGTTGCCAGTTGAGTTTTTTAATTCTGATTACTTGATTGCTGCCATTTTTTTTAAATAGTAATATTTCCTTTATTTAATGACAAATTTTATAAAGCGACTATTACTATTTCAAAACAAATGACAGCAATAAAGCAATTTGAATAATAGGAATCAGCAGGCAATACTAGTACTTTAGACGTCCCGGAGTCGGAGTCAGAGTTGGAGTCGGAGTCTGTTCTTTTAAAATTTCAGGAGTCAGAGTCGGAGTCGGAATCGGTCATTTTCCCCACCGACTCCGCAGCCCTGCTTATAAGGCCCCCTATCGTTGAACATTCGAACTAGTGTCCTTTTTAGGATTTCGTTCATCTCACGAAACCCTATTACTCCCGCTCTGCTGTCTGTCCGTCAGACAGCCATTCTCAGAAACTATGTAACTTACAGAGTTGTAACTTTGTGTATATCTAGTTGAATACCAGCTATGAAGCTCAAAATATTAAAATTTGAAAAAATCGTATTTTTTTAATAAACAGAGATAAAAAATCAAAATTCTAACAGCCTTTTCCTATTAAATTTAAACATTTTTCGTTAAAGCAGATGCCAAAAATTAAAAATCCACAATGAAATTCTTTCTACAATAATTAATTTTCTATTGAACGATTTCCACGTTAAAAATTAAAGGGAAATAAAAAGTTTCACCAATTGAAAAAAATATTAATATGAAATAAAAATGACTGACGTCAAAGTGGTAATAAAACGGAAATTTTCAAAGATTTCTCAATAATAGAAGGAGTATGAGTATGTGTATGTGCACAAAGCAGATTAATATCACGTCATTAGAGAATTAAAAAGAAAATCTGACGTCCTATTGGAAGTTTAACGAATTTTTCAAATGTTTGAGAATAATACAAAGCGAGTATCAATATGAGGAATAGAGAATAGTAAATATAAGAGTTTGAGAAACATATCGAATCATGATAAAAATCCGATTATGGAAATATTAGCATATTTTAACATTTTGAAGGTGTACAACATGTTTAATTTTGAAATTGTTTTGTTAAATATCACATTTAGTCCGCATGACAGATGCGGACAGATGAAATGGCGAAATGGCATTTCATCTTGGTGCGTGCGAAAGACGCAAGTAAATTGACATGGCTTAGGATTTTAAATCGGTTTTAATCTTTTGAATTGGCACTGATGATGGAGCTGTAGGGGCTCTGAAACAGCTATTTGCCAATTTATATATTTTTTATTTGTGCTATTTCACGTTGTACATTTGTTTTTAATATAACGACACAAAGTTTAATCCACCTTTTTAGAATTTAACCTTGTGTTTTAAAGCAATATGGACCTGGAATGTCCTCCCGCATTGCTGAGAACGATACAAACAACATTGCGCTATTGTATTTTCTAATGTGCAGGCAAAATTTGAGCTGTTAAGGACCAACTCTTTTAGTTGATCATTTAGATTAGGATCTGGTAAAGAATGATAGAACGATATGCAATATTCTGGAGCATGCTTGAAAAAGTATCTTACTAACAATGCAAGTCTCATCAAAATACGTTCAGTAAAACTTTTAAAAAAGGTTAACCTTACATAATCGGATTCACCTGACTATAGAACTTTCCACCATAATTCTATAACTAAGCAACATAGAACGATATATTATATACTAAAAGCATCCCTAAAAATTATCCATCTAACTATGCAAGTCCATCCAAATCCATCCAGTAGAACTTCTTTTTAAAGGCTAATCGTTCATAATCGGGTTTACCTGATTATAGAACTTTCCTCCATAAAACTATCACTAAGCAACGTAGAACAGTATGCAATATACTAACGTATCTAAATAACATTGCAATTATTACCAAAATCTCTTCAGTAGAGCTTTTGAAAAAGGCTAATCTTTCATAATCAATTTCACCTGATTATAGAACTTTCCCATGTAATTATATAACTAAGAAACGTAGAACAATGTACAATATACTAAAACTCTCCCTGAAAAATTATCTACGTAACAATGCAAGTCTCATCAAAATCCACCCAGTGGAACTTTTTTGAAAGACTAATCTTTCATAATCGGGTTCATCTGATTATACAACTTTCCCCCATAAAACTATAACTAAGCAACGTAGAACAATATGTAATATGCTAAAAGTATCTAAATAACAATGTAATTCCCATCAAAATCTGTTCATTAGAGCTTTTGAAAAAGGCTAATCTTTCATAATCAAGTTCACCTGATTATAGAACTTTCCCATGTAATTATATAACTAAGAAACGTAGAACAATGTACAATATACTAAAACTCTCCCTGAAAAATTATCTACGTAACAATGCAAGTCTCATCAAAATCCGTCGAGTAGAACCTTTTAAAAAGGCTAATCTTTCATAATCCGGTTCACCTGATTGTAGAATTTCACTCCATAGCTCTATAACCAAGCAACGTAGAACGATATGTTACATACAAAAACCTTCCCTGAAAAATTATCAAACTAACAGTGCAAGTTCCACCAAAATCCATTCAGCAAAAGTCATGTTATAAGCAGCCGAAACGATATTCTCATTTGTATTTTATACAGGGTGACAATTATTGAACTATATGAAATTAAACCGTCATAACGTCTGAACGGTTTGTGTGATGAAGTTCAAACTTCGTGGTTAGCCTCAGGGCATGATGGGAATTAGTATGCGCATGCGCACGCAACTTGTTGCTGTCGGCCATTTGCAAGCGAAAATGTCACGGTACAGCGTGCCTAAATGCGCATTTCACGATCGAGAAGTCTCTCCACCCACAACGGGTGACTGTGTGGTGTGCAATGTCCAGTCACGGAATAATTGGTCCGGTATTCGTTGATGGCACGGTGATTGCTGAAAGATACGTGAAGATTTTAGAAAATGGTTTCATCCCCATTATCCAAAGTGACACTAATTTCGACACGATGTGTTTCATGCAAGGCGGAGCTCGACCCCATCGGAGCAAGAAAGTGTTTGATGTCCTGGAGGAGCACTTTGGAGACCGCATTATGACTCTGGGATACCCAGAGGCCACTGAAATGGGACTCGCTTGGCCGCCATATTCTCCGGAACTGGACACATGTGACTCATTTTTGTGCGTCTACATTAAAGACAATGCGTATAGAAATAACCCCAAAACCATTGCTTAGCTGAAAACGGCCATTCGGGAGGTCATCGACAGCATCAATGTTCCGACAGTCCAGCGGGTCATGCAGAATTTTGCTATTCGTCTGCGCCACATCATAGCCAAAGATGGCAGCCAAATCGAACATGCCATAACCTAAATCCGAATATCTGTAGTGACGTTTACATGTTGAATAAAGTTTGTGCACTCAGTAGTTTTTAAATAATTTATGTTTTATTTCATATAGTTCAATAATTGTCACCCTGTATACACTATATGGCCATTAATGACCGGCAACTTTCAATTTTAGACATTTTGTCGAATATTTAAAAATGTACTTGTCAGATTCTTCAGGAATTTTCGGATTAAAAAAAAACAGGTTTGACTTCATATTAATCAATGTCGATTTGATAAGGAGGACAATAAGGGGATCAACAAAAAATTAAAGAAAAAAAATAATACTTGGGATCACCCTGTAAAATAAAATGCACGAAATAATCTATCGCTACAGAATATACATAGGCAGACATTGTGTAATATGTGTATTCATTTGTGTAAGAATACCATGCATATTAATAGAGATATAGCGATTTCTTAATAAAAAATTTAAAATTCTTGCATGTTTTTTGCTCATAATATACAGGGTGTTTAATCAAATTTAACGTCAGTTTCAGAAAAATTGACAAAATGTAGTAGAAACAATGTAGTGCAATTGGAATGTAAATATATTAAATATTTAAGGATATATGGGCAATTGTATTAAATATTTTTTATCGGCGCATGCGCAAACGATAACAAGGAACTTTTTGCATAATTTAATAGTCAACTCTAAGGAGCAACTTATAATAGTCAACTCTAAGGAGCAACTTATTAAAAAAAATCAGTCAAATATTGTAAAAATTCAGAGAGATATTGGCGTTAGAGTGAGCTGTTTTTTAGTTTTTCAGTAAAACTCGCTGAATGATAAGGGATTATCCACAAATTGTCATGTTTCATTTTTATACTATATTTCATTTTTAGCACTTTCCAACCTAGTTGAAAAGTGCTGATTTGTAAAATTATTTTAGAAGCGTTGGAAAGTGCTACATAATCTATGCTTGACGCATGATTTTTCGTTCTTGTTTATTGATACTTTAGTTCGAGTTGGAAAACTTTATTGCACCAGGTTATAATACTTTTGGAATGGATCCTTTGATTTTGATAATTCTTTTTTCGTTCGAATAAGCTCGTTAGAGTAGTTTTTCAAAGAGAACTAAAGTATCATTAAAAATTGGAAAATAGTATAAAAAAAATGACAATTTGTGGAAAATCCCTTATCATTCAGCGAGTTTTAATGAGAAACTAAAAAACAGCTCACTCTAACGCAGATATCTCTCTGAATTTTTACGATATTTGACTGATTTTTTTTAACAAGTTGCTCCATACAGTTAACTATTAAATTATGCAAAAAGTTCTTTGATATCGTTCGCGCATGCGCAGATAAAAAATATTCTATACAACTGTCCATATTTCCTTAAATATTTAATATATTTATATTCTAATTGGACTATATTGTTTCTACTACATTTTGTCAAGTTTTCTGAAACTGGCGTAAAATTTGGTTAAAAACCCTGTATGTTATAAACAAAAAATATGCAAGAATTTTTTTTAAATTAAAAAAAAAAATCGCTATATTTCTATTACATGCTATTCTTACAAAAATGAATACACATATTGTACAATGTCTGCCTATGTATATTCTGCAGCGATAGATCATTTGGTGCATTTTATTTTACAGGGTGATCCCAAGTATTATTTTTTTTCTTAAATGTTTTTTTGGTCCCCTAATTGTCCTCCTTATCAAATCAACGTTGATAAATATGAAGTCAAACCTGTTCTTTTGGATCCTAAAATTGCAGAAGAATCTAACAAGTATATTTTAAAATATTCGACAAAATGTCTAAAATTGAAAGTTGCCTGTCATTAATGGCCATATAGTGTATATAATAATAGACAGATATGTATGTAAATTTCGTATGTGAACATTTTCCATTCCGTTCAGGATATTGCTAGACATATTCCACTCTATTAGATAATCTTGGTTGAATTATGATGATTTAAGCCTGGAAACAAAGATATATTCTTTCTGACAGCCATTTTTTCATAAATCATTCCACTCTTTTGGTAAAATTCTTCAGCCACGGTGGTATATCTCACTCGGTCGCGGGATTAGACAAAGGATCAGATTCTGAAGCAGTTAAAAGAGACATTATCTCCAGAATTTTTGTCTGTGATATAACAGCTTTCTTTTTTTTTCTGATTTTTATAAATCTGTGCTCTGCCTCATAAAAATTCATGCTTGGTAAAGAACACTAAAGTATGATTTCGTTTGCTAAGCACTCATAAAATATTCCATCTGTTATTTGAAATCATCTTCCAGAGGCAATATGTAATGTTTCCATTGGTGGATGTCACTTCATTTACGTAAAATACGAAAGATATTATGTACTCTATTTTCTCATGATTCTCCGATGTGAATTCGAATAAATAAGTAAACGAGATAAAATTATGTGATAAGAAAAACATGTCTTTTCGGTTTGTTTTGTGATTTGATTTATTCTATTAATTTTGTTTTATAATTCAGCAAAAGCAAAGTGCAATACAATAGGCAACTGTGATTGATCAACCATTTTGGTAGATGCCACTTTGTCAAGAAATTAACAAAAGCTAAGATTTTGGGGCAGTAAAAGAGAATTATTCTCACAGTTTGTGTTAGCGATGTGAACAGCTCTCCTTTTACCTTAATTTTGTAGGTCTGTGCTCTGTTTCATAAAGATTTATGCTTCGGAAAGATTTATCCCGAACTATAACAAAGAAGGATTGTGTCTTTGTGTGTTTGCTCTCTGTGTGCTGAAGCTACCGCTGCACGCAGAGCTACAAAATTTGGTGGTGTATCTCTAAGCATAAAGTGTTGCACCTCGAAGCCAGATTTTGGAATTTTGGAATAGAGTTTTCTTTGTTTAAATTTTTATGCGATTTTTAGCGTCTTTTAGCGTTTTTTCACGTTTCGTTGCAATTTTTACGCATTTGTAACAGGATATCCAATCTTTTACCCCAATTTAGTAAATTTTATCCTCTTTTCAATAAAGTTTATTCGGAATTCGTATAGCGATTTTTGAATTTTTGGCGATTTTTTTCCTTTGTCACTAAGAAATTAAGCCCAGAATGCTTGATTGGTTCGGTGATTGCTTCCATTTCGACTTCAGTTACGTTCAGAATCGTCATTTTTTCCCCCTTTTTAGCTTGTAGAGAGTTGATAATTCTTTACGGATAAAAAATCATGATTTTAAAAGGGAAAGGCGGGTTAATAATTATCCCGATTTGGATTTTTTTATTAGATTTTTTTTTAATTTCATTTTTTATGAGAGTTTTTTAACCTTTTTTCATGTTTTGAAGCGTTTTTTGTTTCAAATGACGCGACGTCACAAATCGGTCACTGGAAGTCAAACACCGTTGGAGGGCAGTTGTGATTTGTACACTGCAAAAAATAATTGTTGATTTTACAGTATAAAACTGGCACCCCAGCTGCCAGTATTATACCGTAAAATTAACAGTATTAAACAGTAAAATAAGCAGTAATACGCTGCCGTGCAAGCAGTAATACGCTACCGCGCATACGCTACCGGTAGCGTATTACTACTTGCACGGCAGCGTATTACTGCTTATTTTACTGTTTAATGCTGTTAATTTTACGGTATAATACTGGCAGCTAGGGTGCCAGTTTTATACTGTAAAATCAACAATTATTTTTTGCAGTGTAGTTGATAGGATTGTAGGCACAGCTGGAAGTCGATCGGGCAATTGTGATTGACAGATGAAAAGATCGTCAGCTGATTGAGATTCGAACAGCGAGTTGTGAATTTTTCGCGACTTGTTTTATTCGATTTTTAGAGTTTATTCATGTGCGTGACATCATTTATGTATTTGATTTCAGAAATTGGCAACGATAACTTACTGTTTTTGTATGTAAGAACAAAAAAAAAGTCATTTTGTTTCTGCTTCAAAAGTTAATGATAATTCCTAATTTTTTAACGTCGTTGGTTTAATTCTCTGTGTGTGTGTCCGGTTGTAATTTAAATATCGCGTTAATGCTCTGATCGAAACTCCCTCCTTCCTCCCCTGCCTTCAAAATCAGATTTTTTTTTTTTTTTTTTTTTTTTGTCCGATTTAAACGAAACCTTTTTCCCCCGAGGTACTAGATAAACTTTGGTTGGTTACCACTATTTCTGAACATTAATCACCAGGGAGGGGTATGTTCTGAGGTACTATGGGCCCAATTTCAACGAGAATTAATTCATTCAACTTAATACGAACTAATTAAGATATAGATAACTAATTCAAATACAGATTTGGCGCCACCTGTTGGTAGAAAATGGAACTAAAAGATTTTGCAATTCTTGCTTAGAAAGCCTGCTATATGGTGTCGTAAGTACACTCTCCAGTTCAACCAATCAGGGAGGTACAGAAGTAAGAAGTAGTATAAAATGTTGCACTAGTTTAATGACAGTGAAGAAGTTCAGCCATGTCTAATTGTAAAATGTTTGCACAAATTATTTTTAATAAATGTTTTTCGACTTTTTGTTGTTTATTACCCTCCAAAATAACATAATAAAAACTAATGTTCAGAATTTTTTTTATTATTATTCATAACTATTTTGGTTTATAAATAACATTAGCCATAAAAATTTGCTGCAAAACTCACATTTTCCATATTTAAATTTAAATTCTAGCTTTATCCCAATTATTACAAATTTAGGACTATGTTCAACTAGTTGTTATGACAACAAACATATCATACAAAAAAAATTGTGCCAATATATCATATTTATTAATAATAATTAGTTTTTTCATTTTTCTAAAAACTAGGTTATGCGGAGAGTGTGAATTTTGCATCTACACCTTCCATATATAAGATGATATTTACCCTTCGTAACCTGCATGTTTGCTAAGAAAATGTATAAAAAACTGGAAGAATTAACACGAAGGACATGATTCTCGTTCAGTCTTCCAAACTAGCTCATTCCGTTTCAAATATAAGTTGAGGCGGAAGCAATGTTAAGAATACGAGTAAACATTCTGATGATAAATACATAACTGGACGCAAAAATAAAAAGAAGAAATGCGTTTGGCGCCAGAAGGAAAGTTTTCTAGATAAGATCTAATGAGGTTAATAAGCCGCTATCAGTAATTTCAATGATAAATTATGTCATTTTTCTTCCATCTTTTTATCGTATAAGTTTGTATCGTAAACAGTAACCGGAAAAATTATTGTGTATACGATTTGAATTGCCATGAAATATAGGTATAATCTTAAAAATATTTTTTTTAGTATACTCTTTTATAAGCCTTCAATGTTTATCTTTAAAATTACGCCTAATTTCATGACTTCAATTCATGATTTTACCACGAAAAAAATTGTCGGCTACAAATACATTAATTTGACATCGGCACAGAACCCGATTATGGAAAATTCACTGCTTTTTTTACGCTTGATATAAAGAACAAGCTAGTGAATTTATTAAAAAATATTTATTTTTTTAACACTGTTTCTTCTTTTTAAAAAGATATATGGCAACAAGAAAGAAAAAAAAAAGCATTATTTGAACTGTCTTTTCAGGAATTCTAAATTGATTTATTTACATATAATGATAATTCAATTAATATGAAACTATCATCTTACAAAAGCGTATTTTTAAAAGTATATATATTACAAGTAAATTTTCAATCAAATGTACGGAAGTGACATTCGCCCGAAAACTACTGAGTAACAAACAAGCGGAATTTTTCATTGATAAACCACAGCCGCCTCAATACTAGGCCTGAGCGAGCACTGATTCAAAATGGCGGCTGCCGAAGGCGGACTTTTTTATCCTGTTTGCATTAAGTAGTTCTACGATTTGAGTGATTCTAGTCGCAAATATTTTTCGATAAAACCTTATTCTAGTAAACAATAATGCATATTATGTTGTTAAGATAGTATGAAAACGCAGAAAAATCATCCACATCAATATATTTATGATTAAAAAATTGCCAGCTATAATATTAAATTATTATTATTATTATTTACAGATATACGTTTATTAGTTAATGATTTACAAAATGCAATTTAGACCACACACAAAAATAAATAAATAAAATTAATTAATCAAAAATATAGCTATATACATAAGCTTATAAAATAAATAAATAATATGTTATGAATGGCATTTTCCCACATTTTACAATGTACTTTAATGTTATTCCTGACATGCACTGACATTTTTTTCTTTATCATGCAATACATTTATTTATTCAGCGCATTTATTTTCACATTAACAAAAAAAGAAGCACACTCATCACAACAACTTCACTTATAAGTTAAATATCTAATTATTTTGGATATTTAAGATAGTAAACTGGAATAGAAAAAGGTATTTATAACAGAAAAATCTTGTTAAAATTCATAAAAACGTATATAATAGACATTCTTATAAAATCAAACAAATCATTAAAAAAAAAATTGTTTAAATATATTTTTACTTAGTGCATGTAATATTAAGGTAGTAATTAGTAAAATAGTAGTGCATGTAATACGAGGTTGTATCGAAAATGCATCGACAACATTTGAGTTGACAATAATGAAAGTGCTGGGCTTTTCCTTAGTACTATGCAAATCACTATAAGTTTTTGCTAAAATTTTATACATAAACTCTTCTAAAATTTATTAATTGTTTTTATATTAAATTAAATATTTTGCAATAGATCATTTAAAGTGTACATTTTCTAATCTTATTTTTGTCAGTTTTTTCTTTGTTAAATTTGTTATTAATGATTTTTGAGTGATTGTTTAAAATAATTTAAAATATTGTAGCAATAAAAGCTTTCTCAAAATTAAAAATATCACAGGAACAAGCTTTATGATAGCCTTTCTCTTTTTCATTCACAATATTTTTGAAATATGAGTCACTTACTGATATCATTAAACTCAGTTTATTTTCATTTGTTATGAATGCATTATAAAAATTTCTATGCAAATATAAATATATACGAAAGTCTGTGTAAATATTAAATAGCACATGAATAATAGTATGCATAAATAGCAGTACATGGAATTCTTTTTTCATACCAAACTTTTAAAAAGGAAAAACTGTGATATATTTTTTAAAAATTAGCTTTAGGCACAATCATTGTATCTATTATCATTATTATTACAAAAATCTTTCGTAATCATCTCGAATTTGAATCTTCTACAGCATGTCAAATCCAATTAAACAAACATCCAGAAATTTAGAAAACAATGATTTTTTTTTCTTGTAAACTCATGGAAGCTGAAAACATTTTGAGATGCTACAAATGTGTCAGAGAGTATTTAGTTGTATAAATTAACTAAATCTATTAACATCAAGCATTGCAAATTTTCTTCCAGCTGTTACACATTTATTTAATATTTTAAACTCTTCCCGTGTTCAACTGTAATTTGCTTAGAGTAAAATAGAAGTGATTTTCATGAAAATTGAAAATTTTTCAATCTCTCCGAAAATAAATCTTGGCCATGCCACTTATTATTATAATTATAACTTGCCATATTATTATTAACATATCTTATTATTACTGCCACGTACACAAAATTAATAATTATTATTAATTACGCTAAAAGCATAAATGCTGAATAAAACCATACGTTTGTGATAATAAATAAATTTGTTTTCTTTCAAACTTAAGACAACATTAGTGTTTACATCTTATCAAATTACATATCTAGGGCTAATTACGAATTTCATATACTTAAAGGGGAAAAAACACTAATAATAATCCGTTGAAAAATCAGTTGAAATTTAAAGCACGTGGGTATTTTCTAGTGCATTTAAGCAAATAAATAATGATAAATAAATATCTACTTACTATTTCAGAAATTATCTTTAATCCACAAATATTCGCTATTAAAAATATAGCACATATTGTAAGCTAAATTCGTCTCAAATAAATCCCTTTTATGAGATTAATATATATTAAATAGTAGTTATTTGTACACAACGCCACGATCGAACGTTACATTTCAGCCTTCGAGATGACACGTGACTTTCTTCCTCAAATTCAGAGCGCCGGCCTGTCTAGAGGGGGCTGTGGCTAAACTGAGCATTAAGCCGACAGAGTGAAAAATGTCGCAAGCTAGAAATCGAACCCGGGACCCCAGATTATCGCTCTGAGGCTCTACCACTGAGCTACAAGGAACGTTATCCCAACTCGGCATCGCTCACTCTTATATATGGAGAGACATAATAAAGCCACAGTAGTTTTCGGGCGAATATCACCCCTGTACAATTAATTGAAAAATTGATTGAAAATTTACTTGTATGTGTTGTTTTATGCTAAACCTGGTGTGGCTTTAAAATGTCATCTAAAATGTGCCACAGGGTTGTGTGCTCTGGATGACAGTTTCCATGTTGTTCAGCGGTTGCAGTCTGTCCGACATCTATAAGAGTGAGCGATGCCGAGTTTGGATAAAGTTCCTTGTAGCTCAGTGGTAGAGCTTCAGAGCGATATTCTGGGGTCTCGGGTTCGATTCCCGGCTTGTGACATTTTTCACTTTGACAGCTTAACGATCAATTTAGCAATGAAAAATTCCGCTAGTTTGTCACTCAATAATTACACTCTTTATTTTTTATTTATATTCTCTACTTTAAAATATTTCGTTTTTGCAGCTTCACAGCCAGTTGCCTTTTTTGGCGAACGTGGTTTGGTGCATCAATAAACCTAGTGTTGTTGTAACTCGTATACAATTGTAACCATACAGAATATTTGGCGATTTATCACCTGTGGTGGACTAACGGAAAAATGCCTCAAAATTAATTAATTAGTATATAATCAATTTCTAAAAAGCATTAAAATGTTGTATTGTCATCGGAAATACACCTTTGTAGAAAATTTTTAGAATTCTAGCATATGGAGTTAAAATCGACTGCAAAATTCTATCTTTACACACAAAAACCAAGCTGGGTTAAATAAAATAGTGTAATCAGATGACCCGTCTTTGAATTTCTGCGAAACCTCTTATAAACAGAATATTTTGGAGACGAAAGTCGTAATTTACACAATTAAATTAATTCAGACTTGGAATTTGCAATTAACAGATGCCAACCTATTCCGTTATAAGTCAAAACAGAATAAAGCTCTAAATAACCAAACATAGGTTTATTAAATTACTAACAGCAAACCGGAATGTTTTCACGGAGAGAATGCGAATATATAGGGTGTATCTGAATTGATAGGCAGAAATGTAAGAGGTGGTAATGCATGTCAAGACAAGCCAATTTTGTATAGGAAACCAGGATCGCAATCCACTTATTAAATCAATAATACAGGGTGTCTCACACCAAGACCAATCCACATTTTCGTTCATAACTGGAACAATATGAAACGTGATCAAAATACAACAAGAACGAAAAATCATGCGTCAAGCATAGATTATGTAACACTTTCCAACGCTTCCAAAATAATTTTACAAATTATACCGTTTAATAAGCTAAAAGATAACATCTAAGTAAACAATTTGGAAAACGCATAACATATTTAAAAACATAATTTCAGGAATTTCCAACATATACAATATTCGGAAAAATATCCGAATACTTTTATTCAGCCCTGTATAGGATCTATAGATTTGTATATATACTACATAGGATGCTAAATTTCAGTTCAGTTAGGAAACGCGTAGCACAGTTTAAAATTCTCCGTCTGGAGTTTCTGTCAATAAACGGAAATGTGTTCGCAAACTTTTGTGCTTCCCTGTATAGGATCTACAGAATTTATACACACAACGTAATAGACAAAAAGCGAGTTAAAATTAAAATCGCGTTCAGTAACTTAAAACGCACTTCCAGGAATTATTGTTAACAGACAGTAGAGAATTCTTTTGGGTGTTCCTGTAAATGAACGATGACTGCTATACACATACTATTCTGTAGTAAGCCTCTTGTAATGCACCTTAGTGATATATATAAATTTCAATGCGTTTAAATTAGTGAAACATTATTTAAGTAAACCGCAGACGATTTTTCTCCACAGACGTAAAACGGAATTCTTTTGATTGTCCCTGTAAAGTAACTATAAGTGCTATGCACACCCTATTCCCTATTAAGCTTCTTCTAATGCACCTTAGTGATATATATAAATTTCAATGCGTTTAAAATAGTGAAACATTATTTAAATAAACGGCAAATGATATTTCCCCATAGACCGCAATGCAACGGAATTCTTTTGAGTGTCCCTGTAAAAAAAGTATAAGTGCTACACACTTCCGTTGAAATAGAGAACATGCTATAGATAACGACAACAACATATAAAAATTGCAGAGATATCCGAGCATATTTACGGGAGTTAGAGCACGGACAGACGGACAGACGGCCAGACAAACCGAAGTCATAAACACTTTTCAACTAGGTTGGAAAGTGTTTAAAAGGGCTAGAAACGGCAATCCTCCATGTCTAAGTAACATTGGGCTAGACACTTCAAAACTTGGAAGCTAGTTGACCATGCATACGATGTCACTGATCGAATAACAGTGAAATTCCAACAAATCCCTTGATGTAACTACAGTTACGGAAAACAAAGTTATTGTGTTGAATATTTCGCTAGAATACAGGGTGTTTTTTTTTTTTTTTTTTTTTTTTTTTTTTTTTTTTAAACTGGCGCTATTCAGAGCCGCCGGTAGCTCATTCTAATAACTGGATTGACACAAAACTTCATAAATGGACTAACAAAACATGGGAAAAAAGATTCCAACAGAAAAGAATAGTTCCAATCACCGCCGATAGGTGGAAATTTGGCGCTGTACATTGAAAGAAAACATCAGAAACAGACAAAATTAATAATTTGGATAAAATGCCATGTTTTATTCACCATATACACTTTCCCGACTAGGAATTAGATCACATTCAATGTGACCACCGTTCTCTTGCACCACACCTTGCATTCCTTGTACAACATTTTCGACGGCCGAGCGTAACATGTCACATCGAATAGCCCTTACTGCATGTATTATGTTGTCTTTTAAGATACTCAGATTTGTTACTCCCCCAAGATAGACTTTCGATTTCAAATTACCCCGGAGCCAAAAACCGCATGGAGTTAAATCCGGAGACCTTGGCAGCCAGACATATTGAAAACAACGACTGATAACTCTTTGGTCAGTGAAGTGATGGCACAACAGCTGCTGTACTTTTACACCAATATGTGGTGATGCACTATCCTTCATAAAAATTATCTGATCCAGACATTGTCTCTGTTGAAGTTGTGGAACGACAAAACTAGTCAGCACATTATGATATCTTTCTGCGTTAACGATACACGTCACTGGTCCTGTCGCAGTAATGTTCTCAAAAAAGAATGGTCCAAGGATGAATTCAGCTGTAAAGCCACACCAAACAGTGAGCTTTGGTGAATGTAACGGAGTTTCTAGAACTGTATGAGGTTGTTCAGTGGCCCAAATTCTACAATTATGAGTATTAACAGACCCATTCAGATGAAAATGGGCCTCATCTCCCATACAATTCTCCACGGGAAAACATGATCGACTTCCATTCTTGCAAGAAATGTCAGTCGTTTATCGTAATCATTGGATTGAAGTTGTTGCAAGCAGCTGATCTTGTATGGATAGTAGTGGAGAATTCGCCGCAAGACTTTCCATACTGTCGAAACATTTAAATCCAGTTCTCGCGCCACACCCCGTGCGCTACTACTACTAACAGCAGAGGTACTCTGTGACCTATCGTTGATCGCAGTTGTAACATCCATTATCACTTTTTCTGACAAAGCTTTACGTCCTCTGCCTGGCCGAACTGCTAGCAAGCCTGTTTCTTCGAATTTCAGAATCATTGCTTTCAATGCATTAACGGATAAAGGTCCTTTGCGCAGTTTATGGCGTGTTCTAAATAAACGAAGAGCGGCTGGTGCATTGCACTGGTTACAATAATAGAAATTTTCAAGTAACGCGCGCTGCGGTAACGTGAGATTCATTTTCAACATGAGCTGAAATTGTTTCTCGGAGTCTTTCGCATTTATAGTTTAAGCTATTGGCGCTACTGTCACTTGCGTAAACAAAAATTTGCATTTTAATTTATTGCCCGTATTTATGCTAATTCTCAGTTGCATAAATTACCACAGCGCCAAATTTCCCCCTATCAGCGGTGATTGGAACTAATTGGTTTTTTTTGTTGTTGTTGTTGGAATCTTTTTTTCCCATGGTTTTCTTAGTCCATTTATAAAATTTTGTGTCAATCCAGCTATTAGAACGAGCTACCGGCGGCTCTGAATAGCGTCAGTTTAAAAAAAAGCACCCTGTATTTTGATTATTGCTACAGTTATGAGCGAAAATGTGGATTTAGCTCGGTGCGACACATCTGTATTATTGATTTAATAAGTGGATTGCGACCTACTTGCGAGTAGTTTCCTAATACGAAATTTTCTTGATTTGACATGTATTATCATACCTTACAGTTCTGACCATCAATTCAGATACACCCTGTAATATACTCGTCAATCCTTAAATACAGAAAGACGCAACGCTTCCATCGATGAATATGACATATGTAAAATTATATCCGCAATTTTCTTCTATAAAAGGGAAACATATTACAATGCTTGTTCAAACGCTATGCACATTTCATTTTTATTTGCAGTTTGGACTAAGGTTAAAGTACCAAATCACAAAGATAAAGGGATTCAATTCCAACGGATAACCCAAGCTGTGAAACAATTAATCGGGTTAAATGTCAAAATCCGTCGTTGATATTGAGAGATTTTTAAAAGAAAATGGGCATTTTTATTTGAAGCATTTTACTCCACCCTCAAAAATGAGTCATTTCCCTTTAAGTCTCCCGTATTGCCAAAAAGTCAATTGAGTCAGTCCCTAAAAGTTTTTGGTTTCTGTTTGTTTGTTAGTCTGTCTGTCTGTTCCGCGATAACTGTCGCAAAAAACATGCGATTAGCTTGTAATTAAGTAGGTATGTTGGTGAGATACCCGAAATTAGATGTATAACTTTTGATTAAATTTGGTTTGAAAAATATAGAACATTTTTTTTCTTATGCTATAATGGAAATTCTATGGAAATTCTCTATGAAAACTCTCCATGGAAATTCAGACGAATTTAAAATCTCATTGTTCATTGAAAACAAAATGACACATTTGAATAATTGATTTAAACGTAAACTTATGGATGCTAAATTTTTCGATATGAAGGTCTTAAATATATCTAATCGCTTTGAAACTTTGCCAATACATTTATCAGAATTTAGATTAAACAACAACATTTAAACCATTTAAAACATTTAATTTAAAACATTTTATTTTCTCATTTTTTTACAAATTTTAAAATGCTTTTCTTTTTATTTTCCTTTTTAATTTAGTTGTTGTTTAGCAAATCTATTTCAAAGCGTATCGAAATAATAAAATTCAAATAAATCGCACACTATTTTGCCGTAATATTTTATTATCAAAATAACTTATTTTCATATGATTTAAGTATTCTATTGAAATAGATGAGGGTATATTTGGATAAAAATTATCTTTTATCTGCTACAGAATGATCACCAAAACATTTTTTCCAAACTAAAATGATAAAAACATTGGACGTGTAATTTGGATTTAAATGTCGCATAGTAGGAGTTTCCATTTGTATAAATATATTTCTTATACGAGATTTTATTCAATTTCTGAAACAGATGGGGATGTTTCGTGGTTGAAAAGTTAGTATTCTTTTAAAAATAGCATAAAATCTCCCGTACAAGGTAATGATTAATCTAAAGAATTTAGAGTATTAAAACGCATCCATACTTGTGCTCGAATTCTGAAATAGTACAATTATTGAAAATTGAGAACATAAAGTTAAAGTGACAACGGAAGAGGGTTACAGTGGCGCAGAACCCCTAGAACAAATGTACTTTTCATTCTTAAAATATTACAATAATATGAAGTTCATCAGAATATCATTGCATAAAACAATGTTTAATGTAACATTTTTAAAGTTTCCCCAAGCTTTGAGAAATCTTTTATGACTTAAAAAAATTTAATTGCGTATTTTTCAGTATTGAATATTTTGCAAAGTGAGATTAATGGAAAATAACCTATAGAGTTGACGTTGAGGCTCCCGATCTGCAGATTTACTACAGTTACTATAATGTGGAAATTAAAATAATTTTTTTCGACTACTTTCTTTTAATATTTTGGCGAAACTATATCACTACATTTTATAAAAAATCAAAGCTATAATATAAAATAGATTTTTTTAAAATGTATGTTAATTTTTAATATTTATTCAGTTCATAACCCTGTAAATTCTTACCGTCAAATAGAAATATTTTCAAATATTAACTTACGATTTTAATATGAAAAAGATGGAAGTCTTCCGTGGCAAAAGTGATGTATAGCTTTAGATAAAATATTCATTTTTATACATCATGCCAAACATTTACTGGCAATAGAGAAAAAAAAATAATGTAATGTTTACTCATTTTTGATTCCACAGGCGCTGAAATAACGGTACGTAAAGTTAAAAAAAAATATATGAAAATTAAAATTTAATTTAATCTGGCATATTCTGAAATAAGTTGTTAAAAATTTTGGTCAAACTCTTTCCCAATGTTGCTAAAATATCTCGATATTTCCACAAAATCTAAATTTAAGTCGATCGAAAGCAAAAATTTTTCTTATCAAATATGAAAAAGAAAATCTCCAATAATCGATAAATACGCTACAGATTTGAAGCAAACATACATATTATAAAGCACAAATGTGTGCGTCAGTAAAAATCTCTAAAAACGAAATGTTAAAAATTGAAATTTTTCGAACACATATATAACTAGTAATATATAACTAGTAAATCTGCTGATCAGGAGCCTCAACGTCAGCTCTACAAGTCATTGTTCATTAATCTTACTCTATATGTATTTATAAGCATACAAGATTTCTCGAAATTTTAGAAGTGTCACAATGAACACAGTTTTATGCAATTATATTCTGATGAATTGCTCCTCCCCCTCCCGTTGTCACTTTAATTTTATGTTTTCAATTCCCAGTAATTGTGCTATTTTCAGATTCGAGTAGAGTATATATATATACAGTGGTGGCCAAAAGTGTAGACATTTTTTGAAAGTTTCATGTTTTTCAACTTTGTGTGCTTGTAGAATATATTAATTTTCACTTAAATACAAACGTTTATATATCAAATTGAAGGAAATTTAATGTAAAATTTAATAATAAAAACAGTATTACAATATCTGTATTACAAAAAAAGTTATGCAACTAATAGTAAGATCTATCTTAGATTTGCATTTTTTTAAAGTGATACTTACACAATCAATACTTAGTAGGATAACCCTTATTTTTTAAGACAGCTTCACAGCGTCTTTTCATCGAGTGAACGAGTGTTTGGAGTTCATCTTTCGTAATCACATGGTGCCAAGAATCAATTACAGCTTCAATAAGTTGTCTTTTATTGGATGGACGTTTTTTTCGTACAAGAATTTTCAAACGTCGCCACAAATTTTCAATTGAATTGAGATCAGGGCTGTTTCCTGGCCATGGTAATATATCTATGCCTTTATTTTGAAACCATGCTTTGCATACTTTTGCTGTGTGGCATGGAGCTAAATACTGCTGAAAAATAAATGGGGCGTTGTTGGGGAAGAGTTCCCTGATGGAAGGTATCAATTTTGGTTCCAGGACAGTTTCGATTTATTTTTTGGTATTCAGGATGCCATCAATCACTTGGATTCGGCCCACACCATCTGCAGACATACATCCCCAAATCATGACATTTGTTGGGTTTTATGTAGTTGCTTCAATGCAATCAGGATGAAGTGCTTCTCCTACTCTACGTCTCACGTATTCTCTACCATCACTATCAAAGAGCGATATTTTACTCTCATCGCTCCAGATTACTTGCTTCCATTGATTTTCTGACCATTTAATGTGTTCTTTTGCCCACTTAACTCGTTTTTCGCGTTGCTTTTGATTTAAATATGGTTTTTTCCTTGGAATTCTAGCTTGTAGTCCATATCCTGATAACCTTCTTCTTATTGTTCTTGAACTTACTGCAATACCCGCTGCATTCATTTCACATCTAATGGCATCTGATGAATTTTTTCTATCTTGAAGGCATAGCCGTTTAATTTTTCTATCGGCAGTAGCACTTGTGCATTTTTTTCGGCCTGATTTGGCATTATTTTCCATTATTTTCGTTTTTTCATAACGTAAACAGAACTTTCGTACACCAGAACAAGTCACTGAACCACCAACTTGTCTTGCAATTTCAGCATAAGAGAAGCCATTTTCTCTCAATATGACAATTCAACTTCTTTTTGTAGATGTCCAATTAGTTCTTCTTGTTGATGACATTGTTTAAAATTAGTTTAATTTAAAAAAAGGACTTTAAATATTCAAAAACAGCAATACTCTATTTAATTGTACTAGTATGCATCATTCCGCAAAATATTTCCACAACAATAACTCTTTTACCATCCAAATAACCTAAACTATAGTTACAGACATTTGATTGGTCATCAGAACAGTGTTTGTGATTGGCTAGTACGCTTTTATTACAAAACTTGTCCTTATTCAAAACGATTTATGTTTGTTTGTTCTACTAAAATGAGCATAACTTTTTTGTAATACAGATATTGTAATACTGTTTTTATTATTAAATTCTACATTAAATTACCTTCAATTTGATATATAAACATTTAAGTGAAAATTAATATATTCTACAAGCACACAAAGTTGAAAAACATGAAACTTTCAAAAAATGTCCAAACTTTTGGCCACCACTGTATATATATATATATATATTGATACGTTATCGACTGTAATTTCATTAGATTAACGAATTCCTTGTGAGATTTTATTCTTCAAATAATACTTACTTTTCAACCACTATACATCTACATCTGTTACTAATCGTCGTGTAACAAGTATACAAATGTTAACTCCTTACAAGACTTACGTTCTATTTACACGCCCAACATTTTTATAATTTTTGTTTGGAAAAACCGTTTTGGTGATCATTCTATAAAAGTTAAAAGAAAGCTTTTATCCAGATAAATCGTTCATCTATTTCAATAGAAAACGCATGCTAAAATTATCCAAAATAAGCTATTTTGCTAATAAAATTATCCGAAAATTAGCTATTCTGCTAATGAAATATTACGTCAAAATAGTATGATTTAATTCAATTTTCTTTTTTTATACGCTCGTAAATGCCGTTGGTAGGCAACGATTAAATGTCGCTAAAAAAAGTCACGAATTTTGACTATCAGTCGCGGAAAAAAATTCATTCGAGAATTTTGTCAAACGATCAGGCAGAAAAATCGAGAATTTTTTTAATCGGTAGCGGAAAAAATCACGAATTTCGTCAAACGATCACGAACAATGAAAACAAATCTTGAATTTCGTTAATCGGCCACGGAAAAAAATTGTACAATTTAATCTGTCATGAAAGTTGCAAAAGTTTTGCTCCATAGTTATAAGAATTTTTTCATTAATGATTTTCTGTCAGCAAAAAGTTTCATTAATGATATTTTACACTCAAAATGAATGTGTAAATTTACACATAAAAACAGGTATATTGATGATACAAAAACCGATTTGTCTATATATGTAAAGTGGTGTGTAAATTACCAAAATACACGCCTAATGTGTAAATTTCAAAATACACATTTTAGTGTGTAATTTGATAACAACACTAAATGTGTAAAAGTTATCTGATAATTCTTGAAAGACACACTTTAATGTGTAAATTGTACAAGGATACACTGTGTAATATTCTTACACATACAATATGAAGTTTGATGAAATTCTGTGCATTAGTTCTTGAGATATTACTATCGCTAAAATCGTGTAAATCCTGAAAAATGCAGCATAGCAGTGCCACCTGTTGGGAGATTTACACAGAAGCCTAATCATCAACAACTTATATCAAGGTCTAACTAATCTGAAGTTTATCCGTGGATTAGTTCTTGAGATAGAGCTATTGCGGAATTCATGAAAAATGCAGTATAGCAGTGCCACCTGTTGGTCGATTTACTCCAAAAACTAATCAGCACCAATTTATATCAAGGTCTAACAGAATCTAAAGTTTTATTAAATTCCGTGCATTTGTTCTTGAGATAGAGCACCCACAACATTTCGAAAGTCGAATTTTTTCACTGTTCAAATACTTTCTTCTTGTAAAGATAGAAGAAAGTAAAAATAGAGTAAAATAAAGTAAGTAGAAGTAAATAGAAGTAAATTAGAAAATATAAATAAGAAATATTAATTAATGTTTTTACTACGTTGTTTGCGTATTTTTGTTTTAATCACTGAACTTAATCCATAATCATTTTAAAAGTTTATGCCAAAAACAGTTGTAAGTTTCCTCATCTTTGACACTTTACTGCATTTCCATTTTATCATATTTTCCGACTGATATGATTCTTTTAGAGTACTAATGTTTCTGTGGCTCATAAAGATAAAGCTAGGTAACTTTGTTATCAGATATGAGAAGTAATTTGCAATGACGATTGTAAAAACACTGCCATAAAAGCCAAGGTTTTCTACTTTCATTTAGTATCATATCATATCATAAATGTTTAATATTTTTTTATCCAGTTTAGGAAATTCTGTCCGTCTCTTATGCATTACATATTTAGATTTAAACTTTTTCTTTCACTTTGAAGTTTCAATCACCGAGGTCCGAATATAAGGCTATAACGTATATGTTATAAATACCGAGAGCCACATCATAAAATAACTACTCAGATGTGCCAATCCCAAAACTTTCTTCTATCTCATACATGTTAATACCTCAAAATTCGCGTCATTCTGTTGTACATCAGCTGCTTGTTAACCGTCCGGCTACCTGGATGCGAGCAGCCTATGTATACTAAACTATGAAAAGTCCTACTGGCCTTTACCGGCAAAAAAAGATAGCCTCCCTATTCCTTCGTATTAAGATTTTAGCTAATTTTACTGGAGAACACGAAGCTAAAAGACGTGGAACCCGATTACAGATGATTCATTCCCAGTTCTCGTCAAGATTAAATTTGAATTATAATATCGTCAAATTAGTCAGCCATAGCCCATTTGGCTTCATTTATGGCAAAGTAGTTTTGTCGTAAAGTTTGGTGATATTTCGACAAGTGTCGTCTAAGCTTGGCGAGAATTTGACGTTTATGGACGTTTGCCCGTTTATGGAGGAATCCTGCTGTCTTGTTTCAAAATGTCGGCCACCCTAAAATTTCAAACCATATGAGCCCTTTTTTAAGATAGAGGCAAAACAAAAATTGCTCCGGAATCATTGGATCACGGCCGAACATTTAACAGAAAAAACTTTTAGGATTTCTAATTTTTTGTACATCTTTTTCAATTTGAAATCTTTAAGTTGCTATCGCAGCGCCCCCTTTCTTCGAAATATCCCCAAATTGAACTGAGACCTGCAAGCCATACAAGTTGTAATTTTCTAACTGGACGAAAAATGTCCGGGCCAGGATTCGAACCTGGGATATCTTGGCTGAAGCCGTCACGCTCTACCAACTGAGCTATCCCAGTCGAATCTGGAGGGCATAATTCATCCAGTTAACCTTACTATTATAGCATCTAGTCTGATATTTTAATCAGCTCAACAGAATAGATCGCAGGTAATGGAACTCCAGTAAACGCTGGATACGTTATTACACTAGATTATTTTTAACACAATTATTTCAAATTGGTAAAGCAATCATACAAGTTGTAATTTTCCAAATGGACGAAAATTGTCCGGGTGGCTTCAACCAAGTGCGTGGCGGCTTCAGCCAAGAGATCCCAGGTTCGAATCCTGGCCCGGACATTTTTCGTCCAGTTGGAAAATTACAACTTGTATGATTGCTTTACCAATTTGAAATAATTGTGTTAAAAATAATCTACTGCAAGCCATAGTCAAAAAACATATATATAAAGTTTGGTTCAATTTTATGCATAACTTCATATACTTTTCGATGATACAATAATGAAAATGGAACAAAAGTCGCTATCGCAGCGTCCCCCTTCCGTCGGAATGTCCCCAAATTCAAGAATAACCTTCTGGTCATAGTCACAAACCTATATAAACCATATTTTTTTCAATTCTATGTATAACTTCAGACATATTTCGAGGATACAATGAGAACAGGCAGATATTTTGTAAAAACATGTTTTTACCATTCAAAACCATTGTTTACCATTGTTTTTACCATTCTAAAAATTCAAACATTTTTAAAAACATGTTTGAATTGGATTCTCTGACCAATAAAACGTGTAAATCCGTCGAAAAAAATTTCGGTTACAGTACTTTCTTCTATTATAAATAGAATAAATTTAAAAAAAAATTCAGATGCAGCAACTTTTTTTTTTCAAAATATTTTAAATCAAATGATATGGAATGGTCCCCCATCATTCAGTTTTGAATCAAGTGGAGAAGCATTTTGTGAAAGCTATTTCACTGATCTTTATACATCGATCGTTCACAGTAAAGGAACCAGGGTGCTTGGAGGCGAAATTAAGATTTTTATAGCTTATTCGATTAGTCTTATTGAGTTAACCTCGCATACATGCTATTGAGTTTTAATTATCTCAGGAGACGCGATTAATGTTTAAAATTTTTATTATTATAAAACTGTTGCTGTCAAAGAAATAACCAGGATACAAGTTTAATTAATGTATTTGTACTGTGATACACTGATTATTATCAATTTATGACATATTGTCCCCCCCCCCCCCCCGAAGAAGTGATAAAGCAAAAATAAAGAACAATATCATCAAGTTTGAATCACTGTCACACTATCAGTTGGCATCAGTTAAGTTTATTCGTCTGTTCAAGTATGGATTCCCAAAAGGAAATTACACTCTTAAAAACGGAAATTATGGTACCGCTACATAGGTGCCACGCTCCAACTAATCTGCGGAAATATGTGGGTTAATTTGTCCCAGGTTTGATTATGTTTCAAACAAGATTTTTATATATATATATATATATATATATATATATATATATATATATATATATATATATATATGAAGTTAAATAAATTGTCCATATACATCTGAAATAAAATAAATAAAGACAAATTTTTAAATAAACTTTCCGGTTCTAAATGGGGTTAACCTTGTTCAAATTAATCCGCTTACCATAATTTCTGGCGCATAATCCGCGGATCAAACAATCATTTTTTAACCCAGAAATTTTATTCAATAATTGAAGTCAAATATTTACAGCGATCTAGTAGGTTACATTTTATATAATAAAATTTCTGGGTGGAAACCTGATTGTTTGATCCGAGGATTATACGCCGGAAATTGTGGTATTACGGAGGATTAGTGGGAGATAGGGAGCTATGCCGCTATAGCAGACCTGTTTGAGTGTACAATTGAGTCTGCTGAAGAAGAAGTCTTTGCTCCTTATGTTCATTGCAAAATTTTTTGCTTTATTACTTACCCTTTATACGTAGTATAGGGTAAGTCTTATAATCGTTTTGAAAATCGAAAAAAAAAAAAATTGACGGATTTACACGTTCCAGACACTGGAGAATGGAGATTCCGAAAAACATATTTTTAGAAATAAAAATTGCCGTCCGTCTGACTGCGTGTGTGTTTGTAAACGCTCTATCTCCCGAACAAATTGAGATAGAGACTTGAAATTTGGTATGTACTTAGTATGTAATAATGAGAAGAAGCTTATTGAATTTCAGTAACCTTGACTATCCGAAACTATTGTTTTCGGACTCTGCAAATATTCGTTCTGATAAAAGGTATATAAAAATTTTCGAAATTGTTTATTTTAAGGAATAAATATAAAAGACAAAAAAAAAAAAAAAAAAATTGCACAAAGAAGGAAGTTGATCAGGTAATTAGTTAACGAGATATTTGTAATCATACTTTCTACACTCTTCGATTTTTCATGACCCTGTATTTCATTCAAATTTCAATTCAAAGATATATTTTAATTGGAAGTGAGACGCTTCATCCGACGCAGTAAACTGTTAGTTAATAGGATTATCATTTTTGGAGTTATAAGGATGTTTCTTTTACGCAATTCAGTAATCGAGCATTTAAAGTTTAAGACGTCATCAGGCCACGATTTTATTCGAATTGCAATGCATTTTATAAATAGTTTACACATGTTTTATTTTCATATTTTATACTATGCATATCTAGGATGGGTAAGTATTACGGTGACCCCCAGCGACTAGTTTACCTTTTCGAGAAGTCAGTGTAACAGAAATTGATAATCATCAATGTATTGCAGTGTAAGAACCACAAGTAAACTTAAATCATGCTTATTTCTTTGACGGCAGATGTTTTTAAAAGAACGAAATTTTGAACTTTCACCTGACCGCCTATTACTAAGCTCAATGAGACAAATCGAAGGAGCAAAAAAAATCTAAATTCGTTGTCAAAGACTCAAGTACCATGTTATACTGAATTTTCTTTCACTCAGCGAAATATTTAACATTCTATGGAAAAATCTTCTTTTTAAATTTACCTGACAAATTTTGTACCAATTAAATATGACAAACATTACTAACATATTGCTGTTTTTATTTTGTTGACACGAGAAATATAAATGGTAAAATTTCTGACCAATTTTAACCACCATCTTGTATCAAAATGGCGGCCAGTTAAAAAAATTTTAATTTTTGAAAATTTAAATATGATGTACAAAAAATTATAAATTGAAAAAAAAAAATCCTTTAAGTGTTAGAACGTGATACAAGGATTCTGGAACATTTTTTTGTTTTGGCTATATCTTAAAAGATGGCTGAGATAGGGCAGTTTGAAATTTTAGGGTGGCTGAGATTTTGAAACAAACTGATATTTGTTATGCTGTAACTCTCGTATTTATGAACCGATATGAATGTGACTGATCCTGTGTACAGAACATACCAACACTGTAAAAAAAATTCCTGAAAAAAAAAACGGAAGTTGTACTGGCAATCGAGACGCCAGTACTATTTCCGTATTTTAACGGGAAAAAAATTCCGTAAATTCCGGGAAATTTTCCGTGAATTCTGAAATATCCGTTTTTAATTTTCCGTTTTATAACAGATATCTTCCGTATTTTTTAGAAATTTTTATGTCGTTAAAATAAAATTTATAGGACCAAAAAAATGTACTTCCGAGGACAACCTTATAAGTGACAAATACATTTTGGCATCTTTTTTTTCATTTCTGAGTGAGTTTATAGAATTTAACCAATGCTTGCCGCGAGCGGATTCGAACCCATAATGTCCCGTGTACTAAACCGATGACCCAGACCACAGCGCTATGACCGGTCGAGGTTTTCTCTCAAATGCTGTAACTTATTTGAATTGCTTTTTATGATGCAAAACCTTGTTTTCATCTGTAGATGGATTTTTCCAATGTTTTTAATATTTTCTTTTCATAATAATTCAATAATTTGCTGTATTATTTGGTGCCTTATAACAGATAAATTTTAATTCATTATGTATTATATGCATAAAAAAATTGTATTAAGAGTAATAATTGCTTCTTTTCAAAACATTTTTCTCCGGGAGGGATTTCTGTGACTCCGGGGGGGGGGGGGGGGATTGCACTTTTTGCTCATTAAAAGTATCAAATCTCAAATCTTCCGTAGGGGGGGACAATTCAATTTTCCGGGGGGATAATGTCCCCTCCGGGCCACCCCCTGAATTCAACAGTGGTACCAACATTTTCTTTTTTCGAACATATACTTTTTTTAAATTATTTGCCTGATTATCTATTTATCAATTCCAATAAAAACAACACTTATCTTAATCAGACTTGTTTATTACATGCTATTAAATTAATATTTTTTAATCTCTTATTTAAAAAAACTTACGCAAATAAACAATTTTATAATAAATTAATTTTTTATATTTAAGCTATGCTGAGAGCTTCTGCGTACGGTTCTGTTAAACATTATATTTTTAACATTACATTTAAAAAAAAAAAAAAAAAAGACAGAAATTTTTTTAATTAATGACTTTGGGATAGGTAAGTTTAAATATGGACTAACTGATTTAATTTAAATTAAGTTAGTTTAATTTATAAAAATATGAATTAACGAAATAAATTAAAAACGTTATAAAATTAAAAACTTGATTTTCACAAAAGTGAAAAAACATTAACTAATTTTATAAATTTAAGGAAAAAATTGTAAACTTTGTAAAATTATAATTTATAAAATAATAAATTTTAGCGTAATTCATAAATTTGTAAGCCAAAACAGTTTAGTTTAATACCAATTTGCATAGCTATAATTTGAGAGAGATTATGTTATGAAACCTTTAAATAACACAATATTGCCTCACATTAAAAAAGATAAATTAAAAAAAAAATAGTGAAAAAAAATCATAAATTTGAAGTATTATCAAGAAAAAAATCAGTAGATTAAAAAAATTATTATTATTATTATTATTATTATTATTATTATTATTATTATTATTATTATTGTAATTTATAAAAATAAAATAAATTTCTAAATATTTCATTAAAAAATATAAATATTACTATTCTTTTCACATTAAATTGACATGGCTTAGGTTAGAATGGGCCAGAGGGTCGAGCCGGGCCAGGTCTGTATCCTAGAAGAACTCTAGTAAATACAACAATCTTAATTCGAAGTTCAAAAAAAGTCGATTTCTGTACTCAACCTTTAAACGTCATTTACGGAAATTGCACTGTTTTGCAAGAAATACGGAAAAAATCCATGAAATTTACGGAAAACTGTCTGCATATTTACGGATGTGAAGTCTCTTTAACGGAACTAATGTCATTTATGGAAATTGTACTGAAATTTTGGAAAAATGAAACTTCTCCGTAAAATTTTACGGAAAATCTCTTGTATTTTCACGGATTTTTTTTAGAGTGAAGGTCTCGACCGAGTTCGTTGGCCAGCTTCATGCGCCATCTTGTTTCAAAATGGCGGCCAGTTAATTTTTTTAATTTTGCTTAAAAATTCAAAAAGATGTATAAAATAATATATATTGAAAAGTTGTTTCCGTTAAGTGTTAGATCGTGATACAAGAATTCCGGAACATTTTTTGATTTGGCTTTATCTTAAATAGTGACTGAGGTATAGCAATTTGAAATTCAAGGGTGGCTGATATTTTTAAACAATCTGATTTTTGTTATGGTGTAACTCTCATGCTGAAATTCGCATTCAAATTCAGTATTAACGAAAACCGGGATTGAATCTTCTATAATCGGATTCCAAGCATTTTAGTTTCGGTGTTTGAGCAAATTGAGTTGAATTTTTTAAAACAAGGACTATGAAAACTACCTTTTCCATTCGGTAAAGGCTGGAACGACTTTATTGCATTGATACAAGAAATACAACTGGTAAAATTTCTCATCATTATCCGATTGCATACGCTTGGTAAAAAGCACAAAGTTTGCCCAACATAAATTAGTTTATAATTTATCGTCATAGAGACGCTTTTAAAGAAGTGTAAGTAAACTCCCTTCCGTCAGCACTTTTACCTGATGCATGAATCGTTTGACATATCTCTTTAAAAGGCGAGATATTTCAATGATCGATAGAAACACAATCGATTGAATATCGTAAATGACATTAGGTTATCAGAAATGCTTTTAAATGAGACGAAAGGAAAAAAGAGTTCGATAATGCTTAATCCAGTGTCGTAGCAGTTTAAATCTTAGCGGTTTAAATCTTAACAGTTTAAATGCGCGATAAGCTTTGAATTTGAATAATAAGCAAATATACAAAAAAGAGATCGAAATGTTAAGATTATTATAATAATCATTTCATGTATACACATAATGAGTATAAGTATAAGAGAAACGCGATTAGCCCTATTACTGGAACTACGGAGCGGGTGAACTTATAATAATTTATAGAAATGTTAAGTAGTATATATATTTTTTATTGTCATCACTCATATGTTTTATAGTACAGCCTTAATTCAGAATGTTGGTTATTCGCTTGGCTAGAAGGGGGACTGGGTTGATAAATATATGTAGACACGAAAATATCAAGAGAAAATGTTGAATCGCACATAGTTTGCCAGTTGCATTCACTTCCTCGATCTATATAAATTATTTTTGCTGTTACTGGCAAAGAAAATAATATATTATCAATCACTATAAAACATAAATTGCATTTAAGTAATGATCTATAGGTGGATTTAACAAATTGAATTTTCAAAAATAATTATTCTATAGTATTACTTTCGAATAACGAAATTCGAATTTCGAATACTATAAAACTGACGACGTTATAGAGGCAGTTTTAATTATCTGGTCACCTTTACTAATATTGGTTCTCAAAGTTCCTTTTTTTTCAGAAGCTGTATTTTCATCGACACGCAATATACATGAAAAACGAACAGAAATAAAATTTGGAAGACCATCTCCTTTATTATCTACTTTTAGTAAAAGTTTTTAAGACTCATTTGACTCCATCATTTCAGAAACTGCCTTGAACCCGATAAAGTTCGGCTTTAGAGGTCGAACGATCGCCCAGGGCGCTGAGAACGATGGGCCGAAAAATATACAAAATACTTAATTAATGAATATTAGTTTTTTTATAGGATAGTTCCATTTGTAGGAGCGCTGAAATTTATTTTTCTTCGCGCCTCCACGGATACTAAAGTGTCCTGAACTCGAATATCATTTATTAAGAATTAAAAACGAATGTTCTGTCTTCATTTCGAAGTTTTAAATTTCTATTTTACTACAAACCCTTTCACCAATAAACCGTTTTATTCATGTACAGTCCATGTTAAAAAGAAAAAGAAAGATACACACTAATTTTATTATTTTCTATTTAATAGTTTTGAAAAAATATACATTTTGAAAATAATTTTCGAAATATATATATATATAAATTGGAACCTATGTTCTTTTTTGTTTAATTTTTAGCAGAAATTGATGTCTAGAAGCTTCAAATATGCGAACCCAAAGATACAGCTCATTCCGGTAAATAGTTTTTGAGTTGTTAAGCGTAAAATACTACCCGCATTCAAATCTGTTTTGCAACGATTAAAAATGAATTTAACTTTAAGAGTTCCAAACTTTAAACCGGCATAATTCCTAAACTACTTGACGGAATGACTTTCAAGTTTCGCATCCAAAGTTATAGTGTACCGACAATTCAAAATATCATGTCAACATTGTGTGTTTTAAAGTTTGTTACAATTTATAATCACAACAATGTCTACTTGCCTGAATTCAATTCATGTAGACAACTCTTTAAGAAAAATTGAAGTATAATATAAATTAGTAGACTTTATTATTAATTGCCTGGTACCAATCACATTTTTGTACGATGATTTGTGGCAGAGTTATAGGTTTTTTTTTTTTTTTTTTTTTTTTTTTTTTAATAGACTATTCATACGTATATAACAGGTTATTGCCTATTTTTAGGATGCTAAATAACTTTGGAATAATAAATGACGTATTGATACTACTACGATAAAAATCATCACGACATGCAGGTGAAGAAGTTAACTGAATCGTTCAACATAATTCCGCATTTTCTAATAATTTGAAATTCTCGTAAGCTTTTTCTTCTTTAGAGTCTTTGAAAAGGGTCTTAAGAGTAGCAGCCATGTCAAATTTCAAGTTTCCACCCTTAACATTTCCATAGAAATAGTTTTGTAGAACATTTTTAGAACGCTTTTCGCGTATTTCACCCTTTTAAATTTCGATTTTTTAAACTGTTCTGTGAAACCATTTAAATCTTAAAAGTAACAGCCCTGTCCTATTGCAATATCCCTAACAATCCCATAGAAATTGTAATTTAGAACGGTTTTAGAAGCTTTACGCTCATTTCAACATTTTAAATTTTGAATTTTCTTAGAAATCATTTATAGCGAGCATTTGTATCTCTAAAGTAACCGCCATGCCAAATTTCAAGTTTCTAGTCCTTTCAATATCACAAAAATCGTAATTTAGAACTTTTTTTTTTTTTTTTTTTTTTAATTGCTTTTGAAATCTCAATTTTAGAACGTTTTCCCCTCCTGCACCGTTCTGAGGGTAGTGTCGCCGCCAAAAAATATAGCTTATGTTGGAGCAGGCAGGGACTGTCACCATCTTTTGAAATTATTTCGGTAGTTCCAGAGATTACCTTCTGAAAAAAAAAAGAAAAGAAAAGCCGTTACTTTTTTTTATAATATTAGTATAGATTAAATAATAAAAAATATAATAATAAAATAAATAATAATAATCTGAGAGTTCATATTATTATATTATAATATTATGAGATATATTAAATAATATTAAAGATGTATATTATATGTAAAAAAAAAAACCTTTTAAGGCTTGGCGAAAATTAAGCATTGCCAAAAATTATTGTAACCCTTTTTTATTTACTGCGTTTCAGTTTTAGTTTAGTTGTGATGTAACTTTCGAAGCAAGTAGTCGGCGCTATAACCGGCTCTGTCTGAACCAGGCTTTTGATTGGTAATAATAAAAACTAACATTATATATGAGAATAATATGTGAATTTTGAGAATAACATCAGAATAATATTATTATATGCACATAGGCATATGAACATGCTAAATAAACCTGTGCATATGCTACAAATAATATGTAGTAACAAATAATATGTATAAACTATATAGTAACAAATTTTATTTGAAACTATACGTAGTGGTTACATTCATTGCTGAACAATACGCTGAACACGCTGAAACAATAAGAAATATGGTATAAACATATGGTATAAATTAAATAATTCTAAAAATATAATAATGTTAGGTTTTATAAAATAAAAATGCAATTTATAGTCAAACTACCCCACTAACCCAAACTATCCCTACACAAAATACTTTAATTTGAAAAAAAAAAACTTGGATTTTCCCTTTTAAAATTACGTGGAATCATAAGTTTTTAATAAAATACGAATAATTTTGAAAAATACATCATTGATGTAAAACGATTTTTTGCTAGGGGTGAAAGTTCAAGGAATAAATCTCGAAAAAAAAAAATATATAGTGAATTGGTATTTGAAAAGGGATATGATTGAATTTGCGCGGACAGAATTGTTCAAATAATAGAATAAAGTAAGGTGCCATACACATATTCAAAAGGAAAGTTAATGAATGATCAAATTAGCACATTATTTTTAAAAAATTTAAAAATAAAAAAAAAATTTCCTTTTTAAAATTACGTAGGATGATGAATCTATACTAATATTATAAAGGAGTAAAGATTGTTTGTTTGTTTGTTTGTAGAGGGTAATCTCTGGAACTACCCAACCGATTTCAAAAGTGATGGTGGCAAATTGATGGTGACAATCCCTGCTCCAACATAGGCTATATTTTATGTCCGTGTCACTAACCCCAGGGAGGTGCAGGAGCAAAAAACGTTCTAAAATTGCGATTTTTTGTATACTGAAGGAGCTAGAAATTTGAAATTTGGCATTGTAGATACTTATAAGATGTAAATGCTCTCTAAGAACAAATTAAAAAAAAAAAATCGAAATTTAAAAGGGTGAAATAAGTGAAAAGCGTTCTAAAAATATTCTAAATTACAATTTCTATGGAATCTCTGTAACTACAGAACCGATTTCAAAAGTGATGGTAGCAAATTGATGGTGACAATCCCTACTCCAACATAGGCTATATTTTATGTCGGTGCCACTAATCCCAGGGGGGTGCAGGAGTGAAAAACGTTCTAAAATTGCAATTTCTTTTATACTGAAGAGCTAGAAATTTGAAATTTGGCATTGCAGTTACTTATAAGATGTAAATGCTCTCTAAGAACAAATGAAAAAGAAATTCGAAATTTAAAAGGCTAAAATATGCGAAAAGCGTTCTAAAAACATTCTAAATTACAATTTTGATGGAATCTCTGGAACTACAGAACCCATTTCAAAAGTAATGGCGGCAAATTGATGGTGACAATCTCTGCTCCAACAGCCTCTTTAATAAAAAGCTACGCGTTGCTGACGACTGGGTTTTTCGGTAATTGTTACCACAGATTAATCTCGGAAAATGAAACATTTGAAGTCACTGAAAAAAATAATAGCTCGAAAAGTATTTGTCAGAAAATTGTCCGACAAACTGCGTTTGAAACGTAAAAAATTGTTAAGAGAAATTGATCAGCGTAGCGGGCGTAGCTTGCTAGTTTTTAATAAGATACGAATAAATTTGTAAAAATGCATCATTGACGAAGAACGACATTTTGATAAATGTGAAAGTTCACTGAATAAATCTTGAGGAAATGAAATAATGAATTTTTATTTTAAAAGGGACATGATTGAGTTTGCGCAAATATAATTCTTCAAATAACATAATAACAAAGTGCCAGTTCACTGAATAAATCTTGAGGAAATGAGATAGTGAATCGGTATTTGAAAATTGATATGATTGAGTTACCATGGATAGAATTCTTCAAATAACACAAAGAAGTAATGTGTCATACATATATTCAAAAGGGAAGTTAATGAATGATAAAACTTGCACATTTTAATTTTTATAAACATTAAATTTTCCATTTTAAAATTGCCTGTAACCATGAATTTTTAATAAAATACGAATAATTTTGTAAAAATTCATCATTGACGCAGACGACTTTTTGATAAATGTGAAAGTTCACTGAACAAATCTTGAAGAAATGAGATAGTGAATTGGTATTTGAAAAGGGATATGATTGAGTTTCCGCGGATGGAATTCTTCAAATAACACATAAAGTGCCACACACATATTCAAAAGGAAAGTTAATAAATAATAAAATTTGAATATTTTAATTAAAAAAACCCATTAAATTTTCTCTTTTAAAATTACATGGAATCTTGAATTTTTAAAAGAATACGAAAACTTTCAAAAAATGCATCATTGACGCGGAATGACCTTTTGATAAATGTGAAAGTTCACTAAACAAATCTTGAGGAAATGAGACAGTGAATTGGCATTTGAAATGGGATATGATTGAGTTTGTGCGAATAGAATTCTTCAAATAACAGAATAAAGTAGAGAACCACATACATATTCAAAAAGAAAGTTAATGAATGATAAAATTTGCACATTTTAATTTTAAAAAATTAAATTTTCCCTTTTAAAATTGCTTGGAATATTGAATTTTTTTACGAATAATTTTGTAAAAATGTATCATTGACGAAGAACGAATTTTTGATAAATGTGAAAGTTCATTGAATAAATCTTGAGGAAATGAGATAATGATTTTTTATTTGAAAAAGGGATATGATTGAGTTTGCGTTTATGATTGAGTTCAAATTACAGAATAAAATAAAGTGTCGTCAAATCACTGAATAAATCTTGAAGAAATGAGATAGTGAATTGGTATTTTAAAATGGATATGAGTGAGTTTGTACGGATAGAATTCTTCAGATAACAAAATGTAAAGTGCCCACACATATTCAAAAGGAAATTTAATGATTCATAAAATATTTAATTGAATTATTACACATTTTAATTAAAAAAGAACATTAAATTTCCCCCTTTTACCCTTCCCCCCCCCACGGGGAATCGTGAATTTTTATTAAAATACGAATAATTTTTTTTAAATGCATCATTGACCTTTTAATAAATATGAAAGTTCCATGAACAAATCTTGAGGAAATGAGATAGTGAATCGGTATTTGAAAATTGATATGATTGAGTTACCACGGATAGAATTCTTCAAATAACACAAAGAAGTAATGTGTCATACATATATTCAAAAGGGAAGTTAATGAATGATAAAACTTGCACGTTTTAATTTTTATAAAACATTAAATTTTCCATTTTAAAATTGCCTGTAACCATGAATTTTTAATAAAATACGAATAATTTTGTAAAAATGCATCATTGACGCAGACGACTTTTTGATAAATGTGAAAGTTCACTGAACAAATCTTGAAGAAATGAGATAGTGAATTGGTATTTGAAAGGGGATATGATTGAGTTTCCGCGGATGGAATTCTTCAAATAACACATAAAGTGCCACACACATATTCAAAAGGAAAGTTAATAAATAATAAAATTTGAATATTTTAATTAAAAAAAACCATTAAATTTTCTCTTTTAAAATTACATGGAATCTTGAATTTTTAAAAGAATACGAAAACTTTCAAAAAATGCATCATTGACGCGGAATGACCTTTTGATAAATGTGAAAGTTCACTAAACAAATCTTGAGGAAATGAGACAGTGAATTGGCATTTGAAACGGGATATGATTGAGTTTGTGCGAATAGAATTCTTCAAATAACAGAATAAAGTAGAGAACCACATACATATTCAAAAAGAAAGTTAATGAATGATAAAATTTGCACATTTTAATTTTAAAAAATTAAATTTTCCCTTTTAAAATTGCTTGGAATATTGAATTTTTTTACGAATAATTTTGTAAAAATGTATCATTGACGAAGAACGAATTTTTGATAAATGTGAAAGTTCATTGAATAAATTTTGAGGAAATGAGATAATGATTTTTTATTTGAAAAAGGGGTATGATTGAGTTTGCGTTTATGATTGAGTTCAAATTACAGAATAAAATAAAGTGTCGTCAAATCACTGAATAAATCTTGAAGAAATGAGATAGTGAATTGGTATTTTAAAATGGATATGAGTGAGTTTGTACGGATAGAATTCTTCAGATAACAAAATGTAAAGTGCCCACACATATTCAAAAGGAAATTTAATGATTCATAAAATATTTAATTGAATTATTACACATTTTAATTAAAAAAGAACATTAAATTTCCCCCTTTTACCCTTCCCCCCCCCCCCCCCTCCACGGGGAATCGTGAATTTTTATTAAAATACGAATAATTTTTTTTAAATGCATCATTGACCTTTTAATAAATATGAAAGTTCCATGAACAAATCTTGAGGAAATGAGATAGTGAATTGGTATTTGAAAAGGGATATGATTGAGTTTGAACGGTTAGGATTCTTCAAATAACAGAATAAAGTTAAGTATCATATACATATTCCAAAAAAAGTTAATGAATAATAAAATTTACACAATTTAATTTAAAAAATTATTTTTCCATTTTAAAATCACATGAAATCTTTAACTCTTAATAAAATATGAATAATTTTGTAAAAATGCATCATTGATGCGGAACAACTTTTTTTGTAAAATGTGAAAATTTACTGAACAAATCTTGAGGACATGAGACAGTGAATTGATATTTGAAAAGGGATATGATTGAGTTTGCGCGGACTGAAGTCTTTAAATAACAGAATGTAAAGTGCCACACACATATTCAAAAGAAAAGTCAATGAATAAAAAAATTTCCCATTTTAATTTGAAAAAAAAAAAAAAAACTTAAATTTTCCTTTTAAAATTAAGCAGAATCGGGAATTTTTAATAAAATACAAAAAGTTTTGTTAAAATACATCATTGACGAAGAACAAACTTTTGATAAATATGACAGTTCACTGAGAAAATCTTGAGGAAATGAGATAGTGAATTGGTATTTGAAAAGGGATATGACTGAGTTTGCGCGAATAGAATTCTTCAAATAATTGAATAAAATAAAATACCACACAGAGATTCAAAAGAAAAGTTATTGAATGGTAAAATTTGCACATTTAATTATGAAAATGTGAGTTAAATTCTTGTACATTTCTTAATCAAGAACAAAAATTACAAGTAAGAAAAATCATGCTTCGAGAATAGATTATGAAACACTTTCCAACACTCCTAGAATACTTTTAAAAAAGTCACCGTTTAATAAGGTTAAAGATGATATCTAAATAAACAATTTCCAAAACTCATAAAACATTTGAAAACCCAATTTCAGAAATTACCGTCAATAGTCCTTTGTGCAGCCCTGTGTGTGATCTATAGATGTGTATAAAGTTATTGAACCAAAGGTGGCCACTCGAAAAGCAAGCATGGTCACAGTGACATGTCACGCCACATCTGTGACCAAAATACCACCACTCAGTGACGTCACATTGTGACTAAAATGTGAATTGCTTAGAAACTTAAAAAAAAAAATTGCAGGACCATCACGAAATATGTTATTCAATATAATAAATCTGCTTCTGACAAATTTTTAAATTTTTGTGACGTCACTGCAACTTACGTACGTCATGTCACATATGTGATCAAAAGCCCACCATGTTGTGAAGTCCCATTTTGACTAAAATATGAATTTTAAAAATATTTGAAAATGAGGAGAAATATTTTAATCAAGGCTGTCTTAATGAACTTGGATGGTCTGATTCTGACTAATTTTTGGGTCTCTTGAAAATTAACATATATTCATTAATTTATTTCCCGACCTATAGAAAAATGCTTTATAAATAAATAAATTTCGAAAATATGCAATTATAAATTATAATAAAAGCACAGTTCTGCATGTACTCCATGAATTATTGCTTTTTTTTTTTTTTTTTTTTTTTTTTTTTAATAAGGAAGTTTTTCATTTGCTTTCAATATTATATGAAAAATTAACAACTTTTTAAAAATAAGAGCAGCAATCTATATTACAGAGCGAAACATATCAGAGAGTAACAATGACGTCATATTGACGGTGGCAACACTTAAATAATAAATTTCGCTTTTACTGCGATTTCTTTAATTTAAATATTGCACAATTTCAATTTTTAACCGTCGAATAGGATAGGCTTTGAGGATATTTTATAATTTTCTGGTTGGGTGTAAGTGGCTGAATTTTTGTTTGAAAATTTTTACACTTATCTCTAACACATATGAAGTATACTTTTCTTTGTAAAATAAAATTTAATTACTTTCATAATACAATTTCAAAATTGTAGCGTGTGGGCCACTTTCGGCGCATAGGGTTACGGAGGTGGCCCTTGTATTGAAATCACTTTTAAAATGTGAAAAAGTACTCGGCAAATTATTTTGCTTACTATTATTCTCTGATGATTCTTTCTTTCTTTTGATATATTTCTAGTTTTCCTTCTTAAGCTTCTTATCTTATGACATGTAAAGACCTTGAAGCACTTTTTGTGCAAGGTAGTTCAGGGATTTGCTTCTGGGTAGTTACTGACTTCTTTTGAGTGATCTCTGGTTTTAACAATAAATATTAATAAGTTTTTTCAGATATTTATGTAAAAATTTTGAAAATCACCCTTGCTACACTGATTTCCACATTTGTTTTCTAAGGTGGCCACCTTGGGAACACGCGTATGGTCGCCATTTGCACGACGTAAAAGTATTAATCTGATAGATTTCTTAGAATTGAAGTAAATGTGGTTAAAGAGAAAGAAAACAGCTTTCAGAAAGCGTATCATAACTCAAAGTTCTAAGAATTTAAACACGTGCAAATTAAAATAGCTTCTTACCTAGAAGTTAGAACGATTTTTCCTCAAAAGGGAAATCACTGCCTAAAATGCTGAGGATAAAGGTGATACTGAGGTGCATTACAAGAGACTTACTATAGAATGTGGTGTAAATAGCACTTATAGTTTCTTCTCGAACAACTCAAAAAAAACACTCGAAAAAATCTCGTTACATTACGGTCTATGAGAAAAAAATCGTTTGTTGTTTATTTTAATAATCTTGCACTATTTCAAACACATTGAAATTGATATATAGCACTGAGGTGCATTACAAGAGGCTTACAATAGAATATTGTGTGTATAGCTTTCATCGTTCGTTTACAGGGGCACACAAAGTACTGCTTGTTAACAATAATTGCTGGGAATACGCTTTCAGTTGCTTTACGCGTTTTTAAACGTAACTATTTTTTTGCTTATTACTTGGTGCGTATAAAAGCTATAGATCATATACAGGGCAGCACAAAATATCTCAAATTCATTTCCGTTTATGGACGGAAATTCCAGAAGGAGAATTTTAAACTGTGCTACGCATTTCTTAACTGAACTAAATTTTAGCATTCTATGTAGTATACATACAAATTTATAGATCCTATACATGGCTGTACAAAAGAATTCGGATATTTTTCTGAATATTGTTGATAATTCCTGAAATTGGGTTTATCATCTTTCACTTTATTAAAAGGTAAAAATTTGTAAAATTATTTTGGAAGGGTTGGAAAGTGTTACATAATCTATGCTTGTCTCAGAATTTTTCGTTCTTGTTTAAGTATGCTGGGGAATCAAACAAAAAAGAGATGATATCGTAGAATTTTTATTTTTGAATCTTGACAACTGCTTATTAATGGCATATTTAGAGCCATCTTCTTAGAAGTATCGGAGGGTGGTCAAACCTTGCTGAACCCCTCATTGTCTACGGCCTTGGCTGGAAGGGCGGTAATTTTTATGAATGAATTCAGAGAATGAAAAATGTGCCCTACTGTCGTCATCCCATTTCGGAGCACGGAGGCTGTGAGTCAGGAACTTGGGAAAATACCCAATCGATTCGAAAGTAGGTGATCGACCGACTCGAGGCTTTTTTTTTTCTTTCTTTCTTTTCGAGACGCTATTTATGAATGACCGAAGACGCGAAGAGAAGAAAAAGAGAGTTCGAAGAACTGGCCCTTTTCTAAAAACTTGCCGGAATTTATTAATAATTTCATTTTGATTTGCAGTTTCTGCACGCGTTCCCAGCATTTATTTTTCAAAAGCATAATATGTGTATAATGTGTATGATAATCAAGGTGCCTGAAGATCTACCACAATTTTTGAATAGAATTTTTCGCCCGTTTAAACGCAGAAAAATATTCCAAATTAAGCATATAAATAAGGTGTCTACAAATTCTGCGATAAAACTATTAAATAGAAAAATTCTTATCTGAAATAGTGGTGCCATACTCTTTGGATATTATAAGGAGTGTACGCAACGTGAAAAAAAAAAAAAAAAAAAAAAATATATATATATATATATATAATGAAAAATGAATGATTAAGGCGACAGTGGACTTCGGAAACTAAATTTTTAAAGTATTCAGTTGAAATTTGTGCAGAGTTGTTAAGAACAGGCTAAAATACTTATGTAGAAAATTTTAAATTAAAATATTAAGTATATTTATAGCTATTTACAATCTCTCTCTCTCTCTCTCTCTCTCTCTATATATATATATATATATATATATATATATATATATATATATAACGCTAAGGACGTGGCGGCGAAAAAGCAGTTATTTCTCTTTTGCCGATGGCAAAGAGTCCTTAGTTTAGAAAATCAAACCTGCTAAACCTAACTTTAACCAGCTTCGTTATTTATTGTATTGAGAAAACTATTGGAGGTATCGATCCGAAACGCACCGTATATACGTAATTTATTTTTCTCATTCCGAAAATGCAAATTTTATTAAAATCGGGCGGTAACATTTTTTAATTTTGACCAAAAACTGACCCGCCATGAATCAAATGACTCAAAGACATTTGAGGCGGTCGTATTGAATTTACTTCCGCTTCCGGGTCCGTCTCATTATTATTTATATATATATACCGCTAACTAGGCCCCTACCTGCCCGGCATGAATGCCTAGCTTGACGAGTTAGTACCTGGGAGCGTTACGGTAATCCCCTGATCACAACATGGCTGTGATCCACCTGATCACATTTGTGGACATCGCTGCAGTGCGGTTCAAGGTTTCTGTTTAACTTTGTTGTATTGACAGATTTAAAGGTCTCGTAATTTAGAACCTTGATCAGGTGACGAGACCCTCACCTGACTAGGCCCCCCTAGAGCTATTATTCACAAGTAACTTGGAGGGCTTTGCACCCACGACATATTTTACAATCACCGTCTCATTTACTTTCCGACAGACGAAACGGTTACCAGAGGAAAGATTGCGTGTAGCGATTTTTAGAGTGTTAGTGTTTTCGCGTTTCGTACTATCTTTTGACGGAACTGGGCAACGCCGGGCGGATCACCTAGTTTTAAATATTTTAATATCACAAACATGTCTATGTACCACAAACAATCGACTTATTTCAAAATGTTCCATGCGCATTTCTTTGCCTAAAATACGACGATATTTATTTATAAGATACTTTTTATATATTACAATAGAGTTGAAAAAATTCACTGAATGTATAAGAAGAAAAAAATATTTTTATAGTTGTTTTTTCTAAAAAAATTGGCTATATATTTCCATATGCGCATAAATTTTAACACTAAAATACTCCCGAAATGCAGCTTTTTATGCTAACATGTATTTATTATTGTATAGAGGATACACAGTATCACATGGGATTTCCTCCTCAAATTATCAATTATTACTGTAACTTTTTGAGTTTTCACGATATTTCACTGGTCTTTTTATATGAGTTGTCCTATAGTATTGAGTATCAAATCATGACAAAAAATCTTTGCTGTAGTTTGCGCATGCATAGTTAAAATTTATTTCTTACAAATATCAGTATCTCATCAAATATTCAACATATTAATATTTTAATTGCAGTATACTATTTCTATAATGTTTAGTCAAGTTTTTGGAAAGCGGTGTTAAATTCGGTCGAAAACTGTGCATGCTATTAAAAAAAAAAAAAAAAAAAAAAAAAAAAAAAAAAAAAATTGAATTTTTCACAGAAACGTTAACATCTTTACGAATATACGAGCTATGCTTACACAAATGAACACAAATGTTGAACAGGACCTACATAGTCATTTGCTACAGTGACAGACCATTTTTAGCACTTTCTGTTACTTGGGTGATCGAAAATATTATTTTAGTGTTAAAATTATTATTGCCCCCCCCCTAATTGTCCTCGCGACAAAATCTTCACTGAAAAACATGAAGTCAAACATGTTCTTTACATCCTCAAAGTTCAAGGGCATTTCAAGCATTTCCTCACGCGTTTCACTGGATATTCGACGAAACGTCTGAAATTGTGCACTGCCCCTTAATTTTTCGACATCAGTATATTTATATTTCTTTTAAGTGCTAAAAGGTGTAAATTAACAACATAATACAAATTAAAATACTTTTATTAGGTTGTTTGACATGTTTCCACTCACTCCGAATCATTTTCAAAAACAAATGAGAATATTCCAAAATTGCACGGGCTTTTAGCATTTAAAAGAAATTTATTATTACAAGGTGTTATAATTTATTATATCAGTGTATTTATTTATTTATTTATTTACGCTGGAAGCACTTTCGGCGGGAAATTGCATAACTAAAACTTTAACCCGTCAACACACGCGCTGGGATAAAATCTACCCCAGCTTACAACTATTACTTAAAAATGTACGAAAATAGTTTGTGATCATTCTGAGCTTTATAGTACCTTTCAAGCTGAATGATATCAAGATGTGGCAAAAAAGAATTTATCTCCGGTTGTGTATTTTCCATTCTTTTGTTATAAAAATGCCACGTGGGAGGAAATTTACCCCACGCGTGTCTTAACGTAACCCATAATGATAGGAAAATGTTAATGCAAATGTTTATGTAAAAAATATAGTGTGCAAATAATAATATAATTTTTCATTTAAACGTTAGCAACTCTTGCACATATAGTTTCTATATATCAGTTTTATATTTTTTTGTATTTTCTTGACTGAATTTGGATAGTAAAAGCTTTGTATGTAAATGATATGCAGAAAAAAATCTTAATGCGAGATTTTGTTTTTGTTTTTTTGCTTTAAATATAAAAGAACTTTTTATTTTAAGTTAAATTATGTCCTTTATTGATTTACAGTTTATTTCAAAAAATACTTTTTTGTTTATAATCAAACCGGGGGGAAATTGACACAATTGAACCCATTGGGGTAAAATTTATCCCGCGCGTGTAGTAACGTAATGGAAAGGGGCGCGTGTTCTGACGGGTTAAAATGGCTTTCGTATGTTTTCTCATATGACAATCATATTCTAAGTTAAAATTATAAAATACAGATTCAACATTTTTTTTTTTTTTTTTTTTTTTTTGCGTTGACTTTGAGGATATAGCGACTATTGATGATAACAAAATATGATAACCAAATTTAAATAAAATTTACTTATTTTTTTTTCAATTAAATTTTCAGAATAAGCTACTGTGTCGTGAAGTAGATCTGTTCTCCAGAATCGATGGTTTTGTTCTGTGAATTCCTGGCTATTCATAAAAAAGGAATTACTGGAAGTGGGCTTTATTGTTTTTTTTTTTTTTTTTTTTTTTTTTTTTAATTACGCGTGTTGTGTTTTAGATGTTTCTTTTCCAGTGATAGACTTTTTTTATGATGATTTTTGTATGCATTGAAATTGAAAGGATTTTCATTAAAATATGAACTCTTCCCATAGTGTATAATTGAAGGGAGAAAACAAATAAATATGTGTGTATGTTATGTGTGACTATGTATACGTACGCGTTTGAATGTATGACATTATGTTTGTGTAGTAGAAGAGACAACAAGATGATAATGATTCTGTGATATACAACTGAAAGAATTGTTAGACCGTGACAAATGCTTCAGTACTTTTCGGTGTCAGCTATTTTCTGTGTTTTCCTACTTTTACGCGATATTCGTGAGCAAGAACTAACAAAACAAGAATGTTTTGTTAGTTCTTGCTCAGATAAAACAATGGTTATTTGGTAACTTTTTTTTTTTCTTCAAGGATGTAATTTTCTCTGAAATATGATGATGCCTACCTTTTTAACTGAAAGTTATTTCTTTTTCGACAACATTTGAAGGGGGGCTGTGAATTTCGCGTGTATTTTATTTATTTATTTATTTAGTATTTTTTGAAAATAACAGATAATTTACAAAAGTCTGACTTACAAAACTAATTTTATGTCGGATGAAAGCTGAATTCAAGTAATTCCATCGTTAAAAAAAGTGTATATTCAAGATGCGTCATAAATTCGAATAAACTTTTAAAAAATCATAATAAAAGAAGTAATGCTCGGGAAAAAAAATCTGTTGACGAATATGATCAGAGACACATTGAATTTTATTTTCCATGTATAAAAAAATGATTTCAAAAGTAGCCGAAAGAGGGCGCTCACACGTCATACTGAAACACTGAGACTTTTTATGCAAAACAGGCAAACACTTCGTGGAGGATCCTCCAAACTCCCCGTTTCCTCAAAACGTCGTACTAAAATCAGTATCCCATTCAATGAAATAGGGCTTTTTTGCGCCTTCAGTTGTTTCTCTGTGCGAAACTTTCGCAATGCAATAGTTGTAGATTCACCATTTTTGTAGAAAAGTTTAACCATCAACGCTCGATCTAGTAAAGAACAGCATGCTGCCAAGATCGAATCACGAATCCATTTCCAGTGAGGTGTTTTATTGCTAGCCTGATTTGCATAAAACATCTCAGTATGACGTGTGAGCGTCCTCTTTCGGTTACTTTTGTAATGATTTTTTTATATATACATGGAAAAAATATCCAATGTCCTTCTGATCATATTCACGCAAACCGAATTTTTTTCCGATTCCTTCTTTGATTATGATTTTTTAAAGTTTGCACGAATTTATGATGCACCCTGTATATAAATTGTGTTATAAAAATTGCACAGTCCTGGAAAAAAAGTGTCAACCCTGTTCTAATTCTGCTGCGTATAAAAAAAATTTAATCGTATAAAAAAAAGGAAGATTACAATTGACTTGAAATAATGCTAAATTATGCTTAGGTGGTTGGCTAGCTATTAAAAAGTCCTTCCGGCCTGTACCGGGAAGGAAATGGTAGCTTTCATAGTCCATGTTTTTAAAAATTTAACTCATTTTACTCAAGCACCCGAAGCTAAAATGCTTGGAACTCGATTATAGAAGATTCAATCCCGGTTTCCGTTAATACTGAATTTGAATGCGAATTTCAGCATAAGAGTTACAGTATAACAAAATTCGGATTGTTTCAAAATGTCAGCCACCCTAGAATTTCAAACTGCCATATCTCTACCATTTTTTAAGTTAAACCCAAAACAAAAAAAATTTCCGGAATCCATGTATCTCGATCTAACACTTAAAGGAAACAAATTTTTCAATTTATAATTTTTATACATTTTTTGAATTTTTTAAAAATTAAATTTTTTTAAACTTGCCGCCAGTTTGAAACAAGACGGTGCATGAAGCTGGCCAACGAACTCGGTCGAGACCTTGGTATGTTCTGAACACAGGATCAGTCACATTCGTATCGGTTCATAAATACGAGAGTTACAGCATAACAAATATCAGATTGTTTCAAAATCTCAGCCACCCTAGAATTTCAAACTGCCATATCTCAGTCATTTTTTAAGATATAGCCAAAACAAAATAGCCGCTATGCGGTATCTCTTCAGTGGCGCTACGCGCCCCGGTACCAGGCACTAAACCCGTTTAAGCTAGGGAAACCTGGCAGGTAGGGGCCTGGTCGCCGGTCTCAAAAAAAAAAAAAAAAAAAAAAAAAAAAAGATATAGCCAAAACAAAAAATGTTCAGAATCCTTGTATCATGTTCTAACACTTAACAGAAACAATTTTTTCAATTTATAATTTTTTGTACATATTTTTGAATATGAAACTATTTTGAAACAAGATGGCGGATTAAGCTGGCCAACGGACTCGGTCGAGACCTTGGTATGTCCTATACACATAGTCAGTTACATCCAAATCGGTTCATAAATAAGAGAGTTACAGCATGAGAAATGCCATATATATATATATATATATATATATATATTTCAACATTTGAACGAGGGTGGTTTGGGGGTTTGGAGGTCATGATCTGGAGGTAGCTTTTTGTATTGAAAGCTACCTAAAATTGTACCAACTTTCATTTTTCAAATGGTAACACTCCCTTCCGACACCTTACTTGAGTTCCTTGTATCAAATTAGCCCAGGAAAGGTTATAGCTTATACACTTTTTCTTAAGTCTTGAATTAGAAGAGGTCCAAATTTGGAGATGCTAATGTTAAATCCACGTGACAAATTTTAATTTATATATTCCCAAAAATCATCCGATTGGAATGTTTATTTTTCAATGAGATACAATGAGTTGATTCAGATGTAATCTAAGTATTTTTATTCAAAACATATTTTAATTATAAAAGTTATTTAAAAATTCATATTCAAAAAATTATTACCCATGAGCTGTGACCTATATTAATTTTTTACATAAAAAGAACTAGTATCGTCAAAAACATGACTAAGTGAACTTACAGCTTATTCCTATAATTACTTTAAGAGATATAGAGAAATGTTATTTTTTGATGGTTTAATGGGGACGTCTCCTGTTATCATTTCCATAAATAAATAAATAAATAAATAAATAAATAATAAAATAAAATAAAGTAAATAAACAAACTTTGAAAATATCGGAAAGTTATATATTTTTCTTTTTTTCTTTTTGTAATTGAAACCCCCGCCAACAGCTGGTGACGTATATAGACAGCAAGAGTGCGATTGAAAAAATAAGAACCAAAAATCTTATAAAGACAGCGTAAGCAAAATCTTAATCCAGTAAAAGACAGAATGATAGCCACAAAAATTCAGCCCTGATTACAAGAAGGCAGCCAATTTTGCGCCAGAACACGACAACTAAAATATTCGATGTGGACTCCGATTGTGGAAAATTTCCACTTTTAGATCAATACTGAAATTGGGCAGGAAATTCACCAACTTAGCAATATACATAGCTCCAATTTGACTTTCTTTATGGCGACTTGCTTTTAGCGACAAACTAATCGATGTTCCGCCAAATATTGTCAAGTTTTGACACGCTCACGTTAAATGTGTGTGAGTGCATGTATATGTATGCAGTCAAATATTACTTTGCGTAAGTATATACCGCAATGAAGCGTGTTTAAAAAATTTCTAAATGTATTCGATATCAACTGTGGAGTAACATCATTATGTCACACCGGAAGTGCAACCAACATTTCCAATTCTTTATTGTTTTATTATCCGGATATTAATCATCCATCCCTAAAGTTTATTTTTAAAAAATTCAAAAATATGCTTATAGTATTGTTATTACATGCTTCAAAAAATATATACTCTTCCCCGGACGTTGTGAAAGGCTTTGACATATTGCATATGTAATACGTTTCTGCAGTTCAAAATGAAACAAACACTGACTGAGTGAAATTTTAATCTTATTGCCGCAATCAACAGTGGAAATTCTGCAAATGAATAGGAAGTTGGGTGTACGTTATTACATAATCTATAAAATTACGCATTGTTGTTCTAAAAGTTGTGAAATAAACTGAATATAGTCTGCCTCAAAACAGATTTTTATAAAAAATCTTCAATGTTTCAATGAAATTCAATTCAATTTTTAAAATAAGATACAAGCACATAAAAAAAAATCTGCCTGAATTACGCGACAAACAGGCTATGAGGAATAAATTAATTTTAATTTTAAATTAGAATCAGTAAATTAATTCAGATATAAATTAATACGATTAATAAATAAATAATCCTAAATATTTTTTAAAAAGGTAGATTAATAAATAATGAATTTATTTTTTAAACTAATTGAATAATAAAGAAATTAAGATATGAATTTCATAATTAATAAATTATTTAATAAAAAATTTCGTTATAATGATTAAGAAATTAATTAGTCTTAAAAAATTGATTCTTTTTTTTTAGGAAAATTAGGCGTTTATTATTAAGTTAGTAATTGATAATTTGTAATTTAAATATTTTTATTTAATATTAATTCATAGAAATTAATTATTTTAATTTTTTCTCTGTGTTTAATAAATAAATTTTAATTTTAAAATTACCCCTACCTTATTCGCCATACTTAAAACATACTTTCATACTTATATAAATTTTTACTTACATGCTTATGTACAAACATCTTTCATATAGACATCTTACAAGAAGAACTATAATCAGTGAAAAGTTCAGGGAGTGACCCAGGGAGGAGGGGGGCTTTCCCTTACAAAGCATCGAAATGTCCCCTCCTCCGGAAATTTTGTGTTTGGTAATGGGCTAAAAATGCCAATTTCCTCCGGTACTCTATACACCCTCGAGATACTCTATACACTCTGTTATCGCCCCCAGAATTACAAAATTCCATCTTGGAGAAAAATGTCTGAATTCAACACTAAATGGAATTAATTCAACAAAGTTTTTTCTGAACCATTATATTTACTATTTTTACCATTATATTAACCATTATATTTATAAAAATAAAATTCAAAGGATGCAAATTATGTTCAAATATAACACTTAGTATAAACTTATATTTTATTTTGGAGTGTTTGAAAATATGTTGTCTAGGTTTTTTTTTCTTTTTAATTTTCCGTTTAGCTTCCGTTAAAAAAGGGTTTAATAATAAGATTGATAAAATCATCTATATTATTTTGAAGTTTTTGTTTGGAGTTGTAATGGAGAATAAAGTAATTAAAAACTTGAGTTATGATAAAACACACACTTTGATATTCACCTTGTACTACAAATACTAATTAAAAACAACATAACACATCGGCTGATAATGTCCCGGTCTGGCACATAGATGGCGTTGCAATCCCCGAACCGATGCTTTTTTCAGTAAATACTAACCTTTAAACGGTAGCAGAAAAAAATGTCATGACGATTCGCCGCGTGGATAAAACGTTAGAGTGGTTTTAGTTGAACGACTTTGTTGATAAACAAAAAAATGGATAAACAAGAATTTCAAAAATTGTTATTTGATGGGAAAAAACACCGTTCAAACAAAAGCTTGGCTTGATAAGCGTTATCCGGACACTGCACCGGGTAAATCAACCATTATTGACTGGTTTGCTGAATTTAAACGTGGTCGTACGGACACCAGTGATGCACCACGCAAAAGAAGTGGTTACTCCGGAAAATATAAAAAAAGTCCACAAAATCGTTTTGGGGAACCGTAAAGTGAAGTTGCAGGAGATAGCTCAGACTCTGAAGATATCCAAGGAACGTGTAGGTTTTATTTTGAATGAAGATTTGTCTATGAAAAAGCTGTTGTCAAAATGGGTGCCACGCGTGTTGACTTTTGACCAAAAACAACAACGAGTCGATGATTCTGAGCACTGTTTGGAGCTTTTTCGTTATAAAATTATGTTATTTATTATAAAATTATTATTATTATTTATTTAATAAATTATTATTATTAAATTATTATTATTATTAAATTATTATTATTATTAAATTATTATTATTTATTATTAAATTTATGTTATTAATTAAAGCTATAAAGTTATAAAATTATAAAGTTATGTTAAAAAGTTGTGTTTTCTTTATTAGATTGGGAACTTACCATCCCATATGTTAAATGTCCAAAAAATATATACATACCATTTCATAAAACATTTTACTGAAGGTGTTTTAACTTTTAACTCCATATACAAAACTGTATTTTACATATACAACCGAGCAAACCTTTGCTCATCTTCAGGGTTACAAAACAAAACGCAAGTACTTGCGTTTTGTTTTGTAAACCTGAAGATGAGCAAAAGTTTGATCGAAAGCGCTCGCTTGTAAACTTTCGATTGTAGAAGATCGTGATAATGTCACTGATTCTTCCGTAACCGGGTATTCCTTTTAAAACAGAGCAAATTAGGGTGTTTTTAGAGGCTGCGAAGTCTGGACGGGGGTTGGCGAGCGTAGCTCGTGGGGCAGAGCCTGCTAGTAGCTAAAAAAAGAAGAAAAAGAAAGAAAGAATGGCAAGAAAAAGAATCGATGTGCTTTTATCATAAAATTTAACGTAATTTTCCCGGTGAAAATAGCTGCTCTGTTGCTAAAATAGAAAATTACCAGTGAGCTCGATTTCGCACTGCAGTCTAATAATTTTTAGCAATATCTAATATTATTTAGATGCAGGTTTAAACTTCTAAACAAAAATTAAGGATAAAAATATCTGCAAACAATATTAGTGAAGCCAAAATATCATCTCATTGATTCCATCAAAGTTACAGTAAAAACTGATCGAAGATAGCAAAAGGCACGCGCGAGGGAGAAAAACAATAATAATCTTATTTTAACTGCATTAGAAGATGACATCATCCGCTTTTGGAAAAACGTGGGACAAAGAAAAATAAATAGAATACATATAAAAGACAATTCTTTCAATAATTTCTATTACTTTCACTTAAATAAAGAGAAACAAATATCAGATATAATGACAACGCGCGTGTTCAACACACAACAATCAGCGAATTACTTATTTGCCGATTATTTCATATTACATGCACTTCCGCTTATTTTGATTACAACCTCAAATGTGACAGTTTCCTGACTTTACGATGCAATTAAAACTGTGCCACATAAGAAGGAATTATTATGTAAGAACACGACCTTCAGAACATGTTCCTATTTCAAGGACGTGGAGTGATTAAAAATGGTTTCAATAGATTTTATTTAAGATTTTCCACTGAAAAACCACGTGAAGGGAGTCATTTTTTTTATGTCTACCTGTATAAATTAGTTTATGTAACATAAGATGTGACAAAACTGAACGTGACTAAAAACCGCCGCTTCTTTGTAGTAAATATTCACACGAAGTATTTATCGAAGAGAAAATGTGAAAGTGAAACATAACATATCAACTAAGTCGAATATTTTCTAGAAATTGTACATATTGTGTAGTCCATTATATACAATTATTTCTAAAAGTTAAGATGCAAAAATGATTTCAATAGATCTTTATCCGTTTCGGGTCCGATTTTTGTTTTTTAATTTTGAGAGAAAAAAAATTACGTTAATAAAATTATAAGTAGCTATTCAAATCACAAAAGTTGATGTTTACAAAAATGTTACAAATATACTAATTAATTTTTCAGCAGAGCTGAAATTACACTGTAAATTACTGAAATAGAAAGGATGTGAATTATCACTTTACTAAACAGCAGTAATTTACAGCGTAATTTCAGCTCTGCTGAAAAATTAATTAGTACATAGATATTCACCGATACTGGGTTTGATTTGTCTCATGTATGCCAATAGGAGTTGTGCTCATGATTGACGTTCCATCTTGGCCTGCAAGGTTGTAGCCTAGCCATATAAGAGTGAAAGAATGCTAGACCGGATGTCGTCCGGATGGCTTAATTGGTAAAGCACTTGGTGCGCTATACCAAGGGATCGGGATCGAACCCCGGTATGGACATTTTTTCACTCTGTTGGTTGTACGCTGTTTAGTAAAGTGATAATTCACATCCTTTGTGTTACAAATATGTCATTTACTGAAATTTAACGAATATAGGTTTAGTTAGCATGTAATTTAGCATGCAAAATAGACTAAGGAAGAAAATTTTAAGACGTTTGGAAAATGTCGTATTTCAACAGGATTAAGCGCAGACCTAACAACTTTGTAGTATTTTTTTATGTTTTCTCACAAATTATTAGTTCAGAAAGGAAGCCCTTAATTTATACCGGGTTAGCATATTTATGCAAATCAGGCTATCAATAAAACACCTCACTGTACATAAATTTTTCATTCGATGCTATCGTTGTAACGATAGCATAGCTATAACGATAGTTGTTAGCGTCCTCAACTTCCCTGCAGAGCGCCCGTAAAGTAAAGTTTGTGTGTAGCGAAAAAATGCTATTTTCTCAAAAACTATGTGACTTAGGATTATCCCTATAGTTTTCCTGAAAGGTTTATATAAACTCCTACTACCCCTAATTAGGTGCGTTCGTAATTATATAAGTAAGTAGCACCTATTGTCGTCGTCTGGTCCATTCGTCTGTCTGTCTGTCGGTCCGTCCGCATATAACAACGCAAAAACTACCCAACCGAATGGTTTGAAATTTAAGATATATTATCTTTACAGAATTTTGTCGAGACATTTCAAATTGTATGAAAATTGAATCAATACTTTAGAAGATATTAATAAAAATATTTATTAAGAAATTTGATTTTTTTTAAACTCTGTGTTTTCTTGTTACAGGAGCTTCCGCGGTTTCATCGTCAAGCGACCGAGATACATATTTTATTACAGAAATTAATCTGCAGACGATATAATTCATTTCCCAGAATTAAAAATCAACAAGATCTGAATATTTATTAACTAGCTACAGTACGAACGCACCTCATTTGTCACGTTTGACGTACAATTTCCAACTTGTTTTTTCATAATTTTTGTTTCAGTAGATTCGGAAATGGGGGGGGGGATGGCATATTTTTGCAGTACATTTTCGACGATATCTCTGAAAATGTAACACATAAAATTAAAACAAATATGTTTTTCAGTTTGGTGTTACGAGATCTTTTGAACGATACCCCTTGCGATCTAACAATTTTTTTTCAAGTAACTTAATTAGCCCCCTAAATTGTTCTTAAAAATATTAGTGAATGACTAATAATCTATAAATATGTGAGTCAATAGCCTTTGTAACTCTGCCAAGTTTGAACTTTTACGTTCCATATTTTTCGAGTAAAACGGGTGTGACAGACAAACAGACAGACACACGAGTGATCTTATAATGGTTCCGTTTTTCCTTTGTAAGTACGAACCCTAAAATTAAAGACGATACTTTTTAGTTTAAAATTGATTAAAATTTGGGATTTTTGAATTAAAAATGTATAAAATTAACACCTTGTGTAAAATTTCTAAAAAAATTGTCGTGATTCGGAATTGTAAACCGACTCGATAAATGATTTGAAATGCTCGATAAATGTCAATGTCTGTCAAAAAGAGCCACTTCGTCACAGTGTGAGTCGTCATGAGATAGCAATTTATTGTAACTCAAGTTGCAATACATTTATTGCAAGGGGAAAAAAGGCATTATTTGATTCTAAGTCACCAGTAGTCATTCCTGCTAATTGTATGCTTTTATTTTTGTTTTAATGACTTGTGAATGTGTCAGAAAGTTTCATGTTGTTGAGTGGGAGAATATATATTAAACCGCCCCAAAATAATATTTATAATGTTTTCTGCACGATAATCACTTGAACTTTAATCATCAGCTTTAGATAAAACTAACACTATCATTAAAGAACAATAGGCCCCTTTAAGGGCGCCTGATCTTATTTCAAACTGATTTAGCGATAATAAGGGAAAGTTGTTACAAAGAAAAGTCATTAGTATATCGCGGAGTAAAGTGCTGTTGATAATTACCTGATTTAAACAAAAGCAATACATATATATATTTTTTTATTGTTTCTATTCCTGCAAAATATGAGAGCGATAATATAACAAAGACTTTGAGAAAACTTTTATCCGCCCCTTTTTAAAACTTCCTAACATAGTTGAAAAGTGTTTATGGCTTCTGTTCGTCTGATCGTTTGACCGACTGGCTGCACTTTAACTCGCGAAAATATTTTTGGATTGCCATGAGCTTGGTATATGTTATTGAAGTTTACTATAGGACCCCTATTGAAAATGGAGTGTGTTTACAGGGACATACAAAAGAATTCCGTTCCGTTATTGTCTATGGGGAAAATTCTTTGCATAGTATATTAATGAAATTACACTAATTCAAACATAATGAAATTGACACGCATTATTGAAGTGAACTAGAAGAGGGTTACTATAGAATATGTTATGTGTAGTTCTTACAGTACTGAATACTTCTAAGAAAATATTTAAAATGTAGAATTATATTAAAAATACAAAATGTCCCAAAAAACACTCAAATTTTAAAAATTCACTTACTTCTTTAAAAACAGTAAATATAAAGATAAAATATATTTATAAAAAAAAGCTATAGTAAACAGTAATTTAAAAATTAATTCAATGTCTAGACAGAGATGGCGCTAAATTGCCTCTATCAGGAAGAAAGCTCAAGCTGGCGGGTAAAGATATATCAAAGTTCTCTCAGTTTACACTCTGTGTTCTGTTAAGCTGTTGAAACACGAAAAAAAAAATATTTGACTTTTGCAATTTTGATATTAGTTTGAACATTCTTACTGATTGAAGCAGCAGGAGCGCTATCTATTGGCTAAAACGTAAACTCTTTAAACATATATATTGTATAAAAATTTATGAATTTCCTCATAAATAAATCACTTATTTCATATCTATGTATATTATAGTTAGTGAGTTATTAAAAGTTACAGTTCAGGTGTCCTTTCAGGGGCGTCCAGTATATATAATTAAAAGTTATATAAATGATATTAAACAGAGTATTCAATATTCTGAATTCGTTGAAAAATTTCTTATCTTTTGTTTGTTTGTTTGTTTGTGGGGAGGAAGAGGTGTGTGTTCTTGAGTGTTATTAGTGGCTCAAAATCCGTTTTGAGCTAAAGATCTTGCATAAACTTATCGCAGCGATACAAGAGAAAGTAGCCTTCTAACAGGGGCGTTTTGGGGGGAAAATTGGGGATCAAGCCCATCCCATTCAAATGAAGACATTTTTTTAAACCACATGAGTTGTGTCAAAGACTACTGTTTTCTGCCATTCAATGTTTTACGATTCCTCTCTGAAAAACCAACCCTGAATATATGAAAGCACTATTAATTATTTATATTATAACTATTGTGATTTTTTTGTCGATTATTGTGAATGATTGTCACAAAGAATAAAATTTACTATATTGGGCTAAAAGATTGAAACAGGATACCTTTCACGAATGTCAAAAAATTACCATAGAAAACGAAAGGAAAAAAACCCCCCTAAAAATAGCATATATAGTTCGCGATAAATTCTAAAGTCTTAGAAGAAAAATTAAACTATATTGGGCTGAAAGAGTGAAACTGGATTTCTTTTACAAATCTCAAAAAATCGCCTCTTAACGCGTAAAAACTCTTAGAATCACATTAAAAAATCAATTTTAAAAAATCTACTCAAAAAATCCCAAAACCGGCTTAGAGGTGCATAACTTCAGACATACGGGTAACCTTCTTGCCAAATCTTGTATCTCGCATGGCGGGCTCTTCAGAAAGCCGCACGCAGACGCACACACACACATATAGAAACAAGCATCTATCTTTATCATTATGCATATCAAATTTTTAACGAGCAGTGTCATTTCTTTCATACTAATATTACTAAGTAGTTTTAGGATATTTAACTTTTGCTAATTATAACGCGAAACATGATTACCCATACCGATACTTCAGGACTGTTTATTTTCAGTTATTATTATTTTTTTTTTTTATCAGAATGGTTCTTTCCCTTGACCTTCTGATTTCTAATTAATTTGATTATCATAAATCCCTAGAACTCAGTATCTAAACTTCTCTGTCTGAAATAATCAAATATTAATTTTATGATAATATCATTATAATTACTAGTTTGAAGGATTACTTACTCTCCTAAAATTTTATTAATTATTGATAATCTTAATTATTTAATTTATTTGAAAATGACTTTTGAACATATCCCATAATTTTGGGCTAGCTACGGCACGCCGCTGTTGTCTAAGCACCACCTTGACACTTTATGAGTAAAGGTAGGGATTTCTACTTTGCGAGCTTATCTTACAAAAAATCCATCCTTTTGACATCGCCAGTTAATTGCTGTCGTACAATTTCTTACATTTCCCATTTAATGAACTGACGTAGCATATCGTACTTTTTTCTGATATTTCAATAAACTTATTCCATAGATGATCCAGCAACTTTGTGTACCCGTGTTGAATTGAGACATTTTTATCCGGAAGTGATTTCTGCATCCGTGGGAGAACATTGTGGAATTCTGAGGAGTATTTTTTACTTTCAGGCAATTAATAAACATAAAATCTGAAACTGCCTAAGCGGACACTTAGGATGGAAGATGAGGTCCCCCCCCCCCCCTTCCCGGGACACTCAATAAATTCGTCACTGCTGTATACGAAATAAATTCTTGAGATCCAATATAAAATAATCACTTCATTGCAGCATGGGATAAGACATTTTGTGTTAATTTCGCGCCCTATGCTTATATTTATGAAAGTTAATACATTAGTTAGCCTCATTAATCAGATGACATATTCGAAATAGTTTTCTTAATATTATCCGGACACAATATTTTTATGAATTTAGTTTACGGGAGAAAAAAATGGGACAATTAGTGAGAGAACTGAAGAGAAGACACAAAGTGATAAATTTTATCCTTGTAGATCATGCTTATTTTGTTTTATAGGAAAGTTTTGACACAATATTACTCATTATTTAATGCCTTTTTTAAAATTTGGTTTTCTCCATTAGAAAATTTAAATACTACTTATATTTTAGGACAAAAAGTTTTTTTAAAGTAATAATATTGCATGAGCTGTAAACTCTGTTATGATGAAGATACAATTTTGAAAATATTATATTTGGTGCCAAATTTGGCGATATTTTTCCAATGACCATTGGCTTGGCGAGAATTTGGTTCACTTTCGTGTGCTTGTAGTATGATTATGCAAGTGTTAGTACATAAGTATATATCGCAATGAAAAATAATTAACATATTTGCCATGTTTATCTCATATATCCAATATCAGCTGTCACATGTCTGTATTTGTTTATTATAATAGATTTCTGTTAAAATAACTTTTAAAGATATATTTCTATTGATATTTTTAAATTTGAATAATACTTTATTACATAACACACTTTTCTCTGAATTATGTAATAAATTATCAAGTTGCTTCCATAATTCTAGGAACAAATGAGAGACGAATGATTTTAAGCAATGCACAGAAAAGGGAGTTTTTCCTTTCATGTGATCTTATTATCAACAGCAAACAAAAAATTAGGGCTATTTCGTCATCACAGACTCCATACCACTGTGCTTTATCTGGCAAATGCTTCCGTAAAATCTTAGATAAATAAGTTATCTACAATCACAGCCCCCTATTCATTCTCATACACTGTATTCGTAGAAAGGAAACGCTTTTATTTTAACCAACTCATGTCCCAATTATTACCACGATAGCAGTTACAATAGGGCTTAGTTTCGCGGTTGTTCTCGTTTTGATTGGCTTTATCAAAATTTGTGTCATTCACTGATAAGTTAAAAAAATATGAACTTCTTTTTATAAATAAAAATAGTAACATCATATGAATTTCGCTGTAGTAAAGCAATGAGAAACACGTTTATCCTGAAATTGTAAATTAAACTTGTTTCTAAGTTGCAATTTTTAGACCGACATTACACTCCAATAAAGATAAGATAAGCAATCGTTTCGCATAGTTACAAGTGACCCAACTCAAAATTAATGTTAGGGAATATATTTCGAGTATGCAAAGTAAGTTCCAAGTTATCATAAAAAAATATACTTATTTAATATAGGTGGATTGAACTTTATGCCGTTATACTAAAAATAAATGATCAATGTAAAATAGCACAAACAAAAATTATATAAAATGGCAAACAGCTGTTTCGGAGCCCCTAAAGCTCCATCATCAGTGCAAAATTTAAAAGTTTAAAAACCCGATTCAAAAGTTTAAGCCATCTAAATATGCTTGCGTCTCTGCACACGCCCAAGATTGAATGGCGGTGAGTTTTTCAAAAACAACAGCGGAGTCAGGCAACACATGTGACGTAGGAGACCAATAGAAGCGCCCGGCCAGACTGGACGAGTTTAAGTACAGAGGAGAAAAAAAAAGCGAGGGGACGATCCCTCTTTTTTTTTGTATGGATTTCCTAAGCAAACTTTCTTTTCCAAAAAAAAATTAAAAATTCAATGTAAAAAAATGAAAATGGGAATTAAACAGTTCTCCTCACAGTGATTTTTGGGGCCCTTTTAAATCTTAGAGGAAAGCATATGCTTCACGTGCCTTTTGGATAATCAGGCCCTGGAAATGTAGAAATTTAACCATAATTCAACTTTCTCCCATTATATATTGTTTCACCATATTCCTTTATATTGTCAATTCCAAGAAATGAAAAAAAATTCAAACATTGCCTATTTAAAGAATACGAACGAATCATATTCAGTGTACGAGTAATAAAAGGTAACACTTTACATGCTTTTGAGGTTTCTGCAGCACGAAGCGAATAAATGTGTGCATATTTGAATTCATTATTGTTTTTACAAGACTTTCTAGTTTTTGTAATAAATTCTCACGTTTGTCATATTTTAACGATAATATTTATGAATTGGTTTCAAGGTAATATGGAAATTTAAAGATATATTATGTTTTGCACCAAGTTTATTTTTTATCGGAAACAATCTGATAACAAAAAAATACATGCATTGTCAGAAAATCGTAAAATTTTCTGTTATAAAATCATTGAACAGAAACTCTTTATATACCTTCCTTCATAGCATTTATTTATGAAATAGCTGTGAAATAGTTTCAAACAATAAATTCTTTAGATTTATCTAAAAGAATGCAATGTTTGGCATGTGGATAGTAAAACAATTTCAACATTTCACGTGAGCAACATCATCTGAAATCCTGATATGATATTTAAGTACAGCGCCTAGAATACATAGTGTGGAAACCGGCTATCCCAGTAATGCTTTAAAAAGTGCTAAAAAGTTGTAGCCTACAAATTTGCAACTGTGCTCCTACTGTTCTTGTATCGAGTATTGCAACCAGAGACAAAACAATGCGTATCACGTTTTTTAGCCATGCTTTCATAATTTAAAAAAAGCTTATAAAAATCACAATAAGTCAAAGGAGAAAAGGATATAATTTAAGTATTTAAAATACTTACCACCAGCCGAAACATTCTAATACAATGTTTACGTTGAGAAGAGCTAGCAGATGGCGCTGCGATCCCATCGTTATCTTTTCAGCAGCGTTGTACATTTATTGGATTCAATTTTTTAGTACTATTTTGTAGCAGATTTTCACACTACGTATTCTAGGCGCTGTAATTTAAGAGCCTACGATAGTCACGCAAAGAAACGCTCAAGCTAATGTTAAGTCTATGGGAAGGTTCTTGCGCGATTTCTCGCTCGCATTTTAATATTTTTAAAGGATTTTTTTTTTTTTTTTTTTTTGCATAGGATAGCTGAGGCCGATCTCTAACGTTGTTAGTTTTTACTTTTTTAATTCTAGTTACAGTTTTTTTTTATAAGCGGACATTTCTAATTTCGGAACCGGTTCAGAAAGTGAAAGTGCACTTATATAAAAAAAAACTGGAACCAAAATCGAAAAAGTAAAAACTAACAACGTTAGAGATCGACCTCAGCTATCCTATGTAAAAAAATCATTTAAAAATATTAAAATGCGAGCGAGAAATCGCGCAAGAACCTCCCCATAGACTTAACATTAGCTTGCGCGTTTTTTCCTATGACCGCAATACTTTTCTATTTCCAGTGTGACTTTTTAATGTTAATTTAACACAGCATCTCCTATTGAACGAATTAATTACTAGATTCTTTCCCACCTTTGTGCGCGTTGCCGCAAAATTTTAACTCTGTGCTAATGTAATAAAATTTGAAATTTGAAATTATTTTCTGACATCAGGGTCAAAACGGATGATTAAATGCCGTTGCATATAGGTGGATTATAATCCAGGAATTAACATAGGCTATGTTTTATTTACGTTATTCAAATATTTTTCTTAATAATTCCAAATTTCATAATTTTCATTGGGAACCAATGGACATTTTTCCTATAAAATTTAACTATGTTTCTTTATTGTTGCCAACAATTTAAAAACCGTAATAATAATTTGTCCACAGCACTAAATTTTCAATTGAAAGATTTCCACGTTCAAAATGAAATTGAATTAAATTTTGTTAAGTTTAAAAAAATGGATCAACCCGACGTCATACTCTAACTAAACGAATATTTTCAAATATTTGGTTATAATTCAAGCAGAAAGTAGGTAAATATCGCCATATTTGTAACAAAAAGAACACTTTCTTAGTTCATTAATAATACATTTCTTAATAATACAAGGAGCATCAATATGAATAAATACAGGAAGCAATAGTATATGACGTTATATTTATAACAAAAATTTGAAATAATTTTCACCGATAGTGATTAATAAAGATGAATATTAGTTACATGCACGAGAAAATTTTCTGTGAAATAGTTTATAAGAGTAAACACGTTGATAAATTTCGTTACTACCGAGGTGCAATATATCAAATCACAGTTTTAAAACATTAAAACCATAGATGTTGAGATTCATGAGCTTTCGGCTAAACATTAGCCTTCCTCGGATGAAACACCAGCAGTCGAGAAGACGCAGCTCCGAATGGCAGGCTGGGAATGGGCGAAACCAAACAGCTATGAAACGAAGGGAGTGAAGGAAGTCGGGATGATACCATTACAAGCTGGGGAGGGGGGGGGGGGTCAGCAGAAACCGAAAACCCCAGTGATACCTAGTACATTATACCAAATACGAGTGATCTGATAAGATAATACATCATTACATGTATTATCACCTCTTTTCAAAATCTCTAGGGACTCTCTGATTATGCAACTATTATACTGTGAACCTCGTGAAATTATTTTAGCTTTACTGAAAAATACATCAATGTCTTTAGCTTGATTTAATCTGGATAAAGCAGTGGATAATTTTTCTTTTTTTATGTCAGCTGTATGTTCCTTAATCCTTTCCTTTAATTTGCGAGTTGTCATGCCTATATATGAATATATTTTAGAACTGCCGTTAACTTTAAAAGGAATAATGTATATGCCAGATTTATCTCTGTTATCAATAGGGTCAATCATTCTATGTACCAGATATTTTTGCTTTGTTGGGGGCTTAGCGATAAGAGTTACATTATATTTCTTTAAAGCGTATAATCCGCTCAAAAAGATGCGGGATATAATCAATACTGTAGAATTTTGAAGATTGCATATCTTTTTTAACTATTGTAGCTTGTTTATTTCTGTACTCATAAATTAATTTATTAATAAATTTGTTTGAAAAACCATTTTCATATGCAATCACTTTAATTTTGTTCAACTCTTCATTTAAATAACCTTCTGAACTAACCTCAAATGCCCTTTTGATATAAAACCGATATGCTGCTGCTTTGTAATTAAACGGAACATTACTATTGTATGATATTGTGTTATTGGATCTGCAAGGTTTTCTATAAATTTTTCTATCAATGCTACCTGTTGAAATATTTTTAATAAGTTCTATATCTAAAAATGGTAATGAACTATTTTCGTCAATTTCGCAAGTAAATTGTATATTTTTATCTATACTGTTGGCATGCGCCAGAAAATCATTTAATGTAGAGATACCGTGATTCCATATGGTCAGTATGTCATCGACATACCTAACCCATAATGCAGGTTTAACGGGGGATGTAGAAATGATAAGTTTTTCCAGAGGTCGTAATTTTAATTCTGCCAGTAATCCAGATATAGGTGAACGCATAGGGGCTCCCTCAGATTGTTTATAATAACTTCCGTTAAATAAGAAAACATTGCTATTAGTAATTAAGTTTATACTTGAAATCAGAGTCTGTTTAATGCTGTCATTATGAGCTGGGTTATTTATAATGCTATTTTCAATGATATAGGTTTAACTTCCTGAACATCAATAGAAGGATACAGAGATTTAATATCAAAACTTGCTAGAATGCTGTTATCTTCCAGTTTAAAGCCTTTAATTATGCTAACTAAATCTGCAGTAGAAGTGACTACATGCTCAGTGGGGGGTAGCATTGATTTAAGTTGTGGTACAAATGATTTCTCTATTGTGTATGTTGGTGCTGTACATTTTGAAACAATAAGGCGGAGGGGGAAATCTTTCTTAATATGGTATTTTAAACGCCCCTGTAATCGGGTGGTGACTGCAGTTTTATTAATAGCCAGTTTTATTTTAATGTTACTTAGCCATGTACCATGTTTAATCAGTTCCTGAGTTTTCCTATTAATATTGGTATTAGGATCCTTGTTCAATTTTTCACAATTCATATCGGTAATGCATTGCTCCATTTTAGTGATGTAATCCCGAGTAAACATAACTGCTAACTTATTTGATTTATCTGTTTGTATAATGGTAATGTCTGACCTATTTTTAGATTGTTTAATAATATTAGTATGTTTATCTTGTTTACGAGTCTTTTCCTTTAAGTACCTCTGGACATTATTATATAACATACTCCTAATTTCATCTTTATTATTATTGTCAATTTTATTAACAATCAATTCACAATCTGTAATGATATTCATTATATTTGGCTGTTTTTCAAACATATGTTTAGGTCCCAAACTTAAAGTATTGTGTAGTCTTTTATCCAGGTCAAGATTGGTAAGATTGATATACTGTACTGGTTTTTTCTGTGGTATTTTATAATACATATCTTTAAGTTTGTTGAACTTCCGATATATAATTTCTTCCTTTCTTATACGCTGATTAGTACGGTAGATGTCTACTATGCGTAGAAAATCATCAAAATCCGTATGCTCTAAATATTTTGTTAAGTTATTGTAAAGATACAACACTTTTTCTGAAAGTTGATCGATTAATTTAAATTTACTTCTTATGATCGCCTTTAAGGCCAAAAAATCTAGTTTAAATGCAACTGTAGGTATGATACTATGAGCAAGCCTATTACTATTCTTCAAAAACGTAGGTATAATTTTAGATCCCTTACATAACTGCAAAAATCTAATATTAATAATTTCTCTGTCTAATCGCAACATTTCTGTCCTGAATTTCCTCATTACTTCTGTGCGTTCTGACATATCCAGTATCGATAAAATACAAATAAAAATATATAGAAAAATCCATATAACACGAACGTCAAAATTCACCTTAACAAATTTTATAAACACAATGTAAACACATTGATAAATTTCGTTACTACCGAGGTGCAATAAACCAAATCACAGTTCTTTTTTTTTTTTTTAACTGTGATTTGATTTATTGCACCTCGATAGTAACGAAATTCATCAATGTGTTTACATCTCTAGCTCTATAAAAGAGAAAGTGTCTGTCTGCCTGCCCGAGGATTTCACCGTAATTATAACAACTAGGACTCTGAAATTTTTGTCATGTGTAGATACTATCACCGGAAAGTGTACCTCACCGCCGGATTTTTAAATTTTAATTTAGATTTTTTTTAAATTAAAACGTGTATATGTAATTTTGGGTTCGAGGCTATTTCAAGCTCCTCCCATGAAATAGCCTCGGGAACGCCATCCGTGACAACGAAGCAGCCAGCCAATGAGAGCAGGTGCATGATCCAGGATCTAGCGACCAGCGACTACAGTTTATGGTCGTAGCACAATGTTTATTTTTTAGATTTATTTTAAAGAAAAGGAATAGGACTATATTTTTGACTGATTGAGATTAAAGTAGGTGAGTTTTGATTGTATTCATTCTTTGTATGTTTAGTTGCCCCCATATATTATGTTTTAGGTAAGAATATAACTTGCATTTTACTGAATGGTTTCAAAACGTTCACATATCTGCTGATGTTCTGAAATGAAACAAACTGTTTTCAATAACAAATCTGATTTTGTTTAAGAATTTGAAACATTCAGTGAAGTGTAGGATGTATTTTTTCATCAAAACAATTTGATTTGTAAGTATGAGGTAGAAAAAAAATCACCGTTTTCTCACATTATGAGTTTCATCAGAAAGTAAAACAATATATATTTTTAATATTTTTAATGCCTGAGGAAGACCACTCGGCTGAGGGCGAACCCAGCCGTTGAGCGTTTAATGTCTTCCCCGGCTAGCTCCCCGGCACGCAGGGATTAAACGTGGCAGTACAGACTTCGCCATGGCGGGTCCTGCCGGGCAAAGCCCCACGCGACAGGTGGCAGGAACTAAAGACACACAAAAAAAAAAAAAAAATTACAGGGTCTGTCGCTGGAACCAGCGTTCCTACGCGACAAGGAGCGACAGACAGGGTGGACGAGGTCCACAGGTGCGCCTGCACCAGTTGTACAGTCCGCTTATTTAGTAGAAGGGTGCAGTTCTTAGGTAAGACTGTACCATTTGTACAGTTCGTAAATGACGGCACTTGAGATGTGGAGGTGCCAGTGTGAGATTTCCACGCGACAAGGAGCGCCACACAATTGCGCTGAAACCCTCACACTGGATGGAGGCTGGATGCACTTTGTGTTAGAGGTGACGATACGTTGCTTGCTGACCAGACTTGCGGTTCCCGATAAGAATAGATAATTAATGGGGACTCAGCCCCTGCTAGGAAGAGAACATTACTTGCGGATGAGAGAAACAATTAAGCTGCAAAATAGCTAAAGGAGAAAGCTAAGCAGATAAAAAATGATGGAATGATTACGTTAATGACTAAAATAAGCGATTTATTATTAATTTATGGAGAAAGAAAACTGCTTTGAATGATTAAGTTCTGTTAGATAGGTCTAATAGTAATTTGTAAATTTCTGAAAGTTTATGAGTTAAGATGGGACGCGTAATTATGTTCAGCAGCCAAGAAGGAGGTGGGTTAGAAGGAGCAGGCCTAAGATGCCAAGCAACAGTCAGTGGGCAGGAGAAGTAATAATGCATGGGGGTACCAATATCGCCGCACTCCACACATTGGTTCGTGAAATTTTAAATTTGAAGAGGTAATTTTTAAACGGGCCATGCCCGGATAAGAAAGCACTTGTATAGGGAGTGAGGTTAAGTAGCTCTCTGGAAACTTTTGGAATTAAAGTAAAACAATAAATAAATATGAATGATTTGCGGAGCTGTTTCAAAATAATTATAAAGAATAAGTCTTTAAAAATGTAAAATCAATGTTATTTCTGGCCGAGTTTTTTTAAAAATAATTATAAACCATTTTAATTTGCAAGCATGTTGTAAAAAAATCACCATTTTGTGACAAATTTTGAGTTTTATAAGAATCGTCCAAAAACGGACATGCAATGTGGTATAAAATTTATGTTGTCATCCACACTCTTTATAATTATTTTTGTTGAGGGTTTTTGGGCGATGTTATTGAATTTTTGATATAAACAGCTCCGCAAATCATTCATATTTACGTAATGTTTTAACTGGCTGATAAAACTCATAATATGTGAGAAAACGGGGATTTTTTTTTTTAAACTTCATATTTACAAATTAAATTGTTTTGAGGAAAAAATACATCCTACATTGCACTGAATGTTTTAATTTCTTAGCAAACTCATAATGTTTAAGAATTATTTACATTATATTGATTTCGACAACAGTTGATGAGGCATATCAGTTTAAAGTTGTATCTTATATATGAGTTTGTTAATTCAATGATGTGAAATTTATGATTATTTATTTATTGTTATTTACAATTTTTTTTCTGTTACTGTTGTAAAGAATTGAGCTTCGACATCCAGCTGCACTATGTGTCATTCTAGCATTTCCTGTGAGTACACTTAACTGCATACCTTCCCTCGCTATTTTTGCCTTGAAGACTAGCAGACGCCGAATTCTATTGTACTGTGAGCGGAAAGTTCGGACAGTGATGAAATGGTAAGGCGTTACCCAAAAAGGGGTCTTATGCCTTGATCCTTGCCGAGTTCGTGGGAAAGAGTTCATCTGCGAGAGAAGCGATCTCTGCACACGATTTTTAGGTTTGCGCCCGAAACTTTGCCCTTTGTCTTAGAACGTCCAATGACGGACTTAGTGAAAACGAAACAGAGGGATCTCAAGGCTGCTAAGAGGCTGGAGAGTTTCGAGGGGCCCGCCTCGACAAAGCCCCCGCCCCCAGAAGAAGTTCTCCTGCGAGAATGAAAAAGTGAGAGAGGACAGTTTTTGGAGAGATCGAAAAGGAGAGTGTTGACTCTCTGGAGAAGGGAAAAGGAAACGTCAGTTTCGAACTCAGCGTGGTGTAAGCGCTAGTGAGGCCCGACCTCGAGAATTGATACAGCAGGTATCCGGTGAAAATCCCAGCGAAGTGAAAAAGCACACCAAGTGCGAGAGTGAGAGTTCTTAGACTCAGAATTAACGAGTATTAGTAGATCTTCCGAAGAGAAGGAACGGACGAGCCTTGGTCCGAATGAACTTTATTTTGTAGTCACGACTGACTGTAATGTTTAGAGACTTTTGTTTGTTTCAGTTACACTTGGAGTCAAGAGGTCATTAATTTATAAGCGATTGACTCACGAAAAATAATTAAATGCTGTAATTAACTTTCTTGTACATATTTTCATTAGAATTAATATTGGTATGCAATAAATTCTATTTTCTAATTTATACGAGAAATTCTCTGTGCCAGCGATCCGATCTCGCTACCACTCACCATCTTTTATCGGGTCGGTATAGAGGAGTTACTACACTGTTATTGGACTACATTTTTAGTTCCCAAGAACGTTGTAATATGCGATAAATTGTAGAACTGTACATTTTATAGTAAAGTGTAAGATTAATTTGATTCATTAAGATTTGTTATTGAAAACAGTTTGTTTCATTTAAGAACATGAGCTGATATGTCTAACGCTAGGAAAACATTCAGTAAAGTGCAAAATATATTCTTACCAAACACATAATATATGGGGGCAACTACGCATACAAAGAATGAATACAATTGGAACTAACTTATGTGAACCTCAATTAGCCAAAAATATATACCTTTTTTTTTAATAAAACTCAAACATAAGCAAAACAATGAAATCTGTGGCTAGCCGCTTTCAGCTGTGAACATGAACTGCCGTCGCTGGATCCTGGATCATCCCATATTCACACCTGCTCTCATTGGCTGTCTGCTTTATTGCTGTGGATTGGCGGAGAGCATGGAATAGCCTCGAATCCAGAATTCCGTATGCACGTTTTAATCATAAAAAAAAAAAATCTAAATTGAAATAAAAAAAATCAGGCCTAGGTGTTATAATTACGGTGCTTTCCTCAGGCAGGAAGACAGAATAGGTTTGTTTGTGTAGAGGTTTGTGTGTGTGCTGTTTTTAATAAAGACAGTTGCATTTTTTCCGCGACCCTTTCACGAAAGTTTTTTCTGTGAACCTTTCACAAAATCTGCATTTTTTCCACAATCCTTTGACGAATTTCGTATTTTTTCTGCGATCCTTCAATGAAATTCAAGTTTTTCCTGCAATCATTTGACGAAATTTGCTTTTTTGTGATCCTTTAACGAAATTCGTGTTTTTCCACTTACTTTTGTCGAGATTCGTGTTTTTTCAGTGATCCTACGACGTAATTCGTGTTTTTTTTCAGTGATCCTTTGACGAAATTCACATTTTTCCTGTGATCCTTTGGCGAAATTTGCGTTTTCCCCGCGATCCTTTGATGAAATTCGCATTTTTCCGTGATCCTTTGATGAAATTTGCTTTTTTAATGATCGTTTGACAATATTCGTGTTTTCTCTGCTGCTTTTTGACGAGATTCATGTTTTTTCAGCGATCCTTTTACAAAATGTTTTCCAGCGATTATTTGATAAAATTCGGGTTTTTCTTGCGAACCTTTGACGAAATTCGCGTTTGCCAGCGATTCTTTGATAAAATATGCAATTTTCTATTATGATAGGGAAAAGCGGATTAGGATAGGTAGATACGGAAACCCCATTATCATATCGGGACATTAGATGTAATTAAGAAACATTTGTATATTTGTAATAATTAGCGAAAATGACGAGATAAAGGGGATGGGGTGGGAACGACTTTTTATTAAATATCGCATTTATTCTACATCAACTTCCTCTCACCACCAGGGGGTGCTTTGCTATCTCTGTTTCTATGGGCTGGATCACGACGGGGTATGGCTCTTTCCACCCGACATCAATAGAGCTTACTGATTTTAGTTCGGATTTTCACCACAGGGGGCGCTTTCGTATCTTTGGTTCTATGGGCTGGATCACGACGGGGTATGCCTGTTTCGACTCGACATCGATAACCTTAATGAATTCAGTTATGTTCGTATAGAACATATTGTGCCCCCTGGCGGTGGAAGGGGTAACTAAAGGATTTTGCAGCTAACTCAAGTTCTATGGGTCACATCACGACACGGTTTGGCTCATTCGACACAACATCAATAGAGCTTACCTATTTTAGTTCTGAATTTCACCACCAAGGGGTGCTTTCCTATCTCTGTTTCTATGAGCTGGATCACAATGGGGTATGGCTCTTTCCACTTGACATCGATAGAGCTGACTGATTTTAGTTCGGATTTTCACCACAAGGGGTGCTTTCCTATATCTGGTTCTATAGGCTGGATCACGACGGGTATGGCTCATTCGACTCTACATAGATAGAGCTTTTCGATTTTCACCACCAGGGGTGCTTTTCTATCTCTGGTTCTATGGGCTGGATCATGAAGGGGTATGGCTCTTTCGACTCGACTTACGGTAATATATGGGAGTGTGTATGGCACGCCCAGTGTTTGCTGTATAAGGTAGTGGGGCCCCCAACATTAGATTTGTTTAAAAATAAAAAAATGTTCAACACTGATTTCAGGTACATTTAAGATTGTTGGCACGGGCAACGCCGGGCGGGTAAGCTAGTTGTGTTTATAAAATTTGTTAAGGTGAATTTTGACGTTCGTATTATATGGATTTTTCTATATATTTTTATTTGTATTTTATCGATACTGGATATGTCAGAACGCACAGAAGTAATGAGGAAATTCAGGACAGAAAGGTTGCGATTAGACAGAGAAATTATTAATATTAGATTTTTGCAGTTATGTAAGGGATCTAAAATTATACCTACGTTTTTGAAGAATAGTAATAAGCTTGTTCATAGTATCATACCTACAGTTGCATTTAAACTAGATTTTTTGGCCTTAAAGGCGATCATAAGAAGTAAATTTAAATTAATCGATCAACTTTCAGAAAAAGTGTTGTATCTTTACAATAACTTAACAAAATATTTAGAGCATACGGATTTTGATGATTTTCTACGCATAGTAGACATCTACCGTACTAATCAGCGTATAAGAAAGGAAGAAATTATATATCGGAAGTTCAACAAACTTAAAGATAATATGTATTATAAAATACCACAGAAAAAACCAGTACAGTATATCAATCTTACCAATCTTGACCTGGATAAAAGACTACACAATACTTTAAGTTTGGGACCTAAACATATGTTTGAAAAACAGCCAAATATAATGAATATCATTACAGATTGTGAATTGATTGTTAATAAAATTGACAATAATAATAAAGATGAAATTAGGAGTATGTTATACAATAATGTCCAGAGGTACTTAAAGGAAAAGACTCGTAAACAAGATAAACATACTAATATTATTAAACAATCTAAAAATAGGTCAGACATTACCATTATACAAACAGATAAATCAAATAAGTTAGCAGTTATGTTTACTCGGGATTACATCACTAAAATGGAGCAATGCATTACCGATATGAATTGTGAAAAATTAAACAAGGATCCTAATACCAATATTAATAGGAAAACTCAGGAACTGATTAAACATGATACATGGCCAAGTAACATTAAAATAAAACTGGCTATTAATAAAACTGCAGTCACCACCCGATTACACGGGCGTTTAAAATACCATAAGAAAGATTTCCCCCTCCGCCTTATTGTTTCAAAATGTACAGCACCAACATACACAATAGAGAAATCATTTGTACCACTACTTAAATCAATGCTACCCCCCACTGAGCATGTAGTCACTTCTACTGCAGATTTAGTTAGCATAATTAAAGGCTTTAAACTGGAAGATAACAGCATTCTAGCAAGTTTTGATATTAAATCTCTGTATCCTTCTATTGATGTTCAGGAAGTTAAACCTATCACTGAAAATAGCATTATAAATAACCCAGCTCACAATGACAGCATTAAACAGACTCTGATTTCAAGTATAAACTTAATTACTAACTAGATGGTACCCGTCAAAACTTGACGGAAAAAATTACAATAACAATATTAGTAAAATAAGCTTCTTTATTACATAAGCTTATGAAACAATCTTTCAATTATTTTATTTAAAAAAAATTCTCCCAGTGAATTACGTTATTATTTCCGATGCAAACTCCAAACAAACAATCCGTAAACAAAATGGAAATCAGTTTGACATTACCGCCCTATTCCTCACGGCAAGAAAGAAAATTTCCTGAACCTATGAAGTATCATACAAATAGCATATCCCTACGTTCATCTCATATTCAATCAATAAAAGAACATATTAAATAAGGCACACATCCCCCCGCCTCTGTGATAATGCAATTGAATGAGCTCCTATGCGCATGTGCATTGCATCTCCCCAAACGCACCGTCGAAATTCGACGTTAAAAAAATGTTTTAAAATGTTTTGATCAAAATTTTTAAAATGTCTTCTTTAATCATTGTTCGTTTGAAATCCATATCTTCTGAAACGCATACATTGTTTTAAGCTAATCAATTTTTATGTAAAGATGAAGAATTTTTTTTTACAATAATAAATCAATCTGCAGATAAAGGAGATTTTTAATGTTTTCAAGTGTAATTTATTTGTATGGTTTCTTCATTCCTTTACATAATCAGGATGATTATACCTTTTCCATAATTAAGAGAAATAATGTAAATAAATAAATATCCAAGATTATTTTTGATTCTGTTTTCATTAATATATTGTAAATATTATTGTTAAAAGTTACTGATAAATGATACTTTAGTAAATGGGGCATTTCTTAATTATTTTTTTTATTTTTATTATTTTTCTTTTTTTGAGATTTAATGGCAACATTCTTCCGTTTGTTTATTGGGCGCTACAGTTTGGCGAATTATTTGAGGTACTTTTCGGTTAGCAAGGCGCCAATGAAGTATGTATATATATATATATACATACATATATACAAATATATATAACGTATATAGTTTTGTTTTTCTAGTATTGAATTTATGTGGTTTATAGATTTTGGTTGGCTTTTGTGATAATGATTCTGCAAGTAATTTTCCATTGGAGTTTATTATTATGTGTATATATATATATATCATGCGCCAGTATATACATATATGCGCCAGTAATATATATATATATATATATATATATATATATATATATATATATATTATTGGCGCCGGCTAACCGAAAAGTACCTAATTTACATATAGTTTTTTTTCTTAATGGGACGACGGAATAATGCACGGAATTTCGACGGGATAATAAATATTTTTGATGGTACCAGAATATTTTTCTGTATTTTATAGTTATATTAAGAAATACATATTTTTATGATTTGCTGAATCACTTATTTGTTTACTTTTTCATGCATTATATTATTGAAGGTTGTTAGTTCTCTTATTCGTTTAAATATACCCTACTTATATAAAAATAGCGTGTGTTTTCTGTGGTGTTTCGCATAAACGTTGTAAAATTCAGGTTATTAGATTTTATCCAACTTTGCTGTCATAGCAGCTGATGAAGCAGCCCTTTTCGGCGATTTTTTTTGTTACCTGTAAAATGTTTGTTTTTGGTATAGCCCGAACTAAGAAAAAATTGAGTACTTTTCCATTATACGGACACCATTGTCGCCAAGCATATATTTACGTGTATGGCATGGTGTCGGTATAACGGAAAAGAACCAAAATTTGCGATCGATCAAATAATTGAATTTCGTTAAACATTAAATTTTCTGGTACTTTTCTATTATCCGGTCGACCACTTTTCATAACAAAAAACTATCGCCAAACTGTAAAATTAAACGCCAAAAATGCAGTCCGATTTACTTGATGTCAGAAGCAATATACGTGTTTGTTACGTCATCAAGTGGTTTTTAATTCGAGATTTGCGTCTACTTTCCTTATATTTTACTGAATTATTAGTTATTTCATTAATTAAAATAACAATTGTGTCCTTAAATTCATGTATTTTATTTATTTATTTATTTTGATATTTCAATGGCAACGTTCTCCTGTTTATTTGGCGTTACAGTTTGGCGATAGTTTTTTGTTATGAAAAGTGGTCGACGGGATAATAGAGAAGTACCAATTTTCTTATTTTTAATCTGAGAAAGAAACAATAATCATGAATTTAATTAATTTTGTAATATGCGGTGCAACCAAAATAATTTTGATTAAATCAGTACATATATCGCAGACGCACCTTGGTTAGTTTTTGGCGCCTAAATGACGATTTTTGCTTTGTATGGCAATCTGGGGTTTTATAATAAATTTGAATATGTGTGTAAATAAATAAAATAAAATAGGTACTTTTATGTTAGCTGGGCGTCAAGGATAACTCTCCAAATCTTGTTTCAATTGGAATCATTTAAATTGCAACATTTTACGTGAAATTTGTTATTCATATTGATATGTTTAAGTTTAGATATTTTATTATGTTTATATTCTAGCTAATTAAGTTTTTTTTAAAAGATTTTATACTACAATGTTAAAATATTACCTAGTTGATATTAGCTAATGTCAAAAGATTGGCGAACCACAGAGTTCAGAAAATAAACTCTATGCCCTCAAAAGTGGGAGTTGCCGTCTTTATGACGTCATAAGCAGAAGTAAATGTTTAATTGAAAATTACAGCTAATTAATTAAATTTTCGAACAAACGAATGCACGATAACAAATCTGTGTTCAAATATCTTTCATTTAAAAAAAGAATGGTGTAATTTGATGCAGTAGTTTGTTCTGACGGATTGTCGAAAGAAATCGCTTAGCGTTTTAAATATATAGATATCAATGTTTTCTTATTTAACGGAAGTTATTATAAACAATCTGAGGGAGCCCCTATGCGTTCACCTATATCTGGATAACTGGCAGAATTAAAATTACGACCTCTGGAAAAACTTATCATTTCTACATCCCCCGTTAAACCTGCATTATGGGTTAGGTATGTCGATGACATACTGATCATATGGAATCACGGTATCTCTACATTAAATGATTTTCTGGCGCATGCCAACAGTATAGATAAAAATATACAATTTACTTGCGAAGTTGAAGAAAATAGTTCATTACCATTTTTAGATATAGAACTTATTAAAAATATTTCAACAGGTAGCATTGATAGAAAAATTTATAGAAAACCTTGCAGATCCAATAACACAATATCATACAATAGTAATGTTCCGTTTAATTACAAAGCAGCAGCATATCGGTTTTATAGCAAAAGGGCATTTGAGGTTAGTTCAGAAGGTTATTTAAATGAAGAGTTGAACAAAATTAAAGTGATTGCATATGAAAATGGTTTTTCAAACAAATTTATTAATAAGTTAATTTATGAGTAGAGAAATAAACAAGCTACAATAGTTAAAAAAGATATGCAATCTTCAAAATTCTACAGTATTGATTATATCCCGCATCTTTTTGAGCGGATTAAATACGCTTTAAAGAAATATAATGTAACTCTTATCGCGAAGCCCCCAACAAAACTAAAATATCTGGTACATAGAATGATTGACCCTATTGATAACAGAGATAAATCTGGTATATATTATTCCTTTTAAAGTTAACGGCAGTTCTAAAATCCAAAGGGTTGATCCAAAAAAAAGTTTACAAGCAGAAGCATTTGAAACGTAATAATTGTGGAGCGAATATTTCCACCCAGGGTGATTGACAGATGGCGCTAGTTGTCCTACAGCGGTTCTACGAGTAAGTAGCGTCAGTATGCAGACACTTAAGAGCGACAGTAATGGCACGACGTCTAGAAAAGTGGTCTCGCATAGAGGTGCGAGCCGTAATTCGATTCTTATGGGCCAAGAATGTGACCGCATCCGAAATTCACAGACAAATCGTTGAGCTATACGGGGACAAAGCAATCAGTAGACAACAGGTAGCGAAATGGTGTCGTTCTTATCAAGCGGGCAGGGAGCATGTGGAAAACCGCAATATGGAAGCGAGTGGCCGTCCAAGTTCTTCAAGGACGGATATCAACACGGCACGTGTTGAAGAAATCATCCAAAGGGATCGACGAGTAACCGTGCGTGAGATTGCCTCAGAGTTGGACCTGAGTTATGGTAACGTTCAGCGTATCGTAACCGATGAGTTGCGATATTCCAAAGTTTGTGCCCGCTGGGTTCCACGTGCGTTGTCCGCGGAGCATAAGGCCACTCGAATGATGTGCAGCCTCACATTTCTGCAGCGATACCATTCAGACGGCCAACACTTCATTGATCGCATCGTTACCGGTGATGAAACATGGCTTCATCACTTCACCCCCACATCCAAAACAACCACGATGGAGTGAAAACACGCTGGATCACGGACGAGGAAGAAGTTTAAGGTCACACCCTTTGCCGGTAAAGTGATGGCAACAGTTTTCTGGGATACGACTGGTGTTATCCGAATCGAGTATTTGGAGCGTGGACATACCATTAATGCCGATCGTTATTGTGCCACCTTAACGAAATTGCGTGAAGCCATCCGACGCAAACGGCCTGGATTACTTAGCAAAGGCGTCATTCTTCTGCATGACAATGCCAGGCCCCATACAGCTCGCCAGACTCAGGAATTGCTGCAAAGGTTCAAGTGGGAGGTCTGGAATCACCCCCCATACAGCCCCGATTTGGCTCCAAGTGACTATTTCCTTTTTCCGGCGTTGAAACGAAACTTATCCGGAACACGGTTCACCTCAGACGATGCAGTGAAAACAGCTGCCGAGAAATGGCTCAATGAGCAGGGCCCTGATTACTACCAAGACGGGATAAATAAGTTGGTCGCACGTTCTGACAAATGCCTAAACAGGTTTGGCGACTATGTGGAAAAGTAAAGGCCAGATGTGTCCCTTGATTGCCATTTGTATCTTGTTTCTATTGTTAATAAATACTTTTTCCTTTGCCTTGTAAACTTTTTTTTGGATCACCCCTCGTATATTCATGTATAGGCATGACAACTCGCAAATTAAAGGAAAGGATTAAGGAACATACAGCTGACATGAAAAAAAGAAAATTATCCACTGCTTTATCAAGATTAAATAAAGCTAAAGACATTGATGTATTTTTCAGTAAAGCTAAAATAATTTTACGAGGTTCACAGTATAATAGTTGCATAATCAGAGAGTCCCTAGAGATTTTGAAAAGAGGTGATAATACATGTAATGATGTATTATCTTATCAGATCCCTCGTATTTGGTATAATGTACTAGGTATCACTGGGGTTTTCGGTTTCTGCTGACCCCCCCCCCCCCAGCTTGTAATGGTATCATCCCGACTTCCTTCACTCCCTTCGTTTCATAGCTGTTTGGTTTCGCCCATTCCCAGCCTGTCCAAAGCGCGCCATTCGGAGCACGGAGCTGCGTCTTCTCGACTGCTGGTGTTTCATCTGAGGAAGGCTAATGTTTAGCCTAAAGCTCATGGATCTTAACATCTATGGTTTTAATGTTTTAAAACTGTGATTTTATTTATTGCACCTCGGTAGTAACGAAATTTATCAATGTGTTTACATTGTGTTTATAAAATTTGTTAAGGTGAATTTTGACGTTCGTGTTATATGGATTTTTCTATATATTTTTATTTTTATTTATAGTTTATAAGAGATTTCGCTGGGGAGAAAATTGACGTCTTATTATATACTAGCCGCCACTGGCGACCAGTTTGGTCTCCCTTAAATGTATGTTAAGCACTGTAACACGTTACTTTTATTCATAATTTATTTTTGTTCCGTAATCCTTCGCCAAACCGGAAGATTCTAATAGACAAATCAAAAACTTTTTCGATCATGGTAGAATTTCGCATATTTTTTGTTGTTATGTATTTCATCTTTCTTGACAAAAACCGCTTAACCAACTTAAGCATTTATGCTGGTACTTACGTATTATCCGTGCCAGTTTTAAGCCAACTGCGCCAGGCATGGGGCCAATATTACTAATTATAGTAACCCTTATATATTTTTTTTCTTGCTACATGGTCCATGCCTGGGAATAATCTATAATATTATTCTTTCTTATTTACTATGCTATTTACATTTATTAATTTTATTAAAATAATGTTATTTACTATTTTTAACAATGTTATAAATTTAATAAACATATATTACATTTTATTTATTTTACATTAATTACCATTTTTAACAATGTTAGTTGATAATGTTAAATTACTGCTTTTGAAAACATGATTGGCAACGATAAACAAGATTGGTACTTGGCAACCATTTTTGGCGATCAATCTCCTGGCACGGATAATACGTAAGTACCTTTATGCTTCATATCCGTTTGCTTATCAGTTGCAATATGCTTGCTAATGAGGAGATTCTTAAACATATTAAGTAGTTTTCCGTAATTGGATCCATTGCCAATGGCGTATTCTAGTTAATACGATTTGGTGCAATGAAGTCTATTTTGTGAAAGTCTTTAATGATATCCACCATTTACACTGAACCATATTGTTGCCAATATTTTTTTGTTTGTTTGTTTGTTTCTCGCTAACTTTGGCTGTAGACTTGATTACGGGAGAATCAAGAAGAAAATCTATCATTATTCTCATTTAAAACGTCTTGAATAATGTGACATAATCGGAGTGCATATTATAACACGTAATTTTCGAGTATGGTTTGGTGAAACATTGAAGTTTTGGAAGCCAATTTTGATAATCACGTAAATATGTCACACCAACATTACCGCCTATAATTCTAATTACAGCAATCCGTTCTTTCTCTCTATATTGCAACTCTATAGTTCATATAGTGCCCCGGTGCGTCTACGACAGCTGTTCCATCAGAGCATTTGATTTCAAAATAAAAGTATCGTTTCTAATTTGCACACGCGAAAAATAAAAGCTGGTATTGGCGATTTTAAAAATTCTACTGGCGAGATTTGCGCCCAAATAACACAAAAGTACTTAATGATGTTATGTATTTTGTAAATGTATATTAAATTACTGTTTTGAAAGCGATTGGTCATTAATAATGGTAAATATGATTGGTGATTAACAATCATTTTCGGTGGTCTCTCTTCCTTTCACGTATAATACATAAATACCAAATTAACTGACAATTTTTTTCGAAATTTGATTCATTAAATATCATTACATGAGTTGTATTTGTTTACATTCATCTTACATCAAGAAAAGATAAAGAATGAAGTTGAGTTGTATAGCACATAATTATGGTAAACTTTGATTGTGTCACTGGTACGAATTATTTTTTTGACACCAGGCAGCGCTCCAAAAAATCTTTCACGGAAAACTATCTTTATGAACGATTATATCCATGGTTTAATGGTTTAATATTTTAAACTTTCACGACGAATGAATCTTTTTTTTTGTTTACTTTCATGGATAGAGAATTTGAACTGCGAAGCTAATTTCAACTGAAGTTATTGGAGAATATATACATAATTGAACGTAAGTCATCTCTCAAATATTAATTTATTTTGAACGATCTTTCTAAAAATGTCACATTTATGAAGTTTTATTCGAAAAAATAATTTTTAATAAAAATGGCCGCCTGGCATATGAAAAAGTGAAACGGACATTCCGGAACTGTTGATGACAGTCACATGACTTACGGTTTTATTATAGAGATTAATTAATGGCGTAGATGATTATTATGAAATAGATTGTACTGGTTCAACACAATTTACTTTTTCGTTTATAGCGCTCCCTGGGAGAAAATAAGGTAACCAAATTTAAATAAAATTGATTTTTTCATAAAATTGATAAATTCATAAAATAAAATTGATTTTTTGTATCAGGCATTATAACAGCCATACGCAAAAAGCGGTATGATGGTGTTCTAAAAGCAGACAAGTGAACGAAAGACAATGATGACGAATAAGGATAGACAGACTGATGTTAAAGCGCACGGTGGCCCCAAAACACAAGCAATTGACAGTTTTGGTTGAAACAGGGCCCTGCAAATGACTTTTAATTTCGGATGTCACCTGAGAAAGCGATTGATTGTGCTTTCAGATCACTAGGCAATTCAACACCTCTGTATCCTTCTCTGTCATTTTTGTCTTTTTTGTCTGTTTTCACGCCAAATTGGCGTGGGGAGGAAATCGCGCCAATGTGGTGCGTATATGACATCTGGGCTAAAAAATGATTTTCAGCAATGTTCTGTAACCCGGGAAGCCAGGGGCCTCCGAGATGGCGCGCTGTGCTTTTCCTTCTATATTAAAAAAAAAAGTAATCTGGAACTGAGCCAAAAATGATTTAGACCAATCAAATTCTGCGTAGATATTCCGGGTTAGTCTCATCGCTTTTTTACTAGGGACTTTTTTGAAGAGCTATTACTTTTTTTCTAGCCATCCTACGGATTCGAAAATCATACCACCAGACGCGAAATATAACAAGCTTTCAGAAATTCAATAAATTATCACGGTCGGACAGTAAAAACTCAAAAAATCCTTAAAAATCGAGTAAAAAATCTTTTATTGAAAAAGTCATTTATTTATATTGTTGCCAATTTCTAAATAAGCGCAAAGGATTATGTTTTATCTCAAATAAAAAATGTATTTGCGCAAGACTATTAAAAACAATAATGAAAGTTTAAAATAATAATTAAATGATCACGTGTTGAAAGCAGGAAATAAAGAAAATTACGTCATAAAAATTGTGTTTACACATGAATATTAAAAATAAAAAAGATGAATTAAATGAAAAAGCATTATAACCAGTTAAATGAAAAAGCATTATAACCTGATTACAGAAGATAGTCGCCGTTCGTGATATCATCATCATCATCATCTTTTTAAAACAGGATACATTACCAGGTTTTAAGAGGCTGAGAAATCATAACGGGGGTTGGTGAGCGTAGCGAGCAGGGGGCAGAGCCCCCTAATTTTGTAAAAAAAAAAAAAAAAAAAAAAAAAAAAAAAAAGCACATAGTGTCATTTTGGAGGCCCAGTTTCATGATTAAAACTGAAATATGTGCACCGTGTATGATGTACCGCAGTTGAGAATGGTAAACGTTGCGTCACACTTATCCTTTGGCATTAAATGTTTGGCGACATATTTTTTTTAATGTAAATTGTCGACGCGAAAGTAAACAAGTACCAGCATGAACTGTGATTCTTTAGTTCAGAAAGAACTGAAAGTACTGGTGAAAATGGCGTTGTTCATAGTAAAAAATGTGCACTCTCTTTTAAATATACACTAAAACACTTTTTATTTTGCTTAAAAGACGTCAACATAAATATTAAAGATATTAAAATTTAAAATTCAATTTTAAATTTTAATATCTTTAATGTTTATGTTGACGTCTTTTAAGCAAAATAAAAAGTGTTTTTAAAAGTTAATTCTAGTGGACGTATTTTGACTCTCCACTTTATTTGAAATATAATAACATTTGAATATGCACTCTCATTCATAAAACTCAATGGTTTTAGTATGATTACATTGAAATGACTATTTTCAATTGCTTTTTTCACCATCACAGCTAAGGTACAGCGCCTAGAATACATAGTGTGGAAACCGGCTACAAAATAGTACTAAAAAATTGTATCCAATAAATGTACAACGTTGCTGAAAATATTAGGATGGGTTCGCAGCGCCATCTGCTAGCTCTTGACATTGTATTAGAATGTTTCGGCTGGTGGTAAGTATTTTAAATACTTAAATTATATCATTTTCTCCTCTGACTTAGTGATTTTTATAAGTTTTTTTTTTAAATTATGAAAGCATGGCTAAAAAACGTGATACGCATTTTTTTTTTGTCTCTGGTTGCAACATTATCGTAGATTTCGTAGGAGCACCGTTGCACATTTATAGGCTACAACTTTTTAGCACTTTTTAAAGCATTACACCATTTGCCGGTTTCCACACTATGTATTCTAGGCGCTGTAGCTAAGGTTAATGACCTTTTTTTTTTATTTGCACGTTCATGTCAGAAGATAAGTAAGATTTATTTTTGTCCATGTTTCAAATATTTTTTAAATATCAGGTACATGTCATATTTCTTCATTCATATCATCACGTGCTAATATTCTTTATTATTTTTTCCCTACAACCAAAATTGCATTTTTAACACATAATCGAAATTTCTCAAGCTGAAGAAAATGGAAAGAATCAATTACAAGCCTGGTATTAAAATATTTTTATCTGATATAACTGGAAATTTTACAATAGATAGATGTGGAATGGATTTACTCAACAGACTGTTACAGAATCTAAACTCAAAGCTCGTCAACAAATGTTTGGATAATGCAAATGGCGCATCAAGTGTGACCGTAATGCATGCGAGGAATTCCGTCGATGCTTTCTTTCCTGGACACCTAAAGGCTTTAGCTTTTGCAGAAGGCAGCAGAGTCTTGAGTTTGTTCAGCAATGGACTCATTGAATACAAGCCTGAGAAGAAAAAATTTAAGCGAAAGAAGAAAAAGAAAAGTAAACAGGGTTTAATCGATGCTGCGAAAGAGTTCACCTGTGGAGTGTCTGATTTAACATCGTTGATTTTTCCGCAAGCTTCTCTACCGACTCGAACTTCCACACTTCTGTGCGAGATGCTTGAAGAATTTGCCATAAAGCTTTCGGATTTCATCCAAGAAAACGGAGGAGATTCTATCAAAAAGGAGGATGTAAGGGATGCTATCGGAAACTTGTTGCCAGACCAGATGTCAAAGCACGCAATCGCTGAGGGAACCAGAATGACATTTTTACATGAAGCAAGAAAACGCGGAAGATTGGACAGGAAAAGGAAAAGAACTTCAGACACTGCATCCCCAGAGTTCACTAGTGGGGTAACTAATTTAATGTCATTGATGTTCCCACACATTTCACTTCCTTCTCAACCTACTGCAATTATATGCGAAATGCTTGAAGAAGTGGCCTTAAACATTTCTGATTTCATCCAGACAAAAGCAGGTAATAGCATCAATGAGGAACATATAAGAGATGCAATTGTGAACTTATTACCAGAGCAGATGTCGCATCATGCAATCGCTGAGGGAGGCAGAAATATATTGTTATACGAAGCAGGAGGACTGGAAACAGTTGGCAAAAGACGAAGAACTACGGCGACAAGAAAAGCGCGTAATTAAAGCAGAAGAAACCACTTGTGAAATTATATATTTAAAGTGTTAATTCAGAAAAAAGATATTAAAAAATATATAATATAAAAATATTCGCACTGTGAATTTTTCGTATGGGTTATTTGTTATTAGGGCAAATGCAGGTACTTACGTATTATCCGAGCCAGGAGATAGATCGCCAAAGATTATCGACAGTTGCTAATTGTGTTTATCGTAGCCACTCGCGTTCAAAAGAGTAAATTGACATACGTTTATTAAATACCTAATACTATTAATAAATAATAAATGGTAAATAATATAATAAATAAAATTAATAAGTGGTAAATAATATAATAAATAAGAAAGAATAATAAATAATATAAGAAATGATAAATAATATAATATTAATTCTAAAGCATTAATTTAATACACATTTACTAAATGCGTGGCATCAGGTTCTCAGTTTAGCAACAAAATATACCAATATATACATTATACATAAATCTATAATACGGAACCGTAATTTTGTATGAAATTTTAACATGTAAATAATTATTAGGTGATAAAAGGATTTAAGGCGACATTTTGTTTTTCGGTAAAAATATTTATGCAATAGCCCTTAACATGACATCAAAAGTATTATTTCCTTGTTATGTACCATGTAAAAAGAAAACAGTAAGGGTTACCGTAATTAGTATTATTGGCACCATGTTTGGCACAGTTGTATCTGACATGGCCCGGATAATACGTTAGTTCCCAAATTAATCCCAATTGTTACATTTAATTGCCTAAGATGTAGTATGGTCCCTATCGCTGTATTTTACTAATATGTAAAATCTATTGGACCCATGCAATGTTAAACTAGATCGAGCGTCTTATCAGGATGCTTGATCTAGTTTAGCATTGACCCATGCCAGGCCTTCGCACTGCATTCTTTCAGATTATTTGCGTTAATACCTTTTTCCATTACATTTAAATGCGATTTTTAATCAATTTTTAATGATTTCAAACCTTTCCTTTTCCTTGTTCTGTGGTTTGTTATGCAATAGATTGTTTTTGTACTGATGATGCCTTGCGTGTCGCTTGGCGAAACGTCTACTATTTTGTATTTTTAACTGTTTTTAAGTATATATTTTTTTTATAAATTTTTATTTTATGTGTACTCATGTCTGTCTGAAATTATTTTAATTGGTGTTTTTAATATTTTTCACATTCAGACGTTAAAATGTATACATTTTGCAAAATAACATGTTTTAACAAAATGGGAATGTACTGTATCAAAAGTCTGTTCAAAAGATTTTCGTACGATATCTCATTCATCGTAGTGCGTTTTATATGTGAATAGAAAAAATATGTTCATATAATAAGTAATATATATAATGTATTTTACGTAAAACATTTGGGTACTTTTATGCTAGCTGGGCGCAGATGATAAATCGCCAGCTATTGTTCCAATCGCCATCATTTGTATTCCATTTACTACATTTAAAATATAAAAGGTACTTTTCCGTTATACCAACATCATGGCAAAATGTATGCTAATGCGCCATATATTTCCACCCTGACCGTGCAAATGATTTTTATTGAAACTCGTTCTAAAAGTTGTTATTTGCTATTTATTGAATCTGACTCATTTTTTTCTGTTATTATTATTTAATCGCAACATCTTAATTTGCTATGTTTCAAATTGAAAATATTTATTATTATATTATAACTTACATTTATTACTGTCATTGTGATGCATTATACTATTTGGCAGTTACGTGAGGATAGGAAGTTGGAATAAAATTGTTTCAGGACTTTTGAACTATACATAATTTTTTTTTGTTCAAATAACAGTAATCGAGTGCATTCAAAAAATGCAATGTTTACTGCAATGCTAATAAACATTTACAATTTCATGCCTGAAGTTTAAATTGAATTTTCTTTTATCCATTCTTGTATAATATTTATTTGCTCTTTTTTAAAGTATATATTTCTATTAAATTAATAAAATAGTTCGTGAAAGTCTGTAAATATCAAAGGTTATATTTTTTAAATGCTCACTTTCGTACCAATAATGTTTTTTTTTTATATATATATATGTTCCATTTCACGTGAATTTTATTTTGAACCAACTATTACACTTGGCGACAATGGTGTTGGTATAAAGGCAAAGTACCAAAATATATTTTTCTTCAACATCAAAGCATTGTTTCTACTTGACACACGCGAAAAATAGAAGCAGCTATTGGCGAAATTTGCACCCGTCTAACATAAAAGTAACAACCAAAACATAACCGTTTAGGTGAAAGATATCTAAGTAAACAATTTGGAAATCATATTAAACATTTGCAAACACAATTTCGGCAATTAACATATACAGTCTGAAAATAATTCAAAATATTTTGTGGTACTCCCTATATAAAATCTATCAATTTGTATATATGACACATATTATACTAACATTTAGTTCAGTTACGAATCACTTAACACAGTTGAAAGTTCCCTTTCAACAATTTCCAACATAAAACGGAAATGTATTCGAATTCTTTTCTACATCGGACGGATATTATTTATACACGCCATGTAACATGGAAAATTATTGTTAAATATAAAAATGCATAGACAGCTGAAAACGCACTTCCAGCAATTATCAGTGATGTAACCGAACACTTTTCTGTGTCCCTGTACATGAAAGACTAGCGGCCCGTCCCGGCTTTGCACGGGAAGACAATGTAATTTTTTTATAACATTCGTTTTCCTGAATCAATCCCGAAAACTAATCAGGGAAACGTCTTAACCCAATGAATCTATAAACAAAATTTGAAGTAAAACGGAATAATTCTGCATGAAAAACCCATTTATATAAATTAAGGGGGGGAATTAGCCCCCCGATCCCCCCCCCCGTTATATTAACTAATCAATCCCGAAAACTAATCAGGGAAGCGCCTTAACACAGTGAACCTATAAACAAAATTTGAAGGAAAACGGAATAATTCTGCATGAAAAACCCATTTATATAAATTAAGAGGGGGGAATTAGCCCCTTGTTCCCCCCCTTTATACTTAACCAATCAATCCCGAAAAGTAATCAGGGAAGCGTCTTAACCCAATGAACCTATAAACAAAATTTGAAGGAAAACGGAATAATTCTGCATGAAAAACCCATTTATATAAATTAAGGGGGGGGGGGATTAGCCGCCCCCCCGATCCCCCCCCTTTATACTTAACTAATCAAACCCGTAAACTAATCAGGGAAGCGCCTTTAACACAGTGAACCTATAAACAAAATTTGAAGGGAAACGGAATAATTCTGCATGAAAAACCCATTTATATAAATTAAGGGGGGCGAATCAGACCCTTGTTCCCCCCCTTTATACTTGACCAATCAATCCCGAAAACTAATCAGGGAAGCGCCTTAACTCAGTGAACCTATAAACAAAATTTGAAGGAAAACGGAATAATTCTGCATGAAAAACCCATTTATATAAATTAAGGGGGGGGGGGGGAATTAGCCCCTTGTTCCCCCCCTTTTATACTTAACCAATCAATCCCGAAAACTAATCAGGGAAGCGCCTTAACACAGTGAACCTATAAACAAAATTTGAAGGAAAACGGATATTTCTATGAAGAGTTATCGCATTACGTACGTACATACATACATACAGAACCGGCTGCCAAGCTCTCAGGGCTTGACAGCCAGTGTGGTAACTGAAAAATCGCAATTTTAGAACGTTTTTTGCTCCTGCACCCCCTGGGGTTAGTGGCACCGACATAAAATATAGCCTATGTTGGAGCAGGGGTTGTCACCATCAATTTGCCACCATCACTTTTGAAATCGGTTCGGTAGTTCCAGAGATTACCCCCTACAAACAAACAAACAAGAATTACTCCTTTATAATATTAGTATCTCATCAAAAAGTCACCTGTAAAAAATGCAGCCAAGTCTCGTAACTCATTTACCGTAAAAAGTACTGAGATCGTATAAAGCCAAGTTTAACTATCTTATTAACTCTGAAATTTTCATTCACAAAATCACTCCTAGTCTCTACATCTTTAGTTAATTATTATTTTGTGACTTGGCAATTACTTAGCACGAGAATGTGATGTATATAGTTAGTCTTAATCAAATAATACTATAACATATTAAGGTGTAATAACTTCCCTGTGCGTATATAATTTGCCTTAGTTAAATTATCCCATCCCATCCCATAACATAGTAAGGTGTAATAACTTCCCTGTGCTGCGTAATTGCCAAGTCACAAAATAATAATTAACTAAAGATGTAGAGACTAGGAGTGATTTTGTGAATGAAAATTTCAGAGTTAATAAGATAGTTAAACTTGGCTTTATACGATCTCAGTACTTTTTACGGTAAATGAGTTACGAGACTTGGCTGCATTTTTTACAGGTGACTTTTTGATGAGATTTCACTTCTTTTTGTAAGTAACCCTCCTTTTCTTGATTTTGGGTTCTTTTTGGAGATCATCCACTGATTTTCGCTAAGCCCACACTCTGTCCCTATTATTTACAGGTATCAAAAAATTGAAGCTTTAGTTTCGTTTGCAAAGTACTGTAGATAAAAAGAGATTTCAGGTTCCTAGGCAAGCACTAAATTATGGGAGGGGGAGTGTCAAAAGTACTCTCAATTGCTTCCAGGATAGGCGCTATGCATCTCAGATATAACTCGCAGCCCTAGATACTTGATATTTAACATAAAAGAACTTTTTAGTATAAAAAGAAAGACAAAATTAAAATTTCCGGAAATTTCCAATAAATCAAACTATATTCCATTTTTCGATGGTTTTTTTTTCGTTTTTTTTAGACTTTTTTTTTATTATTTACGGATTTTTTAATTTTTCCTTACTTTGTGTACAAAACCCTGCCTTTCTGCCAAATGTCAATCTTCTAGGACTACAAAATCGAATTATTTTCAAATTTTCGACTTTTTATGAATTTATTGATTTTTCGATTTTAATTCTAAGTTACCTGATTGTCATGCTAATATAGTAATTATTTGATCCGTCTTCTTAGGATCATTTAGGTTCAATTTAGAGATAAATCAAGTGAATCTTCGAGTCACCATGATTTTATTTAGAAAGGACTATCAAGCCATAACCAGCCAGTAATGTCGGGAGGGTAGGGAGAGCCGTGAAAATTTTTGTGGGGCTAACATCATTTAACAATCCATATTTCATATGTGAAGTAAATAGAGTACAACATGTGAAAGAAAACAAACCTGTCTATAAAGAAATCGTCTATATCGTAGCCAGTCTATAGCGGAACTTTTCTATAACGAAATTCGTAAACGAAAGAAAAGAAAACCATAATCCGGGGGAAATAACATAAAACAATTAGGGGCGTTGTACTAGTTAATAGGACAATTATCTTATAACTAATGTTTCTAGCAGTACAAAATCAAATTGTTTTCGAATTTTCGATTTCTTAAACATATTTCAATTTTTCGATTTTATTTTCGAATTTTTTAATTGTTCCTTTTATTGAATAGTAAATACTACCTTTACACCAAGTTTTAAGTTTCTAAGACTACAAGATAAAAATATTTTCAATTTTTGATTTTTTCGCATTTTTTTTTTTATAATTTTCTGGATTTTATAATTTTTTCTTATTTTGTATCCGTTATTACAAATTTTAAGTTTCTAGACCTACAAAATCGAATTATTTTAAAATTTCCGATCTTTTTCGATTTTTTTATTTTGTTTTCGAATTTTATTGCGTTTTTATTTTAACTTATTCTGAATCCCAAACACTATCTTTACCGCGAATTTTAAGTTTCTAAGGGATCAAATTATTTAAAAATTTTTCAAATTTTTTCGAATTTTTCGAATTTTTGATTTTTTTTCGAGTTTTCTGGATTTTTTAATTTTTCCTTATTTTGCATCCTAAATACTACCTTTATTCCGAATTCCAAGTTTCTAGCGCAACAAAATTGGATTATTTGAAATTTTTCGATTTTTTTCGATTTTTCGATTTTATTTTCAATTTTTCTTGTGTGTTTTTGATGTTTTCTTTATCTGAATTCTAAACACTACCTTCACACCAAATTTTAAGTTTGTAAGACTACAAGATCGTGTTATTTTCAAATTTCAATTTTGTTCGATTTTTTTGAATTTTCGAATGTTTTTTTTTTTAATTTTCCGGATTTTATATTTTATCCTTTCTTTGTATCCGAAATGCTAGCTTTATTCCAAATTTTCAGTTTCTGTGGCTGTGGGATATACCCAATCTTTTTGATGACGCGAGAGTGAGTGAGTGTGTGAGTGACAAAAAATCGAAACTTTGAGTTCATATATCGTCTGCACTAATTTATGGGTATTTTTGAATTATCCATATTTTTGAATTTTTCCTTATTTAGTATCTTAAATATTACCTTTATTCCAAATTTCAAGTTTCTAGCGCTATGAAATCGAATTATTTTCAAATTTTCCTTATTTTTCGATTTTTCCGATTTTTTCGATTTTTTTGTTTTATTTTCGAATTTTATTTGGTTTTTTATTTTAACTTATTCTGAATCCTAAACACTATCTTTACTGCGAATTTTAAGTTTCTAAGGCTAAAAGATCAAATTATTTTATTTTTTTCGATTTTTTTTCGAATTTTTGAATTTTTTTTCGAATTTTCCGGAATTTTTAATTTTTCCTTATTTTGCATCCTAAATACTACCTTTATTCCGAATTCCAAGTTTCTAGCGCAACAAAATCGGATTATTTGAAATTTTTCGATTTTTTTCGATTTTCGATTTTTTCAATTTTGCTTTCGATTTTTTTGGAGTTTTTGATGTTTTCTTTTTCTGGATGATAAACACTACCTTCACACCGAATCTTAAGTTCCTAAGACTACAAGATCGTATTATTTTCAATTTTCAATTTTGATGGAATTTGTTGAATTTTCGAATGTTTTTTTTTTCGAATTTTCCGGATTTTATAATTTTTCCTTTCTTTGTATCCTAGACACTACCTTTTTTCCAAATGTCAAGTTTCTAGGGCTACGGGATCTACCTAATCCTTTTGATGACGCGTGAACGAGTGAGTGAGTGAGTGACAAAAAATCGAATGTTTGAGTTAATATATCGTCTGAACTAGAAAAGATAGAAAGTTTTAATTTTAAATTTTGGTCCTGTGTGCCAAATACTCTAGAAAAACGAAGTTTCAAATTTTTGGGATACTCCAGCGCGGAGATATGAGGGGGTCAAAAGTGCATTGAGTTGCTTCCAGAAAAGTATGCTTACGGCTGTCCTGTCTCGACTTGGCGGAGGCACTGCCGTGCCTCCAGATCTAAAACAAACTATCCCCATCCTGTGGGATTTGTTTTTCAATGTTTTACTTTATTTAATGCAAAACATAGATTGCATCCGACAACTCATAAAAAAGTCCTCCGGCCTGTACCGGCAGGAAAAGGTAGCTTTCCTATATCTTCATTTTAAAATTTTAGCTAATGTTACTCGAAAACAGCAAGTTAAAATGCAAAGAAACCGTTTACAAAAGATTCGTTTACACTGAATTTGAATAAGAAATTCGCCAAATTATTGAGCTATAGCCAAGTTGGCTTCATTTATGAAGACTTATTTTTATCGCCAAATTTGGCGAGATTTCGCCAATTGTCGCCAAGTTGGCTTCATTTATGAAGACTTATTTTTGTCGCCAAATTTGGCGAGATTTCGCCAATTGTCGCCAAGTTTGGCGAGAATTTGGCGCTAATGGATATGAATATATAGTTTTATGCGTATGATTGGGAAAATGATTACAACAATGAAAGAAAATAATTTGCGAGAAATCGTGTTCACTAAAACTTATAAATTTATATTAAAATCATTAAAATTACAGACATTACAATACACTTTCATAAAACATTAAAAACATATTAAAATTGGACGTTTCGGATTTACATGGAAAATCCCTCTTCGACAACAACATTTCACTTAGTGTAAATCATAGTTCAAAAATATCAACAAATAGAAAATGCAACGTATCAAAATTTCGAAGTCAAAGTTACAGTTATAATAACACGGAGTATTCATTCGGGATTGCACCTGCTTGACCATTATTGACCATAAATTTATCGTTGGTTTTTTGTAATGTGCTGTTTTGTTTCAAAATGTCAGCCACCCTAGAATTTCAAACTGCTCTATCTCAGCCAATTTTTAAGATAGAGGTAAAACAAAAAATGCTCTGGAATCCTTGTATCAAGTCCTAACACCTAATTAAAAAATAAACTTGATTTTTTAACTTTTTTGTATATTTATTTTAGTTTTAAAATTTTCCGTGGCCGCCATCTTGAAACAAGATGGCGGACCAAGCTGGCCAACGAACTCGGTCGAGGCATTGGTGAGCTTAATACACACAATTAGTTTCATCCAAATTAATTTTTAAATACGAGCGTTATCGTATCAAATTATTTTCATTTTTTCAATTTTTTACGAATTTTTTTATTTTTTTTTCGAATTTTCTGGATTTTTTAAATTTTCCTTTTTCTGTATCCTAAATACTACCTTTATTCCTAATTTGAATTTTCTAGCGCAACAAAATCGGATTGTCTTCAAATTTTCGGTTTTTTTCAATTTCTTCGATTTTTTCAATTTTGCTTTCGATTTTTTTGGTGTTTTTGATGTTTTCTTTTTCTGGATGTTAAACACTACCTTCTCACCAAATCTTAAGTTTCCAAGACTACAAGATCGTATTATTTTCAATTTTCAATTTTGATGGAATTTGTTGAATTTTCGAATGTTTTTTTTTCGAATTTTCTGGATTTTATAATTTTTCCTTTCTTTGTATCCTAAACACTACCTTTTTTCCAAATGTCAAGTTTCTGGAGCTACGGGATCTACCCAATCTTTTTGATGACGCGTGAACGAGTGAGTAAGAAGTGACAAAAAATCGAATGTTTGAGTTCATATATCGCCTGAACTAGAAAAGACAGAAAGTTGTAATTTTAAATTTTGGTCCTGTGGGCCAAATACTCTCTATAATTGAAGTTTAAAATTTTTGGGATACTCCAGCGCGGAGATATGGGGGGGTCAAAAGTGCCCTGAGTTGCTTCCAGAAAAGTATGCTTACGGCTGTCCTCTCTCGACTTGGCGGAGGCACTGCCGTGCCTCCAGATAGATAGATAAAAGCTATGTGCACCATAGTCAACAGGAAGCATCTTGTTGTGCACCTCAGTGATGCATATCAATTTCAATATGTGTAAAATTGTATAATATTACTAAAATACATTGCAAACGATTTTTCCCCATACACCATAATGTAACGGAATACTTTTGAATGTCCCTGTAAATGAACTATGAATGCTGCACACTTCATTTCCAATACCGAACATTCCATAGTAAATGTCCATAACATATATCAGTTACATATAGCAATCCGACTATACACTGCAAAAAAAGTGTTGATTTTACAATATAATACTGGCACTCCAACTGCCAGTATTATACCGTAAAATTAACAGTAAAATAAGCAGTAATACGCTACCGCGCATGCGTCGTAGCGTATTACTGAAAACGCAATTCGCCGTATTGTTAAAAACGCAATTCGAGTAATTATTGCTCATAGACAGTATTGTAACTGAATTCTATTGTGTATCCCTGTAAATGAACGAAAAATGCAATGCACACCTTGTTTTTTAAGCAAACTTATAGTGTGTGTGTGTGTGTGAATCTCAGTAAAGCATATAAATTTCATTATGTCTGAAATCGCGTAATACCATTAAAATATACTTAAAGCAAATGATTTTTCCCGTAAACCATTATCTCACAGAACTCTTTTGAGTGAACCTGTAAATGAATAATAAAATGCTTCCCCGTATTTTACAGTATTATATATATATATATATATATATATATATATGTGTGTGTGTGTGTGTGTGTGTATGTGTATCTATAAGATCTTTGATTTAAAAATGATACTAATGAAAAAAGCTAATAGCCAATTTAAATACAAGTGGTTTTAGCATTTGACTAGACACAAAAATAATTTCAAAATCCAAAATACATCTTTGATTTTTCTAATGTTTTTTATCATATAAAAACAGAACTTTAGAATCCTTAGAAAAAATGTAAAGGTTGCAACTCTTTTGAAACAGGTGAACTGTCAGCTTTTTATTTACTTATTGATATTATCACTTATTATTTCACTAGTATAATTATTCACTGAAAATTTTCATTCTGCAGCCAGTGATGTAGTCTTAAAAAAAAACCAGAGGGCATACGCTGTAGGCAGAGGGTTTATCCTAAATAGTATATGCTATAGTGTTTTTGAGAAACGGGTATACGGTATTCGTTAAAATAATTCAGAAGGTATACGGCGTATCCACCGTATATCCTCCATTACATCCCTGTCTGCAGCCTTTACTTTTCTTAGCATCAAAATAAAGTTATTTTAAACAATTTAATACGAAACATAGTCCCTACAATATGAATATGCACTAATTTACCTTTCTGTATAATACTTTGATCATATATATCTGTGTTTGTGCGTGCATGTGTCAGAGACAGAGAAATAGTATGAGCCCCCCCTACATTTTTTGAGCACCCCTATTGTTTACTTGTAGCTACAGCCCTGAGACTATTTTACCAAATATTGCAACTTAAAAAGATAAAGTTACAAATTTTTTTAATTTAGATAATTTTGACGAGACTTTTGTAAACTTCTTTTCAACAATCGAAATTCCTTATTGGCCTAGGCGAAAATCAGGTCCTGGCGCTGCGTACAGGTTAATACCCACATAATTCTGCCGTGTGAACTCTTTTCAGTTTAATACTTGGATAAATATTGCATAATCAGAATCACTTACTATCCAAACAAAATCTGTATTCTTTCAATAAAAATATAGACATTTCATAAAAGTCGGAAATTCAGAAACTTTTTAAAAATATAAAGAAATATAGGTACCTAGAGAATATTAACTGAAGAATCAATTATTTATAGGTCATTTAATATGCATTCATACACCATTCAAGAGCTTAAAATTTAACAAAAATCTGACTAGCCACTTTCGTCAAATCCTGAGCGCAGATTACAAAATAGCCTTTTGAATAAAACACTCTTTTAAAAATAACTTCGTTATTCTGCATAGGGTGATAAGCTAAAGCTGTTTAAAGCTTCTTTAGCTCTAACTCAAAATTTTCAGTGTGGTTTCGTTTAAAATATTCACATTTAATCACAGAATAAGATCACTAATTATAATTAAAATATAGTTAAAATGCTTAAGTGATACAAATTGGAACAACAAAAGGCTTATACCAAAAACCTTTTAATCATTGACATACGTTTCAACGCTCATACGGCGCCGTTTTCAAGATATATAACGATAAACAAAATAAACATTTGAATTACCTAAAATTTGGCACGAGGTACTTTTCAGTTTTAAAAAAGCAATAACGAAATATTAATTTTCACGTTTACAGTTGGCTATTTCAAGCACCTGCTTCTTTTACATATATGATCTCGTGATTCATGTTTTCAAGTTTATTTTCAAAAATTTGCGAAAATATTTTTTGTTTATCGTTATATATCTTGAAAATGGCGCCGTATGAGCGTTGAAACGTATGTCGATCATTAAAAGGTTTTTTTTTTTTTTTTTGTATAAGCCTTTTGTTGTTTCTATTTGTATCACTTAAGCATTTTAACTATATTTTAATATTCACATTTATTAAATTTTAATCTAAATAAACAGAAAAATATTTTTTTTTAAGTACCTGCTCTTTAATTTTTTATTAATTATAATTCATTTTAAGATAAAATTGTGTTTTTTTTTTCTGAAAATCTAGTTCGTTTTTAACATTTTCCAAAATAGTTGAAAAGTGTTTAAGAATTCGACTTGTCTGTCTGTCTGCCGTCTGCCTCTGCTCTCGTGTAAATATACTCAGATAGTCATGCAATTGATATATGTTATTGAGATTTACTATGACATTGTTCGGTATTGAAAATGAAGTTTGTAGCATTTATAGTTCATTTACAGGGACACTCAAAAGAATTCCATTTCATTTACAGTCTATGGGGAAAACCCGTTTTCGGTGTATTTTAATGTGATATATATCACTGAGGTGCAGTACAAGAGGCTTGCTATAGAATACGATGTGCATAGCATTTATTTACAAGGATACACAAAAGGATTCGGTTACAGTATACTGTCTATTAACAGTAATTGCTGGATGTGCGTTGTAAGTTGTGGTAAGCATTTTATTTATTTATTTTGTTGTTGTTGTTGTTTATTTACTTGGTGTATAGGCAATAACTATAAATTCTATAGATGACATACAAGGCTGCAAAAAATAATTCGGATATTCCAACTATAGATGGTAATTGCTGAAATTGGGTTTTCGAATGTGTTATGCGTTTTCCAAATTATTCACTTAGATATTAAATTTCATATTATTAAACGGTGACGTTTTGTAACAGTATTACGGAAGTGTTGGAAAGTGCTTCATAATCTATGCATGACGCATAATTTTACGTTCTTGTTTACTAATGGCATTGTTTAACACAGAAGAACAGTTTTCGATAGCTGTATTTGATATTAAAAGTTTTTTTTTTTTTTTTTTTTTTTTTTTTTTACAGAATTAAGTTACGCTTATCTGAGAATCCAATCAATATTTGTCTAACTGTCAAGTTCACCCTAACTTAGTTAAATATTTACTTTTCCATCTGAAGATAAGTCAGCAAAGTAAATATCCTTGGAAAGTTAAAATCACTTTAGATGAATCTGTGAATTAGACTGGGAAGAAACTAATTCAAAACATGAAACTTAATATATATATATATATTACTGACAAGTGGAGCCGTGCGAGGATTTCGCACTACAATCTAATATTTTTTACCAATATCTAATATTTCTGGGATGTAAGTTTAACCTGGGAGAAATCGCGCATATTTAGGGTATGAATAGTTTTTACTTTGTCACCAATAAATACAAATAATAGTCTCAACTTATTTAGTCAGTAACAACTGTTACAAATTGTAGGATAAAATACGCTAAAGATTACTTTTCGAAAAGTAGTGGTGATAATTGTAAAATCCGTACGTACTCGGGGTATGTTATACCCCATGCGACTTCTCACGGGTTAAACTTCTAAAGAAAAAATTAAAGACTAAAAATATCAGCAAACAACATAAGTCAAGCCAGAATATCATCTCATTTATTCCATCGAAATTACAGTAAAACTTATAGGAGATAAAAAAAGGGTACGCGAGAGAAAAAAGAAATCGTATTTTAACTGCATTAGAGGAGAGTCATCTGCTTCGGGAAAAGCAGGAGACAAAGAAAAATAAATTGAATACATATAAAAAACAACTTAGTTCAATATAACAAAGCATACATTTTAGGCTACACGTGAAATGCCACTGCTTCCATCGATAGATGGTGTCTTTTTCTAATAAACATTTGAATTTGAATTTTGCTTTTTAATCATAAATATAAAATTGTCACGTGCGGGAACGTCCTACTTTATTTTGGCTGTACTTATTTTTTATATATATAATCATTGTTGAGCACGATATAATGCGGTATTTAATTTTTGTGGCAACATTGATTTGAGAAAAAACCCTTCGTTTCTTTTATGTAAACAATGCTGATTAAATTTTTAATTAACTGCAATTTTTAATCAAAAAACATGTTTTAACGAAATTTGAGTGTACTATGTCATAAGCCGTTTCAAATGATACCTCATTCATTGTTGTGCGTTCTGTAAATGCATAGAAAAAAGAATGTTGACAACAAAAATAATTGTCTGAGTGCAACGAAGACTCATACACAGCGCAGTCTTACTTTGCCCCATATATAGCTACGATGGATATTAAAACCTTTCGTCAAGCATAACTCAAAAAATATTTAACGGATTTCGTTCAAATTTTTACAGCAGGTACCTATAAAGGTGACAACGACGTCTATTTATTACCAAGAATAAATGTCAAACCGTTTGGAAATTATATTAAAAAAATAGATAAAAAACACAATTAAAGTACATACGTTACGAACATTTTGTGCGTACGTCATTTTCACCGGCGGGAGATTTTCGTAGACAATCGGAATTGAAAAGTTCATGGAGTACATGGAGCAAAAAAATATGCACGCACTAATATTCAACACAATAAAATATATTTCAATTTAGTAGAAATCGAAAAATAATCTGGATTTTTTTCTGTTTGAAAGAAAACCCCCGCAATAACTTAGTAGACTTGGTATTAGAGTTTTGGCGAAAATCTCAGCAATAACAGCTTTTTTTATTTCGCGTGTGTAAAAAAAAAAAAAAAAAAAAAAAATCTTTGGTGTTTAAATAAAAGGTTTCGATTTATGGCATTATTTCTTTTTTTTCTCTTTTTAACATTTTAAATGGGATTAATGAAAGGCATGTATTTTAAATTAAATGAGTGAAAGGTTTATATTTAAATGAAATGAATTCAATATGAAAATGTTATAGGAACAATATTTGGCGATTTATCAACTGCGCCAGGATAACATAAAAGTACCAATATATCAAACGGTATGTAGTATGTGAAATGAAACAATTATATTATAATCTCCCATCGTACAAGAAAAAAAAACTAATATTCTGCATTCAGAGGGAAAAAATCTATCTCCTGTGCCGTAAGATTGGGCGAGTTCTTTTTTGGTGATAAGTTTTTCGATGTGATTGTTGGGATCTGCAGGATTTGGCTTACTTTTTCTAAATCTTATTTTTTTGCAGATGTAGTATTATGTAAATATATTTTTTTGCAGATATTTTTCTATTTTGTATATTTGGCATTCTATTTTGTATATTTTCTATTTGGCATTTGGAAAAGAGATTTTTACCTTTTTATCTGTGCCTTCGGAAATATTAAAAAATAAAAAAATATTTACATATATCAAGCGTTTAAGGACCACTTCTCCATTTTTATATTTTAAATGCTATTTATTATTTACTAGCCGTTTATTAATTGTTTACAATTTACCCCCCTGGCAATAACAATTATTTATCACAAAAATGCCTCTTAGGTTTGTTAAATAAGTTTGTTTATGTATTTTCATTACTTATTAAAATATCGAATATGGCAATAAAATTTTATTTTAGCATCGTGCTTAAATTTTTAAGAAGGTGCAAAAACATTCTTTAATAAACGTATGTTTGTAAATATTTGAAAAACATGCTTTACCGCTCTCTGGAAAAAATTTGTAAGATGCTAAAACTACCTTTAGGCACCATTTTAAATTTTTTTCGCCAACCGACATAGGATACGAAACTTTTCCCCATTCAGATACACAGGCAAGGCTGGTCTCAAACAAGAGTAAAGCTAGCAACAATATTGTTTTAACTCTATAAGAGTTACAATAATGATATTAAGTACTCCGATTGGCTTTGAGCCCAATTACGAAAGTTTCTCCTAAAAAAAAACTGTAGAAGAAGTCTTTTACATTTGTTTCAAATGAAGCTCGGTCTACAAGGTATTAGTTAATAATACAAACAACACTAATGGCATGGAGGAAAAAGTTTTAATTTAAATGTATATATTTGAAACCCTTCCCCCCTACCCCCCCCCCCCCAAAAAAAAAAAAAGAAAAGAAAAGAAAAGAAAGTTACAGTAATGAATTTAAAATGGCGTTAAGCCACGCTTTCTGACATAAGCAATTGGCTGCAAACGCGATAACGAAACTTTCACTTAACTTAATAACATGTAGCTAATATAGCCCTCCGGGTACTTTGCAGTTATACAGACCTTGTGTTTTTTTTTAAAAGTTTGAGACAATTCAGGTTTAAGAAGTTGAGAATTACTGTCAAATGATATAAACAACTATGAACACAAAACTGATGAATTATTGTTCAGGTTTATGTATGTATTTAAAAAAAAAAATTGCATCTGATTACACTTATTAGATAAATTACTTATGTTTGCATTTAATAACTGATAAACGGCTTCTGTATATTAAATAAATTGTTTAAATATTGGGAAGAGGTGGCGAGAGGTAGAAAGACGAATAACAAACGGGTAGACAGACGGGTAGTGAGATGGGTAGAGAGACGAGTAGCGACATAGCTAGGCTGACGGGTAGCGAAACGAATAGACAGACGGCTAGAGAGAAAGGTAAAAAGAGGGTTTACAGAGGGATAGCGAGATTGGTCACGAGACGGGTAGAGACATCGGTAGACAGGAATATAGCGAGAAAGGTTGCGAGACGCGTAGCGTGGTAGATAAAGAGACGAGTAGAGAGATGAGTACAGAGACGAGTTGACTGACGGGCAATGAGATTGAAAGCGAGACGGGTAAAGAGTCGGGTACAAAAACAGACGGATAGTGAGACGGGTATACAGACGAGTAGAGAGACAGTAGTTGGGTACGGAGATGGGTAAGAAGATGGGTAGAGAGACGTATAGCCAGACGGGTAGAGAGACAGATAGACAAATTGGTAGCGAAGTGGATAGAGACACGGCTAGACATACAAGTAGTTAGACGGATAGACAGACGGTTAGAGAATTAGATTAGCGGGTAGAGAGACCGGTAGAGAAATATAGAGATGTGTAGAGAGATAGACAATCGGTTAGAGAGACGGGCAGAAGAACGGATAGGGAAACAGACAGATTGTGGAAAGACAGACAGACAGGCAAAAGAAAAGTCTGCGGATTGGCGAGTAAAGGCGCAGGGGGCAGAGCCTCCTAGAGAATAATCAAGAAGTATCTGTTAAGCTTAACTTTGTAATATATATAAGTTTTCAATTTTGCCGATATGGAGATTTAATGTAAAAGTTATTTTACAGAAGTCATCGAAAGATTTTTTGTATACTTTATTAGTAATTTAGACTATAGTTTTGCAATCTGGTTTGTAGCAAAGCATGCTATCAATGTGGTTTGAAGTTTGAAGTGTAAGAGTTTCTATAAACAGTTATACAAATAATAGATATATAATCAAAGAAGAAAAATTTTAAATTCACACACAAAAAAAGGTGCAACAATGAAATTAAATGTGCGTTAAGCCACGCTTTATAGAATAATCTATTGGCTGTTAACCCAATTACGTAACTTTAAAAAGCTTGGCGTTTTAAAAGATCCGGCGTTTTTTTTTTTTTTTTTTTTTTTTTTTCAAATTTTGCGCAATACACGCTTAAGAAAATGAGATTCTTTGCCACATGTTAAAAAAAATTATGACAACACATCTGATGAACGGTACTTCTTTTCTATTTTTTAACAGTGTATATGAATTTATATATGATATTTTGTAATTCTATCATTTAATTTGCTCTTTTTCTTTATATTGTAATTGTTAACCCTATGTTCTCAGCAATATCACTCAGACTAATCCCTTTGAGGGAAGTCCTAGTATAAATGATTCCTTAGAAATTGATCAACAGCAATGTTGTAATAAAAGAAAAAATTGATTCAGAACAATTATTCTGATCAATAAGTGCAATTTGATTTAGAATTTAAAAGTAAAATCAATTAACAAAAATTATGTGGAAATTTAACAGCATCAGATAATTCAGCTTTCGCTGCTTTCATATTGTTCCACCATATTTTTTTAGGGTTTCTTTCATCTCACGAAACTCTATTCGTCCCGACAGGTTGACTGTCCGTCACAGAGCCGGTTCTCAGAAACTATATAACTTACAGACTTGAAATTTTGTGTACTTATAGCTGAATACCTACTATGAAGCTGAAAATCATAAAGTTTAAAAAAATCTTATTATTTTAATATAGAGAGATAAAAAACCAAAAATCTAACAGCATTTTCTTATTAAATTTAAACATTTTAATTTAACATTTTAACAACAATTAAAAATCCACAATAAAATTATTTCTAAAATAATTAATTTTCTATTGAAAGATTTCCACGTAAAAAATGAAAATGAAATAAAAAGTTTCACCAATTGAAAAAAGATTAATATGACGTCATATTGGTAATAAAACGGAAATTTTCAAACATTTCTCAATAGTACAAGGAGTATGAGTATGTGTAAGTACAGAAAGTAGGTTAATATGATGTCATTAGAGAATTAAAAAGAAAATTAATCGGACGTCATATTGGAAGTTTAACGGACTTTTCAAATGCTTGAGAATAATACAAAGAGAGTATCAATATGAGTAATAGAGAAAGCAAGTAGATATGACGCCAGCAAGTGATTATAACGTCATATGAGTTTGAGGAACGTATTGAATCATGATAAAAATTTAACTATGGAAATATTGACATATTTTATCATTTGAAGGTCTCTATACAATATGTTTAATTTTGATTTTTTTTTTTTTTTTTTTTTTTTTTTTTTTTTAAATATCGCATTTAGTCCTCATGACAGATATTATTATGAAAGAGTATAATAACGGGCTTTTGCCTGCTATCGGACCGGTTCAGATTTTCGAAAAATCGAGAAAAATAGACCGGTAAATTTTTACTTTATAAAAAATATGACTTTTTTCTGAAAAGGAAATTTATTTAGATTTATTAAAGAAAGAATACAGTGTTTTGAAAATAATATTAAACGAAACTCTTTGTACGATATTCGATCACGCTTCTTGTTTTTATATTGTCTGTCCTAAAAAAAATTAACACGCTTCAAACGCTGCATATTTAATGAATAAGAGCGAATTATATACAGTGTACGAGTGTAGAAGCTGACACTTTACATGCTTTTGAGGTTTGTGAAGCACGAAATGAAGAAATGTGTACATATTGGAATTCATTATTGTTTTTACAAGTCTTATCTCACGCGTTTTCATGATAATACTTAGAAAACTGTTTTCGAAGATATATGAAGATAAAAAAAAATATATTATTTTTCGCACCAAGCACAATTTTATTGGCAATAATATGTAGTTAAATATACAACAAAAAACATGCATTGTCCTACAAAATCGTAAAATTTGTATGTGATAAAATTATGTTATAAAATCACTGAACATAAACTTTTTATAATTCAGCTTTATTTATTTTTTTATTTTTTGTATGTTTATCGACATGTAGGTACACGTACAATTTAGGTGCATTGCCATTATTTTTTTATATATATATTTTAAATTTTGTAGAAAGTGTTTATGATTTGAATTTATTTTAAGGGAGAAGAAGTGTTAAAATTAGCGAAAGTTTTAAAACTTGTCATCTTAAAAATGATTAGACTTGTATAAAATTAAACGCTCTTTTCAATGTGGATTTTTATGAAATGAATGTATTGAATTTTTAGGGTTTCGTTCATCTCACGAAACCCTATTACTCCCGCTGCGTTGTCTGTCTGTCACAGAGCCATTCTCAAAAACTATATAACTTACAGAGTTGAAACTTTGTGTATATAGCTGAATACGAGCTATGAAGAGCTCAAAATATTAAAATTTGAAAAATTCGTATTCTTTTAATAAATAGAGATAAAAAACCAAAATTCTAACAGCCTTTTCCTATTACTTTTAAACATTTTTCGTTATAGCAGATGCCAAAAATTAAAAATCCACGATGAAATTCTTTCCACAATAATTAATTTTCTATCAGACGATTTCCACGTGAAAAATGAAAATAAAATAAAAAGTTTCACTAATTGAAAAAAGATAAATATAAAATAAAATTGATTGACGTCATATCATATATTCTAATACGAGCAAATCTTGTGTGTGGTTATATATATATATATATATATATATATATATATATATATATATATATATATATATATATATATATATATATATATATATATATTAATGTCGTGTTTCCAAGTTCAAATCCGGGAGAAAGGCAGTCGTGCTCGTGATAAATAGGGTTAGCTATGTGATTGGTTTCCCTTTTAGCTCGCATCAGGCGGCCGTGTGGTATCATCAACAACAACAAGAAATGTCAGTCCATATTTTTGTCGAAGAACATTTTATTTCCAGTTTAAGACTTCAGGGAAAATGCTCATTAGCCAACGCTAAACGAAAAAAAAATACAACGTTCCATTATTTTCTAGAATCCGTCCCGATTCTTTTAGCAAACACCAGCGTCAAAAAATCCTCTCCGAATCAGGATGATCGTGTTTTTAAACTAGCTTGCGTAATAATACAGAATACGTCACGTGACCCACTTCTATCGAATCAAAAGGTCTCTTTTGGAACTTTATCAATATTTCCGGTGGATTTATTTTGTTGTAAAATGCAAAAACTTTCTACGCCCTTCCAGAATATTCCATAATCTCGTACCAGATGCCTGTCATATCAACAAACGAGCTTATCTGTTTTTGAGGTTGAGTAGACACCTTATGCAGGCATAAGATGTGTATTTTGATTTTAGAAATTGTCAAATTGATGTTGAAAAATAAAATTAAATGTTTTAATTCTATATCAAAATAAACTTTTTACTTATTTACTTTTTCTTAAACCAATTGTTTCAAAAATTTAAATTTTGTAATATTATCCCCCCTCCCGAAAGATTTTGGATGAAGTTAATAGTTAAGTAACTATAAATTCAGACAATATAAATTTAATACTTTAGAAATTTGAATTTTGACTAGTATAAATTTAGAGACTGCCAGCAAGGAGATGGGGAATTTCTGAAGAACTGGAAGACAAAAACAAAAACAAAAATAAAATAATAGTAATCAATTAAATTAATAGATTTTTAACTTTGTTCATAACTCTTCAAAATTCTAGAATGGTAAGCAATAGGATGCAAAAAATTATCTTTCCCTGGTTGTTTTAGAACTGCACCTACTGCTACCTGAGAGGCATCTACAAACATGTGGAGGGGTAATTTTGGGTCATAAATTTTTAGAATTGGTTTTGCAATTAGAGTATTTTTTAATTTCTCAAAAGAGTTTTGACATTCTGAGTTCCATTCCCATATTGTGTTTTTCCTAAGTAATTTATTGAGGGGGTATCTAATTTCAGCATATTTATCTATGAATTTGTGATAAACATTAATGGAACCTAAAAATCGTTGTAGTTCTTTAACATTAGAGGGAGGTTTCAATTTTTTAATTGTCTCAATATTGGTATTAGCTGGAGTTAAAGTCCCATTGGTGATCTCATAGCCTAAGAAATTAATTTTATTTTGATTTAGTTTACATTTAGAAAGTTTAAGTTTAAGGTTTTCTAGTTTACAGATTTCAAAGATTTTTGCTAAGTGATTTAAATGTTCTTCTAGAGAGGAGGAGAAAATTATGATATCGTCGAAATAATGGCAAGCAAAATCTATTTTATACTTATTGAGGATTCTTCTAATGGTTCTATTAAATATCGGGGGCCCTGTCTTTATACCAAAGGGGAGCACCAGCCATTCGAAGAGGCCAAAATTGGTGGCAAAAGCTAATTTTTCTGTATCGGATGGATGTATTGGTATGTGCCAGTAGCCAGAGGCTAAGTCCAAAGTGGAAAAATACTGGGCACTACTCAATTTATCTAAAATTTCATCGATACGAGGTAAAGGTTCTGCATCGTTTTTAACTATTGCATTTAATTTCCTATAATCTATACATAGTCGGGTCTTTTTACCTTCCTCTCTTTTCATAGCCAAGGTGACGGGGGCAGAATAAGGACTATTGCTTTCTTTTATGAGACCAGCCGCTAACAAAGATTGAATTTGATTTTTTATTTCTTTTTCCTCTAAGGGGGAAGTTCTGTAGGGCCTCAAAGATATAGGTAGGTCAGATTTTAGTAAAACGCGTTGTGGTTCAATATTTATCTTCATATTGATCGTCATCACGTATTAATTCTATCATCACATCATAATTATTCTGAGTATTCAATTCTAGTAAATTTATTACTGCTGAGGACTTGGTAAATAATGAACTTATTTTTACCTAAGCTATGGACAAATGAGGTGTAAAAAAAAATTCCCCACTGGTGAGCTTAAGATTATTAAAATTCAAATTACCTAATAGCGCAATTCAGCTAGGTTAACATAGTGCTAAATGTCTACATGTTCCAGTAATCTAATTTCTACCTGACCTAGCATTTTATTTAAACACTTTATTAATATTATAACACCATCAAAAATTTTCAAAGTTTCTATATTAAATATTTTAGCAAGTTGGTAAATGCATCATAAATCCTACATTAAATGAAAATAAACAATAACATACTAAATTTAATTTTATATATTCACAGTTTAAATAAACAATAAAATACTAACACTCTATTTACATATTTACATCATAAATAATCTTTCAGTGGCTCATTAATTTACTACAATTCAAACCACCAGTCCCTTATTATTCAACATACAGATTTTTTTTTTTTTTCCTCATAATAGCTGTTTTGTAACTTAGGTTTGGCATGGTGCTAGGAATGTTCCCTTAGGATAAAAGTTGTCTTTTTATAAAATACAGATCAGATCTCAGTAACATATTAAAAATAATAGAATTTTTCTTTTAAGAATATCTGTTCTTAAAACAGGAAAATATAAATTATACCGCTGTCTATAATATTACAATGACGTATCACACGAAATCATCAAATAAATTAATTAACCTTAACAACACTTAAATATTTGCAACAGAAATAAATTTTAAAAACAAAAATTTAATCAGTATAACATAGTATATAAAACCTTTAAATTTCAAAGTAGACTATTAAATAAATAAAACATTTTAAATATAACATAAACTAATAAATATCAACATATAAAGATACCAATAAATAAAAATACCAACTTACAGTTACTCTTGAACATATTTCACAGGAAAGTTTCACACATCTAAAAATCTTTAATTTTCAGATAACACAAAAGTTCTGCTTTTTCGCAATCCTTTAAAACCAACACCATGAAGACGCTTATGAAGATGAATAGTATTTTCTCTAGCAACAACTTCACTTAGGCCAACTTTTCCTCTTCTTTTCTCTTTTAGGCTTGACCATTTTTAATTTATTATAAAAGTACAAAATAACAAAACACCAGACGTAAACGTGCTGTAATGGCGTAGACGTCCTCGTAACATACACTTCGAATCGGCAAATTTCACGTTTAACTACACAAACTTTCTGTTGATCACCAGCATCCTGTCGACTTATTATATTAATGTCGTGTTTCCAAGTTCAAATCCGGGAAAAAGGCAGTCGTGCTCGTGATAAATAGGGTTAGCTATGTGATTGGTTTCCCTTTTAGCTCGCATCAGGCGGCCGTGTGGTATCATCAACAACAACAAGAAATGTCAGTCCATATTTTTGTCGAAGAACATTTTATTTCCAGTTTAAGACTTCAGGGAAAATGCTCATTAGCCAACGCTAAACGAAAAAAAAATACAACGTTCCATTATTTTCTAGAATCCGTCCCGATTCTTTTAGCAAACACCAGCGTCAAAAAATCCTCTCCGAATCAGGATGATCGTGTTTTTAAACTAGCTTGCGTAATAATACAGAATACGTCACGTGACCCACTTCTATCGAATCAAAAGGTCTCTTTTGGAACTTTATCAATATTTCCGGTGGATTTATTTTGTTGTAAAATGCAAAAACTTTCTACGCCCTTCCAGAATATTCCATAATCTCGTACCAGATGCCTGTCATATCAACAAACGAGCTTATCTGTTTTTGAGGCTGTAGCTAAACTTCGAATTTAATACGTAATAAAAATAATAAGAAGAAAAGAAAATGAATCTTTATAAAAGGGGAAAAAAAAAAGAAAGAATTAAAGTTTTTCGGAAATATTTTAATAGACATTTGATATTTAATAATAGGATAACTTTATGAAATAAGGTTTTTTGAGCGGAATTTTTTAAGAGATACGATATTTTAGCATTTAAATAAAGAAGTTATAGCAATTTGACCACACGGGAATAATACTAATGAATTTTAATAATGGATTAAAATAAAGATGTTCTATTTAAAGAATAAATTAAAAAAGCTATCGCCATTTTTAGACTAGCTACTTTCGAATAAATATTATTAAGTGGATTAGGACAAATTGGCTTTACATATGGATAGTAAAAGGCTATTTTAAGAATGAGAATTATTTTAATAAGCTGGGTTATATACCGAATATTATTGAATGGACAAATTTTATAGAATAATTGCGGAAAAAATTTAAATTTTGTAATATATATATATATATATATATATATATATATATATATATATATATATATATATATATAATTATAATATCTATGAATTTCAAAAAACATATCAAGTTCTATTCTACGTAAATCTCCAAAGAGATAATCAATGATACTGTATATACAGAATACCACATAGCTAATAATTAACATGTGCAAACATAATATTACCATAGCTGATGCTTCAATGGTAATTGGCCAAATTTTACTCATACCAAAATAATATTGAAAAAAGAAATAGAGAGAAAGGGGAAAAAAAAAAAAAAAAAAATTATAAATTGGAGTTGCAATTAAGTAAACACAAATGGATTAACAAATTAAATATGAACCATACACAATGGAAAATTGGACCACATGAGAATTAAATATGAATTGGACATGGAAAAACACATGCACATGTACTCATCAGCCTGGATGCACCCACATGTGTTTTAATTAATAATTCAGTGTTTCATAATTCTACTGGCATAATGCTAAGATCAGTAGAATCATCCAGGTACACTGAATTATTACCAAACAACAATTGGAAATATTAAAATTTGGAAATATTTAAATAGGAAATAAAAAACCATTAAGAAAATACAATATATTTCACTCACATCGATTATCCAAAAAACTGTAATTAACACCTCATTAAATTACCACGAGATAACAGTTTTGAAATAATAAAATTGGAAATATGAACGCGTAAAGTGTAGATAAAATATTTTACTCACAATAATTATACAGAATCCTTAAAATGTCACAACGTCTACATAATATTCACATCCACATGGCAATGCATCATACATGTTAACTAAGTCGAGTTGAGAGAAATGATTTGTAAGACAAGTTGAGAGCACACTTTTTTTAAACACAACCCCATAAATGACACCCAATCACAAAATGATTCAAAAACACTCAAAATAATTCTGGTTTTAATACACTTATAACAAATTTATATCCGTGAATATATATTACTCCATCCAATTTTAATTCCTGAAAGTAAAATTAATATACAATCAATAGCTCCCTCTATAGTTAAATTAAATATAATATTAACAATATTATCTACAACTACCTGAGAGGTAAAGTGTCGCCATCTATTGGTATTATAATAGTACATAATTAATATTTAGTTAAATATCCACTTTATTAGTTACATACTATTCATTAGATTTATTTATATAAATAAACTTTAAAAAACAATACTAACTTGTAATTTTACTCAAAATTCAAATAAAATATAATACTACTATATGAATAAATCTACACAGAATTAATTCAACTTGCACAGCATTTCAGATATTCTTAACAAGAATATATTATGTAAAAGAGATATTATTTTAATTCAAATTATTTTTGCTGCCAGCTGTGTTAATCCACTGATATTATAGACATTTATTAAATAATTAATGTTTTATTTTTACTACTACTTAAATATATATTAGACTTGTTTTTAAATAATTAATGTTTAATTTATACTACATTGTAAATATATTTTATATTTATAGATTAATTTAAATATCTAATTAAATAATTCATAAACAATTCAAAATATCTCAAAATTTATAATGTTGATAATTAATAGTATTACTACTGTTTTTCAATCAAATTAATGCAATGCAGTAATTAAAATACTTGTTAATTTTAATTATTCATAGACAAAAATAAAAACTATATATATTTATTTTTATATATATTGCAAATAGATATATATATATATGAGTTATAATCACCAATGTTATCATTGTATAATTTAATTTGTTATTGTATAAGTTAATTTATAAATGTATGAAAACTGCACATCAATAATACCTTAAACAGAGGTGATCGGCAACGCACAATCACAACTATACAAAGTATAAATAATGTTCAATCAAATATTAAATTTCCTAATATGTTATAATTGTAATTATGTATGTTATATTTGTAATTTTCTACATAAAGTGTATATAATGTTCAAACAAATATTAATTATTAAATTTCCTAATATGTTATAATTGTAATAATGTATGTTATAATTATTATTTTCTATATCTTTTGTTATATGTTATCGCACACTAAAACAATAATTTATTACATACCATGTTTATATTTAAATTATATAATAAATATTATTTAAAAGAGTTGATGATTGAATTTATCATAAAAATAGGATATCCATATATTTTTGCTTGATCTCGAATATATCTAATATTTTTGTTTTTATTTATATCTGAGCATAAGTATTTTATACGATGTAGATAATTGATAATTATATTTTTATAAACAGATTTATGTAAACATGAAGCATAATTGGTAAAAATATTTACTTTAAATGGGAAATCAAATCTCTTATCATAAATATCAAAAATTAATTTATAATTATTAGTAATATTAATTTTTAAGTCAAGAAAGTTTATATTATTATTAATTAAATCATTTTCGCTTAATTTAAGCTGAGTAGGATAAAAATTGAGTGGTGATGTGCAATTTTTTTCATTGAAATAAAATATGATAATGTCATCAATATAGCGATAAAATACATAATCATTGTTCGGACTTATATTTCTTTCATAATAATATAAGTAAAGGTCAGAGAGAATACTAGATGCGGTTCCGCCCTGCGGAATTCCCTGGCATTGTTTATAGATAATATTGTCATATATAATGTAATTATTATGCAATGTAAAATTTAGTAAAGTTTTAAAAAAATTTACTGAAGTATGTTCTTTTAATTTTAATTGAGATTTAAATTCTTTAAATAATATACACATTGTTTTATGTAAGTCTTTTATATCAATGTTATTAAATAAATCATTAAAATCCAATGTTTTTATGAATTTTACCGGATTGATATTATGTATTTTATTAATGAGTTGAAAACTATTTTTTAGGCAATGATGGTTATTATGTTTTAGCGTTATATCATATATCTGCTTTAAAATATTAAGTAGTAAATTGCTTGCATTTTTATTATATGTGTTACAACCGATGGTAACAGTGCGAAATTTAATAGGATTTATATATATATATATATATGCAAATTTTATCTTAAAAACGGCTCTAACGATTTTGACGAAATTTTGTATCCTACCACTTTGGGACACCAGAAAATTATTGGGCTAGGTCACATGTTCGAGAAAATTCGATTAGTGGGTCATTTTGGGTCGTGGTCTAGCTAATTGTATCTAAAAAACGGTTCAAACGATTTTGACGAAATTTTGTATCCGACCATTTTCGGGCACGAGATGACTATTGGGCTGGGTCACATGTTCGAGAACTTTCGATTAGTGGGTCATTTTTGGGTCAACGCGGGTCAAATTAATTTTATCTAAAAAACGGCTCTAACGATTTTGATTAAATTTTTTGTCCTACGAGTTTCGAGCACGATAAAATCATTGGGCCAGGTCGTATGTCCGAGAAAATTCGATTAGTAGGTCATTTCTGGGTCATTCTGGGTCAAGATCTAAAAAGCGGCTCAATTTACACTAAATTTTGCATCCAATGGTTTTCGGGCACGAGAAGACTGTTGGGCTAGGTCACATGCTCGAGAAAATTCAATTAGTGGGTCATTTTGGGTCATTTTGGGTCATGGTCAAGCTAATTGTATCTAAAAAACGGTTCAAACGATTTTGACGAAATTTTGTATCCGACTATTTTCGGGCACGAGAAGACTATTGGGCTGGGTCACATGTTCGAGAACTTTCGATTAGTGAGTCATTTGTGGGTCAAAGCGGGTCAAATTAATTTTATCTGAAAAACGGCTTTAACGATTTTGATTAAATATTGTATCCTACGAGTTTCTGGCACGCGAAAATAATTGGGCTAGGTCACATGTTCGAGAAAATTCGATTAGTGGGACATTTCTGGGTCATTGTGGGTCAAGATCTAAAAAGCGGCTCAATTTACACTAAATTTTGCATCCTATGGTTTTCGGCCACTAGAAGACTGTTGGGCTAAGTCACATGTTCGAGAAAATTCAGTTAGTGGGTCATTTTGGTCATGGGTCATGATATTTGAACTCAAATTTAATTTTGACCGAGCATAGCTCGGTCTTCCCTGCTCGTAAACGCTAATTGAGATGATCAAATTTGAATTTAAAAAAAAATCATTCAATAAAAAACACCGATTTAAGCTGAAATAAAATTAACGAGTAAAGCAAGACTACAAAATCTCATAACAAAAGCAGATTTATTGAATAAACACTGTTTTTGGGATTGAAATAAACTTCATTATATATATATTTTATTTTTTTTACAAATTTCAATTCTTGATATTTTACAATGAATTGTTACTTTACAAAATTATCATTAACCATAATTTAATGTTGATAGATATTGCTTATAAGTTTCTCAAATGAATTACAAATTCAGAGAACTAACTCTTCACTTGATACAATGAAACACTCCAGAAATACTTATTCTCGCTTTCAAAGTCTAAGCTTCATCAATGTAACCTTTTAGCCATTTTCGCTTTTAGCAAAAATGTTGACCGGGAACACCGCTTGGAGGCAGGCTACTCTTTGCTCCCTTGTGGACCACCGCCTTGCGCCCATGATGGTATATGGAACGTAACTGCGATGGCTGGCCAATGGCCGGATTGCTGCTGGAGGATTGCTGCTGGACGATTGCTGAACGGAAGATCTTACTCAGGAAAAGCTGAAGACGTCTTGTGGAGAGATGTTAAACACAGATGGAGACAACTTGTTAGCAGATGTTACTCATTCATGGACGGTGATGTCATGTAGACCCAGGAGAAAATTGCATGTCAGGCAAAGAAGTAAGTCACAATAAGTTGTTAAAAAAAGTCACATTCGGGAAATACATAGGATAGTCAGAGTTAGGTACATTTTTATCAATAATACGATAACAATATAAACATAATAGAAATCATCAATAAACAAAATATATCACAATATCAATAAACAGTATATATACAAAAATATTTACAAGCAGTATGCATCATAAAATCAATATCAAAAGCACAATGTAAAACACAATATATATATATCATAAAATCTGTATCACAAACACAATATTCAAAAATACTATATATCACAATAAAAATACCCAAAATAATTATATCACATAATACCAAATAATATACAACACAATACAATATCTATCAACAACAACACAATATCCATAAACACTATAAATTACTATATATATACATATCAACGACACAGTATCAATAAACAACACTACAATATCAATATCTCAATATAAATAACATTAAAAAGCATTAAATGAAAATAAATTTGCATCATGTTACTTATTTTTTAAGGAAAACATTTTTGAATATTTTATGAAGATTGGGCATTCTGATTTTTTTGCCAACTTTCAATTTTTTTTCATTTTTTGATGTTTCTGGAGAAGATATCAGAACTGGAGGAGGGGGAGCCTGCCTTTTAATCTTTTTCTGTTTTTGTTGGAATGGAGTACTTGAAACGGGTGGAAGTGGAGCTCTTCTTTTAATTTTTCTTTCAACTCCTTGAAATGATTGCTTGGGTACTGGTGGTGATGGAGCCCTTCTTTTAATTTTTCTTTCACGTCTTTGAAATGATTGCTTGGGTATTGGTGGTGATGGAGCCCTATTTTTAATTTTTCTTTCAACTCCTTGAAATGATTGTTTGGATATTGGTGGTGATGGTGCCCTCCTTTTAACTTTTCTCATTTTAGGATGATGGCTTTGTTTTTTATAATTTAAATCGCTTTTATTTATTAACAGTGCAGGAGCAGATGCAGAATTTTTATGTGATGATGAAGATCTAGAACAAGTTTTAGAAACATTAGTTTCACTAAAGTACCTTTTCATTTGTATATCTTTTTGTACGAGCTTAAGCTGATGAATCTCTTTATTACTGGAATGTTTATATTTGCAGCTATTCATTTCTGTATTTTTCTCTGTATGTAAATGTAGTTGCATAGACGTGGATTCACCAGAACATGGTATAGAGTCTCCATGATTATTCTTTATTATAACTGGTGGATGCGGAGCTTTTCTTTTAACTTTTTTTTGCTTCAGCTGTTGTTTATGTTTTATATTTGTTGATATAACTGAAGTATTAGCATCATAACATTTTTCTTCTGATTGATAAGCATTATTTTCCGAATATGAAAGGTTATTATTTTTATCTTCAGATAGAGAGACATTTTTTGAATCATTATTGCTAAAAATAGTTATTGCTTCATCATGTTCAAATGGATTATATTCATTTGGGTAATCGTCATCATTCTGTTTTGTCTTATCTTCATCAAACGGATTTAAATCTGGAGGGTAGTCCTCATCTTCATCAAAAGGGTTGAAATTTGGAGGATATTCATTATCTTCATCAAAAGGATTTAAATATGCAGGGTAGTTATCATCTTTATCAAAGGGATTTAAAGAAGAAGGGTATTCATCTATTATATATGGATTAGAATTCTCAGATTTGCAAACTATTTCCTCTTTAGAATCAAATGATGATAATTCTTTTTCTGTATCTGTAACGGTGTCCCGGTTATTGTATGTTGTAACTCTGATGCCTCTGTGAAAGAAAATGAAAATCATTTAATAATGATTAGACATATAGGGGTTACAATGACTATATTGTTAGACATTTTCTCATAAATAATTGCACTATAAAAATCACAAGAATTTTTTATATATAGAAAATAAGTTATTAACCCTTAATCTCATGAATAATTTTAATTTATTTGAAAAAAAATATCATGGTTACATTTCAGCGTCTGGAATGCTGGAAAAATACTAAAAATATTATATATTTCAAATAAACGTTGGAAATTATATGATAACTTCGGCCATTAACTGGATTCAATGTATTACTTGTGGCAGGTGGTTGCATGAAAGCTGCACCATTTACAACAATAAGTGCATCGATTGTGGACGACGACAACTTTGGTCTGCAAACAAGAAATCCGTGAAACTGTGGAAATGAAAATGGACTAATTTTAGGTTAAACGTTTTATCAAGTAATTTTATAATCTTATTTGGGCTTGTTTTTTCTGATCCTTTTTTCCTTTAATTAAAATTCTTTAATTGTTCTTAAAATTATTTCCTTTTCCTGATTCTTTAATTATTAGGTTGAAATATTCATTCCTAATACAATAATATTTATTCACAAAAACGTTACTTCAGTGCCATTTAATTTTAATTATCATTGTTAACAATTTAATTGTAGTTATTATTAATAACAATCTCTCCTATCCATGTGCGCAATCACACCATGTCCGTGTAAGAACTGATTGCACAAAACAGCTTTCTTGGTTTTATTCACCTGCTCTATTAAATTACAACATAACAACAAAATAGCAATGGAAATACATAAAAAACAAATTAGTCCATAATGCAAATTATTGCATAAAAGTCAAAATTATTCATGGATAGTTCAGTAAAAAATTAATATTTATGCATTATTTTTATTATTATTCTGTTGAATTGTGCGCAAACTGTCCTAGCTTTACCTTATATATATATATATATATTCTAAACTTGGTGTATCAAATATATTAAATAAATCCAATATTGCGTTTTTATCAATATTGTAATATTTAGCGATAACATTATTGGTATGAACGTCATTACATATTATGCAATGTTAATTTCAAATTGATTTCAAAATGATATAAAATACTTACAGAAAATTTGTGATTTTTCGCCTTAAATTTTCATGCCACTTCATAATTTAATGTCCGTAGAAACAATTATTTAGTCAAATATACAAAAATTAGACACTTTTCGAAGCTAAATTCTCAATAAAAGATCTTTGATAACTTTTAATCACTTTCATCAAATAATCAATTCAATATAATGCGAATAAAAGAATTTTTGTTATTATACATAAAAATCAAATTTCATTGTTTAAAGTTTTCAATTGTTGAAAGATATTTCTTAACACAGTAATAAACTTCATTCGAAATAAATTTTATTTGCAACAATAAGAAACTAAGTGCAATTGTTCTTACTATAATATAACAATGAAATTGTATTACGTCATAGCTCCCTATCCTGCGAGTTTTTAGTAACACTACTTCCGACTATTAATCTTCATCGTATGCAATCACAAATTTTGTCATTAAATACTTCTATTTGGAAATAGTGGTATTCAAAAATTGGAAGTTTTGACAACTATGTTATGTTTATAATTGTTGCCAGAAAATTTATTTATAAACGGGACAATATTGACTCAGTGCGCTTTCAAAAATTTGACAGAAAACTAATTAAATTGTTTACATTTTTTAAACAAATTATATAATAGTATGTTCTATCTTAATAAACTTCGATAAAAATTGCAATCATTCACGAAGAATCGGTTCTATCGTTACAAAAATCTACTTTCACGACACAGAAAGTCGAAGATTTCACGAAAATATTATTTTTTCCAAGACTGGTGTAAAATATTAATAAAAATCACTATTATTATTATTTGAAGCATATTCTGATATTTAATAATCAAAAAAGTTTTATGAAAGTATCTATGTATTCAAAATATTTTCAAATTTACTTCTAAATAATATATATTACTTACAGAAAATTTGTGATCCTACGCTTTACATTTCTGTACCACTTCATGATTCAAAGTCAATTATAAAGAGTAAACAACAACTTTTTATAGTCAATTACTTAACAAAAAACGTTCTATAAGTCTTAATCGCTTTGTCTGCAAACATGCACGACAGTGTAATAAGAAGTGATTAATTATTTGTTATTACACATTAAAAGTAAAAAATCATTGTTGAATTTTGTTATTGTTTAAAAATCGTTTCAACACATAATTAAACTTTATTTGAAATAAAATTGATTGCCAACAATCGATGTTTCTGCATATAATATAACAATAATACTTTATTACGTCTACATAATTTTTGAAGAGAACATCCGTCGAACAACGCTTGATGACACTGCTCGAGATAAGGCGTGATATGTTTAGTTTTAAATGTATATACATGTACCTAGGGGTGGCATAAAAAAATCGATATATCGAAAATATTCATATTTGACATCGAAGAAACTCTCGATGTACAGCGATATATCTTTTTTTACACACTGTAAAAAAATTTCGGAACGTTTCAGGAAATTATCCTGAAACATTTCGCATATTTTACCGGAATGTCGAATTTCTTTATGTCCCACGTCAATTACGGCAATAATTCGTGTAATATTTTTGAGAGGTTTCAACTTTTCCGTAAACTACATTTTGCGCATGCGTTCTTCATGTTTTATGTTCCATTAGCCATTTTGATAACTAAAGAAGTATTAAAAACAGCTGCCTAGGTAAGTAGAGACAAATGTAATCTGAACAAATGCCATTCTTTGTTTGGATATCAACCGATAAAGTAAGTAGCTAATTTAAAACTTTTTAGGCTTTATTATTTGAATTTTCATTTTATCTGTAATACGAAAATTTAAAATTTAATTGCTTAAATAAGACACGGAATAAAAAAAGTATATTGATTACTTTTTATAATGTCTAATTATGAAATAATTATTCTTTGTAATAAAAACTGAATGTATCTGACGATTGAGAAAATGCTTTTTATTAAAATGTATAGATAAGTAAAATTTTTCAATTTTCTTTTGAAATAAGCTTTCTACTATTTAATACGAATAATGCATTAATAAGTTTAAAACATTATGAAATTTACATTTTAAGATAAACATCATAATTTATTTTAAAAATTTCATAGAATTGCATTTAGTTTTTAAACACTTTTCCAACCTAGTTGAAAAGTATTTATGACTTCGGTTTGTCTGCCGTCTGGCCGTGCTCTAACTCTCGTAAATATACTCGGATTGACCTGAAATTTTTGTATGTTATTGTCACTTATTATGGCATGATCCCTATTGAAAATGAAGTGTGCAGTATTTATAGTTTATGTACAGGGGCAACCAAAAATATTCAGCTACATTACGGTCAATGTGAAAAAATCGTTTCAAGTGCATTTTGATGATGTTACGCCATTCGAAACATAATGAAATTCATATACAATTATGTAGTGCACTAAAACATGCTTTTTCTAAAATGTAGTGTACAAAGCATTCGTTATTCATTTACAGAGTCACACAAAATAATCCTGTCACGCAAGGTTCTACGGGAAAAAAATCTTTTGCCATGTAATTTAACGATGTTTCAATATTTAAAACATAATGAAATTTGTATGTACTACTGAGTTGCATTATAAATTGCTCAGTGAATAGCATGGTGTGCATTGCGTTTGTCATTCATTTACACAGACACACAAAATAATTCGGTTACAGTCTTTTTCGATAATTACAGTCTATGAGCGTGATAACTGCGTTTTCAATTTTGATTTGGATATTTAGGTTTGACTAAATGTTTGCATAGTACGTGGTGTGTATATATTCTGTTGATCATATACAGGGCTACTCAAAGGAATTCGTAAATATTACTAACTATGAGAGTAAATTGCTGAAGGGTATTTTTAATCGTGTTATGCATTTTCCTGCTCAAGTATAATTAGTATACTAATAAAAGTTTACGGAATATAAATAAATTCATATACAGGGCTACGCAAAGAACAGGATACGTTGTCGTTTATGGTCGGTAACTGCTGGAAGTGAGTTTTAAATTGCCTTGTGCATTTTTTACCTGAATTAAACTGTAGCTTAATATGTGGCGTCTTTAGATAATGTCCAGGTTATTATAATATTCCTGTAAATGATATACATAATTTATGATGAGCTATTTTTATTCTTAATGTTTCTTTAGAAGTTTAAATCTGTATAAAAAAAATACTACAATGCAAAAATATTTGGATTGCAGTGCGAAATCCTCGCACGGGTCCCACTAGTTGGTAATAAAACGGAAAATATTTCTCAATAATACAAGGAGTATGAGTATGTGTATGTACACAAAGCAGATTAATATCACGTCATTAGAGAATTAAAAAGAAAATCTGACGTCATATAGGAAGTTTAACGAATTTTTCAGATGTTTAAGAATAATACAAAGCGAGTATCAATATGAGTAATAGAGAATAGTAAATATATGAGTTTGAGAAACATATTGAATCGTGATAAAAATCCGATTATGGAAATATTCGCATATTTTAACATTTTGAATGTGTACAATTTGTTTAATTTTGAAATTATTTTTTTTAAATATTGCATTATGATGCATTCATGCAAATATGCATTCATGACGGATATTATTATGACAGAATATAATAGCGAGCTTCGTCCGCTATCGGGCTGGTTTCGATATTCGAAAAAATAGACCGGTAAATTTTTACTTTATAAACTAGTCGGATGTGCCAATCCCAAAACTTTCTTCTATCTCAATCATGTTAATACTTCTAATTTCGTCCTCACATCGCCAATAAAATCAATATTTTTCGTCATTCTGTTGTACGTCAGCTGCTTGCGAATCATCGGGTTACCGGGATGCAATCAACTGATGTATACTAAACTACGAAAAGTTTGTTTTGGCCTGTACCGACCGGAACAGATAGCCTCCCTATTCCTTGGTTTTACAATTTTAGCTAATTTTACTGGAAAACACGAAGCTAAAATGCGTGGAACCCAATTAAAGAAGATTCATTCCCAGTTCTCGTCAACATTGAATTTGAATGAGAATATCGCCAAATTAGTCATCTATAGCCAAATTGGCTTCATTTGTGGCAACCTATTTTTGTCGCCAAATTTGGCGATATTTCGTCAATTTCCGCCAAGCTTGGCGAGAATTTGACGTTTGCGAATATAAATATATAGTGTTAAGCATTTAAGAATAGGAACAATGGTTACAACAATGAAAGAAAATTTGCTGAAACCCTGTTAACTAAAACTCATAAATTAAACCCGTTTATGGATGAATTCTGCTGTCTTGTTTGAAAATGTCAACCACCCTAAAATTTCAAACCGCTATATCTCCGCCATTTTTTTATATAGAGACAAAACAAAAACTGCTCCGGATTCTCCGGAACATTTAAGGCCGAACATTTAACGGAAAAAACTTTTAGGACTTCTAATTTTTTTATACATCTTTTTGAATTTGAAATCTTTAAATGGCTATCACAGCGCCCCCTTCCGGCGGAATATCCCCACATTCTAGTAGGACCTGCTGGCTACAGCCAAAAACATATTAAAAATTTTTGGTTTAATTATCTGCATAACACCATACACTTTTCGATGATACAATAGTGAAAATCGAACAAAAATCGCGATGGCAGCGCCCCCTTTCGTCGAAATATCCCCGAATTCAACCTGGACCTGCAGGCTATGCTCAAAAACATAGAAAAAAAATTGGTTCAATTATCTGCATAACTTCATACACTTTTCGATGGTACAATAGTGAAAATGGAACAAAAATATCGATCACAGCGCCCCCTTTCGTCGAAATATCCTCAAAGTCTGATAGAATCTGCTTGCCATAGCCAAAAACATAGAAAAAAAATTAGGTTCAATTTGAAGCATAACTTCATACACTTTTAGATGGTACAATAGTGAAAATGGAACAAAAATATTGATCACAGCGCCCCCTTTCGTCGAAATATCCCCAAATTCTGATAGAATCTGCTTGCCATAGCCAAAAACATAGAAAAAAAAATTTGGTTCTATTTGAAGCATAGCTTCATACACTTTTAGATGATACAATGAAGACACACAGACGGACAGACGGACAGACAGACATTTTGTAAAAACGTGTTTTTCGGAATCTCTGACCACTAAAACATGTAAATCCGTCGAAAACCGGAAGTCGAAAAAAATTTCGATTACAATACTTTCTTCTATTATAGATAGAAGAAAGTAAAAAACCTAACTTTTTTTTTTTTTTTTTTTTTTTTGCTAAATGAAATTTGTTTGAATTTATTAAAGAAAGGATAAAGTGTTTTGAAAGGAATATTAAACGAAACCCTTTGAGCGATCTTCGATCACACTTACGCACTGGTTGTTAATTTTAAGGGATTATAGACTGTAAACAAGTCGGAAATTGTACGTCAAACGCGACAAACGATGTGCGTTCGTTATATAAATATTCAGATCTTGATGATTTTTAATTCTGCGAAATGAATTATATCGTCTGCAGATTAATTTCTGTAACAGAATAAGTATCTCGGTCGCTTGACGATTAAACCTCGGAACCTCCTATAACAAGAAAGAACCGATTTTTTTTTTTTTTTTTTTAATTCAAATTTCTTAATAAATATTTTTATTAATATCTTCTAAAGTTTTGATTCGATTTTCATAAAATTTGAAATGTCTCGACAAAATTCTGCAAAGTTAATATATCTTAAATTTCAAACCATTTGGTTCGGTAGTTTTTGCGGTGTTATATGCGGGCAGACGGACGGACGGATCAGACGACGTATTTATATAATTACGAACGCACCTAAAAAAGACAAATGTTTCTTAATCTACGAAAATATAATATAGCCACGAACGAAAATATACAACAACCTCTTTCGAGTTACCCATGATTCTGAAAAAGGTTCTTTATCTTTAGAAACCTCAGAAACCAATATATTTTCGAGTTTTAAGGAAGCGTTTATAAAAACAACGGATTCTATTACTGTCACTGATTTTTGGAAACGTTTCCGAATCCTTTTTATAGTGTACTAGCAAGCTACGCCCGCTACGCTGGTCAATTTCTCTTAACGAACTTTTAATCAAACAAAATATTGAAATTTCATAATTCACTTTTATATTTTAACAGAATAATAAGGCTACTATAATTTGTGACTCGTGCTATAGCCAATATACACGTCAGGACACGTGTATATCAGGACACGCCCTTATCATTATCTTTTTGCGCATAAAGGTTTCGCTAATGGTAACTCCATTGTGAAATTTCGTAATTTTTGAAATTCAATATTTGAAAAACGGCATAATCATTAGATTTGAAATTTATATCAAGAAAAATACATTTTTTTACCTTTCAAACGCAGTCTGTCTAACAATTTTCTGACAAATAATTTTCGAGCTATTATTTTTTTTCAGTAACTTGAAATGTTTCATTTTCAGAGATTAATCTGTGGCAACAATTAGCGAAAAACCCAGTCCTCAGCAACGCATAGCTTTTTATTAAAGAGGCTGTTGGAGCAGGGATTGTCAACATCAATTTGCCACCATCAATTTTGAAATCCGTCCTGTAGTTCCAAAGATTCCATAGAAATTGTAATCTATACTAATATTATAAAGGAGTAAATCTTGTTTGTTTGTTTGTTTGTAGGGGTAATCTCTGGAACTACCGAACCGATTTTAAAAGTGATGGTGGCAAATTGATGGTGACAACCCCTGCTCCAACATAGGCTATATTTTATGTCGGTGCCACTAACCCCAGGGGGTGCAGGAGCAAAAAACGTTCTAAAATTGCGATTTTTCAGTTATCACACTGGCTGTCAAGCCCTGAGAGCTTGGCAGCCGGTTCTGTATGTATGTATGTACGTACGTAATGCGATAACTCTTCATAGAAATATCCGTTTTCCTTCAAATTTTGTTTATAGGTTCACTGTGTTAAGGCGCTTCCCTGATTAGTTTTCGGGATTGATTGGTTAAGTATAAAAGGGGGGGAACAAGGGGCTAATCCCCCCCCCTTAATTTATATAAATGGGTTTTTCATGCAGAATTATTCCGTTTTCCTTCAAAGTTTGTTTATAGGTTCACTGAGTTAAGGCGCTTCCCTGATTAGTTTTCGGGATTTGCTTGGTCAAGTATAAAGGGGGGGAACAAGGGTCTAATTCCCCCCCCCCCCCTTAATTTATATAAATGGGTTTTTCATGCAGAATTATTCCGTTTCCCTTCAAATTTTGTTTATAGGTTCACTGAGTTAAGGCGCTTCCCTGATTAGTTTACGGGTTTGATTAGTTAAGTATAAAGGGGGGGGGGATCGGGGGGGGGGGCTAATCCCCCCCTTAATTTATATAAATGGGTTTTTCATGCAGAATTATTCCGTTTTCCTTCAAAGTTTGTTTATAGGTTCACTGAGTTAAGGCGCTTCCCTGATTAGTTTTCGGGATTGATTGGTCAAGTATAAAGGGGGGGAACAAGGGTCTAATTCCCCCCCCCCCTTAATTTATATAAATGGGTTTTTCATGCAGAATTATTCCGTTTCCCTTCAAATATTGTTTATAGGTTCACTGAGTTAAGGCGCTTCCCTGATTAGTTTACGGGTTTGATTAGTTAAGTATAAAGGGGGGGGGGATTGGGGGGGGGGCTAATCCCCCCTTAATTTATATAAATGGGTTTTTCATGCAGAATTATTCCGTTTTCCTTCAAATTTTGTTTATAGGTTCACTGAGTTAAGTCGCATCCCTGATTAGTTTTCGGGATTGATTGGTCAAGTATAAAGGGGGGGAACAAGGGTCTAATTCCCCCCCCCCTTAATTTATATAAATGGGTTTTTCATGCAGAATTATTCCGTTTCCCTTCAAATTTTGTTTATAGGTTCACTGAGTTAAGGCGCTTCCCTGATTAGTTTACGGGTTTGATTAGTTAAGTATAAAGGGGGGGGGGATCGGGGGGGGCTAATCCCCCCTTAATTTATATAAATGGGTTTTTCATGCAGAATTATTCCGTTTTCCATCAAATTTTGTTTATAGGTTCATTGGGTTAAGACGCTTCCCTGATTACTTTTCGGGATTGATTGGTTAAGTATAAAGGGGGGGAACAAGGGGCTAATTCCCCCCCTTAATTTATATAAATGGGTTTTTCATGCAGAATTATTCCGTTTTCCTTCAAATTTTGTTTATAGGTTCACTGTGTTAAGGCGCTTCCCTGATTAGTTTTCGGGATTGATTAGTTAATATAAAGGGGGGGGGGATCGGGGGGCTAATTCCCCCCCCTTAATTTATATAAATGGGTTTTTCATGCAGAATTATTCCGTTTTCCTTCAAATTTTGTTTATAGGTTCACTGTGTTAAGGCGCTTCCCTGATTAGTTAATATAAAGGAGGGGGGGATCGGAGGATTAATTCCCCCCCTTAATTTATATAAATGGGTTTTTCATGCAGAATTATTCCGTTTTCCTTCAAATTTTGTTTATAGGTTCATTGGGTTAAGACGCTTCCCTGATTACTTTTCGGGATTGATTGGTTAAGTATAAAGGGGGGAACGGGGGGGGGGTAATCCCCCCCTTAATTTATATAAATGCGTTTTTCATGCAGAATTATTCCGTTTTCCTTCAAATTTTCTTTATAGGTTCACTGAGTTAAGGCGCTTCCCTGATTAGTTTTCGGGATTGATTAGTTAAGTATAAAGGGGGGGGGGATCGGGGGGCTAATCCCCCCTTAATTTATATAAATGGGTTTTTCATGCAGAATTATTCCGTTTTCCTTCAAATTTTGTTTATAGGTTCACTGTGTTAAGGCGCTTCCCTGATTAGTTTTCGGGATTGATTGGTTAAGTATAAAGGGGGGGATAATCCCCCCTTAATTTATATAAATGGGTTTTTCATGCAGAATTATTCTATTTGCTTCAAAATTTGTTTATAGATTCATTGGGTTAAGACGCTTCCCTGATTAGTTTTCGGGATTGATTGATTAAGTATAAAGGGGGGGAACGGGGGGCTAATACCCCCCTTAATTTATGTAAATGGCTTTTTCATGCAGAATTATCCCATTTCCTTCAAATTTTATTTATAGGTTCACTGTGTTAAGGCGCATCTCTGATTAGTTTTCGGGATTGATTGGTTAAGTATAAAAGGGGGGAACAAGGGGCTAATTCCCCCTTATCTATACTAATATATAAAGTAGAAAAGATTGTTTGTTTGTTTGTTTGTAGGGGGTAATCTCTGGAACCACTGAAGCTATTTTAAAAGTGATGGTGGCAAATTAATGGTGACAATCCCTGCTCCAACATAGGCTATATTTTATGTCGGTGCCACCACCCCCAGGGGGGTGCAGGAGCGAAAAACGTTCTAAAATTTCGATTTTTTGTGTACTGAAGGAGATAGAAGTATCAAATTTGGTATGGTAGTTACTTATAACATGTAAATGCTCTCTAAGAACAAATTATAAAAACATTCGCAATTTAAAAGGGTGAGATGAGGAAGAAGCGTTCTAAAAACATTCTAAATTACAATTTCTATGGAATCTCTGAAATTACAGAACCGATTTCAAAAGTGATGGTGGCAAATGGATGGTGACAGTCCCTGCTCCAACATATGCTAAATTTTTTGTCGGTGCCACTGCCCGCAGAGGGTGCAGGAGCGAAAAACGTTCCAAAATTATGATATTTTCAATAATGAAGGAGTTAGGAACTTGACATTTTGTATGGTCGTTACTTACAAGATTTAAATGCTCTATAAGAACAAAATCTAAAAAAATTCGAAATTTAAAAGGCTGAAATAAGCAAAAAATTTTCTAAAAACATTCTAAATTACAATTTGTATGGAATGTCTGGAACTACTAAAGTGATTTCAAAAGTGATGGTGGCAAATGGATGGTGACAATCCCTGCTCCAACATAGGCTATATTTTATGTCGGTGCCACTACCCCGAGGGGGGTGCAGAAGCGAAAAACGTTCTAAAATTGCGATTTTTGCGATGCTGAAGGAGCTAGAAACTTCAAGTTCGGCATGATTGTTATTTATAAGATCTAAATGCGCTCTAAGAACAATTTCTAAAGAAAAATGATCCAATGATTCTGCGATTTTTCAACTATTGAATTTCTAAAATTACCAAATTTCACAATAGAGTACCATAGCGAAACCTTCACGCGTAAAAAGATAATGATAAGGGCGACGTGTCCTGACGTGTATATTGACTATAGCACGAGTCACAAATTATAGTATCCTTATTATTCTGTTAAAATATAAAAGTGAATTATGAAATGTCAATATTTTGTTTGATTAAAGGTTCGTTAAGAGAAATTGACCAGCGTAGCTTGCTAGTTTAGAATAATTTTAGAACGCTTTTCGCTCATTTCAGCCTTTTAAATTTCGATTTTTGTTTTATTTATTTATTCTTAGAGAGCATTTACATCTTATAAGTAACTACAATGCCAAATTTCAAATTTCTAGCTCCTTCAGTATAAAAAAAATTGCAATTTTAGAATTTTTTTCGCTCCTGCACCCCGGGATTAGTGGCACCGACATAAAATATAGACTATGTTGGAGCAGGGATTGTCACCATCAATTTGCCTCCATCACTTTTGAAATCGGTTCTGTAGTTTCAGAGATTCCATAGAAATTGTAATTTAGAATGTTTTTAGAACGCTTTTCGCTCATTTCACCCTTTTAAATTTCGATTTTTTTTTATTTATTCTTAGAGAGCATTTACATCTTATAAATAACTACAATGCCAAATTTCAAGTTTCTAGCTCCTTCAGTATAAAAGAAAAATCTCAATTTAGAACATTTTTCGCTCCTCCCCCCCCCCCTTCCTGGGGATAGTGGCACCGACACAAAATATAGCTATGTTGGAGCAGGGATTATCACCATCAATTTGTCACCATCACTTTTGAAATCGGTTCTATAGATCCAGAGATTCCACAGAAATTGTAATTTAGAATGTTTTTAGAACGCTTTTCGCTCATTTCAACCTTTTAAATTTCATTTTTTTTTTAATTTGTTCTTAGAGAGCATTTACATCTTATAAGTAGCTACAATGCCAAATTTCTAATTTCTAACTCCTTCAGTATTAAAAAAATCGCAATTTAGAACGTTTTTCGCTCCTGCACCCTCCTGGGGTTAGTGGCACCGACATAAAATATAGCCTATGTTGGAGCAGGGGTTGTCACCATCAATTTGCCACCATCACTTTTGAAAAGGGTTCTATAGTTCCGGAGATTCCACAGAAATGGTAATTTAGAATGTTTTTAGAACGCTTTACGCTCATTTCACCCTTTTAAATTTCTTTTTTTTATATTTGTGCTTAGAGAGCATTTACAAATCTTAATGCCAAATTTCAAATTTCTAGCTCCTTCAGTATACAAAAAATCGCAATTTTAGAACGTTTTTCGCTCCTGCACCCCCCTGGGGTTGGTGGCACCGACATAAAATATAGCCTATGTTGGAGCAGGGGTTGTCACCATCAATTTGCCACCATCACTTTTGAAATTGGTTCGGTAGTTCCAGAGATTACCCCCTACAAACAAACAAACAAACAAACAATATTTACTCCTTTATAATATTAAGTATAGATTAATCCCTTTCCTCAACCCGGAATATAGGTTTCTAATTCTCAATTAAACATTTTCAGCTGCGTAATTGAGTTTAGATGCAAGCGTAAGAAAATAATATTAATTTTAATGTTAATGTATCATGTTTGTTGAACATTAGAATTTAAAATGTTCACTTGAGCATTGATAACATCCTTAAAACCTATATTCCGGGTTGATAAAACTAATTAATAAACTATAAAAAGTACTCGGAAACGCTTGCCGAAAATCAGTGGCAAAAGAAACTTTGCTTTTATAAATGCTTCCTTAAATCTCGAAAATATATTGTATTCTGAGGTTTCTGAAGATAAAAAACGCTTTTCGAAATCTTGGATAACTCGGAAGGGATTATTACATATTTTTGTTCGTGGTTATATAAAATTTTAACACATTAAGTAACATTTGTTTTGTTTTTTTTCTTACAGTGTAGGAATTTTTTTACCTGAAAGTTTCGGAACCGGTTTCGAAAGTGAATGTATTCCCATAGAAAAAAATTCTAAAAATATCTGAAAAAAAAAAAAAAAAAAAAAAGGAAATGCAAACGAGATATTTAAAAAAAGTTCTCCCATAGGATTAACATTAGCGAGTGGGTGTTTTCACGTGAGTGAAGTAGCCCTTTAAGTGTGCTTCAGTAAGTGCTTTTAAGTGTGTTATGATTAAGTGTGCTTCAGTATGTCATATACTCGTTTATGACGCAATTTTATACGATTATCCTATAAGTTCATTCACAGTTCAAAAAATTATAAAAATGTAACAAATCGTCATATCTGTGCGGCTTGCACCACAAAAATTGTACAAAAAATAAACTAGTCGTTGGGGGCCACCGTAATACTTACCCATCATGTATATGTATAATGTAAAATATTAAAATAAAAATGTGTAAACTACTTATAAAATGCATTGCAATTCAAATAAAATCGTGGCTTGATGACGTCATAAAAAGGCTCGATTACTGAATTGCTTGAAAGAGGTTTTTCCTTATAACTCCAAAAATAATACTCCTATTAACTAGCGGTTTATTGCATCTGATTAAGCGTCAAATTTCCAATTAAAATATATATTTGTAGTGAAATTTGTATGAAATACAGGGTCATGAAAAATCGAAGAGTGTGGAAAATAGGATTACAAATATCTCGGCAACTCATTATCCGATCGACTTCATGTTTTATGTAAAATTTATGTTTTTTTATTGTCTTTTATATTTACTCCTTAAAATAAACAATTTCGAAAATTTTTATATACCTTTCATAAGAACGAATATTTCGAGAGTCCGAAAAAAAATGTTCCGGTTAATCGATTTTATTGAAATGAAATAGGCTTCTTCCCATTATTACATACTAAGTACATACCAAATTGCAAGTCTCTATCTCAATTTGTTCGGGAGATAGAGCGTTTACAGACACACAGACACACACACAGACACACACACACACGCACACACAGACACACAGACGGACGGCAAAAAAATTTTTCTAAAAATATGTTTTTCGGAATCTCCAGTGTCTGAAACGTGTAAATCCGTCAAAAAAAATTTTTCGATTTTCAAAACGATTACAAGACTTACCCTATACTACGTATGATGGGTAAGTAAAAAGATTTTTTTTTGTTTTGTTTTCCCGGCAAAATAAAAAGATAGTTTTAATTTTCATTGATACGTGACGCTATTAAGGCCTATGTTATTTAAAGACAGAAAAAAAGATTGAGATTATACCTGCATTTGAGAATACAGTAATATTCAAGTGAAAATAAATATGTGCTGTATAATCTCAATATTTTGTGCCTTTTAATGACAAAGACCTTAAGAGCGTCACCCGTCGTTGGAAATCTGAACTATTTTTTTCCAAGTGTCACAAAAATCCGACTTTTTGACAAGTTTAATGTTGCACTCCGATAAGATAATTTCTTAACATTTTTACTTACCCATCATACGTTGTACAGGATAAGTAATCGTTTTAAAAACCGAAAAAAAAAATTGACGGATTTACACGTTTCAGACACTGGAGATTCCGAAAAACATATTTTTAGAAAAAAAAATTTGTCATCCGTCTATCTGCACTGCAAAAAATAACTGTCGATTTTACAGTATAAAACTGGCACCCCAGCTGCCAGTATTATACCGTAAAATTAACAGTATTAAACAGTAAAAAAAGCAGTAATACGCTGCCGTGCAAGCAGTAATACGCTACCAGCGCGGTAGCGTATTACTGCTTGCGCGGCAGCGTATTACTGCTTTTTTTACTGTTTAATACTGTTAATTTTACGGTATAATACTGGCAGCTGGGTGCCAGTTTTATACTGCAAAATCAACAGTTATTTTTTGCAGTGTGTGTGTGTGTCTGTAAACGCTGTATCTCCAGAACAAATTGAGATAAAGACTGGAAATTTGGAATGTACTTAGTTTGTAATTATGGGAAGAAGCTTATTGAATTTCAGTAACCTCAATTATCCGGAAATATATTTTTCGGACTCTCGAAATATTCGTTCTGATAAAAGGAATGTAATTTTTTTCTAAATTGTTTATTTTAAGGTGTGAATATAAAAGGCAATAAAAAAAAAACATAAATTTTGCATAAAGAATGAAGTCGATCGGATAACGAGTTGCCGAGATATTTGCAATTCTATTTTCCACACTCTTCGATTTTTCATGACCCTGTATTTCATTCAAATTTCAATTCAAAGATATATTTCAATTGGAAATGAGACGCTTAATCCGACGCAGTAAACCGTTAGTTCATAGAATTATCAATTTTGGAGTTATAAGGGCGTTTCTTTTACGCAATTCAGTACTAGAGCATTTAAAGTTTGATTTTATTCGAATTGCAATGCATTTTATAAATAGTTTCCACATGTTTTATTTTCATATTTTATATTATGCATATCCATGATGGGTAAGTATTACGGTGGCCCCCAACGACTAGTTTAAAATGTGAACAAACAGGGCACTTAAAAGTGAAAAGGAGTATGTGCAGGTTTTCATTTATGAGTAGATGTTTTTTTCCTTGAAGACTGGCTTTAATAGGTCACATTAACGTGGCACTAACTACCAAAGAAGCACAATTTTAACACTATATCCCCGTGGGACAGAGCTTCCGATGTAATATTGGTTCAGGAAAGATATTGGAAACCAGCTAACTCCTTTAAGCATCTGCTAAAGAATAAATTAACTTTATTTATTTATTTATTTTTAGAATCTTTCTTGGAAAAGAAAATAAAGTCGTTGGGTAACATAGTTGAAAAGTGTTTATAAATTTGGTTCGTCTGTCTGTCTGCCATCTGTCCCGTGCTCTAATTTTTGTAAATATATATGAATTGCTAATATGAAATTGATATATGTTATTGAGGTTTTGTCATAGCATAATATTCCCTATTGAAAATGAAGAGTATAGCATTAATAGTTCGTTTACAGGGACACACAAAGGAATCCCGACACATTATGGTCTGTCGACGATAATTATTTGAAGTACATTTAAATGATGTTCCACTACTTTAGTGCACAAAAGAATTTGATTGCATTACTCTTAGTAGTTGATAGTAATATTGTTTAAAACGCGCTTTATAAAACTGATATCGTTATTCAAATGCGCGATAAAATATTCCATGTAAAGTAAGGCATGCAACATTTATTGTTCGCTTACATTATGCTCTAAGCGTATAGGAGAAATTTCATTGTTCCTACCAAGAGGTAAAAAAAACAATTATTTTCACGATATATTTTTATTTAATACCAGCTGAAGTACCCGGCGTTGTCCGGGATTTTAAGAATCTTTGTGTAGAAAAATCAATTTCAAAATTAAACAGTTGTACAGAGAACTTCAAAACGTTAAAATATGTCAATATTTCCATAATCGAGTTTTTATCATGATTCAATAAGTTTCTCAAACCCATATGACGTTACATTCACATGCTGACGCGTCATATTTACTTGCTTTCTCTATTACTCATTATATTGATACACTCTTTGTATGATTTTCAAACATTTGAAAAAGTCCGCTAAACTTTCAATATGGCGTTCTATTAATTTTCTTTTTAACTCTCTAATGACGTCATATTAACCTGCTTTCTGTACTTACACATACTCATACTCCTTGTATTATTGAGAAATGTTTGAAAATTTTCGTTATATTACCAATATCACGTCACATTAATCTTTTTTCCCAATTGTTGAAACTTTTTATTACATTTTCATTTTTCACGTGGAAATCTCTCAACAGAAAATTATTTATTGTAGAAAGAATTTTATTGTGGATTTTTAATTGTTGGCAACTTCTATAACGAAAAATGTTTAAATTTGATATGAAAAGACTGTTAGATTTTTGCTTTTTTATTAATTACAAATTAACTATATGTTATTTCGACTCCGGATTACTTTAGTTGCTTCGGCCGTGTTTTAATACACCTATACGTAACATTTCACAATTCGGGTTTCCAAACTGTTTATTTGTATAGAAGTGCAGACAGACATTTTCATTTTTATTCATTAGATGCTAAAGAAGATTAATAACTGAGGATACTGCTAAGAACAATAAAATTTGTCCTATATGCTTCGAGCCCTTTTTACAAGGTTGCACAAATAAAATCCATATGGGTTTTCGTGTATATTAGTAATAACTGCAAGAAGTGCGTTTTCAAGCTTATAATTTTCATTATATTTTGCGTTGTGCTTAAATGTTACAGATCATGTATAGGTAATACCCGTAATAATTCGAATTAATTTCTACTTGCTGAAAGTGCGTTTTCAACTGTGTTACGTGTTTTTCAGCTAAACAAAATTTTACTAGACGATGTGGTGAATATATAAATAAATTCATTTACAGGTAATGCATAAAATGGTATGAATGTTTATGAATTGTAATTACCAGAAAGGCGCTTTTATGTATTTATGTATTTTCCAGCTGAATTAAATTTTAGTTTCACTATATGCTATGTATAATAATCTATAGGTCATAAACAGGGCTGATCACACAAAAGAATTCGTGCACATTACTACCTGCGGGCAATAACTGCTCAAAATAGGTTTTTTAATTGCGTTATGTGTTTTATAAATTATTTTTTTAGAAATCTCATTCTACTGCGTCAAAAAAAAAAGTAAATTTCGCAACAATATTTATTCTGGCAGCGCTGGAAAGTGTTCCATAATCTATACTTGCTGCATAATTTTTCGTTCTTTTTTTGTGTGTTACAAAGTAAAAAAAGTTTGTATCTTTTAATTCAGATTAAAATGTTTACCATTCGACCCTGAAAATTTTTTTAAAATTATTTTTAAAACTTTACGCAGGAAAATAAGTTGTTCATGCCGCTCACTACTCCCATAGAATCTTGATTGTATTCCTGCATATTAATGTCGAATAAGTTAAATCATTCAGTGCAAGGATGAAACGTATCTGGTCAGACTGCCGAATTATATAACAATCTCAAGGTCAGTTACGAAAGAACCGTCTCTTATTATTGAGCATAAAGGTAAAAATTATTATTATACAAATAAATAAGACATGAAATAAAATATAAGCATACATTCTTTGCTTAGATTCTTTTGATATTTGGCTTCATTTATTACGAATTCATTAACGTCTAAATTACCGAGTGCTAAAGGAATGGGTGAATGAAACGTTACTATACCATTTAGATCTTTTCCCTCCAAAAAATATTATAAAACTACTCTGTTATCAATTCCTAACTGATGAATTAAACACACGCTGTGCTATAATTTTTTTATACAACCTCTTTTAGAGGAGAGAGCAGTTTTCCATACAATCTGTACATAAATCATCTCGTCTCTTAGTGAGTCAAGTACACTTGTGAGAATGCACAGCATGGTCAAAGTTAAAATAAGATTTTTTTTTTTTCCTAGTTTGATAATATTAACTTTGCATCTACAAATTGGCTTTTAATTTCATTAGTTCTACAAATAATGTCTGCCAGGATTTAACACATAAGGAGATCGGAACTTTTCATACTGTGTGGCTGAGTTGAGAAAGGCTCTAGAACCGATCTCGGTCCAGTCCTGTTGCCAGGGTAACTGGTCAGTCGACTTTATTTTAGGGAAGTCCGACATGCATATTCGCCGTTCCCAACCGTCATTGAATAAATAACTAATTGCGCATGCGTCAAAACTTAGAGATTGAAATTCTTAGGCTACAAAACGCGAATAAGGTTGCCAGATTGGCGTTTTTAGCGTATCAGGTGGGACATTTCGGTCAACATTTATTTCATTTCTTTGTTGACAGATGCCATTTTAGGTGTTTTTTAATAAGCCAATTAATTTTTTTTCTCTTAGTGTTTATTATTTTAAATTATCTGCAAACTATTTATTTTTTAAATAATTAAACGTAATTTAGCGAAATTGAACGACCTTTGTACCATGTAGAAAGATATTGATTTTAACAGAAGGAATTGCTTATTGTTTATTTAATAGACTTCATTAATTAAATACAAAACGTATTTAAAATTGTATTTTTATTTATTTTATAATTTCCTAAGTTTATTATTTTATTTATTTTTTTACCTCTGCTGTCAGAAAGTAGTGATATTCTTAAAATATTTAGTACCAACGCTTATGAAATTATTTTTTATTCAATAGATGAAGATATAAAATTTATGCAAATGAGCTTATCAGTAAATAACTTAAATGTATTGTTTAAACTTTATTGTTATTTAATAATAATAATGTTAGTTTTTTAAATCTTGTATGTTCTAATTGCCAATTGGTATTGCTTTAAATTAACATTAAAAAATTAAACAATGCATAAATTTAAATTAAATTGAAATAGTTTGTGACTTTTACAAAATTAATAGTTATTTATTTTTTGCACAATTTTTTTATTTCTATCTTTAATATATATTTTATTACCTATTAAATACAATTTAGTGAATATTTTACTATTGCCTTCTTTTTCGATATAACATGTAGGAAATGATTCTTTTGATTATCTTATAAACAATTAAAATCTCTGTTTAAATAATTATAAGATCCTTTTAATAATCACTTCTCTTTTGATCATTGGACACAGATGGTAGCACAAAAGACACTTTATGGATATATATATATATATATAATTCCTTATTCCATTTTGATCTTATTTAATTCTTAAATGGTAAAATATATTTATTTAAAAAATTTTATTTATACTTTTTAACACTTTCCAACATAGTTGAAAAGTGTTTATGAATTTGATTTGTCTGTCCGTTAACTCGCGTAAATATAGTATAGTAGGATTGGTAATGTAATTGATATGCATTATTGAGGTTTATCATAGCCTGTTTGGTATTGAAAATGAAGCGTGTAGCATTTATAGTTCCTTTACAGGGGCACCCAAAAGTATTGTTACATTATGCTCTATGTGGAAAAATAATTCACATTGTATTTTAATAGTGTCACACTATTTTAAACATAATGAAATTTATATATATTATTGAGGTGCACTAGAAGAAGGTTCCTATATAATATATTATATGTAGCATTTAGAGTACGTTTAAAAGGAAGCTCAAAAGTATTTCTTTTTTTACTGAGTTAAAGAACTTACAAGTGTATATGCTGCCGAAGTAAGTTTATTTATTTAGATATAGTTTCTGAAGATTGTAAAGTAGATATAGATATTTTTCTTAATATCTTCCCAGTTTTGATTCTTTTTCTTCTATGATCAACTATACTAGATTAATAAATTGTTATATATTTGATAATTTATTATTATTATCAAATATAATATAATAATATCTAGATTACTATCAATATAATTTTCAGATAATTAAAATGATAATAACAAATAAAACTTATTACTATTATTAAATTTACAATGGTGTTTTAGGACTCATGAAAGTTTCCTGTGGTATTTTACTCTTTTGTGAATCTGATGACTGAAACTTCAAATTGCAATTGATATATTTTAAATCTGTCCCATGCCTTAATCATAATTACTACTTTATTAAGTTATTTAAATGAAAGAGTTTATTGAATTATTTTACCAATACTGCTAGTATGTTACATTTTATAAATTTATTTATTATTATTATTAACTTATTATTACTAAATGTTATCAAATATTTTTATTATTTTATCAATGTAAATAGAAGAGAGGTAGTATTTTATCATTACTGCTAGTATGTTATATTTTATAAATTGTATTATCATTAAATGTTATCTAATATTAATATTTATATTATTTTATTAATGTAAATAGAAAAGAGGTAATATTTTGTAACCATAATTACAAAAGGCATTTCATCTTCATTATTAAATAAGATAATATTTATTATAGATAAAATTTATTATAAGTATTACCTCTTTTCTATTTACATTGATAAAATAATAAAAAGATTACTATTTGATAACACTTAATGATAAGTTAACAATGATAATAAATAAATATTACAAAATATAACATACTAGCAGTAATGAAAAAATAATTCAATGATTATGATATATATTAACCCAATTATGAAAAAGTAAGGAGACATATTTAAAATACATCAATTGCTAATTCAGGTTTCAGTCACCAGATTCACAAAAGAGTAAAATATCACAGAAAAATCTTATAAGTCCTAAAACACCATTGTAAATTTAATAATAATAATATTTATTTGTTATTAGCAATTTAATTATCTGTAAATTATATTGATAGAACATATCAATATCAACAGTAATAATTTGATAGTGTGGTGAACTTTCCGTTGTCATCCACCAGTTGGCAGGAAAAAATATTTGTTTTTGTATGGCAACAATAGTAATCGAGATATTATTATATTATATTTGATAATAATAAATTATCAAATAAATTACAATTTATTATCTAGTATAGTTAATATTATCATTTATTTGTAAATCACATTAAAGTTGATCATTGAAGAAAAATAATCAAAACTGAGAGGATATTAACAAGAATATCTATATGCATTTTACAGTCTTCAGAAACTATATCTAATTAAATAAACTTACTTCTGCTGCATATCCATTCCACTTGTATGCTCTTTAACTCGATAAATTGTATTATTTTCATCATTTTTGTAAGAAATATACGTATATTGTTCAGGTAAATTCATTATTACGTAAGCTATAAACTATATCACCAACTGACTTGCACGTGTTCACACAATAATTGGAGCAACATGTGCCTAAAATCCGAAAACCAAGCCAAAAGTAATCGCCAACTTGATATATAGCAACCTGATAAACCAGTTCTTGCCCATGCGCAATTTGCTATTTCTTCCATGACGGTTGGGAATGGCGAATATGCGTCCGGCATTTTCTTTTCATGCCAATTTTCTCCTGTTCAATCGGTCATTCCGAGAATTATCGCAGTCTTTTGTCCTTCCGTTCCGACGGACGAAGTAACCTGCTTTCTGTACTTACACATACTCATACTCCTTGTATTATTGAGAAATGCTTGAAAAGTTTCGTTTTATTACCAATATGACGTCATATTAATCTTTTTTCAATTGATGAAACTTTTTATTTCATTTTCATTTTTCACGTGGAAATCTTTCAATAGAAAATTAATTATTGTAGAAAGAAGTTTATTGTGGATTTTTAATTGTTGGCAACTGCTATAACGAAAAATGTTTAAATTTAATAGGGAAAGGCTGTTAGATTTTTGGTTTTTTATCTCTCTATATTAAAATAATGCGATTTTTTTTTTTTAATTTTGTGATTTTCAGCTTCATAGTAGGTATTCAGCTATAAGTACACAAAATTTCAAGTCTCTAAGTTATATTTCTGAGAACCGGCTCTGTGACGGACAGACAACGTATAGCGGGGCGAATAGTGTTTCGTGAGAGGAACGAAATCCCCCAAAACGGCCTGCGTAGAGATCGACACGCATCTGAACCAAGGAAAATGCACTTTATGGAATTTTTCTTCATTTCTATTTTCTAAAACAGCATTTTGTTGCATGTGAATAAGACATTAATTAATACTGAAAAAAAAAAAAAAAAAAAAAAAACTTGAGGTGTATATTACAATTGTTTCATACCAATAATGAACAACAAAAAAAAAACCTTCTTTTTCTTAAATTTGCGGTACTTTCGGAACCGGTTCCGAAAATAAAAGTACCTTAATAAAACCTTATCTTAACAGTTGTAAACAAAACCGATAAAAGTAAAAAAAAGGCCTGAACCACCAAGGAAAATGAACTTTATGGAATTTTTCTTCATTCCTATTTTCTAAAATAGCATTTTGTTATATGTAAATGAGACATTAATTAACACTGAAAAAAAAAAAAAAAAGACCCTGAGGAATATTACGATCCTTTCATACACATACACACCAATTTAAAAAAAACCTTATTTTTATTAAATTTGCGGGACTTTCCAAAAGTATCTTAATTAAAAAAAAAAAAACCTTGTAAACAAAACCGAAATAGTATTGAAAAACGTCCTGCGTAGAGATCAACCTCAACCTCAACTATGGAATGAAAAAAAAAAAAAATCATTTAAAATATTGAAACGCAAATGCGATATTTTAGAAACTTTCTCCCATAGGATTAACATTAGAAAGCGGGTGTTTTCGCATGAGTGAAGTAGCTTCTTAAGACGTCGCTTTTAGAGTGATATAGGCAAACTCGGTTAAATTTCTTTGTCTAGGTTATCTCCAAAAACACTTCGTTTTTGTTGTGCATAACTGTAAGTTTAACAACATTCCAGATGACATCTCTTTCCTTATGAAGAATGTCTGACATATCAACAAATTCTCTGAATGAAACAATAACTGAAATTGTAGCTGATGATTTGGAAGCTAAGAACGGGCTAGCAGTAGAGCCCAACAATGATCAGGAAGAGGAACCTCCCAAACAGATTGATGCAAAGAAAAAAAGCCTTCATTGATGAACTAAGGAGCTATATTTCGTATTTGAATATTTTTTTTTCTTCAGAAAACTGACATCAAACAAAAATAGATGTTTTTTTCTAACGCAAGTAACAGATGGGTACGTATTGAATTGTACAATTAAATAATACGTAACATATTTACTTACTATACTTTCCTTAATTTGTCATCCATTTCACGAATTCTAATTCTTATTCTACCAATTTATATAATTTATAACGTAAGTAAGTTATAGGTATACGTATAGCAGAGTGTCTATTCCAGATTTGCAACAAATTTCCCGGACTTTTTCATACTAATAATAAAAAAATAAAATAAAAAATAAAAATAAATCAGGTATCGAGATTTTGTGCTGTTACACACAAAAAATGTATAAGTTGTGAATTTAAGAGTGAAACGTTCACAACTGATTCTGAAGCACAAACTACTGATTTGTAAAACAATTTTTTGCAAAATTTACAAATTGTTGAACCTTTTACATGGTAAACATTTTGCGGATACACACTCTTAGCATCAGGTTCTATCCATTTTGTCCAATGAGAATGACATTCTTCATCACATCAGTCAAGTTAAATTGTTATATACACATTTCTTTGACATATCTTAGTACAAATAATAAAGATTTAATAAATTAAGCTAACAAATGTTCAGTTCCCAAAACAAAAAGAAGTAAGCACAGTGAAACACCTAATCAATCCTTTAACATTCAGTACAAAGTTTCAGTGAAGCTGGAATTGAAAATCTCCGAGTTACAAGGAGGGACGAAGAGGGGGTACACAAAATTACTTGTACGAGATGTTGAAATAAATACTCTTGACAGTACTTATGAAGAACAAAGTTAGATTTTCCTGGTGCTGCAATTTCAAATGCTTAGTTTTATAATCAAGAAAAAATTTCTAAATTTTTCTCAGAAATTTCAAAATTTTCAGATCTTTTTCTCAAGAATGGTAATTTTTCCTGACTTTTCCAGTCCATATAAATTTTCCTGACTTTTCCAGGTGGCTGTACACCTTGTTATTATATAAACATCTGGCATTTATTTTACTTTTAATATAAACTTTGCTTAGCAAGTCATTTTTAAGTGGACCCGAGAGCGACGTGCTAACGAGGTATGACAGTATCTATATATTTAAAACGCTAAGCGTTTTGTTTCGACAATCCGTGAGAACAAACTACTACATCAAATTACATCATTCTTTTTTTAAATGAAAGATATTTGATCACAGATTTGTTATCGTACATTCGTTTGTTCGAAAATTTAATTAATTAGCCGTAATTTTAAATTAAAATTTTACTTCGGCTTATGACGTCATAAAGTCGGCAATCGGATTAACGCCCACTGTTGCGACGTACAGAGTTTATTATCTGAACTCAATGGTTGCGAGCATAAAAAATAAATATTAAATATTAAAAGCACGTGACTTTTAGGCCGAATTTTTTAATTTGTAAGTTAAAATATAGTTAAAATGTTTAAGTATTTCGGTAAAAATATTTATCCGTGCGTTTTATAAGCAAATAAAAATTCATATTTACTGTGACGTCACGGAAATATTGTCCATTGGGTTCATTTTATCATTAAGCATTATAACTTTGTTGATGCCATTTTTTTCATTACAATTAAATGCAAAATATATTTTTATTTGTATGCATGGTGCTTAAGCATAAATGTACGTGTGAAAAGTTTGTACCGGTGAAAATGACGTTATGCTTAGCTTGAAATGCATTTTAACATTGATAAAACTAAAAAGAAAAATTTATATGATTGTGTCAACATGGCGTAATATTAACTGATATTTCATTTTTAATTTTAAAGATTGGAACTGGAGCCTTTATTGGTTGCTTCATCTTGATTGCATACCTTGATTACATGTTACCAATTACTTTTTTTAAATTATAGGATTAAGTTATAGGAATTATAGGATTTAAATTATTAAGATTTCCTTTTTTAATAAAAAAATTCACAAAAGTAAAGAATTTCAGGAAAAAAAACTTGAAATAATGATTGTATTTTTAGCTAGAATAAAAAATGTAAGGCTAATACTTTATAGGAATTATTTTGGTAGGTTTGTTATAAGTTCATTTAACAGTTCCTTATTAGCGGCAAAGTCTTATTTCTTTCACTGTGAATTTTTCGTTCGATGTCAAAAAATGGTAGTCTACTTTTGGACGCCAACCAAAACACAGTGGCAATATTTAGAAATATATAACGGTTGTGACAACAAACGGCACTATCGCTTTAGCTTTCATCGCGCTTACATCACTTCTAAATACTAAAAATTAAATTTTTTTTACTACATTTTACAATTTCAATTCTTACATCCTCAATTAGAAAAAAGAATTAGCTTTCGATTGAAATTTATTTGAAATCTGCCTATCTGCCGCTTAATTTAACGACTTTTTAAATAATTTTCAAGCATGAAATATTTTTCAATTCTATCTCAACAATGACCATCCGTTTGTTTTAATAATGTAAAATAGTTGCAACAATTGAAAATAGGTATCCATAACCTTCATAAAAAGTGAAAAAAAAAATAAAAACCTGTTAAATCATAAGATCAGATTATCCATAAGATAGAGTAGTATTTTGGCACTAAATATAAAATCTGTCAAAAGAAAAAAAAAACTATTTTTAGTTTATGATTAACATAAAATTGATATGTTGAATTCGTTGATGTATATGTTGAATCAGAATATGCTAGGAACTGTAATTTATTATTTTTTTAAAGATCCATTGGATATTTAACTGTACAAGAGACCGACTGTGATGGAAAAGGAATAATCATCCTGATTATGTAAAGGGATACAAGAAACCATACAAGTAAATTACAATTGAAAACATTAAAATTCTCCCTCATCTACATATTAATTTATTATTTTTAACATTAATTCTTCATTTTTACATAAAAATTGATTAGCTTAAAACAATGGATGCGTTTTAGAAGATATGGATTTGAAACGAACAATGATTAAAGAGGACATTTTAAAACTTTTAATTTAAACATTTTAAAACTTTTTTTAACGTCGAATTTCAACGGTGCCTTTGGGCAGATGCAATACATATGCGCATAGGAGCTCATTCGATTGCATTATCACAGGGGGGGGGGGTGCTTATACTATGTTCTTTTATTTACTGAATATGAGATGAAAGTAGGAAATTTGTATGATACTTTATGATAGGACTATTTGTATAATACTTTATAGGTCCATGACATTTTTTTTTTGTCGTGGGGAATATGGTGGTAATGTCAAACTGATTTGCATTACACATTTGTTTACGGAGTGTTCGTTTGGAGTTTGCATCGGAAATAGCATTTCACTGGGGGGGGGGGGGGGGGGATTTTTTAAAATAAAATATTTGAAAGACTGTTTCATACGGAGCCCTACTTAAATAATAAAGAAGCTTATTTTACTGATATTGTTATAGTATTTTTTTTCCGTCACGTTTTTACGGGTTCCATCTAGTATTGTTTTAAGTGCAAACGGATCAATTTTTCGTAAGTAGGCTGCACCTGATAAAAATAATTTTAAAAAAATCATTCTTGAAAATTATTTTATAAACCATAAAAAGTCAGTGAATTGAGAGGCAGATTTTAAACAAATTGCATTTGAAAGTACATTTCCCCTCCCTATTCGACGGTGTAAAAATTGAAATTATGCGATGTTTAGAAGTTAACAAATTTACAAAAAAGCTAAATTTATTATTCAGGCCGTTGCCATCGTCAATATGACGTCGACATTACTCGCGGACATGTTTTGATTTATAATATAGAATAGATAGATACAATCTTCCAAAACTATTCTGAGATTTCTTCCTTCATTTTATCAGTTTGCTGTTGACAGCCGTCTGCTTTTTTAATAAGATCTCTTGACATAAAGGAACATCTTTTGATCATAAAATTCTGGTAGAGATAAGTTTTATCTGGAGAGCAAACGAACAAGGTTATTAGTTCGAGTAAGTAAATAAATGTTAAAAAGAAATGGGTTTGTTTTATTATTTTACATGCTCACAAACATACAATACATATCTGAATGCTTATAGACGAGCTTATATCCTTGTTAGGACATTGTTTCTTTTTTTATTAAAAGGAATTTTCTTTTTGACTGAGAAAGCTGATGTGTACATTCTTAATCCACGATAATTCCTGAAATAGCATACCTGCCAACATGTCTATTTTAAAAACATTAAGTACAATTTTTCCCATATTCTTTGTGCGTCAATAAAAGTATACACATATGTAATAAAATGTTTATATATAAAGGTAACGTGTAAGACATGTTTTACCATACTCAGGTTACTGATAAACATAAAAATATTAAATGGATATACAAAGTTAAATTTAATTGTATGTTTAAGAGGCTGATTTAACTTAGCCCCAAAAAATGGTTGCCATAGTTTTTTTTTTTTTTTCGTAATATATTTTTAATTATTAAAACATTTTATAAGACAGAAAAGATCAGATAAATAATTTTTCTGATCTAATCAGAAAAATAACAAATTTGCTATTTTTAACAGATTTTCAGGGACATAAAAATAAAAATCACTAAATTTTGTCATGAGGAAGTATTTAGAATTAATACTTTAACAGATTTTTAAATGAGAAAATTAATCCTGAAACAGTTTTAAAATGTTATTAACAGTTTATACACGTAGTTACGCAAGTTTACGAATTTATATTATGATAGCGGCCCGTCCCGGCTTCACGTGGATGGACAATGTGTCGACTACAATGTGAGGTAGGGATGGGGTAGGTAATTAAAAAAAAAAAATGTTCTAAATCGGAGAAAAGCGGGAGTGAGACAAAATTGCAGTATACTTGCAAATTTTAAACTTTAAATAAAAGTTTGTAAAAATGCGATAAGCATTTTTTTTGTTTATGTACATATTGAAACTAATAAATTTATTTTAATATACCTTCCAGGTACTTTAATATACCTTCTTCTTTTTGACCTTCCAGGTAACATAAGTAAAAATGTAACATCCTAAAATACGCCGATCATAATAACGCATTCACGCCCATAAACCGTCAAAATGACAGTCAGAAAGAACTTATGTTATTTTAACGCAATCATACTAAATCCCTTAGCTTTATAAATGATTAAAAAAAAATAATTAAATAGATAAATAAATAAAAAATTCCTTTTAAAAATGTCTTACGCAAAATATCTATTCAAAAATCAGTAATAGTTCTCTTATTTGTCTAATCTTCCATAATCAGGTTCATATCCGATGTTGACGACGAAATCGTTAAAATATCTTTAAAATAACTGAAATATGTGTTTAACCTGTGGTGTAGCGAGTGTTAATTTCAAACATAAACATTCACGCACAGCTAAACTAATAAAGAATCCACTGGATTCAATTAAAAATTATTTAATTAAAAAAAATTATTCTGTACAAGTTCTTTGTGATTTACAATTTAATCGTGATCTTCATAATCACCGCAGAACACAGCGGAAAGCACTAAAAAAAACATCTCACTAAAACCGGAGCTGTTTACAAGCGAACCTCATCGCTCGCTTTCCAACAACAGACTCCTCGCTTCTCTACGTCTACGTGTACACTGTCCACTGGGGGTAAGGGCGGAAGTTCTCGGTCATTGCTCCAAAATGACCAACCCCCTCCCCACTTCTGCGAGCATCTTCTAACGTTCAGAAGGAAACAAGCGTTCTTTTGGAGAAATACTGCACCCTGCAGCCGTTGTTACAGCTCCTTCCCCCTAAAGAATTTTCATACGGTGCATACACCTATGAAAATGTAAATTTGAACCAGGTACCGAGCCCCTCATTCTTAACACACTAAATCTGAAAGGTCCCAACACCTAAACTCCAGTTGGAAGTGCTAAGGAAATACCTTAATAACTTTACCTTAATACTTTTACCTTTTACTAATACCTTAATAACTTTATACACTTTAATTTTTCTCTATACAAGGTTCATACAGACGCACGCGTACTCAGTTTTGAAAGACTCATGATAATCCTAGATTTCACTTATGAATTTCCATAACAATTCAAATAATAAAAACATTTTCGTAATCAAATCTAATATAACAGATGAGATATTTATCTGAGTTCAATAACTGACACAGTGCGATTCCTTGACATTAAAGAAAATTCTAAAAAAAATACTAAATTACACACAAAATATATACAAGTGATAAATGACAAAAAAAAAAACAATAACTCGTAAATAAAAATTATAAACAAATACTAATTCGGGAATCAAGTAAAGAAATTACACTATTCGGTCCTACTTAACCCATCTGCATTCCCGTGAAGTTTCCCAGGTTTGTGTTCGATTTTGAAGTTGAATGACTGCAAATACAATGCCCACCTAGTCAATCTCGCATTGTTCCCCATCATAGTTTTTAAGTACGTCAGAGGATTGTGATCTGTTTGGACTACAAACCGCTGCCCGTCCAGGTAGTGATTCAGTTTTTTCAGACCGTACACAATTGCTGCCAATTCCCGTTCAACAGTGCTGTAATTCTGCTCTGCCCTGGAAAATTTTTTACTCAAGTACAGAATGGGATGTTCCTCCCCATCTCGTACCTGTGACAGGACTATACCAGCACCATATAAACTTGCGTCGGTCTGCACAATAAACTCCTGACTATAATCTGGGGCGTACAATACGGGACTCTGGGTTAACTTCTCTTTTAATTCCTGGAAAGCCTTTTCGCACTCCTCACTCCACTCTATCTTTTCTTTTTTGATCTTCCCTTTCAAAACATTTGTTAAGGGGACTGCAATTACTGCATAATCCTTTATATACCGTGAATAATAACCCGTCATTCCCAGAAATGACCTCACTTGCGTCTTAGTGGAAGGCGTTGGAAATTCCTGGATAGCCTTCACTTTTATGTCACTGGGAGACCGCTTCCCCGAACCTACCTCGTGACCCAAAAACCTCACACTATCCTGTGCAAATTTACACTTTGTGGGTTTCACTGTTAGGCCGGCCTCTAACAATCGCTTCAGAACCTCAGCGATGTCCTTCATGTGACTCTCCCATGTAAGAGAGAACACCGCAATGTCATCGATATATGGCAAGGCAAACAATTCAAGCCCACCCAAAACACTTATTAATTTGCAGAAGTAGAAAGGTGCGTTCAGGAGACCAAACATCATGACCTTGGGTAAAAATACTCCGAAAGGTGTCACAAAAGCAGCGTACCTTTGGGCCCTTTTGGTCAGTGGTATCTGGAAATAACCTTTGGTTAAATCCATTACCGTGATGAAAGTCGCCGAACTCACTTTTTCTACGACCTCCTCTATATTGGGGAGTGGAAAAAATTCCGTTCGGGTCTTCGCATTTAATCTGCGATAGTCCACACAGGGACGAGGATCCTTTCCCGGAACCTCTACCAAAATCATGGGGGACGTAAAATCAGACTGCCCTACTTCTATCACTCCTAATTCCAATAGTCTCCTAATTTCCCCTCTTAAAATTTCGGTCTGCCTAGGTGACATTCTATAAGGTTTCGCCCTCACCGGTGATTCATCTGTCAACTCGATATCCATCTCTACCAGATGGGTACGTCCAGGGTCTGAAGAAAAAACTTTTCTATTTCTCTCTATAACCTCCTTAAATAAACTTATTTGGCTATCTGTCACTTTTTTCTCTAACTCGCTGTTATACACAACTTCCCAGAAGTCAATTTGTGTGGGGTTTGGCAGGGGATAAGGGATCTCAGCATCTTCTTCCACCTCTTCCGCATCTATGTCAATCAGCAGATTAACAAATTCAGGCCGCTTGTAATAAGGTTTCAAAAGATTCACATGGTAGATAGTCGCCTTATTGCGCCTCTCTGGCAAGTCAACTGTGTAATTTGTTTCCGAAATCACTCCAGTGACAGTTCCCGGCCCGACCCAATTTACGGCCATCTTATGAGGCTTTGATGTTGCCAAAACTAACACCTGGTCACCAACTTTGAATTTTCTAGTTACCGCATTCCTATCATACCATGTCTTCCTTTTGTGCTGACATTCCTCCATACGCCTAGTTGCTAAATCCTGACACCTTTTCAACCTATTCGTCATATGCACTTTATCATCACCTCTCCGTGACTGCGATACCCGCACAAGCTTACCATCTCTAACACAAAATTCTTTTTCGTTAGGTTTACTGGCCTTCTCCCACAACTGCTTAAGTGAAGCGCAATTTATCTGCTCTTCCTTAAATTTCTCTGTGGATACCTTCTCAAACCCCTTCTCTGCCTCTAACCTTTCCGGAATAACTATCCCATCTTCTTCCTCACCGCCACTAGACTCCTCTTCATCCGGTTCTCCATCCTCCGAACCAAATTCACTCTCAACTTGCACAGCGGACATTTCTCTCTCATGTTCACGCCTCTGACTGCGCGTCACTACAGCATTTACCGGTACAGGATTACGCCTCGACTCCTCAATAAGCTCAGCCGTTTTGTTTCCTAACAAATAATAACCTTGTTCTAACTCGATAGGTTTCACAGCTACCTTAGTGACGACCGTTCCAAAATCTCCTTTAATTGTAACTCTAGCCAATGGCAAACATTTACATTCATTATCCAGGGGTTGTTTAATCCAAGTGACTTCACCAATCAAATCCTCATTATCAATCCAGCTACGGTCACAAAGATCAATGCCAGCCCCAGTATCCCGTAAGTAATCCCGTTCTATTCCATTAATTTCTGCCTTTTTGAAATACGGTGCAAAACACTCTCCTAAACTAACATCTACACCCAGGTGACTAACTACATCTCCAGAGTCTTTACGTTTTAAATCTGGGCAATCCGGTCTGATATGCCCTGCACGGTTACACTGGAAACAGACAATAGGTTTCCTTCTATCAAACTTATCTTTATTCCAAGAATTTCTACTTGCGTGATCCTTTTTATCAGCCCCTCCCGACTTTACTGCCTGTTCCCCCTTACTCTTGAAGTTATCCTGACCGTTCCTGTCCCTACCAAATGACTTATTATTCCAAAATTTATTTTCCATTTTCTTAAAAATCCCTCTCACACTCTCATATTTATCGCATTTTTCTGCTAAATAGGACGCTGTCTTCATCTCATCCCATTCGTCTAAGAATTTCTCTTTAATTTCAAAAGGGACTCTACGTTTCACCTGCTCTGTGAGTATAAGTTCTTTGAGGGATTCGAAATCATTCACTTCAACCGTTTCCAACCAGTTATCCAAATACCCTCTCAGCTCATACACAAGTTCAGACCACAGTGCACCTGACTTCCTTTGATGGTTTTCAAATTTAGTTTTAAGGGCACCAGCTCCTAATCTAAACCTTTTTAACAAAACGCTTTTGATGTGCTGATAGTCATCCCTTTTCTCTAGCGGTTCCTTTACAATAATTTCCGCAACATCTACAGGCAACAAGGGTATAAGCTGTGATACATAATTAGATTCATCTAAATTTTCTTTTAACGCCTGACTCTCAAAAATCATAAAAAATAAAGTAATGTCAATAGATTTAGGGTCAAATTTTGGGACTAAATCTTTTAAACTTACTTTTTTAGCACTTTCCAACCTAGTTGAAAAGTGCTTATGACTTCGGTTTGTCTGGCCGTCTGGCCGTCTGCCGTCTGCCGTCTGTCCGTGCTCTAACTCCCGTAAATATGCTCGGATTGCTCTGCAATTTTTATATGTTATTATCGTTATCTATAGCATGTTCCCTATTTCAACGGAAGTGTGTAGCACTTATAGTTTTTTTACAGGGACACTCAAAAGAATTCCGTTACATTGCGGTCTATGGGGAAAAATCATTTGCTGTTTATTTAAATAATGTTTCACTATTTTAAACGCATTGAAATTTATATATATCACTAAGGTGCATTAGAAGAAGCTTAATATGGAACAGGGTGTGCATAGCACTTATAGTTACTTTACAGGGACAGTAAAAATAATTCCGTTACATTACGTCTATGGAGAAAAATCGTCTGCGGTTTATTTAAATAATGTTTCACTATTTTAAACGCATTGAAATTTATATAGATCACTAAGGTGCATTACAAGAGACTTACTACGGAATATTGTGTGTATAGCAGTCATCGTTCATTTACAGGGACACGCAAAAGAATTATCTACTGTCTGTTAACAATAATTCCTGGAAGTGCGTTTTAAGTTACTGAACGCGATTTTAATGTTAACTTGCTTTTTGTCTATTACGTGGTGTGTATAAATTCTGTAGATCCTATACAGGGCAGCACAAAAGTTCGCGAACACATTTCTGTTTATTGACAAACTCCAGACGGAGAATTTTAAAATGTGCTACACGTTTCCTAACTGAACTAAAATTTAGCATCCTATGTAGTATATATACAATTCTATATATCCTATACAGGGCTGAATAAAAGTATTCGGATATTTTTCCGAATATTGTATATGTTGGAAATTCCTGAAATTATGTTTTTAAATATGTTATGCGTTTTCCAAATTGTTTACTTAGAAGTTATTTTTTAGCTTATTAAACGGTATGATTTGTAAAATTATTTTGGAAGCGTTGGAAAGTGCTACATAATCTATGCTTGACGCATGATTTTTCGTTCTTGTTATCTTTACTTTCTGCCACTACAGAAACAGTGGAAGCTACAGAGGTAGTATCTACATTGTATTGTAACTTCGCCTTCTCTAACTCCAACTGTCTATCTTTCTCTCTTTCTGCCAATTTATCTAACCTTTCTTGCTCCGCTAATTTGTCTGATCTTTCTTGCTCTGCCAGTTTTTCCCTCTCTATTAATATCCCTTCCAACATATCTTTAGCCATTTGCTCCTCATAATCAGAGGCACGCAAAATTGCCTGAATTATCGCTACCTTTTTACTGTCCGCAGGTAATTCTGTATCAAAATCGGCCGCGAGCAATAGCAGAACGCTTTTATTTTGTTTATTCAAGAAACTGGCCATAATTAAACACAGAAAATATCGCAACACAAAATACAAAAAAGCACAATAATTTTCCCGAACACAATTAGCAATAAAAAAGCAAAGAAAATCAAGGATCTACTTTTCTTTTCAAAACTGAGTAACTCCCTAAATAAAACACCATAAATGATAAGATAAACCCAAAAAACACTCATAAAAATACTACACAGTAAAGAAAAGACTTAGTAGATTAATTTAAACAAAATTCCTTTCTACTAGGAATATGAATTTATTTTAAAAATGAATTCACAGTGATAATTTTCATTAATTCAATCTCCTACCTCTAAACAAATGCTTTCACACTGTAACACATATTGTTTAGCTGCATTAGCACTCTACATGTGCATAAAAAATAATTTAATCTTTATACTTATCACAAAAGAACAAAAACACACATAAAATAAATAACCCGCCACTTCTGCAATAAATATTTACCTGAGAACATTAGTACAATAACCAGAGAATATAAAATAACTTATAGCTATCCCGTACGCATGAACCTTGAAGTAATAATAATAATAATAAACCCTACTTCAAATTACTTAGCCCAACATTATTTCTACTAAATTTATGTACATGTATATATAACAATGGGACCTCCCAAAATTCAGCATGCACGAGAAATATAGGGGCTTACCATTCCATATTTGATGTTTACGCTGGGGGACACATAGCAAATTCCAGGGTCGGCAGATAAACAGTCCAACAGAAATGAAGCTCCACACCGGATCTTTATCGATGGTATCCACTCGCTCCACTTCACAAGAATGAATCCTTGACCTTCCGGACAGAACACTGATTCTTCTTTACAGAGACTCCAAATGTCAGAAAATAAAACTCTGGATACTTGGCCGTTCCAAAACTCGTGGAAATCGTCGACAAAGTTCTCCCACAAAATGCGTGCTTATACGATAACTGCACGACTTTAACAAATATAATTTTTTTTGCAGAAGGTGGCTAAGAATTCGTGGAACTAATTAATCTAGTTCCAACATCCCACCGAGCACTGCCACCATTAATCATAAGCTGTGGTGTAGCGAGTGTTAATTTCAAACATAAACATTCACGCACAGCTAAACTAATAAAGAATCCACTGGATTCAATTAAAAATTATTTAATTAAAAAAAATTATTCTGTACAAGTTCTTTGTGATTTACAATTTAATCGTGATCTTCATAATCACCGCAGAACACAGCGGAAAGCACTAAAAAAAACATCTCACTAAAACCGGAGCTGTTTACAAGCGAACCTCATCGCTCGCTTTCCAACAACAGACTCCTCGCTTCTCTACGTCTACGTGTACACTGTCCACTGGGGGTAAGGGCGGAAGTTCTCGGTCATTGCTCCAAAATGACCAACCCCCTCCCCACTTCTGCGAGCATCTTCTAACGTTCAGAAGGAAACAAGCGTTCTTTTGGAGAAATACTGCACCCTGCAGCCGTTGTTACAAACCATTTTTCAGCACATTGGTTTAGATGTATTTTATGCTCCTAACTAAAACTGCAGCTGAGATATAGCGAAATGACTTAAAATTTTCGACCCCTATTTAACTCCCCTTAGTAGTTAAATTTCTAAAATCACTGAAATACATGTTCAGCTAATTTTTTAGTAGATTTGTTCGACCAATTTGTTCCATTTTATTAAAAGACAATCGTCTTTGGATTCAGAGGAAATGCTCTCTTTAGATAACGATAAATTTAATAACCTCCATAGAATAACATCATTTTTATTAATACCAATTCGAAGGTAAGCAACAGTTTATTTTAACAACACTTCGACGACAAAATCTCAATACTCTCTGCGTCTGTCTCGCGGATTTTGCTGTGCTTGCGTATTTAAATTAATCGCGCAAAGTGACAACCAAGTCACTTGACTTTCCTTCTCCAATCATAATCGCTTTAAGAGGGATTCATTAACTGTTACGTTGAAATAATCTTGAGGTAAATTTACTTTCGAGGCGCGAAAAGACCTTCTAGAACAATCTAATAACCTCGAACTCAGGTACACGTCGTGGAAACAAACAATACGATCTGATCTCGAGAGTGCCGCTTACAAATAGATTTCAGACGGTAATTTTAGCTTACGCTACAGAAAAACAGAAAAGAAAAGAAAAATGAACTTATTGATGCGGAAAAAAATTTAGAACATTAAAGCATTGAAATATTATACGAGAGAATTTGATATTTTAATAAAAGGATGATTTTAATTAAATAGGTTTTTTAGAACAGGATAGTTTAGGAGTTATGACATTTTAGCAAATTAAGAAAAGAATTTAGAGAGATTTGAATTACACGGGAAATAATAGTGAATTTTAATAACAAAAGGGTTTTATTTAAGGAATATAAGTAGTTAGCAACATTTTTAGATTTAAGCAATTTGGAATAAATATTATTAGGGTATTAAGATATTATACCTTTACATATGAAGATTGATAGATTAGTTTAAGAATAGGTTTTAATTTAATAAGCTGGTATAATATATGGAATATTATTAAAAGGAAAATTTTTATAGAATAATGTTAACATTGCTTAAACAAAAATTTTAAATTTTGTAATATATATAGTGCAAATTTAATAAATTTGGAATAATGTTTGATTACATTAAGCAATGTTTAGAACACTAACTCACTTTGTCAAGTGTACGAACTTTTGACTAAGAAAACGACATTTAATGTTTTAATGTAATTTTTAATTAATTATAAATAGCAGGGCAGATTTTGTCTCCCCATGAAAATTTATAAAACAACACTGAAGATTTTAAATACATTTTATGCACATCTCAATTAATTTTACAAATATATGCAGATTAATGATTATGATGGTCGCACATAAAAGTTGAGTATGGCTGATTTAGATAACCAATTTAAAATGCATGTAACAATTATTTTTAATTATTTACAGCGTATCTGTTTCGTTATATCATATAAAACCAACACTATGTATTTCTGAAAATATATTAAGAATGTATGCATAAAATTGATCCAAAAAATACCATGAAATTCTGAAATATTAAATTATAATTGAGTTGAGAAATTATGCAAATAATTGACCCCTGTTGATTTATATATGAAACAGCAATCGGATTCATTTATAACACCCACATTTTACAGCAATTCTTTGAATTAAAGATAGGCGATATAGAAGTTCCTTCAAGATAACACAGACATAGCAGAATGTAGACAATATGATAAAAACACAAAAATTCTTTAATGGCCTTTTTTCACTTTAACGTAATATTTATAGTAATTCCTTAAATTTAAATTTCAAATCTAAATAGAATAGACAATTTTTCAAAAATTTTTTAATTGATCATTTACAGTATGATTTGGTAAAGAACAATATGCAATATACTAAAACCATCCCTGAAAAATTATGCAACAGTTCAAGTTTCATCGAAATCCATTCAGCAGAATCTTTTTAAAAAGGTTAATCTTTCATAATCAAGTTCATCTGATTATGGAACTTTCCTCCATAATTCTATAACTAAGTAATGTACAGGTTATATACTAAATATAGAGCAACCTATAATAATAAAAAGAAAGTTTTGCTCTGTGTGTGTGTCTGTCTGTTGGCGATGGCTAGGAAAATTTAGCGCACTTAGAAGTCTGAAAATTTAGGTGAGGATCGTCCAAAACCTGTCCTGGTGTACTGGAGAATCAGAATTTTAATGTTTTAATTATTTACTGAAATATTAATTAAAATCCACAAAGAACTTTCATCGAAAATACGCTTTTTTTCTTCGGTTGGTTGGTTGTACAAGTCTTCACAGAAATAATTAAATAAACCAGAGTAGCGATACATAGATAAGGACTTCTAACGAAATAGCGTTTAACATGGATTGCAGTTACTGGCGTACAGCCATGCTAATGTAGTGCCACCTGCACACAACAAATTACACAGATGCCACCTTTTTGAAACATTTTTCCAGGCACGTTTTTCTTCATGATAATTACCTGGGTTTAAGTTTTTTTCTTTACATGACATATTATTACGATAGAGATTATTAATACAGAAAACTTTAACAGATTATTTGTTATATTTGCAGGGATGGGGAGGGGCAAGAGGGAAACAACTTCTTATTAAATATCGCATTTATTTTACTTGACTGTGCGCCACCTGGCAGTGGCTTTTCCTTTAATTGACCCCACCCCTTATTAATAAATCCAAATCTACTGCTCTGATTTCAACAGAACTAATTATATTTAACAATTTTAATATCTTTAGTTTCATCCGTAGCATTTAATTGCTGTTTTATATAGAGAATGCAGGTAGAACTTCTAAAATCCGGAATCGATCGGGTGTAGAGTATTAGAAACTCTACAGTATGTGTTTCTTATTTTTAAGTGTTGCTTTAATTTAGAATTTAAATTGTTATTTCTCAGTCTCTAAAATCCGGAATTTTCGAAAAATACGGAATTGCGGAATCCCGAGCAATTCTGGATTTTAGAAGTTCTACCTGTACCACTATTTTAAATCTTAGCTAATAATGTTCCGAACTTCTCCAAACCAGTTCCATTTTTATTAAATTATAGTAAAAATCAGCATTCATAGCTTCAAGGTGTATTTCTAGATTAAGCAAACGAATGAATTTTGAAAGGTGGTCCTTCCAATCAGTCATTTGCTGAAGGGCACTTGACCATCCCTTCCTGCAAGGTTTTGTTCTTTAACTGTGCCCCCATTTCCATATCTCAGCAATGATCTTTCTGATTTCAACGCAAGTGATTCCAAACATTATAATTAACTTAATAGTCACCCTCTATAACATTAAACTAAATTTATGAGTAGCGTTTACCACTATTTCCAAATAATAGTTTAAGCCAAATTTGTAATTAAATTCCTAGCTTAAGCAAATGAATGAATTTTGAAAGATGCATAGTGGTCCTCCTAAATAGTCATTTGCTGAAGGTCACTTGAACATCCCCTCCCTCAAGGTTATTTTCTCTAACTGTGCCTTATTTCAATTAACGTGGCTAATAATGTTCCCATCTTCTCCAAACCAGCTCAATTTGGCAACACACCAACTATACAGTGCTGTAGGCAGCAGGGGCCCGCCTCAGAGGTTTGTTTAGAACAGAATGCTCCCCTGGCGGTGGAAGGAGAAATAAAAGATTTTCCGAAGCGTTTGAGCATGCCCGGTATACGGTGCCGAAGCCATCGAAGATCCTGGGCCAGAGTTTTTTTTTTTTTTAAACAGATTTAAGTTTATTACACAGGCTCAGGCAACGGCGGGCATGTCAGCTAGTATATACTGAAATATAGGATATATACTAAAACCTTCCTTGAAAAATATCTAAGAGTGCAAGCCCAATCAAAATCCATTCAGCAGAACTAAAATTATAAGCGACCAGAATGAAAGTCCCATTTGCATTTTATATACACTACTAGTATATAACCCCGTCAAGAATGACGGATTGTCGATCCGCGTTTCATTTTCATAAGATTTCATACAAACAAACAGCATGAAGATTTATTATTCAAAGGTTTGTATTGTAGAAAAATACATTTTAAAAATGACAAATGATTTCTACAAATAAAAATAATGAGGATATATATGCACACACACACACACACACACACATATATATATATATATATATATATATATATATATTTTTTTTTACTTAGTATTACATTTCTAAAATAGTTCAACGATTGGACAAAACATTCAAATTAAATATTAACAAATAATCCATGTGTGAAAGTTTTTGTAAAAAAGTGTTATCAATGTGTTTCTAAACAGCTAGACTCACCACATAACTGATTGTTTGTTTATACAGGGTGATTCATAAAAGATGGGCAGAACTTTAAGGGGTTATAGTACACTTAAAGACAAATAATATTAAATAGGAGACTAAGGGTCCCAGACGTATTCCCAAGGAGATAGGGGGCATTAAAGTTTAGGGTCCGAAATTTCAAATGATTATAAAACATGGAAAAATTGGTCGATTCGTTTGCGGTTTTTGCAAAAAATTTTCTTTATTCCAGTATTTTCTTGAAATAAAATTTTAAAGTTCAATTTCAAAAAATGCCGATAGGGGGCGCTTTAGACTTTGGAGTAACAAACAATTATTTTTTAACGTTATTTTTTGTATTTCTTTAAATGATTTCGAAAGCTTAGACTTAAACTTAAATTTTGATCTAAAAATCTGAGTCCTAACGAGTAGTTAAGTAGCGTAAACTGAAATTTGAAATTTGAAACCCTTCTCCCCCCAGAACAAAAATCAGTTATTCCCGATCTTTGTGTCGTAGATTAGGCTCTAACTACTGCCGCGTTTTGCTAAAATTATTCTTTATGTCAGTATTTTCTTGAAAATAAATTTTAAAGAAAATTTTCAAAAAATTCCGATAGAGGGCGCTTTAGACTTTGGAGTAACGAACAACTATTTTATACCGTTATTTTTTGTGTCTCATTAAATGCTTTCTAAAGCTTAGACTTAAACTTAAATTTTCAGCTCAAAATCTGAATCGCTGAGCGTGGTTCAGTAGCGAGGGGAGGGGATTCAAATTTCAACTTCTGAACATAGTTCAGTTTGCACTACTTAACCATGCCCAACGATTCTGTGCTGTGATACGAGGCAAAAATACAACTTTCGTCAAGGACTGCATAGTCGGAATTCACTCATAAAGGCACTAGCACAGTTGGAAACGTCGCTCATGCAAACGTTAAAGCTCCATTCCTGACGCTAGTCACCGGGTGAAGAAGGAAACAGAAAGTATGCAAATGTCAAATGGGGAAGAAGAAGAACACGTATGCAAAATTTCGACACGATTCAGGCATAAAAACCACTGAACGGTGAGTCAAGTGTAAGTCGCTGTAGTAATGAATCGGAAGATGGTGCCCTTCACGAATAAGGAAAAGGCTGAGATGCATTTAATTTACGGAGCGGCAGATGGAAATGGTGCAGAGGCACAACGAATGTACGGAGAGCGATTTCCTAACAGGCGGTTGCCTAACCGCAAAACTTTCGAGCGCTTGCACAGACAGTTGTGTGAGACGGGATCATTTCTCGCTTCCCGGTCGAATGCAGGTCGTGCAAAAAAGGACGAATCAGTAGTTGTTGCAGAAGCCATTCTGGATGTAGTAGCGGCGCAGCCAAGTACAAGTACACGAACAGTGGCTAGCCAGGTGGATACCTCACAGTCCACGACTTGGAGGGTACTGAAGGATGAACATTTGCTCCCGTTTCATGTGCAACGAGTCCAGAAACTGTCTCCAGGGGATTATCCAAATCGTATTGAATTCGCCCGCTGGTTTCTGCAGCAGAACGCGCTAAATCCACATTTTGGACGAACTGTGCTTTTCACCGATGAATGTACCTTCACACGTGAAGGTACATTTAACACACACAATGCACATGTATGGGCGGATGTCAATCCACATGCTACGTATCCACATGCTTATCAGAGACGCTTTTCCATCAATGTTTGGGCAGGAATCCTCGGAGACCACCTAATCGGACCGTACCTTCTTCCTGAACGCCTCAACGGTAAAACATACCTCACATTTCTGCAACATGTGCTGCCAGACCTGTTAAACGTTGTTCCTCCACGCATCCGGCGGGTCATGTGGTTCCAGCACGATGGAGCGCCAGCCCATTACGTACGAGACGTCCGCAACTATCTGGACATCACATTTCCGAACAGATGGATTGGTCGAGGTGGTCCTGTTGCTTGGCCTGCTCGCTCGCCAGATCTTTCACCCCTCGATTTCTTTTTTTGGGGACGATTGAAGGCTCTTATGTATGAGACACCCATTGAATCCCCCGAGGAACTGGTCGCCAGACTTTCCGCCGCTGTAGGGGAAGTGCTCGAAAAGCCTGATGTTTTCGCGAATGTTCGCCGTTCCATTCGTCGCCGTTGTTCTGCGTGCATAACCTCTGGTGGTCACAATTTTGAACATTTATTGTGATTACATGTTAAAAAATATGCTTTGGTAACATAATCCTAATTTGTGTCTTTTTACCTCGTATCACAGCACACAATGTGTGGATATGGTAAACTGAACTGTGCTCAGGAGTAGAAATTTCAAACCCCTCTCCCCAGAAACTTAACCACGTCTAACGATTCAGATTTTGGGCTGAAAATTTAAGTCTAAGCTTTAGAAAGCATTTAATGAGACACAAAAAATAACGGTATAAAATAGTTGTTCGTTACTCCAAAGTCTAAAGCGCCCTCTATCGGAATTTTTTGAAAATTTTCTTTAAAATTTATTTTCAAGAAAATACTGACATAAAGAATAATTTTAGCAAAACGCGGCAGTAGTTAGAGCCTAATCTACGACACAAAGATCGGGAATAACTGATTTTTGTTCTGGGGGGAGAAGGGTTTCAAATTTCAAATTTCAGTTTACGCTACTTAACTACTCGTTAGGACTCAGATTTTTAGATCAAAATTTAAGTTTAAGTCTAAGCTTTCGAAATCATTTAAAGAAATACAAAAAATAACGTTAAAAAATAGTTGTTTGTTACTCCAAAGTCTAAAGCGCCCCCTATCGGCATTTTTTGAAATTGAACTTTAAAATTTTATTTCAAGAAAATACTGGCATAAAGAAAATTTTTTGCAAAAACCGCAAACGAATCGACCAATTTTTCCATGTTTTATAATCATTTGAAATTTCGGACCCTAAACTTTAATGCCCCCTATCTCCTTGGGAATACGTCTGGGACCCTTAGTCTCCTATTTAATATTATTTGTCTTTAAGTGTACTATAACCCCTTAAAGTTCTGCCCATCTTTTATGAATCACCCTGTATAAATATTTATTTCATCAGGGGTGATTCGGTTCAAGTTTTCCTAAAAATTTAAGGGATTCGGTTTCGAAAATTTTTGTCTTCAGTCCAAAAATTCGAACATAAATATCTCGAATTTTGAACGATCGTCGCCGGAAAAATCAATTATGTCTATCGTTCACAGAAAAACAGTAGACAATTTCTTCAAATGATTGTGGAAACAACGTGAATTTCGTCAAAGGATCGAAAAAAAAAAAAAACGCAAATTTTATCGCAGGATTGAAAAAAAAAAAAAAAAAAAAAAAAAAAAACGCTTATTTTGTTCACAAATCGCAGAAAAACGCGAATTCCGTCAAACACTTGCGAAGAAAACGCACATTTCTTCCAAAGACTCCGAAAAAGTGTAAAATTTCATCAATGGATCACAAAAAAAAAAAAAAAAAAAAAAAAAAAAAAAAAAAAATTGGTTAAAGGATTGCAAAAAAAATCCTCGAATTTCGTCAAATAATCGCGGAAAAACATGAATTTTTTCAAAGGGTCGCGAAAAAAAAAGACACAAATTTCTTCAAAGCACTGTGAAAAAATTTCTAATTTCGTTAAGGGATCGCGAAAAAAGTGAAGTTTCGTCAAAAGATAGGAAAAAAACGATAATTTCGTCAAAGAATCTCAGAAAAAACTCGAATTTTGTCAAAGGATCGTGAATAAAAGGCAAATTTCGTCAAAGTATAGCAAAAAACGCAAATTTTCTCAAAGGATCGCAAAAAGAAAACGCAAATTTCTTCAAAGGACTACGAAAAAACGCAAATTTTATCAACGAATAGCAGAAAAAATGCAAATTTTGTCAACGAATAGCAGAAAAAAAATGTAAATTTTGTCAAAGAATCACGAAAAAAACATGAATTTTGTCAAATAATCGTAAACTTCGGAAGGACCCGAAATCCGAAAAATTCCAAAACTCGGAAAGCCTTTTTGGTCCCGAGGATTCCAGATAATGAGTTTTTACGATGGAAGTTAATTTCAAAATCCGCCAGTAGATGGCGCCTGTATACTGAATCAACCTCAAATCCTCCCTACGAAATAAATCTCCGCTACTTCTGAAAAAAAAAACTTGCTTACAGAATTTTTTTTTTTACAGAAATGGTGATATATATGTTTTATATGATATAGTTTTTGAAGGTTTTAAACAAAATTAAAATATTTAAAGGCTTTAATATGCTTTTACAAATATTTTAACAGCAGAATCGAATGTAGCATAGATTTTTTAGTAAGCCTAACATGGCGTTTAACTATGATTGATTCGCAAACCGGAGTGGTCGCACCCGGATGCGTTACAGACAGTTTCTTGCCTTTGGATTTTATTATATGGGAGATATGGCCATTAATGACCGGCAACTTTCAATTTTAGACATTTTGTCGAATATTTAAAAATATACTTGTCAGATTCTTCTGGAATTTTAGGATTGAAAAGAACAGGTTTGACTTCATATTTATCAATGTCGATTTGATAAGGAGGACAATTAGGGGGCTAAAAAAATATTACAGAAAAAAAAGAATACTTTGGTTCACCCTGTAAAATAAAACGCACGAAGTGATCTATCGCTACAGAATATACATAGGCAGACATTGTACAATATGTGTATTCATTTGTGTAAGAATAGCATGTATATTAATAGAGATATAGCGATTTTTAAAAAAAAATTCTTGCATGTTTTTTGCTTATAACATACAGGGTTTTCAACCAAATTTAACGCCAGTTTCAGAAAAATTGACGAAATGTAGTAGAAACAATATAGTACGATTGGGATATAAATATATTAAATATTTAAGGAAATATGGGTAGTTGTATAAAATAATTTTTATCTGCGCATGCGCGAACGATAACAAGGAATTTTTTGCATAATTTAATAGTCAACTCTATCGAGCAACTTATTAAAAAAAATCAGTCAAATATCGTAAAAACTTAGAGATATCGGCGTTAGAGTGAGCTGTTTTTTAGCTTCTCACTAAAACTTGTTAAATGATAAGGGATTGTTCACAAATTGTCATGTTTAATTTTTATACTATATTTCATTTTTTATTGATACTTTAGTTTGCCTTGGAAAACATCATTTCACCAGGTTATAATAGTTTTGGAACAGATCCTTTAATTTTGATTATTCTTTTTTAGTTCGAATAAGCTCGTTAGGGTAGTTTTTCAAAGAGAACTAAAGTATCATTAAAAATTGGAAAATAGTATGAAAATAAAAAAATGACAATTTGTTGAAAATCCCTTATCATTCAGCGAGTTTTAGTGAGAAAGTAAAAAACAGCTCACTGTAACGCCGATATCTCTCTGAATTTTTATGATAATTGATCGAATTTTTTTAATAAGTTGCTCCAGAGAGTTGACTATTAAATTATGCAAAAAGTTCCTTGTTATCTTTCGCGCATGCGCAGATAAAAATTATTTTATACAACTGCCCATATTTCCTTAAATACTTTATATTCCAATCGCACTATATTGTTTCTACTACATTTCGTCAATTTTTCTGAAACTGGCGTTAAATTTGGTTGAAAACCCTGTATGTTATAAGCAAAAAACATGCAAGAATTTTTTTTTTTTTTTTTTTTTTAAATCGCTATATCTCTATTAATATACATGCTATTCTTACACAAATTGTACAATGTCTGTCTATGTATACTCTGTAGCGATAGATCACTTCGTGCGTTTTATTTTACAGGGTGAACCAAAGTATTCTTTTTTTTCTTTAATATGTTTTTAGCCCCCTAATTGTCCTCCTTATCAAATCGACGTTGATAAATATGAAATCAAACCTGTTCTTTTTAATCCTAAAATTCCAGAAGAATCTGACAAGTATATTTTTAAATATTCGACAAAATGTCCAAAATTGAAAGTTGCCGGTCATTAATGGCCATATAGTGTATATAGTGGTGGTTGAAAGTTTCATGTTTTTCAAATTTGTGTGCTTGTAGAATATATTAATTTTCACTTAAATACAAATGTTTATACATCAAATTGAAGGTAATTTAATGTAGAATTTAATAATAAAAACAGTATTACAATATCTGTATTACAAAAAAGTTATGCTCATTTTAGTAGAACAAACAAACACAAATCGTTTTGAATAAGGACGTGTTTTGTAATAAAAGCGTACTAGCCAATCACAAACACTGTTCTGAGGACCAATCAAATGTCTGTAACTATAGTTTAGGTTATTTGGATGGTAAAAGAGTTATTGTTGTGGAAATATTTTGCGGAATGGTGCATACTAGTACAATTAAATAGAGTATTGCTGTTTTTGAATATTTAAAGTCTTTTTTTTTAATTAAACTAATTTTAAACAATGTCATCAACAAGAACAACTAATTGGACATCTACAAAAAGAAGCCGAATTGTCATATTGAGAGAAAATGGCCTCTCTTATGCTGAAATTGCAAGACAAGTTGGTGGTTCAGCGACTTGTTCTGGTGTACGAAAGTTCTGTTTACGTTATGAAAAAACGAAATCAGTAGAAAATAAGGCCAAATCAGGTCGAAAAAAATGCACAAGTGCTACTGCCGATAGAAAAATTAAATGGCTATGCCTTCAAGATAGAAAAATTTCATCAGATACCATTAGATGTGAAATGAATGCAGTGGATATTGCAGTAAGTTCAAGAACAATAAGAAGGTTATCAGGATTTGGACTACAAGCTAGAATTCCAAGGAAAAAAACATATTTAAATCAAAAGCAACGCGAAAAACGAGTTAAGTGGGCAAAAGAACACATTAAATGGTCAGAAAATCAATGGAAGCAAGTAATCTGGAGCAATGAGAGTAAAATATCGCTCCTTGGTAGTGATGGTAGAAAATACGTGAGATGTAGAGTAGGAGAAGCACTTTATCCTGACTGCATTGAAGCAACTACAAGAAACCCAACAAATGTCATGATTTGGGCATGTATGTCTGCAGATGGTGTGGGCCGAATTCAAGTGATTGATGGCATTCTGAATGCCAAAAAATACATCGAAACTGTCCTGGAACCAAAATTGATACCTTCCATCAGGGATCTCTTCTCCAACAACGCACCATTTATTTTTCAGCAGGATTCAGCTCCATGCCACACAGCAAAAGTATGCAAAGCATGGTTTCAAAATAAAGGCATAGATATATTACCATGGCCAGGAAACAGCCCTGATCTTAATCCAACTGAAAACTTGTGGCGACGTTTGAAAATTCTTGTACGAAAAAAACATCCATCCAATAAAAGACAACTTATTGAAGCTATAATTGATTCTTGGTACCATGTGATTACGAAAGATGAACTCCAAATACTCGTTCACTCGATGAAAAGACGCTGTGAAGCTGTCTTAAAAAATAAGGGTTATCCTACTAAGTATTGATTGTGTAAGTATCACTTTAAAAAAATGCAAATCTAAGATAGATCTTACTATTAGTTGCATAACTTTTTTTGTAATACAGATATTGTAATACTGTTTTTATTATTAAATTCTACATTAAATTACCTTCAATTTGATATATAAACGTTTGTATTTAAGTGAAAATTAATATATTCTACAAGCACACAAAGTTGAAAAACATGAAACTTTCAAAAAATGTCCACACTTTTGGCCACCACTGTATATATATATATATATATAGTGGATATCAATATTAAAGCTGTTAGCAAGGGAAATTGACTACTAATAACCTATGGGCATGGAATGCATTTGTTCTTGTCAAAAATATTAATTTCATGAAGAGATATTTTAACTTATTTTTTCTGTGTACTCTTTTTTAAAGGATGTCTTTTTTTCTTAGTTGTCAAAATATTTCCAAGATATATACCGGGTGGTTACAATATTGTCTGTCGCTGGAAGGAATAACCAGAATGAAAACAAAATCGGTACACTTACTATTCGAGAAGGGGAAAGAATTAAAAAATAAATTTTAATTGCAATAATCACAGACAGATGGTACTTTTGAGTGTGAAATGTAATGTGTAATATTGTGTACCGTGGAGGTGTTGCAAACCTCAATGACTTTACTGCATATCACAACATGTGTGAAACATCACTCCTGATGTGTTACATTCTGCAGTTGAGCACCGCCTGGATTGTGTCCTCCAGCACAACGGCCATGTGGAACCTGAACTTGATTGGCATCGCCATTCACTGTAACCACATTCACTGACATTTTCCAATTAATTAGGTGCGCCACCTGGTTTGACATCGTAATTCTTTGTTCTTGTATTACACATTACATTTCACACTCAGTAGCGCCATCTGTCAGTGATTATTGCATCTATTTTTATTATTGTTCCATTCTTCTTCCCCCTTCTCGAATAGTAAGTGTACCAATTTTGGTTTCATTCGGGTTACTCCTTCGAGCTACAGACAGCTCCAAATAGCGATACTTATATTATAACCACCCTGTACTTAATTTTATTTGAAGTGTTAAAATCTTACCCACGGCTTATCAGCTTTTAATGGATAAAATATTAAATTATGCATATGCTTTAGAAATATTTTAACAACTAAGAAGGGGGGAAAAAAAGGAGAGATATTCTTTAAGAAGACAGCACAGAAAAATGAATCAAGAGAAAATCCTCAGAAAATATTAATTTTCTGAGGAGATATTTTAAATGTGCAAATGTATTCCACACCCCTAGGTTTAACATTAGTGAAGGGAATTGGGGGAGTTGACTGATTAAAAGCCTGCAGTATAAATTTAACTTTTTCACAGAGTTAAAAAGTTTGCAAGTTTGTTCTAAACATATCTTAATTTTATTTTTTTTTAAAATGAAAAGCTGAAATCTCACTTTTTGAAGCTGCATTCAAATGCTTGGCGATAGCTTAAAGCTCTTAAAAGCACATGGGGTAAATTTATGTAACAGTTAGAAGATGGATACACTTATTTGCTGAATATATCAGAACACAGCAAAAAGATTAAATATTGAAAAGATAAAGGAACATTCACTGCCAGTGCCACAATCCGAGGTAATTAGAAATAATTTTGCAGTCAAAATTTAATTTGAATCAAATTTATAAGATTCCATTATACCCATAGCTACAGTTTTAACTTTAAAATGGCCTGTATGTTAGCAATATTTCACACTGTGGCTTTTTAGCTTCATCTTACCCCCCCCCCCCCCCCCCCAAAAAAAAAAAAAAAAAAAAAAAAAATCATTCTGGTACAGTTGTCATATCTAAATGAGGTTTCTACACTAATTTAATTTTTACAATAAATTCCAACTTTTCCTAATATTTTTCCGATTTTATTACAGTGTAGATTTTTTTTAATAAAGAACAGATTCTACATATTTATACTGAAGGCTGATTTGTGAGACATCTCTAATTCCCCTTTTAAATGTTAATTCCATGGGATTCGTATGCATTTTCAAAATTTTTCTTCAGAAAAATTTAATTTTTAGTCTTTGGTATTATACTCTAATTGATTATCATTCTTTTTCAATTTACAAAATATTTTTTTTAAATATGGTACATTTTATATATTAAAACTTAGATAAGCTGAACATGGTTAATTTTATGTATTGAAACTTAGCGAAGCTGACCAGCTGTGAGTAAGATTTTAACATTTCTTCAAATAAAATGAAGTATATATTTTAGGAATATTTTTATCAACTAAAAAAGAAAGGTCCTTTAAGAAAAGTATACAGCAAAAAGTTAAAAATATTAATTTTCTGATGAGATTTAAAAAAAATACCAATGCATTCCAAGCTCATAGGATTAACATTGGAGATAGGAATTTGGCATGACTGATCAACAACCTTAAGAAAAATAATTCTTTCAGCAATAACAAATGATTCTATAATTTTGACATGCATTATGAAATTTAATTTTTATTATTCAATATAATTAGCAAGATTTGATCAACACCTATTACATATTCATGAATAAATGTAATTTCTACAGCATATAGATCTATCTATAACTGCTGGTTTAGGAAGTTGCTTTCAAAATTTCATTAATTTTTCCCCCGATGGCTTTTCTTAACAAATTTATGCTCCTTTATTGACTCGCTGATTTTTCCTTTAGAAAGGAAAAAAAAACCTTTAATAGCTTGAAGCATCATTTTACTTAATTCAGTGCTTTGCATTCTCCCAAAAGAAGACAAAGTCATGCACATTTCACTGAGGCATTAAAGATTTTTCCGGTAAATTTTGATGTTACAGGCTTTTATTAATAAAATCTGTTTTAAGGTATCATCACGTGAAATAGTAGGAAGTTATATATATATATATATATATATGAAATTGCAATCCATATCCAGAACTTTTTTCCCCCCAATTTCTCTCGACTTAATATTTTTGTAATTTCTCAGATTTTATTTTTTTCTCTAATATATATTATTTTTAGTAATTTCTTTGATTTGTAGGAAACATGCTGCTAAATTATTCCAGATTACACATGATTCAGGAAAAAGTTTCCTATTATGTATTCAACTCTTATTTGTTTTATGATCTAAATATTTGCTAATACTGGGATTTATAAAAGAACTTTACAACAAAGCTGTAGCATGGTGGTATTGCAACTGAATCCGATAGTATGATCTGCAATGTTCCTGAAATAGAAGATGCCTTTTATGACAAATTTGTAAATCTGACTGTATAAAAGATCTAGCAAGAATTGAGAGGTTCATTTTTAATTCCTGGCTGCTACAATTAGGGAATCACTTCAGCTTGGTGTAGTTTAACACCTGCAGCACTTAAGTTTGGCTACATATATAACATCGGAAGGTTGCTCCTGTTAGCAGTAGCACATGCTTTTTTGGTAGTTCCATTATCCATGCTATGTTCCCAAGATAAAATGGCCATGGACAATTTCAGCTACTAATGTTCCTTGTTATAGTTAATCAAGTTATGATTGGACATTAATGGTCTGGACAGTTTGAACTTTTGTTACTAGTTTGTTGTTGGCATCCAAAACAAATAATTTTTATAAAGTTGTATTTTCCTGTTCCCTTAATCTTTTTGTAAGCAGACTCTGAACAAAATGTTTTGTCTGTAAAATTTTGTTAAATTGTACTTCACCAAAATTCATTTTTACATCTTAAAACTGGCCACGTATCCTGAAAATTGTTTGAGAAAACTTTTTTTTTTTTTAAATATAGCTATATATTGAGGTATTAAGGATGTTGCAAACAGAAAGTTAAGTGCTCTTATTTAATTTTCGGATACAAAACTTCACAATATGCAACATCATATATTTTCACCAACTTGCACACTTTTCTCTATATCCTATGTTGATGGCAAAAACCTTTTCAAAATGTTGAGAATGCAATTGCACCACAGTTTTGATATGGTTGGTGCATACTAAATTTTTTTTTAAATAAATTGTTGGAATACAACGTTCATTTTCTCCTCTCCGCACATATGGCGCATGCGTGTACATCTACGACGATGATGCTCCGGAAGAGAGAGCAGTTGTTACTTTAAGAAAGATGTCGGCGCTCAGTCGCATACGAGCTGTATATATTTTGTCTTCGTTTAATTGTAAATAAATGTCTTTTGTCGATACTCTGCAAACTCTGCTTGCCTCATCCACCTACAAATGGTTATGGGCTCAGAGACGCTACTTCACTGCGCTATAATTAGCAGAAATTATTTTTAATTCGAACATTCGGATTTGGAACTCTTAAGCCTAATCGAAAGTAAGAATTGTTCTTCATTCTGTTTATCATTTGCATTATTTCTGGCTGTGAGAGAGACTGCATAATTATGTCTCATGTAACGACAATTGAAAAGCTCGGAAAAGATAATTTTGATAGCTGGAAGCTTCAAATCGAAGCTGTATTAATCAAAAATGATCATTGGGATTACGTAATTGGTAAAGAAATTAAACCGGCTGAAGGAACCGCCGAAGAAAAGAAGTGGCTCCAAGCTGATCAAAAAGCTCGTGCAGATATAATTCTTTCAATAAATCCTAGTGAATTGTGTCATATAAAGCATTGTACGACTTCAAGTGCTGTATGGAATAAACTGAAAGATGTTTATGAATCGAGGGGACCCGCGAAAAAAGCAACTCTGTTAAAACAACTTCTGTTTAGAAAAATGTCCATAAATGAAACGATGGCTGATCATTTAAATATTTTCTTCGAAATAGTTGATAAGCTGAAAAATATGGAAATAGAAATCGCGGATGATTTATTATCAATTCTACTTCTATATAGTGTTCCTGAGAACTTCGAAAATTTTAGATGCGCTATAGAATCCAGAGATGAGTTACCTAAACCCGAATCTTTGAAAATTAAGATGCTAGAAGAATGGGATGCAAGAAAAGAAAAATCCACTCAAGATTCACAAAACGCATATTATATAGAAAATAAAAGAAATAATCAAGAACAGAAGAAGAATGAAAAATGGAAAATGAATCCAAACAAAAATTTTTCCTCGGAAAGGTGTTACCGAAATTTCAAGTGCAATTATTGTTCGAAAATGGGGCACAAAGCTTCCGAATGTAGAAAGAAAATAGCTGATAAAAAGCTTACATCTTTAAATAAAGGAAATCAAGGATCGATGATAGCCACTAATTATGAAATACCGACTAGTATGGCATTTAATGACGCATATCAAGAGCCTTCTGCATGGTGTTTAGACAGTGGATGTACATCTCACATGTGTAAAGATAGAAATTTATTTTCAGAGTTTCATCCTCGTACGAATTCTACTATACAGCTTGCAGTTGATCAAACAGCGAAAATTACAGGAATAGGAACAGTTTTCATTACAGTACCTAACGGGGGTGGAATTACTAATCTCACACTCAAGAACGTTCTGTGTGTTCCAGAATTAAAGTGTAATTTGCTCTCAACATCTAAAGCAACAGCCAATAATCGTTCAGTGATTTTTAAAGAACGATTTGCTAAAATCATCGAACCAAATGGTTCTACATTAGTACATGCTGTCCGTCATGGGGATTTGTATTACGTATACCCAAGCATCGAGAGAGCTGCGATAGCAGAGGTAAGTGAATTTCTAAAATGGCATCTTAAATTAGGTCATTTAAATGAGTCTGATTTAAAAAGACTTAAATCAAAGAATATGGTTAGAAATCTAAATTTCAGTGATAATGAGTCTCTTAAAGACTGTAAAATTTGTATTCAAGGTAAACAAACTGTGCGTTCTTTTCCTAAAGAATCGAACTTTAAAAGTGACGATTTATTGACTCTTATACATTCAGATTTGTGTGGTCCTATGAGAGTTCCATCCCACGGAGGATCGCGATATTTCGTTACTTTTATTGACGATAAATCCCGTTACATTGAAGTCAGTTTTCTTAAAACCAAAGATGAGGTTAAAAATGCATTTGTTAAATACAAAGCAGCAGTTGAAAATCGTGTAGGAAAGAAAATAAAAATTCTTCGTACGGATAATGGCAAAGAATATTTCGGAGAAGAATTTAATAAATATATCGAAGAAAGCGGTATAAAACGAGAATTTTCCTCACCACTAACTCCGCAACAGAACGGAACATCAGAGAGGGCCAATAGAACTTTAGCTGAAATGGCGAGGTGTTTACTATTACAAAGCAATCTCCCACAATCTTTTTGGGCCGAAGCCATTAATTGTGCGGTATACATACGTAATCGCTGTCCTTCGCGACGTTTAAGCGATAACAAAACACCCTACGAAGTATTTTTTGGCATCAAGCCAACTTTATCATATTTTAAAATATTTGGGCAAAAATGTTTTGTACTAAATAAAAGACAAAGTAAAGGAAAATTTGATCCTAGGTCAGAAGAGCATATTTTTGTTGGATATTCAAATGAATCAAAAGCGTACAGGCTGTGGAATAAGAATTCCAGAAAAATTGTTATAAGCCGAGACGTCCGATTTATTAACGAATTTGAAAACGATTTACCTTCAAACAGTGAAATAAAATTAATTTTTCCCTTTTCTCAAAATAATGAAAATAAAACAATTACGCAAGAATCAGAAACATCTTCTCCTCCCGTCAAAAATGAACCAGACAGCTGTGGCGACAGTGATATTGATATGCAATCGGATGAAATTTCTGACCCCCTTTCTTCCCCTACAAGAGCTCGCGGTCGGCCCAGAAAAATAAAAACTGGTAAGAAAGGTAGACCCAGGAAAGAATTTAAAATAATAATTCCAAAAGAAGAAAAATCCCAAGTTGTAATGGAAAATTTATTTTCTGACTCATGTCCAGAATTTTCTGAGGCTTTAAACGGGCCTTTTAAACATGAATGGATAGATGCAATGGAATTAGAATTTAATTCTTTAATGCAAGAAAATGCATGGCAAATAGTTGATAGGCCAAAACATAAGAAAATTATAGGAAGTAAATGGGTTTTAAAAACTAAATATAAACAAGACGGGTCAATCGAAAAGTTTAAGGCGAGAATAGTTGCAAAGGGGTGTTCTCAAAAACCAGGAATTGATTTTGAAGAAAATTTTTCGCCTGTAGCCAGATTAAGTTCGATCAGAACGGCGATCGCTTATGGTATTCAAAATGGTTTTACAGCTTATCAATTAGATTTTATTATGGCTTATGTAAATGGTAATTTAACTGAAGAAGTATACATGGAGTTACCTGAAGGTTTTAAATATGAATCTAATGTTGACAAAGTTTGTTTATTAAAAAAATCCCTCTACGGATTAAAACAATCAGGTCGACAATGGTTCAATAAATTAGATGAAAAATTAAAACAAATGAAGTTTAAATCACTAAATGCTGATAAATGTGTTTATTTTTCTAAATCTCCAATTGAAGCAATTATCATTGTTTATGTTGATGATCTCATAATTCTTACTAAATGTAAACAAGATTATGAATATATTAGAGATGAATTATCCAAATCTTTTAAAATGAAAGATTTAGGTTTGTTACACTATTGTTTGGGCATAGAATTTATGCAAAACGGGGACAGTATTAAAATTACTCAAAAGAAGTATATTGAAGATATTCTGAGCAAATTTAATATGCAAGAATCAAAATCAATATCTACACCTTTTGATAACAATGTGAAGCTTACTAAAGATATGTGTCCCAAAACTGAAGAAGAAAAGTCTGAAATGAATAATATTCCTTATCGTCAACTAATTGGTTCTCTTATGTATTTATCAGTAGCAACTAGACCTGATATAACTCATGCTGTGAATTTCCTAAGTCAATTCAACAACAATCCAGGCAAACCTCATTGGATAGCTGCAAAAAGAGTTTTAAGATATCTAAGAGGTACTCAAGATCAAGGACTGATTTTTAAGCGTGATACTAAGTCCTTAGTTGCATTTGTTGATGCTGATTGGGCTTCAGATGTCAATGATAGAAAGTCCTATACTGGATACATTTTTAAATATGCTGGTGGTGCTATATCTTGGGAATCGAGAAAGCAACGAACTGTTGCATTATCCACAACTGAAGCAGAATATATGGCTTTATCAGAGGTTGCTAAAGAGACTTTACATCTCAGACGGTTCTTAAATGAACTTTCTCCTGAAATAGTGTCTGCACCTACTTTAATATTCTGCGATAATCAGTCTGCTCAAAAATTAGTAAGAAATCCAATTTATCATTCTCGCACAAAACATATTGATATTCGCCATCACTTTGTGCGCGAAATATATGAGAATGGAGAAATAGAAGTTAAATATCTAGAAACTGAAAATATGGCAGCTGACATTTTAACAAAAGCTTTAAGTGCCTATAAACATAAGAAATGTTGTGATTTAATAGGACTAAGTGTTTAAAAACATTCAAAGTTATTCTGTACCCTTTTTCCATATAAGTTTAAAGTATATACTGTTTGTAATTGTAACTTTATATTTTGTTTCTCTGTAATTTGCATAATAGGAGAGTAATTAATGCCTTGTTAAGAAAATGCACGTTGTAAGGGGGGAATTGTTGGAATACAACGTTCATTTTCTCCTCTCCGCACATATGGCGCATGCGTGTACATCTACGACGATGATGCTCCGGAAGAGAGAGCAGTTGTTACTTTAAGAAAGATGTCGGCGCTCAGTCGCATACGAGCTGTATATATTTTGTCTTCGTTTAATTGTAAATAAATGTCTTTTGTCGATACTCTGCAAACTCTGCTTGCCTCATCCACCTACATAAATCTTATGACATGCTTATTAAGTATATATCATTATTTATAACATTAATTATATTTAAATTATTAATTTCATTATCATTATTATATTATATCATTAATTATATTTTTTATTACTTATATTATATTTTTATGTTTATAATTGTTCATATAAATCTAGATGCAATAAAATTGTCTTACAAATATTAAGAAACCAATTTAAACCAGTAAAGACTAAATTTTAACAAAAAAAAAGTAACATTGGCAGTTTGTTCATCTTTTATTTACACATTAGTGTATATTCTGAACATCCTACAATGGAACTTTACAACCATTAGTTTTATACATTTAAATAAAAATGGAAATGAGATTTTTCTGAAGTAACAACACTGAAATTCATGATATTTTTATTAGCAAAATGTCGAATGAACAACAGAACTTATAATAAACATCTTACAGCTTCAATAGACTTTTCTCCCAAAGAATGTTTGGAAGCATATATACACCTAAATCATTTTAACAATGAGATTTTCATGTGACAACTACAATCTATAGATGTATTTTTATTGGTTTGTTTGACTAGCCATATATAATCCACTAACTTCAATTAACAGTTCTATTTATATTCATAGACACACTTTTAACAATTGCAGAAAATTGTATTGATTACATTTCGTGATTAAGTAATAACTGACAGACATCACAACACATTTTATTGAGGGTCCATAAATAAGAAGTATTGACATTAACCCCTTATTGGTTTAATTTCACTTTAATATCAAATTGGAATATCAAAATTTCACAATTTATGATAGATTTTACATCCTTTTAATTCATTCTAGGATTTTATGTTAATATTTATTTTTTAAAAAATAAACAAATTAATGTATTAGTTTCACCTCAATTTAAAATAAACCTTAAAGGAGTTAATATCAAATCATGCTTTGAAAAAACATCCTGACAGCAGTGTACCTAAGTGTTTAAACACAAAAACTTAAAATATTTAAAACCTTGTCCATAAATGTCAGATATACAATCACACAGTTATGGAATGTAAAGGAAAATCAAACACAGTAAAAAGGCGAGCATCTCATAAAATTTATAATTTGTTTTCAATAAAATTAAAATTAATACAAATAAGCTAATTTAAATATGACTAAGAACATTAAAAAAATAATAAATAGATCATATGTACAAATATATCTAGAATGATTCTTAAGAATTTGTAACAGATAAATCAACCCATTAACATAAATAACATATTCAAAATGTAACTGCCAGAGATGAAACTAAAAAGATGAGATTATGAATTAACTATATATAATAAGGATGTAAATTGAAACATGGATATATATATATAAACATGCCAAGTGTTACATTAAATACAGGAAAATATTTTATATATATGAATATATATATATATAAAGAAAAATGATCACCAACTGCCAATATTAATGCCCTCTTATGTGGGTATTAATGTCAGCAATATCTGCATAATGTTAAAAATCATTTATTAAGAAAAACTATAAAACATTTTTAAAAATACATTAACTTTTTTTTAATTGAAGTTTTATAATGGATTTGAATTATTAAATGGCTCATTCTTTGAAACAAACTACATTTTATTTTTTATTATTGAAGAATACAGTTATACTAATTTACATCCAATGAATAAATCATTCACTTCTTTAAAAAAAAAAGAGGGGGGGGGGAAGACTGACACATAAAAATTTAATACTTTGAACAAAGTTAAACATGTAATGAACAAAGTTAATACTTTGAAGCTATGATTTCTCAAAAATAAATAAAAACATTATAATCTAAAACAATATTAATTACAAAAACAATATTTATTCTAAGTAAATCAAGAATTTTTAACATTAAAGAAATTACGTGTACAGTGCTCTGATGCAAATGTTTCTCACACAAAATTGATTTCATACACTTTATACTAAAAAGCAAATCAATGTGATATGCAGATTCATAATCAAATATACAACACTTCAGAAAAAATATTTCCATTCACATCCTCTATTACATGCATATAACTTAAAGACGATCACATTTAGAATGTGCATGGACACTCCACTTCTTAGAATTCACATTACGACATCACACACAACATACTGCAGGAGAAAAAACATGAGGTAATTGAACAAGGGCAGAAAAAAAATAATTAAAAACAGCAGGACGAGGAACTACACAGATGATAAAACATTTACAAGGATGCAATATATCCGAATCTGAAATACCAAAATCTAGTAATAATGTACTGCATCGCTGCAGTTATTTTTATTATAAAATATATTACACTTTTAGATTTTTCTTTTACTCTATAGATTGAAATTTAAAATACTATGAGAAACTTCATAAGTTTTGAGATCCGAGATATGGCAACCTTGCAATTTATGTCAGGATTACATGTGAAGAAACGGCATGGGAGGGAATGGGGGATAACAAAAATCAAGCATAAACTCTCAGCTTTTAACTCATGTGCAGTCAATATAAATAACCATTTTTTGGCTAAAGAATCTGCCCATGTACACTTTAATCCCAAGTATATTTACTTGGTTGTAAGTATAAGAGCTACGATAAGTCCATACAATCCAAGTACTTCAGCAAAAATAAGAATTAGAATCATTCCAACAAACAGCCTCGGCTGCTGCGCTGTACCTCTAACACCAGCATCGCCAACTATGCCGATAGCAAATCCAGCAGCCAATCCAGACAAACCGACTGAGAGGCCTGCTCCAAAATGAAGGAATCCACTGAAAAAGAGAATTGTTCAATTTTTAATATATAGGTGCAAAGAAGTAAAAAAAAAAATATATGGTTTTGATTTTCGGATGCCAGTTGCTATTTTGGGCCAAAAGTGGTAAACTTTATTTTATGTTGTTTTCTGTTCATAAATTTCCACACGATGATATATTATTTATTATTGAAAATTATGTATAAATATGTTTATGTAATAATAGATATCGACACATACCAACAAAATAATTAAGGCATTTTCTTTCAATGGGAACAATATTAGCTTAATATTTAATATTAAACGTTAATATAATCATTGTTCAGTATTTTCCTACATTTTATTTATTTGTTTATAACAGTGTTGTATGTAACTATTATCAATAATAACAAAGAGGAAAAAAATACGAATATTACCAATTTCAACCTACAAAATCATAAGTTAAAAAAATATATTAAACCAAAAATTATAGGTTTTATTAATTTTGGAAAATTAAATCAGATAGTTAAAATAATTATGCAATTTAAAAGACAATTTTTCTCAATTTTATTTATTTACTTTTTTTTTTACAATTTAAACATCAGTATATTTTTTTACATTAAAAAGTCAAAATTTCACTACATTGTCAATTTTTTTTTTTAGAAAAAAGAAATTTTTTTTGTTTTTTTATAAGAAAATATAACTTGTTGAAAATCAAGTAGTTATTACAAAAGACTAGTTTATAAATATAAGAAAATATCCCTTGTTCAAAATCAATAATTAGTTATAAAGAGGCTAGTTTATAAAGAAAAAAAAATTAATCTGTGGTGAGGCCAGATATTTTATTTGGAGAGATTTTGAAACATTAATTCATTTAAAAGTTCTACAAACATCGGCGACCAAAAGAGGTCAGGGAAGAGGAATTGCTTCTCCATTGATTTGTAAATTTAATTTTTTTTTTAATGATTTTGAAAACAGTAAAATTATTCTTCTCAAATGATTTAAAATAATTAAAAAAACTTAGAGGAAAAGGAATTTAAATTTTCATCGAAGAGAGGGGGGGGGGGGGGCTATGCACCCTGACCCCAATGAGCAAAAATAAGCATTGAAATTATCAGTAGTAAGCTTTGTGCATTAGTGTGGGTTGAAAAAACCGAAATTTATATGATCGAAATGTAACAGTGCGGGAAAGTTGCCATTGGTAATAAGGAATAAATTCGCAAAATATTACACCAAATGGTTAATATCTTTTACTGCCGCAAAGGGGGCAAAGTTTTGAAAAATCGCAAAAAGTTTTTTTTTCAAAAAAAAAATTTAAATTATCCAACCATACCGATACAATTTCCAATAGAATGCAACAGTTACATCAAGATGTTAGTAATGTTCCAGTAAAATTTCATTATGGTGAAATCATTACTATTACCGCCACAGAGGAGGTCAAAATTTAAAAAAAAAAAAAAAACGGCAAAAATTTCAAATTTTCTGTTTTTTCAAAATTTTTCAATTTTTATTATATGTCTACAATTAAATAAATTTACATTACTAGAATTATTTCTAGCGCCTACTTCTACTGTATATGTACTACGGAGTTGTTCTTTGTTCAGGGGGACTGTAAAACGATTCTTGACAAATTTGTAGTATCGCCCCCTCTTTAGAAACCCTCTGGATTCGACCATGGCAGGGTCATCATTTAAGATTGAGCATTGTTTGGAATTACAACAGAATAGCACAAGCTTTTCTAACATACAAAAAATATTAAATCAATATTGCTAGAAAAATTGGAAAGTCTTTTTTATATTAGAACAAGAATACGAATTTCAGCATTATATGTATAAATACTACGCATAAAAACTTCTTCACTTTGGACTGGGTACTTTGAAATTAAAAAATATATACACATCATAAGATACGAACGCCATTTAGAAATACGAAAACAGAGGTACTTTTTCAGCATCATGCATATAAAAACTTTTGTATGCACACAATAGTTACTGGATACTCTTTAAAATTAAAAAAGTGTATACATATTATATTGAAAGTATCTACACCATTCACAATTATCAAAATATTTTTATCTTTTTTTTTCAGCATCGAAAACTTCTTTATGCACACAATTGTAAATTTCAAAGCTCACATATACTACAGTAACTGAATCAAAAGATCTAACTCTTGAAAGACCAACATACAACTGACCATTAGCTAAAAACGGGATTTGACAAATCTAAGCAATTTCTTTCAAAAGTTTGACTCTGGGATTTATTTATAATAATTGAAAAAGCTAATCGGATACTAAATTGTATATGCTTAAATGTAAAAGGCATATTATTCTCTGATGAATAAGTGGTATTCGAGGGATAAGAAAAGTTTCATTAATATTGAAATCAATTTATTTTGCTTCAAAATCTTTATTCTGTAAGTTACTAACTATAAGTCTTGCACAGACCTTTAGAAGGTACTAAATTTATTGATAACATTATGATGGTCCCTGGCCTTCATTTCAGTTTATGAGGGGGCATTCACAATCCAATTGGTGTTAAACTGTTTAAAAATTCTCCAGTATATGTAGTTGATCTTGTGGATCATAATTTATGATCATGTCAATGCTTTCATAAACCCTTTCCGTTCCTAGCATACATTGTAAAACATGATTTTTAATTTCAAGTGACAAATTGTTTGTAGCTGTTAGTATGGCTCTTCTAAGCTTTTGAGGTGTCACTGTCCTAAAACCGATGTCACTGAAAAGTTGATGCACTGGATCATGTATATCTGGATAGCAAATTGAAGGCAACTTAATAGTTTCCCCACCCTCTTTGACATTCGCCAAACTGTAGCAGCCACCTTGCTAACTCTCTCTCTGTTTTAAGGGTACGTATATTTTCTGTAAGTTTCAAAATTTAAAATTTAGAACAAAGTCTATGCATCTTTATGCAACGCTAAACTGTTAGCAATCTTGAATCTCTAAAACAGAGGTAGGACATGACGGAAATCTCCACTCTATAAGATTATTTTATTCGTTTATTATTATCGATTCTATTTTATAAATCACAAATATGTGCATCAGTAACATTGACGTCATAAAGATGCGAACAACAAAGAGGTTAAATTGCATAAGGTAAACAATGGAGCTAATGTTTAAATTGGTAACAAAATGGCGCGTTTTTTGGTTTGACTTCACACTTTATTTTCTTTCCTTTTTAGAAAGTTGCTAGTTTTTTGAAAAAAATAAGAAAAAATACAGCCCCATTTTTATAAAAATCGCATTTTCGACGCAGAAAATTTTTCTACATAATCTGTGATGAGTTTTAAATCGATACTTCAAATTCTTTTCTTAATATTTGCAAATTAGTGAAAACAAAACACTTGTTGCCACCGGCAAAAAGAAATAATCGCGATTTCTGTGCCACGTACGATAGCGTAATATATATATATATATATATATATAGATAGATAGCTAGTAATAACTTATAAATGTCTAGTAATTTTGATCATGGGCATTGCCAACCAAGAGCGAGAGGTTCCCGAAATGGAGAGACACCCCCCTCCTAAATTTGAGAAAAATGGGCTTTTCGGAGGATTTGGGGAATTTTCCGGAAATTTTTTTGTAGGAGGGGGAGGTAAAAGTGAAAAATACAGGGGAATTTATATAAGAGGCTCCCCTACCAAAAAAAAAATCACCGAAATTTACCGGAAAATCCCCAAAATTTCTTCTAAAAGCCCTTTTTTCTCAAATTTAGGAGGGGTGGGTCCCTCTCGCCCTTGGTTGGCAATCCCCATGATCAAAATTACTAGACATTTATAAGTTATTACTAGATGTAATGTAAATTTTTTTAATAGTAAACATAATAAAAATTGCAAAAATTGTAAAAAACGAAAAAGTGAAATTTTTGCTGTTTTTTTTTTCAAAATTTTGGCCGCCCCTGCGTCGGTAAAGAAATGATTTCACCATAATGAAATTTTACTGGAACATTACTAACATCTTGATGTAGCTGTTGCATTCTATTAGAAATTGTATTGGTATGGTTGGATAATTTAAATTTTTTTTTTTTGAAAAAAAAAAAAAGCATTTTTTGCAATTTTTTGAAACTTTGCCCCTTTTGCGGCGGTAAAAAGATATTAACCATTTGGTGTAATATTTTGCGAATTTATTCCTTATTACCAATGGCAACTTTCCTGTACTATTACGTTTCGATCATATAAATTTTGGTTTTTTCGACCCACCCTACTGTGCATGTCAGCTGGCACGCCTAAAAACCAATAGATTCTTCCATTTCTGCTTTTAAACCAGATGTTTACCTTTTCATCTCATCAATGGCACGACAGTACTTTTCTATTTGTAAAATATGTTTTTAATTCTTGAAATTTAAACACCTTAGTTTAAAATAAAATTACATTGTTTACAATTTAAAACTCAAAATTACTTTTAAAAACAATCAATTACACAACCTATAGAATTTTAATTAGTGGAATGGAGAATTAAAATCAAACTAACACTAATAATAGAAAAGAAAAGAAGAAAATATAAATAGAAAACTAAAAAGGTACAATCTAAGAAAATTTCTATTTTCTAATTTTTTTCAATGGCGTCACACCAGGGTCATTCCATGTCAAATCAACCAGGACTCAACCTGACCATTTTAGATTTTGATGAAATTTATAGGAATCATTCTCCCTGATTATATAAATGAGAATTACTTTTATTTTTTCATCTCCGTAAATTTTCATACTATTAATTTTTTTAATTTAAAAAAATCATTTTTTGGCTTGTATAAATGTTTTAAATTTTGAATTTCTCAAGTTCTATCAGGCGTAGAGTTTGACTGCTCATTTTAAAAGAGAATTTCATAAGGTTTGATTTGATATGCAAGTTGACTACGCTTGGTTTAAAAAAAAGAAATTTAATATAATTTTTAAAAAAATTTATCTTTTTTGTAATATTATAAACTTTAAATTCTGAAAATTTTAGAGTGGGATCTCAATGGGATCAGCAGTTATGTTAAAAAAACTAATATTAACTCCTTCGGGACCGGCAGCTTTTACACAAATTTTATTCGGTTGGCACCACTTTTTTTTAAAAAGCTACCTTTACTTAAACTATCACAAAAATGCTCTAATTAGAGAAAGCAAACTTTTATTTTTTACTGGTGCCTAAAACAAATTCTGTATGCTTTTTTTGAGGATGCATATATGTACCCATGGTCCCGAATGGGTTAAACACCAGTTGGGACTGGTATTTAAAGTTGGCACCTCGCCAACTTTATGATTGTGTTGAAGATAGTATTGTTTTGTTCATTTTAAACATTTTTTTTAATAACTGCTGATCCCATTAAGATCCTACTCTAAAACTTTCAGAATTTAAAGATTATAATATTACAAAAAACATTTCAAAATTTAAAAAAAACTATTTTAAAATTAACTTTTTTTTTAAACCAAGCATAGACAACTTCCATATCAAATTAAACCTTATGAAATTATCTTTAAAATGAGGGGTCAAACAACTCTCTACGCCTAATAAAACTTGAGAAATTCAAAATTGAAAATATTTATACAAGCCAAAAAATGATGATTTTTCAAATTAAAAAAATTAATTGTATGAAAATTTACTGAGATAAAAAAATATATTCTCATTTGTATCATCAGGCACAATGATTCCTAAAGTTTTATTAAAATCTGAAATGGTCAGGTTGAATATTGAAAATTTTTGGTTGATTTGACGTGGAATGACCCACCAGTCACTGAGAGGTTCTGCCCTCAGAGCTGGTAGACAGGAAGTGCTGGGTTCGAACGCCTGTCGTGTTTGTCAACCTAACCGTTCAGAGTTTTCTGTGGTTTTCTTCGAACTTTGTTTAAATTAGGATCCCTTAGAGAGACCCTCCCCTCATGGAGGGCACTCCCCCTACCACCCTATATCCCTAGCGCAGATAATTGGCCATAATAAATAACCAACCAACTTTTCAGTGGCTTATATATATATATATATATATTTTTTTTTTTACATGAATTTTAAAATTATGTAACAAAACTTACTTATAAAGTTTGTAACCACCAGTCTGACCAGGAGAAGAAGGTGGATTTATATTATTTGCTATTAAAACAGCAACTACAAGGCCATAAATTGCTATAATACCCGCCATAACAACAGGAATGATAGATTTCATAATCAACTCTGGTCGCATGATAGACATGGCTGAGATTCCTGTGCCTGACTTGGCAGTTCCATAGGCAGCGCCAAAAGCTATAGGAAAAAAAAAGAAGAAAAATATCAGAATGCAAATGAAAAGCATGAAAATTGTACAAAATATAGCTTTTTTTATTAAGATGACGTAGGGATGAAACAAGTGAGGGAAGAAATGCAGTAAGAATACAACAGCTTAAAAATATAGAAAGTTTAATATTCATTAAAGCTAAAGGGCAAACTTAGCAGTCATCACTGATCCCAGGGTGAATAATCTATATATTTATCTTGTGTGGCGCGGAAATAGGGCTGAATTTGTAGCTTATAGCTTGGCAACAATCTTAGTTTCCAGAGCTCAGACCAATGAATAGACTAGATTGTGTTTGATCAGCTCAATCTCCAATATGGCGGTCAGTGTGAGAGCAGTGAAACCATAGATATAGAATGAAACATAAACTAGCAATTATTATTAAAAATAAAATAACATGTACCTAATCCAAAGCGTCTGAGATGATTCCTCATTTTAATTATGAGTAATATCGTTAATTTCAAATGAATTCTCAACTCTTATTTAGAATTTATTTACGAATTTCACTCACGAAATTCAGAGAGAATAAATATATCAACTGTCTAGATAGCACCTGCTGCTATCTGTTGCTGTCTTGATGAAGTGAAAAGTAATTTCTTTTGTAAAAATCTATAATCAATTAGAACAGTACAATGAACGAAATTTAAACAATGATTGATTATATATATATACTACCTATCTTCCTATCACTTAGTTTTTTTTTTAAATGAATTTACGCCGTGCTGTATAATATTATAGGTGCAATAAGTTTTAAACTAATTGTGTTTCCAAGATCCTTTTTGCATAGTATTTAAATGATTTTTATATGCCCATTGGTAGCACCAACTAAATGCATTTTTAGTTGTGTTTTCAATTACTTTTTTGCATGTAAAAAAATCGTCAATTTCATATGCTCAAATGATTTATAGTATACTTATTCCAGCTAGAATTGCTGCAAAAATAAAAAGGGACGAGAGAGCGAAGCGAGCTGGGACCGCGTAGCAGTCTCAATGTGAATTGCTTTGCAATTCATGGGGGGTTGGCGAGCGTTAGTGAGTAGGGGATTGAGCCCCCTAGTAATAATAATAAAAGGCTATTCAAAATTATAGACTAAATGTTTCCCTTTTTTAATGGCTTTACAGCATTGCAAGAACAATATTCTGTTATACTACATTAAATTCAACATAATTATACTAATTGGTAAATAAAGAGGAGAAATAATTTTCCAACTGAATAAAAAAAATGTTCAGGCCCAGATTTGAACCTTGAAGTAAGCTGCCAGCAGTCTAGCAACTGAGCTATCCGGGATAAATCTGGCAAGCACAATTCACTAAGACAACTTTTTGATAATGACAGCTGGTCTGTTATCTGAAACAGTTCAACAGAGCAAACTGCTGGTAATGAAACATCAAGTAAACGTTAGAACGTATAGAAACTTTCAAAATTATCTCAGATTTTAATACTTCTTTATATCTTTTTTAAATTAAAAAATTTTTATGAGGAACCAGACAAACCAAATTCATAAATATTTTTCCACTATATTGAAAAGTGTTAAAAACATTAATTTATACATAATATTTTATTTTAACTACACAAATTGGTTAAGTTTATAAGTACCTTTATTTATAGTAGTCATTACAACAAAACTTTTTCTTATTAGTATTTTAAACTAAACTAGATAGTACCTTTCAAGATCTGATGGTAAATAACTTGAAAGTTCCTTTAGAAATATGCTTTAATTTTTAATTAGCTGATTTTAAATTAATTATTGAAAATTTTATTAAGTTGTTATATTGTGTAAGCGATTCATATCAGACGATAGATTGTGTTGTCAGTCCAGCCTACTCAACTAATGAAGGGAAATAATTTTAAGCTTATAATTTACATCCTATTATACTTTAATTTAGCAAGAATTTAACTAAAAATATTAATTGAATGATTTATTTTTACTTACTACAGTCAATTTTTTTTTTTTAAAATAACAATATTATAGTATTTTCTAATTTTTTTTAATTATGCGACCTTTAAAATTTTTCATTAATTTTTTTTTTTATCAGCCTGACTCTAAAACCCAGATAAACCATGGATATCTATCAAGGCGATTTCTTTTATAATTCTTATATGGATATTTTTGCTTCCTTCTTTTTTCTTTTCTTTTCTCTTTTTTTAAAAAGAGAATAATCATACACTTTTCTTAGTTATACAAATATATCTTATTGATAATGGTCATGCAAAATATCGATAAAAGTTTAGATCACTTTATTTAATTGATAACTACATGTAAAATCTTTTAATTTAAATATTTATAATATAAAATAATAAAAAAAATATTGCCGGTTGTTAAATTTTATTTACCATGGTCCCAATATATTTTTTAAATAACATTCGAACATTCGCTCAGTTGGAAAGATTACATCTCATATGATTTCTTTATCAATTTGAATAATTGTGTCAAAATTAATCTAGTGTAATCATGTTTCTAGCGTTTACTGGAGGTTCCATTACCTGCGATTTATTCTGTTGTGATGATTCTGGCCCAGGTAATATGATCAATAAGGTTAACTGGGTGAATAAGATCAGCCATGTTCGTCCGGGATGGCTCAGTTGGTAAAACAATGGCAACTTCAGCCAAGGGATCCCCGGGTTCGAATTCTGGCCCAGACTTTTTCGCTCAGTTGGTAAACTTACATCTCACATAACCACATGTTTCTGATAACTTTCAAAGTTATAAAAGTTGCTCTTGTGCTACCTATCACAAGTGTACTTTGTGAAAGTGATTTCAGCACCAAAATTGTATAAAATCTAAATTCAGAAATTCATTTAACAAACCAACTTTTAAGGGCAAACAACATTAGGTGAAAGTTGAAAAACAGACGTTACATTGCATATATAAAACTTGACTTTCTTCCTTTTTAAAAAAATTAAATTAAACATTTTGCATAATTATGCAGAGTTGTTGATTTAAATTTTTTCAATAGTATTTTCTCAAGTCTGTATTAATGCAATTCTTTAAATAGCACATAATATAATAGTGGGGTTTAAAGATTTTTTTTTTTTCCTCCCTCCCAAACAGTTCAATTCTCTTCCTCTCATAAGTGTTGGGAGAGAGACTCCCCTCCTAGGAAAAATTTAATTTCAAGCCTGTAAACATAAAATTTCATTATCTTGACATTTAACAATCAGTGTAGGATCTTTCACAAAAGTTTTCACCTTAATACAGGACCTTTCACAAAAGTTCTTTGTTTTAAAAATAGTATCTTCACAAAACATTTTCAAGACTGAACATTTCACAAGTTCACATTTTAAAGCTGTTCTCAAATCCAAAGAAGCAACTTTCTGAATTTATTTTTGCTTGGAAACATGTGAAATGGACAGGTGTTATTCGGAAACTATGTCATTGAATGGTGTTTTCCTTTTTATGGTAAGGGCAAAAGATACTGTTAAAGTGGACGTTTTGAACCAAATTTCCAGACGCAGTAAAGCAGGAAAATAGAAAAACCTGCCATCAAGTGACAATTCTTCAAAACTTAATAAGTAATATTATCAAAAATAGAAAATACCATTAGATTCAAAATCACATTTGTGAAAAATGAAAACAGGGTAAATGAGAATCAGCAGGTTACAATTGAAAACAAAATCCAAGAACATTTAATTATATTTAATAACAATTACTGTTGATCCTCAATTTAAAAATTGTAATTTTTTTACTGAAAAATACAAATGTGGAACTAAAAAATGCTTCAAAAATAAAGCCTTAGAACTGGTGTATGAAGATCAATTTAAAATTCAAAATTCACGTAAAAATAATAATAATAATAATAATAATAATACAGCATGAAAATGCTACTATGTTAATAGAGATGATCTAGATAGAGAAGATGTCAGAAAATTTTAATTATAAAAATTTAATTAAATTTTTTTTTTTTGTTTTCATTTATTGTATTTTCTGTTTTGACAAACTGTTTCTTCATCCAAAATCATGGTCTTTTCTTAGTTTTAAAAATGGCCTATTTTTATTTGTATAAATGCAAAACAAAATTTTTATCTAATTTTACATTGTTTTTTTCTTAACTCTTCTATATTTTGTAGACATTTTTATATACCAAGTAAATAAATTTATGAATATTTGCATATATTATAAATTTATATTTTACCGATAGTTATAAATTCCTCTGTGTTCGATAATGCTTAAAAAATGAAATTACTACAACTACTATGTATTGGCAGAGTACTCTGCTAAAATTTGACAGAGCACCAAGTACTCAGCAAATTAGCCGAGTACCGAGTATATAATGAGTACTCGGTATGGCTCTAGTCACATACAAACATTTTCTAAAAACAGTCTAATCGTGCTCAGGTCCTAAAATGTATAAATCCATTGAAAACCAAAAGTAGAAATTCTTCATAAATCCAATACTTTCTTATGAATTCAAATATTAATTTCTGAAAATTTCAGGCAGATATAAAAATGGCTTTGTTAATGTATACAAAATATTCACTGTTCAGCAGTGTTATTAATTTTTTTTAAAAGGAAAACGATTTAAATAGTATATATTTATTGAGCACTTTGTATTAGTGGGTGAATCAGACCATCATCAATTTGGCCCAAAAAATTATCAATTGTTACTACTGTTATTAGATGATACAATTTTTTTTTTTTTCTAGGTTCCATAGTTTTCATTTTATGGCTTGTCAGAGGTCACCTTTAAAAATGCAGTTTTTGTAATACATGGAAAACATTTTTGCCCATATTAGGCAGTGTAAAGAGCTTGCCGATATTTTTTCTATTATGAAATTAATAAATATGGATTTTTATACAACTTGCAAAATGTTCATAGCATGTTGCTCATGCAAGGTCATTCAAGGTTATGTAAAGTCAAATTTTTAGTGTTCTTCACTATAAGTCAGAATTATTCTTAGGGCATTTCATCTGCCGCCGCAAATAAGGTATCATTGGTTAGAGCTACATCAGTACTATTAAAATATGTGTAAAACATTGAGGCAAGTTGAATGCATTGTCAGATTTTTTTTTATATTAAAATCTCAAATTTTAAAAATTTTGGGCACTTAAAACTCTTATCTCGCTGCACAAATAACATATGCAGACAATATTATAATTATTTTAACACACTATTATTATACTTCATAGAAAAATGCACTTTAGTGAGACAAAATGCAATAAGAAAAAAATAGATTTTTTTTTTTTCTCCAATGAAATATACCATTTCGGATAACATGGATTCTCACAGAAAACAGCATTTGAAATAAGCTTTTGCAAATGGCAACTGCATTTAAAACTAGCATAAATGCTTTACCTTTCCATATTAATAGCACTTAACACTCTTATTATATTTAAAATATTAAAAAATATATATTTTTGCAAGGCCAGATGAACATAAAAAAGGTTATAATTTTCACAGAATGTGTGTTTCTCCAGTATATTTCTCAGAGTTGTGACCAAGATGCTCTATCTAACTTTTGTGTGCCAAAGCCTGCATTGAATCAATTCAAATTGGATTTCCTTCACATGAAAAAACTTTGTCAAAACTGGTAATGCTGGTTGTTATTCTGGTAACATATGTAACAGCGAGCTGTTATCTAATGGCACAAAAATTTTCTTGTTGCATGTTTAAGCATCATGTATTTAAACAAGCATTGTGGTATATATATTTTTTTTTATTAAAGTTACATTTCATGTTTTAAATCATAAGTGGATTTTAACCATTAAAGCAAAACTTAATTGACAAAGAGCTGTTTTAGATAGCAGGGGTCTGTACAGACTTTTTCCACAGGGTCCTGTTTTTGTGAAAATGTGAACAGCTTTTTATATTTGTGAAAAATCTAATCATAATTTTGTGAATTTGAAATGATCATTATATTCTGGTTCTTGTTTATGCATTTTTAAGAAGATATATGGATATAAAATACATATATTTTCTTTATATTTGTAAAAGTGACAGGTCAGATTTCACTTTTAAATGATTAAGTAATGAAATGTTTGGTTTAAAGATGGAAAAATTGTGAAAAACCTATTTTTAAGAGAAATAATTTTGTGAAGTATCCTGTTTTAGAGAAAATAATTTTGTGAAGGGAACTTTTTTGAAATGAAAAATTTTGTGAAGAGTCCTTTAAAAGGACCCAATTTTTTCCTAAACAGATCCCTGGATAGTATCTCATTGATTATATATAAAAACATTATGAGGAGCTCATTAACTTTGAATACGTAAGAAAGCATAAAAATACATATGACTGGATAGTAGCAGTGAAGAATATTTGGCACTTGCGTATTATCCGGGTCAGGAGATGGATCGCTAAAAATGGTTGCCAAGTACCAATCTTGTTTATCATAGTCAATAATGTTCAAAACAGCAATTTAATATTATTAAATACATAACATTGTTAAAAAAGGTAAATAATATAAAACAAAATGTGTGGCACACTACGGGAGTTTTCATGTTTTCAACTGCGCATGCCTGAGAATAATCTACTTTTTTTTAGGAGGGGTCATAGACATAGATACAGATCAGATTTATTTTTTAAATATTGCATTTATGAATAAAATAGAAAATATTTTATTTGACAAATTTAATAAGATAGATATAAAAAAGATAAGCTAGTAAGAAACAATGTTTTACGCACATTTCAGCAAAATTATATAAAAGTTTACAATCAATATGAAACGGGAGAAAAAAAAAATGAAAATACATGAAATTCGTTAATGCAGCAATCACTGGACTGCATGTATGAATGCTTAGCGAACATGAAAATAAAAAAGAAAATATCACTGGATGCAGCAACCTTGTATTGGAAACCCAAAAAAATACATGACATTTGTTAATGCTGCGAACACTGTACCACATGTATGATAGCTTTGTGAACATGAAAACAATACAAAAATCACTGGATGCAGCAACCTCGTATTGGAATATTTAAAAGTACACGAAATTCGTTAACACTGCAATCACTGCGCAGTATGTATAATCGCTTCACGAACATGAAAACGGCACAGCACAACAACAAAAAATCACTGGACGCAGCAACCTCATTGTATTGAATTTTTAAAAAAATACACAAAATTCGTTAATGCAGCGATCACTGTGCTTGTATAGTATAACTGCTTCACTAACATGAAAACAAAAGAAAAATAATAACATCACAAGATGCAGCAACCTCGTTGTATTGGAATACCAAAAAATACACGAAATTTGTAATGCTGCGATCATTGTACTTGTATGTATAATCACTTCACAAACATTAAAAAACATCACTGGATGTGGCATCCTTGTCATATTGGAATATCAAAAAATCGATGAAATTCGTTCCTGTGGCAATCACTGTACCGCATGTATGATCGCTTCATGAACATGGGAAAAAAAAAAAAAAAAAAAAAAAAAAACCATCGGCTTAGATGCTTTACACTCACGCTAAAAAAAAAAATAAAATTATCGGTTAAAAAAAAGAAAAAAGTCGCCAAATTTAGGGGATTGTTTTCTTTAATGGCAACCTAGCCATTGTATTAAGTTATTCGTTTGGCGCAGTCTTGGAAATCGCGCCAAACAAACAGTCGCCAATCTTTTGTTTACATTTTAGCGTGATAGTAACACATCTGTTCCAAACCATCACTGGATGCAGCAACCTTGTTGTATTGGAATCCCAAAAATACACAAAATTTGTTACTGCAGTGATCACTGTACTGCATATATAATTGCTTCGCGAACATAACATAGGGGGAAAAAAATCACTTGATGCAGCAAGCTCGTTGTATTGGAATCTCAAAAATACACAAAATTCATTAATGCCGGGCCTGGATAATACATAAGTACCGAATATTCTTCATATTTAAATGGAAATTGCACTGTTTTACAGAAAATCAATTTGATATTGTATGACAAGTTATAACTAAGTATAACAAGAGTAAAATATGGTCTCAATTTTTTTGTATTGAAATAAATTTTCTAAAATAAAAAAATGAACAAGTATATTTAACAGTGGTAATATTGGGTTTTTATTTTAACTAACATTTTTATGAATTGCATGCATTACATAAAATTATAGGTAGTATTAGTAATTTAGATTTAATAAAAATTATGTTTTATTATTAACATCAAGGTTTTTGAAATATTAATAAAAGCTGTCAAACTTAAAATAACATGCAAATAAAACACTAATTTAAAATTTTATTTTTATTAAAAAATAAGATTATAATCAATATGTAGTACTACTTTTTAAAAGGTCAAAAAGTAGGTATTCGGCATAAAATTTGGCCAAATTCCTATTAATTAGTCTTTACATCCCTAGTACAACCTGGGACATATTTCAACATTTTTTAAAAGATCAGGTAGTATTTTGCCAAAAAAAATAAGGGCAGAACATTGCACACTTAACCCCTTCAGGGGCAAAGTACTCTTGTAGCTAAAATATTGAAATGATTGATTGACACCAGGATTCACGAACGAATTTATTTTAAAATAAGTAAAAGCTTTTCCTCATGTACCATATAAATTCAAAATTTGGTTATGAAATTCTGGTGTCATTGTGGCATTAAAATTAAGTGGTATATATAATATACCGGTGCCCTTTAAGGGGTTAAATAATGGTTTAGTAAGAAAATTAAAAGTATTCGCAAGAAACTGAAAAATTAGGTTTACAAAACAAAAACCAAATGTGGTAAACAGTCAATTTCTTGTATGGAAGCTTATAGAATAAAAAACGTGAAGCCATTATTAATAATGAACTTTCATTATAAATAAACATATCTGTAAAGTAATTAAATTTACAAAATACCACCAAGAAAAAATAAAAAAGCTTTAATTAGTAAAATTTTTTTAATCTAGGGAGGGGCTACCCAACCCCCTCACCCTCCATTTCTCTGCTGGTGCCAGTGACTGAACAGGAAAATAACACAATATTAAAAATTTATTCCTTCTATCCCCGGTAGCAGAAAGTTCGAGACAGCCGACGTACGTCACAGATTTTTTTTCCATGGAATTTTCTTTGGCTCAGATTTTTTTACTTCGTCAGCGGGCGCGGTACCGCAGACACACTTTCGCTTCGCATCTGGAGGAGCACTATGATCTTCTGCACATCTCATTCTTTGCAAGTTAAATATCACTTTTTTTTTTCTCCGACATCCCTGCTCAATGGACCAACAGTGTTTGCTCATATACTGTGCGTGCATCTCGCCAGAAAGTTCAAAAGAGAAAATCTGAAAAAGCAGGCCCTGTCTTTTCTTTTACAGCTGCAAATGCGCTCTGCCTTTTTTTTTTTTTTTTTTTTTAATAGCTGCATAGCGTTTTGGGTTCGCAAAAAAATTTCCATCTGCATTTTTCAACCGGCGAATTTCATCAATAGGTCGCGGAAAAAAAACGAAAATTTGTCAATCGGGCACAGAAAAATTTCGCAAAGTTCATTAAACAGTCACGTGAAAATATTGCTAAATTTGTTAATTGATTGCGTGAAGGAAAAATTTCAAAATTTGTCACTCGGTTGTGGGGAAAATTGCGAAATTCACTAGTCGATCGCAGGGGGGAAATAGCAAAATTTGTCTACGATCGTGTGAAAAAAAAACCCCGCGAGTTTTACCAGCAAGACGTGAAAAAAATTCGTCAATCAGTTGCAGGAAAATATCACGAGTTTCTTCAATCGATCGTGGGAAAACTATCTAGAAATTCATCTGTCGGTTACGGGAAAAAATCGTGAATCTCTTCAGTCAGTTGCAGAAAAAAACCCCAAAATTCTGCCATCTACTGCAGAAGAATATTGTAAAATTAGTCTATAGATAGCGGGAAAATATTACAAAATGTGTCAGTCAGTCGCGAGAAAAAATAGTAAATTTTGTCAAGCTATTGCAGGTAAATAGCCAAATTCGGTGATCGGTCGTGAAAACAATTGTGAAATTTGTCCACAATTACGTGTAAAAAAAAAAGAAAAAAAAAGAAACATGCGAGCTTCACCTGTAAGACGCGGGAAAAAAATTCGGAAATTCGCGTATCGGTCGCCAAAAAAAAAAAAAGCGAAATTTGTCAATAGGTAGCAGAAAAATATTACAAATTTCTGCAATCGATCGCAGGAAAACAATTGCGAAATTCGTCGGTTGGTTACAGAAAAATAAACGTGAAATTCGTCAATATGTCACAGGGAAAAAACCGCTCAATTCACCAATAAGTTGCTAGTAAATATCGAGAAATCAAGTTAAAAAATTGCATGTAACAGTAATACTTTACTAGATATTAATTATTAATATACAGTAAAAGACTTATTTATTACGTATAATGTTGTACTGTTTCATATTAAGTACTATTTAATGTAAAATTTTACATATCAGTGTAGTATTTGAGGTTTTGGACATAGCAGTTTAAACTCTCAAAAACTGAATGTTTTCATATTTCAAAGACCTGCCTATCCTGAATTGTAACATAGTTTACCTGCAGATTATTTTCTGCTGCTGAAATATCCGTCGCAGACACTTGGAGAATTTTCTGCTTCTGGGCTTCTATGCACAACCAACCATTGATTCAAAAAGGTTACACTTGTTATTTAAACAAATAAAAATAAAAATTTTATTCAATAAAAGAAGTATGAGGTCATTTTAAATTGATTAAATTTTTGTAGTAATTTTTCAGTTGCTTAAAAACATTATACAATTTCGAAAAATTCATCTTGACAAAATACTTTTTGGAATTTTAAAAGTCAAACTTAGAAATTTCACTCAAGAAAAAGGTAAAATATTCGTTCTTAAATATAACCACCTTGTAGAAGCAATTTTTAACAATACAAATATGGCAAACTTGTTAAGTTTTAAATACCAACACACTTAAATTGCAAAGCAACAGGCACTAGAAAAAAATAGGGGAGGGGGAAGCAGAAAAACTCCCCTTTTTGCATGATTATCAAAAACATTAATCTTAATTAATAGCTTATTGCATTTTAATTACTCAGCTTTGGAAACAGGAATATATCTGTCATTACAGCAAAAATTTTAACCTTAATGAAAATACACATATTACTACATTTGGTAATTTCCCCAATGCAATTTCAGGAAACAACTGTGAGAACTACATTATATGCAGATACAAATTAAATCTTTTAAAGTTTATATGCTGCCCTCTTAAATCGGAAGTTGGCTTCTGAATTTAACATTCTCAAATCAAAAGGCTTTTAAAACTAAATAATGTATTAATTGCATTATATAGTACAACATAAATTTAGAAAAAAAAAAAAAAGGATACAGAATATCGGATTGTAAAACTTATATTTACTTCTGGCATGTTCTAGTTCGGTATAACCAGATTATTTCCCCCACCCTCCAAAATCAGATTCAGTACAAATATAAAAACACATTTCGATCGCCACAGCTAAACTGGTTTATCTTTAATACATTATTATATCTGTCTCTAAATATAACTCGGACACAGAGAAGGAAAATAACTTTATATTGTTCCAAATTTTAACGAGGGGGATACTAAAAAGATTATACGATCAAGGATATTAAGTACTGTCACTCTGCTGTCGCACAATTAATAGGCTAAAATATTTTAATGGATTAAAAGTCCCCAGCTCCAAGATAGGCAGAAATAAGTTCACACGTAAAACGAACATTGTGGAGCATTACCGAAAGATTCTTTTAATTAGTATTAGGAGTAAATTTAATAAGATCTATGAATTAAAAAGATTGATCACTCGAGACACTTACCGCTGAACACCATGGCTGCAGCACTCCCCATCACACCGAAAAACGGACCGTATATAGGACTAGTTTCGTCTGCCATAATATTAAGGATTTTGTATTAAAAATATCCGAAAGAGTCCAATTAATCCAACAATCTCGGATCACAAACTTTCAAACAGTTTCTCTCCCCTTGATCACACAGTAGCTAAGATGGCTGGCAGAGAAACACCCGTCATATGATGAAAATATCTGTCGGGGGTGGATGCTTCAGACACCTAGCGGATACAAATTGCATTAATGATTTCGCTTCAAAGGGGATTCACTTTTGATTGCTGAACGCAAATGCATAGATGCATAGGTTCCTACGTCTAATTCAAGCACTCGAATACGCCATCTGGTGGAGAAAAGATATAACTTCTCGCTTCAGGAAATTCCCTTGCAAGCCCATTGCATTACATGCATTTTTAATTTGTTCATAATGATTATTTTTTTTGCACAATTTCAGATTTCATGCGATATTTGTGTTCTGTGTTTATATGACAAGCTAAAAATTATCCAAATTTGAATATCTAATAGTTTCAAACACGTTTACGCGTAATAATAGTTTCAATGTCACTTTAGCATTAGTTAAAGGGACAATTTTCCTGTACCGACGGCAACGATCAGCGCCCCTATAGGTCGTTTTAAGTCCCAATTAATTGTAATCTAAACTCTAGACTATTTTATTTCCGGCAACGAGCTGGGTTTAAAAATTACTTTTGAGATTTAAAAAGGCCTAAAGAGGGCGCTAATCAAAACTGTTGGTACAGGAAAATTAACAAAATGTTCGCCCTTAGTGTCTACCGGGGAATTACAATACCACTGCTTTTTTCATCGCGTTTGTATTGCTTACTGTGTGTCAAACATCATTTGAGATTTGTACATTTCAATTAAAATGAATAAACCGGCGAAAAAAAATACGCCATCTGGTTGTGAAAAGATGTAACTTCTCGCTTTAGGAAAATCCCTTGCAATCCCATTGCATTACATGCATTTTTAATTTTCTCATAATAATTGTGTCGTCTAGTTGCAAAACCGGCCAACTCCTCAAAATTTGAAAATGTGCTTTTTCAGCTTTTTAAGTTCTAAGTAAACTTTTCTACCATCTGGAAACAAGAAACAAGCCTAAGCTGCTCAAATCCCTGTGTTATATGCGTTTGAAAATCATGATGTGCTGCAAAACCGGCCAAATCCATAAACTAGTGACCTGGTTATCACAAGGTGAACTTTGCCTTTTTTCCTTTTCCACGTCGTAGGGTCACTTTTCTTTTTCCTTGATTGATTAGGAGATACTTCCTCCACAAACTTTTCCGTAGTCAGAGAAAACACCAAACTAAATTATTAGAAACTTTGTATGCATCAAGGAGGAGCAGTCACAGGCAAGAGAAAACACTATAACATTGATCTAATCAACAAGTGAGGGGTTACTGTGGAGAGAAGCAGAAGTGCCATCTAGCGGATCCGCTAGATGGCACTTCTGCTTCTCTCCACAGCATAGATTAACAGACAAGATAGGACACTCTCATAGAGCGTAATTGTAACGCGATGACGATCGCAGCGCCTTCTCAAACACGGAATATTTCTGCTTTTGAACGTCTATCTTTCTATGATCTTTCATTTTTCAAATATGACATGCATGAACCTATATACCTGGACTTCTAACGAAATAGCCTTTCCAAGAAGAAAATCGTTCCTCGAAAAAAGCCTCAAATAGGTGGCGCATGTGAGGATGGTTTCTGCCTACGTCACTAAATTCGTCTGCTTCACCGTTAGAATCTTTGGTTTGACACTGACAGTGACATGGCGCTAGTGCAGCACGGTTTCTGGCCAGCTGCGCAGAACGGTGCGCGTAGCTGTGCAGCTGCCATTTCATGCCGAAGTCTCGGCACGATGTTATCACACGGCGTTAGAAGTCCTGGTATAGAGGTTCATGATGACATGTTTACGTTTTCAACTTTGTAGAAAAAGCGAAAAATGAAAGCTTTGAATTCCGATTTGTATGCAGACAAGATTTTGCCTGACATATTTTAACTTGTTTAAAAATACAAAAATGGTTTGAAAAGAAATGTTTCAAGAATAATAAAAGAGAGATTAAAAATGAAGTTGTTTTAAAGAAACGTAATCCATGCTGCAATGGTCAGTTTGGAACGAGGCGATAAATCGCAGCCGTCCAAAAGTCCAAAAGTTCTTTTTTCTCAAGCACTGTTCCGCGCATGCGCATGGAGTTGGATTTATTTGTGGTTTGTTTTGGTTGTGTTTTGTTAATGTTAGGTCGTTGGGGACGTACGAAACGTGTAATTAAATTTCAGGAAAGTTCCACGAAATAAAAATGTAGAAAAACAATGTTAGTTTTATTCAACGAATCCAGAAAAAAATAAAACAAAACAAAACAAAATTTGCAAAAATTATGTACAAAGGAAAAATAATTGATCTACAAGAAGAAATTTTAAATGATTCTACTAAATTTGAATCTGTTGATCACTCTTATTCTTTAAAAATACCTGTTTTAATGCAGGAAAAAGAGAATGTACCAAATAAATGAATTTGTGTTTGTACAAAATTTAAGTAATTTTTTAAAGGCTTACTTAAGGAGGGTTATTCCAGATATAAAAAATTTTGGCCTTTTTACAAGTCCTTATAAATTAAAATTAGCTAATTTCTGGCTCTTCCTCCCCTTATGATTATGTAATATTTTTTATCTTAAATTGCATAGAAAATTTGACATTTTAAAATGACTTATTTCTATTTATATGGGTTTATATCTAATGTGCTCATAGTTCAGAAATCACTTGACTTTCTTTAGGTAAAAGATAATGAACCCCCACCCCCCACCCACCCAACATGAGTGTATAGCACTAGAATGATACTCAGGAGAAATTTATAAGTATAAAATTTAACCTTATTATTAAGATTACATTTTATACTTATAAATTTCTTTTTTACTTATTAATAAGGAAACAACTATAAGGAGCTTTTTACTAAAAATCAGAATTTTGTTAAAAGCAGTAAATATTTTCCAGTCAATATTTGAGCTACCACTGCCACAGCAGAAAACAGAATTTAGGGGTTTTTAAACTCCTCCCAGACCAATTGAAAGCATATAAGATATGTACAAGGACCGTTATGGTGAATAAATAATGTGTAAAAAGTGACTAAAACACAAAATAGCTAAAAAATTAGCATTAAATTGTTTCAAAACTTCATAAAAAGAAGCAATTTAAGAGCAAAATGGGAGATGAAAAGATAGATAGAGAAATAATTAGAAATAGCAGCAGCACATGCATTTTGACGCCACTACTCTTCGTTTCGTTCTAAAAGGGGGCTCTTTTATGAAGCCTTGAAATAGCTTTCAACTCATATCTAGATGACTATGTGGTTTGCTTTACTTCGGTTATAACACATTTTTTTAAAGGAAATAAAAAAGTCATGCACATATAAAACAATGATATTGGTCCTAAGGGTCGATGGAAGTTTTTTTTTCTTTTGGCGGGGGGTGGGGGGGGGGGGGGGCATTTTGTGAAAAGTAAAAGTTATTTTTGTGAAATTTATTATATTTTTGTGAATATTAACATTAAGTAAAGAAAGATGAAATCCAATTACTCAAATTCAAAACAAGCATTTTTAATAACTTTGTTAAGTGCTTCTGCTAAAATTTACCTTTCTGGTGAACTCATATTATTTGCAAATTACATATTTATAAAACCTAACAAAATAAAAATAATTAATGAAGAGTATGTTTTTTATGAACTGGAATTTCGTGAAGGGGTCTATTATATGAAGAAAAATTTCGCAAAGAAGTCTGTTTTAAATAAAAGGAATTTTATAAATAAGTCGTTTTATTAAGAAAATTTTTTGAGAAGAGTTCTATTGTATTAAATGGAATTTTGTGACTTGGCCCTAAATATACCCCAAGTTTCGCCTGGATCGGCACCTGGTTCAATAACAATGATTCAAAACCGCTCCCAAACGGAAATCTTGGCTGCACCACTGAAGACACTACAACATTCGAAAAAATTTTTAAAGTAAAATCTCAATTTCGATACAATAGCAGTATTTTTACAAGAAAAAAAAAAGCCCCAAAAACATTGCACTAATTAAACATAAAATCTACATAACTACAGTTTAAATGTTTAACAAGATTTTGGTTTTAAAATATCTCATTATAAATATTTTATTAATAATTATAAATGTTACCAATAAAAACTGGAAAATATAATTTATATTTATCTATAATGATAAATACAGCATTTATATAAGGTCAATATACGGAAAAATTGGGGCCTCTTTACAAAATTCTATTTACTAAAAAGGGCCTTTCACAAATTTTTTTTTAAACAAAAGGGACCCTTCAAAAAATTCTATTTCACAAAACAATCCTTTATACAAAATTCAATTCCATGAAATTAAACTCATCATAAACTTATCTTGTTAAGATTTAACATGTATATTTTATATATAATGAATTTCTAAACATTAAACTGCTCACAGGAAGGAAAATGTCAGCAATAGACTCTTAAAAATCTATTATTAATAAATTCTTAATTTAAATTGTCTTTAATTGCAAAATTTTATTTTTCAAAAAAAAAAAAAAAAATATATATATATATATATATATTAACCCTACATATAAAGTATCCCCCCACCCCCCTCTTCCCTTTTTGTTTCAAAGCAGTTTAAATTTAAAATGCTAATAACTGTAGAAAAATATCAGTTTAAACATAACGAATGCTCGCTAGATGGCGCCACCACAGTTATTTTACGCTGTGTTTGAGAAAACTGAACTTTTGGAGTGCGATTTATCGATTCGTAGTTTGGAGAGTATCGTCTGTGTCGAAGAGAAAAGTATAGATATAAAAAATATAGAGCATCAACAGATTTCATATACATAGGTAAATTTCGAAAACTTCGTGGTTGCTCCTCCTCTAGACCAACATATGATCCTAAAAGACCCGACCATTCGCCGATTTTCCGCGTGCTAGTTTCGGAATGCGGCGTTTGGCGTCTCGTGGTCAGCACTAGAACAACAAACTGCAGTTTATAGAACACGTTAATGTTATAGTTATGTGATTTTTTTTTTCATTCTGGTTGCTATATTCTTACAAATATGAGGTATTGTGTGCTTTTCTGTAGTATTGACAATCGGGCAGACTATTTTGACCCTGATGATAATAAAATTTCGATGAATTATTTTCCGAAAGAGGAAAAAATTAAACAAGCATGGATTCAAGCAATCGGCAGGCAAGGTATGTTTATTTACCTTTTACTATTTTATTTAAGTTTATTAAATGTTAATTATGCATTTAATCTAATAAGATGGCTCATAATTTTACTATAAAAGGAACAGAAACTTATAGAATAATAAAATATCTGATCTAAACATTATGGCTATTAAAATAAAACTGCTTTTTTTTTCATCACAAGCACGCCATACCTAGACCCACATGTGCGCCTAGCGGTATACATTTGTAAAATCATAAATCTTTAAAACCTTTTAATATTAAGAATTTATACAATCAAACTTTTCTTTTATCTATCACTGTAGCCAAGGGATGTGCATAAGAAATTATCCTGATTTCTGTATTTTTTGGCTTTTGTATTTCAGGAATTTTTTTTATTAATTTTAAGTGACGTTTATAATAATTCACCCATGTGTAACATAATCTTTTGAATTAAAAACTTTTATTGCGATGACGTTTTAAATTAATCTTTTTGCAACTTGAATCATTCAAAGATAATCAATATTTTATATTTTAATGAGTAAATTTTAAATTTTCTCAGCATTTTTAATTTATTTTGTACAATTGAAACTTTTGAAAACCAGTGATAGAAAACAAAATATTTTAGAATAGCTTTATCATCACACTATTACTTGCATAATACTGCGTTAATTTCCTTTTATATATCTATTAATAATGCAAGCATATATACTGTCATACCGTAAGGAGAAAAGCTCTGAGAAAAATGTCTCTCCCTGTGGTCACTATAGAAACGGACTCGTCCACTTAATTTTCGGGTGGTCAGGAGTATTGTTGGCTTTGTTTGTAGCTTTAGGCGCGAAAAAGGGGAGAGGAGAAGGTAGCAGTCTGCTTTGAGCTTTTGCTATTGACAGACGGTTTTTTTTTCTGTTCTCTTCTGATTATTGCGCGTTTGCTTTCATATATTTTATTGCTTATTAAACCTTTACTCATTGATTTTGGTCTGTGATTAAATACTACCGGCATATATTCCTATTCTATAATGACATCCACATTTAAAAAAGAAAAAACATTGCATTCTCAAGCGCGTGAAATAATAAATAACGTGTCTAATTTCTTTAAGGTAGAGGCTGCTGCAAAATCTTTGAAAATACCAATTTCCCAAGCCACTAAAATAACAGCTGAAGCAACAAAAGTGTCAGAATCTACGGTGAAAAAAATTAAACGTGAAGTGACTAAATTGGAGCAGAGTAATGAGAAAATTTTGTCTACTCCAGGAAAACACCGCAAAAGACCAGAAATCCGCAATTGCTATATTGATGATTTCAATAAATGTGTTATCCGACAAATTATTCAAGACTTTTATGTTAATAAAAAGAAAGTCCCCTCTATTACAAAATTATTGCCAATATTGAGAGAAAGAATTGATTTCAAATGGCAGAGAGAATCTCTGAGAAAAATTTTGCATTCGATGAATTTCCGTTGGAAAAAAAGCAGCAGTCGCAGAAAAATTCTGATGGAAAGGCCTGACATTGTATTTTGGCGAAATCGGTATCTGCGGGAAATGAGAAAACATAGAAATAATAACCGATGCATTGTTTACATCGATGAAACTTGGATTTATAGTAATTTAACTTTTGGAAAATGTTGGCAAGACGAAAAAATTACGGGTATCCAAGTGGACACAAACGCTAAAAATCGCCTTATAGTGGTGCATGCCGGTTATTCTAGTGTGTTTATTTCTGGAGCTGAACTTGTTTATAAAGCCTCTACAAATGTTGGAGATTATCATGGACAGATGAACTTCAATAATTTTCAAAAATGGATTTTAGAAAAATTGATACCTAATTTGCAGCCAAAAAGCATAATTTGTATGGACAATGCTCCATATCATACTAAAAAAGTTGATCCCGTTCCCACAAAATATTCCACGAAAACTGTAATGCTTGACTGGTTAATACTGAAAGGGATAGCACATGACCCAAACATGCGAAAAGCCGAATTATTTGAAATAATAACTAAAAATGCCCCTAAGTCTATCAAATACAAAATAGCACAAGCAGGTAAACATTCCCGAAGTTTTTTCTTCTCAAAATAAAATATGATTTTGAATCGAATAGCGTTTTTCAATTTTCGATAAATGTATTAAATATTGAGTTATAAATAATTGTTCTCTCATGACAACTTTTTGGGATAATTGCATACAGAACTTCGGTTCAAAACGTCAATTTTGATAGCATTTTCTGAAAGATCGTATGCCTTTGTCAGAAAACGAAAAATGCTATTTGATTCTATAGCTTCTTAATAAGGAAACTTGAAAGTGTCATGCATTTGCGAAAAAAAAAAATTAGGCATGGATCAGAAAGTAACTACGTAGAGCACAGTCTTAAAGCATCATAGTATTATCATATAGTCATAAAGCATAATCTATATTACATCTTAAATTATAATAGATTGATGTCTCATGACCACCTTTCTCAAGCTGTCGAGTTGAAGTGATTTGGAATCGAATTGAGTTTTTCATTTTTTTAATAAATAAATTACTTATCGCGTTAAAAGTGATTCCTGTCACGTGACGATACGTTTTTACCTTTTCTCGTGCTGCCGTGTCTTAAATTCGATTCAAAACGAAGGCTTTCACAGCATTTTCTGGAAGATCTTCTGCCATTATCAAAAAATTAAAAAGCGTCTTTCGATTACCTAGTTTCTGAATAACATCATCTGCCAATTTCATGCGTTTCCGAACAAAAATGAATTCAAAATTGTGTCAGAAAGTAGCTCTTTTGGATTTGAGAACAATCTTAATGCCTATAAAAAACATATTATAAAGATTTGATTTAAAATATGATAGTTTTTGCCAATACATTTCTCTATTTATTATATTATTAAATTCTACTGTATTCGTGTTGTCGAATAGAAGGCATAGTAAAAATAGAGAGCGTCAAACGAATGCTAATTGTGCCAAGTTTGCAACCTGCTGTTATTTCTCCCACCTCTCCCACTTGGTATATTCTGAGGAAGCAACCCTGCTCAGAGCTTTTTTCTCCTTACGGTATGACAGTACAGTATTTAGGATTGTCAGCATCTGATAACGTATTCCCAAAGAAGCATTATTTGCCTGATTCCTGTCACTTTAATTCTTTAAGGAAATGTCTATTTTTTTCTTTCTTTCTTTATTTTTTTTTGTGTGTGTAAGTTGTAATGCTGTTAGTCAATTGTTTAGTGAAAGATTTTTTTCTTGTTGCACTGTTTTGTTTTAATGAAGTTATTTTTGTGAAAGTTTTCTTTTATCTAATGAACTTTTTAAATTACAAGTTATATATTTAAAATCTTATGGAGAGGAAATATTTATGAAGTGTTTGTTTACTTTCATGGGATGAAATTTTGTCAGGGGCATCAAAGCGGGGACCCAGTTTCTTCTCAAATTCATACACAGGATGTAAAGCAAACTTTCCCTTAAAAGTTGAAAATAGTTTTTAAGGTGCTTAAAAGTGATTACTTTTTTCTGTAAAATTCATATTAAAAAAAAAAAAAAAACGTTTCAAGGAAATTTACTGGTCAAAATATCATGAAAGGGGTAAATACTATTGGCCTTCAATTAATGTTAGCTTATTGTTTTTTCAATCAGTGCCTAAAGGAAACATGGGCTGAGACTCTAGGGCACCTCCAATTTTAGTGAACAATTTTCATAAACTGATGTTTTAAATCCATTTTGATTTTGCACTGTTTACAATAAATGTTTTCAAGGTTCGATCCAGACGAAATTTGGGGCCTATTTAGGGCCCCTTCACAAAAATAAATTTAAAAAAAGGGATCCCTTCACAAAAATCAATTTGATAAAATGGGCCCCTTCACAAAAAAGTTAAAAAAGTTTTTGTTAATAAACGCTTGGTTCGAATTTGAGTAGCTGGATTTCGACTTTCATTACAAAATGTTATTTTTCACAAAAATATAACAAAATTTCACAAAATAACCTTTACTTTTCACAAAATGGGCTCCAAAAATATATTGAAACGTCTTAATAGATTGGGAGGAGGGGGGGGGGGGGAGTTGGTAAAACAGATATAATGAATCTTTAAATAAGGAAAATTTTTGATAAAATAACATATCAATGTTAGTTATGTTAAAAATGAATTTTATAAATTGCAACTGGGCCATAGGCACACCTGTTAAAAAAATTTGTCCCTCCCTAGATTTTATTTTGTCGGTGCTCATATTTTTTAGTTTTTGTCCCTAACAAAATTAACTCTCAATTAATTGTGTTTTGTTTCCTTTTCAGCTTTTTTTGTAAATTATCATAATATTTTTATAAATTGCTGAGCATCAGTAACAGTACATTTACATTTCATATGCACTAAAAAATAATAAACATGTTTATTAAAATAGCACATCTGCAAAGAATTCTAATAATTGACTCATATCCGGTGCCATTAGTTTTTGGATGGAATACGCAATTGCATACCATTTAAAAAAAGACATAAATAAGGGGAATATATTAAAACATCTTAATAGATGGGGGGGGGGGAGTTGGTAAAACTGATATAATTGATCTTTAAATAAGGGAAATTTTTGATAAAATAACATATCAATGTTAGTTATGTTAAAAATGAATTTTATAAATTGCAACTGGGCCATAGGCACACCTGTTAAAAAATTTTGCCCCTCCCAAGATTTTATTTTGCCGGTGCTCATATTTTTTAGTATTCGTCCCCAACAAAATTAACTCTCAAATCATTGTGTATTATATATGTTATATAAGCAATAATTTAAATATGTAAAATCGAAGCAATAATAGAATAGTCTTGAAATTACTTTAATCCTAAAATAAAGGGGGAAATTATAAAACGATATATAATAGAACCACGCCAAAACTCAATTCCTGAGATGGATCTTTAAATTATTGATATATTGTATTTGTCTCAAAAATGAAAATCCTAGATATTGTTGAAATATTTAAAAACTTATATTAATCGAGCTCTTACATCATACCTAGTAGTTTACTAATCAGATATTCTTTTTACACGATATGAAAATTTTATTAATAAACACTTTTTTTGCGATGAGACTTTAATTCTCGACTTTAAATATGTTCTTTTCACCAGTTTCATCCATCCTGAATAGAAATATATGCTAAAAATATTAATAAACAGAAAACATTACTAACGTATTTAAAGGGAAAAACCCGGAATGTTGTTCTATTATTCTACGCTATCTGCTAGCAGACGACGGAGAAACGGGCACGTTTTTATGAATGGAAAGTCGGCGAATGGGCAGGTCTTTAGGATCGTATGTTGGTCTAGCTCCCCCTTATCACTAGTGGCGCTACCATTGCTGTCGTTACAGATTTTGCCGTAACTGTCCTATCTTGTATGTTAATCTATGCTCCACAGTAACCTCTCACTTGTTGATTAGATTAATGTTATAGTGTTTTCACTTCTAACGAAATAGCCTTTCCAAGAAGGAAATCGTTCCTCGAAAAAAGCCTCAAATAGGTGGCGCTAGGTAAGACTAAGACTCCTATAATAGGAGCTCTAGATAAGACGGATTCTGCAAACGTCACATAATTCGTCTGCTTCACCGTTTGACACTGACAGTGACAGCCATGGGCGCTGCTGCAGCACGGATTCTGGCCGGCTGCGCAGAACCGTGCGCGTAGCTGTGCAGCTGCCATTTAGTGCCGAAGTCTCGACACGATGTATCACTATTGCGTTAGAAGCAGAGGCGGATCCAGCCCTCAATTTAGAGGAGGGACAGGTCTTTTTTTTTGTGGGTGAAGTGAGTCATATGTTTTCATTAGCAGTTTTTATATCTTAGTTCGAAATTGAGTATTTTCTGACATGTACCCGAATTCATTTTCTTTTATAAATGCATGAAATTTACAGGTATATTCGTAAATATATAGAAATTTCATGTTTTATCCAGATACCAAGAAATCCGTTTCCCATTTTCTGATAAATGCAAAGAATCTTACAGAGAGTTCTCTCAGAGATCACATTTTTAGTCGATTTTTGAGGCTCGACAATCATGGAAATATCGTTTTGGGGGAGTAATCAAATACAATTCAAAATGTACCATATTTACAGGAAAATTAAAAACGATGTTCGAATTTTTAGTGCTTGAAAAATAATGCCTGCAATTTTCGTGCATTTCTATATAAAAATAACTCCATGAATGTATCAGAAAGATTAGAATTTTTAAGCAGTTAAAAAAAAAATGTATATATATATATATATATATATATATAATTTAAAAAAGTGTATTGTTCTATAGAAATGTTTTCCGTTTAGAGGGGGGTCATGACTCCCATGACCTCCCCCTTGGATCCGCGCTTGGTTAGAAGTCCTTCTATAAGGAAAGGGCAACTGACGTCACTGTTGGTTAAATTACTGTTGGTTTGGGAGAAAAACCTGATCGTTCTTTACTACTCCTACCGTACACATTAGATGGAGCGATTTGATTGGTCTAAGTTAAACTGGTCTGTGATATGATTCGCCTACGCCGCCATGACGATTCCTGCAATGATAGCTGCGACAAAAATGCAGTGGTTAATTGGTTGATGGAACTGTTTGTTTGTAAACATGCCCTTTCCTTATAGAGGTTCATGGTGTTTTCTCTTGCCTGTGACTGCTCCTCCTTGGTGCATACAAAGTTTCTAATAATTTAGTTTGGTGTTTTCTCTGGCTATGGAAAAGTTTGTGGAGGAAGTATCTCCTAATCAATCAAGGAAAAAGAAAAGTGACCCTACGACGTGGAAAGGGAAAAAAGCCAAAGTTCACCTTGTGATAACCAGGGGCGGATTAACATATTTTTATGCTTTAGGCAAAATACTTTTCTGTGCCCTCTCCCTTCGCTTTCATAAAACTGTACGTGAATTTTTTCTGATAATTTAAGAATTTTTTAATCTATTTAATTTTTAATAAAATATTCTTCCATTTAATTTTTTTTTTTTTTTATAAATTTTAGTATTTTGAGGATTGTAGATGCGGAATGAACGGGCTTTTGCTACAGTTAAAATCTGAGAATACATTTTCATAATTTCTGGCATTATTTTTTTCAGGTACTGCCCTACTGGTAATCCAAGAAATCCAAGGTGTGGGCACTCTTCAAAAGCTTACCAATGCTCTTCAACGCTTCCCCGAACATTTTTGTGTGTTTGCTACCCCTAAAAACCCAATATCACATTAAACTGAGTAAAAATTAATTTCTGGTTTGTTGCAAAACCGTCCAACTCAAAACTAAGTTGCAAAGGTTGCCAAATCCAAAACAAAGACTTGAATAACACCCTCATTTCATGTGCCCCTGCCACCTTATTTTGTGTTTTCAAATATACTGTCTTAACGACTATAAAACTAAAGAGTTTTGGTTCTAATCTTATTTTGGCTAAGTGTGGCAAAAAATCATATTTTTCTCAAAATTTTACTTTTTGGAGATGGCCAGTTTTGCAACTAGACGACACAATTATTTTATTGCTCAATTTCAGATTTTATGTGATATTGGTGTTCTGTGTTTATATGACAAGGTAAAAATTATCCAAATTTGAATATATAACACTTTCAAACGTGTTTACAATAAATATTGTTTTCAATGGCCCTTTAGTATTAGTTAAAGGGACAATTTGCCTCTATAGGCCGTTTTAAGTCCCAATACTTACACTGCTGTGTGCCACAGTGCAACTCTAGAGGGTAAAAAAATCACGATTTAAGTTTGTCTTTATTTCCAAATGAAAATACCAATGATGCCTAAAACCAGCTGACTGAGTAATCAGGGGTCGATGCACGGTTTTATTCTTGGGACCCGATTTGTGAAAAGTAAAAGTTATTTTTGTGAAATTTATTATAATTTAATGAAAAATAACATTTTGTAGTAAAAGATGAAATCCAGTTTCTCATATTCGAGCCATGCATTTATTAATTCTTAAGATCCTTCTGCGAAATATTTCCTTTCTTGTGAACTTATTTGTTTCCAAATTACACATTTTAAAATCTAACAAAATAAAAATAATTAATGAAGAGTGTTTTTATGGAGTGGTATTTTGTGAAGGACATATTTTATTAAGATGAATTTTCTGAAGGGGTCTGTTTTATTAAGAAGAATTTCGTGAAAGGGCCTGTTTTATTAACAAAAATTCTGTAAAGGGGACCTGTTTTACGAAGAGGAATTTTGTGAGGGGCCTGTTTTATTAAGAGGAATTTTGTAAAGGGCCTGTTTCATTAACAAAATTTTGTGAAGGGTCCCTGTTTTATTGTTTGGACTGTTGTGAAGTGGTACTAAATAGGCCCCAAATTTTGCTTGGATCGACCCTTGGAAATAATGTTGTTATTTAGTATTTTGGGTAGTTAATGTGAATAGAAAATATGACTGACTATTAATATGACTATATTTAGTCTCGTGTATGCATAAATTAACAGATCAATCAAATGATAACAAATTATCTTTTATCCCTTTTTTTGTTAATAACACCTAACACCTGCATAAACTTAGAACTACGCACTTGCAATGATTTTGCAAAGTACAAAAAGAACTGCCATGATATTTTGTTTTATTTGTTATATGTGCTTTTAACAAATGAAATTATTTATTTGCAGTGTTTATTATTTATCCAATTACTAATTATAATTTTATTAATTAAAGCATAAAAATACTCCTTAATACCATCTAATTACAGGTATGATTATTTTTAAAACATACAATTCTTAATTTGCGATTAATTGCCTTAACTTAACACAGGAAAACAATCATAAAAATCAAATTTTAATTTTTTTTAAATCCGATGTTTATGATTTTTTTTGCACCCTACATTATAAACATAAAAATTCTCAATTCTACACAAGTAGATGATATTACATATGTAATTTATGTTATTGTCAAGATAGTGGATTTTTTAAAAAATATAATTAAAAAAAACACAATTTTTCACAAATTTAATAAATAATGTATGCAAATATCAAAACGAAATATCAAAATTTTCTTTAAATTGAATCTGCTTTCACTGTTAAATTTCTAATTTACACAATATCATGCAGAAAGCATAGCTATCTATATATTTAAAACGAAAAGCGCATTCTGTCAAATCCACATGAAAATCGTCTCTTTACGCATGCACCAACGTTTTTTGAAGGCTTCTTCCCTCAGAAAGGGGAAAGCTGATGGATTAGCTCTCACCTGTTTAGTGATTGAAAAGAGGGGGGATTGAAAAGGGTTGATTGAAAACTGATGGACTGACCATTGCATGGAAAGCATAGACTTTCCAATATATTTTTGCTCTGAGATTGAAAGCTAAAGCTTTTTTTTAAGAACTCATGTTTCCACTACTAAATATGCATATTTTTCGCAAAATTTTAAAGAGAGCTTGGATACAGTTTTATATTTATAACGGATTGAAATGTCAGAGAATTCGGAAGATGAGAACAATTTTTTATTGCTATGTTAAAGGAGCCGACGCGAAAACAAATAAACAAAAAAGTGCGAAAAAAATGTTTCTTTTACAAATGGATAACAATATTTTTTCACGAAATTGTTACATGGGCTGTAAAACCGTTTTATTTATCACCAATAAAGATTTCAAAGAGATCGGACAAAAAGAACTTTTTATTTTAAAACTATGAAACGACACTACGTAAAAAAAACAAGAAAATGATCACTTTTATCACTAAATATCAATATTTTTTCGCAAATTTTTCATTTTTAAATATAATTTCATACAAAATCCGGTTAAAGCTTTAAAATAATAAAAACTTGATGTTTCTTTTTAAATTTACTATCACGGGCCCTGGCAACGCCGGGCGGGGGTCAACTAGTATGAGCTTATGCTGCATTAAATTTTCTTGAAGTTCATTGAAACGTTTTGCATGATTATAAAACACTTCTTTAAAATTAAATACGTTATTTAAAAAATACATACAAAGCAAGTTTATACAGACATTGTATGAAATAAATAAAATAGTACCCACCTGTTAGATCAGAGGTCATCTGTTACAGGCAGTTTAGAAAGAAACTGGAAGACCCTTCAAAAAATTTTCCATCTCAAAAAGTTTTACTTTAAAAAAGGACTCTTCACAAAATTATTTTTCTTAAAAGTAAACCTTTCACAAAAATGCCCATTTCCAAACTGAACCTTTCAGAAATATAATTTATACCACACATTTCCAAATAATTTTAAGCTATTTTTTTTTCCGCTTCAGTCAAACATCACATCTTTAAAATTTGTACTAATGTCAAACAATTTTCTATTATGAGACTAAAGAAAAAGAAAAAAGATTTATTTCATAATTAACGAGTTCACACAAGGCAAGCAAAAGCAAACTGTGATATGCGCGTACACGTGAATTGATTACAAATATTAGCAGGTCTAAAAGCGCCACCTGTCATTGATTACAAACTCGAATTGAAATCATTATCCTTCCATATATATATAAAAAAAAAAGTAGTGGTTTAAAAATGGACCAATGAAAATCTGCGTAGATATTCCGGGTTATTCTCATCGCTTTTTTACTAGGGACTTTTTTGAGGAGCGATTACTTTTTTTCTAGCCATCCTACGGATTCGAAAATCATACCACCAGACGCGAAATATAACAAGCTTTCAGAAATTCAAAAAATTATCACGGTCGGACAATAAAAACTCAAAAAATCCTTAAAAATCGAGTAAAAAATCTTTAATTGAAAAGTCATTTTTTTTATATTGTTGCCAATTTCTAAATAAACGCAAATGATTATATTTTATCTCAAATAAAAAATGTATTTGCGCGAGACTATTAAAAACAATAATGAAATTTTAAAATAATAATTAAATGATCACGTGTTGAAAGCAGGAAATAAAGAAAATTACGTCATAAAAATCATGTTTACACATGAATATTAAAAATAAAAAAGATGAATTAAATGAAAAAGCATTATAACCTGATTACAGAAGATAGTCGCCGTTCGTGATATTCATCATCATCTTTTTAAAACAGGATACATTGCATTTACCAGGTTTTAAGAGGCTGTGAAATCAGAACGGGGGTTGGTAAGCGTAGCGAGCAGGGGGGCAGAGCCCCCTAGTTCATTAAGAAAAAATGTTTGAATGTTTTAGATATCTAAATTCGGATAATTTACCTTGTCACATAACACAGAACACTAATATAATATGAAATCTGAAATTTTGCAAAAAAATAATCATTATGAGCATGTTAAAAATAGATATTTTCCTGAAGCGAGAACTTGAATCTTTTCACCACGGATGGCATATTCAAGCGCTTGAATGGTTATTAGTTTAAATTGAGGATTTTTAAATTACATTTTTGTATGGCAAAATATGTTTTTTTCGCATACTTCGTTGCCTCTCATTTTTATTTTTAGCTTTGTAGTTTCAGTTTCCTATTTAAATATTTCATTTTGTTTTTCTACAAGCATAACGTTTTTTTAAAATGTCAATCGTTAGTGTAATTTATTACTACAATTCCCAGTATCCCGATCTATTTCTAAATGTCTGTTCCAAAATAAAGTTCAGCTACGGACACTTGATTTAAAGCAGACAATAAAACATTGTTCAATATTAAAACACCTATCAACTGTTACTATTTTGCATAACTCCAAAGACTGTTTGAGTGAAAATACGTATCTTTCTGCCTGTGCATTGCTAGATGGCTTAAATGGCTCAGGGTTTTTGTGTTTAATGCTATTAATGATAATGATTTTTTACGTATTATACGTTTCAAATTCAAACGATGTGAACTGTGGACCGTTGTAACTTACAAGCATAAGTGGCAATCCAAATCATGTCTCTTAAAGGGTCTCAGGAGCCTTACTTTTTTACTGAAGGTTCAATTTAATATCATGTCATATTTAATTTTATTTCTAATTTCCAGTAATAAACAAATGCATAAAATTTTTTACCACTGATAGCTTAATATCTGTTCTATGTAGCATAATTATTTCAATAGTCTGCAATTGACATTCTGGGTCTAATTAATTCTCTCTAATTGACATTCTGGGCTCTAATGTTAATGTTTAATTTCCAGTAATAAACAAATGCATAAAATTTTTTACCACTGATAGCTTAATATCTGTTCTATGTAGCATAATTATTTCAATAGTCTGCAATTGACATTCTGGGTCTAATTAATTCTCTCTAATTGACATTCTGGGCTCTAATGTTAATGTTTAATTTCCAGTAATAAACAAATGCATAAAATTTTTTACCACTGATAGCTTAATATCTGTTCTATGTAGCATAATTATTTCAATAGTCTGCAATTGACATTCTGGGTCTAATTAATTCTCTCTAATTGACATTCTGGGCTCTAATGTTAATGTTTAATTTCCAGTAATAAACAAATGCATAAAATTTTTTACCACTGATAGCTTAATATCTGTTCTATGTAGCATAATTATTTCAATAGTCTGCAATTGACATTCTGCTTTTAATTTAATGTTTAATTTTGATACAAAATTTAAAATTGTTTTTTGACTTGCATCCACTGCACGCATGACTGTAGCAAAACTATTGGCTCTAGAGTCCCAATTAATATTAATAATGATGTAAAACCAACGTACTTTAAATGTATACTTCAGTTTTAAGCAATTAAAAATTTATTTCTTCTAAATTTAATTTATAAAATTTTGAAAAAAAAATTTTTTTTGTAGAAAAGAAAATGCTAATTTTAAATAACCAATGCATTTATAATACTAAATTTGGATTTCAAGTTATTCCTTGCATCGAAATGAATTTATCTGCCAAGTTTTATTGGCGCATTTGGGTTCTCAGAATTTATACTGGCGGGGCGGAGGACCGTATGGTCTGATCATTTTATTAGTTTTTGAGAAATGTTGCGCGCAATGGATGCAAGTAAAAAAAAATTATTTTTTATTTTATAACACAATTGAACATTTAACAAATGGTAAAATATAAGTTGTAGGATATTGAAATAATTATGCTACATAGAACAAATATTAAACTGTCATTAGTAAAATTTTTATGCTTTGTGCTTCGTAGGGAATGTGAAATAAAATTAAATGTGACATGATGCTAAAATGCACCTTAACCCTCTGAGCGTTTTGAAAAAGGGTAAAATTGTAATGTTGTTTTCTCTGCATTTTGTTTTAAATGCTAAAAAAATATGATTCTTTCAGCATTATAAATAAAACTTAATTACAAATATGAATGTAACCCTTGAGAGTATTAATCATTCTTCAATGTTTTGAAAATTCATTAAATCTATAGAATTATATTATATTAAACATTGCATATATTGCAGTGAAACCTGGAGCTTAGTGAACGGAATATTACGTTCTAAACGCTTAGAGGGTTAAATGAAAACAAAAGAGTCCTGAGACCCCTTAAGCACTCTACGGTTTTGATTGCCATGGTAACCACTTGGAATGGACATCTACTATGATTAAAAACATGTCTTCGAAAACAGGTCTAACGAAATCTACGTGGATATGCTGGGATACTCCCAGTAATACACCTTCACTTTTTGTGAGTCAGTTTTATACCGAGCACAGTCTACACAATTCTTTGCCGTATTTTAATGTCCTTATCGATGTTCTTCCAACAAACATACGATCTAGAGATAGATTTCCTTTTTACAATACCCAGGTGACCATGATGCAACTCTTCAAGCACTCTAACCTGGTACTGTTTTGGAATGCACACACACACGCTTATCCAACATTATACAACCATCCTGGACACTGTATTCTGTTTCTCTACCTCTTAAAACTCCTCCACCTTGTAAAACGTTAAGTAATGGGGTGATGTCTGCATTCAACAGAGTTTCTTCAGCTAGGTCACAAGTTGTGACATGAAGGGCATGGTGACATCTCTGCCAATTGAAAAAAAACAATTTCATCTTTAAGGTCTAGCTGTTTGGAGCCTAGACAAAAAGTCAGTATTACTATGTTTTTTTGCATGGCGATATATGATGTCAAATTGGGAAGATTGTAATATTAAAGCATAATGTAAGAGTCTCGTAGCTGTCAGAACTGGGAAACCTTTCTTCGATCCGAAGATGGCCACTAAAGGTGGGTGGTTAGTCAATAATGTGAATCGTTTTCCTCTTAGGTAAAACTAAGCAAGCCGCTAGGCGAGCCCAACCGCCGTACCCAGGTTCTCTTGAACCTATTATGAGGGTCAGGAGGGCCCAGTTAACCCGAGCAGCTAATATCCGAACCCTATAGCTCACAACGCATTGGCGAGCGCCAAATGATTTGGCGAGAACAGCGCTATTTCGCGCATGCGCATAACCTAGCCAAGCAGTTCAGTGCTTACGCCGCTACGTTTATGCAAAGCAATGGCCAACGGTGAAGTGTTTTGCTACGAGAAACTAGAGATAAAAATAAATAAGAAAATAAATACCTAGCTCTACCACAAATCAAGCAGATACACGGTGAAAATACAGGTATGTGAAATAATTTCAGTGTTCTGTATATTAACGTAATATCCTTTAGATATTGACAAATTTTCAAGATAAGACAGACATGAGGCAAGATCATTAGAATATCGATGTTGATAGTTGAGACTTTAATCTTGTGAAAATTAAATTAATGTCGCACCAATTAACACTATCTGTAAGATACAGTTACTTTTATTTTTGGTTGCGAAAGCGTCTTTGAAGACGCCAATTTGGTTATATATATTTTTTTAGTTTTTGTGATCAAAGGCAAAAAACAAACAAAAATCTTCATAATTTCTACATTCCCCAAAAATATCGCTTTTTTTTAAATAGAGTATTCCTTACTAATCACTCAATAATAGTTTAGTGATGCTTCATATTAAGAATTAATAACACGACAATTTGATATTAATAAATGTGTCTTATCTTGAAAAAAAAAATTATTATAGAGATAATAATAATACAACACTGAAATTATTTCACATTGTGGTTAAATGAGAGTTTGTATGCAAGAATGTATGAGTATTGAGTGAATGAACAACCATTAACATAGAAAAGTCAGGTAAACATAAACTATTGGTAAATAGTAACATGAATAAAGAGTAACCTAATGTTTCAATACAATTAATTTCTGTAACTGTAAATATAAATAAATGTATTGTCAGGTTTCTCTCACAGCTGCAAGAGTTGAAAGCTATTCTTAAGGGATTAGCGTATTGTATCTGTATCTATTGTGTACCGTTAGAGTTTGGTTTAAGAAAAATCTTAATCTGGAGGGTAGCGAGTTGGACATAATGAAAGAGGTATTTCCATTGCAATGTGGTCTTTGATAGATAAGAAAGATAGTGCACCCTTTTATTTAGGAAGACAGATCAGTCAAGAGGGAGTAACGGTTGTCAAGCGACCCTTGGGAAATAAAACAGCAGCCCCGTAGAAAGAGAGCGGGTGCGCTGGGGAATGACCAGAGGTGAAATTAGTTCGAACGTGGTAGTGAAGGTGTAAGGTCGTTGAGAGTTGACGATCTGAGCCACGTGTGTTTAACGGTATCTCTCGAAAGAAAGAGAGAGCGGGTGTGAGATGAATAGAAATCTCAGTGCGGAATGAATTAACGTAGTCTAACGGTACACGTAGAGCGTTTTCTGTAATTGATTTGATTTAGTGTTAAACCGGATAATTTACATCCGAGTTTAAGTGTAAATATTGTTAATAAATTGTTACTTTAACTTTAATTGAAAGAGTTAGGTTTTTCTTGAATATACATCAAGTATCGTGCCCGATATCACGTATTCATATCGGTGGTGGCAGCATATCAAAAGACCGGATTTATTTCGAAGTTGCGTGGACGGAGAAGTGGAATCCGACAATGTTGGCAGCGACGGGATCTGAATCACCGAAGACCAGTGCCAGTTAGCCGTGTTACAGAGAGTTTGTGACGGATCGCCCAGCGGAAGTGTTCGTGCCCTATCGTCGTAGACTAGTGCCAGATAGCCGTGTTACAGAGAGTTTGTGCCGGATCGCCCAACGGAAGTGTTTGTGCCCTATCGTCGTAGACCACCAGTGCCAGTTAGCCGTGTTACAGTCAGTTTATGCCGGATCGTCTAGCGGAAGTGTGTGTGCCCTATCATCGTAGACCAGTGCCAGCTAGCCTTGTTACAGAGTGCCTTGCCGGATCGTCCAGCGGAAGTGTTGGTGCTGTGTGTAGTGTTAGTTCCAGTGTTTGTGTGTAGTGTTTGTGTACACAGTGATTCAAGTTACAGTGATTGTTGCCCGAGAGTGCAAGATTTACCCTGTGGAAAAGTGAGCCGAGAATTGCCCCAGCGAATGAAGTACGAGGTAAGGTGTTTTGATCATTTTACTCTACTGGCATTCTCGAACCTACTTTTTTTATTGTGTATAATTGATGGTAATTTAAGTTAATGTTGGGGTTAATTAATGATAATTTAATGTGCAATATAATAATGGAGCTAAATCAAATGAGATATTAACAGCCATTTTACACTATTGTTTTAAGAAAAGGATCTTATATTAATTACTAGAGGTGATTTTCCAATTTTTTTTACGGATAGGATTAATGGGTAAAATTAATGCATTGTGTTAATAGTTGAAAGGAATAATTGAAATTTCTTAAATTTAAATTATTATTAAAGTAATATTTAAATTAAGTGATATTGTTTGTTTTAAGTGTGAAATATTGATAGTAAATGAGGAAAGCAAATTTGTGTAGAATTTAAATTAAATTGAAATAACCTTCAAGGAAGAACTGAAGGCCCAGAGAAAAAAAAGTGCTGTGATTTACTTTTTAATGTGAGAACTAATTTTGAAATTGAAATATTTTATTGAGATTAAATTTAGGAATTTAGGTGTATTTCATGCAAATTTTTGTTAGATGGATATTTTTATGTAGTGATTGGCATCAGTGTGTTATTCAAATTGCAACGTATCAGTATTATTGTGTAAATTGTATTTTATTATTTAATTGTATAAATTTAAAATCTGTATTACATAATAATCAAATTGAAATTATTGTTACTGTGTTATTGGAAGCAAATTGTGGGGTACGATTGTTAAAGGAAATTTATCATTTTATTATTACTTATTTGAAATATGTTAAATAGTATAATATGTGGAGGTAATTTATGAAGGTAGGATTGGAGGTAGTAGTAATTTGATATTGTGCTTAAGTATTGTTGTAGGGTGGTAATAATTTTCGGTAGAAGGTATGGCTTTCTTACTAAAAATAAAAAGGGTGGATCTTCAGGCGATATGGGGAGAGTTAGGGATTGAAGTCTCGGAAGATGATACCAGGTTTAAGCTTAAGAAAAAGATAGTGGAGAGCGACGAATATGAAGAGGGGCCGTTATGGAATTATCTAGCACTATTGTTACGGAACGGTTAGAACAAGAAGCGTTAATGGTAGAACGGGAAAAGTTAGAAAGGGAGTTAGACCGTGAAAAGTTAGATAGAGAAGAAAGGGCTGAAAAATTGAGATTGGAACATGAGTTAGAGTTGGAAAGGATAAAGATTCAAAGTTCGGCTAATAACGCTAATGGGACTAGAGAATCTAATCATGAGAGTAGCCTAGAGAAATTGATTAAAAGTGTTAAAACTTTGTCTATCAAGGTTCCAGAAGGGACTGAGGGATGGAATCTGTTTTTTAGCAGTTTAGAACGAGCTTTCCAAACAAAAAATGTACCGGAAACCCAGCAGGCCGAAATTTTACTAAATATGCTAGGGGATAAGGCCGATAATTTGCTAATATACACGACTAGGGAACAAATTGAGAGTTATGAGAAGTTAAAGGAATTAGTTCTAAGGGAACACGAGCCGACATCGAAGGCGTGTTTGGAAAACTTTAAGAAGGCTAGAAGGAATCAAAATGAAACTCATGTATTATTTGTGTCACGTTTAATAGCAACGTCGGAAAATTATTGTAAGATTAGAGGTGCAGATACGTATGAGAAGGTTAATCAGTTAATTGTCACGGATAAGTTGTTAACTACTTTAGATGAGGAAACCGCGACGCATGTTGGATTAACTCAGCACAGTAATTGGTTAGAAGTTTCTAAAATTGCTAAGGAATGTGATAATTTCTTTGATGCTAAACAAAAATCTTATGCGGTAACTTATAAGGGTTATAAAGACAAAGAAAGGTATGTAAATAATGGAAATTCTAGAAGAGAAAAAGATGAGGGATTTAGTAGTAATTGGAGACAAAATGGGAATAATGAAGTTAGTCCATTTTTGGGTAGAAAACCGGAATATAAGAAACCTAATGATACGACGCCTATCTGTTTCAAGTGTTCTTTACGAGGCCATATACAGCGATTTTGTACAAAAGGAAATAATGAGGGAAGTAATCAAATTAATAACCGACAAGAACCAAGGGCTAGTATCAATAATGTCTCAGTGCGAGGAATTAAAGAATTACCAAGGGGAGCGAGTATGGCAAGAATCGGAGCAAAAGGGAATTGGAGAACTAAAGTTATTGGAGAGAAGTTAAATAAACTCGAGAAAGTAGAAGTTAGTGTAAATGGGAAAATAGCAAAAGGATTAGTGGATTCTGGTTGCGAAATTAGCGTCGTTCATAAAGATTTAGTACCAGCAGAGAAACTAAGAGGGGCTGGTAGTATCTATTTACAAGGGATATTTGGTAAGGCAGTTAAGTCGCCGTTAATTCAATTACCTTTAGCTATTCCAAAACGCGGTCAAACTAATGTAATTCATCAGGACGTACTTTGCGCAATAATTGATAATAGTAAGGAACAGGTAATTTTACATCCTGACGTGGCTAATGAATTATCAGGATTAAACAACGAGAAATCATTAAGAGAATCGGTAGAAAGGGAATGTAAGGAAGATAGTAAGAACAAAGTGAAGGAAGGAGAAAGGATTAGAAATGATAATAATTGTCAGGAGAAGGAAAAAGCCGAGATGGAGAAAAGTAAGATTGATAAAGTTATGGAAAGTAGTTCCAATGTATTTCAGAAATTCCAAATGAATTGTAAAGGCTTAGAGAAAGCTTGGGAATTAGCTGAAAATGATAGAGGGTCTTACTATATTGATAATGGGTTACTATATCATAAAGAGAAGTTGGTAGATGAAACGGTAGCTCAATTAGTAATACCTAAAATTAGAAGGGAGGAAATTCTAAAACTAGCGCATACCTCCTTATATGGAGAACATCACGCGGTTAAGAAAATGTTAGAAAGGATCAAGCATTCATTTTATTGGGAAAATATGGCAGATGAAGCTAAAATGTTTGCTGAATCGTGTGTAGAATGTCGTTTAACGAGGGAAATGAATGTGAGTAATAAGGAGAAAGAGGAAATATGTCGACCTGCAGTTATAGTTGAGTTAGGGGACGGGAGTAAGAAACTGGTGTATCAAGATGAAATGAGAGAATTTATGGCTAAAAATAAAGTAGTCGATATTGTCTTGGATAGGGACGGGGAGTTTGAAGGCTGTAGGAAAAATCTGTTGTTAGACAGAGAACAACCGGAAAATAAAGACAGGAAGGGATTTGAGATAAAAGGGTTAACAAATATTCAAGTTGGGGACATAAAATCAATCTTAAGGAAAAATAAGGAATTATTTATGGGTCCTATCCAACTAGTAGAAATGGAGAAAAATCGGATTGGTCGTAAACCGGAGAGGGGTAAGATAAAGCAGAAATTGTACACTGTTATCATCACGTACAAAGAGGACCTGGAAAGGCAAGTGCCTGATTGATTAGAGGAAGATTTAATTGGGACATCAGAGGCAGAAGTTAGCCATTCAAGCGGGTGCATTGCGGAAAGGGATGTACCAATTAAGTTAACTAGGAAGGACTGGAAGGAAAAATTAGTACCGCCTCCAGTAATATCAGCCTAAGGACTGACATTGAAATGACATAATACTAGTGTAACTTTACCGCCTCCAGTAATATCAGCCTAAGGACTGACATTGAAATGACATAATACTAGTGTAACTTTACCGCCTTCAGTAATATCAGCCTAAGGACTGACATTGAAATGACATAATACTAGTGTAACTTTACCGCCTCCAGTAATATCAGCCTAAGGACTGACATTGAAATGACATAATACTAGTGTAACTTTATTTTTTTTGTGTATTTATAATTGTATTTGCATTTTGTGTTTATAACAGTGTATTAGCATATTGTGTAATTTTTTTTCTGTAGTTATCACATTAGTATATGGTTCATTAGAGATGTCAGTAGTTAAATTTTCAGACACCTTGAAATATTTATGTAATTGTAGTAATGAAGAAACCTATCAAGGAACTGTTGAACTCTTCTCAGACATAGTTTGAGGAAAATTAGCTCCTAAAAGTCATATTTTAAGCTAAGGTGGGGGGTGTCAGGTTTCTCTCACAGCTGCAAGAGTTGAAAGCTATTCTTAAGGGATTAGCGTATTGTATCTGTATCTATTGTGTACCGCTAGAGTCTGGTTTAAGAAAAATCTTAATCCGGAGGGTTGCGAGTTGGACATAATGAAAGAGGTATTTCCATTGCAATGTGGTCTTTGATAGATTAGAAAGATAGTGCACCCTTTTATTTAGGAAGACAGATCAGTCAAGAGGGAGGAACGGTTGTCAAGCGACCCTTGGGAAATAAAACAGCAGCCCCGTAGAGAGAGAGCGGGTGCGCTGGGGAATGACCAGAGGTGAAATTAGTTCGAACGTGGTAGTGAAGGTGTAAGGTCGTTGAGAGTTGACGATCTGAGCCACGTGTGTTTAACGGTATCTCTCGAAAAAAAGAGAGAGCGGGTGTGAGATGAATAGAAATCTCAGTGCGGAATGAATTGACGTAGTCTAACGGTACACGTAGAGCGTTTTCTGTAATTGATTTGATTTAGTGTTAAACCGGATAATTTACATCCGAGTTTAAGTGTAAATATTGTTAATAAATTGTTACTTTAACTTTAATTGAAAGAGTTAGGTTTTTCTTGAATATACATCAAGTATCGTGCCCGATATCACGTATTCATATTGGTGGTGGCAGCATATCAAAAGACCGGATTTATTTCGAAGTTGTGCGGACGGAGAAGTGGAATCCGACATGTATCATTATGCATAAACATGTACAACAATCTTAACAGCATAATCACATTTTATCCCCCTATCTTGAAAAAATAAATACAGTAAAGTTTAACCACTGTTTATATTATATTTATTTATTTATTTATATTAGTAACATCCTCCCCCCCCCCCCTTTATTTTTAAGTGGGAGTCGAACCATTTAGAATATAAATTTAGGCTTAAAAATTTTATCATAAATTGCAATGAGGGTTTTATTGAAAGTTGAATATTCATTTAATGTTTTCAACTTGTCAGTTTATATTAGTATGAAGACTTTTAAAGTGTATTTCTGGAAATGTGGAGTTTGATTTGAATTTGGAGACTTTTTAAATGGAAGAATTGCACTTTACCTACATAATAGAAAGTTGTGATCATAACATTTTCTCATATTACTGCTTTTGTTGATAGTGGCATGGTTTAGCCAAAAATTTTTTAAATATATTTATGTATAAAAATATGAATTATTTAGTAATAAAACTTTTTGGTACTTTTGTCTTATGGCGTCCCTCAAAGATAAATCACCAACCCAGATAGCAATTTTTGATTTTTAAAACATTTTTATAACCCCAACATGTAAATGACTAGATGCTTTTTAAAGGCATTGTCTGAAAGGTTTGCCAACATTGTAAAAAGCATTATAAACGGTTGATAGTTGACACAATCTGAGGTACTTTGTAAGTGTTTTAGGACAAGCATACAAAAATGTAGAAACGTAAGGCTAGTTACAGGATTTCATATTAAGCATTGTAATAAGAATTACAATCAAAGGTAGATAATAATGCTTTTATCATAAGCATCTATAAAGGAAATGAAAAATGTTTTGATTAATCTGTTAGTTTTAAATCTTAATTGACAAAGGCATGAGATTTTCATTAAAATAACTTGACTTATAATTTTTCTTTTGTTTCTGTGGGAAATTAAATTTTAGCCTAATATACTGCAAAAAAACAAGCTTTTTATTAGCTCTTATTATATTTAAGAAGTCATATTACATAGCAAGTTACATATTTTAATTAATATATTGTTTTTTTTTTTCCTTTAATGTATTTGCTTTTTTTTTTTTTTTTTTTTTTTTTTTTTTTAATACATAGCTTTTTTTCTAAGTAATTGCTAAAATTTTAATATATTTTATTTTTTAAGTTCTACTGATTGAATTTTGCTTTTGTTTTTGTGGGAAACTAAATTTTAGCCTAATATTTATATACTGAAAAAAAAGGAAAATAATGCTATTTATTAGCCTACATTATATTTAAGAAGTCATATTACATGTAGCAAGTTACATATTTTAATTAATGTATTGTTTTTTTATTTTAAAGTAATTGCTAAAATTTGAATATATTTTATTTTTTTAAGTTTTACTGAGTTTGTTTGTGTGGGAAACTAAATTTTAGTTTAATATTTACATGCTGAAAAAAAATAATAATGATTTTTATTAGCCCATATTATATTCAAGAAGTCATATTACATTTAGCCAGTTACATATTTTAATAAATATATATATATATATTTCCTTTAAAGTAATTGCTAAAATTTGAATATATTTTTTAAATTTTACTAAGTGGGCTTTTCTTTTGTTTCTGTGGGAAATTAAATTTTAGTCTAATAATTGTACTCAGGGGTGCCACGTCAGAACTTTCTTCGAGAGGGGGGGGGGGGGATTATTATTTTTTTAATCTTGTTGTGGACAGCCTAGAAATAATTGATAAGTTTTTTCTTCATATTTTTAAAATTAACCAAAGTACTCATTGATGATGTGTCTCACTTTGAGAATATTGCAATAGGACGGATAATTTGTGCGCCTAAACTGTTTATTTAATGCAAATGTTTCTATTTTATTCAAATCAGACAAGTTATTTCAGAGTTTATGTAATTTCTGATTCTAAAAAAAGAATTATTATTCTGACCTGTGATGACTGACATATTCTGAAACATCAAATTCCTTGGAGTTGGGGGAGATAGCACCCTTATTTGTACCGATTCTGTCCAAATATATATCTTACTATATATGTGTGTATAATATATATATATATATATATATATATATATATATATATATATTAAATTTGTAATCAATCCACCACATTACTAGATCATATTTACATATTAAAATGTTCCTAAATTATGTTAAGAAGTTTTCTTTAGGAAAATTTATTTTATTTGTATTAAAATCATTCTTATGCACATAGGCGTAGACATTTGAAAATTATTGGTGGTGAACTTGAACATAACTCTTTTTCACATACATGTGTGTGTAAAAGACATTGCTTACAGATTCAATGTTGCTTTTTTAACTACCTTTTAAAGAAATTAAACAGAATTTTTATTTATAAATAAATCACGTTAAGACAATATAAAAATTCAAATGTACAAACCATTTTATAAAAGGATATACTCGCTGTCATTCACGAATCTTTTATAATAAAATTACGATGAAAATTGACTTTGAATAACATTTTTTTTCAGAATATGAATTCTTTTCCTATTTTTACTTTTTATATGAGTTTTTGCCTGCAAAATTTCAAATGAAAAATAAATAATTAGGTATTAGTGGAAGATGATTTTTTTTCTAATGTCGTTTATCCTTGTAACAAAAGAAAAAGGGGAAATTCTAAAATAAATAAATAAATTATATTAGAGGAGAGGGAGAGGGAGAGTCTATTTTTTAAATTATTGATTGGATTCGAGCATATACAACTCTACGCATAAGCTTATACATAGTAAATTTGATTATATTTTCAGTTACTTACCTTTTGAATACAGTTCACGGGTACAGGATCAGCTAATTATACATTGTATGAGGGGGGAAAAAAAACCTGTGTTTACTAACAATGCCAACACACCAAATATGTAGAATTCCAATATACTGTATATTATACACTGTTGCAATATGTGTTCTAGTTGAAAACTAAGAATACTTTAATTTAAAAAAAAAAATCTATGTAGCTATGCTTTTTTTTTCATTTCGTCTACAAGAGAAATACTTTCCTATGTGTGACAGAGCAAACACAATCTAATGTTGTTACTTTTATTTTCTAATTTAACTAATTTAAATTACTATTTTTCATTTATAATAATTTTTAATAACTTTCTCTGAAAATGAATTCCTTAATGATGCAAAAAGAAACTTTTTATATATTCAATGATAATCTTTTCAAAACATTTTTATGCTAAAGTAATAGCAGTTTCTTGCCCATTTAGTAGCTTAATTAAATAAGTTTTACATATTACAATGTGACAAATATGATATTAAAAATATAATTTTTAATCTACACCCAAAGATTACTTTAACTAATAATATCTTTTAATATTGTAATCTTTGCATTTCCTCATCTAATATTCCCTAATTCTTTTCTAGTTAAAAGCTAAAAATACTTTAATTTAAAAAAAATAAAAATCTCCATATCTATGTGGCCTTGTTTTTTTTTTTTTTTTTTTTTTTTTTTTTTGTCTACAAGAGAAATACTTTCCTATATGCGACAGAGCAAACACAATCTAATGCTGTTACTTTTATTTTCTAATTTAACTCATTTAAATTACTGTTTTTCCTTTATAATAATTTTTAATAACTTACTCTGAAGCAAACAAAAGTATTTCTCAATTTCCAGGCAATATTTTCTAAAACAAATGAAACATTATTCAGTTTAAATAATTCTATTTATTTACATACAAAAAATAATATAATTATCAACAGCTCGAGTGAAGTCTATTTTCTTCTTGATTCTTTCTTTTCTTTCTAGCAAACAAAAAGATAAATAAATAAATATAGACACACACATCAAATATGTATAATAAAAGGAAATAAAGTATACAATAAGCAGTAGCGCAGCCAGGATCCCCATCTGGGATTTTTACTCATTAAAAAAAAAAATGTTGTGTGACAAAAAGTAATGAAAAGCACAAATGACTGTAATAAACTTAACATTTATGTGCTTAAATGTTTCATAAAAGAGCATCTTCTTTAGACTTCAGAGAAAAAAGGAAGAGCAATAGCAGTAACATATGACTATTTTAGTGCTATTGCCCCTAACCAATTCTTTAATTGATTTTGTGTTTAAATACAGGACCCTATTACAAAGCATTGAAACAGTTGAGAATGACATTTTATGCTGTTTATACTTTTTTTACTTTGGTTTTTACACAACATTACTTTACCTTAAGACAAGTGATTTTCTATACATCTTATCAGTTTTTGAAATACTCTGGAAGGGGGTTTAACCCCAAAATTGCCCCCATTGCTACGCTAGTGCAATAGGTGTACAGAATTCAATAGTCAAAATACGGTATGCACTTTATATAGGTCACTCTTAAGAGGCTACTTACTAAGGCAAAAACACCCGCTCGCTAATGTTAATCCTATGGGGGAAATATTTTACGATATCTCGTTCGCATTTCAATACATTTAATTATTATTATTTTTTTTTTGCATTGGATAGCTGAGGTCAATCTCTATGCAGGCCCTTTTTTACTTTTTCATTTTTTTTTTAAATTTTTTTATTTAGGATACTTTCACTTTCGAAGCTGTTTCCAAAAGTGAAAGTATCTTAATAAAAAAAGTCCTTCCGGCCTGTACCGGGAGGAAAAGGTAGCTTTCCTATATCTTCGTTTTAAAATTTTAGCTAATGTTACACGAAAACAGCAAGTTAAAATGTAAAGAAACGTTTACAAAAAATTCGTTAATACTGAATTTGAATAAGAAATTCGCCAAATTATTGAGCAATAGCCAAATTGGCTTCATTTATAAAGACTTATTTTGGTCGCCAAATTTGGCGATATTTCGCCAAATGTCACAAATTTTGCTAATTTTGTTGCCAATTTTGGCGCCAATGTCACCAATTTTGGCGCTAATGGATATGAATATATAGTTTTATGCGTATGATTGGGAAAATTATTACAACAATGAAAGAAAATAATTTGCGAGAAATCGCGTTAATGTGCTGTTTTGTTTCAAAATGTCAGCCACCCTAGAATTTGAAACTGCTCTATCTCAGCCATTTTTTAAGATAGAGGTAAACCAAAAAATGCTGTGGAATCCTTGTATCAAGGCCTAACACGTAATTAAAAAATAAATTTTAATTTTTAATTTTTTTGTATATTTATTTTAGTTTTAAATTTTTAAATGGCCGCCATCTTGAAACAAAATGGCGGACCAAGCTGGCCAACGAACTCGGTCGAGACATTGGTGACCTTAATACACACAATTAGTTTCATCAAAATCGATTTATAAATACGAGCGTTATCGTATGACATAGGTCAGATATATATATATATATATATATATATATATATATATATATATATATATATATATATAAACTTATTGCAAAAATTAACCATTCATCTAATTACTGCCCAAATTTTGGCAAAATATATATATATATATATATATATATATATATATATATATATATATGGATATATCTATATATATAAATCAACATTTGAACGGAGGGTGGTTTTGGGGTCTGGGGGTCATGATCGGTGAAAATATATCGAAATTTTCCGGAACTGCTTTCCTCCGAACGGCTGCAATAGGTAGCTTTATACTTTTTTGTATTGAAAGCTACCTAAAAAAAAGAAAAAAAAACTTGCAATCAAAATCGAAAAAATAGGAAGAAGCATGCATAGAGCCTCAGATATCCAATGCAAATATATATATATATACATATATATATATATATATATATATTTAAAAATATTGAAATGCAAACGAGATATCGTAAATTATTTCCCCCTTAGGATTAACATTAGAGAGTGGGTGTTTTCGCCTGAGTGAAGTAGCCTCTTAAAAATCGGCACAGCTTGAGGCAAAGTGCTTTATAGATTTCTGATGAGATTCTTTGTTTATATTTTTAAATATTATCAAACTAGGCATTTATAGAATCCACTAATCAAATATAGCAATCTCGTTTTCGTCACTCAGTCGTAACGAAAAATTTCGTTATTAGGTAGCTTTCAATACAAAAAAGTATAAAGCTACCTATTGCAGCCGTTCGGAGGAAAGCAATTCCGGAAAATTTTGATATATTTTCACCGATCATGACCCCCAGACCCCAAAACCACCCTCCGTTCAAATGTTGATTTATATATATATATATATATATATATATATATATATATATATATATATATATATATCTCCATATATATATATATATATCTGACCTATGTCATACGATAACGCCCGTAGTTATAAATCGATTTTGATGAAACTAATTGTGTGTATTAAGGTCACTAATGTCTCGACCGAGTTCGTTGGCCAGCTTGGTCCGCCATTTTGTTTCAAGATGGCGGCCATTTCAAAATTTAAAACTAAAATAAATATACAAAAAAGTTAAAAATTCAAATTTATTTTTTAATTACGTGTTAGGCCTTGATACAAGGATTCCAGAGCATTTTTTGGTTTACCTCTATCTTAAAAAATGGCTGAGATAGAGCAGTTTGAAATTCTAGGGTGGCTGACATTTTGAAACAAAACAGCACATTAACGCGATTACTCGCAAATTATTTTCTTTCATTGTTGTAATAATTTTCCCAATCATACGCATAAAACTATATATTCATATTCGTTAGCGCTAAATTCTCGCCAAAATTGGCGACATTTGGCGAAATATCGCCAAATTTGGCGACCAAAATTAGTCTTCATAAATGAAGCCAATTTGGCTATTGCTCAATAATTTGGCGAATTTCTTATTCAAATTCAGTATTAACTAATGTTTTGTAAACTTTTCTTTGCATTTTAACTTGCTGTTTTCGTGTAACATTAGCTAAAATTTTAAAACGAAGATATAGGAAAGCTACCTTTTCCTCCCGGTACAAGCCGGAAGGACTTTTTTATATTGTGTTTGATGTAGGGATTTTGCAGTTACAGATTTTTTTAAAAGTTGGATATAACAAAAACAAAAATGTGCCAAATGGTTAAGCCTGTATTATTTAATGCAATGTAAAAGCACCTAGATAAAAAAAGCTTATATATAAATGGTCTAAAAGTATAATTATAATGATTCTTTTTTAAAGGCATGTGTGTACCTGTTAGGCTTAGCTTGCTAATATTTTTATTTGTTATAAAAAAATGGTACTTCTGCATTATCGTGTCGATCACTGTTCATAACAGAAAACTATCGCCAAACTGTAACGTCAAATAAACAAATGAAAGAATGCTGCCATTGGAATCTCGAAATAAATAAGTAAATGCGAAGAAATTCTGAAAAACTCCACTCTTCAATGCGCCAACTTAGTAAGCTTGAGCAATAAAATTTGCAATATATTAATGAAAAAAAAAAACTTGGGATATTTTTTTCTTTACATTATTTTTTCTAATTATCCCTATCGGCCGGTGAATAAATGTTTTTGACATCAGTTGAAACTGATCTATTGTACGTAACTATGCATTGCCACATTTTTTTAATGCTTTTTCTCTTTTAATATCATGGCACTGCCATTTAAGGACACAATTGTTATTTTGATTAATGAAATAACTAATAAATCAGTAAAACATAATGAAAGATACAGGTAAATGTGAAATTATAGCCCCTTGATAACATAGTAAACACATGCAACGTTTCTGAGTCAAGTGAATGTGTCGCCACAATAATGCATCTTGGGCCTTAAATCCTATAATTTGACGATAGTTTTTTTCTTATGAAAACTGGCCGATGAGATAATGGAGGAAGTACTTGAGAAACATACAATTTAATTGTAAAACATATACAATTTTTATTATAAACACACAAAAATAAATTTGTTATAAAACAGACAATGTTTAATTTAATATAAAACACACACAATTTGCTGTACCGGGCTGCCATAGGAAGAAAAATCTCGCCCAAATTGGAGGGTTGCCCAGGCATTAAATTGCCTTTTTGGCACCAAAACTATACCCTGGTGTGTCTGTGACATCTGTACATACCAATCATATAATAATGCCAAAACCTTACCCACACACACACACACTCTCAAAATAATAACAATAATAATACCATAATAAATATCTCTATAATGAAAGCAAGTCAATATTTCGGAGAGAGCAACAATATAAATATTTAAAATTTTCTTCCAAAAGCTGATGAAAGTAACAAACTCGGAGGCATACTCCAGACTCACACCCACCTGTGTTGAATTCAGGGGGTGGCACGGGGATGGGGAATATTGAAATGTCCCCCCCTCCAGAACTTTACAATGTACCCCCAGAGCAGACTTGCAGAAGAATCGCATGCCTGATTTATGCCACACTTTGTTTCTAAACTTACATACATTAAGTTATCTGAAATTATCTTTCAATTTGAATAAATTAATAAAAATTCAATTTTAAAATAAAAATAATCAAATAAATAAATAATCAACTGAAATTATTAAGAAATAACTTTTAATAACATTAAATTTTTTATATATGTGTTAAATAATTTTTCTTACCTTAAAAAATAATCAACAACCTGTATCAGCTTGTAAACAGAAGTCTTTTCTCGCAACTCTGTTGTAGTTCTTCTTTTAGCAGCTTTTCTGTTCGAGAACTATTTCCGTCACATGCTGGCAACCATGGCTTTATTATCTTCACCAGATCATCTCATTAAAATTTGTAACTACAAAAGGCAAAATAAAATAATGACAACCAAGAAATAAACTTTAAACCCTTCATGACAAGCTTCCCTGCACCAATATTTCCAAATAATATTGACCTTATTTAATGCAGTTTTATTAAATAAGGTAAAAATTACCATTCAGATATAGTAATAATAGTTAAAATCAAGGACTGTGTACACATATCTCCTGTCATAAATGGTTTTAACATTACAATAAAAGTCTATGCATTATGCATACTTCATGCTATTTTAATTATAACCTAAGACTAACGACTTGGAGTAGGAATGAAGAAATATTGAATCAATATGTCAACCGATAAGCATCAAAATATTCACATAATTGAAACAAATTCAAAAATAGATTTCACTCTTGCCTTTCCAGAAAGCAGAAAACAGCCAACTTAGATTAACCTTTCCACACTTTGAAAATTATTGTTTTTGAAACAGTGATAACCATTTTGGTACCACCATTGTTATTGTTATACTAAAATCTTTGTGATAGATTAAAATTACAAATGTTGCAGAAACATACTACGAAGATAATCTTTTCTAATTAGTGGTAGCAAGAATTTAATTCTGTAGTAGTGACAAACGTTCAGTCACGGTCCACAAAGGAATGCAAAGGGTTATGAAGTACACGACCTATCACTTAATTTATTTAAATATATATATTTTTTTAACGATCTGGATACATTTTTACAGCTTGTTCTGACTAAAATTTTAATGTTGAGCATTTTTCATTTTATCACTTTCTTAAAAAGTGGCAGCCAATTAAACAAGAATTTGAAAAAAAAAAAAAACACTTTTCAAAAAATAACCCATGTTACCTAAAAAACAAGAACGAAAAATCATGCGTCAAGCATAGATTATGTAACACTTTCCAACGCTTCCAAAATAATTTTACGAATCATACTCTTTAATAAGCTAAAAGATAACATCTAAGTAATCCGAATACTTTTATTCAGCCCTGTATAGGATCTATAGATTTGTATATATACTACATAGGATGCTAAATTTTAGTTCAGTTAGGAAACACGTAGCACAGTTTAAAATTCTCCGTCTGGAGTTAAATAATACGAAAATGTGTTCCCGAACTTTTGTGCTTCCCTGTATAGGATCTACAGAATTTATACACACCACGTAATATACAAAAAGCGATTTAAAATTAAAATCGCATTCAGTAACTTAAAACGCACTTGCAGGAATTATTGTTAACATACAGTAGAGAATTCTTTTGTGTGTCCCTGTAAATGAACGATGACTGCTATACACACAATATTCTGTAGTAAGTCTCTTGTAATGAACCTTATATAAATTTCAATGCGTTTAAAATAGTGAAACATTATTTAAATAAACCGCAGACGATTTTTCTCCATAGACGTAATGTAACGGAATTCTTTTGACTGTCCCTGTAAAGTAAGTATAAGTGCTATGCACACCCTATTCCATATTAAGCTTCTTCTAATGCACCTTAGTGATATATATAAATTTCAATGCGTTTAAAATAGTGAAACATTATTTAAGTAAACCGCAAATGATTTTTCCCCATAGACCGCAATGTATCGGAATTCTTTTGAGTGTCCCTGTAAAAAAACTATAAGTGATACACACTTCCGTTGAAATAGGGAACATGCTATAGATAACGATTATAACATATAAAAATTGCAGGGCAATCCGAGCATATTTACGGGAGTTAGAGCACGGCCAGACGGCAGACGGCAGACGGCAGACGGCCAGACGGCAGACGGCCAGACAAACCGAAGTCATAAACACTTTTCAACTAGGTTGGAAAGTGTTAAAAAAGAAAAACTGACGTAATCAGCTGAAAATGATGCATTTTATTGTATATTAATGATTTAGCATAAAAACAATTAAAAAGTTATGTATATATTCTAAAATTTTATTATAACAAGAAAATCTGTAAAACTGAAGATGTTTTGTCAGAATTCTGCAATTGTTAGTTTAAATTATTTTAAAACTGAATAAGCAAACTGAATAAGCATTAAGTATTTTTAACTATTTTTATTATTCTAAATGGTCATAAAAACAGAACAAAACAACAAAATTGACTTTAGTGAAATATTTGGTGTAGTACTAGAGTGGGGTTTTTTTTTAGGAAACATTTCTCTGTGGATTTTTTTAGAAGACAGCACAATACCTCATTTGAGAAAAAAATTTGGTACTTTTCGGTTAGCCGGGCGCCAGTGATATATCATCATCATCATCATCATCAACCGTTTTCAATCCACTGCTGGATGTAGGTCTCCCCCAGATTTTTCCATTGTTGCCTGTCTAGTGCTTTAGTCATCCAATTAACACCGGCCACTTTTCTGATTTCGTCACTCCATCTTACTTGAGGTCGTCTTCTTGGTCGTTTTACATCTCTGGGATACCACTGTAGGGTGTTTGTGCTCCATCTATTGTCTTGTCTTCTTGCAATGTGCCCAGCCCATTTCCATTTTAGCCGTTTAATTCTCTCGATGATGTCAAAAACTTTCGTCTGACTTCTTATCCACGTTATTCTCTTTCTGTCTCTTCTGGTTATGCCTAGCATACATCTTTCCATACTTCGCTGTGTTGTTTGTAATCTTTGTACCATCCGTTTTGTTAGTGTCCAAGTTTCTGCTCCATAAGTTAGTGCAGGCAAAACACATTGGTTAAACACCTTTCTTTTCAAACAAAGAGGCATGTTACTCTTCAGAATAATATTGTTCTTCCCAAAAGCACTCCATCCATTTCTTATTCTTCTATTGATTTCATTCATGATACTGTTGTCTGATGATATTTCTTGTCCAAGGTACACATAACTTTCAACATCTTTAATCTCAGTGTTGTTGTAGACGATTTTCTTTTTTGATGCAAATGAATTGAACATCACCTTAGTCTTTTCCAAATTTATTTTTAATCCCACATTAATGCTAGCTTCTGCCAAATCTTTTAGCATATTTTGCAATTCTTCAGGGCTATTACTGAAAATTAAAAAGTGATATATATACATGTATATATACACACATACATACACTGGTGTGCAAAAATTAAGGACGGAGCTGATAAATTAACATAAAAGCCAAAAAAGGCAACATAACTAAATGAAAAACCCAGCAGGGGATAGACCTGAAACAAATGCAGCAGGACATGCCCATATATGGCGTAAAAGGAAAAGTTGCTAAGTGGATAAAAGTACACAGGCGGTGACCGTTCAGAAATTTGGTGAAATCTATTGCACTGTGTAAAGTGATTTCAGCGACGTTTTTTTTGCTATTATTGTGTGATATGGCCCAGAGGCAATCCAGAAGATGTCATCTGGATGACCTTACACAAGGTCGAATCATTGGGATGTTGGAAGAAGGACGAAGTGTGACAAGTGTGGCACAAGAGTTCGGTATCGCTCATAGCATCGTTTCACGAGTCTGGACTGCATTTCAAACGAAGGGAACAGCTGTCCGAGCATTCAGCGTGGTAGCCCATGCACAACAACAACAGCGGAGGACCGTTATATTGTCCTACAGGCGACAAAGAAACAGGCGTCAAACAACTGGAGAAATCGCAAGGCAGATGGAGCAGACTACTGGCCATCAGATATCACGTTTTACCGTGTCTAGGAGGCTGCACAAAGGTGGCCTGTATGCACGACGACCAGTACAGTGTGTACCACGAACGCCTGCTCATCTGAGGCGCAGGTTTCTGTGGTGTCAGGAACATAAGAATTGGACACAACAGGAGTGAGGTCGAGTACTCTTTACGGATGAGAGCCGATTTAGTATGACGAGCGATTCTGGACGTATACACATCTGGAGAGAGCAGGGGACACGTAATCACCCCTCCAACATCATCGAAAGTGACCATTTTGGAAGTGCCGGAGTTCTTGTTTGGGGTAGTATCACGCTTGGCAGCCGTACGGACCTCCACGTCTTCCAAGGAGGTTCAGTCTCTAGTGCTCGCTACTGTGCCGAGATTCTCTTGCTCACGTGCGTCTTTTTTAGAGGTACTGTGGGTCCGGACTTCCTCTTCATGGACGGCAACGCTCCCTCTCATCTTAAAGCGGCTATCGAAGAGCTCCTGGAGAGTGAGGATATTCAACGCATGGATTGGCCTGCAAAGTCCCCGGACCTTAATCCCATAAAACATGTGTGGAACCTTCTCGGGAGACGCTTGGCATCACGTGATCAGGCGTCAGCAACGATTCAGGAGCTGAAATTGGCGTTACAAGAGGAATGGGATTCTATTCCTTAAGAGCTACTAGACAACCTTGTCCTCAGCATGGACAGACGTTGAAAATCCTGCATCGCACTCAGGGGTGACCATTTCCCTTATTAGAGACTGATTTTTTTCTGCCAGGTGCTTGTAAGATGAACGTTTTTGTCTTCTCTGCATTTGTGCTCCAAGTGACCTTTTGAATAAAATGCTTTCATATCCTTTTGATTCTTTGTTTAGATGATTTTTATTACTTGTCCCATATTTTCACATCTTGAAGACCTTATGGTATGATTTTGGTCGATGTGGAAATATTCTGCGCGAAGTTACATTTGAAAAACCCTCTCGTCCTTAATTTTTGCACACCAGTGTATATACATATACATACGTACACATATATATGCATATAATGTATGTATATATATACAAATATATGTATATACATATGTATTTATATATGTACTAGAGATGGGAATGCTCGGAAAAAACCGGAAACTTTGGGAAAAAAACTGTTTTTTTCCGTTTTTTTCCGAAGGGCTAATTTTCAATTTTTCCGAATTGGAAAAATTGAAATTTTAATTTATAAAATAATATATTCAAAATGTTATTATGGCTGCATTCTGATATTTTTTCTTTCTGTTTTTTCATGTTCAGTGTCTCCCATGAAAATGTTAACATAGAAAATATGATCTGTAAGCAGTTAAGGAAAACTTGAGTCCTTCAAAGGATCCTTTACAATTTCTTCGCCTTAAAACATAGAACCCTTCAAAAAATTCGTAATATTTTTCAGTCTCCATTCTGAATCCTCCAGAAATGTGATGATTTTAGAATAACAAAACATGTCACATAACACTTTAAATCGCCAATGAATCTCTTATCTAGCTGTATATACAGTAGTGGCCAAAGCTGTGGAAACCTTTTGGGGAAAATGTTTTTTTTTTTTTTTTTTTTTTTTTTTAAATTTTGATAGCTCTAACATCCATTATTTCTTTAGTTATACCATAAAAGCTATATACTACTGGAAAGATAATTTAATAAAAAATATCATTCAATACAGTTTGTTCAATTCTAATTAATTTATCAAACGTTATAGCCAAATAATCAGTAAAAGGCAGTAAAATCTGGCTGTGTTGATGATAATGATTTTTCTTTTTCTTGAATGTAGCCAATGCATATGAATATTTGGAGTGTCAGACAGATTCCATTTTATTTGGTAATGTGTCAATCAAAGCTAGGGTAAGATTTCAAAAAAATATATATGTCATATTTTGGTACTTCTAAGAAGACTTTATCACTATTTTTTATGATTGCTATCAAGTTGCTAAAGTTCTTTACCACCTTTCAACTTTTGAGCTACTAAAGCATAATAAAATTAACAAAACATCATAAAGAGTGAGTAGTTACCCTGATATCAATGTGTAACAATATTTTTGTGTAGAAAGCTGTGGCTATAAAGAAATTTGAAGTAAAATTAAAAATTAATTAACAAAGGGATGTCTAAGTCAAGCAAAACATGACTGGTAAAGGTAGGAAAAGGCTCAGGAGAGCAATTGGCGGTAGAAGAGTAAGGTCCTTGTGTATAGGTCACAGAAAACAATCATCTCGGTGAATGCAACATGAAATGATGCACTGAAATGTGGAGTTGAATCAAAGTACAGTTCTGTAGAGAATGCAGTATTTTGCTCTAAATGCTACAATTTCATGAAAAAAAAATTATAAATCAAATAAAAGTTGAAAATATTAAACTGCGCTAAGAAGCATGTTTACTAGACAGAGAAATAGTAGGGTCATGTTATTTGGATTGTTAATTTTTTTTTAAAATGGAATTCTAGCATTTATACCAAAATAACTGCACTTTGCACAGAACTGTACTTTATTTCAACTCCCCATTACAGTGCATCATTTCATGTTGCACATACCGAGATGACTGTTTTCTGTGACCTATACGCAGGGACCTTACTCTTCTATCGCCCATTGCTCTCCTGCACCTTTTCCTGCCTTTACCAGTCTTGTTTTGCTTGACTTAGACATCCCTTTGTTTAATTACTTATAATTTTACTTCAAATTTCTTTATAACCACAGCTTTCTGCACTTAAAAATATTGTTACACATTGATTTCTGGGTAACTAACTACTCAACTCTTCATGATGTTTTGTTAATTTTATTATGCTTTAGTAGCTCAAAAATTGAAAGGTGGCACAGAACTTTAGCAACTTGATAGCAATCATAAAAAATAGTGATAAAAGTCCTCTTATAAGTACCAAAATATGGCATACCTTTTTTTTTAAAATCCTACCCCAGTTTTGATTGACACATTACCAAATAAAATGGAATCTCTCTGAACACTCCAAACATTCATATGCATTGGCTACATTCAAGAAAACGAAAAAGAATTATCGTCAACCTAACCAGGTTTTACTGTTTTTGTCTGATTATTTGGCTGTAACGTTTGATAAAATAATTATAATTGATCAAACTGTATTGCATGATATTCTTGAGTAAATTATCTTTCCAGTGGTATATAGCTTTTATGGTTTTACTAAGAAATATTGGGTGTTATGAGCCATCAAACTTAAAAAAAAAAAAAAAAAAAAAAAAAAAAAAAAAAAAAAAACATTTTTTTCAAAAGGTTTCCACAATTTTGGCCACTACTGTATTTATGAAGGACCTTATTAAAAATATTTAAATAAGAACCTAAATATAATGATAATTTCTAATTCACAAAATTTTGATTATATTTTTTATGACAATTTTATATGATTTTTTTAATAAGACAATATTTTTTATACAAAATGTTTACAAAAACAGGATTGTGTTAAAAAAAATGTAAGCAAACACATGCAACTTCTCTTGTTAAAAATGAAAATTCATGTGCAAAATTATTTCAATAATATTCCGAAATTCAATATAAAATTTGAAACATGCATTTATTTTTATTGGCATAGCTGTGAATTTTCATGTAATCGGATAATAATTGTCAGACATATTTAACTATTATTAGAAACGAGTTATTTTTTAATAATATGCAAATGAAATTATTTTGTCTTTTCAACATTTTTTCTCTTTTCTTCCTTTTCCTTAAATATAGATTTTAAGACCTTCTAACTGTATTTTTTTAAAATATAAATGCATACAAATAAACTTAGCAAAGAAAATGTAAATTTTCTGATAAAAATTGTTTTCAACTAAATATTTCGAAGTATTAAACAATCCACCTGTTTTATAAATTTCATTAAATAAATATATATACATATATATATTACTTTCATATTAAGAATCTAAAACTTAAACTAACACCAAAACATAGAGTTGGTTTAGGTTTAGACTGGAAAGCTATACCAAAACTAAATACACAATAAATGAAAATTCTAATCGCACGAAAATAAAATTGTAATATTGTAAATTATTATCAATTTTTAAGCAATAGAAGATATAATATTTATAACGTCACAATTACAATAATTTGTTTCTTTAAAATAGTGTCATATACAAAGCAATACTATGCAGAGGGGAGTCAAATTTGCTTTCAAAATGCAGTGATACAGGTTGAAGCTCATAAGATTTTTTTTTTTCTTTTAAATTATTATCTTTACTGGTAATTGAACAAATGCAAATGAAAAATCATGTCAACAGAGACATTATATATTACGAACAATGGTGTTAAATTAAGCAAGAAATGCTACTGTGAAAATTCTGAGACTTAAAGACTAACTTTTTTAAGTTGACTTTTTTTTTTTCTTTTTTGTAATATATTCATGTAAAGTGAAAATAAAATTTCCTTTAGTATGCAGAAATTAAAATTTTTTTTATTATTTTATATCTTTTAAGAAAATGTAACTTATTTTTGAAAAACATTGTAAGAAATCAATTTTTCCAGAAAAAACCGGAAAAAAACTTGTTTTTTTTCCGCCTCTTCAAAATTTCCGGAAATTTTACATCTCTAATATGTACATATATCACTGGCGCCCGGCTAACCGAAAAGTACCAAAAATTTTATTGAATTAAAATTTAACATTTATTATTAAAATTGTACATTGTTCACAATGTTTTATGGTGTTCTTCGTGGTTTTGTAAATTTAAACATAAAATGGCATCTAATGATTGTAAGCAGTGACAAATGGTCATATACCTATATTCAGAGAACAGTCAAAATCAAAAAACTCATATTGCACACATCTCAAATTTAAAGAACACTTTCAGATGAAAGAAAGAAAAAACATTGCTGTACGATAAACTCTAGTTATTTGGACCCCCGGCAACAACAACAACAAAACATTTTAAATCAGACAGGTTTCATTTTGTTGAGTATTGATATAATTCAACAATACTCTGTAAATCATGTAAATTCTTTCATTACAGTAGGACCCCAGACTAATTTAAAACATTTTTTTTTGTTGTTGTAGGTCCCACAAACCCCAGTTTAATTTAAAATAAAAACAAACATTGTAATTTTTGATGTATTCACAAAAAAGTTGCATTATCCCACATAGTATAAAAAATTATTCAAGGGGCAGATTTAATTTATACAGATAAAGGTCAAAACTTCAGGTTGATGGCCAGATTATTATAAGGCTATTTTGCAATGCTAATACAGAGAATTCTGGAAGGGGGGGGGGGGGGCAAGACCATTTCATATTTACTAACTCAATTAAAAAATAAAAAATATTTAAATAATCAAAATTTTTTATTTTGTGTGAATTTTAAGAAACATTTAATTTAAAATAATTTTTTTTTTCCATTTACCAGTACTAACTAAAAGTATTGGTAGGTAATCATAATTAATAAGTTAATTGATAAACATTTAAGGCTCACAATCATAATATTAAGGATTTTGCCAATTCTCAATCAACTGGCAAGTTGACAGATACAAATTAATTTATGCTATGATTATGAATATATTTGTTTCATATTTTTATTAAGTAATTTGTTAATCCATCAATACATATAATATAAAACAAATTTATTCATGTTTTGAGATGTAATACATGCATATATTCAGCAATTTTTGACAGAATAACTTTAGGGCAATTATTTGTATTTGCAGAGTTTTTTATTTTATATTACTATAGGAAAGGGGAAGGGAGAGTTCATGTAATATAGACAAATGTTGATATGGATGAGATATCCTATCCTAATCCTAATAATATTATAAATCCGATTGTGTACAAATGTTAGGCTGAAGCCAGCGTCAAAATGGAGCATTTAACGATCCTGTATCTTTGCATATAGGTTTATTATAAACCTCAAATGAACATAGGCTGGTTTTTGTTTATTTTATTCAAATATTTTTCTTAATAATTCAAAATTTCGTTTTATTTTCATAGAGAATAAATGGACATTTTTTCGCATAATATTTTAAAATGGTTAAATTTACTTTACTGTTGCTAATACTTTATCGTTGCCAAAACTAAATCAAAACCAGGGATAATAATTCTTACTCAACAATTTAGTTTCAATTAAAAAAATTTCACGTGAAAAATGAAAATGAAAAAAATAAATAAATAAAGAATTAAAAAGAAGATTAAATAATATTGGAAAAAAACCGTACTTTTTTTAGTTTTTGATAATACAAGGTTTCAATATGCGTAACTATAGGAAACAGGCGAATATGACATCATACATCAAAAATAAAGCGGATATGCTTTGATGGTGAACTAAAATTATCTTGGGTTTTTTCTTTACTTTTCTTTTGTATGGTAACAATACTTGGCGTTTTACCGTCTGCGCACGGCTAATATAATTATACCGTATTTTTTATTTAAATTTTAAAAAAGTAAAAAGAAGTTGCAAAAGAAAACGGTTAGTAAATGTCAATAATATGCTCAGCAAAATTGTCCATGTCGAAAATGATGTCATGGATAGCGAGAAATAGTTATTTTCATTCTTAAAACTAAAAGAAATAACTCGATTACCCCCCAAAAAAATTACGAATGTTAATAGTTCCATTTTTGTTGATGAAACCTAAAGATTTAATATTATTTCGTTAAAGTAACATAATTTCCCCTATGCCAGTATTGAAATTAATTGCCTGGAAAAAAAAATGAACAAGTATTATGTCATTAAAAAGGGATTTCTCTGGGGGAAAAGAGACGTCATATTTGAAATAAAGCGGGAATTTTCCAATAAGTTTTAAAATGAGTGTGAATCAATTCCTTACATTAATAATACAAGGATCAGTAAGTATAGAAAATAGATGAGTTTCACGCCATATTTATAACGAAAAATTTAAATGTTTTTTTTTTATCTATACTGATTATTAAGCATGAGTATCCGTTATATACAGATGAGAGTTTTCTGCTAAAAATCATATCATAACTTTTAAGAAAAGGAAAATGAACACGAATCTATTATATTAAAATCTGACCGTGTGTTTGTATTTCGCAACTACTCCTAGACTATCGAACGCAACGCGATTTACTTAATACCGGATATCATTGATCCGAGGATATCACACAAACTCTCAGAATTAAAAAAATTAAATTAGATGCCAAGATTTTTGTAAATTTTAACGAAGTTTCTCTAAAACTGGAAAGTAAATTATTCCATATTTGTGTATAAAAAATTAGAAATAAAACAGATCAGTATATTTTTTACACCATTTTCTCATTAAAACTGAAAAACAGAAGTTATTTTCACTTTGAATAGATGGTGAAAACAAAATCTTGGTTTCAGTATATTATCCAAAAAATAAAAACATAAAATCTCATATTCAAACTTCATGAATCAATTTATTCTGGAGAAAAAAAATTGCCTGTCAACATACTGGCATTTAGAAAACAAGATTTGTTTCAGTTATACATTAAACAAAGGAGGCAGAATTGAATTTAAATAAAAGGCATATGCTATTTCCTATTAATGTCTTTTTGAAGGATGGCTGTTAAAACGTTTCACAAATTCGTTAAAAGTAAAATTTCTTATCAGCTAAAATTGACATTTGTTTTTACCCAATTCGTCTATTTCCACGATTTTATTTGGCCCTCCTTTTTGCAGTGGTTGCAATTTCATTTTCGCGACTTTTTGACACAAAATTTCATTTTTTTAAGACTGAGTCTGGTGACTGTCAAGGTCCCAATAAAAAAAAATACCGTATTGTCTACTATGAAATGTGATAAATAGTTAGTTAATTATTAACGTTTTTAATTATCGGGAGTGAAATATTTTGCTTAATTAATGTATTTCTTCTTCTTTTAATGTTGCGTGAACGAAGTCACGGGTTACAGCTAGTAATATTATAAATCTGATTGTGTGCAAATGTTAGGCTGAAGCCAGCGTCAACATGGAGCATTTAATGATCCTGTATCTTTGCATATAAGTTGATTATAACCCTCATGTGAACATAGGCTGGTTTTTGTTTATTTTATTTCAATATTTTTCTTAATAATTCAAAATTTCATTATTTTCATAGAGAATAAATGGACATTTTTTCGTATATTTTAAAATGGTTGGTTGGTTTGGTTGGTTTGGCCCAAAGGGCCCGGTTTTGCAGCTTTTTTTAAAATGGTTAAATTTATTTTACCGTTGCTAATACTTTATCGTTGCCAATATGAAATAAAACCCCTGAGTAATAATTTTTAATCAACAATTTATTTTCACGTGAAAAAATGAAAAGGAAATGAATTATTTAAGAATTAAACAGAATATGAAATGATGTCATATTAGAAATAAAACGTGCGTTTTCAAATATTTGATAATAATACAAAGTGCATAAATACGAGTAAGTATGGAAAGCAAGCGAATATGATGTCATATATAGAAAAATAAAACAGATTTGTTTTGATGTTAAAATAAAATGATCTTGGGTTATCGAATTATTTGTGATTAATTTCTCTTATTTTTTTCTTTTTCTTTTTCACATGAAAGGAATTATTTTAAATGTACGTAATATATGTATTTTAAATGTATGTGTTGTAAATTAAAGTTCTGTGTTTTAAATGAAATGAGTGAAAGATTTATATTTTTAATGAATTCAATACCAATGATGGGATAGGTTGGCAATTTATCGTCTGCACACGGCTAACATAAAGTTACCATATTTTTAATTTAAATTTTAAAAAGTAAAAAAAAAAAAAAAAAATTAAAAACTATATATATTGGATGGCAAATGTCAATGATATGCATCGCAAAATTATCCGTATCAAAAATCAGAAAATCTTAATAAAAATAACTATATTTTTTAAAAGAAAGTTACTTTTTCTCATAAAAGCTAAAGATTTAATATGATTATGTCGATGTAACAGCATTTTTCCTCTATCATTTTCCCACAATCGAAACACATTTGTAAATGGTCGTTTCGAACCGGAATTTAATATTATATTTCTTTTAGTTTTAAAATACGAAAAACTTTGTTGTCGTTTTTAAATATAACTTTTTTTAAAGTTGTTTCATAATAGATTTTTTTAAAGTCTTGTAGGATAAGAAAAATTGCATAGATTTTTAAGCAATGTTTAAGTAAAATTACAATATTTTTTTAACTTAAACAAGAACGAAAAATCATGCGTCAAGCAAATGTAACACTTTCCAACGCTTCCAAAATAATTTTACAAATCATACCGTTTAATAAGCTAAAAGAGAACATCTAAGTAAACAATTTGGAGAACGCATAACATATTTAAAAACATAATTTCAGGAATTTCCAACATATACAATATTCGGAAAAATATCCGAATACTTTTATTCAGCCCTGTATAGGGTCTATAGATTTGTGTATATACTACATAGGATGCTAAATTTTAGTTCAGTTAGGAAACGCGTAGCACAGTTTAAAATTCTCCGGCTGGAGTTCCTGTCAATAAACGGAAATATGTTCGTGAACTTTAGTGCTTCCCTGTATAGGATCTACAGAATTTATACACACCACGTAATAGATAACAAGAACGAAAAATCATGCGTCAAGCATAGATTATGTAGCACTTTCCAACGCTTCTAAAATAATTTTACAAATCATTACCGTTTAATAAGCTGAAAGATGACATCTAAGTAAACAATTTGGAAAACGCATAACATATTTAAAAACGTAATTTCAGGAATTTTCAATATATACAATATTCGGAAAAATATCCGAATACTTTTATGTAGCCCTGTATATGATCTATAGATTTGTATATATACATAGGATGCTAAATTTTAGTTTAGTTAGGAAACGCGTAGCACCGTTTAAATTCTCCTTCTGGAGTTTCTGTCAATAAACGGAAATGTGTTCGCGAACTTTTGTGCTGCCCTGTATAGGATCTAGAGAATTTATACACACCACGTAATAGACAAAAAGCTAGTTAAGATTAAAATCGCGTTTAGTAACTTAAAACGCACTTCCAGGAATTATTGTTAACAGACAGTAGAGAATTCTTTTGTGTGTCCCTGTAAATGAACGATGACTGCTATACACACACTATTCTGTAGTAAGCCTCTTGTAATGCATCTTAGTAATATATATAAACTTCAATGCGTTTAAAATAGTGGAACATTATTTAAATAAGCCGCAGACGATTTTTCTCCATAGACGTAATGTAACGGAATTATTTTGACTGTCCCTGTAACTCTAAGTGCTATACACCTACTATTCCATATTAAGCTTCTTCTAATGCATCTTAGTGATCTATATAAATTTCAATGAGCTTACAATAGTGAAACATTTTTAAAATAAACCGCAAATGATTTTTCCCCATAGACCGCAATGTAACGGAATTCTTTTGAGTGTCCCTGTAAGAAAACTATAAGTGCTACACACTTCAGTTGAAATAGGGAACGTGCCATAGATAACGACAATAACATATAAAAATTGCAGAGCAATCCGAGCATATTTACGGGAGTTAGAGCACGGACAGACGGCCATACGGCCATACGGCCATACGGCCAGACAAACCGAAGTCATAAGCACTTTTCAACTAGGTTGGAAAGTGCTAAAAAGCGAGTTAAACTTAAAAATCGCGTTGAGTAACTTAAAACGCACTCCCAGGAATTATTGTTAACAGACAGTAGAGAATTCTTTTGTGTGTCCCTGTAAATGAACGATGACTGCTATACACACACTATTCTGTAGTAAGCCTCTTGTAATGCACCTTAGTGATATATATAAATTTCAATGTGTTTAAAATAGTGAAACATTATTTAATTAAACCGCAGACGATTTTTCTCCATAGGTGTAATGTAACGGAATTCTTTTGACTGTCCCTGTAAAGAAACTATAAGTGCTATGCACACCCTATTCCATAATAAGCTACTTCTAATGCACCTTAGTGATGTATATAAATTTCAATGTGTTTAAAATAGTGAAACATTATTTAAATAAACCGCAAATGATTTTCCCCATAGACCGCAATGTAACGGAATTCTTTTGAGTGTCCCTGTAAAAAAACTATAAGTACTACACACTTCCGTTGAAATAGGGAACATCCTATAGATAACGACAATAACATATAAAAATTCCAGAGCAATCCGAGCCTATTTACGGGAGTTAGAGCACGGCCAGACGGCCAGACGGCAGACCTGCCAGACAAACCGAAGTCATAAATACTTTTCAACTAGGTTGGAAAGTGTTAAAAACAACAATGTTATCGAAAAGAAAATTGATTTTACCAACAAATTCGCGTAATGCAAAAGCAAAGAAGAAATCAAAAAGGAATGAATCTTTTCTTCCAGCCGAATTGTGTAAACTTGAACAAGCCGAACGTGCCAATTCATAACATTATAAACGTGAAAGCGCGTTCTATATAGTAGAATTTTTTTTTACATATAGGTAGAAAATTTACGAGAATAGGAAGGTTAGGGGTCTAAAATTAAGTCCATAGTCAATTTGCCTTTTTTTTTTTTTTTTTTTTTTTTTTATCAAGTGAAATTTGGCGCAAAATTAAATACATTGTTGTAACCAGATTTGTTTTTTGCGTGGAAAACACTTAATGGTATTTCAGATGATCATTTCCCCGCTCACCTTTGATGCCAACTATGACTGTAAAACATGTTAAAAAATATTAGCCGATAATTTTCTAATTGCTTCATGATGTAAATAGACATCCGGTTTCATACTTTAAACTGAGTCGGTCATGCCATTGTCGTTCAATTTTTATTCCTAATCCTAACCCTAATCGTATCCTACCCTAATCCTGATAATAACTTTAAAGAATATTCTTTGACACGAATATGTAAATTAAATCAATATCCATAAATGGAATGAATGGAAAATAGAATAAATAGAAATGGCAAAATAAAATAATAAGAAAGTACTTTTATTTGACACCAAACCCTAGAGAAAGCGTAAAAAATTTCAAGCGCATGAAATAAATTAAAATAATCTTATATATACTAACAAAAATATGTAAATTTAGATCATCAGATTTGTGTCGTCGGTATTTATTTGCTTATAGTGTTCTTGACGCGATAGAGAAAATATCGAGGTTAAATTGGGCAGAATTTAAAGTACTTTCCAGCAACCTTTATTTACATTTTAGAATCGCATCAGATTGTTATATCTTTGTGAAATAGCTATCAATGTATAAAATCCACAAGCAGTTTGTTCACTATTTACATCACTTAGCGTGAAGCACTTAATTTAATATATACATAAACAAGATAATATAGTAAGAAATATATAACATATGTCTATGCAAATAAACAGTATAATAATGCCCATTTAGCAATGCACACATATACAAATTGTACACCAAATACCACCTAAAAAGCACTGTTGTATAGAAGAATTCTGCCAGTGTTGTTTTTCGTTTTACGAAGAGGAATTCCTTGATTTTCACGATTTTACTTGGTCCTCCTTTTTTCATTAGTTGCAGTTTCATTTTCGCGATTGTATATATTATTTGGCATGAAATTTCACTTTTTAAGACTGGGTTATGTCAAGGCCCCTATAGCAAAGAAATACCGTATGGTCTTCTATAAAATGTGGTAAAGCTTTGGTTAATTATATATGTTGTTAATTATCAAATGAAATGTTTTGCTAAATTAATGCATTTATTCTTTTTTTAATGTTACGTGAACGAAGTCACGGGTAACAGCTAGTTCTCAAATATATTTAACTAATGAAACATTATAATCACAGCATTATCTTGTTTAATATATGTGGCAATTTGAAGAAAGAGAAAGAAGGAGGGAAGGGGGTGGGGTGAATGCATTTTTTTTTTAAAATTAAAGTACATTTTTCTAGGAATATATTACAGAAACAAATTTCGAATATAGTTACCTTTAATAGAGTTTTAATAATGCCAATAGATTTTAAAAAGACAGTTTGTTTGAATGTAATTTGTTGAAGTTCAAAGTATGTTTTCATTTATAAATCGATCATAACGCCGGCCAGGGTGGTGGCGATTTTGAAACAATATATCTACCCTATATATATAAAATCCTAATGAAACGAATTTATGAAACGATTTTATGAAACGACTGATTAAACGACTGATTATGTTTCAGGGCTATTTTTAATAAAATATTAAACGCTTGATGGTGAAATTAATACCAATTGTTCATAAAAATCCGCGGATGTCAAAACTGGTAATAGAATTTTGAAATTGGAATTAGTTTTCGAGATATTAATTTTTTTCTAATTTTAATGACATTTCTGTAATGATGGCAACTAATTACTCAGTTTTTTTGTGACAAAAAAGGGAAAAAAATTGAAAAGGATCCCGATAGGGATTATTGATTTCTTTTTTTCGTCATTTTCAAATTGAAATTGAATTTATATTTTATTGCAATCGATAATGAAGACAAGATTGTAATTAAATTATGTTTTTCGGGAAAATTTGAAAAAAAATCACATTTCTATCGTCAGGATTCAATCGTCTGTCAGAATTTAATTTAATTTATAAACTGAAAATATTTTGAATAAATTCGTCCAAATGACGTCATTTATGTAAACGCAAAAGAAAGGGGGGGGGAGGAATTAATAGTAATTATTATTTATTGATATCATTTTGTTATTTTTTTGTAAAATTTAATTAAACGAATTTATAAAATCACTAATTCGGATATTTAGAACGAATATATAAAATATTAATTGCCCAACTGAACGGAAGGAGAATAAAATATCCTGCTTCATTTTTTCCGCCAAGCTTTTTAAAAAAGCGTCAAAACACCTATAATAGAAAAGCAGCAAAAGTTCATTGGGTTTGTTTTCATAACTTTTGGCAACAAATGTACGTATATTAACGAATCTATCCCTTTTTGAAGCTCGAATTACGCCAAACCTAAAAGCAAAGAATCCTATACTGGAAAAGTACTCGATTTTCTTATGGGCAATATTCAAATGACATAACATGATGTAAAATTATCGCGGATGGCAAATTTGTTTAAATATCTCATCAATTGATGCCGAATAAATGCAGGCATGCATGCACAAAATATTTAATTAATTTTGTATGATAAATAATTATTAGAAAATTCGTATATACATATTAATTAAAATAAATAATTTACATATTTAAAATAACATGAAAATATGCATGATGGTGCACTAAAATAGAGAGAAAATTAAAACCTGTTACTGAAAATGTCTATAACATAGTACTTTTCAATACCGTGGTTCTTAATGTTATTCACAAGCAGATGGATTTTTTCTCATCCTTAAACGCAAAGGAAGAATAGAATACAGATCGTTGTTATAAAAGTCCGAGAGGTAGCCACAATTTAAACCTAACCATTTTATACAAGCTGGTTTTCAAGTTGTAATTGATTTTACTTATCAATCCCGAAAACAGTCGTCAGTTGTCGCAACAGCTGTGTATGAGGTCATGATAATAAAAAAATGCCCAAATAAAACGTTAAAAACATGGCAACCCAATTACAGATTTACCAATATTTTTAAAATAAAGCACGCTGTCATGTTTTTAGAGGCCTCGAAGTCTGAGCGGGGGTTGGCGAGCGTAGCTCGCAGGGGGTAGGCCCCCTAGTATATATATATATTTACGGACATAAGTTAATTATTCACTAAAAGCAAAATTATGATTAAGGTTAGAGTGAGTGCTTTTAATTCGATCATAATTAAATGGTTTATTATTAATTGACAATAAAACATGTTAAACACTATCCCTAAAAATTTTTGCCTCCAGATTTCGTGTTTTACCGTTCGCCCATATACTTTAATATTTATATGTAGTAAAGTATATAATGGGAGTTCGTTCATCATATATGAAGCACTCCTGTTATGCATTTACTGAAATTGAAACCACGTTTTAAAAATTTGTGATAATTAAGAAACGCTATACTATAAAAGGTCATAAGTATATCATGTTTACATAAGTTTATGTAATAATAATTTTTAAAAAGCTTCAAATCCTAATTTTCCTTATGTGCAATTTACACTAAAGCCTATGATAAATTTTATTATTTCATAAATAAGGTTTAATCTTGTTAAAAGAAATACATTATTTAGTTATCATAGATTAAAAGATTTAACTAATAGCAATATACTAGTAACAAACTTACCGTATTTTCTGTAAATATTGAACACTACTTTTAACAAGCTGATCGGATGACACGAAACACAGCGACATTTTGAAAACAACAAGAGAAGAACAAGCAACGCTACGAAAGTTGCTTGCGCATGCGCGAAAATCAAGTGCGTGAAGGTTGATTTGAGAATATTGGTTGCCTGAAGCATATCTCCAAAACCTAGTATTGAAAACATTCCTGCACCCATGCTATATGGTGAAAATAACACACCTTTGCAGAACAATGGAAAGAAAATGAAAAATGACAGTTTTCAGAACCTTGCATGCTATCTGGGAAGCGACCAAGATCTATCGCCAAATTATAAAGCATGTGTGACATAATAATATATGATCAATATAACATTTTGTGACATATATGGCCAAGCTATAGTCATGTGATATGTATATGTTGTATATATATATATATATATATATATATATGTATACAACATATATATATTACGTGACATGTGTATAAGATGTATATAATATGTATAATGTTCGTAAATAATGTAAATAAACGTGTATCATTATACATAAACATGTACAACATGTCTTATCAACAGCATAATCGTTTTTTTCCCCTAATCCTGAAAAAATAAGTAAAGTTTAACCACTGTTTTTGTATATTTTTTTTTATAGTAATGTTGTTTCCCCCCCCCCTTTTATTTTTAACTGGAAGTCAAATCATTTAAAATATAAATTTAGGTTTAGAAATTCAACATTAGCTATGCAACACTACTACTTACTGCAGTATATACATATACAGAGCCGTAACTAGCCATTCCTGGGCCCTGTGCAAGAATTCGCATTTGGGCCCCTTAATTAATTAGGTTTGGAAAAATGAAAAAAAAATACGTCACAATAAAAAAATTTATTGTTTTATTTTAATTGCACTTTTCTGGCTTTCATTTCGGCAAATTCGTTAATAACATCATCATAATTAATATTTTTAACTATATTGTATTCTATTGAAATAATAGACAGATTGGATAAACGTTCTTGTCCGATAGTTGATCGTAAATAATTCTTTATTAATTTCAGCTTGCTAAAACTTCGCTCGCACGAAGCAATAGAAATGGGAAGAGTTAAAAATATTGGAAGGGCGACACTGATATTTGGCATTTGGGTAAGATTCAATTAAACCAAAATCATGAAGAGTCTGTAGAATATCAAGCGGAGATGCAGTTTGTATGTTTTGTATAAGAGCCGTTACTTCAAACTTAAAACCTTCAATTTCACATGTGAAGTCGTACTTTTTTTAATCTTTGCTGTACTTAATAGCGAGATCTGCAGCCGATTTTTTTAAGTCAGTGACACTCATATGTTGTAAAGACGAGCCATACAGAAAGCTTAAATAATCACAGATGGTTCTCATTTTTTCATAACGCAAATCTATCTGAGACAAGAGTGTCAAGTACATTTGTATTTTAAATAACTCTTCAGCTGTTAATTTACTTCCTTCATCTGATGTTTCATCTATTTCCATTTTCTTCACTCTTCTTTTCCTTTTATTAAGAAATTCCTTCTCTATATCCATTTTTCAGCCAAACTTTGTGCTTCCTGGATATTTTGTTCAAAACCTGTATCTCGAAGCCCGAAGTGTAATGTACTACGTAAACCAGCAATTAGTTTTGTTCCAATATTTATTGACAAATCTTTCTGTTGTAATGCTTTGTTTGTTCGATCGATGCATTGTAGAATTTTATTCCATATAGAAAGTGTACAGATAAACCTATAATTAATTTGCAGAATCAAACTTTGTGCATTCGATACAGCTTCCGGATTCGAAAAATCGTTTGTAATCATTTGAAGTCCTTCCATTACTTCAGGTAATTGTAAATACAGCGCTTTTATTGCTCTGGCCTTTGATACCATCTTGTATCAGAAAAACTTTTAAGTGATATTTTTAAGCACTTCATTAAAGTTTCCCAACGAATTGTTGAGGATGAGAAAAAATTAAACAACCTCTGCACAGTACCAAAAAAAGCAATCATTTCTGGAGTTGTAGATGCACCGTGGGCACCGGCTAAATTTAGATTATGAGCTGCACAAGGTACAAATATTGCTAAATCATTAATTTCCAAAATACGTGCACTTATTCCCTTATACTTGCCAGCCATATTGGCATCGTTGTCAAATCCTTGCCCTCTGCAATCCTGAATGTCTAATTTATCAACATTTAGTTTATTCAAAATTTCAGATGATAAACCTTCTCCCGTTTTTGCATGAGATTGAATAAAGTTTATGAAGCTTTCTTCAATCTTTACCTTCCCTTTACAGTCAACATAGACATATCTTATAATCTGACTCATTTGCTCTTTTCTTGAAACATCAGGAGTGCAGTCAAATAAAATTGTGTAGTACTTTGCCTTCTTAATTCTGCAGATGATTTCATTTCTAGTTTTGTCCCCAACTAATTTTATTATTTCATTTTGAATAGTGGGTGATAAATAAGACATTGAACCCTTTTTATGTTTTTCAATATGTTCCTTTAAAGTAGTATTATAATGGTTAGCAAATTCAATCAAATTTTAAAAAATGCCACAATTTGGATCTCCAATAATTTCATTTGAACCTCTAAGAGGAAGATTATATTTGGCACAGAATAGAATAGCATCCAATATTATTTTCAATATTTCACGCCATATCATTTTTTCCTTGTTAATGGAATTAATTACATAATCATCAATTGCATTTCCTGATTTTATATTATTTTCCATTACTTTCCATTTCACATACGAAATTCGATGTTCCGGAGAATTTTCGTGTCGGGGAATAACCGGATGAAGATGCCTCCAATCATAAAAACCTTTTTCTGGGTCTGAAAGATTATGCGATTTTTGCCCATAAAGTATGCAAGGAAAGCAAAATACTGCATTTTGATTAACGGAATATAAAATCCATTTTCTTTTAACAGTTTCTCCGTTAATTTGTTTAACATAAAACCAGTCCTTTGTAAATTTTCGACCTGAATCGTCTACTTTTAACGTATTAAAGTTAATGTTGTCGCTTTGATCTGCACCATGGGAGACAAGAGAATGTATTAATTTACCAGTAACGGCAGGCCAGTAATGGGGATCGTTGTAATTAAGCAGTATTTCTTCTGGAACAGTACAGAACATATTTTGTTCGGTATTATCAGTTTGTGAAACAGTACTTTGTGCAGGCTCGTCCTCTTTTGAATTATTATGGGGCAAATGTAGTGAAATACCTTGTGAAACAGCAGAATATTCGGTAATATCAGTTTGTGAGACAGTACTTTGTACAGGCTGATCTTCTTTTGAACTATTATGGGGCAATTGTAGTAAAATACCCAGTGAAGCAGCAGAATGTTCGGTATTATCAGTTTGTGAGACAGTACTTTGTGCAGGCTCATCCTCTTTTGAATTATAATGAGGGTATTGTAGTAGAATATCTTGAGAAGCAGCAGATTGTTTTTCTTGCAATGGATCGTTTGCAACAATATGCATATTTAATAGTGAAAACGTAAGCCAAATCCAGTGAAATATCCCACTTTTTTCGTCGATTTTTTCTTAGATTTTATTAATTTTTTTGAAAATATTTGTGCTCCCCCGAATGTTTCAAAATTTTTGTAGTAGCTATAAATCCAGTCTGCCGAGATGCTGTAAAAATATTGTGTCGAAATAGGGACGTTTATTTACTTTTAATGTAGAAAAACTATCGCTTCCGAGAGGTAAAGTGACCTGCGGTCGTGAATTTTTTAAAAGAGTTAAAATTTTCCTATTTTTGAAAACCGATTGCACTGACGATTAGAAGAAAGTATCGGCATTAAGGCATATTTTTTGCTTATCGGTGCCCCTAAAATTGCGACCTGGGAGGGGGGGGGGTGGGTGGTGTGGAACGTTGGCATAGTATGGGAAATGTTTACTGCGAAAACGACTCTTTTTTGCAAACATTTTTCAAAGGGCTAACAACGATATTTTTTCGAACTAATTGCAGAATTTGAGACGTAAAGGTACTAATTTTAAGACTGTATCTTTCATATTTCAAATGGTTTGGTTAAAGGAAGTTAAAATAAAACAAAAAAAAACGGCATTTGATAAAAACATAAGCGAAAACACAAGTATACGTTACTGTATTTTCAAACTATAACCTAGCATAAGTTTGGCAGGTACGTAGGTAAGTTGAAAATATCAGTTCTATATTAATTCGAATGTTCATGTTGATAAGCAGAGACATCTAGGATCTAAATAACACAAAACTTAACCGTCAAATCGCGCAGTAGAAAGGCAGAAATTTCTTTTTCAATTAAAAAATATAACTAGTATTTTAAAAACACAAATTGCACAAATTGTGCTTATTAGTTGCTAAAATCAGTGTAAAAATTGTTTTAAACTCATAAAAGAGCTAAAATCCTACATGTTTCGGCTTCAAACTTAAAGCCGTCATCGGGGAAGAGGAACAACACAAACGACTACTGATCTTTTAATTTTCGACACGAGAAGAAGGCAACACTGTTCTTCTCGTGTCGAAAATTAAAAGATCAGTAGTCGTTTGTGTTGTTCCTCTTCCCCGATGACGGCTTTAAGTTTGAAGCCGAAACATGTAGGATTTTAGCTCTTTTATGAGTTTAAAACAATTTTTACACTGATTTTAGCAACTAATAAGCACAATTTGTGCAATTTGTGTTTTTAAAATACTAGTTAACACAACAGTGTAGTGTCCAAATGGATTCAATTGTAAAAAATATAATTTCTTATGCACATCATTTTGGGCCCCCCCCCCTTTCAGATGGGCCCTGTGCGGCTGCACCTGTTGCACCTGCCTAGTTACGGCACTGTACATATATATATATGACATGTGTATAAGATTATATATGTCCTATAAGATGTAAATAATGATGTATATGGTACATGAATGAGTGTTTGGAGTATATACAGCGTGTCCACGTATAACCTGACCGACCTTTATTTCCGCAACCGTTGGTCCTAGAGGCATACTTTCAATTACAAAAATGGTTTAAATAACGTAAAGAATTACTTTCAGAGCGATTTGGGTCAAGAAAAGCAGTTATTAAAAAATTACGAAATTTAAATTTTTATACGGTCCCCCGGTCCTATTAGTGATATTTAGTAAAAATTTACTGTGGCACTAACAAGTAAGACAAAAAAAGTCCCTTTCATCTAACATTAAAATTGACTGAGTTATGAAACTTTGAAATGCATGACTTATACCACTTTTTTGCATCTGAAAACAGATGATTTCGGCCTTGCTTTCAGGGGTCGTATATAGAGTACTTAAACTTATTTCAAGATATCTACGCTTTGAAGAAGTCATACAACTATTATGATTGAGTTAACTTTTATTAATTAAGTTTCAGATTAGTTAAAATACTTGTATTTTAACATATGTTTTATTTTGAAAGGATTTGAGGCTATGATTTCTTTTAACAAAAATTATGTTGTTTTCATAAGGTTTTATTTAACTTGCAACGATCGTCTTTCCAGTTTAAAATTTGTACTCGATCTTTAAGTTACTTTCAAGTGTCCGATCAAAGTTAAATTTTACATACTGACTTAAATCCGATGACAATGTAATATTATTATAATTTTCGACGCTTGCCACTTATACATATACTTATATTAGAGGATAACACAAAAGAAATCGGATAGATCACACTCAACAAGTTTAAGAAAGAATTTTAGATTAAATAACATAAACCTGCGATGGTTGTGTTTTTTAACTTTTATAATTATGTTTTATGTATTTTTTAACGCTGAATAAAAAAAGTTCCTTCACTTTTAACCATCATGTTAGGATTTTTCGAAAATCGTAAATTTCAAGGTTAAAAAATAGCGAAAAATCTAATACTATAAATTAGATGTAAGACTTTTTATTCAGTTTAATTTTATTTAATTGAATAATTTATTCAAATTTTTGGCTTATACTGGGTTTCTTACAGCTAAAAAGCTCAGGGGTCTGATGAGGTTGGGAGGGGAGAGGGGATCAATTTGAACTTTGAGCTTTATATCTTTGAAATTTGCGATTTGAGAAAAATCCTGACATGATGGTGTAAAATGAAGGTCATTTTCGGATTCTGCACTAAAAAATACATAAGAATCAATTTTCAACAATTTAAAAAACATGGCACAATCCAAAATTTGAAAGACAGTGATTTTAAACATTTTAAAATCTGTATCATTTTGTAAAGAATTGAGGCTGTAGTTTTCATCCTTTTATTTAACAAAAATTCTGTTATTTTTATCCTTTTATATGTTCAGTACAAATGGTATATTTTGCATTAATATGTCAGAATGATTATAGATTTCACATTTATATTAGATTGCCATGTTAATTTTGCTCTCAACTATTTTTTTAATATATCTGACGATTATTTATATTTCTACTACATTTGTGAATGACCCCTATTTCGCAGCAAAAAATATACTCCAACTTTAAACAGCTATTACTCGGTCAATTTTAATGCTAGATGAATGGGACTTTTGTTTTCTTACTTTTTAGTGCCACAGTAAATTTTTACTAAATGTCACTAATAGGACCGAGGGACCGTATAAAAATTTAAATTTCGTAATTTTTTAATAACTGTTTTTCTTGACCCAAATTGCTTTGAAAGTAATTCTTTACCTTATTTAAACCATTTTTGCAATTGGAAGTATGCCTCTAGGACCAACGGTTGCGAAAATAAAGGTCGGTCAGGTTATACGTGGACACGCTGTATATGCATATATAAGGTTTGCGATGATCTTGGCGAAATTATAACTGCAACCTTAGCATAATCGTAATTCTAGTGGCTGCTATAACATATGTATATATTTGTAAATATTTCATTTATTTTATTTTATTGTTGTGAAAATTGCAGAATTATTTAAGTATTTCCTATTGAGCATCATGTAACTCTATGCTTAAGGCCTCGGGTGCTTTGCAAGAAAAGCAACCTTACACCCTTATCTTTATAATGGAGTTCTATGGGAATATCGCCAAGGAATGGGTTTATCGCCAAGTTGGCGATGGTTTTGGCGACTTATTTTCGTCGCCAAATTTGGCGATATATCGACAAATGTCGCCAAGTTGGCGACGGATTTGGCGACTTTTTGTGCAACCCCCCCCCCCCCCCTTATATCTGTACATTGGGATCCTTTCTCGCTTGGGTTCTCTATCGAAAGTTGAAGTAATTTCTGGTAAATTCTGGACATCCGAAAGCTCTCGAAAAATCTGGAAAGATCTCTGAAACCTATATAAGGACCTCCATCAGTTCAGTTCAGTTGAGTTGGCTACCAGCTGTGATTGAATTCATACGAGAGGTTTTTGCTTTGCGACTGTGTTGTCTATGAGCGATTTTGTATCTGATACGCCGTATTGAAAGTTTTGTTCTGAGTGAAATTTTGCTGTGCTGTTATCAGATTTGAAGATTACTGAATATTTGTGTTTTGAGAAGATATTTGTTTTCTTATTTAGAGTCAATAAAGCTTGCTGATTGTTTTTATATGTTGGCATCAATCCTTTCGTACCCCGAGTTCACAACAATATGCATATATAAGGTTTGCGATGATCTTGGCGAAATTATAACTGCAACCTTAGCATAATCGTAATTCTAGTGGCTGCTATAACATAAAAGTACTGACTTTTTAGCTATATAACAGGACACAGGACTAAAAGAAGGGCAAAAGGAGATAATGTTATAAAAAGAGAAAATTCCAATGATATTTTTTAATAGTATATATTATTTAAAAACAAATTTAATAGCGCCATTACCAAGTTATCTTTCATAATTTTTTTATGTCTTTGAATTTATCTCATTCAGACTATTGCATTTTAAATTTAAATGATTCTTGATTGTCATTTAATGAAAGTTCACGAAACTCAGATAATTTTATTTTAAAAGTTTCAAGCAGCAATATGTACTTTCTAACAATAATACATCAAAAACAGTATCATAGTACTTTATTATATTTTTTGTTTGCGTACATTGGGTTTTAAGGAAGTTTTTGGTGGATCTATTGTAGTTTTTCTCATTGAATGCCTCATGTGTTTTGGTTAGTGAGGTAATATCGCAAAAGATCGAGGCTAACGAAAAAGAAAGGCTACCGCGGTGCTTTACGCATACATTATTTTACAGACCGCCAGAGTCACGTGATGCAGGAATGCACCAATGCAGGTGTACGAAAAGAGCATCACGTCACTCTAGCGGTCTGTAAAAAAAGATAAGTGGAATGCACCGCGGTAGCCTGTCTTTTTCGTTAGCCTCGGCAAAAGATCAATTAACCACATATTAATCCAGGGAAACCTTTACTACTCAGCCCACGTCTTAAATTTTTAGTGTAGATCGAGTCTAAAATCTGAAAGTATTGAAGTAGTTTGTAATTGATACTTTTAAAACATGTAAGTTAGTAGTAGTTAACTATTTTTTTTAATAAACTAGTTGTAGTTCGCTACACACACAAAATTTCTTTTCTCTAACCACTGATAGTTTTACGATGGAAAATGGGGCAATGGAAAAACATGTTGTAGAAACATTTTTAAAAACAATAATTATTTTTAGCTTTTAAGTCATTCTGCAGAATTTTATGGTGGTTCTGAAATGACCCGCTCGACAATGCGAAACTTTCTGACACATTTTTAAATGCAAAGACATAAAAATTAGCAAATCTGACTATTGAAGCGATTTAGAATTGTAATGAGCTTTCCATTCTTTTCTAAATAGATTACTTATAGAGTTATAAGCGATTTGTGTCATGTGACATGTTTTTCTCCTTTCTTGTGCTGCGTTGTCGAAATTTCGGTTCAAAACGCCAACTTTGGCAGTGTTTTTTGAAAGATCTTTTGCCTTTACCAAAAAGGGAAAACATAATTCGATTACATAGTTTCTTGAATAAGCACACCTGCCAATTTCACGTGTTTGCGAAATAAATTGAATTAAAAAATGTATCAGAAAGTAAGCAATTTGGATTTCTCAAAACAGCCTTAACAAATAGTCGGTTCGTTTTAACAAACAGTGTCTTGTTGCCCATTGATTTTTTTCCCATTCTTTATATGTGGAAACCTATATATATATATATATATATATATATATATATATATATATATATATATATATATATATATATATATATATATATAATATATTTATGAAATCCAGTTGCAAAACATTTATATTTAAAAAAAACTTTTTTTGTTTGGAAATTGCAATTTTGAACTTTTTTACAAAATTTATAGGATTGTAAAATATGTATTTTGTAAAGTATTTGATAAACAAAAATTTCAAAAAGATCTGAAGTTAAAGTTCAGGAAGGAAAGGAAATCTTGTTATTTCTTTTAGTCTTATGTCCGCAAAAAATTATGAAAATTTCGTGTTTTTGGCGATTTATTGCTGATTGGCGATACAATGAAAAAAAACAAAAAAAAAAACACTTTTATGATAGATACTCTTTTATGAAAAACTTTTTCTATGCATCATACTGAGTAAGTTTAACTTAAATAAATACACTTTTATAACTACGGTTTTGCCATATACATTTATATGTATATATAAAGAAAAAGAACGATCGTATTCAGTAGTTTAGAACAAAATTAAAAAATGTTTTAAACTGAAAGTTAATGTCCAATTCTGAGCACTGTCAATTTGACTTCGATATTGTTAGTATTGGAGACAACAAGTGTGTGTGGGGGGGGAGGGTGTAACACCGCCCCCTACTTATTTATAAGAGTTGGTAAAATTTAGAATAATCGGAAAGTTAAGAACACTTCCTGCAAAAAAGTTCCCTCCCCCGTCGTCAGTTTCATTTCAATTATCTGTTGTCTGTCTTTAAAGGGGATAAGAAAGAGCTTCTCACACAGAACGGAAGATTGTGTATGATTCTGTGTAGGAGGGAGGGGGGTGATCATGGCCTACTCCAGTGTAGGTTGTTGGACGATGTCCAGGGCTAAGGTAGAGAGTATCGCTTTTCTGAGAATTTGAGACTTTGGTGAAAGGTACTTGCGTACCACCATGTCGGAAGAACGACTGCGTGAACTGATGCTATTAACCTGTGAAGCAGACATAACTGACATGTTGGATTTAGACAATTTAGCGGGAAAATGGGCTATTCTGAAGGATAGGTGGGTGGTAATTTAAAAATGTAGAGAAGGATAATTTTTAGTCTCTTATACTAATATATATCTTATTTTTAACAAGCAAGATTTGTATTTTTTATGTATTTTAAAATGTATACACTTACATAACACAACAGCATGCGATTTTATTTATAGAAACATAACTTCCGAAGTACTTCAACGTTCTTAAATTGTTACTTTTGAGAACTGGTTAATGTACTGTACTTCCGTACGCATTTCCTTTTAAATCGTAAGAAGAATCCTAATTAATATCAGGAATCCCAACTCTACTTATATAGTAAAAGAATAAACATTTTTTTTACACATACTGAATAACAACATTTAATTTTGACTGTAGTTAGGCAGAATGCATGTGAGCACTTAGACTTTTTTTTAATTCACAGTATTGTAGAACAGTTGACTCCGTTGCTGAGGGGGGGGGGGGGGGTGACTAATCACAAAGCCTTTCTCACCCTCGATCCCGTATACTCGGCAAAATTCAGTTCACACCCCCTCACTAAAACAGCCTTCGGCACGCCCTTGACAACAAGAGAAAAGTATTGTTGCCATAACATAACAACTTACTAAATACTGTAATACATAATGAGAGCATTCTTAATTGGGTAGTTATTGTTAAAATACACGTAAAACCTATCCAGCCAGCGAAACAGTGTAAAATTAAATAACTTCAGAAATACGCAACTTGTACATATACAAACTTATGAAAAAAAATAATAAATTGTTTTAGTTTAAATTCATAAAGTACTACACATTTAAACAGGAATTTTCAAATGCATTAAAATCGCTTGCATTTGGTGAGGAAAAAGTGTTGCTTGCCAAATCGCATCTTTTTACGCCAAATACTTGAAAATATATATATATATATATATATATATATTTTACCGATATTCTACTGGGATTCTGCAGCTAATTTGACTGATCCTTTATGATACCATGAGTAGTTTAAAAAAAAAAATATTCTGAGTATGTGCTTTAAGGAGACCTGCCTTGTTAGAAGGAAAGGCAAAGTTATGGCAGTAAGCAAAATATACTATTGTTTTTGTAATAAATTTTATGAGACTGTAAATTTCTCTAATAAACTTTTGAGTATTTTTTTCTAATCAATAAATATAACTTATCTTTTTATATCTACATGGAGATGAATAAATAGCAAAAGAATGTTTTCTATATTTTTTATTTAGATTGGCTTTTATTTTGTAAATTAACTCTCAACTATTTCGTGTGCTTGTCATTACGATTATTTGTTAAGTTTTCATTTGTCAAAATTGCTTAGCATTAGAAAAAACTATACATTTTTTAAAATTGCTTTTTGAGTAAAATAGAAATGGCGAATTGGCAGGCAGAAGATATGGAAAATATAAAAATAAAACGAGTAAAAACACACACACACACACACACACACACACACACACACACACACATATATATATGCATATATAATACACACACACATATATCACTGGCGCTCGGCTAACCGAAAAGTACCCAAAATATTTTAAATATTAAAAATTAGATAATATAAATAAAAAAGAGTGCAAAATATTAACAGTGTAATTAAAAATATGTATACTCTTTAATAATTTAGTTTATTAAATTATGATCTTAAAAAAGAAATAGATCAAAAATTAAATATTTTGAAATAGATTCGCTGTCTCGCACTTAAAAAAAAGTCAATTTTCCATAACTGAATTCGGTGGTCATGCCAAATAGTGTATTATAATGGAAACGTTTGAAAAAAAAATAACGTGAATTGCAGTTATGAAATTTGACATGCTTTTTTCAAGATAAACATTGCATGCGTAAAAAAGAGTGTTTTTTTTTTCCTAAACTATTTTTACTTAAAAAAAAAAAAAAATACAATTTAAACTTTAAAAAAAAAAATCATGTATTTTTCATGCGAAAGAAACGGGAAAAAAAGAAAGAAAAAGATTACTGAGTATATATATAGTTATTTAATATAAAATTGTGCTGACATAATGAAAAAAAATATCCCGTGTAAATAAAAAAAATATATATTTGTACAGGTTGGATTATCTGAATATTCTATTTGAAGTCAATTGAAACCCACAAAAAATTTCATTGACCCAACCCAAAATCCAAATTAAAAGAAAATTATTCCCTTTTTCTAACTTAACTATAGAATAACAGTCAACAATTATATTCCCAATATCAGTTTTATCATTTATTTAAAAAAATTAACAAATAAATACTCATTTATATTCAAATGCTATATAGTTTTGAATTTGAAAAAAAAAAAAAAAAAAAAAAAAAAAAAAAAAATATATATATATATATATTCTGAGTTTTTTTTTTTTTTTTTTTTTTAATGTCGGGTTAACCCGAAACAAATATATATTCAACCCAATCCACTACAAAAAAAAAAAAAATTACTCCGACCCATAGAAACTTAATGAATCTCATAATTTTAAAATATGAATCTAGATCAGCGCTTCCCAACCTTTTTTCCGCCACGTACTCCTTGCTTAGGCAATTCACTTCAGCGTACCCCCTCTTTACCAGAAACACGCCCCAAACCCCTTCCCCTTACTCATATAAGGCAAACATGCTTTTTTAAAATTAGTAATATATTTATTAAAAAGAAGGAAGCTTTAATATTAATAAATATAAGTTAGTGATATAACCCCGCCTACTCAAAAACGAAAATAAGGGCCTGCTTTTCAACGGGTTTCAAAACAAAGCATTAACAATAGTAACCCTGACGTAATTTAGGCATTCTGCAATTATTATTAAAAACATAACAATAAGATAAATGTGATGGAAAAGGAATATTGTATAATAATCGATGGCAGTTTTCGTGAAGATTGGGTAAATACTCATGCAATATGATTATCGGTGGGCGGAGATAGTGACATTGAATTATCAATGAATTATTATGTCCAGTGGGCCTTTCCCCTCATTTTGAGTGTAACATATTGGGATTACATATGAGACTAACTTCATAATCCAAAAAGTGTCAACTTTCTTTAAATGTTTTCAGTAAAACCATTTTTGTGATTACCGATATTACCGATTTTATTTTTACGTACCCCCAGCAGACCCACCACGTACCCCCAGGGGTACGCGTACCCCAGGTTGGGAACCGCTGATCTAGATAATACTTCATATTTCTCTTACAATGCATGTCATAATTTGCTTACATTGTTATTCTTTTAAAAAAAATAATAATAATCTTGATATCCCAAATCTTTTATATATTTCCTTCACTCTTACGTTGAAATTCGAGATATAAAAATTTATAATACTACAGGGTCTGTTCGGCAAAAAATGTGCATATTTTTATCATTGATATTCTGAAGCTTTTTTTATTATTTATCATATATATTATTTCTCCTGTCAACATCTTTTTCTCAGAAAATACGAAACGCAGAACGACGAATGAGATAGCATATGAAAGGATTTTGAACAGCTTCTGACATAGTCCACTCAACATTTCGTTAAAACATGTTTTTGATTACAAATTGCTGATAATTAAAAATTAATTCGGCATTGTTTTCATAAATGAAATGAAAGGTTTTCCTCAAAATATTGTTGCCAAACAAATAAAATACCACATTATATGATGCTCAGCAATTATTACAAAAAACACCGCACGGGTTTATTTTATATTTATGATTAAAAAGCGAAATTGAAATGTTTAGATTTATATACGAGGGTTGTAAATTAAATAGTGGCAACTTAACCTTGAAACTCGCAGAAGGGCGGGCATGCACAAATAGGATATGGGAGCGGTGAGGTGGCGCTGTTGTCGATGTGTAGAGTGCAAAAAACAGTCGATCTGCTTAGAAGGGTAGTTGTTGTGTGGCGTTAAAGAGAGGGAGTTTCGTTTCAATCGCTCTAAAACACGTTTTCAAAAGGTGATTAGCGGTCGTGGCTTAAAATCGAGGTTGCCCGTGGCAAAAATGCAACAGAATGCTATCGAGGATTAGTGGAAGTCTGTGGCACAAATGCTTTACCGTATAGGGTTCAAACATTTCCCCTCCGAGGTCACCGATTTCATGACGTTTCATCTGTACTCCACGCAGCAGGGCGCTCGGTCGCTCACATCAACAATTAACACCTTGCCACTGGTCTACAACGGCTTCCCGACATTTGGCAAAAGGTTGTAAGCTTTGCTGGTGATTACATAGAAGGAATGTAATGCAATTGTACTTGTAAGTTCATTAAAAATTGATTTATACCTATGTTGCCATTACTTAATTTACAGCCCTCGTATTTCTATGTCCCATGTTTTTCCCGAAGCGGATGACGTCATCCTCTAATGTAGTTAAAATACGATTGTTATTTTTTTTTCTCGCGCGTGCCTTTAGCAATGTTGGATCAGTTTTTACTCTAACTTTGATGGAATAAATTAGATGATATTCTGGCTTGACTAACAACTAAATGTTGTTTGCAGATATTTTTATCCTTGCTTTTTCTTTAGAAGTTTAAACCTGCATCTAATAACTATTACATATTGATAAAAAATGGTACTTCTCTTTTATCCCGTCAACCACTTTTCATAACATGATATGGCTTGTTGGAAGTTTCTCATCATAATTTGGAGTATTTTTATTATTGGCTTGAACATATCGTTTGGTGATAACGCTCACACCTCCTCGGACACCTTTCTCAAAACAGTAAGAGCATGTCAATATCGGTGAGAAGTTCCATCTTCAGACAGAGTCATCCTGAGACAGGCTTGCCATGCGAGTCCGGGAAATGTGTGCATAGTGTAGGATCTATTTTGTAATATTGACTGCATAATTGTTTAAAGTTCTAGAAGATGTCGGCTAGAACAAGGACGTCACATTTCACGTAAAGATCATTGCATTGTTCTAAATTTTGGATACTGAATTTTTCCCAGATGTTCTGTGCATGTTGATAATCTTCTGAGGAAATAGGGTTGTCTGTTAAATCGTTATGGAATTCTAAAGGTGGTGGGAGTTGGGTATCATAAATTTTTTTAAAGTCGGTGAAATAGGAATAGGGTTATACAAATTTCCTGATGAGAAGTGAGAGGTGTGTATTAGCTGTAAAATTTTCTTTAAGGAGGCGGAAGTCTGTCGTTTGGAGATTGGCTGTTAATTTTTCAAGGAACGCAGGCAAAAACTGGGATGAGTCCAGAAAACGAAGTTTGATGGAGCAATCTTTTTTCATTATAGTCAAGGAGATATGCTTCTCCATTGTGTTTGCTATTACATCTATTGAATAATCTGTAAATTTCCCCAACTCAGTCGTCATATGGTGGCCATCATAATGCTTGAGATTATGAAAGATGAAGGGGATGACTTTGGGCTGCTTGTAATTGATGTTACAATCCATGTGTGCTGCTCCACGATAACAGTCCGCTACGGCGAGATTCACTAAGTTGAGCAGTTCCGTGGTGCTACTGCACCACTTATACTGTACAGTTTACATTTGACGGCTCTTGGCGTTGGATGCGCCAGTGTCAGATTTCCCCGCGACAAGAAGCGCCACTGGAAATACGCTGAAATCTGATCACCGGCATGTGGTTGGTTGCAAAGATGATGAGTGGACGCTAGAAGTTATGCATTAGGAAATAAAATTATAAAGTTAAAAATAATAAACTACTTAAATAGCGCTAGCAGTTAGGAACGAGAGATTATGTTAGATTTGAGAGATGCATCAATAGTTTATAAATTTCAAGCAGTTTATGGGTTAGCATGAGACAAGTAATGATGTTCTGCAATCAGGAAGGTGGTGGAAGTGTGGGGGAGGCCTGAGATGCAAGCAACAGTCAGGGGGCAGGAGAAGTAATAGTGGTTGGGATTACCGCTTGCGCCGCATTCGCACACATCAGTACGCGATTTTTTATAATAGTGCAGGTAGCTTTTGAAGGGGCCATGTCCCGTCAGAAATGTTGTGGTGTGTGAGGTTGGATTACACATTTTTCTGGAAACTTTTGGAATTAAATTATGAGTGTGTCTACCTTCTGTTGAGGTGTCCCAGTAGACTTGCCAGTTGGGGAGAATTTCAGATTTGAGCTGTCTGCGAATAAAAGAGGGCGGAACCGGTACGGATAATTCAATGGTTTGGTTTTTTGTTGCCGCTTTTGCAAGGCTGTCTGCCAGCTCGTTGCATGCGATACCGATGTGTGCTGTGACAAGCATCAACGATTATGAATATAAAGAATAGTGCATTTCTTCTAATTTAATACGAAGTTACGAAGTGATCAGGAATTAAAAGAACAAAACAACAGCGCCCCTATTGGGTATTAAAATTTAAAATTAGATCAACATGTACATTTTTAATCATTAAACTCAAATATAAAATTTGGTGTATTTATACACAAAAATAAAATAAAATAAAATACAGCTATAATGTTACAAAGCATAAGGCTAATATTACGCAATCGGATCCACAGTCAAAAGTTCGCATAAAAAATGAGCAATTATGGCAACAACGTGGTTAAAAGCAGGGCTGCGGAGTCGGTGGGGAAAATGACCGACTCCGACTCTGACTCCTGAAATTTCAAAGGAACCGACTCCGACTCCGACTCTGACTCCTGAAATTTCAAAAGAACCGACTCCGACTCCGACTCTGACTCCGACTCCGGGACGTCTAAAGTACTAGTATTGCCTGTTGATTCTTATTATTCAAATTGCTTTATTGCTGTCATTTGTTTTGAAATAGTAATATTCGCTTTATTAAATTTGTCATTAAATAAAGGAAATATTACTATTTAAAAAAAATGGCAGCAATCAAGCAATCAGAATAAAAAAAAAAACTCAACTGGCAACACTGCAACCTGCTGTTATATTCCTGTTTGACCTTGAAGTATATGATGTGTATATTTTTGGATGAATTATGGGTATAAGCTGTGATAGGTAGTCAAGAATAGGACTCATTTACTGCAGCGGCAAACTTCTGACAGTATTTTAGTATAAAAAGTTTCACCTTTTTTCACCAAAATATGGGTGAAAGGATGTTTCATTTTGGTTTTATACCTATTCCTGCAGACCCCAAAAATAGGAGGCAAAAATTTTACAATTTAAGCATCATTTGGGGTTTCCAGAATTCGAAAAATTACGGGGGAATGCAAGAAAAATAAAAATGAAAATTTTACTATTTTAGCATTAATTCTGTTCTCGCGGCTTCGTAAAAAAAGGGACAGAAATTTTATATTTTCAGCATTATTAATTGTACAATTTTGGGTCCTGCAGACCCGAAAAACCCAAATATTGAAATCTAAAGAAGTAAATAAAATGGAAATTTCACTATTTCAGATCCCGCTGACTTGGAAAAGAAAATGCAAAATGTTGTAATTTTGGAGTTATTGTGTCTTCCACACCCGAAAAATTCCAATGTAAGGGAAGAAAAATAAAGAGGTAAATTTTGTATTTCCTGCATTAACTTTATAATTTTGGCTAAATTTCGGGTCTGCAAAACCTGAATATCGAAAAGAGAAAAATGACTGAAATTTCACTATTTCATCATTATTTTGAGTACTGCAGACTCAGGAAAAAAATTATAATTTCACTATACGGGGGGGGGGGGGGGGAGAAGGTTCTATGCACACGAAAAAAAGGGGAAAAATTACTACAATTTCAGCATTACTCTTGGTCCTACAGACCTGAAGAATCTGAGGGAAACAAGAAAAAAAGTGAAAATTTTTCTATTACAATGATATTTCGGATTCTATGGACTCCAAAAAGAGCAGAAACTTCCAATTTTCGCAATACATCGAGTTCTGCAAACCCCAAAAACTGAGAGAAAGTACTGCATACTAATATAAAATATAAACTAGAGATTTCAATTAAGAGCAGTTTTCATATACACTGTAAACTGGACAGTATATTGGACCTGTTTAACCTGGGTTTCCTTGTATATATAGTTAATATAAAAATAATAATTCAATTTACAAATTTAAAATTACATAGAATTGGTTTAATTTCACTTCAAACTGTCTAAAAAACAAGCTGGAGTCGGAGTCGGAGTCGGCCTGTTTTTTAGTGACTCCGACTCCGACTCTTTTGTCCAAAAATATGCCGGACTCCGGCTCCGACTCCGACTCCGACTCTTTTGTCCAAAAATAGGCCCGACTCCGACTCCACGACTCCGACTCCGACTCCGACTCCGCAGCCCTGGTTAAAAGTATATGAGAAGCTCATGAATAGAGTTAACCTTTTGATAATGGGTTAGTACTGGCGACTATTAGGTAGCTTTCAATACAAAAAGTAAAAAGCAACCTACTGCAGCCATTCGAAGGAAAGCAATCTCGGAAAATTTCTGTATATTTTTACCGATCATGAACCCCCCCCCCCCCCCCCCAGACTCCAAAACCACTCCCCGTTCAAATGTTGATTTATATATATATATATATATATATATATATATATATATGATCTATGTCATACGATAGCACTCGTATTTCTAAACTGATTTGGGTGAATCCAAGTGTGCGTATTAAGCTCACCAATATCTCGATCAAGTTCGTTGGCCAGCTTGGTCCGCCATCTTGTTTCAAAATGGCGGCCACTAAAAGATATTTCAAATTCAAAAATATATACAAAAAAATTAGAAATTCATATTTATTTTCTGTTTAAATGTAAGGTTTTGATACAAAGATTTCGGAACATTTTTTGGTTTGCCTCTATCTTGAAAAATGCTGAGATATAGCAGTGTGAAATTCTAGGTTGGTTGACATTTTGAAACAAGACATTTTGGCTGTCATTTAGGGTGGCTGACATTTTGAAGTGTCGCCAAACTTGGCGACACTTGGCGAAATATCACCAATTTTGTCGATTAAAATAAGCTTTTATAAATGAAGCCAACTTGGCTATGGGCCACCTAATTTGGCAAATTTCTTATTTAAATTCATTTTAACGAATCTTCTGTAATCGGGTTCTTTGAATTTTAGCTTGCGGCTTTCAAGTAACATTAGCTAAAATTTTAAAACGAAGATATAGGAAAGCTATCTCTTCCTCTCGGTACAGGCCCGAAGGACTTTTTTTTATATTAGCTCGTACCACAATTTACAAAAAAAAAAAATGTCTTTTTGGTAGATTTCGCTTGAAAGTATCCTAGTATAAGTGTATGGTAGCGATTATTTTTGGAAAATTGGTGCGAATAGATTAAAGAACTAGTCGCTGGGACGACGTATGTCCCAACCCAAAGGGTGAATAATAGAGCAAAGCATGCTCGCTAAATTGCATCAATTGATTGTGAATCCGGCTAGGAATATTTTCACCAGAATAGGATAGCAGCGCCCCTTGTTGAGTGATCAAAGTCAAAACTGAATCAGTATCTACTTATGTGAAGGTCTAACAGAACATGGTTTAATGAAATTCCATGAATTAGTTCTAGAGATAAAGCTATCGCAAAAATCGTGAAAAACACAGCATAGCAGCGCCACCTGTTAGGCTATACCCCCAAACCTAATCAGCTTCTATTTATGTTAAGGTGGTGGCGGTGTAATAAAGAAAGGGCATGTTTACAAACAAACAGTTACAGTTCCAGCAACCAATCAACCACTTCATTTCCCTCGACGGTATCATTGCAGGAATCGTCATGGCGTCGTAGGCCAATCATATTATAGACCAGTTTAACGTAGACCAATCAAATTTCCCCACTTCATGTGAACAGTAGGAGTCATAAAGAACAAACAGGTTTTTCTTGCTAACCAACCGTAATTGAACCAACAGTGACGTCAGCTGCCCTTTCTTCATTATGGCGGCCGATTATCTGCACGAGGGATATAGGCCCGAGGGGAAGTGCTCTGCGTTGGGGTCTTTCTAAGGGAACCTAATTCGTATTTACGCAAGGATATCCAAAGCTCAAAGAAAACCACGAAAGCTCCGAACGATTAGGACGATAGGCGCGATTGGGTTCGAACCCAGCAGCTTTCATCTATACCAGCTTTGACAGAAGAACCTCTCGGCCACTGGTGGAACTATTTATATTAAAGTCTAATAGAATATGAAGTTTGGTGGAATTCCATGCATTAGTTTTTTAGATATATCTATCCCGGAAATCGTAAGAAATGCAACATAGCAGTTTACTGCTAAACGATATACATCCAAACCTAGTTAGCACTAATTTATGTCAAGGTCTAATTGAATCTGAAGTTTTATTAAATTTCGTGCATTAGGTTTTGAGATAGAGCGGCTACAAAATTTGTGTCAAACATTATACACAGATTAACATATACAGCATTTTCCAAAAATAGTCAAATCGTGTTCAGGACATCCCAAAACATGTAAGTACATCAAAAAACGAAAAGTCAAAAATTTTCACCATCCGAATACAACACTGCAAAAAAAAAAAAAAAAAAAAAAAAATTAAAAAATTACAGAAATCAACAATTTTTTTTTTTTTTTTTTTTTTTTTTTCAGTGTACAAAAGAAAGTAATAATCTGAAGGAAAGGCTGTTTCCTGCAGAACTTTTACTGAAATCTAAAGGTATTTAATAGCTAGAATATTTTCTTTAAATATTTTCGGAATTTTGCAGATTTTTACAAGTATTATTTCTAATAAATGAGAATTTGACAGGAATTTCATTATGTAAAAAATTTAATTTAATTTTAAATTTTTCATAAAATGAAGATAAATAAAAATTGCCTCCAGATATTATTTATGAATGTTAGAAAGCGATTTCGGTTAAAGTTACATTAAAAAAAATTGTGGAATATAAGGCTTTGAACTTATTTTATGAACTATTTTCATTTCGTTTGATTTCACACTATTTTTAGGTCCGTTCGTAATTATATAAATACGTAGCACCTATAGTCGTCGTCTATTCCGTCCGTCTGTCCGCACACTGCAAAAAATAATTGTTGATTTTACAGTATAAAACTGGCATCCCAGCTGCCAGTATTATACCGTAAAATTAACAGTATTAAACAGTAAAATAAGCAGTAATACGCTACCGTGCAAGCAGTAATACGCTACCGCGCAGTAAAATCAACAATTATTTTTTGCAGTGCATATAACAGCGCAAAAACTACCCAACCGGGTAGTTTAACAAACTACCCGTCAACAAATTGAAAAAAAAAACGAATATCTTTTGGATAACCCTGTAATTAATGTAATTAATTTGCAAATTTTTACCTTAAAGGTGTAAGATGATATCTAACTAAACAATTTTGAAAACGCATAACATTTTTAAAAATCCAATTTCAGGAATTACCAACAATATTAAAAAAATACCCTAGCTCTTTTGTGCAACCCTGTATAGGAGCTATAGATTTGTATATATACTAAATAGAATGCTAAATTTTAGTTCAGTTAGAAAACCCGTAAGACAGTTTAAAATTTCCCTTCTGTAATTTCCGACAATAAACGGAAATGGACTCGAGAACTTTTGCGCTGCCCTGTGTATAATTTATAGAATTTATACACACCAAGTAATAGAAAAAAAAATTGAGTTAAATTTAAAAACGCGTTCAGCAACTGAAAAAGTATTCCCAGCAATTATTATTAATAAGCAGTACTTTAACCGAATTCTTTTGTGTGTCCCTGTCAATGAACGATGAAAGCTATACACACAATATTCTGTATTAAGCATCATGTAATCCACGTTAGTGATATATATCAATTTCAATATGTTTGAAATGGTGAAACATTATTAAAATAAACTGCAAACGATTTTTCTTCATAGACCGTAATGTAACGTAATTCTTTTGAGTATCCCTGTAAAGTAATTATAAGTGCTATGCACACCCACATTCTATAATTAGTCTCTTGTAGTGCACCTCGGTGATATATATCAATTTCAAAATGTTTGAAATTGTGTAACATCATTAAAATAAACCGCAAATGATTTCCCCCCATAGACCGCAACGTAACGGAATTCTTTTGAGTGCCCCTGTAAAAAAACTATAAGTGCTACACACTTCATTTTCAATACCGAACATGCCACAGTAAGCCTCAATAACATACACTATATTTCCAATGATGACCGGTCACTTGCGATTTTAGACGTTTTGTTAAATATCTGGAAAGATACATGAGGAATTATCCTGAAACTTCAGGAGTGTAAACAACATAATAAACGTCATATATTTCCGCGAAGATTTTTTCCCGAAACCCCATAAGGGGCCGTCAACAAATTGAAAAAAAAACGAATATCTTTTGGATAACCCTGTAAAAATTAATATTGCAAAAGCATTCAAACTGTAGATTATGATTAAGTGGATTATTGTAATAATTTGGGTTCATTTTTATGAAGATAGCATGTATACTCGAAGAGAAATTTAGATTTTTATAAAAACAGTCCCAAATTTTATCAAGTTTTTTGCTTATTATTTGCAGAGTTTTTTATACAAAAACAAGTTTTTTTCAGAAAATATGACAAACAAAATTATACACAATACCCTGTAATCAGAATTAAAAAATAATAAAAATTGTATGAAAAATGAGAAGATTTACTAAATATTGTTTCACTGCGCATGCGCGAATTCAATCAAAATATACTGTTTATAATATATTAGCTAAATGTATAGACCAACTTTTATGAAAGTCTCAAAAACATAGCTTGAAAATTCTGATAGTAATCGTCGATAGAATAAGCTCGAAATTCGCTGTTTCCAAAAGGAAGCAAAAAGATGAGGGGTTGTATCAAATATAGAATGAGATACACTTCATTCTTATTATGTCAACTTTGATAAGCTAGTACATTTGGATACAACCCCTCATCTTTTTGGGAACAGCGAAATTCGAGCCTATTCTATCGACGATTACTATCAGAATTTTCAAGCTATGTTTTTGAGATTTTCATAAAAGTTGGTCTATACATTTAGCTAATATATTATGAACAGTATATTTTGATTGAATTCGCGCATGCGCAGTGAAACAATATTTAGTAAACCTGCTCATTTTTCATACAATTATTATTATTTTTTAATTTTGATTGCAGGGTATTGTGTATAATTTTGTTTGTCATATTTTCTGAAAAAAACTTGTTTTTATATTAAACACTCTGCAAATTATAAGCAAAAAACTTGGTAAAATTTGGGACCGTTTTTATAAAAACCTGAATTTCTCTTCGAGTATACATGCTATCTTCATACAAATGAACCCAAATTATTACAATAATCCACTTAATCATAATCTACAGTTTGAATGGTTTTGCAATATTAGTTTTTACAGGGTTATCCAAAATATATTCGTTTTTCTTCAATTTGTTGACGGCCCCTTATGAGGTTTCGGGAAAAAATCTTCACGGAAATATATGACGTTTATCATGTTGTTTACACTCCTGAAGTTACAGGATAATTCCTTATGTATCTTTCCAGATATTTAACAAAACGTCTAAAATCGCAAGTGACCGGTCATCATTGGAAATATAGTGTATATTATGACGATCCGAGCATATTTACGCGAGTTAGAGCAAGGACAGACAGACGGCAGACAGACAGACAAACCGAATTCATAAACACTTTTCAACTATGTTGGAAAGTTTTAAAAAAGGCATCCTCATTTCGTTCATAGCAGACGATATAATTAATTTCACTGAAATAATAACGATGGTTTTTTACATTGTAAAACTAGTTAAAGCACGAAACGAACGCACCTCATTTGTCACGTTTAACGTACAATTTCCAACTTGTTAGAATCAGTAAGGAAAGAATGACATTTTCATACGGATATTAATGATAATGTAGCATTAGATGTTATCAAATAAATGAGTTGAGGATTTAAAAAAAGTTAAATAATAATTTTCTATTTTGTGAAATGACTGAACTTTAGTAAGGTTAATACTGTCTTAAAAAATGCTTCAAATTATAATATTATGAAAACGTTTCCTTAAATATTCCATAAAGTTTCAAACCAAACGAAAAAAGAAATAAATACAATTTTTTTAAAACTATAACTGGTATTATTATTAGTATTATTTAAAAAGAACAAAATTTCATTGAATATATTTGTTGAATATTATTTTTCTCGAATTTGAATGTTTGATTTTGCTAAATTTCAACATAAAGAAAACTTTCCACATTTTGTTTCGGATTTTCTCATAATAGTGTTAAAAAAATTACATATAAATTAATGTTTTTCTTCAATTTTTAGTTTTAAGTTTAAATTTTGATTGATGATTGCTGAATCTGTTATTATTTTTTCCTTTAATAATAATAGTAATAATAATAATAATAATAATGCAATAATAAATTTAAGACGTACTAATAACTTTGTGGCTGTTTTTCATGTCTTTTATTTCCTGAGCATTTTTAATAATAGAGAAAATTAAATAATTTGTTTTATTTGCTTGAATCGCATACAGATGGCGACACCATAAATTGTAACTTTAAAATAAACATTTTTCAACTCCTAGCAGTTTAAATGTCACATTATTTACTAACAACACGGAGGAAGAGTGACCTTCCTCTGTGACTAACACACACAAAACAAGAAATAATAATAATAATAATACTAATATAAAGGGTATTAATGCAAAGGAGCCTCAAAAATATTTTCAAATCTATCATTGAAGGCATGTTTAAATACCTTTGTGAATTGCACAATTAGAGCAGTTTACGTTTAAATATACTATTTTGTACTTGCTAGTAATCAGTGTTGTCATAAATTTAAATAATGCAGCATGGGCGACGGTAGAACAAAATCCAGGGGATGGGGTGAATTTTGAACAGATGTGTCTGTAATACAACAGAAATAATAGTTTATTGTCGTTTACGCCAGGCAGGGCCGTAGCTAGAAGAGTACCAGGCAGGGGGGCGCTTAGCACCCCCTGAAAAATTTTTGAGGCCCCCCCCCTCCCTGGGAAAGTTGCCAAGGCCCCCCAAATGAAATTCTGTTTCAAAACTCCAAATGAAACTCTGTTCAAAAATTGAACTTAGTTTTGGGGGCATTTTACAGTTTTGCATAAATACTAAATTGTAGTATTTGTTTAAAAACTACAAATAAGTGATTCAATATGCATGCATCCTAACTGCACATACTTAGAATTAGAAATCTTATGCTGATGCAAACATGCACTTTTGCATTAGTTATATACTGATATTAATTTTGCAGCGTTTTCCATTATTAGCATAAAACAAGTTATTCTAATGAGTTTGGTAGTAAATATGATGCGTATGATAAACACTTCGCATTTGAGTCATTCTAGTTTAATATATATAACTATATATATATATATATATAAGATCCTTAATTTATAAATGATACTAATGAAAAAAATCTAATAGCCAATTTAAATACAAGTACTAGACACAAAAATAATTTTAAAATGCAAAATATATCCTTGATTTTTCTAATGTTTTTTATCATATAAAAACATAACTTTAGGATCCTTAAGGGCAGGGGCAGGGAATATTTAGAAAAAAAATTAAAGGTTTCACCTCTTTTCAAACAGGTGAACTGTCAGCTTTTTATTTACTTATTGACATCATCACTTGTTATTTCACTAGTATAATTTTACACTGATTTTTTTTATTCTTCAGCCAGTAATGTAGTCGTAAAAAAACAAACAAAAAAAACAGAGGGCATACGCTGTAGACAGAGGGTATACCCTAAAGAGTATATGGTATAGTGTTTTTGAGAAGAGGCTATACAGTATTCCTTAAAATAATCCAGACGGTATATGGCGTATCTACCGTATATCCTCCATTACATCCCTGTCTGCAGCCTTTACTTTTCTTAGCATCGAATAAAGTTATTATAAACAGTTTAATAAGAAACATAGTGCCTACAATATGAATATGCAGTACACCTTTCTATATAATATTGTGATCATATATATCTGTGTTTGTGCGTGCATGTGTCACAGAGAGAGAAATAGTTTGAACCCCACCTACATTTTCTTGAGCACCCCTTATTGTTTACTTCTAGCTACAGCCCTGACGCCAAGCGAAAACTAACCCACTGAAACTCCCTTTAAGATAATATTTAAAAATATGAATTAAACAGAGAACTAAACTTGATTTTTACTATTTTTTTAAAAAATTCTTCAGAGAATTTTTTTTTTTTTTATAAATTGAATTTAGAAATCCAGGAAGGACCTGGCCTTCTTCTTTCCCCCCTCCCTTTCCTAGCCAGCTTCCAGGGTTGCTCGAAACACGGGAGCGGCGAGGACAGTGCCCTCCTGGAGGATTGCTTGAAAGAAACACTGTTCGTCGTAAAACTATTCTGTCAACAAAACTTCAGATAACCGATAGTAATTTGACTCATACGGAAATAAATAAATAATTTTGACTCTGGATAGGAACATTTTTAATTAGTACTTCTTTTTTTTTTTTTTAATCAATTTTAGTTATTAAATTATTTTGATTTCAAGCATCGTCTTATTTTTGAAAAACATCATTGTTTTGAACGTGTCACTTTACTAATAAGTGTACGACATGTTTTCTTCTGACAGAATTTATATCAACAAACAGACCCGGGGTAGAGAGAGAGAGAGAGAGAGAGACATAAGTGTCCTTCATTTCTTCTTTCTTCTATCTTTACAAGAAGAAAGTATTGGATTCATGAAAATTTTCGACTTCCCGCTATCGACGGATATATACGTTTTAGAAGGTCCTGGATACGATTTGACTGTTTTTAGAAAATGTCTGTCTGTGAGTCTGTATGTGACAAAAATTATGTGGGAGCTTTATTTCAAGAACTAATGCACGGAATTTTATAAGACTTTAGATTCAGTTAGACCTTGATATAAATTGATATTGATTAGTTTTTGGTGTAAATCGCCCAACAGGTGACGCTGCTATGCTACATTTTTTACGCTTTCCAAAAATAGCTATATCTCAAGAACTAATGTACAAATTTTCATCAAATGTTTTTTTTTTTTTTTTTTTTTTTTTTTTTTTTTTGGACGGGGGGTTGTCAAATTGAATACGGTTTCTCATTTTCTTAGAAAGGCAAAACATTTTTCAGTAAACGTTATCAAATATGACATTTTAAGCCGATTTTCAAGTCTTGATAGTTATGGAACGATCATCATCAGAAAGCAATTAGTTATAATTGATGTATCACATCTATAAGAAAATGAAAAATGCTGTTCGAGTTTTAGCACTTAAAGAGAGATGCCTGCAAATTTCGTACTTTTCCGTATAAGTGACTGTGAGTATCAGTAATACTTGCTCTGTTGAGCAGGATTTTTCTTTTTACATATATTCTGAATATGTATTTACATACTAAAATGCATTGTTGTATAGAAACTTTCTTCGTTTAGAGAGGGGTCATGACCCCCGTGACCTACCCCTCGGATCCGCCATTGTCGTGCATTTTATTTTACAGGGTGGTCCCAAATATTATTTATTTCCTCTAATTTATTGTTGATCGCCTAGTTGCCCTCGTGATGAAAACTTCGTGAGGAAATAAGAGATCAAACATGTTCTTTATATTCTCAAAGTTCCAAAAGACTACGTCATTTCTTTAGATATTCGATAAAAAGTCTAAAATCGAAAGAGTCCGGTGATTTTTGAGAATACGAGTACAATGTATGTATTATGTATGTACATAATACATACAGTGTGTACCTAATGTATTTGTAAAGCAAATCGAATACTCAATAAATATTGCCAATGAAATGACAAAGTACTTATTGTCAATCGGTTCAGAATTAGCAAAATGTAAACATTCCAATGTCGGGAAATACTTAATGTCAATATTTGATATGCATTTTTAAGTTTATCTACACTTTTGCGTACTACGTGGTGGGTATAATTTCTACAGAACATATACAGGGTTACACAAAAAAATCTATACGTATTACTGTGCATGAGCATGAATTGCTTAAGGGTTTTTTTAAAATTGAGTTAAGCATTTTATTGCTAAACTATATTTAGTATGAGACGTTTGTAGAATCTAACTAAATTCATATAGTACAGGGCTACGCAAAGAACTGGATACATTGCCGTCTATGGACGATTATTTCGGAAAGTACACTTTCAGCTGCGTTTTGCGTTTTCTAAGTAGTTTACTTAAGGGCCCTCTCCTCTCACGCGAAAAGTCTCGACCGCTAATGTTAATCCTATGGGGTATTATTTCTCTAATATCTCGTTTGCATTTCCATATTTTTAAACGATTTTTTTTTTTTTTTTTTTTTTTTTTTTGCATTGGATAGCTGAGACCAATCTCTATTTCCGCCATTGATTACTTTTTTCGATTTTCTTTGTGGATTTTTTTACGAAGATACTTTCACTTTCGGCCAAAAGGAGAAAAAAAAAGAAAAACGATAATAATAATGGGACAAAGAAAAATAAATAAAGCATTTGAATTTAAATTTTGCTTAAATCATAAATATAAAATAAACCCGTGCAGCAACAATGTCTCACTTTATCTTTATTGTAGAATTTTTTTTTTCATTCAATTCCTACTATTAGCTCACACACTCCATATAATTTATATATATCTTGTTCAAATTTTCAATCGTTAATAAAATATTTTCTATTCATCCACTCAAGTTCAAATAAATTTTTTAAACTTGTAGTGGATGACACTGGATGTTAATACAGTTTTTTTTAAATATTAATTCATTAATTAAATTTAATTAATTAATTTTAGTTTTATATGGGAGAAAAAAAATTTCCCATTGTTTTCATAAATGAAATGAAAGATTTTTCTCAAATGAGTGATGCCACAAAAATAAAATACCGCAACGATGATTATAAAAAAATGTTCAATAAAGATAACGTGGGACATTAATGCTGCACGGGTTCATTATATATATATATATGATTAAAAAGTAGGAATTGACTTAATTTTTTTTTTTATGTTACTTGTTTTATAATTATTGTTGAGCATGATATAATGCGGTATGTTATTTTTATGGCAACACTGATTTGAGAAAAACCTTTCATTTCATTTATGAAAACAATGCTGATTTAATTTTTAATAAAAAAACATGTTTTAACGAAGTGTAAGCGTCCTATGTCAGAAGCCAGTTCAAAATCCTTTCATATGGTATCTCATTTATAGTTCTGCGTTTTGTATTTGCTTACTAAAAGGGATGTTGACAAAAGAAATAATATATATGATCAAAACTGACGCATATGGCGTTAAAGCTAGTTGTGCAGTGGCGATGTATTCGGCAACTTTCTATCTGTGCATCAGATTTCTCTTAAATTTTATTATTGCTTTGTAGACATTCAATATGTGCATGAGATTCCTGTCAAATTTGATTTTTGCCTCTTAGAAAACAGTCTAAACAAACAACAACAAAATCCTTTAGCTCAAAAAAAAAAAAAAAAAAAAAAAAAAAAAAAAAAAAAAAAAGAGAAAAAAAAAACCCCGGAAAGGGTTAAAGCACGAAAAATTCACAATTCGAACAGATTTCCACCAGAAATATTTCTTTTAAAATTTAACAAAGACACAGCACCAAAACCATAATTATTATCAAAATATCACTTTGAAGGTGAAACTTTTCTTCTTTATGTTCACATGTTTGAATTTTTATCACTGAAATCACTCTGCTTTTCATATTGCTTAGATGCGATAATGTAAAACAAGAAGAAAAATCACAATTACGTATTCACGCACGTCTGCACATTGTTGAGGCCGGCACACTTGTCACCTTCCTTGCAAATTCATAAAGAAGCGAGCAATGAAATCTTCAAGAACACCTTTTTATGAATCGAAATTCAATGATAATTTTTTGACCTTGTGAATTGTCAATCCTGAAATAACGGATAAAAATGACTAAGTTTCCTTTAATAAGTAGATCTTCTTATTTAAAGAAATAAACGTTTTTAAGAATGCAATAACAATCACTTATGCTTTACAAGTGCTTCATGTTCGATCCATTGTACTCTTATATTAATGCAATCGTAGGTACATCTCTTCTTCAACATAACAGCTTTTCAAAGCTTAAAATATTCGGAGATTTTTTAAAGACCAATTTTAAAGGATCAGGGTCCATAAGCCGTGTTTTTTGCCCATGAAATAAAACTAAAACTCGGTTTTGTTATACTGACTTAATTATTTCACTTTTTAATATTAGAAGGTTTATCCTGTACGATTTAACAATAGTTTTGCATTTTGTTCGGATTTATAGGACTTACACAAGCTCAAAGTTCGTATTATTCGTTAGTTTTTGATGAAAAATACACAATTTCTCCTAATTTTACCTCAATTATTTATATGAGGGCAATCGTGCAACACTTTCTTCTTTACATATATAGGGTAAGTCAAAATGAATATAGCGATTACAAACGGCTATAACTATTTAATGGAAAATAATTTATATATAAGATTAACACAGAATGTAGACGAAACTTCAAAATTTTGTGTACATACGTCACATATGTTCTATGTGACTTCCCTTTGTCACACAGACAACATCTAGGCGGTAGTCCATTTCACGCCACACATTCTGAAGCATTTGTTCAGTCATCGACGCAAGCGCATTACAAATGCGTACTTTGAGTTTTTCAATTGTTTTGGGCATGGGAGGCACATACGGCTTGTCTATGTATGGGAGCTATAGGAGGCACATACCCTGTCTTTCACATAACCCCATAGAAAAAAATCGCATGGTGTCAAGTCCGGAGATCTCGGTGGCCAAGGGCAGAAGACATCGTCGGCATCTCCACTTCGACCGATCTATGGGGTTATGTGCCCAAAACAATTGAAGAACTCAAAGTACGCATTTTGCAAAGTACGCTCTTGCGTCGATGACTGAACAAATGCTTCAGAATGTATGGCGTAAAATAGACTACCGCCTAGATGTTTTCCGTGTGACCAAGGGAAGTCACATACAACATCTGTGACGTATGTACACAAAATTTTGAAGTTTCGTCTACATTCGTTAATCTTATATATAAATTATTTTCCATTAAATATAGTTATAGCCGTTTGTAATCGCTATATTCATTTTGACTTACCCGGTATTATAAAATACATCAAAATGTACAATATATGTAAAAATAAAAGTGTAGCAAAGCTGTGCTCATAGTAAAATATAAAAAAATATATTAAAAATTGAGGTAAAATTAGGCAAATTGCGTATTTTTCATCAAAAACTGTGAATAATACGAACTTTGAGCTTGTGGAAGTTATATAAATCTGAATAAAATGCAAAGAATATTGTTGAAATAGTACACGATAAGCCTTCAATTATTAAAAAGTGAAATAATTAAGTCAGTATAACAAAATCGAATTTTAGTCTTATTTCACGGGCCAAAAACACGGCTTATGGACTCTGATCCTTTAGAAAGATAAATTAATCGTTAAAATTTTCTTAATTCGTTCTAATGAAGAATGAATAATAATAATAAAAAAAAAAAAATATCGATTTATCGCTTCACTAACGACAAATAATTTTATACTTTTCCGGTAATTTGAAGAGCAGCACTCGTTATACGATGCAGAAAAAATATAGCTATTGGAACTGACGCAAGTGGCGTTAAAGCTATAGTTATGCATTCGGAAATTTTCAATCTGTGCATGAGATTGCTGTTAAATTTGATTTTTGCCCTTTAGACAGCTATCTAAACAACAACAACAACAAAATCTCCTTTCTACAGAAAACTCGGAAAGTGTTAAAGCATGCAAAATTCAATGCAAATTGATTGCTACCAGAAATATTTATTTTAAAATTTAACAGGGACACGGCGTTAGAGCTATAGTTATGCATAATAATGCATTCGGCAATTCTCAATCTGCATGAGATTGCTGTTAAATTTGATTTTTGCCCTTTAGACAGCATGCAAAATTCAATGCAAATTTATTGCTACCAGAAATATTTCTTTTAAAATTTAACAGGGACACGGCGTTAGAGCTATAGTTATGCATAATAATGCATTCGGCAATTCTCAATCTGTGCATGAGATTGCTGTTAAATTTGATTTTTGCCCTTTAGACAGCTATCTAAACAACAACAACAACAAAAATCTCCTTTCTACAGAAAACTCGGAAAGTGTTAAAGCATGCAAAATTCAATGCAAATTGATTGCTACCAGAAATATTTCTTTTAAAATTTAACAGGGACACGGCGTTAGAGCTATAGTTAGGCATAATAATGCATTCGGCAACTCTCAATCTGTGCATGAGATTGCTGTTAAATTTGAGTTTTGAACTTTAGACAGCTATCTAAACAACAACAACAACAAAAATCTCCTTTCTACAGAAAACTCGGAAAGTGTTAAAGCATGCAAAATTCAATGCAAATTGATTGCTACCAGAAATATTTATTTTAAAATTTAACAGGGACACGGCGTTAGAGCTATAGTTATGCATAATAATGCATTCGGCAATTCTCAATCTGTGCATGAGATTGTTGTTAAATTTGAATTTTGCCCTTTAGACAGCTATCTAAACAACAACAGAAATCTCCTTTCTACAGAAAACTCGGAAAGTGTTAAAGCATGCAAAATTCAATGCAAATTGATTGCTACCAGAAATATTTCTTTTAAAATTTAACAGGCACACCCCGCCAGAAACATAATTATTATAAAATGTCACTTTGAAGGGGAAACTTTTCTTCTTCACATTCACTTGTTTAGATTTTTATCATTAAAATCGCTCTGCTTTTCACGTTACTCAAAAGCGATAATATAAAACAAAAAGTAAAATCACAATTACGTATTCACGCACGTCTGCACATTGTTGAGGCCGGCACACTTGTCACCTTCCTTGCAAATTCATAAAGAAGCGAGCAATAAGATCTTCAAGAACACCGATTTTTTTAAATCGAAACTCGTGATAATTTATTGACCTTGCGGCTGAAATTGTCAATCCAGATATAACAGTTAACAGGGACTAGATAACAGAACTAATAATATAAAGTCAATCTCCGAGCAGCGGTCAGCCTTTTGTCTAATTTCCTCAAGGATTACCTTGATCCGGTTCGCTGAATTTTCTTAATAAAAAGAGGTGTTAATCCCCCGCTGCGTTCCTTCATAGTTAGGGTTTGAAAGAATTTGTGAATTCATGGCCCTCTTTTGTTTAAGATGCGTTTCCTGCGATGTAAAAGTTTTGCATTTGACGAAAGCATCCATCACTGCTTTCGGGAAGTAAAAAAAGAAAAAAGGATACCGCACTTATTACATTTAACTATACAAGAACCTTCAAATCATCTTGTAAAATAGTCTATTGAATAATAAAAGAAGAAAATTTCAATATTGCTTACACTCTAAAATTGGAAGGAGTGAGAAGTTGACTCTTTGGAAGAGTGAGAGGCATTTTCACTCTTTTAGGAGTGAATTTTATAAATATGCACTCTTTAAAGAGTGGAACTTTCCACTCTCTAGAAAAGAGTGAAATATCTCACTCCGTTGTCGAGAGTGACTGTTCACTCCGTTGACAAGAGTGAGATATTTCACTCCGTTGAAGAGTGAGGAAAAACAGTTTTTTCCTATAAAATCACAAGATGGCGCCAGCTGACGGATGAGAATCCGAGTAATCTCCGTTATCGAACGAAACACCTAAAATGAAATCCTTTATATATAGTAGCGCGATTTTAAAAAAAACTGAAAAAGGCATTGAAATAATAAATGAAACGATAGAATTATGGACAGGAAATATATTTTATGCTTTACAAATTGCAGGATTTGCCAATGCTAAGAAAAGTGCAGGGAAAATAAATATTTGAAGTAAATTTATGCTTAGCTGCAACACAATTTTGCTTCTATTTTATAAACAGAAATTTAATATCTCTGAATGCTAATTATTTTCCTCTTTATTTAAATAACCTATTCTACATATTTTATATCATTTCTAACCTCTTTATGAATATAAACAAAATATAACTATACAGATTAAATTTTCTGGTATTTTTAGCACGTTTGAAATTAAACATAAGAGAAATGAAAAACGTTGCATTTAATCACTGATTTAATAACATTTATTATAGAAAAAAAAAAGAGTATAAATGTGTCGGAAATAATCTTAGGAAAAATTTAACAGCTATAATTTAAGAAAAAAGAAAACGTTTTTTACCCTGACTAAAATTTCCCCTCTAAAAATTAGTTTTGAAAAGTAAATTTGGGGGCCCCTTTGTATTTCAGTGAGTAAACTTCGGCTTCACGGGCCTATTTGGTAAACAGGCCCTGGGCCTCGGACAATCTTAATCGGGCTCTAATTATGAAAACATTATTAGCAAGAAAAAAATGAATGAATAAATAAATAACTGCTTTGTTGTAACGGAATTTTTGTCATAGCGGAAATGTACAGACGGGTGTTCGCACATTTTTTAGACGATTTCGGCGTTGTTCTTTTTAACGTTTAAAATATGAATATTGCTTTCTGAAATAATCTGTATGATAATCTTGTTTCTTGATTCTAATTCTGCATAATGCTTTCGATGGATATCGATGGATGTTTTCGATGTACGATAAATTTGCGATAGTTATAAATCCTTACTTGAAACTTCGTTTTCCGCCTTGAAATGGGCTCTTTTTTTCCCTGTTTTTTTTTTTTTTTTTTTTTTTTTTTTTTTTTCATCTGATATCTTTTTACTATGTATATGTACTGATTTTTGGAATAGCACTTTCCAATCAATTGTTATGTTTATTTCGCACTAAAAAGTTTTTATATTATGCGCTTTGCAATCATTTTAGACTGTGGAATTAGCATACTTCTGTTCGGAAGAAGAAAAAAAAAAACGCAAACGCATCTTCCCATTCACAGCTTTTTTAGCATGCGCAATCTTGAAATAAGAATAAATTTGAAATTATCAGACGATAATATAAATTACACATAATAAGTTGTTGTCAGAATTTTTTCCTCTAAAAGAATTCCATCTTTTTAAATAATTTATCAAATTTGTCTAAAAAATGTGCGAACAGTCTCTGTATTATATGATACAAAAAGAAGGTTTCAGTTTCTTATTTACACAGTAACACCGTAAATATTTATGATTTCTACACAAATTTAATAAGTGTGTTCGAATATCACAAAAGAAACAAAGCTAAAATAATGTAATAAGAGCTTTTTAAATTGTAAGCGGCTGTAGCAAGCTGTAGGTACCAGCTCTCGTCCGAGCGCAGATGTCAAGCAGCAGCGAGCTCGGTTACTACTTGGGAGGGTGACCGCCTACGAACAAGCGTGTATAAAAATGAGTTTCTCTTTTTTATTCAAGAATTTTAGTCACTCCTGAAAGAGTGACTGTTCACTCCTATCAGGGGTGAAAAAACTCACTCCTGAAAGAGTGAGTATTCACTCTTTCAGGGAGTCAAGAATTTCACTTTTTCCTAGAGTGAATAGTCACTCTAAAGAGGTTGGGCAAATTTTGACTCTGCGATAGAGTGAATATCCACTCCTCCAGAGTGAATAGTCACTCTTTCTTATTTAGAGTGTACACTTTCCAAATGTGAACAAAACGGAACATTTCAGGAATAGACGAAAAATTGTCTTGTTAACAGATTCTATTTACACGCCAGCGTGGGTAAGATTAATAAAACTTATGAATTTTTGAAATTATCTTTTTGCTAAATACATTATACTATATACATTATCTCCATAGTTACATAATTATTCTCCTTATTTATATGCTTATGTTACATTTAGCATATTTACAAAGGTTGTCTCAAAATAATGCAAAAGTTGGCATATCTTTTTTATTGACATAGGTCGTTCTAATTATACATGTTTGGAAACAACTTTTTATCAATACTAAGGCACTACTCAATATCGTCTCCATGAGTTGTAATGTATCTGCGTCAACGTTGAACCCATGAACATAAAAATAGATAAGGACCTCTAACGAAATAGTGTTAATATCGAGTCGCGATTTTGGAACTAAATGGCAGCCGGCGTACAACTGTGCTAAGGTAGCGCTCCTACAAACAGCAAACTGAAACTGTCACCAACGCAATGTTTCGTATTGCAATATAAATGTACACTGAAGGGATATATAATGCTATTGCGCTGGCGAATGTTTATGTTAATTTGATTCCGTTTCTATTAATTTCTTTTAGTGAAGATTGAAGAAGCAGACGAACTGATAATACTGTCCTACACGGTCGCCACCTATTTGAAACATTTTTCGAAGAACCGATTTCTTTTTCGAAAGGCTATTTCGTTAGAAGTCCTTATCTATTTCCATGTTCATGGTTGAACCCTAGTCTGGAATCCTCTTTCAAAAAATCAGGTGTGCACTATTGCAGGTACTTTTTTACAGTCACTTTCACCTCGTAATTGTCAATAAATCGTTGTCCTTGAAGACTCTCCTTATACAATAATCCTTATTTTTTTCACTGCAGGTAATTAATGGATTCCAAGCAGATACGAGTGTCATTGTGCACATATAAATTATTTCAAACAAGATTCGAGAGTTAGGTTCAACGTTGGTCCAAATGCATCACTTGTGATGGATACTATATTGAGTATTGGGAAAGAGTTGCTCTACCAACAAGGTCAAGGTCAAACCGGGTGGGGTGGCCTAACTTTCGGCTTAAGTTTAACTAGCCCCATCCAGTGCTCTACAAACATGTAGAATTAGGAGCCTTACGGAAACCGTAAACGTCGAAATTATCGTTCGTGCGACATTAGTCTAATTCTGCTTGCTCTACAAACATGCAGAATTAGACTAATGTCACACGAACGATTATTTCGACGTTTACGGTTTCCGTAAGGCTCCTACAATCCGTGCTGACTCACGCCGCCATTAATTGCCCGTAGAAGAACGATTGGCCACGATAATGCACTTTTGGCATTAAATCCTATAATTTGGCGACAGTTTTCTTTTTTAAATAATGGAAAGTGATCGACGGGATATTGGAGAAGTACCGATTTTTCTTATGTTGGTCACCTCAACAGTATTGTTGTGATTGTTTGTGAAGGCTCATTTTTAGGGTTTCGTTCATCTCACGAAACCCTATTACTCCCGTTCCGTTGTCTGTCCGTCACAGAGCCATTCTCAGAAACTATGCAACTTACAGAGTTGAAACTTTGTGTATATCTAGCTGAATATCAGCTATGAAGCTCAAAATATTAAAATTTGAAAAAATCGTATTATTTTTATAAATAGAGATAAAAAACCAGAATTCTAACAGCCTTTTCATATTAAATTTAAACATTTTTCGTTAAAGCAATTGCCAAAAATTAAAAATCCACAATGAAATTCTTTCCACAATAATTAATTTTCTATTGAACTATTTCCACGTGAAAAATGAAAATGAAATAAAAAGTTTCACCAATTGAAAAAAATATTAATATGAAATAAAAAGGATTGACGTCATAGTGGTAATAAAACAGAGATTTTCAGCGATTTCTCAATATTACAAGGAGTATGAGTATGTGTACGTACACAAAGCAGATTAATATTACGTCATTAGAAGAATTAAAAAAGAAAATCTCACGTCATATTGGAAGTTTAACGAATTTTTTAAATGTTTGAGAATAATACAAAGCGAGTGTCAATATGAGTAATAGAGAATAGTAAATATATGAGTTTGAGAAAGATATTGAATCATGATAAAAATCCGATTATGGAAATATTCGCTTATTTTAAAATTAATTTTTTTTTTAATATCGCATTTAGTTCGCATGACAGATATTATTATGACAGAATATAATAGCGGGCTTCGCCCGCTACCGGGCTGGTTTAGATATTCGAAAAAACGAAAAAAATAGACCGGTAAATTTTTACATTATAAAAAACATGGCTTTTTTTTTTGTTGCTAAATGAAATTTATTTGGAATTATTAAAGGAATAAGGATAAAGTGTTTTGAAAAGAATATTAAACGAAACCCTTTGTGCGATCTTTGATCATACTTACCCACTTGTTTTTTTTTTTTTTTTTTCTGAATAGTACTTAAAATTTGTAAGACATAAAGATTTTTTTTTTTTTTTTATTGAACCTTTGATCTCCATATATTTTAGTGGATACTTTTTATGTCAAATTATTGATTAAGACTACATTATCTATAGAATACATAATTTGGTTGGTTGGTTGGTTGGTGTCGTGGGAGAGAAATTATATACTAATTTTTGCCGAACATAGATAAAAGTGGGACAACTCCGAACACGTATTATCCTTTAAAATTAATTATTTTATTGTTTCAGATTATTTAGTTAAACTTATTATAATGTTAATTAATGGGAATTTTTCAAATGTATATCTTAGAAAATTGGAGCTTTTGTTTTATTACTAGAGTGGTCCTTTCCTAAATTAAACAATGTTTAAGTTTTATTTGCGAAAATGATTGTCCCACACAGGGCTTGACAAATGCGGTCGCCGGGTCGCCACTGGCGACCAAGTTTTTCTATGTAGCCACCAATTTATTTAATGTAGCGTTATTATTATTATTATTATTATTATTATTTGAACAAAAATTGACCTAATAAATAAGCAAAAACGGAATTTTTTCTCTTTTTTGACATTTTTAATTTGGTAGAAATAAGTTCAACAAATGCAAATAAAAAAATAAAAAAATAAAAACAGAATTATTTGACTGATTTCGACAAGAAAACAGGCAAAAATTGTTTTCCTGCTTCACTGTTTCCTCGATAAACCGTTAGTTAATATGATTATCATTTTTGGAGTTATAAGGATGTTTCTTTTACGCAATTCAGTAATAGAGCATTTAAAGTCATCAAGCCGGGATTTTATTCGAATTGCAATGCATTTTATAAATAGTTTAACACATGTTTTATTTTCATATTTTATGCTATGCATATCCATGATGGGTAAGTATTACGCTGGCTCCCAACGACTAGTTTTTGTCTTGATTTAGAAGCAGCTGTCTCGCCTTTTTTTGCGTCTCTGTCCCGCTATTTGGGACACTAGACCTGGCTAACACAAGTCGTATAGCACTTTACAATACGAAACTTCGCCAAAGAATTATTTCTATATTTTAATAACACGTTATTTTATTAACTTTCTTTATTCTATTCTTTTTTTTCTTTTATAGAGGTATAGAAGGCCAAGGTCAAAGTGCGATGCCGTGGTAATTACTTTCACACAAAAGTAGTAGAATCATTCAAGCTACTATTCAGGAAAATAAGCAGCAACTCGGCCATGCATCCTCTGTAATCCTCCTGCTCTAATGGAGGATGACTTGAAAAAATGAAAAAATAAAGAAATAAAGAAATTAATATAAAAAGAATTACGGTGGCGGAAATGATAAATGCGAGAGGAAAAAGAAATTAGATTGGGATAAACGAAAATTAATTTTCTAAGACCGACGTGGATAGCTTCAGAAATTACTGGTACACTGCAAACAAAAAAAAGTGTTGATTTTACAGTATAATACTGCCATCCCCAGCTGCCAGTATTACACCGTAAAATTAACAGTAATAAACAGTAAAATAAGCAGTAATACGCTACCGCGCATTGTACATTAATTTTGATACTTGCTAACCCGTCCGGCGTTGCCCGGGCCCGTGATAATAAATTTACAGAAACCTCAAATGTTTGTAGGATTTTATATTTTTAACTCGAATGATGAAATAATATTTTTATATTATTATTTTTTATATTATATAGAAATAATATTTTGTATGAAATAATATTTTTAAAAGAAAAATTCGCGAAAAATATTGATAATTAGTGATAAAAGCGCTCGTAAGGAGATACTTTTTTTTTCACGTATGGTTGTTTCACAGTTAAAAAAAAAGTTCTTGTGGTCCGAACTCTAACATTTTTATCGGTCATGCAGCCCGGATACGTTCCAGATTAGCAACGATTTAAAAGAAAAAAGCGTCTAAAATGGTCACAAGAGCATTGCTAAAGAGCTATTGAGCAATGGAGACGAATAATATTATTTGATCTGTCCAGATTTTGTTTGTATTCCAATGGTAGCTGATCTAGAGTTACGAGGAATGCTGAGGAAGCTTTCAAACCGGAATGTGGCCAGAGAGCTGAAGAGAAAGGAAGCGGAAGTAGTATGTTTTGGGGATCTATGAATCTTTAACTGAGGTGCCCGATCACATGAAATGGGTGGTCTATTTGACATGATTGAACAACGAGCTGTTACCATACTTTGAATTTTTGAACGATAAAAATCGAACCATGGATCCACAGTTTCAAAATGATGACTATACTGTCCACAGAGCTAAAATTGTACTTAATTGGTGTGATGAGCATAAGGCTGATGGACCATAAAATCACCATATTCCAATAATGTTCAGAAAATTTGGAATATATTGCAACGGACGGAGAAAAATAAATATGAATACCCTCCAAATCTTCCTTCTCCGAAGGAGTGGTGTGAATTCTATAAAAATGTGAGCCAAAATCCCACCGATAGCATGCCTAAGAAAATTGAGGCTTTCATTAAAGCAGGTGGTAATGTAGCACAATAATAATGAATAAAGAGAACATGTTATTTATTTTAGTGTGTTTGTGTATTTTAAAAGATGGATGTAAGTATGTAAAATGGTTGTAAATATGTAAGATGCATAATTCTAAACATGTAACTAAGGAAAATTAGCATGGATGGAGTGTTCAACATGAAAATAATTAAGAAATTAAAAACAAAAAAAAATATTTAATAATCTTAACCTCTCAAGTATGTAAATAAAACTAGCCAATAAAGACATCTTATTTTATTTTAATTACTAGGAGGGCTACCCCCTGCGAGCTACGCTCGCCAACCCCCGCTCAGACTTCGAAGCCTCTAAAACATGACAGCGTGCTTTGTTTTAAAAATATTGGTAAATCTGTAATCGTGTTGCCATGCTTTTAACGTTTTAATGGGGCATTTTTTGATTACCATGGCCTCATACACAGCTGTTGCGACAACTGACGACTGTTTTTTCATTGATAAGTAAAATCAATTACGACTTGAAAACCAGCTTGTATAAAATGGTTATGTTTAAATTGTGGCTACTTCTCGGACTTTTATAACAACGATCTGTATTATATTCTTCCTTTGCGTTTAAGGATGAGAAAAATTCCATCTGCTTGTGAATAAGATTAAGAACCACGGTATTGAAAAGTACTATGTTATAGATATTTTCAGTAACAGGTTTTAATTTTCTCTCTATTTTAGTACACCATCATGCCTATTTTCATGTTATTTTAAATATGTAAATTATTTATTTTAATTAATATGTATATACGAATTTTCTAATAATTATTTATCATACAAAATTAATTAAATATTTTGTGCATGCATGCCTGCATTTATTCGGCATCAATTGATGACATATTTAAACAAATTTGCTATCCGCGATAATTTTACTCCTTGTTATGTCACTTGAATATTGTCCAGAAGAAAATCGGGTACTTTTCCAGTATAGGATCCTTTGCTTGTAGGTTTGGCGTAATTCGAGCTTCGAAAAGGGATAGATTCGTTAATATACATAGATTTGTTGCCAAAAATTATGAAAACAAACCCAATGAGCTTTTGGTGCTTTTCTATTATAAGGGTCTTGACAACCATGGTCTTGACTTTTTTAAAAAGCTTGACGCAATTCGGGCATCAGAAAGTGAGATTTGGTGCCAAATGACATAAACAGCCATGGAAACAAATTCGACGATTTTTTTTGTTTATATGCGTATTTTAATTATACGTATATTATTATTGTTTTTCTATACAAATTACTTCTGATTATATATAAAATAGGATAAAGGACATTTTACGCTAAACAAATTGTATAAATATTCTTTTGTTCCTTTCTTTTGCGCTTACATAAAAGACGTCATTTGGACGAATTTATTCAAAATATTTTCAGTTTATAAATTAAATTAAATGCTGACAGACGATTGAATCCTGACGATAGAAATGTGATTTTTTTTTCAAATTTTCCTGAAAAACATAATTTAACCACAATCTTGTCTTCATTACCGATTGAAATGAAAGATAAATTCAATTTCAATTTGAAAATGACGAATAAAAAGAAACCAATAATCCCAATCGGGATCCTTTTCAATTTTTTTCCCTTTTTTGTCACAAAAAAACTGAGTAATTAGTTGCCATCATTACAGAAATGTCATTAAAATTAGAAAAAAATTAATATCTCGAAAACTAATTCCAATTTTAAAATTCTATTACCAGTTTTGACATCCGCGGATTTTTATGGACAATTGGTATTAATTTCACCATCAAGCGTTTAATATTTTATTAAAAATAGCCCTGAAACATAATCAGTCGTTTAATCAGTCGTTTCATAAAATCGTTTCATAAATTCGTTTCATAAAATCGTTTCACAAATTCGTTTCATTAGGATTTTATATATATAGGGTAGATATATTCAGTTTCACATAAAAATATCATGCCAAATAAACGTTACACAATTTTCTTGCTCTGAACTGCTTTAAGAAAAAAAAAATCCATCAACAAATTTTAAATGTCTTGAACAAAGGCACGCTAAAGTTTCTTTAAATAATACATGCGTAACAGTTGCAACATATTAGAAGCATCAAACATTTTTAGAAAAGGATTAATCGTGAAGATTTACTAATATGTTGCTTCTTATCTTTTAAAAGGCACTCAATAAAAAGAATTTACTCTGAAAAGATGGTTATTAAAAAATAAATACAGTTTAAAATAAACTTGGGAACGAATAACAAACCTTTTCAGATAAAGGGCTTTTCGTAAATATTTATCTGTAAAGGTTTATTATCTGTTTTATTAAGTAGTACCTTTGTTTTCTTTGGAAGATCGCCCAGATGGTTTAAGAATAAAGCAAAATAAAACGCGTTGCCGCCAAGGCGTATAAGTAGTGTTTCATAAGCTTTAATTAAGTTAGGCTGTTCTCTAATTTATTCAAATTTTGCAAGTTTTAACATCGCAAAAGTAGCTGTTAAACTGCCAAGTATTTTATGAAAAATTAAAAATAGATAACTAGTTCAAAGGGTAAAAGCGTGACCATATTGTAGTGCTTTTTCTCCCCTCTTAGCTTACTTCATGCTTCATAAAGATCAAAGATTATGAAGATCAAAGAGAAGTAAAACAGAAATAAAATCTTATTAACCTTCGTTTTTAAGATACAGTGAAAGAGACGATTGGATGTTTTCCCATTAAACATGATATCAAATGTCTGCGAAGAATTGCTATTTAATGGGTGATACAAAATCTCATAATCTGATAAAGGGGATTTCTACGATATGTTTGAACCAAGAAACTTTTAAATATTTTTAATAACGTGACCGATTACATTTATTAGACAATTAAATATATCTTTTGTGCTAATAATATTTTACTTAGATTCGTTGTTAAATTTCACTATACTGGAGGATTGTGAGATTTAAACTTTTATACAGAAATACACAGACAGATTAGAAAAAAATAATCTAATGCATTTTCTTTTGTATATTATGCTTATAATGAGAAAATATACTTTTGAGTCTAGGAATTGTCAATTATCAGATTTTGACACATGCACAAACTTGCTTATATGCTTACGTAACATTTTGCAAAGTAATACTGAATTTATTTTAAATAAAACATATTTTTCTTTTATGTAAGCGATTATATTATAGACGATTAGACATTTTCCCATTAAACATGATATCAAATGTCTGTGAAGATTCATCGAGAATTACTTTTTAATGGGTTAAACAGAATCTCGTAAAGGGGATTTTGTACGATATATTTGAACAAAGAAACTTTTAAATATTTTTAATAACTTTATCGATTACATTTATTAGACAATTAAATATTGGATTAATTTTAACACAATTATTCAAATTGGCAAAGGAGTCATATGAGTCATTTTTCGTCCAGTTGGAAAACTCATATGATTTCTTTGCCAATTTGAATAATTGTGTTAAAATTAATCTAGTGTAATCACGTATCCAGACTTTACTGGAATTCCATTACCTGCGATCTTTTCTTTTGAGCTGATTCAAATATCAGACCAGATACTATGATCAATAAGGTTAACTGGATAAATTATGCCCTCCTGTCTCGACCGGGATAGCTCAGTTGGTAGAGCATGGCAGCTTCAGCCAAAAGATCCCAGGTTCGAATCCTGGCCCGGACATTTTTCGTCCAGTTGGAAAATTACAACTCATAATTAAACATTGCTTTTGTGCCAATAATATTTTACTACGATTCGTTGTTAAATTTCACGAAGAAGGAGGACTCTAAGATTTAAGTTTTTATACAGCAATATACAGAAAAATTAGAAAAAAATGCCTGTTTTTTGCATATCATGCTCATGATGTACAAATATACTCTTAAACCTAGGAATTGTTAGTTATCAGATTTTGACACATGCACAAACTCGCTTACATGCTTACGTAACATTTGACAAAAGTAATTTAGTTTTAATGAAATATTTTTTCTTTCACATAAGCAGTTATATTACTTGTTTATCTTAAGAAAATGATTTCTATATCATTTTAAAAACACAAACCGGAATTGGAAAGATTTTACATACATACATTTAAATAAAGCTTAAGCTATAATAATACATACTAACATGACATATGAGTAATACCAATTAAGAAAACCTTTGGGAGTATTCATAGCACGGGATAGTTATTCATTCAGAAAAAAAAACAAGATCTGTTAAGAACTTTGGCACATATTCTTTATTTAGCTTCCCACAGCATTTCACTTTTATCAGTTTTCAGCTATTTATCACATTTTATTTAATTTCTCCACTATCTGATTTTCTTTTTCAATGCTCATTAACTACGCCTACAAGTTTTCTTATGGCGTCACGTCATACATAAAATTTTCAATGATAAACTAGGATCTAACGATAGTAAATTTGAAATAGGTATAAGTTGAGTTAACAAAAATATATCTTATTTTCTCTTCTGTATGTAAAAAAACAATCATGTTGAAAAAGTAGCAGAGTTGATTAGCGTTAAAAATTTTACACTGTTGAAAATCAAAAGAGCAATGCAGTTGAAGGGAAAAAATGGTCGATGTTGGAGGGAAAAACAAAAAATCGCAGAGTTTTAGAGTAAGTGTGCATGAGAGAGACAATTTAATTTTATGTTAATAATAGCAGAATAATATACAGAATATATATATGCAGAATAATATGCAGTTAATAATATGCAGAATAAGCAAAAAATAGTTATAAAAGATTACTATATACAAAAGAGGTAATGAATTTCAGAAACCATTTTCCAAAAAAGTAACGAAAATTTTACAAGCTGCAACAAATGATTTTTTCCAGAGAAATTGTTTCTATAATTATTAGATGCTTCATATTTTTTTTAATGTGACTTTGTTATAAAATGTTTTTAATTCTGAAAATAATTTGAGTTTAATGCTCAAGCATTTAAAGAAAACTTCAGTAAATATTTACAAATAAAACTGACGTTCCTATAAAAAAAAATTGTTGTGCGAGGTTTTCATGTTAGGGATTATATTTTCACAACATAATAGGATTATTTACATAACTGACTGTTCCACAACTTTCATTTAAAATATCTTACGATCTTCAGGCAATCCTCAGTGATGTTAAATTAAAATTTCGCAGAATTCTAAAAAGTTTGATAAATACGTTTCTGTTATGGCTATTGTTGTTGTTATAATTATTATTGTGAATTGTCGGGAATATTTTTTTTATTTCTTTTCAACACCATCTATCATATTAGCTGTACACGGAAAGTGAGTATTCATAACATTTTTCAAAATTTAAAATAACATCAAATAAGCAAATTTTCAAAAAAAAAAAAAAAAAAAAAAAAAAAAAAAAAAAAAAAAAAAAAGACTAATGCAATAATGTTTTTGACATTCTGAAAATTTATTATGAAACTAGCTGATCCATACTAACTGTCAGTGATCAATCAATTGACATAAAAAAGTAATAATAAAAAAATTGTATTTTAACAAGTTTTCCATTATTGTAAATGTTTATGGTTTGTTCAAAATTTCATTAAAAAAATAGCAAAAATATGATAATTTAAATAAATCAATTTAAAAAACAGTGTATACCTACATATTTCATTTATAGGAGATATATCTTATGAAGTTAGATGTATACGAGGAAATTAAAACTAAGAAAACGTTATTTTATATTTTAAAAATGTTCAAAGATTGAGAGCTCTTGATTGTTTGAACTAAGATAGTTATAGCTTGAGTTTGTTTGTTTGCATAATAAATTTTCTTCCATAGATTCAAAAATAAAGGTTTACTGAATTTTCTAGAAATTAATTAACTGCAAATGATATAAAAATCTGCACAATGAATGGGCTCCCAACCAAATATTTTTACGTTCGATAGTGATTTATTTCAGTGTGATCTACAGGAAATTCAGATTTTTTTAATCATAAAAAAAGTGTTTTAAATGATATAAATAAGTTGGGATCTCACTGTCATCACTTTTTTTTATTTTTTTTTAGAAACCAGTTAAAGGATATAAAACTCTGATTGTTGAGTGAATTTCAAATAAGGCTTTTTTGCGTTACATAATCGTAAGGGAATTCACAGTTGTTTATTCATTAAAGAAATGTTTTAGTGGTGTAAACGAATCTGGCTTTCATTGACTTGAAAAAACGACTTTTTATTTAATTTTCTAGTAATTTATTGACTACTATTAATGATATAAAACTCTGATTATTGACGCATTTGTAAATTAGGCCTTTTTGTGTTATATATTTATTTTAGTATGATATTAAGAGAATTCACAGTAGTTTAATGATGAAAAAGAAGTTTAGTGATGTAAACGAATTCTGAACTTAATGACAGTAAAATGCACCCAGTATGTAGATTACATCGTTTTCATCATTAGCTTATCTAATCACGAAATATTTACATTCAATATAATTACCGGCATGTTTCATAATAGCAAATACAACATTACCCCACGTGAGTTCTTTGATCTGTACGTTTTCCATGTTATCTAGAAAGAACGAAAGTAAAACATGCATAATCATAACCTATTATTTTCTCCAAAATCATGCAAAGATCCTACCGATCATCAAAAATCAAGGACAAAGTATGAGCAAATATGATGGGTGCTCCAATAGTTTCGTAAGGCTTTGTTTGCGCTTAAGGCCAGCTCACAATTAATTTGCTAAACAAGAGAAAATTTGAGTTCAGATTATCGTTTGCGCCCACGTTAAAAATAAAGTAGCACCCATAATTTTGTAATTTTCGGACCATTATGCATCGTTTTCATTGATTGTAGTATTTTACTTATAGCTCGTTTGTTCTAAGGAACAATCATTCTGTAGTAAGTAAACTGCCTGTTTTGATTAGTTTTACCAAGTTGGGCTGGAACCAGGCAGTTATCTGGCCCATCCCAAATGCAGATTTAGACTTGATTTATTTCGCAGAATGGCAGCTTTAATTGGAGTGAATGAATGGCAAATATTATTCAAGGAGATGGAAGGCTATTGCGCCGCATGAAACATATATTGTATTAATATAATGAAATTTCTGATTATTAAAGATTTATTTCATTCATTTAAATATTAGCAAAACTCAAGGCTTTCCGTACATAGTTGTTAAAACATGCTAATTGTTAGTTGTGTGCATGTATTTTAGGGGGTTAATGGTACTGCTATGGATAAGTTAAATATTACAAACTAAGTCACATTTTGATGAAACGCCATTACATTATCGCATAAGATGAACTTGAGGAATAAAAATATTTTATTAAATATGGGAATTAATGAGAAATCTGCAGCCACCCCCTTTCAAAAATAGATACAATATTGTCTATATGGGAACTTCGTTTATCAGATACCGTACAGTGAAGGAATTTTTAAAATGGGCTCAGCAGTTTTTTAGACTATTTCCTACAAAAAACAAAAGTTTATTTTTTACAGTATTAGTACACTTTGATTCACCATAAAAATAAAAAAAAAAACTGGCTAAATAAAAAGTTGGAAAGCACCCGTTTAGAGTATTTATCTGCATTTTTGTACCCAAGAGCTAAATAGGAAGCATTCATTACGTAGTTCGCAACCATGTTTTTTTTTTTTTTACTATTATTTTAATTAACCCCTTGGGGACGAGCGACACGTCTACGTGTCGCATAAGATGCTCAGAATCCTCGATTATTCCTACCAGTTATTTTTTTTATTGTAAGCTTTGTCTTATTTAATTCTAGCATTTTTGTGATTTAATTAGCCAAAAATTTCTGTTTTGAAAAACCGGTGGTAAAAGATTAAAAATTTTGTAAAGGATTTTTGGCTAACAATGTTGTAGCTAACACTGTGCTTTTCTTCCTTTTTCAATTTTGAAACATTTAATTACACAAAAGCAATTGTTCGCGTGTTAGAAGTTAAAGCTCCATGCCAAATTCAAAGTTTCAAGGCTGACAGTTTCAATGAAAATATAGTGAAAACATAACTGTAGAACTTTTTCCTCTCATTTAATATATACTGGCCTCCAAAAAATTAAGGTACAGCCAGTTGCTCGACGCTCACTGTTAAAAGAATGATAATAAAGGTAAAATATGTGGGTTTATATGAATGACCATAAGCAACTTCAATAAAATCTTAGGAAATATTTATACCTATCTCTATTTTTTAAACAATTGGGCATTTATATGGCAGTCAAGGGTAAACTGCGAATATCCCAATTTTGTAATTAGTGTGGAATTTTTTCATGCTTGTTGATCTTGGATTGTTAATGCTAAAACAGTGTTGTACATGTCTAGGAGATGTCTTTTATCTGATTCGTTAACATGGAGGGCAATCGGATGGATGGAAATGGGGTTATCACAAGTTGGTGCTGCTAGACGTCGTAATGTGTCTTGTAGTGTCGTCCAAAGACTCTGGGATCAATTTAAATCCAAAAATTGAGTATCAAGAAGATTTTTTCCAGACCACTTACAAGTTTCAGACCCTTGCACAAGATCGCCTCATAACTCTTTTGGCCCGAAGAAGGAGGAACCTACTGTGGTTTAGTTCATTTAAGCTTATCGTCGTAACGCAACAAGGATGACAATATTTGCTACTACGGTGAACAGACGTCTTCACAATTTAGAACTCTATGCAAGTCGACCCGTTGTATGTGTTCCCCTTAATCGACAAAAAAGAAGTTCCCGTTTATGTTAGCCAAGAGAGCACGTTACCTAGAACAGACAACATTGGGCTTCCGTATTGTTCACAGACGAGTCCCGGTTTGATTTGGAAAGTGATTTAGTTCGTGTGCTAATCTGGAGAGAACAAGGCATCAGATTCTATCTATGTAACATTGTTGAAAGACACAGTTATAGAGGAGGTCGAATTATGGTTTGGGCTGGAATCTTTCTGGTGGTCACAGCAACCTCCATGTGTACCATGGAAGAACTTTGACTGCTGTGATATATCGAAATGAGATCCTTGCTCCGTTTGTCACACCGTATGGTGATGCTATTGGTGATGAATTAATCTTAATGGATGATAATGACAGATCGCATCGAGCTAGAGTTGTTGATGAATTGATGAATATCTCGAGGATCACGGTTTGGAGCGAAAGGACTGACCAGCACAATATTTGGGCCTTAATACAACAGATCATCTTTGGGACTATCTCAGCAGAGAGATGACTGCCGTAAGTCCTCCTCCGAAGTCGTTAAATGAACTGGAACAAGCGTTGTTCCATGTATGGACTTTGTTTCCCATTCCAGTGTCCGACAACTTAATTGACAGTATGGAAGGTCGATGCCACAAATGAATTACAAGTAGAGCCGGATCCGGACGCATGCCTTATAATCTGTTTATTTAATTTTAAAACTGACTTTTTTTTTGAAAATCAAACAGTGAACTTTTGCAAAAAATGCAATTTTTTATTTGCAAATCCTGCTTTGCGTTAAAATTAAGTAAGTATTCGATCTGTTTAAAGCACAAAACATCTAAATTTCATGTTTTTATCTTAATTTGTTTTCAAATTATACGCAGGAGACTGGTTGTACCTTAACGTTTGGAGGCCAGTGTATTTGAAATAAAATTTTTTTATTCAACTGTCATGCATTTTGGAACTGTGTTCTAAAATATCACGTCTTAACGTAACCTGCATATCAAATTTAAAGCTTCTAGCACAGACAACTTCAGATTAATTACGTTTATAGAACATTTTTCAATCATTTAAGCCTTTTAAATCTTGACTATTTTAACGAATGGTCTTAGAGAGTATATATGCCTTAAAAATAACCATCATGTGAACTTTCATGTTTGTAGCCTCAACATATTCAAATAAACAGAGTTTTAAGGAGTTTTTCGCTCTTACATCTACTGAGATAAATTGTATATGGTTAAAAGATAGTCTATTTTTAAGCAGACGAAATATATTGAAGTACATGCCCTATATCAAGTTGCATCATCATATGTGGTAAAATAAATATCGGATGATCATACAATTACATAGACATTACAATTATGGGGTTTTCTCAGAAATGAGAATGGGATTTTTTGAATAACCAAAATTTTATTGCCTGAAGAATTACTAGGTTGCTGCAAACTTTCTGTCGTATTTTAATACCTATAATACCAGTAAAATTTTAATACATCATAATTTTACCTATCAATTCAAAGCAAACAGGTATAATAAAATTATAAGGTATCAACATTTTACCGGTATTAAAGGTATTAAAATTAGGTATTAAAATACTGCAGAACTTTTGCACCAACCTTACATATTTGCCACCAATAAGTACACTGTAAAAAAAGACAAATTGTCTTAATCTAGAAAAATATATGTAATGTCCACAAACGAAAGTATTTAATAACCTCTTCCGAGTTACCCACTTTTCTAAAAGAGTTCTACATCTTCAGAAATCTCAGAAACTAATGATTTTCGAGATTTAAAAAAACATTTATAAAAAAAAGTTTTTTTTTTTTTTTTTTTTGCTGACACTGGAGTTTTTAGCCCTTTTTAGTTAAATAAAAATCTATTCCAAAAAAAGTAACAAAATTTAAAAGAATCAATAATGATAAATCTCCGGCATACATCTATATCGATTTATGATGAAGATGTCAGATCGAAATCTTATCCTAAGTCGTGGATTACCTGTTTTGGAAACTAAATAACTTTCAATTTAAACAACAAGTCATAAATCATCGAGTTAGTTAAATAATCGTAGGAATATATAAATTATTACGTAGTTATGTAGTTATTCAATAATATTTGCTCTTATATATAATATGAGCGTAACAAATGTGCTTGGGATATTGATTAATAAATATTCAGATTGCATTACTCGAGGGCTTACTACATGAGCTATGAAATAGATCATTAAAACGCAACTGGTGTTCCACGAATTTGTCATTTCTGCAGTTAATACGATTGTTTCGACTGTGTCGTTCTACAATATGTATCGTGTTGAATACTTGAGATTCTATCATTGTCACATCGTATTCAGGGCAATGGCAAGAATAGTAGAAAATCCTAATTATCCGAAAACTGCATTTGGAAATTGTTAATACATCAAATTTAAATAATTTTTAACCTAATATTATTTTAGTTATTTTTTTTTACTTAGTAATTACTTTTAATTTAATAATTTGACTTATTTTGACTTAAAACTTGTTAATAACTCAATTGAAATAAAATATATTTTTTAAGAAATGCCGCTATACAAGTATTATACTTAATTTTACACGAATTTTGAACACCTAGAAAAGCAATTTTGTGTTTTTTAGAAAAATATTTTATTTAATTAGAGTTGTTTTGACCCTTACGAGCTACGTTCGTCAACCCCCGCCCAGACCACGCGATCTTTAAAAACCTGCTACTTTACTTACTTTTAAAATGAATAATAACAAGAACGAAAAATCATGCATCCACCATAGATAATATAACACTTTCCAACACTTACAAAATAATTTTACAAATCTTTACCGTTTAATAACGTGAAAGACACAACGTATTTAAAAACACAATTTCAGAAATTATCAACAATAATAGAAAAAATATCCGAATTATTTTGTGCAGCCCTGTATATGATCTAAAGATTTGTGTATGTACTCCATAGTATGCTTAATTTTTGTTCAGATAGGAAACGCATAGTACAGTTTATAATTCCTTTTCTGGCATTGCCGTCAACAAACGGAAATGTACTCGAGAACTTTTGTGCTGCCCTGTATATGATCTATAGAATTTATATACACCAAATAATAGAAGAAAATGAGTTAAGTTTAGAAACGTGTTTAGCAATTAATAAGGCAATTCCAGCAATTATTGTTAACAGACAATACCGAATTCTTTTGTGTGTACATGAACAATGAATGCTATACACACAATATTCTATAGTAAGCTCTTGTAATGTACCTTAGTGATGAATATCAATTCCAATATGTTTTAAATAGTGAAACAATATTAAAATAAACCGTAAACAATTTTTCTCCATAGACCGTAATGTAACAAAATTGTTTTGAGTGACCCTGTAAAGGAACTGTAAGTGTTATGCACACCCTATTCTATAGTAAACCTCTTGTAGTGCACCTCAGTGATATATATCAATTTCAATATATTTGAAATTGCGTAACATCATTAAAATAAGCCGAAAATGATTTTCCCCATAGATCGTAATGACAAGGAATTTTTTTGAGTGCCCCTGTAAAAAAACTATAAGTGCTACACTCTTTATTTTCAATACCGAACATGCCAAGCGCCACATCCATCAGGAGATATTTTAAAAATAAGAATGCATACCAATCCTATAGATTTAACATTAGCTAGAATATTTTGAGATCTGACTGACCAACCCCTTTAAAAACGTACACTAGTCACACAAAGAAACTTGCAAGCTAATGTTAAATCTAAGTTCTTTTCAAATTTCTCGCTGACATTTTAATATTTTTAAATGATTTTTTTAAAATATGATATCTGATGTTTATCTCTAACCAGGTTAATCTTTACTTTTTTTTTTTTTTTTGGTTGCAATTTATTTTTCTAAAGTTACTTTCACTTTCGGAACCAGTTTTAACAAAATAGCCTTATAACTATGTAATAAAAATCACTAATTATCATTAAAATACACATATAAATGCTTAAGTGTTAAGTACAGATCACAAAAAGGCTTATAAAAACCTTTTAATATAATGATCGACATATTTCGAACGCACAAACGACGCCAGTATCAAAATCTACACGATAAACAAACTATTCTCGCAAAAATTTTGAAAATTTTGATATTTAAAAAAAAAAAAAAAACCGTTTACAATTGACTATTGTTAAGCACCCTCTTTTGTTACACGCCTGATCTCGTGGTTTATGTTTTTAAGTTTATTTTCAAAATTTTTGCGAGAATAGTTTGTTTCTTGTGTAGATCTTGATAATGTCGCCGTTTGTGCGTTCGAAACATGCTGATCATTACATTAAAAGGTGCATTAAAAGGATCATTACATTATAAGCCTTTTTGTGTTATGTTTTTATCACTTAAGCATTTATATCTGTATTTTAGTCTCATTAATAAAAATTGCAACCAAAATCGGAAAAAGTACAAACTAACAATGTTAGTCATCCACCTCAAATATCTTATGCAAAATAAATAATAATTAAAACAAAATATATATTTTAAAAATCTTAAATTACAACCCAGAAATTTGAAAAGAACGCTCACATATGTTAAACATTATAGCTTGCGAGTTTTTTCGCCTTACTAGTGTTGGCTTTTTTAGCTGTCTCACAGACTGCTGCTTTTTTTAATTTTCAAAATTTAATTTGTAATCTTTAGTTTAACTATAGATATTAGGGAAATTTTGTTTCGTTTAGAGCCCTAGTATTATCGCTAGAGACTTGTGGATAGATGAATTTTAATTATAACTAGGGTATCCAAAACGGGCTTCCCGGGATAGAGAATATATATGAAAACCATTTTTTTTTAATTGAAAACTCTAATAGATTTTTCATATTTAATAATTTTTTTTTAGATTCCCTCCCAACAACACCAAAGAGCATTTTTATATGAAATATGTCAATTATATATTCAAATAAATTTTTGAAATTTAGTAAAAGAGGTAATTTCGTATTGTCCTCCAGCCAGAAGTTCATAGCCGAAGAAATCGCTAAAAATTTCGTTATCTACAGCAGTTTTTTAAAAATTCTGACAGTTTCAGCAGTTTTAAGCGTGCGCATTACATGTGTGTTAAATCTGTGTTATATTTATACTATTTTATTTATTGCATAATGAAGTTTTAATTTCGTTATGGGAATATTAGCTGGAAACAAATGCTGAACTTTCTATCTATATTATAAAGAACAAACGTGTCCGTGCGTAACGCTGACGTCATTTTGCGAATGGCAACAATTGACGATGAAATTTCGGTTTTGGGATTTTTGCTACTGCATTTTTTTTTTAATTTCTAAACATCGCACATTTTCAATTTTTGTTATACAGGAAAAAAAATCTACGTTCGAATGCAATTTATTTGAAAACTATATCTTAATTGACTGTTAATTATGGCTTTTAAAGTAATTTTCAAGCATAAATTAACAGGCTGTTAACTCCTGGCACGAAGCCAATATCGCTTTTAATACATTTCAAAACTTTATTTGAATACATAATTTCATATAAAAATGATTTTTGGTACTATTGTTAGTGTGCAATCTAAGAAAATTTTAAATGTAAAAAATCTTTTAGAGTTTTCAATTAAAAGAGTTGTTTTCATCTGTATTTTGTAACCCGGGAAGCCCGGGTCGGATCCCAGAGTATAGTTTAAAGCGCAAACGGATTAATACTTTGTAATCGTCTGCAAGCAATAGATATAGATTTTTTTTTTTTTTTTTATCATGCTTGAAATTTAATTTAAATGCCATAATAAATCAGTCAATTTAGATACAATTTTCAAACAAATTTCATTTGAGAATAGATTTTTTCCCTATATAACGGTGTAAAAATTAAAAATGTGCGATGTTTAGAAATTAAAAAAATTGCAGTAGCAAAAATCGCAAAACCGAAATTTCATCGTCAACTGTTGCCATTCGCTAAATGATGTCAGCGTTACGCACGGACACGTTTGTTCTTTATAATATAGAAGATAGATAGCCCTGTACATAAAGTTTCGTACAGAAACAGTATCCTAATCAAAGCCTTTTATTCATCGTTCCATCATGAGGTCTGAAAGACCACTCACAGTAGCTATAGGCGACAATTTCTGTGAGAGCAGTTTAGGGTTAGTTAGAATCTAATGATAAAATTTACGTTAATTCTTTCTTTTTCCCTTTAGAGATTTATTCAGTTTGACTGTAAAACATAAATAACGGGAAAACAATGTGTGGGAATGTGAAAAATTAATCCACGTACGTGTTTCTTCACAAATTACAGTGGGAACGTAAATTCCGCGTTCTTAAAAAAAAATGGGTTTTTTACATTGTTTACATAAACACTAATTGTTTCTTGCAACGTATATTATGCTAGAAAAAGTAAATGATTTCTATCTCAACACATTTTAATCGCCTGAAGCGGCAATCCTTAGATCCAGACGAAATAATATCTTTCAGTTGAATAGGGTGTTATCAATACTAGATGTTCGGGCATATACATATGCTAACACCATAAAATTGATCAGATTTGCCTAAAGCTAAAAAATAAGCGAGAAAGATTATAGGCATTATATTCTAGTATGTAGATAAGTCGTAATAACCATAAATTATTCAACATATAAAGGAAATCGAAAACAGATATTTTTACGCGATGTTTAAATAGAGTATAAACATTTCTTAATAACTTAAATAAAGCTTTTTTAAAATGATTATACTGAAAGGGAATATTGAAATCTGCACCAGGCAATGGATTATAGAGTGATTTTGAAAGGCGTTATATTTAATTTATATTTGAAATGTTTTGATTTTATAAACTTTTTTTTTTCATCTTTTATTACTTTTAACCATTCGATATTTTCAATGTATATTTTATTCCTTAAATATATTTATCCTTTTTATTAGAAGTGTGGTAACCTTACCTACCCCCCCCCCCTCCCAATATATATATATATATATATATATATATATATATATATATATATATATATATATATATATATATATATATAATTATAGTAATTAGGACATCCAACCCGGGCTTCCCGGGATAGAAAATATAGGTGAAAACCTTTTATTTTTTTTTATTGAAAACTCTAATAGATTTTTTACATTTAATATATTTTTTTTTAGATTGTACCCTAAAACATCAAAGAGCATTTTTATATGAAATACGTCAATTATATATTGAAATAAATTTTTGAAATTTATTAAAAGCGGTAATTTTGTATTGGCCTCGTGCCAGAAGTTAATAGCCGAAAAAATCGCTAAAAATTTCGTTTTCTACAGCAGGTTTTCTTATTCAGATAATTTGAGCAGTTTTAAGCGCTTATTTCGATTAGATGTCTTTAAATTTGCGTTTTAATTATACTATTTTATATATTGCTTAATGAAGTTTTAATTTCTTTATTGAATATTAGCTGGAAACAAATGCTGAACTTTTTATATTGTTTAAAGTGCAAACGGATTGATATTTTGTAATCGTCTGAAAGCGATAGAGATAGATTAAAAAAAAATATGCTTGAAATTTAATTTAAATGCTATAATAAATGAGCAAATTGCGATACAGTTTTCAAACAAATTACATTAAGTAGATTCTTTCTCTATATAACGGTGTAAAAATTTAAAATGTGCGATGTTTAGAAATTAAAAAAATTGCAGTAGCAAAAATCGCAAAACCGAGTCAACTGTTGCCATTCACAAAATGACGTCAGCGTTACTCACGGACACGTTTGTCCTTTATAATATAGATAAGGAAATTAAGTACAAACCAGAGGACCCGTGCGAGGATTTTGCACTGCAATCTAATACTTTTTAGCAATATCTAATATTTTTTAGATGCAGGTTTAAACTTTAAAAGAAAAATTAAGGATAAAAATTTCTGCAAACAACATTAATTAAGCCAGAATATCATCTGATTTATTTCATCAAAGATGCAGTAAAAATGATAGAAGATAGCAAAATACATGAGCAAGAAAAAAAAAATAAACAATGGTAAAATAACCGCATTAGAAAATGACGTTATCCACTTCGGGAAAAACATGAGGCAAAGAAAAATAAATTGAATACACATCAAATATAATTCATTCTAATGTAACAAATGTGTGTTTATTTCTTGTGTTTCTTCTAAACATTTCAATTTCAATTTTGTCTGTTAATCATAAATATAAAATAAACCCGTGCGGAGAAATCATACTTATTTTTTTTGTACTATTTTTTTTTCAATCATTGTTGAGCGTGATATAATATGGTACTTTATTTATGTAGCAACATTGATTTGAGAAAAACCTTTCCTTTCATTTATGAAAGCAATGCCGATTTAATTTTTAATTAGCAACAATTTTTAATCAAAAAACATGTTTTAACGAAATGTGAATGCATTATGTCAGAAGCCGGTTCAAAAACCTTTCGAATGATACATCATTAGTTGTTGAGTATTTCGTAATTTTAATTGAACTTGCACTGTTCAATAGATAATTTTTAAGGGAAGGTTTTAGTATATAACACATCGTTCTACGTGGATTAGTTATAGAATTACGATAGAAAGTTCTGTTATTTTGAACAAAAAGGTTACCATTGGTCTTTTTTAGGGTTTCGTTCATCTCACGAAACCCTATTGCTCCCGCTCCGTTGCCTGTCTGTCACAGAGCCATTCTAGAAAACTATGTAACTTACAGAGTTGAAACTTTGTGTATAAATCAGAATATTAGCTGTGAAGAGCTGAAAATATTAAAATTTTAAAAATTCGTATTATTTTAATAAATATAGATAAAAAACCTAAATTCTAACAGCCTTTTCTTATTAAATTTAAACATTTTTCATTATTGTAGATGCCAAAAATTAAAAATCCACATGAAATTCTTTCTACAATAATTAGTTTTCAATCAGACGATTTTCACGGGAAAAGTGAAAATGAAATAAAAAGTTTCACCAATTGAAAAAAATATAAATATGAAATAAAATTGATTGACGTCATAGTAGTAATAAAACGGAAAATTTCTAAGATTTATCAATAATACAAGGAGTATGAGTATATTTGTGTACACAAAGCAGGTTGATATCACGTCATAGAGAATTAAAAAGAGAATCTGACGTCATATTGGAAGTTTAACGAATTTTTCAAATATTTGAGAATAATACAATGTGAGTATGAATATGAGTAATAAAGAATAGTAAATATATGAGTTTGAGAAACATATTGAATCGTGATAAAAATCCGATTATGGAAATATTCGCATATTTTAATATTTTGAAGGTGTACAACATGTTTAATTTTGAAATTATTTTTTTAAATATAGCATTTAGTCCGCATGACAGATTATGAAGACAGAATATAACAGCGGGCATTTAGATATTAAAAAAAAAAAACGAAAAAATAGACCGGTAAATTTTTACTTTATAAAAACATGACCTTTTTTTTTGTTTGCTGAATGAAATTTTTTTGGATTTATTAAAGAAAGGATAAAGTGTTTTGAAAGGAATATTAAACGAAACCCTTTGAGCGATAATCGATCACGCTTAGCCACTTGTTTTTTTTGGCGACCATTATTGTTGGTGAAAGAATTGAAACTGCTATATCATTTAGAAAATAATACAATCACCTCGGGGGAAAAAAAAAAAAAAAAACCTTACTAATTTTATTTAAAATAGAAAAGGAAAAAAATGAAAGACAGCTTTGATGAGAAATAATGTTATAAAACGAAAATTATGTCGCAATGCTTAAAAAATTATTCAATGTAAAATATTGATTTGAAACCATATTTGGCGTTTTATCATTTGCGTCAGGTTAAGAAAAGTGCATCTGAAAATTTCATTCGATAAAATCTGAGTAACAATTTTGTTTTTGATTTGTTCTTTCTTTTCAAATTTTTATTTTTATTTTTATCTAGCTCCTCCATCATGTGACTTACAGAAGAAAACTAGCAGATGCAATTATAAAAATGACTGTATTTGTGAGTTACATATTTTTTGTTTATTTCCGATTTTGATTTTATTTTTGTCGCCAAACAATTTAATTTTAAGCCAAAAAGGCACATAAGCATGTCATCGGTTAAAAAAAAAAAAGGGTGTTTTATCAAGTATACGACAGTATTTTTGGTTTAATTTTTTTTATATTCAAATGTAAACTATATAACTAACAGTTAATATTATAAAAATGGAGACAAATATTTAAAATTTAGTGTAAATGTCTGCCACACACAAATTATTAACACACATTTAAAAAATAAAAAAATCACCTTTCATTTCTTTTTAGTTTTCTTTTCGTATCTTTTTTTCTTTTTGAAGGTTTTTAAAAGATATTGGACTAATCTTATATAATCGGGTCACACGCCAATTGGCGCACTTATACTGTATTGTTGGAAAGTTCTTTTATATTTGAAAGGGACTTTGGGCGGTGAATCCAATTACAGAAGATTAAACGCAAATTGCACTCAGCAATTAGTAAATTTATGGTTTTTCATTATGAAGCAAACGAAGAAAAGAATATTTACTATTAGATATTTTTTCATGTGCAGTTACTTTACTATCACTAAACAAGCAATACTTGCAATGTACGAAAAAAAAATTGAACAATAGACAAGGAACAATATTTGCTGATTTATCATTTTAGCCTAGAAAATATTACCCGGAATTCAGATTAGATAAAATTTTGTTCATTACAAAGCACTTTCGGCTAACGCACAGCCGTAGCCGATAAAATTAGTGACAAATTAATGTTTTGATTTTCAGGAGAAGTAAAGTGCTAAATATCGCAACCTCAGTTGATGATAAAAAAAAAGCTTTCTTTATCCTTTAAGGAGGAAAAGGATATTTAAATAGCAAATTTCAATTTTATGTTTTGCGAGTCTATAAACTATGACACATAAATAGAATTCTTTTGTGGGTATGCATATTTTAAGTAAGAGTATAATAATTTCATAAGCGTAGAAAAGTTTTTTTTTTTTTTTTTTTTTTTTTTTTTTTTTTTTTTTTTTTAATACGTTACATAGTTAAGATTTAAAATATTCCATGCGCATTCTAGATTATTCAAAATCAGTAAATTTAGTGTCTTAAACATCGTTATTTAATAATTGATACTGCATGATGTTCAATTTACTGCTTAAAATATGCTTTTCCTTTGATTTAAAAAACGCGTTTAAATATCCAGAATAAAGCAAAATGTTATGGTCAGCCGACTTCAATAATGTTGATCTTTGGACATATTAAGGAAGAAATATTACATTTGACCGTCGTTCTTATACAAAAAAAGTCGGTAATTTTGAATACTTTTCTCTGAATATATTAAAAATCAAAATCAAATTCTTTTATAAAATACTTTTATGTATATTTTATATATTGTCTATTAAATATTAAAATAAAACTGTGATTATTTAATTAGAAACATCTAAGAAAATTTGCTTTAAAAAATTTAAATAATATACAGACAATATATTCATTTATATGACGCATAGCTTTCCATTTTTATATATATTTCTGAATTTACTATCCTTCTGATGAGTACTTAATAAATGAAAACTACATTTATTATCTAATCGGAAAATTTCATTACTGCAAAAGAAGCTAAAATCCTTTGATTGATTACTTGAAAACAATCAAACTGTGAAGGAAAGCGGAAAACTATGTACGACAAACAAATCAATATACTTCTCTATACAATATTTGAATTTCATGATAGCAATACCTTTAGAGAAACAATAGTCGCATTTGTTTTCTATCAGTAAATTGAAGGATAAGCTATAGATCATTTGGAAAATACGTGTTGTTTTCATAAGAGAGTCTTCCCTTTCAAGACAATATAATATTGCCATAAAAAATAGTGTCTATTGAAGCAGAACGTAAGATCTTGAAAGAGATACCTATGTTTATCAAACGCTTGACAAAGTCCATGCTGAAAAAGCGCATCTGTTGAAAGGTAGAAGAAGAAAATTGATGAAATAAATATTCGTCCCATTATTACTTACCCATCATACGTAGTATATTATGTAATCGTTTTAAAAATCGAAAAAAAAAATTGACGGATTTACACGTTTCAGACACTGGAGATTCCGAAAAACATATTTTTAGAAAAAAAAAAAAATTGCCGTCCGTCTGTGTGTCTGTAAACGCTCTATCTCCCGAACAAATTGAGATAGAGACTTGAAATTTGGTATGTACTTAGTATGTAATACAGGGAAGAAGCTTATTGAATTTCAGTAACCTTGATTATCCGAAACTATTTTTTTCGGACTCTCGAAATATTCGTTCTGATAAAAGGTATATAAAATTTTTCGAAATTGTTTATTTTAATGAGTGAATATAAAATACAATAAAAAATAAAAACACAAATTTTGCATAAAGAATGAAGTCGGTCGGATAATGAGTTGCCGAGATATTTGTAATCCTATTTTCCACACGCTTCGATTTTTCATGACCCTGTATTTCATTCAAATTTCAATTCAAAGATATATTTTAATTGGAAATAAGACGCTTAATCCGACGAAATAAACCGTTATTTAACAGGATTATTAGTTTTGAAGTTATAAGGATGTTTCTTTTACGCAATTCAGTAATAGAGCATTTAAAGTTTATGACGTCATCAAGCCCGATTTTATTCGAATTGCAGTGCATTTTATAAGTAGTTTACACATGTTTTATTTTCATATTTTAAATTATGCGTATCCATCATGGGTATGTATTACGGTGGCCCCCAGCGACTAGTTTTTAATTTCGTTCCAAAGAAAGGGCATTACATTTAGTTATTATGCAAGTAAAATAATAGCACAAAATATCAGTACAAAATATTATGAAGTAAAATTTGGAAATTGAACATTAATTATTTTACTTGAAAAGAATAACAGTCAGTATTGTGTAGTTAATTATGTTTTTAAAAGAAAAAAAAGTTAGTTTAAAAAGTAACGGGGAGAAAAATAGCGGAATAATTTTAAATTTAATGGGTTATTTCGCGCAAACTATCACTTAAATATAAACCATGAGTAATATTAAAAATCTTGTTCAGAAATAATTTATTGATTTATAGATTCACACTCGAATAATAATAAAAAAACATCATATCAAAGAAAAAAGAATCTACAAATTTATGATGGCATTTATTTTGAATAAAAAAAAATACTGTACCAAATATCTCCCGAGCTTGAAGTCTAGACCCCACAGACTTAAGTGAAAAGAAAAAAAGTCAAGACGGCCGAATCATCTAATCTATATAAAAGTTAAATGGCGAAAAAAAACAAGCTAATAACTATGTGAATCTAAATATGTCACTAAATTGTAATTTTATGTCCCGTTAAAGTCTTATAATAACTGAATACGAACACATTTAACGTCTTTCTGGGAGGAGCAGACCACACATATTTTTCCATTTTCTGGAGCATAAAATAGATAGGATAACGCAAATGACCGGAGATCCTGGATGAAATGCCGCATATAGTATACGGTTTGAATATTCGTGAGTTTTCTCGCCTTTAAAGCACTTAACTATGGACACAGATACCATGAAAGGGTGAATTACTTGATACTTTTAACGGTCAAAATGGAGCTAATGATTTTGCTACTGCACAGAAGGATGGTAGAACTAATTCATTCGAACAGATTATGGAACTCTTAATGGTATGTCAAGTTCACTTCCCTTTTTAAATTACCACCAGGGGCAAAGTTTCTTAAGAACTTTTAGTTGTAAAAAACGTAATTTTAATTGTAACTTATATTTAATTGCATATAAGATCATAACTTTGTTCCGATAGTAATTGCAGATAAGGAATAAGAAAACACTGCAGACCTGTGTTTTTAACACTTTCCAACAGTGGCGCCAACTTTTGAAAAATATTGGGTGGGCTCAAAATTATTTTAGGAAAAAATGACAATACCACTTTGTTTTCTTTGAAAGTTAGGGAAAATATAATATTTCAATTTATGATAGGTGAAGTTAGAATTTTTTGGAGTTTAATGTGATTTTATACGATTTTATTCAATCATATTCTTATAGGATCTTCATTTTATATATTCTAATATTTCCTATTACGCTCTGAATTTGACTACAAATTCAAATGTAAAGTACTAAAAAATATTAAAAAGGGCCCTTAATGCAAATACACTGAAATGCTTGTATTAATAATACTATTTACTTAAACTATACCGCGTGATTCAATACAGAAAAATTTTCTTGAACAGCTGATAATAGGAAGATACTTCCAATTACATAACGTAAAATAACGTAATTTTAATTGTGACTTATATTAAATTACATATAAGATCATTACTTTGTTCCGATAGTAATTGCAGATAAGGTAAAAGAAAACACTGCAGACATGTGTTTTTAACACTTTTCATTTTCTAACATAGTTGAAAAGGCGTTTATGAATTTGGTTTATATGTCTGTCTGTCTAACTCTAATTCGCGTAAATATACTCGGATGGCTATACAATTGATATATGCTTTTGAGGTTTACTATGGCATGTTTGGTAATGAAAATGAAGTGTGTAGCATTTATAGTTCATTTACAAGGACATTCAAAAGAGTTCCGTTACATTACGGTCTATAGGGAAAAATCGTTTTCGGTGTATTTTAATGATGTTACACAATATCAAACATATTGAAATTGATATACATCACTGAAGTGTACTCTACAAGAGGCTTACGATAGAATAGGGTGTGTATAGCATTTACCGTTCACTTACAGGAACACAAAAAGAATTCGGTTATAGTACTGTATATGAACAGTAACTGCTGTAAATGTGTTTTCAGTTGCTGAACAAGTTTTTAAATTTAACTCATTTTTTGTCTATTACTTGGTGTGTATAAATTGTATATATCATATACAGGACAGCACAAAATTTCTCGAGTACATTTCCGTTTATTGACGGAAATTCCAAAGGGGAATTTTAAACTGTGCTACGTGTTCCCTAACTTAACTAAAATTTTTGCATTCTCTGTTGTATACATACAAATCTATAGCTTATATAGAGGGCTGAACAAACTAATTCGGACTTTTTCGGACTATAAATGTTAATTCCTGAAATTGGGTTTTCAAATGTGTTATACGTTTTCCAAATTGTTTACTTAGACATCATCTTTAACCTTATTAAACGTTGAAGGTTTATTACAGTATTCTGATTGTGTTCGAAAGTGTTTCATAGCTTCTCCTTGATGCATGTTTTTTCGTTCTCTTTAAACTGCTACTAGAGAAAAAAGTTTCTTAAGAACTTTTAGTGATAATGACGTAATTTTAATAGTGACTTTTCCTCACATTCAATTGGATTTAAGATCGTTACTTTGTTCTGATAGTAATTCCACATAAGACAGAAGAAAACACTGCAGACTTGTGTTTTTAAACTCTGGTATGTGCACAGATGCTTTTTCTGATATCAAGAACTGTAAAATTATTACTGTGGAAATATTTTTGCTAAAAAATAAAAACCAACAGTCGGATGTGCCAATTTCAAATCTTTCTTCTATATCTCATACATGTTAATACTTCAAAAAGCGTAATTTTTTTAATTATGCATTTAAGAAACAAACAAAATGTCGAAGTGTGCGTCGCTCCACGAGCATCCAGTGCAAAGCACAACTTTGATTTTCATTTTAAATTTCTTCTTAATTTTATTAACAGTTAATCTCGATCATATTTTTCAACACAATCAATATTTTTCGTCATTCTTTTGTACGCGAGGCTAACGAAAAAGACAGGCTACCGCGGTGCATTCCACTTATCTTTTTTTACAGACCGCCAGAGTGACGTGATGCTCTTTTCGTACACCTGCATTGGTGGATTCGAGCATCACGTGACTCCCGCGGTCTGTAAAAAAAGATACGCGTAAAGCACCGCGGTAGCCTGTTTTTTTCGTTAGCCTCGTTTGTACGTCAACTGCTGGCGAATAGCCAGGTTAACTGGATGCGATGCACCCTTTGCTGCACCAGCAACCGATGTGCAACAAAAATATGAAAAATCGAGAAAATCGCACAAAGACATAAAGATCGCAATCACAGAGCCCCCTGGGGGGGGGGGGGTATCCTCATTTTCAACTGGGGCCTGACGTCCATAGTCAAAACATATAACTGAAGTTTGGTTCAGTTATATCCATAATTTCATATACTTTCCAATGATACAAAAGAAAAATCGCACGAAATCGCTATCACAGTGCCCCCCTTCCGGGGGAGAAAAAAATTTCGAGTGCAATACTTCCTTCTATTATAGATAGAGAAACAGTAGAGAGAGATATAGAAAGTAAAAACGAAAAGAAAATTTCTTTAAAATTTTTAGTTCTGCATAGTGTACTGTAATAGCTCCGTGATCCGAAATCGACCAAAATTCCACATTGCCGTCACGTGACGTGTAAAATGAATCACTGTAAAGTCGATACATTGTAAAAAAACACAGATGTTTCATAATATAGGAAAATACAATGTTACCACAAACGAAAATATGCAATACCCTCTACCGAGTTATGAACGTTTCCGAGAAGTGTTCTTTATCTTCAGAAGTCCCCGAAACTAATATATTTTCGAGATTTAAAAAAGTATTTATCAGAACAAAGTTTTATTTGCTGCCACTGAATTTCGGAAACGTTTCCGAGTATTTTTCATAATCAGTTTCTCAACCCGGAATATAGGTTTTTCGGATGCTATCCATTCTCAAGTATAAATGTTCATGTTCAACAAACATATTTTGCCGACAAACATGATGAATTAAAAGCATTGACAATTAACATTAAAATTAATATTATTTTGTTACTGTTACATGTATAAATTCAATTACGCAGCTGAAAATGTTTAGTTGAGAATTAACCAATTCAAACAACATCCCAAAACAATAATAATAAATAATAGACTTTTCCACCTCAAGCTAGAGTTTCGATGAGTAAGACAGCAGTTAGAAAGGATTTTCGCTCCTTGTGGATAGTCGCGGTAGCCGGCCGAAAGTATTTGGACGGTTTTTAAACATTTTAAACATATTTTAACATCTATTTGTGTCTTTTAAATGTCACTTGTTAAGTAACAGTGGGATCTATCGAATCTCATATTGATATTTTAACGGAAATGTATTCGAATTTTTTTGTACATCCCTGTGCATAATATATGTAATTTTATATACACTAAGTAATGTGCAAAAAATGTTTTATATTTAAAACACATACCACAACTGAAAACTCACTTCCAGCAATTATCGCTCATAGCTATTGTAACCGAACACTTTTGTGTGTCCCTGTACATGAATTATAAATGTTATGCACACCATATTCAACGGTAAGCATCATGATGTGCATAGATATAAATTTCAATATGTTTGAAATAGCACAACATTATTGAAATACATTGCAAACGGTTTTTCGCATATACCATAATGTAACGGAATACTTTTGATGTCCCTGTGAACGAACCATGAATGCTACACACTTCTTTTTTTATACGGAACATGCCATCTAAATCTTAATAACGTATATCAATTACATAGCAAGATCCAACTATATTTACGTGAGTCAGAACACGGACAGACAGACAGGCAGACAGACAGACAGCCAGGCAAACCGGATTCATAAACACTTTTCAATTAAGTTGGAAAGTGTTAAAAATTAATGCAATTAAATATCTTATGACGATCAAATACCACAAGAAATTGGAAATACATTGTTTTTTTTAAATGAAAGCTTAAGACAATAATTAAGAACTCCATTCTCATAATCACTTAAAGAAAATACTGAGAGTAGATAATTTTCTTGTCATATCGTTCATATAAACTTCATGAGTTCACGTACTTTTCGCAGGTGATTTAATAAATGTAGTCTTTCAGCGGAAATCATAATGAACATCTATAAACTCCAGTGAACCGAAAATCGGCAATCAATGTTATTTATCTATGGCGCTATATATTACCAGATAGGGTGTTCCGTAGCTACTGAACCAGATTCGATTCATCCAAGTGTGATGAGGATGTGAAAATTTTGCTGTGTAAACATCTCTCGTAGGAAATTTCAGTGCTTTTAAAATACGCTAAAATTTCGTAAGAACTTAGGAGAACGTTAGAACAATACAATTCGATATATGTATATTTAACATATGTCCGTACATAACATAACGTTTGAATAAAGATTTTTGATAATTTTTTTAGATATGAATTACCACAGTGTTCAAGCAATATAGAGTGAAAATAAATGTTCAGACTAGAAATCGAACCCGGAACCCTTGGTATTACGCACCAATGTTTTACCATTTTTGCTCTACCATCACTCTGTTGGTTGTACGCCGTGCGGTTGTAAAGTGATAATTCACATCATTTGTATTCATTAATTTCTAGCGTAATTTCAGCACAGCTGAAAATTTAATTAGATAGACATATATTTTAGTTTTTTCGGACAGCTACGGATTAAAGTAATAATTTTATTACATACGCCTATTGACTTCCATAACAATAATAATAATAATTTAGACTGTTGCCTTCAATAGATTCTATTATATTCTAATTACAAAGCAAAATAAATTAACTTCTTAATTTTTCATATGGAAGAATAAAACCTTGAAAGTGAAATTGACTGCAAACTAAAATCAGCAATATTTGCTGTTTACAAAATACAAAATAATAACAACAGACAAAAGTCACGCATCACGCATAGATTATGAAACACTTTTCCCGTACTGTCAGAATATTGTTATAAAACTTCATCATTTCATACGATGTAAGGACGTATCTAAATAAACAATTTAGAGAATACATAACACTTTCGAAAATTAAAATCAGTTATATTTTCTGATTACAAAATACAAACAGACAAAAGTCACGCATCACGCATAGATTATGAAACACTTTTCCTGTACTGTCAGAATATTGTTACAAAATTTCATCTTTTCATACCATGTAAGGATGTATCTAAATAAACAATTTATAGAATACATAACACTTTCAAAGACCCATTTTCAGCAATTACCACCCATAGACGGTAATGTATTTTAATTCTTTTGTGCAGAGTTATATTTCATCTATGGATTTTTATATGATGTGTAATTTTAATATAATAATATTAAAATTCAATGAAGCTGGGAAATGCATAACACATCTGAAAACGCTTTTTCGTCAATTTCCATACATAGACGGCAATGTATCCGTGTCCTTTTTGTGAAGCTTTGTATTCGAATTTATTAATTTTATACTCCCACCACAAAGCTTAATTCAATTGAAGGCTGCATAACACAACTGAAAATGTGGTTTCAGGAATTCCTATCTAAAAGGACGTGAGTTAAATTTACTTGATTGAAGGACCAGATAATTAATAAAAGTTTCTTCTCAATTATTTGAATAAAAAAATGTAAGCTTTGCTTACCTTTTATAAAGCGTAGTCCTTATTCATGACGCAGCGAATGGTGCTTGCTATCCGAACATGTAAATTCAATTTTTATTAAATGGAAACTGGAATCTTTGTAGAAACACAAAGTATCGCGACTTGTTGAGAACAATCTTTATGTATCTGAAAAACTATACAATTATCTTGGTTAAATATTTTACACACATACAATACAAAAGGAAAGGTTATTAAATCCATAAAAAGAGTTGTGCTTCGTCTAAATTCCAGAGCATATTGCTTCCAGAACACAGTTCGTTAAAATTGGACGAGCGAAATTGTTTATGTCTGATTGTTACGTAGTTTCAGCTTCAACTGATGAATAAAAGGGGCTCTTGAAAGTTCTTACACGATATTAGTCTGCTGAGCACACTTCACAAAGGTTTATTGCTGAGGTAAACAGTTTATTCTTTCTTTAGAATGTACATTTGTAAGGATTATGTCTCTGTAGAACTGTAGTGCTGCCATCTTATGGGGTTTAAAAGAAGTTCCATTCCAGGTGGTGGCGACGCCTGTTGGTAGTTTACAAAACAAATTGTTGCATATATCACAAACCAGGGATCAACAGATGGAATCAATTTATAAACTGTTTCCAACACCCCCCCCCCTTTTCATCTGAGCCCTGTGGTGGTGTAAGTTGAAGTTCCCTTCTCAAGTGCTCAAATTGAGGTTTGGGGATGGGTTTGGTAAGGATGTTAGCTACCATCCTTTTCGAAGGGCAATATTCCAGTGTGATCACCCCGCTTTCTTTTAAATGTCTCACGTTGTGGTACTTGATGTCCACGTGTTTCACGCGGGATTGCTGTTTTTCATTTTCACTCAACTTTATACATGCGATATTATCTTCGTATACTACGATTGGTAAAGTTTGATGCAACTCTAGGTCTTTCAGTAGATTAAGAACCCATTGAATTTGTTGCGTCGCGTTGGATACAGAGATATACTCTGCCTCTGCAGTTGATAGCGCTACACAGTTTTGTTTTCTTGATGTCCAGGACACGAGATTGTTCCCTAATTTTAACACATTCCCAGTTGTGGACTTCCTGTCTTCTCTATCTCCTGCCCAATCTGAGTCACTATATGCAGTTAGTATGGGCGGCTTATTTTTGTTCACGGTTAGCCTCAAGTGCTTAGTGGTATGCAGATATCTTCTACCGCCTCCCAATCTGCTTTTCTGGGACGCGTTCCTTCTTCCAAGGATGTTTACCGTGGCGGCTATGTCCGGTCTGGTTAACGTCGCTATGTATAATAACGCTCCTACAGCCTGTCTGTATTGTTTGTTGTCACTTAGTGTTTCACTGTTTCAGTGGCGCACCCAGGATTTTATCATGGAGGGGGCCGAGCATTGGCGGCGAAACAAAATAAAATTAGTGGGTGCAAAATTTCTCTAGTTGTGATTGCACAAGGAGACACTAATTAATCATCAAATTACCGTAATTAATTCAGTATTTAATAATTAATTATTTATTTTTAACGAAAAAAAAATTATTATACTTAAAATTTAATAATTTTAAAAACTGCTAATTTTTGAAAGTGTAGAAGTTAAATATTTAAAGAGCTCCTAAACAAACATTTATAGAATTTCCTATTTCTATCTATCTAACTGTCAGGGAAAATATCCAAAATATTCTTAACGAGATGAATTAGTGGATGCAAATTTTTGGACTGATTCATTTAAATTTAACTCGTCAGTCAGAATGTTATGGGTATTAATAAATTAATAAAGAATTTAATCTATTTTAGGACATCATAGTTAATTCTTGTAAAGGCATTGCCTCTAGTCTTGGAAAGGGCAGATGCCCCTACTGCTTCCGCCAACTTCGACATTATTTTCTGAAAAATCTTCTGCCTTTACGGACAAATGTCTGGCAATTTCATTCGTTTCCGAACAAAAATGAATTTAAAAAATGTGTCTGAAAGTAGCCCTTTTGGATTTGAGAACAGCCTTAAGCGGGTTCGCCATAATGATGTTTCAATGTACAGGAATTTTTTTTTAAACTGACGCTATTCAGAGCCGCCGGTAGCTCATTCTAGTAACTGGATTGACACAAAATTTTATAAATGGACTAAGAAAACCATGGGAAAAAAGATTCCAACAAAAAAAAATTAGTTCCAATCACCGCCTATAGGGGGAAATGTGGCGCTGTGGTAATTTATGCAACTGAGAATTAGCATAAAATACGGGCAATAAATGAAAATGCAAATTTTTGCTTACGCAAGTGACAGTAGCGCCAATAGTTTAAGCTATAAATGCATGCGAAAAACTCCGAGAAACAATTTCAGCTCAGGTTGAAAATGAATCTCACGTTACCGCAGCGCGCATTACTTGTGAAGTTCTATTACTGTAACCAGTGCAATGCACCAGCCACTCTTCGTTTATTTAGAACACGCCATAAACTGCCGAAAGGACCTTTATCCGTTAATGCATTGAACGCGATAATTCTGAAATTCGAAGAAACAGGCTCGCTAGCAGTTCGGCCAGGCAGAGGACGTAAACCGGTGTCAGAAAAGTGATAATGGATGTTGCAACTGCGATCAACGATAGGTCACAGAGTACCTCTGCTGTTTGTAGTAGCAGCGCACGGGGTGTTGCGCGAGAACTGGATTTAAATGTTTTGACTGTATGGAAAGTCTTGCGGCGAATTCTCCACTACTATCCATACAAGATTAGCTGCTTGCAACAACTTCAACCCAATGATTACGATAAACGACTGACATTTCTTGCAAGAATGGAAGTCGATGATGCTTTCCTGTGGATAATTTTATGGGGAGATGAGGCCCATTTTCATCTGAATGGGTCTGTTAATACTCATAACTGTAGAATTTGGGCCACTGAGCAACCTCATACAGTTCTAGAAACTCCATTACATTCATCAAAGCTCACTGTTTGATGTGGCTTTACAGCTGAATTCATCCTTGGACCATTCTTTTTTTTTGAGAACATAACTGCGACAGGACCAGTGACGTGTACCGTTAACGCAGAAAAATATCATAATATGCTGACTAGTTTTGTCATTCCACAACTTCAATAGAGACAATGTCTGGATTAGATCATTTTTATGCAGGATGGTGCACCACCACATATTGGTGTAAAAGTACAGCAGCTGTTGCGCCATCACTTCACTGACCAAAGAGTTATCAGTCGTTGTTTTCAATATGTCTGGCCGCCCCGGTCTCCGGATTTAACTTCATGCGATTTTTGGCTCTGGGGTTATTTGAAATTGAAAGTCTATCTTGGGGGAGTAACAAATCTGAGTATCTTAAAAGACAACATAATACATGCAGTAAGGGCTATTCCATGTGACATGTTACGCTGAAAATGTTGTACAAAGAATGCAAGGTGTGGTGCAAGAGAACGGTGGTCACATTGAATGTGGTCGAATTCCTCGTCGGGAAAGTGTATAGGATGAATAAAGCATGGCATTTTATCCAAATTATTAATTTTGTCTGTTTCTGATGTTTTCTTTCAATGTACAGCACCAAATTTCCCCCTATCGGCGATGATTGGAACTAATTTTTTGTTTTTGTTGGAATCTTTTTTCCCGTGGTTTTCTTACTCCATTTATAAAATTTTGTGCCAATCCAGTTATTAGAACGAGCTACCGGCGGCTTTGAACAGCGTCAGTTTAAAAAAAAACACCCTGTATATCTTAATTACTTACATATTCTACAAACAAATGCTTGTTTCAACACTTGATTATAATCGTTCATTCAAGATATTAAAACAAGTTTGAAATTTTAACAATATGAAATATAACTTACAAGAGAACTTTTGTATACTCGTGTATAGCTCTGTGTAGTATTCTAAGTTCAAGTAAAATGAAAAATAATTGGTAAGGATGCAACCGAACCAAGTGAGGATTTCGTATTATAATGATCCAAACTGAAACTATATTACATCTGAATCGTTTCGAATTTAGACGCCGGACTCCATTGTTCAATCGAGTAAAAATTGAAACAAACATGTTTCAGCTTTCAAAGTCAGGGACCGATTTACAAATTTTTGGGCCCTGGGCACCTATGCTTACGGTGGCCTTGAATAAAAGAAAATATTATTGAAACTACTTATTAAGATAGCCACTACTGACTTTAAAAATTTTGGGATATTTAATGATGTTTTTATAAATTTTCTTCTCAGTCTTTTAGCAGTAAAAGTTTTTATAACATCTTCATAATCTTTAGTATCTCGTTGACGATTTTTCGATCTTTTGAAATCTGTTTCGAAAGTGAAAGTATTTGAATAAAAAACCTGTAAACAAAATCGAAAAATTAAAAAAACGGCTTTTGTAGAGATCAACCTCAACTATCCAATGGAAAAAAAAAGTAAAAAGATATTGAAATGCAAAAGATTTATTTAAAAAAATTCTCTCATAGAATTAACATGAGCAGGAGGATTATTGAACGTGAGTGATGTAATCCTTAAAAAGTGATAATGTTAAAAATATAATAACGTTTTTTAATAAAAAAAATAAAATAGAGTTTTCTATATTAATTTTGTTTTTTAATAGTTAAAACTTCATCAGATTTTGGCAAATAATTGAAAAATCTTCAGTAGCATTTGGGCCCCCTAAAAATCGAGGGCCCTGTGCCCGTTCCCCGAATGCCCTGTCATAAATAAGGCACTGGAAAAAGTGTCGCTTTTTTGGCGAATTTCTGTTTTCATTCTGGCGATAAAATAAAAGTTTTCTAAAGCAGCATGCATTAATGAAAGGGGGGGGGGGGTAACCTCTTAAAAATCTTTTTTTTTAACTGAATGCTAACACGGGAGACCCGTGTATTTTAGGGGCTTTTTATGGAAACTTTTTACACACACACACACACACACACAAAAAGAACTTTGGTCCCGTAAATATTTTAGGTATTTTTATAGGTTTTTCTCCCTTTTCCTTTGGAGGGGCCAGGGCCCCTTCGGCCCCCCTTTGGGTGCGCCACTGCACTGTTTGGGTCTGCGTTGAAATAATCTGTGCGCATGGGCGTATATGTGGGCTTTGATTTGGACAATTTAAATTTTTCCGCTATTTCGTCAATTTTGTTCTCTTGGTCTAGCTCAAGGTTTCCGTTGTCTAGCCTTTTAATATTTATTCCGAGAAATTGCGATACCCGGCCGAGATTCTTAATTTCGTACTCCTTACATAATTCCGCGTATATATTGCGCGTGTTTTCTTCGCTCGCGGCGACTAAAATATCGTCCACGTACACGATTATATAGGAAATATCCCCGCTTTCATTTCTCTTATATAAGCACTGATCTGAATCGCACTCCTTAAAATTTAAATTTCTTAATGACTTGTTAATTCTTATGTACCAGGCCCTCGCGGCCTGTTGTAGCCCGTATATTGCCTTCTTTAGCTTGCACACCTTATCTTCCTCCCCTTTTACAACGTATCCCTCGGGTTGCTTCATTAGGACTTCTTCGTCTAAATCTCCATGTAAGAATGCCGTCTTTACATCTAGGTGTGTAATATTTAAATTTTTATACACGGCGGCGTTTAGGAAGCTTCTTATTGTGGTGTGCGCTACCACCGGTGCATACGTTTCATCGTAGTCGCTTCCGTATTTTTGCGAGTAGCCCTTCGCGACAAGTCGCGCCTTATATCTCTCTACCTCTCCGCGTGCGTTATATTTTGTTTTAAATGTCCACTTACACCCTATTATACGTTTTCCTGGTGTTGGTTTCACCAATTCCCAAGTGTTATTCTTCTTTAACGACGTAATTTCTTCATTTGCGGCCTCTATCCATTTGTTTTTTATTTCAGTATCCCTGATATTATTTATGTCTTCCCAATTTTTCGGATCTTGTATTTTACAGATATTCGCGCTTATCCCGTAGCGGTCAGGGGGGACACCTCTGTTGCTTCTTAGTGACCTTCGCGGTTCAGCGGTGCTTTGCTGTGGGGTGTCGTTTTGATTTTGTTCATCATTACTTAGTTCAATCTCCACGGTTTCAGTAGGTGTCTTTGAATCATTTATGCTTCTGTCAATTTCGCTCGTTCCGTTTTCAAGGAATTTTACGGTTCGCGATATTATCACTTTGTTTCCCCCTGTGTATATTCTATATCCTTTACTACGATTATCGTAACCCAATAGAATGCCTTCAACGGCCTTTTTGTCAAATTTGGATCTTTTCGATTCTTCGACATAGGCGTATGCCTTACATCCGAAGGTCCGTATGTTCGATAAATCGGGTTTTCTGTTATTCCACAGCTCATAAGGTGACTTATTGTTTTCGTTTGCTTTGGTAGGCAAGCGATTTATCAGGTATGTTGCTGTAAGTACGGCTTCGCCCCAAAATTGGTTTGGTAAGTTCGCGTCAGATAACATTGTGCGCGCCATCTCAACTATAGTCCTATTTTTGCGTTCGGCAACACCATTCTGCTGGCTGCAGTACGGGACGCTCAACTGGTGTTCTATACCGTTTTCTGATAGGTAACTCTCAAAACTATCTCCTAGATACTCCTTTGCGTTATCGGATCTGATTGCTTTTATAATTTTTCCGAATTTATTCTTCGTTAGGGCTATGAATTCTTTGAGTTTTGTTATTGCCTCTGATTTATGTGAAATCAAATAAATCATTGTAAACCGACTGTAGTCATCAGTAAAAGTTATAAAGTATTTCTTTCCACTGAGTGTTTGTGTATGCATTTTTCCGCAGATGTCTGTGTGTACCAGATCTAATGTTTCCTTTGATCTATTGGAGGCGGTTTTAGGGTAGGGTGCAATCGATAGCTTTCCCTCGACGCATTTTGTACAAGCAGTTTTATGCCTACAATTATGTATTTCTATGCCCTCAGCTAGTTTGTGTTTCGCGAGATGTTTTAACGCTTCAAAATTTTTATGTCTCAGCCTCCTGTGCCAAATGGATATGCAGTTTTTATCGCTGCAAGATGTTTGAATTTGCGCGTTATATCCGTAATCGTCTTTGGGTTGTAATTCATATAAATTGTCGTTTAACCTAGCTGTTAAAATTGTGTGGTTATCCTTCACGAACGAGCATTTCTGTTTTTAGCACTTTCCAACCTAGTTGAAAAGTGCTTATGACTTCGGTTTGTCTGGCCGTATGGCCGGATGGCCGTCTGGCCGTCTGTCCGTGCTCTAACTCCCGTAAATATGCTCGGATTGCTCTGCAATTTTTATATGTTATTGTCGTTATCTATGGCACGTTCCCTATTTCAACTGAAGTGTGTAGCACTTATAGTTTTCTTACAGGGACACTCAAAAGAATTCCGTTACATTGCGGTCTATGGGGAAAAATCATTTGCGGTTTATTTTAAAAATGTTTCACTATTGTAAACGCATTGAAATTTATATAGATCACTAAGATGCATTAGAAGAAGCTTAATATGGAATAGTAGGTGTATAGCACTTAGAGTTACTTTACAGGGACAGTCAAAATAATTCCGTTACATTACGTCTAAAGAGAAAAATCGTCTGCGGCTTATTTAAATAATGTTCCACTATTTTAAACGCATTGAAGTTTATATATATTACTAAGGTGCATTACAAGAGGCTTACTACAGAATAGTGTGTGTATAGCAGTCATCGTTCATTTACAGGGACACACAAAAGAATTCTCTACTGTCTGTTAACAATAATTCCTCGAAGTGCGTTTTAAGTTACTGAAAGCGATTTTAATTTTAACTCGCTTTTTGTCTATTACGTGGTGTGTATAAATTCTGTAGATCCTATATACAGGGAAGCACAAAAGTTCGCGAACACATTTCCGTATTATTTAACTCCAGACGGAGAATTTTAAACTGTGCTACGCGTTTCCTAACTGAACTAAAATTTATTATCCTATGTAGTATATATACAGATCTATAGATCCTATACAGGGCTGAATAAAAGTATTCGGATTACTTAGATGTTGTCTTTTAGCTTATTAAACGGTATGATTTGTAAAATTATTTTGGAAGCGTTGGAAAGTGTTACATAACGCGATTTTAATCTTAACTATCTTTTTGTCTATTACGTGGTGTGTATAAATTCTGTAGATCCTGTACAGGGCAGTAAAAGTTCGCGAACACATTTCCGTTTATTGACAGAAACTCCAGAAGGAGAATTTAAACGGTGCTACGCGTTTCCTAACTAAACTAAAATTTAGCATCCTATGTATATATACAAATCATATACAGGGCTACATAAAAGTATTCGGATATTTTTCCGAATATTGTATATATTGAAAATTCCTGAAATTACGTTTTTAAATATGTTATGCGTTTTCCAAATTGTTTACTTAGATGTCATCTTTCAGCTTATTAAACGGTAATGATTTGTAAAATTATTTTAGAAGCGTTGGAAAGTGCTACATAATCTATGCTTGACGCAGGATTTTTCGTTCTTGTTCAAATATTACTTTGATATTGTTTTCGGTGGCCCTTTTTACCGATAGCAGATTGTTCTGCAATTCGGGACAGTATAATGCGTTTTTAAGTGTAATGGAATTTTGTGAATCTATTTTAATGTTCACGTCTCCCAGACCTTGTGAGCATAGCCGCTTTCCATTCGCTATCGTAATATCCCCGAAGTTTCCTGGCGTAAAATTTTCAAAATTATGCTTTGACATTACGACATGCCTAGTACATCCAGAGTCAATTATATATTTTTCTTCATTTGGTGTTTGCGCCCTGTTTACGGAGATGGGTTCGATTTTATCTTCTGATGTTTTGTCGTCGCCAGGGGGAACCGAGCTATCTAAATCTTCATCACTTTCGATTTTGTTATTGAAACAATAGTTCGAAGTTTCCTTGGGGTTGTTCTGGGCATTTTTATGACCGACAGTATTGTTCCTATAGTTACTGTAATTATTGAATGTTTTGTTTTTGTTCCAGTCAGGTCTTGCGTTATTGCAGTGTTGGTTTTTATTTTTCAAATGGAAGCATTCTGATGTTGTGTGGTTTTGTCGTTTGCAGAACCCGCAATATTTTCTGTTTTTGTTCTGTCTGTTGGATACTCTATACGCGGTTTCACGCGCATTTGTGTTCGATTGTTTGTTTTCAGCCCTGTGCTTGAATTCATCTAGTAGTTTTGTCTTAACAAACTCTAAACTGAGATCACTTTCATTCCTAGCTTCGAGGCCTATAATGAGAGGATCATATGATCTAGGGAGACTGCACAATAAGAGTGCTACGATATGAGTCTCCGGAATTTCTTCGCCAATGGCGTACAATTTATCCTTTATTGTTAGGATATCGTTGATGTGGCGGCTCATGTCTCCTCCGTCGCTTAATTTTTGTGAGTATAATTTTCGGAGGAGAAACAATTTAGACGATAAGGTGGATCTTTGTTGCACCTTCTTTAACGTGTCCCATATTTCTTTGGCGGTTTTTAAGTGCTTTATATGACAGATTTGGCTGTCATCTATCGAAAGATTTATTGTTGCCCTAGTTTTCCCGTCATTTTTCTTCCATGCATCGTCGGGAGTTGCAGGTGGGTTTTGGGTAACAAATTTAAATAAATCTTCCCTAATCAACAGCATTTCGATTCGAAAAGCCCATAATTCGTAATTACTGTCATTCAGCTTTTCGACAAGCGATATTTCTTTCGCGGACGAAGTAGCCATAATTAAATGTTGAATGCTACGTTATATAAATATATATATATTTTTTCAGTTATTTATGTTTATCATTAGTCTATACATCTATATCACAACATAATGACCTATATAATACTTCAATGTTCATTTAGGTTAATTATCTACCGTTTTGTTCATATATTCTATTCAATGTTTATTATTTTCTTTTGCATTATCAATGATCAATAGCAATAATTATATGTACCAAGAAAAATAATATCAATGATATATCTCAGAAAAATAATACCAGTAGTATATGTAATAAAATTCCACAGATATTTGTTATATAATACTATTCAATACTTATAATACAATACTTATATTATTATTATTTTTTTTGGTCTAGTTTTTTTTTTCTCCTCAGGGTCAGTCTGAATAATCTAAAAGGACGTGAGTTAAATTTACTTGATTGAAGGACCAGATAATTAATAAAAGTTTCTTCTCAATTATTTGAATAAAAAAATGTAAGCTTTGCTTACCTTTTATAAAGCGTAGTCCTTATTCATGACGCAGCGAATGGTGCTTGCTATCCGAACATGTAAATTCAATTTTTATTAAATGGAAACTGGAATCTTTGTAGAAACACAAAGTATCGTGACTTGTTGAGAACAATCTTTATGTATCTGAAAAACTATACAATTATCTTGGTTAAATATTTTACACACATACAATACAAAAGGAAAGGTTATTAAATCCATAAAAAGAGTTGTGCTTCGTCTAAATTCCAGAGCATATTGCTTCCAGAACACAGTTTGTTAAAATTGGACGAGCGAAATTGTTTATGTCTGATTGTTACGTAGTTTCAGCTTCAACTGATGAATAAAAGGAGCTCTTGAAAGTTCTTACACGATATTAGTCTGCTGAGCACACTTCACAAAGGTTTATTGCTGAGGTAAACAGTTTATTCTTTCTTTAGAATGTACATTTGTAAGGATTATGTCTCTGTAGAACTGTATTGCTGCCATCTTATGGGGTTTAAAAGAAGTTCCATTCCAGGTGGTGGCGACGCCTGTTGGTAGTTTACAAAACAAATTGTTGCATATATCACAAACCAGGGAACAGATGGAATCAATTTATAAACTGTTTCCAACACTATCTATAGAAGTTAATTTGATTTATTTTGTGCAGTCTGTATTATACTAGGTGTACCGGTTAATTCCCGCTGTTTTACTTAATAGATGGCACCAGCTATTAATGCAACGTTCAATCATTTGACATATAGTGTGTTTTGTTGTACTAACATAAGGCTTGAAAACCATAAATGTCAAAAGTTCTGAAAGTAATAACATCATATAAATATTCGTGCTCAAAAATGTCGAATTTCGTTCCTTCCAAAGAGCATTTGCGGACTGTGCTTTTGTTTCTGTTTCATTCCAAGAAATCGGCTGCTGAAAGTCATAGAACTCTTGTGAAAGTTAATGGTGACAATGCATTATCAGAAACAACATGCAGAGATTGGTTTCGACGATTTAAAAGTGGTGATTACAGCGTTGAAGACAAAGAACGTCCAGGTCAGCCAAAAAAGTTTGAAGATCCCGAATTGGAAGCTTTGCTCGACGAAGATCCGTGTCAAACACAAAAACAGTTGGCTGAGGGCTTAGAAGTTTCACAACAAACTATTTCCGATCGATTAAAAGCCGATTAAAACGTCCAGAATGGGCTAGAAGACATGGAAAAGTGATTTTGCAGCATGACAATGCTCCGGCTCATACCACAACTTTGGTCACGGACACCGTAAAAGCGCTGGGATGGGAACTGCTGCCTCACCCGCCGTACTCTCCGGACCTGGCCCCGTCCGACTACTATTTGTTTTCATCAATGTCGCACGCATTGGCAGAGCAACACTTCGATTCGTACGAAAATGGGAAAAAAATGGCTCGAAGACTGGTTTGGCTCAAAAAACGAACAATTTTTTTGGCGAGGCATCCACAAATTGCCAGAAAGATGGGGAAAATGTGTAGCTAGCGATGGCCACTGGTTTGAATAATCCATTTTTATTATTTCCTATGTATTTTTAGTTTCCAAAATCAATAAAAAACAGCGGGAATTAACCGGTACACCTAGTATGATCAACAGCATTTAGACACACCACATAATATACTAAAATTTTGTTAAGCTTATAAATGCATAAAATAACTGAAAATGCACTTCCAGCAATTGTTGCTGACTAAACTATAATGTATCGGAATACTTTTAAACAGCCGTGTAAAAGAACATTGAATGTTACATGCCTTATTTTCTATACAGAAAATACCTCACTTTCTATATCGAGTATCTCAGTAGCATACAATGGTGGAAAAAAAGATAGGGACAAACTTTAAATTGATAAATTTAATCTTCTACCTCATTTGATAGTTTTTCCCTTTTATACGAAAGGAAATACACTTAATAATCTTTATTATGTCAAATATTTGGCAAAAAATGATTAAATTTTAGTTTTGTGTAGTTTTATTCAATATTGCACATTAAGAAAGCTGAAAAAAAAAATGCTAGGGACAACGTTGCAGCCCCCCACCCCCGCCCACAAAAAATCCAAACTCGAGTTCTAATTAATGCAAAAATAAACGGAAAGCACCGTTTTAATTCAGATGAAGTTCTTTAAAATTATATATGGTTTATTTTGCCTTACGAGGTCGCCTATGTAATAACGAATGTGCCAACTTTGATTTTTTAAATGATAAGATCCACTTTTGACACCATGTTTAGATCATTGGATCAAGACAAGAAAACCCAAAAATAAGGTATATATATATTTTTTCTTAAATATCCACAGAGTTACCGAAGATTCTTATTAAGGGTCTATTCATAAATGTCGAAAAATAAAATTAAGATTAATATTAAGTATATTATGTAAAGTGTATAAATGTTATAGATCATATACAGACTGCGCAAAAGAAGACGAAAAAACTTCTATAGATAGGAATTGCTGAAAGCGTGTTTTCACTTCTGTTATGCATTCTTCAATTGAGCTAAAATTTACCATGCATAGTGGTATGTATATCTATAGATATACATACGTATATATCTATATACAGGGTGATTCATAAAAGATGGGCAGAACTTTAAGGGGTTATAGTACACTTAAAGACAAATAATATTAAATAGGAGACTAAGGGTCCCAGACGTATTCCCAAGGAGATAGGGGGCATTAAAGTTTAGGGTCCGAAATTTCAAATGATTATAAAACATGGAAAAATTGGTCGATTCGTTTGCGGTTTTTGCAAAAAATTTTCTTTATGCCAGTATTTTCTTGAAATAAAATTTTAAAGTTCATTTTCAAAAAATGCCGATAGGGGGCGCTTTAGACTTTGGAGTAACAAACAACTATTTTTTAACGTTATTTTTTGTATTTCTTTAAATGATTTCGAAAGCTTAGACTTAAACTTAAATTTTGATCTAAAAATCTGAGTCCTAACGAGTAGTTAAGTAGCGTAAACTGAAATTTGAAATTTGAAACCCTTCTCCCCCCAGAACAAAAATCAGTTATTCCCGATCTTTGTGTCGTAGATTAGGCTCTAACTACTGCCGCGTTTTGCTAAAATTATTCTTTATGTCAGTATTTTCTTGAAAATAAATTTTAAAGAAAATTTCCAAAAAATTCCGATAGAGGACGCTTTAGACTTTGGAGTAACGAACAACTATTTTATACCGTTATTTTTTGTGTCTCATTAAATGCTTTCTAAAGCTTAGACTTAAACTTAAATTTTCAGCTCAAAATCTGAATCGCTGAGCGTGGTTCAGTAGCGAGGGGAGGGGGTTCAAATTTCAACTTCTGAACATAGTTCAGTTTGCACTACTTAACCATGCCCAACGATTCTGTGCTGTGATACGAGGCAAAAATACAACTTTCGTCAAGGACTGCATAGTCGGAATTCACTCATAAAGGCACTGGCACAGTTGGAAACGTCGCTCATGCAAACGTTAAAGCTCCATTCCTGACGCTAGTCACCGGGTGAAGAAGGAAACAGAAAGTATGCAAATGTCAAATGGGGAAGAAGAAGAACACGTATGCAAAATTTCGACACGATTCAGGCATAAAAACCACTGAACGGTGAGTCAAGTGTAAGTCGCTGTAGTAATGAATCGGAAGATGGTGCCCTTCACGAATAAGGAAAAGGCTGAGATGCATTTAATTTACGGAGCGGCAGATGGAAATGGTGCAGAGGCACAATGAATGTACGGAGAGCGATTTCCTAACAGGCGGTTGCCTAACCGCAAAACTTTCGAGCGCTTGCACAGACAGTTGTGTGAGACGGGATCATTTCTCGCTTCCCGGTCGAATGCAGGTCGTGCAAAAAAGGACGAATCAGTAGTTGTTGCAGAAGCCATTCTGGATGTAGTAGCGGCGCAGCCAAGTACAAGTACACGAACAGTGGCTAGCCAGGTGGATACCTCACAGTCCACGACTTGGAGGGTACTGAAGGATGAACATTTGCTCCCGTTTCATGTGCAACGAGTCCAGAAACTGTCTCCAGGGGATTATCCAAATCGTATTGAATTCGCCCGCTGGTTTCTGCAGCAGAACGCGCTAAATCCACATTTTGGACGAACTGTGCTTTTCACCGATGAATGTACCTTCACACGTGAAGGTACATTTAACACACACAATGCACATGTATGGGCGGATGTCAATCCACATGCTACGTATCCACATGCTCATCAGAGACGCTTTTCCATCAATGTTTGGGCAGGAATCCTCGGAGACCACCTAATCGGACCGTACCTTCTTCCTGAACGCCTCAACGGTAAAACATACCTCACATTTCTGCAACATGTGCTGCCAGACCTGTTAAACGTTGTTCCTCCACGCATCCGGCGGGTCATGTGGTTCCAGCACGATGGAGCGCCAGCCCATTACGTACGAGACGTCCGCAACTATCTGGACATCACATTTCCGAACAGATGGATTGGTCGAGGTGGTCCTGTTGCTTGGCCTGCTCGCTCGCCAGATCTTTCACCCCTCGATTTCTTTTTTTGGGGACGATTGAAGGCTCTTATGTATGAGACACCCATTGAATCCCCCGAGGAACTGGTCGCCAGACTTTCCGCCGCTGTAGGGGAAGTGCTCGAAAAGCCTGATGTTTTCGCGAATGTTCGCCGTTCCATTCGTCGCCGTTGTTCTGCGTGCATAACCTCTGGTGGTCACAATTTTGAACATTTATTGTGATTACATGTTAATAAATATGCTTTGGTAACATAATCCTAATTTGTGTCTTTTTACCTCGTATCACAGCACACAATGTGTGGACATGGTAAACTGAACTGTGCTCAGGAGTAGAAATTTCAAACCCCTCTCCCCAGAAACTTAACCACGTCTAACGATTCAGATTTTGGGCTGAAAATTTAAGTCTAAGCTTTAGAAAGCATTTAATGAGACACAAAAAATAACGGTATAAAATAGTTGTTCGTTACTCCAAAGTCTAAAGCGCCCTCTATCGGAATTTTTTGAAAATTTTCTTTAAAATTTATTTTCAAGAAAATACTGACATAAAGAATAATTTTAGCAAAACGCGGCAGTAGTTAGAGCCTAATCTACGACACAAAGATCGGGAATAACTGATTTTTGTTCTGGGGGGAGAAGGGTTTCAAATTTCAAATTTCAGTTTACGCTACTTAACTACTCGTTAGGACTCAGATTTTTAGATCAAAATTTAAGTTTAAGTCTAAGCTTTCGAAATCATTTAAAGAAATACAAAAAATAACGTTAAAAAATAGTTGTTTGTTACTCCAAAGTCTAAAGCGCCCCCTATCGGCATTTTTTGAAATTGAACTTTAAAATTTTATTTCAAGAAAATACTGGCATAAAGAAAATTTTTTGCAAAAACCGCAAACGAATCGACCAATTTTTCCATGTTTTATAATCATTTGAAATTTCGGACCCTAAACTTTAATGCCCCCTATCTCCTTGGGAATACGTCTGGGACCCTTAGTCTCCTATTTAATATTATTTGTCTTTAAGTGTACTATAACCCCTTAAAGTTCTGCCCATCTTTTATGAATCACCCTGTATAATAATAATATAGTATAATAGCTATAGTATATATCTATAGATTATAATATCTATAGATTCGAATACAAAGCTGCACAAAAGGATATGTATACATTGCCGTTTATGTACGGTAATTGCCGGAAAAGAATTTTCAGATGTGTTGCGCATTTTCCAGCTTCATTAAATTTTAATATAATATGTGTTACACAGATAAAAATCTATAAATAAATATAAAACTCTGCACAAAAGAATTAGAATACATTGCCGTCTATGAGTGGTAATTGCTAAAAAGGGCTTTTCGAAAGTGTCGTGTATTCTCTAAATTGTTTATTTAGATACATCCTTACATCTTATGAAAAGTTTTGTGACAATATCCTAACGCTATCGAAAAGTGTTTCATAATATATGCTTGATGCATGACTTTTGTCTGATGCTATTATTTTGTATTTTGTAATCAGCAAATATTACTGATTTTAATTGTGCAAGGTAAAGTACCGGTAGTATTAAATTAATTACCAGAAAAAATATGTATACGATATGAATATATTATATTAAATTTACTTTCAAAGAAAGAAAATTCAGTAAAATTGTTTCCATTGACTGTTTATTATTATCTTTTCTGCGGATGCTTTCCTAATAGTACACTGCAAAAAATAATTGTTGATTTTACAGTATAAAACTGGCATCCCAGCTGCCAGTATTATACCGTAAAATTAACAGTATTAAACAGTAAAATAAGCAGTAATACGCTGCCGTGCAAGCAGTAATACGCTGCCGTGCAAGCAGTAATACGCTACCGCGCATTCGATATTCTTCGATAAATAAAGCAAATAATACTAATTGGAAAAAGTGGTATTTTGGCTCATATTTTTAGCTATTATGTTTAAAAAAAAAAGAAACAGTTAAGGTGTTGATAAAGGGGGGTGATATTAAAATGTCTGGAAAAGATGAAATGGGCAATCAGGCATGCAGAAGCATACAAAAATCACATAGAAACAATGAATCGCAATTGCAATACATAAAGATTTAGTATATGTGTTTTGCTAAATAAAATATTTTATTGCATTTTACAAATGCAATTTGTGAAAAAAAAAGTCAAAAACATCACCAAATCATAAATTCAGAGGATAATTAAAGTAAAGCTTATATACACTAAATATACATTCTACTTTTCTGCTCTTAAACAATTGTTAAAAATATCTCTGTTAAGAATTCACGACAGTTAGAAAAACGTAGAGGATTATGTATTCTATGTACTTCATGAGTCTCATATCGGTACATATTGTAAAAATTAATCGTTTTCACTTTTGCAGTTTACAATTTAACTAAAAGGAAAATTTTTTCAGGATAGTTTTTTAAAACTTTTTTTTTATCTAACTTAAACAAAATATTTGTCTGAATTTTACATGCAAATCTACATTAGTGATAATTTTTTGTTTCGGCGAGTTTTTTTTTCTCTGGTAAATTATAAAAAATGGAAACAGAAGAAATAATTAGAGGCTGCTGAGAAATTTTCTTCTTTCAATAAATCATGCTTAAGGTAACAAACTACTCATTATATGCTAAAATATTTTCTTAATAATCATCATTACGGGCGTTTTAACCCTATTTTTTCCTACCTTAGCACAATCCATCAATACTGAATCAGCTGCAATTTATCCTTTCACTTCTGACGACATACTTTTGCAATGATAATTTTTTCAACACCTTTTAATAAGCATTTTAAACGTCTCTTTTGGCGGAAAACTATGGTATAGTTCCAGTTGTTAAATATAAAATATAAATTCTAGAATAATGATCAGCATGATGGATGATACCGGTTATGTTCGTCGAATCTTATTTTTAAACATTCTGAGACAGTTAAATGCTTGTTATTTTTTTTATTACGTTGGCGACCTATTTATTTACATATAAAGTTTTCTAGTGAGCATCTGTGGTGGCAGGCGAGCCAAATGATAAAAATTTCTTGAGATCAAAAGCAAAACAAATGCCGCCTCCCCTCGGCCATGGAGTGCCCAGAGGATATATAGTAAAAGTATAAACTGAATAATATAAACAATGAACTTGTTAAGAAAAAGGTAGGAATATCTGATCAGTAAAGAAAAGTAAACTCGTCAAAATAAAAAACAAGAAAAAAAAATCATGCGTCAAGCATAGATTACGAAACACTTTTTAACACATTCAGAATAGTGTAAAAATAAATTCACAGTTTAACCCTTTAACGGATAAAGCACTTCAATTGCTAAAGTGTTGAAATAAATGATTGACACCGGAAATTATGAACAAATTTATTTGTATATAAGAAAAAGCGATATTTCTCATACATAATAAATAGAAAACATTTCTATTAAAATTCTGCTGTCATTGTTGAATTTCGTAATTAAAATTTTGTGGTTTCGTACGGAAACCAATTTCCGTTAAAGGGTTAATACGGTGACAGTTGATATCTAAATAAACTATTTGGAAAGCTCATAACATATTTGAGAGCCCAATTTCTGAAATTCCCATCAATAGTCGGATAACAATTAAAATTCTTTTGTGAAGCGTTGTATATAATCTACAGATTTGTATATAGCACGCTAATAGTATACTAAAATTTAGTTCAGTTAGCAACGCATTGCATAGTCAAAAATTCCCCTTCAGCAATTTCCCTCAATTAAAGAAAATGTACTTTAATACTTTTGTGCATAACTGTATATGATCTATAGAATTTATACGCACCAAGTAATATGCTAAAACATTAGTTAAATTTAAAACCGCATGCTGCAAATGAAAATTCACTTTCAGCAATTACCGCTCATAGATAATATTGTAATCGAATTCTTTTGTACGCCCTTGTACATGAACGATAAATTCTAATCACACCATTTTCAAAAGTAAGCATCTGTAGTATATATCTGCATATATATATGTAGTATATATATTTCCTCAGTGCTGTATATCAATTTAAACATGGTTGAAACAGTGTACCATCGTTAAAATACATTGCAAATGATTTTATCTCGTAGACCACAATGTAACGTAATTATTTTGAGTGCTCGTCTAAACGAACTACAAATTCTACACACTTCATTTTTAATACCGAACATGTCATAGTAAAACTCAACAACACATATGAACTACATGGCGATTTGAGTATATTTGCGCAAGTTAAAGCACGGACAGACAGATAGACAGACATTTGGTCAGGCAAACCAAAGTCATAAACACTTTTCAAGTATATTAGAAAGTGTCAAAAACCAAATCTTCTAAGTGTGCTCATATGAAGTCCATAACAAGAATGATACAGCTCTAGAAGCTTACATTACTCATATGAGCTTCAGTGTAAACTAAAATTTGATCCAATTACATGATTTTTACTGTATCGTTTCTCAATTAGAATTATTTTCTGAAATTAAGGATTTCCTGTAGATATATTTTCCAATTAGGATTTTTTTCTTTTTCTTTTCCTTGTTTCTTTCTTTTTTTTTTACTACTACGCAGAATTGTAAATCACTTTATTCCCCATTGAAGATTATTTTCACTTCTAGTGGTATGACTGTTTTGCTTATAGGCCAGTTAAGAATGTGAATTGAACTGTCGTGAAAGAATGATGATGTGTTAAAAATTCATTTTCGAGCAATTCATCTTTGTTCTGAACATCAGATAATTATGACGTAAATCCGAAAAACGTCCACTGTTTTTTAAGTTGTAAAGCAAAGACCTACTGTTTTTCAACTGGCTTCAGAAAATGGTATGCTGATTTATCTCTTTCTACCAACGCCCCAACGAATTATTGTTGTTATCCACTGAATTATTGCCATCTTACTCTGCGATCATTTGCAAACCTAAGTGGCACCAAATTAGCCTTTTGCATAAAGGTGGTCTATCACTTTTTATGCAGTAAGTTGTTACACAGAGAGGCTCCAGGTGTGTGTTATTATGTACGAAACGCTTGGGATAGTGCGATTAAATAAAAAGTTCTTTAGAGTGACACATTTTAGGGTGTGGAATATGCGATGACATTTGTATAATTGCATTAATATTTCTTCGGAGAAGACTCGAACACATTTAAAATGAGTTACTTTTCACAATACTTAAGCTGAAAATTAGTTTGATTTATATTCAGAAGTAAATAGACAGAAAAAAATAAAACCCAATTTGGGTCGAAAGATTCTTAGGTATGTGCCCAAATTGGGCCATACCTGTTTTGGTTACCACTGTGTATCCATTTTGGGCACTGTTAAATACCCATTTTTTTTTAAAATGGGTATTTAACAGTGCCCGAAATGGATACACACAGTGGTAACCAAAACAGGCATGACCCAATTTGGGCACATACCTAAGAATCTTTTGACCCAAATTGGGTTTTATTTCTTTCTGTGTAGTTCGGAAGAGGAAAAAATATATTTTAACAAACATTTATCTGATTATTTTATATGCTGTGTTTGGGCATATTATTCGTTAAAGTATGAGGTATATAGTCCTCTTCTGTTAAAATATTTTAAAATAAAATATTTATATTTTGACACCTGAACAATTATGATTAACTCACCAAGTGTCCACAGTTTTTCCACTTGTAAACAGAACAACTATTAAAAATTTTCTACAGTAGCAGTAAATGCTTTCTCTGATGATTTGCTAATTTATACATTTTTACCAACACCCTAGTTTGGAAATAGTCCCTAATCAGAAGCTAATTTGATGTCATTTGCAAGCCTAAATGACACCAAATTAGCCACTTGCGTAAAGGTGGTCTGTCAATTTTATCCACCAAGTTGTTATTCAGAAATGCTGTAGGTGAGGCTTATTATGTTTGAAACATTTGGGATATTTAGATTAAATAAAAATTCCTTTACAAGGACATATTTTAGAGTATGGGATATGCAATGGCATTTGTATAATCGCATTATTATGCGTATATGCTAAAGACACGAACACTTTTCAAATGAAACTATATTTAAAGAGCACTTAACACTTTGTTGATCGGTAATTTAATATGGAATATGAGTTTCGGATCTATACAAGCTCCACCCTTTTCTGAAAATCTTTGGAAATTTGGTTTCCTAAGATATTTTTCTCAATATATGCATAAGTAAATACAACACTGCAAATATTTATACACTTTTCAGAACACTTTTTAGAACACTTATTTTGTCCCTTTGTTTAGCACACTTTTTGGAACAGTTTTTAGAACACTTCTGAGACTTTCTAGCACACTTTTTGAACACTTTTGGGAACACGTTTGAGAACACTTTTCGGAAGACATTTTGTCCCCTTTTTCAGCACACTTTGTAGCGCACTTTTTGGAACACTTTTCAGAACACTTTTGAGAACACTTAATTTGTTCAGCACACATTTTGAACACTTTTGGGAACACATTTGAGAACACGTTTCGGAACACATTTTGTCCCCTTTTTCAGCACACTTTGTAGCGCACTTTTTGGAACACTTTTCAGAACACTTTTGAGAACGCTTAATTTGTTCAGCACACATTTTGAACACTTTTGGGAACACATTTGAGAACACTTTTCGGAACACATCTTCCGTATTTTATAGAAATTTTTATGTCATTAAAATAAAATTTATAGGACCAAAAAAGAAAATAAGGCACTTCGCGAGGACAACCTTATAAGGGACAGATACATTTCGGCATCTTTTTTTCATTTCTGAGTAAGTTTATAGAATTTAACCAACCCTTCCCGCGAGCGGATTCGAACCCATATGTCCCGTGTACTAACCCGATGTCCTAGACCACAGCGCTATGTGTAGTAAAAATAGTTTATTTACTGTGGGACCTTTTAACGTGCAGTTAATGGCCACTCTAAGTTTATGTTATATTTAAGTAGGGGTAATCTTTCAATATAAATATATATATATTTCTTGTCTTTATATAGTAAACAGTTGAAAATCATATAAATAGGCAAAGTCTTCTTACCTTCTGTTTTCAGGATTCTGGAGTAGTGTATCCAATATTATATCGTGACATTTATTTATGACACTGTCACTTCTCATATGTATATCCTTTTTTTCACTGTCGCTTATGTAAACGAAGAAAAGCATTATTATTGTGTGAATATTTATAATTGATATGATTCTTATCTTTTAAAGTTAAGAAGATTTAATATTCTATATTTTTACAATTTTACATATTTAAAGATATAAAAGTTTTATACGCTTTAGGAGCGATTAAAAGTTACGTCTTTCAGTCCGGAAAAATCATGTTACACTGACGTTGAAACAGTCTATAAAGAACATAGTTGCCATGGCTGCATGAGGCCCATTTTTGGGGTATTCACAGTTTTAAGTGTTTACAGAAGTTCTCGCACATGGCTTTGACGTCACGAGCAATCTGGTTTCTCAAGTGCAGAAAGTTTCGGCTTGATTATAGCTTCCTGAGTGATAAGCTGGGATTACGTGTTTCGGAGAAAGAGGGTTTTCAATACACCCCCCTTAATCCCAGGTTGAAGGAAGTTCTTGCAGTTTCAGTCTTTCAAGGTTTCTCAGATGTTCAGGTTTGGGAGTGGGCTTGGTCAACAGATCTGCGATCATGGATTTGCTAGGACAGTACTTCAGTGCGATTATCTTTGCTTCTGTTAGGTGTTTGATGACGTGGTACTTCACCTCGATGTGTTTTGTCCTGTTGGAAAGTTTCTCGGATTCCGTCATCTTTATCGCTGAGAGATTGTCCTCGTATAGTGTAATTGGACAATTTTGCGGTAAATCTAGATCGTCTAGAAGTTTTATGAGCCAAACGATTTCATTGGCTGCGCTTGCTGCTGCTACGTATTCCGCTTCGGCGGATGATTGAGCGATGCAAGACTGTCGTTTGGATATCCAGTAGATTGGATTCTTGCCTATCATAAAAACATTTCATGTAGTAGATTTTCGCGTTTCGGGATCTTGTGCCCAATTTGCATCTGAATATGCTTCTAAGATTGGTGCATGTTCGGTGTTTATAATTAAGTTTAAGTTCTTTGTGGCATTTAGGTATCTCATTATACGCTTCAGAGCTTTCCAGTCTATTTCGGTTGGTTTTTCATTTTTCCGGCTTAGAATGTTTACAGCCGTTAGTATATCAGGTCTAGTTACTGTCGCTAAGTATAATAATGCACCTATTCCTTGTCTGTACTTGTGATTATTTGGAAGTTGGTTTTCGTTATTGTTTATTTTTAGATAACCTGTGTCCATGGGTGTGCTGTATGGTTTACTTTCTTCAAGATTGAATTTATTTATTATTTCATTAATTTTCGTTGTATGGTTTAGAGCGTAGCCGTTGTCTAATTTCTTTATGCTTATTCCTAGGTAATTCGTTACTTCTCCTAGGTCACTAAGTTTGAATTTAAGTTTAAGTTTCTCTACAAATTTTTCAATGTTTTCTTTGTTTCCTGCTACGAGCAGATCGTCCACGTATACAATTATGTAGACTGTGTCTTCCTCGTTTTTCTCTTTGCGCGTAAATAAACAAGTGTCTGTAGTGCTTTGCACAAATTTCATTTCCTTTAATGTTTCACTGATTTTCGTGTTCCAGGCTCTCGCGGCCTGTTTAAGTCCGTAAATAGCCTTCGTTAATTTGCATACTTTATTTATTTGGTCTGGTTTCTCATGACCTTCGGGTTGTGTCATGTATATGTCTTCGTCTAGCTCTCCGTGTAGAAAAGCTGTTTTGATGTCTAGGTGGTGCCCGTTAAATCCGTGATACGCAGCTGCTGCTAGAAATGTGCGGATTGTTGTGTGAGACACCACTGGGGCAAAAGTCTCGTCGTAATTTTCACCATATTTTTGAAGAAAGCCTTTTGCAACTAGGCGGGCCTTGTATCTCTTTACGTTTCCCGTATCGTCATATTTTACTTTAAAAGTCCATTTACTTCCTATTATTTTCTTTCCCTGTGGAGGTTCGACTAGTTCCCAGGTTTTGTTCTCTTTTAGCGAATTTATTTCTTCTTGCGCGGCGTTTATCCAATTTTGTCTTTCAATGGGATTTTTAGTGTTTATCATTTCTAACCAGTCTTTGGGTTCGTTAATTATGTTTGTTTTCACTGTATATGTGAAGCGATTGGGTGGTACTCCCCGATTTGTCCTCTCTGATCTTCGCGGTTCACTTGTGGATTGTTTGGGCGCGGGTGGTTCGCATTCTTCAGGTGTAAAGTCTATCGATATTTCCTTTGAGTTATTTTCAACTAATTGTTCATTTTCTACGGGTTTTGATTTTTCCTCTTCCGGGTTGCTATTGTTTTGAGTGTAAGGACATTTATTTTCAAGGAATTTGACGGATCTTGAAAGTATGACTCTTCCGTCGCTTGTGTAAATTCGATATCCTTTACTTCTGTTATCGTAACCGACAAATTTTCCCTGTTGTGCGGTTTCGTCTAATTTTCCGCGTTTTGATTTATTTATGTGTGCATAGGCTAAGCATCCGAATACTTTTAAGTAATGGATATTGGGCTTCCTATTTGTCCACATTTCGTATGGGGTTTTATAGTTTGATCTTGTCGGTAAGCGATTTTGAATATGGTTGGCAGTGCAAATTGCTTCTCCCCATAATTTTTGCGGTAATTGCGCCTCTATTAACATACTGCGGGTCATTTCTAGTAAATATCTATTATTTCTCTCCGCAATTCCATTCTGGCTGGGTGATTGTGGTACAGTGAGTTGGTGTTCTATGCCTTTTTCGCTTAAGTATTCTTCCATTTCGATACTAGTGTACTCGCCGCCATTGTCTGATCTTATACTGTTTGGGTATCTCCCGAATTTATTGTGTACTAGAGATATGTAGTCTTTGAATTTATCGAATACTTCGCTTTTTCTGGACATTAAATAGATTACACAAAATCTTGTTTTGTCGTCGATGAAAGTTACGAAGTATGTTTTTCCACCGATTGTAGGGGTCTGCAACGGACCACAGACGTCGCTGTGTATCAACTCGATTTTACGTGTGGCTCTGTATGACGCGTGTTTGGGGTACGGTGCTTCTGTTGTTTTCGCTCTTATGCATACCTCACATTTGTTTTCGTGTCTGCAGTTATTTATCGTTATTCCTGTAACTAGTTGATTTGTTAGCATTTCTTAATTGTTTGATAACTACGGTGTCCCATTCTGCGGTGCCATAATTCCACGCAATTGGGATTTTGACAGCTGTATGTCATGTTTACATAATTTTGTTCTCTAGTATCGTTAGTTAAATTTATTTCATATAGATTATTTTTCAACTTTCCTTCTAATATTGTTTTACCGTCATTTATTATGCTGCACTTTTCTTTTTCAAAGGTTACTTCACAACCGTTTTGGGTCGCCTTGCTTACGGAAAGTAGGTTTGTTTCTATTTTAGGTATGTATAGGACGTTTTTGAGTGTAATTTCTTGTCTTTTGTTTTCCGTTTGAATTTTTATTTCTCCGGAACCATATGATGTTAATTTGTTACCGTTTGCGACTGTTATTTCTGTTTCGGCGTCTTCGTTGAAGTTTGAAAGTAATGTTTTGTCGTTGGTAATATGATTTGAGCTGCCGCTATCTATTATCCATGTATTTGTGTGAGCTTTGTCCGCTAAAAATGCTACATTATTTATTTTATCATTCTTTGTTTCGTGTTCCTCATTTTTAGGATTCGGGTTTGTCTTTTCGAAGCATAGTGACGATGAGTATTGCTTTTGTTTGTAATGTCTGTTTGGTTGCGGATGGTGGTTAGATGTTTGTTGAGTGTAGCTGTTTTGGTTCTGTCGTTTTACGAACCAGCATTGGGCAGTATTGTGATTTCTCATTTTGCAATGTGTGCAGTATCTATTCTCTCTTTTGTTGTTATTTACGTATGCAGAATTCTTTAGTATTTTATACGCTTTTGATGTATTTTGCGGAATATCTGTGTTTTCTGCTCTTCTCATGTATTCGTCGATTAACTTCGTTCTTAGGAAATTAGGTGTCAGATCGGTCTCGGGGCGCGATTCAAGTGCGGTGATCAAGACGTTATAAGACCTTGGTAAAGAGCATAGCATTATAGCTGAAATATGTGAGTCGCTTATGCGTTCACCAATCGCGGCTAATTTGTCTATAAGCTCTAGTATATTTGTTATGTGCGTTTGCATATTTCCGTTCTCACTTAATTTGGTGTTATATAATTTCCTAAGGAGAAAGAGCTTGCTTGATAGGGATTCGCGTTCGTGGATTTCTTTCAGTTTATCCCATGTTTGGCGAGCAGTTTCGAGATTCTTTATGTGTATTATTTGCGCGTCTTCGATGCTCAAATTTATCAGAGCACGCGCTTTCTTATCTTTTTTTGTTCCAAGCGGAAAATGCCGCATCCGTGCTAGCTGGAGCTTGCTCCGTTATAGTTTCGATTAAATCATCTTTCGTTAATATCATCTCGATCTTGAATCGACAGTTAGCGTAGTTTGTGGCGTTTAATTTGTCTATCATTTGAGTATCTCTAAATGACGCCATCATTAAGTTTTCTTTTCTTCTTTTACTTTTTTCTTTTTCTTTTTATATTTTTATACCCTACTTTTTGTTTTTATTTTATTTTATATATAGCGCAGATTCAGACATTTAGTCTCGAATTCTTTTTCAGGCTCGAAATCTTTTTTATTGTAGTAAAAATAGTTTATTTACTGTGGGACCTTTTAACGTGCAGTTAATGACCACTCTAAGTTTATGTTATATTTAAGTAGGGGTAATCTTTCAATATAAAAATATATATATTTCCTGTCTTTATATAGTAAACAGTTGAAAATCATATAAATAGGTAAAGTCTTCTTACCTTCTGTTTTCAGGATTCTGGAGTAGTGTATCCAATATTATATCGTGACATTTATTTATGACACTGTCACTTCTCATATGTATATCCTTTTTTTCACTGTCGCTTATGTAAAGGAAGAAAAGCATTATTATTGTGTGAATATTTATAATTGATATGATTCTTATCTTTTAAAGTTAAGAAGATTTAATATTCTATATTTTTACAATTTTGCATATTTAAAGATATAAAAGTTTTATACGCTTTAGGAGCGATTAAAAGTTACGTCTTTCAGTCCGGAAAAATCATGTTACACTGACGTTGAAACAGTCTATAAAGAACATAGTTGCCATGGCTGCATGAGGCCCATTTTTGGGGTATTCACAGTTTTAAGTGTTTACAGAAGTTCTCGCACATGGCTTTGACGTCACGAGCAATCTGGTTTCTCAAGTGCAGAAAGTTTCGGCTTGATTATAGCTTCCTGAGTGATAAGCTGGGATTACGTGTTTCGGAGAAAGAGGGTTTTCAATACTATGATCGGTCGCGGTTTTCGCTCAAATGCTGTAACTTATTTGAATCACTTTTTATGATGTAAAAACTGAGTTTCATCTGTAGATGGATTTTTCCAATGTTTTTAATATTTTCTTTTCATAATTTTCAATAATTTGCGGCATTATTTGGTGCCTTATAACAGATAAATTTTAATTTATGTATTATATGCATAAAAAAATTGTATTAAGAGTAATAATTGCTTCTTTTTGCAACAGTACTAACTAGTGTTGAATTCAGACATTTTTCTCCGGGAGGGATTTCTGCTCTGGGGGGGGGGGGGGGGAATTGCACTTTTTGATAATTAAAAGTATAAAATCTCAAATCTTTCAACAGTTCTGTTAAACATTATATTTTTAACATTACATTTTAAAAATATTAAAAAAAATAATTAATGACTTTGGGATACGTAAGTTTAAATATGGACTAACTGATTTAATTTAAATTAAATTAGTTTAATTTATAAAAATATGAACTAACGAAATAAATTAAAAACGTTATAAAATTAGAAACTTGATTTTTATAAAAGTAAAGAAAAAACATCAACTAATTTTATAAATTTAAGGGAAAAAATGTGAACTTTGTAAAATTATAATTTATAAAATAATAAATTTTAGCGTAATTCATAAATTTGTAAGCCAAAACAGTTTAGTTTAATACCAATTTGCATAGCTATAATTTGCAGAGATATTATGTTATGAAACCTTTAAATAACACAATATTGCCTCACATTAAAAAAGATAAATTAAAAAAAAATAGTGAAAAAAAAAATCATAAATTTGAAGTACTATCAGGAAAAAAATAAGTAAATATAAAAAAATAAATAGATTAGATTTTTTATTTTTTATTTATTTTTTTGTAATTTATAAAAATAAAATAAATTTCTAAATATTTCATTAAAAAATATAAATATTACTATTCTTTTCACAATAAATTGACATGGCCTCGGTTAGAATGAGCCAGCTGGTCGAGTCGGGCCAGCCCTGTATCCTAGAAGAACTCTAGTAAATATAACAATCTTAATTCGCATTTCAAAAAAAGCGATTCCTGTACTCAACCTTTAAACGTCATTTACGGAAATTGCACTGTTTTGCAAGAAATACGGACATTGTACTGTTTTGAAAGAAATACGGGAAAAATCCATTAAATTTACGGAAAACTTTCTGCATATTTACGGATGTGAAGTCTCTTTAACGGAACTAATGTCATTTACGGAAATTGTACTGAAATTTTAGAAAAATGAAACTTCTCCGTAAAATTTTACGGAAAATCTCTTTTATTTTCACGGATATTTTTTAGAGTGTATATCGTTCAAATCATCGTTTCAATCACTATACCGGTTCAATTGGTTGGTTGGTTATTTGTTACGGCAAATTATCTGCGCCAGGGATATAGAACGGCGGGAGGGGGGGGGGTGCCCTCCATGACGGACCTTTCTAAGGTATCCTAACCCGTATTTACGCAAGGTTCGAAGAAAACCACTGAAAACTCCGAACGGTTAGGTCGACGGGCGCGACAGTGGTTTGAACCCAGCACCTCCCATCTACCAGCTTTGAAAGCAGAACTTCTCAGCCACTGGTGGGGCCACTATAATAGGACCCTTAATATAACGAGCTCATGTGCGCTGTAAAATAAATTTTAAAATTTAACTTACCCAAGTAATAAAAATAATGATCTTGAAATCCGCATTGATTGCGATCAAGGCTTCTTAGTAACAAAGTAGGTACGTCGTTGCAATTTCCGTCGTACAAAGCGTCGTTGTAACAAAGAAAGCGATGATTTAACAAGTGCGTCAAAATGTGTTCCAAATCTGTTCTCAAATGTGTTCCAAATCTGTTCTCAAATGTGTTCCCAATCTGTTCTCAAATGTGTTCCCAATCTGTTCTCAAATGTGTTCCCAATCTGTTCTCAAATGTGTTCCGAGTTTAGATTTAACAAATATCCTGAGCAGAACACTTTCGGTACACTTTTCGGAACACTTTTCGGAACACTTTCTTTATAGCGGAACACATTCGGAACACATTTCAGTACACATTGAGGTAACTGGAACACATTTTTTGAATCAAAGTGTTCCAAATGTGTTCCCAATGTGTGCTGGGAATTTGCAGTGTAGGGGATTCAGCTCGGGATTCCCGGGTTATAGAATATAGGTCAAAACCATTTTTTTAATTGAAAACTCGAATAGAATTTATATATTTAATATATTTTAAAATTGTACCCCTAACAATACCAAAAAGGATTTTTATAAGAAAAATATAAATTGTGTATTAAAATAAAGTTTTGAAAATAATAAATTAGCCACATAACAAGAGTGAAGGACACCAAAGATTTCGCTGCTTTCGATTCTGATAATTTGAGTTGTTTAAGCGAGTAGTTCGATTATATGTCTGTGAATTTTGTGTTTTATTTACATTATTCTATTTATTTATTGATGAAGTTTTAATTTTGTTATGGAAACAAATGATGAACTTTTTACATTGGTATCAATTATGCATTAAAATAAAGTTTTGAAAAATTTAAATTAGCCGCATACTAGGATTTAATAGCCGAAGAAATCACAAAAGATTTCGCTGATTACAGCTGCCGTTTCGATTTTGATTATTTAAGTTGTTTAAGCATGTAGTTCGATTACATGTCTTTTAATTTTGTGTTTTATTTATATTATTTATATTATTCTATTTATTTATTGATGAAGTTTTAATTTTGTTATGGAACCAAAGGCTGAACTTTTTATATTTGTATCAATTATGTATTAAAATAAAGTTTTGAAAAATTTAAATTAGCAGCATACCAGGAATTAATAGCCGAAGAAATCACAAAAGATTTTGCTGCTGACAGTAACCGTTTCGATTTTAATTATTTGAGTTGTTTAAGCACGTAGTTCGATTATACATGTATTTTAATTTTGTGTTTTATTTATATTATTTTATTTATTTATTGATGAAGTTTTAATATGTTATGAAAAAAAAAATGCTGAACTATTTACATTGATATAAGTGCAAACGTTATTATCAGGAGTAACCTAGTTTGTGAGCGTGTTGTCCGACATCCAACACTTGTGCCTGAAAGTTCATGGCATTCGCAAGCATGATTGCACCTCCTTGAATCTGAGCTTCACGTTTATTTTGTACGCTTATATGCTAATTAGATTACTGTGGTCAGCTAGTGTGTATAAATACATTGGTTAGACTAACAAACAAGTGGATTTTTCATGCCTAAACTGAGCGTTAAACCGACAGAGTGAAAAATGTCCCAAGCCGGGAATCGAACCCAGGACCCCAGAATAGCACTATGAGGCTCTATGGATTTTTTTTATTGCTAAATTGAGCGCTAAACCGACAGAGGGAAAAATGTCCCAAGCCGGGAATCGAATTCTGGGGTCCCGGGTTCGGTTCCCGGCTTGGGACATTTTTCACTCTGTCGGTTTAACGCTCAGTTTAGGCATGAAAAATCCACTTTTTTGTTACTCATTAGTTTCGGGCGAATTTCACTCCTGAAAAATTAATTGAAAAATTAATTGGAATTTACTTACATTGATTAGAGTTCAAACGAGTGGATTAGGTTCAGTCCTGCATTTCAAGAAAATCTAGACTGGAATTTCGCTTTGAGACTTGGAGTTTGCATTGTTGCCCACGTGCTCTGAAATATTGACGTTCCGTATTATCGGAGGAATTTTCTCTTTGGAAAGAAGTTAAGCTACGTACTTGAATAAAGTGAATTTCGTAGTCCACGGGATTCCAATTAGTTTGACGAATTTTTGAAGTATTATTGATTAAAATGTTTTCAACGATAGTGTTCTTCAACATAATCGTCTTCTTGGAATACCATTTTGAGAAGCCATTTTTTTTTGTTACGTAAGTTGAGTTTTACAATTACTAAATTTGCATTTAGATTATCTTTGAGTTAGCTGAATCTAAATTTGAGCATCATAGTTAATCATTGTCGCTCCACAACAAACCTCATTTCTTACTGATTTTAAGTAAACTTGCTTGTTTGAGCCTATCTATCAAAGATTATCTCCTTTAATAGTAGGATCCTAGGGTTCTAGCACAAAGTGTTAATCTTTCGTAATCGGGCTGCACGCGATAGAGATAAATTTTAAAAATAAAAAACATGCTTGAAATTATTTTAAAACCATAAAAAATCAGTAAATTGATACACTGTTTGCATTTCTAAAAACGATACGAATGCCATTGCGTTATTACCTTTTTAATGTGTCAGACAAAATTTGGGCTATTAAGGACAAACTCTTTTTGTTGATCATTTACAGTAGAATTTGGTATAAAACGATTAAACGATATGCTATATAGTATAACCATCCTTGAAAACTCATCTAACTAACAGTGAAGGTTCCGTCAAAATCCATTCGGCAGAATGTTTTTAAAAGGGTAAGCTTTCATAATCGGGATTTTAATGAAGTTACAGTACTTCAAATATAATGAAATTGATATGCCTCACTGAGGTGGGCTATTTGTCGAGAATCAAATAAGAAACATGCACTCGTGATACCATAATTCACTTTTATATTTTAACCGAATAATAAGGCTACTATAATTTGTGACTCGTGCTATAGTCAGTATACATACGTCAGGACACATTGCCGTTATCATTATCTTTTTATGCGTGAAGGTTTCGCTATGGTAATCCATTGTAAAATTTGGTAATTTTTGAAACTCAATATTTGAAAAACGGCATAATCATTAGATTTGAAATTTATATCAAGAAAAATACAATTTTTTACCTTTCTAACGCAGTTTGTCTAACAATTTTCTGACAAATACTTTTCGAGCTATTAATTTTTTCAGTAACTTCAAATGTTTCATTTTCCGAGATTAATCTGTGGCAACGATTAGCGAAAAACCTAAGTCGTCAGCAATGCATAGCTTTTTATTAAAGAGGATACATATATTTTCTGATAAAAGGTTATTAAAATTTTATGCAAGAAACATCACAAAATAATCATTCAAAACACGCCTTTAGTTAATTATGTGTGGTTTTAAAACACGCGCATACTTGTGACCGATCAAGAAAATGTTAAATTAATTGTTGGGATGAGGGGGAAGAAAATACTCTTAAAAATATTTTAAGAGAATATTTACGTTTTTTCAAATATATATATATTTTTAAATATGCTGTGTTGCATAGAATTAATTAAAGTATGATGTCTCTTACCAATCTTCTAGGAGAATTTTAACGCATAAAATATTTCAATTTTAGTATCAAATTATCCTATATATTATTTCTGTTGTCAACGTCCCTTTTTCTATGCATTTACAAAACGCACAACAATGGATGAGGTACCATTCGAAAGGTTTTTAAACTGGATTCTGACATAGCACAGTCACATTTCGTTAAAACATGTTTTTTGTTTAAAAATTGTCGTTAATTAAAAATTAAATCAGCATTGTTTTCATAAATGTAATAATAGGTTTTTCTCAAATCAATGTTGCCACAAAAATAAAATACCGCATTATAACGTTCAGCAGTGATTATAAAAATAAATAATAGAAAAAAGATAAAGTATCCGCACGAGTTTATTTTATATTTAAAATTAAAAAACAAAATTGAAATTGAAATACTTAGAAAAATATTCCATTGATCGATTGAATTTCATCGAATCGAATGTCTGTGAATACACGTGAAATACCTGATCAGGTATTTCACGTGTAGCCTAAAATATATGCTTTTTTTATTAGATTAAATTACGTGGTTGTATTCAATTTAATTTTCTTTGTCCCATGTTTTTCCCGAAGCGGATGACGTCATCCTCTAATGCAGTTAAAATGCGATTGTTATTTTTTTTCTCGCGCGTGCCTTTTGCACTTCGATCAGTTTTTACTGTAACTTTGATGGAGTAAATGAGATAATATTTTGGCTTGTCTAATGCTGTTTGCAGATATTTTTAACCTTAATTTTCCTTTATAAGTGTATACCTGCATCTAGAAATTATTAGATTTTGCTATAAAATATTCGACTGCAGTGCGAAATCCCCTCATGGATCCACTGGTTATTATATAATTTCAAACAATCCTCACAGCTTTTCATCTTGCAAAGATTAGCTCTACTGAATATTTTATGCAACACCAGAAAGCACTTTCGCCTTTGGTACGCTGATTTATATTTTTTTACCAACGCTCCAGAGAATGATTGTAGTTAACTTACTAAATTACTGCCTATTTCTTCTGAGATTATTTCCGAGCCTTAGCTAACATTAAATTAGTCCTCTTGTACAAAGCAAAAGTAGTCTGACGCTTTTTATTCTTGTTACACAGCTAAATTGTTACGCAGAGATAGTGAAGGTGTGGATTATTTTACTATGCATGTGACGCACGGAATATTGAGATTGAGTTAAAAAGTCTTTTACAGTGACACATTTTAGGGTGTGGAACCGGAGCATCACGAAAAACTTCTTCTGTAGAGAAGAAGATTTAGCGCGATGGCCCCGGTGGAACATGTAATGTTTGTGTAAAACATGTAAAACATGTTTGTATAATTACACTACTACACTTTAGTTTTGTATACTCCAAACACTTTTAAAATGGAACTGCAGTTTAAACAGCATTTAACGTACCAGTAAAACACGGTCTATCTTATTTTAACAGTTGACTGCTGGAAATAAAAAATAACACGGAATAATATTAATAATACGAAGATGGATCAAATATAAAACATACTTTTTTTTTTAATAAATAGAAAATTTTTATGCATGTTTTCATGGAAATTATGACAAGTTATTTAACGTGGAAAAATTTGTTTTCGAACATTGTATACTTCATATATTAATTTACGAGCAGGAAAAACCGAGTTAGGCTCCATCAAAATTAGCCTTTTGTTCAAATATCATGATCCATGATCAAAGTGACCCACTAATCAAATTTTGAACATGTGACCAAGTCCAATTGTCTTCTCATGCCCGAAACCCGTAGGATATAAAATTTAGTCAAAATAGTCTGAGCCGTATTTTAAATAAAATTAGCTTGACCCACAGTGACGCAAAAATGACCCACTAATCGGATTTTCTCGGACATGTGACCTAGCCCAAGGATTTTCTCGTGCTCGAAAATGGTAGGATACAAAATTTAGTCAAAATCGTTTGAACCGTTTTTTAGATAGAATTAGCTTAACCCTGACCCATGGTCACCCAAAATGACCCCCTAATCAAATTTTCTCGAACGTGTGATCTAGACCAATTGTTTTCTGGTACCCCAAAATGATATGATACAATATTTCATTAAAATCGTTAGAGCATTTTTTAAGATAAAATTTGCACATATATATATATATATATATATATATATATATATATATATATATATATATATATATATGTCACGATTTTACTTGCATCGCCATACTTTTCGTAGAATCATACTCAAGGCAAGTGTTTCTCCGAGGAATTTTACAGTCGAGCACCGAGACTCACTTTGTAGTGTACTTTTAGAATGCAAAGAAGAGACAGTCCATTTCCATTTTCACTTTTATTCGTAAATCAAAACAAACTGGCTAGGCTTTACTCTTTATAATACTCAATCCATACGTGCTGATTTTAATGCCGTGAAGAATCTTGATGATTTAATTGAACTAATAAGAAGACATCTTTGCTCTTAAAAAGGCAGTTGTTCTTTCGAAATCTATCGGCGGACAAGGAGAGTGTTCTACGATCGTGGAGTCCGCGTCGGGGTTGCGTTCACCACCGGATCCTGGAACCATCTGCCTGTTTCGCGGGAAAAACGCCGTATATCATTTCTTGAACGCTCCAGAATACATGTTAACTAAAAAGTCTCGCGACCAACCAGCGCGTTCGGATTACTTTTCTTTGCGGCCCAATTTCGAAGTTAACTGACCGTAATAGGAAAAAGCGCGGGATATAATATTCTTAGAACATTCTCGAAAATCTAATTCCTTCGAATAAATAAGAAGAGAAGAAAAGAAAAGAAATACATAGGTTTTATTAAGTATGGCAAGATGCCAAGATAATTTTTACATTGAGACTAGTCTTTCATAATTTGAGAAGTAATATTATTTTGTCAGGAAACATATGGAAATAAAAATAAAATAAATAAAAATACATAGGTTGTTATTTCAAAAGAGTAAAATATTTTTAGCTGGGAGATTGGTGTTTTTTAGAAGAATTAAATTCTAGGATGCATTTTATTTAAAGAAATAAAAGTGCGTAATTTTAATAGAACATCTATCAGCGCCATTTTTTAAGAGAATGAATTTGGAATAAACTATTTTAGCACGGTGGAATTTTGACAATCGAAATATTGGAGCGATAAAATAATTTAGAATAATGGGATTTACACAGAATTATAGTTTTAATGAGGCCAACGGAGAATTTTTTTAAAAATTTGTTTCATATCCCTCCCCCACCCCCCCCCCAAAAAAACAAGCTTATCTGAACAGCAGTTCCCTAACAGTAGTTCCGATAAGAGACAAAAAAAATATTGAGAATTTTTCCTAAATTATAAAAATTCTAAAAATTTTAATTTTTAATTTTTAAATCACCAAGAATCACGAACAAAGTACTTGCCTTAAAATTTTGGAAGAATAGAAATTAGAAAAATTTTCTAGAGTAAAGCATAACCTAAAATACATAAATTTTACAACAACACTTACTTTTTGCAAGTGTAAATAAATGAGAATACATCAAGATAAACTAAGAAATAACTAACATAATAAATAATATAACATAATATATAAAGAATTCAATGTAATAAATAAAAAGTTGGAAATTAATTACATTGAAAACTGAATTACATCGATATTGAAGAATACTAACACTATACATACTAATTGAAAATCTTAATTCGGAAGCTTCCGTAATCTTAAACAGTCACTGTTTGCGCAACAACAGCAGTCAACAACAGTCTCAAACAGTTCTCAATAAATTTCAGTCTTGTCTCCATTGTGGTTTGGGATTGACCCCACTCTAATCTATGGTGCCACTCTTTTCGTGGTCACACTAGAGATTAGAGCTAAATTATTCCATGCGATAGCTATCTTTTGTCACAATCAGTAATTTTTTGTATTTACCTTATTTATGTTATATTGCACTTACTGGTATATACACTACTTAGGTATATCACAACCTTGGTACCAAAATTCAAATTCATCATATATTTTATAACTACAATTCATTGTAAGCACTTTCATCAATTTCTCAACATTTTTCTAATATATTCTTTTAATAAATAATAACATTAATAAATCTCTTCAAATAATAAATAATATCAACAAACTTCAATAATTACTCTAGTAATATATCACAGTAAATATTACATTCCATATAAAATTCTTGGTTGAGGAAAAAAAAGTACATAGCAAAATCTGTTTGTTTCCTTACTTGAAAAGATAAGGAAATAAATTTTTGTTAGCCGAATTGTGCATAAAAAAAATTAACAATATATTATTTTTCCAATACTAAATAATTTAGATGCCCAAATATTTAGATAGGATTCACTCAACCAACAATTGTGAACAATAATATCCCTTTCTAATACTCTTCTTTTAACTACTAAAATCTATGACATAATCGGGTATAGCTAATTACCAAAAGTTAAGTGTAGAATCATATGCTTCTTTTTACACTTTTTAAGTAATAAGCAAAATAATTACTATAATAACAATAATAATAATAATAATAATAATAGTTGTTAGATAGATGGATGACAGAGAATTGGAATATAAAACTATTATTTACACTATTGCAATCCTTATTTTTCAACTACTCTCTTCAAAATATTTCAATACAGTATCACAATATCAACTTTAGACTAATACAGAATATCAGCATTCAAGAATAATTCAAGACCTTTATTGTATTTAACAAAATAAATATAGCTACTGCGAATACATTAAATAATATAAATAACATTTACTAAAAACTGTAATTATGTAGAATATTTAATTTCATTTTTCAACATCAATTTGAAAATTCCTAAAATCAAAATACACATCTTATGCCTGCATATGGTGTCTACCTAACCTCAAAAACTTTCAAAAACAAGTAATATTCCTGTGTCGACATACCTGATAATGTTGAAACTATGGTAATAAGAGATATTTAAAAGAATTTGAGTTTAATCTATTGTTTTTACTTTAGTTTGATTTTGTGAACCTGTATGTGAAGTTGTTTGTGTTGGTTTTTGTGTATTTTCATGATATAATTTGAAGTCATCTGGAAAATAATAGGGTCTTAATTTAGACACATGTACAATTACTGAATTGGCTTTAGTTTCATAATTAAATCTGTCTATTTCATAAGTCACTTCTGAAGGTTTGTTTATGATTTTGTATGGACCTGAAAAAGTGGGTTCCAACTTCCTAGTATTGGGATATTTAAATTCTTCATAAATTACAAAATCATTTACTTTTAAAGGACACTCAACAAATTTTCTATCATATAACCTTTTATTTTTGAAATGAAATTCTTTAGTACGCTTTTTAGCAATTTTTAGTGCTTCTTGAACAGGTGGATAATAATTTTGATTTAAAGGAGAGTTATAAGGTAATTTGCCATAAAATAGATATGCTGGTGGGAAATTAGTTATGGAATGAGGAGTATTATTGTATTCTTGAATGACTTGCTCTAATAACCGAGTCCATGGAATTTTAGATGAGATTGAGTTTACTTTACATTTTAATCTAGTGACTATTGTCTGGTTAACCCTTTCAACCTTCCCATTCGTTTGTGGATGATGTGAAGAGGTAAATCTTTGTTTAATGTTATGTGTCTTGAGAAATTTTTTGAATTGAGGTGACCGGAATGCCTTGTGCCGATCACTGAGTATTGTTTGGGGAACCTGACTATTGAAAATTTGTTTTAAGCAATTAATATATGTGGCTGATGTAACATTTTTAGATGGAAAAGCCCAGACATATCTTGTGGCATGATCTATTATTATGTGTAAAAATTTCTTTGTTGAGTTATAATAATTAAATCCACCCACAGTATCAATAGAGAGGCACTCAAAAGGTTGATCTGTGGCTGGTAGAGCTTGTAATAAGCCAAATCTTTTTGTTTTGGGTTTTTTATTTCTTTGACAAGTGTCATAATGTTTTACATACTGGGTTATATCTATAGTCATATTAGGTCAATAATAGTTTGGAGAAATTAAATTTTGCATTTTTTGTATACCTAAATGTCCATAATTCTCATGTGCAATGTGTAATAATTTTTTTCTTAAAGCCATTGGTACTACCACTTTTCGAAATCCATGTTTTTTAAGTATGATTATTCCATTCTCTGATCGATATTTCCTATCATTTACATTTTCCTTATTTTGCATCTCTATTATTTCATCTTTATCTAACAATAAATTAATATGTTGATTGAAAAAAGTTACAGGGTTTCTGGACAACGTGTCAGCTTCGACATTTGTTGACCCTTTTTCATACTTAATTTCATACTCAAACATGCTTAATTTTAAAGACCACCAGAATAATCTTCCTCTAGGATTCTTAACATTTCTTAACCAAACTAGAGATGCATGGTCAGTATGGATGGTAAATCTGACTCCATGAAAGTAATGATAAAATTTATCAAGAGTGTCAATAATCGCTAAACACTCTAACTCTGTAATGAAGTAATTCTGTTCATAACTCTTCAAATTCCTTGAATGGTAAGCAATTAGATGCAGAAACCCCTCTTTATCTGGTTGTTTAAGCACTGCATCTACTGCCATCTGCGAGGCGTCAACAAACATATGAAGTGGTAATTTTGCATCATAAATTTTAAGAATAGGTTTTTGGATTAAAGCATCTTTCAATTTATTAAAAGAATCTTGACATTCTGGAGTCCAATTCCATATTGTATCTTTTCTAAGTAATTTATTAAGAGGTTGTCGAATTTGAGCATATGTATCTATAAATTTATGATAAACAGTTATTGATCCTAGGAAACTTTGCAATTGTTTAATATTTGTTAGGGATTTTAATTTCTTTATAGTTTCAATATTTGCATTTGCAGGAGTTAGAATTCCATCATAAATTTCATATCCTAAAAAGTTAATCTTAGTCTGAGCCAATTTACATTTGGATAATTTGAGTTTAATGTTTTCTAATTGACAAATTTTGAATATTTGATTTAAATGATCAATATGTTCGTTTAGAGAGGAGGAGAAAATTATAATATCATCGAAATAGTGGCAAGCAAAATCTATTTTGTATTTATTTAGGATTCTTCTAATAGTTCTATTGAAAATGGGGGGTCCCGTTTTTATCCCGAATGGGAGGACTAACCATTCGAATAACCCAGAGCTAGAAGCAAAAGCTAATTTCTCAGTATCTGCGGGATGTATGGATATGTGCGAGTAGCCAGAGGCTAAGTCCAAAGTTGAAAAATACTGAGCACCACTCAATTTATCCAAGATCCCATCGATACGAGGTAATGGCTCGGCATCATTTTTTTACTATTGAATTTAATTTTCGATAATCAATACATAATCTAGTCTTTTTGCCTTCCTCTCTTTTCATAGCCAAAGTGACAGGAGCCGAATAAGGACTATTGCTCTCTTTAATTAATCCTGCTTCTAACAATCCTTGAATTTGATTTTGAATTTCTTTATCCTCAGCTGGTGAAGTTTTATAAGGCCTCAAAGATATTGGTAGGTCAGATTTAAGATAAACGCGTTGCGGTTCAATATTAATTCTACCCACATCATATTTATGTTTAGCAAAATATCCATGTAATTTTGAATTAATTCCCTTAAATCCCCATTTTGAATCAAATTTATCTCCCCCATTAGTTCACAATTAGAATTATTAACTTCGCGAGAAATTTGAGGAGTCATGAGTCTTCTATAATCTGGTTGCACTTCATAGTCATTATTTTCCTCATTTGATTGCATAATTACACTATTACCACAGTTCTCAAAATTTAGTTGTTCATCATGATAAAAATCCAAATCATTATGCTCTTCATTACTTTCAAAATTGTTATTTACTTGATAAAAATTAAACTTGTTATAATGATCATACTTATTTTCAAAATTACTACTGTCATTTTCAAATTTTATACTTTCATTATTCACTTGTACTTTATTAACATCAACAATATGAAAATGGAGAGCTTTCTCATTTTGTATGGCTACACCTCTATTTACAATTCTTTTCCCCTGTTTGACAATACAATGTTTACAATTAATTGTTAAATCAAATTTTGAACACTCTTTTAACCCCAATATAGCATAATTTAGATCTATATTACATACTAGAAAATCTACCCATTTACTTATTTTCCCAACCCTGATGAGCACTCTACACTTCTGATTAATTTCCATAAACCCTTTTGCCTGACCAATAATAGTAGTAGGTATTTTCTCAATTTTAGCATTAAGTTTTCTTACAAATTTCAATGGTAAAATGGCAATTGTGGAACCACTATCCACAATACAAGGTAAATTATAACTAGGGGTGTACCCATACACTATTAATTGTCATTCATTACCAGGATTACAAGCAAAAGAAGAAGCATTATGAGTATCAGAGGGAGTAGTATTACTTATAAAAACACACTCTCTTTCCCAATGGTAAGCATTTCTGACCCCCTTATTGGTGCAAATTCTGCATGGTCTGCTTGGATAAAGGTTTTGAAAATGATTGTTTTGTACAGGATTCCTATAATTAGGAGATCTCTGATTACATTGTCGTGCTGGTAGCCAATTCCGAGGAGCATATTCTTGCCGAAGTGGTCGGAAAGGCTGATAATTTTGTCGAAAAGATTGCATTGGGAAACGGGGAGCAGAAAAATTTGGCTGACGATATGGTTGATTGATTGGTTGTCGAGTATTGAGCGTTGGAGAAATTTCAACAAATTGTTTCACAATCTTATACCAGTCAGTGGTATTTTCAGAATGATTTACATTGATGGAATTTTGATATTCTGGTCGTAATCCATCAGTCAATCCTTGTAACAGAATAGTTTCACATAATTTTAACTGCCTACCTATTTCTACCTTTTTCCTAAAATAATCTTCTAAATCACTCAATTTATCCAGTTTAAGTGTAGTAAAATCAGAAAATTTTGGACATTTTAAGTCAATAAACCTCTCTATTAAAATATTTACAATTTGTTCATAATCATCACAATTTAAGCAATCATTAACATACACTTTAAGAGCTTCCCCTTTAAGATATTGAGATATATGATTAAATTTCCATCCCCCATTCCTATTTTCTCTTTTACAAATTTGGTTGAAATATTCTAGCCACTGCTGAATCCCCATTCCCAAATCAGGGTCAAATGCAATCATCTTAATTTCATCCATATTCCTATTATTTTTATCAATATAAATATAAGAAGGTACTCTATTATCTTTACAAAGCCCCGATCTTAGTAGCATTTAAATAACAATAGAATTTAAATAATCATTAACAATAAAATAAAACTAGTCGTTGGGGGCCACCGTAATACTTACCCATCATGGATATGCATAATGTAAAATATTAAAACAAAAATGTGTAAAGTACTTATAAAATGCATAGCAATTCAAATAAAATCGTGGCTTGATGACGTCATAACTTTATAGGCTCGATTACTGAATTGCTTGAAAGAGGTTTTTCCTTATAACTCCAAAAATAATAATCCTATTAACTAGCGGTTTATTGCATCTGATTAAGCATCAAATTTCCAATTAAAATATATCTTTGAAGTGAAATTTGGATGAAATACAGGGTCATGAAAAATTGAAGAGTGTGGAAAATAGGATTACAAATATCTCGGCAACTCATAATCCGATCGACTTCATGCTTTATGTAAAATTTATGGGGGTTTTTTTATTTTCTTTTATATTCCCTCCTTAAAATAAACAATTTCGAAAATTTTTATATACCTTTTATCAGAACGAATATTTCGAGAGTCCGAAAAAAATAGTTCCGGATAATGGAGGTTACTGAAATTCAATAGGCTTCTTCCCATTATTACATACTAAGTACATACCAAATTGCAAGTCTCTATCTCAATTTTTTCGGGAGATAGAGCGTTTACAGACACACACACACACAGACACTCAGACACACAGACGGACGGCAAAAATTTTTTTCTAAAAATATGTTTTTTGGAATCTCCAGTGTCTGAAACGTGTAAATACGTCAAAAAAAAATTTTCGATTTTCAAAACGATTACAAGACTTACCCTATACTACGTATGATGGGTAAGTAAAACATATAAAAAATAATCAAAAGGCATAAAATCACATAATAAAAATTTCAATCATAAAAACATAACTTACAACTAGAACCACCGTGTCTTCTTTTTACTTGGCCGCATATCATAGAATAAGTTTTTCAATCAGCACCAAAACAGTAAATCATCAAAGTTCCATTTAATTCCATTCGAAGGATTTACAAATCTCACTCAGTGACATAAACGTATTCTGATCTGAATTTCCACACTGTCATAATAGCTGAAGTCCATACACCAGCACCAAAAGCACAGAACAAAAGTACCGTTATCTAGCATATCCGCTAGACTTTAAAAATATCTGGTCATCCTGGTCGATTTTAAAAATATCTCTCCATCCTCGTCGACTTTATTTAGATAATGTCACGATTTTACTTGCATCACCATATTTTTCGTAGAATCATACTCAAGGCAAGGGTTTCTCCGAGGAATTTTACAGTCGAGCACCGAGACTCACTTTGTAGCGTACTTTTAGAATGCAAAGAAGAGACAGTCCATTTCCATTTTCACTTTTATTCGTAAATCAAAACAAACTGGCTAGGCTTTACTCTTTATAATACTCAATCCATACGTGCTGATTTTAATGCCGTGAAGAATCTTGATGATTTAATTGAACTAATAAGAAGACATCTTTGTTCTTAAAAAGGCAGTTGTTCTTTCGAAATTTATCGGCGGCCGAGGAGAGTGTTCTACGATCGTGGAGTCCGCGTCGGGGTTGCGTTCACCACCGGATCCTGGAACCATCTGCCTGTTTCGCGGGAAAAACGCCGTATATCATTTCTTGAACGCTCCAGAATACATGTTAACTAAAAAGTCTCGCGACCAACCAGCGCGTTCGGATTACTTTTCTTTGCGGCCCAATTTCGAAGTTAACTGACCGTAATAGGAAAAAGCGCGGGATATAATATTCTTAGAACATTCTCGAAAATCTAATTCCTTCGAATAAATAAGAAGAGAAGAAAAGAAAAGAAATACATAGGTTTTATTAAGTATGGCAAGATGCCAAGATAATTTTACATTGAGACTAGTCTTTCATAATTTGAGAAGTAATATTATTTTGTCAGGAAACATATGGAAATAAAAATAAAATAAATAAAAATACATAGGTTGTTATTTCAAAAGAGTAAAACATTTTTAGGTGGGGGATTGGTGTTTTTTAGAAGAATTAAATTCTAGGATGCATTTTATTTAAAGAAATAAAAGTGCGTAATTTTAATAGAACATCGATCAGCGCCATTTTTTAAGAGAATGAATTTGGAATAAACTATTTTAGCACGGTGGAATTTTGACAATCGAAATACTGGAGCGAGAAAATAATTTAGAATAATGGGATTTACACAGAATTATAGTTTTAATGAGGCCAACAGAGAATTTTTTTTTTATTTGTTTCATATATATATATGTCGTGATTTAGACTTTCAAGTTTGATCGATGAGTGGCAGTTAATAAACATTTACAATCCTGAGCAAGGTTTCCCATGTAAATCGCACTAGGTTGCCGTGTAGTAGAATTCACAGTTCAAGCACCATTTAGTTGAAAGTAAAAAAACTTTTATTGACATTTTCGAAGACGTCAATTCAGGAGTAATGCACGATATATTGAAACTACATCTAATCACCAATACATTCCATTTCGACAGTCGGTACTTTCCATAAATCTCTTTCCTAAAGCTCAAGGTGTTTATCCAGATGAATGGGATCTATCCATTGGCCACTAAACCCTCTAAAAATATATTTGAACTCTACATCACCAAATTATAAAGGACTATGAGGTAATTAGACGCCAAATAAAATTTCACTCCTTCCTTTTAGATACCTCCAAACGTTAAATGTTTCTACTGAAATCGTGCTGAGAGCGTTACTGAGAGCGTGCATCTCGTTTTAACTGGGCTTGCGTAAGAATACAACACACGTCACGTGACTCTATTTGTTCCAATCATAATGGTTTTAATGGGGTTTTATTAATATTTCCAGTGCATTAATTTTGAAGAAAAAAGTTTTCCTGGCGTCAAAAATATTCTAGATGCTTTTAAAGCCTCGCTACCAGATCAATGACTTATGAACAAAACAAAATATCTGTTTTGAGATTGTAGTTAATAAGTAATATAATTTTTTTTTAAAGTCAATTCTTACTTAGGTCAACAAAGAAAAAACTTATTTTAGTTACTTTTTATTAAATAATTACAATTAATATAAATATGTATATACATATGACAGAATCACAATATTAAGTGGTAAAATAGAAAGCAATTTTCCTTGCAATTTTCCATTTTAATAAATAATATAAGAATGGCCCGGATAATACGTAAGTACCAAAAATAATATGAAACAGTATAGAAAATAACATTAAAACATAATCACGAGTCAACAGTTGCCATGCCAACAGTTTCATGTAGTAGCTGCTCTTTCGAAGAGTGGAACCTAATGGAGTGTTTCTGCTCATTTATCTTCAAGTTTTGAATGGTAGTAGTTTGGTTATTTAATTTAATTAATTAATTAATATTTGAAAAAACTGTATTAACATCAAGTGTCATCCACTACAAGTTTAAAAAAATGTATTTGAACTTGAGTGGATGAATAAAAAGTACTGAAAATTTGAATGAAAAATAATTTGAGCATTTTAATTTTAATTTTGCTTTTTAATCATAAATATATAAAATAAACCCGTGCAGCATTAATGTCCCACGTTAACTTTATTGAACTTTTTTTTTATAATCATCGTTGCGGTATTTTATTTTTGTGGCATCACTAATTTGAGGAAAATCTTTCATTTCATTTATGAAAACAATGGGAGAATTTTTTTTCTCCCATATAAAACTAAAATTAATTAATTAAATTTAATTATTTAATTCATATTTGAAAAAACTGTATTAACATCAAGTGTCATCCACTACAAGTTTAAAAACATGTATTTGAACTTGAGTGGGTGAATAAAAAGTATTTTATTAACGATTGAAAATTTGAACAAGATATACAAAGAAAGTGTGAGCTAATAGTAGGAATTGAAAAATAGCTTTGAATTCAGTACGCGATAAAGAAAGGAAAAAAATGAATATTTGATGAGGAGGGAAAAAAATGAGAGCATTTTGAAATATTGTAATAGACATTTAATATTTAATGATAGAATGTTTTTTTTTAAAGAAATAAGGTTTTTAGAGCGGAATAATTTTAAGAGATATGATCTTCTCGTGCCCGAAATCCGTAGGATATAAAATGTAGTCAAAATAGCCAAACCGTTTTTTAGATAAAAATCGCTTGACCCACAGGGACCCAAAAATGATCCACTAATCCAAATTTCTGGAGCATGTGACCTAGCCCAATGATTTTCTCGTGCTCCAAAACCGTAGGATACAAACTTTAGTTCCAATCATCTGAGCCATTTTTAAGACAACAATAGCTTGACCCATGACCAAAATAATCCACTAATCGAAATTTCGCGAACATGTGACCTAGCCCAATTCTCTTCTCGTTCTCTAAAACTGTAGGATACTAGATTTAGTTCATATCCTCTGAGCCGTTTTTAAGATAGAAATAGCTTGACCCATAATGACCAATGACCAAAATGACCCATTAATCAAATTTTCTCGAACATGTGACAAAGTCCAATTGTTTTCTCGTGCCCAAAACCCGTAGGATATAAAATTTAGTCAAAATAGCCTGAGCCATTTTTTAAATAAAATTCGCTTGATCCACAGTGACCCAAAAATGACACACTAATCGTATTTTCTCAAGCATGTGACCTAGCCCAATGATTTTCTTGAGTCCAAAAACCGTCGGATAAAAAATTTAGTTTAAATCGTCTGAGCCGTTTTTAAGATAAAAAAAGCTTGACCTATAATGACTCCTCTCCAAAATGACCCACTGATCGAAATTTCTCGAACATATGACATAGCCCAATAATCTTCTCGTTCCCTAAAACTGTAGGATACTAAATTTAGTTCAAATCTTCTGAGCCGTTTTTAAGATAAAATAGCTTGACGATAATAACCCATGATCAAAATGACCCACTAATAGAATTTTCTTGAACATGTGACCTAGCCTAACAACCTTCTCGCGCCCGAAAACCATAGGATGCAAAATTTAGTCAAAATAGCCTGAGCCGTTTTTTTGATTAAATTCGCTTGACCCACAGTGACCCGAAAAGGACCCACTACTAGGATTTTCTCGAGCATATGACCTAGCTCAATGATTTTTTCGTGCCAAAAACCGTAAGATACAAAATGTAGTTCAAATCGACTGAGCCGTTTATAAGATAAAAATAGCTTGACCCATAATGACTCATGACCAAAATGACCCACTAATCGAAAATTCTCAAACATGTGACCCAGCTCAATAGTCTTCTCATTCCCTAAAACTGTAAAATACTAAATTTAGTTCATATCCTCTGAGCCGTTTTTAAGATAAAAATAGCTAGACCATAATGACCCATGACCAAAATGACCCACTAATCGATTTTTCTCGAACATGTGACATAGCCCAACAGCCTTCCTGTGACCAAAAACCATAGGATACAAAATTTAGTCTAAATAGTCTGAGCCGTTTTTTAGATAAAATTCGCTTGACCCACTAATCGGATTTTTTTTCGGACATGTCACCTAGCCCAATAATTTTCTCGTGCCCAAAAACCGTAGGATACAAAATTTAGTTCAAATTGTCTGAGCCCATAATGATCTTGACCCATAATGATCCATGACTAAAATTACCCATTAATCGAAATTTCTCGAACATGTGACCTAGCTCAATAGCCTTCTCGTTCCTTTAAACTGTAGGATACTAAATGTAGCTCAAATCCTCTGAGTCGTTTTTAAGATAAAAATAGCTTGACCCATAATGACCCACTAATCGAATTTTCTCGAACATGTGACCTAGTCCAGTGATTTTCTCGTGCCCGAAATTTGCAGGATACAAAATTTAATCAAAATCGCTGGAGCCGTTTTTTAGATAAAATTAACTTGACCCGCGTTGACCCAAAAATGACCCACTAATCGAAAGTTCTCGAATATGTGACCCAGACCAATAGTATTCTCGTACTCAAAAATGGTAGGATATAAAATTTAGTCAAAATCCTTTGAACTGGTTTTTAGATACCATTAGTTTGACCCTGACCCACCAATGATGACCCAAAATGACACACTAATCGAATTTGCTCAAACATGTGACCTAGCCCAATGGTTTTCTGGTGCCTCAAAACGTTAGGAAAAAAAATTTTGTCAAAATCGTTAGAGCCTTTTTTAAGATAAAATAAAATTTGCATATATATATATATATATATATATATATATACTGGGTGAATCTAAACTCTCGGGCAAAACTTGGTGGGGTGATAGTACACATCAAGACAAACAATATTAAATCGGAAACTAAGGGTCCCAAACGTCTTCCAAAGGAGATAGGTGCCATTAAAGTTTAGGATCCAAAATTTAAAATGATTATAAAAACGAAAAAATTGGTCGATTCGTTTGCGGTTTTCGCTAAAACTATTCTTTATGTCAGTCTTTTCTTAAAAATAAATTTTAAAGATAAAGTTTCAAAAATGCCGATAGAGGGCGCTTTAGATTTTGGAGTAACAAACAACTATTTTTTCCGTTATTTTTTTGTATCTCATTAAATGCTTTCAAAAGCTTAGACTTAAACTTAAATTTTGAGCTGAAAATCTGAATCGCGGGGAGTGGTTAAGTAGCGCAAACTGAACGGTGTTCAGGAGTTGAAATTTGAAACACACCCCTCCCCCCCCCCCCCCCCCCCCATGAACACAGTTCAATTGTTCTCGATCTTGGTGTCGTAGACCAGGAAGAAACTACTACCCCATCCACGTAAAATAAACGATAGAGGGATGACAAAACTAAATAAAAAAGTTATTCATAACAGACAGGAGCAATTTCTCCACGCAAAATAAGAAGTAATTTACAGTTACGTAGCAATTACGTAGTAACGGCCCGTGTCACTCGATTGGCCGGCAATGTGTAGTACAGAAGGATGTAACCTCCAGATGACGCTGTGATGGAAAGTGCTATAAAACCGCTGGTTGCCCGCACTCATCGTGTTTTCGTCTTTGACGGCTGTAGGGATGACCAGCTACACTAATCAGAAAATGACCGATATGCATTTTATTTACGGCACTGCTGATGGGAATGCTCTGGAGTCCCGGCGATTGTACGGGAGCGATTCCCTTCGAGACTCTTGCTGGACCGAAAACTTTTCGAACGCTTGCATCGGCGTCTCAGAGAAACCGGTTCGTTTGTCAGCAGGATGCACGACACTGGACGTACCAGGAGTGCGAGGACACCGGAACTTGAAGAGCATGTATTGCGTGAATTCGAGGAGCAACTGGAGGTGCTCCTCGAATGCAAGCCGGCGGTGTGAGGCCTGCATCGTTGCTTGTGGGCACTCTTTCGAGCAGTTTTTGTGATTACGCACGAACATCGTGTACCATTTTCTACGTGTCAATCTTCATTCATATTGCGCACTACGTGCGTACATCAAATTGTTTCTGTTTATTTTGCGCAGAGAAATTGCTTATGTCTGTTATGAATAAAGTTTTTATTTAATTTTGTCAACCCTCTACCGTTTATTTTACGTGTAGGGGGTGGTACTTTCTGGTTAAATTTCAACTCCTGAACACAGTTCAGTTTGCGCTACTTAACCACACCCAATGATTCAGATTTTCAGCTCAAAATTTAAGTTTAAGTCTAAGCGTTTGAAAGCATTTAATGAGATACAAAAAGTAACGGTAAAAAATAGTTGTTCGTTACTCCAAAGTCTAAAGCGCCCTCTATCGGCATTTTTTGAACTTTGCCTATAAAATTTATTTTTAAGAAAAGACTGACATAAAGAATAGTTTTAGCGAAAACCGCAAACGAATCGACCATTTTTTCCGTTTTTTATAATCATTTGAAATTTTGGACCCTAAACTTTAATGGCGCCTCTCTTCTTCGGAAGATGTTTCGGACCCCTAGTTACCTATTTAATATTGTTTGTCTTAATGTGTACTATCACCCCTTAAAGTTTAGCTGAAGAGTTTAGATTCACCCTGTATATATATATATATATTATATATATATATATATATGTATATATAACCACACACACATACACAAGATTTGCTCGTATTAAAATATATGATATATATATGCAAATTTTATCTTAAAAACGGCTCTAACGATTTTGACGAAATTTTGTATCCTAACGTTTTGGGGCACCAGAAAACCATTGGGCTAGGTCACATGTTCGAGAAAATTCGATTAGTGGGTCATTTTGGGTCACCATGGGTCAGGATCAAGCTAATTGTATCTTAGAAACGGTTCAAACGATTTTGACTTAATTTTGTATTCTACCATTTTCGGGCACGAAAAGACTATTGGGCTGGGTCACATGTTCGAGAACTTTCGTTTAGTGGGTCATTTTTGGGTCACTGTGGGTCAATCTAGTTTTATCTAAAAACGGCACGGACTATTTCAACTAAATTTCGCATCCTATGATTTTTGGGCACGAGATGACTGTTGTGCTAGGTCACATGCTCGAGAAATTTTTATTAGTGGGTCGTTTTGGTCGTGGGTCATTATGGGTCAAGATATTTTTATCTTAGAAACGGCTCAGACGATTTGAACTAAATTTTGTATCCTACGGTTTTGGGGCACGAGAAAATCACTGAGCTAGGTCACATGCTCGGGAAAATCCGATTAGTGGGTCATTTTTGGTCTTTGTGGGTCAAGCTAATTTTATCTAAAAACGGCTCCGATTATTTCGACTAAATTTTGTATCCTATGATTTTCGGGCACGAGAAGACTGTTGGCTAGGTCACATGTTCAAGAAATTTTTATTAGTGGGTCATTATGGGTCAAGCTATTTTTATCTTAGAAACGGCTCAGACGATTTGAACTAAATTTTGTATCCTACGGTTTTGGGGCACGAGAAAATCACTGAGCTAGGTCACATGCTCGGGAAAATCCGATTAGTGGGTCATTTTTGGTCTTTGTGGGTCAAGCTAATTTTATCTAAAAACGGCTCCGATTATTTCGACTAAATTTTGTATCCTATGATTTTCGGGCACGAGAAGACTGTTGGCTAGGTCACATGTTCAAGAAATTTTTATTAGTGGGTCATTATGGGTCAAGCTATTTTTATCTTAGAAACGGCTCCGTCGATTTGAACGAAATTTTTTATCCTACTGTTTTGGGGCACGAGAAAATCACTGAGCTAGGTCACATGCTCGAGAAAATCCGATTAGTGGGTCATTTTGGGTCCCTGTGGATCAAGCTAATTTTATCTAAAAACGGATCAGATTATTTCGACTAAATTTCTTATCCTATGATTTTCGGGCACGAGAAAATCATTGGGCTTGGTCACATGTTCGAGAAAATTTGATTAGTGGGTCTATTTTGTCATGGGTCATGATATTTGGACTCAAAGCTAATTTTGACCGAGTATAGCTCGGTCTTCCCTGCTCGTATATATAAACACACACACACACAAGATTTGCTGGTATTAGAATATATGATTTAGTTTACGGATAAACACAAAGTACGTAGAAACAATCAAACCTTTTGAAATTTGGCACAGATTGAATATACAGTTCGGAAATGACATACTATCGAGGTCTCAAGTATGTACACAGAGTGACCCAAAATTTCCCAAACTGAACCTATAAACAAAAAAAAATAAGAACTGAAATGAAAATTTTGTCCTATGTTTATTCGAAATAGTCCCCGCTGGACTCAACATACTTTTTACAATAACAACATACTTTTTACTTTTAACGAATGTAATAGTCATCAAAATGCTTCTAGAAGTCCGCCTTTGTAATGTGTTTCAAATAGTCGGTCGTAGTCTCTTGATGAGGTGGTCCCCTTTAGGTGCAATTTACACTTATTGAACAGGAAATAGTCACAGAGAGATAAATCTGGGGAGTAAGGAGGATGGTTGAGCACGACGACCCCTTTAGAAGCTAGAAACACCCGCCCAATGATCGAAGAGTGTGCTGGTGCGTTGTTGCGCAAGAACGACCGACTGCCTTGCTGCTGGTACCGAGGACAAATGCTTTGTACTCGGGCCATGAATTGCTTCAACACTTCCAAATAGCAACGTTCAGTAACAGTAGTACCTTTAATTTTAGGTTAGTTCGTTGTTCAACTTTCGCGAGCTCCGACGTAATCACGTTAGACTGTACAGCAAACTTAACATCATACAACAAATAGCAACGTGAAATTGTATCACTTTACATGACGAAGTGTATTTCTGCTTTCGACCTCACCTGCGGACACGCAGTGCCATCTATTGGCCGGTAATTTAACCAGTCCGTAAAATTTTGGGATGGACTGTGTAAATGGCATAAGTAGTTTAAAAATGGCCGTGACGATGGGGAAACAAGGCGATCCAGTATGGAAACTTTTCCACTGATGCAAAAAAGTGAAAAAGTTCTTACTAATAATTTTTGTGATTTACGCGGTACTTTGTGTGCCACTTTTCTTCATAAACAACGTACATATAATGCAGTATAATAATGTTAATTTTTTCAGAAGATTAAAGCTGAACATCGGTCCTAAAAACGTTCCGTTTCGATCCAAATATTCATCTGATCTGGGACAATGAAATATTTCACATAACAGGTGTAGCCAAACAAAAATTTCACTGCAAATCACTCGATCACCTTCCTTATAATCCGAACTTATCACCTTCTCAGTAACATTTATTTGAATTCTCTTAAAGAAGCCATAGGAGGAGCAAGATTTTCATTAGGAAAGAAGTCAAAGGATATTTGTGCACTATGAGTCATACCCGTTTTAATTCTTTTTGTTATACAAGGATACAAATTTTCCAAAAATGTTGAAGAAAGTGTGTAAATAAAGCAATCAAGAACAATAGCATTAGTATAATTTTGGTAAATAATATTTCAAAAACAATCTGTTAAAATTCTCTTTTATATTTGATCCACACTCGTAATAAAAAAAAAAAATTAAAATTTTTTGAGATTAATTTTATACAGGAACAGGGCATTATACCGGGTTGTTTTTCATGCTGTTTTTTATATGCTTCTACAATTTCCCTCTTTAATGTAAAAATATAGAAAAATGATTAATAAAAATATGGACTATGTTCATTAATATATATTCTGTATATTCTTTAACGAAAATTTATGAAATCGTAAAAGGCTGAGGCATTGTTTGAATGAAAAAATAACTCATGCAAGCTTTCATAGTTTTACTTTAATGCCTATATAATATAAGTACATACAAGCTAACACATATGAAAACAAAAATATTATTAATAATTCTTAATTTATTTGATTTTAATACTTTTGCTTTTTGAGGCATTGTTGATAAGCAGAATTTTAGACCTATGGAGCTATCCACCTAACTTACCGTCTCAACAAATTATCGTAAACGGAAAAAAAAAGAGAGAGAGAGAGAGAGAGAGAGAGATTTTTTTTTGTTGCGAATGATGTTGTCGTACTTTCAGAAATATACTGCAAGTTTTAAAGCAGTTCTTTTATGTGGTTTGGAAGCTATAAAGAAAACAAAATACGCTGACTCAGAACAATAGTAAATAAAATTTTAACCCGTTCCCCCTCCTGTAAAATTAACATCTTTAGAGGCGTTCGTAGTTATATAAATACGTAGCCCCTATAGTCGTCGTCTGATCCGTCCGTCTGTCCGCATATAACAGCGCAAAAACTACCCAACCGAATGGTTTCAAATTTAACATGCATAATCGTTGCAGAATTTTGTAGAATCATTTCAAATTTTATGAAAATCGAATCAAAATTTCAAAAAGATATTAATAAAAGTTTTCTTCATTCTATTAAATCCTATCATACGTAATTAATTCAAAGATATCCCATGAAAGGTGATAATTCTAGGTTGTCATGGTGATTACGTCCTATTTAAGATGGAGTCATATTATTTTCGTATTACTAAATTTAAAAACCGAATTTGTATACTAAAATTGTTTAATTATAGCAATCCTATAATCTACCGACAGTGTTTTGGATAGATGTTTCCGGAGAAATAGATATTAAATAGAACAAGAGTCTAAATATGGATTTCAAGTTCTGAAATTTTCAAAGCTAGGCTTAAGTTTCCCATTGGGATTTTCAGTAAATGTCAACAAAATATATACTGTTGCCAACTTAAAATGGACTTATTTCATTACTGAAATTAAATATGATAATAACCGACGACCTTATTATTTCACTGAAATAATAAGGATGATTTTTTTTACATTATCTTGTATTTGCGCATAGTATAATTCTAATGTAACAGAATTGTAATTAATTGTTTGTAAAAGTGTATTGAAACTTAATATCACAAAATAAAATTAGTATCTATAATATGAAAATCTGCACATAAAATAAATTTTGTATTCATGCATTTTTACATAAGAGTGCAACATCTATTGCATCAATATCTGAATATTTATAGAACTAGTTACAGTACGAACACACCTCATTTGTCACCTTTAACGTACAATTTCCAACCTGTGTCACTTACGATGATTTGACGGGAGTAGCTCGATATCGTTTCATCTCAAATTCACATTAGAGACATTTTTAAAACTTCCAGACAAGTGACCTTTCTCAGAAATACAAATTTTGACAGCACAAATTGCAGAGTTTTAAATGAAAGGACCTTTTAAGAACAGAAACTATATCTTTGGTTGTGCAGAAATAACATAGCTCAAGATTTGGTCATTTATTGAGATAATGGTCCTGGAATGAATGCATATGGTTTCGGAGGATTTTCTAATTATAAAATTAAAGAAAAAAAAAGAGGTTTGCTCCATTTTTATACTACTATTTTCAATTAAAAACTAGTCGTCGGGGGCCACCGTAATACTTACCCGTCATGGATATACATAATATAAAATATGAAAATAAAACATGTGCAAACTATTTATAAAATGCATTGCAATTCGAATAAAATCGTGGCTTGATGACGTCATAAACTTTAAATGATCTATTACTGAATGGCGTAAAAGAAACATCTTTATAACTCGAAAAATGATAATCATATTAACTAACGGTTTATTGCGTCGGATTAAGCGTCTCATTTCCAATTAAAATAGATCTTTGAATTGAAATTTGGATGAAATACAGGGTCATGAAAAATCGAAGAGTGTGGAAAATAGGATTACAAATATCTTGGCACCTCATTATCCGAGAGACTTCATTCTTTATGCAAAATATATGTTTTTTTATTTTCTTTTATATTCATTCCTTAACATAAACAATTTCGAAAATTTTTATATACCTTTTATCGGAACGAATATTTCGAGAGTCCGAAAAAAATAATTCCGGATAATCGAGGTGACTGAAATTCAATAAGCTTCTTCCCATTATTACATACTAAGTACATTCCAAATTTCGAGTCTCTATCTCAATTTGTTCGGGAGATAGAGTGTTTACAGACACATAGACATACAGTTACACAGACGGACGGCAATTTTTCTTTTTTCTAAAAATATGTTTTTCGGAATCTCCAGTGTCTGAAACGTGTAAATCCGTTAACATTTTTTTTTTCGATTTTTAAAACGGTTACAAGACTTATTCGATTTTTAAGACGGTTACAAGGCCCCTATACTACGTATGATGGGTAAGTAATTGTCGGAGCAAAGCTCCGGCTTCCCATGAAAAATTACACTTTTGTGTACACGATAGCGGCCAAAATATTTGCCGCATTGATACCAAAATTGGACTGGAAGTCGGTAGTGGCAAAATCTCGCCGGGGATTGAAAAACAGAAATATTCGTCAACTCTAACGCCCGGAATCGTCTGCTCTAGAATTTTCCATTTCCCCATAGAGATAACATTGCGATTGTTTGAATTAAATAAAAAGAAAATTGAAATAATTTATATTGTTGCCATTTTTTATCATGAAAAACTTTTGAATTAAATAAAAAGAAAATTGAAATAATTTATATTGTTGCCATTTTTTATCATGAGAAACTTATTTAAATAACAATATACTCGGAAACAACCTTTTAGTAAAAGCTCTTAATCTCGGTCCCATATATTTTACTTTTATATATTTTACATATATTTTACTTTTCTGAAATAAGGACCCCATACATTTTTATCTTAAAACACGTGCAATGAAGTTTAAATCGTATTAAGTACATGAATTTAGTTTTTTTTTAAATCGAACTCAGCAATTGGTGTAATTAAACTTTTTGTTTCCATTTCAAAATATATTTTTTTCTTTTCATTCAAGCTTATTGTATAAAAGAAGTATGAGAGTAAATCTGTTTATTTTGATATAGTCCAGCCAATCCAGGATAAAAAAAAAATATATATATATATTGAAAAAAATTTTATATATGAACGGATTATATGTTTTTATTATATAGAATTTGCAAGGATGCCAGTTAAGAGAAAGCAATCAGCTGAAATGAGAAGAATTGCGAATCGTAATTCAATGCGGAGAAGTCGCACAAGTCAGTTACCTTCAGATTATTTGCCGAGTACCGGTATACTGACAACTCAAATGAATGAAGCAATCAGGTTTGATAGAGAGGTATCGCAAATCACCTATGTGTCCTGTAATACGTGTCACAGAGCTTTCCCTGATATCATATTAAATACTGCTGGGCTCTGCCAGACATGCAAGTGTAGAGACGGTGCTTTCAAGTTTTCTGCCACTAATTCGATGGAACCAGGTCCAGTTCCTATTTGTCTCAAAGATCTGAGCTACATTGAACAAATGATGATCACTCAAATACATCCAGTGGTTTCTCTTTACCGTATATGAGGCTCACAGTATGGATACAGCGGAAATGTAATCAGCTTTAAACAAAATATTGAGAGTTTTATTTCGCGCCTGCCTGTCAATCCTTCAGATATGACTTCAATTGTGTTAGTGACAAAAGATACTTTATCAGGATGTGCAGAGTTTTCTATTCGCTCACAACGCCTTCTAGAAGCACTCAGATGGCTTAAAGCTCACAATCCTTATTATTCAAATATCACAATTGATGAAGATTTGATCGCTACATTACCTGAGAATAGTGACGTATCTCAAATGTTACCAACAGCAACCGATATTACTGAGGATATTGATACTTTGAACGAGGAAATAAGGCGCGAGTCATTTAGACCACTACTTGAACCGGTAGATCAAAACAACTTAATAAATTTCGCAATTCGTGTGCCTCACCCTTCATTAAATTCACAGCCTATCAACGAATTTCAAGAAGAGGGTTACATAGCACGTGCTTTTCTTCATCTTTTTCCACATGGTACAGCTGACTTACGACAACCTCGTCAAAAAGCAGTCTCTCCTGATGAGTATTTTAAGTTCCTAATGAAGTATGAAAATGGGCGATTTGCTAAAGACCCCCGATTTCGCTACTTTGCCATGAATTCAATTCTTCGGTGGCAGTCTTTGGCTAAAGGGCGTTTTTTCGTTCAGCGAAATAGGTTCAGCAATAAGACGGTAGAGCAGATGCGTGATATTCTGAATAGGCAACCAGAAATGGCAAAACACATTATGATTTATGCTAGCAAATTAAGATCCACAAAATGATACTGGCGTGCACGTTGTGGGGAACTTCTTTCCATGGTAGGACAAATTGGAGCACCAACAATTTTTTTTTACACTGTCTGCAGCTGATTATCACTGGCCTGATCTTTTCAGACTTTTAGAGCCTAACAAAGATCCAAATGAGCTGACTGATACAGAACGCAGACAATTAATGCACGACAACCCTCTGTTGAATGGTTGGCTCTTTCAAAAACGTTGTGATATATTTTTGAGAAAAATCTTGACGCCGTTATTTTTAATAGACGACTACTGGGTTCGTTTCGAATGGCAGTGGCGTGGAAGTCCTCACATGCATGGATTGTTGTGGTTAAGAGGGGCGCCAAACATGGAAACACTAGACATGACTAACGCTGAAAATGTAGCAGCCGTAACAGCATATTTTGAAAAACTATGCAGTGCTGTTAATCCTGACAAGGACGTCCTCGTAAAATCCAAGGAATTGTTATCTGAGATTTTAAATAAGATGAACGAAACAAATCCAGCGGTTCAAGCAGTCCAAAAACTTATTTTGTCTTCTGTTTCTGAAAGGGATTACTCAGCCCAAGAGGTAGTACACATATTAATGGGATGGCCAATGTACCACAGTAGTTGGGAAGTAGTTACAATACGGCTTCATGATAAGAACTCGGAAGAAATCAACTTTTCAAGCGACGAAAGACCATCAAAAAGCATGCTTCAGAAATATTGCGCGCGGCCGGAGAAACTTATTTCCTGTACGCTTCTTAAGTTTGCAAAATCTTTCTCAGTAAGAGGAGTCGATTATCACCAAAGAAGAAAAGATGCAGTTGTCAGAGTTTTTCCTCTTACATCACTCAACCACGACACAACTCTAGCCGAAGAATACTATAGGCAACAAGTATTACTCAATTATCCTTGGAGAGGTAATTCTGACTCTTTATTGCAAGAAAGCCTGCCGTCTGCATATCACTCATGGGAGGAAGCATTCAATGATCTAAATATTGATGCACACGAAGAAATAAATTTTCCTGCTGTTAGCAGTACTCATGACACAGAAATCCTGCAAGAAGAATACCGCGAGATTGATCCATATATGGCAGCAGCTGCCATAGTTCCTGTGCAGACAAACGAGGATACTTTGGGGCAACGCGTGATTGATCATGCATGTGAGTGGAAAAGTGAGAGTTACAAGTACCCTGATCGCAATTTTACTTCATTTTTAAATTACTGTAAAGAACAACAACTTACAGTGCATCAAAATTACGATACGTCTGAGATCAGATTTACAGATGAGCAGCAAAAAATACTTCACTTATGCACGCAACAGCTTTCGTCTTTGCAATCAAGATTTATAAATTGCCCTAAACATACTTTTATTATTGGGAAAGCTGGAGCTGGAAAAAGTACGGTAATAAAAGAAATTCGTAAAAGAGTTACCGAGCAGTTAGGACCGGAAGCTATTATGGTTTTGGCTCCAACAGGTGCTGCTGCAATTAATGTCGAGGGCAAAACAATTCACTCTGCACTAAAAGTACCAACATGTTTTAAAGCGTTTGCTGATTTAGGAAGTGAAGCAGCAAGAAATCTACAGCTCAGCATGAATCCAGTTTCATTTCTCATTATTGACGAATTTTCAATGATCGGATGCCGTCTGATGGCTGCACTTGAGCAAAGATGTCGCGAAGGTAAACCAGACAGCATTGAACCTTTTGGAGGCTTATTTGTTTACCTGATTAGAGATATTAGGCAGCTACAGCCTGTAAAAGACACACCTCTATATAGGAGACATTCTATAAAAGACATTTTGGCTTTACGTGGACAAACAGTTCTTAAGATGTTTGAAAAATGTTTCACCTTAACAAAGTCAATGAGACAAAGCGACGATCAGCAAATACAGTTTAGAGAGAATCTTGATTCGCTTTCCGCAGGCGAAGTTACAGGCGACCAATACGCATCCCTTATGCAACGACGTAAAGCTATACAGCCTCCGGCTGAACTTGAAAGATTTCAAGATGCCATACGCCTTTTTCCCACAAACCAGCAAGCTGAAGAACATAATCAAGAAGTACTTCGTAAATCAAAATGGCCAGTGGCAAGAATATTAGCAGACCACAATAATCAAATAGCAAGATGGAGTGAAGATGAGCACGCGTCTGGACTTCAGGCTGAACTTTTTTTAGCAATTGGATGCAGAATTATGTTGCGTACCAATCTGTGGACAGACGGAGGATTGGTCAACGGTGCACTTGGTACGGTAAAATATATTGTCTACGGACCAGGATTACGGCCTCCAGGCTTGCCACAGGCAGTAATGGTTCATTTTGATGATTATCGGGGACAATTTCTCACTGAAAGACTTTTTCCTGTCACACCTATTACAAAGTCTTGGAAAGAAAACAATGTCTCATGCTCCCGTACTCAGTTACCTTTAACAGTTTCATACGCTGTCACCATACACAAATCCCAAGGTTTAACTTTGTCAAAAATAGCTGTGGACATTGGTGAAAAGGAGTTGTCACTTGGAGCAACTTATGTCGCGTTTAGCAGGGTTCGACGTTTAGAGGATGTTCTGATTGAAGTGCCTTTCGCAAAGGATAGGCTAGACCAAATTAGAAGAATGGGGGCACTTGCTGATAGATTAGCATTTGAGCAGCATCTGAGGCAACTGTTGACCGAATAAACACTTGAAGATTCAACAGCTGTTATTGTAAATTTTCTTTTATACTATTAAACAGTAAATATAAAAATAAAAAATATATATTATATAATGTTAATGTTATATTTTATGTTTATCCCACTCAATGCTCCGACATTTCGGCCTGACGGATTCTAGTATAAATTAAACAGAAGCGTTATTTCAAATTTTGCTTGGAGAGAAATTCCTTTCAAATCAATTTTTTCTTTTATTATTATTATTATTATTAATTTGCATTACTTTTTGACATGTATAATTTCGAAAGGATATTTTTATTGTTATAATTTATTTACATGCAACTATTAATTTATCGGCAAAAGAAAATGAAAACATTTTACTAATAAGAAATTGAAAAATTAGATAATGATATGCAACAGAAAAATGTAACTATCCATTGCAGTGTATACAGTATGCAGTGTATCCATTGCAGTGTATTTAATTGCAATAATATTTGCGTGTATCTAGGCATATATACCCATACATACACATTAGTCAAATTGTCACCAAGCCTAATATTTGGCAAATTAACACCAAATCTGCTTTAAAAAAAAAAGTCGCCAATAAACGAGACCATTTTCTCCTTAACAAGTTAATTTTAAGGAATTCTCATGAAGAGATCATCCATTATTTTCGACATGCAAATTTTGTGGGTTTTTTACTTCTTCCTCCCCCTATGCCACAGGTTTTCACACTAAGGTGATACTCCCTCCCTTGTTATGACGTCACAGTTTTTGCAACTGTTATTTAGAGCTCAATTTGATTTAGAAACATTTAATTATTTTATTACATGCTATTTTGATTTTCCATTGAAATAAAGACCATAAAAACATCAAGATCTTGTCTGCTTTTACTTCAAACACTTGCAGTTCATACAAAAGATACGCCTAACACTTCCTGACTTAATTTATGTGGCTTGCAAGAAGGGCTTACCTAAATGTTTCCAGATTTTAGATGTGACGCAACAACGTGTTAAATAACATCCTCCTCCTGTCACACTATGTCACACTTTGTGAACCCTCTCATCATCTCTTGAAGTGTGACGTAATTAATGGATAGCCTTTAAAACCCATTATTACACCAAAATATTTATTTATTTATTTATTTTCAACAGTTCTAATGTTAATTGAAATATTGTCATAGTTTACGAGATTTCATCTGGTCGGTTTCATAAACAAATCATAAAAGAGGCCGCACTGAGACATTTTGAAACTACCAAATAAGAACTGTTTTCGGAAATGCAGACGTTTACCACAAATTACACAGTTTAAGACGAAAGAATCTTTTAGGATCAATTGTATTCTTTGGTGGTCCAGAAAGGAGATGACTTTGAGAGATTCTGATATGAAAGAATAAAGCTCCTGAAATGAATCCTACAATTTGAGAGGAATTCGGATTGAAGCCAAATTGTTCATCGTGACAAAGAAAGCGTTTCAAAAGAACTAACAACTTCTGTCACGATTCCATTTATAATATCACCATGGATTTTCGCTTTTTTTGCATCATTAATATTTTGTAAAAAAGGTTTTAGACTTTATCTAAAGTTGTTCTATTTCTACCGAAATACGTTTATGGTATAATATGCAATTGGATTCTAGCTATTTCAACTATTTACTAGACGTCTTAACGGTGCGTCACGTAAGCGACGTCAGAAATCAGAAAAGTAAAAATTGTCCAAGAAGGCATTATTGGGACTAAAATAAAGAAAAAAAGAATGAATGAAAGAAAAAGAAAGTCACCGGGAGGCTATTTATACTATACTAGGGAATCGAACCCGGGGTTCCCGGGTTACAGAACATCGCTGAAAACTCTTTTGTTTAAATTCTAACAGATTTTTTACATTTAATATATATATATACTAAAAAGAAATTACGCATATAGTATTTGTCGAGAATTAAATACAAATCATGCACTCGTGACATCATAATTCACTTGCATATTTTAACAGAATAATAAGGCTACTATAATTTGTGACTCGTGCTATAGCCAGTATACAACATCAGGACACATTGCCATTATTGTTATCTTTTTACGCCTGAAGGTTTCGCTGTGGTACTCCATTGTGAAATTTGGTAATTTTTGAAATTCAATATTTAAAAAACGGCATAATCATTAGATTTGAAATTTATATCAAGAAAAATACAATTCTTTACCTTTCTAATGCAGTTTGTCTAACAATTTTCTGACAAATACTTTTCGAGCTATTAATTTTTTCAGTAACTTCAAATGTTTCATTTTCCGAGATTAATCTGTGGCAACGATTAGCGAAAAACCCAGTCGTCAGCAACGCGTAGCTTTTTATTAAAGAAGATACTTTAATACTGTGTCACCTAAAAGACTCCACAAAATAAGAAAAGTACAAGTACATACTGTCACAGAAGACATTGTTTGCTACTGTGACACACACGCACGAATTATATATATCATTTAAAGAAATAATTTAACGCTGAGTAGCTTAAATGATCTAAACATTAGAAAAGTTAAGAAAAGTACATATTCCCCAGTAAACTTTGTCTGCTGTTGAGACAAAAAAAATAATAGATGAGGTTATATTATATGTACTAAACGCTTTAACACCACCACTCTTCGGGGCTGATTATGGCTTAGTAGGCATGTGCTTAGGGCCCCCAGATGTTTGAGTACCTCTAAGAAAGTCGGTAGTTTTTTATCTAATTTACCATATTTTGTATATATGCAAGCGATGAAAACTAAAAATGTTTCAAATAAAATAATTTGTTTAGTTTTTACCTGAAAATCAGTACGAAAAAAAAAATCTAATTTTCTTGATAACCATTCATTTCCTTAAAACTCCACTGTTATGGTCTATTTAGTTTATACTATGGATTTATTTTCATAAGCATCGGATTGAATAAAATAGGCTGCTTTATGTGTTATTAACAACGAAATCTTTACTGTATCTAGGGAAATATTTTAGAAATGGTATAATTTTTGTATTATGTTCAGAACTGAAATTTTAATTTTAAATCTAACGTGCTTTAAAATTTTGACTTGGACTCAAATTCCAGAAAAAGCTTTAAATTTGAACAAGTTTTTGTTGCCTTTAGTAGGTGGTTGGAGGGAATTTAAAAAAATTACTCTTTTATTTTACATAGTGGTGGTTGATGGGAACCCCAGGTTATGCCTAAGGTCTCATAGTGCCTTAATAGGCCTCAGCGTAGAAAAAATAAAAAATATACCAATTGTTCAAGCAGATACTCAGTGCTATTAAGAAAAAAGCTGCGATATTAATGACTTTCATAAGAGAATTTTCGTAAATTTCTTTTTTCAAATGTCTGAATGTTTGGTAGTTTCTTAAAAATAAGTTTCGTTACGTTTTTATTACAATATATCCCATTTAAAAATTAAAAGACGATAGTTAGGCCTCAGAGTGAGTTATTAGGCTTCAATAGACAAAAAATTTAAAAAAATGCACAACCTATTCAAGCATATACGCATTGTTATTGGAAAAAAAGCTATATCAATGACTTTTATAAGAGAATTTTCATAAATTTATTTTTTCAAATGTATGAATGCTTGGTAGTTTCTTAAAAAATAGTTTGGTTACGTTTTTATAACAACATCCCTCGTTTAAAAATTAAAAGGCGATAGATAGTTAGGCCTCAGAGTGAGTTAATAAGCCTTAATAGAGAAAAAATTAAAAAATTTACAAACTGTTTAAGCAGATAATCAGTGTTATTGAAATAAAAATAAAAAAAGGCTGTGATATAATGACTTTCATAAGAGAATTTTCGTAGATTTCTTTTCTCAAATGTATGAATGTTTGGCAGTTTCTTAAAATAAAGTTTTCTTTTCCGTTTTCATAGCAACGTCTTCCGTTTTAAAATTTAAAGACGATAGTTAGGCCTCGGAGTGAATTAATAGGTCTTAAGAGAGAAAAATTAAAAAATATACAAACTGTTTAAACAAATACTCAGTGTTTTTTTTTTTTTTTTGTAAGGTGAGATGTTAATGACTCTCATAAGAGAATTTTCGTAAATTTCTTTTACTTACCCATCATACGTAGTATAGGGTAAGTCTTGTAATCGTTTTGAAATTCAAATTTTTTTTTTTTGATGGAATTGCATGTTTCAGACTCCGGAAATTCCGAAAAACATATTTTTAGAAAAAAAAAAAAAAATTGCCGTCTGTCTGATGTCTGTGTGTCTGTGTGTCTGTAAACGCTCTATCTCTCGAACAAATCGAGATAGAGACTTGAAATTTGGTGTGTATTTAGTATGTAATAATGGGAAGAAGCTTATTGAATTTCAGTAACCTCCATTATCCGGAACTATTTTTTTCGGACTCTCGAAATATTCGTTCTGATAAAAGGTATATAAAAATTTTCGAAATTGTTTATTTTAAGGAGGGAATATAAAAGACAATAAAAAACCCCCCATAAATTTTGCATAAAGAATGAAGTTGATCGGATAATTAGTTGCCGAGATATTTGAAATCCTATTTTCCACACTCTTCGATTTTTCCTGACCCTGGATTTCATTCAAATTTCAATTCAAAGATATATTTTAATTGGAAATGAGACGCTTAATCCGACGCAGTAAACTGTTAGTTAATATGATTATTAATTTTAGAGTTATAAGGATATTTTTTTACGCAATTCAGTAAGAGAGCATTTAAAGTTTATGACGTCATCAAGCCACGATTTTATTCGAATTGCAATGCATTTTATAAATAGTTTACACATGTTTTATTTTCATATTTTATATTATGCATATCCATGATGGGTAAGTATTACGGTGGCCCCCAACGACTAGTTTTCAAATGTATGAATGTTTTATAGTTTCTTAAAATAAAGTTTTCTTCCGTTTTGGCCTCCGTGGCCGAGTGGTTAAGGCACCACGCCGGAAATCGCTTGTGAGTGTAGGAGGTTGTGGGTTCAATTCCCACTGGTTCCATTGCACACACACTTTGTGTGGAACCCCCAGGTTGTGTCTCTTGTGTTGTCATGTTTCCTTGTACTATCTCGTCAAGATGTGTGTAATTGTAGAATCCATGTATATGTTTCTGTGAATAATAAATAAATGTATATGGATCATTCGAGACGACAGAATTGTAGCTATAGGTCTCAAAGCCCACCTCCCTTCAAGTTATCCCTTCTTCCGTTTTTACAAACTACATCTCCCGTTTAAAAATTTAAAGACGATAGTTATTTTTCAGTAATATCTTTGAAAAATGAATAATATACCAGTACATACTAATTATTATTGTAGTCACAAATTTCAAAAAACAAATTTATTTAAACAAAAATATGATTTATTTAATGTAAATATATCAGATACAGTGGACGCTCGTTAATTCGAATTCGGTTAATTCGAACTTTCGGTTAATTCGAACTAATCCAAAATCCCCCAAAAACTTGTATTGGAATTAATGTTAAAAATATCTCATTAATTCGAACTAATTTTTATCACTTCGGTTAATTCAAACTAAAACTTTGACAACAAAAAAAAACTTTTTTCCCGTTTAACGGAGAAAAAAAGCACGCTGTATTTATTATTTTGTGTGTCAAAATCATCTGTATTTCTTTTCCAAGCGCGCCACCCTCGGTAGTTAGAAACTTAAACTAAAAACACTCCAACGTACTTTTCCTTCTCCATCGTACTTTTAGCAGCTGACTATGAAAATGAAAAAATAACACCTTGTCAACATATTTGAAAAACAAGGAATCAATTTTAGAATCATGGGAAAAATCGAAATTTGCTAGAGGGAGGAAACGCATGAGAAATGCGTCCCAAGAAAATCTAGAAAAAGCTCTACTGCTATGGTTCCAGGATGCTAGATCTCGAAACTTTCCCATAAATGGACCCCTACTGCAGACGAAGGCTGATGAATTGGCAAGTCGAATGGGTATTGAAGATTTTAAATGCAGTGATGGATGACTTTCTCGATTTAAGTCAAGGCACAATATTTCTTATCAAACTGTATGTGGCTAAAGCTCTGATGTAAACGAAGACGTATACACTAATTTCGGTAGAAAACTGCCAGAGCTTTTATCTACTTACCTGCCGAAAGATATTTTTAATGCGAACGAAACTGCACTTTTTTATAAACTCTTGCCAAACAAGACATTACATTTTAAAGGGGAACTTGCGTAGGAGGTAAAAGCAGTAAAGAGATAATTACAGCTGTAGTTTCTGCTAATATGTTTGGGAGCGAAAAGCTTAAATTATTAGTGATTGGAAAGTCCAAGAATCCACGGTGTTTTAAAGGAATTAAAACACTGCCAGTTGATTATGTATCCAATGCAAAAACATGGATGACACTAGACATTTTCAGTAGCTGGTTAAAAGGAATAGATAAGCAGTTTTTGTGACAAAAGCGTAAAATTCTCTTATTTGTGGATAACTCAAGCTGCCACAATAACCTTCCAGAACTGAGTTCCATACAGGTTGAATATTTGCCGCCAAACACAACTGCGAAGCTACAACCAATGGATCAAGGAATAATCCAGAATCTTAAAATAAGTTATCGTAAGAGACTGTTAAAACAAATCTTTTTTTCTTTAGATTGTGATGAAAATTACGACATTACTCTGCTGACAGCTATAAATGATCTATACGCCGCACGGGACGCTGTTAAAGAAAGCACAATTAGTAATTGCTTTCGTCATGCTAAATTCATGCACACCTAAAAGAACAACCATATCGAAGAATGTGACGATATTGATACCGATTTTCCTGAATTCAAAAAAATTAAATGTGATAACGTTACTTTTTCTGATTATGTAAGGGTAGATAAAGACGTAGAAGTCTGTGGAAAACTGAGCGACGACGGCATAATAAAAACTATCCGAGAAGATGAAAAAGCAGAGACCTTATCGGATTCAGAAGAGAACGCAGAGACTGTTAACTGTCCTAATGACCAATAAGCCATAATGGACTCTATAAAAACTCTGAAAGCATTTATTCAGATGGAACCTTCCTCTGAAAATGAATTGAAATGTTTGCTTCAAATCGAGAAGCTGGCTGAAAAATGTAGGCAATAAACAAAACCAAACATCCATTTTACAGTTTTTCTCAAAAGTGTAATTCGTATTTTTAATTAAAGTTTTCTTTCTACTGCGTACCTACTGCTTTATTTTATAATTAAGGTAAGTCTTTATTGCTTTTTAATTTTTTTAATTTTAAATAGCATAGTATAATATATTTTCTGGGGTTATATATACTAGGAGATTTTTCTTCTGCAGTGATACACTTTTTAAGTTATATTTTCTCTTAACATCGGATAATTCGAACTTTGGATAATTCGAACTTATTTCTGAGAACCTTTGAGTTCGAATTAACGAGCGCCCACTGTATATGGATGTATTAAACATAAGACATACATAATAAGGGACGTAAATTATGGAATGGAAGAAAGACTTTCCACAAAATTTTAATACAGACTATAAAATACGTTTTTTTCTCTTTCAAGTGCAGTTGTTATAAGTAGAAACAATAGGTTCTGTGGTAACTCGCGGATTTCAGTTGCAAAGAAAATGCGTTAGTAATAAACGGCATTCCTACTGCAATCTTCTATGTAAATTTTCAGTTTAATTGGATTCATGTTTCATTACATTTAACCACCTTACAATTTATATGACTGCCTCTCTGCATTTCTGTCTTTTGTTCAACAGTTTCGGAATCCACTTTTAAGTAAAAGTCGGTAAAATAAGAGAAATATCCTTGTGGTTCCGTTTTTCAATAATCTTACATGATGATGTGGATGATTCTGTGAAATGCCTTGCACAGTCCTGAAAAAAAAAAATTATGCGTCAAGCATAGATTATGTAACTCTCTAATACTTTTAAAATACTTTTACAAATCTTTACCGTTTAACAAGGTGGAAGGATCTAAATAAATAATTTGGAAAACGCATTCCACATTTAAAAACCCAATTTCAGGGATTACCAACAATATTCGGAAAAATATCCAAATTCTTTTGTGCAGTCCTGTATATGATTTATAGATTTGTATATGTACCACATAGAGTGCTAAGTTTTAGTTCAGTTAGGAAACGCATAGCACAATTTAAAATTCCCTTTCTGAAAATTCCGTCAATAAATGGAAATGTACTAGAGTTATTTTGTGCTGCCCTGTATATGATCTATAGAATTTATACACATCAAGTAATAGATAAAAAGTTAGTTAACTTTAAAATCGCGTTCCGCAACTGAAAACACGCTTCCAGTAATTATTGTTCATAGACAGCACTTTAACCGAATTCTTCTGTGCGTCCCTGTAAATGAATGATGAATGCTATACACACAATATTCTATAGTAAGCCTCTTGTAATGCACTTCAGTGATATATATCAAGTCCAATATGTTTGAAATAATGAAACATTTTCCAAAGTAAACCGCAAATAATTTCCTCCCATAGACCATAATGTAACGGAATTATTTTGAGTGTCCATGTGAAGAACCTATAAGTGCTATGCACATCATATTCTATAATAAGCCTTTTATAATACACCTCAGTAATATATATCAATTTAAATATGGTTGAAATAGTGTAACATCATTAAAATAAACCGTCAATGATTTTTTCCCAAAGACCGTAATGAAACGGAATTATTTGTCGTGTCCCTGTAAAGGAACTATAACTGCTACACACTTCATTATCAATATTGAACATGCCATAGTAAACTTCAATAATATATATCAATTGCATTAAAACCCGAGTATATTTACGTGAGTAAGAGCACGGGTTGACAGGAAAAATAACCGAATTCATAAACCCTTTTCAACTATGTTAGAAAGTGTAAAAAAGAGAAAAAAAGTGATCACCTTCTACTAACACTGCCGCAAATCATCGTAAGCAGGAAATAGATCACTGTTAAAAAAAAAAGTCCTTCCGGCCTGTACCGGGAGGAAAAGGTAGCTTTCCTATATCTTAGTTTTAAAATTATAGCTAACGTTACACGAAAACAGCAAGTTAAAATGCAAAGAAAACGTTTACAAAAGATTCGTTAATACTGAATTTGAATAAGAAATTCGCCAAATTATTGAGCAATAGCCAAATTGGCTTCATTTATGAAGACTTATTTTGGTCGCCAAATTTGGCGATATTTCGCCAAATGTCGCCAAGTTTGGCGAGAATTTTGCGCTAACGGATATGAATATATAGTTTTATGCACATGATTGGGAAAATGATTACAACAATGAAAATTTTTGTAATGTGCTGTCATATTTCAAAATGTCAGCCACCCTAGAATTTCAAACTGCTCTATCTCAGCCATTTTTTAAGATAGAGCTAAACCAAAAATGCTCTGGAATCCTCGTATCAAGGCCTAACATTTACTTAAAAAATAAATTTGAATTTTTAACTTTTTTGTATATTTATTTTAGTTTCAAATTTTTAAATGGCCGCCATCTTGAAACAAAATGGCGGACCAAGCTGGCCAACGAACTCGGTCGAGACATTGATGAGCTTAATACACACAATTAGTTTCATCAAAATTGATTTATAAATACGAGCGTTATCGTATGACATAGGTCAGATATATATATATATATATATATATATATATATATATATATGGATATATATATATATATATATATATATATATATATATATATATATATATATATATAAATCAACATTTGAACGGAGGGTGGTTTTGGGGTCTGGGGGTCATGATCGGTGAAAATGTATCGAAATTTTCCGGAACTGCTTTCCTCCGAACGGCTGCAATAGGTAGCTTTATACTTTTAGGTAGCTTTCAATACAAAAAAGTATAAAGCTACCTATTGCAGCCGTTCGGAGGAAAGCAATTCCGGAAAATTTTGATATATTTTCACCGATCATGACCCCCAGACCCCAAAACCACCCTCCGTTCAAATGTTGATTTATATATATATATATATATATATATATATATATATATCTCCATATATATATATATATATATCTGACCTATGTCATACGATAACGCCCGTATTTATAAATCGATTTTGATGAAACTAATTGTGTGTATTAAGGTCACTAATGTCTCGACCGAGTTCGTTGGCCAGCTTGGTCCGCCATTTTGTTTCAAGATGGCGGCCATTTCAAAATTTAAAACTAAAATAAATATACAAAAAAGTTGAAAATTCAAATTTATTTTTTAATTACTTGTTAGGCCTTGATACAAGGATTCCAGAGCATTTTTTGGTTTACCTCTATCTTAAAAAATGGCTGAGATAGAGCAGTTTGAAATTCTAGGGTGGCTGACATTTTGGAACAAAACAGCACATTAACTCGATTACTCGCAAATTATTTTCTTTCATTGTTGTAATAATTTTCCCAATCATACGCATAAAACTATATATTCATATCCGTTAGCGCCAAATTCTCGCCAAAATTGGCGACATTTGGCGAAATATCGCCAAATTTGGCGACCAAAATAAGTCTTCATAAATGAAGCCAATTTGGCTATTGCTCAATAATTTGGCGAATTTCTTATTCAAATTCAGTATTAACGAATGTTTTGTAAACGTTTCTTTGCATTTTAACTTGCTGTTTTCGTGTAACATTAGCTAAAATTTTAAAACGAAGATATAGGAAAGCTACCTTTTCCTCCCGGTACAGGCCGGAAGGACTTTTTTGTATTGAAAGCTACCTAAAAAAATAGCCTACAATCATATATTTAAAAAAAAAATCGAAATTATATACATTTTAAAATTAATTTTCGGAAAAAATATGAATGGTAACCTATTACGTTTTTACAATAAATTGATTTTTAGAAAGTTCAAATATACGAATAAAATACTCATTCCGACAAGTATTTTTTGAGTTTTGCTGAAAAAACTAACCGCATTGCAATCTGTTTTGCCTTTAAACCTGAACTTAACCTGAATAATTCCATAACTACTTGAATGACTTCTCGTTTGGTATCCGAAGGTAAAAATTATCCCAAAATCAAAATATGATTTCAAAATTTCATACGATTTCCATATAAAAGAAACCCTAAGCTCTTTATTAACATAAAATGAAAAACATACTTTCCAGTCGATTGGCTATTTTTTTTTCCATGGTCAATTTAGTGCTTAATATATATAGTGTTTTCTATGTCTTTTTTTTACTTTTTCCGACTGTGCATACGTAACGGTCAGAAAGAGAAGCACCTTTTGTTTTGAAGTCGCTTGAAAAATCTATATATATATATTTCTCTTAAGTGGCACGAAAATAAGGCTGAATTTCTAGCTTGCCATTTGGCAATAACCGTAGTTTCCAGAACGACGATTCTGGCAGAGTGATTCAATTTACGGTCACATCATCCATTCAGCAAATCAAAATGCAGAGTAGGATGATTTTTTTAACATAGCATTATCTATCGGCTGATGTAGCTTTTTTCGGCGATATATGTCATTAGTTCGTTTTACGGTCATGTGAAGCATTCAGCAAATCAGCTTTTTGATCAAGAGTTTCTTTTACACAAACGTGTTTACGTCTGAGAGATATTGTATTTCTCACGTCGAACGAACTTTAGACGACGATTGCTGATTTATATGAACTATCTTCCTATCACGTGGTGTTTTTCAAAATGAATTTAAGCTGTGCCGTACAATATTATAGCCGCAATAAGTTTTAAATTAATTGTGTTTCCAAGGTAATTTTTTCATAATGTTTAAATGATTTATGCCCATTGGTAGCACCAACTAAATGCATTTTTAATTATGTTTTCAACGAAGTTTTTAGCAAAGTTTTCAATTACTTTTTTTAGATTATGAAAATTTGTAAATTTCATATGTTAAAATGATTTATGATAGTACTTATTCTAGCTAAAGTTGCTGCAAAAGTAGCGAGAGAGCAAAACGATGTTTCGCAATTCATGGGAGTTGGCGATCGTTAAACCTCGTATCATGAAAAACGTATTCGATATATTCCCTTGAACAATACTTTCCATAAATTCCGAATTCAGTCCAACAGAAATCAGTTGTTTAATATTTGGGCAAGTTCTTACCCGATGTTATTAAATTGTCAGGATGTTGTCACATAACTTGAATTTTAAGTCGATTGAAAGCAAAAAATTTTAATACCAAATGTGGAGAAAAAAACCTACAATATTCGATAACTTACGTTAGAGATTTGAAACAAACATCTCTATTATAAAACACTAACGTGCGCGTCAGTAACGCTGACTACATATTGATTCTGGCAACAATGGGGTTAAAACTACATGAAATTTACAATAATGAAGTAATTATTTGCGAAGCCATAACACTCAGTAAAAGGAAAAGGGTCAGTTGCCTTTAGAAATACTTTGGAAGGTTATAATAACATATAAGAAAATACGTGAGATATGGGACTATTTTCTATGATTAGATAAACTCTTCTTTACAGTATTCAAAATTAAGACATAATTTAAATAAACATAAGAGTTGCTCATTTACGCCAGGGAGTTTCAGTTTCGCGTTTTCTTTTTTTTTTTTTTTTTTTGGCTTATTTGAGTATTTTATAATAAAAATAAATTAATAAATATCTGTTTTTCAAAGAAAAAAAAAGGAAGGAAAAGTTTGTGGAAAAATATTTAATGCTTAAAGTTTAACTAAGCAAAATGACAATTACATTTAATTGATACACAAATTAAACATTTATTTCGACAAACTATTTTTTTACGCAAAGTAACGATCGTTGCTTTAACAACCCTAAATGTTTGGCTGGCATTGACTGTAGCCAAGGCATTACAAAAGCTGCCAATTTGCACGTGCTTTTATTTACTTTTCCCCTCTTGAATAGACTATCTATAATATAAACTAGCAGACTACGCCCGCTGCCCTGGTCGGTTTCTCCAAAAGAACCTTGAATCAAACGAAATATATCGGCGAATTTAACAATGTATTTTAAAGTAATCTGTACCTTTACCTGGAATATCCTAAAATAACATAAAAACGGATACTTATTTCACTAAGTTATGTTTTTTTAATACGGTTTATTATTACGTTTACAATTTATTACCTACCGTTTTCCATTGATTTATATGTTTTATAGCTACATTTTTTAATAACGTGAATTAACCTATACTATTCACAACTAAAAAGAAATGGCGCATCTAGTATTTGTCGAGAATTAAACAAAAACCATGCACTCGTGACATCATAATTCACTTTTATATGTTAACAGAATAATACGGTTATTATAATTTGTGACTCGTGCTGACACATTGTTGTTATTATTATTTTTTTACGCGTGAAGTTTTCGCTATCGTACTCCATTGTGAAATTTGGTAATTTTTGAAATTCAATATTTGAAAAACGGCATAATCATTAGATTTTAAATTTATATCAAGAAAAATACATTTTTTTTCCTTTCTCACAAAGTGTGTCTAATAATTTTCTGACAAATACTTTTCGAGCTATTAATTTTTTCAGCAACTTCAAATATTTCATTTTCCGAGATTAATCTGTGACAACGATTATCGAAATTCCCAGTCGTCAGCAACGCATAGCTTTTCATTAAAGAGGATGACAAACGTGTTCGTGCGTAACGCTGACGTCATTTTGCAAATGACAACACTAAAAGAAGAAATTTCATTTTTGCGATTGTTACTAATGCAATTTTTTTTTTAATTTTTAAACATCGCACATTTTCAATTTTTACACCGTTATATAGCGAAAAAAATTTACTTTCAAAGAAAATTAGTTTAAAAACTGTATTGCAATTTACTCATTTATTATAAAATTTCAAGCATGATTTAAAAAAAATCTGCCTTTTACCGCTTGCAGACGATTACAAAATATTAATTGGTTTGCACTTAAGACAATATAAAAAGTTCATCATTTTTTTTCAGCTAATATTTCATAACGAAATTAAAACTTCATTAAGCAATCAATAAAATAGCATAAATAAAACACAAATTTAAAAGACATGTAAACGAAATAAGCGCTTAAAACCATTGAAATTATCAGAATAATAATAATAAAAAAACTTCTATAGATAACGAAATTTGTAGCGATTTCTTCGGCTATTAACTTCTGGCACGAGGCCACTACGAAATTACCGCTTTTAATAAATTTCAAAATTTTATTTGAATATATAATTGACATATTTCATATAAAAATGCACTTTGGTTTTGTTATCGGGGTAATCTAAAAATTGTAAATGTTTATTACAAACTTTTAATGTCTATTATTCAATGTAAAAAATCTATTAGAGTTTTCAATCAAAAAAATAAATGTTTTTCCCATATATGCTCTATCCCGGGAATCCCGGGTTGGATACTCTAGTATTTTTAATAGACTATAGATCCCAATAAAATAGCCACGGTACATACTTATTTACAATCAAAGACGTGTCAGCTAGAGATTACAATGGGCATTGACGGGTTATCTCTGTTTAATGCAGTTAAGAAAATAAACTGTATTTTCATTCAAAAATAGCGATAACAGTTGTTACACCGCAAAGAAATTCACTACGGAATTCTTAAAAACAGCATTTAATCAAACAGATTGTCGTCGTAAGCTTCGCAAAGCTATCTTTGAACATCTCAACTATTTTATCAGAAAACGTACTGCTAGAAGAATTCTACTAATTGTCCATTTATTTCGTATTTCGAAGGAAATTGTTGTACGATTATTTTTACAGTAATACATCCCACACATATCACGAAATATATGAAACCGGTAACTACTAAATGAGATTGCAGTTACACTCTAGAAAATCATCCGTTCTAAATGTATAACATTTTTTCTACAGCGTTGGCCATCTTGACCTTTTGAAAACGCCCTTGATAAAGTATCAACGAAAAAGGGTGCATTTGGGGAGGGATGCGGCAAATATTTTCGAAATCGGGACTTATTAGGTGTAATCAATCACTGTTTCGAAATAAAGAAAAGCCGAATAGTAAACTTGTTTAGCAGCAATAAAAAAAATAAGCAGCAATTACAATGGGCGACATGTTCAGACCTTTGAGTACGTGAACAAATTACCACTTCCAGTAGACAAAAGGTTAATCTAATTAATTATTCATCAATTATTAGTTTTACTTTGGACTATGTTATTGTTTGAATGTAAGTGATCAACGAGTGTTGATATTTTGTTTATTTAAATTGAAATAGAGCAAAGATAAATAATATATGAAAAAAATTGCTTCAGTGACATTTGTGCGTTAATTTGAAGCAATGCATAGTAAATTCCTAGCTAGGCTTTTTTAACGTGGCAGTTTTTTTATACCTTGGTAAAAATGTTAAAGAACTGTCAATATTTGTATTAAACTCATAATATTTCGAATTAGCTCACTTCACTAATCGCTGGTACGTAACATGCAAAGATTTTACGGTCTTCCATAATGTTTACGTTACAATTATTATGGCAAATGGAAGTAGGTATAAAACACGTGGGTATTTGATGCTATAATTTATGTCATTTATATCTAGACATATTTTTAAATTTTCCGTTTTTCTGTAGCAATACTTTCATATTTATGAGTTTTTGAGTTGACGTAACTACCGAGGATTGATAATATAGTAAATTTTATCGTCATGTCTTTTTCGGGACATACGGACACAAACTCGCAAAGTTCTTCAATTTTACGAGGGTAATACTGGAATTTTTGAAGTAGAGGCAGATGAAATGTGCTAAAAAATCCTCGGACAGTTATGTAAATTTGAACTGTTATTTCTCAGACGATAATTTGTGGCAACAATTGCAATTTAGATATCGTAGAATAAATTTTGAAAAAAAAAAGAAAATGGTGTTGACGAGAGAGCACTATCGCCCTATGATTACTTATAATTTAATGAGGTATAATTGAAGAAGAATGCTTTCAACATTTACAATTAGTATATGGAAATGAAACTCCATCTCGTAACACTATATTCAGATGGTTTACATTGTAGAGGACGAAATTCTTCTCTGGATGAAGAACACACAGTAAGACTTGTGTCAGCTGTGATCCCAGAAAATGTTTAGATCATCCAAAAAAAATGTTAATCGATGATAATTGTTGCACCTACCAAATGATACAAAAGGAACTTAACATTGGATCTGCAGCTATACATAAAATTATTCATGAAAATTTTTCATGCAGCTATACATAAAATTATTCATACATGTGCATTTCAGTGCAGTTTACAATAAAAAAATTCAGCATAGAAGCGCCCCTGTTACATGATTTACACGAAAACCTAATCAGCGCCAAGTTATGTCAAGGTCTAACAGAATATGAAGTTTGATGAAATTCCGTGAATTAGTTCTTGAGATAGAGCTAGTACGGAAATCCTGAAAAATGCAGCATAGCAGCGTCACCTATTGGGTGATTTACACCAAACTCTAATCTGCACCAATTTATATGAAAGTCTAACTGAAACTAAAGTTTTATTAAATTCCGTGAATTAGTTCTTGAGATAGAGCTCCCACAACATTTTTGTCACATACACAGACAGACTGACACCACAGAGGAAGACAGACAGGCAGACAGAAATTTTCTAACAAACTGTCAAATCGTGTTCAGGGCCTTCGAAAACCAGAAATCGAAAATTTTCATGAATTTAATGCTTTCTTCTTTGTAATGATAGGAGAAAGTAATAAGAGTGAGTTGAACTGTTGCATTTAAAAGAGTTATCTAGACTAATATTATAAAGAAGTAACGATTGTTTTTTTGTTTGTTTGTTTGTAGGGGGTAATCTCTGGAACTACCGAAGTGAATTCAAAAGTGATGATGGCAAATTGATGGTGATAAGCCCTGCTCCGACATAGGCTATGTTTTATGTCGGTGCCACTACCTCTAGGGGGATGCAGGAGCGAAAAACGCTCTAAACTTCTCTTTTTTTTTTTTTATACTGAAGGAGCTAGAAACATGAAATTTGGCATGGTAGTTACTTATAAGCTGTAAATGCTCTCTAAGAACAAATTCTAAAAAAATTCGAAATTTAAAAGGGTGAGATGAGCGAAAAGCGTTCTAAAAACATTCTAAATTACAATTTCTATGTAATCTCTGGAACTACAGAACCATTTTCAAAAGTGATGGTGGCAAATTGATGGTAACAGTCCCTGCTGTAACATAGGATATATATTTTATATAGGTGCCACTACCACAGGGGGGTGCAAAAGCGAAAAACGCTCTAAAATTTCGATTTTTTTTTATACAGAAGGAACTAGAAACTTGAAATTTGGCATGATAGTTACTTATAAGATGTAAATGCTCTCTAAGAACAGTTTCTAAAAAGTTCGAAATTTAAAAGGGTGAAATGAGCTAAATGTGTTCTAAAAACATTCTAAATTACAATTTCTATGGAATCTTTTAAACTAACGAACCGATTTTAAACGTAATGCTCGCAAATTTATAGTGACAGTCTGTGCCCTAACACAGGTTATATTTTATGTCAGTGCCACTACCCTCAGGGAGTTGCAAGAGAGAATAACGTTCTAAAATTGCAATTTTTATTATACTGAAGAGATTAGAAACTTGAAATTGGGCAAGATAGTAACTTATAAGTATACATGGTCTCTAAAGACAGTTTTTAAAAAATTCGAAATTTAAAAGAGTGATACGAGGGAAAACTGTTCTAAAAACATTCTAAATTACGATTTCTATGGAATTGTTAAGGACAGAAACTTGAAATTTAACATTGGCTGATACTTTTTTAAGACACAAGTGCACACACAGAACAGTTTTTTTAAAATAAATCGAAATTTAAAAGGGGAAAAGAGGAAAAATTCTAAATTACGATACTAACAGGATTAGAAGCTTCAGATTTGGCATCATGGTTACTTTTAAGATACAAATGCTCGCTAACAATGGTTTGTAAAGAAATTCAAAATTTCAAAGGGTGAAATGAGCGGAAAGCGTTTAAAAAGCGTTCTAAATTGCAATTACTATGGAATTGTTAGGAGTAGAAACTTAAAATGTTACATGGCTGCTGCTTTAGTCGCACAGAACAATTTGAAAAAAAAATCGAAATTTAAAAGAGTGAAATGTGCGAGAAGCGTTCTAAAAACATTCTAAATTACGATTTATTTGGAACTATTAAGGCTAGAAACTTAAAATTTCGCCTGGCTGTTACTCACGTAAATGATCAATGCGAAATGTAAAAAGACAGGAGCAAAAAAAAAAAAAAATTACTAAAATTACAATTTATGTGATACGGGTAGTATAGAAGCTTCGTATTTGGTATGGTGGTTACTCTTGAAATGCAAATGCTTGCTAAGACCAGTTTCTAAAAAAATCGAAATTTAACAGGCTGAAATGAGCGGAAAACGGCCTAAAACCGTCCTACATTATGATTTAATTGGATTTATTCGAGTTAGAAACTGGAAATTTAGTATAGTTGTAACTTTTAAGATGCAGACGCTCGGTATAAACAGTCTATTAAAAATTCGAAGTTTAAAGGTGTAAACTGAGCGGAAAACGTAATAAATTGTGTTTTTTTTCTAAATTGTTAGCGATAGAAACTTAGAATTTAACATGCCTGTTATTTTTTATACGTAAATGCTTCCAAAGAACAATTTTTAGAAAATTCGAAATTTAAAAAAGCTGCAGAAGCAAAAAACATTCCAAAATTGCGATTTTAGTGATGCTGTTGGTATACGAAGTTGAAATGTGGCATGGTGGATATTTTTAAGATTTCAGTGCTCGCTAAAAACCGTTTCCATAAAAATAATCGAAATTTAAAAAAAGTGAAATAAGCTGAAAAAGTTCTAAAAACCTTCTACACAATGATTTATCTGAAATTGTTAGGGATAGAAACTTGAAATGTTACATGGCTGTTACGTTAGAGACACAAATGCATCCATAGAACAGTTTTTAAAATTTTTTAAAATTTTAATGTGAGCAGGAACAGAAAAGTTTTAAAATTGCAATTTCTGTGATATAGTCACTACAGAAATTTACTTAATTAGTGTGGCTTACTTGGTAATTTCTCAATTATCTGTGGCAGTAAAATTTCCTCTAATGAAAATAGACCAACGAATACCACTTGCCATTTTTCAAGAATTACGTGAGCAAAGCCACGGGTTTTGCTAGTAATTAATAAAATAATAACTAATAAATAAAAATTATAACAAGTAATAAGTTAATAAGTATGAAGATATGAGAATAGTTTGTTGAATTCCACTTTAGTAATTTAATCGACAACTTTTAGAATATCTTTTTTTTAACACTGAGTAGTTTTTGTAATGAAGTTGTTCTGTTATATTTTATTCAATTTTGTTCTTATACGAATGATCAATTAATTCTAATTTGATCTCGTATAAACATTACTTTGAAGCTTCATTTAATTATTTTGCTATTAAAACATTGAGGTATGCATCGAATATTTCATATTTTGATAGAAATATTTTGAATAAGATTTTATCCTTCTTCAAGATTCAATTTTATTGGTCATCCCAGCATTAAGTATTCAACAACCAGCTAAAATATTTTATCCAGGTCTCTCGCACCCCTCCATCCTTCCCCCTCTTCGAGCCGTTTCTATACTCTCGGTTTTTCCCATTAGCATAAATGTAGTTTTTTTTTTTCATGCTCTCACTTCTTAAAGTGAAATTTCGCCAAGATATGCTTATTTTAATTGCCAACTGCGCCAATTAATTCCGATCACGTACATGAGAAGAAATAAAAAGGCAAAATGGGATGCCAAGAGTGATCTTTAATTACAGCATGCCCTAGGAGGGCGGTGGTCGTGTGTTATACAGCGGGACAGACACGGGACAGCTCGCAGGGCTTTTTCCTTTCGGAACTTGTTTATTTATCTTCAGCAGCGTTGTTATTGAAAATCGCCATTTTGAATTTGCTGCTTTATAATTTGGTTATTCGAAGCATACAAGCATTCAGTCCTCGTCGCCTCGAGGTTGTTCCCCTGTCGTGACAGGTTCTTTTTTTTTTTTTTTTTTTTTTTTTTTGTTATTGCTCTTGTACAATTCTTTTTCTTTCCTTTGAAAGTTTTTGCGTGATGCCATTCAAAAAAAAAAGCAATATACGGATTATTTTTATTTTATTTTATATCAAAGCAGTTGAATGAAATTTGATGTCTCTATAACAGTCATTGAATATTTCAGAATATTTCTTTTTTATATTTTTTTGGTCAAGAACATTAGAAGAAGTTTTTAAACATAGGTATGTTAAAATAACTAAGGTGGTCTTGAATACGGGAGAAATCTGTGATTTGCACTTGTCAAACGCTTGTTGATTTCAATACTTATCATTTTCGTTTAACTTCTTTTGTGACTGTTCCAATGAAATGAAGCTATAGCAGCTCAAAGATTCATCTAAAGATTCTTTAGCAATCATTTCGCGTTTTCAGTTTCGGCATAAAGACTATTCTGCTGAAAGATATTGATTTCTTTATTGTATTATAATGCACCTGAGGGTAATACGACCAATGCTGCTTTTTTTTTAGACCGCTGACTAGGCCACCTACCTGCCGGGCTTTTGCTTAACAAATTGATGCCTGTCAACGGGACAAGGATTACCCTGATCGCCACATGGGGAAGATCTGTTTGATAAGCTTCAAGGCCAGCCATGCACAACCTTTATTTCTCGCGGGCCGCAAACTTTTATTTCCGATGTTAGGCGGGCCACAACGCACTTACATAATCCTCTTTAATAAAAAGCTATGCGTTGCTGACGACTGGGATTTTCGCTAATCGATGCCACAGATTAATCTCGGAAAATGAAACATTTGAAGTTACTAAAAAAAAATAATTGCTCGAAAAGTATTTGTCATAAAATTGTTAGACAAACTGCGTTAGAAAGGTAAAAAATTGTATTTTTCTTGATATAAATTTCAAATCCACTGATGATGCCACTTTTCTAATATTGAATTAAAAAAATTACCAAATTTCACAATGAAGTACCAAAGCGAAAACTTCGAGCGTAAAAAAATAATGATAACAGCAATGTGTCAGCACGAGTCACAAATTATAGTAGCCTTATTATTCTGTTAAAATATACAAGTGAATTACGATGTCACGAGTGCATGATTTTTGTTTAATTCTCGACAAATACTAGATGCGCCATTTCTTTTTAGTCGTGAATAATATAGGTTAATTCACGTTGTTAAAAAATGTAGCTATAAAACATATAAATCAATGGAAAACGGTAAGCAATAAATTGTAAACGTAATAGTAAACCGTATTAAAAAAACATAACTTAACGAAATAAGTATCCGTTTTTGTTATTTTAGGATATTCCAGGTAAAGGTACAGATTACTTTAAAATACAAGGTTAAATTCATCGATAGATTTCGTTTGATTCAACGTTCTTTTGGAGAAACCGACCAGCGCAGCGGGCGTAGTTTTCTAGTATTACATAAAAGCGGATACATAAAAGCGGATAATTAAAAGAGTAGTAATAAATGTAGTGTAACAAAGCACAATATAATAAAATTAATATAATCAGGAAGATTGAACATGTGTCGTGGAAGAAATGTTACGAAAAAATCTAATACCACATGTAAATTTCAAAAACAATATTATTTCGTGGCTGATTTCTATTGTAAATAATGCAGAAATATGCCAGTTTTTTTTTCGCAACAAATATTTAACCCTAAGAAGCATTATTAGCTATGTGATAAGTATAAAAGGTAATAATATAACAGTACAACATTTCAAAGTTCTAAAGAAAAAAAATCAGGTGATTTTCTTTAATAAATAAGTATTTTGCTCAACATAAATTATTAAAAAATATATGTAGAAATATATACCGCAATTAATTTTATAAATAGGGATTAATGATTGTGTGTCGGGCCGCACATAAAAGTTTGCCGGGCCACAAAAGTTTTCGCGAGCCGCAGGTTGCGTATGGCTGCTGTAGGCCGACATGGCTTCAGTGCATCTTGTTGCCTAAGTTGCTTTTCCTTAGTTGGCCGGTTGCTAATTGATGTTTGGATGAGTCGATTCGGCACTGCACAGTGTAGGGAAGTCATGCTGGACGGATGTGAGATGCTGGAGTATTTACTAATTTCACGCTGCATCGCTCACCCATACGCCATGCCATCGCTACGCAAGTTGGTCTCGTAATTTAGAACCTTGATCAGGTGACGAGAAATTCGCTTGACAAGGCACCTCCAGAGGTATACTTCATTGAGAACTTGGAGGACTTTGCACCCACGACGGATTTTACATGCACTGAACGCCATTAGCGTACATAATATACATGATCAGTGCTGTTTATATGACCACTGGGTGGGTTCAGCGTTTAAACTCTCTTTTTATGTCCAGATTGCGAAATTAAAACATCCATGACACTTCTGTGTCACTTTTTGGTGAATTCATAAGTGTTCTTTTCATGTATTGGTTTCATATTTTTTGAATGTTTGTCAACATTTTGGAATGTTTATTAATGTATTTTTTAAATTCTTTTATTTACATTCGATTAGTTTAAAATAGAAATAAAGTTTAGTTCATAAAAATAATGACGTTGTGTCCATTTTTTTTATTGCTTAAGTGAAGTAAAACTTTACAGAAATGGATTTATTGAAATAGAAGGAAAGTGGCCAAATTACCTTTTACTGCTCATATTACCTTAAAATTTTGCTTAAACGGTTTGCGAAATTTTAAGTTTGAAAGTGAAAATCAAAACAGAAAAGAGGTATTATTTTCAAAGCTTTACGTATTTAGTTCCTTTGCCTCATATAAAGAAGGAAAATCAAAAGCTTATTTATCAGATGTCTGCATAATTTTAGCATTTGCATTCTGTTATTTTCTTGAAACTTGCTGTGAAAAGAAGCAGAAGAGCTTGATTGTATTTTTATCAAAATTGTTAATCAATTTAAAATCTAATATTATTAGATTCTTAAAGTATCCGCACACCTTCAGAGGTGATTTAAAAAAAAAATTGAAAATTTCTTTTTATACCAATTTTTTCTAATGACATTAAAGTTAAAACTTTGAAAAATATATCAACATTTTAAAAATTATACAGAAGTAATTATTTAAAAGAGAAAAATAGACAAAATTATGTGAAAAATTGACATTTGTGCAAAACATGATAACTCAAAATCAAATCAATGCATTCACATTTTGTAAATTGAATAATAAAGAGAATAACTTTCTCTCGGAGATAAACTATCCGCATTATAATAGCATCTCTATCGCAGAAGCTATGACACTTAAAGTACTAATGTAATGAAAAATTCGTAAAATTTCTTGCAACTTTTAAACTTATACCAGTGTAAATATAAAACTAAATTAATATATCATCATGATTGTAGTCTATTCCCTCAATAAAAATTTGTTAAATAAAAGTAAAGTTAAAGGCTGTTCTTGCTATAAAAATAATTGTTATTCTTTAAAGGTTTAATTACAAAGTCCGCGTATTTTCTAGAACATAAAATCCAATTTAAATGCTAAATCAAAAGAAGAATGTAAACATACATAACAGTTTACTTCCGGTTTTCAGAACGATATTTCCGGTTGTAAAATTCATCGGCAAGCTGTAAGAGATGTAACTTTAAACGGCTGTAACTCGGGTTCTAATTCAGATACAGACACAATTAAAGCAGAATTCGATAGATAAAAGATCTGATTTTAATATTATTACAAAAATGAAAAATCGATATTTTCATCGAAAATGACGTTTTAAAGGTGTGCGGATACCTTAAAATAAATCAAAAACTGAAAAATGGAATTTGTCTAGCCCGATTGTGTCATATAAAGCATGAAAAGTAAAAGCTTATTTATCAGAAGTTTGCATAATTACAGCATTTGCGTGCTGTTATTTCTTGAAACTGGTTGTGAAAAGAAACATAACAGCTTTATTGTGTTTTCATCAAAATTATTAATCAGTTTAAAAGCTAATGTTGTTAAATTCATAAAATAAATCTAAAAATTAAAAATCTAGTAGATCTAGTCCCATTCTTTCATATAAAGTAGGAAAATCAAAAGTTTATTTCTTAGAAGTGTGCCTATTTCAGCGTGAACCTCTAGAAATGTTTGGTGAATCATTAGCATCCAGAGAACCCCGGTTTAGAAACAAACAAAACTGAAAACACCTTTAGAAACAACCTTTAAAACATTTCCATAAACGTAAATTTCATGCATGTACAAATATGCGTAAATACGGGTTAGGTTCCCTTAGAAAGACCCCCACGAAGGGCACTCTCCCCGGGCCTATATCCCAAGTGTAGATAATTGGCCGTCAATAATCAACCCAACCCAACCCATGCATGTACAAAAGGCAAATCTTCTCACGGTAGAACAAAAAAAATGAGAAATGGTAAAAAATTAGAATTTTTTTTCCGGTCTATTATCCGAAGGGAAAAGTATTCTGTGATGAGACTGTGTTTTGTATATCATTTATTGATCAAAGTGTCTGAAAATAAAAATGAATGTAATGAAGTAATAAAAATCAAGAAATCGTTCAGAAATTATGCGTCAAACTTCCTGTGACGCTTACACCATGCGTCATGAAATTGACTTGCATGGCTGTAAATAACGCTGGAAGGCAGTTATATCGCTTTATCGTTTCTAAAAACAAAAAAGATTAGTTCTGAAATATATCATAAAATCATTGAACATTTCACGGCATTATCAATGAAAGATAAGATTTATTTGATGGCGACAATTTTATCGTTCAGCGTGATTTAGTATCGTGCCATGTAACGTGCGCTGAACTCACTAATAACTGGCTTAGCTATCACAGATTAATGTACTTTCCAACAAGGGAAAATTCGCGAGATTTATTGCTAAAGATGCAGTATGGGAAATAATAAAGAAAATATTTTAAGAAATTAAACCAAAATATAAATTGTTTTTGTTTTTTGTAAAAGGTCATAATTGCCAATCTTTATACGCTTTTTTCTTACCACTAACATTTAATAGTAAATTTTGTCTTATTTAATAGTAGAAATCAGCAATTAAGGAAAAATTTCTGCTAAATTGTATAGTGGAAAGGCAAAAATGCAAAAGTTGGCAACTATGTAAAGTCTATACGGCAAGGGTGGTACAAAATTAGATTAACGATTGAAAACTAACGATTAGATTTTTAATCATGACTAAAGATTGACAGATTAAAGTTCATTTCAATCGCATCCATAGACTAATAATTAATGATTAATTTAATTTCAGTGGCTCTCTTTGATTAACTATTGAATCAACTCTCTATCTAATTGGCATTTTAATTAATGATTAACGATTAAAAACATCATGTGTTGTTCCGGCTTTGAGGTATTTTATTAGGGTTTCGTTCATCTCTCGAAACTCTATTCGTCCCGCTTCGTTGTCTGTCTGTCACAGAGCCGGTTCTCAGAAACTATATAACTTACAGTCATGAAATTTTGTGTGCTTATAGTTGAATACCTACTATGAAGCTCAAAATCATAAAGTTTAAAAAAAATCTTATTATTTTAATATAGAGAGATAAAAAACCAAAAATCTAACAGCTTTTTCCTATTAAATTTAAACATATTCCGCTATAGCAGTTGCCAACAATTAAAATTCCACAATAAAATTCTGTCTACAATAATTATTTTCTAATGAAAGATTTCCACGTGAAAAATGAAAATGAAATAAAAAGTTTCGCCAATTGAAAAAAAAGATTAATATGACGTCATATTGGAATAAAACGGCAATTTTCAAACATTTCTCAATAATACAAGAAGTATGAGTATGTGTAAATATAAAAAGCAGCTTAATATGACGTCATTAGAGAATTAAAAAGAAAATTAATCTGACGTCCAACATTTTGAAAGTCTCTATACAACATGTTTAATTTTGAATTTTTTTTTTAATTTTTTTTTTTTTTTTAAATATCGCATTTAGTTCTCATGACAGAGTATAATAAAGGACTTCGCCAGCTATCGGACCTGTTCAGATTTTCGAAAAAACGAGAAAAACAGAAAAGTAAATTTTTATTTTATAAAAAAATATGACTTTTTCTTTTTTGTTTGAAAATGAAATTTATTCTGATTTATTAAAGAAATGATAAAGTGTTTTTAAAGGAGTATTAAACGAAACTCTTAGTGCGATCTTCGATCACACTTACCCACTTGATTTTTTTCTTTTCTCTCTAGATTTTTTTTGATTTTATCAGTCTGGGTCGCTGCCAGTATCTGCATCGGGTCGGGTAACACGATTTTACCCGAGCTCGAACCGAGCCGCGGTTGACTTTAAATGTTTCGGGTTCGGGTTAGATTTGGACTCATTGGGGTCGGGGCCGGGTTGGCAGGTTTTTCAAAAGAAAGTCCTGATTCTGAGCGTAACGGATGTTGAAATGGAAGCAATCAACGAGCCAATCAAGTATCCTGTGAAAAAATTCTTTGTGCCAAAGGAAAAAATTCGCCAAAAATTCAAATATTGCTGTACGAATTCCGAATAAACTTTATTGAAAAAAGGATAAAATTTATTATATTGGGCTAAAAGATTGGAACAGTATTACTGTTACTAATACAGAAAAATTGTAGCTAAACGTGAAAAAAAAACCGCTAACAATCGCATAAAAATTTAAATTAAGAAATCTATTAAAAAAATTCCAAAATCGGTCTTCGAGGTGCAAAACTGCATGCATAGAGGTACCTCCCAAAACATTTTGTAGCTCTGCGTGCAGCCGTTTCTTCAGAACACAGCGCGCAAACACACAAACTTACAAACATCCTTCTTTATTATAGTTATAGATAATAAATGTTAGTTACGAAATAATCAATATTACAGTTTAACAAAGCCAATACGAATCAAATTAACTATCATGTTTATCGATCAGAAACTAAGTTATTTACATTTCTATCTATATACAATACATATATGACAAATGAAAAAGAAATATTGTATACTGCCTTTTATAAATGTTAATAACGACAAAATACGGCATTTTAAATCAATAGCATAGGTGATTTTCTTCATGACTGATGTTCTTTTTCTCCAGCTCCAAAAAGCGTTGTGATAATATGTATAATCTGAGGATTTTACCAAGCGATAGCTAAGGGTAAGCGCAGACGATTTTATGATATAGAACCTGTCTATTAATCAATGGCAAAAATTACCCTTTCTGTTACGTTTATAATCTTGAGTGTTATTGAAATTTCCGAAACAAGGAGGGTCCTACGAACAAGAGTTGCCAAGCCTGCTATATTTCCAATGCTCTTTCTTATCTCGTCAGAATTATGGAGAATATCCTTCCGCAATTTAAAATACTGCTATTATTAATTTTTAAGGTTTCATCTTTCATTAATCATTAGGATTGAAAAGTTCTTCTACAGCCCCATTTAAACAGCTCGAATCTGATACATAAATTTCAGATAAGGAAGACACACACACAAAAAAAAAGAACACGAATATTTCTGCCAGTTTTCTTCGGCATACGATAAAACAGACATTCGTAATACAGTCTAATATTTCATTTTAGACTTTAAATTTAATTGAACAAAAGAAATGCTGTTGAAGTATATTTAAAGAAGGTGTGATAGCACTTCGTTCATATTTTTAATAACATTTTCCATAGCACAGTTGAAAAGTGTTTATGAATTCACTTTGTCTGTCTGCCGTATGTCCAGAGCCCGATTAAGGTCATCTGGGGCCAAAGGCCCAGCATTTTTTGGGCCCTCTCAAATTTAAATAGTAGCTAGATTTTTTTTAAGGATTATTATCAAATATTATATGATACAGTTGGCAAAAGTTAAGAAAAAATATTTTGTTTTTGAGAAAATAATTGCAGAAAACTTCATTTTTAAGAAACTTTTTCTAAATCATTTTATTTATTTTGGGGGCCCCATCAGCAGTGGGCCCAAGGCCGCTGCCTAGTTGGCCTGTGCGTTAATCAGGCCCTGCGTTTGTCCACCGAAATATACTCGGATTTCCCCGCAATTGACATATGTTATTGAGGTTTACTATCGCATGTTCGGTATTAAAAATGAAGTGTGTAGCACTTAAAGCTCGTTTACAGGGACAAATGAATTCCTTTACATTACGATCTATGGGGAAAAATCATTCGTGGCTTATTTTAATGATGTTACACAATTTAAAACATATTGAAATTGATATATGTGATTGAGGTGCACTACAAAAGGCTTACTATAGAATATGGTGTTCCTAGCACTTTACTCAAAACAATTCTGTTCCATTGCAATCTAAGGGGGGAAATCCTTTGCGTTGTATTTTAATGATATTATACTATTTTAAACCTATTGATATTTATATGTATATCACTGAAGTGCACTACAAAAGGCATATACCCTGTTTGCATTTAAGATACCTTAGATCGCTATTTTTGAGGTGGTACACTCCCGGAATTGAATATCTATTCTCACCGAAAAATTCATCTAAGATAACTCACTATGAACGTCACCGTGTCTGAGATCTGAACAAACATAGAATGTGCGCATGCGCATAAATTAAAGTCAGGCGCTATCAGTTACAGCTAGCCTCCAGAGCCAATCAAAGTAAGTGGTAGTGACTGTATCTAGCAATAGATAGTTCGAACTCACTGAGTGAGTTTGTGGAACTCCCTGAGTGAGTTCGGTGGTCTAAGATATCTTAAAAATCCGATCTGAACCGGGTATTACTATAGATTATGGTGTACATAACATTCATCGTTCATTTACAGGGTACACAAAATAATTCGATTACAGTACTGTCTATTAATAATAATTACCCGAAGTGCGTTTTCAGTTGTGGTATTCCTATTTAAATTTAACTAATTTTTCACCTATTAATTGGTGTGTATAAATTCTATACATCATATACAGGGCAGCATAAAGGATCCCGAGTGCATTTTCGTTTACTGACGGAAATTGCTGAAGGAGAATTTTCAACTGTGCTATGATGCGTTTCCTAACCGAACTAAATTTTAGCATACTATATGAAGTATATATAGAGATCTATAGATCATATACAAGGCTGCACAAAAGAATTCGGATATTTTCCCGACTATTGTGGTAATTAGGTTTTCAAATGTGTTATGTGTTTCCCAAAATGTTTACTTAGTCATCGTCTTTCATGCTGTTAAACAGTGAAGTTTCGTTAAAGTATTCCAGAAGTGTTGGGAGGTGTTTCATAATCTGTGCTTGATGCATGATTGTTCAATCTTGTTTTAATTAATATATTTTCCCTTAAACTTATGCATAAAAAGCTAACTAAATAAAAGGAATAAAGAAAAAACGTAAAAAAAATATATATTAAGAAATTTCTTTTCTAAATTAAAGACTTTTTATTTATATGAATTTTAGGTATTGAAAAATAGTAATTTTTCGAATGATTAAAAATTTTGATAGACCTATTTTTAATACTCGAAAATTTTTCCATAGAAAATTTCTCACGCCTTACATTTATAATATTCAAATTTTAATTGCTTAAAAGGCGGATAGCCAACATAGAGAAAAAGTATCCAATCCGGGACTTGAACCCGGTCATCAGTATAGCGCACTGACGTTCTACCAACTGAACCACTTGGAACGACACCCAGAGCCTGGCACTTCTCACTATAACATGTTGGCAAGGCTACAAACGCAGCACAAGATGAAATATTTTTCGTGAGCCACCAACCCTGGGGCAAACACGAAAATAAAGAGAATCCAGCATCGATAATTGAATAAATCTATTTTTAATACTTGGAAATCACTTATGAATGCAAGGCGTAAGAATTTTTCAATGGAAAAATTTCCATTGTATTTTTTCCAATATTACACCAATATCGGCAAGAAATATTTTCACTTTATTGCCAATATTTTCAATGTAAAGCAAATATTTTTGCAATATTTGGTATTGGAAAAATTTTTAATGAAATGCCAATCAATATTTTTTAGCAGTAGTGTTTCATTGCAAATATTTAAAATGTAAATCCAATATTTAAGCAATATTGAAATTTTATTGGACGTATTTTCGATAAAAGGAATATTGCGCAGTAGCTCCGATATAACCAAGTGCTGGTCTGCTTTTAATGTTATCTATGGCTTTTGAAATTAGCTAGCTATTTTTTATACTTGATTAGTTCAAATTTACGAATGAAGTCTGATCTTAAATGCTCTAATACATTATATATATATATATTAACTATTTTTCTTTTTTCACTAATAATATCTTAATTATTCCTCCGAGTTCACGTTATCCAAGAGGATGTTTAATCACGAACTATCCATTAATAGAAAAGAAAACGTTTTTCAAGCGCAGAGAAAGAAAAACTTAAAAAGAAAATTAAGTCATAAAACATTCGTAAATTGAGCATGTTGGTAAGTTTCCAGTTTCATAATTACCATTTTTAAAAGCTTCTTTATCTGATGTATCAATGCTTAAAGCTTCTGTACAGCGAAATGACTATATCATTACATTCACTGTTCTCAAAATCTGACATTATAATAATCACTTTTATTCCACGGCACAGGTAAACGACACATGTCTACATTTTACTGCTTGATAAGTTTTATTAGGTATCGGATTTAATGAAACTCTTCTTTAGATCAGCTTTCGTGTTATGCCATTTTCTGTTAAGATAAAGCATAAAACAATGAAACTAATGAAAGTCAAGTAGCATTTTTAATGGGGATTTCCAGAGACTGTATAACGTATAGTTTTTTTTTCAATTCCTACTATTAGCTCACACTCTCTATATATTTATATCTTGTTCAAATTTTCAATCGTTAATAAAATACTTTTTATTCATCCACTCAAGTTCAAATACATTTTTTTAAACTTGTAGTGGATGACACTTGATGTTAATACAGTTTTTTCAAATATTAATTAATTAATTAAATTAAATAACCAAACTACTAGCATTCAAAACTCGAAGATAAATGAGCAGAAACACTCCATTAAGTTCCACTCTTCGAAAGAGCGACTACTACATGAAACTGTTGGCATGGTAACTGTTGACTCGTGCTTATGTTTTAATGTTATTTTCTATACTGTTTCATATTATTTTTGGTACTTGCGTATTATCTGGGCCATTCTTATATTATTAATTAAAATGGAAAGTTGCAAGTCCACTTTCTATTTTGCCACCTAATATTGTGATTTTGTCATATATATATATACATATTTATATTAATTGTAATTATTTAATAAAAAGTAACTATAATAAAATTTTTCTTTGTTGACCTAAGTAGGAATTGATTTTTTTTTTTTTTTTTTTTTTATATTACTTGTTTCAATGTGTGTTTTATGTGTGCTTGCTTAAGGAGTTGTAAAAAACAAAATGCGAGAATTTGACGATTTCGATTATATTACCTTTCAAAACGGTGTGCTGTTTATGTTTATGTACATAAAATCATTAATGTAATGTTCTATAACAAAAAAAAAAGTTCTGGTGCTTTAAACGTTGTTTTATCTTCTTATATTGTACTGCGCCAAGTATCATCTTAATTGTTAGCTACAGTAAAGTATTTTTCAAAATACAATATTCCATTTTACCCGTATACCGCAAATAATTAGAGTTCAGAATCTATACGTTTAAAGAGAAGGTTATGTTTCTGCAGCAAATTTTCAGAAGAGACATTTGAATTCCACGATTCATTTTTGTTAAATGAACTCCATTGAGAGGATAGTGTATTTTTGGCTTTAAATACCGATGAAAAAAAAGAAGCTTTTGAAGCAGGGCTCTTTCAGTACTAGATTTGTAAATGTTTTAAAAGCATCTGACCTAGGCAGTGCTATTCCTATGGTTTATTACTGGAAGGGAAAGACCTCAAAATGGCCATGTCAATTATCAGTATTTGCCAACTGTTTCCGTTTAACCAAAAAGTGTATTAAAATAGAATATATGAAAAAGAAACCTACCTATAAAGTAAACTTCTTTAAAACAGAAACTTTTAATAGTTCCGAGAGAAGGAGTACCAAGCAAATCTAACTGCTAAGCCGCAAATCTGTCTAAATGTGGATTTTTTCCTCGGTACATAGCGATTCAATTTTCACAGATTTTGTGGTACATTTTGTGGGAAAAAAAGAAAAGTTTATTGGTTTGCCAACTAAATTTACGTTTTTGCCAAGTCTATAGAAATTTATTAACTTTTTTTGAGGGGAGACGATGGTCATCCTCTTCGCTATCTCCCCTCTTTAGCGAGAACCAGATATTTTTAGCCCTTTAACTTTAATATCATACTTTATATAACTAATAAAAGCGTAGAAGTCTCATACTAACACCCATAATCGAAAATCTTATTGGCATATACTTAGAGTCAGCTCGTCAAGTAAGGAATTTCTAAATTCCACCCATATAAGTAGAGCGATTGATTCATCATCGTTAAACAAGTAATTGCTTCAATATTTAAGCCAAAATCCTAATTTGAAATAACTTTCATGCTTATATTGAAATCGTTGCCGCAGGATCTAACTGACGAAATCGTCTAAAATAAAATAACATCTACTGAGTGTTTTGTGTAGAATTTGAACTCGCACATAACTCGTATTTCGAGAATTCAGAAGAATTCTCCTGGGAAAATTTAAATCCGACAAGCTTCTAACTGCATTGTTTCCTATGAAGAAATGAAACTTTTATCTCATTTTTCTCGGAGTTGCTATCTTGTTATTCTGAGGCAACGAATAATTATCTAAATTTAGCTGTTTATCCGGAAATTTAATATTCGGAAGGTTAATATTCTTTTTACAAACTACTATACAAATGCGACAGGAATGAAAAGTTATTTAATTTTTACTTTCTTCAGAAGAAAGTATTGGATTTGTGAAAATTTTCGACTTCAAGTTTTTGATAGATTTGCATTTCGGGATGTCTTGAATGCGATTTGACTACTTTTGATCCAATGTCTGTTTTTGGGTGTGCGTTGCACAAATTTTGAGAGCCCTTTAATTTAAGAACTAGTGCACGAATTTCCACGAAATTTAATATTTAATTGGAACCTGACATAAATGGGTCTTGAATAGATATTGGTGTATACCTGCCAACAAGTGGTGTTTCTAGTTTCTATGTCATGTATTTTACGATAGCTACACCATGTACTGCGAAATCTATAAGATGGAGTTGTACCAAATTTTATATGCAAGATGTTCTTTGAAACATTACCTAATTTAGTTTTGGTTTTGATCACTTAACAGGGAACGCTGTTATGATATGCTTTTTGAAATGAAAATATTATAGTTGTATCTTAGTTTTTATTGAGTAAAAATGAACTAAATTTTATGTTGTATTAATAAAGTTACTTTTAATATACCGCAGTCTAGATATAGGAAATTTCATGGAATGCTTTTATTTTTTATGATGAAATGAATAAAAGTGACCATGCACTCTGTACAAACAAGAACGAAAAATCATGTGTCAAAAACACTTTCGAACACATCCAGAAAAATGCAACGAAAACGGTGAAAGAAGATATATGTAAGTAAACAGTTCAGAAAACATAAAACACGTTGACGATTTATTTTGTGCAGCCCTCTATATGATCTATAGATTTGGATATATACTACATAGCATGATAAAATTTATTTCAGTTAGAAAATTTACATTTAGCAATTTTCGTCAATTGATGGAAATGTACTCGAAATCTTTTGTACAGCCCTGTATATTATCTAAAATTTTTTTTACACACCACATATTAAGCTAAAAGGTAGAAAATGCATTCCGGTAAAAAACAGATAAGGCAACTTAAAACTCACTTCCAGCAATTACCAACCGTAAACAACAATGTATCTTTTTATTTGCATAGCACTGTATATGGATTTATTTATATTCCCATAAACTTCTATTAGTCTATTAAATATAGTTCAATAGGAAAATGCGTAGCACAATTAAAAACTACCTTATAGAAATTCACCCCTATAGTCTGTAATACTTACGAATTTCCTTGTGTAGCCAGCTCTGTATATGATCAACCGAATTTATACGCACTACGTACTATGAAGAAATTAGTTAAACTTAAAAACACAATCCAAAGTTGGAAACGCACTTATCACACATAGACTGTAATTATCACATGTATACTGCAACCGTTATCTTTCATGTGTCCCTGTAAATGAACGGTAAACTCAATGCACACCATACTTTTAAGCGAACAATTTATAGTACATGTCAGTAATGCATATTCGTCATTATTAATGCATAATTGTCATTATGATTGAAATAGTGAAACATCATTAAATTATACTAAAAATGATTTTCCCCGTAGAACAATGTGTGACAGAATTCTTTTGTTTGACGAATGAATAATAAATGAATAATAAATGCTTTGCACACCATATTCTACAAAATGTTTGTTTACATGCGCTTCATAATTATATAACAATTTCATCATATTTCAAATGGCGTAGCATCATCAAATGCACGTGAAGCGATTATTTATCGCTGACTGTATTGTAACGGAATACTTTTGACTGCCCCAGTAAAAAACTGTAAGTGCTACACACTTCATTTTCAATAGGGAACATGCTGTAGTAAGCCAGAATAACATTAAAAAAATGCAGGGCAATCCGAGTATATTTACGCAACTTAGAGCACGGACGGACGGCCAAACGGCAGACATACCGAAGTCATAAACACTTTTCAACTAGGTTGGAAAGTGAGGAAGGACAGAAACGGCAGTAAAATTTGTTGACATCCTAATTGGCACCTTTTCCTGTTGCAAATTAAAAGAAAAATATGCTTTAACAATTTTTTATTTTAGGAATTTCATGTCTGTAATCCTGCTAAATTTTGCCACAAAACATGTCGGCAATTTGAGTGCAAAATTTACAGCAAATTTTGCTGTAGTTTTTGCTTTTTTTTCGTATAGTGTGATTGAAAACGCCTTTATTATTATTTTTTTTATTCCTGCCAGATAATCATTCGTAGAGCACATTTATATTTTATGAACATTTTATGAACATTTCTAGAAAGAAATTGGATTAAATTCTACGAATAACTTCGACAGCTTAATTCTGAAGTATTTATACATACTTCTTCCTGACTTAATCCAAAAATATTGCTCAGATAACTTTGTTTAGCCGAAATTATCTAAAAAAAAAAAAAAAAAAAAAACGTTGAAAGCTTTACTTCACAGAAGCAATATATATATATATATATAAAGTTGAACAGTTTATTCATTTTTAACTTCTTTATGCTATGCTCTCAGTTAGCTTTTTGTACTTTTCTGTAACAATTCACGCTACGATGACATTGATGCGTGCCGACCTTGACAGTTACAAATTGAGTAACCCGCTAACGCTGTTGGGGATGACTTTGTGTTGTCCATCTTGCTTCCGTGGTCAAACAGCCTTTCCTAAATGACAGAAAGAATGACATTATATTCAGCACATTCATTTACATTAGAATTGTGAGCTGAAATGACAGCAGATTGAGTTTTTGAGGATAATCTTGCGTGGCAATTTCAAAGATACGGAGCCAATGCTATTTGAGGTATAATTGAAATGATATGCATAATTCATGTCATTTCTTTTTGTTATGGTAATAAATAGCCTCCCTCATTCATTTTTCTTTTCAGGAATATGATTTCATTACTTTTAAATTAGAAAAGTGGTATTTACGTTAATGAGCTTTATGTTATAATTCATTATACAGACTTGTCAGCAACCTAATATTTATTCGAACTAAACCAGTATAATCATAGGCGCCGACTTAATGGGGCAACTCAGGTAAACTTAAAACCACTAATTTAAAAATGTTATTTTTAACTTAATAAATCACAGTAATTAATTAGGACAAAAGTCTTTACAAAATTAGTGGTTTGAGCGTGTCTGGATTGTCTATTTCGCTCACGTGGAATCGGCGCCTACGAAGATAACGTTATTAATATTTCATGAATATTATTATTAATTTTCTTTATAAAGATATGTCTATATAAAGAGCGTTTTTAACACATGCTTTTCATGTTTCAATAAGATTTTATAAAACATTCTGTCCGAGGCTTTTTTAAATATAAGCAATAAATTTTATTTAAAATAAAGTAATATTTTTTCTGGAAATAAATGGTGTTTTAAAGAGTTATCTTTTTTTCTGGCAATAAACGTTGTAAGAGATATAACTATTTGTGTTGTCCATCTTCCTTTCGTGGTCAAACGGTCTTTCCTAAATGACAGAAAAGAATGGCGTTATATTCAGCACATTCAGTAACATTAACATTGTCAGTTGAAATGACAGCACAGATTGAATTGTTGAGAATAATGATGCGTTGCAATTAAAAAGATACGCAGCCAGTGCTATTTGAGGTCTAATTGAAATGATATGCATAATTCATGTCATTTCTTTTTGTTATGGTAATAAATAGCCTGCCTCATTCATTTTTTTGATGAATATGATTTCATTGCTTTTAAATTAAAAAAGTGGTATTTATCTTAATGAGCTCTATGCTTCAATTTATTATACACTCTTTTAAGTAACCTAATATTTTATTCAAACTAAATCAATAAAGAATATAATTTTATTAATATTTCATCTACATTATTATTAATTTTCTTTATAAGGAGATATGGCTATATAAAGAGCGTTTTTAGCTTTATTCCACAAAAATTCTATATTATAATTCAATAAGATTCTATAAAACATTTTGTCCATGGCTTTGTAATATATCAGCAGTGTATTTTACTTAAATTAAGTAATCGTTTGTGTTAATTAGTTATTGTATTAATTTTGAGTTAGTTTGTGTTGTCCATCTTCCTTTTGTGGCCAAACGGTCTTTCTTAAATGACAGAAAGTAATGACGTTATATTCAGCACATACATTTACATTTGAATTAGGTTATGAAATTACAGCAGATTGGGTTTTTTGGGGATAATGTTGGGTGGTAATTTAAAAGATATGAAGCCAATATTATTTGAACTATAGCAGAAATGATATTCATAATTCACGTCTTGTTTCGTTTTGTTATAGTAATTAATTAGCCTTCCTTATTTTTTCATAAATGTGCTGTCGTTACTTTTAAATTGGAAAAATGAAATTTACGTTAATGAGCTCTATACTTTAATTCCTTATACAGACTTTTAAGTAAACTCAAAAAGAGAATATTAATTCAACTTAATTAATTTAACCCCTTGGGGACGGGCGACACGTATACGTGACGCATAATCTGCTCAGAATCCTTGATTATTCCCACCAGTTATTTTTTATTGTAAGCTTTACCTTATTTAGTGATAGCATTTCTGCGATTCAATTAGGCAAAAATTTCTGTTTTGAAAAACCGGTGGTAAAAGATTAAAAATTCTCTAAAAGACGCTCGTCGCGAAGGGGTTAACAAATATATATTTTTCTTCATACACAAAGAAATATTTCAAATGAATTGTATAAAAAAATAAATGCACATATAGACACACACACCTAATAACTTGTTAAATTCTCTAAGTACACTAAGCAACTAATTTTAAATTTTCACCCTAAAATTAACAGACGTGAATTATTTTAACTAATTTTGAGGTTAAAATAAAATGATATATGCTAAAGGTGACATCAGTAACCCTACACTTAAAGGCTCATAAATACCTTTTAATAAATAAATCAACAAGTTTCGTACGCACAATCGTACTTTGAGCAATAAAATGAAAATAGATCTTTCTTTCATCTAAGGTATAATTTTGTTTGTGCTAATGCAATGAATGTGTATTTGTTGTGTTAGTTTGACTACAGGTCTTAAGAGATAGGTATCTATAGGCTCATTGTTAAATTCGTTTTATCGCTCAAAGTACGATTGTGCGTAGGAAACTTGCTGATCCTGTTTATTAAACGGTATTTATGAGCCTTTAAGTCTACTGTTATCACTTTAGCGTGCATACTTTTATTTTAACGTTAAAATTAGTTTACAAAATTCACGTCTGTTAATTTCAGGAGGAAAAAAATAAAATTTGTTGGTTAGTGTAGTTAGAGAATTTAACACGTACGGTAAAAGGGATAACAGAACACTTAAAAGCTGATAAATACAATTTAATAAACATATCAACAAGTTTCGTAAGCACAATCGTACTTTGAGTAATAAAACGAATTTAACAATGAGCCTATAACCCCTTGATATCTGTAATTAAAATAACACTACAAATTCACATTCATTGATTTTGCACAAACAAAATAAAAGCCCTTGTTCTGATTGATACTTTAGGGGACGGGTGATTTGGCTTCACAATTATAGGTCTAACATTACTAGCTCCCTTAAAATATCAATTTAATTATCAATAACCTAAATTCACGCAATGGCAGATTGAAGAGCTTTAAACAAGTGAATGGTCTACAAATACTTAAAAAAATTTTATTGTAAAGGATTTAAGTTAAATAACTATGAAAATTTCTACTTTTCTTGGCTATATAAATGTCACTGTACAAAAGGCATTTTTAAAACTCATATTAAAATAACATTTATTTTATGAGGAAACTAGTTGTTACCCGTGACTTCGTTCACGTAACATTTAAAGAAAATGAATGCATTAATTAAGCAACATATACAATTAACAAACTCTTTATCATATTTTATAGTAGACTCGTGCTATACACCAGCCAGTATACACGTCAGGACACATTGCCGTTATCATTATCTTTTTACGCGTGAAGCTTTCGCTATGGTACATCAATTGTAAAATTTGGTAATTTTTGAAATTCAATATTTGAAAAACGGCATAATCAATAGATTTGAAATTTATATCAAGAAAAATACAATTTTTTAACCTTTCTAACGCAGTTTGTCTAACAATTTTCTGACAAATACTTTTCGAGCTATTATTTTTTTCAGTAACTTCAGATGTTTCATTTTACAAGATTAATCTATGGCAAAGATTAGCGAAAAAACCAGTCGTCAGCAACGCTTAAAAAGGATAAGCATCAGTGCTGCCATTTATTGGTTTTGTTCCAAAGCAAAATACATTCATCTTATATAGAAGTAAAGTAAAAATGTAAAAATATCAAACGGTTCAGTTTTTATGAATAGAGGTCCACATTTGTGTATCTCAGGTCTGAAAAGGTTAAGTGTACTGTTATCACTTTTTAGTATATATAATTTTATTCTAATAATAATAAGTGATTTTGTTATATATTTATATAATTTTATGGTGTTGACTTCAAATATGTACGCAAGCAATCTTCAGCACGTACCATTTATTTCTTATGATTTGAGATTCCTATTTATACTCGCCAATCTCCCGCTTAAAAAAAATAAAAATAAATAAATAATTTGAACTAGAATATTTTTAGTGAATGAAATCTAGTAGATTTCGAATGGCTACCACATAGCAGGCATATATAATTAAATAAATTTTCTGGCTCAAAGTGTGTTTAAAAAAAGAAAAAAGCGGGAGGTTGGCAATTATGAATTATTGCATAATCAAATTATGAATGGGGTGTATTTCTTTAATTTTTAACAAGACAAACTTTCAGATGTGGTAGAACATACTATAACAAGCACTTTTTTGTATAAGAAATCAGAATCGTATTCCACTTTTTCAATCAAAAATGCAGGGTGTCTCACGCTAAGCCGAATCCAGATTTTCGTTCACAACTTAAGCAATAATAAGGATATTGTAATGATGTTGGGGGTTTTGTTTATTTGATTAGGTACTATTACCTTTTGCTAAAATTTGAATAAGTGCAAATTACCTATGACTTAAAATTGAAATGAATCCTGTCAATATGCACACTTACAAAATTATTCTCAAACTAAAATAAATTTAGTAAAACGTAAATGGATTAAATTAAACATAAACAATAAAAATTTAAAGAATTTAAAATTACTTGAATTCTAAGTTTTGAATTCAAAATAGTATAAGAATTAATCATTTAAAAGCACTGACAAGATTCTCAATTTGCACTACATTCCATTCCCCAACAATCAGCATTGTGAATTCAGGAATTAATATGAAGGGTAACAACAAGGAATTTTCATAGACATAATAATTTAGACTAAGTGAAAATTTTGGAATAAAGGGGACAAAATCTTTCTTTTAAAGAAAGTACAAAAAGGGGAGGTATAAAATTGATGATATAGGTTAAACAAAATAATATTTAACAAATATAAAAAATACTAAATTAATTCCAAGAATTCACAACCCTGAGCTGTGATCGTATAGATTACTTATTGTTTTAGAGACCATTAGTAAATAATTAAATTTTGAATAAGTAATTCATTACAATAAAACACTTCTCACAAGACTTTAAATTAAAATATTAAAATTACTTTATATATTAATTCAGACATGTATGTCCTGTAATTAATTAAAGAATAGTAAAAGGTCTCAAGTGATTAAATAAATTTCAACATCCAGTAAATCAGTAGCTTATATTTTTATTAGATTTAATGCTTGAAAATAATATTTAGATATTTCATGACTAGAGAATACAATAATTTACTTTAATTAAATCTTAAGTTTTTTACTAGAATTAGTACTTAAATCAATTAAAGAAATTAAGTTAAAGATTACTATGCATTTTAAACTGATAATTCAAATTATATATAGTATTCCCTATTAAATTTTAATGATTAACAAAAGGTAAAATTACTGAAGATGAATCTTATTGAAATGATTAAAAAAAAAATTAATAAGATAAAAAAAAAACAGAGAAGGAATTTACTACACAACAAAATTTATTAACAGGCAGCATTTTAGATTGTTTGTTAATCCTTCATTAAAACATAAGTAAATAATTTATATAATTAAGTAATCAATATCATTAACGCAAACAATAATAATAAAACAGGATATATTTTTTTTTTACTCACATTTCAGCAGCAGAATGGGCATAACTGATATACACTTTGTCACACCGATTATAATAAATGAAGATTTATGGACTACTAATTGACAAGTCATTCTTGGCAACATTATCGTTCTCTGTTTGCACTCACTATTAGAAATACCAGTCTAAGAATTTGGACCCGTAAAAATGCTTTCACAACGACTTGTTTATAACGGCTACATGAAAGTCTATTATATCTTTCAACCTTACAGCCAAGTTAATGGATACAATGTCATTTTTTTAAGACACCAAAAGGGGCTCATCCTCGTGTGGAACGCTTTTTGGTAAACGCCTGGTTGGTGAATAGACGATCGCAGTCACTTTCAGATAACTTCCAACGAGCTGCACGATGAAAGATCCTTAGTAATGAATACTGTTATATCGATGATCTTCCTCAGAACTTTCTATGGACACAAGACCGGCGCCAAACACTCGAACATTAATCAATCTTTTCACGATCGTCGTCGCTGGGTTCCTCAAATCCATAGCACGCGCTACAAAGTTTCTCACAATTATTCACTTCTGAGCCGCATCATGCATATACTATGGAATTACTACCACTCCGAGTTGTTTTGAATATCTATATTACCCAGCGTAAGATGTAATTACTTCTGCGTGCATCTCTCTACAAAAACTGCTTCTTGCTATCTCTCCTCCTAGACTGACCGTACTTCACTTGTTAGAAAAAAATCTAACACTGCCTGAGCAGGCGGTGGTGGGGGAAGGAACCCTTCACCCTCACACACCCAAACTATCCGCGCTTCAAAACATGACTGCCTCTACTAACCAGCTCCCCGTTCCCTTGGTAACGCGTGGACCAGGGGGTAAAAAAAGTCAACGCTGATTGGTTGAGTGCGGGGAGAGAATAACACGTTTCCTGGAAATTAGCCGTCTGTTGGGTCCCACGAAAAAAAAAAGAAAGCACGTGCACACTTGCACCTGCTATTTCGTAAACAACGATCGAAAAGCAATATGTTGATGTTATCTTCGTAACAAGCCTTCGAAATAGTTTTACGACTATCTTTTCTGAGGGTAATAAAAGTTGCGTACAATACAACTGACAAAAAGGCTTCAGCTATTCTCACGACTTCTTATAAAGGCCTTTTGTACGTTATCCAATCTGCCTGTGTGTGTTTTGAATTTACGATCCCTGAAATTACGTGAGAATTTCAAGTAAAAGTTGTTTGCGTGGAAAACTATCTCACAGTGAAAAAAGAAGATCATGGGTGGTCTTGACTTACAGAAAAATACAGATGTTTGGATTTTGAAAATAAGAGTTTTAATTAATAATGTTTAAGAAAAATAAGAAAAAAGAGGAGGGGGGTTTGATTAAATATCAAAATAGAATGATTTTATAAAAAAGAAATGTTTTAAGATATTAATGAAAATATAAATATAAAAATTTAGATTAAATTACCTCTAACAATGATAATTTCCACAAGTATGCTTTGAAATGAGATGATTTCATGAAAATTGCTGCAAGTGACTATCTGCGTCCAAACAACACTGAGCTACATGTTTTATAATCCAAACTATAGCTGACAGTACTGTGATGTGGAATCACATACATTTTTTCTCAAATTAATCCTTTTCTTTAATTTTCAGTTTAAACTAACTTTTAATTAGTTATTTTATCCTAACTTTTATTTCTTTCCCGCCGTAATTTTCCTCCCCTAAAAGAAAATATATTTAACATTTGCCCTTTGTTAATAAAACTATTCTCACATAGATAGAATTCATTTAAATGATTAATCACCCTCACTAGATATCCAATAAAAAAAAATTAAAAAAAAAAGAGAAAGTTTCTTCTGTATTCGGTCTGCATTTTATTCTCTTTTCGTCCAACGTTCGTTAGAAATGTCTGTGTCTGTTTAATTTCTGAGTTTAGCTTTTTCGGTAAATCATAAACATTTCCAGTACATGAGATTAGTTTTGTCTATTTCAGCTAGATTCCCAAAACCTTGCTCTCAACGTACATTTGGCGTTCGAATTCTTGTTGGCTCACTTTTTAGGACTGCTATTCTGGTAGCCCTGTCCTGTAATTCAAAAATTGCCTAATGAGTAACTGATAATTTAGCATATATGACATCATTCATTTCATATGGTCTTTCGCCAATTTCATGTTGCCAATATGACTATGGCATAAAAATCAACATGTGTTGGAGTGGACACTCTCACTCTCGCACGCTCTTCTGATAAAAAGTTAATAATGTAAGCTCACGTTGCTTAAAAATGCTCTCGGGCACCATCCCATCCCTTTATGTACGTACTTTGTAATCGTACGCTCATAATTCAAAGTTTAATAAACAAATATCGTAAAGAATCATTTCAGAGCATTTATTTTCTGCAGCCAAATGCCTTTTCATGCTACTTTCAGTGGATGCATATCGAATCTGGATTATTGTTTATGCAATATACTTTAAAACACGTATTTTCCGTTACTATAAAACTATCTCACAGTGAAAAAAGAAGATCATGGGTGGTCTTGACTTACAGAAAAATACAGATGTTTGGATTTTGAAAATAAGAGTTTTAATTAATAATGTTTAAGAAAAATAAGAAAAAAGAGGAGGGGGGTTTGATTAAATATCAAAATAGAATGATTTTATAAAAAAGAAATGTTTTAAGATATTAATGAAAATATAAATATAAAAATTTAGATTAAATTACCTCTAACAAGAATCCCCCGTCTCTATTTAAAAAACACAATTTTTTGAAAAATAAAAAAAATTTTGTTTTTTAAATAAAAAGTGCGAGTAAACATTCAATGGATGCGGGAGAGATCACTAAATGGGGCCTAACATTTCAAACAAACCAGACTTCGGTCCGAAGAATTACTAAGAAACACCTAGCAAGCCTACCCCTCAAGGTATACAGTCCGGAATGCATAACCTGAGTTTGCATACACAAAACTCTCCTCACTTGTCAACAAAATCCTAGACACACCTGTAGAATAACAAAAAAAATTAAAAGATGAACACAAGGCTGGACATTGCTTTTGTCACCACTAACCTTATCAATCGGGAAGGTTCCATTCAAAGTATTTACCTGAACACTGTTTGCTAAACCAAAAAAAATTTTGAAAATTGCCAAAATATTTTTTTTTTTAAGCCAAATAAAAATTTGGGAGAGAACATTGCCAATCGAAAGAATCGCCAAATCCATTACAATAATAATGCATATCAATATAGGTATAAATTGTTAGCTCGATGTACACAGATATATAAAAACATACTAACTAGTAATGTATATGCATATAAAAACACAAACAAAAAGAATAAAAATGGGTAAAAGGCAATTTGCACAATATACAGTTAATTCACAATAAAATACATTTCACTAATTAAAATTTAGTTAACACAACTTGTATCAATGTGTAAAAATTGAGAAATACTTTCTCCAGTCGATTGATATGCAAGTTGAAACTATGAAGTAAGTTATTTACATATGCACTTACAGCGACACTGTGCATATTGGAAGAGCAACCCATTTATCTGTGCTATATACAATTGCCAAAATAAAAGCATAATGGGGCGAAGAAGACCCAAAAGCTATGGTGAAGATTATCACCATCAGAAACTTAATTTATACAGTAAAAAATAAAAATTTTGACAAAAGAAATCCTTTAAAAAAAAGGAAAAAAAAGCACAGAACCAGATAAAATTTTATAAATTTTTCAATGAAACCACACCACTATACTTTAATGAAGTAATGTAACTCAAGAACAAAATTAATAACCTCAAAAATTTTCAGGTAAAAAAAAAATATATACACAAAACAGTACACTAATACTACCTTACACTACAAGATACCTACATATTATATCTAGTAATGAGTAAAATTAATAGTTCCCTCAAATATAGTATTATCCTGTAATTCACCTATACCCATATACTGAGAACTTAACTAGAACATCAATTTAAATATAAATAATATGCAAATCGATGGGTACTATCATATTACACAAACAGGGAATACTACATGAAAAAAGAAGGGGGAAAAATTTTGGATTCCCATTTTCAAAATGCACCAAAAAATTTTCAAAGTCTCGAAATTACCCAAAAATCGAGAAAAAACGTAATATAATTAAAAAAAAATACCTGCGGAGAGGTTATTTGCATTAAAACTATCTAAATATACCTTATTTACACTAAAATTAGCTATATAGAACATTAAATGTGATGAAAACACAACCGCTCAGATCGCTACCGCTAACCAAAACAAACGGTACAAGTACTCTAAAAAGCTTATTTTGCAAGTTAAAATACAATAAAAACTAACTCTAGACTATCTATATACATTATACAAACAAAATATAAGGTTATTAAAATAAAAATACTATAACTAATACTGTTTAAAGTTTATAATTGGGACGCTTGTCCCTGTTCCTGAAACCATAAGTATTTCTGGACGAAGGAATCGAATCAGTCGGTTTGCGCTGAGATTCGATTAAAGTCGGAATACGACTGGTTGAAGGAATATCAGAGGATTGAGCTTCAACAACTTCGTTAGCTACCGCGATATCTGGCGTGTCCGTAACTGGATTTTCAGCCGTGGAGGGGGAGGGGGTGGTTTCAGCTCGTGAGTTCTCGAACTCGGCTGAAGGAAGAGAGGGGGAAAGGGGTTCGTTGCTGGTGGCTAGTGAAGGCAAAGTGTTGGCTGTTGATTGCATGGGCAATGCTTCATCCCTGTTTACTGCTGATGCTGTTGGTATGAAAAACGCGCGCCTGCGTTTTTTCGTCCGCCGTTCTGGGTTATCGTTAATCGATTGGTGAATGGGATTAGTTGGATTCTGAATATTCGATTGATCATCGAATTGTCGCTGTGGCAGTTGGGCGTTTGTTTGGAAATCAACATGCCTGTTTTTAAATTCAGTCAGCCTATCGACGTGTACCACTTGCGTTAATTTTAAATTTGATTGGAGGGCGATTTTAAAATTTACCTCATTTATTTTTTCAGTTATTGTATAGGGACCATTATTAAATTTAGATAGTTTTTTACATTGTCCTGGTTTAACAGCTGGTGTAAAGAGCCAAACTGAATCACCTATTTTAACATTCTTAGAAACAGCAGTTTTTTCTCTGTATTTTTCTGGCTTCTCTGAAACTTCCACCAAACTACTGTGCACTTCAGCATACACTTTCTTCAAAGAAGGGAATAAAAGTTCACAATAGGTGGGGGCGTCATTATAATTTAAAGTTTGGGGGGTGGAAAAAAGTTTATAGGGGAGATTTAAATTTCTGCCAAACATTACTGCAGCTGGAGTTAATTTTGTAGAAGAATGCACGGCTGTCCTGAGAGCTAAAAGAGCAAATTTTAATTTTGTATCCCAGTCCGACTGATTTTCATTGACAACATGGCATAGGGCATTAATTAGAGTTCTGTTCTGACGTTCAATCTGAGAATTTCCTGCTGGGTGGTAAGCTGACGTGTGAATATGTTTCATTCCAAAGTTTTTATAGACTCTCTCAATGGCTTCTGATATAAGATTTCTAACCTTGTCGGAAACAATATAGCTAGGAGCACCGTACCTTGAAACGAAGTCTGCTAGAGTATCCGCTACAACGTCTGAGGTGATAGAGGATACAGCATATGCTTCAGGCCACTTAGAAAAAGCATCTATATATGTCACGATGAACTTGTTACCCGAAAAGGTTGTCGGTAAAGGACCAATTATGTCGAAATTCACTTTCGCCAATGGAAATTCTGGTGTTGGCATTCTCTGCAAAGGGGCTAGATGTTTAGGTCGATAAGCTCTTCTTTGTTGGCAACTAATGCAAGATTCTACTAGATGCTTGACATCTGCAGACATACCTGGCCAGTAAAAATTTTCGCGAATGCGATCAATAGTTTTCTGGAAGGCTTGCTGACAAGCTGCTAGAGAATCATGTGTTAGTGCGAACACTTGGGGGATTAGTTCTTGTGGCACCACCAGTTTGGGCAATTTATTTAAAATGGGAGAGTCTCGAGTGTCCTCGCACACCAAGAGATCATCTCGGAAGAAAAATTTCATGTACTTTGGTGCTATATCCACTCCTTGATCTAGCTTCTGAGCAATTTGGCAACACTTTTTGTCAGTCTTTTGAAGTTTTTGGATTTTTTCAAGAAGATTAGTTTGGGGCATAAAAACATTCTCCTTTGCTATTTGTACACAAAAATTACAACTTACTGTATTTACAGAGATTTCATTAGAAGTAGTGTATCTAGAAAGAAAATCCGCAACACTGTTGCATTTGCCCTTGATAAATTTAATTGAAAAAGTAAAATCAGATAAGGTGCAAATCCACTTTGCCATACGAGAAGTTGGGTCCTGAATTTTAAGCATATAAGTTAGGGGGGCATGATTAGTGAAAATAAAAAAGTGGGTGTTAGCTAGGTAACACTAATGCAAGCAACGCTAGCAACTAATGCAAGATTCTACTAGATGCTTGACATCTGCAGACATACCTGGCCAGTAAAAAATTTCGCGAATGCGATCAATAGTTTTCTGGAAGGCTTGATGACAAGCTGCTAGAGAATCATGTGTTAGTGCGAACACTTGGGGGATTAGTTCTTTTGGCACCACCAGTTTGGGCAATTTATTTAAAATGCGAGAGTCTCGAGTGTCCTCGCACACCAAGAGATCATCTCGGAGTAACACTAGGTAACACTAATTCTACTACTTCAACTTTCTGCTGGCAAAAGCCACAGGGTGTAAAAAGTTGTTATCATCCAGTTGAGATAAAACTGCGCCTAAAGCTTCACCACTCGCATCAGTATAAAGATAAAATTCCTTCGAAAAATCAGGGAGGGCAATACATGGCTTAGAAATTAAAGCAGCTTTTAAATCTTCGAATTCTGCTTGCGCTGCAGGGTTCCATGAAAAACGACCATTTTCTTTAGTTAATTCAATTAAGTATTTAGCTCGTTTAGAAAAATCAGGGATAAATCTCCTGTAAAATGAAATTGTACCAATAAAAGATCTAACTACTTTGCGGGTATTAGGGGGTTGAAATTTTTCAATTACTTCTATATTTTTATTAATGGGTGAGACTTTACCTTTATGGATTTCAAAACCTAAATATTTAATTTTATCTGATAGAAAAAGGCATTTACTGGGTTTTAATTTTAAATTATGCTGGCGAAGTCTATCAAAAACAGTTGTTAATTTTTCAAGTTGGGATTCTACATCTTTGCTAGCAATAACAATATCATCTATATATACAAGAATTCCCATATTTACCAGATCTCCAAATATTGCACTCATGAGTCGTTGAAAAGAATTTCCTGAGTTTGATAAGCCAAAACAATTTCTCGACCACTCAAATAGTCCTTTATGAGTTATGATTGCTGTTTTGTGTCTGTCCTCAGGACGCACAACTTGCTGGAAAAAGCCACTTGTTAAATCAAGTGTAGAAAAGAAATTTGAACCGGATAGTGCATCAACCGAATCTGTGATATTAGGGATGGGGTATGCATCTTTAACTAAATTTTTGTTTAATTTTCTAAAATCGACAGCCAATCTATAAGATCCGTCTGCTTTCTTAACCAAAATGACTGGAGCCGCAAATTCAGAAATGGAGGGGGATATTATATTAGCTTTTAACAGGATATCTAATTGATCTTCCATTTCTTGTTTAAGATTATGGGGAACTCTATAGGCTTTACATTTTACAGGTTTATCAGAAGTTAAATTTATTACATGGGGAATAGTGTCACAGCCGGGCAAGTCTAGGACTGATGCTGCAGACACATCTTTATTTTTATTAAGAAAATCCTGCATTTTAAGTTTAAGAGGGGGATCTAAATGGTCAAGATTAATATCTGAACTCCAGCTGAGATCAGCATGATCAAAATCAGCTAGTGGAGTGGGCACATTAACATTAAGGGCATAATTACACTTACTAGAATTACACTCAGAGTCATCGATGCACTTTTGAATTTTAGCAACCCTCATTCCCTTATTCAAAGTAACCTCATCATCCGAAAAGTTAGCAAATGAAATATATAACCCGTGTTCCTGAGAACAGATTGTTCTAGAGGTTAAAACACCATTACCAAATTTTTGCACTAGGGGTTCCAAAATAACAACATCATTATTATCAATAAAATTACTTCTCGAGCAGTTTACTTGAGCTAAAATTTTAGATTGGGGGGGGGGGGATAGTTACTAAATTTTTCAAAACAGCAAAACTAATTTTAATAATCTTCGACTTTTCACATGTATCATTTACTTCAGTTTTGACATCATTAGATTGTGACTTTTCGCTATCATTACAAATCACTTGGCATACAGGGACATTGATTTCATTTTCACTATTCTTATTTTTCACTTCCCTGACAGTATTTACATTAAGATCAGAAATATTATTTTCATGTACATTATCTGTAACAATTGCCTTATTTTCATTTAATTTATCACTACATATATTACTGAGAGTATCCTGACCATTTGTATTATTAACATTTCCTAACTGTGAAACATTTTCAGAAGATTTTTGAACAGAAGAATTGTTATCATTACTTTCACATTTATCTAAAATCACATTATTTTTATCTTCGCTACTACATTTTTCACTATCTCGAATCTCTATTTGTTCTCTACTATCCCTTACTTTGGCTTTTACTACCATACAATTGTTCTCACTGTTCTTATTCTTCTCAGAAATATTACTAACATTAGAAAAACATTCTACATTACCCTCAGTTTGACATAACACATTTTTAAGGCAAGAAATTTTGTTATTTACAATAATTGGCGGTTTAATATTTACATGACATTCTGAAATTTTTGGAACATATTTACAAAAAGTTTGCTCATTAATACCAAGACTAATAGATTTGTCACTACACTTTATGATAGCCTTGTACTCACTCAAAAAGGGCATACCTAAAATAGCAGTAAATTCATCAGCGAGTTTACCTGCTACTACAAAAAATTCAGCTTGGCATCTGACATTACTGAAATTGAAAAATAACTTAACTTTCTCAGTGAGGGGGACACATTCACCTGTCACAGTTAGAATGGGTACATTGCATGCCTCAGTTTTTACACCTGGGAATAAACACAATCCCTGTCGAGAAATTAAATTGATACCTGATCCCGTATCACACAGTGCAATTATAAAAATATCACCGACAGCAATCCTTGCAGTAGGGAGACTGCATGCTGATGGTGAGAAAACATTATATACAGAGGGGGTTTTGTCGTTCGGCTTCTCATGAGTCAGTCCGACTACTCCAAACTCAGCCATTACCCGTTTAAATTTTGTTGAACATTGTGTTCGTTGGCAGTGTTGTTATTCTGCTGGGTTACATTATTTTGATTACCCCTATTCCTATAATTACCTCTCTGGCCATTGTTGGTACCTCTGTTTCTATGGTTATTGCAATTTCCCCTATAGTTTCTTTGATTCTGATATCCCCTGTTGCTATAATTGCCTCTGTAGTTATTGTTAGGTCTGGCCATACATCTACGACCATAGGGATTTTCATTATAATTTTGCCAGCCTTGATTTCTGGGGTTTTGGGGGCAGTCCTGAAAAAAATGGTGGGGGTCGCCACATCCAAAACAGAAAAAAGGGTTGTACTGGACATTTTCCTGGGCTGGTGGTCTCGCTGCAGCTGGGTTGCATAACAAGACTATCAATTTTAGCCGTTAAGATTTCCATTTTGTTTTGGAGTTCTACAATTTCTCGGTTGGGATGGCTAACTTGGGGTGTAGGGGGGTAAACAGCAGCACATGCTACACCTGAGGGGACCTGGGGGGCAATGTTTGCTGGTTCATAGCTGTAGAAGGGGTTAACACTCCTACAAGCCTTTTCCTCAAGTAAGGCAAACGATAGTATTTCCTGAGGGGTCTTTGGATCTTTTGAAATGACACCCTTCCTAATTTCTGGGGATAGATTACCTAAAAGCATAGAGTGCAGTATAGCATCTCTACTTTTATTTACAATGCCCTCAGCAATTCCATCGATGACAAGAGCTCTGCGTGACAGATCAGAGGCTCTGTCGAAAAAATCTTGGACAGACATTGAAGGCGTCTGTTTGAAGTTAAGAAACTTCGATAATGCCACATCTGGCGACTCCTGTTCCGTGAATCTGTCTTGTATAATTTCCACTAATTCCTTATAATTTTTGTCTTTATTAGCCTTAATTTGGCTGCCTTCCCTGACAGTCTGTTAAACAGGGCGAAAATTTTTTCTTTTTCATCCCAGTTAAAGAAAGTGGAAATATCTATGAACTTTTCAATAAAATCGGAAAAGGATATAGTAGAGTCCCCGCTAAAAGGTGGGATGTTGGATAAATTATCCATCAAAGACGATTTCTTCTGCAACTCAGCCATCTCCTTGGTAAGGGTCTCCGCCATATTTATGAAATGTTTTGACAACAAAAAATCAGCGGTAAAAAAAAATTATAATTAACCCTACCTAAACCTTAAGCAAAGGTAAAAAAAAATTTACACAAACGCAAAATCTAAATAAAATTACTGAGAGCTACACCCATGTATACACTAGTCGCCTATGTCAATATATATAATCAATTGCAAATAAATATAAACAAATGGGAAAGGTATGTTAAAATTTCTAAAAATTCAGTGCGGGTGGGGTATTATGAAAAAAAAAATTGAACAGCACAGATATGAGGGTTAACACTTCATAACATATACTCAAAGACATAATGCACAATACATTTTGAAAAAAAATAGTTGCCTTATACCCTGAACTTTAAGTATACACAAATAAACATTAAAAATTTGAATTGTGCCACACAGGTAAGTGTCACGGCACCAATTCTTTGTTGGGGGTTTTGTTTATTTGATTAGGTACTATTACCTTTTGCTAAAATTTGAATAAGTGCAAATTACCTATGACTTAAAATTGAAATGAATCCTGTCAATATGCACACTTACAAAATTATTCTCAAACTAAAATAAATTTAGTTTAAACGTAAATGGATTAAATTAAACATAAACAATAAAAATTTAAAGAATTTAAAATTACTTGAATACTAAGTTTTGAATTCAAAATAGTATAAGAATTAATCATTTAAAAGCACTGACAAGATTCTCAATTTGCACTACATTCCATTCCCCAACAATCAGCATTGTGAATTCAGGAATTAATATGAAGGGTAACAACAAGGAATTTTCATAGACATAATAATTTAGACTAAGTGAAAATTTTGGAATAAAGGGGACAAAATCTTTCTTTTAAAGAAAGTACAAAAAGGGGAGGTATAAAATTGATGATATAGGTTAAACAAAATAATATTTAACAAATATAAAAAATACTAAATTAATTCCAAGAATTCACAACCCTGAGCTGTGATCGTATAGATTACTTATTGTTTTAGAGACCATTAGTAAATAATTAAATTTTGAATAAGTAATTCATTACAATAAAACACTTCTCACAAGACTTTAAATTAAAATATTAAAATTACTTTATATATTAATTCAGACATGTATGTCCTGTAATTAATTAAAGAACAGTAAAAGGTCTCAAGTGATTTAATAAATTTCAACATCCAGTAAATCAGTAGCTTATTTTTTTATTAGATTTAATGCTTGAAAATGATATTTAGAAATTTCATGACTAGAGAATACAATAATTTACTTTAATTAAATCTTAAGTTTTTTACTAGAATTAGTACTTAAATCAATTAAAGAAATTAAGTTAAAGATTACTATGCATTTTAAACTGATAATTCAAATTATATATAGTATTCCCTATTAAATTTTAATGATTAACAAAAGGTAAAATTACTGAAGATGAATCTTATTGAAATGATTAAAAAAAAATTTAATAAGATAAAAAAAAACAGAGAAGGAATTTACTACACAACAAAATTTATTAACAGGCAGCATTTTAGATTGTTTGTTAATCCTTCATTAAAACATAAGTAAATAATTTATATAATTAAGTAATCAATATCATTAACGCAAACAATAATAATAAAACAGGATATTTTTTTTTTACTCACATTTCAGCAGCAGAATGGGCATAACTGATATACACTTTGTCACACCGATTATAATAAATGAAGATTTATGGACTACTAATTGACAAGTCATTCTTGGCAACATTATCGTTCTCTGTTTGCACTCACTATTAGAAATACCAGTCTAAGAATTTGGACCCGTAAAAATGCTTTCACAACGACTTGTTTATAACGGCTACATGAAAGTCTATTATATCTTTCAACCTTACAGCCAAGTTATTGGATACAATGTCATTTTTTTAAGACACCAAAAGGGGCTCATCCTCGTGTGGAACGCTTTTTGGTAAACGCCTGGTTGGTGAATAGACGATTGCAGTCACTTTCAGATAACTTCCAACGAGCTGCACGATGAAAGATCCTTAGTAATGAATACTGTTATATCGATGATCTTCCTCAGAACTTACTATGGACACAAGACCGGCGCCAAACACTCGAACATTAATCAATCTTTTCACGATCGTCGTCGATCGTCGTCGGGTTCCTCAAATCCATAGCACGCGCTACAAAGTTTCTCACAATTATTCACTTCTGAGCCGCATCATGCATATACTATGGTATTACTACCACTCCGAGTTGTTTTGAATATCTATATTACCCAGCGTAAGATGTAATTACTTCTGCGTGCATCTCCCTCCAAAAACTGCTTCTTGCTATCTCTCCTCCTAGACTGACCGTACTTCACTTGTTAGAAAAAAAATCTAACACTGCCTGAGCAGGCGGTGGTGGGGGAAGGAACCCTTCACCCTCACACACCCAAACTATCCGCGCTTCAAAACATGACTGCCTCTACTAACCAGCTCCCAGTTCCCTTGGTAATGCGTGGACCAGGGGGTAAAAAAAGTCAACGCTGATTGGTTGAGTGGGGGTGAGAGAATAACACGTTTCCTGGAAATTAGCCGTCTGTTGGGTCCCACGAAAAAAAAAAAGAAACCACGTGCACACTTGCACCTGCTATTTCGTAAACAACGATCGAAAAGCAATATGTTGATGTTATCTTCGTAACAAGCCTTCGAAATAGTTTTACGACTATCTTTTCTGAGGGTAATAAAAGTTGCGTACAATACAACTGACAAAAAGGCTTCAGCTATTCTCACGACTTCTTATAAAGGCCTTTTGTATGTTATCCAATCTGCCTGTGTGTGTTTCGAATTTACGATCCCTGAAATTACGTGAGAATTTCAAGTAAAAGTTGTTTGCGTGGAAAACTATCTCACAGTGAAAAAAGAAGATCATGGGTGGTCTTGACTTACAGAAAAATACAGATGTTTGGATTTTGAAAATAAGAGTTTTAATTAATAATGTTTAAGAAAAATAAGAAAAAAGAGGAGGGGGGTTTGATTAAATATCAAAATAGAATGATTTTATAAAAAAGAAATGTTTTAAGATATTAATGAAAATATAAATATAAAAATTTAGATTAAATTACCTCTAACAATGATAATTTCCACAAGCATGCTTTGAAATGAGATGATTTCATGAAAATTGCTGCAAGTGACTATCTGCGTCCAAACAACACTGAGCTACATGTTTTATAATCCAAACTATAGCTGACAGTACTGTGATGTGGAATCACATACATTTTTTCTCAAATTAATCCTTTTCTTTAATTTTCAGTTTAAACTAACTTTTAATTAGTTATTTTATCCTAACTTTTATTTCTTTCCCGCCGTAATTTTCCTCCCCTAAAAGAAAATATATTTAACATTTGCCCTTTGTTAATAAAACTATTCTCACATAGATAGAATTCATTTAAATGATTAATCACCCTCACTAGATATCCAATAAAAAAAATTTAAAAAAAAAGAGAAAGTTTCTTCTGTATTCGGTCTGCATTTTATTCTCTTTTCGTCCAACGTTCGTTAGAAATGTCTGTGTCTGTTTAATTTCTGAGTTTAGCTTTTTCGGTAAATCATAAACATTTCCAGTACATGAGATTAGTTTTGTCTATTTCAGCTAGATTCCCAAAACCTTGCTCTCAACGTACATTTGGCGTTCGAATTCTTGTTGGCTCACTTTTTAGGACTGCTATTCTGGTAGCCCTGTCCGGCAATTCAAAAATTGCCTAATGAGTAACTGATAATTTAGCATATATGACATCATTCATTTCATATGGTCTTTCGCCAATTTCATGTTGCCAATATGACTATGGCATAAAAATCAACATGTGTTGGAGTGGACACTCTCACTCTCGCACGCTCTTCTGATAAAAAGTTAATAATGTAAGCTCACGTTGCTTAAAAATGCTCTCGGGCACCATCCCATCCCTTTATGTACGTACTTTGTAATCGTACGCTCATAATTCAAAGTTTAATAAACAAATATCGTAAAGAATCATTTCAGAGCATTTATTTTCTGCAGCCAAATGCCTTTTCATGCTACTTTCAGTGGATGCATATCGAATCTGGATTATTGTTTATGCAATATACTTTAAAACACGTATTTTCCGTTACTATAAATCTATATGACATCACTGACCAAATTGTGGTGCACGTCCAGTAATTCTGAAGAAATCATTATATTTCACACAAAGCATAGCTATCCTGCTGAGTAATTTGAAAAAAATATTTTATCATTTTTTACAGATAGTGAAAATGGATTAAAATGGTCATTATAAAGTGTCTTTGACACAGGTTGAAAATAAACCACCTTTACCAGTCAGTTTCAGTTTAGCCAAGACAATATTAAGTAATGTTACAAAACAAACTGTTTATAATTAACCTTTATCAAGAATATGAAAAATTGCTTTTAGGGTGGCCTGATGATACAATTATTGAAAAAATTCCTGTGCGTTAAATGAATCTTCATGGAAACTGCCTACCTCATCGACCAGTGATAAATGAAAACAATACTACTCCTATGCGCCCAGTATCTAACGCATCTACAAAAATCCAGAACCATCCATAATTGAATCAGTTTTTACATTTTGGACCAAATACCATCGAATTAATTCTTGACATTATTTTATGATTTAGAAAAAAGAAATTTGGTGTTGTATCTGTTATCAAGAAAGCATTTTTGCACCTAGTTTTTCATAAAAAAGATCGAGATTTTTTGCGTTTTCTGTGTTGGAGCGATCCAGAAGAAAGGAATAGTAGGTCAATTTTACAAAAAGTGACCGATTTGGCATTTGGGCAAGAGGAAAACCTTTTTACGAGTATACCTGAAACCCATGGGTATTGTGTATAGGAAAATATCTCTCTTTTTAGGATTCAGCTCTTGTGCGATATTTTAAGAACATATGAGAAGGATATTAGGAGTTTTCTACGGCTTGGTCAGTGCATTTTGTAAATACCGTGATGTGCATTATGACAGTGAAATAATTTCTCTAACATATAATATTGGGTTGATTTTATCCCATGATCTTCAAGGACTATCAGCTTGTTAACAAAACAAATATTCAGATGTTTGCATAAGTGCTTGCTCAATGGAAGTCAGTTTTCATAGGAAGTTACTATGAAATTCCTTCAGACTCCTTTATAGTTTTTTCCAGCAATTAAGCACAACCATGTTTACCGCCACATTTCATTTTTTATTTCAAAGGACTAAAATCCTTCTGTGTAATAAAAAACATTTTGACACCTTATGTCGTGAAATGTTGATTTTATTGGCCACTAATCAGTTTGAAAAATGACCTTCTTGGGATGGTCTTTATATTTCCTGTTACGGTCGTTACTTTTTCTGTGCCTGTCTTTATTTTTCAAATGTTTTGACTAAAGATTGGTACCTTATCCCCGCTTCGGGAAGAGTGATTTATCAGTTAGTGATATCAACATGGCTCAATAAAATTCAATAATGAAATATATTAACCAAAAGTGTTTTATTAAAAATTGAAATGTGACGGTATTTACTGAATATGGCGAGTACAGGGCGTCCATCCCCTCCAGACTACATCTGAATGCTCTAATGCTGTAACAACCACCCAAGTAAACATTTAGTAACTTGAACAGATCTGTTTGAAATGTGTATCTTAGATTAACAAGCATGACGGTCTTTACAAAAGGTATCTCAATATGTTTGACTTACTTAAAAAAAAAGCTGATAAAAATAAATCTTCGGTCAGCAGTGCAACGGGAGATGGCTTAACTCGTTCGTATCACATTGCCGACTGAACCTGTGTCAATGAACTCCACATTCTCCAGGAAAGCTCTTTTGGTGGTTGAAAGAACTAAAAATGTTCTCTGTGACGGTGCATACCAAAACTGGTTACATGAATTTGACCAGCTACTACAATATCTAAACCACTGAATACATTTAAAACGGAATCGTTTTCTTGTAAATGGGGATTATCTATGTCATTTTCGACAAACAGCTGTAACAAAATATTGGGAAATTGCATAAATATCGCCTTAGAAATTTAGAACAACACGCCGAGTACGCGTGACGGTTATTACATTTTCATGCTATATTAGCAAAGTATCATGAAAAATCATGAAGAACCTATATATATTTACTACGCACAAAGGTAGCAACTATATGGAAAATTTTATTGAGAAAAATTTGGATATTTCATTATTTACAGCGCCTGTAGACACCAGTACGTAAAATCGGCCACTTTTTGTAAAATTGCCCAGTAGAATGTTTCGACATATGTACTATTTGGAGTCAAAAGTTCCCCTTTTTTTCTCGCTTGCGTCATTGAATATCACATTAACGACAATGAAGAATATGACACCAATCTTAAACAACAATTCCTGAGAAGTTTTTATGTTCACAATGATGTTGCTAATGTCCATACGCAGAGACAAATGGAAAGATTTATCGCTGGTTCTAAGTATCTTATGGATAAAGGGTGATTTAAAATTTTAGGATGAGAACATACAGATGAGCGAAATAGTATCGAATACAATGATGAAACTGTTGTACTAGTATTGAAAAGAGACAGATCTCTAGACGTTTTAAGGGTTAATGTATGCTGGGCAAATTAAAGGAGAATTGACAAGTCATGAATTTAAAAAAGTAGAAATGAAGATAGTTTGGATGATACAAGAAGAAGTTTTTTCCTCTGCAAGTGAAAATACATTGAAAACGCTTGAGATGTTTAAAGATGAACAAGACATAATAGGTACAAAGACTAAAATTCTTTATAGAGAAGATGGTAAGGATTTTCTCATACCTATGGTTGTTCCTTTAAATCATGAAGTCATTAAATGTGACAATAATCATGTGACACCAGATTTTACATTTTCATCTCAAATATTTTCATATAGTTCTCCAGATCCTTTTTAATTTACTCAGAGAAAAATACTAAATTCTGAATGAAAAGAGAATTGCGACCTCTGTTATATCCAAAAGTTATACATAATCAAAACTTTACATTAAAATAAATACAACATTTTCATGAACATAAATTTAGTATCTCTGGCATTATTAGTCTTTTTAATTTGTAAATATAACTCGTCCTTTGAAGGCTGAACCTGAGTTTTATTTAAAGTTGGTTTAGGAAAAATACTTTTGGTACAATCACTCGATGACTCTTCCAGAGGATAAATTCTTTGAATAGGCCGAAGCATCTGCGAACGAGACGTTTGTAATTTCAATAGGTGAACTTTTCTGTTTCTGCCAAGAATGAGTTATGTGACATCATTCTAATGGCTAATTAATCTTTTTTTATCTCATCCCACCAAGACGATATTTCCTACAGCAACAGAACGTTGGCAATATCTCCCATTTGGTCGTTGGATAAGAAGATCCAAATATTCGAATCTAAATCATTTCTTTAAATCCCTTTGTGGTGCTTGCATATATTTAAGCCTTCTAGTGTGATAACCTTTGGATTTTAAGATATAATCATAAGGTGAGAGATTGTTATATCTATTGTCTATGTTTTTATTTATTTGTATTTTTATCCTTTCATCTTTAATTCTTATGATGCATTTTATAAATTGTTTACTGTTTGAATATTTTTTGAAGAAATATTTATCGTTGAATACAATTATTTGTTTCTGGAAAGCTTAAGAGGTTAAATGACTTATTTTCTGCTTTAAGTTATTAATTGACGTTTGAATTATTTTTTGAAAGATAGAGTTGTAAAATAGCAGGTATTTATATGCTTTAGGTAACATTTTGCTACTTCCAAAAGTTTGTCTCTCTCTCTCTCTTTCTTATTACATCTATATAGAGCTGCAACGGCTAGAAAAAACCTGGTTTAAACCTGGGAATAAACCGGGGTTTTTTAGGAATAAACTAGGGTTTTTGGGAATAAACCAGGTCTTTTGACAATAAACCTGGGAATAAACCGGGTCTATTGGAAATAAATCTGGGAATAAACCTTTTTTTACAATTCTACATCTATATATACATTAGATACATCTCAATTAAGAAATAATTCAATACAAAATTATCATATCCAGAAAACCCGACATGCTGGCGAATTTTTCAGGTCAAATAGGATTTTATTAGCATAAAAATATTTAAAACAACACCCATAAGTCTTTCTGTTAGAAAATCATTTTTAGCTTGTGTTATCCGTATTAACCTCTTCTTTTCTCACTTAAAATCAATCGTTAATAGTTTTGTTTTAAAAAGTAGGAGTAGATATTTATTTTTTAGTGCAGTAATATGTATATAATAGAATCTTCTCTCAAATAGAAAACTTTCATGGTTCCGGCGGAAGGAACACCCTACAACTACATCTGCTAAGACAAAAACTCGTATAAAATAATTTGTTTCCAGTCACTAGCGATTCTGTTTTCACGGGTGTTACGGTATATATCAAATTATTTATTCTTAGAAGTAAACATAGAAAAAAAATTATAATTTTAAAATAAATGAAAAATTTTAAGAAGAAAAAAACGTGATAGTCAAACTTGCTTCACTTGAATACGAAACCTATTCATCAACACCCCTGATAATGATACGTGTTTGCATTATTTTGATCACCACCTTGTTGATATCACATTTCTAATATTTCTAACGTAAAGTTAACAAATACTATATTAGTTAGAAGGTTTTTTCTTACTATTATTTTGAAGTGTTGAAACAAACTGAGGCAGACATCAGACTCTAACCAGACTTTACCAGTCGAAACTTTTCAAAAATTAACAAAACTAACATCCTTGATGTTATCTCATATAAGAATCTTGTATAAAACAACCGCATCACGTAGTGAGATATATTTTCCAACACTTTTACTAAATTTGGTTGTAAGGACTAGGGACACCCACTCACGTTACTTTTATGGGTTATTTCTTTGGAGGAAATGAAAAGGTACGGCAAGAAAGGTCTGTCTCCTAAAACTCATTAAACTGCAAACATTTTATCTCAGAAAAATATCAGCCGACCTTCAAGTTTTATCTTTTGAAGATCTTAAAGTTATAAGTCTGAAAAGAACGAAGTCTGAGGGAGTAAAAAAAAAAAATCTCAAGGTTCTAACAAATATTTTTGGCGTTTTTAGTTTTGTAGGATAATTCATGCTACCGCAGGTAGTCAAAAATCATTCGCATAAAAATAAAAGAAGAGATTGGTTATGTAGCAAACTGAAAATGACCGAGGTATAATGATAAAAGATTAAAGCGATTAAAATTTTACTGACAAAGGATGTGAATTAATTTTCACTTTGCTAAACAACGCAAAACTAACATCGTGAAAAATGTGTCCAGACTGGGTATCAAAACCGGATACCCTGGTATAGCGAACCAAGTGCTTTACCATTTATGTTATCTGGATGACACCCAGTCTGGCATTTTTCACTTATACGTTGGCACGGCTGCAACCTCGTAGCGCAGGATGGAATGTCATACATGAGAACACTACCCAGTAGCTTACATCAGACGAGTAAATTCCCAGCATCGGATAATATCGAAATTTCCAGTTAAATTTACGGCGCCACCAGTGGCTGAGAGGTTCTGCTCTCAAAACTGGTAGATGGGAGGTGCTCGGTTCAAATCCCTGTCACGCTCGGCGACCTAACAGTTCGGAATTTTCCGTGGTTTTCTTCGAACTTTGCATTAATACGGGTTAGGATCCCTTAGAAAGACATCCACGGAGGGCATTCCCCCTAGGCCCTATATCCCTCGTGTAGATAATCGGCCGTCATAAAATCAACCAGCCAACCAACCAATTAAATTTTTTCAGGACTGAAACTGCGCTGTAAATTAATAATACTGCCAAAGGATGTGAATTAATTTTCACTTTGCTAAACAACGCATATCAATATGCGATATGTGATAACCCATGTGATATGCGTTGTTTAGCAAAGTGAAAATTAATTCACATCCTTTGGCAGTATTATTAATTTACAGCGCAGTTTCAGTCCTGCTGAAAATTTAATTGAAAATTTAGATATTATCCGATGCTGGGAATTTATTCGTCTCATGTAAGACATTGGGTAGAGTTCTCATGTATGACATTCCATCTTGCGCTGCGAGGTTGCAGCCGTGCCAACGTATAAGTAAAAAATATCACACTGGATGTCGTCCAGATGGCTTAAATGATAAAGCACTTGGTGTGCTATACCAGGGTATCTGGGTTCGATCCCCAGTCTGGGCACATTTTGCACTCTGTTGGTTATGCGTTGTTTAGCAAAGTGAAAATTAATTCACATATCCTTTGTCAGTATTATTAATTTATAGCGCAGTTCCAGTCCTGCTGAAAATATAATTGGAAATTTTGATTAAAATTTTAATAAATCCATTTTATTATATAAGGTTAAGGAATCTGATAACTAATTTTTACCCATTATAACAATTAAAAGATAAAAACAATCTGACCAGTTTATTCTGTGCTGAAATCAGTAATTTAATTTGATGATTTGAAACCCTTATTTTTGCTCAAAAATTAATAACACTGATTTCATTTTAAATAATGATATCAAATATAATCTTAATCTTTAAATTTATAGATTTTTTTAAAAATTATCAACGCAAAACTATATCAAATTATTACTTATTCCGTAAATACTAATATTTTAAAAAATATAGATTTTCAAGTGACAACGTGCAGTGGTAAATTTTCCTAAACTATTGATCTTTTTTTTTTTTTTTCACTTTTGAGTATTTTTCGAGAACAAGTTAATTAATAATCTGAAAATAGAATTGAGTAACTATATAACTAGTAGAAGGTGAGGGATATATAATTTTATGAAACGTAGAAGTGCAAAATTCGAGCCATTTCGTATGCTTATTGAGTGAAATAATTAATGAATAAAACAGTATTTTTTAAGAAAAAGCAATTATAACATTATTTATTTTGTAGAAATAATGCTACAACTTATTTCTAGCATTCATTATTTCTACGAGATGTAATGGAAAATCAAGTTTTTCTGAGACAGATATATAGTATATGAAAAAATAAAATTATTCAGCATATGGTGGCCAATCTTGAAATGCTTATGTACTTACTATCGAAACATCATATAAAAAGTTAATTTTTAACGTAACAGTGAAGATAAAGTTAATTTAATAAATATTCAACATCACAAAAGTATGAGCTAAATTAAATCATTTTTGCGCCTATCCTACGCAATAAGGATGAGTTAATCCATATTATAAGAATATTAATCTAAGATAATTCGCAGTTGTGCGCGAAACAAAAGTATCTGTTATTTAAGGACTGGATAGCGTTTATGAAAATTTTACCATTCTCCGACGCTGTAACAAGATCAATATTCAATCCTCATTTTGATTTCTAACTAGTAGACCCGTGCGAGGATTTCGCACTGCAGTCCAATATTTTTTAGCAATTATCTAATAATTTTTAGATGCAGGTTTAAACTTCTAAAGGAAAATTAAGGAAAAAAAATTCTGCAAACAACATTAGTGAAGCCAGAATATTATCTCATTTTTCTCCATAAAAGTTATAGTAAAAACTTATCAAAGATAGCAAAAGGCACGTGCGAGAGAAAAAGAAATAACAATCGTATTTTAATTGCATTAGATGACGAATTCATCCGTTTCGGGAAAATACTGATGAAAAGATTTTTTTAACATTTTTTGAAAAACTTAAAAGTGGAGTTTTTTGACGGTAACATAATTTTACCATGCTGTTATAATTATCTACAGTATGATTTTTCTTGAAGATGGTGTGTATAGCACTTGTGTGTATAGTTATTTCACAGGGCCACAAAAGAAGAAGGAAAAAATTCGATTACACTACCGTCTAGGGGTTGTAATTAATTAAAATGCTTTTTAGTGCAATTATTTTATTTGAAACAACCAAAATTCGTATATGTTACTGAGTCTCATTACTGCAAGCTCTTCAATGAAAATTTGGGATGTAACATTTATAGTTCTTTTACAAGGCTACACAAAAGAATTAAGATGCACTGCATTTTATCAGCAAATACTGCTGAAAGAAGTTTTTTATGAATTTTACATAGGTTATGGTGCTATAGCAACATTACCGTGAGTGTTCAACAATTTCCGCATCTAGCATATAGTCGTTTATTTAACCAGTCGTTTCATAAATTCGTTTCACAAAATCATTTCACAAAATCGTTTCATTAGGATTTTATATACACAGGGTAGTTATATAAACTATTCATTGGAAAAGAAATGTTGAAAGAAGAAATACTTTATACGTGATGATTTATAATCGTGTTACTAGATTTGTCAACGAAAAAATAGCACATTCAGTTTAGAAAATGTACCACATTTGTCACTTTGGCACGCTGCTGTTCGTGTAACGCAAAAGTACCACTTTTTCATACATATAAAGGATCAGGGTCCATAAGCCGTGTTTTTGGCCCATGAAATAAGGCTAAAATTCGATTTTGTTATATTGACTTAATCATTTCATTTTTTAATATTAGAAGGTTTATCCTGTACGATTTCAACAATAGTTTTTGCATTTTGTTCGGATTTATATGAATTACACAAGCTCAAAATTCGTATTATTCGTAGTTTTTGATGAAAAATACACATTTTCTCCTAATTTTACCTCAATTATTTATATGAGCGCAACACTTTCTTTTTTACATATATTATAGAATACATCAAAATGTACAATATATGTAAAAATAAAAGTGTTGCAAAGCTGCGATCATAGTAAAATATTAAAAAATATATTAAAAATTGAGGTAAAATTAGGGGAAATTGCGTATTTTTCATCAAAAACTACGAATAATACGAACTTTGAGCTTGTGTAAGTTACATAAATCCAAACAAAATGCAAAAAATATTGTTGAAATCGTACAGGATAAACCTTTTAATATTAAAAAGTGAAATAAATAAGTCAGTATAACAAAATCGAATTTTAGTCTTATTTCATGGGCCAAACACACGGCTTATGGACCCCGATTCTTTATAGAAGTTTCTTGGGCACAAGAAAAAGCCTTGGTTGATGCAAGTGGACCCACGGATGCGCGGTTGATGATCTCTGCTTTAGAACATTTTTTTGAAAAATTAATCTTACTTTATTTTAAGAACATTTTTCAAACATTGAAAAAAAACTCAGCTAACTAGAACATATTTCAATTCAAACTATCATTCTCTATCAAACCTGTTCGTCCATGCAAATTGCTTCTTTTGCTAACACGAGGCAAACACGAGCAGCAAATGCGTCTGGTGTTGTGAGTTTTCTTATCATACAGGTCGCAGAATGATGTGTACAAGAAGATACCAGAAGCAAAATGTCATCCACAAGCCTTGCGCACCGCACCGCATTCTATCTTCGTTTTACGTGCCATGACTAAGAAAAGAGGTGATCTTTATGACTGCAAGACTAGAACCTCTTCTTTTAAATATTCTTATTAAGATAGAGATCGTTTGAAAAGCAAGTAATCACAGCATCGGATTCTCAGATGGATTTGGAATAATAATCTGAAAGGCTTTGGGCATCTTCCATCTTATCGGAAATACTTAGTTGATTTTTTGGATTCTCCTGCATGTTTTTATTATTTTTATGAAATACTCATAGTTTTAGTTAAATGTATAAAAGAATTGTATTAACACACAGTGTTATTATCATTGTTATTATCGTGTTACGCAGATATTCTTGTTATATAAAGGTACGCAGGTTTTTTTCTCGCAAATTGTGACTAAATAGTAGGATAAGCGTACCATTATTTGACACTAATGAGAGGTTTTTTTCCGCAAATTGTGACTGAATAATAGGATAAACGTACCATTATTTGACACTATCAGGTTTTTTTCCTGTAAATTGTGACTGAATAGCAGTAAAAATAATACCATTATTTGCCAAGGAATGTATTTTTATTATTTACATATAAAAAGAAGACCTTTATTTTAACAGAAGTTTCCAAACATTTATATTGTTTATCAGCCCACGATAAAAGACGTACTTTCTTCAATAAATAAAATATCAGTTTAAAAATATGTAAAGGTTTGAAGCGTGTGACCTTTTTATTACACCTATACTTGACTGGGTATATTCAGTAGTTGACATTTAATGTTAGTTAACCATCAAAAAATTAATTTCAAAACAGCACGATGATAAATTTATAAAAAACAATTAATTTTAAATGTATTTATTTAACAATTAATAAATGATATTTATATAATAAATAATTGTGATATATAATAGTGTAATAATTGTCCCCCTCCAGTCCTACTAGCTGCCTCACCGTTCTCTTGGTAGGGTCACCCAAGGCGTGAAGGCCATTCCACTATATGCCTAGCTAAAGCTAGTAGGCAACTTTGGAGCAAAGTCAGACTTCTACCACTTGTGCTCCACATCTCAGGATGAACAGAAGCTGTCACATTCTCCTTTTTTCCAAGAGCCATTGTGATACATAATAAACAATTGTGACTAAAAAGAAAACCATTATTTGACACTATCAGGTTTTTTTCGCAAATTGGGACTGAATAGTAAGTAAAAGTATACCATTATTTGAAACTATAAGGAATGTATTTTCATTATTTACATATAGAAAGAAGGTCCTTTATTTTAACAGAAAATTACAAACATTTATATTGATTATCAATCCATGATAAAAGACGTACTTTCTTCAATAAATAAAATATCAGTTTAAAATATCTGTAATGGTTTGAAGCGTGTAGAGCAGTCTCTGTAGTTGACACTTAATGTTCCAGTAGTTGATCATCTATAAAGTAAGCTTCAAAACAGCAAAATAACAAATTTATATATAAAACAAATTAATTTTAAATGCATATATTTAACTATGAATAAATGGTATTTATATAATAAATAATTGGGATTTTAATGGACATAATCGTACAGTATAATGCTTTTACGATAAAAATTTTACGCCTCTACACTGTTAAAAATAATCTGAAATTCACGGGTATTTTTTTCCTGAATTTCACAGAAAAAGTCCCTTTTCACTACAAAAGGGCATTTTTTGTTCAAAACAGAAAATTTCCTCATATTTCCTGAAAACTTACGGAACAGACGGAGAAGAAAGTGGCCAACGGAGATATTCCGTTATCTGCTGCACATTTATTTTCAATGTTTAAAAAACTGACCTGTTGCAGCACAGAAAAACTAAAAATTCAATAAATTAAAATTTCGAGTTTATTTAAAACAATAATAAAATAGTGCTTTCGAATTAAAAAAAGCGACAATTGATTTTTCCATTCTTTTAAAATTATTTGCACTTTATAAAAAAATATTCGCACAAAATATATTCTAAAGAAATAGCTTGATATATATATATATACATATATATATATTATAGTTAAATTAACTGAAAAAAAATCAATTTTAATCAAAAAAGCAACAAACAAAAATAATGCTTTCGAATTAAAAAAAATAATAATAATTTTCTCTTCCTTTAAAAATATTTGCAATTTATTTTTTAAAGTTATAAAAAACAGTCGCACTGAAAATATATTCTAAACACATTTAAAAAAATATATAATAATTGAAAAAAAAATCGATTTTCTTAAAAAAGCAAACATACTTTATCGAATTTAATTAAAAATATAATATTCATATTGTTGTGAGCTCGGGGTTCGAAAGGACTGATGCCAATATATAAGAACAATAAAAAAGGCTTTATTCACTATAAACAGTGCAATACGAACACCAATATCTTCTGAAAATTACAAGATATTCAGTAATCTTCAAATCCAATAAAAGCACAGCAAAATTTCACACAGAAACAATGCGTTCAATACGACGTATCAACGACAAAATCAATCCGAGAAACACAGTTCTCAATGCAAAGCCTCTCGTATGAATTCAATCGCAGTTGACAGACAATTAACAACTGAACTGATGGAGGTCCTTATATAGGTTTCAGAGATCTTTCCAGATTATTCCAGAGCCTTCAGATGCTAGAAATTACCAGAAAGTGCTTTAACTTTCGATAGAGAACCCAAGCAAGAAAGGATCCCAATGTATAGGTATAAGGGGGGTGTGGTTGCACAAAAAGTCGCCAAATCCGTCGCCAACTTGGCGACATTTGGCGATATATCGCCAAATTTGGCGACAAAAATAAGTCGCCAAAACCATCGCCAACTTGGCGATAAACCCATTCCTTGGCGATTTTTCCATAGACTACATTTTAAAAACGATGAGGGTGTAAGGTTGTTTTTCTTGCAAAGCACCTGAGGCCTTTAGCATTGAGTTACATGATGCTCAATAGGAAATACATTAATAATACTGCAATTTTCACAATAATAAAATAAATTTAAACAAATGGAATATTTACAGATATATACAAAATTCATAACATTGCCCCCCTCTCAAGGACTGCACGTCCCGGGCAGTTCAACCTTTGATCGGAAAGCAAACCCGTTACCAACAAATGCTATACTATTCAAAACACATTCATAATGCTGAATTATACAAAATATACACTTATTTAAAAATAAAATTAAATTAAAGCATAGACATTATTACATACAAGTATTTAAATAATAATAACAATAATAATGATAATGCTAAGCAAAATAAATAATTACATTAATTTATATACAAGACCATGGTCATACTAATTTACATTATTTACATTACACTATTCACAATAAATGAACTAAGTACTATGGCCATAGTATGGAGCCAGCCTGTCGTAATGAACGACTCTAGGCTTCGAACTTGGTGACTTTCGGATCCGAATTACGACATCGTTCAGTCTGTTTAGGACTGTATAAGGACCGTCCCAGTGCGACTGCAGTTTGGGAGAAAGTCCTTTACGTCGAGTCGGATTATAAAACCAAACCTTGTCACCTTCTTTGAATTGATGTCCCGTGGCTTTCGTGTCGTACCTGGTCTTCATCTTCTCCGTCTGTATATTGATCCGCTCTCGAGCCAAGTTGTGGACGTCTTCAAATCGTGCCTGGAGATTCTGCACGTATCCCTCTGGCGATGAAGGCGCATCTGGAGGGCGACCAAAAATCAGATCACAAGGTAGACGAAGATCACGACCGAAAAGCATCTGAGACGGGGAATAGCCGGTTGTTTCATGGACGGCGCTGCGATAGGCGAGAAGAAACAAGGGAAGTTTTTGGTCCCAGTCTTGTTGGTTTCTTGAGACTAGCAGTGAGAGATTGTTAAGGATGGTACGATTAAATCTCTCAACCATGCCATCCGATTGTGGATGTAAAGGCGTCGTCCTAGTTTTGTCCATTCCGAGAAGTTGACAGAGACCCTCAATCACAGCAGAGATGAAATTTCTCCCCTGGTCAGAATGCATTTGAAGGGGGACTCCATACCTTGATATCCACTGGTGTACCAAGGCATCCGCAACCGTAGAAGCTTCTTGATCAGGGATGGCATAAACTTCAGGCCATTTCGTGAAGTAGTCCATGACAACAAGGAGGTATTTGTTGCCATCAGCACTTCTTGGCAGAGGGCCTAGGATGTCAAGGGCGATGCGTTCGAAAGGTGCTCCTACATTGTAGAGATGTAGTCTTCCTCGGCTACGTTTCTTTGGTCCTTTTCGAGCTGCACATGCATCGCAAGATTTGCACCATCGTTCGACGTCAGCTCTCGCTTTTCCCCAGAAGAAGCGCTCTCGGACTCTATGTAATGTTTTCATGACTCCAAAATGGCCACCAGTGGGACTGCCATGTAATTCTTTGAGGACCTCTGGTATTCGGGATCGAGGAAGTACCATCTGCCACCGAGATGTCTTCCCATCTTCCGATTCGAATTTTCGGAACAGGACACCATTCCTGACGTGGAGAGAGTTCCAAAGAGCCCAATATTGCTTTGTCGTAGGACTGTAAGTCGAGATGTCTTTCCAACTGGGCTTCGTGCTAGAAGATTCTAATAACTCCAAGATTGGTTTGATCTCAGAGTCTGCCATTTGATCTTCTCGAATCTTCTCATCACTCCAGGGATCTGGTGGCGTCAATAGTGAAGTCTTCGTCTGGCGTATGACATATTCGGGATTATACTTGCTCTCCGCTCTGGAACAATAGCGACAGCTCTCGGGACACGGTCTTCTTGATAGGGCATCGGCGTTTCCATGCGATGAGCCTTTGCGATGCCTGATGTCAAAGTCGTATTCCTGGAGTCGTTGTATCCATCTGGCTACTTGGCCCTCTGGGTTCTTAAAATTCATCAGCCATGTTAGGGATGCGTGATCAGTACGAAGGAGAAATTTCCTGCCATAGAGATAGTGATGGAAGTGTTCTATGGCTTTTACTATAGCTAATAACTCCTTACGAGTGACGCAATAATTTCGCTCTGGTTTCGACAAACATTTGCTCCAGTATGCTACGACTCGTTCTTGGCCATCTATTTTTTGGGAAAGTACAGCACCGACACTTTCATGACTAGCATCCGTGTCCACAATGAATTGTTTGTCGGGGTGTGGATAGGTTAGGACTGGAGAGGATGTGAGAGCTTCTTTCAGCTGCTGGAAGGAATTCTCGCATTCTTGTGTCCATAGAAACTTCTGCTTGCTTTCAGTGAGCCTATGCAAGGGTCTTGCGATGTTGGAGAACCCCTGTACAAACTTTCTGTAATAAGTGCATAGTCCCAGAAAGCTTCGCAACTGATGGACGTTTTCCGGACGCTTCCAGTTCTTTACTGCAGACACTTTTTCAGGATCTGTTCGAACACCTTCAGCTGAGATGATGTGTCCTAAATAATTTACTTCGCGTTGGAAGAACTTGCATTTCAGAGGGTTCAGCTTTAAATTCGCCGCTCTTAGCTTCGTTAACACTTTTCGAATATTTCCAAGATGTTCTTCAAACGTGCGGCCACCAATGATGACGTCATCTAGGTAGATGAGACAAGCTTCAAAAGTCAGGCCTTTTAACACTGTCTCCATGAGGCGCTCGAACGTTGCTGGAGCATTGCAGAGCCCGAACGGCATAACTTTGAATTGCCAAAGTCCTTGTCCAGTAGTAAATGCGGTCTTCTCTTTGTCATCAGGATGGATCTCTACTTGCCAATATCCACTCTTCAAATCCAGCGTGGAAAACCATTTATGTCCTGAAAGAGTATCTAGCGTGTCGTCTATTCTTGGTAGAGGATAGCTGTCCTTCTTCGTGATATCGTTAAGTTTACGATAATCCACACAAAATCTTGTGGAGCCATCTTTCTTTCGGACCAACACGATGGGAGAGGCCCACGGACTTGATGACGGTTCGATGATGTCACTATCCTGCATCTCTCGTAAGAGCTTAGAAACCTCTTCTTGTTTTGCGAACGGCAAGCGTCTTGGATGCTGTTTAATCGGTGGATGGTTGGCAGTATCAATTCTATGACGTGTCAGTGAAGTGCGCCCTATATCACTCTCGTTTTGTGAAAACACATCCTTAAATTCCTGGAACAGTCTTTCTGCGGCATGTCTCTGTTCAGGAGATAAATTTTCATTTCGTCCAATTACAGGTGTTAAACTTGTAGGCGGCTCCGATAACGTCAAGCTCGGGTCTTTGCAAACACAGGTGACTGGAGCACAGGTTGCAAGCACTTCACCTTTCTGGATAATTTTAGACTTTTCACTTACGTTCGCAATCCTCACAGGTACCACATCTCTCGACAGATCTACCAGCGCTGATGCTATTAGCACTCCCTTTGGGCTCTTCTCAGGATATCCAGTCAAGCCATACTGGAAAATTCTTTCGTTTCCAGTTAATCCAGGTATCATCATTTCGGTCCGAGGAGGGATGATAACATCTGCCTTGGCTGTGATCCGTTGAATAGACCCGGACTCATTTCCAAGTTTGAAAATAGTGACATCTTCTTGAGCAGAGCGTAACTCATTATTCTTAAAGTCCAGTGTAAATCCATGCTCTTTTAAAAAGTCCAGTCCGAGTATGAAAGGGTCTGAAATATCGGCCACATAGACTGTATGATGGTAAGCGGCGTTCCCAAACTTTATTTTCAATTTCATTCTTCCATGTATGTCAATCTTATCCCCGGTCACGGTTTGAAGGATAACACAGGGCGGGGTCCAGAGGAGTTTTTCTTTTAGCCGCAGAGCTAGATCTTTCCGAACGATGGTCACATTGGCTCCTGTATCGATGATCATATTAAAGGGCAAATCATTCACACGCCCGACTATAAAAACTCCGTTCTCGCCGCAACTTCTTGCAGAAATTTGACACACTTGATAATGGGGCTTCACAAAATCTGGCAACCTCCGCCCCGCGAGATGGCCATTAATTAGTTTTCCTGCTCCGCCGTTCGTGAGGAGCTATTACCTTCTGTGCTGGGTCGGTTTAGGCAGTTTCTTTGAATATGGCCTTCTCCACCGAATTTCCAGCACTTGATCTTTCTTCCAGGTTTGTTGTCCATCAAGGAGTTTATATGTCTCATCACGTCCTTCATCTGCTGCTGTAAACGTTCCACAGCTGTATCCGACGTCTCAGGTATGTTGGCTACTCGCACAAAGTGCCGATCTTTCCTTGTAGCTTGCTGGGCTGCCTCGAATTTCAGGGCATAAACTAAAGCCCCTTTTAAGTCACTGAGATCTGCAATCCGGAGTTGTTTCTGGATCTCAAAGTCACGCACACCATCGATGAAATGCTGCAGAGCTAAACTTTCTCTAGTTTCAGTCGGGCAGTCAGGATAAGCAAGATGGGAAAGTCTCTCGACATCCGTAGCAAGCTCTTGCAGGGATTCAGTGGATTTCTGCTGTCGAGATTTGAGCTGGAGTCTGCTATATTCCTTCATGCATTTCTCGCCAAAGCGCAATTCTAAGGCACTGACGAGCGTTTCAAAATCCAGCGGTTCATTTGCAGGCAAAGTCTGTAAGACGTCGGCAGCATCAGCTCGTAGAGAAGCAGCTAACTGGCAAGCCTTTGTCTGGGAATCCCATCCATTGGCGTCCGCTACGATCCCAAATTGTGTCTTAAAAACTGGCCAGGAGGATTTGCCGTCATAGGTCGAAAGTTTAATAAAGGCCCGAGGAAGCATATCTGGATACTTGAAATCTTCGGAAAAGTTTACGGCAGTTATCTTCTGTTTCTTGATTTTTTCCAAATCTTTTTTTACGTTCTCTATGCTTTCTTCAACGGTCTTGGCGATCTTTTGAACTTTTTCTTCTACTCTTTCTTCTACGGTTTTCGCTGTCATTTGAATTTCTTCTACCTTTCCTTCTATTTCTTGAAATCTTCCTTCAACTTTGTCTTCCACGCCGTCAATTCTGTCATTTAAAGATGTTATTTTATCCTCTATTAAGTCTTTCAACTCTCCAAGGTTGGTTGACATATCTTTTTTCATTTCATCTTTTAAGTCGCCAAGGTTGGCAGTCATTTTCTCGTCTATCGCTGACATTTCCTTCTTCATTTCTTCCGACATTTCCTTCATTTCAGCCTGGTTCGCAGTCATTTTCTCATCTATCGCTGACATTTCCTTCTTCATTTCTTCCGACATTTCCTTCATTTCAGCCTGATTCTCAGTCATTTCCTTCTTCATTTCTTCTTTCAACTCAGCAAGGTTGGCAGTCATTTTCTCATCCATCTCCCCTAATTTCTCCAATAATTTAGTCAGTTGCGCCTCCATTGCTCTGGTGATCGGCATTCAATCCCACTTCTGACACCAAATGTTGTGAGCTCGGGGTTCGAAAGGACTGATGCCAATATATAAGAACAATAAAAAAGGCTTTATTCACTATAAACAGTGCAATACGAACACCAATATCTTCTGAAAATTACAAGATATTCAGTAATCTTCAAATCCAATAAAAGCACAGCAAAATTTCACACAGAAACAATGCGTTCAATACGACGTATCAACGACAAAATCAATCCGAGAAACACAGTTCTCAATGCAAAGCCTCTCGTATGAATTCAATCGCAGTTGACAGACAATTAACAACTGAACTGATGGAGGTCCTTATATAGGTTTCAGAGATCTTTCCAGATTATTCCAGAGCCTTCAGATGCTAGAAATTACCAGAAAGTGCTTTAACTTTCGATAGAGAACCCAAGCAAGAAAGGATCCCAATGTATAGGTATAAGGGGGGTGTGGTTGCACAAAAAGTCGCCAAATCCGTCGCCAACTTGGCGACATTTGGCGATATATCGCCAAATTTGGCGACAAAAATAAGTCGCCAAAACCATCGCCAACTTGGCGATAAACCCATTCCTTGGCGATTTTTCCATAGACTACATTTTAAAAACGATGAGGGTGTAAGGTTGTTTTTCTTGCAAAGCACCTGAGGCCTTTAGCATTGAGTTACATGATGCTCAATAGGAAATACATTAATAATACTGCAATTTTCACAATAATAAAATAAATTTAAACAAATGGAATATTTACAGATATATACAAAATTCATAACAATATTTTACATCTAACAATCAAATTAAGAATATCTATAATTCCTGTTTTTATCTTCCATTAATACTAAAGTTTTCAACCATAATCTCACAACGAAATATCCCCGCAATTAATTTGATGTTTCTAAACACCAAATTGTTTAAGTCCCAAGCCGCGATTTGAAGAGATCCCGTATCATCTTTTCAAACTCTTATTCTAGCAAGGGCCCACTGGTCTTACGGTAAAACACTTGGCTTAAGGCACTAACGTCCCAAGGTCAGCCAGAAAATATTCTTGAAGTATATCAAATGTTAAATGCTCCCGTAATACTCAACAGATGGCAGCACAAAGAGAGGAGTAATTTTTTTTAAACCGAGGTCATTCATAACGGAAAGTTACCGCTTCTTCAAACGGAGTTTTTCCTTCTTTTATCTCTCAAAACGGAAAATATACTAACGGAATGGAAAAAGTCTAGCAACTTTGCTGCCAGTAGTTTTACCGTGATTTAACGGATATATTTTTAACAGTGTATTTAGAAACAAAAAATAAACAGAATTTTCAATACTTTTTTTACACAATAATGCATTACGTATCACAATTCCATCGTATCTACTGCCGTGTTTACCCGAAAATAAGATCTAATTGGAAAATAAGAACTAGCATGATTTTTTTTCAGGATTCTCGTAATATAAAATCTTCTCGCAAAATAAATCTGTTTGACTTAAAACAAATATTTTCTCAGACAGATACTTTGACTTTAAAAATGTCTGCATTCATGAAGCATACATTGTTTGAGTGAAACAAATATTTTCTCAAACAATATATGCTTACATTAAAAACAGGTGTTCATTTGTTAATGTCTGTAAATTTACTATTTATTGTCCATTTTACCAATTTTCATTCAGACATTATTTAAAAAACATGGTCAAAAATTTTCACTAAAAACGTCCCCCATTTAAAAAATGTAAAAACAGTTTCGAATAAAAAATCTTCACCACTCCACAAAAGCGCTTTCGCCTTAGCTAGAGCATCATCAGTTCTGATCTTCAATTCTCTGCCTCTCCGCTATATATACGACTGCTGTTTGAAGAGCTCCCCCTATCGGCATTCAATTCTCTCTCTCTCTTTCTCTCCCCCTCTTCTAACATTCTAGCCGAGAGGGGGAGCTCTTCAACCAGCAGTCGTATATATAGCGGAGAGGCAAAGGATTGAAGATCAGAACTGATGATGCTCTAGCTAGGGCGAAAGCGCTTTTGTGGAGTGGTGAAGATTTTCTATTCGAAACTGTTTTTACATTTTTTAAATAGGGGACGTTTTTAGTGAAAACTTTTGACCATGTTTTTTAAATAATGTCTGAATGAAAATTGGTAAAATGGTAATAAATAATGTATGCTTAGTTTAAAGTAAGTTACGAGAGAAAATTCTTACAAGGGTGAGCTGATAAGTTGAAGGCCTGACAGTGAAAGTACAATATTTTTGACAAAATTTCATATTATTTTTCAATGTAGTCCCCTTTCAACTTAATACATTTAAGACACACTCTTGTGTGCGAATTCTTTTGTGCAGCCCTGTACGAGGGTGGTTCGAAAAGTTCTCGGCCTGACTAAGAAAATACAAGATTTTTGACTTTATTTCATTTTAATTTTTCAACTTGTAACACAGTACATTTCAGAAGACTCTTGAGAAATGTTCATTCTTTGGCGTTTTTGGTCGACGTTCAACACACGCGGCACACATCGAGCGGAAAGCTTTTTTATACCCAAAACGTCGTGTAAAATATAGTGGACACGGTCTATCGAGATGTTTGCAATGTCAGCAAGTTCGCGTATCTCAATCGGCGATCATTTAATATGGGATTGTGAATTTTTGAGAGGATTTCGTCGGTCGTAGCGGTTTTTGGCCGTCCTGAGCGTTCATCATCGTGAATTGATTTCCTACCACGTTTAAATTCAGCAGCCCACTTTATTATCGTCGAATATAAAGGACAAGAATCCTTTAAGGTGGAATGTAACTCTTTTTGATTACATACTTATGTCCGTATGGGTTAAACCTTTTTTAATATTTTATGACAACTTGAACTTCAATTTTTTCCATTTGTTAGAAAATGTCAAAACTTGTTTACTTTATCGCAAATTATCTGCGAACCTCTGATTTCGATTGGTTTAATATGTTTAAGACCACTGTAGCGATTGAACGGCTGATCCGATAGGAGAAATTGTGGTGTCAGTTTGTGCGTTAAAAAAAAATTAACCAAGAATAATAAATAATACTAAACACACATAGTGAATTTTTAACCAATACTCTTTTTCTTTGTAGATTACAAGCCAAAATAGTTAGAAATTACGAGTGTGGGAAAAAGGACACTAATGATGTATATCAACAACATGAATTGTACTCGAGAAGACAAATCTAATACTGAAAGGTTGACTCAGCTACCTCAATCCATTCTGGAATTAACTAAAGAAGAAGTGGCCAGTTCTACGCAGCAGCGAGATGCGTACGTGGCGATCACGTGTGATGTGGCATCATCACATGCCACATCTCGTGACGAGACTAAGATGATAAAATCAGCGCAAACAACTGTACATCTACGTCAACTACCACAGCATGCACACTCGCTCAGTTGCTGATATTCGAATAGGTCAATTTTCAATAACCAAGCCACTGTCGGGATCAGCTTCACTTCCGTTCTCGGATCCATCTACATGCATCTCGGGAGAACTCCATAGAATATCTCCATGTTTATCTATCAGGCTCTCGTCGCGTACATGCATAACTACCAGCACATAACACACAATTTCAGCGTAGACTCAGACATTCTCCTTCTGTTCTGTGGTGTCTTCAACATAAATATCATCGCTAAATCAGAATTCCTGCTGTTCATGAAGGATATCTTCAACCTGGACTGCGTAACGCACTAACCGCAACGACTTTGGGACATATTTATCTGGATCTCATATTCATAAAATACAACACCACTGACGAGATCCAACGTTTCATATCATACTTCACGCACCATTGTCCAATAGTAAATCGTTTGTACACCGCCGCTGTACTCCCGTGTTAATAACAAATAAATTGATTTAATCAAGCCCACACAGACTCCCTTTACTTACCCATCATACGTAGTATATTTAAATCTTGTAATCGTTTTGAAAATCGAAAAATTTTTTTTGACGGATTTACACGTTTCAGACACTGGATATTCCGAAAAACATATTTTTAGAAAAAAAAAATGCCGTCCGTCTGTGTGTCTGTGTGTCTGTAAACGCTCAATCTCCCGAAAAAATTGAGATAGAGACTTGAAATTTGGTATGTACTTAGTATGTAATAATGGGAAGAAGCCTATTGAATTTCAGTAACCTCGATTAACCGGAACTATTTTTTCGGACTCTCGAAATATTTGTTCTGATAAAAGGTATATAAAAATTTTCGAAATTGTTTATTTTAAGGAGTAAATATAAAATACAATAAAAAAACATAAATTTTGCATAAAGCATGAAGTCGATCGGATAATTAGTTGCCGAGATATTTGTAATCCTATTTTCCACACGCTTCGATTTTTCATGACCCTGTATTTCATCCAAATTTCAATTCAAAGATATATTTTAATTGGAAATGAGACGCTTAATCAGATGCAATAAACCGCTAGTTAATAGGATTATTGTTTTTGGAGTTATCAGGGTGTTTCTTTTAAGCAATTCAGTAATCGAGCCTTTAAAGTTTATGACGTCATCAAGCTACGCGTTTACCCTACCTCCTCTTTTAAATATTCTCATCAAGATAAAGATAATTGAATATGCAAGTGGAAAGCGAAGAAAGACAGCATCGAATTCACAAATATATTAGGAATAACAATTAGAAAGGCTTTCAACTTAGTAGTTGAACATTGTTACATTGTGAACATAGTACATTGTTAGTTGATATTTTGGCAGCATACACGGGTATTGCTGCTGATGATGGGTACATTGAGCATGCACTTCGTTTTCTTATTAAAATAAATTGTACCTTGCTTACATGCATCATATTTATTAGCAAATGTGCATCTACCTTATATTGTCTCACTTTTGCACGCGATTAATACTTATTTAAGCTATTGATTGGATATCGAAAAACTTACATTCCAGGGCGTCTAGTAAAATTATTTTTACATGTAAGCTATCATTTCACATAGTAGACTTTTATAATGAGGGAGTTATACATTTTTGTAATTGACTTTATTTTATTATCTCTCATAATTTTCGAGATAAGGTTGGTAACTTTCAAATTGTGACACAAGGGAGCGCTGTAATCACTCTCATATGATAGCGTAGAATAGTTTTAGTATAGGTAGACACTTTTTCTACAAATCTAGCTTTATCCATTCAACAATTATTTGAGCGTTTTCTGACTTCAGTTTGTACACTCTGTTCGTCAATGCATCTTCTGTTAATAACATTTCGATAACAATAAACATAACAATCTATATCCAATCATCAATGTTCTATATAAACGCTTTCATAGAAAGTTTTTATGTTCTTAATGAAGAGTTATTATGACAATCACCTGCAAATGTTAACATGACATATAGTGATTATGAAAGATTCGCGTTATTTGTTTACAGGTAATGAGTATTTAATGACATATATCAAGAACAGATTTATTATATTTTTTACTATTACAGGCTACACTATTATAGAGTAAAACTATTTAAGTAGAATTTGAATAAATTTGTATGGTAACTTTTTAATTGTGAGACGATTGATTACTTGACAGCTGTGTAAGTTATCATTTACTTCACGAAAAAAAAAAAAAAAAAAGAGAGAGAGAGATAGATGAGGGTGAGAGCTGATAACGAAAGCAAAGAAGAAATTACAGTTGTTATAGCATATTCAAGTTCATGTCAGACAGCAACAGAAGACAAATACAATTGATTACTTTTCATTATCAGGCATAGACAATTATTGAACAAAAATGTACTGAATTTATATGTAAACATGAAATATTCTCCAGATGACAAAAACAGTTTCTTTTTCCAATTAAGTTATGAAGTCCAAGACTGCTAAATGTGCTTTTTTACATTTGTGATTAAAAGGTTATAAGGTTATACTTAAAGGAAATGGTTAACATAATATTTACAATTTTAATCTTTATGTACAATACGAGAGGAAAAACAAAACAAAAAAACTAATGCAAATTATAACAACACCACAGTCGCTTCATAAAGCTATTCTGTAATCCTGTTACGTTTTTTGAAGGACCATCTACATATTTATTTTTATTCCAATTTTAAAAATTCCAATACGAACACGCATATAATTTCATCCATTTATTTGTAAAGGTACATTAACCCCTCCCTCTTTTTTAGGTGCGCTCATAATTATATAAATACACATAGCACCTACAGTCGTCGTCTGGTCCGTCCGTCTGTCCGTCTGTCCGCATATAACGAGCAAAAACTACCAAACCGAACGGTTTAAAATTTAATATATATAATCGTTGCAGAATTTTGTCGAGTCATTTCAAATTTTATGAAAATTGAATCAAAACTAAAAAGATATTAATAAAAGGTTTCGTCATTTTATTAAATCCTATCATACGTAATTAATTCAATGATATCCCATGATACGTAATGATTCTAGGTTGCCATGGTGATTATACGTCCTATTTAAGATGGAGTCATATTATTTCCGTATTACTGAATTTAAAAACCTAATGTGTATACTAAAATTGATTAATTATAGCAATCCTATAATCAAACGACAGTTTTTTGGATAGATGTTTACGGAGAAATAGATATTAAATGGAAAAAAAGTATAAGAGTATATATTATAATATTTTTGCATCACTTTTGGATGTATATGAAAGTATTTTTTTTTTTTTTTAAATAAGTGAACAAAGTAAAATAGCACAAATAAAAATATATAAAATGGCAAACAGTTGTTACGGAGCCCCTAAAGCTCCATCATCAGTGCCAAATTCAAAAGATTAAATCTTTTGAAATTTTTGTGATTTAATCTTTTGAATTTGGCACTGATGATGGAGCTTTTGGGGCTCCGAAACAGCTGAACAGCTGTTTGCCATTATATATATTTTTATTTGTGCTATTTTACGTTGTTCATTTATTTTTATATAACGGCACAAAGTTAAATCCACCTATTTTAAGAAAGCCTTTTTGCTCATATCAATCACTGTATTATCCTGAAAAGAAAACAAAATGGCGAGGAAAAATAAGAAGAATAAAGAAAAAGATGATGGAGTATTATAAAATATTGGTTTTCCGATGGCGATGATAAGATACGAAAATATTCAGGATGATGGAAGATGACACACTTTACAAATACGCCCAGGCAGAATTCAGTCGAAATATAACGCCCAAACTGTTCCCACTTCATACCCTAAAACCTGCCTGTAAGGAAAGTTGCAAGAAATCTATTTGCTAAACAAAGTGGGCCGATCCTATCTCGGCATTTCTATGAAGTATGAGACTGATTATTCATTAATTAAAACTAATTACATACGAGTAGTAATACAGAATTTTATTTATGCTGTTCTGAAGTCTATCTGGGGAATAATTCACACTCAAGTTACCATTACCACGCTGTGCTGTATAGAGTAGGTTGAATTTATTAATAAATAATATTTAAGACATTAAGGGGGATAGGGACATCTGCGACAGCTAAGAAGTTGGAAATTCAAGCTATCCTTTCAAAGCCTCGAATCATCTCGTTCAAATATGCATGCATCATTATGATTTTTTTTTATATCCTACTAGCAAGCTACGCCCGCTACGCTGGTCAATTTCTTATAACGAACTTTTAATCCAACAAAATATTGACATTTCATAATTCACTTTTATATTTTAACAGAATAATAAGGCTACTATAATTTGTGACTCGTGCTATAGCCAATATACACGGCAGGACACGTCGCCCTTATCATTATCTTTTTACGCATGAAGGTTTCGCTATGGTACTGCATTGTGAAATTTGGTAATGTTTCAAATTCAATATTTGAAAAATGGAATAATCATTAGATTTGAAATTTATATCAAGAAAAATACAATTTTTTACCTTTCAAACGCAGTTTGCCTAACAATTTTCAGACAAATACTTTTCGAGCTACTATTTTTTTTCAGTAACTTCAAATGTTTCATTTTCCGAGATTAATCTGTGGCAACAATTAGCGAAAAACCCAGTCGTCAGAAACGCATAGTTTTTTATTAAAGAGGCTGTTGGAGCAGGGATTGTCACCACCAATTTGCCACCTTCACTTTTGAAATCGGTTCGGTAGTTCTAGAGATTAAATAGAAATTCTAATTTAGAATGTTTTTAGAACGCTTTTCGCTCATTTCACCCTTTTAAATTTCGAATTTTTTTTATTTTGTTTTTAGAGAGCATTTACATCTTATAAGTAACTACAATGCCAAATTTCAAATTTCTAGCTCCTTCAGTATAAACAAAATCCCAATTTTAGAACGTTTTTCGCTCCTGCACCACCATGGGGATAGTGACACCGGCATAAAATATATCCTATGTTGGAGCAGGGGTTGTCACCATCTATTTGCCACCATCACTTTTGAAATCGGTTCGGTAGTTCCAGAGATTCCATAGAAATTGTAATTTAGAATATTTTTAGAACGCTTTTCGCTCATTTCACCCTTTTAAATTTCGAATTTTTTTTATTTTGTTCTTAGAGAGCATTTACGTGTTATAAGTAACTACAACGCCAAATTTCAAATTTCTAGCTCCTTCAGTATAAAAAAGATCTGAATTTTAGAACGTTTTTTGCTCCTGCACCCCCCTGGGGTTAGAGACACCGACATAAATTATAGCCTATGTAGGAGCAGGGGTTGTCACCATCAATTTGCCACCATCAATTTTGAAATCGGTTCGGTAGTTCTAGAGATTCCATAGAAATTGTAATTTAGAATGTTTTTAGAACGCTTTTCGCTCATTTCACCCTTTTAAAGTTCGATTTTTTTTTTTTTAATTCTTAGAGAGCATCTACATCTTATAAGTAACTACAACGCCAAATTTTAAATCGGTTCGGTAGTTCTAGAGATTCCATAGAAAATGTAATTTAGAATGTTTTTAGAACGCTTTTCGGTCATTTCACCCTTTTAAATTTCGAATTTTTTTTTGTTTTTTTCTTAGAGAGCATTTACATCTTATGAGTTACTACAACGCCAAATTTCAAATCGGTTGGTAGTTCTAGAGATTCCATAGAAAATGTAATTTAGAATGTTTTTAGAACGCTTTTCGCTCATTTCACCCTTTTAAATTTCGATTTTTTTTTTGTTCTTAGAGAGCATTTACATCTTATAAGTAACTACAACGCCAAATTTCAAATCGGTTCGGTAGTTCTAGAGATTCCATAGAAATTGTAATTTAGAATGTTTTTAGAACGCTTTTCGCTCATTTCACCCTTTTAAATTTCGAATATTTTTTTATTTTGTTCTTAGAGAGCATTTACATCTTATAAGTAACTACAACGCCAAATTTCAATTCGGTTCGGTAGTTCTAGAGATTCTATAGAAAGTATAATTTAGAATGTTTTTAGAACGCTTTTCGCTCATTTCACCCTTTTAAATTTCGATTTTTTTTTGTTTTTTTCTTAGAAAGCATTTACATCTTATAAGTTACTACAACGCCAAATTTCAAATCGATTCGGTAGTTCTAGAGATTCCATAGAAATTGTAATTTAGAATGTTTTTAGAACGCTTTTCGCTCATTTCACCCTTTTAAATTTCGATTTTTTTTATGTTTTGTTCTTAGAGAGCATTTACATCTTATAGTTGTAATAATCCGAGCATATTTACGGCAGTTAGAGCACGGACAGACGGCAAACGGCCAGACAAACCGAAGTCATAAACACTTTTCAAATATATAGGAAAGTGTTAAAAAAGAAAAATAAATTGACCGTATCGGGCGGCCAATTTTAAATTTCGTAAATTAAAAAAAATATACTTGTTTGAAGTAAATGGATTTTTATATGATTAATTTTTATATATTTCAATCATTTTACAATTTGAACTATACCTCTAAAACTAACAGTTTAAGAATTAGTTATTGCTCAACTATAAGAACAGACCCCCTGAATATTCATTCATCTTCAAACATATCCGTTATTTCATCTGAAATAATATGTATCAGACTTTTTGTTTTTAAAAAAAATCAAGTATATCCAAATTTGACCCGTAAAAGACAAACAAAGCAACAAAGGAAAAAGGTCCACCCAAAAAGACACCCCACCCCGACTCGCAGTAAAAATATTATTAACACCCGACACAATGTGGAGCTCTATACTTATACATCTACCATTCCTTTTCTAAAACAGTCATTTTCGTTAAAACTCCTAAATTAACTATTCTTAAAACAGAGATAATTGGTTTAGCATTTGTCAGTGCATGTTTCATCTACTAGAGAAAAAAATGCTGATTATATTTTGAAACGTTGAAAAAATTAAGCTGTTCCAGGGTGTATGCAACGCATGTCAGGTTTTGGACGACCTGAGCTTATATGGTGTTTGTCCGATGATTTTTGATCATTAGTCATAAATTAGAGACGTTAGCTCTAGAATATAAAAAATCAAATTTAAATAATATAAAAAGTTATTTTAATATTTCCTGATAGTACATTTTATTAAATGAAATCCTCAAAAATTTTCCAAAGTATTTTATTTATTAAGATGTGTTTATAGCCGTTTAACTTAACTAAGCGTATCTAGATATTTCAGCACATTAAACACTTTAGGCTACCTTAAAAGGGGGGGGGGGAAGGAGATTTTTTTTTTTTTTTTTTTTTTTGTAATATAAAGGATTTCATTATGGAGGGTTGGCTTTAGTAGCCATTGTACCTTGGTTGAGATTATATTCACCGCCCATATGAATGACAGCTTCTGAAAAAATCGTTACGTTTCTACTGAGTATTTTGCTTGTTTCTCGCCATAAATTTTTGGCGTTCCGGTTGGTCTTTCGATATCGCCCGCCTCTGGTGCGATAACCAAAGCTAACGTATTAGTTACGTATTATAGTTAGTTTTATAATCAATAGCGGTTGCGATTTAAATATTGTCGCTATTGACATACCGTAATTGGTTACATAAAAGTTCACCATATCAATTAATTAATCAATGCGCTTCATGAACAATTTTGATTATCATTTTAACATAGACATATCATTTTTCTATAGCATGCTAATTATGTGTTACAAAATCTAATAGAGCACAAAATGCTTAGACAAGCTAGATCATACTATAAAGGAGGCCATATATTTTTTGACTGGTCTGGTGCGATTAAACAGACTCGAATCCTCATGTTTAAATAATTATTTGAATAAATTGTTATCATAGTTGATTTTTTTTTTTCATTCGGCGTTTAAGAAAAAAAAACATTGACAATAAAAATTGAATAATTCAATATTAGTAGCAATAATGATGATGATAATGATAAGAAATTTCGAATATTTTTTCTTATGCATGTCACCTCGATGTAGAGTTAATTCATGCTGATGTATTATTTTATGAATTTCCCCTCATCTTTTTCAGAAACATGATACAGCTTGCGTGCTTGCTGTCAAATATACCTAAATACAAAGGCCACGATATTGAGATTATTCAAATAACATTGATTGACGTTAGAACTATCAACTGATATGTCCTGTTTTATAAAAATATCTGCGTATTATAAACTTTTCTTATACCACCCTAAAACTTCACTGAAGACAACTATAATTAATTAGCTTTGATTAATTGAAGTAAACAGTGTAGTAATATTGAGAGTTAACAGTGTCATAATCACAGATTGTCGTTATTTATTTATTTATTGATATTATTTTTGATTTATTGAACCTTTCTGAAAAACAAATATATATACTTATAGTTTTTCTTCGAAATTTTCAGTTAAGACAAGTGAGTTTAATAAGAATCGTCGTTATACTATATTTTAATAATGCATAAAAAAACTATATTTATAGTTATTAATGTGCCTGTTATATATTTTTTTTCGTTTAGTTGCATCCTAATAAAAGGAAAACTTTATTTAAGGCGGTACAACTTCGTTTAAGGTGGTTTAAAAGAAAAAAAAAATCTCCTGCTCAACAAGATCTTTCGGACAGATTAACGGACTCATTTTAAAAAGTTAAATCGTAAAACTGGCTGGCATGATTGATGAAGTGATTTGGAATCGAATAGCGTTTTTCATTATTCCAGAGTTTTATTACATCTTGAGTGAAAAGCGATTGCTGTCTCATGATTACCCTTCTTGGGCTGTCGTGTCCAGAATTCGGTTTATAACGCTGACTTAGCCAGCACTTTCTGAAAGTTTCGTAGTTTCGTTCCTTATATCTAAAAATGGAAACCGCTATTCGATTTTATAGTTCCTGAATAAGAACACCTTTCAATTTTATGCATTTACAATTAAAAATTAATTATGGGATGTGTCAGAAATCAGCCAATTTAGATATGGAAACATACATGGTCCATATTCTGCTGACAGTGACTAAGACTTTGAAAATTTTAATTATTTTAAATGAGGCGCATATAAAGGCATTAAACTATTACTATTTGTAAATTACTTACATGTTATAATAAAATATTACTACAAAGAATTAGTATTGAACTAGTAATGAATTATTGCTAATACAACTATTTCTAATCAGCAAAACTCCTGCCTAAAACTAAACTTCAACTGTTTTATCCTGTATATGTATCATATATATAAAAAAAATGTTGATAGTTATTTGTTTCGTTTTTTAATAAAAATAGTTTAGTTTGATATACGTTTGCTAAAATGAGTTTACATGCAGCTTTCATATAATACATATTCTTTCATTTGGGAATATCTCTAGAAATTGCAACAGTCAAAAAAAAAAAAAAAAAAGGTCGGGAAAAAAAAACAAGTGTGTAAATGTGATTGAAGATCGCACAAAGGGTTCCGTTTAATATTCCTTTCAAAAGACTTTATCCTTTCTTTAATGAATCCAAAAAAATTTCATATAGCAACAAAAAAAGTCATGTTTTTTATAAAGTAAAAATTTACTGGTTTATTTTTTCGTGTTTTCGAATATCTAAACCGTCCCGATAGCGGGCGAAGCCCGCTATTATACTCTGTTATAATAATATCTGTCATGTGGACTAAATGCTATATTTAAAAAGAAATAATTTCAAAATTAAACATGTTGTACACTTTCAAAATGTTAAAATATGCGAATATTTACATAATCGGGTTTTTACCATGATTCAATACGTTCCTCAAACTCATATATTTACTATTCTCTATTACTTATATTGATACTCGCTTTGTATTATTCTCAAACATTTGAAAAATCCGTTAAACTTCCAATATGACGTCAGATTAATTTTCTTTTTAATTCTTTAATGACGTGATATTAATCTGCCTTCTGTACATACACACTCATACTCCTTGTATTATTGAGAAATCTTTGAAAATTTCCGTTTTATTACAAACTAGCGGTCCGTCCCGGCTTTGCACGTGTAGACAATGTAATTTTTTTATTACATTCGTTTTCCTGAATTTCGCGCACCTACATAAAACAACTGCTGAGATATGGCGAAATGTCCTAAAATTTTCGAAACCACCCCCCCTTTAAAACCCTTCGGGGGGGGGGAATTTCTAAAATCACTGAAATGCGTGTTTATCCATTTTTTAGTAGATGTGTTTTCCAGCATTTCACGCTCCTACCTAAATCCGCTGCTGAGATATGGCGAAATGACCCGAAACTTTTGAATACCCCTTTAACCACCTTCTGGGGGAGTTTTCAAAATCGCCGAAATACGTGTTTAACCATTTTTTTAGTACATTTGTTTTAATTAATTTCGCCCTCCTACATAAAAGCTGAGATATGGCGAAATGACTTAAAAAATTCGACGCCCTCCCCCATTTAACCACCTTCTGGGGGGAATTTCCAAAATTGCTGAAATATGTGTTTTATTCATTTTCTCATTATCTCATATCACGTCATTAGAGAATTAAAAAAAAAAAGTAATCTGACGTCTAACATTTTGAAGGCCTCTATACAACATGTTTAATTTTGAAATCGATTTTTTTTTAATATCGCATTTAGTCCACATGACAGATAATATTATGACAGAGTATTAACAGCGAGCTTTGCCCGCTATCAGACGGGTTCAGATTTTCGAAAAAACGAGAAAAATAGACTGGTAAATTTTTACTTTATAAAAAACATGATTTTTTTTTTTTTAATGAAATTTAGTTGGATGTATTAAAGAAAGGATAAAGTGTTTTGAAAGGAATATTAAACGAAACTCCTTTTGCGATCTTCGATCACACTTACCCACTTGTTGAGTATGTCCATGTTTCAAAAAGGAGTATGAACTGACCTCTATGTCCATGTTTCAATATTCTGAGTATTCCTGGTATTTCAGAATTGAAAGCATTGGGTTGTACTATTTGAAACAAAAAGTTTCATAACAAAATGAAAACATCGATTTACTCAGATTTAAAAGTGTCATTTTTCTCAGTGTTTGTTCGATATGCATATTTCTAGTATACGTTTATCGATTTCTATGAATATTCTGTGAATCATGATCCAATGAATTCAAATTAGAAATGAGATGGGCTCAGCCCGAGTCTGGGCCCGATTCAGGCTCGGGCTCGAGATCATAGTGAAAAATTTATTTATTCACAAATTGGAAAAAGGACAGAAAACTTGCTATTTAAGAAATAAGTCTAAGTTTTTTAAAAGTGTTTTACAATACTTTAAAAATCAGTTTGAAAGAAGATTGAATAGTTATTCATGGGAAATTACAAGAAATATTCTATCTGATTATGAAGCCTTTCCGCGGTCTGTATAAGTAACAAGAAGAAGCCGTGCGATATACCTTGTCTATCCTTGCTTTCTCTTTTTTAAGTCTTTTCCAGAATTACTTGAACACAGAACTCATGTCTTTCTGCCATAGTTGTACAATATTTTAAAATAATAATAATTATAAATTTACGAATTACTGCCAGCGGTTATATACAAATTACAAATTTGCTATTTTAAACAGATTTTAAAGGGACATAAGAAACACGAAACCTTGTCATGAGGGAGTGTTTAGGATTAGGACTTATTTTTTTATTTTTTTATTAGCAGGGCGCAGGTGATAAATTACCAAATATTGTTACCATCGCCATCATTCGTACGGCATTCATTTCATTTAAAATATAAATCTTTCACTCATTTCATTTAAAATACGTAACGTAAAAAAAAACATACATTTAAAATATACATATTACACATACATTTAAACTAATTACATACATTTAAAATACACGCCTTTCACTCATTTCGTTTAAAAATAAATAAAAAAAATTAACAAATAACTCCAGAAATGAAAACATTTTATTTCAACATCAGAACATTGTTTCTAATTATCACACCCGAAAAATAAAAGCTAACTACTGGCGAGAAAAAATGCTTTGGCTATATTTGCGCCCGGCTAGCATAAAAGTACACTTATTTCTACGTAAGAAGAGGTTTTAAAAAAAATGAATCTTGAAACAATTTTATAATTATTAAAATTTTTGGAACTTTCGTGTTGTAGCGGCCCCCAAAGGAGGAATCGCTAAGCGACCAAGATTTATTGCCAAATTATAACCGATATATGACATTATAGTAATATATGATGTATATAACATTTCGTGACGTATATGGCCAAATTATAGTCGTATCTGACGCTCATATGATGTATATATGAGGGGGTTAGAGTGACAGTGGAGTAAGTAAAAAATTTGAAAAATTTAGATAACCATATTTCCACTGAACATATAATTTCTGTTCAGTGCGACAGTTGAATAAGTCATAGGTCACTTAGGGTGTCGCTAGAGGGCAAAACAAGTTGGACCATTCAATGCAACGGCATTACGACAAGTTTCACAAAACCCTTCATTTTTTAAATTACTAAATATTGACTTATTCCACTGTCATTCTAACCCCGTCATATATGACATGCGTATAAGAGGTATATGATGTATCTGCAAAATATAAGACGTAAATAACATGTATATAATGACGAATATGGCAAATATATGACTGGAGTATGATTGGAGTATATATATGCATTATATGATGCGTATATAACCTTTGCGGTAATCTTGGAGAAAGCACAACTGCAACTTTGGCATAATCGTAATTGTGGGTGCCACTATAACATGAAAGTACAACATTTTTCTACTGCGTACTTTCGTTTTCGGGTTCGGGTCCTGATGGCACACAATTTTTCAGGCTCGGATTTCACATCGTCTGGCTCCGGCTCCGAAAAAAGAGCAACAAAACTCATACCTAATTTAAATGACGCTACTGGCATGGAAAATATAAATCTGATATTTTCAGCAATACTAAATTAAATACTCAACTTTATGTCTGCTGAATAATGAAATATAAAATACTTTCGCTGTTGTGAATTTCCTTTATATTTTGTATTTAATAAAATAGTTCAATGGAGTTAAAATAGTTATATTTTAATTGTCTGAGTGCAACGAAGACTCATACACAACGCAGTATTACTTTGCCCCATATATAGCTACGGCGGATATTAAAACCTTTCGTCAAGCATAACTCAAAAAATATTTAACGGATTTCGTTCAAATTTTTACAGCAGATACCTATAAAGGTGACAACGACGTCTATTTATTACCAAGAATAAATGCTAAACCGTTTGGAAATTATATTAAAAAAAATGGATAAAAAAGCACAATTAAAGTACATACGTCACGAAATTTTGTGGTACGTCATTTTCACCGGCGCGAGATTTTCGTAGACAATCGGAATTGAAAAGTTCATGGAGTACAAGGAGCAAAAAAAAATATGCACGCACTAATATTCAGCACAATAAAATATATTTCAATTGAGTAGAAATCGAAAATTAATCTGGATTTTTTTCTCTTTGAAAGAAAAACCCCGCAATAACTTAGTAGACTTGGTATTAGAGATTTGGCGCAAATCTCAGCAATAGCAGCTTTTTTTATTTCTCATGTGTAAATAATAAAAAAAAATTCTTTGGTGTTTAAATAAAAGGTTTCGATTTATGGCATTATTTCTTTTTTTTTTTTCTCTTTTTAGCATTTTAAATGGGATTAATGAAAGGCATGTATTTTAAATTAAATGAGTGAAAGGTTTATATTTAAATGAAATGAATTCAATATGAAAATGTTATAGGAACAATATTTGGCGATTTATCAACTGCGCCAGGATAACATAAAAGTACCAATATATCAAACGGTATGTAGTATGTGAAATGAAACAGTTATAATCACCCATCGTACAAGAAAAAAACTAATATTCTGCATTCAGAGGGAAAAATCCATCTCCTGTGCCGTAAGATTTGGCGAGTTCTTTTTTGGTGATAAGTTTTTCGATGTGATTGTTGGGATCTGAAGGATTTGGCTTACTTTTTCTAAATCTTATTTTTTTGCAGATGTAGTATTATGTAAATATATTTTTTAGCAGATATTTTTCTATTTTGTATATTTTCTATTTGGCATTTGGAAAAGAGATTTTTACCTTTTTATCTGTGCATTCGTAAATATTAAAAAATAAAAAAAAGATTTACATATATCAAGCGCTTAATTTTTATACGGACCACTTCTCCATTTTTAGATTTGGTACTTTTCGGTTAGCCGGGCGCCAGTGAAATTTATATATCTATGTATACATATATATACATATATCTATACATACACACATTTATATATGCAAGTATGTATACATACATATATGTGTGTATGTATACATATATATATATGTATATATAGATATATACATTTCACTGGCGCTCGGCTAACCGAAAAGTACCTTAGATTTTAAATGCTATTTATTATTTACTAGCCGTTTATTAATTGTTTACAATTTAACCCCCTGACAATAACAATTATTTATCACAAAAATGCCTCTTAGGTTTGTTATATAAGTTTGTTTATGTGTTTTCATTACTTATTAAAATATCGAATATGGCGATAAAATTTCATTTTAGCATAGTGCTTAAATTTTTAAGATGGCGCAAAAACATGCTTTAATAAACGTATGTTTGTAAATATTTGAAAAACATGTTTTACCGCTCTCTTGAAAAATTTTGTAAGTTGCTAAAACTACCTTTTGGCACCATTTAAAATTTTTTTCGCCAACCGACATAGGATACGAAACTTTTTCCCATTCAGATACACATGCAAGGTTGGTCTCAAACAAGAGTAAAGCTAGCAACAATATTGTCTTAACTCTATAAGAGTTACAATAATGACATTAAATACTCCGATTGGCTTTGGGCCCAATTACGAAAGTTTCTCCTACAAAAAAACTGTAGAAGACGTCTTTTACATTTGTTTCAAATGAAGCTCGGTCTACAAGGTATTAGTTAATAATACAAACAACACTAATGGCATGGAGGCAAAAGTTTTAATTTAAATGTATATATTTGAAACCCTTCCCTCCTACTCCTCCCCCCCCCCAAAAAAAAAGAAAAGAAAAGAAAAGAAAGTTACAGTAATGAATTTAAAATGGCGTTAAGCCACGCTTTCTGACATAAGCAATTGGCTGCAAACGCGATAACGAAACTTAATAACATGTAGCTAATATAGCCCTCAGGGTACTTTGCAGTTATACAGACCTTGTGGTTTTTTTAAAAAGCTTGAGACAATTCAGGTTTAAGAAGTTGAGATTTACTGTCAGATGATATAAACAACTATGAACACAAAACTGATGAATTATTATTCAGGTTTATGTATGTATTTTAAAAAAATGCATCTGATTACACTTATTAGATAAATTACTTCTGTTTGCATTTAATAACTGATAAACGGCTTCTGTATAATAAATGAACTGTTTAAATATTGGGAAGAGGTGGCGAAAGGTAGAAAGACGAGTAAACAAACGGGTAGACAGACGGGTAATGAGATGGGTAGAGAGACGAGTAGCGACATAGGTAGACTGACGGGTAGCGAAACGAATAGACAGACGGCTAGAGAGAAAGGTAAAAAGAGGGTTGACAGAGGGGTAGCGAGATGGGTCTCGAGACGGGTAGCGACACCGGTAGACTGGAATGTAGCGAGAAAGATTGTGAGACGCGTAGCGTGGTAGATAAAGAGACGAGTAGAGAGATGAGTACAGAGACCAGTTGACTGACGGGTAATGAGATTGATAGCGAGACGGGTGAAGAGTCGGGTACAAAAACAGAAGGATAGTGAGACGGGTATACAGACGAGTAGAGAGACAGTAGATGGGTACGGAGATGGGTAAGAAGATGGGTAGAGAGGCGTATAGCCAGACGGGTAGAGAGACAGATAGACAAATGGGTAGCGAAGTGGATAGAGACACGGCTAGACATACAAGTAGTTAGACGGATAGACAGACGGTTAGAGAAATAGATTGGCGGGTAGCGAGACTGGTAGAGGAATATAGAGACGGGTAGCGAGACCGGTAGAGAAATATAGAGCCAGGTAGCGAGACATGTAGAGAGATAGACAATCAGTTAGAGAGACGGGCAGAAAAACGGATAGGGAAACAGACAGATTGTGGAGAGACAGACAGACAGGCAAAAGAAAAGTCTGCGGATTGGCGCTGTAAAGGCGCATTAAAGGCGCAGGGGGCAGAGCCTCCTATAGAATAATCAAGCAGTATCTGTTAAGCTTAACTTTGTAATATATATAATTTTCAATTTTGCCGATATGGAGATTTAATGTAAAAGTTATTTTACAGAAGTCATCGAAAGATTTTTTCTATACTTTAATAGTAATTTAGACTATAGTTTTGCAATCTGGTTTGTAGCAAAACATGCTATCAATGTGGTTTGAAGTGTAAGAGTTTTTATAAACAGTTATACAAATAATAGATATATAATCAAGGAAGAAAAATTTTTAATTCACACACAAAAAAGGTGCAACAATGAAATTAAATTTGCGTTAAGCCACGCTTGATAGAATAATCTATTTATTGGCTGCAAATCCAATTACGTAACTTAAAAAAGCTTGGCGTTTTAAAAGATTAGGCGTTTTTTTTTTTTTTTTTTTCAAGTTTTGCGCAATACGCGCTTAAGAAAATGAGATCCTTTGCCACATGTTAAAAAAAATTATGACAACACATCTGATGAACGGTACTACTTTTCTATTTTTTTAACAGTGTATATGAATTTATATATGATATTTTGTAATTCTATCATTTAATTTGCTCTTTTTCTTTATATTGTAATTTTTAACCCTATGTTCTCAGCAATATCACTCAGACTAATCCCTTTGAGGGAAGTCCTAACTAAGATTACCATTACTAGTTCTATCTAAGCTAGCTTTTGCGCCAACATTTGCACTTGGAGAAAAATGGCGTTGATCTAACGGAAAAGTACAGTTAATTTTTTCCCCCAAAATTATTCCTATTAAGAAACTAGTCGTTGGGGGCCACCGTAATGCTTACCCATCATGGATATGCATAATGTAAAATATGAAAATAAAACATATGTAAACTATTTATAAAATGCATTGCAAATCGAATAAAATCGTGGCTTGATGACGTCATAAACTTTAAATGCTCTATGACTGAATTGCGTAAAAGAAACATCTTTATAACTCCAAAATTTATAATCCTATTAACTAACGGTTTACTGCGTCGGATTAAACGTCTTATTTCCAATTAAAATATAACTTTGAATTAAAATTTGAATGAAATACAAGGTCATGAAAAATCGAAGAGTGTGAAAAATATAATTACAAATATCTCGGCAACTGATTATCCGATCGACTTCATTCTTTATGCAAAATTTATGTTTTTTTTTATTGTCTTTTATATTCACTCCTTAAAACAAACAATTTCGAAAATTTTTATATACCTTTTATCAGGACGAATATTTCGAGAGTCCGAAAAAATAGCTCCGGATAATCGAGGTTACTGAAATTCAATAAGCTTCTTCCCATTATTGCATACTAAGCACATACCAAATTTCAAGTCTCTATCTCAATCTGTTTGGGAGATCAAGCGTTTACAGACACACACACAGATGAGCGGCAATTTTTTTTTTCTAAAAATATGTTTTTCGGAATCTACAGTGTCTGAAACGTGTAAATCCGTAAGAAAAAAATTTCGATTTTCAAAACGATTACAAGATTTATACTACATATGATGGGTAAGTAAAAAAGAATAATTCCATCAAATATTACAAAAATCGATTTTGATTTTGTTTAATTAAGCATTTTGAACAAAAATACTAGTCAGATATAACATAAAGGAAAAGAAAATTTCTCGAGTCTAAGACATTCTAAAGTGCTTTCTTTACTCTTTGTCAAAACAGAATATTGTTTTAACAATAAAGAAAAAAAAATGGTTTGATTCATTTCTTAATCACTGATAAATATTTTTTAAAAGAAAATATTAAAATTTTATGCATTGAAATTTTTATTCGTTCAATATGAATCGATGAACCTAATATACATCGTAATCTTATAATATTTTTTAGAAATTACTTTAGAGGACAAGTTACGTGACAATAAGCAGTAATTTATTTTTCACTGAAAAATAAAGAATTCACCTTTTATGAAAATAGAACAATGTCAGATGGCTTAAAGCAGGAAATAAAAAAATCATCAGACAGTCTTAATACATTCAAAAGCGCTTTCTTTGATTCTGTCAAAACAAAACAATGTTCTAACAAATCTTTATCAGTGTTAAAATAAATCTGCTGCCACAGTTTAAGACAATGACACATGAAGAATCTATCTAAAGCAATGGTAAAACGAAAAGGCCGAAGAACTAAAGACAGTCTGCTATATGACCTTGCTTTTTGTTGCAAAAAAAATGCAGATTAAAAGATAGGTCAAAAGAAAAGGAGGATTTCATCTTCCAATGACATATTCCTTAATCAAAATTTTTGCTCTATAACAGCATCCTGCGGAATTTTGATTCTATGAAGATAATAAAAGATAAAACTGGAAAATTAAGATTAGATGGAAATATCAGTTCAAAAAGAAAAACATTTCTTGTGTGTTTTTTTACTTTTATTTTTATTTTTTACGCTAAAATAAGAATTATTAGATTTTTGTTTTTAATAATTTAGCATTCAAGTTCACAAATAAAGCACCGTGACCGATTGTAAATCAATGTAATTTTAGTAAAGTCAGTTTGATTACTTTTTTATTAACATTGTGTTCGATTACAAAAAATTGATAAATTTTATTTACGCATTAGCATGGATAAAATTAATAAAGACCTTTTAATTTTTAGGGTTTCGTTCATCTCACGAAAGATCAGAGATTCATCTCACAGAGATGGTTCTCAGAAACTGTATAACTTACAGACTTGAAATTTTGTGTACTTACAGCTGAATACCTACTGACACGCTGAAAATCATAAAATTTTGAAAAAAAATCTTATTATTTTAATATAGAGAGATAAAAAACCAAAAAATCTAACAGCCTTTTCCTATTAAATTTAAACTTTTTCGTTATCGTAGTTGCCAACAATTAAAAATCCACAATCAAATTCTTTCTAACAACAATTAATTTTCTATTGAAATATTTGCATGAGAAAAATGAAAATTAAATAAAAAGTTTCACCAATTGAAAAAAAAAAGATTAATATAACGTCATATTGGTAATAAAACGGAAAGTTTCAAACATTTCTCAATAATACAAGGAGTAGGAGTATGTGTAAGTACAGAAAGCAGGTTAATATGATGTCATTAGAGAATTAAAAATAAAATTAATCTGACGTCATATTGGAAGTTTAACGGACTTTTTCAAAAGTTTGAGAATAATACAAAGAATGTATCAATATGAGTAATAGAGAAAGCAAGTACATATGACGTCAGCAAGTGATTATAACGTCATATGAGTTTGAGGAACGTATTGAATCATGATAAAAACCCGATTATGGAAATATTGGCATATTTTAACATTTTGAAGGTCTCTATACAACATGTTTAAAATTTGATTTTTTTTTTAATATCGCATTTAGTCCACATGAGAGATATTACTATTATGACAGAGTATAATAGCGAGCTTCGCCCGCTATCGGGCCGATTCGGATATTCGAAAAAACGAGAAAAATAGACCGGTAAATTTTTTCTTTATAAAAAACACGATTTTTTTTAAGTGAATATTTTTTTTTTGATTTATTAAAGAAACAATAAAGTATTTTGAAAGGAATAGTAAACGAAACCCTTTGTGCGATCTTCGATCACACTTAGTCACTTGTTAAATTATCTTTATTCTGAATACTCCATATTTATTAAAGTATATCCATACTTAACATGCATCTTTTCCATATTTATGTGCTTACCGACATACATCTTGCATTCTTACACCCATCTTACATACTTACATCCCTTCCCTTTTATCTATGTTCAACCACCTTTAATGTTCAACCACATGTTCAAACACACGATATTCTAAAATAAACTGTCTGTTTTTAAAATTTAATAATACTTAAAGCTGACAACTATTGTAGTTATTCTTGAAAGAGTGTAATGTGTGAAGTCGGGAATTTCTTTACTAAGCTTCCTTGTTTTAGCTCTATACAGGATGCTAGATATCACAGCACAGAGTATGCAGAACGAGAATCCTCGCTACGACTATATAAAAACTATCCAAAGAGCCATACGTTGACGACGCATAGTTTTCGAGAAAAAATGTAAGAGAAAAAGTATGACGTCACATACTTCCTAGGAGTTTGAATGCATTACCACTGCATTGGCCGAAAGTAAAGTACTAAGGGGGTGCAGAGGGGGCTTTTGCTACACGCGCCAGAATGCAAGGTGGAAGGGGCGCCAAATGAACATTTGGTTTGTCGTTTGATGCAATATATATATATATATAATTTGGGTAAAAATGTTTTGCCGCTTGAAAATCCAACACAAAAACTGAAACTACCCAGGACACTAAAATCTAAGGTGTGGAAAATCCACAAAATAAAATGTTTAGTAAAAACATAAAAGTTTGTTTTTTTGTTTTTTGTTTTAAGATATTATTATAATTTTGAAAATTAGCGTTAGGTTCAGGAAAGCATCTAGACATATCAGTCTATTAAAAGGAAGAACGGTATAAGTAATAGTTCCATGAAACTGGCTGTAGGTAGCGCACAAAGATTATTACGGCATTGGAATTCTTTGTTATACGTACAGGAAATGCTGGTTTTTCAGTTCTTAATACATTGCGAACTATATCGCTCTGACTTTAAACGCCTGCTCAATTGTAATAAAATACTACAACTGCAGTAAAATCTGTGAAAATGAAATCTGTCTATAACGAAATCATGTCTTAAATGAAAATAATTAGTAGCCCCGTGAAAAAAAAAAGCTAGTTTCGGCCCTGAAAATCATCATTATGAGAAAATTGCCGATAGTTTGAAGCTGCCGTCTTTGGAAACGAGCCGAACGGTGGCGGTTCATTTGCATATTAGACACACAAATACCATCCATCTCTTTTTAAATTGTTCACCTTTTATAAGCACCTGCCTATTTATCTAGTGGTTGGGGCGTTGGCTTTTGGACAAAGGGTGCCGGATCCAAATACCAACGCGGGCGTGAATGTTTGTAGTGGGTTGGATTCCACTTTAAGCAGAAGTTAAGGTTTTGTTGGCTCTCGTGTGCAAAAGATGACCATAGCGTTCCCAACAAACCGAACAACCAGCTTCACAAGCCTTATATGGGGTACCATTTTATAACTTTGCAAATAGAAGTTATTGCATGTGCGATTAAAATCGATTTTCTCGTCAAAAATCCAGCAAAAATTATTAAACATATATATGTACACTGCTGTGGAAAAATTAATGGGCAGTGACCGGACGTTTTTGCTTTTTACATGGTTTGTCGAATATCTACTGAAATTCTTGACGAATTGTTCTTGAACTTCGAGGATATAAAGCGCATGTTTGACTTCAAGAACAGTAGAAACAGTACACTTCAATTAAAAAATTAAATATTGAATATTTGATGAGATATGAGCATTTGTATGAAATAATTTTTAACTGCGCATGCGCGAACTATACGAAAGATTTTTTTCATGATTTGGTAGTCAATTCTATAGAGCAACTCATATAACAAGACCAGTCAAATTTAATGAAAACTCAGAAAGATACCGGTAATACAGTGAGCTAGTTGACAAATTGGGGAGGAAATCCCTTATAATCCAATTGGATTTTATAGATATTTAATAGATATTAATATTTTCGAGATATTACTTACTTGGAATACGTTTGAACTAAATTTTGTAGTTGTTGTCCTGTTCGTCACAGTGCTATATTGTACTCAAAGAGACAAAGACTTCTTTTACTTTTTTTATTTCACGGTACACTCAAACGTACAATCAAACTTTAATTACAAAAAAAAAAAAAAAAAAAAAACCTTGAAACAAATAAAGAGTTATCAAGAAATAAGTTACCGATTTCAAGGTGCTTTGGAGTGCGTTATGCTGATCTGATTGAAACGAAATTAAAGCTACAGATAATACAAATGATGTGTTTGTTATTTATCAAATAAAATTTTTTTAAACACAAAAGTTACTGAAAAGTTACGCTGTAGTACTTAAATAAATGTTCAACAGGCTAAATATAGGGTGATTTTTTTTAAAGTTGTGAAAGTAAAACCCTATAATAAAAGAGCCACTGATGCAAATGACCTGAAATTTCACCAGTATACTCCCAAAGCAATGGGAATTTTTTAGGCGTGGTTAAAAAAAAAACTTAAAATCACACCGACAGATGGCGCTGTAAGTTAGCAGAAACAGAGAATATCGTCAGTGGGAGGAAAACAATGGACGGTACTTTGAGAAACCATCTTCCGTAGTTCCTCTGTCGTCATTGGACCTTTTCTTAAATTCTTAAGTGTCCTAAATCTTCTAAGAGCAGTTGCTGCGCTGTTATTATTATGATAATACAGTTTCAGTAACAACGCACGGTACGTCAATGGGCACAGTCATTGCGAAGATAACCGTAGAATAATGAACACGAGGTGTGCGTACTTCACGTTTTTAACCCCAATGTCCGTGTGTCGGGCGCAAGTTCGTCTCCCGACTTTACTGCATGTACAGCGCCATCTGTCGGTGCGATTTTAAGTTTTTTTTAACCACGCCAAAAAAAGTCCCATTGCTTTGGGAGCATACTGGTGAAATTTCAGATCATTTGGATCAGTGGTTCTTTTGTTATAGGGTTTTACTTTCACAACTTTAAAAAAAATCACCCTGTACATTTAATTATGCAATATGCTATCCACATTAATGTTTAGTAAGTTACAATAAATGCTCAATATGTCCCCTCTTCATTGTCACCAACGTTCTATAATCGCAAATTCATAATTTCATTTGAAAGTATTATTTGAAGGTCTTTATGCTTGAGGCATTCGGCTGATCTTATTGCAATCAGCGATCAAAAATATGGTGTTCTGATAGCAGAACATTGTTGACAATAGATAAGTGCAAATTAATAAATGCCACTTAAAAATTTCAATTTCAAAAAGATGTACAAAAAAATTAGAAATCCAAAAAGTTTTTACCTTTAAAGTTTTGGTATTGGCACAAGAATTCCGGAGCATTTTTTATTTTGCCCTAATCTTACAAAATAGCTGAGATATAGCAGTTTGAAATTCTAGGGTTGGTGATTTTCCCATAATCTGATTTAATTTATGAGCTTTAGAAAACGTGGCGATGCTTGGCGAGAAAAATAGGGCGCCATAAATGAAGCCAAATTGACAGTAACGGACTAATTTTTCGAAATTCCCATTCAAATTCAGTATTGACAAAAACTGGGAATCTTCTGTAATCAGATTCCACGCATTTTACCTTCGTGTGTATGAGTAAAATTAGATGAATTCTTAAAAACAAGGACTATGGAGGCTACCTTCTGCTCTCGGTACAGGCTAGAGTGACTTCATTTAATTTTCCCTTGCTTTGTATATGGAAACCTATATAGAAAATAAGTTAAAATTCATTTGCTAAAAAGTCTTAAATTAATTTTTTTAAATGTTGCTATTTTATAATGTCACTTTAATTATTTCGGAAAATCATGAAAGAACTTTATTTAAAACTTTTGTGGTACATATATTCTTACAGCACATCAGTGCCACGTGCATATTTGTTGAAAATTATTGTTATTGATGAACAAGGTTATGATCTGCTGCTCAAAAAATTATAGGACTAAGTTATGCAATTATTCTTTACCTCTTCATATACATTAATTTATTGCCATAAAACTGCACAAACAGTTTGAGGGTTGCCTTAAATACATTCTCGTTCATTCCATCCCAATCCCAAAAGCCGTTCAGTTAATGAAGTATAATAAATTATCTTTAAAGAGCTATCTTCCTCTAATATATCTTTTAAGGTCAAGAATTCTTTTTCAATCAATGAAGTGCAGTAAATTGTTTTTCTGCAATAAATTATTTCTCTTTCGTTAAGTTTCGTGAATTCTTTGTTGGATATATAACTAGGAAGTTTTAATCTTCTGTTTTCTAGTCTGGTTGCTTCTCTTTGCTTCGGACACCGCAATAACTTGCATTACATCAAACGGAACTACAAAAGCTATTTATTAGCTAACAGTTATTCAAATTTTCGGCTTGCTATGTTCTGTCTATTTAAATAGGTTGGAAGTCAAGAACGTGCAAGTTAGAAAGTTGAGATAAGTTAGGCACTCATATTCATATTTACATAAGTTATCACTCGGATATATGGCCATAACTGGAGATAAGAAGATAATTACGCCTCTCCCTCTGCAAGAAAGATTTATTAAATTGCCAGTTGGAAAAGGAAGTTTAAAAGAGAACCCATTAAGTTAAATTCAGCTTTATTATTTAGGTTTGGGAACATTTTATTTGACCTTTCTGTATTTTAGTACATTTAAAGAAATAAGAAAACTTTATAATTTGTTCTTTTTTATCTGTAGAACTTTGTTTTAAAAATTAACAATTTTTAGAACATATGATAACGTTTAATTGGTTAATATTTAACTTTGAAATTTTTGCACTTCAATATATTTGAAGAATTAATATTATACCATGATTAAATTGGTCCACTAAGGTTCCGAAAAAATACTTTATAAAATTTATAAAAGTTTCAGTCTAATTACAATTATATATGCGGGCGTATTGAACATAAATTATATTAATCTTAAAAAAAAAAAAAAAAAAAAAAAATACACTTCACTATCTAAGTACCGTAATTTCGCCCGTACCCGCTAAGTACCGTAATTTCGCTTAGTTAAGTCTTTTTCAAACCGGAAATTTTATTGAAAATAAGAAGTCAAATAAGTGCTAAGAAGAAGTAAGTCACATTTCATTTAAAATAAATTCTGGTAGGAAATCGAATTATTTGAGGTGCGGCATATACGCGCAAAATTACGGTACATAAAAAATTAATTTTTTAACTGAACCTCTAAATAAACAGAAACGGTTTAAAACTTATTTAATTTTTAGTGTACAACGTTTAATTGATTAACGTTTAACTTTGAAATGTTTGCACTTCAATATATTTAAAGAATTAATATTATACAGTGATTAAATCGGTCCCCTAAAGTTCCGAAAATATGCTTAGAAAATTTATAAAAGTTTCAGTCTAATTACAATTATATATGCGGGCGTATTGAACATGAATTATATTAATCTTTAAAATAAAAATTAAAGTTCACTGTCTAAATACATAAAAAAATAATTTTTTAATTGAAACTCTAAATAAACAGAAACGGTTTAAAACGTATTTAATTTTTGTGTATGAAGTGTGTTAATAAATTCTATAGGTCATATACAGGGCTGCATAAAAGAATCCCACACATTACCGGATACGGACAGCAATTGCTGAAAATAGATTTTCACTGCGTTGTGCTTTTTCAACTGTTTATTTGTATATCTCATTTCATTGTATGAAAATATGAAATTTCTAAATAGTTTTCTGTTAGTGTTGAAAAGTATTTCATAATCTATACCTGATGCATGATTTTTTGTTCTTGTTTATTCCTTAGTTTTGTTCGAAAAAAAAATCGATTACAATACTTTCTTCTATTATAGATAGAAGAAAATAAAAATAAATAAAAGTAAAATTTGATATAAGCTAGAAACGGAAAAAAATATAACTAAGAAACAAAATGACATTCACGTCTATCATTTTCTGAAAAGAATCTTTGAAGAAGAATGAGAATGCATTGGCTGCCAACAATTTTGTATAAAATGATCGTGATCCAAGGAATTTCTCTGTAGATGTTAGGAGCGAGTTAAGCACTTGAAAAGGAGTACAATAAAATTACTAAGACTAATTACGGTTATGAAATGTTTTCACACTTCTTTACGATTTTTTTTATCTGATTAAATCATTCAGTGATAAAGAATCTCAGCAAGTCTAAAGATGGTATCTTATCTGCTATGAAAAATATTTTTTCTTTCTTTTATTATTATTATTCTTTACTTTCTTTTATTATTATATTATTATTATTTGAAAGAATTATATTCTTAAACGCAAAAAAAAAAAAAAAAAAAAAAAAGCTTAATTGCAAAGTTTTGCCATGCTGTGACGGGTGAGTATGAATAGTATCTACATGTCAATCTCCATGGTTATCTCTGCAATTAATATGCCAGTCTTATCAATTGTGGGTGTGCCTTTTATGATACGGAAAACTATAAGATGAGTTGCTTTATGTATCACAATTTTTTTCTGCAATATTTTAATTTTCTTGACATATGTCATACTTACTGTTTAAAACAAAATGTATTATAGTTTTAAAATATCTCTTTCTTTTTGTTAGCTATTTTTGAAGACATTATCACTTGAGTAATCAAACTGTTTGAATCTCTAAATTGAAAAATGTTATATGTTGAAGCTGTTGTGTTACTACAGCTATTTTTTATCAGCCTGTTTTAATCTTATAGATTACTTGAAACTGCTTTTAGCAACTATAAGAAAGTTGTGTCCTCAACTAGTTTTTTGTAAAAATAATTGAAGATGTATTTTGCTTCAATTACTTCAATAATCTATCGAATAATTTTACCTCATTGGCAATCATTTGAAGTGCTATATGCAGGTATCCCAAAACATTTACATCGGCATTTATTCCTTAAATATTGATCATAGATATATATTATAAATTACCAAGTTACGTAAAAAAGGTACACAATTTTATGAAATCGATTAAAATTTTCAGGGTGTTAAATATGAAGAAATACAAAATTTAAATTTTTATACGGCACCAGTACAAAAAAAAAAAAATATCCCAATGAGTTAAATGTGCCCCATACACTAATAAGGTCATGTATAAAATTTCGGCATTTTATCATAAAAAGTCCACACCTATATGAAAATACATAAATGCTGACTTGAACCACTTTTCAATGCCTGGATATGAGTTCGAAACGGGGAAAAAATTATGTCGGATGATTGCGTTTCAGGAGTCGCACGCAAATTACTAAAGAAAACAATGATTGCATAAATAAATAATAATTGTGCTATTTACTGGTACAAAAGTATCTAAATTGTGTAGAAATAATAACTTTTGCAAAGATAAAGCCTGCTCAAAATGTCTTCCATCCATGCCAATACAGAGCGGTCACATACCGCTCTCAGTAAAATGATTAAATTGTCGCCGTATTCGAATATCGGCTGAAACCATACTTCAAATATGCGCCGACTAATTTATTTCCAACATTAATCTCATTTCATTCCGATGTTTGCCTTTGCCATATAACTGGAGACATCGTTAATTATTGTCTAGATGATATTATGTCAATATCTGTAAATGACTACCGTTCATTTACTGGCAATTCTTGTAATAGGCCGAATTTTAGCCGATATCTATTGCTGTTGGGGTAGTTCTTGATGTGCGACATCTTGATATGTTTGGTTTTCATTTACAAACTACATGTTAAAAAGTAGTCATGCCATCTGTAAGTGAACGGAATCGTAAAGGTTCGAGCAGACTTATTTTCAGATTGTCGGTATGTGGTCATTCGCCGTCTTTGATGTTTTATGACTTTTGTAGCATGTCTAAAAGTCAGAAGCCATCATGGGACGTTGCTGAGAAGTATATCACCTTCTCTTTCTGTTGTTGATGACCACAGAACTTTTGGTAAAGAATCCCCAATAGAAAGATTCGCGACTCTCTTAGCAAGGCTTTATTAGCAAGCATATAAACGAACGTTAAGGAATCGGAAAATACTTTTATTTTAGACATTTTTTATCAACTATTAAAAATAATGAAAAATAGGATTTTTTTTACCTAAGTTGAGTCATATCCTAATTCGATGAAAAGCTTTTTTGCAAGTGTTGTAGTAAAATCCTTTAACGAAAAGGCGAAAACCTCTTATTTTGCTTTCGCATTCTGTGCTTTCTTTCGTATTTTGAGAGAAATGTGATCGTTGCTCAAATTCTCATTTAACAGAAACTGATTGATTCAGGAATAACTAAAATGTCAATTCATTATCTATAATGACCGGAATACCACTTCCCCTAATTTTTCGTGTAAATCAAAAATATCTGTTTAACTTTTTGACCAGATAGCTAACATGAATTGATTAAAATTGCTCATACATTTAAAATATCAGCTGTTTAAACACAACACAATAATATTTTTTTAATTAGTACTTAATTAACAAGAAAAATTTTCAAACCATATGATATGATTAAATTTTTAATAGGTTCAAAAGATGTGTAGGCATGAAACTCACTTCGCGCAATTTTCTTGCTCAGCACCTTTTCGCACCAGCGTACATTTAGTGAAATGTGATATTCAAAGACTAATATTTCAAGGATGGGACTATGTATTTACAAAAATTTACAGTGTATTAATGTACATAGTGAATTGAATATCATATTTATTTTTAATATAATTTAATTAATAATAACTACGCTTTTGTTAGTTTTTTTCATATTTCTAATTGAAGCGTAGTGTAAAATTCAAATAATTATTTTAGCCATGACGTCCCAGTCTACAAGTTATCTTATAAGAAGAGTCGTTTGGAAATGTTTAGGGCCTGTAGATTTATGATAGGGCCAAACGTCGAAGCTGGCCCACAGACAGGGTTCAGGGTTATTTTTCCATGACGCAGTAAGATAGTTTAATTAGTTCGCAGATGTTTGAGTATTCCAGTATTCATAAGAGAGTTTAAAGACGCCCTGAGAGTTTAAAGACGCTCTGAGAGTTATAAGCCCACCTCTTACCAATCACGGTAAAGAGTCTAACACATTGGCTTCCAAACAGATACGAGAGAAGCTAATATGGTCCTCCAGGAAGAGTGGCTGTGTAATTATGGGAGGCAAATTCAGAATTTCTTCCGAAAAAAATACAGTTTTTTTTAAACAATTGAGCTGACTATGACTTCAACACTAGCACTTCAGAGTTGCATTCTGACACTTCAAGGTGGCGACATATCAGGGAAAAACACAGTCACAAAAAATGGGAAACACCAGTATTTTCTTATGGAAAAATTCGTCATGTGTATTTGAGTGATAAGTAAGTAGCATTTTTCTATAAGAAAATGCTGGTATGTTCCCCTTTTTTCAACCGTGTTTTTCCCTGATCTCTAGACATCCTGTACTTGTACTTGCTCATACATTCTGAAATTTACTACGTTGAAGATGCTTAATCACTCTCGCTACATCTTATGATGATTGCAACTTGAGCATTCGGACGTTTTTCTTCCTCCGAAGATTATTCTGATGTTTTCTTATTTACAGATCTGTGGTATGAGAACCTTCATCGGATAGCTGTTGAATAAGCTTCTTGTCTTTACGACATAAAGATGTTTTTCGCTTCTATTAAAGAATGCAGTTTAAGGGACTTCAATTATGCTGATGATTCCAGTATTTTATTCTCTAATGAAATTAGAGAAAGTAGTAAAGTTTGACTTTCGGGTCCGTAAATGAAATTCTATTTTATATTTGTGCACTTAATACGAATGATTCTATATATCTGAATGAGAAGATTCGGCAACGCCTCCTACGCCAATTTATTCCGGTATGGTGTCATCAGGTACCTTTAAGGTTTCTCTTATTAGTTCATATGTTGTTAAATGTATATTAATAAAGCATCATGCTGAGTGTGGGGGCAGGAATTCTAATAATATTATAAATCCAATTGTGTGCAAATATTTGGCTGAAACCAGCGTCAAAATGGAGAATTTAATGATCCTGTATCTTTGCATGTAGGTTGATTATAACCCATAAATGAACATCCTATCCTAATAATATTATAAATCTGATTGTGTGCAAATGTTAGGCTGAAGCCAGCGTCAAAATAGAGCATTTAATGATCCTGTATCTTTGCATATAGGTTGATTATAACCCTCAAATGAACATAGGATGGTTTTTGTTTATTTTATTCAAATATTTTTCTTAATAATTCAAAATTTCGTTATTTTCATAGAGAATAATTGGACATTTTTTCGTATAATATTTTAAAATGGTTAAATTTACTTTACCGTTACTAATACTTTATCGTTTCCCAAACTAATTCAAAACCCGGAATAATAATTTTTACTGAACAATTTAGTTTCAATTGGAAAATTTTCACGTGAAAAATGAAAATTAAATAAAAAAGTTAAAGAATTAAAAAGAAGATTAAATAATATTATTAGAAATAAAAAGTACTTTTTTTAGTTTTTGATAAAAAGTACTTTTTTTAGTTTTTGATAAAAAGTACTTTTTTTAGTTTTTGATAATAATACAAGGTTTCAGTTTCAATATGCGTAACCAGGCAAATATGACGTCATACATCGAAAATAAAGTGGATATGCTTTGATTGGTCAAATAAAATTATCTTGGGTTTTTTTCTTTACTTTTTTTTTTTTTTTTTTTTTTTTTTTACTTTTGTATTCTAACAATACTTGGCGTTTTACCGTTTGCGCACGGCTAGTAATATTATAAATCCGATTGTGTGCAAATGTTTGGCTGAAGCCAGCCAGCGTCAAAATGGAGAATTTAATGATCCTGTATTTCTGCATATAGGTTGATTATAACCCATAAATGAACATAGGCTAGATTTTATTTATTTTATTCAAATATTTTCTTTAATAATTAAAAATTTCATTATTTTCATAGTGAATAAATGGACATTTTCCCATAAAATTTAAACATTATATTTTATCGTTGCTATCGGGCTTTGATCGCTGCCATTAAATAAAAACACGGAAAAATATTTTTTCCACAACAATTAATTTTCAATTAGACGATTTTCACGTGAAAAATGAAAATTAAAAAGAATTCAAAAGAAGATGAATTTCCGTTATATTTGAAACAAAAATATGACATATTGGTACATGAAGTATGAATATCGGTTACATTAAAACGATCTTTTTATGTCAATACAATAATTATATTATTAAAAATAGATTTCGCTTGGACCATGGCACTAAAAGGATCCTCCTCGGCTTGGACACATATGACGTCATAAATAAAACATGTATTTTCAAATATTCGTAATAATGCAAGGAGCATGACTATCAATGTATAATGAAAATAGATAGATAATGGACGTAATATTAAGGATGAGAATTTGAAATATTTTTATCGGTACAGATTAATAATTAGCTTGAATACCAGTTACATACAAATGTGAGTTTTCCGTTAAAATTTTCGTCCCGATTGCCAGAAAAAGAAAATTAAGAGGAATTATGCCATTAAAAGGAGATTTCTCTGAGGAAAAAGTGATGTCATATTTGAAATAAAACGGGAATTTTCAAATGTGTTTTACTAGGAGCGTGAATCAATTCCTTACATTAATAATACAAGGAACAGTAAGTTTAGAAAGTAGATGAGTTTCACGCCATATTTAAAACGAAAAATTTAAATATATTTTTTTTTATCTATACCGATTATTAAGCATGAATAAGAATATCAGTTACATACAGATGAGAGTTTTTTGTCACAAACCACACCATGATTATTAGGAAAAGAAAAATAAGTACGAATCTATTATATTAAAATCTGACCGCCTGTTTGTATTTCGCAACTACTCCTTTCAGAGTGTCGAACGCAACGCGACTTACTTAACACCGGTTATCATTGATCCCAGGATGTCATAAACTCTCAGAATTTAAATCAATTGATTTAAATTCTGAGATATTATTATTATTATTTTTTTGTAAATTTTAACGAAGTTTCTGTAAAATTGGCAACTAAATTATTCTATTTTTATGTATAAAAAAGAAATAAAACGGATTAATACATTTTTTCTCATTAAAACTGAAAAAAAGAATTTATTTTCAATTTGAATAAATGGTGAAAGAAAAAAAAATCTTGATTACAGTAAAATTTTTGAAAAATAAAAACGTATTTTCACATATTCAAACTTCATGAATCAATTTATTCTGTAGAACAAAAATCGTTTATCAACATATTTTCATTTAGAAATAAAGATTTTTTTCAGTTATAGATTAAATCAAGGAGGCAAATTAAAGCTCCTTGCATTTAGGTCTACAATTATTCCTCCCTATTCACAAGAATTGAATTTAATCAAAAAGAATATACTATTTCTATTATCTTTGAAGGATGGCTATTAAAACGTTTCACAAAGGAGTTAAAAGTAAAATGGTTTACCAGGTAAACTTGACATATGTTTTTACACAATTCGCCGATTTCCACGATTTTATTTGGCTCACCTTTTTTCATTGGTTGCAGTTTCATTTTCGTGATTATTTGTCACAAAATATCACTTTTTTAAAACTTAGCTATGTCAAGGCCTCTATAACATAGAAATACTGTATTGTCTCGTATGGAATGTGATAAAGTGTTAGTTAATTATTTATGTTTCTAATTATTAGGAATGAAATATTTTGCTTAATTAATGCATTTATTCTTCTTTTAATGATACGTGAACGAACTCACGGGTAACAGCTAGTATTAAATTATGTAACTAGGTATAAATAATCTGAGTATTATATTTCTAGTAATTAAAATTTTAACTGTAAGGCTTCAAATGATTGCTATTATGCCATCAATTGTTATTCAGTTAACCCTTCTTTGCATGAGTTTTTCTTTTACAATTGTGTTTTTGTATACATATATTAAATATTAGACACCAGACATTTTAAGATAGATTTTTAACTTTGTTCAGCAACATAGTTCACGGGAAATTTACTGGATTAATATTTTTATATAAATATAGTGGTGGCGAAGAAGTTGATTTATTTATTAAAAGTTAAATAAACAGTGATGAAAATTTACATCACTATGCAATTAAGAGTTAAGATGCAAAGAATTCGAACTGAGAATTTATTAATTTCAGTAAATGTTTGAATTTACCGATCCTAATTTACGCTACGAGCTAGCGAATAAATTTTAATGTTTTTGTTCTTTTGTTATTCTTCTGTACATATGTAAACGTGTAAATAAACCTTTTATTAATTTTAATTAAGTGTCAAATTTTATTATGCATCATGTTGACTATTTATTTAAGTTAATTTTAGAGCATCGTTTTAGATTGATGATATTTTCTTGGGTGTCTCATCAATCAACACTTCATAAGTGGGGATTCTTTTTAAAAATCACAACGCGTATTTTTGTACTATTATTTAATTATTAGATTTGTCTCCATATCCATATTAATCCTTATGTCTTTTTTTTTTTAAATATTTGTTTATTCTTAAAATCACGGCCAGAATCTTTCTACGATCACAATTTAATTCTTTGGCTTCTAAAAGCAAATTAATTGGAGGTAGGTGTTTGGGATTGCTAATAAAATCGTAACCAATACTTTAGTGTCTATATCTCCCCAGCAAAATGCATCACGGAAAATTTTAAAGGAAAGAAAACACCCTGGTAAAGAAAATAAACGTTTTCTTTCAATTTCCATCTACTGCATGACATTCTCTCTACAATACGAAGTAATCTAGTTTAAGAAAGAATAAAGTGAGGTAGTTTGTGAGATGAATGTTTTAAATTATCATATATATTATTTCTCCTGTCAACATCCCTTTTTCTAAGAAAATATGAAACGCAGAACAACGAATGAGATACCATATGAAAGGTTTTAGAACCGGCTTCTGACATAGCCCACTTAACAATTCGTTAAAACATGTTTTTGATTAAAATTTGCTGAAAATTAAAAATTAAATCGGCTATGTTTTTATAAAAAAAATGAAAGGTTTTCCTGAAATTATTGTTGCCAAAAAAATAAAATACCACATTATAGGATGCCCAGCAATTATTATAAAAAACACCGCACGGGTTTATTTTATACTTATGATTAAAAAGCGAAATTGAAATTGAAATGTTTAGATTTATATTTCTAAGTCCCATGTTTTTCCCGAAGCGGATGACGTCATCCTCTAATGCAGTCAAAATACGATTGTTAATTTTTTTTCTCGCGCGTGCCTTTAGCAATATTGGATCAGTTTTTAGTCTAACTTAGGTGGAATAAATTAGATGATATTCTGGCTTGAGTAACAACTAAATGTTGTTTGCAGATATTTTTATCCTTGCTTTTTCTTTAGAAGTTTAAACCTGCATCTAATAAATGTTACATATTGATAAAAAATGATACTTCTCTATTATCCCGTCGACCACTTTTCATAACAAAAAACTATCGCCAAATAAACGGGAGAACGTTGTCATTGGAATATCAATAAATAAATAAATAAATAAAATATAAGAATTTAAGGACACAATTGTTATTTTAATTAATAAAATAACTACTAAATCAGTAAAACATAATGAAAAATAGACGCAAATGTCGAATGTAAAACCACTAGATGACGTAACAAACACGCATAATGATTCTGACATCAAGTAAATGGGACTGCATTTTTGGCGTTTAATCTTACAGTTTGGCGGTAGTTTTTTGTTATGAAAGTGGTCGACGGGATAATAGAGAAGTACCTAAAAATATTAGACTTCAGTGCGAAATCTTCGCACGGGCCCTCTGGTTTCAATTTAATTTTATTGAATATATTTGAACCGTACGGAACTATTAACATTTAAGAAAATACGCTCAAATAGTGTTTTTATTTATTTAATCATTATTTTTTAGGTGGGGTGGGGAGGGGCATAGCGTTAAAAGAATAACAAAAATGATAAGAACATAATATAAAATTATATTATAGAATTATTCTTGTTTAGCCTATAAAATGTTTCAAGTTCAAATGTAAATAAGCAGTTTCAAAATTGCATATTTCCTCTGACGTCCTCAGATTTAAAAGGTTTATAGCCTATTATTTAATTGTCCAGTTTTTAAATTAATTATTTTGATAATTTCTATTTTTAATGCATGTAATCCTTTAAAATTCGAACGCACAAAGATATGCATTCCGTATTAAACCATAATTTTTTTTTTTTTAATATTGGATGAAAGTAATATTTCAATATCAAATGAAAGGGATGAAATATTACTGCATCTTTCTATGAACGTCATTGGACTAAAAGATTCTAATTGAGAGTATAAATGCAACTAATACGCTTATATTACTAATTAATAGCATTGCTAGTTGCCATTTTTAATGTATTCTCATTCTAGCAACACTTAAGAGCATACACCAAATTATTAGTGAAAAATTGATTGTCATTACTCTTTTAAAACTTCTTTGACATTGAAATATGTAATCATATTTATTTCGGCTTATCTCATAACAGTTTTCAAGGCATCAAAACCAAATGAATACGTTCAAGTTAGGGGCTACACAGAAACTGTTAGCCTCGATTACAAATTATGCTTATTGGGCTTCCTATATGCCCTGTTCATGTATCTATTTTATACAAAATCTGCCCCTGTCTTGATTCCCTTCAGCTTAATGCCCGGTACAACTGTCCGTATTGGCTTCACCTATACGCGCACCGGAGCTATTCTAAAATTACACTTTCCTTCAGAAGTCATTAGATAAAAAAATTAGTAATTTGTTTTAAGGGGAGCGTGGACCTTCAGTTGGGTTAAAATCGACTAAAAAATCGTTTTTCTTATTTTGGTTTATTACTATACTTCAATCTTAACTGCAACATTTGCAGAAAACCGCATGTAATTACAAAAATTCCTATCAAATTTACTAGCATTTCAAATTTGACACCGTAATTGAGTTACACTAAAAAATAAAACTTTAAATCGCGTTTTCCGTAAATGAGAATTTTCGCCGAGTTAAAATATTCAAAATGTTCCAGGTGTCTTATATTTTATCCAATTTTCATAATATTCAGTATTATTGTTAGCAGTGTGCTATATTTCAAAACTTGGTACTAATATGCATGCATTGCTGTACATAAAAGGAAAATTTCGTAGATATATAACATTTTTCCGTGAAAAAAAAAATGTAAATATTGGAAGTTTTTTATTAATTTTCTCAATATATTGGTACAATTTTAAAACGCATACCAACTTTTGTTGCAATAATCTAAAGCTACCATTTAACAAAACACCAAGTTCCTGAAGCCAAATTTAATGAGCAAGGAGCATTTTTAATTAGAGTGATTAATTAATATATTTTAATTAATTAATTAATTAATTATACACATTTTTTATAAAATTGCTTAATTTACTTATAAAATGTATGAATTACTATGTGTACAAAATTTCAGTACAATTGAGTGAAAAATGAAAAAATTGGTTTTGAACGTCCACTGTCCCCTTAAACATTACTATTTAATTGTTTCACCTTTAAAATTATTTATTTTATTAGTTTCAACTTTTGATGAATGATAGCAACATTTAATATACTTTAAGATATTTTTCGACCTGTTTAAATTTCTGTAACATTCGAAAATACAAACATAGAGCTTGTTCCGTATAATCACATAACATATTTTTAGTATTAAATGAAAATAAAGTTTCAATGTCGAATAAAACAAATCCATTACATAACTACACATTTCTCTGAACGCCAATAAACTTAGAATTCTAGGTGAGCATATGAACATTACTATTTAAGTTTGCTTTATTTATTATTAACCTTCACATTTATACTTTTTAATAAATACTAGAAACATTAAAAAATATACTTTAAAATGCTTTTTTTATATGTAATTCATTTTTATACTTCTTTAATAATTAAAAACCTAAACATAATATATATCATTTTATCGCATACAAAATTTCAAAGTCGTGAATAAAAGCAATCAGTTGCACGACTGCAATTTATCGAAAACGCCATTAGATTTAAATGCGCCGTAGAGATTATAAACACTGCCATTTAATTGCTCATTTAAAGAATGATTTTGGATTTATAGGCAATCATCATTGCCTTTTCCAAAAGAGCAACTACTATAAGAATCTCCGGCAAATCTACTTTAGAAAAACTCTCGCCAAAGCCTAAGGCCCAGTACGTGATAACACAGAATAACTTGCAACCCTTTTCTCTTGCTGCCACACTTTCCCTTTCAATCCACAGACCTTCACAAGGTCTGATCGCGTTGGCCACGCCTACTCAGCGTGCCAATCGAGAAAGTGTTAGCATCACGTGACCACGAGGCATCAATGGACATCCCTTGACTTCAGCGCTTGACCTCCGGCGAGTCAATCGCGCGGTAGTCAAAAAAAGTTTTTTTTCTTTTTTTATCTTCCCTTGAAACTTTTTAATCTTCAGGTACTCATTAGATAGCGCAGAGCCACCGCTGGTCATTTCACTGAAGGGTGTGTTGACGACAGGAGGTACATAAAAAAAGGACACAGCTGTTTCTCATAATTTTAAAGACTGTGTTTTATAAATCATTCAAACATGCTGGACATATTCACAAAGCGTTTTACTCTAGTCAAAATCGCAACTTTAGTTGGAATACTTAATGCAGTGGGTGAGTAAAATATTTCTTTTATTATTTTTCATGAATATTCAATATTTATACTATTAAATTTTGATACTTGTTATTTTTTATAATATTTTTCATGAACATTCAACATTTAATAATATTTAAATTTTATATTTGTTAAATATGTGCGTGTCTTAATATTGTATCATAGATGATGGATAAATTGTTAACATAATTATTATTATTTTCTTTTTCTTTCAAATAAAAATTTAACAAAATTTCTGAAAAAAATATACATTAACTTCCATATTCATAATGTAACGATGTTTAGTTTGTTATAGTAAATGTTTTACCCTGAAATATAAGGTTGTAAAATAATTTAAAAGGAACTTAACAATCTTTATTGACAAACATATGAAATGGACTAATTTTTAAAATAAATATATTTGTCATATTCTAATGAATAAAAATGTAACAACTTTTTAGAAAAACTGTGTGTTAAAAAAGCAATTCCATCAGCACAATAATCCTAAGGTGAATTGTAAAAATTATCTTAAAGAAGTAATCTTAATAAACTGGCATTTTCGCAAAAAAATAATAGACTTATATTTGTGCTTATAATAACGTTATTAATTTTTTTTCTACGGATAAACGGTGGAATATGTTGTTATTTGATTTTATTATTTTATGTGTGAAAATTTTTTTCTTATATTTTTACAAGAATTTTTTTTTTTTATATGATAATTGAACAAAATATTTTATCATACAGTTGACTGTACAAATATTGAAAAGAACGGGATATGTGTAAAAATGTATGACATTTGCAAGCAATAAATCGAAACCATATCACTTTTTTCAGAGTTTCGTGTATATTTTAGTAAAGGAAAATTGATTTTTATTTATATATTTGTAAAAGATGCATTATCTTTATAGCGGTTAAATAATATAAAATAATATAATTTAATAGTGTTGTGAATAAGATAAACCATATAAATTCATTCAGCATTTATATAACATAGCTTATAATTAATATTCATGCTTCAGTAATGAATAAAAATTGACAAATTTAATAGTCATATTAATTTATAAATAATGATACTTATTTAGAAAAAAAAAATTCTCCTAGAAAAGTTTTAAAATTAAAAATATAATTTACCAGTGAAGGAAAAAAAAAATCAAGACAAGAATTTAGTTTTAATACATTTTTATTTATTTATTTATTATTTGTGAAATACATATAACACATTTCGAGTTTCCTTTCATTTCCCAGAGTGCAAAAAGTCTTTAGTTTATGTTTGATAAATCTGAAATGTTTTTGCGGGCATATTCACGAAAAGTGAAAAATGTTTGGTAGATATTTAAATATTTATTTTTTTATTATTTATTTTGTTCTTAATTTGAAGTCTTTGGTATCGAAATTTTCGCGTATAGTTTGTAAAAACTGCTGCATTTAATGTTACGAATCTTTTTACATCTTTGTTGGAGTGATATAGACTATTTATTCCTAATTCTTTTTTAAGATAATTATTATTTCTTATGGAAACAATATATTTTAATTTTTGATTGTAATAAAAATTATTAATTGTCCATACACTGAAAAGAAAACTTTTTCAAAGTTATTTTAGTAAATAATTTATCCAAAAGTATAATTTTATTTATCCAAAAATAATAATTTATCCAAAATGCAAATATATTATCATTTTACGAGATTTAACAATTATACTTATATATATATTTCTTCATTATTTTCCATGTTCCTTCATCTTTTTATGCGCACCACACAATAAAAATTTCGAATATTCATTTTTTTTTTTTTTTTTTTATGAGAATTTTTGCTATGAATGTAGGATTTTAGAGATAACTATCAATAATGAAAATATTTGAAAATAATTACAATATCTCGAACTTTTATATTGAGCTTTATTTTATCAAATATTGAATTCGTAATCAATTCAAATTAAATAAAATTAAAAATATATATATTTATAATTTTAATTTAATAGCTAAAAAAGTTTTTAAACAATTGTTATGCATTTACATCTTTCAAAAAATATATCAATCAAATAAATAAATAAAATAAAATAAAATATTGAATTTATTAATATTGATTTTAGACTTAGTTGGAAAATCTTAACATGTATAATATTAACCACATCATTTAAATTACCACTATTGATAAAATTAAATATTTATGTATTTAAAACTAACGAAATCAAATGATTTTTAAACTTAAAATTTTTTATTTAAAAAATTTCTATCAATTGTCATACATGCATATTATACTATTTATGATAATCTCAGATATATAGCTACATTTTATTTCCTGTAATTTCGTAGTGAATATTAATTGTTTTTTGATTGATCCACATTCTAGATGATTAATGAAGAGTAGAAATTACTAAAAATAAAAAAGTCAAAATTAAATAAGTTAAGTAATGCATTATATATGCATTAATTATAATATATATAATATATGCATATAATTTGAAAAGAAAGCAATAATTTGTGTGTATTATGAACACATGCTTGTTCTGTATAATATTTATAGCTCGTTCATAATAATTTCAGTTATTGCTAATAGACATTTTACGGAATGAATTTAATAGATAAATAAATAATTTTACTAAATGAAATTAATAATTTTATTCATTAGGCAATTATCACTAACAAAACTAAAGAATTAAAAAGAAAGTTAATAGTACATTTCATTATAATCCTTTTATTTAATATTAAGTTCATATTTTCAAAATGAAATTCAACTTTTGAATCACAATCCTTATTGATTATTAGGAGAATGTTTTTAAATTTTAAGTTCATATGAGTTTCTTATACATTAGATAATTTTACAGTAATGAATTCTTTAATAAAATGGTAATTATCAAATAAGAGGAACATTTTACTTTTTACACATATTTTCACAAATTTGAATCTGTACAATTTTCATGGTTTTATAATATTCTTCGAAAAACAAAATGCTATCGGATTTCAAATACTCTGATTTCATGATTTATTTATTTATTTGGTTACTCTGAAAACTACTGCATAATGTAATACACATGTCGCCTCTAATAATTATACTGCATCTAACTTTCACCTATATTAATGATAGTTTTACAATAACAAAATATTCCTAAAAATCAAGAGAAATTACAACAGTTAAAACCCTACAGCACTAAATGAGAAAAAAAGGAAGAAAATGCAGAATACAAAGTAATACAAAAGTAATTAAAACATATTTGTGTTATGTAAATTTTCAAACAAGAATGATCTTGTAAAATTGATAATGCCGGAATTGGATTGGTTCTTGGGGATGTATTTTATACACGAATTGATTATACATATGTAATCGTGCATTTTCAGTATAGTATAATTGTCACATTTGTAAGAAAAAATAATAATGGTATACTTTTAAAATACTATATGTTTTATCAATATACAATTCATCAAAATTATGTTAAATCAAAGTAATCAACATATTAAACGTACTTTCTTTTATCACGATTTTTTTAATTACTTTGTAAAATAATTGGTGCACTGCTACTAAAATTATGCATGGTTGCGCATATTTTTACACTTGTTGAGTCAGTTTTGCAGGATCTATAATAATGTTACTTGCTATAACATAACTTATAATCATTTCCTACCAGTTAGACATGTGAAGTATAAAAAAAAAAATATCTAGATTTTCAGTATAGTATAATTGTCACATTTGTAGAAAAAATATTAATGATATACTTGTAAAATATTGTATCTTTTATCAATATACAATTCTTCAAAATTATATTAAACCAAAATAATCAACATATTAAACGTACTTTCTTTTATCAAGATTTTTTTTTAAATTATTTTGTGACATTTATAAATTGATTTTAAACTTTTTCATTACTACATAATACATAAAAGTTTCAATGCGTATTCTTGCATTTAAATTATTTACAATTTTGTATTATTCTTTTATTAACTGGAAATTTAATTAAAATGGAAACATATTTAAAGATATAGTATATATATTATAATAACATATTTTATATTTAAAATGTACACATAAATATGTCGCAATTCAGAGAGGAATCCGAGAGAAAAATATTTACTTGTAAAACTTTCAACAAGTTTCATATTTGATAAAATTAATTCTTTTGAAGAGTAAATGTTGTATGCACAATAATATTGTGTAAAAGATTTTTAAGTTGTTATTGGAAATATCAAGATAATACTATTTGTAATTCATTATATATAATACGTATGGCTTTCATTAAGCAATAATTATTTTAAGTGTAGCATTTAAGTATTTATCATATTTATTTTTTCATAATGTGTATTAAAACTAAAATTTAAAGCAAGAATTCAGAGATCCTTTCCTGAATTATAATTTGTCTTATTAAACAAGATAATGATACTCATATCAGTAATACAGACTTTTAAGTTAAACTACTTAGCTAGAACTACAAAGTTAAAAGCTGAACTAAATGATTATGGACTATAACAAATATCAATCAATATGGCTGTTTGTGAATTTCTCTGAACTCTTGCAAATTCATACATGGGCCATTTCAACTTAAATGATTGAATTTTTGTAATATATTGCATAATAATTCGTTAAGTGCCACAAACCACAAAATGAGGTTTTTGAGATATTGATTTAAAGGAATCACAAAGATATTGCCCAATCTATCGTTAAAAACTCAAATATCTTTAAAGATGTCCAAATTAGAGAACCTATATCATTTTTTGCTTATGATGTTATAGAACACTACTGTCTATAAAACTTTAGGAAACTGGATATAGCGTGACTCATACTGGAGTAAAGAAGCTGTATTTTATTCTAAATAAGAAAAAAATAATTATTTCCCGATCTATTTTCAAAAAAAAAAAAAAAAAAAAAAAAAATGTTTTCATGAGTGATTTTTTTTTTTCCCTTTTTTAATAACTTCATTTTTTGAGTCGCGTCAGTTTACGAATAAACTTGTAATGTTGTTTATTGTTTGCTTTAAAATATATTGTTTATCTAAACGTATAATAATATATAATTATATTATTATGCGTGTAATATTGTTTATAAAAATGTATTAATATAATAATATATGTGTGTTTATAATAATATATACGTGTAATATTGTTTATATAAGCGTATAATAGCACATTCTTTATATAAGTGTATTGAATATTTAAGTACATTGTTTATATAAGCGTATAATATTGCTATATAAGTATTGCTCACTTGATTCGGCGTATACAGTGGAAACAAAAAAAATCTTCTCTTGTACAATAAAGATAAATATTATACTATTAAGTTAAATTTTAGTGCATCATAGCAAATGTAAATCACAATAGTTTTTGTTAATCACACTAATATTGGAATATATTTTATATGAGAATAGAGCTCACTGCATTTGTAATGGAATATATGGAATTTTATTGTATAGATAATATTGTTTTTAAATTTAAATAATAACTAGCAGTAACCCAGTATATAAATTTGACATAAATCGAATACATATAGCACTTTTCTTTACGATTTTCATTTTATTTAAGAGATAACCAATAAGTAAACATGATAACGAAAACATTATGCAATTTATTCAAGCGTAGCTAGCTATTTGCTATCTCCAAGTATTACCTCTAAGTTTAGACACTTGAAAAACGTTTAATTATTTTTTGCAAGAGATGCAAAAATCTATTGCATACGATGAATGTAAAAATAAAATGAGGTGTAAAGTACTTTTATTTTTGTTTTTAATTTTTGTTTTACTTATTATTTAACTTTTTTTTCTTAAAATTTAAGAAAATAAATAAAGATCCTTTTACTCTGTTATTGTCAGATACGCGAAATCTAATTTTTGTGTGGAATTTTATGTTGTGTACATTGTAAAATCAATATGTTATTTCAATATTCAGTCACGGTCAATCTATTTTGATTTGTCCCGATGTTAGTATGGTTTTGAAATTTAAAAACAATTTTTTTTACTCTGATTTCTTAAAGACTGACATTTTATTATCATACCGAAATAAACAGTTTTTATTTAAATCTTATTTTTAGTTGTTCCAATCTTTAGACATTATTATGTATTTATGGAGAGCAGTAGTAGTAAAAATGTGTCTTTTTACAGTACTATTACTGTTAATTAACATTATATTTCTTTTAAATAAATTTATTTGTATTGTCAATAAAAGATAAACATTAACAGTTATCATCAAAAACATAGCTATTTTCTTAAAAAACACATGTGATAGTTTGACGTTTTAAAAAGTATAACCCAGTTCTCCTGCACACATTTCTTTTAACATTTCTTCATTGTTACTTTTTCTATCTTTCATTTCACGTTTCCCGTGTTTCTATTCTCAAAAAAAAAAAAAAATCTTTTATATCTTACTTTAAGCATGCAGACACAATCACACTACGCTGTCTCTCTTGAAAAGCACTTTTATCCCTATCTCTGAGGCTTCTTCAGCTCAAATGATATTCAATTTCCAATTTAATGAGAAATTTTTATTAAATTTAACTTTCATTTTGAATTTCAGTCATTTTATCTATCCAGATACCTACACATAAAGATCAGACAAAGAAAAACAATTTTTTTTTTTCCTCGAAATAATTTAATTTTAATAATCCATACAAATATTATGAGTAAACAGTAAATATAGAAACTGACGTAGTATGACAGAAAAATTGTGTGACATTTTATTTGAAAGTGTTCTTTTACAAACTCTAATTGAAATTAGAAAAAAAATAATGATGGCTAATTCAAATTATATTTACTTCCTTCTACAACAAAAAGTTTAAATTAATGAAGTTTTAAGCTGAAATTGTAGTTTTTCAAAATCGTCACAACCTTTTAAAATATCATTTAAAAGAGTGTATGCAATATGTATTTTGAACTCTCATTAAAATATAAAATATCACAATAGTATATAGTTCAAAGTGTTGCTTATAATACATCAATAGTAATGTTTTATTTAAATACCTTCATTTTGACTGCCCTTAATACCAATTTCAATTGTACTTCTTTATTGTAACATTTTTTATTTTACGAATAATATATTTGTTTCTTATAAATGTTTTCCTCTTTATTTACTTTTGATAAATCTACGATAAAAGCAGAAATAACAATAAATATCAAGTGGTATGCACAACACACACATATGGGTGTTACTCAAAACCACTTTCGAATTCAACTATAGATTCTCCAAGCAATAAATATCAAGGTTTATATTTATTTCTATGCGCTAAAATTAACTTCCAAAAGCTATATATGAATACACTTTGCATCGTATATTTCGACAAAAGCCTGAGTTTGTAATATCAGAACAATGTTACTCCAGATTTTTTCATGTTTTAAACATAATAGTGGTTCTAGCTTTGCCTATTTCATTACGTTAACTACATTTCAATGCAACTATTAAATGCATTTTTCTATAGTTAATTTTTTTTATTGCAATAAACTACAATTTCTGTTTTTAATGTTTTACTCTTATTTTGGTCTTAATATCTATAGACATAAACAGCGGAAGTAAATCTTAACATCAGAGTTAATATTTCCTTTTATGAACAAAAAATTACATGAAAAAAAAAAGAAAAAAAGAAAAAACGCCAATACATTTTACATTTTATAAGGCATTGGATACGAATACAATATAACAACACAATAACGCATTACTTAAGATTTTTCTTTTATTCATTTTTCAGTATAATAATAGCACTTCCTTTGACTACCTCATTACTTTAAGTATGCATATCAATACAATTATCAAATTATTTTTTTCTAATTTTTACTTTTGTTATTCATTCAAATTACGTTCCTGTTCATAATGCTTTACTCTTCTTTTCGTTTTAATATCTGTAAAAGGAACTGCGGAAGTATATCTGAACATCAGAGTTAATTTTTCTTTTTATGATCGAAAAATGCCAAGAAAAAAAAAACACGGCAATATTTTCTACATTTTATAAGACATTGGCCATAAATGCTACACATATAACAACACAATAACGCATTACTTAAGGTTTTTCTTTTTTCATTTTTCAGTATAATAATAGCACTTCCTTTGACTACTTCATTACTTTAAGTATGCCTATCAATACAATTGCGCATCAATACAATTATCAAGTTCATTTTTTTTTTTTTTACTTTGTTATTAATTCAAATTACGTTCCTGTTCTTAATATTTTACTCTTCTTTTCGTTTTAATATCTGTAAAAGGAACTGCGGAAGTAAACATGAACATCAGAGTTCATTTTTCTTTTTATGATCGAAAAATGCCATGAAAAAAAACACGGCAATATTTTCTACATTTTATAAGACATTGGCCATGAATGTTACACATATAACAACACAATAACGCATTACTTAAGGTTTTTCTTTTTTTTTATTTTTCAGTATAATAATAGCACTTCCTTTGACTACCTCATTACTTTAACTATGCATATCAATACAATTGCACATCAATACAATTATCAAGTTCAGTTTTTTATTTTTACTTTTGTTATTGTTTTAAATTACATTCCTTTTCTAAATGCTTTACTCTTGATCTAAAACAAATGCGGAAGTATATAAAGTGCATATCAAGATACATTTTTGTTTCTATGAACTGAAAATGGCATGCAGAAAATTATCAGTATTCTTATCATTGTATAAGTCATTGCCCATGAAGTTTTTAAATTTTATCTTTAATATTTTTTTGTAGCATGAACATATGTCATTGCATTAGTTATTGCTGTAAGTCGTTTTTCTCATCATTGCTTCAAATTGTTTTTCTGTCATTACCCTTACTCGTAATATACTCTTCAAACCATCGTTAACAAAATAATTACATATTTGGCAGTAATTGTGTTTTGACATCTTCTGTGTATCATCAGTAAAATTCTTTCATTTATGTCCATCTTTAAAGTAATGTCTTTCTTCTGTTAACTGCACAACACGAAGCAAGTTTCTTCTATGCTTTTTGGGCAAAGTGTTTGTAACGTTGAAAATACATGTTATAAGATTGTATAAATAATTTAGAAATAATGTACTAAATTTAAACGTCGCGGCGCTACAATTCATGAAAGATAATGGCTATGAACGAAATGATGTACAAAGTAATTAATTTTATGTTTTTTTTTTCTTTTTTTACCATATTTGCCTTTTTAAATCAAGATTATTAATACAATAATTAAGTTTTTAAAAAAATATAAGCATTAAAAGGAAATATAATCAATAATTTAAATTCATAAATTAATTGTAATTCACTTATATATATGCAATGTGTTTTCTAAAAAAAAAAAATCTTCAATAAAGGTTTTTTTTTAAAATAAATTTTAAAATGAATAATGAAAGCACACTAATTATCATAAAGCAACACACTAGTTACATATTAGTTAAGGAGAATTAAAATTTGTGTTTGTAGAGAATATAATTTATTTAGAAATATGAAACTGGGTTTTGTGATAGATTATAAATATTTTTTTCAACATTACTGTTAAATTTATTAGAAAATATTACAGTTATATTGAAACGGGCCTTATATAAGTCGGTCTCTCTGATTCATAGTAGACTAAAATTTGCAATCTAACGTACGCTGTTAAAAAATTTGTGCTGGTTTGAACAAACTTTTGGTGCTGCAGTAGCTACAATGATAAGATGGTAAAAACTCGTTCCAATATTTAGAGCTATGATTCAATAGAAGCTCTAAATGTTAGAATGAAATTTCACCATCTTATGGCTGCAGTTACTGCAGCATCAAAAGTTGGTTCAAACCAGCACAAAATTTTTAACAGTGTATAATTTTAGACAAAAGAGTTGGATCATTGTAATACATTTAGTTATTCCTGATTTTCTTCTCACTTCCAGGCTTTGTTTTCTGCTGCTTTATAACATGAATTATTTATTTAATAAACATTTAATTACAAGTACTATGAATCGCAAAAATTTTGGATTTGCGTCTACACCGTTAAAAAATTGTGCTTGGTTGAACGAACTTTTAGTACTGCAATAGTGGCAACCATAAGATGGTGAAATCTCATCTCAGCATTTGGAGTTCCAGTTGAACAATAGCTCCAAATGTTGGAATGAGATTTAACCATCTTATGATTGCTGCTGCTGCAGTACCAAAAGTTGGTTCAACCCAGCACAAAATTTTTAACAGTGTATAATTCAGATTCACTAAACGTTGCAACAGACAACTGGTACATCAAGAATTACGGTCTTTGGTTGCACTTCTGTTTGTTATTTTTAATTTTAATTAATCACTTTATATATATTTTTAAATAATTTGATTATTTTGAGTGTTAAGGCTTTTTCTAATTTCTTATGTTTATTTTTCTTCAAACTTAACAATTGAGTTGGACAAGGTAGCTTAATTGAGTTTTCTTGTTTTATTGCTATAGCAGTTACCTTTTATCCATGTTACGTTTTTTTTCTTGCATTTGTAAAGTAAAAAATAAGTTCTGAAGAAAATAATATAGCTTTTTTTAAAGTATATCGCTAAATCTTTATCTGATGTTCAAAACATTTCAAGTTCATTCCATCTTTTGTAACTCAAATTACTTAGTTTCGCTCTTCGTCAGAATTATTACTAACATCATACATGTACAGTCAGTGGAGACAAACCAAGTACAAAACAAAACAAAAAATACCATACATTTTAATCGCGAGCTTGTTGCAGAGAAAAGCAAAAATTGGCATTCAATTGGTAATTATGTCTTCTTACAATTTATGTTTAAAAAAATAAGCTTAGTCCCCATACTGAAATTGTAACAAACTTTGCAATTTGCAGTACGAACACCCAATTTTGATATTATATTTAGATTTTTTGTTAATTTTTACTTTCAATTACCAAACGGGAAGTTATTCAGTGAAATAATTTACGAATTATGCAGATGTAAAGTTTGGTCTTATTGTTAAACTACTTTTTAATAGTTGAAAAAGAAAACCCCAATTTTTAACTAAAATTGATATCTAGAAGCTTTAAATAGGGAAATCCGGAATTACACCTCATTCCGCCAAGTAGTTTTTCGAGTTATACTTTAAAAACTTCCTACATTGCAGTTTGTTTTGTAACTAATAAAAAGGATTTTAACAAAAGGAATTCAAAATTGTGTATCTGCATAGTTTCTAAAATGCACCACCAAATGACTAAGCCTTTTTTCAAAAGAAAAATTTAAGGAAGAGTCCAAATATGATGTCAAAAGTAGGTGTCGTATTGAAAATTTTAAAGCGTTACAATTTCAATATGGATACAGTCTCCCAAGCTTATTATTATTTTTAACATAAATAGAAAAAAGGCATAATTCATAATCGACTGACGATTTTCCTTTTTCTCAGCAACAACTTGGCGAGCAAAATGTATGAGGTGTATCTTTTTCTTTCTCTTTTTTTTCTCACTGACTGTACAATGAATGTTGCTAGGTGATTTTATTTTATCTAACTAATGAAAGATCCATATCTTAAAACTATTTTATGTAAAAATATTCTATCTCATAAATTTACTTAGAAAATTCAAAATTCTGTGTACTAAATATATTCTCGATAGTCTCAAAACCTCTTAAATTACTGGTTTAGTTCAGTAGCTAATTGATATTATTTAAATATAATTTCCTTCACATCGTACTATATTTTAATTATGTTAAATGTCTCAGGTAAAACATGTACATTTTCCGTCTCTGTTTTCAAATCAAAATTCCATTGTATGTTTAAGTGATATTTGTTAATGTAATCTAAGAAATAGGGGCTATGTAACCAATGTCTATTTTATGGAATTACATGTTTTCATTAAGTTTATGTAAATGTATTAAATTTTAATAATTTTAATAATTTTAAGCTATTTAAATATTAAGAAAAAGTATATTTATTATTATTATTTATATAATATTCTTTATTATATTCATCTTTATCTAATTCTTATTAGGAGGATTTTTGCTTGAGTAAACTGACTCTAACATAACAAAATCAAAATTATATTTGCATAAATTGTAGTCAACAATATGAATATCTGTACATTATAAAACATTCTAATTAACCTTATCACTCTTTTTAAAATATCATTCTTTAAATTGGTATAACTAAAATGCTATTCTAGCCTTGTGTATAAAAAGTAATTTATACCACATATGTGGATTTGATATTTAATAGTTGTCAGGACTAATAAATTATAGTCGAAAAGCGATTTAAAACACTATTTTTTAACAGTTAGAATTCCCTTGATATGAAGACCAATGAGCGAGAGGATTAAATACATGTAGGTGAATCTAATTATATTTTCTTTATCAATGTCAAACATTTTCCACATTTTACAATGGTATAATAAAACTAGTCGTTGGGAGCCACCGTAATGCTTACCCATCATGGATATGCATAATATAAAATATGAAAATAAAACATGTGTAAACTATTTATAAAATGCATTGCAATTTGAATAAAATCGTGGCTTGATGACGTCATAAACTTTAAATGTTCTCTTACTGAATTGCGTAAAAGAAACATCCGTATAACTCCAAAAATGATAATCATATTAACTAACCGTTTACTGTGTCGGATTAAGCGTCTCTCTTCCAATTAAAATATATCTTTGAATTGAAATTTGAATGAAATACAGAGTCATGAAAAATCGAAGAGTGTGGGAAATAGGATTACAAATATCTCGGCAACTCATTATCCGATCGACTTCAATCTTTATGCAAAATTTATGTTTTTTATTGTGTTTTATTTTCCTTCCTTAAAAGAAACAATTTCGAAAATTTTTATATACCTTTTATCAGAACGAATATTTAGAGAGTCCGAAAAAAATAGTTCCGGATAATCGAGGTTACTGAAATTCAATAAGATTCTTCCCATTATTACATACTAAGTACATACCAAATTTCAAGTCTCTATCTCAATTTGTTCGGTAGATAGAGCGTTTACTGACACACACACAGACACACAGATGGCAATTTTTTTTTTTCTAAAAATATATTTTTCGGAATCTCCAGTCTCTGAAACGTGTAAATCCGTCAAATTTTTTTTTCGATTTTCAAAACGATTACAAGATTTACCTTATACTACGTGTGATGGGTAAGTAATAACACAAAAAAAGGCTTTATTAGAAATAAAGATATATTTGCTAAAATCATGTTATTTATTGAAGGCAAATGTAAAATTTGTTAATACAGTTACCACCTTGGATTGGATAAACGGGATTGTTTACCTTTTCGTATTATCTAATGTGTTATTTTGTAGCTTTAAGAACTTAATCTTTTTATTAAATTTAAGTTAAATTGATTTTAGCTCTTTTACTTTGTAACACAAATGGACTTAAGTCGACTTATAGGATTTTTATATTTACAAATTTCCGTGAAACTCTAAAATATTTTACTGATATCAAACAATTACATTTAATGAAACAGTAAATATTCCCTTTTTTTCACTATATTGTTTAAATTAGCCAGAACTTTCACAGAAGCTATCATATAAAGCTTTTTATTGCTCCGATAAAATCAAAACAGCGTTTATTATAGAAATAACAATAAACATTCGATGAAAGCTCTTCTGAAACCATGGTATAATCGCGGATTACAGCGCAATGTTGAACTATCTCACTAAATTGTCGATGCTAGTCACGTAGAGATAAAAAAGCTGGAGATGGTAGTCTTCAAACTAATGCAACGTTCTATCAAAGGTACAGAGCTGGTTTACAGAGCTGGTTTACACATGATCACTGGGTTGAAAACACATTCCACGGAGGTGCTTCTACTTAACATTTTGTGTATTTTTTCAATCACATTTTGTGAAAATATTATAGTTTTTTTTTTTTTTTTTTTTTTTTTTTTTTTTTTTTTTAATATGCCGTTTTATTGAGCGTCACATATGATCATTGAACAACATTTTATACTTTTATATATAAAAAAAATGTACATTACCGGAAAAAAATGTACAACTGAAAATTTACTTCAATATATATAACAATACATATATGCAACAGTAAAATATAATACTACTTTTTTTTAAAATTATGTTAAATGTCTTAGGTAAAACATGTACATTTTCCGTCTCTGTTTTCAAATCAAATTTTCATTAAAAACATCTTATTATACTTCGAGTAAATATATATTTTACGTATAACAATAATTATGAAGTATTTGATAATATGTGATATATTTAGTAATATTTCCTAGTATGTCAAAGGGGAATCTTGATGATAACAAAATGCATTACTTAAAAAAAAAAAAAAAAAAAAAAAATACAATTTATTTTGTCGTGATGAGTAAAACACTTTATTATAGTCAAAAATAGGAATAAATTGATATTTAAACTCAGGAACATAGCAATTAATAATAATAAAAAAAGAATAAATGAGCAATGTATTACACTTATTAAAACACTTTATAAGAATTATATGCGTACTTTCGTTTTCCCAATACCCATATTTTTTAATACTAAATCACACCATAAGATTTAATGCAATAGCAAAATTTTAAATTGAAATGTACATTTTTCCTTAATTAAATTAGCGTATGTGTAGAGCATCTTTCCATATTAAATTGTTAATGCTCTAGAACTTCGTGCTTCTCATTTTCTCATTTCTCGAATACTGTTCCAGAGAAAATCGTTTCATTACAGAAGCCCTAGGAAACGCTGCTTCTCTCATTGACATATTTTGCATCTTTTTACTATCTACTTTAAAAATATATTTGTATCCACAAGTCCTTCCTTTCAAAAAGGTTATGGATGTGTAAGCGATATGCTTACATAATGCATACTATATATCTTTTAGAATAATTTTAGGAAAAGTTTAACGTAAATAATTATCATTACTCTGAACTTATTTGCTGCTATACTTCTTATATAGTATGGTTGATTTACACATGTTATCAGGAGTCTAAAAGATATTATTGCTATAATTATCACAATTTTTACTGGTGGCAAATGTTATCAATTTAAATATTGAAATTTGAAATCATATTCACTATTATTGAATTTTAAAAACATACAAATCCTATTTTGTTATTTGGAACATTTTCCCATAGCTATTTTTTTCATACGAACTTAAATTACGTATACTAATTCTCTGTAAACAGGTATTTAAAAATTCGCAAATAGAGTAATAATGTGTTATTATAGAAATGGTTTTTCAGTACAATTATAAATGTCTTTTCTGAATGCATTTAAATTTTTCCACGTATTAAAATGACATTTTGTACATTTTTTTTTTCTGCTGTGCTTCTTATATTGTATGGTTTATTTACACATGTTATTCAGGAGTCTAAAAAAATATTTATTGCTATAATTACCACAATTTTTACTGGTGGAAAATGTTATCATTTTAAATATTGAAATTTGAAATTATATTCACTATTATTGAATTTTAAAAACTTACAAATCCTATTTTGTTATTTGGAACATTTTCCCATAGCTATTTTTTTCATACGAACTTAAATTACGTATACTAATTCTCTGTAAACAGGTATTTAAAAATTCGCAAATAGAGTAATAATGTGTTATTATAGAAATGGTTTTTCAGTACAATTATAAATGTATTTTCTGAATGCATTTAAATTTTTCCACGTATTAAAATGACATTTTGTACATTTTTTTTTCTGCTGTGCTTCTTATATTGTATGGTTTATTTGCACATGTTATTCAGGAGTCTAAAAAAATATTTATTGCTATAATTACCACAATTTTTACTGGTGGCAAATGTTATCATTTTAAATATTGAAATTTGAAATTATATTCACTATTATTGAATTTTAAAAACTTACAAATCCTATTTTGTTATTTGGAACATTTTTCCATACATATTTTTTTCATACGAACTTAAATTACGTATACTAATTCTCTGTAAACAGGCATTTAAAAATTTACCGTCATAATAGAGTAATAATGTGTTATTATAGAAATGGTTTTTCAGTACAATTATAAATCTCTTTTCTGAATGCATTTAAATTTTTCACGTATTAAAATGACATTTTGTACATTTTTTTTCCTGCCGTACTTCTCATATTGTATGGTTGATTTACACATGTTATTCAGGAGTCTAAAAAAATATTTATTGCTATAATTACCACAATTTTTACTGGTGGAAAATGTCATTTATTATAATTTTGTAATTTGAAATTATATTCAGTATTATAGAATTTTAAAAGCTTACAAATCCTATTTTATTATTTCGAACATTTTTCCATATATATTTTTGCATATATTTTTTATATATTGTCTCGGTTTATATCTAGCGTGTTTAGATTAATAAAAACTCAAAATTGAAACTAATAATTAGTTTGATATTCCATAAATTAATTATATATTCTTCTCCATTAAAATATTTTTCGTATAATCTAAAACCTTTAGGTCTCGATTTACATCTGATGTGTTTATATCAATAAAAGCTCAAAATTGAAACTAATAATTAGTTTGATATTTTCCATAAATTAATTATATATTCTTCTCCATTAAAATATTTTTCCTATAATCTAAAACCTTTAGGTCTCGATTTACATCTAATGTGTTTATATCAATAAAAGCTCAAAATTGAAACTAATAATTAGTTTGATATTTTCCATAATTTAATTATATACTCTTCTCCATTAAAATATTTTTTGTATAATCTAAAACCTTTAGGTCTCGATTTACATCTAATGTGTTTACATTAATAAAAACTTAAAATTGAAACTAATAATTAGTTTGATATTTTCCATAATTTAATTATATATTCTTCTCCATTAAAATATTTTTTGTATAATCTAAAACCTTTAGGTCTCGATTTACATCTAATGTGTTTACATTAATAAAAACTTAAAATTGAAACTAATAATTAGTTTGATATTTTCCATAATTTAAATATATACTTTTCTCCATTAAAATATTTTTTGTATAATCTAAAACCTTTAGGTCTCGATTCACATCTAATGTGTTTACATTAATAAAAACTTAAAATTGAAACTAATAATTAGTTTGATATTTTCCATAATTTAATTATATATTTTTTTCATTAAAATATTTTTCGTATAATCTAAAACCTTTAGGTCTCGGTTTATATCTAATGTGTTTAGATTAATAAAAACTCAAAACTCAAACTAATAATTAGTTTTTGTGGCTGTAAGGTTGCGCGAAACATTCATGTTAAAATTATTTTTTAAATTATGTTTAAAATTATCGTGAATATTTTCCGTGTCATAAATGAAGTTTTTATTCATTTATATTAAAATGGATCTTGAATATAATAATTAGGCTGTAAAGAATAATTTCTGAAGAGTAGGTTTAACTTGAATAAACCTGAAAAAGAAAAAAAAAATATGATATATGTAAAAAAAGGGTAAAAAATTTACAAGTACCATAAAACTGATGAACCCCCTTAAGTTACTAATTTACATAGTATTCCATGCAATCACCACCATATTGCATTCCAACCGTTGTCTTATGCGACTTTGTCTACCTTGATTAGAAAATCAATTTAAATCAAAACAGAATTATGTAAGAATATTACTCATATCTTAGAAAGGATATGAAGCAATGTAATTATTACTTCTTTTCATAAAGCTGATTTCGTAACTTGTGCTGAAAGAAGGTAAAAGAATTGTTGAGTCGTTAGGAACACATCATTAAATTCTGAATCTCCATTCACTGATTTTATGAGCTTCATTTTAGCAAGAAAAATAAATGAATAAAGCAAAAGAGTAAAAAAAAATAAATGAATAAAGTAAAAAAAAAGTAAAATAAAAAGTAATAATTACAGTTTGGTTTTATTTGCTGTCACTGTCCTGTTATCGCAAAGGGAAACTAAAAAAGAAATCTCGCTCTGTAGGTATCACTAAATTTATGACTGAGCTTCCATTCATAATTAAGCTTTTCTTTTGCTTTAAAATCGAAATGAAATTACGAAATGGTTAATCAGGTAATCAGGTATTTCTCTTTATAAAAATCGTTAGACAGTAATCAAGACTGTTAATAACTTTTGATATGACATTATTCTCAAGGTTATATTTTGTGAGGTCGCCAAGTATCTTGATAAAAAACGGTCAAAAGTAGCAAAGATTACAGACAAGCTCCTTTTTTCTTTTCCATTTCTTTACCATAACTCAGAAAAATATTATTTTCGTCTTATGGAATCTGTCACGATTCTCTGATGAATGAATTATTAATGTGTCTAACAGCTTTTACATGCTAATAAATTAAACTTCGGCTTTTAAAAATGACAGGATAGTCTCTTCTTCAGCTTTAATTATCCTTTTCTTGTCATATCAAAATCAAATTTATAAAACATTTTGCTAAGTAAATATAGGGACCGATTTACAAATTTGGGAGCACTGAGCACAAATGCTTATAGGAGCCCCCTTGTGCCGATGTTTACAGGGGCTTTGAGTAAAAAAAAAATACAGGGGGACTATAAATTATTGAGCGCATTTCAGAGTTCGATAAAACCAAAACAAAGTAATGTAGCAACCGCTTTTGTCGTTTAAATGAGAGAGCTGTTTAAACAGTTTGTTTTATAACTTTGCCGTGATATTTTTGACGAAACTGACAGAGAAAAAAACTCTTTCTTATCGAAAGTCATCTTCTCGGATTAAGCAACATTTCACGTTCTCGATTATTTGAACCATCATAATTGTCATGTGTGGGGGGTCAGAAAAACCTCATGTAGTAAGAGAACACCAACTTGATAGTCCATAGTTTAACGTTGGTTTGGATTGGTCGTGGATGAAGTGATAGGGCTATTTTTCTTCCATGAGACCACAGTCACCAGTTGTGTGTATCTCGACATGTTACAGTGTTACGTTGTGCCTCAGATGGAACATTGCCCGCCACAAGTTTACTTCTAGCAAGATGGGGCACCACTACATTGGGGTACCATTGTAAAAGGCTACCTCTAGGAAACATTTCCCCAACGATAGATTGGTCGAGGGGACCGATTCCTTGGCCTGCACGATCACCCGACATAACACGCCTAGATTTTTTTTCTTTGGGAATTTGTCAAAGGCCGGGTGTACTCAACAAACGTTCGCGATATTGATAAAACGGCGAATCACTGAGGTTATTGGAGGAATAACGGCTGAGATGCTCCGCAATGTTTGGCGTGAAATTGACTTGATATTTTACGTGTGACAAATGGAACTCATGTAGAACTCATTCAATGCATTACATAAAACTCTTTAAAATCTGCTTGTCTATAAAACATAAAACATACAAGTATAATATTTTGTTTTTGTTTTTTGGAACTCTGAAATGCACTCAATAATTTATGTATTATTCAAAGCGGTACTTATTAAGATGACCACTATTGACTTTAATAATTTCTTTAAAATATCAATTTGATAATCATTAATGTATTTTTATATAATTATTTCATATTTATTAAATTTTAATTGGATATATATTTTATAATAAATTGTGTGGTGCTGATTACCTTTCTCTATCCAAGTACATATCAATTTGATAATCATTAATTTATTTTTATATAATTATTTCATATTTATTAAATTTTAATTGGATAGATATTTTATAATAAATTGTGTGGTACTGATTACCTTTCTCTATCCAAGTACATATCAATTTGATAATCATTAATTTGTTTTTATATAATTATTTCCTATTTATTAAATTTTAATTGAATAGATGTTTTATAATAAATTGTGTGGTACTGATTATCTTTCTCTATGTAAGCCTATATATCTGAAATGATAAAGTATGCAACAACTAATAATAAATTTTTTGAGCCATAATTATTTAAAATATTAGCATACACTATTAATCAAATAACGTTTTCTTTCAAATACAAGAATTCACTGAAAAAATAAAAACTAAGTTTTTACAAGTACTAGCCGAAGCACCTGGCTTTGTCCATGTTAACCATGAGGGCTTGCTTACAGATAAAATAAGTTAAAATGCAACAATATGGCGATCCCAGTAACGAGCTCTGTACATTTCAGCACATAAATCGTGAAAAGGCCATCAAGAAAAAAAATGAAATTACTTTGACACAATCATAGAAAAAAACCTTGACTTTATAAATGAGAATGTGCATTTTTTTGGAGCATGGAACAGAAAAATATTTAATAACAGAAATTTCCAACAATACAAAAAAAAAAAAAAAAAAAAAAAAAAAAAAAAAAAAAAAAAAAGGAACCACTTAGCAAAACTTTATTTCGTATGGCATCTATATATATTATGAAAAAAAAATCCTTCGAAAAATGAATTAAGCCAAATATCTAAACAAAAATCAGCATTAGTTGTCTTATTCGTCTAATCTTCCATAAGTGGGTTCATAGCCGATATTGATGACAAAATCACTAAAATAGCTCTAAAATCACTGAAATACTCTTTAAATATTTTTTTAGAAGACTGATTTAGCAGTATTTTACGCTCCTACGTAAAACTGCAGCTGAGCCATGACGAAATGATCTAAAACTTTCGACCCTCCCCCCCCCCGCCCCCCATCCCCCTTTATCCCCCTTGGTGGTTGAATTTCTGAAATCGCTGAAATACGCATTTAACTATTTTTTAGTCGATTTTTTTTATGCTGAATTTCTCGCTCCTACCTAAAACTGCTTCTGAGATATGGTCTAATGCCCTAAAACTTTCGACCCACGATTTAACACTCTTAGTGGTGGAATTTCTAAAATCTCTAGAACACGTGTTTAATTTTTTTAGATTTGTTTTACGCTCCTATCTAAAACTGCTGCTGAGATATGATGAAATGACCTAAAACATTTGACCCTCCCCTCATTTAACTCGCTTAGGGGGTGAATTTTGAAAATTATTTTCTTATTGCTTGCCTAGGTCATAACAGCAATTTACTGTATAAATTTCGTAATCCTGACTTTAGTCGTTTCAGCTCTGCGTTGATGAGTCAGTCAGTCAGGAGTTCTATAGTTAAAAGAGATGTATAGGGGCAAAGATAATGTATATGTAGGATAAGATAAAAATACTGCATAATTGAATTCGTTGTTTGGTCTTGTTTTTATTAGCTAAAATCATTTACTGAAGAACGACCAGGATTCGTACACACTAGAAGATTAAAAAATTCGGCTGTTGTTATCGGATTTACCGTTAATGCTGGTTAACTAAAAGCAGAAGAAAATATTATCTTCGCGTAAGTTCTCTAAATAAAAAAATAAAATAAACGATCCAATTAAAAAGTATACAAATGAAAATCGAACTAAAATTTAATTCATTGTTCGCGCCTCTTTCGATTGGCGCCATATGATACCGTCAATGCCAGACATAAATCTGCAAATATCACAAATACCAATATAAATAATTATTATTGTATATTGAATGACAAGTATTTAATATTGGGTTCATACCTAGTTACTTTTAACGGGATGCAAATTGAATTAGATAATTTGACAAGTTGTAACTTCACTTTTTCATGTCATTAATTTTCAAAGAAAAAAAATCTCTTTACATGATGGTAAATGTTTAATAATGACTTAAAAATCAAATAAATTAAATTAAAATTAAAATATGTTAACATTATAATTAATGAACGATATTAAAATTTTAATTGAGATTATTAAATTATAATTACAAGTATATTTAAAAAACAAAAAATGAGAAAAACAAACGTAGCTCGTCCCGGTCTCAAACCCGGGCCCGCGGATCAACGAGCAGACGCCATAACAACTGAGCTACGACCAACGAAGTAATTTCGTTACAAAGAAAGTATTTAAGTTGTGTTAAAATATTAGACCCCCTATTTCTCGAGAACTAAGGAGCGTTGTATAAAATCCGTTGAATCTGAGACTAAGGGGCTTCTACCCTACAACATATATAAAAATAATCAAAATCTGTGATTACCAAGCTTGGTCCTCTCCTTGTAAGACAATGTCTAAAATTGAAAGTGTATTGCGATTTTCGCCTATACGGTGTATTTTTCCAATTGAGATTATAAAACAAAACCATTTTATCTCACTATTCGCCCTCAATCGAGACAGAACGATTATATTAACATCTTATAAAAAAATAAACAATATTTCTTCATAAAAGATGCGACGAAAGGTTTAAAGACGCTAATAGGCATGTAGACATATTAATGGATCCTAATGTTACTAATGAACGAATCTGGAACAACAATCTAGTACTTTGCAAATCAAATCACATCTTCATGATAATGAGAGAGCATGAAATCGTATAGGATGATCTTACATATATCTGTTTTATATATATTTATTGTCTGGAATGTTGCCGAAGTAAACTAAAATTTCTTTTTGTTTGATACAAGATGAATTTATGCATATCGAATCATTAGTGCTTTTAAAATTCAAATTTATTTGTAAAATTTTTATTTCATCGACAATTTGGCTTAAAGAACATAGAAATTATTTTAATAAATGTACTTTAAACGCAAGATTGGTTGCGTATGCACTTGAATACGACCATGTCCCTGATTTTGATAATGCGCAAGATGCTAAGTCTAACTGCTGCTTATACAGTAACCGTGTTTTCCGAGATAGTTGGCAGACTGATCTAGCTAAATCGCCAATTAATGAAGCTACCGAGGTCCCGGCTGAAGATTGTGTCCTAATTAAACTGTATTTTTTACTGTTTTCATTGTTTTGGTTCTCCGGGGTAATTGTGTACGTATATTGATGAGGAGTGCGAAAAACATTCGAAACGTTTATATTAAGCTGTATTTTAATATTTATTGTCCATTTTACCAATTTTCATTCAGATATTATTTAAAAAACATGGTCAAAAATTTTCACTAAAAACGTCCCTCATTTAAAAAATGTAAAAAACAGTTTCGAATAAAAAATCTTCACCACTCCACAAAAGTGCTTTCGCCCCAGCTGGAGCATCACAATTTTTTAAATGGGGGACGTTTTTAGTGAAAATTTTTGACCATGTTTTTTAAATGATATCTGAATGAAAATTGGTAAAATGGACAATAAATAGTAAATTTACAGACATTAACAAATGAACACCTGTTTTTAATGTATTTTAATGTTTTAAGTGTATTTTATCATTAAATGTCTGTAGTTGTATATTTTATTTAATCATTAAAAGTATTTTGTGATTATGTAAATTTCCATACATCAAACAAAAATAGAAAGCCCCATCAAAACAAAACTATTGGTTTTATAAAAGCAATTTTTTTTTTCAATCTTTACACAGTTTTATTTTTACTTAAAATTTTACACTTTATTTTTTTCAAAGAAACATTATTTTTAAGAAAATATCCTCAAAATGTAATAAATGTACATTAATTAATGAATCTATTTATCACGTACATCTATAAAATGTAAATTTTATTCAAACGTTTCTGATCTTTGAACTTCAAATGCTAGCTACAGAAACGATATTCAGTTTAATCGAATTCAAGAAGTATGTTGTGATTGTTTAAGTTTCCATAAATCGACAGAAAATACGAATATTAGATGAAAGCGAAACTATAGGGTGTAAAATAATCGATTCAGAAAAGTCTTTCGTCTTTCTTGGTTAATTCTAAACGCTGCATACGCTCCATTTAATCTAAATCGCTCAAAATTCAGAACGATTAATTTTGTTGAAATACAAGCTTTGAAGATTTCAAATGTTTAATTTATCCATTCTTCATGTTTATGAAGCTAATTTTGTCGGCGACATTAGTCTTAAATTGAGCATATGAATTTTTGTCAGTGTTGAAAGAGAAATTCCCTTTTGATGACTTAAAGCTTAAAGAATATTAAAAAGACACAAATATTGATAGCCGAAAATATCGATAATTTTTATTATTGCTGCATGATATCAAAAGCTTGTGGTAAATTTGGAATATAATATTCAAATGTACTGTAGCACTTTCATCTTTTTGATAAATTAATTTTCGAAATTTTGTAAACATTATAATATTTAAGTTGTCAATGCAAATATCTATATCTAGCTTCTAATTGAAATTTTGCTGCGTACTTTTTGAAACTGCTAGTCATTTGATAGGATCAAAAGACACGTATGTACTTTTATTGCTCTGTTTAAAAGGCTAATCAAAAAATGTGGTACCATTTAAAGGCGAGATTTTAATTATTAATTTCTCCGGAGATGCAACCATTTTTATATATTGCTTTTAGTTATTACAGCAATTTCATAAAGGTTCTATTTATTTCAACTTTAATTTATGTTTTTGAAATACATAGATTGAATGTACTTGTCGGTATTTAATCAACATTATAAAATTTTAGAAAACATTATATATGAAGAATTATTTAAATAAAATTAAAAAAAATATTTAAACAAAAATGTCAGTATTAGCTCACTAGTTTAATTACATTACAGTTATTTATAAAGTATGTTTATCTTCAGATTAAATTTGTATTACCATGGCAAGTACAATCAAACTTTAGACTGATGCAGCAGAAAGAAAACTGCTTCGAATTAGGATAAATTGAAGTTGTACACTGTAAAAATGAAAGAAAGAAAGAAAAATAAATTTAAAAAAAAAAACTGTTTATTTTAGTGAAAAAAAAGTTAGCTAGAACGCCAGTATTTATTTTAAAGAAAATAAGTCTAATTTAAAAAATAATTTAAATTCTAAAAATATATTTTTTTAATATGACATTATCTCAATGCTGCTTTGATAGGTTCTACTTAGAAATGTATTATTATAACTAATGTTTGTATTTTTATTAAATTTGTCCACATTATTTTTAAGAAGATTTCATCTCTTAAAATCGCCAAATAATCAATTGTTTTACATAACATCATAAACGTAATCTAAATGTGTACAATATTCCGAAAAACGCAGTCACTGTGACACTCTAAATATACAATAACCTCTTAGGTTCGAAGCCAACTAGACTGGATTCCGGAATGCTAATGCCAACGAAAACGACTCTCAGATTTTTATCTGTTATTATTGATGTAGTGAAAGCGTTACGTTCTAAACACGTTCTTCGTTTCATCTTGCACCTTCATTCGCATGCAGCACCTCGCACGTCAGTGGAGCGTGGTGGTGCTAATACACTACAATGCTGTTTCCTCCAGGGTTCTCTTGTATATATGTTCGCACACGGCTGAAGATTTCTTAACAACTCAATAAAGGAATTGTTTCCCCTTTTTGTTTTCTTAGCTGCAGCAGCTCAGAAAACTCTCTTAACTTTTTTTCAAATGATTGTAAATTCCTGGTAATCAACTAAGCCGCACTTTACATTTTTAATTGGTTTTGAATCCACAATCTTTCAGTTAGCTGAGAATTTCTGATAACAAAAATAGCTTATATATATATGCATCAGGTTATTAATATATATATAGTTTATTAACATATCGGATTTTATTAATACATCGGATATACAATCGTTTAAAAGACAAATTCTTATGAAGCTGCCCTGATGATTCCATAAGATATGCACAGTTTTTCATTTTAGATTTTTCATTTTATTACGTTTAATTCTTGCAGTATTCTTGAAAAAAAAAAGGATAAGTAATAAAAATCCAATAAGATGATGAAAATGCACGTCAATGGTAAATATTATGAAATCAGGTATCAATAACCTACAAAAGTAGGAATTAACTCGGGAGAAGTCGCGCATAACCAGATTATGAATGATTTTTACATTGTCACCAATAAATACAATTAATAATCGTCACTTTATTTAGTCTGAAACAATTGTTACAAATTCTATGATAATGTAAATTATAGATTACTTTTCAAAAAATAGTGGTGGCAATTGTAAAAATCGTACGCACCTGGGGTATGTCATACCCCATGCGACTGCTCCCGAGTTAAAGATAATACACACAGTACATGTGCAATTGCAGCATTAAATTTAGCGAATAATATTTAAAAGTTATATAATGCTAAAGAAAAAACTAGCAAACTAGCATCGAAAATATATAAGATACCAATTAAAATAAGAAATGTGATTTCAAAAAGAATGTTTATATTCAAAGTGAAAATTGTAATAAAAATAGATCGAAAAATTCATTATATACATGTGCATAAATACTTAGAAAATTACTTTTTAAAGCATATTCCTTTCCTTCGGTAAAGAATTTGGTACAGATCAAAAATTTAGTATATGAAAATTCAGCGGATAAAATAAATAAAATAAATTCTTAATTACAACAAACCTTGAAATATACTGTTTGCATATTTCACTCTTAAATCAAGAAACAGGTTGTTTGTGTTGTAGAAAGCGTATAGTAATATTGTACGACAGCCTGTCTTACGAAACAGAAATGAATTCGAAACTCTGACTAACAAGTTTATTACGGACATAAATCATTGCAATTTTCTGTAAAATTGTGAAATGAGTTAAGAAAATGTATATGTTTATTATTATTATTATTATTATTATTTAAAATTTGGAGTCATACACAACAAATGATGGTCATTCTGATTCAGAAAAGTAAATGTTTGGGATAATTTCCCCTTTTATATAGTAATTTCATCTAGGAAAAGGCTTGATTTTAAAATCAGATTAATTTTTCCATCAAAAACATAGCTTTGGAACTTCAATTAGGTGGTTGCTGAAGAAAATGCTTGAAGGAAGCACTATCTGCCTTTTGTCAATAATATAATTAGACTTTGATGTGCTCTTTTAAAATTATTCATTAATTTAAGCTTTTTAACAAAGGTAATTTAATTTAGATGTGGGATAAGGAACATAATACAGAATTTATTACTGATAATGAATCCATACATTACATCATGCGAAAAAAATGCTTTATGAAAAAAAAGTTTAAAAATTCAGTTTGATACATGATAATAAAAATACTTCTGATGAAAGATTTTTTTTAACCTTATTAATATGAATTATCATTGCATTTTCTTTGCATATCTCAATCTACCGGAAACACGCAAACTTTCTATGAAAACGAGAGGCAATACTTAAAATTTGTACGAGTAAAGTACATGTTTTTGTGTATATTTTTAAGTTTTTCAGTTTGTATTTGAATACACATTTTGTAACTTTTATAGTGACTATAACTGAACTTAAATTGTATTTTTACTATTCTCCTTTCACTTATTTGCGGCATTCAATTAAAAGTTTAAAAAAAAAAAATCTATTTTTATGATAGTTTACACAGTTGTACACCACTGTTCAACGATATATATTAATAATATATATATATATATATATATATATATATATATATATATATGTATATATCAATTATTTGAATCGTTTAAACATGAAGATAACAAGTACTTTAACGCAGAAATATAAGACATTTCAAGGCTGGCATAATTTAATTTATCATAATTTATAATACAGAAATAACTATAGTCTGGGGCGTCAGTTTTCTGATTTATGAGAACGATAGTTATGGATTCATGAAGTCGTGATTTACTTTGAACTTTTAGAGCAGTTTCTTACCCTTTTAACAATTATATCATGTTGTATCCTAAGTTGATAAGAAGCCTTTTCTGTCCATTATTATTTTATTTTATATTTTCCCGTGATTTGATATGTATGAATTATAAACCTCTTCGTAGCATTTCATATTTATCAAATTAATAGCATCAAATCAATGATTTCAACTAAGTAAAACTTAACTGCATAAAAGTCTAAAACCGTTTAACGGCTTAAACCTATTATCTAAAAGAAAAAAAACTGATAAAAATTACGCAATTCTTACTTCATTTCTAAAAGTATTCAAACTAAAAATTATGAATAGTAATTGCAAGAAATATTTTAATTGTACCTAAATTTCTAAGGTAAACTTAGTATGCATCTAGAGTTTAATTTAAGTGATTTTTATACAAAAAGGGAAAAAATATAAAACAAAAATGATCCCAGACCAAGAAATAAGAATTAAATACGAATAAATACGCGATATAATAATTAGTTTACCTACAACAGCTAATTTTAGTGATTTTTAAACTTATTTGATAAAAGTTATAGACTGCATGTAGCCTTTGTATAAAAGTTTTATAATTTTTTATGAATAGTAATTTTTTACTTATGGATAAAATTCACATTATCTCGGGCCTTTCAACTTTTTATTAATTTTGTTTGTTATTATAGGTTTTACAATAACAAGTTTAATGTATGTATATAAAAATATTATTCATTAGTAATATAATTATAGCAATACCGGATACAAACGGCACAGACTATACAATAAATATCAATTATATCATCCTACGGTAAACCAGTTTTGACCTGAAAAAAAAAAGCTTATTTATTTTTAATACCAATCATTTATAGCTGAAATTTATAGTTGATTGATGATCAATTCGGTGATGGATTTTTATAAAATAATAATAATTATTATTTTTTAAAACTTTTTTTGGTGATTAATCAACATATAGTCTATTACTAGACATTATATTTAGCTTAGCGTCTCTTTAGACAGTAAATTAATTGAACTAAATTTAAAATTGAACTATGAATGATTTGCTAATAAAACTTTTTTTTTAACATATCATTGAAATAGTAAACCAAAGAAGTTTATTAAAATTCAATAGATTAAATTAAAACTGTATATTAGATGATATGAAATAATTTCTGTTATATAGAAAGAAATTTTTCTGAAAGAATAATAAACGGGGAGGACATAATTAAAAAAGACAAATTTACTTACATTAAAGTATGATGAATGATGAAGTGATTGAAATAACATTATCCACACAAATCAAAGAAGTTAATTAAATAAATAATAGCTGAAAAAACAAATGGAACTATTTGCAAATGAGACAAAGTCAAAATCATTCTTAAAAAGTATACAATAGATTTAAAAAATAAGGATAAATAATAAAAATCCAATGAGATGATGAAAATGCACGTCAATGGTAAATCTTATGAAATGAGATATCAATAACCTACACAAGTAGGAATTAAAGATAAAACACATAGTACATGTGGAATCGCAGCATTAAACTTAGCGAATAATATTTAAAAGTTATATAATGCTAATGAAAAAACTAGCAAACCATTTATATATTGAAAATATATAAGATACCAATTAAAATAAGAAATGTGATTTCAAAAATAATATTTATATTCAAAGTGAAAATTGTAATAAAAATAGATCGACACATTCATTATACACATATGCATAAATACTTAGAAAATTACTTTTTAAAGCATATTCCTTTCCTTCAGTAAAGAATTTGGTACAGATAAAAAATTTAGTATATGAAAATATATAATACTAAATTTCATCATCAATCAACTGAATTCAACATCAACAATTGATTCAACAATTCATTATCAACTGAAACGCCTTTATGTCAGTATCCAGGTAATTTACAATTCTTTTACATAAATATTTAAAGAAGAGGCTTTTAGTGTGATTTGATACAAAATTCTTAACCAGTGCTTGTAATATTTTATAAAATATGGCATCGTTCTCTGATAGTTAGTTAATTTTAGATGGCTCTTAAACAAAAGTGTTTAAAACCTAGGTAATTTACAAAAAAAAAAAAAAAAAAAAAGAGAGAGAGAGAAAAATAAGGACTGATTTAGAGCCACAAATATTGTGATAGATAAGTGAGACACGACAAAATATTGTTTGTCTTTTGAACTTTGTATTTTAGTTTATCTTTATTTTATGATTAAGAGAGATTATATTTTAATATGAAAAATTAACAAATTTTATACTTTATTGTTTAGATGCTTTCGTTTATTTATATATATTTTTTTTTCAAAGTTGTATTGTCAGCTAATCTTTTATATATTAACGTCTGGCAAACATTTTTGTAAAACGAAGAAATTCAAAAATGCGAATTTTAAGACATTAATACGACAGAACTTCATAAACACTCCTTCACGTTCCTCACATACTACAGCACTAAATGTATATTTAAATATTTTTAAAAAATAGGCAATTAAAACTTTTTTATCATTTTCCACAACCGGCTCTTTACAAAGTTGCTTCTACAAATCTTCAGATAATTGGTTGTAACGTGGCTCATACACAAACAATACTTTTTCCCTTATGAGCTTCCGTATTGAGTGTAGGTATAAAAGTTTTGAATTAATTTCCGATTTTTTTTAAACAAAACATAATTTAATAATGCATAAAAATTATCTGTAAAACTCTTTGAATTGTGCCCCTTAACGAATAAGTTGGTGGTATGAAAGATAAGCCGAAAATAAATTAAATTAAATTAATGTTAAAATTAATACAATATATATAATTAATAAATTTTATAATATAATTAATTTTTATCGTACTTCTTAACCTTTAACAACTCTATCGTATGTTAATTCTTACAATTTTTTTGTAACTTTCTTTTTAGGTGCGTTCGTAATTATATAAATACGTAGCACCTATTGTCGTAGTCTGGTCCTTCCGTCTGTCTGTCCGTCCGTCCGTCTGTCTGTCCGTCCGTCCGCATATAACAACGCAAAAACTACCCAACCGAATGGTTTGGAATTTAAGATATATTATCTTTGCAGAATTTTGTCTAGTCATTTCAAATTTTATTAAAATCGAATCAAAACTTTAGGAGATATTAATAAAAATATTAAGAAATTTGAATTTTTTAAGAAAATTGGTTCTTTCTTATTATAGGAGCTTCCGAGGTTTAATGATCAAGCGACCGAGATACTTATTTTATGACAGAAATTAATCTGCAGACGATATAATTCATTTCACAGAATTAAAAATTATCAAGATCTGAATATTTATATAACTAGCTATAGTACGAACGCACCTCATTTGTCACGTTTGACGTACAATTTCCAACTTGTTTAACATTATAAAGTAAATAAATGTATTTAAAAATCCTCAAAAGGCACTTTTAAACGTTGCATAAAATAAAGTTCAATATTAAGAAACCAACAAACAAATGCGATATAGATTTATTTTTTTCTTTTCACTATTCTTCAAAATATTTATAAGATAGGGTAATTAATTTTTGAGCGTAAAGTGTCGCTATTACTATTACAAGAATTGTTTAAAATATTTCTGTATAATTAAGCGTTTCTTTGATAACAGTGTTATAATTAACATATAATTGAATAAATTTGATAATAAAAGCACTTTGAAATAAAAACTTCTTAGCTACTTAAAAAACAAAAAATAAATTCTTAAGATCACGCAACCCAGATAAGGTATTAGTTGCTTTATTTAAAATCTGCATTTTAGAATCATTTATAAGATACTGAACTACTTTTTACAGCATAAAACGTCTGTGTCATTTACAGAACTTAAATACTGCTTTTTTCGACTGCTGAAATAAATCTTTTTATCCTTTACTCAAGTTGCAAAAAAATATGTAAATTATTTTCTCTCGAGAAATACTTCTGTGTAATAGGATAACAAAGAAATTAAATTTCAAAAATATGCTACTTTACCAATAGAAAAATAGAACTAAGCAATAATTTAAGGAAAATGAAAATTACAACTTACTTTTAACTCATTTTCAGAAGCGAAGAAATTTATTAAACCCAATTGTACCTTAAGGCTAAGCTGTTTAACACATGAATTATGTGCTTAAATACTATAAACTATATACTTTGACAATGGAAGTATGATTATTAGTGAGCAATGATATTTTGAAGTAGAACATTCTTATACCGAACACTTATAAACAAGAAAAAAATATTCAATTGTTACCTCGAGAAATAGGTATATGGACATATGATGGTGGTTGACTGAAAATATTGATAAGAATCTATTTATATAACACGCAAGTGAGGTGACGATTCCGGGCAGAACCCATCCATCTAACAACAATTTCCTGTCAAATTTAAACATTTTTCGTTATAGCAGCTGTCAACAATTAAAAATCCATAGTAAAATTCTTTCCACAACAATTAATTTTCCATTGAAAGATTTCCACGAGAAAAATGAAAATGAAACAAAAAGTTTCAAGAATGAAAAAAAAAAAAGATGAATATGACGTCATATTGAAAGTATAACAGATTTGCCAATTACTCAATAATACAAGGAGCGTAAATAAGAGTAAATACAGATAGAAGATGAATATGAGGTCAGCAGGTGAATATATAACGTCATGTGAGTTTGAGGAACGTATTGAATCGTTATAAAAAAAACCCTATTATGGAAATATTGGCATATTTTAACATTTTGAGGTTATCTGAATTCGTTTTCGCTATTTTTAGATCTATACCACATACGTATATACGTGTGTGTATGCATGTATATTAGAATTTCCACAAATGTTCAGGTCCCAAAGCTTATTCTTAGTAAAAAACTGAAATAAGATTCTTTACAAAAAAAAAAAAAATTTACATGTTTATATTTCTTGCAATACAAGTCAATAAAAGCTATTTGCATTGATATTGAACTCAATCTATATCTGTTTTCCTTTATTAATTAAGATAGATCTGTAATTTATCCTCTGTTTTGTCATCTTATTTACATCAGATTTGTTGTTAAAATCCCAGAGGCGCACGCATTAATCAGGCCATGAACTTAAGGAAAACTGACATGAAACGTTATTGACGATGTATAGTATATGAATATTTTTATCAATTATTTCAAATTTTCAGCGAAAACCATGATTTTTACCCACCGTCCTAGGGCGAGCATTTACACTAGTTCCACATAAATGACTAAGAATATTACCATATTACATACAGGATAACTGAAACATCATTCAACCCAGACAACTAAAGTTTCAATCAAGTATATATGTGATATATGTACAGTAAAATGGTCTTATCACAATGCTGTGCTTTTTAAAGTGCAATAATTATTTTAAAAATTATTTACCAATAAAATAAACATCCAATATCAACAAAGTTTCAATCGAATATAATGCTAATTTATTTTGCAATAGAAATTATACCAGAAATGTTCTTAAACAAGTAATTTTTAGAACACTAAATGTACATTTATTTCTGCTACATTTTTCTTTCTAATGTCAAGCTTTAATTTTCATCTATCAAGTATTAAATTTAGTTATTTGCAGTTTATTAGTAAAATAAGATAATTAGATGACAATGCAAAAATGATTTTTTTTAAATAGCATTATTACATATATAGTGATACAAAGATTTTTTTATTTTATTTTTTTTATGTTAATAAAAAAAAATGCCTTCCCTTGACAGCGATTGATGCATTATAATAAAATAATAAAGACATTATATGAAAACTCTATTATTTAATTTGAAGAACTTTTGCTAAGCAGTAATCTAAATATAATGCAAATTATAATTACTTCTATGTCAATTCCAGAAATTTAGGAATTTGTCTATACGCTATTGGTGTTTAATATTTTAATTATATATCCTTGGATGCTATAAATTATATACTTAGTCAGTGAAAACATGGTCATTAACAGATAATGGCAATCTTTCGAAGTTGGAAAAATCCTTAAATAGGTCTCCTTTAGAAAAACAAAAAGCATCCACTATCACATTGAACAGTGGTCATTTAAGAAACAGTGGAACACTACATTTACAACCCCTTAAATTTATAGCTATTGCTTCAAGAAACAGGTGCATGGACAGAAGATGGTAATTGACAGAAGGTATTGATTACTTTTTCTCACGTAATGGTCGAAATTTTCGCCTGATTGCATGGCTAGATAATTGAAACATCATCTAATCCAGACAAATAAAGTTTCAATGAAACTTTTGAAAAAGTGTTATCTTTATGTTAGCATTCACAATTGATGGAAGAAATCGAACTTTGTGGAAATTAAGCTGTCTTATTTTAAGAAGATACCATTAATCTGAAGAATTTCGATGATAACGTTTGAAAATATAATTCCTGTCCTAGACCACCTACATGGAAAAACGTTAATGATTCAGTGTTACAATTAATGATAATCTCACAAAAAAAATTCTCTCTCATCAATCTGAGATAACATAGTTTCTGCTACATTTTTCTTTCTAATGTCGAGCTTTAATTTCTATCTATCAAGGATTAAATTTAATTATTTGCAGTTTACTAGTAAAATAAGATAATTAGATGACAATGCATAAATGATTCTTTTTCTAAAATAGCTCTGTTTATGGATTTTTTTTTACTTCTAAAGGTTGTCATTATCTGCTAATGGTCATGTTTGAATTATAGAAATATGTAGTTTATAATATGCAAGCATATAATTAAAATATTAAACGTTAACGTTTAGGAAATTCCGAGATTTCTGGAACTGAGATCAAATTAAATTAATTTTTTTCATTTGTATAATAACTGCTTTGCAATGTTTTTTTCTTGTTATTTTTTTTTATAAGTTTGTCTTTTTCATCTTATTATAATAGCCCACATAACACAGATTCGTCCAATTTTCGTTTAAAGTGCGTAATTTGGACGAAGAGACGTCTCCAATTTTCGTCCAAAAGTAGTACGTATTTCATCTAAATCTCATCGATTTATGTCCACTACCTTTTACGTAATAAGTACGTATTTTAACCGATAAATTAAACTTAAAATGAACATAATATGGCCGTCCAAAATTTGTCCACATTACATTAAGAAAAAAAACCTCTATCGGGACGAAATATAGATAACTTTTGGCCGTAATATGTCTGTTGTATTTTTAATTTATTTCATTTTTAGAATCTTAAATTTTTGGATGTATTTATTTGTATTTTATTATAATTATAGGTTCTTATATTCTCGATTTGTGACTTGATGGTTATTATTTACAAAAGTTTTATTATATATCTTTAAAATATGGAATTTAATTATTTGCCACCATTATTAGTGGCATTATAATGACTAAAATAGTATTATTTCAGTCAACAGTAAATGTTATTGATAATATTTTATATTAGTTCACTTAGGGGTTTTTTTTTTTAAATTTTTTTTTTATTTATTTATTTTAATCTTGAATTTTTATTTATTGTTAAATAATTGTTGTACTTTTTTTTTTATAGAATGATTTTAATATAAAAATTGGGGATAAAGCAAGTAATATAAGCTTTATTTGTTTCAAATTAAATAAGTAATATTATACAATATTATGTATACTTGCATGTATAGTTAAAATAATTTTCTGTAGAGAATGGTTAAAATAATTACTGACAGTAATTTAGTGATAATTTCTGAAATAAGAAAGAATCCATTCATTATACTTGCGGCGTTTATTATTAGATTATATTTATATTATGGTATTTCATCGCTTTTATTCAATCATGACCATTATTTATATGTATTATAAAAAGCAAAGTTATTTTGATTTTTGTTACTTACATGAAAGGTTGCTAAGGAAATACAACAATTGAAATTTGAATATCACTTTTTTCATACAGTAATATTCGGCTTACTTAACCGCAGAATTTCTAGAATTAAACAAGGAGAATATTATTATTCAGAAATTGTGGTATTCAAAATTCAACAATTGTCTTCTTGTGGGAACCCTACTTATATTCTTAGGTTCATATAATTATCTGCTTCAGTTTTATATTAGATTTTTTTTTTTTTTTTTTTTTTTTTTTTAATGACATAAAAAATTCAACTGATATTACCAATGATAGTGTATTCTAGATTTTAAAAAAAAATCTGCATAAAATATTATAAATTAGAGAGTTTACTTTGCAAAAAAAGAGCATTTTGGAGAATATTTTAAAGTACGCCATGACAATTAAGTAAACTGCTATGAAAACAAAAAGAAATTGCGAAAACTAAATCTCGAGTAGAAAAAAAATGCTAAAGACAAAAAAACTGAAGTTATACACTTTTCCAACATGGGAGTTTTGCGTATAGTTTTGTTCCACAAACCAGTTTTTGATCATCAATTTTCTTTACCACCCGTTTACATCTGCAAAAAGATCACTGCATAGTGGCTTTAGGATTTGGCACAGGTTTGTACACCTTAGGGAATTTTTTATTTTATAACATTCTTTTTGTTAGGCTAAAAAAAAAAAAAAAAAAAAAAAAAGAGGGGTGAAAAGTGTAAAGACCAGCAGGTATCAAAGATGTCAATCTTTATAGTAGAGTACTGAAGGTGGTTGGATGGTCGCTTTATCCGCTTTATCTCAAATACTCTTAATAAAATAATTTTAAAATAAAGAGACTAGTGTCAAAGGCGTATTATTATCGCCATTAAGAGGCTACTTCACTCACGGTTAAACAACTGCTTGCTAATGTTAATCCTACGGGAGAAAAAAAAAAATAAAATATCTCGTTTGTATTTCAATATTTTTAGATGATTTATTTATTTATTTATTTATTTATTTTACATTGGATACCTGAGGTCGATCTCTACGCAGGCCATTTTTACTTTTTCGATTTTGATTGCAGATTTTTCTTTATGCGGTTACTGTCACTTTCGAAATCAATTCCGAACGTGAAAGCTTCCTAATAAAAAAAAAAATCTGTAAACAAAATCAAAAAGTAAAGAACGGCCTTTGTAGAGATCGATCTCAGCTACCAAACGAAAAAAAAATCGTTTAAAAATATTGAAATACAAACGAGATATTTAAAAAAAAAATTCTCCCATAGGATTTACACTAGCGAGCGGGTGTTTTCGCGTGGGTGAAGTAGCCTCTTAAGAGGAAGATTAGCCATTTATCTGTATCTAGTTTTGTTAACTAGAAATACTGAAGATTTTTAAATTGAGTGTATTCAGAAAAACATGCATATATATATATATATATGGACTGATTCATCCATATTATTATTTCTTTTAAGTTTACAACGACAGCATTTAACTAGTTTAGCTTTTTCATAGAACAACTTCGAAAGTCCGTTAAGAAAATGAAAGCGTAATTTTCATAAGTAGAGATGCTAAAGATAATTTTTTGCATTTATTTCTTTACTATTCAAGACATGTCTTTGCATCTGAAATAGTTAAAATCATGTTGTACTACCCAGATATTAAATGTTCTCATCAACATAACAATACAAAAAAAAAAAAAAAAAATGCAGGAAGCTTTATCGTTTAATCCTCTTCACCGCTTCTGTTTCAATTATTGTATAGATTCAGCTCACAATTCCTTAGTCCATGAACTCAAAACTTCCCACTTTTGTATAAATATTTCCATTCACACTCCAGTGACCAAAAGGGTAAAATTCTTGTTTAAGGCATCGGTGATCAGGGAGAGAGTTTTGTTTTGAATACGTGAAGTGAATGGACAGATCTAAAGTAGCAGAGCAACGTGCATTAATCCATCTCGACCGTCCTTGTCACCGTAAAATTCAATACTTTATGGAGAGGAAATCTGATAGGGATTTTATATGTGAGTGATAAAAAAGATTCCCTTCAAGTACGAATACTTCTTTAGCGGTCATTCCCATGTCGCGAAAATGAATTCCGAACTTTTGTATCTTTGTTCTGTAATCGTGCGTTTGCCGTGCAATCAAATACATTCTTTTTTAAACTTTATATATTTAATAAACTATTAAAGAGTTCAAAAGTTTAGGAACGACGAAATTAAATATGTCTATTAAAACCTACATTTCTGATGTCATATTGTAAATATATATATATATATATACATATATAAGGTGGTGTGGCTATTTTTTACCCTTTGAAGGGCGGTGGGATATAATATATCCCACTTAATTTTAATTCCCAAACGCCACACTGACACCGGAATTTTGGAATCAAATTTATAATATAAGTGAAGCAAAGATTTTGCTTATTTTTCAATAAATTTTTTGTTAAATCCCGGTGTGATTCACTGATTTCAACATTTTAGAAACATAAGTACTTTGCTCCTGAAAGGATAAATGAGAAAATATTGCATTTTACTTAAGCAATTCTTACAAATTTCCTAGCAGTTTGATCATTTGTATAAGAGTTACACATGATAATATACTCAATTTTTTTTTTTTTGCGTTCGTTATATATAAGAAGATAATAATTTACAATAGAAAATATAATGTTCTTTATTTTAACAACATACCTAAATGTCGAAGAAATAAGCCTATTCTTTCGAAAGTGAAAGTTCAGATAGATAAACAAACGATCCATATATTTATCCTTGTAAAATGTGTACAGAATCGCCAAAAAAATATCTAATAAGGAGTTTTATAAACTGTATACAAAAGTCTTTTCATGTCCAGATACATCTTTAACGTTCTTTACCATGTTCCAAAATTGAATTCTTAACTTCTGTATACTGTTAAAACTCTGAAGCAAATTTTCCAATCACTCAACCGTTTTCAAAGATAACGATTACTTGACCAGATTATTAAACCTATCTGACTAGATTATTAACCATATTATGGTCAGAATAAAGTTAAATTACAGTTATGTAACCGTTTTCTATAAAAAGCGTTGAATGAGGGGACAGTTTGCTGCACATTTTTAACACTTTATCCTCTTTCTGTAATCGCTCATTTTCCATGCAAATAAAATAGTAATTTCATTTCAAAACTTTGCTATTTAATTAACTATTAATTGCATTCGAAAAGACATTAAGACATTCGAAAGTATTGAAATGACGATTAAATTTGTCTATTAGAAGTTTCATTTAGGAACATATATTATATTAGAGTGATTATCCTATATGCGAAAATTTTTATATTAGAATCTAAAATTATCCATTGGGCTATCTGGTTTTCCTTACCATTAAACAGAGTTTACTCATCCCGATGTTTAGCATGATGTTTAGCAAAATGTGGAGCATGGGTCAAAGTTTTTAAGTTCAATTTCAGCGCTGTCTCTGCGGGCGACTGTGAAAGGTTTTCAAGATTTTTGTTATACGTGAACGATAATTTTGGCCACTGTCACTTCTGAAGTGCTCCCTGAACACACATTTCTTATAATAATATGACCAACACTGGTTGATGCTTAACAAAATCCCTCCCTCCTTCTATACGAAAAACGCCAAAATCGAAGTATTGTTAATGACACGAAAACGTTTCGAATTCAATAGTTTTGCTATTTATGAGCTTTAAATTTAAGGTCCGGCTTTCATTATAGAACTGCTAAAAACCTTCGTACAAGAGTTTTGCTCCTGTATCGGAACATACTGTACTGTATGCTTTAGTACTATACTGAGTATACTGTACTGTATGGAGATATCGCAGGTTTCACACATGAAGGTGATATACTAGTAAATAATTTATTAGTGATAACTCTGAGAAAATGAAAATAAAGAGCAATTTTTGGATTTCAATTTATATAATGTTGATGGAAGTGACTACCTTTGTTGACTCAGTTAGATATCTTATGCTTTCTAAGCTATCTACTCAGTAAATATATTCAGTTTTCAAATGTAATGAAATCTCTAAATTCCGTCTCTTATACACAAAAGAGTGTTAACATTTATTTGGTAGTCTAATAGCGGATCGTATAAATATAGTGCAGATAGATATCTTAAAGTTTAGGGTTTAGCATATTAAAAAAAGTTAAACAATTTAATACTTTTTATTAATTTAAACTTACAATAATGATATAAGAAATACGTAGTTTTAGAAGTGTTATTTGGATAAAAGTATCTAAAACACTGAATGAAATCCTTACTTTGAAAATTTGTATAAAGGCTAAAAACATTCTTTATAATTGAGTGAACGTATATTAACTTGTTTTTCGCTTCCATACAAAATATTAAAAATAATTGAAACTTTTCACACATTTTCGTCCTCTTTAAGGTGTGATCCATTAATCATGTTAATTATGTCACACAAATTTTGTGGGGATTTTACCCCTCCGTCCCCCAATGTCACAAGTTGTCACACTCAAGTAATAGCCTCCGCCTTGTTGTGATGTCACATATGTTGCAACTATTAATTTAGAGTTGATGTATGCAAAATTAAACGTTACACGCGATCTATTACCTCCATCATTTGTGTGTTTCTGTAAATGAACTCTAAGAGCTGCATACTTGATTAACTAACAGAATTAAGATATTGACAGGATCAATACACTGTCTGAATAAGATTCGAATTCATTCAGCATTTCGGATATTATCGTGATTAAAATTTTGTATGTTTTTTGTTTTTGTGTGTGCTTGTAAACGAACTATAAGAGCTACATGTTAAAACTCTCAAGATCTTGTGTGCTTTTGTTTCAAGCAGTTCAAATCTACAGAAAAATAGGAACAATACTTATATCTATTACTACCTAAATGACAATACATATTTTTTTTTTAGTAAATGGACTTTATTCATTGTTTAGTTTGCAAATGCCTACCTAATTGTTTTCATAATTTTGGTGTGACATCAGAATGTAATAACGCACTTCCTTCCTCTATCACACTGGGTTACATATTGTGGACCTCACCCCTATTGAAGTGTACGTAATTAATGGATGACCCTTAAAATGATTTTAACAACTTTTTTTTTTTTTTTTTTTTTTTTTAAATAAATATATGTATTTACTTAAAACTGGTTCATTAGAAAATTAACATTTTTAATCAAACCTTATCCATGAGTAAAAAGATGTGGCTATTAAAACATTAACTCAAATTTCTAACATATATTTTTGAATACATTTTTGTTTCTCTCAAGTAATTTTGACAACTTTTTTCATTTTCGTTCGCTTAAAAAAGATTCATTCAGAAAGACATACATTTAAAATAAATATAAACATCGAATTAAACATTCGCAAGAAAATGATTAAAAAAAAAAGTTCACATTACGTATACAATAGCTTAAATTTCAAAGACATAATTCTTCCCACACTTCTTCATCCTTATAAAGTAATTTTAATAACTACTTTATTCTTATTCACTTAAAAAAAGATTCATTCATCCACAAATTACATCATTCTCACTTTTCTTCCGCATCTGAACAATCCTCTTCACTTCAGTTACTTTGTAACGTGGTTTAAATTATAAACACTTGACGGAGCGTGAGTTTCGTTTCTTTAAATTCAGAGTCACGCTATTTGAGACGGAAATATATAGTTATGTTATACTTTCCACTGAATAAAGGGTTTGCCAACCGTGTACACAATCCGTCAAATTTATTATCGTGTTAAAAAATTGTAATCATATCATGTCTGGTTTCACCTGAGCATTAACTTCAACATTAAAAAAAGGAAATGTTTGTTTTGCGACTGAACTTTTCAGCATTAGTTTCTATTGAATTATAAATCTTTAAAGCTTTAGTTTTGTAATACTCAGAATAATGGTGAGTAATTCTTTCTTTATAATATGACATTTGCTGCAGATTTCATTGTTATAATAGCTTGTGCAAATCTGTATTCGTAGATATTTGAGTTAGATTTTTCATCTACAAGATATGGCAATAAAGTGCAGTGAATGATTAGTTATTTCGTAAGATATGATAAGGAATGATCAGGATTCATACATGCAATACAGGGTTTATGATAAAGCATGGAAGAGATACTCCATAACATGTTTGACCATTTCTGAGTACGGCATAGTAATAGGCATAACAGATTTTTGTTAGTAGCACTGTAGAGTGTAAAGGTGTAGCAGCGCTTGTGGCAGAAAACTAATTTAAAGTTCTGTTTCAAAGATAGTAAACGGGCGAAAGAAAGTCATATGCTGAAATAAGTTTACAGAAATGAAACCGTATTTTTTATGTACATTTATAAATGGTTTGAACTGTATGGGCCTAAATGGAGAACGAACCAGACAGTCAAAGACGTGACAATGGTTCTCCATGCAATATAAAAAGAGAAATGCACCTCCAGTTTTCAGTGATTGTATAGTCATTTTCAAAAGCTCACTGCAGACGATAATGCTGAAAAGATGCGAATGACATTGTGCTATTGTATTTTCTAATACGTTGGCCAAAATTTGGGCTATTTAGGACCAACTCTTTTAGTTACTCATTTTCAGTAGGATTTGGTAGAGATATGAGGCCGTTGTGACAACAGAAATTAAAATGTTCTCTAGTCTCCTCACTACTGAAATGGAGAGCATTAGAATGTTTGCAGAAATTTATATTGCACCTAAATAATGTTCGGGTGATTCACTCTTGAACTCCAGTATTCTCCCGCCATGTGTGATTCTGATAATTTAAATGCAATCTCACTTCCGCTATATTTCGTAATAGACGTCCTCTTCTAGCAGGTCTATCACGGTTTTCCATCTTTGGATCATCAAAGTAAATGCAGTTAAAAATGTAATATCAGTAAATTAGATTGTAGTCACAGAAAACATGTAGAAGAAGCAATTATTTGTACACGAAGAACAGGTGAAAATTAAGAAGCAACAACGGAGAGCTTTGTGAATTTTAAACAATTATTTCCAAACAATTTTACTTCGTGCTTCCCTCATCAGTAAGGTAAAACGCACTTTTTTAATACGTCACGTAAAGCTCGCTCAAAAGGAAAAAAAAAACTTCGCATTTTTATTGATAACATTGTACGACGATTGTATAAGAAATTATTATACATTTTCACGTGGATAATGGAAAAAACATGTATCATTTCCATAATAGGAATATTTGTTTGCATTGAAAATTAACCCCACAAAGAATTGGAGGGGTTAGAGATGAAAATTTATGTTTTTGCCGACACCTGGGGGCGAGGTGGGGTGGGGGTTAAGCCCATTCTAAAATATATAAAATGCAAAGATCATCCCAATAGTTTTCTCGTAGTTTTGAAAGAACTTATTTCTGTACGGAATTATATATACAGATTGCAATTATACATTAAATTCTCAAATTCTCGAATAATATAGATTTTTAAAAAGGTTTACAGGTTAAAACATTAAAAAAAATTATTTGTGAGATAATTTTTTAGCAGGAACAAGCTACTTTAGTAAATATAGTATAGTTGGAAATGTAATCGACTATAGGTAACACAGTGAAACTGTGAAAACGAAACCTGTCTATAACGGAATTCTACCTTAAACAGAATAATTTTATGGACCCGGAGGAGAAAAATAAAAAAGCGGTAAAATTACGACAATTGGTGTATTTAGACAAAAATGTCTAAAACAATTTTTTTTTTTTTTTTTGTACTTTGCGATTTTGTCTTAGAAAGTTTTGTTGTATTACATATATAAAATTTCAATTAAATTTTAATTTAAAAAGCACAGTGTTTAACTTCTGTCCAAGAAAACATATCGAGTCCGCCTAAACGCCTTGAACACCCAGGTTAAAATCTTTTATGAGAAAATACATAACAAATCCGAACACCCAATTATAATATACTTCATCAGTTGCTAAAAGGTGTTAAATAAAGGCCTTAAAAACAGCAAAAAAGTTTTAATAAACTGTCTACATATTCCGACTTCACTGGAGCCTTTATCAAGACAAATAAAAATATTATTTGTCTGGAGTTTTTATTTGTTTTGATAAAGTTTTCGATGCAGTCGAAACATGTAGATAGTTTATTAAAACATTTTATAGTTTTTATGGTTTTTACACATTTTAGCAATTAAATAAAGTATACTTTTTTGAGAATTTGAGACTGCAGTATTCACTTTTATGTGCATCAAAATGATTAAAATCTTTATTACTTTAATAATAACTTTAATAACAAGTTGGGAATTGTACGTCAAACGTTACAAACGAGGTGCGTTCGTACGCACGTTTTAGAATTAAATTCATGATATCCCGTGCGTAGAACGGGTTAAACAGCTAGTTAAGTATATATTTTATGACACTGTTCATACAAATATCTTAACTAGTTATATAAATATTCAGATATATATGTATCAGCTAGTTATATAAATATTCAGATCTTGATGATTTTTAATTCTGTGAAATGAATTATATCGTCTGCAGATTAATTTCTGTCATAAAATAAGTATCTGGGTCGCTTGACGATTAAACTTCGGAAGCTCCTATAACAAGAAAGCACCGATTTAAAAAAAAAAATTCAAATTTCTTAATAAATATTTTTATTAATATCTCCTAAAGTTTTGATTCGATTTTAATAAAATTTGAAATGTCTCGGCAAAATTCTGCAAAGATAATATATTTTAAATTGCAAACCATTTGGTTGGGTAGTTTTTGCGTTGTTATATGCGGACAGACAGACAGACAGACGGACGGACAGACGAACGGACCAAACGACGACTATAGGTGCTACGTATTTATATAATTACGAACGCACCTAATAAGCGTAGCATCAAATTTTCTTATTGAAAGTGAATGATATTTGAACAGACAACGCACTTAATAAATAACATTTTCTTAAAATGATTTTTTTTTTTTTTTAAATGCTATGTTCTCACATACACAACATGGATTCCTTTTCCATTAGAAACCTCTCTTGGATGAAAACAAGACAGCCAGTTTCTAGCGGAAAAAAGACTATAACCTGCTGCATCATAATGCAATGTTTAATTACCGGGGGCTTTCAAGCTTATTATTTTGAATGACAGCTTAATTGGAAAGCTTGTTCTTGGACAAAGTAAATAGAATTAAATGTACTTAAAAGCTTCGCATATTTTCCTGAACAGTGTTAATTGTTTGAGAGATTCTAACGAGATTAGAAATTCACTAAAAGTTTCAACGACCTTTGATGGATTATGTTTAAATGAACTGGCATTATGCATTGAAATTACGTAAGGGTTGTGAATACGATATTTTTTTTTATATGTATATATTTAAAAAAACAACTTAATATCTCTTACATAACGTTAGAGTTTGCATTTTTGCAGTTAAAGAAGATTTTTTTTTTTTAATCATACACTATTAAAAAGAATATGATTTTTCCTCAAGAAAAATATATTGTAAAGAAATTTGCTATTGCGATTGTATGTCGAAATTCTTTGATTATTATCCTTTTTTTTTTTAAGGTTTTTCGTCCGATGTTATAGAAATCTCTTTAGATTATTAAAGTAATATATTTTATGCCGACGTTCAAGATCTAAGAAAAATATTAAATCAATAAATCAGAAACGTTACATAATTGACATCATGATCGAAATAAGAGTTAAAACATGGGAACTGGTGAAGCATTATATAGGGTGGTCCAAAACTATTATGCTCATTTCATGTTTGAAAAAATAAAAGAACAAAGTGAGGTAAGTACATGTTTATTGTTTTCTTGGAAAGACAATTCAAAACAGTTTTACACAACAACATTTTAAACATTAAATAAGTTCCACATTTCCCGTCTCCTTAAATTGTTGGTACCAACGTTTTATAGGGTCCTTTCTTAGAGGACGACGATTTGAGTATTCTAAACGAAAACGTCTCTGCACAGTTACAACGTATTTGTTTTCATGGAACCACAAAACGCACATTGTTTTTACTAATCGTTTTGAAAATCGAAAAAAAATTTTTTTTGACGGATTTACACGTTTCAGACTCTGGAGATTCCGAAAAACATATTTTTAGAAAACAGAAAAAATTGGCCGTCCGTCTGTCTGTAAACGCTCTATCTCCCGAACAAATTGAGATAGAGACTTGAAATTTGGTATGTGCTTAGTATGTATAATAATGGGAAGAAGCTTATTTAATTTCAGTAGCCTCGATTATCCGGAACTATTCTTTTCGGACTCTCGAAGTATTCGTTCTGATAAAAGGTACATAAAAATTTCGAAATTTTTTATTTTTAGAAGTGAATATAAAATACAGTAAAAAACATAAATTTTGCATAAAGAATGAAGTCGATCAGATACTTAGTTGCCGAGATATTAGTAATCATATTTTCCACAATCTTCGAGTTTTCATGACCCTGTATTTCATTCAAAGATATATTTTAATTGGAAATGAGACGCTTAATGCGACACAGTAAACCGTTAGCTAATATGAGTATCAATTTTGGAGCTACAAGGATGTTTCTTTTACGCAATTCAGTAATAGAGCATTTAAACTTTATGACGTCATCAAAAGACACGATTTCATTCGATTAGCAATGCAGTTTATAAATAGTTTACACATGTTTTATTTTAATCTATACTAATATTATAAAGGAGTAAATCTTGTTTGTTTGTTTGTAGGGGGTAATCTCTGGAACTACCGAACCGATTTCAAAAGTGATGGTGGCAAATTGATGGTGACAACCCCTGCTCCAACATAGGCTATATTTTATGTCGGTGCCACTAACCCCAGGGGGTGCAGGAGCAAAAAACGTTCTAAAATTGCGATTTTTCAGTTATCACACTGGCTGTCAACCCCTGAGAGCTTGGCAGACGGTTCTGTATGTATGTATGTACGTACGTAATGCGATAACTCTTCATAGAAATATCCGTTTTCCTTCAAATTTTGTTTATAGGTTCACTGTGTAAGGCGCTTCCCTGATTAGTTTTCGGGATTGATTGGTCAAGTATAAAGGGGGGGGGGGAACAAGGGTCTAATTCCCCCCCCTTAATTTATATAAATGGGTTTTTCATGCAGAATTATTCCGTTTCCCTTCAAATTTTGTTTATAGGTTCACTGAGTTAAGGCGCTTCCCTGATTAGTTTACGGGTTTGATTAGTTAAGTATAAAGGGGGGGGGATCGGGGGGCTAATCACCCCCTTAATTTATATAAATGGGTTTTTCATGCAGAATTATTCCGTTTTCCTTCAAATTTTGTTTATAGGTTTACTGTGTTAAGGCGCTTCCCTGATTAGTTTTCGGGATTGATTAGTTAATATAAAGGGGGGGGATCGGGGGGCTAATTCCCCCCTTAATTTATATAAATGGGTTTTTCATGCAGAATTATTCCGTTTTCCTTCAAATTTTGTTTATAGGTTCATTGGGTTAAGACGCTTCCCTGATTACTTTTCGGGATTGATTGGTTAAGTATAAAGGGGGGAACGGGGGGCTAATCCCCCCTTAATTTATATAAATGGGTTTTTCATGCAGAATTATTCCGTTTTCCTTCAAATTTTGTTTATAGGTTCACTGTGTTAAGGCGCTTGCATGATAATTTTCGGGATTGATTGGCTGAGTATAAAGGGGGGAACGGGGGGGGGTTTATCCCCCCCTTAATTTATATAAATGGGTTTTTCATGCAGAATTATTCCGTTTTCCTTCAAATTTTGTTTATAGGTTCACTGAGTTAAGGCGCTTCCCTGATTAGTTTTCGGGATTGATTAGTTAAGTATAAAGGGGGGGAATGGGGGGATAATCCCCCCCTTAATTTATATAAATGAGTTTTTCATGCAGAATTATTCTATTTGCTTCAAAATTTGTTTATAGATTCATTGGGTTAAGACGCTTCCCTGATTAGTTTTCGGGATTGATTGATTAAGTATAAAGGGGGGGAACGGGGGGCTAATACCCCCCTTAATTTATGTAAATGTGTTTTTCATGCAGAATTATCCCATTTCCTTCAAATTTTATTTATAGGTTCACTGTGTTAAGGCACATCTCTGATTAGTTTTCGGGATTGATTGGTTAAGTATAAAGGGGAGGAACAAGGGGCTAATTCCCCCTTATCTATACTAATACATAAAGTAGTAAAGATTGTTTGTTTGTTTGTTTGTAGGGGGTAATCTCTGGAACCACTGAAGCGATTTTAAAAGTGATGGTGGCAAATTAATGGTGATAACCCCTGCTCCAACATAGGCTATATTTTATGTCGGTGCCACCACCCCCAGGGGGGTGCAGGAGCGAAAAACGTTCTAAAATTTCGATTTTTTGTGTACTGAAGGAGATAGAAGCATCAAATTTGGTATGGTAGTTACTTATAAGATGTAAATGCTCTCTAAGAACAAATTATAAAAACGTTCGCAATTTAAAAGGGTGAGATGAGGAAGAAGCGTTCTAAAAACATTCTAAATTACAATTTCTATGGAATCTCTGAAACTACAGAACCGATTTCAAAAGTGATGGTGGCAAATGGATGGTGACAGTCCCTGCTCCAACATATGTTAAATTTTTTGTCGGTGCCACTGCCCGCAGAGGGTGCAGGAGCGAAAAACGTTCCAAAATTATGATATTTTCAATAATGAAGGAGTTAGGAACTTGACATTTTGTATGGTCGTTACTTACAAAATTTAAATGTTCTATAAGAACAAAGTCTAAAAAAATTCGAAATTTAAAAGGCTGAAATAAGCAAAAAAATTTCTAAAAACATTCTAAATTACAATTTGTGTGGAATCTCTGGAACTACTAAAGCGATTTCAAAAGTGATGGTGGCAAATGGATGGTGACAATCCCTGCTCCAACATAGGCTATATTTTATGTCGGTGCCACTACCCCGAGGGGGGTGCAGAAGCGAAAAACGTTCTAAAATTGCGATTTTTGCGATGCTGAAGGAGCTAGAAACTTCAAGTTCGGCATGATTGTTATTTATAAGATCTAAATGCGCTCTAAGAACAATTTCTAAAGAAAAATGATCTAATGATTCTGCGATTTTTCAACTATTGAATTTCTAAAATTACCAAATTTTACAATAGAGTACCATAGCGAAACCTTCACGCGTAAAAAGATAATGATAAGGGCGACGTGTCCTGACGTGTATATTGGCTATAGCACGAGTCACAAATTATAGTATCCTTATTATTCTGTTAAAATATAAAAGTGAATTATGAAATGTCAATATTTTGTTTGATTAAAGGTTCGTTAAGAGAAATTGACCAGCGTAGCGGGCGTAGCTTGCTAGTATATTATATTATGCATATCCATGATGTGTAAGTATTACGGTGGCCCCCAAAGACTAGTTTCCTGTACGGTAGCCATTTGCAGATTGACGCAATCAATAAATTTTCCCCGCGCAATGTTGTCGCACCATCTACTGGCTTATGTGAAACTTATTTAATGTTTAAAAGCTGTTGTGTAAAACTGTTTTAAATTGTATTTCCAAGAGCACAATAAACATGTAAGTATCTCATTTTGTTATTTTTTTTCAAACATGAAATGCGCTCAGTAATTTCGAACCACCCTGTATATAGTGAAATATAAAGGGATAAAAATTTATAAGTGCGATACTTACATACGATGCACTTAGTTACTTGTGAGCAAGCAGAGTTATACAAATTTGATAAAATCTGGTAGACATCAAAAAATTCTAGTCGATAATAAAATTTATTTACCCCTCTCCCTTTCCCGTCATTTATTTTCAAAAACCAAAAATTTTTTTTATAAATGAATTTAGAAAAAAATAATAACAAGAATGGTTTAGAATTATTAGTTACATACTTTAGAATAGTATCAAAATATAATATCTAAGTTTTCTAATAACATTTATCAAAATTTCATATTTCTGAAAAAAAAAAAAAAGAAAAAAAAAAAAGAGAAAGAAATACTGTAAAGGCTGACTTAACCGACATGTTCGAAAATTGCTGAATACTTCAAATGTCCGGATAGTTGAGCGCTACAAATTCTGTAGCTGTTGAGTGGGGCATTGATAAAATTGTGAAGTAGGAAAACATTTTTCTCCCTATTTTCCTATTAAAATTATTCTGATTTTATAATTTTAAAATTTGCAGAACTTATTTTTGCCAAATTAAAAATAACGTAAAAAATATTTTTTGTTTGAATATGGTTTCTAAGTTTATTTCTTAATATTGGGGAAGAGGAAAAATGCCTTTTGTGTTCATTTTTTAGGTCAATTTTTGTAAAAAAAAAAAAAAAAAGAAAAAAAGAAAAAAGGAAAAAGAAAAAACCAAGCCGTGCTTGTGAGCATATATTTCGATGCACCCACATACAAACACATATTACACATATAAATTCTCACACACACGTGTGACACATACATATGCTTAAAGACGTTCACGCTTGTACATTACTACCAGATGTACAAGGGTGCCACTGGCAACTATTTTTGCTACTGCTATTTCAAAACAATAATCTTCGTGGTAGATTTCTCGTACAAATATTTTATGAATCTACCACGACTGTGATTGTTTGGTCTAGTGTCTAAAATAGTCACCAGTGCAAATACAATTCTTCATTTTCTAATTATAAATTTTCATTTCACTATAAAAGTATTTAATCTGCTTTAAAATAATTTTAAATGTCTACTTAAATGTACACGAAATTTCATTTAAATGTATCTATATTTAGAGCAAAAATTGCCATTAAATCAAAAGCTCAGATTTATATATCTCAGTTTTAGCACAATTAGATGTAATCGGTTATTGATGAAACAAAAAACAAAGAGATGACTTACATGAATTCTTTGTAAAATAAAAGAAAAAAGTATGGAAATTCATTTTTTTTAAATTTATCAAATATTTCAAAATACAGCATGTATAGTTACGTTGCATTTTTGCAAAGAGTCAAAAACTACAATTTCACTTTTTAAATATAAAAATTTGTGGCTGGCGTGAAGGTAGTGTAGACTCTGGTGGAAGACTTTACTTATGGATATCTGGTACAATAGGGTGGTCACCTGAGCTACGGTTTGGAGTCACAGGATAGGTATACGATAAGGCTGAATATTCGAAAAAATAACCATTCGAGACTGCCTGTCTTTTGAAGTTTACCCAGCTACTACTATTTTTTCCGTCCTCCGTGCCCTCTCACCCTGATCTTGATACTACTTCGAAAAAAGAAAACCGTAATTATCTATCTCTTCCTGAAATCGAGAAACCCATGAGGTAAGCACTTACAATGTGCTTTCAGTTAAAGGCATTTAAATCGCCAGCTTTACACATTCGAAAGAATGAGGCAGCAACACCATGATCTCTCACTGCTTATCTGTAATTCAGTGACACTTCAGTGTATAATTGTATTCATCTCTTATCATAAATACAAACCTGCATATAACAAATTTCAAAATATTCAATAGATGTAACAACCTTTTTACAGCAAATAAAAATAATAGTGAGTAATGTGGAATATTCAATAATCTTGCTTCAACGAAAATTTAATAAATATATTACGTTGTTACGTTGACGCAAAATTTGGTAGAATTTAGTTTTTATTTTTGATAAATAACACAATAAATCAGTAATAGATTCTTCTCTATAATTCAACAATAGTATAGCAATAGTTCCTTTTCATGATCGCGAGATTTTTATCGCAAATCACACGACACCTTGCAGGTAATTGAAAGCAATAAGCAACTCTGTAGATTTATTAAACCTAAAACCATAAGTAATTTTTTATGATGTATTTTTATCCTGAACAGGTGATTTTATCGATAAAATCAAATAAAACATAGGAACATCTATAAGCTAATAATAGAAATTAATTGTAGAAAATGGCCATTCTAACAAACTAGTTTTAAAATAATCCCTCTATTTGCAGTCGTTTGGCATCGTACTACATCAAAGAATGACGATGTCAAAGCTCATTATTCACTGACCATGACATATTTAACTATTGAATAAAATACTGCAAGGATGATAATATAATAACTAGGAGGACTTAATTTAAACAAAACTAATCTTGGCATATCTAACATTTCCTTTCCCTTTCATTTATTTTAAAATTCTTCCGCTATGTTCTTGAGTTAATCCATAGCATTTAAGAACGTTTAACGGTATTTTCTATCTTAAGCATAATGCTTTGTTTAAGTTTTGATCGTGTTTGTGTAATTATAAAGCTTGTTTAAATCATTAGTAATGCGTATGGTTAAAGACGAAATATATGCATTGACGTTTTGAAACTGAGATTTTGAAACTGATTTCTGTGTATATCATTGTTCTCTAAGAGGTATTTTGATTTGACTTTGATATCTGTTTTGAATTAATTCACAACAAAGCTTCTTAACGGCTGTTAAGAAATTTATTACTGTTTGAAATTATTTTCTTCTAACAAAACATCCGAATTAGCTGCATATAATTAGATGTTAATTTCACAATAGTTAATTTTACTTATAAAAAAACCCCTTTATTTATGAGTAAATAATAATATTCAGGTCTTTTTTATCAAAAATTTTAAACAGTAATCAAAAAGTAATTACTTTCTGATAAAAAATATCAATTTATATATAATTGATATTTTGCAAATAAAACAACAACTTGTGAAAATAATTAGATGTTACTTAATTATTTTTTCAATTTAAAATTTGCGAATTTATTAGATTCAAATCCATCAAATGCCTGTGCCGTCTTACAATCATTGGCGAAATAATACACGTATTAAAATTGTATGAAATTTGTAGACATAAAAAATGGCATTCATTTTTGACAAAATTTAGATATTTTCAATATTTATTTTTAAATTTAGAAGTTATAGCTGAAATATAGGACATACATTTTTCGTGCTTCAACTATATGCTGTTTAAATATTTACAAATTTTAAATATTCGTTTACGTTTGTATGCAATTAAGCTTGATTCAAGTGATTTGCTGTTTGGCTGTAATAAAGATTTAAAAATAATAGAATTAACTGGCAACATTTTTGCTTTAGAGCGATAAGTGCAGTAATTTTTACGATGCCTTATAAAATCAGTTTGACATTTTTACCTCATGAAACCGTTTTTAATGAACTAATACTTTTGAAACTAATACTAAAAATAGTTTCAGTTAATAATATCAAAACATTATCTTCAATGAAATAGCTAAAAGAAACTATTTCTCCATATTGTTTGTAATTCATTTTTGATAAAATGCCAATTAAAAAGCAAACTGTTTAGAAACAGATTTTCATGTCTGCGCTTTGTTTTTTCCTTGCGATAAATGTTAAAAATGCATTAATTTGAAATTTCGTGGGTGTTTTTGTGAGATTTATGAAATTAGATGCACAGTTTTTGTTTTTATTTTATTGATTCTGTCTAAAAATGCATGCAAAATTTCCTTTCATAGTAATTGTGTGGTTCCATCATAGCTCTTTGTGAATTCAAATAACATTAAAATGTCAAATTTCATTGAAAAAAAAAATTGTTTTATTTCAATTTTTAGACAATGGCTCAGGCAATAGCACATTATTTTCCTTTTTTGATAGCCAGATTTTGTTTCATTTTTAAATTTTAATATCTCATTATTGAAGTTTTCAGTAGATGTTACATTAAAAAAAAAAATAAATAAATAAAATGAAGAATTTTACCCAGTCGAATGTCATGAGGAGGAGGATAAATCAGGGAGTAAAAAAAAAACATCTCGATGAAAGTTTTTTTTTTTTTTTTTCAATTTTTATTATTGAATTCAGACTTTTATTTGTGAGATTTTTAAAAGGATTTTTTGGAGGGATTTTAGAAAAAACTATTTAATTTAATTTTATAAGCAATTTAAATATGATATTTTCTAAATATGACGAAAATTTTAACTCTAACAAACTGAGCCAAAATTGTACTGTAAAATACATTTAGTTCAAATGTCTTACATAATTTACCGTTTTTTTTTTTTTTTTTTTTTTTTTTTTTTGAATAAATTTCCATCTATCTAGTTTAAAAAAAAAAAAAAAAAAAAACCTCACCGGAAAAGAATATCGCATAAATTTAAAATACAAATGGTTTGAGCTTCTAAATTTCTAAAGTTTAGTAAAAAAAAATATTAGTCCTTTTAAATACTTCTATTTGGCTGAAATCTGTTATTTTTGGGATGCACTTCTCATTAGCAATTCAAACAAAAATTATATTCGTTTTAAACATACAATTTTTTCCCTGATGCTGTTTGTAGTGTATGCTCAATTTTTCATCAAATATTTGAAAATAATCTGTCAAAATGAAGTTTTAGTGATCGAAAACTATGTAGAAAGTGCAGTAAAATTAATGTTGTATATTAATATACTTTAACTCTTGATTTATGAATAAAATATCGCTTAGGTTTCTTGCTATCTTTTATTTATTAACCTTCCATAGGTGAGAATTCCAGAACTGCCCACAGTGTTAGCTAAAAATAATTATGCTTAAGAACATATACATTTACATATTCATGAGTATTCACGAACACATCAGTTAAACGTTAAAATAAATGATTTCTAAAGATATTTCATTAGAAAACAGTATTAGACAGATAAATTATATCTGTCATCGAAACATTTTACCTTTATTTAGCCATGTTTAATGACTAGGGTTGCTAATACAACATCAAAAGATTCAATTTAGAGGTCAAAAGCTTAATACATTTCGGAAAATGTTATCGTTAAATAATACGCCTGGAATATGCTATTTAATGTTTTAGTATTTTTTTTTCCACAGACAGCACTATAACTTGGCTGTAATCTATATTCTTCAAGTGGAAATATGCAGCTACTAATAAATCACTCTACCCAATTATCGATCATTTTTTTAAATTGTGTTTTACTAACAAACTATTCTTCAGTATTTGAATCTAGAATTTGAAAGAATAGCTTTCCTGAAGACTAATGATAGTTAAATTGATAGTGTGCATTTTCATATAATAACTATACATAGACTTCAAGTTTCTGTCCTACGACTTTTCATTACTGCTCAAAATTACATCTCATACAATAAATCACTCTACCCAATTACCGATCTTTTTTTTTTTTAAATTGTGTTTTACTAACAAAACTATTCTTCAGTATTTGAATCTAGAATTTGAAAGAATAGCTTTTCTAAAGACTACTGATAAAGAAATAAAGAGACCAGACAAAGAAAAGGACATACCAGATAAAGAGAAATTTCTGCTTACGGTGTATTATTCCTTTTTGCTATAATAGTCCAGTCAATCTAGGCTTCTGCCTGGAAAGTTTTGGAGAAGTTTTTTTTTTCTTTCTTCTTTTATGTTTTTGGGGGTGCTGAACACGAATTTCAACTTTGCCACCTCGTATCTGGTCTGCTTAAAAAATTATAAGCGAAAAACCATAAAAAAATCGGAGTTTTTTCGTTTTTTCCCCTGTATTCCAGAAAGGGTTAAATTTTTTTGAAAATCTTATTGCAACAAATTAAACTAGAGAACATTTCCTACATTTTTCATATACAATGTTTGTTTCTAAGATGAATAGTTTTGGCATACCAGTAAAAGGAATTTTAGCGCTATAATTGAAATTCCATCATCGGAGGGCGAAAACGCGATCCAGTCTTTATGCATCCATTTTAATCACCAATTTGAAGCTGTTTAGTTATTTCTGGTTGCATTTCGAATATGTTTACATTTTCTTACCATGTTTTAAACTTTTTATAGCACTAAGAAAATAAATTGAAATCAGATGATTAGGAAAGATATAAAAACACAATCACTCTGCATAGATGAGAGAACCAATTTTTATTTTTCTGGTAATCTGATTTAAGTACAATTATAAGTATTGTAAGTTTAATATAATAATAACATATGTGGAAGATTATAAACAGGAAAAAAGAGGAATGTAGTGTTGTTTTCCAATTAATGTCCTTTTGGTCACTTTGAAGGACCTGGTTGATATTCTTCAACAAGAGGTTCATCGGTATCTTCTTCTTCTTCATCATCACTTGATGGCTCAGGTTGTATCTCCACTTGACTTAAAATATCCTGTATTGGGTCGTCAACTTCTGTTTCCAAGTCATCTTCGGCGATGAAGGAGCTGACATTGTCACAATGGCCATCGCAGTTCAGGCAGAGGAGCGAACAAAACAAACTTGCTTTCTTACAGCCACACATTCCACTACAGTTTGTTTTGCATTTGCAGGATATTTTTCACAGAACAGTTTCTGGTGCGGGAGATTTGACAGTTTTTATTGGTAAGACGCCTCTCTTGGTTTTATTCCAGCCCCATTCCTCAACATTTTTACAGTTACCTAGCCATAACTGTACTTGGTGGTAAATTCGCAGACAGTGACATCGAGCTGCATTCTGTTGCAGGGAGCGATGCTATATTTGCATATTTTAAAGAAGATTTTATGCAGCACCTGTACCCCAGGCTGTTTAGGGAAGGTGTTGCTTTCCCTCTGAATCCGTATAGGTGTACCAGAAACAACAGCCCAGCTTTAATAACATCATAGGCTACACCACTAAGGTTTTTAAATATATCTACCCCATGTTGCAGGTCGGAAAATTTCTTCAAAATTTGAAGGTATTTTGTTTTTCCTTGACTGTACAATGCAGAAGTGGTATCGCATCCACTCATGGCATGTAGAAATAGGGTGTGTTTGGCAATTAATTTGTCTACTGCACAAAAAGGTGAATAGATCTTCTGGGGACCTTTCCCTTTTCCTGGTTTCAAGAATTAAACATTGGGAAAATTGCAAAGTCCAATTAAAATTACCAGAAGGTCTACATCTTCACCAATGATTATCACGTTCTCATGGTTAGGTGCCAACTTGAGAGCAGTGTTGATAATGAGGCTGTCGCGTCATTTCGTCGCGCATAATTCATCGTGGAGCAATTCATCGCGGCGACAACTCATCACAGCGTCAATTATTCGTGGTGTCAATTCGTCGCAACGAAAATGTTTTTGAAGGCTATGATGATAAAATTAAAGATAATGTAGTAAAATTATTTAATGATAATTTCTTTTTTTATATAGAGAGAACTAGAACTAAAAATTTACATCATTAAATAATTTTACTAAATTAGTTTTACTTTTATCATCATAGCCTTCAAATATATTTTCGTTGCGACAAATTGACACCACGACGAATTGACGCCGCGACAAATTGACGCTGCGATGAGTTGTCGCCGCGATAAATTGTTCCGCGATGAATTGTGCGCGACAAATTGACGCAGAACCGATAATGAGTGTGTCGGCATCTTCTTTTGCCTGCTTACAGGCCATATTTTCAGAGTCAAATCTACACATCAGCAGGGCTTTTAAACGGTTTTTTTTCTTGTCGTTTGCGAGAAAATTTCCCTGAGAAACCGTTGGTACCATAGTCTCATTAAAAACAACCTCATTAGATACCATTTTGCGAGATCGTCTATCACGCTCAACAAATTTAGTGCTCATTTCAGTAATGTTTTCTGGGGTTTCAAGGACACCCTCCCACCCGTTTTGTATTCACAAAACCATTACATTCAGCGTTTTCGCCTACAACACTATATTCCTCTTTTTTCCTATTTATAATCTTCCACATATGTTATTATTATATTAAACTTACAATACTTATAATTGTACTTAAATCAGATTACCAGAAAAATAAACTAGTCGTTGGGGGCCACCGTAATACTTACCCATCATGGATATGCATAATGTAAAATATTAAAACAAAAATGTGTAAACTACTTATAAAATGCATAGCAATTCAAATAAAATCGTGGCTTGATGACGTCATAACTTTATAGGCTCGATTACTGAATTGCTTGAAAGAGGTTTTTCCTTATAACTCCAAAAATAATAATCCTATTAACTAGCGGTTTATTGCATCTGATTAAGCGTCAAATTTCCAATTAAAATATATCTTTGAAGTGAAATTTGGATGAAATACAGGGTCATGAAAAATCGAAGAGTGTGGAAAATAGGATTACAAATATCTCGGCAACTACTTATCCGATCGACTTCATGCTTTATGCAAAATTTATGTTTTTTTATTGTCTTTTATATTCATTTCTTAAAATAAACAATTTCGAAAATTTTTATATACCTTTTATCAGAACGAATATTTCGAGAGTCCGAAAAAAATAGTTCCGGTTAATCGAGGTTATTGAAATGAAATAGGCTTCTTCCCATTATTACATACTAAGTACATACCAAATTGCAAGTGTCTATTTCAATTTTTTCGGGAGATAGAGCGTTTACAGACACACAGACACACAGACGGACGGCAAAATTTTTTTTCTAAAAATATGTTTTTTGGAATCTCCAGTGTCTGAAACGTGTAAATCCGTCAAAAAAAAAAATTTCGATTTTCAAAACGATTACAAGACTTACCCTATACTACGTATGATGGGTAAGTAAAATTGGTTCTCTCATCTATGCAGAGTGATTGTGTTTTTATATCTTTCCTAATCATCTGATTTCAATTTATTTTCTTAGTGCTATAAAAGGTTTAAAACTTGGTAAGAAAATGTAAACATATTCGAAATGCAACCAGAAATAACTAAACAGCTTCAAATTGGTGATTAAAATGGATGCATAAAGACTGGATCGCGTTTTCGCCCCCCGATGATGGAATTTCAATTATATCGCTAAAATTCCTTTTACTCGTATGCCAAAACTAATCATCTTAGAAACAAACATTGTATATGAAAAATGTAGGAAATGTTCTCTAGTTTAATTTGTTGCGATAAGCTTTTAAAAAAAATTTAACCCTTTCCGGAATACAGGGGAAAAACCGAAAAAACTCCAATTTTTTCATGGTTTTTCGCTTATAATTTTTTAAGCAGACCAGATACGAGGTGGCAAAGTTGAAATTCGTGTTCAGCACCCTCAAAAACATAAAGGAAGAAAGAAAAAAAAACTTCTCCAAAACTTTCCAGGCAGAAGCTTTTTTTGGTCTAAATTTACTGGACTATAAGCAAGTGAGGTGGAAATAGAGCAAGATAGAATCCATGACTACAGAACATAGTTTTGGAGCTTCTGTGCTCCATATCATATTCAATCTCAACGCGGTAATTTCGTATTAGTCGCATGCCAGGAGTTAATAGCCGAAGAAATCACCAAAGATTTGGCTACTTACTTCAGTCTTTTTGTATCGGATAATTTTAGAGGTTTAAGCGCGTAGTTCGATTACATGTCTGTTACATTTGTGTTTTATTTATATTATTTATATTATATTACGTATTTATTGATAAAGTTTTAATTTCGTTATGCAATATCAGCCGAAAACAAATGCGGGGGTTAGAATGACAGTGGAGTAAGTGTCAATATTTAGTAATTTGAGAAATGAAGGATTTTGTGAAACTTATCGTATTGCCGTTGCATTAAATGGCCCAAATTGTTTTTCCCTCTAGCGACTCCCTATGTGAACTAGGACTTGTTTGACTGGCACACGGAATAGAAATTAATATACATTGAGAGAAAATATTGTTATCTAGATTTTTCAAATTTTTGACTTACTCCACTCCCCCTCAAATGCAAATGGATTAATCTTTCGTACTTGGGCAGCTCGCGATAGAGATAGATTTAAAAGAAATTTATTCTTGAAAATTCATCTTTAAACCATAAAAAAATCAGTAGATTTTTAAAAATATCATGCTTGAAAATTATTTTAAAAAACCATAAAAATCAATAAATTGTGATACATTTTTCAAGCAAACTCTATTTGAAAGAGTATTTTTTCCCGCTTCGACGGTATAAAAATTGAAATTGTGCAATGTTTAGAAGTTAAAAACAAAAAAATACAATAAAAGCGAAATTCATTGGTCAGGTGTTGTCATCGTCAATATGACGTCAGCGTTACGCACGGACATGTTTTTGCTTTATAATACAGATAGGATAGATGAAGTACTTTTCGCTAAAAAAAACTCATTAAAATGCTATAAATAAAATTTATTACGGTTTATCATTGGAAATTTCATTTGTTGCTTTAAAATAATATGAATTTCTAAAACCATGAATACACGCTTTTGTCAAAAACTCTACCTTTAAGGCGGTATTAAAAAAAAATAATTTTCCACGCTCAACAACTCAAAATTTTCTGACACATTTTTAGACTCATTTTTAAAAATAAAAGCATGAAACTTGGCAAGGTGGTTTATGAAGAGATTTATAAGTGACATGTGTTTTTATTTTTCGTTCAATTAATTAGAAATTGATTTACAAACAATTATTTTCACAGTACGATAATTTTCTTTTGCTGCCAGCGCTATCGCTTCGGGAAATTCGGTTTAAATTGTCCACTTTGAGAGTATTTTTTGAAATATATTCTGACTTTATCAAGAAATCGACCAATACGGACATTGTACAGTTTCTGAATAAGAGAACCTGCCAATTGGATGCATTTTAGAGCAAAAAGGAATTTAAAAATAAGTCACAAAATAAGCAGTTTGGATTTGAATACACCCTTAATTAATTCTTATGTTTATTACTTTTTATTTATTTATCTGGTATAGTATATAAGCTGTATAGCGAAATGTGTTTGAGTTTCTACACATGATACTTTAATGCCTTTAGGCAACATATTTTTGATATTTCTCGTTTCACACGACGCAACGATCATTCATCAAATGTATCATATATCCGCATTTTTTCTTTATAATCAAAACGGATGAGTCAAGGAATTGCCACCGGAATTTGGTGATCTCTACAATGCGAGATTTGGTGCGAATAATGAGGAAAATGGTGAAGAAACATTTGAGGTACCCTTGAAACGGAACGCTAGTCGCAAGTTCGTCCCACGCTATTAGAACCGGCACCATAAAGATTCGCGAGACTTGTTAACCGAAGAAAACACCTAAATGTCATACGTTCTGCGATAAAAACTGACTTATTTAAGATGTTTTATCTCTATTAATATTCGTCTAGAGTAGGAAACTTATTATTATCATTCGTTTCCAGATCATTCATAATTTAGATTCTTAAGAGATCCAAAAAAGAATTGAACTTGTCTACAAGAGTGATTGATTTGAGGATGATGGGAACACCAAATACTAACTATGCTACAGTTGTCAAAAATGTTTGATTCTAAATTAGTTTTCAAATATGTTAAAATTGTCCTAAGTTGTAATATTAAAAGTCAATTAATGAAACTGTCTGGTGTTTTTTGCATCGTGTTTTCGAAGAAGACAAATCTGAAAGAATAAATGTGGATTGGTGAAAGTCAGAAAACGTTGAGCATTTATTCATCTTTTTATACATTCTGGAATACGAAGAATTGAGATGTAATGTGTAAATCATCTATTATATTGATTTTTCTTTTGAGTAAAAAAGGCAGATCCATAAAACAGTAAGATGCAAATAACAGTAATTTACTTTGCTAAATCTATACATATATTTTAAAAAGTGAGATTAGTATTGTGATTCTCATTATTATCAGTAACATTGATTGTAAACTCTGGTACCCAAGTAAAAATTAACGATTGGTAAATATCAATAATGTCATACGTTTTGAAATAAAAACGTATTTTATTTAAGGTGTTTCAATTTTATTAATATTCCTGTAGAGTAGGAAATGTGTTACAATTTTCATTTCTAGATTATATATAAGTTAGATTCATACTATATTTTATATGTTTTTAGCGTGTCTGCATGAATGATTGATTGGGAAAATGGTAAGAACACCAAAAGCAAACGATTATACATCTGTCAAAAATGTTTGATTCTGAATAAGGTTTCAAAGATATTAAAAATGTCTCAAGTTGCAATATGAAAAGTAAATTAATGAAACTCTCTTATGTTTTTTGCATCTTGTTGAATTGTTTGAAAAACACATATTTGAGAGAATAATTGTGGATTGACAATAGTAAAAAAACGTTGAATCATTATTAATATTTTTACATGTTCTGAAATAATTTTTATGCAGTATTTTAAAATGTCACTGATTTTTGTTAAGTATAATGTAATAAAGAAAACTTTTAAAAAGCTCCAAAATATAAGATTATTTATTATAATTTTAATTCTCATTAATTCTAATAATGTCTAAAACATCTATTACTTTTGTTTGTCTTTTGGAAAAAAAAGATTCTTTATAAGAATAGAAAGAAAATAACACTGGTTTACTCTTCTGAATCAATATACAAATGGTATTCCATAAAAACTGAGAGTTATTTTTTTATGTAGAGGCAACACTGCGAAACTAAAAAATAAAAATGCAGGCGATTTTTTCAAACTGTTAACTGTACATTTATAAATATTCTGAACGAAGCAGACGATTTTATTTTCCTAGTTTCGTGCTTGTTTAAATAACTGTTTGTATTTGCCCTACAGAAATGGAGGTGAGTGATTCAGAGTTTAAAAACGAAATTCGTTGTGCCATAAAATTTGCTATCGTTGGGCAAAACAATTCCAGAAACAGTTAAGTTAATGAAAGAATCTTGCAAAGACAAATGTTTTGGTGAGTCTACGATATTTTAATAGCATGGTGATTTCAAAAAAGGACGTTTGTCTGCAGAACTGGCACCTAAGCCTGCCGACTAGAAAGTGTTGGGAATGATCGAAATGTTAACACTGTGTGGGCAATCTTGCAAGAAAATCGGTGAATGACATGTGAAGAGATAGCGGCATCAACTAACATTTCGAAAATGTCGCTATTTCGCATTCTACGCAACAATTTACAGCTTCGCCATGTTTGTTCCAGATGGGTCCCTCATCACCTTACTAAAGGAAAAATGCAAACAAGAATTCACCAATGTTGTGAGTGGAAACAGAAGCTTCAAAATGATCCGGATTTCCAAAGGACTGTAATAACAGGTGATAAAACTTGGGTGCATCATTTTGACTCCCTTACTTTGAAGGAGAAGCTCCATGGCAGAAAATTTAATACAGATTCTGAAGTTATTTCAGCAGTGCAGCGTTCTTTGAAGCAGACTCCAGAAAAAGGCTTCTCTATTTGTTTTGAAAAGAGGGTTGAACGATAGGACCGTTGCATATTATCTGAGGGAAAGTGTTTTAGAAAAGAATAATGCATTTTATTATTATTATTATTATTATTATTATTATTATTATTATTTTGTAAATATATTTTTTGATTTTTTATGATTTTACTCTCGCTTTTTATGTAACGCCCTTTGTATTTTTAAAGTAACATTATCATAACGATTTTAAAATATTTTCAGTAACAAAATGATTGCAGTCTCCTATCGACTTATATAAAAAATAATGATTAGCAAATACAAATAATGTCATACGTTTGCAATAAAAATGGACTTATTTAAGATATTTTATATCTATTAATATTCGTCTAGAGTCGGAAACTTGTTATTGTTATTCATTTCCTGGATCATTCATAAGATATTTTCTTAAATACCGAAAAGAATCAAACGTGTCTGCGACAATGATTGATGGGAGGATGATAACACCACATATTAATGATTCTACAGTTGTCAAAAATGTTTGAGCTGAAATTAGTTTCCATAGGTACTAAAAGTGTCCCAACTTGTAATATCAATAGCAGATTAATGAAACTGTCCGATGTTTCTTTCATTTTTGTTTTTGAAGAAGACAAATTTGAAAGAGTAATTGTGGATTGACAGTCTTTAAAAAACGTTAGATCATTATTCATCTTTTTGCTCATTCTAGAATACTATTAAGGATTGAGATGTGAAGTTTAATAATATCATGTTATATTTTTATTGTATTTTGAGGAAAACCACTGTTAAAAATGACAATACACTAAAAATAATGCTGGTTTACTTTTATGAATTAATAGATTTTTTTTTTAAGTGAGATTAAAATTACAATTTTCAAATGTTAACAGTAGCATTAATTAAAATTTCTGATGCCGATATCAAAATTAATGATCAGTACATATAATTATTTTTTTCTGAAGTATCCTCCATAAAATTAAGAACTCAAATTCGTTTGAAAGAGTAATTGATTGTATGATAATGAGAACAACAAATATTAACGATTCTATTATTATCAAAAATGCTTAATCCTAAATAGATTTTCAATTATATTTAAAATGTCTCGACTTGTAATGTGAAAAGTAGATTAATGAATGATTCTGTTGTTTCTTAAATTTGAAGAAGATAAATTTGCAAGGATAATTGTGGACTGAAAGTATTTAAAAAACGTTAGATCATCATTCATCTTCTTGGACATTCTGGAATACTGAAAACTAAGATGTGAAATGTAACATCTGAATCATCTGTTATTTTTGATGATTTTTTGAGAAAAATGACTGTTAAAAATGATAGTAGAATGAAATAATTCCGGCTTATTTTAAGTTTTTTCCCCCTTTAAGTAATATTATAATTTCAATTTTTATCTCAAAACATTATTTAAACTGTCTCATACCCATGCAAATATTAATGAGCAATAAATATTAATAGATTTTCTAATGTTTTTGCCTAGAAAATAAGAAGCAAATTTGTCTGCAAAGATGACTGAGTGGAGGAAGATGAGAACACGAAATGCTAACAATTCTACAGTTGAAAAAAGTTTTAACTTAAATTAGTTTTCATGTTAAAATTGTACCATTTTTTAACGTGAAGAGTAAATTAATGAAATATGAAAAGTACAGAAATGAAACTGCCTGATGTTTCTTGCATATTGTTTTAGAAGATAAATCTGTAATGGTAATTGGGGAGGACATAATTTAAACAAGTGGGTAAGTGTGATCGAAGATCGCACAAAGAATTTCGTTTAATATTCCTTTCAAAACACTTTATCCTGTAGTTAATAAATCCAAATCATTAATTTGTGATTATTCAATCCTTATCCTTTATCAATACACTTTATCAATAAGAACACAGCTGGCAGCACCACTAAATTTAATATTAAAATGATTAAAAAAGGAAGCTATTTTTATAAATTAAATAAAAGATATTCAAGAACTGCTTTTCAGATACTAATTGTAACAGCATATGTTTGTAAATTTAAAAAGCATATTTAATTACATGATTTAATTTTATCTAAAAAAATTAATTTTAAAACTTCTAAAAACAAAAAAAATTTTTAAACGAAATTTAAAATGCTGAAATTTCTTAAAAATATTGTGGATAATCAAGTAAATTTAAAATTTCGAATTTTTCAAAACAAAACAAATCGTTTAAAAGAAATTTAAAATTTCAAAAATTTAGAGAAAGTTAAAAAAAATTTTAATTTTGCAATTTCTCAAAAAAAGAATTTTTGAATTAAATAAATAATTGATAAAATATTTTTAACAACTTTTGGCCTTCTAATAGAAAAAAAATTACAAAAATTCTGTAAATTTGAATCTATTATTAGAATAATGAAATCTATTCCGAGGAAAAAAATTCAAACTCCGACGCCCAGTTTCGATCCAGGAATCTTTCGAACAGCAGGCAAATGCTCTACCACTGAGCCACTTAGATAACGCAAAAGAAAATTACTAGAAACTTTTTAGTGAAAATAAATTTTTAATTTAATAAGAGAGTTAAAAAAAAATCAGTCATATTAATGCAATTTACTTATGTAATAAAAGGTGATTTTTAATGATCAAAATTTATTACAGGATTCTTTAGGTATGTTTAAAAACAACAGGATCTAATTTGAGATAAGCTATTCTAAATTTAAGTTATATAATTATTATTTTGGCACCAGTTATCGTAAATTAATATAAACAAATAAACTTTCTGTTGAAATTGTACTTCTTTTCATTTCGTCAATTTTGTTTGCATTGTAAATAAAATGAACATTTTATATCAAATATAATTAAAATATAAGGAATATTATGTAATATCAATGCAGATAAAATTTTGAATTTTAACATAGTAACTTTGTGGTGAAAAATAAAAAAAGATCAATCATATTAATCCAATTAATAGTTGCAATTTAGTTATGAAATAAAAGAAAAGAAGTTTTTTTAATGGTCGAAATTATTAGAGTTTATTACAGTTTTATACAGTTGTGAAATCGGAATTTGAGTAATGAAATGTTTACTCTGATGTAGCAGGGCAGTTTAAAAAATCGAAACGACGTAGATTGCACAAATTACTTGAAATCTATGTTGCAAAATACGTATTTTGTTTTGTGCTTATTTTAATGTCGCTTTAAAATATGCTTTGCAGCGCTGCCGGGTGTTAATGAAGTATTAGAGTATAGTTTTTTACGAGGTTCGTATGAATTCGATACCCGATGTAATTAGGGGCCCGCTAGCAAGAGCAAGCCAGCTAGTAATAATAATAATATTTTAGATTTATGCCACCAGGCTCAAAGTAGTGCTTCAACGCATGTGAATTAAATTAGTCCATAAAATGGTATATAATCCCGTGAAACATTCTTCTTTTCCCAATTCCTATGCCTATTTTATTGCTTAAAAGCAGCTTAAAGTTTTGATGTGTTTGGCGTAAATTTTAGATAATTATGTACGTATGAAATCTATTCCCCATAATCTAAACATTACTTATTCCCAAAATTTCTTGCATTTGAATTTTTGAAATCAGCCTCTAAACATTTCTACTTTAATTGTTGCGACCTTGTTAATAACAGATAAAACATGTATTACAATTAAGAAAAACAAACAAACATGAACTTAAATCCTATGTATATATTTTCTAATCTGTATGCATGAATGTATGTACGCAAATAAATTTATATATATAGATAAATATATCTATAGGTAAAGATGAACGGATATCAGCTATTAGAAATCTTTTTAGATGTGATAAAGAAAATGAAAGATACGGTCGATTAGCTCTTTCCAAACACTAGGGAAACCCCCTCTTATTTTTTATGCTTTTTGATAAACAGGTTTCGCACAGTAGCTTTTATATTTTTATTGCCATAAATAATTACTGTTACTGCTAAAATTCATTATAAAATATCTTTCAACAGGCTTTATATCGGAGACAAGGTACATTATATTATTAGATGACATGTTATATCATTAGATTAATGATAAATTTGCCCTTAAAGTTAACTGGTAATAGAATAAAATGCAGCAATTAGATTGTAAAAGATGTAATTCTTCCATATTTTTTTCCCTTGAACATTTTATACTTCAGTAAATATTCTTCTTCTTTTTTTTTTATGTGGTTCCTAAACATGGTGTTACATCATGTTAAATTGGCATCATCGAAATGTTCTATAAAATGCAGTTTAGTATGTTGCCTTTTCCTAGTTACATTAATATCGTTATTTTAATGCCTTTCTCTCTTCTGATATTTAATATGCTTGTTTCAATGAACTGTCAGACGTAATTTCAGCTCTGGAAAACGATAATCCTTAGTCATAAAAGGTAAATAACTATATTCTCAAAAAGAAAAAATTAATTGCTATATATATTTTTTATTTATTTTTGACTTATAAGGATGTTTATTCTATTATTACATTATATGGTTTTTTATTTATATTATTACGTTAAATTTGTTCTTTGATGTCGTTTTAATTTTCATTAATTAAAACAATCTGTATACTTGACAATAAAGAACTAGTTGTTGTTGTTGGCGAGTCAGAGAAAGTGTCAAGGCACTTCTCTGGAAGAAGGGGTGCCAGAGCCTCAAGAGAGGTTGGACTTCTAGAGCTGATCTCCAGAATTTGGACCAATTTGAACCAATTCCAGTTGAGAGACCTGCACCTGGATTGGCACCCCCAGAGGTAACGTTTATACTGAACTTGGAGGACATTGGAGCCACGAACAGATTTTACGTGCACCAGCTCCCATTAACGTACACGATCCCACAGCAGCGGAAGTCGGGAAAGGTTGACACCCTCCCAAACATTGACCTTGGTCGATGCTGCTTAGCTTTCGGTGATCTTACGGGAACCGAGATTAACCGTCCGCGCCACTGCGGGACATAAAGAACTAGTACTCATATTTTATAAGTTTCTAATAACCAAAAGTAAAACAAATGATAATGTTATGTAACCTTTAATTTAAAAGGGTCATTCGTTGCTACTGAATATATATATATTTTTTTAAAGTCATATATATATTTTTTTTTTTCATATTTCTTTTCATATTTGAGTGACACATTTATAACACACAACAGTATCTCAATATTGTATTTCATTCTTTTTAAATAAACGGAACATATTAAAGCTTGTTAAAACTATTATATTCTATAGAATTTGTAAAATTATTAGCTATTGATTATCACTTTTGGAATTTTTAAAAAAAATCGAATAATTTTTTTAAACAATTTCACAACTAATCTTTTAAAATTAGTCACTAAATTTAGAAAAATATTTTCCTAGTAGTTTGATTTGATGGGGTTTCATGGTAAGGGTATTGTATATAATGTTGTTTGTCATCGTTCCTGAAAAGAACATTCTTTTATATTAAGTACTCTGAAAATTTTAAGCAAAACACTTGGTGAAATTTGGGATTGTTTTTATAAAAACCATAATTTCTCCACGAGTATACGTGCTATCCTCATAAAAATGAACATAGTTTATTAAAAGAAGCCTTCTAAGCATGTGCAACCGTTTCAACGCTTTTGCAATATTAGTTTTTACAGGGTTATCCAAAAGGTTGGGTGGTTAAAACGTGCAGTTGAGCGCCTAGATATCATGAGTTCGAATCCCACGTCTACTTTTTATTCCCAACTTTTCTTCTAGTTCTTTATTTTAAAATGTTTTATCGGTTAAAATATTCTATTTCAGGTTATATATATATATATATATATATATATAAATGTTTTATATATATATATATATAAATGTTTTATAGGTGAAATATTCTATTTCAGTTTTATTTTGAACTTTTTTATTTAAAAATATTTCATCGGTTGCTTTATATTTTTCATGATAAATGGAATATTTTTAATAAAAGTAAATTTTGATGTTATTAACAATTAAAGATTTATATTTTTTTATTTCTTAAATAAAATACTTACTTAAATATTATATTTCAGAATTTTTTTTCTACTTTTCGATTTTAAAATGTTGTGCATGGAATATTTTAATAAAAGTTAATTTTGATATTAATAACAATTAGATTTATTTCTATTTATAAAATAAAATACTTATTTAAATATGATAAAATGTGCTTAAAATTTTACATTAAAGCGCCTTTTAATATTTAAAGTTTCATTTCAGTGCAATACTATCAAATACTTTTTTTTCTTTGTTTGTTTAAGCAAAGCATATTTAAAGATGTAAAAAGGCGGTGATCTAAGTATGGTCACGTAATGTCGGAAACGAAACACTTATAGCTGACGGATATCCTCGCGCTTTAATGCAGGGTTAGTTTCATCATTATTTCAGGAGTTTTGGAAAATAGAGTGAACCATGTATTGGTGCTTCTGCTTTTCTTGCACGATCAAATGTTTTTTTTTTTTTTCAGTGTTTTATATTTAAAAAAAAAAAAAAAAAAATAAATAAATAAATAAATAAATAAAAATTTGTAAGCCTTTAAAATTATTTCACTAATAATTTTTCAAATTCGGGCACTCAAATTCTATAAAGATTTTCTAGATATGCAACGCTATTTTAATAAGTGGAATTTTAGACCTCACAGATACATTTATATCCACTTTTCGTGCAAATATTAATATGATTGTCTTACTATCTGGTTTTGTCAAATCGGCCACACTCTTGGCTATAACTCTTTGAAATAAGCAATTTTTTTTTTTATGTAACTTACTATCAAATTTAGTAAACTGTGAGATATTCGATGTAACTTTTGAAATAATCAAAAAATAAAAAATCTAAATTAAATTAAAAAAATCACTAACTCATTAAAATTATCTCAGCACTTATCTCTGAAGCTTAGGGAACAGAAATTCTAGATAGGTTTGTTAATTAGACAAACACTATTTTATTGTGTAATAGCAATAAACTCACTTCTAGCTTTTGAACAAACACTATTGTTCCAATTATTGTTATTATCTTGCCGTTTTGTTTTATCAGAACTGAATCTTGTTTCACTCTTTTGAAATAAATGAAAAACAAATTACAAATGTTACATACTATAAAATTTAGTAAAATTATTAGCTAATACTTATCGCTTTTGGAATAAACGAAAAAAAAAAAAAAAGACGAAATTTAATAACCTTTCAAATTATGTCTCGCTGATCCCCAAACCAGAGTATCGAAATTCCAGAAAACCCTGCCAATTGACAACACTGTTCGAATATATAGTAATACTAACATCACATATAGTTTTATATCAGCTGCTGTCATGAAATTATTGTTATAATATTGCCATATCGTTTTATTAGCCCTTGATCTTGATATTCTTTGATACAACAGAAAAGAAAGTTATTAAAAAAGTTGCATTATATAAAATTTAGAAAAAACGTTAGCTATATCCTATAACTTCGGAATAAATGAAATAAAATCTCAACTGTTTTACATTGTTTCACTGCTGATCAGTCAAATTCGGATATTGAAAATTTAGAAACATTTGTTAGTTGACAAAATTGTTTTAAAATATGATAATTTATACACAAATAGTTTTAAGTAAACTACCTCGCGTTTTAGACAGTATTTGACAATACTGTTATTATGATAATGTAAACTCCACATATAGCTTTAGGTCCACTACGATCGTTAAATTATTGTTATTATCTCGCTATTCGCCAGAGATCAATCTTGGTATTCACTTTTTGGAACAGCTAAGAAAACTGGTAACTGCCATGTATCCTCCCACCTCTTATCTTTGAGAATTCAAGCATGTGCCTGAAAGTGCATGTCATCTTTTATTAATTTCTGGTTTAACCAACTGGTTTTGGTCAGAATAGAGAGGGAAATCATATGCATATATGCCACTACTATAACATCATGATGCTTCGTACAAAGATCTATTTCTTGATATTAAAAAATAAGACTTTATCTTTCACCAGACAATTTATAAATCAAATTACACATGTTGCTGTTGTAAAATCCATGTACTTTGTTTTTATTCAACAAATCTACAATTCTACAATTTCTTCTTCATTTTACTATGTTTTCTTGAAGATAAATTTCCTAAACGAGTGAAGAAGCTAATGATAGGTGCAAGAGCATATAGTGTTTATATTAAATTAAGTTTCTACCAAAACTCAATTTTTTTCTTCGTCAGAGCTTGTAAATATTATAGATCTCATAATTTATATATCGTCTTTCAGGCATATTCAGTGGAATTAAGGAAGTATTCGCTTATTTAAAGTGTATTAATAATTGTTTTTCATTCATGTGCAATAATTTTAACTAAGCAATAAACATAATGTAATAAAATTTAACATTGAATTTTAAGATACAGTACAGTTTATGTAAAAGATAGATTGTACAAAAGATAAAGCTAATACAATAAAGATTTTGTTTCGATAAGACTTTAAAAGTGGCTCCTGAGACATTCATGGAAAATTTAAAGTGCCTCATAGAACAATTATTAACCAACAATACCCATTTAAACTTCTTTAATAAAGCGCTAATATATAATGAGCATAAAAAATTGTAATAAACTGATACTGCAGTAAAATAACTCATTATGAACATTACAAATAAATAATTATATTTATTGATATTAAAAAATGTAATTTAGATAACTTTGTAAAAAGTTATGTAATAAATATTTAACAAAAAATATTATAAACTGTATTTATCTTGTAAACGGAAATTTTTTTTTTAAGTATGAGAGATTTGAGGTACCAATTTTATTTCAATGTTTTATAAATCCTTATACCCCAATCATAAAGATATATCAGAACGAATTAGTACCTTCGTTCGCTCTGAGTAAAATGTTTCTTGTTTTTAATAGTAAAAATGTACAAAATAGCCAAGTTTAACCATAAAAAATGTTCTGTTTACAATTTTACAGGACTTAAATCTTTATTATAAAGCAAAAACATGTCCGTGAGTAACGCTGACGTCATATTGACGGTGGCAACACCTGACTAATAAATGTTTCTTTTACTGCATTTTTTTAAACTTTTAAACATTGCACAATTTTAATTATTCAAGTGACACTTAAAAAAATATATTTTTCACTTTGTATGCCACTCAGATAGTATTAACTAGTTTTTCGTTAAGATTTAAAAAATCGTTCAGTAAGGGGTTGATAAGATAAAAATAAGAGTAAAAGTGGACATTGGTTTCTAAAATAAAGTTCTAAAAGAAGATAGTAGTAAATAATGTAGGTAAAATGCAATAAATTTTATTTCAGAGTTCTTTTGTTTATGTATGATTTTTTTTTTTTTTTTTTTTTTTTTTTACAAAAAGAATGTAAATTTTAACGACTCTTCTGATAAAGTTTTAAGAAATGAAATAATATATATAAATAATGCAAATAATATTATTGTAAAGCAAAGCAAAACCTCATGTTAGAAAATGAAAACAAAAGCAATGAAGTAAAATACAGATGAAAATTTTGAAATATGCAATTATTTAAGGCATTTTTTTAAACGATTAAATAGCACCTATAACAACATGAAGTAAAAAACACACAACAAACAAATCAGAATTCTCCAAAAAAATTGTTTATTGAGGATTATTTTTGTTGCAAAATATTTTTAAAGACAGCTTAGATCTTGAGCTGGAGCTGTGTAATGTATAAAATTTAAGCTCTTTAAGGCGGATACGTCAGATTAACAATATCTTGTAATAGTTCTTCGAAAAACAAAAATCTGTATATTATATATAAACAATAGATATTATACTTCTTAAATAAGATATTGCATTAACTCAAACACTCTCTCCTGCAAGGATAACATCCTTTTATTATCTTGACATTTTGAGTTTAGTAGAAGTATTTAATTATTAAAAAATTCATTCTGCTATTGATGAATTGTTGTGTGTTTAGTAATGTTTGATATGTTCTGACAAAAAATTATTGTAAGGTTTTTGTACCTTGCATTTAATTCATCAAAACATTATCCTTTCTAAAGCGAAAACTACCATCAGCTGTGACCTCTTCCAAGGCTGGATCGTTACTTCCATATCTACAAAGTATTGTTATTTTATTTTGCATAGAAAAGCTCTCAATATCGTGAGGGTTATCGAAGACCTTGACTAATGAAAGTTGGGTGTAATAGGATGAAAGGAATTAAAAAGCAACTTCCGATTATTTTCCGGATTTGGTGATAAAGCAGGATGTGTAGCCGCAATCATTGTAATACTTATTTCCTGGTTCTAAAGGTTTGCAAGATAAATTTGTTATCAAATAATTATTTTGAATAATATGTAACTGAGTAACATTAAGTACATAATATTCTGCAACATTTAAATTTATTGTTATTTCTACAGATTTTATAACCTAAAATATTAGTATGAATACAAGATGTTCGCAAACTCTTTCAACAATAGATACAGTATAGTAATTGGGGTTACTTACCCCCCCCCCCCTTTTCCCCATTTCCCCCAAATAAAAAAAATAATAAGTCGTGGGACTACTGTGTTGACAGTATTGAAGTTATTCACCGAGTACTGTTTAATTATGTCAATATTCATAATATAATAGTACCAAGACTGATTTAAAGTTTTGTTGTTGTTGTGGGTGCAAGCGATCTGCCAAAGATCCAAATAATCCCGGTTTATGCTATTAATAGTATGACGAATATTTGCCATAGATCATAAGGACCCAATCCATTTATTAAGTTAAAATTACAGGGCATATGACTCCGAAACGAACACAGATTTTCGTACATAGTTTTAACAAGTATCGTAAAGAAATTTCCATCAGGCATACTTCGCATGAAATGAAATAACACCACGGAAGGTGCTCGATTTGGAAAACACAAAAGTCCAAACAACACTGGACTCTATGCTTCATATTTCGTAATGTAAGTGACATTAGATGTGGTATAACAGACTGAATTACTGTCGTTTCTACCACTTCTCATAATATAATTACATTTCGCACACAGTATATCAACTTTAAAAAATGACAAATGTTTCTTAATCTACGAAAATATAATACAACCAGGAGTGAAAACACACAATAAATTATATTTAATATACGAAACATAACGAACATAATGACGAACATAACGTGAGGGTTATATATAATAACATAACGAAAACGTACTTAAAAACGAACTGAAATTAATTGTTTGTCGCTTCAGGTAAATTTTCCGTGTGCTGTAAGGTAATCGCTAATAAATTAATGTTGTGCTTATAACTAGTCTTTTAATTATAAGCGTTACATGAGAAATGTAAACGTTTGAAGAGAAACTAATAAAACATGTTAACAAGTTCTCTATTAATTGGAATGCCATTTTTCAATCATTAATTTTATAAGCCACTTTTCATTTAAAAGTTCAATTTCTGGCAAGAGGAGAGAGAGGGGATATTGTTCTAAAAGGAAAATTAATGTCATGGTATCGACTTTTTATATGTGCTGATACATAGAATACACTGTTTTAATTTTAACTTTAAACTATTTTGAGTTTAACTTTAGACGATGTAGCGGGTTCAAATAGTAAAATTATCTTAGTATTATAATCATTTTCTATTACAATATTTATTTTTTTACATTTTACCTTAAATTTCCCTTTAAAATGAAAATGTATTTTAACTACTCGATTTTTAATAATTCAAAAGGCCGATTAATCCGATTTTTAATCCGATGAAGTCTTTAAAAGCAAATAATTCTTTATTTATTTCCAGAATTATGAGCGATGAAGATAGATTTCAATATACTAAAAACTAATTAGCTGTGAGTCAAAAGGTATTTTATCTTTGATCTTAATCTCCAAAAATCAAATTAAAACCGATCATTTATTTTGCCTTTTCTTTACAAAAATGACGCTTCTTTCATTCAAGGTCTTATTAATTAATTTTTTTTAAAGCATTGATAGATACGCCAATATAAATTAAGGGTAAACGGCGGCTAAAATATTTGCGTAGAAAATGCGATAAGTTTTCATTGATTACATTAAAGAAAAACATGAATTTCTGTCTCTTTCCAGTGCATTGTCCTATAGTAATTAATGTACAATCAAATTTCTTTTTAGCCTTCCGAAAATTTACGTTACTATTCAGTTTGCGATATAAAAAAAAAAGCTTGTTTTGACTTTATTGTTATAAAGATAATTACTGGTAAATCAATCTTTTTATTAATTATAATGTAGGATGAATAACATTATAATATCATAAATTATCTTCGTCAAATTATTAAGAATTATACCTTTGGAAAAAATAAAATAAACATCTTGGTGGAAATCACAAAAACTATCAATATGTTTTCGTCTGAGTGAAGTAGCCTCTTAAGGGGTCAAGTACATTTGAAAGTGTCAAAAAATCAATTTTTTAATAGCTTATATTATAACTTGATTCTTTAGGAACATTTTAAAATAAGCACCAAGCAAAACATCGCTTTAGTTATGTCCAAAACAGTTCTAGCTGTTTTTATATGATCAAAGCGTAGTTTGATCTTTAAAGTCAATTTTCACCAAATGGTGATTTTGGTCGTTGCTCGCATGATTTCTAAGAAATGGCTGGATAGAATATCATGAAATTTTGACTGAAGGTATAAACCTTATAGATGCACAAAATGAACTACTATTATGTTCATGAATTAAAAAAAATTGGAATTATGACTATTTTTGTTTCAAATTCAAAATTTTTAGATTTGTTTTTAATTTTTTTTCACTATATTTTACAATGTAAGTCATTTTAAACACATATTATAGCTCTACTCCAGCGGTTCCCAACCTTTTTTCTTTCACTTACCCCTTGCTTAGGTTTCTCATTTAGGAGTACCTCCTTTCCTCATAAACTTGCATCTACTCACCCACATAACGCAAACATGCTTGTTTTTTTAATTATTAATCTTCTCAGAAGAGTTAACCCTTTAACGGGCGGTTGTCACAAAAAAGGACACCTAATTTTAATTTCAAAACTGACAAACGGCACCAAGAATATTTAATTAAAATTTTCCTTTTGTTAAGTACCGGAAAATAAGCAATATTTTATTTTCTAATGAATTCGTTTGTAATTTCTGGTGTCAGTCCATTATTTCATCATTTTGCAAACAGACTTACTCCGCGCCGGAAAGGGTTAAACAATAAATCGACTCAAATTACATTGATATTTCAAACAATTTATTTTTTATCTCACATTTAAAAATTTAATTTGATTTTTATATTATTAGCTTACCTTAAAAAGAATTCAATATAGCATTAAAATAATTTTTAAGTAACTTACAATAAAAGTTTTTAACAATTAGATCTGATATTCAAGTAGTCAAACATGGTTTTTAATACACCCAATGGGAATCCATGAGCTTCTTTCATGCAGCTGAGTTTTTAAAAATCAGGTTTAAACAAAGTCAGGTGTAATATCAGAAGAGAGCGGCGTTGAGCTTTTTGGATATTTGTTGTTAATGTATGCATAAGACAAAAATGCGCTTTTGATAAGCTCTGTATTTGTGAAAGGGAACACGTATCTTAATGCTTTATCACTGAGTTCTTAATTCCTATTCAATTTTCGCGAAAATGGGCGTAAACATAAGTAATCATGCAATAAGATTAGAGTTGGGCGAAGCTAGTGACATTGTATTATCAATGAATTACTAGATCTAGTTCGCTTTTCTCTTATTTCGAGAGTGACACATGAGACACAGAGTAGCACATTGGAGTTACACATGGGACCAACTTTGTAATCCAAAACTATCAACTTTGTTCATATGTTTTCAGTCAAACCATTTTCGTGGTTTCTGCCATTACAAATAATATTTCTATGTACCCCCAACATGACCACTACGTAACCCCAGGGGTACGCGTACCCCAGATTGGGAACCGCTTCTACTCAATAAAAAAAATTAGGCTCAATGTGACAGTTCAATTATGAAAAATTGTGAGCACAAGGCATATAAGGTGAATTCATATGTTAAACAAGAACGAAAAGTCATGCGTCAAACATAGATTATGTAACACTTTCTAACGCTTCCAAAATAATTTTACAAAACATACCGTTTAATAAGATAAAACATAACATCTAAGTAAACAATTTGGAAAACGCATAACATATTTAAAAACATAATTTCAGGAATTTCCAACAGATACAATATTCTGAAAAATATCCGAATACTTTTATTCAGCCCTGTATAGGATCTATAGATTTGTATATATATTATATAGGATGCTAAAGTTTAGTACAGTTAGGAAACGCGTAGCACAGTTTAAAATTCTCCTTCTGGAGTTTCTGTCAATAAACGTAAATGTGTTCGCGAACTTTTGTGCTTCCCTGTATAGGATCTACAGAATTTATACACACCACGTAATAGACAAAAAGCGGGTTAAAATTAAAATCGCGTTCAGTAACTTAAAACGCACTTCCAGGAATTATTGTTAACAGACAGTAGATAATTCTTTTGTGTGTCCCTGTAAATGAACGATGACTGCTATACACACAATATTCTGTTGCAAGCCTCTTGTAATGCACCTTAGTGATATATATAAATTTCAATGCGTTTAAAATAGTGACACATTATTTAAATAAACCGCAGACGATTTTTCTCCATAGATGTAATGTAACGGAATTCTTTTGACTGTCCCTGTAAAGTAACTATAAGTGCTATGCACACCCTATTCCATATTAAGCTTCTTCTAATGCACCTTAGTGATATATATAAATTTCAATGCGTTTAAAATAGTGAAACATTATTTATATAAAACGCAAATGATTTTTCCCCATAGACCGCAATGTAACGGAATTCTTTTGAGTGTCCCTATAAGAAAACTATAAGTGCTACACACTTCCGTTGAAATAGGGAACATGCTATAGATAACGACAATAACATATAAAAATTGCAGAGCACTCTGAGCATATTTACGGGAGTTAGAGCACGGCCAGACGGCAGACAGCCATACGGCCAGACAAACCGAAGTCATAAACACTTTTCAACTAGGTTGGAAAGTGTTAAAAAGCATTACATTTAAAATTAAATTAAAAAATTTTATACGCCATTTAGACTCTTTTTCAGAACATTAACTATTAGAAAATATATCTTTTGATGTGTGTTTTCATATTCATATTCATATTCATAATCATTTCATGTTTCAAATTTCACATCCAAAAGTTAATGAGATGTGGGGTTATTGCAATCCATATTAGGGTCACTTTTACATGCAATTTGTCAGTTTCAAAGGTATCTGTCCTCTTAAGAGCCTACACTCGCCAGATTACCACATTCTCAAGCCAATGTTAAATTATTGGAAGCGTTCTCTACAAATTTCTCGTTTCATTTTTTTTCAATGATTTTTTTCGTTTAGAATATCTGAGGTTGAAGGCTAACTTTTCGTACTTAACTCGTACCTTTTTCGATTTCTGTTGCAGTTTCATTCTTAGCCGAAGATCACACCGATACCGAAATTGTAAGTCTACTCAGAATTAGACTGCAACAGAAATCCGAAAAGTACAAAACTATCATATTAGACTTCGATCTCTGTTATCGTAGAGTCAATTGAATTTTTACATGCAAGTCAATGGAATTTATACATGTAATTGAATTCATACATGCAAGAGTAACGAAATAATATTAATTTTAATGTAAATGTTAATGCTGTTGATTTATACTGTTTGTCAGTAAAACGTGTTTATTTGAGAAATGTTTACTTGAGAATTGATAGCATCAAAATACCCTATATTCCAGGTTCAGAAAACTAATTAATGCACTATAAAGACTACTCGGAAACAATTCAAAAAATCAGGGACAGCAAAATTGATTTTTTTTTTATCGTGAAAATATATTGGTTTTTGGTGTTTCTAAAGATAAAAGAATGCTTTTTGAAATAGTGGGTGACGCGAGTTTATTCTATTTTTGTTCCTGATTATATCATATTTTGTCAGGTCATCGACCGTGGGGGGTGAGAGTTAAAGAGAAATAGGGATCTATGTTGGAGGTCTCCAGCAGTGCTCCTGGTTCATATCACTTGTCGAGTGAAGCCGTTAAAGGGTATCATATAAAGCCGTTAAAGGGTATCATGGGTTAGTATATTCCAAGATTTCGATAACATATGTCTGTTAAACCGAGGTGTTCGAAAAACATAGCTATAAATTTGTCAGAGGGATTATGTATACAGTAGAACCTCCATAAGTTGACCACCCAAGGGACTGTGACTAAGTGGTCAACATACGGAGGTGGTCAACTTAGGGAATTTTTAGAAAATACTTAGTACAATATTAGGAAAAAATTAGTAAACTTTTTTAAGTATTTTTTAAGGAAAAATTTAGAAAAAAATGAGCACTTTTTTAATTTCTACTGAAGGTACAGCACATTTTTACAATTTTTGAAAGAATAATTCATTTTTTTTTCAGTCCTCTTTTTGTTTATTAGGTAACTGCAAAAAGCATTTTCACAGTTTACAAGTCCATTAAACATGCTTGGGCATTTTTCTGCAGCAAAATCTTTAAATTGCTCCATCAAGCGCTTTACATAGTCTTCCTTCAAAGTTAGGTACTTTTCAGTTTTGTCGTCACTTGGATCATCATCCTCTTTGCCATTCATTTCTTCTACCTTAGAGTCCTCGTTGTGCTTAGTTGCAGAGAATATCTCATTGAAAATTGCCTCTGGGTCTGGTTCAACACATGTTACTAACTCATCGTCCATGGTAACATAATCTTCAAAATCAACTCCATCAAAAATTGGCAAGGGAGATAGAGGAAGCTCATCTCTTGCACCGAGCTGTAACAAATCGAGCTTTCTTGAAGTAGTTCTTAATTGTGGTTTGCGTAACTTTATTTCAAGCAGAATTAATCCGATGAACAGCATTCGAAGCATTTACTAACGCAGCTGTTGACGATGCCAATGCAGAAGGACCACAGGTTTGTGCTTTCATGATCATCCATTCCAGAAGTTGAGCTCTGTAGTGCACTTTGAAGGACTGAATAATGCTTTGATCTAAAGGTTGGATTTTCGAAGTTGTGTTTGGAGGCAAAAATTTTAGCTTCACATTTGTGAGATTATTCACTTTCGGGTGGCTGGGGCAGTTGTACACGGTCAGTAGAATAGACCGCTTCTTTTTCCTCATTTCTGCGTCAATTCCTGTAACCCACTCTTCGAACAAAGCACTGATCATCCAAGCGGATCTATTCGCTCTGCAAAAAACAGGAAGGTCTTCAGGTTTTACGGTTTTAAATGCACAAGGTTTTGCCGATCACCATAGGCTTCAATTTACCCCCAGTCATACTAGCACATAGAAGAACAGTATAACGCTGTTTTGAAAATTTTCGTCTTTTGCAAGTGTCACCCTTCTTACTAGACTTCTATCAGGCATTGCTTTAAAGAAGAGACTGCACTCATCAGCATTAAAGATGTCCTTATCTTTAAAACCTTTAGCAAAGTCTGGCAATTTTTCAATAAACTTCTCCACCACTTCAGCTGAAACCTCATTCGATTCCCCACACAAAACTTTTTGAGAAATCTCGTATCGTAGTTTAAAACTTTTCAAGCCAAACTGCTGACGTTTGGAAGTCTTCTATTTCGAATTATTTTGCAATTTTTTTTGCTACTTCCTGAAGCATAGGTCCCGCTATACTTGCACCCAGTGACAGAACTATCTTCAAGTGTCTGCAATGCTAATAATGTTTTCAAAAATAGTCTGCGATACGCAATATATCATATAAATCTATTTGTGCTGCTGTTGTAGTTGTAGTGCTATTTAATTAAGGCATCAGCATTTATCAGCCTTTCTGAGTAAAAAAAAAAAAAAATCTGAAATTCACAGCAAATATTCTGAAAGGTTACAGCAGAGGGGAGAGGGGAGAAAATCCCCTCTCGGCAATAATTATTCTTGTTGCAGGTCGGATTAACTCTGCTTTTGATTCGAGTCGATTTCAGGCTGAGTGTAGATTCTTGCAAATTGGATTTGGGTTAACCCAATTTTTCAAAAGTTAGTTCAGTATATTGTTTCAGATTAAAAACTATTCCTATATAAATAAGCATAGAACTTTGTGTGTCTGCTGTTTTCTAAAGGAATGCTGCATCTTTTCTGGGACTATTTCACAAAATTCACGTTTTTTTGTGAACCTTTGATGAAATTAGCGGTTTTTCTGTGATCCTTTGACGAAATTAGCAGTTTTTTTCACGATTCTTTGACCAAATTGACATTTTTCTGCGGCCTTTTGACGAAATTTGCGTTATTATCGCAATCTTTCAACGAAATTAGCCATTTTCCCAGATCCTTTGATGAATTTCGCGTTTTTCTTTGGCCTTTGGACAAAAATCGCGTTTTTTCCACGATCCTTCGACGAAATTTACCATTTTTTCAAGATCCTTCGACGGAAATACCGTTTTTTGACGATCTTTCGACGAAATTTGCCGTTTTTTGCGATCTGTCGGCAGAATTCTCCGTTTTTTCGACATCCGAAGACGAAATTTGCCGCTTCTTCGACGAAATTAACCGTTTTTTCGTGATCCTTCGACGAAATTAACCGTTTTTTCCACGATCCTTTGACGAAGTTGGCGTTTTCTCCATAGCCCTTCGGCAAAATTCGCATTTTTCTGTGATCCTTCAACGAAACTCATGTTTTTTTGACGGCCTTTTGACGAAATTCATGTTTTTTCACGGCCTTTTGACTAAATTTGCGTTTTATTCGCGATCTGTCAACGAAATTAGCCATTTTTCGCGATCTTTATATGAATTTCGCGTTTTTTCCGCAATTCTTCGATGAAATTTGCCGTTTTTTCGCGTAATTTACGCGCTATAGCGCGTCCGCGGCATCGCTGTATGTTTTCAGTCTGCAGATGCCCTAAAAAGTCTGCGACACCCGTCGCAGCGTCGCATACATTCTCATTGATTGATTTCATCTGTTTAAACCACTGAAACGTGGCTTCGTTCACAGCGTCGAGACACGTTTTTCTGCGTTTCGTTTGGAGTCCCCCGTTTTCGGAAGAATATCTTTCCAGATATTCTTCCTTGTGTTTTAAAATGTTAGCTTACAGTTGTCTTGCTCACGCCAAATTTTTCCACTGTCTTTCTTTGGCTGCTGCTTTCCAGAAACTTAAGAAGATGCACTTTCTCCTTTAATTTAAGTTCTTTTAAGGCTTTTCTTTGCGCCATTTTTAATGAAAATTCACAAATAAACTACCGGTCCCGTCACGACGCGACATCCAGAAAAAAGAACGGAATGTGTTTCACATGTGAGCGATACACGTTGTTTTCCGATTCTGCGTATAGCTACACCACTACACACATTACCCACTCCCCTGACATTTTTCGACAGATTCCAGGAATTCTGGCATTTCCCTCCCATTGTATCATACTCTAAATGACCAATGAATCGAGCACCACAAGGGGGGCGAGTGTTGTTCAGATAAGCCGAATGACTGATAAAGAAATTCCTGGAAACTAGATGGAGAACAAACGAAGGAAAAATCAAATCCAAGAAAACATCAGTGGTCAAGTTACAGAGAGTAAAACCTACTAAAAAGTGGTCAACATACAACTTACGGAGGTAGTCAACATAGAGAGGTAAAACTCCATTGAAAATGCGTTGTGACCATTCAAACTAACAAATTTCGGTCAACATAGAGAGGTGGTCAACGTAGAGAGGTGGTCAACATTGGAGGTTTTACTGTATTTGGAGAGATAGCTTCCCTTAACATATAAATTTTATAAGTAGGAGTTTGTATATGGAATGGAGGATTAGAATATTGGCCAATGAAAATGAAACAGAATGAAACAGGATTTTGATTAGAGAATATTTTCCTCGGGGGAAAGAAAAAAAAAAGGGGATGAGTTTTTGGTGAGGGAGAGAACGGACACTGAAGAAGAATTCTTAGAGCGAAGAAGAGTGATAATTTTCTCTCTCTGTTTTGACTCGGGTTTTTCAGAGTTCTGGGAGAGAGGAAAGAAAATGTAAGTTTTTACAAGGCTTTTGATATACCTGAATAAGATGTGAAACGAGTAGTGTTGACGGAGAATAGGGAAAGCCACTTCCCGAGGACTGATGAGTAGTGTTGACGGAGAATAGGGAAAGCCACTTCCCGAGGACTGATGAGCCAGAAAGAGTTACTCTAGGCGAATCCCTAACGGAGGTAACCAGGTGAGTGAATGGAACGTTATATAAGGGTTAATATTATGTGTTCCGAGCAATCCTGTTAGGGAATAATTTTAAATTGAATATTGTTTAGGGCATCCCAGTCATATTAAATTCACAATATTTTATATTTTATTTTGCATATTGTTGAATCTAAGTAAATGTGAATTAGATGTTAATAAAAGTGGATCAATAACTTAAATTTTGATTCTTGTTTATTATGACTTAATTTTCAGAGTCGACCACGCCACGTTCCTGTCATATTGGTTATTGCGGAAAGCATTTCTAAGATGCTACTTACATATATAAAGGTCGGACATTTATTAATTTATTCATTTAATTATATAAAGAAATGAGATGAATTCTACAATAGAATAAATCAAATAAAAGAAACATAAACAGTGATTACAGTTGACAATATTTACCTAGATTAAGAAACATTCGTCTTTTTTTTTTTAAGTGCTTTTTTATGCCTAGCTTCAATATATAAATCTAAAATTAAAATTCATGTTCATAATATACCAATATAAAACGTTATCGAGAAATCAAAAAGCAAGTACATATGACTAATGCATGTAACTTTGTGGCGTTCCTTTGTTTCAAGGTCAATAAAAAGTTTATAAAAAATAATACAATTTTTTTTATTATCACTTTTTTTTTTCACTCTTAATTATAAGAAGTTTCTCATTACACCAACCTAACATGAGAAACTTGCCTATAAAAATAACCTGTGAAAAATGGACTCACAAAAGATATGCCAGACCACAAATGAGGGAGGAGGTACAATGATCATGAAAATATACATAAGCATTTTAAACAAAAACACATTCTCAGTGTATTTTTCCTCCCTGATAGTTCGCATAACTCATAAACGATTCTGTCCTTGAAGGTAATGTTCAATTAGATCAAATCGCAGCGCACATAAACGTCTCTGAACACCATGAAATGAAAATAAATTATAAGCCTTCCACTGACATTATCCTGGAAGAAACAATTTTACTACAGTTTAATGTTATAGCTTTTATGATTTGTTGCACCCATGCAATTTTTAACACGGATATACTGCATTTATCTGAAGGGTTTAAGAATCCTAGGACAAAGACACTAGTATTTACATCTCTAATATCACTTTGATAACGGAGGTGATTTGTGTCGTTTCCGTATAAAAAAGAGCCATGTGGTAAAGTAAATCTCAATAATGCTGTGCTTGACTATCATATAACAGCTTAAAGGAACAACGGACATTAAAAACTAGATTCTACAATTTTCAGTGGATTTATTTGGAAATTGGCAGGTTTATTAATAGCAAGATAAAATAGATATTTCAAAATTTGGTGTTAAAATAATAAAAACGTTTTTAAATAAATCATTTTTAAAAAATTTTAAAGTAACAAATAATTGTCATGTTTTAAAATGTCTCATGCGCATTTGTTTTGCATAAAATATGACAATATTTATTTATGAGATACTTTTTATGTATGAGAATGAAAGTTGGAATGAATTGTAACTATGCTTCGTTTTTTTTTTTTCTAAAAAAAAAAAGAAAACAAAAGAAAGAAAGAAAAGAAAAAAGTAGCTATATATTTCCATATGCACATAAATTTCAACATTAAAATACTCCTGAAATACAACTTTTTATGTTAACATTTATTTATTATTGTATAGAGGGTATATAGTATAATTTTCAAAAGAATCTGATAATTAGGAATGCCCATAGAACGTTTCAAAAGTTAGAAATGTGCGAAATTTTCAATTTTGAGAAAACAGCATCATTTTAATTTAAAAAAAACTGTATAAATATGTAAATATGTAGAGTTTTTACAAATATAAATGCTTATATCTCTACGAAGAAGCTTTAAAACTGATTTTTATTTATTTATTTTGCATCAGATCAATTTCAGCATCTAGTTTCATAATTCTTCATATTAAAAAAATCGATTTTTTTGTTCAATTTTTGTGATTTTAAATGTCCACTGCCCCCTTAATAACTGCAGCGTATATCTAAAATTTTATTCACCATTAAAAAAAAAAAAAAAAAGAAAAAAAAAAAAAAAAAAAAAAAAAAAAAACTTATTTCGTGTGTCCAAGTAGCAATAACTTTGAAAATATTATTTTGTTTTAATTTAGTCTTTAAAGCAGCCGGGTAATGTAAATTCTTCTTATAAGTAGAAATACATCTAAAATTAAAACAGGTATTCAATTATTAATGTCTGTATATTTAATATATATTCTTCATATATATATATATATTTTTTAGACCGCTGACCAGGCCCATACCTGCCAGGCTTTTGCCTAGCTTAACGAGTTGATACCTCGCAACGGGACGAGAATTCGCCTGCTCTTCGCTTGGCGAAGATGTGTTTGTTATATCTATAGGCCGACGTGGCACCAGTGCGTCTTGTTGCTTTAATTGATTTTTCTTAGTTGGCCGGTTGCTAATTGATTTTGGATGAGGCGGTTTAGCACTGCGCAGTGTAGAGAAGTCATGCCGGACGGATGTGAGATGCTGGGATATTTACTATTTCCTCGCTGCATCGCTCATCCATACGTCATGCCATCGCTACTCGAGTTTGTCTCGTAATTTAGAACCTTGATCTTGATCTGGTGACGAAACCTTCACCAGACTAGGCACCCCCAGAGGTGTAATTCACAGGTAACATATATTCTTCATATTACCATTTTTTACACTCGGACATTACTTAAAAAAAATGGTTAAAAATTCCATAAAAACAGTCCTTCATTATTAAAAATATTTGTAATTATATGGTACATGCAATGATAGATTTAGATTACAGCTGGAAAAAGATGTTGGACGAAGAGGGGAAAAAAGAAGGGATCGAGTGCGAGTAAAGAGAATTCTTCAATCTCCCAGTTAGATATATAGTGAAAAGACGGATGCTTGAGGATTATAATTGAAGATGCTCCAGCCGGAGTGAAAGCTCTTTTGTGTAATGGTGACAGTTTTATATAAAACTTTTTAACATTTTTAATAATGAAGAACTGTTTTTATGGAATTTTTAACCATGTTTATTTAAATAATGTCTGAGTGTTAAAATTGGAAATATAAAGAATAAATATTACATCTAAAATATTTATCATATATTTATTCGTTTGCTTTTATTTAGTATTGTTTAGTTTTTCGAAAAATACGAGAGACCGAAAGTGTTATATTTATTCCAAAACAAAGTGTTTGGCTGATTTTTATAAAAGGTTTAAAATGCTGAAAGGAAGGTAATATGAAACGTGAAACTTCAGTGAAAAGTTATCAGTAGAAATCTTAAGAGATGTTGAGATATAAATATTTTCTTCCTAGAAACGCTTAATATATCTAGGATAAAGACACTAGTATTTAGATCTCTATATCACTTTGATAGCGAAAGAGATTTTTGTTATTTCCGTATAAAAAAGAGTCATGTGGTGCAGTGATTCACAACAATGCTACACTTTACTACATCATATAAGAGCTTAATAATACCTAAAATTTTATTACTGTGTAAAGCATACCTAAAATTGATTTACCATAAATTAAAATAAAACTTTTCGTGAGTCCAAATAGCAATAACTTTGAAAATGTCATTTTGTTTTAATTTTCTCTTTACAGCAGCCTGGCAATGTAAACTCTTCTTATAAGTAAAAATACATCTAAAATATTTATCGTATACAGTAGAACCCCGATTATCCGAAAATTGGCTTAACCGAGAGACCTTAAAGCTTTTTTTTTTTTAAATATAAAAAAAAATATTTTTAAACTTGCATGCTGTTTATGAAATAAATAAACAGCGACAACTTACTTATTTGGACTATTGCGTAAATTGCATAGCTTTTATTGCATAGCTATATACAACACTTCATTTCTGTACAAAATGTGTTATGATTTTTTTTTCAACTTCGCATTGCTTCAGTGCTGCCTTATCACGCCACCTTTTAAACAACAACAGATCTGACCCTGTTACATCTTCCTGCTCTTCAATATATTGAGGCGCCAATATCAAATTTTTCAACTCGTTGCGTTCTTCATGCTTATAAAAACCCGTTTGTATTTTAAAATATTACTCATCGTAAATAAAGTTTGGAGGAAATTAAAACATGTGTAAACAGGAAGGGAAAATCGAATAGAATACGGGCTCTTGCAGCACCTGCAAGCACTAACGCTTTACCTCACTGTGGGGACGCGAGAAGGGTGAGTAGTGTCATCTGGTAGAATAAAATTAGGAAGCCTCCCGGTTATCCGAAAATTCCTATGGAACCCAGTTAACCGAAAATCCTTATGCTTTTCGGATAACCGGGGTTTTACTGAATTTATTCGTTTGATTTTATTTTGCCTTTTTTTTTTCGAAAAATGCGAGAAATCGAATGTTTTATATTTATTCCACAACAAAGTGTTTGGAATTAAGATAAATCACTTTAATAAAAGGGTTAAAATGCTGAAAAGAAAGTAATATGAGACGTGAAATTTCAGTGAAAAGTTATGAGCAGACATCTTAAGAGATGTTGACATATAAATCTTTTCTTCCTAGAAAGTAAAAAAAGACAAACGTTTCTTAATTTAGGAAAATATAATATAATCACAAACTAAATATGCAGTAATCTCATCCGAGTTACCCACGATATGGAAAAGTGTTCTTCATTTTTTTTAAATCTCAGAAACCAATGTATTTTCCAGATTTAAAAAAAAGAAAAGAAAAAAAAGTAAATATAAAGTTTATTTTGCAGCCACTGATTTTCGGAAACGTTTCCAAGTAATTTTTATTTTGTATTAATCAGCTTTCTCAAACCCGAATATTGGGTTTTAGGATTCTATCAATTCTCAAGTAAACATTTGAAAGTTCAACAAGCATGTTTTACAGACGAACGTGATAAATCAACAGCATTAACATTTATATAATTTTTTTACACTTGCATGTATAAATTCAAATTACGCAGCTGAAAATGTTTAATTAGGAATAAACGGCATCCTAAGAACCGATAATCGAGGTTAATAACACTTATTAATGCACTATAAAAACTACTCGAAAACGTTTCCGAAAATCAGTGACAACAAAATAAACTTTGAATAAATGCCTTTTTTATAAATAATTTTTTTAATCTCAAAAATATATTGGTTTTTAAAAGGTTTTTGAAGATAAAGAACGCTTTTCGGAATCGTAGAAAACTCGGAAGAGAATATTGTGATTTTCGTTCGTGGTTATATTATAATTTTGTAGATTAAGAAACATTTGTATTTTTTAAATTCTTACTATTAGCTCACACTCTCTCTATATTTATATATCTTGTTCAAATTTTCAATCGTTAATAAAATATTTTCTATTCATCCACTCAAGTTCAAATAAAATTTTTTAAACTTGTAGTGGATGACACTTTATGTTAATACAATTTTTTCAAATATTAATTCATTAATTAAATTTATTTAATTAATTTTAGTTTTAAATGGGAGAAAAAATTTCCTCCCATTGTTTTCACAAATGAAATGAAAGATTTATCTCAAATGAGTGATGCCACAGAAATAAAATACCGCAACGATGATTATAAAATAATGTTCAATAAAGATAACGTGGGACATTAATGCTGCACGGGTTTATTTTATATATTTATGATTAAAAAGTAGGAATTGACTTTAATTTTTTTTTTTTTACATTACTTGTTTACAGTGTATGTTAATTTGGAAGTTTATAATTTAATTATTTTTTCTCAAACTTACAAAATTTTATTCTCACTGACTTTTTATAACTTAAAAGTACTTGAATGGGAAACTTCAATTTCTTGTTTACATGTTCTACAAGAACGGATAATTACTTTTATCTTTATATTTACCAACAAACTTTACAATTAATCTTTCCATCGTAAAATAAGCCATTTTAATCCATTACCTAGCGTCATTAAAACTATAATTTCTCACAAAGAAATTGCTCTCTTGTAATTTTTTTTCACTTTATATAAACATTGTTACGAAAGTGAAAATTATTGATTGTTATCTTGTTATGGAGATACTTTATTTAAATTCTTCAACTAAAGATGCTACAAGATAAGATACAAAGTTATTATCTTTTCATCGTAAAATAAGACATTTGAACCAATTATCTTGCGTCACTAAAACTACAATTTATCTCAAAGAAAGCTTTTCATTATTAATTTTTTTCGTGTTTTTTTTTTTTTTTTTTTTTTTTTTTTATTACTTTGTATAAATATTTTCCCGAAACTTAAAATCATTGATTGATCTTGATGTGGAGATACTTTATTTAAATTCCTGAGTTTCCTGCGTACTAAAATAATTTCCTAGTAATAAATAGTAAGCACTTTCATAAATCATCTCTGGCAGATATATAGCTAGATAAATCATATCCACGGTATTCTAATTAAGCCAAATTTTCACACATATAATAAGAACGTCGAAATGGACAAGCATAAATCATATTTTGTACGGAAAGATGGATCCCTTTTTTGCCAGAAGATCAGATCACGATAAATTCTTTAATGCAACATATCACTGCACTAATAAATGAAATATATTATCAAGATGAAGAAAGTAAAAATGAAAGATAGCTATCTTGATTACACACTGATATTCCATCCACACTTGCTCTCTGAAGTTTAAGTGGTCGTATCGTCCCAAATAATCAACCAATTAAAGAAAATCTATCTGAGTTTTAGATTTCTATCAAACTCGGCTGTTAATGAGTCAATGTTTTTAGTTCGATTACATTTTCTTGTGAAGTTGTAAAAATACGTTTTGATAGAGCGATAATTTTTCCAATACTTCTTAAAATTTATTTTTAGACGATCCTTTCTTTTTGTATAATACAAATTATTAAAATTAGCATTAAAAATTTAACTGTATTATAATGCTTAATATACTGTTAAAAAAATAAATTGTATTTATTTTTGAATATTTTCTTGAATTACATAGTTATTCCCAGTATTTAAGTCTCAATTAAAAAAAAAAAAAAAAAAAGAAAGAAAAACATATTTTTTAGGGTTTCGTTCATCTCATGAAACCCTATTACTCCCGCTCCGTTGTCTGTCTGTCACAGAGCCATTCTCAAAAACTATGTAACTTACAGAGTTGAAAATTTGTGTATATAGCTGAATACGAGCTATAAAGAGCTCAAAATATTAAAATTTGAAAATTTCGTATTATTTTAATAAAAAGACAAAAAAAATTTCTAACAGCCTTTTCTTATTAAATTTAAACATTTTTCGTTATAGCAGATGCCAAAAATTAAAAATCCACGATAAAATTCTTTCCACAGTAATTAATTTTCTATCAGACGATTTCCACGTGAAAAATGAAAATGAAATAAAAAGTTTAACCAATTGAAATAAAGATAAATATGAAATAAAATTGATTGACGTCATAGTGGTAATAAAACGGAAAATGTCTAAGATTTCTCAATAATACAAGGAGTATGAGTATGTGTATGTACACAAAGCAGATTAATATCACGTCATTAGAGAATTAAAAAAGAAAATCTTACGTCACATTGGAAGTTTAACGAATTTTTCAGATGTTTGAGAATAATACAAAGCGAGTATTGATATGAGTAATAGAGAATAGTAAATATATGAGTTTTCGAAACATATTGAATCGTGATAAAAATCCCATTATGGAAATATTCGCATATTTTAACATTTTGAAGGTGTACAATTTGTTTCATTTTTAAAGCATTTTTTTAAATAATGCATTTAGTCATCGGGCTGGTTTAGATATTCGAAAAAACGAAAAAATAGACCTGTAAATTTTTGCTTTATAAAAAAACATGACTTTTTTTTTTTTTTTTTTGCTAAATGATATTTATTTGAATTTATTAAAGAAAGGATAAAGTATTTTGAAAGGAATATTAAACGAAACCCTTTGAGCGATCTTCGATCACACTTACCCACTTGCTTTTTCTTTTTGTATATAGTTAACATTATATAACATCGCTACTATACAACTTCAGTTTTACAAATGTGTCCATTACAAATGTTTCTCATTGACGTAAATCATTGCGTCATAAGAAATACAATTAAAACGATACACACAATTACACACAGATTCAATACATCCGTCAATAAGATATAGTTCTTTTAATTTTAAATGGAACTATTATTCTTGAAACTATTCGGACAAAATATTTCCGTATTGTACATACACTGCAAAAAATAATTGTTGATTTTACAGTATAAAACTGGCACCCCAGCTGCCAGTATTATACCGTAAAATTAACAGTATTAAACAGTAAAATAAGCAGTAATACGCTGCCGCGCAAGCAGTAATACGCTACCGCGCATGCGCGGTAGCGTATTACTGCATGCGCGGTAGCGTATTACTGCTTGCGCGGCAGCGTATTACTGCTTATTTTACTGTTTAATACTGTTAATTTTACGGTATAATACTGGCAGCTGGGGTGCCAGTTTTATACTGTAAAATCAACAATTATTTTTTGCAGTGTATGCATCAATTAAACAATGTATCTTTTAATCTGTAATATGTAAAACAGAGCTATATGTAAATATAAAGAATGGATATAAATTAGTTGGGGGAAAATAATGGTGTATAGTGTGGATATGAGAGTCCACGTAATTATAAGAGAGTGAAACATTACGTTTTATTCAAATATATGTGGTTACCCTTCATTTCTCTGAAAATTCCCCCTGGGTAAATCAGTTTTTGCCCTTATGTTTTTAAACCTATGGCCGTGTAATGCATTCGTATTTATAAAATATCTCCTCGGGAAATTAACATTTTTAACTTATTTTTCTGAGTACTCATCTCGAAAGATGTCTCTTTATTTTTTACTTGGCAAAATATTTCTAAAATATACACTTAATTTTATGTGAAGTGTTAAAATCTTGCTCAATTTCGCTAAGATTTTAACACATAAAATTATGAATTTAGTATATATTTTAGAAATATTTTGACAATTTAGAAAGAAATAGACCCATTAATAATAAGCACATTTAAGAATAAGTCCTTTAAGATCAACACACACACACACACACACAAAACAAAAAAAATATTAAAAATATTAATTTCCTAAGGAGGTATTTTAAAATGTACATAAATGCATCACACGTTCCATAGGTTTAACATTACGTATGCCTTCTCATATTTCAGTGCGTCATGCATTCGTTATTGATGCAATTGTACTTTTAAAAAAAATGTAGATTCAGATTCTCATTTTGGGCAGGTTTTGCCTTTTAACAAGGTAGTAATTTCGCTCCAATTTGTTAATTTTTCTATTTCTCTTCTGCTGAGACAAAGCAACACGTCAAGAGATATATAATCAAAAATTGTTCTGCTGTTTAAATACAAATTATTTTTATTGTAATATTTAAGCATGTACTAAATAGTCAGCAAAAATTACGGACATTAATTTCGTCACTTACAAGTATGCTTTATATTGTGACTTATTACGTTTAAATATGATTTATATATTTTTTAAAGATAGTACTCATCTAATTTTCATCATTTTTTGCAAACTTTTTCTTATTATAGTGGTATAGAGTATTCTATAGTGTTCTTGCTCTCTGCATATTTTTAATGATGAATTATAAACAGAAACAGCATAGATATAAAATTTTTTTTTTTTAAGCCATGGTTCTCCGAAATCGGTTGAAAAATGCATAACACATTATTTTTAGAAAATTGCATTTAAAAGTACAAAACACAGCAGAAAAAAAAATATATATAAAGGAAATGATCGTGCCTGTTAATACTTATTTTAAGAGCCCTCAAATTTCATGCACATACTTTTTTAAATATATGTAGGATCATTTTCAGTATAATATATATATATATATATATATATATATGTGTGTGTGTGTGTGTGTGTATAATAATAAAAGTAATAATAAAATAAAACAAATCGTCGACGTTTGTAAGAAATGGGATAAAAAATATTCTTATTCATTTCAGATTCAAATTAAGATTTATATGTTATTAAATGAAATTTTACTTTTTTGAAATTACATTTTATAGATTTCGTTAAAAAATAATATAACTACATTCGACGAAAAACTATCAAAATAATACACCGAATCTTTAAAAGTTGCATGTAATAAAAAATAACTTTTTGAGTTTAACTAAAAGATCTAAACTAAACTAAGCTAAAAGATCTAATTTACATTTTGAAATCAATATCTTATTTGAAATCAATAGCTTCTTATTTTTGAAAGAGGTCTCATGTTTCAAATCACCATTTTCGGACATATCTTATTAATCAACAAAAAACTAGACACATTATACTTAAGAGATACAGGATTGTATAGAGTACCGAATGTACTTTTTTTGATGAATGAAAGTTATAGTTGATGTATCTAAGTAGTTTGTAAGTAACTTTCAAAAATATTCTGTTGTTGTAAAACTTCAAATGTGTTTCCTTCTCGGTATTTAATTCTTTTAATTATCGTGCTGATCCTCAATAAACTTTACAATAAGTAAATAAGATACTCCGATGTACATGTACTTACAAAAAAGTTTCGAGATGTTGATCTGCAAATATTACGCTATTATTCTGATTAGAAACAATAAGAAATTACTAAGTTTCCCTACTAAAAAGAAAGGAAGAGACTTTTATATTGTAATAAGTGACATGTATCTACTCAATTATTTCTTACTTATTATATTTTAGAATATTATCTTGTACATTGTGTAGAGTATTTATATTACTCCCCAGAACTCTGTGGAATCCAAACACGATGAAACGCATTTCATCTTGTTTATTTTATCTTCGCAACATTATTTTCATTTTCTTTGTCAAACGATTCTGTAATACATTAATAATACTCAACAGTATTAATTCTGCACATTTTTTCTTATAAGACATTTTTTCTTATTTTTCTTCAGCTTCTCAATCAGTAAACGAGCCTTTGTTTAACCGAGGATGTCGTGCAACCCGAGGTCAGTTCCCTCACGAGACCTTCTGTCAACAATATTACAACTGTTGGGACGGTCGAGCGACGATAGAAGAGTGTCCCGGCAAATTACTCTTCAACCCGGTGATCTCAGCCTGCGATTACCCGGAGGCGGTGAATTGTGGAGCAAGACTCAGGAATCCCGGTAAGTATTAATGATCGTGGAGCTATTGATGATGGCAAGAAGAATCACAGCTAGAAATGCTTCAATCACACAATACGTGCCAAAAATGATATCTTTCAGAGAGTGTACGCTGTATTTATTTGTCAGTTTTTTCTTGTATCACACGCCATTCAATGAATCACGGTTCATGGTCATCTATTAGAACAGCAAACATTGATGTACCATTATCGAAATTAGAGGTTCTTGACTTTGAAAAACACATTAAATTGACATTTAATTTGCTCCATGTTCAGAAGATTCCAATGAGAATAAGCCTTAGGGATAAATTACTTTGCCGAAAATTCATATGTTTGCGTAGCGTTTATTTTTGTTAAAGATGTTTGCTACCTCACTTCTCGGATTCATAAAAAATAATAATCGATTTTTTCTTTCATAGAAATTACTTGATCAAATAAGGGGGATTTATGAGAGAATTTTTTTTTAAAGTCTATAAAGTTGGCATATTAAACATTTCTAAATTCTATTATAGTAAGACATTTCAGTATGATGCGTCTAAACTGGTGGACAATAATTTTAAGCAAAATTTAATAAGGCATTTAATAAGACTCAAGAAGTGTTAAAAAAACTGGTTTCAAGGAGAGTGCTTTTTTTAACTCAGAATATATGTACGATTCTAAGAAGGCACCACATGTTTCAGGTCTGTATTTTTACCTTTTGGGAAGTATACATATATTTTGCCTTTCATAATAGCTATAAAATTATTGCTCCCAAAACCAGTTGCTTTTTAATACAGTGAATACAGGAAATACAGTGAAACCTCCTTGAACGGTCACCTCTAAACAACGACAACCTCCGAATACCGGCCACATATTGATGGAACCAAACAGGTTCCACAGCATTAACATTAGTACGAACCTCTAAATAAGGAATTCTGAACAACGACCGCTCAAAAGTCACGAGAAAAAAAATAACAGCTCCTGGTACAATTTCATATTTATTTGCAAATCGAAATGTGAAGCAGATCAAAAGTTACTCGATATGTCAACAAAAAGTCACTTAATTTCTTAAAAACTTAATCCTTTTCTAAAAACTAATCTCTTCATCTTTTTGATAATCACTTCTGCCTCAAGATGTCATAAATTCCCAAGACTCAAGAGAGAGAGAGAGGGCAGAAGGATCGACAACAAATTATCTGTTAAACGAACAATGTGGCCACCCAGTCTTTTTTATACTTTTTTCTTTGGTGTGAGGTCTTGAAATTCTCATTTTGTCCATAGAAATTGTCATGAAAGTTTCATTGGGGAATGAAAAAGCATTTCCGTTTGGGAACAACGGATAGATGATTTCTGTAAACATTGAGCGTCTTTGGAAATTTCAGTTTTCTGGAAACTTCCGAACAAAAATGTTAAAGATTGATCATTCTTTGTTCAACTTTTCTGCAGTCTGTCTAATTGGGGCTCCTTCGTATAACTTGAGAGTACACTTCTTACTTGTTCATGATTCTTTGTGTGTTGTTACCCTTCTAATAATACGATCTTTGCTTTGAGGTTGTTACCAACTATCGTATTAAAATTCATCATTTGATTACGAGTGGAAAATTACGATGAATTCTAAACGAAAATTCCAAAATTTCTAGTCTTAACACACACACCGAACTTTTGACGAACGTTCTTAAGATATTGATAAGAAATTTCGGTAAAGCATTATTTTTGAGAAATCACATTTCTTATGCTCAGAACTAACTATCAAAAGGTTCAGAATTTTGAAATATATGGCATTAAATAAATCAAACTCAAGTTTTAATAAACTTTCTTATTTTTTCTCACATACCATAGTTTCAAAGGATTTAAGAATGATATCATTAAAAGGAGATGAATAATAATAGATCGTTGAAATTCTTCTTTTTTTATTTTTATCTAAATAGTCATTACAGCGACTATATATCTTTTAATGTAAAAGTTTTATAGTTCTATTATAGGTTTTAGATAAGATTTTATGACACGGGAATCTGTCTATGACAAGACAATTAAATAAACATACGGAAATAATGAAAAAAAAAACTCGTCGTTAACAAGGCAACATAGCCTTAGCAAAAGTCATAATTTTCGAAGATTTTTTTTATGTGAAAAAGAAGTTCATTTGATATCGTGTGCAGCTGAGTAATATATTATAAATACGAGGTGGCAATAATTAAACTGACAGTACTCAGCGATCCAATTGCTAACTCAGCGATTGCTAATTGCTAATTGCGAGAACGGAGCCAAATTTTGTAGGATCAATGGACATACTATGTAACTAAAAGATAGAAAATATTTTGCCCTCTTATAGTTGTTCTGATCTTAATAACTGCCCCGATGTGCAAGATAACGCACGTTGTTCTTTCTACAAAATAAAACAAATAAAATCAGTTTAATTCAAGACAAAAAATTCGCCAGTTGGCGAAGAAGCACCTTGTCTAAAAACTCGGCTTAATTATTAAATATGATTTTGTGGTATTCATGTAGCAGCTATTTTTAAATTTATGGTTACATTTAGACATGTTCTTATGCCAGTAACATTTTGGGCGAAATTCAGCAGTTCGCGTGGAAAGACATTCTTTGTCGGAATAATTACTGAATAATCTCCAAAATTTCTAATAAAATATATAATTTGTAAGTTTACTTTTTCTTAGACTCGAGGGAGAAAAATCGTTTAATTATATTAGATAAACATTCACTGTTTTTTTTTTTTTTTTTAACCATTCAAAAAGACATGATAAGATATTTTTAAAGATTCACTGACGGAAAATACCATGCTGTAACATCGTAGAATACGTAAAACAATTTAATTATTGCACTTGACCTTTAACGGATACTTCCATTAGGAACTGCTTACGCATGGAAGGAGTGATTACTGAATCACATAACTTCAATCCGTTAAATTTAATCCAATGATCTTCTTTATTTATGCTTCATACATCACGATTTTTCTAAATGTTTCTTTTATGGATATGCTAACGTTACCGTGTGACCGCATAGGTCAAATTGTCCATTATTAGATGCAGTTGTGTTGAAGAATGATGGAGTTCATCTGACATTTAAAAACTAACGTTAGATCTTCCAAATTTATTGCTACAGATGAAATATTGGATAGAATCGTGTTGTAGTTCACCTATTATGCAAATATAAGCTGAAACGTGACATTATTTTTTTTTAAATTCTGCAACCATTTACGCTCCGACAGTACTTTTACATGGTACCATTAAAGAGAACTTAATGTAAATTTTAGTTAATCCGTCTATTAATAAAAGTCGATTTTACTTTTCGTACATACAAAGCTAAATGTTTTCTTAAAGTGGTTATTTTCTCAACCGTTTGCATGTGTGTGTAGAAAAAATTTATATGAAAAATTTGCAAGTACGAAAACCTTTCCATTTACAGATGCCAAAAACAGACCACATGTTATGAGATATTTTTACCGTAAGGTTGTCTAAGAGAAATACGTCCTCCAGATTTGTCCAGGATAGCTTAGTTAGAAGACCACTGGCAGTTTAAGCCAAGGTCCTAGGTTCGAATTCTGGTCTGGTTGCTTTTTCACTCAGTTGGGAAAATTATAGCTCGTATGAGTTCTTTACCAATGAGTATGATTGTGTTAAAATAATTAACTCAAGTAAGTTGTTACATAAAACAGTCAAACACAAGGTATATGTAATTAATCTGCCTGTTGGTGTGTTCATCCATACACAATTAAAATTTCTTAAATTGCTCTTAAACTCAAGATTTTTAAATTTGTTATTGGGGGTAGATTACAGTGTATATCCACCAATGGATTAATTAGTAACAAGTTTACAACGCGCGAGTCTGCAGTTAGTAACGGGGTTTCCGCACTAAGGGCGCAGAGGACAGTGTTCCCTAGTATGTGTATATATATAATCATAATATTGACGATATATAATTCACCATACATAAATGAAGGATATAAAAATAATGGAATCTAAAATATGGAAAAATTATGAAAGCATGGTAGAATTATCAAGCCCAAATGACTTTAGATTCCACAAAACATATATGATTTCAACTTCCCACGAGCTATAATAAACTTAAAGGGTGGAAGATTTGAGTCATCGGTCTATTTAATAAAATACTCAATGAGCAATATTGATGTATATTTTCGAATATAATTCAAAACCACGTGTTTGAAGCGAGAGAAACATGCTTGAATTGCAAGATTAAAATATGTTGGCAAACCAATTTAACAAATTCAGGATGATCAGAAAAATAAAAGGAGTCATTCATGAGGATTAATTGATTTTTTCCAGCCATTGTATCACACAAAAAGAGTGCAAAAGAAAAAGGGTGAAGCCAGAATTATCTAAATGAGATAAATTACTGTGCTGCCATTTAGTAATTTAATTTAAATTACAAATAAAAATGGAAAGAGCTGGAATTAATCTAATATTAACAATGTATTATTGATAACAAAAGGCGATGAAACTTGCATGTTATATAATGGTACTTAATTTCAAATAAAAAATGATAAGAAAATTAAAATAAAAATAAATAAGGGAAAGGGGTAGGAGAATGAAAAATAAATATATTTATATATTAACATTAAAAATATGCTTAAATAAAAATACTTTAAATTAAAAATAAAGTAAAAAACGGCTGGGCTTATAAGAATACTGGTGTTAAACAGTTAAAAAGGACAATGATGGATGGATTGAAGTGGAGAATACTTTAATAATGTCTCACACAAAGCGAAGAAGTTAATTAATGATTAATAAATGAAATTAATACACAGCTATGAAAAAAAAGAGTCGAAAGTATCGATGTTAGTCTGAAATAGAGCTTACAGAATTAACAATAGCGGTAAGAGAAGTAACTTATTTTGCCTAATTATACAATAACTCTCAATTTTATATATAAATTATTCAATGCGTATTAAATTTTGAAACACCACCCATCCTCCGTACTTTATTATGTACCTTCTTAGCCTTCCAGTTTTGGGGGGTTTGTTTAATTTTTATCTTAATTTTTATTTTATTGTTTTTTTTAATAGTATATATAATAATATAAAATGTACTAATTGTATTTTGGGAATAGAAGTTTTTTTTTAATGACAATCTTGATGTAATGCATCATATAAAAGTGGAATATTATTGTTTCTATTTTTAAGATGAAAAGAATATAATCCTTTTTCTAAACATATGATTAAGGATACTTATGTAATGTATATATTCTTTTACTGAAAATTCGATTTTGAAATTGAAATTAGCACTCTGATTGTCAGACATTCATCCAAAACAGTGATTTAAAATATTTTACCTTGTTACGAGCCGTTTCATACTGAACAATTTCAATAATTGAAAGATTTGTGACAACCCTTTTAAAATTTAAACTTTTTTTTTTCTTCTTTATTTCTTTTTTTTTTTTTTTATTATTATTATTTCCTTAAATTAAATAACGAAAATAAAAAGTTGCATACTACAATACTTTGACTGAGGGATGTTTTCATTACGGGAGATAACAATTTACTGACAGTTTGAAGACGTCTTGTATAGTCTCTATCAATTTATATTATGTAAAATTTCACAACTTTATTTATATTTTATGTGCACCTTATTTTATATTATTTATTATTTATTTTTACTTTTATCGAACACAGCGATCCTAGTGTAATGCAAGATATCGCAGAAAACACATTGATTTTTCGAATCAATCACAAGTTAATAAATAACTCACAACCAATAATAAGGTCGATTCGTTCATAATTTTAATGAATTCATTAACCCTTTGATTACGAGTTTGAACAATATATATATGTACATATATGTGCAGTGGACTATTTTTGATTCTATTCGTAGCAGTTTTTGAAAACTAAACTCTGCCATACACTTATACTACTAGGATATTTTCAAGAAAAATCTAAAAGAAAGAAAATATTTTGTAAATTGTGGTACGATTGAATATAAAAATATTCGTCAGTCCTGGCCCATAATCAAAGGATTAAGATGTAATTTTTATGAACATCAAAAAATAATTTTTCATTTTATTTTTATTGAAATACCACCACCAAACATATATTCTATAATGAAAACGTCTACAAAAGACAATTCATGAAAATCTTATTAGTTGAGTTACATTTCCTTCTTGCCAGATGCATTGATACATATTCGCATTTTTAGCTGACTTAAAATTTTAAAAACTGCAATATTCACTTGAAAAATTAACTTATGAGTTGATCTTTTTAAATATTTCGATACTTTCTATATTATTTCGGTAGTAAATTAACTGAATAATACATTCATGTTTTTAAGTCTTTTTTGATGCAATAAAAACATAATTTATTTTTATGGACAGAAAGCGAAACTTCATATATTTTTGCACATGCTGCAAATTTTAATATATTCCTCCTGTTGAAAAAGAACATCTTTCAGTACTTTGTCCCTACAACCTTGACCTGTATGACTATGGAGCGTCTTATATTCAAAAGCATGACTGCTTTTACTGCCTTGCTTTAAGAATTATATGCTTGTAGCAGAAATGAGGTACATTTCACTGGCCCCTCCACCCCCGGACCTGGGAATTTCGTATTCACCAATCGTTTGTACTTCGTTAGTACCGGTAAGTACCGAGAGATTTTCGTTTGTACCGGCTCAGGTACCGAGTTATTCTAAATTCAAGGTGGAGGGGCCAGTGAAACGGGATTTCCCATAGTAAAAAAAATTAAGTGTTTCAGATTTTGACAAAAATTTGTCAATCGTTTGTACTACGTTAGTACCGGTAAGCCCCAAAGCAGAATATTTTGTGATGTTCTGCAACGCAGATTCATTTGACCAAAATTGTTCTGCAAGATAAATTCATACATTATAAACTTCTCTTCAGAATGTTATCAAAAAAACATTTTGTTTATTATGTGAATAATGCAAAGCAAAGTAGAATTTAATGAAATGCAATCAAATTTTAAAACAGGAAGGGATTATATTTCAATATATACATCTTCATTCCTTTATGCACACAAAGTCTAGTATTTAGTATTTAATACCACGGTATTGATATAGAATTCGTTGTTTTATGAATTACTTTTGATGCAAAATATTTTGACATATTTCCTCTATGCACAAAATGTTTATTGAAAAATGGTCCATATATGGATACTAATCCAGCCTTTAAAAGTTTTCTCAAAGAATTGTGTCCAGATGGAGGGCCATTACAAGAAATGAACATTCGTTGGTCTGTTGTACCAATATTAATTTCATTACCATCATTCGTATTGGGTCGTTTTGAAAATATTTTGTCAATTCCAGAACCCCATGTCTCACAGATTGCTTCTGAAATGGGAATTGAAAATATATGAACAAAGAAATTAAGAAAATTGGGGATATGTGATTTCAACTCCAATATTGACTTTTTTAATATTATCTTTTCTTGAAAAAGATTTCCAGTTTGTTTGCATTCGTTAATGCTTTTTATCATCCAGTCAACAAAGATTTTATATTGAAAAAAAAGTTCGTTCTTTTCCTCTTCAGATGGAGGAACACATGAAAAGGCTTTTATTGTTTCTAGAAAATTGGAATGATTAATGGAATTATTTTCAACATTAGAACGTGGGAATATCAAATGTTCAAAGTTAAAAAGTAACTTTGCTGCAGAAATTATTGAGTCTATTTTTTCACTCTGCTCAAAATACAAACTACATTGGTGTAGTAATGAATCTATGTATTTTATTATTTCTTTGACATCATGCAAAAAATATGAAATAGTTGAAGAATCATGGGTTTATCTCAACTTTTTGGAACTGATTGGGAGGTCTGGCATTGGTATACCCTGAAATGTATTTTCTTTTGAGAACATTGAAGAGGAAAGCTTTGTATATAGGAAAAATACATTAGGTAATGTTTCAATATATTTTTTCAAACTTTCTGAGTCAATACAATTGGAAAGGTTTGTTAAATGATATTTCATTGTAAGTAAATATTGCTGCAAATATCTATAAAATTTATATAGTCCCAAGGAAGATGATCAATCTGTTGAACACGTTTGGAAGTAGCTGTAGCTGCAAGCACACAAATAACATCAGCAATTATTAATATATCAAAAATGTTTCTTTTTGAAAGGAGTTTATCTCTAAAACTTTCATCTTCAAGTTTTTCACTGGCTGCGACTAATGCTGCATAATCTTTCACAAATGTTTGGATAACATTCACAGAGTGGGGAAAAAATTTCATAGTTTTAAAGGTTTTTGGTTTATATAAAAACATATCCAATTCTTGAGCACACTTATTAAGGCATTCATAGGATGTTCCTCACATGAATTCTTTCATGCATGAATTTATAAGTGTGAGGCAATCTTGTACTAATCTATTGCTGGAATGAACCTGCACTAATTCAAGTCTATGCATGGGATCCCAGGATACTGGGATATCTTGGCGAACAAGAACTTCTTTTAAGTGATTTATCACTCCTAGTCGAATATACTGACCGTCTACGGCAAGCCCAACTAGATGTTCTCTAATGTAAGGAAGACTTAGACCAAATTTTTTAAGTGTATCAATGATGCTGCAACTCAAACCTTTTCCACTTACATCATTGCAAAAATGGTGCTCTAAATAAATATTTTCAAATAATTTAGGACTATTTAAATCAAAAATTGGGACTCTAAGTCCGATAATATGTCGTGTTCTATGATTTACGGTCATCTTATTTGCTACTATGACAATTGGCACTCCTTCGTTCATAATGTAACAAGATATAGTTTTTGCCAAAGAAGAATACACGTGTGGTAGAAATAATCTAGGAAATTCTTTAGAATGACTTTTTTGTCCCACGGAAGCTCCACTATTATAGAACTCAGTGATAATATTTTCGTAACTAGAATTCTTAAGAAGGTTAGAAGAGCTGGCCGGCCGCAACTACATTTTCCTCCAATCATCAGAGAGTTCTGAGATATTGCTGATCAAAGCGTATTGCGTTAGAAGCGGCACGGTGTTTTCTCTCAGAATAACAGCACATTGCTCAACTTTTACGTTTTAAGAAAAGCGCGGTAGCTTCGGCGATTTTGTTTTGATTTATTTTCTCCACATTTGAACAGAATTGTTCTGCAGCTCATGCGTCTGTTCTGCGACGTACGTCGCAAATTTCGTAGTATTCTGCTTTCGGGCCGGTAAGTACCGACATATTTTCGTTTGTACCGGCTCCGGTACCGAGTTATTCAATTTTATAGTTTGAGGGACCATTTCACTGGCCCCTCAACCCCCAGACCTGGCAATTTCGCTATCATTAATCGTTTGTACTTCGTTAGTACCGGTAAGTACCGAGAAATTTTCGTTTGTACCGGCTCCGGTACCGAGTTATTCTAATTTTTATTTTGAGGGACCATTTCACTGGCCCCTCCACCCCCGGACCTGGCAATTTCACATTCACCAATCGTTTGTACTTCGTTAGTACCAGTAAGTACCGAGAGATTTTCGTTTGTACCGGCTCCGGTACCGAGTTATTCATTTTTTTATTTTGAGGGACCATTTCACTGGCCCCTCCACCCCCGGACCTGGGAATTTCGCACTCACCAATCGTTTGTACTTCGTTAGTACCGGTAAGTACCGAGAGATTTTCGTTTGTACCGGCTCCGGTACCGAGTTATTCAATTTTTTAGTTTGAGGGACCATTTCACTGGCCCCTCCACCCCCGGACCTGGCAATTTCGCTATCACCAATCGTTTGTACTTCGTTAGTACTGCTAAGTACCGAGATATTTTCGTTTGTACCGGCTCCGGTACAGAGTTATACAATTTTTTAGTTTGAGGGACCATTTCACTGGCCCCTCCACCCCCGGACCTGGGAATTTCGCACTCACCAATCGTTTGTACTTCGTTAGTACCGGTAAGTACCGAGAGATTTTCGTTCGTACCGGCTCCGGTACCGAGTTATTCTAATTTTTATTTTGAGGGACCATTTCACTGGCCCCTCCACCCCCGGACCTGGCAATTTCGCATTTACCAATCGTTTGTACTTCGTTAGTACCGGTAAGTACCGAGATATTTTCATTTGTACTGGCTCCGGTACCGAGTTATTCATTTTTTTATTTTGAGGGACCATTTCACTGGCCCCTCCACCCCCGGACCTGGGAATTTCGCACTCACCAATCGTTTGTACTTCGTTAGTACCGGTAAGTACCGAGACATTTTCGTTTGTATCGGCTCCGGTACCAAGTTATTCAATTTTTTAGTTTGAGGGACCATTTCACTGGCCCCTCCACCCCCGGACCTGGCAATTTCGCTATCACCAATCGTTTGTACTTCGTTAGTACTGCTAAGTACCGAGATATTTTCGTTTGTACCGGCTCCGGTACAGAGTTATACAATTTTTTAGTTTGAGGGACCATTTCACTGGCCCCTCCACCCCCGGACCTGGGAATTTAGCACTCACCAATCGTTTGTCCTTCGTTAGTACCGGTAAGTACCGAGAGATTTTCGTTCGTACCGGCTCCGGTACCGAGTTATTCTAATTTTTATTTTGAGGGACCATTTTACTGGCCCCTCCATCCCCGGACCTGGCAATTTCGCATTTACCAATCGTTTGTACTTCGTTAGTACCGGTACGTACCGAGATATTTTCATTTGTACTGGCTCCGGTACCGAGTTATTCAATCTTTTAGTTTGAGGGACCATTTCACTGGCCCCTCCACCCCCGGACCTGGCAATTTCGCTATCACCAATCGTTTGTACTTCGTTAGTACTGCTAAGTACCGAGATATTTTCATTTGTACCGGCTCCGGTACAGAGTTATACAATTTTTTAGTTTGAGGGACCATTTCACTGGCCCCTCCACTCCCGGACCTGGCAATTTCGCATTTACCAATCGTTTGTACTTCGTTAGTACCGGTAAGTACCGAGATATTTTCGTTTGTACTCTCTCCGGTACCGAGTTATTCAATTTTTTAGTTTGAGGGACCATTTCACTGGCCCCTCCAACCCCGGACCTAGCAATTTTGCATTCACCAATCGTTTGTACTTCGTTAGTACCGGTAAGTACCGAGAGATTCTTGCTTGTACCGGTTCCGGTACCGAGATATTCAAAATTTTAATATTTAGAGGCCATTTCACTGGTCCCTCCACCCCCCGTACCTGGAAATTTGGCATACGCCAATCGGTTGTACTTTGTTAATACCGGTAAGTTCTCAGAGATTTTTGTTTGTACCGGCTCCGGTGCCGATATATTCCACATTCATTTTTGGAGAGGTTAGTGAGCTAAGTAATTACTCAATTGCCATGTTAAAAATATGAGTATTTCTGAATTTTTCCGTACTTGACAACCATTACTACATTAATACCAGCTAGTACAAATTATTTCCATTTTTTAAAATTATTTTTACTATATTTGGATATATTGTATATATTTGAACTTTCTGCCGGTACGTAAAGTTTGTAATTTTAACATAATAATTTGGTAAATCTGTAAATTAAGATTAATATCGTAGACTGAATCATTACCTTTTCTGTTAAATATTTGTGTCACCACTTTCGTAACACATTACACATAATATGTAATTTTTGAGTATCATTATGATAATTTCTGTTTAAAATTGTTATTTTTTCTCTATTTTGTTATTTTTTCTCTGATTATTTAAGGCTATTCAAAAAGTTGAATTTAAAAGATAGCTCTTTAAGGTGGTTTATTATAAATAAAACCTTTTCTTTTTTTATCACTCTACTTACATTATGAAAATTTAAAGATCTTTATCACCTAGAGCACCACGTTAACAGGGTCAAATCTGTTTATCACATATAAAACCAAAAGCGCTGTAAAATGATAGCCATGTCTAAAGATGACATTTGAGTGTCAATAAATTTGTTTGAGTGTCTTATCTGTTTACATCTTAAAGCGGCCTTCTTGTTTGGAAGGTTGCTTATTTTTCTTCTATGGGATTTCGGTAAAATATAAAGCATCTCTGAGAGGGAAAGCATACGTTTTTATCAGAGACACGTTATTAAATGATACAAGTGTCAGAATTCCCTCAGCAACATACGGTATTTTTAATGAGACTTTCGTTAGCAGGGATAGAGGGGAAGCCCGATCACGATCTGTTATTTTCTATAAAATAAGGTCTGACCAGTTCTGGATTTAAAGTGCATGATTTATTACAAATCTTATCATTTCACACTGAGTCACTCCTAAAGTTTTGCACAGTGTCAAAATATATTTAAATTCGGAAAGGTCTGAAAATACAGGCGTATAAATATTTTCGGTTTTTGTACTGCTTTTATATGGTGAGTGATACAGTTTTACTAACGTTCTAAAATACCTAGAAAAGTTTTAGTGTCAAAAAGCGATTTCCAAACTATTCCTTTTCACATGCTAATCATATTACTAACAATCAATTTTTTTTTTAAATGCTACCACCTTCTAATACAGTATAAAATGATATAATGATATTCGTTAAGAAATGAACTCGGTTCTGTTTATGCGAAACACAACAAAAACAAAATTTGACAATATTTAATTATATAATCCCAGTTAGAAAAAAAAGGCGTTACCCATAAATTGTTTGCAACAATATCACTGCAAATGTGTCGTTATAAATAAAATAAAACTCTCTTTCAGAATATAAGAATTATTTTTACATGCAAAGTGCTTTTGCACGCATACTAAAAATTTTGACAAATCTTTTTTTTTTTTTTTTTTTTTCTAATGATAACGTTTACTTTTAGGTCTTCACTTAAATTTTTCGGATGTCAATTTATAAAAATACATAATTTATGAATTTCTCTTTTTATGGAACTCACAGGAATCAAATTTTGAAGATGGTAATTTAATTTTTTTTTTCATATCTTCTGTTAAAAAAAAAAAAAAAAAAAAAAAAAAAAAAAAGTTACAAATAATTGAAAGTTATAACTATTACAAATTATGAACTATATTAATTTTTAAATAAAAGAAATCAGCACTATATCCATATTTCTTTCTTTCAGAACAGTACAATTTCCGTAAATGAAGTTTAGAGGTTTGCTCATAAACATGAAATTTGCTTTGAACAGCTTTTTACATTTGTGAAAATCTAGTCATAGTTTTGTGAATTTGAAATGATCGTTATATTCAGGTTCTTGTTTATACATTTTTATGAATATATGTATGTAACATGCGCATATTTTCTTTATATATATATAAAAGTGACAGTCAGATTTTACTTTTAAATGATTAAATTTAAGAAAGGTTCTGTTTGGAGAGGGAAACTTTTTGTGAAAGGTATATTTTTAGGATATAGAATTTTGTGAACAGTCCTGTTTTTAGGTGAAAAGCTTTGTGAAGGGTCCTTTAAAGAACCCAATTTCTTCCTAAACAGATAGATCTCTGGTATAGCTAGTATATACCATAGGCAATAAGTATATAGTACTAGGTATAGTATATACATATTATAGTCAGAGCTTAATTTCTAACAAAAAAGGTACCGGCACTCTAATATTTTACAGTATCGCAGTATATAGCAGTACATCGCAGTTTATCGCAATATACGCCCGTACCCTCCCTCCAAATATTTATATTTCATGCATTATTTGTAAAATTTACGGCAATTTTGTCTACCGCAAAAGAATTTTTTTAATATATTTTGGCTATATATACATGAATTTATATATAATAAAATCTAATAAATAAACAGAGCAAAAATATTAAAATCAGGAGGGTGGTATTTTCAGAAAATCCTACTTGCAAAGAATTTATTTCTGTCAACACAACACACAGCACTTTTTCGATGGGCTCCGGAGGCAGTATTTATGAGATCTGATGAATTCTGACCAACATTTAAATATTCCCTAAAAACTAAAAAGCTCCGGTGAGCTTCGGCGCAAATTAAGCGTTGAATATAGTATTTACATAAACATATTATACATGTGGCAAACCGATCTGTTGCATTTAAATTGAATGATATCTTTTGATTCTTTGGAACAAAAACAAATCTAATTTTATTCTAAATTTAATAACAAATTATGATATTAGTTCTATTAATTACTACATTTCAAATAATAAATCATATTTACAATGTAAGTTAAAGGTTTCCGAAATAAAAGGGCACATTATCAATGACTTCATTTGTCAAAAGCATATAAGTTTCTTAAAGCTTATAAGTTCTTTCAAGATTTGGCTTCTAATTTTGGAGTTGGTGGAATAAAAATCACGTCATTTTGACGAATTTATACAAAAATGATGTCATTTCGAGAAAAATAATCAAACATATTTTCGATTTATGAATAAAATAAATTCTTTAAAAAAAAATGTTATATTTCTTGCTAAACCAGGGCACTTTTAGTGCTCTTGTGAAAAGTTTTAATAACTATGTTAAAAAAAAAAATAGTTGAAAATCAGTGTTTCTGTTTTTAATTTATTTCTTGTTAAATAGGGAGCAATAATTCTTCAGTGAAATGCGAAAACCTTATTATTTTTTATTAAACCTCCTTGGTTGGTTTTTCCCTTTTTTCTTCTTTCATCCACAAGTATGAGTACTTACGTAAATTAGTTGCCTCCATTACAAAAATGTTATTAAACTGAACAAAACAGTAATGTTTTATAAACTAATTTAAATTTAAAAATTCCGACACCACGGAACCAATACGAATATCCGATGCAGTTTCGTTGCGCTTCGCTCCATGTTCCAGGAGGAAGACGTGTAAAATAAAACACATGGTCAAATTTTAATATAAAAGATTCACGTCAGTATTGATTTCATATATTTTACTCCAAAAGCTATCTCTGTAGCCCATGGGTGAAAGGACATTAAAAAGTTTTCGAGTGGATATTTTGGTGGCACTTCCTGATTCAGGTATTCTATAATGTGATTTAAAAAATATATATATTTCGATAAAATATACAGTAAAATCTTCATGTTTACACAGAAATTCAAACTGTTTAGAATATGTGTTACAATCCATAAATGGCAAGTAGCTGAAATCCTGGAATTTGAAGTGAAAAATTAACAAAATATGCCGAATCTTATTATATCATCTAATGAAGACATTCTTATAAATCATACTAAGTCTGAAAAAAATATTCCTTTCCTGAAAGCTAAATCAATATAAGAAATTTAAAATATATAATTAATGGCTTTTCCAATGCATTACAAAAATTCAAGAAATAGATTAATCAATTAGTTAGTAATAAAAGGATAGATAAGTTGACATGATTTGTAAAATAAAAATTTGTACTAAAATATATCAATGCTTGAAATCAATACATCTGAGCTTTGCAAAAAATAAAATAGCTACGAAAAATGCAAACGATAGACTCTAGAATATTATTTCTGCGTTATAAAATATGTTCTAAAAAAGTTCTGAATGTCATAAGTAATAGTTTTAATTCCTAGAAAAAAAAAAAATTGTGTAACAAAATCAGCACTCAAAGTAAAAATAGCATTTACTCATATATTTAAAAATGGAATTTATTAGTAAAAAAAAACACATTATCCCTCACTATACCTACATTTTTCCAACTAACAATTATAAAATACAAATCAGCATATATATGACCATGTTTCATGTACTAAATATCTTTCAGTTTATGCTACATTTATATTACAACATAATAAATATTTACTAAATATTCTATAATAAAATCCATCATTTCATTTTTAAAACCACAATACGGTAAACCAACGAGGAATAAATTGTTGAAAGACCTTTTTCGGGTCTTTTTTTCTAACATTTACTAAAAACGATAAAAAAAATAAGCATTATAGTACACAAGGAAAACTAAACGTTTACAGATTTACATGAATCTAAATAAATGCTTACATGAGGGTTTTCATATTTAGACTCCTTACTAAAAAATAATGTATTTACAAACACTAAATGGTGAAGACGCAAGCATATGAATATATTTAAATATATAATCTATTAAATGAACTCAAATTATCTTTAAAAATCTATTATAATTCTAACACAATATAAATTCACAGAATATTCTATAAATAAGATTCCAAACTGTATTTTTGAAATCAGAATGTATAAAATCTAAGAGAAATAAAAGGCGTCTAAACATATGTCTTTTTTTAACATAAAATCCACTATAAAAGATTAAAAAAAAATATATGCATGTAGTATGGAGGGGAAATCCTCAATTTGCAAATTCACATTAATCTCAATAAATGATTATATGAAACTTTTCTGTTTCACATTCTTTACTAAAAAGGAAATATTTACAAACATTAAAAGATAGTGAATGAATATATATAATCCATTAAAAGAAAGCAAATTATAATTAAAAGTCTGTTGCAATTCTAATACAATAAAAATTCACAGACTATTCTATAAATAAGATTCAACACTCTATTTTTGAAATCACAATTTGAGAAATCTAAGATAAATAAAACATGTCTAAACATATGTATTTTTTTTTACATCAAAAACACTACAAAAGATAAAAAAAATGTATACATATAGTACGGATGGAAATCCCTCAATATACAAATTTTCATTAATCTCAATTATTGCACATATAAGGCTTTTCAGGTCCACATTTTGCACAAAAAAGGGAATATTTACAAACATTAAAAGGCAGTGAAGTATACATATGAATATAATTAAATATATAATCTATTAATGAAAGCAAATTATTCATAAAATCTGTTGCAATTCTAATACAATTAAAATTCAGAGAATATTGTATAAATAAGATTCAACACTGTATTTTTGAAATCATAATGCAGGAAATATAACAGGAATAAAATGTGTTTAAATGAATTATTTTTTTAAACATCAAAGCTACTAAAGAGTAAATATATGCATATACTACGGAGGGAAAATCCTCAATTTACAAATTTTCAGTAATCTCAATAAATGCTCATAGACGGCTTATCAGTTTCAAATTCTTTACTTAAAAGGGAATATTTACAAACATTAAAAGGTATTGAAACATACATATGAACAATTTTAGATACATAATCTATTAAAATAATTCAAATTATATTTAAAAGTCTGTTGTAATTCTAATACAATAAAAAAATCACAAAATGTTCTATAAATAAGATTCAACTCTATATTTTTTAAATCATAATATCGGAATATGAATGAGGATGAAACTGTCGAAATACGTTTATTATATATATTGTATTATAAAATATTAAAAGAATGCGTACAGTACAAAAGAAAAATGAGTCTATAGATTTATATAAACTCAAATAAATGCTTACTATGTTTTTCAGTTTAAATTCTTTACAGGGAAAGCTTATATTAACATTAAAAGTCAAAGGAATACACACACACACACACACACACACACACACACACACACACACACACACACACACACACACACACACACACACATACACACACACACATACATACATACATATATACATATATATATGATATATTAATAAATGATTTATAATCTTTAAAAATCTCTTTTAATTCTACCAACGCAATGAAAATTCACAAAATATTCTGTAAAATTTCTTACTATATATTTTTTTTATCGAATATGGGAATTCAAAGAGGCGTAGATCGACAAAAACAGATATATATATATATATATATATATATATTAATTAAAGAAATTGTTACAAAAATCATATAGCTTAGGGCGAACTCTACAGTTTACATAGATCTGCATACATCTGAATAAATGCTCACACGATGCTTTTCAATGTTACATTGTTTATAAGAAAAGGAAATATTTATAAACATTAATAGACAAAGGAGCACATACATGAAGATATTTAATTATATAATCTATTAAATTAATATAACAATTCGTTAAACATGTGTTTCAAACATAATTGAAATTCCGAAAAATATTCTATAAATTACATCCATTACTGTATTTTTGAAATCTCAATACAGGAATTTGAAGAGAAAAAAAATTGGTAAAATAATCCAATAAAAAAAATTAAAGATACTGTTCAAGATAAAAAATGTGCATATAGTACAGATGGAAAGTACACAGTTTATAGATTTAGGTGAAAATAAATATTTGGCAAGATGATGTAAAAGTGTTTTTCATTCCTTACATAAGGAGAACATATTGGCCCAAATTAAAAGACATAAACATATGCTACGAAAATATTTAGAAATAAATTATCGTCAATGCTTGCAAAAAACATTTTAAGATATTTCAGATTTCTAAGCAGAATGAAAATTCACAAAATATTGTAAAAATAACGGTCTGCAATCTAAGAATCTGATTTTGGTGATTCCTTTGATATTTATACAGGAGCAATATAAACTATGCATAAGAATATAACAGTAAGTTCGTGTTCGGATGAAAACGGTTTTAAACAAGAGGGGGTAATATCAAAAATAATGTATATAAAAATTTGAAAAATAATACATAAGTAAATGTGTAATAATGTATAAATATATAAATACTTATTTTAATAACCTGGGTATGTACATAATGTAGGAAAGTAATTCACATGCAGTTTCTTCTTTCATTTTTAAGAATAATAACATTTGAATCGTAAACTGTCAATGTAAGATTGCAAACTATTTAATTTTAGGTTGTATTTAAAATGTATAAACTATTTTTAAAAAATCCGCATACTTACAATTTACAAACCTCTCAAAGAATATTCTATTTGCATTCCGATGTCATTCGGTTTAAAAAAAAAAGTAAAACTCCGCTGATAAATTTTACATAAAATTCTACCTTTTATGAAGTGTAAATTAAACACTCACCTGTCGTTTTTTTCTTTTGTTGGCATGGTATCTTTTTGGCATATTCGTCATCGTAAATCTCCCAGATTTCATCAGTGCGTCTGCATAAAGCTATATAGTGACTTATTTCTTCAACTGATTCTCCGGTTTTTCTTCCAGAAATTACACCTCTTAAGTAGTATTCATTCTCAAAAATCTTAATGTTTTTTTGAGTTTCATTTAATGAAAATTTAACATCGTCTACTAAACGACCTTTTGTTGGAGTAGCTGTGCTTAATAATTCTACAAAAAAATGTTTGTCTGAAACAGAAATAGATGATTTTATTTTACCTTTGCAAAGAGAACCGTCTGCTGCTTTTTTAGAGCAAATACTTTCAGATGTCTGCAGTTGTCTTAGAATGATTTGTCCGATATTACCTACATCATTATTATCTACCATCACAGGAATGACAGTACGTTTAAGCGATTGTATTGACCCACAATTTACGTTATTACAGTGAAAAGTTTCTATTGCAGATGGATGTTCTGAAAAAATATTTTCTAATGCCTGCTTAATAGTATTCTGTGCTGCTACTTGAATTAGAGCATTTGGCAATATATAAACTTGACAAAAAGATTTTAATAAAGCAGCTCTTAATTTATAAGTTTTTGAAGTGATCCTACCAGATGCTATATCAGAAATAATTTTTAATATAATGGTATTTCCTAATGCACTTTTCATTTTATTTGCATATGCTTCACTGTCACAAAAAGTCGCTGCTAATGTTTGAAAAATACTGTCATATGCACATGAATTAGTAACTACGACACTGCAATTATTAACTTTGCTTGGTTTTGAACATAAATTTCCATTTCTTAAAACGCCAATTGGTTTTCGCATAGATTTTGAAGAAAAATCTATCTTTGCTAATTCGGGTTGTATTTGGAGGTATGAACTCTTAAATCTCTTTTTGGGAGGATATAATAATCCTCTCCAATTTTCCTGAGCAGAATCTTCTGGATTTGAATTTTTGTTTCTTTTTTGTGAGAAACATTCCATGCAAATTCTTTTTTCCCCATATCCTTCAAAAGAAGAATCATCTCCTATAGGAAAGGAGCATCCTTCTAAAAGATGAATAAAACATTCGCACTCTGCACACTTATGCGCTCCTGATGTCAGATCACCGTTTGTGCATGCTATACACTTTTGAATGTTATTAAATTTGTCTACTTCATTAGGATTACCTACTTCATCAGGATTAGTGGCCTTGGATGTTTCTGGATTAGAATTTTGTTTTTTTTCTTGTGTGAAACATTTTAAGCAAATTCTTTTTTCTCCATATCCTTCAAGAGAAAAATCATCTGTTAGAGGAAAAGAACATCCTTCTAAAATATGTACAAAACATCCACACTTTACACACTTGTGCGCTCCTGATGGCAGATCACCGTTTGTGCATGCTATACACTTTGTGATGTTATTAAATTTGTCTTCAGGACTTGTGGCCTTGGATGTTTCTGGATTAGAATTTTGTTTTTTTTCTTGTGTGAAACATTTTAAGCAAATTCTTTTTTCTCCATATCCTTCAAAAGAAAAATCATCTGTTAGAGGAAAAGAACATCCTTCTAAAATATGTACAAAACATCCACACTTTACACACTTGTGCGCTCCTGATGGCAGATCACCGTTTGTACATGCTATACACTTTGTGATGTTATTAAATTTGTCTTCAGGACTTGTGGCCTTAGATATGTCTGGATTCGATGTCCTTTTATTTTGGTATAATAGTGTTATTTCTTTATCTCCACTTTGAACATCATTCTTAGCATTTAGTTTGGCATTCCGATCTGCTGCTGCTACCAGTTTCATTTTCCCATCTAATGATTTCAGATGAATTTTAATAAATTCATCTGCTCGAAGTGGGAGCTTTGTTCCTGAAAGTACTCTGTTTTTTAAATCATTAAAATTACTTTCAACAGCTGCACTACTAGCTGTTAAATTTCCATATTTGAAAAAGGGTACCATAACTGCAGACCATAAGGGAAGTGTCTTACTAAGAGAGATAAATTTGTCACAGATTTCTGGTAAATAATGTAAATTGTCGTGATCTCCCTTTTCAGTTTGCAAATTTTTACATTTTTGAATTAAATTACTCATCCAGCTGGCAAAAGTATTAAAATCTTTCATGACATAAGCCTCCGAATCCGGATTTTCGTCATTTTCAATCATATTTTCCATGTTTATATCAAAACGTACATTTCCATAAGATATCCTATCTTTTAATTTTAGTTTTGCTGCCTCGCAGCGAGTTGGTTTGAAGTATTTTCCCCTTCAGTTTCGCTTATGGCAATTGTTATTAAATCCTCAAATATGTTCGAAATTTCCTTTATATCAGTTGACTGGATTATTTGTGCCAAACCCCTAATGTACAAATTTCTAATACGAAAACTTTTTTTATGTAAGCAGCTCCATGATGAAATCATTTTAACTGTATGGGCAACATCACATCGGATAAATGTTTTCGGAATAGTTTGCGAATTATGAATTATTATATTAAAGCAGTTATCTATGTAATCTTTTAAGGACGGAAACTGTGTGAAAGCTCTCACAATACCTGACAACAAGGCAATTGAATTATCACACACAATCTCTTTAGGCGTTGGAGCACCGTACCTAAGCCAAATTGTGAGCCAGTTGTAAATGGTATGATTGTCATGTGATTCGGAAATCATGTTACAAACCGAATATTGCATATTCGTATTTTGCTCACCAACTGTTGCGTCATACAAAAATATGTGTTTAGAAAATTTGTTATTTGGTCGTTTTATTTTCTTTACTATGCTTCCAGTAGCATCGATGCTTAATTTTGAAAGGGGATTTTCTTTACAATATGCTGCATAAACATGAAATTGCGACGGATGCCAATAAATTACATTGAAAGGCTCATAGCCTAATACTTTAATCGCTCCATTATATGATGGGTCATGCATTATAATATTTATGCTTACGATAGCATTTTCATTTTCATGTTTTTTCTTTTTTTCTCGGTGTTTCATTATCCTTAGTGCATTTGAAGTTGGTAAATGTGCTGGCTCTGCCTCTCCGAAGTGCATATGTATATGAGCCTGTTCATTTCTGTATGCACTTGACGATACGTTTTTTTCACAAATTTCTGTTACAGCTGATTTTTTTGTTTGCCCAGTCAAAGGGCGCTTTTTAGTGTTCTCACACATTTTAAAATCACCTTTGTATGTACAAGTGAAGATTGCTGAATTATATTCATCAGGTTGGTGTTTGAGGAAGGCTTTAAAGATAGAATTACACGATGAACACTTCGCAAATATGTTTACGAAAATATCGGACTCTGGATGAACTTTGGCTCTTTTAAAAACCAAACGACACGGAAGGTGAGTTGACAAAAAAAACTTTTCATTAATTATCGATGTCCAAATATTTGGTGTCAGTATGTTATAATTTCTCCTTCCCCTTTGCGAACTTCGATAAGAAATTGTTTTGGGATATATATCCAACCACTCTTTTGAAGATAATATAATGCTAAATGCTCGTTTTGTATACATTTCATTGCTTTCATCGCTTGAATTAATTTCACTTGTACTAATATCGCTCTGATAACTGCTTGATTCTTCCTTCTCAAAAGTTTCTTGATTACATTTTTTCAAACCCAATTTTTCACATATATTGTATTTATTTTGCTTAAATATAATGTATAAATATTTAGCAGAAACTTTAAGTTCAAAAGACTTACTTATATTGCACCATATTGGATCCGAAGGGGGTTTTATTTGACCATCTTGAGTGATAACTTCATTTTTGAATTTCTGTAATTTTTCCTCAAGCACTGATGCACATATAGCTGGCTCTCTTGGCATTTTTACAATGTTTATACTAAATTATTTTAAATTTTTAGCATTTAACAGAAACAAAAAAGACTCTAGTCATCATACAACTGTTCAGAAAATTAAAATACTGAATATGAATGTGGGCGCACATTGCTTCCAAGAGTAAGAACACGGAATTGTGACTTACTTTAGATGGGTTAAGTCAGAAACCGATAAGCACTTAGCTGTTTTATTTCTAAACATAATAAACTACGAGACGATAAAAATCCCTACTTGAAATGTGTCATGACATCTAACGTTTCAATATAGCTGGCATACTCAGCAACTTTTTAATTAGGAAAGATTTTCGGTTCTGACTCCACATTTGAATAGGTTATGGAATTTTATTTCTTAACATCCCTCTTAACTGGATAATTTATTGCCCTATAGATATTGAACGGATACTTAGATTAAATTTAGAATACTTTCAAGTATTAGCTATTAATCTGAATGTGTATATTTATATTCAACATATGAGAAACAGTCCACTATTCGGTGCATCCCTAATTGGAGATATGATTATGGACAATTTTTCCATAATTACATTAAACGGTGGATGAATTTTCTCTTATGGTGGGATTCGGGTCGAATGCGAATCGATCGACGAAATATTTTTTATCGGGCACATGCTGGTCGAGTTCGGATTGAACCGATTTCTCAAAAATATTACCAAAATACTTTTTTCAGATCAAAAAATATATATTTGAATATTAAAGAATAAATATACATATTGATTTTTCTACTTAGAAAATAAAAATGATATTAGATATAAAAATGTAGACTACTCTCTTCCATATATTCATTACATTAAGAATTAATGCTTTTTCATTTCGGATTCGGGCCGAAGTGTATCGATCTGGTATCCGACGAATATTATTTTGTCAGATTCTAATCGGGTTACGGTTGAGCAATTTTTTTTTTTTTAATCTAGTTCGGGTCCGGCGTTTTAAATATTTTTAAATATCCCCCCTGCCCTTTTTTACACGCAAAAGAGATAAAGTTTCAAGACGAGTTTCTAACGCATCACGAAATGAGAGAAAAATAGTCTGGCAAATTCGGAAAAGAATTTCTGGATTTTTTTCCTTTATTTTTTGGGGGGGGACGGGGAGGGGGATAGTAAATATTAATATTTTTTAAACCCAAGACACCGTTAGAGTTGGAAAAGTAACACGAATAGTATTTTTATTTTTATTTTTATTTTATTTTATTTTATTATTATTATTATTTTTGTATTTGATTTGAAAAGTGCATGCTGAATTTAAAATGTGCTTAAAAAACGAAAACTTAAAATTGGCATTCAGATTTTTTTTTTGTCAAAATAATAATAATAATTATTATTATTATTCGTTCAGGAAACTGGGTGCGAACTTGTGAACATGCGGAAGGGGCAAAAAAAAACATAAAATCAACGTTTGAAAAATACTGTCTTCGAAACAACAAATATTTTTTTTTAACTAATAACATTTTGGGGATCAGGAAAGTACCCAGAATAAATGGGTTAAAAAATTTTTCGTATTTCGATCTGTGGCAGTTTCGAAATGCGAAAAAAAAAGGAATGTTTGTTCACACTTTCTTGTTCTCTGATTCAAGAATCTCGGAATTTCCGTTTTGATATAGAAAACTGACATTTTGCAATGTTCAGTATGGTTTTTAATTAATATCCCCTCTAATCAGGAAAAAAAATGAAAAATCTGCATCAGCTGCATTCGGACCTGCCTTTCATACTTCTACGTGCGCTAGATTTCCAAGCCAATATCAAAACACACACACACACACACAAATAAATAAACAAACAAATAAACAGACAATTGCGTTCAACAGACAGGTACTTTATTCCAAGAATTTTTTTAATGTATATATTGTGGTCTTCTTACAAAATATATTGCATAATTTAACAATTTAAAATAAATAGCCTTTTATCCATGTACAAAATAATTTTTAAAGCAATAGTGAAAAGTAAACTTTGGAAAACAAAGCATACATAAAGAATAAAAGTCAAATAAAAAAATCAATTTAAACAACATCGGAAATTCTTTATTTTTCAACAACGAGAAATTATCCTTCCACCAGCTCCTCCACCTTAAATTTTAAATAACACGGTACCGAAAGCGATAAAAACAAAATATCTTGTTACTTACCAGTACTATTGATGTACAAACAATTGGTGTATGCGAACTTCCCTGGTCCGCGGGTGGAAGGGAAAATGAAATGTTCCCGTCACCTAAACAAGTGAATATCTCGGTACCACAGACGATACAATTGAAAATCACTCGGTACATACAGTACTAACGAAATACAAACTATTGGTGTACACGAAATTTCCAGGTCCGGGGGTGGAGGGGCCATTGAAATGGCCTCTAAATCTTAAAATTTTAAATATCTCCGTACCGGAGCCGGTACAAACGAAATTCTCTCGGAACATATATGCTCAGAGATGCACTAATAAAAACGATTAGTGCATGCGAAATGACTAGGTCGCGGGGTGGAGGAGCTAGTGAAATGGTCTCTCCACAATAAGCTTTGAATAATTCTCTACCGGATCCGGTATAAACGAAAATATATCGGTACTTACCGGTACTAAAGAAGTGAAAACGATTGGGGAATGCGAAATTGCCAGGTCCAGGGGTAGAGGGGCCAGTGAAATGGTCCCTCAAACTAAAAAACTGAATAACTCGGTACCGAAGCCGGTACATACGAAAATCTCTCGGTACTTACAGGTACTAACGAAGTACAAACACTTGGTGAATGCGAAATTGCCAGGTCCGGGGGCGGAGGGGCCAGTGAAATGGTCCCTCAAAATAAAAATTAGAATAACTCGGTACCGGAGCCGGTACAAACGAAAATCTCTCGGTACTTACCGGTACTAACGAAGTACAAACGATTGGTTAATGTGAAATTGCCCGGTCCGGGGGTGGAGGGGCCAGTGAAATGGTCCCACAAACTAAAAAATTGAATAACTCGGTACCGGAGCCGGTACAAACGAAAATATATCGGTATTTAACGGTACTAACGAAGTACAAACGATTGGTGATAGCGAAATTGCCAGGTCCGGGGGTGGAGGGGCCAGTGAAATGGTCCCTCAAACTAAAAAATTGAATAACTCGGTACCGGAGCCGGTACAAACGAAAATCTCTCGGTACTTACCGGTACTAACGAAGTACAAACGATTGGTTAATGTGAAATTGCCCGGTCCGGGGGTGGAGGGGCCAGTGAAATGGTCCCACAAACTAAAAAATTGAATAACTCGGTACCGGAGCCGGTACAAACGAAAATCTCTCGGTATTTACCGGTACTAACGAAGTACAAACGATTGGTGAGTGCGAAATTCCCAGGTCCGGGGGTGGAGGGGCCAGTGAAATGGTCCCTCAAACTAAAAAATTGAATAACTCGGTACCGGAGCCGGTACAAACGAAAATCTCTCGGTATTTACCGGTACTAACGAAGTACAAACGATTGGTGAGTGCGAAATTCCCAGGTCCGGGGGTGGAGGGGCCAGTGAAATGGTCCCTCAAACTAAAAAATTGAATAACTCGGTACCGGAGCCGGTACAAACGAAAATATGTCGGTACTTACCGGTACTAACGTAGTACAAACGATTGACAAATTTTTGTCAAAATCTGAAACACTTAATTTTTTTACTATGGGAATTCCCGTTTCACTGGCCCCTCCACCTTGAATTTAGAATAACTCGGTACCTGAGCCGGTACAAACGAAAATCTCTCGGTACTTACCGGTACTAACGAAGTACAAACGATTGGTGAATACGAAATTCCCAGGTCCGGGGGTGGAGGGGCCAGTGAAATGTACCTGCAGAAATGACTTAAGGTCAAAGTAAAGATGTAAGTGCGTATATTGGACATTGACGTAGTATGCATATGTATACAAATTAAAGTAACTAAATTAGTTTTAAAAAAATTATTTTTAAAGGAATAGTTTTATGAAGGTATAGAATATAGAAATATGCTCAAACCTTTATAAATTTTAATTGATTTATTCGCTTAAAATAAAAATTTACAGACACGATGTAAAAGTTCGTAAAATTTTTAATAAATCAAGGATTTTGCTTCCGTAACTACACTACTGGCCATCCAAAATGCTACACCATGAAGGACCATTTAAGCCATCTGGAAAGCTGCAAACGTGTACGCTATACGAAGGTATCTGGGTTCGATCCCCGGTCTGGACACATTTTCCCCTCTGTTTAGCAAAGTGAAAAGAAATTCACATCCTTTGTAGTGTCATTTAAAGTTTTATGGCGTAGTTTCAGTCCTGATGAAAATTTAACTGGAAATTTAAATAAAATACTGATTAAACTTTTCAGCAGAGCTGAAATTACGCTGGAAATTAATAAATATAAAAAAAGGATGTGAATTATCGCTTACTACACAGCGACTGGTCCCTGTCTGGACATTTTGTCACTATGTTGGTTGTGTGTTGTATAGTAAGTGATAACTCCCATCCTTTGTTATATATAATAAAATACTGGCTTGTATTTTACTCAGCAAATTAAGGCTAGCAAAAAAAAAAAAAGAAGAAAAAGAAAAGAGGATGTACAAAATAATTTATCCGACTATAGTTTATTTTAAAAGTCACGCAACAGCACTTTAAATATTTTTAATAATAAAAGACTTTCCAATTTAGATACTTTAATTAATTCAAATTAAACTGAATTTACTGTTTGTTCTACAGATCCTGCAGTAACAGCAGATGGGAGGTGTCTGAAACAATTCGGAATATTTCCGGACATAACAGACTGTACAGCTTTTTACAAATGCTCTCACGGTCGTGCCTATCGCCAGATTTGTCCTTACTACACAGCTTTTGATGACCGGTATTCAGTATGTGTTCATGCCTACGAAGTAGATTGTGCAGGCAGAGGTGGGGTTTACGGAACCTTAGCTCCTCCAAGATTTGATATTCCAGACGGTGGCACGAGAATTGGCTCTGGGGCTTCAGGATCAGGATCGTCAGCTTCTGGTGAGTGTTACTTGTTCTAATAGAAACGTAAATAATTGTATTGCATTGTTAAAAAAATACAAATTAGTAATAAAAAAGTCTTAATGATTTTTAAAAGTTTCAAAATTATTTTTAATTTATCAATGAAAGGTATTGATTTTGAAAAAAATTTAAGAAATCTATGCATAATACTTAAGAGATTCGTTTTCACGTAATAACTTAAAACATACACAAGGATATCAAGCGTAAAAGACATTCTTAGAAATTGTTTAAAAAAATTATACAGTAGTGATTAAATTTTCATAATGAAATTTGTCATTCTCGGTTAAAATTTACATTATTAAAATCTTGGCGAAAACTTCTAAAACCGTAATTTACACGATGCAAAATAAATTATTTATATTATACAGATTTGTATTTAAGCATTTTTATTCATTTTCACATTTGGTAAAAAGTGTCATAAAAATCTTTGTCCTCTGAAGTTTTCTTTCAGTAGAAATACACTAGAATCATACTTTTATTTTTACTATATGCGAAAATAAAATTATAAACTTAAAAATAATTCACTTATTTATTGTTCGAGATACGAAAGCTAAAATACGAGTATTCCATTCACATTGTAGTGCAATGCTTATCTATTTCTTATACAAGCATATATTAGATTAATTTTGACACAATTATTCAAATTGGTAAAGAAATCATATGAGATGTAATCTTCCCAAATGGGCGAAAAATTCGAATCCATGCTCGGACTTTTTCGCCCAATTGGGAAAATTACATCTCATAAACATATATTGTTCATTTGTAATGAAAATGCTTTACGTAAATCAACTTCTATAAAGTGATTTACGTAATACTTTAAAAACAAAAAAGTTTTAAAAGTAATACTTTAAAAACTTATTCTTTTTTAATATGCTCATATTCTTTTTAATATCTATTTTCTTCTAAAAATAGGAGTTTTGTAAAATATGTCGTTTGTTTTTTACAGCAAACATTTCAGTAAGTTATCTTCTTCAATACTTCTTACAAAAAAATGTTATTTTCAAAGTTAGATGATTATCTAGTTTAAATTATTCGTAGGTTAAAAACATGTATTTTTCATTTTAAAGGTAGATAAAATATCGGGAGATTTTTGAGATAATATTTTTAATAATTGATAACAATTTAATTCCAAGTGATTCAACCACCTGCGGTAAAGCATTAGCTGCTTTCTTAACTTAAGAACAAATTGTTTCACAACTCTTAATGAACATTCTTAGATAAAATTATATTAAGTGGAAACGAAAGGCTGTAAGTCATATAATAAAAATATTAGGTATATTTTACATAATTGCAACGATACATACTTAGCTGCATTTTTTTTTCAATCGGTTTCTGTCACAAACTCACAACATTTAAAGATACAAGGCTTCATACATTCGGATGTCGGACAATGCTTGGCATAAGAATGAACCAGAAATTTTTTAGGAAAAGCCCAAGTTTTAATAATACAAGTATAAAAGGTGATTGGTGCGATCGAAAAAGTTTCGTCTCAATCGTACTGAATCGTAACTGTGATATATGAATATCAACTTTAATTACAATTGTATAATAAGAAGGTAGATAAATTACAGAAACAGAGAAGCTTAAGCCTTAGGTGAACAGTTTATCTAATTAATATGCCTTAACAGCTTAATTCCAAGTGACTCAATCACCTGCGGTAAAGTACCAGGTGCTTTCTTAATTTAAAAATCGCTGACAACATATTCCTTCGCAGCTCCTAATGATTGCTGGCAGATAAAATAGCCGCAAGTGGAAAACCAAAGGTGATAAGTCATTGAGATTAAAATGTTAGCTTCATTAAGTATTTTGCTCATAGCTGGTTAGAAACAACTTGGGAAGATGGTTTGTCACTAAGTATATCTGGACCCCTTATGGAGGCTCTTGAGGAATTTTGAGTTTTTATCCATATTTGCAGTTCGTTGACTCGCGATAAATTATGGATGCGTGACAAGTGTCAGAAACAGGACTGAACAAATTACTAGGAATGAGAAAAGGACTGGTTTTTCAAGATTGCTAAAAGGATAGCTCGTGAGCAATTTCTTGCATTTAAGTACATAGACCACACAAAGAAATTTGGGGTTGATGTCATTTTAACTGCATTTACAATTATGTTCATTAGCATTAATTGTTATTTCATGATATTGGCTTGAGATTTAACGTGTAAAAGATACATATTTGAGGCATGTTAATACCGCAGATTGAGAAAAGGTGTGTTTTCATGTAGGAAAAACATTTACGAAAATACAACGTCAATGTACGGAATAATTATCTTTATTTCTGTTCTTTTAATCTTTCACTACATGATTTTTTTTTCTATTGTTACGAAAACGATTACTTAATACTTTTTGAGTCATGCATAAAGAAAAAATGTATTTTTAAAATATTACTTCAATTTACAAGTCAAAATTTTGAAATGTATCATTCGGGACAAAAATAACACAAAATGTAGTTTATCTACTCAAAGCAATTTGATAGATATGATACAAAGGCCATTCCAATTAATAAGGGTTATATATTAACCAGATACTTTTTTTCCAGTTTATAATTGTGATTACACATAAATAAGAATAGAAAAGAAATATTGCTTCAAATGCTTGATTCCCGTTAATTATACAGGGTGGACACATATAACTTGGGCAATTTCTTAACTGAATTATTTGCAAAGTTTAAACTTTAAGGTACCAGTTCAGTGATATAATTGTAGTACTGTATCTCAAAGTTGCGGATATATTTCTTTGCTCACTGCTGAAGTCTCTGTTTGGATTGGTTGCGGTGGTATTTTTCTAGGGCCAGCACGATGTTTCAGAAACTTTCAACGCTATATTTTAGTTTAGTGTATGAAAATTGTTAAAGATCGGGTTTAAAGTCCGCTGCTTCCAAAATCCATTTCTGAATAGAAATCCCGATTCAGCAGTAAACTAACTTGGTTTGATCGACGTGAAGATAGTCACAAACATATGGCAAAAACTGACTTATCAGGGGGGCATTTGCAGAGTAATAAAGGCTAGCCATATTAAAATTTGGTTAAAAAAAAGGGGTAAACTTGTTTGTTTTATTATCTTATAATCATGTGTACTCTCATGTTTGGCTGTATAACTATGCATAATAATTCATTTTTGGCCAACTAATTCATGTCCACCGCGTATTTTGTAAAACAAAATGGCTGTGCTGTCAAGTAGAGATAACGAGTATTATTTGATACGTCTATTTACTCCTGACGCGGAGAAAGGGCATTTTTAGGTAGCTTTCGTAAGAAATACTACCTATTACATTCTCACCTAAGTTGGAAATTTTGAAAAATTTTTTGCAGATCTACGCCGATCATGACTCTCAGAACCCAAAAACACCCCCAGTTCAAAACTTTATCTATCTATCTATCTATCTATCTATCTATGTCACTTTTTTATGGACACGATAACTGGAAAAATTCTGCATAAATCTCTTCCAAACTGATACATAAAATCAAGGGGCATAAAATCTCGGTCAAGTTCGTTAATGGGCAAAATCGAACCAAGGGGGGGCTTTTTGTGAAAACAGAAAAAAACCCATAATTTCTTAATTATTATACGTATTGAATCCGTTTAAAGTTATTATTACTTCTAGGAAAAGGGCCGAAAATTTATGTAAGACAGGTTTTTGATATAATTAAAAATGACCCCAAGGGGGGGGGGGAAAGGGGGGTTTTAGAAGAAAAAAAATCATAGCTTCGTCAATTCACAAGATATCAAATTCGCGTAAATTTATTATTAATCCTCTTAATATTATCTAAAACTTTTATACTGACAAGTTTTTTATAGGACAAACCATTATAGCAAAAAAAAAAAAAAAAAAATTTAAACAAAAAAAATCCCTGCCCTCCGCCTGCAAACAAGTTATTTTTCGAAGTAGGCGGTTCCAACTCCCGCATCTTTTCGAAACTGACACATAAAATAAAGGGGCATAAAATCTCGGTCAAGTTCGTTAATGGGCAAAATCGAACCAAGGGGGGGAGGGATGGGGGGGCTTTTTGTGAAAACAGAAAAAAACACATAATTTCTTAATTATGATACGTATCGAATCCGTTTGAAGTTATTATTACTTCTAGGAGAAGGGCCGAAAATTTATGTATGACAGATTTTTGATATAATTAAAAATTGCCTTAAGGGGGGGGGGGGGGTTATGAAGAAAAAAATTCATAACTTCGTCAATTCCCAAGATTTCAAATCCGCTTAAATTTATTATAAATCCTATTAATATTATCTAAAACTTTTATATTGACAAATTTTTTATAGGACCAACTCTTATAGCTAAAAAAAAAAAAAAAAAAAAAAAAAAAAAAAAAAAAAAAATTCCTGCTGGGTTCCGCCTGCAAACAAGTTAGGTTTCGAAGTAGGTGGTTCCAACCACCGCATCATCGCAAAAAGGTAATTTCTTCCGCAATTCCTGACAAACAGGCGCCCCACGGTCTGCGTCTTCGAAATCTACCTGTGCCTGTAGGCCGAGCCGTCAGGGATTTTTTTTTAAAATCTATGACACATGGATACATGTGTTGCCTTTTTATTACGTATCAGATGTGATACACAATCTAGTAAAGCGTTAATGGTTTATTTACTAAAATTTAGCAAAACTAATCTCTTAAACTAATAATTGGATTAATTTTATCGTTCTGTGTGTTTATTCTAGAATTTAATGGGGAAATAAACAAAGAATTAAAAATATATCTACTTTTAAATAAAAAGGAATAACCATTCCATAATTTTGCTTAACGTATAGATTAATTAAAATTTACCCTCAGTTTAAAAAATATATAGCGGTTTTGTTTTAAAAAATTTAAAGAAAAACACCATGACACGATAATAGTCTTTAAAATGTTTTATAATTTTTTACTCATAAGTTATTAGAATTAAAGTAATTGTTTTCGATAAAGAAGTTAAAAAAGCAGTATTATCTCATTTCTGGCAAACAATGGAAAAGTCATTTAATATAGATCAATACTCAAAATTATATAAATTAGTAAAAATAATTAATTTTGCTTCATCAATTTAAGAAAATATTTCTTTGAAAATATTTTTAACAGAAGAAAAAAAATTCTCCCATAAATATCCCAATCCCTTCATTTCATCCTTCATGCATAATTAATTTTTTAACCTGTTCTGTGCCAAAAAAAAAAGAAAAAAGGATCACAAAAATTAGAAACGTCAAAAAGTATTGAAGAATTCAGATCTGCAAGAAATTAAAAACAAAAAAAATCTATATATATAAAAAAAAAAAGTACAAATAGAAAATAAAACAACGAGAGACATTAGTGAAAGCTGTAATGAAGAAAGTTTATGAAAATGCTAGTATGAATTGCATTGCTTCATTTGCTTTAATTTTACCAATAGTTTTTTTTTTTAATTTGTAATTAAATTTTCTACAGGACTGAAACTACGCCGTAAATTTAATGACACTGACAAAGGATGTGAATTTATTTTCACTTTGCTAAACAGCGTACAACCAACAGAGTGAAAAATGTGTCAAGACCGGGGATCAAACCCAGATACCTTGGTATAGCGCACCAAAAGTATGACATTCCATTTTGCGCTGGGAAGTTGCAGCCTTTCCAACGTATATGAGTGAAAATGCCAGACTGGATGTCGTCCTGGTGGCTTAAACACTTGGTGCGCTATGCCAAAGTATTCGGGTTCGATCCCCGATCTGGACGCATTTTTCACTCTGTTGGTTGTACGCTGTTTAGCAAAGTGAAAATAAATTCACATCCTTTGTCAGTGTCATTAAATTTACGGCGTGGTTTCAGTCCTGCTAAAAATTTAATTAGAAATTTAGATATATTATTCGATGCGGGGAACTTATTCGTCTCAGTAGAAAATGCGAATCTTATCATATACACAAAATATCACTTTTGTAGAATGGAAAAATAAGCCATAAAGGCTTCATTTACATGCGAAAATTTAAAAAGATTTAAGTAATAAAATATGATAAATTATATATAATTCTATAAAGCTTGAAAGTACGCAAAATTAAATTTTAAGGCTTTTTTTTTTTTTTTTTTTTTTTTTTTTTAAATGTTTGAAATACGTTTGTATAGGCGTTAAAAATAAATGTGCTTTAGATCATTTAGTTTTTTCTATCTTTAAATTTTCCGACAGCATTTGCGTATTTTTATCGTAAAAAATGGTGGAAATATTTTACGATGAGTGATTAATTCAATCGCTTTAACTTGCCGCGTATATTTTCTGCTTTGATCGTGATAGTAGATGCATTTTAATAAAAACTAAAAAATGCGTTGTTCATGAGGTAAAACAGCAAAACCTAACGCCCAAAGTCTTCAAAGATTCTGAGAGAAAATGTCTGGTGACCTGTAATTATTATGCCACTGATTGGGGAGACACAGCGTATTATTAAAGTGCCATCAATAATTTTTAACTAGTTATTATCGTTAAACGTGGCTCATTGCGCTGGTTTTTACAGGTAGCTTATTTACAATATCAAAAAACTTAATTGATATACGTAAAATTTGCATAAATTGCTACCTATGTGACAGGGCATAAATGGTTGAGGTTAAATTATCTTTAAATCCAAGAAAAAAAATATGTAAACGCCACTGTAATTTACCGCAAAACCTGTATTAAATTTCAATGAATTTTTTTTTATTTTCAATTCCAGTGTTTTGTTAAAAGAAATTTCTCTTACATAACAGATTTTTGTTAAGTATAGGATTATAATTTCTAATAATTTCATATGCATATTTACGAAAATATGCTATTGAGTGAATAGCGTACACTTACAAACAATAATTATTAATTGTCGGAACAAATAACAATAAAATAACAGGGATCAATAGACGTGCTAATCTTACAATGCTATCACACCAGCTTGCAAAAGTTAAAGTATTTTCTATGAATCAATAAACAGGTATTAAGGAATCTGCATATCTTCAAAATAATTATTATTGAAATAGCTCAGATTTTTACAGAATAGTCTGGTATTTAACAAAAAATTCCTGGGGTTACTAAAATTTTTTAGTACATTTCTATTCCACAGAATTTTTTAGTAACCGGTGTTATAAACCGGAATCGTTGTTAGCTATTTTCTAGTAATTCTTACAGATTTTCTTGTAACTGAGTAAGAATACAAATTTTTTTTTAGTAATTGCAAGGATCAATGAGAAAATCAAAAAATCTTTTAATAGATCGACCCATTTTTTACCATTTGACCCAAAATATGTAATTAGAATATTGATTAAAATATGTTAATTCTCTTATTACATATTTTCGTTAAAAATGCTATGGCTAGTTTCTAGAGCTTAAAAATTTAGCTTAAGTGTGTCTCCATATTAAAATATTAGTAAGTGTCAAACTTTTTAGTAGAATATTTCAGAAAATAAGAAAAAGTTACTGTAAACATTACTATAAATATAATACCAAACACATTTGTCATCTAATGGTAATTGAGTTCAACTTATCTTAAATGAACATGAGACAGATTGCTAAGACGATAATTATAATAGAATAACTTTTATTAATTAAAAAAAAAACATTTTTCTCTGTTGCAGCAGTTGAAATAATAAATGATACATACACTTAAAGAGGTTTTTTTTAAATTACTATTCTGATTTTGCCTCATTAAGATTCAAGAACAAATACAGCTATAAGAAAAAACAAGAACGAAAATTCATGCGTCAAGCATAGATTATGAAACATTTTCCAACACAGCCAGAAAATTGTTACGAAACTTCACCGTTAAATAAGGTGAAAGAAGACATGAAAGTAAACAGTTTAGAAAACATATATCGCATTAAAAAATATAGTTTTCGAAATTACTTTTCAGTGTCGAAAACGTAGTCGAATTATTTTGTGTAGCCCTGTATATGATCAATAGATGTGAATATATAACATGATAAAATTTATTCAGTTAGAATATTCAGATTTAGCAATTTTCTCCGATCAATAGAAATTCACTCGAAATCCTTTGTACAGCCCTGTATATTATCTGAAGATGGACACACCACATATTAAGCTAAAAAGCAACTTAAAACTCATTCGCAGCAATTACGAACCGTGAACGACAATGTATCTTTTTCTTTGCGTAACCCTGTATATGAATTTATTTATATTCCACAGTATACTAAATAGTATATTTCAGCAAGAAAATGCGTAAAAAAATTAAAAACTACCCTTAAGCAATTCACTCCCATAGTCTGCAATACTTACGGATTCCTTGTGTAGCCCTGTATATGAACAACCGAGTTTATAAACGCACACGTACTATAAAAAAAATGTAGAAAACCAATTGTATATATTCTTGTCCAATCCAGATATTGAAAATTTCAGAACGGTAAAACCACAGTTAATTAAATACTTTTTTAAAAGTTTTTTTTTTTTTTTTTTTTTTTTGGGGGGGGGGGGAGGGGGGGGGGCATTAGGAATGAATTTTTAAACGCTAATAACTCCAAATATAGTATACATTTTAGAAGGTAATTAATCTCTCAAAAAGTATATTTTTTAAAAGGACTTTTCTAAAAATGTAACTCTTATGCAGTTTTATTTGAAAAAATAATTTTGAGAAAAATGGCCGATTGGCATATTAAATGCGAAGCGGTCAGCCCCGTATCCGCTTACAACAATCACATGATTTGCGCTATTACAATATAGATCTAACACCGTTTTTCAGGTAAATGACAATAGCTTCTATGTTGCTAATAATCAAAACTGTTTATTCAGAAAAAAGAAAGAAAGAAAATACAGTGTGCCAAAAATTCTTGACACATTTTGAAATTCCATGAAAAATAAAGTAATTGGCGCACGTGATTTGGACGAAGATGTTTCTGATGATCAAAAGTTTTGTTTTTGCACAAATTTAGTTCCAGAAATTGCACATAGAAATCTCTATTCTTTCAAATCTTCAAAAAAGCAAAAAAATCTCAGGCAATTATAGTCCATATTTTGTACAATCTATTACAATGTTTCAAATCACCTCCAATCGGTACTTAATTTCATTTCATACATTGAAATATGATAGTTTTTTGTACAAAAATGGTCTGTTACAGTTTTATAGGGTTTTGTTTTTTAGGTTTGAATGTATACCGCCATTTGTGACAAATTTTTGGAACTAAGGTTTTTAATTTTCTTAAATTTTTGGAACTAAGGTTTTTAATTTGCTTAAATTTTTGGAACTAAGGTTTTTAATTTGCTTAAATTTTTAATTTGATTCCTATCATAAGGAGCATTTCCGTTCAAACGACACTCTCGTATGCCAAATACTTCGTTTTTAATTAAATTTTAAAATATGGCAAGAATTTTTGGCTAATCCTATAAATGTTCAATTCAGTCACCTGATCTGTAATAGCTAGGAATTTAAAAAAAAATTCCCTATAAATCTTTGTTACAGAGTTATTAACTTAACCCGTTAGCGCCCAGCATCCTATTTATAGGACGCCGAATTATTTTTCTCAATAAAATACAAATATTGCGATTCACACCACTTTTATATTATAGCAACCTAAGAGTGACTTTATCATGGTGTTTCGTGCATCAAATAAAACGAATATTTATCCTAAAAACAAACTGGTGTTACCTTAAAACCTTATGTAAGAAACATAATGTTGCGAAACAGCAACGTCGAGGCGTGAGGTTAACGTGATAGCTTAAAAAAAGATGTTTGTGCGTATATTTTCTTTCAGATAGCTCAAACTAGTTAACTGAGATATTTCTCTAACGCTCTTATAATAAATGGAATAATCATGATCGATATCATCTTTATGATTTTATACGCGATACTTCATGTGTTTATTCAAATGATGATTCATAGTCAATTAATGTCGTCGTTTTGTTGCCTTGAACTTGTGTCTGATGGCAGATAAGTGACCAAATGCACTTCCTAGAAATCGAGCAAAATTAGTTACGTTATGAATAACTATTTAATGATCAGAAAGTCTCATTCACGTGTCCCAAAGAAATTACAACACTAATGCTTCTCGAGTTCTTCATAATCTTATACTTGCCTGGAAGACACAGCAATTATGTGGTTCTTTAGGTATCGCCTTGAGGAATTTTCCGAACATGATCCACGCATGATTCGTAATATCTTGTTCAATTTTACTAATTTCTTATACATGCAGAATAAGTATCATTTGCCGACCTTGAGAAGAGATTTACAAAAGTATGTGGTATGGTGATATGTTCATATGCTTTGGCATATGATATCTACAAACTAGATTATCCTTTTTGTCGTGTTTGTTTTTCGTTATTGTTTTAAAAAGTTGGTGAACTATTGGATATCATTCCTCATTTTCAAATCACTTTATTAGCAATTTCAAGAAACTGTAGTTTCTCATTTTTACTTGTAAAAATAAGAATAGAAAGGAAGAAAGTATTGTAATCGAATTCATTTTAATTTCCAGTTTTCGACGGATTTACATGTTTTAGGGGTCAGAGCTTCCTAAAAACATGTTTATACAAAATGCTCGTCTGCCCGTATGTCTGTCCTCATTGTATCATTGAAAAGTGTATGAAGTTATGCATAGAATTGAAGCAAATGTTTTTATACGTTTGTGACGTTGTATAAAAACTAGTCGGATGTGTCAATCCCAAAACTTTCTTCTATCTCACACAGGTTTCGCATACACTAAAAAGAATCAGCACCCATTTATATCAAGGTCTAACTGAAACTCAAGTTTTATTAAATTCCGTGCATTAGTTCTTGCGATATGACTATCGCTAAAATCGTGTAAATCCTGCAAAATGCTGCATAGCAGCGGCACCTGCTGGACGATTTTTACCAAAAACTAATCAGCACCAATTTAAATCAGAGACTAACTGAATATAAAGTTTTATTAAATTCCGAGCATTAGTTCTTGAGATAGAGCTATTGCGGAAATCGCGAAAAATGCTGCATAGCAGCGCCACCTGCCGGGCGATTTTTACCAAAAACTAATCAGCCCCAATTTATATCAGGGACTAACTGAATCTAAAGTTTTATTAAATTCCGAGCATTAGTTCTTGAGATAGAGCGCCCACAAAATTTGTGTCACATACAGACAGACAGACTCAGACAGACATTTTCTAAAAATAGTCAAATCGTGTTCAGGACCTTCTAAAACGTATAAATCCGTTGAAAACCGGAAGTCGAAAATTTTCATGAATCCAATACTTTCTTCTTGTAAAGATAGAAGAAAGTAAAAAATGGCCAGCAGGTCCATCTTGAATTTGGAGATATTCCTTCCGGAAGGGAGCAATGTAATAGCGATTTTTGTGACATTTTATTATTGTACCATCGAAAAGTGTATGAAGTTATCTATAGAATTGAACCAAATTTCATTTATAGGTTTGTGACTATATCCAGCAGGTCTTTCTTGAATTTGGAGATATCCCGACGGAAAGGGCACTGTAATAGCAATTTTTGTGCCTAATTTCATTATTGTACCATCGAAAAGTGGTTGAAGTTGTGCATAATATTGAACCAAATTTCATTTATAGGTTTTTGGCTATGGACAGTAGTTCCTGCTTGGATTTGGAGATATTCTGCCGGAAGGGACGCTGTAATAGTGATTTTTGTGACATTTTCATTGGCACTGTGATATCGAATTTTGAAGTATTAGCATGTATGCGATAGAAGAAAGTTTTAGGATTGGCACATCCGACTAGTTAATTAGGTATATGGATGCAAGTGTGTATGCAAGTTGCTTCGTTTGAGCTTCGAAAAGAATAATCTTTTTTTTTTATCAGGCGCAACAGAACATACTATAAGAGCAGAAGGAATTATTCCATAAGACTCATATTTGTAGGACGTACTGCAGGTAGTAATACGTACACATCAATTGTAGCACTTTGTAGGGATAAGTTAACATTATAGAAAAAATGGCGTTATTCTTTCTCCAGCAGTAGACGAAAAGACTAGGCCATAGCGGTTCCCAGCGGAAAGGAAGAGTAACTAAACATTCTGGGATATATGCATGTGCCCAGAAGAACCAAAATATGACTCGATAACGGATTTTTAAAGAGACAGAATGAAGGACATGTGCGTGCCTTTAGGACATGTGCGTTAGCGGATTAACTCAGTAGAAAATTTGAAATCTTCCATGGAGGAACAATTTAATCGTCGCTCATCAGAGTTGTCTTAGCCTCCCCTAAATTTCATCATACATATAATACATGAAAAGAAGCATTTGAGAACAATTACATCCTAATGCTAAAATTAGTTTTATAAATGATTTACGCACAGAATCAAATTTACATTTTTACTCAACATTTTGTTTTATATTTTAAATATATTTCATTTAATAGCTTTTAACAGAACACCTGTCTTTTACAAGCTAAGTTAGAGGTCAAGTTCATTTTTAAAGGCCTTAACAAGTAGTGATCTTTACTTGAGCGATATTTCTATTAGCATAAACTTACCTGCCAGTTTAATTATTTAAATCTGACAAGCAGTCACGATTTTTAAGTTACTGCCAAAGCAATGTTTACTTGATTTATTTTCAATTACATTTACTCGTGAAAGAGATAATTTTACTTAAATATTTTCATATATTATAGTTGAGAAATAAGCTTAAAACACTATGTTATTGCTGTCTATACCCCATTAGTTCTACAAAAGAATAAGAAAAATGTAAAAATCATATATGGTTGAAAAAAGAGCAATGTCTGACTTCGGAACTTTTAGAAGAAAAAATGGTGGCTATTAGAGAATAACGATTATTATGGAATATATTAAAAGGAGGATATGAGCATTTTCTTCAAAAGTATTTTGTAAAATTTTCTATTGAACGATCGTTTAGTAGAAAGATCGTTCATCTTGCCGAATATCCCATTTGTTAAATGTAATGTGTTTGAAATCATTCCCATTTTATAATGAGTTTTAGTTAGTGTGTTCTCTTTTGATGAACTATGCAAAATACCAAAAGAGTTCGCTTGTAGCATATTTTGTTCTAAGCACTTGAAATATGGCCTGGTTAGATGATATTTTTCTTTTGTGTCAAACGAATTAAAGACAGTAACAAGGGAAAGTTTCGAAGTTTAAAATTGAGAATGCGGCGAACTTTTTTGTATTGATATAGTATAATCAGTCGATAAATATTAGGGTATATCAAAATAATTTTCGTTTTTTTAATTCTTTTTTATCAAAACATATAGCTATCACTTTCTCACCCGTATTGTTGAACATAAAATGTTATTTAAGAGGATACATTTTCCTCTACATTATATAATCATACAGACATCTTTCTTTCCATTTTAGGTCACATAAAGAGTGATAGAAATATTGAGATTTTATACATTTTAAGGCTTTATTTTAAACTAGACCTTAAAACAAATAAAGCTGTCCGCAAAATTCGTGCAGTTAGAGGCCAGGGCAAGAATAGTGTCCAGACAGTTCGAAACAAATCCAAACGTTTTAAGGAAGGGGGTGTCCGTCTTGAAATCAAACCCAGAAATGACAGGCCATTAGTTGAGAATTTTGACCAGTTGAAGGAGAAATTAGAGGAGAATCCACCCACTGACTCCCTGCAAGTTTGTTTAAATTTCTGTAAAACTTGTCATATGGCGTACTATGTGTGTCCTAGTTCCTTCGTCAGTTTTTGGATATCAGTATAGGTGGATTCGTCTCTAATTTCTTCTTCAACTGGTCAAAATGCTCAACTGGTGGCCTGTTAATTCTGGGTTTGATTTCAAGGCGGAGGCTTAAACAGGCTCCTTAAAACGTTTGGATTTATTTTGAACTGTCCGGACTCTACTTTTGTCCTGGCCTCCAACTGCACGAATTTTCCGGACATCTTTATTGGTTTTAAAACCTAGTTTAAAATAAAGCCGTAAGATATATAAAATTCTCAACATTTCTATCATTCTTTATGTGACCTAGAAATGGAAGAAGGTTAGGAGTTAGGAGGTCTGTATGATTATAGAATATAGAGGGATATATAGTATCCTCTTAAATAATATTTTATGTTCAACAACAGGGGTGAGAAATTGCCAGCTACATGCTTTGATATAAAAGCTTTCAAAAAAAGAAAATTATTTTGATACTCTAATATATGGAATATGGCAGTCATGAAGTACAATAGCTATGGGGGACAAGAAAACAAGCCCCACAGTTTACCCCAACATATGTTTTGTTCATAACTGGATGTAATACTGCTTTTGGAAAGCTTCTCAGCAGCGTCGTTGGCCGTGTGCTGGCTTGCTGAATTTTTCGGTTTGGGTTCGATTCCTGGAATAAACGCCTACTTTTCGCAGCGATAATATTCACCAATTATTTTCGAACCACAATTGAAAAATTTGTGTAATTATTTAAATTACGAAAAATATAAATAAAATATATGTTTACCGCTACATATACAGTTTTAACTATGAAATATTACATTTTTATAGATTTTATGGAAAAAAAGATGTACGCAATTTGTATTTCTAGAAAAAAAAATTATGTGTTTTTTTTTAATCATTTACAGTTATTTATATGAATATACGCCTATTTTTCACAAAGAAATAAATGGAAATATGTTTCATACAATTAAAATAGACTATTTTAATTATTTTTTCCATTGCAATTTTTCTATTATTCTAATAATTTTAAAAGTATTAGATTTTTTAAAATTACCTTTTAATTTTTTTTAATGTGGTATTTTTGTGTAATCTTTTAAGAAGAACTTATTATTACACATACAGTTTCTCTAGTTGAAAAACCAAAATCCGAGATTTAAAAAAATCATATTCAAAATTAAAAAGCATACTTTTAAGAAATTATAAATTTCTTTTAAATACATTTGGATAATGCAAAATAAATAAATAAATAAATAAATAAATAAATTATCATATTTATTATTAATAAAATAGCATATTTTTATTTTATATAATCTATTTCAATTAAGTTTGTTGTGAGAAATATGAGTTTATAAATGTAGATAACTGTAAATAATCTTTAATAAGAAAGTAAAAACATGCATCAAGCATAGGTTATGAAACACTTATTACTCCAATTATTTTATGCAGTCCTCTATAAGTCCTATTTATTTCTTCTAATATAGTCCTTTATATACTCTATGTAGTATGCTACAATTTAGTTTAGTAACAAAACACATAACACAGTTGAAAATTCCCCTTCAGCAGTTTCTAACCAATCAACTTAAACATATTTGAATTCTTTTGTACATCCCTTATATTACCTTCAGATTTTTATATAGACCACATATTAGCTAAAGTTTAATTCTGGCAAAAACATGCTTTAAACTGCTGAAATCACACTTCCAGAAATTATCATACATAAGTGGCCTTGTATCCAGTTCTTTGCATGGCCCTGTATATGGTTTTATTTATATTTTACAAAAATCTCTCAGTATATTAAATATAGTCCAGCTTCAAAATGCATATCTCAATTAAAAAATACCTTTAATAAATTCACGTTCATACACAGTAGTGCTTACGAATTATTTTGTGTAGCCCTGTATATGATCTATAGCATTTATACATACCACATAGTTATGCAAAAATTTAGTTAAACGCGCTTCCACTATCTGAAAGCGCACTTCCAGCAATTATTGCTTATTGACAATACTTCGGCTACAGTACCGTATCCAAAATATTTTGTATGTCCCTGTAAATGAAAGATAGTAAACCTCAGTAATGTAATATCAATTTCATTATATTTGAAATAGTGTAAAGTAATTTAAATACGCTGCAAACAGTTTTCCTCCGTAGACCATTATGTAAATGAATACTTTTGTGTGGCCCTTTAAATGAATGTTAAATGCTGTATAGTCCACTTTCTACAGAATGCATGCTTTAGTGCACGTCACAAATTGATTTCAATTTCCTTATGTCTGTAATAGTGTAACATGATTAAAATGCACCGCAAACAATTTTTTCCCCATATACCATAATCCAATGGAATTCTTTTGATTTTCCCTGTAAACTAATTATAAGTTTTACACGTACCATATTCTATAGTAAGCATCTTGTAGTGTACTTCACTAATGTATATCAATTTCAATTTATTTGAAATAGTTTAACATCATTAAAATGTACGGCAAAGGATTTTTTCCCATGGATCATAATGTAATAGCATTCTTTTGAGTGCCACTGTAAAGGAAGTACAAGTTCTACATACTTCATTTCAAATACCGAACATGTCATTACATCTATCAATACCATATATCAATTGCAAGGCTGACTTTAAATTCCAAAAATTATTTTTTATAAGTGCAATAATCCATTTCTCTTTCATCTTCTTGCTTTAAAGTTTCCAAATTTGCTGCAATATAAAAACTAGTCGTTGGGGGCCAACGTAATACTTACCCATCATGAATATGCATAATATAAAATATGAAAATAAAATATGTGTAAACTATTTATAGAATGCATTGCAATTCGAATAAAATCGTGGTTTGATGACGTCATAAACTTTAAGTACCCTATTACTCCAAAATTGATATTCATATTAACTAACGGTTTGCTGCGTCGGATTAAGCGTCTCATTTCCAATTAAAATATATCTTTGAATTGAAATTTGAATGAAATACAGCGTCACGAAAAATCGAAGAGTGTGGAAAATAGGATTACAAATATCTCGGCAACTAATTATCTGATCGACTTCATTCTTTATGCAAAATTTGTTTCTTTATTGTCTTTTATATTCACTCCTTAAAATAAACAATTTCAAAAAAATTTATATACTTTTTATCAGAAAACATATTTCGAGAGTCCGAAAAAAATAGTTCCGGATAATCGAAGTTACTGAAATTCAATAAGCTTCTTCCCATTATTACATACTAAGTACGTACCAAATTTCAAGTCTCTATCTCAATTTGTTCGGGAGATAGAGCGTTTACAGACACACAGACACATAGACGGACGGCAATTTTTTTTTCTTCTAAAAATATGTTTTTCGGAATCTCCAGTGTCTGAAACATATAAATCCGTCAAAAAAAAAAAAAAAAAAAAAAAAAAAAAAAAAAAAAAAAATCGATTTTCAAAACGATTACAAGACTTACCTTATACTACGTATGATGGGTAAGTAATAACTCAGACATGAAGATTTTCCCACATTGAGCAACATCATGCTCTCTTTCAATGAAAATCGTGATGGTAATGCGGCTACTTTGGAATCATTTTCTTTTCTTGGTATCCTAAACCCAGTAGTCAATTTTCTGTCTAAAACTATCAATACTTGAAATCAGATTCTTCTTTTATTTTGATTTCTCTGTTATTCCACTTGCTTTACCTGTTTATGTATGCTCTGATTTGAAGACCACACATGATCATAGATTAATTTTCTTTACTCCATAGCAAAGATGACGTCTCTAAGTCTCTTTTTGCTTCAAACAATGAACTATTGGGAAGGTTTTTAATGCTAATTAAAGTCTTTGTTGTCAAGATATATTATTGCGAAGATAATGGATGTTTCTATTATAATTCTTCATTCACTGATACTTATAACTTTAGCATAACTCTGCTACTAAACGGAATATGTTCCTTATAGGATTTTATGGAAATTTTATGTAATGCAACAGACAGAATTAATCTCAATTAAATGTTGATTTATCATGACTAGCAGCATTTTAAGAAAAAAATACTGCATCCAAAACGAAAAAGAAAATGAAGTGAATTGGCATCACCAAAAAAAGAAATGATATAATTTGAATATTCTACGTTGAATGTATAATCAAGAACGAAAAATCATACGTCAAGCATAGATTATGTAACACTTTCCAACGCTTCCAAAATAATTTTACAAATCATTACCGTTTAATAAGCTGAAAGACAACACCTAAGTACACAATTTGGAAAACGCGTAACATATTTAAAAACGTAATTTCAAGAATTTCCAACATATATTTCCAACATATGCAATATTAGGAAAAATATCCGAATACTTTTATTCAGCCCTGTATAGGATCTATAGATTTGTATATATACTACATAGGATGCTAAATTTTAGTTTAGTTAGGAAACGCGTAGCACAGTTTAAATTTTTCCTTCTGGAGTTTCTGTCAATAAACGGAAATGTGTTCGCGAACTTTTGTGCTGCCCTGATCTGGAGTTTCTGTCAATAAACGGAAATGTGTTCGCGAACTTTTGTGCTGCCCTGTATATGAAATACAGAATTTATACACACCAAGTAATAGACAAAAAGTGAGTTAAATTTAAAATCGCGTTCAATAACTTAAAACGCACTTCCAGAAATTATTGTTAACAGACAGTAGAGAATTATTTTGTGTGTCCCTATAAATGAACGATGATTGCTATACACACAATATTCTGTAGTAAGCCACTTGTAATTCACCTTAGTGATATATATAAATTTCAATGCGTTTAAAATAGTGAAACATTATTTAATTAAACCGCAAACGATTTTTCTCCATAGACGTAATGTAACAGAATTATTTTGACTGTCCCTGTAAAGTAACTATAACTGCTATGCACACCCTATTCCATACTAGACTTCTTGTAATGCACCTTAGTGATATATATTAGTTACAATCTGTTTGAAATTGTGTAACATCATTAAAATAAACCATAAATGATTTTTCCCCATAGACCGTAATGTAATTCTTTTGAGTATCCCTGTAAAAAAAACTATAAGCGCTACACACTTCAGTTGAAATAAGGAACATGCTATAGATAACGACAATAACATATAAAAATTGCAGGGCAATCCGAGCCTATTTACGGGAGTTAGAGCACGGACAGACGGCAGACGGCCATACGACCAGACAAACCGAAGCCATAAACACTTTTCAATAGGTTGGAAAGTGTTAAAAATGTCTTTTTCTGCTAATACTTTTCAACTGTTAAATATATTTAATGACCAGATTAAGTGTATTTGCATTGCTTGGACGTGAGAAAATCATATGTGGAGCATTAATTCTAATTTATTCTAATTTATTTTATTTTGCTACATTTTTGCTTAGAAATATGGATTACAGAGGTAAAAAATTACCAAAAAACACACAGTAGAATATTTCTTCATTTATACGGCATTTCCTCTTAGATTCACAAAGAAGGACTTCATAAGCCGATACTCGAGAAATTTTGAAAAATTACTGGAGATATTTATCATGTAGATAGACATAATTTTTAAAAAAAAAATGGAATCTTATAACATTAGTTAAGAAATTACGAAAATTTCTTTATTTAGCTAAACATCGCACTGTTGGCGCGACGCATTAATACGACTTAAGGATTTTTTTAAGGACTGTTTCCTATGTTTAATGATAGTGGTAAATTATCAGTCAGAACAGAAATATAATAATAAAATACAACATTGTACTAAATAAACATGTTTTATTTAACCGTATTTAAAATAATATTTCATTTCATGTGTAAAAGCATAGGAAAATAAAAATTTCAAAACTTAAAAAGTAGTTTCTCAGATTCCACATATACGTTTACATGTTTGGAATATTCATGTTGTTTTAATAATTCATAATATGCAATTAATTTGATTTGTTTTTCTGTAAATTCATCAATCCCAGATTTTTACTACAGATTCCCCGAATAACATACACACGATATTGTATAAGTTTATTTCGATGTGCAAAGCTATGATCTTTATGAGAATAAAAATAAAATAATGTCTTAATAATTCAGATCAAAAGTTAATTATTCGAAGGTCATCTTAACTTTTTTTTATTATTATTTAATTGTACATAAACTATGTTATTAGTTACATTTTAATTCAAAGAAATAAAAAATATTACTCGTTTAAAAAAAAAGTGTCAAAATTAATGCATTAACAACGTTTCATAATTTTTTGCTGTAAGTCGCGCCAACATAATATTCGCCAAATTCTATGGAGCATTTTGGCTTTGGCAATATAACTAAAAGTTTTTCATTTTATTCGGTGAAATACATCAGGATTCCGCCACTAAATTTGAAATTTATTCTATACAAACAGAGAGTCTTCAATATTTGTTTCATATATTTTTTTACGAATGTGCTTTAAAGTTGACCTTCTTGTCAGTAATATTGTGATGTACCATTATTGTGCAACACCATAATTCTTTTCTGTGAAAATAGCGTTGGTAATGCAACTGCTTTACAAACATTATCTTTCCTCGGTGAAAATCTAGTAGTCAGTTTTCTGAGTTAAATTATCAAAATATATGACTCCACCTTTATTTTGTTTTATGTGTTGAGCTCCCTTTACTTTACCAGTTCATATATGATACTCTGATTAGAAGACCACACATAAATGTAGATTAATTTTCTATACCCCTCACGAAGATAATGTCACTAAGTCTTTTCTTTATCAAACAATGATCCCATGGGAGTTCTTTTAATGCTAATTAAAGCTTTTGTTGTCATGAGATATTATTGCAAAGGCAATTGATGTTTCTATCATAAATCTTCATTTAGTGGTATTTATACCTTTAGCTATCAATCTACCACTGCTATCAAATGTAGTCGTTCAGGTACTTACGCAAATCTTATTTGATATGATAGACCAAAAATATCTTAATTCAATGTTAATATGTCATGATTAGTTGAACAATTAAAGAAAAAAAATAAAATATGTAGATCACATGCATATTATTATTCAAATTATTCATTGCATTTAAATATTGCTAAAATTATGGGAGGGAGGGGAAACCATTAACATATTAATTTTCTGTACCATTTAGAAAATATGATATATCAAAACCTTTTCTTCTTGAAACAATGAATTCATAGGAGTTTTTTTTTTTTTACGCTAATTAAAGTTTTTAGTGTCACAGGATATTATTGCGAAGATAATTGATATTTCTATTGCAATTCTTTCATTTACTGATATTTATATTTTTAATATGCTACTGCTTTGTAAATATAATTCGTTCTTTAGGTATGTATGCAATTTTTTTATATGATAGGCCCCGTCACTAAATAAATCTCAATGAAATTTTAATATGTCATGATTAGTTGAACATATTAATAAATAGTAGCATAGATAGGCAAATGCACAATACCATCTGAACTGGACCGATTTTCAGAATTTGGATTATCCAATTTTTAACTTCCGTAATTAACTGCAATACCTAAAACTCCCCTTATTATTAACATTATTAGTTTTATACTTAGGGATAATTTTTCTGTAGTTCGATAAGATCATCAACCCATTCCATTTTATAACAATCAGATAGTTATAACTTATAACTTACCATAGACGATTATTTTTATAAAAATGATCACATGAATGTAGGTTAATTTGTAAAGGAGCACCCATCGAGCTGAAATAGAGATGAAACCCCCTCCCTCCAACGCACACAAACACAAAAAAAAAATTAAGTTCAAGGTTCCCGAACGCATTCAAACTATCCTAAAATACGCATAATGAACCACATGCACAAAGCTAATAAAATAATTTATTACACTAAAAAATATATAGATGGAAACCTTAACAAAACATATTATATAATTCGAATATTCTCCATTAAATAGATGAAAAGAAATTTGCTCTCGATATTTTCATCTTGTAAAAATAATTAATGACTAGATTAGTTTTATATACAGTTTTTAGCCATAGAGAACAAATTGTGATAAATTCTAGTTTAATGTTTTTACTATTATATTATTTATGTATCTATATGAATCATAAAAGGAAAAAAATATTTAGCCTAATAGCAACTAGCAATTTCTTTATAAATGACAATTTCTTTTAAGCAGTAATATTATATTCCGAAGTGCCATTTATGTAGAGCAATACTGAAAAATTATCGACAGAATATCCACATCACTAAAATAAAATTATCGAAATGCAACCATATAAGTGGATTCTATAAAATATGCTACCGAAAATATTGAAAATATATATCGATAATATTTTAGAGTGCAAGCATATATAAAATTGTAGTATTGTTCTTTCAAATTTTTAAAATAGTCTTCTTTTAGTAAAAATATTATTTGAAGTTTTCATTGCCTTTGACATGAAAGTACTATATTGGTCACAATGTTTACTTTCAAAAAGAAATATCTTAGAATAAATTTAAATTTTCAACACAAACAAAAATATCGATAAAAAAAAGTAGTCTAAATTTTTATTTAATATAACAAGTTGGAAATTGTACGTCAAACGTGACAAATGAGGTGCGTCCGTACTGTAATTAGTTTTATAAATAGTATTCAGATCTTGGTGCAATAGCTGTTGCGCTCTTATGCAAAAATGCATGAATACAAAATTTGTTTTATGAGCAGATTTTCATATTATAGATATTAAGTTTATTTTATGAATTAAGTTTCAGTACACTTTTACAAACAATCAATTACAATTATGTTACATTAAAATTATACTCTGCGCAAATATCCAATACAAAACGATATTCGATATTCGTAGGGTGCCGAGTCCCCTTAAGAAGTATAAAATTTCAACATTCATATTACCCATTATGTGACCTAAAATGAAAGAAAGAAACCTGTATGATTACAGAATATAGAGGGAGATATATCCTCTTAAATAACATTTTATATTCAACAATAGGGGTGAGAAAGTACCAGCTACAGGCTTTGGTATGTTAGCATTCAATAAACGAAAATTCCTGTGATACACCCTACTAATATTCTGATTAAGCCACCCAAAGACTCGGAATACTAATATTAACATTTTGCGACAAGCTCTTCACAATTTAGAGTTTCTAAAACAATAGGTAGTTAGGACGTGACGTTCCATTAAATGCACTGCCTTCCAGATTAATGATAATCATACTTGTCTAATATTTTTCAGTTTACTTATCGACCACACCTCATTTTTTATCCATTGTTTAAACTCTCTCATCCCCCTTGAGTGTTTGTTACCTTAATTAAAGGATGTAATTACTAATGACACTGTAAATTTACATTTTCGCCGTCTTATAACAAAAGATGCATAATTTTACACACACCGATTATTACATTCTCTTAAATTCTTTCAAAATGTTACATTTTATTTTCGAAAAATAAGATAGACAGCAAGTAATTTGTATCAAAATATACAACTAAATTAAAGATATTACATTCGTTTTTTTTTTTTTGTTGTTGTTGTTGTTGTTGTTTTTTAACTTCCATTTAAAGCTAACCCGAAACCCCGATGCATTTCAATCCGAAACAAACCCAATAGCACGAAATGGAAAAACAAATCGATATTTTAATGCATTTAAGAAAAAGTATTCTATACTTATATTTTTAATATTAATTTTATATTTTGTATAGAAAGATAAACATATGCTTATTTATTTATATTAATATATATAAGCTTAAACAATACTAAGAACTTTCTTTTGAAAAAATGGTTCACCATATCCGATAGACACAACTATCAAAACTATTTAAAACAATTCAAAGAATCCAAAACAATTAGAATTAATCCAACCAGAACAAAACCTGCAACGAAATAAATATTGTCAACCCGCCCGGATCGGACCGGAACCGCGGGTAGGGTCAGTTTCCCGTAAAATCCGGTTACCCGACCTCATGCAGGACTCTTATTCACAGTCATTTTAAATTTCATTGTTTCTAGTATCGCTCATTTTGAGACGCAGTAGACGATGATATATTACAATTTTTGAGGTGTTTCTACAAAAAAAGAAAAAAAAAACTGTATTTCACGACACGACAATTATTTTAAAAACTAAAAGAAGTGATGTGTGCCTTTACACCATAATTAAAATTTCGTGATGATTGATCAATTGTTCAAAAATTAAAACCTAAAAAAAAAAAAAAAAAAAAAAAAAAAAAAAAAAAAAAAAAAACATTGAATTTTTCCACAGTGGTTTCAAACGCCAAAAACGTGGTCATAATATGAAAATATGTGCTAATGTCTTTAAAATTTAGTATTTAAAGTTTTTTTACCTTGCTGATAACAAACCTGATACCAAAAAGCGAAAATTGGAAGTGTCCAGATCCAATATGGCTGTCAAAACTCAAAAATCGATAAAATAAAATGAAATAATAGTATGTGGTTTTGTGAACGAGCAAATTTTACGTTTTTTTCCCTAGCTGATTAGGAGTCTGATATGAGAAAATATTTAAAATGGCGGATTAAAAAGTTTTTTTTTTTTTTTAAATAAAGCTGAAATACTGGTTTGTTTTTATTTTTGGCGTCACAAATTACTATTTTTAAGTAAAAAATAAGGTAAACTGAATTGACAGATTTTTCACGAGTAGTTACATTTCTCTTTTTGTGGTCTTCCTATTACATTCAATGACATGTTTTAAACATCCAAAAAATCGGATAAAAATCATCAGCAAAATAGTATTATTTGTAAAATACTGTATATTTCCTCAAGCAGGTGGGTAGCACATTAACACTAAAAATACAGTAACAGCATCGAAATTAAATTCATTGAAAAAAATTTTGTATATTTTTCTTTTTTTATTAATATTATCATGATGAAATACAATAAAATAAAATAAATAATTTGTTATTTAACTCAGTAATTTTATATTAATTAACCAATAATTGAAATAAATAAATGTGTATTTATGCAATTTAATTAAAAAAACTGCACAGAAACAATATTTATTGTTTATGCATTTTTACAACTGCATAGAAAAAATGCATAGAACAGTCTATAGAGAAACTAGCAAACCCGTCCGGCGTTGCCCGTGCCCACAGATGGAAAATTTTAAATTGCAGAAAAACCTTATAAAATATGATAATAGCCTTCATTTTTTCTTTTTTTTCTGTTTTTTTTATTTTTTTATTTTTTATTTTATTTATCTATTTATTTATTTATTTTTTGAAGTAGTAAATATACTTTTTTCTCAACAAAAGATAATTTTTAGAGCCAAAAAAAAAAAAAAAAAAAAAAAATCCTCTAATTGTGTTTTTTGTCCGGGCTACGGGGATGACAAATAAAAACTACAGACAAAACGGAACGTATGAAAACGAAACTACATAAGATAATTTTTTTGAAATAGTAAATATTAACATTTTTGTAATGATAATATTAGTACTAAAATACAATCAGTACCACAAAAGTACCAACAACAGGTAGATATTTTTGTCTTATCTGAGCCCTGTAGATGGCGATTTTAAAATGCACAAAAACCGGAAAGTATAAAAACGACTTCCAGAAAATAATTTTTTGAAATAGTAAACAATCATATTATTTTTAATGAAAGATTCACTCAGTACTACTACGAAAGTACCTTCTAAACGCAATTAGTTTTAGTTTTTATATGATTTTATCCGGGCCCCGGCAAATGTGATTTGAAAATGCAAATTAAAAAAAAAAAAGAAAAGAAAAGAAAAGAAAAGAAAGAAAGAAAAAAGAAAGAAAACGGAAAATATGAAAAGATCTTCAGAAAATATATTTTTTAAATAGTAAATAATATATATATTTTTTAATGAAGTATATCCTCAGTACCATGAAAATATCGTCTAAACGTAGTTGTTTTATTTTTATTATCTTTTTTAAAATCTTTGTGTGAATTCGGTATGTCTGTTTGTCTGCCGTCTGTCTGTCCGTGCTCTAACTCGCGTAAATATACTTCGATTTATATGCAATTTATATATGATATTCAGGTTTACTATGGCAAGTTCGATATTTAAAATGAAGTATGTGGCATTTATAGTTCATTTACATAAAAGTATCCCGTTACATTACTGTTTATAGGGCAAAATCGTTTGCGATGTATATTAATGATGTTACCCTATTTGAAGCATATATAAATTAATATATATCAGTGAGGTGCACTACGAGATGTTTACAATAGAATGTGGTGACCATAGCATTCATCGTTCATTTACAGGGACACACAAAACAATTCGGTTACAGCACTCTCTATTAACAATAATTTCTGGAAGTTCATTTTCAGCTGTAGTACACATTTTTAAATTTAACTAATTTTTTTATTATAACATGGTGTGTACAGATCCTATACAGGGCAGCACAAAAGATCTCTAGTACATTTCTGTTTATTGATGGAAATTTCTGAAGGGAAAATTTCAACTGTGCGTCTCCTAACTCAACAAATTTTTAGCAGACTATGAATGTGACATATACAAATATATAGGTCTCATACAGGGGTGCACAAAACACTATTGATGGTAATTCCTGAAACTGGGTTTTCAAATGTGTTATGAGTTTTCCAAATTGTTTTCTTATACATCTTTCATCGTATTAAACGGTGATAATTTGTTAAAGTATTCACAAGTATTGGAAAGTGTTTCATAATCTATGCTCAACGCATAATTTTTCTTACTTGTTATAACTCCATCAGGGCCCCGGTGATTGCGATTTTAAAATACACAAAAAATGGAATGTTTACCTCTCGTCTTCGAGCTATGTGCTTAAAAAACACATTATACCCGTACATGTGCGTGGAAGGAATAATAACATCGGCGAACTCAGGAAAAATTAAGCTCGTTAAACATTTGATGAGGGTTTTAATTAATACCTCAGCTTATTATGAGAAAATGAAAAATCTGAGTCTCAGGTAGGTTGAGACCTAGATTGTAACCTACCTTCGTCTATCAGGAACCAAATTTGTAGACTTCTCCGTATAATAGATTTCCTTAGCCATCGCCAAGAAACAAACAGAAAAACAGACATGCAAACATGCAAAAATCTTTCTTTATTAATATCCGATTAGATTGTATATCAAAAGCAGGAAAAGCACAATAGTCTACAAATTAATCTACAAAACTAATTAGTAAATACTAGTCTGCATATTATAAAACATTCAATTTCGGTACAGAATTCTGCAGGATTCATAACTGTTGTCTTATCATCAAATACCAAATATTATTATTTTTATTATTATTTTCAATAAAATGTTAGTTTATTTATTTATGAATAATTAATTTTAAATTCTATACATAATTCCCAATGCAGTTATTAATATTCTACGTTCCTTTATTAGTTGAACCCATCTAAAAAAAATAAATTAATTAATTAATTAATTAATTCTATTAAAAAAAAAAAAAAAAAAAAAAAAACATTGCGCTTTTAAAAAACTCGCTGTGATTTCGTCAATGTGGTGATCTAGTGAACGTTATTGGAACATCCCATTAACAGTGAACTTTCGGCGCAGATATCAAAGAAAATCTACTTTCGATTGTTTGTGTCCGACAGCAGCCCAAAACGTCCTATATCTAATTGAACATATAAAAATTCCTTTCTTTAATTCCTTCCTAAAAAAATTCTGTTTTTCACTTTTAGCCACGGTTTCCGGATTTGGAAAAACAGTACAACCGTTCAAACGTCATGCGTGTGGACATTGTTGACGCTGCGCTAAAGTTATTGACTAAGTGAACTGTATCGAGAAAATATGTAATGTTTGATTCGAATAATGCTAAGAGTCTCTAAATTACTAAAATATTTATATACATATTTACATTACATTAGGTTAAATCCAAAGTGCTAACACCATAGTCAGTTTCGAACAATATCATAACGAATGAATGAGAACATAATAACTATATTATTCTTATTATGACTAAGAAACGACATAACTATATTATATTCTTACTATGATTAAGAAATGACTTGTTATTATTATATTTAATGACCTTAGGGTCATTTTAGCTAGTAAAATAGCTCCATTATGCGTTTTAATCCATGTTGAATTTTTCGTGCGAATATCACAACAAATGCGGGAGAAACTAACTGATGCCATGCGACAAAAACAAAATTATGAAAGAGTGCGCTAAAGTCGTCTGCAAGACCAAGGGAAGCCGTAACAGACATACCTAGAAAAAAAAAATAGAAAGGAATTGCATACCCTCCTTCATTGGAAGTCGGTTACTCCGAGTCACATATAAATAATACATATCTAATAAACATAATTGCTTATTATTTTCAAACGTCATAAATGAGACGCGTCGGGAAAATGTCATTTCATTTATATTTAAATACTCCAATCATGAAATGAAAACCATTTTGCTTGTTGTATTGTTATATATTTTACACACTGAGCTCCATATACAACAGATCTGTCTTCTTATTGCCTAACATGATTTCCATCGGTCAGCGCGGAAGGATACAGTGACGACAATTTTATTGACTTGCATTATTAGTGAATTATTTATGAATTAGATAAGTATAGCTTAATTATAGAAAGCATAAATTAGGATAATAGTAAATGAGAATACTAATATCTGAATTTGACAACGCGGACTATTTTTTACTTTTGCCTTGCAAGCTTCATTTGCCTTTTATGCTTCTGACCGCCGACACAAAACTCCTGTTATATATGAAACTCAGTGGTTTTACATTATTTATTATTGATAGTACTGTTACGGGTTTCTTATTTATTTATTTATTTATTTACTAGCAAGCTACGCCCGCTACGCTGGTCAATTTCTCCTAACGAACTTTTAATCAAACAAAATACTGACATTTCATAACTCACTCTTATATTTTAACAGAATAATAAGGCTACTATAATTTGTAACTCGTGCCAATATACACGTCACGACACGTCGCCCTTATCATTATCTTTTTACGCATGAAGGTTTCGCTATGGTACTCCATTGTGAAATTTGGTAATTTTTCAAATTCAATATTTAAAAAACGGCATAATCATTACATTTGAAATTTATATCAAGAAAAATACAATTTTTTACCTTTCAAACGCAGTTTGTCTAACAATTTTCTGACAAATACTTTTCGAGCTATTAATTTTTTCAGTAACTTCAAATGTTTAATTTTCCGAGATTAATCTGTGGCAACAATTACCGAAAAACCCAATCGTCAGCAACGCATAGCTTTTTATTAAAGAGGCTGTTGGAGCAGCGATTGTCACCATCAATTTGCCACCATCACTTTTGAAATCGGTTCTGTAGTTCCATAGATTCCATAGAAATTGTAATTTAGAATGATTTTAGAACGCTTTTCGCTCATTTCACCCTTTTAAATTTCGATTTTTTTTTTTAAATTATTATTCTTAGAGAGCATTTACATCTTATAAGTAACTACAATGCCAAATTTCAAATTTCTAGCTCAATCAGTATAAAAAAAGTCGCAATTTTCGAACATTTTTCGCTCCTGCACCCCATTGGGGTTAGTGGCACCGATATAAAATATAGCCTATGTTTGAGTAGGGATTGTCACCATCAATTTGCCACCATTACTTTTGAAATCGGATCTGTAGTTCGAGAGATTCCATAGAAATTGTAATTTAGAATGTTTTTAGAACGCTTTTCGCTTATTTCACCCTTTTAAATTTCTAATTTTTGTTGTTGTTGTTGTTGTTGTTGTTCTTAGAGAGCATTTACATCCTATAAATAACTACAATGCCAAATTTCAAATTTCTAGCTTTTTCGGTATAAAAAATTGCAATTTTAGAACTTTTTTGCTCCTGCATCCCCCTGGGATTAGTGTCACCGACATAAAATATAGCCTATGTTGGAGCAGGAACTGTCACCATCAATTTGCCTCCATCACTTTTGAAAACGGTTCTGTAGTTCCAGAGATTCCATAGAAGTTATAATTTAGAATGTTTTTAGAACGCTTTTCGCTCATCTCACCCTTTTAAATTTCGAATAATTTTAGAATTTGTTCTTAGAGAGCATTTACATCTTATAAGTAACTACCATGTCAAATTTCGTGTTTCAAGTTCCTTCAGTATAAAAAAAAAAAAATCGAAATTTTAGAACGTTTTTCGATCCTGCACCCCTCTGGGGGTAGTGGCACCAACATAAAATATAGCCTATGTTGGAGCAGGAGCTATTACCGTCAATTTACCACCATCACTTTTGAAAATGGTTCTGTAGTTCCAGAGATTCCATAGAAATTGTAATTTAGAATGTTTTTAGAACGCTTTTCGCTAATTTCACCCTTTTAAATTTCGATTTTTTTTTAAATTTGTTCTTAGAGAGCATTGACATCTTATAAGTAGCTACAATGCCAAATTTCAAATTTCTAGCCCCTTCAGTATACAAAAAATCGCAACTTTAGAACGTTTTTTGCTCCTGAACCCCCCTGGAGTTAGTGGCACCGACATAAAATATAGCCTATGTTGGAGCAGGGGTTATCACCATCAATTTGCCACCATCACTTTTGAAATCGGTTGGGTAGTTCCAGAGATTACCCCCTACAAACAAACAAACAAACAAACAAACAAACAATCTTTACTGCTTTATAATATTAGTATAGATTTATCTTCCTTATTATTACAAATTAAGTATTTTGCTATTTTGATGATTTAATATTTTGAGCTTCACACATTATACAGCAATTATTACTTCTAGCAAAACGTATATGCTATGAATATATATTCATTTCTAACACTTTCCAGCATAGTTGAAAAGTGTTTATTCGGTTTGTCTGTCCGTCTGTCCGTACTCTAACTCTCGTAAATATACTCGGTTTCCATGCAATTGAAGTATGTTATTAAAGTTTACTATGGCAGTATTGAAAATGAAGTGTGTAGCATTTATAGTTTGTTTACAGGGACACTCAAAAGAATTCCGTTACACTACGGTTTATGCGGAAATATCGTTTACGGTGTGCCTTAATAATGTTACACTATTCCAAATATATTGAAATTGACATATATATTAATAAGGTGGATTACGAGATTCTCAGAATAGAATAAAGTGTGCATAGCATTCATCGTTCATTTACAGGGACACACAAAATAATTCAGTTATAGTACTGTCTATTACCAATATTAATTATTGGAAGTGCATTTTGAGTTCCGGTACGCGTTTTTAAAATTAATTAATTTTTTGCATTACTTGGTGAATCTAAATTCTGTAGAGCCTATGTACAGGGGTGCACAAAAGATTTCGAATACATTTTTGTTTAGTGGCGGAATTTGCTGTTGGGGAATTTTCGATTGTGCTTTTTTTACCCCTAATTGAAGTAAAATTTATAATACTACGTAGTATATATACAAATCTACAGATCTTATGCAGGGTTACACAAAATCATTCGGTTAATTTTCCGACTATTGGCGGTAATTGCTGGCACTTTGTTTAAAAATGCCTTATGCGTTTTCCAAATTATAGTGCATTGCTGTAATTAAATTGGGTTAACTGTATACTGTAAAAACCCTTATCTCATTATTCAAGTTCTTTCCCAAATACGTGTCTTTATACACTCGATGCTACTATTCAAACTATAATTATTTTTTTGACATTATCGTATTTATTAATTGTTTATCGTTCAATAAGTGAGCTATTAGTATTGTTTTGTATTTATTGTTTTTTCTCAATGTCACACAGTAAACAAACCTGCTGGGCGGGGCTAGTTAAGCTTAAGCCGAAAGGTAGGCCTCCCCGCCCGATTTGACTTTGACTTTGTTTAATTAGACATCATCTTTCACCTTATTATACCGTGATGTTTTGCTACAGTATTCTGAATATGTTGGAAAATGTTTCATAGTATATGCTTGACCGCATTATTTTTCGTTCTTGTTAAACAATGAAAATGTATCATTCCGCAAATAAGTTACTAATTCAGAATTAACTTTATGCATCTATAACAAAAAGAGTCATAAACACGAAACAGGTGAAATGAGATGTCAATACCCGCTAAAATATTATCTCATTTACACATAATGAAATTTGACACATTTTGCGATGAATAAAAGCCTGATTTGATATCCCATACATTTTTAATTGACTTAATTTGCTGTCAGTTTGATTCAACTGATCACCCATCAGTGTCAGGGATATCAAAAACTGCTGAAACTTATCCGTATAAAGAAAAGTATCTGGGAGGTCTGGGTTTCGAATATCTCACACGTCTGAACGTAATCCACGTAACCTATTCTATCGTTTAAAATATATAAATGCAAATAACCAAAGGCGTACTGTAAAAAAAAAAGACAAATGCTTCTTAATATACGAAAATATAATATAACCGCATGAACGAAAATAAACGATAATCTCTTTCGAGTTACCCACGATTCCTATAAGTGTTCTTTATCTTTAGAAACCTCAGAAAGAAAAACATATTTCCGAAATTTAAAGAAGCATTTATAATAATAATAAAGTTTTTTTTGCTGTCACTGATTTTTGGAAATGTTTCCGAGTAGTTTTTACAGTGTATTAATCAATTTTCGCATGCAGAATATCGTATTTTAGGATGCTATCAATTCTAAATTAAACATTTCTGAATTTATATTTCCAAAAGTAACAAATAATATTAATTTTAAAGTTATTGTTAATGCTGTTAATTTATTCTGTTTGTCTGTAAAACATGTTTGTTGAACATGAAAATGATAACTTGATTATTAGATAACATCTGAAAACCCTATATTCTGGGTTGATCATGAACACTATAAAAACTACTCGGAAACGTTTCCAAAAATCAGTGGCAGCAATATAAACTTTGTAGTTACATTTTTTTTTTTTTTTTTTTTTTTTTTTAATCTCGAAAATATATTGGTTTGTGACGTTTCTGAAGAACGTTTTTCGGGATCTTGAGTAATTCGGAAGACGTTATTGTATATTAAAAATAAATGTACAACGTTAAATAGCACAAATTAAAAATATATATATTGGCAAACAGCTGTTTCGGAGCCCCTAAATCTCCATCATCAGTGCCAATTCAAAAGATTAAAACTATTTAAAATCCTAAGCCATGTCAATTTGCCAGCGTCTTTCGCACGCGCCAAGATGAAAAAGATGAGAGTTTTGTTTGTGGTTATAGTAGATTTTCCTAGATTAAGAAACATTTGTTTTCATTTACACTGCAAATTATTGAATAATTTCGTGGGGGACTTTTCGTAAGAATAAACTTATTTTAGAATGAATTGATGATATTTTAGTTATGCAATGCACGGCGTCTCCTCAAATCTTTGTCTATCAGTAGCTAATTCCTAAATCGGTCGTTTTAGCGGTATAGTTCCAAATGCAAAAAGGTTCCAAATGTTTTCTCCATCATATTAAAAAACATTTTCTCAAAAATAGTTATTTTTCTAAAAGTTGCGAAATTGTTTTTTTATACTGTTCCAGGAACAATATAAAAAAATAATCTTCCAAGTTATAACAAATAAAACAGGAACAAAAATATTTTTTTTGCGACAAAAACTTACAATGCTAGAATTTTTGGAATTTTGTGAGATTTCAACATTTTCGGCTCTAAAAATGCGTTTTTCTGAACTTAGTGCCAGAAAACGCCGAAAATTCGTAAAATTCAAAATACCATAATTCGATAAATTTAGGTTCTGTAGAAATGATTTTTTTTATTCGTTTTTTTTTATTCGTAAAGTTTAAAGTTTACAGATTTGTTTTAAAGAAATACATACTCTTAAACTTTGCGTTAAAATTGCTTCTTTTTACTCAGTGAAATGTCAACATGTTTCCTTAAAATTTACACACTGCAAAAAATAATTGTTGATTTTGCAGTATAAAACTGGCACCCAGCTGCCAGTATTATACCGTAAAATTAACAGTATTAAACAGTAAAATAAGCAGTAATACGCTGCCGTGCAAGCAGTAATACGCTACCGCGCATGCATTATTTTACTGTTTAATACTGTTAATTTTACGGTATAATACTGGCAGCTGGGTGCCAGTTTTATACTGCAAAATCAACAATTATTTTTTGCAGTGCATTTTAATTTCTAGATCAGTTTTAAGAAAATGACTTTTAAAAATTTTAAATCCTCCTAATGGTGTTTATTATTGCAAACACATCAGTAATATGCTTTTTACAACGTTTTTTTTTTTTTTTTTAACTTGTACTTAAATTTATGGGTAGATAATTGGAAAAAATATTCTTTCTGATGTATACCTCATTTATAATCTTAAAACAAAAGTGCAAATTAAGCAGAAGTTTGGTTTGGAAAATAAAAATAATTAATCAATTTTAATAGTGAACGTAACATGTAAATATAAGTAAATATTGATCTTTGGGAAAGGAATCACGATTATAAAGTAAAAAATCTGAAAGACGGGGAAAAATATTAATAAATAAAATATATGTATAATTCTGCTGTAGTAAAAAACAACTACAAAAAAAAGATACGAAAATAAATATTTTAGCAGTATATTTTAATTTGTATGCAAATTGCGTTTATTCTTATATTTCAACATCATAAATTCTACATCATCTCTCAGATAATGCCGCAAACGATCATTGAATCTACGTTGTTTTTTTACTGTTTCTTTAAAACTGGATGTATACATCAGTACTTGAATTGCAATTTAGGCAATGGAAAAACAAGTCTTTAGAGCCATACGTGTCTGAAAGTTAACTGATCTAACGTGAATAATCACCTGACACAAACATTTATGACAGCTACAGGATACTTAGACTGCCACATAAATATGTTTAGACTGAAAAGTGCAAAATATAAATTGAAATATGTATATTTCTCTTTATCAAACTAAATAATATATCATTTGTAAAAGTTGTTGCAGATTGTAAATAACCCTGGCCAGACTATGTGTACATTTATACTTACTTTAAGATCAATATTTCACAAATAATTACTTTAGGATGCAAATGCAACGTGAGAAGTTTAAATTTATATGTAATTAAAATTATTGCATTGCAGTAGCTTGACAAAAAACTGTTTAGTGTTGACTTTTGAAAGAACAAAAAAAATTGCAATAAGAATTTTGTAGTTTTGAGGATTCGAGATACCTAAGAAAACATATATGTATTGTGCACTTTGCCATGGATAAGGAATTTTGTATGTGACAGGCAAACGAGCATTATTTTATTCATTATTATTATTTATTTATTTTTTTAGACCCCGATCTAAATTTCTGAAATTTCTCAAATAATGTAAATCCATGAAAGTGTGAATTGATTTTTTGAATTTAATAAACCATTGTTTGGTATAGTAAAAATGAACTGCAGCTCTAAAGGAGTGTGATTCATCCAAATTTGTGAAACAAGATTAATTCACTAATATATTTTGTTAATTAAGATTATTCTTTTATTTCTTCTAATATATTTATAATTTATTTTGTTAATTAAGACTATTCTTTTATTCTTCTAATATATTTCTAAATACTTTGATGTATATATTTTTTAATATTCATTTTCAAATACTTTTAAATAAATTTAAAATTATGTTTTTTTGAAAAAAAAATATTAAAAGCAAAATTTAATGATGTATTGTGAAAATCGATTATGTAAATTTAACAAGTGAATTCACACAAATTATTTTTTTCTAATTTATTTGTATTCAATGAAAAATATACATTTTTATTAACTAAAAATAAGGAAGAATAACATATGATGAAAATAGAAGTTTTTGTTTTAATTATAATAGTAATAAGATTAACAATAACAATAAACGCAATGATATTATTAAAAAATAAATATGCCAACAATATATTAGCAAAAAATATAATACAATTTGAAATTCTTGGTATCTATTTATTATTCTTAAAGAGATCGTGGAAAAGTTATAAAATATGGTCCTTCACAAAGCCATGAAAACAAATTTTGGTTTATATGCACCACTGTAATTTTTGCAAGCCCCTTTTCTGCATAAATGCACTATGTGCACATATATCCACTCACGAAATACTAAACTTGAATAGCACAGCATTGCACCAGCACAATGCACTGAATACTCATGCATTTTCTACATAAAATTATTGCTCTTCAGGCTGGGATAGACAAACATCCCAAGAATCAGCTGGTTCATCATCTGGTTCTACATCTATTGGCTCTCAGGCAACACTCCCTTCAGGATCTGGTTCTGGAACAGGTGGACCAAGAACAGGTTCTGGAGGTGGAAGAGGTACTGGTGGTACTGGAACAGGAGGATCTTCTGGAACCCGTGGGTCTGGAGGATCAGTTCCTGGAGCCTCCGGAACAGGAGGACAATCTGGGAATGTTGGTGGTGGAACTTCAGGAGGACAAACTAATGGTAGTGTAAGTGGGGGATCAGGAAGAGGAACTGGTGCTTCTGGTACCAGTGGACGTGGAACTGGAGGCTCTAGTGAGGCCGGAAGAGGTACTGGTGGATCTGTTTCAGGAGCAAGAGGTAGTGGTCCTAGTGGTACGGCAGGTGGAATAACAGGTACACGTGGAGGTACCGGTACATCTAGTGGTACTCATGCAGGAATCACTGGTATTGTTGATAAAGACATTTCCGCAACTGGTATGTTTAAAAAATGAAATAATAGATATTTATTTATTTTTTATTAACTTTACGATCAATTATTCAGAATTTTGATAACAGTAAAACACTTTGTGTAGTACTTTTGTTTTCATATTTATTCTTGTGACAGTATTATTTACTATAGAATGCTTTACAATTCCACACAATTCACTTTTAAAGTAATTAGTTTATTTATAAATATTTATCTGTCCATTTTGTTTTTTAGGGCAAGAAAGGCAATATGAAAGGCCACTTTCCTCAGGTAATAGAACACTTTAAACATATGGCTATATATATACATAAATATTACACCTGTTTAAGAATTAATGCAATACAATAATGATAATGCAAAGTTTCAGTATACGGGTTGATATTTTCAAATAGGCATATTTTTTATTTTTTTATAAGACAGTTTAAATGATAGTTTTCCAATAGTCTTCTGAATTGATATTTTGAAGAGAGAAAAAAAATACACTGTATTCACTCGCGTATTAGTCATCTTCGCATAATAGAGTCAAAGTTATTAGTTTTGAAGCAGAAAATTTTGCCAAAATACTTTCCCCGCATTCAAGTGGTATTTTATTTTTCTTTCGTAGTTATTGTATTATTTATCATCTGATGACTTTGTTCTTGCGAATCGAAAAATCTCGTCTTTTGACCGACTACGGACAATATGTTCCAAACAACATTTCAATTCTACGAGTTGTGAGTAAGCATTCTGTCAGGTTTCTGACTTTAACAGAACCTATGTGGTCTATTTCTAATTAATTTAATTAATTATGTTTAATCATTATTATATATTACTGTATTCTGATATGTATTTTCTTTTTCTGTAAAACTTCCGTATGTGAGTGACAATGGAATTTCCCTGATCCGCTTATATCGTTGTAGGATGTTCACGAGATCATTGTGAAAGTAACTAATCTGGCTTTAGAATGTGAATACAATGAGCACTGGATTCCTAGCGAACTGAGTTCAGAGGATAATAAAAAGGGAGAATGTTCTAGAGAAATGTTTCGACCGGTGTAGAAACCCCGTGATGGAAGAAAGACAGGCCCCGTTGATTTGGAGAGTGGCGTGAAGTGTGTGAGACGAGTCAGTCGTTGGTGTGCAGTGTAGTGAGTAGGTACAGGCAGTGTCCTGGAAGAGAGTAGCGGCGGCGTAGCGAGCAGAGCCCAGTGTGCAGAGAAGAGGGTAGACGAGCAGAGCCCACTGTGCAGAGGAGTGTGTAGAATCGCAGAGAGAACGTGCATCGGACAGCTTTGTCCAGGGTGAATTAATTACAGCGTAGACGGAACGGTGTGTACAAGTGGTGCGTAATGAAATAGAGGAAAACGTGCGATCAGGGAGAATGTCATTCGACAGTCGCATATGGCAAGTGATAATAATCTGTATTGACCAATAAGGACTATCACTGTAACACTTTTTTCATTCTAATTTAATCAATAAATTATTAGTTGATTATTTACGTGAGAACTTCTTTTCACAACGTGTCCGGTATCAGTCTAATACCGGTGGTGGCAGCAAATACCATACGACGAAGGTCTCAAGGCTAGGAGAAGTACTACGGTGACCGCAAAAGGCTACAAAACCATAACACATTTATACTCTCACTTTAAAACAATCTAATAAATTATATAAAAAGTTTCCATAAAAAATGACGAAAACTTTACATTATCTAAGAATAATTGGTCAAGTGTGAGTGTAACTCGCTCTCAAAGGGTTCCGAACATTAAATTTATGAATTACTATTTATTAACTAACAAACTTCTACACCCCTATTTTTTTCATAATTTTAGTGTCAGTAGATTCAGAAATAAAGGAGGAGGGACATATTTTTGCAGTGCATTTTCAACGGTATCTCTGAAAATAGAATACCTAAAATAAAAACAAATATATTTTGAAATTCGGTGTTACGAAATCTTTCTAACGATAACCCATACGATATACAAAAATAATTTGTTTTTCAAGTAACTTAAATAGCCCCCTAAAATTTTCTTAAACATAGTATTTGTGAAGGGCTAATAATCCGAAAATATCTTGGGCAATAGGTTTTATAACTTTCCCAAGTTGGAACTTTCCACGTTCTATAGTTTACGAGACAAACGACTGTGACAGACGGACAGACAGATAGACAAACACACGAGTGATCTTAATAATGGTTCCGTTTTTACTTTTTAAGTACGGAACCCTAAAAAAGATATATATATTTAAAAAGTATTATCCAATATTATTAATAAAAGTAATATCTCCAGCTAGTACTATCCAATGAATAAGCGGCAAAGAAAGTGAGATTGAAAATCTCCGCATAATAATAATGATCAGATTTCATCGCGTAAACATCGCAGCAGGATTTTTGCTATTAAAAATTAGTACAAAAAGTGTGATTATTTTCGCGAGTAAACATGGTATTTAAGTTTTGTAAGAAACGACAGCAATACAGTGAACGTGCATTAGAATAACTAGGAGATCAACCCGGGACTCCCGTGTTACAGAATATAGGTGAAAACAATTTTTTTAATTGAAAACTCTAATAGATTTTTTACATTTAATTTACAGTATGCCCACTAAAGTTCCTTGCCACCCTCTTAACTTCGGAACGCCTGCTGCTATATTCATAAAAGTGGTGTCTAGGTATAGTAAAGTAGCCATGCGCTACTGAATGAAACCACCCATGGCGCCACCTAGTGGAAAACTGAAGAGTTAGCATTCCTATCTCGAAAACGGAAAGAGATAGGGAAAACAAGTGATTTACAAAATTGTAGAGCATCATCGATTTAGTACAAAAAACACCTTGTGGACATTTGCGAAGAATAGAACGGTTAAAACGCGTATTTGTTTTTTCGTGATTTCCTACACTGTGACGTGACAAAACGATCTTAGAAAAAACCAGTTATGAAACAGCAGGTGTATGCGACCCCTCCACAACATTGCAGGACCTTAAACGACGCATTACGGACGCTTGTGCCAACGTGTCACCATCTATGCTCCAACGTGTGCAACGTGAAACTCAAACAAGTATCCAAATATACATTGCAGCTGACGGTGAGAAATTTGAACATCTAAAATAAAGGTATATTATTATAACTAGTTGTTTTTTTCTTTCTAAGATCGTTTTGTCACGTCACAGTGTAGGAAATCACGAAAAAACAAATAAGCGTTTTAACCGTTCTATTCTTCGCATTAATGTCCACAAGGTGTCTTTTCGTATTAAATCTATGATGTTCTACAACTTTGTAAATCCCTTTTTTTTTCTCTGTCTCTTTCCGTTTTCGATATAGGAATGCTAACTCCGCAGTATACCACCAGGTGGCGCCGTAGGCGGTTTCATTCAGTAGCGCATGGCTACTTTACTTTACCTAGACACTACTTTTATGAATATAGCAGCAGCCGTTCATAAGTTAAGAGGGTGGCAAGGGACTTTAGTGGGCATACTGTATATATATATATTTACTTAGATTGCGCACTAAGAACACAATACAGCACTTTTATGTGAAATACATCAATTATGCATTTAAATAAAGATCTGAAGTTTATTAAAAACGATACTTTCGTATTACCCACATGTCATGCGTTATAGTCGAAGAAATCTCCAAATATTTCGCTACTTATAGCAGAAATTTTGAATCTGATAATTACAGTGTTTTAAGCTCTTAGTTCGATAACATGTCTGTTAAATAGCTTTTTATTTATATTGTTCATATATTTATTGATGAAGTTTTAATTTAGTTATGGGGAATATCAACCGGAAACAAATGTTGAACTGTTTATATAGTTTTTAATGCAAATGGGTTAATCTTTCGAAATCGAGCTGCACGCGATAGGGATTTTTAAATAAATCATGTTTGAAAATTATTTTAAAAGCTATAGAAAGAAAATCAGTAAATTGAGATACAGCTTGCAAACAAATTTAATTTGTGTGAAAGGAGTTTATTTATGTAAACTCAGTAAAATCTGATTAGACGGAATAACAAGGGTCAGCAAAAAATTTCGCCTTAGTCAAATTTTCTTCATAGTGGATACACTGTGTGTTATAATTGTAGTATCTTTTTCGACGAGACCATAAAAGTTTCTGTTTAAGGCATTATTTTGTTATTAAAAAAAGTCCCGTTTTCGTAAATTTCATTGCGTTATAAATTTATCAGTGGCTTTTGCATTCTAATCTTTGTAATTATTTGAACATACATTTTTTCATTAATTTCATACATTTTTTCATCGATGTTTAATTACTTAAATTTTGAATCAAACAACGTGTTTTAATGAAATGCGAGCGTATTATATCAGCAGCCTGTTCAAAATCATTTTGCACAATAGCTCATTGATCGTTGTGCGATTTGTATGTCCACAGTAACAGGGATGTTGACATCAGAAATACTGTATATATGATTTCTGAAAGAATACTGTATATATGATTTCTGAAAGAATAGTGTATATATGATTTCTGAAAGAATAGTGTACATATGATTTCTGAAAGAATAGTGCACATATGATGTCTGAAAGAATAGTGTAAATATGATTTCTTAAGTTGAATGAGTAACTAAAATTAATTCTATTTATTTCAACAGTTTTATAATACGTCTCATGAAAAAAAATTTAAAAAATCCAATGAAATGTAAAAATAATCTCACAAACACTTATATTATAAGAGATGGAATACCCAGTCTGTGTTCTAAAATCATTTTCTTCCTTGACAGAGGCTACATTTCGATGCCCGCATCCTCGAGGGTTGTATCCCAATGCGTTGGACTGCAGCCGATTTTGGCTCTGCAGAGAATATAAACCTTCGCTTCTGAAATGTCCAACAGGCCAACTTTTTGACCTATCTTCTCTGAGTTGCACTAGCCCAGAAAAAGCTCAGTGGTAAGTAGAGAATCCTTTATTATTCAGAACTAAAAGTAAGCACATAATAAGAAATCTGTCAAAGGGATTTTGTTAGTTTGTAAACTTAACTACAGTGACTTACATTGCAAAAAAAAATTGTTGATTTTACAGAATAATACTGGCATAATACTTCCGCGCATGTGCGGTAGTGTATTACTGCTTATTTTACTGTTTATTACTGTTCATTTTATGGTATAATACTGACAGCTGGGGTGCCAGTATTATGCGGTAAAATCAAAAAAAAAAATTTCTAGCATAACTCTTTTGCGAAAATTTGAATTAATTTTGAATACGGTATGGGGACTACATTTATAAAATTATCAGCTTTTTCGTCGTAGAGATGATCGTATAAATAAGCTACGTTTTAGAATTCTGGAATCTTGCCCAAATGAAACTGAATAAATTTCAGATTCTAAACAGTATCCAAAGTATCTTTGATGATAGCAATATTTGTATCGTTTATATAAATTAAGGAGATAAAGTGTGATTGCATTATCCGTAGAACAAATGCGCCATTGCCTCAGAGGAGGTTGGACTTCAGTATGTTGGCCCTATCAATAAAATTTAGAATTTCCACAATTGAAAAATTGAGCCTCCCAAAATATCTAGGAATTTACTTAACACTTTGGCTGCTGGGTCCGAAGCATGTTCGGAATTAAAGATCTGTCCCCATGTGCCGGGGTCCTAACACCCTTCGAAGCGCTTCTTTATATTTCCAATGACTCTCCCTATCACTGGCACCTACCTAACGCTCTTTCAACTTTAGGTTGGTACTCAGTATCGTCTATCCTTTTGTGCTAAAAGGTTGGTCCGAGCAAAACTTTTATTTTTTAAATTTTTACAACGAAATTTCTCACCATTCGATGTATTTTAAAAACATTACTTTTTATTAATAATGAGTAAATTTCACTTGTTTTCGATTATTTATATAATCACAAACTACATACATCGTACATCTCAACTATAATACACAAAAATTAAAAAAAAAAAATTGTACATAAATCCGCGGCTTAAATAAATTGGTTTTGAACCAGAAATTTCAGTAACTCGTTTCTACTTGGTACTTTTTTTACTTTATTTAATAAATAAAATTTCTGGTTCGAAACCAATTTATTTGAGCCGCGGGTTATATACCAAAAATTAAGGCATATAAATTTTATTTTGTTAATTGATTTATATTATCTTACAGAGCGGCGATTGAAAAAAAAATAAATACTCACACATAAAACACATGTATACATACTTACATGCAGCATGGTGACGTTTTTTATTTGTAAGAATTATGTAGGAAGAGAAAAAGTAGGTGGCACCTGGGGACACGGATTTTGAAAAATGGGGCGGCAGCCAAAGTGTTAAACCCTGAACTTCGCCAAAAAATATTGAATTTTTAGCCGACAATACCCAGAAAAAATTGTGTGAAAAATTAAAAAAATATGTCAACTATGTAAAACACAATTAAACCTTAAAAAACAGTCAACCCTTAAAAAATTATGTGAAACACATTGGGATTCAAAACCTCAAATTGAAGAGTACATACAGCATTGTTATTAGACTTGTTATAGAATATGGCACCCAAATTTGAGCTTATTTTTTAACAACTGTGAAATCAAGACTAGATTGCATACAGAAAACAGCATAATTTGCGCAGTTTCCTGAACATATAACCAGAAGTCTGAAGAGAAATATAGTCAATATAATAAATTACAACACCTTGTAATAATATATTTCTTTTAAATTCTAAAAGGTGTAAATTAACAACATAATATACAGTAAAATAACTTTTATTAGGTTGCCTTAGTTAATGCCTTTTATAAATGTTATGTTACTGGAAAAATCTTAATACTTGGATACTTGCGAAAAAGATTATCTAGAGAAGAGGTGGCGAACTTTTTTACATATAGATCTCATTAGTTTTTGAAAATGACTCTGAGTGAGCCGAAACATGTCAACAACCTAATAAAATTTATTTTGCTGTATATTATGTTGTTAATTTACACATTTTAGCATTTAAAAGAAGTATAGAAATATAGTCATTGGGAACACTGGCGCAAATTCACCTTTGTTAAATTTACAAACAAAATTCAAAGCAATAACGTAGACCACATATTCAACAGACTATAGATATATCTAAACTTCCTATACAACACTTCTCATAAACAGAATACCCAGAATAACCCAGATGTTCAGAAACAGAATCGCCTATGTATACGGAATTTATCTAAATCCAGATATATTATATTGTTAATTGCAGTTTTTATAGATGTTATGTTACTGGAAAAATCTTAATTGTTCTTAGATACTTGCGAAAGAGATTACCTAGAGAAGAAATGGCGAACTTTTTTGCATCCGCGTGCCAAACATTTCAAAAAATATTGTATGCGGTCATGACGTGTCCATAATTACAGGGTGTTTAAAAAATGACCGGTATATTTGAAAAATCAATAAAAACTAAACGGGCAGTGATAGAAATACACCGTTGTTGCAATATGCTTGGGACAACAGTAAATTTTCAGGCAGACAAACTTTCCAAATTAGTTACAATTTTCAACAACAGATGGCGCTGCAGTCTGGAAAAATCTAAACCACGATATTTTCCACATATCCACCATGCGCAGCAATAATAGGGCGTAGTCTCTGAACGAAATTACCAGAAACCTTTGTAAACGTGTCAGGCGGGATGGCTTCACATGCAGAAGAGATGTACTGCTTCAGTTGGTCAATTGTTTCTGGATTGTGGCGGTACACCTGGTCTTTCAAGTGTCCCCACAGAAAGAAGTCCCTGGTTTACAAAGGTTTCTGGTAATTTCGTTCAGAGACTACGCCATATTATTGCTGCGCATGGTGGATATGTGGAAAATATCGTGGTTTAGATTTTTCCAGACGGCAGCGCCATCTGTTGTTGAAAATTGCAACTAATTTTGAAAATTTACTGTTGTCCCAAGCATATTACAACAAACGGTATATTTCTATCGCTGCCCGTTTAGTTTTTATTGATTTTTCAAATATACCGGTCATTTTTGAAACACCCTGTAAAAAAAATACAGTGGATCGAAAAACAATGAATCATAAATTTTAAGTTCAAGAGTTTTTATTAAGATTATAAGGGTATAATTAACATATACCTATAGGTATTACAAATATATTAGCAGTTTTTGCCTGGCAATCCTATTAATAGGCTTTTTCGTAAAAGAGAAATTTTATTGTTCCTACCACTTTTTTTTTATTAATTAGCTACTTGATATTACTGCGTATGTTAAATAAATTTACCCCCAAAGATTATTATTATGGTGGGAACAATACAATTTCCCCTTTTTGCTTCGATCCCAGCTAATAGGCTACCCGAACATAAAGTGTTAACCATACTTTTAAGTATTACTGTAATAATTATAGCAACAATTATATTTTAGAAAGTAATAAAGAAGGTAAAACGATATGTGTTATTGCAAGTTCGATGCAAAGCAATTGTTATCAGGGTTCCCATTTCGAATAACCGGAAGGACATTTTATCTGTCTCATTTCATAAGCGTACAAATACTATAAATGAGTTGATGTACATAAAATAATTAATTATTATTACAATTAAATTAATTTTAGTAAAAATAAAGCTAAAATGAAATATATATATATATATATATATATATCTAAATTAGGTAAGTATTACGGTGTATCAAAAGAATTTTCGTTTTTGACTTTTCTTGACTTCCTGCAATTTTTTTTTAACTTCTGAAAAACTTATCATATGGCGCGCTATGTGTGTCCTACTCCTATGTGTGTTTTTCCGTCAATTTTCGGATGTTGGATTCTCCTCTATTTTCCTCTTCAACTAGTCAAAATTCCCAAATGATGTCACTTCTGGATTAGATTTCAAAACAGAGGTCCCTTTTTTCAAACGTTTGAATTTGTTTTGAAGTGCCCCGACGCTACTCTTGTCCTGGCCTCCCACTGCATGGATTTTTCGGATTACTTTATTGTTTTTAAGGCCTAGTTTAAAATAATGCCTTAAAATGTATAAAATATCCACATTTTTATCACTCTGTATGTGACCTAAAAATGAAAGAAAGAAGACTCTATGATTGTAGAATATAGAGGGACATGTATCCTCTTAAATAACATTTTATGTTAAACAATAGAGGTGAGAAAGTGCCGGCTACATGCTGCTTTGGTATAACGAAAACGAAAATTCTTTGAAACAACCTAATATCTAAAATGAGATATAAATACGAATTAGAAATTAGTAATTATTTCTCTGTTTTTGTGTCATTTATAATAAATCTAAAGCAGATTTAAAAAATAAAAGGCATAGCAATACATACATTCTTTCTTCATTTAGTATTTATTTTTGCAGCAAGATATTGAAATGCACACATTAGAAGCATTTAGGTTAATCTGATTTTTTTTAAAAGATTAAAACTGTTCAATGCATTTGGATAACATATTTTGCATTCACGTGAATGACATTTCCATTTCGTCGCATCCTTATCCGAATATCTTCACAAATTAAGTATTTATGAATTAAAAAAAAAGAAATGAGGGGGAGGGGATTTGTTCCCTTTTTTTATCATTATTTACTTTGGCTTGTTTTTGAATATGATAATTATCTATACGGGGACCTTCAATCACTTTAAAGTAAGTTTATACAGTAGGAGGCGTCAGTTCATTGAGTATCGAATAATCGAGATTCTTCAATGTTTTCCATTTTGCTTTATAAATAGGAACTCCAGAAGCCTTACTATAATCTACTATCATTTTGTAATCAGTTATGCATTTTTTTTACAATGGTTATATCGTGTATATCAAAAGTTTAGGTCCACTCTAAAATGTGACAATAAAATTAGAAGGAGAGATATATGGAATGATTTTAGAATAAATACACAAAATGCAATTGAAATAAAGCATAGTAGAGATATTAGAATGTTTGCATCAACTGTATTTATTTAAAAAATACACCTTTTTTTTTTCTCTTTTTATTAATAACATAGTGTCACAAAAGTTTAGGCATATTATGCAAACGTTAATAAATTCTGGATTGGTTTCGACCAACCAACCATTTTCTCTGAACAGTATGACAGCGAATACTCAATTTCCGTTCATTAATTAAGATGCCGAAAGGTATGGAATTCACAAAAGAGGAAATTTTAAAGATTTTTAAGTTGAAATCGAAAAATAAGCCCGTCATTGAAATTTCTAGAACTTTAAATCGCTCAAAGCAAGGAATATACCGAGTATTTGCTAGAAATAACACGTTTAACAGAAAACCAAGATGCGGGTGGCCACGTGTAACAAGTGTTCAGGATGATAATAAAAAGAAAAAAATCGGAAGATTGGTGTCAAAACAAAATATGTACTTTGGGCAAATTATAAATAATCTCCGTATCAATGTCTCAATACATAAGGACTCAAGGACATAATATGTAAACTCATAAAAACTGTAAGGACATTTTTTTTTTATGTTGTGCAAACCGCGCCTAAAAATCACACAATAAAAAAAACCACAATGGCTCAAAAGTACATATCGTTTGGGGATAAGTGGCTCACTGTATTAAAGTCCTGCATCGGGTCGGGTTAACCGCTTTTACCCACACCCACAGGTCGGGTCGGGTTGGAACTATATTTTTTTGTCGCCGGTCGGGTTCGGGTTATTGTTGACTTCTACCTTTTACCTGTGGTTCGGGTTCAGGTCGGATTGACTTTAATTGTTTTCGTGTTCAGGCTGACCCGAGTTTTCAAAAGAAAGTCTAAAATATTTTTTCAGGTTAAAAATCCATATACAATAAGACTTCCATAAAGGACAATCCCGAAAAGCTAACACCTCTATTTAGCGAACGCTTTTTCAATTCCAAACTTTTATATGTTTGTACACTTTTCCCTCTGGCTGAATAGGAGACACCGCCCAATCTACACACCCACACATGTATTTTTGTGTATATCGAAAACGAAATGTTGGTAATATTTTTCATATTCCGAGAGCAGAAAAAATGGTTTTTAACTGTTCTGTAAATAAATAATAATCTATGATCACATTTCTTATGTGCATTTTATTTCTCATACAGTAAATTGAATATATTACTTATTCATATTCAATACGTATTTCTTTTCATTTGAAACATAGTTCTGCTCAAACTTTTTGTGAAAATACCAACAACCCGACTTTCAAAAAACCTAAATCTGACACACAAGAATTATTCAGTTACCCCGGCCCGAAAAACGACACTTAAGGAGAACCCGACCCGATGCAGGACTCTATTCAATGATCCCGAGGTGTCCGCCATGCACAGATTTTACTGTATTTAAATATTAAAGAATATAGATATGTCCATTTTGCTTCATGAAAGATAAAATTGGTATTAGATATATAATTGTAGATTACTTTTTTCGTAATTGCATTAAAACATGATTTACTTTCCTTTCATTTCGGATAGGGTCGGGTTGCGGGTGGAAGTATTTCGGATTCGGGTCGGGTACGGATGGAAATATGTCGGGTTGCGGGTCGCCGAAAATTGTTTTGTCGGGTTCCGGTCGGATTGCGGGTTGATAATATTTTTTCTCGGGTTCGGGTTGGGTTGCTGGCTGATTTCAAATGGAATTTCGCGTTTGGGTCTGGTAATACCCAACCTGTGCAAGTCTCTACAACGTATTACTCAGCGACAACAAGAAATGTATTCTGGACGGTTCAAGTGGTTTCTCGAATTGTTACTGGTATGTCCCCAAGAAACATCCACATACTTTCTTCAATTGACGACAAGGTGATAAGTTTGTTTTGGTTTGAGTTGCGATTGGGCTTTAATGGCCAAACCTACCTCGCATTTCTCCATGGGGGGGAAAAAGTCAACAAAATATCAAGAGACACTAGATCAACATCTTACTTCCATTTGATGAAATCTCTGGGGGTTCTGAGTGGAGATTTCAAATCGACAATGCTTCAATACACAACTTATACAAACTTATACAGTACTAAACAGCATCATTCCGCGCAAAGTATTACCGTTTTAGATGTGCCAGTTTAAGCCCAGACTTAAAACCAATTGATAACATTTGGGATATCTTAAGGAGCTACTTCACTCACGTCGTTATCTATAGCATGTTCCCTATTTCAACTGAAGTGTGTAGCACTTATAGTTTTTGCACAGGGACACTCAAAAGAATTCCGTTACATTACGGTCTATGGGGGAAAATCATTTGCGGTTTATTTTAATAATGTTACACAATTTCAAACACATTGCAATTGATATATATCACTAAGGTGCATCACAAGAAGCTTAATATGGAATAGGGTGTAAATAGCACTTATAGTTACTTTACAGGGACAGTCAAAAGAATTTCGTTACATTACGTCTGTGGAGAAAAATCGTTTGCATTTTAATTAAATAATGTTTCACTATTTTAAACGCATTGAAATTTATATGTATCACTAAGGTGCATTACAAGAGGCTTACTACAGAATAATGTGTGTATAGCAGTCATCGTTCATTTACAGGGACACACAAAAGAATTCTCTACTGTCTGTTAACAATAATTCCTGGAAGTGCGTTTTAAGTTGCTGAACGCGATTTTAAATTGAACTCACTTTTTGTCTATGACTGGGTGTGTAGAAATTCTGTAGATCATATACAGGGCAGCACAAAAGTTCGCGAACACATTTCCGTTTATTGACAGAAACTCCAGAAAGAGAATTTTAAACTGTGCTACGCGTTTTCTAACTAAACTAAAATTTAGCATCCTATGTAGTATATATACAAATCTATAGATCATATACAGGGCTAAATAAAAGTATTCGGATATTTTTCCGAATATTGTATACGTTGGAAATTCCTGAAATTACGTTTCTAAATATGTTATGCGTTTTCCAAATTGTTTACTTAGATGTTATCTTTCAGCTTATTAAACGGTAATGATTTGTAAAATTATTTTGGAAGCGCTGGAAAGTGTTACATAATCTATGCTTGACGCATGATTTTTCGTTCTTGTTTCATTTTAATATGATTTATTTAAATTATTTTATAGAACATAATAAGTAAATAATATGTTTTTGTGTAATTCTGTATTGTTATTTAATAAACGACATTTTCTGGTTGTGCCTAAACTTTTGAGCAGACTGTATTACTTCATGTTTAATATTGACTATAATTGCATTGTAATCTGTCAAATGAATTTAATACTTTTTAATATTTTTTCCAGCTCTTCAATTTCTCCAAGAACGTGACGTCATTTCCATTTTCAGTAACCAACAGGCCAGTTCCTTATAAATTTCTTACGAAAGACATTTTGCAATCATGTGCAATTGACGATCTGAGAGAATATATTTTGAGGTGGTACAATGGTTATACTTCACAAGGAATAAATCTAGTGTACCACTGAACAAGATTAATGCACTTACACTTGTCTATTTGTGATTTTTTGTGAAACAATTGATGTGTAATGCAGTTGAAGAAGATCTTCGAAACTGTGTGCCTTAATGTGATTTAGATCATTTTGTGCATGAACGAAGTATATTTACTTATAATGTGTAAATATAACTACTATGAATGGGCTTTATTTATTACACTATTGTGTAAATTTTTGTTTGCAAATGTTTTCTTGCTGTTTGAAAGCGTGTATTGTCATAAGAAATATTTAGAGTAATATATTTAGCGCTATGTTTGAATAATTTCGTGCACAGTGTGTTTCAAAATTCTTATAACAAATGTTAAGGCGAGATTAGACAAGCACAAAAAGTAAGGTAAATCACTTGCAAAGTAAATCACTATGCAATACACGGTCGTAATTTCGGTAAACATTTTAGGGGGTCTCTGATTTTGGAAAAAGATTTGTTTACTTACACAGTATCGCGTAAACGAAGTCTAGTTTTGTTTATGCATTTTTGTAATCATTTTTCATGTTTTATTTTTTAATTTAAATTTTTCGTTGATACTTTTAGTAACCCATTAACGCCCGACATTGCTTTTTCGCAACATTATGTTTCTTACACCAGGTTTTAAGGTAACACCAGTTTGTTTTTAGGATATATATTCGTTTTATTTGATGCACGAAACACCATGATAAAGTCACTCTTAGGTTGCTATAATATAAAAGTGGTATGAATCGCAATGTTTGTATTTTATTGAGAAAAATAATTCGGCGTCCTATAAATAGGGCGCTGGGCGCTATCGGGTTAAGTAAAACAAATTAAATTAATCTTTTGCAAGTACCATGATGTAAGCTTGTGTTTTATTACAATCTAAAAGCACCCTGTAGTGTTTCACCGCTTGAAATACGACAGGGCATTAATACGATGATTTGTGCCTGCTTAGATTCGTTAGCTTGTTATAAAAATTTTGAAACAATGTGCATTTTTCTCTCTCCGAAAAATTATTTCGTTACAGAATAATCAAACCTAAGTATGAATTTGATGAATCCGAAAAATAATAAAATTATTTTAGAAAGTTTTTGAAATTTGGAAGCATTAAGTCCTTAAGAAGTGGATCATATTAGGTATTCAGCTGTTTTTTTATTATTAATTTTGTAAAATTCTTTTACTTTAGTCGCGGAAGAGGAAGAAAAGTTTGGTGAAAATTGCGTCATATTTAAAACGTCGTGTTTAAAACAATTAATTTAAATGAATAGAAACTCGATTAAAGAAAATCGCCACTGGTCGTATAATTATAATTCAATATTCGTCAATATTTTTAAAACACAGCAAATTAGCTTGTTTTACAGCCTGTGGTGTCTGAACATGGTTTGGGGAACGTAGCTCGTAGGGGGCAGGGCCCCCTAGTTGCTGAAAATTTAAACAAACATTATTTAAAAAATAAATAAATAAAGGAAACATTCATGACAAAGAATAATTATGCCACTATCATGAGTTTTGCTGTTGAACATGACAATAAAAAAAAATTTTTAACGGGGAAAACTGTTTTTTATAAGAGCTTAGCAATTTACAAAATAATTTTATCAAACTTTATAAAACTGGTAAATACTAATATAATATTTTATGAAAATATATATTAATTTCCTAATAATAAGAAAAAGGCATGAAATTAACCAAATACATGTATGAAAATAAAAAAAAAAATCTGCATCAGTGATTTTGAAGTAACAGCAAATACAAATGGCATTGTTGTAGATAACAAACATGTATTGATTAGGTGTGAAGTGCGTTAGAGCGATGACTGAATCAAAACCTGGTATTTCTGAAGCCAAATTCAAATAGAAATCGTTGTTATTGCTAGTGGCAGAGAGAAATTCAGAAACAAACCTGTATTTGTTTGGACAATTCCTTTGAATGCGTGTCCCAAGTCTAAAATCAAATAGAGATTCCAATGTATACAACCGCTCTAACAATCGTCAAATTGAATTTTGATGCTTCGCTCGAATTTTGTGTCTGTAAACAAATTCTCATCAATTGATCAGCAATTCAAAAGGCTGGAAGGGACTCGTGTAGTCGTTTTCAAATAAATTGAACAATTAGTATTATAAATACTTGATAACATATTTGTGATATTAATTAATCACCCAAACTAATTACAATGCCATTACCCCTAAATGAACATTATAATTATTTTAGATAAAAGATTTGATATACTGAATTCTACAGAATTACGGGTATCAAATTAATGAGACAGTGAGGGTTTCAGGAGAGCAGGGCCGTAACCAGATAGAAACAAGGGGGTGAACCAGCCCCTCCTAACATACTCTTGACACCCCCCCCCCCCATCTATCTCTCCTAATCTTTAAAAAAATAGTATGTATATTATTTAAAAACAAAAAATTAAATTTTTATTGCAAGCACATTAAAATTTTCAAAATATAGAAATACATAAAAAAAATGCCGGAAAAGGATAAAAAGTATTTTAGGTATATTATTTTATTATTATCCATGATAAAGATATTTAAATGTCAAACAGCAAGGTCTAGTGACTTTTACTACCTTAAAAAGGTAGGTATTTAATTCTAAGGTAAAAACCAACCAGAACTTTCAATATAGGATGAAAATTTTCGGAATTATATTATTTTAATTACATGTTAATTGTTAAGATTAAAAAAAAATTGAATAAATATAGGCACATACTTTTAACATGTAAATAACATTGTTCCTGTAATATCCTTTTAAATTTTGGAAGAATTAGACTTATTTTCAATTAATATATAATTTTTACATCAAATCCGTCGATAGGCAGAACTATCTAAGACTACTTCTATCTACTCTTTATTAAATAAAGTGGAAGAAAAAAGGCACGTAAATTAGTTCCACAAAAAATGTTTAAAAGACTTTCTGGCTTCGCTGTCTGGTTGCGGCTATGCAGAAGGACCAAAGACCAGCCCCCGCCGCCTGAAATAAAATTATTTTACGTAGTAAGAAATTCACAGGGAAAATACACAGTCTTGGGGTATCAGGGCATGTAATTGTAACTCATGTTACAATTCATAAGAATCCCTGTTACGTGTCCAATCCGTGAAACTACTTCAAATCGCACTTGCAGTAATGTTAACATGAAAGAAATGAAACTTAAGGTTGAAAATATTAAACAAAATGGATTAAAAATAAAAATTCGGAGCTGATTCTGAGGACCGTGGTCTTAAAATTAACTAATTGGAAATGTGATAAATATTTATAGTTCTTCTTTGTGAACAGAGTAATTATTTAAGAAATAAATTATCAAACACTGTAGACAGAAAATAATAGTATTTGGAAATTCTCATTTTAACTTTAAAAATTATTCTGTTTTGAATAAACAAGTCTTGATCCTTACGAGCCTTCTCTTTCCTGAGGTTATTATTTAAGAGATAAATGATCAAATACTGAAGACAGAAAATAATAGTATTTGGAAATTCTCATTTTAACTTTAAAAATTATTCTCATTTGAATAAAAATAAACAAGTCTTGATCCCCATGAGCCCTCTCTTTCCTGAGGTTATTACTTAAGAGATAAATTATCAAACACTGAAGACAGAAAATAATAGTATATATGGAAATGCTCATTTCAACTTCAAAAATTATTCTCATTTGAATAAACAAGTCTTGATCCCCACGAGACCTCTCTTTCCTGAGGTATTAGTTAAGAGATAAATGATAAAAAATTGAAGACAGAAAATAATAGTATTTGGAAATTCTCATTTTATCTTTAAAAATTATTCTTATTTGAATAAACAAGTCTTGATCCCCACGAGCTCTCTCTTTCCTGAGGTTATTATTTAAAAGATAAATGATCAAGCACTGAAGACAGAAAATAATAGTATTTGGAAATTCTCATTTTAACTTTAAAAATTATTCTCATTTGAATAAACAAGTCTTGATCCCCACGAGACATCTCTTTCCTGAGGTATTATTTAAGAGATAAATGATCAAATACTGAAGACAGAAAATAATAGTATTTGGAAATTCTCATTTTAACTTTAAAAATTATTCTCATTTGAATAAACAAGTCTTGATCCCCACGAGCCCTCTTTTTCCTGAGGTTATTATTTAAAAGATAAATGATCAAGCACTGAAGACAGAAAATAATAGTATTTGGAAATTCTCATTTTAACTTTAAAAATTATTCTCATTTGAATAAACAAGTCTTGATCCCCACGAGACATGTCTTTCCTGAGGTATTATTTAAGAGATAAATGATCAAATACTGAAGACAGAAAATAATAGTATTTGGAAATTCTCATTTTAACTTTAAAAATTATTCTCATTTGAATAAACAAGTCTTGATCCCCACGAGCCCTCTTTTTCCTGAGGTTATTATTTAAGAGATAAATGATCAAACACTGATGACAGAAAATAATAGTATTTGGAAATTCTCATTTTAACTTTAAAAATTATTCTCATTTGAATAAACAAGTCTTGATCCCCATGAGACCTCTCTTTCCTGAGGTTATTATTTAAGAGATAAATTATCAAACACTGGAGACAGAAAATAATAGTATTTGAAAATGCTCATTTTAACTTTAAAAATTATTCTCATTTGAATAAACAAGTCTTGGTCCTCCTGAGCCCTTTCTTTCCTACGCAACTGATTCATTTACATATCTTAATCCAGTTTAAGAGTTTTCTCGTTGCAATTATTTACTGAAGTGTGGCATAAAACGCCAGCTATATTATTAAAAAATGGTATTATCTGAAACATGAAAAAACACTGATATCAATATTAACCGCGAAACTTACAAATATTAATTTGTACAAAATTTTGAATTTTTACTAATCGAATGAAATCCGCTTTAATTAAGAAAAAAATGAATATTTCCTAAAGTTATTTACTGACAGTGATATGTAATTAAGTAACTTCTTAAGAAAATTAGTCATTTTATATCTTATTTTTTAATTTTATGAAAAAGCAAGTGTTTTTTGTATTTGTCTTTTTAACAACAGTGTCATCTAAACAAAATAAAAGTCAATAAAAAGTAGTTTGATATGTAAAATTAAATCTTAATACTTTATACTTTACAACAACTAAGTTTAAAGGGAATAAAACTTGAATATATTTTTTATTTCTCTGTATTCTTTATTTATATTTTTTTACACTGCATTGTACTTACATGTGTATATAAATTCTACTACCTCTGATGTATACGTATATAGCGATATTGTTTGTTCTAACATGTTATTGTTTTATAAAATGAACATTCCAATCAGTATTTAAACACTTTTTCATGTACAATTTTGTAAAAACATTTTTAAGGCTTTAAAAAATTGTATTATATTGTTGTTATTTTTATATCATAAATAAAAATTATTGCATGATTGTTGTGTTGCATCAATTATTTAATTGATTTACATCTATTATATTAAAATCTGACTGCATGTTTGTATTTCACAACTACTCCTGCTAGACTATGGAACATTGAGCGATAAAAATAACACCAGTTATTCCCTTGGATCCGGGGATGTCATAATAACTCTCAGAATTTTACACTTTGAATCAGTTTTGGAGATTTTTTTTTTTTTTTTTTTTTTTTTACACTTTTTAACGGCATTTCTATAAAGGTGGAAACTAAATTACGCTATCTTTGTGGATATAAAAATGAAAAAAAGAGAAATAAAATGGATTATTATATAATTTTTGGTGTCACTTTCTCACAAAAATTGGAAAAAAAAAACAATGTTAATAGGTGGTAGAAAAAATTCTTGATTAAATTAAATTTTCAGAAAAATTCCAAGAAATAAAACATTTTTACATATTCGGACTTCGCAAATCAATTTATTCTAGATTAGCCAAAAATCGTCTGTCGACATATTAACATTTAGACATCATTATATGTCGTACATTTTTTCAGCTTTACATTCAACCAAGGAGAACGATTTAAGTCCCTTGCATTTAGATGGACAATTATTTCCTGTATTGACAAGAACTGAATTTAAAGAAAAAGCATATACAATTCCCAATCAGTTATTTTTGAAAGATGGCAGCAAAAACATTTCACAAAGGATATAAAAGTAAATTGGTTTATCGTGTAAAAATGGCATTACCCGATTTTTCCCTCTTGTAAAGCATTCGTTTTAATGCAAAGAGCTAAAATATATTGTTATAAGTTCGTCAAAGTGACGTGATTTACATTTTACAATCTCCGAATACAGAAACCAAATCATAAAAATAAAATAAACTATTGAAATAAAACGTTTTACATCAAAAATCACGTAATCTGCAAAATGCAGTTTTCGAAATTTTTACTTAACCTGTATTTTCAATATTATTTTGTACTTGAAATTTATTAATTAATAAAATTAATGCTATATATATATTTTTTTCTAAATGTACAATAATACTGGATTCCACCCCCCCCCCCCCCCCAAGAAATGGAAAGATTTCATGCAATGTAAATGCAACGCATCGGGTTGCCATGCAGCTAGTTATTGGTATAAGTTACATAGTCTATCTTGCCATCGAATTGTTTAAGAAACATTCCTTAAAATTTTTGTTTATTACATAAGTTTATCAACACGTTTATAACTGTTCTTTGAAAAATTATGTTTATGTCAATTACTCAAAAATTACTGTAACTGATTTATTAAAAAAAAAAAAAAAAAAAAAAAAAAGCTTTTAAAGTAGGGAAAATCTGTAAATTTTAACCATTTCTCGTTTGCAGTTGGGTATGACACTTTTACTTTTCGGCTTTATACTTTCTACACTTATTCTTTCTCCTCATAAATTCACTATGTGCAAGCTAACGGTCACAATGAGAACAAACTTTCATCATATATATATATAGGGTTGTTGATGTCTTTGTTACAGAAATCCCGACAAGTTCACAAACATTTCGACAAAATGTAACAACACATATATAACTTATTTGAATGGTGAAACCTTTTGTATTACTTTCAGAAAAAAAAAAAAGTTTTTTCAAAAAATATAATTATTTTACACATTTCACTAGTTTAATCTTTCTACCTATAGTGTTTACGCATTATGATAGTCACCGAGAATCTTCCAATCTTCTAAAAACAGTTACTTAAAAAAAAGTGAAAATACTAAACTAAAAGTCTCCGTTGATGATAATTAAAGTGTACCATCTTTTATAAGTAAATATATTTAATAGAAATGTTATTTGTTAAAATACTTAGTGAAAGTTTATCAATACATTTATAACTGTTCTTTGAAAAATTATGTTTATTTCAATCACTTAAAAATTTCCGTAACTGATTTATGAAAAAAAAGCTTTTAAAGTAGGGAAAATCTGTAAATTTTAACCATTTCTCGCTTGCAGTTGGGTATGACACTTTAACTTTTCGACTTTATTCTTTCTACTCTTATTCTTTCTCTTCATAAATTCACTATGCACTGCAAAAAATAATTGTTGATTTTACAGTATAAAACTGGCATCCCAGCTGCCAGTATTATACCGTAAAATTAACAGTATTAAACAGTAAAATAAGCAGTAATACGCTGCCGTGCAAGCAGTAATACGCTACCGCGCATGCGCGGTAGCGTATCATTATGGTAGCTTTCATTATGATCCTTATAGTAATCTATTTCTTAATTGCACGATATTTGAAAATCATTTTCAAAATAGTTGACAAAAAAAAAAAAAAAAATACTTAATTAAAAAAATTATTTAATTAGAAAAATTACTTAATTAAAATTTCTTCATGATCTTAATTAGCTCATCTAATGGGGGTGCTGGATCACTAAATCTGAGGCGGAAGTGAAATCGGGGGTGGGGGCAGAAGAACCTCCTCACTCCTCACTTCCTCCTCAAATTTAGTGAGCCATCACCCTCATATAGTATCTACTCTTACCCATCATGCGTTCTATAGGGTAAGTCTTATGATCGTTTTACAAATAGAAAAAAAAAGGACGGATTTACACGTTTCAGACACTGGAGATTCCGAAAAACATATTTTTAGAAAAATAAATTTGCTGACCTCATGTCTGTATGTGTGTGTGTCTGTAAACGCTGTAAACGCTAACAAATTGAGATAGAGACTTGAAATTCGGTATGTACTTAGTATGTAGTAATGAGAAGAAGCCTATTGAATTTCAGTAACCTTCATTATCCGGAACTATTTTTTTCGGACTCTTGAAATATTCGTTCTGATTAAAGGTATATATAACATTTTTCGAAATTGTTTATTTTAAGGAGGGAATATGAAAGACAATAAAACAACATAAATTTTGCATAAAGAATGAAGTCGATCGGATAATGAGTTGCCGAGATATTTGTAATAATATTTTCCACACTCTTCGATTTTTTATGACCCTGTATTTCATTCGAATTTCAATTCAAATATATATTTTAATTGGAAATGAGACGCTTCATCCGACGCAGTAAACTGTTAGTTAATATGATTATCATTTTTAAAGTTATAAGGATGTTTCTTTTACGCAATTCAGTAATAGAGCATTTAAAGTTTATGACGTCATCAAGCCAGGATTTTATTCGAATTGCAATGCATTTTATAAATAGTTTACACGTGTTTTATTTTCATATTTTATATTATACATATCCATGATGGGTAAGTATTACAGTGGCCCCCAACGACTAGTTTTCTTAGTTGTCAAAAGATTTTTTAAATATATACTTAATTTTATGTGATGTGTTAGTTCAGTTTCACTAAGATTTTAACACATAAAATTATAAATTAAGCACGTATTTTAGAAATATTTTGATAACTAAGAAAAAAAAAGAGACATCCTTTAAGAACACTACAAGGAAAACAGAAGTTTAAAATGTTAATTTCCCGAAGACATATTTTAAATATACGAATGCATCCTACGCCCATGCGTTTAACATTAGCGAGGAGAATCGAGAAGTTTACTGACGAATAGCCTTAATAAACGAAATCAAATAAATACCCCATAGAAAGAAGACACATTTCATTAAATAAGCTTTCTGTTTCAAAAATTATTTCTTTGACTTGAACACATCCGGAAGGTTGGCATATTTGCGATAAATGCTATTTCAATATCGCGTTTAAGTGTGGCTTTTCACATATTTATTTCATTAGATTTATACATGAATACTGTGGCAGGTTGTATATGCAATGCATGATTGGGCTACACTGCAAAAAATAATTGTTGATTTTACAGTATAAAACTGGCACCCAGCTGCCAGTATTATACCGTAAAATTAAAAGTATTAAATAGTAAAATAAGCAGTAATACGCTGCCGTGCAAGCAGTAATACGCTACCGCGCATGCGCGGCAGCGTATTACTGCTTGCACGGCAGCGTATTACTGCTTATTTTACTATTTAATACTTTTAATTTTACGGTATAATACTGGCAGCTGGGTGCCAGTTTTATACTGTAAAATCAACAATTATTTTTTGCAGTGTAGGTCTGGTACTGAGCGAAGCTTTCCATCTTATATTGGTAAGAATTTAAGCGTAAGGGTAATGTAATTATTAATTAAAGCTAGATCAGGGTTAAAAACTTGATTACAATTAGCTCTTTAAATGGCAGTTGTATTAAATCCCTGTCATTGATTATTTATAATAAACCAATTCAGTAAAAATTGTGTTTTAAATATAAAATTTATCTAAAAACTATGTACGTAGGTTACAACTTCACTCAACAAATTAATATGTAACTTTTTTAGTATTGAAGCCATGTTATGTAACTCTTCTATTGAAATCACTTCCATTTGTTTAAAACAGATGTCTTAAAAATGTATTCAAACGAAGCTATTGCCTCCATTATAAGTTAAATTTTTCCTCTACATATAAATACAGTTTTATAAAAATGAAAAGAAGCATAATTCGAAATTCGTGCTCTGAGATCTCGCATCAAAACTCCTTTTTTTTTCTTTTCTAACCTTTATTTTTTTTCCATTTCTTTTCATTTAATATCATGGGAAGACCGGTTTCTAGAACGTTACAAAAAAGAATCAATCGCCTCCAATAGTCTCTTCGTTATTTTTTGGAAAATACGCTACTTGTTCGTTTTATATGCCATTAAACATCTCAAATTTTCGTCACTAGAATTCCAATTAAAACTTTCTTATACGTCTCTTATAATTCTGGAAGCATTTTATAATGCCAATTATCCGTTTTAATGAGGCAATATGAAAGAATGAATGCTTCTAAGTACCTGCAAAAATATTTTTAAATGGCTTCTTTAACGAATGGTTTTTAGAAAACAGTGAAAGAAACTTTCAGTTTTTATGTAACTAGTGATTTCTGTAAAGAATCCTAAATTGGATAATCCAAATGTTTTTTAACTTTTCGGAATTACTTTCTGAATAATTATTTTAAATACTTTTCATCTTTCATGTTAAAATTCATCATCAATTGTGAATAAAAATGCTTTTCAATACCTGAAAAAATATTTTTAAACTAGCCGACCCTGCGCAGAGTATCTGCACTCTAGTGCCTAATCTTTTAAATACTATATGCATATCAGAATACACGAATTTCAGCATATGTATAAATATCATCCATAAAAACTTCTCCACTTAGGACGGGGAACTTGAAATAAAAAATATATACACATCATAATATATGGACACCATTTAGAAATATGAAAACAGAGGTATTTTTCCAGCATCATGCATATAGAAAACATTTGCATGCACACAATAGTTGCTGGATACTCTTTAAAATTAAAAAAGTGTATACATATTATATTGAAAATATCTACACCATTCACAATTAGGAAAATGTTTTTATCTTTTTTTTTTTTAAATTTTCTGCATCGAAAACGTCTTTATATACACAATTGTAAATTTCAGAGATCGGAGATATTATTATTAATTTTAATTGACAAATTGTTTGTCACTGTTAGTATGGCTAGTCCTTTAAGCTTTTAGGGTGTCACCGTTGAAAAATCAATGTTACTGAAAAGTTGCTGCACTGGATCTTGTATATCTGGATAGCAAATTGGGGGAAACTCAATATTTTTCCCACTTTGACATTCGCCAAGCTGTAACAGCGAACTTGCTAACACTCTCTCTGTTTGAAAGGCATGCATATTTGCTGTGAGTTACATAATGTAAAATATTCTCTTTATGCAACTTGAAACTGTTAGTGATCTTGAACCTCTAAAAATGAAAGGTAGGACTGACTTGACGGAAATCTCCACCCAATAAGATTATTTTACTTATTTATTATTATTATTTATTTGTTATTACTCAATCTATATTATAAATAACAAATACGTGCATTCGTAATATTGACGTCATAACGATGCGGACAACAATGAGGTTAAACTGCATAAGGTACAACAATGGAGTCAATGTTTTAATTAATAACAAAATGGCGCGTTTCTTGGTTTGATTTCGCACTTTATTTTCTTTCCTTTTTTAGAAAGTAGCTAGTTTTTTAAAATAAATAAGAAAAATTGCCGGTCAATTTTTACAAAAATTGTATTTTCTGATGCAAAAAATTTTTCTACATATGTGTAGTGACTTTTAAATCGATACCTCAAATACTTTTCTTAATATTCGCAAATTAGTGAAAACAAACCTCTCGTTGCCATCAGCAAATGATAAATAATCGCAATTTCTGTGCCACGTACGATAGCGTAATATATATATAGATGCCTTCGTTAACGAATAGCTTTTAAAAAGTAGCAAAAAAAACTTTCAGTTTTTATGGAACTAGTGATTTCTGTAAAGAATCCCAAACTGAATATTCCAAATGTTTTGTTTCTCTTTCCGGAATTATTTTCTGAATAATTATTTTAAATATTTTTTTTTTCTTCCATGTTAAAATTCATCATCATTGTGAATGAATGCTTCTGTACCTGCAGAACTTTGAAGAATAAATGCTTCTAAGAACCTTCAAAAATATTTTTAAATGGCTTCTTTAACAAATGGGGTTTTTTTTTTTAGAAAATAATCAAAGAAACTTTCAATTTTTATAGAACTAGTGATATCTGCAAAGACTCCCAAATTGAATATTCCAAATGCTTTTTTTATCCTTTTCGGAATTACTTTCTGAATAATTATTTTAAATGCTTTGCATCTTTCATGTTAAAATTCATCATCATCGTGAATGAATGTTTCTAAGTAACTTGCTGAACTTTGACGAATGGATACTTTTAAATACTACCTGCAAAAATATTTTTAAATGACTTCTTTAACGAATGTTTTTTTTGGAAAATAGTGAAAGAACCTTTCAGTTTTTATATAACTAGGGATTTCTGTAAACAATTCCAAATTGAATATTCCAAATGTTTTTTTTTTCTTTTTCCTTTTCAGAATTACTTGCTGAATAATTACTTTAAATACTTTACATCTTTCATTTTAAAATTCATTATCAATTGTGGACATATGCTTAGCTTCAGGTAAAACATTTGAAGGAAAATTAAATTTTAGATTCATAAGTACTATTAATTCTACAATTTGATTTTTAGATATTTCTCATTAGATATTTTAAAGTAGATCTTAAATTAGATATTTCTTAAATTTTAATAACCTCCTATAAGGTCTTCATCATTAGGCAATCATTCATTTTCCCCCGTAATCTTTCAAAAAATCACTTATAGAAACTGGAAAAATATGCAAGTTATATTTTAATAATTTTAAATCGAAACCATTATATTTGTATATCATTAATTTAATATAATTCGTACACTGCAAAAAATAATTGTCGATTTTACAGTATAAAACTGGCACCCCAGCTACCAGTATTATACCGTAAAATTAACAGTATTAAACCGTAAAATAAGCAGTATTACTGCTTGCACGGCAGCGTATTACTGCTTATTTTACGGTTTAATACTGTTAATTTTACGGTATAATACTGGCAGCTGGGGTGCCAGTTTTATACTGTAAAATCGACAATTATTTTTTGCAGTGTACTTTATTTTTTAGCACTTTCCAACTTAGTTGAAAAGTGCTTATGACTTCGGTTTGTCTGGCCGTATGGCCGTCTGTCCGTGCTCTAACTCCCGTAAATATGCTCGGATTGCTCTGCAATTTATATATGTTATTGTCGTTATCTATGGCACGTTCCCTATTTCAACTGAAGTGTGTAGCACTTATAGTTTTCTTACAGGGACACTCAAAAGAATTCCGTTACATTGCGGTCTATGGGGAAAAATCATTTGCGGTTTATTTTAAAAATGTTTCACTATTGTAAACGCATTGAAATTTATATAGATCACTAAGATGCATTATAAGAAGCTTAATATGGAATAGTAGGTGTATAGCACTTAGAATTACTTTACAGGGACAGTCAAAATAATTCCGTTACATTACGTCTATGGAGAAAAATCGTCTGCGGCTTATTTAAATAATGGTCCACTATTTTAAACGCATTGAAGTTTATATATATTACTAAGGTGCATTACAAGAGGCTTACTACAGAATAGTGTGTGTATAGCAGTCATCGTTCATTTACAGGGACACACAAAAGAATTCTCTATACTGTCTGTTAACAATAATTCCTGGAAGTGCGTTTTAAGTTACTAAACGCGATTTTAATCTTAACTAGCTTTTTGTCTATTACGTGGTGTGTATAAATTCTGTAGATCCTATACAGGGCAGCACAAAAGTTCGCGAACACATTTCCGTTTATTGACAGAAACTCCAGAAGGAGAATTTAAACGGTGCTACGCGTTTCCTAACTAAACTAAAATTTAGCATCCTATGTATATATACAAATCTATAGATCATATACAGGGTTACATAAAAGTATTCGGATATTTTTCCGAATATTGTATCTATTGAAAATTCCTGAAATTACGTTTCTAAATATGTTATGCGTTTTCCAAATTGTTTACTTAGATGTCATCTTTCAGCTAATTAAACGGTAATGATTTGTAAAATTATTTTAGAAGCGTTGGAAAGTGCTACATAATCTATGCTTGACGCATGATTTTTCGTTCTTGTTTTTCTTGTCGAAAGCGGTCTTTATATTGTTACTTTCTTCTATCTTTATAAGAAGAAAGTAATGTATTCATAAAAATTTTCGATTTCCGACGGATTTATGCTTTTAGGATGTCCTGAACACGATTTGACTGTTTTTTGAAAATTCGTAGTAACTTCGTAGGCATGAACACATACTGAATACCGGTCATCAAAAGCTGTGTAGTAAGGACAAATCTGGCGATAGGCACGACCGTGAGAGCATTTGTAAAAAGCTGTACAGTCTGTGATGTCCGGAAATATTCCGAATTGTTTCAGGCACCTTCCATCTGCTGTTACTGCAGGATCTGTAGAACAAACAGTAAATTCAGTTTAATTTGAATTAATTGAAGTAGTTAAATATTGGAAAGTCTTTTATTATTAAAAATATTTAAAGTGCTGTTGCGTGACTTTTAAAATAAACTATAGTCGGATAAATTATTTTGTGCATCCTCTTTTTACTTTCTTCTGTCTTTACAAGAAGAAAGTATTGGATTCAGGAAAATTTTTGACTTCCGGTTTTTGACGAATTTATACGTTTTAGAAGGTCCTGAACACGATTATTTGACTGTGTGACTCTGTCTGTCTGTATGTGACAAAAATTTTGTGGGCGCTCTATCTCAAGAACATGCACGGAATTTAATAAAACTTTAGATTGAGTTAGTGCCTGATATAAATTGGTCCTGATTAGTTTTGGTGTAAAACGCCCAACAGGTGGCGCTGCTACGGTGCATTTTTTGCGATTTCCGCAATATATCTATCTCAAAAACTAATGCACTGATTTTCATCAAATTTCAGATTCTGTTAGACCTTGACATAAATAGACTCTGATTGCGTTTTGGTGTAGATATCCCAAGTGGTGGTGCTGCTATGCTACTTTTTTATGATTTTCACAAGGGCTATATCTCAAGAACTAATGCAAAGAATTTTATCAAACTTCAGATTCTGTTAGACCTTGACATAAATAGATTCTGATTACGTTTTGGTGTAATTAACCCAACAGGTGGCGCTACTATGTTACTTTTTTCATGATTTTCACAATAACTATATCTCAAGAACTAATGCACAGAATTTCAACAAACTTTAGATTGAGTTAGACGTTGACGTAAGTTGTTGTTGATTAGGTTTTGGTGTAAATCTCTCAACAGGTAGCGCTGCTATATTGCATTTTTCAGGATTTATACGATTTTAGCGATGTCATATATCAAGAACTAATGTACGGAATATAATAAAACTTTAGATTCAGTTAGATCTTGATATAAATTGGTGCTGATTCGTTTTTAGTGTATGTGAAACATGTATGAGATAGAAGAAAGTTTTGGGATTAACACATCTGACTAGTTCATTTTTCCTTTTTGCTCTTCTTGGCCCCATATAATTTTTTCCAGTGTAACTGTTGTTCTGTACTTCGGCTTCGTTCTTCATAAGGGCCCTGATATGCCATAATATGGCTGTTACATGCTTTTTGATAACAAAGTCGTAAAACATTCGACTGTCCTTCCTTTTCTAAAGGTTCTGTGGATATCAACAAAAAAAAAGGCAAGTCTCAACAAAAGAAATAGGCGGTAATAAACCTGTCAGAGATGTCCCTGGTTACCCTTGACCTTTATACAAGCTAGGAAGGCTGAACACATTAAACAGGCCACCTTACCATATGGACCAGACTTTGTTTTGCAAAGCGGTCCCTTTCTTGCAGAATTTATATGAAAATACATAAAAGTCGAAATTAAAAACAAAAAAAAAACACTGGATGAGTCAACCTGCTGTGTAAGAAACTCAAAAATACATGAAACTCAGCAATGCCGTAATCACTATAACGCATGTATGAGCGCTTTCCGAACAGGAATCCCCCCCCCCCCCCCGCCCACACACACACGCAAAAAAAAAAAAAAAAAAACCTTAACTTAGCTCTTATTTTGCGTAAGATTTACGAAAATATAATATAACCTGCTCACGATTCTGAAAAGTGTCCCCTTATCTTACGAGATTTAAAGAAGAATTTCGGAAATAAAAGTTTCTTTTGCCGTCCGTTATTTTCGGAAATATTTCCGAGTAGTTTTCACAGTGTATTCAGCAGTTTTCTGAACCCGAAATGACAATTATTCGTTTGCTATAAATTCTCAAGTAAATTTTCAAGTTTTTCATATTTAACAAAAATGATAAATTAACAATATAAACATTATCATTAAAATGAATAGCATTAACATTAACATTAAAAGTAACATTATTTTGATACCCCTGCATGTATACAAAATCAGTTACGTAGCTGAAAATTTTCACTTGAAAATTGATAGCATCCGAAAAACCTATATTTTGGAGAAAACTGATGAATACAGTATAAAAACTACTCGGAAACGTTACTCAAAATCAGTGGCAACAAAAGATACTTTTGTTTCAGAAATTCGTCTTTAACCATTAACTGTATACCACTGCTTTTTCAATTTCCAAAGTACAACTTGTAATTTTCAGTTAAACTGTAGATACTAAGGAAATTTTGTTTCGTTTGGAGCCCTAGTACCATCTCTAGATACTTCAGAATAGGTTATTTTTAATTATAATAGTCCTGTATATAAAGTTTAGTACAGAAACAGTATTCAATGAGTTAATCGACGCTTTTATTTATTTTTCAATCAAGCGATCTCAGAGACCGCTAGAGTTGCAAAAAAACGATTTATTCCCAGGTTTATTTCCAATACACTCGGTTTATTCCCAAAAGACCTGGTTTATTCCCTAAAGACCTGGTTTATTCCCGAAAAACCAAGTTTATTCTAAAAAAACCCGGTTTATTCCCAGGTTTAAACCGGGTTTTTTCTCGTCTTTGCAACTCTAGAGACGCTCAAAAAAACTGTGTGACAATTTCTGCCACATCAGTTAATGGTTGAATTTCAAAAAGTTTTTGGTTTCAAAGGTTTCTAAAAATTAAAAAAAAACGCTTTTCGGAATCGCGGGTAACTCGGAAGAAGTTATATTATATTTTTTTAAGCTTCTAGAAAGGTAAGAACTGGAATAAGAAACCTTTGTCTTTTATACGGTGTGGGTTCCTACACAATTTCGTTGTGTAGGAAACTCAAAAATATGCTAGCAGCGATAGGTCGCATACTATACATCATTACAAGACCACTCAAAATTATAAAACCACTCAAAATTCCACCGTTTATTAACAAAAATAACATTAATGCGAATTTCAAAGAAGGTGCATGAAATAAATCAATATCAAACGAAAGTGTTTTTACTCGTTTCTGTTAATCTGGCTTCTGAACGTAGTTATCCACGCGAGTAGTTAAGTTTTCAATTTTTATGATCAAACTGATAAATTGTGAAAAATCCTTAATTTTGCCACTAAACATTGGCAAAGTAACTTCAGGAAACTTAGGCATAGTGTTCAAAGAATTATTACTATGGTTTAAACCAGCCGTACTCAACCTTTTTTTCTAGCGGGCCGCAAGACATACATTTGCGAAGTTAGGTGGGCCGCAACACACTTGTATAATAATGTAAAAATATATAGATTTTTATTGCAAATGCCACGAAGATTCTTGTTTTGAAATAGTGGTATAAAACTTTTTGCTGCCAATTTTTTTCTGCGACAAATATTTAATCCTAATAAGCCTTATTAGCTATATGATAAGTATAAAACGTAACAATATAACAATGCAATAATATCAAATTCTCAAAATAATAATAATAATAATAATAATAAAAAGATTTTTTTAATAAATCAGTTTTTTTTTCTGAATGCATTTTTTTTTTTTTTTTTTTTTTTTTTTTTTTTTTTAATGTAGAAATATATAGGGCAAATTAAATTAATTTGGAATAATGTTTGTTTAGTGTTCAGGATTAAGAAATGCATACACTACTACAGCACAAGTAAAACTTACATATAAAAATAACTTTGACTAAGGAAACGTCATTTAAAATATTTTAAGGTAATTTTAAATTAGTAATTATAAATAACAGGAAATTGTCTTCCCCTGAAAATATATAAAAGAGCAGTGAAAATATTAAATTTTTTTATCCACATCTCAATTAATTTTATAAATAGGGATTAATGATTATGTGTCTCGGGCCGCACATAAAAGCTCGCCGGGCCACAGGTTGAGTATAGCTGGTTTAAACCTTTGTTAATATCTTCAGTAACATCATTTTTTAAATTTAATTGACAGAGGAAGCATTTTAAACTTGCCTCTAAGTTATTTCGCTGCTCTTCTTATCTCACACATGATTTTATAACTCTTTATTATTTCTTCATCTGTTCTTTCGTTACTGTCGAAATATTTTTCAAACAAACTGCTTATATGAATTTTCAGTTCTTGTAAAGTGGCTAGTCTTTCTGTGATAGTTATAATGTCGGAATTTGCATCATAGTCGAAATATTCGTTAATTTTGATTTAATTCTTCCACGAATTCGATTTAAATCTTTTAATGTATTCTTCTTGTCCATAGCTGGCTGGAAAACCTCCTGGTTTGACTAGGACCAATGTTGAGTTGTAATAAATGATTATTCGACGGACTTTTTTTTATAAAATGAATGAAATATTTATTTGTGTTGGAAGGAAATCTACCGAATTTAATTTAGGTTACGATTTTAGAGATAGCAGACCAACATAATCGCAGGTTTTTATGCTTTGGTGATGTAATAAATGTCATAAATAAGAATCAAAAGTGATCGTATAATTAAACAAGAACGAAAAATCATGCGTCAAGCATAGATTATGTAACACTTTCCAACGCTTCCAAAATAATTTTACAAATCATACCGTTTAATAAGCTAAAAGATAACATCTAAGTAATCCGAATACTTTTCATCAGCCCTGTATAGGATCTATAGATTTGTATATATACTACATAGGATGCTAAATTTTAGTTCAGTTAGGAAACGCGTAGCACAGTTTAAAATTCTCATTGGAGTTAAATAATACGGAAATGTGTTCGCGAACTTTTGTGCTTCCCTGTATAGGATCTACAGAATTTATACACACCACGTAATAGAAAAAAAGCGAGTTAAAATTAAAATCGCGTTCAGTAACTTAAAACGCACTTCCAGGAATTATTGTTAACAGACAGTAGAGAATTCTTTTGTGTGTCCCTGTAAATGAACGATGACTGCTATACACACAATATTCTGTAGTAAGCCTCTTGTAATGCACCTTATATAAATTTCAATGCGTTTAAAATAGGGAAACATTATTTAAATAAACCGCAGACGATTTTTCTTCATATACGTAATGTAACGGAATTCTTTGACTGTCCCTGTAAAGTAACTATAAGTGCTATGCACACACTATTCCATATTAAGCTTCTTCTAATGCACCTTAGTGATATATATAAATTTCAATGCGTTTAAAATAGTGAAACATTATTTAAATAAACCTCAAGTGCTTTTTCCCCATAGACCGCAATGTAATGGAATTCTTTTGAGTGTCCCTGTAAAAAAAGTATAAGTGCTACACACTTCCGTTGAAATAGGGAACATGCTATAGATAACGACTATAACATATAAAAATTGCAGAGCAATCCGAGCATATTTGCGGGAGTTAGAGCACGGACAGACGGCCAGACGGCAGACGGCCAGACGGCAGACGGCCATACGGCCAGACAAACCGAAGTCATAAACACTTTTCAACTAGGTTGGAAAGTGTTAAAAATAGTAAAATAAGCCTCTTAAGCGGAATAGATGGAAATTGAAGAATTACAATTAAATCTTAATTTCCCACTTAAATAACCCTTTATTAAAGTACTCTTAATTTCAATTAAGACAAGAGATGCGTTGTGTTAATTTTTTCGTTGCATCCCCCCCCCCCCCCCCCGCAGAAGCGCCCACTATCAAAGCCCACAAGTAACGCGTTTTGACAAATATGCTAGCAGCGAACTTAATGAGCATGATAATTTAACTAATGATCAAATGTTATTCTATTTGCGTGGATCACTTCGCTCAAAAGTCCGATTAATAGAAACAAGTGAAGATACGTTTAATTGATAGTGATTTATTTACCATCTTTGAAATTCGCATTAATGTTACTTTTGTTAAGAAAGGGTGGAATTTTAAGCAATTTTATTATTTTCTAACAGCTTGTATGACAGTAATGATGTAGTATGCGATCTATCGCTGCTAGCATATTTCTGGTACAAAGCCATCACCTAAGAAAGTAATTCATCAATAACGTTAAATGAAAAGGACATTAAATAAAAACTAACATAAATTTATTTACAAGCATAATATTTAAAAATTTCACAAATAAAACAAAACATTAATTAATCCTTTAGGGACGAGCGACACGTATACGTGACGCATAAGATGCTCAGAATCTTCGATTATTCCCACCAGTTACTTTATATTGTAAGATTTGCCTTATTTAATGACACCATTTCTGCGATTCAATTAGGCGAAAATTTCTGTTTTGAAAAACCGGTGGTAAAAAATTAAAAATTCGGTAAAGGGTCGCGAAGGGGTTAAAGAAAAGGAAAGCGCTACTGTTTGTAGTTCGATGTAAAGTTTAAATTCATAATTATTAGCTGTGAATATTCAGCTAATGAAAACATTCTTACAATTTTCAGTTACAAATATTACGTTATTGTGAAACCATAGAAAATTTTCAATTAATTACTACCTTTTACTTTCACATCAATAAAGTTAAATATTGTTATTAATGCCTTCTGCCTCCTTAAAAGTCTACCAGTACTTAATACAAACACAATACTACAATAGAACATAACAACATTGAAATCTTTTACCTTGAAATATCATGCAGTTACAGGTATAGAAACATATGTAGAGGAAAGGCATTATACCATCTTTATCAGCTTCTCTGGGCACGAAATAATATTGTTCGTATTTGGACCTTGTCGGTCTAAATAAAAAAGTACAAACGAACATATGTGTACTAATGGACGAAACGAGCAAGATTCAACATCTTTATGCCAGATTAAAGAATCAAAAGTCTAATTTACAGATCCTCACCCATTTTTATAAAAAGTAATAACTCTTTAAATTGGCTTTTTCACAGGCATATGAAAAATTTTATTGCAGTTAGACTGAGCTCTTTTAAACTTTGCGACTCAAAGTATAATATAGAAATAATTGAGGTACAAATATAAATAATTAGAAAATAGGAAAAAATACTAAATTAGGAAAATGAAAGTGCTTTGTGATAACACTAATTTAGAGACTGCAATAACTAACAAATCCTAATTGAACATTTTAAATTCAACTTTTACTATAACTTAATACTCGTTATTACTAATTATAATTAAACATAGCTAGTGTAACCTGGGTAGAGCAAATATAGTATTTTGATCCTCCCTCCCCCATTCTTAGTTCATGTACAAGAATAGAAAAAGACTTCTATTTCTCAATAAATAATTTACAGAGAGTAATATAATATATACTCATATAGAGCAGGGGTCGGAAGTAGCGAGCGAAACTACAATAGTCGCTACTTTTTACAGTAGTTTGTAGTGTAGCGCTCTACATTTTGAGCAATGTAGTGTAGCGAGTAACGCGATACAAAAAATGAGTAGTTTGTAGCGAAAGCCGACGCTACTTTTAACGCTACTTCAGAGGAAAAAAATATGCCATTGTAAAAATTACGTGGCCGAAACTTGCTTCTTTTGTACAAAATTAATTCTGCCCAACTATTTGTGAATCTCAGTGACATATCTCAGATCTAAGTGTATTAGAAACGCATCGCATGAAGTCATAGATTTTTCTCCATTGACATTTCTTGCTAAAATCAAGTGTTAACCTACCAAAGGAATTAATTTTCTTGCTGGCACCATTTGTTTATTTACTCATTATTAGGTCTTCATGTTTTAACGCCAGTTTTCTTATTATTCGGAAGTGCTAATTTACAGATTTATTTATTGTTTGCATTTAGAATTGTTTTCTGTAATTTTCTAGATTATAAAGTCTCTCTTAATTTCGCTACGAAATGTGTAATGTGAGTATAAACTAACTATTTTGGAGACAAACACAAAATATTTTCTTCTATTTTATCATTCTTAATTTTGTAAAATATACGGTTATGTCCCATTTATTTAATTGTATTTCGGCAGACGCGATATAATGAAGGGTCGCTTTATTATTTAATCAATGTCTTCCATTCCTAGTGTAAATTTAACCCTTTCACGAAATCTGAAAGTAGCAAAGTAGTTTGTAGTCGCTACTTTTTAAAACAAGTAGTTGTAGTTGTAGTTAACTACATTTTCGATAAAGTAGTTGTAGTTGTAGTTCGCTACAATAAAAAAGTAGTTTTTCCGACATCTGTCTCATAAAGAGAGTCAAACATATCAAATCTATAGTGGCGCAGCAATTATATCGAACGCCTGGTGCGAAAACGTTTATTCAGCTGTTTTCCAATTGAAAGTGCATCATTAGAGACATCGGTACACCGGTATAGTTGGCGATGATCAATATTGGAGTTATTGGATTTAGAGTCCTGCACCGGATCGGGTAACCCGATTTTACCCGCACCAGACCAACCCGTGATTCGGATCGGCTCGGGTTGACTCTAATTTGTTTCGGGTTCTACTCGATTTCAGGATAAGTTTTGATTGTTGTGGGTCGGCTTCCGGGTTAATGCGATTTTTCAAAAGAAAGCCGAGAATATTGTTTCAGATGAAAAACTATATATTTGAATTATAAAGACTCTTTAAATGTTCATTTTTCGACATAAAAGATAAAATTAATATTAGTGATATCATTATAGACTATCTTTCCGTAATTAGATTTAGTTGTGGATAATTTTTTTTTTAATTGTAGTTTTCGGGTTGAAGTATTTCTTGTTCGGGTTTCGGGTCTGATTGCAAGTCGACGAAAATTTTTTTGTCGGGTTCGGGTCGGGTTGCGGGTCAGCGAAAAATTTTTGTCGGGTATAAAGTTTTGTCACCCATCTGTACTACCCCTGTGATTATCATAAACCTAGGGTGAGTTTTGGACGTACGGGATATTCAAAAGATTACTTCCTTTTTAGTAGTTACAAAAGTTTTTATGCTACAGTTTTTAATGCAAGAATTTTTTGGTGCCTCTAAAAATTTTTCGCTCAGGGCAATTGACCCGTAGACTACCCTCCCTACCCCTGCGCTAGGTCATTGGTTATTATTTCATCATAAACAAGGCCGGTGCAATGTCGTGCGGGGCCCTGGTAAAGCAGTTAGTGGGGTATACTGCAATATTGGACTACTAAAGTTTATTTTTAAAATGTATATATCATAAAATAGGATGATAAAATGTTTGACAAATTTCACTACTTTCACATTTAAATTGCATAATTATTTTTAATTTCGCAAAAGCGTCTATTTTTTTCAATATTTTCAATATTTATTTTTGGCATTCATGGTTACGGTGAGCATCATCAAATCTATACATTCCCCGACAAATATATCAATTTTGCCCGTATTAAGTTAATACTCACTTTTTTTCTCACGAAGAAACATTTAAAAGCAAATCTAGAACAAAAATATTATTATTATGTGCAGAGAAAGCATTTTTTCGAATGTATAGAGATTCGAGGGCCCTAAAGGACTCCATTTGGCGCGGGTCCCTGGGCAGCCGCCCCTTTTGACCGATGGTCGCGCCGGCCCTGATCATTATGTTCATGCGTTACTATAGTTTTACCTGAGTTTATGCAACCTTTTCCCCTACCTAGAATTGAAATCCCGAATGCGTTCTTGTACATTAATTTTCACATTACTACTACTAATAATAATAATAAAACTTTTATTAATGCAATATGATATTCAGAGTTACAACATCTCAGTAAAAGAATAACATGCTTTAACACAAAATAGCTAAAAATTATGAAAAAAAAATAGCTTTAAAAATAAAAGTTCTATCACATTAAAATTTTTCAAGTGTAAAAAATGTGTTAAAAACAACTTTTTCTTTTCCCCACGTTTTTATAAAGCTACAAATTATCCTTTAAAAATTTATCGTCCTGAAACCTTTTTCGTCTTCATTATTGTATAAAGCTACAACTTTTTCCTTTTAAATTATATCGTTCTGAAAAAACTTTTTCTTCTCACGTTCTTTTTAAACGTTTTCCGTTTAAAATTTAAAAACTAACTTAATGTGAAATGCAATTGAAAGACTAACTTAAGTAAATCATTTTTATAAATACCCATAGATGGCAGCACATAAGAGAATTTTCAAAACTTTGGTTTTATTTTAGGCGAGATGATATTAATAACATGACATACCAATGATATTAAATACATGACATTACGTGGAATTAACATTACATCGATCGACTGATTTAATATTGATCTATGTTAAAAACAGAAAAATAAAAATGACACTACAAACTCATTCAGGTACTTTAGAATAAGAGTTTTGCAATTATTGGGTTAAAAATAAATATTTTTTCTATTAAAATTTTCAGGAAATGTTGTTAATTATTAATATTTTTAAATAGAAGAAAAAGATAACGCATTAATATTTAGTTTAATAAAACCAGTCCTGGTAATACGGAGAGCTCGGGGCTTCAATTAAATCGGGCCCAGCACTTATAGGGATAACCGATGAGACTAAAAGACATTTTTAGTCTCTGCTTTTCTTTAACTCTTTGCAGGGCCGTGCGAAGACGGGGGCGAAGGGGGCGGTTGCCCCGGGCGCGGAAATTGAGGGGGCGCCGAATTTATACAAGCAACCACGGTTTTATTTATTATTTTATTCATTTTTTGGCCGTCGATCATTTTCTGGGGAATTTCTTTTACCCCCTTAGTATTATTATTTTTTCCCTGCCACAAAACATCATGATATCTCTAAAAAATAAGTGCAATTTTCTCTTTTCTTATTAAGTTACTTAAAATTTCTGAATTAAAATTAAACTTTTAAAATAAATGCGAAATGTTTATTCAATAGAATTTATTTATGTTTCTGCACTTTAACAACTTTGTTACACCTGCCACAAAGAGAAGGAGTATGCGTGTGTGTGCTGTGGGGGGGGGGGGGGCGCCAAATTGAAACTTTGCCCCGGGCGCAGTTTTCTCTTCGCACGGGTCTGACTCTTTGTAAAAAAAAAAAATAAACAATAAAATAAAATGAAATAAAAATAAAGGGTTGGGGGGGGGGGGGGGGGTACATACGGTAGTGGCGTAAAACACATATTCAGCGCCGAGAAACAAGTCAAATTAGTGCGCTCTCTTAACTCTGAAAAAGTTCTGGAAAATTTTGTCTTAAAATTTAAAAATCATATTTGTACTTATTTTTATTTAAAACCTTGCTTAATATTTCATTCAGTCATTGTTCTTAAGAATAGTTATCACACTTGCTTGTTTTGTTTTTACTTTACTTTGTAACGTGTACTTATTTTCTATCTTACTGTAAATTTGTTATAATTATTGTAAAATAATTTTTATATATTTTTATGTGAAACGCCAAACTTATTTGGATTATAAAATGACTGATAAAACATTATCTCCATCTACTCTTTACACACCTTCAAGGCGGGGAAAGTCTATCGAAAGTGGAGCTCGCAGAAATATATCAAATGCTTATTCACGAGTTCATTATGAAAATCCCCGAAATTCAATAAATCAAATCGCAAAAGAAGTTTCCCAACTTACAGGTGTTTCGGAAAAAACAATTTTTTTGTTTGAAAAAAAAAAAACCTGCTGGAAACCAGCTATGTCAAACGTGACAAATGAGGTGCGTTCGTACTATAACTAGTTTTATAAATATTCAGATCTTAATGCAATAGCTGTTGCACTCGTATGTAAAAATGCATCAATACAAAATGTATTTTATGTGCAGATTTTAATATTATAGATATTAATTTTGTTTTATGAAATTAAATTTCAATACACTTGTACAAACAATTAATTATAATTCTGTTAATTTAAAATTATACTATGCGCAAATATCCAATACAAGACAATGTAAAAAAAAAATCATCATTATTTCACTGAAAAAATGAATTATATCGTCTGTTATTCTGATATGATTGATTTCCGTAGTAAAATAAGTACATTTTAAGTTGGCAACATTTTATATTTTGTTGACATTTACTGAAAATTCCAATGAGAAATTTAAGCCTAGCTTTGAAATTTTCAGAGCTTGAAATACGTAGTTAGACTTTTTTTTCCATTTAATATCTGTTTCTCCGGAAATATCTATCCAAAAAACTGTCGGTAGATTATAGGATTGCTAATATTAAACAATTTAGTACACAAATTCGGTTTTTAAATTCAGTAATATGGAAATAATAGGACTCCATCTTAAATAGGACGTAATCACTATGACAACCTAGAATCATTACTTATTACGGTATATCACTGAATTAATTACGTATGATAGCATTTAATAGAATGAAGAAATCTTTTATTAATATCTTTTAAGCTTTGATTTGATTTTCATAAAATTTGAAATGACTCGACAAAATTCTGTATCGATTATATATACAGTGGTGGACATAATTATAAGACACCTACCTAATTTGACATACAATGAAAGAAAATATTCAGAGCTTAAAAATGCTTTATCATATACGACAAAAACATAAATTTATTCTGTTATCACACGTAATTGTTTTACAGAAATGATGTTTTTATAGAGTTTAATAAAAAAAATTAAAAATACCATGGACAAAATTATAAGACACCCTAACATTTTAATTAAAACACCTGCTTTGTTTTCGAAATATGCAAATTTTTGTGCACGCTGTTATGACGTCAGCAGTTATTTAAAGTAGACGATAACCGACACCACGCATTTACAAACACAGCACGAGGTACAGAATTAAAAGAAAGTGAAATTCGCGAAATTTGGAGATTAAATGGAACTGCTTTACCAATTTGAAATAATTGTGTTAAAAAATAATCTAGTGTATTCACGTATCCAGCGTTTACTGGAGTTCCATTACCTGCGATCTTTTCTGTTGAGCTGATTAAAATATCAGACCAGATGCTTTGATCAATAAGGTTAACTGGATGAATTATGCCCTCCAGATTCGACCGGGATAGCTCAGTGGTAGAGCGTGGCGGCTTCAGCCAAGCGATCCCAGGTTCGAATCCTGGCTCGGACATTTTTCGTCCAGTTGGAAATTTACAACTTGTATGAAAGTGTGATTGCCCATTTTTAATTTTAAAATAAATCAGTTATTATTAACTTGTAAAATTCTCTTTGTAAATTTACTTTGCAAAAAAGTGAGGGGGGGGGGGGGGGTGTAGATGCCAAAATCCATGTTTGCCCTCTGTGAAAAAAAGCTAGTTTCGGCCTTGTTTTATACATATATGGATATGTTAATACATTTTTGTTGACCTTTAAGCACATAAGATGTCTTTTCTTTTCAGAATCTTAAGATTTTCCTGGAATGAATGGAACACGATAACTCAAGATGAAGACACACAGGCTGTAGAAGTGTTACCAAGTGCATATGTGTGTTTTTCACTTCATATTCCTTGGTAACATTGCTCCAGCTAAATTTCATTTAAATAGGGCTCTCAAAATCAAAGCTTTTTGATGCAGGAGACAAAATTGTGAATGAAGGTGGAAAAGATTGAGTATACATTTGAAGGAAAACCACACTATTCAATTGAGGTATGTTAAGAATTTATGCTGTCTTCAGTACTCTAATTATGGTTCTATGTAATCATTCTGTTCTACGTATATTATTAGATTTTTTAAGGTTAGCTTTTTACACAAGTTTTTAACAATATTTATAAATGTGTCATATACATTTTTCACAGAAATCCTCGTGCATTTTTTTGCATTTAATTATAAATAGTAAGAAGTTTGTCTCAAATATTTTCTTGTGCCTGTGTTTGTTTTTCCAAAATTGTTTTTTAAACCAGACCCATCGGTTGGATTCGGTTCGAGTGAAATTGGATTACCTGACCAGTGTAGAACTCTACTTCTATCAAAATATTTTTTCCAAATGACAATTAAATTTTGACCTCAATATGGGGGATGGGGGGGGGGGGGTATAGGGCTGGACCCCCTCACTAGTCTCAAGTACCACTTGTGTTTCTTAGGGCTTGAAAATCTTTCCATGTTAAGGAGATTTTCGTCTTACACAAAGTCCAACTTAGACAGATATTACTGAAATTTCAACTATTATTTATAATAATTACTGTAAAACCCAAATGTAATTCCCCCCCCTCCCCCGTTTTCAAAAGCAAAACCAGTTAAATTTAGGGGCTGACAGTGAGGGCTTATGATCGAGTTTTTTTTTTTAATTTGTTAAAACACTGTTTTATCATTAATTTAGAAGTAAAAAGGTAAATACAGGGGAGAAAAGCTTCTTCCGCATTTTAGTGAATTTCTGCTTTAATAAAATAAAATTCATCTAAATCCTTCTTTCTTCCCGAGCCCACAAAATTTAAAATCCTAAAAAAAAAAAAAAAAAAAAAAAAAAAAAAAACATTTTTTCAAATTTTCTGCATTATTGTAACAAAACATAATCAATAATCTAAGTCCCCCCCCCACCCCCCCAATCCCTGAAATTCTCACTTCTGCTTCTGATACCCAGAGAAGTATAATTAAGTTGAATTCTGTGAGTGGGAAGAGGGAGAGAGATTTTTCTCTTTTTTGCTGTTGGCTGTTTTGTTTTTATTAGCGGTGTATAGAGTAGTACTTTAACCAAGTATTGAGTACTCAGCCAAGTAACTAACGAGTAGTTGTGTATATGAAAGAATCACTGATGTGCACATGAAGTGAGCTTAAGGATATGAAGGAGGGAGATTTAACTTGATATATTACAATGTAATTTATGTGTTTGGATTGCCCCCCCCCCCCCCCCCAAAAAAAAAAAAAAGTATAAGGTTTCTAAATTTTATCTTAAGGCGAAACTTAATTGCCAGCTTACAAATTATTTATTCCCAGTTCCTTTTCCTAAAAATTAATTTATCATTTTATTTTGCTCGTTATTACACTCTGACTGCATTTTCATCTATTTAAAAAAAGAAAAGAAAAGAAGTCTTGTACCTGGAAACAATGAGATATCTTTGTTCACAGATGTAGTACATCTATATTTCGACGGTTAGTGTATATGCTGTCAATTCTCACGGCATATAAAAATTATTTCTTTTGTTTCTTATTCACACAGCCTTTTACTTGCCATATTATGGTACATCAGCACCCATTAGTCATATTTTTAGCTCTCATCTTCCACTTTTTACATAGTAATATTTTAGGGTGGTTTCTTGCAAAAATTCACAAGGCTCCATTATGCGGTTTTAATCAGGCCGGCGTTAAAATTCATAATTGCTCTTTGACTTAATCTCATTCACTTTAACAGATAAAACCACATGTGTCTGTTCAGACTCCTGTATCGCCAGAATATATATTTTTGGCTAATTAAATTTCTATTGTTTTGCCAATGCCTTATACAATCTGTGAAAGTTATGACAGTTTTCTAGAGATACTCAGCTTTTGCTCTGCATAGTATCAACATGTAATTGCATTTACCTCCTCTCCGGCATTTGATTACAGGCGTTGTATTGTGTACCTTGTAAAGAACCTGGATTATCAATAAACAGAGCTTGTAATTACATTTGAAGTCTTCTTATATTCTCGGTGAAACTGCTAGTGCCATTCAAAGAAATGACAACATTGGTGAGCTCTATGGATGGGAAATAGTTACTTTTGGTTAACCAATAGCATCAACCCCCCCCCCTCCAACCTTACAGTTGGATAGACAACAGGTTCCAACAACCTATTATTTTTATAACATGTAACTAATCTCTTTGTATGCTGTCAATGGACATTTTAATTAAACGTCTTTTAAACAGAATGTTTGAAACAATTTTGACACTGTTTTCTGTTGAGATGAATCCACATCATTAAAATAAATTTGCATGGTTAAACTCAATTTTTGCTTGTAACTTATAAAAACTTAGCTAGTTATGATACTTTGAATTTCATGCATTGTCAGATTTTCTAGTACAAAAAAAGACACTTTTCCATTTTTAGTGATTCAAGTAGAGGTCTGCACGGGCCGAAATTTCCGGGCCCGGCCCGACCCATACAAAAAATAATTTGGCCCGGCCCGAGCTCGGCCCAGCCCGAACAAAAAAAATATTGGCCCGGCCCGGCCCGATTTAAAAGTTAAAAGTTCGACCCGAGCCCGGCCCGGAAAAAAGTTAAAATCTCGGCCCGAGTGAATTTCTACAAAACATAATTTTTACGTCGATTTGGTTAAAAATTTGCACCATAGGAGGAGATCTAACCAAAAATTCCTATCTCAGCCTTTTTTTTTTCATGTGTATAATCTTCATTTTTATAGAGGTGCCGCAAGCTGGAATATTTATTTTTTTAATAAATCTCTATTTGTTGTATGTATGTGTTTAAGTTATCATCGATATTGTTAATCCATATTCCATTTATTGAAGTGTTAAAAATCAGAAAAATGCTATACGGTAAAATCTAAGATGGAATTGCATAGGGAAGAAAAAAAAATGAGTTATAGACAATTTGCCTTCTTAGCAGGTGTAAATGTATTATATATTCTTTTCTTACATATTAGTATATTCATTTTTAATGGATCAACACATTTTTCAATTTAAGACAGGATTCCATCATAAGCAGGTTCTTTTTCACACGTTTTACTATATTTTAATTTAGCTATATTTTAATAAGTGTATAAATCTACTATTCTTTAAAAAGAATAAATTTTAATGTTTAATTATAAAATAATGGCGATTTAAAAATGTATGCATGTTTTGAAAAGATTTTTATGCCAGATCTTATTTTACTGACCTTCGAACGGACCAGGTACGCCGAGACAATGATTTTCATACGAGTCAAAACCAGGACTAAAAATTTTAAGGCATGAAGACTAGGAAGAATGAAACCAGTCCCGGCTCTGTACGGAAAAAATAATTTAAGGCACGGCCTTATTCTTCAGGAAAAAAGTAGGGCCCGGCCCGGCCCGTAAAGAGTAATCACTTGGCCCGGGCCTTCAGAAAAAAATATGGCCCGGCCCGAGTGCCGTGAAGAAAAAATAGGCCCGGCCCGGCCCGGCCCGTGCAGATCTCTAGATTCAAGCACTGAAAATTCATGAAGTTCTAAGTATAACTCAGTAAGTTTTAGTCATTGAAGAATAAATTTTTACTGTTATACTTGTTAGAACACTTAAAAATTTTCTAAATAAAACTTATTGGACCCAGGCATTCTATACAATTTTTAATTCCTTAACTATTTAAAAAGTAATAATTTTTACGTAATCGATTTTTATGTGATGCAAAACAAAGTTTGAGACATTTTTGCAATTGGAACTATATTTCTAAACCTAATGGTTTAGAAATTAGCTAATTAGTAAACGATAAGAAGAGATACCCTGTATAAGAAAAAAAAAACACATTTTGCAAATCTCACAAATATTATTTACAGTGACCTCTCACTTATATGACTCTCGGTTATACCCCGAATTCTCTCGGTCCCATCCATGCTTTATAGGAAATAATGCTAAACTTCTCTCACTTATATGACGCTTTAAACATTTCAAGCGAGTTTACATTTCCCATTCAAGAATTCATTTTTATAATCAAAGTACAAATCATTAACGCTTCTTATCTTTATCCTTTTGACTATTGTTAAAGTGTTTATAAATAATGAATAACATTTCTTATCTACCTTGGTGTGTTATTAACGATGAAATCTATGGTGGGAAGGTGGTTGTATGGAATTTTCTTGTGCCTGCTATTTAAGAAAACCGATTAACAAAAGCCAAATGACCACCTGCAGATCATGTCTCTGTATAGTACTGAGTGAGTAATCAGGGTTAGTGCAAAATGCACTTTCCTGGATCAGTGTCCATCACATCCAGATATAAAAGATGTACCATTTCTGCAACAAATTAAAGTTATATTTTTACCAGCAGATTCTACAAACAGATTAAAGCTATTAGATTTAGGGATTATAAAGAATTTCAAGTAAACTACAGAAGGAGTTTGATTTGGAAAACAAAAAGGAAGCTAAAGCAATTTCCATTTTAGATGCCACACATCTTACAGCATCTGCATGGAAAATGTGACATCGGAGACAGTTAAGAATTGTTTTAGGAAATGTGGTTTTTCACAAGACCAAACTGCTAGGTCAACAGATAAACCCGATTTTAAGAGCTTATGGGAATTCTTTAATGAGAAATCTTTGAAGATATCAGTAATGAAGACGTGAGAGCAGAGGGTGACAAAGATGGAAATGTTTCTGCTGTTGTAATTTTTTCAGAAGCAAGTGCCGCTATAAATACATTAAAGAATTATGTCCACCAAAATGAATATTCCTAAAATAGCTTAAAAACTTTAATAGACTTAGAAAAAAACATTTTCTCTTTTAGTCGACGACAGAGGCAAACTAATATCACTTCATTTTTTGAGAAAATCTGATCTGTTAATCTTCAAAATAAACATAGTGGTGAGTGAATTATTTTGTGAACTTTTTAAACTATGTTTTATTTTTTATTATTATTTTTCTAAATTTTGTTAAAATCTGTTCTTAGTACTCAAAACTTATCATTTTCAATATAGGTAAAATAATTAATACATGTAAAGTTTGAAACTTGTATAATGAGATGATCTCTCAGTTATACGACTTTTTCTACAGTCCCCTGAAAGTATTATGAAAAGTGGTCGACGGGATAATAGAGAAGTACCCAGATTTTTAATGTTTCTTGCAACCTTCAATTTAATCTTGAAGATAACAAGCAGTTTAGTTGAAATATTTATTTGTTTAGTAAGGGAGAGGTCACTGTATATAGTTATAATCGAATGCAATTCATCTTAACAAATTTTCAATATGATTTTTAAATTAATTACAATTTTATTAAAATTAAGTTACTACACAACTTATACAATGGTATTTTCTTTCTTTCATTTTTTGCCCCAGGTGCCAGTATAGAAGGGGAGCACGAAAAGATTTAATTCATCTTTCGGTAGAAAAAAGAAATAATGAAATTAGGGCAAAAAGTCATGCAATCGGACATCCCAAAGTAAAATAGTACCAGTTAATTTTATATACCTTGCTTTGAACATGGCTGGTTTTTACATTAGGTGACCTGGGATATTTGAATAATGAATTGAATACATCAAAGATACTTGCAAGGTCAATACACTGTCCCAATTAGACCCGAATTTATTCACCATTTCTGATGTTATCATGATGATAAGTTTTGCATGTTTTTTTACTTTTGTGTGTCCCTGTAAATGAACTATGAGAGCTACACATTTTATTAACAAACTCATCTAATGGCAAATCAATTTACTTTTCCAATTTGATTTGAAATTTAAAAAACAAAAATATTAAGATAATGTACTTTCTACCAATTATTTCATATTTAAAATAAAAATAAAAGCAATGGATCGAAAATTCTGTGTATACATTTATTTTGGAAAGGGGGGGAGAGCTAATGAATGTCTATTCTGGGGCCCTTCTTTTCATACATGGTGAAAAGTTACTATGCAAAATATTATCTCGAATATTGATTTCATCCTTCTCAAAGTAGATGAAAAGCTCTTTTCGTACACAACTTTTATGATTGTATACATTTGATAGGTCATTTTAATAAGAAAATTTCTACTATTTTTCAATATTAAGACTCTTTTATTGCATTTGTGATGAATATTATAGTATATTTGGTTAATATTTTGCTTAAAAAATAAAGTATTTATTACTTTCCAGCTTTTGCTGATATTTTGCAAGCAATTATCTGAATTTTGAGAATATTTTTTTTTAATTTAATTATTAAATAAACTACATACATTGTAAAAACTGCTTGTACTTTTTTAAAGACAGGTGAATGTGATTTTAAAGGTAGATTAATATGAACCATGGATTGCTGGAATTAAAAGATCATATATTTATCAAATAAAAATTGTGTATGTTTATAAAGACACATGTTTGAAGATAAAAGTTTTGGTATCCATTTAGAGTAGATAAATATTAATTGAAGGAATTAAATAACATATCTTAATGAATTATTTTTAGTTGTGAAAAGATTATATGAATGTCATGATTACTTGAGTATTACAATTTACTTAACAGCTTTATAATATGTTATGTTAGTAGTGTACAGATTTTGGTACTTCTCTATTATCCCATCGACCACTTTACATAACAAGAAACTATCGTCAAACTGTAATGCCAAATAAACTTCAGAGTGTTGCCGTTGGAATATCAAAATAAATAAATAAATAAAATATAGGAATTTAAGGACACAATTGTTATTTTAATGAATGAAATAACTCATAAATCAGTAAAACTGAAAAATACACACACATGTCGAATTAAAAACCACTTGATGACATAACAAACACGTATAATGCTTCTGACATCAAGTAAATGGGACTGCGTTTTTGGCGTTTAATCTTGCAGTTTGGCGATAGTTTTTTATTATGAAAAGTGGTCGACGGGATAATAGAGAAGTACCCAGATTTTTAATGTTTCTTGCAACCTTCAATTTAATCTTGGAGATAACAAGCAGTTTAGTTGAAATATTTATTTGTTTAATATTTGTGTTTTATATTAATGTTTAATATTTGTTAAGATATTTTAAAAATAATTAGAAGTATCTAGGATATTCTGATAGCATTGGTATCATTTGTGCAAAATCCAGGGGCAATAAACGAATGATGATTATTATAATAAATAATTTAAAAAAAATTACATTCAAATATAACTGCTCTCTTTCTAAGTGTTTAACTATTTTAAGTCATATGGGTTGAATAAATTTTAACATATATATATATATATATATATATAGTTACTTTCATGTGTTTTCAAAAAATGTTGAAGAATAAAATATTTTTATTTAATTTTATTTTATTTGTGTATTATTATTCCAATTGTTTATTCATTAATTACATTTTTTAACTTGAATACACAGAAACTCCATCAAGATGAAGATTTGAAATTTAATTACTGATTAATAATGCATTAATTTTAATTTAATAGCTAAGGTATATAAACAAACCTGCCACTGGCAGATTTTATTATTTTTTCTACTATTGGTGTACCGAGTAGTTGTGTTTAAGAAAGAATCACTGATGCGAACATGAAGTGTGCTTAGTGGTAACACTTCTATGTGTGTGTGTGTTTATATAGATACCTATTTATAAACATGCATCTTGTGCATATAATATAATCATATTTTTTAAAATTAACTTCAATTTTTTAAAATTAACTTCATTTTTTGAAATTTTATTTCATTTATTGTGGACCTTTTAATGACAATTTTTGAATATTCAAAAATTTTAAAACAGTAGCATTATTTAAAAAATATATATAAAAAAAGAATTGATATATAAATAGTTCAATTAACCAATATGAAATTAAAATTGATTATTTAACACATCTTTACCCATTTGTCATTTTGATACCTGAAATCTGTCTATCAAAAATGGTTATTGCTTGCTGTAACAATTCCTTGAATAATGCAAAATGTTTCATAGTTTTTAAAAGTAACTTATTTTCTTTTGATTAAAAAAATTGGGTACTATCGTGTAATAGCGGCCCTTGAGGATGAATCGTCAAGCGACAAAGATTTATCGCCAAATTATAAAGCATGTATGACATAATTATTACGTTAAATCATTACTTTTGTGATGTATATGGCCGAGTTATTAGTCATATATAACACATATATGATGTATACATATAACATGTGCATAAGTCATAGGATGTATATATATGACATATAAGACATAAATAATATGTATGTAATGACGTATATGGCTGTTTGGAATAATATGTGTATATATGATGCATATATAAGCTTTTCGATGATCTTGGCAAAATCAGAGCTGAAACCTTGACATAATTGTAATTGTGGAGGCCGCTATAACACGAAAGCACCAAAAAGGGGGCTTTACAGTTTCTTTTCTTTTCTTTTTGTGTGTGTGTAATGTGCTAAAATGCTATTTTATCAGTGCTCGCAGTGAACACATTTTTTCTGGAGCAGGCCAAATTTACAACCAATAAAAAAAATGCGCTATCTCCAGAAAATGTAGAATGATTAGTATTTTTGTACCATAATTTGCCATACAGCAAATTTAATAATTATTTTTTTTTAATTGCATTTATTGTATTTTCTGTTTCTACGTACTGCTTCTTTATCCAAAATCAGTCTTTTCCTACAGTTTTAGAAATGTCTTTTTTTTTAATATAAATATAAAATTAAACTTCAATTTACATTAATTTTGCATGGGGTTTTTTTCTTACCTTTTTCTATGTTTTATAGATAAATTTTTATGTACCGAGTAAATAGTTTTTATGAATTATGGCATATATTATACATTTATATTCAAATAACTTTTTATAGATCACTTATAAATTAATTTGTCTTTAAATATGCTTAAAACATGAAATTCTTGCAACTACTCGGTATTGGCCGAGTACTCAGCCAATTTGCCATATTAGGCCCTATTTTCTACCACTATTTCTAAATCAATCTACTCCAAAAATTTGTAAGAATCTGCGATGAAGGTCATTGTTTTGAAATAGTGGTGGAACCAATGTTCATGAAATGTATTAAAAAGCTGCTTCTGATTTATATTAGGTAAATTACTTCTGTATGTATGTAATAACAGATAAGACTTCTGTATAAGTAAATAAATCGTATAAATATTGAAAAAATTGGTTGTGTGTGCCTTTATAACAAAGTATAAAAAAATTCTTTATTTCAGATATGTAATTTCCTACTCCTAATAAATCAGACTGCTTTTGTTAATAAATATTTTTGTATTTCTAGTAATCTGCTCAATAGCGCGAAACTTTCTGACACATTTTTAAATGCAAAGACATAAAATTGGCAGGCCTGACCATGGAAGCAATCTGGAATCAAAATGAGTTTTCCATTTTTTGATAAATAAATTACTTATCGAGTTACAAGCTATTCGTTTCATGTGACGGCATGTTTTATACTTTCTCTGGCTGTCACGTACAGAAATCCAGTTCAAAATGGTAACTTTGACTGTATTTTCTGAAAGATCTTTTGCGTTTACCAAAAAAATGGAAAACGTGTTTCAGTTACATAAGTTTCTTAATAACAATAACTGCCAATTTACGATCAAAAATGAATTAAAAAATATGTCGTAAAGTAGACAGTTTGAATTTGAGAATAAACAACCTTAATATAAAAAAAAAAGAAAAAAAAAGAGAGAGAGATAATAATAACAAATGTTGAAATAAGATTTAACTGTTGAAATTTATTTTAAATATTGCATTTTGCATATGAAAGGTAATATAAATGTTAAAATACCAATGAAGGTGATGCAGTTTTTTTTTCTTGGGGGCCCATTTTGTGAAAAGGAAAAGTAAAGGTTATTTTTGTGAAATTTATTATATTTTTCTGAAAAATAAAATTTTGTAACAAAAGTTGAAATCCAGTTAATCAAATTCGAAACAAACATTTATAAACAAAAACTTTTAAAATCCTTTTGCTGAAGTTTTCCTCTCTGGTGAACTTGTTTATTTACAAATTACGCATTTTAAAAATCACAAAATAATAAATAAGTAATAAATAGTAAGTTTTTATGGAATAAAATTTTGTGAAGGGAACCATTTTATTAAATTGATTTTTGTGAAGGGACCCTAAATAGGCCCCAAATTTTTCCTGTATCGACCCCTGAAACGGATAACATTTTGAAAGTTTCTGCTGATTATCTCTGTATAAACAGCTCTGACATTTGATATAAGTTTAATTTCTTGCAGGTTTTGTTAAAGTCATTCTGTCTATTTTGTTTACAGTTGAAAATTTGCCTTTTCATTAGAGTAATGGGTACTTTTCGGTTAGCCGGGCGCCAGTGAAATGTATATATCTATATATACATATATATATATACATACACACATATATGTATGTGTATATATATGTATATATATATACATGCATATATAAATGTGTGTATGTATATATATATGTATATATATGTATACATAGATATATAAATTTCACTGGCGCCCGGCTAACCGAAAAGTACCGAGTAATGTATACATAAATTAGAAATAAATTGTATTAATGACTCTTTTGACTTTTAGAACTTTCAATCCCTTTTTTAATAAAATGCAAGAAATAAATAAGCATTAATTGTTTACATATAAATATTAAGGTGCGAGGGGAATATTGAAATGGTGATCAAAAGCTTTCTACAAGTTTAACATTCAAGCATTTTATTTCTTACAGATATATTAATGCCCTTTATTCTTTGGTTTTTCATAAAAATTTTAAATTAACATGATAATTTAAATTTTTGTCCCAATGTTAGACAAAAAAAAATATCTACTTATTTTGTTTGACTTACAAAAATAAGTAATAGAAATGAAAAAAAATTCTTTATTATCTGTTTTTAAATTGCAAATTTAAGAAATGAAATTTAAAAAGAAAGCCAGTTCATGTTATTCATTTTTACAAAGAATAGTTTTGAAAAACTTGTTTTTTAGAGGGAAGGGGTATTCAATAATGACAATGACAATAATGCTTAAAAAAAAAAAACTCCGCCAAAACTTAGCTGAGTACTCAGTACAGCTCTAGTTTGTTGGCATACATTGATTTATGAATGTTGCTAATGAATTTAAAGTATCCTGAATTTGTTAAACTATATCATATGTTTTAAGCACAGATTTAATAATTTGATAAATTCTAATTAGGAAAAATGAAGAATTAATAAGAAATTTAAATATTAACAGTGAATAAAACAATTTCTGTACAAAAGCAAAATTTATAAATAATAATCTTTATAAAGACTCCTTCACACTTTTATTAACTACTACTCAAATGTGTTTGAATCTTCTTAAAATGCGTTTATATTAAATACGATTTTGTGAATTATATGAAAGTTTCTGTTCACAACATAGAAATTAATCGTAAATACAAATTTTCATTTGCTTTATAAAAATTCTTGAGTGAAAAATCATTTATATATATACATATATATATATATATATGTATATATATAAATGAGTATATATATAAATGATCATAGCTGTACAAAAAACCTTTTTATTCATTAGTAACTATTTCGGTGATAACTTCTAATGTAAATTAAGATAATATTCTTAAATATATTATCTTATATAATGTTCCTTAAAAGTTGTACAACTGGTGTTATTATTTTTATCATGTTTCATGTGTCTATCTCAACAAAAATAAACATTTCAAACTTCCGTTATACGAGGTTACCAGAAGAACGCCAATAAAAACACCAAATCGCCAGCTCCATTACCGGAGATGACGTCAAAAACATGGAAAAAACATAGACTCACGTGACTCGTTGCCATCTAATGGAATGCCCTATTCAGTTCTCATAGCTTTAAAGTTTTCTGTTTTCATAAACTGCGTCAGTGAATGTTTGTATTCAAATTAGTGATGGGAGTATTCGAATACAAAATGTCTGTGTTCTCAAGTGGTCTCGGTTTCAGACAAGAGTATTCGAATACAAGTCACCTGGCATCTGTATCGGTGACGAAATCTGCGGTTTTCGACTGTATTCAGTGTGGTTTCATAAGGTGCGCCAGCGAATGCTAGTATTCAAATACTCGGCGCTGTTTGAGACTTTTTTTCTCCGGAATTTTGCGGCGGTTAACAGGATGATCAGCGCTCTTTTAGTTTTGATATTTAGTTTTATTTTTTCAAGCGTACAATCAATTCAACTACAGTGGAACTCCAGATATACGTTACCTGAGTTGTACGTTTCCCTCACTTATACGTTTCAACTCAGCGGTCCCGACCACTTGCCATTAAAAATTAGCTGAGTTATACGTTTTGAATTACACATTTCCCTCAGTTATACGTTATGTTTTTGTGTTCCCGGACGAATTTATTTTTCATTTATCCATTTTGAAACACTGACGACGCGGCCGAGGAGTCTGATTTGAAAGATCCCACTCAAACTTCAGAGCTGATGTGAAAGCTTTTGACGTAGTAAAGCAGTTCATCAGTAGTAAAAGCAATAACCATAAGGCGGCTGCATTATTAACAGAAATGCAAAGTTTGCTGTTCAGTGTCGGCTCTGCTGAAAAGAAACAACCGAAGATTGGTGATTATTTAAACAAGATTCAGTAAACTACTGAAATGTCTTTTGACAAATGATCTATATGCCAAGGCGATTCCAACGGTTTCTTTTAAGTACTCTATGTGTATTAAAAATAATTTTAATAAAGCTTTTATGATAAAATAACTTCATGTGTACTTCTCTTATGTACTTGTTTTCTTCTCATTTACATTTCCAAAAATTTATGTCATGGGTGCAGTACTACTTAGGAAACTTCTGTTTTCAATATAAAAGGTAGCAAACTCCTCAGCGGATCTAAGTTTTCACGATATATTTTAAAAATTGTTCCGGTAAACCATTAATTGAGTTGTTCGTTTTACTGAGTTATACGTTTCGTTTGTCCGGTCCCGGGCAAAACGTATAACTGGAGTTCCACTGTAATATATATATATATTTTTTTAGTTAAATCAATCATATGGATTTTAATTTAAGAAAACGATTATAATGAATAACATTCTGTGAGTTTGTATTTAAGAAACGTAAATATATATTTTTTAATTCATTTTTTAAAAAATTTACGATTAAAATAATTACTCATAGTGGAAAATAAAATTGTACGTTCGTAAAAAAGAAAAAAAATTCTTGATTTCGCTAATTAAAGACAAATTGCTTAATTTTACGGGCGTATGCAGGGGAGGGCCGGTTCTTCGCCTTCTAAATCTTAGAAAATAATAAGATATAACTTGCAATACTGAGAGACATGGACGTCGGCAGAATTATATTTTGGGACGGGCAAGATTTTGGAACACGTGTGGCAATGGCCCACAGTCTAGTCTGCTTTTAAAATTGCAGAATATAAACAGGAAATAATCTAAACTAAGATTTTTTTTTTTTTTTTTTGTCAGAGTTATCATGCAAAACAATTTTTAAACATATCAACATATAAAGCAATAAAAGAATTTATCAATTAAGAAATACCAAATATAAATAATTTTTTTTTTTTTTTTTTTTTTTTTTTACTAACATGTTTTTAAAAAAGAAATTGAAGCAGTTCTTTTTTTCCGTCAAAGAGCTTTGCCACCCTCAATCCTTTTTTTAAGATAAGTTTGAAACACATGAACATTAACAGGAAAACAAAATTAAAAAATCCCAGACGCGGCCTACAAGCACAGGTAGATTTCGAAGACGCAGACCGTGGGACGCCTGTTTGTTGGGAATTGCGGAAGAAATTACCTTTTTGCCATGATGCGGCATTTGGAAACGCCCACTTCGAAACCTAACTTGTTTGCTGGCGGAGCCGGCAGGAATTGGTTTTTTTTTTTTTTTTTTTTTTTTTTTATTTATTTTTTTTTTTTTTTGGCTATAAGGGTTGGCCCTATAAAAAACTTGTCAATATAAAAGTTTTAGATAATATTAAGAGATTTTATAATAAATTTAAGCGGATTTGATATCTTCAGAATTGACGAAGTTATGAATTTTTTTTTCTAAAACCCCCTCTCCCCCCCCCCCCTTGGGGCCATTTTTAATGGTATCAAAATCTGTCATACATAAATTTTCGGCCCTTCTCCTAGAAGTAATAACTTTAAACAGATTCGATACGTATCATAATTAAGATATTATGGGGGGTTTTCTGTTTTCACAAAAAGCCCCCTCACCCCCTTCCTTGGTTAGATAGATAGATAGATAAAGTTTTGAACTGGGGGTGATTTTGGGTTCTGGGAGTCATGATCGGCGTAGATCTTCAAAAAAATTTCAAAAACTCCAACTTAGGGGAGAATGTAATAGGTAGTATTTCTTACGAAATCTACCTAAAATTATCTTACCCTGGGAGGGGGTGGTGTAGGGTTCAATGGGATAGAGTCATCCAGACAAAAAATTCTTGTTTTTTTTCTCTAATAACAATCGTAATATTTATATCAAAACTCAAAAACATTAAAAAGAAAAGAAATTGTTCTGTAACTGTAAATATAAAACGTTACCATAAACAAAAGAGTTGCGTTTGTACGAAAATTAAACATTTCATTTGCTGAAAGAGGCGCTACTCATACTTTTCTAATAGACTGATGTGAATCTGACACGTGATCATAAAAAAAAGGCAAACAGTTTTACGTAGAATAAACATTCGAAGAGTGAAACATTCGAAATGTCGTCCCTCATTTATTAGTTTGAAGGAAGTCAGGAGTAGTTTTTAGTGCTACTACATTTGAATACAAAGAATCGATTCTGATTTCGATTCTGAAAAGTTTTCGAAAACTAAGGTATCGATTCTTAAAAGATCTCGAATCGGCCCATCACTAGCCTGGACCTCCAAATGGTACTCTGTGTTATTTTCTGATGGAAAAAAAGTTTAACCTGGCGGGTTTCACTATTATTGGCATGATTTACGTAAGTCTTCTGTACAAATGAGCCGCCAAAGGGGTGGAGGCTCTGTAATGGTTTGGACTGGTTTTTTGGCTCAAGGGAAAACCGATATCGTTTTTGTGCATTCAAGAAGGAATTCCGAAAAGTATAAGAATCGTCTTAAAGATCAACTAGCTATATACGGTGAACTTCTTTGTGGCGAAAACTACACTTTCCAGCACGATAATGCGTCGATTCATACATCACACGTCACAAAAAAGTGGCTTACAGAGCAAAGTATCAATGTTCTTCGTGTCCTTCTCGCTCCCCAGACATAAATCCCATCGAAAACTTGTGGGGGAACTTAGCTCGTGAGGTTTACCGAAATGGGAGGCAGTTTACATGTGTCGAAGACCTAAAGAATGCTATAAAATGTGCTGGGGCATTCTGTACCTCGTGGCATGTTTGTAAGTGCATGAAGTCGGTTATCGTCTGCTTTAGTTAACTGCTGGCGTCCTAACAGCGTGCAGAAAATTTGCATATTTCGAAAAAAAAAACCAAACAGGTGTTTTAATTAAAATGTTAGGGTGTCTTATAATTTTGTCCATGGTATTTTTTTTTTTTTTCCTTAAACTCTACAAAAATATTTTTTCTGTAAAACAATTACGTGTGATAACAGAATAAATTTATGTTTTTGTCGTATATGATAAAGCATTTTTAAGCTCTGAGTCTTTTCTTTCACTGTATGTCAAATGAGGTAGGTGTCTTATAATTATGTCCACCACTGTATTAAATTTCAAACCATTCGGTTGGGTAGATTTTGCGCCGTTATATGTGGACAGACGGACTAGACGACGATTATACACTGCAAAAAATAAATGTTGATTTTACAGTATAAAATTGGCACCCCAGCTGCCAGTATTATACCGTAAAATTAACAGTATTAAACAGTAAAATAAGCAGTAATACGCTGCCGTGCAAGCAGTAATACGCTACCGCGCATGCGCGGTAGCGTAAAACATTTATTTTTTGCAGTGTACATACAGATATTAATAATTTTAGTAAATATATTTATAATATTTTTTATTTCCACAAATTATCATAAAAAAATTCCTGTTCATTTTGATAATTTAAATTATTTTAGACTTTTTTGAATTCATTAGTTATATCTATATTACTAATTATATTGAATACACATATGCTCAGTCTCAGCCCGTGAGCCTGAACCTCTTCCAAATTTCTGCCAGTGGTTGGGTATGAATAACAAATTTTCTGTTTAAATTAAATTTCAAGAGACATGAAAATCGCGAAACGTTGTCATGAAAAAGTATTTAGGGTTAATACTTATTTCTATGAAAGAGTTTTTTAAATAAGAAAATTAATCTTGAAACAATTTTTCAATGTTATTAACAATTTAAAAATGGTAATGAAATTTTTTAAATTTTCTGCTGCGTACTTTTATTGGGCTTGGGTTTTAATTCGTCAGGCTCATCTTGAATGTATATTGTAAACTACAACCATACTAAAATAACGTTTAGAATTATTTCTATGTGTTTCAAACGGAAATCGCTATTCTTTTACTTGCTTTCTTTTTTCATCATCTATCCCAATGGCATGTTTAAGTGAATATTTTAAAAGATAATGCTATATTATCAATAGTGTTAGCTATCTATTGAAGTTAAAAATTTTCATTTAGATTTTCAGGCATTTTTATTTTATTAACGATTTTAATATTTAAAGAAAAAAAGATGTAGTAACACTAAATACTTTTCGGCAAACTTTTATTATTCTATCACAATATTATGTTTCTAACATTTTTTTTTCATGAAATGTACGGTAATTTAATATAAAATATGTTTAACATTAACTTAAAAAAAACAGTAAAAATATGAAAATAATGATAATGCAATTCATTATTTTGATTATTAAAATGATTATATAAGAAATAAAACTATATTCGCTTATAATTCCATAAGTATTTTATCAAAATGTCTTTATCAAAAAATGGAAAATTCATTTCGATTTCAAGTCGCTTCAACAGTTAGGCGTGGCAATTTTATGCCTTTGCGTTTAAAAATGAGTCAGAAATTGTGTCAGAAAGTTTCGCATTGTTGAGCAGGTCACTTGAGAACCACCTTAATTAATTTTGTATCTGCCTCATTTCCCAATGTTTACGTCGAATATGGCCTGAAATTAATAAAGAGTTTAAATAGTTCAATATACTAAACTATGTTCATTGCATGCAATATTATAAATAGATAATTAATTTAATATGCAATGTTTTAAGAGGTTTATATTTCATTTTCTGCGTGAAAGTTTATTCCGAATTTGGTTAAAGTTATTTTTGTTAAGTTTATCTTAATTTTTATTTTCTTATAGAAAATTTAGTATTGAAAATGTACATGTCTGAGAGAATGAACCAAATGCACTTATTTGCGCAATATATAGAAGCGTTCTAAGGATTCTAAGAAGTAATTTCTATTACTCCTGAGAAGTAATAGAAAAATCTCTTTTTAAGTAATTTTAAAATACAATAACAATTACACATACCAAAAAGATTTGTATTAATACTTCAGTATTTAGGGAAATGCATATAAATACGGTTAAAAAAATTCAGATAATATGACTAAGTCACTATAAGTGAATTTCTATCTATAAATAAAGCACTATATTTATTCCGACTTTGTTATATATATGATATTTTAGTTAACAAATAAGTTAGTTTAGTTAAGTTTATCTTATTTTGTATTTTTATATAGAAAATTTAGTAATATAACCACTAAATATTAGCACTAAAAGAAACTTTCTGTGTTATGTTGTAATGTAGATAATTCCAAAAATTTCTATAATCCTTGTAATTTTGTAAGTGGACAATAATAATATTATTATTGTTGTTATATGGTCGTTTTTCCTTTTATTTTTCTTTCTTTCTTTCTTTCTTTTTTTTTTTTTAATTTCTTTTTTTGGTTATAAGAGATTTTTGAAAATATTAGGTATTGTACTTATTAAAAAATTACAAAATAAAAAAAGTCGTACATATTAATAATTTATCAGTATTTGACGATATTATTTATATTAAAAATATAGGTTTTTGAAACATACCGAGCTATGGTAAAACAATTTATAAGAAGACAGTAAATATAAATATTTCTAAATTCCTTTATAATAATAATAATAATAATAATAATAATAATAAAGGTAATAATAATAATAGTAATAATAATAATAATATTAAGTGTATATATATAATAATAATAATACACGGTCAATATCTATTTATAAAACAAAAAGAAAATGCCAGCGCCAAGATTTTATACTAAGTTGCTAATTATGATAACCCTGCCCCCTTCTGTTTAATTTAGCTGCAACTTTTACATTACATTTTTTGTAGCAAACAAATGTTTATTGCTCAATCCTGTTTTAATAGATTAAAAAATTCCAATCTTGAAAATTATTTTAAACATCGTCAAAAATCAGTAAATTAAATTACAATTTTCAAATAAACTCTATTTGAAAGCATATTTTTTACAGTCTATTCCAGATACGTCAAACTCTTTAACCACACAGAGGACGGGGTATACAAAGCCTCGAGCCACATTAAAAAAGTAAATTCACATCATTAACATCGCACAAAATAAAATTTCTACATACAAAATTTTACACTAAGTTGCTAATTGTGATACATTAAAGAAATATTCATGCAATTTTCCAAAGTTACTTTTATTTATAATTTTGTTTTATCTTATTTTTTTAAACAAATCTTGATAATATTATTCATTAACCAAATCTATAAAATGTTATTGAATTTTTTAAATTGTGTTTATTTTAAAAATTGATTGTATACGCTGATTTGTAAATCTTAAGCTTTCCGCGCTTTTGCTATTCTGTAAAGTTGGAAATAGCAAGAAGTGGAACGATAAAGTTGAAACTATGAAGTAAATTGATTAAATTAATTTTCACATTTAATATATATTTTTTATAACTTAATTAGTATATTCTAAAAACTTTAACTACTACGATGTTATATATATATAATAATGCCAGACAACATTTAAAATGAGCTAAATTTTCTTTTTGAAATCTATACTTTACCAAAAAAAATAATTACTCTTTTAAAACGATAATATTATTAAATAATATTATAAGTTTACTAAATTTGCCTTGAAATTCAAGTTTAATATGGTAATTTATAATATCAACTGAAAAGTCCAAGTGTCCTCCATTGGTATATTCATTTAGTAATCCATATTCATAATTTATCGGTTTTAAAAGAAAATGGTATAATCTTGGTATGGAGCAGTTCAATATCAACAATTAAAATTTTATGATTAGAAAGCCATGAAATTTTTATATAAAAAAAGGCAGATTTGTGTATCTGCATATCCATATCTCCAAGAAATTTTCTAGATTGACGAAGATTAATCCCGTGCGTGCGAATATAAAGAAAATTTCCATGAAGTTTTTAAGCACATATCTGTCTTTTAAAAAATTAACGCACAATCAAAATGATAAAAAATGTATTACCCCCCGATCTTTGTATTTTTCTTTTAATTTTGCAATTGCTCCTTTTTATAAAACCAATCTTTACACAAACACTATTGCTTATTTGCAATTTAAACTTATATTTTTGAGTGGGAAGCGGTATTCAACCAAAACTTTCACAAGTGATTCATAGATATAAGCTACAACGTTGTACTGAGCATAGGAATGATTTTTAGAAATTTAATTTTTTTTAAACAGCTGATTGGAATTCCGTGTATCTGTACTTTCACTAATTTTAATGTAATAGTTATCAGATAATTAAATTATAAATTTCAGTCTATCGCTGAAATTTCCCACTATCAACCTTTCTCGAAATGATAAACTTATCAGTTTCTTTATCATTTCGTTGTAAATGTTTTCTATTTTCGATAAATTCAACGTAATAAAGCAAATAATTAGATTTTTAAAGCAGCTCTATTATCTTCAATAGGCTTGATAAAAGCAATTTAATTGTTTGCATAGTAAGTATCAGTTTTATATCTGACAGTTTACCTTTCCGATGTTTCGCCATTTTTTTTTTTTTCTTTCTTTGTGCTGTAGTGCCTTTTAATGTTACATTTTCTGCATACTACAACGAAGTTTCTAACATGTCAAACATAAAAATTCAGTTTTCCTTTCAACATCAGAGTATTATAAATCACTTTACAAAACTTGTGAGGTCCATCTTCAGTTAATCATATTTATTAATACTGATTAAGAGCTATAGCGTAATTATTAGAAATACTAAGATTTTTATTAAAGCGAATACGCAAGATTCATTAAGAATAACACATTTACTAACTTAAATAATGAAAATGATTAAATTTCTTAAATCCAAAATCCATCGAATAAGTACGGCCCAAGTTTTAGGTAATTTTTTTTTCTAATTTTGAACTGTTTCTTAATTAGCACCGTATTTTATGAATTTTGCAATACATATATGAGTATTTAATAAACATGACATATTATTTTTTAATCGGATGTAAAATCAAAGAGAGTAGTAAAATAAAGTGTTAGTTTCGAAGAAAAACGCACATTAAAACAGCTAAAAAAAAAAAAAAAAAAAAAAAAAAAAAAAAACAGGTTTTTCTAAAAGATTTGTAGACGTATTTAGAAAAATATTGTAAAAACTTTACGAATATTTAAATTTTCAGACACGATATCCGGCGCTTTGCTGCGTTCTGATTGGTTGTTTTGGTATCTACAATTTATTGGAGCTAAAATTAAAAAAATTATCTAGATCTGATTATACATTCTATCTGAGTACACATACTTTATATTGTTTGCCATCTCTGAGACCACGGTCGATATACATACAAAGTGAATTTTCTGCATGCATGTTCGAACAACTGAATTAAACACAGGTAAAATGCCAAAGACTTAGTGGCTATAGATAAGTTGTCGGCGAAACATGGCCCATGTGCCACGTTTTTGACATGCCTGGTCTATTCGATGGAGTCAAAGATTTGACTATGCGATATTTAGAAGCGAAGATATATGCTAGTTCGTGAAATCTTGTGTTAATTTTTAACTTAGCGTTACTGACAGACACACTTGTGCTTTTGTAATGTAGCTAGATTGATGAACATTTTTTTTTCTTACGTGCTTAAATGCTTTTAATCAAGAGCGATAATTCACGAATAGCAAGAAAACTATTGAGAAATGTATGAAATTTTCTAATTTTTAAAATTTTTGTGTTTTTGTTTTTTTAACACTTTCTAACATAGTTGAAATTTTGTTTATGAATTCGGTTTGTCTGTCTGTCTGCCTATCTGTCTCTAACTCCCATAAATATATTTGTATCGTCATGCAATTTATATATGTTATTGAGGTTTATTTGAGGCATGTTCGGTGTTGAAAATGAAGTCTGTAACACTTATAGTTTTTTTTTACAGGGACACTCAAAAGAATTCCGTTATAATTATGATCTATGGGGAAAAATCATTTGCGGTTTATTTTAATGATGTTACACACTTTCAAACATATTGAAATTGATATATATCACTGAGGTGCACTACAAAAGATTTACTATAGAATATGATGTGCATTTTACAGGACACTCAAAAGAATTCCGTTACATTACGGTCTATGGAGAAAAATCTTTGCGGGAAATCGTAATAAAATCTTTATTTTAATATTGATTCATTATTTCAAACATATTCAAAGTAATATATATCACTAAAATGCATTACAAGAAACTTACTAAAGAACATTGTGTGTATAGCATTCATCGTTCATTTACAGGGACACGCAAAAGAATTCGGTACTGTCTGTTATCAATAATTACTGGAAGTGAGTTTTCAGTTCCTGAACGAGTTTTTAAATTTAACTCATTTTTTGTACATTACTTGGCGTGTATTAATTGTATGTATCATATACAAGGCAGTACAAAAATTCTCAAGCAATTTCCGTTTATCGGCGGAAATTCCGAAGGGAATACAAATCTATAGATCTTATACAGGGCTGCACAAAAGAGTTCTCATATTTTTTTGAATATTTTGGTAATTCCTTAATCTGGGTTTTTAAATATGTTATGCGTTTTCCAAATTGTTTACTTAGATATCATCTTTCACCATATTAGACGGTAAAGATTTGTATAATTATTTTGGATGTGTTGGAAAGTGTTACATAATCTGTGCTTGACGCATAATTTTTTGTTCTTCTATCTTTCTATTGTTAGCTTCTGGCTCATTTTAGATTTTGTGATATTTTTTACTTCAAATTAATTTATAAAAGAACGAATTCAAGTTAGAAAGGGCTAACTATACTTCAACTAATACACTTTTTTAAAATGACCTTTTTTTTAAGGATAGATATAAATTACTCACAAAAATAATTTTAAAAATCTCAAAATTCTTTAAAATTCTTTTACGACATTATGAATCATTCTGTTATTGTAATTTTAATAGTTTCTTTTGAATTTATTAAAAGCTTTTTGAATGTATAACAAGGCATAACATTACTGTAAAAGCATTTTCCTGGTATTCATATTCGAATTACCAAGACATATTTACGCATCTAAAAAAGCTGACTCCAGGAGGAAGTCTATTCAAAATTTTAACTCAATCAAAATAATACTGTAATATTTAGATTAAGCCGAAGTTATTTCCTTTTACTACTTAAGAAATCGTCTGCAAATTCCGTTCTACCGCTTCAAAGCTGATTTATAAATTTTTATGCTATTTTTTTTCGCCTCATTAGCTGCAGGATCATTCAAATTCTCACTTCAGTTTATTTACACAAAACGCGTAAAAACTCGTTAGGGTAGATAAATAAATCTCAAAAAATACTGTACACTGCAGGAAAAACTAAATTAGAAGTTGCCTCTGTGGGGTTAGAGTAACTTTGAGATGTTAATCGACATAGCGCTGCAGTTTAATTCGATTTACTGCATTAAAGCAGAGATGAATTAGTTTTTTCATAACTTTTGTGGCAACATTGCACAAAAAAGGAAACGAGGCCTTATGATTCTGGAGATAATTTCGCACATTAAATAGGGAGAAAAAACTTGACTCATAGTTTTTTTTTCCTTCTTTCGTATTCAAATTATGGCGTAAGAGAGGTAAAAATTAAAATCATTACCATGGAAGGTAAATCAAATTTCTTACAAAAAACAGAAAAGAAACTGATTGTTCCGACGTACCTAGAGTTTTTAAAATGTATTTTGCAAGATAAGCTCATTATCATAGCAACAGATTTTTTTTAATATATCTAGATGCGTATAAAAAATCATTTAATTTAAAAAAAGAGAAGAAAGAGTACATTTTTCTTTCGTTCCAGTAGCAGAATATTTTTTGTTCTAATCAATCTGTTGCCAGATTTACTAATTTTTTATGAATAAGAATTTTAATTATTCTTTCATGAACAAAAATATCTTTATAATATAATCAAAATATTTCAGACACGTATAGGATATAATTATTTCTTTTGAAATTTTTCATCTAATTTTTGATTTTGGCTTATTCATTTTATTACATGAGAAATCAAATTAATTTCCTTTTCATCATTAGGGCATAAAGAAATTGAAATTCCCTTTAAAATTATCAGTTGATATCACGAATCTAATTTTTGATGCGTTCATGTTTATACATTCACGTTTATATATATTCACATCACAATGAAATATAATAATAAGAGGAAACTTACTGAAAAAATATTTTAGGAGAAGCAAAGAAATTAGGAAAAAAAAAGTAATAATAATAATATTAATATTAATAATAATAATAATAATAATAATAATAATAATAAACAAGATTTAAAAAAAAATACTGTAAAAAAAATGCACATTTTACTCGCCAGAGTGGTTAAGATTAACAATTAAAGGTTAATAAATTAGGATTAACAACTTTTTAATTTTTATATTGCTATTACGCTGCATATTCCATAATAAATACATGATCTCCATACCATTCCTTTCCTTAATTATATGCTTGCATGTATACATCATACATAAATACATACATCTAACGCACTTGCATACATACAACTTTCAATTCATAAATTAAACATAAGTTTTTTTTTTTATATTTTTTAACGATTTAAAGGAATATTGAATAATGAGGAATCGGCCATAATCTTAATCTACAAGTCCACAACACGTTAATCGTTACACGCTATACGCCAAACGTTCCATGACTGGGATGCTTTTACTTTGTAGGACAGAACTTTTGTTTTTCAATTTTAAGAAATTGGCAGTTCTTTCTTTAAAAAAAAAATACTTTTATTTTTATACATTTTACTAACATATCTATGTACACAAATTTTATTTTCAACATACTCTGGTATCTAAATAGCCCATCTTCCTATTATTTTTCATATAATAATAAAATGTTTAGAATTATTACTATCACTTATATTTGACAAGAACCGGAATTATATTCTAGTTATATAAGGTACTTAGTTTGGTGAACGGTTACGCCTTTTTTTAAAACTGATTTTAACATCGAAAATAACTTTCTATTATATAGATTAACCATTCATATTAAAATGAATAAAATAATTAACATAATTAAACAATTATACAAATATGTTCACTGGATTAACTATAAAAGTTTTTTTTTCTTTATTAATTTAATTTTGAGATTTGGAAAGCGATCACAGAAAATAGTGATAGATAAATATTTAATCTTACAATTATTTGTCACTCTTTTTTTTACTGTTTAAGCATATCTTTACTATTTAGATATAATATTACTTTTAATTGTTGAAAGATTTATTAATAGTAATTATGTATTTTTTATGAAATTATTATATTTTTGCATTTATATTTTCAAAGCAAGATAAATTGCTTAGGAAATACTGGTATATGACAATTCCCTCCGGTGTTTAGGAAGGTTATTCTTAAAAAGAGGCTATATTTCAAATACAGCAGAAAGTTTCATACCACCATATAAAAACTTATTTCACGTTTTTAATTATTGGATTGGACGTGCTTCGCAAGGTGACAATCATCTTCTACAATAGACTCCACGCTCACCTGATTTAACCCCATGTGATTATTTATTATGAGAGAAGAAACAATCTTCTCTCTTCAAAGATGACGTGTTCGTACCCCCTATGCCAGGTGATTTAATACAAATATAAGGAAGAATCCCAAGTGCATTCGCTACTAGCATTGAACATGACATACTGGGATGACTGGATGATGTTCACTGGAAAGGTTATTCTTAAAAAACTATATTTAGAATACAGCAGAAAGTTTCATACTACCATATAAAGAATTATTTCAAGATTTTAATTATTGGATTGATCGTACTTCGCAAGATGACAATCATCTTCTACAATAGACTCCACGCTCAGCTGATTTAACCCCATGTGATTATTTATTATGAGAGAAGAAACAATCTTCTCTCTTCAAAGATGACGTGTTCGTACCCCCTATGCCAGGTGATTTAATACAAATATAAGGAAGAATTCCAAGTGCATTCGCTACTAGCATTGAACATGAGATACTGGGATGACTGGATGATCTTCACTGGAAAGGTTATTCTTAAAAAACTATATTTCGAATACAGCAGAAAGTTTCATACTACCATATAAAGAATTATTTCAAGTTTTTAATTATTGGATTGATCGTACTTCGCAAGATGACAATCATCTTCTACAATAGACTCCACGCTCAGCTGATTTAACCCCATGTGATTATTTATTATGAGAGAAGAAACAATCTTCTCTCTTCAAAGATGACGTGTTCGTACCCCCTATGCCAGGTGATTTAATACAAATATAAGGAAGAATCACAAGTGCATTCGCTACTAGCATTGAACATGAGATACTGGGATGACTGGATGATGTTCACTGGAAAGGTTATTCTTAAAAAACTATATTTCGAATACAGCAGAAAGTTTCATACTACCATATAAAGAATTATTTCAAGTTTTTAATTATTGGATTGATCGTACTTCGCAAGATGGCAATCATCTTCTACAATAGACTCCACGCTCAGCTGATTTAACCCCATGTGATTATTTATTATGAGAGAAGAAACAATCTTCTCTCTTCAAAGATGACGTGTTCGTACCCCCTATGCCAGGTGATTTAATACAAATATAAGGAAGAATCCCAAGTGCATTCGCTACTAGCATTGAACATGAGATACTGGGATGACTGGATGATGTTCACTGGAAAGGTTATTCTTAAAAAACTATATTTCGAATACAGCAGAAAGTTTCATACTACCATATAAAGAATTATTTCAAGTTTTTAATTATTGGATTGATCGTACTTCGCAAGATGGCAATCATCTTCTACAATAGACTCCACGCTCAGCTGATTTAACCCCATGTGATTATTTATTATGAGAGAAGAAACAATCTTCTCTCTTCAAAGATGACGTGTTCGTACCCCCTATGCCAGGTGATTTAATACAAATATAAGGAAGAATCCCAAGTGCATTCGCTACTAGCATTGAACATGAGAGACTGGGATGACTGGATGATCTTCACTGGAAAGGTTATTCTTAAAAAACTATATTTCGAATACAGCAGAAAGTTTCATACTACCATATAAAGAATTATTTCAAGTTTTTAATTATTGGATTGATCGTACTTCGCAAGATGACAATCATCTTCTACAATAGACTCCACGCTCAGCTGATTTAACCCCATGTGATTATTTATTATGAGAGAAGAAACAATCTTCTCTCTTCAAAGATGACGTGTTCGTACCCCCTATGCCAGGTGATTTAATATAAATATAAGAAAGAATCCCAAGTGCATTCGCTACTAGCATTGAACATGAGATACTGGGATGACTGGATGATGTTCACTGGAAAGGTTATTCTTAAAAAACTATATTTCGAATACAGCAGAAAGTTTCATACTACCATATAAAGAATTATTTCAAGTTTTTAATTATTGGATTGATCGTACTTCGCAAGATGACAATCATCTTCTACAATAGACTCCACGCTCAGCTGATTTAACCCCATGTGATTATTTATTATGAGAGAAGAAACAATCTTCTCTCTTCAAAGATGACGTGTTCGTACCCCCTATGCCAGGTGATTTAATACAAATATAAGGAAGAATCCCAAGTGCATTCGCTACTAGCATTGAACATGAGATACTGGGATGACTGGATGATGTTCACTGGAAAGGTTATTCTTAAAAAACTATATTTCGAATACAGCAGAAAGTTTCATACTACCATATAAAGAATTATTTCAAGTTTTTAATTATTGGATTGATCGTACTTCGCAAGATGGCAATCATCTTCTACAATAGACTCCACGCTCAGCTGATTTAACCCCATGTGATTATTTATTATGAGAGAAGAAACAATCTTCTCTCTTCAAAGATGACGTGTTCGTACCCCCTATGCCAGGTGATTTAATACAAATATAAGGAAGAATCCCAAGTGCATTCGCTACTAGCATTGAACATGAGAGACTGGGATGACTGGATGATCTTCACTGGAAAGGTTATTCTTAAAAAACTATATTTCGAATACAGCAGAAAGTTTCATACTACCATATAAAGAATTATTTCAAGTTTTTAATTATTGGATTGATCGTACTTCGCAAGATGACAATCATCTTCTACAATAGACTCCACGCTCAGCTGATTTAACCCCATGTGATTATTTATTATGAGAGAAGAAACAATCTTCTCTCTTCAAAGATGACGTGTTCGTACCCCCTATGCCAGGTGATTTAATATAAATATAAGAAAGAATCCCAAGTGCATTCGCTACTAGCATTGAACATGAGATACTGGGATGACTGGATGATGTTCACTGGAAAGGTTATTCTTAAAAAACTATATTTCGAATACAGCAGAAAGTTTCATACTACCATATAAAGAATTATTTCAAGTTTTTAATTATTGGATTGATCGTACTTCGCAAGATGACAATCATCTTCTACAATAGACTCCACGCTCAGCTGATTTAACCCCATGTGATTATTTATTATGAGAGAAGAAACAATCTTCTCTCTTCAAAGATGACGTGTTCGTACCCCCTATGCCAGGTGATTTAATATAAAAATAAGAAAGAATCCAAAGTGCATTCGCTACTAGCATTGAACATGAGATACTGGGATGACTGGATGATGTTCACTGGAAAGGTTATTCTTAAAAAACTATATTTCGAATACAGCAGAAAGTTTCATACTACCATATAAAGAATTATTTCAAGTTTTTAATTATTGGATTGATCGTACTTCGCAAGATGACAATCATCTTCTACAATAGACTCCACGCTCAGCTGATTTAACCCCATGTGATTATTTATTATGAGAGAAGAAACAATCTTCTCTCTTCAAAGATGACGTGTTCGTACCCCCTATGCCAGGTGATTTAATACAAATATAAGGAAGAATCCAAAGTGCATTCGCTACTAGCATTGAACATGAGATACTGGGATGACTGGATGATGTTCACTGGAAAGGTTATTCTTAAAAAACTATATTTCGAATACAGCAGAAAGTTTCATACTACCATATAAAGAATTATTTCAAGTTTTTAATTATTGGATTGATCGTACTTCGCAAGATGGCAATCATCTTCTACAATAGACTCCACGCTCAGCTGATTTAACCCCATGTGATTATTTATTATGAGAGAAGAAACAATCTTCTCTCTTCAAAGATGACGTGTTCGTACCCCCTATGCCAGGTGATTTAATACAAATATAAGGTAGAATCCCAAGTGCATTCGCTGCTGGTGCTAGCATTGAACGTGAGATGATGGGATGAGACATGACGAAAACTTAATTTAGAATTGAAGTAAGCATTGTTAAGAGCACACTGAGCACTTGTAAAGCATAATATAACTTGAAGTTATTCTTTATATAGTGGCTTGAAATTTTCTGCTGCATTTGTAATAGTTATTTTAAGAATAACATTTCCAAACAGCGGAGGGAATGGTGGCACTCTGCAAAAAGGAAAAGACGTGTGTGAATTTCAGCACTCAATACCCTCTGAAAGTGCAGTGCATTTCATAAAAAATTAAAAGATACATTCTTCATTTACTATAAAATCTCAAAAAAGGTGTTACAAGTTTCAGAATAATTTGTATGTTAGCTGGGTGCAAATCTTGCCAATAGCTTTTTTTTTCTGTCTCTCGCCAATAGCAGTTTTTATTTTTGGCGAGTGTAAATTAGAAACAATTCTTTGTTCTTGAAATGAAATGTTTTGTTTTATGGTATTAATTCTTATTTTTTTATTTTTTTATTTTGATTGAAATGAGTGTTTAATGTATGTAACATATGTATTTTAAATGAAAATTGTATATTTCAAATGAAGTGAATTAAAGGTTTATATTTTTAAATAAAATGAATTTAAGGGTTATATTCTAAATTGAAATGAATGCAATGCAAATGATGGAGATGGGGACAGTATATAACGATTTATCACCAGCGCCCGTCTAAGATAAAAGTACCATGTTTTCTTTCCCACCATGAGTGCAATTTTCAAAATAGTGCTACATATGCATAATCTGCATATTGAAAATTGTACCAACTTTCAATTTTCGAATAGTAACACCGACTTTTGATAAGTTATTTGAGTTCATTGGATCAAATTATTCCGGAAAAGTAGATCATTTATGTGTCCTTTTTCTTGAATCACGATAGAATTATAAAAGAAAATGTGTCAAGAGTTAATCCATGGGTTAAACCATAAATTTAGAAAAATAAAATTAAGATCACATTTGAAAAAGTACCACTAAAATATCTTAATGTAAAATAAACTAATTTTATGTATAGAAAAAAACATATCAAAAGAGAAATATTTCAATCCGATGATTGTTTGGGAAGATATAAATTAAAGTTTGTCACGTGGATTTAACAATCGCTTCCTCAAATTTGCAATCCTTTATCTATGAAGATTTAAGAAAAAGCATAAATCATATAATTTCCCAATTGATTTTTTCCAATAAACTCAAATATAGTGTCAAAAGTGGATGTTGCCATTTGAAAAATATTTTTTTTTACAATGTTAAGGCTTCTCGTCAGTAAACTTCCCAATTCCCCTCGCTAATGTTAATCCTATGGGTTAGGCGTAGGATGCATTCGTATATTTTAAATATCTCCTCGAAGAATTAATATTTTTGACTTCTGTTTTCGGTATGCACGTCTTAAAGGATGTCTCTTTTTTTCTTAGTTGTCAAAATTTTTCTTAAATTTTTCTTGAAATTTTATGTGAAGCTTTAAAATCTTATTCAGTTTTATAAGATTCAGTTTTTCAGATTTTCAGTTTTTAGCTCACAGGCTATCAAAGTCTGAGAGCTAATGTGCCCGCCCGTTCTGTATGTATGTATGTATGTACGTATGTACGTAACGCGATAACTCTTGATAGAAATATCCGTTTTGCTTCAAATTTTGTTTATAGATTCATTGTGATAAGGCGCTTCTCTGATTAGTTTTGTGGGTTCATTGGTTGAGCATAAAGGGGGGGGGCGAGGGCTAATCCCCCTTAATTTAGATAAATGGGTTTTTCAGACAGAATTATCCAATGTGCTTCAAATTTTGTTTATAGGTTCATTGTGACAAAACGCTTCCCTAATTAGTTTTGGGGGTTCTTTGGTTAAGTATAAAGAGGGTAAGGGGGGTAATACTTTCTTTAATTTAGATAAATGTTTTTTTCATGCAGAATTATCCGAAATGCTTCAAATTTTGCATACAGGTTCATTGTGATATGGCGCTTTCCTGATTAGTTTTGTTGGTTCATTGGCTAAGTATAAAGTGGGGGACGGGGGAGGATAATCCCCCCTTAATTTAGATAATTGGGTTTTTCATGCAGAATTAGTCGATTTGCTTCAAATTTTGTATATAGGTTTATTGTAATAAGGGGCTTCTCAGGTTAGTTTTGGGGGTTCATTGGTTAAATATAAAGAGCGGGAACGGGGGGGGGCAAATTCCCCCTTAATTTATTGTCGGTTTCTTTATTTTTCGAGGGGCATTATTCTTTGAAATAAGAGTATAATATACAATTGGTGTGAATAGCCTGTGAGCTCAATGCCATCATTAATAACTGGAAACTTTACTTTTTATTTAGGCTGTGTTCTGATTATTTCATTCACATCTTTTGACTTTCAATAAGTAAGAAAATAAGCACAGTATTCCCTATATTTTTTGTGAACACATAAAATTATAAATTAAGCACATATTTTAGAAATATTTTAACAACGAAGAAAATTAGAGACATGCTTTACGAACAGTACACAGAAAACAGAAGTCAAAAATATTAATCTTTTGAAGATATATTTTAAATATACGAATGCATCCTAGGGTTATAGGATTAACATTAGCGAAGGGAATCAGGAAGTTTACTGACGAGCAGCTTTACAAAATACGACCATTATGACAAAAAAAATACATTCGTATTCGGAGAAAAACACAATTCCCAATCGAATGGTACCTCTCACACTTCTCTTCGATAATTTGGTGATAAAATAATGCGGGGGTTTTCCTCTTATTTTATTTTATTCATTTCATTTCTTTTCTTTTTTTGCCGACTGTACATGGCAGTATCAAACAGATGCTCTCTAGCTACGGATTCGAAACTTTAACCATTCCGCCAGCCTTATTGATCTACAACGAAGAAACTTTTAAAAAGTGGGGAAAAGTGTCATTACGAAAAAAAAAAAAAAAGGGGGGGGGGGAGAAAAAGAAATAAATAAAGAAAGAAAAAACCTCCATTATAAAACAAAAACATGTCCGTGAGTAACGCTGACGTCATATTGATGGTAACAACACCTGAAGAATAAATTTCACTTCTACTACATTTTTTATTCACTTTTGACCCCTTCGCGACGAGCGCCTTTTACAGAATTTTTAATCTTTTGCCAACGGTTTTTCAAAACTGAAATTTTCGCCTAATTGAATCGCAGAAATGCGTCATTAAATAAGGCAACTCTTACGATAAAAAGTAACTGGTGGGAATAAAAGAAGATTCTGATCATCTGTGATCATACGTGTCGCTCGTCCCCAAGGGATTAAACATCGAAAAACTTCAATTTTTACACCGTCTAATAGGGGGAAAATGTTCTTCCAAATGCAATAACTGTATCTCGATTTACTGATTTGTTTATTGTTTAAAATAATTTTCCAGCATGAATTAAAACAAAAAAAAAAACTCCTTCTGGCCTGTACCGGGAGGAAAAGGTAGCTTTCCTATATCTTCGTTTTAAAATTTTAGCTACTGTTACTGGAAAACAGCAAGCTAAAATGCAAAGAAACCGTTTACAAAAGATTCGTTAATACTGAATTTGAATAAGAAACTCGCCAAATTGCTGAGCTATAACCAAGTTGGCTTCATTTATGAAAATTTATTTTGGTCGCCAAATTTGGTGATATTTCGCCAATTGTCGCCAAGTTTGGCGAGAATCTGGCGCTAACGGGTATAAATATATAGTTTTATGCGTATGATTGGGAAAATGATTACAACAATGAAAGAAAATAATTTGCGTGAAATCGCGTTCACTAAAACTCATAAATTAATCGTTGGTTTTTTGTAATGTGCTGTCTTGTTTCAAAATGCCAGCCACCCTAGAATTTCAAACTGCTCTATCTCAGCCATTTTTTAAGATAGAGGTAAAACAAAAAATGCTCTGGAATCCTTGTATCAAGGCCTAACACTTAATAAAAAAATAAATTTGAATTTTTAAATTTTTTGTATATTTATTTTAGTTTTAAATCTTTCAGTGGTCGCCATCTTGAAACAAGATGGCGGACCAAGCTGGCCAACGAACTCGGTTTAGACATTGGTGAGCTTAATATACACAATCAGTTTCATCCAAATTGATTTATAAATACGAGTGTTATCGTATGACATAGGTCGGATATATATATATATATATATCAACATTTGAACGGAGGATGGTTTTGGGGTCTGGGGGTCATGATCGGTGGAAATATATCGAAATTTTCCGGAATTGCTTTCCCCGAACGGCTGCAATAGGTAGCTTTATACTTTTTTGTATTGAAAGCTACCTAAAAATAACATACACGTAATCGAACTACACGCTTAAACAACTGAAAATATCAGAATCAGAAAGACTACTGTAAGTAGCGAAATCTTTTAGGTAGCTTTCAATACAAAAAAGTATAAAGCAGCCGTTCGGAGGAAAGCAGTTCCGGAAAATTTCGATATATTTTCACCGATCATGACCCCCAGACTCCAAAACCACCCTCCGTTCAAATGTTGATTTATATATATAGATATATCCATATATATATATATATATATATATATATATATATATATATGACCTATGTCAGACGATAACGCTCGTATTTATTTATAAATCAATTTTGATGAAACTAATTGTGTGTATTAAGCTCACCAGTGTCTCGACCGAGTTCGTTGGCCAGCTTGGTCCGCCATTTTGTTTCAAGATGGCGGCCACTTAAAAATTTAAAACTAAAATAAATATACAAAAAAGTTAAAAATTCAAATTTATTTTTAAATTAAGTGTTAGGCCTTGATACGAGGATTCCAGAGCATTTTTTGGTTTACCTCTATCTTAAAAAATGGCTGAGATAGAGCAGTTTGAAATTCTAGGGTGGCTGACATTTTGAAACAAGACGGCATATTACAAAAATTTTCATTGTTGTAATAATTTTCCCAATCATATGCATAAACCTATATATTCATATCCGTTAGCGCCAAATTCTCGCCTAACTTGGCAACATTTGGCGAAATATCGCCCAATTTGGCAACCAAAATAAGTCTTCATAAATGAAGCCAATTTGGCTATTGCTCAATAATTTGGCGAATTTCTTATTCAAATTCAGTATTAACGAATCTTTTGTAAACGTTTCTTTGCATTTTAACTTGCTGTTTTCGTGTAACATTAGCTAAAATTTTAAAACGAAGATATAGGAAAGCTACCTTTTCCTCCCGGTACAGGCCGGAAGGACTTTTTTCAATTTCTTCGGCTATTAATTCCTGGTTCGAGGCTAATACGAAAGTGTTGCTTTTAATAAACTTCTAAACTTTATTCGAATACATAATTGATAGTTTTCATATAAAAATACGTTTTAATGTTGTATAAAAAATATATGAATGTGAAAAAATTTTATTTAAAAAAAAAAAAAAAAAAAAAAAAAAAAGAAGAAGAAGAAAAAAGTTTTTACTTATATTCTGTAACCTGGGAAACCCCGGGTTCGATCCTCTAGTAATAATAATAATTATAATTACTTTTACATTAGTGGGTCTTTAATTTCAACCAATCTTTCAACTATCTACTGAGTCAATTGAAACCGAAATATTGAAACTCCAAAACTGACTTCCAAAACTTACATAAGAGTCAAAAATTTAATTACAAACCACTGTTAATTTTACACAATACTGTTATAAACACAAGTTGAGCCTAACGGAACAAAGCAAACAAAAGATGTTAAGAATATAAGAGAATATTCAGTAATAAATAATACAAAGGTTCTCAAGTGAAATTGTTTCATAAAAAAAAACCCTGAACATAAGAAAGTAAACGGATAACGGAACGGAGAAACTATATAAATCGAAATGAGGTAGAAACTAAATTTGTCCACTGGCAAGAACAAAAAGAAAATTGAGTTTCGCGTTAAAAATTTAATGTTAAGGCTAATTCTTTAAATCTAGACTAAATAGGCTACCTACTATACAAGTTCAAGTTTTAGGCATAGGCTATATATACAAATTTCTTTGGCAGAAGAATATTAACCATTTTAAACAAAATTTAATTAATTGCAGAGTTACTTGAACCAGTTCACACAAAAAATCAATAGATCTGCGAAACTATGAGTTAGAATTTAATGTCGTTTTTGATTACTTAATTTTGTTTCAGCTAATACACATATCTGATTTATTTTTTAAAACCCAGACCTTTTGTTGTATTCCTACCACGTAATACATAGATTTAGTACAGTCTAACACTCAAATATGGTTACTATTAAAGAATCTGCCTTTTGAAGAGATATTACGAAATAGAAGAGATATTACGTAAGTGATATACAAACGTCTTAAAAATTATCCCCACATTCTTTCTAATCAGAAATGTACTATACCAATACTAATCTTCCTATGTAGCACAGATTATTGGCCCATCGTTGGCAATTTGTGGAATCCGTTGGGAAATGGTAGGGTTGGCAAATGGTTGGGAAATGGTAGGTGCAGAGATTCCTCTAATTTGGAGCATATCTGAGCAAGATTCTAAGCTGAGAATGGTTGTACCACTTTTGGGCATTTTCTGAAAATGGTCAGTTCGCTAATAGTACGGCAAGGCGGACATTTCTTACTGTGGGCCAACATAAAATGACAATTAGCCAACAATTAGCAAACGTTGGCCTAACCATTTTGTGCTACTTGGGTTTCCTACTGAAGCCTATTGACAGAGCTCATAATAGGCTATTTAATTTAAGGTGGTTTAAATTAAGCATGTAGAAGCTTTTTTCCATATTTTATCTTCTTCAGTCATCTGTATAAAAAATATTCAATTAAAGATGACATATTGTCTTAAAGTAAGAAGTGCGAAAATTAATAAGATTTCTGGTCAATCTAGTCTAATCCTTTCTCTATCGCACACTTATTCTTAGGAGAAGAATGTTTATTATAAGCTTAATACGGGGTACGTACGATCTTTACATTTGAGTACCATTATTTTAGAATAGTATTCTTCGCTCTATTTAATAGCAGAATATATACATTTTTTTAATGATAAATAAGACGAAAATTACTACTCAGAAATGTTAATACCCAAAAGTAAAAACGTTCACAACCTATAATGCAGAACCCGAGAAAAAAGTATTCCACAATGGATATTAACGGAAATAAAGAGCAAGTTATTTCCGAATATCCAGGTAACTCAATTTTTTGTCAAACTTTGTAGAGCATAGTCCCATTGATATTGTAGATATAAACTATAAACCACAATTTTCAATTTTGAAGCGTATCGACAAAATTTATAACTAGGCGATTCAGTTTAAGATAGTTGAAATTCTTGCTTTCATACTTTTTTTTTCAGCCGTCTACGTCACATAATATTTAATAAAAATGGTACCTTAACTTGAGTAAGAAATAATATAATAAAATCATAAATTAATAATTTTCACGTTTTCCAGTCTGTCCAATTTAAGCACCTGCTTACATTAGACATGTGATCTCGTGGTTTGTGTTTATCATTTTTAAAAACTTTGCGAAAATAGTTTAATACTTATCATTTTGATCTTGAAGAAGTTGCCGTTAGAGCGCATGAAACGTATGTCATCTATATATTAAAACGTATTTTTAAGCCTTTTGTGTTGTGTTTTTATAGCTTTAAGCAGTAATTACATTTTAATTTGAGTAAGAAAGTTGAATTTTAATAAGATTGTTGGCGAAATAAAAGTTCGATTCAGCATAATCATTTCTGCATTACATTAGATTGTTTTTTTATGAGTTTAATAATCATTACTGAAAAAAAATTCTTGAAAATAAATATTTACTGAATTTATTTTCAAAATCCAGACAGCGTAATTTTTCGTCAAACTTTGAAAGAACAATCCCACACCTTTCACAGCAATTATGCCGTATAGATACCAACACCAATCTTGGATATCAAAATGTATCGACATATTACACTAGTTTATTGTCAGGCCTTTTAATGTAAGAATTTTGAAATTAAACCTTCAGAAGATTTTTATTGTTGTTGTTGTTGTTGTTCACCTTCTTCAGCCGTCTGCATGATTTTTTATAAAATGAATAATAATACCTCAATTAAGCAGAGCCAAAAAGTGCAGGCCGATTTAAGGGTCTTCCCAATAGAAGACAACTTTAACACGATTTGATTTCCTCAAAATAAATATTAAATAAAATAAGCGGCAATTTATCCATACAACGATTCTAGTTTTTCGTCACACTTTGTAAAGAACAACTCCCACCTTTTACAACCAGAAATTATGCTATAGAGACAAAACTCACCTTCAAGCTCGAAGCTTATCCACAATTCAAATTCAGACCTTTTAATTTAAAATAGTTGAGGTTAAACTTTAAAAATATAATTATATATATACATATATGTATATTCATTTAGTTAGATTTACTTATTCATTATTTAATTATTTTAAATGAATTTATATTCATTAATATTAGGAATGTATTTGATCTAATGATTTGGATTAATACCTTTGGTGGGCAATATCATATTTACTTCTAAGATAATGTTTACTTTTATACAGTGTTAATATAATATGTTTTAATTTTATTAAGTGTTTTTATTTAATTTAACTTTGTTTGAAGCCACATTATTTGTGACTAATTCATTTCAATATTTAATCAATATTAATTTTAAATTCTTTGATTCTTAATTCAAATCTTTAGTATTTTAATTTAATTTATTTTAATTGATGTTGCATTTTTAGTACAGTTATTTAATCGTTGTTGTCATTTAATGGTACATTTTTAATGTTGCATTAATTATTAATTTTTCCATATTACTACTTAATTATTAATTTATACATCCATTACTTAGATATTATTCAACATTCTATTTATTAATTAATTTCATTTATTTATTATTTAACTAATGGCTATCATTAAGATAGTAATTTGGTTTAATTATTAAACACTAATTTCCATCCATTACTTTATATTTACTATTACCACTAGAGGGCAGCACTATTTTAAGTTGTTTTTTATTATTAATTTTACCATCTTAATACTTATTTATAACATAGTATTATTCATTAATACATCCTTTAATGTAATTCGATTTTCTATTTATTAATTAATTTCATTTATTTATTATTTAACTAATTGGTATCAATTAAGATAGTAATTTGGTTGAATTATGAAACATTTATTTCCATCCAATTCCTTCGATTCAGATTATATTCCCTTTTACTAATAGATGGCAGCACTAATGTTCCTGTCTATTTTATAATCCATTATATTTTAAGATTATTTCTGGCATCACTGCAAAGCAATTTATATTTCTAAAAAATTTATATTTCTAAAATTGGCAACATGTTATGATTTTTTATGCAATTCATTCCCCAGTCATGTTGGTTTTCATGATGGTTCATGAACTGCAAGGTATCTTATTTATATCTCTTTTCATCTTTATGGATTTTATACTTAATGTCTCTATTAAATGTTCTCTCTGTAATTTATAAGTATGGCTTATTTCCTTGTATTTTATTTTTTATTTTATCACTGATTTGATTCATTGTATTTGAGATGTAGTCCCAATATCATATTTTTTAGCAATGTATGGCTAATATGATGATGAAACATCTCATTTCATTTTATTTGTGGTATTTAGGCAATTGGGACTTGATAAATCTGTCTAAATTCCACAAATTTCATTTCAATTAATTCATTTACTTCCATTTATTCAATTTTTATTTAATTTCTTATTCTTTCAATGTTTTTGATTCCATATTAAGTGTGTTGGGGAATCTTTCATTGTCAACTAATTATTTCATACTTAATTATTTCATTGTTTAAGTTGGTGTTATGATGTTTCATTTATGGTTATATATATATATATATATATATATATATATATATATATATATTAGGGCGTATCGAAAAAATCCAAATTTCTTAAATCTTTTTGCGGTAGTGCGGAAAAGTTGTGAACTCCCTTTATTAAAAAGTGTGCAGAATCTTAAAACTGTGGGTTGATATCTTCTGTCGCCTCAGTGGGCCGAAAGTTCCAAAAATTGGACTAAAAATGATTGAAATACAAAAATTAACAAGTAATCACCAATTCCGATCATTGGTTTGGGGTAGTGCTTACAAGTTACTATTTTGTAACAACAACAGCCATAGAAAATTGTAGAATTATAGATTAATATCTTCTGTCGCCTCATCGGCATCTAATTTTGAAATATTTGACGTATTTTGGTAGTTTTCTGTATAACTGTTAACTGCGTGCACAATACACAATTGAGACAGACTGGGTTTGGCGGTCTGCCAAAATAGTGAAGACAAGGTGAACACCAAACACACGTCTTACACAGCGTCTCTTCAGCAGCCCACAAGGAGTGTTTAAATGCGTTTAAACCTGGACAACACAGTTCTTGTCAGTGAAAGGTATGGTGTTTCCAACAGAGCCACGGCTGCTATTGCATCGAGTGTTATGCAAGATTTGGGTTTTATATCGGAATCAGATACCAGTCTCGTCATAGACAAAAATAAAATATGGAGAGAAAAATCGAGAACTTACAAAAAATTGGTCTCAAAATCAAATGAAAATCGTTCCACTCTATCTGGCGTTTATTTTGATGGACGACAGAAACACTCGAGGACAAGCAGTTTCAAAGAACAATTGTAGAATCGCATTGCTGTATTGTATCGAAGCCTGGTTCTACGTACATGGGACATGTTACACCTGAAAGCGGATCTAGTCTTGATATTTCTAATAGCATTTACGAATACGTAACAAGTGCTTTATTTGATGATTTTAGCAACCTTATTGTTCTCGGGTGTGACGGCACTGTAATGAACACAGGAATGCCTAATGGCGTAATACGCAAGATTGAATTGAAACTTCAGAGGCCAGTCCAATGTATTATCTGTTTACTTCATTTCAATGAGTTGCCATTACGACACCTGTTTGAGTCCATAAACGGCAAGTCATCTGGCCCCACATCTTACACCGGAGGCATTGGATGAAACCTGAAAGGATGCGAAAAGCTTCCAATTGTTGCTTTTAATAGTATTGAATGCATGTTGCCAGAAATTGATCCTACCACCCTCAGTTCAGATAAGAAATGCATTTTAGACATTTCTACTGCCATTAGTTCTGGTGTTTGTAGTTCGGATCTAGCTATCCGGGAACCGGAATGTTGAATTTATTCCGCTGGCTAACAACTTCCAATCGAATACTGAGTTTATATATATCTACATCAGACCCATCAAATGCGTTGCTAACTTGTTGGTTGTATTCATTCTAAGAGTCTACGCACCCTCATGGTTCCGAATTAAGGTTCGTCATTCCATAAACGATGGTGCTAGACACTGTGGCATTTCATCAGCTCATCTCGGTAATTGCCAGAAAAGTATTGTGACGTAATCAGCCCAGTTATTTCTCGCAACGCTTACTTTGCGGCTCCAGAAAACATGCTTTTAGCCATGTTAACTGATGATAGGTGTCATATTAGGACCCTTACAGCTCAGCGGATTATCAAGGCAATAGAAATTAGCCCAGACGGAAATTGTGTTCGCAAATTCGTTATTCCTGCTGTTAACTTTGGAGCTACAGACTATGTAGATCTCAATGACTGGCAAGCTTGTTTTGTGATATCGCCTCCTGTTCTCAGAGAGATCAGTTCCCAAGAATTTCTGAAGATGATACAGGGCAGTATGCCAATGTATTGCTGGGACTTTATGAAATTTGCTTCACACACAAGTGGTTGAGCGGATTGTGAAACTAGTCACTGCAGCCTCCGGAAAAACAGTTGGGCCGCATAACAGGGATAGATTTATTAGAGCGACACTAGAATCCAGAAAACACATGTCAAAATTTTAAACCAAAAATGATTAGAAGCAGTAATGTTTTTGTCATTTGTATGTTGGAAAGGTAAAATAAAATTTGTGTTCGGATTAAAATGAGGTAAGTGTAACGTGTATTTATTTAAATTTTTGCTTTCATTTTCCGAAATTTGGTGTCGATGAAGCGGCAGAAGATATTAACGTATAATTCTAAAACTTTGTATGGCTGTTATTGTTGTTTCTCGGCGTGAAAATAGGGGTGTTTCACTATTTTGGCAGACCATCAAACCCTGTCTGTCTCGATTGTGCATTGTGCAAGCAGTAAACAGTTATGCAGAAAACTATCAAAATGCATCAAAATTTCAAAATTCGATGCCGATGAGGCGACAGAAGATATTAACCTATAATTCTACAATTTTCTATGGTTGTTGTTGTTACAAAATAGTAACTTGTAAGCACTACCCCAAACCGATCAGCAAAATCTGTGATTATTTATTAATTTTTGTATTTTAATCATTTTTAGTCCTATTTTTGGAACTTTCTGCCCACTGAGGCGATAGAAGATATCAACCCACAGTTTTCAGATTCCGCACACTTTTAAATAAAGGGAGTTCAACAACTTTTCCGCACTACCGCAAAAAGATCTAAGAAACTTGGATTTTTTCGATACGCCCTAATATATATATATATATATATATATAGTCTCCTCCTACAGTACGCTGTCTGCACTACTAAATAATGAATAAAAAGAATAGATTGACCTGTACGAAACCTACAAATTTTTAAGCTTGATGGCCAAATGAAATTTTTTTCCTGGCCAATTTTTTTCCCCTTATGAGCTTAATAAATATCCTTGGAAACAAGTTTCAAAATTGGATATTTACTGAAATAAGCGGCAAGGTATTTCCGAATACCCAGGTAACGCAATTTTTCGTCGCACTTTGTAAAGAACAACTCTATATTTTACAACCAGAAGTTATGGTATAGAAGCAAAACTAATCTTCGTAATCGAAGCTTATCGCCAGTTTATATTCATGGTTTTTAATTTAAAAGAGTTAAGGCTAAGCTTATAATTATTATATTTTCTATACATGTTTAGTCCCTTTCTACAACACTATGAAATAATTAACAAGAACGAAAAATCATGCTTCAAGCATAGATTATGTAACACTTTCCAACGCTTCCAAAATAATTTTACAAATCATACCGTTTAATAAGCTAAAAGATAACATCTAAGTAATCCGAATACTTTTATTCAGCCCTGTATAGGATCTATAGATTTGTATATATACTACATAGGATAATAAATTTTAGTTCAGTTAGGAAACGCGTAGCACAGTTTAAAATTCTCCGTCTGGAGTTAAATAATACGGAAATGTGTTCACGAACTTTTGTGCTTCCCTGTATAGGATCTACATAATTTATACACACCACGTAATAGACAAAAAGAGAGTTAAAATTAAAATCGATTTCAGTAACTTAAAAAATACTTCGAGGAATTATTGTTAACAGACAGTAGATAATTCTTTTGTGTGTCCCTGTAAATGAACGATAACAGCTATACACACGATATTCTGTAGTAAGCCTCTTGTAATGCACCTCATATAAATTTCAATGCGTTTTAAATAGGGAAACATTATTTAAATAAACCGCAGACGATTTTTCTCCATAGACGTAATGTAACGGAATTCTTTTGACTGTCCCTGTACAGTAAGTATAAGTGCTATGCACACCCTATTCCATGTTAAGCTTCTTCTAATACACCTTAGTGATATATATAAATTTCAATGCGTTTAAAATAGTGAAACATTATTCAAATAAACCGCAAATGATTTTCCCCCATAGACCGCAATGTAATGGAATTCTTTTGAGTGCCCCTGTAAAAAAACTATAAGTGCTACACACTTCCGTTGAAATAGGGAACATGCTATAGATAACGACTATAACATATAAAAATTGCAGAGCAATCCGAGCATATTTACGAGAGTTAGAGCACGGACAGACGGCCAGACGGCAGACGGCAGAGGGCCAGACAAACCGAAGTCATAAACACTTTTCAACTAGGTTGGAAAGTGTTAAAAACGTAATTTCAGGAATTTTCAATAAATACAATATTCGGAAAAATATCCGAATACTTTTATGTAGCCCTGTATATGACCTATAGATTTGTATATATACATAGGATGCTAAATTTTAGTTTAGTTAGGAAACGCGTAGCACAGTTTAAATTCTCCTTCTGGAGTTTCTGTCAATAAACGGAAATGTGTTCGCGAACTTTTGTGCTGCCCTGTATTGGATCTACAGAATTTATACACACCACGTAATAGACAAAAAGCTAGTTAAGATTAAAATCGCGTTCAGTAACTTAAAACGCACTTCCAGGAATTATTGTTAACAGACAGTAGAGAATTCTTTTGTGTGTCCCTGTAAATGAACGATGACTGCTATACACACACTATTCTGTAGTAAGCCTCTTGTAATGCACCTTAGTAATATATATAAACTTCAATGCGTTTAAAATAGTGGAACATTATTTAAATATGCCGCAGACGATTTTTCTCCATAGACGTAATGTAACGGAATTATTTTGACTGTCCCTGTAAAGTAACTCTAAGTGCTATGCACACCCTATTTTATATTAAGCTTCTTCTAATGCATCTTAGTGATCTATATAAATTTTAATGCGTTTACAATAGTGAAACATTTTTAAAATAAACCGCAAATGATTTTTCCCCATAGACCGCAATGTAACGGAATTCTTTTGAGTGTCCCTGTAAGAAAACTATAAGTGCTACACACTTCAGTTGAAATAGGAACGTGCCATAGATAACGACAGTAACATATAAAAATTGCAGAGCAATCCGAGCATATTTACGGGAGTTAGAGCACGGACAGACGGCCAGACGGCCAGACGGCCATCCGGCCATACGGCCAGACAAACCGAAGTCATAAGCACTTTTCAACTAGGTTGGAAAGTGCTAATAAAAATGGTAGATTGACTTTCATATGAAACATAAAATTTTATAAGCTTGATGGCAAAGTAAAATTTCCTTCCTGGCGAAGAGTTTTTTTTTTTTTTTTCCTTATGAGCTTAATAATGAGCTCTGTATGAAAAAAAAAAAAGTTTCAACGTTGGATATTTACTGAAATAAGGGCAAGTTATTTGCGAATACCCAGATACCGTAATTTTTCGTCACACTTTGTAAAGAACAAATTCAGATTTTTCCACTAGAAGTTATGCTATAGAAGCAGAAGTAACCTTCGTTATTGAAGATTGTCGACAGTTCATATTCAGCTTTTTAATTTAAAATAGTTGAAATTAAACTATTGAAATATTATTATTTTTTAATTTGGTCTCCTTCTACAACCGGCATTACGAAATCTATACTAATACTATAAAGTAGTAAAGATTGCTTGTTTGTTTGTTTGTTTGTAAGGGGTAATCTCTGGAACTACTGAAGCGATTTCAAAAGTGATGGTGGCAAATTGACGGTGACAATCCCTGCTCCAATATAGGCTACATTTTATGTCGGTGTCACTACCCCCAGGGGGTGCAAGAGCGAAAAACGTTCTAAAATTTCGATTTTTTTTATACTGAAGGAGCTAAAAACATGAAATTTGGCATGGTAGTTACTTATAAGATGTAAATGCTCTCTAAGAAAAAATTCTAACGAAATTCGAAATTTAAAAGGGTGAGATGAGCGAAAAGCGTTCTAAAAACATTCTAAATTACAATTTCTGTGGAATCTCTGGAACTACAGAACCATTTTCAAAAGTGATGGTGACAGTCCCTGCTCCAACATAGGCTATATTTTATGTCGGTGCCACTACTCACAGGGGGTGCGGGAGCAAAAAACGTTCTAAAATTTCGATTTTTTTTATACTGAAGGAGCTAAAAACATGAAATTTGGCATGGTAGTTACTTATAAGATGTAAATGCTCTCTAAGAAAAAATTCTAACGAAATTCGAAATTTAAAAGGGTGAGATGAGCGAAAAGCGTTCTAAAAACATTCTAAATTACAATTTCTGTGGAATCTCTGGAACTACAGAACCATTTTCAAAAGTGATGGTGACAGTCCCTGCTCCAACATAGGCTATATTTTATGTCGGTGCCACTACTCACAGGGGGTGCGGGAGCAAAAAACGTTCTAAAATTTCAATTTTTTTTATACTGAAAGAGCTAGAAACTTGAAATTTGGCATGGTAGTTACTTATAAGATGTAAATGCTCTCTAAGAACAAATTCTAAAAAAAATTGAAATTTAAAAGGGTGAGATGAACGAAAAGCGGTCTAAAAACATTCTAAATTACAATTTCTATGGAATCTCTGGAACTACCGAACCCTTTTCAAAAGTTATGGTAGCAAATTGATGGTGACAAGTCCCTGCTGTAACATAGGCTATATTTTAAGTCGGTGCTACTACCACAGGGAGGTTCAAAAGCGAAAAACGTTCTAAAATTTCGATTTTTTTTATACTGAAGGAACTAGAAACGTGAAATTTGGCATGGTACTTATTTATAAAATGTAAATGCTCTCTAAGAACAAATTCTAAAAAAATCCGAAATTTAAAAAGGGTGAGATGAGCAAAAAACTGTCTAAAAACATTCTAAATTATAATTTCTGTGGAATCTCTGGAACTACAGAACCATTTTCAAAAGTGATGGTAACAGTCCCTGCTATAACATAGGCTTTATTTTATATCGGTGACACTATCGCATGGGAGGGGGGGGGATGAAAAAGCGAAAATGTTCTAAAATTTTGATTTTTTTTTTCGACATTGGTGTGGTTTAATTAGTAATATCTGAATTATCTGTGGCAGTAGAATTGCCTCTAATGAAAATAGGCTAATGAATACCACTTGGCATTTTTCAAGAATTACGCGCGCAAAGCCGCGGGTTTTGCTAGTAATTAATAAAAATGGCAGATTGACTTCTGTAAGAAACCTAAAATTTAATGACAAAATAAAATTTCATTTCTGGCGAAGAATTTTTTCTGAAGAGTTTAATAAAGATTGATAATAATAATAATAATAATAATAATAATAATAATAATAATAATAAAGTTTCAAAATTGGATATTTACTGAAATAAACGGCAAGTTATTTCCGAATACCCAGGTATCGTAATTTTCTTCACCCTTTGTAAAGAACAAATTCAGATTTTACCACCAGAAATTATGCTATAAAACCAAAACTAACCTTCGTTATCGAAGTTTATCGACAGCTCTTATTCAGGCCTTTTAATTTAAAATAGCTGAGGTTAAACTTTTGAAACATTATTATTTTTTAATTGGGTCTCCTTGTACAACCGTCTGCATCTCGAAATATTAACAAAAATGGCAGATTGACTTCTGTATGAAACCTTAAATTTTATAAGTTTAATGGCAAAATAAAATTTCATTCCTGGCGAAGAATTTTTTCTCAGGAGTTTAATAAAGATCCCTGGAAAAAAAAAAAGTTTCAAAATTGGATATTTACTGAAATAAGCGGCAAGTTATTTCCGAATACCCAGATAACGCAATTTTTCGTCACACTTTGTAAAAGCATAATCCCATTCTCTCTCACAGCCGCTGCTTTTGAATTGCATAAATCTGAGAATTACCGATTTTCGCGTACCTGATGAGCACCCATTACACAAATAAGCGACGCTTTAGAATTTCAAGCGCTAATAAACACTTGCCGAGAGAAGAAACATCCTATATTTAACATAATTTAAACTACCTCTCCTTTTAAGGAATGTACTCTTTAAAAGACCCATTTTGAGTGAGTATTTTTCGGGGCGCCAGCAAATTGACTTTATTAAAACCGAACTCGAGAAATTGCGGCTTCGGTCGAAGATAACGATGTTTGCCCGTAAACCGTCGCCCCTCACCCCCCTACCCCTTGTTCTCCGCATCCCTGATTGTTTGTTAGAGTTTGGGGTGGATTTGGAACGTCGGCTAGAAAGATTTTGAAGTGGGATTTTGTGAGGAGGGGGGTGGGGGGAGTTGAAATTGTCCCCTAATATAGGCGCGCTCGAGGCAGTCCCTCATCCCGATCGTCTGGGTCCCTCTTCGCAGAAAGAGCGGAAAGCGCGAAAATTTACTGTGTGGTATGGTTTGCCAGGTTTGGCTGAGAATCGCTATCGTTCTGAATGTGATGACGAGTTAAGACCTTCATGTCCGCTATGATTTTTTCAAATGGTTTTGGTTATAAATGTTCTACATACACAAGTGTTCAGAAGCCACATTTGGGGTCGACCACGAAAATCTGATCCCGCTGAAATTAGCTGTTGTCACTAGTATTTTTTATTGGTACTCTTTGAATTATTCAATAGCAGAAATCTACAGAGTGTCCGCGATGAAAGAAGCCCGGTATACAGAAGTACAAATACTTACTATTTTTTATTTAGAAGTAGTTACTACAGAATATTATGAATAACAACACCTCCTGTGAACTATTGAATGTTCAGTATGTTGTGATTCATACTATTCTGTATTTACTACTTTTCAATAAAATTAGTAAGTATTTGTTCTTCTGTATACCGGGCCACTTTTATTTTGACCACTCTATATGACTAAGATGGTTCTCAAATTTTCTTTTCAACAACGCGAAACTTTCTGACATATTTTCTGACACTTTTTTAAACGTAAAGGGCCTTACTATTAAAGCGATATGGAATTGAATAGCGAATTCGTGAATAGCGAATAGTGACTTCATTTTTTGAAAAATAAATTACTTATTGAGTTATAAATTATTCTTGTCACGTGACGACAAGTTTTCCCCCTTTCTCGTGCTGCCGCGTCTGGAATGCGGTTCAAAACTCCCACTTTGACAGTATTTTCTGTCTTTAATAAGAAATAAAAAACTCTTTTCAATTACATAGTTTCTGAATAAGAACACTTTTGGAACAAAAATGAATTCAGAAATATGTTAGAAAGTAGCACCTTTGAATTTGAGAACAAGCTTAAATACAGCAAAAATTGCAATTAAAAAATACTGGTGACAGAAAATCGTAGAAATTGACAGGTATGAGTTATGTAGGTTACAAAGACTTATTTTATGGGGTCATTTTTTCGTGTAGCACACTGTACCACAATAAAATAAAAATTGTATTTTATGAGGTCTAACAATTTTTTTTTTCACTGAAATCTGTTTTGTAAGGATTACAAATGAATTTATCATTAGGAGTCCTAAATTTTAAATCTTCATAATTTCCAAATTGCCAAATCGAATAAATTTCCACTTCATATCCTATGGTAAAATCGATCGAAAAAGCCATATTTGATTTAAAATGAGATATCCCTATTGAAAATTTCGGAGTTTGATGCAATTTCAGTGTGAAGACGACACCCTAAGCTTCTTTTTTTTTTAAACATAAATTGAAAAAAGAAGAAAACATAAATTGAAATTTTCCAATCGAATGGCTATTTCGGGTTGTTTTCTTTCTTTCTTTCTTTTTCTACGACAATTTGGTGATTGAAATGTTTGGTGTGTTCTCTTTTTTTCTCTCTCGCATTTATCTTTGGTCGACTGTACATTCTTCTTCATTGATTAGAAACTCGGCTAGCTGGAAAAGTAGTTTTACAGTCACTTAACTGCGTTTAGGGAGAAACGCAAAAAGAAATCTCAATATCATTATCTTTAGAATGAAGTATTGAAGTATTTTCAAATTGAGACAATTGCAATACATATTTACCAAAATAATGTTCTAGAATATGTAATAAGAGTAATTTTTTTCTAATGTTTTTTAACTATACAGGGTGATGCAGGAGAAACGTTTAAAATTGTGGAGGGAGGAAGAGCACCACTACAACAAACAATTTTTGTTTGTTTTGTATTAGGTTGTATAGTTTTGTATAGGGTCGCAATCCATTTTTTAATCAAAAACACACGATGTCCATAATTCCTAAACTACCTAAACTACTTCACCGAATGACTTTTTGATTGATATCCTAAAGTATAATTTACCGAAAAAAACATATATGATGTTAAAAATTAGGTGTTCGTAATGAAATTTTCGGAGTTTTGTACAATTTCAGTATGAATGCGACCCCCTAAGCTTCATTTTTAAGCATAAATTGAAAAAAGGCAGAATTTAAAGTCGAATGGCTAGTTCCATTTTTTCTCTCACAATTTGGAGATAAAATTTTATAAAACGGTCTTTTTTTTTTTTTTTTTTTTCTTTTTTGGCCGACTGTGTAGTGTTTCACAAACCTTTATTTTTCTTAATAAAAATACATTATCTGTAAAGCTGTGAATTCTTTAGATGTGAAATGAAAAGTGTTCAGATGAACATTATATTGATGCAAAAAATAGATATATTAAATAATCAGGAATTGAGCATTTTCAATGAATCCCGGAAACGTTCCCTTTAAGTATTTTGTCCACGAAAATGAGGCAGTCGTAAAGCTGTTCAATCACAGAAATATTTTTTAAACATAATTAGACACTACATATTAAAGTTAAACATATAATTTTTTCTTATATTTGCCGAAACGTCATTTGAGGCTTACTGTGAAGACCCGATTTTTTTTTTTTTTTTTTTTTTGTGTGTGTGTGTGTGTCTGTCTGTTTGTTTGTTTGTTTGTTTGTTTGTTTGTTTGTATCGCGATAACTGCCTCAAATGCATCTGATTAGCTTGTAATTAGGTAGGCACATTGGTGAAGTACCTGTAATTAGCTGCATAGGTTTTAATTAAATTTTGTTCATTCGTTCAAAAAATATAGAACATTGACTGAAATGAAAATGGTACATTTTGATAGTTGATTTAAATGTTATATTATGGATTTTAAATTTTTAATTAACAAAAATTTAAATTTTAAATTTAAGACTCTTTATTTGGTACTTCATCGAAGAAATAGTAAGTCACTCATTTACGAACTAAACTTTTTCAATAACATTACTTTTAAAACATACCCTAAAAAAAAGAGAAAGAAAAAAAAGAGAACAAATAAATAAAAATTAAAAAATTAAACATTTTTTCACGAAACTAAAAACTAAGTTTAATTTTTATCGCATAAGTAATTTTTGAACATAGATCTTGTGATAGTGAAGGAGACCTTGAAACCAACAGTCAACATGCATGTATAGTTCATGCATAAAATATGATTTAAGGACACCAAAATTGCTTAAAATTACATTATATGTATCGCTTTAATGAAATGTTTGATCATTCTTTAAAAAACAATTTTTTTTCTTTTTCATTTTTTTTTTAAATATTTCCTATAATTATTAAAAATATATATTTTTACGAAAATGAAAAAAGTAATATTTTTGACTCACAGAAAAATTGAAAAAAAATCACTTAATGATACTATATTATTGCAGAGAAATATTTTTAAGTAAACGTCCAAAGTTTTGTTATGTTAAAGATAATCTAACATAATTATTAAAAATTCCTCAAAAATATATTATGTATTACTTTGAAGAAATATTAAAACAGAAATTTACGCAATGAACTATTTCAAAGAATTTACTTTTGAAAAATTTCCTATATAATACTAAAAACAAACAAAAATAAATTAATTAAATAATATAATAGTTTCAATTACAGAAACCTTTTTAAATCCTCATATAAAGATATCATATCATAACAGAGAGATATTAAATCCAAATATCTCAATTTGTCATATGTTAAATATGATCTACAGACAATCAATAAAAAATCTTTCAAAATGCATTATGCATTGCTTCGAAGAATTCATTTACATGATGGACTTTTTCAATTATTTTACTTACGAAATATGTAACATTTATCATCATTATTACACTGCAAAAAATAATTGTTGATTTTACAGTATAAAACTGGCACTCCAGCTGCCAGTATTATACCGTAAAATTAACAGTATTAAACCGTAAAATAAGCAGTAATACGCTGCCGCGCAAGCAGTAATACGCATACCGCGCATAAATGCAAGTTTGTCTGATTTTTTATTCCTTAATCTGTTGTGCAGTTTAAACTGAACTAAACTAAAACTTGAAAAGATTCTTTCTAATGAAGCCGTAAGTAACAGATTGTCTAAATTACACAGTTTATTTTTCCATGGCTGTTCTCAGTTAACATTGTCCCACATAACTATTGGTTCTACATTTAAAAATTCAACTTCAAACATAAATCTTGGAAAAAATGTATTTTTTTTCCTTTTTTGGCTGTAAAAGTCACTGTCAGAAGCAAAAGTTCTTTGTCTACAGAATGACACTGCCAATAACAATTTAAAAATTCATTTATATTTGTTTTGAACGAAAATATCATAACTATCACGTACAATAATATTTTGAAAATAAATATTAAATATATGAAAATATCGAAAATATCAAACATCATATTTTGAAATTAAATAAGAACTATATATCTTGATATATGTCACGATATATATATGCATTGACATATAACACCGAACTCTGCATGTATATATATATATATATATAATCAAACTTTTGTTAATATTAACCATTAAATCACATAAATAATCGACAATAGAAAAGACGATAATTATAATACAATACATATGTATATCCAAAAATGTAAAATTCTCAAAATTAAAATAAGTGGGAAAAAATACTTAAAATGTGTGGAGAAAAAAATCCAATGTGCAGAAGGTGAAAATTAATACAAGAAGCAATTGGAAATTTATATAGTGAAACACTTTATCAAGGGACTTATTCCACTAATATAAGCAAAATGTAATTGATTTATGTTTGAGTAAATAGGCCTGAGCCAAATTTATTAACTCAAATTTCCCGATCAATTACAAAGTCAAATTTAAAGAAAATTGAATAAAAATGGACAAATACTGAATAACTGAACATGATCTGTTCAAAAATCAATGAATAGAGAATATTATTAAATACAAAAACGTATTTAATGAAGAATTGATAAACAAAAACAGAAATATAGAAGTAAAACATACCCAAGCAGTGACATTTTAATTATCAAACACACACACACACACACACACACATATATATATATATAATAAAATAGAAAAATAATTCCATACACATTTTTAAAACATAGAGGTATTAACATGAAATACCTCAATTTTTCATATATTCAATGTATCTCAACCCTTTGTGCATAAATATATTTTTAAATACCCTATGGAAATAACTACTGAAATATACCATATGCTACTCCAACAAAATCAAACAAATTACTACGAACTAGTGATGAAATTTATTGAGTATGGCAAAATGAATGTTGATTTTAATTTTAACATGATACATGAGGCATGACAACATGGGATCATGTCTGTAGAACACAATATGAGATCATGTCTGTAGAACAGAACATGAGATCATGTCTGTAGAACAACGTGACAACTTGTCCGTTCAACTTGTTGGCATGGTCTAGAAACAGCAAATTGATGGATGGAAATTCTTTACAAAATTAACCATGTATTATTTCCGAGTAATATTAAATGAACCAATTTTCGAATTGAACTTTTTCATGACTTTACTTTTGAAACATATCTTGAAATATGTTATATTCATAATTAAAATATTTTTAATAAAATACAAATAATAATATTTCAAATTTCAGAAACATCTTTAAAACACCGTTTAATGATATGGTATCACAACAGCCAGATATTTAATCCAGATACCTCAATTTTTCACATATTAAATATTCGCATAACTGTCACTTCTAACACCCCATGGGAATATCTATTGAAAATATGCTATATGCTACTTCGACAAAATCAAACAAACTACTACGAATTAGGGATTACATTTATTAAGTATGTTAAAAAACTTTAATTTTAACATGATATATGAGACATACCAACATGCGATCATGTCTGTAGAACAACATGACAACTTGTCCGTTGAACTGATTGACATGATCTACAAACAGCAAATTGATGAATGGAAATTCTTTACAAATTCAGAATGTTTTACTTCAGAGTAATATTAAACCACCCATTTTCACATTGAACTTTTTGAATGACTTTATACTTTTGAAACATATCTTGAAATATTTTATATTTATCATTAAAATATTTTTTAATTAAATGAAAATAAAAATATTTTAAATTACAGAAACATCTTTAAAACATCATTTAATCAATATTACAACAGCGAGATATTTAATCCAAATACCTCAATTTTTCATATATTAAATATTTCTGAACCCTTTATACATAAATGTAACTTCTGACACCCCATTGGAATAACTATTGAAAATATACCTTGCTACTTCGACCAAACCAAACAAACTACTACGAATTAGTGATAAAATTTATTGAGTATGTTAAAATAACTTTAATTTTAACATGATACCTGAGACATGGAAACATGAGATCATGAGAGATCATGAGATCATGAGATCATGAGATCATGAGATCATGATTTGTAGAACAACATGACAACTTGTCCCTTGAACTTATTGAAATGATCTACAAACAGCAAATTGATGAATGGAAATTCTTCTCAAGTTCAGCATGGTTTACTTCAAAGTAATATTAAATCACCCATTTTCAAATTGAACTTTTTCAATAACTTTATACTTTTGAAATATATCTTAAAATATTTTATATTCATCATTAAAATATTTTTTAATAAAATAAAAATAACAATATTTTGAATCACAGAAACATCTTTAAAACATCATTTAATAATATGATATCACAACAGCGAGATATTTAATCCAAATACCTCAATTTTTCATATATTAAATATTTCTCAACCTTTTACGCATAAATGTCACTTCTAACACCCCATGGGAATAACTATTGAAAATATACCATGCTACTTCAACAAAATCAAATAAACTACCACGAGTTAATGATGAAATTTACTGAATATGTTAAAATGAATGTTGCTGGAGCACTTATTCTCATGTTTGAAAATGTTATCATTATAGGAAAAATAGTAAATTACCCACTTATCTCCTTAAAAATTTTCTGACGCTATACTGAGTTGTTATGTCGGTGGCACAGCAGTCACAAAGTACAAACTCCTTCAATCAATTGTTAAAATGAATAAAGAGCCATTAATGTCACTGGATCATTTTGAAGCCTTTGTAATTGGATTTTAAAACATTTGGTAACTTCTTTTTGGTGTTCAAATTACGAGAAAATATCGACGAATTAAAAGAACTTCGGTATGGCTTTAATGCTTATTGTTGTAGTTCAAAATATTTCTCTTTTTGATATTGATGCATTCCCAAATTACAGTGAAATCCAATTAAGATGTTTTCCAAGGGAGAGAGAAATTTCTCGAATGGGAAAATGCAGTAAATGATAATGAAAGAAACACAAAAAATACTTAAATGGTCTTACTTTTCATATGTTTCCATTGAAGTGTTTATTTTTAAAATTTCAATATCCATTTTTCTTATATTTATATAGTTAATGATGTAGAGAAAACTGTAAATAAATAAATGAAGTTATGCGTACAGATATGTGCATATGTGTGTCTGTGTGGGCGTGAATTATACATATTTATGCGCTCTAATCATGCACACATATAGGTTTATAAATTTATTTCTAAACATTTAGTAACTTCTTTTTTAGAGTACAGTTTGAAAGTAAATATTCGACGAATTGAAAGAACTTCGGTATGGCTTTAATACCTATTGTTGTAATTAAAAATATTTCTCGTTTTGATATTGATGTATTTCCAAATTACAGTGAAATCCAATTAAGATATTTTCCAATGGAGAGAATTCTTTTTTTCGAATGGGAACAGACAGTAAATGATAATGAAAGAAACACTAAAAAGTACTTAAATGGTCTTACTTTTTATATGTTTCAATTGAAGTGTTTAATTTTAAAATTTCTATATCCATTTTTCTTATATTTATCAGTTAATAATGTAAAGAAAACTGTAAATAAATAAATGAAGTATACATACAGATATGTGCATGTGTGAGTCTGTATCTCTGTGTGTGTAAATTACACATGTTTATGCGTTCTTCGACATGCACGTATATAGGTTTATTAATTTACTTGTAAACATTTAGTAACTCATTTTTTAGTGTTCAAATTGCAAGAAAACAACCAATGAATTGAAAGAATTTCGTTATGACTGTAACTGTAAGGTTTATTGTTGTAGTTCAAAATATTTCTCTCGTTGATAATAATGTATTCCCAAATTAGTGCGAAACCCAATTAAGGTGTTTCCCAAGCGAGAGAGAAAATTTTCGAATGCAAATACGCAGTAAATACTAACGAAAAAAACACAACAAATATTTAAATGGTTTTACTTTTCACATGATTTTATTGAAGAGTTTATTTTTACGATTTCAATAGGTAGATTTTTTATATCTGTTTGTCAATGAAACTGAAAATATTAAATAAATAGATGAATTTATGTGAATTTATGCATACATATATGTGTATTCGTGCATGTCTGTGGACATTATACATACATATATATATATATATAACCGTGTATATACATACGGTTATAAATATTTGGTAGCTGTTTTTTAGCGTTTAACATATGACAAAATATCAATGGACAAAAAAGAAAAAAAAATCGAAATTTACTTAATACCTATTGTTGTATTAAAAGTATCTTTCTTCCTGATTATCTTCCCAAATTTCACTGAAAGTCTCTTAAGATGCTTTCTAAAGGAGAAGTGAACTTTTCGAACAGAAAACACTGCTAGTTGTTGGTGAAAGAAGCTAAATATATTTAAAAGGATGCTATTTGGATGTGGGTGGTGCTCAATCTATCACCTTTTGTAATATCGTTACATTTCACAAACATAAAGATAAATCTGTTCAAAATATCTTCATTAATGTTAAAGTTATGATGTTATGAAGAAAAATTCGCAATCGGATTAGGGAGAGATACCCTGTATTTTTGATTGAATAAATGAATTACGGCTCTCGTTTCGTTCACAAATATAGTTTGTTTAGATGCGTTCTAACACCCCTTAAAATTTTGCACGTGATTTCTGATTCCCTTTGTATAATACTGTGTATCATCTGATAGGAAGTTTTGATGAATTTGACACTTTTAATCCGTTTAAATAGTTTAAGTTAAAACATTATGGCACATCAGTTGTAATACAGGTCTAATAAAAAAATAAGGGTTATACGATCTAACACTAACTGTAAAACATTATTACAGTTGTAATGAAAAATGTTTGCTTCAAAGTGTGAACTTAATCCCTATTGTGCTACATTCTGAATACGCAAAAAAAAAAAAAAAAGGAAAATCTTGATTTGCAGTTGACGGCAGTCTTTTCATATTACTATAGTAGTATTTATAAATAATTAATCATTTTTAAAATGGATTAAGATATGGACTCTGCCAAATAAACAGATAATAAAAAAAATGATAAATGTTAATAAAAAATCATTAAAATTCATTAATGTGTGTAAATATAAATACCATATGGCATCTAAAAAGAAACCATCACATCGTGAAAAGAAAAAAAAAGGTTCTTATTCAGAAAAGTACATTGGCTGTGGGTGACCATTGTTGCCATTCCGCTACTTTTTGTAATTCAGATTTCTTAATTGCCACCACTTTTTGGAAGTAGTAGTATTTGCCTTATTTAAAGACACATTAAGTAAGTCGAATTATACTATTACAAAAAAGTGTTACCAATCAACTAACCTGATTTTTTTCTTAAAGTAGCGGACTGGCAACACTGTAGCTGGAAGTAAAAAGAATGTTTAATTTACCAAAAAATGTGTATTTTTTATTAGTTTTCTCTTGTTTCAATAGTGAAATACCGTAATTTCTGTCAATCACAACCGCCAAATTATTTTCGCAAAATCAACGGTTTTTTACTGGAGTACTGGATGACAGACTTTTTTAACAATGTGGCAAAGATTATAATTTATTTATTCTCTTTTGACGGGGGTGAGTAAAACTTTAGGATAACTGTGCAAATGGCACCACTATCTCATTTTCGATAAGGGGAGTTTTGTCTCAGAGCTCTTCATTTTTATTTTGAGTTTTCAGCCGTTAAACTGTTAGTAACCAAAATTCGATGAATTTTTAATGTTTTCTTGGTATATAATCTGAAAAAGAACTATTTCTGAGAACTATTAATATCATTGTGTACCATTTATGAAGATATTTGGTAAGCGCTTTCATATCAGCTGGAAATGTATATTCACTAAAACCTGTAAATCCGGACCTTGTCGGTAACGAGATCCTGCCTTAAACGAAAAAATTTTATGATCTTGATGGATGGAATACCATGCAATTATACCTAATAAGACGGAAATCTGTCTAAAATGGAATCAATTTTCAGTCCCAAAGCGATCGCGTTTTCATATGTTTTAACATATAATATAATATGTAATTGTATACTATTTAAAATTTACTAATATGTGTTTAAACGGTTTTCAGAAAATAAATCATTAACAGATACCATAACATAAAATTTGCTCGTTGTTAATGGGAGTTGTAAGATTTTGGGACCTCTTTGTAAATGGTACCACTATCACATTTTAGATAAAAGTCAGTTATTGTGAATGGTGGCGGGGAGGGAGAATTTCTGAGTCTACCATGTGCATTTGTATTTCCATCCATAAAATCAATACAATACATTAGATAGTCTCTCTTGCATGCTAAAATTCTTTTTAATTAAAAAAAAACACCGATAGAATATTTTATAATCCAGACTTTGTTGATTCTGATTTAGGACGGACTCTACCGACTCATTAAAGGCAAAAATTTAAGTACTCTTGCATATATTCATTTACAAAAAAAAAAAAAAAAAAAAAAAAAAAAAAAGGTTGTTTTTAAATTTATAAGTAGTGGTTCTTTTAAATACCAAGGCCATCGCAAGCCCTTATAATTTATTTTGCCATAAATGGTATAAATTCTAATGCTAAAATAACAATTGAAAAAATAGTGAATCTTGTATAGAGTAAAAATATAAATGAAACAGCTTTAATAAGTAAACAAAAATCATTATAAGTTAAGAATGAATTAAAACCAGTCATTAGGTAGTCGTGATAATGTTAATGCTAAACTACTAAAACCTCTTCTTTTATTCTATCATGCATTTATATTCTGTTATGCATTTATATTTTTAATTTGAAGTTTGAAATCAAAATTCTTGACCAGTTGATGCAAAAAAGAAATTGATTCTTAAAAATTCTCTTCGTTTTTAATATGGAAGCAAACTGTTTTTAGAGAGCTATTCCGATCATTTTAAAGGTGTTTGGCAAGCAAATTGATCTCGCCAAATTTCCCACATCTTGTCCTCGGCAACCCTATGCCGTGCGACATCTCGGGCAAGCGGGCCGTAATGAATGCAAATGAGGCTAATGCATGGCCCGTGATTCATCGGATGAGAAGTGCTGATTCGAGAAAATTGGCTCTGCTCCGTGAAAACTCGCACCAAATTGGCGGCTAATGAGCCTTTCGACTCCCGCGCCCCAGCCGCCAATAGTTTACACGAGAGATTGGACTACTTCACCGCATTGAAGACAAGTTTTGCCATTGATTAAAATTTACCACCGTATGCTTCGCAATGCAGCACCCTCGGGGGTTGACTCTAACTGCGTACAAATGCCGCACATTCGCAAATTCACATATATATATATATATATACACTCGTGCTGTGTTGGAAACATCGTTGTCGGGTACACAGATGGGATGCATACAAAAGTATTGAAGCGAATGAGAAAATAGGGAATATTTCAATAGAAAATTTCAAAAATTATGTCTCAAGATAGCAATACGGTATTTTCGATTTGTAAGGTGATAGGATACAATGACATTAGTTTGAGGGATGCGTCTTTAATAAAAAAAGGGTTGAACAGTGTTCTTTTTTTTTCTTTTAAGTTTCTCGAACAATTTAGTATAATGAGTACAAATGAATTACAAAAGAATGGATCTCGAAGAAGGTCTAATGTTACAAATTTTGGAAAGTTTTTGTTTGTTTGTTTGTTTGTTGAAAAAATATCTATGTGGAATGATTGAGGATTACCCAATGTTAAAAATTGCAATTCCATAATGTACAAGTTTCTTTACTTTAAATTTAAAAAAAAAAGCAATAAAATAAAAATAATATTATTACTTTCCTTAGCCACTTAACTAGCTTTTTATTACTCATCAATACTCAACATGAAGACAAAAGTAGAAGGTAATTAAGATCGAAAGAAAGGGCTGCACAGAAAAAAATAAAACCCAGTGTGGGTCGAAATATTCTTAGGTATGTGCCCAAATTGGGTCATGCCTGTTTTGGTTATCACTGTGTATCCATTTTGGGCACTGTTAAATACCCATAAAAAAAATTAAACAACTGATTTTTATGATTATAGGAAGTGTTGGTAATAAAAATAGACGTATTTACAAACTATTTACAACATATTTGTCGCAAAAATTCCTATAATAAAATTTTTATAAAAAAATATTTTAATATAAGCATTTTTTTTAAGTACGGAGACGTTTTATTGTAACATTATAAAGATATACTGCTGCGCAGTAAGGCTACTTCAATCATAAACGGAAAAATTAATTGAAATAAATTATTTTTTAAACTAACAATATTTTAAAAATATTGTGAGAAAAAATAACGTGCAGAATTTTCACATTACTATAAAAGTGCACATTGTATCGGAAAACATGAGAGTTCCGCTATCACTAATTACATTTTTTACTAACATTCCATTGAATTAAGTGGCCAATTGAATTAAGCAGCTGATACAGCAAAATAATAGTAAAATCAGCATTCTTGTCACTCACTTGATTCATTACAAAAATCTGGAATTATTAACTTTAACCATTGTTTCGCATAAGGAGTTCTTTTATAGTTATTACAAAATTTAGTTTTACATATTCTACAATACTAATGAACTCGTACATGACTTTCGCACTGCAATCTTACAGATTATATTAGAATGATTTTTTCATTAATTTTTAACAGACTGCACGTTCTAATCCAACAACAAATTTTAACGAAATGCGAGTATACCATCTCAGAAGCCTATTCAAAAAAATTTTGAATGATACCCCATTCGTCTTTGTGCGTTTTTTATGAGTATAGAAAAAGGTATGTGGACATAAGAAGTAATATATACGATTACTTTCAATTGATAAGTAGAAATAGGCAGTCGAATTCAGTTAGGCGAGCTCAGATGTAGCAATAACTTGTTTTGTGCGAGTAATTAGTGAGCAAATGGTTGGTTCAATATAAAAATACATTACGAAAACTTTGTTGTTATAATCAGACATTTTGCAATGATACAATCAAGTATAAAAAGCTCTCATGAAAATTAAAATATGTACATAAAGCTGGTAAAATATATACAGTGATCTAGATCAGTTAATGATCTAGAATCAGTCTCAATTTTTCTATGTTATTACTGATTAAAATGCCTACTATCCAATCTATACTTTCTAATATCTAAAGTAAAAGCTGACATAAAGTACAATATATAAAAGTAGTTTTGGAACTTTAAGCGTATAATGGACACAGTTATAACTTGCACTCGGATTTTTTATTATTTATTTATTTATTTAAAGCATTTATATTTATATTATTTATTTACTCATTTATTTTTATTTTTATTTATTATGATTGTTATTGTTATTTTGCACTCATAACCCTCAGTTATACACTATGGGCAGAGGTGTCAAGCTCCCACTGATCATCCGTAATAATTGGATTAATTTGATCCAGTTTAACAACGTTTCGAACCAGAACATTTATTTGATGAATCTTTATTTATTTAATCTCAGATTTCTACGTGGAATATATTTAATTTCATTTCTTAAAAAAAAATTCTGGTGCGAAACGTATTAAACCTGGGTCAAATTAACCCACATATTACGGAATATTAGTGAGAGCTTGGCACATCTGTATCGGAACTTCGCTTTTCAAATATAGTACTTATTCAAAGGAAAAACAACATTTACAGTCAAGAAAGCGGAGTTAATCTGCCTACGTCCACATCGCGGTTGATTTTATCATTAATACTTTGTTGAACCGTCCTTTTCCCGTTATGTAGACGCTAAAAAAAAAAAAATATATATGAGTGTGAAATAAATTTAAAAAAAAAACGGTCATATGCAGAATGTGGATAAATGCACTATATTACCAAAGGTGACCGGTCACTTGCGATTTTAGACGTTTTGTTAACTATCTAGAAAAATACATGAAGAATTAACCTGAAACTGCAGGTGTGTAAACAGTACAGTATAGATTATATATTTCCGCGAAGATTTTTTTTTCACGAAACCCCATAGGGGGCTGTCAACAAATTGAAAAATAACGAATATCTTTTGGATAACCCTGTAAAAAGTAATGTAGCGTTCAAACTAGAGATTATTAATAAGTGGCTTATTGTAATATACTGTGTTCATTTTTATCAGGATAGCATGTACACTCGTAGAGAAATTAAGGTTTTTATAAAAACAGTCCCAAATTTCGCCAAGTTTTTTGCTTATAATTTGCAGAGTTCTTAATATAAAAAAAAAAAAAAGTTATTTTCAGAAAATATGATAAAGAACATTGTACATAATACTCTGGAATCAGAATAAAAAAATAATAAAAAAATGTTTCACTGCTCATGCGCGAATGCACAGTGAAACATTTTTTAGTAAACCTGCTCATTTTTCATCCAATTTTTATTATTTTTTAATTCTTATTCCAGAGTATTATGTACAATGTTGTTTGTCATATTTTCTGAAAATAACTTATTTTTTATATTAAGAACTCTGCAAATTATAAGCAAAAAACTTGGCGAAATTTGGGACTGTTTTTATAATAACCTTAATTTCTCTACGAGTGTACATGCTATCCTCATAAAAATGAACACAGTATATTACAGTAAGTCACTTATTAATAATCTCGAGTTTGAACGCCTTTGCTACATTAGTTTTTACAGGGTTATCCAAAAGATATTCGTTCTTTTTCAATTTGTTGACAGTCCCCTATGGGGTTTCGTGAAAAAATCTTCGCGGAAATATATAACTTATACTACACTGTTTACACCCCTAGAGTTTCAGGTTAATTCTACATGTATTTTTCTAGATAGTTAACAAAACGTCTAAAATCGCAAGTGACCGGTCAAATTTGGCAATATAGTGTATGTGCAAAGATATATACCAATTTACGCGATACATTGCAATGTTTCACAATTTTATGAAATCTTAAACAGCTGTAACATCATTGACCATTTTAACGTCGGTTATTATACAGGGTGTCCAAAAACATTGAAACAGTTTAAGTTTTTACCTGTTGAAGAAAAAAACTCTAAAAGCAAAAAAAATGCGTTTCCAGTACTATAAAATGCTAAAAACTTTAAAAAATGAAAGTGTCATACGATTTTTGATCGAAGAAAAATATAATTTAATTTTATTGCTTTACTTTTTAGAGAACGGAGTAAGCTTTTTTAAATATAACTTAAATGACACAGGGACCATATATATTTTTTTAATTTCGTAACTTTACAAAAGGGAATTCCTGTAAATGGATTTGGATTCCATGGTGATGAAGGAACAACATTTGAAACATTTATCCAACTGTACCTCTACTCTAAAACTATTGGTCGAGGAGCTAGCTATTGGTAAACGATAAGAAAAGAGACAAACTACGTATACATATATAGAGATGGCGTTGAATAATTAAAATAAAAAAGAAACAAATCAACATATACTTGAAAAATATAACCTTATTTTTCCTCCAAAAATTAAAATTAAAAAAATAATAAAATAATAAGAATAAAATATACATTCCAGTAGATTATACTCGATAGCGGTAATAGGCGATGTAGATAAACTAACCTGAACAATTGTTAAAAATATTCATTAAAAAGTGTGTATACATTAAACGTGCAAGTGTATACATTAATGAAAACATTATAATAGTCTGGAATATTTTTTGAAATTTCTTTTTAGCTTAATTTCAATCACGCCTCATACGACTTCATACTATGGAGACCTTCGTTTTTCAGATACAGTAATCATTCAAAGGAAAAACAACATTTACAGTCAAGAAAGCAGAGCTATTGCGCCCAAGTCCACATTGCAACTGTGATTAATATTAGTTCATGGTTGCTTTTACTCTTAACACTCTATTGAACCATCCTGTTCCTATAATGTGGGCGCTGGAAAAAAAATGTTGGTGTGAAATGAATTACAAAAAAAAAAAAAAAAAAAAAGTGTTATCTTCAAACGCCAAAGGTGAATAAATATGCGGATATACCAATTTACGAGATACATTGTAAAGTTTCGCAATTTTATGAAAGCTTAAAACAGTTGTCACAACATTGATCAATTTAACGTCGCGCGTCGGTTATTATACAGGTTGTCCCAAAAACACTGAAATTCTTTAAGTGTTTACCTTTTGGAAAAAACGCTAAAAGCAAAAATATGCTTTTTCACCGCCAGAAAATTCTTAAAAGTCAAAGTGTTGTAAGCTTTTTGAACGAACAAATATGGAATTTTTATTGCTTTACTTGTTGGAGAACGGAGAAAGATTTTCTAAATATAACTTATGTGATCCAGGGGCCATATACAATTTTAAATTTCGCAACTTTCCAAATAATAACTCTTTTGATGCAATGAAGGCAGAAAGAACAGCATTTAAAACATTTTTGCAATTGGAACTCTACTTCTAAAACCACTGATCTAGGAAGCGATAAGAAAAAGACAAAATATGTATTCATATATAGACATAACGTTGACTTTTTTTTTTTTTTTTTTTTTTTTTAAGGGAGACAAATCAAGCGTATTTGAAAAATATAAGCTTATTTTTAACCGATTTCAAATAAATATATAGGACTATTTTTCTTACAAAAGTTAAAATTAAAAAATAAATAAAATAATGTAAAATAAAATAATATTAATAAAATATGCATACTAGTAGATTATGGTGAATACGATTAATAAACGATGTATATTAAGTAGTTTGAATTATTGTAAAAAATATTTTAATAATTTCAAAACAATTTCATAATTGTTAAAAATATTTAGTAAAAAGTTTCAATAAATCAATGAAAAACATTATAATATTCTAGAATATGTTTTTCTTATTTTTTTTTATCTTCGTTCCAATCAATTTAGCTTTTAGTTGCATTCGTAATTATATAAGTACGTAGCATCTATAGTCGTCGTCTGGTCCGTCTGTATCTCCGTCTGTCTGCATATAACAGCACAAAAACTACCCAACCTAATGGTTTAAAATTTAATATATTTGCATTATAATCGTTGCAGAATTCCGTCGAGTCATTTCAAATTTTATGAAAATCGAATCAAAGCATAAAAATATATTAATAAAAGTTTTCTTTATTCTGTTAAATACTATCATACGTAATCTATAGAAAACATTGAAAATCATCGAATTTCGGCACACCCCTTTTAGATGACCGCAACTAAAATTGAACGACAATCTATTCCTATCATGAGAATTCTAAATTTGGTATTTAGTTAAATTCTGTGCACATGAACTGGAGATGTAAGCCATATTTTGTCATAAATCCAATAAATCATTGATTTGCAACAACCCTTTTTGTGAGATTTTGCCCAAAAACTATTCAGCACCAGTTCAGATAAGAATAGAACTGTGATGACGTTTTGACTCCTTAGGAAGGTGAACTTTTGTTGTTATCTGATCCGTAGAGGTGATGGTAAACCTTTAAAGAAATAAACCATATTGATGATCACCTAAACTATGAGAACATAAATGAATGAGAGGCCAGAATGCAGTTAAGTAGATCGGAAGTCCATCTTCACATTTTTAAGAGTATTTATTGCAGTTGACAGGTTCTGTAAAATTACATATACAGACATAAGACAACTCACCGCAGAGGAAGTTAGGACATACCCAGGACACCGAAGAGCAAGAAGAATCTGAATGCTTGAATTCTCCAAATACATTTTCAATTTTATTTTTGGTAATACAGTAAAACCCTGGTTATCAGAAAAGCATGGGACCAAAGGATTTTTGGTTAACCGGGGTTCCATTGGAATTTTCGGATAACCGGGAGGCTTCGTAATTTTATTCTACCAGATGACACTACTCACCCTTCTCACTTCCCCACAGTCAGGTAAAGCGTTAGTGCTTCCAGGTGTTGCAACAGTCTGTATTCTATTCGATTTCCCTTTCCTGTTTACACGTGTTTTAATTTCATCCAAACTTTATTTACGATGAGTAATATTTTAAAATACAAACGGATTTTTATAAGCATGAAGAGCTCCACAAGTTGAAAAAGTTGATATTGGCAACTCAATATAATGAAGTGCAGGAAGATACAACAGGGTCAGATATGTTGTTGTTTAAAAGGTGGGCGTGATAAGGCAGCGTTAAAACAAAGCGAAGTTGAAAAAAAAAAAAAAAAAAAATCACAACATATTTTGTAAAGAAATGAAGTATGTGGCTATGCAATAAAATGCCTGCATTTACGCAATAGTCCTAATAAATAAGTTAACGCTGTTTATATATTTCATAAACAGCATACTTGTTTAAAAATACCATTTTTCATACTTAAAAAAAAAAAAAAAAGAGTTTTAAGGACTTTCGGTTAAGCCGATTTTCGGATTACCAGGATTCGGATAATCGGAAATCTAATGTATTTAAATTTTATATTTTGCGGTTTCTTTTACTTCACCGCCAACGCTTTGTGAATTTGACGAGAAACATGCAAAAAGACAAAGTATTTGGCGTTTAAAATGAGTTATATGAAAAGGTGAAAGTCCCAGCATAAGTTCCTGGGAAGAGGACGTTGTACAAATTTTTGTGGTTCAAGGATGCAGTCAAACTGCATGAGAACGAGCACGGCCAAACTTTCTTCTTATTCTACCTCCTTCCGCTAAATAGTTTTTGAGTTATGCTTAAAAAAACTACTTACATTGTGATCTGTTTTGGAGCGATTACAAATTAATTTAACTTTCGGCGTTCAAAACGTCAAACCTTCATAATTCCTAAGCTACCTAAACTATTACACCGGATGATTTTTAGTTTAGTATCTTAAAGTACAAGTTACCAAAAAAGCCAAATATGGTGTAAAAATTAGATGTTCCTATTGAAAATTTCAGATTTTGGTACAAATTTAATATAAAGATGACCGCCTAAGCATGTTTTAAAAACATAAATTGATAAAAGATATAATGTTCAGTCTAATGACCATATCCGTTTTTTTCTGTGGCAATTTGGAAATTAAAATGTATTGGGTGTATTCTTTTTCACTATCTCTCTCTCTCTTTTAGGTAGATTTCGTAAGAAATACTACCTATTACATTCTCCCCTAAAGTTAGAACTTTTGAAACATTTTTGCAGATCTACACCGATTATGACTTTCAGAACCCAAAACCACCCCCAGTTCAAAACTTTATCTATCTATCTATGTCACTTTTTTATGGACACGGCAACTGCAATAATTCTGCACAAATCTCTTCTAAACTGATACATAAAATCAAGGGCATCAAATCTCGGTCAAGTTCGTTAATGGGCAAAATCAAACCAAGGGGAAGGGGGGGGGATGGGAGGACTTTTGTGGAAACAGGAAAAACTTCATAATTTCTTAATTATGATATGTATCGAATCCGTTTAAAGTTATTATTACTTCTAGAAAAAGGGCCGAAAATTTATGTAGGACAGATTTCTGATATCGTTAAAAATGGCCCCAAGGGGAAAAGGGGGGATTTTAGAAGAAAAAAATTCATAACTTCGTCTATTACAAGATATCAAATCCGCTTAAATTTATTATAAATCCTTTTAATATTATCTAAAACTTTTATACTGACAAGTTTTTTATAGGACCAACCCTTATAGCAAAAAAAAAAAAAAATAATAAATAAATAAAAAAATAAAATAAAATAAAATAAAATAAAATAAAATAAAAAGAAATTTAATTGCCGGCTCCACCTGCTAACAAGTTAGATTTCGAACAAAACAAAATCAAAGAGACTCGGTACCCTATGAACAGTTTTTGTATATTTGAGTATTATATAATATCTTATTGACATATCTTTAAATTTTCTTTAAATATCTTTGAAATCCCATTGACGAAGGAAAATGATTTAATCAAGAGAACATGTAAATTTTATAGTAAAATTATACCAATTAAAAGAAAATAAGAAAAAATAAATTACAATTTTCTTAAAATTTTAAACGATTTGCAGCAATGTTTTTCTTTCTTCATACTTTTCTTACAAATGTTTTCTATAACTGTAAGTACCAGATTTCCCACAAATTAATAGTTTGAGGGATAATAAATATGTCATAACATAAATAAAAATGCAGTAAAAATGATTATTTTCTTAGCATATTTTATTTTTAAAACTATTTATATTACTGAAAGTCATATCCTTACTTTTACGAGATGTGATATAAGGATCTTTCATTTAAAAAATTGCGAGAACTGAAAAATATCTGTTGAAGTTTTAGCATTTTTATCACGCTGATATATTGAAGAAAAAACACAAAAGGAGAAAAAATAATTTAAAAATTTCAATTCTAAATTATTTAAATTGAAAGGAATAGATTAAAAATCCCCTATCGCAATTTTTTAACTATCAGGTCTGTACGAAACGTTGTCAGAATACACAACATATGTCTCTATTTATTTCAGGCAAAAAATTTAGAAAATTGATATTTTCTTCATTTTTTGCAAATTTAAGGGTTCTGTCTTCCATTAAGTGACTTTAAAACTAATTTTCCATCTAGTTCCGTTTATAATCAGTGCATAAGAATGTACATGAACATAATTCATAAATGAAAAGTTAAAGATATCCGTAGATACAGCATATAACAAGTTACAACTAACATTTTACATGTGAAAATGCTATTAAAGAATTTTATATAAAATTGTAATGATAGTATTTTAAAAATAAGACATTCTTGGCCATTCTTAATTCAATGCAAAATAATACTATTTTTTCAGGCATTTTTCTCTAAAGGCAGATAAGCTATTAGGTAAAGCTAGGAGAGTCTGCGCACAATTCAAAAGAATAACAATAAAAAATCTAACTATTAATTTTTTGCTAAACTATCCATGAATAATTTTTACTTGATTTGATTTTTATGAATTTCCATTTCTATTTTGTTGTTATGTTGCAATTTAATAGAACAGTTGTAATAAAACCAAGAAAGTTATTTTGCGCAATCTGTCCTTACAGGGTTGGTGTGATTGCGCACATGGGTAGGAGAGATTGTTACTAATAATAACTACAATTAAATTGTTAACAATAATAATTACACTTAAATGACATTGTTGTACGGATTTTTGGAACAAATATTATTGTATTACGCGTGAATATTTCAACCTAATGATTAAAGAAACAGAAAAGGAAATAATTTTAAAAACGATAAAAAAAATTTAATTAAAGGGAAAAAAATTAAAGAATCAGAAAAAGCAAGTCCAGATAAGATTACAAAATAACATTAAGTTACTTGATAACACGTTTAACTTAAAATCAGTCCATTTTCATTTTTCTTTTTTTATGCAAATTTACCAATAAGCTGCATAATCTCTCCTAACATGGAAACTAATGGGAACAATGCGCCATCTCTCCTAAGTAGCAGATGCGCAAACTCTGCAATTTCGGTAGGAGAGATTGCGTGGCTTTTTATTTAAAAATGACCGCTACTAAAACGAAGCGTTGATGTTCACATTGTTAGTCTAGATTAGTAGCTTGTGAGAAATCGTTTAAGTTAAAAATATTTTGTACTACTGACATTATATAGAAATTCTAATGAATAGCTATGAAAATTCAAGCACTTACTATGGGTAAACAGAACAAAATAGCAATGCTTTATCTTAGACGCTCAAAACAATCAACGGGCACTTTCAAGTAGACACTCCACTACTGCTGTTGTACAACTACCTAGGGTCGCTGCGCCCTCACTCTAGTCTTTCCTCCCAAACCTCTATGTGCGCAATCTCTCCGACCGCGCCATCTCTCCTGGCTTTACCTTTGTAAATTTTTTTTTTTGCATTTATTTGCATTCCTAATCCGTGAAGAAAAATGCACACAAGTATAATTCCTAAATAAATTAAGGAAAAGATTACGTTGAAGATTTAAAAAATCGATTTTTCAAAAATTTTAGCATAGGTACCTTGAAATTTTATAATCCATTTCAAAAACAATTTTACAAAAATTTCAATTTGAACAGAAGTTAAAAATATCTTGCATAAAAATGTTTGCTGTTATGCTATAAAGTTAACTTTGCAGTCCTTTTCCTGAAAATTGTATTTTTTGGCATTGCACAAACTCTCATTTAAAGACTACATATCATAGAATCGTGAAATTTTGTATATTACTAATTTTTATGTATACCTTTATGCTGAACCTAACTTTAATCTGATTTTTGCCATATCAAATTTTGTGTACTGAAAAATTAAATCTAAAATTGTTGGTAAATTTAGTGAATCCTCTTTAATAAAAAGCTATGAGTTGCTGACGACTGGGATTTTCGCTAATCGTTGCCACAGATTAATCTCGGAAAATAAAACATTTGAAGTTACTTAAAAAATTAATTGCTCGAAAACTATTTGTCATAAAATTGTTAGACAAACTGCGTTAGAAAGGTAAAAAAAAAATGTATTTTTCTTGATATAAATTTCAAATCCACTTATTATGTCATTTTTCAAATATTGAATTTCAAAAATTACCAGATTTCACAATGGAGTACCATAGCGAAAACTTCACGCTTAAAAAATAATGATAACAGCAATGGGTGAGCACGAATCACAAATTATTGTAGCCTTATTATTCTGTTAAAATATAAAAGTGAATTATGATGTCATGAGTGCATGATTTTTATTTAATTCTCGACAAATACTAGATCCGCCATTTCTTTTTAGATGTGAATAATATAGGTTAATTCACGTTATTAAAACATGTAGCTATAAAACACATTATAAATTAATGGAAAACGGTAAGTAATAAATTGTAAACGTAATAGTAAACCGTATTTAAAAAACATAACTTAGTGAAATAAGTATCCGTTTTTATGTTATTTTAGGATATTCCAGGTAAAAGTACCGATTACTTTTTTAAAAAAGGGTTAAATTCACCGACATATTTTGTTTGATTCAAGGTTCTTTTGCAGAAACCGACCAGCGCAGCGGACGTAGTCTGCTAGTATGATTATAAAAAGCCATTAGTTTTGCTAATTAATTTGAATAAACTTTAAAATTTAGGTTTAGTGTAAAATATAGTAGTATAAGTGAAAATAAATGAAATATTAAATATAAAAAAGCCACTTGTGTTATTATCAATTAATAAATTAATATTGCTAAATATATATATTTGAATGTCTGTTTTCAAACAATAAGAATGTGAGAATGTATAGAAAAAAATTGTTGTATTTCATTCACTGATTTTGAAACTACAGACTTTTACTTACTATTTTAATTATTGTCATTTTCAGGCTGCTCAACGTGATCTCCCCCCCAAAATGAAAAACTTAAGGATACGCAGAGCTATGATACTTAACAAGTAAGAACTAATATTTTACATGTCAACATGCTGTGTCTTAATTACATATAAAAGAGTAATAATTTTTTTACAAAATAAGTGACTTTAGTCATTTTTCATTCTCTGCAAAATAACGCGATTTTTTTTTTTTTTTTTTAAGTTTCTTTTTAAACGCAGTTAAGTGACTGCAAAACTACTTTTCCAGCTAGTTCCGTTTGAAATCAATGAAGAAAAATGTACAAGAACATGAAAAAAAATATTTTTTTTTTTTTTTAAATCAAATGAAAAACTCAAGGACATAGCTACGACATATAACAAATAACAACTGATATTTTACATGTCAAAAGACTATTTTGAATTATAAATAAAATTATATTAATTTTAATTTGAAAATAAGTCCTTTTTAGTCATTCTTCATTCTATGCAAAATAATGCGATTAATTTTTAAGTTTCAAATTTTAAGACAAATTTTTAATGTTGCACTTTTTTTTTGTAAGTTTCTCTTTAAACGCAGTTACGTAACTGTAAAACTACTTTTCCAGCTAGTTCCGTTTTAACTCAGTGAAGAAAAATGTACAAGAACAAATAATTCTAAAAAAAAAAAAAAAAAAAAAAAAAAAAAAAAAAAAAATCAAATGAAAATTTTAAGGATATAAATTACGAGACCAGTTCCTTTCTCTTCTTTAATTTTTGCTTTTTCAAATCTGCCAACTCAACAAAGTTAAATAGAAACCTAGAACTGGAAAACAAAGAGAACTGTAGCAAACCACTAGAGAGCACTGCAGCGATGCCAACAAGACTATAGTCAGGTGGATTACAGCAGCCATGCTGCGATCAGGCGAAAATCGCCCCACGCCCAGGTACTAACTCGTCAAGCTAGGCACTCATGCCGGATGGGTAGGGGCATCGTTAGCGGTATATATATAAAAAAAATAGTGAAGAAAAATGTACAAGAACAATAGTTCTAAAAAATCATATGAAAAATTCAAGGACATAGCAACGATATATAACAAGTAACAACTGATATTTTACATGTCAAAAGGATATTTTTGAATGATAAATAAAATTATATTAATTTTAATTTGAAAATAAGTCATTTTTAGTCATTCTCCATTCCATGCAAAATAATGCTATTGTTTTGTTTTTTAAAGTTTCTGCTTAAATGCTGTTAAATTACTGTAAAACTACTTTTCCAGCTAGTTCCGTTTTAAATCAGTGAAGAAAAATGTACAAGAACAAATAATTCTATAAAAAAAAAAAAAAAAAAAAAAAAAAAAAAAAATCAAATGAAAAATTTAAGGATATAAATTACGAGACCAGTTCCTTTCTCTTCTTTAATTTTTGCTTTTTCAAATCTGCCAACTCAACAAAGTTAAATAGAAACCTAGAACTGGAAAACAAAGAGAACTGTAGCAAACCACTAGAGAGCACTGCAGCGATGCCAACAAGACTATATCAAGTCAGGTGGATTACAGCAGCCATGCTGCGATCAGGCGAAAATCGCCCCACGCCCAGGTACTAACTCGTCAAGCTAGGCACTCATGCCGGATGGGTAGGGGCATCGTTAGCGGTATATATATAAAAAAAATAGTGAAGAAAAATGTACAAGAACAATAGTTCTAAAAAATCATATGAAAAATTCAAGGACATAGCAACGATATATAACAAGTAACAACTGATATTTTACATGTGAAAAGGATATTTTTGAATGATAAATAAAATTATATTAATTTTAATTTAAAAATAAGTCATTTTTAGTCATTCTCCATTCCATGCAAAATAATGCTATTGTTTTGTTTTTTAAAGTTTCTGCTTAAATGCTGTTAAATTACTGTAAAACTACTTTTCCAGCTAGTTCCGTTTTAAATCAGTGAAGAAAAATGTACAAGAACAAATAATTCTATAAAAAAAAAAAAAAAAAAAAAAAAAATCAAATGAAAAATTTAAGGATATAAATTACGAGACCAGTTCCTTTCTCTTCTTTAATTTTTGCTTTTTCAAATCTGCCAATTCAACAAAGTTAAATAGAAACCTAGAACTGGAAAACAAAGAGAACTGTAGCAAACCACTAGAGAGCACTGCAGAGATGCCAACAAGATTATAGTCAGGTGGATTACAGCAGCCATGCTGCGATCAGGCGAATATCGCCCCACGCCCAGGTACTAACTCGTCAAGCTAGGCACTCATGCCGGATGGGTAGTGGCCTCGTTAACGGTATATATATAAAAAAAATAGCGAAGAAAAATGTACAAGAACAATAGTTCTAAAAAATCATATGAAAAATTCAAGGACATAGCAACGATATATAACAAGTAACAACTGATATTTTACATGTCAAAAGGATATTTTTGAATTATAAATAAAATTATATTAATTTTAATTTGAAAATAAGTCATTTTTAGTCATTCTCCATTCCATGCAAAATAATGCTATTGTTTTGTTTTTTAAAGTTTCTGCTTAAATGCTGTTAAATTACTGTAAAACTACTTTTCCAGCTAGTTCCGTTTTAAATCAGTGAAGAAAAATGTACAAGAACAAATAATTCTAAAAAAAAAAAAAAAAAAAAAAAAATCAAATGAAAAATTTAAGGATATAAATTACGAGATCAGTTCCTTTCTCTTCTTTAATTTTTGCTTTTTCAAATCTGCCAATTCAACAAAGTTAAATAGAAACCTAGAACTGGAAAACAAAGAGAACTGTAGCAAACCACTAGAGAGCACTGCAGAGATGCCAACAAGATTATAGTCAGGTGGATTACAGCAGCCATGCTGCGATCAGGCGAATATCGCCCCACGCCCAGGTACTAACTCGTCAAGCTAGGCACTCATGCCGGATGGGTAGTGGCCTCGTTAGCGGTATATATATAAAAAAAATAGTGAAGAAAAATGTACAAGAACAATAGTTCTAAAAAATCATATGAAAAATTCAAGGACATAACAACGATTTATAACAAGTAACAACTGATATTTTACATGTGAAAAGGATATTTTTGAATGATAAATAAAATTATATTAATTTTAATTTGAAAATAAGTCATTTTTAGTCATTCTCCATTCCATGCAAAATAATGCTATTGTTTTGTTTTTTAAAGTTTCTGCTTAAATGCTGTTAAATTACTGTAAAACTACTTTTCCAGCTAGTTCCGTTTTAAATCAGTGAAGAAAAATGTACAAGAACAAATAATTCTAAAAAAAAAAAAAAAAAAAATCAAATGAAAAATTTAAGGATATAAATTACGAGACCAGTTCCTTTCTCTTCTTTAATTTTTGCTTTTTCAAATCTGCCAATTCAACAAAGTTAAATAGAAACCTAGAACTGGAAAACAAAGAGAACTGTAGCAAACCACTAGAGAGCACTGCAGAGATGCCAACAAGATTATAGTCAGGTGGATTACAGCAGCCATGCTGCGATCAGGCGAATATCGCCCCACGCCCAGGTACTAACTCGTCAAGCTAGGCACTCATGCCGGATGGGTAGTGGCCTCGTTAGCGGTATATATATAAAAAAAATACCGAAGAAAAATGTACAAGAACAATAGTTCTAAAAAATCATATGAAAAATTCAAGGACATAGCAACGATATATAACAAGTAACAACTGATATTTTACATGTCAAAAGGATATTTTTGAATTATAAATAAAATTATATTAATTTTAATTTGAAAATAAGTCATTTTTAGTCATTCTCCATTCCATGCAAAATAATGCTATTGTTTTGTTTTTTAAAGTTTCTGCTTAAATGCTGTTAAATTACTGTAAAACTACTTTTCCAGCTAGTTCCGTTTTAAATCAGTGAAGAAAAATGTACAAGAACAAATAATTCTAAAAAAAAAAAAAAAAAAAAAAAATCAAATGAAAAATTTAAGGATATAAATTACGAGACCAGTTCCTTTCTCTTCTTTAATTTTTGCTTTTTCAAATCTGCCAATTCAACAAAGTTAAATAGAAACCTAGAACTGGAAAACAAAGAGAACTGTAGCAAACCACTAGAGAGCACTGCAGAGATGCCAACAAGATTATAGTCAGGTGGATTACAGCAGCCATGCTGCGATCAGGCGAATATCGCCCCACGCCCAGGTACTAACTCGTCAAGCTAGGCACTCATGCCGGATGGGTAGTGGCCTCGTTAGCGGTATATATATAAAAAAAATAGTGAAGAAAAATGTACAAGAACAATAGTTCTAAAAAATCATATGAAAAATTCAAGGACATAGCAACGATATATAACAAGTAACAACTGATATTTTACATGTCAAAAGGATATTTTTGAATTATAAATAAAATTATATTAATTTTAATTTGAAAATAAGTCATTTTTAGTCATTCTCCATTCCATGCAAAATAATGCTATTGTTTTGTTTTTTAAAGTTTCTGCTTAAATGCTGTTAAATTACTGTAAAACTACTTTTCCAGCTAGTTCCGTTTTAAATCAGTGAAGAAAAATGTACAAGAACAAATAATTCTAAAAAAAAAAAAAAAAAAAAATCAAATGAAAAATTTAAGGATATAAATTACGAGACCAGTTCCTTTCTCTTCTTTAATTTTTGCTTTTTCAAATCTGCCAATTCAACAAAGTTAAATAGAAACCTAGAACTGGAAAACAAAGAGAACTGTAGCAAACCACTAGAGAGCACTGCAGAGATGCCAACAAGATTATAGTCAGGTGGATTACAGCAGCCATGCTGCGATCAGGCGAATATCGCCCCACGCCCAGGTACTAACTCGTCAAGCTAGGCACTCATGCCGCATGGGTAGTGGCCTCGTTAGCGGTATATATATAAAAAAAAATAGTGAAGAAAAATGTACAAGAACAATAGTTCTAAAAAATCATATGAAAAATTCAAGGACATAGCAACGATATATAACAAGTAACAACTGATATTTTACATGTCAAAAGGATATTTTTGAATTATAAATAAAATTATATTAATTTTAATTTGAAAATAAGTCATTTTTAGTCATTCTCCATTCCATGCAAAATAATGCTATTGTTTTGTTTTTTAAAGTTTCTGCTTAAATGCTGTTAAATTACTGTAAAACTACTTTTCCAGCTAGTTCCGTTTTAAATCAGTGAAGAAAAATGTACAAGAACAAATAATACTAAAAAAAAAAAAAAAAAAAAAAATGAAAAATTTAAGGATATAAATTACGAGACCAGTTCCTTTCTCTCCTTTAATTTTTGCTTTTTCAAATCTGCCAATTCAACAAAGTTAAATAGAAACCTAGAACTGGAAAACAAAGAGAACTGTAGCAAACCACTAGAGAGCACTGCAGAGATGCCAACAAGATTATAGTCAGGTGGATTACAGCAGCCATGCTGCGATCAGGCGAATATCGCCCCACGCCCAGGTACTAACTCGTCAAGCTAGGCACTCATGCCGGATGGGTAGTGGCCTCGTTAGCGGTATATATATAAAAAAAATAGTGAAGAAAAATGTACAAGAACAATAGTTCTAAAAAATCATATGAAAAATTCAAGGACATAGCAACGATATATAACAAGTAACAACTGATATTTTACATGTCAAAAGGATATTTTTGAATTATAAATAAAATTATATTAATTTTAATTTGAAAATAAGTCATTTTTAGTCATTCTCCATTCCATGCAAAATAATGCTATTGTTTTGTTTTTTAAAGTTTCTGCTTAAATGCTGTTAAATTACTGTAAAACTACTTTTCCAGCTAGTTCCGTTTTAAATCAGTGAAGAAAAATGTACAAGAACAAATAATACTAAAAAAAAAAAAAAAAAAAAAAAAAAAATCAAATGAAAAATTTAAGGATATAAATTACGAGACCAGTTCCTTTCTCTCCTTTAATTTTTGCTTTTTCAAATCTGCCAATTCAACAAAGTTAAATAGAAACCTAGAACTGGAAAACAAAGAGAACTGTAGCAAACCACTAGAGAGCACTGCAGAGATGCCAACAAGATTATAGTCAGGTGGATTACAGCAGCCATGCTGCGATCAGGCGAATATCGCCCCACGCCCAGGTACTAACTCGTCAAGCTAGGCACTCATGCCGGATGGGTAGTGGCCTCGTTAGCGGTATATATATAAAAAAAATAGTGAAGAAAAATGTACAAGAACAATAGTTCTAAAAAATCATATGAAAAATTCAAGGACATAGCAACGATATATAACAAGTAACAACTGATATTTTACATGTCAAAAGGATATTTTGGAATTATAAATAAAATTATATTAATTTTAATTTGAAAATAAGTCATTTTTAGTCATTCTCCATTCCATGCAAAATAATGCTATTGTTTTGTTTTTTAAAGTTTCTGCTTAAATGCTGTTAAATTACTGTAAAACTACTTTTCCAGCTAGTTCCGTTTTAAATCAGTGAAGAAAAATGTACAAGAACAAATAATTCTAAAAAAAAAAAAAAAATCAAATGAAAAATTTAAGGATATAAATTACGAGACCAGTTCCTTTCTCTTCTTTAATTTTTGCTTTTTCAAATCTGCCAATTCAACAAAGTTAAATAGAAACCTAGAACTGAAAAACAAAGTGAACTGTAGCAAACCACAAGAGAGCACTGCAGAGATGCCAACAAGACTATAGTCAGGTGGATTACAGCAGCCATGCTGCGATCAGGCGAATATCGCCCCACGCCCAGGTACTAACTCGTCAAGCTAGGCACTCATGCCGGATGGGTAGGGGCCTCGTTAGCGGTATATATATATATATAAAATAGTGAAGAAAAATGTACAAGAACAATAGTTCTAAAAAATCATATGAAAAATTCAAGGACATAGCAACGATATATAACAAGTAACAACTGATATTTTACATGTCAAAAGGATATTTTTGAATTATAAATAAAATTATATTAATTTTAATTTGAAAATAAGTCATTTTTAGTCATTCTCCATTCCATGCAAAATAATGCTATTCTTTTGTTTTTTAAAGTTTCTGCTTAAATGCTGTTAAGTTACTGTAAAACTACTTTTCCAGCTAGTTCCGTTTTAAATCAGTGAAGAAAAATGTACAAAGAATAATTCAAAAAAAAAAAAAAAAAAAAAAAAAACCCTCAAACATATATCTACGACATATAACAAATAACAACTGATATTTACATGTCAAAAGGATTTTTGAATTATAAGTAAAATTATATTAATTTTAATTTTAAAATAAGTCCTTTTTAATCATTCTTCATTCTATGCAAAATAATGCGATTAATTTTTAAGTTTCTCCTTAAACGCAGTTAAATTGACTGTAAAAACACTTTCCCAATTAGTTCCGTTTTAAATCAGTGAAGAAAAATCTACAAGAACAATAATTCTTTAAAAAAATCAAATGAAAAATTCAAGAATATAGCTATGACATATGTAACAAGTACAACTGATATTTTACATGTCAAAATACTATTTTTAAATTATAAATAAAATTATACTAATTTTAATTTGAAAATAAGTCATTTTTAGTCATTCTTTATTGTATGCAAAATAATGCAATTTTTTTTTTAAAGTTTCTTTTTAAAAGCAGTTAAGTGACTGTAAAACTACTTTTCCAGCTGTTTCCGTTTAAAATCAGTGAAGAAAAATGTACAAAAAAAAATAATTCTAAAAATAAATAAATAAATAAATAAAAATTCAATGACATAATGACATAGCTACGACATATAACAAGTAAAAATTTAAGGATATAGTTACAACAAGTTACAACTGATATTTTACATGCCAAAAGGATATTTTTGAATTATAAATAAAATTATATTAATTTTAATTTGGAAATAAGTCATTTTTAGTCATTCTTTATTGTATGCAAAATAATGCGATTTTTTTTTTTAAAGTTTCTCTTTCAACGCGGTTAAGTGACAGTAAAACTACTTTTCCAGCTGGTTCCGTTTAAAATCAGTGAAGAAAATTGTACAAAAACTAATAATTCTTTAAAAAAAAATCAAATGAAAAATTAAATTATAGTTACAACAAGTAACAACTGATATTTTACATGTCAAAAGGCTATTTTTGATTTATAAATAAAATTATATTAATTTTAATTTGAAAATAAGTCATTTTTAGTCATTCCACATTTTATGCAAAATAATGCTATTGTTTTGTTTTCTAAAGTTTCTGCTTAAATAGAGTTAAATGAATATAAAACTACTTTTACAGCTTTTTCCGTTTTAAATCAGTGAAGACAAATGTACAAACAATAATTTAAAAACAAAAAAAAAAGGAAAAACTTAAAGATATATCTACGACATATAACAAATAACAACTGATATTTTACATGTCAAAAGAATATTTTTGAGTTATAAATAAAATTATATTAATTTTAATTTTAAAATAAGTCATTTTTAATCATTCTTTATTCTATGCAAAATAATGCGATTGATTTTAAAGTTTCTTCTTAAACGCAGTTAAATTGACTGTAAAAACACGTTCCCAACTAGTTCCGTTTTAAATCAGTGATGAAAAATGTATAGAAACTAATAATTCTTTTAAAAAATCAACTGAAAAATTCAAGAATATTGCTATGACATATATAAAAAGTATAACTGATATTTTACATGTCAAAAGGCTATTTTTAAATTATAAATAAAATTATACTAATTTTAATTTGAAAATAAGTCATTTTTAGTCATTCTTCATTCTATGCAAAATAATGCGATTTTTGTTTTTTAAGTTTATTTTTAAAAGCAGTTAAGTGACTGTAAAACTACTTTTCCAGCTGTTTCCGTTTAAAATCAGTGAAGAAAAATGTACAAAAAAAAAATAATAATAATTCTAAAAATAAATAAATAAATAAATAAAAATTCAATGACATAGCTACGACATATAACAAGTAAAAATTTAAGGATATAGTTACAACAAGTTACAACTGATATTTTACATGTCAAAAGTCTATTTTTGAATTATAAATAAAATTATATTAATTTTAATTTTAAAATAAGTCCTTTTTAATCATTCTTCATTCTATGCAAAATAATGCGATTAATTTTTAAGTTTTTCCTTAAACGCAGTTAAATTGACTGTAAAAACACTTTCCCAATTAGTTCCGTTTTAAATCAGTGAAGAAAAATCTACAAGAACAATAATTCTTTAAAAAAAATCAAATGAAAAATTCAAGAATATAGCTATGACATACATAACAAGTACAACTGATATTTTACATGTCAAAATACTATTTTTAAATTATAAATAAAATTATACTAATTTTAATTTGAAAATAAGTCATTTTTAGTCATTCTTTATTGTATGCAAAATAATGCGATTTTTTTTTTTTTTTTTTTTTTTTTTTTTTTTTTTTTAAGTTTCTCTTTTAACGCGGTTAAGTGACAGTAAAACTATTTTTCCAGCTGGTCCCGTTTAAAATCAGTGAAGAAAATTGTACAAAAACTAATAATTCTTTAAAAAAAAATCAAATGAAAAATTTAAAGATGTAGTTACAACAAGTTACAACTGATATTTTACATGTCAAAAGGCTATTTTTGAATTATAAATAAAATTATATTAATTTTAATTTGGAAATAAGTCATTTTTAGTCATTCTTCATTCTATGCAAAATAATGCAATTGTTTTGTTTTTATAGTTTCTCCTTAAACGCAATTATGTGACTGTAAAACCACTTTTTCAGCTAGATGCGTTTTAAATCAGAGAAAAAAAATGTACAAGAACAATAATTCTAAAAATAAAGAATCAAATGTAAAATTCAAGGATACAGATATGACTTGTAACAAATAACAGCTGATATTTTACATGTCAAAAAGCTATTTTTTTCATTATAAATAAAATTATATTAATTTTAATTTGAAAATAAATCATTTTTAGTCATTTTTTAGTTCATGCAAAATAATGCGATTGTTTTTTTTTGTTTTTTTTTTCCTTTAAGTTTCTCTTTAAACGCGGTTAAGTGACTGTAAAACTACTTTTCCAACTAGTTCTGTTTTAAGTCAGTGAAGAAAACTGTACAAGAATAAATAATTCTAAAAAAAAAAAAAAAAGAAAAAGGAAAAGAAAATTCAAGGATATAAATTACGAGACCAGTTCCTTTCTCTTCTTTAATTTTTGCTTTTTCAAATCTGCCAATTCAACAAAGTTAAATAGAAACCTAGAACTGACAAACAAAGAGAACTGTAGCAAACCACTAGAGAGCACTGCGGCGATGCCAACAAGGCTATAGTCAGGTGGATTACAGCAGCCATGCTGCGATCACGCGAATATCGCCCCACTCCCAGGTACTAACTCGTCAAGCTAGGCACTCATGCCGGGAAGGTAGGGGCCTGGTTATCGGTATATAAAAAAAAATAGGGAAGAAAAACGTACAAGAACAATAATTCTAAACAGAATCACATGAAAAATTCAAGGACATGGCTACGACATATAACAAGTAACAACTGATATTTTACATGTCAAAAGGCTATTTTTGATTTATAAATAAAATTATATTAATTTTAATTTTAAAATAAGTCATTTTTAGTCATTCCCCATTCTATGCAAAATAATGCTATTGTTTTGTTTTCTAAAGTTTCTGCTTAAATGCAATTAAATGAATGTAAAACTACTTTTACAGCTAGTTCCGTTTTAAATCAGTGAAGACAAATGTACAAACAATAATTCAAAAAAAAAAAAAGAAAAACTTAAAGATATATCTACGACATATAACAAATAACAACTGATATTTTACATGTCAAAAGGATATTTTTGAATTATAAATAAAATTATATTAATTTTAATTTTAAAATAAGTCATTTTTAGTCATTCTTCATTCTCTGCAAAATAATGCGATTGATTTTAAAGTTACTCCTTAAACGCAGTTAAATTGACTGTAAAAACACGTTCCCAATTAGTTCCGTTTTAAATCAGTGAAGAAAAATGTACAGAAACTAATAATTCTTTTAAAAAATCAAATGAAAAATTCAAGAATATAGCTATGACATATATAAAAAGTATAACTGATATTTTACATGTCAAAAGGCTATTTTTAAATTATAAATAAATTATACTAATTTTAATTTGAAAATAAGTCATTTTTAGTCATTCTTCATTCTATGAAAAATAATGCGATTTTTTTTTTTTTAAGTTTATTTTTAAAAGCAATTAAGTGCCTGTGAAACTACTTTTCCAGCTGGTTCTGTTTAAAATCAGTGAAGAAAAATGTACAAAAAAAAAATTCTAAAATTAAATAAATAAAATTCAATGACATAGCTACGATATATAACAAGTGAAAATTTAAGGATATAGTTACAACAAGTTACAACTGATATTTTACATGTCAAAAGTCTATTTTTGAATTATAAATAAAATTATATTAATTTTAATTTGAAAATAAGTCATTTTTAGTCATTCTTCATTGTATGCAAAATAATACGATTTTATATATATATATATATATATATATATATAGTTTCTCCTTAAACGAAGTTATGTGACTGTAAAACTACTTTTCCAGCTAGTTCTGTTTTAATTCAGTGAAGAAAAATGTACAAAAATCAATAATTCTAAAATAAATAAATAAATAAATAATTCAAGGACATAGCTACGACATATAACAACTAACAACTGACATTTTACATGTCAAAAAGCTAATTTTGAACTAACAATAAAATTATATTAATTTTAATTTGAAAATAAGTCATTTTTAGTTATTCTTCATTCTATGCAAAATAATGCTTTTTTTTTTTTTTTTTAAGTTTCTCTTTAAACGCAGTTAAGGGACTGCAAAACTATTTTTCCAACATTTTACGTTTCTAATATGTGAACAAAAATGCACAAGGACATAGCTCCTACTGAAATCAAATTGAAATGCTAAGGATTTGCTATGCATAACTAAAGTATATAAAAAGTATAATATAAAAACTTCTTAACTCTATAAAATAAGGAGTGCGCTAGGCCTGTATAGCACCATATAATAACAAGTATAACTATTATTTTACATGTCAAAATTCTGATTTTGAATTACTTATAAAACTGTAATTGTTTTCATTAGGAAATAAGTCTTTCTTAAACATTCCTTATTATTTTGAAAATAATGCCATTGCTTTTTAGCATTTCCCCTTAAGTGCTGTAGTGTGACTCTAAAACTACTTTTCCATCTAGTTGCGATTTTAGTAAGTGAAGAAAAATATACACGAATGTGAGAAGATCATGAAGAAATTAAATGAAAAAGTCAAGGATATGCATAATTACAGTACATAACAAACATAATATTTTAGACATATAGTCTAGAAATATCTAATGTTGTCTCTTTAATGGATGGATTTGGGGGCAGTATTTGTTAGTTTTGTACATTACTATACCGGTGTTTTTAATGCTATTAATATAATGTTGAAGTAATTTTAATAAATTATAATTATTTTCAACTTTATTTGGATGTTGGCATAAAAACATGGCACACAATTTTGGCGTATATATATGTAGGATTTCAATTTAAACACTTCATTTCCTTTATGACGTACATGATTATCAAATTAACTGACGCTCTAGTACTACTATTATCCATGATTTAAATGCACGATTAATAAAAAATTTAGATCGCGAGATCAGAATATCTTCAAAATTGAAAAAGAGCCAGTCTTCTAATTTTTATTGTGAAGCAAGCATTGAAATGAGAAATATTCAATAAAAGCGCTGTTAGGCCTAGTTTTTTTTTTTTTTTTTTTGGAAATAAATATATTGTATATGTTTGGCGAGAAGTGTATTAGCTAAAAAGAAATTGCTAGTAAAGTTTTGTTGATCATATTTCTAGGACTGTATTAAAGTTCATATTTTGTTATTCAACGTCTATTTGTTCAAATTCCAATAAATCAACTATTTACATATCTTTATCTTACATATATATATATATGTGTGTGTGTGTGTGTATTTACGACATATTCCAATTTCAGAATTAGTATTATTACTTTTTATATATTACTAATCTAAAGCAATTGAAAGTATGTCACAAAATCGCCCCAATAATACTTGTTAAGTATTTCACAATGAAATAATTCAGCAATTTCTATCCCATAAATTATTCTCTATAGGTTGAGTTAATGTCAATTTGCAAATAAATATTTTGTTATGCTGAATGTTCCAACATTATTCCCTCTCTCTAATTTGGTCAAAATGGACTTCCCATTTACCCACTTTGACCGAGATTCCCCCAAGGGACAAATGAAATCATTCAAACAAATAACACTCTCTAACACCCCAACTTCATTTCTAAATCTATATACAGACTTAAATTTGCATCGTTTCCTATAACTGGACTTATTCATTTTAATATCTAATTTCTAAAATTATTTCCAGAAATTATTAAAAATAATGCATTTTCAAAGTTAAGCTTTTTATACACTAATCTTATGCAATTGAAAGTATGTCGCATAATCGCCCAAATAGTAGCTGCTAAGTATTTCACAATGGAATAATTGAGCAATTTCTATCCCATAAATTATTCTCTATAGATTGAGGTAGTATCAATTTGCAAATAAACATTTTTCTATACTGAATGTCCCAACATTATTCCCTCTCGCTAATTTGGTCAAAATGGACTTCCCATTTACCCACTTAGACCCAGATTCCCCCAAGGGACAATGAAATCATTCAAACAAGTAACCCTCTCTACCATCTCAACTTCATTTCTAAATCTACATACAGTCTTAAATTTGCATCGTTTCCCATGACTGGACTTATTCATTTTAATATTTAATTTCTAAAAATATTTCCAAAAAGGATTAAAAATAATGCATTTTTGAAAGTTAGGCCCCCATTTCTAAATATGCATAATTTAAATACATACGCTTAAATTTCTATTATTTACCGTATTAACAATTTGTGACTCAACAGCTCAGATTGGAAAAATATTTACTCAGATGTTAGAATACATCATTTTAAGCATGTAAAATTAATTTTAAAAAATTAGAACATAAAAAATATACATATATATATATATATTGACTAAAAGATACTTTTTTCACATCCGCAATAAACAGAAAATTACATACTTCTCATACACCGCAAAAAAAAGTGTTGATTTACAGTATAATACTGGCATCCCAACTGCCAGTATTATACCGTAAAATTAACAGTAATAAACAGTAAAATAAGCAGTAATACGCTGCCGCGCTTTTTTTTTTTTTTTCTCCAGTGTAATTATTGTCCATTTTCTATTACAAAAGATTAAAGTATGTGAACTAACCTTTTTAAAAAATCAATTTTTGGATATCTCCAGAATTTTTAATTTTACAAAATTTACGAAGTTCATTGTACCAATAATGATGCGAACCTACTCTAATGCTAAATGAAACTTTGGCATGAAAAATTAACTCAGCATCGCCGACTGTTGAGAATTCAATGAACAATTTATATTAACTGCTGTATGTTGGGATATAACAGCAATCAATAGAATCCACTGTATCAGTAACATTGACTTTTGGATATGTTGCAGATATGCAAGGCCGTGATACAAAAAATTAACTCTCATTTCGAAATGTGAGTGAACACGTAAATTTACTTTTTTTTCCATAATATGAATTACTTAATAAAGTGCTTAATCTCTAACCATAACATTAAAAAGGATCAAAACAATGCATTTTTAAAGTTAAACACGTCATTTCTATACCTACGTGCATTGTTAAATTTAGAGGATGTGTCTGTTAGTTATTATAACAATTGCTAAACATGACTCAGTATATGTTCAAAATAAAACCTTTTTAAATGTTAATAATCTATACACTTTATTATATATATATACACTGCAAAAAATAATTGTTGATTTTACAGTATAAAACTGGCACCCAGCTGCCAGTATTATACCGTAAAATTAACAGTATTAAACAGTAAAATAAGCAGTAATACGCTGCCGTGCAAGCAGTAATACGCTACCGCGCATGCGCGGTAGCGTATTACTGCTTGCACGGCAGCGTATTACTGCTTATTTTACTGTTTAATACTGTTAATTTTACGGTATAATACTGGCAGCTGGGTGCCAGTTTTATACTGTAAAATCAACAATTATTTTTTGCAGTGTATATATATGCCCATTCCATTGCTTTTTATGGTGTCTTATCCTTCGTTATTCACATGTGTATTCATTTATATATATATATATGTATATTATTGTCGATTTTAAGCATAATGCTGACAATATTTGATAAAATAACATATACTTACTATGAATATTCTTATAAAGTCCTTCTGATGATTCTATAAGATATTCATAGTTTTCCAATTTTGCTTTTCCAATTTTTGCTTTTTCATCCTTTTAAGTATAGTTCCTTCAGTGTTCATTCCATTGCTTTTTATAATGTCTTATTCTTCGTTCTTTACACGTGTATTCATTTATATATATAATATATATATATATATATATATATATATATATATATATATATATATATATATATATTATTAAATAAAATTATTAAATTGTAATTATTAAATAAAGTTAAAATGTAAGCTTGCTCCACAACAATCTTATGCTATGCATTTGAAAATTAAAATTTGCATTTTAATTAAATATTCTTTTATTATTTGTTATTAAAAAATAATAATTTATTGTATTTTGAATATTTTTATTTCATTTTGATAAAATACTTCTCTTTGTCTTTTCTGTATATGTATATATCCACTCTTTTTCTCCCTAAAGTATTTCTTTGTGTATATAAAAATCTAGAACTACATTTATTCATACAGACAGTTTTGAAAAAATAAAATTATCACCATTATATGTATATATTTTTTAAATGGCTGCTCAAGAAACAGAGAAATTTTCTTTAATTTATTTACAATGCTGGAGTTCGTTACAAAAAAATTATCTTTCAAGTTTTATTAAAAGTCTAAACATTATGAATATATACTTGTATTTTTTTCTTTCAGAAACATATTTAAATATTTTTCAAATACACAACTTAAATTAAATTTGCCCAAGGATATAATGATGCATAACTGAATATTTCATAAAATTATTCACAATAGTTTGAAATATTTTCAAATATAAAAATAAATTGTGCAAAAATTCATTTAGTTCTGAAATGAATCAAAAATAATTAGAATAAAAAAGTAACGCATTGCTTTTATAAAAACGTTTTTAAGAATCAATGACTATTTTAATCCCTTCCTCGTAAATTTCGAAATACTTGTGAAATAAATATTAGTAATTTATTTGTTGGCAAAAAAACTTAATTAGTTATTAAGATGAAATATTTAATTTTTTAAATTTCAGCTAACAATAAGAATCGAACTAGCGAGAATTTTTTTAATAACAATTTCATATGAAATATTTTTTTTTTCTCATTCTAAGACTTATTATTTAATCATATTTATGTTATTTGTATTAACTCATGCGTGGTGAAATAAAAGAAAGTCTTTTATTTCGATTCGATATTTTTCCCCATAATAACCACTTCAACTTAAAATAAATTCTCTAGTAAAACATTTTATTTCGTATTTCTGCAAACTATCAAACAAAGAAGCCGAACAAAGAGCTAAGTCCCTTTTAAAATTCGATTGAAACGAAAAACTCTCGACCTTTCAATTTGCATAGACAAACGACACTTAATTTCCCCAAAAACGAAAATAAACACAAATCCACTTTACTTTTCAAAAGAAGTAACGATACGTAAATTCAAATTTCCAAACAATTTTCATTTTTATTAACGTCGTTATTTTCCATTCCCCTACCCCCCGACCCTCTAACTCTTTTGCCTCAAAATGACAATTTAATCGCAACCGTAGCTTTGAACTCCAGCAAAAATGTTCTCTCGAGAATCAGATTAAACCACGCGAAATGATGCCAATCGTAAAAATCTAAATATTAAGAAATAAATATAAACAATCGTTTTATTCGGAGAGAGATAGAAATTTTCTCCACTTAACAACAGAGCTCAAAGTAAGATCAAAGCGATTGTGGATAAACATATGACTTGTACATAAAAACTGAGTGGAGAAAAAGCATGAAAATATTCCAATAAATATCAGAACGCATCAGCTACTTGTACGGCTGAAGAAGCTTTCTGAATAGAACGAGGAGGTTAATAGGTTCTGTATTCCCGGTGGTTAATTGGCCATTGTACCATGAAAACCGGTGCCACCGCCCGAGGGCGGGGTATAAATATATGGATGTGTAGCCAGCAAGTATTGATGTCGATGCGATGATGCGCCTCTGCTCCTCTCATAGGTAGATACAGTAGGAGATGCCGTTCTTGCGTAGAGAGTTTTGTTTGGGCATTTTCGTCCCGTAGTCGTTACTCTCGAGAGAGTGAGAATCGTGGTTTGCTTGGCAATAGGGTTGCCGAGGGAATCGTTTTGGATTCGAGCATTTTCGTAATGAGAAACGCCAAGCTGGCGTCGATGCTCGTTACCTCTCTGGGACCTATTGTCAACATTTCATACACAAGACTGTCTCTCTTTTTAAAAAAAACCTATCCTGTGGATTCCAAAATAATCACTCTTATGACTGTTCTCAAATACAAACTCTTTATTTCCTGAGGCAATTTCAAATTCGTTTTCTTGCGGATGCAGAGTAAAAATTTCACATATTATTGAGAAGTGAGGTTCCCAAGAGTCGAACAGCGTTTTTCTTTCACCTATAAAAGCAAAATCCTTCTGTAAAACTTTAAAATCAGGTGTTAAAAAACAATTTTCTTTACATTGTGGGACTTCATACACAACTTCACACAAACTTCATACACAAGACTGTCTTAAAAAAAAAAAAAATCTATCCTGTGGTTCCAAAATAATCATTCTTATGACTGTTCTCAAATCCAAACTCTTTATTTTCTGAGGCAATTTCGAATTCGTTTTCCTCCGGATGCAGAATAAAAATTTCCCCTATTATTGAACAACGTTTTTCATTCACCTATAAAAGCAGAATCTTTCTGAAAAACTCTGAAATCAGGTGTTAAAAACATTTTTTTTTTACATTGTGGGACTTATTGTCAAAATTTCATACACAAGATTGTCTTAAAAAAAAAAAAAATCTATCCTGTGGGTTCCAAAATAATCATTCTTATGACTGTTCTCAAATCCAAACTCTTTATTTTCTGAGGCAATTTCAAATTCGTTTTCCTCCGGATGCAGAATAAAAATTTCCCATATTATTGAGAAGTGAGGTCCCCAAGAGTCGAACAACGTTTTTCATTTACCTATAAAAGCAAAATCTTTCTGAAAAACTTTGAAATCAGGTGTTAAAAAACAATTTTTTACATTACAGACGTGAAAAAGATAGTCATCAGGTAGGCTTATAATTAAAGATGAATTGGCGTTTATAGAAAAATGAGAAACGCCAAACGGGAATGCACGTTCCTGACTTCTGTCTGGCGTAATGTCAAAATCAGTTTCCTATATAAATATTAGCATGGCAGATGAAGAATTGCTGAGAACTCACAACATATCAAGGGCAAAAAAAAATTAGGTTTTTTAATTATAATTTTGTTTAAAGGTATTTTAGTCATACTAACTAATTTTTCTAATCCATTTTTGAAATGGTTTCTATACAATTACTGAATGCAACATTCATGCAGTACAAAAATTCTATCTTCATTTGTTATGACGAAAATCATTATTCATTAGGGTCATTCCATATCATCACTACCAGGATATCCGATAATTTCAAACTGGTTAACTTACTGCTGATTATAAATATTTTCGGACTTAGTATAAATTAGAAACTAAAACATATTGCACATAACAAGAAAATTTAAAAAACAAAACACTATTTTAAATGTATTTTCTTTTTTTCTCTTACAAAACAGTATTGAAGATCAACTACTCAAAAACAGAAACAATTTGCTTTTTAGATTCATCAAAAATCAAACTATAGGATTTATTATCAAGTTCAAGAAAATGTTATGTTTTGTATATTAAAAAAAAAATTAAATGCAAAATATTTTTTTAATTGAAAAACTTGAATATAAGTAAATGTAAGCTTGTGTGCTTTTTCATTCCCTAACCTTTTGCGTAGTTTAAGGGTGTATTCAATTCCAAACTGCTTATTTCGAGACACATTTGTAAATTCATTTTTGCTCTAAAATGCATCCAATTGGCATGTTCTCTTATTCAGAAACTTTATAATATCCGTATTGTCTCGATTTTTTTTTATAAAGGCAGAATATATTTCAAAAAATGCTGTCAAAATGGACATTTTGAACCGTATTTCCCGAAGCGATAGCGCTGGAAACAAAAAAAAAATGATCGTACTGTGAAAATAATTGTCTGTAAATCAATTTCTAATTAATTGAACGAAATATAAAAACATGGGGCCCTTATAAATGTCGCCAAGTTTCCTGTTGTTACTTTTAAAAATGAGTCTGAAAATATGTCTCAAAATTTTGAGTTGTTGAGCATGGTAAAATATTTTTATTGAATAACGCCTTAAACTGAGCAACAACCAGAGCAGAAAAGATTCTTTCTAATGAAGATGTAAGTAACTGATTATCTAAATTAGACAGCTTATTTTCAATGGCTGTTCTAAGTTATATTGTCCCACATGACTATTGGTTCTGCATTTAAAAATTCAACTTCAAATGGCAACTTCACTGCATTTTTTTTTTTTTTTTTTGGGGGGGGGGGCGGCTAAAAAAGTCACTGTCAAAGATACTGCTTTAGTATACTACTAAAGTACTTTATCTACAGTATGGCACAATCAATAACAGTTGAAAAATACATTTACATTGTTTTAACAGAAAAAATCAAAAATATCATACACGATAATAGTTTTTGAAAATAAATATCACAAAAAACATCAAATAAATATATAAAATATCGAAAAATATCATATTTTGAAAATAAATATCGGATCTATCATGATATATACAGGTGCGCCATAAAAATTACTGGTAGAGGCTGCATGCATAATATGAAGCAGATTTATTCGAACCAGGCTGTCATTGGTTACCAGCAGTATGCTATCGTTACCAGATCAAGCACTGTTGAAACTTTTTTACAAGAACAGGGAATCAGCAACTGGCTCAAATTTCCGCACGGCAAAATGACTGAAGAAGAGAAAAGAGCCTGTTTCATGTGCTAGGATATTGAAGCATCTTACAGTGAGCCTTGGTGATGCATATCAATTGCAATATGTTTGAAATAGTGCAACATCATAAAAATGCACTACAAACGATTTTTCCCCATAGACCATAATGTAATGGAATTCTTTTGAGTGTTCCTGTAAATGAACTATAAACGCTACACAATAGGGAACATGCCATAGTAAACCTCAATACCATATTTCAGTTTCATAACAATTCGAGTATATTAAGGCGAGTTCGAGCATGAACAGACAGACAAACAGACAAACCAAGGTCATAAACACTTTTCAACTATGTTGGAAAGTGTTAAAAAAATGGACACTTAGATCACTAATTCAATGACTGTGGTAAGAAAACGAAGAAAAATGTCAAAAAAATTACAAAGTTTTGTCAGCTGAAAACATTGAAAATCCGCCTTATCTGCAGATTTTGTTCCCACAATTTAAAAGCAAAATATATCTTTTTAAAAGTTATAGTACTTATTAATCTTAGCCAAAATATGCAAAGTGTTTCAAAACAATGGGCAGGAAAAAATAAAATTTGAAAGGGTAGAAAATCTTCTTATTTAGTAGTTTATCTGCAATAAAACGGCAAATGTTGAATGGATCTGAATTTAAATAAAATAATCTACAAAATGGAATGCAGATTTAGCCTTCTGGCCTACCTTTAATAAGCGTTTCTGTTCAATGGTCAGGTGATTTATAATAGCCTTATTCTGATATTATTGATATTAACGATTTCCCGATACTTAGTAAAATTTTCTGTCATATTATTCCCTCAGATTAAATTTATTCTACCATGTCGATATTATAAAGCAAAAAAAAAAAAAAAAAAAAAAAAAAAAAAAAATGTCCGTGAGTAACGCTGACGTTATATCGACGGTGGCAACGATCAAATGAATCCATTTTCCTTTTTCGCAAATTTAATTACTTCTAAAATTGGCATAATTTAAATTTTATACATCTACGAATAGTGGATAAAATTACTTTCAAATGCAATTTGTTTGAAAAATGTATCTCAATTTACTGGCTTTTATGGTTTTAAAAATAATGGTACTTTTCGGTTAGCCGGGCGCCAGTGATATTTATGCATGTATATATACACACACATATATATACACATATATCTACACATATACATATCTATACATACATATATATATATACACTTATATGTATAAAAATATATATATATACATATATCACTGGCGCCCGAAACTACTAACCGAACTACTAAATAGTCTACTAACCGAAAAGTACCAAAATAATTTTCGAACATGATTTAAAAAAAAAATCTATCTCTATCGCGTGCAGCTCGATTATAGAAGATTAACCCGTTTGCACTTAAAATAATATAACTGGGTCAGCGTTTGTTTCCGGTTAATATTCCACAACGAAATTAAAACTTCATAAATTAATTAATTGATTAATTAATATAAATTAAATTTAAAAAAATTAACAGATATGTAATCAAACTACGCTGTTTAAACACTGAGATAATCAGAATAAAAAAGGCTGTTGTAAGTAGCAAAATCTTTGTCGATTTCTTTCGTCTAATAGCCTCAGACATGCAGTTAATACAAAAGTATCGCTTTTAATAAATTTCAAAACTTTATTTGAATACGTAATTTATGTTTTTCTCATTAAAAATGCTCTTTGGTGTTGTTAGAGGGGCAATCTAAAATAATTATTAAATGTAAAAAATCTATTAACGTTTTCAATTAAAAAAAAATATTTTCACCTTTGTTTTGTAACCCACGAAGCCCGGGTTGGATCCCCTAGTTTAAATAAATTCCATAACTCTAGCATATTTTTTTTTTAGTTTTATTTTCTTATTTACAAAAAATTTATAAAGTTTTGAATACATTTAGTAAAATGTAAATCTAATGTATCACAAAGAAGTTAACCCTTCAGTTCCCAAATAGCACCTACGGGAGCAATTTTCATTTTTTAATTGTTTTTTGTTGTTTACCTCTAAGGTTTGAGGGCTGGAGAAACGATTCCTTGACAGTTTTCATGCACGACATCTACCAATAGTAAATCTTGAAAAAAATGTCATTTCTCACCTTTTACAAGTATTCGTAAACACAAAGCTTAGACAACACCGAAATGTCGCGAATAAAACGAGGAAGTTTCTTAAGTTTTAAAAGCATGATGTTGTAACAGCAAATGGTGATTAGATATCAACAGCGACTATAGTTCCGATGAAGCTAATAGCTCTAAAATTGTCTGTGACGACTTCTTCAAGAATTACGGCACAAGAATATGACGCACACTGCAGAATGCATTGGGAACTGTGGGAGAGGGATGGTTATAATGTAAAAATCGTTCTTATTACTTTTAAAAAAAAATATTTTAAGTAAAGTTCAGGTAAATCAGTCTGTAGCATTCAAAATAACTTTGTCGTAGTTAAAAATATTGCACAGAAATGTACAAAAGGATAAAATTTCGAAATGTAAATTTAATATAAATGTTTGTAAAGTGTAGATTGCTAGTTTAATTCACAAGTTTATCTTTTTGACATGCCAGTTTAAGCACTGAAAAATAACCCGTTAGTTTATTTAGTCTAAATATTATTAGTGCTCTTCCTTGTTAATTGGCAATAGTTTAAACTGCAGAAAACTCGCCGAATAAAATTCAAAAGGCAAGCGCGGAAAAAAAAAACTTAATTTTTATTACCAGGAAATTTAGTAGGTACATTCTAGAAATATTACAACTTTTTTTAATAAAGAATGATGCTCCGCTTTAGAATTAAAGAGTGCAAAATACACTGTAGCATCGCTACTGCGTTGTTTAAGAGACCATTTCTAATGAAAAATTAAAAGCGAAAAAAAGTAATATGTATAATTCAAAATACAATTTAATACATACTAAAACCTAATGAAAGCAAATATTAAAATGAAATTCTAAAAATATTATCATTTTAAATATTGTTCAACATATGAGTTGCAATTTCCCAACTGGGCAAAAACTGTCCGGTCCAGGATTCGAACCAGAGATCTCTTGGCTGAGGCTACCAATGCTCTGCCAACTGAGCCACTCCGGACGAATCTGGAGGATCCAATTCACACAGCTAAGCTTATTGATCATAGCATCTAATCTGATATCTGAATGAGCTCAACAGAATAAATCGCAGGTAATGCTCTTTTGCCCAGTCGGAAAATTACAACTCATATGATTTGGTTACCAATTAGAGTAATTGTGTAAAATTAATCTACTATTATTCAACATCTTTTATATTTGAGCATTAACAATACTTTTGAAATATATTTTTAATTTTTTTAAATAAATAGCCGAGCTTTAAAATTCTTCTTATTTATTTCTAGTGCAAATTTTGATTAAACATATTTTAATTAAATGCTTCTTTATATTCTTCGATTGAATATACAAAGAATATACAATTGAATATACAAAGTGACATACTTCACTGTATAGAGCAGGTTGGCGTAAAAAGCGAACAGTCATCATTTCGAGAAAACGCAAAGTAGCCTTAACGCATTAAGTATGGAGCATTTTAAATGTTTCGATGCGAAATGTCTCAAAAAAAGATGAACATCAACTGTAAGATGGTTGACAAATTTTAAAGAAGTTTCTTTAATACCAGTATAAGAAATTTAAGAATCTTGAGGTACCCAACAAAAACGTGAAACTTCAAAAATGGATAACAACAATGAAGGAAGCCGATTGTTTTCAAAATTGTCTCAATCGAACCTGCCCACAGTCTACACAACAATAAAATTAGATCGAAATGTGATTTTAACTCCATCAACTATTATCAGAAAACGGTAAAAGTTCCACGCGATTATGGTTTGGGATGGGATTTGTTCAACTGGCAAAACACTGATTGCTTTTGTTGATGAAAGCATTAACATGAAACATCAAACGTGCCATTAAAACGTCTTGGGGAGTGTTTTGCTTCTCTGAACTTTGGAGGGGGGGGGGGGGGATTGTACTCACCAGCAGGCTTCTCTTTCAGCACATAGAACAAGGAGAGAACAAAACTGATTCAAGTCCTATCTGATAGACCTTTTTAAGAACTTTTTTAAAGAACTCTGTATTATCTAAATATAAAACAAATGGGTCATTATGTATGATCATGTTACAGAGAAATGCTTGTTCTAAACATCAAAGACGCGTGGACAATGAGAATAAATCTCCCCAGGAGAAATGGCCTAAATACCAGGAGATGAGGAGCGACCCGATGTGGGAATTTTTATCAAAAGTTTTTACTTCCACATAAAAGCGAAAGGCAACCACTTCGAAAAATTGTAGTTTTTCTGTAAGTCACAGATCTATGTTTTGTCTGTTAGCAATCTGATTTTGATTTCCGTAGTTTAAAAGAATTATAAGCTAAAACGTCTGTCCGAGTTGCTTTTTGCCACCCTGTATATCATCAATATCATAAAACGTCAAATTACTGGAGAAAACCAGACTATAGACCATCGGGTTAGAAAAGGAATTTCTTACTCCAAAATAAATTTTGAACTCTAAATATCTATGAGAATCTGGCAGTAGAAAAAAATGTATAAGTAAAAATAGGAACTTACTTTTCAATGTACAAAAAAAAAGAAAAAATCTTTATCATCATATTAAATTAGAGATTATTGTACATTTATATTCTTCAACAAACACGCACAAAAATGTTTTGGAAACATAAATGTTTGCACTTTTACACTTTACGTACTTACTCTGAACAGTGCGTATTTCTAACTTACCTGTAGAACCAATTTTCTTGGAACAGTGCATCTTCGGGAAAAAAAAAATGTCAGCTGGAGAAACAGGAAATGTAACTATTCAAATTCTGTAAAATACGGACATTATTACCATACGAATTGGGACAAGACAACTAAAATAAATGTGTTTTCAACTAAGTGTTTGTGTGTTTAGACAAAAACACATCAATAAGAAAAAAATATTATCAATTTCACTTTTTTTTTTTTTTTTTTTTTTTTGCAAAATATTTTATATTGTATGTAAAAAAAAACTTCTAATACTTATATAAAATGCTGTCATTCTATCGGACTTACTCTGAACATAAAATATTTTCTAACATTGCCTGCAGAACAGGTTTTCTTACAGTAGTCTAATTTCGGCAGAAAAAATGTCAGTGGGAGAAACGGGAAATAGAAATATCCAAATGCTGTGAAATATGGACATTATTATCATTTGAATTTGGACCAGAACACTATCCTAGTATGGGACTAAAATAAATGTGTTTTCACATAATAAATGTTTGGGAGTTTAGATAAAACACATAAATAAGAAAAAAATTATAAACAGTTTCAGTTTTGTATTTTGCGCACTGTTTTATATTGTATGTAAAAAAAAATTCTAATACTTATTTAAAATGCTTTCATTCTATCGGGCTTACTCTGAACATAAAATATTTTCTAACATTACCTGTAGAACAGGTTTTCTTACAGTAGCCTAATTTCGGCAGAAAAAGTGTCAGTGGTTGAAACGGGAAAAAAAAATCCAAATGCTGAAAAATACGAACATTATTATAATTTGAATTGGGAGCAGAGCACTAAAAGAAATGTGTTTTCACTTAATAAGTGTTTGGGAGTTTAGATAAAACAAATAAATAAGAAAAAAATATAAACAGTTTCAGTTTTGTATTTTGCGCACTATTTTATATTGTATGTAAAAATTCTTCTAATACTTATTTAAAATGCTTTCATTCTATCGGACTTACTCTAAACATTTTCTAACTTGGCCTGTAGAACAGGTTTTCTTACAGTAGTCTAATTTCGACAGAAAAAGTGTCAGTGGGAGAACAGGAAAAAGAAGTATCCAAATGCTGTATACGGACAATATTATCATTTGAATTGTTACCAGAAAACTAAAATAATTTTTTTTTCACAAAATAAGTGTTTGGGAGTTTAGATAAAACACATAAATAAGAAAAATATATAAACAGTTTCAGTTTTTTATTTTCGCACGGTTTTATATTGTGTGTAAAAAAAAAAAAAAATCTCCTAACAGTTATTTAAAATGCTTTCATTCTATTAGACCTACTCTGGACATAAAAGATTTTCTAACTTTACGTGTAGAACAGGTTTTCTTGCAGTAGTCTATTTTCAGTAGAATAAGTGTCAGAGGGAGAAACGGCAAATAGAACTATTTGAATTCTATAAAACAGACATATTTATCATTTTATTTGAGATCAAAACATACAAGCACATACACACACACGCACATATATACGTGTTATGTGTATGCATGTGTTTTGACAAGAATACGGGTAACCCGGCGCTATTGTGCACCATTTTTGAGAACAACAACACACTTTAAAACAAAAATTGCGTAAGAAACAAAAATATTGTAAAATGACTTTTGAAAATGATGTTGTTATAGTTTAAGATCATGACAAGATATTCTATTACCATAAAAAGCTATCTCAAATTTCTTTATTTTTTATTAATTTTTTAAAAATAGTGCAAAGTATACTATACAAGCGGGTTACATTGCACCACCTAATATATTTTTATGTAAACGCAAACCAATATCTTACCATGAAATCTTATCATGACATTGACGACAAATGAATTTTTTAGTATTAAAGAGAAAAAATAACCAAAATTCATAAAAATATAATTTATAGTATGAATGAAATTTGGTAAAGGCTTTGGCTTTACTTTATTTAAAGCTATTCTTGAATTCAGGGCATCTATGAAAGATAAGCTAACAGCTTAAGACTGAACTTCTTCAACTTTGCACAAACTAAAAGGGGATGCAAACTTATCTCAGGTTTCCCTCAGAATATAATCTTCAAATTACTATGGATCATATGAGGTAAATTATCAGTCGATGAATATTTTATTAGGATGACTTAAAAAATAATTATTTTCTACAAATAAATAAACTATACCTTAGTTCTAATTATGTCGTTTTTAACTTTAAACTACAACCGTTTTCTTTAGCAAAATTCCAGCAACAATCAAGCATCACAGATATGTATAGAAAATCATGTTGAAAATGGGCTACATCAGTGACTCAAATACATAAATTGGCAGACAGTATGACTTATCGAGCAGCATATAAAAAGTTTGGAAATATTTATTAGAATAGCGTCAAGCAACGTTAAATCTCTTTTCATGATAGATGCAAAAGAACCCCTGTACTTTTAAAGTAACCTGATTGCCGTACCTAAGAATTGTGATCCCCACCAGTGGCTGAGAGGTTCTGCTCTCAAAGCTGGTAGACAGGAGGTGCTGGGTTCAAACCCCTGTCGCGCTTGTCGTCCTAACCGTTCGGAGTTTTCTGTGGTTTTCTTTGAACCTTGCCGTAAATACGGGTTAGGATCCTTTAGAAAGACCCCCACGGAGGGTACACTCCCTCTAGGGCATATATCCCTCGTGTAGATAATCGGCCGTCATAAAATCAACCAATCAACCAACCTAAGAATTGTAGCAATTAAATACGACAAAATTGTCTCCAATAATCAAAACAAATTATGTATTCCCATTTTCATCAATGCACTTTTCTAGTACGACAGGCTTGATGAAAGGCATCACATATTGCGAAAAGCATTTGTTGAATCCGTTCGATTCGTTTTGTTGAAATTTATGTTTTGCATGTTTGAATATCGTCTATCACATCAAAATGGTATTTCTTCGAAGGGATTTCTAATGTGGAAAAAAAAAGAAACAATTATATGGCAGCTTATCTCTGGGCTGTACAGAAGGGTGAAGAACATTTTTTTCTTTCCTCTGAGAAATTTTTTTCATTTCTAACAAAATGAAAATGCATTGTTGCATTATTTAAGAAACTGTGTTATTTTCATCAAAATTTAACTCCTATGCTTCCAATAGTTTAACCAATTATATACGAATCGTTAACTGGCGATCATTATACATTTGCAAGCATACACCTTCAATGTTTCTATCAGAGAGAAGTATGATAGGTGTAGTGTTTTTTTTTATCATCATGAGCATTATTATCATGTTTTCCCGAAAATGAAACCTAATAAAACAATTAGCCATAGTAGGATTTTCAGTAGGTTCGTAAAATGACTCGTATCCCGAAAATAAGCCCCAACTCAAAAATAACCTCATTTCAAAAATACGGCCGCCTTACTTATTAAAATAGTCAATATTTAAAACATTAGAATGGCTTTAAAACTTTGACAAAAGTGTAGCAGAGTTTTTTTTTAAATTAAACTTTGGTGCTTGAATGACAATGCGATGAAGATATTTTTGCAGGAAACACACTTTCGGAATAATAGCATGCCGAAAAGCATTAGTAAAAAATAGACCTAGATAAAGCTCATATTTAAAACAAAAGCAATTTATTAAAGGTTTATTCAAAAGTTATCTAGAAATATTTCCATATTACAAAATTTATTATGGCATTAACACACGACCATCGAAACATATCATTATTAAAGCTTAAACACATAGACATAAAATGTAAAACATCATTATACACCCTCACCGAGATATAAGCACCTACAGTACATACGGAAAACACATCATTATTTCGATTATACTACTCATAAGTTCCGGCCAATTAAAACTCGAACAAAAACAATGGTGGGAGAAGATCACATGAGTGTAACGATATAAATGTAAATTTTTGTCACTGAAAATACGAAAATAAATGTAAACTCAGTTATATGAATGTATGAATAAACGTATTTTTTTTAAATCTATGAATGAGAATTATTGTGCATAAAAAATATAAGATATCCCATAAAAATAAGCCTTAATGTGTTTTTAGAGCAAAATTTAATATAAAACCCTATCTTATTTTGGAGGAAACACCGTAAGTACATTGCAAGAAATAATTGTTGATTTTGCAGTATAAAACTGGCATCCCAGCTGCCAGTATTATACCGTAAAATTAACAGTATTAAACAGTAAAATAAGCAGTAATGCGCTGCCGTGCAAGCAGTAATACGCTACCGTGCATGCGCGGTAGCGTATTACTGCTTGCACGGCAGCGTATTACTGCTTATTTTACTGTTTAATACTGTTAATTTTACGGTATAATACTGGCAGCTGGGATGCCAGTTTTATACTGTAAAATCAACAATTATTTTTTGCAGTGTAGGGATCAGGGAGATTGGAGGTTATCTTTTCTGCTTTCTTGCTTATTTCTGATTATCCTCCTCAGAAATATTTTTGGAAAAGTTGAATAAACAATATAAAAGCTAAAAAAATTTTTTTGGCAGTGCATTACAAAAACTAATAAATCACTCTGCATCATTATTTATATCTACTTATATGTATGTATACAAAAACATGGAAATTTATGTACCTTTCCCGATGTACTTTTGCAAGTCTCTTTTGTATGTTATGCAGTAATTTTGATTCTTAAAGTATGAAATGCAGACATTTTTTAAAAATAAAATCATAAAGTAAGGCATAATTAAAACATCACTTTTATATAACTTTCATGTAAAGTTTTAGGACGAAATTATTGAAAATAGGATTTCTAAAATTTGGCGTATCTAGCATTTTTCCAAAATTTTTCGATCATATAATAGTTTATTTTTCTATAATTTGTTAAAGAGTTAAATTTTTATTACTTTTTTATAAAGGCTTTAGTGGGTCTTCCCCATTTTTAAACGCACTCCCCCCCCCCCCCCCCCTCCCACACACACATCCTACCAAATTAACTAAGTTACGCTAGAATATCTCATTGACTTTTACTGATTCATGATTGGGTTCAAAAGTTCTAAACGACCAATTCACTCGTAGACACGTGCGTTTTGTAAACATCAAGTAGAGTAAACATTACAATTAATTAAATATAACACGGTATTTCAGACATACAATTTTTAATACAATAAACTCAGCACGAGTGAAAAATTAGCGGGGCGCAGGATTCGATCCTGTGTCCAGTGTCTGTTTGCTGGTCGGTGACATTCCCCAACATGGATTAATAGAGAGAAAAGAATCGTCCGGGTTAGAGCAACAGCACGTTACGCTGTGCACCCAAAGTTCGAGTCCTAATTTAATTTTTCACTTGTGTTGGGTTTCTTGTATTAAAAATTGTAGGTATGTCTGAAAAAGCGTGCTCGTTAATTAATTGTAGCTTTGATGAATTGAGATGTTAATTTATGTACTTTATTAGTGTAAAAATTAACAAGTTGGAAATTGTACGTTAAACTCTAAGTGCGTTCTTACTGTAAGTATTCTTACAATATCAAAAACTCATCGTTATTATTTCAGTGAAATGATTTATATCGTCTGTTATGAGAGAAATGAGCATGCCTTTCTTTTCTTTTATTGCGTATGCCACGTTTACAGATGCGAATTTTTTTTTCGACACCAGATAGCGCTGCAAAATTCACCATAGAGATCTTGCTTTGCGAAAGATTACCTCCATGGTTTAATATTTCTATGATTCACGATGAACGAATTTCTTGTGTTTATTAATATTGTGCTTTAATTGATATTGGGATTAACATTGGGTTTTTAACCTAATTTTAACTGAAGTTATCTCAGAGTCTATACATTTATGAAGGTAACTCATCTCTCAAACAAACAATTTTTTTGAACGATCTTTCAAAAAAAAAAAAAACTTTTATACAATTTTATTCGAAAAATTTTTTTTAATAAAAATGGCCGCCTGGCATATGAAAAAAGAAATGGTTAGCCCGTATTTGTTTTCCTCAGTCACACGACTTTCGCTTTTATTATATAGATTATGTATGATAGGAGTTAATAGAATGAAGAAAACTTTTATTAATATCTTTTTAAGTTTTGATTCAATTTTCATAAAATTTGAAATCATTCGACAAAATTCTGCAGTGATTATATATATTAAATTTTCGGTTGGGTAGTTTTTGTGTTGCTATATGCGGGCATACGGACAGGTGGGCGGATGGACGGACCAGCGATGACTATAGGTGCTACGTATTTATATAATTTCGAAAGCACCTAAAAACCAGTTTTACGAAATATTTGATAACGATTCTCTGTGTAACCTTTATTTGTTGTTTATTGTAAGTTTATTGTAAGTTTATTCTAAGTTTATTGTAAAACAAAATTTAAAATCCACTCAGAACATAAAATTTATATGATCGTACTGAAATTTTGTACAGATATGTAAAAAATATGGAATTTTGGGGTAAAATAATAACGAAGCCATGAATATTGTGAATGAAAAATTATTGGTATAATATAGGTAGCTCTCTCTCTCTCTCTCTCTCTCTATATATATATATATATATATATATATATATTGGTACTTACGTATTATCCGGGCCAGGTAGATAGATCGCCAAAAGTGGTTGTCAATCGCCAATCGTGTTCAGAAAGGTAATTCAATGTACGTTTAATAAATACATAGAATCGTTAAAAGTGATAAATAATATAAACGCTAACTAAAACTAGTCTTCGGGGGCCACCGTAATACTTACCCATCATGTACACTATATTTCAAATGATGATCGGTCATTTGCGATTTTAGACGTTTTGTTAAATATCTAGAAAGATACATGAGGAATTATCCTGAAACTTCATGAGCGTAAACAACATGATAAACGTCATATATTTCCGTGAAGATTTTTTCCCCGAAACACCATAAGGGGCGGTCAACAAATTGAAGAAAATCGAATATCTTTTGGATAACTCTGTAGAAACTAATATTGCAAAAGCATTCAAACTGTAGATCATGATTAAGTGGCTTATTGTAATAATTTGGGTTCATTTTTATGAAGATAGCATGTATACTCGAAGAGAAATTTAGGTTTTTATAAAAACAGTCCCAAATTTTACCAAGTTTTTTGCTTATAATGTGCAGAGTTTTTACTATAAAAACAAGTTATTTTCAGAAAATATGACAAACAAAATTGTACACAATACCCTGCAATCAGAATTAAAAAATAAAAAAAATTGTATGAAAAATGAGCAGGTTTCCTAAATATTGTTTCACTGCGCATGCGCGAATTCAATCAAAATATACTGTGCATAATATATTAGCTAAATGTATAGACCAACTTTTATGAAAGTCTCAAAAACATAGCTTGAAAATTCTGATAGTAATCGTCGATAGAATAAGCTCGAATTTCGCTGTTCCCAAAAGAAAGCAAAAAGATGAGGGGTTATATCCAAATATACTAGCTTATGAAAGTTGACATAATAAGAATGAAATGTCTCTCATTCTATATTTGATACAGCCCCTCATATTTTTGCTTTCTTTTGGGAACAGCGAATTTCGAGCTTATTCTATCGACGATTACTATCAGAATTTTCAAGCTATGTTTTTGAGACTTTCATAAAAGTTGGTCTATACATTTAGCTAATTATTATGCATAGTATATTTTGATTGAAATCGCGCATGCGCAGTGAAACAATATTTAGTAAACCTTCTCATTTTTTCAGACAATTTTTATTATTTTTTAATTCTTATTGCAGGGTATTGTGTACAATTTTGTTTGTCATATTTTCTGAAAATAACTTGTTTTTATATTAAAAACTCTGCAAATAAATTATATGCAAAAAACTTGATAAAATTTGGGACTGTTTTTATAAAAACCTGAATTTCTCTTCGAGTATACATGCTATCTTCATAAAAATGAACCCAAATTATTACAATTATCTACTTAATCATAATCTACAGTTTGAATGCTTTTGCAATATTAGTTGTTACAGGGTTATCCAAAATATATTCGTTTTTCTTCAATTTGTTGACGGCCCCTTATGAGGTTTCGGGAAAAAATCTTCGCGGAAATATATGACGTCTATCATGTTGTTTACACTCCTGAAGTTTCAGGATAATTCCTCATGTAGCTTTTCAGATATTTAACAAAACGTCTAAAATCGCAAGTGACCAGTCATCATTGGAAATATAGTGTAAATGCATAATATATAAAATATGAAAATAAAACATATGCAAACTATATATAAAATGCATTGCAATTCGAATAAAATCGTGGCTTGTTGACGTCATGAACTTTAAATGCTCTATTACTGAATTGCGTAAAAGAAACATCCTTATAACTCCAAAAATGATAATCATATTAACTAACGGTTTACTGCGTCGGATTAAGAGTCTCATTTCCAATTAAAATATATCTTTGAATTGAAATTTCAATGAAATACAGGATCATGAAAAATCGAAGAATGTGAAAAATAGGATTACAAATATCTTGGCAACTCCTTATCCGATCGACTTCATTCTTTATGCAAAATTTATTTTTTTATTGCCTTTTATATTCACTCCTTAAAATAAACAATTTCGAAAAATTTTATTTACCTTTTGTCAGAACGAATATTTCGAGAGTCCGAAAAAAATAGTTCCCGATAATCGAGGTTACTGAAATTCAATAAGTTTCTTCCCATTATTACATACTAAGTACATACCAAATTTCAAGTCTCTACCTCAATTTGTTCGGGAGATAGAGTGTTTACAGACACACACACACAGACGGCAAATTTTTTTCCCTAAAAATATGTTTTTCGGAATCTCCGGTGTCTGAAACGTGTAAATCCGTCAATTTTTTTTTTTCGATTTTCAAAACGATTACAAGCTTTACCCTATACTACGTATGATGGGTAAGTAATAATACAAAACAGCAATTTAGTATACATTCATTAAATACATAAAAACGAATTGACGGTTTATAGCCATAAACGATACTAACGATGTTATTTTTATTTCCCGCAATTTCTTATGCCCATCAAAATGAATATATAATATCTATATCTATGCTCTATCATATTATATAGTTATACGTAAATAAATACTTCTGACACTGACTTTAATATTCTAACTAAATAATATTAACAATGGACTTAAAATAAAGAAATAATCCTTCTATATTAAAAAAAAGTAATCTGGAACTGAGCCAAAAACGAAATGGACCAATCAAATTCTGCGTAGATATTCCGGGTTATTCTCATCGCTTTTTTACTAGAGACTTTTTTAAGGAGCTATTACTTTTTTTCTAGCCATCCTATGGATTCGAAAATCAAACCACCAGACGCGAAATATAACAAACTTTCAGAAATTAAAAAAATTATCACGGTCGGACAATAAAAACTCAAAAAATCCTTAAAAATCGAGTAAAAAATCTTTCATTGAAAAAGTCATTTTTTATATATTGTTGCCAATTTCTAAATAAGCGCAAAGGATTACTATGTTTTATCTCAAATAAAAAATGTATTTGCGCGAGATTATTGAAAACAATAATGAAAGTTTAAAATAATAATTAAATGATCACGTGTTGAAAGCAGGAAATAAAGAAAATTACGTCATAAAAATTGTGTTTATACATGAATATTGAAAATTAAAAAGATGAATTAAATGAAAAAGCATTATAACCAGGTAATTGAAAAAGCATTATAACCTGATTACAGAAGAAAGTTGCCGTTCGTGATATCATCATCATCATCTTTTTAAAACAGGATACATTACCAGGTTTTAAGAGGCTGTGAAATCAGAACGGGGGTTGGTGAGCGTAGCGAGCAGGGGGCAGAGCCCCCTAGTAATAATAAAAAAAAAGGTTACTGTAATTAATATTTTCTGCGCCATTGTTGGCGCAGTGAATTAACCTGATAATACGTAAGTATCTATATTGTATATCAAGTATTTGAAAGTAAGGTAAATTAGTAGAATTTTTCTTGTGCAACCATTATTGCTGTACGAATTTGAGAAGTATCAAATGGTTACTTTTTCATTAATTAAAAAAAAACCTCAAAATCAAACAATTGCATTAAAACTTGCTGTGGAGTATTCTTTAGAGTTACTTCATTTCACTTTATTTTGTATTTCTGGTAAAAATGCAGAATGCACAGGGAAAATATTTACAGTGCTTATATGAATTAAAATGTTAAATGCGCAAATATACAATTTTAGATAAGTTTATTTTCATATATTTTAGAGGGAGGGAGTCTTAATTAACTTTATATAAAAAGGTGTCAAACCTCGCACAAAGTGTTTCTGTAAAATTGTTTTATTTAAAATTTCAACATTGGCTTGACTATGTAAAATATATTTTATGACTTAAAATTTATGACGATAAATTTTTAATTTAGATATTGGAATGCAGAAAGCTATCAGCAGTCAAACGTAGAAATATCCTCATTTTAGCTATACTTTGATAGTTAAAAACTGCATTTTCAACTATGTGAAAGTCTACCAATTTACGATTATTCACAAAAGTTCATAATAATTTCTAAAATTTCCAAACTATAATTGTGTAAAAAAATGCATGATTATTGAGTAAAATCAACCAAATTTTATTTATTTAATTAATGTGTTTTAGGCACTGTAGCTTTAGATAACACAAAATAATAATATATTTTAAGCTATGATATAAATTATATATATTGAAAATGTGTTTAAAAAATATTGAACATTAATTAACATGAACAAGAAAAGACAACTCAAAGTTGCCTAATAGAAAAAAAAACTTAATACTGTTCTTTTTTCATCAGAAATTGCCAAACTGTTTCAAAAGATGCATCCTTCTTGTTATATTCAATTTAATATCAAAATCGTTTTCACAGGCAAATTTTGTAATTTCGGAGATAAGATTTTAATATATTTTCAAAACAGTAACATTATATATTCAATTGCAGCTTTACAATGAAAAAAATCTTTAAATAATCAAAAACGATAAAATAAGATAATTATTGAAATTTAATGAATATTTAAAAATATATATACATATGGAGGTAAACGGATTTCCCCCATCCTGTACATTTTTTTAATTACTTAATTACCTGGCTAAAACGAGTAATTTTTTAATCTATCAAAATTAAAATATTATATTATTATTATTATTAACACATAAAACATATTATTATTGTTATTATTTTCATATTCTGAAGCTTAGATTCTCAGATTATCTTGTTAACTAATAGTTTGCAAGTTAAAAAGCAATAAATGTTGTAGCGTTTTGGTAATTTCAATAAACATTCCCTACGTCCAGTTGTTATCCAATGTATCATCTGAAATAACTATCTGTTCAATAACATTTGAATCGTACGATAGGATTTATTTTCTTTTATATTAAAGATAAATAAATTAACTAAGACCATATAAGCCATTTTAAGCAGAAACAACACATTGATCTTGTCCAAATACAAGATTGCACTTTCATTATTGACCTTCTTATTAGAAGCGGCGCATTTACTTTTGCAGAACCGTTCTTACCAAAATTGTTTCAAAGAAAAAAAAGAAGTTAATTAGTTACCAATTATACATATTTTTATTTATATTGAAAAAGAAAAAAATATAATAAAAGACATTTCTGCGTTAAAAACTCAGTTATTGATTTCTTAGTTTAAAACTGCCTTATTCTTGATGATGAATTTTTCATCTTTTTATTTAGACTGGTGTAATTAGTGATGGGCATAACGATTATTTTGATTATTCGAATGAATCATTCGGGCATGCGCAGAAGCATATCTGTCAAACTTCACATTTTTTTATTCAATTACTACCAGAAATTTTGAAAAAAAAAAAAAAAAAAAAGTTTTTTTTTCAAAATTTCTCGTAGTAATTGAATAAAAAAAAAGTTTGACAGATATGCTTCTGCACATGCCCGAATGATTCATTCAAATAATCAAAATAATCGTTATGCCCTAGGTGTAATACGAGAAAAATTAGTTTTTGATAATATATTGCATAAAATACATTTCGAATGGCAATATTTCAAATCACTATATACATTTCATATTACAATTGTATGTTATATTTATGACTTAGTATAGTTTAATTTCATTTTAATTAGTTTAATTTGCGTTTATCCAAGCAGTATGGAAAACATATTGATAGAGATTGCTGGAGTATGTCTTTAGAGGTAGATTTAAGTGGGTAGATAGTAACTTTAGAATGAAAAAATCGAAATTCTTTTTACACATTCATATTAAAAATTAGTTAATTTTAAAATAATAAATGAAATTGCAGTCATTGTTTTATGTTAGAATAAAAGTTGTGGTAAAAAATACTTGAAAAATGAATTCAAATTTATATTTTTATAATTGATGCAAAAATGGTACTGCGATGAATCAAGTACTACATATTTTGAAAACTTTTGCTATCCAAAACTAGTTAATAGATGAGTAAATTTCTAGCAATGAATTGTGATTTAAAATAATAAATACAGTGGTATCTTGGTTAACTACGGTAATATGTTCCCAGATTACTGTAATTATCCAGAGCCATCGTTATCCAATGCTCGATTCCCCATAAGATTTATTTTAAAATTGATTATTTTTTTCTAGCTGTTTATCAGACAACCATAATCTATATATATAAAAGCCGTTCGGTACTTTTCGGTTAGCCGGGCGCCAGTGATATATGTACATATATAAATACATATGTATATACATATATATGTATATCTACATACATATATGTATATATATATGTGTATATATATATATGTATACGTAGATATGTGTATATGTGTGTGTGTGTATATATATACATGTACATATATCACTTGCGCCCGGCTAACCGAAAAGTACCAGCCGTTCTTGGTATGTATGTATGTTCCTTATACAAATCTACAGTTTTTGTCCGATTTGAACGAAACTTGATGTACATATACTTTAAAACACGAGTAAAATTACTGTCAACTTTAAAATTTTCTCAGACCATTCTTTACCCCTTTTTTCAAACATTTCCCATAGTCTATCATTACAGAAATCTACTTTTTTTCCTCAATTTCTAATTCAATTTCTTTCCTGTTGCCATTCAAAGGAACTGCGTATGGATAATATTTTTATAAACCAATTTCAGATTAACTCTCTATAATTTGAAATCTGAAAGTAACGTCAATTTTGTAAGTTGTGATTTTTTTCGCATATTACAAAGATTACCATAAGTGCTTTAAACGACATAGTACATACAAAGGCAAATTGTTTCCACTGGTGTGTTAATATTAAAGTAAATTTTCTAAGAAATAAAAACATATTTTTTGCCCATTCAAACTTCATGATTCAATTTATTCAACATAATCAAAAATCGTCTGTGAAATGTTGACATTTAGCAGTCATTACATCGTAACTTTTTTCAGCTTGCGCCTCAACCAAGGAGGCATATTTAAATTCCTTGGATGTAGGTGGACAGTAGATGTCCTATTAATAAAAATTAAATTTAAAGAAAAAAATACGTTATTTTCCATTATTTTTTCTTCAAAAATGAGTGTTAAAACAAATGGGATTAATAGTAAAATGGCTTATCGGTAAAAAAAAAAAAAATTAAATGCATTTTTTTTTAATATAAAACATTTATTTTAATTTTAAAAAAAATATATATATTTTATACATTCGACAACGTGGCGACATTTTCATTTCACCAGCTTTGAAATTATTATCCAATTCTTAAGAGAACACTATATTTTTGAAAAATAATGTTTTGCATCAAAAATCACATAATTTCAAAATGCAATTTTAGCAAATTCTGTTTAAATTACATTGTAAAAATGATTTCGGAGTTAAATTTAGTATTTAAGAATATTGTTTAAAATTTTTTTATGCGTACAGTAGTATTGGATTTCTTTAATCGCTTTCATGTTTTAAATACAAATGTGCATATGACGTCACACACTCAAGTAAAGTCGTTTTTCTCAATTAACTGTAGGCGAAAAGTAACAATTCTTGCGGAGTTAGTAATTCCTAATTTATTATTTCCTACACATAATATAATGTATTTTAACTATTTGAAAATTATGAGAAACTCAGCGAAACTTCAAGCAATTTACCTCAACGTTTTCTCTATGTTAAGTTGACAAACGTGCACATTATCTTTAAATATAAATGCATATTTGTACATGATTCATGAAGTGAAAGAATTTGTTTTAACTAGACATGTATCGGTATCGGTTAAGAGGAAAATCTACCACGGTGAAAGTGTCGTCATATTTTAAATCATGTGCCGGTTTTCATTCACAAAATATTAGTTTTTTTTATAGCAACTACGCAAAGTAGCGTAATTTCCACAGAATATATTGGTCGCCAAAGTATAAGTTTAACATCCTTTTACTGTACAATTTTCAAAAATATTAAATTACTTTAAAATCCATATGACATCAGTAAATTGAAATACGCTTTTCAAACTAATAACATTGAGAGTACATTTATTTTATTCGACCGCATAAAAATTGGATGTGCTATGTTTAGAAATATATGTCTTTACTTTATAAAGATCAAACAAGTTAATCTTTCGTAATTGGATGGACACAGATTTAAAAATATACATGCTTTAAAATTACTTTAAAATCCATAAAAAATCAGTAAATTGAGATAAACTTTTCAAACTACATTTGAAAGTGCATTATTTTTGAATTGACAGTTTAAAAAATGAAATTATGCGATATTTAGTAGTTACAAATATGCAGTTCAAGCAAAATTTAATCATGTTATTTAGGTCGGTGGTACCGTCCATATGATGGCGACATTACTCACAGATATAAGAAAACGTGCATTCTCATTTATAATGTTTGAGAAATTTTACTATGGTTGAGTTAAAGTAACGCTTTTTCTTTAATTGTCTTTTTTATCGATTTATGGTTGAGTATGCACAAATCATATTGTTATCATTTTTATTGTCGTATTATTGTATTTTAATTTATGTTAACCCGGGCAAAGCCGGGTGGTTCTGCTAGTACATATTAAAAAGATAAAACCATTGATAAAAGATAAAACCATTTAAACTGACTTAAAATGTGTTAACCATCATTTATTAATTGCATTTGCGTCCAAAAATAAACACCAATAAATTAAATTGTTCACGAAAGCAGTCTTTCATTATCAATCTCCACCAGAAGAATTGCGCTCACTTTTGAGTTATTTTTTTACAAATGAACCCGTACAAAATATGTCTTCAATAATTCTTCAATATCTTCCTCTATTTCCAAGTTAAGAGCATAAACAGTTGTCACAATATCCTTTACCAATTTATGTCTTTCATCTTAAATCTCTTCATTACCTTAGGAAGGACACAATTCCCTCCATGCTGTTTTGAGCCATTTCATTTACTCTTGACAAGCCTTTAAAATTAGCCTAATTGATATGACAATTTTGAAGGGTAATGTTGGTAACATCACACATTTTAAAGCTAAAAAGTTCCTTTATACAGTTTTTTTTAAATTTGCAATTATCAGCTGATCCATAGGTTGAATCAGAGATGTAGTTTTGGAAGGACGAAAAGTTGCCTTTAACAAAAATCTAATTGCTCTAGTAGCTTTTCTTCTATGCCCGTTAGATGGCCAAGTGCGTTATCCAAGCTTAAAAATTCTTTTTAGACGAGGACTGTTTTGCACAGTATAAGTTTTGACAGTTGGTTCAAGCACTTCAAGAAACCAATCTCTACATTTTATTTTTGTGACCCAGACTTTGTTATTAGATTTCCACAAAACATCGAGATTGATTTAGGGACACTGAATTTGTAAAATGCTTGGGGATTCTCTGAGTAGTGAAATAAATTTTTGTTTTATTTTGCACTATCTATTTGTATTCGCTGAAAAAAGCAATGTTAACCATTTTTCTTGTTAACCAATTTTGGGCATTTTCTTCCAAAATAACGCAGTCTTATCACAATTGTGAACATATTGATATAGGTCAACAAGTCCACCATTCGCCTTCTCCTATAATTCGCTTGTCCCACGTTTGCGTCCTTCTATAATTCTTGCAAAGCTACTGACAATTTTATTCCCCTTTATTTCATTCGTGATTCCTTTTGTTAAGGTTTACGATCGGATATTCGATCGCTTAATCATATTATGCTCCCCACTATGAAATTTGTCAAGTTAAAGCAACTATAAAATTTAATTTTATGGTACTATCAAGTTGTTTGCCGTCAAATTTTGACGGGTTCCATCTAGTTGTTGAATGAAATAAAATAGAAACTATTGAAACTTTCTCATTAAAAATTGATTGAATTTGTCATTTTTTTCCAGCTTAAGTAAAACTTAACTTCCACTTATCAGAGTATCTAGTTATGGACGGATTCTTAAAAATTGTTTAACGCTGCTTATAATTTTTGAAATAGATAGTTTCTCAAAGTATGACAGATTAGCTACAAACAATCGTACCATTTCGATTACAATAGTATGAACAAATTTGTCTACAAAATATAAATTTGTTTTCGTATTAATAATTCATGTATTTTTGAAATAGAAAGCTTCTAATCGTATGAAAAATTAGCTACAAACAATCGTAATATTTCGATTATAATAGTATGAAGAAATTTGTCTTTAAAATATAAAGGGTCAGAATCCATAAGCTGTGTTTTTGGCCCATGAAATAAGACTTAGTTATTTCACTTTTTAATATTAGAAGGTTTATCCTGTACAATTTCAACAATAGTTTTTGCATTTTGTTCGTTTTTCTATAACTTACACAAGCTCAAAGTTCGTATTATTCGTAGTTTTTGATGAAAAATACGCAATTTCTCCTAATTTTACCTCAATTTTTGATGTATTTCTTAATATTCTACTATGAGTGCAGCTTTGCAACACTTTTATTTTTACATATATTTTACATTTTGATGTATTTTACAATATATGTAAAGAAGAAAATGTTGCACGATTGTGCTCATATAAATAATTGAGGTAAAATTAGGAGAAATAGCGTATTTTTCATCAAAAACTACGAATAATACGAACTTTGAGCTTGTGTAAGTCATATAAATCCGAACAAAATGCAAAAACTATTGTTGAAATCGTACAGGAAAAACCTTCTAATATTAAAAAGTGAAATAATTAAGTCAGTATAACAAAATCGAGTTTTAGTCTATTTCATGAGCCAAAAATTTATGGACCCTCTGATGATCCTTTGTTTTCGTGCTAATAATTCATGTATTTTTGAAATAGAAAGCTTCTAATCGTATGACAAATTAGCTACAAACAATCATAATATTTCGATTATAATAGTATGAACAAATTTGTCTTTAAAGTATAAATTTGTCTTCTTGTTAATGATTGGTGTATTTTTGAAAAGTATTAAAGTCTAAATACTGTAAAAAATACTTTTGAGCAAAAAGAAAAAATTATTTCAAAATTCAGATAAAATAAGCTAATTTTTAAAATAATCGAAATTTTTAGAAGAATATGTATCGAAAAATTTTTATTTCTTAAAATAATTCTTATATAAAATAATTATTGGGATAAATAATAATATATAATGATCTAAAAGTGATTTCTATAAAAAAAAAATTTACACAAAGCAGCAGTAATATTTTCGTTTATTTATTGGTTTATTCATTGAAGTTTGATTTTCACTGTAATCGGTTTGTAAGGTAGATTTATATCTCTCATATGCTAAGGAATTAAGATCGTTTAAGGGACACAACGTTTCCTGGAAATGTTAAGTTTATTAGTGCCTCAACCCTTCTTAAGAGAAAGAATAAAACGAAAGATTCCTTCATAAGCAAAAATGTTGTTAAAAACTTGTAGCTACCCTCCGAAATACTATTTTTTATCACCACTTTTTGAATGCATTTTTGTCACTAAAATAATATACATTATATGTCAAAATACCGCAGAACATCGCTTGTCGATCGATTCGGTTGTCGATCTGTGAGGGTATTGTCGTAGAATTGACCGAATTAAAATACGTGGTAAAAGCAACCTAATTGGAGCTTTTCTTTTCTTTTTTCTTGCTTTTTTCAGGGGTACAAGATTATACAGCAAGATTGTTGAATCTATTTTTTTTTTCTCTTTTGCTTTTCTCTTTCTCTTTTATTTATTTATTTATTTTTAAAATTTAAATAGATAAAATGTGAAATAGCATAGTAACCATACTGCTATTGAATTTCATACATTTAAAGATTCATAAAAAGCGAGCTACTCTAATGGTTCTAGAGGTGTAAAAGCTAAAAATGGACGCCCCTAGCCTCTTGCTTCTCCTCAATCTCGAGCTAACCATAGTCTCACCAATAAAGGTATGTGTATTTTTGTTAAAGTTTTATCAAAATTTATAAAGATTTTACTGTCACATGCAATGTAAAGTATTGCAATGAGTTTTTGCATTTTAATGCATTGCATTGAACAGTATGTATTTTGAAACAGGTAAAAAGAGGGAGTAATTTCGGAGATTGGAATCATTTAATCGTGTTTTCATAATTTCTTAAGAGAAAATGTGAACAATTTTCTTCTTGAACAGTTTTTTCAAGGAAAATGTGTTCGAGAACCAAGGTACAGGGCCAGATTAACCTCTTAATCTAGGGGAAGTACGGTATCATTTTGGGACTCCCTTTCATTTGGCAAAAGTTTCCTTAATTATGCATTCGTGAAAAATCAACAATGATACTAATATTATTCCCGGAGTAGCTTAGCCGAGTTCACATATATTTCATTAAACAGCTTTTTTATGTTCCCTGTATATACTTCAGATATATTTAGTACATGTAGCTGCATGCTCGATTTCCCAAGTAGTTTCTAACAGGCACATTGGGATGTTATTATATGAACAATTAACATACTATTGATGACATTCATATTTCTCCGTTAAATAAGTTTCGTGAAGTAGTGCGTGCATTTTCTCTTGGATTAAACAAACTTTTTTTTTCCAAAAAAATAAATAAATAAATAAAAATATAATGTTAAAAAAAAAAAAAAAAAAAAAAAAAAAAAAAGGAATTAGAGAGTTTACTTCACAGTCATTTTAGGGCCCCTTTTAAATATTAGAGGGGAAACATGTGCTTCACGTGCCTTTTGGATAATCAGGCCGTGCCGAAGTATTAATGTACTGTGCATTGTGGTGAAGTAGCAACTCTGTATGAGAACTCAAATTGTGGACAAGATTAGGGACACTCAATAGATGACGTTTTTTTTTCATTTTCGTCAGTTAGTACCTTGACATTCCAAAGCAACGATTTCTAATAATTGTTTTCTAAAAGTGTATTATGTTGGAGATATTGCCAAATTAACACTTTAATAACAATGTCTGTTCGGGTAAGCAACAATTTCAGGAAAATCGGAATAAAGGCATGAGACTTATAACTGAACTGAATCATCAGAAAAAAAAATGGCGTTGTTTTATATCAAAATCATTATAAGTATTTTGATCTGACATCAAATCGTTTAATCAGGATGAATTTTGGCGTTCGTCTATTGCAGTATCACGCCAAAGCTAGAAACCTTCCTGCCCGGTTGACAATTGTGTAGCCGAGGAGCGTGACTTGAGCTACTTTAGCTGGCTCCTCGAAGCGAGCGGGACAAACAATTCACCGTTCCGAAAGGTCCTTCAAAACTACCGAGCGAAACGATGCCTAGGCGCACGACAACTCACCTCCACTCGATTCCTACTCTCCTCCCTTGTTTCATCCCATTTTCCTCTTCCGTCTCCCTTCCCCTTTCCCCGAAAAAAGAGAAAAATCAGTGGATGATATTTATTAACTTTTTTCTCGCTCTATTGTCACTGCGCAATAGCTTCAAAATGGGAGAAAGATAGCCAGTTAAAAAAATCGTAGAACAATATGCATCGAACAAATCGACCATATTGGGGCACCTAGTTTTTTATAAATGTTTTTTTTTTGTTCCTTCACTTCCCAATATCGTAATGTAAGTATTGTTTTTTCAGGCGAGACGTATATATTTTTTCGAGTGTTCACTAACGAGATACTTAAAGGCCTCATTGGCTACCAGAATGTCGAATAAATCGGACATTTCTTTTTTCCCGTTTTGTTTTGTACTTCGGGTGGGCAGAGAACGCTGAAGAGAGAGAAAAAAAAAAGGAAATACTTTTTTTCCTTCGTTCTTTGTAAGTGGAAGCGAAATTGTGTCCTTGATTGAACTACACGTTTTTTCCTATGATGTTGGAGAAACTATAAAATGTTAATCTTTGAAATCGGCTTGCAATAACAAGAGCCTGTTTTATTTAATAGATGTTATTCAAGGTCTATTGTTAAATCTTTAACGGAAAGAAATGACTTTTATGTTTAAAGTATTGCATAGAGAAAGATTTCCAATAGAAAAGTTTAAACATTTATTTTACACCTTTATCTACTACCTTAGAAGAATACTTTTTGTTGTTGTTCACACCGATTCTATTTATCCGATTGCTTTATGCAATCATAATGCGGAATTGTATCATAAGTTAACATATTATACATTATATATATATATATATATATATATATATATATATATATATATATATATATATATGCATATATATTTACATTAGAAGTAAACAAAAATATTACGTCTGAACATATTTATAACTATATTAAAATCATTAAAATTACAGACATTACATATACATAAAACATTAAAAACATATTTAAATTGGACGTTTCGGATTTACATGAAAATCCCTCATCAGCAAAAATTCCCTAACGTAAGTCACAATCCGATACGTACGTCGTTGTGACTTACGTTAAGGAATTTTTGCTGATGAGGGATTTTCACGTAAATCTGAAACGTCCAATTTAAATATGTTTTTAATGTTTTATGTAATTGTAATGTAATGTCTGTAATTTTAATGATTTTAATATATTTACATTAATTGTCTAATTATACTGAGAACATTTAAAATCAATATGTGAATAGCTTACTTTAGTTTATATAATAGATGTTATTCAAGGACTTCTGTCAAAGCTTTGATGGGAAGAAATGCCTTTTATGTTTAAAGTATTGTATAGAGAAAGATTTCCAATAGAAAAATTTAAACATTTATTTTATACCTTTATCTACTGCCTTAGAAGAATAATTTTTTTGTTCACCCCGATTCTATTTATCCGATTATTTTATGCAATCATAATGCGGAATTGTAGTATAAGTTAACATATTATATATTTACATTCATTGTCTAGTTATACTGAGAACATTTAAAATCAATCTGCGAATAACCTACTTTAGTTTATATAATGGATGTTATTCAAGGACTACTGCTAAAGCCTTGACGGGAACAGATAACTTTTTATATTTAAAATAATATCATTAATAATACACAAATAAAAGCAACATACATAAACATTAAAAAAATTTTCAATGGAAAATTTTTTAGCATTTATTTTACAACTTTCTCTGCTTTATCACATGAATCACTTTGTTTCTATTTATTAGGGAAATATTTGCACTACATCATGAAGAAATGCAATATAAAATAAGACATTTACATTAATTAATTACCTTTACATTAACTATCTAAATACAGTGGAACACTTAATATTATTCATTCCTATAATTATTCAGGACATTTATAGTTATTCAGACCTCTGAAGAAACTATTTTATTTTATTTATAAGATAATCTTCTAAATTTAATATAATGATATTAAAGGGCTATTGTTAAATCTTTAACGGAAATAAATTATTTTTATGTATTAAAAATGCATAAAAAAATGTTTCTGATAGAAAAGTTAAAAAATTTATTTTACAACCTTTACCTATTTTCTCATGTAAATACATTTTTTGTTACACTGATTCTATTTGTTCAAAAATTTTATGCAATGCATCAAGTAGAAATGTAGTATAAATTAATGTACTACATATTTACATTTATTATTTTAATAAACAGACAAAATTTAATATCAACGTATGAAGAGTCTATTTTAAAAGTTTTAACGGAAATAAATTATTTCTACATTTAAGATAATACGCATAGAAAGAATTCTAATTAAATACTTTTATTTTACGTCATTACCTACATTATCGAATTAATATATTTTTGGGTTCATTAATTATATTTGTTCAAAACTTTTATCTATTAAATTATATAGAAATAGAAATAAATGAAAATAGTATATATTTATATTAACTATATAAATTTTGTAAAATCATCAATATTAACCTATAAAAATACTACCTTATTTTATTTAGATATTTAAAATCTATTATTAAAGCCTGAGTGAAATTATTACCAAGAAATATAACGAATAATAGCTTTAACAGACTTTTATGTTTGGGATAACATTATTAACAATAAATAATATATCGGTCCATTTTTTTTTTTTCAGATTTTATTTTATTTTTTTCTTCTACATTTCCTGGATATTATTCTAACAGCTATGTGTTTATATCGAATTTTTGATTTTTATTCCACCATTTGTATATGATGTTTCTGTGTTATCTTTTAACAGTTATAAATATAACGATTGTAACATAAACATTAAAAAAATCTAATAGAAAAATTTTGTTATCTATTTTACACCAGTATCTACTCTCTAACATGAATGCATTTTTTAATCACATTAATTAATGCACCAATACTATGCATTATATCATCTAGCAATGCAATATAAATTAAGATATTATACGTTTACATTAATTAACTAAATGTACTAGAAATATTTAATATTTAACCTATGAAGTTCTTATTTTCTTTTATTTAATAGACGATATTATAATTTTACTGTTAATATTTTGATAGACAGAAATGACATGTATATTTATGATATTACACAAAGAAAGCTTTCCAGTAGAAGTTTTAATACTTATTTCAGACCTTTTTCTACTTTCTCAAATTGACACTTTTTTTGCCAAACTAATTTTATGGTTTAAAGTTTATACATTATAGCATGATGAAATGTAAATTAAATTAAGGTTTTATATATTTATATAAGTTATTTAAATATAGTGAAAATATTTATTACTAACTTATGAAGAGCTGCTTTTTGTTATTCAAGCTGTATTGCTAAAGTTTTAACGAAAATAAATTATTTTTATGCTTCAAATAGTATCAAAAACAAAAACTTCCGATAGAAAAATTTTAACACTTTTTTTATACCTTTATCTGCTTTCTCATGTGATTTTTTTTATTCTATTTGTTTAAAATATCAATGCCTTATAACATGCAGAATTGTAATATAAATTAAGATATCTTTTTTTTTTTTTTTTTAATAAATTAGTTTAATGATGCGAATTGACATTTTTTCAACTGAGTGGAAAAATGTCCAGGCCGGGAATCTAACCTAGAACTTGTGGCTTTAATTTCCAATACTCTGCCTATTAAGCTATCTGGATAGACAACCGGTCGAGAAAATTCATCCAGACAACTTTTTAGCAATAATATCTTACTAGTTATCTAAAACCGCTCAACAGACGAAAAAGCAAGTAATGTAACTCCATTAAACGATGAATACGTGGATACGCTTTCATATTTTTAACTTAACCGTACTGGCTGGTAAAAATACCACACGAATTGATAGTTTTCCAACTAAGTGAGAAAGTGTTCAGACCGGGAGTCGAACCCAGAACCTGTGGCTTTAATAGCCAATGCTCTGTCTATTGAGCTATCTGGACAGACAACCACGGCCGTCGACACAATTACTCAGACAATCTTTTGGCGGTGTCGCGTCAATTCATCGCGCACAATTCACCACAGCCTCAATTCGTTGCGGCGTCCATTCATCGCAGCGAATTTGTTTTTGAAGACGATGATGATAAGATATCACTTGCTGAGTGCTGAATCACTTGCTGACTAGTGCATTAAACATGTTTTTCTTTATTGGGAACTTCCCAAAAACCGTACATAAAAAAAATCCTCTATATTTTAATGATTGATATTTTTAGTATAAAGCAATAAAAGGAGAAATGTACGTATATAAATATTTTAATATGCATCTAAAATCGGCCTTTAAAATGTTAGTTAAATTTCTCTATTTCCGAAAAAAATCCTTTGCATTTTAATTTAACTCATTTTAATTAAAAAAATATATAAATTATCATTAAATAATTTTACTAAATTTATTTTTATCATCATCGCCTTCAAAAACATTTTCGCTGAGACGAATTGACTCCACAACGAATTGACGCAGAACCTCTTTTGAAAATAGTAGCTCAATAGGCATATCATTGGCAATTAAAGCCATGGGTTCTGTGTTCGACTCCTGTCCTGTTTTTTTGTTTTTTTTTTTTTTTTTTTCTTTGTTCAGTGGCGAAAATGTCAGTTTGTGAGTCAGTACCATTGATTTAAAAATAATTAAGCGTATCAACGTATACATCGATTAATGGAGTTACGAATCCCAATGATACCAGCAACACTTTGTTTTTTGATGACTATAATAAAGAAATAAAACTTAGCGCGAAACACTCAATGTTGGTGAAATATATTTAAATGTGCCGTGTTTTTTTTTTTTTTTTTTTTTTTTTACATAGACAACTATGTATGCTTCTTATTTTGCGTTATCTCCCAACAATATCTATGAGTACTGATTCCTGCAGGAAAAACAATGAATGTAATTTACAAAAAATTTCATGAAAAATTAAACACCCTGTCGCTTATACAGTTTCTTATAGTTTTCTTAAAACAAAAACACAACTGTTATTTTAAAATATAAGATATCTGTACGAAGCCGGAGTAGGTCACTAGTATTTATACAAGTGCAAAATTAAAAATAATAATTAAAAAAAAATACATTCTTTTATAAGCATTCAATGTTTTTCTTGAAAAAATAATCGCAAAACTTTCCGTTACAATATATTAATTTGGTGTTGTCACAGACCTTGATTATGGACAATTTGCTGCTTTATTTACGATTAGAAGAAAGTACAAGCTAGTGAGTTTATATAAAAAAAAATCTAATTTTTGCTCTGTTTCTGTTTTAAGATAAGGCAACAGGAGAGGAAAAATGAAACATCATTTAAACTATGTCTAAATTGATTTCTCAACGTATAATCCTAATATAACGAATATGAAAATATTAATTGATTAAAGCGGGGTTTTTTAATATATTAAACTGTTTATTTTTTATTTATATTTTCTACATTTTAGTTTTTAAATATTTTTTGTTGTTGTTGTTGCAGTTTCATACCCGTTGGCCTTCTTTAGCGAACTGCAAGCTTGGCGCATCATTAAATCCATTGTTCTTGTGACTGATACAAAATTGTAAAAATAAAGAATATTTGGCGATTTATCATGTGTGGTCGGCTAAACGAAAAATGCATTCAAATTAATTTATTCATTTATAATTAAGTTTTAAATATATTAAAATATTGTGTTGTCATCGGAAACACACATGTTAACATAATTTTTATAATTCTTGCAAATCAAAAAATAAGGGAAAAATCGATTACAAAATACAACATTTTTACATACAGCAAGAACGAAAAATCATGCGTCAAGCATAGATTATGGAACACTTCTCAACACATTCACAATACTGTAACAAAACTTCACAATTTACTAAGTAAACAATTTAGAAAACACATAACGCATTTGAAAACCCAATTTCAGCAATTACTACCAATAGTCGAACAAAATATCGGAATTATTTTGTGCAGCCCTGTATATGATCAATAGATATGTCTATATACTACACAGCATGCTAAAATTTACTTCAGTTAGGAGATACATAGCACAATTAAAAACTCCCCTTCAGCAATTTACGTCACGATTACGTCAATTTACGTCACGATTACGAGTGCACATGAGATTTTTTGAGCAGCCCCGTATATGATCTAATATGCCGATTAATATGCGAAAAATTAGTTGCATTTAAACCGCTCACCATAACTGAAAACGAGCTACCGACAATTATTGCTCATAGACAGTATCCACTGTAAGCGCCCTGTAATGCACCTCAGTGGTATGTATCAATTTGAATGCGTTTAAAATAGTGTAACATCGTTACAATACGCCGCAAACAATTTTCCCCATAGACCGTAATGTAACGGAATTCTTTTGAGTGTGCTGTATAAGAACCATAAATGCTACACACTTCATTTTCAATGCGAAACATGCCATAGTAAACCCCAATAACATATATTAATTCCATGGCAATCCGAGCATATTTACGAGAGTTACAGCACGGACAGACAGCAGACATACGACAGACAGACAAACAGAATTCATAAACACTTTTCAGCTATGTTCGAAAGTGTTAAAAACCAAGTTGAGTTAAATAAAAGTACATTAAGACTAATCGCCTACAATTTATGTGATGTTATAAGTGCAATGAACTATCGGTTTAAATATCTGAGAATTTCCTGAAATTTTATAGTTGTTTTTATAAATTAACAAACAGAAAATATATGAAAAATCACTAAAATCATAATTTGCATGGGTATATCTCTGAAAGTTTTGATTTTGTGATTTGTAATGCATTACATTTTTAGTAGCTCAAATTGTGTGTGTATATATATATATATATATATATATATATATATATATATATATATATATATTATATTAAACAACTAAATTGTGAAATAAAGAATTTACAAAACAAATTTATTATTACTTATGTTGATAAATCACCAAACAACTATGCTTTCATCTGCAAAAAATATTATTCACAGCTAATATCTAATGCAATAAATACAAGTTTAAATTTTAAAAAAACTAATCTTAATACAATTATTAATAATCGACATATATTTCAATATTATAAATTGCTAAAAATTAAAAATTACAACTTTAATTATCCATACATTGTTGTTATACCTAAATTTCATAAAACTCCTATAAAATTTAGAACTGTAACTATAGGCTGTAATACGTATAATAATAATGCAAGTAAATTTCTATTAACTATTCTCACTAAATTGTTTGAACTTACAAAACTAAAAGATAATTTGTTTAGCATAAAAAATAGTTTTCAACTTGTCAATAATATAAAAAATTTAAATAACATAACTTACATGAAGACGTTTGACTTTAATGACTTATTTAATAATATTGATATCAAGGATATGTTCAGGATTGTCAATTTATTATACAAAGAATACAAGGATTCCATAAAATTAAAAAATAACATTTCTTTAAATTACTTTAAAACTTTAACTAGATTTATTCTACATCATAATTATATTGTTTTTATTGAGAATATATATATTCAATGCTGTGGATTACCACAGGGTGGTATTGTTTCTTCAATTCTTGCAGAATTATATTTATATTATTATGAACGTAATTCACATATTGCTAATTGTAAAATGTACCGTTATATAGATGATATAATTGTCTTCTATTTTAATAATAATTCAAATTATTTACTACCAATAAAATATCATAAAAATTTAAATTATAGTTTCAACCTTATGGTAAATAATGAAATTAATTTTCTTGATCTTAAGATAATTCTTAAAGATAATAAAATTTTATTTGACATTTATGACAAAAGAAATGATTTTACATTTAAAGTTAACTTATTTACTAATTATAAGTCTTGTATACATAAATCAGTATTTGTAAATATTTTACTAAATTTTGCACATAGAATAAACAATCTTTGTTCTAATAATTTTAAAACTCAAAATTTAAAACTTATTCTTCAACATGCAGTAGAATATGGCTATCCCTTTTATTTAGTTAAGTCAATTTTACGAATATAAATTTTGCTTTCATTGGGGTTTATATGTTTGCACATTCTATCTGTTAAAACACTTACATTTTGATTACTGATATATTTGGCTATAGAATGAATTCCTTTATGTGAGAGCTGAGTGGGAATATTTTGGTTAAATATCTTTTATTAATTAAAAAATTTAAATAGTAAATTCTAATTTTTTTTTCTTTTCTAGGGAGAGAACTTTAAATATAATATTGTTCCAATAAGTGCGTTGCCATATTGGAGATTTAATGTTTTTTTTTTTCCCTTGCCAGGTAGAGAACATTTAACAATTTAGTTAAATGCTTTTTTATTTTTTATTTTTTGCAAGATATTAGATTCAATACGTGAGGTTAACATATTGGAAATGTTTGGTTATTTTTAGCTATCAGTGTGTGAAATCTAATTTTATTTTTCAGAATAAATAATATTTAGCAAGATGTTAGTTCCATTAAGTGTGTGTAGCCATTTTGGTATTTCTTTTAAACTTGCATTGTTATTTATAAAATGAAAATCTAATTTTATTTTTCAGGGTTAATAAAATTTTGCAAGATGTTAGTTCCAATAAGTGCATGTAGTCATATTGGTAAATCTTTTAAGCTTGCATATAATTATTTATAAAATGAAAATTTAATTTGACTTCTACAATAATATTTTAGATTTTATGGGTTTATTTATGTTTTGAAATTATTTAAATGTTGACATATGTAAAAATAAATAGATAAAATAATTTTATACTGAAAATTTACTTAATCAAAATAATTAATAGTTATTTAGATATTGTTTTAATCTTTAACTAGATGGCAGCACCATATAATGATTTAAAAAAAACTATTACTATTATTCTTTAGTATTATTTTTTAGTTATTGTTTATTATAAAACCAGATGGCAGCACCATATAAATTTTCACAATTTTTTTTTTCTCTTTTAACTGTAAACTTGGAATACAAGTGAAATTTTTAAATATTCCAATAATATAATATATATATTAAAATTATTTAAGTTAAAAATTATTTTTAGTAAATGAATTTATAGTTTTTATATTATTTATTTGTATTTTTATATTTTAAATTAGAAATAGTTAAAATCACAATGGTTAAATTAATAACTGCTACTTTCAGAAAATTAACTGTAATTTTAACTTGTACGTTTGAATTCACTTATTCACTTTACCATGTGCTTAGCACAAAACATTTTTGGCTTCGGATTCTGGACAAATTTATGTTGTAATGTATAGATTTTCTTTGTCTTCCTTTGTATTTATTTGTTTATAAATGGATTTATTTTCTTCCGTTTGATTTGTAGTGTTCTATTTTCAAAGGTATCCTTTTTTTTTTTTTCCAATTTCTTTCCAATGATTGTTAGGGCTTGGAATTGTCACAAAATTTTGGCTTTAAGCTTGTGACAATTACAGAAAACAATCATTCTTTGCTTATAATGTGGTTTCCCAGCCCTTGAAAAAGTAAATTACTATATAAGCTTACATTTGTGTGTTTTTTTAGGTGCGTTCGTAATTATATAAATACGTAGCACCTATAGTCGTCGTTTGGTCCGTCCGTCTGTCCGTCCGTCTGTCTGTCTGTCCGTCCGTCTGTCTGTCTGTCCGCATATAACAACGCAAAAACTACCCAACCAAATGGTTTGCAATTTAAAATATATTATCTTTGCAGAATTTTGTCGAGACATTTCAAATTTTATTAAAATCGAATCAAAACTTTAGGAGATATTAATAAAAATATTTATTAAGAAATTTGATTTTTTTTTAAATCGGTGCTTTTTTGTTATAGGAGCTTCCGATGGATGTTAAATCGTCAAGCGACCGAGAAACTTATTTTATTACAGAAATTAATCTGCAGACGATATAATTCATTTCACAGAATTAAAAATCATCAAGATCTGAATATTTATATAACTAGCTGATACATATATATCTGAATATTTATATAACTAGTTAAGATATTTGTATGAACAGTGTCATAAAATATATACTTAACTAGCTGTTTAGCCCGTTCTACGCACGGGATATCATGAATTTCATTCTAAAACGTGCGTACGAACGCACCTCGTTTGTAACGTTTGACGTACAATTTCCAACTTGTTTTTACTTATGTTTCACTTTTTGAATAAATACTTCATTTGTTAGGACTATGTTTTATAATGTGTAATTTGACATAGCTATTTGGGGTAATAATTTCATTGCATTTGGTCAGTTACTTCTGTTTCAATGGTTAATTTTTGCAATAAGTTTATATATATATATATATATATATATATAATTAGATAATTAGAATATCTTTGAATTTCAAAAAACATATCAAGTTCTTGTAACATTCTAATTAAATCTCCAAAGAGATAATTAATAATAATGTGTAGACAGAATACCACATAGTTAATAAATTAACAAGTGCAATCATAATTTTACCATAGCTTGTGCTTCAATGGTAAATGGCCAAAAATACTGAAAATATGAAGATTATTTAAAAAGTAAGAGAGAGAAAGATAAAAATAAAATAAAATAAAATAAATAAAATAAAATGAAATAAAAATTATTATAAACCATAAAATGTTAATAATTTGGAGTTGATATCAAGTGAATACAAATGGATTAAGAAATGAAATATGAACTAAATATAATGGAAAATTGGATAACAAGAGATTTAAATTATAATTGGATATGAAAAAACACGTGTAGGTATAATCTTCAGCCTGGATGTACCCACACGTGTTTTAAAAAATAATTCAGTATTTCATAACTATACTGGCATATATGCTAAGATCAGTATAATCATCCAGGTATACTGAATTATTACCAGAAAACAATTGCAAATAACAAAATTGGAAATAAAAAACTTGTAAAGAATAGATAAAATATTTTACTCACTATAATTATCCAAAAATCCGTATACAACACTATACTGAATTATTACCAGATAACAGTTGGAAATACAACCACATGGCGCACATATCATATACTTGATGATAAAGTCAAGTTGAGAGAAATTATTTGAAAGTTAAGTTGAGAGAACATATTTTGAAATATCACCTTAATTATTACACCTTAACACAAATTGATTTAAAACACACAAATTTATTTTTGTGATAAATACACTCAAAAACAAATTTATATTTGTGAATATTCAAATTTTCCATTTAATTTTAATCTTTAAAAGTAAAATTTAAATACACAAGCGATAAGCGTCCTCTATAGGTAAATTAAAAATATTATTAATATTTATTTGTCAAGTAATGTGCTGCTCTCTATTGGAATAATAATTATTCAAAATTAAGTTTGATTTACATATTTATTATATTATATTTAATAATATATATAAATAGTAAAAAATAATAATATCATTGTAGTTTTACATTAACATCATACAAAACCCTATTATACGAATTAAATTTAACCTGAATTAAATTAATCTTACATAGTATTTCAAAGATTCTTACCAAGAGTAAATATTATGTAAAAGAGATATTTCTTTTAATACATAGTGCTGGTGCTGCCATCTATGGTAATCTACTTATATATATTATAGAATTTACAGAAAATAATTAATTTTTTATACTTCTACTAATAAGTTAATGAATTCTTATATAATACATATTTCTACCTTCTATCTACTTATATATCAAATAGTATTTACCGAAAATAATTAAGATTTCATACTTCTATTTATTAGTTAATAAATTAATATCATCATTAAAAAAAATTATATATATATATATATATATATATATATAGAGAGAGAGAGAGAGAAATGGAAAAAGATAGAGATTGATTTAAATATCAAATTTAATATATCAAAAACAATTTAAAATATTTCAAACTTATAAAAAATTTAATTAATAATAATTAGATTACTTATGTGTTTCAATTAATTTAATGCAATGCAGTATTTAAAAGACTTTATTAAAATTAAACATTAAAATAAAATATTTAGAAAATAAAATAATATATATATATATATATATATATATATAAACTTATTGCAAAAATTAACCATTGAACAGAATATATATATATATATATTAGGGCGCATCGAAAAAGTCCAAATTTCTTATATCTTTTAGCGGTAGTGCGGAAAAGATGTGAACTCCCTTTATTAAAAAGTGTGCGAAATCTTAAAACTGTGGGTTGATATCTTCTGTCGCCTCAGTGGGCCGAAAGTTTCAAAAATTGGACTAAAAATGATTAAAATACAAAAATTAATAAATAATCACATATTTCGCTCATTGGTTTGGGGTAGTGCTTACAAGTTACTATTTTGTAACAACAACAACCATGGAAAATTGTAGAATTATAGGTTAATATCTTCTGTCGCCTCATCGGCATCGAATTTTGGAAATTTTGACGCATTTTGGTAGTTTTCTGCATAATTGTTTACTGCTTGCACAAACACAATCCAGACAGACTGGGTTTGGTTGACTGCCAAGATAGTGGAACACCCCTATTTTCACGCCGAGAAAGAAAAGGGAACGACCAGTAAATCACGTGATCACTCTTTTTCGCCATTTTTGTACCGTCATTAGTTCTGACGTTTGTCGTTCAGATCTAGCTATCCGGGAACTTCGAACGTTGAATTTGTGCCGCTGGCTAACAACTTCCAATCGAATACTGAAGTTATATATATCTACATAAGATCCATCAATTGAGTTGCTAACTTTGGTTGTATTTATTCTAAGAGTCTATGCACCCTCGTGGTTCCGAATTAAGTTTCCACATTCCCTAAAGGATGGTGCTAGACATCTGTGGCATTTCATCAGCTCATCTCGGACTGGAAAGGACTACCAAAGAAGTATCGTGACGTAATCGACCCAGTTATTTCTCGCAACGCTTACTTTGTGGCTCCAGAAAACATGCTTTTGGCCATGTTAACTGATGAGAGGTGCCATATTAGGACCCTTGCAACTCGGCGGATTATCAAGGTAAGGAAAATTAGCACAAACGGAAATTCATTATTCCTGCTGTTAACTTTGGAGCTACAGACTCTGTAGATCTTATTGACTGGCAAGCTTGTTATGTGATATCGCCTCCTGTTCTCAGAGAGATCAGTCAAGAATTTCTGAAGATGATACAGGGCAGTATGCCAATGTATTGCTGGGACTTTATTAAATTTCCTTCACACACACAAGTGGTTGAGTGGATTGTGAAACTAGTTACTGAAGCCTCCGGAAAAACAGTTGGGCCACAGAAGAGGGATAGATTTATTAGAGGGACACTGGAATCCAGAAAACACATGTCAAAATTTGAGATAAAAAATGAATACAAGCAGAAATGCTTTTGTCATCTGCAGATGACATATATATATATATATAGATATTACAGATATATATATATATATATATATATAAATATATATATATATATATATATATATATATATATATATATATATATATATATATATATATATATATATATATATATATATATATATATATATATATGCATAGATATATATATATAGATATGTTACCTTTCGAACATACATGTTTGAAAGATAAAATAAAGTTTGTGTTCGCATTAAAATGAGGTGTGACGTGTATTTATTTAAATTTTTGTCTTCACTTTCCAAAAATTGGTGTCGATGAAGCGGCAGAAGGTATTAACGCATAATTCTAAATTTTTTATAGCTGTTGTTGTTGTTTCTTGACGTGAAAATAGGGGTGTTCCAATATTTTGGCAGACCACCAAACTCAGTCTGTCTCGATTGTGCATTGTGCAAGCAGTAAACAGTTATTCAGAAAACTGCCAAAATGCATCAAAATTTCCAAAATTTGATGCTGATGAGGCAACAGAAGATATTAACCTATAATTTTACAATTTTCTATGATTGTTGCTGCTACAAAATAGTAACTTTTAAGCACTTCCCCAAACCTATGAGTCAAATCTGTGATTATTTATTAATTTCTGTATTTTAATCATTTATAGTCCAATTTTTGGAACTTTCGGCCCACTGAGGCGACAGAAGATATCAACCCACAGTTTTAAGATTCCGCACACATTTTACTAAAGGCAGTTCACAACTTTTCCGCACTACCGCAAAAAGATCTAAGAAATTTGGATTTTTTTGATACGCCCTAATATATATATATATATAATTATAATATCTTTGAATTTCAAAAAACATATCAAGTTCTTGTAACATTCTAATTAGATCTCCTAAGAGATAATTAGTAATAAAGTGTAGACAGAATACCACATAGTTAATAAATTAACAAGTGCAATCATAATTTTACCATAGCATTTGCTTCAATGGTAATTGGCCAAAAATACTGAAAATATGAAGAATATTTAAAAAGAGAGAGAGAAAAAAAATTATATAATAAACCATAAAATGTTAATAATTTGAAGTTGATATCAAGTGAATACAAATGGATTTTGAAATGAAATATCAACTAAATATAATGGAAAATTGGATAACAAGAGATTTAAATTAGAATTGGATATGAAAAAATACGTGTAGATATAATCATCAGCCTGGATGTATCCACACGTGTTTTAAAAATAATACAGTAATTCATAAATATACTGGCATTTATGCTAAGATCAGTACATTCATCCAGGTATACTGTATTATTACCAGAAAACAATTGGAAATAGCAAAAATGGAAATAAAAAACTTGTAAAGAATAGATAAAATATTTTACTTACAATAATTATCCAAAATTCCGTGAACATCACAAGACATTTTATAGACTTTTTATAACTGATCATTAGTATCACTTAATATAAAAGTGATCGGCTAAACGCACATTCACCATGACTATATAAAGAGTAAACATTGTTCAACCAGCTTAATAATAGTCCTGATATATGTTTTAATTGTATTATTTGCTATATCATTTGCTAAATTTTATCGCACACTAAAACAAAATAAATTATTACATAACATGTTTATATTTATATGATGTAATAAATGTTATTTAAAAGAGTTGATAATTGAATTTATCAAAAAAATAGGATAACCATATAGTTTTGCATGATCTCGAATAAATCTAATATTTTTGTTTTTATTTATATCTGAGCATAGATATTTTATACGATGAAGATAATTGATAATTATATTTTTATAAACTGATTTATGTAAACATGAAGCAAAATTGGTAAAAATATTTACTTTAAATGGAAAATCAAATCTTTTATCATAAATATAAAAAATTAATTTATAATTATCATTAATATTAATTTTTAAGTCAAGAAAATTTATACTATTATTAATCAAATCATTTTCACTTTATGTAAGCTGATTAGGATAAAAATTGAGTGGTGATGTGCAATTTTAATCATTGAAATAAAATATGATAATGTCATCAATATAGCGATAAAATACATAATCATTGTTCGGACCAATATTTCTTTCATAGTAATATAAGTAAAGGTCAGAAAGAATACTAGAAGCGCCCCCCCCCCCCTGCGGAATTCCCTGGCATTGTTTATAAGTAATATTGTCATATATGATGTAATTATTATGCAATGTAAAATTTAGTAAAGTTTTAAAAAAATTTACGGAAATATGATCTTTTAATTTTAATTGAGATTTAAATTCTTTAAATAATATACACATTGTTTTATGTAAGCCTTTTATATCAATGTTATTAAATAAATCATTAAAATCCAATGTTTTTATGAATTTTACCGGATTGATATTATGTATTTTATTAATAAGCTGAAAACTGTTTTTTAGGCAATGTTGGTTATTATGTTTTATCGTTATATCACATATCTGCTTTAAAATATTAAGAAGTAAATTGCTTGCATTATTATTGTATGTGTTACACCCGATGGTAACTGTGCGAAATTTAATTGGATTTTTATGAAATTTTGGAATTATAACAAGATAAGGATAATTTAAATTATTAAATTTGATTTTTAGTAATTTGTGATAATTTAAGATTTTTCTATTATTAATTTCAATATTTAATTTAGTTTTATTAAAAATATTACTTGTGTTAATTGCACTGTGAATTAACACTTTATAGTACTCTTTACAAATAGTAGCATAATTATTTGGAGATTTATCTACATAAGTAATTATAAATTTGTTTTGTAATTCTGATATATGTTTATTTATATTTTTGAAAGCTGCATGTGTAATATGTTGATAATTTTTTATAATTTCATTTTTAAATTTATGGATTACAGAAAATCTCCATTCACTAAAATACTCTCGATATATATATATATTGAGGGGGGGGGGGGGGTTATTTAACTATCATTCTTTTGGTTGTGAGGACTATAAACTCAAATAATGCATTATTTTTCCTTAAAATTGTGAAAAAGAAAAAAAGAAATCACATTAAAAAAATATATATTTAATATATGAAGTTGTTTTTTATGTACCAGTCCATTTATAATCAATCAGTATTATATACATTGTTACTTTATAGAAAACAAAAATCGTGTCACTGATTTACCTAAAAATACTAAATATTTATAATAATTTTCTAAATATAGCGAAGATATATAATATTAACACATGAAGGGTATTTTTTTTTTAATCAAGTTGCATTGTTAAAGCTTTAACGGAAATAAAGGATTTTATGCTTAAGATAATACATAAAAAAACATTTCCAATAGAAATACTCTAACATTTATTTTTCTCCTTCACATACTTCCTTATACACACACACACACACACACATATATATATATATATATATATATATCATTGATTATATCTATTAAAAAATCTGTGCATTATATCATGAATAAATTAACATAAATTATACTATGTACATTTATTGTTACTATCTCAATACACTAAGGGCACTTAACATTAATACATGACGAGCCCATTTTACTCATTACTCACTAAATTATTTTGGGTTGTCCCGAAAATTCGTGCCGGATGGAAAATCAATTCGTACCGGAAAATTCTATCATTTAATTAGTAGATAATAATTCTGATATCTAATGTCTAATAATTAATGGGCACAATTTTCTGGTTCAAATTGATTTTTCAAACCAGCACGAATTTTCCGGACAACCCAAAATTTAATTAATAGTTTTACTCCGGTTGCATTATTAGAGCTTTAACGACCCTGACTCAACTGACTTTTATGTTTACGGTAACACATGAATAGGGGTTTTTAACAGAAATCCTTTAACATTTGTTTTATAACTTGAAATATGTTCTTATACGAATGAATTTTTTTATTCATTCTATTTATTAGAAATGAAATATCTGTGCAATATATAATACAGAAATGAGTCAGTTAAACCAATAAATAAACCAACTAAATTAAACAAAATAAATTAAAATAATATTGTGAATTAGAACAATATACATTTATATTAATTATTTGAATATCGTGAAGACATTTAATATGATCACGCGAAGAATCTAATTTTGTAATTCAAGTTGTATTGTTAAACTTTTAACGGAAATAAATGATTTTATAATTAAGATAAAATATAAAAAAGAACGAAAAATCATGCGTCAAGCATAGATTAAGTAACACTTTCCAACGCTTCCAAAATAATTTTACAAATCATTACTGTTTAATAAGCTGAAAGATAACATCTAAGTAAACAATTTGGAAAACGCATAACATATTTAAAAACGTAATTTCAGGAATTTCCAACATATATTCCCAACATATGCAATATTCGGAAAAATATCCGAATATTTTTATTCAGCCCTGTATATGATCTATAGATTTGTATATATGCTACATAGGATGCTAAATTTTAGTTTAGCTAGGAAACGCGTAACACAGTTTAAAGTTCTCCTTCTGGAGTTTCTTTCAATAAACGGAAATGTGTTCGCGATCTTTTGTGATGCCCTGTATATGAAATACAAAATTTATACACATCAAGCAATAGACAAAAAGTGAGTTAATTTTAAAATCGCGTTTAGCAACTTAAAACGCATTTCCAGGAATTATTGTTAACAGACGGTAGAGAATTATTTTGTTTGTCCTTGTAAATGAACAATGACTGCTATACACACACTATTCTGTAGTAAGCCTCTTGTAATGCACTTTAGTGATATATATAAATTTCAATGCGTTTAAAATAGTGAAACATTATTTAATTAAACCGCAAACGATTTTTCTCCATAGACGTAACGTAACGGAATTTGTTTTACTATCCCTGTAAAGTAACTATAAGTACTATGCACACCCTATTCCATATTAAGCTTCTTGTAATGCACCTTAGTGATGTATATCAATTACAATGTATTTGAAATTGTGTAACATCACTGAAATAAACCGCAAATGATTTTCCCCATAGACCGTAATGTAACTGAATTCTTTTGAGTGTCCCTGTAAAAAAACTATAAGTGCTACACACTTCAGTTGACATAGGGAACATGCTATAGATAACGACAATAACATATAAAAATTGCAGGGCAATCCGAGCATATTTACGGGAGTTAGAGCACGGACAGACGGCCATACGGCAGACGGCCAGACAAACCGAAGTCATAAACACTTTTCAACTAGGTTGGAAAGTGTTAAAAAGGATTTCCAGTATAAATACTTTAATATTTATTTTACACTTTTATCTACTTTCTCACATGAACATATATTTTATTACATTTATTCTACGTATAGTAAAATATCTATGCGTTATGCGTTATATCTATGTCCTTCAGAAATATAGTACAAATTTGCACATTATTTATATATATTATTTATCTAAGTATAGTGAAAACATATAATATTAAAATATAGCAAATATGTATTGTTTAATATATGTTATTCAAGTCATATAAAGTTTTAAGGAATATTTATATTTTAAAATGTCGGAAAGTGGTATTCTACGTTAACATTATCAATGCTCAGAAAATGGTTTTATAGAAATAGAAATTTGCTGACTGCGGGTGTATGACCTTGGCAACGAGTTTGTCGATTTAGCTATATAAACTATTAAATACAACTCTAATATTATTAACTTGCAAATCTCATGATTTAGCTACAATTAGGTAACGCACTTATTGTATTCCAGTAAATCTGCTTTCGCAACGGCAAGTAGGAGGAAGAGAAATACAGTAAAGCACATTTAACCACTTAACTGTAGCTTTTAGTAACTAAACAAGCAAACTCATTTTGACCAAACTGAGTTCGGGTAAAAAGAGTTTGCTTGTTTCGTTACTAAAAGCTTTAAGACATCACTAATTTTTAATTGCCATCTTCGCTTTATTAATTGGCAGACCATTTTTCAATTATATAAGGAAAGTATTTTGGTACTTTCGTGTTATAGCGGCCCCCACAATTAACGATTATGCCAAGGTTGCAGATATGATTTCACCAAGATCATCGCAAAGCTCATATGTGCATCCTATATACGCATGCATATAGTCAAAACACCCCTATATGTGCCATATACGTCATTATATACATATTATGTACGTCTTATATATTGGAATATACATCATATTAGACGTCTTATACACATATCATATATATACATCATATATGACAACTAACTTTGGCCATATACGTCCCGAAATTTTAAATCTTGGTCGCTTGGCGATTCATCAGGAGGGGTGGGCGCTGTAACACGAAAGCACCAATATTTTATAACGAAAAAAGTTGTGTACTGTCCCTATTTCTAGTTTATGGTGTCAAAAAAACCCAGCAGTTAAGGGATTAATACGTTTCTCTTTTATACGTCGTTATTCGTCGATTTTTCCTGATTCCAAAACGTTTCTATATAAATGTTTCTTTATTGCGCCGGATTTGCAGTTGTCTTTTATCCGTTGCCATGAAAAAAAATTATGTACCTGAGAAAATGTATTGCTCTTTGCATTACCAAGAAAATGTGACTTTTATTCATTTATTTGCTCTAACAAACACCGATGTAATTAAAGTCAAGAAACCTCATATTTTGCAGGTACTGAATCTAACTTCATGTACATGGCATAGTACAAGAACATAGTACAGAACAAGAAATAGCACTGCATTACTTTGCCAAAGATGACATTTTCGACTAAGCAAAACAGGACTGTTCAAATTTTACTTATGGATGTATGAGTGCATATAAAATAACAGTTAATGATGAACTTCAAACTGAAATAGATAAATTCATAAACATGTTTTTTTTTTAAACAAGGTTTTATTAAATATAAAGTATCCAAAAATACAGCATAGCAGCGCCCCCTGTTATGCGATTTACAAGATAACCTATTCAGCACCAATTTATGTCAAGGTCTAACATAATATGAAGTTTGATGAAATTCCGTGCATTAGTTCTTCAGATATGACTATCGCTAAAATCGCGTAAATCCTGAAAATGCAACATAGCAGCGCCATTTATTGGGCTATCTTTACCAAAACCTAATCAGTAACAACTTATATCAACGTCTAACTGAACCTGAAATTTGATGAAAATCCGTGCATTACTTCTTGAGATACAGCTATTACGGAAATCGTGAAAAATACACATAGCAGCGCCACCTGTTGAGCGATTTACACCAAAAGCGAATCAGAACCAATTTATATCAATCTAAAGTTTTAATAAATTCCGTGCGACTAACTTTTACTAATTTCCATCCGAGATATGACTAACGCTAAAATCGTGTAAATCCTAAAAAACACAGCATAACAGCGCTACCTGTAAGGCGATTTACACTAGAACGCAATTAGCGTCTATATATGTCAAGGTCTAACAGAACATGAAGTTTGAAGAAATTCTGTGCATGATAGTTCTTAATATATAGCTATCGTAAAAATCGTGAAAAATGCAGCATAGCAGTACCACCTGTTGGGCGATTTACAAGAAAAACTAATCGGCACCAATTTATATCAAGGTCTAACTGAATCTAAAGTTTTATTAAATACCGTGCGTTAATTCTTGAGATAAAGCGTCCACAACATTTTTGTCACATACAGACAGACATTTTCTAAAAACAGTCAAATCGTGTTCAAGACCTTCTAAATCGCATAAATCCGTCGAAAACCGGAAGTCGGAATTTATCATGAATTTAATACTTTTTTCTTGTAAAGATAGAAGAAAGCAATAATCAATTATAACAAGTCTGGAGCAAGAAATTGATATAAAATATAATAAATATATTGCAATCGATAGAGGCCTTACTATTTATTTAATATGTATAAAATATACATTTCTTTTAAGTGTCCTTGTGGTCAATTTTTTTAAAATTTATTTTTGTACAGTGAATGATGATTTAATATGCATGATATTAAAATCGAAAGAAACGGAAAAAAATATCAAAAACTGTTCTCAAAATGAATTCATCTGTATTAATCATAATTTTATTTATCATCCCCCATCGGTTAAATTCCTTATTATAAATCATTTTACTATATTTATGTATATCTTTTATTAAATAATGATAAAATGCATTGCTTTACTTTTTTCCTTATTTATCCTTCAAATTATGGTTTTAAATGTACACTGGCCTCCAAAAGTTAAGGTACAACATGTTTTTCAAAGCTCACCAGACAAAAAATGGCAGTCAGATTAAACTTTATAGTTTATATGAATGACAATAATAAGCTTTAAAAAAAATTACGCAAAAATTACAGCTACCACTTTTATTTTATAGCAAAGAATATGCATTTGTGAATGAGAGAAAAATATGCAATTACGAAGCTTTCGTAATTTCGCGTGTAAGTTTTGTTGTATTCGAACTATTGTTGTCAGTTTTGTTCACAACAGCCAGTAGAGTCTAGAAATGTCTAGAAGAAGTCGTTTGCCCAATTCATTAAGGTGGCGGGCGGTAGGATGGATGGAAATGAGGTTGTCACAGGCCGATACTGCTAGACGGCTCAATGTGTCTCGCAGTGTAGTCCAACGACTCTGGAATCAGTATGAAACCGAAGATTCTGTGTCCAGAAGACATGTCTCAGGCCGACCACGTGTTACAACACCTGCAGAAGACCGGTTTCTAGCTCTTTCGGCCCGAAGGAGAAGACGCACTACTGTGCCGCAACTCATTGCAGACCACTTTGCAGCATCAGGCAGAAGAATCTCCGCTACTACGGTGCGAAGACGTCTTCACAATGCAGATCTCTATGCAAGGCGACCAGTTGTGTGTGTCCCCCTCAACAGACGACAGAGAAGGGCCCGCTTATGTTGGGCAAGAGAACATGTTTCCTGGATCAGACAACAGTGGGCTTCTGTACTCTTCACAGACGAGTCCAAATTCACGCTGGAGAGCGATTCAGGACGTCTTCTGATCTGGAGAGAACAATGCACTCGATACCATCAATCAAACACTGTCGAAACACACAGGTACAGAAACGGTGGAATCATGGTTTGGGCAGGGATCTCACTCGGAAGCCACACTGACCTGCATGTGTCCCATGGAGGAACTGTGACTGGTGCGAGATATCGGGATGAGATCCTTGATTCATATGTGCGCCCATATGCCGGTGCTATTGGCAATGGTTTCATTCTAATGGATGATAATGCGAGACCACACCGAGCTGTGGTTGTTGAGGATTATCTTGAGGATCATGGTTTGGAGAGAATGGAATGGCCAGCTCACTCTCCAGACTTGAATCCGATAGAACATCTTTGGGACTATCTTGGAAGACAGGTTGCGGCTTTAAGTCCTCCTCCAAGGTCATTAAATGAGCTGGAACAAGGCTTACTCCAAGTCTGGTCAGCGTTACCTATTTCGGTGTCCGACAATTTAATTGAGAGCATGGAAAGTCGATGCCGCCAATGCATTCAAGTCCGGGGTGGATATAATCCGTATTAGAACCAGTTTTTTAATGTTTCTGTCACATTTTACTGCATAATACTGCGATGTACTGATTTCTCCAAGAATGGAATGTTTCACCATGAGTGCTTTTTTGTTGTAATTTCATTTAGACGTTTAACTTAAGTAAATTTCTATGTCGCATTTAATAAATAACAGTTTAGCGCACGTTTCCTCCAAATTTGTTGTTTCTATATTCATTCATTTGCAAATTAGACGCAAAAAACCGGTTGTACCTTAACTTTTGGAAGCCAGTGTATGAATGTGTATAGAACAATAGTTAATGAGTACATTTGAACTGAATAGAAAAGTTAGATGAGATATTCTTTTTATGACATAAAAAAGAACAATTAAATAAATTGTATGTACGAGGGGCAGTCGGAAAATAAGTTTCCCTTGGCGACTGTGGACAGAGGTGTGTTTGAAAGACAAAAAATGTAATGAGACATTAAAGATAAAACATAACTTTATCGTTCCACATAAGTACCAAGTACATTGAGACATTTGTCATACCGCTTTATAAGCTTCAAAAAGCCCTCCAGGAAGAAATCAGGACTTTGCATACGAACGAAGCATTGAACGACTATGGGCGAAAGACGACACAGCAGGTGAACGCGAACGTGCAAGACACCGATACACCATTGGGTAGAGGTCGACCTCGATCAAGTAGATGGCGCTGTTGACCTGGAGGGCTTTTTGAAGCTAATAAAGTGGTATGACAAATGGCTCAATGCACTTGGTACTTATGTGGAAAAATAAAGTTATGTTTTATCTTTAATGCCTCATTACATATTTTTTCTTTCATACACATCTCTGTCCACAGTCGCCAGGGGAAACTTATTTTCCGATTTCCACTCGTATTATTATTATTTGACGTCCTACAGGTTTCCCTCGCATAGTCCGGTTTCAGTTAGTGAAATTTTCAGATAGTGCGGTAAACTTTTTTAGATGCCGCACAGTGGAGTGTATAATGCAAAATCCTGGCCAAAAAGGCAGAAATTAAAATTTGCTAAAAAATTATAAAAAGCATATGTTATAATACCTGACTAACTGGTGCATTGATCTATATATATTTCAGGAGTATCAATCATATCCGGCGGCTCCTAGCCTCAGCTGAAATGAAAGTTTTTTTGTGAGAAGACTTGCTTTTATGTTATGTTTCAGCTGTTTTATTGTGTTTATATCTATACTTTGACACGTGCATTTAAATAATTTTATTTTTCATATAATGAAAAAAAATTGAAATTGAAATTGAAAATGGGTTAATATTAAGCCTTTTTAGATTTAATTTATTGAAATATATTATCTAATATATTCAAAGCTTTTTAAAGCCTTGTCGGGGTTTGTCGGACCATTTTTGAATTATAATCCTATTGGTTATAGTTTTGAAGGCAATTAAAAAAAAATGTTCCGCATATTGTTGCCATTTTTAGATATCAATGTTTTTTGGGAGGACTGCAAACCTATTAAAAACACTCAAAAACCAGCATCTCTATACTATAGAGACTCAACTTTGGTAAATACTAAATGCGAGTAATATATATATATATATATATATATATATTATATGCATTGGTTTTTATAAATAATTAAACATTTATTTGTAGTAAAATTAGCCCCATTTAATGAAACATTACTTGTAAATAAAACAAACCTATCAACAAATAATTTCATCTTATAAACAATAAGCAATAAAGTAAACATTGTATTATACATTTATTTATTTAAATACATACATTTATGCATATATAACATTAATTAAGTGTATTTACTAATAATAGGTCAACAACAATAGTTTTAACTTTAAAATACATGAACAAAAAAATTTGCCAGGATTTTACGTCAAATACTCCACTGTGTTCCGTCTCGATTACTGCGATTAGTGAGCAAAGCACATAATAACTATCTTTATTTTCCAGGAAAATGGCCTCAAATGGTTGAACATGGAAAATGCTAAATTGCCGAAAATGCTAAAAACAAAATAGCATTAATGGAATTCGAAAAACTTTTCAAAAATTAGAATTCGTCACACTGTATTTGATACATATAAGGGTGATCCAAAGAAGATGTATACATACACTGTTTTTCGGGTCATAACTTTCCGATTTTTCTTTCTTTTCAGGGTGTAATTGATTGGAAATAATGAGTGGACCAAGATTAACTTTTGAAACAAGTGGCTAAGTGTGATCGAAGATCGCACAAAGGGTTTCGTTTAATATTCCTTTCAAAACACTTTTTCCTTTCTTTAATAAATCCAAATAAATTTCATTTTCAAAAAAAAAAGTTGTTTTTTATAAAGTAAAAATTTACCGGTCTATTTTTCTCGTTTATTCGAAAATCTAAACCGGTCCTATAGCGGGCAAAGCCCTCTATTATACTCTGTCATGTGGACTGATATTTAAAAAAAAAATCAATTTCAAAACTAAACATGTTGTATAGAGACCTTCAAAATGTTAGACGTCAGATTAATTTTCTATTTAATTCTCCAATGACGTCATATTAAGCTGCTTTCTGTACTTGAAATACGTGATACTCATACTCCTTGTATTATTGAGAAATGTTTGAAAATTTCCGTTTTACTACCAATATGACGTCATATTAATCTTATTTTCGATTGGTGAAACTTTTTATTTCATTTTCATTTTTCACGTGGAAATCTTTCAATAGAAAATTAGTTATTGTAGAAAGAGTTTTATTGTGGATTTTTAATTGTTGGCAACTGCTATAACAGAAAATGTTTCAATTTAATAGGAAAAGGCTGTTAGATTTTTGGTTTTATATCTCTAAATATTAAAATAATACGATTTTTTTCAAATGTTATTATTTTGAGCTTTATAGTAGCTATACAACTATAAGTACACGAAATTTCATGACTGTAAGTTATATAGTTTCTGAGAATCGGCTCTGTGACAGACAGACAACTAGGCGGGAGTAATAGGGTTTCGTGAGATGAACGAAACCCTAAAAAAGAAAAATTATTTTAAAATGCTATTGAATGTATGAAAATGTAGCAAAAGTACAAAGACAATATCGCAGGGAATTTCAGCCAGATCCACCAGCGTGATACAAGATAAGTTTGAAACAAATGGATGTTCATAGATACCGTTCCGAACTGCAATTGAGCAAGAATGCTCCACAACACCAAATGAAATGTTTGTTAAAGTTTCTGAATCGGTAACCCATCGTTATCAGCAGCGTATTGACCAGAACGGTCATAATTTTTAACATCTGCGGTATGAGGAAAATTTATACATTTTATGTAGATTATTTTGTAATTTAAATATTAATTAGATGTGAATAACAACTTAAGTTATGATCATTCAAACTGTGTAAGGTAAAAGTAGGCTGCGCCGCCAGGGGCCCACAGGGCCACCCAGCGCGTCCCTACCGTCACGCCCAAGTCCTAAAAGACTTATAATGCGCCAGCAGCTTTATCTCGCTACGGCGCTGCGACCGGCCTAAGGCCGCTCCCCACTGCGGACCCCCAAGCCAATTTACCAAGGGTCGACGACATAAGTCGTTACGACAGTAACTCCACTCTGGGGAAACTTTCGCAGGGGACAGACACCTGATGAACCGCCGAGAGCACCCAGCAACTTTCTCGCCGAAACTCCAGAAGGAGAACCGGGTTCTAGGTCGTGATCCAGGCTTCACGACAGCTCTTGCTTTCCCACGGCGTCCGAACGTTGACATGCATGGAAGGGCAAGCAACTAGTCTCATCTTCCGTGGGGTGCTACTACGGGTGGCGAAGGCGCCTCTCTCCGACCCAGGACCACGAGGAAACTCGGTCCTTCCCCATAGGAGGGATTCGGATAGGTTGTCACTCACCGATTGAATTCCCGCGAGGCTGGAACCCCCTAGGCGGAACTAGGTGGTATCCCAACGACACCAATCAACGAGATCATCCAAATGTAATATAACTCAATCATGCAAATAACGGAAGAATCCTAAGACACGACTATCGGACTCTAGAGGGTGTGGAAACTCCCTCTAAGCGCGCCAAAGAGACGGGCCCGATCGAGATTAATGAAATAAACTTAGTAGGCGTGCCACTCGTCCGCCCACCAGATGTGGAAACTCCTGGCTGCACAAGAGACGTGCCGGACTGGGTTTCGGACCAAGGATTCGAGCTTTGGCCTGATCGATGCTGTGTTAGTCGGCGAGACTCCGGCCCGGTTTCTCGTAGTCACATGACAGGAGACGGTTGTCTCCCTCCGCAAAGAGAATGGTCTCGTCCCCGGCACCTCGGTCGATACCTCTGGATGGTGAACGTTCCTTTGATTCGGGTACTTCCTGCGGTGACCATTGAGGTCGGCTCACGACTCCTCCAGCTGCAGAGGATGACGTGGGGTCGTCCGAGACGACTATTTCACCTCTGCCGCCGTCACGTCGCAGATAGTTGCTACACGCCGTATCTCCCGACGCTCGGCGCACAACAGAGTCACCACGCATTGTGCTTTTCAGAGAACGATCCTGCCCCCATCAATTCCTCGGTCAAGTTTTGGAGAGATCCTGCTGGCATTTGCTAGCCTTTGCCCAAAATCCAACTGTGTAAGGTAAAGCCAGGAGAGATTCGCAGTAAGAGGATCGGGGGGAAGGAGTAGAGCCCGTGCGCAGCTACTCCAGGTAGTTGTACAACAGCAGTAGTGGAGTGTCTACTTGAACGTGCACGTTGATTGTTTCGAGCGTCTAGGATAGGCATTGCTATTTTGTTTTGTTTTCTCAAAGTAAGTGCTTGAATTTTCATAACTATTCGTCAGAATTTCTATATAATGTCAGTTTTACAAAATATTTTAAACTTAAACGATTTTTCCTAAGTTACTAACACCGCCGGTTCGTTTTAGAAGCGGCCATGTTTAAATAAAAGGCTGCACAATCTCCCCTACCGAAATTGGAGAGATTGCCCATTTGCTACTTAGGAGAGATGGCGCATTGTTCCCATTTGTTTCCATGCTAGGAGAGATTACGCAGTTATTGGTAAATTTTCATAAATTACAAATTACATTTAAAACATATAACTAAATCAATTTTGAAATAATTTTTGAAGAACACATAATTTTCGAATCTAAATGTGGCAAAAAATTAATTTGCTAAAAAATACTGGGCAATGAGGATGAGTGTACTGAATATCTGGAACTGTACCAGGAGACCACATCGACCAGTGACTGGATTCAATGTATTACTTGTGGCAGGTGGTTGCACGAAAGCTGCACCATTTACAACAATAAGTGCATCGATTGTGGAAGACGACAACTTCGGTCTGCAAACAAGAAAAATTTTAAACTGTGAAAATGAAAATGGACTAATTTTAAGTTAAAAAGTTGAAATATTTACTCCTAATACAATAATATTTATTCACAAAAACATTACAGCAATGTCATTTAATTGTAATTATTAATGTTAACAATTTAATTGTAGTTATAAATAATAACAATCTCTCCTATCCATGTGCGCAATCACACCAAACCTGTAAGGACAGATTGCGCAAAATAGTTTTCTTGGTTTTATTACAACTGTTTTATTAAATTACAGAATAACAACAAAACAGCAATGGAATTGCATAAAAAACAAATGAAGTCAAAATTATTCATGGATAGTTTAGCAAAAAATCAACATTTATGTATATTTTTATTATTTTGTTGAATTGTGCGCAGACTCTCCTAGCTTTACCTTATACTTTTTTTTCAAATCACCCTGTAGATCCAGGCTATAGATCCAGGCATCAACAGAAACAATTGTATATAAGTGCACCGAGGTTTCGAAAATCAAATTTTGTGTTACCAGAAGATGTATTCCAAAAAGAAGAGAAAAACTTTGCAGTTGGCAATTGATAAGTTTTTTTCTTAAATAAGTTACAATGTATGTAAGTTTGAAGTAATAAAATTGTATTACAATAAGTATTAAATCAAATTACCAAATTGTTTTAAAAATAACTGCACTAAAACCTGCGTTAATTCAGAAATAAAATTTAAATTGACAATTAATGTTACTTGATTGTTAATTATTATATAATCTCGTACGGTCATGTTAAGTGGTTATACACAGGGCTTGACAAATGCGGTTACCAGGTCGCCACATGCGACCAACTTTTATTATCTGACGACTAAGTTTTTTAGTCTACATTTTTTTTTACAAAAATTGAACTAAAAAATGAGCACAAACGACATTTTGTCTTTCCAACACCCCACCCTACTCGTGCGGGCAGCAAACGCAGTGATTTCCCTCTTCTGTCGTACTTTTAATGGAAAAGCCAAGTTTAAAAGGCATTTTCCAAGCACATAAAACGCCATTCTTTTACGCTCTAGTCGGCTAGCATTACACATGATTAGAATGTGGGGAGGGGACGTTTCAATAAGAAATATTGTCAATTTAATCTTGTGGTTTCTAAAAATTGGATGCAATAATAAAAATAGCTTACGCTTTTTTGTAAGTTTCAAATCATATTTTTGTGTTCAGAATTAAATCTGATTAATCTATCACATCCATTTTACAATAACATGTAAGTGATTATAAGTAATTCATCCAAAGTAAATCTATAAAACTTAATTAAAATTTCAATAATAATTCATTTTAATAAGAATAATATGTATTTTTTAAATATTTCTTCCCCGCTTAAAATGCTTGACGCCTATAGCTCCTGTGTGCACTACATACTCCGCGTCACACTCGGCACTACACACTCGGCCTGGAGACAAGTGTCTGGTACTGGGTTGTTACTCAAGAATATTTTATAATTACATTGTTTAGATTTCTACAGAAATGAAAGTAAAAAATCATTGATTGCACATCAAAAGATTTTTATTTATTTATTTATTTATTCTTAAATTCTTATCGTAGATCATTGGATCAAAATAAACCTCAGCATACTGCTGATTCCGAATTATTTTAGAAAAATGGCAACTTTGATATCCCTAAATAGATTTTTCAAAACTATTGAACATGCATTTTCCAGTTTTTCAATACGATGTATATTTCTCTAGTTATTCGAGCGTTTCCAGACATTGCAATGGTAACGATTCTCACAGCATTGCACTCGATTACAGCGCCATCTACAATATTCTGAAGAAAATGTTCAATACAAAAGTTACGTATTTTTTCCCGTAGAATCCGAATCTGCAATAAAAAATGGGGGTCATCATTTCAGATTTTAAAGTTGCCCCCCTTCCCCCCCCCCGGGGCAAAGTTGGGGGGGCAACTTTCATATCCCTAAATAGATTAAAAATACTGAACATGCATTTTGTCGTTTTTCAATCCTATGTATATTTCTCGAATTACTTGACCGTTTCCAGACTTTTCGGACACCCTGTATATATATATATATATATATTCCAATGGTTGTTGTAATTTGTTAAATTATATATATATATATATAATTTAACAAATTACAACAACCATTGGAATATATATATATATATATATATATATATATATATATATATATATATATATATATATATATATATATATATATATTTTTTTTTTTTTTTTTTTTTTTTTTTTTTTTTTTTTTTTTTTTGAAAATAAAAAATTACGTGCATGTTATTTGTAACTAATATTCAAAAACAAAACTTTCGCCAAATTGGCGGGGGGAAAAAATCGTGCCAACGTGGTGCGTATATGACATCTGTGCCATTTTTATATTATATTATTATTTTTTTATTTTTTTATTTTTTTTACTTTGCAGGTAGGTATAACCCCGTAATGGATGTTCATGAAAATTAAATAAACTTGTTTCAAAATTTTAAATGAAGCTGCATTATGTACTTTTTTAACAATATTACATAAAAAACAATATCATTAGCATATTATTACATTGTCTACTTATGTATATTGAATTTTTGATAATGTTGGCTGTAGATCGATCGCAGTTTTTCCCATTCAATGTTGTTTCGATTAGTGAGGTAATATCAAGGGAATAATTAGCCGCGCTAATCAGAGAAAAACTGTATTTTGAACTTTTTATTTAATTTCATAATATATACTTTCTCAGTTATTTGAATTCAAAGTATATTAATGATCTATTTAATTTAATTTAATTTAACTTTGTTTACTTTATTTTTGACAATATTCTGATATATGGGGATTTTTTTTTAATTAGAGTAATAATATAAAAAAGAACAAGAGAGAAATAGAAAGAAAAATTGTTAATATACATTCATCAATATGTTTAATTATCACTTGATATCATTTGTCTGAGAAGAAATATTAAATCATTCCCCTACTGCCTAGTATTTCGTTACATTTATTTACATTTTCTCTAATTAAATATATAATAAATGCATCGTTGCGTAATTTTATACATTTCCTAATTTTACAAATAAATATTTGAGTGCGTGTAGAAATAACAGTTAATCATCAACTTCGAACAAGAGAAGAAAAATAAAATAGAACAAAAAAAATAATCAATTAAAACAAGCTTCAATACAAAGTCTGGGATACTCGAGAACTTGAAATAAAAGCAATGTATTATTATCATTAGAAACCTTACTCTTTATTTAATATTATAATATATATTTCTTTTAATTACTTCAAGTCAAAGTCCACAGGCCCCGAAGAGGTTTTAAAAATAAAAGCATGTTCGTCTTCCTATTCCATTAATAATTGTGATTTTTTCCCCCAAAGAAAATGGCTGCATTTTCCCAAAGAATATTTTTGTTCTAAGAAAAATCATTATCTTCCCCCTGTCTTCTTTAATTATTGATACTTTTATCTAATTTTTAAATAATTGATCGATAAAAAGTCCTTATTATTTTTTCCTTCAGGACGCAAGACACGGCTATCAAGTCTATTCGATATTATAAGACAAAATTAATTACCATTTTTAAAAGCAGTACATGGGCGCTCGACCACTTGAAATTTCTCGCTTGGAATGACTGATGCCATTTTAATTCTCTTAAATATAAACCCACCAACTTTTTATTTATTGTAACAAAGTTATGGTAATTATTGCAATGAAGTTGTATAATTATTGTAGCAACGTTATTAAACTTATTAAAATTATCGAAGTTATTGTACACTGTAGCATGTTAAAATGATGAAAGTTATTGTGGTTTTAATATTAGAAATATCGTAATTTTTCTTCTGTTATAGGAATTCGTGGAAACTGATTCATTTATATTTAAGGTGGAAAAGTTGGAGGTTCATTAAAAACGTTGCTGGAAATTTAGAAAGTTATTGGCTCTAGGATATTATAATTGTTTAAAACTTTTGAACTTAAAGTATGTTTCTTAAATGAAATAAAAATTAAAAGAAAAACAATATTACTATCAAATAGGGTGCAAAATTAGTTGTTTCTCAAAAATTTACACAGAATATTATTTATTTTCTAGATTCAAAAGTAGAAATAAAATAAAATAAAATAAAGAACATTATAAATTAAAATAGAATAATAAAACATTTTAATATTTTTATTAGTATCTTTTTTTACATAATTATGTTATACGAGTAAGTTTAGATTCTTTTTTTTTCTTTTAATATCAAAGTTCTTTTATTAGATGATAATCGCTTTTAAAAGAATTGAATATTATGTACTAAACGCAATTTTCAAAATGGCTTTGTTAAAAAATTCGAGGGGGTGGAGTCTAATCTAATTTATAAACAAACTTTATGTATTTTAAAACCTTCACTTTAAAAGGCTTCGCGGAAATTTTTAATTAAAAAAATTGTTTAAGTCCTCAAAATTTAGTCATTATACATTAGTGCTTTAAAAACGAAAAGTGATATTGTGTAGTGATTATTCCTAGCTTTTTTTTCACATTAAAAAAAAAAGATCAAACGGAATCATCTTGAATATAATCTGCTTCGACTCCGAATAGATAATTACAAAAATAAAATCTGGAATTTTTGACTAAATGAAAGACTTCAAGGTGGTTTTCAAATTATCTGCTGAACAACGTAAAACTTTCTAACACAATTTCTGACTCATTTTTAAATACAAAAGGCATAAAATTTGCATACCTGACTATTGGAGCGATTTGGAATCGAAATGAGTTTTCCATTTTTTGATAAATAAATTACTTATCGTGTTATAAGCTATACGTGTCACGTGACAACCCGTTTTTCTCCTTTCTGGTGTTGAAGCATCGGGAATTAGGTAAAAAACGCCGACTTTCAGTGTTTTCTAAAATATATTATGCCTTTACCAAACAATGGAAAAGATGTTTCGATTACAAAGTTTCTGAATAACAAAACCTGCCCATGCCATACTTTTCTGAACAAAAATGAACAAAAAAATGTGTCTGAAAGTAGGCCCTTTGGATTTGAGAACAGCCTTATCAAGATATTTTTGCTCATTTTGCTCGATAAAAAATAAAATAAAACTTCAAAATAAACTATTTTTTGTTCGGGAACAAGTTTATCTTATGTAGAATGTGAACCAAAGCTGGAAATATATGCATACTGTAACATTCGAAGCAATTTGTTGTTGATTTGAAAAACTTAGTTCTAATATATATATATATATATATATATATATATATATATATATATATATATATATATATAAAGACAGTATTTGTTTTAAAACATCATCCAATAATGCAATAAATTATTATATAATTGTATATATTTACAAATATGGGCAGCACCTCATTGATTTATTCTTTTGAATTTATGGTGGAGTTCAATTTTAATTATTCTATAGAGGGTGCTGGTTTTATATATTGTGGTATGTGCTTGGATATGCATTACATGTTGTTCTTTGATCCATGGTCCATCAATTTTGAAATAACTTTTTTTTTCCTTTTTTTGGCAACATATACTTAAAACACTCCAATTCTTGTAAAATATGCTGACTCAAATTTGGATTTGGCTTTCAAATGGGGTATTTTCATGTTCTCAATTTGTTTCCCTCAATCCTTTTTTATCATGTTTTATTTTGAACTTAAATGTTGTTTCATTGTGTATTTCTCTACATTCTGGTTGTGGTTGTCCCAAATTCATATTCTTTAGCTATTTTATGGCTAATATGAAGCACGCATTTTATTTGTGGAAATTTAGGCATTTAGGACCTGAAGATTCTGTCTAAATTCCACAAATTTCCATTATTCAATTTCTGTTATTCAATTTCTGCCTTTTTTTTAATACTATGATTTTGGTGTCTATGTTCATTTTGTTGGGGGGATCTGTTTTATATTGTCAATTTTAGTTATTTTAATTTTATTCATAATTTCACAGTTTTTGTTGGTGGTTGTAACGTTCATTTAATGGTTATATATATATATATATATATATATATATATATATATATATATATATATATATATATATATATATGGATTCGAAATTGTGCTAAAAGTATTCTTATTCTAAAAATGAGCCACGAAACAAAAAAGTCTTAATTTAAGAAAAATGAAAAAGAAAAAAAAACAGAAGAAGAAGAAGAGAGGGGGAGTCATCTACTATATATATAAAACACAATAGAAAATTTCGTTCCGTTCCTTTATAACTCGAGTTCCGCTGAAGGGATTTTGATGGAACTTGCACTCTTCGACAGATAATTTTTAAGGGGAGGTTTTAGTATATAACATATTTTTCTACGTACATTAGTTATAGAATTATGATAGAAATTTCTGTTATTTTGGCCGAAAAGGTTGCCATTGCTAATTTTTGGCGACCATTATTGTTGCAGAAAGAACTGAAAGGGCTATACATAAAAATAAAAGAAAAAACCGTGCTAATTTCATTAACAAAAAAAAAAAAAAAAAAAAAAAAAAAAGGAAGAAAAAAAGAAAAAAACAGAAAAAAAAAACAGTTTTGATGAGAGATAATATTATAAAACGAAAATATTTAATTTAAACATGATTGGGAATATTTGTAATGCTTAAAAAATTATTCAATGGGCAAGATTGCTAGTGAAAAAAATATTTGGCGATTTATCTTTTGTTTTTGGCGATTTTGATTTTACTTTTGACCCAAAATAATTTTATTTTAAGCCAAAAGGTTATTTTTTTGTTGCAGAAAGAATTAAAATGGCTATACATCTCGAAAAATAAAAGAAAAACTGTTACTAATTTTACTTAAAAAAAAGAAAGAAAGAGAAAGAAAAGAAAAAAAGAAAAACAGTTTTGATGAGAGATTTTAAGCCAAAAGATGTTTTTTCAAGTGTACGACATCATTTTTGAAGTTTTTTTTGGGGGGGTACTTTTCGGTTAGCCGGGCACCAGTGATATATATACATGTACGTGCTATTGAAAAAATATTTGGCGATTTTTCTTTTGTTTTTAGCGATTTTGATTTTACTTTTGACCCCAAATAATTTTATTTTAAGCCAAAAGGTTTTTTTTTTTTGTGTATACATTTGAATAGGTAGGTGAAAACACACACACACACATATATATACACATATACATATATATACACACATATATATATACATACATATATATACACTTATATGTATGAAGATATATATATACTTATGTATATACATATATATTTATATATATGTACATATATCACTGACGCCCAGCTAACCAAAAAGTACCTTTTTTTCATTCAAATGTAAACTATATTAATAGCAATACACTTCTATTTACTTCTACGTTATATATGAAATTTCGTTCCGGCTGCTTATAACTCGAGTTCTGCTGAAGGGATTTTCGTAGAACTGTAAGATAAATAATTTTTTAGGGAAGGTTTTATTGTATAACATATCGTTCTACGTAGCTTAGTTATAGAATTATTATGGGAAGTTCTATAATCAGATCAATCCTATTATTAAAGTTTAGCCTTTTTAAAAGATTCTGTCGAATGGATTTCGATGAAACCTACACCATTAGTTAGATAACTTTGTAGGGAAAGTTTTATCATATAACATGTCATTCTACGTTGCTTAGTTCTAGAATTATAGAGGGGGAAATTCGAAAATCGGTTGACCTTTTTTTATCAAATATTAGCCTTTTTAATATTTGATTCCGATTATGAAAGATTAGCCTTCTGAAAAAGTTCTACTGGACGGATTTTGATGATAATTGTATTGTTAGTTAGATGCTATTTCAAGAATAGTTTTAGTGTACTACATATTGTTCTATGTTGCTTAGTCAAACAGTTATGTGTGAAGGTTAGATAGTCAGATGAACCTGATTCCGAAAGATTAGACTTTTTGAAAGTTTTTCCAGGGCGTATTTTTTGTGACTTGCATTGTTAAGTAGATAATTTTTAAGGCTGGTTTTAGTATATTTCACATCGTTCTATGTTAGTTTTAGAATTATGTGGAAAAGTTCTATAATGAGATGAATCCGATTATCAAAGATTAGCCTTTATAAAAACTTCTACTGGATGACTTTTGTTAGTTAATTTGTTTGCATTGTTAGTTCGATAATTTTTAGTGATTGTATTAATATATTGCACATAGTTTTAACGTTCTTTAGCAAACCCTCACTGTAAATTACCAAATAAAATAGTTGGTCCTTAACAGCTAAAATTTTGACTGCACATTAGAAAATAGAATAGCGCAATGACGTCATTTTTCAGTAATGTGGAAGGATATTTCAGGAAAATATACAGATTGCTTTCAACTACAAGGTCAAATTATATTTCGTTTGATTTAAGGTTTATTTGTAGAAACCGACCAGCGCAGCGGGCGTAGCTTGCTAGTCTTAACATAAAAATCATCTTGGTCTTTGAGCAGATGTTTAAAAAACAATGTTTAACAAACTTAAATTTTAACAAAATAGCATGAAAATTAGGACATTTCATTTGAAAAACTCAGTTTTTTCTTAATAAAAATTTTAATTGAAAAAAAATGAAATACCTTTTGTAAAAAAGCATAAAACTTTCTATTGTAAAATCTACCCTATATATATAAAATCCTAATGTAACAAATTTGTGAAACGATTTTATGAAACGAATTTATGAAACGATTTTATGAAACGACTGATTATGTTTCAGGGCTATTTTTAATAAAATATTAAACGCTTGATGGTGAAATTAATACCAATTGTCCATAAAAATCCGCGGATGTCAAAACTGGTAATAGAATTTTGAAATTGGAATTAGTTTTCGAGATATTAAATTTTTTCTAATTTTAATGACATTTCTGTAATGATGGCAACTAATTACTCAGTTTTTTTGTGACAAAAAAGGGAAAAAAATTGAAAAGGATCCCGATAGGGATTATTGATTTTTTTTTATTCGTCATTTTCAAACTGAAATTGAATTTATCTTTTATTTCAATCGATAATGAAGACAAGATTGTGATTAATTTATGTTTTTCAGGAAAATTTGAAAAAAAAATCACATTTCTATCGTCAGGATTCAATCGTCTGTCAGCATTTAATTTAATATATAAACTGAAAATATTTTGAATAAATTCGACCAAATGACGTCATTTATGTAAACGCAAAAGAAAGGAGCAAAAAAATATTTATACAATTTGTTTAGCGTAAAATGTCATTTATGCTATTTTATATATAATCAGAAGTGATTTGTATAGAAAAAACAATAATAATATACGTATTAAAATACGCATATAAACAAAAAAATCGTCGAATTTGTTTCCATGGCTGTTTATGTCATTTGGCACCAAATCTCACTTTCTGATGCCCGAATTGCGCCAAGCTTTTAAAAAAAGCGTCAAGACCTCTATAATAGAAAAGCACCAAAAGCTCATTGGGTTTGTTTTCATAACTTTTGGCAACAAATCTATGTATATTAACGAATCTATCCCTTTTCGAAGCTCGAATTACGCCAAACCTAAAAGCAAAGGATCCTATACTGGAAAAGTACCCGATTTTCTTATGGACAATATTCAAGTGACATAACAAGGTGTAAAATTATCGCGGATAGCAAATTTGTTTAAATATGTCATCAATTGATGCCGAATAAATGCAGGCATGCATGCACAAAATATTTAATTAATTTTGTATGATAAATAATTATTAGAAAATTCGTATATACATATTAATTAAAATAAATAATTTACATATTTAAAATAACATGAAAATATGCATGATGGTGCACTAAAATAGAGAGAAAATTAAAACCTGTTACTGAAAATGTCTATAACAGTACTCTTCAATACCGTGGTTCTTAATGTTATTCACAAGCAGATGGAATTTTTCTCATCCTTAAACGCAAAGGAAGAATAGAATACAGATCGTTGTTATAAAAGTCCGAGAGGTAGCCACAATTTAAACCTAACCATTTTATACAAGCTGGTTTTCAAGTTGTAATTGATTTTACTTATCAATCCCGAAAACAGTCGTCAGTTGTCGCAACAGTTGTGTATGAGGCCATGATAATCAAAAATGCCCCATTAAAACGTTAAAAGCATGGCAACCCAATTACAGATTTACCAATATTTTTAAAACAAAGCACGCTGTCATGTTTTTAGAGGCTTCGAAGTCTGAGTGGGGGTTTGCGAGCGTAACTCGCAGGGGGTAGGCCCCCTAGTATACACATAAAATTTTAAATAAATCTACGCTGGATTATGCGAAATATTTTGCTCGCGAATTTAAATAACATGTTTCTAAGAAAAATTCATTTAAAATTTGGCATTGTAAGGATTTCATTCTATAAACGAGCGTCTCGTTTCATGGTTATCATGTCACGAAATTTGGCGTTGAAACTTTTGAATATAAAAATATATTGTTAATAATGTTGTTAATTTGTTTGTGAATATAAAAATATTTTTTTTAAACCATGAATTCTCAGGGATTTTTTTTCTTTTAGTTTACACTTAAAGAAACACGTAATTTCAAAAAAAAAAAAAAAAAAAAAAAAAAAAAAAAAACATGTTTATATTCGAAATTTTTAACGCCAAATACTGTCACATAATGCCACGAGATATTCACTTTGACAGCGGAAAATTTTCTAACACCACCCATAATTTTGTCAATTTTTACAGATCGTCTTGAAATTGCATATTCTTAAGTCTTATAGTATATTCTTAAAAGATAGTGGTTATTGGAGAACATTGGCGAAAAAACCATATGTAAAATATTGGGTCATCCGGAAAATTCTACGGTTTTTCAAAAAGCAAAACGTGGTTTCGTCTAGTTATTTTGCTACTGCTAATAAGGAGTGGCCTTGAATGACCCAGATACAGGGTGTTTCAGAAAGGACTCCCCAACTTTGAAATGACATAGCTGCGAAACAGTGAGAGACACAAAGGTGAAACAAATGGAATGTTGGACAGACAGGTCTGGAATTTGTTATACTCCGGTTTGCAGAAATAGTTCCAAGATTGGACATCAGAGGGCACTGCAGTCGCAGAGCAGTGTGTTTGAAATCGTGTCTGAAAGTGTCCTTCGTGAACAGAGATTAAATCACGTTACAGTGGTTTCAATATAGTCACCTTTCTTAGCAATAACATGACGCAACCGAAGGATAAAGTTGAAAGTTATTCGTTGCAATGTCTCTACTGAAATGGATGCACATGCCTTACAGATGTTCAAGCCGTTCCAACGTTTGTCTTTGAAGTATCCCCACAAGAAGAAGTTAAATGGATTGAGATCCGGGGAATATGGAGGCCAATCCATACCAGTGCCTGTCACTCGGTCACTGAAGTATTCCTCAAGGAACTCAAACACTCCAGTAGTACGGTGTGGTCGGGTACCATCCCGCATAAATCATGAATTCTCTGGTGCAGCCTCTAGAACTTGATATGTGGCAACAAATTGCTGTAAAACTTCAATATATCGAAAAGAGTTAATCGTTTGCCTCGTGAAAAAGGGCCCAATGATCCCTTTACTGGACAGTCCAGCACAAACTGTAACTTTTGCACAGTGCGGTGGTTTTGCAAGACACACAAAAGGGTTTTCAGCGCCCCATATTTTCCAATTTTGTTTATTCACAAATCACTCTAAATGAAAATAGGCCTCATCGGGGAACCATACGCAGCCGACATCAATTTTACTCTCACCAATCAACTGGAATAACTCATTTGCGAAGTCTTCTCTTTGTCGCAGAGCTGTTCTTGTGATCGCTTGATGACACTGTATTTTATAGAGAAACATCTTCATGCCATTTCGCATTATTCTGTGCGTAGTGGTGTTTGAAAATACCGCTTCAGCAGCGGTTCGTCTGATGGATTCCCGAGGGCTACGTTTAACAATTCCTTCGACTGATTGCACATATTGAGGTGTCATGACTGATCGGCTGCATCCCACATTTCTGGCTAAATCATCGGCCATACTGCCTGTCCGTTCAAACTTGTTGAAGAAATTATGAATTGTTTTCTGGTCTGAACCTTTTTTAACATTATTTTATTTTTGAAAGCTTCGCTTTGTCATAGTCGAACTTCGACCTAATCGGTGGTATTCCAGTACAATAAAAACGCGTTGCTTCAAAGAATACGTCATGATGTTCCTCAATTTCCGTATAATAAATAATTCGATACAACTCCCCTAAAATGTGTCAGCAATGTAACAGACTCACGAATGAACTTTGTGTACTTCTGAGTGCTATTTAAAGCTTCCTGTGCTTGTGCTGCCACCTATTAGCCATATTATATATTGGATATTATATATTGGAACTATTTCTGCAAACCAGAGTATGACAAATTCCAGACCTGTCTGTCCAACATACCACTTGTTTCATCTTTCTGTCTCTCACTGTTTCGCAGTTATGTCATTTCAGAGTTGGGGAGTCCTTTCCGAGACACCCGTCTTTTCTGCACGTTTCTTAATTCTCGCTTGTGTTGTGACAATTTTTGTTTCAGTCAGTGCTAAGAATGGAGAAGCAAAAAGTTCCCTTTCTTCGTATTATGCTCCTTTATTTCAAGAAAGATAAAGATATTATTTAAACTGCGCGTAAAATTTGTGCTGTATATGGACAAAGTGTTGTTTCAGATGACACAGATCGAAGGTGGTTTGAGAAGTTTAAGCGCGTAAATTTAAGCCTCCAAGATGATGCCCGCTCTGGATGATCATCGTTTGTAAAGAAGGGCCTCTTGTAAAAGAAGCTATCAAATGTACTGTTTGGAATATTTAGTCTGTGTCATAGCTCTCGAACTGTGCTGCGTGGATTATGAGCGATAGCTTCTTTTAAGAGCTCCTCCTTTACAAATGATGGTCGTCCAGAGTGAGCATCATCTTCGAGACTGAAATTTCCGCGCTTAAAAACTCCTCAAACCACCTTTGAATTGCGTCATCTGAAACCGCACTTTCTTCATATACAGCTCAAATATTACGAGCAGTCTAACTAGCATGCTTATCTTTATTGAAATAAGCATAATATGACGAAAATGAACTTTTTGTTATTGCGAATTTAACTCCTGATCTTTAATCACAGATGCAGAAAAAGATGACTCTACGAGCGCATGTGCGTTTTTCAATATCTGTCCATTTTTATTTAATGTCCTTTACCTGAGCATCGTGGTTGATCGGACAACTTGAGTAAAGTCAATTCGGCTCAATCCTATTTACTCAAACAGAAATCAATTACGATTTACATATATTTGTGGAATATTGTCATTGAGAACGTGTTTCACAATATAAGTTTCCATTTGCTTCATGTAATATTTTCACATTCTGCACATTGTATTTTTTTCTTCAAAGATCTTTATTTATTTTTCCACTTATTTCATTTTGAGAATCTTACATTTTTGAATATATGTCTTTGTATTGTATTATCATATATTGTCCATTTTGTGTGGTATTTAATTGTTATTATACAGAAAAGTTTTATTATATATATATATATCTTGTCTACAATTTCAGCTTTTACTTATATTTTTCTGTGATAGATGCAGCTCCAATCAATTTATTTCCTATTATCATTTTTTTTTTCTAAAGCAATGTTTGCATAGCTATAGCAGCCATTTTGAGTTAATGATGACTGGCTGCTTGTCAAGTACTTATAATCTTGTTCAATCTACAGTAACATTGGTCTTTTTTGATGACTCTTGCACATTATTTTATGAGATAATTTCTATTTAAGTTGAATAATTGTTTATTTAAGTTGTATATTCATTTATTTATTTTGTTATTTGAACTCATGTAGGTTTTTAGTTGTCTTGTTTCACATATATGTGTTATTATAGGCTTAATATTGTCGATTTTAGTCATAATGCTGACAATATTTAATGAAATAACATATATTTACTATGAATATTCTTATAAAGCCCTTCTGAAGATTCTATAAGATATTCATAGTTTTGAACTTTTTGCTTTTTCATCCTGTCAAGTATCATTCCTGCAGTGTTCATTCCATTGCTTTCTATAATGTCATATCCTTTGTTTTTCACATGTGTTTTCATTTATATATATATATATATATATATATATATATATATATATATATATATATATATATATATATATATATATATATATATATATATATAGGGTGTCCGAAAAGACTGGAAACGGTCAAATAACTCGAGAAATATACATCGGATTGAAAAACGGCAAAATGCATGTTCAATATTTTTGAAAAATCTATTTAGGGATATGAAAGTTGCCCTCCCAACTTTCCCCCCCCCCGGGGGGAAAGGGGGGCAACTTTGAAATCTTAAATGATGACCCCCATTTTTATTGCAGATTCGGATTCTACGGGAAAAAATACGTAACTTTTGTACTGAACATTTTCTTCGAAACATTGTAGATGGCGCTGTAATCGAGTGCAATGCTGTGAAAATCGTTACCATTGCAATGTCTGAAAACGCTCCAATAACTCGAGAAATATACATCAGATTGAAAAACGGAAAAATACATGTTTAATATTTTAGAAAAATGGCAACTTTGATATCTCTAAATAGATTTTTCAAAACTATTGAACATGCATTTTTCCGTTTTTCAATACGATGTATAGTTCTCGAGTTATTGGAGCGTTTCCAGACATTGCAATGGTAACGATTTTCACAGCATTGCACTCGATTACAGCGCCATCTACAATGTTTCGAAGAAAATGTTCAGTACAAAAGTTACGTATTTTTCCCCCCGTAGAATCCGAATCTGCAATAAAAATGGGGGTCATCATTTAAGATTTCAAAGTTGCCCCCCTTTCCCACCGGGGGGAAAAGTTGGGGGGCAACTTTCATATCCCTAAATAGATTTTTCAAAAATATTGAACATGCATTTTGCCGTTTTTCAATCCGATGTATATTTCTCGAGTTATTTGACCGTTTCCAGACTTTTCGGACACCTGTATATATTAATGCGAGTAAAACAAACAAAAATAAAAGATACCTATTTCACAAATGTGAGATATTGATTCCCTTAAACTTTGAAATAACAGAACAAATATGAAATGTTTATTATTTTTTGTCCTACCTGCTTCAAACAAATATGTGCATTATTTATTGTAATAAAAGTAGTTGTAATGGAAAATAAATCATAGATTTGCTGAACATATTTTTAGATGTCCCTATCAAAAGCATGATCAGAGCAATTAAAAAACTCCCAATATGTAGAATATATATCCTAACTTACCTCAGCAACAAAATTTACCATCAACATATTAATGTTATTAATATTTTATTATGAAATCAGATATTTTTTATAGTTCTAATTCGATATTCCAAAGATATTAGAGATTATTCCCTAACTAACTGTATACTTCAAGTTTATATTAAAATTCTAGAAAGATATATTGAGCCCGAGTTATTATAAAATTTAACAATTCTTTAATTTTTTGGTGTCGTTGTTAATGATGATGTCTTACTTGTATATAAATAAGCTTAATGTTTTTTTCTCGGTTTTATTCTTGGAAAACAGTGTTAGAACTTCCTTTTTTATTTCATATGTAGAGGCTTCATAAAAAAAATAATTATCACTTTTAAAGTGTAGATAAATTATAAATTCATAAAAATAAAGTGTAAACCTTTATCCTTAAAGAGACAAATGATTTATTTTTCACTATACATTTTAAAACAAACAAGTTTTTTTTTTCCTTTCCCAGTTATTAAAACTACAGTCTTCTACATTTTATTGAAACAAATTTGAGCGCTATATGCAAATTTTATTGCGCACTTGTTCTCCCGAATGAAACTTCGAAGTTCTATAAAATTTGAATTTCTGAAACTTTTCAGCGATGAACATTGTGATACAAAAGGAAAAGAATAAGCAGCAGCAGCTTTTCAATTACATGCCTCATGAGCTCTCCAAAACAGTCCTCTTTATCTATGAACACGTTGAGGTGGCAATGCTTCGATCGAACCAATAAATACCGATCTGCGGCATCAAAAACAAATCTGGGAGCGCAGGAGGTGTTTCTAGATCTCCCAAATTTATCCCTAAGCGCTACCAGAATTGAATTTCGGCACAGCAAATGCCAGATGGGGCGAGAAAGGCCGGGCCCCCTTTGAGCGTCGGAGGCCCCGTCAATTAGGGCATATAGGGCCCCCCACCTTGCCCGCCTTTATTGCTTATTACGGTTGGCCTCCGCATAGCTTTGGGGCAATTTAGGGCCAATATCTCTGAGCGTTATGAAAGAGGGGGGACATGAAACGAATTTACAGAGGTGTTTGTTTGTGGCCAGGACCCTAGCACTGAAGTAACTTCGTTTGTGGGGTGTGGGATGCAGTAAATGCCTGGGGAACGGAGTAAAAACACAAACGTAATGTGGAGTAGGTCGGTGTTATGTTTCATCGTGTATTTATATTGAGATATGGGTTATAATGGAAAAACGATTATGGCTTTATCATTTAATAAATACTGCATGATCTTCATAACTTTTGTTAACGATAATAATTTTAAGAGTTTAAATGAAATGAAGATATCACAAGTAACGTTTGCATCATAATTAATTACACACCAGTAAAAACATATTAAAATATATTTTTTAATCTCTGCTGGTAAGTAGTAATTCTATTATAAATTTGTGATCCGACATTAATAACATTTATATGTTTATAAATTTATTATCAATTTTGAAACCAAAAAAGAAATTTTGTACCTAAGAAAATAAGCATACAGTACAGTGAACACAAACTTTTTTCGATTTTTCAATAAGCATAATTATTATAATAAATATATATTTTTTAATTATTCTGTTCTTAAGGTCCCATGTATCTAATAAAATCAAACTCAGTTCTTAAAAATGAAATGCATGCAAAATTTTCAGACATTTTAATTATATCTCTTACAAAGCTTATCTAAATATGATTAATAAGTTCATCTGCATTAACAACAATGAACGGAACCCCCAGCGTTATTCTAAATGTTATTATCCATGAATACCATCTTCTACACATGTAGAAGATGGTATATACCGTGCCTGCGCGGTAGCATATTACTGCTTATTATACTGTTTATTACTGTTAATTTTACGGTATCATACTGGCAGCTGGGATGCCAGTATTATACTGTAAAATCAACACCTTTTTCTTTTTTCTTTTTTTTTCTGTTAACACATTTGCATCAGAAAACATCATTATACCTTTATACTTTACAATCATCTTCTACCTTACAGAAAATGCATTTATATCATGTTGCCCATATTTTTTTAGAGTCTAAGACATTTTATAAAAAATCCGTATATTGAATGATATTTACTGATGCTTAAACTTTAGAAAACTATCTAGGAAACAATTTACGAAAAACTTTCGGAAGAGATAGAAGCTACTATTGTTTTAAAACCCAGATTTCACAAAAGCATATCTTCGCAAATGTGTTAATTTTATACCCTTTGAACAGGGAAGGTTTTATCATTAGGTAATCGCCTAGGGAAGCGAACAAAACAATGGGACGTTTGTACATCAGATAAAACTGCCATTCTTTCATAATTAATGTTTAAAATTGAAGTTAATGAAAAGAATTGAAAAACTTTTTTTCCCTTCTTGGGCAATTTAAATATTGCTTTGTTAATTTTATTGAAATTTGATTATATTTGGTTATGTTATGTTTGACTATGCACGTAGTAATAGTAAGTAAGTACGTATTCATAAGGAACGCATATTCCCCCTTACCGAGGAGCACCCTGTACCCTTGCACCGGCCAAGCGTTTGAAATCTTAAAAACTCCTAACTATAGAGCCTTTGGAAAAGAAAAATCTAAGGAAATAACAAATAGCTTTTGTGCGCCTATTCGGTGGGATCCCCAATTTTTCCTTTTTTTTTTTTTTTTTTTTTCTTGAAATACAGCATTAAAATGAATTTTCCATGGTCGTAGAATTAGCACTTATCTGCTGTTAAATTATTTTTTAAAAGGTACAATTTGAAAGTTACATGTTAAATGTGCTGATTTCCAATGCTAAAAGAATTATCAAAATTGAAAAATATTCAATATCTAGATATCTACTATTCAAAACACTAGCAGTCTCCAACTAGGAGGGTCACTGAAAAAAGCTCTTAAATGTGAATTAAAACTACATATAAGTTATATACATTATTTCTACCTGCTTATGTCATGTTGTAGCCACACTTCCTGCTATGAGAAATATATAAGAGCGATAATATAAATTTATATTATTTTAATGAAGTTACAATAAATAATAATAAACATAAATATCTGTTTGACACTAGAACTACCGGAAATTTTACTCAAGTTTTTTAAAACTCTTTCACACCAAAAATTTTATTTAAAACTACTTAACTTATTCATTTAACGTATTTCTGTGAGTTTTATATTTAATTTATTTAAAAAAGAAATTTCTGGTTCGAATCGTAATATATTCATTTGGTAACCGTCAAAATGACGACTCATGGTAGTTCTAGTGTTAATTTAAATTTCGAAAATTTAATGCATTTCGATTTCAATCCTTTACATTGAGATAAATATGTTAAAGTATTCTCATGAAATTAATTGAAAAATCTGATAGTTTAGAGACATAGAACTATTATCTGGAAATATATAGGTGATGAGTCTAATGTGGGAAGAAAAAGAAGGCGGGGGATATTAGGTAATGCCAATTTTGGCTCTACTGAAACAGGGAGAAAATATTCATGGGTGAAAAATCTTTAGCAAACCACAAAATATTATACACTATATTTCCAATGAGGACTGGTCACTTGCGATTTTATACGTTTTGTTAAATATCTGAAAAGCTACATGAGGAATTATCCTGAAACTTCAGGAGTGTAAACTAACATGATAGACGTCATATATTTCCGCGAAGATTTTTTCCCGAAACCCCATAAGGGGCCGTCAACAAATTGAAGAAAAACTAATATATTTTGGATAACCCTGTAAAAACTAATATTGCAAAAGCATTCAAACTGTAGATTATGATTAAGTAGATTATTGTAATAATTTGGGTTCATTTTTATGAAGATAGCATGTATAGTCGAAGAGAAATTCAGGTTTTTATAAAAACAGTCCCAAATTTTACCAAGTTTTTTGCTTATAATTTGCAGAGTTTTTAATATAAAAACAAGTTATTTTCAGAAAATATGACAAACAAAATTGTACACAATACCCTGCAATCAGAATTAAAAAATAATAAAAATTGTATGAAAAATGAGCAGGTTTACTAAATATTGTTTCACTGCGCATGCGCGAATTCAATCAAAATATTCTGTGCATAATATATTAGCTAAATGTATAGACCAACTTTTATGAAAATCTCAAAAACATAGCTTGAAAATTCTGATAGTAATCGTTGATAGAATAAGCTCGAATTTTGCTGTTCCCAAAAGGAAGCAAAAAGATGAGGGGTTGTATCAAATATAGAATGAGAGACACTTCATTCTTATTATGTCAACTTTCATAAGCTAGTATATTTGGATACAACCCCTCATATTTTTGCTTCCTTTTGGGAACAGCGAAATTCGAGCTTATTCTATCGACGATTACTATCAGAATTTTCAAGCTATGTTTTTAAGACTTTCATAAAAGTTGGTCTATATACATTTAGCTAATATATTATGTACAGTATATTTTGATTGAATTCGCGCATGCGCAGTGAAACAATATTTAGTAAACCTGCTCATTTTTCATATAATTTTTATTATTTTTTAATTCCGATTGCAGGGTGTTGTGTACAATTTTGTTTGTCATATTTTCTGGAAATAACTTGTTTTTATATTAAAAACTCTGCAAATTATAAGCAAAAAACTTGGTAAAATTTGGAACTGTTTTTATAAAAACCTGAATTTCTCTTCGAGTATACATGCTATCTTCATAAAACTGAACCCAAATTATTACAATAAGCCACTTAATCATAATCTACAGTTTGAATGCTTTTGCAATATTAGTTTCTACAGGGTTATCCAAAAGATATTCGTTTTTCTTCAATTTGTTGACGGCCCCTTATGGGGTTTCGGGAAAAAATCTTCGCGGAAATATATGACGTTTATCATGTTGTTTACACTCCTGAAGTTTCAGAATAATTCCTCATGTATCTTTCCAGGTATTTAACAAAACGTCTAAAATCGCAAGTGACCGATCATCATTTGAAATATAGTGTATATTATCATGCTTCTTCGAACAGTGATACGACTCAAAAAAGGAAGTTTTTCAGAAAGGCGACAAAGAAAAAATTAATTATGAAATCAAATTAGTTTATATTTAAAATCAATCTGAAGTATATTAAAGACCAGTGGAGCCGTGCGAGGATTTCGCACTGCAATCTATTTTTTACCAATATCTAATATTTTTTAGATGCTGGTTTAAACTTCTAAAGTAAAATTAAGGATTAAAAATATTTGCAAAATATTATTAGTCACGCCAGAATATCATGTCATTTCGATCAAAGTTACACTAAAAACTGATCGAATTTAGCAAAATGCACACACGAGAAAAAATAAAAATAATAACAATCGTATTTTAACTGTATTAGAGGATGACGTCATCCGCTTCGTGAATAACACGGGAAAAGAAAAATAAATTGAATACATATAAAATACAATTTAATTTAATATAACAAAGCATATATTATAGGCTACATGTGAAATACCACTGCTTCGATCGATCAATGGTGTCTTTTTCTTCTAAAAATTTAAATTTAAATTTTGCTTTTTAATCATAAATTTAAATTAAACCCGCGCAGAAGTCATTCCTTAAAATAATAAAATAATTTTTATTAATAATAATTAAAATAATTATTATTAATAATCATTAAAATAAATTATCTCCCCATTTATCTTGTATGTACTATAATTTTTATTATTATTATAATCATTGTTGAGCACGATATTATGCGAAATTTAATTTTTGCGCCAATATTGATTTAGATAAAACTTTCATTTCATTTATGAAAACAATGCTGATTTAATTTTTAATTTACTGCAATTTTTAATCAAAAAACATGTTTTAGCGGAATGTGAGTGTACTACGAGTTGTAATTTTCCATCTGGACGAAAAATGTCCGGGCCAGGATTCGAACCTGGGATCTCTTGGCTGAAGCTGCTACGCTCTACCTCCTGAGCTATCCCGGTCGAATCTGGAGGACATAATTCATCCAGTTAACCTTATTGATCATAGCATCTGGTCTGATATTTTTAATCAGCTCAACAGAATAGATCGCAGGTAGTAAACTCTGGATACGTGATTACACTGGATTAATTTTAACACAATTACAACTCGTATGATTTCTTTACCAATTTGATTAATTGTATATATATATATATTAACATTTACTTCATAATTAAAATATAAAATAAAATTTGGAAAATACTTAGCAACATATCATAACTCTAAAAGTAATTGAGGACACGCAATTATTTTCTTTCCACATTACTCGGCAATTATCCAAGATTTGTTAGATTTTTAAAGTCATGACATTCATACGATGCGCAGAATCGATGATCTGAAAATTCAAATCGCACCACACATTCGCAATTTTCTTCGATGATTCCGGAATGGAAAGCGTATAAGTCTAAAACTATTGGAGGTATGGGGGAAAATGTCAATTAGAAAGTTCTTCAACATCGTCGATTTAGTAGGAAAGGGTCTACTATGTACACTACACGAATAACTTAAACAAAAAGTGAAAATTGCGAGTGTGTGGTGCGATTTGCATTTTCTGGTCATCGATTCTTCGCATCGTATGAATGTCAGGACTTTAAAACAGCTACATATCTAACAAATCTTGGATAGTTGCCAAGTGTGTTTCGGAATGAAATATAATTGTGTTTACTCAATTATTTTTTGAGTTACAATTCTTTCAAATCTGTCCAACCTTTTTTTGGTGACACTGTATAATGTCGAAATTAAAAGTTCTTAGCGATATATTGAACACTGACTATACAAGAAAAAAATATCAGAAACAATTAGTAACCGAAAAAAATTATATAAATATTTTTAAAATATAAACTAAACTTATATAAAATGAATTTTCTGAAAATATTTGTGGTTATTTTCTAAGATTTTATTTTTAGCACTTTCCAACCTAGTTGAAAAGTGCTTATGACTTCGGTTTGTCTGGCCGTCTGCCGTCTGGCCGTCTGGCCGTGCTCTAACTCCCGTAAATATGCTCGGATTGCTCTGCAATTTTTATATGTTATTGTCGTTATCTATAGCATGTTCCCTATTTCAACGGAAGTGTGTAGCACTTATAGTTTTTTTACAGGGACACTCAAAAGAATTCCGTTACATTGCGGTCTATGGGGAAAAATCATTTGCGGTTTATTTAAATAATGTTTCACTATTTTAAACGCATTGTAATTTATATATATATATTACTAAGGTGCATTAGAAGAAGCTTAATATGGAACAGGGTGTGCATAGCACTTATAGTTACTTTACAGGGACAGTAAAAATAATTCCGTTACATTACGTCTATGGAGAAAAATCGTCTGCGGTTTATTTAAATAATGTTTCACTATTTTAAACGCATTGAAATTTATATAGATCACTAAGGTGCATTACAAGAGACTTACTACGGAATATTGTGTGTATAGCAGTCATCGTACATTTACAGGGACACGCAAAAGAATTCTCTACTGTCTGTTAACAATATTTCTTGGAAGTGCGTTTTAAGTTATTGAACGCGATTTTAATTTTAACTTGCTTTTTGTCTATTACGTGGTGTGTATAAATTCTGTAGATCCTATACAGGGCAGCACAAAAGTTCGCGAACACATTTCTGTTTATTGACAAACTCCAGACGGAGAATTTTAAACTGTGCTACGCGTTTCCTAACTGAACTAAAATTATCATCCTATGTAGTATATATACAAATGTATAGATCCTATACAGGGCTGAATAAAAGTATTCGGATATTTTTCCGAATATTGTATATGTTGAAAATTCCTGAAATTATGTTTTTAAATATGTTATGCGTTTTCTAAATTGTTTACTTAGATGTTAGCTTTTAGCTTATTAAACGGTATGATTTGTAAAATTATTTTGGAAGCGTTGGAAAGTGCTATATAATCTATGCTTGACGCATGATTTTTCGTTCTTGTTTGTAGATGCAAATGATAACAGGAGATGGCCCCATTAGATTGTTTAAAAGTAATATTGCTTTATATCTGGAAAACTATTGATAGAAATGAGCTGTAAATTCACATAGCCAATGTTTTTGACAATGCTATTTCTTTTTATGTAAAAATTAATATAGGTCATAATTCATAATTTTTTATATGATTTTATTAATAATTTTCATAATTAAATATAAGTTTTAAAATCAATAGTCCATTACTTATAGATACCTGCATATAGTCCAGCGTTTAGGTCAATTTGACGTATGTCATTAAAAAAAAGATGCATTTCAATCGGGTTATTTTTTTAGGTAGATGTAAATTAAAGTTTATCATGTGAATTTAACATTGACAAGTTTTGGCTCCTTCTAACTTTATAAAGATTTAAGTGACCAATGAAGGCATATTCTTTATTGAAAATGCTGAGTGCAGCATTCATCATTCGTTTACAGGGGTCCACAAAATAATTCGGATACATTATAGTGTATGAGCGAAATTTGTTTGAAATACATTTTAATGATGTTACACTACTTCATATACGAGTATTGCGAAATTGATACGTATTGTTGATATGCACTACAATATTTTTCCTATAGAAAATGGAGTGCATAATATTTATTTTTTATTTACAGGGTCACACAGAAAAAACTTGATTGCACTGCTGTAATTTCTTGAAGTATGCGCTTTCACGATACTATACTATTTCTTAACATAATGAAACTGATATACATTACTGAAGTGAGTAATAACATATAGCCTGGAGAAAATGGTGCATAAAACATTTAATGTTCTTTTACTGGGCTGCTTAACCCTTAAATACATGATTTTTTTTAAATACTTATATTAAATATTAACAGTATTAACACCAGACATTTTAACTTTATATAGTAGCATATTTTTGTGATTATTACAGGATTAATATTTATATATAATTGTGGTTGTGAGTAACTTGATTTATTTATTAAAAGTTAAATAAAAAGTGTTGCAAATTTGACACACTATGCATTTAAGGGTTAAAAAAATTCTTATACAATATCGTTTAAGAATGAAAAATGCAGAATTTACGCTTTCACGATACTATACTATTTCTTAACATAATGAAACTGATATACATTACTGAAGTGAGTAATAACATGTGAGAAAATGATGCATGAAACATTTAAAGTTCTTTTACTGGGCTGCTTAACCCTTAAATACGTGAACTTTTCTTTTAGATTTTTTTTTTTCTTTTAAATACTCATATTAAATATTAACACCAGAAATTTTAAGATAGAGTTTTAAGTTTATATAGTAGCACATTTATGTGACTATTACAAGATTAATATTTATATATAAATATAGTGGTTGTGAGTAACTTGATTTATTTAGTAAAAGTTAAATAAAAGGTGTTGTAATTTTGACACACTATGCATTTAAGAGTTAAAAAAATTCTTATACAATATCGTTTAAGAATGATAAATACAGAATGTGCGCTTTCACGAACTATACTATTTTTTAATATAATGAAACTGATATACATTACTGAAGTGAGTAATAACATATAGCCTGGAGAAAATGATGCATGAAATATTTAATGTTTTTTTACTGGGCTGCTTAACCATTAAATGCATGAATTTTTCTTTAAGAATTTTTTTTTTAATACTCATATTATGTATTAACACCAGAAATTTTGAGAAAAAGTTTTAACTTTATATAGTAGCATATTATGTGATTATTACAGGATTAATATTTATATATAAATATAGTGGTTGTGGGTAACTTGATTTATTTATTAAAAGTTAAATAAAAAGTGTTGCAAATTTGATACACTATGCATTTAAGGGTTAAAAAAATTCTTATACAGTATTGCTTAAGAAGGATAAATACAGAATGTGTGCTTTCAGTTGTTTTATGCGTTTTCTAGCATAACTAAAAATTGGCATATTATATGGTGTGTATAAATTCTTCGATAACATATATACAGTGACCAAAAGCAATCAAATGACCGTCTGTAGAGAGGAAACGATAAAATTGCATTTGCAACTGTGTTACGAGATTTTCACCTGAACTAAATTACAATATATATGTTTTGAGGATAATATAAATACATTTATTTACTACTTAGTACTTCTGAGGCAGATATCAATATATATTTTAAATAAAGTTGGAGAGAGACAACAAACTTGCAGAAGGCCATAACTAGTGATGAAAGGTTAAGACAACTTATTTCCAACTTTCACTCTACAGCTGTTTCTGTAATAAATTGTGTTTTAATGATATTATCAACTTTTTATTTACATTTGCTATTTTAAGTACTTTCCAAAGCTAACTTCTTGATACGCTGCCATAGACTTTATCAAGATCTACAAATATAAGGTATTTTTTCCCTTGTCTCTCTGTTTTTCAAGAACTGGTCTTGGGACAAAAAATGTGTTCGATGCAAGATTTGCCTGCTGAAAAGCGACTTTGTTCTTCAATTCCTTCCTATTCGTCTTCAAGTTTACTTCTTAAAATCCTTCCGAATAATTTTATTATTAGACTTGTAACACATAGTCATGTGTAGTTACTAATTATTTTTATTGTTAATAATATATATATATAGGAATAATATTTTACTACATCATAGGAAATATTTTATATGTCAAACATATGAAAATTCAGTAAATCACAATTTTGTCTACTTCGTTCAATTTTGTCCATAATTTTGTCCGTTTGTTTATAATTTATTTGAGAAAAATAATATGAGTTAGTGAAAAAAAAATTTAATTTCAATTTTACTTATTTATTTATTTATTGTTAACGATTTTATAACAAATAACACTATTGCTACGTATTGAAACAAAACAAATTGCGTGTAATTCCAAGTTATTAGCATTTCTCAATTAGTCATTTTAAATCGTAAACATATCCACAAAAAAATCAACAAAGAAACAATGCCTATTGTAATAACATTGTAAAATTTAAAAAAATAAATAATTTTTTATTATTACCCGGGTTAATAATGCTAAAAACTTTTTGAAAACTTTTGAAACCTATTTAAGCAACAATAGCAAACCTCATCACTAACCTTAATGTTATTAAATTTCAGTTTCATGTTGTAATGTAACAGTTTTATCTGATTGTGTGTTTCTTGTTTTAACCCTGATGACGAATGTGATTGCATTTGAAAGTATTTGGTTTTAAATATATTTTTTTACATCAGTTAAACGCTTTTAAGTAATGTATCTTGTATTGTTATGAATAACTTTAAAGCGTTTTTTTTTTCTTTTATTCTTCTGAAAATAATAATTATTCCGTTTGCGCGAACTATTACTCTGTAAATTTATGAAGTTTTAATTATGTATGCATATTTGGACAATCTGCATGCTAAAACGAAAAAAAAAGTTGAATTTTGAAGCAAAAAAAATTAATTTGAAAAACATGCAAAAATCTGAGGTTTATGTTGTTTAATTTTGTGTTATGATTTGCAAATATTTTGTTTTTAGCATGTAGTCTATGAAAAATTAATTCATTTTTCCATTTTACATTTCATGAACTTCCCGGAAACAGTTTCAGATAGTTACGCGCAAACCGAGGAATTACGATTTTAGAAAAAGAAAATAAAAACACTTAAAGTTAGTAAAGTGGTTAAATGGTAGAATTTGTTTTGAAACGGATCAAACACTATTCAAAATAATTTTTAAAACTGTTTTTTTTTTTTTTTTTTTTTTTTTTTTTTTTGTACAGTGATTAGGAGTTATTGAATGAAAATAAATTAGAAACAGAAAATCAATTTATGGCATTTTTAAAGGTAGTTTAGGCTTTTAGAAAGAAGTTAGCAAAATTAATAATTTCACAACTTTTATTTATTTTTTTTACAATCTTATAGTTTACTATCCCAAATTAGTTAATATCGCCAATTTTTAAATAAAAACAACTTTACAGAATAAATTTGTAAATTTCAAAATTTGCTGTTATTACCTTTTGTGTGTGTGTGTGTGTGTGTTTTTTTTTTTTTTTTGTGTGTGTGTGTGTGTGTGTGTGTGTGTGTGTATGTGTGTGAATATAATTTATTGCTACTAAAACAATAATAGTAATCAATAATTTCTAATATATACCTAGTCTAATTTATTTGTGAAGGACGCAGTCTATGATTATCTTGTATTAATTTTTAGCTATATGATTAAAATATTCCGAAAAATAAAAATAATATACTGATTGCTTAAGATTTTTTTATTATGTTTCCTAAAACATTTGTTACCAAAAATGCTCAAATTCCATTTTTTTTATGAAAATAATTACTGAAATAATTTTTAATTTATCATATTACGAAAACGTAAAAAATGAGCAAAAAGATCTTAACTATAAACGAATTACACCGACATGCAAAATAAAAGCAATTAAAGTAATAAAATTATATAAGAGTTCTTTGAACAGTAAAAAAAGACATTTTATAAATGCAAATTTTTTGTTTTAATTCCCCAATTAAATAATATTTTTAAAAAATATTTAAACGTAATTTTTACAAGATGAAGTATTTTTCTTTATATATTTATTTTTCCTTTCTTTTTCTTTTCATTTCTTTTCGTTTATTGTGGTTATTGTAATATAATAAATTAGGAATGTTTAAGTACTTTATTTAATAATTATATCAGTCGAAGCATTTGGAAAAATAATTTATAGCATATTATTAATTGACTTTATTCTAAAAAAAAAGTACATCAATAGGTAAACATGTTCATAAAAATCTTAAATATCTTTTTTTTTTCTTTTTTTTTTTTTTTTAATGCGACTTTATTTAAAAGGAAGAGAGAGATCAAATTAGTATACGGACATTTAAAAAATATATGCTTGAAAAAAAACTTTTAAAACCAATTTTATATGCAAAAGTGAAATTTAACAGAAATTATTGTAAACTTCTAATCAATTTCCTACTTTAAAAAGTTAATAAGTAGTTGTTTGAAATTTGTCTCTATTATGCATAACGAGCTTTTAAGTGTTCAGAATTTAATAACATTATCGCTTTAATTCCATATAATTATTTCTAATTTTAATTAAAAATTAATGAACATTATTATATAAATTAAATTAATCAACAAGGATGCATTTATTTATAATTATGTTAAAAATGTTGATAAAATTAAAATATAACAGTTTGGCATTTTTATATAAATTTCGTGAAGACCTTTATAAATATTTACAAAATTACACTAAGAAATCATAAAATCATTTATTGTGATTGTAATGTAAGTAACCAACATTATATTGATTTAATATTACTTTATTTATTTACATAAAAAATAAAATAAAATAAAATAAATCAAATATCCCATTGCACTAGTCTTTTAAATTTTAAATAATTTTAATACAGTATAGTTATTTTAAAGATTGTGTTAATAAAAGACTCAAATATATATATATATATATATATATATATATATTATTTCATACTGCAAATGTTTGTCATAACTTTCTTAAATGAGTTTATAAAAAGATAAATTTTATCAACAAAATAATTAAAGTTTATCTTAGATAATGAAACTACATTTATTGAGAAGTGCAAATACATTTTTTTTTTCTTTGTAAAACTTAACTATAAAATATCTAAAGTGCGTTTCATATAAATTTCTACCCTAAAATATAATTTATCCAACAAACAAATGGACACGTTTTAACTTGAACAACAAAAAGAAAAGTTGATACACATGACTTTTACTTTTAATTAACGAAACCACATTATTTAGTAGTACAACTGAAATTATTTTTCGTACTTTATTGAACTTGACTTTAAAACATATAAATAGATATTTATCTAAATTGTTATTGTACAATTTAATTTAGTAAACAAAAAAACTTTATTCGTTTTTAACAAAAAGAAAAATCGATGCACATTAAATTTTTCTTAATTAATGAAACTTTATTATTTGAGCAGTGCAACTGAAAATATTTTTCAAAGTTCATTGAACTTGACCATTGAAATATCTAAAATTCTGTTAATCTAAAATTGCTACTATACAATTTAACTTAGTCAACAAAAAAACTTTTTTTTTTTAACAGAAAGAAAAATATTATGCATGAACTTAATTAAAAAATCTTTTTTTTAATACTGCAACTAAAATTTATTTTTCAGAATTCATCAAACTTGACTTTAAAATACCTAAACTGACATTAATCGTAATTGCTATTGTATAACTTAATTTAGTCGACAAAAACCTTTACTTTTTTTTTTTTTTTTACTTTAACGGCAAAAAGAAAAACAAAATATTCTCATAAAGTATATCATAGTTAATGAAACTGTATTGTTTTAACAGTGCAACTGAAATTATTTTTCAGTTCTTTAAACTTGACTTTAAAATAACCAAAATTATAATCATCTAAAATTGCAAAAATACAATTTAATTCGGTCAAAAAAAAAAAAAAAAAAAAAAAAAAATCCACTTTAACAGAAAAAAAAATTAAAATTGCTACACATAATGTTTAGTTATTTAACGAAACTACATTTTTTTAATAGTGCAACTGAATTTTTTTTTCACAATTCGTTGAACTTCACCTTAAAGTATCCAAAATTCTATTAATCTAATATTGCTAAAATACCGTTTAACTTGGTCAAAAAAAAAAAGAAAAATCGTTTTTCACTTTAACAAAAAAAAAAAGGAAAAATTGCTACACATGACGTTTAATTAGTTAACGAAACTACGTTTTTTTAGCAGTTCAATCGAAATAATTTTTATAGTTTTCGTCGAAGTTGACCTTAATATATCTAAAATGGTATTAATCTAAATTGCTATATGCAATTTAATTTAGTCAACAAAAACCTTTATTTGTTTTTATATTTCAACGGAAAAAAGAGAAAAGTATCAGGCATCATATAAATGAAGAATATTTCTTGAACTTGAGGACAAATACGAATTTTACAAAATAAATCATAAAAGATGTCATTTAAGATATTTAGTCTTCTTTGAAAATGTTTCTATATATTTTGCTGCAAATTAAAGTCATATTTTAGTTGTTAATTAATGAACATCTGAATTATTATAATATTTTTCTGAATAAGAAGTTTCTTGCTACCGTAAGGGCATTATCCTGTCAGTTGTTTTCAAAATAGTTTAGTTCATTATTGGTAAGAATATTAATCAGGCTTTTGATGATAAAATCCCTGTCGCATATTAATAAAAGTTAAATAAATACTCTGTAGTAGTTATATATTACTACAATGAATGTTAATATAGGTTTATTCCATATGCCGTAAACATTTTTAATTTCAACCCTAATTACATAAATCCGTTCATGTAAAATTCTGTGGTAAGTATACTTTGGAATACTAAAGTTTGAATACAGGCTTTACATTTCAAAATTTAGTTTTTCAAATTCAAAAATCTTTAATCCAGATGAACATATTCCGATATTCTGATATGATGCTAATCCGATCATAATGTATTATTTTAAAAGAAAGATTTGTTTGTTTATTCATACATTTATTTTTTCTTGTAATAAATTTATCCATCAGTTTTTGAATTATCGAATATGAACCATAAAAAGATCTAAAAGAAATGTTTTTATTTTATTCTCTTTATTAATATTATATGAAATTATTTTTCATTAAATTTTTGCGATTACTCAAATGTTTCCAAGTTCATTTCAATAAAAGGGGAGTCAAATTTGAGATTAAATTAAATTGAAATTATTGAGATTTCTTAATAAGAAATCCTTTTTTATTTGAGTTTTTGTAAATAGCTAGCTGCGTGCTTTACAATAAAATAATAATTCTCGATTTGAATTCGCCCTAATATGCCAACAGACTGTACTGTCTAAATACAGTAATTTAAAACTTAATAAAACTTAGACCACTTTAAGAGAAACTTATTTAAAAAAGTGTTTTTACGCCTTCTTAAAATGTTAAAAAATACATATCATTTATGAACTTACAGAGTATTTAGATATTTTTCAAACGCTTTAAATTATGTGCCTGTCAATTGTAAATGCATAGTAACATAAGAAATGCCATAAAATACAGTCCCCTGAAATGAAAAAAACTGTACCACTTGGATAACAACTTTGTAAAATACATTTTCGCAATTTGCGAATTCACAATTCCCTTACGCAAATAAAAAGGCAACTAGAATGCAAGAACCAGATGGGACATTGAACACAGACATATCTCTTCCATATGCATTTTACATTTTCCCATATATTCCCCTATTCAAAAGATACGCACGCACAGATAACTGAATTTCCAATTGCTTTCTCTCCGGCCAATCAGATGCGAAGATTGTTCCTGCTCCATATTCTAATAAGGTGCGTTTAATTTCAGAAATAAGCCCATCCCACGATCTGTTACGTCATTTAGGAGCAACTTCTCTCTCGACCAATAGCGAGTTGAATACAGGAATGTGAGATATGGTCCTATGATTCGTAAAAACATTTTTATCAGACACATTTTCACTACCGTTTAAGATCGGATTAATCGGTGAGAGTGTTTAGTTGTTTAATGCTTCGGAAAGATGTCATCTGCTCAATTTATTCAGTACCTTTTTATTGATGCTTATATAAGAAATACTAAATGTTTGAGATAATTTGTTTAAATATTTTTTAATCGAATTTTATATGAGAGAACTTATCTGTGGTAGTAATTGGAAACTGTTAATTGAGTCATCTGTCAATTGTAATCGATCCATGAAACATTCTTGTAGCTGCTGCAATTTAGAAAATGACTTTTCAAATGAAAGCCGTGTTCTTTCTGTGATTTATCACATTTATCGAAGGAAATTTCACTTTAGTGACATTTTTACTTTTTCGTGTTGTGAACGATTTTCAATTAAACAATTTTGATTCAACTAATTATAATTCAAAATAATTATTTGGAAAAAAAAGATTTGTGAAACAAGAACTTGAACCATTGAGGAAGAAAATGTTCTTCTCCAGGAAAAAATATTTTTTGGGAACTTTTAATCAAATCATATGAAACATTTCTAACAATTACATTGTTCTATACATTGTCTTATGAAATGACAACTAGGTTTTGAAGCTAAAATGACATAAAAGTACATCATTTAATCATAAAACTGGAAATTATAATAAAATTGTACTATTTATAAGCGACTCTAAAATAGTAGCTAATATCAGGTAATACTGATTTATCTCCCTTATAAAGTATAATAACTATGTTACTTTGAAATGATTCAAGAATTCTTGAGAATAAAATATGATTACATCTATAAGCATGAATTCATTTAAAATTTCAAAATAAAATAACGCTGCATAAGATTTTAGATCACTGGACACCATTTAAGAAGAATTTCTTATCAAGAGATAAATTACAAGATCATTTTTGAAATAATTAAGACATATAAAATACTGGATTATATGTAAAATATTAGGACATATAAACCGTAGAATATTGTGAATCACTATTTGGAGTGTTATAAGATCAAAATATAAACAGCATAAAATGGCGTAAGAGCAGCTTTGGACTTATAAAAGAAATTGCAAAGAAACTTTCTCGAAACTTATTTTTTTTTCCAAGACTGTTTTTGAAGACGTTGATGAATGTATTGTGAAAGTAACCAGTGCGTTGCTTTTGGCGCGATGCTCCAGTCTCGCATGCGTTCCTTTCTCATCCGGGACATCCTTGGTCCGGCTGATGAACAGCAGCAGGACATGAAAGACTATGACATCCTACAGCAACAGGTGAACAGCGGCCGATGTTCCAATGGTAAGCAATCACTTTTACTTACATATTACTAGTTTAACTTTTATCACTACTAGGAGATCCATCTCGGGCTTCCGGGATTGCAGAACATACTACCCGGTGTAGAGAACATAGGTGAAAATAACTTTTAATTAAAGGCTCAAATTGATTTTTCATACTTAATATATATTTTTTAAATTGTCAAACACTTAGACCGGAAAGAAATTTTATATGAAAAACTAGTTAAAACCCCCGTCAAAAATGACGGAATATTGATGTGCGTTTCATTTCCATAAGATTTCATACAAACAAACAGCATGGAAATTTTATTATTGGAAATTGTATTATTGAAAGGTTTGTATTGTAGAAAAGTACATTTTAAAAATGACAAATGATTTCTACAAATACAAATGACGAGGATATTTTTTTACTCACTATTCAATTTCTGAAATCATTCAACAATTGGACAAAACATTCAAAATAAGTATTAAAAAAATAATTCATGTGAGAAAGTTTTTGTAAAAAAATTTATCAATGGTTTTCTAAAGAGCTTAACTTACCAATTCATCGTTTGGTTAAGCAAAATTAAACTCAAATTCTGAAATGGTTTAACGATTGCACAAAACATTAAAATTTTGTAAGTCTCGTCATTTTCACCGGCGTAAACTTTTCACGTATTTTATATTCGTACTTTTATGCTTAACCACCATGAATTTAAAAATGGTACTACTTTCGAACTAGCTGCATATAATAGCTGTTAATAGGTAAGAAAATCACATCACCAAGGATTTCACTATTATATAGCAACTTTTTTATTCTGATTATTTCGGTGTTTAAGAGCGTAATTCGTTTATACATCTTTTAAACTTATTATTATTTTATTTTTTTTAGTGGGAAATTTAAAATTTTGCTATGGAATATTAACCGGAAACAAATGCTAAACTATTTACATAATTTCAAGTGCAAAAGGGTCAATCTTCTGCAATCGAGTTAATTAAATCAAATAGAGTAAAAAAAAAAAAAATCATGCTTCAAAATTATTTTTAAAAGAATAAAACTGAATAAATTCAGATACAATTTTGAAACAAATTACATTTGAATGAACCTTTGCTTTTATTTTTTAACGATGTAAAAATTTAAATTGTGTGATGTTTAGAAGTTAAAAAAATTGCGTGAAAGCGAAATTTATTGCCCAGGAGGCCAGGTGTTGCCACCGTTAATATGACGTCAGTGATACTCGTGTACATGTTTTTTATTTATAATATAGATATGTACAGGATGATTCGAAAAAGAGTAAACAAACTTAAAGAGGTTGTGAAGCAACAAACAATTTTTGTATAGGAAACTAGGTTCGCAATCCATTTATTCACTTAAAAATACAGGTGTCACTTCAATACGAACATAACTATAGTTCACAACTTTAACAAAGAAAAAGAAATTTGAAATAAATCTGAATTAGATTGCTTGAATGAAATGCAATCGTGACAACTTGACATCGTCAATAAAATTGTAAAAGAATATGAAATGTGTAATATTTTGGTAAATGAAACTGTACGTAACTGTCAATTACATGTGGAAATATGGAGCCTCTAATTCAGCGCTATTTGGAAATGGATGGTAGCCATTCTTACCGTTTTTAGTGATATCATTACATTTAACGCAAGGAAAAATAATGCTCTTGCAAATTTCTTTAAAATATCTTCATTATTGCTAAAGTTATGATCAACAGTTATGTTCGCATTGGAGTGAGACACCACATTATTTTTGAGGGAATAAATGGATTACGACCCTGATCCTTATACAAAATTGATTTGTTGTGGTGCGCTGTACACCCCTCTTAAAAAATTTTCAATTTTTTTTAATTACCCTGTATATTTATCTTCATTTAAATGCAAATGATCAGTCTGCAAGACTAAAGTAATCCATACCAAAATAAAATATCTTAAAATCATATATTGCCATTAAAACCCCTCTAAACGTTTAGGCTGTTTTTTTTATTATTATTATTATTTTATAAACATTTATTAAATAGGCTATTGTCAAAAGAATTATAATGGAGTTTACTTTTTTTTCCCTTTCTTACGCGATGCCTGTTTTGGTTACCACTGTGTATTCATTTTGGGCACTGTTATAAATACCCATTTATTTATTTATTTTATTATTATTATTATTTTTTTTTAATGGGTATTTAACAGTGCCCAAAATGGATAGACAGTGGTAACCAAAACAGACATGGCCCAATTTGTGCACATACCTAAGAATATTTCGACCCAAATTGGGTTTTATTTTTTTCTGTGTATTTAAAAGATTAACGCGTGTATGTGAATTTCAAAGAATATAATACTTAAATTTAAAATTTTCGAATTGCCATTAAAACCCCTATAAGCTTTAGAATTGTGTTTTTATTTTTTATAAATGATAGTTAATTAGACTTTATTTTATGAAAATTTTAAGTGCTATACAAACAAATTCTCACGTGCTTAATCTTTTCAGAGACAAAGTACTTCTGTTACTAAAATGTTGAAATGGTTGAGTGACACCAGGATTTACGAACAAATTTATCTGAAAATAAATAAAAGCTTTTTCTTCAAGTACATTGTAAAAGCAAAATTTTAGTTCAAAATTCTGGTGCCATTGTGGAATTTGGGGATTAAAATTAAATGAAATATACACCGCTCTTTAATGGATTAAAAAGCTAATATAAATGTTTTAATATATTTTTAATTACTTTCGCTTCTACATTAATATTAGCCAGACAAATAAATAAATAAATAGAAAGATAGATAGATAAAATAAAGAGATAATTTTATTAAACCTGTCTAAGCATTCGAACTATTTTTTTCTGTTTTGTAAATATCAGTTAACTAGACTGTCGTTATATATATATATATATATATATATATATATATATATATATATATATATATATATATATATATACATAATATTTATTTATATATATATATTATTAATAATTATATTTAATAATAACATTTCTATTAAATAACAATAATTAGTATTATTATATTAATAATAATATTTATTTATATATTTATTTATTTATACATAATTTTTTTTTCTTTTTAAGTATGTCAGATAGGAAATATGCAAAGTTTTTAAAGCAAATACGTATGACAAAACTCTGCAATATTTAATTTTGTAAAATTTGAAAGTGATATAAAAATATATTATATGACATGCTTAAAGGCATGTCATATGTGTATATTGCAATGTATATTACAACTGTTTTATATTTACTTTCCTCACATGGGAATTTTAACAAGACAAGATACTAAAACCACCCAAATTGTCATTAAAACCCCTTTAAAACTTTGAACTGCTTTTTCTATTTTATAAATAGCAACAATTTAATATATATATATATATATATATATATATATATATATAAACTTATTGCAAAAATTAACCATTGAAACAGAAATAACTGACCAAATGCAATGAAATTATTATCCCAAATAGCTATGTCAAATTACACATTTATATATATATATATATATATATATATATATATATATATTTCCAAGTGCCTCAGATGTAAAAAGATGGAAGGTTTTTAAACACCAATCCACATGATGAAACTCTGCAGTAGTTCATTTTATGAAATTTAAAGCAAATATAAAAGGATAATTTCATGCGCTTAAAAGTTTAATATGACTGTCATAATATTTTTATATTTACTTTCTCTCCTAGATGCATTTTGACAAAATGCACACAAAAAGAAAATAAATAATAGTTATTATTATTAAATTAAAAATAAAATAAAATATATATTAAAATTGTGTTTAAAAACAAAGTTTAAAATATTATGTTTTGATTTTTTTTTTTTTTTTTTTTTTTTTTTTTGTATTATGGTATTTAAAGCATTCTTCAATCAATTTTTAAGCTAGTTACGGCTATAAATACAGAGAAATTGCGTAACGTAAAAGTATTGTGGAAAATTTTAATTTCTGAGCATAAAATTTTAAATATTTGTAAAAAAATGAGACATTTTTAATACTAAACAAATATGTTCGATACTTTTGCCTCAATTTGAATCTTCAAAACATACCCAATGACAAACGTAAATGCAAAATATTTTATTTTGAAAAATTAAAATATGTAATTTTTCTTTGAAAATTCTGAGTGCTGGTTTATCGCGGAAGGGGGGGAAAATGCTGCCTACATTATTTTTTTTTTAATTACACATGCGTTAAAATAATCATTTTTAATTATGAATTTTTCAATAAGTTCTTAAATTATGGCTTAAATTATATACAGAGAGATCATATAACATAAAAGCGCTGATAAATATTTAAATTTCCGAGTACAAAAATTTTAAATATTTGTTAGAAAAATACAGATTTTCTTTAATGTTAATTTTTTTTATTATTATTATTTTTTTTTTATCTCTCCTAGGAAAACTTACGTATCCAAGAATATAGATTTTTTCTAAGCAGAAAAACTATTAACAAAATTAAGTTCCTATATAGTTGTAAATCTATTTTCTCCATTTTCTCCATAACAGTGATTAATGGTCTATATAACGCTTAATTTTTTTTAAAAAGAGAGAGAAAAAAAAATATTTACTTAAGTATATTTTCCATCTTTGGTGAATATATTATCTCTTAAAATTAAGTTCATTACTACTTTAAGTTAAAAAAAAGGGGGGGAGAATGTTTTAAATTTACAGTTATATCACGTGAAATGTATCAATAAAAAGAAGGTGTGTTAAATACCTTTCAAAAATACAAGCATTTTTATCCAATTCTCAGTTATCTGCTTCAAAGGGAAAGCCTTTTGCAACAATATACTCTTGCAATAATACTTAAAATTTATAACAGTCATTGTAATTATAGAAACATTTTCATAAAATAAAAATAATCAAGGTGTGAGTTGGAAATATGTTAAGAAAATGTTATAGTTCAAAAGCATTTTTATTTTTTATATCTGAGTGCATTTTTCTACTATCAGCCTCAAAAGAGAAATAGACATGTTTAACAATTTTTTTATACATGTATTTTAAATTATTTTAACTATAATATTTATGAGTACCTTTTCAAGAAATATTAAGAATAAAAGTCTGTAATGGGCATTTGTAATGTGAGTATTTAAATCAAATTGTTTGAATACAGTTTCTTTGAGCAAGAAAAATAATGAAGAAGCACAAAATCAAGCAATGGGCATTAGACATAGCTCATTTTTCTTATTTGTGAATACTGTTAAAAAAATACGCATAACTATGCATTCCAAAATAATAATTGATTTTAAAAGATAATTAAAAAGAAATAACTATACTTACATTTAACATATTATACGATAATAATACATTTATGTTTGCTTTTATATGTGAAAAAGACAGAGTAGATGCAAATAATAGAGGGAGTACTGCAAAGATAAAAAATAAAAATATATACATTTTACATTTATGAAGGTAAGCGGTATAGCTTTGAGAAATAAGGTTCCTAGGATACATGTGTATAGTTGAATCTAAGTATTCGCGCATGCATTAATTAATAATAACAACTTAAGCATTGCAATAAATGTTATCAGGTGATTTTTAACTTTTATTCCTGAATAACTGCATAAAATATTTTTTATTATTCTAGTGTTTATCTAATTTATTGTGTTACATATCTTGTAAGTGCATGTATGTATGAGCATGTATGTGCGCTTTGGGGGAAACGACACTCGTAGAGCAATTTTACTTAGAACAAAATGCATTCTATCATCACTTTAGACACACGCATTTGATTATTCTTTTATCTGTAAGAAAGGGTACTCCTACCAATCTTTCTAATTGATTAAACGCTGGTTCGTATTTAACAGATAATGAATTCGAATATTGGTTTGACCTTAAATAGGCATTGTGATTTGGAAAATTGTAGTATTAATTAATTGTATTAATTAATGTAGTATTAAGTAATTGTAGTATTAATTTTTTTTATAAAAAATTACATATTTTTAAGGAAAATGATAAAAGTTAAAAGTTGTTAATTATTTCTTCGATTTTGTCCAAAATAAATTCCAGCCCAATTTTAAGGTTAAATTACTAATTCGTTCCTTAATGGTTTATCGATTTACTGCTTATTTGATTTTTTTTTTTTTTTTTAAAGCAGCTTTTTTGTTCTTAAGCTTATTTGTTCAAAAATAAATGAGAAAAGGTGAAAATTTCTCGCTTTTTCTTTTTAAGAATTTGTGAACTAAATAGTTTGTACTGGGAAGTTAAAAAGAAGCACAACTAAAAATTTTACAAAAATATTTTTCCAAAATAAGAAAAATGCTATATTTTAATAAAATTTAAAAAAATGAAAAAAAAATTATAATGATTAAAAAATTATTATAATCATAATAATATTATGATGTAAAATATTAAAATCAGTTATTCTAGCTTATTTTTCTTCATTGAGATTATCCCTGAAATTTAACACCTCTTACTCAAATAGTGACAGAAAGTGGCCTAGTAAAATATTCCATTTGATTTTGAGTCAGATGCCTATTTTGAAACCAATTGATCTGTTCTAGTGCATTTACCTTGCTCATAATTTTAATTATATACAGAGCTTGATAAATGCGGCCGCCAGGTCGAGTTTTTTTTTTTTATCTGGCGACCAAGTTATTTAATCTGGCGACGTTTTATTTTTTTTTTTTCGGTTTTTCTTTCTTTTTTTTTTCCTGCTTTACTGTTTTATCAGTCCCCCCGCCCCCCGTCCTTCCCAATTCATCAGATATAGATTTTGTAGCACTCATAACTATCCGGACAGTTGAAGCATTTGAAATATTAAAATCAGTTATTCTAGCTTATTTTTCTTCATTGAGATTATACCTGAAATTTAACACCTCTTACTCAAATAGTGACAGAAAGTGGCCTTTGATTGTTGCTATATGCAACTAGTAAAATATTCCATTTGATTTTGAGTCATATGCCTATTTTGAAATCAATTGATCTGTTCTAGTGCATTTACCTTGCTCATAATTTTAATTATATACAGAGCTTGATAAATGCGGCCGCCAGGTCGAGTTTTTTTTTTTATCTGGCGACCAAGTTATTTAATCTGGCGACGTTTTATTTTTTTTTTTCGGTTTTTCTTTCTTTTTTTTTTCCTGCTTCACTGTTTTATCAGTCCCCCCGCCCCCCCCCCCCCCCCCCCCCGTCCTTCCCAATTCATCAGATATAGATTTTGTAGCACTCATAACTATCCGGACAGTCGAAGCATTTGAAATATTAAAATCAGTTATTCTAAAAAAAAAACTCTTGCTGCTTGCTGAAAGAAAATGAGTCTTGCTGCTGCTTTCATAGTAGATGCACGTCTTTTTGCGCCTGACGAAGAAAGACTCAGATCTTTCGAAAGGCCTAGCGCATTTTAAAGTTTTTATGGTGTTTTAAGAAGTTATTTTAGTTCTTAGTTCTCAGTTATTCTAGCTTATTTTTCTTCATTGAGATTATCCCTGAAATTTAACACCTCTTACTCAAATAGTGACAGAAAGTGGCCTTTGATTGTTGCTATATGCAACTAGTAAAATATTCCATTTGATTTTGGGTCAGATGCCTATTTTGAAATCAATTGATCTGTTCTAGTGCATTTACCTTGCTCATAATTTTAATTATATACAGAGCTTGATAAATGCGGCCGCCAGGTCGAGTTTTTTTTTTTTATCTGGCGACCAAGATATTTAATCTGGCGACGTTTTATTTTATTTTTTTCGGTTTTTCTTTCTTTTTTTTCCTGCTTCACTGTTTTATCAGTCCCCCCGCCTCCCGTCCTTCCCAATTCATCAGATATAGATTTTGTAGCACTCATAACTATCCGGACAGTTGAAACATTTGAAATATTAAAATCAGTTATTCTAGCTTATTTTTCTTCATTGAGATTATCCCTGAAATTTAACACCTCTTACTCAAATAGTGACAGAAAGCGGCCTTTGATTGTTGCTATATGCAACTAGTAAAATATTCCATTTGATTTTGAGTCAGATGCCTATTTTGAAATCAATTGATCTGTTCTAGTGCATTTACCTTGCTCATAATTTTAATTATATACAGAGCTTGATAAATGCGGCCGCCAGGTCGAGTTTTTTTTTTTTATCTGGCGACCAAGTTATTTAATCTGGCGACGTTTTATTTTTTTTTTTTTTTCGGTTTTTCTTTCTTTTTTTTTTCCCTGCTTCACTGTTTTAACAGTCCCCCCGCCCCCCGTCCTTCCCAATTCATCAGATATAGATTTTGTAGCACTCATAACTATCCGGACAGTTGAAGCATTTGAAATATTAAAATCAGTTATTCTAGCTTATTTTTCTTCATTGAGATTATCCCTGAAATTTAACACCTCTTACTCAAATAGTGACAGAAAGTGACCTTTGATTGTTGCTATATGCAACTAGTAAAATATTCCATTTGATTTTGAGTCAGATGCCTATTTTGAAATCAATTGATCTGTTCTAGTGCATTTACCTTGCTCATAATTTTAATTGTATACAGAGCTTGATAAATGCGGCCGCCAGGTCGAGTTTTTTTTTTTTTTTTATCTGGCGACCAAGTTATTTAATCTGGCGACGTTTTATTTTTTTTTCGGTTTTTCTTTCTTTTTTTTTTCTGCTTCACTGTTTTATCAGTCCCCCCCCCCCCCCTCCGTCCTTCCCAATTCATCATATATAGATTTTGTAGCACTCGTAACTATCCGGACAGTTGAAGCATTTGACTATCTGCATTTTCCGAACATGCCGGTTAATTCAGCCTTTACAATATTTCTTCTTCCCTCTTCCCCTTTTATTCTGAGATATATAAATTTGATAAGTTTCATCAGAAAACTTAGTTATTATCTTTTTAAATCATGCACTATTCTAATCTGTGTAATTAATAATTTTATTCTATGATTTTTAGCTCACGGGCAATCAGGGGTTGATTGGTTAACTATAAAGGAGGGTATGGGGGCTAACACCCCTTAATTTAGATAAATGGTTTTTCATGCAGAATTATCCAATTTTCTTCAAATTTTGTATATAGGTTCATTGTGATAAGGTTCTTTCCTGATTAGTTTTGGGGTTCATAGGTTAAGTATAAAGGGGCAAACGGGGGAGGGTAATCCTCCCCCCTTAATTTAGATAAAGGAATTTTTCAAGCAGAATTATCCGATTTTCTTCAAATTTTATATATATGTTCATTGTGATAAGGCGCTTCCCTGATTAGTTTTGGGGGTTCATTGGTTAAGTATAAAGGGTGGGACGGGGGGGCTAACCCTCCTTAATTTAGATAAATGGATTTTTCATGCAGAATTATCCGATTTTCTTCAAATTTTGTATATAGGTTCATTGTGGTAAGGCGCTTCTCTGATTAGTTTTAGGGGTTCATTGGTTAATTATAAGGGGGAGAAACGGGGAATGCCCCCCCTTTAATATATTGTCGATTTCTTCATTTTTCGAGGGCTTATTTCAAATTCTTTGAAATAAGAATATAATATGCAATTAGTGTGAATAGCCTGTGAGCTGAATGCCGTCAGTTTAACTGGGCAGTTTTCTTTTATTATTTATATTATTTGTTTCTCAATTAATTGATAAAAACATTTTTTTTTTTTTGAAAATCAGTGATGGGGGAGGTGGGATATTTTTTACTGGCGACTAGAAATTTTTGCTGGCAACCAGATTTAATCAAATTTGTAAGGCCCTGATTATATATATATATATTCGTAAATTTAAAAAACCAAAATCGATTAGTGTCCTTATAAATAGCACCAATCAAACGACAACAATAATAATAACAATGATATTGAAACTAATCATGTAAGTTGTTATTACTGAACATTTATTAAGCCTGTCGCTCACCTGAACTTCATATAAGGCTCTTATTTTAAATGATAATTTTATTTCAAAATATATATTAATTATCCAGGCATATTAATAATATAAATATAGCATCTTTCTTTCTTTTTACACAGTCTTGAATAGCATTTTAATTATGCCAATTTGAAGAATGGTTCATGAAAAAATATTAGTGAGGAAAAAGTTTAATATCTCATCTCATTGCTATTAAATTCTATCTGCCTAATAACAGCATTGAGACTAAAGAATTAAAACTGTAACTGTTAGAAAACAACATATTATTTGAAAATATATATTAATTATCCAGGCATCACATATAGCATCTTTCTTTATTTATTTCTTTTTATACAGTCTTGAATAGCATTTTAGTTATGCCGATTCGAATAATGATTCGGGAAAAAATATTCGTGAGGGAAAAGTTTAATATCTTATCGCATTACTATTAAATTTCTATATGCCGAATAACATCATTGAGACTAAAGAATTAAAATTGTACTGTTAAAAAACAACATATTATTTGAAAATATATATTAATTATCCAAGCATCACATATAGCATCTTTCTTTTTATACAGTCTCGAATAGCATTTTAATTATGCCAGTTCGAAGAATGATTCGTGAAAAAATAATAGTGAAGAAAAAGTTTAATATCGTATCTCACTGCTATTAAATTCTCTCTGCCTAATAACAGCATTGTATTTATCAAATATCAAGAAGTAATATTACAGAAAAGAAAAAAAAAGAAAAACAGATTATTTTTTTAGTTATTATTACTTTATTATAAAAAAGAAAATTCTACGTTTATTGAGAATATTCTTAATGGAATTTAATATTTTAAAAAATAAGCAAAAGGTACTATCAAAATGCTCACTAAGAAAAAACTTTTTCGTCTGGAAATTAGTAATCTGTTTTATTTAAATTTTATTTTATAAGAATCAAAATAAAACTAAATTACTTTAGAAGTCAATTTACACTCTCCAGCTCCTTTCAAATCATTCGCTTTAGTTCAAAATAGATAATTTTCAAAGATTTTTCATGAGTAGATTTGAGCAACTATATTTTCTCATTAAGTTTTTATTCGATCAATGTGGAATTAAGTCTCAAAAGTGATTTAACTCCACTTGTGTCCGTCTACTAAGAATACACATTATTTTTAACAAATTAAATTGTGTAAACGTGAACAAAAATTCTTATTTACAAAAAAGTACATAATTCTAATTACAGTATTTCTTCTAAAATAAGACCGGTTCTTATATTAACTTTTACTACAAAAGATGCATTAGGACTTTTTCCAGGGGTGCCAATTTCTTTCTTTCTTTTTTACTTTCTTCTGTCTATACAAGAAGAATATGTTGGATTCATGAAAAATTTCATATTCAGGTTTTCGACGAATTTATACGTTTAAGAAGATCCTGAACACTATTTCACTATTTTTAGAAATGCACGTGAGATTTTTGTCCATGAGTCTGTATGTCTGTCTGTATGTATGTATGTGACACAAATTTTGCGGGTGCTCTAACTCACGAACTACCGAGTGGAATAGGATGAAATTTCATATGAAGTTCTATCCTTATGTGAACTTTTACTGATTACTTTTTGAGCAAAATCCCTCCAAAAGGGGTGCCGCAAATCGATGATGTGTTCAATTTATGTGATGATTATCCCGCCAGTTTATGTGCGCAAAATTCAACGAAACTTTGCACTTAACATCCTGAATATGGGAATACATTGTCATTCAATTTTGGTTGCAGACATCTAAGAGGGGATGCCGAAAAAAAACCTAATTTCTAAATCAGTGTTATTTCTTGTACTATTTAAATCATTTGAGTCGATTTATATAGAATAACGTTTTGTAATGGTCACAAAATACTAGTTTGTTGTTGTTGTTTGTTTGTTTTTTCACCCACAACAAAAATGGGGCAATAAAGGAGAAATGGAATTTTTCGTTTTTTATACATACTGTATTTCTATACAAACATTAAATTGTATTTTTGTATTTTAAAATCACTACTTTAAATTCGATGTATATTGTATTAAACACTTCATTATGATTAAGTACCTTTTTAAAATCAGAATGATAAAACTTTATTTAAACGGAGGGAGACACAGTTTTACAGCATCATGCACAATATGATTTTTGTCACTGAAATAATTACTATTTTATATCTTATGAATAACTTAAAATAAATCTCTGAAAATACTATATAATGAAAGAACGTTATTAAAAGTTTTAAAATTGAACGGCAAATGACGAACTGAAAACTCTATCTACATCTAAAATATTTTTACTGAAAAAATCAGCAGAAGCAATTTTGGAAAATATTGATCATTCTTAATGTTCAAAATTATAACGGTCTGAATTAAAAACTACATCTAAAACAGCTGCTGACATTTTATTATTAAATGTCATTTATTTCTCTACCTTTCATATATCTTCTTCCTACCTTACACTTTTAGCAGCAGAACGTTATGATCAATATGACACCGTCATCAATTGGAAAAAGCAAGCTTATGCATATTTTTTCAAGTTATCATTTCACTTTGTTATAAGCAATTAGGGAGACGCGTGAAAGAAAAAAAATATTTCCTAATAAGGTAATATCATTACTTTAAAAAAATTATATAAAATAATTTATATATATTTTTTTTCTTTTTTTCTTATATTCAAAGAAAAAAAATCCAACTTTATCTCCATGTAAGGAAAATAAAAGAATTTTTGTTTACAACCTCAGTAAGAAGAAAGCCAAGATATATATTTTCCAATTTCTGAGTACAATTTAAGAAAAAAAAGGAAGAAAAGCATAATTTCTTCTTTCTTTCGTTTGCTTATTCAAGTTAAACCGGAATTTTAATTAATATATTAATAGCGCTTGCGAAATTAATTAGCTTAATGAAAATTATATTTTACTTTTAACATGTTATTTTAAATATATATTTGTGTCATTTAAACAAGTTAATTCTAATCAAATCCGGGAAATTAGGTTGGGGGAGGGTTCTTTTTCTTTTTTTAATTTTTGTTTACTAAAATTACATACATTGTGTAAAGCAAAAACCCAAGGAAGATTCCCAAAATAAAATAAGATTAATGTAAAATATCTTTAATTAAATAATATTAGCAAAAAACATATATTATTATTTTGAAAAAAATATATATATATGCATGAAATAAATCTAAAAAAATAAAAAACTCGAAATTAGAAAAAAAAAAAAAAAGTAATACCAGATTTAATATTTTTATCTCAACGGGGGGTTCTTAACATTTGTATTATCACGGGCGCATTTGAATTTTAAACATTTTCACGACACCCTACACAAACACACACACACATGCACAAAATTCAAACGTACCTTTACTGTTTGTACATAATGTACACATTGCATAACATGCACATTCCCACACGCGGATGGGTATCATATATATTATTTCTGTTGTCACCATCCCTTTTTCTATGCATTTACAAAACGCACAACAAGGAATGAGGTATCATTCGAAAGATTTTTGAACGGGCTTCTGACATAGTACACTCACATTTCGTTAAAACACATTTTTTGATTAAAAATTGCAGTTAATTGAAAATTAAATCAGCATTGTTTTCATAAATGAAATAAAAGCTTTTTCTCAAATCAATGTTGCCACAAAAACAAAATACCGCATTATATCGTCATTAACAATATATATATATATATATATTTAAGTACAAAAAAGATAAAGTGACCGCATGGATTTATTTTATATTTATGATGAAAAATCAAAATTCAAATTCAAATTTTTAGAAGAAAAAGACACCATCGATCGATCGAAGCAGTGGTATTTCACGTGTGACCTAAAATGTATGCTTTGTTATATTGAATTAAATTGTATTTTATATGTATCGAAATTATTTTTCGTTGCCCAGTGTTTTTCCCGAAGCGGATGACGTCATCCTCTAATGCAATTAAAATATCTTCGTTATTTTCTTTTTCTTTGCGCATGCCTTTTGCTACCTTCGATCAGTTTTTACTGTAACTTTGTAGGAATAAATGCGATGATATTCTGCCGTCACTAATGTTGCTTGCAGATATTTTTTATCCTTAATTTTTCTTTAGAAGTTTAAACCTGCATCTAAAAAATATTAGATATTGCTAAAAAATATTAGATTGCAGTGCGAAATCCTCGGACGGGTCCACTGGCCTTTAATATACTTCTTTTATCAACATCCTTTTTCTATGCACTTGGAAAACGCACAACGATGGATGAAGTTCTTCGATTCGAAAGCTTTTCAACCGGCTTTTGACATAGTACACTCACATTTCGTTAAAACATTTTTTTTTTTTTTTTGCATAAGAATTGCAGTTAATTAAATATTAAATCAACATTGTTTTCATAAGTGAAATGAAAGGTTTTTGTCAATTCAATGTAGCGACAAAAATAAAGTGTGAAGTCTCCGCACGAGTTATTTTATATTTATGATTAAAATGCAAAATTGAAATTCTAATGTTTAGGATAAAAAGACACCATTGGTCGATCGAAGCATTGGTATTTCACATGTAACCTAGAAGGTATGCTTTGTCATATTAGATTCAATTGTATTTTATATTTAATCAATTTTATTTTTCTTTGTCCCATGTTTTTCCCGAAGCGGATAACGTCATCTTCTAATGCAGATAAAATACGATTGTTATATATATATATTTTCTAATGGTACTTATTCTATATTTCTAAAGAAGCATGTTGCAATTCCCTTCAGTGATGCATAACAATCTCATCATGTTTGAAATATCGTAACATCAATAAAATGTACCGTAAATGATTATTTCCTATTCCCATAGATCATAATGTAACGGCATTATTTTGTGTGTCCCTGTAAACGAACTATAATTGCTACACACTTCATTTTCAATACCAAACATTCTATACTAAACCTCAATAATGTGTATAAATTACAAGGCAATCCGAGTATATTTACGAAAGTTAGAGCACGGAGAGATGGATATACAGACAGACAAAATACATTCCTAAACACTTTTCGATTTTGTAGGAAAGCGTGAAAAATGCAATAGTTACACGTGTATAATTCAAGAATGGGGATGGAAAAAATTAACGCTATTAAAAAGAAATTGATTTTCCTGTAAAACAAAACGAACGAGATAAAGTATGTATATATATTGAAATCGTTTCAGAAGTTCCTTAGAAAAACATACATCAATATCTGATGTTTTCCACAGAATTTAGCAAATATTGTTGCCCCCTTAAGAAACTACAAGCTGCAGTTTGACAGCCAAAAGAAGAGTATATTGCAGTTAAATATATAAATATACATATATATGAAAGAAACTGTGTAATTTTAAGAAAAAGAACTATATAAATGAAAATGAGACAACTAACACCAGATAATCTTAGAAAAAATAAAAGCATTTTCGTACTATGATGTGAAAGGAAATTTCTATGCTAATATAGTGTAGATTTACAACCAATTTTGGCAAAACATACTTCAGTTATATCTGTGGTAATTATTTATGCACGCTAAAACTTAAACTTAATTTTCAACTAGCGCATAATATTAAGCCCAATTGGCATTTAACACCAAAATGTATTCATTAACATTTTACACAATATGAACTACAGCTAAATTTTGTGCACACAAAATTCAGTAATTAACGCAGGAGATAACAACCATTATAGAGAAAGGGATAGCCAAAAAACTACCAATATTACTTATCAGATGTAATCTTCCCTAGTGAGCGAAAAAGTCCGGACCAAGATTCGAACCCGAGATCCCTTGACTGAAGCAGCCAATGATCTACCAACTGAGCAATCCCGGACGAATATGGCTGAACAAATAATGACACAATTATTGAAATTGGTAAAGAAATCATATGACCATTTTTCAATCATATCATTTCAATCATATTCAATCCATCATATGTTCATCTTTACTAATTTGAATAGTTGTGTCAAAATTTATCTTAGAGTAATCACGTTTCCAGCGTTTACTGGAGTTCCTATTACCTTTGATTTATTCAGATGTGCTGATTCAGATATCAGACCAGATGCTATGATCATTAAGGTTAACTGGGTGAATTAGTTCAATCATATTAGTCCGGGATTGCTCAATTGGTAGAGCATTGCAGCTTCAGTCAAGGGATCCCGGGCTCGAATTCGGGCTCGGACATTTTCGCTCAGTTGGGAAGATTACATCTCATATGATTTCTTTACCAGTTAGAATAATTGTGGTAAAATTAATCTAGTACCAATATTACTCATCTATTTGTGTTACAAACCTATTAAGAAAATAAATATTGTTGAGTAAATTCTAACTATTTAAAAAAGATCCATACATAAACTAGTAAGACTTTTAAGTACTGTTTTAATCAAGGTAATTTTCAACAATCGCATAATATTTAGCACAACTGGTATTTATCACCAAGCTGTACTCATTAACATTTTACACAATATGAACTACAGCTAAAGTTTATGCACATAAAATTCAGTAATTATAACGCTGGAGATAATAATCATTATAAAGAAAGGGATAGCTAAAAAACTACCAACATTACTCTTCTATCTGATCTCTTTGTGCTTACAAACCTATTAAGAAAAAGAAATATTGCTGAGTAAATTCTAACTATTTAAAAAAGATCCATACATAAACTATTAAGACTAAAGTACTGTTTTAATGGAGGTAATTTTCAACAACCTCATAATATTAACCACAACTGGCATTTAACACCAAACTGTACATTCATTAACATTTTACACAATATGAACTACAGCTAAATTTTGTTCACATAAAGTTCAGTAATTAACGATGGAGATAACAACCATCATAAAGAAAGGGATAGCCAAAAAACTACCAACATTACTCTTCTATCTGATCTCTTTGTGCTACAAACCTATTAAAAAAAGAAATAGTGTTTGGTAAATTCTAACCATTTAAAAATATCCATACATAAACGATTAAGACTATTAAGTATTGTTTTAAACAAGGTAATTTTCAACAACCGCATAATATTCAGCAGTACTGCATTTAACACCAAACTGTATTCATTAGCATTTTACACAATATGAACTACAGCTAAATTTTATTCACATAAAGATCAGTAATTAACGATGGGGATAACAACTATTATAAAGAAAGGGATAGCCAAAGCTACCAACATTATTCTTCTGTCTGATCTCTTTGTGCTTACAAACCTATTAAGAAAAAGAAATATTGCTGAGTAAATTCTAACTATTTAAAAAAGATCCATACATAAACTATTAAGACTGTTAAGTACTGTTTTAATCAAGGTAATTTTCAACAACCGCATAATATTAACCACAACTGGCATTTAACACCAAACTGTATATTCATTAACATTTTACACAATATGAACTACAGCTAAATTTTATTCACATAAAGTTCAGTAATTAACGCTGGAGATAACAACCATCATAAAGAAAGGGATAGCCAAAAAACTACCAACATTAAACTCTTCTATCTGATCTCTTTGTGTTACAAACCTATTAAGAAAAGAAATATTGTTGAGTAAATTCTAACTATTTAAAGAAGATCCCTAGATAAACTATTAAGACTAAAGTACTATTTTAATCAAAGTATATGATTAGAAATCATTATAGGATTAGAAAAATAAAAGATAGACTACTTAAAAAGCAGTTACATTGCTAAAAAAAAATAATCTTAATAGCAGTTAATTAAAAAATAATAATAATGCGCAGGCGTCACGGTTCAGTAGAAGGGAGATTTAATGAGAAATCAATGTCATGGTAATAACGTACACTTCTGTATAATTGGAAAGAATAATTAGCGTTAATTGGCATTGTCACCAGGCTTTCTACCAAATTGGCAATTACTTCGTGTGAATACAAATTAATAGAGAAAGGTTTGGATATTGCCTTGCGAGCTGAAAATTAATGAAACTGTAGATAAAAATGACTTAAAATTAATATTTACTTTTCTCTATCGTTTAGTAAATTATTATTTATCTTATTTGAGTCATTTTAATTTTGCTAATGTTCATTAATTATTCAGATTAAAATAAAAGCTCGATTAAATGTTTTTATTTTATGCTAACATAAGGTATTAGGGAGAAATTTAATATTTTAGTTTGTTAAGAGATAAAACACAAACGTTCAAGGAATTTTTGATGAACATTTTTATATTTTTAACTATGGAAATGATGAAATTTTTCGTTGTTTGTTGTTGAACAACCGATTAAAGAACTAGTAATAATAATTATTTAATGAATGAACTTATAAACACTTTAACTAAATTAATATCTAATATATTATTTTTTTAAATAAAAATTATAAATCTGTAAACTGGTACTTTGTTGTTATTAATAATACTAGAAATAAATTTTTAAAATTCACAAGCTTGTTCTAACAGTCAGTCAGTTGTGATTCATATTTTTGTGATCCATAATATTTAGAAAATCAGGCCAACTCTAAAGTATGTAGTTCGTAAACCGAATATTCCAATACTTAATTCTTAGTTGTGAAATAAATGAAAATTGATATTCCAACACGTTGCAACTAGGTGCAGTTTTAAATAAACTGTATGATGTCTCTTAATGCTACACTGCAAAAAATAATTGTTGATTTTGCAGTATAAAACTGGCACCCAGCTGCCAGTATTATACCGTAAAATTAACAGTATTAAACAGTAAAATAAGCAGTAATACGCTGCCGTGCAAGCAGTAATACGCTACCGCGCATTACTGCTTGCATATCGGTAGCGTATTACTGCTTGCACGGCAGCGTATTACTGCTTATTTTACTGTTTAATACTGTTAATTTTACGGTATAATACTGGCAGCTGGGATGCCAGTTTTATACTGCAAAATCAACAATTATTTTTTGCAGTGTACTGTCTATCTTTTGCATAGTTGCTCGAAAAAATTACAGAATATTCTTGTGATGAGATTATATATGGCTATAAAAAAAAATTCCTGCGGCATCTCGATGCAGCTGCCATAAAAGAAAAAAACAAGAACGAAAAATCACGCGCCAAGCATAGATTATGTAACACTTTCCAACACTTCCAAAATAAATTTAGAAATCTTTATCTTTTAATAAGGTGAAACATGATAATATATAACAATTATATAACTAAATAAACAATTTGTAAAACGCATCACATATTTAACTATTCAATTTCAGGAATTACAAACAGTATTCGGAAAAATATCGAATTCTTTTGTGCAGCCCTTTATATGATCTATAGATTTGTATATACACTACACAGAATGCTAAATTTTAGTTCAGTTAGAAAAGCGTAGCACAGTTTAAAATTCCCCTTATCGAATTTCCGTCAATAAACGGAAATGTACTTAAGGATTCTGTGCTGCCCTATAAATGATCTATAGAAATTATACACACCAAGTAATATACAAAAAATTAGTTGAATTTAAAAAGTCCTTCCGGGTTGTACCGGGAGGAAAAGGTAGCTTTCCTATATCTTCGTTTTAAAATTTTAGCTAATGTTACTCGAAAACAGCAAGCTAAAATACAAAGAAACCGTTTACAAAAGATTCGTTAATACTGAATTTGAATAAGAAATTCGCTAAATTATTGAGCTATAGTCAAGTTGGCTTCATTTATAAAAACTTATTTTGGTCGCAAATTTGGCGATATTTCGCCAAATGTCGCCAAGTTTGGCGAGAATTTGGCGATAACGGATATGAATATATAGTTTTATGCGGGAAAATGATTACAGCAATTGGGAAAACGATTGGGAAAATAATTACAACAATGAAAGAAAATAATTTGCGAGAAATCGCGTTCATTAAAACTCATAAATTAATCGTTGGTTTTTTGTAATGTGCTGTCTTGTTTCAAAATGTCAGCCACCCTAGAATTTCAAACTGCTCTATCTCAGCCATTATACAGGTAAAACAAAAAATGCTCTGGAATCCTTGTATCAAGGCCTATCACTTAATTAAAAAATAAATTTGAATTTTTAACTTTTTTGTATATTTATTTTAGTTTTAAAATTTGGAGTAGTCGCCATCTTGAGACAAGATGGCGGACCAAGCTGGCCAACGAACTCGGTCGAGGCATGGGTGAGCTTAATACGCACAATTAGTTTCATCAAAATTAATTTATAAATACGAGCGTTATCGTATGACATAGATCAGATATATATATATATATATATATATATATATATATCTGATATATATATATATATATATATATATATCAACATTTGAACGGAGGGTGGTTTTGAGGTCTGGGGGTCATGATCGGTGAAAATATATCGAATTTTTCCGGAATTGCTTTCCTCCGAACGGCTGCAATAGGTAGCTTTATACTTTTTGTATTGAAAGCTACCTAAAACGCGTTCAGCAACTGAAAACGCACTTCCAGCAATTATTGGTATAACATACTGTACCGAATTCTATTGTGTGTCCCTACAAATAAACGATGAATGCTATACACACAATATTCTGTAGTAAGCCTCTTGTAATTCATCTTAGTGATATACTATATCAATTTCAGTATCTTTGAAACAGTGAAACATTATTAAAATAATCCCCAAATGATTTTCCTGCATAGAGCGTAATGTAACGGAATTCTTTTGAGTGTCCCTGTAAAGGAACTATAAGTGCTATGCACACCCTATTCTATAGTGAGTCTCTTGTCGTGCACCTCAGTGATATATATCAATTTCAATATGTTTGAAACTGCGTAACAGCATTAAAATAAACCGCAATTGATTTTTCCTCATATACCGTAATGGAATGGAATTATTTTGAGTATCCCTGTAAAAAAACTATAAGTGCTACGTAATTCATTTTCGATATCAAACATTCCATAGTAAAAGCCAATAACATATATCAATTGCATGACAATCCGAATGTATTTAAGCGAGTTAGAGCACGGACAAACAGACAGACAGAGAAACCGAATTCATAATGTTGGAAAGTGTTAATAATAATTTCATTCTTTTGGCGATTTATCGTTGGTTGACGACACAATGAAATTACCAAGGAAAAGAAAAAACTATTTTATGATAAATACACTTGAAGGAAAAACTTTCTCAACTCTTCATACTGAACTGGTTCAAGTAAGTTTAACTTAAATAAACACACATTTATAACTAAAGAAAAGATATTGTAAAAATTAAACACAATAAAATGCAAATGCAAATATGAAAAGCTGTGAATATCTTATGGATTTGTCAGAAGAGATTCATAAGAATAATTCATAGCAAAGATGTGTTATTTCGTCGAATATTGTCAGCATTTAGCCTAAAAATGACAATATTAAGCTCCTTATAACGTATCGAAAAAAACTCAAAAATGTGAAAAGAATAAAAGATCCAAAAAATATAAATTTGGCAATAACAAAAAAAAAAAAAAAAAAAAAAAAAAGCATTTGAAAATTAATGTCCCATAATGCTTAAAGTGATTAAAAACAAAAACATAACACAGAATATTTAAAATACCTGTTTTTAATGTAGATATGTAGATAACATATGTTTCATGCACAACTACTGGTGACATCTTCAGATCTTAATGATAAATACAAAATTCTCGCATATTTGAAAATAGTAAAACATATACCACGAGATCGCATGTCCAAAGTTAGTAGGTGCTTAAATTGGCTAAAACTGGGAAACGTGAAAAAAATTATTATTTATTTTTATTTTTATTGCTTTTCCATTTATCGATCATCGAGTGCCAAATTTTAGCAAATTCAAAGGAAACGGTTTCGTTACAAATGCATTAAGATAGCATTAAGATCTGAAGATGTCACCGGTAGTTGTGCATGAAACATATGTTATCTACATATCTACATTAAAAACAGGTATTTTAAATATTCTGTGTTATGATTTTGTTTTTAATCACTTTAAGCATTATGGGACATTAATTTAAAGTTAACAGGTGATTGTATTATATTATTTATGCATTTGAAAAGTGAAAAAAAAAAAGAAAGAAAAGAAACAGATATTTGTACACAGATGAATTATAGCAGGTGTTTGATAAAAGGAATGAAAAGTGGTCTGGTATAGATTTGTAAAGTATCCAGTATTGTGCTCCGGCTCTCAAAACGTATGTATGCCAGATCTCGTCTAAATCGGTTTAAAATTATTCATTTGTATAAAAATAAATATGTTAGGGGGTAGAAAAGGGATAAGGGATGAACTGGGAAGTAGCTAGTATTTTTCGTATGGTTCTAAAATGTAATGTATGCCACGTTCTATGCAAATTCATCAAAAATTGTAGATTTGTATAAGGAACATACACGAAAAGTTCGACTTTTATATATAGAGATTATGAAATGTAGGTTTTCTCTCTATCATGATTTTACAAAAGAAATACCATTAAAAGATGCGAAAATATTCCGTGACATCAATCATCTTTATACTTTAATAAGTAATTCTACAGTAATTTTGGAATATTTCATTCTTTGAACACGTTAACAACCCTTAAAATATTCATAAAAATTTAATAGAAAAAGTTGTATAAATAATCAAATAAATAGCATGAAAAGCATAAATGTGTTTGAATATTATTACTTAATATGTCATTTTATGATACGACATCTCCCTCGAAAAATTGTAATGCTATTCTAAATGAAATCTCGACAAATATAAGAAACGTCGTCACTATTTATAGCTTAATTTTTCATCAAGGCAAATCTTGTTTGATATTTATAATTTCCCGAAAATCATAACGGGAGTAGAATGACAAAAACAAAATTGAAAGATAGTTTTCATTTATATGCATGTTGAACATCAGTTACTTGTGTATGAAAACAAACCAGAGGTCCTGTGCGAGGATTTCGCACTGCAGTCTAATATTTTTTAGATGCAGGTTTAAACTTCTAAGGAAAAATTAAGGACTAAAATAAAACTATCTGCAAACAACATTAGTCATATCAAAATATCGTCTCATTCATTCCATCAAAGTTACAGTAAACTCTGACCGAAGATAGCAAAAGGCACGATCGAGAAAAAACAAATTAACAATTATTGTCCTATTTTAACAACTGCATAAGAGGATGACGTCATCTCCTTCGAGAAAAACACGGGACAAAGAAAAGTAAATAGAATACATATAAATTGCATTTTAATTTAATATAACAAAACGTACATTTCAGGCTCGTGAAATACCACTGCTTCGATCAGTCGATGGTGCCTTTTTCTTCTAAACATTTGCATTTCAATTTTGCTTTTTAATCATAAATATAAAACAAACCCGTGCAACAACAATTTCCCACTTTGTCTTTTTTGTACTTTTTATTTATTCATAATCATTGTTGAGCACGATATAATGCGGTATTTTATTTCCGTGGCAACACTAATTGGAGAAAAACCTTTCTTTTCATTTATGAAAACGACGCGGATTTAATTTTTAATTAACTAAAATTTTTAATCCAAAAACATGATTTAACGAAATGTGAGAGTACTACGTCAGAAAGCCGTTTCAAAAACCTTTCGAATGATATCTCATTCATTGTTCTGTGTTTTGTAGATGCATAGAAAAAGTTACGTTGACAAAAGAAGTAATATATATGATTTAACATTCATCAGTCATATATAAAAAAAAATGCGTTGAACATACGAAGCATTTTTACCAAGTCTTTCAATACCTGAACAGGTAATTTAAAAGTCAAACTGATTATTCCTTTTATTAAAGAATAATTCTATTATGAGGACTTAACATCTATACATAAAGTTATTTAACAATTAAAAAACATCACTATAAAATGTAGAAGCTTATAAACAAGTTATTTAATAAATTTTGAAAGTGACTTATCTTATTGTACATTTTACTTCTGCAATAGTCATTTTCCCTGCTTAATTTAATTTTCTATATTATTTTTTATCATTAAAGAATAAGTTATACATTGAATGTTGAATGTTGATTGAGCCTCTTGGGAAGAAAACCCAAAGAATTTCTTCAGTTTCTTTAAATGTATTTTTAGTGCACTACACATGTTTTGCCTTGGGAAAACCACTATTTATTATTTGTTTAGAAAATAATTATATTCCTCTTTTTGACCAAAAAATGATGTAAGAAACAAATTAACTACATTGAAGATGCTGCAGGTAATGGATCATTTAAGTTATTTACAAAATACAAACCAGTATTATTTAATGTCAAATATCTAGCGAGCTCGGTATTTCTTGATACGCCTTTAATAAAATTTAGGAAATTTTTTAGAGGTCTAAAAGCGTATACTTCCACACCATTATGCCTGTGTTATGCTATAAATTTGGCATGTAGCCACAAATACCCTGTGACCATCGCACCAAATTACTGCACATAGACCCATTTACAGCCGCAAGGATCACCATATCTAGCCAAACGATTGATCGATTACTACATGACACCAGCCTGTTTGCGAAGCTGCTTGTTATATGCATGCCATTAACTTGACAGCTCATATGTATACGTAGAACTTGATAAACTAAACACCTCCATTTGACAATGTAACAGTCGGCAGTAATCTGTGTGCAGAAAGTGCCTCGTTCCAGCCAAGGCAATGATTACAAATGGTTAGTCTGGATAACGGTTTATGTGAACGTTATCATCTATAAAGAGGGATCTGATTTCGAATTATTCAACTAGCTGAATAAAATACCTTATAATACAGTCATGTAATTAATACGCAAAGCGTTTTTATGAATGCATTTGTTCTTTGATGAAAACCGTATCATAACCTTTCCTCAAAAAGTGTTCGCATTAACTTGGATAGAAATATTTGTTAGGAAAAGACATAGAAAGTCGGAATGTTAAACATACCAACGAGACATCAATTGTTTTATATCATCTCTAAAGAGGGATCTGATTTCGAATGATTCTACTAGTTGAATAAAATATCTTATTATAATGTTAAGTGTTAATACGCGAAGTGTTTTTACGAATGCAAATGTTTTTTAATGTAATCCGTATCATAACCTTTCCTCAAAAAATTTTCGCATATTTACTTAGATCGGAATATTTGTTAGGAAAAGACATAGAAAGTCGGAATGTTAAACATACCCAACGAGACATCAATTGTTTTATATCATCTCTAAAGAGGGATCTGATTTCGAATGATTCTACTAGTTGAATAAAATATCCTATAATAATGTCAAGTGTTAATACGCGAAGCGTTTTTACGAATGCAAATGTTTTTTAATGTAATCCGTATCATAACCTTTCATCCAAAAATGTTCGCATATTTACTTAGATAGGAATATTTGTTAGGAAAAGACATAGAAAGTCGGAATGTTAAACACACCAATGAGACTTCAATTTTTTTATATCATCTCTAAAGAGAGATATGATTTCGAATGATTCTACTAGTTGAATAAAATATCTTATAATAAAGTAAAGTATTAATACGCGAAGCGTTTTTATGAATGCATATGTTCTTTAATGTAACCCATATAATAACCTTTCCTAAAAAATTGTCCGCATTTACTTGGATAGGAATATTTGTTAGGAAACGACATAGAAGTCGGAAGTTAAACATACCAACGAGACATGAATTCTTTTAAGAAACAGTAAATTTTAGTCATACTGTTGATGTCGACTAAAGAGGGATCTGATGTCGAATGATTCAATTAGTTAAATAAAATATGATAATGTTAAAATATGATAAATGCCAAGTATCAGTAGTAGAAGCGAATTTAAGAATGCATTTGTTCTTGAATGTAATCCATACTACAATCCTCCCTCACGAATTATTCGATTTTACTCGTATATAAATATTTATTAAAAAAAAGTTATAAAAAGTTAGATTATTAAACACACCAACCTAACTTCATTAAAAAAAAATAAATAAATAAATAAAATAAAATAAAATAAAACGCATTAAATTTTTGACACACTTTTGATGTTGACTAAAGGGGTATCTGATGTCGAGTGATTCTATTAGTTAAATAAAATATGATAATGTCAAGTATCAGTATGATAAGCGAATTTAAGAATGCATTTGCTCTTGAATATAATCCATACTACAACCCTCCCTCTCGGAAAATTCGCTTTTACTCGTATAGGAATATTTGTTTTAAAAAAAAGATGTAAAAAATGACCACATTAAGTGTACTAACCTGACTTCAATTCTTTTTAAACGCAGTAAATTTTCGACACACATTTGATGCGGAATAAATAGGGATCTGATGTCGGATGATTCTATTAATTTAATAAAATACGATAAGGCCACCTATCAGTACGAGAAGCGAATTTAAGAATGCATTTGTTCTTGAATGTAATCCATACCACAATCCTCCCTCACGAATATTTTTATTTTACTCGTATAAGGAAATGTTTTTTAAGGAACGATATAGAAAAAGTGGGAGTATCAAACGCACCAACCTGACTTCAATTATTTTTAAACGCTTTGACACAGGTCTCTCACAAGATACAAGTTGATATTACTTGCTATTGAAATACAGTAAAAGATGTCAAAATTTAACAAATTTTCCCAGCAGTGTGTAAAGTATAAGTATCTAGGCCAGAATTCTAACCGAGGATCTTTTGGCTATGCATGCCAGTGTTATGCCACTGAGCTACCCAGATAATATCCGGCCTAGAATTATTCACTCACTTGTTAATATTATCAGATCTGCAAGACTGCAGCTTAACCGATTAAAGCACACTTTACACGTGGACACTGCATTACTCTATGGATAATAATTATATACATATTAGATTTTAATCTGAAATACTAAATATTTGGTGTTGAAATTGTTGATTTCAGGTCTTTCTTGAAATCCCTTATGTATGCATATAATTATTATCCACCTTTAACGCATCCATTTTAAAAATATTTCAATAATCAAGCTTTAAAAAGTATATAATCGGGTTTACTATCAGGTTTTTTAAAAAAAAGTATGGATTATAAATTTCAATAAGATGGTGCGCGATTATTATTTATTTTATATTTCAGTGAAAAGTTCGACAATCACTTTCTTTAAACGTAATTCAGACTACTTACTAAATCAAAAAAAATAATTACTATCTGTTTACTATTGGGTTTTAAAAAAAGTATGGATTATAAATTTCAATAAGATGGTGCGCGATTATTATTTATTTTATATTTCAGTGAAACGTTTGACAATCACTTTCTTTAAACGTAATTCAGACTACTTACTAAATCAAAAAAGTAATTACTATCGGTTTACTATTGGGCTTTAAAAAAAGTATGGATTATAAATTTCAATAAGATGGTGCGCGATTATTATTTATTTTATATTTCAGTGAAACGTTTGACAATCACTTTCTTTAAACGTAATTCAGACTACTTACTAAATCAAAAAAATAATTATAAAGACGACAAGGTAAAATGTCATCGCGATGAAATATTTTAAAGTACTTTCCAAGTAAATAAGAATCACATTCATCTAGTGTTGCTTTTATAAACAAATGTTGTTGAAAAAAATATATAGTAAATAAGAGCATTTCTGCTATTAAGATAGCATTGCTGCGAAATTTAAGTTGCGCATTACTAAAATTAAAAAAACGCAAGCAGAAAACAGATTTAAAACTGCTCTACAAAACCTTAATTCTCAGAATAATTAACATATTCTTGTTGCTATTCTTATCAGAATAAAAAAAAAATTAAACTATGTCTCGTGTAAAAGAGAATTCTGATTCATTTACAAGCAATTTTTTAAACAAATGTTCCTGAAAAAAACATTAGAGCACCATTATAGTAAGATAGCACCTCTAACTTGCAAACTGTAAAATTTAAAAACACAAACAGCAAACGCATTTGGAAGAACCACGCTATAAATCCCTATTCTCAGACTCATTACCATAAAAATACCTCTGTCGCTTTTAAATTTGCTTCAAATTCAAACATTTATCTAACTTTTATTTTTAATGCTCAGTTAAAGTCGAGATAGAAAGTATTATTCTTTCAGGTAATTACTAACAGATAATGAAAAAAGAAATTAATGAAGAATTAACACTTATCTTCCCTAAAATGGAAGCAGTTAATTAATGTTAATTGCAAAATTGCAAATGTCGCTCTAGAAGCTAATTAGTTTTTATTTTTAAATTCCACATTTTAACTCTTTTGAAGGTTTAATTTGAAAAGTAACGTATTTAGCATTAATTTAATTAAAATTAAGAATTAGTTTTTACAAAAACGTGTTTCTCTCCTGTTTAGTGCATTATAATATTCTGAAATAATTTTATTATGTATTCCAATTCAGGAATTTCTATGTAAACTAATTAAAAACGTTAAATAGTTTTTGTAGAATTGCAGTAAATTCTAAATGAGTTTTTTTCTCTACTTATGTTCACGAAGATACTTATATTCACGATATATTATCGCAGTTTGGATAATCGTTTCCTATAATTAAGTTGTAACATATTTTTAATAAATATTAACAATTTTAAAGAAGCAAGAAGGTGCACGAAAAAAAATATAATTAAAGGTTCTGTAAGCTATTATGTAATAACTCTTTTAATATTTTATTTATAAAATATTAAAATAAAACACTGCATTGTTCTGTAATGTAATTAAATAACCTACTTATGTAAGTTTAAAAGAACTATTAAATTATTATATTTAAGTGGTACATTTCAAACGCATATAAATGTGTATAATTATGTTTCTAAAATTATGCTTAGTTGAAAAATAAACTGGATTTTATTGTATAAAGCATAATGTTAAGTTTTTTTTTTTAAATTGTTCCCCAAAAAACTCTTTATTAAGAACAATTATTAATTAGGTTCACTTTAATTTAGCATTGCTCATTATGAAATATTTTTCAAAAATTAAAAGAACGTTTCAAAAATATGAATACACTATTTTTGTGTAAATGAAAATGAAAATAAAAAAATAAAACTTTCTGCATAGAAAAATCTTAAAATGAAATTTACGAAAGACTACTATTCATACCTTGAGCAAAATATCACAGACTGCATTGTCTTTTAAGCAATATGCTGAGATTTTCTATTGTGGGCGTTTCGGGGACTTCACATATTTGTTTTAACAGAATAAATAAACAAACAGACAAAGACTGTTACCTGGTTTTAACTACATCAAGTACGCTGCAAAAATTTTTTTGATTTTACGGTATAATACTGACATCCCAGCTGCCAGTATTGTACCGTAAAATCAACATTTTTTTTTTTTTTTTGCAGTGTATAATTAATATAATATGTCATGAATATTTGTTAAGTAAGATAATTGATTGTACTTAAAATGTTTAAATTTATTTCTTGATTTATATTTCACTGACTATATGTATTAACTTTGCATTTAATTTTAAAATTTAAAAGAGAAAATTATTTATTGCGATTAAGAGTATAGTTGCCAATTGCTACGATTTTTGAACACCACTTTTTCTTAAGAAAAATCATTCACCTTATTTAATTGCAGAAATCTACGATTAAATAAGGCAACGTTTACAGATGGTGCCAAAAAGTGTGCCAAATGGTGATCTAAAGTGGTGCCAAAAAATCGTAGCAGTTGGCAGCGATGATGAGTATAAGTTTAAAGAAAGGGTGTTTTTTAAATAAATTGCAAACAAAAATCACACAGTTTCTTTATGTTATACTCCTAGGAGATAAAGTATATATAACATTTTTTAGTCACATTCAAACTGCTCATGCTGATAGTTAACCTTTCTGTGAAATGTTTTCACGTGTTTTTGGAGCACTCTTTGAATATAAATCCACAGCATTATCTATTCTCTTTTTGTTGTTTGCGAAGACTATTACAAAAGTTATTGCTACCTAAAGGGAATCTATAACTCGAAAATTCTGATAACGAGATCTTTTGAAATAAAATCGAATTGCTAACATATTAATGAAATCACAAAATTCTTATAAGCTTCTTATAACATTGTAAATTTCGGTGATTTAGCAAGTTTAATAAAGATGTGTCAATCAAAGTAATTTTTGTCTTGTTTGAACGGTATTTTAAAAATGCGATATTTTACTTCATAGGGGCATGATCTACTGTTTCCATTTTCAATTTTTTTTCTTTCCCGTTATTGTTGTCGGCATACTGTTTTCTCCTTAATTTTAGTGTTAATGTGCATAATAGTAATGCATACGCTTCAAAAATTTAATCCGTTTCAACCAAAGGATAAAGCAATGCATAAAATACATTTTCTTCTTAAAATGTAGCAATAAATATGACATCCTAGTAGTGAAGGTGGGGGGATTTATAGAAAATAAAACTACGTAAAAATACCAAAAAATAAATTGAGCTAAAATATTTATGTAAAAGAATTTTAAACATTCAAATATATGTTTCTTTTCTCAATATTATGGTAAGTCTGTCATATACAATATTGGCCAAATTATTACTCTCATGAGTTAACATTTTAAATTACGGATATTTGTTGGTACTTTCGTGTTATAGCTGCGCCCAAGGATAAATCGCCAAGCGAACAAGATTTATCGCCAAATTATAAAGCATATGCGAAAATACAATAATATATGATGTATATAACTTTTCGAAACGTATATGGCAAAGTTACAGTTATATATGACGAATATATGATGTATATATATCACATGTGTATAAGACGTATATGATATAACTATGACATATAAGACGTAAATAATATGTATATAATGACGTATATGGCACATATATGAGTGTTTGGAGTATATGTACGCGTATATAGTATGCATATATAAGCTTTGCGGTGATCTTGGCGAAATCATAGCTGCAACCGTGGCATAATCGTATTTTGGGGAGCCGCTATAACACAAAAGTACCAATTTGTACAGTAATAAACGCATTTTATTAAAAGAAATACACCAAAATTATATTTTATTTATGCAAATTGTACTGCCAGTACTTAATATGTCCACCTTTGGCCTTGATGGCCTTTCCATTCACATTGATGTTTTTATTTATATCCTTACTACAGTTTTTCGAGACACAGAACGTCCATTGGCAATTTCAGCTTGGGCCAGTTAGAATTTCGCAGGAGAACCTGAATCTGTCCACGTTTTCTTGGACAAATGTTTTTCCTGGCACCAAGTTTAATTACTACTATAGAAAATTCCATAATTCCCTCCTAATTCCAATGTCATTTTTCAGTTAGAAACCTGCATTTAACACAAAAAAAGGTTAGAGAAACATTGAAAATACTAAATGGTCAAATAATATCACTTCTAAAATTAATAATTAGTGTTGCCACTCACCTATAAAAAATATAAACAAAACAATCGCGAAATATCTCATTTATATTGAAGTCAATTCTCAGTGTAATCCTTTGAATAGCTTATTATACTAATAGGAAGATTTATATTTTAATATAATCTTAGAAACAAGGTTTTAGGGGGGAAAAATTTGGCCAATACTGTAAGTAAAATATACACTGACTGGACTAAAATAGTTTTCAAAAACTCCTTCAAGTCATTCCTTTCAGATAGGGCTTTCTATACATTTCTCTCTCGAGGGTCACATCAACTAATTCTTCTAGCTACTTGGGCCATCCCGTAAGTGCAGTAAAATAATGTACGCAAGAAACGTATACACCCCAAGGTTACAAGACTAGGGACAAGTTGTATATAGATGCTGCGAGATTGCAGAAATCTCATTTCCTTCGTTTTATTTATTTATATTTTAATTTATCATTCGAAATTCTTTACAATAACCTCATTTAATATTAGAAGTAATACTACTAGTAAATAAAAACGAATTCTATACACGCTAGCAACATTGCGTTTACTACACCTCATATTGATACATACCAAAGTATGCAATATAAGCCATGCATGACATTAACAAGCGGTACTATTCTCGCAACTTTCCTAATTTCCTGCAGTTCCTACAGTGCTTGTTCCAACTTTTGTAAAGTTCTTGCTTCTTTGTCATTTTTAACACTTTCCAACATTAGTTGAAAAGTATTTATGAATTCGGTTTGTCTGTCTGCCGTAGGTGTGCTGTCTCTCCGTGCCTTTCTGCTGTCTTTCCGTGCTCTAACTCGCGTAAATATAAAAGGATTGTCATGCATTTGATATATGTTATTGAAGTTTACTATGGTAATTTACAGGGACACTCAAAAGAATTATGTTACATTATGGTCTACGGGTAAAAATTGTTTGCGGTGTACTTTAATAATGTTACACTAAACCAAACATATTGAAATTGGTATACATCACTGAGGTGCACTACAAGATACTTGCTATAGAATAAGGTGTGTATATAGCATTCATCGATAATTTACAGGTACTCACAAAAAAAATTCGCTAGCACTACTGTCTATCAATAGTAATTGAATAACAGTTGCTGAAAGTGTGTTTCAGTTGTGGTACGCGTTTTTAAATTTAAGTCATTTTTTGCATATTACTTGGTGTATAGAAATTCTATCGATACTATACAGGGCAGCACAAAAGATCGCAGGTACATTTCAGTTTATTGGTGGAATTAGCCGTAGGGAAATTTTCAACTGTACTATGCGTTTCCTAATTGTAGTAAATTGTAGAATACTAATGTAGTAAATATATATAAATCTATAAATCAAATACAGGGCTGCACAAAAGAGTTAGATATTTTTCCGACTATTGACGGGGATTGCTGACATTGGGTTTCAAATGTATTATGAGTTTTCCAAATTTACTATGAACTTTTGTTACAGTACTCTGAATGTGTTGGAAAGTGTTTCATAATATATGCTTGATGCATGATTTTTCTTTCTTGTTAATCCAAATAGAGTGTTTTGAACATCTTTTTCGAACCTCGGAAATTGTTTAGTTTGGTTAATATTTGAAATAACATGGCAAGCAGCTAAAATACACCTGTGTCCCGCGGGACACGGTTGAAGACCCATGCTGAAAACAGAGCAAATTCGTGTATTACTTGCTTATTCAGATCAATTTTTAAAAAGTAAAACTTTATGAAATATATTATTAATAAGAAATTAAAAATGTTGTTTAAATTTTATTTAAAATTAAAGAAAAGATCAAATCTTATTTTATACAAAAAAAAAAAAAAAAAAAAAAAAAAATATATATATATATATATATATTTGTTGAAAGTCTTCACTCATTAGTCTGTTAGTGGTTTTAAATATAAATTTTCTATCCTCAATTTGAAGCTCTAATCCTACCTAATTCTGATTAATTACTGAAGCTCAGAATATAGCCCGCTATAGTTATAAATGACTATATTGAACTATAAATGAACTCGGATATCTATATAAATGATGTGGCTCGGGCTATATTGTCACTAAATTTAACAGTTTTTTTTTTTTTTTTTTTTTTTTTTTTTTTTTTTTTTTTTTTTTACAAAACGTATATGTTAATTGAATTTACTAAAATTATTATGCAAATTAGATGAAAAAGGACTATGTTCCAGTAACACTCAGTACTATGAGGTTAGTTATAACGATTGTTTTCAGTAAAGATGTGTTATTTTTACATTCCTTTTCGTCTAAACGGTTTTCCTTTTTTTTATTTTCAAAATAACTAAAAAAAGTCTTTATTTATAAATAATAATAATAATAATATGTTTAAAAAAATTATCTGAAAATAAAATAAGACAAATTTACGCACCTCTCTTCGTTTTTGCATTAAAACATTTGAAAGATGCAAAGGAAATTTCCAGTATTTATAAATAAATAAACTTTGTTTATATAAATCTGTTCTTAAAAATAACTCATTTTATTTACATTCCAATTTTAATATTATTATTATTAAAATTATATGCATCTTTTAAATGTATAGTTATTGAATCGTAGCTCATGTCCAATACTTTTAGCTCACAAATATAGCTTAAAATTCGACTCATAAACTGAAAATTACATCTCTTACAACCCTCTCACCGACATGCCCGTGTTAATACGTTCACTAAGCTCAAAGTTTCATTGCAATACAAGCATTATTTACATTAACATAATTGTACCGATATAATGCAGTTTTAATGCATTAAGTAATGATTGATACTATCATGGTTTACATTCGTATCTATAATTCAGTTGTTATTGTTGTTGTTGTTGTTGTTGTTTTTTTATATAAAGTTGGAATAATAACCTTTTGTTAGCATTTAAAATTAAATACAGAGAAAACAACATTACAATTTTTCCCTTTTGCTGGACAAAGCAAGTTTAGTAAGGGCTTTGTCCTATTGCTAAGATTAGAGAAGAGATTGAACTATATTGCTAAGATTGAAGAATAATTGAGGGTTAATGCAATCAATCATACGTTAAAGAAATTAAGTCACAACATTTATCTTGAAAAAATTAAGTTTCCAAGATGAAGTCGATTCACACAGAAGTTGGTAATTATTTATTATTTCTTTTTATATATTATTCTATTTAAAAAAAAAAAAAAAAAAAAAAAAAAAAAAAGTAACCACCGCTGTTACTGTTATAAATTATTTTTTTGTGCCCGGAGGTCTTTCTCAGCTAATAAAGAAAACTATTGCATATAAAAATATGAAAATTGGTAGTTGTATAGAGAAGTATTCAATAAACATGCTGAAGTAGACAGTTTCTAAATTGAAGAATTTTTTAAAGAGATATTTAATGTTGAAGTTCGGTAAAAAAGTTTTATAGGAACAAAAACTATGCATATGAATTTAATCTTATTTTGCAGGGATATAGTTGATAAGCTTGCAATTATTTTTTTTTATTTGGCTCTTTTGAGAGGTTTTTTTACAATTTTTTATTCAACATTTCATCATTTTAATTGAGATTTGTTTCATATTTCGAAAAGGCCATTTTTTATATTGTTGCCAATTTGTAAAACAGCGCAAAGAAACTTGGAAATAATTATTATGTAATTTTTACGCATGGGCTCAGAAAAATAAAACGTGGAGAATTCGTAATATTTTTAAATAAACCAATCTGATAAATCATTTTCCTCAATACCTTAAGCGAGATCGAATAAAAACATCACCTATAAAACCACCCACAAATCAAAAACGATTTTTCCACATAAAAATAAAAAATAAATAAATAAAGCAGCCTCGGCATCCTGTTAGTACGGAACTTTCAATTTCCATTACAAAACTCCGCTCCCTTTCTGACTTGTGCTCAAAATCACGCCGACAAACCATATTCTTTCACCACTCTCACTCCCCTCTGGATTTCTCCCTCCCCAGATTAAATAACTCCCCCCTTTTTGATTTCCCCCCTACTCTCTCCAACCAAGCGATGAACTTTTTATCGTGATTTTGTTACAAAGGTTTTCACAAATGAAGTAGATCTACAAATTAGAAAATACATTGTGGTTGTTTGATGTTAGAGGGGATACCGTTTTTATAAGAAGGGGGAGAGGTTTATCACACTATTAGTCCTCACCCCCCAAACAGTCACAAGGGATTAACACTCCACCAGTGTAACTTCTGACACCTTTTGGAAATAGGAGGGGGGACAGGCTGTGAACCTACACAAAGATTTGACAGGAAGGTCAATTTGGTTTTGAATTGAATCATAGAGTGCAAAGCATTTTTATTAAGATGCAGGTTATTAAAATATTGGTTTATGCATGATAGTCGGAATTTTTTTTTTACGCGGTAGGAATATAATGGATAGAAATATTCGCGGAAGGCATTTTAATAAACTAGAATGTCAGCTGCATTCAGCTGCAAATGAAGTAACGATGTTAAGAGTGGCTCCTTTGAATTATTTTCGCCTTTGTAATCATTATGGTTCACAGTTATCAAGATGTTATTTTGTGCGTTTTCTTACAAGGCATTTACTTGACTAAGCACAATAAAGTTAGGTATTTTAAAAGTACTTATAATAACAATGTGTAAAGAGTCAATTATTTGCAACATTAACGACTCACATAGCTTCGTTTTAGCTACATTCAAAATACGCATATTTTTATTACATTTCATACGTTAAAAATTTTCATGTAATAATGAAGAAACTTATTAATTTAGTTCTTCACAACTGTTCTATTGGATTTCTCTATTAATATTTTTTATAGCTTTTAAAACTACTTTTTTGTATTTGTAATTCACCTATAATAAATGTTTAAGTTTTCTTCATATGATAGGAACGAGATATTTCATGCGTTTCCATTTTAAAGTGGCGTTCAACTATTTCTACCGCTTAAACATTCAGATGTTTTTACCCTGTAATAAATTAGTTTCCATTTATTCCATTCAATTTTTAATACTTATACTAGTTTTAGTGTGCCATTTTAATGAAAACACATTTTTCATAGCTTGAAATTATTCTATATGGTTTTACTATGGTATGTGAAATAATTTTGAAATGATTTACTTTATCTGAAAGTACAATGTGGACATTAATTTGTTTGGTGCGTCTGATATATTGCTTTGAAGCAGTGTTATCGACTTTACAAAACTTAACCCTTAATTGCATAGTGATGTAAATTTCCATCACTTTTTATTTAACTTTTAATAAATAAATCAACTTCTTCGCCACCACTATATTTATATAGAAATATCGATCCAGTAAATTTCCCGTGAAGTATGTTGCTGAACAAAGTTAAAAATCTATCTTAAAATTTCTGGCGTCTAATATTTAATATATGTATAAAAAAACACAATTGTAAAAGAAAAACTCATGCAAAGAAGGGTTAACCATGATCAGCACAACAAATGTCATTAAATTAAAATTTGGAAAATTATGGTAATGTTTGTTTGGTAATGTAGTAATACCCTCTTACGAGAAATGTTACATGCCATGTATTAATTCAAAAAATAACCAATAAACTAAATTTAAATATTCATGATATCATACAATTTCGTATACTGAAATATTTTCTCTTTAATACATATAACTATAAAAACAATGAGTGAATATCCTTTGTAAGCTTATCATAAATTACCATATAGAAAAGATAAGCCTCTTAATCTAGTGAAAATTGGATTTTATATTGAATAGTGTTACTTGATTATATCCAAAAGTCTATATCATAGTAAAATTTGCAGAATTTTTTTAATTTTAATATTAGAGCTTTATATTAAAGGACTTAATTTAGCTTAAGGTAACGAATTTCAAATCACTTGAATATGAAGATTTCGAAATATAAATTTTAAGAATTTTTAAGTCTTACTATAAATTTATTTTTACATACTTCCAATCATTCTCCTTGAATAAATGATCTTTTGTGGTGATTTTAATTATTTTTGTGCTACAGAGAAAGTCAAATATGATTTCTGAAATTTAATATTTTGATAGTTATTATAGGAATTTTGAATTATGAAATAAACAAGTAGAAGAATTATATACCAAATCTTTGAATATTTTATCGAAACCCGAATTTTATTGTTTTTTTTTTTCTTTTTTTTTATTATGACTTACATACCAAATTTCAAGAAATAGCAATTTTTAAAAAGAAAAAAAATAGAGAAAATTCATATTATTTAAGGTAATATTGTAACTTTTTTTACACAAAATGAAATGTGGTGGTAAATGCTATGCAGATTATTTTGATAATTAACATAAAGTGATTAATATAAAGTAATTTTTCAGGCAGCATAGTTGTATTTTATTTCTGAATATTAACATATATGAGTTCTCTGTCACAGAATTTTAACAAAATTCTTTATAGTTGGTTTGGTTCTTTAAACTGACTCCGTATCTCTTAAAAAATATTTTTATTTATTTTACTCGTAGTTTACTTGGCGATATGTTGACAGTGAACCTTATAAATGATTGTAAAAACAAATTAAACATTGATAAAATAATTTTCATATGCTATTATGTATCAGCAAATGATATTTAAACTATTCGTCAGTTGAATTTTATACGTTTAATTGGAATTTCAATACTCTAACAGGCATAATTTTTTTAATCTGTCTATTGTGTTTTACGATTATTCAATAGTTCCAAATTGAATTTTATTTGAAACAAAGTTTGAAACGTAAAATATTTATTTTTTGCATAAAATTAGCATAGAATAAACAATATGTTATCATAAACAATTTAGTAATAATTAAATTAAAAACTTTGAATAAGTACACTATACTTCTTATAATGTTCTTGTAACCTCTTTTTAGATAAAATAGTTACGTACATATTCCAACTTATAAATGTACTTCTTCATAATATCTTAAATTTTCTATATTTCTTCATATGACTTTTAGAATTTTTTTAATTCACTCTCGCTGTCTGTTTTTGTTTTTGTTTTCATATAACCAGTACATTTTCATGCAATTTCCGTTTTAAAGGTACAAAGGTGAATAAATCGTTATCATATAAGTATTTGTATATCGAAATAGTTTTATGATTATGTAATATTCGAGCGTTAGTCTAAGTCACTTACTTTATCATATGTGAATTTTGTCTATCGCTCAAACAGGAAATGATTGATGAGGAGGAACGTGCAACTCTTGTAAACGCTAAACTAAACCTCATGATGGAACATGAATGCTTTTAATCAGATATTGTCCAACTCGGTCATATCGTCGCTACCATGTCGAACTATCGAATGTGAAAAAATGCATTTGTCATTACTTTTAAAAATTGGCCGATTGTTACCACTAAATTTTAATAGTATTCTTTACCAGGGTTGCCAGTTCGGGCTCCTTTATCATGCAAAAATTTCGAATTCGTATCAGACATTTCAAACAGAAATTTTTGCTTTATTTAATGACAGATATTTCTTGATTACTTAAAGTAAGAAAAAAAATTCCTCAGCATTTCTGGTATGAATTCGGCATTTTTTAATAAAAAAAGATGGCCAAACTGGCAACCCTGTACCTCAGACCTTTTATTAGTATTACTAGCCGAAGAATTCTAATAAAATTTAGTGGTGATAATCGGCCCATTTTTAAAAGTAATGATAAATGCATTTTTTCATATTCGATAGTTTGACATGGTAGCGACGAATCATCATAGTAGACATAAGGCTTTGAGCAGCCTTTAATTTTTTTTAACCGTATTATAGTTTACAAATGTAAAATAAAATCATTTGTGCGCACTGTTCTAGATGTTACTGATTGAGCATCGATTCTTTTTTAATTCGAGATTCATACCTTTATAATTTTCTAGATAAATTTAAATGTGGATTTATATAATCTATTCTGTTAAAATTTATCATGAATTGGAGACGACACGATTGTTTGTGACACGATTTTTAATAAACATCCTTTTCATCGTACTGCATGGAGCAAGTTATTTTACCTTGCTCTTTGATAAAACCAGAAATCTTTCCTTTCCTTCAAATTTTCAAATTACAGTCGAATGTTTAAATATATTGCAAAAAAGTAAACAAAGTTTACGAGACATAGTTATGAAGGTCTCGAAGTTCAAGGGGTGTAACCGTGAAAATTATATTCCTCCTACAACAGCAGGACGTTCTGTGTGAAAATTTTTACTCAGCAAGTGCTTAGGGAACTCGACTAACAGTGATTTGACCTCAAACAACAAGTGGATCTTCGCTAGAACTGAACTGATACAAAACATTATTCTGTGTGTTGTACTCACAATCCCGATTCTGTGTGCGTATGTATTTTATTTATTTACTTTACACAGAAATGTGTTTTCCAGGGAATTCCAAATCTTTCAGTGCAAAGCAAATAACATTTAAAAAAAATAATTTTGTTATTCAGTCAGTTGGGAATTGAAAGGAAACATGAATTCTCTTGAATTCATGTAACATCATAACATTATTTCCAAAGTATTTAGAGAAATCCTTTGAATTTCGCTTATGGTGCGTAGAATTGCTTATTTTTGGATAGCACTATTTATGAATAGTTATCTTTGTTTTATTGTCGGAGCAAAGCTCCGGCTTCCCATGAAAAATTACACTTTTGTGTACACGATAGCGGCCAAAATATTTGCCGCATTGATACCAAAATTGGACTGGAAGTCGGTAGTGGCAAAATCTCGCCGGGGATTGAAAAACAGAAATATTCATCAACTCTAACGCCCGGAATCATCTGCTCTAGAATTTTCCATTTCCCCATAGAGATAACATTGCGATTGTTTGAATTAAATAAAAAGAAAATTGAAATAATTTATAGTGTTGCCATTTTTTATCATGAAAAACTTTTGAATTAAATAAAAAGAAAATTGAAATATTTTATATTGTTGCCATTTTTTATCATGAGAAACTTATTTAAATAACAATATACTCGGAAACAACCTTTTAGTAAAAGCTCTTAATCTCGGTCCCATATAGTTTACTTTTATATATTTTACATATATTTTACTTTTCTGAAATAAGGACTCCATACATTTTTATCTTAAAACACGTGCAATGAAATTTAAATCGTATTAAGTACATGAATTTAGTTTTTTTTTTAATCGAACTCAGCAATTGGTGTAATTAAATTTTTTGTTTCCATTTCAAAATATTTTTTTTTCTTTTCATTCAAGCTTATTGTATAAAAGAAATATGAGAGTAAATCTGTTTATTTTGATATAGTCCAGCCAATCCAGGATAAAAAAAATATATATTAAGAAACATTTTATATATGAACGGATTATATGTTTTTATTATATAGAATTTGCAAGGATGCCAATTAAGAGAAAGCAATCAGCTGAAATAAGAAGAATTGCGAATCGTAATTCAAAGCGGAGAAGTCGCACAAGTCAGTTACCTTCAGATTTTTTTGCCGAGTACCGGTATACTGACAACTCAAATGAATGAAGCAATCAGGTTTGATAGAGAGGTATCGCAAATCACCTATGTGTCCTGTAATACGTGTCACAGAGCTTTTCCTGATATCATATTAAATACTGCTGGGCTCTGCCAGACATGCAAGTGTAGAGACGGTGCTTTCAAGTTTTCTGCCACTAATTCGATGGACCCAGGTCCAGTTCCTATTTGTCTCAAAGATCTGAGCTACATTGAACAAATGATGATCGCTCAAATACATCCAGTGGTTTCTCTTTACCGTATACGAGGATCACAGTATGGATACAGCGGAAATGTAATCAGCTTTAAACAAAATATTGAGAGTTTTATTTCGCGCCTGCCTGTCAATCCTTCAGATATGACTTCAACTGTGTTAGTGACAAAAGATACTTTATCAGGATGTGCAGAGTTTTCTGTTCGCTCACAACGCCTTCTAGAAGCACTCAGATGGCTTAAAGCTCACAATCCTTATTATTCAAATATCACAATTGATGAAGATTTGATCGCTACATTACCTGAGAATGGTGACGTATCTCAAATGTTACCAACAGCAACCGATATTACTGAGGATATTGATACTTTGAACGAGGAAATAAGGCGCGAGTCATTTAGACCACTACTTGAACCGGTAGATCAAAACAACTTAATAAATGACGCAATTCGTGTGCCTCACCCTTCATTAAATTCACAGCCTATCAACGAATTTCAAGAAGAGGGTTACATAGCACGTGCTTTTCCTCATCTTTTTCCACATGGTACAGCTGACTTACGACAACCTCGTCAAAAAGCAGTCTCTCCTGATGAGTATTTTAAGTTCCTAATGAAGTATGAAGATGGGCGATTTGCTAAAGACCCCCGATTTCGCTACTTTGCCATGAATTCAATTCTTCGGTGGCAGTCTTTGGCTAAAGGGCGATTTTTCGTTAAGCGAAATAGGTTCAGCAATAAGACGGTAGAGCAGATGCGTGATATTCTGAATAGGCAACCAGAAATGGCAAAACACATTATGATTTATGCTAGCAAATTAAGATCCACAAAAGGATACTGGCGTGCACGTTGTGGGGAACTCCTTCCCATGGTAGGACAAATTGGAGCACCAACAATTTTTTTTACACTGTCTGCAGCTGATTATCACTGGCCTGATCTTTTCAGACTTTTAGAGCCTAACAGAGATCCAAATGAGCTGACTGATACAGAACGCAAACAATTAATGCACGACAACCCTCTGTTGACTGGTTGGCTCTTTCAAAAACGTTGTGATATATTTTTGAGAAAAATCTTGACGCCGTTGTTTTTAATAAACGACTACTGATTTCGTTTCGAATGGCAGTGGCGTGGAAGTCCTCACATGCATGGATTGTTGTGGTTAAGAGGGGCGCCAAACATGGAAACACTAGACATGACTAACGCTGAAAATGTAGCAGCCGTAACAGCATATTTTGAAAAACTATGCAGTGCTGTTAATCCTGAAAAGGACGTCCTCGTAAATGATATACACCGCTGTCGAGTTCGCTTTTCAGACATTTCCAGTGAATATCGTGAAAAAGATCTCGCTCAGCTCTTAAATCAAGTCCAACGTCACACAAGACATGGAGATTATTGCCTAAGGAAAAAAAGAGGTACAAATAGTTATAGCTGCAGATTTGGTTTTCCAAAAGCAGAGTGCGACTCTCCAAAGCTTCAAGTAGAAAATGGCATAATTAGCTTTTTGCCAAAAAGAAACGATTCTGAAATGAATACCTACAATTGCTTCGTGTCACAAGTTTGGAGAGCTAACACGGATTTCAGTCCTATTACATCAAAGGATGCGGTTTTGCATTACATTGCCAAATATGCCTCAAAATCAGAAACAGCTTCTGTTCCTTACAAGGAATTGTTATCTGAGATTTTAAATAAGATGAACGAAACAAATCCAGCAGTTCAAGCAGTCCAAAAACTTATTTTGTCTTCTGTTTCTGAAAGGGATTACTCATCCCAAGAGGTAGTACACATATTAATGGGATGGCCAATGTATCACAGTAGTCGGGAAGTAGTTACAATACGGCTTCATGATAAGAACTGGGAAGAAGTCAACTTTTCAAGCGACGAAAGACCATCAAAAAGCATGCTTCAGAAATATTGCGCGCGGCCGGATAAACTTATTTCCTGCACGCTTCTTAAGTTTGCAAAATCTTTCTCAGTCAGAGGAGTCGATTATCACCAAAGAAGAAAAGATGCAGTTGTCAGAGTTTTTCCTCTTACATCACTCAACCACGACCCAACTCTAGCCGAAGAATACTATAGGCAACAAGTATTACTCAATTATCCTTGGAGAGGTAATTCTGACTCTTTATTGCAAGAAGGCCTGCCGTCTGCGTATCACTCATGGGAGGAAGCATTCAATTATCTAAATATTGATGCACACGCAGAAATAAATTTTCCTGCTGTTAGCAGTACACATGAGACAGAAATCCTGCAAGAAGAATACCGCGAGATTGATCCATATATGGCAGCAGCTGCCATTAGTTCCTGTGCAGACAAACGAGGATACTTTGGGGCAACGCGTGATTGATCATGCATGTGAGTGGAAAAGTGAGAGTTACAAGTACCCTGATCGCAATTTTACTTCATTTTTAAATTACTGTAAAGAACAACAACTTACAGTGCATCAAAATTACGATACGTCTGAGATCAGATTTACAGATGAGCAGCAAAAAATACTTCACTTATGCACGCAACAGCTTTCGTCTTTGCAATCAAGATTTATAAATTGCCCTAAACGTACTTTTATTATTGGGAAAGCCGGAGCTGGAAAAAATACGGTAATAAAAGAAATTCGTAAAAGAGTTACTGAGCAGTTAGGACCGGAAGCTATTATGGTTTTGGCTCCAACAGGTGCTGCTGCAATTAATGTCGAGGGCAAAACAATTCACTCTGCACTAAAAGTACCAACATGTTTTAAATCGTTTGCTGATTTAGGAAGTGAAGCAGCAAGAAATCTACAGCTCAGCATGAATCCAGTTTCATTTCTAATTATTGACGAATTTTCAATGATCGGATGCCGTCTGATGGCTGCACTTGAGCAAAGATGTCGCGAAGGTAAACCAGACAGCATTGAACCTTTTGGAGGCTTATTTGTTTACCTGATTGGAGATATTAGGCAGCTACAGCCTGTAAAAGACACACCTCTATATAGGAGACATTCTATAAAAGACATTTTGGCTTTACGTGGACAAACAGTTCTTAAGATGTTTGAAAAATGTTTCACCTTAACAAAGTCAATGAGACAAAGCGACGATCAGCAAATACAGTTTAGAGAGACTCTTGATTCGCTTTCCGTAGGCGAAGTTACAGGCGACCAATACGCATCCCTTATGCAACGACGTAAAGCTATACAGCCTCCGGCTGAACTTGAAAGATTTCAATATGCCATACGCCTTTTTCCCACAAACAAGCAAGCTGAAGAACATAATCAAGAAGTACTTCGTAAATCAAAATGGCCAGTGGCAAGAATATTAGCAGACCACAATAATCAAATAGCAAGATGGAGTGAAGATGAGCACGCGTCTGGACTTCAGGCTGAACTTTTTTTAGCAATTGGATGCAGAATTATGTTGCGTACCAATCTGTGGACAGATGGAGGATTGGTCAACGGTGCACTTGGTACGGTAAAAGATATTGTCTACGGACCAGGATTACGGCCTCCAGGCTTGCCACAGGCAGTAATGGTTCATTTTGATGATTATCGGGGACCATTTCTCACTGAAAGACTTTTTCCTGTCACACCTATTACAAAGTCTTGGAAAGAAAACAATGTCTCATGCTCCCGTACTCAGTTACCTTTAACAGTTTCATACGCTGTCACCATACACAAATCCCAAGGTTTAACTTTGTCAAAAATAGCTGTGGACATTGGTGAAAAGGAGTTGTCACTTGGAGCAACTTATGTCGCGTTTAGCAGGGTTCGATGTTTAGAGGATGTTCTCATTGAAGTGCCTTTCGCAAAGGATAGGCTAGACCAAATTAGAAGAATGGGGGCACTTGCTGATAGATTAGCATTTGAGCAGTACCTGAGGCAACTGTTGACCGAATAAACACTTGAAGATTCAACAGCTGTTATTGTAATTTTTCTTTTATACTATTAAACAGTAAATATAAAAATACAAAATATATATTTTACATTGTTAATGTTATATTTTATGTTTATCCCACTCAATGCTCCGACATTTCGGCCTGACGGATTCTAGTTTACTAATACTTTCTTTAAATCATTTATCTTTTATTTATGCCTCAACTTACTAACAATATTTCTAAAATAATAATCTGTAACTAAACTCTTGAGTCATTCTGCAATAGTTGAAAAACTCTCAAAAATCTCACACTGTTATAGGTATGTGAGGCAAAGAGACAAAGTAACTAGCAATTTTTGTATGATAATTACTACTGATATTTAACAATAAAGATATTAAATTATGCTCCGTCAGGTATTTTTGGATATATATATATATATATATATATTGTGGTAGCGTGAACACATGTATATATAATTAATGAAATCCATTTATCGTTTGAAACGAAAAAAACTTTATTTTAAATTAACATTTAAAAAAATATAAGTAAAAAAATCCGATGAACATATCCACGTTGTATAAGCATCATTTCAGAAACAAACCTTTCTGACCTCCGCTCAAAGCGAACCTCTCTCTAACCCCTTCAACATCCAACTGCCGTCTGCAATTTCACTTCCTAGGGGCTTTCCTTGCATTCCAGGAATTTCTGCAGAAAGCATTCTTTCACTCCCACACCTGCACCAGTCTCTTATCTCCCGTGGACAATGAAAGACCCCAATCTCTAGTTCTATTTTTCATTCTTAGGAGATTATCCCATTTCTCCAAGTAAGTGTTTATCCGATTCACGTCCACCTGTCAACCTTCTGTATAGTACTCTTACTTGAATAGTGACAATTCACAAAAGGCCTTTCATTCGTAAGGGATTATCTTTATCTTCCAAGCATGTGAGCACGTGAAATTTTCAACATGTCACAACTCCTCCCCCCTAAGGAAAAATTTCTGCAGGAAATTTGGCATATACATGAATACAATAAGCTCCTTCAATCAACTTCTAAAGAGGTCAAAGTATAAAGGAATTTAAAATAATACACGAAATCCCTATAGAATACAAACACATTCCTATACTCAGTATTTGATAGACCACACTGTCAATAGGATTTACTATACTCCCTCACCTACAATACCTAAGTATAATTCCAGGAATAATTTATACAATTGATGACCTAAGAAACAATTTTGAAATACTTCACATACATATAATACCAAATACAGATTACACTTTACATGACTCTAACAAAAAAAAGTAATAATAAAAAAATCTATATACAACACAATGCCTAAAACGATTCTCTTAAAAACTTGCTTAAAAGCCTAAATTTAGACACTTCTACAAACAAAAAGAAAGCATACTAAATTATACAATTATTAAATTAATGAAGTTTTACTATTACGAAAATAATATTAAGCATTAAATGATAAATAAACACAATACAGATATTACAATAATGAGTACTCCCAAATTTAGAATAAACTTAATTTAGATAATTCTCCCGAAAACCAATATCTATATTACTTCTATCAGAAAATCTTTTTGACAATAATTTTCGCCTCACAACTTCATAATCATGATTTTTCCTTTCAAAATCTTGTTTGATTTCAATAAATCTTTCTTTGTGATCCGTTTTAAAAGAAGAATGCTCCATTCTTTTTAACTTTGATTTCTTATTCACATCTTCTTGACATTTAGCCCCCCAATTTACTCTATTATTTTCCTTCATCCTAGAGTTAAATTTACTGGCCACAGTCATAGATGAACTCAATTTCTTTCTAATTCTATTTCTAACATGTATAAATCCCATACTACCGACAAAATACCTGGGTATATTTACATCATGCTCAGAATTCTTTTCCCGAAATTGACCTCCAATACCTGACCTTTTATCACCATCCTTTTTAGACGCACCCTCTTTTGTATCGATCAATTTAGACCCTTTTTCCAAATACCTATCAGTCACGTCTTCCAGTGAATTTACCTCTATCTCATTAACAGACTTATTATCCCTTTCACAGATTTCATTCACAACCATTTTTCTAACAACCCTTTGCTCATGATCGCTAGATAATCTGAGGGTTCCCTGCCCATTTAATTCTCTTTGATTCCCCACTTGTTTATACACCGAATTTTGCTTTTCCATATTTCCTAACTTTAATAAGTCATAAACAGCTGGTGTTATAAGGGGCGGAGAATTTAGTTTTCTCACAACTGCAACCACCACATTCTTTTTAACATACTCTTTTTCATCTTCTATCAAAGCAATAGACACAGACATTAATTCCGCTTTTTGTTTATCTCCCAGGGCCGGAATAAGAAAAACCTTTCCCACCTTTTTTGCCCTCCAGGGAACATCGCATCTATCAAAAACAGCAATTTGCGCCCCTGTGTCCTTAATCGCTTTTAACTTCTTACCATTTACGCATAAATCAATCATAGGTAAATCAGTTTCCACACCTTCCCTATTATTTAAACTTTTCCCATCATTTGTAACAATCCAACCTAGATTTCTACTCTCATAATTAGATTTATCTTTTAACCATTCCGCACAATTTTGTTTCACGTGACCTGGTTTTAAACAAAACAAACATGTAATTTGCCTTTGTTTTTCAAAAGCCTGGTCCTTCTTAAATTTATCATTTTTCACAATATCTTTTCTATTTACAAAGTCCAATTTAGATTTAATTTTATTCTTAATATTAGAATTAAAGTCATCCCCATGAGTTTCTTGAAAAGATTTCTTTTCCCAAGGTTTTCTTTCCAATCTCTCAAATTCCCTTCTAACACGTTCAAACCTATCTGATTTCTCCGCGAGTTTAGAAGCAATCTTCATTTCCTCCCAATCATCCATAAATTTTTCTTTTATCTCAAAAGGGACGCGTTTTTTCAGTTGTTCCGTGAGCATTAGTTCTTTTAAGGATTCAAAATCCCTCACTTCTAACGAATCTAACCAATTATCAAGATAACCCCTTAACTCGTAAATCAGATCCACCCATAATTCATCAGATTTTCTTTGATGATTTTCAAATTTTTGTTTTAAGGCGCCTGTACTTAGCCTAAACCTATCTAACAAAACTTTCTTTATATGTTGAAAATCATCACATTTGTCTGACGGTTGTTTAACTATAATTTCGGCAATGTCAGAAGGTAATAAAGGAATTAATTGACTGACCAAATCTTCCTGAGAAATTTTAGCTTTCTCGGCTTGCCTTTCAAAAATCATAAAGAAAAGAGTTATATCAATTAATTTATAATCAAAACGCGGAACCAAATCCTTTAAATTTACCTTAGGAGTTCTATGAAAATCTACATTTGATTCATTAGATGAAACACTAACAACATCTGCAGAATTTTGAATACGCAATTTTTCTAATTCAAATTGCTGTTCTTTTTCAAGCTTTTGTAATTCAAGTTGTTGCTGTTTTTCGAGTTTATCTGCCTCAAGTTGTTTTTCAAGTTTATCTACCTCAAGTTGTTTTTCAAGTTTATCTAACTCAAATTTCCTAAGTTTATCTTTTTCCTCTTGCTCAATCCTATCTAATTCAATTTGCCTCTCTCTTTCTTTACGATCTTTTTCGATTTGTTTTTCCTGCTCTTTCCGCTCCGCCTCCTGTTCAATAAAATATTGCAATCGAATTTTAGCGAAACTTTCATCATAATCCTCTGCATCTACGATAGCCTGAATTATAGCTTTATTTCTACACGTTTTTGACACACTGGTCTCAAATTCCTCTGCTAATAACAGCAAGACACTTTTATTATATTTTCCTAAATATTCTGCCATATTTTCCCCCAAAATATAATAAATTTCAAAATATCAGATATATTCAATTTACAATAATACAATAAATACAGAAATAGAATTTTCTTCACTATACGTATAATAATGTATTCAAAAACGACACAATTTTAATATAGCAAATTCTCATGCAACAGTGACGTCTTTCAAACTGAGTATATCCCCCAAAATAAATTTTATACCCAACAGTACAGTATAACATCAATTTATTTTGTAACATTAATCATAATCATCCACAGAATCATAATCATCCAGTATACCCATAAAATTAAGCTATAACTTTATTACTGTAATAAATAAAATGTATATAAACAAAACTCTTATTTCCAAAAGTTTTATACAAAATTATGATTAAAATACCCTGATTAATAATCTCAATTAATCAATAACAATTTACTATACCCCAAGTAAATTTTAACATATACATAAGTATATAATTTTCTTAACCCAATATTATACCAAACAGATACCAGAAAATCAACAAACATGAAAATTCTAACTAAAAATTTAAGTACCAAATTAATAGCTTCCCTAGAATTCTTAAATTTCTCATAGAGTTTTGTTCCCCAAAATTAAAATTTATACACAAAATTCAATTTAAAACAGACCTCTATAGAAGATTTCATAAAAGAGCTTACCTTCAGATGCAGATATTTCCTCCACACTGATACCAGGCTTCCAAGCACTTTTAAAGATGGCACACACAGATGTTTGAAGATTTGAAGACACTAAATTTTGCTGATGAGGCACTAATTGCACCTTAGATCCGTATGTAGACAACTTAGACGGTACGCCGCATATCTTCATTCCACTGGATATATTAAGAAGCACAAACACGTATCACCAAATCTATAGTTGACTGTCCATACACTACACAGCTTTTGTCGATAAAGTTTTTTTTTTTTTTTTTTTTACTCGTTCTCTGCTTGCTAGAACTCCGAGAAAAAACCACGACTCCAATTATACTTCAAAACTCCACAATTCTGCTTATCCGTTTTCCACTGGCTCATCATCTGTTTAATCAGGTTAACGCATAGATCCGTAATCTAATTTACTTTAGATCACATATCCCATTTGCTGCCACCAATTAATTATATATACTATACTATAGCTGTGGTAGCGTGAACACATGTATATATAATTAATGAAATCCATTTATCGTTTGAAACGAAAAAAACTTTATTTTAAATTAACATTTAAAAAAATATAAGTAAAAAAATCCGATGAACATATCCACGTTGTATAAGCATCATTTCAGAAACAAACCTTTCTGACCTCCGCTCAAAGCGAACCTCTCTCTAACCCCTTCAACATCCAACTGCCGTCTGCAATTTCACTTCCTAGGGGCTTTCCTTGCATTCCAGGAATTTCTGCAGAAAGCATTCTTTCACTCCCACACCTGCACCAGTCTCTTATCTCCCGTGGACAATGAAAGACCCCAATCTCTAGTTCTATTTTTCATTCTTAGGAGATTATCCCATTTCTCCAAGTAAGTGTTTATCCGATTCACGTCCACCTGTCAACCTTCTGTATAGTACTCTTACTTGAATAGTGACAATTCACAAAAGGCCTTTCATTCGTAAGGGATTATCTTTATCTTCCAAGCATGTGAGCACGTGAAATTTTCAACATGTCACAATATATATTTCACACCAGATTTTTTATTTTAAACTATTTAACTTTTGTGTTTAACTTATTCTTATATGATTTATATTTTATTTATTTCATTAAGAAGTGGCGGATTCGGATCGAAATACTTTCATTTTGTAACGGTGAAATGACCCGTTGATGGCATTAGTGTTAAATATAGTACCAACTTCAACAAGTATTTAAAGTTACAGTTTGGTGGGGAAATAGTAATAATTACAAAATATCGTCCTATAACAAATTAAATAAAATCCCAAAATCCATAAAATAAAAAAGAATCAACATAACAAACAACTTTTATGAAACTGAGTTTATGCTAATTCTTTGCAGAACTGAATGAATGTTCACACTCGTTTTCTCCTAGGATATTTTTAGCACTTTCCAACCTAGTTGAAAAGTGCTTATGACTTCGGTTTGTCTGGCCGGATGGCCGTATGGCCGGATGGCCGTCTGTCCGTGCTCTAACTCCCGTAAATATGCTCGGATTGCTCTGCAATTTTTATATGTTATTGTCGTTATCTATGGCACGTTCCCTATTTCAACTGAAGCGTGTAGCACTTATAGTTTTCTTACAGGGACACTCAAAAGAATTCCGTTACATTGCGGTCTATGGGGAAAAATCATTTGCGGTTTATTTTAAAAATGTTTCACTATTGTAAACGCATTGAAATTTATATAGATCACTAAGATGCATTAGAAGAAGCTTAATATGGAATAGTAGGTGTATAGCACTTAGAGTTACTTTACAGGGACAGTCAAAATAATTCCGTTACATTACGTCTATGGAGAAAAATCGTCTGCGGCTTATTTAAATAATGTTCCACTATTTTAAACGCATTGAAGTTTATATATATTACTAAGGTGCATTACAAGAGGCTTACTACAGAATAGTGTGTGTGTAGCAGTCATCGTTCATTTACAGGGACACACAAAATAATTCTCTACAGTCTGTTAACAATAATTCCTGGAAGTGAGTTTTAAGTTACTGAACGCGATTTTAATCTTAACTAGCTTTTTGTCTATTACGTGGTGTGTATAAATTCTGTAGATCCTATACAGGGCAGCACAAAAGTTCGCGAACACATTTCCGTTTATTGACAGAAACTCCAGAAGGAGAATTTAAACTGTGCTACGCGTTTCCTAACTAAACTAAAATTTAGCATCCTATGTATATATACAAATCTATAGATCATATACAGTGCTACATAAAAGTATTCGGATATTTTTCCGAATATTGTATATATTGAAAATTCCTGAAATTACGTTTTTAAATATGTTATGCGTTTTCCAAATTGTTTACTTAGATGTCAACTTTCAGCTTATTAAACGGTAATGATTTGTAAAATTATTTTAGAAGCGTTGGAAAGTGCTACATAATCTATGCTTGACGCATGATTTTTCGTTCTTGTTTAATTTAAGAAAACGGTTTTAAAACGACTGGTATCAGAAAAAGTATTTTGAGATAAAAACATATATTTAGATGTATTTTTATTAGCTTCATGTTCAATTAAATATAATTGAATCAGTTAGTTTGAAACAGGCAGAAGTTCATTTTTTCAGGGAAAACTGATGCAATTTTAAAAATTCAAAGTGTGTTAGTGTTTTACTGTTAATACACTATTAAACCTTACTAACTATATACATTTTGTAAACACTTATAATTGGTAACATAGAAAACAATAAATTTTTAAATTGTGGACTTGTACCCTTTTCAAAATTAAATAAAGATAAATTTAATGAAAAATATTTATATGATACCGCATGCGCGGTAGCGTATTACTGCTTGCACGGCAGCGTATTACTGCTTATTTTACTGTTTAATACTGTTAATTTTACGGTATAATACTGGCAGCTGGGATGCCAGTTTTATACTGCAAAATCAACAATTATTTTTTGCAGTGTGTACAGTAACATTTCTTGGAAAAAATAAAAATGTGCTAACCATTGTAATTAGACAAATTTTAAAATAAAATAAAATGGAAAATTAAAACTATGATAAAAATATTAATTTAAACGAAGTCAGGAAATGTTATTAAAAGTAAAAAAACCACAACTACCCTCTAATTATTTGCATAAATTTCGCAAAAGCAAACATGTGCGATGATCCTAAGTTTAAAAATACGTTTGAAATATAGTTAAAATTCAAAGTTCTGTAAACATAATAATAAAATTATGAAATTCCTCTTTGATTGTGAAAAATGCGTGCAGTAAAATAAGTTGAAAAAAAAATAAAAATATGATAACCATTGTAATTAGCTGCATGCTATTATAAGTGAGTCATAATGTTTAATTAATTTTTCATTCCTTTAGTTTTCTTCATCCATTTTATAACTTATCTTAATGATTAACTAAAAGTTAATTGGTAACAACCCAGACAAACGTCATTTGCAACGCCGCACATACTCATTAAACATTTGGTTTGTGAAACTTTTCTTAATGATGAAAAAACCCTTAATGATGCGACATCTTTGTTTAATGAGATGCGATATTATTTTATCAATTTTAATGCATCAGGAAAGCGTGGTATAATTGTTTTTGTAAATATTTAAAATAAAAAAAAATCATTCATAAAAATTTATTAGCATTAATGAAATAAAGAACTGTGTTAATTAAAATAAGATTTAGCATTCTAATTACTGAATTTTCAAAAGATGCATCATTAATTTACGCTGGTTTAAGATACTAGTTGCGTCCAATTTTCATCAAGCAAGTAAATAATCACAGTTTATCAGAATTTTAATCGACTTTTGTTTATGTGAAGTTTTTTGCAAACATCAACGGATGATGATGATGATGATTACATTGATGGAGAATGGGTGAATAATATCAATTATTGCATCCACCTGATAATAAATCCAGATGCTAATTAGCAGATTAATATGATTATAAACAATGAGCAAACTTATTTTAAATTCTTCTTCAAAAATTTATCAGTATAAAACTGGATATATCTGATACTCATACACATTCAAAAGTAAAAGTATATAATATTTATATATGTATATCATACATTAAATAGAAGGTTTGAATTGAAATCTATGTATGGTGTGCATCAAATGTTTATATGTTTATATCGTATCAATTTGTGCATAAATATGCCCTAGTCAATGAAAGTAAAAATATTTTGATGTAAGCCTTTATAAATGTATATTTTAATTTCTTTTATGTTACATTACACTTAATTTTTTACCATAAAATATAACAACGAGTACTAATTAACAGATAAATATGATTTTAGCAAACACAAATTCATTTTAAACTTTTCCATAAAAAATTATCACCATAAAATGAATCGCCTGACCATAAAAAATAAAAACTTGATTTTTAATATGTATACAGCGTAAATAAGTAAAGTAAGTAAGTAAAAGTACGTAAGTAAAAGTAAGTAAGTAAAAATAAATAAAGTAAGTAAATAAAAGTAAGTAAAAATAAGTAAGTAAAAGTAAGTAAAGTAAGTAAATAAAAGTAAGTAAATAAAAGTAAGTAAAAGTAAGTAAGTAAAAGTAAGTAAATTAAGTAAATAAATAATAACAGTGTATCAGAATTTTAATCCACTTTTCTTTATGTGAAGTTTTTTGAAAACCTTAATGAACTTTAACAGAACTTATAGTGAAACTTATAAATACATTTTATAGCTTTTTCAAATGACATTATTTGTACATTTGGACCATCAAATATTTAAGTATAGAAGATCTTTTCTCAGGGTTATTTTTGGTTCGGATAGTGAAAATCTCAAAAGTCTTTTCAAATTCATCAGTTACAGACGTGTTGACAGTTGAATATTCTTCGTAATCGTTAGAGTTTCTATTCAAAAAATTTTGGAACATTCCATTTGTATCCGAAAAACCTGATCGTTTTACATCCCTTGCAAAATTACTATAAGGATTTCACGTAAAATTAGAAACCTCAATTAAATTTATACCTGAAAAATCTGATCATCTTACATTACTGACAAAATTATACTGAAAAGACTTCCCATAAATTTGTACCCGCAAAATCTGATCATCTTATATTACTGACAAAATTATACTGAAAAGACTTCCCATAAATTTGTACCCGGAAAATCTGATCATCTTACATTGTTGACAAAATTACTAAAAAGATTTTTCGTAAAATTAGCAGCACCCTGTAAATTTATATACATAAAAAATCTGACCATCTTATATTACTGACAAAATTATACTAAAAGTCTGGCAGCGATTGCTGAAAATCGTGGTTTTTATTAATAAATTTTTAGAAGTTGGCATCGCTGAGTTAGTAATCAACTGTAATGTGTAGAAAGCTTTAAAAAGCTGTTCAAAATGTATGGGAAAAATCTAGTATATTACTCTTGTAGAGATCGAATAATTATTATATTTTTTTAATTATGTTAGAAAATCTATTCAAAACGTTTTATGGAGGAAGGAAAATGGAATATTTAATTGAACCTCTTAAAGAACAAAAACATTTGAGGGTTTTTAACATGTATTGTTTTCGCCATGAATCATAATTACAGAAGTGAAAGTTTGATGCATCTCCAACTGACATACATCTGTAGAATAAATTTCGCCGATTTCATTTAAAACCGTCTTCCCATCGGACCCCCCTTATTATAAACACACATTCACAGAAAGCGAAAGCTTACCAAATACGTTTCACATTCCCGTCAATGGTATAAAAGCAACAAATCCAAGCAACAATCCCCCTCAAAAATAAAAGCCAAAAAAACTTTAAATCTCACTTGAAAGTACGACCATATTCACATGCTTCTATCAAGAGGACGGGGTTGTTTCAAAGTTTTGCTTTTGCCGTCTCTCTCATTTTATTCTAGTCCCTGGGATTACGACTTGTGCCCTCCCTCTAGCACGTTCGAGGGTCCTCCACATCTTTTGAGGGTCACCCATCCGTTGCCCCAGCTGCCTAATAGTGTGCTTAGCAGACCGATTCTACACACGAGCCAATTTGTGCAGGGTTGTGTTTGACTACCTGTTTTTTTTAAACTTATGTTTCAGTGCTGAAAGCCTATGCGCCATTGCTTTGATAGTTCGACAATGCGAATTAGGCTCTTTAGAGATAGGAGTATAGGCGTGCGTAACGGACAAATTCGGTATGTAATTGCCCCTTGTGGCGACAAGTGTCCTCGGTTTGGTATGTTTTTGTTTCCCAAGTACTGAGCGCATTGTGTTCTACTCTTTTTTTTTAAATGTCAATTTTTTCGGAGTTCATTTTGCCCGTGGGAAAAACTTATGCAGTATAAATGAATCTATTAAAGGTGTGTCATTTCCGTTGATATACTTTTTAATGAAGTTAGATTATCATACTTTAGAAAAAAAGTAAAAATTCATTATTGTTAATTGGAGATGCATTATCACTAACGCAATAGTACTTTAGCGGAAAAATTCATTGAACTAAAAATAAGTAGTTTCTCCTACTACAATTAACAAAACACTCGATTTTCAGAAATTTCTTTTATTTTATAATGCATTATATATATATATATATTTTTTTTAATTCGAAACACTTTACAAAATGCAAAATTAAATGTATTTGGGTGATAATACATCAAAAAGACTGTCTCAAACAATGCATAATTACTTTGGTTAATCGTAATTTTATTTTCTTACAATTCATTCAGTCATTTTAAATTAAGAGTAAATTACTTGCTATCTTAAATATACATATATGCGTGGTGCATTATCTCAATTGTTGAATAATTTTCAATTACGAATTTTTGGTGTTTGAGAGAAACTAATGTTCAATGATCAAGTTGTAATTTTCCAACTGGACGAAAAATGTCCGGGCCAGGATTCGAACCTGGGATCTCTTGGCTGAATCTGCCATGCTCTACCAACTGAGCTATCCCGGTTGAATCTGGACGGCATAATTCATCCAGTAAACTTTATTGATCATAGCATCTGGTCTGATATTTTAATCAGCTCAACAGAATAGATCGCAGGTAATCAGACCAGATGTTAATAAAAGTTATAAAAAAAATAAATGAAAATTTGCAGAAAAAAATTTTGATATTTGAAGAACGAATACATTTAAAATGCTTTGAAATCTCAGCACTCTGATTTATCAAATAAATGTACAGTCCCCCCCCCCCTCAACCACAAAAAAAAATCGATCGTATAACGTTCTTTACAATCATATGTGATTAATTTTGTCATAAGGGGTCATCTACATATTAAAAATTTCACCAATTTTCCTTTCTCAAATGTTAACACTCACTTTTGTTATCATACGTGAGATCCTTGGATCAAAGCAGTCCGGAAAAGGGGATATTTCCTACACGTTTTCCAACATTTTCATAGAGTTAGAAGATTTTCAAATTTGAGGATGACAATGTTAAAGTCACGTGACAAACTTTAATCTATATGTTCCTAAAACGTCATTCGATTAAAATTTCTGTTTTTAATGACATACTATAAATATACCCAAAAAATATTGTAGGCATTTTTTTCGATTCAAGAACAAAGTTTTAATTATGAAAATTTTTAATAAATTCATATTTAAAAAAAATATGAATATAGCCCTAGAATAATTTTAATACGAAAAAAATCGCAATGGTGAAAAACATGGGTGTGTACGTTTAAAACTCATTCCAACCAATAATTTTCCAGATATAAATAAATTTTACTTGTCGACGGTCTAAACGGGAGTCTACTGTTGTCAAAGCATCCACAAAAAATAATTTCTTGGAAAGTAAACGGGAAATATTAAACTTTTTTTCATAAAAACATTAGTTTATTTTCTTCTTAAAAAACTCTGTATAATTTTCCTGGTAACTACTTGTGTATTCCAGATATTTTCATTTTAAGATCTTAATTTTATTTTTCTTACTTTATGGATGAACAGCTAACACATTTTATTTTATATTTCTATGAAGACTTTTACAGTATAAGATTTAAGAATTAAAGTGTATAAAACTACTTTTCTGGACTGCTTTGATCTAAGGAACTTTAAAATGAAATGAAAAAGTCCTTCCGGCCTGTACCGGGAGGAAAAGGTAGCTTTCCTATATCTTCGTTTTAAAATTTTAGCTAATGTTACACGAAAACAGCAAACTAAAATGCAAAGAAATGTTTACAAAAGATTCGTTAATACTGAATTTGAATAAGAAATTCGCCAAATTATTGAGCAATAGCCAAATTGGCTTCATTTATGAAGACTTATTTTGATCGCCAAATTTGGCGATATTTCGCCAAATGTCGCCCAATTTTGCCAATTTTGTCGCCAATGTCGCCCATTTTGGCGTTAACGGATATGAATATATAGTTTTATGCGTATGATTGGGAAAATTATTACAACAATGAAAGAAAATAATTTGCGAGTAATCGCGTTAATGTGCTGTTTTGTTTCAAAATGTCAGCCACCCTAGAATTTCAAACTGCTCTATCTCAGCCATTTTTTAAGATAGAGGTAAACCAAAAAAAGCTCTGGAATCCTTGTATCAAGGCCTAACACGTAATTAAAAAATAAATTTTAATTTTTAATTTTTTTTTATATTTATTTTAGATTTTAAGTTATTTTACATCTTTAAATGGCCGCCATCTTGTTTCAAGATGGCGGACCAAGCTGGCCAACGAACTCGGTCGAGACATTAGTGACCTTAATACACACAATTAGTTTCATCAAAATCGATTCATAATTACGGGCGTTATCGTATGACATAGGTCAGAATATATATATATATATATATATATATATATATATATATATATATATATATATGGATATATCTATATATATAAATCAACATTTGGACGGAGGGTGGTTTTGGGGTCTGGGGGTCATGATCGGTGAAAATATATCGAAATTTTCCGGAACTGCTTTCCTCCGAACGGCTGCAATAGGTAGCTTTATACTTTTTTGTATTGAAAGCTACCTAAAAGAAGCGGCTACCATTTGAAAAATGAAAGTTAATCCAATTTTTATTATGTAGACGACCCCTTATAACAAAATTACAAACATGCTATTATAAATGACTTCATACGAAGTTAAACCGAACTTTTCTTTTACTTTGGCATTAATTATTAGAAATAAATTTATAGTCATCGTTCAGATATTTTTGGGTAGAGGGGTGGGGTATAATTCACATCTGAAAGCGGGGAAAAAAGCAGGTTCTTGTTGAAACACAAATCACTTTAACTCTAACAGAAGTATAAACTCTGAAATGAACTGCCAAGCTTTTTCCTTCTTCTTTTTTATGTGAGTTTTATTTAATCAAAAAATTTTAAAGGGACTTGGTGCACCTTTATGATGTTAAAACATTATATTTTAAGGTTTTATATAAAATAAAAGCCATGCTTATGCTTTTTTTTTTCTTTTTATCACACAAAGAATGAACACATTTTCGTAATTTTCCTTTTAACTCAATTTAACGGTTATATTTTGAGATATTATGTTACAGTTCACTTTTAACATGTTAAAAAATTGAATTTCAGTTTTTATATAACATGAAAACTTTATTTTTTAGTATTTTAATACCAAATTTATATTTGTGCACTTCTGTTTTGATTCAAAAATATCAAACAAATAATAAATGTATTTACATACGTTTTCCTACTCAAAAGTTTTAAACACTCATATATCACGGAATACAAATTGCGGTACTGCGTGCAGGCTAATTTTACAACTACTGACTGAAAGTATCTGAATTTAGTATTAGAATTTATAAATGTAATAATTATCTGTATAATGAATTAAAACCATGAGTGATAGTTTTCAAAATACAGATGTTATACCTAAATATATTTGAAAATTCTAGAAATATTTAGTTTCTTTGTATTAATTTTGAAATTTTAATATTAAATATTTAATTTATTTAAAATATTTTAGATTCAGTCTATAGAAATTGTAATATTCACGGCTTCTAAAAAAATTCGAAACATTTCATACAGTATTCGTAAAGTAAGCCTTCGTGCAATATCAAAATTATCAGTCCGGGATATAAATATTTAAACTATTTGAGTTAGTGGAAAACCTATATAATAATATAATAATATGTATATAATAATGTATAATAATATAATAATTATATATAATTTGATATTTTTAAACATAATAAAATCGTATAAAAATGTTCAAAGGTAGCATGATTTTCATTTAATATAGAAACTTTAATATGAACATTTGATTGGCTAAAGGTGCACTGTTTAAGATGTACCTTAAGGTACCGTTTTAAGGTGTCAGTGGACTTTAAGAGCAAAGTTTAGTAATAATAATAACACCAACAAATATAAGTGTTTGATTTAAATTTCTCTTTGATAAATTATCTGAATATCCTTTAAATCAATCTAAAAATGATAAGTTTTTAATTAGTTTATGAAGTTTTTAACTAGTTTTGCGCAGTATTAAAATCTCACCTAACAACTAATGATTAAAAAGTGTCCAATGCGACAATGCGAATTACTTTCAACCAATCCCTTTCAAACTTTTGAAACATGTTACAAGCTTTGTTTTTCAAATAAATGGGCATCTGCATGAAAAGCGAAGAATAATAACAAAAATTACAGTAATCAAATACAATCCATATTTTTTCCATACTCAGTTAGGGCAAAAATCGAGAAAGCTTGGCCAGTTTGAGGAAAATATTTCTGTAATTTTAGTAATAATTAGTGTATATTAATTATCATTTCTGAAATTTTAGTAATAATTAATGTATATTAAAATGCACAAAGGCATGTAGTGTTTGCAACCGAGTTTATATTAAAATGTTCATCGGTTTAGAATTATTTAGAAATCAAATGGAGCATTTTTAGTAGATTATATTTTTCAAAGAAGCCCTTTTTTTTTTGTCCAGGAAATTTTTAAACTTTATTTCAAAACAAATAATACTTACATAGAAAAATTTTGTTTAATGTCATTTATAGTTTAATGATAGAGCTTTTTTTAAAAAAGAAAAGAATTCTTAATTTGAAAGTCCATCATCCTACAGTGGTTCGGGATTGCGTTCGTAGCGTGAAAGATTGCAAAAACTATATTATTTGAAAATATTTAATAAGTTTATAGATATTTTCTTTTTATATTTTTTTTATGATATTTCCTGATTTCATATAAATAAATCAGGAAAATACATTATAAAAAATATTTATTTACATTTATTATTATTATTATTTTCTACTACATAAAAATAAATATAATCTTCTTCTGAGGAATCACCACTGATATGACTTGCGAAATTCCATGAGGGCTCGTTAATTAAGTCAAAAAATCTGGCAATAAGTGCATTTTTTGTTAATTTGCTTTTTCTTCAGGTATCAATGTTACGCATTTTAAAATTTTGAAATTGAACTCTTTATACTCTCAAGAATAACATATATATATATATATATATATCCACACACACAAGATTTGCTCGTATTAGAATATAATGATAACGATTGCATATTGGGCCGTTAAATTTTTGCAGATAAAATAAATCTTAAAGAACTGAGTATTTAAAATTTACAACTTTTTTTGCGATTTTGTATTTAAAAATCTTTTTATTTATTTCATTTCAGATGCTGTATTATATGCTTACAGTAAAATGTTAAAATACAAAAAACTAGAAATGTTTTTTTTCTGTCTTTCTTTCTTTCCTTTCTTTCTTTCTTTTCTTTCTTTCTTTCTTTTCTTTCTTTCATTCTTTACTTTTTTTTTTATTTTATAAAACAAAAATAGTGGAAGTTTTATTATTTTAATTTCTTTTTTAAGTGTAATGCAATATTTCAATTTGTAGTATCAGATTTACAATTCCAAATATAATCGAAAGACACTATAAAAAATTTACTTACCTATTTAATAAAATAAATTTCCTTTTTTTAATTTCTTTTAATAAATAACTAATCCGAACAAAATATTTTTTTAAAATTAATTTCGAAAAAAAGCAAACAAATAAACAACAGTGATTATTAATTCATGTGTGGTACTAATAGGCGAAGTTCGTTTACATACAATATTACTTTGTGATAAAGAACATATGCTATGTTCCTTTAATGTTTCTTCAAAAATTAGAAAATATATATATATATATATATAATTTAGAAAATTACAACAACCATTGGGGTTCCGAAAGCTTAGAAAATAATAATAATAAAATAAAATAAATAAATAAATAAAAATATTCAAATTAATTAAAAATATTTATTATTCAAAAATATTCATCGGATCCATCTACAAATAAACGCATTTTTCATTACTACGGTTGAAGAGATCCTGGCATTCTCTGTCCTCGCAAAAATATTCGTTTGAACCATCGCCGCAGTTATTGAAACGCATTTTCCATTACTATACCTCATCCTCAATATATACCTTAATATGTTGTCGGGTCCTTCTTGCAATAACTTTAACTCTTGTTTAGATTGATGTCTGAGCTAAAGGTATTTTGAAGAAATTACAGTTGAAGACCACGTTTTTTGCTTTATAAGGCGATTTCTCATCCGACGTCAATTTTTGAATTCGGCTTTTTTACGTATCTGATAGTTTGCATCTATCCTTTTTGTAACTTTAACATTTTTGTAACGATTTTATGCATTTCTATTGCCTGTTGAAAGCAAAATTCTTCTAAAGTTACAGAATTTCGTTAAAAACGCTTTAAAAATTCTTCTAGAGTTACAGAATTTCGTTAAAAACGCTTAAAACAATAAAGTGACGACGCCAAAAAGTCCATTCTCGACCGAAAACAACAACCACTTTCCCAAATGGTTAATAAAATAAAAACCTTCAAATACTAAACATAAAACAGTAATTCGAAAATTTAAGTTTTCCGCGATTCCCCACTAAATATTGAAACTGAACCATTTGTGCATCCCACTAGTTCCACAAATATATATATATATATATATATTATGTCGTTTCTGTAAATCTATCATTTGTAGACAAAAATTATTCTTTATATTATAAGATTAACTATTTCATTACACTTTTGAAAATAATAACAATAATAATACAACTTCTAATAAATTTTTATGAAAAAAAAAACTTCTTTGTTTTCTGTAGTTTAAATATTTAATTAGCCGATTTAGTTAATACATTACTGTAAGTTTGTAACAAATTTTATTAGCCGGTTTAGTTAATTCATTACTGTAAGTTTGTAACAAATTTTTAAGAATGAGTGGCATCTAAAAAGAAATAAATGAAGAGATTTTTATAAATAAACGTGGCTAAAAAAATGTAAAATTTAAAATATACTACCCATTTTCTTTTCATTAAGATTTATTTTATCAGACAAAATCTAATAGCTCACAATATAATCGTTATTTATTTTTAATATCATATTTTAGAAGAAATATAGCTTCTTCAAATTTAAGTGTAACTAAAACATTACGGCACATGATGGTCAGTACTGAAAAATTGGAAAATACTGATTTAAAATTTGTAAATTTCACAATGCACTGATGAATGGTCTCTCTCTCTCTGAAACTCTTCATCGGTAGAAAGATTTTTTTGTTTTCAAGTTTGGTCGTATACAGAATAATCTATGAAATTCTTTTAGATTAATAAACCAACAATTGTTACTTATAATCCTTTTTTGAGAGATGAATAAAATTTTAACAAGAACAAAAAATCATACATCAGGCATAGATTATTAAACTCTAACTAACACTAACAGAATATTATTAAGAAATTTCTGTTTTCCTGGAATGAAATGAGATATCGAAAAAGCAACTCAAAACTAGTCGTTGGGGGCTACCGTAGTACTTACTCATCATGGATATGCAGAATATAAAATATGAAAATAAAACATGTGTAAACTATTTATAAAATGCATTGCAATTCGAATAAAATCGTGGCTTGATGACGTCATAAAGTTTAAAGCGAAGCTAACGAGAAAGACAGGCTACCGCGGTGCATTCCACATATCTTTTTTTACAGACCGCTAGAGTGACGTGATGTTCTTTTCCTACACCTGCATTGGTGCATTCGAGCATCACGTGACTCCCGCGGTCTGTAAAAAAAGGTACGCGTAAGGCACCGCGGTAGCCTTTCTTTTTCGTTAGCCTCGCTTTAAAGGCTCGATTACTGAATTGCGTAAAACAAACATCCTTATAACTCCGTAATTGATAATCATATTAACTAACAGTTTACTGCGTCGGATTAAGCGTCTCTTTACTAATTAAAATATATCTTTGAATTGATATTTGAATGAAATACAGGGTCATGAAAAATCGAAGAGTGTGGCAAATGTGATCTCGGCAACTCATTATCCGATCGACTTCATACTTTATGCAATTTTTTTTTTTTTTTTTGTCTTTTATGTTTACTCCTTAAAAAAAACATTTCGAAAATTTTTATATATATTTTATCAGAACGAATATTTCAAGAGTCCGGAAAAAATAGTTCCGGATAATCGAGGTTACTGAAATTCAAAAAGTTTCTTCCCATTAGTACATACTAAGTACATACAGAATTTCCAGTCTCTATCTTACTTTGTTCGGGAAAATTTTCTTAAAATATGTTTTTTGGAATCTCCAGTGTCTGAAACGTGTAAATCCGTCAAAAAAAATTTTTCGATTTTCAAAACGATTTCAAGATTTACCCTATACTATGTATGATGGGTAAGTAAAAACACATAACTCAGTAAAAATCCATTTTCAGAAATTGCTCTCCATATCCAGTAATGTGTGTGAATTCTTCGGTGCATTACTATTTATGATCTATAAAATTTCTAGACCACACGTAATACACTCAAAATTAGATAAGTTTAAAAATGTATATCACAGCATTTCCAGCAATTATCGATCCTAATCAGCCCTGTATAACCGAATTATTTTGTCTCTGTAAATGAGCGATAAATCTCTATGATATCTATAGAATTTGTGCACACCACCTAATACACTCAAAATTAGATCAGTTTAAAAAATGCATACCACAACGGAAAACGTACTTCCAGCAATTACCGATCTTTGTCGGTCAAGTAACCAAATTATTTTGCGTGTCTCTGTAAATGAACGGTCAATGCTATGCATTCCATAATCTATAGAAAACCTGCTGTAGTGCACTTCGGTGATTTCACTATGATTGAAGTATCACAACATCATTAAGTAGCACCGCAAACGACTTTTCCATATAGATCATAATGTAATGGAATTTTTTGTGCGTCCTGGTATACGAACTATAAAAGCTACTTGTTCTATACTCCTGAGAAAGAATGTTCCCGACCATCTCAGTAATGCAGATTGATCGCATTATGTTGGAAATATCGTAATCTACTTATAATAAAATCCGAAGGCAAGAAAGTGTCTGTAACCATTCCGGGCGGGACCACTCTGGTCTGCGAATCGACCGTAGTTAAAGGCCATGTTAGGATTAATGAAAACCTATGGTAACATATGACAGCTAAATGATTATATCTTCTACCTGAAATCATGTCTGTTCAGCATATTTTTCCTATAAAACATGTATATCATATCCTATTATAATGTTTTAATTTATTAATTAAAAATCCAGATTAAACCACGGAATCCCAGATATAAACAAATGAACACTGTTGCGAACAATATTGTTTTGGCGCCATCTACCGGCTTTAAAAAGTACTTTTCTACATTACAAACCTTTAAATAGTAAAATCTTCATGCTGTTTGTATGAAGTCTTAGGAAAATGGAACGCAGATCAACAATCCGCCATTTTTGACGGGGGTTATATACTAGCTTTTTAGAAACTTACTGTATTTAATTTTTTACAAGCATAAGGAATTAAGTTTAGAAACAATTATTGTTTCTAAATGTATTATAGCTTTTTTTTGTTTATTCATAAGGTAAAATATCCACAGAAACTTTCCAAATTATGTTAATCTTAGATTTCATTTTTTTTTGTGTCATTTTAAACATTTAGTAAATTTATTATTTTAAAACAATCAGTTGATTTAAATCATGATTTAATCACCAATTTAAATCATCTGATTAAAATGGTTGGCACCTATATTGTTTTGGCGCCATCTACCGGCTTTAAAATGTACTTTTCTACAATACAAACCTTTCAATAATAAAATATCCATGCTGTTTGTATGAAGTCTTATGAAAATGGAACGCAGATCAACAATCCGTCATTTTTGACGGGGGTTATATACTAGTATCATAATAAAATGTACTGCAAGTGATTTTTCTCACATATTTCATAATGTAAAAGAATACTTTTGAGTGTCTCTGTAAATGAACTATAAATGCTACATACTTGGTTTTTAATACAGAACAATCTATATTAAACATCAATAACGTATAAAATTTTCATGGAAATCCGAGAATATTTAAGCGAGTTAGAGCACAGACAGACAAACCAAATTCATAAACACTTTTAAACTTTAAATTAATGTCCAATAATGCTTAAAGTGATAAAAACATAACACAGAATATTTAAAATACCTTTTTTAATGTAGATAACATATGTTTCGTTCACAACTATCGGTGACATCTTCAGATCTTAATGATAAATACAAAATTCTCGCATATTTGAAAATAGTAAAACATATACCAGGAGATCGCTTGTCCAAGGTTAGTAGGTGCTTAAATTGGCCAAAACTGGGAAACGTGAAAAAAAAATTATTATTTATTTTTATTTTTTACTATTTTCAAATATGCGAGAATTTTGTATTTATCATTAAGATCTGAAGATGTCACCGATAGTTGTGAACGAAACATATGTTATCTGCATTAAAAAAGGTATTTTAAATATTCTGTGTTATGTTTTTTATCACTTTAAGCATTATTCGACATTAATTTAAAGTTAACAAGTGATTATACTTTTAAACTTTATTGGAAAGTTTTAAAAATGTTTCTGTTGTATAATGCGATTTAGTTTCCTTCACTTTTTATATGAAATTGAATATGTAATTAAATTATTAAAAATATCTCAATACTTGGGATAAAAGTTTACCTTTAACAAAATGTCTGCTGTTAAGTTTTAAAGTAATGAAAATTATAGTATAATACTGAATAAAATACTTGCAAATACTTCTAAATACAAAATACTTACATTTGTCTACGTAATATGTAATGCATTTACATATTATTTTTTTACGTAAATGTAAATATTAATATATATTAATATTTACATTTTTTAATATATAATTGAATTTTTATCTAAAATTAAATATTGTTAAATATCATTTTGACAAATCATTCCACGTGTTGTACTAAATTTATTAATTAACAAAATAAATTTTAATTTCTTTTTCCAGTCAAAATTAATTTTGACCACTGACGGTCGAAACATAATTTGATCAGGAGGGTTAAAAACCTTTTTTCCCCATTGTTAAAACCAATAAACCCCTCCTTTAAACGTATTGGCATCATTGTAATTATCTGTAATCTAAAAAAAAAAGCGTTAAAAAATTGCTTAAAAATCTGGCGTAATTTTTCGTAAAAAATGCAATTGAAAATTTTTATTTGAAAAAAAAAATGTTTTTAACTGAAATCATTGGCAATCACGTTTATAGTTTTTTTTCCTACACTGCAAAAAATAATTGTTGATTTTACAGTATAAAACTGGCATCCCAGCTGCCAGTATTATACCGTAAAATTAACAGTATTAAACAGTAAAATAAGCAGTAATACGCTGCCGCGCATGCGCGGTAGCGTATTACTGCTTGCACGGCAGCGTATTACTGCTTATTTTACTGTTTAATACTGTTAATTTTACGGTATAATACTGGCAGCTGGGATGCCAGTTTTATACTGTAAAATCAACAATTATTTTTTGCAGTGTAGTGTTAAGGGATTGGCAACTAGCCTTGATGAGCGTTCGGACTCTCAACAAATCTGTATTATTTGCTTATGTGAATAAAAACCTGCAAGAAAAGAAGAGCCATAAGAAATAAAGAGAGGTCAATCCTGAAAAATATTGAAGGTAAATAAGTACAAAGAGAAAACACATAAGTTAAAGAGAAAAATCATGAACGGTACTGTGTAGCTGCGAAAACAAAGTATCTTACTCATATTTTGACATAAATTTTAAGAGCTTATTAACGTTAATTAAATTTGAAATATATATGTTACGTTCAATATGATTAATCCGGTCATTATTAATAATAACCAGTTATTATTAATAATTATTATTAATAATGACCGCTGTTATTATTAATAATAACCAGCCATTATTAATAATAACCGGCTATTATTAATAATGACCGGCCATTATTAATAATAATCGATTATTATTAATAATGGCCGCTGTTATTATTAATAACTACCGGTTATTAGTAATAATGGCCGCTGTTATTATTAATAACTACCGGCCATTATTAATAATAACCGGTTATTATTAATAATGACCGGATTAATCATATTAACCGTAACAAAAAAAAGTTTTAATAATTCAAAAAGCTAATAGAAATTAAAAATATATAACTATAATCCCACTGCTGATTAGTTGATAAAATTTTAAAAAATAAATCCCCAAAATATTTCAATATAAATGTTAAAAATATCCACCATTTTTCTTTTTCTTTTTTTCTCTTCTTTATATAAATACTTCGTAACTTATTGCTTCAACATTTTTAATTCACAATGAATCAGAAAAATATCGCCATTTGAATAATTCATTGTAAAATATTCTATAAAATGTTTGGTGAAATTTCAAACTTTATAGCTATAGTAAAATTAGACCTAAGATTTTTTTTAAAAACAGAAATGATATAGACTTCTCATTTAAAAAATTCCATGTCAGTGCGCAAAATATTTTGAAAAAGTGTATTGACTTCATAAATCTACTTCATTGTACCTAATTAAAATGAATACTGATTTAACGCATCACGTGTTCTTATCTGAAATCTCAGAACTGTAAAGAAATGAAACATCGTGAATTTGTGATTATTTGGTTACTGAAGCTTTGATTTTGGACGTCTACCCATTGTGTCTCGAACAAATCTTTTCGATAAAATAAATTTAAAAATATTTTTTTTTCTGGTTACAAGAGTAGAGTGGTTAATAAAATATTAGGTTTCTTATAATTTAAGCCATGCGAAAACTATATGTACAAAACAATACTTCGATGCCAAAGACCCCTGCTTTTAAAAATTTATTTCATTCGCGAACGTGATTTTATGGTAACTAATTATGAAGTATTTTGTTCATATTATGATGTAAATCGGACTAACAAATATTCTGCGAGTTTATTAACATTAATTAACGTTAGAAGATTTTTAAAACGCTGAACAAGTTTTTAAGGTGGTTTTCAAATGACCTGCTCAACTATGCGAAACTTTCTGATACATTTTCTGACTCATTTGTAAACGCAAAGGCATAAAATTGGAAGAGATTTGGAATCGAAATGCGAGTTTTCCATTTTTTTATAAATAAATTACTTATCGAGATATAAGCTATTCGTGCCATGTCACCAGACGTTTTATACTTTCTGTCAATGCAGCACCTGGAATTTGGTTCAAAACTCCGACTTTGACAATAGTTTCTGAACGAACTTTTGCCTTTACCAAAAAGTGGAAAACGTCTTTCGATTACAAAGTTTCTGAATAAGAATACCTGCCATTTTCATGCGTTTCTGAACAAAAATGAATTAAAAAATATCTTATAAAATAGCCAGTTTGGATTTGACAACAGCCTTAAGTTATTGGAAATTGTAATATTGAAGCCATAATCTGGACTCTTAACTTTTTGATTACGGGGTTGGGATAGCATACGGACCAGCGACTATTTTTTTATTCTATTCGTACGAGTTTTTTAAAAATAATCCCTGCCATACACTTATATTAGGATATATTCAAGAAATATCTACTACAAATATTTTTTTTGTAAATTGTGATACGATTTAATATAAAAATAGTCGTTGGGGGAGGGGGGGGGCACCGTAATACTTACCCATCATAGATATGCATAATATAAAATATGAAAATAAAACATGCGTAAACTATTTATAAAATGCATTGCAATTCGAACAAAATCGTGGCTTGTTGACTTCATAAACTTTAAATGCTCTATTACTGAATTGCGTAAAAGAAACATCCTTATAACATCCTAATTTTATAATCATATTAACTAACGGTTTACTGCGTCGGATTAAGCGCCTCATTTCCAATTAAAATATATCTTTGAATGGAAATTTGAATGAAATACAGGGTCATGAAAAATCGAAGATGTGGAAAATAGGATTACAAAGATCTAGGCAACGCATTATACGATCGACTTCATTCTGTATGTAAAATTTACGTTTTTTTTATTGTATTTTATATTTCCTCGTTAAAATGAACAACTTCGAAAATTTGTATGTACCCTTTATCAGAACGAATATTTCGAAAGTCCGAAAAAAACAGTTCCGGATAATCGAGGTTACTGAAATTCAATAAGATTCTTTCCATTATTACACACTAAGTACATACAAAATTTTAAGTCTCTATTGCAATTTGTTCGGGAGATAGAACGTTTACAGACACACAGACGGACGGCAATTTTTTTTTTTCTAAAAATATGTTTTTCGGAATCTCCAGTGTCTGAAACGTGTAAATCCGTCAAAAAATTTTTTTTTTCGATTTTCAAAACGATTACAAGACTTACCCTATACTACGTATGATGGGTAAGTAATAGTCGCCAGTCCTAGTCCGTAAAGCAAAAGGTTAATATTTATAGTTACATTTTAAAATTTATTTTAACTAATATTGGTGTGAAATAAAACTGAAAAAAACAATATTTTAGTTGAAATGAAATTAGAATTTGTATTATTTTAAGTTTATGATTTTGTTTTTAATTCCATAGTTGAATAAATATAGAAATCCTTATTTATGTATGCGAAAAAAAGCAATTACTAAAAATATTTGTAATTATTATTATTATTGATATTATTATTGTTTTTGAGCTAGTGTTTATAATAATTTTTTGCATATTTTTATTGTTATTATTAATAGCATTGCTGCACTTCTTAAAATATTCATTTTTATTTGATACATTAAGTAATAAATTACCATTATTAAAGTGCACATTTTTGACATTATGCATTTCGCTTCCAATTGAAAATATTTATTTACAATTTCTGCAAAAACCAACAAGCTATAATCAGATAATAACGTTAGTTAAAATGTAATAAAGTAAAATAATGTTTTCTGATATCAAGTTGAATAAAATTATGAACTGGAGAAAATTGACACATATATATATATAAATCAAATAAAAAGTTACAATGAGTTTTATTAGTCTGACAAAAGCATATGTAAATTTAAGCCTTACATTTTGTTGAGAAAAAATAGCAGAATACCAACATTTAAAACAATTTAAACTGCCATTAACATGGCTGTGTAGATTTAATTTTAATATTTGTTTTAATTTACTGGCATTAATCTCTGCAAGGGCGGAATGAACATTCACTCAAAATTAAGTCACAATTTCAGGAAAATATTTCAGCTTCATCTATGCATGCTTTCTTCAAATCGTAAGGTCTTTTGCACCCATGATAACACTTAATCTTTGTAAAATTATCATGTAACTTTTTATTTATTTTTATATTGATACTTATTTGAACGTATAATATTCTGTAAAGTGCTCGGAAAGTGGAATAGCGGTACTCAATACTTTTAGTGTGGTACACAGAAAAAAATAAAACCCAATTTGGGTCGAAAGATTCTTAGGTATGTGCCCAAATTGGGCCATGCCTGTTTTGGTTACCAATGTGTAGTCATTTTGGGCACTGTTAAATACCTATTTTCAAAAAAACTTTTTTTTTTTTAATGGTTATCTAAATGGGGGCCAAAAATGGATACACAGTGGTAACCAAAACAGGCATACATACCTAAGACTCTTTCGACCCAAATTGGGTTTTATTTTTTTCTGTGTATGATAAGCCAAAAACATAAAACTTTTTTGCAAAATGATTATTTTTTTTTATTAAAATATATCATTTTTATACCTATTTTTAATTATTATCCCCTTATAAAGGTATGTTAACATAATTTCTGCGTAGAATAAAATAACAAGCATATATTTCACGATAATAGAAATACTATTAAATTGAGTTATTTATCTTACAATTTGATAAAAAGCGGCAATTTTTAATAAACTTTTTAATTTATCTTATAAATTGTTTAATATCCCTTTAGCGTTATACTGAAATGTATGATTCTAAAAATTTGTCGTATATTGAGATTAAAAAGAACAATGCGTGAAAGAATAAGTGTCATTCCCCAAGAAACGTAAAAAACAATGTCACAGGATATTTATTAAAAAAAGTAATTGCAATTAGAAATATGTTATACTAGATATGGGGTTTGATATAATCGAACAATACACCTGAATAATTAAATAATATAAAATATTAATTTTTAATATAAATAATATGTCCACAAATCGTGTCCGTGCGGACTGTCACAGCTTTAGTTTGTAACAATTACTGGGCCCGTGTAAAGTTGATTTAAAATTTATTTTTTATGATATACTATTTATTTTTAATTCGGTGCTTTGTAAAACTAATCTCAGGTTTAGTTTCGAAAGGTAATCTTGTTTATTTATAGTTTTATTTGATAAATAACTACTATCACAAGAAATTGATTCATGTCTGTAGAGAGAAAATTAAAAACTTCTATATAGCTCAACAAAAGACATGAAAAAAATAACACTTTATTGTGAAAAGAACCTTGTTAGCCATTTTAAGCATAGCAATACGTTGAAGGAGTTATACGTGAATATATATATATGTATATAATACCTTTGAAATCAATATACATCAAACAAGTTCTATCATCAAAATCTGACCAAATCTCTAATTTAAAGATGGCAAGTATTTAGTGTATATAGAATACTTTTATGTTAATAAATAATTAAGAAATTCAAATAACAAATTACCGAAACTCCAATATATATATATTAAGTACTGTCGAATAACGTAAAGATCACACCATCAGTTAGGTGGAAAGATAAAAAACAGGCAAGGATTATAAAATAATAATAATAATAATAAAAACCTGTTATATTGATTACACAAACTTAATTCTGAAGCAGCCTACAATTCAGCCTAAGAGTGTTACAAATAATTTACGAAAAAAAAGCCACCAGGTCTGTGGACGTCTATTCATTTCCATTGAAAAAAAAAAAAAAGTAATATTAATAATAAGAGTAACATAAAAATTTGTTTTTTTATTATTTTGGACTTATCTAACACGTACCAGTATTTTTCCTAATCATAAAAAAAAAAAAAAAAAAAAAAAAAAACTTTATATTTTGTATTATTTTTGTTTCAGAAAATTTCGCACTAAAAATCTACGTTTCTTGGAGAATTACACACGCATCTTTTTATTTTTGTTTTTATTTTTTTTTTATTCAAATGAATCGTTACAAGAAGGTGTCGTTCTATTGAAAAATCTTTATATGGAGCCTGTACTGTATTATCTTTTTCATTTTTCAGGTTACGATTCTAAAGATGAACCCCGTTCGTCTTTGGGTACGCCTCCATCGTACGGATCCCTGTATGCTGCGCCCCAAAGTCCAGATGTATGCAGTGAAGGCCGCTCTCCGCAAGCCGCTTCACAGCAGAAGGATGGTCCGGGAAAAACGAAGAAGCCGCGCCGCCGGCGCACAGCATTCACGCAAGCCCAGCTCGCCTTTCTCGAGCGTAAATTTCGATGCCAAAAGTACCTGTCTGTGGCAGACAGGGGAAGTGTGGCGGAAGCGCTGAGCCTCACGGAAACCCAGGTCAAAACCTGGTATCAAAATAGGAGGTAAGAACACAACGGTTTCGAAACAATCCTCAATAAAAGTAATAAGATACTAACTTGCATAATATATAGTCCGCAAATAAATAAATTAATTAATAAAACTGAAACCAGTGATTGAAACATTACTTTTATTTTATTTTAATATTTTCTGGAGGGGAGGGGGCATAAACTACAACTACAACTACTTGTTTTAAAAAGTAGGGATTACAAACTACTTCTCAAAAGTAGTTACTAATTCACTACTTTCAGATTTTGCCAAAGAATTCAATGTACACTCGAAATTGAAGACATGGAGTAAGTAATACAATGTTCCCTCATTATATCGTACTTGCCGAGATACAATCAAATAAGTGTGATATAACCGAGAGTATTAAAAATTAAGAAAGATAACATGCAAGAAAATGTTTTGTCTCGAAAACGTTAGTTGATATATTAAGCGTATTATTATTTCGGGTTGGGTTCGGATTGATCCGATTTTTCAAAAGAAACTCTTGAATATTTTTCAATAAAAAAAACTATATATCTGAATATTATTAATGCGTGTATATATGTTCATTTTTATACACATATATATATATATATAATTGAGATTAGAGACATAATTGTAGACTACTTTCCCATAATTGTATTAAATATGAATTACTTGTCTTTCATTTCGGTTTCAGTGTGTCGGGTTTCGGGTTGACTTTAAACAGAACTTTCGGTTTCGGCTCGGAAACTTCCGATTAGGATTTAGGGCTCTACTTCCGATTATTGGCTCAAACACAAGCCGTAACTTCCGCTCTAAAAACTGTAGGATAAAACTGTTTGCATCAAGTTCCTTGTTTATAATTTTCTATATACTGCTGAAATTAATTTTCTTCAAGACCATATATATATTTAATTTCATACGTTGAAATATCAATACAAACCCGTATATATATTTTTTATTTTATTTTTTTATTCGAATTACGACACAGAAAAAAATAAAACCCAATTTGGCTCGAAAGATTCTTAGGTATGTGCCCAAATCGGGCCGTGCCAGTTTTGGTTACCACTGTGCATCCATTTTAGACATTGTTAAATACCCATTAAAAAATAATAATAATAATAATAATAATAAAATTGTTTACCACTTTTGTTTCCTTAAATAAAAATAACGTCAGTGCTCGCTACAAATTATTGACTTTTTGTATAGCGCAATTCGCTGCACTACATTTTTCAAAAAGTAGCACGTTACACTACAAACTATGATAAGTAGCGATTACTGTAATTTAACTACTTGTAGCACGCTACTTCCGATTACAGCGCTGCAGATGGTCGGGAAACCAGATTTCAACTCGACCCACGTAGGGTCGTGTTAACGCAAACATTTTTCTTTGCGGATCGGATTCGGATCGAGTTGACTTTAAATGTTTCCGGTTTGAATTGATCCGATTTCTCAAAAGAACCTCTTGAATATTTTTTAATTGGAAATAACTATATATTTGAATATCAATGAGTGTATATATGTTCATTTCTATGTTTAAAAAAAAAATTATATTAGAGACATAACTATAGACCAGTTTTCAATTGTAATAAAATATGAATTACTTGTCTTTCATTTCGGATTCGCGGTATGTAGGGTTTCGGGTTAACTTTAAGCAGAATTTTCGGTTTCGAGTCGGGTAGAGCCCTGCACGGGTCGGGTCATTGACTTCCCTTCCGACTCCCCTTCGGGTCTCCCTTCCGATTATTGACTCAAAAACACAAGTCGTAATTTTTACTCTAAAATCTGCAGGATAAAACTGTTTGCATCAAGTACCTTGTTTATGATTTTCTATACACTGATGAAATTAATTTTCTTCAGGGACCATATATATATATATATATATATATTTACACAATGAAATATCAATACTCCGACATATATATATATATATATATATATATGGGTTTTTATTGCTATTTCAATGTGTTTTCAGTTAGTATATACAGTCAAACCTCGTTAACATGAACACTCTTAACACGAATTACTTTTAGCACGAACTGTTCCCGATTGCCCCGTCCAGTTGTATGTAATGTATTTAAGTTCGGATAACACGAACTACTTTTAACGCGAACAAAAAAAGTTTCCCCTTGAGTGTTCGCGTTAACGAGGAAAAGGAATTTTTTTTTTTTGAAAATGGGTATTTAACAATGTCCAAAATGGATATACACAGTGGTAACCAAAATAGGCATGACCCAATTTGGACACATACCTAAGAATCTTTTGACCCAAATTGGATTTTATTTTTTTCTGTGCGGACCTTCCTCTTCGATAACTAACATTTTTAAATTGGATATACAATTGTTATGAATAGAAACATTTACTTTCAATTCTCCTAATGCAATTAAATAATCCTTAGTATATGTTTGCAACTTTATATTAGATTTAACCATAAGGAAGCTTATCTGAGAAAAATTTATCAGCAACATTTTTACTTACCAATTGTATGAGTAGCATCGCTATCTATTTCAAATTTAGTATAAACACCTTTCATCGTAACCAAGTTTTCTCAAAGCACATTATTGCAGTCGACCTTCATGAAATTTAAGGAATATTCCTGAGCAGTTTTAATTTTACTGTTCCTTTTCTGCTTCTCATGCATTTGTATAGAAATTTCGATTACGGCAACAAACTTTTAAGTCCCCTACTTTTTTTTTTTTTTTTTTTTTTGCAAAAATAACATTCTGAAGACCAAAAGGGACAGTCTCTAAGGTGGGGATTTTTGGCACAACGGTAAACAAAGTTTCTCTTTAAAACCGTTCGGTTACCCAAATGTGTTCTTCTCTTCTTTCGGTTTCGAAGCGTACTTCTCTTCTTTTGTTTTCTCCATTCTCACCTAAACACCTAATTAAGACCTAAATGAACAGTCTCTAGGGTGGGGATTTTTTTTACAACGGTAAACAAAGTTTCTCTTTAAAATCGTTCGGTTTCCCAAATGTGTTCTTCTCTTCTTTCGGTTTCGAAGCATACTTCTCTTCTTTTGTTTTCTCCATTCTCACCTAAAGACCTAATTAAGATCTAAATGGACAGTCTCTAGGGCGGGGATTTTTGGCATAACGGTAAACAAAGTTTCTCTTTAAAACCGTTTGGTTTCCCAAATTACGTTCTTCACTTCTTTCGGTTTCGAAGCATACTTCTCTTCTTTTTTCTCCATTCTCATAGCGTGAACTTTGTTCACGGTTCTTTTTTCACCGATATTCAATGATTTTACTCTGGCTTCTACTGATTCAAAAGATTCATCTATTTCCACTGCTGTTTGAAATGTTTGCATCGAAGCAATCTTTGTTGAATTTTCTCCTCTTGGAGACCTAATACCAACTGGCCACGTAGACGGTCATTTAAAATATTACCGAAATTTCAAAATTCGGATAACAGATGTAAATATCTTACAAAACCAGCTATAGCTTCTCCTTGCTGTTGTAATCTCTTTTGAAACTTAAAACGTTCAACAATTTCACTAGGGCAAGGTGAAAATTGTTCTTTAGCATTCCTTCAAAAGATCCTTTGTGACTGATCTCTTTAAAGTGTATTCGGCACAATTATACCTCTCCAAATTGCAAATGTCGAAGTTCCAACAGAACTTAATAATATATTTTGCTTCTTTTCATGATCTTTGATGTTGTTTTCAGAAAAATAAAAGTGGATTTTTTCAACATAAATCCTCCATGGAATATTTGAATTATATTCTTCCAATCTTCCAAAAGCTATAACTTCCGATTTCTCAAACATTCTATGTTTTTTTTAGTAATTCCTCATCCTTTTAAATTTTAGATTCCCATCCGCTTCGTCTCCAGTATTATACTGGTAAACGATTTAAAAGTATAACAGATCATAAACCTTTAATTAGATTATTTGATCCTGTTAAAAGGGTACCTGATATATTATCACCCAGAATGCAGGAGACGGTCGCTAATGTTAACTAGGGTGTGATTTTACTATTGAGTATCGCAAAGGTAAAAAATAATAAAAATGCATAAGTAGTAGTAATAATAAATAAGTAGATTACCTCTCCTAAAAAGTGTAAATGTAATAAGTAATCCACCTGAAGTAATGTTTGTTTCAAATACTGACGATTTAATGCCTAAGGGAGGCCTCTCGTCTTGGCAAGCCAGGCCTGTTACTTCTAAAACTATTGCAAAGTGGACAATTGAAAATTCAGTAACAAAACAAATTTTAGAGTGGGTGTTATATTAATGGCCCTAAAAGATCAAATCAGAGGAATACCAATCATATTTTCGTAGACGCGAGGAAATTTAGTATTTAAATTTTTTTTTATTATGGGGACATTAATTATACCAGAATAAGGTTGCCAATATATGTTAAAAGTACTACATTCGGTTCATGAAGGTTGTCTAGCATGAAATCTAAAAGTCGAGGTGTAATCAGGTGGCCTAATATGGATAAAGAAATTGAAAGAATGGTAAATTCTTGTAATAGATGAAACTTTAAAATGGGAATAAGAATTAGCTTAGAAAAGGTAAAAGCTCCTTTTGAAGGTAATTTTTTTTTTTTTGTAATAGTTGATTCTTAAATGATTAGAGGTACAAGTGGTACCCAGTACTGATAGTAAATCAACTATTAGAGTATTACGGAAAATATTTGCTACATTTGGATTGCCCGTAGACTTGGTCAGTAACAATAGGACCTCGTTCACAAGTTATGAATTTCAAGAATATCTTAAATCGATTGGAATTAAACATACATTTATTCCTCCATACCATCCATCATCGAACGGACAAGCAGAAAGTTGTGTGAAAACTGGTGAAAAATTGTCTTAAAAAGCTAGATAAAAGTGATATAACATTTTCAATTTCACGATTTTTGTTGGAAAATCATTCTACTTCTCATTCTGTTACTTTTAAGAGTCCCGCAGAATTAATGTTTGGAAGGCCAGTTCCAACATAATTTCACTTGATATTACTATTCAAACCTAAAATACAGCAGCCCTTCCACAAATATAATGAAGTAGTGAATTAGTTTTAGTCCTTCATGAATTAGTTTCCGTTAAAAACTTCGGAAAAGGGAAGAAATGGATAAAGGAGGAAATTATAAAATTATTGTGGATTAGATGGGGTTTTAGTAAATAGATGTGATGGAATAATCTGTAAACGTCATGTTAATCAGTTAAGACATTACGGATAATTCATGAAATGACAAAAAAGTTAAAGAAACGGGTTAGAGGATTAAACAATACAATCAGGGGTCGATGCAGGGTTTTTTTTTCTTGGGGCCCATTTTGTGAAAAATAAAGGTTATTTTTGTGAAATTTATTATATTTTTGTGAAAAATAACATTTTGCAACGAAAGTTGAAATCCAGTTAATAAAATTTGAACCAAGCATTTATAAACAAAAAAATTTTTAAATCCTTTTGCTGAACTTTTCTTCTCTGGTGAACTTGTATATTTACAAATTACACATTTTAAAAACATCACAAAATAATAAATAAATAATAAATAGTAAGTTTTTATGGAATAGAATTCGGTGAAAGGACCTATTTTAGTAAAAGGAATTTTGTGAAGGACCCATTTTATCAAATTGATTTCTGTGAAGGGACCCATTTTATCAAATTGATTTCTGTGAAGGAGCCCATTTTATCAAATTGATTTCTGTGAAGGGGCCCATTTTATCAAATTTATTTCTGTGAAGGGGCCCATTTTATTAAATTAATTTTTGTGAAGGGACCCTAAATAGGCCCCAAATTTTGTCTGGATCGACCCCTGATAATGATTATGATAGGTATGAAAGGGTTAATAGAAACATGTTTTCTGAGTATAATGAAGATATAAAATAGCAAATTGATAACGAGAATGCCGTAAAATTTAACCATTCTCGTTTAACAGGACCTCCCCACTGAGACCAAAATACTTTTTTTTTAATTACCTTTTAAACTAATTTAGAGCCTAAAAAGAAGTCTATGCAGACAATTTTGAAGAGGAGGCCAAGCCTATGTGCTACCCTTTCCCCTTCCTCCTTCCCCCTACTCCCCTTATCCTCACACACACACACACATAATTTTTACATCATAGCTCTCGCCGTAAATGAATCAATTCAATCATTCCAAACTCAGAAGTCGACGTTTAAATCTTAGTAAACGTTTTACGTTGAAATAGAATTTCATACTAACGGAAAAAGATAGTTTTACCATTTGTCTCTTTTGGAATATATTAAGTCTTTCACTAGATTAAAATTTTTGACAATAAAAAATACCAATTTTTAAAGACCTCTCATCAAATCCTTAGTTAAATAAATCATGCAACATAAGTTTCTTAATTCAATATTTTTATGCAATTTCCTTTCATAAAAAAATACATTTTAAATTCGCACGGACGCACTTTTAAATGAATCGATTCCACTCACAGAAATTCTGAAAGCGAAATTATATCTAAATGCGATTATGATGTTAAAAAAGCCATTCTGCACAAATTTTTATAATTCCTTTATATAAATATGAGACAGATTAGGGTAAAGACGGCAAATAACGAATTTGAACTCTAACAGATTTGTTAAAATACGATGTTATTTATCGGTAAATTTTTAAAACGGTTGGGGAAATTTAAGGTATCTTTATGTCGTAATTGGAATTTTATTGAGATATAATTCAGTTGAATTAAATCAATTTAAATGAAAACAGGCTAAGTGCTATGCTTTCATTAAGGATATTTTTTTTTCTTAATTTAAAGCCTCGGTTTCACAGTTAAGCAATTTCTGTATGATAATTTAAAACACTTATTAAAGGGACTGTGGAATTTTTAAAATTATTTTTCATTATTTACGTTATTTTAACAAGAAATTCTTCGAAGAAATATTCTGCGACATGAATTTGATATATATTTGAAAAAAAAATGTAATGTTTTTTAATTATTAATTGGTCCATTTAAAAATATTTAAAAATGCTCCATGCGTTCCAATTTTTGTCCAATAAAGCCCTTAAACCAACATTCAAAGATTTTTTGTAGTATGTATCAGGGTTGTCCCTTAGAGATATTAAGATTTTTCAACAAAATTAAAGCGCTGGAGCTTTTTAAAGAAAAAGGCTCTATGGAGCATTTTATATAAATTTCGAAAAGTTTTTTTAAAGAAAAATGCATTTAAATACATTATGATATATTATTTTTATTACTTTTAAGAAGTATGAAAACACATTTTCAGCCAAGTATGTGGTAATATATTGATAGTTTTTTATTTATTATTAGAACGTTTTTAGATCGTTTTTCGCTCATTTCATCTTTTTTAAATTTCGAATATTTTACAAACCGTTCTTAGCGATCGTTTATGTCTTAAAAGTAGTACCATGTCAAATTTAACGTTTCTAGCTACAACAGTAGCACAAAAATCACAATTTTAAAAGGTTTTTTTTGCTCCTGCACCCTTTCATTTTAAAAGTAAAAGCCATGTGAAATTTAACATTAGCCATGTTTCTATCCCTAATAGTTCAAAATAAATCGTAATTTAGAACGTTGTCCGTTCATTTCACCCTTTTAAATTTTCCATTTTTTAGAAAGCGTTCTTAGCGTGCATTTACATCTTAAAAGTAATCACCATGCCAAATTTCCCGTTTCTAGCCTCAATTGTATAGCAGAACTCGCAATTTTATAACGTTTTTTGCCCTTGCACCCCTTAAGAATAGTAGTATCAATATAAAATATAGCCTATGTTAAAGCAGAGCTAGTAACCAACATTTTACCATCCAGAGATACCCCTACAAACAAACGTTTTTTTTTTAATAATATTAATATAGATTTCAACAAGAAATGTTAAACAAAACAAAAACAAAAAAGATTTCAGATCTTTGGCCGATTTTTGCTTACTTCAAAGTCCACCACTTCTTAAAGGATGTTATCAAATCCAAACTGTCTACTTTCTGACACATTTTTTTAATTAATTTTTTTTCGTAAATGTATCACATTGGTAGGTATTCTTATTAACAAACTATGTAATCAAACTGCTTGTTGGTGGTGGGGGGGGGGGGGGGGGGGGGGGTGCTGGTGCTGGTGTAGATTTCGGTAAAGGCAAAAGATTTTTTACAAAATATGTCAAAGTTGGAGTTTTCAACCGAATTTCTGGACGCGACAGGTCAGGAAAGAAAAAAAAAATCTGCAGTCCTGCAATAACAATAGCTTATAATTCATCCGTATTAGAGTAATAAATAGGTAACGACTGTTACGTGCTTGTAAATAATACTTAAGAATTTGAAGTATTACCACTACTAGTTACTGCCAAGATTTGCCAAAAATATTACGTTCAAATATTTGGCTCCAGAGAGAAAAAAAAAACCACCAAAGCGTTGTAAAGATGTTACATATGAGCGATATTTTCCATAATTTATTTATTCATTTGCTTATTTATTTATTATCTTTAATAATTAAAATAGTATATTTTGTTTGCATTATGTATATTATGAGACACAATATGCGTACATAAATTCGTGTGATGTAAATTTGTGTGATATAAATTCGTATGTTAGAAATTTTATACAAATTTTCTTCCTTAGCGCATCTAATACACACATCTATAAACACATCTTAAACTTTAATTTTTGATTTATCTCAACCAAGAACAAAAGAGAAATTTTGCCAAATTCTTATAAAATACATAAAATTCTTTAAAATTATTAAATTGTTTGATTTGCTTTATTACATCTACTTTTAGCTGTAAATAGTAACATAGTCTATGATCAAAGAATTACTTTACTTAAAAATACCAGAAGGTGCCCTCGCACAGATGTTACCTGACATATTTTATTATGTATTGAGGAAGATATATTTCCTTAATTCATGTAAATTAGAATGAGAATTTTTCAACTAATGGACAAATCATTTTGTGTTAGGCGATTTTTGAGGTGCTAAATTTGTCGATATTTTGTCAAGTGGCAACATTTGACAAGCGTGATTGACTATTATTATACTTTATACACCGCAACAGACTATTACATTTCTCCTATTTTATATTTATACTAGTATATATCCCCGTCAAAAATGACAGATTGTTGATCTGCGTTTCTTTTTCATAAGACTTCATACAAACAAACAGCATGAAGACTTTATTATTGAAAGGTTTGTACTGTAAAAAAGTACATTTTAAAATGACAAATGATTTCTACAAATAAAAATGATGAGGATATATATATATTACTCAGTATTAAATTTCGGAAGTAGTTCAACGATTGGAAAAAACATTCAAATTAAATATTAACAAATAATCCATGTGCGAAAGTTTTTGTTCAAAGGATTGCGGAAACAACTTGAATTTTGTCCAAGGATTGAAAAAAAACGCAAATTTTGTCGCAGAATTGCGAAAAAACGTTAATTTTGTTAACAAATCGCAGAAAATACGCGATTTCCGACAAAGGCTTGCGAAGAAAACGCAAATTTCTTCCAAGGACTCCGAAAAAATGTAAAATTTCTTCGTCAAAGAATAGCAAAAAACGCAAATTTCCTCAAAGAATCGCAGAAAAATGCAAATTTTTTCAAAGGATCGCAAAAAGAAAACGCAAATTTCTTCAAAGGACCACGAAAAAATTATATTTCGTCAAAGGATCGTAGGAGAAAAACGCAAATTTTGTTAAAGAATCGCAGAAAAAAAATGCAAATTTTGTCAAGGAATCACGAAAAAAAAGCATGAATTTTGTCAAATAATCGTGAACTTCGGGAGGACCCAAAATCCGGAAAATTCCAAAACTCGGAAAGCCTTTGGTCCAGAGGATTTTGCATAATAGGTCCTGTGCTGTATTTAAGATGGAAGCAAATTTCAAAATACGCCAGTAGATGGCGCCAATGTACTGGATTGATCACTCAAATTCTCCGTACGAAAGAATTCACCGCTATTTCTGAAAAGAAAAGTGCTGACAGAAAAAAAATATATACTGAAATGTTGATATACGCGTTTTATATGAAATAGTTTCTGAAGGTTTTAAACAAAATTAAAATATTTAAAAGCTCTAATATGCTTTTACAAATATTTTAACCGCAGAATCGGATGAAGCATAGCTTTTTCATTAAGCCTAACATGGCGTTTAACTATGGTCGATTCGCAGATCAGAGTGGTCGAGCCCGGAGCCGTTACAGACACTTTCTTGCCTTCGGATTTTATTATAAGTAAGATCATAACGTGTTTTTCTAATGACGTTATATGATGACGTCTTTGTTATTGACGTATATATTTTTGCTTTATAATATGGATACAGAATTTCAATTTTATTTTATTTTTACACAAAATGATGCTTTTTAAATTACGCTTGTTCCATTTAATGTGCGATGTACAGTGCGTGTAAAACTTTAAGGACAGCAAATAATGTTACTCTTTTGATAAATTTCAAATCAAATGAAAAAAAAGTTTACTATAATGTACATAATAAAGTTAAAAAGCTAATAAAAAAATCCCTGACGGCTCGGTCTACAAACACAGGTAAATTTCGAAGACGCAGACCGTGGGGCACTTGTTTGTTGGGAACTGCGGAAGAAATGACCTTTTTACAATGATGCGGTAGCTGGAACCGCCCACTTCGAAACCTAACTTGTTTGCAAGTGGAGCCGGCAGGGGTTTTTTTTTTTTTAACTTTTTTCTTTTTTTTTTTTTTGCTATAAGGGTTGGTCCTATAAAAAACTTGTCAATATAAAAGTTTTAGATAATATTAAGAGGATTTATAATAAATTTAAGCGGATTTGACATCTTGTAAATTGACGAAGTAAATTGAAGAATGAATATTTTTTTTCTTCTAAAACTCCCCCCCCCCCTTGGGACCATTTTTAATGATATCAAAAATCTGTCATACATAAATTTTCGGCCCGTTTCCTAGAAGTAATAATAACTTTAAACGGATTCGATATGTATCATAATTAAGAAATTATGGTGGTTTTTCTGTTTTCACAAAAATCCCCCCCCCTCATTTGCCACCCCTTGGTTAAATTTTTACCATTAACGAGCTTGAGCGAGTATGCCCCTTGATTTTATGTATCAGTTTGGAAGAGATTTGTGCAGAATTATTACTGTTATCGTGTCCATAAAAAAGTGACAGATAGATAGTTAGATAGATAAAGTTTTGAACTGGGGATGTTTTTGGGTTCTGGGAGTCATGATCGGCGTAGATCTGCAAAAATGTTTCAAAAAATCCCTCTTAGAGGAAAATGTAATAGGTAGTATTTCTTACGAAATCTGCCTAAAAGTAAAAAAAATTACCTGTAAGTATTTGATTACGAAAACAAAATATTATACAAAAAAAAAACCTCTTTCCGCCTGTGTAAAAACTTTAAGGACAGCAAAATAAAAATAATACAGTAATGAAGAAATAAATATTTAATATGTTGTGCACCTACCATATCTTTTAATGATCGAAAATATTCTATCTTTCATGGACATTATTAATTTTTTACACAGATCGGGATTGGTTTTATACCATTCTTCTTCAATCGCAAATGCGAGTTATGAAGCTGAAAGAAAATGCCTTCCATTTTTGTAAGCTCGTCTTGCTAGATCTCCACACAAATTCTCGATAGTGTTTAGATCAGGACTTCTGGGTGCCATTGCAGAGCTTCAATATTTTTCTTCTGGAACTAGAGTTTTGTTCTACGGCTTGTGGGGATAAGCACATTATCTTGCTTGCCAGAAGTGTTGCAACAGGTGAAAGATGGTCAGAAAGCATTTTTAGGTATGCCTTTGAATTAACTTTTCCTGAAAGAAATGCAAGTGACCGCACGCCGTTAAACGAAAAGCAGCTATATGTCATAATGGATCCGCCACCTAAATGACGTTTTGAGAAAAATTCTTTTCATTTTCTCAAATCATGCTAATATTACATTAAATCATCAGTTTTATCGTAGAAAATAGCCTGCACCCATTTGTCATCCCAAATCATCAATTGTCTTTCAACTATAAACGCTGAGTTTTGTGTCTAGCCAGTAAAGAGGATTTACACAATTTTGCTTTGTTTGGAAATTCTCAGATCGAGTAATTGAATTGCAGATTGGATTCTTGCACATATTGGACCCAGTCGTTGGTAAAAATTTCTTTCCTTTAGCATTTTCCAGTTGATGCTAAGTTTAAAACTCTCCTTTCATATCTGGGTAATAAGGTTTTCGGTCTGCCTCAAGCGGTTTTTTTTTATTATTATTATTTTTTCATATTTATCTTTGAACCTTAAAAAAATTGTTGATGACTGTTTTAGATCTTTGTGTCTTTTTTTACAATAGACCGACAGCTTATTCCTGACAATGAAAAAATATTCAGCAGAACATTCTTCATATTTAGTTAGTTTACTTGGTTTTGGTATTATTATAAAATTATCAAAACTCTTAATACAAAACGTGAGAAAAATCACTATATAGACAAGAGTTTTTAACGTACAAATCAATAATAGTTATACGCAGAGGCGCCAAGCTCTCACTAATCTTCCGTAATATGTGGGTTAATTTGACCTAGGTTTAATACGTTTCACACCAGAATTTTTTTTAAGAAATGAAATTAAATTTATTCCCCGTAGAAATCTGAAATTAAATAAATAAAGATTCATCAAATAAATTTTCTGGTTCGAAATGTTTTAAACTAGTTCAAATTAATCGACATATTACTGAACATTAGTGGAAGCTGGACATCTCTGGTTGTACGTAACATTTCTATAAAAAAGGGTAGTGGTGTCCTTAAAGTTTTTACATAGGCAAAAATAGCGTTTGTTTGCCTAATTGTTATTTTTTCCATAAAAAACTCACAGATCCATTTTGTTGAGTTTTATATTAGTATTTCAACTTTATGATCAACATTAAATTTCCATTTCAACTATCTCAATTTCCATTTATCAAACTTTTTACAATTTTTTGCTGTCCTTAAAGTTTTTGCACTTACTGTATATGTTTGGACATTAATGTAACTCTTATTTTTTTTTTCTCCAGAACAAAATGGAAGAGACAAAACAGTCAACGACTAGAGCATCTTCGGCAGCAAACGCAAGGAACAGCGAAAGACGTTGTTTCAGGGCTGGGACCACCTCCGCATCCTCTTGACGCCCCTCTAGTGTCGGCAACTTACTATGGTGCGTGCGTAGTTCCTACGTCTAATAACGCAACTTGCCTGCTGCCACCTAGTATTCTTCGAAACGTCTACGTTCCAGGATTTCAAATGTAAATTCTTTGGAAAAACTTTTTTTCAGTGTTGTGAACTGAATTATTACTGAGAGCACATTGGACTAATAATCATTTTTGCTCATTTTTGCCGGTGGTCTGAGTACAGAACTCTATTCAGAAATGTAAAATAGGTGTGAAAAGTTTTTGAAACTGTATTGCTGATTTTCTGTCATTATATAAATTAGTATTTTTACTGATTTTTGGCATTTCATTATTTAATTAAGTAATTTCCTGAGTATATATATATATATATCACTGAGTGACCAAAATATTAAAAACACTCCTCACTCAAACTTCGACTCGTCCATGAAGCATGTGCGCTGATGTAATAACTGGATTTTTTAATAAAAAGCTTTTCCCTGGTCAGAAGTACAATGTGCCTATTCACGGGGAATATAAAAGATTCGAGTGAATTTTAATGCAACATGATTGTGGTCGTCAGAAGGGTTGGTTCCAGTATGCCTAAAACTGCTAACCTTCTTTGCTTTTCTCGAACTACAACATCTTGAGTCTTCAAAGAATAGTACCTAAGCCAAAAAGTGAAGTAGTAGGCGTAAATTTTTTGTGAACCATAGAGATGCCAGGCAAAGGTTACTGGCACATAACGCAACAAATTGCAACGCAATACAGCTTAGGGACGTCCCAATGTATATCTGTATGATCTTCTAAATGTATCTTAAAACGTAGCTTAAGGTGGTTCTCAAATGACCTGCTCAGCAACGTGAAACTTTCTGACTCATTTTCAAACACCAAGGCAAAAAATTGGCAAGCCTGACTAATGGAAGCGATTTGCAATCAAAATGAGTTTTCCATTTTTTTTTTATAAATAAATAACTTATCGAGTTATAAGCGATTCGTGTCACGTTATGACCCGTTTTTCCCCTTTCTCGTTCTGCGGCGTTGGAAATTCGGTTCAAAACGCCGACTTTGAGAATATTTTCTGAAAGATTTTCTGTCTTTACCAAAAAATAGAAAACGTTTTTTGATTACAAAGTTTCCGAACAAAAATGAATTTAAAAATATGTCGTTTGGATTTGAGAACAGCTAAGAATATCAGCTGTCACGAAAGTCAGTGGAGACACCATAATTAGTACTGCGTAGCAGGGGCTCCTAATATTTTGGTCACTCAGTGTATATATTTACAGTGTTAACCGCCACAATATACAGAAAGGTTTCTCTAGAAGTTAGTCCCTGAAAATGTTAATTTAAAAAAAAGTACTGAAATATGTATTTCAACTGTGTTTGGAAAAACAGGGAAAACATTTTCAGTACCTCCTGTGATTATCTTATTACTTAAACATACAATTATGCCATGTTGTTTTTGTTTTTTTTAGTAATGGGCATAACGATTATTTTGATTATTCGAATGAATCATCCGGGCTTGCGCAGAAGCATAACTGTCAAACTTACTGTCAAATTTTTTTATTCAATTACTACCAGAAATTTTGAATAAAAAAAAGAAGTTTGTAATTTTAATTAGAATTAGATTAGATGCCAGATGAAAATGGAAAATGTGTTTCGCAAACAAAACACATTTTCATTTGGCTTTTTTTTTTAAATCAAAATTTCTGGTAATAATTGAATTTTTAAAAAAAATGAAGTTTGACAGATATGCAATGCCCGAATGATTCATTCGAATAATCAAAATAATCGTTATGCCCATCACTATGTTTATTCCCTCCTGTGCTTTTTTTAAAAGCAATATTTTCATGGGCTACATAATAGTGGCACAGCCTGTAGTATCACAAATTAACAAGCCACGCTGATACGCATGTTTATTTTGTAATTTTCATTTTTATGGGTAACCATTTGTTCTTGTATTTTGTACAATTTATACATCTTACGCTTTTCAACATTTAATTCATCCTGAGAAAAAAGGAAGGGGGGTGGAGTTAAGAAGAAGACTAAACAAATTTAATTGCGAAATTTATTTCCAAATTCAATAGGCTGTTTTACTTCAAAATATTCCGTCATACAGCAAAATAATGTTGCTCTTCAATTGTAGATTGAAAATCAAATAAAACAGATAATAAATTTTAAATTTTCAGTACATGATGTTTTACAGTTAGCGTATGATTTTAATATTCCACTTGTACCACTATTGCAATTTAGCTGAGCACAAAAAAGCATATTAAATAATAATAATAATTTCTCTCAATGATAACATGTTCTTTTATGTTCAGTTTAAAAATAGTCGCGATTATAACTAAATCATTAAAAAGAATTTATATTACAAAAATACCTTTAATAATAATAAGTTGTTTATCTTGATTTTTTTTTTCAAAGCAAAACATATTATTGCAAGAAAAGTATAAAAAAAATTAATTGTTGAGAAGAAAAACAAGTTAACATTCTAAGGATGTGTAAATGAAACGCAAGTGTGATCAAGCACTTTGCTTTTTTAAAGCATCAAATATCCTAAAAATAGAAAATATTCTTGTATTTTTCAAATTCGAAAAAACCGATAAATATTATTCATAATTAAATATCCTTCACATCTATTACATCTGACATGCTTGCAACTGTAAAGCACATCTGCGAAAGATTTTGTTGGTGTAAAAAACAATCCGTATACTGAAAAACATAAACACAAAATACCTTCAAAATTCTTCATCCTCTCAAAAGATTTGAAATCATTTTCTAGAAATTATGAGTGTTTTTTTAATAAAGTTCTTAGTTCCTGCACATTTTTTATCGTTAAAGAAATCATTTTCATATGATTTTATTTAACATGTTTTTCTGCCTTGCAGATTTTTCTTTCTGTCTGCAAATTCCTTTCAGAAAAATGTGTATTTATCTTTTACTGTCACTTTTAGCTAAGTAAATAGAGCCCTAAAAAAGATCATTTCCTTGCAAAAGGTCGAGAAATTCTGATTTTGAGATTGTTGTATAGGTTGATGTTCTAATAACGGCCAAATTTTTCTATACCCCCTCCCCTTCTACGTGAGCCACTATCTTGAAAAAACGACAAAAATCGTCTTTTACAAAGTTTTTCTGCAATAATTTCTTACCAGTAAATTATAGCGAAAGAAAGCTATTACCAATTTTGTAGCAGATAAAATTTGCACCAAATTCCATGTATGAACTCTTTCTCCAGGACAACAATAATAAAATCGCACTGTCACAAAATTCGGGAGAAATACAAAGAATATGCGAAATATCGGGATTTTACCAGTTTTCTTAACATAACTTCCTATCAGTACATTTTAGCGAAATAAGCTAATACTAGTCTTGCAGTAGATACAATTTTCAATAAGTTGCATAAATAAAGTTTTTCTAGATCTATAAATAACGAATTTACGCAGCTCCAAATTTCCTCTAAAACAGAAATAATCAATGAAATGAGACCAGTAAATAATTCAGGTTTACATTATAAAAAAATCGGGTAATTTTGATTTGTGATATATTATATAGGTTGACGTTGTAATAATAAACTCAATTTTTTGCGAAACCCACATCTCCTCACGAACCTCCATTTTAAAAAATAACAAAAACTCAGTTTTTTTTTTTTTTTTTTTTTCAGTTTTTTTGCAATAACGTCCTTACAAGTGCATTTTAATATAAAAAACTATTTCCAATTTTGTAGATGATAATTTTTATTTTGAAATTTTTACGCATTAAAGTTTTTTTCTCGACGTATAAATAACAGAACTACTTCGCTTCAAAGCTCGGGTAAAATAGAAAGGATCAATGAAACATCGAGTTTTTTCAAGTTGTCTTAGTAATAACTTCTTACCAGTACATTTATCTAAAGAAAACTATTACCAATCTTTTAGAAAATAAAATCTGCAGCGAATTCTATACATAAAGTTTTTTTTCAGGCCCATAAAAAGCAGTTCTACTCTATAACTGAGATTAAATTTGATATATTTTTGCATTAGTGTTGTTTTGATTTTACCCAAATTTTGTTATGATATAGATCCGTTATTTACAGGCAAGAGTGTAATGCAAAAATTTGTTGCAGATTTTATCTTCTAAGAGTTTGGTTCTAACTTTCTTTCGTTAATATTATATATCAATAAGAAATTGTTAACAAGAAAACTTGGAAAAACTCCATTTTTCTCTGCTTCTTTGAATTGTACGCGAACTTTGAAGCGGTGTAGCTCCGCTTTTTAAAGACCTAGTAAAAAACTTCACAGGTGGTATTTGCTATAGATTTTTTAACCTAAAAGACTGGTAAAATATTTTTTCATCTAAAATGTACTAAATGCTAAAATAAACCTGTGAAAACGCGATATTTTGCTGATTTTTTCCACTTTACCTGAACTTTGAAGCGGTGTATCTCTATTATTTGTGACACTAGAAAAAAAAAACTTCAAAGTATGAAAATTGTTGCAAATGTTATGCTGTACAAAATTGACATTAGTTCTATTTCGCTAGAATTCACCTTTAAAAAGCTATTGCAAAAAACTGGTGGAAGAAGCCGATTTTTGGCCGTTTTTCCAAAATGATGATTCGCGTGGATGGGGAAGAATATCGAGGGGTGAGGTATTAGAATGATCAACCTGTAACACATATATCACAAAATAAACTAGTCGTTGGGGGCCACCGTAATGCTTACCCATCATAGATATGCATAACATAAAATATGAACATAAAACATGTTTAAACTATTTATAAAATGCGTTGCAATTCGAATAAAATCGTGACTGGATGACGTCATAAACTTTAAATGCTCTATTACTGAATTGCGTAAAAGAAACATCCTTATAACTACAAAAATTATAATCATATTAACTAAGAGTTTACTGCGTCGGATTAAGCGTCTCATTTCCAGTTAAAATATATCTTTGAATTGAAATTTCAATGAAATACAGGATCATGAAAAATCTGAAGAATGAGAAAAATAGGATTACAAATATCTTGGCAACTCATTATCCGATCGACTTCATTCTTTATGCAAAATTTGTTTTTGTTTTTTTTATTTTCTTTTATATTTACTCCTTAAAATCAACAATTTCAAAAATTTGTATATACCTTTTATCAGGACGAATATTTCGAGAGTCCGAAAAAAACAGTTCTGGATAATTGAGGTTACTGAAATTCAATAAGCTTCTTCTCATTATTACATACTAAAGGCATACCAAACTTCAAGTCTCTATCTCAATTTGTTCGGGAGAAAGAGCGTTTACAGACACACACACAGACAGACGGACGGCAATTTTTTTTCTAAAAATATGTTTTTCGGAATCTCCAGTGTCTGAAACGTGTAAATCCATCAAAAACATTTTTTCGATTTTCAAAACGATTACAAGATTTAACCTATACTACGTATGATGGGTAAATAAAACTTCACGGCCTTTTGCAATGTGCATTTAATGGACTCATGTTACTGATTCTTTCTATTTTACCTGAAATTTGAAGTGGTGTGGCTCCGTTATTTACTGACATATAAAAAAATTTCACTTATAAAATTTGTTGCAAATGTTATTCTACTAAAAGATTGATAATAGCTTTCTTTCGCCGAAATTTAATGGTAAGAAGTTATTTCAGAAAACTTTTTCTGTGGTTTTCTTTTGTTTGTTTTTCAAAAAAAGGCGAACATGCCATCGAAATCCTTATCCGGTGTTTTTTTTTTCCTAAAACGACGAAATCCTCCACAATATGGGTGGAGAAAGAAAAATTAATTTGAAAATTAACAATGACATTCCTTCCCACTTTACAAATCCGTAGCCAGAAAAATATTTTTCAGGCGTATTTGGGACCCAGAATGTTATTCTTCTCATATTTTAGATTTGTTTTTTTATAAATTGATTGAAGGTAAGTGTTAAGAGTGTGTTTATTAAATTGTATTGTGAATTCAAATATTTGAATTTAATATAATGATAAAAAGAAAATTTAAACCCTTTGCATTGCAAATAAAATCATAATCTCATTTAAATGCTTTTTTGGTGACGTATCGACGTTAGTGCCAAACAAATTAATGTTTGAAATTTTGTACATATGTTTTCAAACGCTTTATTGCCAAAAATGTTTCCGGAACAGCTATAAGTTTGTGGATATTTTAAATGACTTTCATTGCGTTTTTCAAGAATTTAGGCTAAACAAGTTCTACGATCTGTATCAAGCTGTTGTTGACATTTTATTTTAGAATTCTGATTTTACTGAGTCCCATTTAAAGAAAAATCGAATGAATTTTAAAGATTTCTTAGAAAATGCATTTATTTTTTCAGCATACTAACAGAATCAAACAATAAAGATATGTTAGCATAGAATTTTTATTTTGGTATATCTTGATTGTAGTTGATTTTCGAATCGTGACCATCTTGACTGATAGTCAATGGAATATTTATAGTCATGGCGACAGAAATTTAGGAGGGGATCAAACCCTGGCAGTCTCCCATTGGATACGGCCTTCCCACTTTATCCAAATAAATTAAACACAAAATCTAGTACGATTAAAATTGTTTTTCTCCCCTACTAAGGTAACGCGAGTTATGCCATAAAACTTTTAAATAAAATCTGATTAAAATTCTTGTCTCACAATATTTCAGGTGATAATCCAAATCTCACTCAAAGGCAAGAATTTTATGCGGGGCGAATTTAACTAGATGCACTCTAGAGAACATTAATTCTAAATACATTTTTTAATATCTTCTACGTTTTACGTCTTTGTACAACAGCGTTTGGTAAATTAGCTTTGATTCATTGGTGCTTGAAATTTTATATTTAGTTATTATCAAAACACTTTTATTAACTAGTCACAAAGATTGACAAAATTTTTATCGATCACTTAAATAGAATGTCTTAAAAGCGAAATTTTGAAAAAAAAAATTATTTTAAAAAAAAAATCTTCAACACAGTCATATTTTCTTGATTAAATTAAAGAAGAAAAATTCTACGGAATATTTTTTTTATTAATAATCTAGACAACAAAGAATATAAACTATAAATAACTTAAATATTACAAACTTTAACTGAAGATGAATTTACGACAAAAAATGCAGATATGATAAAGTTTCTATTTGTAATATTTCCAGTTTTATCCAGTTTTGCTGGTGACATTTTCAAAAAATTTATGTGACTTACCACAGAAGGAAATACGAAAATTGCCGTCTCAAATCAGAATCCATCCATACTTAGGACGAATTTTTACAAAAATATTTAGATTCAAGTTTCATTTTAGTAGATTTCAACACAGCTCCTTGAACAGCTTCGAATACATCATATTCTGATTGATTTGCATCTACGTCTGTACTAATGTCATCGGGAAAATTTTGTTGAAAGAATGTCCTCATTTGCTCAGAGTTTCCCTCGAAGAATCTGTACTCGGCTTTCACCATTTCTGTAGAATCACGAGGAAATTGTATTAAACGATCCCTTACTGCTTTATTTTCACAGGGATTCAGTTTCAGATGATATACGATGCCAGAATCAGGATCTAAACGTCGAGGTTCTACACGGTCTAGACAATTTTGTAGGCTTGCATTAAGAAATATAGCTCTGAAAGAGAAATTTTCAGTTCATTAAAAATTTGGAATTGAAACTACACTGTGTAGAAATTACACTCTGGTTATAGATAATTAAAGAAAAGAAAAACATCCAAAATTTATTCATTACAGCTTAAAAAGTTGAATTAAAATTTTTCTAATTAAATGTATAAACATATTTTTTTTATTTAAATGTATATAAAGTTTATTTATCAAATAAATTACTAAATGGTTTATTAATGTTTAATTATTTCGAGCTAATTTACTTTATTTATTTAGAAATTTATTACTTAAATTTAAATTAGAAGCTAATCAAATGTACCTACTAATAATAATGAACATTAATGTGTAATTTCTGATCAAATCAAATAGTTAGACTAATAAAAAGTTTCATCAAACTCCAGAGTTGCTGCAGAAAAAGCAAGAAATTTGCTTTATTTATTTATTTATTTATTTTTACAGTTGTTTTCATCTTCATACATTTTCTTGTCATATTGCTAGTCAGTATTAAAAAATATCTCATTTTAAATACAGTACATATGTTTATCAAGAAAATTAAGTTTGAATATATATATCAGGGGCGTATCCTCCTGATCAAACTGGGTGTGCTGTCTCCGACCAGTAATTTCTAGCAAATTTTTCAAGAAAGTTATCTAAGAAATTTTTACGATTTAAAATTGCTATGAAAACTTTTCTCAAAAACTGGTAGGAATGTTCGTGCCCTGATATATATCAGGGGCGTATCCTCCTGATCAAACTGGGTGTGCTGTCTCCGACCAGTAATTTCTAGCAAATTTTTCAAGAAAGTTATCTAAGAAATTTTTACGATTTAAAATGGCTATGAAAACTTTTCTCAAAAACTGGTAGGAATGTTCGTGCCGAATTGGAAAGCAGGATCTAACACATTATACATATTTCATTTTTATGATTTTCATTTTCTCCATTTGTGTACGATGTATATAATTAGTCTTTGTTATGTGATATATATATGTATTTACCTACTCATAATAATAACCTTATATATCACCTCAATATATATGTAGATAGATATAAATATATATATTTTTTTGTTTTTGCAAAAACCTCAAATGTACTTTATATATATATATACTGTATATACAAAGTACTGTAAAGTATACATATAAGCTCCTTTCTTTCGGAACTTTTTCCTTGTACGAGAATATATTATCTCATCAAAAACGTCACCTGTAAAAAATGCAGCCAAGTCTCGTGACTCTTTTTCCGTAAAAAGTTCTGAGATCGTGTAAAGCCAAGTTTAGCTATCTTATTAACTCTGAAATTTCCATTCACAAATCACTCCTAGTCTCTACATCTTTAGTTAAATATTATTTTGTGACTTGGCAATTACACAGCACAGGGAAGTTATTACATCTTACTATGTTATGGGATGGGATGAGATAATATGATAAAGGCTAATTATATACGCACAGGGAAGTTATTACACCTTAATATGTTATGGGATGGCCTGGTATTATTTGATTAAGACTAATTATATACATCACATTCTTGTGCTACGCAATTGCCAAGTCACAAAATAATATTTAACTAAAGATGTAGAGACTAGGAGTGATTTGTGAATGAAAATTTCAGAGTTAATAAGATAGCTAAACTTGGCTTTACACGATCTCAGAACTTTTTACGGAAAAAGAGTCACGAGACTTGGCTGCATTTTTTACAGGTGACGTTTTTGATAAGATTTCACTTCTTTTTGTAAGTAATCCTCCTTTTCTTGATTTTGGGTTCTTTTTGGAGATCATCCACTGATTTTCGCTAAGCCCACACTCTGTCCCTATTATTTACAGGTATCAAAAATTTGAAGCTTTAGTTTCGTTTGCAAAGTACTGTAGATAAAAAGAGATTTCAGGTTCCTAGGCAAGCACTAAGTTATGGGAGGGGGAGTGTCAAAAGTACTCTCAATTGCTTCCAGGATAGGTGCTATCCATCTGAGATATTACTCGCAGCCCTAGATACTTGATATTAAGCATAAAAGTACTTTTTAGTATAAAAAGAAAGCCATGGAAATTTCCAATAAATCAAACTATATTCATTTTTTCGATGTTTTTTTTTCTTTTTTTTCGTCTTTTTTTTTTCCTTTACGGATTTTTTAATTTTTCCTTACTTTGTATACTAAACCCTACCTTTCTGCCAAATGTCAAGCTTCTAGGACTACAAAAAAAATTTTCAAATTTTCGACTTTTTATAAATTTATTGATTTTTCGATTTCATTCTAAGTTACCTGATTGTCATGCCACTATAGTAATTCTTTGATCCGTCTTCTTAGGATCATTTAGGTTCAATTTAGAGATAAACCAAGTGAATCTTAGAGTCACCATGATTTTATTTAGAAAGGACTATCAAGCCATAACCAGCCGGTAATGTCGGGAGGGTAGGGGGAGCTGTGAAATTTTTTGTGGAGCTAACATCATTTAACAATCCGTATTTCGTATGCGAAGTAAATAGATTATAACCTGTGAAAGAAAACAAACCTGTCCATAAAGAAATCGCCTATAACGTAGCCAATCTATTGCGGAACTTTTCTATAACGAAATTCTTAAACGAAAGAAAAGAAAACCATAATCCGGGGGAATAACATAAAACAATTAGGGGCGTTGTACTAGCTAATAGGACAATTATCTTAAAACTAATGTTTCTAGCAGTATCAAATTGTTTTCGAATTTTCGATTTTTTAAAGATATTTCGATTTTATTTTCGAATTTAACGAATTTTTTAATTGTTCCTTTTATTGAATAGTAAATACTACCTTTACACCAAGTTTTAAGTTTCTAAGACTACAAGATAAAATTATTTTCAATTTTTGTTTTTTTCGAAATTTTTTTATAAATTTCTGGATTTTTTAATTTTTTCTTATTTTGTATCCTTTATTACAAATTTCAAGTTTCTAGCGCTACAAAATCGAATTATTTTGACATTTCCGATCTTTTTCGAGTTTTTTATTCCATTTTCGAATTTATTGTGTTTTAATTTTTCCTTTTTCTGTATCCTAAATCTTAAGTTTACGCCGAATTTTAAGTTCTAAAGCTACAAAATCGAATTTTTTCAATTTTTTGAAATTTTTTTTTTAAGAATTTCACAGATTTTTTCTTTTTTTTTTTTTTTTTTTTTGTATCCTAAATACTACCTTTATTTCAAATTTTAAGTTTCTAGCTCTACAAAATCGAATTATTTTCAAATTTTCGATTTTTTGAATTTATTTTCGATTTTTGTTGTGTTTTTAATTTTTTCTTTTTCTGAATCCTAAACACTACCTTTACACCAAATTTTCAGTTTCTAAGACTACGAGATTATATTATTTTCAATTTCTCACTTTTTCTTTTTCTTTCTTTCTTTCTTTCTTTCTTTTTTTTTTTTCGATTTTTTTTTTTTTCGAATTATCCATATTTTTTAATATTTCCTTATTTAGTATCTTAAGTATTACCTTTATTCCAAATTTCAAGTTTCTAGCGCTATAAAATCGAATTATTTTAAAATTTTCCTTATTTTTCGATTTTTTTATTTTATTTTCGAATTTTATTACGTTTTTATTTTAACTTATTCTGAATCCTAAACACTATCTTTACAGCCAATTTTAAGTTTCTAAGCCTAAAAGATCAAATTATTTTAGTTTTTTCAATTTTTTTCGAATTTTTCGAATTTTTGAATTTTTTTCTCGAATTTTCCGGATTTTTTAATTTTTCCTTATTTTGCATCCTAAATACTACCTTTATTCCGAATTCCAAGTTTCTAGCGCAACAAAATCGGACTATTTGAAATTTTTCGATTTTCTTTTCAATTTTTTTTTTTTTTTTTTTTTTTTTTTTTTTTGTGTGTGTTTTTGATGTTTTCTTTTTCTGAATTCTAAACACTACCTTCACACCAAATTTTAAGTTTTTAAAACTACAACATCGTGTTATTTTCAATTTTCAATTTTGTTCGAATTTGTTGAATTTTCGAATGTTTTTTTTTTGTTGTTTTTTTTTTTAATTTTCCGGATTTTATAATTTTTTCTTTCTTTGTATCCGAAACACTAGCTTTATTCCAAATTTTAAGTTTCTATGGCTGCGGGATCTACCCAATCTTTTTTATGACGGGAGAGTGAGTGAGTGTGTGAGTGACAAAAAATCGAAACTTTGAGTGCATATATCGTCTGCACTAATTTATGGATATTTTTCGAATTATCCATATTTTTAAATTTTTTCCTTATTTAGTATCTTAAATATTACCTTTATTACAAATTTCAAGTTTCTAGCGCTATGAAATCGAATTATTTTCAAATTTTCCTTATTTTTCGATTTTTCCGATTTTTTTCGATTATTTGATTTTATTTTCGAATTTTATTGCGTTTTTAATTTTAACTTATTCTGAATCCTAAAGACTATCTTTACCGCGAATTTTAAGTTTGTAAGGCTAAAAGATCAAATTATTTTAATTTTTTCAATTTTTTTCGAATTTTTCGAATTTCTGAATTTTTTTTTTCGAATTTTCCGGATTTTTTAATTTATTCTTATTTTGCATCCTAAATACTACCTTTATTCCGAATTCCAAGTTTCTAGCGCAATAAAATCGGATTATTTGTAATTTTTCGATTTTTTCGATTTTTTCAATTTTGTTTTCGATTTTTCTTTGTGTATTTGATGTTTTCTTTTTCTGGATGCTAAACACTACCTACACACCAAATCTTAAATTTCTAAGACTACAAGATCGTGTTATTTTCAATTTTCAATTTTGATGGTATTTGTTGAATTTTCGAATGTTTTTTTTTTTTTTTTTTTCGAATTTTCCGGATTTTATAATTTTTTCCTTTCTTTGTATCCTAAACACTACCTTTTTTCCAAATGTCAAGTTTCTAGGGCTACGGGATCTACCCAATCTTTTTGATGACGCGTGAACGAGTGAGTGAGTGAGTGACAAAAAATCGAATGTTTGAGTTCATATATCGTCTGAACTAGAAAAGACAGAGTAGTAATTTTAAATTTTGGTCCTGTGTGCCAAGTACTCTAGAAATACGAAGTTTCAAATTTTTGGGATACTCCAGCGCGGAGATATGGGGGGTGGAGGGTCAAAAGTGCCCTGAGTTGCTTCCAGAAAAGTATGCTTACGGCTGTGCTTTCTCGACTTGGCGGAGGCACTGCCGTGCCTCCAGATTCGTCAAATAATGACCGAGCCCAACTTTTTAAAAATCTCTTGGAAAATAATTCGCTTAAAAAAAAGTTTTAACAACTGTGTATTTAAAATGCTTGCATTTGACAAGAGATGTGAACTATCAAGCAGTAGATCTCTTATTCCAACCCACCCATGCATTTGTATATGGATTTGCTGAGAAAAATTGTTGAAATTTTCGTTGTATGTCATAAGAATCGCGCGAGATCATGGTTTTTATTTAATTATAAATTATTAAAATAAGAAAAAATCTTTTTTAATATACAAGGATAAACATATAACAAGGTCTCTCATTCGTCGTTATCGTTGTCCAATAGCTAATTCCCAACTCGTTAGTTAGGTACAGTTCAAATTGCAGAATTGTTTCAAATGTTATTCTCCAATATATTAACACATTGTGACCGGCATAAATATTGCCAGTTTAGTGCGTTTTGCATTCGAAATACCTACCAGTATTTCTCAATTAGAAATTTCGCTTTTTTTAACAACAAACATTCCCATTATTAAATAAAGCGGAGATTACAACTGAAAAATTTTGGCAGACATTATTAATAGAAAAATTCATTATATTAGTGACGATTATACTCGACATCGCTCAACAAAGTATTTAAAGGCATTTACGTAAAAATAGTTATTTTTGTAAAATTTAGTGTGGGCACCGAACCTGATTATGGCAAATTCGCCGCTTTTTTTTTTACGCTTGTGAAAGCGCAAAATAGTAAGTTTATAAAAATAAATTATAAATTTTGCTTTGTTTCTTTTTTTAAATGTGGCAGTAGGAAAGAAAAAAAAACATTATTTAAACTATCTTTATAGGATTTCTAAATTGATTTCTCAACGTGTAATCAAAATTTAATTAATATGAAACTAATAATTGATTAAAACATATTTTTTAAATATATATTACGCACTCTATTTCATTTTTTATATTTTCTACTTTATAGTGTTCTTAAAATATTAAAATTGTTAAAATATTTCTTTGTTGCAGCCTCACAGTCAGTGGGCTTATTTTGGATAATGTAGTTTGGCGCATCATTAAATCCATTGTTGTTGTAACTGGTATACAATTGTAACCATAAAGAACATTTGGCGATTTATCACTTGTGACGGGCTAACGGAGAAATGACTTAAAATTAAGTTATTAATTTATGATTAAGTTCTAAAAATATTAAAATGTTGCATCGTCATCGGAAACACACGTTTGTACATAATTTTTATAACTCTAACTACAGCGCCTAGAATAAATAGTGTGGAAAACGGCTACAAAATAGTGCTAAAAATTGAATCCGATAAATGTACAACGATGCTGAACGATAAGAGGTCGATCGCAGCGACATCTACTAGCTCTTTTCAATGCAACTTTTCACATACAGGGTGATTTTTTTTAAAGTTGTGAAAGTAAAAGCCTTATAACAAAAGAACCACTGATCCAAATGACCTAAAATTTCACCAGTATGCTCCCAAAGCAATGGGAATTTTTTTGGCGTGATTAAAAAAACTTAAAATCGCACCGACAGATGGCGCTGTAGATGCAGTAAAGTCGGGAGACGAACTTGCGCCCGGCACACGCACATTGGCAATAAAAACGTGAAGTACGCACATCTCGTGTTCATTATTCTACGGAAATCCTCGCAATGACTGCGCCATTGACGGACCGTGCGTTGTTAGTGAAACTGTATTATCAGAATAATGACAGCGCAGCAACTGCTCTTAGGAGATTTAGGACACTTAAGAATTTAAGAAAAGGTCCAATGACGACAGAGGGTCTACGGAAGATGGTTTCTCAAAGTACCGTCGATTGTTTTCCTCCCACAGACGATATTCTTTGTTTCTGCTACCTTACAGTGCCATCTGTCGGTGCAATTTTAAGTTTTTTTTAACCATGTCTAAAAAATTCCCATTGCTTTGGGAGCATGCTGATGAAATTTTAAGTCATTTGGATCAGTGGTTCTTTGGTTATAGTGTTTTACTTTCACAACTTTAAAAAAATCACCCTGTACATTCAAGAGTAGCATTTATTTGATAAATTACAAGTAATATCAATAATAATCAATTCTCAGTATCATGTACGCATACAGAGGAACTAATTCATATGTGTACGTGCATTAGTGATTCAGAAATTTCTTTGAATAAAAATTTCCTTTTTTTTTTTTTTTTTTTTTCTGAGTAACAGGCTAAAGCTGTCCAGATTTCCATTTTAACAATTTTACAAAAACAAATCCTTTTTTCCGTTTATTACTAAAGCGATTTAGCAAAGATATATAGTTACCCTCTTAAAAGATATTCTGCAAATTTTATGTCATTGCTTCATTATCAACTTATAACTGTTCAAAATACATATAATTTTTACTAAATTTTTGCAATACAATATTTATGTTGAAAAGAGCTAGCAGATGTCGCTGCGATCGCCCTATTATCATACAGCATCGTTACACATTTATCGGCTACTCTTTTTTAGCACTTTTAAAAGCATTACTGGGATAGCCGGTTTTCACACTATGTATTCTAGGCGCTGTACTCTAGCCTATCAGAAAGTGAGATAAAAATCGATTTCAAAATTCCACGTTTACATATAAAAAACAAATTGAGTTAAATAAAAGAGTGTAAAAAAGAATATAATTAATTGATTTGCAGAATTCAAAGGATTCACAGTTTGATTTAATTTTAATTTTAATTTTAATTTTGATTTTGAGGAGAGACAGCAGTATCATTTTTATGAATAGAAGAAAAAAAACCTAGATACAATTTTGACCAGAATATAGAATTTGTATTTCTGAAATATGAAATAAACTAAATTTCAAATACCTAAAGAAAACTGTATTAAGATTCACAGTTAAGATTGTTCTCAAATTCAAACTGGTTACTTTCTGATAAACACGCGATGTCATTTTAATCTGTAAATACACAAAATCTGCAGCTCCTCTTACTCAGATACCACGTATACTGTAATACGCATTTTTAATTTTTCTATAAAAGCAAAGGATCTTTCAAAATAAATTGTTAAAGTGGCGTTTTAAGCAACTTTCCAGGACGCAATAGTCTGGGAAAGATCATTACCAGACAAGAATCGTGTTTATATTTCTAGATTTATGAGAAAATTTTAAAAAACATAAAACGCTTTGGATTTTTAAGAATTTTAATAAAAATATGCAAAAATTTCAAACATTTTACAGCAAAAATGAGCTCGCAAATCTGTCAGAAAGTTTCGCGTTATTCAGCAGAGGGAAAAAAAAATGAGAGCTGCTTTAAATATATTTTTTGTTTTTTATAATAAATCTACAAATTAATAAAATATATATTTTTAATAGAAAGTAAATGCATTTACCTATTTATCTGGAACCCCTCCAAAGATTTTGCTAGCAATTTAGCTTGTTTCGCAGTGTCTGGAAAATAATACATAACCCAACCTCTTTCAATACAATCCTTTTGCATGAGTCTCTTGGAAGCAACTTCCGCCAATACATCATCAGGAACTAAAAAGTAGTTAAATTACAGCTGACTTATTATAAAGTACTTAAATTATTATTGCTATTGTTATTGCTACTCTTTTTTTTTTTCTCATAAAGTTTCAGTAAGATATTTCTTCATAAATTACTAGAATTTCGATAATACGAATTTCATTAAATTGAAGTAATCGAATAGCAAATAAATATCCAAAAAGACTTTGTAACGGTTGTTATCCATGTTACTCTTCATAAAAGTACTCTAGTGAGAGACTAAGTTTTGATTGTGCACGTATTGTTTTGCAAATTAACTTTTTGTGCGTGAATCTGAATCCCTTTTTCTGCCTTCGCAAAGTATGAAAGGCTCTATGGAATTGGATCATTCATTTATAATTTGCGAATTTATGATAATTAGACTTTACACATAATTGTTTACTGTAAATTTTGAAGCTTTCAGTGATCAAGTGAGTTTTTAGCAGCGAACTCTACTGGCTTACCAGGAAACAAGTTGCATTTATCATCGATATTTGGCAATCGGAGTCTTCTCCACCTGTACGCGAAATTCGACTGAACTGTTGTTTCTCAACTACCTTTCGCTTACCAGAAGGAGTTAAGTGTTCAGTGAAATTTGAAATTCCTCTCGCTAATGTTAAACTTATGAGCGTGTGATGCATTCGTATTTTCAAAATATCTCCTCAGAAAAATAATTTTTAACATCTTTTTCTGTACTCTGGGTCCTTTTTTTTTTTTAGTTGTCAAAATATTTCAAAAATATATATACTGAATTTCATTTGAAATTTTAAACTCCTAGTCTGTTTCGCAAAGATTTTAACACATAAAATTATAAATTAGGTTTATATTTCAGAAATATTTTGACAACTAAGAAAAAAATAGACAACCTTTCAGAACAGTACACAGAAAAAATAACTTAAAAATTTCTTAGGGAGATGTCTTAGAAAAATAAATGCATTACATGTCCATAGGTTTAATATTAACCAGGAAAATTAGTGATTTGTATGATCAAAATGATAATATGTATCGAATGTAAACGAAAGTTAGCAATATTTTTACTTTCTTCTTTCTTTACAAGAAGAAAGCATTGGATTCATGGAAAGTTCCGACTTCCGGTTTTCGACGGATTTATATGTTTTAGAAGGTCCTGAGCATGATTTGACTGGTTTTTTTAGAAAATGTCTGTCTGTGAGTCTGTCTGTCTTTCTGTGTATCTATCTGTATGTGACAAAAATTTTCTGGGCGCTCTATCTCAAGAACTAATGCACAGAATTTAATAAAACTTTAGAGTCAGTTAAACGTTGATATAAATTAGTGCTGATTAGTTTTTGGTGTAAATATCCCTATAGGTGAGCTGCTATGCTGTATTTTTCACCATTTCCGCAATAGCTCTATCTCAAGAACTAATGCACGGATTTTCATGAAACTTCCTATTCTGTTTGATCTGGCCATAACTAGACGCTGATTACGTTTTGGTGTAAATCGCAAAACAAGTAGCGCTGCTATGCTTCATTTTTCACGATTTTCACAATAGCTATATCTCAAGAACTAATGCGTGGAATTTCACCAACTTCATATTCCTTTAGACCTTGACAAAAATATATCCTTTTTAGGTTTGGGCGTATACCGCCCAACAGGTGTCGCTGCTACGCTCTGTTCTTTTGCGTTTTCCGCGATAGCTATGTGTGAAAGACGTATAGATTGTCTTTTAATTTTTGTTGCAGACGATTTGATTTATATAGAAGAAAGTTTCGTGATGGCGACAACGTACTAGTTTTATGTTCGCAGTAACACTTCAAAAATACAAAATTTCCATAGACTACTGTTATTTGTAACATAATGTAGTACTAAATTCCTATTTTAATAAATACACCCATCTCAAAATCGCAATTTTTTTCACATTTCATAGATTCGATTTGGGAATAAAATGTAAGAATTAAAGCTTTTTATTAAAATAAAATTTGCATTTGACTATAAAAAGTTTTACTAGATCCATGTTTTAATAATTAAAAGGCTATTAAAATTAGAATAATCAATTGAACTTCTGAAATATAGACTCACTTGGAGAGGATGACTCCAAAATTTGGCAAATCTTTTCTTTCACTGGAGAACTTTTTACGGCTGCTTTCCGTAATTCTTGTTGAAAATTAACTACGAATGACAAAAAAATGTATACATGAAAGTGCTGTAGTAATAAGTAAATCAAGCTCCAGATACTGTGAACAGAATGTACATTTAAAAATCTAGTTGACTAATATATCAAAAAACATCAGTTTACTAATACATGATATCTATATATATCCCCATAGACTTTTTTATTGTAAAAGACAGAGAATTATTTACGTTAATCTTTACCCCCCCCCCCCCTATCATTATAAGTTTCAATATCTATTATCTTGATCCAGGAACGGTTCTAGGTTCTAAGCTGCAAGACATTAGCTAAAGTTATCTTTATATAGAGATAGAGACATTGCACAAAGGCTTAAACTTTCTTTTTCTTTCACTTGCCAAAGGGCATAAATGAAAGAAAAGGTGTCATATTTATTTGAGCCATCGTTGTCTACATATATCAAGTAAAGTCCGTTTAAATTTCGAAAATACGTTACAATAACAAATTATAGCATCGGAGTGTGGTTTACATTTTAAGACTTTCCAAAAGAGTCAAATTTTTTGTTTCAAATAAAAAAAAGAAAATGTTCAAAAAGTCCATTCCCATTTCAACAAGCTGGAAATTGTACGTCAAACGTGACAAATGAGGTGCGTTCGTACTGTAGCTAGCTATATAAATATTTAGATCTTGATGATTTTTAATTCTGTGAAATGAATGATATCGTCTGCAGATTAATTTCTGTAATAGAATAAGTATCTCGGTCGCTTGACGATTAAACTTCGGATTTCGGAAGCTCCTATAACAAGAAAGCACCGATTTTTAAAAAAAAAATTCAAATTTCTTAATAAATATTTTTATTAATATCTCCTAAAGTTTTGATTCGATTTTAATAAAATTTGAAATGACGACAAAATTCTGCAAAGATAATATATCTTAAATTTCAAACTATTCGGTTGGGTAGTTTTTGCGTTGTTATATGCGGACGGACGGACCAAGCGACGACAATAGGTGCTACGTATTTATATAATTACGAACGCACCTAAAAATTCATAAAAATTTAAGAAATTGTCGTATATGAGTGCAATTTGTACCATAAGAATTGACAAATAATCGGATTTTTTGTGAACAAAAAAAGTTAAAAGATTTTTTTTTTTTTTTTTTTTTTACTTTTTGCCGCATAACATCCGACACTTAGAACAAGTCTTTTGATCTAAACCTCACTCAGATACGACAATTTTTTTAATTCTTTATAATTTTTTTAAATTTTGACGGATATATGAAGCGTTGAAAACAGAGTGGGCCAACCTCAACAGCTGTACCTTCGAGAAAATTGACTTCCAAAATTTGTACAAATTTTTGTCAACCTATTTCAGGCCAGTTCTACCAGTTCCAATAGAGAAAAACTAAGCTTCTTCAGCAAGCATATGATGATTAAGTTCGCAGCGCCAGAGTGGAGCAAGCCAGTTGATTCACTCTTGCACTGGCAACTTGATATCCAAATTATGTTGGACCATCTCTTAAACTGACTCTATCACTTGAATAGTTTTGAAAGTAATAAAATGCATTATACAGCCGATAGATGGCCTGACATACAATGCTTTGACGCTTGAAACTCATTTTTTACAAAAATGTGGAATAGTCCACTCTGGTTCTCAACTCCTCATATGAAACATAGACACCCGGTGTCCAAACTGGTTTAAGATATACCATTACCCCATTATTCACCAAAAGAGCCCAAAAATTATCTTTTACTTTAAATATTTTAAAATTATAACTCATATTCAAGAACTCTTGCATAAAATTTGCGAATCTGTGATTACTAACATTCAACGAGTAATGACAAGCTACGGTTGCCAAAGGCAGTCGTACTTCACCATTATTGTCAGTTGTTTGAAAGTGAATAAATACCACATGCAAAAGGCATCAAAGTAAGTATTCTATAAAAGTCCTTTAGAATGAAAGCTAATATATTGTCAGTTATCCGAAAATAATTCAAATGTGCAAAAGATGTTTGACACAGTAAAATAAGGATTAATTTTGAATGAAACCCAATATATCGTATCAGTGTCTAAAAATAATCCAAATGCCCAAGATTCACTTTTTGATAGCTGTACAGATCTGGTTTATTAATTTCATTTAAATCGAGCACACAGATATTCAGGTGAAAATCTGCATGCATACTAAGCAATGATATGTTCCATCTAAAGGACGAACGCCAGAATACCTCATGATAACAAAAGAAAAAAAATTTACATAAAAGGCTATTAAAGATGAAGTTCACTTTTCATTAAGTTTTAATACACTTAACTATTTTGTTATTTTGATGAAATATTTTTCAGTAGCTATTATTTTTAAAAAGAACTGTCAAAATCATAATTTGTAATATATTGAAATTCGGCAACATAAGTGAAATTAAAAAAATAATAATAATTAAATTAAATTAAAAAAACTGAAATATTTTGAGATTTGATGAGTTTTGGTAATGCAACATTTCCTCAGAAATATAATTCTGCGATTAATTTTTTTTTTTTTTTAATCTGTATGCTCGAAATATCAACAATACTTTCAAAATTCGAAATAAATAAATCTGGTGAATTAAACATGTGTCACAACAGTCCTGAATTTTTTTAAAGATTTGCGAAAAAATTATAATTATTGATTGAAATTATTAAAATGCATCAAAATTTTTTAAAGAAATACTTTAAACCTCATCAAAATTAATATTTTGAATATTAAACTTCAAATAAAAATAGACTAGAAATGTATTGTTTTAAAAAATCTTCATGTTATTGGCTATTGATATACTTGTTCAATAAAGTAAAATATACATATGGAGAGAGATAAATAAGTAAACAAAATAAAGAATATACAATAAGACTGGATTTACGTACAGTCTTAAATGAAAGCAAAAACCATCGATAAATAACAATTTTTTTTCTTGTAAAATCAGCGAAAATGCATAATTTTTTTAATTAATGGAAGATACACTTCATTTACTTTATTGAAATACTATATATAAAGGATTTATTTTCCTATTGCTAAGATTTTTTTTTCTTTAATTTCTTTTATTAATTGGCAGAATATTTCAACTATATTAACATACAAATTAGTTTTATACAGAATTTACCTTCAACCAGGTTGTACTTCTGAGCTAATTTCCTAGCTACAGTCTTACGTCCACTTCCGTACGATCCTAAAAGCAGCACTCGTGGCAAGTAAGGGAAAGGAGGCTGTTTCTTTGAGCGAACAAAATCTAACACTAAAAATGTTGAAAATTAAAGCAAAGTTATGTAAAAATAAACAAATAAAATGTAAGAAAATTGTTAATTTTACGGGGTAGAGTAACTAAGAATTATAAATGCTTTTTTATTTCAGATTTTAAAAGATGCATTTTGCCCTCCACCGCGTGTAAGCGCATAATAGTATTTGCAAATGATGTAGATTTTTAATATTTTCAACTGACAATAGCTTTATAATTTTTGTTGAATTTTCTTCGTCACTTTTCGAGGTTCTTTTCCGCCCTTTGAATTTGTAAACAAAATATATCTTTTAAAGTAATGACACTAATACTAATACTACTACTACTAAAAAATAGTAATAGTAATAATAATAATAATAATAATAACAGTAAAACTACCAGAAGACATTAAAATTTCTAAAATTCAAAGTATCATAACTCGGTATAACTTTTTTTTGTTGGGGGGGGGGGGGGGGAGGATTTTAAAAGTATAATTAAGCTATACATTTTAAATGTACAGCTTAGTTATACTTTTAAAATTTTTACTACAATCTTTTAATGAATTAAATAAAAAAAAATTATTTTTAACGCCTTAAGGTAGAATTATTATTCAGATAATTGTATTACCGCGTGCAAAAATTTTAAATTCGTGTTTTTTTTGTTGTTGTTGTTGTTTATTAATTGTTTGTTTTCCACGAAAGGAAATTAAACTTACTCATGCAATTTCGAGATGATTCATTAAAATTTACTTTTCCATAAAAATTGTTTCAAAAAAATCTATATATCTTTATATTTTCAAGCATCGAAACCATTATTAAAAAGAAAAAATTAAGCTAATTCTTTTTTTCTACCTACGCTTTATTTTTTTTTTTATTTTATATATTTTTTCTAACATTTCTTTGGAATATTTTTTTTTCTTTTAGCGACAAAGTTCTATTTCTTTAATACAGAGTTTTCTATCTCTGAAATATGTAGTCCACTTCTGAATGGCCGCCATAAAACTTGTTGCTATTTTTATTATTCATAGTACATCACTTCTAAACATCGCATAATTTAAAATTTTACTTCATCAAATAAGGAAAAAAATTTAGTTTTCAATGAAACATTTAGTTAGTCAATGAAATTTGTTTGAAAACTGTAGCTGAATTTAGTGAATTTTTGTGAATTTTTAAATAATTTTCAAGCATGACTTTATATATATAAATATATTAGAGGACTGACTCTGCACCCTATTCATATTCAGACACCGCAGACTTTAAAATCAAGCTAATTGAATCTGCTTTAAAACGATTACGGAAAATTGATTTATAATTAAACGTCCAGTGGTGATCTCCGATAATCGGGTTTCCATTCATTTCCCTTTGACTATATGATTTTAAGACCGAATCAAGTGCTTTCGAGACAGCTAACGACTGTTTTCGTGATTGGTTAAATAAGATCAATTAAACATTTGAATATCAGTTTGTATAAAATGGCTAAGTAAATAATGTCGCTGCCTCACGGAATTTTTAAACGGAGCTATAAGAAAATTGTTCTAAATGAGGTGTTGTAAATGTATCGTTTCCAATATGACGTAATTTTCACCAAAGTTTTCTTCCTAATTTTAATATTAGCGAAATCTCCATTAAAAAAAAATAACGAATAAAAAATTGAAAAAAAAATAAAATAAACAGTCAAATGAAAACAATAATTGCACACAGTACGCTGTAAGCTTGTCAACTATATCCTTGAAAAGTATGATTAAATTACTACGCATAGTTTTTGTTCCTATAAACTTTTTTAAAGGAAATATTTTGACCGACTTCAACATTAAATAGCTCCTAAAATAATTCTTCGATTTAAAAACTGTCTGCTTCAGCGTGTCTATAGAAGATTTCTTTATAAAACTACCAATTTATATTTTTTTCTTTTTCTTTTTTTTTAATATTAGCCTAGAAAAAAGACCTCCGATCACAAAAAAAATAAAAATAAATAAATAAATAAATATTTACAGTGGTGACAGCGTTATTTACTTTATTTTAGAATATAGAGAGATTTATCTCAACAATGATAATTTGTTTTCTTAACATAATTAGCAATTGATAAATATAAGATGCCGCATTTTGGCGCTAAACTAAAATCTGCTAACGGAAAGACAAATTTGCATTTTAATGTTGAGCGATAAAATAAATATCAAATTAAGTGAAATTTGTTTAAATATACACTGCATCATATTATGCTCGTAATTTTATTTTAATTTATTTTACCTTCATCAATAGCTGCTTCCACATCACGATTGACAATAAATTTCTTCGTATGACTATTTCGATGAAAATCCAAAATTAACGTTTCATGAGCGAGATAATCTTGCATTTCATCTGACATATCTAAAAACAAGGAAAAAAATATATTATTTATTGATTTAACAGTAAATTTATCTAAATAAGGAGTCGTCAAACGTGCACATGCGGATGTACTTGCGTTCATCGAACCATTTTCTAGCGCACACGAAGACTTTATAAATTTATGAATATAAATAACATAAGTATATAAATAATATAATAAATATAGATGTTATTTTGCATTTATGGTGTGAAAATATCTGACGAAAGAAATAGCAGGTACTTGTTCAGATATAAAGTTTTTCCTCAAAATAAAATCTTGTAAAATCTAAAACTATTCACTTAATTCTTCCAATATAGACTCACTTGTGCTAATATATATATATATATACTAGGGGGCCTACCCCCTGCGAGCTACGCTCGCCAACCCCCGCTCAGACTTCGAGGCCTCTAAAAGCATGACAGCGTGCTTCGTTTTAAAAATATTGGTAAATCTGTAATTGGGTTGCCATGCTTTTAACGTTTTAATGGGGCATTTCTTTTATTATCATGGCCTCATGCACAGCTGTTGCGACAACTGGCGACTGTTTTAGGGATTGATAAGTAAAATCAATTACACCTTGAAAACCAGCTTGTATAAAATGGTTAGGTTTAAATTGTGGCTACCTTTCGGACTTTTATAACAACGATCTGTATTATATTCTTCCTTTGCGTTTAAGGATGAGAAAAATTCCATCTGCTTGTGAATAACATTAAGAACCACGGTATTGAAAAGTACTATGTTATAGACATTTTCAGTAACAGGTTTTAATTTTCTCTCTATTTTAGTGAACCATCATGCATATTTTCATGTTATTTTAAATATGTAAATTATTTATTTTAATTAATATGTATATACGAATTTTCTAATAATTATTTATCATACAAAATTAATTAAATATTTTGTGCATGCATGCCTGCATTTATTCGGCATCAATTGATGAGATATTTAAACAAATTTGCTATCCGCGATAATTTTACAGCATGTTATGTCACTTGAATATTGTCCATAAGAAAATCGGGTACTTTTCCAGTATAGGATCCTTTGCTTTTAGGTTTGTCGTAATTAGAGTTTCAAAAAGGGATAGATTCGTTAATATACATATATTTGTTGCCAAAAGTTATGAAAGCAAACCCAATGAACTGTTGGTTCTTTTCTATTATAGGGGTCTTGACGCTTTTTTAAAAAGCTTGGCGCAATTCGGGCATCAGAAAGTGAGATTTGGTGCCAAATGACATAAACAGCCATGGAAACAAATTCGACGATTTTTTTTTTTTTTGTTTATATGCGTATTTTAATTATACGTATATTATTATTGTTTTTTCTATACAAATTACTTCTGATTATGTATAAAATAGGATAAATGACATTTTACGCTAAACAAATTGTATAAATATTGAAAAATGCTTCTGTATACGAAATGACAAAGTGAATAGGTTGACAGAAAGTATGTTGTCAAATTTCCTTTTCCGCCAAGGCTATTTTCTCTGTTTCGTCAAGGCCCCATATACTGGAAAAGCACCGAACTTTTATGCTTGTTTATACATGTATTTATATGTATATATACAATTTATTTATAATTGTCTTTCAATTTACCTCTTTTTGTACATAAAAATAGATAAATGGCTTCTTTATATTAAACAAATTGTATAAACATAAATGACGTATTTACATAAATGACGTCATTTGGACGAATTTATTCAAAATATTTTCAGTTTATAAATTAAATTAAATGCTGACAGACGATTGAATCCTGACGATAGAAATGTGATTTTTTTTTTCAAATTTTCCGGAAAAACATAATTTAATCACAATCTTGTCTTCATTATCAATTGAAATAAAAGATAAATTCAATTTCAATTTGAAAATGACTAATAAAAAGAAATCAATAATCCCTATCGGGATCCTTTTTGATTTTTTTCCCTTTTTTGTTACAAAAAAACTAAGTAATTAGTTGCCATCATTACAGAAATGTCATTAAAAGTAGAAAAAAATTAATATCTCGAAAACTAATTCCAATTTAAAAATTCTATTACCAGTTTTGACATCCGCGGATTTTTATGGACAGTTGGTATTAATTTCACCATCAAGCGTTTAATATTTTATTAAAAATAGCCCTGAAACATAATCAGTCGTTTAATCAGTCGTTTAATAAAATCGTTTCATAAATTCGTTTCATAAAATCGTTTCACAAATTCGGTTTCATTAGGATTTTATATATATAGGGTAGATATATATATATAATTTCTTCTACCCTTAATAGTAACGAAGAAACTTTGGTAGCCTTTTTATACAAAATTTTATTATAAATATCAACATATATACTAGGAATTAAAACTCTCACGTATAAACTTTAAGGGATGGCAGAGGTCACTACAATAAACAATTTATGTATAGGAAAATCAGGGTCACAATCTATTTATTTAGCCAAAAATATAGGGTGTCACTCTCCTTTCCAAACCCGGATTTTCATTTATAACTTTAAACATAATGGAGATATTTTGACACGTACTTTTCACACGTACTTTATATACGTACTTTTATGCTTAAGCCCCAAGAATTTAAATAAAAATATTTTTTCTGTTTAATTGTAATGGGAAAGAAATGACAACAATAAAGTTAGAATATATAAATATAAAATAAACCACTTGTCTGGGCAATGGACGCTGTTCTCATGACGTCACAGTAAATATGAATTTTTATTTACTGATAAAAACAAAGTACACGTGCAGATATATATTTTTACCGAAATGTAACCAGCAAATTAAAAAATATACGTCCAAAAAGTCACGTGTCTGAATATTTTTAATTGTTTCTCTTTCCTCTTTAACAATGGAAGTAATCCCCTTCCATCGTTTGGATGAGTTCGCAACGGAATGGTTACCTACACTTTCCTACACTTCGATTTAATATAAATATTTCTATATATATAATATAATGGATATAATATAGATATTTCTAACTCAATCCAAATATTTTATCATTATAATTTCACTGGAAATATTTCTAATGATATACAGACATTTATTTACCAATAGATAAAAACTGACAAGTAATGAAGACTTTATAGTACTTTAAAATAAAACTAATAATTTTATTATAATTAACCCAGTTTTAACTAATGTTGTGCTAATATCGGCTTGTTAATAAAGATCACTGCAACTTTCTTTCCTATACAAACTTAACATAAATACACATCTCCATGTTGGTCATTTAATAAATGCACAAATAAAAATGTCCAGTTTCATTTTTAATGACAACTAAATACTACATATATTAACAATTTAAATTTTAAAAACGCAAGTATTAATAGAACGTTTTTAGCAGTGAAATCCTTTGAACAAAAGAATTCTTAATGTTGAAAAACAGTAAGCTTACCTTCCATACTCATTTCCGGTAAGTCGTGTGGTTCTATCAAGACTTGGAAAAGAAGAAAACATGAATCATTTTCAATAAATTATTAAAGAGAAAAATATTATTTAAATATTAATACAATTGCATAACAAACAAACAAGCAGGAAGAAAAGATTTATGAATAAAATAAAATGTACATTGATTTTTATCTAACATGAATGTATATAAATAACATATAAATATATATCTACACTATCATATAAAGAGAGAACGCCTGACTGACTGACTCTCTCATATATAATAAAACTTTTTACAAATAATAACTATTAAATCAAAGGAAAATATGAACCAAAAATGAATAAATATAAAATAAATCAATATAAAAATGTATATCCAATAATGTAATACATTATTATATTTTTTGGTACATTTATATACTTTTGATTTTCCTGTGATTTAATAGTTATTATTTGCAAAAAGTTTTATTATATTAAATTTTCTTAACGAATAGCTGCAAATGCGCATTTATTATTGAGTAGTATTCGTTTTGTTTCATATCTAAAAGCATTATTATGCAATTGTTTCACTGTTTTATCATCTACATCTATCCCATATTTTGGCAAATTAATTTAAATTAATCAATTTATATATATATATTTATTCATATATTACTACACATGAAATAGTGTGTAAGTACCATTCAAACTATACGGAATAAATTTAGCAAGAAAGATACTGTTCGGATTTACACATTCACAAGCAAAAGTGGCGCTTCCAGCTGAATTTGCGCAGTAAAATTTGCGCAAAAAAATTTCATGTCACTATTTCAAATGAAATATTTTTATTTTTAGTTCCTATACCAATTTTAATGCCCAAATTCAGCCTGACGCCTCACTTTTGCACCTGGTGTCGAAACTCTTGCTGACGTTGTTGATGAACCTATTCCCCATGCCAAGTTTGGCCGGTTGGATTTTTTGCGGTCGAGCTCTAAATACCTCTACAATAATTATAACCATCTAATATACAAAACAAATTAACAAAAGTTAATGATTTTTTAACCTTCCTTTATTTTTGTTATTATTTTTAATTACAAAAATTACTCATTAAATCTTACCTATATGGGTCGGAAAAATTCCTGCTTTTCGAAGCAGAAAAGCTTCTGTTCGAGTTTTGGGAAAACCTTCAAGTATCCAACCTCTTCGTGCGCAATCGGGTCTCTCCAATCTATCTTTAATCATTTTTACTATGTCTGCTGTTTCAATATACTACATGAAAAGAGCGGGAAAAATTATGTACAAAATGACTGTTAGAGGCAGTCCGACAGACATACTAACTGTAATTTTTTTATGTATTGTAATTTTAAGTACTAGTCTTGTAATTTTATTACTGTGCATAGTTAATTTATGGTTTATAATTGATTACATATTTTTTTAGCTTGGGACATTTAATACCTTACGACATTTAGCTTTGGAATTTAACTTTCTGGGACGTGCTGGTTAGGCGAAATGCAGAAAAATTACAAATTTTGAAAGCAATGATTTAATTTTTGGTATTCTTCCTTAAGATAGTGTCCTATACACATTTAATATTAGAAGTTTTCAAATGATCCGACCAAAATGTCCTTAGTTTTAAAATAATCTATAGTAGAACGGTATTAAAAGGCTTAAACAAGAATTTCGCAGAATTGACGAGTTAACAACATATTGACATATTATTTCTGGCGAGTTACCTTTGGAACCAAAATCGGCGATATTTCTCCAAATTTTGCCTTATTTGTGGTTATCATTTACCGAGTTTTGATGTTAATTGTATAAGAGTGTAGTAGACATAGGAATTCGTAAAAATAGATCAAAAATCCAATTTTCGTTTTTGTCATATTCTACACATAATTCTGAACAATATTAAAAAAACGCATGAAAGTTACAAGCGTTTAAAAAGAAAAAAAGTGGTGAAAGATAAGTTGTAAAATCTGCTTTAAATGCAGTTTTCTCAAAACGCGTGTTTATTTTATTATTTTTTGTCAGTTTTTCTTTTTTTTTAATGCTTCATGCAGTTCAGTTTTAGCTAAAACTTTAAAAAAGCCTATAGTAGAAGATATTATTACATATGTATAAAAAATATGTGTATTGTATTCATTAATTTTTGTTTAAATTTATATTAAAAAATTTGTTTTATCATGCGAGTACTGAAATTTTCATAAAAGTTCAATAGATTTTACAAAAATAATTACAAAAAATAAAGTTTTCAACTAATCTACAAATTTATATACAGATTTGTTCAAAATGTATTTATAAATAATAATAAAGCAAAAATAAGAGAGAAAACAAAGAGCATTTATTTTGTTTATATATATATATATATATATACAGTGGACTCTCTCTATTCTGAACACCCATGGGACCGACCAAAAATGTTCAGATTATGGGGGTGTTCATTATAGAGGGAGATTGAGAAATGCATTACTACTACTACTATGTACTGAGTTTACAGACTGTATAGAATACTTAGCCTGGTTCACCATGCAAGTTACCGAGATGGAGGAGCTGAATTTAGAGACTATTAAAAAAGTTAATTAAAAAACGTTAATTAAAATGTTATATTAAATTTTTTTTACAAAATATACAATTACATACATACAATGCATTACTTGAAAACATAATCGATACATTATTTAAAAAAGTGAGTAATTTTAGTCTGTTTTTGCATTGTGTATGCTCGTGCAGTGTACATGTTATCTAGTTGTTTAAGAAGTGGAAAGGCTTCTGGGGGATGTTCAGCCGCATAGTTCAACAGGTCTTGAATCCCTTGGCCATATTGCTTGAAGGTAATCTTACTTCTTGTTTCATCGGTCTCATTTTGTTCTGCTTCGTCTTCACTACCCTCTTCCTCTTCAACGATGTTGTCGCAAGCAGGAAGGCTTCTGTCGGCTTCGAGATAAGTTCCAGGTTCAATTTCAGTATGAAGCTCCTGAAGAATTGACCCCAAGTCACTCACAGCTGTTGCTTCTTGGTCGTCTGTCCTTGATTGCTCATTCTCACATGGGAATTCAGCTTTGTAGAAGCATTTTTGGATGGTGTAGGGCAGCCATACTCAACCTTTTTTTCTCGCTGGCCGCAAATGTATGTTTGCGACGTTCGGCGGGCCGCAACTTATATAATAATGTAAATGGATAATTAAAATAATGATATAACAAAGCAATGTAACAAAGTTAATATTATAAGTAAGAATGAACGTTTGTCGCGAATAAACGTTACTACAGGGACTGCAATATAAATGTTGAAATTTAATTTTTAGAAATTTAAGAAAAATATTTTTTGGTGTACTATTAGCTTTGATATTTTTAATATAAACAAAGTAATAAACGTTAAAATAATTTTTTAATACAGGAAATAGACTTAGTTGACTATCAGAGAATTTGTATATTTTTTATAAATCTTTTTTAAAATAAGTTGAATATTTCTTTTGAAAATTTTTTTTATCAAAAGGGATCAATTTGTTTATTTCTTTTCGACAGCATAAACCGTGATTCGCTCGTTTGTCCAACTGTTGCATTAAGTTTAAGAATGTCTATAACGGAAATCTGCATAAAACTAAAAATGATTATCGTAGAACCCGCGATTATTTTAATTATTGATGATTTTAATTTCATATGAAACTATGAGATAGATGGACGAAGCTGGGCTAGTTATAAATAACAGGCACATTTTGACTTCCCATGAAAATATATAAAACAAAAGTGAAGGTCCTGAAAACCACTTGTGCACTTCTACATTAATTTTATAAATATGGAATAATTATATGTCTCGGGCCGCAAATAAAAGGTCGCCGGGCCACATGCGGCCCGCGGGCCGCAGGTTGAGTATGGCTGGTGTAGGTGGTTACTTCATTCCAAGCAATTGATATCCAATGGACAGCATCCATGACATTGACCTCCGTTAGTTCGGTCGCCGAATTTGCATTCTCCATCACCACGGACATTTTCTTCAAAAAATGAATTCGGTAGTTTAAAGGTCTTGATTACTCCTTGATCCAGTGGTTGGATTATAGAAGTACAATTCGGTGGCAGGAACTTCAGGCGTCAGATGCACATTTGTATGTGATCTGGCATTATCCACAAAAAGAAGAATTTTTCTTCCTTCTCTCTTCTTTATCTCGTTAATGCCCTCCAACCATTATGAGAAAACTGTGAATGTCATCCAGGCTTTGATTTGATTTATAGTGCACAGACAATGATGCTATCTTCACATTTTTGAAGCATCGTGATTTTTCACTTTTTCCGATCGCAAGTGGTTTGAGCTTCTTACCCGTAAAACTGGCACAGAGCATGACGTTAAGTCTTTCTTTTGACATTTTTCCGCCCACGAATTTCTCGCTTCTTTCTGCTAAGGTTTTATTTGGAAAGCTCTGAAAAACAGGCCGGTTTCGTCGGCATTAAAAATGTCAGCAGCGTCGAAATCCTTCGTTATATCCGGAAGCTTTCTTTTCAATTCTTCCACAGTGTAGATATTTACGTCTGCAGCTTCACCATTGGTTATTTTAAATTCGATGTTATGCCGACTGTTGAAACGAGTCAGCCATCCTTCTGATGCCTTGAATTCAGTGATTTTCTCCTTTTCTGAAAAATCCAGAGCAATCTGCTTTAGCAGGGGTCCAGTGACAGGAAGATTTTTCGTCCTCATTTGGCAAAAAAACTTCCAGACGTGATTGTTTATGTTCTCGTTTCCCGTTTTCTTTTCAAAAATTCTACACTTTGAGGAAGGTTCATTTGTTTCAAAAGCGGCTATAATTTATTTCTCTTGACTCTTTCTTCTCTCTTTCTCCTCTTTTCTCTTGTTGACTTGACCTACTGAAATTCCAAATTCAGATGCAAATTTTCTTTGACTTACTTTTGATCTTAATTTTTGAACAACTTCGTATTTTTCCTGAAGCTTCAGTTCTTTCCGTTTTCTTACTTATTTCTGACATATCTGCGTAAGTGTTTTGTTTTTTTCCCTGCAACGATAGTGAAACAAAGAAAAGAAATTATCTTTGCCGAGCAAAAAGGAAGAAAGAAACAGAAGCGATAATGCTGCCAACCAGGTGTGCAGAAAAGAAACTATAATCCTTTTTTAACCACTTCCTCTAACACCTGTTGTCTCCACGCCCCTGGGGGGTGGGCATTTCTGTTGCGCAATATTTCTATTTTTATCTCAGCTCAGGTGAGGGGAAATCACGTGACATGTTTTTTACATTATTTTCTCTTGTATCTCTTTGCATAAAAATTGATTGTTTTGATCATTTAATTTAATTTGTTTCTCATGAATTACTTTATATGAAATGGAAACAATTTCATATCTGCAATTTTTTTATTTATTAAAAATATATAAGAATGTTCTAGTTAGTTGAGAACACGTACGGTAAATATAAAAATATTCTTTCAATTTCTTTTTTTTTTTTTTTTTTTTTGTTATAATAAATGTTTTTTTTTTAACCGTTTTATTTTTCTGCAAAAATTTTCTGAATTTCCATGATGCGGGAATTCCGCACATTCTGACTGCAAACACACGTTCAGTTTACAGAGAGGCGAGTTAGAATGGGGATCAAAAGTAGCGTTCATAATAGTGGGGTGTTCAGATTAGAGGGTGTTCAGAATACAGAGAGTTCATCTTTTGTTAAGTCTATGGAGTTTCGCCGGGGCCGTCAGAAAGTGTTCATAATACCGGGGTGTTCACATTAGAGAGTGTTCAGATAGAGAGAGTCCACTGTATATATATATACACTATATTGCCAAAGGTGACCGGTCGCTTGCGATTTTAGACGTTTTGTTAACTATCTAGAAAAATACATGAGGAATTAACCTGAAACTGCAGGTGTGTAAACAGTATAGTACAGGTTATATATTTCCGCGAAGATTTTTTTTCCGAAACCCCATGGGGGACTGTCAACAAATTGAAAAAGAACGAATATCTTTTGGATTACCCTGTAAAAACTAATGTAGCAAAAGCGTTCAAACTCGAGATTATTAATAAGTGGCTTATTGTAATATACTCTGTTCATTTTTATGAGGGTAGCATATATACTTGAAGTGAAATTAAGGTTTTTATAAAAACAGTCCCAAATTTCACCAAGTTTTTTGCTTATAATTTGCAGAGTTCTTAATATAAAAAAAAAGTTATTTTGAGAAAATATGTCAAACAACATTGTACATAATACTCTGCAATCGGAATTAAAAAATAATAATAATTGGATGAAAAATGAGCAGGTTCACTAAAAAATGCTTCACTGTGCATGCGCGACTGCAATCAAAATATAATATGCATAATGTATTAGCTGAGTATATAGAGCAACTTTTGTGAAAGTCTCAAAATCATAGCTTGAAAATTCTGAAAATTATCGTCCACAGAATAAGCTCGAAATCCGTTGTTCCCAAAAAGAAGCAAAAAGATGAGGCGTTGTATCAAATATCTGTTGATTAGTGCCAAGATAGCGTACACAATATTGCACGTACTACTATATTTGGATACAACCCCTCATATTTTTGCTTCCTTTTGGGAACAACGGATTTCGAGCTTATTCTATGGACGATAATTTTCAGAATTTTCAAGCTATGATTTTGAGACTTTCACAAAAGTTGCTCTATATACTTAGCTAATATATTATGCATATTATATTTTGATTGCATTCGCGCATGCGCAGTGAAACATTTTTTAGTAAACCTGCTCATTTTTCATCCAATTTTTATTATTTTTTAATTCCGATTGCAGAGTATTATGTACAATGTTGTTTGACATATATTCTCAAAATAACTTTTTTTTTAATATTAAGAACTCTGCAAATTATAAGTAAAAATCTTGGTGAAATTTGGGACTGTTTTTATAAAAACCTTAATTTCTCTTCAAGTATACATGCAACCCTCATAAAAATGAACACAGTATATTACAATAAGCCACTTATTAATAATCTCGAGTTTGAACGCTTTTGCTACATTAGTTTTTACAGGGTAATCCAAAAGATATTCGTTCTTTTTCAATTTGTTGACAGTCCCCTATGGTGTTTCGGGAAAAAATCTTCGCGGAAATATATAACCTACACTATACTGTTTACACACCTGCACTTTCAGGTTAATTCCTCATGTAGTTTTCTAGATAGTTAACAAAACGTCTAAAATCGCAAGTGATCGGTCACCTTTGGCAATAGTGTATATATATATATATATATATATTCAAAAATTACATCCCAAGCAATTTATAAATTCGAAATGCAACTACGGAGGGTTAGAGTCAGGTCTTCTAAAAAAGGTTTAAACATTTACATAAAAAAGGGCACTTTTATTATTGCTGCACTTACACTTTTTTTATATATCACACATTATTCTACAGAGTAGCACCTTATTCTAGGCTATACGTGTTCCCGTTCATTTAATATACTATTCATCACTTTTCTACACATACTCATCTCTTTATATATACATATATATAGTTTAATAACCAGTTTTTTAACGCTCACTATTAAAAGAATGAAAATAAAGGTAAAAAATATGGTTTATATGAATGATTAGGAGTAACTTCAATAAAATCTTATGAAAAAAATACACCCATCTCAATTATTTTAATGTACTGAATACTTATATGTTTGTTCAGGAGGAACTGCGAATACCACACCTTGGGAATTTGTGTGAAAAATTTTTTTATGGTTGATCTTGAATTGTTTGTACTAAAATAGTGTTGTCCATGTCTAGGAGATGTCGTTTGCTTGATTCGTTAAGATGGCGGGCAATCTGGTGGATGGAAATGGGGTTATCACAAGCTGGTGCTGCTACACGTCTTAATGTGTCTCGTAGTGTGGTGAAAAGGCCCTGAGCTCAATTTGAATAAAAAAATTCCGTATAAAGAAGACTAGTTCCGGACCGCTCATGGGTTACAACCCCTGTACAAGATCGCTTTCTAGCCCTTTTGGCCCGAAGGAGGAGCATCACTACTGTGGCTCAGCTCACTTGAGATCATCGTAAAGCAACAGGGATGACAATACCTGCGATTGCGATGCATAGACGTCTTCACAATTAAGAACTCTATGCAAGACGACCCGTTGGGTGTGGCCCTCTTAATCGACAACACAGAAGTGCCCGTTTATATTGTCCAAGAGAGCACGTTACCTGGAACACACAACAATGGGCTTCCATACTGCTCACAGATGACTTCCGGTTTGCTTTGGAGAGTTATTCAGTTTGTGTGTTGATCTGGAGAGAGCAAGGCATCAGATTCTACCTATTTAACATTGTTGAAAGACACAGTTAAAGAGGAGGTGGAATCATGGTTTGGGCTGGAATCTCACAGTCACAGTAACTTTCATCTGTGCCATGGAAGAATTCTAACTGCTGTGAAATATCCTTGCTCCGTTTGTCACACCGTATGGTGGTGCTATTGGTGATGAATTAATCTGAATGCACTAGATCAATTTTAACACAATTATTTCAAATTGGTAAATAAATCATACGAGTAGTAATTTTCCAACTGGACGAAAAATGTCCCTGATATTTTAATCAGCACAACAGAAAAGATCGCAGGTAACCTGCGATCTTTTCTGTTCTGCTGATTAAAATATCAGACCAGATTCTCTGATCAATAAGGTTAACTGGATGAATTATGCCCTCCAGATTCGACCGGGATAGCTCATTGGTAGAGCGTGGCGGCTTCAGCCAAGCGATCCCAGGTTCGAATCCTGGCCCGGACATTTTTCGTCCAGTTGGAAAATTATTAATCTGAATGGTTGATAATGCCCGATCGAATTGAGCTAGAGTCGTTGATAAATATCTAGAGGATCAAGGTTTGGAGCGAATGAAATGGCCAGCACAATCTTCGGACCTTGATCCTGTAGAGCATCTTTGGGACTATCTCAGCAGACAGGTGGCTGCCGTAAGTCCTCCTCCAAAGTCGCTAAATGAGCTAGAACAAGCGTTGCTCGATGTATGGGAGTTGTTTCCCTTTCTAGTGTCCGACAACTTAATTGACAGTAGGGAAAGTCGATACCATAAGTAGGGCCGGACACTTGCCTTATTAAAATCCATTTATTTAATTTTTTTTTTTCACAAAAAACTGCTGTTTATATTTTTATCAAACAGTGGACTTTTGAGAAAAAACGCAATTTTTTATTTGTAAATCATGTTTGATGTTAAAATTGAGTAAAATTCTATAAATAACTGTTTAACGCACAATTCTTCTAAATTTCATGTCTTTATCTTCATTTGTTTTCAAATTAGACTAAAAAGACTGATTGCATCTCAACTTTTGGAGGCCAGTGTAAAATAAATTGCTTACTTTCCTTTATTCACTTTAATTTTATTATCTTGCTATCCTTCATTTATTTTCAAATCAATTTATTTCTATGTCTATCTTTATTAACGTAGTTATTCATTCAAGTTCTAGGTGACAGCACTTGCTATCTTTTTCTTTCTCTCTCTCTCTAAGCTAGCTAGTTTCATAGCACATGGCTCTACAAATTATATCCAGCTGCAGCATTCTTTTTTAGTTGAATTATGTTGAATTATGCGACAAACTACGCTCGCTAAAATAGGCCAACTGGCTGTGAAACTGTAACTATGAAATACTTTAAAACACTAAAAGGTAGAAAAAGTATACAAATACAAAATAAAAAGTGTAAACTTTAAAAAAAAAAATACGTTTTCCTTTTTGTTTTGTTTTCTGTCATTAAAAAATTAAAGAACAATCAGGCCAAAATCTCATAAGTACAATATTTGGCTGCTGATTTTCTGTTGATATCTGATTTTTAAAAGACTGCTTTACGCTCAATTGGAATTTTTAATAACCACTGATACATTGCAGAATAATAATTAGTAGATGGACACAAACTATATTGAAAAATAAATATGATATGGCAGTTTTTATCAGACAAAACATAAATTGTGAGGGGTAGAAGTGATATTTTTTGCATCTTTACTTAAAATAGCATTTTTGAAATGTTGTATGCACTATTTTCAAAGACATATCAAACCTACGATTAAATGGCTGGATATTGATCAATCTATAAATATCAATATTTAAATCAACAATAGAGACAGTAGTGACAGATAATAAGAGTACGCTTACCATTAATGGTACGCCCCATTCTTTTCAATCCAGAAAATATTCTTTATGAACAAACAACACAAGCGATGGCGACTTTTTAAGAACAACACGTGCTCCCCTCCCTTATTGGAAACAATACTGAAAATAACTGCTTACTTGCATCTGGTTGAAATATTAGGAAATCCATACACCGGGACAGTAGTGACCAAAAAAGTGAGGGACCCAACTTTAAATTCAGCAAAGCAAATATTACACATTTCACTCCTATAAAGTTATATTATTATGCTCCATGATATTCATATTTATAATAAATGCATTGTTTTTCAAAAACATTTAATAATTATTGTTTGTTGATGGTTTAAATCACCAAATTATGGGTTGAGATCAGACGACGGTAGTGACTTTTGAGATATTTAAATTCCATTTTAAAGATTAAAAAACAGATTTTCACAGTAGAAGTAACATAGTATGGTGGAACGGAGAAACATTTTAACACTAAATGAGAATTTATATTGCAAAGAAATGCCGAGAGATATACTGTTCACTGAGAAATCACACTTATCAGATTTTGGCCCAATTATAAATTATTTCAGTTTTGCATCAAAAAATATTTTCTTAATTTTAAAGTTAATAAAACAAAACAAAATATTCCATTCTTGACAAGATATCTTGAAAAATAACTATTTCTCTTTCGCTACTCTTACAGTCTATATATATATATATATATATATATATATATATATATATATATATATATATATAATTATAATATCTTTGAATTTCAAAAAACATATCAAGTTCTTGTAACATTATAATTAAATCTCCTAAGAGATAATTAGTAATAAAGTGTAGACAGAATACCACATAATTAATAAATTAACAAGTGCAATCATAATATTACCATAGCATTTGCTTCAATGGTAATTGGCCAAAAATACTGAAAATATGAAAAATATTTAAAAAAAGAGAGAGAAAAAAAATATATATATATATAATAAACCATAAAATGTTAATAATTTGAAGTTGATATCAAGTGAATACAAATGGATTTTTATATATATTTTTTTTTCAATTTAAAAACAAGAAGTAAACTTATATTTTACCTCAATATTCTCTTCAAAAAGACCTTCATAAAGACTTTCAGTTGTTATATGTGCTAAATCTAGCTTCAAATCTAATAATGTAGCCATCAAAGTGCGATCGATGGTGGGTGGTCCAAGGATGTAAACTTTAGGAACTGTAAAAAAAAAAAAAAAAAAAAAAAAAAAAAAAAAAATCATAAAATTTTTAAAATGATAAATGAAAACTAATGAAAATTAAACTGAAATACCATGAATTTTCTGTAATTTTTTTAATTGATCTTAAGATAGCAACAAAAATAAAATCTGTCTTTCACTGACATATTTTAGTTTATCGCCAAAGTATGGTTTCAATACATGATAGGAATGAAAATTGCTTTAAAAAAAAAAAAAAAACTCTCTTTTATTTAACTTAACTTGATTTTTGTAAGTAAATATGGTTATTTGTAATTGATTTTTAGCATATAATGATTTATAAGACCGCCGCTATTTTGCAGAACTATTTTGCACGTGGTATAGGAGGTCCCTTTACTTCGGTGAGCCCAGCGGAAAAATTTAAAAGCTAAAATCGACAAATTTAATGCATTGACCAGCGGGGCGGTTAATACATTGGACGATTCCAGCGACTTCGAGATCATTATAGCTCCTGATATGCTAGAATTATAATAATTACGTTCGCAGGTGTGTTTCCGGTGACAATACAACTTTTTAATATTTTCAGAACTTAATTATAAATTAATACATTAAGTTTAAGGCATTTTTCTATTAGCCTGATAAATCGCGAAATATTCTCTGTAACTCGTACGATTATATGCGAGTTGAAACAATAATGGATTTAATTATACTCCAATATACGCTCACCAAAATAGGCCAAATGGTTGTGAAACTGCAACAATGAAAGATTTTAAAAGTTAAAAAGTAGAAAACAAATTATAAATCAAAAGTAGAGAGCGTAATATTTGTAATAAATATACTTTTGTCAACTAATAGTTTAATATTTTAAAATTTACGATGATGAGTTGAGAAATCAATTTAGAGATTCTAAAAAAAAATTTTAAATAAGGTTTAATTTTTTTTTCTTTCCTGTTTCCATGTCTTAAAAAAACAGAACACAAATTATATATCTTTTAACAAATTCGCTTACTTACGCTTTCTATCAAGAGTAAAAAAGCAGTGAATTTTTCATAATCGTTTTCCGTGCCTACACCAAATTAATGTGTTGTAACCTTTTTGTTTTGTTTTGTTTTGTTTTGTTTTGTTTTTTTTTGGCGGAGGGGGGGGGGGGGATATGAATTGCAGTCAAAACGTTAGGAGTGATTTTCAAGATGAACATTGAAATTTGTAATCTGAAAATAATGGATAAAGAATCCAATTCAGACCGATGTACAGCAGAATGCAGCTTTTGCAAGAAAGAAGAATCCATGCAAAATTTCTTGGATTTTTAGGTAGCTTTCAACATAAAAAAGTATAAAGCTACCTATTGCAGCCGTTCGGAGGAAAGCAGTTCCAGAAAATTTCGATATATTTTCACCGATCATGACCTCCAGACCCCAAAACCACCCTCCGTTCAAATGTTGATTTATATATATATATATGACCTATGTCATACGATAACGTTCGTATTTATAAATCAATTTGGATGAAACTAATTGTGTGTATTAAGCTCACCAATGTCTCGACCGAGTTCGTTGACCAGCTTGGTCCGCCATCTTGTTTCAAGAGGGCGGCCACTTAAATATTTAATAAATATTTAAAACTAAAATAAATATACAAAAAAGTTAAAAATTCAAATTTATTTTTTAATTCAGTGTTAGGCACCAGGATTAGGCACGAGGATTCCAGAGCATTTTTTGTTTTACCTCTATCTTAAAAAATGGCTGAGATAGAGCAGTTTGAAATTCTAGGGTGGCTGACATTTTGAAACAAGACAGCACATTACAAAAATTTTCATTGTTGTAATCATTTTCCCAATCATACGCATAAAACTATATATTCATATCCGTTAGCGCCAAATTCTCGCCAAACTTGGCGACACTTGGCGAAATATCGCCAAATTTGGCGACCAAAATAAGTCTTCATAAATGAAGCCAATTTGGCTATAGCTCAATAATTTGGCGAATTTCTTATTCTAATTCAGTATTAACGAATCTTTTGTAAACGTTTTCTTTGCATTTTAGCTTGCTGTTTTCGTGTAACATTAGCTGAAATTTTAAAGCGAAGATATAGGAAAGCTACCTTTTCCTCCCGGTACAGGCCGGAAGGACTTTTTTGGTTAATTTTGTCATTTTGCTAAACTAAGTTATGACAATTTTAGAGGAAGTGTTGAGTTAGGACTATATTTTATTTAAGATGCTAAATGAAATATCAACTGAAGAAGGACTGAGAAATTATCAGATGTGTCACACAACTAAGAGGGGGAGACCAATCAACCTATCTTCAAGAAAGAAAGGGCGGCTAGTTAGGTTATAGAATTGATTAAAGAAAAATAGAAGCTGAAGTTTCCGAAAATACCTAAAAAATGCTTTAAAAGTCAAAACGGAGTCGAAGATGAGATTAAATTTGTAAAAAATGGGAAATAGAGATAAAATGTATTAAATAGATAGCGGGGGTTGTGCAAAATTAATCGGTCCACAAAGAATATCTGAAGAAGTTAATTAATTCTAGAAGTAAAATGGTTATGGATGACTACCATTTATTAAAATGAACATTTATATGCTCAAAAGGGAGTAAACAATAAAATGTTCAGTATAACTGTTCCAGAGTACTAACGCCAATTTCAAAAACACTTAATTTCACATTCATAAACATACTCACCTTCTCATTCATATACTTACTCACCTTCACGTTTAAGTCTGGAGGAAGAGAGAAGTAAAGCAGAACATTTCTAAGAAATCTCAGAATACTCGTGGCATACAAAGTGTTAAATAATAATAATGTTTCTAGTGCAAAATTGTGATTAAAATTTCCTTAAGTCTTGCAAGGAAAATCTCCTTAAAGCGCAAAATGTGTTTTGAAAAAAACCCTAATGAAAATACTCATGTACTTAATAAAGGATCAGTCAAATTTAACTGCGGAATCCCAATAAAATTCGGTAAAAAAAAAAAAAAAAAAATACTTTTGAGTATTTCGCACGAAAACACGAACGCTCCACGCGATCTGAAGAACAACACCTTTCCTCGCCAAATACAAGCAATTTTAATGCTTTGAAAATTGCTCGTTAAATGAGTGTTTAAATGTGCAGTACTTGATGAATTTAAACTTAAACAATGAAATACTTTATTTTTTTCTATAAGATTATATAATGTACAAGTTGCGTGTTGCTGCAATTACATAATTTTACACGGTTTCACTAGCTGGATAAGTTTTACGTGTATCTTTAAAATAACTGCCCAATTAAGAACGCTGTCGTTATACATTGCGTATTGAATATGTTACTGTTTCCATGGCCACAATACTTTTCTCTTGTTGTCTCCCACACTAACAATATCGAAGTGAAATTGACAGTGCTCAGAATCGGATATTAACTTTGAGTTTGAAACAATTGTAATCAATTTAAATTTTGTTCTAAACAATATAATACGATCGTTCAATTACATTATAAATGTAATCGACAAAACTGTAGCTATAAAAGTGTATTTATTTAAATTAAACTTATTTAAACTTATTCAGTAGGAAGTATATAAAAAGTTTTTCTTTCAAGGGTATTTATCGTAAAAGAGTATTTTACAAAAATGTTTTGTGTCGCCAACCGATAGTAAATTGCCAGAAAAGCGAAATTTTCATTATTTTTTTACGGACGCTAAATCGAGGTTCCGCAGGAAAAAAAAATTAGATATATATATCCTCATGACAAGAATATTCTGTAATTTTTTTTTCAAATTTTTCTGAGTATGCGCTAATGCAGACCTTCCTTATTAGTAAAGCTTAATTACAAAATTTGGAAGACGGAAGTAGATATTACACCATATAAATATGGTGAAAACTAAAAAATAAAAGGGTAGATCCGCACTCATATGAAGCTACGCAACCCCAGAAAACAAACATAAGAATACAAATAAAAATACAATAACAAAAAATTATTAGCTTGTGCATCTTCGTACTCGTTGGAGAAAAATTCGGGGGGCGGGGGGAGGATGCCAGACTTTTCTAATAGGCCTCAGAATACCCTTGACGCAACGAGTGTTAAGTAATGATATTACTAGTACAAAAGTGTGGTTAAATTTTACTTGAGCCTCTTAGTCAAGGTTTGGAAGAGGGGAGAGATAACAAACTTATAAATATATAAAAATTAGAAAATATGGGGCACCATCGCATTCATATGTAATTACAATATTTAATGGAAAGCCAAAAAGTTATAAGTAAAAGTATATTTATAGTGGCATGTTCATCTTCGTATTCATTGTGAAAAAAATCAGGAGGGAGGCGACATAGTAATTAACAGGCAATGGTTTAAGCAATAAGTTGGAAATAGCATATTAGAGCATTATCGTGTGCAAGGAACATACATTCTTTTGCCGGGGGAAAGGGAAGCAACGTATAAAACAAAATTTGGAATAGATAAGTTGTAAAACATAAGTTGCCGCTAATGAAGATTGCCGGTGTGTGGGAGACAACGCCTCTGAAACAAAAAGCCAGAGGGGGCGAGACGAGAATTAAAGCTTAAAAATAAAAATTGACAAATTGACAAATGAGAAAGCACATCTTTTCACAAGCAACAATTCCCAAGATAGCGTAGAAAAGGTTAAGTACGGGGAATTACTAGTGCGATGGTGGTACAATCAGCTGAGACCATAGACATATATTCAATATTTGGTAGGAGGTTAGAGATATTATACCACATAAAAAAATATAGTAAACAAAGAATAGGGGGTCACCTTTGTATTCATATGGAACTTAGAATTTAAACTGAAGAAGTTAAATAATAAAAAAACAAGTAGATATTACATATAACAGCAGATATGTTAGAAATGTAGACATTCACAGGCGAGAAAGCAAGATTCAAATCATAATAAACACTTTCTCACAAGGAAAATTTCCCAAATTGGCATAGCAAGGTTTAAATGATAAATACCTAGTGCGATGGCGGTATAATAAACTGATAGCTTAGTCATACCTATAAACAAAATTTGAAAGAAAGGGGGGGGGGAGGGGATTTTACACCATATTAAAACATTAAAAACCAAAAAATAGCGGTCTTTTGTTCACATATGAAGCTAGACATATTCTGGCAAATTTATTAATTAATTTAGGTTTGAAATTACAATTACTGCTTTAATATGGGATCTCAAATAATAATTTCACTAAAAAGTTAATTAGCGATTAAACAGGTAAATATTAATAGAATAGTCCATTGAACCGAAATAAAAATAGCATTGTTTTTTTAATTCAGAAGCAGTTTTAGACAATTAAGAAATTACTCATCAGCACATTCAGACGCGAATGTGCGAAAAAAGGCCCCTTCAGCATCATCACTTTTTGAGCAGACACAGAGCAAGACTTAATTTGGTGAAATCGAAAATCATAACTATTTGTGCAGACACAGTGCAAGAGCAAAGTGTTGCAAAATCTAAAGTAATTAGAAGAAGACAGAATGTCTAAAAGAAAAGCAAAGACTTCGAGTTAAAAGCACTTCTTCAAACTCATTCATTAAAAAAAAGGCAGCAACATAAATGGCAAATTATTCAATATCGCCACAATTAAATAAGTTAGAGACTGGCGGCGTGGGTACAAGATAGATGAAATGGATGGGCGTCAGTAAAAAACTTAAAAGTTATTTAAAATTAATATCTTAAGAAGTAATTATGCTGGAAGTTAGAAAATTTGAGGAGAAATAAAAGTAGATAATATGGAAGCAAAATTTTTGAGCAGATGCGACCAAATGCGCCCAAGCAACAAGCCAAAACTATTAATTCATTACATTGCTGTACATATGTTTTAGGTATTAGCAAAAATATAGGAAATTATTATTTATATCTAAGAACTGGTAGAGTAATATATTTATCATGCAAAAGACACTATGTCTGTGACAGAAAGCAATATTTAACGTTAGACAATTTAAAAAATTCAATATTAAGGAAAGTTATGGACCGAGTTGAATACATTTTGTATCAAATTTTCGTCTGAATGAGAAGAAAAGAAAGAAATAGGTTTTACGATGCTTAGCCCGTCATATCGGGAGCCTAGATAGACACATTTTTCTTCCACGTGAACAGGTCTGGGGCCTCTAATTAGAATTATTGTTTTAGGGTGTGCCTTCTAGTCTTTTCCTTGGCGACAATTTGGTACATTCGTGTGCACTTATGAGCATTATAAGAGTAGTATGCGCCTATACATATTGTTCTGATACCCACCGGACAAACTGTGCAGAACGAGAATCCTCGCTCGAAATACATAAAAGTTGTCCAAAGAACCATACCTCGACTACGCATAGATGCAAAAGAAAAAGCACGGCGTTCCATCCGGTGTAAGAAAAATAAGCTTTATTGGAAAATAAATATAAAATACATGTTAGATATTACATGATCCTAGAATGTAAAGATTCTCAAAACGATCATCCACGACTGATCATCGAGGATGACTTATCGAGGGATGTTTGAGCGCAACGTGAAAAAAAAAAAAAAAAAAATCCATCATCATCGCGTCCATGAAAGCTCGTAGATACCTTTCTGTTGAATCTAATTTTGTTAACCATTCAGTTATGGCATTGAACACATATTTCAATTCGTACAGAATTTCTTCATAGCGTCTACTCGTGTAAACATAGTATCATAATACAAATTCTGATGATAATTTTTCCAATAAAGATTATTTTCGGTACACCGGGTGTGACTTAAAACCTTTTCTTGTGTATTTTTCTCAAAAACAATTTGTTGTAGAGATATGGTTCTTTGGTCAATTTTTATGAACTCTGGTCAAAGATTCTTATTCAGCACAGTTTGTCCGGTGGTATTCGAATACCCAGTATACATGCAAGCATTACTGTGCAAAAGTATACACAGCAATAGATTGAAACATTTCTGTGTCTTTTCTGTTTTAACCTTATGACATCCACGTTACTTACAGAAAGACACGTTTTTGCTTTATATAATAGATATAAGAAAGATTATCAGCATAACTACTTACCATTATATACCGCTTGCTTAATCAACAAATTGTACAGATATTCCATAGGATCCTCTGGGCGGTCAACACTTAATCTTTCGACAATATTCTAAAGTTGATACAAAAATAATTATAATAACTGATAATTTTATACATAAAAATTCTTAATTTATTTGTTATATGTGTACATACACTCTATTTCATAAATATGGCTACAATATTTTTTTTCTTATAAACAAAGAGATAAAGAGATTTTAGTTTGCATAGAATGTTCATTATAAAAGTTAAAAGGTTTTCGAAAAAAATGACAGTGATATTTTATTTTTAAAAATTGTATAATATTAATATAGTATTTAAAAATAAATAAAACTTACTTCAAAAAGAGTGCATCATAATACTACTACTTAGTAATGTAACTTTAAAATATCGCCAAAATCCCATAAAATCGAAAGATGTCATAACTACCAATCTTGCTTCAACATTGCAAATCAAGTTGCATTTACAAAGTGGAGTTTCATGTTGCATGCAATAATTTTGTACGTCTGTCTAACATGATGGCTCGATGAAATGACGAAATGATTTAAATGAACATGAAAATGAGTAAAATTATTGCTTACAAGACATGTTGTCTTATAACGAAAGCAATAGTTGAAAAGGGTGCACGATTTCGTGGAGTTATTTTAAGTTTTCTTAGTCTGGGTAAATCATAAGGTGTAAAAATGTCACCTGGAAGATCTAAAAAAATCACTTCAAGACGGAAAATTGTCGTTAAGTAGGTTTCGCAACATAAAGCTACGAAAATTATAATTCTCATGTTAAGCAGATTTCCTTCTTTCGCCACCAGCTATATATTGAACATATAGAAGCTCTGGAAATTAGAAATACTTAAAAATGTAAAGCTGAGAATGACTGACAGACACAAACTTCAAACGTTGTCATGGACAACATGGCCTGAAAGTATGAATTTGAACAAGTTATAATATGTGATGAAAATAAATACAATTGTGATTATCAAGACTATTATGATTGCAACTAAGTAGTAAACGAAATTTATTTTGCTTGTTAAAAATGATTCGGTTAATCTTCAGCAATCGGTTCTATTGCCAAAGATTGGCATCAGACATGAACAATGCTGAAAGCAACATTATTTTAAGTGAGCGAAGATTAAATTAAAGGGTTTCCACGAAAGCATTTTCTTATTCAAAAACACACTCGTGAAAATCAAGACCCCTTATCATATATAGAAGTATGATAAGGGGGGTCTAGGCGTCTATATGTTAATTGGCTGTGGACCCGATTATGGAAGATTAACTGATTATTCCATAGTTAGGGTCTTTATACCTCTCACAGCACATTTAGTGAAACATAAAGGAGAAAAGCTCCGTAATTGGGTCCACAGCCAATTCGCGAATTTCAGCTATCGTGTTTTGGAAAAATTTACACACATTGCTGTAACCATTTGTTTGTGTGTGTGTGTTGCAAACATTAAGTAGTAGTCTAGATGTTTATTTCCTCATTCCTTTTGACACAGACCTTGGCCGTGGGTCCAATTACGGAATATTGGTCAACCACAACATATAAATATGTATGTTATGGTTGTAAATAATATATTTGGTCAATATAAAATAAATTTATTTTATATTGACCAAATATATTCTTCTTTCAAGCAAAAGTTTTGTCTTAAAATTTCTAGAAAAAATGTCTCAAAATCTTCATTAAAAAAAAAAAAAAAAAAAAAAAAAAAGTTTTAGAAAAGAATTACAGAACATTTATTACCTGAAAAATGTCAAAAATCTTTTTATTTTCCGCATATGCAAATAATTCTGCAGGAATCTGACGAGATCTAAGTAATACATCCATTTTGCGTTTAACGTTTAAGAAAGGTTTCATATACATAAATTACATAATGAGATACGGTAACATCTATGAAGCAGCCTTTTTTTACTTTATTTTTTTCTTTTTCTGTAATTTTGAAAATCAAGTTAGGAATCAACACAAAAGCAAACTTTTTCTACTTTTCTGAGTTGTGTGCGCAAGTTTACAGTTACAGTTTTGAAACAAAATTTTGTTACTACAAATATAAACCGTTGAGCTTATTTTAACAATGAAATCCCGTCGAAATATAACAATTCTGTCAAATTTCACTGGTACATGAATCACCATTTTCTTCTTTTGCAGTTTTTATTATTTAAAAATATCGTTCCACAAATGCAATTTATATCGTTTTCTACATGTGTAAATGCTTATTTCCTTGTTTTTATAGACTAGACATAATACTGGCCTTGAATCTGCTGCAAGGATTTTTAAATAAACAAAAACGATTGAGGAGAGAGAAAAATATTATTTCTTCTGGGTGATATGAAACATAGAACCATGAAAAGATTGAAATTTAATTGATCTAAAAAAGCTAGTGATTTCGATGTCGCCGTGATCGGCCGACGTATTAGACTCCTTTTGCGTTTATAGCGTCGTCACCTGATGGGATATCGGGTAACTAAATTAAAATAAAATTGATTTTTTTTTGTTTGTTTTTTTAAATAAATTTTCAGAATAGGCTTCTGCCACGCTGAAATTTATGTTTTATTAAACTACCTGCATGACACCGCATGATTTAAAAACACTCTGATTTGATCAACTCTAAAACGATTATGGAAGAATGTATTATAATTAAACGACCAGTGGTGATCTGCTATAACCGGGTTTCCATTCATTTTCCTTTGACTGAGGGATTTTAAAGTCGAATCAACTGCTGTCGAAACAGCTAAAACAGCTGTTTTACTGATTGATTAAATAAGAGCAATTAAACATTTAAAAAGCAGCATGTGTAAAATGGTTAAGTAAACAATGTCGCTGCATCGGAGAATTTTATAACGATGCTTATAGAAAATTGGTTACTCCTCCATTAGCCCGTCAACTACTTTCTATAAAAGAAAAGAACTGTCGCCAAAATATATGATTTAACGCCAAACGTGCATGATCGTGGCGTCGCGTCGCATTTAGTTGACATCAGATGCTTTACACGTATTAGTTATTTCATCGAGGGATTTTTAATTCAACGTTATTATTTGTCTTTTTGGTACTTCTCCATTATCCCGTCGATCAATTTTCATAAAACTATCGACAAACCATAACACCAAATAAACAAATAAAGCAATTTTGCCGTTAGAATGTCAAAAAAAAATAAAATAATAAAATAATTAATTAATTAATTAATAAACAAATAAATAAAATACAAGAAATTCGGAAAACCCCCACACACCAAAGTGTCAACTATCAGTAAGTTTAAACAATAAAATTTACAATATATTAAAGAAAAGAGAAAAAATAATAATCTTGGATATTTATTTAAATTATTTTTCTTAACCTCTTAACTGCCCCGGACGTATATATACGTCCTTGAAAAAACCCAGCATGTACTATATGAATGGCAAACTTGCATGACCGCGAGCCAATTTTCACTAGCAGAGCCGTGTTTTGAACACGTATAACAAATGCACTTTCTTACTGTTATATCAGAAAACTAATTGTCGCGTTATTTAATTGCAAAATTAGGCGATTAAATAAGGTATTGAAGATCCCGTCAGATTTCGTCGGCAGTTAAGATGTTAATTATCCCTCTCGGCTAGTAAATAAAGGTGTCACAGATGTCATATACGCACCACGTTGACGCAATTTTTTTCCCATTTGGCGAAAAAAATAAATTGTTGTTTATTTACTTTCATTTATAAATGATTTTGATTATGTATACCAATAAGTTATTTATATCAAGCTATCATGTATTTATTTTTATTTCCTGTTTTAAAATAATAGAAGCTATTTCATTTATTACGTCATTTTATTTTTATATTGAAATTAAAAAAAATTGTATGCTATTTGTAACTAATATTGATAAACAAAGTTTTCGCCAAATTGGCGGGGGAAAATATCGCGCCAACGTGGAGCGTATATGACATCTGTGCCATATGTGTTTGTGACGTCAGTTGAAACTCATCTATTGTATGTAATTGTTCATCGCAACATTTTTCAATGCTTTTTCTTTTTTTAGTATCATAACACTGCCGTTTAAGGATACAATTGTTATTTTAATTAATTAAATAATTAATAAATCAGTAAAACATAATGAAAAATATAGGTAAAAGATGTGTCGAAATAAATTAATTTCTCGTGTAAATATATTTTTTAGTTGAAACTTTTTCGAAATAGTGTTATTTGAGCATTTTAAATATGACGCAAGTTTCCCCACTTAATGCTTTGAAAACTCGTAATAATTTAATAATTTCTCTTTTTGATATTCAAGTATATTTTTTATTACAAAATTTTCTACATTTACTGCTTTTAACACGCGATCATTTAATTATTATTTTAAAGTTTTATTTCTGTTTTTAATAGTCACGTGTAAATACATTTCTTAATTGAAAGGGAATATTATTATGCGTGCTATTTTACAAATTGGCAACAATTCAAATAATGGATTTTATGAAATATGAAATAAATCTTCTACAAAATAATGAAAATTTTGAATAAAAAATTAAAATATAACCTCAAAAGATTACTCAAATTAAAAAAAAATAATTGCATTCTGCACACAGCAAACTTGTCAGCTATATCCTTATAAATTATGGTTAGATTGCTGTGCATAGTTTTCGTTCCTATAAAACTTTTTTAAGAAAACTATTTTGACCAACTTTAATATTAAATATCTCTTAAAATAATTCTTCGATTTAAAAACTATCTGCTTCAGCGTGTTTATCGGACATTTCTTTAGAAAACTACCAATTTTTTATTTTTTATATGCAATAGTTTTCTGGATATTAGTCCAGAAAGACGTCAAGGCACAAAATCTTGATTGACAGCGGCTGCGGCTGCGACGGCGGCGGTGGTTACTTTTTTTTAATATAGAGAGAAAAAAATTTCATGTAAGGTTTTATAAGCTGGAAGCGCCCTAGCTGAAAATATCTATAACTAAAACTGTAAAATGGATTTTTTTATATATGCCCCTATAATATGGTAACCAAATATTGTAGAATATATGGTAACTAAATTTAAGTAAAAATGATTTTTTATGTTTTACTGTATGAGAGCTATACTGATGTTAAAAATAAGTAGTACAGATTCGACACAATTTTCTTTTGCATTTATAGTCACCTGGCGGAAAAAAACTAAATTTAAATAAAATAGATTTTTTATATTTTTAAAATAAATTTTCAGAATCGGCTTCTGCCATGGTGAAACTTATGTTTTGATAAAAATTTTAACGTGATAGGTTTTTTTACGTTCTCAGCGCCCCTGGTGGGAAACTGCATAACTAAATCTTTAAAATGGATTTTTTATGTTATCTATGTAATATAAAAGCCGTTCTTGATATGTATGTATGTATATTCCTTAGACAGATCTATAGTTTTTGTCCGATTTGAACAAAACTTGATGTACATATGCTTTAGAACACGAGTAAAATTACAGTCAACTTTAAAAAAAATTCAAACCATTTGTTGTGGTTTTGAACACTTCGCGGTCACCGTAGTTCCTCTTCTAGCCTTGAGATCTTACTAGTATGGTATTTGCTACACCATCGGTATTAAACTGATTCCGGACACCTTGTGAAAAGAATTCCTCACTTAGATAATCAACTAATAATTTATTGATTAAATTAGCATATAAAATACAGTAATAGTCCATATTAGTCTAAATACATTACTAACACTTTCTCTATGCGACTGACGAATGACAACCTCCCTGATCACACATTTTACACTACTGCGTTATGCAGTACTATCACACAGTTCCGGTGGAGTTATATCACCACCTCAAAAGATGATTCTTTACACACTCGCCCTATTTTATCCGGCTGTATCTCGCCTCGCTACCTCCGGCACAGTCTAGACCTCTCCACGGGTCTACTCCGATCTGTTCCGCCTACGCTGTATTTTCAGAACACTGCTGGTCTTACTCCTCCGCAACACGCTGAGAATTGCCCTCGTGTCATGCGCTTCACCCCTTTTGTAAGATCTACGGGGCCTGCCTTTCTCCATTCACGGATTTTCCCCACCTGTAAATACATTTCTCTAGAACGTTCCCCGTTCCCTATCATCTTCCCAACTCAGTTCGCTAGGAATTCAGTGCTCATTGTGTCCACATTCCACAAATGAATTAGCTCCTTTTATATTGACCCCGTGAACACCCCACAAATAGCTATGCGGATCAGGAGAAATTCCATTGTCAATCACATACAGAAGTTCACAGGAAAAGAAAATATATATTTGAATACAGTGATATGCAATAATGATTAAATATAATTAGTTAAATTAACTAGATATATACAATATAGGTTCTGTTAAAGTCAGAAATCTGACAACCCAGCACCCCCTTTAGCGAAAAATAGGCCTCTTAAGGGCTAATTTTCCCCCAAACACTTGATAGCTTTTGAGATAGCATCCAGTTCTATTAAGTTCAATCAGTTCATAAAACAGTTTTGTTTGATTTAATATCTCCTTATTGCATACTCATTTCTGTTGTAAATTATATACTATGGGATCTTTTAACATTAAGTTAAATGGTCACTCTATATGTAATCATTAAAGTTTTAGTAGGGGTAATTTTTCAATATATTCAATTTTCTATCTTTGATCATTAAATAGCAGAAAACTTTATTAAATAGGTAAAATCTTCTTACCTTCTTTTTTCCGGCTTCTGGCATGGAATCCATTATGTGTAATCCTTTGTGTTTGTTATATCACTGAATTCTCGTTTTATTCTTTCTTTTCACTTATTTGCCGTTTATTTATTTCTGTTTAAGCATATGGAAAGAAAATATTGTTATTATATGTATTGTGAAGATGGATGCGACTCATTTTTCTTTTAGAGTAAAAAAAATGATTTTAATATGACAATTTAACATTATTATATTTACATGTTTAAAGTTATAAATTTTATTCGCTTTAAGAGCGATTAAGAAAAGTCGAGGAAAATCAAGTTACACTAAATTAAACAGTCTTTGGTACTTAGAGTCTCTGTTGTCGTGAGCCCAGATATCAAGGGATTCAGCTGAGAGTTCAAGAGTTCAAAAGTTCAAACTTGTGGCTTTGACGTCACAAGGCAGCCATGTGGTTTTTGAGTGCATAGGGCTGGTTTGGTTTTTCTTATTTCTTTCTGTAACTGAGGGAAAGCTGGGATTATTCACTGGGAGACATAGGTTTACAATAATTTCCGGTGTCTGAACATCTCTACTGACGTTTCCATTGAACCGTGTGAATATATATCATTACTAAAAAAATTACACAGCTTGCTAATACATTTACATAATACACATAAATAGATATATACAAAAAAAGTAAAGTTAGACTAGGATTATGTTATTTAATTAGCAGTCAATATTATTTTCTCCTTCCAGCCCTTCCTAGTTAACCTACTAGACACATCCCTTTCCACAACACGCCCGATCGGATGACTAATTTCTGCCACTGTTGCCTTAAATTTGACTCTAATCGTTCCGGAACTTGTCTATCCATGTCCTCTTTGTATGTGATAAGGACACTGTATAGTTTCGGTTTTATCTTAACCCTCCCCGGTTTCCGATTAATCCGATGTTTATCTGTTTCTAACGGTCCTATAGGGCCCATAAATACTTCCTTGTTTCTCCTCAAGATGGAATTTATATCTCCAACTTGAGTACTTGACAACCCTTTTATCTCAAACCCTTCCGTATCTTTAATTACCGGCTGTTTCCTATCTAACACAGGAGTTTTTTCAAGGTCTTCAAATTCCCCATCACTATCAAAGACAATATTAACTACGTTATTTCTAGCGATAAATTCTCTCATTTCATTCTGGCGTACGTGCTTCTTACTGCCATCCGCTAACTCGACTATAAATGAATGTTGAAATGTTTTCTCTTTCCATCACTCACATTCACTCCCTTGTAAATTAACACTCTAAACATGACTCACAAAATGTTTCAGCTTCTTTAGCCATGCCTTCCCAATAAAATGAACATCTAATTCTTTGTAATGTTTCCATAGCCGCGTGATACCCTCCATATACAGTATGCGCTAATTTTAGAATTTCCTTTCTTTTGATTTTAGGTACGACTAATTGAGCTACCGTTGCTCCTACCAATTTCTCCTACAATAACCCATTTAAAATGTAATAAAACCCTCTATCTTTTTTTGGTTAATTCCTAAACTTTCTCTAAATCTTTACAACCCATTTGGGCTTTCTGAAATATATCTGAATTACTTTTCGTAACTTTATCAACAGTACTTTTCTCTACCTCCGTTTTTTCCTTGTCCTGACATTGTACATTTACCGACCTTGTTTCTACGGCATAAAGGTTACCCTTATCACCTCCTATCCTTTCCTTTTCATTCATTTTATCACTACTATCTTCTTTACCCTCGGTTTCTTCGGATTATATTAATGAATTTTCGTGGTTTAACCCTGACAATTCATTAGCCACTTCAGGATATAAAATTACCTGTTCCTTACTATTATCAATTATCACGCCAAGTACATCCTGATGAATTACATTAGCTTGCCCGAATTTCGGAATAGCTAAAGATAATGGACTTTACCCATGTCACGTCATCTGCGGATATGTATAAGAAATACACCAATAGGCGTGAAGAACATTTTAAAACAGCCTCCTCTTCGTCCAATAAACAGCCTTTTTTGGAGGGCATATACCCGCAGAGGCGTGACTGTTGCCACTTATGGGTAAAGTCCATTGAATTAACGATGATTTAACTGCCTCACCAAATATCCCTTGTAAATAGATACTACCAATGACACTTATTTCGCAGCCTGAATCCACTAATTCTGTCGCTTATTTTCCCATTTACACTAACCTCAATTATCTCGGGTTTATTTAATTTCTCTCCAATAACCTTAGTTATCCGTACTCCTTTTGCTACGGTTTTTGCCATAATCGCCCCTTTTGTAACTCTTTAATTCCTCGCACGTAGACATATTATTTACACTAACCCTTGATTCTCGCCCCTTATTAACGCGACTATTCCCCTCATTATTTACTTTCATACAAAAGCGTTGGTAATGACCCCTTAAGCCACATTTAAAACAATCCGGCGTTGCATCCTCATTCAATTTTTTAAACTCTGGTTTTCTACCCGAAAATGAACTGACTTTATTATTCCCATTTTGCCTCCAATTACCACTAAATCTATTACCTTTTTCTCCTCTAGAATCTTCATTGTTTACGTATCTTTCTTTACCCTTAAAATTCTTATAAGTTATAGCATAAGATTTGCGCTTAGCATCAAAGAAATATCACATTCCTTAGCAATTTTCGAAGCTTCCAACCAGTTACTTTGCTGCGTTAATCCGATATGCGCAGAAGTTTCATCATCTACAGAATTCACTAATTTATCGGTAATGATCAATTGATTCATCTTTTCATACGTGTCAGCATCCCGAATCTTACAATAATTTTCCCAAGTTGCTAGTAACAGCGATACAAATAATACATGAGTCGCATTTTGGTTCCTCCTAGCTTTCCTAAAATTTTCCAAAGAAGCCTTTGGTGTTGGTTCGTGTTGAATAAGGACTAACTCTTTTAACTCCGCATAACTCTCCATTTGTTCCCTAGTTACGTAAATTAGCAAATTATCCGCCTTACTTCCTAACATATTTAATAGAATTTCAGCCTGCTGGGTTTCTGGTACATTTTTAGTTTTGAATGCCCGTTCCAAATTGTTAAAAAATAAGCTCTATCCCTCAGTCCCTTCTGGTCGATAGAGTTCAAAAAGTGTCAAAAATCGATAGGGTTTTGACACTTTTAATCAGTTTCTCTATGCTAGATTCATTATTATGTTACCTATCCCCATCATTATGGTTGACGGACGCCTGAAATTTTAATCTTTCCATCTCTAACCAATGGCCCATTCTCAATATTTCACTTCTTTCCCGCTCAACCCTTTCTTCTTTTTCTAACTCATATTTCCGCTTTTCAGCTTTTGCCTTTTCTGCGTTTTCTAATCTTTTACACTCAATCCTTTCTTCTTTTTCTAACTTACAATTCCGCTTTTCAGCAGCTGCCTTTTCTGCTTCTTCTCTTTCCGCCAAAATAGTATTAGCTAACTCCTTCAGGGCCTGATTACTGACGGGGCACACTTCCACCAGTAAAATTTAATAGACTTTTTTGTCGTATTAAAACGCCTTATTCATGCGAAAATACAGCCATGAATAAGGACAAAATTTCTATTATTTTTTACTGGTGGAAGTGTGCCCCGTTGGTAATCAGGCCCTGAACTCCTTAATGCTATTGTGATGCCTTTTCAACGGTGATCCGATAAAAGATGTTTTTGGTAGCGATAGGACAATACGATAAAAATAAATTTTAGCATTTAATAGAACTTTATTGCGTGAACAAAGAAATTCTTAGTAGACGAAAAATTATGGCATTACTGTTTAAAAATTAGAAAAAGTATTAATGAGTTCTCGACATTTTGATTTAGTTTAAAAAGAAAAGTGCAGAAGAAACGTCAATGTCCGTAAAGTTCTTAATAAATGACAGTCTGCTTAGATTTTGACCAGGACTCAGGTCGTGTCTCAATAAATCTTTCTATCACTACGAAGCGTCTTGCTGCCGGAGTTTATATAGTCCCACAGGTACTTGGCGCACCTTTTATCTCGAAAAGTGGTCTGGCACCTCAGCTTTCAGGTAATCTCCCAGATACTTGAAGTATCCTAAATTCTGGAATCGAGGTCTGACACCTCATAGCATCTTTTGCCGCCGCACGGAAACTTGGCGTCCCCTGTATTCTCAACAGAGAACTGACACCTCTCGCTATCCTTTTCCCGAACTGAAATCTTAATTAAAATTCTCTTGCTCATGATTTTCACAGTGGGGGGGGGGGGTTAGGTCTGAGGAGGGGTACACTAGAGCCACTCATAGTGTAACAACATGTGGGAACCTGACCCCACCTTCAAACGAGTGCGTTATTGGTTTTTTCTCAAAAAAGGGACACAAAGTTCTTGCACTTTCGTTTTCTCACGGAGATATTTTTCTGACCAAGACAGGCCACCAACGGAGCAAATGCCTTCATTCTGGAAGGGTCAAGGTTATCCGTTATACTTCTAAAGCTTTCTTTAGTTCACAACAGAAGCTCGGAATTTCCACCATTTCAAAGTAACGCCGGAGAAAATGTGTAGAAAACATTCTTTTAAGAATTTTCACACGAGAACTCTCAGACACCAAGCAACAGCACATGGAAGTAAAAATGGATTCTTTACAGCACCCCCCCCCCCTTTTTAGAGGATTCCTTCGGGTAAAGCACGAAGAATCAACAAACAGTAGGTTAAAAATTGCAAGCTCAAGTACATCAGAGCAGGGCTTAATTTCTAACAAAAAAAGTACCGGAGCATTAATATTCTGCAGTAATAATAACCGTAGCGTGCCCCCACCCCAATACTGAATTCAGGCACTTTTCTCCAGGAGGGATTTCTGTGGCTCCGGGGAGGACATTGTACAGTTTCAGGGGGGTAATTGCACTTTTTAACCATTAAAAGTATAAAATCTCAAATCTTCCGGCGGGACATTTCAATGATCCGGGGGGGGGATGTCCCGCCGGGCCACCTTCTGAATTCAACACTGCCCCTCTCCACCGTCACTCTAATCTGCATATTTTTTTCATGCATTAAAAATAGAGCATTAAAAAGAAAACAGTTCTTTAATTTATATCTAAGGGGGCTCCGCCCCCTGCTCGCTACGCTTACCAATCCCCGTTCTTATTTCGCAGTCTCTTATAACCTAGTAATGTATCCTGTTTTAAAAAGATGATGATGATATCACGAACGGCGACTATCTTCTGTAATCAGGTTATAATGCTTTTTCATTTAAATGGGGTATTTTTCGGTTACCATGGCCTTACCCACAGGACCGTGTGAAGAGAAAACTGCACCCGGGGCTAAGTTTCAATTTGGCGCCCCCCCCCCTTTTGTTTTGACAGGTAATTCAAAACTGATAAAGTACAGAAAGAGAAATAAATTCTATTGAATAAACATTTCGAGTTTATTTTGGAACTTTAAAAGGTTTAATTTTAATTCAGAAATTGCAAACAACTAAATAGCATAAGAGAAAATTGCACTTATTTATTGGAGAGTAAATGATATTTTGCAACAGAAAAAAAAAGAATGATGAAGAGTGAAAAAGAAATTCCACAGAAAATGATCGATGACCAAACAATGAAAAAATAAATATATTAAACTGTGGGTGGTTAGTATAAATTTGGCGCCCCCTCAATTTCCGCGCCGAGGGTGAAGGCCCCCTTCGCCCCCCTCTTCGCACGGCCCTGCTTACCCACCACTGTCGCGCCAGCTTACGGTTGTTTTGGGGATTGATATGTAATTATGGATTGATAAATAATTATGTCACATATAGTGTTTTTATAGAAAAGAATGCAAAAGCTTCGATATGGGAGGAAAAGGAAAGGGTAATTTAGGCTTCGATTTTTTGGAAGCGCTTGCACTGGACTCCGGAGCCCAGCATTTGTAGGCTCCGGTTAATTTCGACTAATATTTAAATATTTACTAAAAGCAGAGAGATATCGGAGCCGGGCTCCGGCGCAATTTAAGCCCTGCATCAGAGTGGCAAAAAAAATATAAATTAACACTCCTTTCATTTCCTTTTTGCGCGTTCTGATATGACACATAAACAAACACTTAAATAAAATAAAGTAAGATAAAATAAAATAACTATATACAAATGTTTATTAAAGAATCCTACTCTGCTCGGCTCAACCAATCAACATGAGGGATGTCTCGGCCAGGATGATGAGAGATAGCATAATTATATGATTACAGAGCCAAAGACCACCTTAATAATCTGGGGTTGTTTCCAGAATTTCTTTTTAGGAATACTAAGGGATTGTGATCCGTTTTGATAGAAAAATGTTGACCATCAATATAATGCTTTTTTTTTTTTTATCGCAAAAATAATTTCGGCACACTCTCTTTCAGTAGCGCAGAAGCTTTTTTCACTGTCGGTAAATTTTCGGCTCAGGTATATAATGGGGTGTTCTTCAGATCCCTGCCTTTGTGCTAATACAACGCTTATCCCTTTGTCAGATTCATCGGTCTGCACTATGAGTTCTTTTTGAAAATTTGGAGCATACAGTACTGGTAAGCTTTGTTTTTTAAGTCTCGAAGGCTTTACTCATTTCTTCGCTCCATACGATTCGTTCTTTTTAGCACTTTCCAACCTAGTTGAAAAGTGCTTATGACTTCGGTTTGTCTGGCCGTCTGGCCGTCTGCCGTCTGGCCGTCTGCCGTCTGTCCGTGCTCTAACTCCCGTAAATATGCTCGGATTGCTCTGCAATTTTTATATGTTATTATCGTTATCTATAGCATGTTCCCTATTTCAACGGAAGTGTGTAGCACTTATAGTTTTTTTACAGGGACACTCAAAAGAATTCCGTTACATTGCGGTCTATGGGGAAAAATCATTTGCTGTTTATTTAAATAATGTTTCACTATTTTAAACGCATTGAAATTTATATATATCACTAAGGTGCATTAGAAGAAGCTTAATATGGAACAGGGTGTGCATAGCACTTATAGTTACTTTACAGGGACAGTAAAAATAATTCCGTTACATTACGTCTATGGAGAAAAATCGTCTGCGGTTTATTTAAATAATGTTTCACTATTTTAAACGCATTGAAATTTATATAGATCACTAAGGTGCATTACAAGAGACTTACTACGGAATATTGTGTGTATAGCAGTCATCGTTCATTTACAGGGACACGCAAAAGAATTATCTACTGTCTGTTAACAATAATTCCTGGAAGTGCGTTTTAAGTTACTGAACGCGATTTTAATGTTAACTTGCTTTTTGTCTATTACGTGGTGTGTATAAATTCTGTAGATCCTATACAGGGCAGCACAAAAGTTCGCGAACACATTTCTGTTTATTGACAAACTCCAGACGGAGAATTTTAAAATGTGCTACACGTTTCCTAACTGAACTGAAATTTAGCATCCTATGTAGTATATATACAATTCTATATATCCTATACAGGGCTGACTAAAAGTATTCGGATATTTTTCCGAATATTGTATATGTTGGAAATTCCTGAAATTATGTTTTTAAATATGTTATGCGTTTTCCAAATTGTTTACTTAGAAGTTATCTTTTAGCTTATTAAACGGTATGATTTGTAAAATTATTTTGTAAGCGTTGGAAAGTGCTACATAATCTATGCTTGACGCATGATTTTTCGTTCTTGTTTGTTTTTGCCTTTGAGTGCTCTCATCAATAGTTCCACAATTACAGCATAATATTTTATGTATTAGGAATAATACCCAGCCATACCTATACATCTGCTAATTTCGGCTTTAGTTTTCGGGGTCGGTAACTCCTTAATCGCTTGTATTTTTGCCTCCGATGGTCTGCTACATCCCTCTCCTACTACATGCCCAAGATATTTCACCGTTTTTTGAGCGAACTTACATTTTGCCAATTTGATTTTAAGTTTGGCGTTATTGTCCCTTTCAAGAACCACTTCTAGATGCCGCATATGGTCTTCCCAAATGTCTGAAAAAATTGCCATATCATCTAGATAGGGTAAACAGAATTCCTCAAACCCTCTTCATACCTTATCCATAAATTTAGAGAACCTATAGGAGACATTTAAAAGCCCGAACGGAATGACCAAAGGGTAGTAGGACCCGAAGCTTGTAACAAAAGCGGCTAATTTCTGAGCCCCTGGTGTCATTGGAATTTGCCAGTAGCCCTTCGTTAAATCCAAAACAGTTATGTATTTTGCACTGGAAATCTTTTCCACTCGTTCTTCAATATTTGATAATGGATAAAGTCTACTTTCGTGATTGCATTTAACTTCCTGTAGTCTATACATGGTCGCGGGTCCTTTCCACCAAAATTATAGGTCCCCAAAAGTCCCCTTCCACCAAAATTATAGGGGAGCTAAATTCTGATTCTCCCTCTACTATGAGATTTAGCTCTACATTCGCTTTATCTCTTTACGAAGTATTTCCGTTTGTCTGGGTGACGTTCTATAAGGTCTAGACCTGATGGGTTTTTGCTCTGACAATTCGATGTCGTGCTTAATTTGATCCGTACGTCCTGGGTCGTTTGAAAAAATTACCCCAAAATGATCTAATAAATTTTCTGATTGTCGCAATTGTTCGGAAGTGCATCCAGTTTTCAAATTACTTTCTCTTACAACTTCATCGAGCTTATAAACTTCGGAATCAGCACTGGGAAAAAATATATCCAAGTCTTGTTTACCCTCAACTTCACTTCTCTCTCGCGTCAAAATATTTACTAACTCTGTCCGTTTTTTATAGGGCTTTAATAAACTGACGTGATAAATCTAGGATTTCTGTCGCCTCTCTGGAACATTAACAATGTAGTTCGTCTCCGAGATTTGTGATTCAATTTTTCCCGGACCTATCCAACTAACAGACATTTTATTCGGTTTACTTGTCGCTAAAACCACAACTTCGTCTTTCACGCTGAATTTCCTCTCTACTGTTTTTTTTTTTTTTTTTTTTTTTGGTCAAACCAAAATTTTTCTTTTCCCTCATTCTGCTGTTATATTTTCAATAGCTAAATCCTGACATCTTTTTAACCTGTTTGTGAGATTAAAAACATATTCCGTCACGAGTTCATTTTCCTCAATTTCTTTGATTACATTAGGCCAGAAAAAGTAACGTAACACTTTATCCTTTGTTTTTGTTTCCCCTAAGTGAGACGAAATTACCTGATGGCACGCACCTAAAATATCCACGCGATATTTTAACGGAACAACTAATTGTACTCTCTCATTTCCGCGATTATCCTTTGTGCTTCTTATTATCAATGAATTTCTTATATCATAATGGGACTTATTAACTTTCGCCTTTTCTCGAATTTGTTTCGGAGATGGTTCTAAATCTTGTTCCGTCTTGAATTCATCCCTTCCTATTTTAGCAAAGTTCGTATACCCGTCTTCTTGCAACAAAGGCAGTAAACCCTTTTCTATACTGTCTTATTCCAACTGACCTTCCAAATTTTCTCCCCCTATTTCCGATGTCACCGTTTCTTTCTCTTCGCTTTTGAGTGAATTCATGCCCCTTTCCTCAGAGTCAGAATCAATATTTTGTTTGTCTTCCGGATCTAAAGACCGATCAGAATATCTTCTCGTTTGAGCTCGCGTTAACACTGCATTTAATAATTTAGGCTGTTCTTTTGCACGCTCTAATAACTTTTGTGTTTCGTTTCCTAACAAGTAGTACTGCATATCTGTTTCACTACTTGTCACTTCCGCTTTGGTCTCAATCATTCCCACACCTTTAATCTCTAAAGAAACTTCTGCTATGGGTAAACAGTACAATTTACAGTCTAACGGAGTCTTTATCCACACGTGATCTCCAGTCAATTGATTCTGATTGACAAAGTCATGGGGAACAAGGTCCACGGAAGAACCGCTATCTCTTAAAATTGTTGTTTTCTTTACATTCACTAAGATTTTACACAAGTAGGGAAAAAAATTCCTCAAATATCGGCTGTTTATTTAAATGACTGACTCTCGCAATATATTTTTCATTATTTTTAAGTTCCGGACAATTCCCTTTGTAGTGTCCGCTTAATCCACACCCAAAACATTTGATTAAGTCTTTTTTCGAATGCTCTCTCTTTTTCCTTATTTTCACGCCGTTCTCTCCAATTATAGTTTATTTCAGGGCTCATATTTCCATTCCGTGTACTGTCAAAAGTTTTGGATCTTTCAGATCTTCTATCTAAAGGGGGTTTCAGGTTCCACGTTTTTTTTTTCTTTTTTTTTTGACAAGCATTTAATTGCTTCGTAAGCATCCAAAAGTTTCACTAATTCTTCAGGATCATTAATTTCTGCTCATTTCTCTATGAAATGTTCGCGCATTTCTTGAGATGTCCTCCTCTTGATCTGATCAGTTATGAGCAGATTTTTCAGTCCCTCAAAATCCGAAATTTGTAAGTATGAGAGCCAACCTTCCAAAAAACTGTTTAGTTCGAAAATTATGTCTTTCCAGGCGGAGTTAGGGTTTCTCGGATGCTGACTAAATTTTTGTCTAGATGTTTCTGCATTCAAATGATAACATTCTAGCAGTTTCTCTTTCACGTACTGAAAATCGTCAACTCTGTGTTCAGGTTCTCTTAAAATTAATTCGGCCATTCCCACTGGTAATAATGATAACAAGTTCGTAAGCAGTTCATCTGAATTTAAATTACATTTTTTTTGCTTGTCTCTCGAATAAATTTAGAAACAACGAAATATCCGAATTCTTTTCATCAAAGCGATGCATAATTGTTTTGAGGGGTAATTTATTCGTTCTATCGGAGTTGCTAGTCGATGCCATACTTCTATCATCTATCTGTTATGTTAATCTCAATCTAGCTAATTCAAATTCACGTTCCTTCTCTTTCTCTGCTTCTTCCCAAAGTCTATCTTTCTCCTCCTTCTCTAGTCTTTCACGGTCTTTGTCTGCCATAAATTTATTTTCCCTATCTTTCTCTATATGTCTAATTTGCTCTTTATCGAATCCATCTGCTGATTCTATCTTTTTTATAATTTTCGGTACTGTATCATTATTTTCCAATTTCACCTCAAATTCATGGGCCAACATTTGTAAATCAGCTTTCCTAAAATATTTTAATTCCGACATCTTTTATGCTTAAAATTTAAAATTATCTTTTCCACAATTACAAAACAATGCAACAAAATTTTGCGTTTTTCCTACCAATTGCACTTATACATTTCTGAAATTACACTAAACATAATAATACACTAACAATAATAATTTGGGAACAATCAATATACACGACAATAAACAGTTTTATCCTATCTTCTAAATTCACCTTGGCATTTAGGTATAAAATACATACGGGATAAATTTTACAGAAAAAAAAATATTTCCAAAAGTACAGTAAAAAATAAATTGTATAAATCTCATTCAAGCAATTTTTCAATCATTAATGGTCTCCTTCTCTGCAGCCGCACTTAGAAGATTTTGATTAACTTAGAAAAAAACACTCTCATCTCTAAACATGAAATGAGTTCAATAGTTTTTAACCATAATGATCTATCGTTTAACCATTAAGCTAAATTCATTTAACGCGGACTTTTTGAAATACTTCACAATGACTAGCCTGCATTAATTAAAAGACTAAGTTAGCTTCATTTTAACTTCAATGTTTGGCAACTATTTAGGGTACAATTATTTTAGATGTACATATCTAAAAATACATTTCATTTCTTCATCTAACTGAGCAACTTTCAAAATAACTATGCTCTTAAAAATACACAACTCTTTTTTTTTTTCTTCACAGACTGACTACCATATTTCTACTTCAACATAACAAAATTTTACGCCACTCTGAGTAGTAAAAGAGCTTACCTTCATTTCAAACGGTTTCTTTCAGGGTATCTATTGTCTCTCTCCACTGGTCAAATAGGGGTATTTTCCAGCTAACTTTGTCTGGGTCTCTCCCAATGCAGTTTGACATACAGAATCCACTCTTTTTCTTTTGAAACTGTTGTTGATCCTTGTCGATTGATCTTCCACTGCCACCGGTTGCAGATCCGATAAAATATGTTTTAGGTAGCGATAGGACAATGCAATGAAAACAAATCTTTGCATCTAATAGAACTTTATTTCGTGAACAAAGAAATTCTTAGTAGGCAAAAAATTATGGCATTACAGTTTAAAAATTAGAATAAGTAATAATGGGTTCTCGACATTTTAATTTTGTTTAAAAAGAAAAGTGCAGAAGAAACGTCAATATCCGTAAAGTTCTTAATAAATGACAGTCTGCTTAGATTTTGAACAGGACTCAAGTCGTGTCTCAATAAATCTTTCTATCACCACGGAGCGTCTTGCTGCCAGAGTTTTATGTAGTCCCACAGGTACTTGGCACACCTTTTATCTCGAAAAGAGGTCTGGCACCTCAGCTTTCAGGTAATCTCCCAGATACTTGGAGTATCCTAAATTCTAGAATAGAGGTCTGGCACCTCACAGCATCTTTTGCCGCCGCACGGAAACTTGGTGTCCCCTGTATTCTCAACAGAGGACTGACACCTCTCGCTCCTTTTCTTGAACGGAAATCTTAATTAAAATTCTCTTGCTCATGGTTTTCATAGTGGGAGGGATTTAGGTCTGAGGAGGTACACACTAGGGCCACTCATAGTGTAGGAACATGTGGGAACCTGACCCCACCTTCAAATGAGTGTGTTATTGTTTTTTTCCCAAAAAAGGGACACAAAGTTCTTGCATTTTCGTTTTCTCACGGAGATATTTTTCTGACCAAGACGGGCCACCAATGAAGCAAATGCCTTCATTCTGGGGGGTCAAGGCTATCCGTTATACTTCTAAAGTTTTATTTAGTGCACAACAGAAGCTCGGCATTTTCACCATTTCAAAGTAACGCCGACATGAGAAAATATGTAGGTAACATTCTTTTAAGAATTTTCACACGAGAACTCTCAGAGACCAAGCAACAGCACATAGAAGTAAAAATGGATTCTTTACACTCTCTGCTTCTCTTTTGACAATTTTGTTCTTAAAGGTTATCCAAGTATCCCCTTCTAAAACTTCCACCCCTATTTCCTGAGCAACTGTCTGAAGGTCGGCTTTTTTAAATTTTAGTAAATAAAGCATAGTTACTATGACATTTAGTTAGTATGTACAATTTAGGTATACATAATATTATATAAATACATATGTATATAAATAAATTCATATACAGGGCTATGCAAAAAACTATATATATTACTATCTATGGATAAAAATTGCTGCAAGTGGGATTTCAGTTGAGTTATACATTTCCCATGTAATTTAAATTTTGACTTAATATGTGGTATGCATAAAAATTTGTAGATCATATGCAGGGCTGTAGAAAATATTTCAAGTTACTATATAAAAGTAGCAAATGCTGAAAATATTTCACATGTGTTTTGCATTTTATAACTAGACTAGTCTAAATGCTCGTCCTAGGACGGTGGGTAGAAATCATAATTTTCACTTAAAATTTGAAATGATTAATAAAAATATTTATATACTATTCATCTACAATAAGGAAAACTGGCATGAAACGTTAAGTTGGGGGCTTGGTTAATGCATAAGCCTCTGGAATTTTCACAACTAATTTGATGTAAATAAGATGAAGAGAAATTGCAGATGTATCTTAATTAGTAAAAAAACATATATATATTGAATGAAATATCAGCACAAATAGTTTTTACTCTGACTGTCTTGTACTCTAAGATATATAAACATGTTTACATACTATTCATCGACAATAAAGAAAACTTACCTGAAACGTTAGTTCAGATCCTAAGGAGTTTTAAAAAAAAAATTTTAATCTTGAGTGAATAAGATGACAAAACAGAAAATAAATTACAGATAATTAGTTAATTATCATATATTATACCATACTTAATTAGTAAAAGGAAACGAATATACAGTTCTCATTTTGGTACAATGTCGCAGACGCAACAGGGTATCTTTTTGGTGCCAAAATGGCGATTTTATTCCTGAGCAACCCGGTGATTTTGGTGAGATCTAGATCTATTTTAAGAATTTATTAGTTAGTTCATTATTTTAAAGGTAATTATTAAACGTAAAAGTATGGTTTTTAATTGAGAGGAAATATTATTTACGCTGTTTTAAAATTTGCAATAATAGGTAAAAGATTTGTTGAAATAAATTAATCTCTCATGTAAATACATTTTTTAATTGAAACTGTTTGGAAATATTGTTATTGGAGCATTTTAAATATGACGTAAGTTTCCCTAATTAATACTTTGAACACACGTAATTTAATTATTTCTCTTTTTAATATTCACGCGCAAGTATATTTTTTATTACATAATTTTCTACATTTACTGCTTTTAACATGTGATTGATCATTTAATTATTATTTTAAAGTTTTATTTCGGTTTTTAATAGTCATGTATAAATACATTTCTTAATTGAAAAACTATTATTGTGCACGATATTTTACAAATTGGCAACAATTCAAATAATGTATTTTTTGAAATATGAAACAAATCTTCATAAAAATAATGAAAATTTTGAATAAAAATTTAAATAGAACCTCAAAAAATTACTCAAATTAAAAAAAATAACTGAACTCTGCACACCGCAAACTTGTCAACTATATCCTTTTAAATTATGGTTAAATTTCTGTGCATAGTTTTCGTTTCTATAAAACTTTTTTAAGAGAACTTTTTTGACCAACATTAATATTAAATATCTCTTAAAATAATTCTTCAATTTAAAAACTGTCTGCTTCAGCATGTTTATCGAACATTTCTTGATAAAACTACCAATTTTCATATGCAATAGTTTTCTGGATGTTAGTCCAGAAAGACTTCAGGGCACAAAATCTTCATTGACAGCAGCTGCAGCGGTAGTTACTTTTTTTTTAATATAGAGAGATTTTTCTTACTGACTGAATCGTGCATTTTCACCGTTAAATCCTATAGTTTGGTGATAGTTTTAGGTAGCTTTCAATACAAAAAAGTATAAAGCTACCTATTGCAGCCGTTCGGAGGAAAGCAGTTCCGGAAAATTTTGATATATTTTCACCGATCATGACCCCCAGACCCCAAAACCACCCTCCGTTCAAATGTTGATATATATATATATATCTGACCTATGTCATACGATAACGCTCGTATTTATAAATAAATTTTTATGAAACTAATTGTGTGTATTAAGCTCACCAATGTCTCGACCGAGTTCGTTGGCCAGATTGGTCCACCATTTTGTTTCAAGATGGCGGCCATTTAAAAATTTAAAACTAAAATAAATATACATAAAAATTAAAAATTCAAATTTATTTTTTAATTAAGTCTTAGGCCTTGATACGAGGATTCCAGAGCATTTTTTGGTTTACCTCTATCTTAAAAAATGGTTGAGATAGAGCAGTTTGAAATTCTAGGGTGGCTGACATTTTGAAACAAGACAGCACATTACAAAAAATTTCATTGTTGTAATAATTTTCCCAATCATACGCATAAAACTATATATTCATATCCGTTAGCGCCAAATTCTCGCCAAACTTGGTGACATTTGGCGAAATATCGCCAAATTTGGCGACCAAAATAAGTCTTCACAAATGAAGCCAACTTGGCTATAGCTCAATAATTTGGCAAATTTCTTATTCAAATTCAGTATTAACGAATCTTTTGTAAACATTTTCTTTGCATTTTAACTTGCTGTGTTCGTGTAACATTAGTTCAAATTTTAAAACGAAGATATAGGAAAGCTACCTTTTCCTCCCGGTACAGGCCGGAAGGACTTTTTTTATGGAAAGTCGTCAACAGGATAATGGAGAAGTACCATTTTTTTTTTTAGTTTTATCAATATAAAATACATTTCAAGTTTGAAGAGTTCCATATCATGTGTCGGTTGGCACAATTGGCAAAAAAATCCAAAATGGCACCAAAAGGTGTGTGACGTCACTTAAATAAAGTCGATTTAAGAAGTTAAAAAAGCAACCTCAAAGGCTGAAGATCTGAATCACCACATCAAACATTTATTGCCAAACCTACCAGCACAAGATATGGAACTCTTCCCCTTCAAGCTAAGCATAGCGTCATTTTCACCGGCTCAAATTTTTCACACATACTATATATGCGTACTTTTAAGCTTAATCACCATGAATTCAAATAAAAATATATTTTTTATTTAATTGTAATGAAAAAAAATGGGCTTCACTAAAGTTATAATTTACATACAGATAAAATAAACCCATAAGACGCTATTCTCGTGACGTCATAGTAAATATGAATTTTTATTCACTTATAAAAACAAAGTAATACCTGAAGAAATATTTTTACCGAAATTTAACCAGCAATTTAAAAAATACATCCAAACAGCCACGTGTCTGAATATTTTTATTATTTCTCTTTTTTCTGGGATGAGTTCATACCGGAATCAACACACTGTGTTTTATTATATTTAGATTAAATTTTAGCAAATCATGTGGAATGTATACAAATCTATAGAAAATATACAGGACTGCTCAAAAGAATTCGAATTACCTCATCAACTGTGGGCGATAATTGCTGAAATTGGGTGTTGAACTGTGTTTTTTAAATTGTTTATTTATGTTGCATGTGTTACACAAGTAAGCCTCCTAATTACGATAAGTTCAAACAAAAATAAAGAGAAAAAAGAAACATTTCATCGAAACTTACATCTGGACTAGATAACTGACAGTAGTGATGCGAATTTATTGCCTATATGGAAAGACTGTTTATTTCATTCACCATCTGCAGAACATTTTGTGCTGAGCAGTGATAGACACTTATAAAGACTGTTTAGCTTGACTTTTTAATGAGACTTTCTGTGTTTTATGAACACTTGATTTGACTTTAACGACACAAAATTAGCCATTTAGATAATGACGTTTATTACGTATTTAACAAATTAAATGTAACCTACTTTTTGAGCAAAGGACGTATATAATTCGTATATATGCTTTTTGCTTCACTTCTTGCTCAAACACCCGTCTAAGAGGATGTAAAATGTCCTTCTCATTTTATCGTATATTAAATCTTTTTCTTATTCTTTAATGTGTGAAGATGAATATTTCTACATAGTGCACCACTACGCCACTATGGATATATGTTTTTACAGCAGTGGTCTTCAATATAGTAAAAACGCATAGTTTCTTTTCTCATAGGATATACGAAAATATCATATTCACACAATGATAAACAATATTGTTTCATAATGGATTACATGGTTATTGATGTGACAAAGCTACCAAACGGTAAGGTCATTCTTGCTTTTATTTCTATGAGATGTTTTGAAGATCATTAGTTAGAAAATAAACTTTGGAGGTAAACCTATCTCACGCCTAATTCATGTTAGTTAAAATATTTCTAACAATTTAGACATCTTCTTTTACCTTATTAAATAGTAAAGTTTCATCATAGTATTCTTGAAGTGTTCCATAATCTGTGCATGATACATGAATTTCTCCTTTCTTGTTGTAATTAAAATTGTGAATTTATCCTAGGGAAAAGTCAATACACAATAGCAAGTCTATTCCAGATGAACTATAAATTTCCCTGACTTTTCCAGGATTTCCATACCAATAAAAACTTCCAGGTATCGAGATTTTGTGAAAAAAAAAATCTTAAAAGTTGTGATTTTGAGAGTAGAATTTTCACAATTGATTCTGAAGCATAAACTACTGATTTTTCAAACAAATATTTACAAAATTTACAACTTGTTGAATACCAGGATATTTACTTCATGGTTAATGATTGCTTGACGTCCCTATATTTCTTAATGAGGTTTTTTTTTTTTTTTCATTCTAAACATTTTGCAGATACACACTTTTATCAGGCTCCATCCATTTTGCCCAATCAGGATGAAATTCTTTATCACATCACTCGCAATTACATACAGATGACTTTAACATCTATTAATACAAAAAACTGTTTCTTTATAAGTGATATATCTGGCTCTGTAACTAACCAAATTTAATGATTATAAATATTCAATAAATAAAGCTAACAAATGTTCAGTTCCCAAACAAAGTTGAGTAAACAGACTGTATCACCTAATCAATCCTATAAAACTACAAAGTTTCAGTGAATCTGGTATTAAAATTCTCCAAGTTACAAAGGACTGAAAGGTGGTACAGAAAAGGAATTGCATGAGAGGTTGAAATACTCTTTACAATATTTATGAAGAGCAAAGTTAGATTTTCCTTGCACTCCATTTTATAATCAGGAAATTTTTCCTGAAATTTCTCAGGAATAGTAATTTTCCTGACATTCCTCTGACTTCTCCAGTCCATAAAAAATTCCCTGTCTTTTCCATGCGGCTAGACACCAGATCCTGACTATCCAAAAGGCATGCGTGTCCCCTCTAAAATTTAAAAGAGGCCCCAAAATGACTGAAGAGAGCCCTTTAATTCGCATTTTCATTTCTTACATTATATTTTTAATTTTTTTGGAAAAGAAAGTTTGCTTAATCCAAGAGGAAATCCACACACTACTTGACAAACCTTATTTAACAGGTAAATATGAATGCCATCAATAGGATGTTAATTAATGATATAGCATCCTGATGTGCCTGTTAGAAACCAATTGAGAAATTGAGCATACAGCTATATGTAATAAATATATCTGAAGTATATAAAGGGAACATAAAAAAGCTGTTTAGTGACCTCGGCTAAGCTACTCCCGGGACCTAATATTAGTATCATTGGAGAATTTTCATAAATGAAAATATTGAGAAAACTTCAGCTAAGTGAAAGGAGATCCCAAAATGATACCATGCTTCCCCTAGATTCAGAGGTTAATCAGGCCCTGCCAGACACTCTGACAATAGCTACTCAGGATTAATCAAGTGACTTAACAGAAGCTGCTTGCTTCACCATGTATCATCAGTTCAATAATATGCACAACTTATCATCCAGATTGAGTATTGAATACTTATACCTTTATGTGGTGCTTGATGTTAAATCTTAAGCTTGATCATAAAATTTGGCATGCCTACAATTAATTAGGTGCGTTCATAATTATATAAATACGTAGCACCTATAGTCGTCGTTTGGTCCGTCCGTCCGTCTGTCTGTCTGTCCATCCGTCTGTCTGTCTGTCTGCATATAACAACGCAAAAACTACCCAACCAAATGGTTTGCAATTTAAAATATATTATCTTTGCAGAATTTTGTCGAGACATTTCAAATTTTATTAAAATCGAATCAAAACTTTAGGAGATATTAATAAAAATATTTATTAAGAAATATAATTTTTTTTTTTAAATCGGTGCTCTTTTGTTATAGGAGCTTCCGATGGATGTTAAATCGTCAAGCGACCGAGATACTTATTTTATGACAGAAATTAATCTGCAGACAATATAATTCATTTCACAGAATTAAAAATCATCAAGATCTGAATATTTATATAACTAGCTGATACATATATATCTGAATATTTATATAACTAGTTAAGATATTTGTATGAACAGTGTCATAAAATATATACTTAACTAGCTTTTTAACCTGTTCTACGCACGGGATATCATGAATTTAATTCTAAAACGTGCGTACGAACGCACCTCGTTTGTAACGTTTGACGTACAATTTCCAACTTGTTTTAACTTGGTATTGGTTCCCCCACTTTTTCTTGTAGAGAAACAATTAGCCATCAGAGGCCTGCAGTTGACTGGTTTACGATTAAGTTTGCAACAACTTGCTCTTAATCTTATGATAGATCTCTAGGGTGACTTTAAGATAACAACTCATTATATAGTATGGAACCCTTTATCTAGAAACCAATTTAACGGAATCGTATTTTTGATTGACCGACTGCGAAATCTTTTCAGAAAAAAGTGCCATTTATCATAGTATTTTCAACCTTGCGATATTTTTTTTTTCGTTTAAATTAGTAATGTAGTATTCTTGATTTAAAATTTAGTATTTCAGTGAAAAGTGGTACATTTATTGTACATATATTTTTAATCGAATATGCTGTATAAGACTGCAGCAATATTTTTGTTTTCCCGCTATACGTCCTTCAAAGTGGACAAATAAGCAAAGCAGAACTGTTGCCAATCTGAAGAAACAACATAGAAATTATGCAGTTTATTTACCTCCATGGAGATATGAAGAAAAGAGCCACAATTATTTATGAAAAGTTATGGTTTTACAAATACCTCGCTTGAATCATTTATTTTTCTCAGTAGATGGTGCCAGACTAAAAGGCATTACGAATGAAAACTACGTTTTTAGAAGGAGAAACAAAGTAATGGTAGTAATCAAAAAATACCACTACTTTCGTAATAAATTTTTTGTGACTATAAATTTTGCAGATAAACTTTTGAGTATTTTTTCTAATCAATATACAGGGTGTTTATAAAGTCTCGGACCCATTTTGATGTTTAATAACTAATAAAATAATAAAGATAGATTAAAATTAATAACATAAATGGTTAGATAGACTCAAAAAGTTTCATGACCCTTGTCAATGAACTTCCACGTGTGCCCCCTTCGTCGCACGGAGAATATCAAGTCTATAGTCAATTTCACGCCAGATAGCGGCAAGCATGTCGGCATCCACAGAGGCTATTGCGGTTGTAATTCTGGCTTTTAAGTCATCAATGTTCGACACTCTCCTCCTGTAAACATTGTCCTTTACAAATCCCCAAAGGAAAAAGTCCAGCAGCGTTATATCAGGTGATCTGGGTGGCCAAGGAATTGGACTTCCTCGCCCAATCCATCTTCCTGGAAAATGGTCATTCAAAGAAGTACGAACGATGGTACCCCAATGAGGTGGTGCACCATCTTGTTGCAAAAAGACATGTGGCTGAAGCTCTTCTAGTTGTGGAAATACGAAGTTTTCCAACATGTCTAACAAGATGGTGCGCCACCTCATTGGGGTACCATCGTTCGTACTTCTTTGAATGACCATTTTCCAGGAAAATGGATTGGGCGAGGAAGTCCAATTCCTTGGCCACCCAGATCACCTGATATAACGCCGCTGGACTTTTTCCTTTGGGGATTTGTAAAGGACAATGTTTACAGGAGGAGAGTGTCGAACATTGATGACTTAAAAGCCAGAATTACAACCGCAATAGCCTCTGTGGATGCCGACATGCTTGCCGCTACCTGGCGTGAAATTGGCTATCGACTTGATATTCTCCGTGCGCCGAAGGGGGCACACGTGGAAGTTCATTGACAAGGGTCATGAAACTTTTTGAGTCTATCTAACCATTTATGTTATTAATTTTAATCTATCTTTATTATTTTATGAGTTATTAAACATCAAAATGGGTCCGGGACTTTATAAACACCCTGTATTTAACTTACCTTGTCGTATCTTTATAGGGGTGAATAAACTGTGAAAGAATGTTTTGCTACATTGCTTCTTTAGACTGACAACACTTCTGTTTCCTATATTTACTTTTAACTGTGTCGCGTGTTTATCACAACAATTATTTGTTCATTTTTTATGTGTCAAAATCGAGTAGCGTTCAAAAAATGTATAGATTCATTTTTTTAATTCTTTTTTGGATAAAATAAAAATGGCAAATCGACAGCCAGAAGACATGGAAAATATAAAAAGAAAATGAGTAGTTTTGAACATCGAAACAAAAGTACGATTTTTTTTTTTTAAATGACAAAGATAGTTCTGCTAAAAATTTAATTAATATTTGGCTTTGATTGTATCTTATTCTAAATTTGATTATTCTAATAATTAATTTTGCATCACAAACAAAGGCATGTTTTAATATACTATACAAATCTGATTAATGGGTGTTCTGTCAATGAGCAACCAGTCATCAAGAAAAACTAGTTATCCCAAATACATCTGGACCTAACCTTTCCGAGTAACTGGTTTTATACTGTAATACACAATACAATTTATCATCATATCATATATATTATAAAGCAAGAAGCCCTAAAAGTGTATGTCCGGTGTAATTTCAAAAACTACATGATGGACTTTTTTTTGTGGTTTACACCACCGGATAGAGAAAATTCCTGCGGTCATTATGATGTATAATATACTAATATAACCATGATTTTTTATAATAAAATCTAATATTTTAATCTTATTTTAGATGAAAAGGTTGCCATTGGTACATGTTTTTCATCTTGGCGATGGTATATTGTTTCGTTAACTATCTTTGGGAAAATGGTTATATCAGAGATTTTTAAAAAATACAAACACCTCAAAAAATAAAATAAAAGAAAAACTATTACTGATTTTATTTAAAATACAAAGAAAAAGTTTTATTGAGAAATAATATTATAAAACGAAGATATTTAATTTAAATATGAAAGAAATATTTTTATAGCATAAAAGAAGTTTTCAATGTCAAAGGCAGCCAAAACAATTTATCATTTTTGTTGCCTATATTTGGTGCCTGGATAAGAAAAAATGTACTTTTAAGGCTATGATATATATATGATTATCATGAAAGTCACAGCAAACTATTAAAAAAAAAAATTATATGTATTGTAAATTTTACCTCTCATTTAGACTATTTTTGTATTTCCAGTTAATTTTTTTATGTATGACATCAACAGTCTTTTTACTTGATAGAATTAAAAAAAAAAAAAAAATTAATGTAATCTTGTGCAAATTAAAAAGGATGTTGACTTTAAACTTTACAGATAAGTGCATTTAGACGTATCTTTAAAACATTATGGCACCCATGCAAAGCCAGAGCGGGTTGCTAGTTTTGTTGTACAATAGAATTATCATTTAAAGATTATCTTAAAAAAGGCTCTGCAATCCTGCCCTAATATAGCAAACAATGAAATTCCTAGGTTTTGTTATGTTTCTATATTTTTTATTATAGCAAAAATACAACAATAGGCAATTATAGCAACTTTAAATCATTAAAATTTAACTTTGGTACTTTCATGTTATAGTAGTCCTTGAGGATGAATCGCCAAGTAACTAAAATTTATCGCCAAATTATAAAGCATGTATGACATTATAATAACATATTATGTGTATAACATTTTGTGATGCATTTATAGTCATATATGACATGTGTATATGATGTATGTATGGCATATAAGACATAAATAATATGTATATAATGATGTAGATAGCACGTATATGAACATTAGAAGTATATATATATATATATATATATATATATATATATATAAGCTTTCTTATGATCTTGGCAAAATCTTAACTGCAATTTTGGCATAATCGTGATTGTGTGTGTGGGGGGGGGGGGCACTATAACACGAAAGTACCACTTTATTTTGTTTAAAGAAAATAGATTTTCTATCAAAATATTATTATAAAACTAAAATTTAAAAGATCTTTTTAAATCTTGTCAATTACTATACACGCTGAAAAAAAGCAATTACTGATTGCAATTATTGATTGAAAACATTGATAAAATGTTTTGCTTTAAATAAACAATAGCACAAATTTACGATAAATTATACCCAGATTATAAAAAAAATAATCATAAATCATTAAAAGTTTTCAGATTTTATTAAGAATAGAAATAAAATAGAAATAGTAAATACATCTCTGGAAAATATATAGATATACATATGTATAAAGGTTGACACAGGAGGTTTCTTAAAAGCCAGTAAAGAACAAAATTGAAATCCAGAAAAATTAAAAAGATGTTACATTTTATTGAATTTTTTATCTAACTTAACAAATATTAGAACAATAGGGTACAAAATATTTTCTAAACATACCAGATGATTAGAAAAGTTTTTTTATGTGAATGATTTGACAAGAATTATTGCATGCAAATAAAATTTAAAATCTTATCAACAATGAAATCAAAACTTTACGTAACTATGGTATGAAAATAAAAGAATTCAAACTAAAACATTTTGCATGCAAAAATTCTATAAATTAGTCCTATATATTGATTTTTTAAATTTCTTTTTTACATTGTTAATTCTTAAATTAGAATTTTTTCTCATTACAATATCCAAAAATATAAAAAGACTACAAAGATTACAGTAGCAGCTGCAGCTAGTTTAGTATATGCAGAACTTATGTTCAGAAAATGAGCATCTTTCTTGTACTTTTCTGATAAGAGAGACAAATTACTCGCTTTTGAGTCAAGATCTGAAATAAACAAATTTTAAAGTTAAAAGTACTGTGGTCATTTTAAATACATATACTTGAACAATTCATAAAAGGAGAACAATGTTTAAAAAACTGAACAGGAGAGAGAATAACTTTAGACTTCAACATAAATTTTTGAGCTAAAATCTAATGTTAAATTTAGATACTGTTCAAAAATACAATCTACCAATTTGAAATCTGCAACTCTCTGAAATATGCCATTCACTTTCATATTTTAGCAATGGAAATCACAGTTGACTTAAGCCGATACAACAAATTCAATATAATTGAGATTTCATCAATTATCCAAAGAATTTAATTGTGTTTTAAAAGTTTTGATGTATTTTACATATTTCAAATTAAAATAAGGCATTTAAAAAAAATTATTATTAAGGAAAATATTATAAGAACAATTACAATTTTAAGTTATGCATTAGTGAAAACACTAAGTAGTTGGGAAAATATACTGTACCAGTAATTGAGCTAAGTCTCAAAAAAGTGTCCATTTAAAAAGTTCTTATATTCAATAGTAAAATGTAGATTATTTTATTTGCAATTTATTCCAGAACTACACATGACGCCTATTCATAGAATACATCTGCCAAATTTTATAGCCTGTAATACCTTAGATCCCAAGCTGTGAAAATTTCATAGAATTAACTGAATGTATAAAAAAACTTTAGGTTTAAATTAAATTAAATAAAACTTTAAAGTATTATTTTTTTTTTCAATGAAATTGGAGGAATTGTCTAAGTTTCCATTATAATTCTACAATAAAAATAAATTTTAATATATGATGTCAAACAATTTATATATATATATATATATTAAGCTGCTATAATATAAAAAAATCTCATTTTTTTGCAATAGTTTTGTTAAAATAATATTTTATGCATGATATGGTAAAATGAAATCATCCTCTTTAATAAAAAGCTATTTGTTGCTGACGACTGCATTTTTCGCTAATCGTTGCCACAGATTAATCTCGGAAAATGAAACATTTGAAGTTACTGGAAAAAAATTAATAGCTCGTAAAGTATTTGTCAGAAAATTGTTAGACAAACTGCGTTAGAAAGGTAAAAAATTGTATTTTTCTTGATATAAATTTCAAATCTAATAATTATGCCGTTTTTCAAATATTGAATTTCAAAAATTACCAAATTTCACAATGGAGTACCATAGCGAAATCTTCACGTATAAAAAGATAATGATAACGGCATTGTGTTCTGAAGTATATATACTAACTAAACTATAGCACGAGTCACAAATTATAGTAGCCTTATTATTCTGTTAAAATATAAAAGTGAATTATGATGTTGCGAGTGCAGGATTTTTATTCAATTCTCAACGAGTAGCATATTTTTGTCCACCTCAGTGAGGCATATAAATTTCATTATATTTGAAATATTGTAAATTGTAATTTCCTTCAAATCCAATTTGAATCCAACGGAAATGATTTTTCCCCATAGACACCATAATTTAACACAATCATTCATTTTTTATTTTAATGCTGACCTATTCCATAATAAAGTCTACAGAGAATTGGCCTAATTTGTCCTTAACAGCCCAAATTTTGTCTGACACATTAAAAATGTAATAACGCAATAGCGTTCGTATCGTTTTCAGAAATGTAGAAGGACATTCCAAGTAAAGATCCATAGGGTTTTAAAATACAAGGTCAAATTCAAAGTCAATATTTCACTTGATTAAAGGTGCGTTAAGAGAAATTGACCAGCATAGCTTGCTAGTTTTTATATATTTGAAGATAAATGAGATTATGATAAAACAACAAAGTTATGGCAAAGAAAATATTTTTAGTTTCTGATCAATAATCAATAGAAAAGAGATAGAGAAAAAAAAAATACTGATGCTTCATAAAAATAATGTTATTAAATAAAATCTTTGGAAAATTGTTATTTTAGAAAATTATTAATGACACAAAACTGAAAGAAAAAATTATTTATTACAATAAAAGATTTGTAATGAACAACAAGAATTTTTTTTTTTTTTTTAAATAATGAAATAAAATAAAATAGGAGGTATCTATTTTTTAGAGCAAATAAAGTAAATTTGAATCTTATTTTCATGTTTTAAAATATCATCTAATATTAAATGTGTAAGATAATTTCCAGATATTCACAAAGTTTGTTTGTTTTTTAAACTTTTTGTAAGGAAAGGGGAAGTTAATGCTTTAAAGCAGTTTTTTCCTCAACCTTTTATGCCTCATGATCATGACACACTTAACCCCCCATGATCAAACTTCCATGGCACACTAAAATTATGATGATGAAATATCATTACGAAAAGAATATACATCATTTTCAGTTTATTTACTAACACAAACAAAATGCTCTATCAGAGCTAAAAAAGGCCAAAATATTTTTTTATATTTGTAATAAAAAATGTAAAATTAACTTATTTTACATTAACTTTAACATTTACGTATTTTAAGTTTTAAAGAATATTGAAATTCTTATAAACGTATATAAACTTCTAAATCTGGTTGGTTGATTTTATGACGGCCGATTATCTACACAAGGGATATAGGCCCTAGGGGGGAGTGCCCTCCATGGGGGGTCTTTCTAAGGGATCATAACCCATATTTACAGCAAGGTTCGAAGAAAACCACGGAAAACTCTGAATGGTTAGGTCGATGAGCACGACAGGGGTAACTTCTAAATCTGAGATATCTGAGCTTGTTTTTTGTTTGTACTTTTGTAATATAGAATTTTTGGGATAGTTACTACTTATAAATGATTTTCCAATGGTCATTTCTACTGCATTTTATATTGTAATCCTTTCTCTTAAGGGGGCATAATTTTCCCTGAAAAAATTAAATTTATCTGATGATTAAGACCATTTTGATGATTCTCTTGCATATTCTTGTAAACAGAGAAGTAAACTTCCAAATAATGTGAATATTTTGGGCAGACTGAATATTTTCATAGTCAGCCTAACCGATAACTATACAGTAGTATGGCTGAATAGGCCAAATACCAAACATTCGTCACATCCCTAGAAGACGTGGCATAATTATCATTCTTCATTGCAATTCTAATCGAATTATATATAAATAACTTAAAAGTGAGTTAAAGTAGATCTTATTACTTTTCAGGAGACACATACAAGGCTCCCAACACATTTCAGTCCTCCCAAAAGGGGAAAGGGGACCATTTTTAATTTAAAAGGGAATTTTTGGGAACCATTTTTACTTAAAAGGGGGACTTTGGGAGATCATTTTTATTTAAAAGGGGGGCAAAAAAGGTATCACATGTCTAAAAATATTGCACCAAGTTTTCCCAATATGCAAATTCTTTAAAATTTTCTCAGAAAATATGTTAATTGGTTATCTTTACAAAAAAAATATGTCAGTAAACAAAGTTACACAGCTTTATTTAACACATTTAAATATCCTACTGCAAGATGGAACAACGGTCGGCAACTGGCGGACCGCGGTCCACAACCGGACCACAGAAGGTCAAATCGTGGACCGCCAAAAATTTTCAATTTGAATAAATAGTTTATTAAAACAATTATCTCAACTATTATCTTCAATTATCTCAACTATTATCTTCAATTATCTCTAATTATTTAACAATTATCTGCTTTTTCTATTTTATAATGTGTATATAAATTTTTTCAGAACGTATACTTGTGTATATAGTAATTTTTCATAACGAATACCTGATTTTTCTATTCTATAGTGTATGTATGTGTAAAAATAACAATTTAAAATTAATAAGTACTAATATTACTTAAGTGTTTTTTCTCTGGACCTCGATAAAAATTTTCCAAAATATTCGGACCCTACTTAAAATTACTTGCCGACCCCTGATTTAGAACATCAAAAAATGATTTGGAATAAAATATAAACAGTAAAAATTAACACATCTAAGAAAATAATATATCAATCAATTGTTAAGGGAGTTACACATTAACAATTACAAAAGTACAGTGCATTTCTTGGAATTTAACATCGAGTAACAGTAATCAGTGAATAAAAAAAGCACAGCATAACAGAGACTTCTGTTGAGTAATAAAATTTAAAATTACACTAAATGTTAATTATTAACCTCAAACATAAAATTCAATTCTTTTCTACACAATAGAAGCTGAAATAAACTCTAATGTTCATCCAAAAAAGCATAGTATCAGTATACGAACACCATCCCCCCCCCTCCCCCCCATGGGAGTGATCAAAACCAATATTGAATCAACTGTTACTCGTAATCATCTTACATATTAAATTTAGTGAAATTCTATCCGAAACATGCCGAGATCTGGCTATCACGAAAATCATTAAAAATGCGACCCAGTAACACCATCTGTTGGGTGAAATACACCAAAATCCAATCAGCATCAATTTATGTTAACAGTTAACTTCAGTTTGATGAAATATTACCCCAAAGAAGCTGAGAAAACTGGAAATTATTTTCATGATTCCAATACTTTCTTCTGATAAGAGAAATTGTAATTAAGATTTCCTTTAATATCTGAGTTATACTTCTCCATCAAAACTGAAACAAAACTACATCTATAACAATATAGAAGTTTGTCTGTGTGCTGAAGAGACTGCTGCGCATAGAGTTACAAGATTTGGCAAGGAGGTACCTGTATGTCTAAAGTTAGTTTTTGGATTTTTTTTAATTTGATTTTTTCTGCAATTTTTTACCTCTTTTCTCAATGTTTCATGGTGAATTTTTCACATTAATAAAAGGAATTCAGTTTCAATTTTTTAGCCCAGTAGTAAATTTTTTCCTTTTTTCAATGAAGTTTATTCGAAATTTGTACAGTGATTTTTAATTTTTCTCGAATGTTTTATGCAAATTTCAGCCTTTTGTGCAACTTGTAATTTATTGACATTTGTAAAAAGAATTCGGTTTCAAACTTTTAGCCTTAATGTAATATATTTTGTCCTTCTGCGATTGTGTACTTTGATTTGAATTTTCAGAGGGGTTTTTTTTTTGCGTTCGGAGGCAATTTTTTGATATTTGTGAAAGAATTCCAATTACAATGTTAACTAGTAATTTTGTTTCTTTTGCAATTTTTAACACTTTCCAACCTAGTTGAAAAGTGTTTATGACTTCGGTTTGTCTGGCCATATGGCCGTCTGTTGTCTGGCCGTCTGTCCATGCTCTAACTCCCATAAATATGCTCGGATTTCTCAGCAATTTTTATATGTTGTTGTCGTTACCTATAGCACGTTCCCTATTTCAACAGAAGTGTGTAGCACTTATACTTTTTTTACAGGGACACTCAAAAGAATTCCGTTGCATTGCGATCAATGGGGAAAAATCATTTGCGGTTTATTTAAATAATGTTTCACTATTTCAAACGCATTGAAATTTATATATATCACTAAGGTGCATTAGAAGAAGCTTAATATGGAATAGGGTGTGCATAGCACTTATAGTTACTTTACAGGGACAGTCAAAAGAATTCCGTTACATTACGTCTAGGGAGAAAAATCGTCTGCGGTTTATTTAAATAATGTTTCACTAATTTAAACGCATTGAAATTTATATATATCACTAAGGTGCATTACAAGAGGCTTACTACAGAATAGTATGTGTATAGCAGTCATCGTTCATTTACAGGGACACACAAAAGAATTCTCTACTGTCTGTTAACAATAATTCCTGGAAGTGCGTTTTAAGTTACTGAACGCGATTTTAATTTTAACTCGCTTTTTATCTATTATGTGGTGTGTATAAATTCTGTAGATCCTATACAGGGAAGCACAAAAGTTCACGAACACATTTCCGTTTATTGACAGAAATTCCACACGGAGAATTTTAAACTGTGCTACGCGTTTCCTAACTGACCTGAAATTTAGCATCCTATGTAGTATATATACAAATCTATAGATCCTATACAGGGCTGAATAAAAGTATTCGGATATTTCTCCGAATATTGTATATGTTGGAAATTCCTGAAATTATGTTTTAAAATATGTTATGCGTTTTCCAAATTGTTTACTTAGATGTTATCTTTAGCTTATTAAACGGTATGATTTGTAAAATAATTTTGGAAGCGTTGGAAAGTGTTACATAACCTATGCTTGACGCATGATTTTTCATTCTTGTTATGTTTTGCAGTGATTTTATGCAAAGTAGTAAAAAGAATCCAGTTTCAATTGTTTTAGTCCATTTTTTGACATTCTGAAAAGGAATCCAGTTTTAATCGTTTTGGCCCAGTTTAATAAATTTTGTCCTCTTTTCAATAAAATTTATTCAGAATTTGCGGATGATTTTTGAATTTTTGTCTAATTTTTTATGCAATTTGAGTTTTTTTTTCTTTTTTTTTTTCTCATAATAAATTTTGTTTCGTCCTCTGAGATTTTTGATTTTTTGATGATTTTTAACATTTTTCCACATTTTACGACATCTTTTGACATTTGTGACAGAATTCTGATTACAATGTATGCCCATTAAAGTAAATTTTGTCCTCTATAATTTTTGAACTTTTAGCAATTTTTAAAGTATTTTTTTTTTTTTTTGCATTTTGCTATAATTTTTCACTTTAGCAATTGTTTTTACCAGTCACTAAAAGGAGACTAAGGGGACCAAAATGTATAAAAGGGAACTAAAGAGGGCCTTTTTCTGAAAAGGAGACTTTAGGGAGGAAAAAAGGGACCATTTGGGAGGCTTGCACATAAAAAGAAGCAATATATCCAAATGAGTGATGTATCAAGGCACGATCTAATGAGGGTCTATTAGAATAGGATTTCAAAGAGAATTATAATACAATTATCTGATTCATATGCTAAGGAATTTGGATTTTATTAGAGTTTCCTGGAAAGGCTATTCTTTAGTTTTGCGCTTTATTTTCAATATGGATATTAACAAGGATTGACATTATCCTTAAAGGTGTTCAGGTGCAAAAAAAAAAATTTCAGACCATATATATATATATATATATATATATATTTTTTTTTTTTTTTTTTTTTTTTTTCCAAAAGAAATAAAAAAAAATAAGGTCTTTACGTCTCATTAGGACCTTTCTGTAAGTGATGCAGATATGTGTGAGCAGGTGCAAGCTTTTTTGAGGACTGATTTATTTATTTAAGTCTTTAGGCCTCATCAGAATCCTTTATAAGCGAGGGTCCTGAATGCATTAGACCCACTGCACACCCCCTAATGTTAACATTAGTCATGGTGGCAAGAACTATAAAAAGATTTAATAATAAAAATGAAAGACTGTATTAAAGATTTTTAATTATGTGATTAAAGAATTCACATGATTTAATAGCACTGTAGTGATTACTGTAAATGTAACATGTGACTCTAATAAGGCTAAAAAATTTTTGGAATAATTAAGAAAATGAATTATAAATCCCTCTCCTTCTCTAAAAATGAAAAAAATCTCCCCAAAAATTTGGACTACAGAGGAATAATTCCGCTTAAAAATCACACTCTGCATAAAATTGGGTACTAGTTATTTATATTAATAAAAGAACGTTTTTGTCTGTGTGTGTGTGTGTTTGTTGACGATAGCTAGCAAAATCTACAGCTCACACAGGTCTGAAAATTTGGATTTAGGTAGTTCAAAACATGTCCTGATGCTCTTGAGTCTCGGATTTTTAATATTCTGATAATTAGACAACGACAAGATATTAATTAAAAACTAATCAAAAACTAATCTCTTTCTTTGCAAAATAGCACAAAAGCTTCCGTGCATGTCCAAAACTCATTTATGCATCAGAAGGAAAAAGAAGAAGCGAACAAGCTTTTTTAACACTTTCCAACCTAGTTGAAAAGGGTTTATGACTTCGGTTTGTCTGGCCGTCTGCCGGTGCTCTAACTCCCGTAAATATGCTCGGATTGCCTTGCAATTTTTATATGTTATTGTCGTTATCTATAGCATGTTCCCTATTTCAACTGAAGTGTGTAGCACTTATAGTTTTATTACAGGGACACTCAAAAGAATTCTGTTACATTACGGTCTATGGGGAAAAATAATTTGCGGTTTATTTTAATGATGTTACACAATTGCAAACACATTGTAATTGATATATATCACTAAGATGTATTACAAGAAGCTTAACATGGAATAGGGTGTGCATAGCACTGATAGTTAATTTGCAGGGATAGTCAAAAGAATTCCGTTACATTACGTCTATGGAGAAAAATTGTCTGCAGTTTATTTAAATAATGTTTCACTATTTTAAACGCATTGAAATTTATATATATCACTAAGGTGCATTACAAGAGGCTTACTACTGAACATTGTGTGTATAGCAGTCATCGTTCGTTTACAGGGACACACAAAAGAATTCTCTACTGTCTGTTAACAATAATTCCTGGAAGTGTGTTTTAAGTTACTGAACGCGATTTTAAATTTAACGCACTTTTTGTTTATTACGTGGTGTGTATAAATTCTGTAGATCATATACAGGGCAGCACAAAAGTTTGCAAACACATTTCTGTTTACTAATAGAAACTCCAGAAGGAGAATTTTAAACTGTGCTACGCGTTTCTTAACTAAACTAAAATTTAGCATCCTATGTAGTATATATACAAATCTATAGATCATATACAGGGCTGAATAAAAGTATTCGGATATTTTTCCGAATATTGTATACGTTGGAAATTCCTGAAATTATGTTTTAAATATGTTATGCGTTTTCGAAATTGTTTACTTAGATGTTATCTTTCAGCTTATTAAATGGTATGATTTGTAAAATTATTTTGGAAGCGTTGGAAAGTGTTACATAATATATGCTTGACGCATGATTTTTCGTTCTTGTTTTTTATGTGTGTGTGTTATTTTGTACTTTTAAATCGGCATAAAAACATTCGTTACAGTTATAATTGGACAACATATTCAGAAAGATCATACTGTTATGTCTCAAATGCAGCAATCAATTTGAAAAATTATCATCGTTAACCTTTTTAAATTTTTTTTCCAAAAAGGGTCATTTTTCTCCCTTATGTCAACGCCCCTCCAGGGCACAATTTTAAAAGGTATCGCCAAACCAAAAATAAGCTCTAAAAGCTAAAACCTTCTTCTAATCAATGGTGAAATTTATTTTTTTTAAATATAAATTTTAATGCTTTCAAAATGCAGGTCACTCTGTGCCTCACAGAGACTATCTTTTTTTCTACGCTGAAAGTAACTAAACATCTGTATTTCAACACAATCTTTTTAGAGCATATCGGTAAGCAAGATTTACAGCATCTACAAAATTTCCAAAACATTCAGACGTGCAGAAGTACTTTAAATAAAATCCGAGAAATTAAAAAAAAACAAAAAAACACCAGAGCAAAAAAGCAGGTGTTTTAGTTTGGTTTTCTCTGCTTCAATTCATGTTTTCACTACTAAATATGCATATTTTCTCACAAAATTTTAAAGAGAGCTTGGATACAGTTATATTTATAACCGATTGAAATTTCAGAAAGTTTGGGAGATGAGAACTATTTTTTTTATTGTCATGTTAAAAGAGTCAACGTGAAAACAAACAAACAAAAAAGAAAGTGAGAAGAAAACATTTCTTTTACAACTAAATAACAATATTTTTTCACTAAATTTTAATTTTTACATGGACTGCGAAACAGTTTATTTGTAATCGATAAAGATTTCAAAGAGTTCGGGCAACAAGAACTTTATCTTTAAAGCTATGAAACGATCCTATGTGAAAAACAAGAAAATGTCTTTTTACGAGCGCTTTTACACTAAATATCAATATTTTTCTGTTAAAAAAATAATTACATGCAAAGTCGGATTAGAGATATAAAATACAAACTTGAGGTTTGTTTAAATTTACTATCACAGGCCTGAGCAACGCCGGGTGGGTCAGCTAGTTTCTATATAAAAGGAGATTTTAAAATGAGAAAAATAACCTTGAAATTTTTTTTTTATGTTATTCATAATTTTCTTTAGCTTAATTTCGCATCAGACTCTTATCACATAAAATTTTTCAGACTCCAGTAGACTCTGGAAAAAGAGAAGCCTGAACTCATCACTAGTACAATTTTTTTATAGACTGTGTGATTCTCAAATTTCGTTACTCCTATGATGTAAATATGTGAATTGGATTAAAAAGTTATGTTTACCTGGGGGCTTATCTTTAACAAAACAATTATTTAATGCAATTATACAACTCAACTACTTTACCCTAATATCCAACAGAATAAAGTTCATCACAAGATATTCAACTCATTACATATAAATTAACAATTCTTGGAATTATTTAATAAAAAACAATAAAAATAGCTGACACAGACAGAAGTTTTTTTTAACTTTTATGTAAAACATAAAACAAATACATATATTGGAAAAAAATGCATATAAGAAATTACCAGAGAGGGCAGCTCCTCTTTGTAAAACATCATCAATATTTTGAACCATAATTCTTTGAACATCCTGTAGTTCTGTGTTCAGATGCGTAAGATTTCTTCTGGCACGATTATCACAATAGGATTTTTTGGCTTTCTGCATATATGTATCTGTAAATAAAATATTAGTTAAATCATAGAAAAAAAACTATCTTACACTTAAAAGGCAAAAAACTGCTTAATAATACTATAAAATTAAAAAATGTGCACAGTCTTTTGAAAGACCGTTGTCTTTTCTTCATCAGACCAAAAAAGACATGATACCACTCTGGAGACCGAAGCAAGACTTGAATAATATTTTATGCTATCCTCCTTCAAAAGTCCTTGTGCATTTATTAATTTTATGGTATTATTGAAGAGTTTATTGGCTTTGTTCATGTATCACACCAGTTTGTTCAACATTTTAATGTATCTTAAACTTGCACTTCTAAACTGTATCACATTTGAAGCACTTGGTATAAAATTATTAATTTTTTTTTTCAAGCTTAAATAAGAAATTTTGCAAGCAAGTATAATATGTTTATATAGGGATTTACTTTTAAATGGAATGTGAGAAGACATCTAATGGACAATATACAATTCAAATTAACTTTTTTTTTTATGACACTGCTGCTGAAAATGAATAAATAAATGGTTTTAACAACCAACTTTACATTGAGAAATATTTCCTAACTAGCAATAATCCGTAAGCTTATCTTAGAACACTTGGATAAGTTAAGCTTCTTAAGAAAGTTATATAGCACAGAATTGTATTTTATTACTCCTGTACATATGAAATCCATATAGTTAAAATTCAGTTATTTTTCAGCTTCCTTGAATGCTTTGCTTACAGTTAAACTCAACACCCCCAGAAAATATTTAGCACTATTTTCCAATTTTAATATACTCAAATTAACATATTGATGGATGGCGTTGAAATTTCTGTCAGCATAAAAAAAAATCAGCATTATTTAAATTGAAATAAGAAACATACTAAATGAATTTACCCAACAAACTATGCTTCTTGTATCTTTTTACTCATAAATCAAAAAACAAATTTCCTTTCCAAATTCAACCCGTGATCCGTAAGACAATCGAAAAAAGTTGAATGAGACAAACCCCATTGTAACCTGGCCCGTAGAACCCAAGATAAGAATGTGCTCTCCTGGAGGTGGAAAGTGGAACTAAAATCTGTAAGATGTTTGAAAACGAAGCTGAATGATCTAAACCCTGTTGTAATAGGGCCCGTAGAACCAGATATAAGAATGCACCCCCCGGCAGTTGAAGGTGGAACTAAAATCTGTAACACAATCAAAAACCAAACTGAATGAGCTAAACATGCTTTCTATAGATTATGGAGTGCATAGCATTTATTGTTCATTTATAGACATGCACAAAAGAATTTGGTCACTTAACTGACTAAGACTGGTTACTGCTGGAAGTTGGAAGTGAATTTTCCACTGTGGTATGCATTTTTAAACTTATCTAATTTTGAGTGTATTAGGTGATGTGTACAGATTCTATAGATATAGATAGCTACACAAAAGAACTTGCACACATTACCGTATATGGACAGCAATTTTTACCGAGTTATGTGTTTTTTTTAAGATGCTTATTTAGATATCTCATTTCATTCTAGCAAAACATGAAATTTCTGGAAAGTGTTTCAGAATCTATGCCTGATGCATGATTTTTTGTTCTTGTTCTATTATGTATTTTTCACAAGAGCTATTAAGCAGGTGGTATTGCTTTTGATAGTTAAATATTTATTTGCAAATGTAGAATGAGAAAATAATAGCAGCAAATACTTTACCCATAAAAATTATGCTTGTTGTGCTAATTTTACATAGTAAAATGAATAATCTGGTTACTTTTATCACCTGACTGCAAAACAAACAATTGATAATGAATTTTACTTTTGATGAATTGTTGATATTTTAGAAGATATTATGCAAAAAAAATTATTCAAAATTGGAATAAATAATATATTGAATTACTGATACAGGATGTTTATCTTTCTCATTCATAATTCATTAACATGAATGAGATATTTTGTTATACTTCACTTTTAATGCAATGGAGAACAATTTTTTATTAATATAAAAAAAGTATGGTCAAAAATTGTATTCCACTATACAAACCAAATTCTATGCAGCTGTATGGTCTAAGTGCAGTTGATACCATTCTTCCATAATGAGTGCTAAATTCATTTTTCAGATCCTCGAGATAAGCAAAAGCTAACCTTTTTGAAAAAGCTTTTTCACAGAGGGCAAGATAACATACATTTTCATGAATCAGATAGCTGAAATGAATGCATTGAAATTGTAATTATATTATCTATGTTATATATATGATATATATAAAAAAATATGTTACTGTAAGAACTAATTTTCACTATTTATAATACTATTTATCAATTGTAAAAAATAATTTATTCATAAATAACATATATTTTTCTTCAATTACTACACATCTTTATCTGATCATTTCAAAATGTCAAAGTGATGGTCTGATTTTATTTTTAGTTCCATAAAAATAGAAGTGTGATACTAAACATAACAATTGATTTTTCTTTTAGTATAAAGACGAGGCATTTCAATTGTACCCAAATGTTGAAAATATACAGTATCAGGGAAGGAGAAGCAGGGATTCCCCCCCCCCCTTTATTGTAATGGAAAATTTTTTTAAACTATCAGTTTAAAGTTAATTTTATGCAAAAAAAAAAAAGTTATATATGATTAATGTTATACAGTCAAGTCTCTATATAACGAAATCCATTGTTCCAGTAAAAAATTCGTTATATAGAGAAATTCGTTACATAGAGTATGAGTAAAAATTCCTATTTAATGTGTAAATTTTGTACAAAAATTATTTTTGAAGTGTTAAATAAAGAATTTGAAATGTTTAACTATAAATATTAACCTAATATTGTATTTCTTACTTACGTATTTAAATAGTTTAAAAAAAGAGAACAGACATTTATTTGAAAGCATAATAAAAATCACATAAGGAAAACTTACAGTAATTCTACTCGAAGAAATCTGTAATTTTTCGCTGTTTTGATTTCAAAATTGTTGCACTCTCGAAAAAATGTTCACACTTTAGCAAGGAATGAAAAAGTGTATCGGGAACATTTTCCTCCATTTAAAGTCCTCGCCTTATAAGATCAAAAGAACTCATCGTTTCACTGCGTGATGGTTTTTTCTCTTGTAGTATGTTTTCGTTTACATGCTCATTGTCACTCTCACCATCATTGTTCATAACGCTGTTTAAAATATCACTGTCAGTTGGATACTCCGCAATAGTGAGATTGTCATCCACTTCTAAAAAGTCAGAGAGTAACATTTTCTTCGATATTTGCACGTTCCTTAATTAATTTCCATTTCTCTTTTAAGTCTGCTAAAGCCACACCTTCTTCGCCCTCAGAATCTGCATTATTCTCCAGTTCAGAAAAGTCGGCCTTTTTGAAGCAATTGTAGATTGTTTTTTCAGTTACATCAAATCTCAAAGCTTTATAAAGTTCCGCAATGCACTTTCTAAGACTAATGTTGTCTTGGGTGGAATAATTTTTTTTCAATAGCTATGATCAGCTCTTTAAGAATTCTTTTCTTATGATGCACCTTTAGATTTTTTATTATTTCCAATCCATGGGCTGCAGTTTTGATGTGCAATTGAGTGGTAAGAAAATAACCTCAACATTTTGCTGTTTTTTTCCACAGTTTTGTGAGTGAGCTGGGCAATTATTAATAAGCAAAGCAATTTTTCTGTGTTGTTTTTTCATTTGATTGTCAAGTGATTTTAACCATTTGTCAAAAATTTCAGTGGTCATCCAGGACTTTTTATTAAAGTCATAGTCCACTTCTAAGGACTTCACGCCTTTAAAACACCAAGGAGATTTACTTTTCCCAATGACTAACATCTTTAATTTTTCTTTCCCTGTCATGTTAGTACACAACAGAATAGTAATCCTTTGTTTGTTTTCTTTTGCTGCCAAAACATTTATCTTTTTAAACGCCAGAGTCTTGTTTGGGAGACACTTGTAAAAGAGACAGACCTGTTTCGTTAGCATTGAAAATGTTTTCAGGAGCGAATTTCTTTAGAATTTCTGCTACTTTAAGACTCCAGTTCTCACATGCTGTCACCGGAAGATCCGCACTTTCACCGCAGATAGTTTTCTGGGATAACCCATGGCTCTTTTTTAACTTTTCTAGCCAACTAATGCTGGCTTGGAAGTCAAAGTGCCCAAGAGATGAAGCATATTCTAGAGCCTTTTCTAAAATCATTGGTCCCGAAAATGGTAGATTCCGGTCCCTTATCCCTTTAATCCACTTAAACATTGCTTTGTCTAAGTCCTCGTATTGGCACATCCTCTTTCTTATTCGCACCGAACCAAGATCCGAATTCTGCTCGGTGATTGACTCTCTATTTTTTATGATTGTTGACAGAGTACTTACCGGAATCCCAAACTTTTTTTTTCAATCCCTTATAGATTTCTTTCAAAATCTTCACTTTATCACAGAGAGTTATGCAGTTCCTAGGAGACATTTTTTGCAGAAGCAGTAAAAAAAACGCACAAGTTTCGTGAATCTTTCATGCTAAAGAAATTCAGAAACAATAAACTTCTACTCTAACAGTAAGGGTTGCGAGCTTTAGTTTGGATAGATGAAAATGTGTTCTAAATGGTGACAATGATCTGCTCTCGCGGCTGCAGCTGTCACGTCCAAGGAAAATTTTCCATTTAACCAATAGCGTGCTTGCGCTTTTTTTCCCCGCCCGCTTTTTTCTGGCGCACATCAGGTCACGTGTCATGCTAGTGGACCTCGGGTGCTTAAGAAGGATGTTGGAAGGTATGGGAGGGGGGGGGGGGGGGAGATGAATTCGTTGGACTTTAAAGAACAAGGAGATTCAAGGTAGAAAAGTAAGATACAAAAAAAAACTTAGCACTGAACGATGCATCAGGAATCAGGGATGGAAAATTGATTCTATGTGATTTGGAAGCTTTTTTAAAACTGAATAAATTAAGAACATTTTATGAAAAAAATTCGTTATATGGAGATAGATAATTTGCTATATGGAGACTGTTTTTAATGAGATCATGGGAAAAGGGGACCGTTCCTACTAAAAATTCGTTATATAGAGAAATTCGATGTATGGAGTTTCGTTATAGAGAGACTCGACTGTATATGATAACATACTAATCTAATTATTATAAAACCATTAAGATCTTAAGTTTTTAATTACTAACTGAAATTTAAATACTAACTGACTAAACATATCTATTTTTAAATAAACTTCATTCTGCTGTTTGCAAATATTGCCTATTGTTTTCTTATTTTAGATGTGATGTCACAACATGTTAACTCATCCCCTCCCCCTGTCACATTGTGTCAGACTTTGTCAGGAGTAATTGTGGGTTCATGAAAAAAATAACTGAAATTTTAGCGAGAAAACATTTTTGTATGGAGAGACGGGGAAAGGAACAAATAATTTATTACAGGGAAGTCAAATTATGAAAAATATGAATTTTAATTATCTTTAGAAACTATATGAAATTGATACTTTAATATTTTATGAATTTAACTATCAGAAAAACCAGAATTTCTGTACTTAAAATAAAAAAATAGCCGAATTCAGGTATATAACCTGAACACAATCACCCCTGCTTTGTGGATCCTTCTCCCACTCACGCTCTTGAACTATGACATAATTAATGGATGATCTCTATGATGTTATTGCATTTTAGTTATTTAGAATCTAATAATTCAAGTCAACAAACTGTTATATAAAACACCAATTTCATTCTGAATTGTAAAGACAGATATAAATTTTAAAAAAGATAAAGGATATTGGAAGATAGATAGGGAAGATAAAAAATATTGGAACACATAAGTTACTATTTTTCTAACCCTCTTTTCTCCCCTTTAACTTATCAGAATGAAAATTAAAAATATTTTTAAAATTTTTATAAGATTCTTTAAATATACAATCATACGAAAATACACAATTAACTTAATTACAAAAATAAATAGTAAATGCACGAATATATGAGTTGATTAAAACCATAGTGAATTAACTCATGCTATCCATCGGCAATGCTTTTTTTTTTTACCTGTACCGGGAAGAAAAGGTAGCTTTTCTATATCTTCATTTTAAAATTTTAGCTAAACTCGAAAACATTAAGCTAAAATTCAAAGAAACCGTTTACGAAAGATTCATTAATACAGAATTTGAATAAGAAATTCGCCAAATTATTGAGCTATAGCCAAATTGACTTCATTTAGGAAAACTTATTTTGGTCACCAAGTTTGGCGAGAATTTGGCGCTAACGTATATGAATATACAATTTTATGCACATGATTGGGACAATGAAAGAAAATAATTTGGGAGAAGTCGCGTTCACTAAAACTCATAAATTAATCGTTGGTTTTTTGTAATGTGCAGTCTTGTTTCCAAATGTCAGCCACCCTAGAATTTCCAACTGCTCTATCTCAGCCATTTTTTAATATAGAGGTAAAACAAAAAATGCTCTGGAATCCTTGTATCAAGGCTTAACACTTAATTAAAAAAGAAATTTGAATTTTTAACTTTTTTGTATATTTATTTTAGTTTTAAAATTGTCAGTAGCCGCCATCTTGAAACACATGACCCAAGCTGGCCAACGAACTCTGTCGAGGCATTGGTGAGCTTAATACACACAATTAGTTTCATCAAAATTAATTTATAAATACGAGCGTTATCGTATGACATAGATAGATATATATATATAATTCAACATTTGAACGGAGGGTGGTTTTGGAGTCTGGGGGTCATGATCGGTGAAAATATATCGAAATTTTCCGGAACTGCTTTCCTCCGAACGGCTGCAATAGGTAGCTTTATACTTTTTTGTATTGAAAGCTACCTAAAACAGTATTACAATATCTGTATTACAAAAAAAGTTATGCAACTAATAGTAACATCTATCTTAGATTTGTATTTTTTTGACGAATGAGATAACATATGAAAGGATTTTAAAAACGCTTCTGACATAGCCCACTTAACAATTCGTTAAAACATGTTTTTGATTAAAATTTGCTGAAAATTAAAAATTAAATTGGCATTGTTTTCATAAAAGAAATGAAAGGTTTTCCTGAAATTATTGTTGCCAAAAAAATAAAATACCACATTATATGATGCTCATAGCAATTATTATAAAAAACACCGCACAGGTTTATTTTATACTTATGATTAAAAAGTGAAATTGAAATGTTTAGATTTATATTTCTAAGTCCCATGTTTTTCCCGAAGCGGATGACGTCATCCTCTAATGCAGTCAAAATACGATTGTTAATTTTTTTTTTTTCTCGCACGTGCCTTAGCAATCTTGGATCAGTTTTTAGTCTAACTTTGATGCAATAAATTAGATAATATTCTGGCTTGACTAACAACTAAATGTTATTTGCAGATATTTTTATCCTTGCTTTTTCTTTAGAAGTTTAAACCTGCATCTAATAAATATTACATATTGATAAAAAATTATACTTCTCTATTATCCCGTCGACCACTTTTCATAACAAAAAACTATCGCCAAATAAATGGGAGAACGTTGCCATTGGAATATCAAAAAATAAATAAAATAAGAATTTAAGGACACAATTGTTATTTTAATTAATAAAATAACTACTAAATCAGTAAAACATAATGAAAAATACACGCAAATGTCAAATGTAAAACCACTAGATGACGTAACAAACACGCATAATGATTCTGACATCAAGTAAATGGAACTGCATTTTTGCCGTTTAATCTTGCAGTTTGGCGGTAGTTTTTTGTTATGAAAAGTGGTCGACGGGATAATAGAGAAGTACCTAAATAATATTAGATTTCAGTGCGAAATCTTCGCACGGGCCCTCTGGTTATTTTTTAATTTTAATTAAATGCCATGTACTTCAACAATTGTATTTCATTCAGCTTTTCTGGTCCTAGTTCAAAAATTCTCAATAAAATATAAATTTTTTCATTCAAAGAACTACTAATTGAGATTTTTTTTTTCTGTTCTGAGTACTAAAAGCTCTTTCCCAACATACACTTGGTACAGATAACACAAGAATAACTTTCAAAATTTTAGAAATTAATGCATAATGCATACCTGCCACTTTTAAGGAAAAAGAATAAGTGTATAAGAAAAGCGTATAAGTATAAGAAAAAGAATAAGGGTATTCTAGCGATATTTTCTGGGTTAACATGCAATAAAAAAAAAAAAAATTACAGTTACAAAAGAGAGAGGGGTGAAACAGATCTGGATATGTACTCTCTTTCTAAACAGAAAAAACATATTATTAGTATACATATAAAAGCATAAGAAATAATCTAGAAATGTTTTTCTTTAGCATTAATCACTTAACTCTAAGCACTAAAACTGAGCAATATTTTGTCATGTGTTAATACTTAATACTAGTTAATTTAAATAGTACTATGTTAAAATAACTGTGTGGTTGAATATAGTTTTTTTTCTCCCTTCAAAACAGTTCTGCTCCTCACCTTTACTAATGTTGGTAGAGAGATTCTCCTCCTACGAAAAATTTAATTTTAAGCCCTGATATATATATATATATATTATTTGCAAGAATATATAGTGTACATTTTCTTTCAAAGAGAGAATCAAACTAGCTTTCAAATTTTTACATGGAAAAGGTTATGTTGTCTAGGGTTGTTTTATTGCAGGCATTATATTCTATTTGGCAAAAGAGACAGTTATTTATTCATGCTACTCAATATGTTACATTATATTTAAAAACTAAAATTTGAATCAAAGTTGAAGCTGTGTAACTTAACTAAAATTTAAAATAGTCTTTTACAAACTCTGTGCATAAACACAGTGCCTGATTTACGGCAGGGCATTCGGGGCACGGGCCCAGGGCCCCCGATTTTCAGGGGCCCCCAAATGCTATAAAAGATTTTTCAATTATTGGCCAAAACAGTTTTAACTGTCAAAAAACAAAATTAAAATAGAAAAATCTGTTTGTCAGAGATTGTCTATATGTCAAAGTAACTTCACTTTTTGCTGATTGCTTTTTAACAATTTATGTGCAGTAATGTACAGAACTCCATTTTTGGGATCGCCATATTATTTCATTTTTATTTATTTTACACGTAAGGCCCCATGGTTAACATGGACAAAGCCGTGTGGTTCTGCTAGTTACTTGTATAAATTTAGTTTTTTTTCATACAAAGTTTGTATTTGAAAGAAAAAGTTGTTTGATTAATAGGATATGCTAAAATTTTAAATAATTATAGCTTGGTACTGCGGTAAATTTATTATTAGTTGTTGCCTACTTTATCATTCCAGCTATATGGACTTGCGTAGAGAATCAGCACCACACAGTTTATTATAAAATTCAATTTAAAATTCCTAATTATCAAATAATTATTTAAAAGTAAATTAATGATTATCAAATTTAATTTTTGTAATTAATATTTTAAAGAAATTATCAAAGTCGATAGTGGTTATCTTAATAAGAAGGGGCTTTCGATATTAATTTTTTTAATTAAAAGAATCTGTGCGAGGGGGGCCCCATACGCATCTGTGCCCAGGGCCCCCAAATTTCTAAATCGGTCCCTGCATAAACATAGCAAACTGTTACAAAAAATTATAGAGTGACTGACTTTATGATTATCTACATCAGTCTGTTAATTCATTTTAATGACGAAAATAAATGGAAACGTTGTTTCAAGCAATCAGTGGAATTTTGTTTGTGAATCATTCTTAAAATTTCATTATATTGAAGCATGAGCTCAGTGATGCATAGATGCACTATAATGCATCATTTATGCAGAAAGTTGGACAAGGGGTGCATAGAAAAAATTGTAATGAGTCCTTTAGGATGCATAATTTTTTTTTAAAGATATTATTTTTAAGATAATTACAATGATCACTGTTAATTGATGTTATCTTTTAGATAAATAAATTTACATCTAATTATGTACTGTAGCAACAAATTTAGCTTCCAATAAAAATTCTTCAGAAAGCTTTGGTCCAATTTATGGTTTTGTTATAAAATTTTATCAAACATTACATGTATTTTTTAAATACTCAAGAAAAAAAGAGAAATGCTTGAATGAAAGAGAGATAGTGTAAAAATAAGAGAGTCTCCCTTGAAAAAAGGGTGACTTGGCAGGTATACTAATTAAAGTGTAGTAAAAAAAAAAAATCATGATTTAAATATAATAATTAGATTTTTCTTTTTCTTTTCCTACACTTATACATTGAATGGAAACAAAGAATTGTCAATTTCCAAAGCAAATAAACCTCTAATTAGATCAGTTATTAAGAAGCATAATCAACATTTTTATACTTTAATTAATAAAATAATTAATAATTATAGAAATAATGAAAACTGCAAATAAGTAATTTTGTTAGTAAATAGCACAAATAATAAATTAAATAAATATCATGGCAGCTCTTTTTGCACACTGGAACTTTGTAAAACTACTCTGTAATCTCATAAATTTAAACTTACAAATGTGTATACAAACCAAAAAAGTTATGAAAATTAATCACATCTATTAATTCATTTATACACACAGAGTAAATATAATCATACGAATGGCCACTCATATCTGCAATCCACATTGACTTCCCAAACGCAAAATATTAAATATCAGCACAGCATTATTACCAACTCAGCAGGCATTATTGGCATTTTAGTGCTTTGACTTTTTAAAAAAGTTTTGCTGCCTTTTTCATCCCTAACAGATTTCTTTATTTGCTGTATACAAGTCCAAAAATAGAAAAGATTCTTTCAGCTTACCTTGAAGTAGCTCTTGTTTGTTGTCCTTATATTCTGATACTGATTAGTTTTTTTTTCTCTTAAACATTCTTTTACAATAGATGTTGAGATGTTATTCTTTCACTCTCCTCACTAATTTGTTGTTATATAAATACTTGTAAAAATAGAATGAAAAAATAAGAGAATCATTCTTTTTATTTAGAAAAGATTATTATGTTTGTTGTACTTATTTTATATAAAAGAGTAAATAATTTGATGGTACTTAAAGGCACTTATGGCCAATGTAAATTATAATAGATTTAATTAAGTAGCAATTTTAAATGAAATGCCTTTCATGCCCAATAAAAAGTCAGTATTTACAAGCTTAAGGAATTAATCTTACATAAACAATTATTTAAAGCTTCTTTCATTTAATAATTATAACATTTAATTATAAGTCCCATAATCATAACATTGTATGAAGTGTGTATGGGGGGGGGGGGGGGAGCATTAATTTTTGAGTGAGGAGGTTTGTAATTTGAATTTATTATTTACTTAATGTTATTAAAGAGCAACAAAGAGGACATAAAACATTTTTAAACAGTTTTAAAGATTTAAAAAAAAAAACCATGCTAGCAGCCAGGGAGAGGAGTAGACATTTAAAGGGTAGAAACATAATTTAACTAGTTGATTATTTATTGTTACTAGATATCAACAAATACAGCTCTGCTGAAAAATTAATTAGTGTATAAATACAGCAGCTTTTTTAAAGAGCTTTAAGAATTTAAAACTTTGTATGTTGGGTGTGGAGGGGGGGAGGGACATTTTGGGGATAGAGAGAAAATTTAGATGCAAAGTATCTATGTATTGTTATTAGAGAACAACAAATAGAACAGAAAATTTTGTTAAATAAAGAAAGAGTTTTAAAGATTTTTATCTTTGTACGTTAATGTAATTAAGCATGGGAAAAAGGCAGATGCATAAATTTTCGAGGGAGGAGGTTGTAATTTAGATGGCTGATTATTTACTTATTGTTACTAGAGAGCATCAAATAGGACAGAAGAATTTTTTAATATTCTCAAGAGTTTAAACTTTTTACACTGGGGGGAGGTGGGGATTTCATTGAAAGTATTTTTTTTTTTTAAGTGGAAATCTGTAAAATATGGAAGATTCTCTTCCCTGGAATTTTTTTTAATCAATTTTTAGTGCCAAAAGAAGTTTTTTTTTTTTTTTTTTTTTTTTTTTTTTGGAAGAGGGAGGTGTTTTATATATGAGAATAGAAAAGACAATCAAATTTACTTAAAAGTGGTGGGGGCTTATAGCTGGAATTAATTTTACAGTAAATATGTTTTTATGGCTTACTTCAAAATTTCGTAATGATCTTGGTATTGCTTATCTCACTTGTTACAAAAGAAAGCAAAATATTTTAAAATTTGCAAAAAAGCCCATATAAAAAAGAAGTGCACCAAAAAAGAAATCCATATAATTAAACATCTAAAGAAGGATAAAACTGAATTTAGTCAATCCTGAGTTCCGAGTCAGTGACTAAATAGCATTAAGTCTTTACATTTATACACTAGATCCTGATTATTTGGGGCAATGTTCAGTTGGAACAAAATGTCCAGAACAATATAGTCAAGTCTAATTCTGATAATTTGGGCAACTGTTTTTTATCAGGACAAATCATACTGGAAATTATATGTACCCATTAACCAGAATCTACTGTGCAATATAAACCAAATTCAGAAAAATTAAAAAAATCCAAAAAACATTAAAACTTTATATTTTTAACTTGTTTTTTATATTTAAATTTATGTTGTTTTATTGCAGCATTTTAATGTGCATTTAATATGTAAATTTAGCTTTAACTTCTTTGCAAATATTTTTTTTTTTTTTACTTTTTTTATATTTATTGTACAATAACTATAAATGGTCAAAGATAACTTACTGGAAATAATAAGGACCTGTCTCTATGCTACATACAGGAACTGACTGGGCATTTAGTTTACGAAGAATTGACTTGGCTTGGCTGTGATATTCGTAAGTACTGCGGCTAGTCTGAAATAGAAACATACTTAATTATAACTTTAAAATATAAAACAGTATAAATAAAATATGAATTAAGTAATTGTCAGTAAAAAAAAAAAAAAAAAAAAAAAAGAAGTTACAATCTTTTCTTTTAGTCTGCAAAACATTAGTATGTTTTAAATCACATAATACAATAAAATAAAAAATATATAGAATTCGACAATTATGTAATAGGTATAAAAAATGTTTAGGGTATCTTTCAGTTTGTCGCAAGAAAACCATTATTTTAGTGATCTGTATTTAAGCAATATAGCCCAGTGTAGCTGACATTTATTTGTATTGTTTGCATCCAAATGATCACAAATTATGCAAATGATTTCAGCAACATGTTTAATGCTCAAAAATATCTCATTCTATCTGGGATCATTCTAGAACATAAAAAAGGGCAGGGTGCACATTACATAATAAGGGCAATTTTGTTGAAAAGGGCACATCATTTCATAAAAAGGGCATTTTTGTAATAAGTGCATATAACAATATACTGGGAGAGGTAAGTCTGGCAACAGCTTAAAGTATTCCTTAATTAAAAAATCCAAAATAATTTCTAATTTCCATAACTTCACCATTTGAAAAGTATTAAAAATAGCAAAATGAAACTTGTTCTCGATTTTTATTGTAAAATTGTTTACTATATTCACAGTCTTTTCCCCCTTTTCCTACGATATTCTAAAACTTTTGTTCACCAGATAACTTTTTTCCTGTTTTAGCAAAACTGGTTTTGAAAAAGCTACAAAATAAAAGTTCTAAAGCTACTTCTCAAATTTTTTATAGAACTTATGTAAGTTATCATGTGGTCAAAGGCCAGAATGCCTGATCTAAATGAAACTTGTTCTCGATTTTTATTGTAAAATTGTTTACTATATTCACAGTTATTTCCCCCTTTTCCTACGATATTCTAAAACTTTTGTTCACCAGATAACTTTTTCCCTGTTTTAGCAAAACTGGTTTTGAAAAAGCTACAAAATAAGTTCTAAAGCTACTTCAAATATTTTATAGAACTTATGTAAATTATCATGTGGTCAAAGGCCAGAATGCCTGATCTAATACTATATTTCACTAGTCAAGGTGAAATTAATCAATGACCCTTAGTTACCCTTTATGGCTTGTTCAATAAAAAAAAAAGAATCATTCAAAGTCAAAGGTTAGACATACCAGGGCATTTCATAGAGAAATAAAGAGGGAAAGATGAGTACTCCTGATGTACCATACTAGCATTCTAAAAATAAAAGATAAGTAAAGAAAGTACAATGCAATGAAAGTACAATGCAAACAAGGCAAGATTCTACCCAAGAATAAAAAGAGGGTAGAATTTTACTTGGAGAAAGGGCAAGGAGGGTAGAATTCTACCTTTAAAAGGGGCAAGGAGGGTGGGATTTTATCTAAAAAGTGCATGAGGGCAGGCTGCCCTCCTGAAACTCTCTAGAATGATCCCTAGATCTATTCTTTAAAAAAAAAAAAAAAAAAAAAAAAAAAAAAAAGTAATTCATTTTTTTTTTTAGATTCCGTTTTTAACTCGCAGCTTAAAAATGACTAAAAGTAAACAAAATTATATTTCTGAGGGATGTTTTTTCAAATATCGAAATAAATAGACAACCCTGTCTATATCAATTTTGGCTCCAAAAGACACATTAGGTCTTATATTCATTTTTTTTCATACAACACTTTACATTTATGCATTTACGACAGTCTATATTTATTCATGCCATTTTCTGGATCATCATCAAAAAGCTGACTTAATCACAGACAGGCTTTACTTCTGTACATAAAAATGTCATGATTATTAAAAGAAAACACACATTTTCATTCTTTAAATTTTCATGTTTTAATACAATTGCGTGAAAATTACAATATTCAATAAAAACCTTGTTAGGTGTATAAAATATTGTATTACATGTATTAAACATCTGCATCTGGTTTCAACTGAATGAAATTCACATAATAACTCAAATTGTGGTAAATTAACTAGCGATTCTTTTACTATGTATGTAAGGCAAATACAAATATAGAAAATCAGGTCTAAATTTGATTTAAGTAATGAACTTAAACAACAGTAACAAAGATGGGTGTATGGTACCTACACTCTATTATCTTTTTCAGCAAATAGAAACAAATAAGGCAGGACAACATTTCAAATGTCTAAATGCTTTAAAATTTAAATATAGCAGCATAGCTAAAATCTTTATTAAGCAGAGACTTAAAGCTAATACAGTAAAAAAAATCCGAAAAATAAATACTTTTGAAAGAATGTGTGTGTAAAGATGTGCTTTTCGATGCTCTGCAGTTATTTTAGCCACGGCGTCCTTGCTTAACTAACCCAGCAAGACCCAGTCATGGGATCAACATGGTTTGATCTCAAGTTTGATCCTCCGAAACTTTTAAAAGGATAACTATAAATATGTAATCTCCTAATTATTATTTCCTGAAACTATGACATTGTATACCAGGGAAGATATAGTGAATTAATCAATCCCTGTGTATAGTTGAAGTCACATAATTGCCAAATTGTGGCATCGATGAGAAATGCAAGTGATTCTTCAAATAAGTTCAAACAGGTATAGACTTTTTAATTCACTTGACTGAATTGATCTATACATTTAAGGGATTAATAATATAAAACAGAAACTTTGTAAATCGCTACATATGTCGAAGATTTTTAAAAGAACTTGTATCAACCCAAACTAAAAAATATCTTTAAAATTTTGTAACTTATCTATTTCACTTACTTCTTCATCATGTTGTACAGATTCAGTCAATATTAAGCCATCGCCTATACGTGCTATCATAGTCAAAACAATCATTTTGAAATTTAAATATCCGGTCTTTTAAATCACAAAATACAATAACAAAACGATGTAAACAGATCGTAGACAAAACGGATATGATTTTTGAAGGAAGATATTACAAAGTCAATAAATTCTACGTCATGTAATTAAATAGGAAGTTGAAATGTTAAATTTTGAAGGAAAATTTAATAAATATTCTAAACTGATGACCACACAGCTGCTGATGACGGAAAGAGAAAGAGTCACAAATACAGTTAATCAGTAAAATGCTATATGTAAATATGATATGGAACCAGTATATTTTCTTCAAGGAAAAATTATAAATGTTTGTTAAACAAATCGAAAATATTTTCATATTTCCCTAATGTAATATATTTTTTTATTTATTAGAATTTGCAACTTTTCATTATTATGAGCATGAACAGCATCAGATGGCGCTGTTTACACTTGTTTGGATTTTGGGTTAGAAATTAAAGGAATAATTTGCCGATATGTTGGTTCGCGAGATACATCTGAGTCTGAAAATATTAATTATTTGTATTATGAATTTTATAATTTTTTAGGTGGGGTACTATTTACCCAACCTTTTACTCTCCCTTCTCATGATTTAGTCTTGAAATTATTATTTTTTTAATAATCTGTATATTTGAACTATTAACATACATTTGTAATGAGTACAAGAAGGTGAGTCGGCATGTATATTTAAAATAAAGAAAAAATAAAGATACATTTACATAACACATTACTTTAAATGAGCTCTTTATACAAATCCATCTATGACTTCATGACACTTTTCAAATTTTACTTTAATAAATGGGATTGCCCTTAGTACAGAAACACCTCGCATTGAAATAAGTTTGGAAAATCTTTGTCATTAATTATTTATCTTATAGAAGTTTTCAGATTCTTATTTTTTTTTAATCTGTGTATCATACAAGATACTGTGACTATGCCTATCAAATAGGATGATAACAAATAGAATGAGTTATACGTCAAGATAGATATTTTATTAGGTATACTCCTTTGTAATAGAAGTCTTGGCATAACTCAGTCTTAAGAAAAATAAATTTCTTAAGATAACCAATTATTATAAACAGCCACAAAAATGAAACTGCAACGATTGAAAAAATTCCCAATCTTATATGGCTTATGACATCTGTTATATATTTCGTACTACATTATTATATGTCTTATTTATGCAATAAACTTGTTCCTCAATGTATGTATTAAATTATATAAATATTCAACAAATTGCTTGTGCGTTTGCTATATTGACAGTTATTTCATAAAGATACCAATAATCTGATGACTGATGAGATTTTAAAATGTAAATAATAAAGGCTGCCAGAAAGCACTTACAAAATTTTTTTATTTTTTCACCAAATTCAATCTTGCCGTTTTCTCTATTAAATGCAAAGTCCCTTAGAATAAAAAAATACCTTTTATTATTATTATCATTATAAATAAATATATATATATTTTGTACAATCAGTCGCTTATTCCTTTTTCTTACTTTGTTCATGTTCAGAGCTTGTCAGTAACTTAAGAGCCTACACTAGACACACAATGACACTGGCAAGCTAATGTTAAACCTATGACTATGATAATTTTTTTTTTTTTTTTTGAATTTGCATTTGCATTTCAATATGTTTAAATGATTTCTTTTGCACTGAATAACTGAGGTCGATCTCTAAAGTGGCTTTTTTTTTATTTTTCGAATTTATTCACAGATTTGTTTTTTCAAAGTCACTTTCTACTTTGAAAGTGAAAAATACATCTATTAAAAAAAAAAGAAAAGAAAAAAAATGTGCAACCAAAATTGAAAAAGTCAAAAAAGGCCTGGTTAGAGACGGACCTCAGCTATTCTATGCAAAAGAAATCATTTTAATATGTTGAAATGCAAATGAGAAATTTGAAAAGAAGGCTACTATAGGATTAAAATATAGCATCATGTGACTTGTGTCTCATACAACAAAATAACATTTTTCCATATTTATAGTTGTCGCAAAAAATGACATACAGATTATTTAATCTTCACATGTTTGTCTCCATTCCTTTTATGAATACAAAAGGTATTGCTTTAATTGAAAAATTAATCTTTTCCTGTTTAGTTTTAATCAGTATTTCTTTTATTTGCATGGTAAATTATTTTTAAGAAATACTATCATCTTAAATCCTAGCTACTAAAAAACTAGGAAAGTGTAAATATTTTAAGCTTTTGGTGATGATAGTTTGGAACATTAAAAAAGATCCTTCTTAATATTTGTAATTCTTGCTATCTCTTTAGGCACATCTTTTTTTCATATCTTGTACACAAACATGATAGTATCCAAACTTTGTTGATAAAAATTCCAAAGTAATATTAATGCCTGTAACTAGGTCTTAATTCTTAATACAAAATATGGTACTTTTCCAGTATATGGGCCTTGGCATTTTTTTAAAAAGCTTGGTGCAGTTTGGGGTTCAGAAAGTGAGATTTGTTGCCAATAAAAAGCTATGAAAACAAACCTTATGAACTTTTATGCTTGTTTATGTATGCATTTATATATATGTGTGTAAACATTTTATTTATATATTGTTTTTTATATACAATTTACTTCTGTTTGTATATAAAAATTGATAAATATTAAATAAATTGAATAAATATTTTTAAAAATGTCTTGTGTATATATGAAAATGAAATGAAAAAACAGTTAATAGGTTGCCAGAAAATATGCATGAAAAATTTCCTTCTTTCACCAAGCCCATTTTCTCTATATCGCCAAGTGGTAAAGTACCCCAAAAATATTCTTGTTCAATTGCCATTTGAAATCGATATTTATGAAATTCCATGTTTTCCCAAAATTTGTTACTCAGACTGAAATAGATAAGATTAGAACTATGTTTAAATGAACTGACTAAAAAATTGTATTTATTTATTTTTAATTATTATGTTTTTTTTTTTTTTTTTTTTCAGTTTTCAAATTCTTACATTTGACACATTTTGATTTGTGTCAAATTTATTAAGACCGAATAGAAAGATCTGTAGATTTTTTTTTTTTTTTTTACCTTTGTTATACAGTAGAGCTTCAATCTCATTCCCACATATTTCATTTTCGGTACTTTTCGGTTAGCCGGGCGCCAGTGAAATTTATATATCTATGTATACATATATCTATACATACACACATTTATATATGCATGTATGTAGATATACACATATATATACACATACATATATGTATGTATACATATATATGTATATATAGATATATACATTTCACTGGCACCCGGCTAACCGAAAAGTACCTCATTTTCTTGCATTCATCTCTTTATTTCAATGATCCCTGTACAATTGCAACAGATTCAATATCACCCACATTCATCATTTTCCAATATCCATCTTTTAAACATGCAAATATCCCTGCAAGAAACGATAGATTAATGTTCTACTGTGTAGCATATTTTGCTTTAAAGCAACAACTTTTATGTATGAAATGTTTGTATTTATTAAAGTTTTTTTTTTTTCTGTTTTATTTATATATATGCATATGCATACTAGTGAATTAACAGCTAATAATTTGATATGTGTCATATAGATAATTTCATTATAAGCATTTCATTATTTACTGCTTCTAGGCTTTTAGATGTAAGGTGTAAGATTTTTTGGTACTTTTATGTTAGCTGGGCACCAGTGATCGCCAAAATTTTTTTTAATCTCGCCAATCTTTTAACATTAGCTAATAACAAATAGCCAATATAATATCTTATCTGCAATATAATATGCTTACAATAAAAAACGTACTTAAAAATAGCGGAAATATAATCGTGAAAAAATATGTAAAAACGAACATTTCAATACAAATAACAAAATTAAACGTAATTGGATCATTAATAATTAGGCTTATTCCATTACAAAAATGTTAAAATAAGATATAACATAAACTAGAAACATTTTATTTCATAATGGAAGCATCGTATTTCATTTTATATACACAAAAATAGAAACTTGCGTTATATAAGATCCCAAAATCTTTTAATATCATTTAGAATTTGTAAAAATGTATTGTTAGTGGTTTACAATTCAAATGATGCCCATTGAAACAAGATTTGGCGAGTTACCACTTGCGCCCAGCTAACATAAAAGTACCAATTTTTTTTTTTTTTTTTTGTCATTAAAACAGCTTTTTTTCTAATTATAATAATTTTAATATTGTCCTAAATTTATTTTACAGTCATAGTCGATGGTTCCATCCAAATATAACTGGTGTTGAAGCTGAAAAGATGCTAACTGATCGTGGGCTCGATGGAAGTTTTTTGGCTCGCCCTAGTAAATCTAATCCTGGTGATTTCACTCTTTCAGTTCGGTAAATTTGGTCTGTTTTTTAAAGATCATTTACTACAGTAAAAAATGGTATTATTTGTATGTGTTTTGAGAAATTCAAGATAATCTTATATTGTTCAAAAAATATTTTAATGTCTTATTTTAATTTATAATCTCCAACTTTTTTAGTTCTTTTTTTTTTTTTTTTTTTTTTTGCTGCTTACATATTGTACATATTCTGCTAATAGTAATTTGTGTAATTTTACTATGCTTATAATATTAAAGTTGCACCCAGAATTATCATAAGTATTTTAATCTTCCTGTGCATTGGAATAAAAACAACTTTTCAAGACTAATAAATATATAAACTATAATTATTTTCTATAACTATTTATTTTTCATAATTTTTACTTTTCAGGACCACTATTTTTTTTAATTTATGCATAACTCCATAGCAGAAATCGAGTTAATTTCAAATGCAAAATATTTAGAAAAAAGAACAATTTTAATCAATCAAATATGTTCTGTTCAATAACTTTCTGTCATCTTTCCATGAGCTTCATTATCCTTCTTTCATAAAAATCCTGAGATTTTTGGGCAAAGAAGTCATCCAAGTGATTTTTGAGGATGTCCAGGGAACTGCAGTTCTTTTTATTCAAATTGTTCTATAGTGCCCAGAACAAGTGATAATCTGAAGGTGCAAGATCAGGACCATACAGTGGGTGCTTCAAAACATGCCATCCAATCCGTAATAATTTTTCGCAGGTCATCAGACGATCAGAGAAACATGTGTTGTGGTTGGCAATGCCCTTTCTATTCGCCAATTCAGGGTGCTTCTTGTTAATTGCTCACTTTAATTTGCCCAGTTGTAAGCAGTACTTGGTCGAATCAATCATTTGGTTGGGTGGTAACAGCTCATAATATTAGATTCCCTTCCAATCCCACTAGATACATAGCATGATTTTCTTCGGATGTAATCCTGCTTTTGCGACTGTCTGAGCAGTCTCTCTGCACTTTGACCATGATCTTTTTTAACTGACATTATCATAAACAATCCATTTTTCACCAGTGATCATCCGCTTCAAAAAGGGTTCGTTTGTATGGCATTTGAGCAGCGAATAACAAGAACATCCTCAAAAATCACTTGGATGACTTCTTTGCCCAAAAATCTCAGAATTTCTATGAAAGAGGGATAATGAAGCTCATGGAGAGATGGCAGAAAGTTGTTGAACAGAATGGAACATATTTGATTGATTTAAAAAAAAAAAAATCATAAATATTTTGCATTTGAAATATACTTCATTTTCGCTGCCGAATTATGCATAGACCCAATAAAACTTTGTGATCACCAAAATTGTGTAAAAATCAGCTGTGTCATATAGTATATATAATTTGTATAACAATTTATACAACATACACTCTACTGGATGATTCAAAATAGCAGTTATGGCGATTATCTCTTACACAGTGTTCGAAATTAGCAGTCGTTAGTCGTCAAATGCGACTTCATTATAGCATTTGACGACTACAAAATTATTCCTGGGCGTCAAATTTGACTAGTTGCAATTTCTAAAATTTACATAACTGTATCATTATATGCTACTTTATAGAAAAACATCAATATTTTGCTTTTATTTAAATTATTGAAGTTCTTAATCTACAATGTTATAATAATTGAAGCAACTGTAAAACTGATAAAGCATTTGTAATTAATACTGCATTTAGAAATTAATAGAAAAATGTATTGTTAAACAAAATTTAACCTAACAAAATATTATTGTTAATAATTATACTTAAATTTAGTAAAAGAACAAAAAAAATATATACAATATAATTACAGACAAATATTGTTAACATGAAATCTAAATTACCACATTTTGTGTGTCCTTTGTAAAGGACCACATTTTGTGTGCGTGTGTTAACCGTTAAAAATAATAGTACCATCTTATCTGTTGGAACTACATTATTAATTTATGTTAAACAAAAATTCACATGAAGCGATTTAATACTAACAATGCTTGTCTGTACATATAGATTGCAAAGATGCATATAGATAACAAGCTGTTCATCAAACAATACCCACTAATTTTAATAAAGTTAAATAATAAAATCAGGACGTCTAACCATCATTCAGCTACATCATTTCACAGGGATTTATAGCTTTATATGGATAAAAATCTGCTAAACTGGATCTATATAGTTTTACCATTAATAAATCATTAACAGTATCAGTGGATAAACCGTTTCACGTATCAATTTTTATTAAATTAAACTGACTAAATCCCTTTTCACATACAACAGTGCTAAATGGCAGGTTCAATATAAAGTTTATAAGTTTGCAACGAATCCAAATGAATATATTAATTTATGCAAACTTATAAACTTTATATTGAACCTGCCATTTAGCACTGTTGTATGTGAAAAGGGATTTAGTCAGTTTAATTTAATAAAAATTGATACGTGAAACGGTTTATCCACTGATACTGTTAATGATTTATTAATGGTAAAACTATATAGATCCAGTTTAGCAGATTTTTATCCATATAAAGCTATAAATCCCTGTGAAATGATGTAGCTGAATGATGGTTAGACGTCCTGATTTTATTATTTAACTTTATTAAAATTAGTGGGTATTGTTTGATGAACAGCTTGTTATCTATATGCATCTTTGCAATCTATATGTGGGTGATTCTCAAAAGGTGGGAGCAAAGCACAGATTTTATTTTTTATCTAATACAGGAGATGCTTAATTTTCTTTAATTGCATTCTGTTTTTAAAAAAACGTTCTTGGTGTTGTCAAAAACAAGAATACACATCATTTACTTTAAAACTTTATTATAAATATTATTATTATTTAATATAATTACATATAAATAATCACTTTTGGACATCCATAATGTTAACTGACAAAACAAAAAATCATTGTATGGTTTATTTATGAGTTTAAAGAAGAAAAAACACATAAATTTTAAAAAAGGACATATTGTTTATATTTTCATGCAATAAATGGCAGCAGTGAGGGTTATTTTGTAGAATTAAAAAGGAATAAATGTATTGATGTATATTTTGTCCAACTGTAACGATCTACACAACAATATTAATTTTGGAAAGTTGGATGAACAGAAATATCGGTAAGCACTTTAATCATTATTTATTTGTTCTTAAAATTAATTTTAAAAAGTTTTTTTTATGGTTTTGACATTTTAATAGTAGTAAATCTCTTATTTATTGCTTACAAAATGGTGATGTCCAAAACATGTAACGATCACCATACCGATTTTTTCAGCGATTTAATTTATGTTTAATAAACCCTACTGTCTTAAAATATCAGAAATATAATAAAATATAGTCTTATTTTTTTAAATTAAGTGCTTTTTTGGTGAAATACGTCATATTAACTTAATAGAAAAGCAAAAACTTTGTTAACCACACGTCAACAATCATGTAACGATCGCCATTCCAATTTTTTCCGCGATTTAATTTATGTTTAATAAGCTCCACTGTCCTAAAATATCAGAAATATAATAAAATATAGTCTTATTTCTTATAATTAAGTGTTTTTTCGGCGAAATGTGTCATATTAACTTAATGGAAAAGCAAAAACTTTGTTAACCACATGTCAACAATCATGCACGATGGAAACAAAATGGCGGCCGTCGCGATCGTTGGCCATTTTGGACATCTCTTTTAAGGGAATATAATAAATATTTAACATTTTTTATTATTATTTTGAATAATGTAGTAAAAATTATGATTTATCTTATTTAAACAAGTTGAGAACACCTGTGATTTGAGTATATGGCATAGTGTTTCAAATGTTAAGAGTAAAGAAATTTTTACATAATAAAAATCTATTGCAGATTAATTTTAATATTGAATTGTAATTTGAAAGTAATGTCAAGTGTTTCACTAAAAGTTAAAAGAAAACATATATATTTTTTTAATGTGTGTGAATAAAAATTGTCTAATTCAACATTTTTTTTTCAAAATGTTTAATATAATTTGTAATTTGCATTAAAAAATAAGCCAATTACATTTTTTTTTAATTCATATTAAAGTATGGAAAAGTCAAATTTATGTAATCTACAGTTCATCCAATGTCCAAAATATGTAACCTACAGTTCATCCAATGTCCAAAATGTGTAACCTACAGTTCATCCAATGTCCAAAATGTGTAACCTACAGTTCATCCAATGTCCAAAATGTGTAACCTACAGTTCATCCAATGTCCAAAATGTGTAACCTACAGTTCATCCAATGTCCAAAATGTGTAACCTACAGGTACCATAATTAAATACTTTAATTATTAATTTTTAATGCAATTTCCTGTCTTTAAATGAACATATACTATATTATGAACTTGTAAACTAATGGATTAAAATATATATTTTTTTTTATTTCATGATTTTTAAAATTTATTAAAGTTAACATTTAGTGTTCCCACATTTTGAAAATCACTCATGTACAGACAAGCATTGTTAGTATTAAATCGCTTCATGTGAATTTTTGTTTAACATAAATTAATAATGTAGTTCCAACAGATAAGATGGTACTATTATTTTTAACGGTTAACACACGCACACAAAATGTGGTCCTTTACAAAGGACACACAAAATGTGGTAATTTAGATTTCATGTTAACAATATTTGTCTGTAATTATATTGTATATATTTTTTTTGTTCTTTTACTAAATTTAAGTATAATTATTAACAATAATATTTTGTTAGGTTAAATTTTGTTTAACAATACATTTTTCTATTAATTTCTAAATGCAGTATTAATTACAAATGCTTTATCAGTTTTACAGTTGCTTCAATTATTATAACATTGTAGATTAAGAACTTCAATAATTTAAATAAAAGCAAAATATTGATGTTTTTCTATAAAGTAGCATATAATGATACAGTTATGTAAATTTTAGAAATTGCAACTAGACGTTTTCATTTGATACCTAACATATTTACAGCAGGCGTTATTTGATGCCTACCTTTCATTTCCCAATTTCTATCACTGCTCTTACACTATGGAAGATAGAAACATACTTCCAATTGCAAAATATATTCAAATCAAGTAAAGCTGTTATATAGACAGCTGATTTTTAGAAATAATTGTATGTTTCTTTTTTTTAATGTACAATCAATTACCTTTAATATAAATGTTATAAAACCCTTAAGATCTTGTTGGCTTTTACTTCAAGCTGTTAAAATTTAAAGAAAAATTCAAAATATATATAATTCTACCTGAATAAAAATATATAATTTTTAATGGTCTTCATTATAATGGTTGAAAATAATGCTTACCTAAAGGGTGTTTCTATGATCATGGGACAAACTTGGATGGGTGGTGCAGCTGACTAAAACAAACATGTTTTGCATAGGAATGTATGGTCGTCGGAAGTGACGCATTAAGGCATGAACACCAAAAATAGGATATGAAAAGAAAAGCATTGTTTATTTATAACATCATAACAAAGTGCTTATTTGCAACAATGTTTACAATAAATGTTCAGATTTATTTCATCATCTGTTTGTTATTTTATTTATTTTATCGTCTGCATTTCTTCCATTGTAGATTTTGAGCTTATGATTTAGTGGGTTTTTTTGTGGCAACTATTGTACACGTTCGAACGACTTGTAACGACGGATGTTTCTGTAGAACAACGTCATTTGCATCTGTGCAGGGCTCGCATTCCCCCTAAAATTCCTAAATTTCCTAACTATTATTTTATCCCCTAAAATTCCTAAAATTTTCTTCTTGTTCCTAAAAATTCGAGATTGTCAAAATTTCACCATAAAATATCGCGAATTTCGACAAATGGTCACCGAAAAAGACATGTATTTCGTCAAAAGATCGTGAAAAAAATGCAAATTTTGTCAAAAGATCACGGAAAAAGGCAAATTTCGACAAAGAATCGGGAAAAAAAACTTAAATTTCATCCAAGGATATCATGGGGGGAAAATAGCTAATTTCGACAAACAATCCTGAAAAAAAACTTCATCTAAGGATCGCGACAAACACGAATTTCTTGAAAGGATCACAAATTTTTCAAAACATCTCGGGGGGGGGGGGGGGGGGAACTAGAATTTCTTTAAAAAATCGCCTAATAAACGTGAATTTCGATAAAAAAAAAAATCGTGAAAAACTCGTCAAATTTCATCCAAAAATCAAGGAAAAAGGATAATTTTGTTTAAGAATCGCAGAAAAAACACGAATTTCATCAAAAGATCGTGAAAAATATTAATTCCGTCAAAAGAGTGCGAAAAAAATGAGAATTCCATCAAAAGAGCGTGAAAAAAAATGTGAATTCCGTCAAAAGATCACAAAAAATGTAAATTACGTCAAAAGATCGTGAAAAAATGTGGAATTTCGTCAATAAATCGTGCAAATAAGGCGAATTTCATGAAAGAATTGTGAAAAATGCATGTTTCGTCTAAATATCGCAGAAAAAATTCAACAAGAAGTGTGACAAGAACCTTTTAGAAGTTTTTCTGTGAGCTTCAGAATTTTTTTTTTCATAATCACCCTGCCTCTTCCTGCCTCTTGTTCGCTAGGTTCACCGAGAACATCTAAAAGAGAGAAAATGAGACCATTCATTCTGGTTAGGCTCAATGATCCAGGAACTCAAAATTCTAATTAATACAGTTGCAGTAAGCATAAGCTGTCAAAATGGTTTGTAATATGAAGCCGGTTATTGCGCAAATTTAAATGCCCTCATTCGCAACAAACAGCACAAGCACATGGAACAAGGGCTGAATTCATTGGAATGATGGGAATATTCTTTGGCAGTGTACCACATGTGGCTGACTAGCACAAAAATACTGTTATTACATACCTGTAATGTTAAAAATATCGCAAATGCCCCTAAAATTTGGGAAAAAATTCCTAAAATTCCTCCCTAAAATTTTGAAAAATCCTAGATGTCTGTGTTTTCAGCTATGATGGGAGATTTTACGAACAGTGAAAAAGCAGACAGGCGTCTAATGGGAACGACAGAGTAGCGCTATGGCTGTATCAGGAACATTTTCTGAAAAAGTGTATGCCAAACTACAAAGTATTGGAGGGGTTGCATCGGAACCTTTGTGAAAATGGGTCATTTATTGCCATCTCTGACAAAAGGACTGGAACAACAACTGTACGACATCCAAACATGGAAGAAACCATCTTGAACATTGTGGATGAAACACCTCACACAAGTACAAGAGCTATTGCACGTCATTTACATGTAAATCACCCCACCATTTGGAGAGTTTTAAAAGAAGAATGCTTGCACACATTCCATATTCAGAGAGTCTAAGCTTTGCAAGCAAATGATTACCCTGTGTGTGTACAATTTTGCTAATGGTTCTTGCTGCAGTGTGGCGCTGCAGCCGGATTTCCCGTTATTCACAGATGAGATGATTTTTACAGAGGAAGGTATGTTCAATATGCACAGTACTCATGTTTGAGCATCAGAAAATCTACACACTGAGTAGTCCACATGCATTCCAAAAACGCTTCTCTGTGAATGTTTGGGTGGGTATTGTACACAAGTTCCTCATAGGACCATATCTCCTACCAATGTAACTCAATGGCTCAAATTATTGTATATTTCTTGAAGAGGTTTTACCTGAATTACTGAAAGATGTTCCGAATGTTGTTCGTAATCAAATGTGGTTCCAACATGATGGTGCACCAGCCCATTACAAATTGGTTGTCCGAAATTACCTGGATGTCACTTATGGAGGGCGTGGTGGACCAGTCCAGTAGCCAGCACGGTCACCAGATTTATCCTGCATCGATTATTTCTTATGGGGGCATCTGAAGGCAATAATTTACAAGAATTTAGTTGACTCAATTGAGGACCTCATTGCTAGACTATCCATTGCGGCTGAAGCATACATGAAATGGCTGGTATATTTGGAAATTTTCACCAATCACTCCTTCGATGCTACCAAGCATATATTACTGTTGGTGGTTGCAACTTTGAGCATTTATTGTAAGCATTGCTGCAAATAAGCCTTTTGTGATGATGATGTAAATAAACAATGCTTTTCTTTTCATGTCCTATTTTGTGTGTTTGTGCCTCAATGCATCACTTCCAACCATACATTCCTATATAAAACATTTTTGCTTTAGTCAGCTGCACCACCCCTCCAAGTTTGTCCCATGATCGTAGAAACACCCTGTAATGGTTGAAAATAATGCCTACCTAATTGTTTTCATATTTTAATTCTGATGTTACAATATATCAACCCTCCTCCCCTGTCTTACTTTGTGGACCCCTCCCGCTCTCAAAGTGTGATGTATTTAATGGATGTTCCCTTAAATTTGTTATGAAAAAACTAAGAAACACTGCACCAAAAGTTATTTTAAACAAGAACGAAAAATCATGCGTCAAGCATAGATTATGTAACACTTTCCAACACTTCCAAAATAATTTTACAAATCATACTGTTTAATAAGCTGAAAGATAACATCTAGTAAAGAATTTGGAAAACGCATACCATATTTAAAAAAAAAAAAAATCAGAAATTTTCAACCTATACAATATTCGGAAAAATATCCGAATACTTTTATTCAGCCCTGTATATGATCTATAGATTTGTATACATACTACATAGGATGCTAAATTTTAGTTCAGTTAGAAAACGCTTAGCACAGTTTAAAATTATGAATACTTTTATTCCGAATACTTTTATTCAGCCCTGTATATGATCTATAGATTTGTATACATACTACATAGGATGCTAAATTTTAGTTCAGTTAGAAAACGCTTAGCACAGTTTAAAATTCTCCGTCTGGAGTTTCTGTCAATAAATGGAAATGTGTTCGCGAACTTTTGTGCTTCCCTGTATAGGATCTACAGAATTTATACACACCACGTAATAAACAAAAAGTGTGTTAAATTTAAAATCGCGTTCAGTAACTTAAAACGCACGTCCAGGAATTATTGTTTACAGACAGTAGAGAATTCTTTTGTGTGTCCCTGTAAATGAACGATGACTGCTATACACACAATATTCTGTAGTAAGCCTCTTGTAATGCACCTTAGTGATATATATAAATTTCAATGCGTTTAAAATAGTGAAACATTATTTAAATAAACTGCAGACGATTTTCCTCCATAGACGTAATGTAACGGAATTCTTTTGCGTGTCCCTGTAAAAAAAACTATAAGTGCTACACACCTCCTTTGAAATAGGGAACATGCTATAGATAACGACAATAACATATAAAAATTGCAGAGCAATCCAAGCATATTTACGGGAGTTAGAGCACGGACAGACGGCCATACGGCAGACAAACCGAAGTCATAAACACTTTTCAACTAGGTTGGAAAGTGTTAAAAATAAATAAAAATTATAAATTTTCATAAAAATTTCAGTTTTTAACTATTTTTGGGGATGTTTGAGACACCGGAAGATATGACTGGATTTCGATTTAAAAAAAACATGTAAACTAATATACATAAAACACAACTTTTGCACCCCGCACAAATTCAGTTGTCCACATTTCGATTTTTCGATCCATCCTAATAGCTATATCTCAAGAACTAATGCACAGAATTTCATCAAACTTCAGATTCAGTTAGACATTGACATAAGTTGCTGTTAATTAGGTTTTAGTGTAAATCTCTCAAGAGATGGTGCTGCTAGGCTGCATTTTTCTGGATTTATACGATTTTAGCAATTCTCCTATCTCAAGAACTAATGCTTGGAATTTAATAAAACTTTAGATTCAGTTAGACTTTGGCATAAATTGGTTCTGATTCATTTTTGATGTATGTGAAACTCGTATGAGATGGAAGAAAGTTTTGGGATTGGCACATCTGACTAGTTTTTGCATGTATTTGTGAATTATTGATATTTGTATTGTTATTATTTCTTTTTCATGTTTTTGCATATGTATATGAATTATTGATCTTTTATTATAATTATTATTTCTTATTTTAGGAGGAATGGAGAAGTTACACATATTAAAATACAAAATACTGGAGACTATTATGACTTATATGGAGGTGAGAAGTTTGCCACCCTTGCTGAACTTGTGCAATATTATATGGAAAACCAAGGCCAATTAAAGGAGAAAAATGGAGAAGTTATTGAATTGAAATACCCCTTAGTGTGTGCTGATCCTACTACTGAAAGGTTAAAAAACATTCATGAAATTTTTATTTCTTCTTTCTAAACATGTTTAATTATATTTTACAACTAGCCGCCAGTGGCGACCAGTTTGGTCGCCCTTAAATGTATGTTAAGCATTGTAACAAATTATTTTTATTCATAATTTAGTTTTTTCCTTAATCCTTCGCCAAACCGGAAAAATGTAATAGACAAATCAAGAACATTTGCGATCGTGGTAGCATTTCGCATATTTTTTGTTGTTATGTAATTCATCTTTCTTGACAAAAACCGTTTAACCCACTTTATAATAAATTAATCATTGTGTGTTTTTTATAATAAAATTGTGTGTTTTTTTATATAAAATAAACTATTTCATAATAAAATAAAAGTGCATGCTGTTTTAGTAATCTCTAATAGTTACCTGAAAATGGGATTTTCTCGCCAAAATGGCGCAAAACAAAAATCGCGCCAACCCCGGTGCGTCCGTGACAGCTGTTCCAATTTAAAATACATGACGTTCACATTTTTCTTTAAAATAGAAAACAGATAAATAAGAAATAATATCATAAATCCGAACATTTGATTTCAAAATTAAAGTATCGTTTCTAATTTGCACACGCGAAAAATAAAAGCTGACAATTCGTTTCGCAATTTGATCCATTAAATATTATTACATGAGTTCAACTTACGTCAAGAAAAGATCCGGAACTAAGTTGAGTTGTATAGAACAGAATTATGGTAAACTTTGACTGTCTCACTGGTGCGGATTATTTTTTTTACACCAGTCCAAAAATTCATGGTTTAATATTTTAAACGTTCACAACGAATGAATCTTTTTTTTTTGTTGTTGTTGTTTACTTTCACGAATAGAGAATTTGAACTGCGAACCTAATTTAAACTGAAGTTATTGCAGAATGTATTCATAATTGAACGTAAGTCATCTCTCAAATATTAATTTATTTTGAACGATCTTTCTAAAAATGTAACTTTTATGCAGTTTTATTCGAAAAAATAATTTTGAATAAAAATGGCAAGCGGGCATCCCGGAACTGTTGATGACAGTCACATGACTTACGGTTTTATTATAGAGATGAAGTTTTATCAAAGTAAATAATAAATTAAATTAAAAAAACTACCATATTGGTAGGTTTTATTTACTCATCAGAGTCACAAATATTTTTAAAAATGATATTTTAAATTACTTACAACTTACAATACATACAACATTAAATTGTAAATTAAAAATAGAAGGAGGAAACTTTCTGCCATTATATTAAAACCAGTGGACCTGAGCAAGGATTTTGCACTGCAGTCTAATATTTTTTAGCAATATCTAATATTAGCTCATTTATTCCATCAAAATTACAGTAAAAACTGATGGGAAAACAGCAAAAGGCACTCACTAGGGTCTACTATTTGATTGCTAGTATTTACTGGTGCATCTTATGAGACCATAGAACTCAAGCTATGATAACTGAATACAGTCGAAAACCTCAGTTTTCATTGCTGACACGAATGCCAGGTGGCTTGTATACAAATATTCTTGTCTGACACTAAGATCAGTCAAGAATTTGGCTGAATCGAAAACTAAGACACTTTGCATTCAAAGCAGAATGACTTTAAAAAGTTATTATTAATAAGTGCTTGGTTTGAATTAAAGTAACTAGATTTGATCTTTCATTACAAAATGTAATTATTCACAAAATAGGACCTAAGATTAAAACACTGCATTAATCCTTGCCATCTCATCTGAGTAAACATTTTCCTCATTGATTACATGCTTTTATTTTAGACACATTGCCTTCAAACTATTTTTCTAGTGGTCAGTAACTTATTTACTTTTTAATCATTTTTAATTTTTTATAAATTATTTTTGAAAAGAACATTCATTAATGCATCAAAAGAAATTAAGATAAATTTGACATGAATTAACTGTAAAAAAATACCACCTTTTTATCTGTTCTTTAAGGAAGCTGGTCTTTTTTAATTATAATGAGGGTTTTTTTTTAAATTGTTGTAAAAAAAAAAATCAACTAGCTTAATTTGGTTTGATTAAAATCCAGCACCCTCGTAATAGTGAAATACTCTGTTGCTAATGAAAAATTTTGCATTTGGGGAATCTAATTTTGCAGCTACAGCTTCCCTCATATGCATTAATCATTATTGTTGATAAAATATTTTAATCTTATATTTTCAATAAAAGAGTCATTAAAATCTGCTCAACAATTAATTCTATAAGAAACTGTTCAGCAAAGCCTATTACATTTTATAGAAATGTTTGTGTTCATTTGTTTAATTAATTTTAACATTTCATGTTTGATTAACAACGTAATTGATTCTGGGTTTTTTTTTTTTTTATATTATTTATTTTTTAAGAAAGTTTTTTTCTCCTCAAAGTATCATGTTGGCTTATTTAGTTATTTCCTTTTCTTTCTCCCCTTATCTCTCCTCTACATTTGCTAGATTTTCTCTTATAAAAATTTTGCTGTCAATTATTACTAACTATTTATTTTTAACTCCTTCAGGATGAGCATCTATTGTACAACTTTTATTTTTGAATACCACTATTTCTGAATAGTAATCTTTGCCTTATTTAATCACAGAAATTTGTTATTAGATAAGGCAAAAATTACCTTTCAAAAATTGGGGTACTCAAAAGAAAGGTGTGTACAAGCCCTATATGTGACATTCCATGTATGTTGTGCCCATTGTAAAGAGGTTAATACTTTAATATTGATCCTTTTTAGGGTTTCGTTCATCTCACGAAACCCTATTACCCCCGCTCCGTTGTCTGTCCGTCACAGAGCCATTCTCAAAAAGTATGTAACTTACAGAGTTGAAACTTAGTGTATAAATCTGAATAGCAGCTGTGAAGAGCTCAAAATATTAAAAATTTGAAAAATTCGTATTATTTTAATGAATAGAGATAAAAAAACAAAATTCTAACAGCCTTTTCCTATTAAATTGAAACATTTTTTGTTATAGCAGATGCCAAAGATTTAAAATCCACAATAAAATTCTTTCTAAAATAATTAATTTTCTATCAGACGATTTTCACGTGAAAAATGAAAATGAAATAAAAAGTTTCACCAATTGAAAAAAAGATAAATATGAAATAAAATTGATTGACGTCATAGTCGTAATAAAACGGAAAATGTCTAAGAGTGCTCAATAATACAAGGAGTATGAGTATGTGTAAGTGGACAAAGCAGATTAATATCACTTCATTGGAGAATTAAAAAGAAAATCTGACGTCATATAGGAAGTTTAACTAATTTTTCAAATGTTTGAGAATAATACAAAGCGAGTGTCAATATAAATAATAGAGAATAGCAAATATATGAGTTTGAGAAACATATTGAATCGTGATAAAAATCCGATTATGGAAATATTCGCATATTTTAACATTTTGAAGGTGTACAATTTGTTTAATTTTGAAATTATTTTTTTAATTATTGCATTTAGTCCGTATGACGGATATTATTATGACAGAATATAATAGCGGGCTTGGACCGTTATCCGGCTGGTTTAGATATTCGAAAAAAGGAAAAAATAGACTGGTAAATTTTTACTTTATAAAAAGCATGACTTTTTTTTTTTGTTGTTGTTGCTAAATGAAATTTGTTTGAATTTATTAACGAAAGGATAAAGTGTTTTGAAAGGAATATTAAACTAAACCCTTTGAGCGATCTTCGATCACACTTACCCACTTGTTTTACTATTGTCTTTTGCTAATTGTTATTATTTATATTATATTTTAAACCATGTAATCAAATAAAATGTAACTGATTCAATTTAGGGCTTTAAAATCATTTCAGATGGTTTCATGGCCCACTCTCTGGTAAAGAAGCTGAACGTATATTAATGGATAAAGGAAAAAATGGGAGCTTTCTAGTTCGAGAAAGTCAAAGTAAACCAGGAGATTTTGTGCTTTCCGTCAGAACAGATGATAAAGTTACTCATGTTATGATTCGTTATCAGGTGATTAAAACTCATATTTATATCAACTAAATCCCTCATTCTCTTAAGTTTGTGTAGTTATTCTGATTATAAAAGATAGGATCGATTACAATGGAGCTTTGTAATTTGTGACAAGCTGTTATTAAGGTTTATTTCTCTTTTGTTTATAAGCGAGCCGTCTAATTTCTAATAGCATTTTTCATTTGCAAGCAAAGATTATGCAGTCCATCCTCTCAAATCCACGCAGTTGAGAGCCAGAGGTTTTCTGGATTTTAGATCACCTTTTTAAAAATTAATCCATTAAAAAGGGATTTGCATGAAATATAAAGAAACAATCTCATTTTTTAGAGAGAAAAAAAAAGAAATTTTACCAACAGAATAAAATAGGTTATGAATTATGTAGAAATACAGTGAAATTCTAATTATTCATACTAATAAGTTTAGAATGAACTCAGATATGCAGAAATCTAATTAATTGAGGCAGTCATAAAAAAAAGATTGTTGTTAAAGTTAGTTAAATGCCAATATTTAAGTCATTTTCTTTTATATTCTCATTAATGAATAAAGTTTTTAAAAAAAATCAATTTATTTATTTCTATCTGACTTGTCCGGCATTACCTGGGCCCATGATAATAACCTTAAATATACCTAAAATCAGTGTTAATGAAAATCTTTCCAAATGAACCTAATGTTGGGGGTCCCACTGATTTCATATTGGCAGCATACACATTTTTTTTTTTTTTTTTTCCAAAAATTGTTATTGTGCAAACTTTTGAAATTTTTTTATGAATGATAAATATAATGTTTGTGAAGCCTGTGTTTAAAATACAGTAGAAGATCTTTATAACGCAAACCTAAAAACACGAGGTTGTGCGTTATATAGATCACATTTCACACATCATTAAATTTATGTTGTAAAACATGGCCAAATATGTGTGAAACATACCAAAATACATTAGAGTATCTTTATATTACATTCTTTATTACCAGGAGTTGTACGGATTATAATTTTTTGCATAATATAGATCATTCCACACATTGTTAAATTTACTGTATAAACATTGTCCAAACATACTTGTATAAAATCATAGCAATTTTTTCAGTAATTAGCTCTGAATTAAGGAGATGAAGTTGCACTAATGTATCAAATTTAGTCCACTAGAGAATAGCAACTATTTATAATGTGGGAATTCAGGTGTTTCTTAGCTGAAAATTCATTGTTTATATCTGAGAAGTTGTGCGTTATATGGAGAATTGCATTATAAAGATCTTCTACTGTATTGATATTTAGTGGTAAAAGGGCTTGTGAGAAGTGTTTTCTTCTCACTTCTTCTTTTTTAGGGTTTCATTCATCTCACGAAACCCTATTGCTCCCGCTCCGTTGTCTGTCTGTCACAGAGCCATTCTCGAAAACTATGTAACTTACAGAAATGAAACTTTGTGTATAAATCAGAATATCAGCTGTGAAGAGCTGAAAATATTAAAATTTGAAAAATTCGTATTATTTTAATAGAGATAAAACACCAAAATTCTAACAGCCTTTTCCTTTTAAATTTAAGCATTTTTCATTATAGCAGATGCCAAAAATTAAAAATCCATGATGAAAATCTTTCCACAATAATTAATTTTCTATCAGTCGATTTCCACGTGAAAAAGGAAAAAGGAAATAAAAAGTTTCACCAATTGAAAAAAAGATAAATATGAAATAAAATTGACGTCATAGTCGTAATAAAACGGAAAATGTCTAAGATTTCTCAATAATACAAGGAGTATGAGTATGAGTAAGTAAACAATGCAGATTAATATCACGTCATTAGAGAATTAAAAAGAAAATCTGACGTCATATTGGAAGTTTAACTAATTTTTCAGATGTTTGAGAATAATACAAAGCGAGTATCAATATAAATAATAGAGAATGGCAAATATATGAGTTTGAGAAACATATTGAATCGTGATAAAAATCCGATTATGGAAATTTTCGCATATTTTAACATTTTGAAGGTATACAATTTGTTTAATTTTGAAATTATTTTTTTAAATATTGCATTTAGTCTGTATGACGGATGTTATTATGACAAAATATAATAGCGGGCTTGGACCGCTATCTGGCTGGTTTAGATATTCAAAAAAACGAAAAAATAGACCGGTAAATTTTTACTTTATAAAAAACCTGACTTTTTTTTTTGTTGTTGCTAAATGAAATTTGTTTGAATTTATTAAAGGATAAAGTGTTTTGAAAGGAATATTAAATGAAACCCTTTGAGCAATCTTTGATAACACTTACCCACTTGTTTTTTTTTTTTTTTTAACATTGGGTCATTTATTAAAAACAAAATAGTTTTTATTGTCCAAACTCTTTGAAATATTTATGAGTTATAAATGTAATGTTTTCGAAGCCTGTGTATAATTTTTGTGCAAAAATATTGATATTTAGTTGTAAAAACATGAGCAAAAGCCACTTGAACATTCATGTTCTGAGCAAATATTGACCAGATTTTATTATTTTTTAAATACTTCTACCCTCCAAATCTTTTGAGAATTTTATATTGATATAAATTAAGTGTCCTAAGAATGTATAAATTTTTTTGTTAAAATACTGACATTTAGTTACTCTTAGCCTAGAAAAAAGAATGTCTTGAGGGGTCATGAAGTGACTTCCAGTTACGATTTTTTTTTAACTGTTAATATTCATATTTTTTTTTTATAGATTGTACCATCATAGAGAAGAAAGTATCCAGATTAAATTGGTATTTTTCATTTTGCCGTATCTCTAAAAGTGAGGCCAATGCAGGCTTCGAAAAAAAAAAAAAGAAAAAACACATTCAGTGTTTCTTTTTTTTTTTTATCTTATTTTATTTAACAGATTACACCATTCAAATGCAATAAGTATGACTTTCTAGCATGTATTTTTAGTTTTTCCATAGTTCAAGTTGTTTAGCTGGTGAGAGCTTCAAAAGATAAAAAAAGATCTTTAATGGCCGTCGGATCGTCACTGCTAGCGATCTTCTGGAACTGCCGCCATGCACTATTTTGAAAAAAAGAATGTCTTTTGGATGAGAGTTCGTTAGGGTTTTTAACAAATATCTCAGTTAATTAGCAAAAAATTAAAAATATGAGCCTTAATTGCTTTAGGACATGCCTTGGATTATCCTCATCCAAATTTTCAGGCCTCTACATGCAGTAGATTTTCTTAGCCATTGGAAGCAGACACACAAACATCTTTCTTTTATTAGTATAGATTTATGTGGTGAGAGTGTTAACTAAAGGCATATTTTAATCTTACAATATTATGGGAAGGTTCTTTCGATAGGTCTTGATTTTTAGGACATTTTTGGAAATTTTTGTTTTCTTTAAATAATGCACATAGAAAAAAAAATAAGGTTTTTTTTTCATTGAATTTATTGTATTTTTACCTAAATGTGTAAATATTTTTCTATAAACATTTTAATATTTTAATCTATTTAAACACCTCCAAAGTTTACCATGCACAGTGTACACAATAACAACTTATTTGACTGCACTCTTTAATCATCTGAAACAGAAAATTCATGCTAATTCTTAAAATATATTAAAATAGTTGGAGGCCAAATTTAAAATTCATAAGATAAATCAAATTTTCACAAAATACTCTACTTGTTACAAAAATCATACTTGTGCTTTATAGTTGTACAAAAAACTCAACATATGCTTCATGCTGTTTGGCTTCCAATTTGATTGTCCGAAATACATCCACAACTCAGAAAAAAATGAATTTCTGCTTAAAAATTTCTTTATTAGAATAACTAGATGTGTGAATTTGTTTAAAATAAGACAAAGAATTTTTGCAATTTTACAAATAAAGAAAAAAGAAATAATTATTTTTTTTTGTAGTTACAGTATTTTTCATCTATTTAAATATATATTTATATATAAGGGTATAGGTAGATAAAACAATATTTTAAGCACCAGAACATTTTAACTAATTGTATGCTAGTTTCAGTAGCATTAAGCATTCATCATCAGTGCAATGAATGATGAATCCATTATTCTTTGCACTGATGATGATATGCTGGGTGCTTCTGAAACTAGTCTGCCTCTGCAATTAGTTAAAAATTTGTGGTGCTTAAAATGTTTTATCTACCTACATTGTACTGTGCTATGTATCATTTTAATTGTCATATATAAGGGTATTTTGCCTTAAATTGTAATGAAAGTAGATCGATTTTGTAACCAATATTTAAACGTGAGGTCAAGGAAAACTATTGGAAAAGTTAAGGAATTTATTTTAGAAATTAGTGTAGGAATCCCAATTAAGTTTAGTTATTCATTTCTTGTGTAAAAAAAAAGAGTTCTAGATTACTTTAGCAAAATATTTAAAAGATAGATTTTTATTTTATTTTTTTTTTTTCTGTATGAGGTACTTATTTATATTTCTAAAAATTTTATTTTAATAAAATTTTAAGAATATTTTCAGTTTAATTTTTACAACAATGAAATTCAACTGTATTAATTCATTATTCATTCATAAGTCATTATTACTTACCCATCATACGTAGTATAGGGTAAGTCTTGTAATCGTTTTGAAAATCGAAAAAAAAATTTTGACGGATTTACACGTTTCAGACACTAGAGATTCCGAAAAACATATTTTTAGAAATTTTTTTTGCCGTCCGTCTGTGTGTGTGTCTGTAAACGCTCTATCTCCCGAAAAAATTGAGATAGAGACTTGCAATTTGGTTTGTACTTAGTATGTAATAATGGGAAGAAGCCTATTTCATTTCAATAACCTCGATTAACCGGAACCATTTTTTTCGGACTCTCGAAATATTCGTTCTGATAAAAGGTATATAAAAATTTTCGAAATTGTTTAGTTTAAGAAATGAATATAAAAGACAATAAAAAAACATAAATTTTACATAAAGCATGAAGTCGATCGGATAATGAGTTGCCGAGATATTTGGAATCCTATTTTCCACACTCTTCGATTTTTCATGACCCTGTATTTCATCCAAATTTCACTTTAAAGATATATTTTAATTGGAAATTTGACGCTTAATCAGATGCAATAAACCGCTAGTTAATAGGATTATTATTTTTGGAGTTATAAGGAAAAACCTCTTTCAAGCAATTCAGTAACCAAGCCTTTAAAGTTTATGACGTCATCAATCCACGATTTTATTTGAATTGCAATGCATTTTATAAGTAGTTTACACATTTTTATTTTAATATTTTACATTATGCATATCCATGATGGGTAAGTATTACGGTGGCCCCCAACGACTAGTTATTACTTGTATTTAAAAATTACAAGTAATAATAATGACATTTTTTATTGAAATACAGATCCCCTCCTCTCATGTGTGCTAGTTTTTATTCTTTAATTTATTTTTTTATATTTGGTTTTAGGATGGCAAATATGATGTTGGTGGTGGAGAAAAATTTGACAGCTTAACAGATTTGGTTGAACATTATAAGAAAAATCCTATGGTTGAAACTACAGGAACTGTTGTACATTTGAAAATGCCTTTCAATGCCACTAGAATTACTGCATCTACTATAGAATGTAGAGTCCAGCAATTAGCAAAAGAAAACAGTCAAAGTAGCGGTAAAGCTGGTTTTTGGGAAGAATTTGAAGTAATAATATTTCTTTAAATATTTATTTGTGTTTTATTCATTAGGAATTCAAATCTCTAAAACTCTATTTTGCACTAGTGACAAAATGCTAAGTGCTGTAAGTTGATATATTTGTAACAGCTTGATGCTGAGCAAGATGATTTGATTGTCTAGAGTTTCAAATGGTTTTTCTTTCAAGATAACACAAACGGGAAGCAGTAATTGTCCATGTTATAGTAAATTGCACTTTCTGTTAATCTATATTACAAAGCAAAAACATGTCCATGAGTAGCACTGACATCATATTGACAGTGGCACTTGACCAATAAATTTCTGCTTTACTGCAATGTTTAAAACTTCTAAACATCATACATTTTCAATTTTTACACCGTGAATTAGAGTAAAAAGTATACTTTCAAATGTGATTTGTTTGAAAACTGTATCGCAATTTATTGATATTTTATGGTTTAAAAATAATTTTCAAACATAATTTTTTTTTTAATCTATCTCTATCACATGCAGCTTGATTTTGGAAAAATAATAACCTATTTACACTTAAAACAATATAAATAGTTCAGCATTTGTTCCTGGCTAATATTCCATAACAAAATTAAAACTTAATAACACAAATTTAACAGGTATGGAATCTAACAATTTAAATTTTTACCCCATCAAATAGGGGAAATGTGCTTTCAAATACGATTTTTTTTTTTAAACTGTGTCTCAATTTACTGATAAATTATGGTTTTGAAAACAATTTTCAAGAATGAATTTTTTTTAATCTACCTATCGTGTGCAGCCTGATTAAATATACTTAACTAGGTGTAGATAAATAGTATTGTCTTATAAAATCTCTTTATCTATATGAATACAGCGATACTTCAGCTAACAGAGATAATTCGTTCCAGAATCACATTAATTAGCTGTAATTTTAGTCCACCAAAACAGGATTTCCATAGATTTTACAGGAAACCATTTAATTTATTCTGGATACTGCCCATGATTTAAAGAAAAGTTATATAAAGTAGCAAAAAAACATGTTATAAAAGAACAAAAACAAAAACACACCAAAGTTTGTAAAAAAGAGAATGGAAACTAGAATTAAAAACTGTCAATCTCTTTTTTTTTTTTTAATTACACAACGTCTTTAAAGTTCTAAATTTTCAAAGTTAATTCAGGATAAATGTCCTGTTCTTCAGTTTATAATCTGTGATAGAGGCCTGACCCCTACAAAAAGTTTATTGGCTCAGCACGGCATGATATAAAAACTAAAATCTCGTTCTGGCCTGGTATAAAAGCTAAAGGTTGAACCCGAGACCAGCCCATTCAAAAAAATAATTGGCCCGGCCAGACTGAATTTCTACAAACAAAACATGCTGATATTTCTGAAGCAACATTATTTTACAATTAAAATTATTCAAAAAGCACACTTACTTATGCATAAATTTTATTTTTTGATTATGTTCAAAATGCATGGAATACAAAATATCAACAATATTTACAATTAAAAAAGAAGCCTGGCCCAGTCAGGAAAGAGAGATGATCAGGTTCAGCCTGAGCCTGCAGAAAAAAGTAAGACCTGAGCCCATGCAAACCTCTAGTCTGTGCGCCACTTTGCTAGTGGAAAAGTTTAAAAAAAAAAAACTAAGTTAGTTGAACTTCTTTATTTTCCAGAGTGTTTTTAATGTCATTTTCAGACATTCTTCTTCATCCAAGGCACAAGTTTGTTCATTTCAGCTTTGTTGGAAAGCCACTTAGTAGCTAAATACTGAAATGCTTTCTAATAATGCAGCACTTCTTTAATGCTGCTTCTTTCTTTTTTGTTTCTGTCTTCCTCTGATGATCACTCATTATCTTTTTGTCAATTTCCTTATCCAGTTGCTTTTTTCAGCTCTTCAATTTTTTTCAGCTCTCAGATTTTGTATTGTTAGGTACCAGTGTGTTTTTCAACTCTGTGTATTCTGCTACATGGTTTTCAATTACCTCTAAATGTAATGCTTTATACAATTTGTACCAGCATCTTCATCATGAAGGATATTATCATGATGGACTGTTAGAGGATTTATTGGGCGAATTGTCATTTAACATTAATACCAGCGATTCTGATTCAGAAGAAACCGAGACTTCTGAGAGTGATTTAGAGGACTTTCACATGCTTGAATAAAATTCTAAAAGTTTAGAAGATATTATTATTTTTTATATTTTTAATAATAAAATTTCTCCATCCTTCTGAAATTTATAATAATGACTGAAGTTTGGTCGTTGTATTAATAATTTAAAGTCATTGATAATTATTATTAATGGCTATGAAAATATTAATTTCAAAACAACTATTTAAGTTAATTTAATTTAATTTTTACTGTAATAAATTTCATGATTAATTCATATTGATTCATATTTTATTTTCATTTGTAAAATCTAAATATTATCATATAAATAATATATGAAACAGCTTTCTTTCACTCGATGAATCGATTAAAATAATTACAAAAAAAAAATACTAATAATAAAAACATCGCCAACATGCCCTCAAGGTGCTCAGTAAACCAATATGAATACCTATCTTCTGGCTTCCCCTGTCGAAAATGGAGCGAGTCTTGTTTCCATGGCACAGATTTCTTGATGAGAGCTATTCTTGTGATCGACAAACAGTATACTTTTTCTGCTACAGATTATATTCAAAAATTAATTTTGTTTCTTCAAAAATTATAGAAAAGCTTTTTTTGTTTTGTTTTGTTCTTTCCTGCTCTAAAATGTGATTTGAAAAAGGCAAAAGTACTTTTCTGTTAGCCAGGCACAGCTGATAAATCACCAAACATTGTTTCTATTACCATTTTCATCAACTGCTCATTTCATTTAATACAGGTCATTCTGTGTAATATGTTCCTTTAAAATTTCAATAACAAAATTTAAACCAAAAAATTTTATATTTATATTATTTGCATAGCAACCTGAAGTGTTGCATTTATACTGAATATTTTAATTAAGTGATGATTTTATTAAGTTTATTAAGTCGTGTAATTCAAAAATATTATTATAAAGAATTTTATTGTAACAGAGAATGGAAGAAAGGCTTTTAACATCAATTCAAACATAATTTAAATATATATATATATATATATACATATATATATATATATATATATATATATATTCATAATAAAATTTAATTTACATAGAAAAGAATTTTCATAGAAAAAAAATGAATTAATAAAATTCTTATTGCATTAACAAAATAAGTAGAAATGCTAATAGAGGAAATTAGGTGTAAATTGTAAGAGACTTACAAGTATACCTCTGTTCATTAAAAAAAGAAAATAATAAACAAACTCACAAATCATCAATCTTCATTAAATATATGCTTTTAATGTGTTTTATTAAGTAAAACATCTAAATTTTTTTTCTAAAATATATTCTTTCAACTGTATAAACTACCATGTATAGAAAAGGTAAATTTTTTTTTGTTGTTGTTGAATGACCCATGTACATTAGAGATGAGTTCGGGCTCTCTTTTCGGAGCCTGAGCCCGCCCGAGCCCGACGATTTTAAATCCAAGCTTGCCCGAGCCTTAAACATTTTGTGTCTTCAGAGCCTGAGCCCATCCGAACCCGATACCAAAAAAATTGCATAACATTTAAAAATTATTTTAAAAGTAATATCTCATTTTTTTTTAAAGTCTGTACTTTAAAATAACTGTTAATCCCGTGGACATAATTAATTTTATGGAAATTTACATTCAATCTTATCAAAAGAGAAGTTTGGTATCAAATAAAAATATACTTCCTTTAAAGGATGTTCATATTTTTCTCTCCGAACAAGCAAATCTGATGGACACATTAATAAAGCTCGTTTTTATGAATAAATGCATGAAATTTGCAGAAATTACTATTTCTATGCCGAAGAATCGAACAACGTTTTCTATTTCCTTTAAAAGATTTTTTTTCGTAAATTATAATTGATCCTTTAATTAAAGCAATATTTTGTGTTTCTGAAAAGTAGCTTAAATTAAAAATTTGACACCGTTCTCTGAAAGATCCTATGCTTTTGTGAAAACACTGTTCAATTGCTTTCTGTCAGAATAACAATACATGACAATTATATCTACTTACGAATGAAAGTGACTTCGTACATGTGCAGAGCCGAGCTTTAGCATGAGCAGAGTTCATAATTAAAAATAGAATCACTAACGTTATTTTCATATGAAGAGCGATTATGACTAGCACACAATAGAAAACTAAAAATTTGCAAACCTAAGCTATTGCTGATTGACTAAAAACAAACAAAAAAAATATCCATTTTCCATTAGATCTCTAAAAAATAAATAAATAAAATAAATGTTCCAATTAAAAAATATCCTACTGTCCCAATGGCGTCATATCACCCTGTCGCCAGTCGCGTCACAAATATTGTAAATTTTCAAGTAGCATTCTAATACTAGAAAAGTTATTTTTTTAAAAATCTGTTCCCTCTTTTATTCATTCTGATCAAAATAACATTAAAACGACTTGAAATGGACTATGTAATTTTTTAGGGCAAAAAAAGTTATTTTTATTTTTCCTATATGAGAATAGATAAAATTATTAGTTTCCAAAAGATTGAGCCCAGGCCCGAAGGCCAGTATAAAAATCGAGCCCGTCTCATCTCTAATGTGCATATCTTTCATTTAAAATACATACCTTTCATCCATTTACTTTAAAATACATAAAAAAAAAAGTTTTAATATGAAAAAATAATAAATAATAAACCTTTTATTTCAGCATCAAAGCATTTTTTTCTAACACAGAAATAAAAGCTGCTATTTAAAAAATAAAAAAATAAAAAATAATAAAAAAATAAAAAGAAACTTGTTGAAATTTGCACTTGGCAAATGGAAAAGTGCCCAGTAAATTTTATAGGACCATTTAAAATTCTCTGTTAAGGGGAAATGAAATTTTTAAAAATCCCAGATTAAATAATAATTTATCAAATATTTTTTTATATTGAATTTAGAATATTCTTTTAGTTCTTATTAAGATTAATGTAATTATTATTTTTAAAATTAATGTAACTATTAAAAACTTTTTTCAAAAGAAATTAAATTGTAAAAATTCTTCTATAACAGTATAAATATTCTAATGCACCAATCAGTTGTTGTTAAACATAAAATAGATGATATCATTAATATCAATAACAATTGTTCCATTTTAGTATTTGCAACAGCAAGAATGTAAACATCTCTACAGTCGGAAAGAAGGCCAGAAACCTGAAAATAGGTCTAAGAACCGATACAAGAATATCCTTCCATGTAAGAAATGTCTTTTTTATATTATATTATGTTATTTGAAATTAAGAACTGTATGCTTTTCTTTATGCAGTAGAGTACCACTAATCTCCAAAACTTCTAATTCGCAAAGTCCTATAATCTGCACTCTATACATGAATGTAAACAAAGAAATTTAATTCATTAAAACATACTTTCTAAATTGCTAAAACATTTTAATTTTTCTCCCAGATTTAATCTTATTTCTCATATATTTTATTTATTTAATCATGCATATGGTAACTTTAAAAAATATATTTGTAATAATAAAATATGATTGCCTAGACAGCATATTTAATCCCTCATTTAGAAATTATTACTATTTATAGAATGGAAAATAAAACAATTTATTCAAAAACCAAGCAATTAATATCTTAAATCTATGTTAATAAATATAAAAATCAATAAATTGTTATTTAATCCATACGCATGCATTTACAATATTTGACCAAGAATATTTAAATTTCTAAAAACAAAATTTTGTAGTTCAGCTGACAATTAGGGCTATTTTAAAGACTGCAAGGTACAATTCAAAAACTAAACCAATTGTTGCAAAAGAAACAAGTGTTGGTGATATATTTAAACAACAGAAAAAAAAACATGCATCAAGCATAGATTATGAAACACTTTTCAACACCTCCAGAATATTATAATGGAACTTCACCATCAAAAAATGTGAAACAAAATACACTGGCTTCCAAAAGTTAACTATGCAATGCAAATTTTCAATTTTCGAAAGTGTATTTGAATTTGAGTGGCTAAAAATTGCTGTGGGTGTGAATGGCAGCATGCAAATATCATATTTTACATCCAATCGCAATTGACTGTCCAGACATATGCTAATTAGGCAGGCGTTAAAGAAGCCAACATTCTGAAGGGTTTGCATTTAAATGCTGATATGAAGTGTTTTATAACTTTTGTAAAATTATTTTTGATGATATTTGTGTTTCTATGGCTAGAAAATGAATGGCATATAGTGAACACTGATGTACTGTAGGACACATTGAGGCAGGACACCAATCAAAAATGTTACTTTTTAATTTGGCATTGATTATTCAGTAATTTCTCTATTATGGAAACAATTCCAAACAAGTCAAACAGTCGTCCAGCGAGTTATACTTGTTCATCCAAGGATTGTTGCCTCTTCTGATGATTGGGTATATTGCTATATTAGCCAAGTGGAATCGATGAATGGCCTTGACAACTGTTACATCCATGGTTGCAGCATCACTTGGTAAGACAATATCTGCCAATACTGTATGATGAAAGCTCCATATGAAAGGACTGTATACCCAAGTACAGACCTTGTGTTCCTCTAACTAGCCAATCCAGGGGGACAAGATTGAAGTGGTGATGTCAAAATGTTGATTGGACTTTCACAGATTGGTGCAGTGTCCTGTTCAAGGATGAGTCCAGATTTACAATGGAATCAGATTATAAGCGAGTAATTGGCTGGAGAAAACAAGGCACGACCCACTGCCATTGGCAGCATACACCCCGCATGCTACGCACACTCCAGCCTATTTTGATTTTATATTTTTAAACTGAAATCTTTCCAAATGAACCTAATGTTGGAGGCATCACTGCCTTCAGCAACATACACACTCAAATTCATATGGTTTTATATTTTTAAACAAAATCTATCTGAACAAGCTAAGGGCAATTGTTATAGTGGTTAATGATTTAATTTCTGGCATTTGATATATTAAACTTCCAGTTCTGACCAAAAGTTCCTGAGAAAACCTAAATAACATAAAACTTACCTCCCTCCACTTTTAAAATGCGAATACGATAAAGTTGCAAGTAAGTAAGGAGGAAAGTAATTTTTTAAACCACATAACACATGAAATGCATTCTGGGAAATCTTTTCTTTTCACTGAGGAAAAAGAAAGTCCGGCAAAATCTTGATGTGACTTCCAGAAAATACTTTTTTTCATGTATTAGATATTAATATTTTTTTTAATCAAAGATGTTATTAGAAAGGAAATGGAACCCAGATTAAATGGCTATTTTTTTTCTCTCGATTTCCCGAGTGGATGCCTATTTTAAAAAATTGCAGAAAAAACAGCTCTTAGAATAATTTTTTTTTTGCTTTTTCATATTTTAATTTGTTAAGCGGATGCAGACTTGTAAAAACACACAAAAAATAACAGATGTTTTCCCCTCTTCTTTCTTTTCTGCTAGGGAATGCTTTGGAAATCCTGACCATCAGTGGCAGCATGCCATTTTGTTGGTTTTAATGAGCTTTTAATTAATATCTTGGCTAATTATCAAAAAATGAAAAATTTGAGCCCCATATGCATTTGGACTTGTCTTGGACAAACCTCACCCAAATTTTCAGACCTCTACATGCAGTACATTTTCTTTACCCATTGCAGACACACAGACAGATGAACATCTTTCTTTTATTAATATAGATTTCCCAAATTTGACATTTCAGAATCAATAATCTTATTATTTACTTTTTAGTTGATCATACTCGAGTGATATTAAGAGAGACTGATCCTAATGTTCCTGGTTCTGACTATATTAATGCTAATATAATTAATGTAAGTTTGAAATTCATTTTACACTCTTATACAAATGTGATAGTAATTTCAAGTTTAAATTTGCATGTGACTTAATTTAAAATATGATTTAAAACAGTCCCATTATACTGAATATTTATTGTATTCTATGATTTGTAATTTTAAATTTGATGATGGGAAAAAACTCCACATTTTGGGTTATTGACATTGTAGTTATAATTAATTATAGAATTATTTACCATCGATTTATAGTTATTACTTTATGTTGCATACTTATGTTATAGTCAATTTTCCTTTATATCTTTATAAAAAAGGATAAATATGTCAAATATTTGTTTTAGTGAATTAATATTGACTATCACAAAATGATATTTATACAGTCAAACCTCGTTAACACGAACACGCTTAACACGAATTACTTTTAACACGAACTGTTTCCGATTGCCCCGTCCAATTGTATGTAATGTATTTAAGTTCGGATAACACGAACTACCTTTAACACGAACAAACAAAGTTTCCCCTTGAGTGTTCGTGTTAACGAGGTTCGACTGTAATAGTTTTCTAACGTTCAAGTAAATTTGTTATAGAGTCCTGCACGGGTCGGGTTGTACCTGACCTGAACCCGCAAAAATAATTTTCGGCAACCTGACCCGCACCTGCAATGAAAGGACAATAAATCATGTTTTAATGCTATAATGAGAAGTAATGTACAATTATAATCTCTAATACCAATTTTGTATTTTATATAGAAAAATGGACAAATCTGTATTCTTTAATATTCAAATATAGTGAAACCTCAGAATAGTGGACACCTCGAAATTGTTGAATAGAGTCCTGCAGCGGGTTGGGTTGCTTTTATTTATTTTTTCGGGTCGGATGAATTGTTTTCTTTCTGCGAGTCAGATTCCACCTTGAATAATTCTTCCGGCTCATATTTAGATTTTAGCTTGTCCGATTGTCGGGATTTTCACAAAAAGTTTGAACAGAACTATGAAAATAAATACGTATTTGAATGTGAATAAGTCAGGGGTCTGAAAAACAACTTTTTTAGTAGCGAACTACAATTACTTTATCAAAAATGTAGTTAACTATTACTACTTGTTTTAAAAAGTAGCGACTACAAACTACTTTTCAAAATTAGTCACTATTTACTTTTAGATTTTGCCAAAAGATTCAATCTATACTCGAAATTGAGGATAAGGAATTAGAATTCTGCACGGGTTGGGTTGTGTATCCGACCCGAACTTGAAAATTCTGCTTAAAGTCAACTCAAAACCAACCCGAACCTAATATTTATACTCGAACCCGACCCGAAATTGAAGGAACAGAAAATTAATCTATATTTCAATACAATTATGAAAAAGTAGTCCACAAAGAAGATACTCTGTATTAAAATAATAGATATAATAATCTGTTAGTAGATAAAGGGTTAACCGTAAGACAATTTATTCTTTTCGTGAGTTAGCAGTTTGTTTTGTTTTATCAGCTAGAGTAAATGGAAAAATTTATGACAGTGCAATTGAAATTTGTCAGTGACACTTGCAAATTGTTGCACAGAACACATTTTGTAAAAGTAAAAGCGAGTTATGGTCAAGTGATTAGAAGAATGACATTTTTTTTTTCCCCTTCCAAGTAACGTAAAAGGTTGATTTTCGAGAGTGTCTGTTATAAAGGTCTTATTGTATACATATTTTTAACCTGCAAAAATATTGTGTACATTCTTTTAGAAAAGCGGTCAACCCAGACCTGCAATACATCAACCTGCAAACCTACCTGCAACAAAAAATTAGAAGTCAACCCGGACCAAACCCGAACTGCAACAAAAAAAATATAGCGTTAACCCGAACCGTGGGTCAGGTGTGGGTAACACGACCGATGCGGGACTCTAATTTGTTATACAATACATAATCGAATAATATAATAAATCACTTGTTAACGTTAAACTAACAATGTAATTAATGCTTAAAGTGATAAAAAACATTACACAAAAGGCTTAAAAATACCTTTTAATATAAAGATGACATGTTTCATATGCTCTAATGGTGGCTTCTTCAAGATCAAAAATTATAAATAAACTATTTTCACAAAGTTTTTGAAAATTATAAACACAAATCATGAGATCACATGTACTCGTATAATGCAAGTAGATGTTTAAAATTGCCGAACTGAAAGCATGAAAAATTATTATTTTATTTGTTGCTTTTTTTAATTTATAAATCATCTCGTGCCATATTTTAGGTAATTCAAAAGAGGCTGATTCATTGCATATGTTCTTGTTTCACAAATATATTTCTATTGATTCATGGATAATGGATGGGAAGTAAGCTCTTGGTGGAAAATTTATTTTACTATTCTTGAAATCAATCTGCAAAGACTCTATTCTATGTAGTCTGGCCAAAGCTGTAGTTCCTATTGTCCTATTTGATATCTGCCATATGTTCTTTTATTCTTCTTTTAAATTTTCTGTTTGTCATTTAAGCATTAATTATATATTTAGTCTAATACAGAACCATTTATCCAAAATAGTTGTGGTCACATGTATTCCAGATAACTGGTTGGGCATTAAAGCAACATCATGTGATCAGATTTGTCGACTAATGTGGCTGCGGCATTGTTTCTGATTTCAAATTAGTTATTAGATTACTCATACTAAGAATCAGATCCAAACAAGTTCAAATATTAATTAGAGTTTGAAACGAGGCAATTTATGGAAATTCCTTGGAAACAAAAATTCCTCTGTTTCATCTGCATAAAAATCAAAACGTCCAACATCTAACTAAATATGCTTCCTTTTCAAATCCTAGATGTCCAATATCTAACTAAATATGCTTCCTTTTCAAATCCTAGATGTCCAATATCTAACTAAATATGCTTCCTTTGCAAATCCTAGATGTTGGCATAAATTTATACCATGCACGTTGCAATGTTTCAAGCAATGCACATGTCAAACTGGCACTGTATGGCACTTTTATTTGAATTGATCAATTTGAAATATCATTCTGGATAACTGATTTCCAGGTAAATGGTCCCATATTGTAATTTATTTTCTCATGTATGATAAAATAATTTTAAATTACTTTAAATATTTAAAACGTATATTTAAAAATTGAAGAGAAATGGAATACTAATCAGCCACAAAGTTAAATTAATAAAAAAATTAACTGACTAATCAGTGGAATGAAAAGCATTTGTATATGGTATGAATTGCTGAGTATTTTATATAATATTGATTTCATAAAAATCTCTCGTCACTTCTAATTTCTATGTAGAGTGAAGATGATGCCAATAACGATGGTCCTAAGAAGTCCTACATTGCTACTCAGGGTTGTTTGCCAAATACAGTGGCTGATTTCTGGTGGATGGTTTGGCAAGAAAATACTAGAGTTATAGTGATGACAACAAAGGAAATAGAAAGGGGAAAGGTTAGTTTTACATATTTTCTCTCATCTCAAAGTTAATAAGTTTTATAATTTAGATCTCAGCTCAGTATAAAAATAATTTTATCAGACACACAGTTTTACACTGTGGTTTATTTTGTATTTATCATGCAGTTATTACAGCAATATAAATTGCAAGCCTGAATTCAATATGTTAATGCAGTAACTCTTATATATTCAAGACTAAAATTAAATGTGTGACAGCGTAAACATAGTTTGTCATGTTATCAAAAAGTACAAATATACAATGTTTGTTAATTTTGCTGGTCATCGCTGAAAAGACATTCAATTACCATGTCTAGTTACAAAACAACTAAATCAAAAATGTCTATCTTCTTTCCATGTTTTTCTGATAAATTGGTGGAATTTAAAAAGCAGATCCATAAAATGAAAACTTGTGACTTGTCATATTAAAGAAACTAAAAAAGATGAAAATTGTTTTGACGACATGCTTCACGTACTAATGCTTTTATATACATGTATGCCCTTTTTTTTCATGTTGCGACAATAAATATAATTATACATATCTTTTACTCTCTATGATAAAAAAAGAGGTAAAAAATGATAACCTGTTAAAATTTTTAAAAAATTTAAAAAAAAAACATTCATACCATATTGTATCATCTATATAATAAAAGCGCAAGTCATGTGACTGGGGAAAACAAATACGGGCTGACCACTTCACTTTTCATATGCCAGACAGCCATTTTTACTCAAAATAAATTTTGTGAATAAAACTGCATAACAGTTACATTTTTAGTAAGACCGTTCCAAAAAAAATAATGTTTGACAGATGAGTTACATTCAAATATGTATATATTCTGAAATTTGGTTGACAGTACAATATCTCATTTCATCAAAGTAAACAAACGCAAAAGATTCATTCACCATGAGCAATAAAAATATTAAACCTTGAAGGTAATTACTAGCAAAACAAATTCTCCCTCGTAAAATTTGCAGTGTTGTTTGGTACCAAAAACATAATTCACGTCTGTAAGCCAATCAAAGTTTAGCATAATTCTGTTAGGTGAAGTGTTGTACAACTCAACTTCCTGCAGGATCTTTTATTGGCAAAGTTAAATGTAAACAAACCAACTCATGTAATAAAATTAAATGAATAAAATTTGAAAATGAATAGTCAGTTAATTTGGTACTTATGTATTACTCATGCCCAGAAAATAGATCTCCGAAAATGATTGTTAATCACCAGTCCAGAGCTGCCAACTGCTACGAAAAAATCGTAGTTGCTACGATTTTGAACCACAAACTACGATGCTACGAAAATCTGTCTAAAACTACGATTTTCTGCAAAAAAAAAAAAAAAAAAAACGCGAATTTTGTCACAGGATCACTCGAAAAATCACGAATTTCATCACAGGATTGCACGAAAAATCACAAATTTCGTCACAGGATCGAGCTAAGAAATGCGAATTTCGTTACAGGATCGCTGAAAAAGCGCGAATTTCGTCAAAAAATTGGCGGGAAAAAGCAAATTTCGCCAAAGTATCGCCGAAAAAACATGAATTTCATTCAACTGATTGCTGAAAAAAATGCGAATTTCGTCAAAAGATCGTTCAGGGGTGATTCTGGTCTGAATGTTCCGAAAAATTAAGGCAATGATTTCCGGAAGAAAAAAAATCTGTCATAAATCCGAAAATTCGGACATTAAATGTATCGGTATTTCGGCAAATGATCGCCGAAAAAAATCAATCTCGTCTTTCATTCGAAGAAAAGTCACCAATTTTGTCAAAGGATCGTGGAAAAACGGGACTTTCGTCAGAGAATCGCGAAAAAATGGCAAATTTCGTCAAAAACATTGCGAAAAGCGGCAAATTTCGTTAAAAGATCGCAAAAAAACAGCAAATTTTGTCAACAGATCGCGGGAAAAACGTGACTTTTGTTAGTAAATCATGGAAAAAACGGCAAATTTTGTCAAAAACATTGCGAAAAACGACAAATTCCGTCAAAAGATCGCGAAAAAACGACAAATTTTTGGTCAACAGATCGCGGGAAAAATGTGACTTTCGTCAGAAAATCGCAAAAAAAGGCAAATTTCGTCAAAAACATTGCGAAAAACGACAAATTTCGTCAAAAGATAGCGAAAAAAGGCAAATTTCGTCATAAACCTTGCGAAAAACGGCAAATTTCGGCAAAAACATTGCGAAAAACGACAAATTTCGTCAAAAGATCGCGAAAAAACAGCAAATTTTGTTATAAACATTGCGAAAAACAGTAATTTTCGTCAAAAGATCGTGAAAAAACGACAAATTTTTGTCAACAGATCGCGGGAAAGATGTGACTTTCGTCAGAAAATCGCAAAAAAAAAAACGGCAAATTTCGTCAAAAGATCGCGAAAAAACGACAAATTTTGTCAACAGATCGCGGGAAAAACGTGACTTTCGTCAGAGAATCGCGTAAAAATGGCAAATTCCGTCAAAAACATTGCGAAAAACGGCAAATTTCGTCAAAAAATATCGAAAAAAACACAAATTTTATCAACAGATCTCGAAAAAAGCTGCAAATTTCGTCAGCGAATCGCGTAAAAACGGCAAATTCTGTCAAACACATTGTGAAAAAAGGCAAATTTCATCAAAAAATATCGAAAAAAAACACAAATTTTATCAGCAGATCTCGAAAAAAACTGCAAATTTCATCAAAAGATCGCGAAAAAACGCAAATTTCGTCAAAGGGACGCAAAAAAAAAGTGGCTCCCGGTTGTATCAGCTTACTCGACCTGATGAAGGACTCTAACTCAGACATTTTTCTCTGGAAGATATACCGCCTCCCCCCAACCGCCTTGGAATCTTTCAGAAAATTCACTGTGAAGTTCAGAAATTTGGCTTAGGAGTGGACCGAGCATTAATTGAATAGGAATAATTATGTTTAATCAATCCCACCCGTAACAAAAAAATTAGCAAAAACAAAAGAGTCTCCTACTTTGTGTGCTTATGGATATACACATGCGTTTAATTGATTAGTATTTGCTCGCTTAAAATTTACAGCGTAAAAAACAGCCACCAACCAACCAACCTTCAGATAAATTTGAATTTGGTGTGCTACTATTTCTCATTTTCAAAGGTTGGCAGGTCTGCATATTTACCATTGTTAATAGCCAATCATATTCAAAACACTAATTTAATATATATATTTATTAAATACATAACATCATTAAAAATGGTATATAATACAGAAGAAACTGTCGATGCTGCGAGTGAATACGAATGGTCGCTGGTTCAATTACAACTAAATATTGCTTAAAAATTGATTTATGTACACTAATAATATATACATGTTGCTTTTACATTATTCAAAGATTGTAGATCCAGCGAACGCACCATAGGTCCGCTTAGATCGCCGATAAACAAACGAATGACGAATATTAAATGTTGCCAACGGCAAAACACAAATTACAATAGAATGCGCCTTGGAGGCGCGCGCAACAGCCAAGGTCAAGGGAAGCGGTAACATACCGGCTCCCGTTGACATGTGCTAACATTCAAACAAATATAACACTAAATATTTTTAAACATATTGCTTACAATAAAAATTATTTAAAATACAATTACATACAAGTTCCAAAACACCTACATACTTAACTTTTAAAACGTTATACATGTCTAACCGTTAAAACAATATAATACTTAATATGCATAACAACCCTTCAAAAAAATTAGAAAACATATATACATATATACAAACAATAAATGACACTAATATAATTGCATTAATGTTTCAAGTTTCTAATGGAAGAGGACAAACTTTTGAGATGGACCTCGTAACTACACTTGTTGCTGTTTTAATTTCTAAAACTCTAATTTTTCCATCAGATCCAGGTATGACTTTTAGAACACGACCCATTGCCCATTTGCCTGGGGGTAAATTGTCATCCTTTAGGATGACCATACATCCTTCTTTTAGATTTTTTTTTTCAACATACCATTTGGATCTTTGCTGTAAATGGTTCAGGTAATCCTTTTTCCATTTTTTCCATATCAATTGTGTCATTTTTGTGATTGCCTGCCAATTTGACAGTCGGTTATCATTAATTTTTGTCAAATCAGGTTCAGGAATTGAAGTGATGGGTCGACCTATCAAAAAATGGCCAGGGGTCAAGACTTCAATTTCATTTGGATCGGGCGACAAGGGTATTAAAGGGCGAGAATTTAAAATTGCCTCAATTTCTGCCGTCAATGTCCAAAATTCTTCGAGTGTGACTCGAGAATTGCCTAAGGTTCTTTTAAGATGGTACTTGAAAGATTTCACCCCAGCCTCCCATAATCCACCAAAATTGGGAGAACGAGGAGGGATGAATTTCCAAGTGACAGCCTCGGAGGCCAAATAATTAGACAATTCTTCATCAGGCTTACATACCAGGGCATGTAATTTTTTCAACTCCGTATTAGTACTTACAAAAGTAGCTCCATTATCTGACATGATAATTAAGCTTTTACCTCTTCTGGCGAAAAACCGTTTCAGGGTAGCAATAAATGATTTGGTTTTTAAATCTGTAACTATATCTAAATGGATTGCCTTAGTGGCGAGACAAACAAATAATGCTACAAAAATTTTATTATAATTTCCCTTTCTTTGGTTTTTGTATTTAATCAGAAAGGGTCCACAAAAATCAATCGCACATTTTTCAAATGGTGGGCTAGGATTTACTCTTTCTGAGGGCAAATTTCCCATGATTTGATTTGCCCCCATGGGTTTATTTCGAAAACAGGCTATACATTTGTGTACTGTTTTACGAGCCAAAGATCTTCCATTTAGTACCCAATATTTTTGCCGAACATGATGCAATAATGACTGCGGCCCTAGATGGAAAAACTTTACATGATAATATTAAAAAATAATATCACTTAATTTATGATTATGAGGTAGTACAATAGGATGTTTCTTTTCATAGGTCAGACTGGAATTGTCTAAGCGACCTCCTACACGAATAATTCCTTCGGAATCTAAATATGGATTCAAAAATTTTAATTTACTATTACCTGAAAGGTTCCTCTGGTTCTTCAAATTTTTTAGATCTTCAGCAAATGAAGAATACTGTACTTGTTTTATAAGAAATACTTCAGCTTTCTTTAACTCAGCAGAGGATAATGGCCCGTGTTTTTTTTCTTCAGCATTTCGACAATTATTTACAAACCTACAAATATAACTTATGACACGAATCAATTTTAGAAAATTATTAGTCAAAGTAAATAAATAATTAAACAAGGAAAATTCAGTCTTAATTGCGAAGGTATAGTCCTGAATTGGTTTAAGTTCTGCAGCATAGTCAATGTTATTGTCAAGATCCACCGGATGATTTTCTACCTGCTGAATTTTTTCACGAAGAAGATTCGGACCACAAAACCAAAATTCACAGGTCAACAGTTCCTTGGCATCCAGTCCTCGAGATATAACATCAGCTGGATTGTTTTCCGATGATATGTGTTGCCATTGGTACGAGTCCGTAAGGTCTTGAATAGCAGCAACTCGATTACTAACAAAAGTTTTTAGCAGATGTGGGGGTTTTCTAATCCATGCGAGAGAAATCGTGGAGTCAGTCCAGAGAACAACATTTTCTATTTGAATGTCCAGTGATGGTAGAACCTTATGCATCAACTTAGCTAATAGAAGACAAGAGCACAATTCCAGCCGGGGAACTGTCACAGTCTTTATGGGCGACACTCTGGATTTACTACACAGAAGTTGTGCAGTAGGAGATCCTTCAACCGGTAAGGATTGAACATAGATTGCAGCTCCATATGCTGACAACGAAGCATCAGCGAACCCATGCATTATTATGCGATCTTCTCGAAAAACGTGTCTGGGAACCTTTAAGTTTTTTAACTCTAAGAGGGTGGATACAAAGTCATTCCATTCTCTTGCCAGGAAATCCAGCAATGGCTCATTCCAATCGATTTTGGCTAGCCAGAGCTTCTGCATAAATATCTTGGCTCTTGTTATTACAGGACCAAGTAGACCCAGTGGGTCAAAGATTTTCGAAATAAGAGAGAGAACACTCGTTTACTATAAAGGTCCTTGTCGGAAAATTTTAATTTATATTGAAAACAGTCACTCTGTGGATCCCATAGAACACCCAAGGTTTTTATCGAAGCACACTCTGGTTGATCATCGAAACTGTATTCGGTGGCAACCCTATTTTCAGGTTGAATCAATTCTGGGTGGTTTGCACACCATTTGTGCAACTTCATGTTTCCGAGTTTTAACAGGTTAATTAATTGAGATTGAAGGATTTTAGCCCTTTCGAGAGTTGATTCTCCAGAAAGAACATCATCAACGTAAAAATCATTTAAGACGACCGACGATGCTAGAGGTAAATTGTTTTGTTCATCTATTGCTAATTGCTTAAGAGCACGAGTAGCTAAGTAAGGAGCGTTCGATGTCCCGTAAGTCACTGTATTCAGCTTATAAATTTGTACTGGCGCGTCAATACTGTCCTTCCACAAAATTCTAAGAAGGTTTCTTTGTGAGGGATCTACTAATATCATTCGATACATTTTTTGTACATCAGCTGTGAATGCATACCTGTGTTTTCGAAAGCGAATCATAATCTGAATCAATTCCTGTTGCGGAATTTTACCCTTTAAAAGGATGTCATTCAATGACAAACCAGACGTTGTGAGCGTTGACGCGTTAAAAACAACGCGCAAGCGTGTAGTGCTTTTCTCTGGTCTGTATACCCCATGATGAGGTATATAATAACAGACTTCTCCGGGTTCAGATTCCTCTACTAACTCCATGTGATTTAAATTTTTATACTCTTCCATAAATGTCGAATAGAGTAGTTGCAAGTTCGAATCCCTATCTAACCGCTGCCAAACTTGATCGAGTCTTTTTTCAGCAAGTTTTCTGGATTCTCCTAAAAATGTAACATCCTCCATAGGCATACTCACTACATATTGACCGTCGGATGTTCGATAATGTCTCTCTTCAAAATGCTTTTCGCAAAATTGTTCTTCATTACTAAGCTGAGAATTAGAATCACTAATATCTTCTATTTCCCAAAATTTTTGCAATGACTTTTCTAATTTTTCGCTTTGAGTGAGTAGACCGCAGTATTGAGAATCAGGTGAGGAATTATTCACAACACCGCTAGCTACATAACCGAACACTGTCTCTTGAAATAATAGGTTTTGTGAAGAACAGCGAATTTGACCTGCTTTTAATAAATCAAAAAAACATTCAGCACCCAATAATAAGTCTATTTTTCCTGGTACATTAAATGTATCATCTGCTAACGAAATATGTGTAGGTATATCAGAAATTTCTATATGAATGGGCATTAATGGCGTTATTTCTGTTATTTTTGGCACTACAAAAAAATCTAGTTCCTTTGTGAAAGCTCTATTTTTATTTGAAATTATAGTTTTAATTTTATGATTAAGTGTTGTACATGTTCCATTTAACCCTGATACAGGAGCGACAACCTTAACTTTCTTTAAACCCAATTTTTTTGCAAAGTCAAATGATACACAATTAATTTGACTGCAAGAGTCTAAAAGACTTCTTCCTCGAATAAAATTTCCTTTAACAGTTTTAATATCAATTATTGCAGTTGATAAAATAACATTCTTATTTGAAAGTAAATAGTTCGAAAGATTTTGCGAAACGATATCTGGCGTCACATTTCTTTCTTCTAATTGCTCTATCTCTCGCTTTTGATGACGTGATGAATCATTGGGAACAACCGCGTTTTCTCTGTGTAAAAGGCTGCTGTGCCTTGAATTGCAATGCCTACATAAATATTTCGATCCGCAATTTGCTGCCAGATGTTTCGGTGAGAAGCAATTAAGACAAAGTTTATATTTTTTAACGATCGCAAATCGCTCATCAAATTTCATATCAAGGAATTTCTTACATCTAAAAAGAGGGTGAAATGAATCACAAATAACACAATGTTTTTCGGAAGAATTTGAATTAACGACCAATGCTTTCGATTTCATTTCATTAGTGTTTTTTATTCTTGTAGATATATTTTTGTTTATGCTTTCGAGCGATTGACTTTGCTTTTCGAGAAAGGTCATTAAATTATCAAAGCTTGGTACTTCTGACGTGTTTATAGACAGTTCGAATTGCTTTCTCGTGTCTTTATCTAGTTTATCTAAAATGATAGTTATTATCAAAATGTCTGAAAGTTTATTTCTTTCAAATCCCAAGTTATTTAAAGCCCTGATGTTTTTATTTATCGCATCTACTAAACGTCTTAATTCTTTAGCTGACTCATGCATAATTTTTTCAAATTCTAGTATAGCTTTCAAATGAATATTAACCATAATTCTTTTATTCTCAAATCTATTTTCTAAAGCTGTGAACAACGAATTAAATGTATCTTCTGGAGTTTCTAACAGTTTAGCCTCATTTTTTAATGCCGAGTGAAGATAATGTAATTTCTGAACGTCTGACAGTTCATCATTATTTGTAACAATATTATTAAATTCAATTTTAAACATATTCCAATCCTCATATTTTGCACTAAATTGAGGAAGCGGAATTTCTGGCAATTTTATCTTATAACTACGTAATTTGAATTGAGAATTTTTATTTTCATATTCATCAGAATTTAATTGAAGGAGACCTACCTCTAAATCCTGTAATCTTTCCTCCAATTCGAGTAATGAAGTATCGATATCTGTCATATTTTGATCTTCAGGAACTGTTGCATAATAGTCAGTGCGTAGTGTATCCACATTATTGGAAATCTTTTAGAGCACTTTCAGTTTCGTTTCTATTTTTACTTTTGTCCATTGAACTGTTTCATCCTTTACTAGATTTTCTAATCTAGTGAGTTGTGCCTTTACAGAACCTCTAATATGATTTAAAGTTACCAATGTAGTCATTATGAACTAATTATAATTTCTAACTATAATACTAGCACTAATTAGAATCAAATTACTCCGGCTCGACGGACCAAATTAATGTCGATGCTGCGAGTGAATACGAATGGTCGCTGGTTCAATTACAACTAAATATTGCTTAAAAATTGATTTATGTACACTAATAATATATACATGTTGCTTTTACATTATTCAAAGATTGTAGATCCAGCGAACGCACCATAGGTCCGCTTAGATCGCCGATAAACAAACGAATGACTAATATTAAATGTTGCCAACGGCAAAACACAAATTACAATAGAATGCGCCTTGGAGGCGCGCGCAACAGCCAAGGTCAAGGGAAGCGGTAACAGAAACTAAAATAGGTACTTTTATGCTAGCCAGGCACAGGTGGTAAATCGCCAAATATTCTACCCATTGCAATAATTCGTATTGCTTTGATTTCATTTAAAATATAAACATTTCAATAATTTAATTTACAATACATAATTTAAAATACATGTTTTTACCTCACGTTATTTAAAATACAAATAAATAAGTAAAGAAAGAACTGAAGAAAAAAAAATAATAAGTTCATAAACTAAAACTTTTTTTTCAACATCAAAGCTTTGCTTATAATTTACACACGTGAAAAATAAAACCTGCTATTGGTGAGGGGGGGGGGGAGGCTATTGGCGAAATTTGCACCCGGATAACATAAAAGTATACCTGAAAATATACAAAACAATAATTTAGTATACATTTATTAAACACATAACATCAGATTGACAGATTTTAGCTAGAATATTTTTTCGATTGTAGTTGTTTTATCTCCATCACAGAGATCGGTATCTAGAAGAAAGTCAGTGAATTTTAATCAGTTTGCACGCCAAGGATCAAAGGTGGGCGATACTGATAGCAAATATGGTGTAAAGGTAAAGGAATGTGATTATCATAAGTGGCTTCCAAAAGGTCTATGTTTCACCAAACCATACTCACTAAAATACATCAATTAGTATGCAGTCCGATTATGACACATTTATCCAAGATGATTAGATGAGAATAATGAAGGGTTTTCTAATCTTCTATAATTGAGTCTACAGACAAGGATAATGTGAAACAAAAAAGATATTAGTAACAATATGGTTTAATGTAAATGTAGATATCATTAAAATCTCTTCGCAAAAAAACTTCACTGCAGCAAATCGTATTAGCTAAAATACGGCAATTGGCAATGGATCCAATTACAAAAGATTATTTAATAGGTTTAAAAATCTTGACATTAGTGAACATGATAAGCAAACAGACATGAAGCTTAAATGCCTAATTGAGTTAAGAGATTTTTGTCAAGAAAGATGAAATACCTAACAAAAAATATACCCCAGTGGCAGAAAGTTCTGCAGCTGTCTGCGACAAGCTTTTAAAATTTCATAATCTGTCTGCAAATTTTGCATGTAATTTTAATGAATAAAAAACCACTAAACTAGGGATTTTTCATCATTTTATTTAAAACATGGTAAGCATGATGTATTCTCATAAAATCTGCTTATAACTTTTGATGTTACATGTCATTTCATCATCTCACTTTTTGTAGGATTTCTAAAATGGGGAGGATACGCTTATCCTGAGACCAAGGGTGATTCTGAGTAAAAGAATATTTTCTGAAATTCACAGATAATTTTCTGAAAGGATCCAGGGTGGGAGGTGTGGAGGATGAGAGAAATTTCCCTCTCCTGACCTAACTACAGAAATTCCTTCTGTAGAAAAATGTCTTAAAGTCCTGCATCAACTGTAGATCGGGTTAACTCTGTTTTCAGTTCGAGTTCAGTTTATTGTCCTGCAGGTTGGGTTCGGATAAACGCAATTTTTTAAAAGTTGGTTCTGTATATGGTTTCAGATTTTTTAAATAAAAAGAAAACTGCCCAGTTAAACTGATGGCATTGAGCTCACAGGCTATTCACACTAATCGTATATTATACTCTTGTTTCAAAGAATTTGAAATAAGCCCCTCGAAAAATAAAGAAATCGACAATATATTAAGGGGGGGTCATCCCCCCATTACCCCTCATAGTTAACTAATGAATCCCTTAAACTAATCAGGGAAGCCTCTTATTACAATGAATATATGTATACAAAATTTGAAGAAAATCAGATAATGCTGCATGAAAAACCCATTTATCTAAATTAGGGGGATTAGCCCCCCCCCCTTCCCCCTTTATACTTAACCAATGAACCCCCAAAACTATTCAGAGAAGTGCATTATCACAATGAACCTATATACAAAATTTGAAGAAAATCAGATAATTCTGCTTGAAAAACCCATTTATATAAATTAAGGGGGGATTAGCCCCCGTCCCCCCTTTATACTTAACCAATCAATCCCGAAAACTAATCAGGGAAGCGTCTTAACCCAATGAACCTATAAACACATTTTTAAGCAAATGGGATAATTCTGCATGAAAAACCCATTTATATAAATTAAGGGGGATTAGCCCCCCGTTCCCCCCATTTATACTTAACCAATCAATCCCGAAAACTAATCAGGGAAGCGTTTTAACCCAATGAACCTATAAACAAATTTTGAAGCAAATGGGATAATTCTGCATGAAAAACTCATTTATATAAATTAAGGGGGGATTAGCCCCCCCCCCGTCCCCTCCCTTTATACTTAACCAATCAATCCCGAAAACTAATCAGGGAAGCGTCTTAACACAGTGAACCTATAAATAAAATTTGAAGGAAATCGGATATTTCTATGAAGAGTTATCGCATTACGTACGTACATACATACGTACATTACATACAGAACCTGCGGGCACATAAGCTCTCAGGCTTTGATAGCCTGTGAGCTAAAAATTATGTATTAAACATAGATGTTTGTCTGTGTGTGATGTTTTCTGAAGAGACTGCTAAGTGCAGAGCTGCAAGATTTGGCAGGAAGAGTCTGAAGTTATGCATTTCAAAGCCCGCTTTTGTACTAGTTTTCTTAATTTATGTATTTTTAATTATTTATTTTATTTTATTTTATTTTATTGCTTTTTGCAGCGAATTAGCTACATTAGTAAAAGCAATCCAGAATTCATACATCTATTTTTGAATTATTTTGCAATTCTTAACATTTTTTCTCATTTTGCGACAATCTTTAGACATTAGTAAAAGGAACTGGCTTTCAATATTTTAGCAGTCTTTTTATGCAGTAAATTTTGTCTATGCTCACGATTGTTTTTTTCGTACAATTGTTTAATGAAAATCGCGTTTTTTTTTGTTTTTTTTTTTAACAGCGATCTTTTACCAAAATTTGCTGATTTTTACCACGATCTTTTGCCGAAATTTGCTTGTTTTTACCGCGATCTTTCGCTGAAATTCGCGTGTTTTTACCGGGATCCTTTGTCGAAATTCGCGTGTTTTTACCGTGATCCTTTGCCAAAATTCGCTTGTTTTTATCGCGATCTTTTGCCAAAATTCGCGTGTTTTTACCGCGATCTTTAGCCGAAATTCGCGTGCTTTTACCGCGATCTTTTGCTGAAATTCGCGTGCTTTTACCGCGATCTTTTGCTGGGATTCGAGTGTTTTTACCGCGATATTTTGTCGAAATTTGCGTGTTTTTATCACGATCTTTTGCCGAAATTTCTGTGTTCTTAACTGCAATCTTTTGCCGAGATTCGCATGTTTTTACCGCGATCTTTTGCCGGGATTCGCGTGTTTTTACCGCGATCTTTTGCCGAAATTCGCGTGTTTTTACCACGATCTTTTACCGAAGTTTCTGTGTTCTTACTGCGTTCTTTTGCCGGGATTCGCGTGTTTTTACCGCGATCTTTTGCCGAAATCCGCGTGTTTTTACCACGATCCTTTGCCGAAATTCATGTGTTTTTGCCGCAATCCTTTGCCGAAATTCGCGTGTTTTTACCACGGACCTTTACTGAAATTCACGTGTTTTTGCCGCGATCCTTTGCCGAAATTCACGTGTTTTTGCCGCGATCCTTTGCTGAAATTCGTGTTTTTTTTTTGCCGCGATCTTTTGCCGAAATTAACGTGTTTTTACCGCTATCCTTTAGCTAGGTAACCTATTAACTAAACTTTAACTATTAACTAGGTAACCTATTAGCTAGGTAGCCTATTAACGTGTTTTTACCGCTATCCTTTAGCCCAATTCGCGTGTTTTTAGAGCACTCCTTTGCCGAAATTCGTGTGTTTTTACCGCGATCCCGCGGCCCGAAAGTTGCGGACAATGTTTTTAATTAATTTCATTAGTGCAGACAGAAATTGTCTGCAAGAGATTTTCTTTGTCCGCGACTATGTCGCCGTGTCGCGGTGTTTCTGCCACTGGGAAATATACAAAATGCTGCCATGATCACAAAGACCTCTTGATTTCTGAGCTCCACCAGTGGGGCTGGGAGGTTCTGATCACAAAGCTGGTAGACGGGAGGTGCTGGGTTCAAACCCTTGTCGCACTCATCGACCTAGCCGTTCGGAGTTTTCGATGGTTTTCTTCGAATCTTGCCGTAAATACGGGTTAGGATCCCTTAGAAAGACACCCACGGAGGGCACTCCCCCCAGGGCCTATATCCCTCGTGTTGATAATTAGCCGTCATAAAATCAACCAACCAACCTCTTGATTTCTCTATCAGAACAGAATCTTCTGATTCGGCAAAAGATCAATCAAATAAATTAAATGACTAAAAGTAATTTGTTGCATAGCATAAATTTAAAAGAGATCAAATTGTTCGCCAGAGGCAGCTAGTTTTATAATAACAGTGTTAACATTTGTATAAATCTAAAATATGTCAACATAACAGTGATTATTGATTTATAAAGTTATCTTTTTTTGTATTCCTTCTTGAAAGTTTTAAAAAAAAAATTATAATAACTAGAAGAAAACTAAAAATTTTCTGGAAAAAAAAATTGCAAGATAATTATTATTATTTCTTTCTTTTTTTTTTTTTTTTTTTTGTATTGCTATTATATTTATTAGCTTTAAATATGTAAATGTGTGCATAATATGTTTTTTATGAAAATAAATAAACTTCTAACCTATTTACATTTTTTGTAGAACAAATGTGTCCGTTATTGGCCTGATGAAAATCAGTCAAAAGAAGTTGGAAAATTTGTCTTGAAAAATATCTCAGAATCTTCTACAACAGATTATATTTTAAGAGAATTTCTCCTCACGAAAGAAGATTGTGTAAGTATTTTAAATATATCATTCCTTGATTTTTAATGATGTTTATACTCTGGATTATATCTCCTGCCTGAGCTGAAATTTATGTATGTAAGTTAAAATGTTCGTAAGTGTGTGAATCCAAAATTTGTAAGCAAAATAATTACTTTACTAACATTAAAGTTGGAATGAATGTCTCTGTTTCTAAATATATAATTTTGGTATTGGCAAAACCTAGAAATCAGTGAAATTAGGATATCTAATTTCCCCATCCTTTGAATATTATGGAAACAAAAGTATGTTCCATTTTCAATCATTGAAAGCATCTTTTATTAACCCTTTCATGGTCATGAACGCGTATACGCGGTCAACGTTTTGTACTTCTAAATGGTCATGGGCGCTTATAGACGGTCAGTATTTTTTACTCCTAAATGGTCATGGGCGCGTATGAACGGTTCTGATTTTCTACCTCAAAATGGTCATGACCGTCTATCTGCGTTTTTGACACACACACACACACACACACACCCCCGTTGTTCCACACTGGGCGGTAAAGAAGGCGTTTATCGGCACACTTCCCCTTCCTACATACACAATGGGTCTATAGGTAGATCCACAGAATAGGATATATAGGATAAGGGTTCTATTGTCTGCGCTGTGGGCAGACCATTTGTCAACTGGATTATTTGTATTGTATTTTAGCTGAATGCCTTACAGATTTGATTGGAAAATGCCTTAGAGAATTTAGTTTTCTGTACAGGCTAAGAATGAACATTGTATTTCAAAACAGATCCTAAAATGAACGAAGCAACTTCATAGAATATTATTGTTTACTTATTATTTTATTTTAAAAATCTTATCCATACGATTCTAATTCATTACATTAATTATTATTATTTTAAATCTTTAGTCATGTTAAATTTATTTAATTTGTTCTTTTAATGAATACATATGTTCTTATTTTTCTAACAGTATTTCAATTTATTTTGTTTAAATATATTACTACTAAATAACTGAAATCTTTTTTTTTTTTTTTTTTTACTTACACCAGTTTTGCAATGTAATAGTAACAAAAATCTAATAATACTCAAATAATATTAATAATAAGACCAAATTAATATTACACTTCAAAAATTATTTGCTAATTTACTATTGTTGCTATACCAATTATAGCATAACTTTAAAAATAAAACAGTGAAACCTGTCTATAACAATACTGAAAGGACCAGAAAAAGTATCAATATAGAAAGGTTACATTTATAGGCAAGTTCAAGAATGTTAATTAATTCAGAGTACATAATAGAATAATTATTATATATTGATGGAATATTAGTTTAAATTTATTAGAATTATATATGTAGATGGAAAATTATTTTAACTTTCTAGAATTATCTAATTATATAATGAAATTTAATTTATTTCTTATAAATAATCAGAATTTTGCATTATTAAATAAATATATAAAGAGTGAACAGTATAAATAAATCTGATAAAAATAATATTTTTATTACTTTTATCAGGTTTGTAAAATTGCATGAACAAGTGATTGAAAAATAATAGGAATTTATAATTTTGACTCTTAAAAAGAGAAATAAATTGCAGGTATTATTTATTCGAATATGAAACCAAAGAAAAATACTTCGTGTAAAAAATGTGTACTTGATTAAATTTTAATACTTCTCAATATTTGTAAGAGCCTTAAATATATCTTGCAGAATTGATTTGACGTAAGAAAATTATGCACAAATTTTTCATTTTTAGAAACATTCAGCTGATTACTATGTTCAAAATTACCATTATAACTGCTGGGATCAAATTAAAGACTGCAAGCAGTTGTAGATGGTTTTATTAGTCCAATTGCTGGCAATATTTTAACATTTCAGCAAAAGTTCCATGCCCGTAGCTAAGAAGGCGGGGGTAGGGGGGGGGGGGTGGACCTGGAATTTTTTTTTGTCCGTCCGAGCATGGTTGACTCGACCCCTCATCAAAACATTTTAAATTTTCCGAACTTTTTTTTCTTTCTTTTTTTTTTCTAACTTCTTTTTCCAGACAAGACCGAAATCATAGACACCCATCCAAAAAACCCTTGTATAAAACTTTTTTTTTTTTTTTTCCTCAATCCAAAAGATATGGAGATTGCGATTTGCGTAAGGCATTTCTGGTTTTGTTAGCTCTCTAGAAATCCACTTTACCGCCTCCCCAATGACTCAAATTAAAGGCTCTAGAAAATAATAGAGTTTTTAAACATTATCCTGTAAACTATTTGACTCAAACTGATTAGCTGTTGCTCGTGAAAATCGTTTTCTTTGTACAACTGTCACTGCCACGGATGAAATTTATTGTAATCTGGCGCGGTTGTTTCACTATTTCATGGTTTGACAGACAGGCGCCCCAAAACAAGCAAATATGTTTTACAACTATGTATTTTTGTCATTGTTAACTTGGCAAGGTTGCTATAATCCTGGGCTTTTAGAGGCTTTTCAACAAATGTGGAGAATATCTTTTGACGTCTTTTTTTTACACCGTTTTAAATGATAAAAGTCGGTGAAATCAGTATCACACAGACTTGCAATATACATATTTTATGTTCGTTTATATTAATATTGCATTCAAGTATTAAAAAAAAGATTTTAGTCAAGTTTAAAAAAGATAAAAACTAAAGAGAGTAAAACTAAGATATTAACTAAAAAAGAATATTCTGTATAAATTATTAAAAGGAAAGTTCTATGTTCAAAATCAGATAACATTTTGTCTTTTTAAAACTCCAAAAAAAAAAAAAAAAAGAAAGAAAGAAAGAAAAGAAAAGAAATAAAAAAGAAATAAAATCATATTTATTTGGGAATCACACAGCAACAGTTACTATTTTAAACTGAAACTTACGGAAATAAGTAACTATTAATAATATTCTCAAGGCGAAACTCTCTATTTTCTAACACAACCACAAAAACATTTTTATTCTTAAATGCACGAAAATCAATCCACTTATCAAAAAAATGAAGAATGCTGTTCGATTCTAAATCATTTCAATAATCATGCCTGCAAATTTAATATTTCTATATGTAAAAACAAGTCCGTGAATCTTTTATAAAGTTTTGCTTAGTTGAGCGGGTACAAATGTTTTTTTTTCTAGAAACAACATTGATTATTGTTTGTAAATTTTTGTACGTATGTTCAAATTAATAAATTAAGGAAACATTAACTAAAATTGAAACAATTAGTATTCATGACTATATCTAGTTCATTAGTTTTCCTAATAAAGTGTACTAGCCTTCCACTGAAAAATTTTAATCCTCTTTTAAGATTTTTATTAAATTTCCAATTTTTTTTTCAGTTTCTCTAGCTTATACTTATTTCTCATTTTCCATACGGAAACCGTGTAACTGATTTGGATATTTAGATCGCATATGGGAAGAAGAGGATAAAAAAATATAAATTAGAATAAAAAAGATGTATTTCTTAAAAATAAAAATGAAAAAAGCGGGAAGGCACCAGAAAAAAAACACCTTTTATACTTATAGAAATAAGGATAATGAATTTTTATAATATTCTCATTTGTAAATTAAACGTATATCAGTTAATTAATATAAAATATAGCATTCAAATGGTCATAGATAACAATTACAATGTAATTAGAAATCATCTTTACTCTGAAAAAAACCCTTCCAGATACCGTCCAGAGACTCGTGTATAAGTCGAAAAATTTTAGACAAAATTTGGGAGCTGAAAATGGGGGTCGACTTATACACGAGTAAGTAAAAAAGAAAAAAATATAGCGGAGTGAAATACCGGAGTCATATTGTTTTCGCAAATAATTGGTGAATGTGCAAGTCTTTTAATTAATCACATATGGGTTTAGGTTGGAGCAACAGATAAAAGTGGACAGTGGTGATTGGTTAAAAAAAAAAAAAAAAAAAAAAACTCAACAATAATGTCTCTGTAATTGTGCTGCACTCATTTTCTCTTGGGATAGAATTCCCATGAATACAGGGGCATTCCTTTCAACATTTTAATCCCTTTTCTAAATAGAGCTCAACTTCTGACAACAGTTCTACATTAATATCTTTCTCGTAGATTTTAGTAGATTCCTCAGTATACATGTTTTAAGTTTTAATTCATCGTATTTTAAAATGACGTGTAAACACTATATCATTTATTCTAAATCATTAATTATGCCATTACACCCATTTAGAAAAGTTTTGAAAAGAAACAAACGCCACTAACCGTTTGTGTTTACAGCTTTGACAGTATTTACTAAAAGTTCTTCTACCTTTACCAAAAAATTGAAAACGCCATTCCATGACTTAGTTTATGAATATGCCTATTTCATGCAAATAACAAAAATGAATTCAGAAATGTGTCAAAAAGTAGCTCCCTAGGATTTAAGAACAGTCTTAATAAGGCGAAAATGAATGATATAGTGAAAGAATTGTACATTTCTCTCAAAGAAAACTTTTTCCTGATGTCGAAGTTTTCTCCTACTGAAATTAAAGGTGGTTCTCAAATAATTCTCAAATGATCGGCTCAACAGCACGAAACTTTCTGATATTTTAAACGATACATTCTGACTCATTTTAAACGTAAAGGCATAAAATTGGCAGGCCTGACTATGGAAGCGGTTTAGAATCGAAATGAGTTTTCCATTTTTTGATAAAAAAATTACTTATCGAGTTATAAGCGACTCTGGTTACATGACGACACGTTTTCCCCCGCTTCTCGCACTGCTGCGCTGGGAATTCGGTTCAAAGCGCCGACTATGAAAATATTTTTTGAAAGATCTAGTGCATTTACCAACAAATGGAAAACGTGTTTCGTTTACATAGTTTCGGAATAAAAACACTTGCCAATTTCATGCGTTTCTGAACAAAAATGAATTAAAAAATGTGTTAGAAAGTATACCCTTCGGATGTGAGAACAGCCTTAAATGAATAAAGGAGACGCTTATCAGTCATTACTGGACTTGAATGTTCTGAAGTAGGGTATAAACACAACTCAGATGTGTGTTTTTTTTTCTTTACAACAAGCAATCATAACAAGACTTTATCTACACTAGGTATCTAGTTTTGTATACAGCCATCATAGGGAATGTGTTTGAAAAACAAATATATAATTTCATGTAATGGCTTTACAATAAAATGTATTTGTGAAGCTTTTTCTTACAAGAAAATTGGTTTGGAATTATGTACACATATGACATATATGCATATATCATCTTGATATACTGGAGAAAAATAAGGTTTTAAATCGGACATTTTACTGTAAAAATTATTATTTTTTTAAATTTAAGATACAATTAAAAAAAAAAAAATTCTTTAATTTTTTTTAAATTATTCAATTTTAAAATTATGATTTATTAATTAAAATTTTAAAACTTTAGTCCTTAAACCTCCCTGCTTCAGCCAAATGCAGGAGGAAATATATTCTATACATCTAGAGGCTTATACCTCCCCCCCCCCCCCCCACTTTCCAGACAATCAAAACATTTAATTGGTTTGGAATTATGCACACATATATATTAACTTGAATTATAAGAGAAAAATAAGATTTTAAAACACGCATTTTGCTGTAAAAAACTTTTTTTTTTAATTATCAAAATTTAATTTCTTTAATGGTTTTAAAATTATAATTTATTAATTCAAATTTTAAAATTTTACTTCGTTCAAATGCAGGAGAAAGTACATTCTATGTATCCAGGGGCTGACACCTCCCCCTCCAAATAATCATGCCTAGTTACGCCACTGAAGGCATACATTTTTATCATGTTAATTTTCTTTTGAAGTCTTTTGGGGACTGATGAAGTCATCCTATGCCACCTTCCACACACACACACAGAAAAATATCCTGGCTGCGCCACTGTACACAAAAGACTAAAATTTAAAAATATTTCCGAAATGCTTAAAATAGTTACATGAACTTTCCCGATTCTATTTCATTTGCTGGTAGAAACAAAATTGTATATTGTGCCCCTGACAATAACTAAATAACTTAATAACTTATTAGGAATTTTAAATATTAGCGTGATCTGTGTTAGATTTAATGCAAATAAATTTAAATTCTAAATAAGTTACATACTAAATAATAAATTAATTCTTAACTATTAAACAATGTAAAATTTGAAAATTCTTTTCGCAAGATATTTTTATAATTTTTGTATAGATGGAAATGGAATTACTTGTAATGTATTGTACCAATGTATCTGATTTGAATTTCATATATCTTCAGAGAAGACCCTATAATCGACTTATTCCTATTATCCAAATTTTCTTATAAAATCTCTCAAGCAAAGCTTTGTGTAGAAATGAAAAACTTCTTGATGCGCAAAAAAAAAAAAAAAAAAAAAAAAAAAAAAAGCAAGAAAGAAAAAGAAAGTTTTAACACTAATTAAAATAGCCTCATTCATCAGGCGGAAACAACAGAGCGTTCATTCATCTACTATAACTTGCTTTTGAATAAGTAAACGCACACCTTATTTCCACTTGATGAGGGGAGTTGCTGTTTTAACTGCTCTCGAAACTGTAGTCGTGGTTTTTCAGGGATTCGTTCTAGAGTACTAAGAAGTTCTTCATTTCTACAATAAATACTTGTGTAGATTGGTATGCCTGAATATGCTTATTTTTCCGAAGATACAAAATAAATTGCTGAGTGGGGGGGGGGGAGAAATTGGGGGGGAGAAGTACATAAAAAAAATTAAAACCATTTGTTCTAAAATAATTTTACGAATCACATTTCAAACAAAATATTTCTTTTCTATACTATGTAATAATTTAAACCAATGAAAATTCACCATTAATTTAATATCGGTTTATAAACTTCGGCATAAGAACAACATTATATCCATATATGAACTTAACTAATATCTGATATATCAAAAATCTCAAATAAAAAGATTAATTATAGCGTTTTGGTGTGATATCAGATCAGCATATATATTTTTGCTAAAAAAGTTTTAGATGTGATAATTATAATATTTAAATATTAATTAATTTTATTACATTCTTTGTCTCATATTTTTAGCTGCAAAATAGTATGAGGTTATTAAGTTATATCCGTAAAATGAGTACTAGAGTTTCATTAAATCTCCTTACTCAAATAAAATATTAACATCTGAGATTGTACCTCATTTAATAAAGCAAGTTATTTACGAAACAGTATATAATTTATTGTTTTATAACTTATAAAATCAACACGAAAATGTTTTCTATTTTTCTTTTCACGTAAGTGGGAATAAACAGTCCCCTGTTAACCCCTGTTTTGAGACAAGAGATTTTTTCACACCAACTGAAGAAGGATTTCTTCGAAAAAGATTAGTTTCGGCGATGAGAGGGGTCGATAGAAGGGGTTAGTTTCGGTGATGGGGAATAGCAATCCATCACCGGATAAAATGAATTTGGCATGTTTGACCAGACGCATTCACAATAGACTATTCATTACTAGAGGGGGGAAAGCATTTTCACAGTATTCCTGCTAAACATTTAAACCTTGCGAACCCTTGACCATTTACAAAGATAAATATACATCCCAGTAAAGCCTTTTAGAATGCAAAAAAACCGACGTGTCATGACCGCGAATGGGTTAATCAGGTCGATACTGATATCAATGTGAATATTATTATTAAGTACCTGGTCAACCAAGCTTCACTCAGAACAAATGAGAAAAATTCCTTCTGCAGATGTTCTCCTGGTCTAATTTGCACCTTAAATGTCATTATAACTCTCATACAGTTAAAACAATATTATTGCTAGCATCATTCTTGTTTGATGTCAACCTTGCCTGTAGATTTCATTATGGAATATTAGCTATTTTCTCGGTACAAAGAGCAGGTATAACATAATAAATTTTTCACACGCCACATACTATAGGTTTCCCTTGATTATTGCAGATTCACAGTTAATGTGATTTTCAATTAGTGTGGTAAACTTCTTACAGATGTAAATTTTTAATAATTAACTGAATAAGTAAGTAAACTAACATAATTAACCTAAATAATTGTAGCAATACAAAATGAAACTTAAAATTGACTTTTTAATGTTTCTTGGTTGTCACTTTTGTGTTAATGTAACTTCATGAAAATTGGATAAACCTTTAAAAAAAAATCAAATCAAGCTGTAATACTTCCTAACAATAATAAATCAAAAATAATATTGTTGTACATTATTATATTGTCTATTTATTTATGTATATTGGATTTTTAAGAAAGTTGGCAGTAGTTTTTTGTAGTTTATCACATTTATTGTAATGTTTCAATTAGTGCAGTAATATTGTGGTATTAATTAACTTCGCTAATTGAAGGAAATCTGTATTTTGCAATATTTTTATATTTCGTTTCAATTTTTTAAAGTTAGTTATTGTATACTTTTTATGCTTTCTGCAATGATTTTCACTTGAAACAGATTTTTCCTGCAGATGACACCCTGAGAAATTGATATCTAAATCTAAAATACCTGTAATTCGTCATTTTTATCAAAATTGTTAGAGCCATGTTTGAGAAACTCAGTAATATATATATAGATTCATGTGATTTAATAGTTATTATTAACAAAAAGTTTTATTATATATATATATATATATATATATACACAAGAATTGCTCGTTTAATAGTATATGCAGGGCTGCCACTGGCAACTATTTTTATAGTGTTAACAAAATTTGGCCACAACTAGAACCTTCAACTAATATAGATAAGGGATCCACCATTGAATTGATAAATTTTTGTATGCCGTCAAACTACATCATATTTAATGATACCTTCTTCAGGCAGATAAAAGGAACTGTAATGGGTTCCTCCCTCTCAGTGACAATAACCGAACTTGTGATACAGTATATTAAAAACTAAATCATACATAAAGCGGGGCATGCTATGAAACTGTGGAGGAGATATGTTGATGATGTTTTCTTGGTTGCAAAAGATGAAGATCTTCATGAAATTCTTGAAATTGCTAACTCTGTCTGTCTGTCCCTCCATACAGTTCACAATCAAATTTGAAGCTAATTGATGTTTACCATTTTTGGATGTTTATATAGAGAGAATGGAAGATACCAATATTCAACACATCGAGACCTCTGTTTATCGTAAACCCACCTACTCCAGACAATATTTAAATTATGCATCAGAATTCCCTTCATCATATAAAATTGCAGTAATTAAAGTATTGCAGCACTGAAAAATTATTTATAAAAGAAATAGAAAGAATTTTCACAGATCTACAGAGAAATGGCTACCCTCGCTGCTGGATTAAACAAGTTTTTTCTGAGCTGATGCATTCGACTACTATGACCCTTCCTCCATACCATAAGGTGAATAAATCTCACGTATCTATCCCTTATTACAGAAGCCTTTCAAAAAAAAATCTCAGCACTCCTCAAGTCATTCAATACACAAACAAACAGCTTTTGTCCCACAGAAACAGTTGCAAAATCTTCTATGTAAATTCAAGTATTATCCATTTGAACAACATAAAGACCTTGTTTACAGAATTCTATGTAAAAACTTTGACGCAGTATACATTGGCGAAACCAGTCGTACCCTACAAACACTAATCAGAGAGCATAAATATTCATTCAAATCTAAGAACCCAAACTCTAAATTCATTTCACATGCACTAGAAACAGACCATTTACCTGACTTTGTGAAAACTACGATTGTTGAATGGAATTGTAATGTTTGCAGAGGTCGAATTTTCCTTGAATCCTGGCACACAAAAATCAGAAGCTAATCCAATTAATGAAACTGAAAATATTCTGGCTGAATATTCTGTTCTTTTAAAATATATTAACTTTATATTTAACTGTGATAGTTGTTTTGATGCAGGTTTCACACAAATAAATTAGTTTTTGACATCTTTAGTAATTGTGTGTAAATTGTACTGAAGAGGGGTGGAGTTTTCATCTGAAACATTTACAATTGTTTTTAATGTATTTTATATATGTCTATTTTAATTAGGAAAAGTGTCTTTATTAAAAGTAATCTTATTTTTAAATTTATATTAATCAGACATGTTTCTACATTTTAATTTTATATTCTATTCGCACCACTTTTTAAAAAAAATAAATTTTGTTGTATATTTCTCTTGCACATGTTGTCAAACTGTGTGTAAAAGATTCTTGTTTTGCGAAAGTGGTGCGAGATAGAATTAAAAAATAGTCACCAGTGATAGCCCTGTGTATGCACATGCTCACCAAAAATATACCAAATGGCTCTGAAACTGTTGTTTTAAAACATAAAAGGCAGAAAATAAATTATAAATAAAAAATAAATAGTGTAATATTTTAAAAAGAATAAGCTTTTATCAATTAATAGTTTAATATTAATTAATTTATGATTGTATGTTTAGAAATCAATTTAAAAATCCTAAACAGATACTTTAATAATGTTTCATTTTTTCTTTTTTGTTTCCATATCTCTAAAAAGAAAGACAAAAATTATATATATTGTTAATAAATTCACTTACTTCTACTTTCTACCAAGCATAAAAAAACAGTGAATTTTTCATAATAAATTTTGGTACCCACGCCAAATTTATGTATTGTAACAGAAAATTTTGAGAACATTAATTACAGTAAAAAAAAAAATTCAATATGCACATTTAATTCTTATAAAAGTTTTTTTTTTTTTTTTAACTATTTTTACTTTTTTACTTTTTACACGCTTTTATTTAACTAAGTTTGTTTTTGGATGTATTGATGTTAATTTTGTAATGGACTTTTCACTCACTTCTAGATATGCTAAAATAAAAAATGTACACAGGTTGTTTCCGATGACAATATGCCATTTCAATATTTTTATAATCTAACTTATAAATTAATAAATTAATTTTATGCCACTTTTCTGTTAGACAGCCTCAGGTGATAGGTCGCCAAATAATCTTTATAGTTAGAACTGTTTAGGCGTTATAGAAACAATGGAGTTAATTATGGACCAAATCACTCACCAAAATATGCCAACTGGCTGTGAAACTGCAACAGCAAAATATTTTAAACTAAACACCAAAAAGTAGAAAATATAAATGAAAAATAAAGAGTGTAATAATTTTTCTAAAAACTTCTCTTTTATCATTTAATAGTTTAATATTAATTAAATTATTATTTACATTGAGAAAACAATTTAGAAATCCTGAATAGATAGTTTTAATAATGCTTTTGTTCCTTCAGCCTGAACCACGCACAATTTATCACTATCACTTTACTGCTTGGCCTGATCATGGTGTTCCATCAGATCCTGGTTGTGTTCTTAATTTTCTTCATGATGTTAATCATCGTCAAGAGTCCGTCAATGGGGCTGGTCCTATTGTAGTCCACTGCAGGTATAGTTTTTAGTACTTTTTTTTTATATGGTAAGAAAAACTATTTGTATCAATCTTTGTAAAAAAAAATATAGTAGTATGGAAGAAAGTAAACAAAACATAGAAAACACAATAAAAATATACAATCACAGTCACATTTGTTCAGTCTTCCCAAGTTTGTCTTCATTTTTTTTTTTTTTGTCCCAGTTTTTATTGAACATCTGACTTTAGTAAAATGCCATCTATTGTGATCAACATGCATAGCGATTACTCTAACATGCATTTTAAAACATAGTACTGATATAACACACATTAAAAAAACCTCACTAACAATAAATAGAATCATCTCTAATCATAATAATTTTTATGACATCTGAGCAAGACGTTGTAAACATTTGCAACAGCAGATAAGGTCAGAATATGCAGCGGGTTTGTCTTTGCCCTTACCTGCTTTGTTCTTGGAGACCTGAACACGAGGATATATACCTCGGTTTTCGTCGATAATCTGTCCGAAAACAATCGGCGAAATCCGAAACCGACAAAAACCGAGGCAATTATTTCCATATGAATCGGTGTAAATCCAATTAATTTGTTCTAAACACTCCAAAACACGTAACAAAAATGCATTTTATAGAGAATAAGTATAGCGTTTAATACTAAACCAATAAGAAATTAATAAGTGTTCTTGGCGTATGGTGTTAAGGCGCTATATCTGGAATCATTTCCCTTTTTGGTCTATTGGCAGTAGTACTAACTTCAGAGTCAGAATTTTGTTAACGCATTCACACCTTTTGCTACATTAGCGCTTTATTGCTCCCCTTTTCGTCACAATTGAATTTATCGTTGATGGCGATTTACCATGCATGCGGCCGATATCAGTAATCTTAATGCCGCTCTCGTATTTTTGAATAATTTCCTTCTTCAACTTGACTGTTTTCCTGGCCTTCTTCATTAAAAGGCTGTGTCTCTGGAAACTTCCTTTGGTCCCATGATGAAACAGTCTCAATCAATAAAAAAAAGCACAAAAATACACAGGAAATAAACGAAATTGTTTGCCTAAATAATTGGGATGATGCACACACGAAGAGAAACAATGCCATAATGAAACGTGAACATGTGAGTGGCCCCTATTGTTTCATGAAAATGAATCGAAGTCACATGGGTACGCTGACGAAATCTGAGGCAACTGATGAAATCCGAGACAAATTTTTCACGGAAAAAATCGACGAAAACCAAAGTCAACGAAAACCAAAGTATTACTATATCTTTTTGGGATATTTGATAATGTCTTCTAAACTTCCAAAGTAGTTTGTACTGATGCCTTTGTCAATGTCAATTAATCTTCGAGGAAGATCTCGTTTTTTTTCAATGGGGCGATTCACAGCAATTCCATATTGTGACAGGAGGTGGTCATCCAATTCCTCGCATTGAACATCACTTTTGTTTGATGTAAAAATGAACTCCCAGAAAAAGGTTGCATTGTTTTTGGTTTGACGGTATCCCAAAATGTACTGAGCCTGCATTCTATCCAGAAAACTAACAAATGCCAGTTGTTTATTTTTGTATCATTCCACAAGGAACTGATGAACTAGATACTTTTAGTAATTTTGTTTTAGTGTTTTAATTACAACAAACTTCCATCTGCTGGGACACACCCTTTTGATCTGGTGACAAAAACTCAACATGGACGTTTTTAAAACCTGGAATGTTCTTTGGATGGGCAGGCAGTTCTCCACAAATAATACCTTCCCAGATTTTTCCTGCATTTGTAGCTTGAAGTTGCGCATCTATGAAATGAAAAGATCATTCAGTCATCCAAGTCTGCTTCTGGTGTGCACAGAGCAAAATCTGTATTTTGTGAAGCAGCGGGGATTTTGGGATTGACCAATCACGGGGAGCTTAATTTTTCCGTACCATCTGCATTTCTTCTAACAAACACTTGATCTTTATTGAACTTCCTTCCAGTGTATTTTCACAGCGAAGTTTTTATCACCTGTTAATTCATTACTTTGAAGTCTTAATATGACCACATTGAAGATTCACAACCAATGTACTTGGCAATTTGCAGAAGCATGCTGGTTTTCAAACATTCTATATTTTTGGTGTTTGCTGTTGCTCCACTAACATGCTTGTATATGATTCCATATGGATTTTTAAATCTATCCAATCATCCACTTGATGGTTTAAATTTTCTGTTGAGAGTCTTTGTTATCCATGAAGCCTTCTCTTTCATTACTGGCCGTTAAGGGGTATGTTCAAAACTCGAGCATACCATTCAAACAATATCCTTTTATACGTCACTGTATTTCTTGTTTTTACCTTCATTCTCTTGGACAAATAAGCAGCTGCAATTTTCTCAATTTTGCCTGAAATTTTTAGCAGTATATATAAGATTAATCCCAAAATATTTATTTTCCAAATGTTTTTTTAACTAACCTCATGGCTTTCAGAGACATAATTTACATAATTTTTTCCGGTTTATCTAGCATAGTGCAATGTTATTTCGAAATTGTAGACAGAGTACCCCAAGATAATTAACAAAATATTTAATAGATATAGTGATTCTAAAAGTTGAAATACATCAGGAATGAAATTTTGAAAAAGGTACTATAAATTCAACTACGTCACAACATTACAATACACAATAGTATAGTGGAAGTAACCATGGCAATTGTAAAAGAAATATTTAATAAATTGCAAAATTAATAAATTAGTAACAGGCTGAAAGAGAATGAAAGTTTAATTTATAAAATTTCTAGTATTTAAAGTTTATTATAATTTTGAAAAGATTAGAATCGACATCTAATATTTTAAATATATAATTATGACATTTAATATTCAAAATCACAGTAAATAATGTTTGAGAAAATTAAAATGACCTGCCCAAATGTAGATATTTAATTAGAAATAATTAATCCAAAAAATACAAGTTTATATTTCAATCTTTCAAAGAACCTAGGAAAATATTGTAAAGTAGATATCTTGGAATTTTGTTCATTGAAGTTTCTTTTCTTCTTATTATCTATGCTCTGACTCCGAATTAATCTTTTTATAATAATTTCTTTATATCCGTTATTTCTTGCATTATCATGTATTTTTTCATATATTTAGTTCACTGGTTAATTGATCAGGAGTACAATCTGTGTAAATGCAGAAATCTTGTAATAAAAAGGAGCTTGAGCATTTTGTAGGATAGTAGATTGATTGGCTATTAGTTTTCTATAAACAATACATTCCATGCCATGATGGGTTTTGATTAATAGCACATCCAAATAGGGAGGAGGTTCCATTCTGCTAAACTTCTGAAATAAACTTAATTTTTTAATCAAGATTATTAATCTGATCCAAGAAATTATTAAGTAAGGTATCATTACGCTTCCATATGAGGAAAATATCATCCATGTATTGGAGCTATGTATGGGGAGTATAATTGTCAGAGCAAAACTCTGGCTTCCCATCAAAAGTTACACTTTTGCCAACATAAAAACTCCCAAAATATTACTTGTATTGTCTTTGCCTCTCAAATTGGACTTTTAACCCTCCAGTGCACAAGCATGTATGTGTTTTATGAACAACGTTTTTGCAACCCGTACACTGGCAGGTTAAGTCGATAGTGTCAAGATGTCGCTGGGGATTGAAAATAAAAAATATTCATCAACCCAAACACCCTGAAAAACATCGGCCCAAAAAGCCCATATAAGTTTATATATTATATTATTTTCTATATACTTTTAATTTTTATTCAAATAAATAGTTAATAAATAGTTTTATTGCTCACATTCATGTTATATTGATACAGCAATTATATTTCATCAGAATGTGATTTCATTTCCTAAAACTTTTTACTTTCTGGATACATATAGTGTAAGGAATGTATTGTAATCGTGATAAAAGCCTGATTATGAATTTTTTTTTATATTGTTATGTTTTTAAGTCAACTGAATCCGTTTTTACTCTTTTTAAAATGATTTTTATATGTATGCATGTATATAGGAATTTCCACACATTTTATGCTCCCACAGTTTATTTTTGGTGTATTTACAATATTGTCTCTTAATTTTATGTTACTCAATATTTCAATATTTTGGCCTGACGGATTCTAATCAAATTTATTATAAATATCTTTGGACAACAAGTTTTGGACGGGAAAAAACCAACCCTGCTTATATTAATTTAAATTATTTTCACATGAAGTATTACTTAATACCCAACAATGTTTATTTATATCAACATATATACATGTACATCTAATAGGAAATTATATTTTTAAAAAAAGTTTAAACAAAAAAAAAAAGTTTTTTTTGCCAACCCTGCCAAAAATATTGCATTAGGATATTGTGTATATTTTTAATATATGATTTGTATGTTTATATATATGTATATATATATATATATATAAGAAAGTACCAGTTTAGTAATATAACTATGCAATTTTAAATATTTTGTTAATTACTAGTACAGTGAAAGTATGAATTTATATTTACTGGTACATTAATCTAAACATTTGGAAAGCCCTGTTCTAAGTTAAATTTGTTATTAAGAAATATTTTAGTTGTCCCAAAACTGGGTATTCATTAATTAAACCTTTCTGTTAAAAGTTTTTGTAAGACATTTTAAAATATATTAGTCTCCAGTTATTATTTAAACTCTGTATTCTATTTAATGTTTTAAGAAATAACTGTATGCTTAAAAACTTATATTTTCTCAGTGCCGGTATTGGAAGAACTGGAACATTCATAGTCATTGATATGATTGTGGATTTAATTAAAAGACAAGGTATTATGCTTATTTTGTATTTTATACTATGTTAAAAATGACAAGCATTGAATATGGATTATTATAATAATCGTCTTGTCTTTTTAGGCCTTGATTGTGAAATAGATATTCAAAGAACAATTCAAATGGTGAGGTCTCAAAGATCTGGTATGGTGCAAACAGAGGCACAGTACAAATTTGTTTACTTAGCAGTACAACATTACATTGACACATTGCAGCAAAGGATACAAGCTGAACAAGTAATTGCTTTTGTTGTTATGTGTTTTGACCATTTAAGAAGTATTCTGCTAGAGTATTTTAAAAAAAAAAATATGTACATTTACCATAATTCAGGGTTTTTTTGGCCTACTTATTTTATATATTTATTTTAATTTTTGTTTTATTTGCAAAATGATGTTTTGTGATTTTTTATGTTTTGTTTTGTGATAGACATATTGTTACAATTTTTGTTAAACTGTAAAAATTATAACAAATAGATTTAAACTCATATTGTGTCTGTGTGTTGGAGAAATTTTTTAATTTAGCACTAGTATTAGTCTTAAAAAGAGTTTTTGTTGTTGCATATGTACTTTTGGACCAGAAATTTTATTTTTTAAGAACATGAGCCAATGTAAATATAATAGTTAGGTTTTGAAATTTAGTAAGATTTTAGGGGAAAATAGTCAATAAAAGTACAAAAACAAAATCAGTTATTTTTATATATATATATATATATAATTAGCCGGATGTTGAATTATCAACATTTGCCACATTTACTCAGGTTATAAGAAGTCACTGAATCCTTTTTGATTGTATAGGAGTATTTTTGGTTTGGGTTTATCCAACTCAAAAACTTTAAAAAACTGTGGGTTTAAACACTTAAAGGAGTGGATCATGATCATCTTTAAAAAATTGAATGTGTAGATTTAGAGACTAGTGGGTTTACCATAGTCATGTCTAAACCAATCGGCCAATGAATTAATATTTATAAAATGATAAGACGGGACTTACTCATTTTTTCCTTTAAAATTAGTGGGATTTAACCAAATCATTGGGGCCCTTTAGAAAATGATGGGATTTATTATATTTAATACAAATAATAAAAGTTCAAAAAATCAAATATTAAAAAATAATCTAATATAAAATATAATATTCAATTATACCCTAAAAATCTAAAATGATTAGAATGTTCACCAATTCGGTAAAAATTTATTTTATACTAAAAAAGCATCAATTATAATAATGAATAAGTCAAATAGATACTAATCAAGCAAACACAAAAACCTAAATAAAAAATATATATTTACAAACACAAAAAGGAAATTAGCTGTGCACATATTAAATGAGAAAATAATTATGAATATAAAATGATGTTAAAAAAAAGCTAAAGATCACTATGCAAATTTATTATTTAATAACTATCACTATTTTCTTTTCTGTTTCAATCTTATAAAAACAAAAAAGTTGTCTGATTAGATGTTGTTTTTACTGGATAGCATTTATACTGGTTTCCTTCATAAGAACAATTAATGAAAAATTTTAGTTTTAAAAATATATAAAATAAATAAATAGTTTAACCAATAAATTGGTTAAACTATTTATTTATTTTATATATTTTTAAAACTAAAATTTTTCATTAATTTTACAATACCAAAAACATTAAAATCAACAAAATTTATTGTGATCACATGTATGCTTCAACTGATGAAAAAGAAAAGAAAACTATTGTTATCAAAACTTGTCACAATTTTAACATGCATTTAGCATGCCATGCCCAAATTTCCTATAATTGATGAATCTTAAATTTTAAAATAATAAATTTGAATTTGGTTAAAACTCTTAAAATCCCCTTACACAATAGTAATATTTTAGATAGAATTTCTTTTAGACTTGAGAATACTTTTAAATTTTTAAAAATTACACATTGATAACAGTATTTTTTGATGTTTTTTCAATCTAAAATAATTCTGCTTCACACCAACAAAATTTTCCTTTTTCACTATTTGTACTCCCAGAAATCATAAACTTCCATATGAAATTGTTAATCAAAAAAAAGAAATAAAAATACTGTTTAATTCTATCAATAGTTAATTTTTTTCTCTCCTTTTTCTTTTTCTTTTCCCAACAATTAAAATGGAAATTTAATAGAAATAAATCCTTACCTGTGCACAGAAATATCCAATTCTTTACACAAAAATGCTAAAACTTCAGACTGCTATAATTCAGATTTTATATTCTATTATAACACAGAAATACACCTATAAAATTTATTTTTTAATCTAATCAATTCTTTCACATAATTTGTTTTCTTCTCAAATAAAGAATAAATAAAAGTCAGCATGCCTGTGAAGTAAAATATCCATTTGCTTTTACAAGAAAATAATTAAAAAAAAAAAAAAAAAAAAAAAAAGTTTCATACTTTTTCCTTTAAATAACCACAAAAATAAAATAAGTAAAGCACATTTTCCCATACCCTAGTTCCTCTTTAAAAAGTTTGTCAAATTAATCTGATAAAATGGCTTGACACTTATTTTCTCTGTCTTTTAAAATGCAAGCTGCAATTTTTGACAGTCACACTGTTGAGTGACTCATTCACACACAGCTGATGGTGATGATCAGAGACTTCGGTTCTCAAGAAAGGAGAAATTGATTTAGTCATCTTTAGTAAAAAAAAAAAGTTTATTTTGCGCTCTGGAAATTGGAGTTTGCTTTGCCATACTATTGTTTTGTTTTAATGACTTTATCAGATGATGGTTGTAGATATTTTCTTTTAGTGGTAATGATAATTTTAGAATGGTTAGTTTAAAACAAATTTTCTTTCTCTCTCTTCTTTTTTTTTTCTTGTGTGTTTATTGCAATCCACAGTTATTTTTTTGTAACGTTGAGGAAATCAAAGAACTGTAGTTTTGTTTTTCCATATTAATTTCTTTAACACAGGGGTGGGTTCACATGACTTTGGTTCTAGCAGATTATCGAAAGTCATACCGAAAAAGCGATCTTTTTGCAAAAATAAGGATAATTTTTTATTCTCTTCTTCTTTCTGTGAGTTTCATTTTTTCTTTTGTGATGTTCAGATATAACCAACATGTAGTCGGCATAATTTTCTGCTCATTAAATTAAAAAAATAAATAAAAGTTCTGGAAAGTTTTTTTAATGTAGTCATATGGCTGATCTGTAATACAGCTTCTTGCGACAGGAGACTATCCTTGCCGGCTTCTGTCAAATATTGCCGATCTCCTGGTTCCTTTCTGTCACAGATTAAGTTGTATTAAGTAAATCCAAATTGTTGAAGCAGGAGTATTAAAATAATTTGACTCAGGACCTCACTCCTTGAACTGAAACTTTGTTTATTGTTCAATATCCAGATACAAAGAAGTCACAAATCTGCCAGAGGCCCCGAGAAACCATATATTACTTTGACTTTCATTATGGGATTATTAGAGCAGTCTCAAATCTCTAAAAAACTGACTTTTTTGTGAAAGTAAAAGAGTTTTTATAATAATTTGCAATATTTTCTAGCAGGGGGCAAAACTGTCAAACTGGGGGGGGTAATTTCACTTTACTGGCTAATTAGCTTTTGATTGATATGTGGTCAAAAAAGATTCTTATGATTCCCAGATCTGTGATCTGCAAGAGCTTAACCACAAATGAATGATAATTGCCTTAATGTCCGCACTTTTTATCTTAAAGTTACATTCTGAACTTAATGAAAATAATAAATGCTGTGCTGAGAAAGAAACTTACAAGGGGTAGAAAGAGTTTTGAAGATAAGATTTAAAGTTAGAAAAAGATGACTGGGGATTTTAATTTTGAAATTTTAAAAGGATTTTATTTTTATCCTATGATATATATATATGCATATATTGGGTCATCCGGAAAGTTCTGCGGTTTTTCAAAGTGAAGTGCCGTTTTGTCTAGGTATTTTGCTACTGCTGATAAGGAGTGACCTTGAATAACCCAGATATGTAATGTACATTGTGTTTTCTGCTTGCGCTGCATAATTCTCGCTTGTGTTGTAGCATAATTTTTATTTCAGTGCTGTTCTAAGAATGGAGAACAAAAAATTTCATTTTCATCTTATTATGCTCTTTTATTTCAAGAAAGGTAAAAATGATAGACTTCTTGTAAAATTTGTGCTGTTTCACATGAAACAGTTGGAAGGTGATTTGAGAAGTTTAAGCGTGAAAATTTGAGCCTCGAAGATGATACTACTTTGGACGACCGTCATCTGTAAAGGAGGACCCCTTAAAAGAAGCTATTGCTGAAAATTCACGTTACACAGTTCAGAAGCTATCACACAAACAAAATATTTCAAAATGTACAGTGTATGATCATTTGATAGCTTCTTTTAAGAGGTCCTCCTTTACAGATGATGATGGTTGCCCAAAGCAGGCATCATCAAGGCTGAAATTTTCACGCCTAAACTTCTCAAACCACTTTCGAACTGTGTCATCTAAAACAGAACTTTGTCCATGTACAGCCCAAATTTTACTAGCAGTCTGACTAGCATTTTACCTTTCTAGAAATAAGAGAGCATAATATGACGAAAATGAATTTTTTGGTTCTTCATTCTTAGCAGTGCACTGAAACAAAAATTATGCCACAACACAGGCAATAATTATGCAGCACAAGCAGAAAATACCAAATGTACATATATGGGTCATTCAAGGTCACTCCTTAGCAGCAGTAGCAAAATACAAGTAGACAAAACTGTGCTTCACTTTGAAAAAATGCAGAACTCTCTAGATGACCCAATATATATATATATATATATATATATATATATATATATATATATATATATATACAAAAAATCAGCATTAACAAAAGTGCAAAGTTAAATTTTCTAAAAAGTTCTAATAAAGTCCTATATCATCTATTATTATTATTAAAATAAATCATGGCTTTAGTCTTTAAAGAACAATAATAAATCAATTAATAAAATTGATTGAAGATAGAACTTTTTTTTTAAATTATTGTTAAATGTTAAAAGGCAGATGCATACCTAATTCTTTTTAATTTAAACTTTAGCCATTAATTTTTATATCAAAATTACTTTTGGAGGGAATAGGTGAGAAGTCAACGGCTTTTCTTTTTATATATGTCAAAAATTATTTTCTTGGATTGAAAATATTTCCACTTATGATATTTCAATTCATATAAATATTACTATACAGTGCATTGCCTCTCCTGTACCTTATAATCATTTAATTAAATTTTACATTGTAGAAGAGTATTCAGCTTGGTAGAGAATACACCAATATTAAATATACTGCTGAAGCAGCAGGTGCTAATGAACCTGTAAAAGTGCTCTCGGGTGTACCTCTTTGTGCAACAACTCTCAGCCCACCTACTCCAACAATGCCACCTCTTGTATCTAGGGCATCTTGTGAAAATTTAAAACCACCTGTGCCTCCAAGACCTAGTCCTGACACAATACTACCTAGGTATAGTATTAAAATTTGTAACTTAACCTTTTTTTCTTTGTCTATTAAACAAAATTAAATATATTGATTTCTGCTTTATGGATGTGCACATGAATGTGATTTAATTTTAAAACAATGCAGTTAAAAAGGAATAAGAAATATAGTGGGATCCACTAACAATGAGCCTATTTTAGTAAGGGTTTGGATTAGCAATGAAGAGGGGTTATTTTGTTTGATACAATATTAATTGCTTTGCAGTTTTATCATTTATAGGAAAAAACTTTTAAAATAAAATATTTGAAAGACTGTTTCATATGCACCCCTTCTTAAGTAATAAAGAAGCTTATTTTACTGATATTGTTATAGGATTTTATTTCCACCATGTTTTGACGGGTTCCAACTAGTATATATTATTTCAGTAAAGTAATTAAAAGGAAAAAAAATAAAATAAGGAAAAATTAATCCCAGAAAATTAATTTACAGAGAAGGTAACATTTACTGATTTTCATTTCGGCATTAAAACTAATTAATGTACGTGTATTTATTAAGTTTTTTTTTCCTTTTAGACCAGCAAAATAAAAGTTCTTTAAATCAGAAAAGGGGAAGGATATACCTTGAAATGCAGAGATAATTTGTAGGCCACATAGTATTATCATATATTCTAATACGAGCAAATCTTGTGGGTGGTTATATATATATATATATATATATATATATATGCAAAAATTATCTTAAAAACGGCTCTAACAATTTTGACGAAATTTCGTATCCTACCGTTTTGGGGCACCAGAAAACCATTGGGCTAGGTCACATGCTCGAGAAAATTCGATTAGTGGATCATTTTGGGTCATGGTCTAGCTAAATGTATCTAAAAAACGGTTCAAACGATTTTGACGAAATTTTGTATCCGACCATTTTCGGGCATGAGAAGTCAATTGGGCTGAGTTACATGTTCGAGAACTTTCAATTAGTGGGTCATTTTTGGGTCAACGCGGGTCAAATTAATTTTATCTAAAAAACTGCTCTAACGATTTTGATTCAATTTTGTGTCCTACGAGTTTCGAGCACGATAAAAGCATTGGGCTAGGTCGCATGTCCGAGAAAATTCGATTAGTGGGTCATTTCTGGGTCATTGTGGGTCAAGATCTAAAAAGCGGCTCAATTTACACTAAATTTTGCATCCAATGGTTTTCAGGCACGAGAAGACTGTTGGGCTAGGTCACATGAACGAGAAAATTCAATTAGTGGGTCATTTTGGGTCATGGTCAAGCTAATTGTATCTAAAAAACGGTCCAAACGATTTTGACAAAATTTTGTATCCGACTATTTTCGGGCACGAGAAGACTATTGGGCTGGGTCACATGTTCGAGAACTTTCGATCAGGGGGTCATTTTTGGGTCAAAGCGGGTCAAATTGATTTTATCTAAAAAACGGCTCTAACGATTTTGATTAAATTTTGTATTTTACGAGTTTCAGGCACATGAAAATCATTAGACTAGGTCACATGTTCGAGAAATTCGATTAGTGGGTCATTTCTGGGTCATTGTGGGTCAATATCTAAAAAGCGGCTCAATTTACACTAAATTTTGCATCCTATGGTTTTCCGGCACGAGAAGACTGTTGGGCTAAGTCACATGTTCGAGAAAATTCAATTAGTGGGTCATTTTGGTCATGGGTCATGATATTTGAACTCAAATTTAATTTTGACCGAGCATAGCTCGGTCTTCCCTGCTCGTTTAGATTATGGAAGTAAATTTTCATAATGAAATGACTTAATAGTCAGTTTTTCTGTTATTTGAATTTCATTTATAAGTATTATGCCTACTGAAAAATGGGCTCTTATAGAAATTTTTATATATGTGTAGGACTGAATTGAAACACAATTTCTCTGAGTAGTTTCTCAGAGTATTCCTTGAAAGATACCAAATTTTATAAATAAACTACGTTTTTTTGGTAAATCATTTTTTAGAAGATTTGAGTTTTTGTTTTACCATTCACTATATTACAATTCTCAAATAGACTGTGCTAGTGCTTCTCTAATAATGTAGATTCTAGAAAATTCTAAAAATCACTTATAATAAGCATTTTTACTTTCATTGTGCACTCTCCAATTTTCTGAAAAAAGTACTATTTAATTTACCTGATGCATTGTCAATGCTTAACATTATATTTCAATTCTTAGGCTTAAAATTTTATGGCTTCTGCTTCAAAAATTAGTCAAAGCTCAGCTCTAGCCCCTATCTTCTCAAAATCTTCTGTCTTCTGTCCCTTCTCTCTGTGCTGAATTAGACTACATTTTCATTTAAAATATAAGTTTAAATAATTGTCAATGTGTATGTTAATTCTAGACCACCTGATGAACCACTACAACTGTATGAAAATATACCTTTAAAGGATAAGCCATTAGTAGTACCTTTATCTGCTTCCTTCAATATTGGACCACCACCAACTATAGCACCACCTCCTCCACCAAGAAAAACATGACATCTTATGTCTACCAGAAGGGGTATATCAATAATTTTTAAACTTATTTACTTTCAAATAATATCAATGGAAACTTTTATTTCTTATTCCTCTCTTTTTTAATACTTATATATGATATGTCATGTGTTCTTTAAGACAGTTAAAATATACACAGTACAAATTAAATGCAATAAATTGTTCTGAAATTAGTATTTGAATACCATACACCTTTGACGTCTTAATAAGCAGTTTAAAAAATTTAAAAACATGATAGTTATTTGACCCAAAGCTACAAAATTATGCATTTTTACTCATAAATTATATATATATATATATATATATATATATATATATATATATATAATTGAGAATTGTGAAATTTTGAAATATATATTCTCTAACTTGTTTCATTTATAATATGTTATTACCAAAGATTATAAAATAATTAGGTAATATTTACTAATAGAATCAAAAGCTTTTTTAAGAACAGGTAATATATACAAACAGAAAAGGGTTTGTGTAATTTTTTGTCCTTTATAAAAAAAAAATCAACACTTTTAAATTTTGCAAAAACAGAGTGTTTATTGGTGATGAAAATTACCAAACTTTCAAAAATCTTGCATATTTTGTCTATTAGTCATGAATGCTTTGTAGGTATAAGAACATTTCATCAATCATCTGCTGGTAGATGTTTCATCAAGGATTCCACAACATGAATGTCAGTATTTATGTTACACTTATTTTATTAAAATGTAAAACATAAAAAGAAATGAAATCCTACCATATTTCTTGCACATGTTTTATATTAATTTTTTTAGATATCCATTTTGTCTTCATAAAATTCAGCGCGAGTCCATATTGCTGTTGTACCTAAAAAAATCATATATATTTTTTCCGTTGTCAACATCCCTTTTTCTAAGCAAATACAAAACGTAGAACGATAAATGAGATACCATATAAAAGAATTTTGAACATGTTTCTGACATAGTACACTTACATTTTGTTAAAACATGTTTTTTTATTAAAAATTGCTGTTAATTAGAAATTAAATCAGTATTGTTTTCATAAATGAAATGAAAGGTTTTTTTTTTCAAATCAATGTTGCCACAAAAATAAAATACTGCATTATATCATGCTCAAGAATGATTATAAAAAATAAATAAATAAATAAAAATTAAATAAAGATAAAGTGGGACATTGTTGCTGCACGGGTTTATTTTATATTTATGATTAAAAAGCAAAATTTAATCAATTTATTTTTCTTTGTCCCATGTTTTGTTTTGTTTTCAGACACAGATGATGCCATCGTCTAATGCATATTGATATAATGCATACTGATAATTTTTTTTTTTGCCTTCGCTCTCTGCTATCAGTTTTTACTATAAATTTGATGGAATAAATAAGATGATATTCTGGCTTAACTAATGTTGTTAGTCCTTATTTTTTTATAAGTTTGAACCTGCATCTAAAAAGTGTTAGAATGCAGTGTGAAATCTTTGCACGGGTCCACTGGTCATATATATTATTTCTGTTGTCAGCATCACTCTTTCTATGCATTTACAAAATGCACAACAATGAATGAGGTTTCAGTCAACAGGTTTTTGAACTGGCTTCTGACATAGTATACTCACATTTCATTAAAACATGTTTTTTGATAACAATTTGTAGTTCATTAAAAATTAAATCAGCATTGTTTTCACAAATGAAATGAATTTTTTTTTTCAAATTAATGTTGCCACAAAAATTAAATACTGTATTATATCATACTCAGCATTGATTATAAGAAAATAAGTAGTACAAAAAAAGAAAAAGTGGCACATATCTCAGGAGTTTTATTTTATATTTATGAGTATAAAGCAAAATTCAAATTTAAATATTTTGAAGAAAAAGACATCATTTATCGATCGAAGTAGTGGTATTTCACATGTAGCCTAAAATGTATGCTTTGTTATATTATATTAAATTGTATTGTACATGCATTTAAATTACTTTTCTTTATCCCATGTTTTCCGGAAGTAGATGACGCCATCCTCTAATGCAGTTAAGATACGATTGTTAATTTATTTTCTCACACATGCCTTTTGCTATCTTCAATTAGTTTTCACTATACCTTTGATTGAGTAAATGATATGATATTCTGGCTTAACTAATGTTGTTTGCAGATATTTTCATGCTTAATTTTTCTTTAGAAGTTTAAACCTGCAACTAAAAAATATTTGAAATATTAAACTGCAGTGCGAAATCCTCACACTGGTCCGCTGGTTTTAAAATAATAAAAAATCACTATAGAAAAATCCTGTTCGTTTACTAATTAGCTTAAGTTTTCATGCATGGTGCTTAACAGCATTAAAAGTGCAGAGAATAACTATTTTGGGTGAAATGTCTTTCATTTAAGAAAATATGAATTTTTATTATTTCAAAAAAATTATCTTCATGAAATCATTTTCATTCTTCCCTGCAATGCTAGGCCAATTGTTGATCGCTAGATAACGTGAAGGAGACTAAGTTTATCTGAGAGAATTATTTCTCTTGGTAACACTTCACCCCTCTCTCATTTTAACGGGTATGGGTGGGGATAATTATTTGTTTCCATCATGCAGCTGTGTTTTTTTTTTTCTCTCTCTCAGAGGAAGTGAAAGATGATTTCATTTTATGTACATGTTTAGATTATTACTCGAATGTTATTGTTGAGGTCCACAGACCTGTTGCAGTACAATTTTCTCTCATTAGACTTTGGCCAGACCCAGGTTTATTTTTTCTCGACTGACTCAAGCCAGGCCAATCTTTTTTTATTCTCAGTATTTATTTTATTCTCACTTATTTATACATTCTATTCCCATTATTTATTTTTTAATTTTTTATTCTCATTAGACTGGGGCCAGGCCAAGGCCCGGCATAATTTATCTCGGAAGACTCGGACAGGGCCAAGCCCGAGCAACATTGGGCGGGTTTGCTAATAATAAATACAGTAAAGCCTGTGAAGATGGAATAGCAGGGAACCAGAGAAACATTCCATCTTAGCAGGTAAAAATTGTATGGTATTATTTTCACTTGGACCATGAAAATTTTCCATTTACGGTAGGATTCTGATGTACACAGATTCTATTTTCACTGGTTTTACTGTATTAAAAATATTTTTAAAAATTATTTCTTTGGCTCGTATTAACTTTTTTATTCTATTTTGCTGTTTTAACTTAAACAAACCAAATACTTCAAAAATTTCCTGGAAATATCAATTTCGATATTGTTTTACTTTCAGTCAGTCTTTAATTTGTTAAAACACATCACAGCAAAATTTAGGGCATATTCCTGTTACATCTGTAGCTATGTCTACAAATGAATTGTTTATGAATGCCTGTCAACTATTTTTTTTTCTCTCATGAATTAAATCTTTAAATGCATTTTATATGTTACTTTTGAAAAACTAAAACTTTGTTCAATGGTTATGAAATTTTTGGGTTTTTTTTTTATTAGTAGTAGTATTATAACATGCATAAAAGATTTTGCAATACATTGAAAACATTTTTTAAGTTTGTGAATATCTATCTATTTTATACTTTATTATTTAAATTGTTCTTCTTGGAAACTAAGTATTAAACAAAATTTTATACTTAATATCTTGACTATATTATGTATAATCTAAATCAAAAGATTTTTTAAGTGGGAGAGAGGAGAGTGGTGTTTTTGAAATTTTTCTAAAAATGTATACAATTTTCTTTCACATTATACAGGGTTATACAGTTATAGTTTAAAAGTTATAGTTTACAGAACTACCCATTAGAATTTTTTTTTAATTATTTAAATAGAAAGAACATCTCACCAAGTTTTAATATCAATAGATTTCGATGTGTGCACCTTTTGAAGCACTGCAAATGTCACACCTTGCTAAATGGTAATCCAGTTCTCTCTAAGTGTTTTGTAGCATATCAATAGTTATTAGATGAATTGCTTGAATGATATGCTTCTTCAACTCATCCACAGCTTAAATTTTTTTGTTTCTACACAACAAATTTAAGGAATCCCCAAGCAAAAAAGTCTAATGGAGTCAAATCTGGAGACCATGGTGGCCAGGCAATTGGGCTCCCTCTTCCAATCCAGCTTCCATTCTGTTCACACACGTCACTTATTTAAATTCCATTACTCAAAGCATGCACTGCACCTTTTGCTGTGGTGTCCACATCTTTACTAAAGAAACCCGTGAAACAGGTTTTTTACCTTCTTGTCGATTACTGACTACTGTACGCATGGGCAGCTGAATGGTCCAGACCCAAAATATCTCATCTCGGAAGGGTTTCCAATCCACAGAAGAGCAGTCTATTATATTCTAATGGGTAGTTCCATAATAATAAGCTATAATTTTTGGATACTTTTAGCCCGGACACCCTGTATTGCTTTTGCTTTAACATTCATTACCTGGTAAACCAAGCCTCGCTCTGTAGTTTTTTCAACTTTCATACTGTGTTTGAGTAAAGACAAAATTTTATTATTCGTTTCTACATAAAAATATCATTTCTAGTTTCTAAAAGTTATAATAACAAATGCTGTCAGTTCATTTTTTGCGTCTTTTATATATACTAGTGTAAATGCCCAACCTAGGACAGTGGATAGAAATTGTGGTTTTCACTTAAAATTTGAAATAATTGATAAAAATATTCATATACTATTCATCAGCAGTAAGGAAAACTGACATGAAATGTTAAGTTCAAGGCCTGATTAATGCATGGGCCTCTCGGATTTTAACAACAAATTTGTTGTCTCTGTCTGATGTAAATAACATGACAAAATAGAGGAGAAATTGCAGGTCTATCTTAATTAGTAAAAAAAAACAGATATATATTCAATGTAAATCAGTACAAATGGCTTTTACTGATTTATTCTCTAAGAAACATACACATGTTTGTATGTTATTCATCGACAATGAAGAATACTTGCCTGAAATGTTAAGTTCAGAGCCTCTGAAGTTTTAACAAAAAAAAATTCAATCTTATGTACATAAGATGACAGAACAGAGGAGAAGTTGCAGATCTTTCTTATTTATTAAAAGGAAACAGATAAAGATATACTTTTAATTTGTGTTTTATTATGAAGTCTTAATTTTGTTATAGTATGTTAGCCAGAAACAAATGCTGAGTTATTTATATTGTTTTAAGAGAAAATGTGTTAATGTTTCGTAATCATTTCAAGTTTCTTTTTACCATAACACTACTCTTAATAATTTTATTTTTTCTGAATTCTGTATTTAAAAATTAATTTATCTTACGTATAATTTATTATTTATTTTTAAAGTAATCGCTAACATGTAATCAAGATATATAATCAAGATAAAGTAATCAATAAAAACTCCAATTCCAATTTTTATACTTAACAATTGATAAAAACAGTGAAACTTACGTCATGTTGGCACAATCATATAACTTGTTTTAGCTTTATCAATGTAAAAACTAGTCGTTGGGGGCCACCGTAATACTTACCCATCATGGATATGCATAATATAAAATATGAAAATAAAACATCTGTAAAATATTTGTAAAATGCATTGCAAATCGAATAAAATCGTGACTTGATGACGTCATAAACTTTAAATGCTCTATTACTGAATTGCGTAAAAGAAACATCCTTATAACTCCAAAACTGATAATCATATTAACTAACAGTTTACTGCGTCTCATTTCCAATTAAAATATGCTGGAAATTAAAATATGCTGGAAAATTTTAATTGAAATTTGAAAGAAATACAGGGTCATGAAAAATCAAAGAGTGTGGAAAATAGGATTAGAAATATCTCGGCAACTAATTATCCGATCAACTTCATTCTTTATGCAAAATTTATGTTTTTTATTGTCTTTTATATTCACTCCTTAAAATAAACAATTTCAAAAAATTTTATATACCTTTTATTAGAACGAATATTTTGAAAGTAAAAAAAAAAAATAGTTCCGGATAATTGAGGTTACTGAAATTCAATAAGCTTCTTTCCATCATTATATACTAAGTACATACCAAATTTCAAGTCTCTATCTCAATTTGTTCAGGAGATAGAACATTTACAGACACACACACACACAGACGGATGGCAAAAAAAAAAAATTCTAAAAATATGTTTTGCGTAATCTCCAGTGTCTGAAACATGCAAATCCATCAAAAAAAAAAATTCGATTTTCAAAATGATTACAAAATTTATCCTATACTATATATGACGCTTAAGTAATAACATTTCAAGCTAAGCATAATGTCATTTTCACCAGTGCAAACTTCTCACATGTACTTTTATGCTTAACCACCGTGAATTCAAATAAAAATATTTTTTCTATTTAATTCTGATGAAAATAAATGGCATCAATAAACTTATAATGCATAAAGCTAAAATAAACCCAATAGACACTATTCTCATGACGTCACAGTAAATATGATCTCATCAAAAAGTCACCTGTAAAAAATGCAGCCAAGTCTCGTAACTCATTTACCGTAAAAAGTACTGAGATCGTATAAAGCCAAGTTTAACTATCTTATTAACTCTGAAATTTTCATTCACAAAATCACTCCTAGTCTCTACATCTTTAGTTAATTATTATTTTGTGACTTGGCAATTACTTAGCACGAGAATGTGATGTATATAGTTAGTCTTAATCAAATAATACTATAACATATTAAGGTGTAATAACTTCCCTGTGCGTATATAATTTGCTTTAGTTAAATTATCCCATCCCATAACATAGTAAGGTGTAATAACTTCCCTGTGCTGCGTAATTGCCAAGTCACAAAATAATAATTAACTAAAGATGTAGAGACTAGGAGTGATTTTGTGAATGAAAATTTCAGAGTTAATAAGATAGTTAAACTTGGCTTTATACGATCTCAGTACTTTTTACGGTAAATGAGTTACGAGACTTGGCTGCATTTTTTACAGGTGACTTTTTGATGAGATTTCACTTCTTTTTGTAAGTAACCCTCCTTTTCTTGATTTTGGGTTCTTTTTGGAGATCATCCACTGATTTTCGCTATGCCCACACTCTATCCCTATTATTTACAGGTATCAAAAAATTGAAGCTTTAGTTTCGTTTGCAAAGTACTGTAGATAAAAAGAGATTTCAGGTTCCTAGGCAAGCACTAAATTATGGGAGGGGGAGTGCCAAAAGTACTCTCAATTGCTTCCAGGATAGGCGCTATGCATCTGAGATATAACTCGCAGCCCTAGATACTTGATATTTAACATAAAAGAACTTTTTAGTATAAAAAGAAAGCAAAAATTAAAATTTCCGGAAATTTCCAATAAATCAAACTATATTCCTTTTTTCGATGGTTTTTTTTTGTTTTTTTTTAGACTTTTTTTTATTATTTACGGATTTTTTAATTTTTCCTTACTTTGTGTACAAAACCCTGCCTTTCTGCCAAATGTCAATCTTCTAGGACTACAAAATCGAATTATTTTCAAATTTTCGACTTTTTATGAATTTATTGATTTTTCGATTTTAATTCTAAGTTACCTGATTGTCATGCCAATATAGTAATTCTTTGATCCGTCTTCTTAAGATCATTTAGGTTCAATTTAGAGATAAATCAAGTGAATCTTAGAGTCACCATGATTTTATTTAGAAAGGACTATCAAGCCATAACCAGCCAGTAATGTCGGGAGGGTAGGGGGAGCTGTGAAAATTTTTGTGGGGCTAACATCATTTAACAATCCATATTTCATATGTGAAGTAAATAGAGTACAACATGTGAAAGAAAACAAACCTGTCTATAAAGAAATCGCCTATATCGTAGCCAGTCTACAGCGGAACTTTTCTATAACGAAATTCGTAAACGAAAGAAAAGAAAACCATAATCCGGGGGAAATAACATAAAACAATTAGGGGCGTTGTACTAGCTAATAGGACAATTATCTTATAACTAATGTTTCTAGCAGTACAAAATCAAATTGTTTTCGAATTTTCGATTTCTTAAACATATTTCAATTTTTCGATTTTATTTTCGAATTTTTTAATTGTTCCTTTTATTGAATAGTAAATATTACCTTTATACCAAGTTTTAAGTTTCTAAGACTACAAGATAAAAATATTTTCAATTTTTGATTTTTTCGCAATTTTTTTTTTTTTTATAATTTTCTGGATTTTATAATTTTTTCTTATTTTGTATCCTTTATTACAAATTTTAAGTTTCCAGAGCTACAAAATCGAATTATTTTAAAATTTCCGATCTTTTTATTTTATTTTCGAATTTTATTACGTTTTTATTTTAACTTATTCTGAATCCTAAACACTATCTTCACCGCGAATTTTAAGTTTCTAAGGCCAAAAGATCAAATTATTTAAATTTTTTTCGAATTTTTGATTTTTTTTCGAGTTTTCTGGATTTTTTAATTTTTCCTTATTTTGCATCCTAAATACTACCTTTATTCCGAATTCCAAGTTTCTAGCGCAACAAAATTGGATTATTTGAAATTTTTCGATTTTTTTCGATTTTTCGATTTTATTTTCAATTTTTTTTTTTTGTGTGTTTTTGATGTTTTCATTTTCTGAATTCTAAACACTACCTTCACACCAAATTTTAAGTTTTTATGACTACAAGATCGTGTTATTTTCAAATTTCAATTTTGTTCGATTTTTTTGAATTTTCGAATGTTTTTTTTTTTAATTTTGCGGATTTTATATTTTTTCCTTTCTTTGTATCCGAAATGCTAGCTTTATTCCAAATTTTCAGTTTCTGTGGCTGTGGGATATACCCAATCTTTTTGATGACGCGAGAGTGAGTGAGTGTGTGAGTGACAAAAAATCGAAACTTTGAGTTCATATATCGTCTGCACTAATTTATGGGTATTTTTGAATTATCCATATTTTTTAATTTTCCCTTGTTTAGTATCTAATATTACCTTTATTCCAAATTTCAAGTTTCTAGCGCTATGAAATCGAATTATTTTCAAATTTTCCTTATTTTTCGATTTTTCCGATTTTTTCGATTTTTCCGATTTTTTCGATTTTTTTGTTTTATTTCCGAATTTTATTTGGTTTTTTATTTTAACTTATTCTGAATCCTAAACACTATCTTTACTGCGAATTTTAAGTTTCTAAGGCTAAAAGATCAAATTATTTTAATTTTTTCAATTTTTTTCGAATTTTTGAAATTTTTTTTTCAAATTTTCCAGAATTTTTAATTTTTCCTTATTTTGCATCCTAAATACTACCTGTATTCCGAATTCCAAGTTTCTAGCGCAACAAAATCGGATTATTTGAAATTTTTCGATTTTTTTCGATTTTCGATTTTTTCAATTTTGCTTTCGATTTTTTTGGTGTTTTTGATGTTTTCTTTTTCTGGATGATAAACACTACCTTCACACCGAATCTTAAGTTCCTAAGACTACAAGATCGTATTATTTTCAATTTTCAATTTTGATGGAATTTGTTGAATTTTCGAATGTTTTTTTTTTTTTTCGAATTTTCCGGATTTTATAATTTTTCCTTTCTTTGTATCCTAGACACTACCTTTTTTCCAAATGTCAAGTTTCTAGGGCTACGGGATCTACCTAATCTTTTTGATGACGCCTAAACGAGTGAGTGAGTGAGTGAGTGACAAAAAATGGAATGTTTGAGTTCATATATCGTCTGAACTAGAAAAGATAGCAAGTTTTAATTTTAAATTTTGGTCTGTCCTATATGCCAAATACTCTAGAAAAACGAAGTTTCAAATTTTTGGGATACTCCAGCGCGGAGATATGAGGGGGTCAAAAGTGCCCTGAGTTGCTTCCAGAAAAGTATGCTTACGGCTGCCCTCTCTCGACTTGGCGGAGGCACTGCCGTGCCTCCAGATCTAAAACAAACTATCCCCATCCTGTGGGATTTGTTTTTCAATGTTTTACTTTATTTAATGCAAAACATAGATTGCATCCGACAACTCATAAAAAAGTCCTCCGGCCTGTACCGGCAGGAAAAGGTAGCTTTCCTATATCTTCGTTTTAAAATTTTAGCTAATGTTACTCGAAAACAGCAAGTTAAAATGCAAAGAAACCGTTTACAAAAGATTCGTTTACACTGAATTTGAATAAGAAATTCGCCAAATTATTGAGCTATAGCCAAGTTGGCTTCATTTATGAAGACTTATTTTTGTCGCCAAATTTGGCGAGATTTCGCCAATTGTCGCCAAGTTTGGCGAGAATTTGGCGCTAATGGATATGAATATATAGTTTTATGCGTATGATTGGGAAAATGGTTACAACAATGAAAGAAAATAATTTGCGAGAAATCGCGTTCACTAAAACTTATAAATTTATATTAAAATCATTAAAATTACAGACATTACAATACACTTTCATAAAACATTAAAAACATATTAAAGTTGGACGTTTCGGATTTACATGGAAAATCCCTCTTCAACAACAACATTTCACTTAGCGTAAATCATAGTTCAAAAATATCAACAAATAGAAAATGCAACGTATCAAAATTTCGAAGTCAAAGTTACAGTTATAATAACACGGAGTATTCATTCGGGATTGCACCTGCTTGACCATTATTGACCATAAATTTATCGTTGGTTTTTTGTAATGTGCTGTTTTGTTTCAAAATGTCAGCCACCCTAGAATTTCAAACTGCTCTATCTCAGCCAATTTTTAAGATAGAGATAAAACAAAAAATGCTCTGGAATCCTTGTATCAAGTCCTAACACCTAATTAAAAAATAAACTTGATTTTTTAACTTTTTTGTATATTTATTTTAGTTTTAAAATTTTCCGTGGCCGCCATCTTGAAACAAGATGGCGGACCAAGCTGGCCAACGAACTCGGTCGAGGCATTGGTGAGCTTAATACACACAATTAGTTTCATCCAAATTAATTTATAAATACGAGCGTTATCGTATCAAATTATTTTCATTTTTTCAATTTTTTTCGAATTTTTTTATTTTTTTTTCGAATTTTCTGGATTTTTTTAATTTTCCTTTTTCTGTATCCTAAATACTACCTTTATTCCTAATTTGAATTTTCTAGCGCAACAAAATCGGATTGTCTTCAAATTTTCGGTTTTTTTCAATTTCTTCGATTTTTTCAATTTTGCTTTCGATTTTTTTGGTGTTTTTGATGTTTTCTTTTTCTGGATGTTAAACACTACCTTCACACCAAATCTGAAGTTTCCAAGACTACAAGATCGTATTATTTTCAATTTTCAATTTTGATGGAATTTGTTGAATTTTCGAATGTTTTTTTTTTTTTTCGAATTTTCCGGATTTTATAATTTTTCCTTTCTTTGTATCCTAGACACTACCTTTTTTCCAAATGTCAAGTTTCTAGGGCTACGGGATCTACCTAATCTTTTTGATGACGCCTAAACGAGTGAGTGAGTGAGTGAGTGACAAAAAATGGAATGTTTGAGTTCATATATCGTCTGAACTAGAAAAGATAGCAAGTTTTAATTTTAAATTTTGGTCTGTCCTATATGCCAAATACTCTAGAAAAACGAAGTTTCAAATTTTTGGGATACTCCAGCGCGGAGATATGAGGGGGTCAAAAGTGCCCTGAGTTGCTTCCAGAAAAGTATGCTTACGGCTGCCCTCTCTCGACTTGGCGGAGGCACTGCCGTGCCTCCAGATCTAAAACAAACTATCCCCATCCTGTGGGATTTGTTTTTCAATGTTTTACTTTATTTAATGCAAAACATAGATTGCATCCGACAACTCATAAAAAAGTCCTCCGGCCTGTACCGGCAGGAAAAGGTAGCTTTCCTATATCTTCGTTTTAAAATTTTAGCTAATGTTACTCGAAAACAGCAAGTTAAAATGCAAAGAAACCGTTTACAAAAGATTCGTTTACACTGAATTTGAATAAGAAATTCGCCAAATTATTGAGCTATAGCCAAGTTGGCTTCATTTATGAAGACTTATTTTTGTCGCCAAATTTGGCGAGATTTCGCCAATTGTCGCCAAGTTTGGCGAGAATTTGGCGCTAATGGATATGAATATATAGTTTTATGCGTATGATTGGGAAAATGGTTACAACAATGAAAGAAAATAATTTGCGAGAAATCGCGTTCACTAAAACTTATAAATTTATATTAAAATCATTAAAATTACAGACATTACAATACACTTTCATAAAACATTAAAAACATATTAAAGTTGGACGTTTCGGATTTACATGGAAAATCCCTCTTCAACAACAACATTTCACTTAGCGTAAATCATAGTTCAAAAATATCAACAAATAGAAAATGCAACGTATCAAAATTTCGAAGTCAAAGTTACAGTTATAATAACACGGAGTATTCATTCGGGATTGCACCTGCTTGACCATTATTGACCATAAATTTATCGTTGGTTTTTTGTAATGTGCTGTTTTGTTTCAAAATGTCAGCCACCCTAGAATTTCAAACTGCTCTATCTCAGCCAATTTTTAAGATAGAGATAAAACAAAAAATGCTCTGGAATCCTTGTATCAAGTCCTAACACCTAATTAAAAAATAAACTTGATTTTTTAACTTTTTTGTATATTTATTTTAGTTTTAAAATTTTCCGTGGCCGCCATCTTGAAACAAGATGGCGGACCAAGCTGGCCAACGAACTCGGTCGAGGCATTGGTGAGCTTAATACACACAATTAGTTTCATCCAAATTAATTTATAAATACGAGCGTTATCGTATCAAATTATTTTCATTTTTTCAATTTTTTTCGAATTTTTTTATTTTTTTTTCGAATTTTCTGGATTTTTTTAATTTTCCTTTTTCTGTATCCTAAATACTACCTTTATTCCTAATTTGAATTTTCTAGCGCAACAAAATCGGATTGTCTTCAAATTTTCGGTTTTTTTCAATTTCTTCGATTTTTTCAATTTTGCTTTCGATTTTTTTGGTGTTTTTGATGTTTTCTTTTTCTGGATGTTAAACACTACCTTCACACCAAATCTGAAGTTTCCAAGACTACAAGATCGTATTATTTTCAATTTTCAATTTTGATGGAATTTGTTGAATTTTCGAATGTTTTTTTTTCGAATTTTCTGGATTTTATAATTTTTTCTTTCTTTGTATCCTAAACACTACCTTTTTTCCAAATGTCAAGTTTCTGGGGCTACGGGATCTACCCAATCTTTTTGATGACGCGTGAACGAGTGAGTAAGAAGTGACAAAAAATCGAATGTTTGAGTTCATATATCGCCTGAACTAGAAAAGACAGAAAGTTGTAATTTTAAATTTTGGTCCTGTGGGCCAAATACTCTCTATAATTGAAGTTTAAAATTTTTGGGATACTCCAGCGCGGAGATATGGGGGGGTCAAAAGTGCCCTGAGTTGCTTCCAGAAAAGTATGCTTACGGCTGTCCTCTCTCGACTTGGCGGAGGCACTGCCGTGCCTCCAGATTTTTTTATTCACTTGAAGTACACATGCAGAAATGTTTTTACGAAAATTTGACCTGCAAATAAAAAAAATATATGTCCAAAAAGCCACATGTCTGAGTATTTTTCATTATTTCTTTTATTTGCAATAATGAAAGTAATCCATTATTAGAATGGGTTTGCACCAGAATCAACACACTATGTTTAATTATATTTAGAAGATACATTATAATACTCTATCCAATTACTCCATGTTATGTAGATAACAGTTATGATTTTTTGTTATATATTTCCACCTTTGTAAAATACCAAATGGCTTATTGTCGAGGTATTCAACACTTTTTTTCATATAATATTGTCATTTTGTGCAGTACTAATAAACATATAGAATGTTTCATATACCCACTGTTTTACCCAAAAGGTTCAGTTGGTCAAAAAAAAGGGAAAACACCCCATATATTTTAATCACCAAATTTTTCCAGAAAAAATAGAAATAGCCATTCGACTAGAAATTATGTCTTCTTTTAATTTATGTTTAAAAAAAGCTTAGGGGTTTGGCAGAAAATTTTTCTTGGTAATAATCAAATTTTTAAAAAAATGCATAAAAAACAGGGTTGTTACATTTAACAAACTTTTGCATTTAACGGATAATTTATTATTGGCATTGTGAAAGAACAGTTTTCAGAATCATGTTTAGTGCTAATTTGATTGCATTAAACAGAATATTATTTCATGACATTTCTTTGTCATCTACAAACACATTATCTACAAAATTTAAGCTCAACAGTTTTTAACTCGATTGTGAATGACAGTAGGTCAGCAGCATGTTAGCATTAAGAATTTTTAAACCTATCAAAACTAAATTTTAGCACCCTATGTAGTACAAATATATAGATCATGGATGAAACAGCACCGACAAACTACAACTAAATAATGAAACTTTATATCAATTACCATAAAAACAAAACAACACACAGGATGTGTTTTGAGCTGAAAATTTTTAACAGTCCATCATCAACCAAACTAAACACATGTCCATAAGGGGACAAGGTCACAAATGAACAGAAGGGCAAAAAGGAGAGCTTACAAAGAATGTGACAGGTGGTGCTGGCTGAAAGGAAAATACCAATCATACAGGAGTGCATCCAGAAGAGAAAAGTGTAGCCAAAATGAAGATGAAAAAAAAAAAGAGAGAGAATCAATAAAAACTCAAGTGAAAGAAGAAACTGAAAGAAACTTGCTAAGTTCCTTTCTAAGTTTCTCGCTTCTTTATCTGCCACTAATTTTCATACTGTTAAGAATTCTTTTGACTTTGTAGACAAAATTAAACGCCTTTCTCCTTGCAATTATAAGATGGTTTCCTTTAGATGTTAAATTGCTTTTCGCTAACGTTCCTGTTCAAGGGCCAGTTGATTGTTTGGGAGGAAGGCTTCGCAAACTTCATTATTCTTTCATTGAAATTGATGAAATCCTGCAATTAGTTAGTATTTGTATTAGACAAACTGCCTTTCAGTTTAATAATTCTGCCTATTCTCAAACGGATGGTTTGGCCATAAGTAATCCACTTTCTTCTCTTTTATGTGATATTTATATGCATTATTTTGAAGAAAAATTCTTCAATTTGTATAAATTTCCTTTCTGGTTTAGGTGTGTTGATGATACTTTTATTTTATTTTAGTTCCTTCTGATCTGCATCTTTCTAATCTTCTTTCACTTGTCAATTCTGTTGATCCTTGTAGTCAATTTACTCTCAAAGTCGAAGAGAACAATTCTCTTCCTTTCCTTTGATGTCTTGGTTTTGAAACACCCAGATCGGTTCTCTACCTCTGTTTATAGAAAACCTTTCGCTGTATCTCTCCCTCCTCATGCCCTTTCAAACCATCCCCCTCATCAAAAAGTGGCGTCCTTTTATACATTTGTTTTCAGGGTGTTACGTATTTGTTTTGACTCTTCTGCCCCCACCAGTGGCTGAGAGGTTCTGTTCTCAAAACTGGTAGACGGGAGGTGCTGGGTTCAAACCCCTGTCATGCTCGTTGAGCTAACCATTCAGAGTTTTCTGTGGTTTTCTTCGAACCTTGCGTTAATACATGTTAGGATTCCTTAGAAAAGACCTCCCCTAGGGCCTATATCCCTCGTGTAGATAATCTGTTGTCATAAATCAACTAACCAACCAACTGACTCTTCTGCTCTAAATAATGAAATTAATTATCTCAAATCTCTTGCCCTTGCTCATGGTTATAATAGTTCTTTGATTGATAAAGCTCTGAATAAGTTCAACAATCCTAAACATCCTGTTTCGGACTCTAATAATCTTGCTAATTTTAACTCTATCATTCTGCCATTTTATTCTCCTCTCTATTTGAAAATTTCCAAAATCCTTTCTCATTTCAATTTTAAAGTTATCTTCAATCCTATTGATAAAATAAAATTATCTTCTCTGAGAGATCCTATTCCAACTGAGAACTGGTAGGGCGTGTTTTTTATTCCTTGTTCTTGTAATTTAGGTTATATTGGTCAAACTATCCATGGCCAGAATGATTTCTTCACCTGTCTCTCCCACTCACTTAGATTTTCACTAAGCATTTTTTATTTTTAAAAATTTTGACTATCTTGCCAATGATCTCTCATCATCTCCTTTTCTTTCTTCGGCTTAGAAATTACTTTTGTAATTTTTTTTTCCTTGTCTCCTTTATTTATTTATTATTTGTTTTTAATGTACTTCTTTTGATGTTTTTATTCATTCTCTCTATCTCTTTTTTTTCTACTTTCATTTTGGATACACTTTACTCTTCTGCATGCGCTTCTCTGTGATTGGTGTTTTCCTTTCAGCTAGTGCCACCTGTCACATTCTTTGTAAGCTCTCCTCTTTGCCCTTCTGTTCATTTGTGACCTTGTCCCCTTATGAACGCATGTTTACTTTGGCTGATGACGGGCTGTTAAAAATTTCCAGTTCGAAACGCGTCCTGTGTGTTGTTTTGTTTTTATGGTGATTGATACAAAGTTTCATTATTTAATATAGATCATGCACAAAAGAATTCAAGTACCTTTCCAGCTGTAGACAGTAATTGCGGGAATTTGGTTTTTAAATGTATTATGTGTGACTTAGATATGATATTTCACCTTTTTCAACAGTAAGTTCCATTACAATATTCTGGAAGTTTTAGAAAGTGTTTTACAATATATGTTTTACACATTATTTTTCTTTCCTGTTTAAGTTTATTTTACTTATTTATTTATTTTACTTCTTTTTGAGGTACTGAGTCTTTCTATTCTAAAAAAAAAAGTAACTAATGCTGCTTTCGCAATTGAGTTTATTTGACTTTCTTGGATCATAATAAAAAAAAAACTATGGCACGTGAAAATTGGAAGTTTTACACAAAAATGTATGATATGAAGCAGACAGTTTTTAAATCAAAGAATTATTTTAAGCACTATTTAATGTTGAAATGGGTCAAAGTGGTTCAGTTAAAAAAGTTTTATAGGATCAAAAATTATGCTTAGCAATTTAACTATCTTTTGAAAGCATATACAAGACTACATTTTTTTTTGTTGTTGTTCAAATTTTCATTATTTTAATAGCTTTTTATTTCATATTTTGAAAAAGTCATTTTTTTACCTATTGTTGTCAAATTTTAAAAAAGCACAAATAATAATTTTTCCAAACATTTTACAATTGAAAAATATATTTACACATGGATATTGAAAAAGAAAGAAAATATTAAAAGAAATAAATTATGTGCGAAAAGCATTCAATGGGGGAAATTATGTCATGTTTAAACATTTTTTAAATTATTTTCTTCTAGAGTGTAACTGAAAACTTTATTATAAAAGTCCGGGAGGCAGCAACATTTTTTATTTGACCACAAGCCGATTTTCAAATGTGTGATAGATTGTAATCTATTACAAAAACAGTCGTCAGCTGCCGCCTCTTGGGAACCTAAAAATACCCAAGTCAAAGGGAAATGAAAAGAAACACGATTACAGAGGATCGCCACAGGTCGCAATAATATTATTCAATCTTCCATAATCGAGTAATCTTGTTAAAACAGAGAAAATTAGCATGTTTTTAGACTGCAGGGTCTGGATGGGTGTTGGCGAGCTTAGCTCGCAGGAGATAGACCCCCTAATGTCTTAAAAGAAACTATTTGAAATATTATTTATTATACTCTCAACAATATTAAAACATTGATTAATAATCTAGTATCATATTCGTTCTTTTTCTTCTTTTAGATATGTTGAAAAATACTAAAGTTAGTATTCTGCTGCTCATTGCACAAAGTATCTATTCGCTGCAACTAGCAGGTGCTTGATGGCTGGGTTGCTGAGCAACAGTACCACTGTATATGCAGATGTGCTTTAATAACTATTTTAAATACAGTTTGCTTTGTAAATAATTAAAACCATTCCAAGTGCTTTTGTTCTTTCATCACTTCTTGAAAGTTTTTGTCTGCATTTTATTTATTTGGGTGTATGCAATACTTTCCTCATTCTTTAATTAGATACTTCAGAAAAATTTCCAAAAAAGTGATTATCTGGCCTTATCACAGACATATAGAGCTTTTATAGAGGCATTTACATAAACTTCAACTTTTGTCACATTATATTTCGAACATACATAAGATGTATATGTAATTTGTTTATATTTTTGTATTTCTATGAATGATTTGTACTGTTTCTGTGCTTCTGACTTGTGATGTTAGATTTATTTAAAATGGCCTAGCTGGTGTTTTTTTTTTTTTTTTTTTTTTTTTTTCATTCCTGTAAACAGTATTTACTTACTGAATTGCAAAATTTATTTTATTGTAGAGAAGTTGAAAAAGTCTAGGTTCAAGTTTTGTATTTTAAACAAGCTCTCTATGTGTATAACATATGCATTGTGCAATGTTATTTATTAGTGCCATATTAAAAGTAAAAAATCACTTGCATTTACTATATCTAAAAAAACAGCCAAAGTAATCATTTCCTTTAAATATGTATTATAAAAATTTATTAAACATTTTATAATCCTACATAGACTTTTTTATTATTATTATTTAATAAACTATATACCTCTATTCTCATATTTTAATGTTACTAACTATAATAGTAAAAAAAATAATAATAACTTTCATTATTTTGTTCTGGCCACTTCAGTCAGATTATGTCTAACTAAATTAATTCAAATAAACAATTTAGGTTGCTTCCTCCCCCCCCCCTTATTTAAAACAAAACTATTTCCAGCAATCAGCAATAGCTGTATACATAATTAATTATAATTAAGAACAATTAAAAGTAAAAAATGTAAGGAGAAATGTATATGTTAGGTATTTTCTGATCATTGCTATAACTGTGACTTGCCATGTGAGCTATCAACTACATTGGAAATTATTTTAATATTCATCAGCTTAAGTAAGAGTTGTTGCATGACCAACACTATCAGCCACCTATCTGAGATATGTTAACCCTTCACTGCACCCCCCCCCCCCCTAATTCCCCCAATGAAATAAATGTCTAATATTATTTAAGTGGGTTAAAAAAAAGTTTATATTTTTTGTCAGCATTTTTAATTTTATCATTCACAACATAAATGCACAAAGTGTAATTTATCTGTTTGAAGTAGTGCGACAGATACGTCGAAACTCTCATTAATAAGGATTATTATATTTACTTGATAGATATTTTTCAGTTTAAATTTTTATATTCTTTTGAAACTTATCGCTTAGAAAAATAAAGGTAATTTTTTTTTTATTCAATATCAAAGTTATATCAAATTTCCAGACATCCTGCATGTGATATCATTGCAAAATAAAAAGTAGTAAAAAAAAATCAGTTAAATTATTTTTTAAAAGTCAAAAACTGTTATTAATTACTTAAACTTTTTTTTTTTTTTTACTTTTAATACTTCTTAAATATTGCTTGTGTGACTGACTACTCATACATAGTTTGCTTTTATTAATATTTTATTGGGAAAACTGTAGCATTGTGTTTAAAAAAGTATTTCATGAACATCGGCTTTCTGCATTAATAGTTGAAATTCATTTTTTATTCTTCACATATGGATTTTTTCATGTTAGATTTTTCAAATGTAAAAATGTTGAACTATTCAACAAACTATGGAAGTTTTTACTTTGAATTTGGAATTCCAGTTTTAATTGAAAACTCAAATGAATTTTTATTTTATATTGCAAATATATAACACTGTAAACTTATATGTAATTTTAAATGTATGCCATAAATTTTTAACTGGGTAACTTTATTTATTATTATCATTGTTTTTACCTTTTACATTATCTTAATAATTGGTTTGGAATGTAACAAAAGAGAATGTTTTTATTATGATAGATATAAATGAAATAACTCATTAATGTTGATGTTTCATAATTGTTAATATATGTGAATGTTTATTGAGATATAACGCTCATCTGTTTTTAGTGCTAAATTCATTACAAAATAAAGTTATATTTGTCTAGTTTGTGTTTTTTTTTAGTTTTCAGCATTTTTTTATTTGTTGCAAAATTAAAAATATATATACAAAGTAATTTAACATTTAATTTCTGAAGAGTGCATGATAATTCTCCAAATTAAGTTTTAAAAAAAAAATTATCACAGTTTAACTTTGATATTTATAATCTCTGAGAAAAGAAGAAAAATCCAGATAAAGAGTTATCAAAGTTTTGGCAAAATTGAGGAAATTCAATTCCACAAACTACATGTCGAGACTAAAAATATGATTCATCAGAAAGGTATGCATAATTAGCAAATAATTAAGCTATTTTTCTCAATGTTTTGTAAATTCAATATTGTGTCATAAATGTCAATCTTTGCACTTGATACTGTCCAATTCTTTTCAGAAATGCAGTTTTTCATATATAGTAGATAGATAGATATTGGCTGTTTGTTGATCAGTGAGAACTGAAATTGCCCTCGCTAATGTTTGTTAAACCTATGGGCATGGAATGCATTCACATTTTTAAAATATCTCTTCAGGAAATTAATATTTTTAACTTCTTTTTTTCTGTGTTTTGTTCTTAAAGGATGTCTCACTTTTTATTTTTTAGTTGTCAAAATATTTCTAAAATATATACTTAACTTTATGCGAAGTATTAATTTCACTAAGATTTTAACACATAAAATTTATAAATTAAGTATATACACTGCTCAAAACAATTAAAGGATATTTGAAGTTTTATATAAAATAAAGATATAAACGAAATTTTTTTTGCCGAAAATAGAAGAAGAGAATCACAAATGCAAATTTTTCTGGTTTTCAAACTGTGGAGTATGCAAATTTTGAGTTCAACGTCAAAAACGTCGCTTCAGCAGCAGCGAATGAAATTTGACTTTCAACTGGATAAAAGAGAATGAAGACAAGAATGATCGGCATTCAGTGATTGCTTTGTTTCGATGAGTACGATGTCTCAGCGAAGTCATTTGACAGATTCAGAAGCTTGGAGAATTGTTGATAGGTTAGAAGGGGGCCAAACTCAAGCCGAAGTAGCGCAAGCCATTGGAGTGTCACAAAGTATCATTTCCAGGATCTGGAACCGTTTTTTGGAGAGTGGATGTGCAGGCCGAAGACCAGAGCAAGGTCGTAGACGGGCAACAACGCCCAATGAAGATCGGTACACAGCTCGGAGACACCGAAACATGAATGCTACTCTTCTCCAACAACACCTTCGCTCGGCTACAGGCACCACGATTTCAACTCAGACTGTCCGAAACCGGCTCCATGCTGTAGGTCTGTATGCTCGCCGACCGATGGTATGTGTTAGATTAACATCAAGGCATCGTCGCGACCGCAGGGAGTGGGCAACCGAGCATGTCAACTGGAGGAGAAATGAATGGAGCAATATTCTGTTTTCTGACGAGTCCCGTTTTTCTGTGCATCCGGATAATAGGCATATTTTCATCTGGAGGGACCGTGGCAGTAGGAATAATCCTGCGTTCGTGCACGAAAGTGTCAGATTTGGCGGTGGAGGAGTGTTGGTGTATGGTGGCATCTCCATTGACGGGCGCACTGACCTCTACATCATTCGAGATGGAGCTCTGACTGGTCGCTGACATAGGGATGAGATCCTCAGACCTATTGTAGTCCCTTACGCTGCAGCAATCGGAGATAACTTCATTTTAATGGACGATAACTGCAGGCCACATCGTGCAAACCTGGTGGAGGATTTCCTTTTCGAGGAAGGAATCGTTCGAATGGAATTTCCAGCGTGTTCTCCAGACATGAATCCAATCGAGCACGTTTGGGACGCTCTAGGAAGACGAGTTTCTGGCCGCCAACAACCCCCACAAACTCTCCAAGAACTGGAAAGAGCTCTTCTGGAAGAGTGGGGCAGAATACCCCAACTCGTCATTAATAGCCTCATTGAGTCCATGCCTCAAAGGTGTTCAACGTTGCTGGCCACCCGTGGAAACCATACCCCCTACTGAAAATGATTTTCTTTGAAGAAAACACCTTTTCTTATTCTTTTTTTTCTGCCAAACATGTGTAATTTATTCTCATATAACCTACTATGTCTGTCGACCATGTATCAGCTAAAAAGTTTCCCAGATACAAAATCCACCTAAAACTGCAATATCCTTTAATTGTTTTGAGCAGTGTATTTTAGAAATATTATACAAGCCTAGAAGAAACCCGTCAGAACTTATCGGAAGAAGTTACTAAAACAATATCAGTCAAAAAAGCTTTATGAAAAAGTTTTAACAAATTTTTATTTCAAAAGTTTCTGTAAACAACTGTGTAATGCAAATCAGTTCGAAAATACAGCCATATTCAGTACTGCAAGAAAGAAAATTTCAAGGACCTATGAAGTATAATACAAATATAGTATATTCCTACGTCCATATCACATTCAATAAATAAAAGAACATATCTCTCCTCCTGAGATATTGCAACCGAGTGAGCTCCTATGCACAAGTGCAATGCATCTGTCCAAAGGCACTGTCGAAATTCAACGTTAAAAATGTTTTAATCATTGTTTGTTTCAAATCTATATCTTCTAAAACGCATCCATTGTTTTAAGCTAATCAATTTTTATGTAAAGATGAAGAAATTTTCATACAATAATAATATACAATCTGCAGATGAGGCAGATTTTTAATGTTTTCAAGTGTAATTTATTTGTATTGTAACGAACAGCATCAAAGTTTGAGAAACGTTAATCGTATTTTCTAACAAATTAAATACCTATGCACTTCAATTTCATACGATTTATAAGAATTTTGGTACTTCTTCGTTATCTCGTTGACCACTTTCTATTTTTTTTTTTTAAATCACCAAACTATAGGATTTAACGCCAAAATGTATGATCGTGGCGCGCCACATTCAGTTGACATCAAATGCGTTACACGTGCTTGTTATCTCATCATGTGATTTTTAATTAGACGTTTAATGTATTTTTAATGATGTTTTACTGATTTATTAGTTATTTCATTAACTAAAATAAAAATTACGTCTTTGACACCATGATATTAAGAGAAAAAACATTGAAAAAATGTGACGCGTAGTTAGATCAATTTCAACAGACATCACAAATATTTATCCAACAGTTGAGAGGGATAATTAAGAAAAATAATGTAAATAAATAAATATCCAAGATTGTTCTTGTTTGTTTTAATTAATGTAGTGAAGACTTGGTTCAGGAGATAGAGCAAACAGAGATTCTTAAAATGCCTAAATTAAGACAGAAAATTAGAATAAATGTTTACTCTAAATCCCACTCCAACTCCTCAATACAGGTCGCGCGTATAGTGGAAGCACCAAATACGATGTTAAACCTAGCACTAAGAAAATTTAATGAAAATTATAAAAATTATAATTTATCTGAAAATGGAAGAATTTGAAGATTTACTTCAATGTAAAATATGAATTACATTTGCTAATTAAAAGATACTTATTTTCATAATAATCTTAACTTTACGATGAGATGAAAATATCTGAAAAATAAATAGAAAAGATACAACTCACCCAAAGATGACAAACAGATGTATGGTGGATATGAAACAGCAGTATTTATTCAAAATAAAACACATATTATATCATGATATTAATAGTCCATTTCATCGAAGCAAAGCAATTACAGAACATGTAAATTCATTCCCTAAAGATCAGTTCAATTCTAATTATGTTTCACAGCTAAAAGAGTTCACTAAAAAAATGAGATTGTTCTTAACCATTAAAGTTTTCAAAATGTTAATTGGTTATATTACAATTTACTTTGACATTAATATTTGAATCTAAACATCTGAAGAATTACTGCTGAAGAATGCCTTTTCATGGCAGCACGTTGATGAAGAAAGACGAAATTGACAAATTTTTAATGCTCATGGCAAATGCTGAATTTTATCTTATTGAAGAAAAGAACTCGAAATATCTGAAGAATGATTGAAGAAAATAAATCGAAATATCTGAAGAATTACTGTTGAAGATTGCTTTCATGGCAGCACGTTGATGAAGAAAGACGAAATTAACAAATTTTTAATGCTCATGGCAAATGCTGAATTTTATCTTATTGAAGAAAAGAACTCGAAATATCAGAAGAATTACTGCTGAAGAGTGTAAATCGCTGAATACGAAAACATCTTCCATTGGCACTTTCGAAGACTAAAAATGATACAGCAGCTAGTTGGTGTTATTTCTATACAGCCGGTGAAATCTTCAGAATATGAACATGAATCGTTGATGATGAATTTTAGTTCTGCAAAACTTAATCCGACATCCATCCAAATTTTTAGACCTTATTCTCGTAAGAGATTTTTTCCCATTGTGTCTGGCCTTTCGGCCAAACACCCTTTTTATACTCACTAACTACATCCTACTCTAGTAGAGCAAAGTAACCAACTCACTCAAAATTTGAATTTTAACTCCACCAAGTCAACTCACGCACACGCCAAAACTATCCAATCAGAAGAGTCGAAAAATTCCTCTTCTTCTTTTCGTACGGCTTAACTCTCAACCGTAACTGCTAAAGAGCATTAGTGTGACAACTCAACTCTACACGCGAACGATACTGGCGAAAGGAAAACACTTACTCCCTAGCAACAAGTAGCGGAAATTAAGATCTTTCGTTCGCGAATGTTCCAGAAAGAATTTGAATTCCCCTTTTTCCCCACTGAAAAATGCACCCCCTAACCTTGGAATGTCCTCTCAAACGACCCCTACACCAAAATGGGTGACAATTACCTCTTAAGTTGTTGTTTTTTGAACGCACGAAGATGCGATTCAAAATGGCCAGGCATCATAGTGAAAGCAAACGATGTAAACATTGAAATTAGAGAAAATGTTTAAAAAATCATATCTGCCACGATTTACGTTGAATCTTGCTAGGATTTTGGCAGACTGCATAATTAATTATGTTTAATCTTTTGAATCAATTTTAAAACAAAAATAATTAATATTTAAAAAGTAGAAATTATATATTTTAACTTAAAAGAAAAATCACGGTACTTTACCGGAATCGATGTCAACAAACGGAAATCCTTAATTCTCTATCCAGAGATTTAAATGCATGATTATAATTTAATTTACAAGTGATTATTGATATTGATTTTTAAAAAGTGATTTAATTATAGAAGTTATTTTTAATTAATAATAATATCTTAGAAGAAAAGTTAAAAAGATTAATTTTAAAAAGATAGAAATTATTGACTGTCTAAATAATAACGATTAAATAATTAATTTAAATGTTAATTAATATGAAAACTTTTAATTAATGATTAATAAGGATTAAATATTTAATTTAAGTAAAATAATTAATGAAAACTATTGAATTTAAAAGTATAAATGGAATGTATCATAACAATTAATATATTGTAAATTTTATTGTTTAATGTTACTGATAAATAATACTTTAATGAATAGGGCTGTTTTTTTTTTGTGGGGGTGGGGAGAGATTCTAATGGCAACATTCTTCCATTTGTTTATGGGACGCTACAGTTTGGCGATAGTTTTTTAATGGAAAGTAGTCGACGGGATAATGGAGAAGTACCCAGAATGTTTTTCTGCATTTTGTAGTTATATTAAGAAACCTATATTTTTAAGATTTGTTGAATCATTTGTTTAATTTTACATGCTTTACATTAGTGAAGATTGTCAATTCCGTTACTCTTTTTAAACCTCTACATATATAAAAATAGCGTGTGTTTTCTGTAGTGTTTCACATAAACATAAAATTAAGAATATTAGATTGGGAAGAGTTCTGTATCCTGTGCTGGTTTTTTTGACGAGTTGTTTTCGCTGATAATTGTTTGATGTGGTTGTTGTGAACTTCAGCTTTTGGGATTGCTTTTTTAGCTCACCGGCTATCAAAGCCTGAGAGCTTATGTGCCCGCCGGTTCTGTAAGTACGTATGTATGTACGTAACGCGATAACTCTTCATAGAAATATCCATTTACCTTCAAATTTTGTTTTTAGGTTCACTGTGTTAAGGCGCTTCCCTGATTAGTTTTCGGGATTGATTGGTTAAGTATAAAGGGGGGGGAACGGGGGGCTAATCCCCCCCCTTAATTTATATAAATGGGTTTTTCATGCAGAATTATTCCGTTTTCCTTCAAATTTTGTTTATAGGTTCACTGTGTTAAGGCGCTTACCTGATTAGTTTTCGGGATTGATTGGTTAAGTATAAAGGGGAGGAACGGGGGGCTAATCCCCCCCCCCCCCTTAATTTATATAAATGGGTTTTTCATGCAGAATTATTCCGTTTTCCTTCAAATTTTGTTTATAGGTTCACTGTGTTAAGGCGCTTCCCTGATTAGTTTTCGGGATTGATTGGTTAAGTATAAAGGGGGGGAACGAGGGGGGCTAATCCCCCATAATTTATATAAATGGGTTTTTCATGCAGAATTATTCCGTTTACCTTCAAATTTTGTTTATAGGTTCACTGTGTTAAGGCACTTCCCTGATTAGTTTTCGGTATTGATTGGTTAAGTATAAAGGGGGGGGGGAACAGGGGGAGGGCTAATCCCCCCCTAATTTAGATAAATGGGTTTTTCATGCAGAATTATCCGATTTTCTTCAAATTTTGTATATATATTCATTGTAATTAGAGACTTCCCTGATTAGTTTAAGGGGTTCATTAGTTAACTATGAGGGGGGGGGGGTAATGGGGGGATGACCCCCCCTTAATATATTGTTGATTTCTTTATTTTTCTCTTATTTCAGATTCTTTGAAATAAGAGTATAATATACAATTAGTGTGAATAGCCTGTGAGCTCAATGCCCTCAGTTTAACTGGGCAGGTTTCTTTTTTAACTACTGGAATGGACTTTATCTACATGACCCATGCTTTTGGCATCATTTTATATTTTTTTGCCGATTGTGCCAACCAGCACAGGATATGGAACTCTTCACATTAGATTTTATCCAACTTCAACTGCCATAACTGCTGATGAAGCAGTTATTTTTGGCGATTTTTCTGTTACCTGTAAAATGTTTGTTTTTAATATAGCCCAAACTAAGAAAAAAAATTTCCGATCGATCAAATAATTGTATTTTGTTAAGCATTAAATTTTCTTATTTTTAATCTAAGACAGAAACAATCATGGATTTTGTTAGGAATATCTTGTTTTGTGTAGGTTTAGCTTACCATTTACTCAAATATTGTCCCTCTTAAGGCTGCTCATCAGTAAACTTCCTGATTCCCCTCGCTAATGTTAATCCAATAGGCATAGGATGCATTCGTATTTTTAAAATATCTCCTCGGGAAATTAATATTTTTAACTTCTGTTTCCTGTGTACTGTTCTTAGAAAATGTTTTTTTTTTCTTAGTTATCAAAATATTTCTAAACTATGTGCTTAATTTATATTTTTATGTGTTAAAATCTTAGCAAAACTGAATACGATTCTAACATTTCATATAAAATTAGGTATATATTTTAGAAAAAAATTGACAACTAAGAAAAAAAGAGACATTCTTTAAGAACAATACAAAGAAAACAGAAGTTTAAAATATTAATTTTCCGAGGAGATATTTTAAAAATACGAATGCATCCTACGCGCATAGGAATAACATTAGCAAGGGGAATCAGGAAGTTTACTGACGAGCAGCCTTAAGCTATTTTATTCGTCCATCCTGTACAGAGAACGTAAGTTTCAGCGCCATTACGTTTGCTTGTTTACCTTTTCAAAGTTCAGTTGTTTCGCAGATGCTTCATCATGCATTAAGTTGTGTTTGCAAGGTATATAGGTGGTGCCATGCTTTTTATGACGTATGCTGCACCGTGATTCATCCAGACATCTAACTGTTCATTTCATGGTTTATATGCAAATATCTTAGTTCTAGATCATTCTTCAAGTGTATATATAGTTGCTACTTCAAAGATTTCAGTGCAGAGAGGGGGGATAGCAAGGATGTAATCATCAGACCTGCCAACCTTTGAAAATGAGAAATAGTAGCACACCAAATTCAAATTTATCTGAAGGTTGGTTGGTTGGTGGCTGTTTTTTACGCTGTAAATTTTAAGCGAGCAAATACTAATCAATTAAACGCATGTGTATATCCATAAGCACACAAAGTAAGAGACTTTTGTTTTTGCTAATTTTTTTGTTGTGGGTGGGTATGATTAAACATAATTATTCCTATTCAATTAATGCTCTGTCCACTCCTAAGCCAAATTTCTGAATTTCACAGTGAATTTTCTGAAAGATTCCAAGGCGGTTGGGGGGGGTTTCGAGATCTGTTGATAAAATTTGCGTTTTTTCGATATTTTTTGATGAAATTTTCAGTTTTTCGCAATGTTTTTGACGGAATTTGCCATTTTTACGCGATTCTCTGACGAAAGTCATGTTTTTCCCGCGATCTGTTGACAAAATTTGTCGTTTTTTTCGCAATCTTTCGACGAAATTTGCCATTTTTCGCAATGTTTTTCACGAAATTTGTCGGTTTTTTTTGCAATCTTTTGACGAAATTTGTCGTTTTACGCAATGTTTTAGACGAAAGTCACGTTTTTCCCGCGATCTGTTGACAAAATTTCTTTTTTTTTCACGATCTCTTGACAAAATTTGACGTTTTTCGCAATGTTTATGACGAAATTTGCCGTTTTTTCGCTATCTTTTGATGAAATTTGCCGTTTTTCGCAATGTTTAGGACGAAATTTGCCGTTTTTTGCAATGTTTAGGACGAAATTTGCCGTTTTTTCATGATCTTTTGACAAAATTTGAAGTTTTTTCACGATTTTCTGACGAAAATCACGTTTTTCCCACGATCTGTTGACAAAAATTTGTCGTTTTTTTGCAATCTTTTGACAAAATTTGCCGATTTTCACAATGTTTATGACGAAATTTGCCGTTTTTTCGCGATCGTTTAACGAAATTTGCTGCTTTTTGCAATGTTTTTGACGAAATTTGCCATTTTTTCGCGATTCTCTGACGAAAGTCACGTTTTTCCCGCGATCCTTTGACAAAATTGGCGACTTTTCTTCGAACGAAAGACGAGATTGATTTTTTTCGGCGATCATTTGCCGAAATACAGATACATTTAATGTCCGAATTTTCGGACTTATGACCGATATTTTTTTTTCCGGAAATTATTGCCTTAATTTTTCGGAAAATTCAGACCAAAGTCACCCCTGAACAATCTTTTGACGAAATTCGCATTTTTTCAGCAATCAGTTGAATGAAATTCATGTTTTTTTGGCGATACTTTGGCGAAATTTGCTTTTTTTGACGAAATTTGCGTTTTTTCAGCGATCCTGTGACGAAATTAGTGATTTTTCGCGCAATCCTGTGATGAAATTCGTGATTTTTCGAGTGATCCTGTGACGAAATTCGTGATTTTTCGAGTGATCCTGTGACGAAATTCGCGTTTTTTTTTTTCCAGAAAATCGTAGTTTTAGACAGATTTTCGTAGCATCGTAGTTTGTGGCTCAAAGTCGTAGCAACTACGATTTTTTCGTAGCAGTTGGCAGCTCTGAATCATATTGCCTCTGCATGTTCTGTTCAATGTTGAACGATGTTTCTTTTGGTATTGCCCAATGATTGCATGTTTGGCTCAAGCTGAGCTTATGGCTTTGAAATGTTCTTTAAAATAAAATTTTTTTCAATAAACGTAAAGTTAAGTTTTTTAAACTATTATGTCATTTTTTTGCACACATCATCTCACTTGCCTATTTTTCAGATTTTTAACTTTAGATATAGTGTTAAAACTCATGTTTCTTCATATTATGGAAAACAGATTTAATTAATTTTGTAATATGCGGTGCAGGCAAACAATTTTGATTAAATCAGTACATATGTTGCAGACCCACCTGGGTTTCTTTTTGCTTTGTATAGCAGCATGGTGTTTTATAATAAAATGGAATATGTGTGTAAATAAATTAAAATAATATAAAAATAATTAATAAATACAATTAAATGTGGTGTCTGTAATAAAAATAATGCGTGAAAATTCGGTTTTATCAGCAAAATGGAGCAATGGAAAAATTTATTAATATGGTGTACTTTAAAACCATTATTACAAGCAATTTTACGAATATTATTCAATTTATTTTCAGTACATACTACTATAAAGGCCCATAAAATTGCATGTAATAATAATAATGGTTTTAAAGTACACCATATTAATAAATTAATCATGGATATCACCAATAATAAGAAACCAGAAAACAAAGCTGATCTGCAAAAATATAAACTTTATACTTTTCAATATTATCCAAGCTTTTTTGAAAAATTAAAACACAGCCTTAAGCCTGCTTAATAGCCAAACCCCTCAGAAATTAAGACTATCATTTACAGTAAAATTGACCCAATTAATTTTGAGAATTATTCAGGAGTATATGAAATACCTTTTATTAAAACAGACGGATCAAAGAATTACTATATTGACATAACCAGCAGGAAATTTAGTTACAGAAAAAAGGAGCATATAGTTGATATTAAGTATAATAGAAAAACCACAGCCTTGGCAAGATTATATCAAGAAACCAAAATAAATTTCAATAAAAGTAAAATAATTTTTCCCTCCAGTCTATACTATCCATCCATAATAAGAGAAACCATAGAGATACTAACTCGCAAAAATACAATATATATGTAATGATGCGTCATCTTTTAACTTACTGAAATTGTGGCTGAAGTTACTCCATGGTTGCAGATATGAAAATAAACAACCAAGTAAAAATAAAAAATATGTGCGTAATTTAAAAAAAAGTACATGAAAATTAAATGATAGCATTTAAATAATAACTTCAAAGACCGTGCAACTATGGAATATTCTCATTTGTTTTTGAAAATGACTCGGAGTGAGTCAAAACATGTCAAACAACCTAATAAAAGATATTTTACTGTGTATTTATTATGTTGTTAATTTACACCTTTTAGCATTTAAAAGAAGTATGTTTTATTTTCTTTGATTTAAAAAAGTGTGGGAAGGGGGTATTTCACTACCATTCCTTAAAGTTTTTACTCTTAATTATAAATACCCCTATAAATAAGTAAAATTAATTATACAAGGTAACCCCAAAGCAGAATACTTTGCAATGTTCTGCAACGAACTTCAGTTGATATAAAATGTTCTGCAAGAATAAAAAAAATAAAGACACAGGGATATTTTCTTATATATGAAGAAGTGCAATTGCATCTTTTATAGAAATGCAAAAGCCATTGTGTAAAATGCTGACATACACACACGAAAGAAACTAACGGTGAATTTTGCGATTTTACCTGATCGAATAATGAATTTCGTGGTTTCTTCCGACAATCGATTGACGATTTTTGCAATATTGCAGTTCTTTCCGTATATCAACTTGCGAATTTCGCGTTTTTTTCTCGGACCCAATTGTCGAATTTCGTAATTTTTTTTTTTTTTTTTTTTTTTTTTTTTTTTTTACATCTGATTGAAGAATTTCGAGATACTTTCAACAATTCACTGACGAATTTTGGGTTTTTTAACTTCAACCAATAGGCGAATTTTGCAATAATTTTCTTGGACCGATTGGCGAAATTCATAGTTTTTTTCATGCAGCTGATCCACGAATTTTGTGATTTTTACCGACAAGTGATTGGAAATTATTCCAACTTTTTCTTGCGAGAGATTGGAAAAAATCGGATTTTTTTTCCACGACTGATCGAAAAATTTCGTGATTTTCCAGACGATTTTAGAGTTTTTTTACATGCAACTGATAGGCGAATTTCATTAAATTTTCTTTTTATCGATTGGCAATTTTTTACTGTTTTTCTTGCGAGTGATTAGATCGATGAATTTCCAATTTTTTCCAACGATCCACTAAAAGATTTCACAATTTTTTTAGCCGCGATCGATAGCCCAATTTTGCAGTAATTATGTACTTTCTACCGATTGGCTAACTTTGTCGTTTTTGTGACTAATTGGCAAAAATTATGGATTTTTTCCATGACTGATTGACAAATTTCTGATTTTTTCACACGTTAACACTGACTTATTACGCGTTTTTTTATTCACAACTGATTGGGGAATTTTGTGAAATTTTCCTTGTACCAATAGGCAAATTTTGTAGCAGCTTCTTGCGACACATTGGAGAAAATCTTGCAATTTTTTTTTCGCTACTTATCAACGAAATTCGCATAATTTTTAATAGCAACCGTTTGGCAAATTCCGTGACATTTTCTTTCTACTGATTGGCTAATTGTGTTTGCCTTTTCTTGTGAACGATTGATAAAAATCACGCTTTTTTCTGTGACCGATCGACCAATTTCTCGTTTTACCTACGACAGATAGGTGAATTTTGCGATATTTACTGTCTGTTGATTGGAAAACGTTGACGCTTTTTTGTAATCTATTGGCCAATTCTTGTATTTTTTCACGAATAATTGATGAATTTTAGATTTTTTCCGACAATCCACTGACAAATTTCGCATTTTTTTTCTTTTTACCTGTGATTGATTTTAAAATTTTGCGATATTTTTCTTGTACCAATAGACAAATTTTTGTAGCTTTTTCTTGAGACCAATTGGAGAAGATCGTGAGTTTTTTCCTCTAAAGTTCGATGAATTTCACAGTCTCTTCCTAATTTCGCGATTTTTTAACTACGACCAAATGGCAAATTTTGCAATTTTTTCCTTGTACTGTAGCCAAATTTTGAGGCTTTTTCTTGCGACCAATTAAAGAAAATCATGGGTTTTGTTGCAGTTTCTTCCGACAATGCGCTGGCGAATTTTGCAGTGTTTTTTACCTGCAACCGATTGGCAAACACCGTGTATGTTTTTCCGTGACTGTTCATCAAATTTTGTATGTTTTTGCACAACAGGCTAAAGAATTTCATGATTTGTTCTCCATGATTGACTATCGAACTGCGCAAGATTTTTTTCACGACCCATTGATCAATTCCGCAATCTTTTTAAATGAGCGATTAAAGAATTTTGATATTTTCCCCCCGACCATTGAGTGACGAATTTCCCATTTTCCCTTCGATTGAATGGATATTTTTCTTGAAAATGATAATTTGAAATGTTCTGCAGGGAAGGCCATTGTTCTGCGACATACATCGCACTTTTAAGCATATTCTGCTTTGGGGCAAGGTAAGACAAGTTTGGTGAACGATGTCATAAAATGTACATCACAATACTGGGTAAAGGTAGGACAGAGTGTGGGGAAAGATACTCCATAATGTGTTTGCCCATGCTAGGGTACGACATTGGAATAAGCAATTGCAGATTTCTGTTAGTAGCACTCTACTAACTAGTAGTACATACTAGTTATGTACTACATAAGTATGTACTAGTAGTACATACTTCTGTTAGTGTAAGATGTAACAAATAACGAAGTAATAAAGTTCTGTTTCAAACTTGGTAAAACTTAAAAATATACAAGGTGAAACAAGTTTATAAGGTAGAGCTATATCTTTAAAGTGCATTTATGAATAGTTTAAACCAAAACCATATGTCCCTAAAAAAAAAAAAAAAAGATTTTTAAATATTCCAGGCATTCAAAGCCATATGACAAAAGTTCTGAATGTGATATCAAAAGAGGATTTTGGTCGCATTTTTCAAGAATTGTACATTCATTAAACGCATAAAAATCTTCTTAATAATACCATAAAATAGGGAATGCGCAAAGTGGCTTTATGATATTATTAAGAAGTTTTTTATGCTTTCAATGTATCACATCAGTTCATTCAATATTTTAATGTGTACAATCATTGTCAAAAGTATATTGCAAGTAACAGACATATTACTTTACTTCAACGGGATTTAAAAAGGAAACAAAAAACTTAGTTTGGATAGATAATTTGTTTATGAATATATTCACCAAACTTTATTGTCATACCTTCTAGTACTTAAAATTTTAATCTTTCCTATTATTTCTTTACATTTTTTACCTGCAATAAAATCTTCTGCTTAGACAGAGATTTTGTGGTTAGGAGATGTTCAAATAACATAAAAACAGGCTGAGAGCAGGAAAGAAAAAAAAATCTTATGTAAAGTAATTAAAATAACGAAAAATAATAAATAATGATTTTTAATTGATTACACAATTATTCTTTCTACACATTTTATTCATAAAATCAGAAAATGCTCAGAACTCTTCCACCCCGTGCCACTGCAAAGTTACAGAACAAAATGGGATTTTTTTTTAAAGAACTTTTAGAGTTTAGTAGAATATTTAGAAGTTCTCAAAGTTCATTTAGAAGACTCTTCAACAGATACTTAAAAATAATCGGAAAAAATGCCAATGATGATTGAAAATCTATCTTCATTTCATTTAATATCTACAATCAGTGATAAGAATACATATTAATCATTTACTTTTGGAAGTAAACTTTAAAAAAATACTCAGAAACAGTTTTTATCTACGCTTCTATAAAAGCAAAAAAATAACAATTACAATGAATAAGGAAATAACCAGTATTGTTATTCTCAGTCTAACACAATATAAAACTTAACACATGTGGATACAATGGATATGAGAGATGGAAATTTTGGAACAATTGAATTTGGATGAAGTTTTGAAAATTTCTATTTTTATTTTAATGGGATAGGGAATTAAGGAAATGGTCTGTTTGGTTAAGAAACTAATATTATGCCTAAGTAGATTATGGAGAGACTGGGAAATTAACAGCATTATTTAAAAAAAAAAAACAAAGAGTACCAAACAAAAACGTGACTGTCTGATCTCACAGATTGGTTGCATCTAAGATTAAATAAGTGTTTTCAAATTTCAGAAATCTTTTTAGAAAAAGTTTAGGTCCTTTAAAGAGCACTTCACTACTTTTCATCTTAAAACAGGACTCTGCAAAATTCTTTGTCTTAAAATTATATCTTTTAAAATACTTTTTAATCTCCAAACTGAACACTTCAGAAATTTAATCATTTTAAAATAAATCTGACCTGTCACAAAGCAACTGAAGTTGCTAAAGTGCCTTTTGTACTTTTTACCTAGCTTTTTTATACATAAAGGATCTTGTTAAAAATAGATAAACAAGCTGAATATAATATAATGTTAGTTACAAATTCACAAAATTATTACTAAATTTTTCACAAATATTAAAAACTGTTCACAATTAGAACTAGTCGGATGTGCCAATCCCAAAACTTTCTTCTATCTCAGTCATTTTAATACTTCAAAATTCGCAATCACATTGCCAATAAAATCAATATTTTTCGTCATTCTGTTGTACGTCAGCTGCTTGCGAATCATCAGGTTATCGGGATGCGATCAACTGATGTATACTAAACTACGAAAAGTCCTTCTGGCCTGTACCGACAGGAACAGATAGCCTCTCTATTCCTTGGTTTTACAATTTTAGCTAATTTTACTGGAAAACATAATATGTGTGGAACCCAATTAAAGAAGATTCATTCCCAGTTCTCGTCAACATTGAATTTGAATGAGAATATCGCCAAATTAGTCTTCTACAGCCAAATTGGCTTCATTTATGGCAACCTATTTTTGTCGTCAAGCTTGGCGAGAATTTGACGTTGGCAAATATAAATATATAGTGTTAAGCACATAAGAATGGGAACAATGGTTACAACAATGAAAGAAAATTTGCTGAAACCATGTTAACTAAAACTCATAAATTAAACCCGTTTATGGATGAATTCTGCTGTCTTGTTTGAAAACGTCAACCACCCTAAAATTTCCAACCGCTATATCTCCGCTATTTTTTAAGATAGAGGCAAAAAAAAAAAATTGCTCCGGATCAAGGCCGAACATTTAACGGAAAAAACTTTTAGGATTTCTAATTTTTTTGTACATCTTTTTGAATTTGAAATCATCCAATGGCTATCACAGCGCCCCTTTCCGGCGGAATATCCTCACATACAAGTAGGACCTGCTGGCCACAGCCAGAAACATATAAAAAAATTTGTTTCAATTGTCTGCATAACATCATACACCTTTCGATAATACAACAGTAAAAATCGAACAAAAATTGTGATCACAGCGCCCCTTTTCGTCAAAATATCTCCGAATTCGAACTGGACATGCTGGCTATAGTCAAAAACATAGAAAAAAATTTTGGTTCAATTATCTGCATAACTTCATACACTTTTCAATGACAACAAAAGTGAAAATGGAACAAAAATATCGATCACAGCGCCCCCTTTCGTCGAAATATCCCCAAATTCTGATAGAACCTTAGCCAAAAACAGAGGAAAAAAATGTGGTTCAATTTGAAGTATAACTTCATACACTTTTCGATGATACAATGAGGACAGACAGATAGACATTTTGTAAAAACATGTTTATCAGAATCTTTGACCCCTAAAACGTGTAAATCCGTCGAAAAAAATTTCGATTACAATACTTTCTTCTATTATAGATAGAAGAAAGTAAAAAGGCCGGATCCTGTGAGAAAAATCTGGGCAAAACCCTGAATTTATGAAAAAGTGAATTATTTATTCTACAATATTGAAGAAACACAAAATTAATAAAATATTTACAAGATTTATTTGCATAAATGTATATATACAAGTAGTAAATAAACAAATTTATGTTAAACTTTCTTCACTTCTAATGTATTCACCAATATCAGCTTGGTGGTAAACAATAACAGCAAGTGGATCAGCATTACGTGTTTCTTCTGCAGACTTTGCTGATACACCAAATCCCTGTAAATAAGACTCTGATTAATATCTAATAAGTAAAAATACTGAAGCCATGTCCTTACAAACAAATATATTATTCTTCAAAACTATATTTGCATTTTACAGTACTCAATATTTATTATTATTTTGTTAACAACACAGCACAGTAAAATCTTTGAGAAGGGAACTCATCTATAATGGTCTTGTAATGGTAATCTTGTCTTAAGTAAGAAAATTTCATGGTCAAAATGGAAAGAATGACATACAAATCTATCTGCTAAAATAAAAATAGAAACCTGTCTATGTTCTTAAATCAAAAGTTATGAGGTAAGGAAACCCTGACAATAATTTATGGGCACCTTCTATAATTGTCAGTACAAATAATTTCTTATTAGCATGTAACAAATATAAATCTCAAATATGTGTGTAAAAGTAACATTTTATTGAAGCTTGTATCACAAAAAATAAATAAAAGTAATCTAGACTACAATATTTAGTTATTCACCAGTACATTGCAGGAGTTAAGAAAACTGAACAAGTTTCAACAAAATGAACATTATTGTTAAAACATGTCGTAACTGAAATGCTTCAACAAACTTAGGGGGATGATAGTACTCATCAAGACGAACAACAAATGCAATGGAACATGGGGTCACAAATGACGTTTAACGAGTGAAAATCGCAAAACTAATAAAAAATCGAAATCTTGCATGCTGCTTTTCTGCAAAACTGGCCAATAGCACGAAGCTGGTTTTCCTTTCACTTTGTGCATATTCGGTCAGAAAGAGATAACAAAAACGTAGAAGAAAGCCAAACAAATCTGTGAGCAGGAATCCACGTATGCAAATTTTCCATCTTAGAAACAGACCAATAAACGCAACTTTGCAGCAAGCATGCGTTGTAAGTACATGAACCAGCAACGACAAATTTGGTACATGCACGATGGTGCTCTGCCTCATTTTTCTGCGTAAGCACCTTAATGGAGTTTATCTGGCAAGTTGGATTGGACGTGGTGGCCCTGTTGCTAGGCCTCCACGCTCGCCGGACCTTAACCCTTTGGATTTCTTCTTCTGGGGACAGATGAAATCCCTCATTTATGAGACGTCAGTAGAAACAACAGAAGTAGTAGTGCGTATTGTGACCGCTGCAGGAGAAATCCAGGAAATTCCCGGAATCTTCGAGCGTGTCCGCCAGTCATTCCTCTGTAGATGTACTCTGTGTAATAATGTCTGCAGTCGACACTTTGAACAAATGTTGTAAAATATTTGTTTTCTCTAGACATCAACGAGCTGTGTTGTACATATTCTGTGCAATAAATAATTTTCTGGAGTGTTTCTTTTTTGTCCCAGTTTGACCATTTCCAGCCGCATTTTCTCGATTTTCATCCTTTATACGTCATTTGCAACCCCATGTTCCATTGCATTTTTTGTTCGTCTTCATAAGTACTATCATCCCTCTAAGTTTGTTGAAACATTTCAGATACACCCTGTATAATAAATAACATTAAAAAAAATTGTACAAGTTCCAATAGGCAATTCATGAGAAATATTTAAAAACAGAAACATATACCAAATAATTTTTAGACTTCTTTTTTTTTAAATATTTTTTTAAAGAGAAATTTTAACTGCAATTAAACTTCTTTATAATTAGTATTTATCTCAATTTCAAAAATACTCACTAATGGTATGTCATTCATAGAGTAAACAACGACGCCTTGATATTTCAAAGTACTTTCTGATATTCTTGCTAAACCTGTCTTTAACACATTATGCCCATATACAAACTGCTGCTCAGCACTAGACTTCAGCCATACCTTATGCTGCAAAATAAAATATTATTCAGTTATTTGGCAGGGGGGAGAGGGAGGCTATATGTACACATTTAAATAAATATGAAACAGAGGCAGCCCTTCGGACACTGGTGTAGCAAAGAAGGGTTTTCAGCATTAAAATCCCACCCAGAGCTAAAATTAAATGTGTTGAATCAAATTCTATTCAACAAACATGATTCATTTAAATGGTGGTTATTGTATTTAAAAAAAAAAAAAAAAAAAAAAAGAATAGGCATAATAGATGCCTGGGTCATAATGGATGCCTGAAAACTGGTCACCTATTTCGAAAAAAGGCAGCATCACATTATCGCAAATAAGCTTTAGGCTATACAAATAATTATTTCTTGTCACACTGATGGCTTGAATGTTGCAGAATGGAGTGTCTTATTTGCATTTCTTTTCTGCCTCCTATTCGAAATGAAACTGGACCATCTAATTAAAAAAAAAAAATACAAAACGTATGCTATGTACACCTCTCTCGGTCTCAAACACACTCTTTCACCTTTTTCCTTTCTGCTATCACCAGGGTTGTAGTGGGTAGCTGCCCAGGTACCCACCCAGTGACCTGCCCGGGCTGGGTTTTTTATAACCCTGAGGGTTGTAGTAGGTAGCTGCCCGGCCTGGGTTTTTTACAACCCTGGCTATCACTAAGATCAAGTTGTGGACGTACACAGGAGGGTACAGAGTAAAAATCTTTTGGAAAAGTAAGAATTTTGTACCATGAGTATATCATATATTCTAATACGAGCAAATCTTGTGTGTGTGTGTGTGTGGTTATGCAAATTTTATCTTAAAAACGGCTCTAACGATTTTGACGAAATTTTGCATTCTACCATTTTGGGGCACCAGAAAACGATTGGGCTAGGTCACATGTTCGAGAAAATTCGATTAGTGGGTCATTTTGGGTCATGATCAAGCTAATTGTATCTAAAAAACGGTTCAAACGATTTTGACGAAATTTTGTATCCGACCCTTTACGGGCACGAGAAGACTATTGGGCTGGGTCACATGTTCAAGAACTTTCGATTAGTGGGTCATTTTCGGTTCAACGCGGGTCAAATTAATTTTATCTAAAAAACAGCTCTAACGATTTTGATTAAATTTTGTGTCCTACGAGTTTCGAGCACAATAAAATCATTGGGCTAGGTCACATGTCCGAGAAAATTCGATTAGTGGGTCATTTCTGGGTCATTGTGGGTCAAGTTCTAAAAAGCGGCTCAATATACACTAAAGTTTGCATCCAATGGTTTTCGGGCACGAGAAGACTGTTGGGCTAGGTCACATGTTCGAGAAAATTCAATTAGTGGGTCATTTTGGGTCATGGTCAAGTTAATTGTATCTTAAAAACGGTTCAAACAATTTTGACGAAATTTTGTATCCGACTATTTTCAGGCGCGAGAAGACTGTTGGGCCAGGTCACATGTTCAAGAAAATTCAATTAGTGGGTCATTTTGGTCATGGGTCATTAGGGGTCAAGCTATTTTATCTTAAAAACGGCTCAGACTATTTACACTAAATTTTGCATCCTATGGTTTTTGGACACGAGAAGACTGTTGAGCTAGGTCCCATGTTCGAGAAAATTCAATTAGTGGGTCATTTTGGTCATGGGTCATATTTGAACTCAAACTTAATTTTGACCAAGCATAGCTCGGTCTTCCCTGCTCGTAAACATAAAAAGCTGTTTTTGATTTTGATTGAATTGATTATTGCAATTTCATTGATTGATAGTTGTGCTTGAAAGGTTTTCATCAGATTTCATTACAAATGTTAGTACAATTTTATTTTAGTTTCATCTTTTTCTTTCAATAACACTGCTCATTATAACCACTGAATATCTTCCATTTTCTAAGCAAGTGATATTTAACAATAAACAGGGTTGGTATTTTTGCCAGGGCAGTGGCAAAAACTGGAATAAACCAGGGCAAAAATGGAAAAAAATGGCAAAATTCTTATTGGCCTTTAATGCGTAGCAAGATCTGTAAATTAATAAGGATCATAATGGTATAAACAATTAGATTTAATAACATATATCATTTAATATTTTTAACTTTGCTAATTAATATAATTAAAATAGTTTTATATATTTTAAATGTTTATACAATAGGTGGGATTTAGTCTAATACTTAGGAACTTAAGAACCAAATTAAAAATTGGATATCTATTTTTTTTTCTTAAATAAAATATTTTGTCAGCCATTAATATATTTTTAATTATCAAAAGGTTTTATATGACTTTACTATTTTTGTTTAATGTAATGAGTCCTAAAACTATGTAGATATTTAAGTATTTGGTATTAATTTATAATTATTTATCCAATGAAACTAGTTTGTAAAAGTAATTAAATTGAAAATTATATATTGCAAATACATCTCTGTTACACCTTGTTAGGAAACTAGAATTTTTTTCTCTCCATCTTCACTCCAAGAAAGGGACAAAAAGTTACATTCTTTACTTTGAGTAAATAGCCTGTAGCCATTTTAGTGTTCTGCTTTAATTATAAATTTATATTAAAAATTTGAATTTAGAATATAAATGTTTATTTGAATTTCTTACACATATAAACATAAACGCTTTACACAACAGTCTGCACATTTCTATTGTAAATAATCATTAATAATTATTGTATAAACATGAATAAATAGTTAAGTTTTCTATTTATTTATATAAAATTAGTATTTTTTTCATTTATAATTTTGTTATAAAAGTTAGTATTCTTTCATAAAATGCATTATTTACTTAAGAGTTCAAAAATAAATTTAGAATATTGAATTTCTAACTAAGTATAATTTTTTTTTTTCATCAAATATTTTAGTTTTTTTTTTTCTTCTGGGAAAAAATTAAATAAACATAGCTTATTTTTGCCACCACTTTGGCAAAAACCTATTTTTGCCGGGACGGTTTTTACCAGGTTTTTTCCACCTATGGCAAAAACTTGCCAACCCTGACAATAAATGCAGGTGTCGATGCAGGTTTTTTTTTTCTTGGGGCCTATTTTGTGAAAAGTAAAGGTTATTTTTGTGAAATTTATTATATTTTTGTGAAAAATAACATTTTGTAATGAAAGTTGAAATCCAGTTAATCAAATTCAAATCAAGCATTTACAGTGTAGAACCATTTATCCAGAATGTTCGGGGCCAAATGTATTCCGTAAAACTGATTTTTCTGGATAACTGGTTGGACATTAAAGCAACATCCATCTGATAAGATTTGTATGATATAGGTGGCTGTAACATTGTTACTGATTTCAAATTATTAGGTTACTCTGATTAAGGCTCAGATCCTATCAAGACCAATGAATGATTAATCAGATTTTGAAAGAATGCAATTTCTGACAATACCTTGAAAACAATAATAATACTGCATAAAACTCAAAATGCTCAATATCTAACTAAATATGTTTTCATTTCATTTCAAATCCTAAATATTGACCAAGTTGTACACTTCACGTGGTAATCTATCAAGCAATTCACATATCAAACTGGCACTGCATGGCACTTTTTTCTGAAATAAGTCAGTTGGAAATATCATTCTGGATAACTGGTTTTCCGGTTAACTGGATTCCGGATAAATGATTCCATACCGTATAAACAAAAACTTTTTTAAATCCTTTTGCTGAAGTTTTTTCCTCTCTGGTGAGCTTGTTTGTTTACAAATTACACATTTTAAAACATCACAAAATAATAAATAAATAGTAAGTTTTTATGGAATAGAATTTTGTGAAGGGGCCATTTTATCAAATTGATTTTTTATGAAGGGGCCCATTTTATCAAATTGTTTTTTGTGGAGGGGCCCATTATTTTATCAAACTGATTTTTGTGAAGGCCCTAAATAGGCCTCAAATTTTTCAAGGATCGACCCCTGAAATGCTAAAAATTCAAATTTGTAGCTTTTCTTCTTTTTTTTTTTTGGATGGGGGTGGGGGGAGGGCTATTAGATGTTTTAAGCTACAATACCTTTATTTTAAATAAAAGCATATGGATAGTCCTTTCCCACTTATTACGGAAAAATTTTATTGGGAAAAAATAAAATAAAAGGGGTATGTCATACATGAAAAATTGTATGGTGCACACTAGGGCTGGATTATTTATCAATATATTGGTCAAATATTGATATTTTTAAAGTATCGCAATAACAATATCTAAACTCTGCCAATATATCTCAATACAGGCAAGTATCATTATCCCTTATGTTCTTTTAATAATGATAATAATTTTACATATACCAATTTTTAGAAGTATTGGATCATTTTTAAATACAGTAGGACCCGTATTTAACGAGGAGCTCGGGACACAGAAAAATGCTCGTTAAATCCGGTCGCTCGCTAAATCCGAATTCAAGTTAATAACTAGTATGCACCTAAAAGAACAACTTACGTAAATTGCTGCTTGATAATATTTAATGAGAAGTGGGAAAATATTCATCCAAAGTTGATTGTTTGACTTAACAAAATTTCGTTTCATTTAATTTTTGTCGTAAAACATTTAATGCATTAAATGTTACATCATCAGTATTTTTCATTGCTTCAAAACACTATCCAAGATTTTGCAATGGCTTTGGCACAATCACGTGACAGTGTTTTAGTTATCACGCTCGCTAAATCCGAATTCAAGTTAATAACTAGTATGCACCTAAAAGAACAACTTACGTAAATTGCTGCTTGATAATATTTAATGAGAAGTGGGAAAATATTCATCCAAAGTTGATTGTTTGACTTAACAAAATTTCGTTTCATTTAATTTTTGTCGTAAAACATTTAATGCATTAAATGTTACATCATCAGTATTTTTCATTGCTTCAAAACACTATCCAAGATTTTGCAATGGCTTTGGCACAATCACGTGACAGTGTTTTAGTTACAGTTTCTTCTTCCGAGTCACTATCACTTGCATTTTCCTGTTTCTGCGCTTTTACCACTTCAACGACGATATTCTCAGTGGAGAGTATGCCCGAGTTTAAGATATCATCTTCAATTTTATTGTACACATCGATGTTTAAAACAAAGTTAAACTGCTCAATGTTATTTTGTTGCAAACAGACTGAGAGTCACAAGTCATCTTCATCTTCAAAGTCACCATCACTTCTGTCAATCCATCCAACTTTCCTGTAATATTTTTGGACACAGGATTGAGTCACACTTCCCCAAGCATCTGTCACCAGATGTACAGCGTCAAGAACAGAAATTTTAAGTTCCTGCGGCAGTATTCTGCCCTCAACGGAAGAATCCGACGCAGAAACAAACGTTAACGTAATTCATAACGAGATTCAAGAGTTTGCAATTCTGCCCTCCGATCGGTATACGCGAGTGACCTTCAAATTCTCTGCGTTCGAGTTAACATGTTTCAGCCAATCAAAGACAAGATCACGCTTGGTTTGTTTATTTACGTGAGATGTGAACGTGTGTTTTACTGGGGTGTTTGTGATGCTATTAAAAAGGGGAAAAAAGATTCGTCTCGTTTACTTGATTTGAAAAAAAAAGAAAAATCCTTGGATTAGCAGATAATAAATAGATCTAAGAGAACAAGAATTTGAAATCATGGTTGATTTTATCACCAATAATAGACAGATAGAGAATAGAAATTTTGCGCCTAGTTATACAATATTTTAATTTTTAGAATTTTTTTTTTTGGGATATTGATTTTTTTTTAGCATGGCGGATTTTTTTTTTTTTTTTTTTTTTTTTTTTTTAAGTTAAATTTGCGGGAATTACTTAAAAGTCAATGAAAAATTTTATTTATAAATATTAATAAAGAAATAATTTTAAAATACTAATTACTGATGGGACTTAAACATTTTTGGAAAAGGATTTAAATATTTTGATAAAATAAAGGAGAATACACCAAATTTTATGAAAATTTTATGCGGTATCTATCTATATTACATAAATACACATTGTTGTTTAAATAAATACTACATATTCTGATGACATGCAGCAAAGGCTTTATTGCTAATTTATAAATTATGTATATATATTTTTACTGTTCAGTTAATTTCAATTGTTCTAACCCATTTTTCATTGTGATTCAGACTTGAAATTAAATAAACATTTTCTATTGAAATTAAATATTCGTAGCCATGTAACACTTCCCTCTCCCCCCCCCCACCTCCTTTTTTTTCTTTAACTATTCAGTGAATATGAATTGTTCTTGCGCATTTTTTATTGTGATTTAGACTTAAAATTAAATAAATATTTTCAATTGAAATGAAATATTCATATTCATATGACACCTTCCCTTCCCCACCCCTCTTTTTTTTCTCGTGTAATACACCTTTTACATTTCATTTAAAAAATAGAATTACATTATGTATATACTGCAAATAATGTATTTCATTTCCACAATTTGAACCACATTCCGCATAAGTATGAGTGCAGTAAACATATTTCAAAATTAATAACATTTTTATGAGGTGTTTATCTAAATTCTATAGCTATACAGGGTTGTTTAAATATATATATTATATTTTCTTATGAAATGCAACAAAAACTTTCGGGAAGAGAGTTTTTTTTTTTTTTTTTTTTTTTTTTCTTTCTAGTGGGTGATTAATAATGATGAGGCTTTGAATTGTGTATTAACATGTTTTAAATCTATTATACACAGCCCGGTTTCATTAAAATATCCCCCACCCCTTCCTTTTTTATTATGTTTATTAGTAAATTATCAGGGATCTATTTAGGAAGAAATTGGCTCCTTTAAAGAACCTTTCATATAATTTTTTTTTATTTCATAACAGAACCCTTCACACAATTCTTTAATTTCAAAACCGAACCCTTCACACTTTTTTTAGGTAGATTTCGGAAGCTATACTACCTATTACACTCTCCCCTAAGTTGGAATTAAAAAAAAAAAAAATCATGACTCCCAGAACCCAAAAAACTACCCCCAGTACAAAACTTTATATATATATATATATATATATATATATATATATATGTGTGTGTGTGTGTGTGTGTGTGTGTGTGTGTGTGTATATATATATATATGTCACTTTTTTAAGGACACGATAACTTCAATAATTCTGAACAAATCTCTTCTAAACTGATACATAAAATCAAGGGGCATAAAATCTCGGTCAAGTTCGTTAATGGGCACAATCAAACCAAGGGGTGGGGGGAGAGAATGGGGGCTTCTAGTGAAAACAGAAAACCCCCATAGCTTCTTAATTATGATACGTATCTAATCCGTTTAGAGTTATTATTACTTCTAGGAAAAGGGCCGAAAATTTATGTATGACAGATTTTTGATATCATTAAAATTGGCCCCAAGGGTTAGGAAAAGGGTTGGGGGGGGGGGGGGGGGGTTAGAAGAAAAAAATTCATAACTTCGTCAATTTACAAGATAGCAAATCCTCTTAAATTTATTATAGGTTATTATTATAACCTATATTATAGGTTATTATATAGGTTATATATTCTTCTTAATATATCTAAAACTTTTATATTGACAAGTTTTTTATAGGACCAACCCTTATAGCAAAATAAATAAATAAATAAAAACAAAAAAGTCCCTGCCGGCTCCGCCTGCAAACAAGTTAGATTTCGTAGTGGGCGGTCCCAACTGTGCCATCATGGCAAAAAGGTTATTTCTTCCGCAATTTCCAACAAACAGGTGCCCCACGGTCTGCGTCTTCGAAAGCTACCTGTGCCTGTAGGCCTAGCCGTCATGGATTTTTTAATTTTAAATTAATCCCTTCACAAAATTCTTTCATCTCAAAACAGGATCCTTCACAAAACTTTTTACCTTTAAAATGGACTCTTGACAAAATTCTTTGTCTTTAAAAAAATCTTTCACAAAACTTTTCCTCTACAAACTGAATTTTTCATAAAATTAATAATTTAAAAGTAAAATCTGGCTGTCACTTTTACATATAGAAAGTATTCATATTTTACATACACATATCTTCTTAAAAATGTATAAACAAGAGCCTGAATATGACGATCCTTTCAAATTTACATAATTATGACTAGATTTTTCACAAATGTAAAAAGCTGTTCACAATTTACAAAGGCAGGACCCAGGGAGTAAAGTCTGGACAGACCCCTGATTATGCTAATTATGTTATGAGATGTTGGAAAATTTTAATGCTGAATATATTAATTAAACTATATACATTTTTAATGTTGTTTGTGAAATATGATTTAAACTAAACTATATACATTTTTAATGTTGTTTGGGAAATATGATTTAAACTAAACAATTTTTTAATCCTAATCCTAATAATATTATAAATCTGATTGTGCGCAAATGTTAGGCTGAAGCCAACGTCAAAATGGAGCCTTTAATGATCCTGTATTTTTGCATACAGATTGATTATAACCCTCATTTGAACATAGGCTGCTTTTTGTTTATTTTATTCAAATATTTTTCTTAATAATTCAAAATTTCGTTTTTTCATAGAGAGTAAATGGACATTTTTTTCGTATAATATTTTAACATGGTTAAATTCACTTTACCGTTGCCAAAACTAATTCAAATTCCGGAATAATAATTTTTAGTCAACAATTTAGTTTCAATTGAAATTTTTTCACGTGAAAAATAAAAATGAAATAAAAAAATTAAAGAATTAAGAAGAAGATTAAATAATATTATTAGAAATAAAACGTACTTTTTTTTAGTTGTTGATAATAATACAAGGTTTCAATATGAGTAACCATAGGAAACAGGCGAATATGACGCCATACATCAAAAATAAAGCGGATATCTTTGATTGGTGAAATAAACTGATCTTGGGTTTTTTTTTTTCGCTTTTTTCTTTTGTATGGTAATAATTCTTGGCGTTTTACTGTCTGCGCAGGGCTAATAAAATTATTCCGTATTTTTTATTTAAATTTTAAAAAAGTAAAAAGAAGTTTCAAAAGAAAAGGGTCAGCAAATGTCAATAATATGCTCCGCAAAATTATCCATATCGAAAATGATGTCATGGATAGCGAGAAATATTTATTTTCATTCTTAAAACTAAAAGAAATAACTCGATTACCTTAAAAAAAAAAAAAAAAAAATGACGAATGTTAATAGTTCCATTTTTGTTGATAAAAACTAAAGATTTAATATTATTTCGTTAACATAATTTCCCCTATGCCAGTACTGAAATTAATTGCCTGGAAAAGAAAATTAACAAGAATTATGTCATTAAAAAGGGATTTCTCTGCGGGAAAAAGAGGCGTCATATTTGAAATAAAACGGGAATTTTCCAATGTGTTTTAAAATGAGTGTGAATCAATTCCTTACATTAATAATACAAGGATCAGTAAGTACAGAAAGCAGATGAGTTTCACGCCATATTTATAACGAAAAATTTAAATGTTTTTAGGGTTTCGTTCATCTCACGAAACCCTATTACCCCCGCTCCGTTGTCTGTCCGTCACAGAGCCATTCTCAAAAAGTACGTAACTTACAGAGTTGAAACTTAGTGTATAAATCTGAATAGCAGCTGTGAAGAGCTCAAAATATTAAAATTTGAAAAATTCGTATTATTTTAATAAATAGAGATAAAAAAACCAAAATTCTAACAGCCTTTTCCTATTAAATTGAAACATTTTTAGTTATAGCCGATGCCAAAAACTAAAAATCCACAACGAAATTCTTTCTACAATAATTAATTTTCTATCAGACGATTTTCACGTGAAAAATGAAAATGAAATAAAAAGTTTCACCAATTGAAAAAAGGATAAATATGAAATAAAATTGATTGACGTCATAGTCGTAATAAAACGGAAAATGTCTAAGATTTCTCAATAATACAAGGAGTATGAGTATGTGTAAGTGGACAAAGCAGATTAATACACGTCATTAGAGAATTAAAAAGAAAATCTGACGTCATATAGGAAGTTTAACGAATTTTTCAAATGTTTGAGAATAATACAAAGCGAGTTTCAATATAAATAATAGAGAATAGTAAATATATGAGTTTGAGAAACATATTGAATCGTGATAAAAATCCGATTATGGAAATATTTCCCTATTTTAGCATTTTGAATGTGTACAATTTGTTTAATTTTGAAATTATTTTTTTAAATTTTGCATTTAGTCTGTATGACGGATATTATTATAACAGAATATAATAGCGGGCTTGGACCGCTATCCGGCTGGTTTAGATATTCGAAAAAAGGAAAAAATAGACCGGTAAATTTTTACTTTATAAAAAACATGGCTTTTTTTTTGTTGTTATTGTTGCTAAATGAAATTTATTTGAATTTATTAAAGAAAGGATAAAGTGTTTTGAAAGGAATATTAAACGAAACCCTTTGAGCGATCTTCGATCACACTTACCCACTTGTTTTATCTATACTGATTATTAAGCATGAATATTCGTTATATACAGATGAGAATTTTCTGCTAAAATTCGCATCACAATTTTAAGAAAAGGAAAATGAACACGAATCTATGTTTGTATTTCGCAACTACTCCTCACTGTAAAAAATTGCTGCAGTAAAATTACTGCAGCAGAGATTCCAGGCAATGTCCATAAGAAAACTGGTTTTGTGACTAGATAAACGAGCTTTGTTATTAGATAAACGGTTTTTGCCCGTTAAAACATGAAATTTACTGAAATGGACCGTTTACCTTGAAAAGGGGGTATTTCCCGTAAAATTACGGCAGCAATTCACGGAGAATGCTCGTGAATTTACAATTTTCATTTACAGTACCAGAATATCGAACGCAACGTGATTTACTTTATACCGTTTATCATTGATCCGAGGATGTTACACAAACTGTCAGAATTTAAAAAATTAAATTAGATGCCAAGATTTTTTTTTCTTTTTTGTAAATTTTAACGAAGTTTCTCTAAAAACGGAAAGTAAATTACTCCATATGTGTGTATAAAAAAAGGAAAAATAAAATAGATCAGTATATTTTTTACACCATTTTCTCATTAAAACTGAAAAACAGAATTGTTTTTCACTTTGAATAGATGGTGAAAACAAAATCTTGATTTCAGTAAATTATCCGAAAAATAAAAACATATTTTCACATATTCAAACTTTATGAATCAATTTATTCTAGAGAACGAAAATTGCCTGTCAACATACTGTCATTTAGAAAATAAGATTTGTTTCAGCTATACATTAAACCAAGGAGGCAGAACTGAATTTAAAGAAAAAGCATGTACTATTTCCAATTAATGTTTTTTTTGAAGGATGGCTGTTAAAACGTTTCACAAAGGCGTTAAAAGTAAAATTGTTTATCAGGTAAAATTGACATTTGTTTTTACCCAATTCGTCTATTTCCACGATTTTATTTGGCCCTCCTTTTTGTATTGATTGCAATTTCATTTTCGCGATTATTTGGCACAAAATTTCACTTTTTAAAGACTGAGTTATGTCAAGGTCCCTATAACAAAAAATACAGTATTGTCGCCTATGAAATGTGATAAATAGTTAGTTAATTTTAACGTTTTTAACTATCGGGAGTGAAATATTTTCTTAATTAATGTATTTATTCTTCTTTTAATGTTGCGTGAACGAAGTCACGGGTAACAGCTAGTAATATTATAAATCTGATTGTGTGCAAATGTTAGGCTGAAGCCAGCGTCAAAATGGAGCATTTAATGATCCTGTACCTTTGCACATAGGTTGATTATAACCCTCATATGAACATAGGCTGGGTTTTGTTTATTTTATTCAAATATTTTTCTTAATAATTCAAAATTTCGTTATTTTCATAGAGAATAAATGGACATTTTTTCGTATAATATTTTAAAATGGTTAAATTTAAATACTTTATCGTTGCCAAAAACAAATCAAAGCCCAGAATAATAATTTTTACTCAATAATTAATTTTCAATTGAAAGATTTTCACGTGAAAAATGAAAATTCAAAAGAATTCAAAAGAAGAGGAATTTCCGTGATATTCGAAACAAAAATATGGAGTATTTGTTATTATACATGAAGTATGAATATTGGTTACGTTGAGAAGATATTTTCTGTCAAAAACTGCGTTATAATTAAATGTGAAACTGAACAATAATCAAATGTGACGTCATAAATAAAACATGTATTTTCAAATATTCGTAACATTACAAGGAGCATGAATATCAGTGTATAATAAAAGTATATACATAATGGACGTCAGATTTAAGATGAATAACTGAAATATGTTTTTTGATACTGATTAATAATAAGCTTGAAAATCAGTTACATACCGATGTGTGTTTTCGAATAAAATTCCCGTTATGATTGCCAGGAAAAGAAAATTAACAAGAATTATATCATTGAAAAGAGATTTCTCTGGAATCAAAGTAACGTCATATTTCAAATAAAATGGGATTTTTCAAATATGTTTCAAATGGTGCGTGAATCAATTTCATACAATAATAATTACAGAGTACAGTGAAAGAATAGAGAGGCAGTGAACCGTCAAATCGGCTTGCAATATGAAGCCGGTTATCGCTCAAATCATTAGGCCCAAGAGCTGACTTCATTGGACGGGGAGAGGTTTTCAAAGCAAGCCGCAAGTTGTTTAGGCCAACTGTAGGGTTGCATTTTCAGCATCATGCCAAACATAAATATTTCATATCTATTTATTCTCTGAACTCTGCGATTAATAATACAAGCATCAGTAAGATTATTAGGAAAAGAAAATTGAACACAAGTCTATTATTTTAAAATCTGACTGTCTGTTTGTATTTCGCAACTACTACTCTTAATGCAATGCAATTTACTTAACACCATCATTGATCTAAGGATGTCATATAAACTCTCAGAATTTAAAATTTTGAATTAGATTCCGAAATGTTATCATTTTCTCATTAAAACTGAAAAAAGAATTTATTTTCAATTTGAATAGTTGGTGAAAAAAAAAATCTTGATTATAGTAGAATTTCCGAAAATTAAAAACATATTTCCACATATTCAAACTTTATGAATTAATTTATTCTGCAGAACAAAAATCGTCTGTCAGCATATTGTCAAGAAATCAAGAGTTGTTTCAGCTATAGATTAAACCAAGGAGGCAAATTTGCTGTTACATGCAAACGTAACACTTGCAATTGCAAAGCTTTTCGCAATCCCAAATTACATGCAAACGTAACATTTACATGTAATTTGCACCCAAATTAATTTTAATTTGAACTCTTATAAATGTTAATTTGCACTGAAAATTACATGCAAAAGTAATGTTTACATATAATTTTGGGTTGCAAAAAGCTTTGCAATTGCAAGTGTTACGTTTGCATGTAACTGTTACAGTAAAACGTAACGTACAGTTAAACGTAACACATGTAAATGTTACATTTGCATGTAAGTTTGGGTTGCAAAAAGCTTTGAAATTGAAGCTCCTTGCATTTAGGTGTAGAATTATTCCTCCATATTCACAAGAATTGAATTTAAACAAAAGACATATACTATTTCCACTGAATTATTTTTAAATGATGGCTGTTAAAACGTTTTTCAAAGTCGTTAAAAGTAAAATGGTTTATCAGGTAAAACTGGTATTTGTTTTTTTGACAAACTGTACTTTTTTAAAACTGGGCTATGTCAAGGCCCCTATAACAAAGAAATACCGTATTTTCTCTTATGAAATATGATAAAGAGTTAGTTAATTATTTACGTTTTTAATTATCGGGAGTGAAATATTTTGCTTGATTAATGCATTTATTCTTCTTTTAATGTTACGTGAACGAAGTCACGGGTAACAGCTAGTTAGTATATAATTTCCATCGGTAGTGTAAAACTGTTTTCTCGTAACATGCAAAAATAATTTCGTGAGCAAAATTTTTTTTTTCAATCTAGTGAACTGTTTACTAATTATAATTTAAATAGTACTATTGGATTAGGGCTTTTATTTTTATTTTCCTAACGGGTGTATAATACTCTATTATTTACAATTCAAAATAGTATTAAAATAAATTTTAAGGGAAAAATATTTTATAATTTCGTGTAAACTGTATTCATTAGAAAATGTATCTATTCTAAAACACTGTCTTTTGGCTCTGTATTCTCATATACAAGAGCGCTGCACATACACGCGCCATCTTAAAACGACAAAGCGAAGGCTTTCCGGCTGCCTAAAGCAGTCGGAGAAATTACCACAAAACAACCCCAAAATACCGGAACCAATTCCGTGACGATAGGGGCAGAATGCAAACTTATCACTTCGTCGGCGCATTACGAGAAAGTCTCCCTTTCCGATGAGGGCAGAATACTGCCGCTGATCTTTTTTATTTCCCTCTAACATCATCAGAATTAATTGCTTTCTATAATACCATTTGAAACTGTGAATAAAAGCTAGTTCGAGAGGCTGTAACTCCGAGGTTGTGTTAGGCGGTAAAAAAAACAAGTTTTATGTTGTTTTTTTTTTTAATTGCTGACCAGCGGGTCGAGCAGATCAATTATCAACGATGTGTGCAATCTTTATTTTCTGTTTTTGGAGCACTTTATCCCACTCGTGAAAATAGAATAAAAATAATTCCGAAGTCATTCATGCTTTTATGTTAAGTCACTGATAGACTTTTTACCCCTTTAAAGAATCTTAGATTTGCAGATTTACCGACTATAAAAAGTTTTTATTGTCTTTGCCTTGCAACGTTGTAATGTTTTAACGTTGTCTTGTAATGTTGCAACACATTAACACAGTTAAGCGATTTTTCATCAACTTATCAACCACCTATTTTTCACTTTCAAACTATCGTTTGATAAGGGATATTGTAAAAAACGCCAGCCTTATCGGCATTGTAGATGTTATCTTCAGCATAATTTTCACGCAAATCTTTCCATGTACAATCCAACCAGTCTTTCATATCCTTGTCGTTCAAACTGGAGCCTCGCCGATTATTTTTTCCTGCACAGATGTTGTGACGTTGCTTGAAACGATGTAGCCGTCTATTAGAGCATGAAAACTCTGTGTAACCTAGCTGAGCTGCAAGTTTTTCAGCTTCGATTTTAATGATGAGCCCAGTTATCGGCAAACAAGAATTCCATTGCTGAGCAAAACATTTTAACAGAGCTTCATCCAAGTCCTCTTTTCCACACTTCTTCAACCGTTTGCGATCCGTCAAATTCGCTTCATAAGCTTCCATGAAGGACTCCTTGTTTTTTAAAAGAGTTGACACAGTTGAACTGTTTACATATTTCAACATCTTTTTTTCACCTCTATCTAAGAATTTTAAAATTTTCACTTTTTCTCTTACAAATAAAACTTTACTTTTCGACATTTTAAACAGCAAAATAAAAAACACGTTCCCCAGAAAAGTCACAAGCCGAAAATAAGTTTTTCTTACACGTAGTTTTGAAACAGGTAATTACACATGATTTGGATTGGATCAAGAAATTGAAGGGAGGAGTTGTCATAAATGATGTCACTTGACGCCAAATCTCCGCTGTCCAAATTCCGATCCTTATCAGTTGGGACTGTTTCATTCTCCCTTTTACCCTTCCTATAAACGGGACAATAGGACAGGTGTCCAGTTCACACCACCTCCCTTCTAAGAATCGATACTTGCCTCTGATGGTTTCAGCTGTTGTTGGATAACTTTAAAGAATGGTTATTTTTTCTTTACAAGAGGAATGGGGGAATTCTAGAAAAGCTGTGTTTTTTTTTTCAAATCATTATTTCTGTAATTATTTCTCGTTTTAACATTTATTTTCCTCGTTAAATCCGAGGAAATTACAAAAATTTGCTCGCTAAAAGAGTATACTTCAATACATTTATAAACATTATACCAAGCAAAAGTCTCCATTTTCCTCGTTAAATCCGGAATCTCGTTAAATGCGTAGCTCGCTATAAACGGGCTCGACTGTAACACATGGGCTGATAAGTTCCCAGTCTGGCACACAGATGGCGTTGCAATCGCCGAACCGATGTTTTTTTTTAGTAAATACTAACCTTTAAAAGGTAGTAGAAAAAATGCCATGATGATTCGCCGTGTGGATAAAACGTTAGAGTGGTTTTAGTTGAACGACTTTGTTGATAAACAAAAAAATGGATAACAAGAATTTCAAGAATTGTTATTTGATGGGGGAAAAATACCGTTCAAACAAAAGCTTGGCTAGATAAGCGTTATCTGGACACTGCACCAGGTAAATCAACCATTATTGACTGGTTTGCTGAATTTAAACGTGACTGTACGGACACCAGTGATGCACCACGCAAAAGAGGTGGTTACTCCGGAAAACATAAAAAAGTCCACAAAATCGTTTTGGGGAACCGTAAAGTGAAGTTGCAGGAGATAGCTCAGACTCTGAAGATATCCAAGGAACGTGTAGGTTTTATTTTGAATGAACATTTGTCTATGAAAAAGCTGTTGTCAAAGTGGCTGCCGCGCGTGTTGACTTTTGACCAAAAACAATAACGAGTTCTGAGCACTGTTTAGAGCTTTTTCGTTATAAAATTATGTTATTTATTATTAAATTATTATTATTAATCATTTATTAAATTATTATTATTAAATTATTTTTATTAAATTATTATTATAAAATTATTATTTTTAAATTATTATTATTATTATTAAATTATTATTATTATTATTATTAAATTATTATTATTTATTATTAAAGTTATGTTATTTATTAAAGTTATAAAGCTTTCTTAAAAAGTTGTGTTTTCTTTATTAGACCGGGAACTTATCAGCCCATGTGTTATTATATTTGCATATTATTACTATTTTTTTTAAATTAAAATAACTTTCCTATCAAATTACATATCTGTAAATATTTTGTAACTGTTTTATATTTTTATTGAGTACTTAAATATATGTGGTGACAGGAAATGGACTCTGTACCGCAAAGCTTAGCAGATTCTTTAGTCAGGCTCTTGATGATAAACCTCAACTACCGAACAATAGATTTTGATGAGCTAAGTAATTTTTACTGTGAGAACAAGAGCAGAAGCAGTCGAGATTCAGACTTAGTCAGACGGATTCAGAGATGCTGCGAAATCTCCGGCCAGCTAGAGTAGCTGCACTTGAGTAATGTTTTATAGGCAGACGGCCTAGCTTAAGCGAAAATTCTCATCGATGTTAAATGAAAATGAGAAAAGCCAACAGACGATTGGCCATGTTATGTAAAATTACCTTTAAACTGTAAATACTTATGCTCAGGGTTGATAAAAATCGCGATTTTTTTTAAAAAAATCGGATTTATTTGATTTAAATCGGATTTTTTTTATTTAAATCAGATTTTTTTTATTTAAATAAGATTTTTTTTTTATTAATATCATTTGTGTACTGTGCATGTATTTATTCATTTTCTCTGCATAGATTTAGACATTTCAATTAATTTTATTACAGTTCCCAGATAAAAATTCAAAATTAAAAAAGAAGATTGTTGCAAACAAATTTGGATTTACTATCATATTTTTCTACTATTAAATTGTTATAGATAAGATATACGTATGTGTCTTGTGTGTATAATTTTTAGTTAATTTACTAAATTTTTCATTAAGGTATTACTCCAATAATATACATAATATCTAATCACATAATAAATGCAGCAAAGAATGCTAAATATATGTGTGTATTTCAACCAGAGTTGGCCAATTTTTGCTTAAGTGGAAAAAACTGTCCCGTCAAAAATACTTTTACCATAATTTTTGCCACTGGCAAAAACTGCTAGTATTTTAAAAAAGGGTTTTAAGGATTTTATTTAAATTACATTATCCAATGTTTAAATCATAATTTTTACAGATTAAAATCAGTGATTTTAAATTGCAATCGTGATCAACTTCTGTTTTTTCCACTTTTTGCCACTGTTCTGACAAAAATACATTTCGAAAAATACAAAAATATATTTCCAAAATACATTTTTGAAAGGCAAAAAAAAACCAACCTCATTTCAACAGATTCAGATTCACTGTCATCTTTGTCCCATAGACTGTAAGTTTCTTTGTGTTTTTTTTATTTTTGCCACAATCTCCACCATTTCTACACTACATAGTTTACATATTGCTTTCACACATTTTCCTGAATTTCTTTTTCTCCTGTAAATTAAAGCCACATTGGATCTTTCTTTTTCCTAGCCATTTTTCTTATGTATCAATGTATCCGAAAGCTCTCTGTACTGATATTCTTGTCCCAACTTGTGTTTCACACTATACTATATTAATGATTACAAAACAGTTACAAGACTCGAAGTAATCGCATAACTAAAAGTACGAAGCTACCAATTGTCAGTGTTATCCAGCCCTCAGCCAATTTCAGCAATCAATTATGCTTACTTAACAGTAGAAATGACTGTTTAGCTTAGAAATAAGGTATAATAACATATCTTATATTTTCCATTACAGTAAGCTATGAATTCTAGGAAAGGAAAGGGCAAAGGAATCAGTCACAGGGATTAAATTATTTTCAGTTATAGAAGAAACATGAAACTGGAATTCTATAATTCTGTGTTAGACCAACAGTCTAAATATTTATTATGCTACAATTCCTTGGATTGATCATGTTATATGATTAATACATCCCCCATCAACATATGGGATATTGAAATTTGCAGGTCTAAGCAACTAAACGTAAAACAAACTTTTGTGTCGTGTATAAACTACTTTACAGGAAGTAACTCCTCACTGAAAATGCTATAAAATATACTACTATTATATTAAATACTTTTATATTGAATGTATTTAACTTTAGCTTCAACATCTAACTTGCAAAAATGAAGTGATCATCTAAGAAAGACAGAAGTTTGAAAATGAGAGAGCATTTATCAGTATATTTGTTTTGGGATGCACCATGGATAAATAATATTTTCAATGTAGTGTTGCATTTATTTTTATAAGTTGAAAATAATTATTTTATGAAAGTTTTATTTAACATTTTTAAAAGGTAATTTTAATCTGACATGAATTATGACATTTATTTGAACACGAATTTAATCTTTAAAAATTTAATTAATTAAATTTTTAATAATTAATTAAAAATTTAATTAATTAAAAATTTAATTAATTAAAAATTTAATTAATTAAAGATTAATTTAATCTTTATTCAGCTTGTAAATATCAATGTTAAAAATACTGATTTAAATCACGATTTAAATCAAGCTGATTTAAATCACGATTTAAATCAAGCTGATTTAAATCAAACAACCCTGCTTATGCTGTTCCATATATATCCAAGAATATTAAAATTTGTAAGATTTCATTAAAAATCTGCCTGGACTTATTAATACTCACTAGACACCGACCAAGTATCACTACATATATATATTTCTTTTTTCTCTAACATTTCAATGACAAAAGTATTAAATACAGAGATATTTGCATTTCACAGACTTCGGCTATCAATTACGGCCAAGTCTCGGATGCAAAAATAACATAAAGTAACATTTGATAAATTGTCATTGTAAACACTAAACATTTTATTAAATGGCCAATTTTCACAATTGTAACTGGCTTTATTATTATTTTTTCTATTTGAATATCAGGGTTCATACTCATTTCCCCTCAAAAAATCCCCTGAGAATCCCCTGATGTATTTTCCAGAATCCCCCCCCCCCCCCCCCCCCCGCCCCCCCCCCCCCCCCCCCCCCCCCCCCCCCCCCCTCCCCCCCCCCCCCCCCCCCACTAAATAAATAAATAAAGAGGTAATCACAAAAGTTAAGTTTTTACATCAGAAGGTTAAAAAATAAATATGTATATATATATATAGACAGATGAAGTTGTACAAGCCATTAGAGGCATGAAAAAAGGTAAATGCCCTGGCGAAGATGGAATTACAATTGATCTTATCAAAGAAGCAGGAGAAGAATTTGCAAAAATGCTAGCCTTACTGTTTTCCAAATGTCTCGAGAAATCAGATGTACCAGAAGATTGGAATAATGCTGTGATGGTGTTACTTTATAAGAAAGGAGAAAAGGAAAACATTAAAAACTACCGTCCAATCAGCTTACTGTCAGTGATTTATAAAATTTTCACCAAAGTTTTAACGACAAGACTTGAATCAGCTCTGGACTCAGCTCAACCTAGAGAACAAGCAGGATTTCGAAGTGGATTTAGCACAATGGATCATATTCAAACAGTAAGGGAAGTTATAGGAAAACATAAAGAATATAATTTACCTCTCTGTCTTGCCTTTATTGATTATGAAAAAGCATTTGATTCGGTCTACACATCTGCAGTAATTACTTCTCTGGAGAACATTGGTATAGACAAACCTTATATCAATATCATAAAGAAGATCTACAAGAAAGCAACAGCCACCATCCGTTTGGACAAAGGAAAAGCGAAGATCAAGCTTGAAAGAGGAGTAAGACAAGGAGACACCATTTCGCCTAAGCTTTTTACTGCTGTCTTAGAGAGTATTTTCAAGAAGCTGGATTGGGAAAACAAAGGGATTAGAATAAATGGGGAATATTTAAGCCATCTCCGGTTTGCTGATGACATTTTAATTTTCAGTAATAGCCCTGAAGAATTGCAAAATATGCTAAAAGATTTGGCAGAAGCTAGCATTAATGTGGGATTAAAAATAAATTTGGAAAAGACTAAGGTGATGTTCAATTCATTTGCATCAAAAAAGAAAATCGTCTACAATAACACTGAGATTAAAGATGTTGAAAGTTATGTGTACCTTGGACAAGAAATATCTTCAGACAACAGTATCATGAATGAAATCAATAGAAGAATAAGAAATGGATGGAGTGCTTTTGGGAAGAACAATATTATTCTGAAAAGTAACATGCCTCTTTGTTTGAAAAGAAAGGTGTTTAACCAATGTGTTTTGCCTGCACTAACTTATGGAGCAGAAACTTGGACACTAACAAAACGGATGGTACAAAGATTACAAACAACACAGCGAAGTATGGAAAGATGTATGCTAGGCATAACCAGAAGAGACCGAAAGAGAATAACGTGGATAAGAAGTCAGACGAAAGTTTTTGACATTATCGAGAGAATTAAATGGCTAAAATGGAAATGGGCTGGGCACATTGCAAGAAGACAAGACAATAGATGGAGCACAAACACCCTACAGTGGTATCCCAGAGATGTAAAACGACCAAGAAGACGACCTCAAGTAAGATGGAGTGACGAAATCAGAAAAGTGGCCGGTGTTAATTGGATGACTAAAGCACTAGACAGGCAACAATGGAAAAATCTGGGGGAGACATACATCCAGCAGTGGATTGAAAACGGTTGATGATGATGATGATGATACACACACACACACATATATATATATACATACAGGTATGTATAAAAAACCTGTATGTATTTTTCCCAGATCAGCAGCAAATTTTCTAGGTATCAAGATTTTGTTACGTTACACACAAAAATCTTAAGAGTTGTGAAAGTTCCACTCTCAAGTTCACAACTGATTCTGAAGCACAAACTACTGATTTGTTACAGAATTTTTTGCAAAATTTACAAATTGTTGAACATTTTGCAGATACATGCTTTTACGTCACAAAGCATGCGAATAACAGCAAGTGCCCTCATTTCCCAGAGTAGCCGATTGTTTTGCCAAATTTTCCCAGGTTTTTGGTATTTTTTAGAAAATCCCCTGAGATTCCCCTGATTTTTAAGACACAAAATTTATCCCCTGACTTTCCCCTGACGAGTATGAACCCTGAATATAAATAAGCACTGAATTCATTTTCGAAATTCAGTTTGTTTTTTCTTTTTCACTATGTACACAAAACAATTATCCTCATTTCAAGATCTTGTAGGGGGAGAGTTTCTGTAACGTCCCTCTTTTTTAAAATTTCGTTCTCAGTCTTCAAAAATTTTCCTTGTAAAGGGAAAGAAAATTAACAAAGATTATTAATTGACATACTGATTGTTTTCACTTTAAAAAACACAGCTTTTGTGTGCTTTTTAAAGCACACAAAACACAGCTTTTTAAAGAAATTAAAATGCATAAAACATCAAAATTTTGAAAACTGAAGTTCTCAAATAGCATGCGTGCGAACATCTCTTTAAGTAATTAGGTACAGTCGAAGCACCTTATAACGAAATCGAAAGTGCTCCGAAGATTTGCTCATTATAACGTGCTTTCGTTTAAAACGTTATAATGAATTATTTCATTATACAGTAAGAACTCCAATTATCCTGACTAATGTGGTATGAACTTAATCTGACTATGCAGAAGTCTGGATAATGGAGACAATCATATAAAAGGCGGTTTATTACATAAAGATGTCTCTTAAAATCGGTTTTGTTTAATAAAAAAAAATAGCTAGGCCTTATGTATTAGTAATTAAGTATGTATTCATATTAAGCCTTTACAGGAAGGATAATTTTTCTACAAACAGTAAAAAGAAGAAAAGAGTTGATTTAACATTAGAACGGCGGGAATTTTACTCAAGTTCCATAAAAATATTTCACACCAGAATTTTTATTTAAGACTTTTAACCTAGTTATTTAACTTATTTTTGTGCGGTATATATTTAAGTTATTTTATGAAGAAATGGCCGGTTCAAATTGACATTTTTTTCATTTGGTAGGGGTCATCCCTCACCGCCGTTCTAGTGTTAAAAAGGAATTTCAAGCTAATTATTGTTTTACGAATATATATTTCCAATTCATATTACAAAATTTTTATTTTGTGATTATAGATCCGGATGACTGGATTTCAGATAATTAGAGTTTTATTGTATTATTTTAACGGTATATATATATATATAATGTATATTACTATGCTACTTTTGAAGGACAAAGTTAAATGTAATCTATCTCTCTCTCTCTCTCTCTCTCTCTCTATATATATATATATATATATATATATATATATATATTGTTGATTTAATTCTCTTAAAGGGCAGTTTTACATACCCATATAGGTTTGAAGAATGAAGTTAACAAGCTCTGCTTTCTTTTGTTAACAGCCTTGTCTAATATTGTACAGTCCATTTTGTCAACATACATGTTAATTTCATTTGTTAACAAATTTTCATTATGCATGTAACACACAATTTTCTGTAACTACTGAAGTACATCAGATGGTAAAGGTTTTTCTCCAGCTTCTATAAATTCTTCTTCCTCACTGACACTGCCATCGCACAACTCATCTTCTGCATTTTTGACGATATTCTTTTCATTTGCTATTATGTCTTCATCAACATTAACAAATTGATTAAAGTCGGAAGTTTCAAGATGAAGTCAGTTCATCTGTATCATTCAATTCAAGTAAAGAAACAGTTTTATTATTATTTGAAGGTGATGGTAAAATTCCGAAACTAAAAAAGCATTAACAATAGTTTCTTTCGAAACATCGCACCTAGTATTTTTTATCATATAAATTAATTTCAGCACGTCTATTTTTGTTTATTTCTTGTCACCTAAATTAACGATTATTTTTTCACAAGCACCTTCCGTTATTTAACTTTATACGAATGAATAATTCCTTGGTGTAATGTTTCTATTTTGAATGTTGTGTTAAGTGGGGAAAAAAAGTGATTGATGCATTAAAGACGAACAGAACTCACATGCGACATTGTCTTAAATAAGCAAAACTTTTCTTTTGGGTATATATTTGTCATAATTGAGCATACATTTGTCGAATCTGGGCATATATTTGTCAAATTCTATAAACTCTATTCTTCAAAAAGACATTTCGTCGTCCAAGCTTTGCAATTATGCTCGCACATTACAGACAAAGTTTTCAGTACGTTTTTTGGGGATACAGCATGGATTCTTTGCTTTTCCAGTTACAAGAGGTTTTCGCCTTTCTAAGCCATCGGTATGGCAGCATAATTATAATGAAAGTCGATCTTAATTATTTCCCACCATGACAAGTTTCTTTTTTTAAACAAAGTTTTATCAGGCATCAAACGGAAAACAATGCAGTTTCATCCATGATAAATATCAATCGTAATCCTCAAATATTTTGTAATTTTCGTTTTTTCATTTTTCAATTGTTTCTTTTGAAACAGAGGCTCCACATAATTTTTTGCACACAGTTTCAGATATATGTATATTTTTATTTTACTCAATCAATCACCTTTATATCCAAGACTAGTATATAACCCCCTCAAAAATGACGGATTGTTGATCTGCGTTCCATTTTCATAGAACTTCATACAAATAAACAGCATGAAGATTTTATTATTGACAGGTTTGTATTGTAGAAAAGTTCATTTTAAAGCTGGTAGATGGCGCCAAAACAATATTGTTCGCAACAGTGTTCGTTTGTTTATATCTGGGATTTCGATGTTTAATCTAGATTTTTAATTAAGAACTTAAAACATTATAATAGGATATGATATACATGTTTTATAGGAAAAATATGCTGAACAGACATAATTTCAAGTAGAAGATATTATCATTTAGCTGTCATATGTTAGCATAGGTTTTTCATTAAGCCTAACATGGCGTTTAACTACGGTCGATTCGCAGACCAGAGTGGTCCCGCCTGGACTGGTTACAGACACTTTCGTACCTTCGGATATTATTATAAGTAGATTTTTGGAAAACGAATATATTTTTTCTTGCAAAATAATTCCACTAATAGGGATGTTTTTTGATCTTGCATCTTTAAACCATTAAAAGAATACTTCCTCCACGTATGCATATTTCACTGTGCATAAACGTTTAAACGATAAGGAAACTGCACCCTTTTCGAATATTTTAAGATTTTTTTCTCTATTTTTCAATGTTGTGCTGAAAGTGCTACTTGGTATCCCAAATGTTTTTTTTTTGCTTCATCTGTTTTTTTTAACATTATTCTTGACGCATTTTATAATTTAAATTTTCTCTTATAAACCCAAACATTTTACTTTGCCAGACATAGCCAGCGTACAAAAATTTTTTTTAATTAACACGCGTTAAATTTACAGGAAATGTCAATGAAATCAGTCATCGAGTAAAAAAAAGCACAGAATCCAGTTCACCTAAGCCCCCTCTGTCTGTCTTAAAACACTGCCCCTCCCCCAAATCTGGCTTGGAAGTGTTGAAAATATGTGATTGACCGTGGAGAATAAGATTGAAGGTTATGTTATGTAAAAAAAAAAGTTGGTAGTTAAGAAAAAATAAATAAAAAATTCGCTATAACGTTTTTTACTCACTCTTCATGCTCGAATTCTTTTCGTTATATCGTGCTTTTCGTTATAAATATTTCGTTATATCGTTTCGAGTTCAGTATTCTTTAACATGCAGACCAAATAAATGGTTATGAGAATTTCGTTATATAGTGCTTTTCGTTATATCGTAATTCGTAATAAAGTGCTTCAACTGTATTTCTATAATTCAGGTACAGTGGAACCCGATTAAGACGCGTTTCAAGGGAGTGGACAAAAGTCGTGTATTAAACGTGATTTGTATAATGTTGCAGAAACTGGACTTATTTGAACTTTTAATCGTCTAAATGAACTGCAGAGCTTTTATTTTCATGTTTATGGTTGAATTTTTTTTTTTTTTTTTTTTTTTTTTTAACGAACATTTAGATTAATTTTTAATTGTATTCCACGTAAACTCATTGTTTCTTTTTGTAGGACTGACTAGAATAATAACTGAAAAAATATGGATGGATTTATTGTAGACTTTATTGTCGATTAACACGTTGCAACCAAAAATATTGTTTCTGCTATATTAATTTTTTTAACAGAAATTTAAAAAAATGTTAAATTTATCAAGTAGAATCCCGTTTTTAAAATCATATTTAGCACTTGTAATAGGTGCCATTATAATTTGTCCTTTTTTTCTAACATAAGAAAAACTCTTATTAATTTTTGCGCAAAAAATAATGTTAGTATAGTAAAAAGTAAAGAAAACATAGCAGACATAAATGAATTATCTCACCGCATACATATTTGTTTAATCTTAATGCGTTTTATCTTTTCTTGCCCAAACTGAAAAAAAAAAATGTTTTTTAATTTATGAAAATGTACTATAGTCAGGAACGGCAATATACAAAATCCTTTACCGAATCACCCAAGATTCAGAAAAGTGTTCCTTTATCTTTAGAAATCTCACAAAAGAATTTATCTTTGAAATTTAAAGAAGAATTTGTAAAAATAAATTTTTATTAGCTGCCCATGGTTTCCGAAAATGTTTTTGAGTAGCTTTTACAGTGCATTAACCAGTTGCCTTTACCTAGAAAACCGGTTTTTCGGATGCTATGAGATCTCAAGTAAATATTTTCTTGTTCAGCAAACATGTTTAACTGAAAAACACCTATAGAATTAACAGCATTAACATTAAGATTAGCATTTTTCTGTTACAACTTTTTGGGGTTTTTGGGGTTTCTAAAGATAAAGGAAGAGTGTTCGGAATATCGGGTGACTTGGAAGCGGTTGTCGAATGCTTTCATTCGTGATTATAGTAAATTTTCGTTGTTTAAGAAACATCTGTCTTTTTTTACAGTGCATAATACGCATTATAAAACATAGTATAGATATAATGTACATTTAAAACCTCACTAACGATATGTTTGAGGATCTCTAATCGTAATTTTTATGGCGTATTTGAGTAACCTGAATTCGTCTATATTTCTGTATTACAATAACTACACATACGAAGCGAGAGACAAAAAATGTTAGGAGAGGCGGGATCAAAGAAGAATTGAAGTTTTGCTAATTTTGCGGGTTTTTGTTTTATTCATATTTCTACCACAATCTCCGATTAGTAATTTTCCCCTTAATTAATCTGTTATTAAATAAAGTAAATAATACTATTCGGAAACAGTGTTTTTATCTGTATAAGAAGAAAAAATCTGCTAAATTCTTGAGAAGAGAGAAGATGCATCTTGATCAAAGAATTCGCGTCTTAAGCGTGATTTTTTCCTCAAAAAACCGAAAATTTATCGCGTATTAAGCGGGATTGCGTAATAACCGTTCACGTATTAAACGTGATATTTTTACATTAGTCCTATGGAAGATAATCAAGGGATCTTGAAAATTCCACATATTAAGCGGGATCGCGTATTAACCGTTCACGTATTAAACGTAATATTTTTACATTAGTCCTATGGAAGATAATCAAGGGATCTTGAAAATTCCACGTATTAAGCGGGATCGCGTATTAACCGTGAGCTTCTTAACCGGGTTCGACTGTATTTCTAGAAGATATCTTTCCCCTTCTACATTAATGTCATGTTCAAATAATTATTATTTGTGTAATCAAAAATTTTCGGGGTTTTTTAGGCAGATTTCGTAAGAAATACTACCTATTACATTCTACCCTAAGTTGGAATTTTTGAAAAATTTTTGCAGATCTACGCCGATTATGATTCACAGAACCCAAAACCACCCCCAGTTCAAAACTTTATATATCTATCTATCTATCTATCTATGTCACTATTTTTATGGACACGATAACTGCAATAATTCTGCACAAATCTCTTTCAAACTGATACATAAAATCAAGGGACGTAAAATCTAGGTCAAGTTTGTTAATGGGCAAAATTGAACCAAGGGGGGGCAAATGGGGGAAGGTCTTTTTGTGAAAACAGAAAAAAACCTATTATTTCTTAATTATGATACGTATCATATCCGTTTAAAGTTATTATTACTTCTAAGAAAAGGGCCGAAAATTTATATATGACAGATTTTTTATATTAAAAATGTCCCCAAGGGGGGGGGGGGGGGGGGTTAGAAGAAAAAAATCATGACTTCGTCAATTCCCAAGATATCAAATCCGCTTAAATTTATTGTAAATCTCCTTAAAATTATCTACAACTTTTGCATTGACATGTTTTTTATAGGACCAACTTTTACGGCAAAAAAAAAATAAAAACAAAAAAAATCCCTGCTGGCTCCGCCTACAGGCAAAGGTATATTTCGAAGTGGGTGGTCCCAACTGCCACATCATGGCAAATAGGTCTTTCTTCTGCAATTCCCAATAAACAGGTGCCCCACGGTCTGTGTCTTCGAAATCTACCTGTGTCTGTAGGCCGAGCCATCAGGGATTTTTTTTTTTTGTTACATAATCAAGGGTTTTAAAAATTCTGTTTCATTGTACATTATTTTATTGGAAAAGATGTAAGCGTGATTTAATAAATAGTTATTTTTTTCTTTTCTGGTAATTTAAACCAGTCTTCCATTGGAAAATTCGTAACACTTTTTCATACTGTTACTCTTGCTCTCAGTGAATTCATGGGAGTATTGAAATTTTCCCTCTCTCTTCTATAGGTGAAAATTAGCGGTCACCACTCGCCATGTGGCGATTAAAGCTTAAAAGTTGGTGATTAGAAAATCTTATCGATTGCCGAGTAAAATACACCATTTTTCGTGGAAATATGCATCTCTACATTGATTACATCTAATTAGAGAGCAGGTTAATTATTTTTCCTACCAGATGCAAACAGATTTCAACGACAGTTGTATTTTCAATATTTCGGCTTTTTCTCATGTGCTCTTTTGGTTGGATTATTTTTTCAAGAAATACAGTTTTATTCTGCAAAATATATTCATTAGCTTTGATTCCACATGCATTTCAAGCAATTTATTCCTTTTTTCCCACTGGACACAAGCGGATATTAAGGACATTTCAGTATCTTCAATATTTCGACTCCTGCCACATGCTCACCAGTTGGATTATTTTTCTTTAAGAGATACTGTTTAATCATGCGAAATACACTCATACTCATACAATAGGTATAAAACTCTTATAGAAAAATATGTTTATATACAAATACAACGATTATAATTTATCTAGATGTCAAGAAAGTTTGAAACATAATAGTGGCCATTAACTTTAAAAAGTGGCCACTAACGAAATTGAGTCTACCAGCCACTGGCTACTAACTAAATTTCCCAGTTTTCACCTATACTCTCTTCCCTTTGGAAGATTTTGGATTTTACTTTGCTGACTCTTCACTAAGGTACGAAATCAGCAGTGGTTAGTTGCAATTTGCACATATAAATTTAAATTTGATGACTGTGATTTTGCACTCAATCATCATCTTTGACACCTAACTTATGAATTTTTCTTTTGATTAGAAGATGAAAAATTGCTTTTTTTAAAGTAAAACATTTAGTCTATCACCTAACAATGTAACTACTACACAATGATCCACTCTATTCACTGCTTCTGGCTCTATTTAAACAAAATATTTCATTTCATAATGATTCTTCCTTTAAGTATATATACAGCTGAATGTGAGAGGAGGGATGGTGTACTATTCAGAAAGATAACTAAGACTTAGCTACTTTCTTCAGTCATTTATTTGTTATGCTGCATGGATCAGGCTTGATTGATTACCATACAAAGCCTACAATTTATTTAAAGTGAGAAAATATAAAATACAATGTGTATATATTATGAATTTAAAGATGCCTTTTTTATGACTCATTACACTATTTGTTTATGTGCTTACACATACAATATAAGCAAACTAAATCACTTCAAAATGGCACCTAAGCAGAATACTTTGGTAACTAAGAATAAATTATTAGGTGCCATTAACACCTGATTATTTCCTCCTAGTTTCTAACCGAACCCTGCCCTTAACCTACTTTCCTAGCCATGGGCTGTCACTGATGGAAACTTTATTTTACTTACTTTTGCATAAGGCGCTAAATAATCTAGAGCTGTAATATGAAGTCTAAATTTTTTTGTCTTTGTGAATTTCCCAAAGCATGTACCAAAACTTAAAAGGTCTTCTCTGGAAACATTACATGCAAGTTTCATATTTGTTTCACTGAAAGAAAATAAAATAAATGTACATTAAAGAAAAGACAAATAAAAAGTAACATGAAATATTCTCAGTTTAAGGATAAAATATTTGTTAGTTAAATATCATTAAAAGAAAATGCTGAACAAAATTTGGCAATTCTGCTTCTCAAAAAAAAACCTATTTAAGGGTAAGAAATTTTATATACAAATTTAATTCTAAATTTGATAATCTCCCATAGCCATATTGTTAATACATCACACATATAAAATCGCTGAAATATGTTGTTTAATTATACTTTTAGTGGATTTGTTATCCTGAATTTCATGCTCCTACCTAAAACTGTTACTGAGGTATGACGAAGTGACCTAAAACATTCGACACCCCCTTCCCCATTTGCATTTAACCCCCTTTGTGATTGAATTTCTAAAATCACTGAAATACATGTTTAACTATTTTTTTAATAGATGTGTTATCCTGAATTTCACACTTTTACCTAAAACTGTTGCTGTGATAGGGCAAAAAGAAAAAATTATCAAAAATTTTTGACCCCCTCCCTCATTTAACCCCCTTAGGAGATAAATTTAAAAAAATCCTTTCTTATTGCTTGCCTAGGTCATAACAGCAATCTACTATGCAAATTTCGTGATACTGACTTTAGTCATTTCAGTGCTGTGTTGATGAGTCAGCCAGTCAGGTGTTCTCTCTTTATAATATTAGCATAGATAACCAATATTAGGATTTATACCAGAAATTTTTAATAAAATTTTACTTTTATAACTTTAATGGGAAAAAAAAGGTGTAAAGTGGCATTTCCTCCTTTCCAAGTAAATTTTTTTGAAAATTCTAGTGTGAATTCAGCATTATAAATACACAACTATTTGACCCTGAAAGGGTTAATTCAAGACTCATGTTCATCTAATGCAATACAAGAATGAAGTTTCCTTAAAATGTGACTTAATTAGTAATTTTTAAATTATCCACAGCAGTATAATTTCCATATATGTAAATACCACTTGGTATATTTTAACACCCACATGTGCAAAACTGCAGATTTTGCTAGTTTAATATATATTTTTTTAATATCATAACTTAAATAAGTATATAATATAAAAATTATAAAAAATACATCATAATTACCAACTAATTAAAAATTTACAAGTTCTTTTTTTTTTGGGGGGGGGGGGGGGGCAAAAGTTTTTATTTTATTATATCATTATAAGACAGTTTGTGTTGTGAGCTATAAATACTCAACTAGTCGGATGTGCCAATCCCAAAACTTTCTTCTATCTCAGTCATGTTAATACTTCAAAATTCGCTATCACATCACCAATAAAATCAATATTTTTCATCATTTTGTTGTACGTCAGCTGCTTGCGAGTCGTCAGGTTACCGGATGCGATCAATTGATGTGTATACTAAACTATGAAAAGTCCTTCTGGCCTGAACCGACAGGAACAGATAGCCTCCCTATTCCTTGGTTTTATGATTTTAGCTAAATTTACTGGAAAACAAGATGGTAAAATGCATGGAACCTAATTAAAGAAGATTCAATCCCAGTTCTCGTCAACATTGAATTTGAATGAGAATATCGCCAAATTAGTCCTCTACAGGCAAGTTGGCTTCATTTATGGCAACCTATTTTGGTCGCCAAGTTTGGCGAGAATTTGACGTTGGCGAATATAAATATATAGTGATAAGCATATAATAGGAACAATGGTTACAACAATGAAAGAAAATTTGCCGAAACCATGTTAACTAAAACTCATAAATTAAACCCGTTTATGGATGAATTCTGCTGTCTTGTTTGAAAATGTCAGCCACCCTAAAATTTCAAACCGTTATCTCAGCCATTTTTTAAGATAGAGGCAAAACAAAAATTGTTCCAGATTCTCCGGATCAAGCCGAACATTTAACAAAAAAAACTTTTAGGATTTCTAATTTTTTTGTACATCTTTTTGAATTTGAAATCTTTTAATGGCTATCACAGCGCCCTATTTCATTGAAATATCCCCAAATTCTACTAGAACCTGCTTGTCATAGCCAAAAACATAGAAAAAAAAATTTTGTTCAATTTGAAGCATAACTTCATACACTTTTCGATGATACAATAGTGAAAATGGAACAAAAATATCGATCACAGTGCCCCCTTTCGTCGAAATATCCCCAAATTCTGATAGAACCTGCTTGCCATAGCCAGAAACATAGAAAAAAAATGTGGTTCAATTTGAAGCATAACTTCATACACTTTTCGATGATACAATGAGGACAGACAGACAGATTTTGTAAAAACATGTTTTTTGGAATATCTGACCCCTAAAACGTGTAAATCCGTCGAAAAAAATTTCGATTACGATACTTTCTTCTATTATAGGTAGAAGAAAGTAAAAATTATAAATTAAATTTGTAAATCATTGCTACTTTAAATTCCTCAAATATGTTTAAATTAGTTTTAACTTTCTAAAACTTCTTTCATTGGAGGCAATAGATACAGGCAGTGAGTGTATGAAAGACTTTGAGACATAGTTCTGGTGAAACTGAAACATCTTTACGTCTATGTACATTATTTTAATTTTAAAAGATCAATTACCAAACTTGATTTCATTTTTGAATCTAACTTCACTGCATATTTGAAGTTTATTTGTTGTATATTGATTATTATGTAATCATTGATAAATATACTCAAAAGTAGACAAACAATTTCTCTAAAAGGCATTTTTGATAAGTTCTTGAAGTTTCAAGTATAAAATATACAATTTGGTAACAGAGGTTACTTGGTCATAATTTCAATCATTCTTCTTAAACGTGTTTTGGTAAATATGAAGCATTAACTTGACTAAGGACATCTATCTATTAAACACAGTGGTAAAGAGTACTGTTTGGTTGCTTGTTCTTATAAATATAAGTGCAACTTTATGTCTGGTAACAAATGTTACAAATTTTTACACCTATGTATCTTTCAACTGATTTGCTTCCTTAAATAACATTAAGCACTGCTTTCCATTATTTACTTTATTTTAAATATTATACAGCTACAAAATGCTATTATTGTACCCAAAATGTAAAGTAAAAAAAATCACTTCATTAAAAAGAAAAATCAGCGGTTAAATTAAAATGACAAGAATTTATAACAGATCTGTAAAAAGTTATTTGGATATAAAATGAATAATATAATGCAATAATTCATAAAAACTATTTACTCTGTAACATAAAAATATGACTACAAAACATACAAAAGTTAAGAAGAAAAACCCTAATGTAAAATTAATGCAGATCAAAATTTAGTTTTACATTTATATAAATAAAAATAGGTCATTATTTAAAACTGTAGGGAAAGACTATGATTTTGGATAAAGAAACAGGAAATACAATAAATGCTATTAAAAAATATTTTAATAATTGAATTTGGGCAATTCCACCGTTACGTGTGTGACTTTTAGTGAGTGGTTTTTTTTTGTTTTTTTTTTTTGCAAATTGAGACAAATTTGGAAGTGAAATAATTTAGATAATGTTTTATTTTTTTTTTTATTGCTATTACAAGTACAGGACACATACAGAATCATTTTTGTAGTGACACCTTTAGTCTAAAACAATAACATTTTTTTTTTTTTTAAATAGTAAAGTCATTGTTATGTGTGTGACTCAGAAGAGTCACACACGTAACAATGACTTCACTATTTTTTTTATTTTTTTATTGTTATTATTTTAGACTAAAGGAGTCATTACAAAAATGATTCTGTATGTGTCCTGTAATAGCAATAAAAAAAGTAAAACATTATCTAAATAATTTCACTTCCAAATTTGCAAAAAAACACTCTCTAAAAGTCACACACGTAACAGTGGAATTGCCCATCTGTTACATTGTAAATTATGCAGCAAAATCACAAATCGTCCTACATTTTCAGAAAATAGGGCATTTCTTTTATTATTGTAAATTTCCCCTACCTAAGAAAAAATGTGTTCACTGTAAGCACTGTTAAAATAACATTATTGCTGTACATATGAAAAAATGAAAAGAAACTGTACAGCCAATACAATATTTTTAATCAAATAACAATAAAGTAGCAGATATGAAACATTTTTTCATTATTGAATGAATTAAAAAAAAAAAAAAAAACTAAAGCCAATACAATTTTTTAATAAAAAGAAAATAAGATGCAGTTAGAAAATGTGACACATTTTGCATTATTCAATAAAATTACAGCAAGCAATTAATAAACATTTTTGATAGACAGATTTCAGATATCAGAATGAGTTAGGATGGGCTGAAGAATAAATTCAGGGGTAGTACTAGACCTAGATGTTATTTCAGGACATACTTTTTTCGATATTTCAGGACACATTTGCTTGGCCACGGCCAAACTCGATCCCTTCTCCCCTTATACGGCCGTAACAAAAAGTCATTTCCCCTTTGTTCAAGAGGAATCAGATATTCTCCCCGGACGAACGTAGAGGGCGCTATTACTTACCATGACAAATGGAGAATTTTCTTATCTTCGCTGTTCGCTCTTGTGTTTTCTTAGATACAACGTAAGTGAAATAGCGAGTTCTTAGTTTTTTAGTAGAAAATGGTTTATTGCTGTGATCCATATTGTGTTTCGCATTCAGATAAAAAAATACCTGGAATTTCTTTTCATGAATTTCCTTCAAGATTGGACTTAAGGAATAAATGGTTAAAACTTATATCCAGGGAAAATTTCTGTGTTAATGACAAATCAAATTCGTCAGTTATCTGCAGTAAGCATTTTCGGGAAGAGGATTATTTAAAAACTCCGAAACAGAAACGATTGTTACCAAATGCTGAGCCAAGCATATTTGAAAATTATCCATCTTACATGCAACCCACATCTAGCAGAAAAAGAAAATCTGTTTTTCAAAGAGAAGCAAAAGAGAAGCCAGAAAAACCTAGATTTATGAATTACCTAGATTATGAACCATAGATTTATGAATTAATATTTTAAAATTCTAAAAGAATATTCTGTAATTTCTGTAACCAATATTGTAAAATTTCCACAAAAACTATTCTCTCATAAATGGAACGCATAATGCTACAGCAAAAAAAAAAAAAAAAAAAAACTTGTTCATTTTCTAAAATAATGAAACCTGTAACAATTATTATTATTTTGTTAAATAATCCATGTTTTAAGAGGGGAAAAAAAAATCGATATGAGTTGATTGCCGGATATTGGCGAAATAGGTTTTCTTATTCCCTTGATATTATGAAACCTGTAAGTATCTTTTTATTTTTATCATATACATACTTTTATACAATGACTTTCCAGAATTAGAATATAATATTTAAATTTATATGTAATTCTATTATATTTCTATATGCTTATGTATTTCAGATATACCTATAATGGTTAAATTTATTGAAAATTATTTTGAATGTACATATTATACATATTTTAAATAATTCAGAATCGTGTAAAAATAATCCATGTTTTGAGAAGAAAAACAAAATTCGATATGAGTTCATTGGCGAACTTGCTTAATCTTCTTATTATTGTGAAACTAGTAAATATTTTTTTTAATTTATTACTGTGTATTTTACGCTCAGAATTATTAATGTTTCAAGTAATCAAGAATCTAAATGTATATAAATATAGAAATTTACTTATAATGTTTGTTTTGCATTTTGTAGTAGCGTGTTATTTAAACTATTTTTAATTGCTTAAAGCATTGTATTTATTTATTTTACCTCTAAATCTTTTAGTTTTCCTGTTTGTAGTAAAGAAAGCGTCGAAACAAAAGATACATATGTTATATATACCTTTTATAATGAATATATTGCAAAGATTTTTGTATTTTTATGTACAGAAGTAACCTTTACTAAGCACTATTTATGGTAAGTATATCGCGCCATCTACCGGCCAAAATAGCCCTTTACGATTCCGAAACTAAGGGGGATTGTGAAGGCCGTATGAGCGAAGGGAGAAAGATGGAGTTTGGCCGTGGCTTGGCATACTAATGGAAAAAACCCTTAACTCCCTCTTCAATATATTTTATTATCATAAATAGTACACTATATACACAATTTGTTTGTTTTAAAAGTATAGGTACATTTAAAAGAAAAGTAATTTTACCAGAACCCTTTAACCAAGCTGCTAAAAAATTGCAATTTTTGCATTACTGAAGGACAAAAATCAATTTTTTCTTCGCTGATCAACGAAAATTGCAAAATATTTTCTTTTTTATAACTGATTGGTAAAAATTGCGTTTTTTTTTTTTTTTTTTTTTTTTTTTTGTGACTGACAGATGAAAATAGCAAGCTTTTTTTAATGACTAATCGATAAAAATTGCGATTTTTGGTAACTGGTCACCAAAAATTAAATTTTTTTTGTTCAAATCGATGAAAATCAGTATTTTTAATGATAAATTGAAGAAAATTGTGAATTTCGTGATAATTTTGCATCAGTAAAATAAAAAGGTACGCCTACTCCCTATTTGATGATATCAAATGCCAATATAGCACAAAACTCACAAAATTTCAAGAATTTTAGGACAGACTACCATATTTTAGGACATTTCAAGACGTTTTTAATTTTTTCAGGAATATCAGGAATTTCAGGACAAGTACTAGCCCTGTAAATTTTAATTTCATATTGGTTAATTGTACTTTTTATGTATCATTTTTTTCATATTTTTTAAATGCTATTTTTAATATTTTTGAATTTACCAAACTTGTCATTAAAAGGTGCACAATAAATTAAATTTTGAATTGAAGTTAATTTTAAAAAATGATATATGCTTAAGATGCATGTTTATATTATATATATATATATATATATATATACATACACATAGGAGTGTTAAGGTAAAGTACCCAGTAGTTGACACTGGACCAATACTTGACACTTTTTTAGAAACAGTAGTGTAACAAGAAAACGTCACAGGTAGGAACATGAGAGACACAGAATTTTTAAAATCTATCACCTTGCGGCAAAACTGAGAACTAAAACTATAAACAGTCGAGCCCAATTCCAATATGGCGGAAAACAACAAAGAAGCATGTGTGCAAAGTTGAATTTTTCGAATTTATCTTAAGAAAAGTGATAAGGATCGCACGTTACAGTAAGTATTAAAACCCGTAATTTATCTTAATTTCTGGTTATGTTTTGATTGATATTGATTGTTTCATTGTCCAAGAATTGTATTGGAATAAAATTGATGCATTTTGGGCAAAATAGCGGGAGTGAGTGTGAGTGTCAACTATTGAATATGAAAAGAAACAGATTTTCAAAAGTTGACACCCAGTGTCAACTACTCGCTCATGTTGGGGTTTTGTTAATCTAATTCAGTGCAATGAAAATAAGCTGGAATCTACCAGATAAATTCATGACTGACCTTTGAAAAACTAAAAATGCATTTAAACCAATAGATGACACAGGGTGTCAATTATTGAAATTAGGGAGTGTAAACTACTAAAATTAATTAATTTAAAAAATTTTGCTAATTAACGGTTCTTATCATTATGTCTTCATATGGAGCAATTAATATAGTAATATAATAATAAAGAGTATTTATTATTATTAATTTAGGTCCCGCCGCAGTCAGTGTCAATTACTAGTTCACGAAGGTGTCAACTACTAAACTCTCACGTTCACGATGGTGTCAACTTCTGGACAAAAATCATGTTTTCATATAAACATTTCATCTTGAATACATTTTTACAAAATGTATTCATTTCGGGACATTAAACGTTATAATTTTGTGGAAAAATTTTCAAACCCCCTAGTAATGATCAAACTGTTTCCCTTAATTGAAAACTGCACGAACCAAAGGCGACGAACACCGAAAAATTCCTTAAGGTGTCAACTACTGGGTACTTTACCTTACCCTTAAGCTCACTTCATGTGCACCTCAGTGGTTCTTTTTTGTACAAAACTACTCGGTATTCGACCAAAGTATTATCCAGTACACCACTACCTAATAAAAATCCTACACACAGATGTTAGTACAGAAACAGTATCTCACGAGTTAATCAAGTCTTTTATTCATCTTTTGATCAAAGTTATCATAGCTCACAGTAGTTATGAGACAATAGTTAAGGATTAATAAAATAACAAGTCCCATAATGTAGTAACATTTTGCTATTTTACTGTTTTCTATAACTTTTTACAAGCAATTCTGAAATTTTAGGATTTAACATTAATTTTACATGCAAGTTTGTGCAAAACAATTTTCAGAAACACAGAAATCCATATAATTTCAGGAATACAGATTTCTGCTATTAGATGTTATATATAAACAACTATTCTCAAACTTTTACTTTCTAACTCTAAAAATATATATTTTTTCATACAAAATCACTAATTAGTTTTAAGGAGATTGTAGATCAGCAAACTTAGAATAAATATAAAATAATATTAGAAATGAACAAACCTGACATAATATAATCTGTCTCGATGTAATCTGAAACAATATAATCCATCTGGTCTATCAATTAGTAGTTTGATATTTTCCCCTATGCTAAAGACATAAAAATACAAATAAGAACATGAAAATTGTTACATTATATATATATTGTTCATGATCAGGGTTAGAAATTAGTGGTCATTAGTCGCCAAATGCAACTCAATAATTGCATTTGACGACCACAAAATTGTACCTGGTCGTCAAATTTGACACCGAGCTTCTTTTTTTTATTTTACAGATGCTCTTATTCCTACTTTAGCATAAGTTTCCATCCCCTCCCCCCCTCCGCTGCCTGCACTTGAAACACCTGTTTTCGATAAAAGATCGGACATCAGCACATGTTTTAGACACACTTGCACATACAGAAGTACAGTAGCTTAGTATAGGTGAAAATTAGCGGTTGCCACTCGCCATGTGGCGATTAAAAAATCAGCCATCGATCGCCACCCTAGTCGCCACTTGCCAAGTGGCGATTAAAAAATCTGTTATCGATCGCCAAGTGAAATACACCATTTTTCATGGAAATATGCATCTCTACATTGATTACATCTAATTAGAGAACTGGTTAATTCTTTTTCCTACCAGATGCAAACAGATTTCAACGACTTAGCTGTATTTTCAATATTTGGGTCATTCCACGTCAAATCAACCAAAAATTTTCAATATTCAACCTGACCAGTTCAGATTTTAATGAAACCTTCAGGAATCATTCTCTCTGATGATACAAATGAGAATATACTTTTATAATTTTTTTATCTCAGTAAATTTTCATACAATTTTTTTAATTTCGAAAAATCACCATTTTTGGTCTTGTATTAATGTTTTCAATTTTGAATTTCTCAAGTTCTATCAGGCGTAGAGAGTTGTTTGACCTCTCATTTTAAAGAGGATTTCATAAGGTTTAATTTGATATGCAAGTTGACTATGCTTGGTTTTTAAAAAAGTTTATTTAATTTTTTTTTAATTAAAATAGTGTTTTTTAAAAATTTTGAAAAAAATACATGTTTTTTGTAATATTATAATCTTTAAATTCTGAAAGTTTTAGAGTGGATCTCAATGGGATCAGCAGTTATAAAAAAATTATGTTTAAAATGAATAAAAAAATATTATCTTTAGCACAATCATAAAGTTGGCGAGGTGCCAACTTCAAATACCAGCCCCAATTGGTGTTTAACATTAGTTTTTTTAACATAACTGCTGATCCCATTGAGATCTCACCCTAAAACTTTCAGAATTTTAAGTTTATAATATTACAAAAAAACATTTTTTTTCAAAATTTTTAAAAAACGCTATTTTTAAATTTTTAAAATTAAATTTACTTTTTTTTCAGCCAAGCATAGTCAACTTGCATATCAAATTAAACATTATGAAATTCTCTTTAAAATGAGGGGTCAAACAACTCTCTAAGCATGATAGAACTTGAGAAATTCAAAATAAAAAACATTTAAACAAGCCAAAAATGATGATTTTTCGAAATTTAAAAAAATAATTGTATGAAAATTTACTGAGATAAAAAAATAATAAAAGTATATGACCCATTTCGGCTTTTTCTCACGTGCTTACTCTTTAGTTGGATTATTTTTTCAAGAAATAGTTTTATTCTGCAAAATATATTCATCAGCTTTGATTCCACATGCATTTCAAGTAATTTATTCCCTTTTTCCCACTGGATACAAGCAGATTTTAAGGACATTTCAGTATCTTCAATATTTCGACTCCTGCCACATGCTCACCGGTTGGATTATTTTTCTTCAAGAGATACTGTTTAATCATGTGAAATACACTCATACTCACATGCAATAGGTATAAAACTCTTATAGAAAAATATGTTTATGTACAACGATTATAATTTATCTAGATGTCAAGAAAATTTTAAACATAATAGTGGCCACTAACTTTAAAAAGTGGCTACTAATGAAACTGCGTCTACCGGCCACTGGCTACTAACTAAATTTCCCAGTTTTCACCTATATAGCTTAGTATCCTATCTGTCACTAAGCACTTCACCTTAACCAATGACGGAAAAACTGACCTGTGACCTTAAGAGTGGTAGTTCATTTATTTGCTTCCTTTTTTTTTTTTTTTTTTTTTTTTTTTTCTGATGTACTTTCAGTCATAAGATTTTTTTTTTTTAATTAAGCTTATATCTGGTTGTATCTAAAAGTTCAAATTTTCTTTCTATGGATATAATTGCTTGATAATCGGTTTTGCATGCATATTAGGTTTATAAAAAGAATTATTTAAACATTTTTCTAGAATCCAAATATTGCAGTTTAATGCTGTTTTAAAATTTTATAGAAAGCCAGTTTTTATTTTATTTTAATGATTAATACAGAGATAAAATGTTTAATATGTACAGCCCCCTCGCCCTTAACACATAAAGATAATTACAATATTATTGTTAACATGGGTTCAAAAAGAAATGAGAAAATATGATATAACATATAAAATGGCAACCAAGAAATGCAGTTTGGCACCTAGGAAAAAAATTGTAGGCGTCATCTGACGCCTTATTTAGAATTCCTAATTTCTAACCCTGTATCATGATAAATAAATATTCAAATAGAAAATGATTCAATACATACAAATTATTTGTTATAGTAGAAGAGATTAACAATGATTCTGTTAAAATTAAATAAAATCTTTGTTAATGCTTTAAAGACATTGTGGAATCTACGCTACACGCAAGGGCATAGCTACCGTAGAGCGGTTGAAGCACATTGCTCCAGGCGCTAGAATCATAAATGCATAAAATTACAAAGGAACAGAATTGTTTGTATGAATAATTTTCTATATTTGTCATTTTTTTATATAAAATATAATATACAGCAAAATCTGTGAAAGCGTAATACTGTCTTTAACAGAAAATTTTCCTGCTTCCCGTGTGATTATACCTTGCTAATACAAAAACATGTCTTAAACGGATTTTTATTCCAATGTTTTACAATTCTATTTAAGCAGATTTTATTGTATTAAAAAAATTAGATAAATGAAACTACAGTATTTCTTGAACTTACTTATCAAAATTTTTAGTTCAGATAATATGCATTATAAATTTAATATTTTATGCCTCTGAATTTTTTTTTTTTTAATTGTAAAGAATGTTTAAAAAGGGCACTTACATATGCATTACAAGTTATGTTTTATAGCAAAAAGGTTATATTAATTTGAAATAAGTACAATGTAGCCTGTTAAGATGAAATTGCAAGGGACTGGGTGAATTCCATTTTAGATAGGTTTTAATCTTAGCAGATACAATTGTATGGCATTATTTCTATCAACATCATGAAAATTTTCCGTTTATGGCAGGATGACTTTATAGGCAGATTCTGTTTTATAATTTTACTGTATTATATATATAGTTATGTACGTGTTTTAAATCTGAGAACAAATTTTGGGGAATATTTTCAAATAGAAAAGGGGGCACATCAATTGTACTTGCTACAGGGCACTGAATATGTAGCTTTGCCACTGGCTACGCAAAAATCTTTATGTGTTGTTTTACTGCATCTCTTGCATCTACATAATAAATAAAATCTAACTGAAAACTGAATCAACATATCTTATTATTTCAGATAAAGAGTCTGACTTTAATTTGAAATAAAAATAATTTTACTATAATATACAAGATTCATAGTGTTCCCTCTAAGCTATTATTTAAGAGCACAACACCCAGCAATTTTTTTAATCGGCAAGAAGATTGTGTAATATACAGCTAACAATTACTTATTTCTAAAGTATCCAACTCATTCGATGTAAGGTTATTTATTTTTTAATCTTGTGAATATTTCACTGAATTATTTTGAAATAATTTCAGAGTTTGCCTTTCACTTAAAATTTTACGAGTCAGCCTGACTCGCTAATCATGAAACAGAGTCAGTCAACAAGAAAATGTGAGTCAATTGAGAAACATCACGAATCAGTTTTCAACAAATTAAAAAAAAAAACTGTATATTTATTAGACATAAACGCATTGCATACAAACTAATACGTATTCTGTAATTAGAGACTTTCACTAGTAACTACTATAAATAAATAAATATTATTATAATGAAAAATGGACTGTCACAGTTTTGCTCCGAACAACAAATGTGGTAAAACTGCTTAGTTAGCTCAAGTATAGCAGTAGTAACATGATTATAAAGTCACCTAATTAATAAAATATAAGATATTTTTACTCTCAAGATTTTCCTTTTTAATGAATAGGCGATTAAAAAAATATATTTTAATGATTTACACAATTTGGCAATGGACTCTTTAAAATACTTTTAGTACACTTACAATTTTGTTAACTTCTCAAAAACAACTCTTGTTTCTTCATCAGTGAGCGGTCTCATATTTCAATATTTAAATAAACTTATAATAAATACTAGGATTTACATAAACAAATGTATCACACGTGTGTTTACTAACCGTACAGCGTACAAAATGAGTCAAACATTATTGAGCATATTCATGATTCATTCACATTATACGGTCACAGTTTTGACGATATACTCATACAACTACGCTTTCTTGACTGCGCATGCGATGAGAGTTTAAATAGAGTACTTGTATAACAATCTAATGGAGTAGAAAAAAATCAAAAAACTTCGAAACTGTCATTAATCTGCTTTATAAAAGTACTCTATAAGGGAATTTAGGAGAGATCAAAATAGATTTATCTCTATTTTGGAAACGATATTGCCAATGAGAAGTCTGCATTTTTGTGGAACTTTCCTTCTTTTTGAAAATCCCAAGGTTCTGATTAGTCCATCTCGTTTCGATAATTGGAAAAAACAATCTAAATCTCTGTCCAAATCTGATTAAAAAAATATTAAAGCTTGATGTTTGATCTCTGTAGCGCCGCCATTCACAACAACTTCGGCGAACAGTATATGATGCGTCACTGACAAGGAACAACCGACCGAGCTAGGCTTTTGCTAGGTGCTACGGATAGACTTATCGTCTATCTTTCCTCTGAAAAGTAGCAGCTCTTTCGAAGAGTGACTCACTATGTAGTGTGCTAGTCCATTAATATAGTAGGTGGGGACGCATATAAGCAAACCATACATTGATTCATGTACAGAGAAAAATAGACCAATCACCTGGCGCTCTGGCGTTTCAAAACTCCGCCCCTTGCTTCGCTGGCGTGTGGCGTGGCATGGAATTAGAAGTTAGAACTAATGTGGATGTCACTACTGACTGTGTGTGCGTGTGTGTGTTGTGAGATATCTGATATAAGGAAAGAGCATGTTTACAAACAAACAGTTCATCAACCAATCTACCATTGCATTTTTGTCGCAGCTATCATTACAGGAATCGTCATAGCGACGTAGGCCAATTATATCATAGGCAAGTTTAACGTAGACCAATCAAATCGCTCCATCTCATGTGTACTGTAGGAGTCGTAAAGAACGAACAGGTTTTTCTCCCAAACCAACAGTAATTTAACCAACAGTGACGTCAGATGCCCTTTCCTTATAAAGCTGTAATTAGTTACAAATATTTTCAATCTCAATAAAATCTGGTAGCTGCAGAAACCTAAATAACATTAGGACAATTAAATTTTGCCCAAACTCTTAAACAAGTTGTTTACAATACAGCATCGATAATCAATCTGCATTTGTGTTGAATGTTTAAACCTCTTCCTGCATAGCTTTTTGCCATTCGTCACATTGATCGGACCTCATAGCCTGTTTATAGGTTCGCGGTGTCACCAGATCATATAGTCATGCCTGAGATAGGCAAATATCTGCACTGGGTTTGCTAGAACTGGGACTAGATACTATGCCCTGATACGTGTTTGCCCCCTTAAAATCAAACAGGTCTGGTTTGAAAACAAGATTATTTCTCCTACAATACTCTATTACTTCTTTTGCTGATCTTAGACGTTGACCTTAATTTTAGGCATCAAAATAGCAAATATCGGTACGAGGACCAATTGACCTAAGTACAGCTTTCCTTATTCAATGCGTTTCTCGCAAAATGGGTTGAGGTTTCTGCGTGGATTCATCTTCTGAAGAAGACGCCTGACTCTCAAGTTCTATGTCAGTAGAAGGCTTTGGGGGGTCGTCGGAGATATCAGGAAGATATGCCTGATCTCCTCAACAACGTCCTCATCCTCAGAGTCTCTGCTAGAACTAGGAAACCAGTAAAAATCATCCTGAACAGGGCCCATCACTGCTTCCTCACAATGCTGCTTATAAGTCGCTGTTTCATCAAATGAAACATTTAAGGTCTCAATAATTTTATTTTCCTCTGGTAACCAAATCCGATAACCCTTTGTTCGAAAAGCGTATCCTACTAAGTATCCCTTTTTGGCTTTAGAATCAAGTTTAGAAGGTTTCTGGCGAGGGACGCCCGCATACGCTACGCATCCGAAGAGTTTAAGATGCCTTATAGAGGGTTTTGAACCACCGAAAAGCTCAAACGGGGTTTTGGTTTGATTTTTGTGACATAGTCTATTCCAAGTGTATGTAAAATGAAGCATAGCTTCAGACCAAAAACTAGAGTTTAACCCACTCTCTTTCAACATTGTTCTAGCCCCATTTGTAACCGTTTGATTGTAGCGTTCAATAACACCGTTTTGTTCGGGGGTGTATGTATTCGTTAGTTCATGAACGATCCCTCTCTCTGTGCAATACTCCTCAAGCCAATTATTTATAAACTCCCTACCATTGTCTGACCTTATAGCTTTGACTTTCCTACCTAAAAATCTCTCAGCACGATTGATGTGCTGCTTTATTACCTCAAAGGCCTCCGATTTTTCCCTTATGGGGTATAGGGATGCTTTACGTGAGTAATCGTCTATTATAGAGAGAAAGTATCGTTCCCCTGTCTGCCCTTTATTTGGCCTGGTCCCCATACATCTGTGTATAAGAGTTCCAGTGGTGCTTTTGACATAATAAAATTTATTGCTCTAAAATATTTCCTCCTATATTTGTTCAATTTACACATTTCACATTTAAAATTTCCCTCCCTCAAAATTGGTAAGCCCCTAGCACCCATTTTCCTACAAGTATGTGTAATTAAAGATGGACTGATATGGGCTAACCGCCGGTGCCACCTCATCATATCATCCTCCCTGCTGACAGCAGATACCTCAAATCTTACTTTCTTTTTACTAGGGATAGGAATTTTAGGATAAATATAATATACACCATTTTTGAGGGTAGCTTTGAAAAGGGATTGACCATTGCAGCTTATCTTTACTTCGCCACCTCCACCATTAAAATGTGCCCCATTTTTGTCTAATCTTGCCCCTGAAATTAAATTACGCCTCAACTTAGGCGAATACATGACATCCTTAAACATTAAAATTCTATGTCCAAATTTTAGCTTTACAGTTCCACGTCCCTCAATTAGGAATGTCACCCCCTCAACAGCAACAGCCATATTCTCATCATTCAATGAAGTATATTCTACAAATAAAGATTTATTTTTACAAAAATGATGAGAGGCAGCTGTGTCAAAGACCCAGTCTGCCACATCATCAACTAAATTTGCTTGTGAAATAAAGAAAGAGGAACGGGACTTACATTCAGGACTTCTATTTCTAGTGTCTCTGGAACGGCCTTGTTTAACTCCTCCAGATTTCTGGAAATTTCTGCGACGATGCATAGATTTGGTAGGAGAATGAGGCTTGCGTTGTTGCAATAGGGTCTGATCATCAGGACTTGCATTCCGTCTCACTGGGGAGGAGCCTCGAGAGGACGTCAGGCTGGCCGATGGCGATGACTCTCGACGAGTTAAACTCTTCAAAAACAGTCTACATTTATTTTTAAAGTGTCCAGGTTTACCACAGAAAAAACACGTAAATTTCTTCTTATTTCTGTGATATTGAACGGATTGAGCTTCTGCATAGACTTTACGATGATCATTATCTCTCAAATCGATTCTAGTTTCTTCAGCCACCAATGCCGTTACAACATCATTGAATACAAACTCTAAATCATTCCATCTTAGGATGGTTTGGACTATACCATCAAATTTAGACGGTAGGTACCTCAGAAGTTGAAATGTAACGTAAATATCATCAAACTTTTTGTTTACACTTTTTAGTTGATTGGCAATTCGTAGCAGCCTGGCAGCGTACAAATTAATGCTTTCTGCATTAGCGATTTTGCATTCACATAATTCGGTAAAAATTTGCATGTGACGGCTTCGAGTGTCGGGGTAAAAGTGAGTTCGGAGCTTTTCCATGCGTCGACAGGACTGTCACTATTTTCAATTATCTTCCTGAAGTCTGGTTCTACGTTTAGGTAAATAATGGACAGTGCCAATTTAGAACGAATATGATAGTCCTTTACATCTTTCACCGTAACTTCACCTTCTTTTACCTCAGGGACATTTTCTATTTCTGTCACTATGTCCCAGACATTCTTCTTCATGAGTAGATACTTCATATCCGATTGCCAGTTGGCATAATTTGTAGCATTCAATTTTTGAATTGGAAATTGCATCATAGCCATCTTTAGGATTTGCACATAAATTTCAGTCAATTCAATATCAAAAGAAAACCGCCAACATTTTTAAAAAAAATGCTCAAATCAATTTTTCATAACAAGAAATTTCCCTTAAAATTTTTTTTTCAAACACCATTACTTTTTTTTTTCTCTTTCTCAAAAATTTTTCCTTAAATTTCTTCAATTACTGAGAAATTTCCTCAAATACTGATAAATTTCCTTTAAATGCTAATAATTTTCTTCAAATACAAATTTTTTTTTTTTTTACACTAGTTGATTTTTTTTTTCACTTTCACTTTTTTTTTTAAATAATCATTTGTTTATCTTAACGTCATCAAAAAAATATAGCGCCCCCCCCCTACTAAAACTTTCTTAGTGCCGTATTTATACACTTTACTGCATTTTTACTAAAACCTGTTAAGGTTAAAAAAACAATTTATCTGCAAGGATCCAGTGCCCATAACCAAAAATGTGGTGTATGAGACTACTCATACAACAAGAATGCTGTGAAAAAGTATAACTCCAATCTGATATATATATAAATTTTACTGCACCCTTTTCTTTTACTTCCTATTACTAAAGAGTATGCACTGTGAAAGCCTTTGCTGAAAAATGATCCTTGTTTATTTGCAGAAAGTAATTTATCTATTGCAGTAAGTGTTTAAAAAGACTAAATGATGACAAAGATATTTAAATAAAAATACCAGCTTTATTAAGATAAAAATATAGAAGTATTGTTATATGAGGAAAAACTAATGCATTAAAAATGTTTAATATAAACAAAAAAAGATTGGCCAGCAATATATTTCATAATAGAAATTGATTATCACTCAGGAGCTATACTGGGAGTTCATTTTATTCAAAGGCTATATCAAAAAATACGCTAATCATATTATCATGTCACTGTTTTAAACTACATCGATGTATCTTTCAAAAGGCATGATTCATATTACATTATTTAAAACAAATAAACTTCATGAATGTAGGTCTTCAAAAACGATGTATCCAAGTTAAAAAAATGGTCTTATTTAATTCTGTGATATTAAAAGCGGAGTACATTACCACGAGAGTCATCTTACACTTCATCGGCGAAAACAAAACAAAAAAACGAAACGGACAGGAGCAAGATCGACTTATTTAATTCTGTGATATTAAAAGCGGAGTACATTACCACGAGAGTCATCTTACACTTCATCGGCGAAAACAAAACAAAAAAACGAAACGGACAGGAGCAAGATCGACTTAGCACACCACATCAGCAGCAATTGAATATCGCGGCGTTCTATAAATAGCTCGGCAGAAGTCGAGCACGCGTCGTGGAAACCGGAAGTGGGAAACTCCCCCTGTTCTAAACAACGTGACTGGATGAACGAGCATCGCATACGCCGATGCGGAAAAACGTCAGCACGTGAGACGGTAGCGCCATCTCGTGGCTAAGTGAGCTACCTCTCATTCAAAACATCGTTTACGGTGAAACGTGGTGGGAAAAAGGGCTGTAAGCAAAGATTGTTGTTGTTGTTGTTGTTTGACCCTTCAGGACCGGTGAGCAGCTTTCTATACCTATATAGCTGTCCTAATCCACATACCGTACCAACTACCGAGACCATAAACTATAAAAACCCGTCAAACCAGTCCTACTCCGAAATAACGACTACTGACAAGCAACCATAACTAGGTAACATCAAAACCAACTACTAATGTGACTATAAATCTCACTCAAGAACTGTGAAAACAAAGCCAGGTCTACACTTCCCTGTCTTCCCATCGCCGAAAAAATATCCTCATACTTCATACTCTTCGACACCCGTAATTTTCCAAACACCATATCTCGAATCCCTGAAAACTTTTTGCACCTCAAAACCAAGTGATCTTCAGTTTGTTCCTCACTTCCGCACAAGTCACACTTCACCTCACCTCTACCGAGAAACTTCCTCCGACGAACCAGAGTAAGAACAGTCTTAGTAAGGTAACGAGCAAAAATAACCCCACTCGTCCTCCGTAGATTGTGATGCGGATGTCCGATATCCGCGTAATCCCAGCCACGACCTGAGTGATCATTCCAATATTGCATCCACTCCCAGTCAGACTCTTTCCGTTTTTACTTTTTCACGTCCACCATCCAATCCTCTGGAGAGAACCACGGTACATAAATATTGCTATACGGGCCCTTCCTAGCCATCTCATCCGCACACTCATTGATCACTATACCTTTATGTCCTGGAACCCAAATAAAATCAATCTGATACTTGTCAGTACTTTTGCTGTTAATTTCCTCCCTAAGCATAGTGATGACAGTCACAGATTTACGATTGACCTTATCCAAAGCCGTAAGAACACTCCTAGCATCAGTAAAAAACATATACCTCCCACTCTCCACCGTATAAAATTTAATAGCTACCAACAAGGCAATCGCTTCAGCAGTAAAAATAGAGTTGATATTTGGTATTTTAAAAGCCATCCGACTACCTGTATTTTGATTGATCATCCCAATAGCCGTGTTATTCTCCTCTTTGGACGCATCCGTAGCAATGAAAATTGCCTTGTCAATATGCCTCTGAGAAAAACTGTTGAACGAGTTTCTGATTACAGCTTCCGGAAAACCTTTATTTTGGAAAGGCCATGTATTAACATAAATTCGAATATTCTCATTTACCTTTGTGCCCCACTTGTAAGTGATCATTTCCTCGACATCCGTGCTATACCCACTCAGACTGTTCAGCTCTCTGTGGATTAAATCCTTTGAAAGGATATCCGTGTAGTCTTTATGTTTGATGTCCAATATCGACCTTTTGATCGCCAGATATTCTCTTCTTACGTTGTTCCTCCAGACCCCACTTTCCTGCAACAATACCGGGATCGGGCACCACCTAGGCATACCACTAGCCCATCTAAGCCCCATATTGTGAATCACTTGAAGTTTGTGTCCTTCAGTTTTGGTAGAATGCATAAGAATTCGCGGATTCCCATTCAGAAGAGATCCCATCATACTATTGGTAATCTTTAAAAGGTACTTAGTTTCGGTACCCCAACTCATACCTGCAATAGTTTTGAGCATGTTGAGTCTTTTGCTAGTTTTCTCACGCAGCATATTTATGTGACTTTTAAGGTTACCTTGACAGTTTAGAAGAACCCCTAAAACTCTTAACTCCCCTGAAAAATCCACCTCCTGTCCTTTGATCTTAAATTTTTCCTCCTGACGCTCCTTCCACCGTCCGATCTTCATGATTTGGCATTTATTTGGGTTTACCTCAAGATTCCATGCATTCAACCACTGAATTATTCTGATAATATTCTCCTGTAGGATGTTCCTTACCCATTCCAGATTATCATGAAATCCGTATAAAAAAATGTCATCCGCGTACACCACGCAATGGATACTTGAATCACAAATCTCGAAGATGTCAGCGAGGTATATGGCAAAGAGAAATGGAGATAGAGGACTGCCCTGTAAGAGGCCCCTCTGGTACAAAAATGGATTCGACAGTGACCCTCTCCATTTAACCCGAATCCTAAGATCCTGCATCAGATTCCGTATCATGATACTCAGGTCAGCTCCGAGTCCCAGTTTTTTCAGTTTCATAAGCATCCCATCCCACCAGACATTGTCGTAGGCACCTTTGATGTCTAAGGCCACTAAATATCCCTTTCGTTTGGATTGCCTTGCTCTTCTCAAGTCTCTGTAAATTTTGTAGGCAGCCGCTTCACAATCTCTAAACGGTATGAGCCCATAGTGATTCCTATGAAAGTATTTTTTTTCCATGCTCCAGTTTAGCAGAACCTCTAGTAACATCTTTTCAAAAATCTTCTTGCTAGTAACCGTCAGAGCTATTGGTCTATACCCTCTAATATCATTCCTATTTTTTCCTGGCTTTTTGATGGGTAACATGATAACCTCCTTCCAAATCTCAGGTATTTTTTGGGTCTCCAGAATCTTATTATACATGCTCAGAATCTGATTCAATACACTGATTTTTTGTTTTTTCAAAAAGCGCATTGTGATTCCGTCTATCCCGGGCGTTGTTGACTTGCTTTTCTTAATTATTCTCTGTAACTGGTCCATTGTAAGCTTTGTGTCTATAGCGTCGTCGCCCGAGAAATCTATGGGGATACCTTCTGTGACCGGAGAGTTCTGGAATAGAATCGATAAGTAATTTGCTTGGGATGCCGCATCAAGTGGACAATTTGGAAAATTAAACTCAGTGTTCGTCTCGCCATTATTCAGTGTATTTATCCCACGGATGATCTTGTAAATATGATACCCTCTCCCTGCCTCCCTGACCACCGAATCCCAAAACCTCTGATTATCTTTTTTGATCTGCTTCTTAAGCTTTGCGTTATAAAATTTATATTTGCACCATAAGTCCATCTGAGCCAACCGAATCGCCTTCCTATGGTAAAACCTCTTTAATGCCAAAAGCCGACGGGTAACAATCCCCCAACCCGGCCGGAGCTTACTGCCACTCACTGGGATCCTATCAGTATACTGACCCATGAACTTTGAAATTTCCTTGGACCACCTGTCCATCCCCTCTGCATAGACCTCATCCCCCAACCTCTCAACCGCTGATCCAACACACTGCCAATTGACCTGCGTCCGAAATAGTTTCCCATCACTGCGGCCACCAGCAATTTCCTTAATCCCGATAGGATAATGATCCGACCCCATCGGATCCGAAAGCACATCCACTTGAAGTCCACTTGCTAAACTACTTGAAACGATAGTCAGATCCAGTAATGACCCTGCACCCCCACCTCTAAACCTAGTAACATGATCCAAATTTATTAAAACGGCGTCCGTACGATTAATCCAGTTAATCAAGTTTATCAATTTCTGAGCCTTGGGGTTATTGTACCAATTTAGAAAGTTAATATTGAAGTCACCAACTATAATATAATGATTCCCAATCATACCTTTAATCCTGTCCAACCACCTAATGTCATCAAAACCATTCGGTGCATAAATGTTGATTATCGCGATCCAGCGATTTTTATACCATATTTTAATCCCTTGCGCCTCATGATCCCGGCTAGTATTGGGAAGATTAATAATTTGTACTGGAATCCTACTTGACACCGCTAAAAGTAAACCACCTCCCCCCCTCGTTAAATTGCCAGGTCTGTCAGCTCGAAATATATTTCTGTTTCTAAAAAACAGCTTATGATTATTGTTCAAAAGCGTTTCTTGAAACGCCCAAATTATGCAATCCCGAAACGTACTAGTCCGCAGCCAGGGCAAGTTTGACCGAATGCCTCTAATGTTCCATTGATATAATAATATATCCATACAACAATCAACAATAAAAACCACTTAAAATACACAAAACAACGAAAAACCAATAAAACTTCCAACACTTACCCCAAAAGACAGTTTTCATAGACGTCCAGAAAAAATACAGTCGTCCCGTCCACCAAGAAAACCAAACCATTAAAAACAGTGTAAAAAACCAACACAAACAACAGACCTTATACATCGTCAGAGTCCGTAAGCATACTTTCATGTTCTGGAGTTGAAATTGATTGTTGTAACTGTCCTTCTTCCTGCTCGACTTCATTCATCAGCTTCATTTTCTTGTCTCTTAGGTGGTTATACAATTCTGATATCACGTCTCTTTTCGCTATTTTACTTTTTGTTGTCATTTCACTGTCTTTTGCTCCCGAATCCTTTTCTACCACATTTTCCGACTTTTGCTGCGACATAACCATCACATCGCAAATATTTAACACTATGTCCATAATTTTGTTGAACTTTTCTTCCACCAGTATAGTTAACTTGTGAAAATTACTCTCTGCTCGTTCTTTATCGACATTTGTTTTGATTTTTGCCGCGTAGTTGTTTGTTGCTTGAAAGTTGAATTGTCGTCGTGCTTCAGCCAGTGTAATGTGATTTTCACTTTTGTATTTTTGGATGTCAGCCTCTTTTTTTTTTATCTCGCAGTCGTTGTCATCAGCCTCGTGCTCTTTCCCACAGTTTGCACATCGTACTTCCATATCTTTACATACTAACTCGGGATGATTATTTCCGCAACGCTTGCATTTCTTCTCGTTTTGACATTTATTCGATGCGTGATTGAAACTTTGACAAATATTGCATCGGCGAGGTCTGTCGACAAATAGTCGGATTTTTTGTCTCATATAGAACATTTTTACGTGTTCCGGTAGTTCGTGTCCATATATCGTTATTAGTACCGTACCCGTAGGAATTACACGTCCTTCCTGTCTGGTAGTAAATCTTCTAACATTGCGAACTATCATTGAATTTTCTTCTTCAATCTCCTCCTGAATCTGGAGGCACGGCAGTGCCTCCGCCAAGTCGAGAGAGGACAGCCGTAAGCATACTTTTCTGGAAGCAACTCAGGGCACTTTTGACCCCCCCATATCTCCGCGCTGGAGTATCCCAAACATTTTAAACTTCAATTATAGAGAGTATTTGGCCCACAGGACCAAAATTTAAAATTACAACTTTCTGTCTTTTCTAGTTCAGGCGATATATGAACTCAAACATTCGATTTTTTGTCACTTCTTACTCACTCGTTCACGCGTCATCAAAAAGATTGGGTAGATCCCGTAGCCCCAGAAACTTGGCATTTAGAAAAAAGGTAGTGTTTAGGATACAAAGAAAGGAAAAATTATAAAATCCAGAAAATTCGAAAAAAAAACATTCGAAAATTCAACAAATTCCATCAAAATTGAAAATAATACGATCTTGTAGTCTTGGAAACTTAAGATTTGGTGTGAAGGTAGTGTTTAACATCCAGAAAAAGAAAACATCAAAAACACCAAAAAAATCGAAAGCAAAATTGAAAAAATCGAAGAAATTGAAAAAACCGAAAATTTGAAGACAATCCGATTTTGTTGCGCTAGAAAATTCAAATTAGGAATAAAGGTAGTGTTTAGGATACAGAAAAAGAAAAATTAAAAAAATCCAGAAAATTCGAAAAAAAAATAAAAAAATTCGAAAAAAATTGAAAAAATGAAAATAATTTGATACGATAACGCTCGTATTTATAAATTAATTTGGATGAAACTAATTGTGTGTATTAAGCTCACCAATGCCTCGACCGAGTTCGTTGGCCAGTTTGGTCCGCCATCTTGTTTCAAGATGGCGGCCATGGAAAAATTTAAAACTAAAATAAATATACAAAAAAGTTAAAAAATCAAGTTTATTTTTTAATTAGGTGTTAGGACTTGATACAAGGATTCCAGAGCATTTTTTGTTTTACCTCTATCTTAAAAATTGGCTGAGATAGAGCAGTTTGAAATTCTAGGGTGGCTGACATTTTGAAACAAAACAGCACATTACAAAAAAACAACGATAAATTTATGGTCAATAATGGTCAAGCAGGTGCAATCCCGAATGAATACTCCGTGTTATTATAACTGTAACTTTGACTTCGAAATTTTGATACGTTGCATTTTCTATTTGTTGATATTTTTGAACTATGATTTACGCTAAGTGAAATGTTGTTGTTGAAGAGGGATTTTCCATGTAAATCCGAAACGTCCAATTTTAATATGTTTTTAATGTTTTATGAAAGTGAATTGTAATGTCTGTAATTTTAATGATTTTAATATAAATTTATAAGTTTTAGTGAACGCGATTTCTCGCAAATTATTTTCTTTCATTGTTGTAATCATTTTCCCAATCATACGCATAAAACTATATATTCATATCCATTAGCGCCAAATTCTCGCCAAACTTCGCGACAATTGGCGAAATCTCGCCAAATTTGGCGACAAAAATAAGTCTTCATAAATGAAGCCAACTTGGCTATAGCTCAATAATTTGGCGAATTTCTTATTCAAATTCAGTGTAAACGAATCTTTTGTAAACGGTTTCTTTGCATTTTAACTTGCTGTTTTCGAGTAACATTAGCTAAAATTTTAAAACGAAGATATAGGAAAGCTACCTTTTCCTGCCGGTACAGGCCGGAGGACTTTTTTATGAGTTGTCGGATGCAATCTATGTTTTGCATTAAATAAAGTAAAACATTGAAAAACAAATCCCACAGGATGGGGATAGTTTGTTTTAGATAGATTTTAAGATAATTGTCCTATTACCTAGTACACCTTCCGTTATTGTTTTGTGTTATTTTCCCCGGATTATGCTTTTCTTTTCTTTTGTTTACGAATTTTGTAATAGAAAAGTTCCGCTATAGACTGGCTACGTTATAGACCTTTTTTTTATAGACAGGTTCATTTTCTTTCACAGGCTTTACTCTATTTAATTTATATATGGAATATTTGTTGTTAAAAGATGTTGGTCGCACAAAAATTTTCACATCTCTCCCTCCCTCCCGACATTACTGGTTGGTTATGACTTGATAGTGCTTTCTAAATAAAATCATGGTGATTCTAAGATTCTCTTGATTTATCTCTAAATTGAACATAAACGATCCTAAGAAAACGGATCAATGAATTACTATATTGGCATGAGGAAATTTAGTTGCAGAAAAATGGAGCATATAGCTAACATTAAGTCTAATAGGAAAACACAGCCTTGGCAAGATCTGGAGGCACTGCAGTGCCTCCGCCAAGTCGAGAGAGGACAGCCATAAGCATACTTTTCTGGAAGCAACTCAGGGCACTTTTGACCCCCCCCCCCCCCCATATCTCTGCGCTGAAGTTTCCCAAAAGTCTGGAACTTCGTTTTTCTAGAGAATGTGGCAAATAAGACCAAAATTTAAAATTACAACTTTCTGTCTTTTCTACTTCAGACGATATATGAACTCAAACATTCGATTTCTTTTCACTCACTCACTCATTCACGCGTCATCAAAAAGATTAGGTAGATTCCGTAGCCCTAGAAAGTTGACATTTGGAAAAAGGGTAGTGTTTAGGATACAAAGAAAAGAAAAATTATAAAATCCGGAAAATTCGAAAGAAAAACATTCGAAAATTCAACGAATTCCATCAAAATTGAAAATCGAAATAATACGATCTTGTAGTCTTAGAAACTTAAAATTTGGTGTGAAGGTAGTGTTTAGCATCCAGAAAAAGAAAACATCAAAAACACCAAAAAAATCGAAAGCAAAATTGAAAAAATCGAAAAAATTGAAAAAAACCGAAAATTTGAAGACAATCCGATTTTGTTGCGCTAGAAACTGCAATATTGGAATAAAGGTAGTATTTAGGATACAAAAAAAGAAGAAAATGAAAAAATCCAGAAAAATCGAAAAAAAAAATTCAAAAATTCGAAAAATTCGAAAAAAATTGAAAAAATGAAAAATATATATCTTTTAACCTTAGAAACTTAAAATTCGGCGTAAAGGTAGTGTTTGGAATTCAGAATAAGGAAAAATTAAAAACACAATAAAAATCGAAAATAAAATTTAAAAATCGGAAAAATCGAAAAACACCGAAAATTTGAAAATATACCGATTTTGTTGCGCTAGAAACTTTGAATTCGGAATGAAGATAGTATTTAGGATAATAATATATAACAAAATAAGGAAAAATTCAAAAATCCGGAAAATTAAAAAATTCGAAAAAGTCTGAAAAATTGAAAATAATTTGATCTTTTAGCCTTAGAAACTTAAAATTCGGCGTAAAGATAGTGTTTAGGTTTCGGAGTAAGGTAAAATGAAAAATATAATAAAATTCGAAAATAAAATTGAAAAAATTGAAAAATAAGGAAAATTTGAAAATAATCCGATTTTATAGCGCTAGAAACTTGAAATTTGGAATAAAGGTGAGATTTAGGATGCTATTTAAGGAAAAAATTTAAAAACACGAAAAATTCGAAAAAAAAAAAAAAAAATCCGCAAAATTCGAAAAAAAAAATGAGAAATTGAAAATTATTCGGTCTCGTAGTCTTCGAAACAGAAAATTTGTGTAAAGGGATTCAGAAAAAGAAAAAAAATTAAAAACACAACAAAAAGCGAAAATAAAATTAAAAAATCGAAAAAAACGAAAATTTGAAAAAAAAAATCGATTTTTTAGAGCTAAAAACTGGAAATTTGGAATAAAGGTAGTATTTAGGATAGAAAAAAAAGGGAAAAATTAAAAAAATCTGGAAAATTCCAAAAATTGAAAAATAATTGATCTTGTAGCTTTAAAAACTAAAAATTCAGCGTAAAGGTAGTGTTATAGAGAAAAATGAAAAATTAAAACACAATGAATTCGAAAAAAAAATTAAAAAAAAAAATCGAAATAGATCGAAAATTTGAAAATAATTCGATTTTGTAGCGCTAGAAACTTGAAATATGGAATAAAGAAGACAAAAAAAGAAAAAATTAAAAAATCTGGAAAATTCGAAAAAAATTAAAAATTGAAAATAATTTGATCTTGCAGTCGTAGAGACTTAAAATGTAGTGTAAAGGTAGTATTTACGATTCAAAAAAGAAACTTTTAAAAATTTGTAAAATTCGAAAATAAAATTGAAATATCGAAATATCTGTAAAAAATCGAAAATTTGAAAACAATTCGACTTTGTAGTTCTAGAAACATGAGTTTTAAGGTAATTGTCCTATTAGCTAGTACACCGCCCCTAATTGTTTTATGTTTTTTTCCCCGGATTATGCTTTTTTTCTTTTTTTTTACGAATTTCGGTATAGAAAAGTTCCGCTATAGACCAGCTGCGTTATGAACGGTTTCTTTATAGACATGTTTGTTTTCTTTCACAGGTTATACTCTATTTAATTTGCATATGAAATATGGATTGTTAAATGATGTTAGCACCAAAAAAATCTTCACAGCTCCCTCTCTCCTCCCGACATTACTGGCTGGTTATGGCTTGATAGTCCTTTCTAAATAAAATCATGGTGACTCTAAGATTACCTTGATTTATCTTTAAATTGAACCTAAATGATCCTAAGAAGACGGATCAAAGAAATACTATATTGGCATTACAATCAGGAAACTTAGAAGTAAAATCGAAAAATCAATAAATTTATAAAAAGTCGAAGGTTTGGAAATTATTCGATTTTGTAGTCCTACCAGCTTGACATTTGGCAGAAAGGTAGGGTGGGCTTAGGATACAAAGTAAGGAAAAATTTAAAAAGCCGGAAAAAAAGACAAAAAAAAAACGAAAAAAAAAAAACTTCGAAAAATCGAAAAGAGTTTGTTTTATTGAAAATTTCCGGGAATTTTAATTTTAGCTTTCTTTTTATCCTAAACAGTACTTTTGTGCTAAATATCAAGTATCTAGGCTGCAAGTAATATCTCAGATGGATAGCATCTTTCCTGGAAGCAATTGAGAGTACTTTTGACTCCCCCCTCCCATAACTTAGTGCTTGCCTAGTTACCTGAAATTTCTTTAAGGTAACTTCTTCGAAAATCAGTGGATGATCTCCAAAAAGAGCCCAAAATGAAGAAAAGGAGGATTACTTACAAAAAGAAGTGAAATCTCATCAAAAAGTCACCTGTAAAAAATGCAGCCAAGTCTCGTAACTCATTTACCGTAAAAAGTACTGAGATCGTATAAAGCCAAGTTTAACTATCTTATTAACTCTGAAATTTTCATTCACAAATCACTCCTAGTTTCTACATCTTTAGTTAATTATTATTTTGTGACTTGGCAATTACGTAGCACGAGAATGTGATGTATATAGTTAGTCTTAATCAAATAATACTATAACATATTAAGGTGTAATAGCTTCCCTGTCCGTATATAATTTGCTTTAGTTAAATTATCCCATCCCATCCCATGACATAGTAAGGTGTAATAACTTTCCTGTGCTGCGTAATTGCCAAGTCACAAAATAATAATTAACTAAAGATGTAGAAACTAGGAGTGATTTGTGAATGAAAATTTCAGAGTTAATAAGATAGTTAAACTTGGCTTTATACGATCTCAGTACTTTTTACGGTAAATGAGTTACGAGACTTGGCTGCATTTTTTACAGGTGACTTTTTGATGAGATTTCTTTTACTGTAATGTCCGTATCGATTCTGAATATTAAAAATCTTGTTGTGATATTCTCATTCATTAGGTTATGTGTTACGTTCGTATCAAATATTTTTTCCTTGTTAACCACCTCACTTGCACATTCGTAGTCTTTCGTAATTAGCAACATTTTATTATTTCTAGTGTATCTGACAGTATCGATTTCTTTGTAACTCTGCAAGCTCTTTTTTATTTCCCGTTTCAGCTGGATTGGGTTAAGTTTATGAATTCCACCCTCTTGACTCTCAGTAATTATTACATATTCTTTTAAGTTTGGTATTATCTTGATTTGTTCTTTTGCTGTGCGTTCATCGTTCCAGTTGTATTTCTTGAATTCTGCACTGTCGAAACCTATACTTTCTTTTATTTTCACTTTCGTCCCCGCCATAATGCAAAACGTACCTGGAGACCAGACTAACTCTCACCAATTTTATCCACACCCTTCCGCTACTACTCCCAAAGACACAAAAAATCAATCGCACCGAAATTGAAATATTTCGATATCCGAAGCCTTTTCCTCACCCGCACTGGAAAATTACCCGCAACGCGCACGTGAAACTCTCAGCTGACGCCAGAACCTCACCCACGCTCACCGGGCAAATACCAACCCTGTAAGCAAAGATGAGAAAGTCAACAGCGAGGATGACAAAGTCGGCAGTGAAGATGATAAAGTTCGCGAAAGTAAACTGTGGTATAAAACTATCCTGCGCCGCCAGCCGCCCACGGGGGTCGCCGGCGTCACGATTACGACCATCGCGCCCAAGCCTCTGAAGAGCTTATAACGCACCAGGGCTTTGTCTCGCCCGGCGCTGCGATCGGCCTAGGGCCGCTCCCCACTGCAGATCCTCAGGTCATTCTACCAGGTGTCGACCTCTAGGTCGTTGCGCCAGTAATCCCATTCATGGGAAACTTCCGCCTGGAACAAACACCTGACGAACCGCCGAAGAACCCCCGACGACTTCGTTCGCGAAACCCCAAAGGGGGAGATGGTCCCTCGGTCATATGTCTAGTTACTCCGACGGCTCTTGCCTTCCCACGGTTTCCGATCATAGACATGCATGGAAGAGCAAGCTACTGGGCTCATCGGCCGTGAGGTTCACATGTTATGCACTAAAAAGAGCGGAAGGTGCCTCTCTCCGACCCAGAACCACGAGGAAATTCGGTTCTTTCCCATAGACGGGATTTGGATAGATCGTTCCTACGCAGTCTGGCGCGAGGTTGAACCCGACTAGGCGGAACTAGCCGGTAACCCAGCGACAACTCCAGTAAACTGTGGTATAATTAAAAACTGCTAAATAAAACAGCTGAAATAAAAAAGGTAAGAAAAGTATATAGTAATAAATGAAACTGATAAAAATAAAGAATTAAGATATTATAAGTGATAGGAAAATTGGGATATGGCTAACAGTTTTAAACATCATGCACCGGCTGTGTATAATGTAGGTCGCGCTCCTATGTTCTCAAGCGATTAGCAGAATGGTGTCATAACAATTCGACCACGGAATGTCTCCCGCTAATCGCTTGCGAGCGTAGGAGCAGGGCATAATTTCCGTTTCCACCGCCGATCGACGATTGGGACTTCAATGATATTATTTCCTTGTGTTTATCCAGTCCTCTTGTCGACGATGCGGATCCTACACACAAGTCAGATGTATGTTCTATATAAAACAAAAAAACAAACAAATAATACTAGCATATTTTATCTTCTGTTAGCAATGCCAATCGATATTATATAAAAACTAGCAGGCTTTGCCCACTAAGCTGGTCGATTTCTCCAAACGAAATATACTCGTGAATTTGATCTTGTGTTTTAAAGCAATATGAACCTTTACCTTGATCGTCCTTCCGCAATGCTGTAAAACGAAATGAATGCCGTTGCGCTGTTATATTTTCTAATTTTTGCACAAAATTTGGGCTATTAAAGACCAACTCATTCATTTTATCATTTACAGTAAGATTTGCTAAAGAACGATATACAATATGCAATATACTAAAACTATCCCTGGAAAATTAACAATGCAAGTTCCATCGAAATCCATTCTGCAAAATTTCTTAAAAAGGCTAATGTTTCATGGGTTCATTCTATAAGTAGCATCGGAGAACAATTATACGATCATCGTTAAAAATATATGCAATATCTCACACACTATTGGACTTAGAAGAAAGTACTTGGTACCATTCGATTTAACATACAAAAAGTCCTTCCGGCCTGTACCGGGAGGAAAAGGTAGCTTTCCTATATCTTCGTTTTAAAATTTTAGCTAATGTTACACGAAAAAAGCAAGTTAAAATACAAAGAAAATGTTTACAAAAGATTCGTTAATACTGAATTTGAATAAGAAATTCGCCAAATTATGGAGCAATAGCCAAACTGGCTTCATTTATGAAGACTTATTTTGGTCGCCAAATTTGGCGATATTTCGCCAAATGTCGCCAAGTTTGGCGAGAATTTGGCGCTAACGGATATGAATATATAGTTTTATGCGTATGATTGGGAAAATTATTACAACAATGAAATTTTTTGTAATGTGCTGTCTTGTTTCAAAATCTCAGCCACCCTAGAATTTCAAACTGCTCTATCTCAGCCATTTTTTAAGATAGAGGTAAACCAAAAAATGCTCTGGAATCCTCGTATCAAGGCCTAACACTTAATTAAAAAATAAATTTGAATTTTTAACTTTTATGTATATTTATTTTAGTTTTAAAATTTTAAATGGCCGCCATCTTGAAACAAAATGGCGGACCAAGCTGGCCAACGAACTCGGTCGAGACATTGGTGACCTTAATACACACAATTAGTTTCATCAAAATTGATTTATAAATACGAGCGTTATCGTATGACATAGGTCAGATATATATATATATATATATATAAATCAACATTTGAACGGAGGGTGGTTTTGGGGTCTGGGGGTCATGATCGGTGAAAATATATCAAAATTTTCCGGAACTGCTTTCCTCCGAACGGCTGTAATAGGTAGCTTTATACATTTTTGTATTGAAAGCTACCTAAAATGCATTAAAATATGTTATCATTTGTCACATAACTATAATACCCGATTTTTAAGGATTTTTTACAAAGTTTGTTACCCTTTTTACACCCTCTAGGGGTGGAGTTTTAGAAAATTCCTTCTTAGTGCGCCTCCACATCCTAATAAGTCTGTTGCCACCAATTTTCATGTTTCTAAGTTCAGTAGTTTGGGCGTTGATGTTCTACCCTGTCAGGACTTTCTTATATATATAGATATAGATAATGAAAAGGAAGTTTTTTGTTTCTAATTTTGGCCCAAAATAGCGTGTCTCTATATGAGAGTTGCAAGATACGCACAAACCGTATTCTCAGACAGAATATTTTGTCCAAAGTGTGACAAACTTACATCGCCGACATGAGTAGACAAGTTAACAAACAATAGCTTGGCGATAATGGCATACGCATGGCGATTCGTTTTTGTCCAAAATCGTCTCAAGCAATTAAATATTATATTAAAAATAAATGTGCAACGTTAAATTAGCACAAATTAAAATAATTTCCAATGGCAAACAGCTGTTTCAGAGCCCTTAAGCTCCATCTTCAGTGCCAACTCAAAAGGTAAAAATAAATTAAAAACTCCTAGGCCATGACCACTTGCCTGCCATCTCTCGCCCCGCGGCCAGATGAAATGGCGTTGAATTTTTCAAAACAACAGCGGAGACGAGGAAACACACGTGACAGAGAGACCAATAGGAACACTCCGCCGACTGGGAAAGTTTAAGTGTGGAGGCGAATAAAGGAGGGGGGACGAAGAGAATGAACTAAGCGAAACGCAGCCAGACGTTTGAAACGCTTTGTACGGCAGAGAAAAAACCAGAAAGGGGGGGGCAATGAGGATGAATTAAATGAAAGGTAGCCAGACATTTGGAAAATTTGGTGTACTGGACAAATCATTAACCAAGCTGCTCGAATTTTTCCATATGTAATAAGCTTCCCAGAAATTTAGGTCGTAAATTGATGAGCATTTCTGAATTATCGCACCTTCCGAAAAATTAAAACTGTGACTTTCAGACCAACAATGGTTAGCTATTGCAGATCGTTTAATATCACAATTTTTAACATAGTTTTTATGCTCCCCCAAACGGTCTCTTAGTTTGACCTATGTACATTTTATCACATTCGCAAGATATTTTATAAATTCCCCAATGTGAAAATCTGTCTATTGGATGTTTGAGGTCTGTAAATTTGATTTTGTTAAACGGTGCATAAACTATTTTAAAGTCGAAACTTTTCAAAATTCTAGATATTTGATGGCTTATTCTCGGAAAATATGGAAGTATAATTAAATTTTCATTGTGAACATTGGAATGCGTACGTTTAATTTGTTTATTATGAATTGAATCAACTATTTCAACAGGATAACCCCGGTCAAAGGCTATTGATTTGATGTAGTCTAACTCCGCTTTGAGTAAACTCTCAGATGAACAAATTTTTAGGGCGCGGTGAACATATGTATTAAAAACAGCCAATTTTTGATTTGGGGGGTGAGATGAAAGACGGTGTGGCGGTAATGATCTGCTGTTGTTTTGAAAAATTCAACGCCATTTCATCTGGCCGGGGGGCGAGAGATGGCAGGCAAGCGGTCATGGCCTAGGAGTTTTTAATTCATTTTTACCTTTTGAGTTGGCACTGAAGATGGAGCTTAAGGGCTCTGAAACAGCTGTTTGCCATTGGAAATTATTTTAATTTGTGCTAATTTAACGTTACACATTTATTTTTAATATAACGGCACAAAGTCTTCCACCTTTTAGATTAAATATTATGTCCAATATGTTGTTACTTTCATCTATAGGCACCCTACCCCAAACCAGTCTTCTTAGTGCGAGTCCCAATTCTCTGGCGGCCAATGTGAGATGCAAATTTAAATGAATTTATTCATTAAGATGAAAATCAGTTCTGGCAACTAGCCGAATCTAGTTTTTCATTAAATAATGCATTTCTTACTCCATTTGTATTTATTGTAAGCAACTGTCTTTCCCCGTAATATCGCGAACTCTTAAGATCAGCAACCGAGTTACGGAGCAATTGCAATCACTTTATCAAGCATTTTACTTCAGTGCAAGTCAAGACAGTTCTACAAACTAGAACTACCTATTTGTTATATGTGGCCTCCACAATGTCATCATTTGCATCTATCTCGAGGCTAACGAAAAAGAAAGGCTATCGCGGTGCTTTACACGTATCTTTTTTTACAGACCGCCGGAGTCACTTGATGCTCGAATGCACCAATGAAGGTGCACGAAAAGAGCATCACATCACTCTAGCGGTCTGTAAAAAAAGATAAGTGGAATGCACCATGGTAACCTGTCATTTTCGTTAGCCTCACATCTATCTGATTAAAGGAGGCTACATTTCTCCCTTTCATCTAGAGTGCCTTTATATATAACAGGCACAGAGCGCCTCCTCAGATTGATATTTTTGTCCAAATTATGACAACCCTCATTTCAGAAGTTTAGCTTGCCCAGATTTTTTCCAAAACAGCCTCGACCAATCAAGTTTTATTTCATCTTATTGTTATATATAAAGGCACTCTACACTCATCAGACCTACAGAAAAAAACATATGTAACAAGGTCAGGTTTTCTTAAATGAGACAGACATTGCTGTTGCAATCTCTCTAAGAGAAAACACTATGTAATCAGAAAGAGAATTTCTCCCTTTTCTGCTGAATTCATCACTATTTTTTTTAAGGTGGTTTAGGTATAGATTCGATTAAAAAATAAATCAAAATAAAATAAAAGGTTACAACTTTTTTTTTTTGCATGCAATTTTCCTAAAAAAAAAAAAATATTTTCTAGATGTCATACTACTCTCTTTTAGTGTGATGTCAAATTGACTCTAGACAAACCAGTTGCTATGTTTTATTTGCTACTAGCAGACTACTAGCTCAGTGCAGTGGAGCTGTCATGTTGCTGTGAGAATGTATGTTGCACAACATCATGGGCTTTGCATGCTTTTGGTGTTGCCCCCCCAAGAGGAGATGATTGTGAGGTTGTGTGTCACCTTTAGTCTGTGGTCTGTAGGATGTGCTGAGCAGTTTCTAAGATCAAACCAGGGAACGCTGAACAGTTCATGAATGCCATGATAAACAAGTCAGTCTATGGTAACTTGTTTACTTTAAGAAAATGAGATTTGAGCTCGTAACACATTTTAGAGTTCGACACCACTTGAAATACACAATAGAAATTAATTCTGTTTGTCCATGCCTTAAAAAAATTAAAAGTGCTAAAAGAGTTTCAACCTTGTTTAAACTGAAACTAAAAATATGAAGAATATATAAAGTAAATGTGCTTAAATATGAAATATGCATTGTTCATTTGAAAATGACAAAATTTAGAGATTCAATTCAGCACTATTTGACAATCTTTAAATTAAAAAAAAAGTTAAATATATTTTTTTAAATGAATGAAAAGTTTTAAAAACATTTCAATCTTTTTCATATCACAGATAGGTTCGACTGTCCATGGAAAATAGTTTTTATAACACAGGAATGAAACAGTTTTTATGTAATTTATAACATTACAAGGCTGGATAAAAAACACACATTGTCTTTTCCTCCAATAAAATCAAAGCTTTTGTTCCTCGAGAACTCCAGAAGGAAACAATCCTTTCACAACAAATTACAACTACTCAAACACTGTTATATACATAGCAGGGAATAGTTGACATGTGCCAGAACAAGACACACACACACACCCTAATCTGAAACATTCTACTGGAAATGTCAGAACGAAGTGAATGATAAAAAACAACATGTGTCACTCATTAACCTAATGCCATCTAGCGACTGTCAAAGACATTTCGTCATTTGGCTAATAGTGTGTGGTGAAAAATAAACAATCAAGGATGGAAATGTGATATAAATGTAAAAGATTGTAATGGAGATGAAATTCAGACTGCTAATTAAAAGAAATGTATATCTTAATATGGAATGGCAAGTGAAAAATAAAACGAATTGATAAAAGATAAAAAATATTTGACTATAAACAGATGAAAGTGACAATGTATGCATGAAGCAATGAGAATAATGGTAAAAGATGAGCAAGCTGTTTGTGCAAGATGGCATCATTACAATACCATCAAAACCTCAAAGGTACTGCATATCCGTAGGAGTCATTTTAAAAAAATCCATTGGGCCCTGTGTGATCGCAATTTTAAACTGTAGGGAAAATTGATATTTTCTTCATAAAGAACTGAAAAAACCCGACCACGTGTGACAGCAGTAGGAGAATCGTGGCCAAATAAGTAATGTTCAATGAATGTTTTTAATTAATCCAACATCTGAGTCTCGGATGCATTGAGACCTGTCTTCGTCTATCCAGAACCAAATGTGCAGATCTCTATGTGCAACAGATTTCCTAGCCAATGCCAACAAACATCTTTTATCAATATACCAGAGGATCCAACCTAGGCCTCCCAGGTTACATAACATACTGCTTGGTGTACAAAACATGGGTAAAACCATTTTTTTAAAATTGAAAACTAATAGATTGTTTACATATCTGATTTAGATTGTCCACAAACACCACCAAAAAGCATTTTTATATGAAAAATATCAATTATGTATTCAAGTAAAGTTTTGAAGTTTATTAAAAGTGATACTTTCGTATTAGCCACATGCCAGAGGTAAATAGCCAAAGATTTTGCTACTTACAGCAGCTTTTTTAATTTTGAATAGTTCAGTGTTTAAACACATAGTTTGAGTATACATCTGTTAAATTTGTGTTTTATTTATTTATTGATGAAGTGTTGATTTCATTATGGAATATTAGCTAAAAACAAACGCTGATCTATTTACATTGTTTTAAGTGCAAAATATTAATCTTCTGTAAATAAGCTGCCTGCAATAGCATACCTGCCAACCTATAAAAATTCCAGTGTAAAACAATATGTGAATGAAATTTTTCACATTTATTCTGTATGTGCCTACAAGATTAAAAAATTACATGCTAATTAACACTTGATAAATAGTAAAATAATGCATATTTTAACACACTCAATGTTAATGTAAACTCAATCAGAAAATACATACTTAATAAAGATTCTTTCAAAAATTCAAATATGCTAGTTAATAGTGCACTTACTAGTTAATTTTAGATTATAATAATTTAGCAATAAATTTTATAAACTGTTATGTACATTTTATAAATTTTGACAATGTTGGACCATTATTCTGGAAGATGTTTCTAAACTGTGATGTTGCAAAGCAGTATGAATGTGCATGAACAGAAAGAAGGAATGGCATCAAGTGCCATAAAGCAAGTGAGATTCGGACCACTTTCTGCAGCTTACGATGTAAGTAATGATTCATACTGTAAATTACATCCATTAGTTATTACTTACTTCAATCCTGTGGAAAATTTATTTGAAAATAATTTGCTCTCCATCCCAAATTTAACTGATAGTGGAACTAGTGAAATAATCAATTTAATTCTAAAAGAATTTAAAGAAATGAACATTCCATTTGAAAATTGTGTCGCTTTTATGACAGTTCTGTTATAAAAGGCAAAAATAAATGGAGAGACTGCTTTTTTAAAGTAATAGAATCCAAATATAATATATTTATGTTGTGCATGCTACTTAATTAATCTTGCTGCTGAAAAAGGTGCAGCAACTTTGCCAGTAAATGTTGACAAAATTTTTGTCGACATTTTCTAAACAAAAGTGTAAAATGTAAAGAGTCAATGATGTAATTCCAAATACTGCAGAATAAAGAAACAAAAAAAGTTTTGAAGCATGTGTGTACTTGCTGACTCTTTCTTTGTAGACAGTGAGATCGACTATTGAGTTTCTTTAAAAACTCAGTAAAGCCCTAACAAAGTAAAATACCTGTTATCTTTCAGCATGTAAAATACCCAAGAAAAAGCCTAGTGTTACTGATGATAAAATTGCAGATAATGTGAGTAACACATCCAATGATATTAATGATAAGATGTCTGAGCATGCAGTAAACAACATTTTTGATTCAATTTAAGATAATACTGCCAAGCAAAAGATTAATAACATCAATACAAATGCTACATCATCAAAAAGACAAAAGGAGGCAAAATGGCAAAGAACTAAAGAGGAATAAATCTACAGAGGAAGCTTCATAAAAAATTTTGTATAAAGGAGAAAAGATATTCCTGTTTTTGTTATCTCTAAAAATGAAAGAATATTCTTTCTTCATATTAAAATGACAATCCAATATTTGACAGAGTAAATGTGACATTTTAGGCTGCATCTCCATTAATTCATAAACTGTGCAATATATTTGCTAGCTGTTATAAGAAATTTTATATAGATTCTTAAAGCCATCTGTAATAATCAAAAAAGCAAATCTTGCAAAAACAGAAAAAATTGCTGGCAATTCCAATAGGAAGTTCAACTAAAGAAGAAATTGAAAAATTGAAGAGATTAGTAAAAAGAATGCTTTTTTGAATTATTATATTGCTGTTTGTGATTATATAGTAAATTTTCAATAGAAAATGTTCTAAAAAATGCTGCAGTGGCAAGTCACACCAGGTTAGGGGATTTTACATTATCTTCAATAATTCTTTTTAGACACTTTTCCATATTTATTGAAGGTAAAAACTGACCATGTTTAAATTGAGGCAGTGGATGTGCTTGAAAATCAATTTTACAGTTTGAAAGTTGATGCAATTTCATCCCATATCACTTTAAACACATTAATATTCAATGGGTTGAGATTGAAAAAATTGAAGTTGCTACAGGACTTTCAAAATATAAAGGACTTTTTGATGTGATGGTATTTGTCCTACTTATTTCACACAGTAACACTAAATGTGAAAAAAATATTTAGTATTGTAAAATAGAACAAAAATGAATTTAGAAGTGGATTATCCAATGACACCCAATGATTTTAAAAACTCACAAGAAGATACCTTCTCATGAACACACATTCAGTAACAGAAATTTAATAAAGTCAAAAAGCTACTACAGCCATTTTTTAAATGTGAAGCTGGGTAATATGTGTAAAAAAATCATCTGCCCAGCTAATTTTACATTCTCCAGATGCTTATAATTCAGCACATGTCAAGAGATGTTGTATTTACATCTCCATGGGAAATAGTAAAATCACTTTAGGAAATATTGCAATATGCAAATTTCTTTCTTTTTCTGGATATTTTTATACAAGGAAATTCTTTTGAATAACTCTCTCTGAAGACTTGATAAGATTTTATATATTTTTGGAGGAAGAAAATGTAAGACACGCATATAAAATGATATATTTTGTTGACCAATCAATGGTGAAAACTACAATTTTAGAAGCATCCATTTGAAATTAATCAATCAATCAACCAATGCCATCACAGTACTTTCTTACCAAACAATAGCTACAAATATCACATTTTTAAAGGTTTTTTTTTTTTTTTTTTTAAAGATATAATAAAACTCAAATTTAAGGGAATGTTAAATATATAGATAGATAGATAAGGAAAAGAGAACTGTTAAAATAGTATAAAAGCATTATTTAAAAAAAAAAAAAAAAACTATCAAAGCATAAAAAAATGTTCCAAGAGCATAAATTTTATGTTCTAAGTGTAGCAGCCATGCTTAGATTAAAAAAAAAAAAATCATTCTTGAAAATAAATATAGAAATATATAAGTATATATACATATATACTTTACTAACCATAAAATCAGTAAATTGTGATACGGTTTTTACACAAATTGCATTTGCAAGTGAATTTTTTTCCAAATTCTACAGTGTAAAAATTAAAATTATGCAATGTTTAGTTTTTTTTAAGCATAACTCAAAACTATTTGGAAGAATGAGCTGTAATTTTGAAATCACATTTTTTAAGTCGTCGTTTATTAAATCGACTTATGTTAAAAATATCATAGATTCTTTTTTTTACAAATTAATTTTAAAAATATATTTTTTGAAAAAAAAAAAAAAAAAAAAAAGGAATTGTAACCCATGAATTTTTAGACAGAAAAAGAATTTTAGAAGTTTCAAATATGAGAATATTAAATTACAGCTCATTCTGCCAAATAGTTTTTGGGTTATGCTTTTAAAACTACTCACATTGTAATATGTTTTGCAATGACTAAAGGAGAACTTAGTATGAATTCCAAACTTTAAACAATCGTAATTTCTAAATTATTGGACTGACTGACTTCCTGTTTAATATCCAAAGGTAAAATCTACAGAAAAGAAAAATCTAAATTTGCTGTAGAAACTGGGTGAAAATTTCAGAGTTTCAAAACATTTTAGTATGATGGCTCTATAGCTTTTTTTCCCCCCTGCATAAATTGAAAAAAGACAATTTTCAATCGAATGGTTGTTTTCATTTTTCTCTGCAATAATTTGGCAATTAAAATGCAAGAGGTATCCTTTTTTTCTGTTTTACACGGACTGTGCATTTAAAAATATAAGTACTAAAAAAATACTTTTTCAACTAGAAAAAATATTTATTTTAATTAGTTTACAACATAAAAATTGTTTTTTTATACAAATTTATACACATGGAGCTACATAAAACAGCACAGAAGAAATTTCTATGAAATTATGAGCTGCTACTTGGAGGTGGTGGTGGAGGGGGAGGTGGTGGCATAGGAGGTCTGACACTACGTGGAGCTGGAGGTGGTGGTATTGGGCCAGGTGGAGGAGGAGGCATAGCTGTTCTTCCAGGTGGAAATGGTGGCGGCGGTGGACCTAAGAATAGAAAGAATGACAAAAGGCTTACCATAAGTTAGTTAAACTACTAAATATCAAACAGAACTATTATAGCAATTGCTATTTTTTTATTAAAATTATTTCATAACCATATTTATGAATGCATACTAACAAGACTATTGACCTCTGAATCATTGATTCCGAAAATATATTTTAGTGTTCATTTGCCTAATTACCTGATCATGGGAATTTTTCACTATTGCTCTTAATTTTTTATCCAATTCGATCCAATAAATTATAAAACGTAGATTATACAGAAAATATCCAAAGCAAAAGATCCTTTGATCAGCATAACCAAATCATTTATTTTAGAAATCCCATAAGTGCAGGATTTCAAGTTTTGAGATATTTAAGAAAAGTTGTCTAATAATGACTATATAATTTTATAAACCAACAAACATATCAAGGAATGGAAAAAAGGATACACAGAACATTATTTCAGTCCCCCCCCCCCCCACCAATTTAAGAGTTATCAATAAATCAATAAGTATAAGAAAAAGCATAAACTAATTTAGAATATTTTTCAGTTATGGGGTGGGGTTTCTGCAATAAAGAATTCAATTAGAAGATGAATTCTGGAACAAACTCCAACAAGTTAAAACTAAGGACACAACAGACAGGGCTGCCACTGCCAAATGACACTGAAAATAGTAGCTTTAGTAACCTTAAAAAAAAAAAATAAAATAAAAAAAATAAATAAATAATAATTAAAAAAAATAGTAGCATTTACACAAAAATAGTAGTTAAAATAGTTGCATACCTACTTTAAAAAGAGGGAAGAAAAAAAAAATGTATCTATGATAACTGAAAGGATATTCTGAATGTCCACATCTTATTTCAGAGTTTATGTTTTTGCTCAAATCATTCAATAAAAAATATGTTGGTTTATCCCAAAAATAAGGCTTTAGTTATGAAATAAGTAAGCTTGGTTCTTCCAAGATGAAAATTATCAGGTACAGGAAACATAGGAGTCAAAACTTCTTCCAGATCATCCCGGACACTACTTACCATCAGGCATTCCATTTGGTGAAATAAACAAAGCGGGGAAGTTTTCTTTGAGGAGCAACAGTGTTATAATGTGCGATGTTGCAAATCCCACACAAAGTAAGAAAATACTGCATAATAAATAAAGTATGAAATTTGCCAATTGATAGCAGAAAAAAATTGCAGATTTCAACAATTGATTGCAGGGGAAAATAGACAAAAAGTTGGTCCATTATCGTGTAAAAAAAAAAAAAAAAAAAAAATTAAAAATTTTGTCAAACTTTTGCGGACTTCGTGACTGCGAATTTAGTCAAACAATCGCATAAGAAATTGAGAATTTAATAAGTTGCGCAAAAAATAAAGAATTTTGTCAGTCAATCATAAAAAGAAAATTACGAATTTTGATAAACTATTGTGGTAAAGAGTGGCGAATTTCGGCAAAAGATCTTTGAAAGAAAGGGTGAATTTTATCAATCGGTCGTGGAAAAAATATTATAGCAAATTTCGACAAATAATTGCAAAAAAAATTTATTTTGTCAATCGGTCGCTGAAGACATTAGTGAAATTTAGCAAAGAATCACAGGAAATATTCTTGAATTCCGTGAAACGGTTGGCGAAAAAAAATGAAAAAAAATTTGTAATCAGTCGTGGGAAAAATCACAAAACTCCTCCAAGGATCATTAAAAAATATATATTGTAAATGTCATCAGACATTACGGAAAGAAATAGCTACTTTCGTCAATCTATTCAGGAAAAAAATTGCTAATTTTACCAATTCATCGCAGAAAAAAAATCGTGAATTTCCTTAAATGACCGTGGAAAAAATCTTGAGTTTTATAGAAGGTCGCGGAAACAAATGGCGATTTTCATCATTCGATCATGGAAAAATCATCGCAAATTTCGCCAAAAGAGCCCAAAAAAATGCAAATTTAGTCTTATGATCCGGGACAAAAAAGCATGAATTTCCTCAAACAATTGCACAAAACATCGAGAATTTAATCAAATGATTGTGCAAAAAATTAAGAATTTCGTGAGTTGATCGTGAAAAAGAAAATCACAAATTTCGACAAATGATTGGAGAAAAGAATAGAGAATTTCATTAAAAGATCTCTGAAACAAATAGTGAATTTCATGAATCAGTCGTGAAAAAAATATCTATTGTGAATTTCAACAAATGATTGCAAAATAAATTAATAAATAAAAATCAATTTCTTCAATCGGTTGCAGGAAAAATTCAAGAAATTTGGCAAAGGTGGGGGGGAAAGGTGAATTCTGTGAAACGATCACCGGAAAAAAATAGTAAAATTTGCAATAGGTCATGGTCATGAGAAAGATTGCAAAATCTACCCCAACAATTGTAGAAAAATATCACGAATTGAATCAAAGATTGCGGAAAGAAATAGCTGTCAATTAATCGTGAAAAATAATTGTGAATTACCAATTCATTGCAGAAAAAAATCGTGAATCTCCTCAAACGACCATGGAAAAATAGTAGCTGGAATTAAAAAAAAGTCGCCTTTTTTACATTTTTATTAAAATAGTCGCTTTTTGATGGTTTTCGGCCTAAAATAGTCACCTGAAGCTGAAAATAGTCACAAATGGCAGCACTGGACAGAGTAGAGATCTGCACGGGCCGAAATTTCAAGGTCTTAAGAAAGTGGGAAACTCAAACCATTTTAAATACATTATGAAATTAAAAAACTTCATTTAAGTAATTTACTTTCTACTCAACAGGATTTTAATAAGAATGTGGCCTTTTCTACTTTCTCCAATATGTAATGCATATAAAATTGCATTTCACATTTTGAATAAAAAATTCAATTTTAGCCACAAAGGAGCTTATTTTGGTACCAATTTTCTTTATATAAAATTTTATCAATCAAGTTTTAAAATATGTATGCAGAGTAACATGCATTTGAAAACAGTTATGTTTTCTGAATCCAAGGCTTCAGAATATAATTGTGCTTTACTTTTTTGTAATTATTAAGATATTTGTAGCATTATTAAGAGGTTCAAACAACTTTTGAATTCCCATTACATTTAAAAGTAAAAAAAAAAATAATAACTTTATTGTTCCAATGAGCTAGTGTTTTAAATATTGCAAGCTATCAATGAGAACAGAAGGAACAATAATACACATGAAAAATCTGTAATTAACGAACACACAACTAAAGAATTTTGCTTTGGTCATATGACAAAATTACAACGGGAAGACACATGTTGGAAAAGTTAGAATTGAATTAAAGTTAAAGGACATTTAGTGTGATGTTAGTGCTAAGGAACACTTGTTAAGCCACATAAGACATTTGACAGTCTGGATAAATCAAACCCAATTTTGATTTGTATAGTTTAAAACTTAATAATTTAAAATATGTCTTATGTGAACGTAACAACACAAAACTTCATATTAAAGGAAGATTTGCAAAATGCAATCATCATATAAAATTCTCTATAAAAACATTTAAATAAAAATACACTGGAAAATACGTACCAAATGGCTGCCGAGGAAATTGCATTCCAGGCATTGGGGGCCCAGGTCTCATACCAGGAAGAGGAGGAGGTGGTACACCTTGAGCAAAAGGTGAAATACCAGGGGGTAAGCCTACAAAATAATAATGAAAACATCAATAAACTAATATAATTTTTATCAAACATATCAATACCACGGCCACATAAAGTGCTTATGTATGTATACTTTGGTGAAACAATAGATGAGGGCTTTCAATTACATTAACTCATTGAGTAGCATATTTATTTCAAGAAATTTTCTCAAAAATATAGTTATTATTTTGTACTAAATTGGGAATGGGCCATTCTATGTAAAATCAACAAATTTAAAGAAAACTCGTTGTGCCGTAGTCACAGATTTTTTAAAAATTTTACCACTGACTAAATGTTTGAAAGAATTACAGCAAATGACCTAAAACCTGCACAGTCTTTAATGTAAATATTGAAAACTGACGATGATATTGGATTTTCTGGCTTCAGAGCTAATCTAATTAAAGGTAAAACAACAGAGTTGCTATTTTATGCTAAGCAGATGACTAAAAATGAAGTTATTTGAAGAAAATAGTACTGTGAATTATATAAACCTTGATGTTGCTACAAATAAATATAAAATGAAATGATAAAATCAGTGACAGTGTTTTAGAGCCACGGAATGTGAATTCTAACCTTGATGAAAGTTCTAATGATGCACATGAAAATGACAAAATGCTTTTATATAAAGGTTCGACTTTCGGAAACAAATACCTCATGTTTTAGAATAGCAAAACTATAACTGACCAGGAAATAACAACATATATGAAAATAAATAAATAAGTACATAAATTCAAATTACAACATCCTACAATGTTAAAACAAGTTATTAAAAAGAAAGTTTGAACATTTTTACAAGTTTTTATTTAACTCGCTTTGTATGGATGTTTGCATGGTTGGAATCCTGCAATGTTAATTTCACCCACTTCCGGTTAAGCTATTGACTTGAAATTTGGCACACTTATACATCTTGCATGAGAATACAATTTTTTTTAAAAATTAGCTGGTTCTGTGCATTAAAACCTCCTAAAACATCGGCCCAAAATTTGTATTTTCCTCATACAAATAACACTGTGTTTGTTTAATTGGAAAAATAGCTTGATTGTTGCAACTCAAACATTTTAACCCTATTGTTGCCACCATCAAATTGCTGTCAGCATTGGGCAACACAGATATTAGTGCTTTATAATATAGATTGACTTTTAAAAATTTCATTTCTAACATATATTTGTTCATACACAAAATTTGGCAATCAAAAATAAATCACCATAAATGAGGCCAACTTGGCTATAGCTGAATAATTTGCTGAAATTATCATTCAACAAAAACTAGTAATGAATATTCTATAATCAGATTCCTTGCATTTTAGCTTTGAGTTTTCGAGTAAAATTAGCTAAAATCTGAAAACCAAGAAATAGGGCAGCTATCTTTTCCTCCTGATACAGTCTAGAAGGACTCTTTTCAGCTCAAGGCGGAAAAATTTCTATTTACCCATCATTTTTTCTTTCATTGGATTTGTTAACAAGTTTTTCAGATTTCTTGCTAAATGTCCCAGGTTTTATCAATTTTTTTTTTTTTTTTTAAGCAGCAAGAAATGATTCTGTATTATTGAATAAGACCAAAAATATAAAATAAATGTAAAAATCAGTTTATTTTTAAAAACAAGGTTTTATTTAAAGTGCACTACCAATTAGAAAATGATTTTTTCTCAGCCAGAATAAGAAAAGCATTTCTGGATTGCATGTATGACTAAATGACATGGATATGACTAAAAATAGAAACTTGGGCATTCAGAAAACATTAAACTGCATGATTAGTTAATTTGCACAACACAAATTTTTGTAAGAGGTTACTTGGTAACAAAACACTTTCTGAGCATCCCAAGCTCTTATTTTTTGTCATATGTTATACCCAGAAAAATTTTCTTATTCTGGCTGAGAAAAAATTATTTTTTTATATATTTATTTTGAATAATTTTTATATGCCTCAATTTCTCTTGTTTCCCATTAATATAATTTGTTGTTATTTTAGGAGTAAAATATTAAATATATACTTTCTTTTAGTTGTTTTTATAGAGAATTTAATCATGTTTACATTATTTTCATTTTTTAAAATTTATTTTATTTGAGTAAATTTTCTTTAAGACTATTTCTACTGGTATCAAATGATACCCTTTAAAGTTTTAATTTACTTTAACTGTAACTTTTAAAGCTAATAAGTATAAAAATAAGTCTTCAATATAATAAAAATAATTTCTGATTGGTTTATTCTAAAAATTACAAATAAAATAATGATAAATTGAAATCTTTTAAAAGATGTCATTTGACATTAAGTAGAAATAGTGGTAATGACCTGAAATCTAAAAAATTCTAAAACTTGCACAAGATCTCTGCACAAACTGTGCGGATTTTGGGTCTTCTACTTCAGTAATAATATTTAGCTTTAAAAACAATAACCAAAACTATTTCATGAAAATCCACACATTTTTCTACAATTTACACTACTACCAAACTTTGTCACTTTCTGTACTTTTATTATAAAACTACCTTTAAACAATTACTTTTAAAAAATTCAAAATTTTTCAAATTATCATCTGGCATAGATGATCAGAATGCAGTTTTCCCAAGCTAAATTGAATATATTTTTGCATTTGGGCATTACTAGAAGATTTTCTAACTGCAAACTTATTGCATGTTTTTAGCTTATAAAAATTAATGAGTTAAAGCAAGAAATCTTTGGCATAAGCCACCAATAATGGGTTAAAATAAAGCCATCTAAATAAGTAAGAAGAAAGAAACAGTAGTCTGAATAGTTATTTTCAACATTTTAAATATGTTGCTAAATTGAAAAGTTGTCTTAGAAAACATTTTTTGTAATCAAGACTTGATTAAAATTTGAGCTAATGGCTGTGGTCCCCTTGATTTTTAAAGACATCAAATTTAATGTGCATGTCTCTAAAATTGAATCTTTAAGTAGTTTTTGATCATGTAGTAATTAAATCTATATTTTGGACTTTTAGAGTAAGACAAAATTAAAAGTATGTATTGATATAAATATGTATCTATAGATTTCTACATGTATTTTAAGATATTGAGATATACTTAATTTTTTGTGACAGTATAGGAAGAGGGCTCAGAATGAACAACATACCGACGGTCCCCATCTTGGCTTGATCAAGCCTAGTTAGTAATAATTTTTTTTTTTTTTTAAGTTTAGAGAAGGGGGACCCCCCCCCTGCAAATTCAAGGAATTCAACAATGAATTTTACCACTTATTTCACATTGTTATGTAAATAAATTAAAAAAAATTGTCATGTGAAAATCACTAGAATAATTATAAAACAAAACCATTATTATTTGATTTATTCTAAGGTTTTATTTATTTTTAGTCTTAAGATTTTAATGAAGTAACTATAACATAAATGCCAATATTTATGTTGTGGCTGAAGAAAGATTGAACACAGCAAATTATGACATGCCAATCAACGGAGATCTGGGGCAAAGATTAAATACCTTTAAGAACAAAAAAATTGGGAGAAATACACTATTAAGTGGCATGATTGGTTGGTGGCACTACTTCATCTTTTGCACATGGGACCTTAACAGACTGGCACCCCTGTTTAAAGCAGAATCTGACCCACTACAAACATAAATGATTGAGTCGGATTCGAACCCAACATCTTTTGTCTAATAACCAGCACCCAAACCACTAGACAAGCAACACTATTAAGCATTGAAATTGCTTAATAGTTAGTTAATTGCTTAGCTCAAAAAACTTATTACAGGATTAATGACATTTAAGAATATATTTTATAGGCATATTGAATAACAGAACAATATTATACTTTATGTGTAAAGTGTAATATTTTTTATAAATTAATGATAGATTTTTAAAATAAATACACAGATAAAACATACATTTACAAACGATCTCTAAATAGCTTTCTTAAATTGTTTTTAAACTCTATTTAAACGGACAGAGTCAAAAAAGCTTATCACCAATTAGTGAAAATAATAAATAATGATACAAACCTATAGGAGGTGGTGGAGGAGGCAATGGTGGCTGATCAGATGACTTCGGCGGAGGCGGTGGAGCTTCCGAAGAGGGTGGCATGGGTATTTGTGATGGAGCAGATGATGAAGGTGGCAAAGGCGGAGGTGGTGGAGGCATACCTCCATAAGTTGAAACTGAGGGAGGAGCAGGAGGAGGTGGAGGAATATGACCTGAAATGAAAGAAGGAAAAAATTTAATAAAAAAAAATGGCTTACATATTTTCTTAAAATTTTTAGAATTAAAAGTTAATTATGAGTATTTATATATTAAACCAACTTAAAAGGAGATTTTACTTTGTTGGATACAAAAATGAGAGAAAAAATCCTTGTAGAGGTTTGAATATAGATTGAGTTATTCCAATTATTTATGCAATTATGACTGTTTAAACTGTAGATCTGCTGAAAAGCAGATAGTTTCATGTTACCATTCAATTTTTATCAAATCCATGTTTTTCAACACATGGTGTAGTATAGCATTCATACTGATAAACTGATTATCAAAAAATTAGCCAGGCTTGAAAGTTCAAAGATAATTATTCTTTAGGAGGGCAGTGAACTTATTTAACTTTTAAAAAGTTAACTGCTAATTATTTTTTCCTAGGCTTTAAAATTGAAAACACACAAATTTCATAGGTTGATTTTCAAACAAGTGTCATTTTGTTTTCTGTGGGTCAATTTCATTAAAAGTAGATTCATGACTGGCAAATTTAACTGACTTTACCAATATGGTATAGCATTTCAGATGACTGTAAGAGGCACCATGCTGCATGGCACAAAGTCATGCATGCTGCCAACACTCATTTTAAAATAAGGATACCACCAACAATTTATATATATACAAGGTATATCCACAAAGTAAGTTCCGTTTGGTTATATAAAAAAAAAAAAACGTGTACAGATACAAAAAAAATATTTATTGTACAAAAATCTACAACTGTGAAACTACTTTTCTACATAGCTTCCGAAATTTTGTAGGCACTTGTTGTAGCGTGCCACAAGGTTTTGTATGCCTTCTTCATAGAAGGTTGCCGCCTGTGTTTTCAACCATGTGGTTACATGTTCTTTCAGCTCGTCATCATCGGTGAAGTGTTGACCACCAAGGAAAGATTTGAAGTGTAAGAAGAGATGGAAGTCGCCAGTTCATCAGTAACCAAAGACGGGCATCCACTTCGTTCTTCATCGTGCACTTTTTCACGTCCTTCATTAAACTGTCTGACCCATCTTCTAACCATTGAATCACTCATAGCATTTTGTCCGTAAACCTCGCAGATTTGCGATAAATTTCACTTGGTTTAACTTTCTTTACATTGAGAAATGAATCACAGATCTGATTTCACAAGCGGCGGCATTTTCAATTAAAGCTGACATTCTAAAGAAGCACGACAAATAACACGTCAGCAGCAGCGATCTGAAAATGGCGTACATTTCTTCTCCTTCAGTCAGAGTAACTGCCGCGCATGCTCGTTGCTGCGAATAGAAATAGAAACGGAACTTACTTTGTGGATATACCTCGTATCTATATCTATATATATATATACTGCATACAAAAAATTATCAACATAGACAAAAATATACCTGTTTAGTGGAGAAGAAAAAGAAAATCCTTTTTTTTTTTTTTTTTTTTACTTAATCCTTCAGAGAGAAAAATATTCTTAAAAAATGCCTACATTTAGTCTTACAAAGTGGACCACTATCTTAGGCATATAAAATTGCATGTGAATAGAAAAATAATCCTAGAAGTATTTAGATATTCTTGAGAAAGAAATTATTACATTTATTAAGTTGTTTAAGAAAAGGAGAACAGGCATTTTCCCATAATTTTAACTTTCAAGAATAAGAAACTGCTCATATTCAACTTAACAACATTTTTAAACTTCCAATTTTACATTTTCTCATTCTTGTTGCCATAATTAAACATGTTCTTGCTCTACATTAATGTTTAATACTGTACTATCGCTGTGAGACCCTTACCATCCATTTAATAGTGAAATAGAACAGGGACGGTAAGGAAAATCACTACCTATTTTTAGGCACGTCATGTCAAGCCTAAGTGGTAGCCACAACAACGTTCATTGATTTTTAGCAAGTTATTTACATTGAACTAAATAACAAAATTCTTTTAATTTACATCTAAAAATTCAGGAATAAATCTTGGGGACAGTAAGACTACCAACAAACCACAAGGCTTGAAATCAATATTTAAACTGATTTAAATTCTGCAGAAAATTTCCTGTCAAAGAACTACAGCCATTTTCCTCTCTAGCACAGTTCTGTATGAAAAAAAAAGTTGAAAAAGACTCTGTGGCTGCATTTGAAGTGATTCTCTCCATAATTTTAGAAAGATGGGTGGTAAGGAATCTAAAATCCCAAGACAGAGTTTTTAAAAATAATAACCGTAAAAAATTTGTGCAGCCTAATTTTGTTACATCTATATATATATATATATATAAATAAGCCGTTCTTGGTATGTTTGTTCCTTATACAAATCTACAGTTTTTGCCCGATTTGAACAAAACTTTATGTGCATATACTTTAGAATACGAGTAAAATTACTGTCAACTTTAAAAATTTATCAGACCAATCTTTACCACTTTTTTCAAACATCTCCCATAGTTTATCATTGCATAAATCCATTTTCTTTTTCAATTTCTAATGCAATTTCTTTCCTGTTGCCAAAAAAAAAAAAAAAAAGTATGGACAATATTTTAATGAACTAATAAAAATTCAGACTCTCTCACTATAATTTTAAATCTAAAACTGACGTCATTTTGGGCAGATTATGTGATTTTTTTCGCATATTATAAAGATTACTATAAATCCGTTTAAACAACATAGTACATTTATTTAAATGTGTTTGGAGAAAAAAATAAATAACGTAGCTCCTAATTTTACGAAGCTAAATTGTTTCCACTGGTTTGTTAATAGTTAAGTAAATTTTTCAAGAAATAAAAACATTTTTGCGTATTCAAGCCTCATGATTCAATTTATTCTATATTATCAAAAATCGTCTGTCTGTCAAATATTGACATTTAGAAATCATTACATCGTAACTTTTTTTAGCTTGAGCTTCAACCAAGGAGGCATATTTAAGTTCTTTGAATTTTGGCGGAGAATAATTGCCCACTATTAATAAAAATTGGATTTAAAGAAAACAATACAGTATTTTCTATTAATTAATTAATTATTTAAAGATGAGTATTAAAACAAAGTGGATTAAAAATAAAATGGTTTATCAGAAGAAAATGACATAATTGATTTAATGTAAAACATTCATTTTAATTTTAAAAACTGATATATTATTTTATATGTTCGACAAAGTAGGGTTATTTTAATTTTACCAGTTTTGAAATTATATTCCAATTCTTAAAAGAATGATATATTTTTGAGAAATAATGTTTTGCATCAAAACTCACATAATTTCAAAACACAATTTTAGCAAATTATGTTTAAATTACATTCTAAATATAATTTCTTAGGTAAATTTAATATTTAATAATATTAATGTTTAATTTTTTTTTTTTTTTGTGTACAATAATATTGGAATTCTTTAAGCACTTTCATGTTTTAAATAGATAATGTGCAGGTGATGTCACACACTCAAGTAAAGATGTATTTCTCAACTAATTGCAGGCGAAAAGTAACTATATTACGATAATTCTTTTACCTCATGTGCAAATAATTAGAGATTATTTAATTGTGCTTAATTATTACCTTTTTAAAAAAATAAATAAAAACATTTTGTCACAAACATCAACAAAACTTTTTATTCTATTTATTCCCTTATTCCAAAGATATTGTGTTATCGTCTGCTGCCATAGCAACATGATAAATTAAATTTCATTTAAAAAAATACACAGTAGTAGGAAAATATTTTTCTACATATTACATGGATACATTTGGTTGTACTTATTTTTAATTTTGGTCTTAGAATTAAATTCATGAACTCCTGTGCATAGAATGGGTTAAACAGCTAGTATTAATATAAAACAATAGTTCTAGATTTGTTAAAAAAATTCAGTACTACTTTTCTTGAAACAATTTTATCCAGGCATCTCCAAACTTTAAAAACCAGTATCAGTAACTCTGTGAAATCTGCACAGTTCAGGTTGGTAGGTTTTGCAGATTTTTGTTCGCATTTTACAAACCCCACATTCCTTTTATACTAGACTATCTGTTATGGATTTTGAATAGTGAAAGCTGACTTGATATGCAGCCAGTTAGTATCCACTGAAGCAAATTGTTTTAATGATGTCTTATTAAAGTGTTACAAATTAGTTTTAAAAGAATGTGGTGATAGATTTTAGTTCATTTTTGCAGGCAAAATTTTAGTACAAAAAGTGTTTTAATGTACGATGTTGTGCAAGTGACGGATGGAGATGTTTTCAACTCAAAGATGAAAGTTTAGTTTCAAAGCATTCTTGTAGGTCAAGACATTATCTTTTCCCGAATAACAAGAAAGTAGCTGTTGTTTCTCCATTGTATAATGAAGTGCCAGCAACTTGCAACATGTTCATCTGTTTCATTTTATTTCTGTTACTATGGTTTCATAGGTATTTTCACCTTTACTATGGATTATGTGTGTTTTAGTAAACATACTGTTCAGGCCAACTTTGTTTATGTGTTGTCTGAATATGAGTTCATTATCAGGCATGTTTAACCGCTTCCCTTAAAAAAAATTTGAAAAAAATTGCAAAAAAGCATCACATTTTTTAATTTTATTATTAATTACAAGGAAACAAAACAAAATATGTAGGTTTTAAGTTGAATTTTTCATTTTTTACAGGTGTAAAAGCATTTAGTTTTAATATTAGTTTACTATTCCGAGTTATCTCGGGCAAATGGAAAAAAGTTAAATATTAGTCTTTGTATGATAGTTTTTGAAACAAGGGACAACACAAAGTGATACCTGACATTCCGTACACTGGTATCTGGTCTCTTTTCTTACTGGCTGACCTCTGGAACTCTTTTACGGGAGTTTTTATTTCTTTTTTATTGTCTTCAATAAGGCTACATACAGAAGAATCACTTCCACTATTTTCAAAGTCTACCTTTTTATAATCACTATCTGAAAAATCATCACTTTCGTTATCTTGCATCATCACCATTATTATTTTTTTTGTCAACGCAACTATCCTTCTTTATACATTACTAATCCACAAGCCGACGTATACAATGCAATAGGGAAAACACGTGACCAGTCCCGCCAAAAGAACCGCAAAACCAACAAAACTTGGCAAACTGCCAATCAAAGCTGAATATTTCCTTTCATTTTCTCCAGGCCGAGTAAAACCATGATAAAACATACCGCACTGAAAAATTTGGCTTCGCCCGAGTTTTCTCGAGATAATAATTAACTGCAATATATACGGACCCGAGATAATAAGGCAAGCGGTTAATAAGGAAAGTAGTGCTATTCTTATGAATGCATATGTGTTTAGGGGGAGGTGAAATACGCTAAGAACATTTCAGAAAGTAAAATTCTATACATATCTTTTTCTAGTTTTTCCTAAAATATTGTCCGAGGGTTATAATTTTATTTCATAGATTTATCTCTTGCAGTGCTGAATTAAGTTGTTTCCATAAATAAAATGTTAATACTTTAAGAAATGAATTTACATTTAAAGTGTATGAAGTGGGAGTTGTTTTCCCCTCTTTTCTTTGAAGTCATGTTTTTAACTTTTCAATTTCTATTTCTTACTTTTAAGGTCATACAGATATTTTGAGTTATGGGACTTTACTTTTTTAAGGGTTTGGGTGAAGATTCTGTATGTGTTAACCAGGATTTGTTTGGCACTTTTGTTTTGATACCTTAGGTATTCTATATGCTGGTATCCACGTTGAATATCGAGGTTTTTTTTCATGAGGCAAAGTATGAGATGAAACTGAGTATAATATCTGTTGAAGATGAATTATATTTGAGGGAGAGGTGGAGGAAAAATCCATTAAAGCCATTGTAATATTAAGTTAGTCATTTACAGTTTGCAGTTAATTATATTTAAAGCTAAATTGAATTAGGGTTAAAATCTGAATTCTGTAAAAAGGTTTTTGTTTGGGTACTCCAGTTCATGCTGGTGAGAACATGTTGACACAGAGTCAAACAATCTGTATGAAATGTTAAATATTGATCTTGGTGAACATGTGTCACTTGTTTTTATTTTGAAATAACTTTTAATTTTTATTCTTGTTTTTATTTAAATCTGTTAAATAAAATTTAGTTATTTTAATTCAGTCTGTTATTCTTTCAAGACACAATACATATGGCTTATATCTGTAGTTGGTTTGTTTTCAGCTTTATTCTCTCAACTAATTAGCTGGGGCAATTCATTACAGCTTATTCGCTCCATTAGCGTCAATACTCTGTTCCTAGTTTTATTATGTTAGCAATGACCTTTGGTAATTTCTAGCTATCAAGCAATGCATCTGGTTAAAGAGGCGCACCATGATCCCAGATATATTTTAGCCAATTAAAAAAAAGTTGCACTCTTTTCTATACTTCTGCCATCTACTGGGAATAATTCTGTCTAATCCATGCCACTTGCGAGCATTTTCTCTGGACTATGATATAGTAAAAATGCCTGGAATCTCACTCAAACGAGCCTGGTTTAAAAAGATCGTTATGGAACTAAAAAGAATAAAAATCAGGTCCCAAGTGAACTTATTCTCTCTATGTTATCATTTCGTTTCGACTATACACTCTAACTCAGATGATGAGAAAAAGAAATGATGCCCAGGTTTGCGTCAGAAAAAGTATTGAAGCACAAATCCTTTCATGTATATATGCAAATACATTTGTAACATTTTTTAATCGTCTGAGTGTTACCTCTAAGCTTGCTCCTTTTTGTCCCTTACACACAACTACTAAGTATTCGGTACTCGGCACATGGCATTCGTCTGAGTACTCTATACTCTGTCAAAGCAGTACTCGGTGCACCACTAAATGAATGTATGAATAAGACAACAGCAAACAACTTTTTAGACCATAAACAACTATGATTGCCATAATGACAAGAATAAAAAATTTCTATCAATATTAAAAAATTCTCCTTTATATTTGGTCTACCCTTGTAATATTTTATTGAATCATACTTGAAAATCCCTAATCTTAAGAAATAATGCATATGCAGTAGTACTCGTAAGTGATACAAAATTTCTGAATAAAAGGTTATTCACTAGCATATTTTATGAGGTGTGCTTATGGCTCACTCTACTTAAAAAATACTGAAATTAAAAAGAATAAGAAGTATCATTAAAATTTTCAAGATTAAACTTTTAAGACTATAACCAATAAAATATCACTCCTGTTGTACTTACTTGTTGGGGGATGAGGTGGAGCAGATGGAAAACTTGTTGGAGGTGGAGGAGCAGGCGGTCTAACAGGTAAAGGTGGAGGTGGTGGCAAAGAGCTTGGAGGCAAAGGCGGAGGAGGTGGAAGAGTTACACCAGTAGAAGTAACTATAGTAGCAGAAGACATTTGAATAGAAGGTGGTGGAGGCAATCCAGGAGGTGGCATTGATGGAGGAGGAGCGACAATGTGCGTAGGCATAGGCAATGGTCCACCAGCTGTTGGAGGTGCATCTGCAAAAAGTTGATGAGGACGATCTGCATGGGAGAGAGGATTCTGGGCTGCCAACAAACGTTCTAAAAAGAGAAAAAGCGTGTTAATGTCAGAAGATATTGGACTATATAAATGAAAAATTAATACCAAAATAAATAAACAAAAGATAGCAAAACACATACAAAAGCAATTAATGGATTATTAATGCTGATGGTTATTTACAGATTTTTAGAGTTCTCTTCCCGTAATTAAAAATTAGTCATTAAAAAATAAAAAAAATTAAGTACTAATGTTTTGCTTAAATCATGTGCTTCTTTCAATGAGAAGAATTTCATTTAGAAAATATGACTAATTCTTCAACTAACTCGACTTTTTTTTTTTTTAAGAACTGCTTCCATCTACAGTATCATCTTCTAAATTAATGTTTGTCCTAGAAGCAATTTCTAATAAATATGTTTTATGAATCCCTACTTCTACCAGTAATTTTTGAGTATTTTCAACATTCTTATCAAAACCTTCCTCTTTTACAGACCCCAATACACCTACAACCTAGCAAGCTCTACTATTGAATCCATTCTACAGATTTGTATTTTTATACGATTCTGGCCATAATTTTTTCTAGTTAGAATTCAAATTTTAGATATAGGACCATGATTTGAATTCAAATGATTATAATGATAGAATTATGCCAGAGAAGAACAGCTTTGTAGGAAAGCCTGGAAAAAAGGTGGGTTATGGGGTTGTTTTCTGTAATTGTTTAACCATGTTATAAGAATGTTAAGTCCATAGAAATAATATGGGAGTTACTGTATGTATTACTAAAACATATAGCAACATTTTTCAGAAGAAACATGAGGGGCACCAAAATTATTTTTATTGGTAAATTATGAATCAATGTTACAAAGCAGTTTGCAGTTTGTGAAATACAAGCCTCTGCTAACATGAAAATTAAATAAAACATTAGAAAATTAAAAAAGCATAAAAAAAATTACAAAGCAAAAACGATTCATTAAAATATAATTTAATGTAATAAAATTGAAGCCAATATATTACAACTAAAAACAAATATCAGTTTATTTCAGAGTATAATTTTAAAAATCAAGTTCTTACATGAAGGAACAGAATATGAAAGTTTTACCTGCAGCAGAACCATGTCTTTCTCCTTTTGATTCCTTCTTAAATGCATAAGAAATTGTGATAGGCCTATTACACAGATACTGTCCATTCATAGCTTCAATTGCGGCATCAGATGCTTCGAAACTTGCAAAATTGATAAAAGCATAACCTTTGGAATTTCCAGTTTCAGGATCTCTCATGATCTACAATACAGAAACAGAAAATATAAAATAAAAGTTAAATAAAATCATGAGACAAAAATAATGATATTAACAATTTACAGAGCATACAAATGCATCAATTAAAAAACATTAAGAAAGCTTAACCATTTAAGTCTTGTTTTTATGACTAAACAGACTACTTTAATTACTAAAAAGAAGTTTTTAACTATTTAATTTTACGATTCTTGCTGAACATGGGAGTGCATTTTGTATAAAAATTTGTATAGTTTAAGAGATATGGTAGCTCTGCTAAAAACTTGTACATGCATAAGAAAAGCCAAGAGTGAAGTCAATTTGGCAAAAAAATACCTGGTCACTTGCCTGATGATGGAAACTAGCAATTGGTTAACAAAATAACTAAAAATTAATTATGTAACGGATATCTGGTAAACATATTGTATCCGGCCAATCCAGACGATACATTTTCGATAGATTCTATAGATAGATCCAATTCGATAGATTGTTAAAAATATAAAATCATACAAATTAGAGGGCGATGTCCACTACCTTTGGCAGCGGGCTTCCCAATTCTAGACTTGGTTGGACAGATTTTCATTCTAATATAAAATAATTCAACACTGATTTTAGGTATAATTATGGTTATTATCACAGGCCCCAGCAATGCCAGCAGTTCAGAGCAGTGTTGAATTTAGACACTTTTCTGTGGAAGGGATTTCTGTAGCTCCGGGGTAAGAAGGGACATTGCACTTTTTAATCCCCTGACCGCGCAAAAGGGCAAATTTGTAATGTTGTTTTCTCTTTAATTTTTTTAAAATGCTTAAAAAATCTGAATTTTCAAACTTGAGATAAAAAACTTAATTACGTATATAAGTATAATTCTTGAGAGTATCAATCATTACTTGATGTTTTAAAAATGCATTATATTTGTAGAATTATATTAATTTAAACAAAACTTGTATTGCTGTGAAACCTACAGCATAGTGAACGGATATATCAGGTTGCGGTGGTGAGAAGGTTAAACATTAAAAGCATAACATCTCAAATCTTCCGGCGGGAGGGGGGATGTCCCTTCCTGAATTCAATACTGGTTCAGAGAGTCATCCATGAAATAAACATGTCTAAATTTTTTTATAATAAATTTCAATTATTACAGACTAGCAATCAAGATAAGCATCATTTGACATAAGAAGAAAGTTTTTAGCATGGTATTATCATGCATAAACAACAATGACAATATTTTTTTTTTCTGGGTTTACTTGGAAGCACATGTATGTCAGGTTTCTGACTTTAACAGAACCTATATTGTATATTTATAATTAATTTAATTAATTATATGTAACCATTATTATATATAATAATAATGACTGTATTCATATATATATATTTCTTTTTCTGTAAAATGTCCATATGTGAATGACAATGAAATTTCCCTGATCCGATTATATATTTGGGGAATGTTCACAAGATCATTGTGAAATTACTAATCCGGTTTTGGAAAGAAAATACAATAGGCAACGGATTCCTAGCAAGCTGGAGTTCAGAGAAGAATGCAGGGGTGGAATGGTCGAGAAGTAACGCTTCTACAGATATGGAAACTTCGTGAATGAAGAATCACAGCCCCGTTGATTTGGAATGTGGCCTGGAGAGCAAGAGACGTGTCATTTGTGGAGGTGCAGCTAAGAAGGTAGGACGCTACAGTCGCTGGTGTGACGTGAAGAGAGTAGGACGCGAGGGTCGTCAGTGCAGAGCATAAGGGATAGACGTGCAGAGTTAAGAGCGCAGAGAAGTGCATTGAATTGCAGAGAGAATGTGTATCGGACAGTTTGGTCCAGAGTGAATTAATTACTACATAGACAAAATAGTATGTGCGAGTGGTGCATATGAAAGAGTAAAACTTGCAATCAGGGAGATTGCCATTCGACAGTCACATACGGCAAGTGACAATAAGCTGTATTGACTAATAATCATGTGTGTAAGTTTAAAATTTGGCCAAGACTGAAAATATTTTTGAACCCTCCCCCCTTTCACCTCCACTGAATGAGCACATACACACACACCAACGCACCACTTAGACAAAAAACAATACGTTAAATATTACATGCAGTAAAATTCAATTATGTTGAAACTGAATATAAAAAAAATAGTGCATATGCATGTAAAACATTCATATTCATGTATGTATTCATATTCATGTAACAGTATATGAAAAGTTTAATTCATACAGGCTACAGCTAAAAGCAATCAAGTAGACATGCTATGACACATAAAATTGCGAAAATACTCAAGAATGTGCATAGGCACACTTATATAAAATGTTTTTGTAATTTTTAAAATATCTTCTCATAAATGACATTAATATGTATATAAATATATATATAGTGTGGCGGAGCTGTATGGAAAAAATGTATGGTTAATTTATATTATAAAAAAAAAAAAAAAAAAAAAAAAAAAAAAAAAATGGGGCATTTTGATTTACACATACGTTTGCTATTACACATTTTATAATTTACTAAGATTTAATACTTTTATATGCAAATTAATGTAGTTATATTTACATATTCATTAATTAATTTAAATTAATATATATTCATTACTAATAAGAATGTTTTTGATTAATTGTATTTACATTAATGCCCACGGTGGACAATATCATATCTCATCAAAAACAACTCGTAGTAAATGATCCCGCCAAGCCACAAACCTAAAACGTCAGCCATAAAAAGAAGTGATATCACATAAAAAGAAACGATATAGAAGTGCATACCCCGAGTCCCGTGTAAAAATCTATCACCACTCATAATGTTTCCAAAGGTTGTCGCGTAGGAACGCTGGTTCCAGCGACAGACCCTGTATTAAATTATATATATATATATATATATATTTTTTTTTGTATGTCTTTAGTTCCTGCCACCTGTCGCATGGGGCTTTGCCCGGCAGGACCAGCCATTGGCGAAGCTTGTACTGTCACGTTTAATCCCTGCGTGCCGGGGAAGACATTAAACGCTCAACGGCTGGGTTCGCCCTCAGCCGAGTGGTCTTCCTCAGGCATTAAAATATTAAAAATGTTTCCAAAGGACTCGGAGTGAGGTACAGTATGTGAAAACTGCTTGGTGACCTGCAGGCTTTTATAATGTTCGTGTTTCCTGCAATTACATATGACTACATTATTTATTTTTTTTTTTTTATTTAATTATTTTGCTCCCATAAAATTGTAGAAAGCCGAAGCTTCTGTGTTTGCATGTCTTTTCTTATTTATGAGCTTGAAAAATTAATTTGTTGATTTTATTTACCATTATTTAAACTAGAAATACCACTCTTACGAAGAAGATTTCTTAAGTAAACATGTAAAGATTTTGAGTTTGTAATATATATATAATGATCATATGCATATTAATAACAATGCACCTTATAATAAACGTTAACTAAATTGAGATATATTGCAATAATTCTAGCGTAAGCGGAATCACATAAGTCTGGGGAAAAATCCGTTCTGTCAGTTCTTTCGCATACAAAAATATTTATAAAAGTGATATAACAAAAATTAAAAATTTATTTTTTCGATTTTCAAAATTGATATACTGCATATATTATAAAAGCCTGCAGGTCGCCAAGCAGTTTTCACATACTGTACCTCACTCCGAGTCCTTTGGAAACATTATGAGTGGTGATAGATTTTTACACGGGACTCGGAGTATGCACTTCTATATCGTTTCTTTTTATGTGATATCACTTCTTTTTATGGCTGACGTTTTAGGTTTGTGGCTTGGCGGGATCATTTACAACGAGTTGTTTTTGATGAGATATCACTCCTTTTTGTAAGGTGTTTAATTTCAATTACACAGATCCCATTTTTATTCAGAAAAGAAAAGATAAAAGAAAGATGAAAGGGACAAAATAAAAGAATAATTGTGATGCTATAAACAGAATTATACATCAGAATTATACAATTTATTGAGTGACTTATTCCAATGTACATGTCGCTACCATAGCAACGGGGAAACTTTTATATTCATTTCCTTACATTGTATTCATCAGGTTATTTATGACATGTTTTTTTTCCTTTTTCTTTTGTTACTATCACTCTTCCGTTTATATACATTCAAAAAACAAAAAAATGGAAAATTTTACAGTAGTTTACAAAGTAATTAAAATACTGCAGTTTCAGAAAAATGTGGAAAAATAAGAAGCACCTTTTTTTTTTGGTCAATTATAACAATGAGTTTACTTTACCGAGAATAATCAAATTTGTTTATCTACGAACCATTGTAATTTACAGGGATTTTTATACTAATATATTAAATATTATTCTTGAAAATTACAGAGCACCTTAAAACTTTTTTTTATTTGTTAAGTTTTTTAACTCAACGTTTCGAGAATCGGAAAAATATAAGATTCGCAACGTTTGCAAAAGTATAAAAACTATTAAAGTGATTTCAAAATAGAAAATGTTCGTAGGATGACATGTATTCCAAAATTTTGTGTGATTTTGTAAATATACCACAAAGACTAATGCGTTTACATAATGAACCGTTTAAAAAAATGTAAAATTGTATTAAAATTTTTTATCTGATAAATCATAAAGATTTAAATTAGATTTTAAAAAGGAGCGTGATTAAATCAAAAAGGATTATATTTACTAAATGCACAAAATACATAATTAATGTTTCTAGTCTGTCCATTCCAATTCGGGGATACTAAAATATAGGTCCTCAATCCTCGGCAGTCCATGAATTAATTAGGACATATGTATGCAACTGTTAAAATGTTCCCAAAGTCGACAATAGATGCAATAAGTATAGCTCAACAAATATAAAACACGGCATTGCTTTCGTAAGGTGTTCGTTCTCCAAACATAAAAATCTCTTGAAAGTGTCCATTAATCGAACATGTGTGCGTTATCCGAACATAACAATCTCACTCGAAAGTGTTCGTTAATCGATTTGTTCGTAAACCGAACAGTTCGTTACCGATCACCTATTGTATACAAAATATAGCATTTTTAATTTTTATGGGGAATATAAGAAGATATTTCCTTTTCATTGTGCTCTAGGCCCGTTTTTAGAGCATTTTAAGTTCGTCATAGCCGGAGATTCGATGAACGGCAAATATTTAAACGCAAAACTTCTGATCTTGGGGTAGCAACATTTTTACATTCTATTACTCAGCGCATGAATGTAAAGTTGGAATTTTTTAATCGCTTTTTCAATCAATTCCTGATACATTTATTAATAAACACAGTTTTTTTTAATCAATGAAAATACTATATTTTAATAGATTTAGAGCTTAAGACCAACGAGCTTTCAGGCAGACAAAATGAACACGTATTAAATTTTAAAGCAAGATAATAAAACCTTACAGAGATTGAAACAGTATAAAATCATTAAAATACATCTCACTCAGTAAATATACATCGGTTGTAATGTAATCAAGATCTTCTAAGAGACTCATAAAACGAAACGTATATGGTTCAACAATACAAACAATAGAGAGTTTAAATGAATCGGATGCAGTAACATATTTGAATATCTTGTGTATATAGCCACTTTGACAAAAATTATGCTATTTATACTATTGTTTTTCCTCTGTGTTGAGGAATCAAGTACTTCAACGTAAAAATTCGCTAATTACACAACTATTTAGTCTTATTAAAAAATCTTTTGAGTTACCCTGTAAACGAACAGTAAATTCTACAATTCTGTTTTACAATAGGAAGCTAACTTAGGTCGTTCGTAGTAACATATTTTAACATCCTGCGCATACGTTCTTTTTTAAAAGAATTAGACCATTTAATATTTCTTTTCTTCATCTTAAGTATAGGAATAAATCACTTTAAAGTGATATACATAAAAAAACTAATTCATATTTTTACACGAAATATTAAACATTTGAACTACTCATAAAAACAATGCAATTGCTGAAAACCGCGTAAAAATCGGATAATTACACAATTCTTTAGCCCTATATCAAAAGATCTTTTGTGAGAACCTGTAAACGAACCTTAAATGTTACTATTTTTTTTATAATAGGGAGCTTACTTGGGTCGACTGCAATAACATATCTTAATATCATGTGTATACGACCATTTCTAAAAGTGTTGGGTCATTTATTATTTTTTTGCTCTATGTTAAGTATAGGAATCAATAACTTTACACTGATATAAATCAAAAACTATTTAATTTTTTTTTTCATGAAACTTACAAAGGTTTGAACTACTCATAAAAACAATTCAAATGACGTAAACCACGTAAAAATCCGATAATTACACATTGCTGTAGCCCCGTCAACAGTTTTACTATATGTTAAGTATAGGAATCAATAACTTTAAACTGATATAACTCAAAAACTAATTAATATTTTTACATGAAACATACAAAGGTTTGAACTACTCATAAAAACAATTCAAATGACGTAAACCACGTAAAAATACGATAATTACACATTGCTGTAGCCCTGTCAACAGTTTTTGGTCTGTACAAGATTTAAAAAGTGCAAAAAACAGCACTTTTAAAATCGCATTTCCTGAAAACCTATTCGACAGATCTTGCTTTGCTTTTGATTTTTTAGTCACGTGGCACGCCCCATTCCATAGAATCAAGAATTTTGTTTCTATCATAAATAGAACGCGAGATATAGATGTGTCAAAAACCCGTTTTGTCCCGTCCGCAAAATATAAACTAGACAGAGTTAAAAAAAAAAATTGTAAAATCGTTTGGCATCCATTGGCGGAAATTCCTTTCATTTACGGTTCAATGCATTGCTGTTTCTTATGCTTGGCGAGAAACTCTGTCGAGTTTCTATGATTAACTTCTAATATAATGTACACTTTCTTAAATGCTAATATCATACATGTATTAATTTTTATTAAATGTTCTACCTTATCTACTTATATCATGTGTATTTAATATTTAACATTGTATGCAGAAACATTATATGTAACTAATTAATTTCAATATTTAATTAATATTAATTTTAAACCCTTAGCATCTTAATTCAAATAATTTATTATTTTAATTTGAATTTAAATTAATTTATGTGATGTTGCATTTTGGGCAAAGTTATTTAATAGTGGCTATGTCATTTCTTGGTACATATTTTTCTGTAGCATTAATCATTAATTTTACCATTTTACATCTTATTTTTTAACATAGAATTTTTCATTAATACATCCATTTTTAGTTTAATGTAATTGGATATTTTATTTATTATTTAATTTTATTTATTTATTTAACTAATTGTTATCATTCTTTAGGTAATATTTGGTTTAATTATTAATTTTCTTCCACTGCTTTTATTAATTCATAGTATATTCACTATTTCTCTCATAGATAGCAGCACCATGGTTTGTGTTGCTTTACAAAAATATTCCATGATAAATCATCTTTAAAACTTATTTTGGCAACATGTAACGATTTTTTGCAATTTATTGCCTCTGTTTAGAGATGCTCATATATATATGGTTACTGAGGTGCACCAATATCCTTTTTAATCCAATTGTATGATTAAATTTCAGTTTTTATCTCTTTATTATGGGTAAGGTTTCTTTCCTCTTTAATATTGTTTTTATTTTTTTAACTTTAAGGTTATTTCACAGGTTTTATTCTTTGTTTATGATGTGGTCGTCTCAAAATTATATTCTTTAGCAATGTTATGGCTAATATGATGATGAAACCACACATTTTATTTGTGGTATTTAGGCATTTGGTACTTGATAATTCTGTCTAAATTCCACAAATTTCATTCATTCATTTTTAATTTAATTTCTTCTTCTTTTAAATAAGTATATGGTTTCTATATTCAGAGTGTTGGGGAACACTATCGTTGTCAATTAATTATTACATACTAATTCATAATTTCATTCTTTATGTTGGTGTTATGGTAATGTTTCATGTGGATGTAGTAGCAGGTGTGCTGTGCATTTCCAATCGAGCATGATCCGATAGATCCCCAGAGTCACCTGCAATCAACTTTCGTTAAAGTTTATGAAAGCAGATAAGATTGTCAGAAACTTCAAGCATTTTGAGGTCAAAAAGTTGAAAATCAACAAAGTGGTGGCTATTTGAAAAAAAAAAGTCTTTTGACACCTTTTTTACACTTTGGCATGCTTCTAAAAATGTTTATTTTTTTATAAAAATGGCTAAAAGTGGTCCAAGCTCCATTAAACTATGTTCCCTTTAATTATATATATATATATATAAAAGACATAGCAAGATTAGTTTAATAATTTTTGCATTCTGATCCCCAGTTTGAAAGAAGTCATTTTGCATAAAACGCGTTTATAGTTTTACAAATGTTTAAACATGGTTAACCATGTTTTTTTAAAATGAATGTGCATACAGTCCAATAGTTAATCCCATTGCTGTCATCATCTTTAAAACTGAAATATAGCCTGCGTCCGATGCTCATGGGTATATAAGTTGCAATTTCAATGGTTTTGGCACAGTAATGCTAGTGTGTGGGTGCCAACTTCCAAATGCAGGCATTCAAACTTTCACTTGAATTTTGTGTGGTTCCTCCTAAGCACTGGCAAAGAAAATCATCGTCAGAAACAGTGACTCGTAGATTGGTCAAATGACTTCCTGAACTGAAGGTGCGAGTGGTGGATTGTGTTGATATTTGTCAAATTCTCCCAAGGCCTCTGCGATGTGCTCCCTAAACCTACTGTCATCACTGTCCGAACAAGTCATGCTGGGGATCATTGTTAGACGTAATCTTGTGATAAAAAGTCACCCAGTTTGCTTTCTTCATATCTTCCAATGAAGTGGTTTCTTCTGATCACCAGACCATAGTAAATTGTTAGGTCCTTGATTACCTTGTCTGTCAGTCGCCCAAATAGTTTTACAGGGATAATATTCAATCTATAGACTACAAGAAATAGAAAAATGCAAAATCTACTTTTTATATGAAAAAAAAAAGCAAATCTCTGCTTAAAGAGATCTTATTGGCGATAAATGATTAGAACTTAAAACCAATATCACATATCTTTTGTGTGCAGCATACAATAAAATTCATTCCTTGCTAATAAACGGTAGTGGATAACTACCAACAAAAAATTGAGAATCAGATATTTATAATAGTAATGTGTGCATTTTAGTAAACAGTTTTTAAGCACTAATTGACAATGTGTACACTGATACAAAGAACATTGTCATTTGCACTAAATTATTATATTGTTCAAAAAGCAGTATTATTCTCATATTATATGCAAATGTATAAAGTTAATTTCTTCATACTCTCAAACGTTTGATTCACAAACAAAAATTTACTATTCAAGACAAATATTGAACTGCAAAAATTCAATACACTGTCCAACAGAATTTTAAAATTCTTTATATCCTCCTGGGCTTATACCATACAAATTGATGTTGATAGTAAGTTTTTCCTATCATATTATCACATAAACTAAACCCGTAAAAATTCTGTAATGAAACAAGGTTTCAAATTAAAGAACTAAAAAAAAATAATTGTAAGCACTATTATAACTGGCTCTGGAAGAGAAGAAACTGTTTTGATATCACAAGTACTAATATGATACCAGCAAGTTTTTCATTTGTACTTAAAAAAAACTGTAGTCCCCAGGAAAATTTTTCGAAAAATGATTATAAACAAAGCTCATGGTAAAAACTCAATATTGGAGGAATATATTTAAATATTCTTCATATAGATAGCTGCATATTGTGCTGTCATGCCTTACCTCCAAGCAAAATCTGTTTATGCTGATTCTTGGTAGACAAAAAAAAAATTAGTTTATATATATTTTTTTTCCATCAAATAAAATGCTTTGTCAAGTAAAGTCTTATATAGTTTCACTTAATTAAAAACATAGCTATTATTATGGCCCTCGTGCAAAGCTGGAATAGGTCACTAGTATTATATAAATATATTTTTTTTAATTATAAATCTGTTTACATACTTGTAAATTTTTGTTGCATGAACAAAATATCAATTTTAATTCTTGATGTCAAACAGAGTCTTATTATATCCATAATTTTAAGCTTTATAAATGAAGAAAATAGATAAAAAATTTACCTTTGGAGTTTGGAGAATCACACCAAAAGCACTGAATGTGTCATATAATAGTTTTTCATCTACTTCAGGATCTAAGTTGCCAATAAAAATATTTGCACCTACATCCAGATTCTTTTGATGAGCTGAAGCCTATAAGAAGCATTAAAGTATTCATTAGCAGGATGTCTAACTGGAAACAATTAATGACCAACGCACAGCCATTTAAATATGAATATTTTACAAACATTAACCAATATTAAATATTAGTTATTTTCAATTAATAAATCAAGCAATAAATTAGAAAAGACTTTCGACAGATACAATATGTAACAGCTGTGCATTATTTCTTTCCCATATAAAAAAAAAACTGTTTTGTAAACTGCAAATCAGCCATTACCTAAGATTATTCATAATCAAAAACTAAATATAAGGTCACTTAAATAAGTCCCAGTAAATTCGAAGAAACAATAATTAAAAAGAATTTAGTATTAAAAAAAGTTCAAGAAAAACACAGTACAGTACAGAACCATTTATCCGGAATGGTTGGGGTCAGGCGTATTCCGGATAACTGGTTTTTCTGGATAACTGGTTGGGCATAGCAACTTAAAATATTAAATTTAAAACATCTATTTGATCAGGTTTGTAGAATATTTGTGGTTGTGATATTGTTTCAAATTTCAAATTAATTATTAGATTACTCATATTAAGAATCAGATGCAAACAAGATCAAAGATTAATCAGAGTTTAAAAGAAGGCAATTTGTGAAAAACCTTTGGAAAATAAAAATTCCTCTGCATAAAAATCAAAATGTCCAATATTTAACTAAATAAGCTTCCATTTCAAATCCTAGATGTTAGTATCAAGTTATACCATGCATGTTGTAATGTTTCAAGCAATGCACTTGTCAAACTTGCATCATATGGCACTTTTCTACTGGAAAGATTCTGAAATTGGACAATTGGAAATATCATTCTGGATAACTGGTTTCTGGATAAATGGTTCTATACTGTAATTAATTTTAAATGAGATTTTAAAATTATATTAGGAAGAAATGCACCTCTTGATTCAAAAAGATCTTTACATTTTCAGGAAAGTTATGGATCAAAGAATGTTTAGATAAACAAATTAAAATCATTAACACTTTTGAACAAGTTTGTTATTTTACCTTAGCTTACATGTTCTAAACTTAATTTTGAAAATGTAATAATGGGGTTTTGTGGGTTTTTTAATGGGTTTAGGGATTTAGTCAGCTTTGCTTTCACATATGCTTAGGCACCTTTGCTACCTATTTTCATAGCATATTAGGCATTGCACTTTGTAATGCTATCAAAATTGGACTGTTTTACCAAAATGACCTCTGAGATATAATTCTACATGGGTTAAATAATTTGCCAACAGCTCATAAACTTCTTATGTTGAAGTATATCCAAAGATAAGAGACTTACTATTCATTTTACATAGTTCTGTGCACACATCTTCAGGTATTGTTTTATTTCATGTTTAAGAAAAGCATTGAAATGTAAAATCTGTAATCTCAATGACATTAATGGGTGTAAACGTTTAAGATTGGGCGATATTAGAATTTCTACACCACGATATAACATCGAGGCTAAATCGCGATACATAACAATATTAGACTTTTGGTATTACAAACACTGTCATAATTTTAATATAAAATTTAAGAGTATACACTACATACACATTAAACTTATATTATGTTTCAACAAGTTGGAAATTGTACGTTAAACGTGACAAATGAGGTGCGTTCATTTTATAACTAGTTTCACAATGTAAAAAAAATCATCCTTATTAACCATAGCATGGCTCTAGTTTCAATAGCAAATAGCAACGATACATTTTTTGAAGAAGCAGTAAATCTCTGGCAACACAAGAATATTTTTGTATGACCTACAAGATAAATCATGAAGTTTGAATGTCAGCTAGTTTAAAATATAAAAAATGAAAAAACAATTAAAAATATACAATTTGGATGGATTCAAAGTAACATTTTATTGATATAATTAGATTTCACATATCAACCATTTAAATATTTTTTTTTTGCTTGCTTTATAATTTCCTTTCTTTTTCTTATTTAAATATTTATTAATATTCCTAGCCACCTTAACATGGCTCAATATTTCTTTTGCAGAAGTATCACCTATTTAGCAACAAATTTGTATGGCTAAAACATCATTATGTTAAAAATATGAATGTAGCAAAAATACTACTTGCCAGTAAAAAAATCTGAATTTTTTGCAAACTGAATTCAGAACTCGGAAGAATCTTGACACATGATAGCACATAAATATATTTTTTAAAATCCCTGACTTTTCCAGGCTTTGGGGAAAAAATGCGATTTTCCCTGACTTTGAGCACTTGTCATTTTCCCTGACAATTCCCTGTTTTCCATATTTTCCAGTCGTGTAGGAACCCTGTGAGGCCCTAATTACTGATATGTTACATGATTTTTTGCAAAATTTACAAATCGTTGAACTTTTTACATGCTAAACATTTTGCAGATACACACTTTTAGCATCAGGTTCTATCCATTTTGTCAAATCAGGATGAAATTCTTTATCACATCAGTCAAAGTTAAATACAGATATTGCTTTAACATATTTTAATACAAATAATAAATATTCAATAAATTAAGCTAACAAATGTTCAGTTCCCAAACAAAAATATGCAAACAGAGTGAAACACCTAATCAATCCTACAACATTTAGTAGAAAGTTTCAGTGAAACTGGAACTGAAAATCTCCGAGTTACAAAGAACTGAAAAGGGGGTAGATCAAATGGTTTGCAAGAGAGGTTGAAATACTCTTTACAGTACTTATGAAGAGCAAAGTTTGATTTTAATGGCGTTGAAATTTCAAATCCTTAAATTTATGAGGAACATTTTCCTAAGTTCAAAATTTTCTAACTTTTTCTCAGAATTTTCAAATTTCCCTGACTTTTCCTCAGAAATGGTAAATTTCCCTGACTTTTCCAGGATTTCCAGGTGGCTAGACACCCTGATTAAATAAAATAGAAAAGGAGGAGGGGCTCACTTTGTTAACTCTGATGGGTTTGCCATATAGCTTTATCATGTTCATGATTTTGATAGCATAATCAGCATCATCTTCTCCTAGAAATTCTACAAAGCCATAGCCTTGATGTTGTCCTGTAACTCTGTCTTTAGGCATGTGTACATTAACTATAAAAACAAAATACATTAATATTAGAGATCTATATTTATTGTAGCATTATAAATGTACTAAAACAACATTAAATGCAATACAATTTAAAAAAAAAAGAGAGAGAGAGCACCAGAAATATATTAAAGGTGTATATTTAATCAATGAATAAAACTTAGAAAATGAAATTTAAATTTCAAATGTAAAACAAATGAAAACATAATAGATGGGATATGTGTATCTGTGGAACCATCACCAACATTACAGAGAATCTTCAAATTATTTAATTCAATTAGCGGATCATAGGCATAATTGATGGCCCATGAATAGAGTCAGCCTGTGCATAATTTAAAATACGGCCTTCTAAAAGCTAAAATTGAAAAACAGAGTAGCTGGCAGAATGAGAGTGTTGGCAGTGTGTCATGAAAGTAGATGAAAAATAACAGGTTTTACAGGTTTAAAAGTTAACTAATCTCCCCATCTTGCCATTCATCCAAAGCTAGCAGACTTTTTGCCCCTCATTTAAAAAAAAAAAAAAATGTGCCTTTAATTGCCTTTGGTGCAAAACAGTTGGTTTGCATAGTAAAAACTGACTCATTGTGTCTTGAAAAGAGTGCCCTAACTTTTAAATATTAAAAGAATAAATTTAGAAATAAACAAGAATGAAAAATCATGTGTCAAGCATAGATTATGTAACACTTTCCAACGCTCGCAAAATAATTTTACAAATCATACCGTTTAATAAGCGGAAAGATAACATTTAAGTAAACAATTTGGAAAACTCATAACATATTTAAAAACGTAATTTCAGTAATTTCCAACACATACAATATTCGGAAAAATATCCGAATACTTTTATTCAGCCCTGTATAGGATCTATAGATTTGTATATATACTACATAGGATGCGAAATTTTAGTTCAGTTAGGAAAAGCGTAGCACAGGTTAAAATTCTCCTTCTGGAGTTTCTGTCAATAAACGGAAATCTGTTCGCGAACTTTTGTGCTGCCCTGTATATGATCTACAGAATTTATACACACCACGTAATAGACAAAAAGAGAGTTAAATTTAAAATCGCGTTCCGTAACTTCCAGGAATTATTGTTAACAGACAGTAGAGAATTCTTTTGTGTGTCCCTGTAAATGAACGATGACTGCTATACACACAATATTCTGTAGTAAGCCTCTTGTAATGCACCTTAGTGATATATATAATTTTCAATGCATTTAAAATAGTGAAACATTATTTAAATAAACCGCAGACGATTTTTCTCCATAGACGTAATGTAACGGAATTCTTTTGAATGTCCCTGTCAAGTAACTATAAGTGCTATGCACACCCTATTCCATATTAAGCTTCTTGTAATGCACCTTAGTGATATACATAAATTTCAATGCGTTTAAAATAGTGAAACATTATTTAAATAAACCGCAAATGATTTTTTCCCATAGACCGCAATGTAACGGAATTCTTTTGAGTGTCTCTGTAAAAAAACTATAAGTGCTACCTACGCACTTCCGTTGAAATACGGAACATGCTATAGATAGCGACAATAACATATAAAAATTGCAGGGCAATCCGAGCATATTTACGGGAGTTAGAGCACGGCCAGACGGCAATACGGCAGACAAACCGAAGTCATAAACACTTTTCAACTAGCAGGGTTGGCACGGTTTAAACCAAATGGTTTTTTTCTGAAAAAAACCAATTGGTTTTTTTGTTAATTTTTTTAAAGATTTTTTTCTTATATAATTAAGTTTTCAAATTATTTGATGTACAAATAACTTCTACTTCTAACTGAACAGCTCAACTCATTTCAGCAGTCAACCTGCATAAGTCACAGTTGCATCATAGTTGCACCTGTGTATGAATGGTCCAAGAGTTAGCATTTGAGAACAAAAAATGTCTAATTTTGGTAGAAGAAAAGATTTAGTTTGGTTATATTTTAATGAAGTAAAAAATGATAAAAGGAAAGGTTGTAGAGCTAGATGCAAAAATTGTAATAAAGAAATGGAAGGTCAAGTAGCTAGGATGAAGAAACACATTGAAACCTGTAATAATTTTCATCATCATTCTGATTCTGATTCTGTTGATAATGGTAAGTACTTATTTTATCATTATTATTGCTGCTATTATTTTTAATTTTGAAAGAAAATTGTTAAAAATTTGTTAATAAGTTAAATATTTGTTAAATTCAAAATTTTTAATTTATCTGTAAAATTACAAGTAATGCATATTGAGAACACATTATGTATATCTTCATTCAGATGATTTTAAACTCTTATAAAAAATTACATTATTATTTGAAATGCTATTTGATTGAGAAGATAAATTATAAAAATCACATATATTATTATTTAATTTGCATATGCTATTTGATTTTAGAAAGTTATATTCTATGAAATAAAAAATATTTATGTAATTCTAAGTAATGAAATTTTGGAAAAAACAAGAAAATTTTAAATAGACATTTTTTTGTTAGAGAACTTTATTTTGATAATCTTAAAATTACATTTGATAAAAGTTTGAAAGTTTTACAAATTAATCATATTATTAAGAACAAATTATGTGATCAGAACTGTTATTAAATGAAATTGTTAATTTTTAATTTATGCATGGCTCTTAGAGATTAACTAAGTTTTCACCAATCATAAATATCCAAAATTATAAAAGACATGGTAATTTTATCTCGAGTATTAAATAAATTATCAAAAATAAATATATCAATATGATAGAGATGTTTACTTTGCAGTAAAACAAAGAAAAAAAAATGTCTTTGTATTGAATTATTGTTAATTATATGATTATGATTTTTGAAGTAATATGTTCTGTATCATTAAGCAATTCTTATTTTTATTTTTGTGTAGATGATGTGTCAGTGTCACTATCCAGTATTTCAAGTTCTTTGGATTCAGCAATAACACAAAGAGCAACAAGTGAAATTGGTTCTTAAAAAAGGAAAAGAGATACTATGGACTTTTTTGTCAATAAATCAACATCATCTCAAAAGCAAATGTTTGATGAACAAGTTGCTAGGTTTATATATGCTACAAATACAGCATTTAGCACTGTAGAGCATCCTGAGTTTATTAAAATGGTTCAGAGTTTCCGCCCAGAATATTCTCCACCATCAAGAAAACAAATTGCTGGGGATTTATTAGATCATACTTGCAGCAAAGAAAAAGAAAAATGTGCAAATATATTAAAAAATGAAGTTGTCACATTAGGATTAGATGGATGGTCAAACATTCACAACGAACCTGTGATCTGTGTTACATTAACAACAAAAGACGGGAATACATACTTAGCAGACACTATTGATACATCGGGAATTGCTCATACAAGTGAAAATCTGTATGATATTGCGACTACAACCATTAATAAATGCCAATCGGAATTTCAATGTTTAATACAAGCATTAGTGACAGACAATACTGGAAATGTCCGAAAAATGAGGGATATGTTTGATGAAAAAGAAGAGTTTAATATTATTACTTATGGATGTGCAGCCCATATTTTAAATTTACTGGCAAATGATATAAGTTATCCAAATGTAAAAGAACAAATTTTGCATGTAATCAAATACTTCAGAAACAACCAATATGCAAATGCGTGCTTCAGAAAAGATGCAAATACATCAAATCTAATAATGCCTTGTGAAGTTTGCTGGAACTCATTTGCTGACGCTTTAGACAGCTATCTGAAATAATGGTCAGTTCTTGTAACTATATGCGAAAATAATAAAGACAAAATTGATAAAAATATCCAAAGTCTAGTTTCAAACATTTCATTGAAAAGAAATGCTGAAGACTATTTTCAACAATTAAAGCCAATTAGTGTAGCTTTAGATAAAGTACAAAGCCAAAATTGTACAATTGGAGAAACTGTTTTTCTTTTTAAAAATTTAAAAAAACAGATGGAAGATTTGAAACTGAATAAAGACATTATGAAAAAACTAGATACTCGTTATAAAATGACAATAACACCAGCCCATCTTCTTTCTTATCTGTTGGATCCAAGAGCCAAGAATGCTGATCTCGAATTGTCATCGGAGGAAAAAAAAGAAGCATTGGAATATGCTAAAACAAAATTTCCCAAAAACAATTTATTATCTCTGATACTAAAATTTTGTGCCAAAAGTTCTCCATTTCAAAGATATCTTTTTGAGAATGATTTTAGTAAAGATGTATCAGCTATAGAATGGTGGCATATTCAAGAAAATGAAATCAAAAAGTTCAATGATGGTGTGTTGAAAGAAGTTGAAACGATTCTTACTGCAAAAGCGACTACTGCAAATGTAGAGAGAATTTTTTCTTCATTTGGTGTTGTACAATCAAAGTTACGCAACAGACTGGGTTTACAAAAAGTGGCAAAACTTGTTTTTTTGTTTAAAACATTAAACCCTAATAATCCTGTTTATCAACATAGAATCTTTATAGACATGTGTCGTACTTCCATTTTCTTAAAATTTTGAAAATTTATTCAATTTTCATGTTTTTAAAATGTTTCTTTTATATATATTTTTTAAATATATTTCAATTTAATTTTCTTACTGAAATTCAATTTGTTTTTTTAAATTGAATAAAAAAGTAAGTCTCACTTTCTTTTCTTTGCATTATTTTTATTTAAAAAAAAAAAAAAAATTAGTATAGCATACCAAGGTAAAATTCTACATTATATCTTTATATTCTTATGTAACACAACTAAGTGTTGCTTATTAAAATGAAAAAATATAGGAAGGCAATAGATTAAGTCTTTAAAGAATTTAATATAAATCTTGCAATTAAATACTATTAAAAACTTTTAAGTATCAACATTAAGATACAGAATCCATTCTATGAATGCAATATGAAATACATAAACATATTAATATGTTTTATAAGTGTGCTAAATCATTTGGTAAACATGAATTACAGGTTGCATTTGGAAATATGTATATATAAAACAGCAATTATTTCTTCAACTTTTTTAAAAAGTAATCTTTAAAAATTATTTAAAACTTATCACCATTACTGTAGAACCTGACGGCACAAGTGATCATGTTCTATGTATTACATAGGAAACTTTTGTATACATATAACTGTTTTGAATTTGAATGTAAATGATGTTAGCTCAGCTCTAAATAAAATTTAATGATTTGAATTTGTACATAATTAATAACAATTGTTTATTTATTTTGTTTAAACTGTTTTCAGAATATATATATATATATATACAGTAAACTCTGTCTAAGGCGGAATCAATTGGGACCGAGAAAATTTTCCACCGTAGACAATATTCCGCCTTATGCAAAACAGCCAAAATAAATAAATAAAATATATATGCGCAAGTCCTATTTTTACGTTCGCAATCTTCAGTACAGTTTCTTAAATGAAATTATACGTCTTATTAAATTTATTATTAATCTCAAAAACATTATATGAATAACTAGGGGGCCTAACCCCTGCGAGCTACGCTCGCCAACCCCCGCTCAGACTTCGAGGCCTCTAAAAATATGTCAGCGTGCTTTGTTTTAAAAATATTGGTAAATCTGTAATTGGGTTGCCATGCTTTTAACGTTTTAATGGGGCATTTTTTTTATTATCATGGCATTATACACAGAAGTTGCGACAACTGACGACTGTTTTCTGGATTGGTAAGTAAATTCAATTACAACTTGAAAACCAGCTTGTATAAAATGGTTAGGTTTAAATTGTGGCTACCTCTAGGACTTTTATAACAACGATCTGTATTCTATTCTTCCTTTGCGTTTAAGGATGAGAAAAATCCCATCTGCTTGTGAATAACATTAAGAACCACAGTATTGAAAAGTATGATGTTATAGACATTTTCAGTAACAGGTTTTAACTTTCTCTCTATTTTAGTGCACCATCAAGCATATTTTCATGTTATTTGAAATATGTAAATTCTTTATTTTAATATGTATATACGAATTTTCTAATAATTATTTATCATACAAAATTAATTAAATATTTTGTGCATGCATGCCTGCATTTATTCGGCATCAATTGATGAGATATTTAGGCAAATTTGATATCCGCGATAATTTTACACCATGTTATGTCACTTGAATATTGTCCATAAGAAAATCGGGTACTTTTCCAGTATAGGATACTTTGCTTTCAGGTTTGGCGTCATTCGAGCTTCTTCAAAAAGGGATAGATTCGTTAATATACATAGATTTTTTGTCAAAAGTTATGAAAACAAACCCAATGAACTTTTGGTGCTTTTCTATTATAGGGGTCTTGACGCCTTTTTAAAAAGTTTGGCGCAATTCAGGCATCAGAAAGTGAGATTTGGTGCCAAATGATATAAACAGACATGGAAACAAATTCGACGATTTTGTTGTTTATATGAGTTTTTTAACAGGGTTCGTACACATTTCATTACATGAAATTCAAAGACTTTTAAGGACCAAAACCAAAAAAATTTAAGCACCTAAAGAACTGCATGTTTGAATTGAAATTTTCATTTTTGTAAATACATAGAACTTTTTAAGTAAATATAAGTACATTAGATGTACAACGAATTGAACTTTACAAAAAACGTATAATATATTTAATTGAAAATATCAGTAATAATTTTAATAATACAAATTATGAAACGAGAAACACAATTAAATTTTCTTTAATTCTGAAATTTTTTCTAACAATTTTAGATCAAGGCTATTAATGTGAATTTCGTTTTCTTTGATAGTTTTTCTCAGTTCATGATATTGCATAAACAAGTCTGTGTTCTTAGATGTTTCAGCTTTATCAGCCAAATTATTAGCTTCTACATTTGTACTTTGCATGTCCTTTTCAAGAAAAATCTTTTTTTTTTTCTTTAGGAAGGTGATCTCATCCTCTAAAGTTTTCCGTTTCAGTTGTTTTGTTTCAGCCTGAGCTTCATTTTTTTTCTTTTCCAAATGCTGCATGTGCATGTACTTTGAACGAGCAGATGAAGCAGCTATTCTGATTTCTTTTGTAATTTGCAAATTGTGAATTTCCCCAGACAGCTTGATATATTCATGAATCACACGTTGAGAAATATAAGATGACTCTTTCAAATTTTCAACTTCAAGGGCTTTATTAACTGAGAAGACTTTTTCGACAGATGCTTGTCCATGGGAGAGTATAAGAATCATTTTAATAATCTTCCATAGGTTTTCATATTTGTTTCCAGAAAAGTAAGGTTGAAAAAATGTATCCAAGGAAAGATTGTTTGGATCAAATGAAGCAAAATCGAATGAATTCGGCTTGACAACATTGGATAGAAAATCGGCTGGATAGGAATCTCATCACAATTTTTTTCTAAAACACGCTTATTTTGAGATAGTACTAAAGATGCTTTTCATTTTTTCTTTTGCTTTCTCGGGATGCCCAGCCATATCATGCGTGGGTCAATGCTAATTGCATTTCTTACTAATGAATAATTAACTGGACATTTTTGCATTAAATGTTTTATCATTGTTGTAACACACTTTAGGCAATCTTGTCTAAGTGAAAATATATCATTTTCTGTTATTTCTGTTTTCCTTTTCTTTTCTTTTATTAGTTGCTCTGCAGCAAAACCTAAATATATTTTACCCTTATCGTTGTGCATATTTGGATCACTAAATTAAATTTGCATAATGCATCAACTTTCTGTATCTGATTTTCAGGTTTCAGATCCTTAAAATGCTGAATACAATCATTTACAAGTTTCAACAAGTCAGTGGCAAAGAATGAATGGAATCATTGGTTTATCACTCTGATATAGCTTCAAAAATGGTAAAAGTATTTTTGACAGCGATAGAAAAAAATTCAATTTTATCAAAAATGTTTTATCTTTAGTTGCTTCCTTAATGATACAAAATGATTTAGATGTAATTTTTAGCAAAATACCCATATCAATCTTTTTTACATATGTTATGATATCATTCCCTATTTCTATGGCCTTTTCGGCTGCTGGGACATTTTCGAACCACCTGTAACTAACAGAATTTTACAGGGAATTTTTTCATTGATGAAATATTTATAAAATCATCATGTCTTGCTGGAGGATCTTTAAAAATCCAATACAAATTTGACAGAACTGAAGTTATGTCCCACCCAATGGATGAAATTTAATGTTTGAAGGAATTGTTTAGGATATGGAGACCACATGAACCTAAATTCAAAGATTGTATGCCATATTCCTTGGATAAGTCTTCCTGTAAACTGTTGTAGAATTTCCAATTAACATAAGGCCCATCCATAGATATTTGTAGAAGTTTTGATAAATCCAATTTTACAACACATTCATACAAAGCTGAGAGAATGTCTTCACTTGTTGAATGCCCAATAAATGCTGATGTTAAATATTGTGTCCTGACTCTACATTCCTCCTGGTGCCAATATCGTACATGAATATCAAGCTGCTTTTTTTGGTTAGTTTGATTTAGAGTCTCATCAAAGAGCAGAGTAAAAAACTCTGCATTTTTGCAGTTATCTACCAAAAGCGTTTGAAAATGAGGGCCAAGACCAAAATGGCATATATATGCACATTTTTTTTCTCCACATGAAAAATTGCTATCGATGCTACTGTCTGAGAACATTCTGGAAAGTAATTGTGCAATATCTTCACAGGGTTTATATGAATAATGACTTTTAATGCACTTTAAGGCCCACAATATTTCAGCATCTAGTACATCATTTTTAGAAACAAATGTGTCAATTCTATTTTTTTTCAGAATTTTTTGAAGTACTAGCATCTAAATTGTTTGAAGTAGATGCTGTTTTTGAGAAGAAATCTTTCATTTTCTTTTTTTTTTAGATTCAAGGTTTTTAGAATGTTTGCCACGTGTAAGAAATATAAAAATACATCAGAAATAATCTACAAATACATCACACATGTAAGCATACAATCAATTAAGATGTAATTATTTTTATGTCTGAAGTATAAATAAAAACCTGGAATAAATTTATTTTAAAATATAGAAAACTAGCTGACCCGCCCGGCGATACCCAGTCCCGTGTAATAACCTTAAATCTATTGCCCCGAGTGGTGAAACACGGAACTAAAATCATTAAGTTTTGTCGAAATCGAGTCGAATGAGTCAAACCGTATTGTGATCAGATATAGCTGCAAAATCTATTACTTCCACCTTCCACTGACAGGGGGCACAATCTCTTCTATACGAACATAACTGAAATTTTTAAGACTATTGATATCGAGGCGAACGAGCCAAACCGCATTGTGATCGGACCCATAGAGCCAGAGATAGCTCCAAAATCCATTAGTTCCATCTTCCACCACCATGGGCGCAATCTCTTCTATACGAACATAACTGAAATCTTTAAGGCTATCGATGTCGAGGCGAATGAGCCAAACCGTGTTGTGATCGGACCCATAGAACCCGAAATAGCTCCAAAATCCATTAGTTCCCCCCTTCCACCACCAGGGGGCGCAATATCTTCTATACGAACATAACTGAAATCTTTAAGGCTATCGATGTAGAGGCGAATGAGCCAGACCGCGTCGTGATCGGACCCATAGAATTCGAGATAGCTCCAAAATCCATTAGTTCCACCTTCCACCACCAGGGGGCGCAATCTCTTCTATATGAACATAACTGAAATCTTTAAGGATATCGATGTCGAGGCGAATGAGCCATACCCCGTCGTGATTGGACCCATACATCCAGAGATACGAAAGCGCTCCTGGCCGCGAGGGCATAGGCGCCGACTAGGAAGGGGAAAGGGGGGGGGGGACGTCGCCGCTTTGTCTGGTTAAGGTTAGGGCGTTTGTTAAAGTATTACCGATAGTAATAAAGACAAAAAGAAGGCAGACAATTTAGAAAAATGATTATCATTGAAATTTTTCAGACAAAAATTAAGGGAAAAAAAAATCAAAGAAAAATTTAAGGACTTTCAAGCACTTTTTGCAAATTTTGAATAAAAATAAGTACTTTCAAGGACCAAAAAATTTTTTTAAAAATTTAAGGACTTTTAAGCACTTTCAAGGACCGTACGAACCCTGTTTAATTATACGTACATTATTATTGTTTTTTCTATACAAATTACTTCTGATTATATATAAAATAGGATAAATGATATTTTACGCTAAACAAATTGTAGAAATATTGAAAAAATGCTTCTGTATACGAAATGTTAAAGTGAATAGGTTGACAGAAAGTATGTTGCCAAATTTCCTTTTCCGCCAAGGCTATTTTCTCTGTTTTGTCTAGGCCCCATACCGAACTTTTATGCTTGTTTACACATGTATTTATATGTATATATACAATTTATTTGTAATTGTCTTTCAGTTTACCTCTTTTTGTACATAAAAATAGATAAATGACTTCTTTATATATAAATACTCATCAAACACTTGCTTCCAACGTAAAATTATTTAATAAATATGTTTTTTCTCCTTGCGTTCAGTTGGGCAATTATTATTTTATATATTCGTTTCAAATATCCGAATTAGTGATTTTATAAATTCGTTTAATTAAATTTTACAAAAAAATAACAAAATGATATCAATAAATAATAATTACTATTAATTCCTTCCCCCCCCTTTCTTTTGCGTTTACATAAATGACGTCATTTGGAAAAATTTATTCAAAATATTTTCAGTTTATAAATTAAATTAAATGCTGACAGGAGATTGAATCCTGACGATAGAAATGTGATTTTTTTTTCAAAATTTCCTGAAAAACATAATTTAATCACAATCTTGTCTTCATTATCGATTGAAATAAAAGATAAATTCAATTTCAATTTGAAAATGACGAATAAAAAGAAATCAATAATCCCTATCGGGATCCTTTTCGATTTTTTTCCCTTTTTTGTCACAAAAAAACTGAGTAATTAGTTGCCATCATTATAGAAATGTCATTAAAATTAGAAAAAAATTAATATCTCGAAAACTAATTCCAATTTCCAAATTCTATTACCAGTTTTGACATCCACGGATTTTTATGGGCAATTGGTATTAATTTCACCATCAAGCGTTTAATATTTTATTAAAAATAGCCCTGAAACATAATCAGTCGTTTCATAAAATCGTTTCACAAATTCGTTTCATTAGGATTTTATATATATAGGGTAGATAAAATAAATAGTAGTACCAATGATAAATTTCTTCCATTTTAAAAGTTAATGAAAATCATTTACCTTAACAACTACTTCATACTTCACATAGTGGTATAGTAGTTTTTAAACAGTCGAAAAATAATCTTTTATCGATGTTTGTTTTGTCTTTCTTTTTACCAAGCATTTTTCAGTAGCACATTGCAAGTCCGTTATTAAGGGTATCAATTCTTCATTTTTTTGAGCAAGAAATTTTTTTTCGAGATACCTAATGCTTCTCAAGGTGTCTTGATACGTTTGAATTCCTCCATTGTCTTCATGGTTTTCATAATCGTGCTCATCTTCATTTTCACTAGCACTTTCCAAATCTTGATATCGCTGAATCAAAATGTCCACAGAAGTGTTAGCTTCAGTAGTACACACTATATTGTCAGCTGATACGTATTCTTCTTCATTAATTTTTTCATTGCTGTGAACACATTTTAAGTCATCTATTAGATTTTGTAATTCATTTTCTTTCAACTGGTCAACTGATTCATGGCCATTCTCTGAAACAAAACCAGCTTTTCTAAAACAATGAACAATTTTTTCAGGCGACATTTCTGAACAGGATTTGGCAATCCATTTGACAGCATCTAAAACACTTATATTTTTTGCCATTTCGGTGGCAGAAGAGCAATTATCTAAAGACGCAATAATGGACTGCAAGAGATATTTTTTGTAATGGGTTTTCATCATTTTTATAACTCCTTGATCCATAGGTTGTGTTACTGCAGTAGTATTTGCAGGAAGAAATTGTAATTTTATATTCGATAGTTCGAAATTGGCATGACAAGGTGCATTGTCGAGAAATAACAAAATTTTTCGATTTTCTTTGATCATACGGTTATTGAATTCAGTCAGTCATCCCTCCATTATGGCAGTCGACATCCAAGATTTTTTTTTTGAGATCTCCAAATCACAGGCAGTTTATCAATGTTCACATTCTTAAAACATCGCGGCTTTTGCGATTTTCCTATCACTAAGGGCTTTTCTAAACTGCCCTCCATATTCGCGCAAAGCAAAACAGTGACACGCTCTTTGGAGTTTTTACCACCGTGGCATTCACTTCCTCTTTTTGCAAGGGACTTAGTGGCAACGCACGATAAAATAGTCCCATTTCGTCGCAATTGTATATATCCTTAGCTTGATATCCTTCAATCAGTAGAGGAAACTTTATTTTCCATTCCTGAATTTCTTGGTCTGGGACGTCTTTCGACTCTCCGCAAACTTGCTTCATGACAATATTGTGTCGATTAAGGAAATTCATTAACCATCCAGTAGAAGCCTTGAAATCCACTTTACCTAATTTTTCAGCTATCTCTTTCGCCTTTTCTCGCAACAGTGTTCCAGGTATGGGCAATTTTTTAGCTCTAGCGTTAGAAAACCATTCAAGTGTTAATGCATCAATGTCTTCATTTTTCACAGCACCTTTTCGCTTTCTGTTGGATGATTTGCTTTCCAATTCTTTTTCCAACTCTGTTCTTCTTTTTATATCATCATAAATTTGTGTTTTACCGCATTTGAATTTAATACAAAAATCTTTTACAGAATAATTTTTTTCTTTTAATTTAATAACTTCTATTTTATCCCGCAGAGATAGCGTATTGAGTTTAGATTTTGAAGCCATTTTTTACTATCACATAGTAATATCAGTAGACAATATAAAATGAGAAGAACAAATAACACGTGCAACGACCTCGTTTTCTGACCATGTGATTTATTGAAATAAAACATACGTCACTTCGAATTCATCTTCCATCCCCTTCCCCCTCTGAAACCACACCTCATACAGAATGTAAATGATTGTAGCTTCCCCCTCCCCGCCGTCTCCCTCTTACATTAGACAAAGAGTTATGGCGACCAAATGACTGATTGCCATAAACATTGATCAGAACTCAAAATCCGAAGCAAGCAAAAAAAGTGCTATTCTTTCGTTAATACAATGAAAAAGAGAGAAATGTTAATAATGTATAGGGATTTTATTTTATCAATTTCTTTTTTTGAATAATTAATTGAGATAAATGTAAAAAATGTACTTGGTATGAGGTTTTTTCTTTCTTTTTTTTTAAGAGGAAAAACATTTTGCTTATATATGAGAAATAATGGAATAAAAAATTATTCCTTAAATATTTAAACATTTTCCATTCTGAAGTTCTGATGAGTCAACTTTATTCATCTACGAAATTTAATTAAAATGTTGAGCATTTGATGTATGTATATCAGTTTTGAAGTTTCATAAACCAAATGCCTTTCATTTTTTAACCTTTTTTCCGTCTTATGCAAAATTTTGATTTCGATGGGACTTTAAAAACCTTTCCGTTTCCGCGTTAGGCAAATTCCGGCTTATGGAGCATGAATTAATGTTATTCCCTATGTGTTTGCCGGGACTTGAAAAATTTTCCGCGTTAGACAAAATTCCGGCTTACACAGAGTCCGCCTTAGACAGAATTCACTGTATGTATATATATATATATTGTTATTGTAATATTAATCATTCTTGTCAGTGTTAAATTTTATTTACTGATGTGCATATATGTAATTAAAAAAGATACAAAAAAACCCGGTTTAAACCAAAAAAGGAAAATAATCGGTTTTTTTGGTTTTTTTCAAAAAACCCGGTTTACCCTATTCCATATTAAGCTTCTTGTAATGCACCTTAGTGATATATATAAATTTCAATGCGTTTAAAATAGTGAAACATTATTTAAATAAACCGCAAATGATTTTTTCCCATAGACCGCAATGTAACGGAATTCTTTTGAGTGTCTCTGTAAAAAAACTATAAGTGCTACCTACGCACTTCCGTTGAAATACGGAACATGCTATACAGTACAGGACCTATTATCCGGCACCATCGGGATCGATCCGATTCCGGTTTTCGGATCCATGCCAAAAACATAAATATTGCATCAGCAACCCCCCCCCCCCCCCCATTCCTTTTCTCTTTTTTTTTTTCTCCCATAATCTAGTTTTTTAGATAAGCACATTAGAGAAAATAAGTTTAAAAATACTTACCATTTTTGAAAGAAATTTCTAAAACTATAATATAATAATAACTTTAAATTTTCAAAAGCTTATTTTTTATTCATGACAGCAAACATAATATCAGTAATCTTTTTTTGTTTCAAATGGTTTGGCTGTTCTAATAAAGTAATCGTACTGAAGAACCTGCATCCATTTTTTTTTAGATCTCAACTTTTTGAGAAATACTTAGAGCTATTCTTTTCCTTTTTTTCCCCTCATATGAATTGCTTTTCTCACTGAGTCGCTCAGACATCGTAAATTGAAAAATAAAATTGCAAAAACACAGACACAAAAATAAGCAAACAACTGCAGAATTGCTTAAATACTCGACAACTAGACTGAAAAATGATGTTGTTGCACTTGTTGATGTTGTTTATTTGATTGCACTTTAAGATCATTCTAGAGAGGATTGATGGGGTGGCCGCCCTAATGTCCTTTTCTGATAAAATCCCATCCTTATTGCCTCTTTTCCCGGTATAAACCAACCCTTCTTTTTTCCCAGATAAAAATCGTCTTTTTCTTTTTCTTTTTTTCAAGCAGTAAAATCCTGCTTTGTTTGCATTGTACTATCAAAAATTCCTTAGCCATCTTTCCTTAGAATGCTAGTAGGATATTTCTGGAGTAATTGTTCCCTTTTCCCCCTGCCCCCACTCACTTAGCTCTCTTCTCCGTGGTATGTCACTAATCTTGAACTTGACATGAGTATTCACTCTTTCAGATAAATGAAACATAAAGGGTTCATTTCACCCATTGATTCATTTCACCTTCTTTATCTTCAGTGAAATAGTAATATGACATTTTGCTCTGACCTTTCTTTGACCATGCGATGACAGCTTATGCTTACACAAAGTTTATACAGAATCGAAAACAGCATTTGTACTTTTATCTTGTAGTTAAGTGAACACATTTTGAAAAATTAAGAAATGAGAAAAAGTTCTGAAAGTTATCTGGAAAAAGTTTCAAAAATGTTGTCGAAAGATCGTAAGAAAAGAGAAAGTGATCGTGAATACCGGGGGGAGGCACACACTCACCCCTCCCAGAGCATTGAAATGTCCCCCCTCAGAAGATTTGAGATTTTATGCCTTTAATGCTTAAAAAATGCACCCCCCCCCCCCACCCCGGAGCCACAGAAATCCCTCCTGAAGAAAAGTGTCTGAATTCAACATTGAGCGCAGATTGTCGGATACTTGAAAAGTCCGGATAGTTGAGCACTACATCAGTCATGAAAGAAGAAAGTTGGGGGGGGGGGGGGGGTGGTATATCGATGTAACAATGAAACAGGAAAATGATTTTTTTACCTATTTTCCTTTCATCGGGAAATTGATCAAATGATTCTTTTATTATTCTTAAATTTGCACTTTATAAAGTTAATTTTGATGAATTATAAATAAAAGTAAACAATATTTTGTGTCAGAATGTAATTTTCAAATTTATTTATTAATCTTTTATAACGTTACATTATTTATATTTAAACACCTCATAATGATTTTAATTTAGAACTAAGATAAATAACAAATGCTGTTCTTACTTCATGTGATAATAAATTAAGCCTCAACATGCAAAAAGTAACATGCAAAACTAATGAAGTCAACTAAAAACAAGTGTTTTTGTTAGATGTTTTTCAAAGACTCTTTTCCTAAAACATCAACTTTGCGTCCCTTCTTTTTTTTTTTTATCCTTTTCGGAAAAAGCACGTGGACACTTGGAAAATTAAATTCTGTATGATTCGCAGGTATTGCCTCAATTACATCCGAAATACAAGAAAAAAAAAATGCAGCAATCCACAATAATAATGAATCTTTTCTGCATTGCTAAGAACTTTCATTATCAGATGCAAGATAACATCCGACTTCACCTCTCAGATCACCAGACAAAAAAAAACTACAAACAGTCAGCTCTTTTTAGCACTTTCCAACCTAGTTGAAAAGTGCTTATGACTTCGGTTTGTCTGGCCGTATGGCCGTCTGGCCATCTGTCCGTGCTCTAACTCCCGTAAATATGCTCGGATTGCTCTGCAATTTTTATATGTTATTGTCGTTATCTATAGCATGTTCCCTATTTCAACAGAAGTGTGTAGCACTTATAGTTTTATTACAGGGACACTCAAAAGAATTCCGTTACATTGCGGTCTATGGGGAAAAATCATTTGCGGTTTATTTAAATAATGTTTCAGTATTTTAAACGCATTGAAATTGATATATATCACTAAGGTGCATTAGAAGAAGCTTAATATGGAATAGGGTGTGCATAGCACTTATAGTTACTTTACAGGGACAGTCAAAAGAATTCCGTTACATGACGTCTATGGAGAAAAATCGTCTGCGGTTTATTTAAATAATGTTTCACTATTTTAAACGCATTGAAATTTATATATATATATCTAAGGTGCATTACAAGAGGCTTACTACAGAATAGTGTGTGTATAGCAGTCATCGTTCATTTACAGGTACACACAAAAGAATTCTCTACTCTCTGTTAACACTAATTCCTGGAAGTGCGTTTTAAGTTACTAAACGCGATTTTAATTTTAACTCGCTTTTTGTCTATTACGTGGTGTGTATAAATTCTGTAGATCCTATACAGGGCAGCACAAAAGTTCGCGAACACATTTCCGTTTATTGACAGAAACTCCAGAAAAATAATTTTAAACTGTGCTACGCGTTTCCTAACTAAACTAAAATTTAGCATCCTAGCATATACAATTCTGAATACATACAGTGCTGAATAAAAGTATTCGGATATTTTTCCGAATATTGTATCTGTTGGAAATTCCTGAAATTATGTTTTTAAATATGTTATGCGTTTTCCAAATTGTTTACTTAGATGTTATCTTTTAGCTTATTAAACGGTATGTTTTGTAAAATTATTTTGGAAGCGTTGGAAAGTGCTACATAATCTATGCTTGACGCATGATTTTTCGTTCTTGTTTTTTTTTTATGATTGAAGTGGACTGTTTTGGGAGGTCTCTAATTCTCTGAAAATTTAAGGTATTTTAATAGAAATTTGGTAAGTTGCCTTATTTATTATTATTTCAATTCGCTGAAAATTTGAACACAATCGGATAATTAAGAGAGAAGATCCCTGAAAAAGTTGCACTTTCTAAAGGAAAGATTTCTCTTTCAGCCTGCTGGAACGAATGAATGACCTATTAAACTTTCTGCCCTTCGACCTTGAAGCAGTTTTTATCTGGTTCATTCTTTCAAACTTCGAACACGGCAGCTCGTGGTAGGGAAGAAAAAGAAAAAATAACTTTTTTCAGATTACATTTACGTATTTATGGATTTTTTTTTTTTTTTTTTTTAATTGTAGTTTTTGTTATTATTCATGATGAGATCATAATAAATGCCGGTTTTCGGAATATTCCGCTTTACGGAATGCCGGATAAGAGGTCCGATACTGTAGATAGCGACAATAACATATAAAAATTGCAGGGCAATCCGAGCATATTTACGGGAGTTAGAGCACGGCCAGACAAACCGAAGTCATAAACACTTTTCAACTAGGTTGGAAAGTGTTAAAAAGTGCTTGTAAAGATCTAAAAAAAGTCCCTTCATAATCTAAAATGTGCTTTTTTCTCAACAGCAGCATTCTGTATGTTTTTAAACCTAGGCCAAACTCTATATATGCACAGTAAAAACAGACAAAATTTACACAAGAACTGGATTTAGTAAAAATATTTAGTTTAGGCTGTTATGAAATAATTTGTGTACATTGACACAGTTTTTTTTTTTTTTTAATTTCTCATATACAAAAGTTAAAATTTTTAACATTTCAACTGCAAAAGAGCTTAAAGAGAAAACGCTCACGGTTGATTTTTTACTGCACATGCTACATTTTTCTTGTTAACAATGAAAAAATGCTTATGGCTGTAGCTCATTTCACATTTAATGCATCAGAAATGATAATTTTATATTTCTAAAATAAGTAAGCTGAATTTTAAATATATATATATATACATATATATATAGAGAGAGAGAGAGAGAAAAGATTTAAGACTGTACTAACCAACAGGTCCTGCTTGAACAAATAGTTCCCATAATATTGTCTCACTAACTTTTTCATCCAAGCCACCAACATAAATTGTGGCATCTAAATAAATAACAAATAAGTATTAAAATATAACAATTTACATAAAAAACAGACACACGATCAAACAAATAGAAACATTCAGAAATAATTTATTACCGTAAAATCCCGATTGTAGAACCCCCCCCCCCCCCTCCTTTTTCAAAAGCAAAAAGAATTAAATTTAGGAGAGGGGGGAGAGCTTATAATCGAAATTTAAAAAAAATCATTAAAAACCAATTTTTATCATGAATTTAGAAGTAAAAAAGGTAAATAGGGGGGCGAAGGGTGAGAATCTTCCGTATTTCGTCAGATTTCCACTTAAAACAAATCATCTAAATGCCCCCTGTCAAATTCGTCATACCAACAAAAAATCCCTAAACAAAATTAAAAATTTGTAAAAATATATTTTTAAAACTTTTTTTTTTATTTGTTATTTTATGTAACAATTAATAATCAATCATCTAACCCCCTTCCAAAATTACTGCTTCCCCCCCTCCCCTCTGGTATAAACATGCGTAGTTTAACCTTTATAACTCTTTAATTTTTTTTCTCATCAATTTAATACTCTATTACCAACAATCTATACTAATAAAAGAAAGTTTCGCTTTGTCTGTGTGTGTGTAGCAGAATCTAGCCCACCTAGAAGCCTGCAAATTTAGATTTAGGTAGTCCAAACCCTCTCCTGGTGCACCTGAACCTCATATTTTTAATATTTTGAAAATTAGAGTTGTTATTAATTAAAAACTGATCAAAGATCGCAAATAAAAAATCTATCTTCCGAAAAAAGCTTGCGCATGCCCAGAAGGCATTTATTCGTTCCTCCATTAAAAGATGAAACAAAGAGTGGGTCATTCCATTTCTTTTTAAGTTTTTCTAAATTCGCCTGGGCGAACGGCTAAAAATATGGACAAACCGTCTACATATTCTGAAAGAACATACTTTTACGTCTCGAATGATCTGGTTGGTTTGAAAAAATTTTACATTTAACCCTTTCAAAAAAACAAAAATCAAAAAGCATCAAATTCATGTTTTTTATTTTCTCCTGTTTTCCGAACCTTGCATCCACCGGAATACAAAAGATACGGGAAAACGAAGGTCACCAAATTCTCTGAGTTTGCCCTTTTCAAAGCCACTATTGGTTTTTAAAAATATGAAAATTAACCCTTCGAAAAAGTATATTTTCTGTATGCCGTTTTGCAATTTTTGCAAAAATTGCATTCACGCAATTTTCGTTCCAGGTTTAAAAATCAGCATCAACTCGGGAAATGTGAGTACAGACAAACAGTAGACTCCAGATCATAGACACGTTCATTTTCTTCAAAACGTGTACAGTTGGGTTTTAAAAAATATCTACATTAACCCTTTAGAAAACGACCGATTACGTAACCCACTTTCACGATTTCTGCTATTTTGGCAATGTTTACTCATGGTTAAATTTCAATTCTACTAGGAAATTTGGTTGGGTCGAGTGTTCTGAAAAGGCCTCTTCCAGAACAGACTGCACCCCCTGGCGGTGGAAGGTGGAACTATAGGAGTATATCTGGTTCTATGGACCCGGTTTCCCGGGGTTGGCTCAAGTTTCGTACAGAACAGATTATTAATATTTCGGGCCCGGGCAATGCCGGGCGGGTTAGCTAGTAAATAAATAATCTATCACCTAAATTATCCTTTCCTCTCAAAATCTCTGCTTTTCTCACCCCCCAGTGACAGAACTATCTTCAAGTGTCTGCAATGCTAATAATGTTTTCAAAAATAGTCTGCAATAAGCAATATATCATACAAAATTCGCGTTTTTTCTGCGATCCTCCGACGAAATTTGCCGTTTTCTGCGATCTTCCGACAAAATTTGCCGTTTTTCTGTGATCTTCTGACGAAATTTGCCATTTTTTTCGAGATACTTCGACAAAATTTGCCGTTTTTTCGAGATCCTTCGACGAAATTTACCGTTTTTTCAAGATCCTTTGACGAAATTTTCTGTTTTTTTAGATCCTTTGACGAAATTTACCGTTTTTACACGATCTGTCAGCAGAATTTTCTATTTTTTTGTGATCCGACGACGAAATTTTCCCCGATCTTTCAACGAAACTGATGTTTTTTTGACGGCCTTTTGACGAAATTCACGTTTTTTCATGGCCTTTTGCCTAAATTTGCATTTTTCGCGATTCTTCGACAAAATTCACAGTTTTTTTCACGATCCTTCTACTTGCCATTTTTTCACGTAATTTACATACTATAGTGCGTCTGCAGCATCGCTGTACGTTTTTAGTCTGCAGGTGCCCTAAAAAGTCTGCGACGCTCGTCGCATACATTCTGCCACGGGGCTCTCACCTTGCTCCCCCTCATTTCATGAAGATCAGCCCCCCCTCCCGCCACATTTCATGCAGTTTAAAATCTTTAAAACTTTTTTATTTTGTTTTACTGTATTTGTAATTTTGTTGTAGCAATATTTAACCATCTAAATTATTTCTCACTTACCCACCTCCGGAAAAAATGTCATTTTTTCCCTCCCCCCTGATAAAATTTCATTTTTTTCTTCCCCCTCCTTACACAGTTTAAAATCTTTCTTTTTTCCTCTATTTATAACTTTTTTGTAACAATAACTAAATAATAATCTAAATTGCATCGCCCCCACAAAAAAAATCACGTTTCCTCCCTCTCCCCCAGGTGGTAATAACTTTTGGAGAAAGGATGGTAATTTAGATGACTGATTATTATTCATTTATTGTTTCTAGAGAGCAACAGATACAGCAGATTTTTCAAACTAGAGTTTGAGAGATTTGTAATTTCGTATTTTGGAGAAGGGGTTAAATATTTTTGGGGTAGAGAGATAATTTAGATGGCAGATTATCCATTGATATTTACTAGAGAGCAACAAATAGGGCAAAATATTTCTTCAAATAAGAGTTTTAAAAATTTTAAACTTTATATTCTAGGAGGATGAAGGAGAAAAATGAATTTTGAAGGAAGGGCTTTGTAATTTAGATGATTTGTTATTTACTTGCTGTTAATAGAGAGCAACAAATAGGACAGAAGACTTTTTTTTATTATTATTAATAGAGGTTTAAAGATCTTTTTGCTAGGGGGTGGCAAAGGGGGGCAGACACTTTGGGGTAGAGAGATAATTGTAATGGTTGATTATTTAATTATTGTTACTAGAAAGCAACAAATTGAGCATACACTTTTTAACTAGTTTTAAATTTTTTAAACTTTGTATGCTGAGAGGAGAGGGGGAGAAGAAGTGTAAATTTCGGAAGGAGGGGGTGGTAATTTAGACAATATTTTCATCATTTGGCAACACACGGATGTCTTGCTTAATAGCTTTCTTGCTCAGATCAATAGCATTGATTCTAAGATTAAATTCACCTTGGAAGTTGAACAAAATAACACACTTAACAAAATAACTTTTGTAATAAGTGCATATAACAATAAACTGGTCGGGAGGGAAGTCTGGCAACAGCTTAAAATACTCCTTAATTTAAATATCCAGTAACATTTCTAATTTCCATAACTTTACTGTTTGAAAAGTATTAAAAATAGTAAAATGAAACTTGTTCTCGATTTTTATTGTAAAATTGTTTACTATATTCACAGTCATTTCCCCCTTTTCCTACGATATTCAAAAACTTCTCTCTAAAACTTTTATTCACCAGATAACTTTTTCCCGGTTTTAGCAAAACTGGTTTTGAAAAAGCTACAAAGTAAAAAATCTAAAGCTACTTCTCAAATTTTTTATAGAACTTATGTAAGTTATGTGGTCAAAGGCCAGAATGCCTGATCTAATACTATAATTTACTAGAGAAGGTGAAATTAATCAATGACCCTTGGTTACCCTTTATGTCTTGTTCAATGGAAAAAAGAAATGAAAAAATGAATCGCTCAAAGTCAAAGATTAGACATACCAGGGCATTTCACAGAGAAATAAAGAGGGAAAAAAGAGTACCTCCTGATGTACCATACTCAGAGTTTCCCCCAGGTTTAAAAAAGGGCAGGGTGCTGCTGATGAGGAAAGGGCACTTTTACATTCTTCAGGGCACTTTTTTTAATTTTTAAGGGCACCTTTAATATTTAAAGGACAACACTCTTTCAAAACACAGGTCAATGAGTCAACTTTTCCTATTCAAGCAATAAATATTTCTAAGGGTATTATATATTATACTCTTACTTCAAAGAATAATGCCCCTCGAAAAATAAAGAAATTGAGAATAAATCTGTGTGCCAACTTTGAAGCAAATCGGATAATTCTGCATTAAATATCCATTTAGCTAAATTAAGGGGAGATTAGCACCCCATTTCCCCCCTTATACTTAAGCAATGAACCTCCAAATGTAATCAGGGAAGCGTCTTATCAGAACAAACCTGTATACCAAATTTGAAACAAATTGGATAATTCTGCATGGAAAATCCATTTATCTAAATTAAAAGGGGGGATTAGTCCCCTTTTCCCTCCCTTTATACTTAACCAATAAACCCCCAGAACTAATCGGGAAAGCACATTGTCAGAATAAACCTGTATATCAAATTTGAAGCAAATCAGATAATTCTGCATGAAAAACCTATTTATCTATATTAAGAGGGAATTTTAACCAGTGACAATTTTAACCTTATCAGAATGAATCTATATACAAAATTTGAAGTAAATCGGATATTTCTATCAAGAGTTATCGCGTTACGTACGTATAAACTTGAGATATTAATTTCCAATCTATTTTAAATTTTAAAATCAGTTAACAGCAAAGTTATACACAACATGTTTATGTAGCTAACTACATAAATCACAATAAGCTTAGATACTTGTATAGCTAACTATATAAGTACATTTATTTTTTTCTTTAAATATTTGTCTAGAATTATGGTCCTACAATAATAAAATAGGTATGTTTATACACTAAATAATAATCCACAACATGATATGCATTACACATGCACAACCTGTGGCCAGCTGGTCAAAATCTCTAGAAATTCAGGAATTGTGCGTATTTTGCCAATTAGTTTTGGAAAAAAATGCAAATTTCGTCATTCGGGAGTGAAAAATCCTGAATTTCGTCCATCGCGCGAGTAAAAATCATGAATTTCGTTGATCGCTCGGGTAAAAATCAGGAATTTCGTCAATCGAGCGCGTAAAAATCATGAATATCGTCGATCGGGCGCGTAAAAATCATGAATTTCGCCGATCGGGTGAATAAAAATCATGAATTTCGTCATTCGGGAGTGCAAAAATCATAAATTTCGTCGATCGGGCGCATAAAAATCATGAATTTCTAGATTAGGGTTCGTAAAAATCATGAATTTCGTCATTTAAGAGCAAAAAAATCATGAATTTCGTCAATCGGGTGCATAAAAATCATGAATTTCATCGATCGGGCGCATAAAAATCATGAATTTCGAGATTAGGGTACGTAAAAATCATGAATTTCGTCATTTAGGAGCGCAAAAATCATGAATTTCGTCAATCGGGTGTATAAAAATCATGAATTTCATCGATCGGGCACATAAAAATCATGAATTTCGAGATTAGGGTACGTAAAAATCATGAATTTTGTCATTTAGGAGCGCAAAAATCATGAATTTCGTCGATCGGGCGCATAAAAATCATGAATTTCGTTGATCGGGCGCATAAAAATCATGAATTTCATCGATCGGGCGCATAAAAATCATAAGTTTCGTCGATTATGCGCGTGGAAAATCATGAATTTTGTCGAACAGGCGCGTGAAAATCATGAATTTTGTCGATCGGGCACGTAAAAATCACGATTGTCGTCGAACAGGCGCGTAAAAATGATTTATGAAATTCGCGATTTTTTAATGGATCTCTTGACAAAATTTCGTTTTTTTTTTTCTGCAACCATTTAACAAAATCTTTTTTTTTTTTTCATGAATTGATCCTGCGGAATTCAGCCATAAATTAATAATTCACGGACAAATTACATGTCCATATCCTGTGTCTCCCTCTAAGAATATCTCTCAATATTTCACGACCTACAAATTTAACCTGTTAACTGGGTATGACGAAATATTTCGTCATACACGAACTACTACTGCAATATTTTCAACGTTTTACTTCCACCAGTAAAATTAAAAAAAAAAAATTCGTCTTATTAAAACGGCCTATTGGCCATGACAAACGGCCTGACGGCCATGACAAAGTTTTCAGATATAGAAAAATATATATATATTTGAAAGATCGAAAAATTGGGAGACTTTGCAAGTCTGATTTTACCATTCTATTTTGATTTAATAGAATAAAAAACGAAAGTCACACACACACACACACACACAAAAATCTATTGGAAAATGAAAAAAAAAAAAGCAAAAAATATTTAAAAGAAATAAAAGTTAGATGACAAGAAGTCGGAAAATCGCAGATCAGCGGAAGAATCTCACGCCTGCCTGAAACTCATAATTTATTTTATTTTTTTTGTTCTATGAGAGATAGACGAAATACATCATTTTCCCCGCAACCGATTAGCAAAATTCCCCATGTTTATCGTACTCAATTGACTAAATTCGCATTTTTTCTTTCTTTTTTTAATGATAAATAGATATGATTTATTTTTTGGCTAGTAAATTGTTTCCTTTGCATCTATTAATTCCAAAATACTGATTTATCGGAATTCTGCAAAAAATGTATCCGCGAAATTTTGCTAATTATCGAAAAAATCATATTGTGGAGCCTGAAACGTTGCAAGCCACAGGATTTTTATTATTATTATTACTAGGGGGCCTACCCCCTGCGAGCTACGCTCGCCAACCCCCGCTCAGATTTCGAGGCCTCTAAAAACATGACAGCGTGCTTTGTTTTCAAAATATTGGTAAATCTGTAATTGGGTTGCCATGATTTTAACGTTTTAATGGGGCATTTTTTTATTATCATGGCCTCATATACAACTGTTGCGACAACTGACGACTGTTTTCGGGATTGATAAGTATAATCAATTACACCTTGAAAACCAGCTTGTATAAAATGGTTAGGTTTAAATTGTGGCTACCTCTCGGACTTTTATAACAACGATCTGTATTCTATTCTTCCTTTGCGTTTAAGGATGAAAAAAATTACATCTGTTTGTGAATAACATTAAGAACCACGGTATTGAAAAGTACTATGTTATAGACATTTTCAGTAACAGGTTTTAATTTTCTCTCTATTTTAGTGCACCATCATGCATATTTTCATGTTATTTTAAATATGTAAATTATTTATTTTAATTAATATCTATATATATGAATTTTCTAATAATTATTTATCATACAAAATTCATTAAATATTTTGGGCATGCATGCCTGCATTTATTCGGCATCAATTGAGATATTTAACCAAATTTGCTATCCGCGATAATTTTACACCATGTTATGTCACTTGAATATTGTCCATAAGAAAATCGGGTACTTTTTCAGTATAGGATCCTTTGCTTTTAGGTTTGGCGTAATTCGAATTTAAAAAACGGATAGATTCGTTAATATACATACATTTGTTGCCAAAAGTTATAAAAACAAACTCAATGAACTTTTGGTGCTTTTCTATTATAGGGGGTCTTGACGCTTTTTTAAAAAGCTTGGCGCAATTCGGCATCAGAAAGTGAGATTTGGTGCCAAATGACAAACAGCCATGGAACCAAATTCGATGATTTTTTTTGTTTATATGCGTATTTTAATTATACGTATATTATTATTGTTTTTTCTATACAAATGACTTCTGATTATATATATAAAATAGGATAAATGACATTCTACGCTAAACAAATTGTATAAATATTGAAAAAATGCTTCTGTATACGAAATGACAAAGTGAATAGGTTGACGGAAAGTATGTTGCCAAATTTCCTTTTCCGCCAAGGCTATTTTCTCTGTTTCGTCAAGGCCCCATATACTGGAAAAGCACCGAACTTTTATGCTTGTTTATACATGTATTTATATGTATATATACAATTTATTTATAATTGTCTTTCAATTTACCTCTTTTTGTACATAAAAATAAATAAATTCTTTTAATTAAATTTTACAAAAAAATAACAAAATGATATCAATAAATAATAATTACTATTAATTCCTTTCCTCCCCTTCCTTTTGCGTTTACATAAATGACGTCATTTGGACGAATTTATTCAAAATATTTTCAATTTATAAATTAAATTAAATGATGACAGGCGATTGAATCCTGACGATAGAAATGTGATTTTTTTTTTCAAATTTTCCTGAAAAACATAATTTAATCACAATCTTGTCTTCATTATCGATTGAAATAAAAGATAAATTCAATTTCAATTTGAAAATGACGATTAAAAAGAAATCAATAATCCCTATCGGGATCCTTTTCGATTTTTTTCCCTTTTTTGTCACAAAAAAACTGAGTAATTAGTTGCCATCATTACAGAAATGTCATCAAAATTAGAAAAAAATTAATATCTCGAAAACTAATTCCAATTTCAAAATTCTATTACCAGTTTTGACATCCGCGGATTTTTATGGACAATTGGTATTAATTTCACCATCAAGCGTTTAATATTTTATTAAAAATAGCCCTGAAACATAATCAGTCGTTTAATCAGTCGTTTCATAAAATCGTTTCATAAAATCGTTTCACAAATTCGTTTCATTAGGATTTTATATATATAGGGTAGATTATTATTTTGCGGGTGTTTGTAGGGGTAGGCCTTTGTATTTTTTACTTTATTACCATACTACACATTTTATTCTATATTTACGGAGAAATTTGGTATTTTTGGAGGTCGACATCTATGTAGTGAACCAAGCAATGCTAAGGCACCATTTATTGAGATTTAAAAGAACAATTTTCTTATTTTCAGAAGTATGTTTTTATGAATTTTAAAATCCCAGTAAAAAACTGGAGACATTCATACTTAAATATAAAAACGGAAGATTGTGATAAAAAAAGGTAGTCTCCCGCCAAAAACGACAGAGATACTCCAGTTCTGGTTAACATAAAACAGGTTATTATAGTACCTTCAACAGTTCTTTATACATTCTTGCTATCGTCAGGGAATTTCTAAATCTACCGCGATCGCGGACTTTGAACAGATGGGAGGGGAACGTGCGATCCTATGTGTGTAAAGGAGAAAACAATTTGCAGGCGCACGTTCAGGGCGGGCACAACAAAAGGCCGTACGGGCGTAATTTTTTTAAACGAGGGGCAGAAGAGCGCTATTTTTTGGATGAGGGGCAAGAAGGGCGCTATTTGTTTAACCAAAGGGCAGGCAGGGCGCAGCACCCTCCTGAAACTGTCTGGGGGAAACTCTGATACTAGCATTCTAAAAATAAAAGGTAAGTAAAGAATTTTTGAAGGTACAATGCAAACAAGGCAATATTCTTCCCAATAAAAAGCTGGTAGAATTCTACCTGAAGAAAGAGCAAGGAGGGTAGAATTCTACCAGGAAAAGGGACAAGGAGGGTAGAATTCTACCAGGGAAAGGGGTAAGGAGGGTGGGGTTTTATCTAAAAAGGGCATGAGGGCAGGCCGCCCTTCTGAAACTCTCTAGAATGGTCCCTGGAAAATCAATAACTAATCAATCCACTATTCCTAATAATACTCAAGCACCTTTTTCCTATAAAGTTTCTGCCTTTAGACATTTTATTAGAGGAGCCTTTACTGTCTCTACTCCTAATCAATTAACTAATGAAATAAGTAAAATTTGTGACATCACAAGTAATAACAGACACAATAAAAGACAGCAACAATAAAAAGACAATAAACAATAATAAAAGACAGCACTATTAATAAATTAATTACGAGCATAGATAGTAAAAAGAAGAAAATTTTTAATGAACGAAAGTCAAAGCTATCAATTTAACAATATTTTCCTGGATTCTTTGAACGATTAAAATATAAACTTAGAAAATTTAATATCTGCCTTATCGCAAAACCTTCCACAAAATTAATAAACATAGGGTAGATGTGCCAGTAATGGACACCCTTAAGGAATTTCTTTTAAAATTATTTTTTAATTAATAGTTATAATTGTTGTATTCCACATTTTTTAATATTATGTTAATCTACCAACACTATTTAAACATATTCATAGTCGCATTTCTCAATGTGAATCGAAATTTAATTGTAAATAACAGAAATAAATCAAAACGCCCTAAATTCCAGTAATGGACACCCCACAAAATGTAATAGATAATTGATATTATGATTGTATTTATAAAACTAGAATTTAAAGAAAGCATATTAATGAAATTAAAAAAGCTGAATTTTTGTTGGTTATTTTTTTATAAACCAAAAATATTGAAAGTGGCCCATTACTGGAAGGCGGTCCATTACTGGTACATCTACCCTAGTATGTAGAAAAATAGATCCAACAGAACCTGATCAACTTTCCGGTGTTTATGAAATCCCATTCACCAAGGTAGATGGAACAGTATAATACTACAAGGGGCAGTCGGAAAATAAGTTTCCCCTGGCGACTGTGGACAGATGTGTGTATGAAAGACAAAAAATGTAATGAGACATTAAAGATAAAACATTAACTGTATTTTTCCACATAAGTACCAAGTACATTGAGACATTTGTCATACCGCTTTATAAGCTTCAAAAAGCCCTCCAGGAAAAAATCAGGGCTTTGCATACGGACGAAGTGTTGAACGGCGCTGTTACAGTCAACAGTGCCATCTGCTTGATCGCGGTCGACCTCTACCGAATGGTGTATCAGTGTCTTGCACGTTCGCGTTCACCTGCTGTGTCGTCTTTCCCCCATAGCCGTTCAACGCTTCGTCCGTATGCAAAACCCTGATTTTTTCCTGGAGGGCTTTTTGAAGCTTATAAAGTGGTATGACAAATGTCTCAATGTACTTGGTACTTATGTGGAAAAATAAAGTTATGTTTTATCTTTAATGTCTCATTACATTTTTTGTCTTTCATACACACCTCTGTCCACAGTTGCCAGGGGAAACTTATTTTCTGACTACCCCTCGTATATAGGAATGACAAACAGAAAATTTAAAACGAGAATAAAAAAACATATGCCAGATATCAAATATGACAGGGAACAGATGCTTTACACTCACACAGCGATTTTAGGCGACTTTTTGATTGGCGCGATTTTCAAGCCCGCGCCAAACCAATAACTTCATACAATGGCTAGGTTGCCATTAAAGGAAAAAATCCCCTAAATTTGGCGACTTTTTTCCTTTTTACAACCGATTTAAAAAAAAAAACTTGTGCGTGAGTGTATGACATCATAGCCTAAAAGAGCATTTACAGTGTCTCACAAAAGTGATGGGACACTTGTGCTTTATAAAAAGAAACTGCAATAAAATAAATAAACAAACATGTGCAAAAATTTTTTGGGTGTGTTTCATATTTAAAGTTAGTAACAATTATTACATAACATACATTTTGTCAAAATATTAAAATATTAATTTAGTAAAAATACAATTGTTCAGAACGGAGCAAAAAATGGCTCACATAAGTGATGGGACACTTACTTTTCCATCAAATATTTATCCAAAAATTTTACTTTTTAAAAGGTTTTAATATTTTGTTGGATTTCCTTTTACTTTTAAAACATGATTTAATCTTTTTAGGATGGATTCGACTATTTTTTTTTGTGATTTCTGGAGTGATTTTACCCCATTCTTCTTGAAGCACCGATTTTAGTTGTTGTTTTGAAGAAATGGTGTGTTTGCGAATTCTTGATTCCAATTCTTGCCAAATATTCTCTATGGGATTTAAGTCTGGAGATTGTGGTGGTGTTTTTATTATTTCAGGACAGTTATATAGCAGCCAGAGTCTAACGTTCAGAGCAGTGTGCTTGGGGTCATTGTCCTGGTAGAATTTAAAATCGTTATGAAGGTTCAATTTTCATGCTGAAGATTTCAAATTTTGCTTTAAAATATCAATATACTTGTACTGATCCATTATACTGTCAATAAAAACAAGATTACCAACTCCAGCGGACGACATACACCTCCATACCATAACTCCTCCTCCACCATGTTTTACTGTTGGTACCAAGTTCTGTTTGCGAAGTTCTTCCCTGGGTTTTCTCCACACCAAGATTCTACCGTCAGAACCAAATATATTAAATTTACTCTCATCAGCAAATATAACTTTATTCCAGTAATCAGAATTCTTATTTATGTTGGATTTTGCGAAAGCTAGTCTGAGTTTTCTATTCTTTTCACTTACGAAGAATTTTTTCCTGGCTACTCTACCGTGATATCCAGCAGATCGAATTACCCTTCTAATAGTTTCAGGATTAACAATTATTCCATATAATGCTTGTAAATCAGCAGCAACTTTTGAAGCACTAATTCTTGGATTTTTTTTAATATTTCGAACGATAATTCGCTTTATTCCATTGGATAGCTTTGATGGTCAGCCAGGTCTTCTTTTATCCTGAATCATATGATTCTTTTTATATCGTTTAATGATATTGAAAACTGTTGAACGACTCAAGTTAACTGTTTCAGCAGTTTTTCTAATAGATTTTCCACGTTCAATATGCAAATTAATAACTAATTTTCGAATTTCAGGCGAAGTTTCTTTTCGTTTAGCATTCATGACTACACAGAGCCAAAAAACACAAAAATTCCAAAACAAACTGGAGAGAAATACTGCAGACGATTTTATAAATTATTGCCAATTGCTTTTAAGTAAAAATAAAACCCCAAAAAATATTTTTATTGCTTATTTTAGACGATTTTTGTTGCATATATAATGGTGTCCCATCACTTATGTGAGCTATTTTTTGCTCCGTTCTAAACATTTGTATTTTTATTAAATTAATATTTTAATATTTTGACAAAATGTATGTTATGTAATAATCTTTACTAAATTTAAGTATGAAATACACCCACAAAAAAAATGTGTACATGTTTTTTTAATTTATTTGATTAGTTTCCTTTTGTAAAGCACAAGTGTCCCATCACTTATGTGAGAAACTGTACTTCAGGTGTAAATTCGCACTTCAATATAATTAATATTTTATTATATAATGCATCATTTATAACGATAACAAATGAAATTTATTTCGCTATTTCTGCATTTTTCCAACAAATAAGTAAAAATACTGAAATAAACCTTTTAATAAAATATGTAGAAATAATCAAAGTGAACAGTTTAAAAACATAAGCCTGAATTTATTTCCAATCACGTATTTTTTTCTACGGTACTTTAGAGATTAAATAATAACAAACATATAAATGTGTTTACATAAAACTCTCAAAAATATCTGAAAACATTTAATAACAAAATAATTAAACATGCACTTAGTACAGAAATATATGCCCTAGATGAAAAATAAATAAAATAATGGCAAAAATATTATTTTAAATAAAATGTAATCAATTAAACCTTGATTTCTTTCTGCTATGGGACCAGCCGCCATTTTTTACCGGCTAGGTTTTGTTGTGCTGCCAAAAACTTAAAAAAAAAGAGTGAAAAAATTGTCTACCATCCCAATTCAAATAAACTATAGAGGACGCTATACATTTTAATAATACTACCCTAATATTTACCTAAAACTAACTAAAATTTACATAGAGAGTAAAACTACAGCGCCTAGAATAAATAGTGGGGAAAACGGCTACAAAATAGTACTATAAAACTGAATCCGATAAATGTATAACGGTGCTGAATGATAAGAGGTCGATTGCAGCGACATCTTTTCAAATACATTGAAGAAGTAATATTAACTAGATGGAACCCGTCAAAACTTGACGGAAAAAAATATAACAATATCAGTAAAATAAGAGTCTTTCAAATATATTATTTTAAAAGTTTTTTCCTCCAAGGGAAATACAGTACTATTTCCAATACAAACTGCAAACAAACAATCCGTAAACAACTGTGTAATACAAATCAGTTTGACAATACCGCCATATTCCCCACGGCAAGAAAGAAAATTTCATGGACCTATGAAGTATCATGCAAATAGTATATCCCTACTTCCGTCTCATATTCAGTAAATAAAAGAACATAGTAAATAAAGCACACATCCCCCCCCCCCCCGTGATAATGCAACCGAATGTGCATTGCATCTGCTCAAAGGCACCGTCGAAATTCGACGTTAAAAAAAGTTTTAAAATGTTTAAATTAAAAGTTTTAAAATGTCCTCTTTAATCATTGCTCGTTTCAAATCCATATCTTCTAAAACGCATCCATTGTTTTAAGCTAATCAATTTTTATGTAAAGATGATTTTTTTTTTACAATAATAAATTAATCTGCAGATGAGGGAGATTTTTAATGTTTTCAAGTGTAATTTATTTGTATGGTTTCTTCGGTTCCTTTACATAAATAATCAGGATGATTATTCATTTTCCATCATATTCGGGGATCTTTTCCCTCTTATACAGTTAAATATCCAATGGATCTTTATAAAAAATAATAAAATACAGTTCCTAGCATATTCTGATAATGTACATCAACAAATTCAACATATCAATTTTATGTAAATCATAAACAGAGAAAATAGTATTTTTATTTTTTTCGACAGATTTTAGTTTAGCGCCAAAATGCTCTATCTTATGGCTAATCTGATCTTATAATTTATCAAGTTTTTTTTTTCTTTTCTTTTCACTTTTTATGATGCTTAGGGAAATCTATTTTCAATTATGGCAACTTTCCCCAGGAGCTATTTTACATTATTAAAGCAAACGGATAGTCACTGTTGATATAGAATTTAAAAATATTTCATGCTTGGAAATTATTTAAAAAGTCATTAAATTAAGCGGCAGTTTTCAAATAAATTTCAATCGAAAGCTAATTTTTTTTCTAATTGATGATGAAAAAATTAAAATTGTAAAATGTAGTAAAAAATTGAAATTTGTAGTATTTAGAAGTGATGTAAGTGAGATGAAAGCTAATGGGACAGCGACGTTTGTTGTCACAACCGTTATACATGCCTAAAAATTGCCACGGTGTTTTGGCTGACGTCCAAAAGTAGACTACCATTTTTTGACATCGAAAGAAAAATTCACAGTGGAAGAAATATAACTTTGCCGCTAATAAGGAACTGTTAAATGAACTTATAACAAATCTACCAAAATAATTCCTATAAAATATTAGCCTTACATTGTTTATTTTAGCTAAAAATGCAATCATTATTTATAACACATTATTTAATAACACATAATCATTATTTAATTTTCCTGAAATCCTTTACTTATGTGAATTTTTTTATTAAAAAAGGAAATCTTCTAACCTATAATTTAAAAAAAAGTAATTGGTAACATGTAATCAAGGTATGCAATCAAGATGAAGCAACCAATAAAGGCTCCAGTTCTAATCTTTAAAATTAAAAATTGAAAAATCAGTTAAAATGAAGTCATGATGACACAATCATATAAATTTTTCTTTTTAGTTTTATCAATGGTAAACTGCATTTCAAGCTAAGCATAACGTCATTTTCACCGTCGCAAACGTTTCGCACGTACTTTGTATACGTTACTTTTATGCTTAAACACCATGTAAACAAATAAATATATATTTTGTATTTAATTGTAATGAAAAAATGGTATCAACAAAGTTATAATGCATAATGATAAAATAAACCCAATGGACAATATTCCCGTGACGTCACAATATTTATGAATTTTTATTCGCTTATAAAACACGCGGATAAATATTTTTACCGAAATTTAACTTGCAAATTAAAAAATTCGGCCTAAAAGCCACATGGTTTTAATATTTATTATTTTTTTTTTATCCTCGTAACCACAGAGTTCAGAGAATAAACTCTGTGCTTCGCAACAGTGGGCGTTATCCGACTGTATGACGTCATACGCAGAAGTAAATGTTTAATTGAAAATTACGGCTAATTAATTAAATTTTCGAACAAACGAATGCACGATAACAAATCTGTATCCAAATATCTTTCATTTAAAAAAAGAATGATGTAATTTGATGCAGTAGTTTGCTCTCACGGATTGTCGAAAGAAATCGCTTAGCGTTTTAAATATATAGATAATAATCAAATTGTAGTACCATGTATGCATACAGTGGAACTAATTCATATTAGTGCGTGCATTATAGTGATTCAGAAATTTATTTGAATAAAAATTTCCTTATTTTTATCTTTTTTTTTTTTTTTTTTTTTTTTTTTTTTAATAATAGGCTAAAGCTGTCCGGTTTTCATTTTCACATTTTTGTAAAAACAAATCCTTTTTTGCCGTTTATTACTGAAGCGATTTAGCAATGATTATATATAGTTATCCTCTTAAAAGATATTCTGCAACTTATTTTATATCATTGCTTGATTATCAACTTATTAATACTTATGATACAGCGCCTAGAATGCATAGTGTGGAAATCTGCTACAAAATAGTACTAAAAAATTAAATCCAAATGTACAACGTTGCTGAAAAGATAACGATGGGATCGCAGCGCCATCTGCTAGCTCTTCTCAACGTAAACATTGTATGTGGACGGAAACATTGTGAATGTTTCGGCTGGAATGATCGCCTTATTATCGTAGGAACATCGTTGCACATTTATAGGCTACAACTTTTCAACACTTTTTAAAGCATTACAATGATAGCCGGTTTCCACATTATGTATTCTAGGCGCTGTATTTATGATATTTACTAAATTTTTGCGATAAAATGTTTTCGTTGAAAAGAACTAGCAGATGTCGCTGCGATCATCCTATTATCATACAGCATCGTTACAATTTTGGAACAGATGCTTTGCACTCACGCAGCGTTGTTTGGCGATTTTTTGGTTGGCGCGATTTTCAAGCCCGCGTCAAACCAATAACTTAATATAATTGCTAGGTTGCCATTAAAGGAAAAAATCCCCTAAATTTGGCGACTTTTTCCCTTTTTATAACCTTCTTTAATAATTAAAAAAAACAGTGCGCGAGTGTATGACATCATAGCCACAATTTTTAGCACTTTTTAAAGCATTACTGGGATATAGCCGGTTTCCACACTATGTATTCTAGGCGCTGTACCTGCAAAATTGTAGTACCATGTATGCGTACAGTGGAACTAATTCATATAATACTACGTTCAGATCGCATAGTTAAGATATCTTAGACCCTCGAACTCACTAATACCCTGTTCACATCGGACATTTAAGATATCTTAGACCGCCATTTTTGAGGTGGTACCTCCCCGGAATTGAATACCTGTCCACACCGCTAAACGCATTTAAGATAACTCACTCAACATCACTACTGTGTCCAGTGCACATGCGCAATTGTTAAAAGCAAACTCAACAGCCAATCGGCCTCCAGAACCAATCAGAGTGAGCGGTACTGACTGTATCTAGCAATGGAAAGTTCGAACTCACTAAGTGAGTTTCTGGAACTCACTCAGTGAGTTCAGCGGTCTAAGATATCTTAACTATCCGATCTGAACGTAATATTATACTACGTTCAGATCGGATAGTTAAGATATCTTAGACCGCCGAACTCACTGAGGGAGTTCCAGAAACTCACTTATACTCTGTTCACATCGGACATTTAAGATATCTTAGACCGCTATTTTTGAGGTGGTACCTCCCCGGAATTGAATACCTGTCCACACCACCAAACCCATTTAAGATAACTCACTCAACATCACCGTGTCCAGTGCGCATGCGCACATGTAAAAAGCAAACTCAACCACAGATAAATCTGTGAACTCAACAGCCAATCGGCCTCCAGAGCCAATCAGAGTGAGCGGTACTGACTGTATCTAGCAATGGAAAGTTCGAACTCACTAAGTGAGTTTCTGGAACTCACTCAGTGAGTTCAGCGGTCTAAGATATCTTAAATATCCGATCTGAACGTAGTATTAGTGAGTTTCTGGATCTTCCTCATACCCTGTTCACATCGGACATTTAAGATAACTTAGACCGCCATTTTTGAGGTGGTACCCTCCCGGAATTGAATACCTGTCCACACCGCAAAACTCATCTAAGATAACTCACTGCTCATCACTGTGACCGATATCTGAACAAACATAGAATGTGCGCATGCGCATATGTTAAAGGCAACCTCAACAGCCAATCGGCCTCCAGAGCCAATCAGAGTGAGTAGTGCTGGCCGCATCTAGCAATAGAAAGTTCGAACTCACTGATAGCATTGCTGATAGTGAGTTCGAACACTAGTACAACGAGTGAACTAGATACAGCCAGTAACACTCACTCTGATTGGCTCTGGAGGCCTAATTTTTATTTGAATGAATCTGCAACATCTGTATCGTTAATATATTTATTAATGTTGTGCTAAAGATAATTTCTCAACAAACAGAAAATAGTAGTAATTTCATTCTTTTCTAAAATTTTGCAAAACTTAGACTTCTGATAGGTTAATCTCGTTTCAAAAATAGCTAAAATTCTATCTGAATCCAGGGCAACACTAGATACCGGGCTTGCTCATTCATTATCATGACGGCACAAATGGTGGATGCGAGGCTAACGAAAAAGAAAGGCTACCGCGGTGCTTTACTTGTATCTTTTTTTACAGACCGGAGTCACGTTTTAGTTGCGGGCATTCTAAACCCGATTACTAATTATCGATTAAATGAAATATTGCACTTCACAAATTAAGAATACATTTAAAACTTAATAAATTATATTTAAACTCAAAATACACTCTTCGCACCAGCGTGCGGCAATTCAGCATTAATCGTTACATTAGCACGCTAAAATACGTGCGTTCAACAGGCAGTCCAGAGTCCAACTAACTGTTTCTTCCCGCTCAACGGCGAAGGCTTGTTCCGTGCGGTTTCCCGTTAAGCACAGATGAAAAACCATGGATCCAACATCCGAAATTCTGGACCCAGCTCATTAGCTGGTTTTAAGTTTTCGGCGATGCCAGATCCCCACAGTAGCCCCCCCTGAGCGATAGCGAAACAATTTTCACCATCAGAGGTAGCGAGGGTTAAATCTGACACGCCGACCAGCACGAGTAGTTACTGGACTTCTGGAGCTGGAATTTCCGCTTCTTCTGTGACTGTTGCTGCTGGTGAATCTAATTTAGAGTGGTTTTCTTCGGATTGAGGATTCGACGGCTGCTCCTCAGTGCAGAAGAAGGCAGGTTTTACTCTGTCAATATTTACCGTAACAGTTCTGTCGTTGATCTTAACAGTGAAATTTTTGTCGGTCCGTTGCAGAACCTGGTAAGGCCCCTCGAATGGAGCTTGCAGACTCTTCTTAATACCCTCTCTGCGCAAGAAAACATGTGAGCAAGACTTCAAATCCTTGCTGACAAAAATTTTACGCTCAGGTGTCAACCGAGAAGTGGCTGGTTGTAATCGTCGCATCACCTCCCGTAGCCTGCCAAGAAAATCGACTGGGTTAGGTGAACCGGCTACTGGAACAAGGAACTCTCCTGGAAGGGCGATGGTGGTACCATATACCATTTCCGCTGCTGTAGCCTGCAGATCTTCTTTCCACGCTGTTCGTATGCCCAGGAGTACAGTTGGCAAAACTCGGGCCCAATCCGTGGTGTTGTGGGCCATAATTGCAGCCTTGAGCTGTCGATGAAATCTCTCCACCTGGCCGTTCGCTGCCGGATGGTATGGGGAAGTATAAACTTTCGAGATGCCCAGGTAACGATTCAGCGCCGAAAATAGTGATGATTCGAATTGGGGACCTTGGTCAGTTGTTAGACGTAAAGGTGGTCCAAAACGGGCGATCCAACTGGCGTAGAAGGCCTCCGCCACACTCTCAGCAGTAGTATCAGCCAATGGAATTGCTTCTGGCCACTTGGTGAATCTGTCAACACATGTTAAGCAAAACCGAAACCCGTTAGACGGTGGCAATGGTCCAACCAAATCAATGTGAACATGCTGGAACCGAGCAGACGGTTGTTCAAATATGCCAATAGCACTTCTCGTGTGCCGGTGTACTTTGCTCCTCTGGCAGGAGATGCAGGATCGTACCCATAAAGCAATATCTTTCTGCATTCCAGTCCAAACATAGCGTTCAGCAATCAGTTTCTGTGTCGCTTTGACACCAGGATGGGACAGTTCGTGCAATTTCTGAAACACTGTTTTTTGCATGTCTGCTGGCACAAAAGGTCTAATGCGACCCGTGGAAATATAACACTGTAATTCAACCGCTGAATCACCTACTGGCATTGGTTGAAGTTTTAAGCTAATGTTGTCTTGCTTCGCATGTTGTAAAGCAATATCGGTCGCTTGTAATTTGGCCATCAGCTCCAAATCAATAACACAAGACTTGATGGAGGAGATATTTATCCTGGAGAGAGCATCAGCCACAACATTTTCCACACCACTAATATGCTGAATGTCCGTGGAAAATTGGCCTATAAAGTCCAGCTGTCGAGTTTGCCGCGGTGAACATTTGTCTGTTTTTTGTCTGAATGCAAAAATAAGTGGTTTGTGGTCAGTAAAAATTGTAAAGTTCCGACCTTCAATCATATGTCTGAAATGTTGTACTGCGGAATACACCGCCAAAAGTTCGCGGTCATAAGCACTATACTTTTGTTGAGCTGGTGACAGAGATTTTGAAAAAAATGCTAGAGGTTGCCAATTGTCATTCACCTGCTGCTGCAAGGCTGCACCCATTGCAAAGTCTGATGCATCCACTGCAATAGATAGAGGTGCCGTAGGTATGAAGTATGCCAAGGTGGCAGCATTTGCAAGTTCTTCCTTGCTTCGTACAAAAGCATCATTAGATTCTTCTGTCCACTGAATTATTTTTTTGTCATTCTTTTTGGCTCCTTGCAAATATTTGTTTAAAACCCCCTGTGTGTGCGCAGCATGGTAGATAAACCGGCAATAGAAATTAAGCATAGCCAGATAACGTCGCAATTCTTTAATGGTTTCGGGACGGGGAAAATTTTTAATCGCGTTAACCTTATCCTGAAGCGGGCTAATACCATCCGCAGAGATGTTATGCCCTAAGAATTTAACATTAGATTGGCCAAAAACACACTTAGATGGGTTTAAACGTACCCCATATTGAGATAGACGCTCGAACACCATTTGTAAATGTCTGACATGCTGCTCGTAATTCTCCGATGCTACTAGTACATCATCAAAATATGGAATGCAAAATTCAAGCCCATATAACACTCTATGGATAAATCGCTGAAACGTCGCAGCAGCATTGGCTAAACCGAACGGCATATACAAAAATTCAAAAAGACCAAACGGAGTTGTGACTGCTGTTTTTGGAACATCCTCAGGTCGTACCGGAATTTGATGATATGCTCTAGACAGATCTAAAGTCGAAAAAATCTTTGTACCGTGGAGCGCTTGTGTACAATCCTGAATATGAGGAACAGGATAGCGATCCGGAATTGTAGCAGCGTTTAAATGACGATAATCCCCGCACGGGCGCCAATCGCCTTTCGATTTGGGTACCATGTGCAGCGGGCTAGCCCAAGAGCTGTTAGAAGGTCTGCAAATACCGGCCGACATCATAAACTGAAATTCTTGCTTAGCCGCGCGAAGCTTATCTGGGGGAAGTCTGCGAGGCTTAGCAAACACAGGTGGACCTTTGGTCTCAATAATATGCTGCACATCATGCTTTGGGGGGTTAAGGGAGGCTGAAGTATCGGTTAGGCTAGGGAATTTGTTGAGCAGCGTATGGAATGTTGTCATTTCAGAAACCGTGCGTATATTGCTACTATTTGACTTATCAATTATACCCTGCGCCTGCAAATTAGTAATGGGGTCGTGTAACTTTCCCTGACGCACATCAATGAGTAAACCAAAATGTCGAAGAAAATCAACCCCTATAATTGGTTGCGAAACATCCGCCAGAATAAATAGCCAATGAAATTCCCTGCGCAGGCCTAAATCTAGCTTTAAGAGCTGCTGACCAAACGTAGGAATGATCGTGCCATTAGCGGCAAAAAGTTGTAGCTTATCTGCTGTACGTGTTCTATCAGCTTTTGTCACAGGTAAGACAGACACGTCCGCCCCCGTGTCAATTAAAAATTTCAAATGAGTAGTTCTGTCATTGAGATAGAGCCTATTTATCTGAACTGCGCCGTCACTCCCAGAATTGAGTGACGGCTGTACTAGTTTCCCTCACATGAACAAGGCTTGCGGCATTTACTTGCTTTATCAGCAAAAGTAGCATGGTACCAACATAAATTCCTTCCAACAGCATTCCTTTCTTGACTTTTATCACGTTTATAATGCCTAAAACGGTCACGGGACTTGGAACGACTCTGCCTGCTATTATTCCCCTGCACTTCCAACTTCTCCAAGCGTGTGGAGAGTGCAAGAATTAATGTTTTGAGCTCCTCGTTACCCGATTGGATATTTTGAACCATGGGGGGTGGACCATTCGCTGCAATGATACCATCGGCCATTTCGGCCAATTTGTCAAGTGGGTCATTCGAAATTGCTAATATTTGTCGCACATGAGTGGGTAGGCGCTGGAGAAATAAGGTTTTCAGCAAATCATCCTTGACCTGACTACCAGCCTTACTCCGCATTTCAAGGAGCAAACGGGAAGGTTTTTTATCCCCCAGTTGCAAACCAGAAATCAACTCGCGAATACACTGATCCTCACTCATGGAATATTGATTTACGAGCCGATTTTTGAGCCTTTCGTATGGCTGATCCGTGGGTTGCTCACTAATGATATCGCCTGCTATCGCCAGTTCCTCCGGTTGCATTGCTGCAACTAAATGGTGAAACTGGGTAACACTGTCGGAAACCCCTGCCAGCTTAAATTGGGATTCCAAATGGAAAAACCAAAGTTTCGGGTTTGCACGCCAAAATGGGGTCGCCTTTACCCCAACCCTATGAATGCCTGGAACGACAGTATCCGGTGTTTCTGTTGACATTTTTTTGAATTTTACTACACAATTAAGCCACGAAAAAAAAATATAAATGCAGGACATATACTGTATACAGAAAAAACTGGTTTCAACAACCCTACCAAAAACTATGTACACAAATGCTATTTAAGACATAATAAAAAATAAGAATGCAAGGAAAAGTATGGAAACAAAAATTTTAGCATAATATAATACGATAAACCATATTTTGGATCACCTAAACATGCGATTTGATCTGGCCAGGCTTAACGATAGTATGTCGAAATAAATCGCGTCATACCCCGAATTTCAAAATAAGCATATATTACAAAACAAACAAAAAATATTCAATTTGAAAGCACTTAAATAATGCTGTACTGAAAGCTTATTACCAATATAAATACATATACAAAAATTAAATAAAATGCGCAAAAAATTAATGTCGAATTTATCTAGGGGCAAGTAAAATTTATATGCACACACAGGGGTATTACTGATTTGAACACCATCAAAATAGATACGACTCACCGGGATTCGGGATTCAAGCTCTTTACCTCGTAGCACTGATGTCTCCACATGCCAATAGGTGATTAACAACACAGTTTACCGATAATGCACACAATCGTGTTTCACACAAACTCTTGAAGAAATATGAGAAATATATCCGCTTGGGTCACTAATGATGTACACACGCTGTAATTAAGGCCATTATAAGGTCGATGCACTTAGATTATCAGACGAACTGTTCAAACACCGAGGTCACCACTTTAGTTGCGGGCATTCTAAACCCGATTACTAATTATCGATTAAATGAAATATTGCACTTCACAAATTAAGAATACATTTAAAACTTAATAAATTATATTTAAACTCAAAATACACTCTTCGCACCAGCGTGCGGCAATTCAGCATTAATCGTTACATTAGCACGCTAAAATACGTGCGTTCAACAGGCAGTCCAGAGTCCAACTAACTGTTTCTTCCCGCTCAACGGCGAAGGCTTGTTCCGTGCGGTTTCCCGTTAAGCACAGATGAAAAACCATGGATCCAACATCCGAAATTCTGGACCCAGCTCATTAGCTGGTTTTAAGTTTTCGGCGATGCCAGATCCCCACACACGTGATGCTCGAATGCACCAATACAGATGTACGAAAAGAGCATCACGTCACTCTAGCGGTCTGTAAAAAAAGATAAGTGGAATGTACCGCGGTAGCCTGTCTTTTTCGTTGGCCTCGTGGTGGCTGGCAGCGACCAAAGACATACAGCGATTGGACAAAACGATGAGCGCGCCGCATTGTACCAATCACTGGTCGCGGCGTGCCACTATTTGTGACGTCATGAGAAAGAATGAGCAAGCCCGGTATCTAGTGTTGCCCGGCTGGATCTCTGTACAATTATCCTATAATTAATGTGTTAGATGTAATATATTATTTATATTGTTAATTATTGGCAACAGCTAAGGAATTGTAGTAACTAACTGTAACTTTAACCTGGACACCACATCGGCAGATTGTATCTCGGTAATAAACATGCATACGTGCATTCAGGTAGTATTTTACCTTAATATGTATTTATAATAAACTTAGAAGTTAGTAAATGATTAAATCATCTTAATTTATTAAATTGGCGACGATGTATTTTGACGAACAGTAATTGTACCGTATATTTATTATAATTTTCTAAATCGTATCGACCATGTCGAAGTTAGGCCTAGTTGGTCAATTGTCAGTATTTGACGATAGTAATGAGGACTTTTCTCTCTATGTGGAGAGACTAGAACAATATTTTTTAGCAAATGATCTTGATGAAACAAAACGAGTACCTGTGTTGATATCAGTATTGGGACTTAAAACATACAAACTTTTGCGCAACTTGTTGACTCCGCAACTACCGAAAGATTCAACGTATGACGTGATTATCAAGAAGCTGCAAGACCATTTTCGCCCGGCTCCTATTACAATTGCAGAACGATTTCGTTTTCATCGAAGGAACCAAATCGATCGGGAAAGTATTTCCGAGTATTTAGTAGAATTAAAGCGTTTGGCATCCACATGTGACTTTGGAACTTTTCTGCAGGAAGCTCTACGGGATCGTTTCGTCTGCGGCATTCGTTGTGAAGCTACTCAAAAACGCTTGCTTGCGAAAAAGGATCTCAAGCTTGAGGATGCTTGTGAAATTGCCTTGGCGATGGAATTGGCGGAGCAAGGTGCCAGCAACATCAAAGTGACAGTACCTGCACTTTCCAATGTCAGCAAAGTGAGCAAATATCAAAGTAAGTCCTATAAAAATGCTAAAAATAATCCTCAGAAATGCTATCGCTGTGGTGCATCACACGATGCAAACAAGTGTAAATATAAAACTGCTAAATGCCATGCTTGCCACAAGATAGGCCATATTTCACCTGTGTGTAAATCTAAAGACAAAAGTACTAATCCTTCTGCTAAAAAAGTATCAGCTAATTGTGAACAGAGTAATTCTGAAGAGTATAATCTATTTTCCATAAATGTAAATAAATTAAGTAATTATTCTAACTATATAGTTCAAGTGAAAATTTGTAACAAATTACTAGATATGGAATTAGATACTGCTGCAGATGTTAGTATAATTTCTGAAACGTGGTTAAAACAAAATTTACCACACATAGTACCTAAAAGTATACCAGTTACACTCAAAGATTATAATCAACAACCCATTGCAATAGCTGGGGAAGTGTCAGTCAGTGTGGTGTATGAAAATCAAGTGTGTGATTTACAAGCTATTGTAGTAAAAGGTGACCGACCATCCTTATTTGGAAAGGATTGGATTAGAAAATTTAAGTTAAATTGGCACAAAATTTTCTCTGTACATAAAATACTTAAGGACATGTCTGTTAAAGTTGATTCTATAAATGCATTGACAAATAAATATAGCAAACTTTTTGAGGAAAGTTCTGAACCTATTAAACATATAAAGGCTTCATTACAAATGAAACAGGAAACTCAACCTGTGTTTTTTAAAGCGCGTCCAGTGCCATATTCTTTAAAGAGTAAAGTTGCTGAAGAAATTCTAAATTCCAAGCAGAGAGGTGTTTGGGACTTTGTGCAACATTCCAGTTGGGCAACTCCACTTGTGATTGTTCCCAAGAAAAATGGTGATGTACGCTTGTGTGGTGACTTTAAAGTTACTGTTAACCAAGTTATTGATCAAAATCAGTACCCTTTGCCAACTCAACAAGATCTATTTGCAACTCTTAATGGTGGACAGTACTTTTCAAAATTAGATTTGCGTCATGCTTATCAACAGATTGAATTAGATGAATCTTCACAAGAGTATCTTACTCTGAATACCCATCTTGGTTTAGTACGCCCCTTAAGATTATTATATGGCATAAACAGTGCATCAGCTATTTTTCAGTCATCAATTGAAAAAATTCTTCAGGGTATAGAATTGGTGGTTTGTTTTCAAGATGATATACTTATTACCGGTGCCACATATGAAGAGCACCTAAGCATTCTGGAAAAAGTGTTTCAGCGATTTATTGAATATAATGTTAAGCTCAACCTATCAAAGTGTAGTTTTTTACAAAAAAGTGTGGAATTTTTAGGCCATGTAATTGATAGCGAGGGTATTCATCCTACAGATGAGAAAGTAAAATACATTAAGAAAATAAATGCTCCTTCAAATGTAACAGAACTAAAATCATTTTTGGGTCTTTTGAATTATTATTCAAAATTTATACGTAATTCTGCCATGCTGCTTGCTCCCCTTTACAAATTACTCCATAAGGACACTCCTTGGATGTGGTCATCAGAATGTGAAGAAACTTTTCAGAAGTGTAAAAATCTTCTTACATCAGATGCTATTTTAGTGCATTACGATGACAAATTGCCTTTGAGAGTATCCTGTGATGCTTCGCCTTTGGGTCTGGGTGTTGTCTTATCCCACATCATTGGCAATGATGAACGTCCAATTGCTTATGCCTCAAGAACTCTTTCCAAAGCTGAACAAAATTACTCGCAAATTGAGAAAGAAGCAGCAGCAATTATCTTTGGAATAAAGAAATTTCAGCAGTATCTCTTTGGTAGAAAATTTACATTGGTTACAGACCATCAGCCATTAATAAGTATTTTTGCACCTAACAAAGCTGTTCCTGCCATTGCAGCAGCTAGACTTCAAAGATGGGCAGTGCTGTTATCTTCTTTCAACTACAGCATTGAGTATAAAAAAGGCTCAGAACACTGCAATGCTGATGCCTTGTCACGTGCTCCTGTTGAATCTGAAGTGGAAACGTCATCAGAGATATTTAAAATATCATATTGTGAAGACTTACCAGTAACCAGCATTGAAATTGCAAAAGCAACTCGCAATGATGCCGTTTTGGGACAAGCTCTGAAGTACGTTCAAAATGGTTGGCCATGGAAGATAAACAATGAAGCACTTAAGCCATTTTTTAACCGTCAAGATCAACTGTCAGTTGATAATAATTATCTTCTGTGGGGAATGAGAGTCATTGTACCAGAAAAATTCAGGAAGAGACTCCTGGATCAGCTACATGATACTCACTCAGGAATTTCGAAGATGAAAGCCATAGCTCGTAGCCATATATGGTGGCCAAAATTGGATGAAGACATTGAAAAAGTTGCAAAATACTGTCCTGCTTGTCAGAAGAATAGCCGTTCTCCTCCTGGCACACCACTTCAACCATGGACTTGGTCTAAACATCCTTGGGATAGAGTGCATATTGACTATGCACAGAAAGACAAGAACAACTATCTGTTACTTGTTGATAGCCACTCTAAATGGTTAGAGGTAATGCGGATGCCTTCCACGACTTCTTCACAGACCATTGAAGCTCTGCAGCAGATTTTTTCACGATATGGATTGCCATTGGAATTAGTGTCTGATAATGGTCCTCAGCTAATATCAGAAGAATTTGAATGGTTTTTGAAGTCGAACGGAATAAAACATACTCCCATTCCAACGTACCATCCACAATCTAACGGCTTAGCCGAAAGAACTGTGCAGGCATTCAAAGAAGCATTAAGCAAAATGAACAGTGATGCTACAGATCATAGCTCACTGAGCAGAAAAATTTCTCGTTTCCTTATGAGCTATCGCTCAACGCCTCACTCTACGACTGGACTTTCTCCTGCTGAATTGTTTTTATCTAGACCAATTCGCACACCGTTAGCACTTGTACATCCCAGTACTCAGGCTCGTGTTGAACAGAACCAATGTGCTCAGAAAAAATATTATGACAGAAGCCATACTAGTAATAGAAGTTTTATGTCCGATGAAAAAGTTTTGGTTCGCTCCCATAAAAACCAAGAATGGAGCAGAGGAACTTTAATCAGACCACAAGGTAATAAAACTTGGGTTGTTAACATCAACAACAAGATGTATCTTGCACATGTTGATCAGCTTCGTCATGAGTACAGTAAAGATAACCAAGAGTCTACAAACCTCGATAATTTGGTCAGTCAGAGTTGCCACAGTAATGTTGACATCTTTGAAACCATTGATGCAGATGAAAGGCCAACAGAAATTTGCCCAGTGGAGAGGAATACTACCATCCCAGGTAATCCTGAAATCTCCGAAACTGATGCTAGTGTAAGGAATGAGAAAATACCAACCACCATACATCCTGAGAAACAGTCAGATGATACCACAAACTATACACCAGCTGTTGAACAAGAAAATAAAAGTGTCACAAATGTTCGTCGTAACCCACCACGCACTCGTAAGAAACCTCTTCGTCTGGACTTATAAATATCTGGACATTCAAACTTATACCTTACATGGACTTATAAATATCTGGACATTCAAACTTTTTAAAGGGAAAGTATTGTAATATATTATTTATATTGTTAATTATTGGCAACAGCTAAGGAATTGTAGTAACTAACTGTAACTTTAACCTGGACACCACATCGGCAGATTGTATCTCGGTAATAAACATGCATACGTGCATTCAGGTAGTATTTTACCTTAATATGTATTTATAATAAACTTAGAAGTTAGTAAATGATTAAATCATCTTAATTTATTAAATTAAATTAATTTTTATTTGAATGAATCTGCAACATCTGTATCGTTAATATATTTATTAATGTTGTGCTAAAGATAATTTCTCAACAAACAGAAAATAGTAGTAATTTCATTCTTTTCTAAAATTTTGCAAAACTTAGACTTCTGATAGGTTAATCTCGTTTCAAAAATAGCTAAAATTCTATCTGAATCCAGGGCAACACTAGATACCGGGCTTGCTCATTCATTATCATGACGGCACAAATGGTGGATGCGAGGCTAACGAAAAAGAAAGGCTACCGCGGTGCTTTACTTGTATCTTTTTTTACAGACCGGAGTCACGTTTTAGTTGCGGGCATTCTAAACCCGATTACTAATTATCGATTAAATGAAATATTGCACTTCACAAATTAAGAATACATTTAAAACTTAATAAATTATATTTAAACTCAAAATACACTCTTCGCACCAGCGTGCGGCAATTCAGCATTAATCGTTACATTAGCACGCTAAAATACGTGCGTTCAACAGGCAGTCCAGAGTCCAACTAACTGTTTCTTCCCGCTCAACGGCGAAGGCTTGTTCCGTGCGGTTTCCCGTTAAGCACAGATGAAAAACCATGGATCCAACATCCGAAATTCTGGACCCAGCTCATTAGCTGGTTTTAAGTTTTCGGCGATGCCAGATCCCCACAGTAGCCCCCCCTGAGCGATAGAGTCGCGTGATGCTCGAATGCACCAATACAGATGTACGAAAAGAGCATCACGTCACTCTAGCGGTCTGTAAAAAAAGATAAGTGGAATGTACCGCGGTAGCCTGTCTTTTTCGTTGGCCTCGTGGTGGCTGGCAGCGACCAAAGACATACAGCGATTGGACAAAACGATGAGCGCGCCGCATTGTACCAATCACTGGTCGCGGCGTGCCACTATTTGTGACGTCATGAGAAAGAATGAGCAAGCCCGGTATCTAGTGTTGCCCTGCTGGATCTCTGTACAATTATCCTATAATTAATGTGTTAGAGATCCACGGCGCGTCCAGTGAAGTTAACCAAAGTGACCGATCTCACCGATTGCTTGCATTGCAGCTTGATTCCCGGAAGATGTGAAACGAAAAGCCGGCGAATTGTGACATCAGCAAAAACCACTTTCGTATCCTATTCTCGCATCCGACGAAAAATCATGGCATTAGAAGGATAGGAATTTCGTTTTGCAACTTCCCACAATCGAGGTAGAAGTAACAAGTGAGATCGGTCCAGAGCATATTTTAAGGAATTCTCACTGGGCGACAATAGGTTTGATCTGTTGTCCCAAGCAAATATCTATAAATTCAGCCCCACCACCCCCCGATAACTGCAAACCAAATAATTATAATATAAATTTCTGTAATTCTGTTTTATTAATTTCGTCTATTTTACTTCCTCTATACCTCGTAAGTAAATAAAGATGTCTTCATTGAATCATGTAAACCCGTTCATTTATAGCTAGTTAGCATTAAAGAAAGTCTACGTTCAAAGTTCAGACTAATTGTTGACAATTGTTATGTTAGTCATATATATAGATCAAACATAACATTCAACCTACCAAATTTCTGTACATAATTAAAAATTTATGTATGAAATTTATCACTAAAATTATGTTAAAGTGCTGCTTACCTTTTACTGTTTCTGCATTTGAATTTTGTACGTAACAGTATTACATCTACCTGTTTGGTATTTGGAGCCTAGAATAAATTCTCAAATTGAAAAGCAAATTTGACCTGAATCATTAAATATTTGTTTTTAATTTCCCGTAACTATAGTTTTAGACCCAAAGTGGAACTAATCAAAAAGATTTTCCTCTTGCTGTTTAAAAACATTAAATAAAAAAAATACCATGTTAAATTTTATAACATGTTTCCAAAATGCCAAATGAACAATAATTAAAATGATTAAACATCTTTAGCCTTTCATAAATTACTGTATTTTGAAAAGAGTAAAACCAAAAAAGGAAATCGATTTTACTCTTTATGTTTAAAAAAAAAATCAAATTCTAACTGTAAAATATTTTCAAAATACTACAGAAATATTTACAATAGTTTAAAATTTTTATACAAAGGACTTTCTTATGGAAATAATGAAATTAAACAAGGAAATCGATTCGTTCTTTATATTTTAATGAATTAAAATTTATTAAATTTTTATAATGGTTTTAAAATGTTACAATACTAATTAAAATCGTTAATTTTTTTCTTGCAAGTTATTATCAAGTGCAAAGAATTTTTTGACAAACTCTTGTGTTTGATAGACTTCTTTGTCTGTAAGCTTTCTCCTTCTTTCTTTGCTCTCTAGGAACCTTGCAACAGCAGGTCTTGGATGATAAAAAGCTGTTCCAATTCCATTAAGAGCAATAAACATTCTTGAGTTTAATGCTTCGCTTGATAGTCCCGACTGTTTGCTAGATTTAAGCGTTGTATGTATGGGCACAGCTCTTTTTGGGCCAGCTCAGTGAGGTGTTAAAGAAAAAAATATGATTGTACCAATTTGTTAAAAACTGAGTGGGGTGGAGACGCTTTAAAGTAGTGATAGTTTTGCTGTTGATGAGGTCATATCTGATGGAGGAGGCAGTTTTTCAGCCGCGTATAAAGCAACCCCATCATCGGTAAAATCGGCAACTTTGTCTTTACCAAAAATGTTCTCAACATCAAGGCGAGCTCCACTAACAACCACTGTTGGTCTTCTTGCTTTTAAGAAAGCATCTATCCTGTTAGAAATGCTCATTTGATCGTCTTCCAAACTTTGAGAAACAAATTCTTTGTAACTCAATACAGTTTCTTTTCTCACTACAGACCAACATCTTTTGTTAGAAACTACTTTACGCCTGCGAGGATTTTCTTTAACATCCGAGTCACTTTCATATTCCTTAGTACTTTCATTTATGTCCATCAACTGTTCTTCGTATCCACCAGGATAACACCCATCTTCGATAAGAGTTAAATCATTCGAAAAAATTTTCTTTGACAATTCTATGTCAGGTAGTGTAATGAAAGATTTTTGACTATCTTTCTGAAGTTTTTCAAAGTGCTTCAGCAGATATAGCATTAAGGCAAGTCATGCGTTGTTGCTCACCATCTTTCATCCATAATCGGAGGAACGAGCAAAAGCTTTTTCAGTTTTTGATGAGTCGGGTTGATGACAATGTTTTACCAATGTTTTTGCATGAAAGGAAGATTGGGCCATACTGTTTTAGCTAAGTTTTTTAAGTGTTCCACGAACCGCACTTCAAAATATGCGGGGAAACGGAAGGCAGTTTGGTTTTCTATTTCAGATATTTTATGAAGTTCTTCAAACCGTAGAACAGAAGCCCGATAAAATGTTGCTACAGATTTTATATTGGATTTCCAATGCCGAACTTCAATAACTGATGATTCCAAATCAGACATAGCTAAGTCGGACCTGTGAGCAACGCACCAAACGCATAGCAACTCTCTGCCCAAGTATTGTTTCATACGAACCCAAAGGCCGCTGTTTTTGCCAGTATTTGCACTTTCCCCATCATTAGTTAAGCCTGTCAACTTATTTTTGGCGACACTCTCAATGCCTAAGTTCTCAATAACGATTTTGACAGAATCCATGAGGCCTGCCTCTCCTCGCTTACTTGATTTACATTCTCCTAGAAAAACTGATTGCATTTCTTGTTCTTCTGTAATAAATCTTGCTGTAACAAATTTATTATCAACTCCATATTTATCAACGGAACCATCTACCTGGATAGAAAACAATCAGCATTTTGTAACTGCATAACTGTATTTTCTTTTACTAAGGTCACCAACGATATCAAACATCTCACGATTACATTACTGGATATCTATACTGCAACAGTGCTGTAGATGGATTAAAAGAAGAAAACTAAATTGTTTCATTTAATAAAAAAATGTTTAATTTGAAAAAAAAATTCTTTTTCAGTCCTGTTAGAATCTAATTTAACTTAACAAGAAACATTGAAATTTTGAATATTTAAAGAATTTGGGGATCTAAATCGGTAGCCTAGGATAACTCCCTGGTTATATAGCATGCTTATTCAACATTCCTTATATTTCTGCTATTCTTGCATTATCGTTATTGTATTATCAGGTTTTGATTCATTTTCTGATAGAAATTTTGATCAGGATTTCATGATTGCCTAATATTTATTAAACAAATTACGTACTTATAGGAAAACATGTTTCATAATTTTTTCCCCATTATACTTAAAGATCAAAGTTTCTGTTGTTAATTTATTGTAAAGTGTTTCATAATCTATGTGTGATGCTTCATTTTCCCTTATTGTTAATGCATCAAAAATCATTCGTGAAGCGAACCGGTTGTTATATTATTTGAATCCCAACACTGAATGGATTGTCGGAAAATAAATCTTTCAAGCATAAACACAAAGGTCACAACAACGACATGTTTCCCATATGCCATAGGTCACAGGGCACTTCCCGCCATCCCAGCCTACCTCATATTGTATCATACTGTATCTGCCTACATTCGGTATCTACTATAACGACTGTCACCAATCATATTATCAGAACCACAAAGACAGTTTTTGTTATTCAAAGATTTTTTATTTCAAAAATTGCCGGCACCATTCTCTGTCACTGGGCGACAATAATTTCACACTGGGCGACACTAGTGTCGCCTACTTTATATGTTATTTTATGCCCTGGATCGGTCACTTTGATTACTCCACTGGGCGCCCCCGCCCCTCCAGTTAGATTTCCTGAAACTTCGCAGTTCAAGAAATTTATTGTTATTGTATGAAATTTTCAATAAAAAGCAATGTATTTACATAAAAAAAAATGGATTTTCGAGTTGTGAAATTCTTTTTGAACTCGGCATAAGGCTATTGTCATTTTTCTAAAATTTTGCAGAATAACGATAGATTACACGAGTTCTGAAATAGGACAGTTGCGAATGATATCATCAAATCAATCGTGGATGTCACAAACAAGCAGTTCCTGTTAGGGTAGGGTCAAGGCAACACTAGATACCGGGCTTGTTCATTCAACCTCAAAACGTCACAAATGGTGGCTGACCGCGACCAGCGATTGGTCAAAAGCAACGCGCCCATAGTTTTGTGCCAATCGCTGTAGGTCTTTCCTCGACGTCATCATAATGAATGAGCAAGCCCGGTATGTAGTGTAGCCCTGGTAGGGTAGGGTGCCTAGATCCTAGATATGAGTGTGGCGACATAAGGAGTATAAAATTTGATTGGTTGAGATGACTTTGGACAAAACCAAATCGCCAAGGCTTCTTGGCAAGCCTGCCATGGACTTTACCCATATCACGTCATCTGTGGGTAAAGCGTGGCTAACGAAAAAGACAGGCTACCGCGGTGCATTCCACTTATCTTTTTTTACAGACTGCTAGAGTGACGTGATGCTCTTTTCGTACATCTTCATTGGTGTATTCAAGCATCACGTGACTCCGGCGGTCTGTAAAAAAAGATACGCGTAAAGCACCGCGGTAGCCTTTCTGTTTCGTTAGCCTCGTGGGTAAAGAGAAGAAAAACACCAATAGGCGTGAAGAACATTTTAACACAGCTTCCCCTTTGTCCAATAAACAGTCTTTTTCCGAAGGAAATTACCCTCAGAGGTGAGGTTGTTGCCACTCGTGGGTAAGGTCCATTGTCACCTAACTAATGTTTGTTGACTGGTCTCAAAAGCGATTTAAGAAGCATGCCAACATCGCTAAGCTAGTATTTGTTTACATCTTGTTTGTTTGTTTGCAATACTTGAGATTTATGCTATGCGGAAGGCGGCTTTGTCTCTAATAATCCATTTGGGATGAACCCATAGATATCCAAGAAAAACTAGCACACCAACATGGTGCTTGTCGCCACGTCAATCTCCTTGTTTACATCATGTTTCTTCATTGAACTGCATGCAATGCTCTTGCTCCTTTAGCGATTATTCACTCACTGTATTAATGATCATTTACAGTTTTTATTTATTTAGATTATTAAAATGAAATTTACTGTATTTAAAGCCATTCTTCCCGTTAAAAAATTTGTCCTGATAGGGTGAACATTTCTCACTCATCTAATCGAACTCGTCCATGCGAGTATCGCCAAGTTCTGGTATCTAGGTTTGCCATGGTTTGTACAAAATTTCTATTTGAGCACAGTCTGAGCATGCGCCCGTGCGTATTAAGCCACTCTTAACTGTCTTGACTGATATGACCGTTATGATTGGTAGCTGACGATATTGTAGAGGTCAAGTAGAATGGTTTCTATGGTGGTATCAGATGATTGCAACTTCCTTTTCACGAAACTCAATCTGGTTCTCAATCTAATGTTTTCATGGATATCAAGTTTTGATAACTGCAACTTTCACACGAATGCTATTTTCAGTTTAAAGGCGTCTGCTGTCTGGCGGCACGTGTATTATACACGTGTCTGACTGCCGAATGTGACATTTGCATGCACGTGCCGACAAAATTTCAAGTAGATCTTTCCAAGTATATAAAGAGCGTGATGGTTTTGCTCGATTTATTGCTCTGTCGTAAGCAGATTGTCATATCTGGAGCTCTTTTAAGTCAATCCCTTTTTAATTTTAAAAAGATTGTGCTGTTAATTATTTCTTAAATTTGTTTTATTGTACTTTCAATCTGTACAATATTGCATAAAAAAGACAATTTTGTGTGTTTTAGCGCACCACTTTTAGAAGTTTTGGTAAGCTCTAGTAATTGCCAGTCGTGTGTTCTTTTCTAATAATTTTTTTAATTATATTTAATATATCCAGCGACAATCTAGCATTTCAGGAATCCTATTTGAAAGTAATAGACGGAGAGATAAGCATGGCAAAGGTAAAACTTCCCCCCCCTTTTTTTAAGAATATTAATTTCATATTTGCGACTTCAAACACCAAAATCAATTTAACTTAACAAATTTTGTTTCTTTAATCTTATAACTTTACGCTGTAAAAGTTAGCTTTTAAACTGTGTTTATACTGTGAATCTGTTCCAAAATCTTAGTTATATTGAATTTTCTGTAGCAACAGTAATTGAGATACCGAATTTCTGGTGTTGATGCATTGACTCTTAATTGGAATTTAACACAATGTATCTGTCTGAATGTATCTACGGAATGTTATTGTGTACAGTCTATTAAAAGCTTTAGAAATTCATGCCTGTTACTTTCCCAGCATTGTCTAGTGCAGTGGTTCCAAACCTTTTCATCGGTACCGTACCCCTTGCTAAAGTTTTTCATGCGAGTACACCCACTTGCTCTCGTACTTCCATACAAGAATGTCTTATTTCTTAATGTTATTAAATCAAACAACTATGATCAACTTAACGACATTTAGTCTTCTGTTTTGATATTGCATTTTAGTTTTTTATAATAGCTACTTAAAATATAAATATAGCATTAACAATTTTTTATAGTAGTAAAAATTCACAAGATATTCATCCTGATATGCAGATGTTTAAATATGGCTCTATTGATAAATCCAATGCGATGTTTGAGCTGAGTTTTTAAAAAAAGTTTAAATATCTATCATCTCAAATAGCTGCGTCAAACTTATTGCAATATCTATTTTTAATTTACATAAGACGAGGCCGCTTTTGCCCGTCAAAAACATTAATTATCGCTGCCTTACTGAGTTTCTAATACTCTTATTTCTTTGGTAACCTGAAGTCAATTTTATTTTTTGAAATCTGTTTATGAAGTCTGTCAATCTTAATCTCTTTTTCCAAAAATTTTGTCCGTTATAGCTTAATATTTTTTTCAGTTTCCACCATTGCCAACATTTTCGCGTGTCCCCAATGGATCGTCCTCGTATCCCAGGTTGGAAACCCTTGGTCTAGTTGGAAGAAAATTTTATATATTTAAACTGGTCTTTCGTTTTGGTGTCAATAAAATAAGTGTGTAAAGGGGCTCTTGGAAAACGATTGCGAAACGTGATCATTTGCGATTACTTGAAACTTTACTTGTTCCCTGTGTCTTAAGCTAATTCGCACGCCTGTTTCTCACTCATATATCTGGATTTTTAGGGCGAATTTCAAATTATTCTACCAGACATGTTAACAGTTGAATTGTAGCATGGATGTTTAAATCCTATTTTTAAAATTCTGTGTTTTCATTTAGAAATGCTGCTTGAAAAATTTCGGCGTGTACAAAACAGTACCATCGCCTGAATAACATCCTTTACTTTACTACAAGCGATTTAATCTTTTTAACTAGGGCTCATCGGGACACTCGGAGATCCATGGGCATGAATGAAGAAAAATCGGATACATTTGTTTTAGCGGGATTTAACTTGCACGTTTTTTTTCTCTGGTAATGATTACTTTAACCTTTGGGGGGGGGGGGGGTTCTAGTTAAACCCAAAATAACATGTCTTAAAACAGCCCTGTGCCTGTGTTAAATCAATCGTAATATTCTAATTGATAACAGTACTAGTTAGAAACAATGTAGACCCAAGACTGTTCCTAAACATTTTGTTTGGGTCCCAGTAACCCGAAGTTAAGGTACTATAAGTGAGGGTAGTATTAACTAAATTGGCTATCAAGAATAGGAACGACACACAAAGTTGTCATACCTTAAAATTCTTGCATGTCTAAAAAAGTTGCCCTGTTTGCGTTTTCTTTGTCAGAATACTTTTATCGTCAAACTAATTTAATTGTAGCAGTGTCGCTTGTTTCAGATGCGCGAGATAAATTACATGTATGTAGTTTCAACTTCAAAGTTTATTCATGCATTGATGGGGAAGTCCATTACTTTCCATTAGCAACAGTCCGTGAAACTTGTTTACTAGGATCCCAATCGCTGAAGGGAAGAAAGCAAGTTTTGTATTGCCTGCTGGCTCTAGGTTCATAAATCTCAGTTGGAGATCCATAGACCCTGATTAAAATAGTGATAGTTGGCCATAGTATATCCAGAATTTTACTTTTGGAAGAGGTTGCAAACTGCTGACCTTACGTGAAGTTATGCCCCTAATTAGGCAAGAAATAGATTTCGGGGTAGGGAGATGACCTGTAGTCCCTTTTGAATACGCCCTTTGACCTAGATGCTCAGATTTAGAACTTTAAATTCAGTATTAATTTTTATAAAAATTTTAAAATCTGTATATTTTACATTATTTATCTGGTTAATTCGTAAAGCTATAAAATTCATATTTTTTTTTTTCTCTAGATGTACTGCAGTTTATTTTTTGTTACACTAAAGTTACTCTTCTCCATCATATTCCCTATGCATATATATGACTAACGAAAATCTAATGTTTATAATTACTATTTGATATTTTACAAATCTTATAATATTTATGATGAAAGAATACAAAACTAATTCATGACTGCTGAACTGAAATTACAGTAGCATACCTCTGCACTTGGCAGCGAGAGGAATATATTTTCCCATATTGAAACAGTCTATAAAATTGTTTGTATGTTTCTCTGCTAAGAATTTTGATCGGTCTATACATTTCGAAATTGGGGAAACAAATTTTTACGTTACTGTGAAATTACTTTGTTGAATATAATCTACGTGTGAGTTGAATCCTTCGTTAAATATAACCTACGTACCTCGCGTACTTCCCTAAGTGAAGTGTTTTCTACCAAAATAAGCTTAGATTCAAATTTATAAATAAACCTGTTATCTAATCGGACTTTAATTCACAATTTTTTATTGAAGCTTTTGATGTTTCAGCTAGCTTTTCCTCCGGAGCTATTTTATTTGGTTAAAACTGGAACAGCTTCGAAGACTTCCGGAACAATGGTAGTGTTCTCAGCTCCTGTCTTCACACCTGTAGGTAATAATGGTATCCTTCCATTTTGTTCTGTCCCAACGACACCAGCCGTGTTGGCAGTGCCCGTTGTAAAGAGAACATGGTAAGTCTCTTAATTGAAGTAACTTTTCATTTTTCTTTTAAGTGTTTATCCTAATGTTATTGAAGAAAACGTAAGTAGTTACTCCAAATAAAATTTTTAATGAAAGAAACATTTTAATAAAAGCTTTATCGTTGAAGTATGTTCAGTTTTAAGGCTATTTCGGTGTTGGCATTTTAAAACAAAACCGAAGAATAAGGCTTCGGGGAGAGAGATGTGAAGATTGTTTTGTTTTCATAAAATTTACAATGGCTCAAAATAAAACTCGAGCACTTGCTTTTTTATGCATTATGACGTGGTTTATAAAGAAAAGAATTTAAACAAAATTATAAATTTATTACTCATTTTAGAGTACATATAAATCCAAAAGACACTAAAGCAAAATCCTTTTGCATTAAGTTTATAAAAATGAAAGTTTAACAAACGATGAAAAATCTCAAAACTTGGACAGATTACAATTTTGCGGTTTTTCTCTTTTTAAATGTCAAAATTTTCATGTCCTTCAAGTTATCAGTTGTCAAAACTATTGTTCTAATTGATTTGGATTTAGTTAAAACTTAATATTTGTTTGCAGGGGTCTGTCCAGACTTTTTTTACAGGGTCCTGTTTTTGTGAAATTGTGAACAGCTTTTTATATTTGTGAAAAATCTAATCATGATTTTGTGAATTTGAAATGGTCGTTATATTCAGATTCTTATTTATACACTTTTAAGAAGATATATGGATGTAAAATACATATATTTTCTTTGAATATGTAAAAGTGACAGCCAGATTTTACTTTTAAATGATTAATTTGTGAAATGTTTGGTTTAAAGATGGAAAAAGTTTGTGAAAAACCTATTTTTAAGACAAAGAATTTTGTGAAGAGTCCTGTTTTAGGAAAAATTATTTTGTGAAGGGTCCTCTTTTAGGCAAAATAATTTTGTGAAGGGTTCTGTTTTGAAATGAGAAATTTTGTGAAGTTTGCAACTTTTTCCTAAACAGATCCCTGGTTTGGTAAACCGTTTTGCTAAAACAGCTTTCAATCTTTTCGAGATTGAACGTACTAATTTTTTGCATTATGGTGATTTTTTTTTCCATTCTCCTCCTTTTTTAAATGCTTTGTCTAAAGTTTTTGTGTTTGATGTGATATTTTTATTTTTTATTGCAAACACTACGATAAATTTTAAGTACGGAGATTGAGTGGATATATAAATAACATGGGGCGATTATAAAGCAACCAGTCTAACATTTAAAGCTTTGATTCGAATCATTGTCTTGATAAAAATGAAAAACAATCCTCAATACCTAGTTTTTCAGCAATATTTTTTTTAAATTTTCTTTCGGAATTTATAAACATTGATCCATTATTCCAACGAGATGGTTACCTGGTCCAGCGGCTGACATTCATCCTCATATCATTACCGATCCACCACCATGTTGTAAGTTTCTTTAAACTTTTCATTTGGCCTTCTGCAGACATGTTGACCCATTAGTAAAAAAAATTTACTTTCATCCGTAAATAAAACTGTCTTCAAAAATGAAAAGGTTTTGAAGTTTCGCAAATATCGGTCTGTTCAAACGATTGATCTTACTAAAGTTATTTTCATAGCAACTCATCCATTGAAATTTATTTTTACTTAGAATAATTCTTGGTTTCAGGATAGCTCCTTTTCAGATGCTTTTCTGCTCCCAGGGCTAGTTTGGGAACACTTAATTTTGGGGTTTTCCTTACTTCTCGTACGATCCAGCGTTCTTCAGAATTTGAATAATCTTTGTTTGCTTATTTTGAATTTATTTTCGATATTGGTTTTGAATCTTTTTTTTTTTTTACATGTACGGATGAATGACTTCGTTTTAATGTTTTTGTTATCCTGACATTCATCCTTAAAATGCTTTAAGCTCACGGATTTTCAAAGATTGTCCAGAATGCCTTCCCCATTTTTAATCATCAAAATCCAAATTAGCAAACAAAGAGCATATTACAGCAATATCTCTATACTGACAGCTTGGAGGACATGACATGGGAAAATTTGAAAGGAATTGCACTTATAAAGAGAAACACAATTGTAAACTGTCGCTTTTATTTTGTCTAGTTTTCTTGCTTATAATACTTGAAATTATTAAATACTTTATTAATATTTTTCTGTTTATGATGAATCAATATCATCAAAGCTTTACTTTATGAAGACTATTTTACATTCTATTTAAATTTTATATTGAAAATTGAGCTATAAAAAATCAGTGTGTTATATTTTGAGCCATTAAGTTTTTTTGTTTTATAGAAATTGAAAGACCACAAAGATGACCACACCGGGGCTAAGCTTTCACTTTAGTCTAAGTTCAATCCAGAATCCAGAGGGGCGGTGAACTTTTAAAATTTCGTTAAACGATTCTGTGCATCAATATTGCACCTTTTAAATTTGTATGTAGCCAGGTTTTTGTTGCATGCGTTATTTCCGTCTACTTGGTTCATCTTGCAAACGGTGTTAATGGTTTAAAACAATGAAAATAACTTGAACACCATAGACGCAACACATTATAAAAACTTGCTTTGAGACAGACGCGTTGCGACTTATTTTTTCGTTTTTTTTTTTTTTTTTTTTAATCCCTGCTGTAAGCAGCAATTTCAGTTATCTGAAATGCAACATACTTAACAGGTAACATTACTATAGCTGGTTAAAAATTTAGAAAATTCTTTTCGTTTACTCTTTATGCACACTGAAATTTCATTAGAAATAGATTTCAAAAGTAAAGTTTAAAGGTAGAATTAAAGTGCGCCATAGCGAATAAACAGTAACTAAAGTTTTTTTTTTTTTTGTTCTCTCCTGACCAGCATTTTCAAAATCGGTGGACACTACTTCCACCAATTTTGAATCATTTTGATCTTTTTATAAATTAATCGCAACATCTGTTTAGCAGAGTGGTGGATCCAGAGAATCTTCATTTTTTTTTAACTTTCCAACATAGACAAAGCGAATTCATAAACTTTTGAACTATCTACCAGTGCTCTTACTTGAATATTGCCATGCAATTTATATATTGTTTACTGTGGTTTGTTCGGTGTTGAAAATGAAGTGTTTCATTTAAAAATTTATAAGGACACTCAAAAGCTTGTTGCATTACGGTCTATTGAGAGGGGGGGGGATGGAAGCGTTTGCAGTGTACCTTAATGTTACGCTATTTCAAACTTGAATATCAGTTGTAGTACGAGATGCTTACTCTAGAATAAAGAGTGCATAGCATTCATAGTTTTTTACAGGGACACTCAAAATAATTCGGTTACAGTACTATCTATAAAAAAATTGCTGGAAATGCCTTTTCATTTATGGTATTCGCTTTTAAATTTAAATTATTTTTTTGTATATTACTAGTTATAAGGAAAGGGCATGTTTACAAACAGTTCCATCAACCAATCTACCACTGCATTTTTGTCGCAGCTTTCATTGCAGGAATCGTCATGGCGACGTAGGCCAATCGTATCAGACCAGTTTAACGTAGACCAATCAAATCTCTCCATCTCATGTGTACTGTAGGAATCGTAAAGAATGAACAGGTTTTTCTCCCAAACCAACAGTAATTTAACAAACAGTGACGTCAGTTGCCCTTTCCTTATATCTAAATTCTAAAGATCCTATACAGGGCTGCACAAAATATTTCTATTACATTTCCGTTTATTGGCGGAATTTGCTGTAGGGGAGTTTTCAACTGTACTATGCGTTTCCTAACTGAAGTAAATTGTGAAATTCTATGTAGTATATAAAAATCTAAAGATCCTATACAGGACTGCACAAAATTAAGATGCTTTTCAGACTACTGACCACAATTCCTGACACTGTTTACAAATGTCATGAATTTTCCAAACTTTACTTGGGTATCTTTCATCTTATTGAGGGGAACATTTTTTAACGTGTTCTGAATGTTTTTGAAAGTGAATCTATGCTGGACTCATCACTTTCCTCTTTTTGTATATGAGATTCATGGTTACATTCGACGTACTGGTATTACACAGTAAAACCTTGTGTAAACGGAATCCCATCTTAAACCGAAGAACATGGTCCCGATGGAAGAAACTCCATACCCATATAACTTCTAACACAGAAACCTGTGACTTTTGGTCTTCTAGCAATTCCCTTTTCACAGGTTTAGCTATACGTAAAACGATGCGTAAATTGTTTACGATTATGTCGTAATTTCTACCTTAATATCTGTATAAATGGAACACTGTCTATAACGAAATCCTGTCTTAAATGGAAAAAAATTCATAATCCCGACGAGTGTCCCTCAACAAATTGACAGACCTGCTAAAACCAAATTTTTTTCCAATCTCTAGCTTATTACATTTTCACAGGTTTACTGCGTTTTGTAGTTAAATGAATAGAAAACGAATACTAAAACCTTTTTAAGACAATCTCTAGACCATTAAAAAAAAAATATCCTTTAAGATGGGTTTCGGTCTTTGATTTAATTGTATGGTATTTCAGAGATTGTGAACGCTTTGTCAACTAAATCTTTCCTTAACTTGGAAATTGCGTGGTTCTGGCTAAAAGGATACTACATAATTATACTGTCTAAAGCTCAACTTTGGTCATTAGATTCCTCCTTACCTTTTTTGCAAACTTGGATGGAGCTAATCTTAATATTAAAATAAAGTATTAAGATAAGCTTAATTTTCCAAATTTCAGAAATATATATCGTAAATGAGAAAATACAGCAAAATGTGTGAAAACTGATAGTCTCTAGAACATAATCCTGCTTTAAACGGACAAATTTTACAGTTCAGGTGAACGGAATAACATAAAAATATCTGTTCAGACAGAAACCTGTCTAAAACGGATCTTTTCTTTGGTCTCTAATGATTGCCTTAAAAGGTTTGCTGTAGTTACTTGCATAGCAACGGAGGGGGATTTAGGGATTAATAAGCATTTAAAAACTGATAAGTGGAACAACTCTTGCGTTCTGATGAATAAGTCGTGTATAAAAATAGAATTGGTAAAAAAAAGGTATGAAATTGTTTAAAGGCTTCATAACGAGGAACGCTACTTTGCTGCTGCGGTTTTTCATTTTGAACAATTTTTTATTCATTTCTCTCTAAAGGGGAGCTTTGAAGCCGCGAAACAGCTTCAAGCTCTTAATCTAAGCCAGTGTTGAATTGAGACTTTTCTCCGTGAGGGATTTCTGTGGCTCCGAGGGGGCAATGCACTTTTAACCATTAAAAGTATAAAATCTCTAATCTTTGGGGGGGGGGGGGGCGTTGATCCCCCTCAACACTGATCTAAGCTGCATGCTTAACCCAGCTGACTATGCCTTTTTACTTCACTATGAAATCTTAAGGTATACGTACGCCTTCGGAGGCAATTTTTTGAATTTTTTTTTCTTTACACCAGTTTTTTGACATTTAAGTTAAAATTTTAAAAAATATATAAATTTTAGCAATTGCATAAATTTTAGTGAAAAATACTAAATTATGTGAAATATTGACATCTGCAAGACATAACTAAAACAAACCAATGTATTCACATTCTGTAAATTGCATATTAAAGAGAATAACTTTCTCTATGTCATAGGCTATTCGTATTATAATAGCATTTCTATCTCTGATGTTGAAGCACTTGAAGTACTAATGTAATAAAAAATACGTGAAATTTGTTGCAACTTTCTCACTTATACCAGCGTAACAATAAAACTTAATATATTGTCATGAGAGAGTGTTGTCTATTCCCTCAATATACATTTGTAAAAGAACTAAAACTACAGACATTTCATGCATAATTTTTTGCTATAGGACGTTTTGCGTATATTAAATTTAAATCTTTTTGAAGAAAAGCTAAACATTTTTAAACCGAATTCTTATTATAAAGTTGTTTTGGGAGAGGTGATCGCTGCGCCCCCCCCCCCTCCCCTTGGATCCGCACCCGTTTAATATGTAGGGTGTTACCGAAATATGGATACCTCTCTGTTCTGTGGAACTTTAAGTAAAAAAATTTGTGGTTGAAAGCTTTAATTTTACTTTGAATGTTATTTCTTTAAAAGTAATTTTTCTTAAAAAAAAACCCTGTAAAGCATTTTATTAGCTTTTAGACATTCTTTTACATTGTTCTAAGTAAAGTTTGTGTCCTCTGTTCAACACTTCAACAAAGCGCTCCTGCCAATCGGCTGTCAAGTCACTTTTTTAAATATAAACTGAACAAAAAGTTTTCTACTTAAATATATGCATACAAAATTAGAGTAAATAGAATTTTATAAACACTTTCTCATTTCTTTTTAAAATTCCCGAAAAAACCCTTAAATTTCAAGTTGGTGGTGGTTGCTCCTTTTTAATGCTTTCTATTGAACCAATTTGCTTCCAAACAAACTCCTGAAACTGTTTTTACGAGTTTGGATGCAGACCTGTTACACTTTAGTTTCTATCTTTTATATTAAACTAACTTTCATGCAAATTTTGATCTTTAAATTCCAGCAACGTAGCTTTGGTATGGCAACTCATCTTTCATAAGCTGTTCTTGCGTTTTGCTCCTCACCCATGGAGTCTTGTTCCTCTTCAGTCGAAACCGTCTGGCAGATGGCACACCTTTGTCGACTCTGCGAAAGTGAGATTTGCTTGCGAGGTAAGTATGGTTAAAGTCTCGTGTTACTAAAGTACTTGCTGCTCACTCACTTAAGGGGGGTTTTCAAACGTTTTCGGCGGTTACATTTTTTTTAAGGGAATAAAATTGAAAAACTAATGCTATGTTTTTTATTGCTTCAAGTATTTAAAAATATTTGTTAAATTTGGTCTCGTATTGCGTCGGAAACCTGGAGCCGCATTGACTTGTAATAAAAATATTCGGGCTCGATGGACAGCTTCCTGACTTCCTGTAGAAACAAAAAATTATTAGTCTTTCTTGTTGTAAAATAAGGTTGTAACTAAGGGCCATCGGCTCAAATTTTTGAAAAATAGCGCTATTTTGAAAAACTGTCTAAATTTTACATTTTTAAAACTTATTGGAAATATATAAATTCTCAAATGACTCTGTCGCTCAGACAATTTAATTGTGCGTAGACGAGCACAAATTTTATCCAAAAATAACAAATTGTTCAAGTTATCATGCTGCCCCTGTTGAAAAATATAATTTCCAGAAAATCTCGTTTAAAGTTTTGGAAGAAAAATAAGGATTTTATTTAAAATTTACAAAATTTGTTATCCCTGCGCCATACTGTGGATCCTCCTGTGCTTTAATCAGCTTCAATAAGCGAGTAGAATCTTTCCGGCTTGGTCGGTTTTGTCGATCAAGCGCGCGCTCACGTTTTTGCTCTCATCTTTCTTAATTGAGATAACTTTAAATATTTTTGCCGATAATTCTACACTAAGGATTTAATTTCTGTAAAGATTTTTTTTTAAGTTGAGAACGTATGTAGCCTCTTAAGTGATCAATGTGCTAAGGGGGTTGGTCAGTCTGATCTCTAATTCTCCTCTAATGTTAAACCCATGGGAGTAATTTTTAAAATATATCCCCAGGGAATTAATATTTGACTTTTTTCTATGTACTCTTAAAAGATGTCTCCACCCTTTTTTTTTCTTGTCAAGATTTCTTAAAACATGCTTAATTTAATGTTAAAATCGTAAGAGCTGTAAGATTTTAACTTCTAAAATATGCTTAATTTTATCTATTTTGACAACTAAGAAAAATACATTTTTTTAAGAAGAGTATATAGAAAGTTAATGTACTTTCCTGACGAGATATTTAAAAGTCCATTCCATCTCATAGGTATTTAACATTAACAAGAATTTGAGATCTGACTGACCAAAACCTCCTTTAAAAAAACCTACACTAGTCTCGCGAAGAAACTAGCTGACCAATGTTAAACCTATTGCAGCGTACTTCTAATCTCTGGCATTTTAATATTTTTTTTAAATGGGATAGTTGAGGTTGATCTCTAACGGGTTAGTCTTTTAGATTTTGGTTTCGCATTTATATATACTCACTTTCGGAACACGTTCTGAAACTGAAAGTATGAAAATTGAAATAAAAATCGAAGACGTACAAACTAAGTTAAATATCAATCTCAACTATCTTATGCAAAAAGAATCATTTAAAGATATTAAATTGCGAGCAAGAAACTTGAAAGAACGTTCTCATAGGTTTAACATTAGCTTGAGAGTTTCTGCGCGTGATTAGTGTAAGCGCTTGACTATTGTCGCAGAAATTGTTGTGTGGACTACTCTTAGTGGTCTCGAAGGCTACTAGATCAAAAGATAAATTAAAGGCTCAATTAAGTCATTGTTTCTATACTAAGTTTTTTGTACAAATATTTTATAACTAACCCTTAACTACTGTTAGCGGTCTCACCGCTGTACAGAAACAGTATCCTATGAGTTAATCGAGCCTTTTATTCATCTTGTTAGGGGAACCGTCGGTAGCGTAATAAATTTTCTTATTTTTATAAATAGTTAAATCAGTCTTCAAATTTAATATACATTTTCATCTTTTGATATGTTAAAGAAGTTTGTTCAGCTTACCTGAGATTTTCCTTTTTGCGCCAAGTAATATCCACAGTAATCCAAAGGGTTGTAGCGATATTTATCTTATCCATTGATTCACTTATATTGGAGTAATAAGAAATGGTATTAGTAGAAAATAATTGTGTGAAATGAGCAGAAGATTCATTTTCCTTTGAATATAATATTATAATTCTTGGCTAGATGTACATGTTTAAAATCGCGTTTTGGAGGCTGCGTATAAGTGCTCCAATTTTACATTATATTAAATATATTTACATCATATATATACAAGAGCGTCTTAACTGCTCGGATACATTTTGGAAACTGAAGGGAGATTGTTATTTGAGTTCTGTGCACACGCGCGGGACAAACAGCTGTAGTTTGAAGGAGGGAGATCTGCAGTATCTCTCCACTTAGTTAGTTTCGACAGTCTCTGGTTTTATTCACTGTTTTGCATCTGCGGTTGTCACTTAAAGTACTTATAGTTAATTGGGGTCTGGTTTTTAACATGTTTTTCAATCGTTCGCTGCACGTGGAGATTAATTAACTGCATAAAAAAGGTTTCTCCGTCACATCTTGCGATCAAAGCTGTCTTTGAGACCGCTCACAGTATCTATGCAACAATTTTTGTCAGCAATTACGGTTTAAAATTCACTTATTCGGAAGTTTCTAAGCGATAGTAAAAGGGGTCAGAGCGAAACAAAACCTCAATAGCATCATAGTTAAATTGAAAGCTGAACTAAGAACATTGAAAAAAGCAGCAGTCTGTGAGGCTGCTGAAATCAGTTAAGGGTTAACTTTCTCCAATGTGAGGGGCTAGCAATTAAAATACGCGGATTAGATTTCACGAGGATTAAGGGCTATTTTCAGTTTTACTTTGATCGAAAACCAAAAACTTTTCTAAAAATAGCAGAAACTAGCTCGTCCTTGAAATTCTTCCTAACCTTAACCAACAGACATTGTTGCATAGCTACTGCGATCCATCTGAGACCGCTTGATCAAAAGAGGAATAAAAAGTCGGATTAACTCATAAGATACTGCATCTATACTAAACTTTTTGTACAGGACTCTAATTAAAATTAATCTATTCAGAAGTCTGGCGATAGTACCGGAGTTCCGAAAGAAGCAACTTCACTCGTGTATTAAACTGAAAATTACAAGTTAATCCTTAACTGCTGTTGGCGGTCTCGCAGGTCTGCTTTTTCAAAGTTTAACTTGTAATTTTCAATTTAACTATTGATATACTAAAATTTAGCTTCGTTTGGAGTCTTGGTACTATCGCTGGATTTCTGAATAGATTAATTTTAATTATATTAGTACTGTACCTAATTTAGTATAGAAACACTATCCTAAGCAGTTAATAGAGCCTTTTTATTCAGTTTTCGTGGTCGTTCGCAGTATCTATATGCTGCAATTTTTGTCACAGCAGTTAAGGGTTATACTGCGAAAATTGAAAAAAGCAGCGATCTGTGAGACCTGTAACAGCATTTAAGGGATAAAATTTTAAGATAAATGGAGGAACGTTAAAAATCAATTGTCAATCTAACTTCTCTAAATTTTTAGATTAAATTTACCTTAACGAATAATTTCAAACTAAAGGTCTGACTTAAGCCATCGCGAATTCTTTAAAGATTATCGGTTAAGTCCGGACAGCACTATATAAAGTTGTTCTAACAATTTATTTTAAAGATTGCATTGCTATAAAGTAATTAACTTTTTTTGTAGACTAAACGATAGGAAAGATTAAAAAAAAAAGGCAAAAGTATATTTTACAAAAGTATACTAGCCCTAGAATGACAGACCTCTCACTTATACGCGATGCTCAGTAATTACTTTTTCGTACCACTATTTTAAAACAGTAAAATTAATTTAAATTATGCGATTAAATGAGAATTACTTAAAGAAACTGGTACTGAAAAATAATTATCGCCTATAAGTGAGAGGTCACTGTATTTCGATCAAATCTGACACACTGGGGTTATACAAAACCAAAGTTTTTTTGGCTAAATTTTTTTTAATGACAAACTTGTTGCTTTACTTTTACATAGACTAAACGGTAGGAAAACACAAAGTAAAAAGAATGCATTAATTAGCAAGATCTTGCATCTATCTCTCACACCCAGCTATCCGGAAGTTCGCAGCTATTCTAAACTATATAAAAGTTGGTTCCGAGTAGCTGTCAATCCACTGGCACAATAAGTCCTTTTTATATTCAAAGAGTGGCCGTCAGAAATTGTGTGGGGTTTGAGACTCCAGTGTATCGTTCTAGGAACCGACAAAATTAAACTAATGGGCTTTGTTAGATCTCAGTGTGTCATTCTAAAGTTAATCTAAAGTTTAATGCACTTTGAAAGTAAAAATTTAGAGCATGCAATTTAATATTTAGGCATGTGGTCATGGCTGGACATCAATGAAAGGAAGAATAACATTCTGGTGTTCCTTTTCCAACAATTCTGGAATAGTGGCTTATCGATTGTATGGTCAGCAGTGTGACAGCTGTCAGGGTGACAGTTACGAGCCTGCCATGTGGTATCCAGAAGAAATTGAGAAAGTAAGTTGTAGGCTATGTGATTTTTGCTTCTTAGAAAAAAATATTTTATCAGAAAAGCTTTTGAATATATTTTTTTTAAATTGTTCCGTTTTTCAAAGAATACAGTAAGTTTTTTACTTTCGGAAATACACCAAATTTCTCCCCTTTTTCAATGTAGTTTAAATTCATAATGGAGTTAGAAATATGTAATTTCGTACGTTTGTAAGATGCATGTTAAGGATTCCAAAATCTAAACATGAAATACCAGAGGAAAAAAGAACAAGTGGGTACAGTAGAACTCAAATTATCCGAACTCCGACTATCCGAATCGCTGATTATCCGAATAGCTTTCAGAATTTCAGAAAAAAATTAAGACTGAAACGTACTGCGATTTGCAAAATAATGATTCTGTCTACGCGCGCTATATTGTTCTTCCCTCCGCGAATCTAGTGTAGGCGCAGCGCTAACATTATTGGGATGATGTCATCGTCAAATAGTGCAGTTCTATTATTGGCTGTCGTCCGTCGCCAGGAGGCTGCCCAGACCCACCTGGGTTTCAGACCCTGGGTTTCAAATTCGTAAATGACGATGAATTTATTGAAAGTGTGAGAGAAGGAAGTGTCGAGGAAGAAGATGACCTTAATGTCGAAGTTGAAGAAGACCTTAATGTCGAAGTTGAAGAAGACACGAGACCATCAGCTAGTGAAGCATTTGCCGGCCTTGAAACTGCGTTGAAGTGGATGGAGCGTCAGCCTGAGTGTGACCACATGCAACTTCTCACCGTCAAGCGGATGCGCGACTGGGCTGCCCGAAAACGGATGAAGACTCTCAAACAGCTTACTTTAATCAAGATGCTCAGCAAGCAATATGACTTTCATTTACAGTACGATACGTACATACTGTACACAGCACTTGTAAGTACGCTTAACATGTAAATGTGTTACCTTTTCTTTTAATTATTCAAAAGATCTTTTTCTTTAAAAATAGTTTTTCTCTCCATTTTCAACATACATAAAGTAATTAAAATAAACATTTTTTTTTTTCGGAAAAAATCCAATTATCCGAATTTTTGATTATCCGAATGGGGTCCCGTCCCAATTTATTCGGATAATTAGAGTTCTACTGTAGGTGTGATCGAAGATCGCTCAAAAGGTTTCGTTTAATATTCCTTTCAAAACACTTTATCCTTTCTTTAATAAATCCAAATAAATTTCATTTAATAACAAAAAGTCGTTTTTTTATAAAGTAAAAAATTACCGGTCTATTTTTTCTTTTTTTCCGAATATCTAAACCAGCTCGATAGCGGGCTAAGCCCGTTATTATATTGTTATAATATCTGTCATGCGGACTAAATGCGATATTTAAAAAAAAAAAAATTTCAAAATTAAACATGTTCACCTTCAAAATGCTAAAATATGCGAATATTTCCATAATCATGATTTTATCAGGATTCAATATGTTCCTCAAACCCATGTGTTTACTATTCTCTATTACTCATATTGATACTCTCTTTGTATTCTCAAACATTCGAAAAATCCGTTAAACTTCCAATATGACGTCAGATTTTCTTTTTAATTCTCTAATGACGGGATATTAATCTTTGTGCATATACTCATACTCCTTGTATTATTGAGAAATCTTTGAAAATTTCGTTTTATTACCACTATGGCGTCAATCATTTTTATTTCAAATTAATATTTTTTCCGATTGGTGAAACTTCATTTTTCACGTGTAAATCGCCTGATAGAAAATTATTGTAGAAAGAATTTCATCGTGGATTTTTAATTTTTGGCATCTACTATAACGAAAAATGTTTAAATTTAATAGGAAAAGGAAATTTCATCGTGGATTTTTAATTTTTGGCATCTACTATAACGAAAAATGTTTAAATTTAATAGGAAAAGGCTGTTAGAAAATTTTGATTTTTATCTATTGAAATAAGAGTTTTTCAAATTTTAATATTTTGAGCTCTTCACAGCTGTTATTCAGATTTATACACTAAGTTTCAACTCTGTAAGTTACATAGTTTCTGAGAATAGCTCTGTGACACAGACAACGGAGCGGGAGTAATAGGGTTTCGTGAGATGAACGAAACCCTAAAAACTGATTTGGACATAATGGCATTATTTTAAAAATAGCTTATCACTGTGGCATTTGGCATACAAGAATTTATGCGTATAAATGACTTCGTGAGGCATAATTTTTGTATATTATGAAACATGAAATTAGTTTATTCTCATTTTTAAAATGTTTGTTTTCTTCATAAATCTGACGGGAAAATTTGATTTTCTTACCGACGAGAAAATCTTATTTTTAAAAATCCAAACTTTTTGTTATGGGATTTGAGATCTGCTGCTTAATCTTCAGTTTAAAGTGTCTAACGCTTCAGCAGTAATCTTTAATTGAATCTGTCATTTTGAAAAGGGGCCCTTTTTTTCCCCCCACAAGATTTTTTTTTTTCTTTAGTGGATCACTGTGGAGACGCAAAGTTTTTAGTTTGTCGGCCTGTTCCGCGATAACTACCGTAAAAAACGTTAATTAGGTTTATTTTCGGTGGATATGTTGGTGAGGTACCCGGAATTAGCTGTATAGTTTTTAGTTATATTTGGTTCATTCGTTCGGAAAATATAGAACATTTCTTTTTAGGTCATAATGCTTTCCTATGGGCATGCAGACGATTTTTCAAATTTCATTTTTAGCACTTTCCAACCTAGTTGAAAAGTGCTTATGACTTCGGTTTGTCTGGCCGTCTGGCCGTCTGTCCGTGCTCTAACTCCCGTAAATATGCTCTGATTGCTCTGCAATTTTTATGTTATTGTCGTTAGCTATAGAAAGTTCCCTATTTCAACGGAAGTGTGTAGCACTTAGTTTTTTCAGGGACACTCAAAAGAATTCAGTTACATTGCGGTCTATGGGGGAAAATTATTTGCGGTTTATTAATGTTTCACTATTTTAAACTCATTGAAATTTATATATATCACTAAGGTGCATTAGAAGAAGCTTAATATGGAATAGGGTGTGCATAGCACTTATAGTTACTATACAGGGACAGTCAAAAGAATTCCGTTACATTACGTCTATGGAGAAAAATCGTCTGCGGTTTATTTAAATAATGTTTCACTATTTTAAACGCATTGAAACTTATATATATTACTAAGGTGCATTACAAGAGGCTTACTACAGAATAGTGTGCGTATAGCAGTCATCGTTCATTTACAGGGACATACAAAAGAATTCTCTGTCTGTTAACAATAATTCCTGGCGTTTTAAGTTGCTGAACGCGATTTTCAATTGAACTCCCTTTTTGTCTATTACTGGGTGTGTATAAATTCCGTATTTCATATACAGGATAGCACAAAAGTTCGAGAACACATTTCCGTTTATTGACAAAAACTCCAGAAGGAGAATTTTAAACTGTGCTACGCGCTTCCTAACTAAACTAAAATTTATCATCCTATATAGTATATATACAAATCTATAGATCATATACAGGGTTGAATAAAAGTACTCGGATACTTTTCCGAATATTGTATCTGTTCGAAATTCCTGAAATTGTTTTTAAATATGTTATGCGTTTTCCAAATTGTTTACTTAGATGTTATCTTTCAGCTTATTAAACGGTATGTTTTGTAAAATTATTTTGGAAGCGTTGGAAAGTGCTACATAATCTATGCTTGGCGCATGATTTTTCGTTCTTGTTAATTGAAATGAAAATGGAATATTTGCATAATGGATTTTGCCGTAAAATTATGAATGCTAAATTTTCGATATGGATTTCCAATAGTTTTAAAATTTTGCCGATAAATTTAATAGAATTTTTGAAATTTTAAGCAATTTCTAATGTTTTTGCATCGGTTCGGGAAATATAAACATCTTATTTTCATATTTTTTAAAATTTTTAAGAGTTTATTTTTATTTACCACTTTAATTTATTCGTTGTTTAGCAACCGTATTTCAAAGAGTATAAAATTCAAGGAAGTCTATTTTAGTGAAATATCGTTTTTATCAAAACTAATGTAAATTTAATGAGATTTCGGGGGGATGAATACCTATTTTAAAAAATTAAAGGAATAATCAGTTCATCCGAATATCATCGTAAAAGTGTTTAATGATTCTAATTTCTAGAACATTCGAAGAATTTTATATGCTTATATGCATGCAATTGAAAAAAGTAATTGCTAAAACTTTCAGAGCTGACGTTGAGGCTCTTGATCTGCAGAATTACTAGCTATTCAGTAAACAAACTCGTCGAATCCATGTGAAAACTGGTCAAATCTCAATCTTCTAATGCTTTTTGGTAGATGTAGGCAAATTAAGCTTAGACTCATTTCTTTGAAATCGGACAAGCTTGGTTATCTAAGCACGTGAAACTGGCCTTTTTCTCGTCTCGTCTTTTTGTCGTGCGGAATTTTTGCAACGAGCTGGTTGCTGATTCCCCTTGTTAAGTGTTTAACCAACAACGCTTGATTTTGTAATGAATAGCATACTGCTGGCATCGAATGAAGAATCTATGAAAATCTATTGGCAACCTGATTTACATAAATCTGCTTGATGTTATGCATACCAGTGGCATTTATCGGTAATTTTTTGAGCCGACTTTTTTCGTTATAAAATCAAATCGGACCTCCCTCTAATCTCATTCGTACAAACCATGTTTTTAGAGCATTTTTCTTTTTAATGAATTTTTTAGTATTAACGAATTTATGGCGCACCGGTACTTTTAATTGCAATGATCTTAATGATCTTAAATGCTTTTAATACCTCGCTTCTATAAACGTGCAATACATGGCTAACAATGTAGGAAACCCACAGAAAACTAAACTTGAAACTATTAAAAAAATTAAATTTATATACCCAAACTTTTGAAAACCTCGTAATTTTCAAAATTAACCTACCAAAACTGCAAATTTCTTCACTCGTTGCAATGCTAATTTAATATTTGGAGGAAAGTTTTAAACTTTAGCTCTATAAATATGTCTGTGGAATCGTGGTTATGCGATATGAATAGTTTTAAAATTTACATTTATATTCATGAATTTGTTTAGCCCTTAACTGCTATTAGTGGTCTCACAGGTCTCTGCTTTTTTCAATGTTCAGTTTAGCTACAGGCACTAGTGAAATTTTGTTTCGTTTGGAAGTCTCGTACTATCGCCTGACTTCAGAATTGGTTAAATAGTCCTGTACATAGTTTAGTGCAGACGGTATCCTAGGAGTTAATCGAGCTTTTTATTCATTCTTCAATCAGTGTGTCTGAGACCGATCACAATATCTATGCTGTTATTTTTGTCGCAGCAGTTAAGGGTTAAAACAAATTTGAATCGCGTAAGTCAGATTTTAAATTAAAGTATAGTAGTGTTGAAATAAAACTCGGCACAATATCTGAAAAGACTATTTTTCTCCAGAATATAAGTTCAATTCTTTTTAAATCTTAAGACCTACAGATTTGCGCCAGAGTGACCAAACTGCCATTAGTAATATTGGGAAAAGAAATATCGTGCAGCTGGGGAAAGTCCATAATGGAGCTTTTCTGAAGTGTCTTTTTATTCGGATGCTATACGAATAGACCGGAATATTGAATATTCTTAGATATTTTAAGCCTTTTAAATTTTCTGCAGTCACTATACTAAAGGGACTTTTGACAATACATTTTTAGCTCTTACTTTTAGTAAACCGCCAGTAGAAGGAGAAAAAACTGTTGCATTCAAGTTTGAACTACGCTATGAATATATCGCGTTAAACGTTAATTTTGGTTAGGTTGTTATTGTATATTATTTAATGAAAATAAAACTTCCATTTTATTTTAGGTTCTTCTAAATATCTACAATCGAGTGGCGCATCTCTTCTACGGTTGTGCCCGGCCACCGATTCAGCTTAACAGAAGACCAGGAAAGCCAAAGAATCCCCATAACTCCGTCAAGTGCCAGGCTTGCAAAGATGGAGTTTGCGCCGAGCGTAGATAAACATGTATGACTTAAAGAAATCAGCAGGGACTGAATTACATGCTCATTTGATATTTGTGTAGTTTTTTAAACATTCTAAGTGTTTAGAAATTTTCAAATGTTCATATGAAAAGGTCTGACAAATTTGATACGATTACCAGTCTCTTGAACTGTAGTAAACTGGAACTTGTAACGTTTTCAAGTACTTCAGATTTTATGAACATAAGCACGTTTTTTTAATTTTTTTTACTTCGTAATATTTGGTCTCAATCTCCAAATAAATGAATGACAGCAAGAACTGAGTGGACTCTCTTCCTGCTGTGAAATATTTTGTCAATAGCTCTTGATTTTTAAATCAACCTGAAAGTAAATTATTTTGTCGCTTTAAGATAAGCGATGTACAAATTTTGGTTAAATAGCAAGTTTGCTTCTTTGATGTTCAATAAATATTTTGAAACTTATTTTCTGTTTAAATTTACTCTCTGCATCACTACAGTTTACCCGCTTTACATTAATACAATTCAAATAGCATATTCCTGAAAATTGGCATACAACAATTTTTGATATTGCAGATTGCAAAGTTTGAACATTTTTAATTGGTTGGGAGATTAAGAGCTAGTAATCCTTAGTTGCTGTAATAACCCATTAAGCCAGATTTTCGCAAACGCCGCAGTAGGATTGCCAATTAAGTCATTTGATCAAACTGTAAAAGCAGAGCTACACTAGATACCGGGCTGGCTTATTCATTATGACGTCACAAATGGTGGCTGGCCGCGACCAGCGATTGGTACAAAGCGAAACGACAAAACGAAATACATACAGAGATTGACACAAAAAGATGGGTGCGTCGCTTTGTACCAATCGCTGGTCGCGGCCAGCCACCTTTTTGTGAAGTCATAATGAATGAGCCAGTCCGGTATCTAGTGTAGCCCTGGTAAAAACCAATGACTAATTCAAAGGGTGATCAAGATGATGAAATCCACTTCGAACGTATGTGCTATGCTCCCGGAAGGTTTTAAATTTCCTATTTCGTTTTAATGGCTTAAGTTTCTCTTCCGGATGGAAAGGTTTGAATTCAGCAATGGTATAATACTTGAATTTAAAATTACAGTGCGTGTAAAAACTTTAAGGAAAGGAAAAAATTGTAAAAATTTTGATAAATATAAAATAAGAAGTAAATGGGAATTTAATATTGATCATAAAGTTAAAATACTAATATAAAAGTGTACAAAATGAATCTGCGAGCTTTTCATTGCGAAAAAATTATTAAAAAAAAAAAAACCGCTATTTTCGCCTGTGTAAACTTTAAGGACAGCACTATTTTTTGATAGAAATGTTGCATATAATTATTGATTTGCATTTTTAAAAACATTTGTGTATAGTGATTTTAATGACGTTTTCTATTATGAGATTTGTTTATTTTATGATGCCAAAGGCAAGTTAACTGCCTGAATATGAAAAAGGTGCTGTTGAATATTTTTCATTGTCGGGAATGTTTTGTAGGTCTATTGCAAAAAAAGTAGGAAGACTTAAAACCGTCATCAACAATTTTTTAAGGTTAAAAAGTTTAAGGTATGGAATAAACTCTGGAGAAAGAGCAAAAGCCTTGTTCCCCAGAGATGAAAGGACACTTAAGATTAGCATAAACTGAAAAATACTCAAAGAAATTTTACAAATGACTGGGTTCAATGTATGCAAGAAAACAATCTGCAATAAAATTACTTGATCTGGGAATTTCCAATACATAGCAAAATTGTGTAAACTCTTTACTAACTACATACAAAAACCAGCGTTTACAGTATGCAAGACAGTTGATTTGGGTTGACAAAAAGTTGCAAGTTTGTTTATTCGATGAAAGCAGTTGGAACTAAGATGGTTCTGATAGATGGAAGTATTGTTAGCATGATTTTAGGAAAGAAAAAGAAATTTACTCAAAACATCAATTAGGTGGTGGAACCCTTGTCACATGAGGTTGTTTTTAGTTTAACGGCGTGGGCTCATTTATATTTCTTTCCGAAAATGTTAATCTAAATCCTATATAAAATCTTTCTGACCATCTTTCACCAGTTGCAACACTATAGAAGGGATGAAAATGGATTTATCATCAAGATAATGCGCGTATCCCCACAAGTGATAGGACAAAACTCTGGCTTCAGAATAAAAAGACGGAAGTTTTGCAATGGCTACCCAGAAGTCCTGATCTAAACCCTATCGAGAACTTGCGAGAAGATTGATAAAAACAAGTTTACCAAAATGGAAGGCATTTTTCTCAGATTAAGAACTTAGATTTATGATTCAAGATGAATGGTACAAATCTAGTCTCAAACGGTGCCAAAAATTAATGTCCATCAAAGATAGAATATTTGCGATCATTAAAAGCAATGGTGGATGCACAACATATAAAGTATTTGTTTCTTCATTGCTGTATTGCCTTTATGTTGCTGTCCTTAAAGTTTTTACACAAGCAAAAATAGTGTTTTTTGTATAATTACTTTATTTTCGTAATAAAATACTTAGATAAATTTTGACTTTTTATTAGCTCTTAAACTTTGATACACATTATAAACTTTTTTCAATCTGATTTGAAATTTATCAAAAACATTAATTTATTTTCTGTCCTTAAGTTTTTACACGCACTGTAGATAGTGCATATGCATGTGAACCTTGGGCACATCGGCGTTCAGCTGTGGTTGGTAACTTTTAATGTTGGCAGGTGAAAAGTATTTCGGACAAAACTAGATGCAACGCGAACTTTAATTATATGGTCCTTTTATATAAGACAATTGGTTAATCTGTTGTGTATTAAACTACACGCGATTTGTCTACTGCTCTTCTAGACCAGTGTTTCTATGCTCTGTTCAGTTCAAATTGGTCTAAGGCAGTGATTCTCAACCTGTGTGCCCCGGCACAGTAGTGCGCTGCGAAAAGATTTCAGGTGCGCAGCGAAACTTTTAAACAAAGTGGCATCAAATTTTTAAAAATTCGAATCTGTAATGCCTGACATTTCATATTATACGATTTACTTTGAAATAAGTTTTAGTGTCACAAATTTGCTTTATTTTTGAGATTTTTCTTATGTTACTCATAATAAAATTATACGAGGAAAGTCTAAAAATGTCTTACGCCCCTTGGGATAAATTCTTTTTAGAAGATAAATGTCTTCTGAAAAAAAAAAAATTAAAATGCAGTAGAAAAGATCGTTGAAAAAATATTTGAGTATGCATATTCGAAGATTTTACATTACAGAAAGTATTTGTATTTTTGAAAACAATCAAACTCGTATCTATTTAAATGCTAATGTAACAGATTACTAACAAATTAAGATATTTTTCCACATTACCAGTCCCTTTCCCTATAAAATTTTCTTTTAGTTGTTGCCTGTAATTGCCTGTATAGTTATTGATCAATAAACCTATATCTTGAATCCGCTTCTCCTCCATATAAATAGGAAAATTCGTATGATTCTTTGCACTGATGACGGTACGAGGAATGATACCAAAACTAGTGTTAAAAAGGTATTTGAAACAATGTTTCATCAGCTTATAAATGTTAATGCATATTAAAAAGTATATATTAAAAGGTTATAAAAATTTTATTTAATTTTTTTTTTCCTTACTGTGCTCCGATGGCCTATTTTGTTTGTGATAATAAATAAATTATATGTAATCATTTCTTATGTAATGATAGATAATCCTTCCCTTTTTTAAGTCACCGTAATTTTAGTGTGCCGCACAAATATAATTCTATGTTTAAGTGTGCCGTGAAGTAATAAGATCTAAGGTATATGAAAAATGTAATCGGCTGATCGGTCATTGTTCAACCTCCACGGTCCTTCGCGTGAACTCGGCCGCAAATCAAAACAGCTTTTTTTTTTCCCAGACTTCAACGATAAAGCTATTCACAACTACACTTATTCTAAAGCTGCCGATCCCAACATGTGCTCCACGACCGCTCCCAAAACCAAATCTCGTGTAAACAAACTGGAAATTGTACGTCAAATGTAACAAATGAAGTGTGTTCGTACTATAACTAGTTTAAGTGAAATGAATTATATCGTATGTTAAGATTAATTTCCGTAATAAAAATAGTACATTTTAAGTTGGCAACACTTTATCTTTCATTGGCATTTATCGAAAATTCCAGTGTGAAACTTAAGCCTAGTTGTGAAAATTTCAGAACTTTAAATCCATATTTACTCTATTTCATTTAATATTTATTTCTCCGGAAACATCTATCCATAAAACTGTTTGTATATTTTGATTGATTAAATTGAACAATTTTAGTATACAAATTCGGACTTTAAATTTAGTAATACGGAAATAATGACTCCATCTTAAATAGGACGTAGTCACCATGGCAACCTAGAATCATTACCTATCATGTGATATCACTGAATTCCGTATGATAGGATTTAATAGAATGAAAAAGACTTATCTTTAAGTTTTTAATTAGATTTTCATAACATTTGAAATAACTCTACAAAATTCTGAAACCTTCGGTTTGGTAATTTTTGCTGTTATATGCAGACGGACGGACCAGATGATGACCTATAGGTATAACTATAGGTGCTAGGTATCTTTATAATTACGAACGCACCTAAAAATAGTCTGTAGGTTTTGGCGGCATTTTTACAAATTTAATTCGAAAACTTGTCCTAGAAATCCATAATTGGTTTTTCCTAACTTGGTGTATCTTTCACCATCTCCTGAAATAAAATTCTCTATACAACTATTAAAGTATCAAAACAAAGTAGCAGCTTAAATGCAGAACAAACATTATAGATTGCGCCTGATATAAAACTATTTTAAGTCTTTATGCTGTTACGGACCTTATTAATCTTGCTAATGGTAGGATTTATTGAACTTTGGACGCAATTTCTTGTATTAGAAGGTTTTGATGTGTTGGTGGTAAGAGGATAAAATGAGAAATTTCTGTTAAAAATAATTTCATGAATATTGAGATTGTTTAGATCTCTTTACTTTATTCTTTTCTCTTATCCACTCTAACATTATCTCTAAACACCATAAATTTAAGATATAATGTATGGTAAGCTTAAGAAGTCAGGTACCTTTTTTGTCAAGCAATTTTTAAGTTTCTTTTAAAATGTTCCTAATGAATCAAACTTTATTATAAACCCTATGCAAAAATTCACTTTAGAAGGGAAGTTATGTCAAACAGTTTGAGCTTCTTTTTATACAATAAAGAGGTAATTTTACCTTTAAAGTCATTCTCAAAATTGTTTTGGTCATTGAGAGCATGATTTCTAAGAAATGACTGGATCGAATTTCATGAAATTTTGACTAAGCCTTGTAGATGTACAAAATGACCTATTATGTTCATCCAGTAAGAAATTTAGAAAAAAAAAAAAAAAAAAAAAAAAGTCTCAATTTGGATTTTCTTATTTGCTTAAGAATTAATCCGCATTTTTTGTCAGTGTAGGTAATTTTAAACATCTCTACTCAATAAGAAAATTTTGGCACGCTGTGACAATTCAATGAAAAATCCTGAGCATAAGGGGAATTCATTTATTTAAAAAAGCATTAAATTTCAAATTAAACTTTAAATGCAACTAGACTATTTTTCAGAACGTTAACTAGTGCATACATCTCCTTTTAATGTTTAAAATTTCATATCCAAAAGTGAATCTGATGAGTTGTTGAATTTTGGCACGCTGTGACAATTCAATGAAAAATCCTGAGCATAAGGGGAATTCATTTATTGTTATTACGTTATTGTTACCAACAGATTAACAAAAAGCTAATTATGCAAATATAAATATAAATCCAAAAGGGCTGCAAGCAGTGTTAACTTTATACTTTAATCACGTTGCTTACACGAGCTACATAACAGAACAGAATGACAACACAGTAAAAAAAGAGTAGAGTTGAGTTGTTGTCGCTTGTCTACAAGGGTTGAGTTGTACTTACCATAACACTTCCTCCACAAGCCACAACTTACATATCATTAACTTAAATATTATCTGAATTAAATGAAACTAGTCCTAACAAAACACAAAGTTCTTTGAACCTGACACAGGTCAGAGGTTTCGTCATAATGTCAGCTAGCTGCATCTTTCCAGGAACATGTTTAATATACAGTTCACCGTTAATGAATTTTTCACGTACAAAATGGTACCGCACATCAACATGTTTTGTTCTTTTGTGGAATTCTGGATTCTTGGTGAGCTTAACAGCACTGGCATTATCCACAAATAGGGAATTAGTTTCTAAAGTTGTTATATCACTTAACAAACGCTTCAGCCAAATTAACTCTTTGGCACTCTCACTTGCAGCAACATATTCTGCCTCTGTTGTTGATAACACCACACTCCTTTGCTTCTGGCTCATCCATGAAATGGCACCGCCTGAAAATTTAGAAATCATTCCAGTCCTTGAGCGTCTGGTTTTCATATCCCCTGCATAATCAGCATCACTATATACTTGAAGCTCATTGGCATGACACTTAGCTTTATACGACAAACCAAAATAGACAGTTCCTTTCAGATATTTGAAAATTCGCTTAACAGCACACCAATCTGATGACCTAGGATTTTCGAGGTTTTCAGAGACTGCACTAATTGCATATGATAAATCAGGTCTTATGGCAAGGTACATGAGGCTGCCAACAGCCTGCCGATAAGGAATTTCTTTTCCTATCAGTTTATTACCTTCGTCATCAGAGACATACCTTTTATCACTTGGAGTTGATACCGGATTAGCACAGTCCATATTGAATCTTGCGAGTATTTTCTTTGCATAGACACATTGGTTTACAAAAATTGAACCATCATCAAATTTTGTTATACTCATACCAAGAAATTGATTCAAACAACCTATTGTAATCTTAAAGGATTGACCAAGTTGACTAATAAATTCCTCCACTTCAACTTCTCAGAACCAACAACAAGACCATCATCTACATAGATTACAACAAAAAGTTTCTTTTTATCTCTATGTCTGACAAACAAACAAAAGGATCAGCAGTACTAACCTCCAGTTTATGTTCCTTCATAAAGTTTACAAAACACTGGTTCCAACAACGAGGGGCTTGTTTAAGTCCATATAAACTTTTGTGTAGAAGACAGACTCTCCCACTATTATCATTAAAACCTTCTGGCTGTGTCATGAAGACTTCCTCCTGCAGTATTCCATATAAAAACGCAGTCTTCACATCAAACTGTTTTAAGTGCAGTTGTTCTTTTGCAGTTACAGCCAAAATTGATCTTACGGTGTCGTATCTTGCGACAGGGCTGAATGTCTCATCAAAGTCAATACCAGCTTTTTGGGCATACCCCTTTGCTACAAGATGTGCTCGGTATCTTTCAACAGTACCATCAGGATTGAATTTCTTCTTCAGCACCCATCGACAGTTGATGACTTTGGAACCTTTAGGTCTTTGAACTAATTCCCATGTCTTGCTTTCATGCAAGGCAGACATTTCCTCTTTCATGGCATTAAGCCACAAGTCACTTTCACTTGAGGAAATAGCTTCAGTATATGTAGCGGGACTTTCAGATTCTCCTACAGCAGCTACGTTTGCAAGAAGAAATTCTCCGGACTTCATCCATGTAGGCATGCTTAGATGTCTGTCAGATTGTCTAAGTTCTTGTTTTTCTTCTGCTTGATTGCTGTCTGCATTCTGAATTTCTTCAGTTCTCAGATGAGTCTTCCTCCACCTCCACTGTAACAGGAATGGTACATAGGCGTTCAGGTTTAAAATATACATCACGAGATTTTATGATTTTATTTTGAGAAGGTAAATAGATTTTATAGCCATCTCTGTTGACATACCCCACAAGATGACCAAGTACACTTTTGTTGTCAAACTTACGTCTAAAATTTTTTGGAATGTGGGCATAACATTCAGTTCCGAACACTCGCAAATGATGCAGTTCAGATGTTTGTTGACCAGTCCAAAGCTCATGAGAACTCTTGTTTTCTTCTGGTGAAACTCCAGTATGGTTTAGTAGATGCACCGCTGTTTCACATGCAATGGCCCACAGAGATCGAGGTAATCCACATGTAGAGAGCATAGAGCGAGCAAGTTCAACAATTGTCCTGTTTTCACGTTCTGAAGCTCCATTTTGTTCAGGTGTGTACGGTATCCCTGGAGTCAGAACTGCACCTCTTTCAGCAAGGATTTGTCGAACTTCACCACAGTCAAATTCACCTCCTCCATCACAACGCAATTCTTTCACAACATGACCATGATTGGTAGCTTCATTTAGAAATATACGCAAGCAGGAACTCACTTCACTTTTCTTTTTTAGAAAGAATATTCTACGATATTTACTATAGTCATCCTTAAAATTCAAAAAATATCGTGCACCACTGAAGGATCCCACAGACATGGGTCATTTAAATCAGCATTAATGCTTTCACCAACTGACATGGCTCTGTAAGGGCGTGATTTGAAAGGTTTTCTATGTGCTTTGCCAAGAGCACATGCATCACAGAACTCATTTGTTACTGCATGTCTCACAGTAATGTTCATGTCATTTAATAATTTCCGAACATGACGTTTGTTTTGGTGACCAAGGCGTTCATGCCACAACTGCAGCGTTTCAGATTCTGTAGCAATACTTATTTCAGCTGGACATGCTGGAATAACGACTCTCATGGACATAACATATGTACCATCTGTCCATGATCCAACAGCAACAAGTTCGTTACTACGATAAAATTCAACATACTTGTCAGTCATTTTTACTTCAACACCATGCTTGGCAGCTTGTTGAACAGAAAATAGGTGCCTTCGCACATCAGGAACATACCACAGATTTTCCATATGAGCATCATACCACTTACCATGGATACAAACTTCAATATTTATTTTACCAGATCCATATGGATAGATCTTATTCTTGTCAGCAAGTGAAATTTCAATGGGCACAGGAAAATGTTCATAAGTTACAAAATACTGTTTATTTGCAGTCGTGTGGTGAGAAGCACCAGAGTCACAAATCCAAACATCTGGCTGGACAAAACTTTCACTAGCACTAAATGCATCTTTGTTATTCTTTGATGGCAGGTATTTATCGTTGAATTTTTTCTTTGGACAGTCTTTACATAAATGTGCACTTGATCCACATTTAAAACAATTCTTTTGCCTACTAGGTCTAATATTACCTCCAGGAACAGTTTCAGAAATATTTTCCCTATTCCTCACAGCTTTTTGTCCAGAAACAGGAACACGAGCTGCAAATGCACCATAGTCCACAGCAGCAGTAGATTTGACACGCTGCTCAATCGTGCATAGTTTTTCAATTAAATTTTTTGTAGTACGTTTTTCTGAGTCTAATGACTCCCAAACATTGTTGAACTCTTGGTACTCTGGACCCACAGTCAGAAGAATTTTTCCATGTAACAACTCCGGTGGAATGGAACTTGAGCCAATACGAGCAAGTTCATTGTTCATTTCTGTATAAATCCGTTCAACTTTGGCAGCATGAGTTGCAACATTGTCATTTGGATCTTTACAAAATTGGAAAAATTGGGTCATGAGTAAATTAAGTCTCTGAATGCTACTTTGTTCAAAAACACTGACTAATTTATCCCAAATGTCCTTTGCATTAGTGTAAGTCATTACCAAATCAGCAACCGAGTGGCTCAACGTACTTGCAATGAGAGCGGCTGCTTTAGCATTATCACGCCGCTATTCACTCACCTTTTTATTCGAATCAGCATCGTCACTTACAGCGACCGGACACACACGTGTTCCTTCAATAATCGAAGTCATATCGTACTGTTCAAAGTGCATTTTCATTTGCCACTTCCATTTGCTCCAATTTTCAGCACCTTCCAATTTATCAATTTGCACCTTAAGTTCAGCCATGCTTGCGTCACGCGGTTAGGCCTAAGTTAGTTAGCTTTTCAAAATAATTACTTCACACAGTTTTAAAACATGCTGAGCCCATAACCTGTTATTGTTACCAACAGATTAACAAAAAGCTAATTATGCAAATATAAATATAAATCCAAAAGGGCTGCAAGCAGTGTTAACTTTATACTTTAATCACGTTGCTTACACGAGCTACATAACAGAACAGAATGACAACACAGTAAAAAAAGAGTAGAGTTGAGTTGTTGTCGCTTGTCTACAAGGGTTGAGTTGTACTAACCATAACAATATAGATTATAAGAACTGAGTCAAAGTTTGTGAACCACTGCTGTATATGAATTAACATAATTCAACTAAATGTTCAGTTTTTTCACATAACTGCAACACTTTCTCTGCAGTTTCATTGGAATGAAAGTGTTTGTTAATTTGAATTTCATTCGGACTTATAAGCTAAAACTTAAACAAGATTGTATACTTGGTTTGCATACTAATATTTTGTATTTATGTAAAATGTGTTAGTAGTATTCAGAACTCTTTCAGTAGGAATCTAATAAAATTTTATAGCAATCTTCAGAAAAAGTCATTTTTTTAAACACAGTTCGTTATTTCTCTTAATAGTAGACGGTGAAAAAAGATCATCTTCCATCTTTTAATACTTCCCCGTTTTATTCTCGCGAAAACTTTCCGAATGAGAATGTACATGCAATAATTTACAGTACTACATTTTTCCACTTGTATTTTTAATGACATGTCTAAATAGAACTATTACCAATTTTTAATTTAGAAAACTTTGAAGACTAAATTTTAAAGGTTAAAGGGGGGGGGGGGGAATAAGTGTTGCAAGACCCGGTGAAAAGTATGGACTACTTAACTTTCACAAATCTTCCCTTGCCCTTTACTCAACACACTGCAATTTTGTATAACCCTTCCGTTTTTGATCGAACTTGCTATATATATATATATATAAAAGCTGGTTATAATTACTGTATTCAGGTCTACGTAGAACTCATTATGACTGGCATATTTAGTTGAAACTTAAACTTATACATCAACTATCGAGGAAGGAAATCCGTAATAAATTTTCGACGATAAATGTAATCTTTTAGTGTAATTTAGAAAAGACATGGCAAGTTGTAAAATATTTAAATTGGCATTTTTAAGGCCGAAAAATCTCTTTTCATTATGTCGTTGAAGATAGTTTTACTGGTCTGTTATATCAGAACTGCAACAGTAATTGAGCTGCACCCAGAGAATATGGACTTTCGAAAATGACCTTATGTCGTAGAATGGTTTGAAGAGATTACTGAATTTAGAGTTTAAAGATTTGGTTTACTGTCACGGAAAGGACAAAGGTCCGATACATTTCAAATGAAACTACTAGGGGAAGAAATCTGTTACTATGTTTGACACAGCGTCCTGTTTCCGATCTTCTTGCAGTGCTCAGGCGGAATCTCGTGATTTATCTATTCCTTGGTCTACAGTACGAAAGATTCTGAATTTTTTTAAAAGTTATCTACCCCAAATCAACGTTGTGCAAAAGCTGCTACTTAGACCTCCATCACTGAATTTGGTTGTCCCATTTAAGCGAGAACAGAATTTGACGATTGATGGCTTAGAAAAATTGTAGTCCAAACTAATTTTACGTTAAATGGATGGGCTTAAATTAGAACTGTTACATTTGATGAATTAAGTGTCGCTGTCGAATGTATAACGATGGGGAACGATAAATGTCGATCGCAGTGACATCCGCTAGCTATTTTCAAGATAAACACTGTATAAGGATTGTATAAATATTATTTTCCATTCAGGAACTTGGCGATGCTCGCCTGGACGAGTTTAATTATACGAGTCGTGAGACATAGCGATTAGCGGAACAGATGCTTTACACTCACGCAGCGTTGTTTGGCAAATTTTTGGTTGGCGCGATTATCAAGCCCGCGCCAAACCAATAACTTAATACAATTGCTAGGTTGCCATTAAAGAAAAAAAATTCCCTAAATTTGGCGAATTTTTTCCTTTTTATAACCGATTTAAAAAAAAATGTGCGTGAGTGTATGGCATCCTAGCCCGATTAGCTTTTGTATGGAATCGTCTAAACTAATCAAATTTTGTATCCGCATGTCGCCACTTTCATACGAGTGGTAACAATTTGATGGGTTAAAACGACTTTGGACCACGGAGCTTTAATACACTCATGTCCAAAATTAAGGTCACAAACATAAAATCTGTGAAAACTGGTGAACTATTCTCTGTGTTGCCATGAAATTTGGCACAGAGGTATGGGAGAAAGAATATAGCAACATAACAATATATAAAATACTTTAATTGTGAATTAAGAAACAGGATATATCAAAGTGTTAAATCATGAATCAGAGATGTAGCATTTATCTCGGGAAAAGTCTGTCTAATATAGTGTGACCACCGTGCACTGCTATACAAGGCTCACAACGAGCTCTAATACTGTGTATGAGCGTGTCAATAAATGTTTGTGGCAACAAAGCTTATTTTTCCAAAAGCGTGGCTTTTAACTCTTGGTGTGTCCTGAGACGGGGGTTACGCTGTGCAATGGCTCTTCCTAGACCATCTCAATGTCACCAAGAATGCCGGCCATGACCGCTGCAGAGCAACGACACCTGCATATGATCGCTACTTGGCATTAAGCACACGACGACATAGGCTGGCGAAGGCTCCTCAGCTTGCTCGTGACCTTTCTTCTGCGTCTGGAATAAGAATTTCCAGTAAAAAAGTATATAGACGTCTAGCAAAGAGGACCCTTTATACCCGGCCTCCAGTCATGTGTGTCCCTTTCACTGCATCCAACAGGACAGCCCGGTTGTTGTGGAGCCGAATACATCAGTCTTGGACACAACAAGAATGGGGGCGTGTTCTTTTCAGTGATGAGTCGAGGTTCACCCGCGACCTACGTTATACACGGCCGGTGCATGACGTTTTAAACGTCACATAGAGTGGATCATTTTTACACGGTGATTGGTGCAAAACAGTGCGCCCACTGTTTTGCACCAATCACCGTATAAAAATGATCCACTCCATGTAACGTTTTAAACATCATGCACCAGCCGTGTATAACGTAGGTCGCGGTTCACCACGCAAAATGATTCTCGTTGAATCTTCATCTGGAGAGAACGTGGAGTGGGCAATCATCCCTCCTACGTAAATAAATCGACAGATTTGGTGGCAAAGGAATCCTTGTCTGGGGCGGCATAATGTTGGGCAGTCGTAAACCCCTGCACGTATTCGATGCGGGTACTGTCAACGCACTTCATTATAAGGATAAGGTCAGGGGTCGGAAAAACTACTTTTTGTTTGTAGCGAACTACAACTACTTTATGAAAAATGTAGTTAACTACAACTACAACTACTTGTTTTAAAAAGTAGCGACTACAAACTACTTTTCAAAAGTAGTCACTACTTCGCTACTTTTCGCTACTTTAGTTATCATCGCTAATTAAATGCACCGCAAACGATTTTTCCCTATGGACCATATTGTAACAGAATTCTTTTGAATGTCCCTGTAAGCGAGAAATAAATGCTACACACTTCATTTTCAATACTGAACATTCAATGGTAAACTTCAATAACATATAAAACTTTCATGGCAATCTGAGTATATTTACGAAAGTTAGAGCACGGACAGACAGACAAAGCGAATTCATAGATACTTTTTAATTATGTTGAAAAGTGTTAAAAAGAGGAAATTTGAAAACAAAATTGTAATAATCTTACAAATATATGATAGTAATATAGCCCAGTAACGCTTAAGGTGGTTCTCAAATTCCTTACTCAACAACGCGAAACTTTCTGATACGTTATCTGACTTATTTTTAAACACAAAGGCATAAAATTGGCAGGTCTGACTATTGAAGCGATTTGGAATCGAAATGAGTTTTTCTTTTTTTGATAACTAAATTACTTATCGGGTTATAAGCGTTTCGTGTCACGTTTTTTCCGTTTCCCCTGCTGCGGCATTGGAAATTCGGTTGAAAACGCCGACTTTGACAGTGTTTTCTGAAAAAGCTTCTGTCTTACCAAAAAATTAAATAAAATAAAGAATAGTGGAAAACGTCTTTCGATTACAAATTTTCTGAATAAGGACACTTGCATTTTCATACGTTTCCAAACAAAAGTGAATTAAAGAATATGTCATAAAGTAGCCAGTTTGATTTTGAGAACAACCTTAAGAGCGCATAGCTCTTGGTAAATTTGAATATATATTATTATTTTTTTTTTTTGAATAGAGCTAAATAGTCCTATTTCTTTACAATTTAAATATAGTTCCTGGAAGCAATTTAAAAATTGAACACGATTATACAGACTTGCATAAATTAAAGCCTAGCTTTTCTTTTCCTTTCTATCTCTTTTTGTTTGTGTCCCTTTGAAAACCCGAATTTCAACATACTGGGCTTTAGATTCATTCTGGAGACAAAGACATTTCATTAAAACACCAAACTATCCAATATCAAATCAAATATAAAACATTATAAGTAAATTATTTTAGCGATAAAACACCTGTGCAGTTAAAGTAAAAATAAATAGCCATAAAAATCAAATTAAGCATTCTTAGGCATTTTTTTAAATAATATATTTTTATTTTCAACCACCTTTGTTTTATCTATTGGAATCTTCAAAAGGAAATATGCAATAAATTAATTTGTATGCATATATTGGACAAATATTTCACAGCAATCAAAAGACGTATTAATAAAATATTTTTTTGCGATAATAAACAGTTCGATAAGATTATTTTCTGAACCAGGGATCTTAATTCGAAAATACTCTTTTTAATGATTTATGAATTTTAGTGAATAACGATTTAGATATTCAGTGCGAGATGCGATCCAGTAATTATTATTAATAAAGAAAATGCTAACTTACCTCTATATTCCACTTCAAGTTGTAAGATTATGATTTTGATACCGATAAATTCTTATTAATTGTACAAAGTTTACATGTTACAGAATAATTACCAATTTCTTGTTGTTCTATAATTTCAAAATATTCATTATATGCCGAGCAGGGCAATTCTATACTATTTTTGTCTGTCATTCTATTACATTAATCTCAAAAGAAGTATCCCCACATTAAAACACAAGATCTAATAATGAGTAAGAAGACAAAGGGTTCGCAGCAAGAAAATTATTTTTTTTGATGAGTGAGTACTTTGAGGTTTTATCAGCAAATACAGCAAATATTAGATCACGGGCATGCTGAAACTTTACGTTGTAACTACAGCAAGTGAGATTTGTCGCTGACGTTCGCAAATTGTGGCAGAGAACATATTTCGCACAAAAGAAACGAGTTATGATGATCACGTAATTTGAAGATTGGCACTTTTTTTTCTCCCTCCTAAAGTAGCGTCGATGCTCGCTACAAACTACTGATATTTTGTATCGCGCTACTCGCTACACTACACTTTTTTTAATGTAGCGCGCTACACTACAAACTACTGGAAAAAGTAGCGGCTACTGTAGTTTCGCTACTTGTAGCGCGCTACTTCCGAGCCCTGGATGAGGTCCTTGAAGCCTATGTGAGGTTGTTCCGGGCTGCCGTAAGCCCGGACGTCATGTTTATGGACGATAATGCGAATCCAATCAGAGCTCACATTGTTGATGATTTTCTTGAAGAAGAGGATATTCGCCGTATGAATCGAGGTCTCCAGACCTCAATCCTATTGAACATTTTTGGGATGGTCTAGGAAGAGCCATTGCACAGCCTAACCCCCCTTCCAGGACCCACCAGGAGTTAAAACCCACGCTTTTGGAAGAATGGGCTTTGTTGCCACAAACATTTATTGATACCCTCATAAACAGTATGAGAGCTCGTTGTGAAGCTTGTATAGCAGTGCATGGTGGTCATCCTCCATATTAGACAGACTTTTTCCGAGATAAATGCTTTATCTCTGATTCACGATTTAACACTTTTTAATATACCCTGTATCTTAATTTACAATTAAAATCTTTTCCATATTGTTATGTTGCTACATTCTTTCTCCCATTGTAATATACCTATGTGCCAAATTTCGTGGCAACGCAGTGGTTCACCAGTTTTCACATATTTTATGTTTGTGACCTTAATTTTGGACATGAGTCCATGAGTGTATAATCAAGGCAACACTAGATACTGGGCTCTCTCATTCACTCTCATAACGTCACAAATAGTGACTGACCACGACCAGCAATTGGTACAAAGCGACGCGCCCATCGTTTTGTGCCTATCGCCAAGGCAACACTAGATACCGGGCTTGCTCATTCACTCTCAAAACGTCACAAATGGTGGCTGACCGCGACCAGCGATTGGTCCAAAGCAACGCGCCCATCGTTTAGTGCCAATCGCTGTATGTCTTTCCTCCTAGTCAGCCACCTTTTGTGACGTCATCATAATGAATGAGCAAGCCCGGTATGTAGTGTAGCCCTGCTATCGCTGTATGTCTTTCGTCGCGGCCAGCCACCTTTTGTGACGTCATGATAATGAATGAGCAAGACCAGTAGTGTAGCCAGTGTAGCCCTGATATAATCCTAATATAAATCTACCCTATTAGCTCAGTGCTTTGGACTAAAACAAATTGCCAAGCATCTTGGCGATTCGTTTTATCCCCAGACTAATGTGGAACTTATCTGACTGGTCTAATTCAAAAACGTCTGCATGAACATAGATCTAAAGAAGGACTTCTAACGAAATAGCCTTTCCAAGAAGAAAATCGTTCCTCGAAAAAAGTCTCAAATATGCGGCGCATGCGGTAAGACGGATTCTCCATACGTCACCAGTTCGTCTGCTTCTTCAAAGGAAGTGGCTAGACATCCGACTTTAGCTATTTAGGCACAACGTCCAACCATTGTTCGCGCATGCGCGAATGTTTGTTTACAGCTAGAGACGTGTCAAGCGATCGGATGTTTTTTGGAGTTGTGAAAATGTTAGGCAAGAAGTTTTCTTAGTTTCATCAAGAAATATGAAGATGAAACGTGCACTAAAGAATAAATATAATTATTAACAATAATGAATATTATTGATAAAAAATAATTTGTTAAGTGGAGTTTCAAGGAAGAAAACTTTTTGCCTAACATTTTCACAAATTCCAAAAAAGAAAAAAACGGTTTTTTTTGTCCGAAGTTCTCGGATGTGTTGGTTGCGTTTGGCAACAGTGCGACTTTGTTTATTGCTTGCTGTGTCGGTCGGTTCTTGCCGACGTGAAGTGTTCCCTATCTTTAAGGGATTTTTGAATAATTTCTCCACCTTTATTTCATAATAGTTGGTATTATTCGTGCTTCTTGTATTGTGCTTAATATTTATTTCCACCCGGGAGTGGTAAGTTTTGTGTTTTTTATTCAATTTTTTCTTCCGAGTTACTGACTCGGTTCAGTTTGGTCACAGTGGCTGTTTCGCAGCACGTGGCGGTCACAGACAATGTGTTAAATAATTCTTCTCAGAAAACGACCATGGAAATCAGCAATGAAGCTACCCCTAACCCTTTCTTATACAAATTAAATAGCTCTCCAGAAGAAATTCTTGTCGAGGCCAGTAAGCTCGGCATTGGAGCAGTGTCAATCACTCTCACGGCTACCAACGGCTCCATACCTGCGACTCACCCAAAACTACTCAAAGAGGCTATCGCTGCGCAAGTCCCTTCACATAATAATATTGACTTTATGAAAATAACTCGACAAGGCAAGCTTCTTGTTCATACCCTGGATGCCGAAACGGCCATTCAGATGTTCAACATCAAAACGCTATTTAACATCCCGGTCTCTGCTTCATTCCAAACTGAATGCCTTTCTACTAGATTTTTGCTTCACAACATATCTCCTCTTGTGGACTGTGCAGAAATTGCAGACGAACTCGCCTACGTTGGGATTAAACCGCTTGAGGTAAGACGTTTTCTTAAAAATGGCTCTGCTCCCACCCCCTCCGTCCTTGTCACCAAACTTGGCTACTCTCTACCGTCCGACATCAAACTTTGGTATCAGGTACACCGCATCACCCTCTTCATCGATAAACCCCGTCAATGCACAAACTGTCTAAAATATACTCACAACACTCGCGCTTGCAAGAGCACTCGTGTTTGCGGCCTGTGCGGCATCACTCACGATGGCACCTGCTCCACCGATTCCCCTCTGTGCGTCAATTGCAAAGGCAACCATGTATCCTCAGACAAGTCCTGTCCACATTATAAACAAGAAGCCAAACTACTAGCATTTAAAGCTGAGAACCACCTTACGTTCAGTGACGCCCGACGCCAATTCCGTGTCAGTATAGCCTCCAAAGCTGAGTCCTACGCCGCGGCTGTGGCATCTACCCCTGCCTGTACTCCCCCACCCACAGATTACGTTACTAAAACCGACTTACATGAACTCCTCCAGTGTTTCACAGATAACATGGTTAGCTTGCTCCAACAGGTCGTGGATTCTCAAAAAACCAACTGCCAAGAACTGTTAAACTCGCTCACTACGACGGTCATAGACGCCGTGAAAGATACGCTGACAGCCGACGTTCTCCCTCCCAAGCCTTCGCCCTCTGACAAAAGGAGCGATGCGCCATCCCCTCCACACTGGACAATACTTAGATCAGAAAAAGCGAAAAAATTGAAAATGGCGTTATCGTCCAAGGGTCTGTCAACCGATCCCCTTATGGACACATCTACCCCTGAGTCCTGGATTCCAGATGGTCCTCCTCTTCGCGAGTCGAACCTTGGAACTACTTCTACCAACACCTAGCGTGGCTGCGGCTGCCCCCCCCCCCCACCCTTTTTTTTGGGGGGGGGGGCACCGCGTTTTTGCTGCTTGCTTCTCGTCTTCTGGCCTTCTTGTTCGGCTCTCTGGCTCCGCACTTCCTCCTTTTATTTTCCGCTCATTGGTATTACACTCATCCATTGGAACTGTCGCAGCATTCTAGCTAACGGCCACTGGTTACGCGCCCCCTTTTTTGAGGACGCCCAAGTCATCTGCCTCCAAGAAACTTACTTGAATTCCGACTCATCATTCTCTATTCCCAATATGACCACTTTCTTGGCAAACAGAGGCTGCGGTCGCGGAGGTGGCCTTCTCACGGCGGTCCGCACATCTTACCCCTCTTATCTCCTGCCTCTTCCTGCCGATCCCTCTGGAAGGGTCGAGGCCCTCGGCGTCAGGTTCCACTCTTACGGCACTTGGTTCAGCGTGATTAACATTTATCTCCCAAGGGGTTCTTTTGCCGACACTTGGTTCGACGAGCTGCTCCGTTCTATCGAGCCGCCTTTCGTCCTCCTCGGCGACTTCAACATTAACCTTCTCCGTCGCCATCCTCCCCATTCTCTTGACCTTCAGAAGTTTCATGCCTGGGTTCTCAGTCACAACATCTGCATCTGTAATACCTCAACTCCATCACGTACGGTTCATGGTTCTCCCCCCTCCCTGCTGGATCTCACTCTCTCGTCTCCTGATCTGTACAGTTTCCTTTCCTGGTCGGTCCATCCGGACCCTTTTGATTCTGACCACCAGCCGGTTTCTATTCAGTTCGATAAGCGTGTTACGTCTGTTATGCAGCACCGCCCTTTCGTCAACTGGTCCTCAGCCGGCTGTGTCCTCAACTCGACCCTAGACAACTCCTCCGCCGACACCTCATACGACTCCTTCTCGCAATCTTGCTCTGAAGCCATCTCGCGGAGTACCACTTTCCCACACCGGTTTCGGCGCACTAGTGCTCCTTGGTGGGATATCACCTGCCGCAGACTCCTCGGTCTCAAGCGCCGGTACCTGCGCCTCGCTAGGTCCTACTGCTCAAGGGACTTATGGCTACTCTACAAACAGACGGTCAATAAACTTCGACGGCACATCAAGCTTGTTTCTCGTAATTACTGGGACCAGATCTGTCGGTCTAGGGGTTCGAATGGTACAATATTCAAACTGCTCAAAAACCTCGCTCGCAAAGACTCGCCGCCTGGTGATAATATTCTGTGGCATGGTGGCCCTGTGGCCTCCCCGCGTGCCCAAGCCGATCTCTTCCTCGGGACCTTCAGCCAAGATGACCCTCTTTCTCCCCTTCCGTATGACCTTAGCGATGGCAATGCCGGCCTTGACGCGCCTTTCACACTTCAAGAATTACTGCTGGCCATTCAGAAGACTCGCCCCACCACTCCCGGAAGAGATGGAATCTCAGTCAAGCTTCTCCAAGGCCTCTCTCATGCGAACACTGCGAAGCTACTTGCACTTTACAATGACCTGTTCGACTCTGGCGCCGTGCCCTCGTCGTGGAAGGAAGCCTCCATCGTCCCAATCTGCAAGCCGGGAAAGCCTGCTCGCCACATCTCCTCCTATCGCCCCATTGCACTGACCGCCGTTTGCTCGAAGGTTTTCGAGCGCCTCTTACTCCATCGCCTCATCTTCTGGGCTGGGTATAACAACATTTTCCAAGCCTCCCACTATGGGTTCATGCCGTTCAAAGACACTACAGCGGCTCTGTGTAAATTCTTCGACGACATCTCCGGAGCTCGCGCTTCCCGCCAGGCAGCCTTCGCCGTGTGTTTGGACATCCGCTCGGCATATGACTCTGTATGGATTGATGGCCTCGTCTATAAACTCGCAAGCCTCGGTATCCGGGGAAAAGCTGGCCGCTGGATCGCCAACTTCTTGACAGACCGGTCAATCAACATTCGCTGGAAAGCAACGTACTCTGGCCGCGGGCCGTGCAGGAGAGGAGTACCTCAGGGTAGCGTTCTTTCCCCGTTCCTCTTTATGATTTTCCTTTTTGATATCTTCGAAATCCTTGAAAGTGGCGTTTTCCTCCTTATCTATGCTGATGATATCCTCCTATATGCTTTGGGGGAGGACCCTTCCCGCACCTTGACAAAGCTCCAAAACTGCATTGATCGGCTGGTGCAGTGGTGCACGGCCACCCACCTCTCCATTTCACCGGACAAGAGCACAGCCATCGACTTCTCCCGTCGCCGGCCGATGGATTCAAAGGTTTCCATCACGGGAGTTGAACTCGAGTGGAGTCCTACAGTCAAGATTCTTGGCGTTTGGTTCGGCAGATCCCTTCGTTTCAACCATCACTTTTCATACCTTCGGGCCAAGGCCTTCCGGAGACTAAACTACCTCAAAGCCGTTGCTTCACGTTCTCAAGGGGTTCACACTCTTCACATGCTCAGGATCGTCGACTCTATGGTTCGTAGCCTCCTTGAGTATGCCTGCCCTCTCTTCCTAAAGGTCTGTCCTTCGACCCTGAACTCCCTGGAAGTCACTTACAACGCTGCTCTCCGGGTCGCCACCGGCCTCCCAAAGTGCACTCCCATTCCGCTCCTTCACCGCGAGGCCAATGTCTCGTGCATGCGCAGCCGTTTCCGTTGCATGACCAACAAGTTTCTCGTTCGCCAACTCTCTCTCCCTCACCCTCCGGTCCCGGCTGACTCTTCTTCTCCTGGACATCTTTCTGCTGCCGCTGCCGACCTCCTTGATACATACCATATTCAGGCTCACTGCATCCTTCAGTTCTCGTGGCCTTCTCATCCCTTTCTCCATCCCGCTTGCCATATAATCCAGGACGGTCTACCTTTCCAGAATTTATCCCTCCCGCCGAGTGCTATCTACCAAGCCTGGAAATCGTGGTGTACGACAGCCACACACAACACCCTGCTCTCGACAGATGCCTCCAAAACGGCCATTGCTGCCCACAATAGCCTCACCAACTCCAGTTTTGCCATGCTCGTTCCTCATCTCAATTCCATCTTCACTGCCGAGGCCCTGGCTATCTACATGGCCCTCACCTCGTTTGTTTCAGCCAGTGGTCATTACCTACTCCTCACAGACAGCCTCTCTGTCCTCCAGGCTCTACACAACTGCTCGCTTCGCTCCCCGAGGGTGATCACTCTGCTCCATAATACTATCCACAGTCTTCTCTCATCCCATCGTGCAGCCCTTACACTTGTCTGGTGCCCTGGCCATAGAGGCATTCCCCCAAATGAGGTGGCTGACTCTCTGGCCCGCAATGGCCCCTACTTGGCTCGTACCCTGAACTGGATTGCTCCCGAGGACCTCGTGGCCCTCATTCGACGCAACTGGATAACGGAAAAAGAATACTCATGGCTGAATAGTGGATATCACCCCACCTACCCACATCTGAATACGGAGGACGACTTTCGACAGTGGACCAGGCACCGACGCGTGGATATCTGGATTTCTCGTTGGCGTACTCGCACCTGGATGACCAATAGTCGCCTTTATAAGATGAAACTCGCCCACTAACCCCTGTGCTCTCTCTGCTGCTCTGTTGAAACCCCTGACCACATTCTCTGCACTTGCGGAAAGTATAACTCAGATAGGTCCATGTTATGTTCAACACTTGGTATTGGCCCCCTTTCCACCTACTCAGAAATCCTAACTGCTGCCCTCCACTCCCGCTTGGGTGTCACTGCCCTGGCTCGCTTTTCTTCTGCGGTTGCTCGCGGTTGACCCGTTCCTCTCCTACTGGCTAGCACGCTAGCCTTCTCTCTTTCTCTCCTGGAGTATTTGAGACAAAGCCGCCGCCGGCGTAGCATGGGTCTCAAGCTGTATGCCAACCAACCAACCAACCAAGAAAAAACATCCGATCGCTCGACATGTTTCTGTAAGCAAACTTCTTCGCATGTCGGACGTCTAGCCACTTCCAATGCGAAACCTGAAATTGGATTCCTTTAACTGTGTTCTTACCTGTTGAGCGCAAAAATCAAAATAAACGCAAAAATCAAAATAAACAAGTCGTTCAGTAACTGAAAAGAAAAGTGAAAACAAGCTCCAGTTGGCATCTTCTTTTTATCTCAAAGAATTATCTTTTTCTTTTTTTCTGTTATTGAATAGCATTGTCTTTATTTCACAGGTATTCATGTTTTAAATTTACTGGCAAAATATTGTTTAACATATTTATTTGTCATTTTTTTTTCCTGAAATATAAGTGTCACGTGTGTCTAAAGTGTAGAACAAATTTTAAATTTTCCTAAGCAGTTTTATATACAGTGCTCAACGTGTCAGTTATGGGCTGGGCACACCTAAGGAATTTCTTTGATTTATTTTTTAATTAGTAGTTATTATTTGGGGCGAACATACTGTATCCGGCTACTATGCCGGATAATTGGCAGTCGCCGGATATTATGATTATCCGGCAGTACATCTGACCTGAAATTATTCCATTGAACTCATTGTTAAAATTTTCAAATTATAAGGTCTAGAGTTTAATCTTGAAAATACAAACCCTTAATTTATTAAACGGTACTTACGTATTATCCATGCCAGTTTTTAGCCAACTGCGCCCGGCATGGAGCCAATATTACTAATTATAGTAACCCTTATATTTTTTTCCCTTGCTTCATGGTACATGCCATGCCTGGGAATAATCTATAATATTATACTTTCTTATTTACTATGATATTTACCATTTATTAATTTTACTAAAATAATGTTATTTACTATTTTTAACAATGTTATAAATTTAATAAACATATATTGCATTTTATTTATTTTATATTAATTACCATTTTTAACCATGTTATTTGATAATGTTAAATTACTGGGTTTGAAAACATGATTGGAAACGATAAACAAGATTGGTACTTGGCAACCATTTATGGCGATCAATCTCCTGGCACGGATAATACGTAAGTACCTATTAAACTAAAAATAATTTACTTATACTTATAGCAAATTGTGTTTCTAAACCTATAAAAGAGCACACATGCAGACACAAAGACTCAAAAAAGATGTCTCCTCGTGTGTGTCATGATTCTAAGAACAAAGCAGGTTAAGGCAAGGACAAGTAAGAACCTGAACCTCCGCCTATTCTGTCATTATCTACTGTTGCAAATGCATTCAATGTCTCGCTCGGATACATCATAAAAATTATTATGGTTTTAGATGATGGTATTCTTTTGGTTTTTAAAGCCACTTTTTATATTTAAAAGTCAGGGTACTCTTTTTAAGACACCACTGAGTCAATTTTTACTATGAAAGCAAATTTTTTAATGCAAAAAGTAGAAAGGACACTTTTTTTTGACTGAGGGGCAAGAGGAGTGCTAATTATTTTACTGGAAGGGCAAGAAAGGTGCTAACTATTTTTATGAGGGGCAAGAAGGGTGCTATTTTGTAGACCAAAGGGCAGGCAGGGTGCAACACCCTTCTGAAACTGTCTGGGGGAAACTCTGATACAGGGGTGCAGAATATGTCTGATCCGGCGATCTAGGATTGGGGGAAATTTTAGTCATCTGGGGAAATTTTTCAGAAAAATATACAATTGATTTCAATTTTAACAATGAATTACATAATTCCCCGATATAGAAAAATTTTTCCCTACAAATAAAAAGATCCGTATGGCAACTTTCACAAAGTCGATCTGAGAATAATATGTACCATATATCAGGGGTGCAGAATATGTCCGATCCGGCGATCTAGGATTGGGGGAAATTTTAGCCATCTGGGGAAATTTTGCAGAATGTAAATGCATGCATTTGGATAGTTTTTGATTATTTTGAGATTTTACTGAACACTTTAAGTGAAATGGAAACAGTAATGAAAAATGGGAAAATATCAGAATCAAACTTTCCTTTACTATTTGAGAAAATTGAGGGTAACAACTTCTATCAATACTGTTTTTTGATTGACGATGACTGTCTCAGAAAACCAAAAATTCATTCCCAAACACAAGAAAACATCACAAAAAGTGTTTCAAACTCCCAAGAAAAAAATATTAAAAACCTTTGCTCAATGATTATTAAACAGCTTAAATAAAGAATATGTGAACCAAAAATTATAAAACATATGAGACAATGCTTCAGTTGTAAACTCATTTTGAGCCCTACCCCATCTTTAGAAAGAGAATCCAATCAAGAAGATCTCGCACCACCATTGGTGAAAAACTCACTACAAGCTCTCACTGAATGGGTGAACAAAAATAGAAAATAGTTTAAATTTAATAATGAGGAAAGTCTTCTTAATCAGTGGATGATAACTTTGAAGAAAAAATTCTAAACACTGAATGTAATAAAAAAAATCCTGAATTCTGAAAATAAACCATCACTTCTAGATCAAGATAGCGGTATTATAAAAGAAGCTTTTACCAATCCTGATGTGTATACTAATGTAGCAGAAATAGTTTACTTCCTTGAAAACTGCTTGAAATTTTGCAGTGAGTGAGGGTATCTGTTGTCTCTATTATTGGAAATCACATTTATAAGAGAACCCTAAAATCTGATATCTCTTTCATGAAATGTTTATATCGTGGAATGGAAGTCCAGTGCATAAAGTTACGGAATTATTAAAAGCTTCCTTAAACAGACATTTTCATGGTGGAAATTATCATTTCACTAGATTCTCTTCAAGAAACAGACTCAAGATCTACAAAACATCAAAAGTGATCTGACAACATCCACAGAAACAGTGGAAGATCGCAGTTTCTCAATATTTGACAATTTATCAGAAAAGGTAATCAAAAACATTGTATTTGTTGGTTAAAACTGTGCATTTATTAATAAACATAAGAATTAGATTAAAACTTACATGAATTAACTTAATTTACCTTTCCAATAACTGGACATGTTACGAGTTCAGACTGTAGGTTTTTAAAGATGTGACTAGTCTATTGCAAAATTTTCTATACCTTCGGTAATACAGAATTTATGTAAGGCTTATAATATATCGTAAAATTTTGGGGAAATTTTCATATGGATTGGGGGAAATGTTGGGAGTAAAAACATTTTCTGCACCCCTGCCATATATACTCATGTATAAGTCAAGAAATTTTGGAAAAATAATCTGCTTCAAAGTGGGGGAGGGAGGTCAACTTTATACATGGGACAAAAAAGTCGAAATTTATTTTTGGAGTAGAAGAACGCCGATGTTCCGGAGTAATTATGCAATTGCAATAATCGAAATTTCTAAGTGGGGATACTGCCTTGATATTTTCAAGGAGGGGACTTAACAATTTTTGGCAGGAATCCTGCCATCCTGCCCTGAATTTTAGCCCCTATTAGTTACAGCTACTTTTTCCCCTTGTAACGTAGGGAACTCTTCAAGCTCACAAGCCACATTATTATGTTTAAAGTAAAATTTGTTTGCATTTAAATATTTTATGGACAATTTATAATTATTTTTACTTACTTATAGCTAATCATTTGATCAATAAAAATACATTAAAATTAGACATTTATTAAAATCACACAAATTACAAGATAAAAAAACATTGTAAACGTTTTGAGCTTTACCAAAGCAGGAGGTATGATGATGATGATGATTTTCCTCATTGACAGGTGTGATGATTTAATAGAAATTTAGCAAAAGGCTAACTAAGTTCGTCCGGCGATTTAGTTCACAATAGAGAATTAAGTTAATTGTTGACTACCTTTTCTGAATTTTCTTATTGAAAGGAAAGAAAATATTAATGGTCAAGTAATTTTAACTTTGGTTTATTGAAAAAAAAAATCATCTGGACAACATTAGAATTTCTATAATGAGAATCCAGTTTCTCATAAAGTTGCTGTTATCAAAACTTTAGCCCATAGAACAAGAAAATATTGTTATAATTATGAGGCCGTTCAGTTGGAAAAAAAAAAGAATTTTTTCTGATTGGAAATCTAATGGAGTCCATTAGATTTCCAATCAGATTTCCTATCACATTTTTAAATTAAAAGAGTTTTTTCAGAACTGTCTACTTCTCCCTCCTCTATTTGCATGAATCCTACAAGTATGTATGGTCCATATGTATTGATACCATACTATAAGAACTTATCAAAGTCTTCTCCATATTTAAACTAGTCCGTATCAATACTGCTTATAAACCATGCAATGTTATGAAAGATATAATTTGCAATTTCCAACAAGAGAACTCCCTTTTCGAGTTACTGGTGTTGATTACAGTATTCCATATAAGAATTGTAATTCAGTATACAGGGTGATTCCAAATTCATGGTACAAACTTAAAGGGTTGGAACAAGACACCGTAACAAACAATTTTTGTATAGGAAAGCAGGGTCGGAAATCCATCTATATAGTCAAAAATACAGGGCATCTCTCTCCAATCCGAAGTTGCATTTTTGTTCATAACTTTAATAGGAGTGAAGATATTTTAACAAAATCCTTATAATATGCTTACAATTCATACAAAGATGAGTCTGTTGCAAATTTTGTTAAAATATCTTCACTACTGTTAAAGTTATGAATGAAAATGCGATATCGGATTGAAGTATGATGGCGTGTAATTTTGGCTATGTAAATGGATTTCTGAACCTGCTTTCCTATGCAAAAACTGTTTGTTACAGTGACCTGTACCAACCCTTAAAGTTTGTACCATGAATTTGTAATCACCCTGTATATAGATGAAACTGGGCGTACATGCAATATCTGCTTAAAAGATCATAAACTTGCATGTAAGGAATGAAAGTTTACAATTGAAGCTTGTAAATTGTTCGCTAAGAACTGATCATGTTTGAAAATGTAAAAAAAAAAAAAAAAAAAAAAAAATCAAATTAAATTTCAACTATTATATAAGTTATGTGTTGCTTGAAGGCTGGTTTACAAAATTACAAGGATCTCCACTCAACGAAGCTAGTTCAGTTTCACCTGAATATGTGGTACTGCTGTGACTTGTGATCCAGGATATGGACCTTGAATGCGTGTTTCAGTTCTAAGTTGCTTGTATGTTAGCTATGGCAGTTGATCGTTTTTAAGACTTTCCAACAAATTGTAAAAGTGTTTATGAATTTGGTTTGTCTGTCTGTTTGTCCATGCTCTAACTCACGTAAATATATTCGAATTGACATGCACTTGATATATGTTATTGAGGTTTACTATGGCATGTTTGGTATTTAAAATGGGTACTTTTCGGTTAGCCGGGCGCCAGTGATTTATATACATGTATATATACACACATATATATAGATACAAAAATATCTACATACACATATATATACATACATATATGTACACACATATATGTATGAATATACATCTATATGCATATACATATATATTTATATAGTACATATATCACTGGCGCCCGGCTAACCGAAAAGTACCTTAAAATGAAGTGTGTAGTTTTTTACAAGGACACTCAAAAGAATTCCGTTACATTACAGTACGTTCTATGTGAAAATATTATTTGCGGTTTATTTTAATGATGTTATACATTTTCAAACACGTTGAATTTGATATTATATCAATTAGGTGCCCTACGAGAGGCTTATTATGGAAGATGGTGTGCATAGCACTTATAGTTCCTTTACACAGAGACACTCAAAAGAATTCTCTTATATTACGGTCTATGGAGAAAAATTGTTTGCAGTTTATTTTAATGTTTCACTATTTCAAGCATATTGAAATTGATATATATCACTAAGGTGCATTACACAAGGCTTACTATAGAATATTGTGTCTGTAGCATTCATTGTTCATTTACAGGGACACACAAAAGTATTCGGTACTATTTGTTAATAATTGCTGGACATGCTTTTTCAGTTACTGAATGTGTTTTTAAATTTAACTCATTTTTTGCCTATTACTTGGTGTGTATAAATTCTATAGATCATGTATAGGGCAGCACAAAAGTTTTTGAGTACATTTCTGTTTATTGGCAGAAATTCCAGAAGGAGAATTTTAAACTGTGCTACGCGTTTCCTTACTGAACTAAAACTTAGCATTTAATGTAGTATATATACAAATCTATAGACTATATTCAGGGCTGCACAAAAGAATCCGGATAATTTTCCGAATACTGTTGGTAATTCCTGAGATTGAGTTTTTAAATATGTTATGCGTTTTCTAAATTGTTTACTTAGATATTACCTTTCACCCTATTAAATGGTAATGATTTGTAAAATTATTTTGGAAGTGTTGGAAAGTGTTACATAATCTATGCTTGACGCTTGATTTTTCATTCTTGCTTGTATTGATGAGGGGTTTTGATAAAGCTTGAAATGTTTACAATGTTTTTTTATCTTGTAATTTGTGATATTATTAAATGTCTGATTTTAGTGTATTTTTATTGGTGTATGACTCTGATGTATTATGTTTATCTATTTGTAATCATTTGGTCACTTAACATTTTGATTTTTAGATAAACAAATATGACATTGAATAAAGTGAAAGACTTATTTAAAAGTTTTTGGAAGTGGCGCCTCTCTGAATTTCCTGAATTTGCTACATTTATTGGAGATCATTCTTACGATGACAAGCTTCAATCGTATTCTATCGAATCTATTGAAAATAGAGAGGTACTTATATTGAATTCACTTCATAAAAGCATTTTTTAAGTACTTTTTTATATCTATCTATTTAAATTATGTTTGAGGTTTTATTAATATTAGAATGTTACCTCACGACATTCTAAAAAACTATAATTAATGTATGCATACAAGATACTTTTCCTTTATTCCAAGGAATAAATCACCTAGTAGTAAATCATGCTTCTTCATTGGCATTGGCTTTGCAGCTATTTCCTGTCATGTTTTACCTGGATTTGTAACAATCAGAGTTAGAAATTAGGAATTATAAGTAAGGCGTCAAATGACGCATGCAGTTTTTTTCCTAGGTGCCAAACTGCATTTCATGGTTGCAATTTTGTGTTATATTATATTTTCTCATTTCTTTTTGAACCCATGTTAACAATAATATTGTAATTATCTTCATGTTTTAAGGGCGAGGGGGCTGTACATATTAAAAATTTTATCTGTGTGTTAATCACTAAAACAAAATAAAAACTGGCTTTCTATAAAATTTTAAAAACAGCATTAAACTACAGTATTTGGATTCTAGAAAAATGTTTAAATAATTCTTTTTATAAAGCTAATATGCATACAAAACAGATTATCAAGCAATTATATACATCGAAAGAAAATTTGAACTTTTAGATACAACCAGGTATAAGCTTAATTTAGAAAAAAAAATCTTATGACTGAAAGTACATCAGAAAATGAAAAAAAAAAAAGAAGCAAATAAATGAACTTTTGGATACCAATTAATGTATATTTGTATGACATTTAAATATATGTCTGATGTATAGAATAGATCTATACTTTCTTTGTCTAAGGTCAGTTTTATTAGTCATTGGTTAAGGGGTGAAATCAGTTTAGAGGGGTGATTGATAGGTGCAATTGTGTCTTAAACACGTGCCACTCTCTAAGGTCACAGGTCAGTTTTTCCGTCATTGGTTAAGGGGTTAAGGTGAAGTGCTTAGTGGCATAGATAGGGTACTAAGCTATTATCCTTCTGTGTGTGCAATTGTGTCTAAAACACATGCTAATGTCCGATCTTTTATCAAAAACATGTGTTTCAAGTGCAGGCAGCAAAGGAGGGGGAGATGGAAACTTATGCTAAAGTAGGAATAAGAGCATCTGTAAAAAAAAAAAAAATAAATAAATAAAAAGCTAGGCGTCAAATTTGACGACCAGGTATAATTTTGTGGTCGTCAAATGCAATAATTTAGTTGCATTTGGCGACTAACAACTGTTAATTTCTAACCCTGGTAACAATCAACACTTGATTAATCACTTGGTTGACTGAGGTGCCATTACTTTAACGAGCACTTATAATATCACCATGGTAATAAGCAGTCTGTTATTTTTAATACTATACTCCTATCTTGCAACACCCATTCTTTTTAACACTTTCCAACATTGTTGAAAAGTGTTTGATTTTGGTTTGTCTGTCTGTCTAGACATCTGTCAGTGTTCTAACTCTCGTAAATATACTCTGATTGCTGTGTAATTTTTAGGGTTTCGTACTTAAAAGTAAAAACAGAACCGTTATAAGATAACTCCTGTGTCTGTCTGTCCGTCTGTCAGAGCCCTTTTTCTTGTAAACTATGGGACGTGGAAAGTTCAAACTTAGGAAAGGTTATAAAGCCTTTTTACCCACATATTTTCAGAATATTAGTCATTCACAAATATGTTTAGGAAACTTGAAAAAAAAAAAGTTTTCTCTTTGTCTATTGTGTGAAAGATCTCGTAATACTGAACTCTAAAATATATTTGTTTTAATTTTAGGTATTATATTTTCAGAGATATCATCAAAAATGCACTGCAAAAATATATCCCCCCCCCCCATTTCCGAATTTACTGAAACTAAAAATATGAAAAAAAAAATAGGGATAGTAGAAGTTTATTTAAACCTTGCAGTAAAACTATAGAGATTTTCCTAGGTTGTATAGTTTTTGAGAAAAACACATTTTTCCGTTACTCACAAACTTTACTTTTTGGGCAGTCAGTAAAGAGAGTACTTGAGGTATCTATCGATGCAGAATCATCCAAGGATATTTGATAATGATTTTTGAAAATAAAATTTTGGTAATTAGCCGAGATATTAAATTACTTGAAAAATAAATTTTCTTTTCATATATCGTTTAGGGTATCATTCGAAAGATCTCGTAACATCAAACAAAATATATTTGTTTTAATTTTAGGTATTATATTTTCAGAGATTTCATCAAAAGTACTGGGAAAATATGCCCCCTTCCTAATACCAAATCTACTGAAACTAAATTATGTAAAAATTAGGTGTAGTAGAAGTTTATTAATAACTTCAATGTACGAGCTTCAATCCCTTTGAGTGCGAGTTACACTCACACTTTACCAATTTATTATATTATTGACATTTACTATAGCACAATCACTATTGAAAATGAAGTGCATTTACAGTTACAGGGACAGTCAAAAGTATTCCAGTACATTATGGTCAATGGGAAAAAATAGTTTATACAGTAGAGCGCCGATTATCCGAACACGTCGGGACCGACCCTAGTTCGGATAATTGGACAGACAATTTAAAGGATATCCCTATCTATACAAAAACCTTCACACTTTATCCAGGCTTAGGACTGGCAACACTGTTAGTGCTGGCGTGTTTAAAAATGTTTTTTTTTGCCTTTTTTTCATTTTTTAAACCTTTTTTTTTGTCTTTTTTTCATTTTTTAAACTTTTTTTTTGTCTTTTTTTTTTTAAGATTATAATTTAAGTAAAAAAGCTTTTGATTTTTTTCTTGCTTCAAAGAAGACATTCTTTTCAATGCTGCCATATCTCTAATGCTTCTTAAATGCATTGCTTGAATAGGATCAGCGTCTTTCTGCCTTTTGAGCCATTTCATAGCTGTTTCCAAGCATTCAAAGGCTTCGCTATGTGATGGACCTGGGTCATTTTCAGAGCATTCATTTTCAATTTCATTTTCATTTTCTTCATTTTCGCCTTCAATCTCAACCACAATCTCATTGTCATTTAAAATCTGATATCCAGGGTCTTGCATGTCACAATTTATCCACTCATTAATTTCTTTTTCCTCATAATTTAGGATTCTTCCCATCTCTTTTATAGATTTACACTCCTCATTTTCCTTATCAGATGCTTCTGCTCCAGTATCACTTTTTTCTCTGTTTAAAATTTTATTCCAGGCATTTTTTAACATTGATGATTTTACAAGCTTCCAGGAATCGGCAGCCATAATGCAACAATCTTTTAAATTAATTTTTATGGCATTCTGGGAATCAGGCTCTTCAGTGTCTTCTGATAGAAGCATCTTTCTCAACATTTGCTTTCTATAAAAGCACTTAAATGTCTCTATTACACTCTGATCCATGGGCTGTATCAGCGATGTAATGTTAGGTGGCAAGAACTTTACTCGGAACTTCCCATTTTCCCGTTCAAGGGTATCTGCACATGGATGTGAAGGTGCATTATCAAGAAGTAGGAGTACTCTGCCCTCTTTCTTCATATCTTCTTGATGTGTCTTAACTTTAGGAATGAATGTGTGATCATACCAATCAATGAAAACTTCTGATGTCATCCAAGCCTTCCTTTGAGAAGTGTAAATTACTGGCAGATTTTTCCAATTCTTAAAAGATCGAGGCTTCTTTGACTGTCCTATCACGAACAATGGTATTCGATGGTTACCGGTTGCATTTGCGCAATTAAGAATTGTGATTCTTTCTTTGTTTAATTTAGTTGCAGAAGCACTTTTTTCGAACCCAGATGCTAATGATTTTCGGGGTAAAGATCTCCAAAACAGGCCGGTCTCATCTGCATTGTAAATAAATTCTTCTTCGTATTTTTCTGATTCAACAAATTCAATAAATTCTTTTACGAATTTCGTAGCAGCCTCTGTAGATGCAGATAATTTTTCACCATGCAATCCGATTTCGCATATACCATGCCGTAGCTTAAAATTTCTAAGCCACCCAGAGCTTGCTTGAAATGCATTAGTATTTTCTCATTCAGCTTTTCGTTGAAAAATATAGCCTTCTCACATAATAAGGGTCCAGAAATGGGATGACCAGATGAGCGTTTCTGCAAAAACCACATGTGCAAAGCTTTATCTACTTTATCATCAAAGGATTTTTTCATCGATTTTCTATCTAAGCTTCCTTGCTCACTTTCAAGTCCCGTTACATACTTCATAATTGATTCTTCATTCTTTTTTATATCTGATATTGTAGACTTTCCTACACCAAACTCCACTGCTAATTTTGTACCTGCTTCACCATTTTTCAGCCTCTTCAATATCTTTACTTTGTCTCCTAGCGAAAGAACAGCTCTTTTTCGCTTTCCAGACATCTTTTCTCCTTCGTTGCAGAAAAAGAAATGAGCTAGATCGCTGGTGCAATCAACAACCGCTAACAAGAAACCTTTGTCAACGTAGCTACGTCACACAAACCAGTTTTTCTCCACTCCCGACCTGGTGTCAAAGAAATGTCGTAGCCCTTACTTTTCTCTAGTCCTGGCTTCACACCGGGTCTGTGACCTGTCCATTGCGATAAGAAACTTCAAAGAAATACCCTCCCACCCCCTTGGGATTGCATTGCAACCATAGACATTGATTGCAACACGTGTCCACAGCGAGGGTGAGGGGAGAAAAATACAAACAGGAATTTTGTGCTTTGACCTTGGTTTCTCAACCCCTTTCTTCAAACCTTTTGTGTTCTCTCTTCCCACTAACAAAACTCCCCAAAAATACCTTGCAGTTTCCGGATTAAATTTTGTATGCCAAGAAAGAAAAGAAAAAAGATAGATAACAGGGTGAAAAAAGAGAAATGTAATTGGAAGGGACAGAAAAAAAAAAAATTTAGGTTTTGGAGGTTTTTTTTTTTTAAATGAAAAATATGCCGTTCGCATAATTGGAAGTTCGGAAAAAAATTTTAAAAAGAGAAATACGCTGTTCGGATAATTGGAAGTTCGGTAAAAAAATTTTAAAAGTCGAAAAACACGGTTCGGATAATTGGAAGTTCGGTTAATTGGAGTTCGGATAATCGGCGCTCTACTGTAGTACATTTAGATCAGCATTTCCCAATCTGGGGTACGTGGTGGAACAGTCAGGGGTACAGGAAAATTACATTGTTACTGGCGAATAATGCAAAAAATAGAACTTAAAATAAAAACAGAAAATCAAAACTCTAAATTTTTTGTTTAGAAAGATAGACTTTTGTAAAAGTGTATTCACATAAAAGGAAAGAAAAATGCCTAAACTTAGTAATTGGTTGATAATTTGTCTCATTATCTCTGCCCACTCTTAATATCATCTTGCAATTTAGCATGTGTCCCGCCTTTTATTTTGTTGTTCTTTTCTCTTTACTAATTCTAGAAATATCTAGAAAAAAATATGAATCATATGATTGGGGATTCTGGTTACGACGATTTCATTTAAAACCCATTTAGAAACAGGTCATCATTTTAGTATTCGACTGGTCAGCATTAGCATAAACTCATTAACGTGTATTATTGAGTGTACCTTCATCCCTTCTTTGTGAGTGCATAATTTGAAATCTTCAGCTAATATTTAGTATTTCAAGTGGATTTATGTTGATATTGTGTTGTGGTTCAAAATGGATAAGTGGTTTAAAATTGGAATTCTGAAAAGAATTGCATCTAACATTGGTAACTAGCATAAGAACATTTCTAATGAACAAAACAAAAACATTGGGAACGGTTTATGTGAGAATGGGTACACATAAATGAGAAATCTAAGCAAGGGGTACGTGAGAGAAAAAAGGTTGGGTACTGATACCGCTGATTTAGATGATGTTAAGCCATTTCAAACATAATGGAATTGATATGCATTTATGAAGTGCACTAAAACATGCTTTCAGTAGAATATGGGGTTCAAGCTATTTATTATTCATTTACAGGATACACAAAAGAATTCTGTTTCATAATGGTCTTCAGTAAAAAATAGTTTGCAGTATATTTTAATGATACTATGCTATTTCAAACAAAATGAAATTTATATGCATTACTTAAGTGCACTATATGTTGCTTGCTGAAAAGTATGACGTGCATTGATTGTATTTAATGTTCATTTTCAGGGATACACAAAAGAATTTGGTTACAGTACTGTCTATGAGCAATAATTGCTGGAAGTGTGTTTTCAACTTTGGTTTGTGCTTTTAAGTTTAACTAAATTTTTGCATAGTATGTGGTGTGTATAAATTCTGTTGATTATATGCATTGGCTACACAAAGGAATTCATAAGTGTTACTGACTATGGAAGTGAATTGCTAAAGTGTAGTTTTTAATTAGGTTATGCATTTTCCTGCTGAACTATATTTTGTATACTAATAGAAATTTGTGGAATATAAATTCATATATAGCACTACACAAGGAACAAGATACATTGCTGTTTATGGTTGGTGATTGGTGGAAGTGCATTTTAAGTTGTGTTATGTGTTTTTTAACTGAATTAAATTTTAGCTTAATGTTTGGTGTGTACAAAAGTCTAGATAATATACAGGGCTGTGCAAAAGACTTTTAATGCATTTCCATCTATTGATAAAAATTGCCAAAAGTGAATTTTCTATTTAAACTAAATTTTAGCATGCTATGTAGTATATATGCAAATCTATAGATCATATACTGGGCTTTATAAAATAAAACTATTTAAAAAAATTATAACATTTTATTAATAAAATAGCATTTTACAAAAAATTTGTAATAATAATAAGTGATTTTGTTTTTTAACTAAGATTTTAAAGGTTTTTTATAACTATACAACATCAACAATATCTTGGTTAACTGGTGTTATCAATTGCTATGGTTAAAAATTTCTATTTAGTGTAAGCATATACATATGACAGCATGCTTAACCATTTATCTTTTTGTAAGTTTGCTCTATTTAATAATTGTTTAATATTTTCCAAAGAATGTGCTTAATGTTGAATATCTGTGATTGCCTGATTATTCTTATTTATGAGATTGTATGATCAATTAGTTGAATTTTAAAAGCCGTTATCTGCATTAGAGAAGACATCTTCCCAACAGGAGTCATATTTTGGGTGGATGTGCTAAGCTTGTTATTATAATTGATTTTATTTTTATTTCAGTAGCAACATAAATTATATGCAACAAACATCCGTAATTTGGATCTGTACATTTTTATATAGTAGATGTTGTGAGATATGTTTTAACACAACATTATTTATCAGTACTTTGTTAAATGAGCATCAAATAGACATTATATATAAGGGATTTTGATATGTATTCTAAGATCTTTTGTGGTCACCATTCTTCATTAAAAAGGTTTTATTCATTATTTATTTTGACACTTTTCCAAAGAAACTGAAATAAGTAAAAATGTAACTTGTAAAAAATCATTTGCTTTTTAAATGTATATAAATGTATTATACAAACTTCCCATCTTTATATATATACAAATAAATTACAATATTTAGAGTGTAAATGTAAATGTAAGACAGTAAAGTTTTCTTAAAACATTCTGTAACTTAAATAATAGTGTGGAGTCTTTTTCTAAAGTAGGAGAATTATGAACACCTGAGTTAAATTGTACCTGGTTAAGAATGAGTTTAAACATTCAGTCGTGTTTTAGAATGAAACTTTGACAATCTTACTTACTACTCATTTGTGTTCTATTAAAAAGCACTTAATAAGCATCCCAATTAAAATATTTTTATGTAGTTAATTTTCACCGAAGACAGATGTGTCATGCTATATTGACCTTGTGATCTTTTTATTTAGTGATGAAGATGATAGATTGATGATATGTATAAATAATGATGAGTATATATTTTTTAATTTTGACAGTTAATTGTGACAATTGTGTTTAATAACTTAAATGATAATTGTTGACTTAGTAGGTTGTAAATATTAAGTATATTTTATTGTAAATCTATTTTCAGAAAGCTGTTGCAAAGTTCTTAGAAGAAGCTAATCAGCTATTGTTAGATAAAAATCTGGAGAATGAAGACTGTATTAATCTAAGATATTTCATCAATGATTTGAAAGTTTTCTGCGATGGTATGAATGCAAAAGGGTAAGCTCCTACCACCCTCCTCATCACCCTCTCTCTGCAATAAATTGTATATTATTTTATTCCTGTTTTGCTATATCATTTTATTGCAAGATCTTCAGAATCTGCATATAATTTCTTTTCTCATGTTAGAATTCTGGTTAGTTTTATCCTTAACATTTTAGAATATCTTGAAATATCTCTTTTTACAACATATTTTTTTTCATTCTTTCTTAAAATGTGTAGTTCAAAAATAATTTGTTTAAGTTTTTTATCAGAGTTCGTTTTGAAACTTTTTTTTCCATTTTCACTGTATATTTTTTTTAAATAAAATTTTATGTATTATATTTGATAAAACTTTAGTCTTTTGTATGTTTTTAAAATTGTGAAAATATTTTTATTTATTGTTTAATATAAAACCTGTACTTTTTTAGTAATTTAAAAGAATTGACAAAAAAAAAAAAAAAAATCATGTAGTTTGTTTTTAGGGTTTTGCACTTAAAAAGTGAAAATGGAGCCATTATAAGATCACTCGTGCGTCTGTCTGTCAGTCTGTCACAGCCGTTTTTCTCAAACTATGGAACGTGTAAAGGTGTAAAGTTCAAACTTGGCAGAGTTATAAAGGCTATTGACTGACATGTTTATAGATTATTAGCCATTCCCAAATATTTTTAGGAAAAAATTTGGGGGCTAATTAAGTTACTTGTGGGAAAAAAAAAAATGAAAAACATTTATGTGCATTGTATGGAGTATCATTCAAAAGATCTCATAACACTGGACTCAAATATATATTTGTTTTAATTTTAGGTATTATATTTTCAGAGATATAATTTGAAATGTACTGCAAAAATGTCCCCCTCCCCCACCCCTTCTATTTCCGAATCTACTGAAACTAAAATTATGAAAAAATTAGGGGTTAGTAGAAGTTTATTTAAACCTTGCAGGAAAATTTTAGTGGTTATCCTAGGTCATATAGTTTTTGAGATAATTACATTTTTCCATTACACCCGAACTTTACTTTCCGAGTGCTCACTTTTCTGTCATACACATATATATAGATGTATTTATGTTCCTTCCCGTGTTTCTTTGTGTTGTACTGTTTTTCCATTTTACAGATTTTTTTAATTTTCCGAAAAACAGATGTTGCAACATGAATAAACTGAGGTGTATATATACTTATTAGTCCATTTTGAGTTTAAAATTAGCATAACTTATGTTTTAAAAGTTAAAGATTTTAATATTTTTGCTCTGTTCATTTATTGGATTTTATTATATATAAATGCATATAGATATAGTCAAAATGTGCTAAAAATTTCCTTTTGCTAAATACGAAATTGTTTTAATTTTTGCAAATAATGTATGAAATATAAATATGTGAGCAGAGGAGGGGGTAGGGAGGGATACACAAGTGTTGCTATTATGTATACACATGAGTTATGCTTAAAACTACCCACATTGCAATCTGTTTTGCAACGATTCGAAATGAATTTAATATTCAGAATTCCAAAAATTAAACCTTCATAATTCCTAAACTACTTGCCCGAATGATTTCCCCTAAGGTAAAATTTACAAAATCAAAATTGGCTAGTCGTCTGAAAAGTTTGAAGTTTGGTACAATTTTTGTATGAAGATGACCCCTTAAGCTAATTTTTTAAAACATATATTGAAAGAAGACATAATTTCATTTCAAATGGCTATTTCTGTTTTTTGGGGGGATAATTTTCTGATTGAAAATGTATGAGATGTTCTCTTTCTTTCTCTCTCTCTTTTTTTTATCCTCCGTCAATTATGCCCACATTTTCTGATCTTGGAAAAATGATCCATATTTCATTTTTTATAAGCACTGAGATCGAATGATAAATGAAGATCTACCATGATTTGCCAGTTTATTTCTTGTATCTCATGAAAGTTGTAGACAAAAAATGTTTCTGAATTATATTCTATTTTAAATTGTTTAATCATCTTAAAAGAAAAAAAAAATCCTTGATCAGGATCTGGCTTTTCCCTTATTCCTACTCAGTTACACTCATGATAAGGTTAAACTCTTGTTTAGAAGATTTAATTAATGTCAAACTTTTGTTTCCCATTAAATAATTTCAAATGTAGAGCTAAGTGTAAATTTAAAAAATGCTAATAAAATAATTGGATTTATTTTGTATTTATTTTTATTTGATACTAGCTGACGCGCCCGGCGTTTGCCCGAGCCCTTGTAATAAACTTAAATCTCTTAAAAAATGGAACTCTGGCCACGGTCTACGATGGCTTCGGAACCGTATACCCGGCATGCTCGTACGCTCTAGAAAATCTTTTATTTCCCCCTACCACCGCCAGTGGAGCATTCTGTTCTAAACAAACCTCTTTCCGAACGAACTTCTGAGATAGGTCCCCGCTGCCTATGTTACTGTATAGTAGGCGCACTACAAAATTGAGCTGGTTTCGAGAAGATTGGAATATTATTAGCCCAGTTATTGCAATCAGGTACAGTTAGAGAAAATAACCTTGAGTGAGGTGCCGAGAGGAAGGGATGTTCGAGTGTCCTTCAGAAAATGACTAATTAGGAGACCCACTATGCATGTATAAAAATTCGTTCGTTTTGTTAAGCTAGGAACTTAATTATAAAGTTGGCTTAAACTCTTATTTGTAAATAGTGGTAACCGCTACTCATAAATTTAATTTAATGTTATAAAGGGTGACTATTAAGTTAAATATAATGTTTGGAATCACTTGCGTTGAAGTCGGAAAGATAGTTGCTGAGATATAGAAACGGGGCATAGTTAGAGAAAAATCTTGAAGGAGGAGCCGGGGTGGGGGGTTGTTCAAGTACCCTTCAGCAAATGACTAATTAAGAGGAGCACTATGCATCTTTCGAAATTCGTTCGTTTGCTTAAGCTAGAAACTTAATTACAAATTTGGCTTACACAATTATTCGGAAATAGTGGTAACCGCTACTCATAAATTTCGTTTAATGTTATAAAGAGTGACTATTAAGTTAATTATAATGTTTGGAATCACTTGTGTTGAAATCGGAAAGATAGTTGCTGAGATATGGGACCGGAGCATAGTTAGACAAAAAAAAACCTTGAAGGGAGGACGGAGGGGAGGGGTTGTTCAAGTGTCCTTCAGCAAATGACTAATTAGGAGGACCACTATGCATCTTTCAAAATTCATTCGTTTGCTTAAGCTAGGAACTTAATTACAAATTTGGCTTAAAATATTATTCGGAAATAGTGGTAACCGCTACTTATAAATTTAGTTTAATGTTATAAAGAGTGACAATAAAGTTAATTATAATGTTTGGAATCACTTGTGTTGAAATCGGAAAGATAGTTGCTGAGATATGGGAACGGAGCATAGTTAGACAAAAAAAACCTTGAAGGGAGGACGGAGGGGAGGGGTTGTTCAAGTGTCCTTCAGCAAATGACTAATTAGGAGGACCAGCAAAATCTTCCATCTTTCAAAATTAGTTCGTTTGCTTAAGCTAGGAACTTAATTACAAATTTGGCTTAAACTATTATTCGGAAATAGTGGTAACCACTACTCATAAATTTAGTTTAATGTTATAAAGAGAGACTATTAAGTTAATTATAATGTTTGGAACCACTTGCGTTGAAATCGGAAAAATAGTTGCTGAGATATGAAAACGGAGCATAGTTAGAGAAAAAAACCTTGAAGGAGGTCCCGGGGGGGAGGGTGTGTTCAAGTGCCCTTCAGCAAATGACTAATTAGGAGGACCACTATGCATCTTTCAAAATTCGTTCGTTTCCTTAAGCTTTGAATTTAATTACAAATTTGGCTTAAACTGTTATTTGTAAATAATGGTAACCGCTACTCATAAATTTAGTTTATTGTTATAAAGAGTGACTATTAAGTTAATTATAATGTTTGGAATTACTTGCGTTGAAATCAGAAAGATAGTTGCTGAGATATGGAAACGGAGCATAGTTAGACAAAAAAAACCTTGAAGGGAGGACGGAGGGGAGGGGATGTTCAAGTGCCCTTTAGCAAATGACTAATTAGGAGGACCACTAGGCATCTTTCGAAATTCGTTCGTTTGCTTAAGCTAGAAACTTAATTACAAATTTGGCTTACCCAATTATTCGGAAATAGTGGTAACCGCTACTCATAAATTTAGTTTAATGTTATAAAGAGTGACTATTAAGTTAATTATAATGTTTGGAATAACTTGCGTTGAAATCGGAAAGATAGTTGCTGAGATATGGGAACGGAGCATAGTTAGAGAAAAAACCTTGAAGGGAGGGCCGGGGGGCAGGGGATGTTCAATTGCCCTTCAGCAAATGACTAATTAGGAGGACCACTATGCATCTTTCAAAATTCGTTCATTTGCTTAAGCTAGAAACTTAATTGCAAATTTGGCTTAAACTATTATTCAGAAATAGTGGTAACCGCTACTCATAAATTTAGTTTAATGTTATAAAGAGTGACAATTAAGTTAATTATAATGTTTGGAATCACTTGTGTTGAAATCGGAAAGATAGTTGCTGAGATATGGGAATGGAGCATAGTTAGACAAAAAAAACCTTGAAGGGAGGACGGAGGGGAGGGGTTGTTCAAGTGCCCTTCAGCAAATGACTAATTAGGAGGACCACTATGCATCTTTCGAAATTCGTTCGTTTGCTTAAGCTAGAAACTTAATTACAAATTTGGCTTACCCAATTATTCGGAAATAGTGGTAACCGCTACTCATAAATTTAGTTTAATGTTATAAAGAGTGACTATTAAGTTAATTATAATGTTTGGAATTACTTGCGTTGAAATCAGAAAGATAGTTGCTGAGATATGGAAACGGAGCATAGTTAGACAAAAAAAACCTTGAAGGGAGGACGGAGGGGAGGGGATGTTCAAGTGCCCTTCAGCAAATGACTAATTAGGAGGACCACTATGCATCTTTAAAAATTCGTTCGTTTGCTTAAGGTAGGAACTTAATTACAAATTTGGCTTACCCAATTATTCGGAAATAGTGGTAACCGCTACTCATAAATTTAGTTTAATGTTATAAAGAGTGACTATTAAGTTAATTATAATGTTTGGAATAACTTGCGTTGAAATCGGAAAGATAGTTGCTGAGATATGGGAACGGAGCATAGTTAGAGAAAAAACCTTGAAGGGAGGGCCGGGGGCAGGGGATGTTCAATTGCCCTTCAGCAAATGACTAATTAGGAGGACCACTATGCATCTTTAAAAATTCGTTCGTTTGCTTAAGGTAGGAACTTAATTACAAATTTGGCTTAAACTATTATTCGGATATAGTGGTAACCGCTACTCATAAATTTAGTTTAATGTTATAAAGAGAGACTATTAAGTTAATTATAATGTTTGAAATCACTTGCGTTGAAATCGGAAAGATAGTTGCTGAGATATGGAAACCTTGAAGGACGGGCCAGGAGGGGGGGGGGGGGGGGGGGGTGTTCAAGTGGCTTTCAGCAAATAACTAATTAGGAAAATCACAATGCATCTTTAAAGATTGATTCATTTGGCTAAGCTAGGAACTTAATTTGACATTTGGCTTAGACTATTATTCGGAAATTCTGGTAACTGCTTTCTAGAAATACATCTTGAAGCTTAAATGTAATTAGACCCTTGCCTCTCTTCATTCCCGCAAATATAAAAAAGAATGTTAAATAAAGTTTTCTGTATTAACAATCTCCATCATAATAATAAATGTCATGTAAAAAACAAACAAAAAAAAAACGACTAATTGTCATGAAGAAAAATTCGCCTGGAAAATATTTCAATCAGTGGGACGTATGTGTAATTTGTCATGTACAGGTGGCGCGACATTCGTATGGCTCTACACTGATAACTTCAATCCATATTGACACTATTTAGTTAGAAATCCTTATTTATGCATCGCTACTCTGGTTTATTTAATTACTTCTGTGAAGAATCGATGCAACCAACCAGTGAACCAACCAACCCAAGAGAATAAAAGCGTATTTTTTGCAGTTTTTTGCATAAATTAAAAAAAATTACCGACCGAATTTTTCAAAAATCACATGGTCAGATGCAGAATATTTTTTTACATATGCTCAGAAGTTTTCAAATTGATATCTCAATTAGTTTTCTTAAAATTCGTTAATTAGTAAAATAATTTCGAATTTGTTCATTTCCGCTCGCAAATCCAATGCGCCAGTTTGTTTCATTCGCCATTTTTTTTTTAAAGATGACATTTTAGAAGCGATGGTTAATGAGAATCTAATTAATATCTAGGCTAATTATCAAAATATTAAAATTCTGAGGCTCAGGTGCACATGGCCAGACCTTGGATTATCCACACCTAAATTTCCAGACTTCTAGGTGGGCTAGATTTCGCTAGCCATCGCCAACAAACAGACAGACACACACAGAGCGAAACTTTCTTTTATTAGTATAGATGTATTGTAATATTCTGAAATCTTTGAAATCATTAGCGCAAATTTGGAATGTTTATATAAATTCATTTATTTTGTTATTTTAGTTATTACTTTCCAATAAGTTTTCTGGATGGAGTTCACATTGAATTTGAAAGACTTCTTGATGCTATGAAAAAAGAAACAGAAACAGATTACCTAAAAATATTGGAGAGACTGTCCCAATTACCTTTTCAGGTCTGTTTATTCAAGTAGTTAATGAATTCTAAACATAATTATAATTTTTTATGTATGTAAGAAAAAAAAACCTCTTCCACACTTTTTATCTTCATTTACCAACTTTAAGCATATACTTTTTGCAAATACCTGTTACCATGGAAAAAAAAAATATCACTTAACCTGTAACTGGGGTGGTGAAACAATAATATAATGTAGTAGGGGTAGTGTTCTGTATGAGCCGGAGCCTGTCCCATCCTGCGGGCCAACTTTTTTCCTTAGACTCGAACTGGGGTGGGCCTAGGCTTACTTTTTCTGCAGACTTGGGCCGGCCAGACCAGGTCTTTTTTTTCCAAGCCATGCTGAGCGTGAACAACTTCAATCTCTCTCCCCCCCCCCCTTCCTAAGCCCCTGTTGGGCAGCCATTTTATTTATTTATTTTTGGTAAAAGAAATATAATAGTGATTACGTTCTACTTTTGTTTAATAAAATCTTTAGAAGTTTAATTTGATAAATTATAGGCAAATATTTTTAAAAATCCATTTCTTTTCATTGTAGAATTTTAATATTATGTTCTTCTTTAAACATCTTTTTCTTTCATTATATATACCATATTTATTTTTGTACTGAGTCTTCATTTGAATGTAATTGTCAATTTTTTTTAATGAGTGTTTTTGTACATAATTGTCTGAGTGGTCAATAATACTATTGCTATTCCATATTCTATCAATTTGCAAACATGTAATCTGAAAATAAATGTATGCATAAATAAGTGTGCTTTTTGAAAACTTTTATTTGTAGGATAATGTTGCTAGAAATATTGACATGTTTTGTAGAAATTGAGTCGAGCTGTGCTGAATAGTTACATTTCATAATGGGTCGGGTTGGGCTCAGGTGGAAATTTGTACTTTTATACTGGGCCGGAATAAATTTTAGATTTTATAAAGGGTCTGGGCCTGGAATCTGCAGCCTCGGAGATTTTGTGTATCATTTGTGAATCAAATAAACTTCCTTATTTAAATATTAGTTTGAAATTTTATGCATGTGTATTTTGAACATTCAACTTGCAACAGAGTACAAAAATTTTGAGTTTTCAAGGACATAAAGTTTCACCTAGGAAACATTTCTAGAACTGGATGTTTTCTATAAAAAATCTTCACAGAACTTCTTAAGCCTCCCCGGTTACTAGCTAAGAAAACTAGGAAGGTTCTCTCACTTATTTTGGCAATAAATTGCACGAATATTCCTTTACATGTATAGTGAAAATTTCTTGATTTTATTTATTTATTATGATTATTTTTTTTTAGGGGCATTTGGAGTCTGTGTTTTAGACACAGTAAGTGAGGGGTTCGCAAAAATTTTCCATATTGAAAGAAGTATAATATTTTGAAAAAAATGTTTTGTACAGTGCATATTTTTTCTTTATCAAACAATCAAGTACAGTAGAGCATCAAAAATCCACGCAGCTTGGGCGAACAGGTTGTGCAGATTTCAAGATTTGGGTGATTTTGGATCAGAAAGGAAAAAAAAAAAATATTACATTTATACTAAAAAAATGAACCACATAGATACAAAATAAAGAAAGTACACAATAGTATCTATCCTTTCACTGTTATATTTACAAATAAGAATAGTGAACAGAAGGGAAATAGATGTACATAAGACTTATTACGATTAAAAAGTTTACAATGCCATTCTTTTCAGTTATATGTTCATATGATGTCAAATCATATATTAAATATTCCATTAATCATTCCCCATCTTATTTAACTTCACTACTTCAAAATTTCCCCTTTTCCATCATTTTTAATTCTCAGATATCTCAAAAAAAAAGTTTCGGTCAGGAAAACATTCCCTCTCCTTTTATGTGTAAATCACTCCCCCTCAACTTTTTACATGTATTCTTAAGTCCCTGCTGCCCCCTGCCCTCCTTGTTTATTTGTAAATATATCATTACATTCCTCTTTCTATAAAAGTGTTTTATTCATAATTTTGCCATCCTTTGTTAAATTTCAGTTATAACAAATTGTATTAAACATATTCAAATAAATTCTCAGACAATCCTTTCATTAAATCATTACATTGTGTTAAGAAACTGCACTTGTAATCATTTCATCTCCTTATTTGGTAACGTTCCGTGGGACATATCAGATCTTCAATATATTCCTATGTTATCTCTATTCTAAAAATAACTTATAGGCAGATGTCAGTTCAATGTATCATACACTAAAATTCCAAGGAAATTATCATGAATCCCTTCTGACCATTAAAGCCGTCTGTACATATTGGCGAAGTCCTTTTAAACAGATTAATAGGATTATGCCAAAAATGGTCATGTTTTATGCATTTTTCAATTTATTTCAGTGCTTTGTTCAAAGAATAGCGCCAAGATGGCAACCTATTTGGCAATTTGTGAGTTCATTCGAATTGAAAGACCTCATTTCGCTTCTGCTCCTCTGTTTAACAATACTGTGTTAGATCACTCCTCGTGCCTCTCTCCTGCTGTGATTTCACTACTGCCCGAATAATTATGCTCATCATTAAATAAATCAGCGTTTAACATTCAGTGGAGTTTTTTGTGTATTTTTCCAACATAATCAAACCTGGGAACCAACCAATAAACTACATTATAGTTCATTTATTTCTTTTCTTTTTTTTTTTTTCAATGAAACTCTTGCTTTAGCATTTATTGGGACTGCATGAAATCCATTACTTCTTTACTTTGAAAAAAGAAAAAAATATTGCATTTTTATAATTTTTATTAATTTTCTAATATTGCCTTTTGCCGATAAATGGCACAACCACATATTTATGTATTTAATTATGTATGTATGTATGTATTATTGAATTCCCAAGTTCAAGACTCTTAAAACCACTTAAACTACTTCGAAAAATGAGTTTAGCAATAGTCTGTAAAGTGCATCATTTATTAAAATTGACTGTAAAATTTAATTTCCAGATAATGTTAATAGATAAATGCGGTTTACTGCATCTAAGAAGTGCAGATTTCAGACCTTTTGGCAAATTTTAGGTCGGTGTTTTTTTGACACTCTACTGTTTCAATTAAATTGTTATTTCATCAATTGTTTTTGGTAAAAAACTGTTATTTGTAAAAATTGATATGCTATGTTGATGTGATCTGATAAGCTTCATCAATGTCACTGGATTTAACTTAAGCATTTACTATTTGAATATTTTACAATCAGCCATATTCAGGCATGGGTGCAAGACCTTCAGTCTTGGCAAGATTTTTGACTGATAGAAAATCATCATATATATTCTAATATGAGCAAATATTGTGTGTGTGTGTGTGTGGTTATGCAAATTTTATCTTAAAAACGGCTCTAACGATTTTGACGAAATTTTGCATCCTACCGTTTTGGGGCACCAGAAAATGATTGGGATAGGTCACATGTTCGAGAAAATTCGATTAGTGGGTCATTTTGGGTCATGGTCAAGCTAATTGTATCTAAAAAATGGTTCAAACGATTTTGATGAAATTTTGTATCCGACCCTTTTCGGGCACGGGAAGACAATTGGGCTGGGTCACATGTTCGAGAACTTTTGATTAGTGGGTCATTTTTGGGTCAACGCGGGTCAAATTAATTTTATCTAAAAAACGGCTGTAACGATTTTGATTAAATTTTGTGTCCTACGAGTTTCGAGCACAATAAAATCATTGGGCTAAGTCACATGTCCGAGAAAATTCGATTAGTGGGTCATTTCTGGGTCATTGTGGGTCAAGATCTAAAAAGTGGCTCAATTAACACTAAATTTTGCATATAATGGATTTCGGACACGAGAAGACTGTTGGACTAGGTCACATGTTCGAGAAAATTCAATTAGTGGGTCATTAGTGGGTTGGGTCACGGTCAAGCTAATTGTATCTAAAAAACGGTTCAGACTATTTACACTAAATTTTGCATCCTATGGTTTTCGGGCACAAGAAGACTGTTGGGCTAGGTCACATGTTCGAGAAAATTCAATTAGTGGGTCATTTTGGGTCATGGTCAGGCTAATTGTATCTAAAAAACGGTTCAGACTATTTACACTAAATTTTGCATCCTATGGTTTTCGGGCACAAGAAGACTGTTGGGCTAGGTCACATATTCGAGAAAATTCAATTAGTGGGTCATTTTGGTCATGGGTTGAACTCAAATTTGAACTCAAATTTAATTTTGACCGAGCATGGCTTGGTCTTTCCTGCCCGTTCTACTTTATGTACTTAAATAATTAATAGTAATTTTACTATCAGGAACTTTTAATGACTTTTATTTTTTGTTAGATATAAATTTTTAGCCATAATGTAAGACATAGAAATTTTCTAGCACATTTTAATTTGGTTATTCCTAATATTCAGAAAAGTTTTCAGTCTTGGCTTGAATAGACTTCTTGCACCCATGGATTCAGGACTTGTACATAGTAAAGAAACAGTCTCCTGTGGCAACTCTGCATATTGCAAATTTGACTGTCAGTAATAAATCATCCTCTCCTCTAATGTTCTTATCAAAACTGTTATACTGTAGGAATATTCAAATAGTAAATTAAGAATTAAAAATATATATGTAAACTGATTTTACACCATTTTGTTCATCCAATTTAATAATTCTCTGACCACTGTTATGAATAAACTTCATACTGGATTATTTGTGCTATTTTATGAGTAATTTTTCTTTTATTAAAATATTATGTAATATATAATTATGTACAATATAATATTTTATATATCATGTTCATGTAATAAAAATGTATTTTTCTACAGAATATCCGTGTTATTTAAAAAATATTTTCTGTTAAAGATAAAACAATCTGATTGGAATTTGATGTTTTATGCAGTATAAAACTGCTACATATATATATTTTTTAAAGGATTTTTTTTAATATATGTGGTATTACATATTCTAAGTAAGCTTAGTTTATATAAAATGTTTATATTTGTCAAAATTTTACTCATAAATATATATATTTTTAGATATCACAAATTATAGAGATAATGAGAGATGGTATAAAGAAGAAAATGACATATAATTTAATATCACTTGTAAGTAAGTTTGTATTTACTTTATTTTTTTCAGAAATAGCTTTTTAATTGAAATCAGAAAAGTTTATGTGGAAATGTAAAATGAATGAAGACATAACAGGTGAATAATAAACAATGGTAATATGTAACTAGATAAAGAACATTATGCCATAAGTTAAAATTCTTCTATTGATTACGCTGATGATCATGAAGTTTTAATTTTTGTATGCAGATTATGTTTAAAATTAAAGGTCAAATTGAAGGATATCTATTGCTTAAAGAGTAAAATTAAATTAGAGATAATACCCCCTTCTCTTGAACCACCTAACACTCTTCTTATTGGTGATCAATAACTAAGTCCTAAACAATATTTATACAATGTACAACAATATTTTTAAAATTACATCATTTAAGAGTACTTCCATTGTTAGACATGGCTTCATGCCTACATCCAAAATTCATGGTCAGATATTAAGAAGTAGCTTTCTTTCGTATCAACACAGTGATAATAAATTTCTGTATAGTTATTTTTAGGGATGTAATGAATATTTGGCCACTATTCGGCATTTGACCCTTTAGCTGAATATTTGGCCTTTTTCAAATTCAAACTTGACACATTCATGCAATCATTTTCATGCTTAAATGCATAAAAGTTGCAAGTATTTTTATTTATGTACTAAGAAGTGGAACAGCATTTTTTTGTTTTCTTTTAAAGCTAAGAATCTTTTAGAAAATAATTCCAAAGTGTGAGATTTAAGCAGATTTTAAAAACAACTATCGGAGAATAATTTATTATCGATGCAATACATTTGTAGTAAAACAAAAAAATGCCATTCAATTCTAAAGTATTTGATTATTAATGTCTGTAAATTTTATGCACATATGAAAATGACTTTGTTAATGTGCTAAGAAGATTCGCACTGTTCAGTAGTTTTATTTTTTTTGTTCAACATCATCCTTAAATATATTTAACACAAAGAATTGAAGAAGAATAATTCAGTATATTAAAAAATTTCTTAACACTAAATAAATTTTACATTTCTTTTGAAAACTGGTGATAATTATAAAAGTTTTTAGATGTGTGTTGTTTTAAAGGTTGTGTAATCTGAAATAAATGTTTGATGTTAACAAGTATCTGTGCTAGAAATGGAAAAAAGAGCAATGTTAATAGCACCAGAAATTTCAGTTTCAATGCATACTAGTTTCGGTAGAATTTAGCATACTGTCCTCGGTGTACTATCTTAATAATTATGTGTGCTAATTTAAAGGTTTACACATGGTTCACATAGTGACAACGTAATTCGTTACACTCTCTACAGTTTAATAGTTCATATAAGATTTGTGTATTGGGGAAATTCCCAATTTAGTCAGTGTCATAGTAGAAGCACCTAAAATTAAATTATCTTGCAAAACATTCTGGACGAAAACTATTCTTTATTTTTATACTGAAAAAAAGCTGTTCGAGTCCTTGGAACCTAAGTGAAAATATCTTTACATTTTTACAGTTATGGAAGAATGTGATCTGAATGCGAGAAAATTATTAAGCAAAAAATGTATTTTTTAATACAGGATTATTTAAGAAATTTTACCACTTTATGGGAAATGAACATTCAAAAAATAAATTTATTCTAGCATTCATGTTTGCATAGACTGCTTCACACTAAACATACTGTTGTTACTAACTTGTGTTCCTTCTTGCTAAAAAAAAAAAAAAAAAAATGGAATGTAGGAAAAATACTCATAGCGCTGCATCTGCTAAATAAATATATCTTGAATAATTTGTATGTATAATAATACATTAAACACAAATGAAGTCATCTTATTGCAGTAAATATTTATGTAGTGTAATGTGCATAGTGTCGGCAATTTGATTCTCTTCAAAATTAATCAATATTGGTCAACACTCTATGAAAATAATTTTCATTAATTAGAAAACTGCTGTTTTATGCTGAAATTATTTCCCTTCTAATTTATGACTTTTTCAGAACTAAACACAGAATAACAAATAAAGGTACTTTTCGGTTAGCCGGGTGCCAGTGATATATGTACATATATAAATACATACGTACATACACACACACACACATATATACATATACATATATGCATATATGTGTGTATATGTATATATGTATATGTAGATATGTGTATATATGTGTGTGTGTGTATATATACATGTATATATATCACTGGCGCCCGGCTAACCGAAAAGTACCCAAATAACATACAGGCAGCATAACAAGAATGCACATGAAAATTTAAAAGAATTTCTGTGTTATGAAAATCAAATTTTTTTTTGCAGTAGTGAAAAGGAACAAAACTCTTTTTGTGACTTCTAAAGATCTAGAAATCTAAGCGATCCCTCCTACCAGTATTCTATTACACTTATAAAAATAAGGAACTCTTCCATTACATTCACAGCCATTGGGATAGATGTTTATGATTCCGAGATAGTCGCTCTTTTGCAATCAATCATGTAGCGTGGCTATTGCATTGTTCAGTCATTTACATAAGTGCTACCATTTTAAAGTAAAAGGACACACTGATTGCACTGTGATATTTTAAAGCAAGAAAACTGTTATGGTTTAACAATGATAAAAGCATTAAAATATTTTAATATATTTTTATAACCAGCTGTATTTTTCTACACTAATATTTTGCCACCCTGTGCAACTGCACGTGCCTAAATACAAGCCGGCATTTATATGGTCCATAGACTGCCACTATTAATACCGTTTTATGTTTAATAAATTCAATCTCTGTTATTAGTGCTTTATAAAATGTATTTATAATTGTGTAATTCATAAAACGCTGTTATCTTTTGTGAAATAGTTTTTCTTTCTCTAGTTTGGTGTTTTGAAGCAGTTGGATTTACTTCAATTAAAACCTGAAGAAACCGTTTTCTACAAGCCCTTTACAGATATTCCAGAAGATATTTCGCTAACTACAATGTACATATGTAAATTTTATTTATTTCGCTTTTGTTTGACAGTTTTTAAATTATGCTTTAAATATCTTTTTTTTCTTTGGATGTAGTGTTAATTTTAAATATATTTGCATGTTATATTATTAATTGAAGGAAAAGGTATAGTTGTCAGAAAGTTAAACAAAATTTTAATCTCTAATTTATTTTTGTGGTGCTAAAAATGAGATGATTTTTCAAATTTTAAATTGCAATTATAGCATATAATTAATAGTTTTTTATTGTTAAAGTCTTTATTAAAAGAGCAGTTAAGGTTGCTGAACAATAACCTGGGTAGTGTCTTAATTTGTATTTGAGACTATCACTTAATACAAAATCATGGTTGTCTTACTGAAATTTGGTACTATAGAAACAGTTATTTGTAAAATTACCTCTTGGAGATGAATCCTTATGCTTTAATATATAAAATTAGGAACTATTTGCGATCAAAAATATTTGCCCCAAAAATTTCTGCAGAAAACTGCTGAATCTTATTCATACAAATATATTTTCTAAATATAAATATGTTTATTTAAGTTCATTTTATAAACTTATTCATGAAATGTTTATAATGGATTAAAAAATTACTTGTTAAAAAATACATATCAAATTAACTGATAGAAGAAATTAATTTTTATCTATAAGATTGATTTATATTAGCAAAATTTCTTAGTTTTTACCTTTTTCAAGCAAAATATGCCTATCAATCAGCTTATAAAAATATTAATTTTATGATTCCCTAGTTTTATTCTTTGAGTTGTGGTAAAAGAAAGAAGTAAATGATGATTTTAGTTAGTTCTCCGAGATTTTTTGGAAATTAGGAAATTTTCTGCGAATGATGTTTGTGTGTGATGTCTGTATTCTCTGACTATCCTCACCTCTACAATTATTTTATATGATAGAAATCTTCTAATAATACCTTAAAAAATGCCATTATGCCTACTTATAGTTGCAGTACATTTTGAGATTCCTACTGTTAGATTTTATTTTTAATATCAAGAAGAAGAAATCTTGAGATTTGATATTTCGATTGTATGATATTGATTTTCTCTGTAATATCAGAAGAAGAAATCTTGAGATTTGATTGTATGATTGCAACATTGAACAACTGGGTCAACTATTAGAGAAAGCATCTTGCAAAAAAGCGAAATTTGATAGTTCCAAAATTAAACATTTAGGCATTTTTAATGTATGACATTTTGCATATAATTCTGTATATAGTGAAAGCTGCTTATAACCAAGCTAAAAAAAAGCCTGAAAATTATTTGTTATTGGCAAACTTCATTACATGTGGTTTTCTTTTTTAAAAAGTTAGAATTTTTTTTTCAATACTTCAATTTAACCAGGCACATATTATCCATGTTCTACTGTATTTCATATTTTCTTATATTTATGTTATTATGCAGTAATTTCTTAATGAAATTATAATTAGAAAACCAAAACCTTTACAATTTTTCACTGTAATATGTTTTCAGTCTTAGAAAAAAAAAAAAAACTTTTGTTTTTGTCTTTAAAAACTGGATTTATAATTGCTCAGCAAAATTACATTTCATGTATTTATTTTTCTAGAACCAAAGACGAAATGACTCAGCAAGCAAAAAATGTCATCACTGATAAAGTATTGCCTGCTTTTATGGACCTGAAGAATTTTTTGGAAAAAGTAAGTTTTCATGTCATTAAAAATAGCTTTCTATATTGGTGTATGTATATATATATTGCAAAATTTAAAATTCCATACCTTATTAAATTTGTTGTATAAAAAATTCCTTTTATTAATATTCCATTTATAACCCTAGTTTATTAAAATATTCCCTTTCTTGAAAATATTTCATTACTGTCCATTTAAAAACATTTTATTTTGTCCTAATCTACTTAAATTAGCTTTTTATTTCCTAACAAATAAGAAGTAAAAAACACATTTTATAAGAATATTCTTCTTAAAAAAACAATTTTCTTAAATTCTTTATTATATTAAATATTTCCTATTTATTCCCGTACTTATATCTCTTTTAATTTGTGTAAATTCACCATTTTTCCTTTCTTAATAGTCTAAAAAATCATTCTTTTAAATTGTTTTGTTATCGAGAAACTTATATTCTCAATACGCAAAAGCCAAAAATTATTCTATTAGTTTCCCACGCTTTTTAATTTCTATAATGTTCAAGAAAATTCTTTTCCTGCCAAAAGCATAGGAGAGACGTATTTCTTCAATATTAATTCATAGATAAAAGTTAGTGCAAGACGAAAGTTCAACATTCATTGGCTAAAATAGGTCACATGTTACAAAATTCTTTATATAAATGAATTAGAGTACAACCTTGTTCTTTTTTTTCTTCTATCTACATTTTACTCGGCTAAACTGCTGCTTAAACTTTATAATATGACCACATTAATTTTTGAGATGCTTGCCATATTTTTTCATCGACTGTGGGATGGAGCTAAAAAAATAGCAGAACCTAACATATACATATTTTTATATACTTTTAAAATATAGTGTGATAACTATAAAGTATCCCTATTTTGAGAATTTTTTCATTATACAGAAATGCTTAGAGATTATAAAGAGATTGACTCATCCATCTTTTTTTTTTTTATTCGTCTCTCTAACCTTTCTGCTTATTTATGTGTTTCTGTGTGGCTATTTGTTAATCCAATGGATATCTAATTTTTTTTTACATGTTACTGCCTTCTTTTCTTTTTGTCTACTTTAGGATATTCATTGTGTAGATTTAGATTAAGAAAGTGTTGCAGTTCATAATTTTTTCAAATATTAATTTCAAGAATTTTATAATTCATATTTCATGGATAAAAATACAAGAAAATCAAATAATTATGTTTGAGACATTTAATTCTAACACAATGAAGGGGGGGGGGGAATCTGTCTAAAAAGATATTTATAGGAAATATGAATGATAATATTAAATTAATTTAACAAAACTGAAATTTTTACATCTGTAAAATTCTTAAATATCTTCACCAAATGATTTCACAATTGGTATCAGAAGCTTGAATTTTCTTTGAATCAAAATATATCAAATTTTAGTATTGCCATTGAAATTTTAAAACTTTTTTATTATTTCAATATGGATTTCTAATCTTATTTTATTCCTGAATAATTATAGAAGATTCAATTTGCAATTAAATGGTACCGTTTACATGTGATAAATTGACAATTAATAAAAAGTATGTGGTGGTCTTTCTCTCTCTCATTTGTTTTTTTGGTTGACTGTTTTATCATCACTGTTATGTTACATTTATTTAAATTGCAGTATAACTCTGGTTTAACGATATCCAATTTAATGATTTCCTCAATTTAATTACAAGTTTTAATGGTCTAGATTCACCTATATATTTATTTCGATGTTAAATGATCCTCATTTTAATGATAGTTTTATTCTATTTAATGATAATTTTGATAAAGTTTAAATAATGCCTTTTTAGTTGCAAGAATTATCAACTTTTTCCCTCTGTTTATCTATTGACAATGTATGGTGACCAAGAAATTAATTTAGAGAAATTTGAAATGTCAGTTTGGTATTTGTAGACAGAATTTTCATTTATAGATTATGTGAACTGAAGTTCCCATTTGTGCACTAAAGATTATACAAAGATTTTGGAACAAAATCAAGCTAAATCTGTCTGGTTTAGATTATAATTCTGACACAGAACATTATAAAATTGTGAAAGTTTTCTCAATTGAAGCAAATGCTGGATTAAATTCAGTGTGTAGGAGGGAAAAATGAGGCTTGATATGGATGGACATTTATATATATCTATTTAGAACGACTGAAAAATCTAAGTCAGTGGTACATTTAACAGGGTTCTCACAGACTCCTTAGACTCCTTGGAAACTCCTTAGAAATGAAAACATTCCCAAGTAGTACTTAGAACTACTTAGATAAGCAAACCACTCCTTAGAAACTCCTTAAATTGTATTGCGGCTTTGGACGCAAGCGATATTGCTGCCGAGGGGAAAAAATCGAGATTTTAAAATGCACGGTAAATCCTTTATACACGTCATTTATCTGAAGCACAGCATTGATTGGTTAGGATAATCTTATAGCAGGGCTCCCACTAGGTCCGGTTTTCAATTATTAGGTCCGTAAAGTCCGTTCTTCAACACTGTACTTTACTTTAAATTTTATCAATGTTTGGCTTTTAGCCAAAAATCACGTTTTTCGCAAATATATCCCAAAAAATACTGTCAAATTTCGTCAATCGATCGCGAAAAAATGAGTAAATTTTGTCAAAGGATTGTGAAAAAACTCGAATTTCTCCAACAGATTGAGAAAAATGTGGATTTCCTCAAAAGATCGAGAAAAATGTGGATTTCCTCAAAAGATCAAGAAAAATGCGAATTTCCTCAAAAATTGCAAAAAACACGCGAATTTTGTCAAAGGATCAGGAAAAACACACGGTTTCCATCAAAAGATCGCGAAAAAAAAACGTCAATTTCATCAAACGATAGAAATAAAATGCGAATTCCCTCAAAAGATCGTGCAAAAACACAATTTCCCCCAGAAAATCGCGAAAAAAAAACTCTAATTTCCTCAAAAGATCGTGAAACACACGTGGTTTCCATCAAAAGATCGCGAAAAAAACGTCAGTTTCGTCAAACGATCGAAATAAAACGCGAATTCCATTAAAAGATCGAAAAAAATGCGAATGTCTCCTAGAAAATCATGAATTTACCCCCAGAAGATCATGGGTAAAAACTCTAATTTTCCCCAGAATATAGCGAAAAACACGCGAATTTCCTCAAAAGATCGCGAAAAATGTGAATTTCCTCGAAAGATCACCAAAAACACGCGAATTTCCTCAAATCGCGAAAAACACGCCAATTTCGTCAAAGGATTGCGAAAAACATGCAGTTTCCATCAAAAGATCGGGAAAAAATGTCAGTTTCGTCAAACGATCGAAATAAAACACGAATTCTATTAAAAGATAGCAAAAAAACACGAATTTCTCCCACTAGATCGCGAGAAAAGATGCGAATTTCCTCCAGAAGATCGTGAAAAAAGACACGAATTTCCTCAAAAGATCGCAAAAAACATGCAAATTTTTTCAAAAGATCGCAAAAAACATGCAAATTTTCTCCAAAGATCTCAGAAAACATGCAAATTTCGTCAAACGATAAATATAAAATAAAACATAAAATAAAACGTAAAATAAAAATAAAAATAAAACGAGAATTCCATTAAAAGATCACGAAAAAACACTAATTTCTCCCAGAAGATTGCGAATTTCCCCCAGAAGGTCTCAAAAAACATGTGAATTTCGTCAAAGTTTCACCTTCAACAAAATCGATTACAGCTGTTCTAAAAGTATAAATTCAAAACTTGTTATATTTTTTCTTCTATGTTGCGTTTAGCATTTTTTTTTTTTTCCTTAAAATTTTTTTTTTAAAGATGTATCCTGTATGTGATATACATAATAAGTGTTTGAGGTTTGACTAATCTCTGTTTATATGACCATTGATTGCTGCATAAAAAAGTTGATTGTCTATTTTGTATTTAAACTTACGAAATCAGTAAGCAATATTTTGTGAATACTGTGCAATTCCAGCACTAACAATTAGATTCTAATAGAGTAAAATTTGTTTTTGTCTCCAAATTGGCCATTAAAAGTTGGAGTGTGCATACCACATAACGATGCAGCACATAAAAACAACAACAACAAAAAATTGCAAATCCTTAACATTTTTTGGACTCCTTGGATTTTTTCGGTACTCCTTGGATTTTTTCTTCCCAACTCTGTATGAACCCTGATTTAAGGAAAAAGCAAAGCAGTTATAGATAATTTTCATTTAAAAAAAGTATATTTAATGTGCCAAAAGGGAAATATAATTAACTACTAGTTCTAATGGTAGGTAAATTTTTGAATATTTAAGCAACTTTTATGGAGATATATTTATCTGTTCCCGATTTAAAGATAACCCCAGTTTAACAATGATTTTCAAGGGAACTTTCATAATTGTTAAATCAAGGTTCCACTGTATATGGAAAAGTTAAGAAAAAAGGAATATGTATGGAGAACTTTTATATTTAAAGTTTCAAACATGAATCAGTTCAATTTCAATCACTATCAATTTTCTGTAGTTATTGAATGTAAATAGCAAGAAGCATCATAAGTTGTATTTACATTTTATATAATGTGTAGGTACTTCCTGCTTATAGAGGCCTTGCCATAACCCAGTCTTAAAAAATGCAATTATTTTTCAAATACTCAAATTGCCAATAAACAGTCACATAAGTAAAATGAAAGAATATCTAATGTACATATAGTTTGCTTTTCTTCAGCTTGTGAAATTTGTCTCTGCTAAATTATCATTTTATTTTTTCATTTCTAATTTTTTTTAGTAATTTTAACTATTTTTAATTTACCCATGATGGGAAAAAAAGATGTTATAATTTTTTCCAAAAGAAAGGTATTCTACCTTCTGAAAGAATCTATGAAAATTGTCATATCTCTATCAAATCATAAAATCTTTCTTTAATTTGAACATTTAATTTGAACTATTTACTTATTATTTGAGTGAGTTTGTTTTGTGTTTAAAATGGATAACTAGTTGGAATCGGGAACTCTTTAAGTGAACTGCAACTGGGAGTGAAATTTAACCTGATGATTCGGGAACTACGAAGACTTTGGAACAATCCAATTATTTAGAAGTGCAAATGGACCTAGGTGCAGTTATTAGGGCTGTTCTGGTTTGTGATAAACTTTACACTTTATATAAAACTCAAAATGTGAGTGATACATTAAAGAAAAGAAAATACAATAATGAATACATGAAATATGGATTCTGATTCATGGGAAATAAAAACTTCTCAAAACCACTATGTGTAGGAGAGATATTGTCTAATGGTAGCATGAAACCATCTTTATCTATGCACCATTTAGAGACAAAAACAAAACATCCAATTTATAAAAAAAATTATCTCAGTTTCTTTTTGAGACTATCAATCGGCCTTAATGAAACATCTTATGTGTTTTTTACAAACAAAAACAATAACGCAGTAACAACATCATACAGAATAAGTTATGTTGCTAAATACGGTAAAAATCATGCAGTTGCTGAAAATTTGATATATTCTTGCATCAAAGATGCTGTTCAATGTATGTTTGATGAAGACCATATGAAAAATATTAAATTAAGAATATTTCTTTCACAAACAATATAGTTTGTTGATGAATTAATAACATGTCTGATGATACAGATTTTTAAAACTCAGTTCCATGAAACTAGCTTAAGGATAGTCAAGTTTGACAACTTGTATTTATGAAATTTTATCGTAAGTTTATTAAAATGTCTTTTAATGCTGTATTGGTTTCTTTTGATGTTAAGCTAATATAAAAGTAAAATTGACTTTAAAATGTAAGACAAAAAAAATAAAAGATTAGAATACAATTTTAGTCTGTTTATTATTTAGCTATGTTAAGATGATTACTAATAAAAAACAAACATTTTTTGCGTTATCGGGATGAGTGAGGACGTGTGTTTTCAGAAAAGGGGTACTCCTAAATGAAAACCCTAATCAAGGGGTATGTGAAATTAAAAACATTGGGAACCGCTGCTTTAATGGAAGTATTAACATATTGTTACCATCCTGATTTACAGAATGACTTCTGTCGTGTCGAAATTTAAAAGGTCAGTAGTCATTTGTTTTCTTTCCGTCCCTGATGATGGCTTTGGGTTTAAAGCCGAAACGTAGGATTTTGACTTTTTATGAGTTTTAAACCAATTTTTACACTGATTTTAGCAACTAACAGGCACAACTTGTGCAATTTATGTTTTTTTAAAAATAAATCCGCATTGTTTTCATAAATGAAATGAAAGGTTTTCCTCAATTTAGTGTTGCCATAAAAATAAAATACCGCATTATATGATATTAAACATTGATTATAAAAAAATAAATAGTACAAAAAAGATAAAGTATGATTTCTCCACACAGATTTATTTTATATTTATGGTTAAAAAGCAAAATTGAAATGTTTAGAGGAAAAAGACACCATTGATCGATATAGTATTCATAGGTATAATAAAAGGTATGCTTTGTTATGTTAGATTAAATTGTATTTTAAATGCGTTCAATTTATTTTTCTTTGTTTCATGTTTTTTCTGAAGCGGATGACGTCATCTTCAAATGTAATTAAAGAGTACGATTGTTAATTTTTTTTCTCGCGCTTGCCTTTTTCCATCTTCGATCCGTTTTTACCGTAATAAATTTGATCATGGACAGATGGAATAAATAAGATGGTATTCTTACTTGGCTAATGTTGTTTGCAGATACTTTTATCCTTAATTTTTCTTTAGAAGTTTAACCCTGCATCTAAAAAATAGTAGATATTTACAAATAATTGCTATTAGACTGCAGTGAGAAATTCTCGCACGGGTCAACTGGTCCTGTTTTATTGTTAGCATGAAGGTGTTTGAAATAGCATATAAATACATCTGGCTATTAAAATTTTTAATACAAATAACAAAAAGGTCAATTTTAATTTTTGATTAATTGTATTTCTATTTTATAATTAATATGTGTATTAGGGTGGTCCTTATCTTTGAAGTTTTAAAATTCATTGCTCTCACCCTCTAAATTTGTTCCATTTCATCTGAAAATAATTCTAGTAAAATTTAATCCCTAAAAACTAATATTTATAGGTAGCTCAAGAAGGCATAAGTTTCATAATTTGGGGTCATTTTGTTGTTTTCTTCTCCTTTTACTTGAAAAAATATATCTTATCCCAGTACTAATAAAATTATTTATTGTATTAAAATGTCACTTATGCACACTATCAAATCCATAAAAGCATTTGTAAATGCAATTATTAAGTTAATTATCTAAAAATAATTCATTGATATAAAGATAATAAATGTCTGGAATTATTTGAAGAATGAAAACTGTTAAAGGAGATCAAAGGAAACTAAAAAACATGCATTTTCTTCAAAATTAGATAACTTATTTCATATTGTTCATGCCAATCCATTAAACATAATCAGAATAGCTCAAGATAGAAATTTCTTGCTAGCACAGTGAGAATAAGGCAGACAAGAAAAAATTATTGGTATTGACATAAATAAATCTCTTGTGGAAGGAATTGATTGCTTATAAAAAGAAGAATCTTGCGAAGAAAAGATTAGAAAAAAATGAAATGTTCACAGGCGAAAGAAACAAAAATAGTAGTACTTTAATCTTCTACAGATAGCTCAAATGAAGAAGATAAAAATGAATGAAAATGAACAACATGATCAGGAAATAAAACTGTTAGGGGATGCAGCATCAGATCCTGATCCATCCAAAGATAAGAGAAGGGAGGGCATATGGATATTATAACTCCAGATTTAGCAACAGCTCTAGACAGGACAAAAGTATCATGTAGTATTTGTAGTTGCCGAAACTACAGAGTTTAGGATATGTATTAAAGAAGTCAGTCGGGTTGAAAAAAAATTGTTCATAGAATTAAACAATCACAAAAATTAAAAGAACGGCTACAAAGAAATGTTTCTCTCATTGTCCATAGGAATGGTAAACTTTTACCAGGATTAATTGGTAAAGAGAAAATGGATAAACTACCAATTATAATTTCCAGAAATGGAGTTTTTCTGATGCTCTCAGTTGCTAAACTTCTTTCTGCAACAGGCAAAGCGCAAGACTTGCAATTTACAAAGTTCTGAATGAATGGCATATTGCAGATAAAGTGATTGGAATGAGCATTGATACCACATAAGCAAACACTGGAAATGATAAATGTGTTTGTGTCCTAGAAGAAAAGCTTGGAAAGAAACACTTTTTTTGCCTGCCGTCATCATATTATGGAAATTATTGAGAAAGTATTTCATAATTCGTTGTGAACTTTGTCATCAAGTCTAAAAATACCTTTATTCAAATGTTTCCAAGGATACTGGGGATTTCTAGATAGAAACAAGTTTGAAAGATAATAATAGAGTTCTTGTACAAAATCTATAAGTTGAAATTTTGGAGTTTGCCACAAGAAAAGAATCATGATCAACACCACCAGTACCTGGGCCAAGAGATGATTATCAAATATTTGCAGAACTTATTATTTTCCTTGGAGGAATACCTGCCAAGGGAATTCGTTTTTTATGCTTCCCAGGACAATGCATCGTGCTCCTTGGATGTCTAAGATGATATATTCTTTGAAGATGTTCATCTTTGAGTCCCAATTCATTCTGACCAAAAAGGAAGAAAGAAGTCTTCATGATGTTTGTGTTTTATAGTTTGGATTACTGCTTCAATAACAGAAACTACACCACACAATGACTTTCAGTTCCACACAATGAACCTCAGTTTTAGCTATTGGTGAATGTTGTGGAGGAATACTGGAAAGCTTAACAAACTGGACTTAACAAATTAATCCAATTACTAATACTTTCATACTTTAAACTTTTTATATGCTTGATATTGTGCTTTTATGTTATATAAAATAGGAAAATAATTTACTATCGCAATAAAAATTTTCATTTTGGCTTACTTTTCTTTTGTCAATAACACAATGTTTTTAAGTGTAATCGCCAAACTTCAACAATCTTGAGCTACCTCTAAATGTATTTCTTTTTCATTCAAACTTTTCCTACTTTGTTTTTTACTCTATTGGAACAAATTTGGAGGGTGAGACAGAAGAAAATTTAAAAAAAGTTAAAATCGATCATATAAGTACCACCCTAATGTGTATGCAATTAATATATATATATTTATTTAGATCCATATGTATGTATAATTAACATATATAATCAAAATGCATATTTAAAAAAAATGTTACTATTCAGCATTTGGCTGAATATTTGACATTCAACCAAATCTTTAATCGCTACATTCCTAGTTTTAGAATGTAAATAAAGGTTGCCAGAAAGTCTTTTGAAAAGTGAGATCAGACAGAAAATTCTTAGTTTGACTTCTTTCATGTTTATATTCTAAAATTTAAAAAACTTTCTCTTGCTAAATTCAATTTCACCACTTTCTGTATTGTATCAAGGCCCCTGTGAAAAGACCCTATTTGAGCTTTTTAATGATATGCTTGTTTATTCAATTGAAAAAATAATTTATGATTTAAAACTTTCTTTATAATCAATTTCTATGTTTTGGATGCTGTACATTTTTCTGAAAGAGTACATTTTACAAATTTTGTTTTTTAAACAGTACAACCTGAAACAAAAAATACATTCCTATATTTTTTCACTTAGGATTTCTTTTTTGCTGTAATTTCTTTATTTTATGGATATTTTTTCAGGAATATTTTCCGCATCTGCGACCAGAAATTGCTATTAGTTCATTAGATAAAGGAAAAGAGCTCTATCAAATGTTTTTAAATTACCATCTCAGTTGTACTATGTCTCCTGAGGAAATTCATGAAACAGGGTTGAAAGAAGTTGACAGAATTAAGACTGAAATGGAAAGGGTATGTAGAATATTACTGAAAGCATTATGGAAATAATTTGTATGGCTGTAGTTTCATTCATAAATGCATGTTTGTATAGTTTTATTAGTGAATTTTTGTTGAGTACTTTGAATATTTCTCAATACTTATCTTCAAGAGTGCTGGCAAAGGAAAACCATTGTTCCTCTCAGGATTTCTAAATTTAATTAACTAAAACTTTGTTTCTCTGATCATTTTGGGGAAAAAAACAGTACAATTGATTCCTCTCAAATGACTTGAAGTCAGGGGGGTCAGAAGTAGCGTGCTACAAGTAGTGAAACTACAGTTGTCTGTCAGTACTTTTTACAGTAATTTGTACTGTAGTGCACTACATTTTGAACAATGTAGTGTAGCAAGTAGTACAATACAAAAAAATCAGTAGTTTGTAGCGAGAACTGATGCTACTTTTTAACGCTACAAAAAAAAAAAAGTATCATTCTACAAATCATGTGGCAGTAACTTGCTTCTTTTGTACAAAATTTGTTCTGCTCAACAAATTGCAAGTCTTAGCTGCAATGTATAGCAACACATTACTAATGCCCCGTGACAGAATGTATGCGACGGGCGTCGCAGACTTTTTAGGGCACCTGCAGACTTAAAACATACTATACAGCGATGCCATGGACGCGCTATAGCGCGTAAATTACGAAAAAAAAACCAGGAAACTTCATCGAAGGATCATTAAAAAAACGTAAAATTTTGTCGAAAAATCGCCGGAAAACGCAAAATTCATTTAAAGATCACGAAAAATGTCTAATTTCGTTGACAGATCGCGAAAAAAATGCAAATTTAGTCAAAAGTCCGTGAAAAAATGTGAGTTTCCTCAAAAGGCCGTCAAAAAAACGTGAGTTTCGTTGAAGGATTGCGAAAAAATGCAAATTTTGCCGAAGGATCACTAAAAAACGGTACATTTCGTCGAAGTATATTGAATAAACGGAAAATTTCATTGAAGGATCTTGAAAAAACGGTAAATTTTGTCAAATGATCTCGAAAAAACGGAAATTTCGTCGAATGATCTCGAAAAAACGGCAAATTTCGTCGAATGATCTTGAAAAAACGGCAAATTTAGTTCGATTTTCAAAGGATCTGGAAAAAGGGCTAATTTTGTTGATAGATTGCAATAAAAGCGCAAATTTCGTCAAAGGGCTGCGGAAAAACTTGATTTTCATCAAAAGACTGTAAAAAAAAAAAAAAAACAACATGAGTTTCGTTGAAGGATCGTGGAAAAAATGCGAATTTCATCAAAGGGCCACAGAGAAAATGCAAATTTCGTCAAATGGCTGCCGAAAAAATGCCAATTTTGTCAAAGAATCGTGGAAAAAACTGCTAATTTCGTCAAAGGATCACGGAAAAAGTGCAAATTTCGTCAAAGGGCCATAGAAAAAAAAAAAAGTGAATTTCATCAAAGGTTCGGGGGGGGGGGGGGGGGGGGGGAAGAAACGCTAATTTCGTCAAGGGTTCACGAAAAAAACCGTGAATTTTGTGAAATAGTCCCGGAAAAGATGCAGCATTCCTTTAGAAAACAGCAGACACACAAAGTTCTATGCTTATTAATATAGGCATAGTTTTTAATCTGAAACAATATACTGAACTAACTTTTGAAAAATCTGGTTAACCCGAACACAATTTGCAAGAATCTACTCTGAGCCTGAAATCGACTCGAATCAAAAGCAGAGTTATCTGCAACAAGAATAATTATTGCTGTGAGGGGATTTTCTCCCCTTCCCCCTCTGCTGTAACCTTTCAGAATGTTTGCTGTGAATTTCAGAATTTTTTTTTAACTCAGAAAGGCTGATAAGTGTTGATGCCTTAATTAATTAGCACTACAACTACAGCAAGAATAGATTTATATAATATATTGCGTATTGCAGACTATTTTTGAAAAAATTATTAGTGTTGTAGACACTTGAAGATAGTTCTGTCACTGGGCACATTACATGAAGTCAAAGATTTTCTCATCGACATTTGCTGCTAAAATCAAGTACTAACCCACCAAAGGAATTAATTTTCTTGCTGTCAATACTTGTCTATTTACTCGCTATTAGGTCTTCATGTTTTAAAGCTGGGTTTCTTATTAGTTGAAATTGCTTTAGTACAGATTTATGTTTGCATTTAGAATTGTTTTTCTGTAATTTTCCAGATTATAAAATTAGACAACTCAATATCAACTACTCTCAACAGAACTTGATTCAATTATCATATTAAAGAGTGTATTGGAGAGTTAAATAAACAAATGTAATCCTAAATACAGTAAAACCTCCATAGCAGACATTCTCAAATAGTGGACACCTCTATTTAGCAAATATTTTTTAGATCCTCAAACCTATATATTTGTGCATTTTTACCTCTAAATAGTAGACAAAATCCGCACTCTCGAGGTGTCCGTTATTTGGAGGTTTTACTGTGCATGTCAACGGTAATTTTATATCAGAATGCAATTATTACTATAAGAATAATAAATAAAATTTATGCAGTGTATAATTGTGCATGAATTTTATATACAAGAATAGCCCATCGTTATAACGCTCGTTAGTATATATAGCACTATTTTCATGCCTCTTGAAAAATAAGCTGTGGCTAAATCTCATTTTTACTTTCTGTACACATACAGTGTAAGATTATGGAAATATTAGTATATTTTTACATTCTGAACTGCCCTGAATATGTTTCAGCTATTTTACAATGGTTATAATTATAATGAATACATTTCTATATGTATGTGTGGATGTATGCATGTATATTAAAATTTCCTCACATTTTCAGGTGCCCAGAGCAGAGCTTACCTTTGTAAAATTAGATCAAAGTTTTTATTTATTGTTATATTACTATTTATTTGAACCTAGAGTATTCTTTAAAGTGTTCGAAAAGTCGAGTGGAGTCACTCCAGATTTTTTTAAGTAACTGTATTTAAGTATTGATTTTATTATGTATCTCACTGAGAAATTTGTAATATGTGTCTAAACTAACATTTTGGAGACAAACACAATACATTTTCTTGTATGTTAATTTTTTAATAACTTTGTTTACATTGCACTTATTTAATTCTATCCTGGCAGACACAATATAACAAGGAGGTCACTGTATTATTTAATCCATGTCTTCGATTTCAATATTGAATCCTTTGGCAAAATTTGAAAGTAGTGAAGTAGCGACTACTTTTGAAAAATCAATATTTTTTAAAACAAGTAGTTGTAGTTAACTACATTCTCAATAAAGTAGTTGTAGTTCTTTACAGTAAAAAAGTTATTTTTCTGATACCTGCTTGAAGCAATCAAACAGTAAGAGAAAAAGGAATGAAGGCTTTTTTGTCTGAGAAGCTCTGATCTCCCCCCCCTCCCCCCCCCAACCTAATGAAAAATTACTTTTAGTTCTGTTTTTCTTTTTTTATTTTTTCACATTCACACTCTTAAATATTATCTTAAGTAGGGGTTTCCAGTGTGCAGAGGCCCCTTGATAAAAAATAGATTAAATTGCTTCCATTTTTTATTTCGTATTTTTTTTAAAATTTGTTTAATTTCTGCATTGCTTTGAATGCAGATATCTAACAGAAAATTCTTAGTTTGGCTTCTGTCATAATTAGGTAGATTTCGTAAGAAATACACATTACATTCTCACCTAAGTTGGAATTTTTGAAAATTTTTTGCAGATCTACGCCGAATATGACTCCCAGAACCCAAAACCACCCCCAGTTCAAAACTTTATCTATCTATCTATCTATGTCCCTTTTTTAAGGACAAGATAACTGGAAAAATTCTGCATAAATCTTTTCCAAACTGATACATAAAATCAAGGGGCATAAAATCTCGGTCAAGCTCGTTAATGGGCAAAATCGAACCAAGGGGAGGGGGGCTTTTTGTGAAAACAGAAAAAACCCATAATTTCTTAATTATGATACGTATCGAATCCTTTTAAAGTTATTATTACTTCTAAGAAAAGGGCCAAAAATTTATGTATGACAGATTTTTGATATAATTAAAAATGGCCCCAAGGGAAAAAAAAGGGGGGGGGGGGGTTAGAAGAAAAAAAAAATCATAACTTCATCAATTCACAAGATATCAAATCCGCTTAAATTTATTATTAATCCTCTTAATATTATCTAAAACTTTTATATTGACAAGTTTTTTACAGGACCAACCCTTATAGCAAAAAAAAAAATTAAAAACAAAAAAATCCCTGCCGGTTCCGCCTGCAAACAAGTTAGCTTTTGAAGTGGGTGGTTCCCATCTGCCGTATCATGGCAAAAAGGTCATTTCTTCCGCAATTCCCAACAAACAGGTGCCCCACGGTCCGCATCGTCGAGATCTACCTGCGCCTGTAAGCCGAGCCGTCAGGGATTTTTTAAAAAAATGTGGTCTAGTCTGCATAGAGACACATCTGTTTCCAAATCTTGCCCCTCCTTGGATTTCGCTGTGCCAGCACACATGCTTATCTTATATAACTTGCTCACTAAAACAACGCATTATTTTAAGCAGACTACTTTTCCATTAAACTTTTTTAATTGGAAATATCTGAAACACTTTTTGAAGCATCTGATCAATGAAACTATGTTATCCACAGTTTTATGTAAGAACTTAAAGCAAGGCATCTAAAGCCTAAAAACTTAACCTTACAACTGCTAAACATAGTAAGAATGTTCTTAATTTTTTACAAAATAATTTGCTGTAGTCATTTTCTAATACTCTAAAGATGATATAATAAATTCATTATATTGGGTTGAAGAATAGCTAACTCATTGTCGTTTGTTTTTCTTGCTATTTATTTTTAACTGTATGGTAGAATTTTATATATATATATATATATCTACCCTATATATATAAAATCCTAATGAAACGAATTTGTGAAACGATTTTATGAAACGAATTTATGAAACGATTTTATGGAACGACTGATTAAATGACTGATTATGTTTCAGGGCTATTTTAATTAAAATATTAAATGCTTGATGGTGAAATTAATACCAATTGTCCATAAAAATCCGCGGATGTCAAAACTGATAATAGAATTTTGAAATTGGAATTAGTTTTCGAGATATTAATTTTTTTCTAATTTTAATGACATTTCTGTAATGATGGCAACTAATTACTCAGGTTTTTTGTGACAAAAAAGGGAAAAAAATTGAAAAGGCTCCCTATAGGGATTATTGATTTCTTTTTATTCGTCATTTTCAAATTGAAATTGAATTTATTTTTTATTTCAATCGATAATGAAGACAAGATTGTGATTAAATTATGTTTTTCAGAAAAAATTGAAAAAAAAATCACATTTCTATCGTCAGGATTCAATCGTCTGTCAGCATTTAATTTAATTTATAAACTGAAAATATTTTGAATAAATTCGTCCAAATGACGTCATTTATGTAAACGCAAAAGAAAGGGAAGATGGAAGGAATTAATAGTAATTTTTATTTATTGATATCATTTTGTTATTTTTTTGTAAAATTTAATTAAACGAATTTATAAAATCACTAATTCGGATATTTGAAACGAATATATAAAATAATAATTGCCCAACTGAACGGAAGGAGAATAAAATATCCTGCTTGGTTTTCTTTCCAATTTTAATGAGAATATGACATCAATTATGGTAAAATGATATTTACCCCTTTCTCTCTGTTATTGGCAGCAAGGAAAAAAATGCTCCCTATATATTAGAGAAATGCTATTAAAATTTAAAAGTATTCCAGTAAAAGTTAAAACTTTTCCAGTATATGGGGCCTTGGCGAAACAGAGAAAATAGCCTTGGCAGTAAAGGAAATTTGGCATGATACTTTCTGTCAACCTATTCACTTTGTCATTTCGTATACAGAAGCATTTTTTCAATATTTATACAATTTGTTTAGCGTAAAATGTCATTTATCCTATTTTATATACAATCAGAAGTAATTTGCATAGTTGCCAACCTCCCGATTTTTTGCATACCAGTAAAATCATACAAAAAATTTCGCTTTATTAAATAGTAGAAATTGCATGATTACATTAAACAAATATTTTTTCATAAAAATACTGGTGTGGAAAAAATCGGGAGGTTGGAATCTATGAATAAAAACAATAATAATATACGTATAATTAAAATACGCATATAAACAAAAAAATCATCGAATTTGTTTCCATGGCTGTTTATGTCATTTGGCACCAAATCTCACTTTCTGATGCCCGAATTGCGCCAAGCTTTTTAAAAAAGCGTCAAGACCCCTATAATAGAAAAGCACCAAAAGTTCATTGGAATTGTTTTCATAACTTTTGGCAACAAATCTATGTATATTAACGAATCTATCCCTTTTCGAAGCTCGAATTGCGCCAAACCTAAAAGCAAAGGATCCTATACTGGAAAAGTACCCGATTTTCTTATGGGCAATATTCAAGTGACATAACATGGTGTAAAATTATCTCGGATAGTCAATTTGTTTAAATATCTCATCAATTGATGCCGAATAAATGCAGGCATGCATGCATGCATGCACAAGATATTTAATTAATTTTGCATGATAAATAATTATTAGAAAATTCGTATATACATATTAATTAAAATAAATAATTTACATATTTAAAATAACATGAACATATGCATGATGGTGCAGTAAAATAGAGAGAAAATTAAAACCTGTTACTGAAAATGTCTATAACATAGTACTTTTCAATACCGTGGTTCTTAATGTTATTCTCAAGCAGATGGAATATTTCTCATGCTTAAACGCAAAGGAAGAATATAATACACATCGTTGTTATAAAAGTCCGAGAGGTAGCCACAATTTAAACCTAACCATTTTATGCAAGCTGGTTTTCAAGTTGTAATTGATTTTACTCATCAATCCCGAAAACAGTCGTCAGTTGTCGCAACAGCTGTGTATGAGGCCATGATAATCAAAAAATGCCCCATTAAAACGTTAAAAGCATGGCAACCCAATTAGAGATTTACCAGTATTTTTAAAACAAAGCACGCTGTCATGTTTTTAGAGGCCTCGAAGTCTGAACTGGGGTTGGCGAGCGTAGCTCGCAGGGGGTAGGCCCCCTAGTATATATATATATGTTAAAATTTAATTTTAACCAAACATGGTAAACAAGTTTATCAATAATTTATTTTTTGCTGTTATTATGACTTTTCTCTAATGTTAAAAAAAATGTTTTCATTGAGTTGGTGTTATTGTTGAGCATTTAGACCTGTACTGATCGCTTAAAAAAATTTCACAGTGAATGAAAATTTCAAATTCCCCACCTCTTTATCCCTGCATTCAGGTATGAACTTCCAAGGATGATATCTTTTGGGATAAAGCATATTTTTCTTTGCTTCACATTGATGAAAACATAAAATTTTTCAAATCCTGTAACAATGTGCTACAGAAACATTTTCTTTGGTCTACATGTAGCCTTTCCCTGTCTATCTTTTCTGATTGAAAAAAAGGTTGAAAAAAAGTCTTGGAAAATGCACATTTTTCCTAACCCCCCCCCCCCCCCCCAAAAAAAAAAAAAAAAAAAACAATAAAAAGATACTAGTAAAAATGCAAAACGCAATGACTTATTCCTCAACTTAATATATTACACTAGAACCTCAATTTTACATTTTTCACCGGACTGGGTGAAAAAAAAAACATTCGACACTAAAAAACATAAAATACGGGAAATGGGTAAACTATTGAGTCACTTATTTGGGTTTTAAAAAGTCTGTGATTTCAGTTTGCTTGTTGTTTTTGTCTCTAAAGTCTCTTCTGCTGTTTTCTGTAGAAAACCTTGAAAGAGTGAATCATGCCTAGATCATATAGTTGGAGTTGGCTTGTACATTTGGCAGGAAAGAACTCAATTTGAATATTTTTTAAGTTCAAATTGAGCGGTACATTGATCAATGAATAAAATAATCTGCTGCTTTTCTAGACCCATTCTTCAATCCAATTTTCTTAGAAAAATTTCAAAAATAACTCTTGTCAGCCAAGATTTCTTGTTTGCATCATAACATGTTGGTAGGTTCTTCACATTTTTAAAACACTAGACTCTTTTTAGACTCTTATCGATAACCAACAGAATTAGTTTTTCACTTCTGTATGCTTTAGCACATAGCAAGGCAGTTAACTGCATTTTCGATATTTTTCAACCATTGCATAATTCCCCTTTCATGTTTAACATTTTATCAGACAGAAGAGAGAAAAAGGGGTCAGTTTCATCAGTGTTAAAAAGCCTTTTGCCGTATAATTTTCTATTAAAGATGGCAAAGGGTTCTTTTTCCATTCTTGAATCGTCACAGGATCAGTACTCACAGATTCTCTGCAAAGTGATTTATATGTTAAATTGTGTCTTTTTTTTTTAACCTATCTATCCATCCATCCGTTAGAAGCTGTGGAATGCTTGAGACCAAGAAGAAATTTCTAATGCTTTTTCTTTCATAATCGTTCCATTGATAAAGACATTACATGAGCGAGCTACCATGAACCATTCAAACAGAACTTTTTCTAGTTCATCGTATGACAAAGTCTTTAAAGTCTTTCTCTTTTTTGCAGATTCTCCTACTTTTTCTGATTTCAGTTCCATCGCTTGCTGTTTTAATATCATTTGCAAACTTGACGGGCTATTCAAAGGATTTTTACAAGTTGGACTTTTGTAAAATGAAAATTTCTTGATTTTTCAATTATGGATGCCTTTTCGGCAATAGACAAACATTTGCATTTAGAAGTCATGAAATTACAGAGTCACTATCATTAACTTACAGGATAGTGTAATTGCTGCCTGTACAATATGGTTCCAAAAGGTCCCATATACATTAAGGGAAATTCTTGCTATCAATTACCAATATACAGTAAAACCTCCATAACAGACACTCCCGAATAGCGGACACATCTATTTAATGCACACTTTTCCAATCCCCACTCCCAAAACCTAAATTTTTGTATGTTTAACCTCTGAATAGCGGACCGGACATTCCGAATAGCGGACAGTAGTTTTGGCGATAAAGGATGAAAAATGATTTTTAATGAGAAAGAAAATGGGAAAAAAATAAAAAGCCTCTAAATTTATCAGACCAATGCGTCAGAAATTTTGTGACCACAGATAAATGTAGGGAAAATCCTCAGTGGCCAGGAGAATCTCCCAGTTTTGCAATAGAAGCCATGAAATTACAGAGTCACTATCATTAACTTACAGGATAGTGTAATTGCTGCCTGTACAATATGGTTCCAAAAGGTCCCATATGCATTAAGGGAAATTCTTGCTATCAATTACCAATATACAGTAAAACCTCCATAATGGACACTCCCGAATAGCGGACACATCTATTTAACGGACACTTTTCCAATCCCCACTCCCAAAACCTAAATTTTTGTATGTTTAACCTCTGAATAGCGGACCGGACATTCCGAATAGCGGACAGTAGTTTTGGCGATAAAGGATGAAAAATGATTTTTAATGAGAAAGAAAATGGGAAAAAAATAAAAAGCCTCTAAATTTATCAGAGCAATGCGTCAGAAATTTTGTGACCACAGATAAATGTAGGGAAAATACTCAGTGGTCAGGAGAATCCCCCAATTTTGCAATATATTTTGTATCGATTACTGTGTGATTCTTGAGACTTAATTGACATACATTATTCAAAGCTTCAAAATATATTAACACCATATTTATCGTTTTCTGAATATATTGAGTTCTGCGTACTCTGAATTTAGTGTCTTGTGTTGTGATTAATGTTTCGAGAAAAATCTCAAAACGACAGTGATTAACTTTAAAAGAAAAATTTGAAATTGTAAGTGTAAATGAATCTGAAAACCAGAAATTGAGTTTACAGATACTTGCCAAACGTTTTAAAATAAGTAAAACACAAGTGAGAGAGATTTTACGAAATAAAGAAGAAATAAGGAATTTGTGGATTACTAACTCTAACGAGAACATCAAAAATGTGAAATTGAGGAATACGGATTCCATTGAAATTGATTCTATAATTCTGAATTAGTTTACTTCACTTCGTTCAAAAAAATTCCTATCAGTGGGCCTTTGATTCAGGAAAGGATTTAGAAGTCGCCAAAGAACTCGGATTACATGATTTTAAGGTTTTGAGTGGATGGCTGGAAAAATTCCGGTATCAGCACAACATTACTTTCAAAACAATATGTGGAAAAGCAAAATCTGTAATTCTTAAAAAGTGGAGGATTAGCATGAACGAATGCAATTAATTTGTGAAAGATATGAGGAGAGAAACGCCTAAAATTAGTTAATGTTCCCGATGCTCTCAAATTTGGATTTCTTCAGCTGTAAAAAACATATAACCGGACAGCATACGACAATGTTTCAGAAAACAGACTTTATATTAAACGAAAATGAAACTTATTTCCGATAGAAATGAAAAATTAAGTGCAATAAGTAAATTAATGGAATGTATCAGGAGTGAAAAACTGCCAAAATGTTCATCAACATTGATGAGGATTTACTGAAGAAGAATCAGTTTATGTAGGCGATTATATTCCTCCAGAATCTTCGACAAAAGCGGGCTCTGTTAGTGATATTAATCAGATACTGAAACTAGAGGGTGTTTCCTGCAATATCGAGAATTTCCAAAAAGAGGAAAAATACAGTGAGCAATGACGTTTTTTTTTTAAATTGTAAAAAAAGATAATTCAGAAGAATTAAAACTACTGATAGAATTAAAACTTCACATAGGAAAACAAGTCACATGTAATCGCAAGCAAAAGCAAACTTTTGTAACAGATTTATTTCATAAGAATGTAATAAACAGTGGAAAAATGTAAGTACAATACCATTTCAGTTTTATTGCTTAGAAAATTATTTTAATTTCCGATTAATTATATAATAGAGGTTATCGGACATAAAAAAGCCAATTAAAGAAACATTAAGCATTTCTTAGCGATATTATGAATTTTTGAGGTTTTTCCAATAGTGGACACCTCCGAATAGCGGACAATTTCTGCGCTCCCGAGGTGTCTGTTATTTAGAGGTTTTACTGTATTATTAAATTTTAGGAACTGAACAAAAGAAATTGATTGATAATTAATAGTAAGAGAGAAAGGGTTCTGTTTTAAATTAATTTACTTGACATTTTAAAGATATATAGTAGCATGATCTTTGAATAAAAATAATGATAATAATTATGAATTTCCATAAGGAAATAATTTGAGCACTGAAATGATTACTCTGAATCTTAATTAAATATGAAAGATAACTTGATTATTTATTAGGTGAGACAAAAATGCAAAGGAAGTAAATGCAATAAGAATATATGGAAAACATGGCAATAATAAATCAATACTAGAATATTAAATCACGTATAAATATAAAGGATCAGTGTAAGGCAAAATGATTGTTGGTTGCACAAATACCTAAAAAAACTAGAACTTTTTTCCTTATGGGCTTAGCAACTGATCCCATGGTGAATTAAACTGCATTATTCTTTTCTTGAAAATCTGTATTCATCTGATCACAGAAATTTCCGCACTACACATTAGAATATTTATTTTCATGCACAAAATTTAAATTATTCACCATGTGATATATTTTGATTGCACACTTTAATTTTCTGATTTCTGAAGAATTCACATGGAGCAACTAAAATCCGCATTGCATAGAATTTATCCCACAAACCAGATATAAATTATCTGAAGCTATCTATTTTTGTGGTTGATGAAACTTTGCACGGATTTATCGTGAAGCATATATTTCACTTCTAGAAACTGTAGTGCACACAAAAACTATGTGACACAGGTTGAGCACGAATAATGAGTCACACACATGATGATGTAAAGACACTATCTCCTCTAGTTGAGTCAACAAAATACTGCGTAGAAAGTCTCAAAATCCACTCACTCAGAAAGCACTGTGGAGGAAGTATGTAAATTCTTTCATTGAAGAAAATCTGCAAAGAAGCCATCAGAAATTTGGCAGATCAGTACCCATATATTTAATGCAACTTTTTTAGCTAGCAAGCTACGAACAGTCACTTCACAGGTTAAACTGTCGAGCCGCTGCAAACACGGAGCAAAATTCCCTCCTAATCACATTATCACTTGTGTTGCAAATCCTTAGAAGGGAAACTGGGAAGAAACTCATTTTTCTCCCCTTTATTCCATGACTTGCGTGCCGGGGGTACAGTATGCAGGCATACAGTAGAGGCTGAAAAGTTTGCAAGGCAAAGGGTCAGGAACTTTATGTGAGTGTACACACTGAAAACACTTGGACAAAGACTTAACCTTTATCTTTTGCATTGTTTTGCATGACAGGCAGTCCGATTCTCCACAGGTATGTGTATAGTGCGTGGGTCCCTAATGGGCTCTTACTAACAGTAATGAAAGATACATCTAGTTGTTACATGTGAACTCCTGAACCACCTGCACTGCGATTGCAACACCACTCCTTTGTTTGAAGGGAATGCCTTTGCCTTCTTATCAATATTCTGTACTTTATAGAAGGTGGGAATGAAAGGGTTTATGAATATCAAGAAATCAACAATGAAGCAAGAGATGTTCCAGGAACTGGCGCACTTGAAAGGAAAATATAAACACGTGATAAATATAACACAAGTAATAAGTGAAAATATAAAACAATAAAAAAAAAATTAGAAGCCTCAAAATAAAACGTACAATACGGGAAAACCTTTATTACAAGGAACATTGAAACTGCGGAAAATTTAACATTATTGGGATATGGATTTCAAGGGAACAGAGATAAATTATGTTAAATGTGGCAAAATGTATGAAGTGGGAAACTTAAAATCAATGTTCTACTTTTTGTGCATTTGTAATTTTTACTAAATATTTGTTTTGTTTCATATCAAAACATTTTTTTTTCTGAAATAACATGGTTAACAAAATACTATTGCAATAAAGAAATCTAGTGAATTTTTTTTTGGCCCGAGTTTAACAAATCTGTCATATTAAAAGAGAACAAGTGGGTAAGTGTGATCGAAGATTGCACTAAGGGTTTTGTTTAATATTCCTTTCAAAACACTTTATTCTTTCTTTAATAAATCAAATAAATGTCATTTTCCAAAAAAAAAAAAAAAAAAAAAAAAAAAAGTCATGTTTTTTATAAAGTAAAAATTTACTGTTCTATTTTTCTTGTTTTTTCAAAAATCTGAACTGGTCTGATAGCAGGCAGGGCCCGCTATTATACTCTGTCATAGTAATATCTGTCATGTGGACTAAATGCGGTATTTAAAAAAAATCAATTTAAAATTTAAACATGTTGTATAGAGACCTACAAAATGTTAAAATATGTTAATATTTCCATAATCGGGTTTTTAGCTGACATCATATCTACTTGCTTTCTCTATTACTCATATTGACACTCTCTTTGTGTTATTCTCAAACATTTGAAAAAGTCTGTTAAACTGCCAATATGACATCAGATCAATTTTCTTTTTAATTCTCTAATGACATCATATTAACCAGCTTTTGGTACTTTACACATACTCATACTCCTTGTATCATTGAGAAATGTTTGAAAATTTCCGTTTTATTACCAGTATGACATCATACTAATCTTTTTTCAACTGGTGAAACTTTTTATTTCATTTTCATTTTTCACATGGAAATCTTTCAATAGAAAATTATTGCTGAAAGAATTTTCTTGTGGATTTTTAATTATTGGCAACTGCTATAATGAAAAATGTTTAAATTTAATTCGGAAAAGGCTTTTAGATCTTTGGTTTTTTATCTCTCTATATTAAAATAATAAGATTTTTTTAATTTTATGGATTTCAGCTTCATACTAGGCATTCAGCTATAAGTATACAAAATTTCAAGTCTGTAAGTTATATAGTTTCTGAAAACCGGCTCTGTGATGGGCAGACAGCGTAGCGGAACGAATAGGGTTTTGTGAGATGAACGAAACCCTAAAAAAGAATGCTATTGGTTTTTTCATTTCACTCTTTGTCTTTTTTATTACAGTATTTATTCATGCTATTTCATCTATAAATTTTGTTTAATATTTTAAATGTAAAAAAAAAAATGTGTTTAAAATATTTGATAACATTTTCAAAGGATATAATACAACATACAAGTTTTTATTGCTTTATGGTGTTTCAGTTAATGTGGTAATTTTTTTTCAAGTGCTCCAATCGGTGTGGGAAAATTTTGGTTAATGTGCAAAACACAGTGGCTTATCTGTCTTTTGCCAGACAAAATTATGCCAAATTGGTCTGAAAATGATAAAAAATCTGATGAGAATGAAATTCAAATCGAAATTCAACTTGAAATCAAATTTCTTATTACTGTAAAATGTATTTTGAAGTGAAGAAAAATAATGCTGTTGACAATTGATAAGTTTATGCTTAAATAAGTTATAGGTATGAAAGTTTGTAGTAAACAAATTGTAATACACTGTTTAAAATCGAATTGTGCAAGTTTTTAATAATGAATCTGATAGCAAGTAAACCAACATAATAAATCTAAATAGTTGTAGTAATGCTGAATTAAATTTAAGTTTGATTTTATGTTTTTTAATTGTGATTTATTAAATTAAATCACAACTTTATATTAGTGGAAGTTTATGTAAATTGGGTAAACTTAATTTTAAAAAGTTTAAAATTAAACCATGATATGTTCTATCAATAACACATAAAAAATTAATAGTATAATTTATCATTATATTGCATATCTACGTGCATTGGGTTTTTAAGAAAGTTGTTTGTAGATTTATTCCAGTTTCTCCATTAAATGTTTGTTTTGATTAATGCAACTATATTACAATGACAATTGACCAGATTAATCAAGGAAGACCTGTATTGTAAAACCTACTAAATGGCAGAATTGCAAGGAACCAGAAAATGACAGATTTCTAACTTTTTAGATACACTGTCCCTTTTGTGTTTTATTGTATTTGCTTTGACATAGAAATTGTATTTGCTTGAACATAGAAATTTTCCAGTTAAGGCAGATTTTCATTATATGCAAGTTTTTTTTCTCATAGGTTTTACTTTATATATATGTAATTACTGTATGCAATGATTTCTTAACCTTGACTGCAAATGTATAAAAGTGCTTGTATAGTATGGCAAAGTTTCTGGTTGCTTTACTTTTCAATGAATTAATTTTTTTCCCCTTTAGATCATAAAGAGTTTGGAATTAAACATGTCTGTGCCAGAGTTTTATGAGTATATGAGAAAACAAGAGCATTTTTGTTACCAGACTGTTGTGAGTAATATTTTTATTACTTTAAGTTGGATTTTAAATTAAAGCAATAAATAATCTTATAATGTTTTTTATTCAATGTAGTGTCTTACTGGTCCTATATAACTTTTATTAGTAGGTTTTAGTTAGCCAGGTGCAAATCTTGCTGATAGCAGATTTTTTCATTTTGGTGATTTCTCATATTATTTAATCGAACTGAATATTATTTATTCAAACTAAATTGAAAATTAATTCACACCACCATATTTAAATGGAGTTAATGAGTTTTATGAAAAAGAAACAGCAGAACAACTCTCATAGGTTTCCTTCAAAATATAAAGTTTCTTTTCTCTGCATTTCTAGAAAAATTAATATGAGATATTTCAAAGATATTTAACAAAGATGTATCAATTATAAACTACACAAAAATTCATAAGTTTTCTAAGGCTGCATGTGTGTGTATTTCTCGAGCATTTTATTTTCTCTAACATAACACAATCAGAGCAAAGACTCTTAAAGTATTACATATATTTCTTTGTAGTCTTTTCTAAAATTAATGAATATACATTTCTCTATATAATTGTTAATAAAGAAAGGGAGAAGAGGGAAACTACTTTTTTTTTTTAAATATCGCATTTAGTCCACATGACAGATATTATTATGACAGAGTAAAATAGCAGGCTTCGCCCGCTATAGAGCTGGTTCAGGTATTTTTTTTTTTAAAAAAAAAGACTTAAATTTTTACTTAAAAAAAAACATGACTTTCTTTTTGGAAAATGAAATTTATTTGGATTTATTAAAGAAAGGATAAAGTGTTTTGAAAGGAATATTAAACGAAACCCTTAGGGCGATCTTCAATCATATTTACCCTCTTGTTTCTTAATTCAAACTGAATGAGAATCTTTAATTTTTTTATACAATTCCTTAAAAAATAATTTTGTCCTTAAAAAGTGCTTAGAAAATCTTTTTTATTTTTTATTTCAGAAAAAAATTGTAAGAAAATGATGGCAGAAAAGCTTACAAATCAAGTTTGTAAAATCAAAGTCATTGAATTGGTATTGTAGAATTGAATCTATAGTTTTTACTTTGAGTACGTCTATTTCATTTCCCATTACCTCATTCCACTATTTTATGCCAAAATAGGCAATGAAGAGAGGTACCAATATTTAAAACAACAGTTACTATTTATAAAATGAAGGGTGCAATTTATAAAAATTCAGTTTAAAAGCAGGTACAAAGGTGTAAAAAGATGCAGAAATACTGCTTTTTCTCATTTTTTATTCATTGTAACTTGCTTATTATTATTTTTAGAGTAATATTTCAGTAAGTGTTATGGACACCTTCTAATTTTTGTTTTTAGAATCTTAATTTTGTATTAATCTGTCTGTTTGCTATCATTTTTCTTCTGCCATTGCTCTTTATTCTGTGTTATTTAATGATAACATATTTACAGGAAGAATTATTAGAGAGTTATAAAGGAATAATATTTAATGACATTGAGCCCAAAATACCCAAGCTTTTCAATTATTTGCCAAAATCAAAATTAGTGTAAGTATTTTTACATTTTTTAAGTTTAAAGTATGAATATAGGATGAAATTAAAATGTAAATTAACGTAATTAATTTCAAGGTGATTTTTAAATTCATGCTCCGCTAATGCTAATCTTAGCAAATATTTACCTTTAGTTGATACTATGTTATAACATATTTATAAATGAGAAATTCTTAAGAATGTATTTTTTTTTTTAGATCTGAATATTAATGGGAATTTGCTATAAATAGCGTTTCTCACTGCCTTTTTTTACCCATTCATATTTACCATAGTCAACTCATACTCATTAATTACATTCATCCATGCTTTTATTATTCAACCTTTTATTCAACCCATTCACATCTTCAAATCATCTTTATTTATAATAAATCTTTATAATTTAAACGTACTTGGTTAAACTGTACTTCAGCTTTGTCTCACTTTAATTAAAATCATCCTCTAATTATGACGCTTGCATTTCAGCATTCTGCCATTTTCTTTTCACATCATAAGTTCTTGCATCCTACACTCACCATATCAATAGACGTAATGACAATAGTTTTTCTCGTAATGATTTTCTCTAAACCAAGATTCGACAGCATACGCCAGTCATTTGAATCAATCTATATCATTTTATCATTTGCATCGATCCTGATGCCGCTCCGTGGTAGGACCGTTTGGTTGGTGTTGCTCAGAAAGGAGTTTTCGGATCATATAAATTTCCGATGCTCATGGCCATTAGGATACACTTCTTATTTTCCTGTTATGGCGATATCTTTCAAGAAACTAGATTTGGCTGGACTAACCTTGGATCAAAATAGCATTGATCTATGCTGGACTTTGTGTAGCTTTGTATGTCATCTCAAATTTGAAACAGGGTTTGTGTGCTCATGATGACATTTCCATCTTGTGCTATGGTTGCAGCCTGTCAGACATATGTGAGTTAGAGATGCCAAGTTGGGTATCGTCTTCATAGCTCAGTGGTAGAGCCTTGGAGTGTTATTCCAAGGGCCTAGGTTCGATTCCTGGATTGGACATTTTCCACTCTGTCGGTTTACACTCAGTTTAGCAATGTAAAAATTCACATGTTTATTATTCACCCAGTATAGTGTATGCTTATTCTATATAATGTGTAAAATTATAAAGATTATATTTCTTAATATCTAGGCACAACATAATTCTCAAATCCTATTTTGTGAAAATTTGTCAATAGCTAGATATCTTGTAAAATATTTGCAGAAATTCCTCTAACCAGTGGTCCCGTGCGAAGATTTCACACTACAGTTTAATATTTTTGAAGTGAAAACTTCTTTAGGCGCGTTGGGCATTTTTGAGATGGGAAAAAACCACTGAATTCGCGACACTGTTACCGACACCACTGTATATGTTGCCAATTCATACAATGAAGCGAAAGTATCAAAAGGAAATAGTTCACGTGCAGAAAGCGAAATGATTGGTATTATGAATAAAAATAATTCAGAAAATAATTTCAAGATAAATTTAGCACGTGCGGTGAAAACAGATAAAAGTGACTCAACTCGCGAGACTAAATCAAAAGATGAAAATGAAATAACAAAACACGGAAAATATTATAATTTAACGAGCACGAGAAAAATCGACGGAAGTAATCTAAAAAAAAATGAAAATAATGAAATATTTCACGAAAGTTTTAAGAAACGTGGTTACCGATACGGAAATGAAGTGAAATCATTTTATAGAAAAGAAAAGTTTGTTGATGTTGATAGAAATTATAGATACTGCAAACAATACGTGCAGTATGAAGATAGAAAAAAGCATAATGTTCACGAATACCGTAAACAAGACAGGCAGCAAAGAAGTCATTTTTGGAGTGATAGGAAGCTGGAACCCTATTTTGCAGATAAATGTTATTACAAAAGATATGAAACTAGATCCCATGGAAGAAATGATGAATGTATTGAGAGTTGTTTAAATTGTGGATGAAAATTCATAAGTTTCATTGGTATTCATTTCAAAGAATACCAATTAATTAAATTTTATATTTCATTTATTTGTAAATTTACGTTTTAAGAAATAGATTGCAATTTTTGTATGTAAAATAATATGCATTATTTTTCATGTACAATAGCGCATTAAATGAAAATTGTAATATAATTTTTGTGGTAGTAGTTTATAATAATGAATAAAAAAAACACTTCATTTAAAAGTATTTCCTGCGCAATAAAACGTTTCCTGACGATTAAAAAAAATACACACGTAATTGTTCAAGTTTTCACTTCTGTCGGCACTCCCGGAGTGCCATTGTTTTTTTTTTTAGATGCAGATTTAAACTTTTAAAGAAAAACTAAGAATAAAAATGGAAGGATAATATCTGCAAACAACATTAGTCAAGTCAGATTATCTTATTTATTCCATCAAAGTTACAGTAAAGAACCGATCAAAGATAACAAAAGACATGCGCAAAAAAAATAATAAATTACAATTGTATTTTAACTGCATTAGAAAATGATGTCATCAACATCGGGGAAAACACAGGACAAAGAAAAATAAATTGAATAAATAAAAAATACAATTTAATATAACAAAGCATACATTTTAGGCTACATGTGATGTCCTGCCGATTCGAATGATCAATGGTGTCTTTTTCTTCTAAACATTTGAACTTGAATTTTTCTTTTTAATCATGAATATAAAATAAACACGTGTGAAAATTTATCATTTTTGTACTATTTAATTTATTTTATAATCATTGTTGAGCATGATATAATGTGGTATTTTATTTTTGTGGCAACACTGATTTTAGAAAAACCTTTTATTTCATTTATGAAACAAAGCTGATTTAATTCTTAATTAACTGCAATTCTTAATGATAAAACATGCTTTAACGAAATGTGAGTGTACTATGTCAGAAGCCTGTTCAAATTCCTTTTACATGATATCTCATTCATCATTCTATGTAATGTTTTATATTTGCTTAGAAAAAGGGATGTTGACAACAGAAATAATATATATCATCAGATTTCCAGTCTATTGGCATATTTTAGAAAGCATGGCTTGGCACGAATTTAATTTCATGTTGTAAACTGTTGTTTTTTATGTGTGTGACAAACATTTACGCTTGAATTTAAACATTTGCCTTTGTGTTCATATAACTGCTGTTTGTGTAATTAATTATGTAAACCATGTTTATGCAATTTATACATGAATATAAACATTACTCATGTTTATATAACTGTTGTGAACATCATTTGTTTGATGCCTAGCTTCACTGCAAACCCAATTATAGAACTTTAGCGAAATATTTTCAAGTCTTTCTAAACTTTTTTTATAAGATTTTATAAATATAAAATTTAACTCTCTTTAACTCCTTTCAACTAAAGTAGATTTCTGACAGCATTCAGAAAGAATGTCAAGGTTACATGAAATTATAAATACAACAATCTGGGGAATATTGGAGATGAGACAGAATATTATATAAACTATAGAGCAGGGTAGATTAAAATGGTTTTGAATATGTGTGGTTTGCTAGTAAATGCCTGTCAAATTACTTAGACTGAATTTATACTGGTAGAAGAACACGAGACAGGCTGAAGAAGAACTGGAAAAATATAGTAGACAAAACTCTAAATTACTATGGACAGAATAGCCTCATAGGAGTTTTTTCATTAAAGCAACCCACTATTTAGAGAACTTCTAGAGAAGAACTACTTAAAAATTCATTTTTTAATTCAAATATTATTTAGTTTTTATAGAATTTTTAAGAAATTAAATTTAATCTTCTGTTATGTTGTTTTTTAGAGTTAAACCATTTCCCTCATCATCACCTAATGTTCCTCAAGCATATTATCTTGCTGGGACACTAGAAGAGGATAAACCAGGCACATTCCTCCTAAATGTCACTAATCTGAAATCCTCGTAAGTATAAAAAGATTTTTGTTTATCATTTGTTTATTTTTTTAATTAGCCGACCTGCCCGGCATTGCCCTGGCTCGTGATAATAACCTTAAATAAACCCCAAATTTGTATTATTTTGTATCTTTAACCGATTTTGTAAGAATTAAAATTTTTAATGACAAAATCATGAAAAAATACTGATAATTAGTGGTAAAAGTGCTCATAAAAAATAATTTTCTTTTTTTTTCATAGGGTCATTTCATAGTTTAAAAAAAATAGTTTTTGCTGTCCAAACTCACAAATTTTTTATGGTTATAAATATAATGGTTTTACAGCCCATGTAAAAATTATGTCAGAAATATTGTTATCTAGTTTTAAAATAAATATGTTTTCTTCTTGCTTTTTTTTGGTTTTTGCGTTGGGTCCATTAACATAACAGAAAAAAATAGTTTTCATCATCCTAACTCTCTGAAATTTTAGTAGTTTATAAATATAACTCTATCCAAGTCTTGTATAAAATTTTGTGAAAATATATGCATATTAAATAGTGAAAATGTTATCTGAAGTCGAGTGTGGCTGCGCAGAAACACCTCATTTGATTGCTATATTTCCCCTTTGTCACTATCACTGTATGGGCATTACTTTACTCCTATAAATTACCATTTCAAATAGTTTCTATCTTTATTTAAAATATAAATCATTTCTTTATTTACAGTATAAGTTATATTTTGTTATTTACAATAAATCTTTTATTTAAAGTTATTTTCCTTATATCTTTAACAGATTATAATATTCTTTATTCCATAATTTCTATTTCTTTAGTTTTTCCGAAATCTTCATTTCTTGTACAAACTTTTAATCTCATTTACTGCTGGCACTCTCACCTCAAAATATTGGACTTCATTCGGCGTTTCCTTTTGTGTAACTTGCAGTACTGTGTGGTTCTGATTAGAAAAACCCAGAGTAGATTTCTGGTTTTCGAAGGTTCCAAGACATGTAGGAAGGGAACTTCATCTGTAGGAGCGGATGAACAAAAGACTGTGATAATTATCGGGTATAATCAATTGAACGGCAGAAAATTGGCATGAAAAGAAAATGCCAGACTTTCCAAAAATAAAGTCAACTGACCTGTTACCCTGGCAACAGGACTGGGCCTAGACTGGTTCCAGAGTCTTTCTTAACTCAGCCATACAGTAGTTACTTTACCTGCTACGAGAAGTCACCATATCTCTTGTTTGACTGCGACTTATAATGCACGTCACTGATACTTGTTCTAGAAGCCATTTGCATTTTGCATAATGAAGTTGGTTTACGTGTCTGTACGATATAAAACATTTGGCAGACCGGCATTTCTTTACCTAGATGTGCTTCTCCTAACATGTAGATGAGACATAGGTCTCAGGGAAATTGGTAGTAATGTTTGTTAAAGTTCTTTTAGCTGTAAGTCATTTTTACAATTTAATTATATTTACATGTTCACGTTTTTAATAGCTTTATCATTTATTTATATCGCTTCTGTTTTGAATCAGCATAATCCTTTAAGCTGATTTTATGTAGTAGAACTTTTGATATTGCTTTTTGACATGGTTAATTGTATTTGTCTGGAGAAAGCAAGTATTAAATGTCATGTTGTGTTGGTTAGTTGAGCGTCATGCCAGTGAGGATTTTGAAGACTATTTTTCTGCTTTTTATTTCTTCATTGCTTGTTAATGGCAATTGATGAGGAAATATGTATTCTTGTGAGCTGCTTTTTCTGTGGAAACCCTGTATGATTCAAGTTCATTTCCTGGTCTGCAATATCTTTTAACGTTGGTTGTGAAGTGCAAGAATGTGGTTTGTTGCGCCATTATATTTAAACCTATTTGAAGTGAGTCGAGTGTAAATCTTCTTAAGATGTTTGTTTATCCTTCAACTTAAAGTGTTTTTGAAGTGAGCTACTAATACAGTGATAAAGTAGTAAATATAGTGGTGTATTTATTTAACATTTCCTTTCAAGCTCTGGAGCACTGGTTAATTTATTCAATTTAAAATTCGAATTGCTTTTCCTTCACTGAAAGTACTTGTACTCAATTGTCATTAAGTTACCTTATATTTTTTAATGGCAATTCATATAATCTATATAAGATATTTTTCTGCTAAGATGTTTTTCGAAAGTTAAAATGGTATGTAATTACAACCACCTTTATTATGTGTTTTACTTTATCTTATTTAATTGTTTTTAATAAACCTTAAGTTATTTTAAACCTGTTTATTTTCTTTATACCGTCACACATATATCTTAACTTATGTTTTCAGGAAGTTCAACTTTTAATTCAAGTATAGTAATTTATTCATTTCAGTAAAATTTTTCTATTTAAGTTAGGTACGTTAGCAAATACGTTTTTCCATTGTAATTGATAATTCTATTAGTTTAAATTTCAACCTTACTTAAATGTAATTTCTCTCACTGTTATGGGTCAGTCCCTGACCTATATAATAGGGTGGGTCGAAAAAAACGAAATTTATATAATCGAAACGTAATAGTGTGGGAAAGTTGCCATTGGTAATAAGGAATAAATTTGCCAAATATTACACCAAATGGTTAATATCTTTTACCGCCGCAAGGGGGGCAAAGTTTAAAAAAATCGCAAAAAATTGTTTTTTTTTCAAAAAAATAAATAAATTATCCAACCATGCCAATACAATTTCTAATAGAATGCAACAGCTACATCAAGATATTAGTAATAATCCAATAAAATTTCATTATGGTGAAATCATTTCTATTACTGCCGCTGGGGCAGTCAAAATTTTGAAAAAACGGCAAACATTTCAATTTTCCGTTTTTTCTAATTTTTTTTATTTTTATTATGTGTCTATAATTAAATAAATTTACACTATAGCTAGTAATAACTTATAAAAGTCTAGTAATTTTCATCGTGGGTACTGCCAACCAGGGGCGAGATGGGCCCGTCCCCCCTAAATTTGAGAGAAAGGGGCTTTTTGAAGGGATTTTGGGGATTTTCCGGAACTTTTTAGGGATGTTTTTGTTGGGAGGGGGGGGGGGGGGCAAAAGGGAAAAATGAGGGTGGAGTATGTAAAAGAATCAACTCCACCAAAAAAATCACCAAAATTACCATAAAATCGCAAAAAAATTTCTTCAAAAACCCTTTTTTCCCAAATTTAGGAGGGAAGGGCCCCTCTCGCCCTTGGTTGGCAATCCCCCTCATCAAAATTACTAAACATTTTTTTTTAGTTATTACTAGATATAATGTAAATTTTTTTAATAGTAGACATATAATCACAGAAATCACTCCTCACCAGCCTTCTAAGGGACGTAACAAACAAAACACAACTCAATGTATTCACAACAAAATTAATTGAAACAATGCAAAATGCAGCGCGCACGTCCTTTAGACTAAAGAACACTCGGAGAACACCAATCTTCTCATTTTGGACCTCCGAACTAAAAACTAAACGTAATCATCTCACGGCACTAAGGAAGAAACTTCGAAATCTTAGAAACACTGATCTTGACACAGAATACTATCGCACCCTCAGTGCCAACTACAGACATCTTTCGGCTAAATTTAAACGCAGTGTATTAGATGCAAGGAACACGGCCTGGAGGAAATTCTGTAGCAACCAAACAGACCCTTTCGGCACAGCTCAAAAATTCTTCACAGGCAAGTTTTTCACGCCTGATGAAATCAAGCTCGAACTACCGCCAAACAGATCATCCAGACAGCATAATATGGAGCACCTCACAACAACCCTTTTCGGCCCTTCATGTTGGTAATATGTCAAAAGATTAATATCCGGAATTAATTTCTATGACAGTTTATTTACATCATTTAAAAACTCATCCCGATAAAAAGTAATTATCTAGAATTTCAAACAGGAAATGAAAGTGCCTGATGCAAGATGAAGAGGTTTTTACAGCACGTGCTCTGAACAAGGAAGTGAAAGACTAAAATACGTATTAGTGACGTAAATTGACTTTACGTCATTACCATCCAATGAAAGAACTTAAAAATGATGTCACTATATAAGGACTAAGACTGTTGCATCTCTGCTTTATAGAACTTTAAGAGATTCTTTTTAATTCGCGATGGAAACGGTCATTATGTCATTTTCCCTTAAACTTAAATTGAAATAATGTTTAAAACTAAATTTTATGTAACTATTAAATGTAAGCTATGTAAATTAAATAATTTAACAGTATTATGAATATGTTTTATTAATTAATAATATTTTAACATTACTTAATCAGTTACATGGATATCCTACATACCAAGGATTTATATAGTGAGTGTGTGCAAAGCATAATGGATTAATACAAATTCTGGCGATTATGGCCTAGCGGTACAGAGAGGACGATTGCTGGAAAATAGAGGTAAGCAAATATCTTACCTATCTTTTGTTCCGAAAGATGAATTTATTATTTATATTGCTTTAGAAAGCGCAAAATTACTGATTACCGAGAAAATAACACTAACAAAGATTCTGAGACGTGAAAAATTCTAAAGTATATAAAAAATAAAAATAAAAATAGTGTCCTAGAATCCTCGAATACTTAAAAGAAATTAATTAATTTTAGATATATTCTAAATTAGAAAAATGGCAACCTTCAAAGAGGGAAGTATAATTGAAAAATTAAATTCCAGTAACTATGCAAACTGGAAATTCAAGGTGGAGATGCCCTTGATAAGAGAAGAGCTCTTTGAAGTTGTCACAGACGACCCACCTACTCCAATAACCCCGGAATGGTCGAAGAAAGATAGAAAGGCAAGAGCCTTGATTAATTTAAGTATTGAGGATAATCAAATCATCCATATTAAGCATTTACAGAATGCACGGGACACATGGAACACGCTTAAAAACATCCATGAGAGATCAAATCTCTCTAGCAAACTCTTTCTCCTCAGGAGAAATGAAATTTTATTGGAACATTACATATCTTGATGTATCTTTTGCATTCTATTTGAAATTGTATTGGTATGGTTGGATAATTATTTTTTTTTTTGACAAAAACATTTTTTTGTTTTTGCGATTTTTTGAAATTTTAGCCCTTCTTGCGGCGGTAAAAGATATTAACCCTTTGGTGTAATATTTTGCAAATTTATTCGTTATTACCAATGGCCACTTTCCCGCACTATTACGTTTCGATTATATAAATTTAGGTTTTTTTCGACCCACCCTACTGTATAATTAGTAAGTTGTTTTTCTTGTTGTCTTTATATTTCAAGTAATTTCAGTAAATATAGTTAGTTATATAAAGTTAAAGGTATGTTTTATTTTGCCAGTTTGACCTTAATGGGTCTGGAATTTAGTTGTGTGGTAGTAAATAAACTAATTTTATAAGTCCTCTTATTGTAAAATAAGTAGTATAAGTGGAGGGGGGGGGGGAATGTTAATTTTTGATTAAAATGTAGTTCAGATAAAAAATTAAAGACTATATTTTTATATAATAGTTAATTTAAATTCACAATATTTTAATAAAATGTAAGCTTATTAAATTTTTTTTGAAATTTTCATTTAAATATAAAATTTTTATAATTTTAACTTAAATTTATTATAATTTTAACTTAAATTTATTATAATTTTAACTTAAATTTATTGAATTTTTTTTTGAAATTTTCATTTAAATATAAAATTTTTATAATTTTAACTGAAATTTATTGAATTTTTTTAAATTAATTTTTTTTAAATAGTTGAGTAAGTTGGTACTTAATTTAGTTTTGATTTTGAGTGCTTCATGACATATTAGGAATGCATATGTCTTATTGAATAAATGATGAAGATATGCAGAAATTCAATGAAATAGTGAAGGTTAGTAAAATAAATGAAGAGGTTGGAGTTACTTTGAAGTTGAAGAAAATAGTTTTGATACTTTGCTATGAATTGATGCTCGATACAAATCTTTACTACATGCATGAAGTTTGATGTGATGTCTGCAGTTTATTTCTTACAGTTTTAAGTAAAGATGTGTTGTCATTAATGTTCAGAGAGTTGTTTTTCCCCAAGTATGAGTAAAACTGTGTTTCAGCAATAATTGATCAAGAAGTGATTTTTTTCTACCGGTGATAGGCGGTGGTCACAGGTTGGGCCACTGTCTGTGATTACTTTTTTTAAAACTTAACATTTTAATTAGCAGATCTAACTGATTCTAGTACTGTTCCTGTGTTGCTGTCAGCACTTGCCTTGAAGACGGTTTCTCGTCTGTTAATTTTCCAGTTATGAAAAATTTGACTACACGATTGTTAATAATTCTTTTAAGTGATATGTAAAATGCCCCATCATTTTAAAATTCTGCTTTTATCCCATTCATGTCTTTATTTCTTTTTATATGTTAATTATTATATATTTTTTAATTTTCTTTCATGGAATTTTTGTCTGAGATTTTCTATACTAAGATTAGAAATATTTCAAGAATTGTAGACTGACTGAAATTTTTAGATAAAAGTTTAAAAATGAAATTTTAAAAAGTGTTTAAGTGAATCTCCTTTTTAACTAATTTCTTCTCAATCGTTTGATTCGTTAGAGGCTTGAAGGAGCTGATTAACATGGCTAGATAAGTGTTCTTATTTAATACAGTATGTTCTAAGAAATTCTTTTTTGCAGTATATTCTAAAATTTAATTACTTTTTAAAGAGTCTATTCGGTAGGAATGGAATGAATGTGAGAAACTGAAAGCATATCTTAGAAATTTGTTTTTACTCCTTTAAAGATTCTATATCAGAAGCTACCGCATCTGATATAGAGAAGAAGAAACTGTATATCAAAAATGACAATAACTGTAAGAAAAATGATTGCTTTTATTGGTATCTGGTAAAGTAAAGATTTATTTTTTAAGCTTGTCTCTTTATTGAAAAGACTAAATAAGAATAAAAAAATAACTTTTTAATCTGCAGTTGTAATTTTTTCTCTCTCGTATTGGTACTTGAATTTTAAATTATTATTATAATTATTCCCATCAAATTAATAAATACATTTTCACCTGCAGTTGGTTTTGTGTTTATTTAATACTACTGCTTTAAAAAAAATAGTTTTGTGTGTATGTAAACAAAGAGGAAAAATGTTTGCTTGTTGAAGCCTTTTATTATTATTTTTTTTTCAGATGTAAGCTAATTTCTTTTACCTTTCACCTTAACAGACCGGGTTGTATTTGTCTTTGCAATTTACAAAAAGTGTTTGTTTTTGAGAATATATTTAAAATAGTCATGATTTCATGTATTTAATACATAATTTATTATACAGTGGAACTCCAGTTATACGTTTTACTCGGGACTGGAAAACAAAACGTATAACTGAGTAAAACGTACAACTCAATTAATGGTCTTCTGGAACCATTTTTTAAATATATCATAAAAACTTAGTTCTGCTGAGGAGTTTGATACCTTTTTATATCGAAAATGGAAGTTTCGTAAGCATGACTGCACCCATGACATAAATTTTCGGAAATGGAATAGAGTAGAAAAAAGGTACATAAGAAAAGTGTACATGAAGTTATTTTATTATAAAAGCTTTATTAAAGATATTTTAATATACATGGAGTACTTAAAAGAAATCATTGGAATCGCCCTCACATATAAATCATTTATCAGAAGACATTTCAGTACTTTACTGAATTTTGTTGAAAATTTTGTTGTTTTCTAATCTTTTATTGTTTCTTTTCGGCAGACTCGACATTTAACAGCAAACTTTGCATTTCTGTTAGTAATGCAGCCGCTTTACCGTTACTGTTTTTACTACTGACGAACCGCTTTACTACGTCAAAAACCCTTAGAGCAGCTCCAAAGTTAGAGTGAGATCTTTCAAATCATACTCATCCGACGCGTCGTCAATGTTTCCGGTTACAAAATGCATAAATGAGACAAAATTTCGGTCGGGGACGCAAAAACGTAACGTATAACTGAGGGAAATGTACAACTCAAAACGTATAACTCAGTTAATTTTTAATGGCAAGCGGCCGGGACCGCTGAATTGAAACGTATAACTGAGGGAAACGTACAACTCAGGTAACGTATATCTAGAGTTCCACTGTATATGAATATTACATATTTTAATTAAGAAAAGAAAAAATAATGAACACTTAATCATTAATTACAATTTAATTAACTAATCATAATAAATAATTGCAGTTGCAATTTTTAATTTGTAAATATTGTAACAAAAGTTAAAAAAAAAAAAAAAAAAAAAAAATCAATTTAAATAATCATTAGGTTAAAAACAAAAAGCTGATTTAAATTTTAAAAAATCCCCCTTTTTTAAAAATCAAGATTTTTAAAGGGACTGAGGAAAAGGGATACAAGCTTACTTTACTTTCACAAGGGACTGAGGAAAACTTCCTTTTCAAGACAGGTTTCTATGTTAATGGTGCATCATTTGTTATGTTTGTATTATATACTCTTTTTGCAGGATCAGAAAATTTTTCATTCAGAGTAGATTCCATTATAGACAAGTTCTGTTTTCATAGGTTTTACTGTATGTAGTATCTGTTGCAAAATTATGTTTACTTCTCCAAAATCTATTCCATTCCAAAATAGCTTGATTGCATCTCTGTTTCAGATGAGTGAGTTTAAAATTTTTTCTTAGGTGAAGATTCTGTTGAAAGAAACTTTGTATAAAAGTGATGTAATTTGCTACAGTAAAATTATTTAAATAAACTTATAAGTAGAAGTTGAAAAAGTTATTGATCACAAAACTTTTTTGTTACAGCCCTAAATATGATGCTGTCACTTTAGCATTACATGAAGCAATGCCTGGACACCATTTACAGGTATGTATAATTTGAAGCAATATTAATAAGAAATAATGCAATGATTTTTTATTTATGTATTTATTTAATTAAAAAAAATGGATATTTAACATATTTGTTTATTAAATAGCCTCAATCTATATTTGTAAGTTTTTGAGGATATAGGCTATATTCCAATTTAATAAAGTGTGTCTGCTAACTAGTCTATTTAAATCTACTGGAGTATTGACTATTTTGCTATTGTATAATTATCCTGATATTATTGTGCTCATCATTTGAGAATCTGGAATTCTCTATAGAATAAAGAGATTTGCAAAGGGCTATAGAAACGACTTTCTGGTGGATTAAGTATTCTTTTGACCGTAACTAAAACTGTAAGACTGTCCTAAAAGTAATATTTTTTATTAGTTTAAGCATGCATTGAATAAAATTTTAGTAATAAAAACAAAGGTATACATTCTCTGATTATTTTGAATGTATTATAAAGTTGTCCTAAAAGTAATTTTCTTTTACTAGTTTATGCATTCATTGAATAAAGTTTTAATTATAAAACAAAAGTGTGCATTATCTGATTGTTTTGAATGTGAAGTTGTAGTCTGTGTTAGCGTTATTTTCTTACTTCCTTTGTCCTTGCCTACTCCTTCTTAAACCATATGTTTTATATATAGAAGTAGATCTTTTTTCTTCATATGATAAGTATATAATCAGAATAACTACTTTCTGCTACTAATTATCTGAGAAATAGAGCTGCTAATTAATTACTCTCGAAACTATAGTTGTGTTTTTCATTCAGAAAGATATACTATATACATATATAGTGTTTCACTATATAAATTTCCAATTGCTTCTTGTAATAATTTGCACCTTCTGCACATTGGGTTTTTTTTTCTCTCCACATATCTTTAAGTATTTTTCCCCCACTTATTTTAATTTTGAGAATCTTACATTTTTGGATATATATATGTATTGTATTATAATTATTGTATCATCTATTGTCGATTATTTATGTGATTTAATGGTTATTATTAACAAAAATTTTATTATATATATTACACCTCTAGTTAATTTATTACCAATCATACATTTTCATATTTCTAATTTTAAATAACCACTCCTTTTGCTCTAATATGTTGTCAAATATTTTTCAAAATCTAAAATGTGTCTAACTCTTTCTACAACTGTTAAAAAAAAAAAAAAAAAAAAAAAAAAAAGAAAAGAAAGAGAGAAATTGTTACTGTTTAAACTTTTTATGCTGCAAATAATTTACTCAAGTTTGAAAATGTCAGCTTTAGCACCTAAAGTAAAAAAAAAAAAGTGCTTCAAATATATAATTACGACGACAAGACTCATTTATATATTTTGTTTATTTAATAAGTCATTTATGCATATTTCAAAATTTTAACTAAATATCAAATACACAAACAAAACTCAACAATCACATGCCCTAGATTACACAGTAGTATTTAAAGTAGTTGTCTTCAAACCAAAGCCTATGGACCACAGGTGGCCTGCGGAGAATATTTTAGTGGCCTGCCATGTCATTTTGAATAACAAAAAATAAAAGTTTTCAGCAAAATCGAATAAAGACTTTCGAGAAGCTTTAGTACGTCAAAACCAACAATGTGTGTAGAATATTGAAGAGAGGGATCATCCATAGTCATTCGGAACAGTTTGTAATATAACTGGTAAACTGATGACTGCTTTCTATTCTAGGCTACTCTTGCATCAGGTCTGCTCAGCTTCAGCCATGCATCAACTAAAAATTAATCATTTTAAAAATTGAATGAGTTTCTGCATTCTGGAATGAAAGTTGTCAACAGTGTATAAAATGACAAAAATTGCATAATTTATATACTCTTCCATACTGATTTGATATAAGAAACTCAAATATTGTCTTAAAAGGAATGTTGTGTTACTATTTGAAAAAAAAGGATAAAAGTTTTTACAATTTGTAATATTCAGACAGCCCCAAAACCCTAATCCACGCATACTATTTAATAGTACACATTATTACCCATCAATTGGAACCAGTATAATTTTCTATACAATGATTTGAGATAGAATGTGTTGGGGAATGTATCCTTTTTTTCCCCAACAACTGTACCATGCATGCTTTATGTGCTATATATCAATATGGCACCTTGTAAACACGTGTTGCTAGCGTCTTTAGTTCTTTAAGAGGCTGCTACCTGACTAATAATTATTATAATTATTCCTGTTATTATTGAAACTATTAGTAATACTACTAAATGATGGCAAAATCTAATATTACGTACAAATATCAATAAAATGCTTTTTATGAAAAGTATGAACTTTTCACTTGCTCAGCACTTATAAAAACTTCCTTCCACTGGTGATGAAACCAAAGTATGCATTTTTACATTTCATTCCTGTCTCCTGTGCAACCCCTTTGTGGCAAGTCTTTTACAGAATTTTTAATCTTCTACTACTGTTTTTTCCAAATAGAAATTTTTGCTTAGTTTAATTGTAGAAATGCTTCGATTGAATAAAACAAAAGTTACAAAAAAAAGTTACACGTATACGACGTTACCTAAATTTTCAGACGTTTAGGTGGGCTAGATTTTGCTAGCCATCGCAGACAGACAGACAGACAAACACACACACACACAGAGCGAAACTTTCTTTTATTAGTATAGATTTAATTTATGTATTTTTGTCTAATTTTAGTTTTTGATACCAAACGGGTGCAGTTGTGTTATCGTTTTTTATCTACTGATCACTGCATCTCCATGTTCAGAGAAATGCATACTTCTTATTCCTAATTGTTGGTGTGTAACTGAGCTATCTGTTTGTAAATATTATTCATATATAGATTTTTAAAGTTACTCATCAAAAACCAGAAGTAAAAAAGAATATACAAAGCATGATAATGTATTTTTAGTTTATTTGCTCAGATTAGAGATCTGCACGGGGCGGGCCAAGGCCCGAAGCCCGTACTCGGCCCGGCCCGCGGGCCGGGCTCGGGCCTATTTTTCTTCACGGCACTTGGGCCGGGCCGGGCCCGGGCCATATTTTTTTCTGAAGGCTCGGGCCGGGCCGGGCCGGGCCTAGTGATTACTCTTTACGGGCCAGGCCGGGCCCTACCTTTTTCCTGAAGGATAAGGCCGTGCCTTAAATTATTTTTTCCGTACAGAGCCGGGACTGGTTTCATTCTTCCTAGTCTTCATGCCTTAAATTTTTTAGTCCTGGTTTTGACTCGTATGAAAATCATTGTCTCGGCGTACCTGGTCCGTTCGAAGGTCAGTAAAATAAGATCTGGCATAAAAATCTTTTCAAAACATGCATACATTTTTAAATCGCCATTATTTTATAATTAAACATTAAAATTTATTCTTTTTAAAGAATAGTAGATTTATACACTTATTAAAATATAGTAAAACGTGTGAAAAAGAACCTGCTTATGATGGAATCTTGTCTTAAATTGAAAAATGTGTTGATCCATTAAAAATGAATATACTAATATGTAAGAAAAGAATATATAAAACATTTACACCTGCTAAGAAGGCAAATTGTCTATAACTCATTTTTTTTCTTCTCTATGCAATTCCATCTTAGATTTTACTGTATAGCATTTTTCTGATTTTTAACACTTCAATAAATGGAATATGGATTAACAATATCGATGATAACTTAAACACATACATACAAGAAATAGAGATTTATTAAAAAAATAAATATTCCAGCTTGCGGCACCTCTATAAAAATGAAGATTATGAACATGAAAAAAAAGGCTGATATAGGAATTTTTGGTTAGATCGCCTCCTATGGGGCAAATTTTTAACCAAATCGACGTAAAAATTATGTTTTGTAGAAATTCACTCGGGCCGGGCCGGGCTCGGGGCGAGATTTTAACTTTTTTCCGGGCCGGGCCGGGCTCGGGCCGAACTTTTAACTTTTAAATCGGGCCTGGCCGGGCCAATATTTTTTTTGTTTGGGCCGGGCCGGGCTCAGGCCGAACTTTTAATTTTTGTATCGGGCCGGCCCGGGCCAAATTAATTTTTGTATGGGTCGGGCCGGGCCCGGGCCTGGAAATTTCGGCCCGTGCAGACCTCTAGCTCAGATCATAAATTAGACAATACATTGCTGAATTTTATGAGTCAAACTGGACTCTTTGTTATGAAACTTCTGAAGGAAAACATATATATGAAATTTACAAATGTAAAACTAGTGAAGCATAAGCTCTTTTCATTCAAATTTTCAGTTGTTTCCTTAAATTAATGTTTATTTGAGTGTTTTGTTTATGCTCTATGTAGTGCCATCAGAGTCTGAGAAATGGTGCCTAGCATGAAATCAAAAAAGCATTTCATTAGCATCCATATACTACTCATGACTTATCAATTGATGGAAATACAAAAGACATTTTTAACATCACATGCCTAATAGGGTTGCTGCAATGCTGCGGACCAAAACTAGGGGATGAGAATAAGGTCACAGATTTCAAAAGAATCAATAAAGAATACTTTTAGTGAATATTGTTTTATTTTAGAGGCACATAATTAAAGTCTTGCCGAAGGCAAGTGAGCGAAGACACTGTCTTTTAAACGCCAAATATTATTTAATTAATAGAGACTTTTCAGTAACATATTAACGCAATATTAGGTTTAAATGTAGTATTAATGTTATTTATTCTAATGTTGTTAAATAATGCCCATCCCTACTCAGAAGCAACTTGTGTTTCTAAAGCTTTCAGAGGATATCTGCAACTTCAAATACTAGTTATTGGGCACTGTTGCTCTTGTTTAACATCTAACCATAAAAAGTATCTAAGTGTCATTTTTATTTAGAAATCAGATTTGTCATAGAAAACAAATGTTGTTTCAGAGTAGCATAACCAAGTATTTTTTATGCTATGTTTATAATGTGATTAAAACTTAAAAACTTATTCTAATCGTTTTATTGATTTATTATCGTTATTCTAAATATATGAATCTTAATTTTTCTTTTCATTGTTGAAAGTGCAATATAACTAGTGGTGTACCAAGTAGTACTTTGGCCGAGTACCGAGTAATTGTGTGTAAGAAGGAATCACTGATGCGAACATGAAATGAGCTTAGCAGAAACACTTCTATGTATGTGTGTGTTTATATATATATTCATAAACATGCAACTTGAGCATATAATGTAATATATTTTATTAATTAAATTTTTGAAATATCCTTTATTGTGTATCTTTTTAAAGACAATTTTTGTAACTTCAAATATTTTAAAACAGTAGCATTATATATATATATATATATATAATAATTTATATATATAAAGTTCAATTAACCAGTATGAAATTAAAACTGATTCTTTAATCCATCATTACTCATTTTGATACCTGAAATCTGTCAATCAAAAATAGTTATTGTTTGCTGTAAGAATTTCTTGAATAATGCAAAATGTTTGATATTTTTTAAAAGTACCTTATTTTCTTTTGATTAAGAAAATTGTATTGGATTTTGCTTTACAGTTTCTTTTCATTTTTTCATAATATACAGCATACAAAAGTTTTATTTTAGCAGTGCTCACAGCAAAAACATTTTTTTCTGAGGCAGGCCAAATTTTCATATACAGTAGACTCTCTCAAATTTGCTACCCTAAAATCCACAAATGCCTAAAATCTGCACATTGTTTCAGATGTAAACAATGAAACTTACACTTGAGTTATAGGTGAAAAATTCAAGTTTATAAAATTTTTATGTCATTCTGTACACATTTTAATATGGAATTCTGGTTAATATGATTGAACTCATGTTTTCTCATGATAAAAGTATAAATTTATTTCTGAAAAATTTCAAGATAGCACTGATATCAGTGGCAATTCTGATCTTTTTACCAAATACATTTATGTATTAATGAAGCTCTTTTGGTTATTAAGTATGGCTAAACATGAAACAAAACTTCGTTATTTTAAGATTTTTATGTGAATTATTAGTGTACATTTATAAGGAGGTGAGAGTTTCACTGAATAGTTCAAGAAAAAATTATCTCATCATTATGCATAGTTATTTATGCATTAACCATTTACTTGACCTTTACTTTTAATATTTTACTTTTTTTAAATTTTCTTATTTTACTTTATTGTAAGCATAAATTATAATTTTGAGTGCATTATTAAATTCAAATTATTTAAAAATGTAAACAAAACAGTGAGCAGAAATCTGCAAAATTCTAAAATCCGCCCAACCTCTGGTTTTAAGTTATGCAGATTTAAGGGAGTCTACTGTAATAAAAGAGATGCACTATCTCCTGAAAATGTAGAACAATCAGTGCTTTTGCACCATAATTTGCATTGTAACAAATTTAATTATTGAAAATTTCGAATTGCATTTATTGTATTTTCGGCTTCTACTCACTGCTTCTTTATCGAAAATTATAGTTTTTCGTACAGATTTAAAAATGACTTCTTTTTCCCTTATATATAAATATAAAACTAAACTTTAATCTGAATTAATTTTACATGGGGTTTTTCTTATCTTTTTCTGTATTTTGTAGATAAATTTTTATGTACCGAGTAAATAGTTTCTATGAATTATTGCATATATTATACATTTATATTCAAACTAGGGGGCCTGCCCCCTGCGAGCTACGCTCGCCAACCCCCGCTCAGACTTCGAGGCCTCTAAAAACATGACAGCGTGCTATATTTTAAAAATATTGGTAAATCTGTAATTTGGTTGCCATGCTTTTAACGTTTTAATGGGACATTTTTGATTATCATGGCCTCATACACAGCTGTTGCGATAACTGACGACTGTTTTCGGGATTGATAAGTAAAATCAATTACAACTTGAAAACCAGCTTGTATAAAATGGTTAGGTTTAAATTGTGGCTACCTCTCGGACTTTTATAACAACGATCTGTATTCTATTCTTCCTTTGCGTTTAAGGATGAGAAAAATTCCATCTGCTTGTGAATAACATTAAGAACCACGCTATTGAAAAGTACTATGTTATAGACATTTTCAGTAACAGGTTTTAATTTTCTCTCTATTTTAGTGCACCATCATTCATATTTTCATGTTATTTTAAATATGTAAATTATTTATTTTAATTAATATGTATATACGAATTTTCTAATAATTATTTATCATACAAAATTAATAAAATATTTTGTGCATGCTTGCCTGCATTTATTCGGCATCAATTGATGAGATATTTAAACAAATTTGCTATCCGTGATAAATTTACCCCATGTTATGTCACTTGCATATTGTTCATAAGAAAATCGGGTACTTTTCCAGTATAGGATCCTTTGCTTTTAGGTTTGGCGTAATTCGAGCTTCAAAAAGGGATAGATTCGTTAATATACATAGATTTGTTGCCAAAAGTTATGAAAACAAACCCAATGAACTTTTGTTGCTTTTCTATTATAGGGGTCTTGACGCTTTTTTAAAAAGCTTGGCGGAAAAAACTAAGCAGGATAGAAAACCAAGCGGATAGAAAACCAAGCAGGATATTTTATTCTCCTTCCGTTCAGTTGGCCAATTATTATGTTATATATTCATTTCAAATATCCGAATTAGTGATTTTATAAATTCGTTTAATTAAATTTTACAAAAAAATAACAAAATGATATCAATAAATAATAATTACTATTAATTCCTTTTCCCCCCCTTTCTTTTGCGTTTACATAAATGACGTCATTTGGACGAATTCATTCAAAATATTTTCAGTTTATAAATTAAATTAAATGCTGACAGACGATTGAATCCTGGCGATAGAAGTGTGATTTTTTTTTCAAATTTTCCTGAAAAACATAATTTAATCACAATCTTGTCTTCATTATCGATTGAAATAAAATATAAATTCAATTTCAATTTGAAAATGACAAATAAAAAGAAATCAATAATCCCTATCGGGATCCTTTTCAATTTTTTTCCCTTTTTGTCACAAAAAAACTGAGTAATTAATTGCCATCACTACAGAAATGTCATTAAAATTAGAAAAAAATTAATATCTCGAAAACTAATTCCAATTTCAAAATTCTATTACCAGTTTTGACATCCTCGGATTTTTATGGACAATTGGTATTAATTTCACCATCAAGCGTTTAATATTTTATTAAAAATAGCCCTGAAACATAATCAGTCGTTTAGTCAGTCGTTTCATAAAATCGTTTCATAAATTCGTTTCATAAAATTGTTTCACAAATTCATTTCATTAGGATTTTATATATATAGGGTAGATAACTTTTTACAGATATAAATTCATTTGTCTTCAAATATGCTTAAAAAATGAAAATCTTACAACTACTCGGTAATGGCCGAGTATATACCGAGTACTCGGTATGGCTCTAAACCTTACACTGTATATTCTGGCATACAATGCATACTTTTGAAATAAGAAAATTCATCAAAATTTACAGGTGCCTGTTATATGCTGGGTATGAAAATGAAAGAATAAAAATTAAGAAATAACAGATATTTCAATATTAATCAATAAAAAAAGACGAAATGACTAGTCAACTAATAAACCAGAATACCATTCCTGATGCTTTTTGTAGTAGATAGATAGGCTTGGCAATATCTTATGTCCTAGTTTCACATTTGCTCATTCTTTTTCCTTTTATGGACATTTTATGCTCATGCTACACATGTCATGAGGATTTTTTGTGCTAGGAAAGGGGTGCATGTAATAAGATGAATATACCTAAAAACAAAAACATATTCTCAAAGCATATGCACGTGTTATGTGCAGGAGTATGTTATATGCCAGAATATAATATTTAATCAAGACAATAATTTAATAGTGAATGAAAATAATATTACTGTAATGCTAAAACATATATATATTTTATAATGAAAACTGTATTAATTAGTCTTCTTGAATGGTTCAGGACTCTGAAACACAACTGACACACTCTATAACACAATGTATGTAATTTTTTTCTGAAATCAAAACTTTGTTTACAATTTGAATATTATTTAACAGTTGTATTACCTTATTGAAAGTGAAAATGTACCAGAATTTCGAAGATATTTAGAAGATCGGAGGTATACTGAAGCCCCATCGCTTTTTCCACTTTACACCGCATACGTTGAGGTAAAGATTTTGGAACTCTCATATTGAACATTTTTTAGATTTTATTTTAATCTAAAATTAAAAAAAATTAATCACTAATTAATTTTTTTTTTATTCTTAAGGGTTGGGGTCTGTATAGTGAATATCTTGGTTATGACTTAGGACTATATTCTGATGTTTATCTGGAGTAAGTCTATAACATTATATATAATATTGATGTATGACATCAAAGATAAATTTAATTTCAGATTGATTCTTTTCTAAGGTGATTTATATACTATACATAAAATGTGATAAACATTTCAATTACATAGAATTTCTGTATTTCCTATTATCTAAATAAATAAAATAAACTTTACTAATTATAGAGATAAATTGCTATTATATTTCACCAGTATTTATTTTAAATATGTATTTAGATATGGCCACCTCTCTTATGAAATATTTCGTGCTTGTCGACTAGTTGTGGATACTGGAATTCATGCATTTGGGTATAACAAATTTTTATTATTATCATTATTAGTTTTAATTTATATTTGTATAAATGGCTACTGTTCTTCATGTTGTCTTATTGTCTTTTTTTTTTTTTTTAATCAACTTGTTTAAATTTTATTTTTCTATTAAAATATTTGTTACAAGTATTCAATGTGAAATTCTTTATTAAATATATTTTTTAAAGGCTGTTCTTAAATTCAAATTGGCTACTTTCTGGCTCATTCCTGAATTCATTTTTGTTTGTAAATGCATGATATTGACAGGTGCTCTTATTTAGAAAGCAAACACTTTTTTCCATTTTTCAATAAAGGCCAAGAATTGTTATGAAAATTTTGTGACAGTTGAGGTTTTAAACCGAATTTCTGAATGCAACAGCCCAATAAAGGTTAAGTAACAAAAATCACTTTTTACTCAAGATGCAATTCATTTATTGAATAATAATAATAAAAAAAATTATTCAATTCAAATTACTTCAATAATCATGCCTGCAAGTGTCATGTTTTTACGCTAAAAATGAGCCCGTAAATCTGTCTGAAAGTTTTGCATGGAAAAATATTTTTTTGAGAATAACATCCTTAAGAGAAAGACTTTTTAAAAGTAATTTGAGTGATATTTTATAATATCTTTATTAAGTGATACTTTTTGGTACATTCATAACAACATAAAAAAAAAAAAAAACTTTTTAAACATTTTATTTATTGAAATAATCTCTTGAGTGTACAACGTGGACACTTTAGACCAGGGCACGAAATTTCTGCTCGCCATTGACGAGCAAATATTTAAGGTTGGCGAGTAAGTTTTGTCTTTTGAAATGTTGTGCTTCAAATCAAACTGTCTATGCTCAGAATATCGTGCCTCAATCTAGCGACACGCGGAAGTGTTTTAAAATCGAGTGACGGCATTTACCTTCCAAAAGAAGAATTGTGGCATCACTCACTTCCATTTCTCTCGTACGGAGAAACGAACTTCCCCCGTCTGCATTCATCCATCCCCCCCCCGTTCTTGCACCACGCAAGTGCCAAGGCTGCTTTTTTCGCTTCCGAGGCCGAATCTGATTGCTCTTCACTCCTGCGCGAAGTGAATCAGGTTTCGCTACTTAAGCTTAGCTGTTTGAAACACGGTAAAAATTATTCGCTTTCTCCCGAATTTTTAACATTTAAAAAATTGTTCATATTTTTCATGAATGTAAAATATTCTGGATATAACCATCTGCTTTTTCTAACAATGGTCAATTTAAATTCAGTTTGTCATAAATAGTTCATTTTCTGAGCAGGTGTGGTGGCTGACGTTACTGTCTGAATGAATGTACAATAGTGGCGAGCAAAAACTTTAGTCTGGCTAGTACCTTTTCAACTGAAATTGCATGCCCTGGTTTAGACCAATAATTCAAGTATTCGTTAATGTTGAAAAAAAAATTGAATTTAAATAAAACATCAAATCATATCTGTGTAAATTCTTTACTTGTAAGATTAATTAAAATTAAAAGCTTGTTAGGTATTTTTTGTCTCTTTGTTTTTGATTGGTGACTTCACATTTACATATTTTTCAGTAATTGCTCAAAACTTCTTAGTTTTGTTTCATAAAAAAAAAAAAAAAAAAGTCAAATCTCCTAAATTTTTTCCTACTCTTTCTGCATGGGTGTACCCCAAGGGGGGAACTGATGGGGCTACAGCTCCTTCCTTTCAAAATTGTCTTAAGTGAAATGGAAAAAAGCTGTTTTTTCTTTCTCTTTTAGATAAATTTGTAATTTTTTTCTGTCGAACATCAGACTAACCATTCTCGTTATTTCCATGTTAGTCCACATTGACACCACAGCATACCTAAAGAGGGGTAAGGAAAAAAAAGGATATTTTTAATTAATGTAAATTTTTTTTAAATTTCATTTATTTCTCAGCATACCTAAAGAGGGAGAAAGGGCTGATGGGGTTACAGTCCCCTTCTTCCTCTGAAATGGTCGCTGTGATTTGAAAAAAAGGGCTGATTTTGTTTCTTGCTGTTTGAGACAAATTTATAATTATTTCTCTGTTATTCAATGGGATGTACGTTCTTGTTAGTCCCATATTATTGCAGTGACATTGCAGCATACCCAAAGAGGAGGAAGGAGGCTGTGAGGGTTACAGTCCTCTTCCTCCCCCCCTCCTCCTTCTGAAATTGTAACTGTAAAAAAAGAAATTGCAGAATTTTTCTTTTTTTTTATATAAATTTGTAATTCTTTTTCTGTCATACAACATATTAGGAAGAATGTAGTTGAGGGTATACAGTGCTATACGCCATATACCTTCTGGATTTAAGACTATGTATATCCTCTATTTCTCCAGTAAAGCTATAATGCATACACTCTCTGTCTCTAGCGTATACACTCTGATATTTTTGCAACTATAGAACTACGCACTATTCTTGTTAGACCCATATTAGAGTGCAGCTACTCCACAGCATACTCAAATAGGGTTTGTATGGTCCTTGAAAATCCTTAAATTTTTCAAAAGTAATTTTTGTTCTTTAAAAGTTCCTTAATTTTACTCTCCTATCACTTCATAATCAGGGATGAAGCTCTTCTGTATTTTGGTAAATTTCTGATAAAAAAAAAAAAAAAAAAAATCTGAATTCCCACTCTTCTGAAATTTTGCTTCTTCCCTTTTGCTCCCCTCCACAGTATCCAAGGTTTAAAATCTTTAAAACTTTTAATTGTTTTAAAAGTTTTCCTACTCTATTTGTTAATTTATTGTAGTAATAAATAAATCAATCATATAAATTTCTCTAAAATTTTATCTAAATTCCTACCTTTCAAAATTTTGCTTCTTCCTTTTGCTAATTTTAGAATGAATGGTTAATTCTATATGTAATGATTAAAATTGCATATACAGTGGAACTTCCCTTTAACGAAGTCCCTATTTAACGAATTTTTCCACTTAACGAAATTTTCTACAGAACTTTGACTTTGAACACCATTAGCATGTAAATTAATCTCCATATTACAAAAACTATATTCTATATAACGAAGTTCATTTCACTTTAGTACGTGTGCAGAATTCAAATTAAGAGGTTGCTGTTGCAATGGATATTCGAATTTATTTCAGCGGATTGTATGAAAATGAACACATTTAAATAATTTCCATTCTGTTTGGTGATGAATAAAACAATTTTTTTTTCACACTAAGAAAAACACTTGTTATCATTACCCTCCCACACCGAGACTCCAACACTGACAGTTGGGAGAAGTCAAAATCCCCTTTTTACATTCAATGATATAGAAGATACAGTGACGAAATGGCAGCAAAAGCAGTGACGTCAGATGTATTGAAGCAAAAAAATACCAATTAGAGCCAGACAGTTATCATTCTGATCTTTCATTGCTGGTAGACAATTGCTTTGTACATCCACAAGAATGTGCTTCAAAATGCAAATCGAAGATTTTTTGTTCCTTTCAATACAACTTATAAACTTCAGCCTTTAGTCTAAGGAATAATAAAAAAATCTTGAAGTACATTATCAGAAAGGATAATGTCGTGAAAACATTAGTTTGAGAACATATGTACCAGAGCTAATAAAAACTTGATCCAAAGATTGGAAATGTGACCTGATTTCATCGACCGTACACAACTGTTTTGTAAAAGACGACTTCATAATTAAAACTGAACCAAATGCTTCTGAATCCAATACCTGTTTGTCATATCTGAAGAATAAATTTCATGATTTTAAGTCAATTTCTATTTAACGAATTTTCTTCATAACGAAGTTTTTAAGTGTAACGATGAGACTTCGTTAAATGGAAGTTTCACTGTAATTTGGTTTCTTTAGTTTAAAAAAAGTTTCACCGTATATTGTTTGTATTCTAACAAATATCTCTAGCTATTTAAAACTGCTAGATAGTACCTGTCAAAACTTGACAGTGAATAACTTAAAGGTTCCACAGAAAAAGCTCTTAACATCATTAAAATGTTAGAAATTTTTACAGAATATTTGTTAGCAATAATTAAAAAAAATAATAATCTCTCCTTTTATAACCGGGCTGGAGATTGGTTCCATATTAACTGTCTTTACACGGATGCAGACAACAGAATGTTTTCCAGAGAATTCTGTTTTCAGATACAAAAAAGAGCAACTCCTAGTTTTTTTTCCCTTAAAAGTTTACAAATAAAGAAATTTTTGAAGTTAAAATTTTATAAGTTTTCTCAAAAATAAATATTTAACTGCATTACAGTACAAATAGTTTATATAAATATGTTTCTTTTCTGTTATTTTCAGAAAAATCTCCTATTTTCTTAGTATATTATATACCTTATCTATCAATTGTAATAAAAAACATGCAAAAAATTGTAGATTGGTTCAATTTATTTAATTGATAATTACATGCTAAAGCTTTTAATTTAAAATTTTAATTACAAAATTATTAATTTAAAAATATTGGAATAGTATATTTTACTTATTAATAATGAAAAGAAACATTCTATAACTTTTCCTCCTGAAATAAAATATAATTTACATTATTGAACTGAGTTATCAGAACACTGAAAATATCAGAGAAACATCTTATGCCAGGAGCAGAGTTCGAACTGACAATACATTTAAAGAAACATAATTCTTCTTTCTGGTGCATTATACCACTCAGTCATCTGATCTTCAGTTAATGTTTTTCTGAAATAAAACCAGTTCAAAACTGGTTTTTCATTCTGTTTAGCGACAGAAAAGCACCCTAAAATGCACATTCTCAGATCAGCCAAAATCTGTCTTAAAAGTTCAGCTTTGTGTTTTAAATTATGTAAATGTTTTACTTTTATTACTACTAAGATGCAAAAATATAAGTGCTAAGAAATCAAACGTCTTTTTAAAATCATGTTTCTTTAATTTAATATGAATTAGTTATCAAGTTATAAACTTGACAGATTCAATTTCTTGTTACATCTGACAAGTGTTTTAGGTAGCTTTCAATACAAAAAAGTATAAAGCTACCTATTGCAGCCGTTCAGAAGAAAGCAGTTCCGGAAAATTTCGATATATTTTCACCGATCATGACCCCCAGACCTCAAAACCACCCTCCGTTCAAATGTTGATTTATATATATAAATATATATATACAGTATGGAACCATTTATCCGGAATCCAGTTAACCGGAAAACCAGTTATCCAGAATGATATTTCCAATTGACTGATTTCAGAATCTTTTTAGAAAAAAGTGTCATGCAGTGCCAGTTTGACATGTGCATTGCTTGATACATTACTATGCTACATGCATTGTACAATTTGATCAATATCTAGGATTTGAAATGAAAGCATTTTTAGTTAGATATTGAGCATTTTAAGTTTTATGCAGAATTATTGTTTCCAAGGCATTGCCTTCTTTCAAACTCTGATTAATCTTTGATATTGATAGCATCTGAGCCTTAATCAGAGTAATCTAATAATTTGAAATCAGTAACACTTTTACAGCCATATATATTCTACAAACCTCATCAAATGGATGGTGCTTTAATGTCCAACCAGTTATCCAGAAAAACCAGTTATCCGGAATACATCTGACCCCAACCATTCCGGATAAATGGTTCTATACTGTATATATATCTCCATATATATATATATATATCTGACCTATGTCATACGATAACCCTCGTATTTATAAATCAATTTTGATGAAACTAATTGTGTGTATTAAGCTCGCCAATGTCTCGACCGAGTTCGTTGGACAGCTTGGTCCGCCATTTTGTTTCAAGATGGCGGCCAATTAAAAATTTAAAACTAAAATAAATGTACAAAAAAGTTAAAAATTCAAATTTATTTTTTAATTTAGTGTTAGGCCTTGAAACGAGGATTCCAGAGCATTTTTTGTTTTACCTCTATCTTAAAAAACAGCGGAGATAGAGCAGTTTGAAATTCTAAGGTGGCTGACATTTTGAAACAAGACAGAACATTACAAAAATTTTCATTGTTGTAATAATTTTCCCAATCAAACGCATAAAACTATATATTCATATCCGTTAGCGCCAAATTCTCGCCAAACTTGGCGACATTTGGCAAAATATTGCCAAATTTGGCGACCAAAATAAGTCTTCATAAATGAAGTCAATTTGGCTATTGCTCAATAATTTGGCGAATTTCTTATTCAAATTCAGTATTAACGAATCTTTTGTAAACGTTTTATTTGCATTTTAAGTTGCTGTTTTCGTGTAACATTAGCTAAAATTTTAAAACGAAGATATAGGAAAGCTACCTTTTCCTCCCGGTACAGGCCGGAAGGACTTTTTTACTTAGTAGAGGTTTTTAAAGCAAAATAACAATTTTAAATGTGGTCTGTGTAGATGTCACCTTCACCACACCTACACAATATTCAATATGCAAACTTCATTTATAAAACATTTATATCTAGAACAAAAGTAAAATTTCTACATAATAATAGAAATAGAAATTTTGAAAACTAAAGCTCTTTTTTTTTTTTTATGAAAGTACTACATATTGTAGCGGTAATTTAATGTTCATGTGAAAATAACACTTGGTTGTAAACATACTTATTACACTTGGGATAAGAAGAATCGAAAGGAGAATAATAATTTTGTTTTCTTAAAATAATTACCTTATACATTTTTAAAATGTTGAATTGATATTGCAATATACAAGGTTTTTATAGGAAAAGTACAGGAAACGTAGCCTCTTTAATAGCTTAAAATCACTAAAATAATGGAGTACATCTCAGCACATTTTTCACATGATTTGCAATATTCTTATCACAATTAGTGAGCAAGAAAAGTATTTAAGTTTTTAAAATTGAGAGGAATGTCATCAAGGTTGTAAATACAGGGTGTTTCACAAAGGACACCTAACTTTGAAAATAAATAACTAGGAAATGGGGATAGATAGAAGCATGAAACCAGTTCATTAAAAAACCCGTAAAATCTGATACCTCAAAATTTTAGTAACAAAGTGCACCAATAGATGGTGCTGCAGGCGGCATTACCATAAGCAGGCTGTATCGCATCAAAATGTGCACCTTTCACACAACACACATTTTGTAAACAAAGAAAGAAATTGTCAGTGACTCTTCTCCTTGTGCTAGTAGGACTATGATTTAATCGGTGGTACTCCAACGCAATAAACACACATACCTCCATGAAATGCATCACTTCTGAAACTTCTTTCATTATATGCTAGTAGCGGTCACATTTCAAAGGCGAAATCTTTGATGAGTGATCGTTCTTAGTATCTGAACTTTCTTTATAGGGATCCATAATGCTGCCTGCAGTGCGATCCATAATGCTGCCTGCAGTGCCATCTATCAGTTCTATTTTAAACTAAAATTTTGAGGTTTCTGTATCAGATTCTTACGTTTTTTTAAAATAAATATACCACTAGTTTCATGCTTCTATCTATCACCATTTCCGAGTTATTTATTTTCAAAGTTAAGGGTCCTTCGTGAAATACCCTGTACCTTCTTCTTGAGGAAATTCATAGAAAAACAAGATCAAGTTTTCCAATCAGCAACAAAATCTACACAAAACATTTTTGTCTGCTGTTAGTTTTTTCTTTCTTTTCTCAAGTTGTTTTTCAAAAAGCATAATTTCAATTGTTAGGCGTATGTTTTCTCTCTCTATTGTTTGCAAACATTTCTGCCTTGGTTGCCGATTTTACAAAATCCTTCAATGTATTTTCCATTTCTTTGTGATAATAAAAATGTCTTTCTTGTGCAATATTTCTATTAATTGATGATCATCCATATATGAATACTAGAAATTTAGTGCTCAAAGTGGAATATATGTGTACAGTAACTGGATCAGCTTAGGGGCGTATAGGCCCTCAGGGCGATGTGGCAGTCTGAGCCTGATCATTATTAGTAGCAACTGCTGAAGTGTGGCTATCAGAATAAGTTTGTCAAAAATTAATTTTTTTGAGTATGTTTGCATTATTATATTGTTTATTTATGTTGTATATTGAAACAAATAATTTAATATAATTTTTCATATTTTTCTTAGGCTGTTATAAAAATGAAGTAGCACTTTTTTTCTCTAAAGTTTTAAATTTGGAATATTATCTTTAGCTTTGAAAACAATTTAGATAGCATTCATTATATTTCTTGATCAGTTATAACATAACTCTGATTTGAGTCTTCTCATCCTGAGCTTATTTTATGCAAATTTCTTCTTTATGGTATGGTACAATTAATGAAAACACTAGTTTCATTTTAAATTTAACGAATAATCATTCATTATCAAAAACATGTGGTATATCTTTGTTCTATTTATTTTATTAAACATTCATTAAGAAGTTGATTTGCAAACTTCTTGAACTGTTAAGTATCTGAAGACTTTCCATGAAACCAGGTCACTTATAAAACACTGATAAATTAAAAAAATTGTTTAGTAATTTTGTGCTAAAATATCTTCTTTTCTTTTTTACAAATACTTACTAAAATAAAACACATAAAAATATTTTTGCTTCCAGCCAATTTAAATTATGTATTTATACCTGAAAATTATGAGACATTTGCTTAAAGAGTTAGAAAAGTAGTTTTGTTTCATAAAGTTTAAAAATTTTTTTGAATTGATTTTAAATGTTAGGGTTATACAATTCATTTGTATAAATCTACATAAAGGAAAAACATATCTGTGAACAGGGCTTTACAAATTTGATAAAATCTGGTAGCCAGAATAAAATACTAGTCGCCAGTAAAAAATATTTACCTCCCAACCAAATAATAAAAAATAAAGCACAAGAGTTTTTTATGAATTAATTGAGAAAAAATAATAACAAGCATAGTTTAGAATTATTAGTTTTACAGTTTAGAATAGTACATAATTTAGGTAGACAATATAAACTATGTTTTCTAATTAAACTTATAAAAATTATAACCACTTATAATCAGAAATATTAAAAACTGATATTAGATTATTATACAATCACTTATATGTTGACAACTTACATAAACACAAAATCAGATTTAAAACTTACAAAAAAAGTTGAGCCTTTTTTAGCATTGTATCCAATTTTAGATGCTACAGAGGCTGGATTGACATTAATTCTTACTGTTTTATTAAAATATCCCCTCTCCACCCACATTCTAATCACGTGACATATACTAGCTGGCTCTAGTTAAAAAGAATGGTGTTTTCTGTTCATGAGTTGGAAAATGCCATTTAAATTTATTTCTTCCATTACAAGTACGAGAGAAGAGGAAGATCACTGCTTGCCGCGCAAAAGGGGGAAAGAAAAAAGGCCATTTGTGCTCATTTCTTATGTCAATTTTTTTACAAAAATCCCTCCAAAAGATTAAATAATTCGGTCACCAGATAAAAAAATTTGGTAGCCAGTGACGACTGCATTTGTCAAGCCCTGTCTGTGAGTAATGCTGGCATCTTATTGGTGGTGGCAACAACCTGACCAATAAATTTTGCTTTTACTCCAAGTTTTGTAACTTCTAAACATTTCACAGTTTCATTTTTTTTAAATATTGTCAAATAGGGGGGAAAAATGTACTTACAAATGCAATTAGTTTGAAAACTAACTCACTTTCAATTAAAAAAAAAATCAAGCATGAATTTTTTAAAATGCAGTTCGATTACGAAAGATTAAAAAGGTTAAAGGTTTGCACATAAAACAATATAAATTGTTCAGCATTTGCCACCAGCTAATATTCCAAAACAAAATTAAAACTTTATTAACACATAAATAAATAAAATAATATACATAAAACACAAATTTAACAGATATGTAATTTAACTATGCACTTAAACACTGAAATAATGTGAATAAAAAAAGCTGCTGTAAATAGTGAAATCTTTGGTGATTTCTTCATTTGTTAAACCATGGCATGTGGCTTATACAAAAAACTTTATCGCTTTTAATAAACTTTCAACCTTTATTTCAAATTTGAATACATAATTGATATTTTTCACATAAAAATACATTTTGGTGTTAGTGGGAAATCTGAAATCATATTAAATATAAAAAAGCTATTGCATACATAATTTTTGAACAAATGCTCTAATTTTCATTTTTTTTTTTTTCTGAAGGGCTTATTTTGGGGGTGGTAGTCCAATATGAATCTCATCAGGATCCAAAAAGAGTTTGTTTCTTTGTCCAACTTTTTCTATCTTTTTTTTTTTTTTTTTTTTTTACTTTATAGACTCTTAACTTTTATAAAAAAAAATCACCACAAAATTTGAATGTATAGCTATGGTATACAGTACTACTTTGTTTTACAAACAATAATATAAAGTAACATACATGATATAATTATATACCTATATAATTATATCAATTATATATATAATCAATATATAATTATACCTATACAATTATATCATAACGTATATAATTATATACCTACAGTGCGTCTCATAAATATAAAGACATAGATGTTTTTGAAATTACATTTTATTAATTCAGTATAAGATATTAAATTTTATACCTCATATTAAGAACAATGAAATGAAACTGTTATCGGTGTTTAAATTTAAATAAAATAATTTTGACTCTTATAATAATAATTAAAAAAAAATATGTTGTCTCATAAACAGGGCTTTACAAATTTGAAAAAATCTGGTAGCCAGGTATAAATTCTAGTCGCCAGTTAAAAAAAAAAAAAAAAATTACCCCCCTCCCTCCCGAATTTGATTTTTGAAAGCACAAAACAAACATAGTTTAGAATTATTAGTTTCATAGCTCAGAATAGCACTTTATTAAAACATACAATAACACTAAGTTTTATAAGGAAACTTATATCTATGAAAAAATCAAAAAGGAAATATTGTAAACTCTGAATAACCGACATGTTCGGGAAATGCTGATTGCCGAATGCTTCAAAAGTCGGAATAGTTGAGTGCTACAAAATCTATATCTGATGAGAGAGCATCGATAAAATAGTGAAACCAGAAAACGATTTTTTGCCTATTTAGACTATCGAATTCAGTCAAATAATTCTGATTTTATTATTTCGAAATTTGCCTTTAATGAACTCTCTTACTTTTGCCAAATTAAAAATAAAAGTTTTTATTATTATTATTTTTTAATGTGTGTGTGTGAATATAATTTCAAGTTTATTTCTTAATATTTTGAAACTTTGCAGCATCTATAATGAGACATCTTAACAAGAAATTTAATTAAACATTGTGACGTTCGCAGTAATATACATTGCTAAAACGAAAAAAATAAATAAAATAAATACATTTTCCCGCGCTGGGATTACATAACGGAATGAGCAGCCAGATGAAGTTTATTTTGGGAAAAAAAAAAATAAAAATAAAAACATTTTTCCAACGTTCCAACGATAGGAATGTAAGAATAAATAAATACAAAAAAAATACCTCACCCTTCTGAAGTGCAATCAATGATTTTTTATTTCCATTTACCGCAAATAATAATTCTGTTATGTCATGTATTAAAATTTAAGTGTAAAATATATTCATTTAAATATTTCCTTTTTCACATGACATACTAGTTTTTACCATCCCCAAGCCTACGTTAAAGTACAAACGAACTCTATTGCTTCACGAGGTTTTTCAGGTAAACACGCGATTCATCCACGATCTATCGCTGTGCTTCTGGATCACTGTTAATCGCTGTTACTTGCTGTTACTTTCGACCCAGAGCTCGCGTCTGACGATCGCTGCTCTGATTGGCTGTTGTTTGACGTCATAGCCCATGAAGCCAATGGAGTGTCGTGTACGTTTTTCTCTTTATAGAATGGCAACAACTGTATGCAAATTTTCCAGAACAGACTGGTATATGTAGCAGTTCAAGATTTTTGGATTTCGCCCTTGTCTGCTTTTGCTTTTCCTACGTAGCTCGCTTGAAAGCAGCACTTTGTTTTCTTCCATGTAACTAATTGCGACGTCGTAGCTTGGCTAAGTTTTGAAGGCTGCTGGCGGCTGTTAGTTTATTGATGAAAGTTTATTTTATTTTTAAGTTTGTTCGGCAAAAGTAATGCTGACACTGGATTGTCATTTGTATATTATTCATCAATAAAAATCATCTTGTTGTTACTCCTGCTGTACTCCTTAAAGTCTTCCACATTCAAGCATTTCCAAACCTAAAGATTCCACTGCGTACTCTGCTTACCTTTTACTTAAAATATAGTTAATATTTGAAAGAAAGAGAACAAATCCAAACAATGTAATTATAAAATATTCTTGAGTAACAGCCCAGTACCAGACAACTGTCTCCAAGACAGATTGACGCCGTACATGTGTGATGCAAACAGGTCCTAGGCGCCAAAAATTTTAAGTGTGGAAGAAATATTTAAAAGATTCATATTATTTTATTAAAAATAATTATTCTTGAAAGTTTAATTAAGTTTTATGGATTTACTTCGAATGAATTACTTATAATCACTTATATGTTATTGTTCTTTAAAATAAATGTGATAGATTAATAAATTTTAATTCTGAACACAAAAATCTGATTTAAAAGTTACAAAAAAGCGTTAAGCCTTTTTAATTATTGCATCCGATTTTTAGATGTCACAGATTGGATTGACAATATTTCTTATTGAAACTCCCCCCCCCCCCCCCCTCTCCCCACATTCTCATCACGCGATATGCTAAGCTGACTAGAACGGAAAAGAATGGCGCTTTGTGTGCATAAAATGGAAAATGCCTTTTAAACTTGGCTTTTCCATTAAAAGTACGAGAGAAGAGGGAGATTACTGCGCTTGCTGCCCGCACGAGTAGGGATGTCGGAGAGACAAAATATCATTTGTGCTCATTTTTTAGTTCAATTTTTGTAAAAAAAGAAAATAAATAAATAACAAAGTCAGATTAAAAAACTTAGTGGCCAGATAGAAAAAGTTGGTCGCCAGTGGCGACCTGGCGACCGCATTTGTTAAGCCCTGCTCATAAATATAAAGACAAATTTGAAACTGCTTCATATGCAAATTTTTTTCGAATGCCCGCATACAGAAATAATGCGCACATGCAGAAATACGCTTTAAGTTACCCAAACGAGCAAAGTTATTTGACTTGTTTCAATTGCAAAAATGCTGCAGAACATTGGAATTTCTAGAGATTATATTTGCGAAATATGTGGATTTAAAGCTAATGGCTTAATAATTTCTCAAATATGTAAAAAAAAACTGGGAGAAGTAGAGCTGCAAATTATAAAGTTTTATCAAAAACTTACAATTAAAATTTGAGAAAACGATCTGGCAGACCAAGAAAGACTAGTGAAAGACTCGATCGCAACATCATGCGACTTGTTTCGTCACAAAAAATGTCACTTCGACAAGTTTCGCAACGAGTTGATGGTATGGTCTCAAAGGACACAGTACATCGTCATATAAAATAAAGCAAAAATATTGTGTGCTGGCATATGTGCAGATTTCCTTTACTGAAAAAATGACACAAAGAAGGGAGGCTACTCTGGGCTAAAGATCATATGCATTGGAAGGATGAATGGATGCAAGTAATTTTTTTTCGATGAAAAGAGATTTAACTCGGATGGCCCAGATGGTTGGAATTACTACTGGCATGATTTAAGATGTGAACCTCAAACCCTCTTCAGTAGGCAGAAAGGGGTAGGTTCTGTGATGGTTTGGGGTACCTTATCTTTTAATGGAACTACAGATATTGTTTTTCTGGAAGGTCAACATAAATCTAAAGAGTATATAGAAGTGCTCGATAGTCACTTGTTGTCGATTGCTGAAACTCTTGGTGGTCGAAATTGTTTGTACTAACAGGATAATGCACCGATTCACACATCAAGACTCACTAAAAAATGGTTTGCTGATAATAATGTTCATTTTATGGTGTGGCCCGCACGTAGCCCTGATTTAAATCCAGTTGAAAATCTTTGGCACATTCTCGTTTGCAGTGAATATGCATCTGGAAGACAGTTTTCAAACATCCTCGAATTGAAAAAAGAAATCGAACAAAGTTGGTTTGATATAAAGCCACAATACTTACACAACGTAATAAACAGCATGTCAGCTAGACTATTTGCTGTCATTAATAAAAATGGATCTATTGTTGGACGATAATTTAAAAGTATGTAAAATATCTTTAAATTTATGAGACAGCAAATTTGTTTCCATTTATCAATTTTCAAGTTGAAATTATTTAATTCTAATTTAATTTACTGTAAAATGTTTTTTTGTTACATGCTTTTTGTTATATGCATAAACATATTTTTGATTACCAAATTATTAAAATATTATTTCTAAAATATCAGTGTCTGTATGTTTGAGTTGCACTGTATATAATTATATCATGTATATATAGTTTTTTACAGAGACATGACACAAATTTTAATATATGATCATCTATTGAGGGTCAAACATGAGTGATGCTGGCAATGTGTTTTAAATTGAATAAAAATAACAATAAAAGGCTGTAAAAAAAAAGAGAGAGAGAGAAAACTGTTGTGCCAAACCACTGTTGCTAAAATATACCAACTATCATATAATAAGTAAATAATAAATAGGCAATTTATTACATGAATGTTTTTGTAGCAAGTCATGGATTAAGAAAAAAATGCTTGAAGTCTATTTTAATTTTTGTTTAAAAAATTAACTTTTTTTATGTAATCTCTAATTGTTAAACTATCTTATTTAGACTTTTACGAATTTATTACTGTGATACAGTGTTTTTAAATAGTTTTAAGAATTTAACGAAAATAGCTAAAAAGTGGTATTAAAAATGTTCAAGTGCCATCTTGAACAAAATAAAAAAAATTTCTCCCTTAAAAATATTAAATCATTCTCATATATTTAATAAGAAAAACTGAATATGAGAATATCAATCCTGTAATAAAGTTCATTCATTATCTTCTAGTTGGAGTCGTAACCAAGCAATTGATTATCTGCTTCAACATACTGGTTTGCATAAAAGTGAGATAGAAAATGAAGTAGACAGATACATCACTTGGCCGGGACAGGTAGTTTTCATCTTATTTCTCTTTTTTATTTTTTAAAGTTAATTATTATAAATCAATAATTCTCTGTTTCAACAATTCCAAATTAAGAAATAATTACTGGACTATGAAAAGTGTATTTTAAACATATATATCAGGGATCTCTTTAGGAAATTTTTTGGGTCTTAAAAAGGACCCTTTACAAAAGTTTTCATCTTAAAATAAGATCCTTCACAAAAATTATCATCTTAAAATAGGATCCTTCACAAAATTCTTTTCCTTAAAATAGACCTTTCACTAAACTTTTCCACCTCCAAATTGAACTTTTCACAAATTTAATCATTTAAAATTAAATTTTGACCTGTCACAAAACAATTAAAGTCATGAAATTACGTATTACTTAGCTTTTTTTTTTATATACATTAAAGATAGATACACAGGAACCTGAATATAACTATTTTCAAATCCACAAAATTATGACTATAATTTTCACAAATATAAAAAAACTGTTTACAATTTCACAAAAAGAGGACCCTGTAAGAAAAATCTGGACAGACCCTGTATATATAAAGTTAGAAACTGTCCAAAAATGTGACAAGATTTATATATCAAAATTAAGTATTTTCTACAAGTATTATTAATTTTCTAATGATAAATGTAATTCACCAATAGATTTTTATTCATATTTGGCAAATGCAACCAAAATTAAATCAGAATTCAGCAATTTCTTCAAAGTTTAACTGGAAGATCTGTTGTATTTTTTGTGAAAATTCTGTAAAAAGTAATGATTTGTCATATAGCAACCGATTTCAGAAGTCATATAATTGTTGAATTCTATTCAGACTGGGGTCTAAATTTGTAAAATACTGTTATATTGACTTACAGTTTTGGATAAAAATGCATGGCGAGCTTAACTTGAAAATTTTTATCCAAAATAATTTTAATAAAAATTGAAGTTTTATGATATGCTTGTAACAAACCATTTTATACGATGACAATGACCTTAAATATTATTGTATTACTTTTTCAAATCAAATTTTCTGTTACTGCAAGAGTGAAACAGTTTTATTTAATAGGACTAGACTTTCTGTGAAAATTCTAGCAATAGGGAAGCATTGTGTATTTTGTAAAACAAACAAACAAAACATAATTCAAGAAAACAAGCTTAATTTTGTAATCAAATAATTAACCCATTAAATGTGTGACAATCAAGGTTACAACATAAATTTTCTGTAGTGTGTATGAAAATTATTTGGCACTTTTTGAAGAAACGAAAAATTTCTCTTGTTAAGCATGCAAACCTTTCCTTCAGTTTATTTTGTTAATTTTCAGTATATAGAAATCTCAAAATCTTAATTTTCTCATATCAATTTCATTAAAATTTGCTAGAGAATATACTGCTTATGTCATGATTTATATTGAATTTCAAATATTCAGTGTTAGCTCAAACTAGGATTTAGTTTACAGAGCATTAATTTAAATTGGCAGACTTCTCATTTGAAAAAAAAAAAAAAAAAATACAAATCTATAACATACATTTTAATACTTCAAACTAATACTACTGACAGTTAAAATTTTCTAATAATTTAATTTTTAGTGTAATTTAATATAACAGATGCAAACATATGTGTATATACCAAAACCAGCATTATTTGTGCATTGGTGAATGGTAACAACAGTAAATAAACAAATGCTGACTGGACTGCTACCATGCTGATTTTGCTGTAACATTAATAAAATTTCAAAACTAATTGTTGGTATATTTTTAGAAATTTTTATTTAAAGTAACTTTAGTAGTGGAAATTTGCTTAGGCAGTAATTAGGCCCTGGCCAGCCCATCTATGGCAGATTAATCAGGAAGCTTGGGTGAAAATAGATTTTTCATCTTCCATAATTTGATCCATAGTTAAAATTGGCAGTAAACATGAAAGATCTAGCAACAGTATGATTTAATATGAATGTGGATACCATTAAAGGGCTATCATAAAATCCATTCTATTATGCCAAATCATATTCGTTAACACAGCAGTAGATCCAATTATAGGAGATTACTTAAGGCTGTTTGTTCTCAAATCCAAAGAAGCTACTTTCTGACACAATTTTGAATTTATTTTTATTCGAAAACAGATTAAATTGAGAGGCTTTCTGATTCAGAAACTTTGTAATCTAATGAGTTTTCCAATTTTAGATAAAGTCAGAAGATACTGTCAGAAAATATGGACTTTCAAAAAATACTGTCAAAGTCGGCATTTTGAACCAAATTTTCGATGCAGCAGAGCTTTAAAGGGGAAAATCGTGTTGTAACATGACACGAATTACTTACAACTCGACAAGTAATTTATTTATCAAAAAATGGAAAATTCATTTCGATTTCAAATCGCTTCCATAGTCAAACCTGTCCATTTTATGCCTTTGCGTTAAAAATGAGCCAGAAAATGTGTCAGAAAGTTTTGTGTTGTTGAGCAGGTCATTTGAGAACCACCTTAATGGGTTTTTAAAAGTCTTTGCATAAGTGAACATATTGCAACTGTAAAACAAGTGGTCATGAAGCATAAATAACAAAGTGCATTAAGCAGTTACAAAAATGCCTGAACAGTATCAAGAGCAAAGAGAAAATGGTTGGATAGTGTTCAGCATCATTGAGAAAGTTAGTGAATTTTAATCAGTAATCTGAAGTAGGTGATACTGATAGCAAATGTGGCTTAAACTGAATAGGGTTATCACTAAATGGCATCCAAGTGTTCTTTGTTTGGCAAATCATACTTGCTTAAATATGTCAATTAGTGTGTAACTCAGTTATCAAAGATTAACTAGAAAGATTAGAACAGAAAAAAAAAAAAAATGTCTATATTTTTTAATTGAGTCCAGAGCCAAGGTTGGCGTCAAACATGAGATGCTAGGAACAATATGGTTTAATGTGAATATGAATACCATGAAAGTGTTATCACAAGACTGCACTAATTTACATCAATTGGCAGTGGTTCCATCTACAGAAAATTACTTAAGAGGTTTAAAAGTTAATGCCTAAGTGTTAACTTTTGCCATTTTACATTTTGCCATTTGCTATTGAGTAAAAGTTAACACATAAGTGTTAACTTTTGCTCAAAGTTATACCATTTGCCTTAAGTGCAACTTAAAGCAGATGGATATGAAGCATGAATGCTGACGTGAATAAGTTAAACAGTACTTGTCAAACTCTTCTAGAAAGATGAAGTTCATAACAGCAAAAAATGGCAAAGTATTCTTGCCATCTCTATCAAAATCTCCCATATTGGCAAAAGATTAAACAAGTAAATTGAATTGAGAATAAAATTAATACATTTCACTGCACAGTATATATACATTTAAGTGAGACCAAGCTGTCACCAGAAGCAGATAGTTTTATTTTATTTTTGAAGGGAGAACATTTAAAACTTTATAGCCTTATCTGAATAATATTTTGAGTCAAATTCAGTGCTTTATAGACAAGCATTACATTTGATCTTATTAATGTAAACACAGACATTACACATTAAAGCTTAAGGTTTTAAATTTTTTCAAAAAATTGGAAATATTTTCTGGGATTACCAAAGTGTTCACTTTAATAATAATAATAATAATAATAAAATCCATAAATGTCCCTTACACCAAGTCACCTGGTGCAAGGGATATCAGGACTCTCTATGTGCCAGGCCAGGTGACAATATTTATTTAACATTTATTAAATTCTTGCATTGTACAGTATCAATGTGTAAATTAGTGTGTAAAAACTCTGATACTTATCCATCCTTGACATATGAATAAATTAGCCTGAATTTTTAATTTGTTTCACTCGTTTTTTTTTCAACAGCCCTCTAATGGAGACTAAAAAATGCTTTAATTGCTTAGAAAATTAATCTCCAAATATTGATTCTTATTTATTAAAAATATAGTCATACATTTATATGATAATTTGTTTAAAATTTAGAGATCTATATTTATTTGATGTGTCTTCCTGTTTTATCACTTATATAAAGTATTCACTTCATAAATCACATAGTTGAGGAATAAAGAAAATTATTAACGATTTATTTAATATTTTTTCTGATTCACTGATTTTGTTTACTTTTACAAATATTTTGGCATTAATGACATTTTGCAATTAATGAAATACCCTTTTTACTTATACATTTTTAATGATTTCAAAATTTTAAATAATTCATTGTAGAAGTATTATTTATCCACTTCTCAATTCTTCCATATGTATAGGCCTGTGGCTACAAAATTGGTGAACTTAAAATAAAAGCTTTAAGGGAATTAGCAGAAAAGTCACTTGGTGAGTATATGGAAATTTCTGTTAATTCTGTTTATAGTAATTTTAATAAACTGATGTATTTTGAAGATACAAGTTATAAATTAATGAGAAGTAATATATTTTAAGATCTCATTCATATTATTTTATTTAGAAAAAGGTGAATGCTTTTAATCATGTTATCTCTTCATTAGTGAGTCAATTGACTGACAGATTGATTGATGATATTTATGGTTTTCAAAATAATAAAAATTTCAATCAATTCATTTCCTTTTCAATGGTTTGTTAAGTTAGGAATGAAATTTTGGATGTCAATAACTCCAACATAAACATTTTAGAAGGCAGCTCATCCCTCAAAAATTATTATTATTATTTTAACAATCATTCTAGGAAGCTCATCTCTCAAAAATTATTATTATTATTATTTTAACAATCATTCTAGGAAGTTCATCTCTCAAAAATTATTATTTTAACAATCATTCTAAAAATATAACTTTTATTAAGTTTTATTAGAAAAATTAATTTTGCGAAAAAAATGGCTGACTGGCATATGAAACATGAAGCAGTCAGCTGTGTATCTGTTTAGGACAGTCACTTGATTTGCGCTAGTATTATAATATGATGATTAATTTCTAAGTTACCTTGAAGTTATTAGCTAATTATTCTATTTAGTCTATTTAAAATTCTATTGATTTGTGTTCTTAAGCTCTACTTATTTGATTGTTTTATATTTTACGTAATTTGTTATTTATATTTAACATTAATTTTTTTTTTCTCTTTATAATATTTCTTTTCTCCTTTTTATCTTTTTTACTATAATTTTGCTATTTTGTGATATATACTATTGCTTCTAAATGTTCACTAAACCTCATTTAGCATGATTTCATAACAACTGTATTATATTTAGAGATGCCACTTTTCTGCAAATTTCCCGTAGCACAGAAAAATCAAGTATTTTTTAACTGAAATTGATTGAGAGTAATTTTAGGTTCCATTCTTTAAAATATGAGGCCTTGGTGGTATTATTGCACATAGTTGCAAGCCCTGAGTATATTAAAATTGAGAAGAACATATATTATCTTAACTATCAAAGATATGTTCTTACAGGCAAATACTAGAATGAAAGAATAAGCATTTTAAAGTGATTTTATATACATAAACCTAAAAATTAAATTTTGAAATTTTTTCTAATATTTGCACATGCTTTAATGCTAAAGCTTTGAAAAATTTCTTGAAAGGATTAACAATAATATTTTTTTCAAACAGATTGCGGCATTAGAAAGAAAAGAGTACATAGATGGGGTTTGGTATCTTTTATCTTCCTGTATTTCAAATAGTTAACTTGGGCACATGCTGCGAAAGATGGAAAAGAAAAAAAAAAAGCCATTTTACGCTTTTTGATTCTTTATGCTAGCTAGCTTCAGAACTGCTACACAAGCCATTTTGAGAAAAAAGGCCAATTTTTTATGAGAGGTTGTTGTGGTTTTTAATTAATATCTCAGCTGATTATTTAAAAATGAAAAGTCTGAGCCTCGGGTGCTTCAGGACCTGCCTTGTGTCATGAAGGAGATCGATGGTATTCACTTTATGTGTTGACTTAACACAAAGGAGAAGGCCATCTTGTCTTTTTTATTTTTTATTTACAACACACACCTACAATCACAATTAACAAACACAAACCGATAAAAAAAAATCATAATAACATTTAACTCTTTAAGTTACATCACTTCACCTTCATGCATAAAAATCAGAGCACTAACTCTTCTGAGATTCTTCGCTTTCGAAAAAACAGTTTAATTTTCATCTCTCATTGGATGAGTACAGCTATCTATCGGTGGCCTGAAAAGTAAGTTCTCTGAGAGCAAGTTTTTTACACTTGGATTATCCTAATCCAAATTTTTAGACCTCTACGTGTGGTAGATTTTGCTAGCCATTGCAGGCAGGCACATATACAATAAACATCTTTCTTTTATTAGTATAGATTATGCAATTTGGCTTATTACTTGTTATTTAATGTGTTAATAATTTCTTTTATATATTTCTTATAATGTATATATTAAATTAATCCCTTTCAACACTTTGCAACATAATTGAAAAGTATGTACGACTTTGGTTTGTCTGTCTGTATGCTCTAACTCTTATAAATATACTCTAATTGCCATGTAATTTTTATCTGTTAATGAAGTGCATCATAGAATGTTTGCTATAGAAAATGAAGTGTGTAACATCTACAGTTCGTTTACAGGGACATACAAAAGAATTCCTTTACATAATGCCCTGTAGTAACTCCTCTATACCGACCCGATTAAAGATGGTGAGTGGTAGCGAGATCAGATCATTGGTAAAGAGAATTATCTTGCATAAATTAAAAAATAGAATTTATTGCATACCAATATTAATTCTAATTAAAATATGTACAAGAAAGTTAATTACAGCATTTAATTATTTTTCGTGAGTCAATCGCTTATAAATCAATGACCTCTTGACTCCAAGTTTAACTGAAACAAACAAAAGTCTCTAAACATTACAGTCAGTCGTGACTACAAAATAAAGTTCATTCGGACCAAGGCTCGTCCGTTCCTTCTCTTCGGAAGATCTACTAATACTCGTTAATTCTGAGTCTAAGAAAACTCACTCCCGCACTTGGTGTGCTTTTCTTTTCTCTGGGAGTTTCACCGGATACCTGCTGTATCAATTCTAGAGGTCGGACCTCACTAGCGCTTACACCACGCTGAGTTCGAAACTGACGTTTCCTTTTCCCTTCTCCAGAGAGTCAACACTCTCCTTTTCGATCTCTCCAAAAAACTGTCCTCTCTCACTTTTTCATTCTCGCAGGAGAACTTCTTCTAGGGGCGGGGATTTTGTCGAGGCGGACCCCTCGAAACTCTCCAGCCTCTCAGTAGCCTTGAGATCCCTCTGTTTCGTTTTCACTAAGTCCGTCATTGGACGTTCTAAGACAAAGGGCAAAGTTTCGGGCGCAAACCTAAAAATCGTGTGCAGAGATCGCTTCTCTCGCAGATGAACTCTTTCCCACGAACTCGGCAAGGATCAAAGCATAAGACCCCTCTTTGGGTAACGCCTTACCACTACATCACTGTCCGAACTTTCCGCTCACAGTACAATAGAATTCGGCGTCTGCTAGTCTTCAAGGCAAAAATAGCGAGGGAAGGTATGCAGTTAAGTGTACTCACAGGAAATGCTAGAATGACACATAGTGCACCTGGATGTCGAGGTTCAATTCTTTACAGCACCCCCTCCTCAAACGATTCTTAAGGGTGAAACACTAAGAATCTCTAAGAGTCGAATACAGAATTGCAAGCTCAAATTACATCAGAGTGGCAAGAAATAAAACACAGTGAAAGATAAAAAATAAAACAACTTAAAATAATTTTATACAAAAGTTTATCAAGAAATCTCATTAAACTTGACTCAGACAATCAACATGCGGAATGTCTTTGCCTGCGTGATGAGAAATGGCATAATTATAAGGTTGCAGAGCTAAGGACCACCTTAATAATCTGGGATTATTTCCAGAATTTCTTTTTAGAAACACCAAGGGATTGTGATCGGTTTCGATAGAAAAGTTTTGTCCATCAATATAATGCCTTAACTTTTTTATCGCAAAAATAATCCCTGCACACTCTCTTTCAGTGGCGCAGAAACTTTTCTCACTATCAGTAAATTTTCGACTTAAATATATTATGGGGTGCTCTTCCGATCCCTCTCTTTGAGCCAAAACCACGCCAATACCTAAGTCACTAGCATCAGTTTGTACTATGAATTCTTTCTGAAAATTAGGAGCGTAAAGCACCGGTTCTTCAGTAAGTTTCATTTTCAAAGTCTCAAAGGCTTTTCCCATTTCGTCGCTCCATGCAATCTTTTCTTTTTTATTTTTCCCTTTAAGCGCCCTCGTTAATGGTTCTACAATCACTGCATAATCTTTTATGTACCGGGAATAATATCCAGCCATTCCCAAACATCTACGAATTTCAGTTTTCGATTTCGGAACCGGTAATTCCTTAATTGCCCTTACTTTCGCCTCAGCTGGCCTCCGTCTACCCTCACCTACAATATGCCCAAGATATTTTACGGTTTTCTGAGCGAACTTGCATTTCGCCAATTTGATTTTTAGTTTCGCGTCATTAACCCTTTTTAATACTATTTCTAGATGACGCATATTGTCCTCCCAACTATCTGAAAAAATCGCCATATCATCTAGATACGGTAAACAGAAATTCTTAAGTGCGTTTATTTCCCGCGTTAAGATATCTGCTAACTCCACCCGTTTTCTGTAAGGCTTTACTAAACTCAAGTGAGAAATCTGGGATTTCTGTCGCCTCCCAGGAACAATCACAATATAATTTGTTTCCGTAATTATTGACTCCTTTCTTCCCGGCCTTATCCGACTATCTGACATTTTAATTGGCTTTCTGGTAGTTAAAACTAAAACCTCATCTTTCACATTAAGCTTCCGTTTTACCGCCTTTCTGTCAAACCAAAATTTCCTCTTTTCTCGTCTTTTTGACACATTTTTAACGGCTAAAGCTCGACCTCTTTTTAACCTGTTCGTGAGATTAAACACACTTCCCTTCACGAATTTATTTTCCTCCGTTTCTCTTATCCATTCTCCAAATACTAACGCTTTCAAAAGCTTTCTAACTTTTCGATGCCAACATGCAATACTATCGCTTATCGAATCTCTCATCTTAACACAGAACCGTTTTAGAAATGCGGTCGCTAAATCATTCATCAAACTTCTCCCAAAGTCAAAGTATCTTGACACATTTCCTTTAACTTTCCCTTTCCCTAAGTGTAATGACACTTTTTCTAGGCACGCGCCAAAAATATCTACCTGATAAGGCAATGGGACAAGCACCTGCTTCCTCCCACTCACGCGATTGTCTCTGGCTTTTGCCACTGTCAAAGAATCTCCTGCATTACAATGCGATTCTTCACCTTCCGTTTTTTTACTAATCTCTTTGAGAGATTGATCTCTGTCTAATTCACTTTGACTATCCTTCCCTCCAATTTCTGCTAAGACCGAAGATCCCTCACAAATCGACAAAGGCGATAATCCCTTATCCACACTAACCAGTTCAATAGGGTTTTCTAGATTTTCACCCTCTAGTTTTGAATTCAACGCTTCCGCTTCAACATTCCCGCTAGAAATATCCTCTTCTTTTTCTTCCTCGGAATTTAAAGTTTCCGCTTCAACATTCCCGCTAGAAATTTCTTTTTCCCCCTCGGAAATCATAATTTGTTTATTTACCGGATTCGGAGCTGGGCCACCCTTTTCTCTCGTTTGAGCGTGTGTCAAAACTGCATTCATCAATTCGGTTTTTTTCTTCGCCTGTTCTAACAATTTTTGAGTGTGATTACCCAACAAATAGTAAAACATATCTGAATCTTTATTGTTAACTCCCGCTTTCGTTTCAATAACCCCCACGCCTTCAATTTCTAAAGTGACCTCTGCTATAGGTAAACAGTATAATTTACTGTCCAGCGGAGTTTTAATCCATACGTGATCTCCATTCAATTTATCTTGACTGACCAAGTCGTATGCGATGATATCAATTTCACTCCCAGTGTCAGTTAAAGCAGTTGTCTGAATTCCATTCACTAACACTTTACTCAAATAAGGGGAGAAGGTTTCTTCAAGTGTCGGTTTACTTATTAAGTGACCGACCCGCGCAACATCTCTCTTTTTAATTTCCGGACAATCTACTTTGTAGTGCCCGCTTCGAAAACACGCGTAACACTTGACTTCTCGCCTTTTTTCGTAAACCCTTTCCCTTTCTTTATGATCATCGCGATCCCTCCAGTTAAAGTTAGTCTCCGGATTTCTGTTACCGTTTCGCCCATTTTCAAAAGTCCTGGGTCTTTCAAATTTCTTCTCTAAAGGGAGTTTCGGATTCCAAGTTTTTTTAGACGGGCGCTTGATTGCCTCGTACGCATCTAAAAGCCTCACTAACTCTTCGGGATCTTTAATCTCCGCCCAGTTATCTATAAAATGTTCGCGCATTTCTGGAGACGCTCTCCGTTTGATTTGGTCCGTGACAAGCAAATTTTTCAAACCCTCAAAATCCGAAACTTGTAAGCATGACAGCCAACCTTCTAAAAAACTATTAAGCTCGAATATCAGATCCTTCCAAACTGAATTAGGATTACGCGGATGCTGACTAAATTTTTGTCTGTACGTCTCTGCATTCAAACGACATCGTTCTAACAATTTTTCTTTCACATATTGAAAATCATCAATTTTGTCTTCGGGTTCTCTCAAAATTAACTCGGCCATTCCCACAGGTAATAATGATAGTAAGTTCGTCACCAACTCATCCGAATTTAGATTACATTTTTTTGCCTGTCTCTCGAATAAATTCAAAAACAACGAAATATCCGAATTCTTTTCATCAAAGCGATGCATAATTGTTTTTAGGGGTAAATGATTCGTTCTAACTGAGATGCTACTGGATGCGGTACTCCGGTCATCTGACTCTTGTGTCGCTTTTAACCTAGCTAACTCATGTTCGCGTTCTTTTTCTTTTTCTGCTTTCTCCCACAATCTTTCTTTCTCTAACTGAAGTCTATCATTCTCTTCCTTCTCCGCCAATAACTTATTTTCCCTGTCTTTTTCTAACAGTTTAATTTGCGCTAAGGCTAGCTCTTTATCAAATCCCTCTGACGACTCTATTTTTTTTATAATTTTCGGTACAGTATCATTTTCCTCTAAAATGACCTCAAATTCGTAAGCTAACGTTTGCAAATCAGCTTTCCTAAAATATTTAAGCTCCGACATTTTTAAAGTTTAAAATTAGAAATTATCTTTCCCACAATTATAAAACAATACAATAAGATTAAATGTAATTTCTACCAAGTGCACTAAAATAATTCTGAAATATACACTCATAAAAAGTACGCATAACAATAATATATGAGAAATATGCAACATATAAAAATAAGCAACCCTATCCTATCGTCCACATTCACCTTGGTATTTGGTTATACAATACATATAGGATCAATTTTACACAAAACAACAATTTCAATTTCAAAAAGCACAGTAAAAATATTTTAAATTGCAAAAGTCTTATTCAATTCCTTTTTTTTTTTTAAATCAATGGTGGTCTTAATCTCTGCATCCACTCTTAAAAGATTTAGAATAATTCACAAAAAACATATAAAATCAACTCTGTTATCTTAAAATATGAAATGCGTTCGATAATTTTTTTTTTTTTTTTTTTAATCTCTCATTTATAGATTCAGCTAAAATTTTGTAACACTGCACAACTCTCAGTTTGCATTAAATTAATTCAACAATAATTTAATTTTAACTACAAAATTTGTCTATTAAATAAGTTACAGTTATATCGGAAATATCTCATCATACTTTTTTTTTTCTACCGGAAAAATTTCTCAAAATATTTACTCTCACAAAAATAAACATACAACTTTCTTTTAAAGCCTACAACACCTATATAAACACTAATAACAATTAAAGCCACTCTGAGTATAAAAAGAGCTTACCTCCATTACTAAGAGTCTTTCAGGGCGTCAGAAGCACAGACTTCAGAGATTCTCAGGAGCACAGACTGGGTTCTCTGTCACACTTTTCGGATGGGGACTCTTCCGGATGGGGGAACACTCTCCAGAATTCTTGGTAGATTTCTCTTTCTGATGGGGGAACACTCTCCAGAATTCTTGGTAGATTTCTCTTTCTGATGCTGTGTTGATCCACAGGGGCGTCTAAGGAGACTCAGGTCACAAGTCACAAGGAGACTCTTTCTTGGAGCACTTTGATGATTTAAATTTCAGAGTCCACTCTTTGTCTTTAGAGAATGTCATTAATTTTTGCTAATTAATCCATCACCGCAAGCCACCAGTTGTAGTGACTCCTCTACCGACCCGATTAAAGATGGTGAGTGGTAGCGAGATCAGATCATTGGTAAAGAGAATTATCTTGCATAAATTAAAAAATAGAATTTATTGCATACCAATATTAATTCTAATTAAAATATGTACAAGAAAGTTAATTACAGCATTTAATTATTTTTCGTGAGTCAATCGCTTATAAATCAATGACCTCTTGACTCCAAGTGTAACTGAAACAAACAAAAGTCTCTAAACATTACAGTCAGTCGTGACTACAAAATAAAGTTCATTCGGACCAAGTCTCGTCCGTTCCTTCTCTTCGGAAGATCTACTAATACTCGTTAATTCTGAGTCTAAGAAAACTCACTCCCGCACTTGGTGTGCTTTTCTTTTCTCTGGGAGTTTCACCGGATACCTGCTGTATCAATTCTAGAGGTCGGACCTCACTAGCGCTTACACCACGCTGAGTTCGAAACTGACGTTTCCTTTTCCCTTCTCCAGAGAGTCAACACTCTCCTTTTCGATCTCTCCAAAAAACTGTCCTCTCTCACTTTTTCATTCTCGCAAGAGAACTTCTTCTAGGGGCGGGGATTTTGTCGAGGCGGACCCCTCGAAACTCTCCAGCCTCTCAGTAGCCTTGAGATCCCTCTGTTTCGTTTTCACTAAGTCCGTCATTGGACGTTCTAAGACAAAGGGCAAAGTTTCGGGCGCAAACCTAAAAATCGTGTGCAGAGATCGCTTCTCTCGCAGATGAACTCTTTCCCACGAACTCGGCAAGGATCAAAGCATAAGACCCCTCTTTGGGTAACGCCTTACCACTACATCACTGTCCGAACTTTCCGCTCACAGTACAATAGAATTCGGCGTCTGCTAGTCTTCAAGGCAAAAATAGCGAGGGAAGGTATGCAGTTAAGTGTACTCACAGGAAATGCTAGAATGACACATAGTGCACCTGGATGTCGAGGTTCAATTCTTTACAGCACCCCCTCCTCAAACGATTCTTAAGGGTGAAACACTAAGAATCTCTAAGAGTCGAATACAGAATTGCAAGCTCAAATTACATCAGAGTGGCAAGAAATAAAACACAGTGAAAGATAAAAAATAAAACAACTTAAAATAATTTTATACAAAAGTTTATCAAGAAATCTCATTAAACTTGACTCAGACAATCAACATGCGGAATGTCTTTGCCTGCGCGATGAGAAATGGCATAATTATAAGGTTGCAGAGCTAAGGACCACCTTAATAATCTGGGATTATTTCCAGAATTTCTTTTTAGAAACACCAAGGGATTGTGATCGGTTTCGATAGAAAAGTTTTGTCCATCAATATAATGCCTTAACTTTTTTATCGCAAAAATAATCCCTGCACACTCTCTTTCAGTGGCGCAGAAACTTTTCTCACTATCAGTAAATTTTCGACTTAAATATATTATGGGGTGCTCTTCCGATCCCTCTCTTTGAGCCAAAACCACGCCAATACCTAAGTCACTAGCATCAGTTTGTACTATGAATTCTTTCTGAAAATTAGGAGCGTAAAGCACCGGTTCTTCAGTAAGTTTCATTTTCAAAGTCTCAAAGGCTTTTCCCATTTCGTCGCTCCATGCAATCTTTTCTTTTTTATTTTTCCCTTTAAGCGCCCTCGTTAATGGTTCTACAATCACTGCATAATCTTTTATGTACCGGGAATAATATCCAGCCATTCCCAAACATCTACGAATTTCAGTTTTCGATTTCGGAACCGGTAATTCCTTAATTGCCCTTACTTTCGCCTCAGCTGGCCTCCGTCTACCCTCACCTACAATATGCCCAAGATATTTTACGGTTTTCTGAGCGAACTTGCATTTCGCCAATTTGATTTTTAGTTTCGCGTCATTAACCCTTTTTAATACTATTTCTAGATGACGCATATTGTCCTCCCAACTATCTGAAAAAATCGCCATATCATCTAGATACGGTAAACAGAAATTCTTAAGTGCGTTTATTTCCCGCGTTAAGATATCTGCTAACTCCACCCGTTTTCTGTAAGGCTTTACTAAACTCAAGTGAGAAATCTGGGATTTCTGTCGCCTCCCAGGAACAATCACAATATAATTTGTTTCCGTAATTATTGACTCCTTTCTTCCCGGCCTTATCCGACTATCTGACATTTTAATTGGCTTTCTGGTAGTTAAAACTAAAACCTCATCTTTCACATTAAGCTTCCGTTTTACCGCCTTTCTGTCAAACCAAAATTTCCTCTTTTCTCGTTTTTTTGACACATTTTTAACGGCTAAAGCTCGACCTCTTTTTAACCTGTTCGTGAGATTAAACACACTTCCCTTCACGAATTTATTTTCCTCCGTTTCTCTTATCCATTCTCCAAATACTAACGCTTTCAAAAGCTTTCTAACTTTTCGATGCCAACATGCAATACTATCGCTTATCGAATCTCTCATCTTAACACAGAACCGTTTTAGAAATGCGGTCGCTAAATCATTCATCAAACTTCTCCCAAAGTCAAAGTATCTTGACACATTTCCTTTAACTTTCCCTTTCCCTAAGTGTAATGACACTTTTTCTAGGCACGCGCCAAAAATATCTACCTGATAAGGCAATGGGACAAGCACCTGCTTCCTCCCACTCACGCGATTGTCTCTGGCTTTTGCCACTGTCAAAGAATCTCCTGCATTACAATGCGATTCTTCACCTTCCGTTTTTTTACTAATCTCTTTGAGAGATTGATCTCTGTCTAATTCACTTTGACTATCCTTCCCTCCAATTTCTGCTAAGACCGAAGATCCCTCACAAATCGACAAAGGCGATAATCCCTTATCCACACTAACCAGTTCAATAGGGTTTTCTAGATTTTCACCCTCTAGTTTTGAATTCAACGCTTCCGCTTCAACATTCCCGCTAGAAATATCCTCTTCTTTTTCTTCCTCGGAATTTAAAGTTTCCGCTTCAACATTCCCGCTAGAAATTTCTTTTTCCCCCTCGGAAATCATAATTTGTTTATTTACCGGATTCGGAGCTGGGCCACACTTTTCTCTCGTTTGAGCGTGTGTCAAAACTGCATTCATCAATTCGGTTTTTTTCTTCGCCTGTTCTAACAATTTTTGAGTGTGATTACCCAACAAATAGTAAAACATATCTGAATCTTTATTGTTAACTCCCGCTTTCGTTTCAATAACCCCCACGCCTTCAATTTCTAAAGTGACCTCTGCTATAGGTAAACAGTATAATTTACTGTCCAGCGGAGTTTTAATCCATACGTGATCTCCATTCAATTTATCTTGACTGACCAAGTCGTATGCGATGATATCAATTTCACTCCCAGTGTCAGTTAAAGCAGTTGTCTGAATTCCATTCACTAACACTTTACTCAAATAAGGGGAGAAGGTTTCTTCAAGTGTCGGTTTACTTATTAAGTGACCGACCCGCGCAACATCTCTCTTTTTAATTTCCGGACAATCTACTTTGTAGTGCCCGCTTCGAAAACACGCGTAACACTTGACTTCTCGCCTTTTTTCGTAAACCCTTTCCCTTTCTTTATGATCATCGCGATCCCTCCAGTTAAAGTTAGTCTCCGGATTTCTGTTACCGTTTCGCCCATTTTCAAAAGTCCTGGGTCTTTCAAATTTCTTCTCTAAAGGGAGTTTCGGATTCCAAGTTTTTTTAGACGGGCGCTTGATTGCCTCGTACGCATCTAAAAGCCTCACTAACTCTTCGGGATCTTTAATCTCCGCCCAGTTATCTATAAAATGTTCGCGCATTTCTGGAGACGCTCTCCGTTTGATTTGGTCCGTGACAAGCAAATTTTTCAAACCCTCAAAATCCGAAACTTGTAAGCATGACAGCCAACCTTCTAAAAAACTATTAAGCTCGAATATCAGATCCTTCCAAACTGAATTAGGATTACGCGGATGCTGACTAAATTTTTGTCTGTACGTCTCTGCATTCAAACGATATCGTTCTAACAATTTTTCTTTCACATATTGAAAATCATCAATTTTGTCTTCGGGTTCTCTCAAAATTAACTCGGCCATTCCCACAGGTAATAATGATAGTAAGTTCGTCACCAACTCATCCGAATTTAGATTACATTTTTTTGCCTGTCTCTCGAATAAATTCAAAAACAACGAAATATCCGAATTCTTTTCATCAAAGCGATGCATAATTGTTTTTAGGGGTAAATGATTCGTTCTAACTGAGATGCTACTGGATGCGGTACTCCGGTCATCTGACTCTTGTGTCGCTTTTAACCTAGCTAACTCATGTTCGCGTTCTTTTTCTTTTTCTGCTTTCTCCCACAATCTTTCTTTCTCTAACTGAAGTCTATCATTCTCTTCCTTCTCCGCCAATAACTTATTTTCCCTGTCTTTTTCTAACAGTTTAATTTGCGCTAAGGCTAGCTCTTTATCAAATCCCTCTGACGACTCTATTTTTTTTATAATTTTCGGTACAGTATCATTTTCCTCTAAAATGACCTCAAATTCGTAAGCTAACGTTTGCAAATCAGCTTTCCTAAAATATTTAAGCTCCGACATTTTTAAAGTTTAAAATTAGAAATTATCTTTCCCACAATTATAAAACAATACAATAAGATTAAATGTAATTTCTACCAAGTGCACTAAAATAATTCTGAAATATACACTCATAAAAAGTACGCATAACAATAATATATGAGAAATATGCAACATATAAAAATAAGCAACCCTATCCTATCGTCCACATTCACCTTGGTATTTGGTTATACAATACATATAGGATCAATTTTACACAAAACAACAATTTCAATTTCAAAAAGCACAGTAAAAATATTTTAAATTGCAAAAGTCTTATTCAATTCCTTTTTTTTTTTTAAATCAATGGTGGTCTTAATCTCTGCATCCACTCTTAAAAGATTTAGAATAATTCACAAAAAACATATAAAATCAACTCTGTTATCTTAAAATATGAAATGCGTTCGATAATTTTTTTTTTTTTTTTTTTAATCTCTCATTTATAGATTCAGCTAAAATTTTGTAACACTGCACAACTCTCAGTTTGCATTAAATTAATTCAACAATAATTTAATTTTAACTACAAAATTTGTCTATTAAATAAGTTACAGTTATATCGGAAATATCTCATCATACTTTTTTTTTTCTACCGGAAAAATTTCTCAAAATATTTACTCTCACAAAAATAAACATACAACTTTCTTTTAAAGCCTACAACACCTATATAAACACTAATAACAATTAAAGCCACTCTGAGTATAAAAAGAGCTTACCTCCATTACTAAGAGTCTTTCAGGGCGTCAGAAGCACAGACTTCAGAGATTCTCAGGAGCACAGACTGGGTTCTCTGTCACACTTTTCGGATGGGGACTCTTCCGGATGGGGGAACACTCTCCAGAATTCTTGGTAGATTTCTCTTTCTGATGGGGGAACACTCTCCAGAATTCTTGGTAGATTTCTCTTTCTGATGCTGTGTTGATCCACAGGGGCGTCTAAGGAGACTCAGGTCACAAGTCACAAGGAGACTCTTTCTTGGAGCACTTTGATGATTTAAATTTCAGAGTCCACTCTTTGTCTTTAGAGAATGTCATTAATTTTTGCTAATTAATCCATCACCGCAAGCCACCAGTTGTAGTGACTCCTCTACCGACCCGATTAAAGATGGTGAGTGGTAGCGAGATCAGATCATTGGTAAAGAGAATTATCTTGCATAAATTAAAAAATAGAATTTATTGCATATCAATATTAATTCTAATTAAAATATGTACAAGAAAGTTAATTACAGCATTTAATTATTTTTCGTGAGTCAATCGCTTATAAATCAATGACCTCTTGACTCCAAGTGTAACTGAAACAAACAAAAGTCTCTAAACATTACAGTCAGTCGTGACTACAAAATAAAGTTCATTCGGACCAAGTCTCGTCCGTTCCTTCTCTTCGGAAGATCTACTAATACTCGTTAATTCTGAGTCTAAGAAAACTCACTCCCGCACTTGGTGTGCTTTTCTTTTCTCTGGGAGTTTCACCGGATACCTGCTGTATCAATTCTAGAGGTCGGACCTCACTAGCGCTTACACCACGCTGAGTTCGAAACTGACGTTTCCTTTTCCCTTCTCCAGAGAGTCAACACTCTCCTTTTCGATCTCTCCAAAAAACTGTCCTCTCTCACTTTTTCATTCTCGCAAGAGAACTTCTTCTAGGGGCGGGGATTTTGTCGAGGCGGACCCCTCGAAACTCTCCAGCCTCTCAGTAGCCTTGAGATCCCTCTGTTTCGTTTTCACTAAGTCCGTCATTGGACGTTCTAAGACAAAGGGCAAAGTTTCGGGCGCAAACCTAAAAATCGTGTGCAGAGATCGCTTCTCTCGCAGATGAACTCTTTCCCACGAACTCGGCAAGGATCAAAGCATAAGACCCCTCTTTGGGTAACGCCTTACCACTACATCACTGTCCGAACTTTCCGCTCACAGTACAATAGAATTCGGCGTCTGCTAGTCTTCAAGGCAAAAATAGCGAGGGAAGGTATGCAGTTAAGTGTACTCACAGGAAATGCTAGAATGACACATAGTGCACCTGGATGTCGAGGTTCAATTCTTTACAGCCCTATGGGGAAAAATCGTTTGAGGTGCCTTTTATTGATGTTACGATCTTTCAAGCATAATGAGATTGATATGTGTGACTGAGGTGGTCTGCAACATACTTTCTCAAGAGTATAGAATAAGTAGCATTTCTAGTTCATTTACAGGGATGCACACAAGAATTCCATTACATTATGATGTATGGGCAAAAATCATTTGTAGTTCATTTTAATGGTATGACACTTCAAATGTAATGGAATTAAAAAGAATCATTGAGGTGCATCATAACATGTTTTCTCTAGTTCTAAATGTTTAACTTGAGGGGGGGGGGGGGCGTTAAACCCCCCCCCCACCCAGGATCAGAGGCTTCTTTTTTCGTCGTTTATTCGAATTTTTTCTTTCTTTCTCTGAAGGAAAGAAAACCACCCGTTCAAACAAATTATCATAAGCATTCATCCACATCCAGCAGAAATCTCCCCTCTCTCCTCCCTATTATTGAGAAAGAGAGGCATTTCACAGGCGTGTGTGTGTGTGTGTGTGGGGGGGGGGTAACTGAATTGCCTTCTAGGGGAAACAAGCTTCTTCACATTATTTCATTGATCACTGAAGATGACCGTATGTCTCAAGCTGTTAAACGTGTCTAAAAGAACAAGCACGTTATAGCACGTAAGTAGCATACTGTTGTCACACAGAGAACCCACCCTACTCGCTCAGATAGAATATCCCTCTCGGCAGGGCTTAATTTGTAAGAAAAATCTACCGGAGTCCTACTATTCTGCAGTACTAACACCGGTAGTACCACCCCCCCCCCCCCCCCCCCCTCCACCATAACTCCAATCTGCATATTTATATTTCATACAGTATTTTCAAAATTTAATAATGTTTTTTTATTTAACAAAATAAAATTTTAAATACATCTACCTGCGTATACTTAGCTATCCACTATTCCATTTTTTTAATTATTACTACTTCCAAATAGAAACAGTTAGAATTATGAATCGGAAATAGTGTTAATACAAAAGATGAATAGTTCGCAGCTACGTAGAATAGAAAAAAATCCCTGACGGCTCGGCCTACAGGCACAGGTAGATTTCGAAGACGCAGACCGTGGGGCGCCTGTTTGTCGGGAATTGCGGAAGAAATTACCTTATTTACGATGATGCGGCAGTTGGAACCGCCTACTTCGAAACCTAATTTGTTTGCAAACGAAGCCAGCAGGGATTTTTTTTTTTTCTTTTTTTTTTTAAGCTAAAAGAGTTCGTCCTATAAGAAACTTGTCAATATAAAAGTTTTAGATAATATTAAGAGGATTTATAATAAATTTAAGCGGATTTGAAATCTTGGGAATTGATGAAGTTATGAATTTTTTTCTTCTAACCCCCCCCCCCCCCCCTTCCACCCCTTAAGGCAATTTTTAATTATATCAAAAATCTGTCATACATAAATTTTCGGCCCTTCTCCTAGAAGTAATAATAACTTCAAACGGATTCGATACATATCATAATTAAGAAATTATGGGTTTTTTTCTGTTTTCACAAAAAGCCCCCCCTGGTTCGATTTTGCCCATTAACGAACTTGACCGAGATTTTATGCCACTTGATTTTATGTATCAGTTTCGAAAAGATGCGGAAGTTGGAACCGCCTACTTCGAAAAATAACTTGTTTGCAGGCGGAGCCTGCAGGGATTTTTTTGTTTTTAATTTTTTTTTAATAAATAATTAATAAATTATTAATAAATAATTTTTTTTTAATAAAATCAACTCTGTTATCTTAAAATATGAAATGCGTTCGATAATTTTTTTTTTTTTTTTTTTTAATGATCTCTCATTTATAGATTCAGCTAAAATTTTGTAACACTGCACAACTCTCAGTTTGCATTAAATTAATTCAACAATAATTTAATTTTAACTACAAAATTTGTCTATTAAATAAGTTACAGTTATATCGGAAATATCTCATCATACTTTTTCTTTTCTACCGGAAAAATTTCTCAAAATATTTACTCTCACAAAAATAAACATACAACTTTCTTTTAAAGCCTACAACACCTATATAAACACTAATAACAATTAAAGCCACTCTGAGTATAAAAAGAGCTTACCTCCATTACTAAGAGTCTTTCAGGGCGTCAGAAGCACAGACTTCAGAGATTCTCAGGAGCACAGACGGGGTTCTCTGTCACACTTTTCGGATGGGGACTCTTCCGGATGGGGGAACACTCTCCAGAATTCTTGGTAGATTTCTCTTTCTGATGGGGGAACACTCTCCAGAATTCTTGGTAGATTTCTCTTTCTGATGGGGGAACACTCTCCAGAATTCTTGGTAGATTTCTCTTTCTGATGCTGTGTTGATCCACAGGGGCGTCTAAGGAAACTCAGGTCACAAGTCACAAGGAGACTCTTTCTTGGAGCACTTTGATGATTTAAATTTCAGAGTCCACTCTTTGTCTTTAGAGAATGTCATTAATTTACCTTATTTACGATGATGCGGCAGTTGGAACCGCCTACTTCGAAACCTAATTTGTTTGCAAACTGAGCCAGCAGGGATTTTTTTTTTTTTTTTTTTTTTTTAAGCTAAAAGAGTTCGTCCTATAAGAAACTTGTCAATATAAAAGTTTTAGATAATATTAAGAGGATTTATAATAAATTTAAGCGGATTTGAAATCTTGGGAATTGATGAAGTTATGAATTTTTTTCTTCTAACCCCCCCCCCCCCCCCCTTAAGGCAATTTTTAATTACATCAAAAATCTGTCATACATAAATTTTTGGCCCTTCTCCTAGAAGTAATAATAACTTCAAACGGATTCGATACGTATCATAATTAAGAAATTATGGGTTTTTTTCTGTTTTCACAAAAAGCCCCCCCTGGTTCGATTTTGCCCATTAACGAACTTGACCGAGATTTTATGCCACTTGATTTTATGTATCAGTTTCGAAAAGATGCGGAAGTTGGAACCGCCTACTTCGAAAAATAACTTGTTTGCAGGCAGAGCCTGCAGGGATTTTTTTGTTTTTAATTTTTTTTTTTTTTTTTTTTTTTTTTTTTTTTTTTTGGGCTATAACGGTTGGTCCTATAAAAGACTTGTCAATATAAAAGTTTTAGATAATATTAAGAGGATTAATAATAAATTTACGCGGATTTGATATCTTGTGAATTGACGAAGCTATGATTTTTTTTCTTCTAAAATCCCCCCCCCACCCCCTGGGGCCATTTTTAATTATATCAAAAATCTGTCATACATAAATTTTCAGCCCTTTTCCTAGAAGTAATAATAACTTTAAACGGATTCAATACGTATAATAATTAAGAAATTATGGGTTTTTTTCTGTTTTCACAAAAAGCCCTTCCCCCCTTGGTTCGATTTTTCCCATTAACAAACTTGACCGAGATTTTATGCCCCTTGATTTTATGTATCAATTTGGAAGAGATTTATGCAGAATTTTTCCAGTTATCGTGTCCATAAAAAAGTGACATAGATAGGTAGATAGATAGATAGATATATAAAGTTTTGAACTGGGGGTGTTTTTGGGTTCTGGGAGTCATGATCGGCGTAGATCTGCAAAAAATTTTCAAAATTTCCAACTTAGGTGAGAATGTAATAGGTAGTATTTCTTACGAAATCTACCTAATACTATTTCTGTTTACTCTTTATTCTGATCAAAATAGCATTAAAATGATTTGAAATGGAAATAAATAAAATTTTGAATTTAAGACAGATTGAGCTTGAGTCTGCCCAAACCCGAAGACTGATATAAAAATCGAACCCATTTCATCATCTCTTACGTGAGCGACACATTCATTACGTCACTTATAAGAAGTGTTTTGATACAAAAGATTGGAGATGGGACATGGGAGGGAAAAGAAAGGGTAATTTAGGATTCATTTTTCGGTAGCGTTATTGCACTGGGCTCCGGTTCCGGAGCGCAGTGTTTATGAGCTCCGGTGAATTCTGGCTAATATTTAAAATTTTTACTAAAAACAGAGAAGCACCGGAGCTGCTCCGGTGGTCTCCGGCTCAAATTCAGCCCTGCCTCTCGGACAGAGCTACCTTCCCTACTGATGGGAGTATTTGAATTCAAAATGTCTGAGGTGTCGCTTCAGCCACGTTCTCAAGTGGTCTCGATTCAGAAAAGTGTATTCAAGCTACCTGACATTCGTATAGGCGCACGGCGACGAAAACTGTGGTTATCTGTTCTCATAGCTCTGCTTTGCTTTCAATCCTCCAGCGAATAAATGCGAGTATTCAAATAAGACTATTGGCACTGAAGTATACGAATTTACCTTTGTAAAAAATCTATTTTTGGATGTCTCCAGCCTTTTTAATTTTTCAAGTTCATTTTAGCAATAACAATAATTGCTTTGTTGGCGGATAGCCTAGTGTGCCTTTTAAAAAACTATAATAATAAAGATAGAAGTTTGTGTGTGTGTGTTTGTCTGCCTGTGTACTGTATTCTAAAGAGACTGCTGCACGCAGAGTTACGAAATTTGACAGGAAGATACCTATATATCATCTCAAGTTATGCACCTCAAAGCCAATTTTTAAACTTTTTTGCAATTTTTAACGTTTTGTATCGAATTTCGCAGCGATTTTTTAGCATTAGTAAAAGGAATCCGGTTTCAATCTTTTACTCCAATTTAGTAAATTTTGTCCTGTTTTCAATAAAGTTTATTCGGAATTCCTGCAGAGATTTTTAAACACCCAACCCTGGGTACGTTTGGAGGGATTTTCGTTTAAAAATATAAAATCAGGGCTTAATTTGCACCAGAGCCCAAATAAACTCAGAATTATGCTTCTCTGTTTTTAGTAAAAATTTAAATATTTGCCAGAATTCACCGGAGCTTATAAACACTGAGCTCCGAAGACCAGTGCAATAACACTTCCGGAAAACGAATCCTAAATTACTCTTTCCTTTCCCTCTCATCTCCAATCTTTTGTATCAAAACACTTCTTATAAGTGACTAATGTGTCGCTCACGCCTCACGTAAGAGATGGAGATGAAACGGTCTCGATTTTTATGTCTTCGGGTTTGGGCAGGCTGGAGCTGTTTTAAATTCAAAATTTTATTTATTTCTATTTCAAATCATTTTAATGCTATTTTGATAAGAATAAAGAGTAAACAGAAATAGTCTTTTTCTATTCTGCATAGCTGCGAACTATTCTTTTTTTTTTTGTCTTAACATTATTTCCGAATCATAATCCTGAACTTATTTAATCGCAGAATTCTGCGATTAATTAACATTAAGATTAGGCAAAGGTTTCTATTTGGAAGGAGTAATAACTGAAAAGTGGAGTAGTTTATACGCAGATAGATGTATTTAAAATTTTTATTTTGCTAAATAAAAAAACAATGCTTTAAATTTTAAAAATAATGTATGAAATATAAATATGCAAATTGGAGTGATGGCGGATGGGGGTGGGAGGGGGGAGAGTGCGCTATGGGTGTTAGCACTGCAGAATATTAGGGCTACGGTACCTTTTTTCTTAGAAATTTAGCCCTGTATAAAATCATACAAATTCTAGGGTGTACATTGCCGAAGCATGTGGGGCCCCAAAAATCAGGTTCGTTTTGAAGCATTTTTGTTTAAAAATATAAAACCCAAGCAGACCGGAGCGTGCCACAGCATGTTCAGTGTACAGTGCTTTCCCAACTCTATGTTCGTTTGGATTGATTTTCGTTTAAAAATGTAAAATCATACACATTTTAGGTTCGTTTTGTTTAAAGCCAAACCGGAGGAGGGTGGAAGGGTGAGATTCTGGGGATAGAGCCCCTCTGATGAAAAATTCTTAGTTATAAAGTATAGGAAACAGCCCTCCCTGCACCCTTTCTTGTGCTTGTGATAAAAGAATGTACCAACTAGGTAATCACCCCCCCCCCCCCCCCTCAAAAAAATAAATTACAATTAAATTAAAATTAAAATTAATTAATTAATAAATGAATGAATTCTGCTTACGCTCATAGTGACTTTTCTAGAATATGCATACTTAAGGTTATCAAGTATAAAGGGCATGAAGTATCAAATTAAATAGCAAGGTTTTTTACAGGGTTCCCACTATCTTTGAATTTCAGATATCATTATTACCGAAAAGTAACCGTCAACTTTTTTTAATCGCAGAATTTCCATCATTAAATAAGACGAATATTGCTATTTGGAAATAGTGGTACCCATTTGAACCCTACATGATACCCATTTGAAAAATGGACTTTTTAAAAAAATAGAAATATTCAAATGTTATATTTCATACATAAAAACAATAGTAAAACAATCGATTTCGTATACTGGAAAGTAAAATTGTACATTTTGAAATAAGAAATTTTGTGTTGATTTTGTCAACATTTAAACAAAAACTGCTTCCTGTTCTGGATTATTCATAAAGTCTGGGGTCTTCATTAAAGGGTTACCATTTAAATTTCTAAAGAAAATTTCTCCATTCAAAAATTTATGCGAAAAAGAAAATATCATGATAATCTAAATCTTCATCAGAACTAAAAAACATTTAAAAAAATATATTGTTTTCAGAGCTGTAATGTACGCATGATAAAAAAAAAAAAAGAAAAAAAAAAGAAAAAAAAAAAGATTTTTTTGCATAGAATAAACATTTGATGGGTGAAACAACAGACGAAATGTCGCCCCTCATCTCATTTGAACGTAGTTCTCAATGCTACAGCATTTGAATACAAAGTATTCGAAAACTAAGTATGATTTTGCATCATATATATATATATATCTTAAATTAAATTTATATTCTAAATTATATTTTATTTTTCATCCTTTCTTTCCAAAATTAAAATCCCATGATTCTTAAAAGAACAAGATCATTTTATTTAAACTCATTTTATTCCTTTAGGCAATCTCTCAGATCTATTCTTCTATCAAAAGGCGACCACATATTATAATAAAAAATAATAATAATGGGAAAGAAAAGCGCAATAGTCATAAAGTATTGATATCGGCATTCACATATGTCTGTGCTCAGCGTTCAGAATGAAATAATTTAAAAACAAAGGATGTTGTGGTATCTCACTTAGATGCTAAAGCCTAAACATAAAAGATAGCAGACGCCTTCTTTCAATAAACTTTCATGTATATGCAGATTTCTTACGGCCTTTCTCATAAGGGTTAATGTTATAAAATTCATGGTTTTTAGCACTTCTGGTAGCTCAATGTCGCGCCAAGCAAATTCAAACCACCCCCATTGGATTAACATTAACGAATATTTTTCTATTGTTCTTTGGCCTATTTTACAACACACCATAACTGTATTCCAATCTTGGCTGTAAAAATGTAACCGCGATTTTTAATCACTTCATCGCCTCTGCTCATAGAAATAAGACTTAATTAAAAATCGATTGCGAGGCCATCCCATGTCTACGGCATAAGGAAGGTGGAAAAAAAAACAAGATAAAAGTAAGCCTTTCAGTCTCAGAATTTTCAAAGTAGCTTTTCTTGCTTAATTTAACGCCTTTGTTTGTACTACATCATTCTCTGTTGAAATGATTTTTCATTTGCATTTGTTCAAGTACCAGTGGAGAAAATTAAAAAAAAATAACAAAAAAAGAAATCTTCAACCAGTATCACTACAATTTGAAAGCAAATTTAAATCCCTTTATAGTATTGTTTTGTATATAAATGACGCAATTTTAAAGAAACAAATTATTGTATAGATCCCTTGCATTGACGTCACAGCAACGGCTGATACTGTAAACTGGTGCACATCTGGAGCCCAAACAAAACAGTATAATTCTCCGTTTGCCGTTTAAAGCACGTGTGGTCTTTCTGTTTAATTTTGATTTTTCTTATTCTTGCATTATTTTTCTAACTACTTAAAAAATGAAACGCAAATCACTATGTTTACAAATGTGAAAACACCACATTTCCCTTATGTTTGGGCGCCAGATGAAGCATGTGACGTCATGTGCAAGGGGTCTATAGTTGTGACATTATAAATATTATCATTTTTATATCTTCTATTGCCTAAAAATTGATAATAATTTACAATATTAGAATTTTATTTTCGTACAGTTAGAATTTTCATTTATTCATGTATTTAGTTTTGGTATAGCTTTCCAGTCTAAACCTAAACCAACTCTATGTTTTGGTTTTAGTATAAGTTTTAGATCCTTAATATGAAAGTGATACATAGATGTATGTATATTTCTTTAATGAATTTATATTCATTTAAAAGACTGATTCCATTAACCGGTGATTCATATAACCGGCGACTACCTTTATCAGAAACTCAACCCCCCCCCCCCCCCCCCTTAGAACCGAATTCTGGCTGCGCCACTGCTATATTGGCTTCTATATTGTTTTCAGCTATCATTTTCAACATGTTATCAGTGGATAAAGCTTCCCTTGAGAGTTTTGGCTACCCTTGGCTCTTCTGGGAACTTTAAAGAAGATCTCCAAGATGCGATGTGTGTTTCAAGATGTGATGTGAAACTGTTAATGCTAAATTAGTCAACTTATTGATCGCTAAGTTTTGAAATTTTTGTTTTTATCTTATCAGTGTGATAATCGTTTGTAGAACATCTCAATAGTAGAATTTGAGAATTGATCGATCTTTATCGATAGTTATTTTATATGATGGCAGTTTTTATCGATTGTTGAATTTTCAAGAACCACCCATCACTACGATAAAGCCCATCACTACGAAATTATGCTACTTTGTGTAAAAGCAATGAAATACTTCTTTTTCTGAAGGAAAATCCTTACATGATTTAAAATATGAAGACACTTTCATCAGGGATAGTTTTTCGTGTAGATTAGTAGTGGTCAACAAAAAAAAATTACTTCATGAATCATGTACAAATATGCATTTATATTTACCTCAGACATGAAAGCATTTAAAAGTTTAGCTTTTATGTCAGTATTTAAAATGTTTCTTAATCCTAAATATAGTCTTGATTTAAAAGAAAAAATTGAAAGAGAATTGAAAATTAATGTTTTATAAATGAAAATGTACTCATGACATCACGTTCTCATAATATCAAATAGCATTAAAAATAAAATTAAATATTTGAAATAATTGTAAAAATTTAAACTGTCATATTAATATTAAAATCAACATGATCTGCTTATAATAATGTCATTTTTGAACGTTAAAACCTTTCATCCTCTTTATATAATTAAAAAATAATTGAATTACTTTTTGTTTTAAATATAACATCATATTCACCTGCTTCTTGTTTTATTAACAAATATTAGAAAATTTCTGTATTATTTCAGATACGTCATTTCAAATTTCGTCATTTGTTTCAAAGCAAAATCTTTTGTTAATTATATAATTCTTGTTAATTTTTCCCCCTGCTAATTATGATGTTATTTTTGACAAACAAATCTCTTCTCAATATAACTGATATTCATGCTTCATGTATAAAAAAAAAAATAATTTTTTTGTTTTAAATGTGACATTATAGTTATCTATTTAATTCTTGAAATTTTTATTTAGTTTGATTTTCTGTTTTTCCTGTGTAAATGTATATGCAATTATGCAAAGTCATTAAATCATTCTTTTTTTATGCTGACTTCAGCAAACATTTCGACACACTTTTACATTTATATTTTTATTAGGATTAGGATTTTCAAAAAAGAAAAGAAAAAACTTTTGGGCAAATAATAGTTGATTGATATAATGTTAGTCAAACCTATTTTCAATGTAAATAGTTCAGAAATGTAATTTGCTGAGTTTCCTGTGGGAAGTCCTATAAAAGTTATAAAAGTAATATTTATCATATTTGAAAAGAAGTGTTGTACTGTAGTCAATCCTAATAGCAAACTGAAATTTCACATTGATCCAAACATTTTTATAAAATTAATGTGGTGAAAGAAGAGAATGACTGAAACTATTATTTTTCAACTGTTATGGAAAACATTGAAAGACATATTACTTATTAAAAACTAAAATTTTAAAGAGTATCATTTATCTGTTACACATTGTTTGTTAGATTTAGACTATGGAATGTCTTGAAAGATTTAGGTGAACTATATTTGCCTGTGTTACTTTAGACTTGACTCATTTACTAAGTAATTTATGTTTTATTGTTTCAGCATTATTAATGTTATTCATTTGTCTTTAAAAATTGTTTCAGGTTCAAAATTTGATATTCGGGAGTTTCATGATGTGATTTTGAAAAGTTTTGGTCCTTTACATCTGTTGGAAGAAAGGGTTAAGGAATACATACAGAATTGCAGTTCTTGAAGCCTTTATAATATTTAGGCCTTTTCATGACAATTTTTATAAAAAATGATTTTGCATTGATTATTTTTTCATGAAAATATTTTTAGAATTACTTGACCTTAATAAAGTACATTTATTTTGGTAATTGCATTGTCTGATTATTTTAGAATAAATGAAAGATAGTTAACTGAAGCAGTGAAAAATAGGCATTAATTAATAATATTAAAAAAAATTGCAATGTACAGCCCCCCCTCCCCCCCCCCAAAAAAAAAACCACCCCACACATTTTAATTAACAAGTTGTTGCAGAGAAAAATAAAAATAAGCCAATTATATTGGCAATTATGTCATCTTTCAATTTGTTAAAAAATTAAGCTTAAGGAGAAGCTCCAAAATTAGAGCTCCAAGTAATTTTTGAGGTATGTTTAAAAAAAATATTCATATTGCAGTTTGTTTTGCTGCTATTAAAAAGGAATTTATGTGTTCCAAATTTTACATCTACATAATTCCTAAACTATTTCCCCAAATGACTTCCTATTTGGTATTCGAAGGTAAAATTATACAAATATGATGTTAAAATTGGATGCTCGTATTGAAAACTTCAAAGTTTGTTATAATGTCAATAATGAGATGGTCCCATAAGCTTATTTTTTAAACATAAATTGAAAGAAGATATAATTATCAGTCCAATAGCTTTTTAGGTAGATTTTGTAAGAAATACTACCTATTACATTCTCCCTTAAGTTGGAATTTTTGCAGATCTACGCCAATTATGACTCCCAGAACCCAAAACCACCCCCAATTCAAAACTTTATCTATCTATGTCACTTTTTTAGGGACACAATAACTTTAATAATTCTGCACAAATCTCTTCCAAACTAATACATAAAATCAAAGGAGAATTGAAAGAAGATATAATTACCAGTTAAATAGCTTTTTAGGAAGATTTTGTAAGAAATACTATCTATTACATTCTCCCCTAAGTTGGAATTTTTGAAAATTTTTTGCAGATCTACGCCGATTATGACTCCCAGAACCCAAAACCACCCCAGTTCAAAACTTTATCTATCTATCTATGTCACTTTTTTATGAACACGATAACTTCAATAATTCTGCACAAATCTCTTCCAAACTGATACATAAAATCTCGGTCAAGTTTGTTAATGGGCAAATTCAAACCGGGAGGGGGGGGGGGGGGCTTTCTTTTTGTGGTAACAGAAAAAAAGCCATAACTTTTCTTAATTATGATACATATCGAATCCGTTTAAAGTTATTATTACTTCTAGGAAAAGGGCAGAAAATTTATGTATGAGATTTTTGATATTAAAAATGGCCCCAAGGGAGAAAAAAAAATTCATAACTTCGTTAATTTACAAGATATCAAATCCGCTTAAATCTATATATTTAAAACGCTAAGCGATTTCTTTCGGCAATCCGTGAGAACAAACTACTGCATCAAATTACACCATTCTTTTTTTAAATGAAAGATATTTGGACACAGATTTGTTATCGTGCATTCGTTTGTTTGAAAATTTAATTAACTGTAATTTTCAATTAAACTTTTACTGCTGCTTATGACGTTATAAAGTCGGCAACTCCCACTGTTGCAAAGCTTAGAGTTTATTCTGTAAACTCTGTAGTTCGCCAATCTTTTGACATTAGCTAATATCAACTAGGTAATATTTTAACATTGCAATGTAAAATCTTAAAAAAAATTACTTAAAATTAGTTAAAATATAATCATAATAAACTATCGAAACATAAACATATCAATATGAATAACAAATCTCACGTAAAATGTTGCAACTTAAATGATTCCAATTGAAACAAGATTTGGTGAGTTATCATTGACGCCCAGCTAACATAAAAGTACCTATTTTATTTATTTATTTACACACATATTCAATTTTGTTATAAAACACCAGGTTGCCATACAAAGCAAAATCGTCACTTAGGTGCCAAAAATTAACCCCGATGCGTCTGCGATATCTGTACCGATTTAATTAAAATTGTTTTGATTGCACCACATATTGCAAAATTAATTAAATCCATGATTATTGCTTCTTTCTCAAATTAAAAATAAGAAAATTTAATGCTTAACGAAATTCAATTATTTGATTGATCGCAAATTTTGGTACTTTTCCGTTATACGGAGGAAAATTATAATGCATGAAAAAGTAAACAAATAACGGTACTTTTCCGTTATACGGACACCATTGTCGCCGAGCATACATTTACATACATTTAATACATACATGTACATACATTATGCATTAGCATACATTTTGGCATGGTGTCCATATAACGGAAAAGTACCTAAATAAGTGATTCAGCAAATCTTAAACATATATATTTCTTTAATATAACTATAAAATGCAGAAAAATATTCTGGTACTTCTTCATTATCCCGTCGTCCCATTTAAAAAAAAAAACCTATATCCAAATTATTTGCCAAACTTTAGTGCCCAATAAACACTCGGAAAAATGTTGCCATTAAATCTAAAATAATAATAATAAAGAAAAGTTCCATTTATCCCAGTATCATTTATTAGTAACTTTAAACAACGGAAAAGTATCGGAAATTTTTTGAAAAACCATGTTTGTCTAAAACTTTTCAACGCATATAGCCACTGAAAGGTTAATAAAGGGTTGGAGTTCACTACAGTTCTTGGGTCTACTGCAAGTGATAATAATTTTTATTTTCACACTTTATGAATTAGATTTTTTACATATAGCTGCAGAAATCCTACACTGAGAAAATTTTCAGAAATCAACACTGATTTTAAGCATATCTAAATTTTTTGTCACATGCCGGAACAATTCCGGGCTGGTAAAATATTCATATAAAATTTGTAATTCATATCAAATTGTTTGCCGTCAAGTTTTGACGGGTTCCATCTAGTTTATTATAATTCCTCTTAATATTATCTAAAACTTTTATATTGACAAGTTTTTTATAGGTCCAACCCTTATAGCAAAAAACAAATTTTTAAACAAAAAACTCCCTGCCGGCTCCACCTGCAAACAAGTTCGATTTTGAAGTCAGTGGTCCCAACTGCAGCATCATGGCAAAAAGGTCATTTCTTCTGCAATTTCCAACATATTGACGCCCCACGGTCTGCTTCTTCGAAACCTACCTGTGCCTGTAGGCTGAGCCATCAGGGATTTTTTGTTTTTCTCTGTGACAAATTAGTGATTAAAATGTATCGGATGTTTCTTTTTTTCTCCCTCCTTTCCTTTAGACTGTCTAGAAAATCAGTAAGTGATAGAAAAATAACAATGTTTAACATATATTGGTGTATGAATCAAGTGAATTTTAGATTATTCTAATGAAGTTGTACTAAAGTAAACTTGAAAGTTATTGGATTAAAATTAAATGAAATAACTTTCAAACTTTTATTGTTAATATTAACGTGGAAAGTATTTAGCAAGTTTAAGTTTTTTTTTAGGAATAATGTGTGTATATAAGAAGCTTTGTCCTGACTGATTCATCAACACATTTGAACTTGTGACTATATAATTATAACACATCATAGGGATTAAAGTGTGAAAAAATCATTTAAAAAAAAATGTGATTTGTTTATTTAAATCAGATTTTTATGATTTTTTTCTCTTCGTTAAAATACAGAATAGATATCAAGAATTTCAGCTTTCCAAAACAATTAACTCTCTTATTAATAATTTTATCTATGTTTTTATTCTTTAATTAATAAAATTATAATTATTAGTTAGTAATTACAGAAATTATAAAAATTCCGAATTAGTAATTTGATTAGCTTGTAGCATACAACACTTTGTAATAGTTATGCGAAACTATATTAAATACTGCTGATATTTATATTCATTAAAATTATTAACTGCTTCAATATTAATGTTTTGTTAACACTGTTTAAAATTAATAACTATTAAATAATTAACTATCTTATTAATAGGGGTGCACCGGATATCCGTCTCCTGCCGGATATCCTGCTTATTCGGCACTCAAACCGGATATCCGGTTCGGCCGAATACTTCAATATCCGGTTGCCGAATAGTGACTCATTTTCTAAATCATTTTTTAACATTATCAGAAAAGGTTAGTGCAAAATTAATTTGTTTCTTACCAACATTATCTCGTTAAAACAATGTTAGTAGAAATAAAAAAAACATTTTCACAAAAATGAATAGGATTTATATATAAATGAAAACATAATATTTAAAATATGACAACTAATTATTTATAATTAAAGGCAAGTTATGGTGCTTAGCATTTTCAGGCTCTCTTATGTTTTTATCACAAATATTTTCCTTCTTCTGAGAAAAAGCGTTCACTCCTCTGGTTGTCTCTTTTTCTTGTGTTTTCAACAATTCTAAAATAAAAATGATTTTATTGAAACTTTTGTCACTATTTTGTCTACGGATGAAGACCAGCTGTGGTAAAATAATACTAATCATGAAAAGAATTGTGCCACTTTCTTGAATAGTTCACTGTCCCCTTTCTATTACAAAACAAGATACTTGCAATGAGTGGCTTCTCTATTTAAATTCTGTTAGAAAACATTCGTCATAGGAAAAGTAAGTAATAATATGTACAAGTATGTAAGAAAAGAAAAAGACGCTTCAATAGGATGTTTAGTATTTATAAATAACAAAGATTTATAAGTATTAAAAGCAGAGAAATTAAAATTACTTAATGGTTTATCTTTTTATGTTCAATGACCCTAAATAAAAGGAAAAAAACTACTAATATGTATATTAGAATAGGCAAAAAAAAAAACATGATTAAATTTCAATACTTAATTAGTAAAAAGCATTTGTTTTTAAGTTATTAAATTTATTAAGGTAATTAATAAATGAGTTTAAATCTATTATTAACATTTGAATGACATAAAATTATAATAATTTAAAGTTTTCTTTCTTTAAAGCAAGCATAAAATAGAAATATTACTATTGAAATTAAAAACAAAAAAGTATTCGGCCGAATATTCGGTAAAATTTTGTATCGGATATTCGGTATCCGGCAAAAATTCACATCCGGTGCATCCCTACTTAAGAAAATAAAATACATTTTTATGCTTAATTACTAAAACTATAATTAATAATTTAGTATTCAGTCTACAAAGGTAAAGGAGCATAGTGCTAGCTCTCAAAAAGGGCACTAGTTCAGTAGAAAAGAACATTATTTCATGAAGAGATATATTAGTAATGTGTTTAGAAATGATAAAGGAAAAAAAAGTATATAATTTCTTAATATGATAAATAAAGTGACATTAATTTAATGATTTTTATGAATTACAAATTGAAAAGTACAATTAAATTACAACATGATTTAAGAACTTTTTGTTGTTTGTAATTAAATCAAGTTAAATATTTTTTAAAGGTCTTGGGCACACAAATCTAGAAATACTGTGGTATGGAGAAGTTTTTACAAGAAATTTCTGGCTCTAAAAATAAATTTCACTATTTAAAAAAAAAAAGGCATTTTGCCAATTTAATAAAGGGTAGGGTGCTGCACCCTTAAAAAAATTGCTTAGAGGGAACTGTAAGTAATTACAAAATTAATAAAAACTGCAAATAATTAATTTCATTAGTTAGTAGCACAAATAACAAAACAGACAAATATTATTTGCAACTTGTTTTGCATTTGCACTGTTAATTGCCTAAATCTAAACTTCCACACATGTATGTGTATGATGAAAAAATTATGAAAATGAGTTTACTCATTCATGCACACATGCAGATACAGAGCATCTGTAAACAATCTCCAGGAAAAAAAAAACGGATTTGTTGGAAACGTATGCGTTTCAAGATGCCGTAAATGGGCAGAAGATAGAGATATTGTGTGATTCAGGTGCAACATTAGATTTGTTTTGTAGAAAGTACATTAAGCCAAGGGATTTTTGCAGTGAGCAAATGTGGGTCAAGGAACAGTTAAGTTTAGAATTAGTTTGTCTACTGTTAGTAGTTGTAGAAATATCGGGAGATTTTGGTAGGATACGGACAAAGACTGCTGTTTGTGGAAACCACTTAAACCGAAATAGATATTTGTTAGGAAACAAAACTGCGGAATTAAGAAAAAAATGGGATATGTTTTTTTTTTTGGTAGGACAAATAAAAACCATGTAGACGCGAGCAATTCCTAAACACATGGAGAAAAGTGCCGAAACTGCTCGACAGGTGTTGGGTTAAAACTCTACATGATTATTATCTTTGTTTTTGATATTTTGTAAGTTACGTTGCCGATGGCAACAGTCTTGTGTTCATGTTTTTCCTTTTTTTGTTAATACGCAGTTAAAATGGCTTTGAGATTCTATTTCTTTTATTTTGAGAAATTTAATATATATTATTACGCCATAAGTATTGCTGTGTATAGTTTTGTGAGTTAAAACAAACGAGTGTACGAGTGTACAAATTAGAACTGTAAATAAACTTTACTTTGTGATAAAGTTATGGAATGTTTTTACCCTACATCTAAAAACTTCTGATTCTGAAGTTCATAAAAACTGAACATCTGGCGTCCGCCGACAGGACTCGGCTGCTGATTATCGAGTAAGTTTTGTTTTGTTTGTCTTATTTTTGAGTTGATATGGAAGCAGCAAAGAAAATTAGAACTCAGCATAGGAGATTGTTTAGCAAAGCTTGTAACGAGTTCGATACTGAAGAAACAAACAACAAATTCTGACAAAATAATTAAACTGAAACTTATTGAGGAGAAAGCTACGCTAATGCTAAATTCTGAAGAAAATGTTAAACAGTTTCTTTATTCTGAAAACATTACAGATGATTTAATTGAAAAAGAGATCGATGAATCCGAATGTTATATAGACCGTTGGCGGTTATTACAGATTAAGTTGAGTCAGCTTTTGCTTTCAGAAAGAGAAGACGTTTCTTCGAATTGTAGTGATTCTCAGAAAAATACGTTATTACGTTACCCAAAAATAAAATTGCCTACATTTAATGGAAATCTAAGGAACTGGGTTAGTTTTTGGGGGCAGTTTGAGAAAATTAATAAAGACCCTAATTTAGATCTGCATGATAAGTTTGTATATCTATCCCAATGTATGGAGAAGGGAAGTGCTGCTGAAGAGTTAATTAAAAGTTTTCCACCCGGGGGAAATAGTTATGAGAAAGCAATAGAACAATTGAAATTACGTTTTGGGAGAGAAGAGCTACTTATACAGGTGTATGTTAGGGATCTTCTGTCATTGGTTATCCAAAAGCAGAATATGTCGAAAAAATCTTTGAGAAATCTTTATGATTTATTAGAAACAAAGCTTCGTGCGCTTGAAATACTAGGGGTAACGAGAGATAAGTATGCGTCGATGCTTTTACCACTTGTCGAATCTGCTTTACCTGAGGAAACGCTTCTAGCTTGGGAACGATATAGATCTGTAAGTCATAGATCACATGAGGAGGAGGATCAAAATACATCTAAAATTACTGAAAAGACTGATCTCGATTCAATTCTTGATTTTCTTCAAGATGAAGTGCAGGCAGAGGAGCGCATAATCCTAGCCTCTCAAAACTTTGGGATTGAGACCAAGAGTAATTTTAAATTGTTCAAAGAGAAGAGGGCTGGAAATGATAGACACAAATACGGGGACACTCGTCAAATAGCTAGTGCAGCTGAGCTTTTGACCTCTTCGAATGAACAAAAGCAGTGCATATTTTGCCGCAATTTCCATAATTCCACTGACTGTTTGAAGGTACGGAAAATGACGATGAAAGATAGAGAAAATCTCGTAGAGAAATCAGGGTGCTGTTTTCTGTGCTTAAAACCGGGTCATCAAGTTCGTAAGTGTTATTCAAAGATAACTTGTTTGGGTTGTGGAAAAAGACATCATATATTACTCTGTCGTAACATAAAGCAACCAGCATTCTCACCAACCGGAAAAGAAACTACAGACTTAGATAATGTTTCAAAAGAGGATCAAGCACTTGCGAATATATCCAAAAGCCCTAGTGTTATGTTATTAACATTAACGGTTTTAATCAGAGGTAATGGGAGAAAACGGAAGGCAAGAGCCATCATAGATTCTGCTTCGCAGCGCTCTTACATTTTAAAAAACTGCCAAAGAGATGAAATATAAAAGGGAAGACTATGAATATCTTCAGCATTCTCTGTTCGGAGGAGAAAATACAGGAGTGTGCAAGCATGATGTGTTTACTTTATATTTGACAAGTTGCGATGGATCTTATAACTGTCATTTTAAAGTACTGAGTCAACCTGTTATCTGTGGGAGCGTTCCACCGACAATACCTGCGATTCATTTAAAAGAGCTTACTGACTATAATATTTGTGTCAACGATGATTATATAGGTCCTATTGAAATCTTAATAGGAGCCGATGTAGCCGGAAAAATCATTACCGGTGGTTACAAATCCTTATCATGTGGTTTAACAGCAATGGAAACACGTTTAGGGTGGACCACAATGGGACGTATACCCCAGATTTCTTCAGAGGTAAATGAAATCTCAGTAGCTAATTCTATGCTTTCTACTACTCGAACAATAACAGAATTGTGGACTCTTGACACTCTCGGTATTACAGATCCTTCTGAGAAGAAAACTAAAGAAGACCTTCATGAATCCGCCAGAGAGCATTTTCTTAACACAGTTCAAATCGACAAAGACAATCGTTTTGTGGTACATTTACCTTGGCTTGCCGATCACCCTCCACTACCTGATAATTATAACTTGGCTTTAAAGAGACTGGAAGGTACTGCACGGAAGTTGAAAGAAGAAAATTTATATGATGATTATAATAAAATATTTGAAGAATGGGAAAAAGAAGGAATAATTGAAAAAAATTCCTAAGCACGAGATTCAATTACCGTCTCATTATTTACCACACAGACATATCGTGAAAGAAAATAGCACAACTAGAATCAGACCTGTGTTTGATGCTTCAGCAAAGCTGAGAGCTTTCCCAAGCTTAAATGACTGCCTGGAGAAAGGGATAAACCTTGTTGAGTTAATTCCTACAATATTAACACGTTTTCGGATGAACAAGTTTGGAGTTACGGCGGACATCCGTAAAGCATTTTTACAAATTCGCCTACAAGAAAGCGATAAAGATTATTTAAGATTTCTTTGGTATGACGAAAATAATGAACTGAAATATTATAGACATTGTCGTGTCGTCTTCGGAATTTCAAGTAGTCCTTTCTTACTTAATTCTGTGATTCAGTATCATCTGGAAATGATTTTGGAGGAAGCACAACTTGGAAACTCAAAATACCCTGTGGATATTGTCCAGAAACTTAAGAACAGCTTTTATGTAGACATTTGTCTAACTAGTGTAAAAACGGAGACAGAATTGCATGAATTCATTAAAGTAGCTACAGATATTATGTCAGAAAGGAAGTTTGACCTTAGAGGGTGGGAGCACAATTATCCCCATTCCTCAACAAAAGAGGCTTCTTGTACAAAAAATAAAGTTGTCCCAGTATTAGGCCTGCAGTGGTTCTTGAACTCAGATACTCTTTCTGTAAATTTAAAAGAAGTTTGTGAAGATAATGGACCTGTTACTAAAAGAAAAATATTGTCAGAAGTCCACAAAATTTTTGACCCTATTGGTTATACTTGTCCAGTGACCTTATATCCGAAATTAATGTTACAAGAACTGTGGGAAATGAAAACAACTTGGGATGCAGAGCTGCCATCAGCAATTTCTAAAAAATTCAAAAGGTGGAGAAAACAGCTGGATCTACTAAAAGAAGTTACTATACCTAGATGCGTAATAAAAGACCCTGATGATACCTGCAATTTAAGTTTACACGTCTTTTGTGATGCGAGCAAAGTAGCTTATGCTACCTGCATATATTTAAGGAGTGAAAGTAAGAACTTAACTTCATGTCAACTAGTTCAAGCACGATCTAAAGTAGCTCCGCTGAAGTCTATTACAATTCCTCGGTTAGAGTTGTTAGCGTGCACTATTGGTACCCGACTGTGGCAAAGAGTTATAGCAGATTTAAAATTAGGAGATATTCCCACCTTCTTTTGGACTGACTCCAGTAACGCATTATATTGGATAAAGGGTAGCGAAAACTGGACACCATTTGTGTATAACAGAGTGCGAGAAATTAGATTAGTGAGTAAACCAGAAAATTGGTATTATGTACCTGGGTCGATCAATCCAGCGGATTTACCCTCCAGAGGTTGTTCCGCTCGACAATTATTGGAGACAGAGTGGTGGAAAGGTCCTCCTTGGCTGTATTACCCATCTGATGAATGGCCTAGATCAGAATTCTCAGTAAATGAAGAAGAAGTGTTAAAGGAAAAGAGAAAGGAAATAGTATCATCTATGGTGAACCTTCAAAATATAGACTTCCTTTATCCATAAGTTTTCGAACTACAACAAAACTGTAAGAATTATTGCCTGGCTACTTCGATTCATCAATAATAGTCGTATTCCGAGAAGTAGTAGAAAATATGGTAGCCTTGATTCCGAAGAAATTTCTGTAGCTGAGTATAGAGTTATCAGAATAATACAGAAAGAAAGCTTCGTTAATGAAAAGGATGAAAAGTTAAAAACTCTGGGAGCTTTCAAGGATAAAAACGATATTATCCGATTGAAAACAAAACTTTTGTATCGACAAGATAGTGAAGATTTTATAATGCCTGCAATTTTACCATCTCAACATGAAGTTGTAAAGCGTATAGTGATATACTATCATGAAAAATATGCTCATGCTGGGACTCAAATGCTGCTTAACATTTTAAGAGAGAGATTCTGGATTCTGCATGGTAGGAAGACAGTGAGATCCATCTTATCCAAATGTATTGTTTGTAGGAGACATTCTGTAAAAAAGCTCGATACTCTCACTCCATCTCTTCCAGAGGACCGTATACGAGACGCTGCTGTATTTGAGATCTGTGGAGTTGACTTGGCGGGGCCACTATTTCTCAGAGATAATAAGAAATCCTGGGTTTGTCTATTCACATGTGCCGTCTACCGGGCAGTATACATTGAATTAGTGGATTATTTATCTACACCTTCCTTTTTACTAGCTTTGCGCAGGTTCGTAGCCCGTAGAGGACGATGCAGCACTATCTATTGTGACAATGGCTCCAATTTTGTGGGTGCTTCAAATCTGCTAAGTGCACTGGATTGGAACCTTATTGTAAGTGACACTGCTCTTCATCCTATTAAGTGGAAATTCAACCCACCGACTGCCTCTTGGTGGGGTGGTTGGTGGGAGAGACTGGTCGGTATTCTTAAAAAATTGTTGAGAAGAGTACTGGGCCGATCTTCTTTAACTTACGAACAAATGACGACGGTGCTGTGTGATTGCGAATCCATAATCAATTCAAGACCGTTGACGTATGTCGCAGATAACGACGCAGAGCTTGTTCCATTGACTCCTTCAATGTTCCTACAAGATATCAAAGTGAGTGGTGTTCCTGACTGTGATAGAATTGATCACTGGAGTCTTAACCAACGTGTTAAGTAACGTCAAAATTTACAAGAGGCCTTAAGAAATAGATTTCGATCGGAATACTTGGGAGCTCTACTTCAGAGACCAGAACATAAAAGAGCTGCCAAAGTAGCGGTTGGTGACGTTGTCTTAATTGGAAGCGACAATACAAAACGTATCAGTTGGCCACTTGGGAAAATAATCGAGGTAATCCCCAGGAAAGATGGTGTTACAAGACTTGTGAGACTAAAAACTGCGAGGGGTGAGTTGCTTAGACCGCTACAACGTCTCTATCCTTTAGAAGTGTCAGCATCAGAGTCGTTTCTAGTTGGAGAAAAATTGGCAGGTACAAAATTAAGTGAGAAACCAACAGCCAGTCAATCAATTGACTGCAATATTGAATCTTCTGAGGAGGCAAGGAAAACTAGAAGTGGCCGTATCATTAAAATGCCTCATAGACTGGACTTGTGAACTATTTATATAATTTTGCTATTGTAATTGTGACTATTATTAATTGTAAGTTAACTTTTATGTTAAAATTTAACTTAGGTGGGAGGATGTTGGGTTAAAACTCTACATGATTATTATCTTTGTTTTTGATATTTTGTAAGTTACGTTGCCGATGGCAACAGTCTTGTGTTCATGTTTTTCCTTTTTTTGTTAATACGCAGTTAAAATGGCTTTGAGATTCTATTTCTTTTATTTTGAGAAATTTAATATATATTATTACGCCATAAGTATTGCTGTGTATAGTTTTGTGAGTTAAAACAAACGAGTGTACGAGTGTACAAATTAGAACTGTAAATAAACTTTACTTTGTGATAAAGTTATGGAATGTTTTTACCCTACATCTAAAAACTTCTGATTCTGAAGTTCATAAAAACTGAACAACAGGAAGCTCGGGACGCGAAAGACACAGGAGGGTTGGGATTGGAGGAAAAGGATTAAACGTTCCGACAGTAGAGGAGGAACCAATAGAAATTCCTGCTTTGGAGGCCGGAGCTTCAAAATTAGATTTATTAAAGATAGATAAACAAGGGATTTTAACTAAGCAACAAAAGTGCATGGCAATAAAGGAATTGCGAAATCGTTTGGATCAACCAAACGCGAAAAAAGCAAATCAGATATATTCAATAGAAAATGATTTACTAGTGAAAAATCGGGAGAATTGATGTGGGAATGTAATGCGATTACTGGTGATTCCAAAATCATTAAGGGAGGCAGTAAAATCTTTGTGTCACGAATGCATGTCGGCACATTTGGGTAGTACAAAGTCCAAAGATAAATTAAATACATATTTTTTCCTGACAGAATTGTAACAAAAAATTGGAAGAATTCGTACGTTCTTGCGACTCATGTCAGAGAACAGGGCACCCAAATGAAAAACAAGAAAGCCCTTTACAGTTGGTACCAGCAATTCAGGAGTTAACATTGACGCTTGTGGTCCGTTACCGCTTACCACAAACGGAACCATTACATTTTAACTGCGATGCATATGGCATCGAAATATCCTGAAGCAATCCCTTAAGCAGATATAAGTTCATTAAAGGTTACAGAGGCGTTATTAGATATTTTTTGTCGCTTGGGTTTTCCGTGCGAAATTCAGCGTGACAAAGGCGTGTCGTTCACAAGCGCATTGATGACGGAATTTTTAGAGAAATTTGATATAAATGTGAGCCACAGTTCGGTACACCATACACAGTCCAACCTTATTGAATGTGTTAATAGGAGAATTAAAAGGCTTATGAGGTCTTTTAGAGTCGGGTGCGGACTGGGACAGACATCTACCGGTGATACTGTTAGCGTAATGCACAAGAGTACAGGATACACTTCATCTGAGTTAGTGTACGAAAAGAATTTACGCACACCTAAAACCTTAATTATGAAAAAATGGTTAGAACTATCGTCTGAAAATGACTTAGTAATGGAATACATGTCTAATCTAATTAACAGATTAAAGCGATGCCGTGAAATAGCAATCACGCTCATGGAGGAAATACAAGTTAAAATAAAAACTTGGTATGACAAGAATGCTATCAAACGAGAGTTTAGAGAAGGAGACTTAGTTTTAGTCTTGGTGACATCGAGACCAAATAAGTTTTCCATTCTATGCGTAGGACTCGGGAAAATAAAGAATAAGATCTTAGAGTTGAACTATGTGGTCAAAGTACCAGGAAAGAAAGATAGAACTCAGGTCTATCACATAAATTTGCTAAAACCGTACTATACTGAGACCAGAACATGTAAATCTGTCAAATTTTGAGGAAATCTCTAAATTAACAGAGGAACAAGATTTAGATATTCCGTATATAGAAAATGGTCCTATAGTATTTAATTTTGAATTAGTATATAATAGTGAATTAGAAATTCTGTTAGAAAAAAACTTGATCACTCAGTTGCATGAAACGTTAAGTAGATTCGCAAACTGCCTTTCGATGATTTTACTGACCTAGTAGAACATTACATCACTCTTGTGAGAGATAAGCCAGTTAGGTCAAGACCATATCGTACATCTCAACGACAAACTGAAATCTTAAGTGGAGATTCAGAAAATGTTAAAATTAGGCATTATTGAAGTAGGCGAGTTGGACTATTAATTTCCATTAACCCTTTGAGGGGCGCACTTTAACTGCACAATATTTTAATAATTGCATTAATTTTAGGATGTTTAGGCCCTCAGAATATGATCCTTTGGGGATGTATATGTGAAGCATATTAAATTAGTTGGATAATTTTTCATAATGGGTCGATTTGGTCAAAAAATATAAAACATTACTTTTCGTATAATGGTTTTCTGTGGCTTGTTAAGCAAATTTTAAGAGAATGCAAACGATGGATAAAATTTTCATTCAGGGAAAGAGAAAATTGCTCAAAATTCATTTAAATGTTAAATTTATAGGTTATTTAATTATACATCTTTGATTACTTTTATCTCAACTTCTAAATTTTGTAAATATGTGATTTAAAAAAATTGGGGGATTTACTGATTTTTAAGAGGTGGAATATATTTTATCCTACTGCACCTCTAGGTAATTTTTTCGAATCCTGTGGATTTTTTAAAATTTAAAAATCATGTTTTATATTAATTATTTCTGACTTAAATACATACAAATTGATTATCTAAGCTATTAACACTATTTTTTAGTTAAAAAAAATTCTGAAACTTTCTAAATTTTCTAAAATTTAAAAATGTATAAAAATGTTTGAAGTTTCTTTCAGAAATTGAATATAATATACTTTATATAATATTTAACCCTCAGAATATGAAATATGTGATTTTTAACCCGCGAGAACTCGCTAGATTTCTTATCACACCAGAACTCGCTAGTGAAAAGTTTTCTCATAGTGCCCAATTGCCTTCACTTTTACCTTACACATTCGTTTAATATCAGCATTTTTTGTCTGTCTTAATACTTTATTCAGAAAAATATGTGAAATGATAAAAAAAAAGTTTTTAAAATTTAATTTAAAATGAAAAAAAGGGTTTAAATAAGAGTCTTACTGCAACAGCTGCGACAAAAAAAAAATATGATGATGAGAGAAAATCTCACGCAGCGAGTTCTCCCGGGTGAAAAATATCGTGGGATTTACTAATTTTTGAAAGATGGGCTATATTTTATCCCACCGTCCCTCTAGAACATTTTTCCGAATCATGTGGAATTTTTGTAATTTGAAAAACATATTTTTAATTAATTATTTTTTACTTAAATACATACAAATTGATTATCTAAGCTATTAACACTTTTGAGTTTTTATTTCCATTTTTTTCTAATGTCTAGTAATTAGTATAAAGCTAACAGACATCACATTTATAAAAAAAGAAATAGAATAAATTGAACAAGTACATGGGCGGCATATTCCGTACACCAATGTTAACTTACCAATAAAAATAATGAAAGAGAGTACATTGTGAACTTCAACTTTAAGCATTGGTTGAACATTGAAGAGTCTTTGGGAAGAGGGTAAATGAAGCGCAGATGTTAATCATGTAACTATTTTAAAATTTGCAAGTGTTTTTCCATTAAACGGCACACACCGCTAACTTTAAATTTTAATAATAAAGGATATTATGTATACTACAAATATATCTCATAAATAGAGTACGATTAGTGCGTTCTTTCTACTTCAAAACACATTATACAATTTCGAAATACTTTATACATTTTGTTTCTTTTTGTGTAAAAATATCTATAATTTTCTTTTAAAAAATAGTCTAATATAAATAAATAAATCCATTTTTAATTTACTAAAATATATGTGTCCAAATGTATGTAAAGAAGAAAAAATAGCCTGAATACTCTAACAACAGATAAAGTAACAGGTAAAAGCAATGTTAGCATAAAATAATAAGATAAAGAGTAAGAATTCTTTCCAAATAAAACTATTTAATTATTTCATATGTACTTTTACTTGTTCACATCTATAAATGATATTATCCCAACAAACACGTCATATGTGGCCGCTTTCTGTAAACATTATGGCCAAATATTTTTGTGGCCATTTGTATTCAGCCACCGTTGTATATTAACTGATGCGCCACTACATCCGGTAGCCGTCGACTAACTGATAACGGGCGAGCGGGGAAAAAACTATTGCATTTTCCGTGCTCTGTAGCCACTAAAGTTAAATTTCTGGCCAGCGTATAAAAGCCTGTCATCACCTAGAAAACAGAAGGCCAGTGTCGTCTACTTGATATAATGTTGATTATAAAACATAGAAAACCTTTTTTCTTCACTTTTTCAACATAATTTTCGTTATTCAAAATTTGTTTTTCTATGAAAGTATATTAAGAAAGGTGCGAGTAAGTTAAGTTTGCAGACAGCATATAAAAGTCTTTCAGAATCTAGAAAATAGAAAGCCAATGCTAAGTAGTTGATATTTTGATTATAAGATATAAAGAAAATATTTTTCAACATAATTTTCATTGTTTAAAGCGTGCTATTCGATGAAAGTATTAAAATAATAATAAAAATAATAAATAATAATGTATATTTTATCCACAAAAATATATATTTCAAAACATTTATTTTTCTTTTCTTTTACCTATTTTTATAAATTACAAATAAAATTAATTTGTTTGTAAAGTATGTCTCAGGTGGTTCTCTAATTTCCTGATTAACAAACGCGAAACTTCCTAATACGTCTTCTGACTCATTTTAAACCTAAAGAATAAAATTGGCAGGGATCACTGTTGAAGTTATTTGGAATCAAATGTTTGGGTTTTTTTTTTCATTTTTGGTAAATAAATTATTTATTGCTTTATAAGCTATTTTTGTCACGTGACGTCAAGTTTTTCTCTTTTTTCGCAGTCTCGTACCAGAAATTCGGTTCAAAACGTGACATTTGACAGCATTTTCTGAAAGATCTTTCGCCATTACCAGAAAATGGAAAACGCTGTTCGATTACGTAGTTTTTGAATAAGAATACCTGCCAATTTTGGGCGTTTCCGAACAAAACTGAATTCAGAAATGTGTCAGAAATTAGCTGCTTTGGATTTCAGAACAGACTTAGTACACTGGATTTTTTTTATGAACACACTGAAATGAAAATGAACATACTTTATTTTTAATTTATATACTTTTAAAAAGAAAGCATAGTCAATAACCAATTAATAGAAAATATATTGCAATGCTCATTTGATACTAAATATTAATTTCAAAAAGCTGCAATGTTTGGACATACCTATTATATAAACAATCTAATAATAATTTGAATGTTACACGTGGATTTATTTTTGTATTTATTTTCAGTTTCAATGGAAAATATTCCTCATCTCATCAGAAAATTAAAAAAAAAATGTCGCTTTTAATAAACTAAAAAACAGTTTATATTGAAAGGGGAAAAAATCCTTTTAATTTTAAAGAAGGTCGGACCTAAACGAGGTGCTACTAATATACAATTCACATTTACAGTTCGGTGTTGTAACTAATTTTTAATATCATATGGAATTTGTTTAAAAATGTATCTTTTTCCAGGTAATGTAAAATAATTAAGCATTTAAAAAAAAAAAAAAATATGTGTATGATTGAAAGACAGGCAAAAGTTTTAGTAATACATTTCAATAAGACATCGGCTTAAAAAGGACGCTAAAATATTTTTTCCCCCTCTTTCTCCACCCTTCTTTGAAGGACGCGTGGGGCACGTACGTGCTCTGCTCAAGGTCAGGGAAGATACAGAATTTCTCGGAATACACACCCTGAAATCTGGTTTTCATTTATGTTTGTTCTCTTCTCAGTTAAGTACAGTACAGTGAGTGGACCTGAGAAGATGTTGATAGTATGCGAGCAGCGAGCGGGTTTTTTTCCCCGCAATTTCCTTAAACATTGGTAAGATTTTATCGGTTTGTCTATTCATTAAATATTTTTGATAATCTTTTTTGCATCATTTTATTCATGATAGAATTATTTTTTTTAATAAAAACGCGTATTTTCATTTTGAAAAGTAGAATGGTAATTTATTTTACAATTACTTATTTCATGTGATTCACTAATACCGTATTTTATTAAAATTTTATTAAAAAATGTTCTCAAATCCAAAGGAGCTGCTTCTGACACATTTTTGAATTCATGTTTGTTCGGAAACACATGAAAAAACAGGTGTTGTCATTCAGAAGACGTTTTTCATTTTTATTAAAGGCAAAAAATACTGTCAAAGTCGGAATTTTCAATCGAATCTCCAACGCTGCAGCTCCAGAAAGGGAAAAAAAACTTGTAACAAAGATCACTATTTATTTATCAATTTATTTATCAGAAAATGGAAAACTCATTTCGATTTCAAATCACTTCAATAGTCTGGGATGCCAATGCTTTTACGTTTTAAAATATGTCAGAAGGTTTCGTGTTGTTGCAGGCAAATTGAGAACCACCTTAAAATAGAAAATACTAAGATTTATTTTTCTGTCAAACATTTGTTCTTTAACGCTTTTTCAATGTATTAAATAATATTTTCCAGTAATGCATATGATTTAAAAATAATCTATAATAATAAACTACAAAAATAAACTGTAATAATAAACTATAAATATAATAAACTATAAATATAATAAACTGTAATTTATTTAAAATAATTATTTTAGCGTAATGATAATTTTTAAAGGAAAGATTCTTTTTTTCTGAGTGTGTAAAATAATTGTTCGCAAAGAAAAATGTAAATTTTAATACAATTTAGAAAAACTGGAATAAGAAAAAAAACTTTAAGAAATTCAAGACCATTTCAAATTACTGAATTCTCTTGCAAAAAGGTTAGAATATTATTATTATTATTTTAATATTTGGCTATTAAACTTTAAAAGATAAATAATCTTAAAAAACTGGTCATTCATAAACTATATAAAATCAAACTGTATTACTTTATTTATTTTTTATTTATTTATTTTTTTTTTTTGGTATTACTTGAGTGAAAATTAATATTCATAAAGTTAAAATGATGCAAAAACTTCTTTTATATTATCATAAATTAATAATTCTTTAATGAATAGACAACATATACTGGTAAAAGATTTAACAATAATTGATTTTTAAAACCAGTGTGAAACAAAAGAAAGAAAAGAAAACTAACATTAGACTTACATACACATAAAGAAAAGATTATTTAAGCATCAATTCAAATTTTATTCTATTAAAAGAATGCTTTTTAGAAGTTTATTTAAATGATAAAGTGGTTTTGCAGGATAAAAAGTACTAATAATAATTTAGGTACACTTTTCAAGAAAACTATAAGTTCAACTTAATTTGATTTTTTTTTTCTAAAACACAAATACTTGACATAGTGAATTAATTATTATTATTTTTTTTTAATTTTATACTTTTAAAATTTATATGAAATGCAATTATTTAAAAATGGCATTGGATATAAATTTTAAAAATATATAATTGAAAAAATAAACAAATTAATTAATTCTGTATGTCAAACATTGTGTTTTTCAAATTTTTGAAAAAAAAAAAAATCAAGGTAAGTGAATTGATATTTTTCTTGAAAAGTGTACCTAAATTATTATTAGTATTTTTCTCACGCAAAAACATATTATCATTTAAATAAACTTCTAAAAAGTAATTTCTTTTATAGAATAAATTTTGATTTATGCCTAAATAATCTTTATTGGGCGACAGTGGCTGGGTTTTGGCTAGCTTACATTAATAATGCCCATAAAAGGCATTTTTGTGGGCAGTTTGGGGCTAGATTTAATTCTTGAAAACCACAAATGGCGTGGCTACGGCGAGTTTCTGGCTAGCTTTTATTCATTTTGATTTTTAATGGCCTAGCTATGGCTAGTTTCCATTAATAATTGCCATTTAAAATATAATTGTGGCCAGTTTTAGGCAATCTATCATTTATGATTAACCGTTAGTGGCCTAATTATGGGGATCTTAATTCATTTCTGGCCAATTCTGTTGCGGCCTCGTCGTGGCCGGCGTGACAGTTTTTTTAAGTTGCCGTTACGGCAAACGATAGCGGCCCCTCATCTACTAGTTTGGGCCAAGGCTAACGTAGCCATCAGCGGCCCGCAAGTTCTGTGTTCTTTGGGATTACTCTAAATATTTACATTGTTTATAATATGCATTTATTTTGAATGATATTTCCTAAAACAATTGTTCTCCTTTGTCAGCACTCCCCCTACTAATTAAGCCTTACTAATGTCGAAAAAAAAATATCGACATTTTAGAACGTTTTTGGCTTTTTTAGTCCCCTTCCCCTCTGTGGTAGTGTCACCGATATAAAATATAGCCAGAGCCGTCCTTAGGGGTGTGCGACAGGTGCGGCCGCACAGGGCCTCGCGCCTAAAGAGGCCTCGCACCCAGACGCAAAATATTTTTTCTTTAATAAAAAGAAGAACGTATAATAGAAAATCTTTAATATAAATTTATGATTTTAGTTAAGAAAAGATAGTGGTCTTGCCATAAAATATAGCCTATGTTGGAAGAGGTTCTTTCACCATCAATTTGCCACCATTACTTTTGAAATTGGTTTAGTAGTTCCAGAAATTATCCCTACAAACGCACAAACAAATGCTACTTCTTTATAGTAGCTAGGGGATCGAACCCGGGTTATAGTATATAGGTGAAAACCATTTTTTTTTTATTGATAGTGTAGATAAGATTATGTTAAGAATCTGGAAGGAAAGGGCCTCGCAAAATCCCTGCACCGGGCCTCGCTTTAAGTCGTCCTCGCTAAGGACGGCTCTGAATATAGCCTATGTTACAGCAGGGACTATTAACATCAATTTGCCACCATCACTTTTGAAAATGGTTCTGTAGTTCGAGATTCCATAGAAATTGTATTTTAGAATGCTTTTCGTTCATCTCACCCTTTTAAATTTCGAATTTTTTTAGAATTTGTTCTTAGAGAGCATTTACATCTTATAAGTAACTACCATAACCAAATTTCATGTTTCTAACACCTTCAGTATAATAAAAAATCGAAATTTTAGAACGTTATTCACTCCTGCACTCCCCTGGGGGTAGTGGCACCGACATAAAATATTGCCTATGTTCGAGCAGGGACTGTCACCATCAATTTACCACCATCACTTTTGAAAACAGTTTTGTAGTTCCAGAGATTCCATACAAATTGTAATTTAGAATGTTTTTAGAACCTTTTCGCTCTTCTCACCCTTTTAAATTTCGAATTTTTTTAGAATTTGTTCTTAGAGAGCATTTACATTTTATAAAACTACCATGCCAAATTTCATGTTTCTAGATCCTTTAGTATATATATATATATAAAAAAAATCGAAATTTTAGAACATTTTTCGCTGTTGCACCCCTCCCCCCTGTGGTACTGGCACCGACATAAAATATAGCCTATGTTGGAGCAGGGACTGCCACCATCAATTTGCCACCATCACTTTTGAAATCCGTTCTGTAGTTCCAGAGATTCCATAGAAATTGTAATTTAGAATGTTTTTAGAACGCTTTTCGCTCATCTCACCCTTTAAAATTTCGAATTTTTTAAAAATTTGTTCTTAGAGAGCATTTACATTTTATAAGTAACTACCGTGCCAAATTTCATGTTTCTAGCTCCTTCAGTATAAAAAAAAATCGAAATTTTAGAACGTTTTTCGCTGCTGCACCCCCCCCCCTGGGGGTAGTGGCACCGACATAAAATATATCCTATGTTGGAGCAGGGACTGTCACTATCAATTTGCCACCGTCAGTTTTGAAAACGGTTCTGTAGTTCCAGAGATTCTATAGAAATTGTAATTTAGAATGTTTTTAGAACGCTTTTCGCTCATCTCACCCTTTTAAATTTCGAATGTTTTTAGAATTTGTTCTTAGAGAACATTTACATCTTATAAGTAACTACCATGCCAATTTTCTTGTTTCTAGCTCCTTCAGTATACAAAAAATCGAAATTTTTGAACGTTTTTCGCTCCTGCACCCCCCTGGAGGTAGTGGCACCGACATAAAATATAGCCTATGTTTGAGCAGATACTATCACCATCAATTTGCCACCATCACTTTTGAAATCGCTTCAGTAGTTCCAGATATTACTCCCTACAAACAAACAAACAAAAAAAAACAAAAAACAATTTTTACTTCTTTATAATATTAGTATAGATTTATGGTATTGATAAGGCTTTTACAGTTGAAAAATGAAATTGTTCGCTTATTCCCAGATTTCTTATAAATCGATTGTAAAAATTTCTGTATAACTTCAGAATGATACATGTATGTTTCTGCCATCTTTAATTGATAGAAGAAAGCTTAAAGTACAATCTGAATGGCTTTGTAGGAAACATTTTCACTGAGATGATACTTTAAAAAAATTCCAAAAAGGTGGGATATATTTTATACCACCGCTACCGCACCTCAGAGGGTTTTAATATACTGGCTGAAGCGCCTGGAAAAGATACCAGACCGTATATAGATTATCGTCGGTTAAACGAAATTATTAGTACAGAATATTTTCTCCTTTCTAATATCGAAGAAAGAGTTGAGAAAGTGTCCTCAGCTACCTTTATAACGATCCTATATTTAGCAAAGGGTTATTTGCAGATTCCCTTAAATAAAAAAGCCCTGTGGTATGCTGCTTTTTGTACAACTTTTGGTTCATTTCGATGTTTAAGAATGAATTTTGGATTGAAATATGCTCCACATTTCTTCAGAAAACTCATGTCTGGTTTATTAAGAAAATTTGAGAAATTCGCAGTTCCGTACTTAGACGACGCACAGTGGGGCGTTTTGAGGATCTAGGTGGACAAAATTATTGCGTTGAAGTTTAATTAGGTTTTTGCTGGGTTTTCGAATCTATCAGTAATAAAATAATCAAACAATGATAAATATTTGGCTTATTTAATAATTTATATTATTATTATTATTATTATTATTATTATTATTTATATTATTATTATTATTATTATTATTTATATTATTATTATTATTATTATTATTATTTATATTATTATTATTTATATTATTATTATTATTATTATTATTATTATTTATATTATAATTTTGTAATTTCCTTGAAACTACACATGTATTCAAAGTTTCAGCTCAATCGGATAATTAAAAGTGGTTTAAAATTGACTTGCAAGATTTGAATTAAACCCTTAAACACACACTTCAAGTTAATATAACTTAGTGATTCGCAAATTTTCGCAGGAGCTTTCTTAAGTTTCCAATACTTTAGGAATGATACTCTGATTTTAAAAAAATGCTTATTTCTTAATAATGCTTAATACTGTATTAAAATTCAAGATGAAGTTTGAAAACAAGATGGCGCTTATTTTAAAACAACGATAGGTTAAATCTTGTGACAAACATGTGATATATGTCCAGTAAACTCCTGCTTTCAAATAAAACAGAAAAGTCACGACTTGATTTCGAACTTACAGAAAAATAATGCAACTGTTGAAACTCCCTCAAATCAACTGCCTTCTTTACGGTCGTAGTTTATCCACACATCGGATTTTTTCGTCAAAACTCGTACGGATCTCGACAGAAGAGACGTTCGGCTATACCAGTATACGCGGTCTTGTTAAATTCCGAGATAATCGGAAAAATGAATTTTGTCCACTTAGATCATCAAAACGCCCCACTGTGCGACGTCGCTGTATTTTCAAATACTTGGGAATACCATTTAAAACATTTGAGTTTGGTTTTGGATAGAATCGAGAAGGCAATTTGAAAATTAAACTTTCAAAATGCAAATTTGCGCAAAACCATGTCAAGTACATGAGACATATTGTAGGAACTGGTACAAGGTCACCCGCGGATGCGAAAATAGAAAGTGCGAAAAACTTTCCAACCCCTAAAACCAAAAGACTCATACGTGCCTTTTTAGGTTTAGCAGGATATTATGACAGGTATATCCGTAATTATTCCGTGATAGATGCGCCCTTAACTGACGCGCTGAAAGGGAAAACGAGAAAGAGCGAAATCAATTGGAGATATAAGTGTGCGAAGACGCATTTCGCATTAACAGAAAAACGGTTAACCGATAAACACGCTCTGCATGCACCGAACTTTGAAAGAGAATTCTTAGTTCAGACCGATGCTTCGAACACCGGTAAAGGTGTTTGCTGTGGGAGGATAACAGAACAGGCGAATAACATCCAATTCTTTATTTAAGCAAAGAGTTTTCTGAAATAAAGAAACGATATAGCACCATGGAACGCGAGTGCGCCAGTATAGTTTTTGCTATAAAGAAGTTACATTATTCAAAACCGAAGGAAATTCAAAGTGATTACCGATCACAATCCTTTAAAATGGTTGCGAACAAATGTCAATTCTAATCCAGGCTTATGAGATGGGCCTTCAGTCTTACAATCTTATGAATTTGAAATAATTCATATGGCAGGAAAAAACAACAAAAATGCAGATGCTTTGACAAAATAATGTAACACATTTATGTTTTTGTAGTAAACTTCTTTAGTAGAATTTTATTATTATTGTTGTTTGTGGATGTTTATACAATGAAAATGTAGTTTTGTATTTTATTAATATTATAAAAATGATGAAGTAATAGAATGAGAATGTTTGAATTTACATGAAAAAATTTTGAGAATCAATTAGCCGGATCCGTACTTTTTCTCTACCTCAAATGCATAAAATATAGTCAATTATATAATAGTTAGTATCATTAATGGTTAACGTTTGCGTAAAATGGTTAGTTTCCATGTTACATCGACGTACAGTGCCATAATTTCAGTTTTACAGTTTTTTGTTTTTAACACCCATTTTTGCGGCACTCTCATGGCTAAACCATTGATCAGAGAAAAAAAAACCCCTTTAATACATAAAACGTAGGAAATTTTATTCTCTTTAATTCCTATATTTTCGGCTTTCACGCAAAATGTATAGTTTTGGAGTTATTTTGATAAAACAGAGAAAAGTCCGTTTTTTGCATGTTTTTTGTAAAAAAAACGTATTTCCCGGGAAAAAATTTGTGGGGAAACCTCAGATTCGTATTCAGTGACACCAAAAAACATAAAAGAACCAACTATCAAAACTACACCAAAACTTTCCTTTATTTTCTACCAAATGACTGGAACAAATTTGCCAAAGGAAAAAAAAAAAAGAAATGTCACTCCGTCATGTCATGGCCAGAAGGAATTCCCAGCCCGGTACCAAATCTGCAGAAAAAAATAGCTCGAGCCCAGTCCGAGTAAAGGAAATTGGCCCGAGTCTATATGAGCCTGTGGTAAAACAAAATACCCCCCCCCCCCCCGGCAAATTTTTTTTTAAATCTTTGGTGCGCCACTCTGTATGTCGTGAGCTTTTTCAAAAGGTCGCAAGGCGATTGTGTTGTGGGAAGTAGTTTTATCAATTTAGCAGATTTTTTTATTCAAAATATCTATCAGAATTTCCAAATAGTTATCTCCACTTTATTTAATCACCGAAGGCATGTCGCTAAATAAAGCAAAAATTACTATTCGAAGTTTCTGGTAGTTGATTAAAAATACAGCTAAATTAGCAACATTGGTGGGAATGGGAGCGGAATAACTAGTTTGGAAATGAAGGGCCTCGTAAAAATCCTTGCATCCGGCCTCGCTTTTACTGAGGGCGACTCTGATGGGCAACATCCAACCTCTGTCAAGAACGGAATAATCGGGATACTTTCAAGCACCTGATTATGAAAATACTCTATGGTTGTACCCAGGGGCGTAGCGAGCGGGGGGGCAGGGGGGGCAGCTGCCCCCCCAATGTCTGGTAAAAGGATTCAGTCGGCTTATCAGCAGATTTAATTAGAGTCTCTGTAGTATGTCAGTAGGCCGATTAAAAAAAACAATTCGGAGAAATTCTGGTTGGCAGGACTTTAAATCTTCAGAATGCATTTCACTACACCCTTATAATCATATGGCAAAAGCTAGTCGGTCTGTCAATAGATAGGTTATGAGTAAAAAAAGTAATGGTTTCAATAGATCTATCTGGTCAGCCGGTATGAAAGTCACGTGTTCTGTCACATTTTCGAAACACATAAATAAAATAGCTAGTCGGCCTACCCACTGAAAAAAAATTATCATGTATAAATCTTGTCTGCAGAGCCGGAAATGTTGGACATATACTATACCTTACCCACACATGGAAAAGCTAAGTCGGCCTTCGATACATACGCCAATAGGAAAAAAAATGAATCTGATCTATTGATCTGAAAATATCAGAAATTTGTCCTACAGTAACTAACACTCGCAACTTACATAGATAAAAACTATCAATATATAAACTAGGTCGACCGAATGCGAAAGTCGCTTAAGAAAATTCAAGAAATTTTATACTTGATACATAGTGGGTTCTAGCAACGATATGATGTTTATGCCCTTTGGAACTGTTTTAGGAACGTTTACAAAATAAAAACGAAGAATTTTTAAAACTATTTAAAAAAAGAAAATGAATAAATTAAAAAAATATCCGTGCATTTAACATTTAATACCTAAAAGACATCTTACTTTTTTTTTTAATATTCATTCAGTAACAGAAAATATCTTCTTTATAAGACAAATCTTCACACGTAAAGCAAAATTCTTTCCAGGCCCAGACCACTAGGGATAGATACAGAAAAGGTGTCAGGTCTGGTGTAGATAAAAGTCTTTTGTTATGATCTCCAGATAATCCTGCAAATCCAGTTTTGCACTAATTTTCTGCACTAATTTTCATTGTCGGTATTCTAAAACTTCCGACTTTCACAATAATATACAGGGTGATCTTTTTTAAAGTGGCAGTGTTTGGAGCGCCCTGTAGCGCGATCTAATAGCCGAAATGGCACCAAACTTGGTATTTAGACTAATCAAGACATGGGAAAAAGGATTCCGTGAAAAAAAAATAGTTCCAAAAATCGCCGCTAGGGCATTTTGTGGCGCATTGCAATGTATAAATGTGAGAAAAGAAAAATACTAACACATACAATCGTACAGTTAAATTATTAATGTTTATTTACTACATTAACTTCCTCGGTGAGCAATTAGACCACCTTCAATGTGAGCACCGTTCTCAGAAATAACACCGTGCATTCTGTGCACAACGTTCTCCACAGCCGTACGTAATATATCACGAGGAATATTCCGCACTGTCTTTGTTATGTTGTCCTTTAGAATAGACAAATTTGATACTCTACCAACATAAACTTGAGATTTCAAATAACCCCAGAGCCAAAAATCGCATGGCGTGAGGTCAGGGGAACGAGGCGGCCATGCAACTAGAAAACTCTGACTTATGACTCTATCATCAGTGAAGGTTTGGCGCAACAGCTGCTTTACCTTATTACCAATATGTGACGGAGCACCATCCTGCATAAAGATTGTCTGTTGGAGACGGTTTCTTTGCTGAAGTTGTGGAATAACAAACGTTTGCAGCATTTCGTGTTACCTTTCTGTATTTATGGTGCACGTTTCGGGTCCTGTCGGAGTGATGGTCTCAAAAAAGAATTACCGAATTACGAATTCGGCTGTGAAACCACGCCAAACAGTGACTTTTGGGGAATTTAATGGGATTTCATGCACGGTGTGGGGATGCTCAGAAGCCCAAATTCGGCTATTTTGTGTGTTTACGAACCCACTGAGATAAAAATATCACTCATCTCCCCACAGAATGTGCCATGGGAAAGCATTATCAATTTCTACCCTGGCAAGAAACGATAGAGCGAATGTCACTCGCTTATCATAATCACTTGGTTTCAGTTCGTGCAAGAGGCTGAATTTGTAGGGGTAAAATCCAATAAAACGCGCCGCAAAACTCTCCATACCGTGGAATAATCAGGGCAAGCATTCCCCCTAAAATTCCTAAATTTCCTAACTATTATTTTATCCCCTAAAATTCCTAAAATTTTCTTCTTGTTCCTAAAAATTTGAGATCGACAAAATTTCACCGAAAAATATCGCGAATTTCGACAAATGGTCACCGAAAAAGACACGTATTTTGTCAAAAGATCACTAAAATAACGCAAATTTCGTCAAAAGATCGCTAAAACAATGCAAATTTCATCAAAAGATTGCGGGAAAAAACAAATTTCAACAAAGAATAGGGGAAAAAACTAAAATTTCATCCAAGGATATCGTGGGGGAAAAAAAGCTAATTTCAACAAACAATCCTGAAAACAACCTCAAAGTTCATCTAAGGATCGCGACAAACACTAATTTCTTCAAAGGATCGTAAATTTTTTAAAAACATCTTGGATAAAAAAAAAATTAGAATTTCTTAAAAAGATCGTGGAATAAACGTAAATTTCGATTTTAAAAAAAATCGTGAAAAACCCCTCCAATTTCATCCAAAAATCAAGGAAAAAAAGATAATTTCGTCTAAGAATAGTGGAAAAAACGTGAATTTCATCAAAAAATTGTGGAAAAAAAAACGCCAATTTCGTTGAAGGATCGCGAAATTTTGTCAATCAATCATGCATATAAGGCGAATTTCGTCAAACGATCGCACAAAAATACAAATTTCGTCAAAAGATTGCGGAAAAAAACGTGAATTTCATCTAAGAATCGCAAATTTTGTCAAAAGATTGCAGAAAACACGAATTTCATCAAAGGATCACGAAAAAATGCGAATTCCGTCAAAAGGTCGCGGAAAAAAGCAAATTCCGTCAAAAGGTCGTGAAAAAAGCAAATTCCGTCAAAAGGTTGCGAAAGAAACACGAATTCCGACAAAAGTTATCGAAAAACCGTGAATTCCGTCAAAAGATCACGAAAAAACACGAATTTCGTCAAAAGATCACGATAAACACTAATTTCATCAAAAGATCACGAAAAAAACACGAATTTCGTCAAAAGATCATGATAAACACTAATTTCATCAAAAGATCACGAAAAAAACACTAATTTCGTCAAAAGATCACGAAAAAAAAACATGGAATTTTGTCAATACATCGTGCAAATAAGGCAAATTTCATGAAAGAATCGCGAAAAAATGAATGTTTCGTCATAAAAACACGGAAAAAATGCAAATTTCGACAAAGAAGTGTGAAAAAAACCTTTCAGAAGTTTTTCTGTTAGCTTCAGAATTTTTTTTTCTCATAATCACCCCTGCTTCCTGCCTCTTGTTCTCTAGGTTCACCAAGAACATCCAAAAGAGAGAGAAAGAGAGCATTCATTCTGGTCAGGCTCAATGCTCCAGTAATTCAAAATTCTAATTAATATAATTGCAGTAAGCATAAGCTGTCAAAACGGTTTGTAATATGAAGCCGGTTATTGTGCAAATTTAAATGCCCTCATTCGCAACAAACAACACAAGCACATGGAACAAGGGCTGAATTCATTGGAATAATGGGAATATTCTTTGGCAGTGTACCACATGTGCCTGACTAGCACGAAAATACTTTTATTACATACTTGTAATGTTAAAAATATCGCAAATGCCCCTAAAATTTTCCTAAAATTTTGAAAAAAATTCCTAAAATTCCTCCCTAAAATTTTGAAAAATCCTAGTGCTAGCCCTGAATAATTCATGTCCAATTGTCGAGCGACACCCCGGGTGCTGCTAGTACCAGCAATGGTTCCCTGCGATCCTTCGACAATTGCAGTTGCCACATCAGTTGTTACATCTTCTGATACTTGTTTACGTCCTCTCCCAGCGCGAATGGTCAGTTTCCTCGAACTTCTTAATCATTTTCTTAAGACCATTCAGCGATAAAGGCGCCCCTTTCGTAATTTTTTTCTGGTTCGAAATTCCCGAAGAGCTGCGGATGCATTACATTGCTTCATATAATACAGCTTCACCAGTAACGCACGTTCCGGTAACGTGAGAGGCATGTCCACTGGAGCTCGTTTACTTCAGCTGAGATTATTTGTCAGAGCTGTCTACTACTTGCTTTTATATCCCCTGTTACTGGCGCTGTCATCGCATAACATTTGCATTTTTCTTTGATACCCGTGTTTTATGCTAATTCTCGTTATTGTAAGCTACAGCAGCGCCACAAAATGCCCTAGCGGCGACTTTTGGAACTAAATTTTTTTCACGGAATCCTTTTTCCCATGTCTCGATTAGTCTAAATACCAAGTTTGGTGCCCTTTTGGCTATTAGATCGCGCTACAGGGCGCTCCAAACACTGTCACTTTAAAAAAGATCACCCTGTATTTCTGAAACTTTTAGAAAAGGAGGAGACGGATTTGTCCTGTCGCGCCGAAATGTCTGTGCCTCTACTGAAATTTTTGTAAACTCGGCTCCTTTGGTTAGATGTTTACCGATAGAGTGAAGTGATTCCCTTCACTCTATCATTCTAAACTAATGTGTTTTTCACAAATATAACTGTACGATTTTCTCTTATCAATACATATTTTCTTTCTTTCTTTCTTTTTTTTTCTCTTCTCCAGTAAAGTTCTTGGTAAATCTTTTAAATGATTACTGAGTTATATCTAAGAAACATTTTAGGAATACAAAATCATATATTTTATTTTTAATTATCAATTATAATTAATCAGTTAAAATTAATTGTAAAAACTATTAATTAAGAAATAATGCGACAGATTAACTATTTTACATTAGTCGGATTTGAAACATTTTTGAGTCGGCCAATCTTACCTTTTGCCCCCCCAAAAATTTTCTTTCGCTACGGCACTGGTTGTACCCATTCAAAGGTTATTATAGATGTGGAGTTATGGAAGATTTTTCAGTAGTCTATTACTTATTCATTTGTTTAAAGCTATTGTATCTATTGAGCCCCGATAATAGAAAAGAGGCATAAATTGTAACGTACTTTTTACAAAATAGATTTCTACTTGCACTGTTAGTTAGGCAGTTTAGCAAGAAATATTTTAGTATAATGGTGATAATGTAATATGGAGTACAGTCAACTCTGTGAAATCCGCACACTTAGGGACCAAGGGTTTGGCGGATTATAGATCATTTCTTTGTTTACATTTTATTTTTTTATAGTTGGACTATTAATTAGAAATATTTAAACATAAATTACAATAGAAAAGGAAAACATAATGCATAACTGGTTTAAATTATTTAATAACTAAGTTAATTTAAAGAAAAATTAATTATACAATGCAAATTTTATTTATATTATTCATTTTTTAAATACAGTCAACTCTGTTAAATCTGCACAGTTTGGGACCAAGAGTTTTGCAGATTATAAAATTTTGCAGATTACAGATCATTCCTTTGTTTTCTTTTTAAACTGAACTATAAATTACTAATATTTGTACAAAAATAATAATATAAAAAGGAACACTATAACTCAAAAGTAATTTAATAATTCTAAGTATAGAAAATAAGTTGAAACTGGTGTGAAACAATAAGAGCTAAACAATCTTCTTAAGAAGATCTTTTATCTCTTAATTCTAAGTATGTTGGAATTATTATAAAATTTAAATTTCATTAGCTGTTATTTAATTTTTTGAACATTTACTCAATGGGAATTTAAGTTTCGGCTTAAATCTGAATATATATATATATATATATTTATATCCAAGTTGTTTAAAGGTGTATTTAGCAAAAGTGCCTTTCAAATAAGACCAAATCAGTTACTGATTTCTGCAGATATTTCTTTAGTCAGCTGTTACATGAATGCATTAGTTTTAAAATGTAAATTACTCCACTGATATTAGCATTTAGTTGTTCCTTTTGCTTACCTAAAGTTATTATTTTAATATACATCATGCAAATCACATAAAACTTGTTAAATCACAACTTAAAGCATTTAAAAATTGATAATTCATAAAAACAACTATATGTAATTTCTTTAATGAGCTTAACTATGAAAGTATGATTTCCATTGTTTACATTTGAAAATGGATGGCGGATTATAGAGATTTGCGGATTATACATCGGTGGATTTCACAGAGTTGACATCTTTAAATGCTGTTTGGTTATAAAGTATACCTATATATTTGTGAGTGAAATCTTGGAAAACAGGAAAAGGCATACAATGGACGTCCCAACAAAATGACATTGAAACGCAAATTAATGTCGGCATAAAACAATTGTCCGAAAATCATGAAATTGAGAGCATTGATAACTTTTGTAACGTAAGTACACACAATGTAAAAGTTTTGAAGAATGTTTAAAAGAAAGAATGAAAAATAAGAAGTTGTTAAGATAAAAATATTTATCGTAACAACTCTAGTGCGTAAATAAAATCTGAAATGAAGGCACAGTCCATTTATATTTATATTTTTAACCTCTCTGAGTATAAACTTAAGACAAGTTCAAATTCTTCTTTAAACTTTTAAAGTAAAAAATAAAGTCAGAATTCCCAAACTAAGTTTTAAGACTTTTGACAAATTTAAGTCGTGCCTAATCACGCCTGAAGACGTATATATTTATTAAGCCAATTGAATTAACGTCTCTTTCGTTTAATAAGAAAGAAAAAAAAGAAGAACCGCTCATTTATGCGCTAAGAAAGGAAATGATGCGACGATGCTAATTACAGGGAATGTCTGCGAAACTTAACACCGCCTGACAAAAATGAAAGATCTCCATGCTTTTAGCTTTTAAAACAAGCGGCGAATGGTGATATTTATTAACGTCAATTATGGCAACGTTAAGGAAGAGAAAATGTAATAAATAAGGGCTCTTAATTTCCAAAATGATGTACTTTCCTTCTATTTAAGTTTGGGAAATTTTAAAAGAATGATAGGAAGATTTTTATTTATTTCTTCTTTTTTTCTCCTTTCTTTCTTTTCAGTGTTGAATTCAGAGGGTGGCCCGGGGGGGGGGGACATTCCTTCCGGAGCATTGAAATGTCCCCCCCCCGGACGATTTGAGATTTTATGCTTTTAATGGTGAAAAGGTGCAATTCCCCCCCCTCCTGAACTCTATATTGTCCCCCCCACGGAGCCACAGAAATCCCTCCCGGAGAAAAGTGTCTGAATTCAACACTGTTTCTTTTGTTAGAAGATATCACAGCTACAAACCGTAAATTTTTTTTTCAGGTTATCGTATCGGTTCGGTTATAATAAAATAGTAGTTCGTTTTTGTTTTGTTCCTTTTAAAATATTATTCCCGGATTTTTACTTGTCAATTCGGTTCAGAGTCGAAGTCCTGATTAGAGCTAGATATAATTTCGGGGTCCTTTTTTTTTGGAGCCCGAGCCGGGCGATTTCGTCTGAGTCCAAAAAAATTTGTGCCACCAGAGTCCGACCCCGATATCTAAAGCTCGCAGTAAAAAATTCTTAATAACATTTTAAAATTGTTTCAAAATTAATTTTCTCATTTAAAAATATTTTTTTACATAGAAATAGGTATTAATTCTAAATATTCCCTCATGACAACGTTTCGTGATTTTAATGTCCCTGAAAATCTGTATAATATAGCAATTTTTTTATTTATACCGAACCGCTGGCAGAAATCTGAAAAGTCACAATTCTTACTATTTTTTAAAACTATCTAAAATACAACTATGGCAGAAAGACATGAGTACTGTTTTCCAGTAATTCTGCAAAAGTACTTTTAACAAAAAATCGCGGATAGATAAGGGATATTCCACGGCTTATTTATGTTACTAACACTGACCGTGCGACGACTTCAGAATCAGATAGAATATTTATTCTGATATACCATCAATATCGATTCCCTTTCAAACTGACTTTAAAAGGATAACATTATAAGAAACTTAGACTACATTCATGTTTTCAAATAGCAAAGTTTTTTTTTCCCCTTTTCAATTTGTGAGTAAATAAAATTTTCACTTTGTGCCCGAGTAGGAAGACTGGTATAAAAATTGAGCCCGTTTCATCTCTAATTAGAACCGCGTCGTTATCGAAAGTGAAGCCAGGTGCAGTAATGTTTCCAAGGCCCTTTGCTTCCAAAATTGTTAATCATCCCCCATTGCTCTTCTCACAACTCTATCACTTTTTAATAAACGTCCATGATATAATGTCTGCGAAAAGGGATAGTTCTGTAATCAAAAGGCAAACTTGATTAAATGATAAAATATACAACTTAAAGGAAATATAGCTTTTACAGAATAGTAAATGTGTGTTATGACATTAGAGCTAATCATTGAACTAATAATTGCCGTTTGTCCGAAATCATCGACAGCACCGGAATCTTAGCAGTTTGTACTCAAACTTAGAACTTAAAGTCCTTTCGGCCTTTACTGGGAGGAAAAGGTAGCTTCCTTATTCCTTGTTTTCAGGAATTCAGCTAATTTTACTCAAACACACGAAGCTAAAATACGTGAAACCCGATTGTAGGAGTTTCATTCCCAGTTTTCGTCAATACTGAATTGGAATGAGGATTTCGCCAAATTAGTCATCTATAGCCAAGCTGGCTTCCTTTATGGCCATTTATATTTGGTCGCCAAATTTGGCCATACTTCGTTAACTATCGCCAAGCTTCGCGAGAATTTGACGCTGGCCGATATGGCTCTGTAGTTTTAAGCGTATGAAAGTTGGAACAATGGTTACAACAATGACAGAAAATTTGCGAGAGAGAGAGAGAAATTACGTTCACAAAAACTCATTAATTAAACCCTTTACGGAAGAATCCTGCTGTCTTGTTTCAAAATGTGAGCCACCCTAGAATTTTCTTTCAAGCTGCTATATCTCAGTCAATTTTTAGCATGGCGTCGAAACAAAAAATGCTCCAGAATCCTTGTATTGAACCCGAAAATTTTACGGAAAAAACTTTTAGGATTTCTAATTTTTTTTGTACATTTTTTAAAATTTGAAATCTTTAAGTGACCGCCATTTTGAAGCAAGTTGGCGGAGGAAGTACGCGAAAGTTCACTTTAAATAACGTCTTTTTTCGAAATACGATTTCCACCCCCCCACCCCCTATTTTCGTTTCTTATAAATATGGCCTTTTGGCTACAGAAGTCCAAACGTTTAGCATTTTATTTTAATAATAATAAAAAAAATAGAAACTACAGGGAAAAATTTTCCTACTGTCTAAAATTTCTCGAAAAAAGAAAAAGAGGGGAAAAAGGGCAAAATTCAAGAAAAAAAAATTAATTATTTGCCTAAAAAAGCACATTAAAAATTCCATAAAATATTAGAAAGTCAAAAAAACCCAAAACATTTTTAATATTAGAGGGAGAAAAAGGTACATTTTAGAAATTATTGGTGGGGCTCGAGCCCCACGAGCCCATACAAATTGCTGTATTGAAAAGTCTTTAAAAAGAGGAAGAGTTAATAGAAGTAAGAAATTTCAAAATCATGAAATGAAATGTGAATAAGAAATAATGATTTTTTAGTGTGAATCTCACCCCTTTAGCATATAGAAATCGTATTCACTAAATTTATATCTAAGTGAACTCTTTCATCCTGTATTTAACTCTGTCAGCTGCTGGGAAACATATATTTAATAATCGTCTAGAATTCTACACACCTTTTTCATTGCCAGGATAATCTAAGGCTTCAGTTTCTCCCATCTATCACTGCAAGGACAAGGGATTGTTGAAACGTTAAGAGACGCCTTAACCCCCCCTTTTCAATATCGCTTTTAAGTTGTGAGTCATCCATCGCTTCTGTTTCATCGCTTAATTTTCATTTAAGATTAACTTGTCAGCCAGCACCATATGACTCATAGTTTTAAATTAAATAGATCTCCCCTATCATGTTTTCTTTTCATTAACACGGGTTTGGCTGTAATTATTACGGGTTTCAGTGCAAGTGTAAATCTCAAAGGGATTGACTGTTTTTCAAAAATGTGCATTCTGCCAATTCAAAACGATTTATTTGTTTCTCTTGAGATTTCAAGAATTTAAAAGAAGAATTTTATCTCTACAATGCACAAAATTTATATTAGGGATGGAATTTTATGATTTTTGAGTTTTCTTCAAACACATATATATATATATATATTATGAAGAAGACAAACGAAAAAGTTGTTTTGCATCGATTATGATGCAGCTTAAAACTTTATTTATAGATTGTAAAAAAAAAAAAAAAAAGTGTTGATTTTACAGTATAATACTGGCACACCAGCTGCTGCGATGGGGTGACATGATTATACTGTACTTTCCCAAGTTTGAAATTTCCACGTCCCATAGTTTATGAGAAAAAGTGTTCTGACAGACGGACAGGAGTGATCTTATAATGGTTCCGTTTTTACTTTTTAAGTACGGAACCCTAAAAAGAGTCTAAGTATGGATTTCAAGTTCTGAAATTTTCAAGGCTAGGCTTAAGTTTCCCATTGGAATTTTCAGTAAATGTCAACAAAAGATAAAATGTTGCCAACTTAAAATGTAGTTATTTTATTACGGAAATTAATCACATCATAATAACAGACTATATAATTCATTTTTTAAGTGATTTTTTTTTATATTGTCTTGTATTGAATATTTGCACATAGTATAATTTTAATGAAACGGAATTGTAATTAAATGTTTGTAAAAGTGTATTGAAATTTATTTCATAAAATAAAATTAATATCCATTATATGAAAATCTGCACATGAAATAAATTTTGTATTCATGCATTTTTGCATAAGACTAGAATAGCTTATTTCACCAAGATCTGAATATTTATAAAACTAGTTATAGTACGAGCGCACCTCATTTGTCACGTTTGACGTACAATTTCCACCTTGTTTTGCGTTTGTAATTAAATACTCATAAAAGCGTAATATCCATCTTACAAACATAAAAAATACCAAAGGAAGTGCGAAAAAACAACTCCCTCTGTATCTTTCATTATATATAAGGCGTAGGTTGTTTTTAAGGAGCATTTTAAAGAAGTGGAGGGAGGTGCGGCTTATACATAGGAAAATACGGCAATTAAAAAATACATCGAAACCAGATTTAAATTATCTAAATTTTCAAGAAACTTATTTTAATTAAAATAATGATGACGCACGCATGACCACTGACCACCACCCCCTGAATTCTAGGCCTACGCGCTGACAGAAAAAGGACGGCTGTCGTAGGTGGATTTTTTTCAGCCTTTATACGATCCCTTAAATTTGAATACCAATAATTTTTAAAAGTTTTCTCCGAGTTATTTTTATAAGATTATATAAGTCAAAGAAAAGTTTTGGAAAATATTGGTGTCTAAATTTAGAGGACCGTACAAACGGTAAAAAAAAAAAAAAAAAAAAAAAATCCGCCTACGAAAGCCCTCATTTTTTTTTGTCAGCGCGCAGGCCTAATATTCAGCGGGCGCTGCAGTGACAGAAGGACACGTCACATGCGCCCACTGACCTCTTTTTATGCGCTCATGAAGCCTCTGTAAATTTATACGATAAATGTAGAGACGATATTTTGGTGTTGAAATCTCAAGAAATATATAGATATATTATTAGATTTAATGATTAAGTTACACAAGTCTACAAAACTTACGTTTGTGAAAACTTAAAAAAAAAATTATATTCATTCTATAGATTTTTGGTATGCTTATTCTAAAAATGACCTCAGTTTTTTTTAGTATCACGCACAGTTTTTCCACAATCGGCGTCAAAATGTGTTACACTGATGTATATGACCTGTTGAAACTAATAATGGCAAATAAATAAAATTGAACAATTCTTTTTAAAATTTATACATAGATATAAGTATACATATAGAATGCATTAAATTAGATTTAAATGCATTTATTTTTATTAGTTAGAGGTCTTATACTGCTTTTTTCCTTTGTTAGTGAAGCTGCATTGTTTGGTTTTTCTGTTATGTGATGATTTTGCATTTCCACGATTAAATATCAAGCAAACATAATCACCAAACATACGTTCAACATTTGTACACCGATACTTGTACAATAGGTACAGAGACAAGTTCGTTTCCATTATGTAAAATAATAGTTTTAAGTACTTCTTTTAGTTCATAAAATTTCATCTTTCTTGGGCTTTATATTTAATGTCAAACTTACGCATCTATTCATTAATATACTTGCAGATATAATTACTCTCACTATCCTATTAGAAGGTAAGAGATTAATCCCTTTTCTCTGTATACAGGGTGATTCATAAAAGATGGGCAGAACTTTAAGGGGTTATAGTACACTTAAAGACAAATAATATTAAATAGGAGACTAAGGGTCCCAAACGTATTCCCAAGGAGATAGGGGGCATTAAAGTTTAGGGTCCGAAATTTCAAATGATTATAAAACATGGAAAAATTGGTCGATTCGTTTGCGGTTTTTGCAAAAAATTTTCTTTATGCCAGTATTTTCTTGAAATAAAATTTTAAAGTTCAATTTCAAAAAATGCCGATAGGGGGCGCTTTAGACTTTGGAGTAACAAACAACTATTTTTTAGCGTTATTTTTTGTATTTCTTTAAATGATTTCGAAAGCTTAGACTTAAACTTAAATTTTGATCTAAAAATCTGAGTCCTAACGAGTAGTTAAGTAGCGTAAACTGAAATTTGAAATTTGAAACCCTTCTCCCACCAGAACAAAAATCAGTTATTCCCGATCTTTGTGTCGTAGATTAGGCTCTAACTACTGCCGCGTTTTGCTAAAATTATTCTTTATGTCAGTATTTTCTTGAAAATAAATTTTAAAGAAATTTTCAAAAAATTCCGATAGAGGGCGCTTTAGACTTTGGAGTAACGAACAACTATTTTATACCGTTATTTTTTGTGTCTCATTAAATGCTTTCTAAAGCTTAGACTTAAATTTTCAGCCCAAAATCTGAATCGTTAGACGTGGTTAAGTTTCTGGGGAGAGGGGTTTGAAATTTCTACTCCTGAGCACAGTTCAGTTTACCATGTCCACACATTGTGTGCTGTGATACGAGGTAAAAAGACACAAATTAGGATTATGTTACCAAAGCATATTTATTAACATGTAATCACAATAAATGTTCAAAATTGTGACCACCAGAGGTTATGCACGCAGAACAACGGCGACGAATGGAACGGCGAACATTCGCGAAAACATCAGGCTTTTCGAGCACTTCCCCTACAGCGGCGGAAAGTCTGGCGACCAGTTCCTCGGGGGATTCAATGGGTGTCTCATACATAAGAGCCTTCAATCGTCCCCAAAAAAAGAAATCGAGGGGTGAAAGATCTGGCGAGCGAGCAGGCCAAGCAACAGGACCACCTCGACCAATCCATCTGTTCGGAAATGTGATGTCCAGATAGTTGCGGACGTCTCGTACGTAATGGGCTGGCGCTCCATCGTGCTGGAACCACATGACCCGCCGGATGCGTGGAGGAACAACGTTTAACAGGTCTGGCAGCACATGTTGCAGAAATGTGAGGTATGTTTTACCGTTGAGGCGTTCAGGAAGAAGGTACGGTCCGATTAGGTGGTCTCCGAGGATTCCTGCCCAAACATTGATGGAAAAGCGTCTCTGATGAGCATGTGGATACGTAGCATGTGGATTGACATCCGCCCATACATGTGCATTGTGTGTGTTAAATGTACCTTCACGTGTGAAGGTACATTCATCGGTGAAAAGCACAGTTCGTCCAAAATGTGGATTTAGCGCGTTCTGCTGCAGAAACCAGCGGGCGAATTCAATACGATTTGGATAATCCCCTGGAGACAGTTTCTGGACTCGTTGCACATGAAACGGGAGCAAATGTTCATCCTTCAGTACCCTCCAAGTCGTGGACTGTGAGGTATCCACCTGGCTAGCCACTGTTCGTGTACTTGTACTTGGCTGCGCCGCTACTACATCCAGAATGGCTTCTGCAACAACTACTGATTCGTCCTTTTTTGCACGACCTGCATTCGACCGGGAAGCGAGAAATGATCCCGTCTCACACAACTGTCTGTGCAAGCGCTCGAAAGTTTTGCGGTTAGGCAACCGCCTGTTAGGAAATCGCTCTCCGTACATTCGTTGTGCCTCTGCACCATTTCCATCTGCCGCTCCGTAAATTAAATGCATCTCAGCCTTTTCCTTATTCGTGAAGGGCACCATCTTCCGATTCATTACTACAGCGACTTACACTTGACTCACCGTTCAGTGGTTTTTATGCCTGAATCGTGTCGAAATTTTGCATACGTGTTCTTCTTCTTCCCCATTTGACATTTGCATACTTTCTGTTTCCTTCTTCACCCGGTGACTAGCGTCAGGAATGGAGCTTTAACGTTTGCATGAGCGACGTTTCCAACTGTGCCAGTGCCTTTATGAGTGAATTCCGACTATGCAGTCCTTGACGAAAGTTGTATTTTTGCCTCGTATCACAGCACAGAATCGTTGGGCATGGTTAAGTAGTGCAAACTGAACTATGTTCAGAAGTTGAAATTTGAACCCCCTCCCCTCGCTACTGAACCACGCTCAGCGATTCAGATTTTGAGCTGAAAATTTAAGTTTAAGTCTAAGCTTTAGAAAGCATTTAATGAGACACAAAAAATAACGGTATAAAATAGTTGTTCGTTACTCCAAAGTCTAAAGCGCCCTCTATCGGAATTTTTTGAAAATTTTCTTTAAAATTTATTTTCAAGAAAATACTGACATAAAGAATAATTTTAGCAAAACGCGGCAGTAGTTAGAGCCTAATCTACGACACAAAGATCGGGAATAACTGATTTTTGTTCTGGGGGGAGAAGGGTTTCAAATTTCAAATTTCAGTTTACGCTACTTAACTACTCGTTAGGACTCAGATTTTTAGATCAAAATTTAAGTTTAAGTCTAAGCTTTCGAAATCATTTAAAGAAATACAAAAAATAACGTTAAAAAATAGTTGTTTGTTACTCCAAAGTCTAAAGCGCCCCCTATCGGCATTTTTTGAAATTGAACTTTAAAATTTTATTTCAAGAAAATACTGGCATAAAGAAAATTTTTTGCAAAAACCGCAAACGAATCGACCAATTTTTCCATGTTTTATAATCATTTGAAATTTCGGACCCTAAACTTTAATGCCCCCTATCTCCTTGGGAATACGTCTGGGACCCTTAGTCTCCTATTTAATATTATTTGTCTTTAAGTGTACTATAACCCCTTAAAGTTCTGCCCATCTTTTATGAATCACCCTGTATATACACAGTAATAGCTGTTTTAGGAGCTAACAAGTGTTTTCTCTTAGTCTGGAGCCTAACATTTTAGCAGATCCCTTAGATCTGCTAAAGATATGCCAGAATATCTGATTAAATCAAAATGATCAGATTCATTGAATAGTTGAGAGGCATCATTGTCTATATTACACCGAAAATTATCATCAGCAGTATTATTTTAATCAGTGAAACAAGTGGGAAAGTCGAGGAATATTTGGGTATAAAAAGGCTTTCTTGTTATTTGACTTACAAGCAATAACATCATACGAGCAAAAAAGACAATCACCAGTGTTGTATTTAGACACCTTTTATTTCAATGGGATACAAAATCTAAATGCTTATTTTTACCATTGGATAGCATTATTAAACGCGAACATAATGAACTTTGTGTGGGGCCAATCGTCTATCCCGATTCCCAAGTTTTACTCCAAAATAAGTGAAAATTTTCTAATGGAATTTGTGTACACTACACAAATTTAATTTTATGGAATAATGAATTTTTTTGTTAAAGAATGTTTTATCATTTAAATTATGTGTTGCAATAAGCAGATTTTAACATCCTTACAAATCATAAAAATCCAATTTGTGCAAAAATGGTACGTGATACGCCATTGTTATTGTGATTTTTAAATTCAGCGCAAAAAATTACATTAAGATCTGCTAAATTATCACAACGTTTATTCATAATAGAACTTTATTATTAGACTATATTGACAAGAACAAAAGTCATATGTATTATAAATACATATTTTGTATTCGTCAATAGTAATAAATATAGGTTTTGTTGACAGAAAAAATAGAAGGCTCTCAATTTGTACAATTTTTCATCTAAAATGTAGTACCATGAATAAAGTATTGGAATCTTCGCTTGGACTGAAAAGGTAGAATATTTAGACATTGGTTTCTCTATTTGTATCCTTGATGTTGTGAAGAAGCTTTACTACCTTTAAACGTGAAAAATTTAATAAATATACATCGATATCAACATTTACATATTTGAGATTGCACATGTTTATGTAATATGCACCGCCCACACTTATATAAATAAATAAATGTGGGTGTATTTGAGCGGAGACTCGGTGCGCCCACGAAAATTTTAAAAATCAAATGCATCTGGATAATTTTAAAACAAACTGCCACTTTAGGTTTGAAATCAAGCAGAAAATTAATTTAATGTTAATGTAAAAAATGGCTGTAGATTTCTTGTAGTTTAACATACAGTAACGAAGTTATTATTTAGAAGTTTATTACTTAAAAAAAAGATTATTTATGATTTGATACCAATAATATTTGAAAGGTAACACTCATGAGTTTTTCAAAAGAATTTTAACCTTGGAAAAATGTTTTCATTCTTAGGAAGATTAAAGTTAGTCTTAATGTATTCTTAAATAGACAATATGTAATTCTTAAACAGACAAACGAAAAATATATAATTGAATACATAAATAATAAAATACATAGGTAACACGCATGACAGATAATAAAAATACTTATCATGTTTAAATGAATTTCAATAAATAAAAAATACAGTAGTAGTTTTTCGGTTCCTTCTCAATTTAGTTCAGTTACTGTCACAAATAAATTTTTATCATTTATGGCATAACTTTTGCAAATTTCGCGAATGCATATTGAAGCAGTTATTTGTCTTCTTCAGCAGTATTTCTAGAACGCTTATGTCTTTCTATGCTACTTGAACGTCTTCGTCTTATTCTTCCGTTGTCTGCACGCTTTCGTCTCCTACTGCCAGAACGGTTCCTGGATCTTGACCTGCGTCGTGATGTAGCTTTTCTGGAGCGACTTCTGCTGCGTGATTTCCTACGCCTTGTTTTTTCCCTGATTTTGTACTTTACGTCGTCCAAGTTCGACAAAAGTCCTTTATCAGCAACATTTTTTAGACATAAGTGGATGCTTTTTGAATCAGACCAGTCATTTATACTATTAGGAATGTAGCGAGTTTCGATAGCGCAGCATAAAGTAACGGGTATAAATTTTCCCAGTAAAATAGGTAAGATAAATTTGCTTACCTACATTTTCAGCATTCGCTCCAGGCCACGCTTTTATTCTAGGTTATGTAAATAGGTGTTGGCAAGCATTTCTTCTTTATTTATGATGTAATCCAAATGTGTATCCAAAAGGTAGATTTGTAATACTTTTTTTATTATTATTGTAGATATCTGTATTAGTTTTACTAAATGGTGAAAAATATTGTATTAGTAATTTAAATAATTAATGATTAAGTTTGTCCATTTTAAAGGTTTAATTATAAATATGAATTTTTAAATTTACAATTACAGTTACAATTAATTCTTAACATTTACTTTTAGACATTTATGAAAGTGCAAATATATTTTGCAACTTTAGCACGTGAGTACAAATCCGAAGTGATGAAAATGAAAAAGAGAGTTTTTCAGTTCTTTTAGATGACATCATTTTTAAGGTCTCTTATTGGAGAAAAACTTATTGCATCATCTGGAATCATGAAGTTCACTTTCACTCTGTAACGTTATAGTAAAAACATTTCGATTGCACATGATTTTACTTCCTGGTTGAAATCTGATGGTCTGTTCATTAATAAAGCTAATTAAGAGAGTTCAAGGTTTCTATCTTTCTCTTTTGATGATCAATTGCAGAAATTATTTGGATTAATTTCCCACAATCTCCTTAATCTCTGAAGATTGATTGGCTAAATTCAAATTGTTTGGGTGTTTTTAAAATATAGGTTTGGGTGCGGGCTTTGTTAGTATATCGGCAATCATATTCTTTGTGAGACAGTACTTTACCTTGATTATACCGGTATCTTTTAAATGTTTAATGTATAGATATCGGATATCAATGTGCTTGGTGCGACGAGTATATTTTACCGATTCAAGAATTTTTATGCATGTCTGATTATCTTCATGCATAGTGACTGTTCTAATTTTAGTTCTTGTAAAAGTCTAACTAACCACACAAGTTCTTGCGATGCGTTTGCCGCTGAAACATATTCAGCTTCTGCACTTGACATTGCAATACAAGATTGCTTTTTGCTGATCCATTGAATTGGATCTTTGCCTAACAAGAATAAGTTGCCGCTTGTAGACTTCCTACTTTGTTTATTTACAGCCCAGTCTGAATCACAATGTACCTCTAGTATAGGTTGGTGTGATGTATTTATTTCTAATTTTAAGTGTTCCGTGTGATTTAAATAAGAGATGACTCTTTTAGTTGCATTCCAGTCCTTCTGTGAATGTTTCTCATTTTCCCTACTAAGGATGTTAACTGCAGCGAAAATGTCAGGTCTTGTGACAGTCGATATATACAATAACGTGCCAATTGCCTTTCTATAATCGGTTTTATTCGGCAATGGTTTTTCATCGTCATCGTAATTTAAATATCCTGTTTCCATGGGAGTGTTATATGGTTTTGCATCTCCTAAATTAAATTTTTTAACTAATTCTTCAATTTTAGTTTTTTGATTTAGTTTATATCCTTCGTTTGTTTTTTCTATTTTAATTCCTAGGTAGTAGTTTAATTGACCTAAATCCTTTAATCTGTATTCCCTTTTTGAGGGCGGACTTCGTGGCAGTGCGATTAAATTGTCTCAAAAAAATGTTTTAAAGTTGATTTTCAATTCAGTATAAATTTCGGTCAGTTCAATAAGGATAAGTAAATTATTTTACCTTTTCTGAAGGTGCTCTCACCTGGTAATCCATTGTTTATCCATTTATTAGGTAGCTTTCAATACAAAAAAGTATAAAGCTACCTATTGCAGCCGTTCGGAGGAAAGCAGTTCCGGAAAATTTTGATATATTTTCACCGATCATGACCCCCAGACCCCAAAACCACCCTCCGTTCAAATGTTGATTTATATATATATATATATATATATATATATATATATATATATATCTGACTTATGTCATTGGTCCGCCATTTTGTTTCAAGATGGCGGCGATTTAAAAATTTAAAACTAACAACAAAAATAAAAATTCAAATTTATTTTTTAATTACGTGTTAGGCCTTGATACAAGGATTCCAGAGCATTTTTTGGTTTACCTCTATCTTAAAAAATGGCTGAGATAGAGCAGTTTGAAATTCTAGGGTGGCTGACATTTTGAAACAAAACAGCACATTAACGCGATTACTCGCAAATTATTTTCTTTCATTGTTGTAATAATTTTCCCAATCATACGCATAAAATTATATATTCATATCCGTTAGTGCCAAAATTGGCGACAAAATTGGCGACATTTGGCGAAATATCGCCAAATTTTGCGACCAAAACAAGTCTTCATAAATGAAGCCAATTTGGCTATTGCTCATTAATTTGGCGAATTTCTTATTCAAATTCAGTATTAACGAATCTTTTGTAAACGTTTCTTTGCATTTTAACTTGCTGTTTTCGTGTAACATTAGCTAAAATTTTAAAACGAAGATATAGGAAAGCTACCTTTTCCTCCCGGTACAGGCCGGAAGGACTTTTATTGGTTGTAACGATCAATTTATTTAAAATGGTAGTATCCAGTGAAGAAATCGTTGATAGTGCACAAAGCACTTTTTGCTGAAAACTAATTGTTATGTTAGTAGGAGGCTAAATAAATTTACACATCTTTTTTTATCTTGATTATATATATTCTGGATTATGAAGCATTCGGACGTTACAATGATTAACATTTACAATTAAGTTTAGATTTAAAGTATAATGCATAATAACACATTTTATCTGAGCCGTAGAGCTCACGTGCGTATTGGTTACATCTTAATTCGGGACTGAAGTATAAAGTCATTAGTTCAATATTGAGAGTTTCTTACTTACATCACTCCTACGTCATTGGAATGACACATTGCATGGTTTTTCTGTAAGAGTGCAATCAGTTAATTGAGTTCTTTATTACTTGTTATAATTATTGTTCTAATTTTCAGCATATTCACAAACTGTTTATCAATGTAGAATGTTTTTCCGATCACTGGTTGACGTTGAGTGGCTATAAATCTCTGTAATAGGTTTCTTGCTGTGCGATGAAGAAAAGAGTTGGTGATTTCGTAGTTTCCCCGCTTGATTAAGTTCTTTCATTTTCTTTGTTCCACGAGGAAATGAAATTGTACTTTTTGGTTGTTATTTCGCGGATGAGATTAATATTTCCAACATTTTTAAAGTTTTGTATAATTTCTTTAATTTTATTATCTTTTCCTGCAATCAATATATCGTCAACATAATATAGCGTTATCCAATTTACACACTTTGTCTTCATGGCTTGGTTTGACATAGCTTACGGGCTGAGTTATGTAAATATCCTCTTCTAAATTTCCATATAAAAATGCAGTTTTTACATCTATGTGATTTATGTTAGGCGGCAGCTGCTAGGAATGTTCTTATAGTTGTGTGTGATACAACAGGAGTAAAAGTTTCATAATAGTCTATTCCGTATTTTTGCGAATAGCCTTTGGCTAATAATCTCGCTTTGTATTTTTGAACTTTCCCTTTATCATCTAGTTTTTTTTTAATAACCATTTTGACTCTATTATTTTTCTATCTGCTGGGGGGTCTGTGAGTGTCCATGTTTTGTTTTGATTGTGAGATTCTACAGGGTGTTTCACAAAGGACCCCTAACTTTAAAAATCAATAACCCGGAAACGGTGATAGGGAGAAACATGAAACCAGTAGTATGTTTATTAAAAAAATCGTAAGAATCTTATACGTAAATCTCAAAATTTAGTTAAAAATAGCTCCGATAGATGGCGCTACGATAAATAGGCGTATCAAAGTGATTCAAAAGGTGAACCTTTTACACAACAGACTTATCGCAAACGAAGAATGAAATTGTCATTGACTCTCTGCTGTATGTCACTGGTCTGTTTGTTGACATTTTTTGAAAAGCTCACGAATTGTTTTCCCATCTGGGCTTTTTGCGACTTGAAATCGCGTTTGAAAACTTCTCCTTGAGGCAGTAGGACTCTGATTTAATCGGTGGTACTCCAACACAATAAACACACGTTCCTCCACGGTATACATCACTTTCGGAAGTATTTTCAATATAAGCTAATAGCGGTCAGATTTCAATGGCGAAATCTTCAACGGCAAGTCTTTCTATGCTTCTGAACTCTCTGTAGAAGGATTCTTAACGCTCTCAGCGCCATCTGTCGGTACTATTTTTAACTAAATTTTGAGGTTTATATATAAGTTTCTTACGATTTTTTTATTAAACATACCACTGGTTTAATGTTTCTATCTATAACCGTTTCCGGGTTATTGATTTTTAAAGTTAGGGGTCCTTTGTGAAACACCCTGTATCTCCTCCTGTGTTGCATACACCACGTAGAATTCCCAATAAAAATTCGCTCAATGAAATGACCTAATTTAAGTCTATAGCTTATTTTATCCTTTACCGGATAATGGAAAAATGCTCTTAAAATTTACAAAGTTTTTGCGTAATGTACAATACACAGATATTTTCAATCTAAATCGTCGTTTCTTTTATATAATACTAGCAAGCTACGCCCGCTACGCTGGTCTATTTCTCTTAACGAACTTTTAATCAAACAAAATATTGAAATTTCATAATTCACTTTTATATTTTAACAAAATAATAAGACTACTATAATTTGTGACTCGTGCTATAGCCAATATACACGTCAAGACACGTTGCCCTTATCATTATCTTTTTACGCATGAAGGTTTCGCTATGGTACTCCATTGTGAAATTTCGTAATTTTTGAAATTCAATATTTGAAAAACGGCATAATCATTAGATTTGAAATTTATATCAAGAAAAATACATTTTTTTACCTTTCAAACGCAGTTTGTCTAACAATTTTCTGACAAATAATTTCCGAGCTATTATTTTTTTTCAGTAACTTGAAATGGTTCATTTTCCGAGATTAATCTGTGGCAAATATTAGAGAAAAACCCAGTCGTCAGCAACGCATAGCTTTTTATTAAAGAGGCTGTTCGAGCAGGGTTTGTCAACATCAATTTGCCACCATCAATTTTGAAATCGGTTCCGTAGTTCCAGACATTCCATAGAAATTGTAATTTAGAATGATTTTAGAACGCTTTTCGCCCATTTCACCCTTTTAAATATCGATTTTCTTTTTAATTTGTTCATTTACATCTTATTAGTAGCTACAATACCAAATTTCAAATTTCTAGCTCCTTCAGCATAAAAAAAAAATCGCAATTTAGAACGTTTTTCGCTCCTGCACCACCCCCCCTGGGGTTGGTGGCACCGACATAAAATATAGGCTATGTTGGAGCAGGGGTTGTCATCATCAATTCGCCACCATCACTTTTGAAATCGGTTTTATAGTTCCAGAGATTCCACAGAAATTGTAATTTAGAATATTTTTAGAACGCTTTTCGCTCATTTCACACTTTTAATTATCGATTTTCTTTTTAAAATTTGTTCTTAGAGAATATTTACATCTTATAAGTAGCTACAATGCCAAATTTCAAATTTCTAGCTCCTTCAGTATACAAAAAATCGCAATTTTAGAACGTTTTTCGCTCCTGCACCTCCCCCCCCCCTGGGGTTAGTGGCACCGACATAAAATATAGCCTATGTTGGAGCAGGGATTGTCACCATCAATTTGTCACCATCACTTTTGAAATCGGTTTTATAGTTCAGATATTCCACAGAAATTGTAATTTAGAATGTTTTTAGAACGCTTTACGCTCATTTCACCCTTTTAAATTTCTTTTTTTTTTTTAATTTGTTCTTAGAGAATATTTAAATCTTATAAGTAGCTACAATGCCAAATTTCAAATTTTTAGCTCCTTCACTATACAAAAAAATCGCAATTTTAGAACGTTTTTCGCTCCTGCACCCCCCTGGGGTTGGTGGCACCGACATAAAATATAGGCTATGTTTTGGAGCAGGGGTTGTTACCATCAATTCGCCACCATCACTTTTGAAATCGGTTTTATAGTTCCAGAGATTCCACAGAAATTGTAATTTAGAATGTTTTTAGAACGCTTTTCGCTCATTTCACCCTTTTAAATACCGATTTTCTTTTTAATTTGTTCATTTACATCTTATTAGTAGCTACAATACCAAATTTCAAATTTCTAGCTCCTTCAGTATAAAAAAAATCGCAATTTAGAACGTTTTTCGCTCCTGCACCCCCCTGGGGTTAGTGGCACCGACATAAAATATAGCCTATGTTGGAGCAGGAGTTGTCACCATCAATTTGCCACCATCACTTTTGAAATCGGTTCGGTAGTTCCAGAGATTACCCCCTACAAACAAACAAACAAACAAAAAAAACAATCTTTACTCCTTTATAATATTAGTATAGATAAAATATATATTTTTCTCTTATAACAGGAAATTGCATTAAAATTGATATGTTCCGATAATATAAACATTTATTAGCGCAATCAAGCACACAAAGACACAAATAAATTACTATCCTTGATACATTATATGAAATAATTCTGTTAAATTATTTCACGTATTACCAATAAAGCAATCCCCATATTACTTACGGTAAGGGAGAGAGTGAGAAAGATATATATTTAATCATTCCTTAAGCTCTCGAAACATTAATTCCTAATACCAATGCCGACGCAATTATATGACTGCCCGGAAAATATCTTATTATAAGATATTAGCCAAGTTACATCAGCTACAAATACAGAAGCTAGGCGTCGCGATTACTGCAGTGTTCCTTAACCATTTTAACTCACGACACAGTTAAACACATGGTTTAAATTTCCACGGCACACTAAAATGATGATGATGAAGAAACATTTATGAAAAGAATATATGCCATTTATAGTTTATTTACTAACACAAGCAAAATGGTAGAAAATACTAAAATAATTTATTATAATTTGTAATAAAAAGAATGTTAAAATTCTTATAAACTTATACACTGTAAAAAAAAATTGCAGTAAAATTACGGGCAGAGGCCGGCAGCAGAGATTCCAGTCATACCCCGTAAAAAAAAATCCATGCCCATCATTTTGTGCAGCCCGTAATTTTACGGGACAAAGTAATATAGTATTATAATGCACAGGATATAATGCACTTTAAAACACAAAAACACTTTGCTTACTGTTCCGTAGCACGTAGCCCGTTAGATAATCATCACAGAATCGCTGTTTTGGCGGATTAAAATTTTTGAAACACGAGTAAAATGAAGGGTTACACCCTAGCGGAGGACAATGTATGGAGTCGTACCGTATTTTTGCTAACATATGGGCTAGAACTGTAAGAATATGTGGATTGCTCTTAATTTTCTAAGTATCTAAGGGATAAGGCCGCTTGTTTAGTGGATCAGACCGTTTTTCATCCAATAAGGCTGTTGCCCGTGAATATTGAAGGGCAAACGCTCATAAATTTACAGTTTTTTCTGAGAGTGTACATTAACTTTTACGTTTACTTATTTTACGTTTCAAAGAATGTTAAAATTCTTATAAACTTACAAACATTAACTTTTAAAAGGATATCTGAGCTTGACTTTTAGTAGCTTAAATTACAACAAATAAGGAGCTATCTATATTGCAGCATTTAGTTACAGCAAATTCTGAAAATTACCCATTTGCTGAGATAATCAATGTATTTTCTTTAAATATTTCTTTATCATATGATTTATTTAATAATAGAATACATCTACGCATTTAGAGTACAGATGAATTTAGTATTTTATTCTATATTTATTCTATATTCATATTTACATTGAAAGAAAAAAAATAAATAAAACCCTGAGATATTTTAGAGATACTGAAAATTATTATAATAAACGCGTATTTCTCTTAATTTATCCTGACTTTGATAGTGTAAAGACGAGATTTTTAAGCTGAAATCTACAGAAAACTAATTAAAAAAGTCCTTCCGGCCTGCACCGGGAGGAAAAGGTAGCTTTCCTATATCTACGTTTTAAAATTTTAGCTAATGTTACACGAAAACAGCAAGCTAAAATGCAAAGAAACGTTTACAAAAGATTCGTTAATACTGAATTTGAATAAGAAATTCGTCAAATTATTGAGCAATAGCCAAATTGGCTTCATTTATGAAGACTTATTTTGATCGCCAAATTTCGCGATATTTCGCCAAATGTCGCCAATTTTGGCGCTAACGGATATGAATATATAGTTTTATGCGTATGATTGGGAAAATTATTACAACAATGAAAGAAAATAATTTGCGAGTAATCGCATTAATGTGCTGTTTTGTTTCAAAATGTCAGCCACCCTAGAATTTCAAACTGCTCTATCTCAGCCATTTTTTAAGATAGAGGTAAACCAAAAAAAGCTCTGGAATCCTTGTATCAAGGCCTAACACGTAATTAAAAAATAAATTTGAATTTTTAACTTTTTTGTATAGTTATTTTAGATTTTAAGTTAATTTAAATCTTTAAGTGGCCGCCATCTTGAAACAAGATGGCGGACCAAGCTGGCCAACGAACTCGGTCGAGACATTAGTGACCTTAATACACACAATTAGTTTCATCAAAATCGATTCATAAATACGGGCGTTATCGTATGACATAGGTCATATATATATATATATATATATATATATATGGATATATCTATATATATAAATCAACATTTGGACGGAGGGTGGTTTTGGGGTCTGGGGGTCATGATCGGTGAAAATATATCGAAATTTTCCGGAACTGCTTTCCTCCGAACGGCTGCAATAGGTAGCTTTATACTTTTTTGTATTGAAAGCTACCTAAAATAGATTTAATGATAAAACTATTAAAGTACTATTTTTATTAATCACGCTCTCCAAAATAGCCAACTGACTATAAAACTGGAACAACAAAATATTTTAAATCCTGAAAAATAGAAAATATAAATAAAAAATAAAGAGTGTAATATATATATTTTAAAAAACATGCTTTAACCAATTAATAGTTTCATATTAATTTATGATAATAAGTTGAGAAAACAATTTAGAAGTTTTGAATAGATAATTTAAATGATTTTTTTTCCTTTCGGTTGTCATATCTTAAAAAAGAAACCGAACAAATATATATTTTTGAATAAATGCATTTGTTCGCGATTTCTACCAAGCGTAAACAAATGCGGAGTTTTAAATAATCTGGGCCCACGCCACATAAACGTATATTGCAACGGAAATTTTTTGGAACTAAATTATCTGCATTTATGAATGCGTGATTTTTAAAATAAACATTGAATGCTTATAAAAGAGCGTTTTTGTTTTAAAAAACTATTTTTACTTTTATTTATGTGTATATTTTATAGCATTTTGTGCATATTCATTTACATTTTTACATATACATTAAATTTTTACATTTACATACATACGCATTACATTTTTACATTTACATACGCATTACATTTTTACATTTACATACGCATTACATTTTTACATTTACATACGCATTACACATACATACATTAACATATACACTAGTGGCCCGTCCCGGCCTGGCTCGGATGAATGATGTGTCGACCTCCTGCGAAAAATGTCTTACGCAAAATATTATTTGTCTAATTTTTCATAATCGGGTTCTTTGCCGATGTTGGCGACGAAATCGCTAAAATAGCTGAAATACCTGTTTAACTATTTTTTAGCAGGTTGGTTTAGCTGTATTTTATTATTTCATTGTTGTAATTTCATTGTTATAATTTCATTGTTCTATCTATTTTTGCGACTTTATTTTTGTAACTGTATTTTTGCAAGATTCATTCTTTTTTTTTACCTAAATTTGCTGCTGAGGTATGACGAAAAAATTTCGACTCCCTATTTAATTCCTGAGGCGGTAAATTTCAAAAACCGCTGAAATACGTGTTTAACCCCTTTTGCAGCAGATTTCTTTTCCTGAATTTTGCGCTCCTACCAAAAACTGCTGCTGAGATATGGCGAAATGACCTAAAACTTTCGACCTCCGCTTTAACCCCCTTCGGAGGGAATTTTCAAAAATATTTCCTTATTGCTTGCCTAGGTCATAACAGCAATCTACTCTTCGAATTTCGTGATCCTGACTTTAGTCTTTTCAGCTGGGCGTTGATGAGTCAGTCAGGCGTTCTCTCTTTATATAATAGTATAGATTACATTTTTACATTTACATACGCATTACACATACAGACCTACGCATATATTTTCATACGCATTACAACATGCGTATTACACATACATACATTTAAATACATATTACACCTTTACATAGACATCATTTACATTTTTACATATACATTAAATAGCATTTTGATATACATTTAATAGCAATATTAAAAAAAAAAGTAGGGTATTTGCCTATCGCAGTCTTATAATAGTTATTTGTATTTCCATCAGAATATAAAACTTATAATTTGATATCTGCAGAACAGAAAAAATCATTATTATTTTTTTTGTTTGTATTTAGAATAACTGTCATTTCTGTATACATTTATTTCATTCGTAGTCTAAAATTATCTAACGTTTAGTCTTTCATCTACTAGCTTATAACAGAGTAGAATATTCATTCGATGTTATGTAGGAATCTCCGAAAGCGATATGCAAGTATGGCGATGCAAATCTGTTTCAAGCTACTGAGAAGATTTATGTATCTTGGATCTAAATGATAATTATGCAGAATTACACATGGGCCCTAGATCTGCTGACTTTAGAATGTGCATCTAATAAACATTTATAACAGATATTTATACAGGGCGTCCCTTCTTATCGTTGACGAATAGCTAATTCCTAAACTATTATTTTTAGAGTTATAGTTCCAATTTTAAAAAAATGTTTCAAACGTTGTGCTTCATTATATGAGAATTCCTTTACGTCAAATTAGTTATTATTATTTTTTAAGTTACGATATTTAAATTTTTATACGATCCCCCTGGGTCCTATATCTAGAAAAACTTTCTCCATACCCTAATAAGTAGGACAATAAAAAATCCATTGTTCTACGACCCAAACTTGCCGAGTTATGATACTTTCAATTTTATGAATTTCCAGCACTTTCTGCCTAAAAATATCGCCCTAAATTAAACATTAAAATCGCGTTTTTCCGTTTTAATTGTTAACATTTTTATAATTTGAGCTTTGACGGGTTTACTTTGTGACTGTAGGGGTTAATTTGTAACACATGGTCTAGTTTTCGTATTTGGAATCTCTCGCTCTGTTCACAATGACAAGAAAGCAAACGGCAGCGTCACCTCCTAGTACGGTGTGCCGCGTCACCTAATGACCATTGCTCGAACCTCCAACACCTCACTTGTTCTCTCTGGCCGGTGTATCGTTGAAACCTGCTCCTGCGCTGTTGTCTCGAAATCCGATATTTTGTGTGCTGAAGCCTAAAGCGTATAAGAACATGTAAATATTTTTTGTTGTTATTATGCTAGTTAAATTGTAGAGTAATATAACCTTTCTCAAGTGATATTTCTGTGAGATATAACATAATCAAAATATATAAACTTTGTGACACACGACACACCAACATGAAGCCGACGTCTAAGAAGCCAGAGGAAGTGAAGTGGCGATGGCGTCGAAAGGGAGGAAAGAGGCGAAAATCTGGCAATCTACCAGAAAGGTCTCAAAGTCTTCCCATATCTTCATTTTTACGAACGTCAGAGGGAGACGCAAATAGCAGCAGCGAGGCGATTTCTTTTCAAACGTCTGATGAAAGCGTTGAATAGTTCGGATCAAGTATCTTGAACAGAGGCGTAGCGAGCGGGGGGGCTGGGGGGGCAGCTGCCCCCCCCAATGTTTGGTAAAAGGATTCAGTCGGCTTATCAGCAGATTTAATTAGTGTTTCTGTAGTATGTCAGTAGCCCGATTAAAAAAAAACAATTCGGAAAATTCTGGTTGGCAGGACTTTAAGTCTTCAGAATGCATTTCACTACAACCTTACAATCATATGGCAAAAGCTAGTCGGTCTATCAATAGATAAGTTATGAGTAAAAAAAGTAATGGTTTCAATAGATCTATCTGGTCAGCCGGTATGAAAGTCACGTGTTCTGTCACATTTTCGAATCACATAAATAGCTAGTCGGCCTACCCACTGAAAAAAAATTATCATGTATAAATCTTGTCTGCAGAGCCCGAAATGTTGGACATATACTATACCTTACCCACACATGGAAAAGCTAAGTCGGCCGTCGATACATAGGGCAATAGGGGAAAAAATGAATCTGATCTATTGATTTGAAAATATCAAATTTGTCCTACAGTAACACTCGCAACTTACATAGATAAAAACTATCAATATATAAACTAGGCCGACCGAATGCGAAAGTCGCTTAAGAAAATTTAAGAAATTTTATACTTGATACCTAGTAAGTAGGTTCTAGCAACGATATGATGTTTAAGCCCTTTGGAACTGTTTTAGGAACGTTTGGAAAATAAAAACGAAGAATTTTTAAAACTATTTAGAAAAAGAAAATGAATAAATTAAAAAAATATCCGTGCATTTAACATTTAATACCTAAAAAACTTCTTACTTTTTTTTTTTTTTTTGATAAAACTAAAACTAAATTTATATGCTTGTGCCAACATAACATAATTACATACTTTTCACTGATTTTTCACTTGTTATTATAAAAATTAGAATTGGAGCTTTTATTAATTACTTAATATTTATTGTATACCCTGATTATCGTAATTTCCGGCGTATAATCCGTGGATCAAACAGTTATGTTTCGACCCAGAAATTTTATTTTATATAATGGAACATACTAGGTCGCTGTAAATATTTTACTTCAATTATTAAATAAAATTTCTGTGTCTAAACATAATTGTTTGATCCGCGGATTATACGCCGGAAATTACGGTACATGTTAGCGATTACTTTTTTTAAAAACTAAATCATACGTAAGAGGAATTATTTTTTTAATCAAGAATTCAGAAAGTAGAAGATTACAGGAAAAATTAAATTATTAAAAGTAGTTTTATGGTAAAAAAAACTTGAAGCGATTGCGGAACATTAACACGTTTGCACTTAAAAAAATATAAATAATTCAGCGTTTCAGGCCCCTAACTACCGCCGGGGCACTGTCCCGGGACCCCAAACTGATGGTTAAAAAATTATTTTATTTTAATATCTAATCTAACTTCCTATAAAATACCCAGCACCTAGCTAAATGTTAATAATAAAAACTAGTCGGATGTGCCAATCCCAAAACTTTCTTCTATCTCAGTCATGTTAATACTTCAAAATTCGCTATCACATCGCAAATAAAATAAATATTTTTCGTCATTCTGTTGTACGTCAGCTGCTTGCGAATTGTCGGGTTACCGGGATGCGATCAACTGATGTATACTAAACTACGAAAAGTCCTTCTGGCCTGAACTGACAGGAACAGATAGCCTCCCTATTCCTTGGTTTTACGATTTTAGCTAATTTTACTGGAAAACACGAAGGTAAAATGCGTGGAACCTAATTAAAGAAGATTCAATCCCAGTTCTCGTCAACATTGAATTTGAATAAGAAATCGCCAAATTAGTCCTCTACAGCCAAGTTGGCTTCATTTAGGGCAACCTATTTTGGTCGCCAAATTTGGCGATATTCCGCCAACTGTCGCCAATTTTTGCGAGAATTTGACGTTGGCGAATATAAATATATAGTGATAAGCATATAATAGGATTAATCGTTACAACAATGAAAGGAAATTTGCCTAAACTGTGTTAACTAAAACTCATAAATTAAATCCGTTTATAAATGAATTCTGCTGTCTTAGGTAAAATGTAGAGGTGATAGAGGCAAAACAAAAATTGCTCCGGATTCTTCGGATCAAGGCCGAACATTTAACGAAAAAAACTTTTAGGATTTCTAATTTTTTTGAATTTGAAATCGTTAAAGGGCTATCGCAGCGCCCCCTTTCGTCGAAATATCCCCAAATTCTGATAGAACCTGCTTGCCATAGCCAAAAACATAAAAAAAAATGTGGTTCAATTTGAAGCATAACTTCATACACTTTTAGATGGTACAATAGTGAAAATTGTACAAAAATTTCGATCACAGCGCCCCCTTTCGTCGAAATATCCCCAAATTCTAATAGAACTTGCTTGCCATAGCCAAAAACATAGAAAAAAAATGTGGTTCAATTTGAAGCATAACTTCATACACTTTTCGATGATACAATGAGGACGGACAGACAGACATTTTGTAAAAACATGTTTTTCGGAACCTCTGACCCCTAAAACGTGTAAATCCGTCGAAAACCGGAAGTCGAAAAAAATTTCGATTACAATACTTTCTTCTATTACACTGGTCAACAGCTGTTTTGGTGCCTGGGTATTTACAGCTGATTTTATAAGAATTTGATGTCCTTAATTCAAATATGGCATTAATTTTTGCATAGGAGCTCAAATATTTACGGTAAACAACTTTTTTATGAAATAGATGTTACACTATTTAAGTTAAAACCATGAATTAAGTAAAAATATAAATACAATAAATAAGCACTTAATTTTTATTTTTATAATATGCAAATGTTAATTATTATTATTATAATATACACATATTTAAATAATAATTTTTTAAATTATATTAAACAAATATTTTTACTTACAATGATAGAGGAAAAAGTTATTGAAGAGACAAAGTCTTATTGAACGTTTTGGAAGCTTCTTTTCCGTGACATTCTTGAATACATTTTAGAACAATCTCTTTTTAAACTCCAACAGTAATCTGCCATCATGTGCGTATCCCATCTTCCTTGATAGCGATCCTCCATAGTCTTAATATCCTGATGAAATCTTTCGCCCTGTTCCTCACTGGTGTCTCCTAAATTTTCAGGAAAATGCTGTAAGTGGCTGTGTAAATAGTGCATCTTAATGCTCATATTACACCCGAGAACTTTAAAACTACTAAGAATTCATTTACTAGTTCTGCGTAGTTTTCTGCTTTGTGTTTGCCCAAAAAGTTTTCGACTACTGCAACAAAAGAAGTCCAGGCTTTTCGCTCAATTTCATTCATCGAGATTACGAAGGCAGGATCCTTAATCAGTTGTCTTATTTGTGGTCCGTCAAATATTCCTGCTTTAATTTTTTCATAACTCAATTGGGGCACTTTCTCCCCTATACATGCGAAGCATGACCCGTTCTTATCAAGAGCCTTTACAAACTGCTTCATAAGGCCAAGCTTGATATGCAGTGGAGGAAGTATGATTTTCTCTCGCCCAACTAAGGGGTTATTAATGACATTCATTTCCCCAACATCCATGTTTTCTCTCTTAGGCCACTCTTTTCTAACCAAGTGGTGTGTTTTATCCCTGCTATCCCAAAGACACAAGAAGCAATGATATTTGGTGTAACCGCTTTGCTGTCCAAGGAGAAAGTTTACCATTTTTAAATCCACACAAATCATCCATTGATGTTCATGATACTTTATCTTGTCAATGACGAAAGCTATTGTGTTACATTCTTCTTTCATTTTCGTTGAGTGAGCAATTGGTATTGAACCATATTTGTTTCCATTGTGTAGAAGGACACATTTCAAAATCCGCTTTGAACTGTCAACAAATAAGCGCCAATCATCTGGAAAATATTCAGGAAGACCCATTTTTTCCAGGAGTCCTCTAATTTCGTGACAAAATACAAGATTGCCTTCTTGGGAGAAGAAGGATAACAGACTCTTTTCTCTTGTGCGGTAAAAGGTAACTTTGGTTCCTTGTTCTAGTAAATTTTGGTCCTTCAATCTTGAAGCCAGTAATTCAGAAGCTTCTTTTGACAAATTGAGATCTCTGGTGAGATCATTTAATTCATCCTGGTTGAAACGTTGAGGCATTGACGAGATCTCTTCATAATCACTGTCACCTTCATATGTATCGGAAGGGTGAGCAGAAGGACAGAACTCATCCTCACACAGTTCTGGTAGCTGGTAAAACGTTGGGATCGGTACTTCCTCTGAGTGAGGAACCGGGCTTGGTGAGGCTAAATCAGGATAAATCCATTTACTACGGTTGTTTCGATTAATTCCAGCAATATTTACTTGGCAGCAATAACTATCATCGAAATGGTTTTGGGGTTCTCTCCAAACCATTGGTCAGCCGAATTTGAGACTTTTTCTTTTCCCGTTAGTCCACTGTCGTAAGTGTTCTGTACAAGTTTTACAGACCTGGTGTGGTGCCCAGGTTTTATCCTGATCACCAAGTCTCACACCATATTATCCAAGATAAGCTCTCTTTACAAAGTCAGTAACATTTTTTCTGTACTCTTTTGGCGTGTACTCTCCGCATATGTAGCAAAACACATCAGGATGATTTACACAACTTCTTCTACTTGAACCCATTTAAATTCTGTTCAACAAAACAAATACAACAATCTAAAGCACAGTACGTTTTAAGTTAACTTTATAAGAATTCTATCCTAAACATAAATATTACAAAAGGTCAATAACTAGTCTACGCTCCACGGAGAGAAATAACAAACTAACTTTATCTCTTAGTGGCTGTCCCCTTTTGGCTGAGCGGCGCGATATCATAAGCATGCGCAGAAACTCAGTATTGCTTGCCCGTCATTTTTTCAAGGTCTTCTGAAATTTCAACGCCTCTCAAATCGTTCTAAGCATCGCGACAGGCCTTTGTGTCTGAACGCCAATTTACGCGTTGAAGGTCACGTCAGTTCTAAAAAATCTTTGGTTCTCTTCACATATCTGAAAAAGTAGAGCTGATAGAGAAAAACGGATTTCATATTTAGATTCAGTGTCCTAAAAATATCCAAAAACAGCTGTAAAATCATAGGCACAAAAAAAAAATTTTTTTTTTGTAGGCCTGTGTTATAGATAGAAGAAAGTTAAAATCCATCAAAGTGCTAGAGTAAATGTTTTTGCGTGTCCGTTCAAATACTCCATACGCTTCGCATGCAAAAGCATCTCTAGATAAAGGTGAAAATAAGCACTCGCCAGTCTCCACTCGTCGATTAAACTTGAAAAACTGGCGATTAAAAATATGGAAAGCACCGGCCGAATGCAGGATTTTCCTATATCCGCCCGATCGACGAAATTCATGATTTTTACGTGCCCGATTGACTATATTCGTGATTTTTACGCTCCTAAATGACGAAATTCATCAATTTTATGTGCCCGGTCGACATAATTCATGATTTGTGTGCTTCCGTTCGACGATATTCATGATTTTTACGCACCCGATCAACGATATTCATGATTTTTACGTGCCCGTTCAACGAATTTCATAATTTTTACGCACACGATCGAGAAAATTCATAATTTTTACGCACACGATCGAGAAAATTCATAATTTTTACGCGTGCGATCGATGAAATTTGTGATTTTTACGTGCCCGTTCGACGAAACTCATGATTTTTATGCACCCGATCAACGAAATTCATGATTTTTACTTCATGATTTGTATACGCCCGATCGACGAAATTCATCATTTTTACGCGCCCGATCGACTAAATTCATGATTTTTACGCTACCAAATGACGAAATTCATGAATTTTAAATGCCCGGTCGACGTAATTCATGATTTGTATGCGCCCAATCAACGAAATTCAGGATTGTTACGCACCCGTTCGACGATATTCATGATTTTTCCGTGCTCTGTCGATGAATTTCATGATTTTTACCCACGCGATCGACGAAATTCATAATTTTTACGCGTGCGATCGATGAAATTCCTGATTTTTACGCGCGTGATCGATGAAATTCATGATTTTTACGTGCGTGATCGATGAAATTCATGGTTTTTATGTGTCCCTTTGACGAAATTTACAATTTTTTCCGAAACTAATTCGTGAAATACATAATTCCTGAATTTCTGGAGATTTTGGCCCATGGGTCTCAGGTTGTGCATGTGTAATGAATATCATGTTGTGGGTTATTATTTAGTGAATAAACATACCTATTTTATTATTATCAGATCTTAATTCTAGACAAATAATTTAAAAAAGAAAGGTACATATGTAGTTAGCGACACAAGTACCAAAGCATAGTGGGACTTATGTAGTTAGCCACATAAGCCTGTTGTGTATAACTTTGCTGTTAACTTATTTTTAAATTTAAAATAGATTGGAAATTAATATCACAAGTTTATTTGAAACAATATAAATTAAAATATTTTTATTTAGTATATATATTGTTTCTTTACTGTAAAGTCATTAATTTTTTTTAAATTAAATATTCAGTGACATGAATGTACTTACTGGCTACTAAAGAAATTGTCACTAGCCAGTAACTGGCTACTAAAGAAAATCAACCTATCGGCCAGTGGCTACTAAGAAAAATTCCTTATTTTCACCTTTATCTCTAGAGCAGACAGCAGAATGTCGAGTCGAATGTGTCATGTCGCGCCAAGTACCTGCAGAGTGATGAGTCAATTCCGTGTGATTTTCAGGCTAGGACGTGCAGTGAGCTAGTGCTATTCATGATATGTCATTCGTTTACTAACTGCTCATCAATATCGGACTGTCAGAGCAGTTGAGAGTCGCATAGTAGTGATAGTACGATAGTTTATTACTTAACCCCTTCGTGACGAGCGTCTTTTACGGAATTTTTAATCACCGGTTTTTCAAAGCAGAAATTTTCGCCTAATTGAATCGCAGAAATGCTGTCATTAAATAAGGCAAAGCTTACAATAAAAATTAACTGGTGGGAATAATCAAGGATTCTGAGCATCTTATGCGTCACGTATACTTGTCGCTCATCCCCAAGGGGTTAATCTTACTTTGCTTGTGTTGATATAATAGTTTATATTATGAAACGAATTCGGCACCAACCAAGTGGAAATAAAAAAAGACAGATTCTTAAAAGAAGAAACTGGGAGGCTGCAAAAAGTTCGAAGAACTTATCAACATGTCTGGAAAGTGGAAACCACTCGACAGGGAATGGTGATAAGAAAGGTATGAATGGTTTGCTTTTTTCAGTGTGATGTGTAATTCATGTAAAAAGAGTACAGTCAAACTTGAATAATTCGAACGTGTATAATTCGAAATCGTGGATAATTCAAATGTTTCTGTCAGTCCCTTGACATTCCTATAAAACACAATCAGTGGTGGATTAAGCACTCAAGAGGCCCCAGGCGCAATTAAATTTTGAGGCCCCTCCAAATATTTTCAGTACCCCTATAGTGTGCATTTTTTAGTTTTACAATTAGAATTACTGAAAGTGTATGTTGTTAATTCCATATGATATTATCTCTAATTGGAATATAAAGTTCAAATTAATTTCTATCGCATGCTAATAAAATATTGAAAGTACTTCCCATTCATTACATTATCATAATTTTTAGAACTAAGAGATCACATTTTTATTTAGCTTTTATTTTGAAAATAACTACGTTCTATTTACTAAACTATCACTGCATTCTATCATTCTAAACAAACGTGTTTCTCACAAATATAACTGTAGGATTTTTTCTTATCAATACATAATCTTTTTTTTTTCCAGTAAAGTTCTTGGTAAATCTTTTAAATAATTACTGAGTTATATCAAAGAAACATTTTAGTAATACAAAATCATATATTTTATTTTTAACTATCAATTATAATTAATCAGTTAAAATTAATTGTAAAAACTATTAATTAAGAAATAATGCGACAGATTGACTATTTTACATTAGTCGGATTTGAAACATTTTTGAGTCGGCCAATCTTGCCTTTTGCCCCCCCAAAAATTTTCTTTCGCTACGGCCCTGATCTTGAATCAAGTGCATCTAATGCAGACAGTGCTTCGTCGTGTATATTCCTAAATCAAACCAGAAACGACTTTGAATTGGATGGCAGTAACAAGGGTGCTTTCAAAGGGAACGATTTTGTGGTGGTAAACAACGAGAGCATGCTTTATCCCTGAAGACAAGGGATATAAGGTGAGCAAAATGGAATGGCTGAATTTGCACTGGAGATAGACAGCCCAACCCGGTTGAAATTTCGTACGTAAAGAGATAGATTTTATTCATCATTGACACACCAACGCCAGTGGGCAATCCATGGCTGTTTGCAATCAAAGACCTAGATTAGGCTGCCAAAATTTTAAAAATTGTTTTAATAAATGTTTTATTAAACTTTTTATATCTGACTTTGTGACAGTATTTTCTTTTCTTTACATTTCAGGGCAAAAACAAACCTGTCACAAAGCCATCGATGGTGTAGATTTGTGACATCTTTGAACCTAAATTTCTCAGTTGATATTAAAGATTGGCGCAATACGTCGTTATATAGGAAAAGGATAAGAAGGATATATCAATGTTTAGCAATAGTCAGTTTTGGGTTACTTATAAAACAGACCGGTTGGTGTGAGTAAAACCTTAAAATGTATCACAAAGTTTTACGGTGCCTCAAAAACTAACGGAATAGAATTAGCTGTTGGTCAACGATAAGAAAGAACAACCTGTATATAATGAAGCGAATGAAGTAACAAGTAAAAATAAAAACAAAGATAAATAAATAAATAACTATTATATTTTTTTGCGATAAGAAATAAATTACAGGTTTCCCTCGATTAGTGCAGTTAATTAATCCTGTGACATTACCGCACTAACATACATTGAATGAAAAAACTGCAATAAATCCACAGTCAACTTTCTGAAAAATCCATTATATAAAAACAGACAATGCAATAAAGTACTACAATATTGTTTTTGATGTGTTATTGTTATTGTTAGAAAGTGCATACTACAGCTTGATCTGAAACTCTAAGAAAAGTTTATCTAATTTTCATAAATTTCCATTAACATAAACATGTAAGCTAATTTAATGAGAAACAATCGAGGGACATTGAAAAGTCAATTTTAATTTTAATTCTGCATTACTACAATTCACCTGGTTATTTATGTTACCTTACTTACAAATAGGTTATTTTTTTTTATTTACACAATTTGAATTAAAACTTATTTTAATACAATTTGATCACTTCAAACGTACATACATTCTGACTTATTTAAGCAAAAACTTATCAATTGCAAATTGCACAGTTTTTCCCTTCTTTTTGGAATACATCGTATGGTAACACAAAATTTGATTTTCTAATCCTCGGTGAACTTGCATGTTTTCACTAATTTCTGGGTCTGTATCTAACAAATGCTGTCTGAAGAATTCCAATTTTTAAAAGCCTCTTAAAATTCGTTTAATGTTATTTATTTTTTCCGCCATTTTCTACAAATTTCATTTTCTGCAAATAGATGCCATCTTGTTGAAAAAAAAAAAAAAAAAAAAAAATTGCGTGCTTTGCACACTAATCGAGGGATCATCTAAAAACAGTTTACCCCACTAACTGAAATTCGCACTAACTGAAACCGCACTAAACGAGTAAAAAACCTGTAAATAATTGTAAGCTGCATTAGGTAGATTTATAATTTTCTTTCTTTCTTTTTAACACTTTCCAACATAGTTAAAAAGCGTTTATAAATTCGGCTTGTTTGTCTGTCCGTGCTCTAAATCGCGTAAATATACTCTGATTGCCATGCAATTGATATATGTTATTGTAGTTTACTATGGCATGTTTGGTATTGAAAATGAAGTGACACTCAAAAGAAATCTGTTACATTACGGTGGGTAGAAATCATTTGCGGTGTATTTTAACGATGTTACACTATATCAAACCCACTGAATTTGATATATATCACTAAGGTGATATATATAAATTGTACTACAAGAGACTTACTATAGAATATGATAAGAATAGGATTCATCGTTCATTTACAGGGACACATAAAAAATTCGGTTACAGTACTGTCTAGGAACAATAATTGCTGGAAGTGCGTCTTTAGTTGTAGTACGCGTTTTTAAATTTAACCAATTTTTTTACATATTACTTGGTGTGTACAAATTCTATAGATCATATACAGGGCAGCACAAAAGATATCGAATACATTTCGGTTTATTGACGGAAATTGCTGAATAGGAATTTTTAATTGTGCTATGCGTTAGCTATCTGAACTAAATTTTAGCTACTATTTAGTATATATACAAATCTGTAGATCATATACATGGCTGCGCGAAAGAATTCTCATATTTTTCTGACTATTGGGGTAACTGCTGAAATCGGATTTTCAAACTTGTTATGTGTTTCCCAAATTGTTTACTTAGACATGGGCGGGACTAGTTGAGCTTAAGCCGAAAGGTAGTCCTCCCCGTCCAGTTTGACATTGACCTTGTTTACTTAGACATCAAATTTCATTTTATTAATTGGTAGAATTTTGTTAAAGTATTATGGAAATGTTGGAAAATGTTTCATATCTATGCTTGAAGCATGATTTTTCTTTCTTTCTATTTTTATTTTGAAGAATGTGTGTTGCAATCGATATTGCTCTTGACTTAATCCTCACGGCTCGAAAGTTTGATATTACCTTGTTCTTAAGCTGTAGTAAGCTCGTATGTATTAACAGGAGCGAAGTCGACTTATTTGAGTAACACAAATAAATTGTTAATCTTGATATTGCGTCTCACACCATCTGTAATCTTCAGAAGAAATGTTGCTATTTCATTCCATAAAAATTAATGGCACAGAAAGTCGATTCAGTTTCTCCCTTTAAAAATAAATGAGCATGAAAATTTAAGATAAATGGAGAGAAGAACATATTTACAATTTATAATATTATTTAGGATTCATTTATTTTTTACTGTACTGCAAAAGAAGTTTTTAGGTGCGTTCGTAATTATATAAATACGTAGCACCTATAGTCGTCGTTTGGTCCGTCCGTCTGTCCGTCCGTCTGTCTGTCTGTCCGTCCGTCTGTCTGTCTGTCCGCATATAACAACGCAAAAACTACCCAACCAAATGGTTTGCAATTTAAAATATATTATCTTTGCAGAATTTTGTCGAGACATTTCAAATTTTATTAAAATCGAATCAAAACTTTAGGAGATATTAATAAAAATATTTATTAAGAAATTTGAATTTTTTTTTTTAAATCGGTGCTTTTTTGTTAGAGGAGCTTCCGATGGATGTTTAATCGTCAAGCGACCGAGATACTTATTTTATGACAGAAATTAATCTGCTGACGATATAATTCATTTCACAGAATTAAAAATCATCAAGATCTGAATATTTATATAACTAGCTGATACATATATATCTGAATATTTATATAACTAGTTAAGATATTTGTATGAACAGTGTCATAAAATATATACTTAACTAGCTGTTTAACCCGTTCCACGCACGGGATATCATGAATTTAATTCTAAAACGTGCGTACGAACGCACCTCGTTTGTAACGTTTGACGTACAATTTCCAACTTGTTTTTTTATTATTCAGTTCATGCGTAACATTAATATATCAAATATTTGCCATTTGTCAGCTATATTCAATGGACAAATGTACACGATGGAAAATGCGTAATGCATAATGGCATTGTTTAGATAAGAATTCGCTATTATTCAGACACGCAACTTGATCTTCTAAGTAATGCATTTAATTACGAGGGGTAGTACTTAAGTTTTTAGAAAATAATACAAGAAATAATTTCCTATCAAAAATATGTGTTTTATTGCTTCTCGAAATACTCTCCTGCAGCATCGATAAATTTTTGCATTCGAATAAACCATTCATCAAAACATTTATACCACTTTGAAAGTGGTACAGCAGAAATATGGCATTTGTAAGCTTCAACGGCTGCTTCCGAGTTGTTAAAACGTTGACCACGCATTTTTTTTATGAACGGAAATAAAAGTAATCATTAGGTGTTAAGCCCTGTGAATACGGCCATCAATTCGATTTTTTCACGTTTCAAATAATCCATAGTTAGCGAAGCAGTGTGTGAGCTGGCGTTGGCCTGGTGCAGAATGATGCGAATTTTTTTACTTAGTTCTGCAACTACTTTCGGTAAACAAATTGTGGTATACCAAGGAGCATTGACTCTTTTACGATCGTCCAAAGGGACGGTTGCAATATGGCCAGATTTATCAAAAAACGCAGCAATAATTTTTTTTTTTTTTTTTTTGGAAGCACTCCTTGTGCAAACAACTTTTGTCTGTCTAAGATCATTTGGTAACATCCAAACAGTCGATTGTTGTTTTGTTTCGGGTTCATAGAAATAAATCCAGGTTTCGTCACACTTTACGATGTCGTACATATGTTTTAAAGTACCGGAGTGGAATTGTTTTAGATTTTAAGCACCATTTCACACGAGCGTCCTTTTCAGCTTGAGATAAATTGTGGGCGATCCATCGGGAACAGACCTTTTGCACTTTTAAATGATCACGTAAAATTGAATGCACGCTGGTTCTTGAAATGTTCAAAGTTGCTTCTATTTCATCATATGTCCCATGACAATCAGAAGCGATTAGTTTTCTCACAGCATCAATGTTTTAGGGAGTCACAGCACTTCTTGGTCGATCCTCTCGAATATCGCCACCGAGATTCTTATGACCAGGGCTTTACAAATTTGAAAAAATCTGGTAGCCAGGTATAAATTCTAGTCGCCAGTAAAAAAATTTAACACCCCCCCCCCTCCCCGTTATTGATTTTTAAAAAGTACAAACGTTTGCTTAGGAATTAAGTCAGAAAAAATAATAACAAACATAGTTTAGAATTATTAGTTACATAGTTTATAATAGTGCATAATAACTAAGTTTTCTAAGGAAACTTATCAAAGTTATATATTTGTGAAAAAATAATAATAAAGGAAATATTGTAAACTCTGAATTAACCGACATGTTCGGGAAATGCTGATTGCCGTATGCTTCAAATGTTCAAATAGTTGAGTGCTACAAAATCTATATCGGATGAGAGGGCATCTATAAAATAGTGAAGCCGGAAAACGATTTTATGCCTATTTAGCCTATCAAAATAAAAAAGTCAAATAATTCTGATTTAATTATTTCAAAATTTGCATTTAATGACATTTGCAATAGTTTTGCCAAATTAAAAATAAGTTAATTTTTTCTGTTGTTGTTTGTTTGTTTGTGTGTGTGTGAATATAATTTCAAATTTATTTCTTAATATTTTGTAACTTTGCAGCATCTATAATGAGATATCTTACAAGAAATTTAATTAAACGTTGTGATGTTCGCAAACTCGAGGGCTATTAACGCGTAATATTACGAGTTATTACGTAAACGTTTGTTTTCGTAGCTAAAAAGGAAAGAAAAAAATATATTTTCCCGCGCTGGATTAAATCGAAATCAGCAGCCGGCTGAGGTTTATTTTGATCCAACGATCTACGATAAGAATTAAAAAAAAAAAAAAAAAAAAAAAACTTTTTGAAGTGCAAGTGGAATCAATGATTTTTTATTTCCATTTACTGCAGATAATAATCCAAACAATGTAATTATAAAATAGTATTGATAAACAACTCTTAACCAGACACTTGTCGCCAAGACAGAGTGACGGCAATGTCCAACGCGTGTGGTGCAAACAGACGCGAGACGCCAAGCATTTTAAGCCGGGAAAAAATATTAAAATAATAATACATATTTTTATTAAAATGAATTATTCTTGAAATTTTAATTAAGTTTTATAGATTTACTTCGAATGATATACTTATAATCACTTATATGTTATTATTCTTTTAAAATGAATGTAATAGATTAAAAGTTTTAATTCTGAACACAAAAATCTGATTTGAAACATACAAAAACATACATTTTTTATCATTGCATCCAATTTTTAGAAGCCACATAAGACTATTTGTTATTGAACACCCCCTCTCCTCACATTCTAATCACATGACTAGCCGACTAGAGCGGAAAAGAATGGCGTTTTATGTGCATCAAATGGAAAATGCCTTTTTAACTTCGCTTTAGAGAAAATGTCGTTTGTGCTCATTTTTTAGTTCAATTTTTGTAAAAAATAAATAAATAAATGAAACAAAAAAAGTCAGATTAAAAAAGTTAGTCGCCAGATAAAAAAAGTTGGTCGCCAGTGGCGACCTGGCGACCGCATTTGTTAAGCCCTGCTTATGACCGTGGGAGAATTCTTTAAACCAGTTGTAAATCGTTGCCTTGATGGTGCTTCGTTATCAAACGTCGATTTCATTGTATTGCTATATTGTTTCTGTGTCAAACATTGTCGAAAGTTATAAAAAATCATGGCTCTGAAATCCCTTCGACATAACTCCATAATTATTTAGCACTTCTGATTTTCGAAAAATCACAGTAAATAGAATTTCACAGCTTTTGATATTCTGTAAACGCAGACAATCACGTAATTGTTTGAATTTTGATAAAAATCGTCTGCGCTGAAAGCAGCTGTTTTTTAGTTACCAGATTCTAAAAACTTAAGTATTGGCCTTGCATGATTCTCCCTCGTACAATAATCGCATGTATAAATTTATTGTATAATAATGGTAAGGCGTTTTTACTGGTTTCCCATTTGTGCAAAAATATTTTCATCCGTACTTGTATAAAATTTTCAGATATTCTTATTCAAGTACAAAAGAATATTCCAAAGTTTTTCATTTTACTGTGAAAACAAAGTATTTAAAAAAGTCCGTGAATGTTGGTACTTTAAACGGATTTTCCAATCGGGGTAATCACGAAAAGTTAGTAGACGGCTATAATCCAATGTGTAACACCTTCTCCCCTCTCCTCCAAAACCATGAAGATTAAAGATAAAAGATGTTAGATTAAAGAGAAATAAGTAAATATGCACTACATGTGTAAATATGTAAAAAAAAAATGTACAATAATAGAGGAATGAGATAAGTAAGTACACATCCATTCACGCCCCCCTCCCCACAAGCCCCCCCCCCCATACGCGCGCACATACACACACACACATACACACACATTTTACAACTTAAGGGAAAAAAAACCTTTAAAGGTGTTTTATAATATTGTAACAAATTTCTTAAAAGAAAAATTACTGCGTTATAAACACTAAACAAAGTAGAAATATTTTACCATTTTTATTAATGAATTTAACAAACCGATCACTAACACTAGTGAAAAAAAAAAAAATCCATCAAATAAATATTTTACGCAGGAACGGAAGTAAGATACATGATGATGGATATAAACAGAAACGCACCATTTTGCTTCGGATTTTATACACTGTTTTTTTCTTAAATCATAAAAGAAATAAAATGTAAAGATGATTTCATAAACAAAATATAATCGAAATCCCCCGGAGCATGAAAAAAGAAAATGTGCAAGATAGAAAATTAAGTGATCTGAAAGCTCGATGGGAATAAAAACGCATTTTTTCCATTTCATTATATTTGTTCAAATTGTGTTTACGTTTATTTTCTGATTTACGGATATTGCAGAAAAAGATCATTAAGAAGACGTGATAAAGTGAGTGGAATTATTATGTTTTTTTTCTTAAATGGATAATAAATTATTTTCATTAGCTTTTTTCTTATGTCTTTAAATTGTTTCTCGGTTTTATTATAAGTAGAATAATACTGTTTAAAAGGCAGTGCATTATTTTCATCATCAGTATTTCCTGATTTATTCAGAGCATGGATAAAACATACTAGAAGTAAGCTGTTTAAATAAATTTTATAGGTACCAAACTTTATAAAGTGAATGACTTCTGCTGCCAACTTCCCGGGCTTTTTCAAGCCAAATAACGATAATTCATTGTTGAACCAGATTTTTAATATTTATTATATGATTTATTATATAATTTATTGTATTAATAATGATATTATTTATTATGATATTTTGAACCAGAAATTTTATTTAACACTGGAGCTACCGGAATTTTACTCAAGTTTTTTTTTTTTATAAATATTTCACACCAGAACTTTTATTTAAAACTACTAAAACTTATTGATTTAACGTATTTCTGTGAGTTTAATATTTTTCTGTGAGTTTGGAACGTGAACCGCCGTACCCAAGTTCTGGTTAACGCACACGACTAGGAGATATCTTGTATGCGCTATGGGGGGTGTGAGATCCGCTACCTGCTGACCACTTCCATTTTCCGAATGAAATAAAGACAACAGTCGCTGCCACATGCAATCATGCCTACCCTCTTAGGTCACCACCCCATTGCACTTGTCGGAGTACGCCGGAGTCCCACGACAGCTTCGGAACCGGAGACCAAAAGAGGAAACCGGGTCCTAGGTCTTATGCCGAGCTTCCCCAACGACTCTTGCTGTATCTCCAATTTCAATAATCGAGCTCCTACAAAAGATACGACTAGTTCGTTGGCGGCGACGAAGGAGGAGGAGCCACTTGCTAGCCCGGAATGACGAGGAATTGCATCCTTGAACGTATAGACACGTCCTAGCTTAGGTTGCTCCTGTGTGACCACTGATTTGGGCCGATGGCAGAGCATCAACGGCTGTCGACTCAGTAGAAGACGACACAGAAACACATAAAAACACATACTAAAAAGGGTTAGTAAAAGGAAGGTTATGCTAGATGCCGCTATCGGACTCTGAAGGTCGCGGAACATGTCTTCAAAAGAGCTAAAGAAGCGGCCCCGATCGAGGTAAGTAGCGTGAAAGTTATTTCTTAGACTCCGGCTAATCCAACCGTCGGGCACAGAAAGCTTCGACTACGCATAGACACGCTGGATTGGTTTTCGACCCGGGGTCTGAGATTTGGTCCGATCGCCGCCGCGTTAGTCGGTGAGCCTCCGGTCCGAATCCTCGTAATCGGACAGTCCAAGAAGAGATCCAGATCTCCTCCCAAGCATATGATACGTGCCGCAGAATACGGGCTGGAGGGTCCTCCGCGGACTCGAATCACGCTTGGTCAAACGGGCACTTCCCTTTCTGACCGAACTCCAGCTGCAGAGGGAAACGCCATGGATGCGGACCATGCGTGCTACGCTCACATGCCGGTATCTGCACTCTGCTGCCTGCCAGTACTGAGGGTCGCTGCACGCCGCCGACCAGATGTCACTACAGAGTCACCAAACTCCTTGCTCTTCAGAGTACGATTACTTTTCCCCATTTTTTTATGTAATTACTTTCTATACATATTTTAATTTAAGTATATTTCTTTTTTTAATGTTTTTCTAAATTCTTTTCTATCTTTATTTATATTTAAGATTATTATACTGGCGATTAAGTAGTTTAAACTGCAGTTAAACTTTTTCGTTCTTGTAACTATCTAAATTTTAGAAATACAGATGGTCTTAACAAAGCGTAAATTGGGCGTCAGCTAGGAAGTTCACGAAATGCTTTAACTGTTCAACTGTTTAAGAAACTTTTTATTAAATGCATTTTCTGTCTCTAAATATGTTTATTTGACTTGGAAAAAACTGTACGGTGGGCAGTTATGCATTAGTTAAAGAGTCTGCTTTTAAGAGGTCGTGATTTTATATGTAGTTTATTATTTTGATGGTGCCATTCAACACAATCATTAGGTTTAGAAAGCAATTTTCACGAGGCTACTGCCTGCGTATCAATGAAGACAATGGCTGTTTTCGCAGTTCTTTTACTTATCTTTAACTTTTATAATGATTCCCAACATCACGACCTATCATTGCCTTTGCGTCAACAGAGTTATATCTGAACAGTTTTCCCATAATATTTCATTTAATGATAAGAATTCATCCAAGCTATTAAATATTTCATTCCCTGGTGTGTTTGTTTGTATTGACCTACAATGAAGAAAATATTCCTGATAATTTCGCAAGTAAACCTAACGACAAATGCACTGAGTGGCCAAAAAATTAGAGACACCTCTTATTTGAAAGTAAACCAGTCCGACAGTGACACAGAATGGCATAACAACGCAGAGTCGCTTATATAAAGAACTCTGCTTCGTACGACGTAGTTAGGACGGAAGTTACAGCAAATATGGGTAAGACGAAAGATTAAGTGATTTTGAACAAGGGATGATCGTCGGTGCAATAAGAGCTGGTGCCAGCATCTCTGAAACAACGATTATTTTAGGATTTTCTCGTCCAACAGTATCTCGGGTGTTTAGAGAGTGGCAGTTGAGAAAAAAAAATTCAAGCGATAAGTACCATTCTGGTCGAAAAAGGCTGGTGAACGAGAGAGGCGAAAGACGATTAACACGCATAGTCCGCAGCAACAGAAGGGTAAAAACACGAAAAATTACAGATGAAATCAATGCAGGTGCATCACAAAGCTTCTCCCAACGCACAACCAGACGGACTTTGCAAAAGATGGGCTTTAGCAGCTGGAGACCATCACGAGTGCCTTTGGTATTACAGGAAAATAAGAAAAGACGCCTGTTGTGGGCAAAGAAACAACGAAATTGGTCACTTGAGTACTAGAAAAAAATAGCCTGGTCCAATGAATCTCGTTTCCTGTTCCATTATGCAGATGACAGGATCAGAATATGGCACAAACAGCACAAATTCATGGACCCCTCCTGTCAAATGACAATGCTTCATTTTGGTGGCGGTGGAATTACGGTTTGGGGAATATTTTTCTGTAGTACACTGAGTCCCTTGAGATATGTGGACACAACTCTGAACAGCACAGCTTACCTCAACATCGTTTCCGATCACGTGCACTCGTTTATGGCTATAATATTCCTTTATGGAGATGGTTACTTTCAGCAGGACAATGCACCTTGCCACCATGCTCGATCGGTCTTAAATTAGTTTGAGGAACATCAGTCAGAGTTTAACCAGCTTCCAGGGCCAGTTCAGTCCCCTGACATCAATCCTGTTGAGCATTTGTGGGACGAAGTCGAAAGAGCGCTTCAAAGCTAGGAAACGCCTTCATCTAATCTGACCCAACTTACAACTGTCATTATGTCAGCATGGACCAACATTCCTCTGAAACGATATCACTAACTTGTTGAGTCCATGTCAAGAAGAATATCGGCTGTCATCAGAGCTAAAGATGGACCAACTCGTTATAAAAGGGTTTCTCTAATTTTTTGGCCACTCAGTTTGTTACTATTCAAATAGCGCCAATTCAGTGTCGTCGGTGGATTTATTCATTTGTAGAGCGAATTTAGAACATCTGAGGTGACTAATAAGTGTTGGTTTTACGTCACTAGCCATGTTGCTGTTAAACCTGCTGGTGTTATTTGGCATAGGAATATGGGTGACTAAATTAACAACTTTTCAACAAGCAAAAGCAAACTTCTGAAAGTACCGATTGTTCAAGATTTATTAAGAGTCTCTGCAATGATACCAGCTTCAACAACTCAAATTATTCGGTAACTGACCCAATATATAGCTTGCAGTACTTATGATTATTTGTTTTAGCAAGTGTCATAATTTTTTCTGATGAAAAAAAAATTCGTTTCATTTCCTCTTTAAAAGAGCAGGTGGTTTATCTTTTAAGGCCGGATAGTTTCCCTCGAAATGACGCCACAGTTTAGAAGAAAACATAGGTAAAATCTCAAATCATGCAGAGTGGATGCGCAAAAATCAACAAGGCAAATTTCCTACAGAATGAAATTGTTCATTTTCTTATTTTGAATTTCTTTTTTGTTTCTCAATTTTTCACATATTGTAGGCGGAAAACGTAAAAATAAAGAGGTAACAGAAAAAAAAAAATATTGTCGCCGAAAATTTTTTACATACAAAATAACAAGTATAATCCAAAGCTAAAATATATTTAGGATATGTTAGAGCTAGTCTTCGGTTTTTTGCCAGCTTAGGAACTAGTGGAGTTTTGTTTTCTTTTTTTATAGTTCACCTTCATTTTTTTTTCAAAAATTTAACTCATTTATTTTATTTTTTATAATTTAAAAATTCTTTTAACTTTTTCATTTTATACTTTCATTCATGTAGTTTTGACTACACTTAAACTTAAATTTATTTAATGTCATCCTTTAGTGACTGTAAATTGGTTACACGTCACCTGTCTGTAAAGTTGCTCAGCAACTATAGGAAGTCCAATAGCAGCCTTTACATTGTTCCGTTGTTCAGTTATTGGTAGTTTTCAATTTACTGTAATTTTTGTAACAATAAAATCCGTATACACTTTTACAAAAATCTTTCACTTGCAATATGTCCATTTCATTCGAATTTCATTAATTTTTCCAGAGAACCGCAGAGTTCCCAGAAAGTGCATGGCGAGCCCAGGTTTGGTACCTCTACTCCACATTTTTGTACATGACTTTTTTCGCTGTCTCTCACATTTTTCGAGTTGGGCCAATAACTTCGAAATTTCGTCACTGAGGTTCTCTGCAGCCACTTTTATATGATAACGTATAGATCTTTCACTAGTAGACACTTACTTGTACCACAATTTTAGATTGAATCATTCAGAGCTTATTTGAATGTTTCTTGACATTAGTTTGCAACATGTATAAGTAAGAATGTTGTAAGAATGGAGATAAAATTTATTAAACTGTGAAGCTTATTTAAAAATTAAAAGCTACTTATTAAGTATTCTGGCGCATAAATAAAATTTGCCACTAAGATAGTTGCTTTATATTCTGTTTATTGCTTTTTAAAATAAGTTAAATAAAAACGGAATGCACAACAGTTTTGTATAAACAGATAAAACAGTTTTATCGGTAAATTTTAAAAACCCGATACCAAAACTACAGATTTCGTAAACACAACACACTGAAAGATATATGTATTATACTTTAATATATTGATTATCTGACTGCTTTGTTAACTATTGCGTTATTATAACCAATAAAGATAATTGTTTTTGTTTATGTGATTTTACGAGTCGACTTAGCCAACCTGAGCAAAATAATTCTTAAATAATTACACTTTCTATACTTACAGTTCTGCATACCCTTTATTTTAAATTACGTCATGTGAGAATTCAACGATCTGATCTATTTTAAAAGCTTAAAAAGCACTTGAGAATTTTCAACAAACATTGAATGGTGGATCGTTGAATGGTGGAACATAAAAAGCTTAGTTTAAAATGCTTTTTCTGGCTCTAAAAGTTAATCTCAAAACATTAAATATTAATAAAAATAAGTGATATTGTTATCCTTTTATTGTCAACCGTTTTGAATTAATTTGTCTAAAAATGTATATGAGAAGAATTAAAAATAAATAAGTGGGTAAGTGTGATCGAAGATCGCACAAAGGTTTTCGTTTAATATTCCTTTCAAAACACTTTTTCCTTTCTATAATAAATCCAAATAAATTTCATTTAGCCAACAAAAAAAAGGTCATGTTTTTTATAAAGTAAAAATTTACCGGTCAATTTTCTCGCTTTTTCGAATATCTGAATCGGCCTGCTATTATACTCTGTCATAATAATATCTGTCATGTAGACTAAATGCGAAATTAAAAAAAATTAATTTCATAACTAAACATGTTGTATAAAGACCTTCAAAATGTTAAAATATGCTAATATTTCCATAATCGGGTTTTTATCATGATTCAATACGTTCCTCAAACTCATACATTTACTATTCTCTATTTATTCATATTGATACTCTATTTGTATTATTCTCAAACATTTGAAAATACGTTAAACTTCCAATATGACGTCAGATTAATTTTCTTTTTAATTCTCTAATGACGTCATATTAAGCTGCTTTCGGTATTTAGACACATACTCATACTCCTTGTATTATTGAGAAATGTTTGAAAATTTCCGTTTTATGACCAATATGACGCCATATTAATCTTTTTTTCAATTGGTGAAACTTTTTATTTCATTTTCATTTTTCATGTCGAAATCTTTCAATAGAAAATTAATTACTGTAGAAAGAATTTTATTGTGGATTTTTAATTGTTGGCAACTGCTATAACGAAAAATGTTTAAATTTAATAGGAAAAGGCTGTTAGATTTTTTTTTATCTCTATATATTAAAATAAGATTTTTTCAAATTTTATGATTTTGAGCTTCATAGTATATAATCATTTATAGGTACACAAAATTTCATGCTTGTAAGTTATATAGTTTCTGAGAACCGGCTCTGTGACGGACAGACAACGAAGCGGGAGTAATAGGGTTTCGTGAGATGAACGAGACCCTAAAAAAGATCCAATAAATAATAAGACATATTTACATGAAATTAAGTATCGGTTACAGAATGTTAATAATAGGTTGTGTAAGAAACAATGGCGGTTTCTGCTATGTAACTTTTCAAACAATTTTATTTTGGTGGTTGGAGACGGTTTTAAAACATGCTCCAAGTCCAGCAGAAAGTTCTCGAACTGTGGTACGAGAATAAGCTTTAAATCATGCTTTATAGTTCTCGTTGTCAATGGCAGAATTTCGCCCACGACACTTCTTCATCTTCAAGATTTCCAAAACGAAATTTCTGAAACCAACTTTCAACTGTTAGTTCACTAGTCATTCCTGGGCTAAATGTGTAACTGATATCGCAAATTGTTTCCGCTAATTTTCGCCCCATTTTGAATTCGTACAAAAAATAGTGCGAACCTGCTTATTTTCCACTGTTGTTTAAACGACCCTAAATATCCCAGTACCATGATGAAAAACAAAACTCGTTCTATTTAATCCTCAGCCGGGCGCATCCTGCATAACAGGCACGCTCCCAAGGTTCAGTGAAGGCTACCTCGCAAATTGCTTAGTGATTTACTTGTTTTGAGGTTAATATGATAAACTAGGTTTTGTGAATCAGTTTTCGAATATTTTCGCTTTGTAATTCCTAATGAAGGACATTAATCATTTTAAGAGCGTTAGAATTGAGTTAATTAGCTACTAATGACAATTTTAAAACAGGTGCCTGATGTCAGGCGCTCTGCGCCTGAACCTGCAGTCCAGAGGTGCGCCTGACAGGGGGTGAAGTAGACAGAAATTTGTCCTTCAAATTAATATACGAGGGAAAGTCATTAAGTAAGTCACAAAAGATAATTATATAATAACTTACAATGATATTCACTTCAAAACTATTTTTATTTCTCAACATATTCTCCACCAATATTTATACACTTATATCGCCGTTTTATCAGTGCTCCAACACCAGCTGCATAACATTCTTTGGGTTGCTGTCTCAGCCACATCAGGACTTCAAGTTGAACACAGGAGACAATTCAAAAGTTTGGTTGGCCACTTCTTCAACATCCATCATACAGCTTCGACTTAGCCCCAAGTGATTTTCATCTGTTTAGTCCACTAAACAAACATTTTGGAAGCAAGAGGATGTTCACAGATGATGAAAATGTTCAACTTGAAGTCCTAATGTGGCTGAGACAGCAACCCAAAGAATTTGATACAGCTGGTGTTGGGGTACTGATAAAAAACGGTGATATAAGTGCATAAATATTGGTGGAGAATATGTTGAGAATTAAAAATAGTTTTGAAGCGAATATCATTGTAAGTTATTATTTAATTATCTTTTGTGACTTACTTAATGACTTACCCTCGTAAAACAACATAATATTTATAATTCATACAAAATGAAATTTTTTTACTGTGTGAAAAAGTGGGTAAAGAATACGAATTGACATTTCTCCAACTGAGTGGGAAATTAGTGTCAATTCGTATTCTTTACCAATTAGTATGGTTGAGTTAAAAATAATAAAGTGTATCAACGTATCCATCGTTTAATGGAGTTCCTTTACCTGCGGCATATTCTATTGACCTGTTTCAGATAACAGAGCAGATGCTATTGCTGAAAGGTTATCTGAGTGAATTTTGTCGGTCTAGATCGATCAAGGCTGAAAAAAAGAATTTGGATATTTTGTTCGGCTAGTGGTAGTAATTGCTGAAATTGGGTTTTTGACATGCGTTATGCGTTTTCAAAATTGTTTTCTTAGTAAACTGTGACGTTTTGTTATACTATTCTGAATGTGTTGGAAAGTGTTTCATAATCTATGCTTGACGAATGATTTTTCGTTCTTGTTACATTTAAAACATTATTGTATTTTAAAATTGAGGCGCCTATTTTTTGGCACTTTGTATTATTTCTATATCTAAACATAAATATAAGAAATAAATTTGGGGTAGAAATGAAACATAAGTATAAAATACCTGACGAGAGAAAATTTCAACTTGCTTGCAGTATTAAAACAGTCAAACATTTTCTCTCCACAATAGTGGCAAATATTCTTGATATTTTTATTATTTTCTAAACACACGTTTCATTTTATTGGATATTCGATTCAGAAAATTTGAAAATAAACCATAATACTTTTCACTACTGACTTCCAATTCTTTCATATTCTGGAGTTCACCCCAGTCGTAAAAATTTAAGACTAAAATCGAATAGCGCAATAGCGTTTTTTGCTGCGTTTTGCCACTGATTACAGCTTTTAAAATTTCGAAGCACGTAGTATGTATGGTAATATCCATTATGTTACAGATATACTGTTTCATTTCCCAAAACGAGTACATATGTTAATTTGAAAATATTTAAATAGCGATCGTTAATTTTTTACGAGCGGTGAATATAAGATTACGATCAAGCAAATAATGTTTAGAGGTTTCGGTTCTTTGTTAATGGGTGTATATTTTAAATTTATACTGTTCGAAACTAAATTTGAATGAAATTTAAATGTCATTTAAAACGAAAAACACAATGTGTCGTTTGATTTTAAATTATAAAATGTTGTGTGCTCGGGGTTCAAAAGGATTGGTGCCAATATATAAATTAAATCAACAGGCTTTATTCACTCTAAACAGCTCGATGAGAACACAAGAATCTTCACAATGACACAAATATTCGGCTATCATCAAATAAAATCAAACAAAGCAAATTTTCACTCAGAACAAGACGTTCAATACACTGCAAAAAATAATTGTTGATTTTACAGTATAAAACTGGCAGCCCAGCTGCCAGTATTATACCGTAAAATTAACAGTATTAAACCGTAAAATAAGCAGTAATACGCTGCCGTGCAAGCAGTAATACGCTACCGCGCATGCGCGGTAAATAGGCGTATCAAAGTGATTCAAAAGGTGCACCTTTTACACAACAGACTTATTGCAAACGAAGAATGAAACTGTCATTGACTCTCTGCTGTATGTCACCGGTCTGTTTGTTGAAATTTTTTGTAAAGCTCACGAATTGTTTTCTCATCTGCTGGGCTTTTTGCGACTTGAAATCGCGTTTGAAAACTTCTCCTTGTGAGGCAGTAGGACTCTGATTTAATCGGTGGTACTCCAACACAATAAACACACGTTCCTCCACGGTATACATCACTTTCGGAAGTATTTTCACTATAAGCTAATAGCGGTCAGATTTCAATAGCGAAATCTTCAACGGCAAGTCTTTCTGTACTTCTGAACTCTCTGTAGAAGGATTCTTAACGCTCTCAGCGCCATCTGTCGGTACTATTTTTAACTAAATTTTGAGGTTTATGTATAAGATTCTTACGATTTTTTTATTAAACATACCACTGGTTTAATGTTTCTATCTATAACCGTTTCCGGGTTATTGATTTTTAAAGTTAGGGGTCCTTTGTGAAACACCCTGTATATATATATATATATAATACATACATACATATATACATAGAATGAATACATACATGGCATGAAATCTTTTGACGATTAACCACCAAATAACTATATTAATGTCGCTAAAGTACTTTATAAATGCTATGTATTTTGTTTTATTCTACCCATATTGTCTTTTCCTTATATGTATGGCAGCAATCTTTAAAGAGTTTGGACTAATGAGATTTCTTTGGGATGAAAGTTGTCTTTCCGACAGTTAAAAATGTTCACTGCCCCTGTTACAGACACAAAATGTCACATTCGTGGGGCATAGCATGCAACTTTGCTGATATGAATGATAAGTAGTTTTCTATCTGTAATTTTCTAGTCTGCATGACTAGAAATTTTGGGTGGCAGCTCAGATTATTTGAAGTATTCTTGATACCTCAGCTTCTGCTTTCTTGCAATTTTTTGGAGAATGGTTGATACCGACTTTGGTGATTCAGACCGGCACAATAGTCGCCAAATTTTGTCCCCAAATACCATGTCAACATTTTACCTTGGTTAAACTTGCAAAGTGTCTTTTCCAATATTAGTGTCAAATCAGTGAGCAATTTGTTAAACTTCGTAGTTGCGAATTTCTCCAAACTTCACTGCTTTTATTTTTTTTTCTATTTAAAATATTTATGTATCTACGCTTATCCAGTATTGAAATCAGATATTTTTCCCCATGAGGATAACTTTTCTGCTCCGGGTGTGGGGGGGGGAGAGATATGGAGTGAAATTATACCTTTTAACCATTACCAAATACAAAACCTAAAATCTTCCGCAGGGGGGAGGGGGGATTTGATACACCGGGGAGAATGTAACCCCCCCGGACCTACTCCATGAATTCATCACTGATGCATATATATTTCAGTGAAGCGCATTCACAGCTCGTAACTCTTTCGCAGAATCGTCTGTAGACGAAGTGTACAACCCCCACCCAAAAAAAAAATTAAAATAAAATAAAATAAATAAATAAAATAATAAATAATAAATAAATAAATAATTAATTTAATTAATTAATTAATTAATTAAATAAAAAAAATCTTTGAAATATTATTGAGAAGTAACTTTTAAATATTATTAAATGATAAAAAAAGAGACAACTAGGAAACAAATTATTCTGTCTAAGATAAAACCTAACCGATTCTTTAATTCTTAGAAAACTTTTGTTTTAAAAAGGTATTTATCATGAATAAAAAATATTTTGAATAGTCTCCTCTGAAATAACTTGTTTCATTTATAAATATTTTGGAAGTAGATCGAGTGCAGAGAAACTAATAAAAGAAATTCTATTGCAAGTAGAAATTGATCTTTCATGACTTTTTTTTTTTTAAACTTTTGAAATAAAATATTGAATATCTTCAAGCATTTTATTTACTTGACTCTTTTCGAACATTGTTGACAAAGATAATTTTGGAGTATGTAGCTAGTCTGAAATCGATTGTAAATATGAAATAGATACAGCGCAGTTTACGAATATGGCCAGAATATAGGTAAATTTTATTGCCATTTTCATACTGATAGAAAAATGTCAATATATACACATCTATCGTAAAATTTGAGTTGTGTTAAGTGATTTTTTCCTGCAAACGAAAAATAATTTTTTATTCTGCATACTACGTTTATGATATTTGAACTCTATGAATCTTCAATATAAATTACAAATTTTATAACAATAAACCACCGATTTCTGCAAACGTATATACAGGGTGTAATGGAAAAAATAGTAAATTTATTAAGAGATGATAATATATGACAAAGAATATTTGAAGCGGTGATCTCAAAAACTACGGTTGGTCGAGGCAAGTGGAACCCCCTTTTGGAATACTTCATTTTTGATGCCTTAAACAAAATTTTGTAAGAGTTTAATTTGAACTTATCAACTTATTTTATTTAAGACTACATTAATAAACAAAAGTTTATCATTAGTTTCTAAAATAATGCTTTAAATATTTTTTAACTGCTCTTCTTTTAAAAAATCAGGTGGGTGTCCCACTTACCCCATAATGAGGGTGTAAATGAGCCCACCGCTCTTTATTTAAATTTAAAGCAAGCATAACTAAAGAAGAGGTAAGTGGGTGTTACTTGATAAAGTATAGAAATTTTCAATATGAAATGTTTTATTGCAAATGTATCCATGTACGAGATATCTACTCACATTAAGATCAGTATGACAGGTAATTAGAGAATGAAAAACAAAACAAGTACATCTATGAAATTTTTGAAAGCCTAAAGGCATATGTTTTACTTTAGCGTATAAAACACTGATGAAGAAACATAATAAAGTTGATTAAGATTAATTTTGGCACATTTTAGCAAACATTGTAAGTTGAAAAAGAAATTGGAAATACTAAATGTGTGGGGGCCTACTTAAAGTTGGCTGATTGAGAAGTTCAAAACTTCACTTCTAGGTATAATAATATTTCGAAGTTCATTTTGAGTTGTATTCTTTCTTCGAATACACCTTATCTATAGATGGTCCTATGAAAAACGTACAAACTGCAACTGTGCTTCACTCTGATAGATGCACATGTATTTTAAATAACATTATTTCAATAGAAAATGATGATGAAGCAATTTGGAGAAGTACACTATTGCTATCTTTAAAAAAATTGTTTCCTGCAATGACACATTATTACTGAAAAATACTGTTACAGGTTTTACAAAGGTAAAAAGTTGGTAGGGTACTTGTAGACTTACTTTGCAACTATTATGTCGATATTGACCAAATTTGGTGTCAACTTATATATATATATATATATATATATATAAAATCATTAAATACACTGCAAAAAATAACTGTTGATTTTACAGTATAAAACTGGCGCCCCAGCTGCCAGTATTATACCGTAAAATTAACAGTATTAAATAGTAAAATATGTAAAAAACTAATCCATTCATTTCAATCACTTAATATTTTCCACTCAAAGTAAAATAAATAAATAAAGAAAATGATGAAGCACGCAGATAAAAACCCAACGATAATTTTTCTCTCATCTCTTAAAACAAGTGACCTAATTTATGACTCTTAAGTTTCAAGTTTATCAAGCAATAGAGATTTATTACCTTGTTATAATCGTTCTCTTCTAATAATGTGAAATATGTTTATAATTTGTTATTTGTGATTATGCCATTATAAACTTATTACAGAACTAAAACATTTAAAAGGACAATTATTCAACGTCAATTTGTTTCAAAGAAATGATGCAACTTTACTCATAACTTTCCAAACTTTGTGAAAATGAGTCAGTGTATTACTATCCTTCATTCTGTAAAGTCACAGGAAAAAATGTTTCCTGATGCTATAATTAATATAATTCTAAATGTAAACCTTTTAAAATTTTAAGTAATGTAAAATATAATTTTTAAAATCAATCCAAACGTGAACTTATTTATTCAATGTGAATTGTGCATTAATATAATTTTTTTTTACAAGTCTTATTTCAGCGGTGGTGCAAAACAGGATTATTCAAGAAGTGTTTATAATAAATTCTCAAATAGTTGAAATATATAAACCAGTGGATATTTCATAAATTGGATAGACCTTAGAAAAGGTAAGCAATTCCTTTTCTTTCTGCATGTTGAAGACCAGAGTTAATTTTAATTTGAAGAATTTAATATTCTGATGTTACGCGCTTACCTCGTTGGCCTCGCCCCTTCAACAGTGATCATGAGCCTGATGAATATATGAACTCAGAATTTATTCTTAAGGATTAATAATTGACTCTAATTAATAAAAATAATACTCAGCTCTTATGCTAGATTAAAAATTCAAGAAAACATAATTGAATTTAATAAACTATTTAAACTAATAAAACTTTAAAAACTGTATAAACAAGTTCTCCGAGATGGCGACAATAAAGGAAATGCAATTAGTAGATAAATTAAACAATAATAATTATTCTATATGGAAGTTTAAAATTAATATGTTGTTAATTAAGGAAGATTTGTACGAACTCGTAACTCAGGAACCCCCTACACCAATTAACGAAGATTGGAGAAAAAAGGATGCAAAAGCTCGCGCTTTAATAAACCTGAGTATAGACGATACGCAAATAGTTCATGTAAAACATTTAGAAACAGCAAAACAGACATGGGATAGTTTAAAAAATATTCATGAGAGAGCCAATTTGTCCAGTAAATTGTATTTGTTACGAAAATTGTATAGTGCAAAACTTCCCGAAAATGGGAACATGCACAAACACATTACTAATATACTGGAAATAAAAGATAAGCTCTCCGCAATAGGAGAGAACATAACCGACTCGCATTTATCTGCACTTCTATTGTGCTCGCTACCTGCGAGTTATAATACTCTAATAACAGCTCTCGAAGCCCGAAATGAAATTGAATTAACTCCCGAATTCATCAAGAGCAAACTTACTGATGAATTTAATAAACGGGTAGAAAATAGTGAGCAAGTTGAAAACTCACAAAAGGTGTTTAAAACACAAAAGAAATACACTCAAGATTATAAAGGGCAAAACAAATATTGTACCTACTGTAAACAATCAAATCACACTTACAAACAATGCTGGCATCTCAAGAACAGAAACACACAGACCACTACACCTAAAACACAATACAAATACAAAAAGTACACATCGTTGTGTTTTGAAAATACAAAAGGTGATAGTAAAAATAAAATGAATGAATCAAAAACAGATGAACAGGTACAAATAAATAAAAGTGAACATAAAGATGCAGCATTCATAATTGTAAATCCCGCTAATAAAACCTGGTTAATTGACTCAGGAGCGTCGTCGCATATTGCGAACGATAGGGATATATTTACAAAATTCAACGATACTGAAAAAACTACAGTAACAATTGCTAATGGGAATACATTAAATTCTTACGGTACCGGCGAAACACAAATAATGACAAAAACATCTGATGGATGTATAAATAGAATTACACTTAAAAATGTGTTATTTGTTCCACAATTGGAATCAAATTTAATTTCCGTAAGTAAAGCCACAGAACATGGCTACAAAGTATTTTTCGAAAATGAAAAATGCATACTATCGTGCAATGGAAAAATATACTTAGAAGCATTAAAGAAACATAAATTATATCAAGTTGAAACACTAGAAGAAAGTTCTCAAAATAAAATAAACATTGCACATGATTGCAGAAATAAAGATTGCCTCGAAATTTGGCATAAACGCCTTGGCCACAGAAATAATGAAAGTATAAAAGAATTAGTCAAAAATGACTTGGCCAGTGGGATAAAAATAAATAACTGTAATCATAAAACAAACTGTGAAACCTGTATAAAAACAAAGTCAACAAATGCACCGTACTCTAAATCTATCGAAAATAAAACAACAAAAGTATTAGATTTAGTACATACTGATTTATGTGGGCCTTTTAAAACACCCACAATAGGAGGAAAAAATTACTTCCTTACATTCATAGATGACAATTCTAGATTCACAGTTATTTACTTATTAAAAAGTAAAGATGAAGTTTATGAAAAAATAAAAGACTATGTACAAATGGTCAAAACCAGACAAGGAAAATATCCGACGGCGATTAGATCGGATAACGGTGGGGAATACATAGGAAATAAAACAGAAGCCTTTCTAAGGGAACATGGTATAAAACATGAATACACAGTTCCATTTTGTCCCAGCCAGAATGGCATTGCTGAGAGAAAAAACAGAAGTTTAATTGAAATGACACGAAGCCTATTATCCCAAGCAAATTTACCTCATAGGTTCTGGGGTGAAGCGATAAATACTGCTAATCACCTCCAAAATAGGCTCCCCACTAAATTGACAAATAAAACGCCATATGAAATTTGGTTCAAAAGAAAACCAAATCTCTATTATTTACGTGTATTTGGCTGTAAAGTATACACTTACATAAACAAACACAAAAGATCTAAACTAGATGACACAGCAGAAGAGGGTATCTTCATGGGCTATGATAATAATACAAAGGGATACCGCGTTTTCACTAAAAATGGTGAAATAATAATCTCCAGATCTGTAAAATTTCTGGAAGAAAAACTGAACAATTTAAACGAGAAAATTAATGATCACGAACAATTAATTGAAGATAAAAAATACATTGAAATAGAAATAGGTGACACACCCTGTACACCTGACGCGCCCAAACAATCAGAAACACATCAACCTCGTAGATCTGAAAGACAAAACAGAGGAGTACCACCTCAAAGATATACTTCCGACAATTTTATTGCTTTAGCAAATGATTGCGATACAACAGAACCTGAAAACTGGAAACAGCTTATCAAAATAAACAATCCACTAGAAAAGAAAAACTGGCTTAAAGCCACTGAAAACGAAATACAATCGTTAATGAAAAATAATACATGGGATCTAGTCGATCCTCCTCTTAATAAAAGAATCATAGGAAGTAGATGGATTTTCAAACGAAAAATTGATAGTTCAGGAAATACACAAAAATATAAAGCACGTTTTGTTGCCAAAGGTTTCAGTCAAAAATATGGGGAAGATTATCAAGAAACATTTTCACCAGTAGCACAACATTGTACCATCAAAACACTTCTTTTAGCAGCAGCTTATAATAATTTGAATGTGCGACATGTAGATATTGACACCGCTTTTCTTCATGGGAAATTAAATGAAGAAATATATATAAATCAACCTGAAGGCTATGTAAACGAACAATTTCCTGAAAAAGTTTGCAAGCTCAAAAAGGCAATCTATGGCCTCAAACAGGCCGCCAGAGCTTGGCATATTAAAATCGCTGAAACACTAGACAACTTGAACTTTATCCAAAGTACAGCAGACACATGTCTTTTCACTAGAAAAGAAAAAGATCATACATCATACATAATAATATATGTTGATGATATACTCATCGCCAGCAAAGATGAAATAATAGAAGAAATCGTAAATTCTCTAAAACAAGAATACGAATTAAAGGATCTAGGCAATATTAGTAACTATTTAGGTACTCAAATTCAGAAATTACCTAACGGTTATTCTCTTGATCAAAAAATTAAGATTGAAAATTTAGCGAAAAAGTTCAATCTTGAAAACTCCAAACCGTGCAAAACTCCAATGGAACCAGGATATAACAAATTAAATGATGATGATAATTTAATGCCAAATAATATTAAATATCGCCAGGCACTTGGTTCATTGCTTTATATAACAACCATAACGAGACCTGACATTTCAGCAGCAGTAAACATTTTAAGCAGACGAAATGAGAATCCTCGCGAAAAAGACTGGCAAGCCGTAAAAAGAATAATAAGATATCTATATCATACTAAAGAACTAAAATTAATAATTAACACTAATGAAGAACCAATATTAAAGGTATTCGCTGATGCCGATTGGGCAGGTGATACCAAAACCCGCAGATCAACATCGGGAATATTATATATGTTGGGCAACAACCCAATTCAGTGGACGACGAAAAGGCAAAGTTGCATTGCCTTATCTTCAGCAGAGGCTGAATATGTGTCCGCAGCACATGCTAGCCAAGAAATAATTTGGTTATTGAAGTTACTTGACGATCTAGGCTTTCCACAGCAAAAACCAATCACTTTATATGAAGACAATCAAAGTACCATAAAAATGGTTGAATCAGAAAAATTCACGAAAAGATCAAAGCACATCGACGTCAAATTTAATGCCATTAAACAATATAGCGAAGAAGGCATAATTGAGTTAAGATATCTTCCAACAGAAAAAATGATAGCTGATGCACTTACCAAACCTTTACCCAAGCCTCGATTCATCGAACACAGAAATTCAATGAAAATATTAGTTAATCCCCATGAACGGATTAAGGGGGAAATTGTAAAAAACTAATCCATTCATTTCAATCACTTAATATTTTCCACTCAAAGTAAAATAAATAAATAAAGAAAATGATGAAGCACGCAGATAAAAACCCAACGATAATTTTTCTCTCATCTCTTAAAACAAGTGACCTAATTTATGACTCTTAAGTTTCAAGTTTATCAAGCAATAGAGATTTATTACCTTGTTATAATCGTTCTCTTCTAATAATGTGAAATATGTTTATAATTTGTTATTTGTGATTATGCCATTATAAACTTATTACAGAACTAAAACATTTAAAAGGACAATTATTCAACGTCAATTTGTTTCAAAGAAATGATGCAACTTTACTCATAACTTTCCAAACTTTGTGAAAATGAGTCAGTGTATTACTATCCTTCATTCTGTAAAGTCACAGGAAAAAATGTTTCCTGATGCTATAATTAATATAATTCTAAATGTAAACCTTTTAAAATTTTAAGTAATGTAAAATATAATTTTTAAAATCAATCCAAACGTGAACTTATTTATTCAATGTGAATTGTGCATTAATATAATTTTTTTTTACAAGTCTTATTTCAGCGGTGGTGCAAAACAGGATTATTCAAGAAGTGTTTATAATAAATTCTCAAATAGTTGAAATATATAAACCAGTGGATATTTCATAAATTGGATAGACCTTAGAAAAGGTAAGCAATTCCTTTTCTTTCTGCATGTTGAAGACCAGAGTTAATTTTAATTTGAAGAATTTAATATTCTGATGTTACGCGCTTACCTCGTTGGCCTCGCCCCTTCAGCAGTAATACGCTGCCGCGCAAGCAGTAATACGCTACCGCGCAATTTTTTGCAGTGTACAGGAATTGGGATATCAAGAATATGTGAAATAAGCTGAGATGACGTCAAAATTTGTATCTAAGCAGACTCCAAATGTATAGATATAATATCACTGAACATTAATTTTAGCAGAGTGGAATGCTATTGCTTATGAATTAGTGATTACGTTATAAGTCTACCAGAGGGATGAAACGTTTTACAATAGGAAAACCAGTTTACGTTACGTGTTTCAGTTGTCCTGGGTTCAGCGAAGTAGTTTCCACTGTCTACAGTATTAGGAACTGATTTTAAGGATTTATTTGAGATGTTTCTATCAAAGCATCAGATATTTGCCACAGAATAAAAGGAAAAACTTTTTTTTAAAAATAAAACTTTTGATTTAATCCAAAAAGCAATGAGAATATTTCCCAAATGCGTTTAAAAATTATGCAGCGAAGAGTTTCATCACTTTAAATCTTTATTGGTCCAGTGAACTAACACTTATTTATTAAATAACCTAAAATAAATAAATTAGCAATCTGATAAACGAGATTAATGGATTTACATTTTTAAGTTTTTATAAACAGAAAATCATTGTCAGTTTATTTGATGATATTTACTTTTGCCTAGATATCACAATAGATCAGCTTTAAATATTTTTTATGTGAGACTGTAGCTAATTTAAGCCCAGAAGAAATGGAAAAATGAAACATTTTGAAATTATTCCATTACAAGTTTTGATTACATGTAAAGCTGTAACAAAAAAAAAAAAAAAAAAAAAAAGAAAGAAAACGAGAAATGAGAAATTTATTTTTAATCGTTGCAAAACAGATTGCAATTGATTGGCAGATTGCAAAAGATTTTCTTTTTTTAAGCATAACTCAAAAACTACTTGAATGAGCTGTAACTTTGGATTCACATATTTCAGGCTTCTAGAAATTGATTTCTGTTAAAAAATCCATACGTTACATAGAGAATTACGTATAAAATATGTATAAAACTAAAAAAATTTCAATATTAACACTAAAATTATTTTATTAAAATTTTTGATTACATGTACAGATGTCCCCCCTCCCCCCCCCGCAAAAAAAAACCTTTTACTTTTTTTTTTTATAAAACTGTGACAGACCTACTTTTGACATCATATTTGGTTTCTCTGGTAAACTTTACCTTAGGATACTAAACGGCAAGTCATTCGACCAAGTAGTCTAGGAAATATGCAGGTTTTAAGTTTGGAACTTCTAATGTTAAAATCATTATTAATCGTTGCAAATCAGATTGCAATACGTATAGTTTTTAAGAATAACTTAAAACTACTTTACGGAATGAGCTGTCATTTTCGATCGAACATTTGAAGCTTCTTGAAATTGATTTCTATTAAAAAATATATATAGTTACAATTTATATATTTTTTTTTCCGAAAAATAATTTTGAAATTATAATACATATTTTTAAAAATTATTTTTCGTTAAAAAAAAAAGGATCTGTAACTTATGAATTTTTTTTACAGAAATCGATTTCTAGAAGCTTCAAGTATGCGAATCGAAAATTGCAACTTATTCCATCAAGTAATTTTTAAATAATGCTTAAAAAACTATCCGCATTGCAATCTGTTATCTGTTTTGCGATGACTAAAAATGAATTTATCATTAGAAGTTCCAATCTTTAATCCTCTATATGTCCTAAACTGAATGATTTGCCGTTTAGTAACCTAAGGTAACATTTACAGGAGAATCTAACTATGATATAAAAAGAAGGTTAGTATTGGGATTTTTCGAGTTTGGTACAATTTCTATACGTAGGCGACTACCTAAACAAATTTTAAGTGTTGAGTTGTTCGGAAAGTTCCTTCCGTTTGGGAAAAGAGCAATTTGTAACAGAAAATTCTACCATTTAACTGATAGACATTAATTCCGATATCTAATGTCTAATAATTGACGGAAAGAATTTTCAGGTACGAACTGGTATCGTAACATTAATTACTAGACGTTATTACTAATCGATTGCTATCAGTCACATTTTAGGTAGCTTTCATTAAAAAAAGCTACCATTGCAGCCTTTTGGAGGAAAGTAATTCAAAAAAATATTGATATATTTTCACCCATCATGACCACCAGACCCCAAAACCACCCTCCGTTCAAATATTGATTTATATATATACAGTGGAACTTCCCTTTAACGAAGTCCCTATTTAACGAAGTTTTCTACTTAACGAAATTTTCTGCAGAACTTTGACTTTGAACACCATTAGCATGTAAATTAATCTCCGTATTACGAAAAATATATTCTATATAACGAAGTTTATTCCACTTTTGTATTTGTGTAGAATTCAAACTAAGAGGTTGCTGTTGCGATGGATATGCGATTTTATTTCAACGGATTGTAAAAAAATGAACACATTTAAATAATTTCTATTCTGCTCGGTGCTAAATAAAACAATTTTTTTCCACAATAAGAAAAACACTTGTTATCGTTACTCTCCCACACCGAGACGCCAGCGCTGACAGTTGGGGACCCCCTTTTACATTCAATGACACTGAAGATGCAGTGACGCAATAGCCCAATAGCGTCAGATGCATTGAATTAGAAAATATCAAGTAGAGTCAGACAGTTACCATTCTGACCTCCTATTGCCGACAGACAATTTATTTGTACATCCACAAGAATCAGTACCGTAGCTAAGGGGGGCGGTCTCCCCGGGCGCCGCTGCCAAGGGGCTCCAAATTGAGAGTAGTTTTTAAATATTTTGACAATAAATTTTTTTTTAGCTGCTTTCTTTTGTGTGTGTGTGAGTGTTTTCTTTGGTAAAATATTTTGTTATAACTGAATAATGAAAGAAAAGGCCTCTGTAAATGTTTTCCAGGGATAGCTCAACACACCTTGTACCTTTCATCATGACTGTCCAAGCTTTCTGTAAGCAAGGGTGCACCTTAGCTTGTCGCATGCAATGAAGAGCGTCACTATTCACATGATTCGAAAAATGCAAGAATGTTATCTCACTTTAACATTGATAGCGATACTCAAAAGTCTGCAGGATACACACCACCTGTTGGGACATCTACACCAAAACGTAATCAGCGTCTATTTATGTGAATGTCTAACTGAATCTGAAGTTTGATGAATAAGTGCATTAGTTCTTGAGATAGAGCTATTACGGAAATCGCAAAAATGCAGCATAGCAGCGCCACTTGTCGGGCGATTTTCACCAAAAACTAATCACCACCAATTTATATCAGGGACTAACTGAATATAAAGTTTTATTAAATTTCGTGCAATAGTTCTTGAGTGAGAGCGTCCACAAAATTTTTGTCACATACAGACAGACAGACAGAGTCACAGACAGACATTTTTTAAAAACAGTCAAATTGTGTTCAGGACCTTCTAAAACGTATAAATCCGTCGAAAACTGGAAGTCTAAAATTTTCATGAATCCAATACTTTCTTGTAAAGATAGAAGAAAGTAAAAATGAAACAAACAAAGGGATGCCTAAGGAATCTTTCAAAATAGCCCTGCTTTATACACTGAAAACAAAAAAAAAAGTGGAGAGACCCTTTAAATTGAAATCATCTCACATATTTTGACAATAAGAATTGTTGACCTTTTTTAGTGTTTGTGTGTGAATGTTTGAAGAAATTCGGCGAAGGAGGATGCAGTGGAGAAATCCATAGGTTCCAATCGCGGATGGGGGCTCCACACTGAAAGACAGTCAGCTTCCAGCTTATAAAACAAAGGACCCCGCTATTGTCACATTTCTGATTTCAAGAGAGCATTTCTTTATTTCTCTATTGGTTTTCTCGCTGATTTCTGTGCTCTTAACATTCCATATGAATGTTTTCCTGTAATTCTGTGAACTACTGCAAAATGCGTTTAGCTGGAAGAACTGTAAGTAAAGATGTAATTTCCCCTTTATTAGAAATTCCGTTTTTTCGTCGAGCTAACATTGAGTAAAGACAAATAATAAAATGTGGACGCCCAACCCAAAATTTTCCCTTCTTAAATCGTATAAAAATCGTAGCAGGACTTTTCAGTCTTTCTAGAATGACCAGCACAAATGGTTGTGTGGAACCGGAAAAAAATCAAAATTATTCTGTTGGCCTTGTCATTGCCAACTATAATACATAAGGCCTGATCATTTCGCTTTAATGTATGAAGCCCTCCGCCAGAGGACTCTAAAACCCTGCCCAAAATTGAATTATGACTCTGACCGTAACTTCAAGCTATTTGGGCAGGGGAGAATGTAAACAAAGATGATATTTTGCTGGAAGTCTGTGACGTGGTTTATAAACCACGGGCTTTATAATTATCATCTTGAAATTTAATTAGTTTTGTGAAAATTTATTTTACTTATACAATATTCTTATAAATCGTATGAAATTGAAGGACATAAGTATTTAATTTGTTAATTTGAAAATATGATTAAAGTTTCTGAAACTTCGACGCTAGAAAAAAGCGAATACGTGCCGCTATCTGGGCAGGGTATAAATGTAAACAAAGATCACGTTGTTATATTTTGGTTCAGGGTGTGTGTTCAGAGCAGGTGTACGGTTTTTCGGAGGATTTTGGCAAAATGAGTGGGCCTTATATGTATTATAGTATGCAATGGCCTTGTTTACTGCTGAATGCAAGTAAGAGTGTAGATCTTTAGAAGGATTTGACGATTTAAAAAGTCTTTCGCGAGCGTTATTAAGGTATCCAGCTTCCAAACATCATTTAAATGTTATTTAGCCTAGAAAAAAAAAAAAAAAAAAAAACATTTAAAATATCTGAACTATTAAATGAACATTGAAATCTGCAGAAAATTGAATACAATGAAGAAGTAAACAAGAACAGGAAAATATTTTCCAAGTATTTTAACGAAAAAAAAAAATTATATATTGTAGTTAAAAAAAAGTGTAATTAGTGTATTTTTTCAGATAATGTCTTTTTAAATTATTTTAAAAAGCAGCAAAATGTCAAAAAATAGTTTGTACTGAGAGAAAATGATTTTAAGGTTGCAACTCTGAATCATTTAAAGAGAAATGGATGCAGTAAAAAGTCATTTTCACATATTTATAATCATAGGAATTTTATGTAACTTCACCAAAATATACTAGGGATGTCTAGATACATTTCTAAACAGAAAATTGGAAAATTGATACTGTTGTCATTTTTTGCAAAGAAGAGTACCTAATCCCCTTAAAGAGGAATGTGCATTTATATTTGAAAAGTCGACTTTTTTCTTCTGTTATTTGAGTGACAGACAGCGTTGTTTTCATGAGTAATCAGTCTTCTAATGCAAATTAATTAATAATAAATATATTTTTTAAATCTTACTTTTATAAGTATTCTATGTTTATCTTAAAAATGACACTTAATTGCATGACTGCAATTCACGTAGTCCTAAAAAAATTTCCATTTGAAATACTTTAATTTGGCATGGACCCCAATAATGGATAATAATAATTCACCGATTTCATTTACGCTTCGTAGAGTGTAAAAACTGGTGATTTTTTTGTTTTAAGTATAATGTTTGCTCTGTTTCTTTTTTAAGATATGTAATAGGAAAAAAAACATTATTTAAACTATCAATTTAGGATTTCTAAACTTGAGCCAAATGAAAAATATTTGCTGAAGTTTTGTCGCTTAGTACATAAAGAACTCCTTGGAAATTCCAAAGAGTGTACACAACTTCTAAATGAAACAAAAGAGCAGATTCCCCCCCCCCCCCTAATTGGGTTTAATTTATGAGTTTTAACAAGCGTGGTTTCTCGCAAATTTATTTTCATTGCTGTAATCATTGTTGTTACTCTCATACGCTTAAAACAGCATAGAATTATCCGCTAACATCAAATTCTTGCCTAACTTGGTGATATTTGGTTAAATGTCACCAAATAGGGCGTTAAAAGTAGGTCTTCATAAATGAAACCAACTTTCGATAGCTAACTAATTTTTCTAAATTCCCCTTCAAATTTATTATTAACGAATACTAGGAATCTTCTATAATCGGTTTCCACGCATTTTAGAGTCTTGTGCTTAAGTTAAATTAAATGAATTTTTAAAAACAGGGAAGATGGAAGCAACGTTTTCCTCCTGGTACAAGCCAGAAGGACTTTTTCATTGCATTGAGGAAAAATAATGTAGTTATTTTATATTGAGGGAAGGGGGGGGGGGACGCTGAATTTCCTCCTGCCCCGGGCGCCAAAAAACGTAGCTACGCCACTGACAAGAATGTGTTTCAAAATGCAAATCGAAGAACATCAAAGTTATTTGAGTTCCTGCCAATACAACTTCTAAACTTCAGCTATTGGTCTAAGCTAAGGAATAATAAAAAATCTTGAAGTACATTATCGAAAAAGTCAGAAAAAAGGCAATGTAGTGAAAACATTAGTTTGAGAACCTGTGTATCAGAGCTGATGGAAGCTTGGGAATGTGACGTGATTTCATCGACCGTACACAACTGTTTTGTAAAAGACGGCTTCATAATTAAAACTCAATCAAATGCTTCAGAATCCAACACCTGTTTGTCATATCTGAAGGAAAAATTTCATGAATTTAAGTTGATTTCTATTTAACGAATTTTCTTCATAACGAAGTTTTTAAGTGTAACGATGAGACTTCGTTAAATGGAAGTTTCACTGTATATATAATGAAGCATTAATGAAACATTACCAAAACACCAACAAAAACTATGAAATTATGAATTAGAATGTAATAATTAATTGACATATATATATATATATATGTCAATATATATATATATATATATATATATATCTGACATTTGTTCTGCTGTAACTCTCTTATTTATGAACCAATTTGGACGTGACTGAGTATGTGTATAGGACATACCAAGGTCTCGACCGAGTTCGTTGGTCAGCTTGTTTCAAAATGGCGGCCAATTAAAAATTTATTAATTTTTAAAAAATTAAAAAGATGTACAAAAAATTATAAATTGAAAAAATTGTTTCCGTTAAGTGTTAGAACGTGATACAAGGATTCTGGAATTTTTTTTGTTTTGGCTATATCTTAAAAAGTAGCAGAGATAGAGCAGTTTGAAATTTAAGGGTGGCTGAGATTTTGAAACAATCTGATATTTGTTATGCTGTAACTCTCGTATTTATGAACCGATATGAATGTGACTGATCATGTGTGCAGAACATACCAAGGTCTATACCGAGTTCGTTGGCCAGTTTCATGCGTCTTCTTGTTTCAAAATGGCGGACAGTTAAGTTACATTTTTTTAAATTCAAAAAGATGTATAAAAATTATAAATTGAGAAAGTTGTTTTCGTTAAGTGTTAGATCGTGATACAAGGATTCCGGAACATTTTTTATTTTGGCTTTATCTTAAAAAATGGCTGAGATATGGCAGTTTGAAATTCTAGGGTGGCTGACATTTTGAAAAAATCTGATTTTTGTTATGCTGTAACTCTCATGCCGAAATTTGCATTCAAATTCACTATTAACGAAAACAGGGTTTGAATCTTCTATAATCGGGTTCCAAACATTTTAGCTTCGGGTGTTTGAGTAAAATGAGTTGAGTTTTTAAAAACATGGACTAATGAAAGCTACCTTCTCCTCCTCGTACAGGCCGGAAGGACTTTTTATAGGATGATTTGCGGCAGAGTTAGTGTGCGGGAGTTTTCTTTTCTTTTTTTTTTACGACTGTACATTTTCTTTTTTCTCTCACTTGCAAAATCTGTTTTACAAATACATGATTTTACAATATATGAAGAATTTTTCCGATTGAATATTTCTAAGCAAGTCCTGCTCGAATACATTTAAATTGGTATAAAGTTATTAAAAACAAAATCTCCGAAGAGCTTTATACAACTAGCCAAAATGAAAAGTGTTACAGTATTTCAGAAATATTTGAATCATTGCAGATCACTTCACAGCATTACTTTAGATTGACGAATGTTTTTATTTTAAGAAATATAGCTTATCCATGTTATTCGGTACAATTATCTCTCATCCACTTTTAATATTTTTATTTTTATATTTTTATTTTTAGTTCTTTTTGTTATTTCTGAAGTTGTCTCAAAACAGCTTACATGCACGAAAGTATTTAACTAAAAAAAAAAAACGTGTAAACTTAATGTTTCATTAACTAAAAAAGTATATTCTATTGTACTTTTCTGGTGTGTATCAAAATATTTATTCATAAATGGGATGAAAATCCTCTCCATATACACTTTCCTGGGTCATTACCTGAATTCATAGCAGTTTTCAATTAACAAAGTCAAAGAATAATGCAGTGTAATTATGTAGAAATATGAGTAACGTAAAAAAGTTCGTTAAGTTATTCCTTGCAACACATTAATTTTTTTTTCGCTGATAAACTGAATTAATTTCTTGGATAATTCATGTAGTAAAACAATACTATGGAACAAGGTAACATATGGAAAATCAAAACTGATTTCGATACTTTACATATATTTTAGAGTAATTCTGTCTAAGATAATATTGAAACACTAAAATTATGTTTACACTTTAATACAAAGTATCTTTTTTTATCTTATTTCCGGAAATCAGTATTGCAGTCAACATTAAAAAAATTCTCCAAAATTATAAACAAATGTATAAACGTGCTGGTATTATTTATACATTTTCTTTTGCTATGAAAAAACACTAAATATTTATGAAATAACTAAAAAAGTCATGTTATTTTTAAAACTTTTATATTATTTACTTTTTATTTTTGTGAAAGCTTCAACATGATGTATCATGAATTATCATATTAATAATTCATCATATTAATAATTCCTCATGTGTCTTATTAATAATTCATCTATCAAACGTTTCATATAAATTTCTTGGCGCAAAAATAATTGTCAGCAAAAGGATAAGTCATAGTAAATTCAAGGGTTATAAAACATTTGGCAACATTCCTTCACGTGACGTATCACATCTCGAAAGATTAATAAAAGTTTTACTTGATGAGCTCCTTTGTGGTAAGAAATTAAGTTTAGTAACTTGAATTTATTGCGACAAAAGTGATTTATTTGTAACTAGGGAATTGAACCCGGGTTACAGAGCATAGGTGAAAACAATTTTACTTTAACTCAACTATTTATATATTTTTCTGTACTTAATATATGTATTTTAGATTGTCCATTAACAACACTGAAAAGCATTTTTATATTAAAAATATCATAATGTATTCAAATAAAGTTGTACAATTTGTTTAAAGCGATACTTTCGTATTAGCCGCTTGCCAGGAGTTGATAGCCGGAGAAATCGCTACTTACTGCAGCATTTTTTATTTTAATATTTTCATCTGTTTAAGCTCATAGTTCGATTAAATGTCGGTTAAATTTGTGTTTCATTTATATTATACTAATTTTTGTTTATTTATTTATTGATGAAGTTTTAATTTCGTTCTGGAATATTAGCTGGAAACAACTGCTGAACTATTCATATTGTTTTAAGTGGAAACGGATTAATCTTTCGTAATAGGGCTGCACACGATAGAGGAAAGATTTAAAAGTAATTCATGCTTGAAAATTATTTTTAAAACCACAAACAATCACTAAACTACGATACAGTTTTCAAACAAATTATATTTGAAAGTTCACTTTTTTCCTTTATTCGGCTGTGTAAAAATTGAAATTGTTCGATTACATATATGTTAAATTGGTGTTTTATTTAATTAATTAATTTGTTTATTGATAAAATTTTAATTTCGTTGTGAAAAATTAGCCGGAGATCAAGGCTGAACTATTTATATTGTTTTAAGTGCAAATGGGTTATTGTTCTTCAGTAACGAAACATGCACGCATGGGGGTTAGATAAAAAAAAAATCATGCTTGAAAATTATTTTAAAAACCACAATAAATCAGTAAATTGCGATACAATTTTCAAACAAATTGCATTTAAAAGTGCATTTTTTTTTACTTATACTATGCTGTAAAAATTGAAAATGTGCCATGTTTTGAAGTTAAAAATTTTTCAGTAGATTGCAAAATCGAAATTTAACCGCCAGGTGTTGCCAATCTAAAGAAATATGCTTGAAAATTATTTTAAAAGCCACAATAAATAAGTCAAGATACAATTTTCAAACAAATCGCATTTGAAAGTACATCCCTCCCCTCCACACTATACGATGGTGTAAAAATAAAAAAATGTGAGATGTCTATAGAAGTTTTTAGCTCACAGGCTATCAAAGCCTGAGAGCTAATGTGCCCGCCCGTTCTGTATGTATGTATGTATGTACGTATGTATGTATGTATGTATGTATGTACGTAACGCGATAACTCTGGATAGAATTAACAGTTTTGCTTCAAATTTTGTTTTTAGGTTCATTGTGATAAGGCGCTTCCCTGATTAGTTTTGGGGGTCCATTGGTTAAGTATAAAGGGGGAAACGGGAGGCTACTCCCCCTCTGAAATTAGATAAATGGGGTTTTCATGCGAAATTATCCGATTTTCTTCAATTTTTGTATATAGGTTCATTGTGATAAGGCGCTTCCCTGATTAGTTTGGAGGGTTCACTGGTTAAGTATAAAGGGGGGAAACGGGGGATTATGCCCTTAATTTAGACAAATGGGTTTTTCATGCAGAATTTTCCGATTTCCTCTAAATTTTGTATATAGGTTCATTGTGATAAGGAGCTTTCCTGATTAGTTTTGGGGTCCATTGGTTGTGTACAGAGGGAAACGGGGGGCTAACCCCCCCCCCCTCTGAAATTAGATAAATGGGGTTTTCATGCAGAATTATCAGATTTTCTTCAAATTTTGTATATAGGTTCATTGTGGTAAGGCACTTCCCTGATTAGTTTGGGGGTTCACTGGTTAAGTATAAAGGGGGGAAACGGGGGGTAACCCCCCTTAATTTAGATAAATGGGTTTTTCATGCAGAATTTTCGGATTTCCTTTAAATTTTGTATATAGGTTCATTGTGGTAAGGAGCTTTTCTGATTAGTTTTGGGGGTCCATTGGTTAAGTATAAAGAGGGGAAAGGGGGGGGGGGGCTAACCCTTCTCAAATTAGATAAATGGGTTTTTCATGCAGGATTATCCGATTTTCTTCAAATTTTGTATATAGGTTCATTGTGGTAAGGCACTTCCCTGATTAGTTTTTGGGGGTGCATTGGTTAAGTATAAAGAGGGATACGGGTGGTCTAATCCCTCCTTCATTTAGATAAATGGATTTTTCATGCAGAATTATTCGATTTGCTTCAAATTTTGTATAATTGCTCATTGTAATAAGGCGCTTTCCTGAATAGTTTTGGGGGGTCCATTGGTTAATTATAAGGGGGGATGAACCCCCCTTAATATATTGCCGATTTCTTTATTTTTCGAGGGGCTTATTTCAAATTCTTTGAAATAAGAGTATAATATATAATTAGCGTGAATAGCCTGTGAGCTCAATGCCCTCAGTTTAACTGGGCAGTTTTTCTTTTTATTAAAAATTGCAGTAGTGAAAATTGCAAAACTGAAATTTCATCGTCAAGTGTTGCCATTCGCAAAATGACGTCAGCGTTACGCATGGACACGTTTGTCCTTTATAATATAGATTTTATATGGGTATATTATTTTCTAAATATGACTTAATGCTGGAGTAAAATATCTGTCATTCAAATAATGCACTTTAACTCAATGGTCCCGATTCTGAACGGTCTTTATTTTCATGACGAAAATAACTTTCTTTTATTGTTGTCACTGATACCAACGATATCGAAGTCTTACAGGCAGCGTTCAGAATCGGACCCAAAGCATATCATTTTCATATGAAAATCTTTTATTGTTTTGATGGAGATTATTGCTTCTCATAGCATTGAAATTTTTTAATAGTATGGAATTTGCTTTTAGTAGCTGGCGTGTTATAAGTGGCAAAAGAAAAAGATAAGTCTTGTAAATATTTGTAAATTGTTTTATGAACGTGTATACTACTTATACAAGAGGACTCACCATACCCCTGATTTCACGTGCTGGTATATGGAATTGATATGGAAATCAAAGTCACTCACTGTTTGAAAGTTGTCACCCACTCAAGTCTTAGCTAGAACTTTCTAAATATGGACTTACTAAATATGGATTTCAAGTTCTGAAATTTTCAAAGCTAGGCTTAAGTTTCCCACTGAAATTTTCAAAGCTAGGCTTAAGTTTCCCATTGGAATTTTCAGTAGATATAAAAAAAGGACAAAAAGTTACCGACTTAAAATGTACTTATTTTACTGCGGAAATTAATCACATCATAATAACAGACGATATAATAAATTTTTTCAGTGAAATAATACGATGATTTTTTTACATTGTCTTGTACTGGATATTTGTACCTAGCATAATTTTAATGTAACAGAATCATAATTAATTTTTTTTAAAAGTGCATTGAAACTTAATTTCATAAAATAAAATTAATATATATAATATGAAAATCTGCACATAAAATAAATCTGCACATAAAATAAAATATTCATGCATTTTTGCGTAAGAGTGCAACAGATATTGCACCAAGATCTGAATATTTATAAAACTAGTTATAGTATAAACGCGCCTTATTTATCACGTTTGACGTACAATTTCCAACTTATTTCTGATTTTCTTTCTAACGATGTGTAGGCGTTAAGTATTTATAGGCACAGAGTTCCGTTATTGTGATCGCTGTATTATTTTATTTTTATTTGTTTTACCTGGAAAATCCTCCCACGGTGATTCTGCTAGATATTCATACTTCTGCTTTTTAAATTTATTTGGAAATGTGTATTAGACACCTTCCCACAATTTTTCAATTGCTACGCCATTATATTAAACAAGTCAAAATTTTAAACAGCTTCTATTTTTTTCCCCCACAAGCCATTAGTAAGAGAAAAGAAATGACCCACACTCGCATTAACTTTAACAGGGAAAAGCTTTTTGGAGAATTCTGTACTTTAATGCTTTTCGACCACCTAGAGAATTCCCCACCCACCACTCCCTTTATTCTTCTTTCTTTTACAAAGTTTCTTTAAAAATTTCTGCAGATTTTTTCATTTAATACATATACGCTCTTATATTTTAGTTCATATATAATATATAAAATTTAAACATATTAAAATTACAAAATAAAGCAATATATACAATGTGGAAAAGAAGTTAAAAAAAGAGCAGAAACTACAAAATACACTCGTTAACGGTTGGATATGTATTTTTTAGTTAAAATATCCTTTCAGACTCTAGATTTATAGAGCAATATTTTATAATCTTATAGTTTTGAGATATTTCAAGCAGAATATATATATTTTTTTGAATAAGAATATTGATATTATTATTTTTTAAAGTTTTATTGAAGAAATATGCATTTCAACAATATGCATTTAAATTTTTTTTATGCTTATACATTTCTGCATTATAAGAATAAGTTTTTTTTTAATTTGTTCGACAAATATTTTTTATAATTGGAAATATTAAGCTAATATAAATCTTCCTAAAAAGGCCTTTTGAATAATTGATTTAATTTTTTCTTTTAAAATATTTCTTTGTAGATTTTTTATTAAGCTGCACTACACTGCACTGCACTGCATTGCAAAAAAAAGTGTTGATTTTACAGTATAATACTGGCATCCCAGCTGCCAGTATTATATTGTAAAATTAACAGTAATAAACAGTAAAATAATCAGTAATACGCTGCCGCACCTGCGCGGTAGCGTATTACTGCATATCTGTTCTGTTACACACTTCATTTTCAATTGCAAACGTGCTATAGTAAACGTCGATAACATATAAAAAATACACGGCAATCGGAATATATTTACGAGAGTTAGAGCAAGGACAAACGTACAAACGGCCAGACAAACTGAAGTCATAAACACTTTTGAACTGTGTTGGAAAGTGTTAAAAAACATTTATTTTCTAAAAAAAAAAATAAGCTTCTTTTAAAACTTTTCCTAAAAAAATTAATTAAAAAAAGCAGCAAAGTATTGTAGTTGACCGTTACAAGCTTGTCGCGAAAAATAAGCATTTCTAACGCTTTCCAACATTGTTAAAAAGTGTTTATGAATTCAGTTTGTCTGTCTGTCTGGCCGTCCTCTAACTCTCGTAAATATTCTTGGATTGCAAGTAATTTTTATATGTTAATGAGGTTCGCTATAGAATGGTATCTATTGAAAATGAAGTGTGCAGCATTTATAGTTCCTTTACGGGGACTCAAAAATAATTCCGTTTACATTATCGTCTATGGGCGCGAAATCGTTGTTTTGCATTTTATTGATGTTACGATGTTTTAAACATAATTATACTGATGGACTACAGACGGACTACAACATATCAGATGGACTACGACATACTTTCTCAGGAGCACAGAATAAGTTACATTTATACTTTGTTTATAGGGACCTACAAAATAATACCATTATGATCTATGGGGAAAATCATTTGCAGTGCATTTTAATGACTTTATGATACTTCAAACTTAAAAAAAATCACTGAGGTGGACTACAACATGTTTCCTATAAATTATAGAGTGCGTAGCATGCATTTACAGATACGCACAAAAGAATTCGGTTACAGGAATGATTATGATGTCATATACAGGGTTGCACGAAAGAATTTGCATACATTACCGGATTAGACGGTTATTTCAGAAAATGGATCTTTACTGAGTTATGTGATTTTTAAATTGCTTATTTAGATATCTCATTTCATTCTATGAAAAAAAAAAAGACATTTCTTAACAATGTTCTGTTATGGAAAGTATTGGAAAGTATTTCATAATATATGTCCAATGCATGATCTTTTGTTCTTTTTACTTACCCATCATACGTAGTATAGGGTAAGTCTTGTAATCGTTTTAAAAATCGAAAAACGGAATTTTGACGGATTTACACGTTTTAGACACTGGAGATTCCGAAAAACGTATTTTTAGAAAAAAAAATTGGCGTCCGTCTGTGTGTGTGTGTGTGTGTGTGTGTGTGTGTGTATGTATATCTGTAAACGTTCTATCTCCCGAACAAATTAAGATAGAGACTTCAAATTTTATATGTACGTAGTATTTAATAATGAGAAGAAGCTCATTGAATTTCAGTAACCTCGATTATCCGGAACGATTTTTTTCGAACTCTCGAAATATTCGTTCTGATAAAAGAGATATAGAAATTTTCGAAATTGTTTTTTTAAGTAATGCATATAAAAGACAATAAAAAAACATAAATTTTGCATCAAGAATGAAGTCGATCGGATAATGAGTTGCTAAGATATTTGGAATCTCATTTTCCACACTCTTCGATTTTTCATGACCCTGTATTTCATTCAAATTTCAATTCAAAAATATATTTTAATTGGAAAAGAAACACTTAATCCTACGCCGTAAACTGTTAGTGAATATGATTATCATTTTTAGAGTTATAAGGATGTTTTTCTTACGCAATTCAGTAATAGGGCATTTAAAGTTTATGATATAATTTTCTTCGAATTGCAATGTTATTTTATAAATAGTTTACAAATGTTTTATTTTCATATTTTATGTTATGCATATCCCTGATGGGCAAGTATTACGGTTGCCCCCAACGACTAGTTTTAATGTGATATAGCGTGCCAATATTTTCCTGTAAAACCAGCAGATTTTTATTATTTTTTCTATTTTAAAATGCATTGAAATTAATTCTTATTTTATTTTTGATACAACGTTTTCTTGAAAAGTTTCACATTAATTTTGAACAAATGCAGACTTTTAGATATTTTTACGTTTAATACATAAAACTATTAAAATAGCATAAAATACACGGAGCGTAAAAAAATATGAAAAATATTAAAAGAGGGAAGAAACATAAAAAGTTACATCGATTAACTGTATGACATGCATATTCCATCACTGAATGTTCCTTTAAAATTTTATATCTATAGAAATATCTGATAATAAAATAGTTTTGAAAATATTCCAAGCAGAATAAAATATCTCTCCAAACAAAATATATAGTCTGAATTTTATTCAGGAAATATTTTTCATCAATAAATTTATTTTATATAGTATTTGTGTTTTGAGTTTGAAACAAACTTGCGTTGTATTAGAAATATTTGGATGATATTTTCAATAATCTGAAATATTAAATTTCGATATTTTTACCTGAAAGAAATTTTATTTTTCCCGAATTTAAACATTTTGGTATACACTGGTTTTAAAGGGTCTTTTCTTATAAAATTTTGTATAGTTTTCTCTTAGAGATTATTCTTTAAGGAGGCATATTTTAATAGATTCCGTTGTAGTAAAGCAATATTTATGAGATAATAAAATAACTGGAGATGAAAAATACGAGGGTCATTTTTTTTAAACCTCCGTTCGAGTCGCTAAACAGCCAGATAATTGGCAAGAAGGAAGGATGCGCGGTGGGCGACTGCCCATCTCCCTAACTACTACCGACGCAAGCTTGTCATTTTGAGCTGAGCTGTAAGCAAGTAAACATGGCTGGTAGAATTGATGATCCCTCCAAGTGTGAGTTACGTTGTGTTATCCGTTTTCTTGAAGCAGAAGGGAATAGTGCAGCAGAAATTCACTGAAAAATGACCCAAATGTATGGGGAAAACTATCTGAGTGATGTACAGTGCTGCTATAACGAAACAGCTGCTGGAGCAGTTTAACTGGGACATGTTTGATCACCCGCCTTATAGTCCCGACTTAGCACCAAGTGATTTCCATCTCTTTCCTGAATTAAAGAACTGACTAGGAGGCAAAAGCTTACAGACAAATGATGAACTTCAAGTCACCGTTCAGGCTCATCTAATATCACTGGCGGCAACGTTCTTCGAAGAGGGGATCGGAAAGATCGTCCACCGACATTACAAATGCCTCAATCTTCAGGGCGATTATGTAGAACAGTCACCAAGTTTGTACATGACTTTTAGTAATACATTCAGTTTGTTCTTTACTTTTGCCTTTTTTTATGGTCCATTGGATGTTAAAAAAAACAACCACAAAATATTTTCCCTTTTATGGCGAAATACATTGAAATGAAAGAAATAAAGTGAACTAAGGTTGTAAGGTTTTTCCCGAAATTCCTCTCAAAGCACAGCAGTGTGACCTGGCACATTGGTTGAAAATCACTGATTGAAATACAAAAGAATGACAAATCAATTCATTAATGCTTTAAACAATAATTGTAATATGTTTAAATATCATGGATGAAATCGCCGATATACTTTTACATATGTCATAGTCATCGATATAAGTAGTTGGTTGCATATTCATTGATGGTTATGCATATTCATCATCTTTTCTCCATGATTCTAGTAATTAATAGCAACCTGTTACTGAAATTCTACGATGCAAACTTTAAAAAAAATAATTATAAAATTCTTTTTAATGTTAGTGACTTGTTAATGACTGGAGATAATTTTCGATCCATTTACTCCGATTTAGAACTTATTCTTATGCATTTTATGGGCAAATTTTTGTTCTAAAAAATTAAATAGTGATATAAGAAAATAATTTCAACAATTATACTAATAACACCTTTTACTTGTTTCCTTACAGTTATTATAATAATGCTTTATTTGACATTTATAATTTAAAATGTACAAATCAAAAATGAACAGTTTTTAGTTCATTATAAAAATGACTAGCGAAATGTAAATGTTTTTGTTTAAAGTATTGATCACTTCCGTCTATATTTTCAGGAAAATGGTGCTCTTTTTGAGGACTTTAGAAGGAAAAACGATTTGAATCTTCTTTTTTGAGAGGATAAATCTGGGGAAAATTTACATAGCCACATCGTGGGCTCCATCGAATCAGCGAACTTCGGCACCGAGATTGACATTACTGGTGAAACACGAAAATCAATGTGCTACACCCAGAAAAAGGAAGTGATTAAAACAACAAAACATGTTTTGTTGAGTACATTTTGGTTGTTTCAAGCAAAATTTTTAGTTGAAGTAAAAAGTTAGTTTTGTTGCATTGACAAAAAAATGTTGTTAACACTCTTACAAAATTTTAACAAAATTTCACCAATTTTACTGGAGTTAACAAAATCTGTTTTTTTTTTAAATTTTACCATAATTTTGTAATTTAAATTTGTAATTTATACAAAATTTAAATTGTTGTGTAGTAGCCATAACTCTCACACGTATTTGACTTATATAGCTATATAATTAAAGGATTAACATAATTTTTGGATAATTAAAATTTTTTTAATTGGCACGGACCAAGATAGTTTTAAAAATCCCCCTATTTCATTTATTACTTTCTTCTATCTTTACAAGAAGAAAGTATTGGAGTCATGAAATTTTTCAACATCTTGTTTTCGACGGATTTTAGATGGTTCTGAACACAATTTGACTGTTTTTAGCAAATGACTGTCTACGACTCTGTCTGTCTGTATGTGACAAAAATTTTGTGGGCGCTCTATTTCAAGAACTAATGCACGGAATTTAATAAAACTTTATATTCAGTTACTTCCTGATATAAATTGGTGCTGATTAGTTTTTGGCGTAAATAGCACAGCAGGTGGCGCTGCTATGTTGCAATTTTCGTGATTTCTGCAATAGACTCGCGATTTCTCAAGAAGTAATGCAGCGATTTACATCAAACTACAGATTGAGTTAGACCTTGACATAAATAGAAGCTGATTACGTTTTGGTGTAAAAGCCCAACAGGTGGCGCTGCTATGCTACTTTTTTTCATGATTTTCACTATAAATAAATCTCAAGAACTAATGCACGGATTAATTTTTAATTCATTTTCAGCAGTGATTTACGGTAATTCTTAAATAATAACCAGTGAATTTTTATCCTGCTTTTTTTCAAGCGTAAACCGACAGAGTGAAAAATGTCCCAAATCAGATACGAATACGGAGAATACGAATTTGTACACTTATTGTATTCGCCGCATGCCAACGGATAATAATAAACAAAGAAATCGAGAAAAATGTAATGTCATGCATGTATTCATTATATGTATGTATCCATGTATTAATGTGTACGCATGTTTGTATTCACATGTACATTATAAAAAGCAATGGAATGGATACTGAAGGAATTATACTTAAAAGGATGAAAAACCAAAAATTGGAAAACTATGAATATCTTATAGAATCTTCAGAAGGGCTTTATAAGAACATTCATAGTAAATATATGTTATTTCATCAAATATTGTCAGCATTATGCCCAAAATCGACAATATTAAGCCCCTAATAACATATATAAATAAAACAAGAAAATTAATAACCGACATGAGGTTCAAAGAACAAATAAATAAATAAATATGCAACTGAAATAGAAATTAGATAAATAAACAATTATTCAACTTAAATAGTAATTAGATCATAAAATAATGTTCAAGATTCACCAAAAAAGACAAATTTGACTGTAGATGGAATAAGATTGTAAGTACTTGACAATCATCCAGACATCAACTCAAAATGGCTGCAATATCTATGCGCAAACATTGCTGAGAAAAATGATAATATAAAATAAATTCTGTAGTGTTGCCATCTATCCCAGAAAATTATAAGTAAAAGCAGAAATTGTAGACAAGTTAAATAAGAATGCTAGTGCTGCCATCTATAATGAATGAAGATAAAATAGAATCAAAAGAAAGAAAAAAAAATATTGAAAAAAAACAAAATATTTGAAATGTGAGGAAACTAAAAGAAGTAAATAAAATTCAAATATAATAAAGATGATATGGGAACACAAGTACAATTTTTTTTTTTTTTGGGGGGGGGGGAATTTTGTTATTTTATGATTTTTTTTTGTTATTATTATTTTTTAAATACATACAGATACTAATAATACGTACTCGCTTTGGTAGTGGAAGGTGGAACTAAAAGATGTTTTAATCAATCGAGGTCCGTTTGGAAAAATTGACACGCGAAGCGGGCGTAGCCTGCTAGTTTACTTTAATGTTGGTGTAACTGCAGAAATCATACCCATCACAAACCTCTTTAACTATTATATGAAAACTAAATTATTACGATACAATATACAGTGGACTCTCTCTATTCTGAACACTCATGGGACCAACCAAAAATGTTCAGATTAGGGGGGTGTTCATTATAGAGGGAGATTGGGCAATGCATTACTACTACTACTATGTATCGAGTTTATAGACTGTATAGAATACTTAGCCTGGTTAACCATGCAAGTTACCGAGATGGGGGTGCTGAATTTAGGAACTATTAAAAAAGTTATATTAAAAAAATTACAAAACATACAATTACATACATACATTACATTACTCTAAAACATAATCGGTACATTACTTAAAAAAGTGAGTAATTTTAGTCTGTTTTAGCATTGTGTATACTCGTGTAGTGTACATGTTATCTAGTTGTTTAAGAAGTGGAAAGTCTTCCGTGTGATATTCAGCCACATAGTTCAACAGGTCTTGAATCCCTTGACCATATTGCTCGAAGGTAATCGTACTTCTTGTTTCATGGGTCTCGTCTGGTTCTGCTTCGTCTTCTCAACCCTCTTCCTCTTCAACGATGTTGTCGCAAACAGGAAGGCTTCCGTCGGCTTCGAGATAAGCTCCAGGTTCAATTTCAGTATGAAGCTTCGGATGAATTGACTTCAAGTCACACGCAGCTGTTGCTTCTTGGTCTGCTGTCCTTGATTGCTCATTCTCACACAGGAATCTAGCTTTGTAGAAGCATTTTATGATGGTGTAAGGGGTTACTTTATTCCAAGCCATTGATATCCAATGACATTGACCATCCATGACATTGACCTTCTTCATTAGTTTGGTTTCCGAATTTGCCTCCTCCCTCACCACGGACATTTTCTTCAATTAAATGAATTCGGTATCACTACCGAATTTAAAGATCTTGATTATTCCTTGATCTAGTGGTTGGATTATAGAAGTACAGTTAGATGGTTAGTACTTCAGGCTCACATTGCTCAGCTGCACATTTGTATGTGATCTGGCATTATCCACAAAAAGAAGAAATTTCCTTCCTTCTCTTCATCATCTCGTTAATTCCCTCCAACCATTGTGAGAAAATTGTGAATGTCATTCAGGCTTTTCAATTTGATTTATAGTGCGCAGGCAATGATGCTATCTTCACATTTTTGAAGCATCGTGGTTTTAACTTTTTTCGATCACAGGTGGTTTGAGCATTTCACCCGTAAAACTGGCACAGAGCATGACGGTAAGTCTTTCTTTTGACATTTTTCCACCAAACATTTCTCGCTTCTTTCTGTTAGGGTTTTATTTGGAAGAGCTCTGAAAAACAGGCCGGTTTCGTCGGCATTGAAAATATCAGCAGCATCAAAATCCTTCATTATATCCGAAGCTTACTTTTCCATTCCTCCACAATGTCGATATTTACGTCTGCAGCTTCACCATTGATTATTTTGTATTCGATGTTATGTTGACTTTTGAAGCGAGTCAGCTATCCTTCTGATGCCTTGAATTCTGTGATTTTCTCCTTTTCTGCAAAATCCAGAGCAATCTGCTTGAGCAGGGGTCCAGTGACAGGAATTTTCTTCGTTCTCATTAGGCAAAAAAACTTTGAGACGTGATTGTTTATGTTCTCGTTTTCTTTCCGAAAATTCTACACTTTGAGAAAGGTTTATTTGCTTCAAAAGCGGCTATAATTTCTTTCTCTTTCTTGCTAATGGCGTTGACTTGACCTGCTGAAATTCTAAATTCAGATGCAATTTTCTTTTGATTTACTTTTGATTTTAATTTTTAAACAACTTCGTATTTTTCCTGAAGCTTTACTTCTTTCCGTTTTTCGTTTTCCTTCTTATTTCTGACATATCTGCATAAGTGTTATGCTTCTTTCCCCGCAACGGTGTGAAATGGAGAACAAGATTGAAATGGCGAAAAAATTTTTACTTTACCGAACAAAAAGGATGAAAGAAGCAATAATGCTGCCAACCAAGTGTTCAGAAAAGAAACCATAGTCCTTTTTTGAGCACTCCCTCTAACACCTGTTGTCTCTTATCTGTCATTGGGGGGAGGGGGGGGCATTTCTGTTGCGCAATCTTTCTATTTTTATCTCAGGTCGGGAGAGGGGGAATCACATAACATGTTTTTTACATTAATTTTTCTTGTATCTCTTTGCATAAAAATTGATTGTTTTGATCATTTCATTTAATTTGATTATCATGATTTACTTTTTATGAAACAGCAACAATTTCCTATCTGCACTTTTTTGTTTATTAAAAATATAAGAATGTTCTAGTTAGTTGATAACACATACGGTAAAGACAAAAGTATTCTTTCAATTTTTTTTGTTATAATAAATGTTTTTTTTGTTTTATTAACTGATGATTTTATCTGAATTATTCAAATTTCAGTATCGGGTAGATCTTAAAATCTAGAAATGATTTTGTGTGTTTATTTTTAAATCGAGTTCATTGAACCCTTTTATTCTTCTGCAACAATTTTCCCAAATTTCCATGATGCGGGAATTCCCTGCATTCCGACTGTAAACAAACGTTCAGTTTACAGAGAGGCCGGTTAGAACGGGGATCAAAAGTAGCGTTCATAATAGTGGGGTGTTCAGATTAGAGAGTGTTCAGAATACAGAGAGTTCATCTTTTGTTAAGTCTATGGAGTTTCGCCGGGACCGTCAGAAAGTGTTCATAATACCGGGGTGTTCACATTAGAGAGTGTTCAGATAGAGAGAGTCCACTGTAATTATATTTAACTCAATAAAATACATCTTTTGATTTATTATTGCTTTATAGTTAAGTTACTCCATGAAATTCATTTTAATTTCTGACACTCACTCTATAACAAGGAAAAATAAATGTCCTCAAATTGGAAGAAACTAAGTGAAAAACCGAAGATTTATACTAACGAAAATTAAAAAATAAATAATTCATAGCTTATAAATGATTGAAGACAATTTAAAATGGTTCCGTTTCACTTCTTAATTGCATTCACTTTTAAGTGAAGTCTTTGACTGCTAGATCAGTTTGAAGTGACAACTTAGAAAAATCAAGCAGACAAATTGCTTCCCGACTGTTAGATTTTAAATCAGTTGCATTTTCCTTTTTATTTCCTCGAACAGGATTTTAGCAGAAGCAGGGATGATTAGAACCAATTAAAAGCCATGAAATCGAAATCAAATTCTATTTTTAAAACTTCTTCTTGTTCGTCATGAACTATTTCGATTAAAAGAGAATTAATTCATCAGCTGCATCAATTTAAATGAAAAGAAAAGAAATAAAATTAATATTGGGGTATAGTTAAAACAGATTTTTATGATTTTACTACATATGAGTTCTTTAAATTGAATTAATGATGAAAGGTTCTTTGGTTAGATGCGAGATAAATTGCAATTTATTATGTTCCATTTTCTCCGTTTCTTATCCTTTCAATCATATAAAATCACTGAGATTTCAACGAATTAAACAAAATCGTAATCAATTTCATCAGTTTTAATAATTAATTTTTTATTGCGGCGTTTTTTAGATAATTAAAAAAATTATATGCAATATGTACAGGGTGACTTTTAATTAACTTACAATTTTTAACTGAAATAACGAGTCGTTTCAGATAGCTCTACAAAATTTTTTTTATTGAAAAGAACGTGGAAAAGGATTTTAATGGTTTTCAAAGTGAGAACCTTCAAAGGTGGTACAATAGCGCAACTTAGTCACAAAGTTGTCATGTCAGTAACAAAATCGAGCGTTTCTTTTTTTATGCTTAAAAATGAGTCAGTTATGAAACTTTTGAGGCTGTCGGCTTCTTCTTAACAATAAAAAATATTAATAAAAACAACAATAAAAATACGTTTTTAACAATAAAAATATGATCTTCAGTTGAACATGACGCTTTGAGAGACATTTTGACAATTGCGGGAAACAGACACTAAACAAATTCCTTTTATGCCCTTCATGAACATAGATGAAATGCCTTTCCAAGAAGAAAATCATTCCTTAAAAATTGTGTCAAATAGGTGGCGCATGTGTAGGACAGCTTCTCCATACGTCACCAGTTCGTCTGCTTCTTCAAGCCGTCTGTCGTATGGTGGGTATCTGATATACAGTTTCGGTTTGATGTTGTAGGTGGCGCTGCCTTAGCAGCGATTCTCGCCGCCTGTGCAGAACCATGCGCGTAGCTGTGCAGCTGCCATTTCGTTCCAAGTGCCGCCATTTAGTGAGGATCTGAGAAGTTACTTTCAGTTTAAAGTTGTAAGTTAGTTAAAAGTTACCCTGAATATCTAAAAACGCCGAGCTAGTTAGTTACTGATTATTTATAACGGTGAGGATATTTAGGTTCAATTGAATACTGGTACTACTGGTTCATTATTTAACATTTTTTTTAATTTAAAGATTGCTAGAATGCATCCACAGCAATGGAAGAAGGATCTTGAACGTAATGAAAATGCGAAATGCGATTGATGAACATTCATGAAACTTTCATGCAAAATCATGGCTGGCCAAGAGGAACAAGTGTTTTAGACGCTGGACTTTGGAAATCTCCAAATCTGTAAGCATTCAGATTTTACTCACTCACTCATGTATATATCTTGTAATTTCTAAGTAATAGCAATATTATAAAGTAGCGATTCCCAAACTTCATTGTTACGCGACCTATCTTAAATTTATTTATATAAAGCCTTTTGTAAAATTTATCCTACGGAAATTGTGAACTTTAGCACAGAAATAGAACAGAGATGTACTACTTATATGATACTACTAATGTGACAGTGGTCGCATCGTAAAACAAAACCTTCTTTTACTACATAAGGATATTTACTACATAATGCATTTATCAATATATGTATAAAAATACTTTAAAAGTCAATGCTATGTATGACAAGGTTTAGCATCAACGAAAGCGTCAAAATTATGGTTGAACCGTTTTTTTCATTTTAGCCTCAAGCCACTTTTTGCACAAAGTGCAGGGTGTCCCAAAAGTCCTTGACACATTTTTAAATTCAGAAAAAGATCATACAATTGGCGTACGAGAGTGCGGTTTGGATGAAAATATTTCTTATGATTGAAAATTTTGTACTCGTCTAATACTCGTTCAATACTCGTCTAATCTAACTCAGGAGGGCGAGTATTGTTAAGTTCTGGAATGTAGGTTGTCATAGTTTGGACAAAGAACTGCGGATACGCATTGTGCGCCTTTCGCCATTGTAATGTGTAAAGTTCTACATATTCAATAACTTTCCAGAAACAGCGCCATCTATGAGAATTTTTTAAACTAATTTTTTTATTTGTTTAAACACAATTTCAGATCACAAGAAGCAATTTCGTCCAAACCGTACTCTCGTACGCCAATTGCTTGATCTTTTATTGAATTTCCCTGAGCAACCAAAACATTCAGGCTACCGAAAAGTATTTCCATAATTAATTGCATTCCTACATAGAGTTTAAGAAATAGTGTAAAGGCTCTCAGTGCTTAATTTTAGTCTTTCCTGGTGTGATTTAAGTAGGCATGGGGACGCTGAAATTAACTGTTTCCCCATCCTCTAAATAGCTTACGGCAGACACTGTGAAAAATTATCTAAAAGCGTAATGTTTTCAGATCTGAGATCCTACTAATATTATACACCTTTACGTTAACATCATATGGCAGTAAAATAAGATATTACATAATAAAAATAACTTAAGAAAACTTAAATCTGTATTATAAAACAAAAATATGTCAGCGAGTATCGCTGACCTCATATGGACGGTGGCAATATCTGACCAATACATTATGTTTTTACTGAAATCTTTTTAAGTTCTAAATATCACACAATTTCAATTTTTACATTATTAGTCCAGGGGAAATGTACATGTTACCTTGCAAAAGGTCGGGTAGAAGATTTTATTTTTTTGACTTGTATATAATAAGGCCAGCATGGAAAAACCGAATTATCCAACAAAATTTCTTAAGGGAGAATTTTCTGTGGCCAAAAAACACCAAAATTTTGGGACTTTTATTGTTGTTTTTTAAATATCTAGAGACCCGTTGTCGTAGCGTATTATTTGTTAATTACAATGTTAAAGAAGACAAAATTCTCTACAACTTTCATATTTACAACTTTTTTATACGCTCAATAGCAAGCGCAGTACGATATTTCAAAAATAAGACAATTTTTTCAATGTCCTTAAAAACCGTGAAAAACGTAGTTTTGTCCCGACGCGCAACGATTCAAATGTCCCTCACAGATGTAATGATGTATGTCAACTTCTACAGATTGACAGCAGAAAATTATCTATTATTTGCACACCCTCTTCTTCATTTTTATCACAACAGACATATTTTAAATTCAATAAATCTATATAATTTAGTAAGTAGGGGAGAGTGTAGATGACTAAGACAATTTTCATATTTAGACAATAACTTTAAGTATATACAATTGTTAATTTTAAAGTATTGTTTAAAATAATATTTCAGTATTTAGTAACTTAATGGCACGACAGTTTCCATAAAAAAAAAATCTTGTTTAATTTTAATAATTATTTTTATAACGCATGCATATGTTCATTTTATTCCATAAACATTTTATTCTATAGTACAATGGTATATTTTATTTACCGATTATTGATGACATATGTTTTAATGTTTTACTGTTTTAAGTATATCAAACATTGGATTGTAGTTCTATATAAAAGGAGGGACTCAAAAAATAAATATATCTTATGTAACAAATATTTTTACCTTATAAAATATCTACAATAAAAATGACAACATATTACTTCATTAACTAATATTATGCATTTATATCTCTTGTAAAATTTAAAAATTCTATCAATAAAATATTTGAGATAACTATTTTCATAAAATTTTTCAAAATATTAGTTTTAGTAAATATTGTCAATATTTTCCCAGTTTTATTATATATTATGACAAGAAATTATAACATTTTAGTGTGCAAAAATATATAAAATTTTAAGATTTTATCTATTAAATGCTTTAAAGCTCAAACAGAAGAACTTGTTGTTGAAAAATACACTTTGTTGAATATTCTAATATTCTGTAATATGTACTGTTTTGAAACTATATCTGTTGAATTATCTCAGTGCTACCATCTATCAAATGAAATACCGAGTTATTTATGATTGTAGACCATATAAACATTTTTGTTGTTATACATTCATCCCCTACCTCATTCAAGTCCACTTTACCTACACAATAAAGTAAGGTACGCAATAGGACTGCATAAGCTAAATGAAAAAATGTATTTTAATAATGATAATTTCTACGGGATATTTAACAATATTTTTGTCTCTTTGATGGGACTGTTGTAGGATTTTTAGCGTTCAGTTTCCTGGATAGAAGATATATCAAGGACAGAGGCGTAGCGAGCGGGGGGGCTGGGGGGGCAGCTGCCCCCCCAATGTTTGGTAAAAGGATTCAGTCGGCTTATCAGCAGATTTAATTAGTGTTTCTGTAGTATGTCAGTAGCCCGATTAAAAAAAAACAATTCGGAAAATTCTGGTTGGCAGGACTTTAAGTCTTCAGAATGCATTTCACTACAACCTTACAATCATATGGCAAAAGCTAGTCGGTCTATCAATAGATAAGTTATGAGTAAAAAAAGTAATGGTTTCAATAGATCTATCTGGTCAGCCGGTATGAAAGTCACGTGTTCTGTCACATTTTCGAATCACATAAATAGCTAGTCGGCCTACCCACTGAAAAAAAATTATCATGTATAAATCTTGTCTGCAGAGCCCGAAATGTTGGACATATACTATACCTTACCCACACATGGAAAAGCTAAGTCGGCCGTCGATACATAGGGCAATAGGGGAAAAAATGAATCTGATCTATTGATTTGAAAATATCAAATTTGTCCTACAGTAACACTCGCAACTTACATAGATAAAAACTATCAATATATAAACTAGGCCGACCGAATGCGAAAGTCGCTTAAGAAAATTTAAGAAATTTTATACTTGATACCTAGTAAGTAGGTTCTAGCAACGATATGATGTTTAAGCCCTTTGGAACTGTTTTAGGAACGTTTGGAAAATAAAAACGAAGAATTTTTAAAACTATTTAGAAAAAGAAAATGAATAAATTAAAAAAATATCCGTGCATTTAACATTTAATACCTAAAAAACTTCTTACTTTTTTTTTTTTTTTTGATAAAACTAAAACTAAATTTATATGCTTGTGCCAACATAACATAATTACATACTTTTCACTGATTTTTCACTTGTTATTATAAAAATTAGAATTGGAGCTTTTATTAATTACTTAATATTTATTGTATACCCTGATTATCGTAATTTCCGGCGTATAATCCGTGGATCAAACAGTTATGTTTCGACCCAGAAATTTTATTTTATATAATGGAACATACTAGGTCGCTGTAAATATTTTACTTCAATTATTAAATAAAATTTCTGTGTCTAAACATAATTGTTTGATCCGCGGATTATACGCCGGAAATTACGGTACATGTTAGCGATTACTTTTTTTAAAAACTAAATCATACGTAAGAGGAATTATTTTTTTAATCAAGAATTCAGAAAGTAGAAGATTACAGGAAAAATTAAATTATTAAAAGTAGTTTTATGGTAAAAAAAACTTGAAGCGATTGCGGAACATTAACACGTTTGCACTTAAAAAAATATAAATAATTCAGCGTTTCAGGCCCCTAACTACCGCCGGGGCACTGTCCCGGGACCCCAAACTGATGGTTAAAAAATTATTTTATTTTAATATCTAATCTAACTTCCTATAAAATACCCAGCACCTAGCTAAATGTTAATAATAAAAACTAGTCGGATGTGCCAATCCCAAAACTTTCTTCTATCTCAGTCATGTTAATACTTCAAAATTCGCTATCACATCGCAAATAAAATAAATATTTTTCGTCATTCTGTTGTACGTCAGCTGCTTGCGAATTGTCGGGTTACCGGGATGCGATCAACTGATGTATACTAAACTACGAAAAGTCCTTCTGGCCTGAACTGACAGGAACAGATAGCCTCCCTATTCCTTGGTTTTACGATTTTAGCTAATTTTACTGGAAAACACGAAGGTAAAATGCGTGGAACCTAATTAAAGAAGATTCAATCCCAGTTCTCGTCAACATTGAATTTGAATAAGAAATCGCCAAATTAGTCCTCTACAGCCAAGTTGGCTTCATTTAGGGCAACCTATTTTGGTCGCCAAATTTGGCGATATTCCGCCAACTGTCGCCAATTTTTGCGAGAATTTGACGTTGGCGAATATAAATATATAGTGATAAGCATATAATAGGATTAATCGTTACAACAATGAAAGGAAATTTGCCTAAACTGTGTTAACTAAAACTCATAAATTAAATCCGTTTATAAATGAATTCTGCTGTCTTAGGTAAAATGTAGAGGTGATAGAGGCAAAACAAAAATTGCTCCGGATTCTTCGGATCAAGGCCGAACATTTAACGAAAAAAACTTTTAGGATTTCTAATTTTTTTGAATTTGAAATCGTTAAAGGGCTATCGCAGCGCCCCCTTTCGTCGAAATATCCCCAAATTCTGATAGAACCTGCTTGCCATAGCCAAAAACATAAAAAAAAATGTGGTTCAATTTGAAGCATAACTTCATACACTTTTAGATGGTACAATAGTGAAAATTGTACAAAAATTTCGATCACAGCGCCCCCTTTCGTCGAAATATCCCCAAATTCTAATAGAACTTGCTTGCCATAGCCAAAAACATAGAAAAAAAATGTGGTTCAATTTGAAGCATAACTTCATACACTTTTCGATGATACAATGAGGACGGACAGACAGACATTTTGTAAAAACATGTTTTTCGGAACCTCTGACCCCTAAAACGTGTAAATCCGTCGAAAACCGGAAGTCGAAAAAAATTTCGATTACAATACTTTCTTCTATTACACTGGTCAACAGCTGTTTTGGTGCCTGGGTATTTACAGCTGATTTTATAAGAATTTGATGTCCTTAATTCAAATATGGCATTAATTTTTGCATAGGAGCTCAAATATTTACGGTAAACAACTTTTTTATGAAATAGATGTTACACTATTTAAGTTAAAACCATGAATTAAGTAAAAATATAAATACAATAAATAAGCACTTAATTTTTATTTTTATAATATGCAAATGTTAATTATTATTATTATAATATACACATATTTAAATAATAATTTTTTAAATTATATTAAACAAATATTTTTACTTACAATGATAGAGGAAAAAGTTATTGAAGAGACAAAGTCTTATTGAACGTTTTGGAAGCTTCTTTTCCGTGACATTCTTGAATACATTTTAGAACAATCTCTTTTTAAACTCCAACAGTAATCTGCCATCATGTGCGTATCCCATCTTCCTTGATAGCGATCCTCCATAGTCTTAATATCCTGATGAAATCTTTCGCCCTGTTCCTCACTGGTGTCTCCTAAATTTTCAGGAAAATGCTGTAAGTGGCTGTGTAAATAGTGCATCTTAATGCTCATATTACACCCGAGAACTTTAAAACTACTAAGAATTCATTTACTAGTTCTGCGTAGTTTTCTGCTTTGTGTTTGCCCAAAAAGTTTTCGACTACTGCAACAAAAGAAGTCCAGGCTTTTCGCTCAATTTCATTCATCGAGATTACGAAGGCAGGATCCTTAATCAGTTGTCTTATTTGTGGTCCGTCAAATATTCCTGCTTTAATTTTTTCATAACTCAATTGGGGCACTTTCTCCCCTATACATGCGAAGCATGACCCGTTCTTATCAAGAGCCTTTACAAACTGCTTCATAAGGCCAAGCTTGATATGCAGTGGAGGAAGTATGATTTTCTCTCGCCCAACTAAGGGGTTATTAATGACATTCATTTCCCCAACATCCATGTTTTCTCTCTTAGGCCACTCTTTTCTAACCAAGTGGTGTGTTTTATCCCTGCTATCCCAAAGACACAAGAAGCAATGATATTTGGTGTAACCGCTTTGCTGTCCAAGGAGAAAGTTTACCATTTTTAAATCCACACAAATCATCCATTGATGTTCATGATACTTTATCTTGTCAATGACGAAAGCTATTGTGTTACATTCTTCTTTCATTTTCGTTGAGTGAGCAATTGGTATTGAACCATATTTGTTTCCATTGTGTAGAAGGACACATTTCAAAATCCGCTTTGAACTGTCAACAAATAAGCGCCAATCATCTGGAAAATATTCAGGAAGACCCATTTTTTCCAGGAGTCCTCTAATTTCGTGACAAAATACAAGATTGCCTTCTTGGGAGAAGAAGGATAACAGACTCTTTTCTCTTGTGCGGTAAAAGGTAACTTTGGTTCCTTGTTCTAGTAAATTTTGGTCCTTCAATCTTGAAGCCAGTAATTCAGAAGCTTCTTTTGACAAATTGAGATCTCTGGTGAGATCATTTAATTCATCCTGGTTGAAACGTTGAGGCATTGACGAGATCTCTTCATAATCACTGTCACCTTCATATGTATCGGAAGGGTGAGCAGAAGGACAGAACTCATCCTCACACAGTTCTGGTAGCTGGTAAAACGTTGGGATCGGTACTTCCTCTGAGTGAGGAACCGGGCTTGGTGAGGCTAAATCAGGATAAATCCATTTACTACGGTTGTTTCGATTAATTCCAGCAATATTTACTTGGCAGCAATAACTATCATCGAAATGGTTTTGGGGTTCTCTCCAAACCATTGGTCAGCCGAATTTGAGACTTTTTCTTTTCCCGTTAGTCCACTGTCGTAAGTGTTCTGTACAAGTTTTACAGACCTGGTGTGGTGCCCAGGTTTTATCCTGATCACCAAGTCTCACACCATATTATCCAAGATAAGCTCTCTTTACAAAGTCAGTAACATTTTTTCTGTACTCTTTTGGCGTGTACTCTCCGCATATGTAGCAAAACACATCAGGATGATTTACACAACTTCTTCTACTTGAACCCATTTAAATTCTGTTCAACAAAACAAATACAACAATCTAAAGCACAGTACGTTTTAAGTTAACTTTATAAGAATTCTATCCTAAACATAAATATTACAAAAGGTCAATAACTAGTCTACGCTCCACGGAGAGAAATAACAAACTAACTTTATCTCTTAGTGGCTGTCCCCTTTTGGCTGAGCGGCGCGATATCATAAGCATGCGCAGAAACTCAGTATTGCTTGCCCGTCATTTTTTCAAGGTCTTCTGAAATTTCAACGCCTCTCAAATCGTTCTAAGCATCGCGACAGGCCTTTGTGTCTGAACGCCAATTTACGCGTTGAAGGTCACGTCAGTTCTAAAAAATCTTTGGTTCTCTTCACATATCTGAAAAAGTAGAGCTGATAGAGAAAAACGGATTTCATATTTAGATTCAGTGTCCTAAAAATATCCAAAAACAGCTGTAAAATCATAGGCACAAAAAAAAAATTTTTTTTTTGTAGGCCTGTGTTATAGATAGAAGAAAGTTAAAATCCATCAAAGTGCTAGAGTAAATGTTTTTGCGTGTCCGTTCAAATACTCCATACGCTTCGCATGCAAAAGCATCTCTAGATAAAGGTGAAAATAAGCACTCGCCAGTCTCCACTCGTCGATTAAACTTGAAAAACTGGCGATTAAAAATATGGAAAGCACCGGCCGAATGCAGGATTTTCCTATATCCGCCCGATCGACGAAATTCATGATTTTTACGTGCCCGATTGACTATATTCGTGATTTTTACGCTCCTAAATGACGAAATTCATCAATTTTATGTGCCCGGTCGACATAATTCATGATTTGTGTGCTTCCGTTCGACGATATTCATGATTTTTACGCACCCGATCAACGATATTCATGATTTTTACGTGCCCGTTCAACGAATTTCATAATTTTTACGCACACGATCGAGAAAATTCATAATTTTTACGCACACGATCGAGAAAATTCATAATTTTTACGCGTGCGATCGATGAAATTTGTGATTTTTACGTGCCCGTTCGACGAAACTCATGATTTTTATGCACCCGATCAACGAAATTCATGATTTTTACTTCATGATTTGTATACGCCCGATCGACGAAATTCATCATTTTTACGCGCCCGATCGACTAAATTCATGATTTTTACGCTACCAAATGACGAAATTCATGAATTTTAAATGCCCGGTCGACGTAATTCATGATTTGTATGCGCCCAATCAACGAAATTCAGGATTGTTACGCACCCGTTCGACGATATTCATGATTTTTCCGTGCTCTGTCGATGAATTTCATGATTTTTACCCACGCGATCGACGAAATTCATAATTTTTACGCGTGCGATCGATGAAATTCCTGATTTTTACGCGCGTGATCGATGAAATTCATGATTTTTACGTGCGTGATCGATGAAATTCATGGTTTTTATGTGTCCCTTTGACGAAATTTACAATTTTTTCCGAAACTAATTCGTGAAATACATAATTCCTGAATTTCTGGAGATTTTGGCCCATGGGTCTCAGGTTGTGCATGTGTAATGAATATCATGTTGTGGGTTATTATTTAGTGAATAAACATACCTATTTTATTATTATCAGATCTTAATTCTAGACAAATAATTTAAAAAAGAAAGGTACATATGTAGTTAGCGACACAAGTACCAAAGCATAGTGGGACTTATGTAGTTAGCCACATAAGCCTGTTGTGTATAACTTTGCTGTTAACTTATTTTTAAATTTAAAATAGATTGGAAATTAATATCACAAGTTTATTTGAAACAATATAAATTAAAATATTTTTATTTAGTATATATATTGTTTCTTTACTGTAAAGTCATTAATTTTTTTTAAATTAAATATTCAGTGACATGAATGTACTTACTGGCTACTAAAGAAATTGTCACTAGCCAGTAACTGGCTACTAAAGAAAATCAACCTATCGGCCAGTGGCTACTAAGAAAAATTCCTTATTTTCACCTTTATCTCTAGAGCAGACAGCAGAATGTCGAGTCGAATGTGTCATGTCGCGCCAAGTACCTGCAGAGTGATGAGTCAATTCCGTGTGATTTTCAGGCTAGGACGTGCAGTGAGCTAGTGCTATTCATGATATGTCATTCGTTTACTAACTGCTCATCAATATCGGACTGTCAGAGCAGTTGAGAGTCGCATAGTAGTGATAGTACGATAGTTTATTACTTAACCCCTTCGTGACGAGCGTCTTTTACGGAATTTTTAATCACCGGTTTTTCAAAGCAGAAATTTTCGCCTAATTGAATCGCAGAAATGCTGTCATTAAATAAGGCAAAGCTTACAATAAAAATTAACTGGTGGGAATAATCAAGGATTCTGAGCATCTTATGCGTCACGTATACTTGTCGCTCATCCCCAAGGGGTTAATCTTACTTTGCTTGTGTTGATATAATAGTTTATATTATGAAACGAATTCGGCACCAACCAAGTGGAAATAAAAAAAGACAGATTCTTAAAAGAAGAAACTGGGAGGCTGCAAAAAGTTCGAAGAACTTATCAACATGTCTGGAAAGTGGAAACCACTCGACAGGGAATGGTGATAAGAAAGGTATGAATGGTTTGCTTTTTTCAGTGTGATGTGTAATTCATGTAAAAAGAGTACAGTCAAACTTGAATAATTCGAACGTGTATAATTCGAAATCGTGGATAATTCAAATGTTTCTGTCAGTCCCTTGACATTCCTATAAAACACAATCAGTGGTGGATTAAGCACTCAAGAGGCCCCAGGCGCAATTAAATTTTGAGGCCCCTCCAAATATTTTCAGTACCCCTATAGTGTGCATTTTTTAGTTTTACAATTAGAATTACTGAAAGTGTATGTTGTTAATTCCATATGATATTATCTCTAATTGGAATATAAAGTTCAAATTAATTTCTATCGCATGCTAATAAAATATTGAAAGTACTTCCCATTCATTACATTATCATAATTTTTAGAACTAAGAGATCACATTTTTATTTAGCTTTTATTTTGAAAATAACTACGTTCTATTTACTAAACTATCACTGCATTCTATCATTCTAAACAAACGTGTTTCTCACAAATATAACTGTAGGATTTTTTCTTATCAATACATAATCTTTTTTTTTTCCAGTAAAGTTCTTGGTAAATCTTTTAAATAATTACTGAGTTATATCAAAGAAACATTTTAGTAATACAAAATCATATATTTTATTTTTAACTATCAATTATAATTAATCAGTTAAAATTAATTGTAAAAACTATTAATTAAGAAATAATGCGACAGATTGACTATTTTACATTAGTCGGATTTGAAACATTTTTGAGTCGGCCAATCTTGCCTTTTGCCCCCCCAAAAATTTTCTTTCGCTACGGCCCTGATCAAGGATCATGATTCTTCTAGAGCAGGGGTTCCCAAACTTTTAGACTGACGTACCACTAAATCGAAGTTCATACTTCCGCGTACCACCAGATAAAAAACGTAAAGCTAATATAGAAAAACCTATAAAAAGGAACCTGCCTAAAACGAAATATATCTTCGGTCTTTCCTGTTTCCGTCATAGCAGGTTTTATTGTATTTAAAAATGAATAATTACATAACTAAATTGGTACTAAAATTGGCTGCTTTGTAATAACATTCAAGTAAAAAGTAGTATCACCATTAAATTTTAACAATGCATACAATAAAAAAAAAAAAAAATGTTTTGGTATAGGAAAAAAGGCACAATACTTAATGACATATTGGTGCACACTGATTCATGTACTGTTACAGTAGGCTAATTTGCTTCTATCGCTAATGAAAAGGGTGGACTTGTTTTATCAAGCACAGCTTCCTCATGTCTGGCTCAATATTAGGTAGTTTTAGTCATAAGTCACATTCGAAATTTACTTTATTCGTGTGTTTGTTTTTGATGTAACGAAGGGGGGGGGGGGGGCACATTCACAGATATATGTTGTGCTAAACACAAGCAGACTTTGACGATATCACACACAAACGGTACTCTCATATTCTCGCCAATAAAAAAATCTGTGACGTTCATCCCTTTGAATGTGGACTCCAGTAATCCATCACAGGAGAGCTGAATAAGTTCACTTCTTTCCTCTATCGGTGATATACAGTGCCAGGGTGTATCATATGATATGCTGCTTTCTGTATTTTATTCCACGTACCAGTATCGGATTTCTGCGTACCAGTAGCCAGAGCTTCCTGTACCAATACTGGTACGCGTACCATAGTTTTTACCAATCCCTGCTCTAGATGTATCTTTTCTTTTTTTCCTGGCAGTTATTTGTCCCCCGTCCCCTCTACCTCATACCCACTCTGTATAACAGAGCGGGTATGTAAGTTGGAAAAATAGCCTCATTTTTAAAAAGCCGTACTGCACTTAAGAATAGGGGGGGGGGGGTACAAATAACAGATAATTTAGTGCTATCAATATGTAGAAGATGACATCCATGATTAAATTCTTGGAGAAAATTTGAATCATCGGGACAAAACTACGTTTTCCTTTTATATAGAACTACAATCCAATGTTTGATATACTTAAAACAGTAAAACATTAAAATATATGTCATCAATAATCAGTAAATAAAATATACCATTGTACTATAGAATAAAATGTTTATGGAATAAAATGAACATATGCATGCATTATAAAAATAATTATTAAAATTAAACAAGATTTTTTTTTAAACTGTCGTGCCAATAAGTTATTAAATACTGAAATATTATTTTAAACAATACTTTAAAATTAACAATTGTATATACTTAAAGTTATTGTCTAAATATGAAAATTGTCTTAGTCATCTACACTCTCCCCTACTTACTAAATTATATTGATTTATTGAATTTAAAATATGTCTGTTGTGATAAAAATGAAGAAGAGGGTGTGCAAATAATAGATAATTTTCTGCTGTCAATCTGTAGAAGTTGACATACATCATTACATCTGTGGGGAACATTTGAATCGTCGCGCGTCGGGACAAAACTACGTTTCTCACGGTTTTTAAGGACATTGAAAAAATTGTCTTATTTTTGAAATATCGTACTGCGCTTGCTATTGAGCGTATAAAAAAGTTGTAAATATGAAAGTTGTAGAGAATTTTGTCCTCTTTAACATTGTAATTAACAAATAATACGCTACGACAACGGGTCTCTAGATATTTAAAAAACAACAATAAAAGTCCCAAAATTTTGGTGTTTTTTGGCCACAGAAAATTCTCCCTTAAAAATTTTTGTTGGATAATTCGGTTTTTCCATGCTGGCCTTATTATATACAAGTCAAAAAAATAAAATCTTCTACCCGACCTTTTGTAAGGTAACGCCTTTTTTTGGTACATTTCCCCTGGACTACATCGAAAAGGGGAAAAATGAACTTTCAAATTCAATTTGTTTGAAAACTGTATCTCAATGTACTGATTTTTTATGGTTTTTAAAGTAACTTTCAAGCATAATTCTTTTTTCGTTCACCCGATTGCAGAACATTGACACGTTTGCACTCGAAATAATTTAAATAGTTCAGCATTTGTTTCCGGCTACTATTCCATAACAACATTCAAAAATCTTCACTAAAATATAAACTAGTCGTTGGGGGCCACCGTAATACGTACCCATCATGGATATGCATAATATAAAATATGAAAATAAAAGATGTGTAAACTATTTATAAAATGCATTGCAATTCGAATAAACTTTAAATGCTCTATTACTGAATTGCGTAAAGGAAACATCCTTATAACTCCAAAAATGATAATCATATTAACTAGGAATTTGCTGCGTCGGATTAAGCGTCTCATTTCCAATTAAAAAATATTTTTGAATTGAAATTTGAATGAAATACAGGGTCATGAAAAATCGAAGAGTGTGGAAAACATGGTTACAAATATCTCGGCAACTAATTATTCGATCGACTTCATTCTTCATGTAAAATTTGTTTTTTATTGTATTTTATATTCACTTCTTAAAATAAACAATTTAGAAAAATTTTATATACTTTTTATCAGAACGAATAGTTCGAGAGTCCGAAAAAAATAGTTCGAATTCTTTTGTGCAGTCCTGTATATAATCTATAAAATTTATACACACCAAGTAATATGCAAAATATAGTTAAATTTAAAATTGCATAACACAGCTGAAAATGCACTTTCAAAAATTATCATCTGTAGACGGCAATGTATCCAGTTCTTTGCGTAGCCCTGTGTATGAATTTATTTATATTCTATAAATAACTGTTAGTAAACTAAATTTAGTTTAGCTGTAAAATGAATAACTCAATTCACGCTCATTCTCAGTAACGTTTACGAGTTATTTTGTGAAACCTTATATATGATCTATAGAATTTATACACACCACGTAGTATGGAAAAATGTAGTTAAACTTAAAAACGCATACCACAACTGAAAACGTACTTCCAGTATTTATTGCTCATGTATAGTACTATAACTGAAATATTTTGTGTGTCCCTGTAAATGAACGATAAATGCTTTATGCACACCATATCCTACCTTAAGCATCTTGTAGTGCACTTGTGTGATGTATATCAATTTGAATATGTTTGAAATAGTGGAACATCATTAAAATATTTCCCTATAGAGCAAACGATCTTTCCCTATAAATCGTAATGTAACGGAATTCTTTTGAGTGTTCCTGTAAATTAACTGTAATTGCTACACACTTCATTTTCAGATGCGATCACACTATAGTAAACTTCCAAAACATATATCAATTACACGGCAATCCGAGTACATTTACGCGAGTTAGAGCTGGGTCAGACTGACAGACGGCCAGACAGAGGAAATCATAAACACCTTTCATCTATGTTGAAAAGTGTTTAGGAAAAAAAAAATAAATACGTAGCATTTCAAAATTGTAAAAGTAATTGAAAAAATAATATTTCATCAATATAATCATCAATATATTCATCAAAATAATATTTCATATTTTCCGATGTGCATAAAATTGCACTAAAAGTTATACAGACAATTTCGAATGTCTGAGAAATGTATAGACGAAATTTCAAACCAAATTATTTAATTTAGGACTTATACAGGGTGTTCCATCCATAGAAATACTAATAACATACATAGAAATACTAATTTATGTTCCTTCTTCTATGGTTCCATTAAGTCCTCCCAAATTCTGCATAGCTAGATTCCTCGCTTGGAGTACATAAAAAAGTCCAAAGAACTATACCTATACGGCCCAAAGTTTTCGAGAAGGAAAGTATGATGTCATATCTGGAGCAATTTTTTTTTTTTTTTTTTTGAAACATGGACATGAGTATATTCACGAACGGAATACTTTATAACCATGCGCAGACTAACGGTCGTTACTTGATGCAATTTTTTTACTATACGATTCAAACGACGATTTGACGGCTTTCCACGGTGCGCGCATGCATGCGTCGATGTGCACGGTGGATATTTTTCGCATCTGCGTCTGCAAACATATGCAAATACCGATGTTCAGGTTTCCAATAGAGTTTTTTCTCTTAGACCGGATAGGACGTCATACTTTTCTTTCGGATTTTTCTCAGAAACTATGAGTCGTAAAGGTATAGTTCTTTGGGCATTTTTTATGTACTCTAAGCAAGGAATCTGGCTGTGCAGAGTTTGGGAGGTCTTAATGGACACCCTGTATTGCGTAATTTTTGCATTCACAATGTAACAGTTAAATCAATTATTCAAATGTGCCATTTTCATTTCAGTGAATCGAATGATAAAATAGGGAAATCGTCTGCATTTTCATAGAAAAGCATTATGACAGGAAAGAAAGTGCTTTATATTTTTCGAACGAATGGACCAAATTAAACGAAAATCTAACTATACAGCTAATTCCGGGTGCCTTACCAACTTATCTACCAAATATATTAAGCTATTTGGATGTTTTCTGCGGCAGTTATCACAGTACATTACATACACACATGCAGACACCAAAAATGTTTCATCTTTACAGTAAGCTTTCACTTGACGTTTGGGTAATAATGTTATAATATAATTTTTCTGTAAATGTACAAAAAAAAATTAGACACCACTCCCCCCCCCCACCCCCCAAACAATCGAAAAGACTCCTAGAATTTAAATGCAACACATCGGGTTAGTAAAATCAATCAGGTAGTAAATAGAAATTGCTTCCTGTAATTATAAAAAGAAAAGACAAAACATGCTGTTCAAAATGATTAAAACCGACATCATTATAGTATTACCTTAAGCAAACATTAAATTTATTCAAGAGCATTTCAGGTGAATTTTCTTCTTTCTGTGAACCCGACCGTAAGATATAAAATATGAAAAAAAAAAATGCTGCTAGAAAAGACCATTTTAAAGCCGCTTTAAAAAGTTTAACTTTCGATAAAAAGCTGGAAACATCTTTTTAGAAAAGTTTTAGATACATTTCAGAAGATTAAATAGTAAAAAAACTGAAAAGATTGCAAAATTGAAAATACTACATAACTATAAGAAGTTTTTTTAAAATATGTACTCGCTTAACAAAAAACATTTTTAAACACATACACACACACGAAAAGTTTAAAATCAATAATTTATGAACTAAAAAATGCAAGAGAGAGAGAGAGAGAAACGTTTGCATAGAAAGGATATAGAAATAAAGTTGAGTTTGTTGTCAAGAAATTAAAATAGAATGCTGTGAAAATAACAAAACTTTCTTTTATATCATTCTAATAATATTGGGTTACGTAAAAAGTCATGTCGTATTTTCCCATGAATTTCGGAGTGAATTTATTGATACAAATATCATACGTTATTCAATGATATATTGATCATTTTGTTCGATTACGTTTTCCCAACTTCCAGCTAGCTGCATAATTCAGTGTTCAAATCTGAATTGAATGTTTTTCCATTTAAATGGTTTCGAAATAAATAATAATCTGATAGTGCAAGGTCAGGGCTATACGGTGGTTGAGGCATCAATTTCCAATCCATCTCCAGTTATATTTTTGGCGAGTGATCAAAGATGTGTGTGGTCTGGAGTTGTCCTGATTGAACACAACACTTTTACGATTTGCCAACTCTGGGGATTTTTCTTTTATTATTTCGTCTAGTTGTTGACAATAGACATCCGAAGTAGTCGTTTAGTTTTTTGTATGTAGCTCGAAATAAAGAATACCTTTATAATCCCACCAAACATATCTAAACGATATTCATCACCTTCCTTTGATGAATATCGGTGTCGCATCCATTTGTTGAGCACAAGTAATTCATCGCGCACAATTCATCGCAGCGTCAATTCGTGGCGGCGTCAATCATTACCCCCTATATAAGCAAGCCTCCGCACGAAACAGTGACGTCGCTGAAGTAGACCATTGTAGATGTCAGCGCTGAATTTACGCCGATGTTCGGCACACCTGGCTAGGAAATAGTTTCAGTGTTTAGCTTTCTTTTTTCTCTATAGATGATTTTTTTTTATGACTAAAGCCAGGGTTCATTGATTTAAATCATGATTTCTTTTTTAAAAAATCATTGATTTAAATAAACTTTTTGAAAAAAGAAAAAATTAAGGTCAAGATGTTTCGTAATATATATTAGGTTTTAACAAAAATACATTGTAAATTTAATGAGTGAGAAAGATTGAGAACTCAAAATCCATGCTTTTTGAATTTTATTTAAACCAAATATCACACTTTAAAATAAAAATCTTAATTTTAAAATACAGAATCGCAGCTGAAAAATGTTGAAAGATTAATGATTATATTATCTATTGAAAATATATCTAAATCTTACGTAATTTTTATAATGACTGAAACAGGGAAACTTATGAAGATATTGAAAATGTTAGAATAAATAAATATATAGGTCATTTAAAAGTATTTTTGTTGATATTTATGTAGAGATCTTATTATTTCCTTGTGCACATGTAAATCAAATGATTTAATATTCCAATGTGGTTTTTTGAAAGACTTAAAAAAAAGATTTTTTTTAAAATCAAATAAATCCAACTTTAATTCACTCTAAATTCTGTAATTGCTTAGGAACTCATAAAGTTGGAAAATTGGTGCTTTTTTTTTCAACCATTTTAATAACAAAGAATAATATTTTCAGATCCATTGAAGTTTATAACAAAAAATCATGATCATTTTAAGTATATGTGATACATGCTCCAAATTCATTAAATGAATATTGTATGTATTCCAGAATATTGTATATAATCTGGAATAGATATATGTTTAAAGAAATACATTTTCAAATTCTATTGCTCCAATGCTGTTTTTATTGCTCCATTCTTTTAACTGTATTTATATTTAATTGTTTATATGATTACAAAATTTCATATTAACCAAGTGAATGAGTTTATATTTTTCTTAAATTTCAAGTACATTTAAATGAGTTTTTCTAATTGTTAATTTTAACGATTTAGTAAAGGTTATTTTATTTTAAAATGTATAATTTTAAAATTAAATTTTGAATCATTTTTTTAAATCCAAAAATCTGATTTAATTTTTTTTAAATCGGATTTTTAGATTTAAAAAAGATTGCACAAAATTTTATTATTATAATAAATACGTTGTTATATTTCAATTTTGCACAAAAATTGTAGCGTGTGAAAAATGCCTTACAAGGGTTGTGCTATAAATTGTAAAGAAAATTATAAAGATGGACCAAAAGTTCCCGATTTTTCGTTTCCAAAAGATGGAGACTTACAGCGAAGATGGTTGAAAGCACTTTGTCGAAAGGATTTCATAGTAACTCCAAGCTCAAGAGTAAGTTGACCTCATTTGTAACTTATAATTTTTTCTCTATTTATGGTTCGTAATTGTTTATGCAAAATATTTCTATTGAAAGCAAAAATGCACCCCCCCCCCCCCCCCCACCCTCCTTAAAAAATAGATCTGGTAAGTTTGTACATCAGTAGAAACATATAAAACAAGTTTAAAGCTAATCTAGCATAGTTTTATGAATTGTTAATAAAATTCACATAAAAATGGTTATAAAACCCTAGAATTATATATTATCTGAACTTATATAAGATTTTTTTAATTTTAAAATTTATTTTGAAATTCTAAAATCTTTCATAAAATGAGGATAACATTAATATAAAATAGAAAGTTTTGAAAGTGACAGAACTGAGCAAAACTATAACTAAATTAGAATGTATATATGCAATAAATAATTGCACATAGAGAATACAAAATACCCAAGGAATAATCACTATACAGTGTCTCACATAAGTGATGGGACACTTGTGCTTTACAAAAGGAAACTAATCAAATAAATTAAAAAAACATGTACACATTTTTTTTGTGGGTGTGTTTCATACTTAAATTTAGTAAAGATTATTACATAACATACATTTTGTCAAAATATTAAAATATTAATTTAATAAAAATACAAATGTTTAGAACGGAGCAAAAAATAGCTCACATAAGTGATGGGACACCATTATATATGCAACAAAAATCGCCTGAAATAAGCAATAAAAATATTTTTTGGGGTTTTATTTTTACTTAAAAGCAATTGGCAATAATTTATAAAATCGTCTGCAGTATTTCTCTCCAGTTTGTTTTGGAATTTTTGTGTTTTTTAGCTCTGTGTAGTCATGAATGCTAAACGAAAAGAAACTTCGCCTGAAATTCGAAAATTAGTTATTAATTTGCATATTGAACGTGGAAAATCTATTAGAAAAACTGCTGAAACAGTTAACTTGAGTCGTTCAACAGTTTTCAATATCATTAAACGATATAAAAAGAATCATATGATTCAGGATAAAAGAAGACCTGGCTGACCATCAAAGCTATCCAATGGAATAAAGCGAATTATCGTTCGAAATATTAAAAAAAATCCAAGAATTAGTGCTTCAAAAGTTGCTGCTGATTTACAAGCATTATATGGAATAATTGTTAATCCTGAAACTATTAGAAGGGTAATTCGATCTGCTGGATATCACGGTAGAGTAGCCAGGAAAAAATTCTTCGTAAGTGAAAAGAATAGAAAACTCAGACTAGCTTTCGCAAAATCCAACATAAATAAGAATTCTGATTACTGGAATAAAGTTATATTTGCTGATGAGAGTAAATTTAATATATTTGGTTCTGACGGTAGAATCTTGGTGTGGAGAAAACCCAGGGAAGAACTTCGCAAACAGAACTTGGTACCAACAGTAAAACATGGTGGAGGAGGAGTTATGGTATGGGGGTGTATGTCGTCCGCTGGAGTTGGTAATTTTGTTTTTATTGACAGTATAATGGATCAGTACAAGTATATTGATATTTTAAAGCAAAATTTGAAATCTTCAGCACGAAAATTGAACCTTCATAACGATTTTAAATTCTACCAGGACAATGACCCCAAGCACACTGCTCTGAACGTTAGACTCTGGCTGCTATATAACTGTCCTGAAATAATAAAAACACCACCACAATCTCCAGACTTAAATCCCATAGAGAATATTTGGCAAGAATTGGAATCAAGAATTCGCAAACACACCATTTCTTCAAAACAACAACTAAAATCGGTGCTTCAAGAAGAATGGGGTAAAATCACTCCAGAAATCACAAAAAAATAGTCGAATCCATCCCAAAAAGATTAAATCATGTTTTAAAAGTAAAAGGAAATCCAACAAAATATTAAAACCTTTTAAAAAGTAAAATTTGTGGATAAATATTTGATGGAAAAGTAAGTGTCCCATCACTTATGTGAGCCATTTTTTGCTCCGTTCTGAACAATTGTATTTTTACTAAATTAATATTTTAATATTTTGACAAAATGTATGTTATGTAATAATTGTTACTAACTTTAAATATGAAACACACGCAAAAAATTTTTGCACATGTTTGTTTATTTATTTTATTGCAGTTTCTTTTTATAAAGCACAAGTGTCCCATCACTTTTGTGAGACACTGTATATAAATCTTAATGCAGTAAAACAAATTAATGTTATTGTCAATTTTTGAGCACAATGCAATCTTGAAAACTTCTGTTTTAAATTATTTATTTCTTAGAAGCTAATAAAATTTAAAATACTTAACAGAAATAAAAAAGGAATTAACATTACTTACATAACAGATAACAAAATTTTAAAATAATATTTCATAATAATAATAGTAATAAAATACATGCGTAATAATAGAAAAAAAATGACTGAATGAAGTATATGAAACTTACCTGTAATCCCCCCCCCCCCCCCTTAAAAAATAGAGCTGGCAAGTTTGTATATCAGTAGAAGCATATAAAAAAAAGTTTAAAGCTAATCTAGCATAGTTTTATGAATTGTTAATAAAATTCACATACAATTGGTTAAAAAAAAAAAAAAAAAAAAAAAAAAAAAACTAGAACAATATATTATCTGAACTTATGTATGATTTTTTAAATTCTAAAATTTATTTTAAAATTCTGAAATCTTTTATAAAATGCAGAATTAATTAATGTAAATTTGAAAGTTCTGAGAAAGTGGCAGAACTGGGCAACGCTATACATACAAATTACACTGTATGCAATAAATAATTGCACATATAGCATAAAAAATTTTATTTAAAAAGTCAAATTTAAATTTAAAAAGTCTGATTTAAATAAAATTGCAATTTAAAAAAGAATTTAACATAATTTAAAACAACAGACATATTGAACAAGGGAAAACAATAAACTTGGTAATTGTAAATAAACATTTAATAGAGAGGAAATTTCGCCAAAAAGCGCCAATCGGTTAACAATTGAAATAGTATTTGGTTAATTTTATGACTAATTTGCTTAAATGCATGAAAATTAAAGAATTTACTCATGTATTTTAAGAGATTGGTGAATATTTAATAAAAAATTATTTTTTTGGTGGAATTTGGGATAGTTCAGCTTTTAATGTTAGATTCCGGTAGTAAACAAATACGATCAGTGCCGTAGCGAAAGAAAATTTTTGGGGGGGCAAAAGGTAAGATTGGCCGACTCAAAAATGTTTCAAATCCGACTAATGTAAAATAGTTAATCTGTCGCATTATTTCTTAATTAATAGTTTTTACAATTAATTTTAACTGATTAATTATAATTGATAATTAAAAATAAAATATATGATTTTGTATTCCTAAAATGTTTCTTAGATATAACTCAGTAATCATTTAAAAGATTTACCAAGAACTTTACTGGAGAAGAGAAAAAAAAAGAAAGAAAGAAAGAAAATATGTATTGATAAGAGAAAATCGTACAGTTATATTTGTGAAAAACACATTAGTTTAGAATGATAGAGTGAAGGGAATCACTTCACTCTATCGGTAAACATCTAACCAAAGGAGCCGAGTTTACAAAAATTTCAGTAGAGGCACAGACATTTCGGCGCGACAGGACAAATCCGTCTCCTCCTTTTCTAAAAGTTTCAGAAATGGTGATCTTTTTTAAAGTGACAGTGTTTGGAGCGCCCTGTAGCGCGATCTAATAGCCAAAAGGGCACCAAACTTGGTATTTAGACTAATCGAGACATGGGAAAAAGGATTCCGTGAAAAAAATTTAGTTCCAAAAGTCGCCGCTAGGGCATTTTGTGGCGCTGCTGTAGCTTACAATAACGAGAATTAGCATAAAACACGGGTATCAAAGAAAAATGCAAATGTTATGCGATGACAGCGCCAGTAACAGGGGATATAAAAGCAAGTAGTAGACAGCTCTGACAAATAATCTCAGCTGAAGTAAACGAGCTCCAGTGGACATGCCTCTCACGTTACCGGAACGTGCGTTACTGGTGAAGCTGTATTATATGAAGCAATGTAATGCATCCGCAGCTCTTCGGGAATTTCGAACCAGAAAAAAATTACGAAAGGGGCGCCTTTATCGCTGAATGGTCTTAAGAAAATGATTAAGAAGTTCGAGGAAACTGACCATTCGCGCTGGGAGAGGACGTAAACAAGTATCAGAAGATGTAACAACTGATGTGGCAACTGCAATTGTCGAAGGATCGCAGGGAACCATTGCTGGTACTAGCAGCACCCGGGGTGTCGCTCGACAATTGGACATGAATTATTCAGGGCTAGCACTAGGATTTTTCAAAATTTTAGGGAGGAATTTTAGGAATTTTTTTCAAAATTTTAGGAAAATTTTAGGGGCATTTGCGATATTTTTAACATTACAAGTATGTAATAAAAGTATTTTCGTGCTAGTCAGGCACATGTGGTACACTGCCAAAGAATATTCCCATTATTCCAATGAATTCAGCCCTTGTTCCATGTGCTTGTGTTGTTTGTTGCGAATGAGGGCATTTAAATTTGCACAATAACCGGCTTCATATTACAAACCGTTTTGACAGCTTATGCTTACTGCAATTATATTAATTAGAATTTTGAATTACTGGAGCATTGAGCCTGACCAGAATGAATGCTCTCTTTCTCTCTCTTTTGGATGTTCTTGGTGAACCTAGAGAACAAGAGGCAGGAAGCAGGGGTGATTATGAGAAAAAAAAATTCTGAAGCTAACAGAAAAACTTCTGAAAGGTTTTTTTCACACTTCTTTGTCGAAATTTGCATTTTTTCCGTGTTTTTATGACGAAACATTCATTTTTTCGCGATTCTTTCATGAAATTTGCCTTATTTGCACGATGTATTGACAAAATTCCATGTTTTTTTTTCGTGATCTTTTGACGAAATTAGTGTTTTTTTCGTGATCTTTTGATGAAATTAGTGTTTATCATGATCTTTTGACGAAATTCGTGTTTTTTTCGTGATCTTTTGATGAAATTAGTGTTTATCGTGATCTTTTGACGAAATTCGTGTTTTTTCGTGATCTTTTGACGGAATTCACGGTTTTTCGATAACTTTTGTCGGAATTCGTGTTTCTTTCGCAACCTTTTGACGGAATTTGCTTTTTTCACGACCTTTTGACGGAATTTGCTTTTTTCCGCGACCTTTTGACGGAATTCGCATTTTTTCGTGATCCTTTGATGAAATTCGTGTTTTCTGCAATCTTTTGACAAAATTTGCGATTCTTAGATGAAATTCACGTTTTTTTCCGCAATCTTTTGACGAAATTTGTATTTTTGTGCGATCGTTTGACGAAATTCGCCTTATATGCATGATTGATTGACAAAATTTCGCGATCCTTCAACGAAATTGGCGTTTTTTTTTCCACAATTTTTTGATGAAATTCACGTTTTTTCCACTATTCTTAGACGAAATTATCTTTTTTTCCTTGATTTTTGGATGAAATTGGAGGGGTTTTTCACGATTTTTTTTAAAATCGAAATTTACGTTTATTCCACGATCTTTTTAAGAAATTCTAATTTTTTTTTTATCCAAGATGTTTTTAAAAAATTTACGATCCTTTGAAGAAATTAGTGTTTGTCGCGATCCTTAGATGAACTTTGAGGTTGTTTTCAGGATTGTTTGTTGAAATTAGCTTTTTTTCCCCCACGATATCCTTGGATGAAATTTTAGTTTTTTCCCCTATTCTTTGTTGAAATTTGTTTTTTCCCGCAATCTTTTGATGAAATTTGCATTGTTTTAGCGATCTTTTGACGAAATTTGCGTTATTTTAGTGATCTTTTGACAAAATACGTGTCTTTTTCGGTGACCATTTGTCGAAATTCGCGATATTTTTCGGTGAAATTTTGTCGATCTCAAATTTTTAGGAACAAGAAGAAAATTTTAGGAATTTTAGGGGATAAAATAATAGTTAGGAAATTTAGGAATTTTAGGGGGAATGCTTGCCCTGATTATTCCACGGTATGGAGAGTTTTGCGGCGCGTTTTATTGGATTTTACCCCTACAAATTCAGCCTCTTGCACGAACTGAAACCAAGTGATTATGATAAGCGAGTGACATTCGCTCTATCGTTTCTTGCCAGGGTAGAAATTGATAATGCTTTCCCATGGCACATTCTGTGGGGAGATGAGTGATATTTTTATCTCAGTGGGTTCGTAAACACACAAAATAGCCGAATTTGGGCTTCTGAGCATCCCCACACCGTGCATGAAATCCCATTAAATTCCCCAAAAGTCACTGTTTGGCGTGGTTTCACAGCCGAATTCGTAATTCGGTAATTCTTTTTTGAGACCATCACTCCGACAGGACCCGAAACGTGCACCATAAATACAGAAAGGTAACACGAAATGCTGCAAACGTTTGTTATTCCACAACTTCAGCAAAGAAACCGTCTCCAACAGACAATCTTTATGCAGGATGGTGCTCCGTCACATATTGGTAATAAGGTAAAGCAGCTGTTGCGCCAAACCTTCACTGATGATAGAGTCATAAGTCAGAGTTTTCTAGTTGCATGGCCGCCTCGTTCCCCTGACCTCACGCCATGCGATTTTTGGCTCTGGGGTTATTTGAAATCTCAAGTTTATGTTGGTAGAGTATCAAATTTGTCTATTCTAAAGGACAACATAACAAAGACAGTGCGGAATATTCCTCGTGATATATTACGTACGGCTGTGGAGAACGTTGTGCACAGAATGCACGGTGTTATTTCTGAGAACGGTGCTCACATTGAAGGTGGTCTAATTGCTCACCGAGGAAGTTAATGTAGTAAATAAACATTAATAATTTAACTGTACGATTGTATGTGTTAGTATTTTTCTTTTCTCACATTTATACATTGCAATGCGCCACAAAATGCCCTAGCGGCGATTTTTGGAACTATTTTTTTTTCACGGAATCCTTTTTCCCATGTCTTGATTAGTCTAAATACCAAGTTTGGTGCCATTTCGGCTATTAGATCGCGCTACAGGGCGCTCCAAACACTGCCACTTTAAAAAAGATCACCCTGTATATTATTGTGAAAGTCGGAAGTTTTAGAATACCGACAATGAAAATTAGTGCAGAAAATTAGTGCAAAACTGGATTTGCAGGATTATCTGGAGATCATAACAAAAGACTTTTATCTACACCAGACCTGACACCTTTTCTGTATCTATCCCTAGTGGTCTGGGCCTGGAAAGAATTTTGCTTTACGTGTGAAGATTTGTCTTATAAAGAAGATATTTTCTGTTACTGAATGAATATTAAAAAAAAAAGTAAGATGTCTTTTAGGTATTAAATGTTAAATGCACGGATATTTTTTTAATTTATTCATTTTCTTTTTTTAAATAGTTTTAAAAATTCTTCGTTTTTATTTTGTAAACGTTCCTAAAACAGTTCCAAAGGGCATAAACATCATATCGTTGCTAGAACCCACTATGTATCAAGTATAAAATTTCTTGAATTTTCTTAAGCGACTTTCGCATTCGGTCGACCTAGTTTATATATTGATAGTTTTTATCTATGTAAGTTGCGAGTGTTAGTTACTGTAGGACAAATTTCTGATATTTTCAGATCAATAGATCAGATTCATTTTTTTTCCTATTGGCGTATGTATCGAAGGCCGACTTAGCTTTTCCATGTGTGGGTAAGGTATAGTATATGTCCAACATTTCCGGCTCTGCAGACAAGATTTATACATGATAATTTTTTTTCAGTGGGTAGGCCGACTAGCTATTTTATTTATGTGTTTCGAAAATGTGACAGAACACGTGACTTTCATACCGGCTGACCAGATAGATCTATTGAAACCATTACTTTTTTTACTCATAACCTATCTATTGACAGACCGACTAGCTTTTGCCATATGATTATAAGGGTGTAGTGAAATGCATTCTGAAGATTTAAAGTCCTGCCAACCAGAATTTCTCCGAATTGTTTTTTTTAATCGGCCTACTGACATACTACAGAGACTCTAATTAAATCTGCTGATAAGCCGACTGAATCCTTTTACCAGACATTGGGGGGGCAGCTGCCCCCCCTGCCCCCCCGCTCGCTACGCCCCTGAATACGATAAATTATGGAATGTAACTTCAGACACATTTTTGCTTTGAATAGTCCCAAATGTATTTTGCATAAACTATTACGAACCATAAAAGAGAGAAAAAAAATATAAGTTACAAATGAAGTCAACTTACTCTTGAGTTTGGAGTTACTATGAAATCCTTTCGGCAAAGTGCTTGCAGCCATCTTCGCTGTAAGTCGCCATCTTTTGGAAACGAAAAAACGGGAACTTTTGGTCCACCTTTATAATTTCCTTTACAATTTATAGCACAACACCTGTAAGGCATTCTTCGGGACGACTTTACCTATGCTTGACCCAGCCAAATATGGCGATAAAACAGGTTTAAAAAAGCGATAAAGTCTTGGCGATGGTCAGAGCGATAACTTGCTTTGGGTGGTTGAATAATGCTAGCCAATAAATACGCCAGCAGTAAGTACGTCATTGAATTTCTGTTTCCAGGAGTGGGGGTTGAATAAAGGAAACATCTGTTCGACGGGTAATAGTGAATGAACGTATCAGGTTCTACGGAAAAGGTTGTGTTTGAGATCTAATTGGTTCCTGAATGATAATAGACTGCTAGAAATAAGAGATCCTTTAAAGGGTCACATTTTTAGCCACGATTATTTTACTAAGACAAAAATTTCATTTTATTTTGAAATGTGATTCTTAGTGAACTTAACACTTAAAAGTTATTTTATATTAAAGTTATTATGATAAAAATGGGTTACGGTTTTAAGCAATCAATATTCAGAAATGATTTTCATTTAGTTTACTCACTGTTTTCTGGGCAATTTTCACTTATTTTCTTTAAAATTTATGTGTTTTCTTAGCTATTATTTTTGTTTGTTGAAAATGCATTACTAAAATAAACAAGTTGGAAATTGTACGTCAAACGTTACAAACGAGGTGCGTTCGTACGCACGTTTTAGAATTAAATTCATGATATCCCGTGCGTAGAACGGGTTAAACAGCTAGTTAAGTATATATTTTATGACACTGTTCATACAAATATCTTAACTAGTTATATAAATATTCAGATATATATGTATCAGCTAGTTATATAAATATTCAGATCTTGATGATTTTTAATTCTGTGAAATGAATTATATCGTCTGCAGATTAATTTCTGTCATAAAATAAGTATCTCGGTCGCTTGACGATTTAACATCCATCGGAAGCTCCTATAACAAAAAAGCACCGATTAAAAAAAAAAAAAAAAAATTTCTTAATAAATATTTTTATTAATATCTCCTAAAGTTTTGATTCGATTTTAATAAAATTTGAAATGTCTCGACAAAATTCTGCAAAGATAATATATTTTAAATTCCAAACCATTTGGTTGGGTAGTTTTTGCGTTGTTATATGCGGACAGACAGACAGACAGACGGACGGACCAAACGACGACTATAGGTGCTACGTATTTATATAATTACGAACGCACCTAATAAACGCACCTTCAAAAATACAGAAATTTGTTGGCTGCATCAGTTTTTTTTTTTTTTTACTTTTCTCAATACAAACTGATCTATGTGAAATCAATTTATACTAATAAAAGGAAGTTTCGCTCTTTGTGTGTGCGATGGCTCGCGAAATCTGCCGCACGTTACAAATATGAAAAGTTGGTGGTGGGTTGACCAAGGCAGGTCTTTATGCATCTGTCGCTCAGTTTTTTTAAGATCCGAGCTCCTTGGAGCCCATTGTAGTTTTTGTGCCCTAAATTATTAATATAACGTCCCTTTTTATCCGATCTTCGTTTTTGGGATCCTTTTCCTCATTGGGATCCATTTCCTCATTTAGTCCAACCCCCCCCTCCCCATTTTTACGTTCCCGTTAAGGCGACAGATCACCTTTAAAATGGTCAAAAATTCAATTTCAAGATTTTGATGTCAGTAAATAGTGCATTTTATTCTGAGTAAAAAAGTACCAATGTTTTTCAGAGGCGATAATTATTGACGAAGAAATAAAGTAAAACGCAATCGTCATTCTTTGTTTTTGAATGGGGAGTGAAAACTTTAAATCCATTTAATTCACAACAATGATTTTCAAACTTGCGCGCACGATTTCTCCAAAAATAATTTAGATAGAACTTCAAAATTTTTCGAACTTATTAATGTTGCAACAATGAACAAAATGAACTAGAATCTTTTAATTTGATCAATAAATTAAAAAATAATTAACTGTAATTAAATTAAAAACGCATTTTGAATGCGCTTTTCGATGAATTACAGTTAATTATTTTTTAATTTATTGACCAAATTAAAAGATTCTAGTTCATTTTGTTCATTGTTACAACATTAATAAGTTCGAAAAATTTTGAGGTTCTATCTAAATTATTTTTGGAGAAATCGTGCGCGCAAGTTTGAAAATCATTATTGTGAATTAAATGCATTTAAAGTTTTCACTCTCCATTCAAAAACCAAGAATGACGATTGCGTTTTACTTTATATCTTCGTCAATAATTATCGCCTCTTAAAAACATTGGTACCTTTCTACCCAGAATAAAATGCACTATTTACTAACATCAAAACCTTGAAACTGAATTTTTGACCATTTTAAAGGTGATCTGTCCCTTTTTAAGATCCTGGGCCGGTAGGGGCCCCTTGAAATTTTTGCTCCTTAAATTTTTAATTTGTCCCATTTTAATCCGATCTTCTTCGGTTTTGGGATTTTTCTCCTTTTAGTTATTCCTACATTTCTTCATGCCAGTTAGGACCCCGGGCCCGGTGCCTCTTTAACTTTTTGTGAGGCATGTATTTTTCATTCCCCTAATTATGTCACCATCTCAATGCATAACTTTAAAGTTTAGTCTTGGACTCCTGTCCCCGGGCCACAACCCTCATATTTTTTATTGGGGTCCTAGGGCACTTTTGTGGCCATTTCTTTAAAATTTTATTCTAATGATAATTTATACCTTATGCTTAATTTCGACTAATTGAAGATCTAAAGTGCTAAGTACTAGAATCTTTTGATCTTTTCTCATATTTCCCTGCTCAAAACTATCAGTTGTCATCTTTTGGGCCCGCTACTATAGCTCCTTAAAAACTGTCCGATTGACTATCTTTTTTTTTCTAACAACTTTTTAGGACTTCCAGGTACTACTTAAACGACAAAAAAATTTATCGAACCTCAGCTACCATCAATTTTCAATATTAATCTCCTTCTTAAAACACTTGTTTCAGCTTCTTTAAAGAAAAAAAAATCATACGAACTTGAGTTCTGTTTAAGGTTATTATCACGGCCTGGGTAACGCAAGGCCAGTTAGTTAGTTGTTGAATAAAATTTATTTCTAATTTAAGGACATTCTGGAAAAAGACCCACATTCAATCCTATCTTTGAGTTATTTTTTCTGAAAGTCTTAAACTGAATATCTGAATTTTATCGTAAATATCAATCTCAATTTATGATCTAAAAATGAAATACAGATAGATCATTTCTTTTGAATAAAATTATTATATCGACATTATCTAACTACGTTTGTGTCAAACGACGCAAATTTACTTTTTTGGATTAGAAAGTGCTTTTTAAGGTATACATCACATAAAGAAAATACATTCAAATTGCAACAAATAAATTTTACGTTATTTAAGTAATCGAAAAGTAGGTAGAAATTTTACTATAATCATTTTATGCATATCTATGCAAAACAATTCATCTATCTTTCAAAAGATTTTTTTTTTTTTTTTTTTTTTTTTTTTTACAGTGTACACAAGCAGTAAAATCCTGTTTTGAGAAAAACGCATGCAAAGTGGAAAATAAATTTAAGTCAGTGTTAAAGTATACATTCATAATTTCAACATGACAGTTTTAATTTGATTATTTTCATGCAGTTTGTTTTATTCGAAACAATTTTTTTGAAATATATATCTATTTAAAATAACATGGATTTTTTGAGGGTTTAAAACTGATCGCGATCACTACTCTTAAATGTTGAATTTTAAAAAGGGCTCGGTTATAATAATTTTCGATAAATTAGAAAAAGAAAACATTTATTATTGTTATACGAACTTCTCAGATAATTTTTGATTCAAACTGTCACATACAGTTGCGTGTGTTTAATTTTAGTTAACTTTTGAATTTTTTTTTTAAAATATATTTAACTAACCCATTACCTGCCGCATTTGCTTATTGTTAAATTTTTTTATGAGAAATAGTTCTTATCTTATAAGAAATAGTTCATACTATTGACATACTGGGAGGGGGGGGGGGATTGTATTAGAAGAATTGTAAAACTATCAGCAGGAATTATATATGTTAGAGGTCTGCACGGGTTCGGAACAATTTTCCTTCAAGAGACTTGGCCCGGAACTTACATTTTTCTATAGGCCCGGGACGGGTAGAGACCGGTCATAACTCTTTCCGGGCCGGCTCGTACCCAGGCCTTACTTTTTCCTGCAGACTCGGACCGGGTCAAGCCAGACTTCTTTTTTTCGTGTCGAGCCGGGCCCGGACTTCATTCTTCCTAAAGGTCTGTATGGCCGAAATTTTCAGGCATGGTCCCGACTCCCGACCCAGCTCGAATGAAAATCAGTGGCCCGACCCGTGAAAAAATAAGTAAAAGTTGGCGCGGGCGAACAATTTTTGCAAAAAATGAATATTTTTTTAAATCGTCATTATTCTACAATTAAAATTTATTCTTTTTAAAGAATAGTACATATATTTCTAGACATTTTAATAAGTAAAGTACAGTAAACCTGTAAAAAGGAACATGTCTGAAGGCTATGACGGAATTATGTCTTAAACAGAAAAATGTGTTGACCCATGCAAAATGAACATAATACGTGAGAAAAGAGCATAATATATTAACAACAGACGATGTACCTGAACCTGGCTATAACGGATTTTTATTCTTTGCTATGAGATTACACCTCAGAAGATTTTATTGCATAGCATTTTTCAGATATTTACGTCTCCAAGCCATGGAATACGGATTAACGATATTAATGATAACTCAGACATTTACATACAAATAGAGATTCACAAAAGAAAAAATATATATATAGTTTACATGGACACAGGCAGGAATAAATCTAGGGAGGGGCAGTATTTTGAAACAGATGTGCTTGAACTTTGCAGCACTGGTCGCTTTAAAAAAATAAGAATATAAACACGAAAAAAAAAGCTAAAATAACTATTTTTTGTCAGAATTCCTCGTACAAGTCAATTTTTAACCATATCGGTGTAAAAATTTATGTTTTGTAGAAATTCAGTCGGGTGGGGCCGATTAAATTTTTGTACAGGTCAAACCAATAATTTTTTTGTACGGGCTCGGGCCGAACTTATATCTTTTATACCGAGCCTGACGGGGCCAACAATTTTTTTTCTACGGGTCGGACAGGGACTGGGGCGAGAAATTTCGGCTAACATATGTATATATATATATATAACAAATATATGTAATTGGATATTATAAGGAAACAAAGGTATAACTTGCATGATTTTTTTCTAAAATGGGAAAAAAAAATCATGAAATAAAAATATTACTATTTATATTGCAGGGGCAATACGACTACAATATACAGTCACTTCTCATTCTTTGTAAAGAATTACATTTTATAATTTAATTTTTTTTTATTATAAAAATTGCTACTGGCAACCAAAATAATTTAATAGTTAAAACAAACATTGTAGTTTTCAAGAAAAATATTGTTATTGATTCAAACATTTATTTTCTAAGAATTAAAAAAAGTACTTAAGGAATGGTGCATTTTCGCACCACCTGCACGGAATGGGTTTTAACAATATTTGATTAAATTTTCAGTTATTGCAATCCAGTAATGCAAAATACTTATTTAATAATGCGTCAAAGCCTAAAATTTTCTAAAAAATAATCCCTAATGATGAATGAAAAAAAAACCTTTAAAAATTACCTCGTTTTAACGCAATTTTAATTTTGCTCATTTTTTTATAAAATGAAAGAAATATATTTTTTAATATGTTGCACATTTGCATGTCATGCTAAGTACACAGTTAAAATAAATAAATAATAAATTAATCAAATAATACGAAAAATACTTGGTTTGATTCGGTTATATTAAGGGGACAGATCACCTTTAAAATGGTCAAAAATTCAATTTCAAGTTTTTGATGTCAGTAAATAGTGCATTTTATTCTGAGTACAAAGGTACCAATGTTTTTCAGAGGCGATAATTATTGACGAAGATATAAAGTGAAACGCAGTCGTCATTCTTTGTTTTTGAATGGAGAGTGAAAACTTTAAATGCATTTAATTCACAACAATGATTTTCAAACTTGCGCGCACGATTTCTCCAAAAATAATTTAGATAGAACCTCAATTTTTTTCAAACTTATTAATGTTGTAACAATGAACAAAATGAACTGGAATGTTTTAATTTGGTCAATAAATTAAAAAATAATTAACTGTAATTCATCGAAAAGCGCATTCAAAATGCGTTTTTAATTTAATTACAGTTAATTATTTTTTAATTTATTGATCAAATTAAAAGATTCTAGTTCATTTTATTCATTGTTACAACATTAATAAGTTTGAAAAAAATTGAGGTTCTATCTAAATTATTTTTGGAGAAATCGTGCGCGCAAGTTTGAAAATCATTGTTGTGAATTAAATGCATTTAAAGTTTTCACTCTCCATTCAAAAACAAAGAATGACGACTGCGTTTCACTTTATATCTTCGTCAATAATTATCGCCTCTGAAAAACATTGGTACCTTTGTACTCAGAATAAAATGCACTATTTACTGACATCAAAACCTTGAAATTGAATTTTTGACCATTTTAAAGGTGATCTGTCCCTTTAAGGCCTTAATTTACATTAATTAGATATAATAATTATTGAGCATTCGAATTGCATTTTTGGCATGTTATTTTTACCTTACACCAACAATTCCTAAGATTTTCACCACAAAGACGTGCGTTTAGTAGATTACCTTAAAATAAGCTATTTGCCAAATTAAAAACAAGCCATGAGCATGACTAAAGATAAGATATTACTCTATCCGAAGATTAGTTTGAATATACCTCTGGTCATAGGTGTACTTGACAATTTTAACAAATAGTTGATTGAATGAAGCTTACGGCCTTTGTGTTATCCTGTTTGCCGTCTCTCCCACCATCCTCAAATCATGCGTATTCTTATTTGAATGAAAACTTGAACACTTCTGCTTTGTGCCTCTAGGCATTTTTATGTTTTTTTTCCGGAGAGGAAGAAGGAGAAGAAAGGTTAGGTTCCATTAGTTTTTCTTATCAGTTCTCTTTGAAGCACCTAAACTTCCTAATGACATTTTAAAGGAAGTACTCTTAAACGAAATTCATTATATCTTTTTTTCTTCACAGTCTCGATCACACACAACATTTCGATTAGCCTCCCTCAATTTGGCGCCCCTTGGCAGCGACGCAATTAGTTAGTCCTAAGGGAATAGCAATAGTCATTGCGATAGAGTTATATAGCAGGGTGGTCCTTTTCCAGTTTCAAGGAAGGCATTTCTATCAAAGAAAGCACTTTATCCACCGATACGTTACTCTGATTATAAGTTTTTTGTTTGTATTCTCCTCAAATAAAGAATACAGATGCCATTACGTGTGAAAATTTACCGCCCTTAGAAGGTCCCCTGCTTAACAGATCCATAGACCCACCTAATTCCAACCTAATTAAAAAAATGAAAAAAAAGTTCGGCCCGTTCAAAAAAAATATTGGCCCGAGCCCGGCCCGGTATAAAAGCTAAAAGTTCGGCCCGGCCCGAGTGAATTTATACACAAATTGATTTTTACGTCGATTTGGTTAAAAATTTGCTCATAATTTCATTAGTCAAAAATTCCTATCTTTGCCTTTTAACACTTTCCAACCTAGTTGAAAAGTGTTTATGACTTCGTATTGTCTGCCATATGGCCGTCTGCCGTCTGTCCGTGCTCTAACTCCCGTAAATAGGTTCGGATTGCCCTGCAATTTTTATATGTTATTGTCGTTATCTATAGCATGTTCCTTATTTCAACTGAAGTGTGTAGCACTTATAATTTTTATTACAAGGACACTCAAAAGTATTCCGTTACATTACGGTGTATGGGAAAAAATCATTTGCGGTTTATTTTAATGATGTTACACAGCTTCAAATACATTGTAATTGATATATATCACTAAGGTGTATTACAAGAAGCTTAATATGAAATAGGGTGTGCATAGCACATATAGTTACTTTACAGGGACATTCAAAAGAATTCCGTTACATTACGTCTATGGAGAAAAATCGTTTACGGTTTAATTAAATAATGTTTCACTATTTTAAACGCATTGAAATTTATATATATCACTAAGGTGCGTTACAAGAGGCTTACAACAGAATATTGTGTGTATAGCAGTCATCGTTCATTTACAGGGACACACAAAAGAATTCTCTACTGTCTGTTAACAATAATTCCTGGAAGTGTGGTTTACGTTTCTGAACGCGATTTTAAATTGAACTCACTTTTTGTCTACTACTTGGTGTATATAAATTCTGTATTTCATATACAGGGCAGCACAAAAGTTCGTGAACACATTTCCGCTTAATGACAGGAACTCCAGAAGGAGAATTTTAAGCTGTGCTACGCGTTTCCTAACTAAACTAAAATTTAGCATACTATGTAGTATATATACAAATATCATATACAGTGCTGAATAAAAGTATTCGGATATTTTTCCGAATATTGTATGTGTTGCAAATTCCTGAAATTACGTTTTTAAATAGGTCATGCGTTTTCCAAATTGTTTACTTTCAGCTTATTAGACGGTAATGATTTGTAAAATTATTTTGGAAGTGTTGGAAAATTTTACATAATCTATGCTTGACGCATTTTTCATTCTTGTTTCTTTTTTTTTTTTTTTTTTTTTTTTTTTTTATAATCATTTTTATAGAAGTGCCGCAGTCTGCGATATTTATTTTTTCAATAAATCTCTATTTGTTGTATGTATATGTTTAAGTTATCATTAATATTGTTAATCCATATATTCCATGTATTGAAAGAAAAATGCTATACGGTAAAATCTTGTAAGATGGAATTGCATAGGGGAAAAATGTGAGTTATAGGCAATTTGCCTTCTTAGCAGGTGTAAATGTATTATAAATTATTTTCTTACGTATTAGTATATTCATTTTGAATGGATCAACACATTTTTCAGTTTAAGACAGGATTCCGTCATAAGCAGGTTCTTTTTCCCACGTTTCACTATATTTTAATAAGCGTATAAATCTACCATTTTTTTTTTTTAAAGAATAAATTTTAATGTTTAATTGTAGAACAATGGCGATTTAAAAATGTATGCATGTTTTGCAAAGATTTTTGTGCCAGGTCTTATTTTACTGACCTTCGAACGGACCAGGCCACGCTGCGCTGAGACAATGATTTTCTTCCTTATCAAAACCAGGACTGAAAATTCTCAACAACACGAAACTGTCTGAAATATTTTCTGATTCGTTTTTAACTGTAAATGCATAAAAGTGACAGATTTGACTTTTGAAGCGATTTAAAATCGATTGGTGTTTTCTATTTTTTGATAAATAAATTACTTATCGAGGTATAGGTGATTCTTGTCACGTGACGACAGGTTTTTAACCTTTTCCATGTTATCACGTCCTGAAATTTGATTCAAAACGCCAATTTTGTCAGTACTTTCTGAAAGATTTTTTCTTTTTTTTTTTCTTTTTTCTTAATGGAAATGCTATTCCATTACACAGTTTCTAAATAATAACATTTGCCAATTTTATGCGTTTCTGAACAAAATCGAATTCACAAATGCATTAGAAAGTAACTACTTTTGATTTGAGAAATGTCTTAACAGAGGTCGGACTGGGCCGGGCCCGTTTTCACTGATTTTTGCACGGGCCGGGCCAGGCTTTGAACCGAGAAATTACAAACGTGCCGGGACTAGTTAACTATGATTGAGAGTAAAAGAGTTTTCATTTATAACAAGGCATGCGTTTCACACAAAATTCGCAGATTTATTCGTATATAATAGATTTATTGTTTATTAATAAATCATAAACTAAGGAATCGAATGGCATTTTCCATCTTTTAATAAGGACAAAAAATCGTTCAGAAAATGCTGTCCAAGTTTTTGCTTTAAGACGATTTTCGATATTCTATAGCCCCAATAAAGGGCGTCTTGAGACATCAATAAATTATAATTCAATATGATATAACAGTTATCGAAAATGCGAAATGCTATATGATTTCAAATTTCTTTAACAATCGTCACTGCAAATTCCATGCATTTATTCATAAATAGAAGTCTGTGAATATATGTCAGCTTTGTTTTGCTGAGTTGAGGGAAATATTTTTGTAAACGTCTTAAGTGTTATAATATTGCATAGATTTTTTCAAATTCTAGTGCAAAGCATTTGAAAAAAGCAACATATATACTAATGTATTACTGATATATCAGTGTACAAATATGCTATTATCAAAACTAGGGAATTGAACCCGTGATTCCCCGGTTACAGAACATAAGTGAAAACCAATTTTTTCTAATTCTAATAGATTATTCATATTTAAAATATACATATTTAAACTGATTCATTAACACCGCCAAAAAGAATTTCTATTAAAAAAAATAATAATATATTCAAATAAATTTTGAAATTTAATTAAGCTATACTTCTGTATTAGCCGCATGCCTGGAGTTAATGGCAAAAGAATTCGTCCAAGATTTCGCTGCTGACTGCAGGTTTTATTATTATTATTATTATTATTATTATTATGAAAATTTTAACTGTTTAAGCGCGTAGTTCGAGAACATGTCAGTTAAATTTACATTTTTTTTGTATTATATTTATATTTATATTTTGATGAATTTTTTATTTCGTTCCTTAATGTTAGCCGGGAATAAATGTGGAACTATTTATATGTTTTAAATGCAAACGGATTAATATTTCGCAATCGGGCTGCATGTGATAGAGATAGATTTAAAACAAATTCATGCTTGGAAATTATTTTAAAACCTATAAAAAAAAATTTAATTTAAATACAGTTTTCAAAGAAATTGCATTTGTTTTCCTATTCGACAGTATAAAAAATGAAATTGTGCGACGTTTAGAAGTTTTAAAATATGCTGTCAAAACGAAATTTATCAGTCAATTCGTTGCTACCACTATCAAAATGACTTCAGCAATAATCAGACATGTGTTTGGTTTATAATATTGATTATTATTAACATTAAGCCATACAAAAACCAAACAAAACTTTCCACGTGAAAAATTCGACGGTTGTAGAAACACATTTGCAGTGGGGCGTTAAAAGCGCTAAAATAATGCGCTGAAAAGATTATTGACGTTTCAAGCTATTAGCTTAAAATTAACATAGACTTTAAAGTATTTTTGAAAGACAAATTCGAAAAATCTAAAAGCGTACGAATATGAAGAATTATTTCTTTCTATAATCTAGTATCATTTTTGGGAAGGAATTACAAAATGAGCCATTACAGGAAGGGGGTATTTTCCCATATGAAAACATTAAGTGCGATGGAAAATCCTTCTTCCTACTAACCCACCTTAAAACATGCGGGTTTTGTCCGATTGTAATTTTTGGACATTTTCTTGTGTGCGAATATTTATGATAACAAGAAAGAGAACAAAATGAAACTTTATATGCAGATAGTAATCCTGATGTCCAAAAAGAAATGGGAAAGGGAACAAACGAAGGACTGGCGACAGTGAAAAAAAAATTCAACATTGCACCAGTGGCGAGCCTACCCTTTTGCCAGGGGGCAATTCCATGTAGGTCTGTCCCGCTTAATGGGTTGTAGAAAAAGAAATTGTCCTTGCAACAGTACACAGTACAGCCATTTCAACAGCTTCGTTAATCTTATCTTACACATCTTGCAGGAAGTCCATAGATGTTAGCGATACCCCGTGGTTCACTGGGCAGTAAAAAATAACAAAAAAGTTTTATTGGAGAGATCCTGTCAATAGTCAACGTTTTGAATAATCTATCATGTGACGTGACAGACCGCGGCTCATCCTTGCACCTGTCAGAAATAAGATTCTTTTTTGTAATATAAGCATAGAAACGGCAACTAATTGGCTATGAAAATCAAAAAAGTAAGCGAAAGTTCTCTGAATAAAATGCTGTAGATCTTTTTTTCCTGTATCACCCGAATTCGGTTATATCAACCGAAAAGATCTCAGCTCCAGTTATTAATTTACCGTTTTCTTATTAGAAGATTAATTAGATATTTAAGATTTTAATTTTTAAACGGGCTTTTTTTAGCTAGAATTGTGTTTAATACCATTTTTTCTGTATTTTTTTTTTATTATTATAGAGATTTTCATTGAATTAATTTGGTTGAATAAATTACTAAAATTTTTATTTGTTTATTTAAATGCAAATTCGATTAATGAAAAATTCATTTTGGATTTTTTTTAAATATCTTATTTTATTATATATGTGTTTGTATACAGATAAAGAGATTCTTCTTGAATGGAACCATAAATATCCATTAATTCTTAACGTACCTGTAACAGTATCCCACTGCAACAACATCTTACATTTAAAAGAAATATTATTATTATTATTATTATTATTATTATTATTATTATTATAAAAAACTAGAATTTTTGACGTCTAGTAAAATTCAGCTTATAACCAATTTTTGAAATTTAAATTGGAAAAATGTAATTGCTAAAAGAAATATGATATCACTCAAACGATTTTATAATATTTTCTCCTGACAATGTGTACGGCGCTAGGGACTGGATCAGGACCGGTTACAGGTTTCCTGGGCCTCTGGGCAAATCAAAAGTATGGGACGCTACTAGAAAAAGTTTAGAAATCCGACGCTTATACGAATTACCGTATAATTGAATCACCCTTTTTTTTTGTATTTAAGAGCATATGTTAATTGTTGTTTATTGTAATCAGCACCCCCTCCCCCCCTCTCCTCTTAGTAAATCAGATTCTGCTTTACAAGCATGGTTAATGTAAAAGGTGGTTATTAAACTTTGATCTAATCTTATCATAAAAAAGTAATTCACTTGAGGGTATTCTGAAATTTTTCATTTTACCCGTTTAATAATCCCAATGTCCCTGATACATTTACAAACAAAATTGAAAACTTCAGCAAATTTCAACCAGGGTATTTAAGAATTAACAAGAACGAAAGATCATGCGTAAAGCATAGATTATGTAACACTTTCCAACACTTCCAAAATAATTTTACAAATCATTACCGTTTAATAAGCTGAAAGATAACATCTAAGTAAACAATTTGGAAAACGCATAACATATTAAAAAACGTAATTTCAGGAACTTCCAACACATACAATATTCGGAAAAATATCCGAATACTTTTATTCAGCACTGTATATGATATTTGTATATATACTACATAGGATGCTAAATTTTAGTTGAGTTAGGAAACGCGTAGCACAGTTTAAAATTCTCCTTCTGGAGTTTCTTTCAATAAACGGAAATGTGTTCGCTAACTTTTGTGCTGCACTGTATATGAAATACAGAATTTATACACACCAAGTAATAGACAAAAAGTGAGTTCAATTTAAAATCGAGTTCAGCAACTTAAAACGCACTTCCAGGAATTATTGTTAACAGACAGTAGAGAATTCTTTTGTGTGTATGATGTAAATGAACGATGGCTGCTATACACACGCTATTCTGTATAGTAAGCCTCTTGTAACGCACCTTAGTGATATATATAAATTAAAATGCGTTTAAAATAGTGAAACATTATTTAATTAAACCGCAAACGATTTTTCTCCATAGACGTGATGTAACGGAATTCGTTTGACTGTCCCTGTAAAAAAGTATAAATGCTACACACTTCAGTTGGAATAGGGAACATGCTATAGATAACGACAATAACATATAAAAATTGCAGGGCAATCCGAGCCTATTTACGGGAGTTAGAGCACGGACATACGGCAGACTGCCATACGGCCAGACAAACCGAAGTCATAAACACTTTTCAACTAGGTTGGAAAGTGTTAAAAAACGTTCCCTCCCCCTATAAAAGTGATACAGCTTTGAATATATTGAATTTGCTACCTTATAACCAACTTTTCATAATTTGAAAATTGCTTTTAAACACCAGTTTTGACTGTTCATATACGTATAATTTGTTTTAGAATATTAATGTCATAATCATATTTCGCATATAAAATTAAAATTTATAAAAATCGCAGTATGTTTGTGATGGTCAATACTAACGCCAAAGAATAATAAATGTGAAAAAATATTACAGACAGGCGATATGAGTAAAAATCTATGATTTAGAGGCAAACTTTACATCTTTATAATTCCTAAAATCCTTCATCGAATGGCTTCCAATTCGATATCCAGTTAAAATTGGACTACCCCCTGGTATTAACCATTTTTTAACACTTTGTAACATAGTTGAAAAATGTTTATGAATTCAGTTTGTCTGTCTGTTTGCCGTCTGTCAGTGCTATTGCCATACAATTGATATATGTTATTGAGATTTACTGTGGCATGTTCAGTATTGAACATGAAGTGTGTAGTCCTTATACTTCTAGTACAGGGGCACTCAAAAAAATTACATTACATTATGATCTATGGGGAAAAATCCTTTGCAGTGTATTTTAATGATGTTACACAATTTCAAATATATTCAAATAATTATACATCGCTGAAGTGCACTACAAGATGCTTATTATCGAATACAGCACAAATAGCACTTATAAATACTTTACAGGGTAACTAAAATAATTCCTTTATATTATGGTCTATGAGGAAAAATCGTTTGTGGTGCATTTTAATCGTGTAACACTATTACAAACATATTAAAATTGATACAATTTTCTAAGGTGCGCTACAATAAGCTTTTTGTAGAATATGGAGTGTAAAGCATTTATCATTCATTTACGGGGCCACACAAAAGTATTCGGTTACATAATTGTTTACGGGGAAAACAACTTTCATATATTTATGGAAACTTTTACTGAGGGGAGGAGGAGGGGGCAGACATGAAATTAAAAGAAATAAAACTTTACATACATAGATTTTAAAAAGGTTGAAATAAAGGCAAAAAAATGAAATTTTTTTTTTATCGAAAATTTTTCGTTAACTTTACCTTTACAAAGGAGGAGAGGGTAGAGTTAAGAAAGGCAACAGAAAATATGAGTCAAAATTTGGAGATTTTGTCCAAGAAAACACAATTTCACAGCAAAATTAAAAATGTTTTTCCAAAAATGATTTGAAATAAAATTTAGAATCTAAATTTATTGGTTATAATAGTTCTAAAAAATAAAAAAGAAAGAGAGAGAGAGAGAGAGAACGTTTTTACTCGGTCGACAATGAGAGACTTTAAAAGCCCAAAACAAAAGGACATAACAATGTAAATAATTTAGGATCCGATAGATTTTTTTTTTCACATTTTGATAAATGAATTCTTTAGTTATAACGACATCTTGAGTTATAAGGGAGTTTTTCTTATGATGATATTTATCGGGCTGTTGCGTGCTATTCAGAACTATTATTTTCACAGCATTTTCTAAAAGACCGCCTGCCTCTTTCAAAAAATGGGAGAATGTTCGTCTTTACAGTTTCTAAATAAAAGCATTTGTCAATTCCATGTTTTTATGAACGAAACTGAATTAAGAAATCTGTTAAAAAATAGTCAATTTGGATTCCAATATAAAAAGATTATACGACTATCTATGGACAAGAGTAGTAAGATAGTGGGGGTTCACCGGCAGAAGGCGCAATCCGCAATGAGGAATGGGGATTCCAGACTGAGGAACAAGGATTCCCCAAAGCGTAATGGGGAAAAGGAGGTGCCTTCTCAACCGGTAGTGCAATGTTCAGAATCAACCCTCTTTTTCACACAATAATCATTTCATCTCATTTTATTGGTACATCTGATATTTTATTAAAAAGGTTTGTGTGTAAGAGTATGTTTTAAAAAGCATATATGTCTTATAGTTATAAGTAGTTCTATGTGTGTGCGTGCATGTATGTGTGTGTGCGTACATGTATGTGTGTGTGTATCAAATAGTTCTCTTTATGTGTATATGTGTGTGTGTGTGTATGTATGTGTGTGCGTGTGACAAATAGTTCTCTTTGTGTGTGTGTGTGACTATCTGCTTGTTTATCAAAGTTTTAGAAATATTTTTCATGTTTTTATAACGAAAAAAAAATATGCGTTAGTTAGTTAAAAAGTTTCACAAATTAAAAAAAAAAATCTTTTAGAAAAAGTTTCACATTACTTAAAAAATTAAAAAAAAAAGTACTCAATAATAAAATCAACAATTTTTATTATAACAAAATAATTTACAGAAAGGTATTTACAGATCAAAATATACATCGCGATTTTGCGTTAGCAATACAAATCAACATTTTCTTCTTTATTACAAACGGTATTAATGTCATAATGGCCATATGCTAAACTGCTTATTCCATCATCCAATAAGTAACGCTTGTCGTCAAAGGGACTTAAGCTAATTTTATTTTGAGTTAATGTATATAGGCGATGGTCATCTTGGGCAATCCTTACCTGTTTCTCCATACTTGTTTTTTGTTGTTGGAGGCACTCCAAGTAGTCTTCATGTTTAATTTTCTGCCGAACAATCTGCGTAGATACGCCTTTTGCACGCTTCTTTTCGTCTTTAACAGATTTTAGAGAATACATTTTTGATTTCAGTCCGACAAACTCAAGGGCTAATTCACCATTAAGTTCATCCTTAAACTTTCCGAGCGTCTTCTTATTATCCTCAGAGTATAGACGATGAGATTTCGGGTATTCAGAAAAGTCAAACAACTCACGATGCTGCTCCAGATCCTTATAAATATTATTGGTTTGAATATGATACGTTAGGGAATCTGTATCCGTAAAGAGTAAAACTGCACGATCTTTGTATGTTTTCTTTATAAAATTGTAATGGAAATCATACATACAAAGTTTAGATAGTTCGAGTATAGAAAATCCAACATAGATGGGTCGGTTCATATGTATGCTAGTTTTTAATCTCTCCACAGCAGTCAAGTCTTCATCATAAGTTTTAAACGATTTAAAAGTAGGCGATGCTACTAATTTTTTGGCTCTTTTTTCACCGGTACAAAGCACAATATTTCTTCTTTTTCGTAGATTTTCCATGGTTTTACCAAAAACAGAATTGTTCATTAACTTAAAAAAGTCTTTCTCAAAAGAAGATTTTGCTTCTTTCCTTTTTTCGGTGTTGAAATTAATATATTTCTGTAACCATGGTCCCTGTTTAAATTTTAAAGCCTTATGCACAGCTGTAATTTTTAAACCAAGTTCTAAATAAAATTTGAGATTACGATAATGGGTTATATAATTTCGTTTATTATTTAAATTTGGTATAAGTTTAGGAGTTCCCACGAATTTCCTATTGTTAAGTAAGCTTCTTGCATGAGAAGACAGCATCTGATCCTCCACAGTTACTCTCTCAGGGGCGACAGGGTATTCATTATGCAAAGGATGTAAATGTTTCGGGTATTCCAAGTCTACCTCGAAAAGATACCCAATTTCGGAACTATCAGATAAAGATAGAACCCACTCTTCTGTCATATGACTTGTTTCACACCATTCAAAACCGCCGTAGGGTAAAAATTGGCTCATAGCCCACCCGTATAAGTTATTGGCATCCCAATACATAATGTAGCTGGGTGCCTCATTTTTCTTATAATCGGGCGTACCAGGGATGTTTGCTCGGGCATATCTTTTACTTATCATGCTAATGCCGCCTCTTATTCCATTTTCAACCATAAGCAACATATCTATATCACTGAGTAACTCTAAAGGTGTATCAGACATCTTCAAACAAGCCTGCCATGCTAGCCCAGGTGCTGTAAACAGGTGAGCAGGGTCAATTTCATAATACTGCTGACATAATTTCCTAAAGTTTTGAAACACGTCAGCAAGTAGTAGAACATCTGTCTTCACATAAAGGTTGTGATAATCACCAAGAGTCTTGATATCAAATGTTTTCCATACATTCTGGGCGTGTTGGTATTCCTTTTCACTTAGAGGCTCATTGGTTAAACTATTAAAAAAGGCAGAAGGCGGAGGAAGCTGCTTCTCAGTAAATTTTTCAAAGCAAGTAAAATAATCATAGGGGTAAACCCCTTTCCGTATAAGTAAAGATAAATTATTATTTCGGGGGAAATTTTCTTCAAGAATAGTGAATTGATCAGGTTGAAGGTTTTTAACAAGTTTTTCCAATGACGTAGGCAAAAATTGGAAAGAGTCTATAAACACCATCTGAATATAAGATGTAGGCTTTCTGATTTTAAAGGTGATATAGTTTTCCATAGAAGTAGCAATAACATCGATTTCATGATCTTTGAATTTTCCAAGTTTTGTCATAATATGATGACCATCATAGTTTTTCAAGTTATGGAATATAACAGGAATTGTTTTACACTGCTTATAGTTCAAGTTGCATTCCACATGTGCAGCTCCTCTGTATGCACCTGACAGGTGATCATGGTCACGTGTACGTTTCTCATCTAAAGTTTTCTTACAAATATGACAAAACTCTGCTTCTCGAAATGCCTTTTCTTCCTTGGGAGAAAGCTTCATAGGTTTAACATTTAGTAACTTTTGACCTAAAATTTCCTTCTCTTGCATCATTCGGTTTAAAAAATGATCAACACAGTTTCTACCCCGATATACCTGTGCTTTCTTCACACACGTTCCATCGGGTCCAATAACCACATAGGCATAACCACATGGCAAGTGATAGGTTGTTTTCTCGGTATAGGATGCTTTAGAAGAGGGAGGGGCTGATGAAATAGGTATAAGTAGACTCTCAAAATCCGCATAAATCGTATAGGCAACAGGATGTTGTAAACGAATGCCTGTAAACTTTAATATATTATCATTTTCACTAGGCATCTTTATAGCTTGTGCAACATGTTGAGAACAATATTCATTATGCTTATCCAATAGATCTTGTCTTGAAAATCGGTGTAAACATCGATAACAATAATAGCCAGCGGCTCTATGCTTGGTAAGATCACCTAAAAGTCTTGAAAAACTTCTTATCAAACAATAGTGTTGTTTTTCACCGTCACCAACCAATAACAAATTAATCACATCTTGATCTTTCTTTTCAGATATATACAGAGGGCAAACTTCGTCCTCTTCATAACCAAACACGTTAACCCGTAAATTGTTGAGTTGTTCAATAACAGGTATCTTCTGAAGGGGTACAGGGCATTCTACACTACCTAATTTAATGTCATGTTCATAAGGTCGATAATGTGAAACACGTTCAGGCTTTTTTGTATAATCTAAGTTTAGTTTAAAAGCCAAAAGACACCATACTAAGCATTTGTTATCTTCGTTTTTTATATTCAGCACTGCTTTTTTATCATCGAGTTTTTTAGACAAAGGAATATAGGAACTCGCAGCGAGGGGGTGATATTTAGCAATCTTGAGTTCTAAATGAAGAATTTTTCTAAGTTTCCAGCCAGAACCTCTTTGTACAAATTCTTCAAAGGATTTAATAATCTTCGAAAATCCTTCCTCAATATGCTGTGAAATAGTATCTTCTATAAGTTCGGTCATACACGAACATCGAAAATAACATTGAATTTCTTCAAACTCCTCATTATCAGTTAGACGTTCAAGTGATATTTTTTCTACCATATACCATTTAATTGCACCTTTTTCATGAATTTCACTTATTAAACGTTCTTGTATTTCAGTTTGTACATGGCTATGAAATACCTCTAAATCATTTTCCTCACGTTCATCAGGATGCAAAATCACTGTTTTGAACACATTAAGCGCATCAGAATACTTTGTGTTTTTCAACTTTGCATTAGATAAGTTCATTTTGCGTTTTACACTCACAAGAGGAGTGCGGGGGTGTTGAGTGCGTACATGTTGTCTCAGATCAAATTTTCTTCCAAACACTTTATCGCAATCACAGCAAGGAAATGTTGAATTCCGATGCGACTGTAAATGCTGCTTCAAATTATCCTTACGTGTAAAAGCTTGATCACATTCATCACACTTAAATGTAGACTGTCCATCAGTATTATGGATTTTCAGGTGTCTAATCAAGTCTGATTTCCTTCTAAAACACTTTCCACAAGTTTCACAGGAAAACGACTTTTCATTAAGATGAACCTTAACATGTTGATTTAAATTAGAATATGTTGTAAAGACTTTGTCACAGGTGGGGCAAACATGCTTCTTTTCCACATTCGTAGGGGTCACAGTCTTTAAAGAAACATCCTCTTCAACTTGTTGATTAAAATTTAAAGAACTTTGAGACATAGTATCCTTTTCTGAAAAAACTTCAGAGAATCCATCATGCTGTAACAATCCAACACTATCATGTGTTTTTAAATGTCTTTGTAGGTTTGATCTTCGATAAAAAGACTTCTGGCAGATATTACAACTATATAATTTCTCGCCAGAATGAATTTTCATATGTCGGTTCAGATTAGAAATGCTCGAAAAATCTTTATCACAGGTAAGACAGGTAAACATCTTCTTCGCAGATACAGAATCTCCGACAATCGAGGTTTCATCAATAGGCATATCAACATCCATAATATAAAATCAATAAAAAAAACTTTAACTCTTAATGACAAACAACAGCGATTCGCACTGATAAAAAGCGGGAGAAATTTAAAACACGTTTAACCACTAGCGATATGAATCCTCAAATGATAAAAATCCTAATTTTCCCCCGTCTATTTATACCGACCCGAAAGCAAAGTTGAGTTGTAGTATTGCTTGATATGATTGTTATCAAAACGCGTCATACGATTTCGGGGGCCTATAAGTTTCTTTCCCCTCTTTATAATATAGCATAATTAAACAGATAAACCCAAAGTATACAAATTTAAATTCGTAAACTATATTATATCACAAAATATAAAAAATCCTACAAAATAAAAATAGAATTTGGCACTTACCCCAAAAACACATCCACTTTAGTTGTTAGTCTGCACTTAACTAATCTTTCTTCCTTATCTATAGTAGGGGGCGCTGCCATCGCCGCGAGAGGCACTGCCCGTCTTCCGGTTTGTGACGTAGTTTCCGGTTCGAGATAAGAATAAACCTTAAATACACGCGCTTAGTCATTCTTCCATCCCTCTTTCGCGCTAGTAGTTGTCAGTTTCTTGTTTAGACGTGTGGGGTGACGTCATTACGTGTTTGCGATAAGAACAAGGTCACCCCTTATCAACAGGTAAAAAGCTGCGCTTCAGTGACGTCATAGGTATTATGACATAGCTGATAACGGTAAGATTAGCTGATAAGAATTTGTGCTAATCATCAATTTCCCTTCAAGTCATTGCATAAGACGGTTGAGCTCCAACAGCTGTATATAAGGTAAGAGTAATTTATATATTATAATAGGATTTTAAATTAATTTAGTAGATGTTACAATTTGATATTTAAAAAATTTCATGCTAAACGATATGATTATATGTTGTTCATCATACTAAATCCACAAATTTTAATTCGAAATAAATATTATTAAAATTATAATCTAAAATAAATTAGTTAAAATGACTAACAAATTTCAACAAAAGGAAGCTAATTATAAAAAGAAATGTACAAAGTTTATAAATTTACACATGTGTTAAACGCGATTACAAACCTTATCATAGGCACAAGTCTAATTCGACTAGCCTATTTGTTATAAGTTTAAGTATAAGTCAACATGTAAGATATTTGTGAAAAGGAATCTTATGATTTTTAATTTTCCAAGTTCAGTTTCAATCATATTGTAAAAGGCTAATTCAAACTTTGAGATGAATCTATAGTAAAATACTTAAATTAAAATGTATTTTTGATAGTTTAAGAATTAGAAACTACAACTTTGACTACTTTTTTAAATGTTTGCCTGATAGGAAACTATGATAACATGTCTATGTTTGAATTTTTTTTTATAACATACCAATGCCCAATTTTTTCTGACAACATGTCTGTGTTTGAATTTTTCTGATAACATGTCTGTGCTTGAATTTTTCTGCTAACATGTCTGTGCTTGAATTTTTCTTATAACATGTCTATGTTTAATTTTTCTTATAACATGTCTATGTTTGATTTTTCTCTTCTTTTTGAAATGTATAAACTAATATACGTGGCTTTCGATTTCATTGAAGAGAAAAGTGATCGATCAACTTTATCAAACCATTTGAATGTTAATATTTTTAAACGAATACGATAATCAGATAAAAATATATGTAGCTAATTCATATTATTCCACTAAACATTGCAAAACAAAAAACTTTAAAAAAAATTTTATACTTCAGCATTCAAAAATTGACAATATTCACATCCTAATACTAAAAAACAATCCTTATCTTGGAGTATTTCCTGTAACAAAATCTAAAAATTTCATATCAACAATACCCAAGTTAAAAACTTTACCTCTGAACCTAATACCAATTTTGAATCTCAGAATGATAAAACTCAGAATTTTTTTAGAAAGTTACTTCTAAAACATCTCATAGATGGCGCTGTTGAAAAAATCAACTCAAAGTTGTTTAAAAAACATTAATAAAATAAATCTAACTTTAAACTATCATCAAACTCCCCAAAAATCACTTCCAATTATAAATATTCTAAAATAATTAAAACTTATAAAATCGCTCATAGGGGGCGCTGCTGCGAAAAAATCATTTCGAAACTTGTTTAAAATACATTAAAAAACTAAATCTAACTTTAATCTATCATCAAACTCCAGAAAAATCGCTTCCAATTATAAATATTCTAAAATAATTAAAACTTCTAAAACCGTTCATAGGGGGCGCTGCTGCGAAAAAATCATTTCGAAACTTGTTTAAAATACATAAAAGAAAAAATCTCACTTTAAACTATCATCAAACTCCAGAAAAATCACTTACAATTAGAAATATTTGAAAATAATTAAAACTTCTAAAACCATTCATAGGGGGCGCTGCTGTAAAAAAAATCATTTCGAAACTTAAAAAAATAATTCATTACTTGATTAAAACATTTTCATAAAAAAATTTAAGATAGTGGGGGTTCACCGGCAGAAGGCGCAATCCGCAATGAGGAATGGGGATTCCAGACTGAGGAACGAGGATTCCCCAATGCGTAATGGGGAAAAGGAGGTGCCTTCTCAACCGGTAGTGCAATGTTCAGAATCAACCCTTTTTTCACACAATAATCATTTCATCTCATTTTATTGGTACATCTGATATTTTATTAAAAAGGTTTGTGTGTAAGAGTATGTTTTAAAAAGCATATATGTCTTATAGTTATAAGTAGTTCTATGTGTGGGCGTGCATGTATGTGTGTGTGCGTGCATGTATGTGTGTGTGTATCAAATAGCTCTCTTTATGTGTATATGTGTGTGTGTGTGTATGTATGTGTGTGCGTGTGACAAATAGTTCTCTTTGTGTGTGTGTGACTATCTGCTTGTTTATCAAAGTTTTAGAAATATTTTTCATGTTTTTATAACGAAAAAAAAATATGCGTTAGTTAGTTAAAAAGTTTCACAAATTAAAAAAAAAATCTTTTAGAAAAAGTTTCACATTACTTAAAAAATTAAAAAAAAAAGTACTCAATAATAAAATCAACAATTTTTATTATAACAAAATAATTTACAGAAAGGTATATACAGATCAAAATATACATCGCGATTTTGCGTTAGCAATACAAATCAACATTATCTTCTTTATTACAAACGGTATTAATGTCATAATGGCCATATGCTAAACTGCTTATTCCATCATCCAATAAGTAACGCTTGTCGTCAAAGGGACTTAAGCTAATTTTATTTTGAGTTAATGTATATAGGCGATGGTCATCTTGGGCAATCCTTACCTGTTTCTCCATACTTGTTTTTTGTTGTTGGAGGCACTCCAAGTAGTCTTCATGTTTAATTTTCTGCCGAACAATCTGCGTAGATACGCCTTTTGCACGCTTCTTTTCGTCTTTAACAGATTTTAGAGAATACATTTTTGATTTCAGTCCGACAAACTCAAGGGCTAATTCACCATTAAGTTCATCCTTAAACTTTCCAAGCGTCTTCTTATTATCCTCAGAGCATAGACGATGAGATTTCGGGTATTCAGAAAAGTCAAACAACTCACGATGCTGCTCCAGATCCTTATAAATATTATTGGTTTGAATATGATACGTTAGGGAATCTGTATCCGTAAAGAGTAAAACTGCACGATCTTTGTATGTTTTCTTTATAAAATTGTAATGGAAATCATACATACAAAGTTTAGATAGTTCGAGTATAGAAAATCCAACATAGATGGGTCGATTCATATGTATGCTAGTTTTTAATCTCTCCACAGCAGTCAAGTCTTCATCATAAGTTTTGAACGATTTAAAAGTAGGCGAAGCTACTAATTTTTTGGCTCTTTTTTCACCATTACAAAGCACAATATTTCTTCTTTTTCGGAGATTTTCCATGGTTTTACCAAAAACAGAATTGTTCATTAACTTAAAAAAGTCTTTCTCAAAAGAAGATTTTGCTTCTTTCCTTTTTTCGGTATTGAAATTAATATATTTCTGTAACCATGGACCCTGTTTAAATTTTAAGGCTTTATGCACAGCTGTAATTTTTAAACCAAGTTCTAAATAAAATTTGAGATTACGATAATGGGTTATATAATTTCGTTTATTATTTAAATTTGGTATAAGTTTAGGAGTTCCCACGAATTTCCTATTGTTAAGTAAGCTTCTTGCATGAGAAGACAGCATCTGATCCTCCACAGTTACTCTCTCAGGGGCGACAGGGTATTCATTATGCAAAGGATGTAAATGTTTCGGGTATTCCATGTCTACCTCGAAAAGATACCCAATTTCGGAGCTATCAGATAAAGATAGAACCCACTCTTCTGTGATATGACTTGTTTCACACCATTCAAAACCGCCGTAGGGTAAAAATTGGCTCATAGCCCACCCGTATAAGTTATTGGCATCCCAATACATAATGTAGCTGGGTGCCTCATTTTTCTTATAATCGGGGGTACCAGGGATGTTTGCTCGGGCATATCTTTTACTTATCATGCTAATGCCGCCTCGTATTCCATTTTCAACCATAAGCAACATATCTATATCACTGAGTAACTCTAAAGGTGTATCAGACATCTTCAAACAAGCCTGCCATGCTAGCCCAGGTGCTGTAAACAGGTGAGCAGGGTCAATTTCATAATACTGCTGACATAATTTCCTAAAGTTTTGAAACACGTCAGCAAGTAGTAGAACATCTGTCTTCACATAAAGGTTGTGATAATCACCAAGAGTCTTGATATCAAATGTTTTCCATACATTCTGGGCGTGTTGGTATTCCTTTTCACTTATAGGCTCATTGGTTAAACTATTAAAAAAGGCAGAAGGCGGAGGAAGCTGCTTCTCAGTAAATTTTTCAAAGCAAGTAAAATAATCATAGGGGTAAACCCCTTTCCGTATAAGTAAAGATAAATTATTATTTCGGGGGAAATTTTCTTCAAGTATAGTGAATTGATCAGGTTGAAGGTTTTTAACAAGTTTTTCCAATGACGTAGGCAAAAATTGGAAAGAGTCTATAAACACCATCTGAATATAAGATGTAGGCTTTCTGATTTTAAAGGTGATATAGTTTTCCATAGAAGTAGCAATAACATCGATTTCATGATCTTTGAATTTTCCAAGCTTTGTCATAATATGATGACCGTCATAGTTTTTCAAGTTATGGAATATAACAGGAATTGTTTTACACTGCTTATAGTTCAAGTTGCATTCCACATGTGCAGCTCCTCTGTATGCACCTGACAGGTGATCATGGTCACGTGTACGTTTCTCATCTAAAGTTTTCTTACAAATGTGACAAAACTCTGCTTCTCGAAATGCCTTTTCTTCCTTGGGAGAAAGCTTCATAGGTTTAACATTTAGTAACTTTTGACCTAAAATTTCCTTCTCTTGCATCATTCGGTTTAAAAAATGATCAACACAGTTTCTACCACGATATACCTGTGCTTTCTTCACACACGTTCCATCGGGTCCAATAACCACATAGGCATAACCACATGGCAAGTGATAGGTTGTTTTCTCGGTATAGGATGCTTTAGAAGAGGGAGGGGCTGATGAAATAGGTATAAGCAGACTCTCAAAATCCGCATAAATCGTATAGGCAACAGGATGTTGTAAACGAATACCTGTAAACTTTAATATATTATCATTTTCACTAGGCATCTTTATAGCTTGTGCAACATGTTGAGAACAATATTCATTTTGCTTATCCAATAGATCTTGTCTTGAAAATCGATGTAAACATCGATAACAATAATAGCCAGCGGCTCTATGCTTGGTAAGATCACCTAAAAGTCTTGAAAAACTTCTTATCAAACAATAGTGTTGTTTTTCACCGTCACCAACCAATAACAAATTAACCACATCTTGATCTTTCTTTTCAGATATATACAGGGGGCAAACTTCATCCTCTTCATAACCAAACACATTAACCCGTAAATTGTTGAGTTGTTCAATAACAGGTATCTTCTGAAGGGGTACAGGGCATTCTACACTACCTAATTTAATATCATGTTCATAAGGTCGATAATGTGAAACACGTTCAGGTTTTTTTGTATAATCCAAGTTCAGTTTAAAAGCCAAAAGACACCATACTAAACATTTGTTATCTTCGTTTTTTATATTCAACACTGCTTTTTTGTCATCGAGTTTTTTAGACAAAGGAATATAGGAACTCGCAGCGAGGGGGTGATATTTAGCAATCTTGAGTTCTAAATGAAGAATTTTTCTAAGTTTCCAGCCAGAACCTCTTTGTACAAATTCTTCAAAGGATTTAATAATCTTCGAAAATCCTTCCTCAATATGTTGTGAGATAGTATCTTCTATAAGTTCGGTCATACACGAACATCGAAAATAACATTGAATTTCTTCAAACTCCTCATTATCAGTTAGACGTTCAAGTGATATTTTTTCCACCATATACCATTTAATTGCACCTTTTTCATGAATTTCACTTATTAAACGTTCTTGTATTTCAGTTTGTACATGTCTATGAAATACCTCTAAATCATTTTCCTCACGTTCATCAGGATGCAAAATCACTGTTTTAAACACATTAAGTGCATCAGAATACTTTAAGTTTTTCGACTTTGCATTAGATGAGCTCATTTTACGTTTTACACTCACAAGAGGTGTGCGGGGGTGTTGAGTGCGAACATGTTGTCTCAGGTCAAATTTTCTTCCAAACACTTTATCGCATTCAAGGCAAGGAAATGTTGAATTCCGATGCGACTGTAAATGCTGCTTCAAATTATCCCTCCGGGTAAAAACTTGATCACATTCATCACACTTAAATGTAGACTGTCCACCAGTATTATGGGTTTCTGAATGTCTTAACAAGTCCGATTTCCTTCTAAAACACTTTCCGCAAGTTTCACAGATAAACGACTTTTCATTAAGATGAATCTTAACATGCTGATTTAAATTAGAATATGTTGCAAAGACTTTGTCACAGGTGGGGCAAACATGCTTCTTTTCCACATTCGTAGGAGTCACAGTCTTTAAAGACACATCCTCTTCAACTTGCTGATTAAAATTGGAAGAACTTTGAGATATAGTATCTTTTTCTGTAAGAACTTCAGAGAATCCATCATGCTGTAACAATCCAACACTATCATGTGTTTTTAAATGTCTTTGTAGGTTTGATCTTCGATAAAAAGACTTCTGGCAGATATTACAAGTATATAATTTCTCACCAGAATGAATTTTCATATGTCGGTTCAGATTAGAAATGCTCGAAAAATCTTTATCACAGGTAAGACAGGTAAACATCTTCTTCACAGATACAGAATCTCCCACAATCGGGGTTTCATCAATAGGCATATCAACATCCATAATATAAAAATCAATAAAAAATTTTAACTCTTAAAAGCAAACAACAACGATTCGCACGGATAAAAAGCGGGAGCAATTTAAAACACGTTTAACCACTAGCGATAGGAATCCTCAAATGATGAAAATCCTAATTTTCCCCCGTCTATTTATACCGACCCGAAGGCAAAGTTGAGTTGTAGTATTGCTTGATATGATTGTTATCAAAACGCGTCATACGATTTCGGGGCCTATAAGTTTCTTTCCCCTCTTTATAATATTGCATAATTAAACAGATAAACCCGAATGTATACAAATTTAAATTCGTAAACTATATTATATCACAAAATATAAAAAATCCTACAAAATAAAAATAGAATTTGGCACTTACCCCAAAAACACATCCACTTTAGTTGTTAGTCTGCACTTAACTAATCTTTCTTCCTTATCTATAGTAGGGGGCGCTGCCATCGCCGCGAGAGGCACTGCCCGTCTTCCGGTTTGTGACGTAGTTTCCGGTTTGAGATAAGAATAAACCTTAAATACACGCGCTTAGTCATTCTTCCATCCCTCTTTCGCGCTAGTAGTTGTCAGTTTCTTGTTTAGACGTGTGGGGTGACGTCATTACGTGTTTGCGATAAGAACAAGGTCACCCCTTATCAACAGGTAAAAAGCTGCGCTTCAGTGACGTCATAGGTATTATGACATAGCTGATAACGGTAAGATTAGCTGATAAGAATTTGTGCTAATCATCTATTTCCCTTCAAGTCATTGCATAAGACGGTTGAGCTCCAACAGCTGTATATAAGGTAAGAGTAATTTATATATTATAATAGGATTTTAAATTAATTTAGTAGATGTTACAATTTGATATTTAAAAAATTTCATGCTAAACGATATGATTATATGTTGTTCATCATACTAAATCCACAAATTTTAATTCGAAATAAATATTATTAAAATTATAATCTAAAATAAATTAGTTAAAATGACTAACAAATTTCAACAAAAGGAAGCTAATTATAAAAAGAAATGTACAAAGTTTATAAATTTACACATGTGTTAAACGCGATTACAAACCTTATCATAGGCACAAGTCTAATTCGACTAGCCTATTTGTTATAAGTTTAAGTATAAGTCAACATGTAAGATATTTGTGAAAAGGAATCTTATGATTTTTAATTTTCCAAGTTCAGTTTCAATCATATTGTAAAAGGCTAATTCAAACTTTGAGATGAATCTATAGTAAAATACTTAAATTAAAATGTATTTTTGATAGTTTAAGAATTAGAAACTACAACTTTGACTACTTTTTTAAATGTTTGCCTGATAGGAAACTATGATAACATGTCTATGTTTGAATTTTTTTTTATAACATACCAATGCCCAATTTTTTCTGACAACATGTCTGTGTTTGAATTTTTCTGATAACATGTCTGTGCTTGAATTTTTCTGCTAACATGTCTGTGCTTGAATTTTTCTTATAACATGTCTATGTTTAATTTTTCTTATAACATGTCTATGTTTGATTTTTCTCTTCTTTTTGAAATGTATAAACTACTATACGTGGCTTTCGATTTCATTGAAGAGAAAAGTGATCGATCAACTTTATCAAACCATTTGAATGTTAATATTTTTAAACGAATACGATAATCAGATAAAAATATATGTAGCTAATTCATATTATTCCACTAAACATTGCAAAACAAAAAACTTTAAAAAAAATTTTATACTTCAGCATTCAAAAATTGACAATATTCACATCCTAATACTAAAAAACAATCCTTATCTTGGAGTATTTCCTGTAACAAAATCTAAAAATTTCATATCAACAATACCCAAGTTAAAAACTTTACCTCTGAACCTAATACCAATTTTGAATCTCAGAATGATAAAACTCAGAATTTTTTTAGAAAGTTACTTCTAAAACATCTCATAGATGGCGCTGTTGAAAAAATCAACTCAAAGTTGTTTAAAAAACATTAATAAAATAAATCTAACTTTAAACTATCATCAAACTCCCCAAAAATCACTTCCAATTATAAATATTCTAAAATAATTAAAACTTATAAAATCGCTCATAGGGGGCGCTGCTGCGAAAAAATCATTTCGAAACTTGTTTAAAATACATTAAAAAACTAAATCTAACTTTAATCTATCATCAAACTCCAGAAAAATCGCTTCCAATTATAAATATTCTAAAATAATTAAAACTTCTAAAACCGTTCATAGGGGGCGCTGCTGCGAAAAAATCATTTCGAAACTTGTTTAAAATACATAAAAGAAAAAATCTCACTTTAAACTATCATCAAACTCCAGAAAAATCACTTACAATTAGAAATATTTGAAAATAATTAAAACTTCTAAAACCATTCATAGGGGGCGCTGCTGTAAAAAAAATCATTTCGAAACTTAAAAAAATAATTCATTACTTGATTAAAACATTTTCATAAAAAAATTTCATCGAAATATCAATAAACAAACAGTAGTAGAAGAATGAGTGTGTAGCTCAGCAGGATCACTTCCGGTCTCGCCGGAAGTGCTCCTGTAAGTGGAATGACCTCTCAAGGTCACCGGAAGTAGCTGTGGGGATCACTTCCTGTCCAAACAGGTTTAGACAGGAAGTAATCCCCACCTGCCACTTCCGGTGTCCACACCTGCTACTTCCGGCTCCGGCTCCGGCTCACGGCTCCTGCTGAGGCCTAACATACATTCTCCTACTACTGACAAGTGGGACATTTGCCCAGAGTCACCTAATTTAATGTCTCAAACAGGGCCATACAGAAAGATCGTGGGTCCCGGTACTAATTCCAATGTGGGGCCCTTCACCAATAAAATAAAATCTGCTTACACGAAAACGTACAGGAAATTCAGCTTAAAATAGCTTTTTTCATCTTAAAACGTATGTATGCATGAATGTTTTTTTTTTTTTTTTTTTTTTTTTTTTTTAAATTACCGTTTACAACAGAATTCCTTTATAAACAGCCTTTAAAGTATTAGAAAATAAATATGCCGACCCAATGTGCAGTGTGTGCACCGCACACAGGCACCGGAATAGGAAAAGCACGAAAGAAATATTTTAGGCGAGGTACAAATATTTGAAAATTCAATTTAAATTTATTGAAATTGTACGTAAATCGAGATTGGCTTACTTCTGATACATTTAATTAATTCATTTTTATTCATAATTTTATTCATTTTTATTTTTCTTCCATCCAATGTATTCAAGTTGAAGGGCGTCGTTAGGTACCTGGAATATTTTTTCAAAAAAGCTAGTAACATTAAAATTACGAAAGGGCGCCCGCGATTGTCGCGTTGGACATCTTAGAACAGGCCTGTCCAACCTTTCAGAATGCAGGGGCGCACTACAGCATATGGCAAACGTTGTAGTGTTCCGTTATTTAAATGATTGAAAACATGCAACACTTTATCTGACTGCGTAGTTGTAGCGATACACATACTGCACGATATATAAATGCGTATAGTATAGTACATTCGCATAATGGTAAACATAAGCACCCAGGTTATGCATGGAAACAGAAACATTTAAAAATATTGAATTTTAAATCAAAATTTTTAAAATAACGGTCCTATATATTTAACGTTAGGCAAATAGAAGCTACAAGCAAGTAACTAAAAGTCAAAAGGTGCATAGGTATCCCCCGCCCCTCCTTAAAATCTTCGAGAAAAGGAAGGGTATTTGAAAGTAATAAAAAGAGGTCGCCAAACGTCGGGTACTCCCCACAACAAATGAAATTTTCAAGCTACGCCTTTGATTCGCTTATACAGAAATTGTAAATTGAAAAACATTTGACATTTTTCGATAAAGACAAACATTTTTTTCTTTCAGGAAATGCTGTCAAAGTTAATGATTTAAACCAAATTTCGGGAGGCGATACCCAAGGAAGGTCGTCATGAAACACACTGCAAAAAAAAGTGTTTATTTTGCAATATCGTAAAATTAACAGTAATAAACATTAAAATAAGCAGTAATACGGGGAATTTTTCTTTTTGGGGAGAGGGCGATGGAGGCAGTAGTGGGTTAATTAAACATCTTAAAGATTTGATTTTTGCATAGTGTCACATTATATTTACTGCAATCATTACAATACTATCAAATCAATTGCTTTATTAAATCATATTATATACAGTAACACTCTTAATAATCTCCACAGCCTAACACTCGAGTCTTGCACGGATCGGGTTGCACCAGAATCCGAAGTGAAAGAAATTTAATCTATATTTTAATACATTTATGGAAAAGTATATTGCACAATTTCATTGCTTATGTCCAAAAATAAACACAACACATATATTCTCATTAATATTCAAATATATACTTTTTTCATCAGAAACATATTCAGAATTTCTTAGTAAAATCGGGTCAAGACGAACATGGCACAAAATAGTGAAAAACCAACCTGCAACCTAAACAACTAACCTTTTGATTACGGGCCAGTATCTGCGACTATTTTTATATGCAATCTTTTTCCAATTTCCAACAAATTGTTTGTGGCAGATTTCTCTTAAAAATGTCCTAATATAAATATAATACAGCGGAGATTTTCTGCTACCGATGCACAAATTTGACTATTTTCTGCGAATGAGTGTTGTAATGAGTGCGTTTTTTTTCCGCGATCGATTGAAAAAAATCGCTATTTGTTCCCCCGATCTTCGGCGAAATTCGCAATATTTTTCCACAGCTGTTTTAGAAAATTAATGATTTTTACAGCTTACAATTGGCAAAATTCGCTATTTTTTTTTTTTTTTTCACATTCAATTGACAAATTAACTAGTTTTGCGTAATTCCGAAAAACAAAAAAGTTCGACGAAAATTTAAAAATATTCCCGGTCTGTGAAAGAAGTTAAGAGGAAAAATCCTGCACATAATTTTTTATTGTGCTGGATTTTGTTATTTTGTGGACGATTTACGCAATCCCGTGTGTTATTTGAAACAGAGTCCCTCAATAAAAAGTCGCACCCCTCCCCCACTCTCTCGCAAGAAACTCTTGAAATGGAGCCTCTGCATTAAAAATTGCAAAGAATTAGTCGGCTCGTAAAAATGCTCCATTTTAGGCAGTTCTTCGTCTTAGCAGGTATAATTATATGGTTCCTTTTCATCGAAACTTTTTTCCGGTTGAGAAGAAATCTGTTATAGACAGGTTTGTTTTCACAAGTTTTATTGTAACAGAACTATGCTCTTCAGAGGTGCAATACAGAAAGAATAATTTAACAGTCTAAGAGGCATCACATTATGCATCATATTAATAGAGATTTTTCGTTAATGAAAGAGCGAATAGTTGAGTTCATAAAGTAATTTTTTACAGTTTAAATATTAATTTACCTATTTATCATACAATATTTATAATGGTTTCTATTATAAGCATGATTTGTTCCTATTTAATATATATTTTTATTTATTTCTTATGTATACCTCTAAAAATAGTTCTAAAAAACAGTTCGCTCTCAGTTTCTAAACGATATTTCTTTTCATTACTAAAAATGAAATTAATTCAGTTCCCTGAAATATTTTTTTATTAAATTTGTATTTAAATATTTAAAACGGTTCCTATTTTATACTCTTATGCTATGTACGTTATTTAAAATTATGTTATATTTTTTGCGATTGAATATATTTGTTTATCTATTTCTTTAGTCTGCTTTTATCTGCAAAGTAACAATTCCTATTTTATATACTCATTTTTAACAGTTTCCTATAGAGTTGAAAAGTGTTTATGACTTCGAATTTGTCTATCCGTGCTTTAAGTCTTGTAAATCCCCTCCCCCCCCCCCCCTACTATACTGTCACTAAATTTAAATATTTTCTATGTCTTTAGAATACAGATATGAATACACAATTTTTATATCTGCCTCAAGTAAGTTAACACTTCGCGACTCGCAATTCTGTCTTATACTTTTTTATGCAAGTCGGTTTGACTTTCATAGTTTCTCTTGCGAGTCGGGTTAACACGGATTTTTCACAACAATGTCCAAAATATTTTTTCAGATGAAAAATCTATATACAATAACACCTCCATAACGGACACTCCCGAATAGCAGACACCTCTATTTAGCGAATACTTTTTCAATTCCTAACACTTTATATACATATGTACGCTTTTACCTCTAATAAGTGACAAACTATCAGAAATATTACACATGCGTTTTTTTTTTTTTTTTTTTTTTTTTTTGTGTGTGTGTATCAAAAATGAAATGTTTGTAATATTCCTCATATTTCGAGAGAAGAAAAAGGGTACTTAACTGCACCATAAAATAAGAATAATCTAATATGATTACATATTTATATACATAGCCGGGGGGGGGGGGCTACGGGGGCTGCAGCCCCGGGCCCAAAACCAAAACCTGTCAGGGGACCCCTCAGCAGTGGCTTAAGTTGTATAAAAGTTTCGTTTTAAAAATGACTTAATTCCCCCCCCCCCCCCCAAGAAAAAAAAAAGGGGGGTATTAGTACATAGAAATTGCGAGAAAAAGTTCACTTAGTCCTATAACTGTTGCTATACTTTTCGTATTTTACCCTCTTTTCCCGAGACAAACTAAGAAAAACAACTTTATTCGATTTTCCCTTTTCTACTTTGGAATCTCAAAAACACATGTGCTTAGCATAAGTTTTCCAAGAAATTACTAACGAGCACAGGACCGACTCCCTACTGTGTGACATCTACACTTGCAAAGGACATTGGCCAGTAAGTACCTTTCAACAGTGCGCAAGTGACCATAGTGAAATTGCCTTTATATCGTTTCCTCTCATGCAAAAAATCCATGCAAAAAGAAAAAAAAGGAAAAAAAAAATCAAGATTTTAAATCTGTATAATTATGAGAAACTGAAGAAGACTCTTTTGAAACCTATTTACATCAATTTAGTGATACTTAAAAAGAAAAAAAAATCTTTGAAAAATCTATTCAAGCCTTATTTACAGGGTAGACAACTTCTTAGACTGCTAAAATATAGTACTTCTTTGTATTTTAGGACTTTTAGGACAGAAATCTAGAAGCATTCTCAAGTTGAACTTTTTTAAAAAGGGGATTAAAATATTGAAAGGAATTCCCTGTATTGAAGGGAATTCTATCCCAAGAGAAAATGAGTGCAGAACAATTACAGCGACGTTATTGCTGAGTTTTTTTAGTCAATCACAAGGAAATGACCATTGTCAGCTTTTATTTCTCTCTCCAACCTAGACCCGGTGACTCCGGTATTTCACTCCGCTATATCACACTTCTTCCGGAGTGTGAAATAGTCTTTCTTTAGTTTTTTTTTCTTTTTACTAACTCGTGTATAAGTCGACCCCCATTTTCAACATCCAAATTTTGTCTAAAATTATTCGACTTATACACGAGTATATACGGTATTTAAATTATGACAATATTTTGTCTGGTTTAGAACGTATAAGTCGTATAAGTACGAACTGTGAAGAGAAACTTGATACTAGAAGAGAGGAAAAATCCCTATTAAAGATGTTTTACAAATTTGAATGTGTATTAATGTGCACACTTTGATACGATATTTTAGAGCGATTCGACAAAGTAGATGCATCCTTTAAAAAATAATAATGCTTGATCTCCTTAATGGTTGCAACTATTTAGAATCGCTCTTAACCCTTTATGTCCTGACGGTACGTTAATGTACCATTAAAAAAGCCTACAGTAATCACGCGAAAGCACTCGCAAGCTAATGTTAAACCTATGGGAGCGTTCTTTTCGTAATTCTCGCTTACATTTAAATACTTTTAAATAATTTATTTTCTCATATCATACTTGATCTTGATATCTAACGTTGTGCGTTTTAACTTTTTTGACTTTGGTTGCAGTTTTTTTTTTTTTTTTTTTTATGAGGACACTTTCAAAAAAGTAACAAATGTAACAAATCCCGAAAATGTACAAATGCATGTACATTAGATATCGACCGCATGTATCCCATGAAAAAAAAAAAAAAAAGTATTAAGAACGCTCCCACAGATTTAACATTAGCTTCCGAATGTCTTCGCGTGATTAGTGTAAACTCTTAATACATTGTGATTCATATCACTGGACTTTTTAAACGCCTCATTTGTAATGATGCACAGAGCGTAAAATCTGTGAAAATGAAATCAATCCAGTTTTGAATTTTAAAATCACATGTTCTCAACAGAAAAAATACCAACAAATATACCTGCGAAGATGAAAACCTGTATAAAGTGGATTTTTTTTCCTGGTCCTTTCTATTCCGTTTTGAAGGTTTTATTGAATCAATATTTGACAAAGCTGATTACGCAGTTCAGTATTATGTATTTTGTGATTACATATTTTAAATTTAAAACAAGTCGAGTCAGCTATTATAGAAACTTGATAAAATTATCTTTGCAAATTTATTTGGCAAGGGGGGGGGGGGGGGGCAAGCGCGGAACCAAGGGGGAGGTCATGTGGGTCATGACCCCCCTCCCCCCCTCCAAAAGAAAAACATTTCTATCGACTAATACATTTGTTTTAAATATAAATAAGTATTAAAGATGTTTTCATTTTTTCTCTTTTTTTTTTTACTGCTTAAAAATTTTAAATTATCTCATCCATTGTTATTTTTAAATAGAAATGAATTTAAATAGCAGGCATTATTGTTTAAGCACTAAACAATCGAACATCGTTTTTATTTTTCCTATAAATGTGGTACATTTTGATTTGTATTTGATTGCTCCCTCAAGACGATATTTCCATGATTATCGACCTCGATAATCGAAAATCGCCTTAAAATGTTAAAATGCGAACATTGAGAAAACTTTCTGTAAGATTCTTTGCATGAATAAGAAAATGGGAAATTAATTTCTTGGTATCTGTCTAAAACATGCAAATATTATATATTTACGAATATACCAGCAAATTTCATGCATTTATGAAAGAAATGAACTTATGAATTCGGGTATATGATAGATCATATACAGGGCTGAATAAAAGTATTCGGATATTTTTTCTAATATTGTATATGTTGGAAATTCCTGAAATTACGTTTTTAAATATGTTATGCGTTTTCCAAATTGTTTACTTAGATATTCTCTTTCAGCTTATTAAACGGTGATGATTTGTAAAATTATTTTGGAAAGTGTTACATAATCTATACTTGATGCATGATTTTTCGTTCTTGTTTATGTATGTTTCAAATTTATAATTAATTTACTTTTTTTTTCTTCTTTAAATCATTGTGTTGTCGTCTGAGTCCTGCACGATGTATTCCCGAAAATTTATTTTCAAATCAATTCGACCCCGAGACCAAAAAAAAAAAAAAAAAAAAAAAAAAAATCATGATTTTTTTTTTTTTTTTTTTTTTGTCAGTTTTTTAAATTATTGTATTGACGATGGTCTAGAGTCCTGCACGATACTATACCGGACTTATTACTGTTACTCGACTTACTGTACCCGTCTCGTATTAACACTGATGTACTGTAATGTACCCAAAATTTTCATTTAAAATCAATCCAGTCCGAGCAGGGAAAAAAAGTTTCGTCGATCCGAACCCGAAAACATAATTTTCATGATGAAAATAAATTAATTAATCTTTTAAAGCAATTGGGAAATGTAATCTCTATATTTTTTTCTCCTGCTATACCAATTTTATCTTTTTTATACAAAAATGGACAGATTTATTATTCAAATATAGTTAATAGAGGAAATATCGATGAAATCCTGCATCAGGTCAGATTGTCCTTTTTTTTTTTTTTTTTTCGTGTCAGGTTTATTGGCGTAGAATTGTATGAGCTCGTGGAGTTCAAGCCCTTCAATAATTTCTAAAATGAACATTTTTTTTTACTTTTATTTATTTATATTTTATTTTGTTTACTTTCTAGTGTTTTACAAAATTTTTAAATGTTCCATTTTTTCTTATTTTTCTTTTTTTGTTATAGGGATAAACGACATTAGGAAAACTTTTTCACTTTATGTTCAAATTTTTTTAAAAATTAGAATAAAATGATCAACGTTTGAACTTTTTATATAAAAAATGAAAATAGAAAGAACAGTAGTGACCATCCCCTCAAGCCCAATGACGCAAATTCCTCCCCCCCCCCCCACAAAAAAAAAAAATCTTCATACATTAACAATGACCCCACCTCCCTAAACAGAACATCAATTGTAAAATATAATCTACTGATAATTTAATAATAGTATTCTTGCGTACTATCACACAAAGATGAAATAAAAGTTTTAACAGCGTAATAAATAATGAAAATATATATTTTATTATTAGCAATCTGATTGTTTCCACATTTATAAGTCCTGACTGACAAGCCCGTGTTAATACATTCACTAAGCTCCAGTTTTCACTGCGATACAAGCCTTGTCTCAATTAATATAATTCTAAAGATATAATGCAATATTAATGACTGAAGTAATGATTAATACTCTTAATGATTACATTCATATACGTAATAAGTTTTTTTTTAATGTGTTAGAAAAATCAATTCTTTTTAGCATTTAAGATAAAATACAGAGAAAACAACATTACAATTTTGCTCGTTAGCCGGAGGCAGTGCCGAAACTAACTTTTTTTTGCACCCGTGGCAAACATGGATTTTGGCGCCCCCCCTCCCCCCCCCAAGGCGTATCCAACTCTCCGTTCAGAGGGGGGGGGGTCATATGTCTTCATTAGCAGTTTTTATATATTAAATCCACATTGACTGTTTTCTGACCTCCCGCTTTTAAGTATATATTAAATGCTATTAATTTTCAGAATGAAAGCCTCATTACAATTAAATATATGTACAGAAAAATACAAAACATTTAAACGCTATACTATTTTAATATAATTCTTTCTGGGTTTTGCATTCTTAAAAAAGAAAAAAAAAAGAATCCAATACAAAGCGAAATGCTTCCTATCCATATATTTAAAGCTGTTTGCTAATAACTTATTAAAGCGGAAGCGAAATAACGATAACAAATAACTGTTTGTGGATAAATGACTGACATCCCACACCTTCTTCTTGGGGTTGCTGAAAAGACCCCACTGTTGAAAAATCACAATTGGCTTAATACAGCGGCACAATATGCCAACATCACAAGTATCATTCTGGCAACCATATGGGTCATTCGCCAATGCTTGGCGACTCTATTTGGCGGGGTCAAGCATAGGTAAAGTCGTCCCCGAACGACAATTAGGCACTGCGCAGCGATCTGGCATATTCACATTAAAACAATATTTAAAATATATAAGACAACAAAATTATTGTGTGCTTTCACTCTCAGTATCTTATCAACACTGACCACTGACCTTGGGTAATGAGAATGCTGAAAAGGGAGAAAGAGAAAAAAAATAGTGTCTCCTCTTGCTGGACATTGGACGGGTACATTGCCTACCCCCTTTCTCCTTTAGGGAGTGTCACGGCCTTGTGTCTCGAAGGTTACGCTGCTACTGACGTTCCTCTTCGAACTATCCAAAGAATTAAACGTGAGTCGAAATCTGCTCCTGATGGAAGGCTTTCCTGATGGAAGTTTTGGATACTTTTGATTTATGCGTCGTTTGGAATACAGTAAATGAATTTTACGCAAACGCAAATAAAAAAGTTCCAACTATTTCATTATTGTTGCCAGTTTTGCAAAGTAAGATAAATTTCTGTAGTAAAGTAAGATAAAATCCCGGAAAAAAGTGTCTGAATTCAACACTGGCAGAAGGATTTAAAGAAGTTATTATTAAAAAAAGCTTGGTTTGAATTTGAGTAGCTGGATTGCATGTTTCGTAACAAAATGTTATTTTCCACAAAGATGTAACAAATTTCACAAAATATATCACAAAAATAACTTACTTTTCACAAAATAACCCCCCCTCCCCCCCAAAAAAAAATCTGTGCATCGATCCCTGAACCTATATGGTTTATGCAAAATCAATTTAAATTATATTGAAATACTCGTTTTGAGAATGTTTCTAGGTTGATTGTTTGGTTATTTGTTACGGCCGATTATCTGCGCTAGGGATGTAGCCCGGTGAGGAGCATGCCCTCCGTGGAGGTCTTTCTAAGGGATCCTAACCCGTATTTACGCAAGGTTCGAAGAAAACCACGGAAAACTCCAAAAGGTTAGGCCGACGAGCGCGACAGGGGTTTGAACGCAGCACCTCCTGTCTACCAGCTTTGAGAGCAGAAGCTCTCAGCCACTGGTGGAGCAATGTTTTCAGGCATCGTATTTTTGTATTTTAATATAGGTGTATATAAAATCTAGTTAAAATATTGTGAGAAAATAATTTATAAAAACAATTTTTTAGGTAGATTTCGTAAGAAATACTACCTATTACATTTTCACCTAAGTTGGAATTTTCGAAAAATTTTTGCAGATCTATGCCGATCATGACTCCCAGAACCCAAAACCACCCCAGTTTAAAACTTTATCTATCTATCTATCTATCAATCTATCTATGTCACTTTTTTATGGACACGATAACTCCCATAATTCTGCACAAATCTCTTCCAAACTGATACATAAAATCAAGGGGCATGCAATCTCGATCAAGTTCGTTAATGGGCAAAATCGAACCAAGTTGGGGGGGGGGGGGGGGGGCTTTTGGCGAAAACAGAAAAAACCATAACGTCTTAATTATGATACGTATCGAATCCGTTTAAAGTTATTATTATTTCTAGAAAAAAGGCCGAAATTTTTTGTATGACAGATTTTTGATACCATTAAAAATGGCCCCAAGGGGGAGGGGAAAGAGTGGGGGGGGGGGGGGGGGTTTAGAAGAAAAAAAATTCATAACTTCATCAATTCAGAAGATATCAAATCCGCTTAAATTTATTATAAATACTCTTAATATTATCTAAAACTTTTATAGTGACAAGTTTTTTATAGGACCAACCCTTATAGCAAAAAAAAAAAAAAAAAAAAAAAAAAAAATCCCTGCCGGCTCCGCCTGCAAACAAGTTAGGTTTCGAAGTGGGCGCTTCCAAATGCTGCATCATGGCAAAAAGGTCATTTCTTCCACAATTCCCAACAAACAGGCGCCCCACGGTCTGCGTCTTCGAAATCTACCTCTGCCTGTAGGTCGAGCTGTCAGGGATTTTTTTAGAATATGATTTAGCCGAGCGATCTTACTCTGACCAAAATATCATGAGTATTTCATATAACACCGGAACATTATACAAATATCTCCATCGCAACTTAATATTTAATAATACATAATATTCAAATACTTTTAAAGTTTCGGTGTGTGGAAAAGTTTTCAAACTTTTATTTGAAAAAAAAAAACAGAAAAAAAAAATATATATATGATATAACATTATGCGAAAAGTATCTTGGATAAAAAAGCACATTTTACTGAAATTTTTTATTTATTGCTTATGGATCAGCTTGTATATTTAATCAGTATAAAAACCCTTAACGGGTTAAAAGTTGTGACGCAGCACTTTGTTTTGGCTCTATAAATTTTAAATATGGGTCTTAAAAGTAATGATATCAAATTTAAGTGACGCTATGTTAATAATTTTTTTTTTAATCATAATTTTCTTTTTAGTTTTATTTATATTCACAGGTGCAATTATTATCTTAATATGAAAAAAATATATAGAACTTATTCGCTGATGCTTTTTCATTCACATCTCTCATGAATTCAAAATATGGGTTTTAAAAGAAATGATATCAAAATTTGAGTGACACCTTGACGTGAATTTAATAGGACTCTTTTAAAATTCAATTTAAATTATTTTTGGTTTGTCTTCTAAAGTATATTTACACATACAAACAATACTTTTAATTTTTCAATACACTTTTAAATATATTACTTTCACTGAGCCTATATTATGTATTGAAATGTATTTATTTCAATAAATTGATTTATCTTCTGTGCCACGCTATCCAAAATCATAAGTAAAATTTATGTAAATGATTATTTTGCGTCATATTATCCACTTGCATACATTTCCCTTTGTTTGGATACTACGACGCAAAATAATCATTTACATAAATTTTACTTATGATTTTGGATAGCGTGGCACAGAAGATAAATCAATTTATTGAAATAAATACATTTCAATACATAATATAGGCTCAGTGAAAGTAATATATTTAAAAGTGTATTGAAAAATTAAAGGTATTGTTTGTATGTGTAAATATACTGACGGAGAAACCTTTTATATGCAATTAATTAATCTCCACGTGCAGCGAACGATTGAAAAACATGTTAAAAACCAGACCCCAATTACCAATAAGTACTTCAAATGCCGCAGCTGAAAAACATAGTGAACAAAACCAGAGACTGTCGAAACTAACTAATTGGAGAAATACTGCAGATGTCCCTCCTTCAAAGTACAGCTGTTTGTCCCGCGCGTGTGCACAGAACTCAAATAACAATCTCCCTTCAGTTTCCAAAATGTTTCCGAGCAGTTAAGACGCTCTTGTATATATATGATGTAAATATATTTAATATAATGTAAAATTGGAGCACTTATACGCAGCCTCCAAAATGCGATTTTAAACATGTACATCTAGCCAAGAATTATATTATATTCAAAGGAAAATGAATCTTCTGTTTATTTCACACAATTGTCATTTTCTACTAATACTATTTATTATTCTTCCAATATAAGTGAATCAATGGATCAGATAAATATCGCTACAACACTTTGGATTACTACTGTGGGTATATTCAGCGCATAAGGAAAATCTCAGGTAAGCTGAACAAACTTCTTTAACATATCAAAAGATGAAAATGTATATTAAATTTGAAGACTGATTTAACTATTTATAAAAATAAGAAAATTTATTACGCTACCGACGGTTCCCCAACATATACTTTAGAAGACAAACCAAAAATAATTTAAATTGAATTTTAAAAGAATCCTATTAAATTCACGTCAAGGTGTCACTCAAATTTTGATATCATTTCTTTTAAAACCCATATTTTGAATTCATGAGAGATGTGAATGAAAAAGCATCAGCGAATAAGTTCTATATATTTTTTTCATATTAAGATAATAATTGCACCTGTGAATATAAATAAAACTAAAAAGAAAATTATGATTAAAAAAAAAATTATTAACATAGCGTCACTTAAATTTGATATCATTACTTTTAAGACCCATATTTAAAATTTATAGAGCCAAAACAAAGTGCTGCGTCACAACTTTTAACCCGTTAAGGGTTTTTGTACTGATATCATTACTTTTTTAAGGTTATTGATGAAAATGTCAATTAGTCAAAATTAAGCATAGGGTATAAATTAATCATTAGAATAAAATTTTAAAGAAATGCTAAAAAAGACCCCTTGGACCCCAATAAAAATATGAGGGTGGTGGCCCAGGGAGAGGAATCCAAGACTCAACTTTTAAATTATACAGCGAGAGAGTAACACAATTAGAAGTATGAAAATGCATGGCAAAACCCGATTGTTCCATCTTCCACCGCCAGGGGGGGCACTCTGTTCTATACAAACATAGCTGAAATCTTTGAGGCTGTCGATTTGGAGTCGAATGAGCCATACCTCGTCGTGATCGGTCCCATAGAACCCGATAGGAAAGCGCCCCCTGGTGGTGAAACTTGGAACTAAAATCGATATATCCTGTCGATGAATCAAACTACATTGTGATGGGACCTATAGAAATAGAGTTAGCTACAAAATCTGTTAGTTCCACCTTCCACCACTAGAGGGCGCACTCTGTTCTATACAAACATAGCTCAAATGTTTGAGGCTGTCGATTTCGAGTCGAATAAGACATACCTCGTCGTGATCGGGCCCATAGAATCCGAGATAGGAAAGCGCCCCCTGGTGGTGAAATTTGGAATTAAAATCGATATATCCTGTCGATGCCGAGTTGAATAAAAATTAAACTGCATTGTGATGGGACCCATAGCTACAAAAATCGTTAGTTCCATCTTCCACCACCAGGGGACGCACTCAATTCTATACAAACATAGCTGAAATCTTTGAGGCTGTCGATTTAGAGTCGAATGAGCCATACCTTGTCGTGATTGGGCCCATAGTACCCAAGAAAGGAAAGCGCCCGCTGGTGGTGAATTTTGGAACTAAAATCGATAAATCCTGTCAATGAATCAAACTACATTGTGATGGGACCCATAGAACTCGAGTTAGCTACAAAATCCGTTAGTTCCATCTTCCACCACTAGACGGCGCACTCTGTTCTATACAAACATAGCTGAAATCTTTGAGGCTATCCATTTGGAGTCGAATGAGCCATACTTCGTCGTGATCGGGTCCATAGAACCCGAGATAGGAAAGCGCCCCCTGGTAGTGAAACTTGGAATTAAAATCTATATATCCTGTCGATGCTGAGTCGAACCAAACTGCATTGTGATCGGACCCATAGAACTCGAGTTAGCTGCAAAATCCGTTAGTTTCATTTTCCACCATCAGGGGGCGCACTCTGTACTATGCAGACATAGCTGAAATCTTTGAGGCTGTGGATTTCAAGTCGAATAAGCCATATTGCGTGGTGATTGGGCACATAGAACCCGAGAGAGGAAAGCGGCCCCTGGTGGTGAATTTTGAAACTAAAATCAATATATCCTGTCGATGTCGAGTCGAATAAATTAAACTGTATTAGATACCAATTAATCTCGGAAAAAATTGCAAATTTTGTCATTTGGCAGCGTAAAAATCATGAATTTCATCGATCGGCACAGAAAAAACATGTATTTTGTCGATAGGGGGAGAAAAGATCATAAATTTCATCGAACAGGCGGATAAAAATCATGAATTTCATTTATTAGCGCATGAAAAACACAAATTTCATCAAACACTCACATAAAAATTAAAAAAATTCGTTGATTGGGCATGAAAAAACATTAATTTCGTCAAGTTTGCACGTAAAAATCACAAATTTCATCAAACGGTAGCATAAAAATAACAAATTTCATCAAACGGTAGCATAAAAATCAAGAATTTTGGCAATCGGGTGATAAAATTTTTTTTTGTCAATCCGGCCCGTAAAAAGTATGAATTTTGTCGATGAGGTGCGTAAAAATTGTCGAGTCGAATGAATTAAACTGCATTAGATACCAATTAGTCTCTGAAAAAATTGCAAATTTCATTATTTTGCAGCATAAAAATCATGAATTTTGTTGATCAATGTGCAAAAATCATGAATTTCATCGATCGGCACAGAAAAAACATGAATTTTCTCGATAGGGGGAGAAAAGATTATAAATTTCGTCAAACAGGTGGGTAAAAATCATTAATTTCATTTATTAGCGCATGAAAAAACATTAATTTCGTCAAGTTTGCACGTAAAAATCACTTTCATCAAATGGGTGCATAAAAATCAAGAATTTTGGCAATCGGGTGATAAAATTTTTTTTTGTCAATCCGGCACGTAAAAAGTATGAATTTTGTCGATGAAGCGCGTAAAAATTGTCGAGTCGAATGAATTAAACTGCATTAGATACCAATTAGTCTCTGAAAAAATTGCAAATTTCATTATTTTGCAGCATAAAAATCAGGAATTTTGTTGATCAATGTGCAAAAATCATGTATTTCATCGATCAGCACAGAAAAAACATGAATTTTCTCGATAGGGGGAGAAAAGATCATAAATTTCGACGAACAAGCAGGTAAAAATCATGAATTTCATTTATAAGCACATGAAAATCGCAAATTTCATCAAACGGTCGCATGAAAATCAAAAAATTCTTTGATCGGGTATGGAAAAATCATTAATTCCGTAAAGTTTGCACGTAAATATCACAAATTTTTTCAAACGGGTGCATAAAAATTAAGAATTTTGGCAATCGGGTGATAAAATTTTTTTTGTCAATCCAGCCCGTAAAAAGTATGAATTTTGTTGATAAGGTGCATAAAAATTGTCGAGTCGAATGAATTAAACTGCATTAGATACCAATTAGTCTGAAAAAATTGCAAATTTCGTCATTTTGCAGCATAAAAATCAGGAATTTCGTAGATCAATGTGCAAAAATCATGAATTTCATCGATCGGCACAGAAAAAACATGAATTTTCTCGATAGGGGGAGAAAATATTATAAATTTCATCAAACAGGCCGGTAAAAATCATGAATTTCATTTATTAGCAAATGAAAAACGCAAATTTCATCAAACGTTTACATAAAAAAAAAATTCATTGATCGGGCATGAAAAAACATTAATTTCGTTAAGTTTGCACGTAAAAAACCCAAATTTCATCAAATGGGTGCATAAAAACAGGGTTCATACTCATTTCCCCCCAAAAAATCCCCTGAGAATCCCCTGATGTATTTTCCAGGATGAATAATTTTCCTGTGTTGACAATTAACGACATTTTTTAAAACTTAGTAAGTATTACCCCCCCCCCTCCCCTCCCACCAAAAAACAAAACAAAAAAACTCTGGTATCTCAATGGATGTTGTCGGACATTAGAAGGTGTGGCTATTTTACGATTCAATACCTCCCGAGGTTGGAAGGTGTATCTTAGTTCGATTGCATTATGACATCATGAAGCATGCGAATAGCAGCGAGTGCCCTCATTTCCCAGAGTAGCCGACCGTTTTGCCAAATTTTCCCAGGTTTTTGGTATTTTTTTGGAAAATCCCCTGATTTTAAGACACGAAATTTATCCCCTGGTTTTCCCCTGATTCCCAGGTTTCCCCTAATGAGTATGAACCCTGAAAAATCAAGAATTTTGTCTATCGGGCGATAAAAAAATGTATTGTCAATCCGGTACATAAAAAGTATTAATTTTGTCGATGAGGTTAAAAATAAAGGTAATATGAGTCAAGGGGTCTAACCTTATGAGTCTCCTTATTTTCTTTCTTGTTCGGATGCAAACAATTCATATTTTTAATCTGCATTTGGTCAAAAAATGAATTATCTTTAATTTTAAAAACGAGAAATTCGTAATTACATGTATAAAATTCGATTGGTATTTATTATTGGTATTTATGATTTCAAAATTTTTAATAAGAAATTGTTTTTTTGCTAGTATACAGTGGGCAAAGTCTCTAGCCATGCCAACCAACCAATCGGTTGCTTATGGATCTGCTTATGCTTATATCACTTATTCATATAGTTTAGCTTTGGCTTGCCTCTTATTAGTTTGTCTTGACTGCTAAATTTTTATATTTCACATTTCATAATTTTATTGCAATACTTCAGGTAAGAATGCTTTTTAACTTGATTATTTCCTGTATTTATAATAATTTTTTGTTACTAACATTCTTATGTTTTAATGGGTGCAAAATTTAAGATTGGCGAAAAAGCTACTAAAAGGTTCTTTATTTCAATAAATTGTTTTATCTTTTGTGCCATGCTGTCGAAAATTGAAAGAAAAATTTATGTAAAGGTTTATTTTGCATCATAGTATCCAAACTAAGTGAAATGTATGCAAATGGATAGTATGATGCAAAAAAAACCATTTACATAAATTTTTCTTTGGATTTTCGACAGCATGGCACAAAAGATAAATCATATTATTGAAATAAATACATTTCAATGCATAATACAGGCTTATTGCAAGTGATATATTTAATGATGATTGTACTGAATTTTGTATTGAAAATGGAACATTTTAGTACATATTAATGGTTTAGCATAAAAAAATAATTTATGTAGGTCATTCTAAAATTCTTATATAACAAAATCTGTAAAAATGAAGCTCTGTTTTGTCAGAATTCTGCAATTGTTAATTTGTTTTAAAACTAAATAAGCACTCCTTAGGTATTTTTAACTGTTTTTATTATTGGAAATGGTGCGGAAAAACAGAACAAAACAAACTTTAGTAAAATATTTTATGTAGTAATAGGGTGGGTTTTTTTAGGAAACATTTATTTAACTGCGTTTATTATTATTTTTTTTTAAGAGGACAGCCAAGGGTCGATGCATGCTTTACACTCACGCTAAAAAAAAAAAATTAATCGGTTAAAAAAAAGAAAAAAGTTTCCAAACTTTGGGGACTGTTTTTTCTTTTATGGCAACCTGGCTATTAAGCTTGTATTTAGTAGCTTGGCGCAGTCTTGGAAATCGTGCCATCCAAACAGTCGCCAATCTTTTGTTTACATTTTAGCGTGAGTGTAACACATCTGTTCAGTTATTTTTCTTGGGGCCCATTTTGTGAAAAGTAAAGGTTACTTTTGTGAAATTTATCATATTTTAGTGAAAAATAACATTTTGTAACAAAAGTTGAAATTCAGTTACTCAAATTAGAACAAAGTACTTATTAACAAAAACTTTTTACATTTACAATCACTTTGCTGAAATTTTCCTCTCAAGTGAACTTGTTTGTTTACAAATTACACATTTTAAAACATCACAAAATAATAAATATTTAATAAATAGTAAGTTTTTATGGAATAGAATTTTGTGAAAGGAACTATTTTAGTAAAAAGAATTTTGTGGAGAGGCCCATTTTATCAAATTGATTTTTGTGAAGAGGTCCGTTTTATTAAATTGATTTTTCCCCAAATTTTACCTGGATCGACCCTTGACAGAGCAAAATATAAATATGTAAACTTTATTCTTAATAAAAAAAACAAATAAACTGATATTTTTTTTTATGTATATCAATATTTATTTACATCAAACTATCAATTATTTATTTTATTTATTTTTTTAATAATAGAAACTATTTCATTAGTTACGCTATTTTATTTTTATATTGAAATAAAAAAAATCCACGTGCTATTATTGCATGCTATTTGTAACTAATATTAAAAAAAAGTTTTCGCCGGCGGAGGAAAAAAATCGCACCAACGTGGTGCGTATATATATGACATCTGTGCGGTATTATTGATCAATAATACTATATTAATAAAATAGATTAGCAGTTTCACACAGCTTTTTCGCCAATCTTAAATTTTGCACGCATTAAAACATAAGAATGTTAGTAACAAAAAATTATTATAAATACAGGAAATAATCAAGTTAAAAAGCATTCTTACCTGAAGTATTGATATAAAAATTATAAAATGTGAAATTTTAGCTGTCGAGACAAACTAATAAATAAGAGCCAAGCCAAAGACAAACTAATAATAAGTAATAACAGCTAAGCTAAAGCTAAACTACTGTGGCTAAACTATCAGTCACATAATCAACCGATTGGTTGGTTGGCATGGCTAGAGACTTTGCCCACTGTATACTAGCAAAAAAACAATTTCTTATTAAAAATTTTGAAATCATAAATACCAATAATAAATACAATCTAATTTTATACATGTAATTACGAATTTCTCGTTTTTAAAATTAAAGATAATTCATTTTTCTACCAAATGCAGATTAAAAATATGAATTATTTGCATCCGAACAAGAAAGAAAAAAAAATTTAACCATAATTTAATTTAATACATATTTTGGAATGTATAATACACTGTTTTCATATTAAAAAAAAAAAAAAAAATCTAAATAGTTCTTCAGCCACATATGATTGCGAAATCGCCTTTAACTATAACCGTGATACCCATGAACATCCTGACCGCGCAGGAATAAAAAAGGGTGAAAAGGCCGAAAATCTTTAATGTTAGTCTACCAGAAAAAGCATAAGAAAAGAGTCCGATTTTGAAGCTGGATTATATAAAAAACAAGAGTTTTCCTACGTTAGCTCAAAATCTTACTCTCTTCATCTAAAAGCGATTAATATAATATATTAATTAAAAAAAATCGTTCGATCCATTTTCGAGATAACACCTCTGTGCCCATTACACCATTACATTTTCCATTTTCGCTTAAAAATTGGTTTCCAGATCTCAAAATCTACTGCGTGTAGAAATCTATAAATTTCAGGATAGAGTTAGGCCATAGATATAAGACTAATGTGCAAAAATCGAAACGGTATGCCTCATATTTACTGAGATATTAAATGTCGGCGTTTCGATTTTCCTTTGATGTCCTGCTAGCTGTATATATGAGAGTGACGGAATCTTCGGTTTTGGGCTTACGGTTTTCGGTTTTTCGCTGCGTCACTCAAGAGACTACCGTCTCTTATGATTCACAAGGTCTCTCACTGTGTAAAAACTGTACCTAAAATACCCTAACAAAAATTTTTCTCAACAATGAATTCACCCAATAAAAATTCACTACTTCCTATTTTCCAAGCATTTTTTGCCATATCACGATAGTAAAGAATTTCGAATTTGTATTCTTGTATAACACATATAAATGTAATCTTATTTTCATTCTACATCAAAAGGCGCTAACTAGCCAGATATGGTAATCCGAGTTCAAATAACTTAGTCCTGAAGTTTCTTCTCTCAATCCTCCTTCTTTCGCTAAATCAGTCAAATAGACCCGTCTGGCACCACGTGACTTTAACGACTCACCCGCCTTCTGTTCGTACTATGAAACAGACTGGATTTTTATATCAGTATTATTTTCATTTCAAATCGTTTTAATGTTATTTTGGTAAGAATAAAGAGTAAACAGAAATAGTCTTTTTCTATTCCGCAAAACTGCGAGCTATTCATTTTTTGTGTCAACACTATTTCCAAATCATAATCCTGAGCCTATTTAATCGCAGAATTCTACTATTAATTAACATTAAGGTTAGGCAAAGGTTTCTGTTTGGAAGTAGTAATAACTAAAAAGTGGAATAGTTGATAGCTAAGTAATACGCAGATAGATGTATATTTAAAATTTTTATTTTGCTAAATAAAAAAATAATGCTTTATATTTTGAAAATAATGTATGAAATATAAATATGCAGATTGGAGTGACGGCGGAGGGGGGGGGGGAGGGGGTGCGCTACGGGTGTTAGTACTGCATAGGATATTAGGTGTAATACAACTTTAATAAATAACCCTTTTTCTTCCGGTTTCTTCTCGTTCACACTTTTTTAAATTCAAAGGCAAAATTTTATGAATACCATTTTATTCTTTATATTTCTATTGGCTCAGAAGAATGCAGCTAATTTGTATAAAACACAACAAATTTATTACGGACGTCACATCACAATACAACATGGAAGACACGCACAGATATATATATATAAAGGTTAATCAGTAGCAGCAGCCGTTAAATTACTACTCTTCTATCGACACAATTACTATATTTATTTCCATAACATGCCCACCGCATGCACACAACCTTCCACTTTGGCCTCCCGCCAAACTCTTCCTGTCTCCCTTACTCCGCAGTAGAAGAGAGAAAAAAAGGATTGCCATAAACCTGACGTCACCGGCATGACACCCCCCACCTAAGATTGCAAAAGGGGTATGCCACATTTGCGATCTGAAATCCAGACTGGTGACGTCACTACATTTCATCCTCTACCAGTCAACTACTAATAAATAATAATAAACTACAATATATATATAAATAAATACAAACAAAAAATACTTAAACATCTCTGAACCATTTCTGGAAACTCTCGCTGGCTACTGCGATATAAAAATACAATTAATGTTTCATAATACTAAATACAAATAACAATGAGAAACTGAATGCAAATTAATATGAAATAGATGGTATAGAATTACAGCTGCAACACAAACAACTGTGAACTATCAAAAGTTTTTTTTCATAAAAGTCATTAATTGTCCATAAAAAGTCTACAGTCAATTTTATTAGTCTGTTGTCTCCAGTCTAGATAGTGCATCAGCGTTCGTCAACTTTGCACCAGTACAGTGTGAAATCATAATGTCATACTTCTGCAAAGCCAATGTCCATCGCTGCAGTTTGGAAGATTGGGGAGCATTTTTGGTGATGAAAGTCAGTGGGTTGTGATCGGTGATAAGTTCCACGGACGAACCAAAAATCCAGGTTTCGAACTTCTTTAGACTCCAGATAACCGCATAGGCCTCCCGTTCAATGGTCGGCCAAGCCTGTTCAGTTTTGACGAGCTTTTGACTGGCATAACTGACTGGATATAGTCTCTCATCCTTCTGTTGAGATAGACATGCACCGATGCCTATTGCAGATGCGTCACATTGAATGGTAAAAGGAAGTCCAGTAACTGGTGTATAAAGACTAGGTGCCTCTACGAGACCCCTCTTTAGTTCGTTGAAAGCTTTATCATGTTCCTCCAACCAGCACAATTTCTCAGGACAGTTCTTTTTCGTAAGTTCTGTCAATGGGTATGCTGTTTCGGCATACTTAGGCAGGTAATTGCGGTAGTAATTACACAATCCGAGGACACTCTTAAGTTGTTTTTTGTCTGTGGGACGGCTAACTTTCGTATGGCTTCAACTTTCTCTGGATCGGTTCGATGGCTGCCGGAACCGATGACATGTCCTAAATACTTAATCTGGTTTTTCGCAAAGGCACACTTCTTCAGATTGACTGAGAACCGTAATTCTCGAATTTTAGAAAATATCGTGTCCAGATGCGTAATATGTTCAGACCATGTTTCCGAAAGAACAGCTATATCATCTATATACGCTCTAGCAAAGTTCCTGTATTTTGAAAATGCTTTATTTATTTCTCTCTGAAAGGTCGCAGCTGCGTTCCGGAGCCCAAAAGCCATCACTTTGAAGCGATATTGAGCCCTGTGAGTCTTAAAACATGCAAAAACCCTGGCTTTCTGCTTCCAGCGGTATGGCCGAATATCCTTTTAGCAAGTCGATTGTAGTTATTACATTGGCCCTGCCAATGTTGAACAAAAGATCCGTTGCGTTTTCCATCGGGAAATCGTCGGTTTTTGTGATTGCGTTCAGTGCTCTAAAATCTACGCACAGTCGGAGGGCCCCATCTTTCTTCATCACGCACACTACCGGGTGTGGCGCCTCCGCATCACTCTCTTCGATCAGTCCTAACTCTAACATCTCTTCGATTTCTTTATCTACTTGTGGCTTCAACGCCTCTGGGATTCGATAAACATATGGTTTTTTCATTTCTTCGCCGTTTAATCTAATTTTGTGCTCTCCTACCTTAGCTATTTGTACCTTTTTTGAAAATAAATCTTTATATTTGTATAATAAATCTAACATCTCTTTTCTTTCTACATTTCCTAAATGCTTCAAATCTACTTCTTCTATGTCAAATAAATTTGAGTTATCTTTCACACTGGGGGTGGGATGGACTTCTCCTAATTCTTCTTCATTTTCAAAGATTACTCCCACCGCCCGTACCCTAGGAATAAATTTTCTTATCTTATTTGCATGAATATTCTTAACATTCCCGTTTATTAATTTTACTTTGTAGGAATCAGGCTTACAGCGTGCTACAATTTCGGCTGGTCCCGTCCACCTAGCATGAAGTTTGTTCGTGGAATTCGGGATTAATAGATATACCTGGTCCCCTGGTCTAAATTCCTTGTAAATCGCTCTCCGATTAGCGTACTTCGCATACGAGCCTTGTTTAAATTCCTCTACTATTGCTGCTTGCTCCGCCGCCCTTTCTAAATTAATTTTTAACCCCTGAAGATATTCGGTTGCGCTCTTCCCAAGATTTATGGGTAGTGGTATTTCTCCTGACCATGTAGATTTCAATACTGCTAATGGGCCCCTCGCCTCCCTTCCGTACATTAATTTGAATGGCGATAGTAGATGATAAACGAGAGTTCTGCATCAGCGGTGGGTGCGGTGGTGACCTTCTGTGCTCTGTGAAGGTCACCGGAAGTGGCAGGTGTTGACACCGGAAGTGGCAGGTGTGGATAACAGGCATGTTGAGACAGGAAGTGAACAGGAAGTGTAGATAGGAAGTTTAACCAGAAACGCGGCAGGAAGTGAGTGCGATAAGGGAGAGAGGGGGAGGGCTTATTTTTGTGGGGGGGCTTAATTTTTTTTGTTGGTTTTAATCCTTCTAGTCGAGTGGAGTTGAGTTGTAGGAATCCTGCTATCAGAATGAATTTAGTTTGAAAGTAATATTAGCAAAATGTTCGATTTTTTTTTTTTTTTTTTTTTTCTCACCTGAAATAAAAATTTTATTTGCTAACTAACACCTAATATAAAAATGGAAATCTTTCTGACTTTGTTTTACTTTATAAAAGTTTAACGTGAAATTTATTTTTAGACTGGAAACGCGACAGGAAATAAGATCGGAAACGGGATTAGACATGCTTTTTCCAAAAAGGGTTTTCAGGAAGCAGTAAACATGTTTTAGGAACATGTTTGGGAGCGTGTTGGAACAGGAGAGGTGGTTTGTGAGACCGGAAGTAATTAAGATGAGAGAGATAAAGAAGGTGCATGATTAGACATATAGATTTTGTTCTTTGTAGAGGGTGAAATTTTGTTTTATTTTTTATTTAAAGTGTTTTCATTTTTTTTTAAATTTAATTTATTTAAAGCGTTTCAAATTATTTTTTATATTTTTTTTTTGTAGTGTTTTACGTATTATTTTAATTTTTAGTGACATTAGAACCTGCAATTTCCGTATCACACATGTCTTATCTTAGGTTACCAAGGATGTGTGTTGTTATCTCTTTAAATGCAAGAGATGGGGACTTCAGACCTGCGTTGAGATATCTTTATCATAGTTTTAATGAACTGCAGTAAATTGCCTTTAGCTATTGAGTAATTCGCGAGTTTTGGTTTAATATAACTGCTTTTACATCTGTTACAAACACATTTCTCTTACAACACTCTGTCAACAGATCACTTCTATATTCGAAATAATAATTTAGAGGGAAAATTTTTACTTTCTATACGAAATGTTATTTATAGAGATTGACAAAAATAGTATGCCTAATTCTTTCTTGTACATTTCTTGTACAACATTATATTCGAAATAGAGTTTTGTTACCAAAAATAACGTGTTTATACATTTTAAAAACGAAAGCAAAGTGATTTTCAAAAATGTAAATATAAGCTATACACCCACGCATTTTTGTTATTGAATTAAATTACAAGGTTTAATATTGTATTCAGCGTAATATTTTCTTATAAAAGCCGTTTCACAAACTTGTATACTAAAAGTAATGTGTCATTTTTAGGAGAAAAAATTAATTCAAGTCATTGAGACTAATCCTTTATGGGAGAAAAATTTGTCATACTTCTTTGTGTTACATTACATCTTCCGTTTTTTAAGTTTACAAATTTGTGGACTAACTTAAATAATCGTTTTTAGGATACTTAAACAATATATATATACTTTTTAATTATATAATTTTTTTTAATTGACTTGTAATATAGCTTTTTTTTTCTTAAAAGGGTACTGTAGAATAACTTATGTCACAAATACTACATCCTTCTTTAGTTAAATATGTTTCACGTAAGACATGACAAAGTGTCTTAGAAACATTTCATTTTGGAGTTAAGTGATTAAACAAGAAAAATATTATTTATAAAAACACAACACATAAGACCAGTGACTGAGAGGTTCTGGTTTTAAAGCTACTAGACGTTTGGGTTTAAACTTCTCTCGCGCTCGTCGACCTAACCGTTCGGAGTTTTCTTCGAACCTTGTCAATACGAGTTAGGAGCCCTTAGAATGACCCCTAGAGTGACCTATATCCCTAACGCAGATAATCGGTTTTAACAAATAACCAACCATCCACAACACATAAGACATTTTAGATCATTTTAGATCATTCCATTTAGTTAATAAGTGATTTAACGTGCAAAATATTATTCATAAAACATACAATAAGAGAATTTTAAAGAATTTTGTCTTTCAAATGAACAATTTTTAGTGACTATTTAACTTATTAAAGAGAGCGGGTATTTTGTTTAGAGTTATACGATTAAAATAAATTTTCAATAGATTTGACTTTATACAACAAACATTTAAAAAAAAAAAAGGGAATGGAATCTAGTTTTTATAAAGTAACGTTTTTCAATTTTACAAATACTTCACACCTCGTCTTTTTCCCCCCTCTTTTAGTAGACTTTACATACATAAGACATAAAAAGCGTTTTAGAATACATCATTTAGAAATTAAGTGGTTTGATAAATAAAATATTATTTATAAAAGCAATAGATACAAAAGTAATAAAGATTTTTACTTACAAATGTACGAACTTCTGATAGGTAAGACTTTCTAAATCATTGTGCAAGAATTAAGTGGTTATTGAACTTATAACATTATAGGATGAAATAATTGTGTGACGTATTTTTAAACCAATAAAATGTCAATATTTTTAAACCAATAAAATGTCAATATTTTTAAACCAATAAAAAGTTAGTATTTTTTACACGAGCGCCCTCTATTACTATATAAATTTCAATGAAACGAGTTCATAACATTCTACTGTAACCTGGTATCGTTGTAATAGGTTGTATTTTTCGTTAAGTTAGTTTTCATTTAAGTTATTATGGAACGAGTTATGAATTCTTATGTTGGTAACGTAACCAACTTGGAGTGTCAACACTCATCACCAAAGTTAAATAATCAAGAGATGGATTCTACACTTTTATCCAAAGAAGGACTCGTTTCGAATTATGAAGTGAAACCCACCTCATCAGGACTAAAGAAACAGAAGTTACCCCATGTGTGTAAGACGTGTAACAAAGCATTTCCTCGAAAAGTTAACTTAATGTTTCACATGAAATGTCATTTAAAAGAAAAGTATTTTCGTTGTGAGGTGTGTGCTGAAGTTTTTTCACAAAAGAGTGATTTACGTAATCATCAAAAGATTCACAAATCGCCCAAACAATACAAGTGTAGTGATTGCAACGAGATATTTTCAAGAATGGCTGACTTATTGAAACATAAGAAGACTCATAAGATTCGTAAACAACAGTCATGTACAAAGTGTAGCGAAATGTTTGATTGTGAATCAGATTTAGTACAACATTGTGATACTTTTCATAAAGTTTTACCTAATGTGAAGAAGTCACCTGATTTGTTATTTGAAAAAGTGAAACATTTTAAAAGACAACATGATGTGCGAAATATTTGTACTAAAACTATCATTGTATCCAATGAGATGAATCAAAAAGACTTTCGTTCATTTTTTAACAGTGTTCGATCAGATGTTTTAAACGAATTAAATTATCAATTGCAAATGAAAAAGTCAATAAAATGGTATGCAGCCGTTAAAGTGGATGTATATCGTGAATCACAGGATGGTGACTTAGAGAGAGCAACCCCCTTTTTCCTTTCCAAAAGTGAACTGGAATTAACAGAACAAAACATACATGTGCATGTTGAGAATGCCTTTCTAAAGTTGTACAACGGCTTTGAAGATTTTACTGAACGAGTGTTTAATTGGACATTACAAAAAATTTTGAAATTAGAATTGATTACAGCTCAATATGACAGGCTTATTTGATTTGTATTACTTTAAATGATTAATAAATAGTTTTAATATGAAAAAGCATAGTGGTTTTTTCTTATAGTTGATGTAAATTACTTTGAACAGTTTGACAATGCAACATAAACTACTGTTTAACATTTTGAATGTCTTAGACAAAATGGGAATGAATTTGTTGAAATTATGTAAAACATGATGAAATAAATGTGATGTATTTATTATATGTTACTTAAACTACAAGAGAAATGATTGGAAATGTGTTATTTTAAATCTATGATACTTTTAATCACTAACAAAGTAAGACGTGACGTTATGAATCATCGATGGGTTTTCCTTTGAATAGGTATTAATCTTACTTATTGATAAGAAAGTTGAATTTTTCTCTTCGTTTAAACAATGACACTGCATGTTTTGATAATTTTCTCTCAACAGTCAACATCAATGTTTTTAACCTAGTTAAGAAAATTTTTAACTTAAACCGTCACTGAGTTTATCCTAGATAAGTAAATTTTTATATTTAACCTACATATAAATTAAATGATTAACTATAACCATGACTGTTTTTAAAATCTAGATAAGTAGACGTTTTTATGAAACACATCCAGTGTTCTGCTGACTTTTATCGAGATTACATCAGTTAGTGAAGCAGATTAAATTGCATAAAAATATTTTATGAAATGAATATGCGATCCCACGAAGAAGTGTTTCCACCTTCAAAGCGTCCACGCTTAGAAAAAGCTATGGAAAAATCAAATACTTGTGAGAAGGAATTAAAAGACCCAAGATTAAAACTTTCTAAAATGGACAATGACTGTGTAACTATATCACGTGATATCTCCTCTACTAAGAACTTACCAGATGTGAAACCTGAGATCGCAATGAATTTTTCAAACTTTACCGGTGGTTACGATGCAACATCCTTCGAGAATCCACATCAAGAGTCAGTTTTTGCCCAGGACTATTTAAATACATTTTTCAAAGACATAAATTTTGAAAATTTAGATTGTTCTACCCCCTTAACCTCGTTAAAGGATGAACCCTTTCAAGAACCTACGAATAATATCTTACAGACTACTGTTAAACATGAGATGAACGAGATACAAGCAAACAGCCTTTCACAAGCAAGTGGTGAAATACAAAGCATCACTACACCTACATTTGCCACTAAAAGTGACAAATTATACAATTCCAATGTGTTTCACAAAGAACTAAGTGACTGTTTCTACTTAACTTTGAAGTTAAAAAATAAACAATATTCTATACATATACGAGAATTTAAACGCAATGTATCTACTAATGAAGAAATCCCAACCAAAAACGGAGTTAATATGGATATTCATAGCTGGTATGAGTTTCAATATAAAATCCTTGCATTTAATTTAAGATACAAAAGTGCATCCTTTGTTTCTAATAACACGATTTTAGTGTTAAATCAAGATTCTATGATGCGAATTAAAAATTTGAAGAATTTTTCTCATGTTGACTTAAACGAACAACAAATGGAAAAATTAAAAGAAAGTACCTCACACTTAAATACTGTACTTTTACAACATATGTACACAAAACTATTACCCTTTCTCATTAAACAGAAATGTGTGGTGAGTAACAGATCCACAGAAAAAGAACCTGTGTTATGGTCTAAACTTAATACGTGTATCGAGAATAATATGGTAACAATACTTAACCAGTTGTATGAATGTACAGGATGTATTTTTCGACATGCAAGTCAAAGCCTTCACTCATGCTTCGCATTTAATAATAAGGAAAAATTTAATCAACTAGGTGAAGCTTTGTTAATGCTCATCGATTTCGATTATGTAATTTCAACGTTTTTGAATGGAGTTTATAGTGTTAGTGAACACTTTGTACATAAGCTTCATGAACAAACTGTTTATAATGAATTGTTTAAGACAAAATAAATGATTTGTTTTGTTAAAGATCTGTGTGTGTTTATTTCTACAAAGTGTCTCTGTGTGAATTTATTAGTTTTTTATCTAATCGAACTTTTAAGTGAAGATATGTAATTTAACTTTTTTGTATATTCCAATTCAAAAATTTCAACAATTGCAAAAAAAGATTAAACTATTGAAAAAAAAAATATCCACGTTAGAAAAAAATAAGTTATGTTGAAAAGTTAAGAAAACAATGAAAAGTAAACAAAAATATAGTTTTTAAATTAAAATTTTTTAAAGTCTTCAAGTTAATCAAAATTAACTTTTTACTTTTAACTATTGAGAGACTATGATCTAACTGTTTATCCTTGTAACCAACTGGTGCATATCAACTATATACTCTGTATCTGCATATGCGCAGAAAAACATAGACATTTACACTAACGACTTTAAAATTCGACTTTAAATTCGTTAAATTTGTTCGACTTTAAATTATTTGCCAACTTTTAAGTTTAATTACTATACACAACTCGATTACCTTTCCCACAAAACACCTTTCAGAAACAAAACAGAAATTAACACTTACCGAAAAACACGTCCACTTTGGGTGTTAGTCTTCACTCAACTAACGTTTCTCCCTTATCTTTGCTAGGGGGCGCTGCAATCGCCGCTAGAGGCGTTAGTAGTCTTCCGGTGTGTGATAAGAATAAACTTTAAATCCAGCTTACACTCGCTCAGTCATTCTTGCTTCTCTCTACCTTGCTAACAACCGTTTGCTGCTGGCTCATTGTTTGGTTGTTTAAACTTGTTGAATGACGTCATCATGTGTTTGTCTAAACTTGTCCAGTCTTGTTTTTATGCAGTACGTCTATTTAGATGAGTCATCACTCGCTTATCTTGGTTGACTTGTCCAAACTTGTTTTTGTTTAACACGTCTATTTGGGTGAGTCATCGTTCGCTTATCTTGCTTTACTTGTTTGAACTTGTCTAGTATACACCACCTCATGTCTTTTGTCATAGCTTGAATATACTTTACACCAATCACTTAAATATAAAAGTCTTGTCACAACTTACTTAAACTTTGATAAAATTATTAATTATTTATAAATTTCATCAAATTCTTATTTTTCTGATACATTTACTATGTAATTTTCGTTCAAAAATATGGTAAAGCCCGATTTTAAATCGAAGTCTAAGATAAATTCCCCAAATTTGTAACATTTTAACACTAATAATAAATATTGTAAGCACCCAGTACATACAAGTTTTGTAAAAATAATATTACTTATAGCTAACTCGTTATGTCCCATGATACAAAATTTCAATATAGCTAAAATCAGTGTTAAACGAAAATCTAATCACGTGTCTTTATATATTATTTTGAAATGCAAAGCATTATATCTAAACGAATGATATAAGGAGTAGTTAGAATAGTTCTTATATTGTTGTTAGTAAAAAATTTATACACATTATCTTACAAGGTTGCAATATTCAACACACGGTTCACCATATTTAAAAACAATTCACCATGATTTAAAAACTTAGTAACATATTTTAAATTTATAAATTTAAATTAAAACATATTTTTATAAATAAACAATTATAAATACTTAAGTATTTTTAATTTAAATTTATAAATTTAAAATATGTTACTAAGTTTTTAAATCATGGTGAATCGTTTTTAAATATGGTGAACCGTGTGTTGAATATTGCAACCTTGTAAGATAATGTGTATAAATTTTTTACTAACAACAATATAAGAACTATTCTAACTACTCCTTATATCATTCGTTTAGATATAATGCTTTGCATTTCAAAATAATATATAAAGACACGTGATTAGATTTTCGTTTAACACTGATTTTAGCTATATTGAAATTTTGTATCATGGGACATAACGAGTTAGCTATAAGTAATATTATTTTTACAAAACTTGTATGTACTGGGTGCTTACAATATTTATTATTAGTGTTAAAATGTTACAAATTTGGGGAATTTATCTTAGACTTCGATTTAAAATCGGGCTTTACCATATTTTTGAACGAAAATTACATAGTAAATGTATCAGAAAAATAAGAATTTGATGAAATTTATAAATAATTAATAATTTTATCAAAGTTTAAGTAAGTTGTGACAAGACTTTTATATTTAAGTGATTGGTGTAAAGTATATTCAAGCTATGACAAAAGACATGAGGTGGTGTATACTAGACAAGTTCAAACAAGTAAAGCAAGATAAGCGAACGATGACTCACCCAAATAGACGTGTTAAACAAAAACAAGTTTGGACAAGTCAACCAAGATAAGCGAGTGATGACTCATCTAAATAGACGTACTGCATAAAAACAAGACTGGACAAGTTTAGACAAACACATGATGACGTCATTCAACAAGTTTAAACAACCAAACAATGAGCCAGCAGCAAACGGTTGTTAGCAAGGTAGAGAGAAGCAAGAATGACTGAGCGAGTGTAAGCTGGATTTAAAGTTTATTCTTATCACACACCGGAAGACTACTAACGCCTCTAGCGGCGATTGCAGCGCCCCCTAGCAAAGATAAGGGAGAAACGTTAGTTGAGTGAAGACTAACACCCAAAGTGGACGTGTTTTTCGGTAAGTGTTAATTTCTGTTTTGTTTCTGAAAGGTGTTTTGTGGGAAAGGTAATCGAGTTGTGTATAGTAATTAAACTTAAAAGTTGGCAAATAATTTAAAGTCGAACAAATTTAACGAATTTAAAGTCGAATTTTAAAGTCGTTAGTGTAAATGTCTATGTTTTTCTGCGCATATGCAGATACAGAGTATATAGTTGATATGCACCAGTTGGTTACAAGGATAAACAGTTAGATCATAGTCTCTCAATAGTTAAAAGTAAAAAGTTAATTTTGATTAACTTGAAGACTTTAAAAAATTTTAATTTAAAAACTATATTTTTGTTTACTTTTCATTGTTTTCTTAACTTTTCAACATAACTTATTTTTTTCTAACGTGGATATTTTTTTTTTTCAATAGTTTAATCTTTTTTTGCAATTGTTGAAATTTTTGAATTGGAATATACAAAAAAGTTAAATTACATATCTTCACTTAAAAGTTCGATTAGATAAAAAACTAATAAATTCACACAGAGACACTTTGTAGAAATAAACACACACAGATCTTTAACAAAACAAATCATTTATTTTGTCTTAAACAATTCATTATAAACAGTTTGTTCATGAAGCTTATGTACAAAGTGTTCACTAACACTATAAACTCCATTCAAAAACGTTGAAATTACATAATCGAAATCGATGAGCATTAACAAAGCTTCACCTAGTTGATTAAATTTTTCCTTATTATTAAATGCGAAGCATGAGTGAAGGCTTTGACTTGCATGTCGAAAAATACATCCTGTACATTCATACAACTGGTTAAGTATTGTTACCATATTATTCTCGATACACGTATTAAGTTTAGACCATAACACAGGTTCTTTTTCTGTGGATCTGTTACTCACCACACATTTCTGTTTAATGAGAAAGGGTAATAGTTTTGTGTACATATGTTGTAAAAGTACAGTATTTAAGTGTGAGGTACTTTCTTTTAATTTTTCCATTTGTTGTTCGTTTAAGTCAACATGAGAAAAATTCTTCAAATTTTTAATTCGCATCATAGAATCTTGATTTAACACTAAAATCGTGTTATTAGAAACAAAGGATGCACTTTTGTATCTTAAATTAAATGCAAGGATTTTATATTGAAACTCATACCAGCTATGAATATCCATATTAACTCCGTTTTTGGTTGGGATTTCTTCATTAGTAGATACATTGCGTTTAAATTCTCGTATATGTATAGAATATTGTTTATTTTTTAACTTCAAAGTTAAGTAGAAACAGTCACTTAGTTCTTTGTGAAACACATTGGAATTGTATAATTTGTCACTTTTAGTGGCAAATGTAGGTGTAGTGATGCTTTGTATTTCACCACTTGCTTGTGAAAGGCTGTTTGCTTGTATCTCGTTCATCTCATGTTTAACAGTAGTCTGTAAGATATTATTCGTAGGTTCTTGAAAGGGTTCATCCTTTAACGAGGTTAAGGGGGTAGAACAATCTAAATTTTCAAAATTTATGTCTTTGAAAAATGTATTTAAATAGTCCTGGGCAAAAACTGACTCTTGATGTGGATTCTCGAAGGATGTTGCATCGTAACCACCGGTAAAGTTTGAAAAATTCATTGCGATCTCAGGTTTCACATCTGGTAAGTTCTTAGTAGAGGAGATATCACGTGATATAGTTACACAGTCATTGTCCATTTTAGAAAGTTTTAATCTTGGGTCTTTTAATTCCTTCTCACAAGTATTTGATTTTTCCATAGCTTTTTCTAAGCGTGGACGCTTTGAAGGTGGAAACACTTCTTCGTGGGATCGCATATTCATTTCATAAAATATTTTTATGCAATTTAATCTGCTTCACTAACTGATGTAATCTCGATAAAAGTCAGCAGAACACTGGATGTGTTTCATAAAAACGTCTACTTATCTAGATTTTAAAAACAGTCATGGTTATAGTTAATCATTTAATTTATATGTAGGTTAAATATAAAAATTTACTTATCTAGGATAAACTCAGTGACGGTTTAAGTTAAAAATTTTCTTAACTAGGTTAAAAACATTGATGTTGACTGTTGAGAGAAAATTATCAAAACATGCAGTGTCATTGTTTAAACGAAGAGAAAAATTCAACTTTCTTATCAATAAGTAAGATTAATACCTATTCAAAGGAAAACCCATCGATGATTCATAACGTCACGTCTTACTTTGTTAGTGATTAAAAGTATCATAGATTTAAAATAACACATTTCCAATCATTTCTCTTGTAGTTTAAGTAACATATAATAAATACATCACATTTATTTCATCATGTTTTACATAATTTCAACAAATTCATTCCCATTTTGTCTAAGACATTCAAAATGTTAAACAGTAGTTTATGTTGCATTGTCAAACTGTTCAAAGTAATTTACATCAACTATAAGAAAAAACCACTATGCTTTTTCATATTAAAACTATTTATTAATCATTTAAAGTAATACAAATCAAATAAGCCTGTCATATTGAGCTGTAATCAATTCTAATTTCAAAATTTTTTGTAATGTCCAATTAAACACTCGTTCAGTAAAATCTTCAAAGCCGTTGTACAACTTTAGAAAGGCATTCTCAACATGCACATGTATGTTTTGTTCTGTTAATTCCAGTTCACTTTTGGAAAGGAAAAAGGGGGTTGCTCTCTCTAAGTCACCATCCTGTGATTCACGATATACATCCACTTTAACGGCTGCATACCATTTTATTGACTTTTTCATTTGCAATTGATAATTTAATTCGTTTAAAACATCTGATCGAACACTGTTAAAAAATGAACGAAAGTCTTTTTGATTCATCTCATTGGATACAATGATAGTTTTAGTACAAATATTTCGCACATCATGTTGTCTTTTAAAATGTTTCACTTTTTCAAATAACAAATCAGGTGACTTCTTCACATTAGGTAAAACTTTATGAAAAGTATCACAATGTTGTACTAAATCTGATTCACAATCAAACATTTCGCTACACTTTGTACATGACTGTTGTTTACGAATCTTATGAGTCTTCTTATGTTTCAATAAGTCAGCCATTCTTGAAAATATCTCGTTGCAATCACTACACTTGTATTGTTTGGGCGATTTGTGAATCTTTTGATGATTACGTAAATCACTCTTTTGTGAAAAAACTTCAGCACACACCTCACAACGAAAATACTTTTCTTTTAAATGACATTTCATGTGAAACATTAAGTTAACTTTTCGAGGAAATGCTTTGTTACACGTCTTACACACATGGGGTAACTTCTGTTTCTTTAGTCCTGATGAGGTGGGTTTCACTTCATAATTCGAAACGAGTCCTTCTTTGGATAAAAGTGTAGAATCCATCTCTTGATTATTTAACTTTGGTGATGAGTGTTGACACTCCAAGTTGGTTACGTTACCAACATAAGAATTCATAACTCGTTCCATAATAACTTAAATGAAAACTAACTTAACGAAAAATACAACCTATTACAACGATACCAGGTTACAGTAGAATGTTATGAACTCGTTTCATTGAAATTTATATAGTAATAGAGGGCGCTCGTGTAAAAAATACTAACTTTTTATTGGTTTAAAAATATTGACATTTTATTGGTTTAAAAATATTGACATTTTATTGGTTTAAAAATACGTCACACAATTATTTCATCCTATAATGTTATAAGTTCAATAACCACTTAATTCTTGCACAATGATTTAGAAAGTCTTACCTATCAGAAGTTCGTACATTTGTAAGTAAAAATCTTTATTACTTTTGTATCTATTGCTTTTATAAATAATATTTTATTTATCAAACCACTTAATTTCTAAATGATGTATTCTAAAACGCTTTTTATGTCTTATGTATGTAAAGTCTACTAAAAGAGGGGGGAAAAAGACGAGGTGTGAAGTATTTGTAAAATTGAAAAACGTTACTTTATAAAAACTAGATTCCATTCCCTTTTTTTTTTTAAAATGTTTGTTGTATAAAGTCAAATCTATTGAAAATTTATTTTAATCGTATAACTCTAAACAAAATACCCGCTCTCTTTAATAAGTTAAATAGTCACTAAAAATTGTTCATTTGAAAGACAAAATTCTTTAAAATTCTCTTATTGTATGTTTTATGAATAATATTTTGCACGTTAAATCACTTATTAACTAAATGGAATGATCTAAAATGATCTAAAATGTCTTATGTGTTGTGGATGGTTGGTTATTTGTTAAAACCGATTATCTGCGTTAGGGATATAGGTCACTCTAGGGGTCATTCTAAGGGCTCCTAACTCGTATTGACAAGGTTCGAAGAAAACTCCGAACGGTTAGGTCGACGAGCGCGAGAGAAGTTTAAACCCAAACGTCTAGTAGCTTTAAAACCAGAACCTCTCAGTCACTGGTCTTATGTGTTGTGTTTTTATAAATAATATTTTTCTTGTTTAATCACTTAACTCCAAAATGAAATGTTTCTAAGACACTTTGTCATGTCTTACGTGAAACATATTTAACTAAAGAAGGATGTAGTATTTGTGACATAAGTTATTCTACAGTACCCTTTTAAGAAAAAAAAAGCTATATTACAAGTCAATTAAAAAAAATTATATAATTAAAAAGTATATATATATTGTTTAAGTATCCTAAAAACGATTATTTAAGTTAGTCCACAAATTTGTAAACTTAAAAAACGGAAGATGTAATGTAACACAAAGAAGTATGACAAATTTTTCTCCCATAAAGGATTAGTCTCAATGACTTGAATTAATTTTTTCTCCTAAAAATGACACATTACTTTTAGTATACAAGTTTGTGAAACGGCTTTTATAAGAAAATATTACGCTGAATACAATATTAAACCTTGTAATTTAATTCAATAACAAAAATGCGTGGGTGTATAGCTTATATTTACATTTTTGAAAATCACTTTGCTTTCGTTTTTAAAATGTATAAACACGTTATTTTTGGTAACAAAACTCTATTTCGAATATAATGTTGTACAAGAAATGTACAAGAAAGAATTAGGCATACTATTTTTGTCAATCTCTATAAATAACATTTCGTATAGAAAGTAAAAATTTTCCCTCTAAATTATTATTTCGAATATAGAAGTGATCTGTTGACAGAGTGTTGTAAGAGAAATGTGTTTGTAACAGATGTAAAAGCAGTTATATTAAACCAAAACTCGCGAATTACTCAATAGCTAAAGGCAATTTACTGCAGTTCATTAAAACTATGATAAAGATATCTCAACGCAGGTCTGAAGTCCCCATCTCTTGCATTTAAAGAGATAACAACACACATCCTTGGTAACCTAAGATAAGACATGTGTGATACGGAAATTGCAGGTTCTAATGTCACTAAAAATTAAAATAATACGTAAAACACTACAAAAAAAAAATATAAAAAATAATTTGAAACGCTTTAAATAAATTAAATTTAAAAAAAAATGAAAACACTTTAAATAAAAAATAAAACAAAATTTCACCCTCTACAAAGAACAAAATCTATATGTCTAATCATGCACCTTCTTTATCTCTCTCATCTTAATTACTTCCGGTCTCACAAACCACCTCTCCTGTTCCAACACGCTCCCAAACATGTTCCTAAAACATGTTTACTGCTTCCTGAAAACCCTTTTTGGAAAAAGCATGTCTAATCCCGTTTCCGATCTTATTTCCTGTCGCGTTTCCAGTCTAAAAATAAATTTCACGTTAAACTTTTATAAAGTAAAACAAAGTCAGAAAGATTTCCATTTTTATATTAGGTGTTAGTTAGCAAATAAAATTTTTATTTCAGGTGAGAAAAAAAAAAAAAAAAAAAAAAATCGAACATTTTGCTAATATTACTTTCAAACTAAATTCATTCTGATAGCAGGATTCCTACAACTCAACTCCACTCGACTAGAAGGATTAAAACCAACAAAAAAAATTAAGCCCCCCCACAAAAATAAGCCCTCCCCCTCTCTCCCTTATCGCACTCACTTCCTGCCGCGTTTCTGGTTAAACTTCCTATCTACACTTCCTGTTCACTTCCTGTCTCAACATGCCTGTTATCCACACCTGCCACTTCCGGTGTCAACACCTGCCACTTCCGGTGACCTTCACAGAGCACAGAAGGTCACCACCGCACCCACCGCTGATGCAGAACTCTCGTTTATCATCTACTGGCGATACTCCCGTGGTACTATTCGGAATTTCTCTATAGGCAAATAATAAATAAAGAATGTGTTTATCCCAATTTTTGGAATCGCTCCGAATTATATGGTGTAACATGCGTTTCAGAACCTGATTATATCGCTCCACTAATCCCGAGCTTTGTTGATGCCCTGGCGTCGCAAATCTAGGAGCCGCTCCTAGCCTAGCATGAAACTCCTGTATTAAACCTGAAACAAAATTTCTGCCCTGGTCACTCGCTATTATGCGGGGTATCCCTGTTCGCATAAATATTTCTAATAATGCATCGCACGTAGCTTTAGCCGTAATTGTTCTTAACGGGACCGCCTCTGGCCACCGCGAATGCTGATCCACTAAGGTAAGTACATATTGATGTCGACGCGCTGAAGGTGGTTCAATTTTCCCAATTATGTCAATATTTACAACGTCGAACGGAAGTTCCGGTCTCTCAATTGGGAGAATGGGTATCTGATCGCTAGCCCTTTCTCTACTTCGTAACTGACAGTCTTTACAAGATTTACAATAATCCTCTACATCCCGTGACATATTCGGCCAATAAAATGAATAACGAATTCTTTCTTTTGTTTTTTTCATGCCGAGATGATTAGCAAAAATCGATTCATGCGCAATTTTTAAAATTTCCCCCCTCCTTACCTTTGGTACCACTAATTGCGTAACACAATCCCCCGTGACTCTTTCTCTATGATAAAGCAAATTATCTACTATAACGAACCCGTTTTTACCATTTTCCGCGTCTTTGAAAGCACCCTGTAATGTTTCGCAACTCTTCTGTTGCTCCCTGTATATACTTGCATCTGATCGTTGACCTGCATTCAAATCTCCGCTATCATCTTTCCTTTCAATACAACTAATCATTAATTCTCTCTCCGCGTTTTGATTTTCACCTCGCCAGCATAAATTTTCAATATTTATATCATCCCCCTCTGGTTGGTTGCCTTCCCCCTTTTGCCTTTCAATTTCATTACCTTTTTCCGATTGCGTATCATTTACTGGCGCCAAAGAACATTTCTGTCTATCATCTTCCGAAGAACATTCCTTTCCCCCCTCGTTACTAGCTAACTGTAATATTTCATAAACTGCCGGTGTTATAATACATGTCCCATATAATTTATCCGTAACGGCAAACAGTACATCTACACTGTTGTTAAATATACAATTTGACTCTTCGGATTTTAAAGCTACGGGTAATGTCACAAGATTAGCAATTATTCTTTCTCCAAAAGCCGATATTAACAGAATTTTTGAATTTTCATTATTTCTAAATGAATCCGGTAATTGATTAGAGTTTATTACGGGTATTTCTGCAGCACTATCTAAAATACATTTGATCTCCTTTCCCCCTATCCACAAATGTTCAAATTGAAGTGGTTGTGTACTTATTGGCTCGTTTCCAAAACAGAGTGTTTCAACCTTGGCGACTATTTTATCATCCTGCTTATTTTTACCGACAAAAGAATCTTTTTCCGTTTGATTTTGCAAACTTCCAATTTTATCTTTTTCTCTATTATTCGGACAAAATCGCAAATGCTAAGTTTGTTTACAAAGTCTACATTCTTTTGATGTGTTTAATTTTCTATCGCCACGCAAGTTAAAATTATTTCTGACATGGGGTGGTACATATTTTCCATTATTGTAACTTATAGCTCCCGATTCATCATGATTGCGGGGTTTTACCGGTTTATCATATAATTCCGAAAATGTTCTGCCCTTTGACGTAAACCAATTATCACATAATTCCGCAATTTGTCGGGGTTTTAACCAATTATCTAATTGTTTTATCCTGACATAACTTCGCGTCTCCGAATCTAGTGAACTTAATAATCTGTCGCTGACAATTAACTCATTAAGCGGGTCAAAATCATTTACTTTTCTCAGTTCACAATAGAAATCCCAATTGGCTCTAAGCCTACTAGCGAATTGCATATGATTCTCGTTTCTCGATCTTTTTGCAAAAAGAAAGTTTTCGAGGCAGGCCTCTGGTGTGGGTTGAAATTCTTTTAATATTAACGCCTTAACCTTTTGATAATCTTTCATTTCTTCCGTGTTTGCGTACACTAACAAGTGCGCTGCCCGCTCCCCTACTAAATTAAACAAAATCTCCACCTTTAATTCCTCTGCGACATTTTTAATTTCGAATGCTTTCTCTAGCGAAGTAAAAAATAAATTCCATGATTCAGGCCTGCTGGGGACTGTAATAGTCAAAGTTTTGACACTTTTGATAAGTGCTTCTAACGAATTAGGCTTGGGTACATCCACCCCTGCATCAGAATTTCTATACTCGTTTTGCATTTTTGCCATTTCTATCTGCGCTTTAACTAATTCCAGCTTAGTTTTTTCGATTTCCAATAACGTATCTTATTCCGACTTCGACTTTTCTTTGTCGAATTTCACGACTTCTGCTTCATGCTTTTCTCTTTCTATGCGGTCTGACACCGTTGTATTTAAAAATTCTTTTATAAATTCATTATCTTTTGAATACTGATCGCTTCCCTCAATTAATGCTTTCAAATCAATTATCATGTGCTCACTTTCTACTTTTATGCCCAATTCTGTGGCAACAACAACTAGGTCTTCTTTTCTTAACCCTTTGATATTAAACATTTTACTTTTACTCTTAACACTTATTTACTAATACTCTAAATATCTCTATAAATATCTATATTATCTCGTTTCAAATAAAGCTCATAATATTAAAATTAACACATTGTTTTCAAACATAAAATATTTCTCAATATGATTCTATTCAAGTTATTTTCTATTTAGACTTCAGGAATAAACATACAGAAACATGCAACTTACTTCAATCATAAATCCAAGCTCTGATTCTACGTACGAGAGCGTGTAATACAACTTTAATAAATAACCCTTTTTCTCTCGGTTTCTTCTCGTTCACACTTTTTTAAATTCAAAGGCAAAATTTTATGAATACCATTTTATTCTTTTTATTTCTATTGGCTCAGAAGAATGCAGCTAATTTGTATAAAACACAACAAATTTATTACGGACGTCACATCACAATACAACATGGAAGACACGCACAGATATATATATAAAGGTTAATCAGTAGCAGCAGCCATTACATTACTACTCTTCTATCGACACAATTACTATATTTATTTCCATAACATGCCCACCGCATGCACACAACCTTCCACTTTGGACTCCCGCCAAACTCTTCCCGTCTCCCTTACTCCGCAGTAGAAGAGAGAAAAAAAAAGGGTTGCCATAAACCTGACGTCACCGGCATGACATTAGGGCTCCGGTACTTTAAAAAAAAAAATTAAGGCCTGGTCGATGCCTATGTAAATATGTGTTATGAACGTTTACTGTAGTTTTGTTTGAAAAGTGTATTTTATTTTAAATTAATTGCCAAATTTGACACTATCATAATTTTTCCTCTTATATTTTTTATAATAAATAATGAAGGTCAAAAGTGTTTGTCTCAGTCGTAACTCTTAAAATTAACAGTTTGTAAAAGTCCAACTATAGATAATTATCTAAGATATACCGTTGAGAAGCATGAACAGTTTTTCCAGCAACAGGAATTAAATTCTTATTCGAAATCATAAAATTCTGCCCTGCTGCGCTTGTGAGAGAATATACTACAGCCTTCTTTAAAAATGTTCAGACTTTTGTGTTAATTGCAAAAGTTGCTGTCAAATTAATTGTAAACTCAGTGCCATACATGTGAGATTTGAAAGTTTGTTGGTAATGAAGAGATCTTTAAGTTTAAAAATGTGTTTCGTGGATAGTTTAAAATTTTATCTTTTTAATAAATATGCATGATTTCGATAGGAAAACTTTGAAAACTATGACAGAAACTATTCTTTAAATTTGAAGAGGAGGGGAGGTTATTAATATAGCATTTTATAAATATGAAACTTGAAAACGGATTTTCTTTAGTGTAGATTGTGCATTTTAAAAAGGAGAAGTCCAAAGTCAATGTAAGGTATGAAAGAAAGAATAGTGTAACACCTATTATAATTCTACCTTAAATGGAAAATTTTCATTGTCAAAAAAGAATAAGATCTTTTATAGTTGAAATCCTGTTTGAAACCACATAGTCTGATGTTACAGCTACAGATCATGTTGAGAAATTTATTTTAGAGGGTGTTTGCAAATACTGTTTTTTTTTCCAATTTAATTTGTTTTTGGTTCCTATAATTGTCCTCGCGATCAAAATTTCTTTGAAAAAAAGAAAGAGGTTAAACATGTTCTTTATACACTGAAAAAAAAAAAAAATTTCATTTTACAGTATAATACTAGCATTATACTGTAAAATCAACATTTTTTTTTCAGCGCATTTCTGAAGTTCCAGAAGAATTCGTCAAGTATTTCTCTAGATATTTGACAAACCATCTAAAATCGAAAGTGTCCGGCGACTTTTTGCCATGTAGTCTACATTATATTTCTCTTGCAAAATGAAAATATTTAGACATATTTCTGTTTTTGTTTGACCTTATATTTTAATGTATTTTCTTTAACTTATATTTTTAATAAGGTAATCACTGAAAAATCTTTCTTAAACAGAAATCTTTAAAGTACATGTCAGGCACGATGTCAAATTCCTTATTTTTATATTTGATTTTGAACAAAATTAATAGCTTTTCAACGTAAAAACGTTGGAAACCAACGTAAAACTTCCGGTTTCAGACTTAAAAAAAGAATGCAACTTGTCATTTTGTTCGACATGAAGATGTGACATTGTCAAAACTTTAAGCAAACTGAATTTAGTTTTTTGACCGAATATTTGCTTGAAAGGATTCAGTTCTTATCTTTTCCCAACATTCAGATTTTTTTTTTTACAGATTTTCAAACGTATCCTGGTCTTAGAAAATGTTACATTATGATTCGCAATATTATTTACGAAGTGTTTCTGTAATACAGATAAATGGGTTAAGTCTTTTGAAGCAATAAGTATGTCGCATTGTATTATTTGAAGTATACTCGATTTTTATACATTCTCCAAATGCTTTTAACATTATTTTTGCTAAACCACAAATAAATACATATATTAAACTTTTTCTTAAAGAAAATTAAAATAAATATATATATTTTTAATAGTTTATCTATAACTATATTGGTGCTTATCTATTTATCAAGCTATGAAATATACTGGGTATCCCATGTCTGTTTTAAACATTTTAAAAATTCATAAAAATAGCACAGGGATCGTTATAATTGACGGCGGTTTTCAGGAAATTTATTCTAATAAAGTTTGATTATACTTTTTTTTTTAAGTATCATAAAAAAATAGTTCGAATTTTACTAATAGAGGAGAAGTAAAATCAGTGCTTAATTTGCGCCGGAACTCACCAGAGATCAGCTCCGGTACTCCTTTGATTTTAGTGAATATTTAAATATTGGTCGGAATTCACCGGAGCTGATAAATAATGCGCGCTCCGGAGCCCACTAGAACAGCGTTGTGTTTTGCTAGTTGCTACAAAGAAAGCCTTGGAAAGCAGGATTTTCTGAAAATTCCACACTCCTGCACTCTAAAAACGGCATTTTCAAAAACTGAGCAAAACATACTCAAATCTGAGTACGTCGCATAGTCCAAATTTCTCCGAATCAAAATTACTCAAGTTTGAAACATGTATATACTTATTTCTGAAAACATGCACTCACTCAAGAATAAAACATCATGTGCTCATATTTGAGTCTGTCCGTGTGTCAAAAATGAGTATGAAATGATTTCTATGTGCTCATTTTTGAGTATTTCCACATGTTTCAAAAATGAATTTGAACTGATTCGAATCTTTTTTGAGTATGACCGTGTTTCAAAATTGAGTATAAACTGACCTCTGTGTGCTCAGTTTTGAGTATATCTATGTTTCAATATTCTGATAATTTCTGGTATTTCAGAATTGAAAGCATTGGTTCGTCCTATTTGAAACAAAAAGTTTCATAACAAAATGAAAACATTGATCTACTCAGATTTGAAAGGTGTCATTTTTCTCAGTGTGATTTTAATATTTTTACTATGTTCATTTATTAGATTTTACTCTATATAAGTGCATATAGATATACAAGTTATAAATTGTGTTAAAAAATAATCCAGCATATAGATATACTCAAATATATTAAAATTATAATGCATGAAATATAAATGTGTTGGTGAAAGGGACGGGAGGATATTCTACGGTTTTATTACTGCAGAATAGTAGAGATCCGTTATTTTTTTTAATTAGAAATTCAGCCTTGAGAAAAATAAAACTGTTCTGAAGTATACAAAGTTTATTTGCATTGAGAAAAAATTTTACATTCATTGTGCAATACGAATTGCGAATGAGTCACCACCACCAAAGACTGAAATTCTGCAAGCATAGGTTGCAATTCCCAAGCTTTCGAAAATTTATTTCGAAAAAATATTTAAAAAAAATTAATTTCCGAAAAAAAATAATTGGTAACTATACATTTTTAAACAGAAATCATTTCTAGAAGCTTAAAATAGTTGCGAATCCAAAATGAAAACTTAGTAGTTTTTGAGTGAAGCTTAAAACATTTACCGCATTGCAATCTGTTTCGCATCGATTGCAAATAAATTTAACATTAGGAGTTTCAAACTTTAAACCAGCATAATTCTAAAAGTATTTGGCCGAATGACCTTAGTTACCTAGTTAAAATTTACTGAAAAAGCTAAATATAATGTCAAAACTTAGTGTTCGTATTAAAAATTTCAGAAAAAGAGTTTGGCACGATTTCAGTATGAAAACGACTCCCCCCACCCCTTATCTAAAGTTTGAAACTACTAATGTTCAATTCATTTAAAATGAATGCAATACAGATTGCAATGCGGGAAGTTTTTTAGGCATAACTCAAACACTACTCGGCTTAATGAGCTGTAATTTTGGATTGGTATACATTAAGCTTCTAAAAAACGATTTCTGTTAAAACGTTATAAGATACTACTCCTATTTTTTTTTCGAAAAAAAAACAAACAAAATATATTTTCGAAAAACTTTTTAATTGTAAGTTGTAACCTATAAATTTTTTAACAGAAATCGATTTCTAGAATCTTCAAATACGCTAATGCAAAATTGGAGCTCATTTCTCTCAGTAGTATTTCCTTTTAAACATAAATTGAAACAAGAACGAAAAATCATGCGTCAGGCATAGATTATGTAACACTTTCTAACACTTCCAAAATAATTTTACAAATCATTACCGTTTAATAAGGTGAAAGATGATATCTAAGTAAACAATTTGGAAAACGCATAACATATTTAAAAACCCAATTTAAGGAATTACCAACAAAAATCTGAAAAAAATCCGAGTTCTTTTGTGTAGCTCTGTATATGACCCATAGATTTGTATATATATTACATAGAATGCCAAATTTAAGTTCAGTTAGGAAACACGTAGCACAGTTTAAAATTCTACTTCTGGAATTTTCGTCAATAAACGGAAATGTACTCGAGAACTTTTGTGCTGCCCTGTATATCATTTATATAATTTATACACACCAAGTAATAGACAAAAAATTAGTTGAATTTAAAAACGAATTCAGCATCTGAAAACGCATTTCCAGCAATAATTGTTAACAGAGAGTACGAATTATTTTTTGTGTCCCTGTAAATGAATACAATACACACAATATTCTGTATTAAGCCTCTTGTAATTCACCTTAGTCATATTATATACCAATTTCAATATGATTGAAATAGTAGAACAATAATAAAACAAACTGAAAACTATTTTTCTCCATAAACCGTAATGTAACGGTATTCTTTTGAGCGTCCCTGTAAAGGAACTATAAGTGCTATGCACACCATATTCTATAGTAAGCCTCTTGTAACGTATCTCAGTGATACATATCAATTTCAATGTGTTTGAAATTGTGTAACATCAGTAAAAAAAAAACGTCAATAATATTTCTCCATAGATCGTAATGTAACGGAATTCTCTTGAGTATTCCAGTAAAAAAACTATATGTACTACACACTTCATTTTGAATACCGAACATGCCATAGTAAACACTTCAATAACATATATCAATTGCATGCCAAAACGAATATATTTACGAGAGTTAGAGCATGGAGAGACAGACAGACGGCAGACAGACAAACCGAATTCATAAAAACTTTTCACCTTTGTTGGAAAGTGTTAAAAACTTTTTAACTCTGTTGGAAAGTGTTAAAAAGATACACGTTCTTGTCGACTGGCTATTTTCATTTTTCTCTGTGCCAATTTGGAAATAAAAATGTATGGAGTATTATATTTTATTTGGGCCAACTGTACATGTCATCGTTTTGAAAGTTTTAAAGATTGTTGGAAAGTGGGTTTCATATGTTACTAATCATATGAATCGTTGAAGGTAACCGTACACCCAGAAAAAAGTTTTGTTGAATCAACCAAAATTTGGTTGACCCAACAAAACTTTTCGTTTAAATATGGGTCAATGGAAATTTTGTTTGAATCAACAAAAAAAAAATATTGTTGATTTTTTTTGCAATTCCAAAAAAATTTTTTGTATCGTCAGCAAAAAAATGTTTTGTTAATTCAAGTAAAATGGTTCAGTTTTACTTGAATTAACAAAATTCTTTTTGTTACATAGATATATGCTATGTGTTATTTTAACAATCTATTTTCTTTTTTAAACAAAATATATTTTGTTTGTTTAAGTAATAAAATATGTTATATTACGAACTTGTTTTGCTTATACTACCAAAACCTTTTGTTAAATAAACCAATCTAAATACGCAAATTTTAACTATTTTTAATTCATTTTCAACAGTGAATTACGCCTGTAAACCTAACAAGTGAATTTTTATTCTGCTTTTTCTCAAGCGAAAACCGAGGGAGTGAAAATTGCCCAAGCCGGGAGTCGATTCCGGGTCCTCAGAAGAGCGCTCTGAGGCTCTACCACTGAGCTACAAGGAACTATGTCTGAGCTCCGGCATTTCTCACTCTTATATATATCGGAACGGCTGAAACCGCAGTACAAGATGGAAATGTCATCAGGAGTACGCAAATTTCTGCGGCAAACATGAGACGACAATACAAAGCCCAGCATACGGCAACACATAGTTAATTTTTAATTCATTTTTAGCAGAAAATTACGCCTGCAAATGGGAAGATAAAAATTCACTGTTATATTTTACCAGTGTACTTTCTTCCAGTACCAGAGTACTTATGTACCAGAGTAATTTCTTCTTGTAAAGATAGAAGAAAGTAATAAATGGGACAGAGGTTATTTTAAAACTACCTTGGTCCGTCCCAATGGAAAAAAAGTTTTAATTATCCAAAAATTATGTTAATCCTTTAATTATATAGCTATATAAGTCAAATAAATCGAGTTACTTTCAAAGATTACAGGCGTAATTCACTGCTCAAAATGAGATAGAGCTATTGCAGAAATCGCGAAAAATGCAACATAGCAGCGCCACCTGTTGCGCGATTTACACCAAAAACTAATCAGCAACAATTTATATCAGGAAGTAACTGAATATAAAGTTTTATTAAATTCCGTGCATTATATAGCTATATAAGTCAAATAAATAGAGTTACGTGTGAAAGTTATGGCTACTACACAACAATTTAAATTTTGCAAAAACAACAAAATTTTGCTGGAATTGCAAAATTATTGTAAAATTAAAAAAATAGATTTTGTTAATTCAAGTAAAATTGATGAAAGTTTGTTAAAATTTTGTGAGAGTGTTAACAATATTTTTTTGTCCAAGCAACAAAACCAATTTTTTTGCTTCAACTAAAAATTTTGCTAAAACAACCAAAATGTACTCAACAAAACATGTTTTGTTGTTTTAATCAATTCCTTTTTCTGGGTGTAGTTTTTAATGAATACAATGAATAGTCAACGAAAGAGTATGAACGTTATTTTGGGGATTTTCTAAATCATTATTGATGAAAATATTGACACGGTCATGTCACCTAATATTTTTTGCCAAACTTCAGGAATAAAGAAAGACTGATTACTATCCGTAACAAACATATACAGGCAGAAGCAGTTACTGTTCTGATAGCTCAAACTGGTGCTGTTAGTTTGATTGTGGCTAATGTGATTAAAAGAGCACAAGAAGGAAATATTCTGTTTTAGTGAAAGCCGACACATGTTTTCTACTTCTTGTTGTAGTTCGTTCATGAGTCAGAAACTTATATTTGGATTTTTATTAAAAGACAAATTACACAAAAATGAACCTATTCAAGAGGCTTTAGGAGATATAAAGAGAAAAATTCTCCTCTTCATCCACACTTTACAGGATGTAACCCACCTCTATTTTACATTGTAAAGGCAAGCCATAAAGTCATTTCATTACCTTAAGAATGATCTAGAACTTAAATGAATTGTAGCAGAATTTAATGACCTTTCCTGCTTTCACGAAGACATTTCTAGAGCATGAGAATAATTCACAGTGGCTCTTTCCGGAAGAGCCACTGAATGTTTTCAATTTTGTACTATCTTAATTGTTATTAATTTTTAAGAGTTAAAAATTCTAGCCCATAGACATAGTTTTTTTTGGAGGGGGGGGGGAACTTATAGTTTTTTTTTAGTTACATCGTCTTTCTTTAAAGTAAAAGTATATGATTAACTCTTTTTCACTCAGCGTTGATTTCAGACACTTTTCCCCGGGAGGGATATCTGGGGCTCCGGGTGTGGGGGGGGCGGACATTATGCAGTTTTGGGGGGGGGGAATTGGACTTTTTGACCATTGAAAGTATAAAGTCTTAAATCTTCCGGGGGGACATTTCAATGTTCCGGGGGGAATATCCCCACCCCCGGCCCACCCCCTGAATTCAACACTGTTTTCACTTATTTCGGAGGGGAACCCCACTTAGATGGATGCCCGATCCTTTTTCTTTTAGATTTGATAAAATTTGATAATACTTTTGAGAATATTATTGAGATTTTTTTTCCAGAACTCAATTTTTTTTTTTGCAGCTGACGGTAGGTTAAGTAATTTTCATTCCCCCAACCCCTTCCTACTGATGAAAGTTTTGAGTACTCTTATGAGTTGTAGCAAGAGTTGTCTGAGTGTTTTATCTTCGTTTGTGAACAAAAATGCAAATATTGGTCAAAAAGTGAAAATTTCTCCCGGAACTCTTTAATGTCCCTCCCGGACTGAAAACTCAATGCTGTCGGTACTTGACGTAGTCGTTCCTTGCTTAATCTTTTGGATATCAAATCTGTGATTTGAAATACAATTCTGCGCAGGTCAGTTATAACCGAACTCAAAAATTTCAATCGAAGTCAACCAGAAACACGGCCCGGAAATACATTTCGTCGACCCTAAATCCGACAAAATTTCTTTCGTTGACCTGTAACCAGAAATGAAAGAAATTAATTCTATGTTTTAATGCAATCATGAAAAAATAATTTACAATTATATTTCTAGTATCAGTTTTATCTTTTATGAAGAAAAATGAATATCTTGTATATTTTTAGTTTAATAGTTCGTACAAGGATGAAATCGTACATATTTTATGGAATATATGGTAGTTTGGGCTTGAGAATTCTGTCATGGTTCCACAATCAATCCAAATTATTTCATCTAACAAATTATTTCAATATTTCACTTTTTTCTATATTTGATATTTTATGGATACTTTTCATAACAGATTTGAGTTTCATTTTTCATGTTTTTTGTTTGTTTTTTCATTTTTTTACCCTGGAATCTGTTTTATATTATCATTGTTTTATATTCAATTTTTATTTTCTTTGTACATTTTTCCGGATAAACAGGTATGTGTTCATTTTCCAAAATTAATTATTTTTCTTTCCTCCCAATTGTTGTATGATGTTTCTGTGTTGTTTTTTTAAAGGTCAATATATATATATATATATATATATATATATATATCCTAATAATTATGCAATCATATGTAAAGCTTATTATCACCAACTACTTACATCCTGTATTTCTACTAACAATTCTTTTAAAAAAACTAATGAAAATGTAATTGTAAACAATCGTAAAATTCACAGTTATTAGAAATTATTAAATATTACTTCTACTAACTTTAATTATCCTTATTTAGTTCTTATACCCAAATTTCATAAAAATCCAATTAAATTTAGGACTGTAACTATAGGATGCAATACATATAATAATATAGCCAATAAACATCTATTAAAAATTCTCAATCAAACTTATACACTGACAACATCCACTGATAATACACATTGTATAAAAAATAGCTATCAACTCGTCAATATTTTGAAAAATCTTAAATGTGTTAACAATATAATGACATATGATTTCAAAGATCTATTTAATAATATAGATTTATTAGATCTACATAATATTATAAATACATTATTTTATAAATATCATCATTCATTTAATTTACCAATTCATATAGATACAGCTTATTTTAAAACTTTAACAAATTTCATTATATATAATAATTATATAATGCATGATAACACGTTATATTTACAGAAAGTCGGTATACCACAAGGGGGATGTACATCTAGTATACTTTCAGACTTATACTTGTATCATTATGAACGTACTTTTATTAATAGTAATATACATTTATATCGTTATATTGATGACATAATTTTAATTGCCACTGATCACTAATATTTCTATATTTCCAGTTGATTATCCTATTAATTTAGAATTAACGGAAAACCTCCTTTCTAACAATACTATTAACTTTTTAGATCTTAAAATTACACTTAAAGAAAACAAAACAATAATTGATCTATTTGATAAACGTAAAGAATTTAAATTTAAAGTTAATTCATTTACTAATTTTAAATCATGTCTTCATAATTCTGTATATTGTAATATACTCCTTAATCATATCTATAGAATAAAAAGTTTATGTTCCTCTCAACTAATTAACAACAATATTAAAAAACTTATCTATGAAGCATTACAACATGGTTTTCCAAAAAAAAATCATATATTCCTTAATATATAGTTAGTTCTTATTTGATCTTTACAACCAAATTAACACATGCGTTTAAAAAATGTATAAAAAAATCATATAATCTTATAAAAAAAATTATTATTATAGGACGGTTGGGTGGGTAGACGTTGGATTGAGGAGGTGTGTGGCGGAGTTGTATCGAAAAATACGCATGGTTAATTTATATTATTAATATAAAAAAAATGGGGGCATTTTGATTTACACAATTGTTTGATAATACACATTTTATAATGGACTGCGATGTGATATTTCTATATGTATATTATTTTAGTTAGATTTACTTATTCATTATTTAATTAATTTAAATGAATTTATATTCATTAATATTAAGAATGTATTTGATCTAATGATTTGATCTAATACCTATGGTGGACAATATCATATTTACTTCTAATATATGTTTACTTTTATACAGTGTTAATATAATATGTTTTAATTTTATTAAGTGTTTATATTTTATTTAACTTTGTATGAAGGAACATTATTTGTGACTAATTCATTTCAATATTTAATCAATATTAATTTTAAATTATTTGTACCTTAATTCAAATATTTAGTATTTTATTTTAATTTAATTTAATTGATGTTGCATTTTTGGTACAGTTATTTAATCGTTTTTGTCATTTAAAGGTACATATATTTTTATGTTGCTTTAATTATTAATTTTTCCATCTTACTACTTATTTATAACATAGAATTATTCATTTATACATCCATTACTTCTATGTAATTTAATATTCTATTTATTAATTAATTTCATTTATTTATTATTTAACTAATGGCTATCATTAAGATAGTAATTTGGTTTAATTATTAAACAATAATTTCCATCCATTACTTTTTATTCAGATTATATTCACTTTTACCAATAGATGGCAGCACTATTTTAAGTTGCTTTAATAATTAATTTTTCCATCTTAATACTTATTTATAACATAGAATTATTCATTAATACATCCATTACTTTAATATAATTCGATATTCTATTTATTAATTAATTTCTTTTACTTATTATTTAACTAATTGGTATCATTTAAGATAGTAATTTGGTTTAATTATTAAACATTAATTTCCATCCAATACTTTCGATTCAGATTACATTCGCTTTTACCAATAGATGGCAGCACTAATGTTCCTGTTTACTTTACAATCCATAATATTCTAACATTATTTCTGGCATCATTGTAAAGCAATTTATATTTCTAAAATTGACAACATGTAATGATTTTTTTTTTTTTTGCAATTCATTCCCTAGTCATGGTTGAGTTTCATGCTGGTTCTTGAGGTGCAAGGTATCTTTTTTAATCTTTATGGATTTTATACTTACTGACTCTATTAAATGTTTTCTCTGTAAATTATAAGTATGGCTTCTTTCCTTTTTAATATTGTATTTTATTTTTCATTTTATCACTGGTTTGCTTCATTGTTTATGAGATGTAGTCCCAAAATGATAGTTTTTAGCAATGTATGGCTAATATGATAATGAAACATATCATTTAATTTTATTTGTGGTATTTAGGCATTTGGGACTTGATAATTCTGTCTAAATTCCACAAATTTCATTTCATTTCATTCATTTAATTCCATTTATTCAATTTTTATTCAATTTTTATTTAATTTCTTATTCTTTTAATATGTTTTTGTTTTCATATTAAGTGTGTTGGGGAATCTTTCATTGTCAACTAATTATTTCATACTTAATTATTATTTCATTGTTTAAGTTGGTGTTATGATAATGTTTCATTTATGGTTATATATATATATATATATATGTCACGTTTTTACTTGTATCACCATATTTTTTGTAGAATCATTATCCAGGCAAGGGCTTCCACCGAGAAATTTGCAGTCGGGCGCCGAGAATCCACTTTATAGTGTGCGTACAGAATGCAAATAAGAGGCAGTCCGTTCCAGTTCACTTTTTATTCGAATTAAAAAAGAAAATGGCCATGCTTTACTAATTACGATGCTAAATCCGTACATGATGATTTTAATATCGTGGGGAAACTTGGTGACTTAATTTAATAATTAAGAAGACATTTTTGTTCTTACAGGCAGTTGTTTTTTCTATCTGCCGCCAAGGAGATTATTCCATCGTCGTGAAGTACGCGCCGGGGTTACATGTACAACCGGCAACAGGAATAAAACTGACTCTACGCGGGAAACTCCGCGTATATCTATTACTTAAGGCACCAGAATACATTTTCATTAAACAGTCTTTCGACCAATCAGCGCTACAGGACTAAATTCTCCGGCGCTCTGATTTCGAAGCTATAAGACCGTAATCTGAAAAAATGCCGGAAAAAATACTTCGAGAACATTACCGAACAATCTAATTCCTTCGAATAAATAAGAAGGAAAAAAGAATACGTAGGTTTTACCGAGCATGGGCAAGATGCCAAGATAATATTTTACATTGAAACTGAAGTTAGCTTTCATAATTTTGAGAAAGAATATTGTTTAGTCAGAAAACATAGGGAAATAAAAAAAAAATAAAAAAGATATAGGTTGTTATTTCAAGAGAGTTAAAATATTTTTAGCTGGGAGATTGGTGTTTAAAAGAATTAAATTCTAGGATGCATTTATTTAATGAAACAAAAGTGCGTAATTTTAATAGAACAGCGCAATCAGAGCCATTTTTTAAGAGAATGAATTTAGAATAATGGGATTTGCACAGAATTATAGTTTTGATGAGGCTAACGGCTAATTTTTTTTTTAATTTGTTTCATATATATATATGTGTGTTACGATCAATATGATTAATCCCGTCATTATTAATAATAACCGGTTATTATTAATAATGACCGGATTAATCATATTGACGGCAACATATATATAACAAGTATATGTAACAAGTTTATAAACTCGTATGTACTATAACAATAACAGTTATTTCTTAGAGTAACACGAGTACTAATTAGAAAACTTTATATGCATGGAAATGTCTCGTAATTTGGAAGATATTTTTTAGAAAAAATTCGATTAGTGCATGCAAAGCATAGCAAAATTCGCAACAACATTTATATTTATTATAATATTCATAGGTTTTAATGGCCTCCCAAATGTACATTATATTTTAAATATCGCTTGAGATTTATAAGCAGCTGTCAGTAATACAGAATTCATAATGAAATCTAAAATTTTTCTTTAAAACAATCAAATTTTAAAATAAAGATTAATTTAAAATAAAAAAAGAATAAAAATGTCTCAGAATGAAAGAGAATTACCATGGCAACATATGTTTATTTTCTACAAGTTGCTTACATTAATCTATAAATAGAAAAATGCACAAATTTTATGCTTACAAGTTGTTACACTAATAAATCCAAACCGTCTTCCCATCAAAACATCATTTTCAAAAATATTCTGTGAAATATGAATATTCAAAATATGCACAACTATTAAATGATAATAAAAAAGTTTTCCCGGAAACACTTCTTTAAACTTAAAGAACTTTACATAATCAGACACTCTGAAAGTGCTCATGTTTGACGCTAGTTATAAAACTAATTTGACAGCAACTTTTGCAGTTATCGTAAAAATTTTAACAGTTTTAAAGACAAACACCACAAAAACTTCTCAGCTCATCTTTTATTCCCTAGGGCGTGCAGAGTTTTATGGTTTCGAGTAAGATTTTACACACTTCTTGGAAATTTTCTCTTCTTATATTACGTCTAAAGGGTAAACTACTTTAAAATTTTAAATAAGAAATCGATTCTTATTTTTATGTTAAAATGATTGTTTAGAGAAATTTTTTCGGCGGAAACAGAGACCCTCCCCCCATACATTTTAATCACGAAATTGTCCCAGAAACTAACGGAAATAGCCATTCGACTGGAAATTATGTCTTCTTTCAATTGATGTAAAAAAAAGCTTAGGGGGTTGTTTTGATACTGAAATTATACCAAACTCTAAACTTTGTAATACAAATACTCACTTTTGACATTATATTTAGTTTTTTTCCCGGTAAATTTTACTTTAGGATATCAAACGGAAAGTCATTCGGTCAAGTAGTTTAGGAATTATAAAGGTTTAAAGTTTGGAACTCCTAATATTTCAAATCCCGACTGTTAAACAATTTTTCATGGGATGAGAATTTTTTAAGCAATTCCGAAAACTGGCTTTGTCTGCATTTTCAGAAACTCTAAAGTCGTTGTAAAAAGTGCATTGTAAACGACAGACGTTAACTCAAAAGAATTTAAAGCGTTTATTCTAATTTACGTAAGAACCGTTTGTTTAGAAACACATTCAGACGAACTTTACTGTGATCCTTGTAGATATTAGGATAACTTAAAGAAAAAAAATCCTTCATTTGCATCTTGTGAAGAAACTCGTTTACTTTACCGTATTTATCTGGATGTACCCACTTTTGCTGTAGTTTGTGTTCAAATTTAATATCATTTGTTTATTTAAATAATAACAATAAAAAAAACGAAATAAAAAATAGTATTTTCAAAATTTAACACGCAGATTTCTCTAAAAGAGGTTTTAAAATTCTGAGTAATGTCTTAAATTTAAGGCCCAACTTACGTCAAAGTATGCATAAATATCATTCATAAGACAGCTTGTTTATTTCTTATTAGTTTGAGAATAAAATCAAAATGAGAAAACTAAGAATGTTTTTCCATTTTATATAATGCGTTTCATAAATAAATAATATCTATTAAAAGTGTATTTCAAGAATTACATCATGAACTTAAAAAAAATATATTTTGTTTTTTGTTCATTTATTTATATAACAGAGAAATTCAGCACAATTTTGTTCAAATAACAGAAATGGAAAGATTTAAAAGATAATTCTGCATTATACATGTGTATAAAAATGTCGGCTTAATGGAATTCTTATTTTAAGATGCATTTTTTTCCATTGAATGTGCTATTCAATTTTTCATGCATTTTAAAGATGAAGATTCCTTTTAGCTTAATAAACATTATTAAAATAAATTCAATTTGTTAAATGGTTCAACATGTAAAATTAAAATAAAATACATAACAATAAAATGTTTTACTTTCTGTTGCTTCTCTGTCCTTTATTGGTTGTTTTCACTTTTCTTCTTAGTCTGTCTAGCGCCGGTGATTTTCGTGCTACAGGTACAGTTCCAACGCTTTTTATGATTTTTCATTACGAACATCACATTCCAATAAAAAAAAAGTATAGGTGTTGCCATTTGAAATTTTCAAAATTTTATCACTGTAACCGTAACTGTTAGAATTTAACTGTTGTTTTTCACGTGATTCTTGAGCGTATATCTCAAAATACTTTAGGCCAGAATTACATTCAGTTTCTGTGAACGGTATGACAGTTATGGGCTCATATATCAGGATAGTTTTTTTATAATCACTCTGTATTTATTAAAGTACTGTAGATATATTTATGTATTTATTTGTGTTTAGATGTCATAGGAAGCGGTTTTTAACGAATATAATGTTCTCAGAATACAACTAGGATAAGATATCCCCCTCCCCCCAAAATAAAACTATTTTAGTCACAGAATTTTATCTATCCACCAGCGTAGCTAAGATTAATAAATGGTTCATTGTTTACCGTGTATAACGTGTGAATTTCGAGTTAAATATTTTCATTATTTTTTGTTTGAAAATTTCACAATTTCATGATTTTAGACTGTTCTTTATGCCATATCAAGCACGTAGGTACAACGGCCACTTGATCAGACACCTAGAGAATTAAATGTTTTAATTTTCTCAGAAACAAATGACGACAAAGGAGTGGGAAAATAAATGATTATGTTCTCATATTGCAGGAAAAATCGATTCTAAGTAAATTTACTTATATTTACTTACTAGCTGACCCGCCCGGCGTTGCCCGAGCCCGTGTAATAAACTGAAATCTTTTAAAAAACGACACTCTGGCCAAGGTTTCCGATGGCTTCGACACCGTATACAGGGCACGCTCGCACGCTTCGGAAAATCTTTTATTTCCCCCTTTCACCGCCAGGGGAGAAACCTCTTTCGGAAAGAACCTCTGAGACAGGTTAACGTTGTCTACGGTACTGTATAGTAGGCGTGCGACAAAATCGAGCTGGTTTCGAGAAGATGGGAACATTATAAGCCGAGTTATTGAAATAAGGCACAGTTAGAGAAAATAATCATGAGTGAGGTGCTAGGTGAAGGGGATGTTCAAGTGTCCTTCAGAAAATGACTAATTAGGAGGACTACGATGCATCTTTAAAAATTCGTTCGTTTGGTTAAGCTAGAAACTTAATTACAAATTTGGCTTAAACTATTATTCGGAAATAGTGGTAGCCTCTACTCATATATTTAGTTTAATGTTATAAAGGGTGTCTATTAAGTTAATTATAATGTTTGGAATCACTTGCGTTCAAATCGGAAAGATAGTTGCTGAGATATGGAAAAGGTGGCATAGTTAGGTAAAAAACATTGAAGCAGGGGTCGGGGGGGGGGAGGGGATGTTCAAGTACCATTAAGCAAATGACTAATTAGGACAACCACTATGCATCTTTAAAAATTCGTTCGTTTGGTTAAGCTAGGAACCTAATTAGAAATTTGGCTTAAACTATTATTCAGAAATAGTGGTAACCGCTACTCATAAACTTACTTTAATGTTATAGAAGGTTACTATTGAGTTAATTATAATGTTTGGAATCAGTTGCGTAGAAATCGGAAATATTGTTGCGGAGATACGGAAACAGGGCATAGTTAGAGGAAAAATTTTGAAGGAGGAACCGGGGGGAGGGGATGTTCAAGTTCCCTTCAGCAAATGACTAATTAGGAGGATCACTATGTATCTTTAAAAATTCGTTCGTTTGGTTAAGCTAGAAACTTAATTACAAATTTGGCTTAAACTATTATTCGGAAATAGTGGTAGCCTCTACTCATAAATTAAGTTTAATGTTATAAAGGGTGACTATTAAGTTAATTATAATGTTTGGAATCACTTGCGTTCAAATCGGAAAGATAGTTGCTGAGATATGGAAACAGGGCATAGTTAGGTAAAAAACCTTGAAGGAGGGTTCGGGGGAGGGGGGGGGGAGGGGGGGGAGGGGATGCTCAAGTTCCGTTCAGCAAATGACTAATTAGGACAACCGCTATGTATCTTTAAAAATTCGTTCGCTTGGTTAAGCTAGGAACTTAATTACAAATTTGGCTTAAACTATTATTCAGAAATAGTGGTAACCGCTACTCATAAATTTAGTTTAATGTTATAAAGGGTGACTATTAAGTTAATTATAATGTTTGGAATCACTTGTATTGAAATCGGAAAGATAGTTGCTGAGATATGGAAACGGGAAATAGTTAGAAAAAACTTTGAAGGAGGGCCCCGGAGGGGGGGGGGGGGATGGCGAATGTTCAAGTGACCTTCAGAAAATAACTAATTAGGAGGATCACTATACATCTTTAAAGATTGATTCATTTGGTTAAGCTAGGAACTTATTTTGAAATTTGGCTTAGGCTATTATTCGGAAATACTGGTAATTGCTTTTTAGAAATACACCTTGAAGCAATGAATGCTGAGTTTTACGATAATTTAGTAAAAATGGAACTAAATGGAGAAGTTCGGAACATTAGTACTGAGATATTACTGAGAAACTGAGATTTAAAATAGCGGTATTCTGTATATAAAACAACAATTAAACGCTACGGGTTAAAATTGTTAAATGTAATTAGACCCCTACCCCTCGCCATTCCCGCAAATATATAACAAATAATCTGTTAAATAAAGTTTTCTGTAATAGTAGTCTCTATCACAATAATAATGTCCTGTTTTAAAAAACCTTAAACCCAGATAATTATAGCGAAAAAAAACGTGCCTGTAAATGTCTTAAACAGGTGGCGTTTATGTAATTTGCCGTGAATAGATGGCGCTGTATTAGATTGGCTATATGCAGGTAACTGCAATCAATGTTGGCACTATTTCGTTGTAAGTCCTTATCTATGCATCGTTACTCTGATGTATTTAATGTGTCCTGAGAAGATATTCTACACAACCAACCAACCGATGAAAAAGCGTATTTTTAATGAGAGTTCTTTGTGCATTTTAATTAATATTTCAGAAAGTAATTAAAATATTAAAATTCTGACGCAATGTTGCACCAGGAGAGGGTTCGGACTACCTAAATCTAAATTTCCAGCCTTCTAGGTAGGCTAGATTTTCCTAGCCATCGCCAACAGACACACACACAGACACACACACAGAGCGAAACTTTCTTTTATTAGTATAGATATAATATTATGTAGTTTTCTGAAATCTATAATAATAAAAGGAAGTTTTGCTCTGTGTGTTTGCGATGGCTAGCGAAATCTAGCGCAGCTAGAAGTCTGAATATTTGGGTGAGGATAGTCCAAGGCATGCCCTAATGCACCTGAGGGTGAGATTTTTAATATTTTGATAATTAGTCAATATATTAATTCAAATCTCATCAAAAGCTCACCTCTTTCTTTCTGAGTCGGCGGAGGCTCACGCTACTTATCCAGCGGATGAAAATAAAGAAACGTTTGAATGAAGAATGCGTTTATTTCGCCATTTTGTTTTAATTTCTTTTGATTTATTTAAAAAACGGAAGACATTGTCTGAAAGGTCGTACTCTTATGTTTCAAATATCGCAATCAATTCGAAAAAATATTGAAGTTAACCCTTTGAAAAACATTTTTCAAAAAAGGTCGTTTTCCCGAGTGAATGTATTCCCCCTTACGAAAACGCCCTTCAAGGGCGCAATTTCAGAGGTACCCACAAACCAAAAATATTCTCTTAACCCCTTGAAGGGCACCGGTATATTATATATACCACTTAATTTTAATCCCAAAATGCCACAGTGACACCAGAATTTTATAATCAAATTTTGAATTTATAAGGTACATGAGGAAAAGCTTTTAGTTATTTTAAAATAAATTCGTTCGTGAATCCTGGTGTCAATCAATCATTTAAATATTTTAACTTCAAGAGTACTTTGCCCCTGAAGGGGTTAAAGCTGAAAAAATCTTGTAATCGACGGTACAAACGTTTTTTTAAAATACAAATTTCAATGCTGGCAAAAATACCCGCAAACGCAGGTCTTTTCGTTCTTCCCGAGACGATTTTTTTTAACGCTAAAAGTAACCAAAAGTCCGTATTTCGACATAATATTTAGATAGAGTATCTTGGTATACCAGATTTACATCACCTACAACAATTTCGAAATGTTCGGACTAGTGGAAAAAAAAATATATATCTGAGAAATTTTCGACGAAAGCGCTTAATAACGGAATGTTTCTGCACGGCCACGGCTTCAGGCTACGTTTCGGACTACGGAAGTTCAGTTCGGGCGATGAAAACTTTTTGTTTTGTTTTGTTAACGGACACGACGCTAAAACCAAAAAAAATCGAGAAAAAAACATATTTATTTTACAACCAGATAACAATATTTTTTGACGTAATTTTTACACGGACTGTAAAACCGATATATTTATGATTATTAAAAGTCCCAAACAGTTTGGACAACAAGAACATTTTTTTTAAAATTATGAAACGACCCTTCATGAAAAAACGAGAAAATGTCTTCTTACGAGCACTTTTATTACTAATTATCAGTATTTTTTTGCGGTTTTTTTCGTTAAAAATATAAATTCATACAAATTTGGGGTTTATTAAAGGTTATTATCGTGGGCCTGGGAAACGCCGGGCGGTTCAGCTAGTTTAAGTATAAAACATTATGCAGAATAATATACGGAAGAAAACGGAACTGAGATTATTGCTTTGGGATCTAATCGTTTTATTGCTATATTAGATGAAATAAACATGTTTCGTACCAGAAATTGTATTTGAGAAAAGAGTTTAAATAAATGCAAAATAATTGTACTAGTGTTTACATTTCGACATCACAAGTAGCGTCGACAGCGAGCGCTGAAAATTTAAAATGTTGTTCTGAGCTATCACGGTATGAGTGTGTTGTGGCTCATTGCTATGGAGTTTGTTTCCAGTTCTTTAGACTCAGGTTCGGATCCAGCCAGCAAATATTTTGAAAAAAGATAAAGTTCTTATTTTCAATATATTTAATAAAGTCATAAAAATAATTTAAAGCAGTATTAACAGTTTATTAAATGTAAATTTTTAAATATGCGTTAAAATGATCGTGATTTTAGTGATTTTAATGATTTTAGAAATTTTAATACAGCGAGTCATCTGAATCCGCGGATGATTATTTTCTATTGGTTTCCATGGACGCGAAGCGCTCATACATGCGTTATAGTGATAGCAGCTATAAAGAGTATAATATCTGTAGAGATTACAATACAACGAGTTAGCTGAATCCATTGAAGTTTTGTTTTGTTTTCATGCGCACGAAGCTATTCTACACGCGCTTTAGAAATAGCGGCTATAAAGAATTCCATACTTTTCGCAATTGCAGCAAAACGAATTTAGCTGATATTTTATTTATATATTTTGTTTGGTTTTCATAGGCACAAAACACTCATACACGCGTTATAGTAGTAGTAGCTGTAAAGAATTCCATATTTTTAGAGATTCCATTACAACAAGTCTTATACACCCGTTTTTGAGATAGCGGCTATAAATAATTTAATATCTTTTGAGATTTTTATTTTTCAAATTGACGGGGGGGGGGGGGGGAAACATCAGACTTTTAAGATAACGGTAAATGAGTAAGAATCAAATTTAACGGTGAAAAATTTTCATATCAAGAAATTCCAATTTTAGAGTGCAGATGGCAGCAGCAGCTAGAATGAGAATCAAATTGCCGATCTAATACCGATACTAAAGTTAGAATGTCGGAGTGTATACGTTTGTAATTATTGTTACTAAATAAAGTTTTTGGTTAGAACTATATAGGCTGTATTAACTTCATTCTCATGATGAAATAACCACTAGAGTGAGACTTTTGTGCATACGAGGGCAGTTTGAAAGTCCGTGACTTTGAAATGAAAAAAAAAAAAAACAATATTACATACCAAAATGCATTTTATTTTTCGACACAATTTCCTTTCATAATGATACACTTTTTCCAACGATGTTCGAACTTTTTTAATACTTAAAAAAAAAATAAGATTTCGCAAACTCCTCAAAATATGCATTTGTGGCATTAAGGATCTCAGAATTTGAAGAAAATCTCTTTCCACTAAGCCATTTTTTTAATTTGGAAAAAGAAAAAATTCACTGGGGGATAAAGTCAGGAGAGTAGGGTGGATGAGGGAGCAATCAGTATCGTAATTCAACCAATTTAGCGGCTGCGATTGCAGACGAGTGCGCTGGCGCATTGTCGTGATGAAAAATAACTCTTTTCTTGGACAAATGGGGCCGCTTTTTTTTTTCAATTTTGCATTAAAACGGTCTAATAAATCAGCATAATACTGTCCGGTGATCGTTTTTACTTTTTCCAGGTAAATAATGAGGATTATGCCCTTTGAATCCCAGAAAACTGTGGCCATAATCTTTCTGGCCGATGGAACTGTTTTTGCATTTTTCGGAGCACGTTCCTCAGAAGAAATCCACTGTTTAGACTGTTCTTTCATTTCTGGTGTGTAGTAATGTATCCATGCTTCATCAACTGTAACATAACGCCGCAAAAATTCGCTTGAATTGCGCTCGAACTTGTCCAAACATTGCTTTGAAATGGTTACACGAGTCCACTTTTGATACACTGTCAGTAATCGCGGCACCCATCTTGCTAATAACTTTTTCATGCCCAAATGTTCATGCAAGATATTGAATACACGTTCATTTGAAATGTTTACTTTTTTAGCTAGCTTACGCACTTTCACACGGCGGTCTTTTAGCACGATGTCATGGATTTTGTTTACCATTTCTTCAGTCGTGACCTCAATTGCGACGTCCAGAACGTTCTGCATCTGTTGTGCTCGTACGGCCACAACGAAATTCCGTAAACCACTTGTGAACCATACCATGTGATGGAGCATAGTCCCCATAATATTTTTTCAACTTTTCTTCAGTTTCGGTAATTATTTTTCCGCACAAAAAAGAGTGTTTTGTCAAAACACGAAATTCTTTTTTTCTCCATAATCAAAACAAACACGCCAATCGTTTGCTTTTGTATCCAATAGAACACATTGTAATTGTATTTAAAATATCTTCTGCAAATGGTATGAATGATGCCGCAGATAATAATAAATTGAAAACATAATAATAAGAGTGCGATCAAACCGCCAGCTGTTTTAAAGTCACGGAGGTATCAAACTGGCTTCGTATATCCGAATAAAGTCTATTCAGTATCAGTTGCTCCATGAGTAATGTCACTTTACAGGCTAAGATAAGCAATCTAAATCCTCAACGTTACACTAAAGTCACTCAAATAACACTTACTGGTAATGCGTAAGAAGATGATACGGGAGTGAGATCTAAAAAAACAGATTTCATTTAGAAAACATGTTTTTATAAATAACTTCTAGAGAGAATAAGTTTTAATTACTGGCGTGTACGGAGGTTGGTGGAAACAAGTAATAAACACATATCTTTGGATGTGCTGACAAATGTGCTTTTCCCGCTTGCCGGCAAGTTTAGTTTTTACGAGGAGATTGAGAACAAAAATGTAGAATACACGTATTGTAGGATTTATCTTATGACAAGTTGATCTTTCTAAAGATATATAATACTAGTAAGTAGCCTCAGATTAAGTGTGAAACAGATGGAGTAAAAATATAGCGAGTAAGGTAGAATCATTTGCCAAAATAGTTTTTTCAGGATTTGGGATACCCATGGGAGTGAGATTTTTGCCTTTTGAGTGCATTTGAAATTTGTTGCCTTGTTTCTCTTATGTTTAACTTGGGAAGTAATAGAGCGTAAATGTTTTTTCATTTTACAACAAAATCGAAAAAAAAGTATCATAGAGTTATAATCGCCTTGGAATCTAGTCCATTAGCGAAGAATGACTCAAATATTTAAAAAAATGTTTAATTACCTCCATGCCTGTATATTCTATACTTAATACATTATCTCCATACTTTTCTTATTTATATGCCTACATAATCTTATAAAATACATTCTTTCAATGCAAATGATAGATCTGACAACACTTTTTTTGAAATATTAATCTAGTAGCGAGTGACTATAAACGAATAAAATATCCAATAATTGTAAACGACACAACAAAAATAGCTGCAAAATTGTGTTTTCCATGATCGATGTGCTTTTATCATAAAATAGAACGTTTTTTCGGCGTTTGAAAGAAATAAGATAATGTATCGCTTAAAAAGAAGGTTAAAAATCTATAACACATGTATGAAAATATATGTTATCTTAGATTTTACATAAACAATCATTTCCTCAGTGATTTGATTGCATGTAAATGGCATAAATTTTCTGGATCAATCATATAGTTGCATATTACTTTACTTCTAAATTTATCAAAAATTGTATCCATGGACTTAACACATTCGTTTTTTAAAAGCGTTTTAAAATAACATCAGATAAAATTTGTTCCATTATAAAATAACATGCGTCATATACGTAATCGCAGCATCGAAGTGACAATTCGCCAACATATGATGCTGCCTAGTAATTTACCAACAGGCTGTTTATAGTCAATTTAGAAAGAAAAATATGTCTAGTATGAAAAAACAAAACAAAACAAAACAAAAAAAAACCTGGCGATAATAAGTTATAAAATTAACTTACCATTTTGCTTGTTATTGTCAACCGAAAAACTTAAAAGGCTACAGGAGAAAATAACTTTAAATAAATAATTATTAGAGTACCATCCCAACTGGCTAGTTACAGTCAGTCTAGACAGTTATAAGTTTTTAAGAAGAACGTTTAATGAAAGTGCTAAATAAGTGTAATGATGCATTGGGAAAAAATTTCTGTATTTTCCCAAAATATGGTTCCAAAAAATTGTCACCCTAAGACGGTGAGAACTTTTTGAACACTTGGAAATCCAGTTGAATCATAAACTGCTGTATGTTGAACCATAACCTGGTAAAATATTGAACTTTGGCTTTGAAAAAAAATGTTGAACCATAAAGGTGTTAGATAGTTATTTCAAAAGGAAAAAAAGGGCCACTTAGACTGAGACCTCAGTTTAAAGTGGAATCTGACATACTAAGCTCATTCAAAAAAGAACAGGGATTCAAAACCTGATATTTCTTGATTAATATAAGCCAGAGAATAAGCCATTGTTTTGACCATTAAACAAGCAGGCCGCATTGTTCTATAAAGCAGCATATAACTATTTATTCTGATTTTCTGTTACATAATGACAGCTGTTGATGATAAGTTGAATAATATTTGAAGTTTCACCCTAATCACGAGCTTTAAAAATCAAGTGAACCATATTTCGATGCTTCTGTATTTTTTTTTTCACCATTAAATGGTTTAATGTTGAACGGAATTTTTTTACGGTGTCGTTATTAAGGTAACTTAACAACTTGTGAAGAAACTCATTTACTTCACATCATTTATCTCAATATACCGGCAGCTTCGCTTTTAATTTAATTTGTGTTGAAATTTAATATCATTTGACTATTTGAATAAAAAAGTAAACTGAAACAAGATAAAACTTTTCAAAACTTAAAGCGAAGATTTACTTTTCTGCAAAAAAGCTTTTAAAATTCTAAGTAACGTCATACATTTAATGCGCAACTTACCCCAAAAGAGTGGATAAAAATATCACTTAGAAGACAAGCTGTTATTTCTTATTAGTTGAATATTATTACATGAATACGCTTAAAGTTTTAAGAAAATATGAACAACAAAACGAAACATGTTTCTCCAAGCCATTTACATTTCAGAGAATGCGTTTCATAAATAAATAATCTCTATTAAAAGTGTATTTTAAGCTTTATATTACGAACTTCTTTTTAAAAAATGCTACTGCCTTTTTTCCTTTTATTTATATCGTTGACATTTTTAACACAATTATGTTCAAATGAAAAAAAATGGAAATACTTAAAACCTCCGGCATTATATGTGTGCATTAAAATGTCGGATTAATGGATTTGTTATTTCAAACATGCATTTTATTCCAGAGAAAATGCTGTTCTACTTTTCATGCATTTCAAAAAAGAAATTTATTATTCCTTTTAGCATGATAAACATTATTGGAATAAATCCAATTTGTTAAATTGTTTAACGTGCAAAACTGAAAACGAAAAAATATTTATTTTTATTTTGTATTTAGATGACAAAGGAAATGTTTGTTAACGCCAATCCTAATATAAAGCGCTCGGAATACAAATGGGCCAAATCTAAAAAATATTGCTGAACAAGTGATTTTTTAAAATAAAAAATACAGAATACCTTAATTACGTCATATGGCCAGTGCTGTAGTTGGAAAAAAATATTTGTGGGAACTCAAATTTTCATAGAGAATATAAGGAATGAATTTTTCACATCGGCCATGATGTTATTGATACAGATGAATGCTTTTTCGCATTCAGACATTGAAATGGATACAGTTTTCACAGTCTGGAGAAAAAAAAGGCTTGTGCTCGTACATGTAATTTTTTTTTTTTTTTTTTTTTTTTTTACAGTAACAAACCAAATATTTCTGGGAACGGCGCTCCCACGCGTTCCCACCCAACTACAGCACTGCATTTGGCATATTTTATCGAGAGTGGATTGACTTAGAGGCTTAGACTATTTTATTGTGTCAGTACTTTATAATTAACAACATTCACTGCAAACCGCATCATGTTTCACGCGCAACAAACCGTTATACACAGAGCTTATTTTGCGCAGGAGCCCACCGGAGCTCAGCTCCCGTACTTCTCTGTTTTTAGTAAATATTTAAATATTGTCCAGAACACAGAAGCTCATAAACACTGCGCTTTGGAGACCAGTGCAATAACGCTTCCGAAAAATGAATCCTAAATTACCTTTCCCTGTCCCTCCCATTTCCAATATTTTGCCTTCTTTTGTATCAAAACACTTATAAGTGACGTAAGGCGTCGCTCACGTAAGAGATGGAGATGAAGCAGGCCCGATTTTTATACCAGTCTTCGGGTTTGGGCAGGCTCGAGCTCAATATGTCTTAAATTCAAATTTTATTTATTTCCATTTCAAATCATTTTAATGCTATTTTAATAAGAATACAGAGTAAACAGAAATAGTCTTTTTTCTATTCTGTATAGCTGCGAACTATTCATTGTTTGTGTTAACACTATTTCCGAATCATAATCCTGAGCTTATTTAATCGCAGAATTCTGCGATTAATTAACATTAAGATTAGGCAAATGTTTGTATTTAGAAGTAGTAATAACAAAAAAGTGGAATAGTTCATAGCTATAAGTATACGGAAATAGATGTATTTACAATTTTTATTTTGCTAAATAAAAAAAACAATGCTTTAAATTTTGAAAATAATGTATGAAATATACATATGAAGATTAGCTTGACGGCGAAGGAGGTGGGGGGTACGTTACGGGTGTTAGAACTGCAGAATATTCTCCGGTACTTTTTTTTCTTAGAAATTAAGCCTTGATTATACATTAAAAATTCTGACGTGTTCCTGAAAAACTGACTAACACAGAAAAACACGATTTTAAAAATATAAAACAGTTGTATAGTTTTAAAAGAATAAAGAGTAAAAAGCATGAATATTAAACAGAATAAGAGAAAAAAAAATCTACGCACATTGAATTGTTGTTGGTCTCAGATTCCGAGATTCATTAAGCAGCGATTTACGTCTTTAATCATCTTTATAGAAAGAATGCTTCACAGAATAACACACAACTACTTATAGTGATTTTCTAATCACTTTAAGACTTGAATTTCTCAAAAAACTGAAAAAGATTAGTCTTTGTCATGAGATCGGCATTTGCAGTGTAAAATAGAGTAGTATTCTTTTGAAGACTGTTCTGTTAAATCGCTGAAAATTACTTAAAAACCAGGTGTATTTCTTTTGAATAACTGTGTCTTAAAATTAAATAAACGATTCGTAGTTCATAATTAACACACTTGAGATTTGAATACTGTTTACATTTTTAATAAAGAAGAATGGCAGACTTGATTTAGAATTAGAATTTACAACACTTTCAGAATCAAAACAAAACCGAACTCAACGAATTTGTCCGAAGAAGGTCCGGAGAACAGCTTCACAGATTTACAAATAATATAATAAAAGAATGAAAGGAAATTAATACATTACAAAAAAAAAAAAAACATGACAGAATTTATAAAACATAATAATAATAAAAGTTATGAAAATTAAGAAAGTTAATAGAATGTTTTTTTATTTCTCTTTTCTAGCTTAGTAACAATAATTCGTAATAAATAGTCAATTTTACTTCTGTAGGGATGCCATCTACCGTGATACGAGACAGTCAAAACTGTTCAACAGTATTGTATACATTAACAACGTATCGAAATTTTCTGGCATTTGGACAATTTGTACGAACAACCTTGAAAGTGAAAAGAAACGATTAAAAAACAGACAGGCAGGCAATATATATTTTTTGAATTCTGATGAAATTTATACGGGACCACCACCAAAACGAGCCCTTTCCAATAACAACAACGACAACAAAAAAGGACTATAAAAATCGAAGTATCCGTTAAAACATAGGCCTGGACATACATTAGCAAGTTGGAAATTGTACATTAAACGCGACAAATGAGGTGCGCGTTCATAGTATAACTAGTTTAGAATGTAAAAAAAAATCATCGGTATTATTTCAGTGAAGTGAATTATATCGACTGTTATGAGCGAAGTGAGCAAGCCCTTTCTTTTCTCTTATTGCGTATGCCACATTTACAGATTCGAATTTTCTTTTTCGACACCAGACACCGCTGCAAAATTCACCATGAATATCGTACCTCCTACCTGCTCCTACCTAAAACTGCTGCTGAGATAAGGCGAAATGACCTAAAACGTTCGACCCCCCATTTAACCCCCTTAGGGGCTGAATTTCTAAAATTGTTGAAATACGTGTTTAACAATTTTTTTAGTAGATTTGTTTTCCTGAATTTCACGTTCCTACCTAAAACTGCTGCTGAGGTATCTCGAAATGACCTAAACCGTTCGCCCCCTCCCATTTAACCCCCTTAGGAGCTGACTTTCTAAAATCGCTAAAAAACCTGTTTAATATTTTTTTTTATTAGATTTTTTATTCTGAAATTCGCGTTCCTGCCTAAAACTGCTGCTGAGATATGGTGAAATCACCTAAAACGTTCGACCCCCCCCCCTCCCCCTCTCCTCGCCATCTAACTCCATTAGAGGTGAATTTCTAAGATCGCTGAAATACGTGTTTAATCATTTTTAATAGATTTGTTTTCCCGAATTTCATGCTCCTACCTAAAACTGCTGCTGAGATATGGCTAAATGACCTAAAATGTTCGACCCCCCTATTTAACCCCTTTAGAGTCTGAATTTCTAAAATCACTGAAATACGTGTTTAATATATATTTTTCTTTTTCCTGAATTTCGCGCTTTTACCTAAAACCGCTATTGAGATATGGTAAAATCACTTAAAATGTTCGACCATCCCTTTAAACCCCTTCTGGGGGGGATTTTAAAAAATCCTTTCTTATTGCTTGCCTAGCTCATAACAGCAAACTACTGTCCAAATTTAGTGATCCTAACTTTAGTCGTTTCAGTTGGACGTTGATGAGTCACCCACTCAGTCAGTTAGTCAGGCGTTTTCTCTTTACATAATAGTATAGATTAATTTTTCAACTATTATTTATTGTAGTTAGTGCAATATTGAATTTAAATGATTTTACTGGATTACTCTTAAAGAAAGCCTTTTCCATATAATATTTTATTTATAGTCAAATTTAACTATTATTAATTTTAGCTATGCTGGAAAATACATATCTTATTTCAGTTACAGAAATGTAACATCTGCCAAGAACACACTAGAAATAATTTTCCTATTTCTGTCAAAAAAAGAAAAAAAATCGCAGTTTTGTACAAGAATGTCAGTTTTTACAATAACTATTTTTTTTTCTAAATTCAAAAGAAAATACTTTGAAGTATAGAAAATTGTTAAATTATCGGAAAAAATATTAAGTTAATCACCTCAAGTTTTGATACGTTATGATTGATTAAAGATTAAGTCCTCTTTTTTGTTTTGAGAAAAAATTAGGTTATATCCTTTTTTTTCCTCTCTCTTTTTTTTTTTTTTTTTTTTTTGTTGCAATATTTTGCCAACTTACGAAACTTATATACATGTAATTGAGCTTATAAATTGAGTCTTCGGCAATTTACTTCATTTGCTTAGATTGTCCATATATATATTAAATTATCTATATTTTCTTTTCTTCATCATCTTAAACTAAGTTTACTGGATTATAATATACTGGACTAATATAAAAATATTTTTCCTACATTAGTTAAGGCATATTAAGTTTAATCATTAATAATCATAATTATGGAGTTATTGATTTAGTACTCGAAGTTGTTTTTGCGAAGGGATGCTGACTTTAAAAGGAACTGTTAGTATTTCTTTTTTCTTTCTTTTTTTTATGGAACAAGAAGGGAAAATTAAATTGCAAATTTCGACTTAATCTAGAATGATAAATTAAAAATAATTTCAGAGCAATTCTTTTTAAAATATAGAGGAGAAATTAAAAGACATATAATTGATGCATCATACCATAATTGGAAATTTTTAACATCGATTAAAAAGTTTTGATTTTTTTTAACACTTTCCAACATAGTCGAAAAGTGTTTTTGAATTCGGTTTGTTTTTCTGTCTGTCTGCCTCCAACGGTCGTAAATTTACTTCGATTTCTACGTTATTGATATATGTTATTAAGCTATTACCATAGCATGTTTCTTATTGAAAGCGAAGTCTGTAGTATTTATAGTTCGTTTAAAGAAATGCTCAAAAGAATCCCATTACATTATGCTGTATGAGGAAAATTGTTTGCAGTGCATTTTAAATATGTTACACTAGTTCAAATATAATAAAATTGATAGGAATTTATGAGGTGCATTAAAACATGCTTTCTGTAGAATATGGAGTGCAAAGCATTTATTCATTTACAAGGTAACACAAAATTATTCAATTACATTATGATCTACGGGGAAAAATAGTTTACAGCGTATTTTAATGATATTACACTATTTCAAACATAGTGAAATTTTTGTAAATTTATGTGTGGTGGTTAAATTTCTTACTGAGAATATAGTGTGCAGGGCATTTATTGTACATTTACAGGTGCACACAAAATAACTCGGTTGCAGTACTGTCTATGAGCGCTAATTGCTGGAATTGCGTTTTCAACTTTGGTTTGCATATAGTTTAACTAAAATAACTAATAATAATTTAACTGAAATAACTAAAATAACTAATAATAATTTAGTTTAACTTTGTATTAAGTTTAACTAAATTTTTGCATACTGTATGGTTTGTATAAATTCTATAGATCATATACAGGGATACACAAAGAAATTCAAAGCCATTATTGTCGATGGGTATCAATTGCTTAATGTCGGTTTTTAATCGAGTAATTATACTTTTTTACATGAATTTAAATTTTAGCTTAATATGTGGGGGGTATAAAAATCTGTAGATAACATATTACAGGGATGTACAAAAAAATTCGAATACATTTCTGTCTATTAGCGGAAATTGCTGAAGGTGACTTTTCAACAGTGTTATGTGTTTTCTAACTGGACTGTATTATCTAATATATCATGTACAGGGCTGCACAAAAAAAGTCGAGTAATACCTTTCTGACTATGAACAGTAATTGTATAAATTGTGTTTTCAAATGTATTTCGGCGTTTTCTGTTTTCTGTTTTCTCTTTTTTTTTTTTTTTTTTTTTTTTTTTTTAAATTATTTAAGATGTTTTCTTTACTGTACTCGGGAAGGGTTGAAAAGTGTTTCATAATCTATGCTTGGCGCATGGTTTTTGTTGTTGTTAAATTTTATAGGGTGTAAATACTTTTATATTTTATCTGATTTGCATATCTGAGCATTCGAATTTTAAAGAGCCTCTTTAAAATTCGAAATATTCGAATTGTAACGAGAAAACCGTTTTTTCTCGTTTGCCGTATGGTTATTCCACCATCAAAATTTATAGGGTGTAAATACTTTCATATTTTATGTGATTTGCATTACGGCATTTTAATAATCGAAATATTCGAGTTGCGACCAAAAACCGTTTTTTCTCGTTTGCCGTATGATTTTTCCACCATGAAAATTTACCTATGATATTACTAAGATACAAATAATCGAAATATTCGACTTGGAACCAAAAACCGTATTTTTTCGTGTGTGCCGTATGGTTTTTCCACCATCAAAATTTTGTTTTAAATCGAGGAGCGCGTGATACTCGAGTATTTGGAATCTGACTGTCCTTTGTGTAACATGACCATTGGTCACTGCATAAAATCGCTCGGCAACAATTTATATTTAAATTTACGAAACATTTATGCGATCCATTGTAAATACTGTGCAATTTTATTATTAACTGTTAGAATTTAATAGATTAAAATCTGTTTTAAATGTTTTTTTGTTCTATTTTTTATCTAAAAAAAAAAAATCTTTTCCTGAATGAGGTATTAAAAAGCAGAGTGCGTTTATAACATGAGAGATGAAAACAGGACAAAATGCAATCAGTTCAGTGAAATTTCTTAATTCACTACAATAATGACGTGAGTATAAGATAAAGTATAAGCCAGGAGAGATGGCGCGGTCGGAGAGATTGCGCACATAAAGGTTCGGGGGGAAGGAGTAGAGTGAGAGCGCAGCGACTCCAGGTAGTTGTACAACAACAGTAGTGGAGTGTCTACTTAAAAGTGCACGTCGATTGCTTTGAGCGTCTAAGATAAAGTATTGCTATTTTGATTTGTTTTCCCAAAGTAAGTGCTTGAATTTTCATAGCTAATCATCAGAATTTCTATACAATGTCAATAGTACAAAATATTTTAAACTTAAACGATTTCTCATAAGCTACTAATCTAGACTGACAATGTGAACATCAACGGTTCGTTTTATAAGCGGCCCTGTTTAAATAAAAGGCCGCGCAATCCCTCCTACCGAAATTGGAGAGTTTGCGCATCTGCTACTTAGGAGAGATGGCGCATTGTTCCCATTAGTTTCCATGCTAGGAGAGATTACGCAGCTTATTGGTAAATTTGCATAAAAAATGAAAAATGAAAATGGACTAATTTTAAGTTAAACGTGTTATTAAGTTATATAATTTTATTTTGTAATCTTATCTGGACTTGCTTTTTCTGATTCTTTATTTTTTTTTTCCTTTAATTAAAATTTTTTAATCGTTTTTAAAATTATTTTCTTTTTCTGATTCTTTCATCACTAGGTTGAAATAATCACTCCCATTACAATAAAATTTGTTCACAAAAACCTTACAGCAATGTCATTTAAGTGTAATTATTATTGTTAACAATTTAACTGTAGTTATTATTAGTAACAATCTCTCCTACCCATGTGTGCAATCACACCAAACCTGTAAGGAGAGATTGCGCAAAATAAACTTTCTTGGTTTTATTACAACTGTTCTATTAAATTGCAACATAACAACAAAATAGACAATGGAAATGCATAAAAAGCAAATGAAGTAAAAATTATTCATGGATAGCTTAGCAAAAAATTAATATTTAGATCTTTTTATTGCTATTCTTTTGAATTGTGCGCAGACTCTTTACCTCAAAATATCACAATTTACTAACTGGTGTATAAAAATGTCTTAAAGTTAAAACTTGTGCTCCCTTTTAATACGTATAATACGTATTATACGGGGTACAGATTTTTATACGTATGATACGGCACAGTCGGTTATACGTATTATTCGAAACACTATATACGGTCCAACCTATATACGGGTATTACCTCAGCTGTTAAACGTATAAACGTTTAAACGGTTTTCGTTCATTTGAAAAAAGATACTTTTCACCTGCTAGTCTGCGCAAGGTTACAATATCATAAGGTTGCGCCATTTCACCCTGCAACCAATAGGGAGCGAATTGCTGTTTGACTTCACTTAGCGTGCTCGATTCAGTTTTCCAATTGATTTGGTTTAGAAACGCCCTATTTAAAAATATATTTTTATACATAGGACAAACATATACACATCTAAAATTTAAACTATTATGTCTTTTCAATTCCACGAAATTTAAGTTTTAAATTTACTATTTTTATCATTAAATTTTATTTGCACCTCAGTATCAAAAGTTCATTTTCGGTAAAAGTTCATTTCGGTATTCTATTTGAAATCTATAATAATTCTAATATTATTATAATTTTGACATGTCTTACATAAAAACCTATAAAAACTAAAAAAATCGCTTAGATTTCAACCTCATGCCACACATACTCAAGATTGAGTTTTGTGTAACTAGATTTAAAATACAAATAATATAAAAACTTTAATAAGTAAATGGCTGAATATTTAATATTTTTAAACCGAAATATTCATACGATATAATTACATGATAAACGATAGATATAATTACATGATTTAATGGAAATAAAATTTGAAATTCATAGAGTAATATACTTTATAAACACATTCCGAAATATTTATATAAAATATTATTTTAATTCTACATGATAAACATAAATGCCCATTCATAATTGAAAAAACAAATTAAGATAAATTATTGCGTGAAAGAGAGTCTTACATTTACGCAAAATTTTTCATTTCCTAATAATACTTAAAATTTAAAATTAAATTTCTTTTCAACGTTCTAAACTTAATTTTAAAATTTACTGTTTCTTCAGATTCCATTCAGATAGTTGATGTGTTGAATATCAAATTGATATAATTTTTATAGAATGAAAAGTAAGGCAGCAGTATTTAAAAAGGATATTTAAAATACAAATAAAAATAGAAACTTTAATTTTTAAATTGTCGAATTTTTAAAATTGAAAGATTTATGTGATATAGAAAAATTAAATTTGAAATTCAAAATAATGTACTTTTATAAATATCTTCCAAAAGGTTTATATAAAGTTATATTTTAATGCTGTATGATGATAAAATTATATAAAAATATTTTAATAATTATTATATTAAGGATTTTACTTTCAGAATATGCTATCATTTCGAGCATTTTATTTCATTACAGGGTGCATTTTGAAGATGTATGTTAGATGTGCGTTCCATTATTTCATATTTTTCGTATTGTTTTATCATGCAATGAAAGTTGATTAACTCCACATTTTTTTATTTTTTGGCAACGTATTTCTTTTAAACACTTTCCAACATAGTTGTAAAGTGTTTATGCATGCGGTTTTTCTGTCTGTATGCCGCCTGTCTGTCCGTGCTCTAACTGACGTAAATATACTCGGATTGTTATGCAATTGATATATCTTATTGAGGTTTACTATGCCATGTTCGGTATTGAAAACGAAGCGTGTAGAACTTATAGTTATTTTACAAGTACACTCAAAAGAGTTCCGTTATTTTACGGTCTATGGGGAAAAATCGCTTGCGGCTTATTGTAATGATGTTAAACTATTTCAAACATATTAAAATTGACATATATAACTTATGTGCACTACAAGAGGTTTACTATAGACTATGGTGGTCATAGCATTTATAGATCCTTTACTGGGACACTGAAAATAATCCGTTATATTACGGTCTATGGGGAAAAATCGTTTGTAGCGTATTTTAATAATGCTTCAATATTTTATACATATTCAAATTGATACATATCACCAAGGCTTATCGTCATATAGAATGTATCGTTCATTTACAGAGACACTCAAAGGTATTTTGTTAAGGTAATGTCAGTTAATAAAAATTCCTTGAAGTGCGTTTTAGTTGCAATACAAGTTTTTAAATATAAAGAAATTTTTTGCCTATTACTTGTTATGTATAAATTCTATGGATCGCACACAGAACAGCACAAAATACTCGAATACATTTGCTTTTATCGATGGAAATTGCTGAAGATGAATTTTCAACTGGTCTATGCCTTCCCTAACTGAACTAAATTTTAGCAATTTATGAAACTGTATGTATAGTATTAGCAATATTATTAGTAATTTGTATGTGTAGTTTATATACAAATCTATAGATCATATACAGGACGGCACAAAAGAATTCGGATATTATTCCGAATGTATGGTAGCAATTACTGAAATGGGATTTTTAAATGTGTTATGCCTTTGTACATTTTTTTTGCATGGACATCAGACCTAATTAAACAGTAAAGATTTAGAAAAGTATTTTGAAAGGGTTGGAAAGTGTTACATATTCTATGTTTGATGCATGATTTTTCTAAAGCTATTATCGGTTCTTTTGGATGCAATGATCCATCAATTTTTTATATCAGATTTCTTCGAAAATGTATGATATAGATCATTTTGCGTTTTATCCGTACGATTAGTACATGTTGCAATAGCACAAATACTAGGCATTTTCAGAAAAAAATAATGCATAGATTGCGTTATTTTAAAGAGCTAAGACCAAGAGATGTTGCACAAACAAAAGCTAGGAAATATTTGCCAAGTATTCAGGAAATGTGACCGGAAATCTCTCTTTCTGAGAAGGAATTAATGCTTCGTGTGAGGGAAAACTGCCCTGGCTGTCAAAGAAAATGAAAATAAATGTTTACATTGCACCCCTTTCAAAGATCGACCAAAGATAACAAGCAATAAAAATTTCCCATGTTAGCAAACAAGATACATTATTATTTCATTTAAAGGAAAAACAATCTCCTCTAAATCGCTTTATTCCTAGAAAAAAAAAAGTACTTTTCTTTGTGTCGGGTGAAAAATGTTTTATTTTGAAGAAATATGCTCTCATATGACCAAAGAAACGATTTTTTTTTAGCATAAATACTATTTTAAATCAGAAGAAAGGTTCTTTACCATTGGAAGAATCCTCCTTAGCACCGTCAGTGGCGTCAGAAAAACCGAAACCCTGATGCCAGAAGAAAGGAAAATGGCGCATCCCGGGTCTGTGGATCAGAGAAATTGCGAAACACCCGCTGAGTCCCGCATTCTCGTAGTTTACGTGGGACATCGTGATTCCTTGAAATCCTCCAATTTACCTGCCTTGCGGTAAAGGTATTCCAAAAGGCAATTAAAAATCAAAACTTTTTTTTTTTTTTTTGCAGTTGGGATTTTAGTTTTTTTTGGCCCTCAAATCTCAAATTTAAGCCTCAAAGCTAATCCTCAAATCTAAATTATGAAATGTTTTACTATGGGTAGCGGGTAGCTTCGAAACTAACTTTCGCATGTCTGCAACACCACCAAATACAACTTCTATAGATTTATAGTGTGAACATTTCGCGCGAAAAAATTATTTTTGAATACGGCCGCAGAACAGACATGCATTGACATTTTATCTTATACCTTGGAGACCACTGACCAGGCCCCTACCTACCGGGATTCGACCCAGTTTGACGGGTTTGAATGCCTGGTCATTGGGGCGAAATTCGCCTGATCGCCCTATTGGGGCGGTCCACAAAGACAAGTACCCAGTTCGGCCAATCAACTGAGTCCGGATTTTTCTGTGTTGTTCACTCCTAAATTTAAATGTTCTGAGATCTGACGCTGCACACCACGTACTCGTCATGACAGTTGAAATGGGGCTGGACAATTTAGTGCCGAAACGTTGGTACCGAACTTAGCTTGAAAAAGGGGAGAGAATTTTGAGGGAAACTAAATAAAGAAATTAACTAGATAATGAAACCACTGAAATGAAAATATAATTAGCCAATAGCTAAATCGTACCATCGGGGAAAATTTTTGGGCCGAGTTGCAATGCAGACGAAAACGCTGCGGGGGCTGACGGGACTGCGCCTTTCTACCGTACCCCACCTGGTAAAAACTGGCGCCGTGGGCTGTCCCATTGGAGCGGGTCCGGTAGCTTTTGCGGACAATGTCCATTTGCACCAAATAAAAAAACTGCTGCTAAAAAAAACCCTTGTGCTACCAGTTGGGGCCGGCCATTGGCTCGTCCCAACCGGCAGCACGAGGAACTGAAAGGGGAACCTGGAAGAGAAGAATGTTACATTTTAAACTGAACTTATTCTGAATTACACTTTAACTACATTATTGAAATTAATTTACTTTTATTGTGCTAATTGACTTGGTTACCCGTCCATTGGGCCCATGAAAGGTTGTTAAATAATTAACAATTTGTAATTTAAAATATGTACTATTGCCGTTAACTGACTAAACCATAATGGGTTGTTGTTGTTGTTGTTGGTTTGGCCCAAGGGCCCGGTTTTGCAGCTTTTTATTTCTATATAGCTGACATGATCCATATAACTGTGAAACTAGTCTCCTAATTTTGAACCAATTCCAGATGAGAGACCTGCATCTGGATTGGCACCCCCAGAGTTAGCGCTTATATAGAACTTGGAGGACATTAGAGCCACGAACAGATTTAACGTGCACCAGCTCCCATTAACGTACACGGTCTACTTTCCATACTTATCCTTTATACTTATCACCTCTTTCCTTCCAGTTCTTCTTCTTCTTCTTCTTTCTCATCTGTCTTCTTCCTCTTCTTTTTATAATATTTTTTAACACAAGGACGGACAAACAGTGCCGGGGGCTATTATAAGCTTCTTACTGTGTCATGGTGCACAACTTGCTGGACCGTTGATGACATGCGTCGTGCTGGTAATACTGTGATTACGGGGCTCTTGTTTCGGGCCGTGGTGCCAGCTGATATTGTGTGACTACCGCACACTGCTACTAGGACAAAACACATAGACATTTTATATATTTTTTTGGTGGCTTTGGATTGCTCCTGGGCCTTTTTTTTTAACATATAACACATAAGCACATAAATAAACACTTTTTTTTCCTTTTACACTAGGACGGACAGACAGTGCCGGGGGCTATTATAAGCTTCTTACTGTGTCATAATGCACAACTTGCTGATCCGTTGGTGACGAACGTCGTGCTGGTAATTCTGTGATTACGGGGCTCCTTTTTTGGGCCTTGGAAGCAGCTGATGTTTGCGACTACCGCACACTGCCATTGGACAATACCCATGGACAATTTTATAATTTTTTTGGTGGCTTTGGATTGCTCCTAGGCCTTTTTTTTAACATATAACACATAAACACATATACATATTCATTTTATCGTTGTGTTACCTTCCACCTTCGACTGCTGCTGGGGTGCTAAATATTATTGTGTGTTGTTTTGTATTAGTGTCGTGATGCTGTCGCAGTTTTCTTGGAGCCACCTGATTACTGTCTTTGCCTTGTTTTGTACGTGTTTGTTTTTCGCTAATTGTTCATACCATAATTTCTCGTTGTCTGTTGTTATTTGTGACAGGTGGTGTGCTTGGGTGAGTGGACATTGAATTAGGTAATGTTTTGGTGAACCCACCGTTCCGCATTCGCAGTCCGGTGTGTCCGCTTTCTTAAACCTGTGTAGGTATGCTGGAAAAGCTCCGTGAGCTGTGTATAGCTGTGCTAGCAGGTAATCGCTTATTAGTCTATTTTTATCTACTTTTGGGAAGTACCTGTGTGTTTCCCTACCTGTGTCCCCATAGTCCCACTCGAACTGCCATTGTTTTAGTGTTATATCTTTTAGTGTTCTTTTAAGTTTTGAGATTGGTTTAGTCAGGTTGTATTTGCTTTTGTTGTTGACATTTAGAGCTGCGGTTTTGGCTAACATGTCTGCCTCTTCGTTTCCTTGGATGCCTACATGCGCCTTAACCCAGCTGATTTTAAATTTGTTGTTAGCTTCTTTTATTAGTTTTTGGATTGTGTCTACTGTTTTGTTTACGTTGAATGGTTTACTAAGTGATTCGATGGCCGATCTGCAGTCCGAGCGGATGCTATATGACTCACCCGTGGTGTTGCCCCATTTTGCTGCTTCTTGTATTGCCAGTAGTTCGGCCTGGAAGACGCTGTTGCTGTTCCTTAACGGCACTGACCATGTTTTTATCTTTTGATTATTTTTATATGCTACAAAGGCCGAACCTGTAGCACCTGATTCCAATTTAGAGCCGTCCGTGTATATCGTTGTGTCTTGTGTATTGTACCCTATCCTAGGTTCTATTGTGTCTGCTGGATGATTCTCCCATATGTTTATTTTTTTGTCGTATTCGATGTGGTGTAAAGTTTCATAGTGTATTGTTGCATTTTTCCTTAATCTTGAGACTGTGCCGTACGCTGCTTCGTAGTAGACTTTAAGATGGATTGGAATCAGGCCTGAGAGTACCAGAAGTGCCGAGGTTGGGGCCGTTCTATAGGCCCTGACTATGGCCAGTGCAAAATGTCGCTGGCAGCTTGACAATATCTGTATGCACCTTTTGCTGAGGCAGTGTCCCCAAACAGGTGCTGCGTAGGTTAGCGTCTTTTCCACTACTGTTGTGTACCAGATTTTTAGTATATTTGCTTTTAGTCCCCAACCCTTTGCTACCATATGTGCTAAGTTTGTGAAGTTTGCTCGTACCTTATTTGTTTGTGTTTGACAGTGTGGTATCCAGTTTAGATTTTTGTGCAGTGTGACTCCCAAATATCTTATCTTTTCTTTTACTTTTAGTCTCTGGCCGTTGAGTTCTATTCCCTCTATGTCATTGGTGTTTTGTGTTGGAAGGTTTCCCGTGTGTCCTCTGTTAAGATATAATAGTTCTGTTTTTTCCCTGTTCAGCGTTAGGTTATTCCCCTCTATCCAGTCATTAAATTCCTTTCGTATTTTGTTTGCTAATCTCTTAAGTTTATCGTTTGTTCTGCCTCTTAGAATTATAATAAAATCGTCTGCGAAGGCTTGTAATCTAACATGTTTTCCCCAATTTCTTTTAAGTGCAGTGTCTGCGATTAATAGCCAGAGGAGCGGGCCGAGACAACTTCCTTGGGGGCATCCGCCAAATGTCTGCTTTGTGATTTTAATGCCGTTTTCCTCTAGTGAAACATACCTGTGTTGGAGGAAGCTCACTATCCAGTTTACCAGGTACCCTGGACAGGGAGATTGCTTAATATTATTAATTAATATTGGCCAGCGTATGTTGTCGAACGCCCCTTTGATATCCATGGCTATTAGGAGTGTTTGGTATTTGTTTGTTTTATTTTCTTTTATTGTGTTTATTAAGTTATCTAATGCGTGTTCTGTTGAGATCCCCTGTTTGAAACCATACTGTTTGTTGCTCCAATAGTTATTATTGTTTAGGTGGAAGTTTATCCGACCGTGTATTATGCGTTCTAACATTTTGCCAAGCGCTGGTAAGAGGCAAATTGGCCTGTAATTTTTTGGATTTGTTGGGTCTTTACCTGGTTTTTGGAACAGTACCACTATGCCTACTTTAAACGATTTTGGGAAGTATTCTAACCTTAGGCATGTATTGAAGAGTGTCAGTAGTAGTTGCGGTGATGCATTATTAATTCTTTTAATTAGGTTGTAATCTATGAAGTCGAATCCGGGTGCTTTATTTTGTTTAATGTTTCTGATTATTCTGTTTAATTCCGCCTTTGTTACTACCGGTGGTGCTGGTTCATTGTTTTCTTTATTTGCCTTTGTTAGTGTGTGGGGTATATTTTGGTCTGTTATGTATAAGTTGTCCAGGAAATGTGTTAGTGTGTCTTTAATGGTTACTTTTGTATTTGGGGGTAGAATGTTGACTAGTTTTACCCGACCTGTTCTTTTGTTGCTAGCGTTTTTATATTGGGAGCCATATGTGTCTGTGACCTTGTTGCAGTAATCTTTCCATGTTTTGGATTTTGTTCTGTTTATTAGTTTTTTTAATTTGGCTTGTTCTTTTTTGAAGATTATGTGTTGTTTTACTTTTAATTCTTCGTTCTGTTGTTTTTGAAATTTCCTCCTGAGTGCCCTAACCTTGTTCCTCGCTGTTTTAATTTCATCCGTCCACTATGGTGGGGCAGTGACCGCAGGTGTAGATTTTTTCTTATAGCTTGCAAACGCTATCGATGTGATTTCATTTTGCAATCTGAGTGTTATGTTGTCCAGCTGGTCTGTTGTGCTTGCTTTTTGGAGTTCTTTAATGTATTTGTTTCTGATTTTTCTAATGTTTTTATCAAATTTTGCATGTTTGCCTATCTTTGTTTGTAGGCCATGTCTTTGGTAGTCTATGTTCTCGTAGTTTTTAATTTTAAATTTTATGTATCACTGAGTGAGACATCGTCACTGACATGCCAATCACTTATGTCATTACCTAGTGTTGCCGTTGTTATTGTCAAGTCCGGTCATCCCTGTATTTCCTTTATTGTACCATCCCTGTTTTTCCCTCGTACAGTTTTGAATGAGGGTGGTGCGTCCGGAGGGTTGTGGACAAACAACGCGTGTAGCAGGAGGAAATCTGTTAGCTCGCGCCCTCTGTGGTCTATGTCATCGTAGCCCCATGCTGTTGAGTGTGCATTAAAGTCCCCCACTAGCAGTACTTCTCCGACCGCTTTACTCAGGGCCTCACCTATCTCGTCTAGTACTTCTGAGAAGTCCGCCAGAGGGGGGGGGGGCGTATGTATTTATTATTGTGAAAGTTTTGTCTTTGTTTTCTAGTTTTATAGCTGTTGTGAACTCTCTTGTTAGTATTGTTATTGGTTTGGTGCCTAATCGGGTTATAATCGCAGATCTGTTTTGTGGTGTTTTTGTGACATTCCAATTTTCTGGTTTGAACCCTGTTATGTTACCCGTTTTTTTATTTTGGTGGAAATCCTGTAAGAGTGCTACTTGTATTCCTTTGGCTGCGACATAACCTGCGAGTGTGTCTGTTGCTTTATTGCTACCGTGTAGGTTAATTTGTATCACGTTTAGGGTGTCGTGTGTTTGTTGCATATTTGTTTGGTTTTGGTCGTGTGGTATTTGTTGGTTTTGCGCTGCGAAACTTGAGCGTGTGGTTCTAGTATTATTTGTGTCTATTACCATAATTGCGGCGCTGAGCGTCATGTTGTATTCTAGCTTCAATGTCATGCCTGGTCATTTTGACCAACTGTGGTTTGCCGCCTGTGAAATTTAGTGACACCCTCCCCTCAATGACTTCTTCTGCTGAGGCTAGTGCTGTGCCCCTGTCCGACTGTAGTTGGCGGACCGTTAGTAGCTGACGACGCACCCAGCATGCACCCGAGTTGGCTTGATGATCCGTCTTCTTCTGTGTTCTTAGCCATAGTCTATTTACTTCGTTGTACTTTGTGCACGCATAACAGCGGGGGGTTTGCCGATTACAGTCAGTGTACAGGTGTTCGCCCGCGCAGTTAGAGCATCGCTGTGTCCCCCTGCAATGCGCTGCCACATGATCGTATTCAAGACATTTGTGACAGCGATTCACGCTGATGAAAGGCTTTATTGGGCAATCCCTCAGCCCCAGGCAGATCGTCCTCGCCCTTAGCAAGTGATCTGCCAGAGGCTCAGGGAGTAGGACAGGTTGATGCTAGCTTCCCTCCCGGGCGGCCACCTGCCTGTGCAAACTGATGACGCCCTCCCTCGTATGCGGCCCCAGTCCCAATGTCTTCTTTATCTTCTCAGTTATTTGGTCTTCTTCCACGAAGTCTGGGACATGGAATATCATTATTTTCTTCTTTCTGATATTTCCTGATCTTACCTTTATTGTCTCTTTGGCTTTTTCGCTGTTCGTGATGCTGTGTTTGATCTTTATGGCTTCTTTCTCGTCCTCGCAGATTAGCTTCACCCCATTCCTTATTCGTCTTATCTTCTTAACTCCTCCATGGTGTCCTGTCGTTGTTCTTGCTATCTGTTTTTCTAGGTCTTCCGCGTCTCTTTCTATTGTCCCTTGGATGATGAGGGTGGATGTGGCCACTTTGACTGCTTCCGCATATCCTCTTGGAGGCTTGGTTTGAGTCTCGGCGACCACGTCCTCCCTGTGTACGTTACCTGTGCTTTTTTCTGTGTCTTTGTTTTCCGTTGGTCTCCAATGTTGTTCTAGGATTTCGACTTTTGCACTTGCTGCTTGCATTTTCACCTCTAAGTCCATTATGTTCTTCGTGATGATTTCTACTATCTTGTCTATTTCGTTGCCTGTCCCGACTGGTATCCTAGTGCATCTGTGTTGTAGTACCTGTAAGTAATTGAGGGCTTTCATTACTTTTACCGCCTCCACGCTTCTTCTTATACCTGTATCTGTTTCTGCACAATATTCTATGATTTCTTGCTTGAGCCTTTTCTCGTATTCCGTTGCTTTTCCTGCTTTGTTTTCATCTGTTATTTCGCCATCCTCCGCTTCGTCTGGGTCGCTGTCGCTGCTATTCAATGTGATTGTGAGATGTGCGTCTATTTTCTCTTCTACTTCTTCCCTTGTTGCTGTCTTCTTCTGTTGTTTTTTCTTCTGTGTTTCTTCTTTTTCTGATGCGCTGGTCGTCATCGAGCTTACCGAGCCCGCCCGAATTGGTCTGATTGTATTCCCTTGTTTGTTATTTTGTAAACCCTGTTTCGTCACCTTGGGCTTGACAGGGAGCACAGGTGGGGAACTACTGAATTTGGACATTCTTTAGTTCCGCGTATAGCTGTGTGAGATAATTGCTTTACAAATTGATAAGTTTCAATCTAACAGTCGCAGTAGACTTTGGGTCCGGGGACCCCGGATGTTCTTTGTGGGCGTGTCAGAGTGTGTCAAGTTGAACCCTATATATTTAAGATGAGCAAATAAAAATATGATACATAATTAAGCAAACGCTTACACTGTTAGAAATAGTGGGGGCACCGGCCTCTGCAGTACAATTGGGTGAATCATTGACTTAACTTTTATTTAACAGAAACACATTTAGCATAATTATCAAAATATTTATTAAATATATATTTAGTAGTACAGTTGGAATTTGAGATTTTTTAAATCAAATTTTTCTGGAAGCATGGGATTGTTAATTACAGCACTAAAAACATTATTACAACTTAACTAATTGGTGAACAGCCATCACATTGGTATCAAACTTTAGCGAAAAAAAAAAAAAAAGGCTACCCCAATCTTTGGTCTAATTGGAAATTTAACCGACACAACATATTAAAAATTAGAGAAAACTGACTTGAGAAACACTTATAATTGCAGATAATTTATTAAAATGCAGTAATTAATTAAGATTTTAACACTTCATATTTACCAAAATACATTTGAATTAGTGGGTAATCACAGAAATATATAATAGCTTGAGCAAATACATTGAAACAGGTATTTAACGAACAAAATTAAGAAAAACTGTGATACTGCAGAGGCCACGTGGTAATAATATTGAAATATAATCAATTAAGCGTGCATAACTTGATGAATAATTAACTTAAAAGCATGCGACATACCTTAATCTGGAGCTGACACCTTCCCACGTCTGAATCATCCTGGGTCGCCCGTCCCACGGTCCTTTGTCGCGTTTAGCCGGTCATACTAATGGAGCTAACCTAAAACACAACCTACTCCTACGTCTCGACTGAGACTTCTATCACAAATCTTATACCTTATAGTGACACTGACCAATCCATTTCCTGGGAAGTTTCGTAAGAATATATTTTTTTTCTATATTTAATACGTTCACTACCGAGGACATATACGTGGCGTCGCTTGGTCACTTATTTGACATTCAATTTTTAATCCAAAATTAGGAATTTATACCGGAAATTTCAAAAGAAGATTTTTTATGTTATGTAATTACGAAATGTCTGTCATTAAATAAAGCAAATATTGCTATTAGTATTTTCAGGTAAGAATTCGGAATCTCTGAATAAAATAATATTCCGTTAATTTTAACCCGGTAGTCAACGTGTTAAAATATTTTGAAAATACGCTCTACATTAAAAAAGAAATGAGCAGGCAAGTCATTTTATGCATGTGTGATTGCGTTCTAAAATCTGAATTGACGATTATTTGTCAGTCTATTAGAAATCGAAATTTATAAGTAAAAGAAGATTTTTTATGTTATGTAATTACGAAATGTCTGTCATTAAATAAAGCAAATATTGCTATTAGTATTTTCAGGTAAGAATTCGGAATCTCTGAATAAAATAATATTCCGTTAATTTTAACCCGGTAGTCAACGTGTTAAAATATTTTGAAAATACGCTCTACATTAAAAAAGAAATGAGCAGGCAAGTCATTTTATGCATGTGTGATTGCGTTCTAAAATCTGAATTGACGATTATTTGTCAGTCTATTAGAAATCGAAATTTATAAGTAAAAGAAGATTTTTTATGTTATGTAATTACGAAATGTCTGTCATTAAATAAAGCAAATATTGCTATTAGTATTTTCAGGTAAGAATTCGGAATCTCTGAATAAAATAATATTCCGTTAATTTTAACCCGGTAGTCAACGTGTTAAAATATTTTGAAAATACGCTCTACATTAAAAAAGAAATGAGCAGGCAAGTCATTTTATGCATGTGTGATTGCGTTCTAAAATCTGAATTGACGATTATTTGTCAGTCTATTAGAAATCGAAATTTATAAGTAAAAGAAGATTTTTATGTTATGTAATTACGAAATGTCTGTCATTAAATAAAGCAAATATTGCTATTAGTATTTTCAGGTAAGAATTCGGAATCTCTGAATAAAATAATATTCCGTTAATTTTAACCCGGTAGTCAACGTGTTAAAATATTTTGAAAATACGCTCTACATTAAAAAAGAAATGAGCAGGCAAGTCATTTTATGCATGTGTGATTGCGTTCTAAAATCTGAATTGACGATTATTTGTCAGTCTATTAGAAATCGAAATTTATAAGTAAAAGAAGATTTTTTATGTTATGTAATTACGAAACGTCTGTCATTAAATAAAGCAAATATTGCTATTAGTATTTTCAGGTAAGAATTCGGAATCTCTGAATAAAATAATATTCCGTTAATTTTAACCCGGTAGTCAACGTGTTAAAATATTTTGAAAATACGCTCTACATTAAAAAAGAAATGAGCAGGCAAGTCATTTTATGCATGTGTGATTGCGTTCTAAAATCTGAATTGACGATTATTTGTCAGTCTATTAGAAATCGAAATTTATAAGTACTTCCCACAAAAAATAAAATTTGTCAAAATTAACAGAAAATCTTAAACGTAATGTCCATACACCTTGTATAGAAAATACCATGAGTGTCATGATTAAAAAAATGAACTTGCGTTATACACATTAACTCAGGGTGGAAAACATTAGCACCGTCGAAAGAATAACATTAGCACTGGGACCAGGGCCGTAGCGAAAGAAAATTTTTGGGGGGGCAAAAGGCAAGATTGGCCGACTCAAAAATGTTTCAAATCCGACTAATGTAAAATAGTCAATCTGTCGCATTATTTCTTAATTAATAGTTTTTACAATTAATTTTAACTGATTAATTATAATTGATAGTTAAAAATAAAATATATGATTTTGTATTACTAAAATGTTTCTTTGATATAACTCAGTAATTATTTAAAAGATTTACCAAGAACTTTACTGGAAAAAAAAAGAATATGTATTGATAAGAAAAAATCCTACAGTTATATTTGTGAGAAACACGTTTGTTTAGAATGATAGAATGCAGTGATAGTTTAGTAAATAGAACGTAGTTATTTTCAAAATAAAAGCTAAATAAAAATGTGATCTCTTAGTTCTAAAAATTATGATAATGTAATGAATGGGAAGTACTTTCAATATTTTATTAGCATGCGATAGAAATTAATTTGAACTTTATATTCCAATTAGAGATAATATCATATGGAATTAACAACATACACTTTCAGTAATTCTAATTGTAAAACTAAAAAATGCACACTATAGGGGTACTGAAAATATTTGGAGGGGCCTCAAAATTTAATTGCGCCTGGGGCCTCTTGAGTGCTTAATCCACCACTGATTGTGTTTTATAGGAATGTCAAGGGACCGACAGAAACATTTGAATTATCCACGATTTCGAATTATACACGTTCGAATTATTCAAGTTTGACTGTACTCTTTTTACATGAATTACACATCACACTGAAAAAAGCAAACCATTCATACCTTTTTTATCACCATTCCCTGTCGAGTGGTTTCCACTTTCCAGACATGTTAACTTCTTCGAACTTTTTGCAGCCTCCCAGTTTCTTCTTTTTAGAATCTGTCTTTTTTTATTTCCACTTGGCTGGTGCCGAATTCGTTTCATAATATAAACTATTATCTCAACACAAGCAAAGTAAGATTAACCCCTTGGGGATGAGCGACAAGTATACGTGACGCATAAGATGCTCAGAATCCTTGATTATTCCCACCAGTTAATTTTTATTGTAAGCTTTGCCTTATTTAATGACAGCATTTCTGCGATTCAATTAGGCGAAAATTTCTGCTTTGAAAAACCGGTGATTAAAAATTCCGTAAAAGACGCTCGTCACGAAGGGGTTAAGTAATAAACTATCGTACTATCACTACTATGCGACTCTCAACTGCTCTGATAGTCCGATATTGATGAGCAGTTAGTAAACGAATGACATATCATGAATAGCACTAGCTCACTGCACGTCCTAGCCTGAAAATCACACGGAATTGACTCATCATTCTGCAGGTACTTGGCGCGACATGACACATTCGACTCGACATTCTGCTGTCTGCTCTAGAGATAAAGGTGAAAATAAGGAATTTTTCTTAGTAGCCACTGGCCGGTAGGTTGATTTTCTTTAGTAGCCAGTTACTGGCTAGTGACAATTTCTTTAGTAGCCAGTAAGTACATTCATGTCACTGAATATTTAATTAAAAAAAAATTAATGACTTTACAGTAAAGAAACAATGTATGTACTAAATAAAAATATTTTAATTTATATTGTTTCGAATAAACTTGTGATATTAATTTCCAATCTATTTTAAATTTAAAAATAAGTTAACAGCAAAGTTATACACAACAGGCTTATGTGGCTAACTACATAAGTCCCACTATGCTTTGGTACTTGTGTAGCTAACTACATATGTACCTTTCTTTTTTAAATTATTTGTCTAGAATTAAGATCTGATAATAATAAAATAGGTATGTTTATTCACTAAGTAATAACCCACAACATGATATTCATTACACATGCACAACCTGAGAACGGTGGGCCAAAATCTCCAGAAATTCAGGAATTGTGTATTTCACCAATTAGTTTCGGAAAAAATTGTAAATTTCGTCAAAGGGACACATAAAAACCATGAATTTCATCGATCACGCACGTAAAAATCATGAATTTCATCGATCACGCGCGTAAAAATCAGGAATTTCATCGATCGCACGCGTAAAAATTATGAATTTCGTCGATCGCGTGGGTAAAAATCATGAAATTCATCGACAGAGCACGGAAAAATCATGAATATCGTCGAACGGGTGCGTAACAATCCTGAATTTCATTGATTGGGCGCATACAAATCATGAATTACGTCGACCGGGCATTTAAAATTCATGAATTTCGTCATTTGGTAGCGTAAAAATCATGAATTTAGTCGATCGGGCGCGTAAAAATGATGAATTTCGTCGATCGGGCGTATACAAATCATGGAGTAAAAATCATGAATTTCGTTGATCGGGTGCATAAAAATCATGAGTTTCGTCGAACGGGCACGTAAAAATCACAAATTTCATCGATCGCACGCGTAAAAATTATGAATTTTCTCGATCGTGTGCGTAAAAATTATGAATTTTCTCGATCGTGTGCGTAAAAATTATGAAATTCGTTGAACGGGCACGTAAAAATCATGAATATCGTTGATCGGGTGCGTAAAAATCATGAATATCGTCGAACGGAAGCACACAAATCATGAATTATGTCGACCGGGCACATAAAATTCATGAATTTCGTCATTTAGGAGCGTAAAAATCACGAATATAGTCAATTGGGCACGTAAAAATCATGAACTTCGTCGATCGGGCGTGTACAAATCATGAAGTAAAAAATCATGAATTTCGTAGAACGGCCGCTTAAAAATCAAGAATTTCGTCGATCAGGCGGATATAGGAAAATCCTGCATTCGGCCGGTGCTTTCCATATTTTTAATCGCCAGTTTTTCAAGTTTAATCGACGAGTGGAGACTGGCGAGTGCTTATTTTCACCTTTATCTAGAGATGCTTTTGCATGCGAAGCGTATGGAGTATTTGAACGGACACGCAAAAACATTTACTCTAGCACTTTGATGGATTTTTACTTTTTTCTATCTATAATAAAAGAAAGTATTGTAATCGAAATTTTTTTCGACTTCCGGTTTTCGACGGATTTACACGTTTTAGGGGTCAGAGGTTCCGAAAAACATGTTTTTACAAAATGTCTGTCTGTCCGTCCTCATTGTATCATCGAAAAGTGTATGAAGTTATGCTTCAAATTGAACCACATTTTTTTTCTATGTTTTTGGCTATGGCAAGCAAGTTCTATTAGAATTTGGGGATATTTCGACGAAAGGGGGCGCTGTGATCGATATTTTTGTACAATTTTCACTATTGTACCATCTAAAAGTGTATAAAGTTATGCTTCAAATTGAACCACAATTTTTTTTTATGTTTTTGGCTATGGCAAGCAGGTTCTGTCAGAATTTGGGGATATTTCGACGAAAGGGGGCGCTGTGATAGCCCTTTAACGATTTCAAATTCAAAAAGATGTGCAAATTCAAAAAAATTAGAAATCCTAAAAGTTTTTTTCGTTAAATGTTCGGCCTTGATCCGAAGAATCCGGAGCAATTTTTGTTTTGCCTCTATCACCTCTACATTTTACCTAAGACAGCAGAATTCATCCATAAACGGGTTTAATTTATGAGTTTTAGTTAACACAGTTTAGGCAAATTTCCTTTCATTGTTGTAACGATTAATCCTATTATATGCTTATCACTATATATTTATATCCGCCAACGTCAAATTCTCGCAAAAATTGGCGACAGTTGGCGGAATATCGCCAAATTTGGCGACCAAAATAGGTTGCCCTAAATGAAGCCAACTTGGCTGTAGAGGACTAATTTGGCGATTTCTCATTCAAATTCAATGTTGACGAGAACTGGGATTGAATCTTCTTTAATTAGGTTCCACGCATTTTACCTTCGTGTTTTCCAGTAAAAATAGCTAAAATCGTAAAACCAAGGAATAGGGAGGCTATCTGTTCCTGTCAGTTCAGGCCAGAAGGACTTTTCGTAGTTTAGTATACATCAGTTGATCGCATCCCGGTAACCCGACGATTCGCAAGCAGCTGACGTACAACAGAATGACGAAAAATATTGATTTTATTTGCGATGTGATAGCGAATTTTGAAGTATTAACATGACTGAGGTAGAAGAAAGTTTTGGGATTGGCACATCCGACTAGTTTTTATTATTAACATTTAGCTAGGTGCTGGGTATTTTATAGGAAGTTAGATTAGATATTAAAATACAATAATTTTTTAACCATCAGTTTGGGATCCCGGGGCAGTGCCCCGGCGGTAGTTAGGGGCCTGAAACGCCGAACTATTTATATTGTTTTAAGTGCAAACGTGTTAATGTTCCGCAATCGCTTCAAGTTTTTTTTACCATAAAACTACTTTTAATAATTTAATTTTTCCTGTAATCTTCTACTTTCTGAATTCTTGATTAAAAAAATAATTCCTCTTACGTATGATTTAGTTTTTAAAAAAAGTAATCGCTAACATGTACCGTAATTTCCGGCGTATAATCCGCGGATCAAACAATTATGTTTAGACCCAGAAACTTTATTTAATAATTGAAGTAAAATATTTACAGCGACCTAGTATGTTCCATTATATAAAATAAAATTTCTGGGTCGAAACATAACTGTTTGATCCACGGATTATACGCCGGAAATTACGATAATCAGGGTATACAATAAATATTAAGTAATTAATAAAAGCTCCAATTCTAATTTTTATAATAACAAGTGAAAAATCAGTGAAAATTATGTAATTATGTTATGTTGGCACAAGCATATAAATTTAGTTTTAGTTTTATCAAAAAAAAAAAAAAAAAAAGTAAGAAGTTTTTTAGGTATTAAATGTTAAATGCACGGATATTTTTTTAATTTATTCATTTTCTTTTTCTAAATAGTTTTAAAAATTCTTCGTTTTTATTTTCCAAACGTTCCTAAAACAGTTCCAAAGGGCGTAAACATCATATCGTTGCTAGAACCTACTTACTAGGTATCAAGTATAAAATTTCTTGAATTTTCTTAAGCGACTTTCGCATTCGGTCGGCCTAGTTTATATATTGATAGTTTTTATCTATGTAAGTTGCGAGTGTTACTGTAGGACAAATTTCTGATATTTTCAAATCAATAGATCAGATTCATTTTTTCCCCTATTGCCCTATGTATCGACGGCCGACTTAGCTTTTCCATGTGTGGGTAAGGTATAGTATATGTCCAACATTTCGGGCTCTGCAGACAAGATTTATACATGATAATTTTTTTCAGTGGGTAGGCCGACTAGCTATTTATGTGATTCGAAAATGTGACAGAACACGTGACTTTCATACCGGCTGACCAGATAGATCTATTGAAACCATTACTTTTTTTACTCATAACTTATCTATTGATAGACCGACTAGCTTTTGCCATATGATTGTAAGGTTGTAGTGAAATGCATTCTGAAGACTTAAAGTCCTGCCAACCAGAATTTTCAGAATTGTTTTTTTTAATCGGGCTACTGACATACTACAGAAACACTAATTAAATCTGCTGATAAGCCGACTGAATCCTTTTTACCAAACATTGGGGGGGCAGCTGCCCCCCCAGCCCCCCCGTTCGCTACGCCCCTGACTGGGACGCAATCTTGAGTACATACACAGTCGCAAATAAAGAATTTTCAAAAAATTAGAAAAGAAACAAAACTTACTTAACAAGAAGTGACAATAAATCTGAAACGTGTCTATTCTCATTCTTTTCTCAAAAAGTGTTTTCTTCCGTTGTATACTTACTAGCAAGCTACGCCCGCTACGCTGGTCAATTTCTCTTAACGAACCTTTAATCAAACAAAATATTGACATTTCATAATTCACTTTTATATTTTAACAGAATAATAAGGATACTATAATTTGTGACTCGTGCTATAGTCAATATACACGTCAGGACACGTGGCCCTTATCATTATCTTTTTACGCGTGAAGGTTTCGCTATGGTACTCTATTGTGAAATTTGGTAATTTTAGAAATTCAATAGTTGAAAAATCGCAGAATCATTAGATCATTTTTCTTTAGAAATTGTTCTTAGAGCGCATTTAGATCTTATAAATAACAATCATGCCGAACTTGAAGTTTCTAGCTCCTTCAGCATCGCAAAAATTGCAATTTTAGAACGTTTTTCGCTTCTGCACCCCCCTCAGGCTAGTGGCACCGACATAAAATATAGCCTATGTTGGAGCAGGGATTGTCACCATCCATTTGCCACCATCACTTTTGAAATCGCTTTAGTAGTTCCAGATATTCCATACAAATTGTAATTTATAATGTTTTTAGAAAATTTTTTGCTTATTTCAGCCTTTTAAATTTCGAATTTTTTTAGATTTTGTTATTATAGAGCATTTAAATCTTGTAAGTAACGACCATACAAAATGTCAAGTTCCTAACTCCTTCATTATTGAAAATATCATAATTTTGGAACGTTTTTCGCTCCTGCACCCTCTGCGGGCAGTGGCACAGACAAAAAATTTAGCATATGTTGGAGCAGGGACTGTCACCATCCATTTGCCACCATCACTTTTGAAATCGGTTCTGTAGTTTCAGAGATTCCATAGAAATTGTAATTTAGAATGTTTTTAGAACGCTTCTTCCTCATCTCACCCTTTTAAATTGCGAATGTTTTTATAATTTGTTCTTAGAGAGCATTTACATCTTATAAGTAACTACCATACCAAATTTGATACTTCTATCTCCTTCAGTACACAAAAAATCGAAATTTTAGAACGTTTTTCGCTTCAGTGGTTCCAGAGATTACCCCCTACAAACAAACAAACAAACAAACAAACAATCTTTACTACTTTATATATTAGTATAGATAAGAGGGAATTAGCCCCTTGTTCCCCCCTTTATACTTAACCAATCAATCCCGAAAACTAATCAGAAATGCGCCTTAACACAGTGAACCTATAAATAAAATTTGAAGGAAATGGGATAATTCTGCATGAAAAACCCATTTACATAAATTAAGGGGGTATTAGCCCCCCCTTCCCCCCCTTTATACTTAATCAATCAATCCCGAAAACTAATCAGGGAAGCGTCTTAACCCAATGAATCTATAAACAAATTTTGAAGCAAATAGAATAATTCTGCATGAAAAACCCATTTATATAAATTAGGGGGGGATTATCCCCCCGTTCCCCCCCTTTATACTTAACGAATCAATCCCGAAAATTAATCAGGGAAGCGCCTTAACACAGTGAACCTATAAACAAAATTTGAAGGAAAACGGAATAATTCTGCATGAAAAACCCATTTATATAAATTAAGGGGGGATTAGCCCCCCGATCCCCCCCCTTTATACTTAACTAATCAATCCCGAAAACTAATCAGGGAAGCGCCTTAACTCAGTGAACCTATAAACAAAATTTGAAGGAAAACGGAATAATTCTGCATGAAAAACCCATTTATATAAATTAAGGGGGGATTAGCCCCCCGATCCCCCCCCTTTATACTTAACTAATCAATCCCGAAAACTAATCAGGGAAGCGCCTTAACTCAGTGAACCTATAAACAAAATTTGAAGGAAAACGGAATAATTCTGCATGAAAAACCCATTTATATAAATTAAGGGGGGATTAGCCCCCCCCCCCCGTTCCCCCCTTTATACTCAGCCAATCAATCCCGAAAATTATCATGCAAGCGCCTTAACACAGTGAACCTATAAGCAAAATTTGAAGGAAAACGGAATAATTCTGCATGAAAAACCCATTTATATAAATTAAGGGGGGGATTAGCCCCCCCCCCGTTCCCCCCTTTATACTCAGCCAATCAATCCCGAAAATTATCATGCAAGCGCCTTAACACAGCGAACCTATAAGCAAAATTTGAAGGAAAACGGAATAATTCTGCATGAAAAACCCATTTATATAAATTAAGGGGGGATTAGCCCCCCCCCGATCCCCCCCCCTTTATACTTAACTAATCAAACCCGTAAACTAATCACGGAAGCGCCTTAACTCAGTGACCGTATAAACAAAATTTGAAGGGAAACGGAATAATTCTGCATGAAAAACCCATTTATATAAATTAAGGGGGGGGGGGAATTAGACCCTTGTTCCCCCCTTTATACTTGACCAATCAATCCCAAAAACTAATCAGGGAAGCGCCTTAACTCAGTGAACCTATAAACAAAATTTGAAGGAAAACGGAATAATTCTGCATGAAAAACCCATTTATATAAATTAAGGGGGGGATTAGCCCCCCCCCCCCCGTTCCCCCCTTTATACTCAGCCAATCAATCCCGAAAATTATCATGCAAGCGCCTTAACACAGCGAACCTATAAGCAAAATTTGAAGGAAAACGGAATAATTCTGCATGAAAAACCCATTTATATAAATTAAGGGGGGATTAGCCCCCCCCCGATCCCCCCCCCTTTATACTTAACTAATCAAACCCGTAAACTAATCACGGAAGCGCCTTAACTCAGTGACCGTATAAACAAAATTTGAAGGGAAACGGAATAATTCTGCATGAAAAACCCATTTATATAAATTAAGGGGGGGGGGGGAATTAGACCCTTGTTCCCCCCTTTATACTTGACCAATCAATCCCAAAAACTAATCAGGGAAGCGCCTTAACTCAGTGAACCTATAAACAAAATTTGAAGGAAAACGGAATAATTCTGCATGAAAAACCCATTTATATAAATTAAGGGGGGGGGGAATTAGACCGTTGTTCCCCCCTTTATACTTAACTAATCAATCCCGAAAACTAATCAGGGAAGCGCCTTAACTCAGTGAACCTATAAACAAAATTTGAAGGAAAACGGAATAATTCTGCATGAAAAACCCATTTATATAAATTAAGGGGGGGATTAGCCCCCCCCCCGTTCCCCCCTTTATACTCAGCCAATCAATCCCGAAAATTATCATGCAAGCGCCTTAACACAGCGAACCTATAAGCAAAATTTGAAGGAAAACGGAATAATTCTGCATGAAAAACCCATTTATATAAATTAAGGGGGGATTAGCCCCCCCCCGATCCCCCCCCCCTTTATACTTAACTAATCAAACCCGTAAACTAATCACGGAAGCGCCTTAACTCAGTGACCGTATAAACAAAATTTGAAGGGAAACGGAATAATTCTGCATGAAAAACCCATTTATATAAATTAAGGGGGGGGGGGGAATTAGACCCTTGTTCCCCCCTTTATACTTGACCAATCAATCCCAAAAACTAATCAGGGAAGCGCCTTAACTCAGTGAACCTATAAACAAAATTTGAAGGAAAACGGAATAATTCTGCATGAAAAACCCATTTATATAAATTAAGGGGGGGGAATTAGCCCCTTGTTCCCCCCCTTTTATACTTAACCAATCAATCCCGAAAACTAATCAGGGAAGCGCCTTAACACAGTGAACCTATAAACAAAATTTGAAGGAAAACGGATATTTCTATGAAGAGTTATCGCATTACGTACGTACATACGTACATACATAACCGGCTGCCAAGCTCTCAGGGCTTGACAGCCAGTGTGATAACTGAAAAATCGCAATTTTAGAACGTTTTTTGCTCCTGCACCCCATGGGGTTAGTGGCACCGACATAAAATACAGCCTATATTGGAGCAGGGGTTGTCACCATCAATTTGCCACCATCACTTTTGAAATCGGTTCGGTAGTTCCAGAGATTACCCCCTACAAACAAACAAACAAGATTTACTTCTTTATAATATTAGTATAGATAATAATCGTTTATTGTCTGAGTGCAAGGAAGACTCATACACAGCGCAGTATTACTTTGCCCCATATATAGCTACGATGGATATTAAAACCTTTCGTCAAGCATAACTCAAAAAATATTTAACGGATTTCGTTCAAATTTTTACAGCAGGTACCTATAAATGTGACAACGTCGTCTATTTATTACCAAGAATAAGTGTCAAACCGTTTGGAAGTTATATAAAAAAAATAGATAAAAAAGCACAATTAAAGTACATACGTCACTAAATTTGGTGCGTACGTCATTTTCACCGGCGGGAGATTTTCGTAGACAATCGGAATTGAAAAGTTCATGGAATACATGGAGCAAAAAAATATGCAAGCACTAATATTCAGCACAATAAAATATATTTCAATTTAATAAAAATGGAAAGTTAATCTGGAAGTTTTTCTGTTTGAAAAGTATTAGAGATTAGTAAGAGTAGTATTAGTATTAGAGATTTGGCGTAAATCACACCATTAGCAGCTTTTTTATTTCGCGTGTGTATGTTAGGAACAATTCTTTGATGTTTAAATAAAAGGTTTCGATTTGTGGCATTATTTCTTATTTTCTTTTCCTTTTTAGTATTTTAAATGGAATTAGTGAAAGGCGTGTATTTTAAATTAAATGAGTGAAAGACGTGTATTTTTAATGTATGTATTTCAAATGAAATCAGTGAAAGATTTATATTTAAATGAAATGAATGCAATATGAAGATGTTATGAGAAAAATATTTGGCGATTTATCAACTGCGCCAAGTTAACATAAAAGTACCAATACATATGTGGTTACTTCTCTATTATCCCGTCGACCACTTTTCATAACAAAAAACTATCGCCAAATAAACGGGAGAACGTTGTCATTGAAATATCAAAATACATAAATAAATAAAATATAAGAATTTAAGGACACAATTGTTATTTTAATGAATGAAATAACTAATAAATCAGTAAAACATAATGAAAAATACACGCAAATGTCGCGTTAAAAACCACTTGATGACGTAACAAACACGTATAATGCTTCTGATATCAAGTAAATGGGACTGCATTTTTGGCGTTTAATCTAACAGTTTGGCGATAGTTTTTTGTTATGAAAAGTGGTCGACGGGATAATAGAGCAGTACCTCTATGTGAAATGAAACAAGGCACAGATGTCATATACGCACCACGTTGGCGCGATTTTTCCCTCCACCAGCTTGGGGAAAACTTTGTTTTTGAATATTAGTTACAAATAGTGTGACAAATAGTACACGTGATTTTTTATTTCAATATAAAAATAAAATAACGTAATAAATGAAACAGCTTCTATTATTTTAAAAAAGGAAATAAAAATAAATAAATAATAGTTTGATATAAATAAAGGCGCGGATGTCATATACGCACCACATTGGTGCGATTGCAACAAAATGGCAATTTTATGCCTCACATGGTAACCCGGTTATTTTGTTTCAATTGTTGTTTATTAACTTTTATTTTTTATTTTAATTCTATAAATTGTTTTTATTATATATATCAATATTTATTTATATCAAACTATCATTTATTTATTTTTATTTCCCATTTTTGAATAATAGGAGCTATTTCATTTATTACGTTATTTTATTTTTATATTGAAATAAAAAATTACATGCTATTATTGTATGGTATTTGTAACTAATATTCCAAAAAAAAGTTTTCGCCAAATTGGCGGGGGAAAAATCGCGCCAATCTGGTGCGTATATGACATCTGTGCCTAAATTAATATTGATATACATATAAAAATAATCTATAGAATTAAAATAAAAAATAAAAGTAAACAAACACAACAAACAGTTTTCGCCAAAGGGGCGGGGGAGAAATCGCGCCAACGTGGTGAGTACATGGCATCTGTGTCGGGATTTTTACCATTTTATCTGTGCTTTCGGAAATATAAAAAAATTAAAAAATTCTTATATCAGGTGTATAATGTTTTGCATTTTTATACGGACCACTTCTCTATTTTAAGATTTTAAATGCTGTTTATATCAGATATTTCTTTCTTGAGATTCCCACAAGTTTTTTCCGGTAATTTTTTTAGTTCGCTTATTGTTTACAATTTGCCCCCCTGGCAATAACAATTATTTATCACAAAAAATGGGTACTTCTCTATTATCCCGTCGACCACTTTTCATAACAAAAAACTATCGCCAAACTGTAACGCTAAATAAACGGGAGAACGTTGCCATTGAAATATCAAAATAAATAAAATATAAGAATTTAAGGACACAATTGTTACTTTAATGAATGAAATAACTAATAAATCAGTAAAACATAATGAAAAATACACGCAAATGTCGAATTAAAAACCACTTGATGGCATAACAAATACGTATAATGCTTCTGGCATCAAGTAAATGGGACTGTATTTTTGGCGTTTAATCTTAGTTTGGCGATAGTTTTTTGTTATGAAAAGTGGTCGACGGGGTAATAGAGAAGTACCCAAAAATGGCTTAGTTTTGTTAAATTTGTTTGTTATGTATTTTCATTTCTTATTAAAATATCGAAAATGGCAATAAAATTTTATTTTAGCACCGTACTTAATTTTTTAAAATGGCTCAAAAACATGGTTTAATAAACGTATATTTGTAAATATTTTAAAAAACATGTTTTTCCGCTCTCTAGAAAAATTTGTAAGATTCTACAACTGCCTTTGGCACCAACCAGTACATGATACGGAACTTTTCTCTATTCAGATACACAGAAGAGGTTGGTCACAAACAAGAGTAATGCTAGCAACAATATTGTTTTAACTCTATAAGAGTTAGAAACAATAATGATATTAAATTCCCCGATTAGCTTAGGGCCCGATTACGGAACTTTCTCCTAGAAAAAAAAAACTGTAGAAGTCTTTTACATTTGTTTCGAATGAAGCTCGATCAACAAAGTATTAATTGATAATACAAACAACACTAATATTAACATGGGGGCAAAAGTTTGAATTTAAGTGTATATATTTGGAACCCTCCCCCCCCTCCCCCCAACCACCCACCAAAAAAAGAAAAAGAAAGTTACAGAAATGAATTTAAAATGGCGTGAAGCCACCCTTTCTGACATCAGAAATTGGCTGCGAACCCGATTACGAAACTTTCACTTAACTTAATAACATGTATCTAATAGCCCTGAGGACAATTCCCCTTCCCAGTTATACGGACCTTGGGGCTTTTTTAAAAAGCTTGACGAAGTTCGGGTTGAAGAAGTTGAGATTTACTGTCAAATGACATAAACTACTATGAAAATAAAACTGGTGAATTATTATGCTGGTTTATGTATGTATTTAAAAAAATTGCATCTGATTACACTCTTTAGATAAATTACTCCTGTTTGCATTTAATAACAGATAAACGGCTTCCGTTTACTAAATTGTTTAAATATTGGGAAGAGTTGGCGAGAGATAGATAGACGTGTAAACAAACGGGTAGACAGACGGGTAGAGAGACGGATAGCGACAGAGATAAGCTAACGGGTAGCGAAACGAATAGACAGACGGGTAGCGAGGCAGGTGCAAAAAAGGGTTGACAGAGGGGTAGTGAGATGGGTAGGGAGACGGGTAGCGTGGTGGAAAGAGAGACGAGTACAGAGACGACTTGACAGACGGGTAGAGAGAGGGGTATATAGACAGACAGACGTGTTGATAGATGAGTAGTGTAACGGGAAGCGAGACAGGTAGAGACACGATTAAAGAGTCGGGTAGAAAGACAGACGGATACTGAGATGGGTATACAGAAGAGTAGAGAGACAGTAGACAGATGAGTTCGGAGAGAGACACAGCTAAGACATACGAGTAGTTAGACTGGTAGACACGTTTGTAGCAAAGCATGTTATCAATGTGGTTTGAAGTATACTAGTTTCTATAAATAGTTATACAAATAAACAAAGGAAATTTTTTAAATTCAAATATTAAATATTTGATTTAATATTTCAATATTTAATATTTTATTTTTTAATATTTTATTTAGATATTTGTCACAAAGAAAATGTTGCAAAAATTAAATTAAATTTGCGTTAAACTACGCTTGCTAAAATACGCTATTGGCTGCAAATCTGATTATGTGACTTTAAAAATATCGTTTTAAAAGATCCGGCGGTTTTTTTTTTTAAGTTTTGAGCAATTCCCGCTTAAGAAAATGAGATTATTTGCCAAATGTTATAAAAAAATGCATATGAAAACATAACAATATATGAATTTATATATGATATTTTGTAATTATATCATTTAATTTGCTATTTTTCATATGTTGTATCTTTATCTATCTCTTGTCTATCATATGCTGTATATTCACTTAGATTCTTGTTGATATCTTCTTTATATCGTAATTGTTAACTTTATGTTCTCAGCAATATCACTCAGACTAATCCCTTTGAGGGAAGTCCTAGTAGGAAAAGATAACAAGATCTTATGTATGGAAAATATTATGCAAATTACTTCGCAAATACCACCGATTTCCAGCTTATTCTCCGTTTTTGTGACGTAGGACTGATGAAGTCCATTGGTATTAAAAGTAAATACGTATTTGAAATATACGTATAATTAAATTTTTCGTATACTTAAATTATACGTTTAACCGATATACGCTTATACGTATCTGGATACGTTTAAACGTATATATTAGGATATACGTATTTGTTACATACGTATTATACGTATATCGATTAAACGTATAACTGAAATACTTATCGCATCGGGAGCACTAGTTAAAACTACACAAACAGTAAAATCAAGTTAAAACGTATCAACGTTTCAGCCATCAACTAAGGCCATCCTCAGGATATAGTTGTTACATAACTTCTAAAGTTTCAAAGGAGAAAGACAAGCCGTCCACAAATTAAAAAAGTTCACTAGGTTAACCATCAACCATCGATCCAACCAACCACAAGCAGAAAAGATGCAGTAGCACCGTCTAACGGACAAAAACATAAAAGTTTAAATGAATTATCGATGAAGTATGCCTTGGGATTATCTGTCAGTTGAAACAAGGTACTACACTCCAAAACAATAAACAGCAATCAGTGGTGATAACTATCCAAAATTGATGGCTGAATTGTTGATGGTTTTAATTTGATTTTACTGTTTATGTAGTTTTAACTTGCCATTTTTATACACCATTTAGTAAATTGTGGTATTTTATACTCACGTCATTACTGTAATACTTTTTCATGGTGTAATCGTCCGGAACTTTTTATTAATTCTTAATTCATATATATATATATATATACTAGCGGCTTTGCACGGGTAGACAATGTAATTTTTTTATTACATTCGTTTTCCTGAATTTCGCGCTCCAACCTAAAACTGTTGCTGAGATATGGCGAAATGACATAAAACTTTCGAATCCCCCTTTAACCACCTTCTAGGGGGGGGGGGTGATTTCTAAATTCGCTGAAATACGTGTCTAATCATTTGTTTAGTAGATTTGTTTTCCTGAATTTCGCGCACCTAAATAAAACAGCTGCTGAGATATGACGAAATGTCCTAAAATTTTCGAAACCACCCCCTTTAAAACCCTTCGGGGGGGGGGGAATTTCTAAACTCACTGAAATGCGTGTTTATCCATTTTTTAGTAGATGTGTTTTCCTTAATTTCCCGCTCCTACCTAAATCCGCTGGTGAGATATGGCGAAATGACCCGAAACTTTTGAATACCCCTTTAGCTACCTTCTGGGGGGAGTTTCCAAAATCGCCGAAATACGTGTTTAACGAATTTTTTAGTAGATTTTTTAAAATTAATTTCGCCCTCCTACATAAAAGCTGAGATATGGCGAAATAACCTAAAAAAATCGACCCCCCCCCCATTTAACCACCTTCTGGGGGGAATTTCCAAAATTGCTGAAATATGTGTTTAATCATTTTTTTAGTAGATTTGTTTTCCTGATTTTCGCGCTTCTACCTATAACTGCTGCTGAGATATGGCGAAATGACCTAAAACATTCGACCATCCCCCTTTAACCCCCTTCTGGGTGGAATTTCTAAAATCGCTGAAATAGGTGTTTAATCATTTTTTAGTAGATTTGTTTTCTGGAATTTCAAGCTCCTACCTATAACTGCTGCTGAGATATGGCGAAATGACCTAAAACATTCGACCACCCCCCTTTAACCCCCTTCTGGGGGGAATTTCTAAAATCGCTGAAAGAGGTGTTTAATCATTTTTTTAGTAGATTTGTTTTCTGGAATTTCAAGCTCCTACATATAACTGCTGCTGAGATATGGCAAAATGACCTAAAACATTCGAACCCCCCTTTAACCCACTTCGGGGGGGGGGATTTTCAAAAATCCCTTCTTATTGCTTGCCTAGGCCATAACAGCAATCTACAGTCCAAATTGCGTGACCCTGACTTTAGTAGTTTCGGCTGGGCGTTGATGAGTCACCCAGTCAGTCAGTCAGTCAGTCACCGTTTCCTCTTTATATAATAGTATTATAATAGTATAGATATGTTTACCACGGAGAACACATAAAAAATATCGAAATAATAATAATAATAATAAAATATTACAACTTTTAGGAATAACTAATTAGAATAATTCGTCGGGAATAACTGGTTTTTTAATTCTGCTGCATTGTCCAAATCATTTTAAGCTCTTATTTTATTAAATAAATGCTTAAAATTATTCACAAATTATTCACAAGGCGGATTCTAGATTTGCAACGCCAGGGCATCCACAAAGCTCGGGATTAGTGGAGTGATATAATCAGGTTTTGAAACGCATGCTACACCATATAATTCGGAGCGATTCCAAAAATTGGGATAAACACATCCCTTATTTATTATTTGCTTATAGAGAATTTCCGAATAGTATCAAGGGGGTATCGCCATTCAAAATAATGTACGGAAGGGAGGCGAGGGGGCCATTAGAGGTATTAAAATCTACATAGTCAGGAGAAATCCCACTACCCATAAATCTTGGAATGAGCGCAACCGAATATCTTCAGGAGTTAAAAATTAATTTAGAAAGGGCGGCGGAGCAAGCGGCAATGGTAACGGAGTTTAAACAAGGCTCGTATGCGAAGTACGCTAATCGGAGAGCGATTTACAAGGAATTTAGACCGGGGGACCAGGTATATCTATTAATCCCGGATTCCAGGAACAAACTTTACCCAACGTGGACGTGACCAGCCGAAATTGTAACACGCTGTAAGCCTAATTCTTACAAAGTAAAATTAATAAACGAGAATGTTAGGAATATCCACGTAAATAAGATCAGAAAATTTACTCCTAAGGTACGGGCGGTGGGAGTAATCTTTGAAAATTAAGAAGAATTAGGAGAAGTCCATCCCACCCCCAGTGTGAAAGATAACCCCAACTTATTTAACATAGAGGAATTAGATTTGAACCATTTAGAAAATGTGAAAAAAAAGAGATATTAGATTTATTATATAAATATAAAGATTTATTTTCAAGAAAAGTACAAACAGCCAAGGTAGGAGAGGACAAGATTAGATTAAGCGGCGCAGAAATGAAAAAGCCCTATGTTTATCAAAACCCAGAGGCGTTGAAGTCACAAGTAGATAAACAAATCGAAGAATTGCTGGAGTTAGGACTGATTGAAGAGATCGATGCGGAGGCGCCACACCCCGGTAGTGTGCGTGATGAAGAAGGATGGGGCCCTCAGAATGTGTGTAGATTTCAGAGCTTTGAATGCAATCACAAAAACCGACGATTTCCCGATGGAAAACGCAACGGATCTTTTGTTCAATATTGGCAGGGCCAATGTAATAACTACAGTCGATCTACTAAAAGGATATTGGGCCATACCACTGGAAGTAGAAAGTCAGGGTTTAGCCTGTTTTAAGACTCACAGGGCTCAATATCGCTTCAAAGTGATGGCCTTTGGGCTCCGGAATGCAGCTGCGACCTTTCAGAGAGAAATAAATAAAGCGCTTTCCAAATACAAGAATTTTGCGAGAGCGTACATCGATGATATTGCTGTTTTTTCGGAAACATAGTCGGAACATATGACGCATCTTGACACGATATTTTCAAAACTACGAGAATTACGGTTCTCAGTCAACCTGAAGAAGTGTGACTTTGCGAAACGCCAGATTGAGTATTTAGTACATTTCATCGAGTCCGGCAGCCATCGAACCGACCCAGACAAAGTTGAAGCCATTCGAAAATTATCTGTTCCACAGACAAAAAAACAACTTAAGAGTGTGCTCGGATTGTGTAATTACTACCGTGATTACCTGCCTAAGTATGCTGAAACAGCATACCCTTTGACAGAACTTACTAAAAAGACCAGTCCTGAGAAATTGTGCTGGTTGGAGGAACATGTCAAAGCATTCAACGAACTAAAGAGGGGTCTCGTTGAGGCACTTAGCCTTTATACACCAGTTATAGGGTTTCCTTTTACCATACAATGTGACGCATCTGCAATAGGCATCGGTGCATGTCTATCTCAACAGAAAGATGATAGACTATATCCAGTCAGTTATGCCAGTCAAAAGCTCATCAAAACTCAACAGGCTTGGCCGACCATTGAACGGGAGGCCTATGCGGTTATCTGGAGTCTAAAGAAGTTCGAAACTTGGAATTTGGTTCACCCGTGGAACTTATCACCGATCACAACCCATTAACTTTCATCACCAAAAATGCTCCCCAATCTTCCAAACTGCAGCGATGGGCATTAGCGTTAGAAATATGACATCATGATTTCACACTGTCCTGGTGCAAAGTTGACGAATGCTGATGCATTGTCTAGACTGGAGACAACAGAATAGTAAAATAGACTTTTGATGAACATTTAATGACTGTTTAAAAACAAAAAAACTTTTGTTTATGCTGCAGCTATAATTTAAATTCATATTAACTTATATTCTGTATTTCATTTGTTATTTGCATTTAGTATTATGTATTATGAAACATTAATTGTATTTTTATATTGCAGTAGCTAGCAAGAGTTTCCAGAGATGTTTTAAGTATTGTTCTGTATTTCTTTATATATATATTGTAGCTCACCATTATTCATCAGTTTAATGTTAGAGAATGAAGTGTAGTGACGTCATCAGTCTGGATTTAAGATTGCAAAGAGTGGCATACCCCTTTTACAATCTTAGGTGAGGGGTGTCATGCCTGGTGACGTCAGAGTTTACGGCAACCTTTTTTTTCTACTCCTGAGCGAGAGAGAGAGTGTTTGGCTGGAGGCCAAAGGGATAGGATGTGTGTGCGGTGGGCACGGAGATATGAAAATAAATATAATTGTGTTGGTAGAAAGAGCAATACTGTTATCTGCTACTGTTCCTGTCATCTTAATCTATATATATATATGTGGTTATATGTTGTGACGTCCTGTCCGTAAATAAACTTGTTTATTTGTGAAAAATAGCTCGGCGAAATATCGACTGTAAATTAAAAAAGGTGCGAACGAAGAGAAACCCGAAAGAGGGTTAAAGGACATTACAATGACTTATAAACAATAATAATAATAAAGAAGTTGGAAATTGTACGTCAAACGTGTCAAATGAGGAGCGTTTGTACAATAACTAGTTTCATAAGCAGATCTTGATGCAATAGCTGTTGCACTCTTATGCAAAAATGCATGAATACAAAATTTATTTTATGTGCAGATTTTCATATTATAGATATTAATTTTATTTTATGACATTACGTTTCAATAAACTTTTACAAACAATTAATTAGAATTACATTACATTAAAATTATACTATGCGCAAATTCCAATACAAGACAATGTAAAAAAAATCACCTTTATTATTTCACTGCGAAAATGAATTATATCGTCTGTTATAATTATGATATGATTAATTTCCGTAATAAAATAAGTACATTTTAAGTTGGCAACATTTTATCTTTTGTTGACATTTACTAAAAATTCGGGAAACTTAAGCCTAGCTTTGAAAATTTCAGAACTTGAAATCCATATTTAGACTCTTTTTCTATTTAATATTTATTTCTCCAGAAACATCTATCGAAACAACTGTCGGTAGATTATAGGATTGCTGCCATTAAACAATTTTAGTATACAAATTCGGTTTCTAAATTCAGTAATACGAAAACAATAGGACTCCATCTTAAATATGACGTAATTACCATGACAACTTAAAATCATTACCTCTCATAGGATATCACTGAATGAATTACGTATGATAGCATTTAATAGAATGAAGAAAACTTTTATTAATATCTTTTTTAAGTTTTGACTCAATTTTCAAAAAACTTGATTTGACTTGTCAACATTCTGCAACGATCATATATAATAAATATCAAATCATTTGGTTGGGTAGTTTTTGCTCTGTTATATGCGGACAGCCGGGCGGACCAGACGATGAATATAGGTGCTACGTATTTATATAATTACGAACGCACCTAAAAAGCTCCAATTCCTTTATAAAACCGGACATTTTTTCTATAATTAGAAACCTTATGGACCATATATAAAAAACGAAAAGAAAATTCACAAGAATGGAAAATTATGCATTACAGCATAGATTATGAAGCACTTTCCAACTTTATCTAAATATTAAAAAATTCCAATTTTGTTCATACAATAAAATAAGATATTTAAATAAACACGAAAAAAAAACACACAACGCATTAAAGATTCATTTACAGCAGTAGCTGTCCAAGGTTGCTAATGAGTCTAATTCTTTACTTAGAGCCCTATATATGATCTATACACCTCGTAATACACTACAAATAAGTTACGTTTTAAAATGCACATTACAGCTGAAAACGTACATTCAGCATTACTCATAATCAGTCGTGTAACTGAATTCTTTTGAGTGTCTCTGTAAATAAACTATAACTTCTACGTACTCAATGGTCTGTAGAAAATACGTTATAGTGCACCTCACTAATGTATATCGGTTTCATTATGTCTGAAATAATTTAACATCATGGAAATACATACTGTTAACGATTTTTCCCCATACATCATAATGTAATGAACTTCTTTTGTGCGACCTTGTAAATGATCTATAATTACTACTTACTCGATACTCCATAGAAAACATATAGCCATCTCTCTCAGCGAGGCATGTCAATTTCATTATGTTTGAAACAGTGTAAAATCATTAAGACGCACTAAAAGTGATTTTTCCTCATTGGCTGTAATGTAATGGCATACTTTTGAGTGTCCCTGTACACGAACTGGAATCCCTACGTGTTCTACACTCTATAGATAACACGTTGTCGTCCATTGCAATGATGTATATCAATTTTATTATATTTGAAATTGCGTAACAACATTAAAATGCACCGAAAACTTTTTTCCACATTGACCGTACTTAACAGAATACTTTTGAATGTCCCTGTAAACTAATCATAAATGGTAACACTTTATTTTTAATACCGAACATGCCTTGATAAACATTAATAACATATATTAATTATATGGTAATTCGAGCCTATTTACGCAAGTTAGAGTACGGCCAGACAGTTAGAAAAGTAGAATTCATAAACACTTTTCAAAAAGGAAAATTTTCTGAAAATTTTATCATCATAATTGTTTAATGCATTATTACTTTCTTTAACCATGTCTGATCCAGTAGCCATATTATTCAAGAATAACACCAGAATTTCTTTTATTGTTAATTTCTAATACAAAAACTCATTAAATCCATTTTCTATTCTTGTAAAAGACAATCGCTTTTCTTTTGTTTTGTGTGATGTTCCTTTTTTCTTGTATTGCGATTAATTGAGTAGAAAGTTGGTAATAAAGGAACATCGTAAATATTTGATTTGATTTTTCGAAATCAGTACTAGGTAATGATGCAATTATATCATGTTAGAGAAAATTACATTTATCCTGTTCACACAAGACAAAAATAAATAAATAAATAAACTTGTATTTACGTCAAGCCGAATTGTTGGAAGTATGTTGCAAAGACGCATTAAAAATGAATATTGCAAATAATCGAAACTTTTTATTAATAGACACTATCAGTAAACATAAGGAAAAATTTCAATATTATTTTACTTTAAAAAAGATATTAAGCCACCAAATGGCTCTTGGGAGTCAGTGTTGAATTTAGGAGGTGACCTGAGCATCAAAATTGTCCCCTTCGTAGGGTTCTAGATTTTCTATTTATTAATGGTATAAAAGTGCAATGTCCACCTCCCGAAATTCCCTAATGTCATCCCCCTCCCCCGAACCTGCAAAAATACCCCCCCCCCCTCGGAGAAAAATGTCTAAATTCAACACTTTTTGGAGTTTAGCTCTTTTAGTAGCCGCCTATCTATCAATTTAGTAGCCTAGCCATCTAAATAACCTGCCTCTCAGATGTTTAATATTATTTAACCAAACAAGAGATGACATGTATGAGTGGTAAAATTTACACCATGAAAATAATGATAGAATTTGTCTAATGTGTCAATGATGGCAAGACACTCGAATTCAGTAATGAAATAATTTTTTCCATAGCTTCTCAATCCTCTAGAGTAATAAGCAATTGGATGTAAAAAATGATTACTATCTGGTTGTTTAACCCTTTCAGGGGCAGTGGTATGTTTATGAAACCACTTAATTTTTATTCCCAAACGCAACAGTGGCACCAGAATTTTGTTAAAATCTTTTCCGTTTAATATGTATGTGAAATATAGCCTTTTCCTTATTTCCAAATAAATTTTTTCGTAAATACCGGTGCCAGTCAAATATTTCAACATTTTAGTACTGAAATTACTTTGCCCCTGAAAGGGTTAAGAACTGCACCTACTGCCACCTGTGAAGCATGAACAAACATATGGAGGGGTAAATTAGGGTCATAAATTCTTAAGACAGGTTTATCAATTAAGTTATCCTTTAATTTTTGAAAAGAATCTTGACAATTTGTAATTCATTCCCATAATGTATTTTTCTTGAGTAATCTATTAAGAGGGCATCGAATTTCTGCATACTTATATATAAACTGATGATAAACATTGATATATCCTAAGAATCTCTGAAGTTCTTTTACATTGGAAGGAGGTTTTAATTTTTTTATTACTTTAATATTTGCATTAGCAGGAGTTAGGGATTGATATCCTAAGTTCATGATAAGAAGTGATATCCTATCCCTTCTTGATTGTATATCCTAAGAAATTAATTTTATTTCGAACAAAATTGCATTTAGATAATTTAAGTTTAATGTTTTCAAGTCTAATTCAAAAATTTTGTTTAAATGTTGCATGTGTTCTTCTACAGAGGAAGAGAAAATAATAATATCATCAAAATAATGGTAAGCAAAGTCTATTTTGTATTTAGTAAGTATTCTTCGTAGTGTTCTATTAAACACTGGCAGTCCTATTTTTACACCGAAGGGCAGAACTAGCCATTCAAAGAGACCAGTGTTTGTAGCAAAAGCTAATTTTTCAATATCAGACGGATGAATGGGTATGTGCCAGTAGCCAGAGGCTAAATATAAAGTTGAAAAATATTGAGCACTACGCAATTTATCCAAAATTCTATCGATACAAGGTAGGAGTTCTGTATCATTTTTCCTTATCGCGTTTAGTTTTCTATAATCAACACGTAATCTAGTTTTCTTACCTTCACCTCTTTTCATTACTAAGGTAACAGCGGCAGAATAGGGACTATTGCTTTCTCTAATTAATCCAGATTCTAATAATGATTGAATTTGATTAGCTATTTCTTTTTCCTCTACTATGGAAGTGCGATAAGGCCTCACAGATATGGCTAGGTCAGAATTAAGGAAAATACCGCAAAACTATTTTACCGCATCAGGTACTGCGCATTTTCAGGTACCTGCACGCAATGCTTTCTCTAAAAATGCGCAATTTGTGCAGGACAGCTTGGCTAGTAGAGCTGTTAAGGCAAGGTCCTGTGTTCAAATCTCAGTCTGGACATTTTTTTACTCAGTTGAAAAAAATTACAACTCACATGATTTTTTTTTTACCAATCGCTATGATTGTGTTAAATTAGTAAATATAGGTTAATTTGGTAATAGTCCCTCCCCCCCCACACAAAAAAATAATAACTCAGGGGAAGGGCCTCCGAATGCATTAAGGGGCATTAGGCTTCTGAATTCACGTACCCTGTTAATGATTACGTCGACTTAATTCATTTTCCAATGTAATGAAATCCGTTTTTGATCAACATATATTCGGTCGAATTGAAAAAGTTTCTAAAGTACATAAGCAATTAACAGTTAAAAGAAAAACTGCTGAAAATTTTAACCTGTTTGGAAGAAAGCTGAATCGGGAGACATAAAAATATCTTATCCAAATCACACAAAGTGCAAATGTCATTGGGTCAAAATTATTCTCAAATAGTGTTTTCCAGAAATAACTGTAACCACTGGAATGGTATGCTTATTAAAGCGGAGATATTTGAATATCTTTTGAATAAACGATAAGGTTTTCCAACTATTTTTAATGAAATTTGTTCAGGTTTTAAATTGTAATTTAAAACATCTTTATAAATTTACTAAGGGATAACCCAGTATTAAAAAAATAAACATTGTTAATGTTTATTTCTTTTTTAAAACTATTTTTGCAAAGTACTTAAAGAATAATATGACCACTTCTACAGGCGTTACTTTTCTAATTATCTTACATTGTTATTACATTTTAAAATAACAAATGTAACTCCTTTTTTGTTAATTCCTGGATCAAGAAATAAACCGATGAAGCTCATTTTCTATTCATGAAAACGAAAATAGTTTCTCCTTTGTTTTGTGAAATGTTGTTTATTTCTTGAAATGAGATTAATTGAGTCGAAAATTGGAAATAGAAAAATATCGCAAGCATTTGATTTGATTTTTCGAACTCAATTGTCGGAATTGATGTAATCATGTCATCATTGGGGAAACACCAGCTTTTTCTTTTGTACCTGTTCGTAAATGCAATGAATAGAAATATCGATAAATTCTTCCTTTCTGTTAGAGAAGAAATATTAATTTTCTTTTATAGAATGAGTGATTATTTAATCCTTGTCATAAAATGTTCAATGCATTTTGAAATTCAGATTAGAAAATTATGAGTTAATTGATTATTACAGCTTAACTGATATTTCAATCTAACGAAACCTGTTTTTGTGATCGGAACATATTTGCACTATTTAAGACAATTATATGATCTATATGTAATTTTTCTTCTTCAAAACGTAACAGAGGAATATAAACTTCAGCCTATTATCTAAGCAATACTACGACATGAAAAATAAAAGTTGTAACAAAACCTATTTTATCAGAATTTGAACAAAAAATCATTTCATCACATTTACAAGTATTCTTTTCTGATTGTCTGACGTTGTTGTTATATTGAAGAGTAACAATTAGAATTTACTTTTTCTTTAAGGTCTGTTTAAGTGATAAAGCGCCTTTACTATTGATGAAGGCGAAAATAACTGTTACCCTGTTTTGTGATTTTTTTTTTTCATGTATTGAGATTAATTTATTCGAAAATTAGGAACAGTAAAAGATCTTGGACATTTGATTTGATTTTTCGCACTCAATTGTTGAATTGATGTAGTCGCGTTCGCTTGAAACTTCAAATTTTTTCTTTTAAATTTGCTTGTATATTACAAAACAAAATCACAACAACAACAACAAAAAACCATTGTTTGAAGTAGTTTTCTTTCCATCTATAGAAAGTAATCTTCTTTTTCCCTTTTAGGATTTCAGAAAATGTTTACCGAATTTACTTGTCTAACTGCACTGGAAAATTATGAATTCAGTGATTACTACAGTCATTTTGGTTAGGACATTGGGCCACAAGATCAGCAAAGTCTGAGTTATCAAATATATGATTTAATACTTATTATTTGCAAAAAGTATATATATATATAATTAAAAAAAATATTCAGACTTCAGGAGAATTGCAATGAACTATAGTAATCAAAACAATGCGTATTAAGTTTATACATAAATTCAAGGCCTTACGTTGAAGCAGAAAATTCGGAGAAGTTAATAGTCAAAGTATTAGCCAATGGCATCTATGGCTTTCTGTCCCTTTTCAGGTAACAGACGTATCCCATTCTGGAAAAATGAAGTAGATTTGGATGCTATAAAAGAATGAATGCAGAATCGCATTTGGTTCTATGTGTGGAAGGATTGACCACCGAGGGTGTGTAGAAGAAAGCAGAAGCAGTGATAGTGATAATTAGTGGCAACCAGGTCTGGTGAATAGACTGGATAGGATAAAACATCTCACCCATGTTAAAAAAAATGGTGTTTTTGCTACAAAAAAGCTTTTATTTGAGACATGCCAACAGTGCGAGGCGTTTAGTCGTTGTGTAATATTGCTGTCACTGATTTGACAGGGACCCAGTGACTAACTTTTTGGATCTCACTTTTGGCTCACAACCGTTGTCGTATGATTGATTGATTTATATTGAGACATTTGCAAAGTCCTGCGTCGATTGAGTGGTGTCCTCGTTCAACAGCTCTTGTAATTGCATATCATCAGCTTACTTCTGTATGCCACTTCTAGATGCATCTTCCAACCTGAATTGATCTTTGTGGAAATTTCCAAACGTTTTCTTTACTTTCCAATGGCGACCTTGCAATATGCTTGATTCTCTCGCATTCTCTGTAGTTCTGCCTAATTTAAACTGGAATAACACTCAATTTCGTAGATGTGTTTTAGTGGAATGTATTATTTTTGCAAAACAAACAGAAAAACGACATTAGAATGCATTTGTAACACTGATTAAATCTATGGATCTCATAGTCCGAAAACACATGCATCTTGTTAATATTATTATAGTTAGTATTATTATTTAGTAGTAGTTGTGAGAAACTATATTCTCAGAAAAACATTAAAAATTGAATTTTCTAAACTACCTCATTAAAAAAATAAATCAAACAAAATTTTATTATAATAATATTAACTAAAATTTATCCATTTAGCGATAATTTTTCTGCAAGTCGATGAGAATAAAATACAATTATTTTCTTATAATCACATTTATTTTATAACTACATGATAGTTATATCTTTGTACAGCTTAAAAAGTTTAAAAAATATATAAATAACTGAATAAAGGTTAATTTATAAGCCCCCTAAAAACATTTCGCATGCATAAATATTTGTATTAGTATTCTAATGCCATCAATTGCATTAATATTTGGTTGAATTGAAGAAAAAAATGCTAAAACATGACAAATCAATAGTTCATAAGAGAAACTACTGAAAATTACGAGAAAACTGAATGAGGTAAGTTTTCAATCTCTTTTATCTCGCGACACTTTTGAATGTATACTTATATTTTAACGGTACATTTGAGTGCATAGTAATACTTATGCGGCATTTCTAAAAAATGATTGAATGATATTATCAAGAGTAGCGAAATTCTGTAATCGAGTGTCCATGCATTTTCCTTTAACTGCGGGATTTTTCGTTTCCCAACGTTGCATCCACCACCATTGCAACAACTGACGTCTGTTTTCGTGATTGTGTAAGTAAGATTAATTATAAATTTGAAAATCGGTATGTGAAAATGGTTAATTAAAAATGCCGCTGCCTTCTGGGCTTAAGGATGCTATAGACAATATTCTTCTTTTGGGTTTGAGGCTGCAAAAATTCGTCTGCTTGAGAATAACATTGAAAACCGCACCATAGAAAAGCACTGTGTTTAGAAAATTTATTCTCATATTTTATCTTTATATCGAGTTTTTATATATTTTCAAGAACAGGTATAGGTTATACATGAATTATTTTATCTATTTTTTTCAACTTCATGCATACTGTTATTTATAAAATGAAAATTGTTAATTTTAATTAATAAGTATATATAAGTTTTCTAATATGCGTTTATGGAATAGTAATTTGTACAAATGAAATATAAAGCATTTTACGCATGAGTTTAGCTGTATTTATGCTGCATCCAGTGATGAATATGTAAACAAACGCGCTTGTAGCTATTTTTACTTCACGTGATTCCTACTGTAACATCACATGCATACTGTCCAATAAGAAACTCGTTTTAAATGTATCGTTTTAAAATATGACGTAATTTTTATAGTTAAATGCACATAATAATTTAATTATTTTAAAGTGTTTTTGAAGCAAAAAAAACTTTTACTGCCCGCTTGAAGAAAAGAATCCGAGTAATTATTCAGTTTTCTCAATACGAAACATTGGTATTTCGGGTGCTATCATTTCTCAAGCAATCAATTTCATGTTAAACAGACAAACATACTAAATCAACAGCATTAAAATTAATGTTAAAAATAACATTATTTTGTTGCTCTTGCATGAATAAATTCTGCCACTCAGCTGAAAATGTTTATTTGAGAATTAATAGCATTCGAAAAACTGATATTTCGTGTTGAGAAAACTGATTAATATACTTTAAAAATTGCTTGGAAAAGTTTAGATTTTTTTCTTTTTATTGAAACGGGCAGCAAAATAAACTTTTATTTCATAAATGCTTCTTTAAATCTCGAAAATCCATTGGTTTCTGAGGTTTCTGAAGATAAATGAACGTTTTCCGAAATCGTGAATAACTAGGAAGAGGTTTTGTTTTACAGGGTGGTCCAAAAGTCCCTGACACGTTTTAAAATTTAATATAAAATCAAGTAATTGTCGTACGGTAGTGCGGGTTTGGTCTAAAATGCTTCTCACAATGAAACATTTTCGTAAATCAAAAGAACAAAAAAAAAAAAAAAAAAAACTTTACCCGTAGATTGTGCTGTAACTTAAATACTCAAGACAATTAGTTGCAGATAATTTATTTCATCACAAGCAGCTACAGAGCAATTTTTTGTACACTCCATTAACATATTTCAATCTGTGCGCCCTTTGTAACGCGTGCAAAATAAATGCTCTGTAACTGCATGAGACAAAATATATGATCTGTAACTGCTTGTCTTGAGTTTTTGATGATTCTTTCCGATAATTTAAGGTACAGCGCCATCTATGGGCGAAGTTTGGAACTATTTTTTTTAATTCGCTTTGTGAAAACTTATCATCTTGAGAAGCATATTAGTCCAAACCGCACTCTCGTGTACGACAGTTACTTGAGTTTATATTAAATTTTAAAATGTGTGAAAGACATTTGGACCACCCTGTACGCTGAGTTTCACTAGACCCAAAAACATTTCTCACTCTTCTTTCTTTCTTTCTTTTTCTTTTTTTTTTTTTTTTTTTTTTTTTTTAGAGCATACCGGATTAAATTTCAAGTGAGATTTATTAAAATTGTAAAGATATCATATATTCTAATACGAGCAAATCTTGTGTGGTTATATATATATATATATATATACATATATATGCAAATTTTATCTTAACCTTCTCACCGCCGCGACCTGATATATCCGTTCACTATGCTGTAGGTTTCACAACAATACAAGGTTTGTTTAAATTAATATAATTCTACAAATGTAATGCATTTTTAAAACATCAAGTAATGATTGTTACTCTCAAGGATTATACTTATATACGTAATTAAGTTTTTATCTCAAGTTTGAAAATTCAGGTTTTTAAGCCTTTTAAAAAAATTACAGAGAAAACAACATTACAAATTTGTCCTTTTGCTCGGCGGTCAGGGGGAAAAACGGCTCAAACGATTTTGACGAAATTTTGTATTCAACCGTTTTGGGGCACCAGAAAACCATTGAGCGAGGTCACGTGTTCGAGAAAATTCGATTAGTGGGTCATTTTGGGTCATCAAGGGTCACGGTCAAGCTAATTCTATCTAAAAAGCGGTTCAAACGATTTTGACTAAATTTTGTATCTGACCATTTTCGGGCACGAGAAGACTATTGGGCTGGGTCACATGTTCGAGAACTTTCGATTAGTGGGTCATTTTTGGGTCAACCTGGGTCAAGTTAATTTTATCTAAAAAACGGCTCTAAAGATTTTGATTAAATTTTGTATCCTACGAGTTTTGGGCACGACAAAATCATTGGACTAAGTCACATGTCCGAGAAAATTCGATTAGTGGGTCATTTTTGGATCACTGTGGGTCAAGCTAATTTGATCTAAAAAGCGGCTCAGACTATTTACACTAAATTTTGCATCCTATGGTTTTCGGGCACGAGAAGACTGTTGGGCTAAGTCACGTGTTCGAGAAAATTCGATTAATGGGTCCTTTTGGTCATGGGTCATTATGGGTCAAGCTATTTTATCTTAAAAACGGCTCAGACTAATTACACTAAATTTTGCATCCTATGGTTTTCGGGCACGAGAAGACTGTTGGGCTAGGTCTCATTTTCGAGAAAATTCAATTAGTGGGTCATTTTGGTCATGGGTCAGTATGGGTCAAGCGATTTTATCTTAAAAACGACTCAGACTATTTAGACTAAATTTTGCCTCCTATGGTTTTTGTGCACGAGAAGACTGTTGGGCTAGATCATATGTTTGAGAAAATTTGATTAGTGGGTTATTTTGGTCATGCGTCAGGACATTTGAACTCAAAGCTAATTTTGACCAAGCATAGCTCGGTCTTCCCTGCTCGTTGTTTCTTATCAAAGCTGTTTACGAAAAAAAAAAGTTACGACAGAAAAAGAAGCATTTTGCGAAATGGGGAATTTGGTGAAATTCTTATCTAAAATTCAAATAACATGGCAGTTGCTCGCCAATGTAAAATAGAGTAAAATATATTTATAAAGTAAAAGCGAATAAGATATCATTACAAATTTATTGAAATTGTAAAGATATTTCTCTTAGCAAAGCTGTTTACAAAACAAAACAAAACAAAAAGAATAAAGTCATGCCAGAAAAATAAGTATTTTGGGAAATGAGAAATTTCGTGAAATTCTTATAATCTAAAATTCAAGTAACATGACACTTGCTCGCGAATGTAAAAGAAGCTTTTCTTTGCAAAAGCCTTTATGAAAAGAAATACCGTGGCAGAAAAATTATACTGTGGAAAATAGGCAATCTTGGAGCTCGATGTTTATATTGGAGCTACATTTCAATGAAACGATGGACGAATATTTGTTTATTCTAAAGCTCCAGATACCAGATTTTCTGCAATATTCGAGTAAAATCTTTGAACTTCTGTTTTTACATTCTATTTTTCTATCAGAAATTTCAAACCTACAGTTTAGATGTCTGGAATGTTTGTTACCGTGCAGATATTTGAATATCTTTTCAATGGAAGAAGTTTTCCGACATAGATGAGATTTTGAGAGGTTTTAAGCTGTAGTCTGAAATGCACTACCCTCAAATTTATTTTTGGATAATTCAGGATTGAACACTTTCAGTATTGAAACATTTCTTACTTTCTTTTTTTTTTTCTTAATTTTTTTTCTTAATTTTTTTTTTCGCAGTATACCGAATTAAATTTCAAGTGAGATTTATGAACATTGTAAAGATATTTCTCTTAGCAAAGCTGGTTACGAAAAAAACAGTCACTACAGAAAAAGAAGCATTTTGGGAAATGGAAAATTTCGTGAAATTCTTATAATCTAAAATTCCAGTAACATGGCACTTGCACGCGAAATTAAAAGCTAGTAAAATATATTTACTAAGTAAAGGGACTAAATATCTTTGTAAAATATCTTTACAAATTTAACAAAACTGTAACAATATTTCTCTTAAGCTGTTTACGAAATAAAAATAAAGTCACGACAGAAAAAGAAGCATTTTGAGAAATGGGAAATTTAGTGAAATTCTTATAATCTAAAATTCAAGTAAAATGGCACTTGCTCGCGAATGTAAAATCAGCTTTTCTTTTCAAAAACCTTTATGAATAGAAATACCGTGTCAGAAACGTTATACTGTGGAAAATAGGCAATCTTGGAGAAATCCTATGAACTAAAATTCAAGCAGCACAAATGTTTGAAATGTTACCCCGTGTTTACATTGGAGCTACATTTCAATGAAACGATGTATTTGTTTATTCGAAAGCTCCAGACACCGTATTCCCTGCAATATTCGAGTAAAATCTTTGAGTTTCTGTTTTTACATCTTATTTTTCTACGAGAAATTTCAGATCTACAGTTTAGAAGTCTGGAGTGTTTGTTAACATGCAGATATTTGAATATCATTTCAATTGAGGAAGTTTTCCGACATCGATGAAATTTTTAGAGGTTTTACGTTGTAATTCGAAATACACTATCCTCAAATTTATTTTTGGTTAATCCAGTATTGATAATTGTAAATGATATCCTTGCTTAGTTGTTTTTGAAATTGCTTAGGAAATTTATTTTGATTTTATATGGAAAAGTTTAGTATGCTTTAAAAAGAGTGGCTCATGCGTTATGAACAACTGAAAATATACAGGGTGTCCATAATTAAACGACCCTACTTTAAAGTTGTCTACAAACAAAACTATTGGTCAGAAAGTTGGGAAATTTTGTGAAGGACATCATGAAGGAATGGGAATTTGTTTAAGCGAAAAAAAAATTTAGCTCAAAATGTCGCCACCAGATGGCGTTTTTGATGAATTACGCATTTCGCATACATTTACGATAGTTTACATATTTTATTGCAACAACACATGTTCCTCAAAACGGTCATCATTTTTAGTTACCATCTGGAATCTTAAGATAGCATGTTCTACAGTTGACCACAGTGTGTTCTGGGAAATGCTAAAAAAATGTCGCGAAAAATGTTTTGTTCAACATGTTTTGTTGTAATAATATTTGTAACTTATCGTAAATGTATGCTGTATGTGTAATTCATTTAAAAAAAAGCCCTCTATTGGAGAAATTATGAACTATTTTTTTCGCCTTATCAAATTCTCATTCCTTCATGATGTCCTTCACAAAATTTCACAACTTTCTGACCAATAGTTTCGTCTGTAGACAACTTTAAAGTAGGGTCGTTTAATTATGGCCACCCTGTATTTAGTAACAGAAGTAACTTTCATTTGTCTTTTTTACTTTCATAAGTTTTAGCTATAAAACATAAAATGAGAAAAAAAAAAAACTGTAGATTGGATTAAAATAATGTATACATTTTTTGAAAACTAAAAATTTTTACGACATATTGCATAAAAGTTTTAGTGAGGTGCAATCGGTCAAAAAGATAAACAAACAAACAAGCAAAAAAAAAAACCCGCTATTTTATCACAAAATGATCGCAGAAAGATGCGAGAGGTACCATTTGACTGGGAATCGTGTAACTTACAGTTTTGTACGAAAAAAGGAAATTTAGGAGGTCATCTTCTTTTTTGTATACCGCTAACCAATGCTCCTAACTGCCGGGCATGAGTGCCTAGCTTGTCGAGTTAGTACCTGGGCGCGGGGCAATATTCCTCTGATCACAGCCAGGCGAATCACAGCATGGGTGTGATCTACCTGAAAAGTGTCTTGGCATCGCTGCAGTGCTCTCTAGTGGTTTGCTACAGTTTTCTTTGTTTACCGGTTCAAGGTTTCTATTTAACTTTGTTGAATTGGTGGATTTTTAAAAAAGCAAAAATTAAAGAAGAGAAAGGAATTGGTCTCGTAATTTAGAACCTTGATCAGGTGACGAGACCTTCACCTGACTAGGCACTTCCAGAGTTATAATTCATAGGGAACTTTGAGGACTTTGCACCCACGACGGATTTTACATGCAGCAAGCGCCATTAGAGTACATGGCTTCGTATCTGCTTTCTCAAACAGCTTAAGTTGTCTACTTACTGTTTGTATTGGTTGATCTTGGGCGTTTCTATCGCCATTCTTATGGTTTTTGGTCACTTGTTTGGCATATTTGCCATGATTGTTGGCTTGTAACGTTCATGGTGGGTTGTCGCTGTAGTGTTTACTGTTTATCGCCGCTTTTATGGGCTGATTTCACTTTTTTGTGTTATTTGTCTCTGTCAGGGTTTTTTGCCGATTTTATGGGCTCACCCTGTTGTAAATTGTTTCTGTTTATTATCACTTAGAAGGTCATCTTCACGTTGAAACAAAAATAAATTTTAAAAGTGTTAATACTAACACCTAATTTTGACACCATTTTAATTTTTTGGTAAATTTTAGTCATTTAGTGAAGAACTTTGGGAATTATGGAGATGTAAAAATTTAAACTCCTAATGTTAAATTAATTTTTAGTAGTTGGAAAACTTTAAAACTACCCACTCAGATGCGAACAGTTTTTTTTAGTATAACTCAAAACTACTTAACCGAATGTGCTGCAATTTTGAATTAGCATATTTAAAACGTCTAGAAATAAATTTCTGTTAAAACGTTTTATGGGTTACTATAGATATTTTTTCGAATATTAATTTCGTAATTTATATATTATAAAATTAATATTCGAAAAAGAAAACTGTACATATATATGTATTGTGTATGCATTGCATCATAATATATAAAAAAATAACGCTAAATGGAATTAAATTTTAGCGTAGTGAAAATCGTTAATTTTTCAAATATTCAGCATTACGAATGTAAATGTTACAATAAGTCATTTTGCATTTTTACTACGCAATAGCAATGAGTTATTTATGTTCTATGGGCTTTAATTTATAACTAAGCGCAGTTACATCCAAAAAGAGTGAAACTTTATAATGTCCGGGTTTTAGCCAGCGTTTTGGGAAATTTCCCCACCGTGCACTGTATGAAGATTCTCAGCACACGAAAACTTTTCTCGCGAAATTACTGAACTAACAGTGCAAATACCTTCGAAATGAGGTCATAAGAAGTTAAAAGTTACGCCTCTTTTTCATAATCATGGAACGTATCATACAATAGATATAACACTAGATTAATTTTAACACAATTATTCAAATTGGTAAAGAAATCATATGAGTTGTAATTTTCCAACTGGACGAAAAATGTCAGGACCAGGATTCGAACCTGGGATCTCTTGGCTGAAGCTGCCATGCTCTACCAACTGAGCCATCCCGGTCGAATCTGGAGGGCACAATTCACCCAGTCAACCCTACTGATCATAGCATCCAGTCTGATATTTGAATCAGCTCAACAGAATAGATCGCAGGTAATGGAACTCCAGCAAACGCTGGACACGTGATTACAGTAGATTAATTTTAACACAATTATTCAACTTGGTAAAGAAATCATATTAGTTGTAATTTTCCAAGTGGACGAAAAATGTCCGGGCCAGGATCCTGGAAAATTACAACTCCATAGATATAACAGCCATTTTTCAACAAATGTAAATAATGAGGAATCCTCACCTACAATATAATAAACACTACAACAACGGTTTTTAAAATACTTTCCAACATAGTTGAAAAGTGTTTATGACTTCGGTTTGTTTGGTCATCTGACCGTACTCTAACGCGCATAAATATACTTAGATTGGCATGAGCTTGGAATATGTTATTGAGGTTTGCTATAGAACATTCCCTATTGAAAGTGGAGTGTGTAGTATTTATAGTTCGTTTACAGGGACACACAAAATAAATCTGTTACATTATGGTCTATGGGGAAAATCGTTACATTGCGTTTTAGTCAAGTTAAGCTGTTTCAAACATAAGAAAATTGGTATGCATTATTGAAGTGCAATACTACATTCTTCCTGTAGAATATAAAGTACATAGCATTTAGTATTTATTTACAGGGTGCCCAAAAGATGTTATATTAAGGCCTATGAAAAAAAAAAATCAGAGTATTTTAATGATGTAACTCTATTTCAAACACATTGAAATTGATGTGTATTGTTGTGGTTTTTATTCAGGTATCTTTTTTAACGCTATTAACTACCGGGGTTTCGTTGCAGTATTCTGTAAGTGTTGGAAATTGTTTCATAATCTACGCGTGGCGCACGATTTTTTTCTTGTTTTATATGATCAGAGTGTTTTTATCATAAATGAAATTATAATTTTCCTGTATTTGAAAGCATTAGCCAACTCTGTCATTTAATAAGAGTAAGAATTTACAATCTTTACACTATCTTAAAAAATGCATAAAGATGATTTATTTTCTTACTGTTTTTCAATAAACAATTTAGTGTTTCTATACATAAATCATTAGATTTCGCTTATAACTAATCCCCAGATTCTTTCTATTCTATTAATGTAACTGCACGGTTGCCAGATTGATAAATGTAAGACTGAATACTTTCTAAAATAGTTTTTACTTCTTGCGTCACATAATTATCAGAACAATTGCAATTAATCACATGGATCCTCTTGATAATGATTAAATAGAAATTTTCCTCGTTTAGTGCGGTTTAATTAATCACGCGATGTTACCGCACTAACTGAAACATACACTGAATGAAAAACAGCAGTAGTTAGACAGCGAACATTCTTAAAAACCCAATATACATAAATAGACAATGTAATATAGTGTAGTACGTTATTGTTGTTGATGTATTATTGTTAGAAAATAAAGTTGTTTCAAATCAAGCTGTAATACATATTACAACTTGATTTGAAATAAAAATACAAAGATTATCTAATTTTCATGAACTTCCATTCCATATTTGAAATATTAAAATATCAATTTTATGTGTAATTCTTTATTATTACAATATTTTAGGTTATGTTAGCTTATTTACTATTAATTTAGTTATTAAAAAAATTATATAATTTTTTTAAAAACTTTTTGTAGTATAATTTGATTACTTCAAATTGACATAAATTTCAACTTGGGAAAACTTTTCAATTGCCGATTGCAGTTTTTTTTCTTCTTTTTGGTACATTTCAGTAACACGAAATGCGAACTTCGAAACTCGGTGCAATTGCATAATTTAACTGATGTCTGTTTCTTTGTCTATAAAATGATGTTTGACAGATTCCAATTTTTGAAAAGGTTTCTCGAATTCTTTTATTGTTATATATTTTTCAGCAATAGCTGCAATTTTCGTATTCAACAATTCACTTTTGTCTGTCTAGGGACAAAAAAATCTTCCATTTTGTGCTTTGAACACCAATCGAAATTTTACCCACATTAATTGATGGAGCAACTCCTTTGGACGACAAGGTGACTATAAAGATGATCTTTGTTTTCTGACTAGGATTTATTGAAATAGATGAATTTATTTTATGATTTTCTGCCTGCTAATTTTCGCAGTTAAGTTCAAAAGAAAATCACAATTGTTTCACAAAATTTTCTTTTAGAAGCTCACATTCAAGGTGTGCGGGACATATAATTATACATTTTGTATTTATAAATATTTTTCACCGAATTTAAAAAAAAAATGTGTGTTTATACTTACATTTCTTTTCAAACTTATAAAGTGTTTTTCAGGAACAAATGTACTTTTTTGTACTGTTTTTGTATCCAGTTGAGACAAGGGATTTTAAACATTAAAATCCTTTGTGTAATATCCTTGTGAAATTTAATTATTTATTTAAAAAAATAATAAATTTTAGATGTTTTTAAAATTTTACACGTTTTTAAAAATAATCCCCTTTGCATATTTTTGGCATTTTTGAGTACCGAAAAGAAAAAATATATTAATATGTTTTCAGAGTTTGCAAAAATGTTTATTTAAAAAATTAATAAAAAAAAGACTTGAAATGTAGGAGTACTTTTTAGTATGAGAATAATAAATTCATTTTGTTTATTCAAAACAGAAAATCTCAAAGATAATAATAATAGTAATAAAATATATGACTCAAAGACGCTGTAAAAAGTTTCATAGCTTTATATTTCATAGAAATTTAGATACTGAAGAAATGATTAAATTGTTGTATTTTAATGCAGATTTTCCTTTGTATTAATATAAATAATTTAATTGGACCTTAAATAATAACATCAAGATTGCTAACATCACATTAAAGCCACGTTTATTGATTTTCGTCAAACACTCAAAAGTGAATATTTGCAATCTGAATAACTATAGCCTTATTTCAATATTTTATAGCATATAGTCCACGTGTGAATATTTGCATATTGCAGAACTGTATGAAACATATCTTCTGTGTTGATATTTATTTTATAATGAAATATATGTAGCAATGGTAATTATTCTTATTGATTCATTTGTGTGCAAAACAATAACCATAATCAGCAGAACTTAGGTTCTTGAACAGACTAGTTGTCAAACAATTCGATTCTCAAACAAGAAATTCGAGTCAAATTTGATTCGGTTCTGGAACAGAAATTCAGTTCTCGAATAGCGAGATTGTCTTCGCCAAATCGACCGAAGGGATTTTCTTTGAATGCAAAGCGTACATACATGAGGTACAGTGATCGCAGCTCGACAACGAAATTCATGCAGTATGAAATTCCTATACACTAAGTTGCTGAATCTACTGTTTATTTATTTATTCCTTATTTTTTTTTAAATTCCCTCTCTTGAAAAAAAAATAAATAAAAAAAAAAAATAAAAAATAGAGGCATTAAGAACATATACATGCGGTATAGTCACCCCGGAGAAATGGATTTTATGCATTTAGAGATTAAAAAACAACGAGTTAAATTAATGGTTCTAATGATCTTAAAAAGTAAGAATGGAAATTTCCTCTTTCTCTTCAATGTCAAATAAACTAAATTTTCACCAAGAACAATATCAGTACGTTTATTGTTAAACTTTTATTAAAATGTTATAAAATTGTCATCGTCTCATGTATTGTGCGGTACTGTAATGCGTGTTTATATTTTACAGTATTGCACTATACAGTGTATAATTTAAAGAAGGTACATATAGGGAGTAACTTGGTGGTGGGAACATGTTAATGGTATTTTCATTACTTCTTATGGTAAAATTTGATTAGGTTCTTGAACAATTCTTTGGAAAAAATTGTGTTCGAGAACCAAGCTACCGCTGTAGTTATGAATATTGTATATATTTTTTGCTGAATAATATGACACATCTATTTATATAATACGCAAGTGAGGTGACGATTCCGGTTAGGACCCATCCATCTCACCAAAAATGTATAAGTTCCAATTATGTACCAACATCTTACATGTAAACAAACAATAGAGCTTGTAGTGAGTCATTCATTTTTAAGATTCAATGATAAAAAAAAAAAAAAACTTCCATTGTTGCAGAAAAAAAGAGAAATAACAAAAAACCAGAGAGCCCGTGCGAGTATTTCGCACTGAAATCTAATATTTTTTAGGTATTTCTCTATTATCCCGTCGACCACTTTCCATAACAAAAAACTATCGCCAAACTGTAAGATTAAACGCCAAAAATGCAGTCCCATTTGCTTGATGTCAGAAGCATTATACGTGTTTGTTACGTCATCAAGTGGTTTTTAACTCGACATTTGCGTGTATTTTTCATTATGTTTTACTGATTTATTAGTTATTTCATTCATTAAAATAACAATTGTATCCTTAATTTCTTATATTTTATTTATTTATTTATTTTGATATTCCAATGGCAACGTTCTCCCGTTTATTTGGCGATAGTTTTTTGTTTTGAAAAGTGGTCGACGGGATAATAGAGAAGTACTATTTTTTTTATCAATATGTAATATTTCTTAGATGCACATTTAAACTTCTAAAGAAAAGGGTAAGGATAAAAATATCTACAAACGACATTTAGTTTTTAGTCAAGCCAGAATATCATCTAATTTATTCCATCAATGTTATAGTAAAAACTGATCCAAGATTGCAAAATGCACGCGCGAGAAAAAAAATAAAAAATCGTATTTTAACTGCATTAGAGGATGACGTCATCCGCTTCGGGAAAACATGGGACATAGAAATATAAATCTAAACATTTCAATTTCAATTTCGCTTTTTAATCATAAATATAAAATAAACCCGTGCGGTGTTTTTTTTATAATTGCTGAGCATCATATAATGTGGTATTTTATTTTTGTGGCAACAATAATCTAAGGAAAACCTTTCATTTCTTTCATGAAAACAATGCCGATTTAATTTTTAATTTTCAGCAAATTTTAATCAGAAACATGTTTTAACGAAATGTTAAGTGTGCTATGTCAGAAGCCTGTGCAAAATCCTTTCACATTCTATCTCATTCGTCGTTCTGCGTTTCGTATTTTCTGAGAAAAGGGATGTTGACAGGAGAAATAATATATATGATATTTAGACACCTGTCTTTTTGGACGTCTTTTAGTTTCAAGATGAATTTCGTAAAAATATTTATGCGCGTGTATTTTATTTTTATAAGTGAATAAAAATTCATATTTATTGTGGCGTTGCGAGAATATTACCCATTGGTTTTATATCATCATTATGCTTATTGATGCCATTTTTTTTTCATTACAATTAAATAAAAAATATATTTTATTCGATTTTTGATGAAGCCTAAAAGTACGTACATAAAGTACGCGAGAAAAATTTGCGCCAGTGAAAATGACGTTATGCTTAGCTTGAAATAATTTTTATGTTGCAAAAACTAAACAGAAAAATTTATACAATTGTGTCAACATGACGTAATTTTCAGACTTTTCCTCTCTTAATTATTAAGATTATGGATTTGAATGGGAGCTTTTATTGTTTACCTCATTTTGATTGTATACCTTGATTACATTTTAACGATAGCTTAAAAAATAAATTATAGGTTAGTTGAATTATTTTTTTCATAAAGAATTCAGAAAAGTAAAGGAATTCAGGAAAATTAAAATTATTAAAAGTAACGGTAAAAAAAAGGCTTGAAATCATAATTGTTCACTTGCGTATTATATAAATAAATTACATTTTATTACTTTTAAAGGACCGATTGGCTATGTCACTTATGACAGGGACAGGATCCTTAATTGTGGAAAAGGAACAGATATCACGATTATGGAAAAGGAACGAAGAAACCGTATAAAAAGAAATTATCGGTTGAAAATATTAAAAGTCTGTCTGATCTGCAGATTGTATATTTTTATTGTAAACTAATTTCTCCATTTTAACATAAAAATTGATTTTAATATATGTTAAACCCCAGAGGTCCATTCATTAATCAGATTCTGAGCTGCAGGTCACGCCCCGTTTCAGGTTAGTTTTCTTTATTGTAGATAAAATCATGATTTTCACTTAAAATCTCCTTATTGTTGTAGAAATCGTGATTTTCACTTAAAAATTGAAATAATTGATAATATATGGATATTTTTATCTATTTCAAATTTTAAGTGAAAATCACGATTTCTACCCTCTGTCCTAGGACGGGGATTTAAACTAGTATACAATAAAAGTAGTACCCCGAGATAGAGAAATTACGAAAAGATGAATTTTAGCAGATATTCAGCCATAATTGCGAAATAAATTGCAGGTTATTGCCTATTACTTATGGTATTATCCTGAAAACTGAAAGTAAATTAGCCGTTACTCTCCAAAACCTCAGGTTATAGCTAGATCAGTGATTAAATACTACACTAACATCAGCTCAATTTAAATTAATTATTGAATGTACGATTAGGATTTATTAAATATCGTCTGTTGCATTGTATACCTCTGAAAACCTGATGAGAAATTTACTCCATGAATGGTTCAATTTTCTTCCATATCCCAGCATTCAAACTGATTTATTTCGGCGCTCTGTATACTGGATTATAATTCCTCTATTAGTATAATTGAGATTAATGAAATTCAATATAATAAACTATACAAATATATTTATGGTATCTAAAACCGCAAATATACATATTATCTTAATTATGGATTCATTATGCAATATGTTAGAAAATGGATATTCTTTCTGTTTTCTACGGGATAATATTGTACATTGCATAAAAAGACAGTTGTTTCTTAATATAGAAAATATAATATAACCAAAATATATTGGTTTCTAAGGATAAAAAACGTTTTTCGAAATCATGTGTAATTCGAAGAGGTTATTGTATATTTTCGTTCGTGGTTATGTTATATTTTCGTAGATTAAGAAACATTTGTCTTTTTATAGCGTATTGTAACTAGATTGTCACCCTTTATCTTCATTTTTGTATGAATAAAACAAGAACGTAAAATCATACGTCAAGCATAGATTATGACACACTTTCCAACACAGACAGAAAACTGTAACGAAACTTCCCCATTAAATAAGGTGAAAGAAGATATGTAAGTAAACAGTTTAGAAAACATGTAACACATTGAAAACTACAGTTTTCGAAATTGCCTTCGAGTGTCAAAAAAGGAGTCGAATTATTTTGTGCAGACCTGTATATGATCAATAGATGTGGATATATACCATGATAAAATTTAGTTCTATTAGAATATTCACATTTAGCAATTTTCGCCAATCAATGGAAATGAACTCGAAATCTTTTGTACAGCCCTGTATATTATCTGAAGACTTTTGTAAACCCCACATATTAAGCTAAAAGGCAACTTAAAACTCACTCGCAGCAATTACCAACCGTAAACGACAATGTATATTTTTCTTTGCGTAGCCCTGTATATGAATTTATTTATATTCCACAAACTTCTATTAGTTTACTAAATATAGTTCAGCAGGAAAATACGTAACACAACTAAAAACTACCCTTATAAGCACTTCACTTCCATAGTCTGTAATGCTTACGGATTCTCTTGTGTAGCCTTGTATATGAACAACCGAGTTTAGAAACACACACGTACTATGAAAAATTTAGTTAAACTTAAAAACGCAAACGCACTTATCACGCAGACTGTAAATATTGCACATGTACTGTAACCAACATCTTTTGTGTGTCCCTGTAAATAAACACAATGCACATCACACTTTAAAGAGAGCAATTTATAGTGCACCTCAGTAATGCATATAATTTTCATTATGTTTGAAATAGTGAAATATCGCTAAATTACACTGCAAACGATCCCCCCCCCCCCTTAGAACAATGTGTAACAGAATTCTTTTGCTTGACCCTGTAAATGAATAAATAATGCTACCGCATATTCTACAAAAAACATGTTCTAATGCGCTTCATAATTATATATCAATTTCATTATGTTTTAAATGATGTAGAGTCATCAAAATGCACTTGAAACATTTATTTCCCATTGACTGTAATGTAACGGAATACTTTTGATTGTCTCTGTAAAAAAAACTGTAAGTGCTACACACTTCAATTGTAATAGGGAACAGGCTATAGTAAACGACAATAACATATAAAAAGACAATAACATATTTCAGGGCGATCCGAGCATATTTATGTGAGTTAGAGTACGGCCAGACGGCAAGAGAAACCGAAGTCATAAACACTTTTTAACCAGGTTGGAAAGTATTAAAAATCCTTGGGAGTGACGAAAATTAAGCACTAATCTATACTCTATATTAAAAAAAATTATTCTTTGAGCAGATTCTGAAAAATTACTATTTAAATTTGAAAAATTGTAAATAATGTATTAATTGTAGATTTCCTTTCTTTATTGTCAAACACAATCTGTTTCCCCAAAAGCCATTCATAAGCTAGTTGGATGTGCCAATCCCAAAACTTTCTGCTATCCCATGCATGTTAATATTTTAAAAAGCGTATTTTTTTTTAATTATGTATTTTACAATCCGAAAATGTAGCATAGAAGCGTATCCTGTTACATGATTTAGACGAAAATCTAATCAGCACCAACTTATGTCAACGTCTAACTGAATCTGAAGTTTGATGGAATTCCGTGTACTAGTTCTTAAGATAGAGCTGTTGCGGAAATCATGAAAAATGCAGCATAGCAGCGTCACTTTTTGGGCTATTTATGTCAAAAACGAATCAGCACCAGCTTATAGCTAGGTCTAACTAAAGCTAAAGTTTTATTAAATTCCGTGCATTAGTTCTTGCTATATGACTAAAATCGTGTAAAGCCTAAAAAATGTAGCACAGCCGCGCTACGTGTTGGGCGGAATACACCAAAACCTAATCAGCACCAACTAATGTCAACGTATGACTGAATATGAAGTTTGATGAAAGTTCGTGCATTAGTTCTTGAGATAGAGCTATTGCGGAAATCATGAAAAACGCAACCAAAAACTAATCAGCACCAATTTATATCGATGTCTAACTGCATCTAAAGTTTTATTAAATTCCGTGCATTTGTCCTTGCGGTAGAGCGCCCACAAAATTTTTGTCACATACAGCCCCAAAGACAGACGTTTTCTAAAAACAGTGAAATCGTGTTCAGGACCTTCTAAAACGTATAAATCCGTCGAGAAACGGAAGTCGAAAATTTCCATGAAATCAATACTTTTTTCTTGTAAAAATAGAAAAAAGTAAAAAAATCCCGGAAAAACGTGCTTTAAAATTTATTTAGTTAAAACACTCTTTTTGAACAGAAGTGTAAATCAGTTCGTGATAGCCATTAGTTATATTATTTTCTTTACGATTTAGGAAGACTGAATAATGTTGAGATCGTCTTTCTATTTTCTCTCTGAATAATATGCTTATGCATCACCAGTCTGTTGTTTTTATTTGGATAATTTGAAAAAGAGTATACAGTTTAACAGCGATTTAACGATTGCAAAGGGTTCCTTGAAATCATCGTTAAATCGGTGAACGTGGGCACGATCTTCTACACTGGAAAAAAAAAATTGATTTTACAATATAATACTGTCATCACAACTGCCAGTATTATGCGGTAAAATTAACAGTAATAAACAGTAAAATAAGCAGTAATACACTGCCACGCATGCGCGGTAGTGTATTACTGCTTATTTTACTGTTTATTACTGTTAATTTTACGGTATAATACTGGCAGCTGGGATGCCAATATTATACTGTAAAATCAGCAATTTTTTTTTGCAGTGTACATATATGAAAGATTCTGCCACATTTTTAACTTTCAAGAATAAGAAACTGGTAAAATTCAACTTAATAAAATTGCATTTTTAAACTTCCAGTTTTAAATTTTCTTGTTCTTGTTGCTGTAATTAAACTTCTTGTTCTGAATTAATGTTTAATACTGTACTATCCCTGCGAGACCCTTACCATCCATTTAATAGTGAAATAGAACAGGGACGGTGAGGAAAATTAGCACCTATTAGGTAAGTCATATTAAGTCTACGTGGTAGCCACAAAGTTCATTGATTTTTAGCAACAGTTATTTACATCGAACTAAATAACAAAATTATTTTAATTTACCTCTAAAAGTTCAGGAATAAATCTTGAGGACATCAAGACTACCAACAAGCCAAAAGGCTTGAAATCGCTATTTAAATACGGATTTAAATTCTGCAGAAAATTTTCTGTTGAAGAACTACAACTCTTTTTTTCTCTAGCATAGTTCTGTATGAAAAAGAAAGTTAAAAAAGACTCTGTGGCTGCATCTGGAGGGATTTTCTGCATAATTTTATCAACAGAGACGGTGAGGAATCTAAAATCCGTTGACAGAGTTTTAAAAATGACAAAAACCGGAAAAAACGTGTGCAGCCTAATTTTTTTTACATATTTATGTAAAACAATAATTCCAGTTTTGTTAAAAATTCAGTAGAACTACTTTTCTTGAGACAATTTTATCCAGGAAACTTCAAACTTAAAAACAACATCAGGGATAAGGGACGGTAAGGAATTTAATGCTACATTTTTAACCCCAAAATCGTTCAACGCTTATTTATCTTGTTAATATTGGTATATAATCATGCAATGGCATGTTTTACAATATAAGAAATCAAAGAAAACCAAACCAAAGAAACAAATAAAAAATATGCACTGAAATAAAAAGTATTACTAAGGGACTTGAAAGTCAAAATTATGGGATAATCCTTCATATATACATTCTTTTATAACTATTTTATGCAGATTAATTAAATAATTTGGCTATTTGTGATATTTATAATAAATCAAAATTTCTATAACATTTCATAAAAGCTCAAAAGGGGGAATAGCATTCACTACAGTTTTATCTCTTTTAAAACTGTTTATGTTCATTTCATGAAATAACGATTAGAATGCTTCATTTTCATAATAATGCAAGTGCATTCTTTAAATACTCCTAATATTTCATTTGAATTAAACAGTAAACGCAACGGAATATATGTTTCTCGTTGAGATAAATACATAAACCTTTAAAAGGGAAACTGTGTATTTATTCGATATACATTTTATCTGTATGCAGTTCAACAAATCCGTTTGTACCCATTTTTCTGTTTACAGATACACTTATTCGATGATTTTGATGTTTGGAAGAACTTGAAATAATGTTACATTGCATAAAATTTCAAAAGTGAGTTGAACATCAATCAGATTCATTCTTATCCATTTTAAAACTCATTATGTTCATAAGCGGAAACTACATTGAAAATTTCTCAACTTTTATAATGATTCTGGGCGCATTCTTTAATTAACCTTGATGTTCCATTTGAAATAAATCGAAAACGCAATTAAACATTTGATTACTCTTACGTGAACAAATAAGCCTTTTGAAAGAGAAATTATGCATTTATTCAGCTTAATTTTCCCGTGTTCTTAAGAAGGTAGTATGTAATTTCCCTTATGTAAGATGATGCATCCAGAGTTATGTTGAGTGCAGCAATTCCTTTATCATAAAACAGATGTAATTGTTTCTCAGTGGTCTTTGTATTTCATAGAAAGAGCTTCGTATTTGAGATTTATTATGAGGGATATTTTGTAAAAATTTCCAGTCATTATAATTTAATTGCAATTTTTCATAGAGTTATTAAAATTAGAAAATATTATAAGTTTTCCCTTAAAAATTAGAAAACAAGTATCTCTGAAAGGTTCAAAAGAAAAGAGGATTGGACAATTCTTCGTCTTTTAAACCAGAACGGTGAACCATTATCTATTAGAGGAGTTATAAAAATAATATGATATACAAATTAAAATATAGATAAAATGCTTAAGTGATACAAAGAGGAACACAAAAGGCTTATATAAACCTTTTAATGATAGAAATATGTTTTAGCGCTTATATACGGCGCCATTTTGAAGATATATAACGATAAACAAAATATTCTCGCAAAATTTAAAAATGAACTTGAAAACATGTTTTCAAGTACAAAAGTTAATACATCTTGATGTGGCATCCCTTGGATATGCGTAGTATGTCCAAGAGAAACCACATTTTAATCTATGCATATGCAAGCATCTGAGGAGTTCTGGATTGGATAGCAGCTGTGATCCGCTGCTTTCAGTTCCTACAAATTAGTACAAGGTGTTTGAGACGCACAGTCACATTTTTCAACACAACCAAAAAATTCAACGGAGTTAAGCTTTTACTAAAATAACTAAACATTTTTTTACGTCTGATGAATAAAAGTCTTTAAATAAAATATCGCATTTAATCAGACTTAAAAGTTACATAAAATACACTTAAAACATTAAAAATATTGCAAAGGTTTCAGGCTATAATTTACCACCTCATAATTGCAACTACGTACGTTGACCGGAGAATTTTCAACCATGCTGACAGTTAATAAAATTAATCAGTTAAAACTTGAAAATTTTTTGACAAACTTCCATTAAAGCAAGATCGTGTACTCAGGTGGAACAGCATAAGATTCATTAATTGGCGTAGTCTGTTTACGAGTGAACCAACCCTCAAGAAATACGCTACACTTAACGTTATTGCAGCTGGATCTGATTACTGCGATACTTGCGAAAACCGGAATATGGTCAGTATCCAAGGAATGCTGTGCTAGTTTTGATTAAGGCAGGTATTCAGATGTCCGTTAAGGATCTCTAAGTGAGCCAAAATCCTTATTCCCGACCGAAATCTCAAAATCGCTATTCAGATGTCCGAATAAGGATCTTATCTAAGGAAACGAGCATCCAAAGAGCTCGGATTTAAGGAGAGCTAAAACCCTGTCCTTAACTTAAAGAACGGCGGTATTTTGGCCGCCATTACTAATTTCAAGTGTTATCGCTTTCGTGGCTTATATTTATTTTAGAAGTTTGTAAGTTTTAAAGTACTTTTTCTTACGACTACAGTTTATATTATTTTCTCAGTAAGTTATTTTTCTTTTTTAATCGTTATTTAAGAATATCTTAAGTTGTTTGGCATCACCATTTTATTCAACAATCAACATGTGAAGTTTTCACTCGTGTGTTTTTTACTTTATTTATGATATATTTTTAATTTACATGTAAGCGAAATTATCAGACATCAGGTAAGATAGATGATTTTAGCTTTTATAATATCTGAGTAAACCATTTTAAAATATTGATTTTATCCTGTGTTTATTTTCTTCCAATCTATCTAGCGGTGGTTAAATTGTTTACACATTTCGCAGTATTTCATATTCATAAATGGTAAAATAATCTGTAACGGTATTTTCATTTTGGAGAGCATAATATTCCACTGGAAGTAAAAATCCTTCATCGCTAATAGCCTCAAACATGTTATGTATTTAATAAATGTATACATCATTACTTTTTTGTATTTTTTTAGTTTGCAAGTTATATTGGTCATTTTTAACAGTGTTATGCACTTAATTTACTTTTTTAAACAACTGATGACTGATAATTTCTGCCAATCTATCGTCCTGTCATGAATAACAATCATAAGTACTATTTTTTCTTCAAATAATGATGGGTCAAGTAATTGTTTCTTAATATAACCACTATAAAGATACATCTACCTTTCATCTTTTTCAATTGAGGAGAGATGACAGATTTCATATTTTGGATGACTGGGAAGCTGTTTAATTTTCTCGTACAATTTAGCAGAGACTCCTTGATGTGTAGTTTTGTTATTATCAAAGTAGCTATCATTTGGAATTCTCTGCTGTTAAGATACTGGAAAATTCTGATTGACCTCTCTGGAGCTATACAAAATGTATTGTGAAAATAGAAAGAACAGACAGACTATTACAGAAGAAAATTCTAGAGACAGACTATTACAGAAGAAAATTCTACCTTTATCATGTACCTTTCATTATTACCGAGTAAAAACATATGTTACAAATTTCTTATTTTAGTTAAAGTGGTTAAAATTATTTTTTAAGCTTATGAAGTGGAAAAAGAAATAGTTAATAAAGAACTTTTTTCCAGTATCGTAACATTTTAAATATCATGCAATAATTGTATTTAAATATTTGTCACATTTTAAAAATATTATAATTAGCATCCCATGATAAATATTTACATAGTACAGTAGTATAGCTATGAATTATTTTTTCTCAAATTGTTTCAAACAAGCACACAAATTTCTTGGCTAATTAATAGTTAGTTATTCATTAGTAAATGATATTTGTTTTTTTTTCAGAATTGTGCATTTCAAAAACTAATTTCTGTGTATATATATATATGCATGTATTACATTTTTCTTTCTCTTAGTTTTTCTAGTTGCTATAGCTGCTACAGTTGAACAGAGATGCAACAAGGGTGATGCGAGTAGATATTAATATGATGGTCAGTGCAGAAAGGAGCAAACTTTTTGTCACAAAATTTAAATAGTGTTGCTGGATCATAGGGTGTTTACTTCTGTGTTGGCCCGTTGGAATGCGCCTAGGTGGCTATAGGTTACAAATAATCTTTAGTCTCTTAGGTGCAAACTTTGCAGGCTAAATCACATTTTCTGTGCAGCATGGGAGCTTTTTTTTTGCCGAAGATTGCTTTATTGTCTCTGTTTATGAAAAGTAAGTCATTTATTGCTTTTTCTATATTATTTGTGTTTCTATTATATACTATATAATGTAAGCTATATAATGTATTCAATTTAATGTTTTCTGATTTAATACTGATTAATTTTTAAGGGAATTTAGTAATTGTCAATTGTGTATTAGAACAATCACTTAGATTAAATAAAGACTTTTACATATAAATTGATTGTTTGAAAAAATCATACTAAAATTAGCATAAATAAAATTAAAGTATTTTTTATTTTAAGCATGCCTTTATTAGTGTATTTAAATAGAATACGGTTATTTTATTAAAAATTTGAAGGTGAAAACAAAAATTATAAAACCGTTAGGCACTGACAGAAATATTCGGTTCTTTTCCATTAGATGGGACACAACTTTGTGCCAAGTACAAATATTGGCACAAAATTCACAGAAATCTATGGCTGCACATATAATAATATATCATGTGTAATATATATCGAACAAGAGTTATTAAGGAATATGGGAATCTTGAAATCCAGTTCTGTGAGTATATCTTTGTTCCTTGGCCACAGCACCATTTTAATCAAGAAAGACAGCATAGAAGTGCTACCTATTGAGCGATATACTCTGAAATTTAGTCAGAAACAATTTGAGTCTAGATCTAACTGAAACAATGAAATTCTGTGTGTTAGTTCTTGAGCTACAGAATCCACAAAATTTGTGACATAGACATTTTATTAAAATTATCAAATCCTAATCAAGCATCCTAAAATATGTCAATTCATCAAATAATGGAAGTTTAAAATTTTCATGATTCTAATACTTTATTATGTTACATAGAAAAGAGTAAAAAGGAGAGTGGAAGTGTTTAGGCATTGGGGGGGGGGGGGGGGAGGCAAAGCAAAAACACTTCTCTTTTTTTTTCTGTAGTTTGGCTGTTTTGTCCTGGTATTACAATTAAATTGTAGTTAAAAGTACTGAGGAAGATAAAAATGACTTCATGCTAAATTTGGACAATTAATTGCTAATTATAGTAATGCTACTATGTTAAATATTATTCCCTTGATTCATTTAAAAGTATTTGTTTATAAATAACTGCAATTTTTTATAGCTTTAAAATTATTTTAAATCCCCCCCCCCCCCCCTCTTCCTCTTAAAAAATGGTACATCTTTAAGAGTTTATCATTGCTGGTTTTAACTTTATATATTTAAAAAAATTGCATCTTTATGAAAGTAATAATATAATTGTTCATATAATAAACACACTCCATTTTCCCATATGTTTTCTATATATATAAAAAAATTCCTAAATTTGATAAAATTCCAGTTTTGCATTGGTAAAACTGATTTTGTTTTATTGAAAGCAGTATTTACATGTTTACAATATTACATGGTTACAATATTTACATGTTTTCTATTATGCAGGACAAAAGTTGCAAATGTCTGAGTAGGAAAAAAAAAGTCTTTTTCTGTCCTTTTCAGATAAAAAATATATTTTTCAAGTAATCTTTAGAAATTTTTGTATATACTGCACTTATTTTACAAAATTAAAATAGTACTACTTATTTAAAGTGAATTGTATTTAAAAAATAAAATAATAATACATTGTGTATTTTTAATAAGATTTTAATCAAAACTCCCCCTCCCTAAAAAAAAGGATCCGAGATGAACTTTAAGAATAGCAAGCTAATTAAATATAAGCATACACAGGAGAAGGTCCACCCCCTACAAGTCTGAAAATAGTGAGATATAGCTTGAAATATTAAGAAGCATAGGTGCCGGTAGAAAGAAATCTAATGAGGGGCAAGATTTTTGGGAAAAAATGTGTCTGTGATCCACAATCGAGTCTGTTTTTTTTAAGTGTAGGGTATAAACATATGAAATAAGCTAAATTAAGATTTTTTGACAGAACTGCTCGTGCAAAACAATTTTAAACATATCAACATTAAAAGCAATACAGAAATTTAACAATTAAGAAATATTAAACTTTCAAAACTGTCTTCCACTGGGTGTTCAGAACCCCCCCCCCCTCCCCCTCGTCGCTACAAAAATTCTTTGTTCCTTTTTATTATTATTCTAATTTGTCTTTTTTTTTCCCTTTAACCTCTGTCTTTTTTTCCCTTTAAATAACCATATATATATATATATATATATATATATATATATATAAGTTATTTAAACTTCTAAATCTCTAGTGAGTGTAATGACCCCCCCCTACCCTCCTCCTCCCGCGCGCTAATGAAAATCTTGGTTATATGTGTATATATAAATTTGATTCTTATATATTTTTTAGCCGTGGCTTATAAGAATCAAAACCTTTTGGTATGAAATTTTAAACATGTACTCTAATACATAAAAATGAATACAGTAGAACCTCTATAAGTTGACCACCCAAGGGACTGTAACTAAGTGGTCAACATACGGAGGTGGTCAACTTAGGGAATTTTTAGAAAATATTTAGTAAAATATTAGAAAAAAATTAGTAAACTTTTTTAGTATTTTTTAAGGAAAAATTTAGAAAATAATTAGCACTTACTTATTTTTACTGAAGGTATAGCACATTTTTACAATTTTTGAAAGAATTATTCAATTTTTGTTTGAGTTCTCTTTTTGTTCATGAGGAACTACAAAAAGTACTTTCACATAATGAACAGAGGAGAGTATATTCAACTAGGTAAATTATATTCAATGGTTGGAGTAATCTCAACCATGATACTCCAACCATTGAATAGAATAGCACTTTCACAGTTTATAAGTCCATTAAGCATGCTTGGGCATTTTTCTGTTGCTCCATCATGCGCTTTACATCGTCTTCCTTCAGAGTTGGGTACTTTTCAGTTTCGTCGTCACTTGGATCATCATCCTCTTCGCCGATCATTTCTTGTACCTTAGAGTCCTCGCTGTGCTTAGTTACAGAGAGTATCTCATTGAAGATTGCCTCTGGGTCTGGTTCAACACATGTTACCAACTCATCGCCCATGGTAACATAATCTTCAAAATCAACTCCATTAAAAACTGGCAAAGGAGATAGATGAAGCTCATCCTCTTGCACCGATGTTGTAGCTGTAACAAATCCAGTTTTATTGAAGCAGTTCTTAATCGTGGTTTGCCTAACTTTATTTCAAGCAGAATTAATCCAATGAACAGCATTCAAAGCATTTACTGACGCAGCTGTTGACGATGCCAATGCAGAAGGACCACAGGTTTGTGCTTTCATGATCACCCATTCCAGAAGTTGAGCTCTGTAGTGCACTTTGAATGACTGCATAACGCCTTGAGTTTTCGAAGTTGTGTTTGGAGGCAAAAACTTTAGCTTCCCATTTGTGAGATTATTCCCTTTCGGGTGGCTGGGGCAGTTGCCCACGGTAAGTAGCGTAGACCGCTTCTTTTTTCTCATTTCTGCGTCAAATCCTCTAACTCACTCTTCGAACAAAGCACTGGTCATCCAAGCGGATCTATTCGCTCTCCAAAAAACAGGAAGGTCTTCAGGTTTTACATTTTTAAATGCACTAAGTTTTGCGGATTTGCTGATCACCGTAGGCTTCCATTTTTTCCCAGTCATACTAGCACATAGAATAGTAAAACGCTGTTTTGAATGTTTTCCTCTTTTGCAAGTGTCACCCTTCATTACTAGACTTCTATCAGGCATTGCTTTAAAGAAGAGACCGCACTCATCAGCATTAAAGATGTCCTTATCTTCAAAACCTTTAGCAAACTGTGAATTTTTCAATAAACTTCTCCACCACTTCAGCTGAAACCTCATGCGATTTCCCACACAAAACTTTTTGAGAAATCTCGTATCGTAGTTTTAATGTTTTAAACCAACCTGCTGACGCTTGGAAGCTCACTATTTCGAATTCTTTTGCATTTTTTTTGTTACTTCCTGAAGCATAGGTTCCGATATTCTTGCACTGATTGAGCTCACCTCTTTAAACCAACGAAACGCGGCTTCGTTCACAGCATCGAGACAGGTTTCCCTGCGTTTTCTTTGGAGTCCCCAGATATTCTTCCTTGCGTTTTAAAGTATTGCTCACAGTTATCTTGCTCACACCAAATTTTTCCGCTGTCTTTCTTTGGCTGCTGCTTTCCAGAAAATTAAGAAGATCCACTTTTTCTTTTAATTTAAGTTCTTTTATAGCTTTTCTTTGTGTCATGTTTAATGAAAATTCGCAAATAAACGACCGGTCCCGTCACGACGCGACATCCAGAAAAAAAGAACGGAATGTGTTTCACATGTGAGCAATACACGTTGTTTTCCAATTCTGTGTATAGCTACACCACTACGCACATTCCCCCAGCCCCCCCCTCCCCTGACATTTTTCGACAGATTCCAGGAATTCTGGCATTTGCCTCCTATTGTATCTACTGGAAGTGAACAATAAATGGAGTACAACCAGGGGGGCGAGTGTTGCTCAGATAAGCCGAATGACTGATAAAGAAATTCCTATGGAGAACAAATGGAGGAAAAAGAAAATTCAAGAAAACATCAGTGGTCAAGTTACAGAGAGTAAAACCTACTAAAAAGTGGTCAATATACAACTTACGGAGGTGGTCAACATAGAGAACTCCATTGAAAATGCATTGTGACCATTCAAACTAATAAATTTCGGTCAACATAGAGAGGTGGTCAACATAGAGAGGTGTTCAACTTTGGAGGTTTTACTGTATTTAAAAAAGAATTATTTCAGGAAATAAAACGAAAACAGTGCAGCTATTAATTGCATTATTTAATAATATTTAAAAAAAAAACAACAGCATTTAATTCTTAATCGCTATATCGTTCTGTCTTTCTTTTTTTACATGCTGTCTTTTTTTTTTTTTTTAATTCAATGTTGATGATGGGGATGGACAGAAAAAAAGAAAAATCTAATTTAAAAAAACGTGCAAAGTCCAGAACGGCAAATAAAGGTCACGGTTGATTGATTGATCTGCAGCGAAGCAATTCTGTATGCTGATTGGTTTATCATTTGTGTAATCACTATCATGTTCCGAAGATTGCCGAAGCCAGAGTCGGAAATAAGGAAAGCCGAAGCTGTTTAGGATGGACGATCTGAATAGCGTTTTAAGGATTTTTCCTTAAGTTTGGGCTAAAGATCTCTACTGTAGGATCCTAAACAAGCGGACATCTGAATGCCTGCCTAAGGCTACCAGATTTATAGGCACGTTTATGTTCAGTAAGACGAATGGCGCAAGTACGACCTGTTCAGTATTTTTAATGTTTTTAATGTTTTAAGTGTATTTTATGTAACTTTTATGTCTGATTAAATGTGATATTTTATTTAAAGAGTTAAGCTTTTACCCGCCAACGTTCCACAAGTGGAACATAAATCATATGAGGCTGTATTGTTTTAAGTATTTGTTTAATCTGTTTGAAATTTTAAATACATCTTTTTTAAAGATATGTTATAACGTTTTATAAAGTATTGTTCAATAATTTTTTGTGGTTCCCATCCTGTAGTTTGTTGAAATGCAAACATAAAAACGTAAATGTTGTAGATTGTGCTCTTTTCCTTATCTATACCTTTAGAATTCAAATGCGAGTGCTCTGATGATGGTTATTGTATTGCTAACTGTTTTTTATAAAGTTTTATGCATAAAGTAATGATTTATCTTTTTTTTTGTTTTATGCTCATTTGAATGCCAATGTTTCATATTGGAACGTTGTCGGTTCAGAGTACAAAATTACCTTATTATTATTATTATTATTAGGATTTTGGTCATTTTTATGCAGTTTGGTATAATGCTAGATATGCTAAAATTAATCTAAATAAGCTAACTTGTGTGCAGCTAGTCCAGATAGGCCCAAATTAGAATAATTGTACCATAATTGGGGGAAATAAGGTTTTACTATAGTAACTAGCTAAATAGGATGAAACTATGCTAGATAGGATAAAATTAGTCTAAATAGGGTGCCTAGATAGTCTAAGCAGTCTAGATAGATCCAAATTAGAACAATTGGGCCATTATTTGAGTAAATATGGTTTTATTATGGTAATTAGCTAAATAGGATGGTACTATGCTTGATAGGGTAAAACTAGTCTAAATAGGCTGAATATGGTGTAACTAGTCTAAATAGGCTCACTTTACCTTGTATTCTTTGTTTTGATATGCGTGTGGTACTGTTATTGTTTGGAAATAAAAATTCGCCTTAAATTAAAAAAATTTATTAGTACCGCCAACGTTTCACAAGTGGAACATACCTCTAACTCCACTTCTATTTTACATAACATCCCAAGATTTTGCACGCAACCTTAGAATTAACCTAACTTATCATAAATAAAATTTCAAATGAATCTGACAAGTAGTTCATGGTGCGGCAGATAAAATGTTAAATCTAGAGATCGAGGAGTCCAAGGAGTCAGATCATCACTACCAACTCATTTGTTGAGGAAAATTCTAGAAATAACAATGCTGCGAAAACAAACTTTGGAAGACGTGTTATAAATACGTCTAGGAAAAACGCCACTTTTCTTCATAATTTTGTAACGTGTCCAATAATTCTCGGACACCCTATATTAAATGTAAAAAATCTATTAGAGTTTTCTATAATAATAAAAAAAAAATGGTTTTCATCTATGTTCTCTAATCCGGGAAGACCGGGTTCGAAGTTCGAACCGCTAGTTTTAATAATAATGCAAGCACATTCTTTAAATATCATTGACTTTCCATTCCAATTTACCCACGTACGCAATTGAATATGTGCTTAAAACTAATATTTAAAGCTCTCCGTTCCCTTTAATAGCGCATTGCACGTTTGTTCTGAGGATATGATCTTCGACATAAAAAAGCATTCTGTTACATTTATATCTCATACATACAGATACAGACATTAAACAGATTCATTACATTTATGTGCATTTGCGAAATGTTTAATTTACATTACATTGTATGAAACTTTAAAAGGGAAGAGCATTTCTCTAATAGTCTTACATTTTTAAAAACTATTTGTGCTCATTTGATGAAATGACAATTGGAGTTCCTCATTTTACTAATAACGCAAGCACATTCTTTAAATATTCATGACGTTCCATTTCAATTTGCCATAAACGCAACTGAACATGTGCTTCTCCTTTATAGCAAAAATTATGCATTTACTTGATCTAGTTTATTTTGCATAAAATTTAACAAAGGCTTATATATAGAAACCCATTTATCTATGTTAGGTACATTAACTAAACCCATTTGTTGATCTTGATGTTTAGGTTAAATTGAAGAAACGTTTTACTTTTTAAAATCTCAAATGAGAATAGAATATTAAACATATTTCTCCTTCTCCTCTTTAAAATTCGTTATGTTCATCAGCTAAAACTACAATTAGAATGCTTCAAATTTTATAATGTTGTATGCGCATTCTTTAAATAATGGTCTTGATGTTCCATTTGAATTAAATTACAAATACAATTAAACATTTGATTACCCCTTCAGATGAATATATAAGCCTTTTGTTAGAATAATTATGCATTTACTTGATTTGATTTCCTTGTATTCTTTAGAAGGTTGTGTGCAATTTCTCTCCCGTAAGATGATGTACACTGCAAAAAATAATTGTTGATTTTACAGTATAAAACTGGCATCCAAGCTGCCAGTATTATACCGTAAAATTAACAGTATTAAACAGTAAAAACAGCAGTAATACGCTGCCGTGCAAGCAGTAATACGCTACCGCGCATCAATTATTTTTTGCAGTGTATGCATGATTATGCTCAACAACGTAATTCCATAATCGTAAATCAGATGTAATTGTTTTTCAGCGGAATTCAGATTAAATAGAGATAACTTTGCAATCAACATTTAATATGAGAACAATTTTTTAGATTTTTTTAGACAATTTTTAAACAAACGTATCCTTTTAGATGTGATATTGCATTATTATGATTAAGATAGTAAAATCTATAAAGAGGTTTTCACTTAAAACATGATCAGGACAATAGTAGAAAAATCAGTGGCCAATAAAAACAGAGTTACCGCTAATTGAGGGCGCAATCAACCTACTGAGTATATATCTAAAGATAAATATTTTAGGAGAAAAGAGAAAAGTTTTTATTTTACTGGAAGAGAGTTAAAACGCATCTGTGAACAAAAATATATAGCGACATCGTTGCACTATTAGTAGTATCTTTTTCTTTTAAGAAGGTGTTCTATTTCTTTGGGTTAAATTTTTCAAATTTTTTTTACATTGTTTGCATCCGTGAAGTGTGTAGAATGTTGACCTAAAGCGGTTTCGTGCTACTCTATTTTTGTACAATATTTTTTGCTCGTTGAACGTAACGCAGCAGCAGCCAGAAAAAAGGCTTTCTATGCGCAGCTCTGCGCTCGAAATAACTGAGTTTCGAAACCATGTTGAAAACATGTCGAGAAAAACCATCTCGAAACCATGTCGAAAATGCGTCTTGAATCTTTGTTGATAATCATGTCGAAAATACTTCTTGAATCTATGTTGATAACTATTTTGAAAAAAAAAAAAAAAACATCTTGAAACTATGTCGAAAATGCGTCTTGAATCTATGTTGATAACGATGTTGAAAAAAACCACCTGGAAAACATGTCGAAAATGCTTCTTGAATCTATGTTGATAACCATTTTGAAAAAAAAAAACATCTCGAAACTATGACGAAAATGCGTCTTGAATCTATGTTGATAACCATGTTGAAAAAAACCATCTCGAAACTATGTCGAAACCGTCTCGAAACTATGTTTTTCAAACTGGGCGACCATATTTCTTCCGAACTATTCGACCGATTCTCTTTATTTAAAAAAAAAAGAAATTTAATCGTTTTTCCTGGAGCTTATACCACCAAAAAGTATAATTTTCATTCATGAATTATTTTTTTCGAGCACACGAAATGTGTAAAAAATCGAAAAAATAACCAAAAAAGTTCATTTTTCAACTGGTCATTTTCATTTGTTCAAATGACCGTCATTTTGTAGAAAATCAACTTTTAAAAATAAATGTTGGTATAAGCTCCAGAAAATTTAATGCCCTGTCATAATTTGACGACCCAATTTGTTTGATGACCGGAGAAAAATGGTTGCTCGATTGGAAGCCCCTGCACGGCAATCCCCATCGCACAAAACATAATATTCATTTTTTTTTTACAACCAAAAATTTAAATATTTATGTGAAATGACAATAAATATAACACAAAAAGTCTGAAGGTAATATCTCTTTTCTTTGTAACCGAAAAACAAAACAATCCTAAAAATCGCGTAAATTTTAGGCCTAAGAAGTAGAAACGCAAAGACATTTTTAAATTTAGATTTTCTTAATTTTAGACTTAAATAATGTAGTATTTATTTTATTTCATGTTCCTAAATTGAGATGAACATTTTCAAGCAATATAATTGCTTATTGTTTTCAATACCCAGAAAAACGTCCCGTCATTTATGATAAAAGCACCTCGATCATGGAAAGAAATCGTTGTCTATCGTTGTTGTGTTGGGCAGGATAATCTATTACTTATTCACATGAAATAAAAATTAAACGCTACCAGCATTTGCATCAGCCTAATATATTTAGGCAATTTTAGTTGAACCAGGATTATGGAAGATGCCTCATGGATCATTATTAATTTCTTTCGTTGAAGAAAAACTGTATTTTTTGAAAGTTATTATATATCAATATATGCATATTATAAACATCATTCTAAGTGTATGATATGGATGTAAGCATGTAGAATAGAAGAATGTATATAAGATGTAATGTATGTAAGCATAAACGTATTGTAAGGATTTATGTAAGTATGGCGATAAAATATATTAATTTTTTTTATGGAATATTTACCATGAGATAGTTTTAAAGTATACTTGTAGTGGTTAGCGACTGTCTCATAAAGGCACTCGGTTGTTTTGATTGTGAACGTATCGTCAAGCTAACATTTGCGTGTGTGCAGAGACATCTATCTGCTATTTTACTCTAATTTTCGACGAATGCATGTGGCCTTCGGAATTTGTGGTTTTTCTGCATTTTGCAGAAGTTTTATCTAAATTTTGGCTTTCCTGGTCGGTCAGAAATCGTATTTAAGCAGGTGCAGGTGTATGTAGCGTTAGTTTTGGGTGCATCCCGACCACAGTGGTACATTAAACCGGAGTTTGCCAGCCTAAAGCGTTTGTTCTCCCGAAGTAGAATTTGACCAGATTTAAAGAATTCACTTTGTTTAAGTGACTTTGTTAGTATATAGTAAAGTATATTTTCTAAGTGGGAGAATTTTGAAAGTATCCATTAGTCCATGCTAAATTTTATCAGTGCGATTCAGCCATTGACTCTGCCCGTTTATCTTTTATAAAGACTTGTTTTTTTATTCTACATCCCAGTACTTACTGAGCTAGACCGGTGCATAATGAACCCGCACGTTACATACTTATCATATATTCTAATACGAGCAAATCTTATGTGTGGTTATTATATATATATATATATGTATATATATATATATATGCAAATTTTATCTTAAAAACTGCTCAAACGATTTTGACGCAATTTCGTATCCTACCGTTTTGGGGCACCAGAAAACCATTGGGCTAGGTCACATGTTCGAGAAGATTCGATGATTAGTGGGCCATTTTGGGTCATTTTGGGTCATGGTCTAGCTAATTGTATCTAAAAAACGGTTCAAACGATTTTGACGAAATTTTGTATCCGACCATTTTCGGGCACAAGAACACTATTGGGCTGGGTCACATGTTCGTGAACTTTCGATTAGTGGGTCATTTTTGGGTCAACGTGGATCAAATTAATTTTATCTAAAAAACGGCTCTAACGATTTTGATTAAATTTTGTGTCCTACGAGTTTCGAGCACGATAAAATAATTGGGCTAGGTCACATGTTCGAGAAAATTTGATTAGTGGGTCATTTCTGGGTCATTGTGGGTCAAGATCTAAAAAGCGGCTCAATTTACACTAAATTTTGCATCCAATGGTTTTCGAGCACGAGACGACTGTTGGACTGGGTCACATGTTCAAGAAAACTCAATTAGTGGGTCATTTTGGTCATGGGTCATTATGGGTCAAGCTATTTTATATAAAACGGTTCAGAGGATTTTAAATAAATTTAGCACCCTACAGGCTTAGGGAACAAGAAGACTATTAGGCTAGGTCACATGTTCGAGAAATTTCGATTAGTGGGTCATTTTGGTCATGGGTCATTATGGGTCAACCTATTTTATTTTAAAAACGGCTCAGACTATTTACACTAAATTTTGCATCCTATGGTTTTCGGGCACGAGAAGACTTCGGCTAAGTCACATGTTCGAGAAAATTCAATTAGTGGGTCATTTTGGTCATGGGTCATGATATTTGAACTCAAATTTAATTTTGACCGAGCATTAGCTCGGTCTTCCATGCTCGTTAAGCTTAAGCACTCTGGCGCGAGCAAATAAAATCTGCCAGTAAGGCACTTTCTTTTTTAACACTTTTCAACATAGTTGAAAGTAGTTTAAAAATTAGGTTTGTCTGCTTGTCCGCCTGTCTGTGCTCTAATTCTCGTAAATATACTCGGGATGCAATACAATTTTTATATATTTTTTTAGATTTACTATAGAATGATAGCTACTGGAAATGAAGTAGCATTTATAGTTAGTTTCCAGGGAAATATAAAAAAAATTCGCTACATTGTAGTCTATGGGATTAATTTCTGGTGCATTTTAATGATGTTATATGATGTTCAAACATAATGAAATTTAAAACGACCACTACAAAGATGCACTACAAGATGTTTCTATAGATTATTGAGGGCGTAGCATTTATTATTCGTTTACAGACACGCACTAAAGAATTCGTTTAAAAGGCTGACTATATCTATACTAATAAAATAAAGTTTTGCTCTGTGTGTGTGTCTGTTGGCGATGGCTAGGAAAATCTAGCCCACCTAGAAGCCTGAAAATTTAGATTTAGGTAGTCCAAACCCTCTCCTGATGCACCTGAACCTCAGAATTTTAATACAGTAGAACTCCAATTATCCGAATCAATTGGGACCGGACCACATTCGGATAATCAAAAATTCGGATAATTGGATTTTTTCGGAAAAAGGGTCTTTTTTAATTAATTACTGTATGTATGTTGAAAATGGGAGAAAAAACTATTTTTAAAGAAAAAGAGCTTTTAATTAAATAAATGAAAAGGAAACACTTTTTCATGTGAAGCGTGTTCTTCAGTTGATATGCCTTTCAACTTGTTCCACGCACGTCTTAATGTGACTGCCTTAACCAAGCTACAAGCTTCCGCCACCATGTAAGCGCAATAATTCAAATTTATTTTTTTGTGGTTAGTCATCACACCTTCTTCGTCTTCGCCAAATCTTCTGAAACTTTAAGAGTCTGCTGATAACTTCTATCCACTTAAATTTAATTCACGGACACCGTGTCTGGACTTAAAATTTTTTAGCCAGCCGTTGCTTGCTTTAAAATATTAACAACCAAGTTTCTGAGCTAAGATCTTAACTTTTTCACAAAGAATCGGACCCGAAATTGGGTTTCTTATAGAACGTTGCTGCAAACACCACTTGAAAACGACATCTTCTAAATCTTTGTTTGTTACTGCCTTCATTGATTTTCTTGAAGAACTTCCATCTTGGTTTTCAAACAGTGACATGAAGTTTAAAAGTGTAGGTTTGCTCCTTATAACGTCTGAAATCGTTGATTGTCTAACTTCGTACATCTCAGCCAGCTGTTTACCCGTAACTCCTTTATCTGATTGCTCTATAATGTTTAGCATACCCGCTAATGATAACACAACATTAATTTCGTTTTGTTTTAGAAGCCATGGTGAACGATGAAACGCACTCACAAACAAAACGCCGCACCGACGCGAAAGAATACCGTCACAGTAGCAGGTCAAGTAATCATCTAGCAGGTCACGTCCCATTGACTGACTAATCAAAACGAAGAGTGACAGGTGAGCCGGGCCGGCCACTTGGCGACGGACGACAGTCAATAATCAAACTGCACTATGAGACGGTGACTCATAATCCTAATAATGTTCGCGCTGCGCCTACACTAGCTTCGTGGAGGGAAGGACAATATTGCGCGTAGATAGAATCATTATTTTGCGAATTGCAGTACGTTTCCGTCTTAATTTTTTTTCTGAATTTCTGAAAGCGATTCGGATAATCAGCGATTCGGATAGTCGGAGTTCGGATAATTGGAGTTCTACTCTATTTCAATTATTTACTGAAATATTAATTAATATCCACAAAGAACTCTCATCAAAAATACGCTTTTTTCTCTTGGTTTGTTTGGTTGCATCGATTATTCACAGAAGTAATTAAATAAACCAGAGTAGCGATTCGTAGATAAGGATTTCTAACTAAATAGTGTCAATATGGATTGAAGTTATTAGCCTACAGCCATGCTATTGTCGCGCCACCTGCCCATGACAAATTACACAGACGCCCCCCCCCTCCCCCCCCTGTTGAAATATTTTCCATTTCCAGGCACGTTTTTCTTCATGACAATTAGCCGGGTTTTAAGTTTTTTTTTACATGACATATATTATTATGATAGAGATTATTAATACAGAAAACTTTATATAACAGATTATTTTTTATATTTGCGGGAATGGAGAGGGGCAAGGGACTAATTACGTTTAACAATTTCAACATTTTTAGCTGCACCCGTAGCGTTTAATTGATGTTTTATATAGAGAATACCACCATTTTAAATCTCAGCTAAGAGTGGTCCGAACTTCTCCAAACCAGTTCCATTTTTACGAAATTATCGTAAAAATTAGCATTCATAGCTTTAAGGTGTATTTCTAGAAAGCAGTTACCAGAAATTCCAAATAATAGTATAAGCCAAATTTGTAATTAAGTTCAAAGCTTAAGCAAACGAACGAATTTTGAAAGATGCATAGTGGTCCTCCTAATTAGTCATTTGCAGGGCAGTTGAAGAACTCTCCCCCCCCCTCCCCGCCCCTCCTTCAAGGTTTTTTTTCTCTAACTATGTTTCCATATCTCAGCAACTATCTTTCCGATTTCAACGCAAGTGATTCCAAACATTATAATTAACTTGAAAGTGACTCTTTATAACATGAAACTAAATTTATGAGTAGCGGTTACCACTATTTCCGAATAACAGTTTAAGCCAAATATGTAATTAAGTTCCTAGCTTAACTAAACGAACAATTTTTTAAACATGCATAACGGGCCTCCTAATTTGTCATTTTCTGAAGGACACATGGACATCCCTTCCCTTCGGCACCTCCTCAAAGTTATTTTCTCTAACTGTGCCGTATTTCAATAACTCGGCTAATAATGTTCCCATCTTCTTGAAACCAGCTCAATTTTGTAGCACGTCTACTATACAGTAACGTAGGCAGCAGGGACCTGTCTCAGAAGTTCCTTCGGAAAGAGGTTTGTTTAGAACAGATTGCTCCCTGGTGGTGGTATGAGGAAATAAAAGATTTTCCGGAGCGTACGAGCATGACCGGTATACGGTGCCGAAGCCATGGTAGACCGTGGCCAGAGTTTCAATTTTTTAAAAGAGATTTAAGTTTATTACAGGGCTTGGGCAACGCCGGGCGCTTCAGCTGGTGTATTATAAAGGACAAACGTGTCCGTGCGTAACGCTGACGTCGTTTTGCGATGGTAACACTTGACGATGAAATTTCGGTTTTTTGAGTTTTGCAACTACAATTTTTTTAATTTCTAAACATCGCATATTTTAAATTTTCACACCGTTATAAAGGGAAAAAAATCTACTTTCAAATGCAATTTGTTTGAAAACTGTATCGCAATTTACTCATTTATTATGATATTTAAATTAAATTTCAAGCAAGTTTTTTTTAAAATCTATCTCTATCGCTTGCCGTTGATTACAAAATATGAATCTGTTTTCAGTTTAAACAATATAAAAAGTTCGGCATTTGTTTCCAGCTAACATTCAATAACGAAATTAAAACTTCATTAATCAATCTTCTAAAATAAAAGCGTAAGTCATGTGACTGTCATCAACAGTTCCGGGATGGCCGTTTCACTTTTTCATATACCAGGCGGCCATTTTTATTCAAAATTATTTTTTTTAATAAAACTGCATAAAAGTTACATTTTAAGAAAGATCGTTCAAAATAAATTAATATTTGACAGATGACTTACGTTCAATTATGTATATATTCTGCAATAATTTCAGTTAAAATTAGGTTCGCAGTTCAAATTCTCTAATCATGAAAGTAAACAAACAAAAAAAAAGATTCATTCGTCGTGAACATTTAAAATATTAAATCATGGAGGTAATCAATCGCAAAGCAAGTTCTCCGCGAATGAATTTTTGGATCTCTGCCTCGCGTCAAAAAAATAATTCGCACCAGTGAGACAATCAAAGCTTACCATAATTATGTGCTATACAACTCTTTTCTCGACGTAACTTGAACTCATGTAATAATCCTAATAATATTATAAATCTCATTGTGTGCAAATGTTAGGCTGAAGCCTGCGTCAAAATGGAGCATTTAATGATCCTGTATTTTTGCATATACGTTGATTATAATCCTCAAATTAACATAGGCTGGTTTTTGTTTATTTTATTCAAATATTTTCTTTAATAATTAAAAATTTCATTATTTTCATAGAGAATAAATGGACATTTTCCCATACAATTTAACCATTTTACTTTATCGTTGCTAGGACTTTGATCGTTGCCACAAAAATAAAAACACGGAAAAATAATTTTTCCCCAACAACTAATTTTCAATTGAACGATTTTCACGTGAAAACTGAAAATTAAAAAAATTCAAAAGAAGATGAATTTCCGTGATATTTGAAACAAAAATATGGAGTATTTTTTATTATACATGAAGTATGAATATCGGTTAAAATAAAAAGATATTTTTCTGTCAAAAACTGCGTTATAATTAGAAGGAAAAGTGCAACAATAATTATATTATTAAAAAATAGATTTCGCTTGGACCATGGAACTATGAAAAGGATCTCCTCGGATTGGACAAATATGACGTCATAAATAAAACATGTATTTTCAAATATTCGTAATAATACAAGGAGCATGAATATCAATGTATAAGGAAAGTAAATAGATAATAGATGCAATATTTAAGATGAAAAACTAAAATATTTTTTATCGATACTGATTAATAATTAGCTTGAATACCAGTTACACACAAATGTGAGTTTTCCGCTAAAATGTTCGTCCTGATTGCCAGAAAAAGAAAATTAACAAGAATTGTGCCATTTAAAAGAGATTTCCCTGAGGAAAAAGTGACGTCATATTTGAAATAAAATGGGAATTTTCAAATGTGTTTTAGAAGGAGCGTGAATCAATTCATTACATTAATAATACAAGAATCGGTAAGTTTAGAAAGTAGATGAGTTTCACGTCATATTTAAAACGAAAAATTTAAATATTTGTTTTTAGCTTTTTTTTAGCTAGCGATTATTATGCATGAATATCAGTTACATACAGGTGAGAGTTTTTTGCCAAAAACCACACCATGATTATTAGGAAAATAAAAATAATTACGAATCTATTATATTAAAATCTGACCGCCTGTTTGTATTTCGCAGAGGATGTCATAAACTCTCAGAATTTAAAAAAAGGATTTAAATTCCGAGATATGATTATTATTATTTTTTTTTTTATAAATTTAACAAAGTTGCTCTAAAAATGGCAACTAAATTATTCCAATTTTGTGGATAAAAAGAAGAAATGAAACGGAATAATATATTTTTTCTCATTAAAACTGAAAAAAAGAATTTATTTTCAATTTGAATAGATGGTGAAAGAAAAAAAAATCTTGATTACAGTAAAAATTTTTAAAAATAAAAACGTATTTTCACATATTCAAAATTCATGAGTCAATTTATTCTGGAGAACAAATATCGTCTGTCAACATATTTTCATTTAGAAATAAAGATTTTTTTTTTCAGTTGTAGTACAGCGCCTAGAATTTGGCGCTGTAGTTATAGATTAAAACAAGGAGGCAAATTTAAGCTCCATGCATTTAGGTCTACAATTATTTCTCCCTATTCACAAGAATTGAATTTAATGAAAAAGAATATACTATTTCCATTATCTTTGAAGGATGGCTATTAAAACGTTTCACAAAGGCGTTAAAAGTAAAATGGTTTACCAGGTAAACTTGACATATGTTTTTACACAATTCGCCGATTTCCACGATTTTATTTGGCCCGCCTTTTTTATTGGTTGCAGTTTCCTTTTTGTGATTATTTGTCACAAAATTTCACTTTTTTAAAACTTAGTTATGTCAAAGCCTCTATAACATAGAAATACTGTATTGTCTCCTATGGAATGTGATCAAGAGTTAGTTAATTATTTACGTTTCTAATTATCGGGAATGAAATATTTTGCTTAATTAAGGAATTTATTCTTATTTTAATGATACGTGAACGAAGTCACGGGTAACAGCTAAGTAATATTATAAATCCGATTGTGTGGAAATGTTAGGCTGAAGCCAGCGTCAAAATGGAGCATTTAATGATCCTGTATCTTTGCATATAGGTGGATTATAACCCGGAAATGAACATAGACTGGTTTTTGTTTATTTTATTCAAATACTTTTCTTAATAATTCAAAATTTGATTATTTTCATAGAGAATCAATGGACATTTTTAGATAAAATTTAACCATTTTACTTTATCGTTGCTAGGGCTTTGATCGTTGCCAATAAATAAACATGCGAAAAAATAATTTTTCCTCAACAATTATGTTTCAATTGAGTGATTTTCACGTGAAAAATGAAAATAATTCAAAAGAAGATGAATTTCTGTGATTTTTGAAACGACAATATGGAGTATTTGTTATTATACATGAAGTATGAATATCGGTTACATTAAAAAGATCTTTTTCTGTAAAAAATTGCGTTATAATTAGAAAGAAGAATTAACAATAATTATATTATTAAGAAAAAGATTTCGCTTGAACCATGGAACTATGAAGAGGATCCTTCTTGGCTTGAACAAATATGACGTCATAAATAAAACATGTATTTTCAAATATTCTTAATATTACAAAGAGCATGACTATAAGTGTATAATTAAAGTATATACATAATGGACGTCACATTTAAGATGAATAACTGAAATATTTTTTTTGATACTGATTAATAATAAGCTTGAATATCAGTTACAAACAAATGTAAGTTTTCTGCTAAAATTCACGTCATTATTGCCAGGAAAAGAAAATTAACAAGAATTATATCATTGAAAAGAGATTTCTCTGGGATCCGAGGCTAACGAAAAAGACAGGCTACCGCGGTGCATTCCACTTATTTTTTTTTACAGACCGCTACAGTGACGTGATGCTCTTTTCGTACACCTGCATTGGTGCATTCGAGCATCACGTGACTCCCGCGGTCTGTAAAAAAAGATACAAGTAAAGCACCACGGTAGCTTTTATTTTTTGTTAGCTTCGCTGGGATCAAAGTGACGTCATAATAAAACGGGATTTTTTAAATATGTTTCAAATGGAGCGTGTATCAATTTCATACATTAATAATCACTACGTACAGTGAAAGAATAGAGAGGTAATGAACCGTAAAATCGGCTTGCAATATGAAGCCGGTTATCGCTCAAATCATTAGGCCCAAGGGCTGACATCATTGGATGGAGAGAGGCTGCACGTGGAACAATGACTGGATTCATTGGACGTGGAGAGGTTTTCAAAGCAAGCCGCCAGTTGTTTGGGCCGACTGTAGGGTTGCATTTTCAGCATCACGCCAAACATGAACATTTCATCTCTATTTATTCTCCGAACTCTGTGATTAATAATACAAGCATCAGTAAGATTATTAGGAAAAGAAAATTGAACACAAGTCTATTAAGTTAAAATCTGACTGTGTGTATTTCGCAAGTACTCCTCTTAATGCAACGCGATTTACCTAACACTGGTTATCATTGATTCGAGGATGTCATATAAACTCTTAGAATTTAAAATTTTGAATTAGATTCCGAGATATTAATATTTTTTTTGTAAATTTTAACGAAATTTCCCTAAAAATGGTACTTAAATTACTCCATTTTTGTGGATAAAAAAGGAGAAATAAAACGGATTAATATATTTTTATGCCATTTTCTCATTAAAACTGAAAAAAAAAATTATTTTATTTTCAATTTGAATAGTTGGTGAAAAAAAAATCTTGATTACAGTAAAATTTCCGAAAAATAAAAACATATTTCCACATATTCAAACTTTATGAATCAATTTATTCTGCAGAGCAAAAATCCCCTAGCATATTGTCAAGAAATCAAGATTTGTTTCAGCTATAGATTAAACCAAGTACACAAATTTGATGTTACATGCAAACGTAACACTTGCAATTGCAAAGCTTTTTGCAACCCCAAATTACATGCAAACGTAACATTTACATGTAATTTGCACCCAAATTAATTTAGATAACCGTAATAAATGTTAATTTACAATGAAAATTACATGCAAAAGTAATGTTTACATATAATTTTGGGTTGCAAAAAGCTTTGCAATTTAAGTGTTATGTTTGCATGTAATTTTAGGCTGCAAAAAGCTTTGCAATTGAAGCTCCTTGCATTTAGGTGTAGAATTATTCCTCCCTATTCACAAGAATTGAATTTAAAGAAAAAGCATATACTATTTCCAATGAATTTTTTTTAAATGATGGCTGTTAAAACGTTTCTCAAAGTCGTTAAAAGTAAAATGGTTTATCAGGTAAAATTGACATTTCTTTTTACTCAATTCGTCGATTTATACACGATTTTATTTGGTCGTCCTTTTTCCATTGGTTGCAGTTTCCTTTTTGCGGTTATTTGGCACAAAATTTTACCTTTTTTAAACTGATTTATGTCAAGGCCCCTATAACAAAGAAATATCGTATTTTCTTCTATGAAATGTGATAAAGAGTTAGTTAATTATTTACGTTTTTAATTATCGGGAGTGAAATATTTTGCTTGATTAGTACATTTTTTTTTTTTTTTTTAATGTTACGTGAACGAAGTCACGGGTAACAGCTAGTATTTAATGAATCAGATTTTTAGCATTTTTAAAATCGCTAATACAGCTTTTATTTATTGCGTGTACAAATTAGAAACGATACTTTGATTTTGAAATCAAATGTTTTTATTTATTTATTTATTTATTTATTTCTTATTTATTTATTTATTTTCTATTTAAATGAAAAGTGTGAAGTATTTTTGATTTATGTAATATAAGCATTTTAGATTAAAGTTAAGTATTTTAAATGAAATGAGTGACAGGTTTATAATTTAAAATTAAATTAATGTAGTATGAATGATGGTGATGTGAACAATATTTGGCGATTTATCATTTGCTCCCGGCTAACAAAAATACTCATAATTAAAAAAGGAAATAAAAATAAATAAATGATAATTTGATGTAAATAAATATTGATATACATATAAAAATAATTTATAGAACTAAAAAAAAAAAAAAAAAGTAAATAAACAACAATTTCCATAACAAAGTTTTCGCCAAATTGGCGGGGGGAAAATCGCGCCAACGTGCGTATGTGACACCTGTGTTCAAAAAATTTGCAAAATGCTACCATGATCACAAAAGTTCATGATTTGTCTATTAGAATCTTCCGATTTGGCGGATTAAGGGGAAATTAAATTATGAATAAATGTAACATGTTCCAATGTTTAACATACATTTAAGGGAGACCAAACTGGTCGCCAGTGGCGGCTAGTAAATGAAATAGTATAATTAAAACCCAAATTTAACAGACATGTAACTGATATAAGCGCTTAAAATTATCAAAATAATAAAAAAAAATTCTTTAGATAACGAAATTTTTTGCGATTTCTTTGGCTATTGACTTCTGTCACGAGGCCTATACGAAATTGCCGCTCTTAATACATTTCAAAATTTTATTTTAACCGGCTCTTTATTTTTCCGCTGTGGTATGCATTTATAAACTTGTGTAATTTGTAGTGTATTATGAGGTGTGTATAAATTGTACAGTTCATACGCAGGGCTGCACAAAAGAATTCTGACACATTACCGTACACGGACAGAACAATTGCTGACCAGTAAAAATCCCAGTATTGCCTGGATTTTTATCGAGTCTTCCTGGATTTTTATTGTGTTATGTGTTTTTTTTAATTGCTTATTTATATATCTCACTTCAATTTGTGAAAAAATGAAATTTCTTAATGATATTCTGTTAGTGTTTGAAAGTTTCTATGCTTGATGCATGATGAAACTGCTTTAACGATAACAAGTTCTTATACTCTGAATAAATTACAATAAAATATATAAGCAACTATGTGTAAGTTTTAAAATCAGTTACACGCCTACCTTGAATTATAATTTTATATCTAAAAAGAATCAAACCATGTACTATAATGCTTTAATAAATTTTCAAAGAACTATATATTTGCTTTCTCAAATATTTTGGAAAATCTAATTTCGTTTTATCACGTATTATAATACAAGCAAATCTTGTATGTCTGTCTTTGTGTGTGTGTGTGTGGTTATGCAAATTTTATCTTAAAAACGGCTTTCACGATTTTGACAAAATTTTGTATTCTACAGTTTTCGGGCACGAGAAGACCATTGGGCTAGGTCAGATGTTCGAGAAAATTCGATTAGTGGGAGATTTTTTTGTCACTACGGGTCAATGCATTTCAATGGGACTGAAGGTTGAAACAGTTATTAAATTATTGAAGAGTTGGCAGTAAATGAAGTCGCAAAGTTGGTAACATTTCGTCCAATTTGGCGATATTTGATGAAATGTTGGTGAGGTTTGGCGGAAAAATCGACTTTTAAGATTACCAATGCCAAAACACATGCTTGGCGCCAAATAAAAAAATGTCGCCAAATCTAGCGATATTTGGCGAAAAAATTGGCTTTTAAAATCGGAAGGAATTTTCTAGAAATTCTCAGTAGGAGCCGAGATACAGGATTCAACCAATCAGAGTCCATGGAACGTTCTTGAAAACAGAATTGAACCAATCAGGGTACATAAAACTTTCTCAACATATGCTTGGCGCTAAATGAAAGAATGACGCCAAATTTGGTGATATTTGGCGAAAATGTGGCTTTCAGATTCTGAAGAAATTATTTAGAAAATCCCAATAGAAGCCGCGATACATCATTCAGCACTCAGAGTCCATAGATCGTTCTCGAAAACAAAATGCAAATGTAGTTTGGAAGGATGCCTTTCCGTTGTAAATATGCAATGTAAGTAATGTAAAATTTAGAAATATGTATATAGTTTTAATATTGATTATTTCTGTAAATAATACTGTTAAAAAAATAAAATTCTTTATAGTAATAATACAGCGAGAATTTATTGTTATATCGAGTTGAACGCAAAGCTAATTTTAACCGAGCATAGCTCGGTCGTCCCCGCTGGTATCCATTTAAGAATCTTAAACACAGTATTCCACAAATCAAATCAGGAGGAAAATGCATGTGGATTAAAATGTTCATTTCTTTATTTAGAAATGATGCAATTATTTATCTTGTATTTGAAATACATTTACATGTATCGCTTTCTATTTCCTCTATAAATCTCGCATAACGGGCTGGCCAGATAATAAATATTCTGAATTGATGCCCTAAGGATCTTCATTGGTGCTATCTTTGATGCCCGTTTTCATTTCAGATGATATGCTGCTTTCTCATTTATCTTTTAATATCAAATTGTGAGACTCGGGAGATTATTATTAAATTAAATAATTAGATTTCAGTATTTGATCTATAAATGGTAATTTTCCATGTTAATGTAATTTATCTTGCGAAATATTTGACACTCTACCAAAAAAAATTATGACTGTATGCGTACATTGTACGCATGTCATCAGACCTTGTTCATAGACCTTGTCTTTTTTTATACCCTTGAAATTTACTATTCTATTTTTGTATTCAAAATATTCGATTTATCTTGGAGTTTGAATATTGTTTTACAAGAAGGGTTAGTATAATTCTTTTAACCCCTTCGCGACGAGCGTCCTTTACAGAATTTTTAATCTATTGCCACCGGATTTTCAAAACAGAAATTTTCGCTTAATTGAATCTCAGAAATGCTAAGATTTAATAAGGCAAATCTTACAATAAAAAATAACTGGTGGGAATAATCTGAGCATCTTATGCGTCACTTATACGTGTCGCTCGTCCCCAAGGGGTTAATTGCTAAAAGGCGTAAAATAAAAACTTTATAAACAGTAAAATAAGTTTTATTAGAATGTTGACATGTTTCGACTCCATTGGAGCCATTATCAAAACAAATAAGAATATTCTAGAATTGTCTATGAATATATGTCACGGTCTATGAAGTTATTATTTGAAACGCTATCATTTAATTTTCAAATTACTTTTTCGTACTTTTTCAAATTACGCTTGTTATTTTTTATTTTTAATCGGATGTTTATTTCCATATTTGTAACGACGGAGTAACTCGAGTCACAATTTTGGTAAGTTAAATGATGCTGCATCGTTGCATAGCGTATTTTTACGTGTTATAATCTCCGTGGTTACAAATATGGAAATAAACATTCAACTAAAAAAATAATAATAATGTGCGTAATTTGAAAAACTACCGGAATAATTAAATTATAGCGTTTTAAATAATAACTTCATAGAACGTGCAATTGTAGAATATTTATTATTTGTTTCGATAATGGCTCCGATGGAGCCGAAACTTGTCAACTGCCTAATGAAACTTATTTTAGGTATGTCCGGGATAGTTGTCCTATTTAAGCCCCCCCCCCTTCATTTTTCTTTTTTATAGCAATGATTTTTGTAGTGCACATGTAACATATATACTCCAAATTTTATGCAGAATATCATAAAAAATATTACTTTAATATAAATGCCATGTAAAATAGTGTTTTTATCAAAAAACCTAATCAATGATTTGGGCCATATATCCCGGGCCTCAGGGTTAGACACCCCACTTGATCGGGATAGATGCCCCATTTGTAAATGAATAGGAAGTAGAATCAATATTTATAATTCAAAATTTAGATTTGCATTTGACATAATATCCTATTTACATCCATTTTACGACTTAAAAAATAAGAGTTTGCATGCTCTGCATACTAATCCTGCATCACACTCCCACTTCAAAGGATATTTGTCATTCTCAATTCTTCGAATAAATGGGTATACAAAATTTGAAGCCATTCGAATAATTCTAACGCAAGCTAATCTTGTTAAATCTAAACTAAGAGCGATTACCCCCCCCCCCCCCCACACACACACCTATTCTTATATTTCATGTAACTAATTCGGAGAGCAAATTTAATATTCTCAAATTAAATGGGTTAAATTTTTCTGTTTCTTAATGAATGAGAATATTTTGTATATTCCACGGAAGGTTCAACTTATGTAACTTAACTTAGGGGGAGAGGAGGGGGGGGGCGTATGGTATAGATAGCTGTTGGTTGGGGTTTGATAAAGATATAAGCGAAGTATCCCTGAAAAACAGAAAGATCGTACATTGAATATTTTTTTCCCGAAAAGTCTGCATAGCCGCAAATCCTTTGTGTACATTGTCTTTTACCGTTGGGTCTGCAAGAAAGCAGATTCGTGATCCTGTGATAAAATCAGTAGAAAACATAGGCATGACTAAAAAGACGAAGAATACTTGCAAGTGGTTTTTTAATTCTGTTAAAGACATTAGGATATTATACAGAAAAGTTGGTCTTCAACTTTATTTACTTTCACGAGAAAACTTTCTGTACGAGAGTCAGAGCAGATCTGATTAAATTTCGCAGTACATTTGTGCGCCAACACTTTGATTATACGCCAAAGATACATGTGCATCGGACAATTTCGCCAATAGGAATTTATGACAGTCAGGTGTTTGGCATATTCGTTTAGAGGGGGAAGAAAGGGAAGGTTTTCAACTCCAGGCGACTTATGAATTTTCTTGTTGTTTTGATATAGGCAACCCGTGGATGTTATGAGAATCAGCGCAGATGTAATTTTCTGGAAGTGAATACATTTGATGAGATAATAGAATTTTAGCAGTTGGAAAATAATCAAAGACTGCACTTACATTAAACAAGGAAGTCAATGTTATGCTTGGACAATAGCGCAGATGTAAAAACCATTTTGTAGTTTTCATTAAATTTTCCTGACAGAGAATAAAGTTAAAAGGATAAGTCAAAATATCTAATGCACTTATTGAATAATTGCAGCTGCATTTATATGCTGGAAAGGAAGTTTGCATTTTTGAGATTAAAGAAAAGAATTTCTAATGTATTTGATAAAATTAAATTACTTTTAATCTTGAAAACAGAAAGGGTTTAAGTAAAAAATACATTAAACTTTAGGAGACATAAGGGAACTATAAATGTAGAATAATAATGAAAATATGTACATGGATGCATAGGGGGGTGGGGGAGAAAACTTGCCAATAATAAAAGAAATATCTTTCTTTGATGGATAAAACATTTATTTCAAGAAATAAATCTCTGTAACTTTGTCTACTACGCTTTTTTATAACAATTGATAGTAGAAGAACATCACTAGCTCCGACACACGTGCAACAGCTGAAATACAGTGACTAGGGCAACTAACCCAATGGGGCATCTAACCTGGATCTGGATTTACTCTACTGTTTATAAAGATTTTATTTTACGCCTTCTAGCAATTAAAAGAAACATATTATTACAAGTGTTATAATTTATTATGTTTTATATAAATATCGAAGAAGGGTTAATTTATTTGCATGTCTCGTTTTAGAAAAAAAAAGTGTGCCGAAGGTATTCGGATGCCTTAATTCGAATTCTTTTTGGCAGCCATATATGTATGATAAATAGAATTTTTACACACCACATAATGGGCTAAAATTTAGTTAAGTAGAAAAACGCATAACACACTTGCACTTCATGCAATTATTGCTCATAGACGATAATGCATCTGACTTCTTTTATGCGAGTTCTGTAAAAAAAAAAAAAACTTAAAATGTTACACACTGTATTTTCTATACGGCAGATTTTATCGCGTCTCTCAGTAACGTGTGTCAATTTCACGAAGCGTACTTTAAACAATTACGTTCGACAAGCAGTAATGCAATCGAATTCTTTTCTCTATTCCTGTAAAAAAATGTTACAATAGGAAACTTATAGTGTATTTCAACAATGTATATCATTGTCATATCAATGTATGTCAATGTATATCAATGTTTGAAGTACTGAGACACCATTAAATTATTCTTCAAAATATTATCTATCATGGACCACAATGTATTTGACTTTTTTGTCCTTATAAACGAATTATAAATGCTTCACACTGTATTTTCAATAAGGAACATGCTATAATAGACCTTAATAAGGTACATCAATTTTGTGTTAATCCAAGTATATATGCGAAAATTAGAGCACCGACAGACAGACGGAAGGACAGAGAAACAGAGGAATCAAAGTAATAAACAGTTTTTCAGTGTGTTGGAATGTGTTGAAAAAAATATATATTTTAATAAAAATATGGATTAAAAATAGCCAAAAGTTCGTTAAAAACTTTAAAGATTCATTAAAAAGGAACAAATGATGCTAAAAAATCGTGGTTTGCATAAATTGGATTAGAGAGAGATAGGATTTTTTTTAATAACAAAAAAAGTTGTGTTAAAAAATTACCGATAGATGGCGCTGGCATGCATAATATGAAGCAAATTAGGCTAATAGTAAAAGACCCATTTCAGCGAAGCGTCTGACAAGCTTCAGTATCCGAGCACATGAAACAGGAGATTTTCTCGTCTTCAGTCATTTTGCCGTGCAGAATTTTCGCAACGTGCCAGTTGCCGATTCCCCATTCTTGTAAAAGTTTTTAACCAACAGAGCTTGATCTGGTAATGATAGCATACTGCTGGCATCGAATGAAGAACCTTATGCATCGAGGTGTTTTATTGATAGCTTTATTTTCAGAAATCTGCTTCATTTTCAGCATGCCAGCGCCATCTATAGGTAATTTTTGAACACAACTTTTTTTGTTATTGAAAAAAAAAATCCGATCTTCCTCTAATCCCATTAGTGCAAACCGCAATCTTTTAATACCATTTGTTCCTTTGTAATTATTTTTTTTAAATTTTTAACGAATTTATGGCGCTTTTGGTATATTTACTAAAATTAGAGTACCGGCATACAGACGGAGAGACAAAGAGACAGAAGAATCAAAGTAATAAGCAGTTTTTAAGTGTTCTGGAAAGTGTTGAAAAAGAATTACATTTTAATAAAAAAGATGGATTAAATATCTTATTTATACTTGAACTTAAGTGCATTTATACTATGACCAGGCGATCAAAAAAGTTTATCTATTTCTTTTTAAAACACCATATTCTTAATGTCTGAAAGTAATTCTAATTCTTTTGCACCAGCAATAAACTTTAATTACTGTAAGGGTAATAATTAAGTAGAGCAAAAAGATTAACAGATTATAGTGGTGGAGTTAGTTACCGATTTATCACTCTGAATGTGATTCTTTTCACGTAAGATTCCCTAAAAGAATAGAACATTGATTAAATGTATTTAAACGCAAAAAGAAATTTCCAAGAGAAATTACTGTAATTTCCTGCGATGCATTTTGTCTGAAAACTACGCTTTTTTTCCTGTAAGAATTGAGAAAGTGGAAGATTGGTTAGTTTCAATTACCCTGAGTTAGATGATAGTTTTATTTAAAAAACAGCGAAGTCAAATTAAAACGAGGGAACGTGGTTGAAATACTTTAGATTCATTCTCTGTTTAAATTTATACCATTAATTTCGATTTAAACTTTAGAGTACAATTTGGTTTTTATAGGAACTAGAAAAATAAATTGTAAAAAACAGGAAAACTTAAATTTGGGAAGAAACAAATCCGAAAAGATTCGAATATTTCGTCGTAAATTATAAGAAAATGTAAATTCCGAGAGCGTAAAATAGAGCATGCAGAAACGCTGATTTTTTAAAGATCTACTAATGTGATAAATTAGTCAATGCTAATTTTATCCATACTTCTTACGTACCATAATGTTTCAAATTAAAAAAATATATATGAGTCAAATTTATGAAATTCTAACAATGGAATAAAACGTTCATTGTAAACAAGAAAATTTGTAAATAAAACTATAAAACTGTAGTTTAAAGGAAAATTTAAGTGATTTATTATTAAGGTCATATTTTACCTATATTAATTATTCTATTAATGACTTGAATTTATTAAGTTTATTTATGAAATCCATACACTGGCATAAAATTTTCATTGTAAAACAGGTAAAATAGTAAGCGAAGATATATTTTTAAAGCTATACTTATATGTGACGTATTATTAAAAGCTTACATTCTTTATCTAATTAATGTTTTGAATTTATTAAAATTGTTTATGAAATCATAGTGGGATAAAATTTCCTTTGCAGACAGGAAAAAATATTAAATAAAGCCAAAATTCATAAAGCCAACATTTTTGCTGATTTTATTATTATCAAATATTTTTTAATTAACATGTACTTTACATAAAGTGTGTAAATTAAAGCAATATATTTTCTTTTTACCTGTCGAAATAACTAAAAATGTTTATATCAGAAGAGAAGAAAATCAAATAAATATTTTTAAATGAATTTTTAACATTTTGCAACATAGTTGAAAAGTGTTTATGAATTCGATTTGGCTGTCTACCTGTCTGGCCGTCTGTCTGCCTGTTCGTTTGGCCGTGCTTTATTTTCGAACTGTCATGTAATTTTTATACGTTATCGATGTTTAGTATAGAATGTTTGGTATTGAAAATGAAGCATGTAGCATTTATAGTTCATTTACAGGGACACACAAAAGAATTCCGTTACATTATGGTATATAGGGAAAAATCGATTATGGAGTATTTTATTGATGTTACGATATTTCAAACATAATGAGATTGATATGCCTCACTGATGTCACTGTAAAAAATTTTCCGGATGGTTCCGGAAAAAAAGTGGTGGCATTAAGATGCCACGGCTTTTTGCTGTTACGTTTCACAACAAATTAGTGAAACATTTCAATTTTCAATAATCAATATATGTTTTTTATTCAGTGTCTTATTTAAGCAATTAAATTTAAAAGTTTCGCACCTATACCAATATTATAAAGAAGTAACGATTGTTTTTTTGTTTGTTTGTAGGTGTTAATCTCTGAAACTACCGAAGCGATTTCAAAAGTGATGGTGGCAAATTGATGGTGACAATTCCACCTCCAACATAGGCTATATTAGGTAGCTTTCAATACAAAAAAGTATAAAGCTACCTATTGCAGCCGTTCGGAGGAAAGCAGGTCCGGAAAATTTTGGTATATTTTCACCGATCATGACCCCCAGACCCCAAAACCACCCGTCGTTCAAATGTTGATTTATATATATAGATACATCCATACATATATATATATATATATATATATATATATATATATATATATATATATATATATATATATATCTGACCTATGTCATACGATAACGCTCGTATTTATAAATGATTTTGATGAAACTAATTGTGTGTATTAAGCTCACCAATGTCTCGACCGAGTTCGTTGGCCAGCTTGGTCCGCCATTTTGTTTCAAGATGGCGGGCATTTAAAAATTTAAAACTAAAATAAATATACAAAAAAAATTAAAAATTCAAATTTATTTTTTAATTACGTGTTAGGCATTGATACAAGGATTCCAGAGCATTTTTTGGTTTATCTCTATCTTAAAAAATGGCTGAGATAGAGCAGTTTGAAATTCTAGGGTGGCTGATATTTTGAAACAAAACAGCACATTAACGCGATTACTCGCAAATTATTTTCTTTCATTGTTGTAATAATTTTCCCAATCATACGCATAAAACTATATATTCATATACGTTAGCGCCAAAATTGACGACAAAATTGGCAAAATTGGCGACAAAATTAGCAAAATTTGTGACATTTGGCGAAATATCGCCAAGTTTGGCGACCAAAATAAGTCTTTATAAATGAAGCCAATTTGGCTATTGCTCAATAATTTGGCGAAATTCTTATTCAAATTCAGTATTAACGAATGTTTTGTAAGCGTTTCTTTGCATTTTATCTTGCTGTTTTCGTGTAACATTAGCTAAAATTTTAAAACGAAGATATAGGAAAGCTACCTTTTCCTCCCGGTGCAGGCCGGAAGGACTTTTTTATGTCGGTGCCACTACCCTCAGGGGGCTGCAGGAGCGAAAAATGTTCTAAAATTTTGATTTTTTTTAAATATTGATAGTTACTTATAAGATGTAAATGCTCTCTAAGAACAAATTCTAAAAAAAATTCGAAATTTAAAAGGGTAAGATGAGCGACAAGCGTTCTAAAATCATTCTAAATCAGAGATTATTAAATTAATCTCTGAAACTACAGAAATTTTTTCAAAAGTGATGGTGGCAAATTGATGGTAACAGTCCCTACTGTAACATAGGCTATATTTTATGTCAGTGCCACTACCACAGGGGGTACACAAGCGAAAAACGTTCTAAAATTTCGATTTTTTTAATACTGAAGGAATTAGAAACTTGAAATTTGGCATGGTAGTTACTTATAAGATGTAAATGCTTTCTAAGAACAGTTTCTAAAAAGTTCGAAATTTAAAAGGGTGAAATGAGCTAAATGTGTTCCTAAAAACTTTCTAAATTACAATTGTATGGAATCTTTGAAACTACCGAACCGATTTTAAACGTAATGCTTACAAATTTATGGTGACAGTCTGTGCTCTAACACAGGCTATATTTTATGTCAGTGCCTCTACACCTCAGGGGGTTGCAAGAGCGAAGAACGTTCTAATATTGCAATTTTTATTATACCGAAGGGATTAGAAACTTAAAATTGGTCAAGGTAGTAACATAAGATATACATGCTCTCTAAGGACAGTTCTAAAAAAATCGAAATTTAAAAGTGTGATATGAGGGAAAACTGTTCTAAAAACTTTCTAAATTACGATTTATATGGAATTTTGTTAAAGGACAGAAACTTGAAATTTGACCTTGTTGATGCTTTTTAAGACACAAGTGCACATACAGGACAGTTTTTTAAAATAAATCGAAATTTAAAAGGGTAAAAAAGGAAAAAAAGTTCTAAATTACGATTTTTTTCTTTTTTACTAACAGGATTAGAAACTTTAAATTTGGCATGCCGGTTTCTCTAAAGATACAAATGCTCGCTAACAATAGTTTGTAAAGAAATTCAAAATTTCAAAGGGCGAAATGAGCGGAAGCGGTCTAAATTGCAATTACTATGGAATTGTTAGTGGTAGAAACTTAAAATTTGACACGGTTGTTGCTTTTAAATCATAAAGGGTCGCACAGAACAATTTGAAAAAAATCGAAATATAAAAGAGTGAAATGCGCGAAAAGCGTTCTAAAAACGTTCTAAATTACGATTTTTTTTCTTTTTTACTAACAGGATTAGAAACTTTAAATTTGGCATGGCAGTTTCTCTAAAGATACAAATGCTCGCTAACAATAGTTTGTAAAGAAATTCAAAATTTCAAAGGGCGAAATGAGCGGAAGCGTTCTAAATTGCAATTACTATGGAATTGTTAGTGGTAGAAACTTACAATTTGACACGGTTGTTGCTTTTAAATCATAAAGGGTCGCACAGGACAATTTGAAAAAAATCGAAATATAAAAGAGTGAAATGCGCGAAAAGCGTTCTAAACACGTTCTAAATTACGATTTATTCGGAATTATTAAGGCTAGAAACTTAAAATTTCGCCTGGCTGTTACTCGCGTAAATGATCACCCAGAACAGTTTACTAAAAATGCGAAATGTAAAAGGACAAGGACAAAAAAAAAAAGTACTAAAATTGCAATTTATGTGGTACAACTTGTATACACTGCAAAAAATAATTGTTGGTTTTACAGTATAAAACTGGCACCCCATCTGCCAGTATTATACCGTAAAATTAACAGTATTAAACAGTAAAATAAGCAGTAATACGCTGCCGTGCAAGCAGTAATACGCTACCAGCTGCCAGTATTATACCGTAAAATTAACAGTATTAAACAGTAAAATAAGCAGTAATACGCTGCCGTGCAAGCAGTAATACGCTACCGCTATAATACTGGCAGCTGGGGTGCCAGTTTTATACTGTAAAACCAACAATTATTTTTTGCAGTGTAGAAGCTTCGTATTTGGCATGGTGGTACTTACTTGTATTTACTTATATTTTCTTTCACCTTATATATCGGTGAAATTTCGTCAAAACTTGGCTGTGTTGGAGAGTGTTTCACAATCTACGCTTGAAGCATGATTTTTCGTTTTGTTTAATATTACTTTTCACTTTCTATTTATAAACTTAAAAATGGCTTTCTGTAATGTAAAAATACTCCAGTTAAAGTAAGAAATAAAGTAACTATCTCTTATAATATTAATCAAACGTGTCATATCAAGTTTGAAATCATATTTATGCTTTTAGGATTCTATTAATTTCTAATCTTTGCATTTGACAGTACTGCATTCTCATTTTATTTGGAAAGTTGAAATACATTTATTAAAAAACACAAACTTTAGTTCGACGCAAGATTATATTTAAGAATACTGACGTAAATGTCAAAGTGCAAAAGATTTGTATAATAAAATATCCCAAGCCTCAAGCATAAAAGTATCGCTTAACTTCCATATTTATTCTTTTCTGTACCTTCAATTCTTCAAACCGTTCAAACAGAGTTGACTATTCCAAATTTTTAAGTTATCTTAAACAGTTGAAAGAGTTTGAATTTTTAGACAATGCTTTCAAAGTATTTTTAAAATGCTTCTTTCTTTTATGGGTCTCGTTTCTTCCAAAATAATGCTTTCTTACATAAGACAAACATATCTAAAATTGTTTCTTAAAATGTTCAACACGTGTGGTTTTGTATGTTTGAATTAAATTATTTGATTTAAAGTTATTTTAAAGACACCAAGTTTATTTATCTAAGCAGTAAGGATTTCATTTGCAAAATAAAATGCAATATTGAAATTGCTTTGGCATCGAATAACTTTTAAATGTGTTGTGAATACTATTTAAAAATATATTTGATTATATTTCAACAAACACGATCAATGCCATGTTTTCGTTAAATCTGTCTGCTACATATTGTTTATTAATCGGCTACTAACAACGGAAGTTATGCCATTTGTTTGTACGTATCCTTTTTTAAATTTATGTTATTCATTTCAATGTATGTCCACGCATAACTTTCGACTTTATGGTCAGATTTAAATTTTGTTTTTGGAAATATATCTTTCTAAAGAGGGTCCCATATCAATATGCTTAGGATTGAAAAATGATAGGTTTACCTATCTGTTTGAGCCCCCTTGGTATAGAAGTAGGAAGTAACCAGAAGTAGCATAAAGTGTGTTTTATACAGGACCTTCCCTGCTGCCTGTTTTCCATTGGATTCATTTATTTAGTACTTACTACCGAAACTAATTCCAATCAGGGGGATAGTATGGCGTACTTATCGCTTGCTTGGCACGTCTTTCCCTCGATATTTTCTTATTTATTTTAACGTTTGATCGATTGTTTTGATTTTTTCCATTTGCAACCGTACCAAGTTCCCCTTTTTAATTATGTGAATGCGTCAATCGCCCTTTTCAGTGCCTCCATTCTAGAGTCTTAATCCTTAGGCAACGCCCTATTCCCTCTCCCCCTACACGAGCCACACCCATAGGTATCTTTGCTACCAAATTTCTATAGTGTACCTTAAACAGCCAAGCTTTCGCCAATAGCGGTAGGGTTGCAAGCAGTCACCACATCGACCTTCCCATCAGCCCCCGTGCGCTTCCGAGCTAAACCGGCTCGTCATCTTACTTCTATGCCTCTAAGGTGAATAGGGGGCATGTGGAAAAGGAGTCATGCCGATTTTAGTCAAGAACTGGCGAACTGATAAGGCTACGTACACAGTGCATTGACTTCCGACATAATTCCCTGCACCGAACTCCAAATTATTCCAGATAACTTAGCAATTACTTTAATGGTCCGTCGTCGGTCTTCAAGCACAATTAAAGGAACTTTCTCGATATTTTCGTCTGTTCTGGAAGTTGAAGGACGTCCAGAATGAGGTTTGTCATTGATCGACATTTCACCTTTTTTTGAAACGAGAAACCACTCGTACACTTGAATTTTTATCATAGTGACATCTTTGTAAGCTGTTTGCAACATCAAAACTGTTTCTGCAGCATTTTTCCCAGGCAGGAAGCAAAATTTCACAGCCGCGCGCTGTTCACTTAAGTCTGAGATTACAAAAAACAAGGAGCAAGCGAAAATGCTTTTAAAAAATGCACTGCGACCAGACAAAACTTTCTCCGGCAACAGCACTGAGTGCACTAAACTCAGAACGAGTTGCATGACACGCATCTAGCGAGAGGAATGCGTGATACACAAGCCCCCGCCAACAGCGCGGCCATTACGGTTATTTTTTTATCCCCCTCGTACTAAGATATGTTTGTATATAAAAAAAATCATGTATAGGGCTACACAAAAAACTGAATATATTAGTGTCTATGGATAATAATTTCTGGAAGTGCGATTTTAGTTGTGTTATGCCATTCCTATCTGAATTAAATTTGAGCTTTATATGTGGTGTGTATTAAAATTTGTAGATCATATGCAGAGCTATACATAATGTTTCAAATTACAATATAGCATCTTTAAATGCTAAAAATAAATTTTCAAATGTGTTTTGCATTTTATAATTGAATTAAATTTTAGCAAACCATGTGGAGTGCACTGTTAAAAATGTGCAGCAAACTGTCCAGTCATGTGACCGTTTTTGTATAAAATGGTTTCATAACCGTAATTTAACTTTTTTCGGACCTTATTATTGCTCATTTTATGGTCAGAATATAGTTAAATTACGGTTATGTAACCGTTTATGTAGAAAACGGTCAAATGACTGGACAGTTTGCTGCAAATTTTTAACAGTGTGTGTACAAATCTGTAGAAAATATACAGGGTAGCTCAAAAGAATTCGTTATCGTATTGACTGTGGGCACTAATTGCTGTAATTGGGTATTCAAATTTGTTATGTGTTTTCTAAATTATTTATTTAGATACCGTCGTTTAACTTATTAAATAGTGAAGTTCCGTTACATTACACAGAAAATGTTGGAAAGTGTTTCACAATCTGTACGTGATGCCTGATTTACCTTTATTGTTTCATTTCATAGTTAAAAAAAACAAACGTTTCTGAAGGGGTTTTTTTATACCCGGAAAAAAAAAGAATGTTTAGCTTTATAGATCGGTTTTTAATATTAAATATATTAAGAAATTTCTTTATCTTAAAGGTTATTTCATTACTTTAGAATAACGTGCATGCTTACCACGTTGATATTTTTAATTACATACCTGATACATTTCTTTACCAATTGATATATATAATTATATATAAAAGAATATGAAAAAAAAAGATTAATGATTTAATAAGAATTAATTATTGGTGTTTCAAAATCATTCTTGACTGCGAAAACAGTAAGAAAGCGTAAAACACACGTTAAAGCAATGTTATTTAAACACAGCATAAACGGTCTATTATCGTTCAACTTAAAGTATATAGTACTTTGCTTTTTAAAAAATGATGAACAACTTCCCGTAAAACTCAATCTGCACTTCTGATTTAACTATCTCTTAACTTTGTGATAGATATACGAGCATAAAATATCACAATAGCTTCATAACATATTGCAGGTTTTCCTTTATTGCAAATATATTAAGAAGTCAAGATAGCTTCGGATTAAATCAAGTATTTAAATTAAAACACATCATGTATGAAGCCTTTTTAATGTATCTTATTCAAAAATTTTACTTGAACATTTAAAGCAATTTCATACCAGTTAAGGCAGTTTGAAACTAATTCGGCAGAATCTAAGAATGCTTTTCAAATCTTTTAGATTCGAAAATGTAGAATTCACCTTTAAAAGTATTTTTATTTCGGATGCTTTCTTAGTGCACCTTGTTTCTTTTTATTTAACAGAAATAATGATGTTTTTCTGAGAAAGCTTTAAAAAACAACACTGTTCCTTTCTCTATAAATGCATGTCTTTTTTGAAAAAATATTTTATTGCAGAGATCTAAATATTATTCTACACAAAGCAAACTTTAAATATATATTAAAATAAACGACCTGTAGGTTTTTCAGTATAAAAGCTAGATGTATTGAAAGCTTGAAAGAAAAATCTATTGTGAATTTAATTTTCACAATACGGATATGTCCATTTAAGTTTTTTTTTTTAATTAAGAATAATTATTAAGCCTTTTTGAAATTCAATTAAAAAATTATCTAATTTAAAGTTCTACTTAGATACATCACAATTGTTTACATTTAATTTTAAGTTATGAAAGACTTTTTAAGATAATTATTTTAATAAACAGAACACTGTTACGCAATTAATCAAATTATTTTGAACTTATATAACACAGTGTTATAAATAAAGATTTTTTTCTTTTTGCATTGTTAGAAAATGTAATTTTTTTTTTAACATAGTTTTAAAAATAAACAAAACACTGTTATACAATTAATGAAACTATTTTGATGTTAACTTCCCATTCCAAGATAAAGATCTAAAAATTATTATTTGTAAATCAATAACAAATTGCTATAAATAAGATTTTTTTTTCTTTGTTAAAAAATGCAATTTCAAATTTGAGACGCTATGATAAAAAAGTAGGAATAAAATCATATTTCCTTCCATTTTTTCAGCACATCTTTAAACAAATTATATTTAAAACATTGTGTAAAATTTTTCTCCAAAATTGGATTTTGTTTTCCATTTTCATTCCCCTGACTGTCCATCTGAGTGTTAACTGAAATTTACTTAAAATGAACAAGATGATTCCGCATTCCAAAATGTTTTAAATCAATCTTTGGGAAAGTCATTTTTACGCAACAATGTTGCAACAATGTTGCTCCTGACAAACGATGCGTCACTTACTGTAAACGCACTTCCATCATTAAAAATAAAGAAAAAATATAACACTGTTGTCTATTGTTGAAATGAATTGGAAAATCTATCAATGATTCATTTCTATATACTATTTATTCATCTGAAATAAAAATCTAAAAATAATAATTGTGTCGTCTAGTTGCAAAACTGGCCATCTCCAAAAAGTAAAATTTTGAGAAAAAGGTGATTTTTTGCCACACTTAGCCAAAATAAGATTAGAACCAAAACTCTTTAGTTTTATAGTCGTTAAGACAGTATATTTGAAAACACAAAATAAGGTGGCAGGGGCACATGAAATAAAGGTGTTCTTTAAGTCTTTGTTTTGGATTTGGCCACCTTTGCAACTTACTTTGGAGTTGGACGGATTTGCAACAAACCAGAAATTAATTTTTACTAAATTTAATGTGACATTGAGTTTTTAGGGGTAGCAAACACACAAAAATGTTCGGGGAAGCGTTGAGGAGCATTGGTAAGCTTTTGAAGAGTGCCCACACCTTGGATTTCTTGGATTACCAGTAGCGCAGTACCTGAAAAAAATAATGCAAGAAATTATGAAAATGTAATCACAAATGTATTCTCAGATGTTGACTGTAGCAAAAGCCCGTTCATTCCGCATCTACAATCCTCAAATTACTAAAATTTATTTTAAAAAAATTAAATGGAAGAATATTTTATTAAAAAATTAAATAGATTACAAAATTCTTAAATTATCAGAGAAAATTCACTTACAGTTTTATGAAAGCGAAGGGAGAGGGCACAGAAAAGTATTTTGCCTAAAGCATAAAAATATGTTAATCCGCACCTGGTTATCACAAGGTGAACTTTGGCTTTTTTCCTTTTCCACGTCGTAGGGTCACTTTTCTTCTTCCTTGATTGATTAGGAGATACTTCCACAAACTTTTCCATAGTCAGAGAAAACACCTAACTAAATTGCGTAATTAGAAACTTTGTATGCACCAAGGAGGAGCAGTCACAAGCAAGAGAAAACACTATAACATTAATCTAATCAACAAGTGAGAGGTTACTGTGGAGAGAAGCAGAAATGCCATCTAGCGGATATGGAGATGGCCGCTTTTGAACCTCACTAGTTTATGGATTTGGCCGGTTTTGCAGCACATCATGATTTTCAAACGCATATAACACAGGGATTTGACCAGCTTAGGCTTGTTTCTTGTTACCAGATGGTAGAAATGTTTACTTAGAATTTAAAAAGCTGAAAAAACACATTTTTAAATTTTGAGGAGTTGGCCGGTTTTGCAACTAGACGACACAATTAAAATCCTAACTAATTCCCAGTATGAAATTAATAGGTTTACAAAGTGTTGTGTGGTTTTCGTGATAACAGAGACCTTTATGAACGACCCAACTAGCACACATTTACCTGATAAGTAATATATTAAAATTAAATATTTGAGATACCACAAATAAGTTGATATTAATTAATTAAGACTAAAAATTTATTTATAAAACATAGAAGAAGAAATAACATTCCATACACTGAAAGATAAATACATTAAGACTATTTGCAAAAAAACATTTTTAAATTTACTATTAAATGGTCATACAGTGACCAGCTAGCATCAGTTTTATTCTTAACAGATTGATATCAATCCCTTTTTTGCTTGTAAATTGATTTTAACAACTTATAATTCATACTAGGGATATGTTTTATGATAAGATATAAAGTTTGTATTCTCATTATTGCGGATGATGTGAGTTAAAGTATTTGACTTTTCATCATTTAGAAAACACTAGAAACATTATTTAATTAATAAGATTAATTATTCTGCTTGGAATTGAGTGTTTTCAAATATTTGCATATACTACCAGAAAGCAACTGTATTTGAATTTTAAGTATAGAAACAGGAAAGCAAGACAGCTTGGAGATATACTAATAATTTTAAAGAAAAATTAATATTAATAATATTTCAGTCAATTATCAGTTAATAATATTTTATTAATTTTAATTTAATTATTTTTAATCCTTTTAATCCCCAAATAAAAGTCATAAAGAAAATTATATGTACTAAATACACAAAAGTAAGTTTGTTGTTTGTTCTTTATTAGAGAGGGTTTTCCTTTTATCAATCTTGCTTTCTTGTAATAATAAAATTAGACTTTTAATTTCACTTTGAAGAGTTTATTCTGTTATCTATTTTTACAATATACCTTTTTATTTAGATATAAAAAAGAATGATACAGACAGACAGAAATTAAATGGGTACTCTCAAAACATACTACAATTAAAATTTTGGTATTGGTTTGGATATTAAACTTCTAAACCAAAACTTTCCATAAAAACACAAGTAAGATATAATGTAACTGCAACTTTAACTTCTTCAAATCTAAACCAAAACTGTTCTTATCTAGAAAGTTTTGGTTTTGATTCTAATCCCTAAACCAAAGCTTCCTACAACACTAAGATCACTGGATGGTGAAGAAAGGAGTTAGATAATAAATAAAGTATTTCTCTGAGATTTTTTTATTTGATTTATGAAAACAAGAAAGATCAAGTTTAGCAGAGTATATAATGATGTTGAGAGTATAAATGTTGAGTTTTCCTTTTAATTTGTATGCTGTTTAAGTTTTAATTAGGCAATTTTCAAGGAGTAATCATCACAGAACAAGTCCATATTTCTGACGACCTGGTTGATTCAGCCTTTCTAGTATTTGTGTTTCTTTTATTTTTCAGAGATATGTAATTTTGATAAGTTTCATTAGAAAACTTAGAAAACGCAATCTTTCTAAATTACGTACTATTCTTAAGTATGTAACTATTAATTCTAAACTATGCTTATTATTATTTTTTCTCAGTTAATTCATAAATAAATATATATTATATATATATAATTATATATTTTTTGGCGACTAGAATTATTTGCTAGTTACCCGATTTTATCAAATTTGTAAAACCCTGTAAATGAGCATGTAAGTAAATCAAATATGCATGCAAAAATGTATATAATGTATGCAAGTATGGAGTGTTCAGCATGAAGGTGATTTAAAAATTTAAATTTTCTTATTAATCTTAAGCCGTATGGCCAGTAGATAAAATTTGTCTCTAAGTCAGTTTTTATTTATTTATTTTCCTCTTTTTGATCATAATAGAAAACAATTAGTAAGGTAGAGAATTTTTCACGCGATATCAAAATATTTTCTCTTGTATAGCCCATAAAAGTTTATTATATTAACGAACTCTTACAACTTTTATCGAACAAAAGTTGATAACATCTGTTTAGAAAACATTCTATCTTTTAACCGCAGCGATGAACAGATTTGATTTTAATAATGAAGTTGAAGTTTATCGATAATAACTATTGTCGATTAAATAGAAAGGGTGTTAATTTATGTAGGCTATGAAAATTTGTGCAAAATTGTTTGATATTATCGATTTAGGAAATTTCCTGTTGCATTGTTTTCTTCTACAAAGATGCTACTATCAAAAATAATATGTGCATACAAATAACATAATTGTTAAAAGGCACATTGGAAGCAATGTTTAAATTAATATATAACTGAAGTTTACTATTGAAATGCCGTGTTCAAAATTTTATTCCTTTATTTATTACATCTATAATATAGGGTCATAATTAACTCAGTGTGTTGTTGTTCTTAATAACTTTAGAACCAATTTATTTATAATTACAAAATTTGCATCAAAATAAATTTCAAAATGTTCATGTTATGAGATTTCTAAAACTTTACATTGTACCAATGAAATAAAGTTTTCAGTAAATGTAGTATATCAAATCAGAACAACCATATAAAATATACTTCATTATTTGCTAAAAAGTGTTAAATAAACACCATAAAAAAATACAAAACTTTTTATATATAAACTGTCTATATGTTTCGGCTTCACCGAATATTTTTTTCAAGGCAAATGAGAAATTTCGACAGCTGCACGATCTGCAATGATTTGTGCGCCATCATTAACGTTCTTTCCCAGATTACTTGTGTTATTTTATGTATTTTTACTTTTACGTTTATTTCCATACTCGTAACCATGGGGTAATTCAATCCATAATCTTGGTAAGTTAAATGATTCTGCATTATTACACGTTGAATTTTTACGGGTTACAATCTCAAGGGTTTTTTTTGTTATGGATAGTATAGATGTATAGATAGGAGCAGGGCTTAATTTCTAAGAAAAAAAGTTCTGGAGTCCTAATATTCCGCATCATAACACCTGTAGCGCCCCCCCCCCCTCCGCCGTTACTCCAATCTGCATATTTATATTTCATACATTATTTTCAAAATTTAAAGCATTGTTTTTTTATATATAGCAAAATAAAAATTTTAAATATATCTATCTGATTAGCTATCAAATATTCCACTTTTTAATTATTACTACTTCCAAATATAAATCTTTGCCGAATCTTAATGTTAATTAATCTCAGAATTCTGCGGTTAAATAAGCTCAGGATTATGATTCGAAAATAGCGTTAACACAAAAAATGAATAGTTGGAAGTTATGCAGTATAGAAAAAGACTATTTCTGTTTACTCTTTATTCTGATCAAAATAGCATTAAAATGATTTGAAATGGAAATGAATAAAATTTTGAATTTAAGACAGATTAAGCTCGAGCCTGCCCAAACTCGAAGACTGATATAAAAATCAAGCCCCTTTCATCTCCATCTCCTACCTGAAAGACACCTTACGTCACTTATAAGTGTTTTGATACAAAAGAAGGCAAAAGATTGGAGATGGTAGGGAAAGGAAAGCGTAATTTAGGATTCGTTTTTCGGAAGCGTTATTGCACTGGGCTCCGGAGCGCAGTGTTTATGAGCTCTGGTATATTCTGGCCAATATTTAAATATTAACTAAAAACAGAGAAGTACCGGAGCTGAGCTCCGGTGGGCTCCAGCGCAAATTAAGCCCTGGATAGGAGGAAAAAGTTATCTTACTTTCATTGAAATTTATTTGGTATATAATCTTTACATAAATACTTTATAAATACTTTATATAATCTTGCAAGTGCCTCCAATCTATGTATACCACCCATCTACAATAACACAATCCATTTGAATTGTAACACGTAACGACGATACAGCATCATTTAACTTCCCAAAATTATGGATCGAGTTATCCCATGGTTACGAGAATGACAATAAATTAATAATAAATTATACGCAAAATAACGTGAGCAATCTAAGGGAGAACGTGAAACATTTGAATGATGATTTTTCAAATCATTGCTTTGTTGATAGTGCAATTGTAGTAATTTCCCATTTGTCTTGAAAGGCTTTGGTAAAGCCAAAACATGTAGACAGTTTATACATAAGAACGTTTTACTGTTTTTATTTAAGAGCTTTAGCAATTAATGAAAAAGTCTTCAATGTTAACAGAATTTAGAATAACTTCCCAAATCTTGTAAAATAGTTATAAACATCATCTACTTTTTAGATCTTTTTTGTCTTATCTTAAAACTCAAAATATTTTTAGGGAAGTATTCTTATTGCAGTTTAAAGCAGTAAACGTCATGTAGTAGGAATAAAAATATTTATTTTAGGTGCTTTGAATGGTATTTGTGAGAGTATTCTTTGTTGAAAAGATATTATTTGAAAGCGGCTTTAGGTAAATCGTCTTATGGTATTTCGAAATATGATTAGCCAGAAAGTCTGAAGTTTTACGGGCGATTTTCTGCACTTTTCCTTTTCAGTATCTCAAATCATCGAATCTGTGAATCACAAGTTTAGATTAAAAATATATATTTTGGTAAACAGCAAAAGGTTTTTATTTTTTCCTAGGCTATCAGATTTAACTTCGAATAAGAAGCGGAAAGAAAGAATATTTCCTTCATATAAATCATTATCTCAGTCTCATGCACTTAAACTTCATCTTTTCACATTTTCTAGAGATCCATTATGTAAAATATTATGATAGTTGCTTTATTTTCCATAGTTAAATATTTCAAAAATTCCATAACAGACAAAATTTTCGAAAATTATTTGTTTTCTCAAGTTTATTGGTAGACGTTTCGATTATTACAAAATTGCTCTAAAATAATGTTCTGCATTACCCTTGTTTTATATCTTGTCTTTGATATTTTTGTTTGCCGTAGAAACCAGACAAGAGACATCACTTAGAGCAGGGATGACGAACCTTTTAGCGTGCGCGTGCAAAAATTCAAAAATAAAATCTATCAACATTGTAACGTGTCAAACGTTTACATAAAGAGATATTGCAACAAGTGCTGCTTATACGAAATACTGGTTAATAGAATCAGTTGTTTTCATGCATTAAATAATTAAACGGAAGAATTAAAGCGCTATCTGTATGTTTTAATCAGCCATTAATTTAATGAAATTTTGTTTCGGAAATATTTATTTACGTGAGACGGAGTGTAATAAGAATAGAAATTGTATCAATTAATTTTTTTATTCTTTTACTTACCCATCATACGTAGTATAGGGTAAGTCTTGTAATAGCTTTGAAAATCGAAAAGTTTTTTTTTTTTTTTTGACGGATTTACACGTTTTAGACATTGGAGATTCTGAAAAACAAATTTATAGAAATTTTTTTTTTGCCTGTCGTCTGTCTGTGTGTCTGTAAACGCTCTATCTCCCGAACAAATTGAGATAGAGACTTGAAATTTGATGTGTATTTAGTATGTAATAATGGGAAGAAGCTTATTCAATTACAGTAACCTCGATTATCCGGAAATATTTTTCGGACTCTTGAAATATTCGTTCAGATAAAAGGTATATAAAAATTTTCGAAATTGTTTATTTTAAGGAGTAATATAAAATACAATAAAAAAAAACATAAATTTTGAATATAAGAATGAAGTCGATCGGATAATGAGTTGCTGAGATATTTGTAATCCTATTTTCCACACTCTTCGATTTTTCATGACCCTGTATTTCATTCAAATTTCAATTCAAAGATATATTTTAATTGGAAATGAGACGCTTAATTCAACGCAGTAAACCGTTAGTTAATATGATTATCAATTTTGGAGTTATAAGGATGATTCTTTTACGCAATTCAGTAATAGAGCATTTAAAGTTTATGACGTCATCAAGCCACGATTTTATTCGATTTGCAATGCATTTTATAAATAATTTACACGTTTTATTTTCATATTATATATTATGCATATAAATGATCGGTATGCATATTCATGATGATTACGGGGGCCCCTCAATGATTAGTTTTTAATATCATTAATGGTACATCTAACCTCTAATACTCCACGTTACATCCAAAAATGCATTAACAATTTATTGAGATTTTTACTGTTGAACATTTGATAGAGAATTCATTATATCTGATTCATATTTTGTTATTTTAGGAATATAAATGACAAAATTGGGTCTTCTTGTCATTTTATTGTATTGACTGTCTAATCAAATTCCTTTGAAGAAATAAAGCTTCACAAATTCATAAAATATAGCAAAATATTTACTTGTCGAAAACACTGCTTTAGCGTCACAGAAGAAGAAAATTTTCTAAAGTGTTTATTCATGCAAAAGTAATTTTATTAGTTGAGATAGTATGTAAGTGTAAACAAAATTATATTTGTTATAACAAAAAGAAAAAATAAATTTTATCTGTATTTAATATTATCAAATCATTTTTTTTCCGTGCCATAGGGATTGTCGTACATGCCACCTCTGGTACACGTGCCATAGATTCGCAATCCTAGACTTAAATTTGTATTGAAATTAAAGTTTTAGAGGTTTTTAAATTTGCATTTTAGAGAATGTTTCACCTGTTCATAACAATTTTCACTGGTCTAATTTTCTTTATTGTGAAAAATGCTTCATTCTCCTTTCTTTCAGTTTCCCTGGCATGTTTGAAGTTCAGAGGTATCCGAAAATAATTTTGTTCTGGCATTCAAACATTTGAATGTATTGAAAATTTTTGTAACTGCCAAAATGCTTTTAAAGTTTACTAAAAAATCTCAAATTTGTTAGTTTTTACAGTCCTCTAAACTGAATAATATCATAAAAATAGTAAATTAAGGAAGCAATATTTATTTCCACTTATCAAACAGTGATCATTAATCATATGACAAAAACGTGATTCCTCAAAAATTGCTGTCTAGAAATTAGATGTTTTAGTTGCTCCTGCAGTGTCTTTATACAAAAGCGAGTGACGAAATGCGAGAAATAAAAATTTGACTGATCAAGAGCATAATTAAAACGAGATCTGAATATATTAATCAGCCATTAATTGAAGGAAATTTTGTTTAGAAAATATTTATTTCTGTGAGATAGAGTGAAATAACAGGAGAAAGTGTAATGAATTTATTTTTTGATACTTTTTAAGATCGTTTTTGGCGAGTCTGCAATTATTTTGGACTCGGCAAGAGCCTGCCGTTATCGCCAAGTTTATGGTTTTGGACTTGTCTCACTCGTATAATGGAACTCCTCGAGGCAAGTATAGCTAAGTTCTGGAATGTGTGTTTCCATAGCTTGGACAAAAACTTTAAACTAAGCATTTTCACTGTGCGTATACCACCCTTTTGTCATGTATAAAAAGTAATAAGTTGGAAATTGTACGTTAAACGTGACAAATGAGGTGCGTTCGTACTATAACTAGTTTTACAATGCAAAAAAAAAAAATCATCCTTATTATTTCAGTGACATGAATTGTATCGTCTGTTATGAGCGTTATGAGCATGCCTTTTCTTTCTGTTTTCTTATTACGTATGCCACGTTTACAGATGCGAATTTTTTTGTCGACACTAGACAGCGCTGCAAAATTCATCATGGAGATCTTGGTTTGCGAATAGACCTTCATGGTTTAATATTTTTCTGACTCATGATAAACGAATCTCTTGTACGGGTTGTAATTTTCCAACTGGACGAAAAATGTCCGGGCCAGGATTCGAACCTGGGATCTATTGGCTGAAGCTGCCACGCTCTACCTACTGAGCTATCCCGGTCGAATCTGGAGGGCATAATTCATCCAGCTAACCTTATTGACCATAGCATCTGGTCTGATATTTTAATCAGCTCAACAGAATAGATCGCAGGTAATGGAACTCCAGTAAACGCTGGATAATTAATCCAGTGAATCTCTTGTGTTTATTTACTTTAATGAGATATTCGGCTGCTAATCTAATTTCTACTGAAGTTATCTCAGAATCTATACATATATTAATGTAAAAAACATTTCAAGGAAACAATTGCTTTGAATGAATTTTCAAAAAATGTAACTTTTATGCAATTTTATTCGAAAAAATAATTATGAATAGAAATGTCCGCTTGGCATGTGAAAAAAGAAGTCGTTAACCCGTACTTGTTTTTCTCAGTCACATGACTTGCGCTTTTTTTATATGGATTATGTACGATAGGATTTAATGGAATGAAGAAAACTTTTATTAATATATTTTTTAAAGTTTTGATTCGATTTTCGTAAAATTTGAAATCACTCGGCAAAATTCTGCAACGATTATATATATTAAATTTCAAACCATTCGGTTGGGTAGTTTTTGTGCTGTTATATGCGGACGGACGGACAGACGGATGAACCAGACGACGACTATAGGTGCTGCGTATTTATATAATTACGTATTTATATAATTACTAAAACACTGGTAAATACACCTGACTCAAAAACTTTACAGATTCTAAAATAAATATCTAAGTTGTTATAACATATATGATAATTTATAACGCACTTTGGCTTATTGTAGAACATGTTATTTCTTCTTTAAATAGTAAAATAGTATATTTTATTGCAAAAATTCCATAACCGCAAGTGGAATTTTATTTCAATTTCCTTTTCTGAACCTTAATAAACAAATTACTTTACCATTTGATTTAGATAACCGTCCTTTACATTTTGAAATTTATTCTTAATAAATAATATACATATACTTTTAGCTTGATTAGACAGTTTTTAGAATATCTCTAAATTTGAAATTCTGCACTTACGGTGTTTGTAAAATAACCGATTCAATTAAAACTGTTTATTTTTCAAATTTATTCATAAATCTTTAATTAAATGAAGGGTGTTTTATTTCCTCTTAAAACGGCGATTTTCTCTTCCTACGGTTCTATATTAAAACGTCTATATATAACGTCTATTACATAATCTATTAGAAGAAGTATGCATGTTCTAGAGGTTACGTTGCTAGCACTGTCATTTTTAGCATCTATGACGCACATATGACGCATCTACGCATCTATGACGCAAATTTCATGTCTGCAAAACAACCCATACAAAATCATATATACAATGTAGAAATTGCCAAACAGAACGCTGAGCTGCTATTCAAAGACACAGTTTTCGTCGTTAAAATATATCTTTTTTTTTTATAACTATTATAAACTTACATTAAATTATTCGCGCATATATAGTTTCATTTGTGTTTTTCTGGCAACAGTTATTTTAATAATAAGTATGGAATTGATTAATTAAATACATTATGTTTACTTTGATGTAACTAAAATAACTGGGAGAATCATAGAGATTCAAAAGTTAGTACAAAGATATTTTTTGTTAGAAAAAAAGAAAAATAGTTATTTTATTGTATTATACTTACCATTGAATCAACTAATAAACCCTATTAAATTAAATTTCTCAGTATAGTTTTTTTAAAAACCAGTGCTTATAAGAAAACATGTTATAAAAGTTTCATTCTATACAGACGTCTACGATATTTATAAAAACTTTCTAAATTTTCTGAGCTTTTTGAACAAATGTACGATCTACATTACATTTTTCTTACCCATCATACGTAGTATAGGGTAAATCTTGTAATCGTTTTAAAAATCGAAAAAAAATTTTTGACGGATTTACACGTTTCAGACACTGGAGATTCCGAAAAACATATTTTTAGAAAAGAAAAATTGCCATCCGTCTGTGCCTAAACGCTCTATCTGCAGAACAAATTCAGATAGAGACTTGGAATTTGGTATGTACTTAGTATGTAATAATGGGAAGAAGCTTATTGAATTTCAGTAACCTCGATTATCCGGAACTATTTTTTTTTTGGACTCTCGAAATATTCGTTCTGATAAAAGGTATATAAAAATTTTTGAAATTGTTTATTTTAAGGAGTAAATATAAAAGACAGTAAAAAACCCCCATAAATTTTGCATAAAGAATGAAGTCGATCGGATAATGAGTTGCCGAGATATTTGTAATCCTATTTTCCGAACTCTGCGATTTTTCATGACCCTGTATTTCATCCAAATTTCAATTCAAAGATACATTTTAATTGGAAATGAGACGTGCAATAAACCGTTAGTTAATAGGATTATCATTTTTGGAGTTATAAGGATGTTTCTTTTACGCAATTCAGTAATAGACCATTTAAAGTTTATGGCGTCATCAAGCCACGATTTTATTCGAATTGCAATGCATTTTATAAGTAGTTTACACATGTTTTATTTTCATATTTTATATTATGCATATCCATGAGGGGTAAGTATTACGGTGGCCCCTAATGACTAGTTTTGTCTTTCTATAAAATTTGAAATATTTTTATGAAATCATTCTTATTATATTTTAACCAATAAATGTGCCATCGATAAACGCCGTATAGTAACTAGAAATATTTCTTTTCGATGCGTTTGATGGCATTTGTAAGAATATTCTTTTGTGGAATTATTATTCTTTGAAAGCGATTTCAGGAATCTTCTTAACGTATTTCGAAGAAATGATTTGGCGAAAAGATCAAAGTTTTACGGCCGATTTCCTGCATTTTTCTTTTTTAACATTTTAAATCATGGAATATAGATTTATGAATCACTATGTTATATTAAAGATGTTATATTTGGATGAGTCTCAAAAGGTATTATTTTCCTAAGATATGAGATTTAATGAGTAGGATTGATTATATGAGAGTAGGAGAGGATTTTTCCGTCATATAATTATCTGATTGATTTTCGTTTAATTAATTTCAGTATCATCCACTTAAAAATATCCTTTTGACCTTTTCTAGAGATACATGATGTAGAATGTTATAAAGATAATTTTACGAGGGAAGTTCAAAAAGTAAGATAACAAGCGCTCTGGGAGAAAAACTTCACGAATTCAAATAGATAAACAACATAGTAAGGCATTGGTGCATATTACTTCACCACATAGTCATCATGGTTGTCAAAGCATTTGGCTACACACGTACGCCAGCGTATCGAATCTGGCATGGAAGAAATGAGAGTCAAGGTTGTGGAGCCACATCAAGACGGCTTGCTGAACTTCGTCATCGGTTCTGAAATTCAAACTTTCCAGGTATGTCTTCAACGGTCTGAAGACATGGAAATCCCTTAGTACGAGGTTCGGGATCTTTGGTACATGTTCCAGTGCCTCCCATCGAAAATGCTGTACCAAATCACGCGTTACTGAAGCCGTATGCGGTTGGGCGTTGTCGTGCAACAACGCGACAACTTCCAAGAACAGTCCGATCGTTTCCTGCAAATTGTCTCGTCTTTGCTCGTCTCGCACATTTGTTCTGCCTTTATCGAATTCTGTGCACGAAAACCACAACTGTTTTTGTGACATTACACTCACTCCGTACACTTCCTCCAGCTGTCGATAAATTTCAGCTGGGGACGTTCTCTTTAGACACAAAAACATGATCACACTTCTTACTTCAATGACCGACCATGTTTCCGTCAACTCTTTTATCTTTTAACTGACACTTCGTCACGTTACTGTGCAACTAGCTCCATCTGCTGGCATCGTCTCAGCTTTAAAGACAGGAAATTTAATTCCCGCCGGAAATTTGTACCCCACGTCAGAGGGTTTGTTACCTTAATTTTGAACAACCCTCGTAGTTGCCAATTAAAGGTTTTCTTTTTAATTTAGGCACGTAGAAGTCGTTGATTAAATACAGGGTATTTTACTTCGTATTATGATGTGATTTTTCACCTGATTTAGCTCTATATCTATACATAACGTTGATTACATAATGTAGTAGAAGAAGTGCTCAAGATCTGGAAATTTGTTACAGTAATTTTAATCACACGGGATGTAAAATATTTTTTAGAAATTTCACACCGGCATGACAGCCAATATAATCTCTTTTATACAAAGTAGGAGTTCCCAAACACAACGATGGGCCGTTCAGAAGTCCTGTTTTATTCAATAAAATATCTATTTTTCCTTATATAGAATTCATTTAGTTATAGAATTCATTTAGTTACATTAAGGTTATAATTACAATATAAAATTTCATTTGATTGTTTTAGCTTTTTCTAATGCTAATAATTTTTTTTAGCAATAAGTATTGTACTGAATAAATTAAATAATTCTTTCTTATACTTAGATGAATAACTCGAAGACTCATTGATAGTAAAAGCTGAGTGCAAAGGTAATTTTTATTGGAAGAAATAAATGAAAAACTGTGTCATTATTGTATTATGTTTATCGTTACGCGTTACTTTTCATATACTGCAAAAACTGGATGAAACACGAAAGAACACAACAAGAAAACTATCAAATTATATATCATAGTAGAGTTTTTTTAAAGATTACTTATTACGAAAAAGTATATATTTTATAAAAATTTCATTCTACATATATAGATTATATGAAATTTAGTTTAACTTCCCAAACCTTCTAAAATATTTGAACAAATACGCCATCTTTTGCCTACATTATTTTCTCGTATTTCCGTAAAAACTTTTGAAAATTGTGTCTAATTGTCTATTTTCATTCAAAACTTATTTTATGCTGACTTAGCTAAAATGTCATTTTGTGCTTTAAAAAAATATTAATTTAAGTTTTTTAAATAAAATAATTTGTTTTCTTCTTGATGTCATCTTCTTTGAATTTATCCACAAAACTGTTTACGAAATTTGCTATTTTTAATACGTTTTATTGCTAAAATATATATGCTGATTGTACATCGACTTCGTTATTTATCAGTTTAAATGTGGTTAGTGAATGTCATTTAAAATGTTTGTTAGTGTACTTTATGAAAGAAATTATCACTCGGAAAAAATTCTATGATATATATATAAATATATATTTATCCAACTTCTGTTCAATACACAGTGGAACTCAAAAAAATATTTTTTGTAGGAAGTTAATCATACTTAAAACATCTAATTTATTCCTCTTAATTCCACCGTGCTCTAACTCCCGTAAATATGTTCGGATTGTCCTGCAATTTGTATATGTTATTGTCGTTATCTATAGCATGTTCCCTATTTCAACTGAAGTGTGTAGCACTTATTTTACAGGGACACTCAAACGAATTCCGTTACATTACGGTCTATGGGGAAAAATTATTTGCGGTTTATTTTAATGATGTTACACAATTTCAAACACATTGCAATTGATATATATCACTAAGGTGCATTACAAAAAGCTTACTACAGAATAGTGTGTGTATAGCAGTCTTCGTTCATTTACAGAGACACACAAAAGAATTCCGTTATATTGCGTCTATGGAGAAAAATCGTTTGCGGTTTAATTAAATAATGTTTCACTATTTTAAACGCATTGAAATTTATATATATCACTAAGGTGCATTACAAGAGGCTTACTACAGAATAGTCTGTGTATAGCAGTCATCGTTCATTTACAGGGACACACAAAAGAATTCTCTACTGTCTGTTAAAAATAATTCCTGGAAGTGCGTTTTGTTTTAAGTTGCTGAACGCGATTTTAAATTTTACTCACTTTTTGTCTATTACTTGGTGTGTATAAATTCTGTATTTCATATACAGGGCAGCACAAAATTTGCGAACACATTTCCGTTTATTGACAGAAACTCCAGAAGTAGAATTTTAAACTGTCTTACGCGTTTCCAAACTAAACTAAAATTTAGAATCCTATGTAGTATATATACAAATCTATAGATCCTATACAGGGCTGAATAAAAGTATTCGGATAATTTTCCGAATATTGTATATGTTGGAAATTCCTGAAATTACGTGTTTAAATGTGTTATGCGTTTTCCAAATTGTTTACTTAGATGTGATCTTTCAGCTTATTAAATGGTAATGATTTGTAAAATAATTTTGGAAGCATTGGAAAGTGTTACATAATCTATGCTTGACGCATGATTTTTCGTTCTTGTTTTAAATAAAAATTAAATTTAAGTTAAAGTGTAATTTTGTTTAAAGTGATAAAAACATAATGCTAAAGGATTAAAAATACCTTTTAATATGTAGATGACATATGTTTCATGCGCTCTAACAGTGACTTCTTCAAGATCAAAATGATAGATAAACTATTTTTGCAAAGTGTTTGAAAATGATAACACAAATCATGAAATCACATGTCTAATGTAAGCAGCTACTTAAATTACTCAAACTGGAAAACTTGAAAATTATTATTTTATTGTTACTTACCCATCATACGTAGTATATATAGGGTAAGTCTTGTAATCGTTTTGAAAATCGAAAAATTTTTTTTGACGGATTTACACGTTTCAGACACTGGAGATTCCGAAAAACATATTTTTAGAAAAAATTTTTTGCCGTCCGTCTGTGTGTCTGTGTGTGTGTCTGTGTGTGTGTCTGTAAACGCTCTATCTCCCGAACAAATTGAGATAGAGACTTGCCATTTGGTATGTACTTAGTATGTAATAATGGGAAGAAGCCTATTTCATTTCAATAACCTCGATTAACCGGAACATTTTTTTTCGGACTCTCGAAATATTCGTTCTGATGAAAGGTATATAAAAATTTTCGAAATTGTTTATTTTAAGGAGTAAATATAAAAGACAATAAAAAAACATAAATTTTGCATAAAACATGAAGTCGATCGGATAATGAGTTGCCGAGATATTTGTAATCCTATTTTCCACACTCTTCGATTTTTCATGACCCTGTATTTCATCCAAATTTCACTTCAAATATATATTTTAATTGCAAATTTGACGCTTAATCAGATGCAATAAACCGCTAGTTAATAGGAGTATTATTTTTGGAGTTATAAGGAAAAACCTCTTTCAAGCAATTCAGTAATCGAGCCTTTTTATGACGTCATCAAGCCACGATTTTATTTGAATATCAATGCATTTTATAAGTAGTTTACACATTTATATTTTAATATTTTACATTATACATATACATGATGGGTAAGTATTACGGTGGCCCCCAACGTCTAGTTTTTTGTAAAGCATCGCGTGCCAAATTTATGTTATTTGTAAAGCGTTAAATATTATTTTTTAAATGAATAAATTTTTAATAAATTTAAAATTATAGATTTAAAACAATTATTATTTTTATTAATTTGAAAATTCATAGCAATTATTTAATAAAAAGTGTAATTAAAAAACCTAATGGCTGATCAAAATTAAATTATGCTTTTGGGTGATAATTAAAATGTGAATTATAACATTCATTTACTTATGGCAATACGTAAAACAGTTTACAGCTATAATATTAAATTTGATTATTCAAATATTCTGAATAAATATATCTACTGAACTTGAAACTAGAAACTGGCAAGTATAAGTTTAGTTTATATAATAGAATTCGGTAATAATCATGTTTTACGTTTGAAATGTCGTTTACATTTAAACTATTCCCCGAAAATACATTATCTTTATTTATATTAAATAATATACCTATCTTACTGTATTAGAAAAAAACCTAACAAACACAGAAATTAGTCGCTGGTCGCCACCGTAATACTTACCAATCATGGCTATGCATAATATAAATTATGAAAATAAAACATGTAAAAACTATTTATTAAATGCATTGCAATTCGAATAAAATCGTGGCTTGATGACGTAATAAACTTTAAATGCTGTATTACTGAATTGCGTAAAAGAAACATCCTAATAACTCCAAAATTGATAATCATATTAACGAACGGTTTACTGCGTCGGAATAAGCGTCTCATTTCCAAGTAAAATATATCTTTGAATTTATATTTCAATGAAATACAGGGTCATGAAAAATCGAAGAGTGTGGAAAAAAGGATTACAAACATCTCGGCAACTAATTATCCGATCGAATTAATTATTTATGCAAAATTTATGTTTATTTTATTTTATTTTATATTCACTCTTTAAAATAAACAATTTCGAAAATTTCTATATACCTTTTATCAGAACTAAAATTTCGAGAGTCCGAAAAATATAGTGTCGCGTAATCGAGGTTACTTGAATTCAATAAGATTCTTCCATTATTACATACTACGTGCACACCAAATTTCAAGTCTCTATCTCAATTTGTTTGGGAGACAGAGCGTTTACAGACACACACACACACACAGACACAGACACAGACAGACGGATGGCAAAATTTTTGTTTCTAAAAATTTGTTTTTCGGAATCTCCAGTGTCTGAAACGTGTAAATCTGTCAAAACTTTTTTTCGATTTTCAAAACAATTACAAGATTTGCCCTATATTACGTATGATGGGTAAGTAATAAAAACATTTAACTAATTAAAAAAAAAATGAAACGTTATTTATAATCATTTGTAAGACAAATTTAACATTAATTAGATGCACTAACGTGGCATATTATCTCTTTGAACTTTTCCATGCGTTCGTTTTAATCAATGCAAACTCATTTAAATGAATTAACTCATACAGGCAGTTTAAAGACAAACAAATGTCAATAGTCAATTTGAAACATCAATGGTTTCTTGAAAATTGTGTTTAATTATACATTTTCATTTAAAATTTACTTTATTCTGACTTATCTAAAAGAATTTAATTTCTGTGCTCTAAAAACATTAAATTTTATTTAATAGGGTAATTTGTTTTCTTCATGATTTCATCGTCTTTTAGTTTATTCCCAAAGCTACAAAATGTGCCATGTTTTATGCGTTTTATTTCTGCACCATATTGGGTGATTAGATATTGACTTCACTATTTATCAGTTTAAATGTGATTAGTAAATGCCATTTAAAATTTTTGCTCGCGTCCTTTTATGAGAGGAATAGCCAAAAAGACCTCTGATGTATTATACACTGCTCTAATTTCAGTTGATTGCACAGTAAAACTCAAATAAATCTATCTTCATGAATTAATCATTTTAAAACATCTAATTTTCTCCTCTTATATCCTCAGAGGGTGGTTCAGTTTGAAATGGCATAAGAAATTTTCGAAAATTGTGTCTAAGTACCTATTTGCTTTCTATTTATACAGAATAATTGTAAAATAATCTCATTTCATTGCTTTAAGAAAATATTAATTTAATTTTAATTAATAAAATAAATTACTTTCTTCGCGAATTCGTTTTCTATCGGGTAACATTTTCATTTCTATGCTTTGTGAAAATGTTAATTTAGTTTTTTTTTTCTTTTAAATAAAATAACTTACTTTCTTCCTGATTTCATTTTCTTTCAGTTTACTCACGCCACAAGGCTGTTTACAAAATGTGCGATGCTTAAAAGCCATTCCCTGCCGCAAAAATTATTAAAAATTTCTTTCATGCTAATTTTTATAATAAATAGGTCATACTATTGACAACACTGAAAAAAAAAACATCAGCTTTCTTAGTTGGAGAATTATAAAACTGTGACAAACAAAACAATAGCAGGAATGAACAATCAGTAATTTTTATCAAAAACGGAATCAACTGCAACAAGTCAACCACGCAGGCACCTGCGTGGTTTAAGGCTTCTTCTTTTTTTATATACCGCTGACCAGGCCCCTACTTGCCGAGCATAGTACTTAGCTTGACGGGTTAGTACCCTTTACAAAATGAATTGAATTTGTAAATTTTATTTCTTTTTGAGCTGGTCGTATCCTATCATATCTTGACGTCGCTTTGTCGATTAATTCTTGTATTGTTTTGATGTCGTATCCCCCATACTTACCTATTGTTTTAAATTTGTTTATTTCTGTGATTAAGAGGTCTCTTGTTTACATATATTAACATATTTTAAAAACTCTATGAATATATGTATTTATTGCAGCTATTTTGTATGGGAAAAGAGTTCTTGAGTAAAATAGCTAACAATAGCTATTCAAAATTAATATTTTTTCCTTTTTAAATATTAAAATATTATGGATAAATTATTTTCAAAATTAATTCTTTGTTTGCGCATTAAATCCTTTATCCAAAGAAGCTTTTCCTTTTATCGTAGTGTTAATTTATACCCGTTAAATATATCTTACTGTATTCATTTTATAGCAAAATACATATTTGTAAGTTAAAATACTCAAAATTAATTTGTTACTAAATTATATTCCTTTATTTAGGGTAGGTAGTTATTAATCTAAAAAATCTATTAATTTCCTGTCTAGATTTAATTTGATTCTTTTTTTTTTATCTCATGCATAAAATCTTATTCAAATAAAAATAAATAAGTCTTTTACTACTGTCAATTATTTCTAACGGAGATGCAATCATAGTAATATATTATCCTGTCGAAAATCAATCTTTATTTCGCTTAAAATGTTTTATTTGTAATTTAACTGTCGCATTGCATAATCACCACTCTTTCATTATGACGCAATTTCTGGGATATACAGGCTGTTTCACAAAGGACCCCTAACTTTAAAAATCAATAACCCGGAAACGGTGATAGGGAGAAACATGAAACCAGTAGTATGTTTATTAAAAAAATCGTAAGAATCTTATACATAAATCTCAAAATTTAGTTAAAAATAGCGCCGATAGATAGCGCTGCGATAAATAGGCGTATCAAAGTGATTCAAAAGGTGCACCTTTTACACAACAGACTTATCGCAAACGAAGAATGAAATTGTCATTGACTCTCTGCTGTATGTCACCGGTCTGTTTGTTGAAATTTTTTGAAAAGCTCACGAATTGTTTTCCCATCTGGCCTTTTTGAGACTTGAAATCGCGTTTGAAAACTTCTCCTTGAGGCAGTAGGACTCTGATTTAATCGGTGGTACTCCAACACAATAAACACACGTTCCTCCACGGTATACATCACTTTCGGAAGCATTTTCACTATAAGCTAATAGCGGTCAGATTTCAATGGTGAAATCTTCAACGGCAAGTCTTTCTATGCTTCTGAACTCTCTGTAGGGTTCTTAACGCTCTCAGCGCCATCTGTCGGTATTATTTTTAACTAAATTTTGAGGTTTATGTATAAGATTCTTACGATTTTTTTTATTAAACATACCACTGGTTTAATGTTTCTATCTATAACCGTTCCGGGTTATTGATTTTTAAAGTTAGGGGTCCTTTGTGAATCACCCTGTAAATGGAACATCAGTCAGTCCTGTAAACAAACAATAATAAATTCGATTATTACTTTTGAAATTACCCGTCCGGCGCCAGTTTGTATAAACAATGGCTCAATTTCTTTTATCATTATTAATCTTTCAAAATTTATTATCAATCGTCAATTAGAGCAGTCTTTTGGCGTCTTTATATTTTGAACCATATATGTAACTTTTTTTGTAACTTTGGCTTTTCCTTTAGTGAATCTTGTGGCTCGACATATATTGCTATTATTTGCTATTTTTTAGTCATTTGATCTCTGACTCTCGAGCTGAGAACAACTTAATCGTTGCCGAAGGCGGAGACCATCTCTCAAGAATCTCATGTCTTCACGAAATACATAATATTTTCCATGAAATACTCATTGTCTTCAATGTGTCCTAGTGTAGCCTTTTTGCAGGAGGGGAACGCTGCGATTTTGCATAAACGACGCATTTTCTAGTTACAAACACGGTCCGGTCCATTCAACGATATTCCGAAAAGTAATATTTTTATCTGGATGCAACCAAAAAAATTTTTTTTTTTACCCAAGTAAACACTATCACAACATGGAGACAGTAAAGAGCCGAGAATAGGAAGGTTAGGTCTGTAATCGGGTGCATACCCAATGTGTTTTTTCTAGCGAGTGAAATTTGGCGCAAAAATAAATACATTTCTTGTAACCAGGTTTGTTTTTCGCATAGTGAACACTTAATAGTATTCTTGATGATCATTTCCTCTCTGATTCTTTTTTCTATTGGTTGCATCTTCATTTTCGCGATTGTTTATATTACTTGGCACAAAATTTTAATTTTTTAAGATTGAGTTATGTCAAGGCTCCTATAGCAAAGAAATGCCGTGCTGTCTCCTATAAAATGTGATAAAGATTGGGTTAATTAAATATGTTTTTAATCATCGGGAGTGAAATGTTTTGCTTAATTAATTAAGTTATTCTTCTTTTAATATTACGTGAACGACATCACGGGCAACTAGTAATATATGTGAATAAAATATTAAACTTTAATAAATAATATCTCAGATGTTTTAGTCTAATTAGAATTTTAGTTATTTTAACTTTACCATATGGTAGAATACCTCATAACACCTTCACAACACCATAAAATAAAATAATTTTTGAGAAAGTGTAAAATAAATGGCACGTTCTTTCACTAAGCTCTTCAATTAATCTTAGATCAAATCTTATTCCCTTACTCTAAATTTCTCACGGAGCTGCGATTCTAATGGAATAACTACTATTTCAATACTACATGGAAATTCCGAAGCTTATACACCTGAGTTTAATTAGATTATCTAGAAAAGAGATAGTGATTATAGCAATTAGAATTGAAAAATCAGTATATTTTAAGACTTTTAATGCTCACAATAACTAGGGGATTAAACCACTCTGAATGATTTAAGTCCTGAAGAAAATGCATTTATTTTTCATTTCTGAAATATAAGCTTCTCATTTCTGAAAGAGGCTTTAAAAAACAAATTTAAGTTTTTCGAAGGAATTAATTTTCTCCCGATAAATTGCATATCTATTCGTTGCAAATAATTAATATGAAGTTTCCGTTTTCAATCATGTTCCAAGCACTTTGGAAAATATTTCAAAAATGAAGGATTATGTCTTCCAGAAACTAGTAATGAGTAAAAAATAATTTTAATGCATACACTGCAAATATTTATACACTTTTCAGAACACTTTTTAGAACACTTATTTTGTCCCTTTGTTTAGCAAACTTTTTGGAACAGTTTTCAGAACACATCTGAGACTTTCTAGCACACTTTTTGAACACTTTTGGGAACACGTTTGAGAACACTTTTCAGAAGACATTTTGTCCCCTTTTTCAGCACACTTTGTAGCGCACTTTTTGGAACACTTTTCAGAACACTTTTGAGAACACTTAATTTGTTCAGCACACATTTTGAACACTTTTGGGAACACATTTGAGAGCACTTTTCGGAACACATTTTGTCCCCTTTTTCAGCACACTTTGTAGCACACTTTTTGGAAGACTTTTCAGAACACTTTTGAGAACACTTAATTTGTTCAGCACACATTTTGAACACTTTTGGGAACACATTTGAGAACACTTCTCGGAACACATCTTCCGTATTTTATGGAAATTTTTATGTCGTTAAAATAAAATTTATAGGACCAAAAAAGAAAAATAAGATACTTCGTGAGGACAACCAGATACATTTCGGCATCTTTTTTTTCATTTCTGAGTGAGTTTATAGAATTTATCCAACTCAACCCGCTAGCGGGAATCGAACCCGCAATGTGCGATGTACTAACCCGATGACTTAGACCCCGACGCTATGACCCGTCGCGCTTTTCGCTCAAATGCTGTAACTTATTTGAATCGCTTTTTATGATACAAAAACTTGATATTTCATCTGTAGATGGATTTTTCCAATGTTTTTAATATTTACTTTTTATAATTTTCAATAATTTACTGTATTATTCGGTACCTTATAACAGATAAATTTTAATTTATTATGTATTATATGCATAAAATTTTTTTATTAAGAGTAGTAATTGCTTCTTTTTGAAACAGAACTAACTAGTGTTGAATTCAGACATTTTTCTCTGGGAGGGATTTCTGCTCGGGGGAGGGGGGAAAATTGCACTTTTTGATAGTTAAAAGTATAAAATCTCAAATCTTCCGGGGGGGGAGGATATTTTAATTTTCCTGGGGATAATGTCCCCTCCGGGCCACTCCCTGAATTCAACAGTAGTACCAACATTTTCTTTTTTCGAACATATACTTTTTTAAAATTATTTGCCTGATTATCTATTTATTAATTCCAATAAAAACATCAATTATCTTAATCAGACTCGTTTATTACATGCGATTGAAATATTTTTTTTTTATCTCTTATTTAAAAAAACTTACGCAAATAAACGATTTTATGATAAATTAAATTATTATATTTCAGCTATGCTGAGAGCTTTTGCGTACGGTTCTGTTAAACATTATATTTTTAACATTACATTAAAAAAAAAATAATAATAATTAATGACTTTGGGATAGGTAAATTTAAATATGGACTAACTGATTTAATTTAAATTAAATTAGTTTAATTTATAAAAATATGAACTAACGAAATAAATTAAAAACGTTATAAAATTAGAAACTTGATTTTTATAAAAGTAAAGAAAAAACATCAACTAATTTTATAAATTTAAGGAAAAAATTGTAAACTTTGTAATTTATAAAATAATAAATTTTAGCTAATTCATAAATTTGTAAGCCAAAACAGTTTAGTTTAATACCAATTTGCATAGCTATAATTTGCAGAGATATTATGTTATGAAACCTTTAAATAACACAATATTGCCTCACATTAATTAAAAAAGATAAATTAAAAAAAAAAAGTGAAAAAAAAACATAAATTTGAAGTACTATCAAGAAAATTTAAAAAATCAAGTAAATTTAATATCAAGTAAATTAAAAAAAATAAGTAGATTAGATTTTTTTTTTTTTTTGTAATTTATAAAAATAAAATAAATTTCTAAATATTTCATTAAAAAATATAAATATTGCTATTCTTTTCACAATAAATTGACATGGCCTCGGTTAGAATGAGCCAGCTGCTCGAGCCGGGCCAGGCCTGTATCCTAGAAGAACTCTAGTAAATATAACAATCTTAATTCGCATTTCAAAAAAAGCTATTTTTGTACTCAACCTTTAAACGTCATGTACGGAAATTGCACTGTTTTGCAAGAAATACGGACATTGTACTGTTTTGAAAGAAATACGGAAAAAATCCATTAAATTTACGGAAAACTTTCTGCATATTTACGGATGTGAAGTCTCTTTAACGGAACTAATGTCATTTACGGAAATTGTACAGAAATTTTGGAAAAATGAAACTTCTCCGTAAAATTTTACGGAAAATCTCTTGTATTTTCACGGATTTTTTTAGAGTGTATATCGTTCAAACGACAATCACTATAACGGTTCAATTGGTTGGTTGGTTATTTGTTACGGCAAATTATCTACGCCAGGGATATAGAACGGCGGGAGGGGGGGGGTGCCCTCCATGACGGACCTTTCTAAGGGATCCTAACCCGTATTTACGCAAGGTTCGAAGAAAACCACGGAAAACTCCGAACGGTTAGGTCGACGGGCGCGACAGTGGTTTGAACCCAGCGCCTCCTGTCTACCAGCTTTGAAAGCAGAACTTCTCAGCCACTGGTGGAGGCACTATAATAGGACCCTTAATATAACGAGCTCATGTGCGCTGTAAAGTAAATTTTAAAGTTTAACTTACCCAAGTAATAAAAATAATGATCTTGAAATCCGCATTGATTGCGATCAAGGCATCTTAGTAACAAAGTAGGTTGAAACAAATTGTCGTTGTAACAAAGAAAGCGATGATTTAACAAGTGCGTCCAAATGTGTTCCAAATCTGTTCTCAAATGTGTTCCCAATCTGTTCTCAAATGTGTTCCCAATCTGTTCTCAAATGTGTTCCCAATCTGTTCTCAAATGTGTTCCGAGTTTAGATTTAACAAATAATCCTGAGCAGAACACTTTCGGTACACTTTTCGGAACACTTTCTTTATAGCGGAACACATTCGGAACATATTTCAGTACACATTGAGGTAACTGGAACACATTTTTTGAATCAAAGTGTTCCAAATGTGTTCCCAATGTGTGCTGGGAATTTGCAGTGTATACAAGATAAATTTAAATTTGATTTCATGTATACATGAAAAAGCATAAAAAATATCTTCTTTTTATTCACAAGTTCATTCAAAGGAAATCATATCGCGCTATAAATATGCACTTTTGATATACGTATATGGAATTAAATAACAAATAATTGGTCGACACAGAGTGCTTTGTTAACTCTCTATTACACTATTTTCCTGTTTATATTTAAAAAAGGAACATTTCAAAAATATATTTACCGGAATATTTTTCACATATTGTGATGCCTCCCGTTAGTGGATGTGTGATTGAAATCTCCATTCATTAGTCAGAATACAGGTAACAATTGGTTTATTTATCATAGGAATTTTAAAGTAGCGAACACAGGTAGTAATGCACTACATATTCTAGTTCTAAGCTTTTATGCAAAAATCATTAAAGTGTCTTACATTTCTGGGTTAGTCTCAATACTAACACACATCTTGTACTGAATAATATTTATCAGCTTATCCATAGGTGGCTGTTATTTTATGCTTATCTAGTTTTCCCGCGGCTACTACGAAAGCTCTCTGCTGCTAATTCATGTTTTCTGCATATATTCTAAAAAGCTCTGTATAGCCATTTTTAAAAAACCTTTCTACAGATATTCTAAAATGATCGCTGCAGCTATTCTAGAAAGCTCGTTATAGCTGTTTTAAAAATATTTCTACAGATATTCTAAAAGTCTCACTGCAACTAATCCAAAAATCTCTCTTAACCCTTTATATCCTGAATTAATTTTCCAGCTACTTTTTAGATGCTCAGAATCCTCGATTACTCCCACCAGTTATTATTTTTTTTAATAAAGTTTTCCTTATCTAAATCCTAGCATTTTTGCGATTCAATTAGGTGAAAATTTCTCATTTGAAAAACCGGTGGTAACAGATTAAAAATTCTGTAAAAGACGCTCGTCGCGAAGGGGTTAAAGTGGTACTTATAAGTACCGTCAGGATAAAAAGGGTTAAACTTCCAACCGTTTTACAATATGTATTTTCTAGTCAATCAAAACACCCTAAGCAATTGCATACTTGTTCTTTTTAATATTTCGTCCACCATCGATTTGATGGATAATAAAAGAAAATGCGCTGCAAAAAACAGCAGAAGGGTGTATGAAAATTCTGTGTAATATCGTAGTTTCCAACAATTTCCCTTATCGGTAGAAATAATTAGGGAAAGTTACCAGTCAAAAACCTCAGAGCACCAATCGGTTTCTGAAATTAACGGAAATATTTATGAAATTCTGCCACCTTTATTTACCATAAATTTTGGAAAAGTTAACCCTTCCATGCATGGTGTAGTGGATCAGTTACATAGTTTTAGCGGATATATCACATGGGATATATTTTCTTTCTTTTCTTTTTTTGTAAATGCCCTTTCGTATTCCTTTGTATTCTTATTTCAATTCCTAGTATAAGGGAATGGTCACAGAATGCTGCACCAGATTGTTATAATTGTTATTTGTAAAATAAGTAACTGTATCAATGGTAAGTTGTGTAAATTTTCACATAAAAATGAAGCATAGAAAGTGTGTCTTTAAGAGGTTTGTTTTAGCTTTTAAATATTTTCATGAATTAAAAAGGTCTTTTGAAATGATTTAAATTGCAAAATGTTTATATACTTTTGTATGAATGAAGAAAATCGTGCAAACATGTTTGTATCTACCGCGCATGCGCGGCAGCGTATTACTGCTTATTGTACTGTTTATTACTGTTCATTTTACGGTATAATATTGGCAGCTGGGGTGTCAGTATTATACTGTAAAATCAACACTTTTTTTTTTGTAGTGATTTGCGGCAGAATTAATAGCAATGTATGTAAGAGGGGGAGGGATACTTTTCCTCAGAATTGTACATGTGCAAGAAATAAAGATATATTTTCTTTCTTTTTTTTTCTAAATGTTACTTAAAAATAAACAAATGTGAGGGTCTTAAATGGATCTTAAAAAACAAAATATTACGTTACAAAAATAAAAAGATTGTTTTTTTGGTTTCTTTGTTTTGTTTTAAGTTTTTATTACAACATGTTTGATGGAATCGATAATCACATAGTGATTCATTGAAAAGAGCCTAATACCGGTATCATGTATTGAATATTCAATGAATTTTAATTAATGAAGATATGAAATTGAGAATTTCCTAGTTTATGCTCTAATCTAACGCACGATATCATAATTATTCATGAAGTTTCCTATAATTTCCGAAATATCCAACGACAATTTGAATTTTAAACAAGTTTGCTACATGATGATATTAAACTGAATTGAAATATGTTTGTCTTTAATGAGATACTTGCAACATTTGAAAAATAGTCTTGTTTAAGTTAATTAATATTTGCAAGTAAAATCATACTGATGACATATGCATTATTTTGAAATGAATAAATCTTTTTGAAATACTCGTCTATTCAAATGTTCCTTGTAATGAAAGTTTTCAAAAGGGAAAGGTATAGTTCTTTGAGTCAAAATTTTCGATTTTATTTTGCATTTTTCACATCCCTTGCGTAGATTGTTGCCTTAAAGCTGTTTCATGATATTCCAATTACTTACTATATTTTTTGCTCGTTGAATGTAACGCTGCAGTAGCTTTCTACACGCAGCTCTACGCTCGAAGTTTATAGTGTCTCGAAACCCCATCTCGAAACTATGTTCAAAATGAACAGTCTTGAAAGTATTTTTTTCAAACTGGGTGACCATTTTTCTCGAGAACTATTTGACCGATTTCCTTCATCTTTTTAAAGAGAAAAATGAAGGAAATTCCTCTTTAAAGAATTCCTCCAATTTCCTTCATTTTCGTTTTTTCTGGAGCTTATACCACCGAAAAGATTTTTCATTGGTTAATTATTTTTAGAACTTGCAAAAATTAAAAAAAAAAAGGTGAAAAAATGACATTTCTTGTTTAAATAACCGCCATTTTGTCAAAAATAAACTTTTTATACTAAATGTTATGTTATAAGCTCTAGAGGTCTATAAGGTCGCCAAATTTGTTTCAGATGCTTTGTGACCTGAGAGAAATTTATTAGATTTTCATGTAAAATGATTATCAGCTCGAAAATAAACAACATTATTAATTTTTTTCCCTCTATCTTTAGTTTTTAAACAGATTTATGAACAACAGCAACTCTTAAAATTTCGCTAACCCATTTTCTAAAACCCAGATAAACCACGGATATCAAGGTGATTTCTTTTAATTTTTTATATGGATATTTTTGCTTCTTTCTTTTTTCTCTTCTTTTCTTTTCATTTTTTAAGGAGAATAATCATATACTTTTCTTAGTTATACAAATATATCTTATTGTTGGATTGTTATTCCATATTAAGCATAGGCGTAACTTGGGCTCTAAGACTAGGGGGGCAAAAGTCTCCAAGCCCTTTTGTAAAAATTTATACCCCCCCCCCCCTTCATCCCATCACCACGTACACACTAGAGATGAGACGGGCTCAGCCCGAGCCCAGGCCCGGGCCCGACACGGGCTTGGGCTCAATTGTTATATCAGTCTTCGGGCCCGGGCGGGCTCGGGCTCATTCTTTCTGAAACTGACAATTTTATTTATTCTCATATAGAAAAAATAAAAAAAACTTTTTCCCCCTAAAAAATGACGTATTCCATTTTAAGTCATTTTAATGCTATTTTGATCAGAATGAATAAAAGGGGAAGCAGAAATCATATTTTCCTTTTCCAGTTTTAGAATGCTTTAAGAGAAAATTTGCAATATTTGTAGATTTATGTGCGGCATTGACGTGACGACTGAGTCATATGGCGCCAATGGAAAAAGGCGCGAATAATTTCGATTTTCGTTTGTAAAGGTACGATATTTTTTCAATTGGAACGTTTATTTATTTTTAAGTATCTAAAGCAAAGTGAATACTTTCTTTTGTTTGTAGTTAATCAGCACTAGCTTAAGTTTTGGAAATTTGTAGTCTTCTATTGTGTGCGAGTCATAATGGCTCTTCATATGAAAATAACGTTAGAGATTCTATTTTTCATCATGAACTCTGCTCAAGTTAAAGCTCTGCTCTGAACATTTACGAAGTCACTCACATTCGTAAGTCATAATAATTGTCATGTATTGTTATTCCGATAAGAAAGAAATCGAAAAGTGTTTCCACTTTGTCTATAAAAGCATAGGATCTTTCAGATAACGGTGCCAAATTTTAAATTTAAGCTGATTTTCAAGAACACGAAATATTGTTTTAATTAAGGAATCAATTATAATTTACAAAATACACCTATTATAGGAAAAAGAAAAACTGCGTAGGAATAGTAATTTCTGCAAATTTCATTAATTTATTCATAAAACGGACTACATTAATGAGTCCATCAGGTTTGCTTGTTGGGTGAGAAAGTTATGAGAATCTTTTAAGGAAGTATATTTTTATTTCATACCAAACTTCTTTTTTGAAAAGATTAAATGTAAATTACCATAAAATTTAATTATGTGCTGCAGATTAACAGTTATTTTCATGTAAAAAGTTTTTTAAATATGAGATATTACTTTAAAAAAAAATTTAATATTATGCATTTTTTTTTTCGATATCGGGCTCGGGCGGGCTCGTGCTCTGATGACACAAAATGTTTCGGGCTCGGGTCGGGCTCCGAAAAGAGAGCCCGAACTCATCTCTAGTACACACACACTTAAATCAAATACTTAAAATTTTTAATATTTAAACAAAATTTTAAATGTTTAAAATAAATTAAATAAATTAAAATAAAAAAATAATAAAATTTAAATGCGGAAAAAAAAATTTCCCGCAAAAACCGAAAAAATACTAAGTTATACATTTTATGTTTTTAATGGAATATTTTAAAATATTGAATGTACGACCGTTATATCTCTTATGTCTGATGCAATGTTCAATTAGGAAATAGTTCAAACAAACTTAATAAAAATTTTCCAAAGCCTTGGGCTTTCAAAGATTTTTTTAAATGATGAGGTTGAGATAAATGTGCTCAAAACCTTTATTCAGTGTCGCAACAACTGATGGAAATTTATAAAGAAAACACTAGCTAGTGTTCTGATTGGAATGACTCAGAAATTTTGCTGTGCGACATTTTAAGGTACATGGAAGAATTTTAGATTAAGAATTTAAAAATTAATATTGTCCTTAAATTTCGATCTCTACCTCTTCACAACGTTTCAAGCAAAGAAAAACCAGAATGAAAGCAGGTGCACCAGTTATAGGTTAGGAATTATTTTCCACCACTATTTGAATACTGTTAAAAAGTTCATTCTTTTATACAATGAAATGAGATATCTAAATAAACAATTTAAAATATATAGAATGCAGTTAAATATCCATTTCCAAGTATTACTCTCCATGGCAGGCAGATAATGAATGCGGATTCTTCTGTGCAACGTTGTATATGATCTATAGAGCTTTAAACACACTACATAGTGAAACTAAAACTTATATCACTGGAAAACGCATAAAACAACTAAAAAGGTTTTTCTAATGAATTACTATTTATAGATGAACATGTATCAATATCCTTTTGTGCAAACATATATTACATGAATAATACAGTAAAATTTGACTTGATTAATGTTAACACAAATGCACAAGCAACAATTAACATCCATAGGCGGCAATATATCTAATTTCTTTTGCTCTGCCATATGAATTTATTTATATTCTATAAGTACCTTTGAATAATAAAATATAATTAAACTGGAAAATGCCTAACACAGTTAAAAACATACGTTAGGAATTCACGTCCATAAACTGAAATACTCCTCCATTTTATTCGTGCAGCTCTGCATACGATATTTAGAATTTATACTCACAACGTAATTAACTAAAATTTAGTTAATTTTGAAAATGCACACCACAGCTGAAAACGCTCTTCTAGCAATTATGGTTCATAGTCAGTCCTATATACTAAGTACATTACTACATGCTAGTTATTTCACACTCCATAGAAAGAATGTTGTAGACCGCCTCAGTGGCACATATAAATTTCATCATGTTTCATCATTATATCACTAGCTAAAATGCACCGCAAACGATTTCCCCCCTATAGACCATAATGTAACGAAAAACTTTTTTTGTGTCACTATAAATTAGCTATAACAGCTATTATCCTTCATCTTCAGTAGAGAATACGTTGTAGTAAGCCTCGATAGCATATATCTACGTTAGAGGTTTGCACAGGCTCGGGCTATGAGACTCGGTCTGGGCCGAACCTCATCTCGACTCTTTCCAGGCCGGACCCACAGGCCTTACTCTTTTCTGCAAATTCGGGCCAATCCAGGACAGACTTACTTTTTCTGGGCCAAGCCGGGTCTAGAATTCATTCCTCCAAGAAGCCAACACGGGTCGAAAATTTTACGCCCTATCCCAACCCGACCCGACCCAGCCTGTATGAAAATCATAGGCCCGCATGGCCAACACCCCCTATAATAGGGGGTGTGGCATGGCCCTAGCAAAAATCAGTAAAATGAGGTCAGGCCGAACATTTTTGCAAAAAATGCATATATTTTTAAATCGCCCTTATGCTACAATCCCCCTTTAAATCGCTCTTATGCTACAAAATTATTTTTAACGATATACATAATGTAATACATACATTTAAAGAAAAAAAAAAGATAATAATAAGGTACAGTGAAACTTCTGAAAAGGAAACTGTCTATGACTGAATCTTGTCTTAAACGGGAAAATGTGTTGATGCGTGCAAAATGAATATCCGTGCGAAAAGAATATAATACTTTTATAACAGACCTGCTAAAAATGGAACCTGTCTATAACGGATATTTCTTCACTCCGATGCGATTATATCTTAGAAGATGCATAGCATTTTTCAGATTTTTAAGTCTCCAATCCATGAAATCTGCATTAACGATAATTAATGATAACTCAGATATTTACATACAAATAGAGATTCATTAAAAAAATCAATATAGTTTACATGGGGACAAGCAGAAAGAAAACTAAGGGAGGGTCAGTATTTTGTTACGGATGTGCCTGTACTTCGCAGTTCAGGGCGCTTTTTTAAAAATGAAGAATATAAACATGAAAAAAAAAAAGATAAAATAAGCTTTTTTTTTTCAGAACTCCTCGTACAAGACAATTTTTAAACATATCAGCGTAAAGACCTATACAGAACAATTAAGAAGACTTGATCCCTTTAGGGGCTCCAGAGGGCTCCAGGGAGCTTGACCGCCTGGAGCCCCTGTATCAGATAAATTTGAAACACATAAACGCAAAAGAAAAACATAATGAAAATTAGTCTTCCACTAGGATTCTGGATGCAGAGCCCCATGCCGAAAGATTCTTAATCACTTATGAACAATAAATTTTACTTTTTTTTTTTTTCAAATCATCAGAGGTAAATGAAATTTAATTATCCTGCTACCCCACCCTTCCCGCCGGTACATATAATAGTTTACATTTTATTTTTATTTTATTTTTTATTTTTTGTAGATGATTTCAAAATATTACAATCTTAAACTCTACAAAGATAAAGTAAATTAACACGTGTCCCTGTAATTTATTAAACCAAATTAAATGTAAATATAACACAATAATACTGTTATTCAAAAGTTTCTTTAAAGAAATATAGAATATCACAAATTTTTAACTTCTATTTTTACGGTATAGCCACTGACTGACATCTTACACGACCCAGGAACAATGAAGTCTAAACCCGGCCCATGTCTTCAGACAAAACTAAAACTCGGACCCAGCCTGGCTTGGCTCAGGTCCAATGAAATAAGTCGCTGGTTTCAGGCCAGGCTCAGTCCCCTGTATACCTCTAAATTCTCTTCCCGAGGTCATGTTGGGCTCGCATTTTGTTTATTTATTCCTGTAAAAATTATAGTGATGTTCTACATTTGTTTAGCGAAATCTTTTGAAATTTAATTTGGTTTAATAAATTAGAGAGATATTTTTATAAATCTATCTTTTAGGTAGAAAATTATATTACAAAAAGCTATTGTAAATACTATTGCAGCCGTTCGGAGGAAAGCAAATCCAAAAAAAAAATTGGTATATTTTCACCAATCATGACCACCAGATCCCAAAACCACCCTCAGTTCAAATGTTGATTTATGTTGATCTGACATTTGTCATGCTGTAACTCTCTTACTTATGAACCGATATGGATGTGACTGAGTATGTGTATAGGACATACAAAGTTCTCGACCGAGTTCGTTGGCCAGCTGCATCAGCCATCTTGTTTCAAAATGGCGGCCAGTTACAATTTTTAAAATTTAAAAAGATATACAAAGAAATTATAAATTGAAAAAATACTAAATTTCCGTTAAGTGTTAGAACGTGATACAAGGATTCTGGAACATTTTTTGTTTTGGCTATATCGTAAAAAATGGTTGAGATATAGCAGTTTGAAATTGAAATTGTCGGGTGACTGAGATTTTGAAACAATCTGATATTTGTTATGCTGTAACTCTCGTATTTATGAACCGATATGAATGTGACGGATCATGTGTACAGAACATACGAAGGTCTCGACCGAGTTCGTTGGCCAGCTTCATGCGCCATCTTATTTCAAAATGACAGCCAGTTAATTTTTTAATTTTTTTTAAAAATTCAAAAATATGTATAAAAGATTATAAAAGTAAAAAGTTGTTTCGGTTAAGTGTTAGATCGTGATATAAGGACTCTGGAACATTTTTTGTTTTGGCTTTATCTTAAAAAATGGCTAAGATATGGCAGTTTGAAATTCTAGAATGGCTGACATTTTGAAACAATCTGATTTTTGTTGTACTGTAACTCTCATTCTGAAATTCGCATTCAAATTCAGTATTAACGAACACCGGGATTGAATCTTCTATAATCGGGTTTTAAGCATTTTAGCTTCGGGTGTTCGAATAAATTGAGTTGAATTTTTAAAAACTTAGTCTATAAAAGCTACCTTTCCCTCCAGGTACAGGCCGGAAGGACTTTGAAATTATGATTTTCTTTTATAATCTTTTTCTTTCATTTTAAACTATGTTGATTTTTCTTGCTGAATCTTCATTTGAATGCCATTGTCTAAGTCATTTTTCTTTAATCAGTGTTTATGTACGTAATTGTCTAAGTGGTCATTATTATTGTTGATATTTTGTATTCCATGCATTTCGAGCATAATCTGAAAATAAAATGTTTGCATGAGTAAAAGTGCTTTTTGAATCTTGCTTCAAAAACATCGGCATGTTTTCAAGAAATTCAGTCGTATAAGTACTATAATGCACAAGGTAGGTGAGTCGTGGTCATAGTTAAGCTTTGAGGATTTTTTATAATTTTCTGGTTGGGTGTGTGTGGCTGAATTTTTGCTTGTAAAATTTTACACTTATCTTTAACACATATCAAGTGTACTTTTCTTAATAAAATTTAATTACTTTTATAATACAATTAAAAAATTGTAGCTTGTGGGCCACCTTTGACGCCATAGTGTTCCAAAGGTGGCCCATGTATTAAAATCACTCTTAAAATGTGAAAAAATACTCGGCAAACTATTTTGCATATTAATATACTCTGATGATCCTATCTTTCTTTTGATATCTTTCGAGTTTTTCTTCTAAATCTCCTTATCTTATGACACGAAAAGACCTTAAAGCACTTTTTGTGCACGGTAGTTTACGGATTTTCTTCTGTGAGTTACCGACTTCCTTTGAGTGAGGGGTTAAAATTAAATGGTAATACGTTTTTTGTTTTTAGATATTTATGTAGAAATTTTGAAAATCGCCCTTACTACACTGATTTTCACATTTGTTTTCTAAGGTGGCTACCTTGGGAACAGTGTATGGTCGCCATTTGCACTATGTAAAAGTATTAATCTGATAAATTTCTTAGAATTGAAATAAATGTGGTTAAAGAAAAAGAAATAAGCTTTCAGAAAACGTATCATAACTGAAAGTTATGACAGTTATGTAACTGATTTTTAATATAAAATCATTGTTGAAGTTTGTTGAAGTGATTTGTATTCAAACTTTTTTTTTCTTTTTCCCATTAATGAATGGAATCTTCAGTTATAAGCGATTATTGTCTCAGTATGGCAGTTTTTTCCCCTTTCATGCTCTATCGCAACCTGAAATTCAGTTCAAAACGCCCACTTTGATAGAATTTTCTGAAAAATCTTTTGCCTTTTATAGAAAATTTGAAAAACAGTTAGATTACATAGTTTCTTAATAAGAGCACCTGTCAATGTGATACGTTTCTGAACAAAAAATAATGAAAAAATCCCTTCGAAAGAAGTCAGTATGGATTTGAGGACAGTTTCAATAAAAACCATGCTCCTAAAAGTACACATATGTATTCGTTTTAATGTATATAAATTATTATAAATATATTTTATATGTAAATATATTTTCTACAAATTGGGAGAGTTTTTTTCATTATTATCATTTTACCTTAATTTGCACTTGATAATTATAACTGTTATAATTATTCCTTGTTTTTTATATGGATACTCATTTATTTATTTCTTTAAAGTTAACATACTTGAGAAATTTAAAAGAGGTTGAAAGAACTTGTATGTTGTAATTTAATCATTGGTGAGATTTCAGAACTTTGTAAAATTAGTAACATTTAGTTGATAATTTTATAGGATTTAAGTCCCATTCGTACTGGTTTCAGATTAATCCAGATAATTTATCAATACAAAAATTTAAATCACACTGATTTTAATTTGTTTATTTTAATTGAAATGTTTTTAATTTTACACATTTTCAAAGTGCATTAACCTTAAAGACCCAAATGAAAATATTCAGTTTTTAAAATTGTTTTTATTTTGAAAATATTAACTAGAATTTTTTATAAAATTTATAGTATTTTGATGAAAGAATGAAGAAAAAAATTTCAAGTTTCCGATACTTCAATCTCGATTTCTCTAAAGATTATTTCTTTTTTACCGTATTCTTCAATTGTTCATAAGATAAAATACGAAATATATTTATAAATATGTTTTAGGTTTATGAATTTGGAAACGTCACAAAAATGAGCGAATACTAAAACTTTATTAGACCGCATATTTTTCTATTCCTTTGAATCTAACTGCTCGATGACTGCCTCATTGCAACTTTTCTGCTCAGTACATAAAAAACTTATTAAACAAGAAATCGTTCAATAAACAGAACTTGTTCCTCATATTTCTGTTACGATGAATCTCCCCAGTGAAATCATGTAAAGTTCTATGAGCACCGTTAATTACCAATCTATGATTGGCACCTTGAAATAGGGGACGATAGAGCTGGGAGGGTCAGAGAGTTGTATTCATATTATTCCAAGGTTACTTTATCCTAAAGAAAATGACAATGGTCACAGTTGACACAGTATCCCATCGTATCCCACACGTGCATATAAACAACTCAATAATGGAAAAGAGAAAATAAGATTAAATTTTCTGAAAAGAAAAGAGCAGGGAAAATATTTTTACTTGAACTTTGACTACGGCATTAAGAATTTTGTTAAGAAGAAAGATAGACATTACTGCTATGAACATAAAAAACATAAATTCTGGGGCATTTTGATTTATCCCCTATTTATTCTAGTTCGCCTTCAAGATAGCATATAAATGGTTAAATAAATAAATAAAAAAAAAATGAAATACAAAACTAGGCTTTAAGCACAAAACAATACAAAAAACTGGAGGGGCAAAAGATAAGTCTTGCCCCTGCTCCTGAAAAACTAGGGGGGCACATGCCCCCCCTTGCCCCCGCCAGATTACGCCCATGATATTAAGGCATGAGTAAGTGATTCCTCAAATAGCAAATAATAAAAAAGTTAAAAATTTTACCTTTATGTCATGTGAATTATTTATTAGGAATATATTCTTCTTAAGATGAACAAAACACATTTAATAGATGAAAAATATACATGGAATATAGCACTTGGATAAATACTTGAAGGACAGGATCAATAACAAGAGAATTCTTTAACTGTTTACAAAAACAGAAATATGAAGAAATACTTTAAATTATTTTCAGCTTAGTTTGGTGAAGTATTTAAATGTTTATTCCTTTGGAATAAAATGGTATTAAATAGAATTTTCAGTCCTATTGTGCTTGCAACATCTTACAACATTTCACATCAACTAAGAAAAAGTCTTCTGGGTTTAGATGGTATTTTTTTTAAGTATTTTTGGGTGCTGTTATCTGGTGGCATTTTCTTGAAACAAAAAGACATTTTTCTAAAACTTTTTGATAATGGTCATACAAAATATAGATAAAAGTTTAGATCACTTTATTTAATCGATAATTACATGCAAAATCTTTTAATTTAAAAATTTATAATATAAATTAAGTAATTAAAAAAACATCGTCGGTTGTTACATTTTATTTACCCCAGTCCCAATATTTTGAAAAAATAACAATATTTAGTGTTTCTGATTTGTTTATTTATTTATTTATTTATTTATAACTACACGACTTTTAAAAATTTTCATTAAATTAATTTTTTTCAGTCTGATTCTAAACCCCTGAATTTATACTTCGCTGTTTGCAGCTAACGATTTATAATAATACATATTTTTTAATTACTTGAATTTATATTTTCCATTTTCACACATTACTTATTTGTTAAATCATGAATATCAAGATAATTTAGCGTTCCTGTACGAATATTTTTCCTTCTTTTTGTTTTCCCTCCTTTATTTTTCCCTTTTTGCGAAAAATAATCACATAGTTATTTTATTCAATATATCACTTTTGATAATGGTCATACCAAATATAAAAAAAAAAAAGTGTAGACTAGTTCAATTTATTTAATCGATAATTACATGCACGATCTTTTAATTTAAATAATTTTAATATAAATTTAGTAATTAAAAGAAAATATTCTTGGGTGTTAAATTTTACTTAATTATAAAGCATTCGAATAAAAAAAAATACAAATTATACAACTTTTCCTCCTGAATTAAATACGGCATTATTAAAATGAATTATTGCCAATAAAATAAGGAAAATCATCCTGTCCGGAGTAGGTTTCGAACCGACACGATGATTGGAACAGAGAAGCACCACGCCTTATACCACTCGCCAACCCCTTTCTCGTTCGACACTACTCTAAAACTGGTTAGGTTCTAGATTTAATTTTACTCATGCATAATATTTTCGTGTGAAAAGTGGATTTGACGAAAATAACTTTTCGTTTTAATTTATAAGATGATTATACTAGGACAATTCTTTTGAAATTGTCCTAGACTATGGCCTAGTGTATGGCAAAAATTATTCTTTTCAAAAATATTATATTCTATCTCATGTGCACAAGTTATTGAGCTGTTTAAGTACGTGTAAATATTAGCATTAAAATAAAAATGAGACATTTAATCGTCCGTGTAACTTTCATTGTTATTGCAGAAACGAAAAAAGAAAGATTGTAACGATAGAAGCATAAAATGCTGTTTTAAATTCGTTGGAAAAATGAAAAATTGTAGTAAAAAATGGAGGGTTTTTGCTTTCTAATTTGCATTAATGAGGGAAAAAAAAGCTATTTCTTGTTTTACAAAAATATATTTAAAGTGTCAAAGAAGATTGTATTTTTATTCAAATTTATGTAAATATGTCGATAATATATTACATTTTCTATTCTAAGACACAATGAACGTTTATCTCAACATAAAATACAGTTAAAATTATTTTTAGGATATATTCAATAGGGTGGAATAAAAATTAGTTTTTTGAAGCAAATTTTATTTTATCAGCTTTGTTGCGTTAATTTTGTGTATTTTATGCCCAAACTAGTAGAAAGCCTAATTGAAAAATTTCAAATGAGAGCATTAATCTGAAATGTTTATGGTATTTTTTTTAAATCACAAATTTCAGAAGTAATAATTTTTTATATATTATATTGATATACAGGGTGTCTCAAAAGGTCGTTTACAAACTTAACATGCTGGTCTGTCATATCATGATGAACAAGATTTACATAGGAACTTGTGTTCGAAAATGCAAACTGTGACCGCTAGAGGGCGGTGAGTGCAGGTGTGGAGGGGAAGAATGAAAAGATATAGAAAGAGGTATTATTATGACTTTTATTAAAGAACATGGTGGAACACATATGTTTTCTTAAATCTTGGGAATCTATTCGTTTCTGAAGATAAAATACATGTTTTTGGAAAAGCAGACAACTCGGATGAGGTGATATTATATTTTCGTAAACTTTCTTGCTAGATCAAGAAATATTTCTCTCTTTTTGTTTATTTATTTTATATTTTTTGTACAGTGTAGAGTACACTAAAACAAGCAATTTCATATACAAAATCTGGATGGTAATCTTGCTGTTGTATTTTGCTATCAAAGAAAGGAAATGATTTCCACAATATATTTCCCTCGACAAATTTCTTTAGATATTTGTATCAGAAAAAAACTAAAGCACGTGGTTTTATTCTCATTTATTGATATGTAAAACTAGTCGCTGGGGGCCACCGTGATATTTACCCATCTTGAATATGCATAATATAAAATATGAAAATAAAACATGTGTAAACTACTTATGAAATGCATTGCAATTCGAATAAAATCGTGGTTTGATGACGTCATAAACTTTAAATGCCCTATTACTGAATTGCGTAAAAGAAACATTATTATGATTGTAAAAATGATAATGATATTATATAACGGCTTATTGCGTCGGATTAAGCGTCTCATTTCCAATTAAAATATATCTTTGAATTGAAATTTGGATGAAATACAGGGTCATGAAAAATCGAAGAGTGTGGCAAATAGGATTACAAATATCTCGGCAACTCATTATTCGATCGACTTCATTCTTTATGCAAAATTTATGTTTTTTTATTGTCTTTTATATTCACTCCTTAAAATAAACAATTTCGAAAATTTTTATGTACCTTTTATCAGAATGAATATTTCGAGAGTCCGAAAAAAATAGTTCCGGATAATCGAGGTTACTGAAATTTAATAAGCTTATTTCCATTATTACATACCAAGTACACACCAAATTTCAAGTCTCTATCTCAATTTGTTCGGGAGATAGAGCGTTTACAGACACACAGACACACAGACGAACGGCAATTTTTTTTTTCTAAAAATATGTTTTTCGGAATCTCCAGTGTCTGAAACGTGTAAATCCGTCAAATTTTTTTTCGATTTTAAAGCGATTACAAGACTTACCCTATAATATGTATGATGGGTAATTAATAATTCAGCTTAAAATAAAAATTTTCGTGAAACTCATATTAAAATGAAGATATGTAATCTTATTTAAAATGTGTTTTAATGATACTATTATTACATTGTGCTTTTATAAAATTAAATGTGCGGATTCGATTTAAATTATATAAGAGGAATAAAAGTATTAAAGGAGGTGAAATATAATAAAATAAATTTATATACATATATATACAGGGTGGTTATAATATAAGTATCTCTATTTTAGAGCTGTATGTAGCTCGAAGGAATAACCCGAATAAAACCAAAATCGGTACACATACTATTCGAGAAGGGGGAAGAAGAATGAAACAATAATAATAAAAAAATAATTGCAATAAGGTAGTTTATATTTCCGCTATGGATTATACGGATTCCCTATATTCATTGCTAAGAAAAAAAATAATTAAAGAAGTAACTAAATATTTTGGCATTAAATATTTTTTATGGAAAAAATATGATTGATTAAAATGTACTATCTTTATAACACGATGCTTCATCACACACACACACACAAAATGTTTCATAACACTACACTTTTTTAATATAACTAAAACAGCTCAATCAATTCAATCAAGCTTTTTTTCCTCTAAAAAAAATAAATAATAATACCGAGCAAAAAAATAAAATAAAATAAAAATAACTGAAGTATTTTTTATTGCTCTTATTTTGGCAATAGAATTAATAAAATCATCTCAAGAATATATATATATATATATATATATTTAAATAAATAAATATGTTATTCGTTTATATATATATATATAAATTTAACATTTTAAAAAAGAGACATTTGCTAGAAAATTCCGAAAGATGTGAGAAACTCATAGGCCATACAAAACTCATCATCTGCTTGTTACTTATTTATGAAGATGCAGTTAATGAAAAATATTACTTTACTTGGAAGTTATCTGACTGGTGAAACTGGCAATATATAAGCTACAAATTTTGTTAAAGTAATCTCAATATTCAAAACTAGCACAAAATAATTTCATTTTATGACCTAATTTCTAGAAAAGTGAGATGTCATGTTTTCTTTGTATATTTCCTTTTTAGGCACTTCAAACGAAGAAGCTTATGCATTTGATAGTTGTGTGTACGAGGGACATTCCGAAAATATGGTTAATCATTTTTTTTAAAGCAATTTTTCAACTTTTTCCCATCAAAGCTAAAAAAGTAAAATTTAATTAAAAGTTTCTGGTTTGAATCGGATTAAAATTAGGTGGTATATAATATATACCACCGCCCCTCAAGGGATTAAAGAAGATGGTACACCAGGTGAAGCAAACAATCGCCATAAGAACCCACAACCGTTGCTGGTTCAACGACGGAAGGAGCGTTATTGGAGGAGGAATGATACGCAGAGCCAATTAAAATCACTTCGTCGCAGAGCGCCGAAGATAAGAGAGTAGTAGCAGCAAAGAACTCTATTAAAAGGTCTTTGGTAGCAGACCGGCGTGCCCGAGGTTATTCGAGTACAAATTTCACCAAACTCAGGTCCGCCATTCGACGAAAGAGACCAGGGCTCTTGAGTGAAGGTGTTGTGCTTTTGGATGACAACAGCAAGGCTGACATCAGATTCGTCGCTTCGGATGGGAGAGATTGGATCACCCGGGCTACAGCCCCGATCTTGCCCCATCGGACTTTCACCTGTTCCCTGCATTGAAAACCGCAGTTTCGGGACGTCACTTCCAAAACATTGCTGAGGTAGAGCAGGCTGTGCGACAATTCCTTACATCGCATGGCACTGAGTTTTACCAAAGTGATTTCTTCAAACTGATTGCACGCTATGACAAATGTCTCAATGTCGGTGGCGACTATGTCAAAATAGCACAAGGTGTATAGTTCGTGATGCCAGGGTGTATTTTGTCTTTGCAATAAAGTTTCCGTGTGGAAAAAATTGACGAAACTTACTTTCGGAACGTCCCTCGTATGTGTGTAATTTCCTCAATAACCACTGAACGGATTCGAATGTAATTTTTAGAATGAATGTAACCATACAATTCGGGGAAAGGAAAGGTTCAGGAAAGGTGTTAAACTATAAATAGTTGTGGTATTGTGTATAGTATTTTAGAGAGACACGTCAAATTTTCCAATATATGATTCTCTACTGCGCGCCAAATGTGTAGTCGTAAAGGCTGAAAATAAAGCCCGTTTTTTACCTGGGAATAAAACGGGATTTTCGAAATTGTAGTTAAACGTTTGCACTGCTGGAAATTAGACCTCGTTTTAAACCTGGGAATAAATGGGGATTTTTGAAACTCTAGTTAAACGTGGGCGCTGCTGAAAATTAGAATGGCTTTAAAAATAAGAAACTGGCGACATACGGCCTATAAAGTTTGATTGGTCGAGAAGATTTTGGGCAAAAACCTGGTGGTCGTACCATTATCGCAAAGCAAATATTTGTTCACTTCTGTCAGTCGTCTAATCTAACTTGTTCAGGCGAGTATTGCCAAGTTGTGGAATGCGGGTTGCCATAATTTCAGCGCCTTGATTGTCTTAAACATCTTTATATGCAGTTATATGGGAAGATGTCTAATTTTATCGACGAGTTAAGTGCTGACGGGAAATTTCAGGTTCAAAATCTTCAGATGTTCAGAACAAATATTTTCGAAAAGTAAAGTCCCTTACCCTCCTAAGTAACAAAATAATATTGAAAGAACTTCTTTATACATTGACAATAACTTAATGACATGAAATATTGCCGCAATATTGGGGTGTTTACATTTTGTCAATGCTGTCCCAATATTGCCAAGAAATATTTTGCCAAGGTTTCTGCAATAGTGGCATTTTCGTTGGAAGTATTCACGATAAAGTGCAATATAGGCACTCAATATAACCGATATTTATTTTCTACTAACATAAGAACTTCTTAATAGTTTGAATCGAATTTCCTACAAGAGGGCACACTAATGAGAAAAATAAATTTTGCAACTACTGTTCTTCAAAACTATTTTCCTGAATAGTATTTTTTGAAGATACAATAATAGGTATAAATGATTAATAATTGTTGTATAGTTATTCCAGATTATAAGGGATACTGTCATTATTATTTACTTATCTGAGAATTCTGTAGTTTTATTGCTATTCAGAACATTGTCGAATGTTCTATTGAATTACTCTGCTATTTAATTGAATCACTCATTTCAAAAACTACATAAGTCATAGTCGTAAAAAATTTCAGGAATCAATTAAAACTGCGCTATGCACAAATGCCAGATTTTTAAAGAACCTTTTTTCGTTATTTCCTTAAATCTTTAAATTTGAGAGTCTGTTAGCAGTTATTTATTTTATAAGAATTAAAATTAAATAAAGTGAAATATTAACTTTAATTTTTTTTCGACTTGCGTGGATTTAATGCCTTACAAATGGTACAAAAAAGAAGTATTAATTTTCTTCTTATTATTATTTTTATTATAAATATAATAGTAATATTCGTCTTATTATGTAAGATTAAATAAGATTATATTCGTAAATAGTGATATTCAAAATCCACAATCCTTGGCACTTATTCATAAAAGCGCATTAATTGCCCATAATACATGAAAGCACATTAAAAAATACAATTGAAGAAAAACTGTAAAAGAATAATACCATAAATAATCACAATTCATCATTAAAATAAAATACATATACATGCTAAAAGTGATTATAGAGCACATATAAAAAATATTAAAAAATCTTTTTATAAACAAACCCACTAGTTTCGTACACTCAGTAACGGTGACATTATCAAACTCAGTAATGATAAATAAACTATTTTTGCATAAAATTTCCAATTGTGCACTTGATAAACAAATATAGCAGAGCCAGACATGGCAGAACCAGACATAGCAGACACTATTTAATATCAATAGGCTTTAATAAAAATGATCTTCCATAAGTGTGGTTTATTGTATACTATCTGTTTTAAAAACTTATGCAGCATCTCACGCCAAATTCCAGGTAATTCACAAAAGACTGTTTCTTTGCAAATGATGTCGTTACTCATATACATTTCTATTGCCTTGTGGATAATGTATGAGGTACAAAATAATTAATAAATTATTTTACTATTTTTAAATTTAATCTGAAAATATTTTATATTGTGTAATCTAGCTAAAGCTGTAGTTTTCTTGTTGTAGTTGATATTTATTGTATGTTTTTACATGCTCGTTTTAAGCTTTCTATTCGTCCTTTCTACATAATATTGCAATGTTTCATCAAACCCGGTCTTTGATCAAGGCCTAATGGATCAATCTTCCTATACACTATTTTTCTTAATTTTAAGGAGAGTTTTCGAAAAGATAGATATGGAATATCTACTGTTTATATTTCAGTCTTTCAAAGAACCTAGGAGAAAAAGGTTATCGTACGGTAGAGATCTTGGAATTTTGTTCATTGATGTTTCTTTTCTTCATTTTTTATCCATGTTCAGGATTAATCTATTTCTAATGCTTTCTTTAGATTCGTTATTTCTTGCAATATCATGGATTTTATTTAATTCACTGGTTAACGGATCAGAGAAACGGAGAGTAAAAGCTCTCTTACTAAAATGTCTAAAAGCAAAACTTTGTAGGAAAAAGGGACTTTAGCATTTTGTGGGATAGTAGATTGATTGGCTATTGGTTTTCCATGAACAGTACGTTCCATGCCGTGGTGGGTTTTGATTAATGGTACATCCAAATAGGGGAGAATTCCATGCTGTTCAACTTCCAAAGTAAGCTTAATTTTTGAGTCAAGGTCATTAATCTGATCTAGAAGTTATTAAGTAAGGTATATTTATGATGCCATTATGATGAAGATATTGTCTACGTATGTGAGCCATTTAAGAGGGGTATAATGAAATTCATTATAAATATTTGCTTCTAGAGGCCGTAATATAAATTCAGCTAATAAGTCTGATATAAGGAAACCCATCGGAGACCCATTATTTGGTATACAGATTTTATTGTCAAAAGTAAAGTAGTTAGTATTATAAGACTACGAGCACATTTTAATGTGGTTTTCATATTTTCATTAATATTCTTCATGAAATCGGTGTAGTTATTCTTTCTTATTATAACTTTATTTTACAATTTCACTCACATTTTCGACAAGGTATATATAAAAGGATAAGATCTAGACTGGCTGTTAAATAATTTTCTGTAATCTGGATGATGTTCAAACGTGTTTTGAATTACCTGGAATTTGGCGCGAAATGCTACATAAGGTTTTTTTTTAGTATAAAATAAATCACATTTATGGAAAATCACTTTTGTTAAAGCCCATTGACATGAGATGGCGCTCTGCAATTTCGTGATATTTGTTTCTCAAGTATACATAGTTGAAACGTTTATGCGAAAATGGTTTATTTATCATTGCAAACCTTGAGAATATCACCGTTATTGAATGTATGAAACTAGTCGGTTTGTTTATTAAAATATTTTTTAGGCCTTTTTATATATCTACTGTAATCTCTTTTAGCACATATACATATATTATTTTATAAACTGTAAATACAAAAATATGAGTAATATAAAAGTTCGAATCTAAAATTTCGGTACGAATATGTTCCCTAAAAAAAGCACAGGAAACTAGACAAGTATGTTTAAAATATTGGTTTACAAGAAACCAAATATATAAAAAGGAAGAAAAAATAGTTTTTTCTTTTTAAATCCAGAAAAAATTAAAACGTAAAACTAAAGTGGGTTTTAAACTAAAAATTATCAGTGCATGAATTACATGGAAGTTTTTATACCAATCGCTACAACATATGTGTTTTAAAAATTACCACATAATCATTCTTGACGAATTATATCATATGTTTTGTAAGGAAAATATTTAAAACAGATATTATTTACAGATAAGTGTAAAAAATTCAAGAGCCCAAGCTTGGCATCAAACAATAGCGATGTTGTCAATAGTGTGATGCTTTTTACAAATATTACAAGAGTAGGAAAGTGGTAATCTATCAAGAAGTATTTGGATATTTACCGAATATTTAGGAAATATGTACCGAACGTTTAAAAAATATTTAAATTCTCCAAATAAATTAATTTTACCAAAAGAAGTTACGCAAAAATATCTGAAACAAGGAAACAAAAATATGGTATCCATTTCCTGTTTAAAAATTTTCTAATTTTTTATATAACACACAGTAAACTGTCAAATAACATAGCGTAAATTTATTTAAAAAACTAGTCGGATGTGCCAATCCCAAAACTTTCTTCTATCTGAGTCATGTTAATACTTCAAAATTCGCTGTCACATCGACAACAAAATCAATATTTTTCGTCATTCTGTTGTACGTTAGCTGCTTGCGAATCGTCGGGTACCCGAAATGCGATCAACTAATGTATACTAAACTACGAAAAGTCCTTCTGGCCTGAATCGACAGGAACAGATAGCTTCCCTATTTCTTGGTTTTACGATTTTATCTAATTTTACTGGAAAACATGAAGGTAAAATGCGTGGAACCTAATTAAAGAAGATTCAATCCCAGTTTTCGTCAACATTGAATCTGAATGAGAATATCGCCAAATCAGTCCTCTACAGCCAAGTTGCCTTCATTTAGGGCAACCTATTTTGGTCACCAAATTTGGCAATATTTCGCCAACCGTCACCGAGTTTGGCGAGAATTTGACGTTGGCGAATATAAATATATAGTGATAAGCATATAATAGGATCAATGGTTAAAACAATGAAAGATACCACTTTTAAAACTACATGTGACACTTGGCACCTCCTAGGGGTGAAAGTCTAGTCCGACTGGTGACACCCCTAGGGGAGCCAGAATAGAAGGCACCCCTAATCCAGAGTGCTCCAGGGGATGAAATAATGATACCCTAGGGGAAGCAATGGCACCCCTACTCGTGCCCAGCGGCACCCCACAAGGGAAAGCATTCCCAATCCATTGTGCACAGTCTCCCCCCCCCCCCTTGTCTAGCAATTGTATTTATTGTTTTGAATCATGAAATACAAGGTGTTGATTCATTTTCACATTGAATTCAGTAAGGAAAATGATAAAAACTTCAAGATCACTAATAACTATTGTAATTTAAGGCATTTGACCACGTTTGGTTCTTTTTTTTTTTTTTCATGATAGATGTAATATCATATTTTTAAACTCAGTTTAAGTAAAAATACCAGGTGTTCAAGAAAATTGGTAACATGGTTTATTTCTGTATACTGTATTCGAATTATCTACCTTCTTAAGAAATTTTTTCAATGTACATTATTTATCTATCTCTTATAGTTATCTCTTTGTCAATTTCAAAAATTACTTATTAACAAGTATAGCTGTGCTGACTACCTATGCACATTGAAATAATAAATGCCAACTCTGGTGTTGATTTTTACATTTGTTCAAAAAACTTTTACATATTTATTTTTTAGGTATTTGTGTAATTTTTATAATGTATCAAACTGATAAAACTGCTATTTTTATTTATGTTACACAATTTCATTTTATATTACTTTTAATCAACTTATTCAAATAAATGGAAACATTGTGCAAAAAGCGTGCTATTTTGACATAATGAGAAAAATTTTTAAGCATTAAATTTTATGATATACTTATTAGTTTCTTAATTTGTGTCTTTTTCAGTCTAGATAGCTTAAAATGCTCCGAACTTTAAACAAACTGATTATGTGAGGAGAAGTGTAGAAAATCATTTCTGATACTTAAAAAAAAAGTTCCCCTTTACAAAAAAAATTCCTCTTGATAAAATAGACTCTTTCATAAAATTCCATTCCATAAAAACATACTCTTCATTAATTATTTTTATTTTGTTAGGTTTTAAAATGTATAATTTGCAATGAAAACAAATTCACCAGGAAGGAAAACTTTAACAGAAGGATTTAAAGAAGTTATTATTATTAAATTCTTGGTATGAATTTGAGTAGCTGGATTTCATCTTTTGTAATAAAATGTTATTTTTCACAAAAATATAATAAATTTCACAAAAACATGATAAATTTTTCAAAAATAACTTTTACTTTTCACAAAATGCCCCCCCCCAAAAAAAAAATAAATAAATAAAAAATAAATAAGCTGCATCGATCCCTGATATAACTCATATGCAATGTTTAACTTAGCTGCAATAAACTAATCAATAATTCATTCTCTCTTTTGAAATTTATACAAAGTTGGAATTTGATCATATCATATGTAGGTAAATATATAGGAGATACACCAGGTGTTAAAGATGTTGTGTTTTGTTTAAGGTTTAGAAGTCATTTTACTTACAACTAAATTTTTTAATAAACGTTTTTAACTTTAACTCTCAGTCTAAATTGTAAATAGATATTTTTAGCTTGAAAACAATACAGAGTTATGTTACCTTCAAACTCGTTAGTATTTATTATAATTTTTTTCTATTATTGTTATTTTTATTAAATGTAGTGTAGAGATATTTATTTATCATTATTATTTTAAGATGCAAAAAAAAAAAAAAAATTTTTTTGAGCAATGCTAGTTAAATATATTTACAAAACTCAATCATCTAAAACATTTTTATATCATACACTCATTCAGTCACACTTTGAAATGTTTCAGTGTTTTATTATTATTATTATTATTATATTACAATACAGGAGACTCACAAAACATTTTTCAAGGTAAGACACATTTATAAATCTCAAAATATCAATTCAGGAATTGCGATTTATTTATTTTGTTAATAATTCATAATATGTAATTAGGCATATTTTTATTTCTTCATTTCATGATCAAACACAAATTCTAAACAGGAAATCTCGATAATAAAAAGTATTTGATTAATAAAAATAAATTTAACAACTTATGTTTCAGCATTTTTTTATTATTATAATGCATCATTAAATTTATTTCTGGATGATTAGTAATAAAAATTGATGCGATAAAATTCATTAGATAAAAATATTAATAATACGAAATTATTATAAGCTGTAATAAGCTAAATCATAATTTAAAAAACAAGTAAACAAGTGCTGCGACGTAATTTCACTTTCACGAGATAAAAATCTGAACTTTCGACATCAAGATTCTAATGTTTTAAAATGCCTTACTTGAAAATAATGTATTGAGCCATTTATGATAATATAAAACATATATAAATTATATATAACAATAATAAAACATAATATACAAAAACACTGAAACATTTCAAATACCTGTATTTAAAGTGAGTGATATTCCCGAGTGAATGTTGCAATTGTAACTGCTGCCTTGTAACTAAATGCTTTCAATAATTGAAAAGTTTTGTTGATCTGTTTATTTATTCGCCATAAATGGCGTTATTTAGTATTAATCGAAGACTAGAATATAAGGATTCTATTGTCTGCGGTATTAATAAGATTGAAATATCATATCACGCGGCACGTGTTTGTGTACGCTGCGATTCTCAAAGTCAGCCATTACTTTTCTCTACTGTTTACAATCTAACTGACGCCGCCGAGGAGAAGGGGGAACCCGTCGCATGCGCATGCTCAAGCGCCAGTCTCCTTGTCGGGTGCCAATACGCCTGGCACAATAGTGCCTGGCACCTTAATTCGCTTCAAACACACAGTGAGAGGCGATTTGGAACCCCAAACACATTTTCAAGCCTCGATGACACTTTAAGGTACCAACTGGCTCCGTCAAATCACCTCGAGGTCCCAAATGGCACCGGTTTGTCAGCTCCAGTTTTAACAGTGAATTTGCCGAAACCGTGTTAGCTAATAAATTAAACCCGTTTATGGATGAATTCTGCTGTCTTGTTTGAAAATGTCAGCCACCCTAAAATTTCAAACCGCTATATCTCAGCCATTTTTTAAGATAGAGGCAAAATAAAAATTGTTCCGGATTCTTCGAATCAAGGTCGAACATTTAACGAAAAAAACTTTTAGAATTTCTAATTTTTTTGTATATCTTTTTGAATTTGAAATCTTTAAATGGCTATCACAGCGCCCCCTTTCGTAGAAATGTCCCCAAATTCTAATAGAACCTGCTTGCCATAGCCAAAAACATAGAAAAAAAAAGTGGTTCAATTTGAAGCATAACTTCATACACTTTTCGATGATACAATGAGGACGGACAGACGGACAGACAGTCATTTTGTAAAAACGTGTTTTTCGGAATTTCTGACCCGTAAAACGTGTAAATCCGTCGAAAACCGGAAGTCGAAAAAAATTTCGATTACAATACTTTCTTCTATTATCGATAGAAAAAAGTAATAACCACTAAAATACATTGCGAACTTAAAATAATAGATAGCTTTACTTTACAATTTATTATATAATCATCTGAAAAACAAACAAAAAACAAACCATGTTACAACAATGAAATTAAATTTATTAGTGTTAAGCCACGCTTTATAAAATACACCAGTTGTCAACATTCTCACTTATGAAAATTTTACACCCAAAGTACGTTCAATTTAAGACTAAGCAAATGGAATACGGTGTTTTATTTTCTTATCCATACCTTCAGGTATTAATTATCTTCTCTATTGTGCTATTACATCTATTTATATTTAATGAGAACAGCATACTAGGAATGATCATTTGTAGAAGTATCTTTCTGAAAAATAATTGATTTGTGTTATAAAACACCTGGTTACTAAAGTAAACCCAAGAATAAATAAAGACTCATATGCTAACGTTAAAAGAAGTAATTGTTTTGTTCTACAGCATCATATAGACCATTATAAGAAATGGTTTCAGTAAAACATAATCTTGAAATATGATATTAAGAACGTAAAAGAAAATATTAAATTGATAGATATGCTAAAGTAAGATATCACAGTGGTACGTATTTAAAGATCAGAATATAAAATAAAATTAGAAAAAAAAATGCCGTACTGGGGAAATTGACTTATACGTTGGAATACTTTTTTTCATTTTTAAATTGCTTCATACTAAGCTAGAATTGTAAAATTCCAATAATTGTTTCATACTACTGCTTTATACTTAATTGCTTCATAATTTTTAAATAGTTCCATGATTTAAACATCCTTCTCTTACTTATATGCTAACATATATACATTTTTCATCCATCTTATATGTATATACAAACGTAAAAATAGATTTTATACAAAAAGTAAAAATAGTTTTTTATAAAACACTGTTTAATAGGAATTCAATGTTTATCTTAAAAATCCTGACTAATTTCTTGACTGCAATTCATGTTGTTTAACAAATTTCCATTACTATACGTACATTTGGTGTGCGCTCCGATTATAGAAAATTCACCTCTTTTATTTATGCTTCTTAGAAAGCGCGAAATAGTGAATTTATTGAAAATATATTACTTTCCTTTTTAAGATATATCAACAAGAAAGAAAGAAAGAAATCATTATTTAAACTACCTTTACAGGATTTCTAAATTGTTTTTAAACTGTATATTCATAATTTAATTAATATTAAGCTATTAATTGATAAAATCGTATTATTTAAAAATATATATATACTACTTATTTTTTAGTTATGATTTATTTTCCATTTTTTAGTGTTTAAAATATTTCATAGTTGGCAGTTTCACAGTCAATAGGTTTATTTTAGTAAGCGTGGTTCGGCACATAATTAATACCACTGTGGTATCAAATACATTTGTAATCTCCGGCAGACTAATGGAAAACCCCCTTAAATATTGCTTTATTATTTTATAATAAGGTTCTAAAATATTAAAATGTTTTATTGTCACCGGAAACACATATGTACACAATTTTTTAAATTCTAGTCTATCAGGAAGTGAGTGAAAAATAGATTAGAAAATTTATTTTTACATACAGGAACCAAGTTAAGGTAAATAAAAAAGTATGTTACCTTACATACATCCATGCAACAAATTTAAATGTATTCAATAGTTATTAAAGCTTAATTTCTCAGCAAATCAAAGTTGAGTGACTAATGAATAATCTTCGATAACACTAGCCCACAACACAATGATTGTTGCAACAATGTTTTTTTCCTATCGTGACATGGCATTTTTTCGATAATTGAAAGTAAATTGGAACTCTGTCACCTACAAAAAATATCGAAACGTTATATTCAATCACATACTTGTTGTTCTTCAAAATATAAAAAATTATACTTTACGTTTCAGTTATGGAAACTGCGTAGTTATAAATAAAAATACAATTGATTATTTTATGTAATTTGGTTACTAATTAGTTATTTTTTTATAGATAATTTACATATAAAGGCACTTTAACTAATATTTCTAAGTAGAACGAATTATTTCAATCATTTGTATGCTTTTCAAGTGGGCGTCATTTCATATAAGGGATAATGTCAAATGATATCAAAAGCATCTGCTAATAAGCTCGATCAGTAAAATAACGAGATTTTAGATTCTAAAAAAGGTTAATTTCCCAGGAGATTTTCATGCTATGTCACTCTTGCTTTTTCATAGCCTGTAATGTTAAAACAGTCAATATAAGGGGCGATATCATAAATATTTCGCCAGTCATAGTTATCTATTTTTTTTATGATGGTAAGTTTATGGAAGAAAATGGTGAAATGTAATGACTAAGTCATACTGACTCGATAGAAAGTGTGTCTCTTTAATAAAAAATATTCAATAAAATTTTATTATATTTTCCCAAAAAGATAGCTTGATAGTGAAACATTTGGAAATGAAAGATGTGGCAATGTAAGACTGACAAAAAACCTACCCTAAATATGTGTGTAAAATATAAAAATTTTGCTAAAATTTATATATATAAATATAAATTACATTTTTAAAGCTGAGCAGCAGTTTGAAGCTTTCAAAAATCGAATTTTCTTTTTCATTTTCTGATTGTCGCTAGCATATAGTCCAAAAAAGATTTTTTGAAATTCTAATAATTATAAAAATTAAAGCGATAAATATACCTATCTAATATATTGCCCGTATTGAAAATTTTAAACTTCAAACGCATTCCTCTAAAAATGACATTTAAATTTTTTTTCACTTGGACGCTTGAATTTCGCGAGAATCGCTCGACCGCTTTACTTTAAATTTTATAACTTTTACAAGGGTTTTAAGGCCATTTTGATGGGGCTAAATTGAATTTGTTTTTGATAATGTTACCATCTTCACAAATATTAAAAAAAACAAAAACAAAAACAAAAACAATGAATAACTAAATTAAGTTTAAACTTGCACTGCTGTTCCTAATTGCTTTTCTGACTAACAGGTGACTGTTTAAAGTATCGCCCTTACGGATACACACTCTATTAGGTGCAATAATTGTGCAGTCATCTACTTTTTGCTTTAGCTCAGGAAAGATTACTGGAGTAATATATCCGCAAGTTTATTTCATAAAGGATTGAAGATAGCGAGTTGCTGTACGAGGCAAATGTATTCAGCTTTAGATGTAGTTTCTAAATATATAATGGTCATTGAGGGTAGGGTTGGGACAGATGTTCAGTTGATGTGAGTGATAGTCCTTTAATATGTCATCACGAGTGATTTCAGCGAAGTGTTATAAACAAAAGGCTAAATTTCTCTTTAACTATAACACCCATATGATTTATGGCAGGCTAATTCCAAAGGTAATAGAATGAAGAAGGGTTTGATAAATTTGATCGATTGTAGTTGGAAGGATATTTGCGATATTTTGAGATACAGTTAGAGATTTACAGTTAGAGATTTAGTTAGAGTTTACAGTTAGAGATTTTGGCGACAATTCGATTTACACTTCGCGAATGGTTCAGCAGTAGTAGCCCGCCATTAAATAAAGATTCCTGATGGAAATGAAGTCAACTTGATATCCCCTTGATTTTTTGAAGCTCTTTTCAAATATTTATTCTTCATATTGCCAATTTTACACTCACACATTATCTAAAAAAACATGGTTAAAAGTTCCATAAAAACAGTCCTTCATTATTAAAAATGTTAAAAAGTTTCACATAAAACTGTCACCATTACACAAAAGGGCTTTCACTCCGGCTAGAGCATCATCAGTTGAAACTTTCAAGTATCCTTCTCCTCGCTATATATCTGATTGGGGGTTAAAGAATTCCCTTTATTCGCATTCGATTCCCTCTTTTTCCCCCTCTTCTTCCAACACCTTTTTTCCAGCGGCAATCAAGAATTGCGTGTACCATATCATTGCAAACGTCAATACCTGTTGTAATGTCAATTGAATACCTGTTTTAATGTATTTCCAAATATGTGCTTATTGTACGTATAGGTCTTTAAGAAACCTTATAAATTTGGACTTTCTCAGTCTGGACGAAGACTTGACGCCTTTTTCTTCTATCCACCATAACTCTTAAAGAGTTAGAGAAAGAACAGAGCTTCTATGGTGTTTTATGCTCCATGTGGGCTCTTACATCACACCATTTCGTATGGCAGTATTAGGTCAAACTCACCCTGTAGAGAGTTTTCAGGCATTCTGTATATATTGTACTTTATGTTCTAACTTTTGATGTATTGCTTAACGAAATATATTAATATACCATTTACCATATACTACTAAAATATATATATATATACCTATTTACTGATATATACCAGTTATTATTCAATCGCCATTATCAATCCCAATTACTACTCAATACCAGTTACTATTCAATGTTATAATTATTGGGAAAACTTCCTTAAGTAATCTCTCAAATAACGATGAATGTTCAAATGAAGATCAATCAAGAAATAGTCATCCCTGATAACTCGAAAGTTAAAATCATGTGTTACAGCGCAATGATGAAACATGATTGCATATCCTCACATAATGGAATGCACCAAAGGAAACTCCCAGCTAATCGGAACATTAATGAATTTAAATACTTACGCGTGCGATATAGTCCAGGGGAAATGTACCAAAAAAAGGCGTAACCTTACAAAAGGTCGGGTAGAAGATTTTTTTTTTCTGACTTGTATATACTGAGGCCAGCATGTAAAAAACGAATTATCCAACAAAATTTCTTAAGGGAGAATTTTCTGTGGCCAAAAAACAACAAAAGTTTGAGACATTTTTTGTTGTTTTTTAAATATCTCGAGACCCGTTGTCGTAATGTATTATTTGTATATTACAATCTTAAAGAAGACAAAATTCTCTACAGCTTTCATAGTTAAAACTTTTTTATACACTCAATAGGAAACGCAGTACGACATTTCAAAATTAAGACAATTTTTTCAATTTCCTTAAAAACCGTGAAAAACGTAGTTTTGTCCCGATGTTTCTAATGTTCCCCACGGATTTAATCATGGATGTCAACTTCTACATATTGATAGCTGTAAATTATCTGTTATTTGCACACCCTCTTACGGCCTTTCAAAAATGAGGCTATGTTTCCAACTTACGTACCCGCTGGTTACAGAGAGAGTGGGTATGGGGAGGAGCGGACGGGCGACAAACAACTACCTGGGAAAAAGAAAAAATACCTCTAGAGCAGGGGTTGGTTGGTACAAAATATGGTACGCGTACCAGTGCATACCAGTACTGGTACGCGAAGCTCAGGCTACTGGTACGCAAAAGTCCCATACTGGTGCATGGAATAAAATACAGAATGCATCATATTACAGTAACAGTATATGAATCAGTGTGCCAATATGTCATTAAGTATTGTAGGTTTTTTTCCTATACCAAAACACTGTATTTTGATATTATATGCATTGCTAAAATTTAATGGTGATAATACTTTTTACTTGAATGTTATTATGAAGCAGTCAATCTTAGTACCAATTCAGTAATGTAATCATTCATTTTTAAATACAATAAAACCTGCTATGACGGAAACAGTTGACCGAAGATATATTTCGTTTTAGTCAGGTTCTTTTTTTAGAGGTTTTTCTATATTAGCTTTACGTTTGTTACCTAGGGGTACGCGGAAGTATGAACTTATTATTTAGTGGCACGTCGGTCTAAAAGTTTGGGAACCCCTGCTGTAGAGGAACACGATCCTGATATAACTTCTATTTAGGATAACTGAATACTAATAATCCTACAACAGTTGCCATCAAAGAGACAAAAACATTGTTAAATATCCCGTAGAAATTATTATTATTAAAATACATTTTTTCATTTAGCTTATGCAGTCATATAGCGTACCTTACTTTATTGTGTAGGGAAAGTGGACTTGAATGAGGTAGGGGATGAATGTAACAACAGAAATGTTTATATGATCTACAGTCATAAATAACTTGGTATTTCATTTGATAAATGGTAGCACTGAGATCATTCAACAGATATAGTTTCAAAACAGTACATATTACAGAAGATTAGAATATTCCACAAAGTGTATTTTTCAACAACCAAAGTAAGTTTCTCTGTTTGAGCTATAAGGCATTTGATAGATAAAATCTTAAAATTTTATATATTTTTGCACGCTAAAATGTTAATCTCTTGTTATATTTATATAATAAAAGTGGAAAAATATTAACAATATTTACTAAAACTAATATTTTGAACAATTTTATGAAAATTGTGATCCGAAATATTTTATTGATAGGATTTTCTTATTTTACAATAGATATAAATACATAATATTAGTTAATGAAATAATCTACTGTCATTTTTATTGTAGGTATTTTATAAGATAAAAGTATTTGTTACATAAGATATATTTATTTTTTGAGTTCCTTCTTTTATATGGAACTACAATTCAATGTTTGCTATACTTAAAACAGTAAAACATTAAAACATTTGTCATCAATAATTGGTAAATAGAATATACCATTGTACTATAGAATAAAATGTTTATGGAATAAAATGAACAATATGTATGCATTATAAAAATAATTATTAAAATTAAACACGATTTTTTTTCATTGAAACTGACGTGCCAATAAGTTACTAAATGCTGAAATATTCTTTTAAACAATACTTTAAAAATAACAATTGTATATATTTAAAGTTACTGTCTAAATATGAAAATTGTCTCAGTCATCCACACTCTCCCCTACTTGCTAAATTATGTAGATTTATTGAATATAAAATATGTCTGTTGTGATTAAAATGAAGAAGAGGGTGTGTAAATAATAGATACTTTTCTGTTGTCACTATGTAGAAGTTGACGTACATCATTATATACGTAGGGAACATTGAATCATCGGGACAAAACTACGTTTTCGACGGTTTTAAGGAAATCGAAAAAAAATTCTTATTTTTGAAATGTTGTACTGCGCTTGCTATTGAGTGTATTAAAAAGTTGTAAATATGAAAGTTGTAGAGAATTTTGTCTTCTTTAACATTGTTATTAACAAATAATATGCTACGACAACGAGTCTCGAGATATTTAAAAAACAACAAAAAAAGTCCCAAAAATTTGTTCTTTTTTCGTCACAGAAAATTCTCCCTTAAGAAATTTTGTTGGATAATTCGGTTTTTCCATGGTGGCCTCATCATATATAAGTCGGAAAAATAAAATCTTCTACCCGACTTTTTGCAAGGTAACATGTACATTTCCCCTGGAGTAATAACTTTTACAGACACTCTCAGACTCTTGAACTAAAAGCTCACTTCTAATATACAATATCTCAAAGAGAACGGAGCAAAAATATTAACGCTCCTATAGATGTTAAAGATAAACATAAATGTATCTTTGTAATTGTTAAACGTAAATTAAAACTTTTGTAGTTAAAAATGAATATTTTTATTTAGCATTTAATTAATTATAAAATTATATTCTTTTCCTAACAAGAAGTGTGAACCAGTTCGATGCAGTTGATACATCTTAATATAAATGGATGTACTACTGGCACCTGGATTTACTTATACTCGTAACTATTTGGATTAATTCACTAAATTGGATTTAACAAGAAAAAGATTACCTGGTCATCTCTGAATAAAAAAAAGGTAAGTGCAAACTTCCTTAGCTCTATTTATTAAAGTACATTTTATTTTGAAAACTTTAGAGACACCTACTACTGCCGATTAAGCACTAAAACACAAATAATTTTATAAGAATAATGGCTATAAAATATTATGAATTATAAACAAGAACACATACTTCATACCTTTATTATTGGTCAATGGATGCCACCCCCTTTTTTTAAATAAAATTATTCACTGCATCAGTTTCCTTTTATTTTGTCGAACGCTATACGCACTTTACAGAATATTACGTTTATAAAGAAAAATAAATATCCCACTCATCTATATTTATTAAGTCCTTGTATTATCAAAAAGAAATAAACAGAAAATAAAACGAAAATGATAATGATTGTAAGCAGAAAAAATTCTTTTAAGGCGTGGGAGTTGTTTTGATGGAAAATAAGTCCATCGTTATTGTTACTGAGAAAAAACATAATACCGTGTTTATTGTAAAATAAGACCTAATCGGAAAGTAAGCCCTAGCATAATTTTTCAGGGTTCTCGCAATATGAATCCTATCTCCAAAATAAGACCTATTCTAAATATAATTTCGGCTTTAAAAATGCTCGTAAATATGATGAGGCATTTAAATAAAGTGTATTTAGTTTGAAGTAGGAATTTTAAAATCCAATTTAATTTTTTTATAGGTAATATCATGAATATAAAGAAAAAAAAATCCCACTTCCCACTTTTTCAGTTTATTACTTTCTTCTTTCTTCACAAGAAGAATATACTGGTTTCATAAAAAATTCCAACGTATTTATACGTTTTAGAAGGTTTTGAACACGATTTGACTGTTTTTAGAAAATGTCTGTCTGTGAGTCTGTCTGTCTGTCTGTCTGTGTGTTGCAAAAATTTTGTGGACACTCTATCTCAAGGACTAATGCACGAAATTTAATAAAATTTTAGATTAATTTAGACCTTGATATAAATTGATCCTGATTAATTTTGGTGTAAATCGCCCAACAGGCGACGCTGCTATGCTTCATATTCACGATTTCCACAATAGCTCTATCTCAAGAATTAATGCACACATTTTTATAACACTTCAGATTCAATTAGTCGGTGACATAAGTTGTTTTTGATTAGGGTTTAGTGTATGCCGCCCAACAGGTGTCGCTGCTATGCTGCATTATTCACGATTTTTAGATAGCTATATCTCATAAATTAATGTAGGGATTTTCATCAAACATCAGATTCAGTTAGACGCTGACATAAGTTGTTGCTTATTAGGTCTTGGTGTAAACCTCCCAACATGTGGCGCTGCTATGCTGCATTTTTCAGGATTTAAACGATTTTAGCGATAGTCATCTATGAAAAACTGATGCATGGAATTTAATAAAACTTTAGCTATACTTAGACTTTGATATAAATTGGTGCTGATCTATATATTCTTTTTTAGTGTACATCGTCCAACAGGTGGAGCTGGAAAGCTGAAATTTTCACGATTTCCCTCGTAGCTCTATTTCAAGAACTAATGCACGGAATTTCATCAAACTTCAGATTCAGTTAGACATTGACATAAGTTGGTGCTGATTAGGTTTTCGTGTAAATCATATAACAGGTGGCACTGCTATGCTGCATTTTCGGATTCTAAAATGCATAATTAAAAAACTACGCTTTTTGAAATCTTAACATGTATGGAATAATAAAAATTTCTGGATTGGAACATCCAACTAGTTCAATTTTATTTTCGATTTCTACAAGGCACCATTTTTATGGGCGGTAAAATTTCATCCTTCTGATATCAGTCTCTTTGTTTTGGTGTCAATAGATTGAACAATTGTTGTAAATAAGATCGTTTTTCCCAAATAATCGGGCTCATACGTTCAACGTTATAGCTTCGCCAAGACGTGTGCTCTTCCTTAGGCATTAAATCTTATTAAAATGAAAATGAGTATGTTTTCTTTTAAATATGACATTATATTTACACACATAAGTGTTTTTCGTCTTTCTGTATCTAAAACTGAAAATAGCCACAGTCCCCTGAAAATAAGGTCTAATGCATGCTTTGGAGCAAAATTAATGCAAGACATGTACTTATTTTCAGGGAAACACTGTAATAATAATATTAATAATAATATTAATAATAATGGTAGTGGTAGCACTAGTAATAATTGCTGTTTTTGATTATGATGATAATTATGACGTTAATGTAGATGCTATTACTGCTGTTTTCGATCGCATATTTTTCATGAACAAAAAGTTTAAAAATTGAAAATCCCATTGAAATGTATTTTTTAGTTAAAAACCTGATTTTCTTTCTTTCTTTCTTTCTTTTTTTTTATAGATTTACAAAAATATTTTTTTTTTTTACACAACACATACTGAATACATGAATTAATATCAATACAAACATCAATCATTATAGACACAAAATAATTTCTGCATTTCTTTTATTGAAGATAAAATATTATTTGAAACTGTATTCTTTACTTAATCTCTTTGCTTAGGGTTTCAGATAAAAAAGTACTGAATTCCGTCCAAATATAGTTATTAGTTGCTTTTATTATGAAAGATACTCACCAAGAAATAAATGAAAAAGATAATAAATGTAAACAACGAAAAAAATCTTATAAAAAACGAGATATCAGAGTAGTTTTAATAGAAAATAATCTCCCTAAGATTGTTTCTGCGGAACTGAATTCTTTGTTGTCTGTCTATGTTATTGGAATTCGTTTTAGTAAAATATATTTACTACTTATGTTTTCTTTTCTTTGCTTATTGAATCAGTCGTTTCCTACATAAGACACGGATTAATAAAACTCTGCTACACGCAAATGTTAGATTTTTTAAGAAATTGTTTGTAGTCAATATCTCTAACAAATTAAAATTTGTCTGTCTGTATTCCTATACAAATCCCTAGTTAAGCCAGAATTATGAAGTGTTACGTACATGTGTATTAAAACACGGCCGAGGCAACTAAAGTAATCCGGAATCGAAATAAATTATGATAAATTTTTTATTAATAAAAAACCACCAATCTGACAGCCGTTTTCTATCAGATTTAAACATTTTTCATTATAGCAGTTGCCAACAATTAAAAATCCACAATAAAATCCTTTCCATAATATTTGATTTTCTATTCAGAGCTTTCCACGTGAAAAATGAAAATCAAATAAAAAGTTTCGACAGTTAAAAAAAAAAAAGATGAATACGGCGTCATATTGGAAGTATAATAGATATTTTCAAACATTTATCAATAATACAAGGATTATGAGTAAGTACAGAAATCAGGTTAATATGATGTCATTAGAGAATTAAAAAGAAAATGAATATGACGTCATATTGGAAGTATAACGGACTTTTCCAAATATTTGACAATCATAGAAAGAGAGTATTAATATGAGTTAGTACAGGAAGCAAGTGGATATGACATGAGCAGGTAAATATAACGTCATATAAGTTTGAGGAATGTATTGAATCATAATAAAAAAACATATTATGGAAATACTGGCATATTTCAACATTTTTAGGTTCTTTGAATTTTGCTATTTTTAAATGTATTCCACATGTATATGTTTGTGTATGCGTGTATATTAGAATTTCTACAAACTTTTAGGTCCTCAGAACTCATTCTCAGTGAAGAACTGAAATAAGTATTTTAGATTAAAAAAAAAAGAAAAAGAAAATGCAAGGTCATTATATGGGATGAATGTATCATGTCACACAAGATTACTTTTCAGGCCCTCCAGATCCCCCCCCCCCCCAATCAGATACTCCAATTTTTAAGATGCAATGATTTACTAATGGATGGAGTCACTCTTGGATTGTCTGGAGATTTCCGACAAACATTGCCGGTCATTCTAAAAGAAACAACGACGGATGAAATTAACAAATGCGTCACTTTTTTGGAGGCATTTGCAACTAACTAAAAATATGACAGTTCATCTGAATGGAAACATATTGGATCGTCAATTATCTTAGCATTTGTTAAATATGGGGAATAGATTAATACCGCTTCATCCAATAGCTGGTCTGTTCAAAACCAGAGAAGCATTTTGTAACACATTTGTGTCTGTTGAAGAACTCAAGGTCAAAGAATTTCTAAATATTCGACATTTTACATATCATAAAGGGCTTTGCGAACGTGCGATTCTTGCACTAAAAAATTATAGTGTAAACAGCATCAACTTGAAGCTTCACGAAGAATTACCTGGAGTAGCTGTATTGTACAAATCAATAGATACCGTTGCTGAAGAAAACTTTGAAATGATTGTTTTTCAGTTCGTTCCATCATGTACAATTCAAAGACAGTTTTACTTTTTATATTTTATTACTTCAATGATGAATGGAAACAAGCTGATTTATATAGCTGAATCCTGATGAATTTATTGTATACATTTATATATTTTTAGATTGGGTTTTCATTAGATTCATTTGTATAACATTTCGACTGCTTTATTTTATTATGATTTTTATACAACATGTTTAATTTTTAAATTGATTTTTCTAAATAAACATCCTTAAAATCCCGGACAACGCCGGGTATTTCAGCTAGTATTTCTTAAATCTTTAAACTTGTAAGTCGTTATTAGTTACTTATTTTATGAGAATTAAAACAAACAACAAAAAAGACCTCATTTTGGATTATGTTGTTTTTCCCAGAAATGAGATTACGTGCCGTTTAATTGACACAAAATAGGTATTAATCATAATTTTATTATATACTAGCTGACCCGTCCGACCATGCCCGGGTTCGGTTTAAACATCTGAAATATACATAAAATAAGACATTTTTCTCCGGGAGGGATTTAATGTTGGAGGCCCTCTGCCTTCGGCAACGTACAGCGTCTAATTTGTATGATTTTATACTTTTAAGCAAAAATATATTCAAACGAACTAAGGGACCTCGTTATAGTGATTGTCTATTTAATTTCTGATAGGTGATTTAGACATATTACACTTTCAATTATGACCAAAAATTCTTTTGGGAAAACATAAATAATAATACAAAAAATTAGATAATCTAAGTTGTTATTCATAATAGTTTGTTTTATGTTTTTTAAGTTTTAGATTATGAGTGAAACAACAAAAAAAGGAACTTTCAATTATTTTATACTAGCTAACCCACCCGGCGTTGCTCGCGGGCAACGTGATAATAACATTAAATATACCCCAACTCAGTGTTGAATGACTTTATATTTTTTAACGAAAATCTATTCTAACGAAGGTAGCCAGCCAAAATGCCTGAGAGCGATGTGGGATGGTGGCATTGCCTTCATCAGTGTATAACCTCAAATTTGTGTTATTTTATAATTTTAAACGAATATCTATCCAAACAAAACCATAGTTGAGGTCGTCTGTGTCTTTGGCAGCGTACACCAAGGTGTGCTACGCAGTATCCGATCTGTTTTTGAAAACGAGCCTCGGATTTGTATAATTTAAAACTTTTAAATGAAAATCTTACCAAACGAAATAACGGGCCTCCTTATAGTGATTTTAGATTAAATTTCAGACTTTTAGATGTATTACAAGTTCAATTCTTACCAAAAAATCCCATTTCCTAAAGACATGTTCTGCAGCAAAATTTTCCGTAATGTACCTTTGCAATATAAATAACTGAAAGGCTTTTTCCTTTGTTTAACTCATAATTTAATATTTAATAACCGTAAAGCAAACTATATTAAATAACAACTCAGATTCAAATGCGGAAAGTTTTTCATTACTTAATGCAAAATTAAGATGTATAAGGTAGTACTTTATAACATACTAGCCGGTCGCTTCCGAGTGGGACACAGATACCTTCTGCAGCATACAGCCTTGATTTCGTTTGGGGCCCAGAAAGTGCATTTTACAAGGAAACATAAAAATATACATAGAATATAATACTTTATTTTAAATTATACGAAAATAACTAATAAAAATATAAAAAAAGCACGTAAATAAAGATTTCGCGACATAAATAATATTTTTTTTATGACCCCCCTGTCATAGCATTTTTTATGAGCACCCTGAACTGCTCGGCTCTGCCCATAATTATCTAGGGGGAAGGGAGAGCTTTCAGATCTAATAAATAAAAACGGTATTGTCTAAGATACATGGCGATCATTCTAAATGGGCACTGTGGTTTCACGATCATAAATGCTTAATGCGGTGATCAAAATAACGGGGCCTTGTGTGTTTCTCAGCCATATATCGTTGATATAGCGATCACTATAACGGGCTTCAGTTATTTTGAGTGCATAAATCGTTTAAACGAAATCCTTTTAACAGGGCCTCGTGGTGAAGGCAATGCACGCCTGTAAACTGATTATACGGCAATCACTATAACGAAGCCTTGTGCATATCCGATCCCATAAATACAGCAATCAGTATTTCAATCGCAAATTTTTACTTCCAAAAAACGTATTTGAAAAGAAGAAGAAATGTATTATATTTTGTATAAACATTTAAATCCGATTGCTGAAAGACGAAAAGCGCAAAAACAATTCGTAAAATATATAATTTAAAAAAAATTAAAAACTTTTCCTTGAAAAAATATCCCGCAAAATATATAATAAAAAATCAGCAATAGTTGTCTTATCCGTCTAACCTTCCATAACCGGGCTCATAGACGATGTTGGTAACAAACTTTCTAGCTCTAAATTCGCTGAAATACGTGTTTATCTATTTTTTTTAGTAAATTTGTAATGCTGAATTTACTACGTAAAACTGCTGCTGAGATATGGCGAAATGACCTAAACCTTTCGACCCCCCGTTTAACCCCCTTGGTGGATGAAAACCTAAAATCGCTGAAATACCTATTTAAGTATTTTTTAGTAGATTTGTTATCCTGAATTTCACTTTCCTGTCATATAAATTCTACTCCGATATGCCAAAATGACGTAAAACATTCGATCCCCCATTTAACACCCTTTAGTGGCTAAATTTCTAAGATCACTGGAATATGTGTTTGAAAAATTTTTTTAGTAGATTTGCTATTCCGAATTTCACGCTCCTACCTAAAACTGCTGCTAAAATATGGGGAAAAAGTTAAATGACCAAAAATTTTCGAACCCCATTTAACCTCTTTAGTGGTTGAATTTCTAAAATCGCTGAAATACGTGTTTAACTATTTTTTAGTAGATTTGTTATCTTAATTTCACGCTCCTACCTAAAACTGCTACTAAGATATGGTGAAAAGGCAAAATCACCTAAAACTTTCGACTCCTCATTAATCCCCTTAGTTGTTGTTGAATTTCTAAAATCGCTGAAATATGCGTTATCTACTATTCTTTAGAAGATTTGTTATCCTGAATTTCACGCTCCTACCTAAAACTGCTGCTGAGATACGAAGAAAAGACAAAATGACCTGAAGCTTTCGATCCCCTAATTAAACCCCTTAGGGGGAATTATCAAAAATCCTTTGTTAGTGGGTGCCTACATTGTGTAAGGAATATGTCTTCCAAATATCATTGTCCTAGGAGCAATTGTTGAGGCTCGGTATTGATTATGAGTCAGTCAGGACATGTTCTGTTATAAGTATAGATTTTCTAATAAAGCTTAAAGAGACGGGCTTTTGCAATTATTTATCTTTATTTATCTCACTCCATTAATATATTTTTTAAAAAAAGTGTCGTGTACCATAAATTTAATAAATGTTTGAAAAAATTCAATTTACGGAAAATTAAAAATAAATAAATAAATCTATTAGTTAGCTTTAAATAATATTTTAAAATGCTCCAAGCGTTTCATTTAAAAAATATATTTTCTACGTTTTGTCTTTATTATATAATATTTAGGTCTTTGTTAGAAAAGATGTGCCAATCAGTCAATATACATTGCAATTAAAAATGCCACAACAGCCGACTTTGCCGTAAAAAGTAAGTTTAATTATGATTTCATACTATTGTTGAAAATGCTGAATAATTAATTCCATTTTTAACATTCTCCTTTAGAAATACATTTATTAATAAATAAATGTATTATATTTTATATTATATTTTAAATTATAATAAACAAATTTAATAATACCTAAATTTTACATATAATATTTACTAATAAATAATTTTATAACAGATTTAATAATTCATTTGTCAAATGCAGCAAAATATAAAAAGTTAGGTAAAATGTTGTATAAAGATAATTTTCATGTTATATAAAGTTAAGTTTAATGTTATATAAAGTTAAATTTAAGGTTATGTAAAGTTAAATTTATTACTATTCTAAGCGTTGTTTAAATTAGAAATGAAAAAGCAAATTATTGTAATTTTAATGAAGAAAGTCAAGAGTCAAATCTGAAATAAAGTTACTGTAAAATGTCGACAACAGTTGCAAAGTCTCATGTAAAAATCTGAATTTGATGCAGCCCTCTCTCGAGAACTACTGATACGATTTCAATATTTTTTAACGGTTTTGGCAGTAGATAAACTGTACATTTATCGTTCGATAAAAATACAAAATGCAAGAGGTATATTAAATTTAAACAAGAACGAAAAATCATGCGTCAAGCATAGATTATGTAACACTTTCCAACGCTTCCAAAATAATTTTACAAATCATTACCGTTTAATAAGCTGAAAGATAACATCTAAGTAAACAATTTGGAAAACGCATAACATATTTAAAAACGTAATTTCAGGAATTTCCAACATATATTCCCAACATATACAACATTCGGAAAAATATCCAAATATTTTTATTCAGCCCTGCATAGGATCTATAGATTTGTATATGTACTACATAGGATGCTAAATTTTAGTTTAGTTAGGAAACGCGTAGCACAGTTTAAAATTCTCCTTCTGGAGTTTCTTTCAATAAACGGAAATGTGTTCGCGAACTTTTGTGCTGCCCTATATATGAAATACAGAATTTATATACACCAAGTAATAGACAAAAAGCGAGTTAAATTTAAAATCGCGTTCAGCAACTTAAAACGCACTTCCAGGAACTATTGTTAACAGACAGTAGAGAATTCTTTTGTGTGTCCCTGTAAATGAACGATGACTGCTATACACACAATATTCTGTAGTAAGCCTCTTGTAATGCTCCTTAGTGATATATATAAATTTCAATGCGTTTAAAATAGTGCAACATTATTTAATTAAACCGCAATAGATTTTTCTCCATAGACGTAATGTAACGGAATTCTTTTGACTATCCCTGTAAAGTAACTATAAGTGCTATGCACACAATATTTCCATATTAAGCTTCTTGTAATGCACCTTAGTGATATATATCAATTACAATGTATTTGAAATTGTGTAACATCATTAAAATTAACCGCAAATGATTTTTCCCCATAGACCGTATTGTAACGGAATTCTTTTCAGTGTCCCTGTAAAAAAATTATAAGTGCTACACACTTCAGTTGAAATAGGGAACATGCTATAGATAACGACAAAAACATAGAAAAATTGCAGGGCAATCGGAGCATATTTACGGGAGTGAGAGCACGGACAGACGGCAGACGGACATACGGCAGACAAACCGAAGTCATAAACAATTTTCAACTAGGTTGGAAAGTGTTAAAAACGAACTACATTTTGTTTGTTTTTAAAATTGTGTAACTATTCTACATTTTGTTTGACGAACGATTAATTTATAGTTCAGGTGCTGCCAAAACGAGACAACTAAAATATTTATTAAAATAGTTCCGTAGTTCCCGAGAAAAAAAACTACATCAATGTCAGCGATTTTAGATGTGATTTCGCTACTATTGTCGCTTACTTAACTTTCTAATTAACTCACTACATAGTCTTTAAATAAATAAAAGTAAACAAATGTTTGAATTAATATACCATATATCCGCGTAAGGGAGTGCAGTATATTAATCACGTATTTCTCGAATCTTATGCTAACTTTAACAATCATTTCGGACTTTTAAGAAAAATAGTCAGTAAATCAAAAATAGTCATTTACCGAAAATATTCAGTAAAAGCCCGAAGTAGAAGCGTTTAAAAGCTTATTTCGGGCTGTTACAAACTCACTTTGGTAAATGCTAGAATTTAGCAGATTTCGGGCTTTTACAGTAACATACAGGGTGATTCATAAGTAAGTATACAACTTCCAGATGCTGTAAAACAGGAACAGTTTAAGGCACGTTCCCCAAATGCAAGCCGTAAGGTAGGTGTACTCTTAAAGTTTTTTTTCCCGCTGCTGTGTGAAATCACATATGCGATAGCAAACGTGTCACGCGAACATCAGTATAAATGGCTGCGTCTGCAGCGGAGAAGGCATTTTGTGTTCTTGAATTGAGCAAAACGGAATCTGCTGCTATTGTGCAACGGCATTTTCGAATACGATTTAGAAAAGAACCTCTCATAAAAAAATCCGTTTATGATCGTTTTAAAAAATTTATGTGTGCATCCTTAGTCACATGACACACATCAAATCAGTAATCCATTGCAGTTCACTTTGCACAAACAGCCCGTAGTTTAAAAAAATTTAAACTAATCATAAATGGATTTTCCGGTTAGAGGTTATTTTCCAAATCGTTTCCGAAAATGCCGTTGCACAATGGGGGCAGATTCCGTTTTGCTCAATTCAAGAACACAAAATGCCTCCTCCACTGCAGACGCAGCCATTTCTACTGATATTAGCATGACATACTAGCTATCACCTATATGTCACTTCGCACAGCAGCATTAAACAAAAACTTATATACCTACCTTATGGCTTGCGTTTGGGGAACGTGCCTTAAATGGCTCCTGTTTTACAGCATTTGGAAGCTGTACACTTAATTATGAACCGCCCTGTATATATGTAACGACTTCCAGAAAAACCCTGTCGAAAGCCCCCAAATTCCGGACTGCGGCTAACTGTTTTAGCCAATCCACGCGTTCGCCTGCACTTTTTAATGGCGTATGGTTATATTCGATGTAAGGCGACACCGAAATTGGCGCAAAAAAGTCCAGTGTGTGTACCTCTGAAAATTAAAACTATTGCTTACAACAGAAATAGAATACTCTAAAATTGAATGAATTTTGATACGGAAAAGCTAAGATACCAGGCGTAGAAACAATTAAAATTTTGACCTAGGGAAAGAAAAAAAAAATAAAGCGAACATAAATAAATTAAATGAAAAAAAAAAAATCAACTATGTTATATATATACCGGGTGAACCAAAAGCTCGTTAAAACTTTAAAAATCCATAAAAAAGGAAGAAATTGTGATAAAGGAGTGCGGTTTGCAAGAAAGGGCTCAAAAGGTAGTCGGATTTTTTTTAGGTAGCTTTCAATACAAAAAAGTATAAAGCTACCAATTGCAGCCGTTCGGAGGAAAGCAGTTCCGGAAAATTTCGATATATTTTCACCGATCATTACCCCCAGACCCCAAAACTACCCTCCGTTCAAATGTTGATTTATATATATAGATATATCCACATATATATATATATCTGACCTATGTCATACAATAACGCTCGTATTTATAAATCAATTTTGATGAAACTAATTGTGTGTATTAAGCTAACCAATGTCTCGACCGAGTTCGTTGGCCAGCTTGGTCCGCCATTTTGTTTCAAGATGGTGGCCATTTAAAAATTTAAAACTAAAATAAATATACAAAAAAATTTAAAATTTAAATTTATTTTTAAATTACGTGTTAGGCCTTGATACAAGGATTCCAGAGCATTTTTTGGTTTACCTCTATCTCAAAAAATGGCTGAGATAGGGCAGTTTGAAATTCTAGGGTGACTGACATTTTGAAACAAAACATCACATTAACGCGATTACTCGCAAATTATTTTCTTTCATTTTGTAATAATTTTCCCAATCATACGCATAAAACTGTATATTCATATCCGTTAGCGCCAAAATTGGCGACATTGGCGACAAAATTGGCAAAATTGGCGACATTTGGCGAAATATCGCCAAATTTGGCAACCAAAATAAGTCTTCATAAATGAAGCCAATTTGGCTATTGCTCAATAATTTGGCGAATTTCTTATTCAAATTCAGTATTAACGAATCTTTTGTAAACGTTTCTTTGCATTTTAACTTGCTGTTTTCGTGTAACATTAGCTAAAATTTTAAAACGAAGATATAGGAAAACTACCTTTTCCTCCCGGTACAGGCCGGAAGGACTTTTTTTTTAAAAGCAAAAAAAGTTTTAGTTAAAGATGTCACTGGTAGAAGGCGCTGACGACCCGAAACACAATGAACAGGACAACAGTACGCTCCATCCATTTTTTCTTGCAATTACTATACGCCAGCGAAGTGTGACGTCACTCTAATGGCTGCTGGAGACAAGAAGTTTCGGTTTCCCATTGAACGTTAATGTAAGCAAAAAATAAAGTCGTGTTAACAGTATTAATAAAATTTTTTAAGAAATTTCTGTTACAGTTTTGCTAAATCTTAGGTAAGGCATTCATATGCATTCAACAAACTTCTGATTAAGTGCGTCATTTTTTTTAATTCATCAAAAAAAAAAAAAAAAAAAAAGATAAACCTTCATGGCGAGCATCAATGGCGGATGTTTTGAATATTTGAATGTAATTTTTAAATGTTTTTAAGGTTTTAATTTATTTTAGTTGATATTTCTATTACTCAGGCGTACTCTATGTTAAGTTTCATCTTAGTTGAAATGTGTTTCTGTTGTTTTTTCTCTTTTTGTTTTTTTTTTTTAATTTTTCTAACAGCTAGAGCACTAATGATAATTTTATCAAATGATTCTTCATAGTTACTGGATTATATTTTTTTGCGCGGTCATCGCATAATTACATGCAGGAAGATTGACTATCTTTATAAAATTTTATTAAATACTAGGAAAGTAAACAACTGAATATAGACATTTTCGGTAATCAAGTAAAATAATTAAGAAAAAAAACAACACAAACAACATGAAAACGACTGAAAAATACATTTAAACTGCACGAATATCAAGTAAAATATATTAAAATATGACCCTTGCTTTACTATTCAGCAGAGAAATTTATGTAAATAATACACCAAATGAAGAAAAAAAAAAGAAAAAAAAAACCTAGTAGAAACACAGTTTAATTCATATGAAACTTAACATAGAGTACGCCTGAGTAATATAAATATCAACTAAAAGAAATTAAAACCTTAAAAACATTTTTTAATTACATTCAAATATTCAAAACATCGGCCATTGATGCTCTACATGAAAGCTTATCTTTTTTGATGAATAAAAAAAAAATGACGCACTTAATCAGAAGTTTGTTGAATTCATATGAATGCCTTACCTCAGATTTAGCAAAACTGTAACAGATATTTCTTTAAAAAAATTATTAATACTGTTAACACGACTTAATTTTTTGCTAACATTAACGCTCAACGGGAAACTGAAACTTCTTGTCTCCAGCAGCCATTACAGTGACGTCATCACTTCGCTGGCGTATTGTATGACCTCCAGAACATTCTACGACACAACTAAGGCGACTCACAACGCCCGTTACAGCTGAATGCAACATGTCGAAATGAATTGCAGAAACTCTCCGTTCAAATAGAACAACTTCATCAACAACGCTCAATCGGGTAATAATAACATTCTGAAAGTGAATGAGAAATCCTCGTGTATCCCGGTCTTTTATTGCAGGATTAATTTGCATAATTCTGCTGAATCTCTCGCATGTTAGCGCCATCTGCAGGTGACTTTTTAAACTACATTTTTTTTGCTACCTTATGAGCTCTTTCTTGCAAACCTCACTGCTTTATCATAATTTCTTCCTTTTTTAGCTCACAGGCTATCAAAGCCTGAGAGCTTATGTGCCCGCCGGTTCTGTATGTATGTACGTATGTACGTAACGCGATAACTCTTCATAGAAATATCCGTTTTCCTTCAAATTTTGTTTATAGGTTCACTGTGTTAAGGCGCTTCCCCGATTAGTTTTCGGGATTGATTGGTTAAGTATAAAGGGGGGGGGAACGGTGGGCTAATCCCCCCTTAATTTATATAAATGGGTTTTTCATGCAGAATTATTCCGTTTTCCTTCAAATTTTGTTTATAGGTTCACTGTGTTAAGGCGCTTCCCTGATTAGTTAAGTATAAAGGGGGGGGGGGGACGGGGGGGCTAATCCCCCCCCCCCCTAAATTTATATAAATGGGTTTTTCATGCAGAATTATTCCGTTTTCCTTTAAATTTTGTTTATAGGTTCACTGTGTTAAGACGCTTCCCTAATTAGTTTTCGGGATTGATTGGTTAAGTAAAAAGGGAGGGAACGGGGGGGGGTAATCCCCCCCCTTAATTTATATAAATGGGTTTTTCATGCAAAATTATTCCGTTTTCCTTCAAATTTTGTTTATAGGTTCACTGTGTTAAGGCGCTTCCCTGATTAGTTTTCGGGATTGATTGGTTAAGTATAAAGGGGTTGAATGGGGGGGCTAATCCCCCTTAATTTATATAAATGGGTTTTTTATGCAGAGTTATACCATTTTCTTCAAATTTTGTATATAGGTTCATTTTGAGAATGCGCTTCTGTGAATAGTTTTGGGGGTTCATTGGTTAAATATAAAGGGGGAAAGGGGGGATAATCCCCCCTTAATTTAGATAAAAGAGTTTTTCATGCAGAATTATCCGATTTTCCTCAAATTTTGTATATAGGTTCATTGTGATAATGTGCTTTTCTGAATAGTTTTGGGGGTTCATTGGTTAAGTATAAAGGCGGAAAGGGGGGGGGGGTAATCCCCCTTAATTTAGATAAATGGGTTTTTCATGCAGAATGATCAGATTTTCTTCAAATTTTGTATATATATTCATTGTAATTAGAGGATTCCCTGATTATTTTAAGGGGTTCATTAGTTAACTATGAGGGGAGTAACGGGGAGATGACCCCCTTAATATTATTGGTGAATAGCCTGTGAGCTCAATGCCCTCAGTTTAACTGGGCAGTTTTCTTTTTATTTATGAACTTTTAAAGTTTTAACGAACTTTTGGTTCACCCGGTATATATATATAGTATATGTTTGTCGCGTTTCAGTTTTGCTCACGACATTTGAAACACCTTGCACACTGTTTGTTATTAATAAATACTTCCGAAGAGTCATTAATTTTCTCTTATTAAAGAAAACAACATATTTGAATAGATAACTTTATTTGATTTCTTTACTTAGCGATACAAAGTAATTTATATTACATTCATATATATTTATTAGTTTTCTGTATTATTAATGGAATACGCCAAGAAAGAAAAGAAAATGACAATGGCAATAAATAGAGAAGAAAAATATTGTAAACGAATGGGAATTATTTTGATAGAAGATGAGCTCTTTATACGATATTTTCTCGGAAATTGATTTCTATGTTCTCCAGGTAATTGAAAATAGTTTAATCTGATATTTTTAACGTTTATATAACTTTTTTTTCATTTGCTAAATGTGCTGAATATCTAATATTTATACAACCGCATACATGAAAAGAGAAATACGAAATAAATTCTTTCATTTCTCTGTTTTAATGAGATTTAATTATTAATAAATAATTTTAAGGCATAACATCAGATCCATATTTATATCGGGAGATGCTGGGTTCAAACCCTGTCGCGCTCGTCGACTTAACCGTTCGGAGTTTTCCGTGGTTTTCTTCGAGCCTTGCCGTAAATATGGGTTAGGATCCCTTAGAAAGACCCCCACGGAGGGCCTATATCCTCCGTGTAGATAATCGGCCGTCATAAAATCAACCAACCAACCAACCATATTTATATATTTATACATACATGTACGCTTATATACACAAATTTAAAACAGACATGAACAGAAATATCTAGATGCATATCCTTTTCTTTTAGGGATAGGGGAAAATAAAGTTTGAATGTGCATTACTCTTATTTTCATTTATTTTGTTTGAAATACAAAGAAAAAATAATAGAAAATGAAGAAATACATTTTTTGATAATATTTTTAATTAGAAAGATTTTAGTCTTTTACATACAAAATGTTTGAAATAAAACGAAAAATAATGAAAAATAAATGAATATATTTTTAATTAAAAAGTTTTAGTTTTTTGAGTGACTTGTACTTTTTTGGAATAAATAGATTATTATAAATACAAAATTTTGAAGAGTTGCTCTTTTTCTTTAACTGATGTAACAATCATTTGTTTGAATTTGTAGTCTTTATTGAATTTATTTCATTAGGATGTAGCACCGCAACTTCATGTAACAAAATTTTCAATAAAGACACAGATGACATAGCTATTTTCTTTTTTAAGTAGGGTACAGTGTACAATATAGGTTAGCTTACAGGGTTAGCTTATAGGTTAGCTTACAGGGGCACTCAAAAGTATTCCGATACATTACGGTCAATTAAGAAAATTCATTTTCAGTGTTAATGATGATTTCAAACAAATGAAATTTATATGCATCACTAAGGTGGATAGAAGTATGCTTTCTTTTGCGTATAGAGTAAGTAGCAATTATAGTTCATTTGCATTTGCAGGTATGCACAAAAGAATTTTATTACATTATGATCTATGGGAAGATGAATCGTTTGCAGTGTATTTTAATGAAGTTATACTATTTTAAACATAATGAAATTTATATAAATTACTGCGGTGCACTACAATATGTTTTTTTTATAGATTATTGAGTGCGTAGAATTTATCGTTTGTTTATAGAGACACGCAAAAGAATTCGGTTACAGAATTGACTATGAGCCATAATTGCTGGATGTATCTTTTCAGCTGTGATATGCATGTAAAAACTCAACTAATTTAATTGTTTTACGAGGTGTGTAGATCATATACAGGGCTAATTAAAGAATTGGCACACATTACCGGCTGTGAACAGCAATTGCTGGAAATGAATTTTTCCTGCACTGTGCTTTTTAAAAATGACCAGTGGACCCGTGCAAGGATATCACTACAATCTGATATTTTTCAGCAATATCTAATATTTTTTTAGCTGCGATCGATCGATGGTGTTTTTTTCTTTTAAACATTTCAATTTCAGTTTTGCTTTTTAATCATAAATGTATAATAAACTTGTGCGGAGACATCCCACTTTATCCTTTTTGTATTTTTTATGATTAATATTTTTTTATAATCATTGTTGACCATCCTGTAATGCGGTATTTTATTTGTGTAGCAACATTAATTTGAGAAAAATCTTTCATTTCATTTATGAAAACAATATCGATTTCATTTTTAATTAACTGCAATTTTCAATCAAAAACATGTTTTAATGAAATGTGACTGTACTTTGTCAGAAGCCGCTTTAAAAACCTTTCGAATGATACCACATTCGTTGTTGTGTGTTTCGAAAATTCATAGGAAAAGGGATGTTGACAACAGAAATAATATATATGATTATTTAGTTCTGATGATATCATTTCATTGTATGATCAAAAATGAAATTTCTCAACAATGTTCGGATAGTGTTGGAAAGTGTTTCATTATCTTTGCCGTGATGTATGATTTTTCATTCTTGTGTTTTCACTGTCCCAGATGTTGTAGGTGAAACTGCCTCAGGTGCTACAAAATGTTCATATCAGCAACAACATACATCCAGGCTCGGACTGGCCCGCCGGCCCATCGGCCCGAGGGCCGGTGCGCCCTCAGCCAGGGAAAATTTTGCGCCCCTAAGCCACTGCAATGTTTTCCCCTGGCTATAAGCATACATTCTGATTATTGTACTAAATTTGGATAATTTTCTTACGAATAATCATCAATTAAGACAAATGTCAAAAGAGAGAGATTTTTATTATCATGAAGAAATTGAAGATACATCGAAGGAATTTCAATAGGAAACCAAAGCAGACGTGTTTGCATACTATTGAGGAATCTTCTTGCGTACTATTTAAGATCTTGTTCATAGGGAAAGTTTTAAAAGTCCTGACGCGCTGTGGATACTACGCTCAGGTATTACTCCCGCGCCCTGCGAGAAATTTTTTCATTGGTTCTTAAAATAATATGTTTTAGGTCTTACATTTAGGCTAAATATTTTGGAAATTTTCCGTCCCTTAGCTATTAGGCGGTCAACCCAGGGCGGTCACCCACAGTGTTGAATTCAGACACTTTTGTCCGGGAGGGATTTCTGTAGCTCCAGGGGGGGGGGAAGTCCACTTTTTGCCCATTGAAAGCATAAAATCTCAAATCTTCCGGGGGGGGGGACATTTCCAGGCTCAGAGGGATGATGTTCCCCCCGGGCCACCACCTGAATTCAACATTGGTCACCGAACTTGCGCCCCTTTAAAGCCGGCCCTGAATGTCCCTATAATCGAAAGTATGCTTTTCGAAAAACAGTTTGATAAAAGAAAGAGATAAATATTAGAAAACCAAAACGTTTTGTGTGGATTTTGTTGTTGACTGGAAAACATACTCTTTCTTTTCGAGGAATACAAACTCGATCACATTTCTGGATTGCAATTCTACAAGCTGCAGATTCCCGCGGACAGCGTTTTTTTTTTTTTTTAATTAAAAAAACCTATTATATTTTTCGGATAGTAATCTTAGATATATTTAATAACAGCATTTCTGTAATTAAATAACTAATAGAAAATTCTGGTATGTATTTTCAATAAAAAATTACTTTATTTCATCACAGAAAAATCGATCATTTAATAAAGCGATGATTACTATTCAGAAACTATTGTAGGTTTAAAAAAAAAAAAAAAACGCTGACTGCAAAATCCTGTAGCTTACAGGATTGCAATCCCCGGGGGATTTATTTCAATTATGGAAACTTAAATATTTCCCTTGATCTCTAATTGTGATAAAAAATTTGCAAATCATGGTAAGAGTGTTCTGAAAAAAGTAAATTTACTCAATTATTTCAGTGATTTAAGACTACTAATAGCTATTTCCGATCTATCTTTTCAGTAGAAACTTTTGTATAGTGCGATATCAATTCAGTATTTAACGGATGCATAAAGTAATTTTTAAAGCAGATAAAATACCTCTTCCACCTCCTGTCTCTCCTTAGGTCAAATGCTTCAAGTCTAATGTTATTTTCACAAGTAAGTGTTCTTTCCGCATTTACATACAAACAGTAATACATCATACATTCATCATATAGTTCAACATTCAAATACTGCTATAATGTGTGGTACTTTTTCCAAAAATATATAAATAAATAAATAAATAAATGAAATAAAATAAAAATCAAGCATGAGTTTTAACTTCAGAATTTCTATTTCCATTTCCATACGGAAAGTACATTTTTGTTTTAGATATAAATATTTTTTGAACGAAGTTTGCATATTAAATCTTTTTCTGTGTGTGTGTGATGAGGTAGACACCTGCAGAGATCCCATTTAAATATACTACTTTGCTAAAGAAAAAACAAATATTTAGCAATTTTAATCAGTAATTCTAGAAGCATAATTAATTTTTGCCTAAAAAAATCGACAAATTAGTTGAAGTTTCTAATTAAAATAAGGTCAATTATTATCATATTTTATTGTTATTATTAGCGCAGTTTTTTTCCAGTAAACATGACTGTTGGTCAAATGGCAACTCATATCTTTAGACCAAAGATCAGCCAAACGTTGACTCAGACGCAGTGTTAGCTGTTGGTCCAACTAATAGAAAAATCTTTGGCCAATGTCAATCGCCAAACTGCCAATCGCAAGACTGCCAAACTCAATCGTTGGCTAACGAAGCTAGAAAACAATGAACTAATGATATCCCAATAATTCTGTCTTGCTTGAGTAAAATATATATATATATATATATATATATAAGGGAAGAGTCGTAACTCACAGAAAGATGACGGTAATATACATATATATATATATATCGTTAAGCTTGTAATAAAATCTGAAATTGCTAAAAAGGTAAAGCAATGTTATTTTTGTTGTTGTTAATGGACACGACTATGGATATACCAAGTTGGACTAATGTGTTAATTTACACTCCTGGACAAAAAAAAAATCAAGCTAGACTAAAATGTTAATTTAAAGTCCTGGACAAAAAAAAAAGCTATCCCCTCCTACTAATTCCTGTAAAAATATTTGTAAAAAAAATTATAGGTATCAATCGATTGGAAATAATGTCTACTAATTAATGCTATGCATAAATAATGTTTCAGGAGTCGTCTACATATTAAATATTATACCAACTTTGAATTTAAAACCATAACACGCATTTTTTAACCCCATTTGAGTTCCTTGGATCGAGACAGCTGGCGGAAAGGTATAGTTTATAGTATTTATCTTAAATATTCATAGAATTAGAAGAGTTTAAAGTTTGAGGATGCTAATGTTAAATACATTTGACAAACTTATAAAAATCATCCGATTGAATTTTTATTAATTTTTTAATGAAATACACTTAATTGACCTAAACATATTCCAGGCTTTTATTGTATTCAAAGACATTTTTTTTAAGTTATTAATAAATTCACATTAAAAAATTATAAATCATGAATTGCATTAATTTTTGTATAAAAAAATCACTAGTGTGTAAGTTTACATCTCATTTGAATAATTAGTTTTCGAGATATAGAAAACCTTCTTCTGTTTTCAAAAGATCCACAAAAAATAAATCGTAATATATTACCTGAAACATTTTGCTGTATTTACTTTTATAGAAAGAAAGTTAATTATAAATTTAAAATTCCTGTATAATTTACTGGTGTCTAAATGAATGTTTTCATTACTTTTTCTTGTAGGATTTTAATTTTATTTTTCGAAATTTTTAGACAAACCCCTAACACATTTTCTTTTATAAGGCTATGGAGATTTAAGAGAAGTATATTCCCAAGTTACCTTGATCCAGGGAACTCAAAGAAAGTGTCAAAAGTAGGTTTTACCATTTGAAAAATCATGGTTCGTGCATTTTTTTTAATATGTAGACAATCCCCGAAACAAAATTTATGAATAGAATTTAATAGTAGATATTATTCCCAATAAATTGGTACCTATGTTTTTTTATATCTTATTTGCAGGATAATTAGTAAGGGTGATCACTTTTTTCCCATGACTTTGTAAGGCATCTTCTACTGACAAAAAAGCTAAAGTAGGAAAGCCGTAACCTATAGTCAATCTACTACAATGTGTTCAACTACTATTTTCAACTTTCTAGCGTTTTTGAACATTACATAACATGTTTTGGAAAATTGTGTAGCATTGTAAAGATTTGATGGAACATCAAACATACACGAGGAATATAGCGAAGTCGTCTTTCTAGACTCAATAATATTATTGGGTTGTCCGGAAAGTTCGTGCCGGTTGGGAAAATCAAATAGTACCGGAAAATTCTACCATTTAAGTATTAGACATTAAATTCGATTCAAATGTATAATAATTAACGGGTTGAATTTTCCGGTACGAATTGATTTTCCCAACCGGCACGAACTTTCCGGACAACCCAATTATATTAAACAATTTTCTTACTTAGTGCTATGCGAATGTGTTATCTCTTGTCAAGTAAAACACAGAAAAAATAAGTAAGATTGACATGAGTTATTTAACATTTTCGCGCCCTCTGAAAATCCAAGGTCTGCGCCCTTTCCCCTGGCCCAGTCCGACCCTGCATACATCCTTCCTTTCTTATATATATGAGGGGTTAGAATGACAGTGGAGTAAGTTAAAAATCTGAACTATCGAGATAACCATATTTTCACTGAGCGTATATTAATTTCTGTTCTGTGCGACAGTCAAGTAAGTCATAGTTCACTTAGAGAGTCGCTAGAGGGCAAAACAAGTTGGACCACTTAATGCAATGGCAACACGGCAAGTTTCACAAAAGCCTTCATTTATCAAATTACTAAATATTGACGTATTCCACTGTCATTCTAACCTCCCTCATATAGTACTGGGGAGCCTAGCTGTGTAATTTTTCCTAAGTGCATATATTATTTAAGTGAAGAAATAATTTAATATTTATTTCTACATAAAAATGTCATTTCTAGTTTTTAAAAGTAGTAATAACAAATTCTGACGATTCTTTTTTGAGGTCTTTGTTGTATATTTATTATTGTATATCCATGTTCTGCGTGCTATGATTTTGCATTATGTATTTCAGCGGTCATTAACTATCAAATTGATTTATTACCAGGATATTCAATACTTCTTTCCACATACAACATTGAGGAATTGACGAGGATTTTTCTAACAGAGGTTCTGTAGCGCCTAAGAGCGACGATAAACACTTTATGTGTAGATGTAATATTACTAAGAAGCAATCTTGTCCTTTTTAAGTTTATTTACACATTCATAAGCACAATTTACATCACAAAACGAAAAAATAAAATACACGCAGAACATTGACACTTTTTGTTTTATCCCATTCAACTATACATAACTTCACCTTCACACGTCCAGCTCCGACCGCTCACTCACGCTCTGAGAGTCTTCTTTAGCAAAACAGTTCAATTTTCTCTCTCATTGGATGAGTACTGCCATCTATCGGTGGCCTAGAGAAAATAAGTTCTGTGAAAGAGTTCTTTACACTGAAAAATAAGTTATCTGAAAGTAATTTCTTTACAGACTCCTCCCCACCTGGAGAAAACTTTTCACGGTCTTGACGGGGAAAAGTTTCTTTCTGAATTATTGTCATTCAAGCACTAGTTCAAAAAAAAAATAGATTAGTACCTTGAACCACACCTGACTTATTCCCACCGTGAAAAAAAATAAATGTAATTAATACAAATAAAATTTACAAATACTCAGACATTATATTCAAGATACAATTGAAAAATAATATATACATATTCAAAACAATAAATTCAAAATTAACTGTCATACAATTTATCATATATACATATTAGCATTCTGATCAAATTTAGGCTTTCATGGCACGACTGAAACTATCAGCATTCTGATGTTGTTTTCCCTTTTTATGAACAATTTCATTATTAAAGGACTGTAGAAGTAAGGCCCATCTTAAAAGTCTAGGATTAGTTCCGCTGTTTTTGTCTAACCATACTAAAGGGTTGTGGTCAGTCTGGATCTGAAATTTTTGATGTCCATCCACATAGCATCGTAGTTTTCGCACTGCAAACACAATAGCAGCGCATTCTTTTTCGGTGGTACTAAAATTTCGTTCTCTGTCTGAAAACTTTTTGCTCAGATACAGTATAGGATGTTCTTCATTATTTTCATTTAGCTGGGATAGCACTATACCAATTCCCAACTTTGAAGCATCACACTGAAGGATGAAAGGTTTTGTAAAGTCCGGACTATATAAGACAGGATTTTCAGAGAGTTTACCTTTCAGTTCGTCAAATGCATTTTGACAGTCGCTATCCCAATCTACTGTTGACTTGCGAACCTTTCCCTTTAATAAATTAGTGAGAGGCGTTGCAATTACAGAAAAGTTCGTAATATAGTTCCGATAATATCCGGCTAAACCTAAGAAAGACCGGATTTGAGTTTTAGTAGTAGGAACTGGGAACTCTCTTATGGCTTGAACCTTCAGCTCTCCTGGAGTTCTAAGACCATGACCCACTAAGTGTCCAAGGTATTTTACATAAGCTTGGGCGAATTGACATTTAGATGGTTTGATACGCAGGTTTGCTTCACTCAGTCTTTTGAAAACGTCTTCCAGGTGTTTTAGGTGATCTTCCCAAGTTCGAGAGAAAATAGCAACATCATCCAGATAGGGCACTGCATACTCTTCACAGTTTTTCAGTAATCCGGCCATAAGTTTACTAAATTCATATGGAGCATTTTTTAAACCAAAAGGGAGGCGTAGCGGTCTGTACGTGTCAAAATTTGTCACAAAAGTTGCATACCTTTGAGCACGTTTGGTTAACGGAATTTGCCAGTAACCTCTGGTCAGATCTAAAACTGAAATATATTTAGCTGAAGACACCTTTTCTATTAACTGGTCAATGTTGGGCAAAGGGTAAAATTTTGTGCGAGTCACTTTATTTAAACGGCGATAATCTATGCAAGGTCTCGCTTCTCTGCCTGGAACTTCAACTAAAATTAACGGAGAGGCAAAGTCTGATTCATCTGGCTCAATGACTTCCAGTTTTAGCATTTTCTCAACTTCAGTCTTAAGGATTTCCGTCTGTCTAGGCGACATTTCATAAGGACGGGCACAGATTGGTTTTTCTGATTCCAGCTCGATATCATGTTCAACTAGATTCGTGCACCCTGGTTCAGTCGAAAAAGAATCAGCATATTTTCTGATAAGTTGTCCTAATTCTTCTCGTTGACTTTCATTTAGTCGGTTATTTTTTTGGATGTCTTGCCATACTTCTGTTGTGGGGTTTTGGGTTCTTTCTAAAACACAACTTACTTAAACTTAAAAAGCTCATTTATTACTCAATCTTTACTTGACAATTAAATATTTAGAAAAAAATAAGTATACCCTGATTAGCTCCACTGAAATCTGTTGCCATGGAAAAGGTAGCAAATTATATTAAACTAATCAAAATATCAAAACTTAAGAATCCGAATAGGTTAATACAACAATGATAATTTTGAACTCATCATTTTAAGACAATATTAAATGTAGTAAGGGGCAACAGATTTCTAAATCAAGTAGCATACTGAATTGCATAAAGAACACCCAACTCCACTCCAACCCGATCAAGCTCAAATCTCCATACACATTAAATTAACAAAAGTGTAATCATCGTATAATTTGGAAAAATGCAGACAACCTGAAATTCCTCCAATATGAGGACCAAAAGGAGAAAGAGTTAAATCCGTTAATAGAATAGGGATATGATGATGTACTAAAATTTTAGAACAACAATGGAGATTCTGAACAAGATCAGATCGGTTAGCCAAGAATCGTATAGTGGTATAAAATAACTGAAAACCCTTTTTTTTTTTGTTAAAAAACAACCATTTTGTTGTTTGTTTTGAATAATACATCAAAGAAAGGATAATTAAAAATTAAATTAATCAATTATAAAATTAGACTTAATTTTACTTTAGCAACAATTATCAGTATATTCAATACTGAGATAGGAACAATACTTACATCTAATAACCTTACGTAAACCCCAATTAATGTTCATTTAAACTATTGCTATGAATTTTAGATTTAAGAAATTTAAAAGTATTAATTTAGCAAAATTATAGCTTTCATATTTTTAATCACACTTACTGAGAGATTAATTCCTTCTTATAGGTATGTTGTAATTATAAAAATATTAATTATTTAAAAATTATATATAAAGAAAAACATACCATATTTGAGAATACACAAAAACTTTCTTTATTTGAATAATTAAAAATTATAAAAGTAAGGTAGTTCTCAAACAAAATATAATAATAACACAATAACAAAGTTGATCAAAAAAAAAAAAAAAATACTGAAATTACTTATTATAACACTTTACATTAAGCAGCAAAGCCCCTAAAATTACCACAATACCATGATTTAAAGATGGATCAACTTTTCAAAATTTAGTTATTGATTAATTTTCAATTAAATATCATAAATCTTAAACTATTAACAAACCAACAATTCAAATGTCGTTCAATCATAAACAAAAAGATTACATGTTAATCATCTTAAAATACCAATAATTATATTTTTTTGTTTCTCCAGGTATTTATAAATATTACAACAGTAGACAACATGTAATAAAGAAGAAATATGGGTTACTTACAATATACTTTGATATTTACTACCGTCAATGTGGGCACACTTCTTTGCATATATGTTAGTCTGCCATAATCTCCTTTTTTTTTATCAACCTATTCTTTTCAGCCGCTTCTACGAGTCAACACCGTTACTCCATACATCACTTGGAGATTTTGATTTATTCCCGATTCAAAACGTCGTCACATCACCGATACCTTGTAAAGCGGGCAAGTCTACTCAGCTAGTCACGCCAGCCTTCTTAGTCTAGGATTAATAATGCCCCATCTCCAGAAATGATGCTCGTCTAATCATTAATTCATTTTTCGTCAAGGCATCAATAACAACCGCCGCTTAAGAAGTCAACACAAGACAACACTTTTTCTAGGAACGCCGCTACTACATGATGGGTCAAACATATTTTCTTTTCATTCGCCCTCTATCAGATACAGATCCTTACTTCGAAAATGCCCTTATAGCCTCTTTTCATCATAACATCATGATTTAGGATGGTTAATGTAGGGCCATCAATGCCCCACTCTCAAAAAAAAATCTTCCAGAAACCTGTCCGCCTTCAACAACTTCGCGATCCAGCCCATAGGCCAGTCTTCGAGCCCCGTAATAAGTCGAATCCTTACGAGCCAAACGACAGGTATATCGGCCAAGCAACAAGTGTCGTAAACATTCATTCTCCCGCGCTGCTTGAAAAACGGGACCGATCCACTCTGCCAGAGGTACGGGAATGGAAACAAAAGGAAAAATGGACTCACCGTGAAGACTACAGCTTGCCGCTCCACTCTGCCGGCCGCTTCATGGGGGAAGGAAACCATGCATCACCCCCATGGCGTGTGCTGAAGGGGGGTCCTGTCAGCCTCTGTTTACATGGGCGCCAGCTATCCGCCTGATAGCAGAGCCAATTGAAGCCTGACGTAAACTTACAAAGCCTAATTGCGTGTATAGTACACTCATAAGATAACGTAATTCTTATACAGGGCGGTCGGTCATTCTTATATCAAAGTCAGACTAGATGACTCCAAATTTTCCACCTGTGCAGTCTACTGACAAAACATCCCTCCCTTGCTGTCTGCTTTTCGTATTTGAAAAACAGGAAGCTACGTTAGACTATAAACGTTGAAATTACTTTGCAAAAAGAAAAAGAAAGAAGAAAAAATAAAAACTGATTTTATTATAATTATTACAATTACTTTTATTTATTTAAATTTTTATTAGAAACAGAAAAAAAGAGTGCTTTTAAATAAATGTTGAGAAAGTGATTTAAATAATTAATGTAGATTAAAAAAAAAAAATTGTTGAAACCAACCGTAACAAGATTGCTCCCCCCGGCTAATTAAAAAAAAATTTTTTTGAGAAAACAAATTATTTTTTTGAAAGGTAACTTGGTACCACATGGCATGCTGGGACCTCAACACTGAAAAAACTGACCCACAAACACAGATCATACATCGATCCGGGACGGGATCCAGAGAGTTCACCGCTGAAATACCACCCTGACAATATATTCCGGATATATACAACCAGAGCTCGCACATCCGTAGAAACCATTACCTAAAATATTACCTGAAACATGACCATAAAAGAGTACTACCAGAGGAGGGACCACAAGGCTGATTTTACCACTAAAATGACCAAGATATTTTCTGCACCTGTAAAAGAACACATGTTCCACCTGATTGTGAAACCTGACTTCCCTACTACTGTCATTCCTACGCATAACTGCATCCTTCCTGAGACTTCTGGCAACAGAACTGTAAATAATACATAAATTGAATTTTGAAAAAAAAAAAATTAGCCGAAAAAGAAGAGAAGTGCCCACTGATTAATTGTCACTATACTGCTTATATACATAACTTCAATAATTGGCATCACAGTATATTACAACACTATCTATTAATGTAAATAAGTACTAGTAATATCATAGTTACAACACTGTAAATGTCAATGAAATTTGTAAAACACATATTAATTCTATTATACAAAAATACACAAGAGCAACTGGTGACACAGAAAAAAAAATATATACATATACATCTGTAAGACACAAATTATGGTATCACAGACCATGTTAGAGAATTACGCACACAATTGTAACAATTTTATATGAGAACACATGTTTGTTTTCGAACACAGTCTAATGATTCGGGATATTATGTAGATTTTACAAATGCACGTACAAGTAATGTGCATGGGAAAGAGTATCTCTGCCTCTGTGCTACTTATAGCAAAAAGCAGTTTCGGGCCTTTTGGGCACTACAGGGAAAACATTCCACAAAATAAAATAAAAAACAGGGGTGGTGACATATATCACCAGGAAGGAAAACACACATTCCACAAAAATAGGAAGTAGACTAAATAAAATAGTTAATTTTAGCACTTTTAGCCACACACAACAACATACAGGCATGTACATGAGACAGTATGTACTAGAAAAAGAAAAAGGGCCCACACTCCTTAAAGTTTAAGCTCAAATAAAACCACAAACTGTATAGTAAATAATAAATCTATCTAGTTAAAATGTAGAAATTAAAGTAAACACATACTTAAAAAGTTATATACAAAACACTGATGCATTAAAAAAAACTGAACTAAACAGATCTACCTCGGCAAAAGGGCATACAAAACACAACATCCTAAAAAAATTTTAAAGTAACAAAGATTACATTCGTTTTCTTTTTTTTTTTTTTTGCAAAAATATACCCAAAATCTACGAAAACGGGGTGCGGACGGTATATACCACATAATCTACCATAAAACAGACAAAAACCTTAAGTATAGGCATAAAAAGGGTTAAAAATGCCTACATGAGAGTATCAACACACAACCAAAACAAACCTTTAATACGCTAGAAAAACTAAGTTCCGTTTTAAAAATGTCAAAAAAAAATAATTAAATATACATACACATTAACTAAACTATAAATAAATACAAATAAACAAGGTAAAATTGAATAAAAATGCTTGAATAACGAAAAAAGGTAGTTAGTATTTATAACTCGGACGGTCTCTTCTATCCCGTAGCGAATAGTCGGTTCTAGAAATCGATATTGAACGACTACTTCTATTCGATTTAGCAGCTGGACGAATCGATGAACGAGACCTGCGCGAATCGCTGTGCTCAGCAGTTGAACTGCTTTCTGCCGTGGCTGAATTTTTACCTACGCGCATTTCACTGCCTTCTGCCGTTGCTAAATTTTTATTTACGCACATCTCGTTATTCTCTGCCGCTGCAATCTCCGGAGAAATGGGAGGTGGGGGAGAGGGATTTATGATTTCAGTCGCGTCGCTGTCTGTTTCCTCCACTTCCGGCGCTACCGGAGTTTCGTTATTGTTGACGTTCACTACTGCTGGTGCGCGGTTACTATCATATGGTGCCCAGGGAATGAATCGGTTACGCTTACACCTGCGTACAGGAGGAGAATCGCGCGGTTGGTGTGGTGAATCGATGGTCACGTTTTCAGTCGATCCCAGGCCAATTGTTTGTTTTGGTTTACTGGACCAGATGGGGAGTCTGTCTTTGAAAGAAGACAACCTGTCAACATGGACAACCTGACAATTTTTGGGATTAGCAACTAGCGCTATTTTAAAATTAACCTCATTTAGCTTCTCAATTATAGTAAAAGGACCATTATTTTGCTTGCTTAATTTTTTTGTATTACCAGGGGCGACTGTGGGTGTAAATAACCACACAAGATCTCCTATTTTAAAATTTTTATCAACAGCTGTCTTTTCACGGTATTTTTCCTGCTGCTCAGAAACTTTAATTAAATTACTATGTACTTCAGTGTATACTTTTTGAAGAGCTGGGATTAAGAGTTCGCAAAAAGAGGGTGCATCATTATAATTAAAAGAAGGTGGTTGAGAAAAGAGATTATATGGTAGATTCATATTTCTGCCATACATAACTGCAGCTGGGCTAAGTTTAGTTGAAGAGTGGACAGCTGAACGCATAGCTAGTAGTGCAAATTTGAGTTTAGTGTCCCAGTCAGATTGATTTTGGTTGACTATGTGACAAAGTGCATTTTTAAGAGTACGATTCTGTCTCTCCACTTGCGAGTTGCCAGCCGGGTGATAAGATGAGGTCTTAATATGATTAATACCAAACATTTTATATACGTGCTCTATCGCATCTGAAATTAGATTCTTCGCGTTGTCCGTCGTAATAAAACAGGGCGCACCGTAGCGTGATATGAAATCAGCTAAAGTGTCCGCAATGACATCTGAAGTGGTTGAACTAACCGCATATGCTTCTGGCCACTTAGTAAATGAATCTATATATGCGACAATATACTTATTTCCCGAAAAAGTTTGCGGTAAGGGTCCAATGAGATCCAAATGAACCTTGTTCATGGGAAACTGGGGGGTCGGCATACGTTGCAGAGGGGCGAGCTGGTTCGCTCTATAAGCTCTCTTCTGCTGGCAACTAATACATGACTCCACTAGATGCTTGACATCTGACGACATTCCTGGCCAATAGAAGTGCTCACGAATGCGATCAATGGTCTTTTGAAAGGCTTGATGACAAGCCGCTAGGGACTCATGTGTTAGTGCAAAAACTTGAGTAACCAATTCTTTTGGCACGACTAACTTTACAGATTTATTCAAAATAGCTGACTCCCTTGTATCCTCACAAACTAAAATGTCATCTCTAAAAAAAAATTTCATGTATTTAGGAGCAATTTCTACACCTTGGTCTAGTTTTCTTGCAATCTCGCAGCATTTCTTGTCTGATTTTTGTAATTCACCAATTTTTTCAAGTAGATTAGAATGAGGCATAAAAGTAACTTCCTTTTCGACTTGTATACAAAAATTACAATTAACAGTATCATTGGAGTTATCATTGTTGACATACCTCGAAAGGAAATCTGCGACACTGTTACACTTACCTTTAACAAACTTGATTGTAAAATTAAAGTCTGAGAGAGTGCAGATCCATTTAGCCATGCGAGATGTAGGGTCGTGAATTTTTAACATAAATGTTAGAGGCGCATGGTCTGTATAGATGAAAAAATGGGTATTAGCAATGTAACATTTGAAGTGGGCAGTAGCCCAAACTAAAGCTTGTAATTCCCTTTCAGTGGTGGAGTAGCGGGTCTCAGCATCTTTCAATTTTCTGCTGGCAAAGGCAACAGGATGGAGCATGTTATTTTCATCTAATTGTGATAACACTGCCCCTAATGCTTCGCCACTGGCATCAGTATATAAATGGAATTCTTTCTCAAAATCAGGGAGTGCAAGACATGGTTTTGAAATAAGAGCCATTTTAAGGTCTTCAAATTCTTTCTGTGCATCTTCATTCCACGAAAATTTTCCTGTCTCTTTCGTTAAGTTGATTAGATTTTTAGCTCTCTTAGTAAAATCTGGTATAAATCTCCTATAGAAAGATAGAGTTCCAATAAATGACCTAACAGCCTTTCGGGTAGTTGGAGGTTTAAAATTTTCTATTACGGCAATATTTTTATTGATAGGTGATACTTGGCCACTACAAATCTCAAAACCTAGATATTGTATTTTATTCGAAAGGAAAGTGCATTTACTGGGCTTAAGTTTAAGTTTATGCAGTCTTAACCTTTCAAAGACCATGCTAAGCTTCTCAAAATGAGAATTAACATCACTGGAGGCAATTACAATGTCGTCGATATAAACAAGAATTCCAAGATTGCCTAAATCACCGAAAATAGCATTCATAAGTCTTTGGAAACTGTTACCTGAATTTGAGAGCCCAAAACAGTTACGGGTCCACTCAAAAAGTCCTTTGTGGGTGATTATAGCAGTTTTATGCCTATCCTCTGGGCGAATAACCTGTTGAAAAAACCCAATAGTTAAATCTAGCGTTGAAAAAAATTTAGCCCCACTTAAAGCATCAACAGAGTCGGTAATGTTAGGTATTGGATAAGCATCTTTAACAAGATTTTTATTTAGTCTTCTGTAGTCAACAGCAAGTCGATAGGAACCGTCTGATTTCCGAACCAGAATAACCGGAGAAGCAAATTCAGACATGGAAGGGGAAATTATGTCCGCCTGTAACAAAGTATTAAGTTGGTCTTCCATTTCTTGACGTAATTTGTAGGGGACTCTATAAGCTTTGCCTTTAACTGGTTTATTTGAAGTTAAGTTAATTTCATGCGGGATTGTATCACAGCCGGGTAAATCTAAGACCGATGCTGCAAATACATCTTTGTTTTTGTCTAGAAAATTTTGCATTTTAAGTTTTAATGGGGGTTCTAAATGATCTAAATTAATTTCAGAGCTCCAAGTGAGATCAGCGTGATCAAAGTCACCAATTGGAGGGGCCAAATTTATATTATAGGTTAATTTATTATCAGTTACGGGTATATTTGACTGGTCTACACATTTTTGAATTTTGGCAACAAAGGTTCCTTTATTTAAATGAATACTATTGTCTGAAAAATTTGCAAATGAGATATATAGGCCATGTTCTTTAGTGCAAATGGCTCTGGAGGTAAGGAGACCTTGATTTAAATTTTTCGCCAAAGGTTCTAACATAACAATATCATTTTCCTTAATAAAATTTTCCTTATAACTTTTAACCTGGGCTAACATTTTTGACTGCGGGGGAATTGAAATTTTGCTACATAACACAGCGAAACTTATATTTTTATTTTTATTGGTTTTATCACTACTGCTATCTTCATTGCTCTCCTCCTCGACTTCAGGTACCTTATCCTCTATACTTACCAAATCTTCACTTTCATCAATATTACAAATTTCAGTAGTCTCTTCAGCTAAATTACCCTGAGTTACCTGACTCGCTGCTGAAAGAATGTTGTCGACACTTTGAATACTTGAAAAATTTTCAGTGTTATTACCCTCAGAGCTACCGCCTGATGTTGTTTGCATGCAAAAGTTCTGCGCAACACTTTCAACTTCCTTATCTGACTCAGTTTGAATGACTATCTCAACATCTTTTCCCATATTACTCAACTGCGGGTCCTGAACTACCATATTTTCACTACTATGATTCCCATTTTCAATATTAACTGAGTCATGAACTTTCTCACATGCACAATTTTCAGGAGGGCTATTGGCATTACTACTTTTTGAATTCTCCCCTACTTTGTTGACACATTTTATATTTACAGAATTATTTTTAACACAATCATTATTTATACAATTATTATTAGAATTTACACTATATACAGAGTTAGAAATATTTACAGAATTAGTAGCAAGACAAGTATTACACCCTGAAGTATTACTTGGGGTTTCTACGCTTTGTTTACATTGGCCTGAAACTGGCACTTTAAGAGCGACAGCATTTGTATCACAATTTATACTTGCCCGGTACTCTTTCAAAAATGGCATTCCCAAAATCATATTAAATTCCTCTGCTAATTTACCTTCCACTACATAGAATTCAGCTTGACATTGAACATTATCAAAAACAAATTTTAAAAATACTTTCTTATTTAGGTGAACTTTCTCACCGGTGACAGTCATAATGGGGATATTGCAATTCTCCATTTCAAAATTCTCTAAACAGTTACAATCAGTACCACTCAGGAGATTAATTGCAGAACCCGTGTCACATAATGCATTTAGGCAAACTTTATTTATGTAAATTCTTGCAGTTGGTAATGTATATGATTGGGGCTGAAACATACTATACACAGTTGGGGGGTCCAGGGGCCTGTGGGGGATCGAGTTGACCACATCTGATCCGGCCACTAATAGTTTAAAGCCTCACTTTCACTGTTAGCTACTGGGGTGTTATTTACCGTCTGCACTTCATTTCTGTTCGCAGCTGTGCTCCTATTGTTTTGGTAATAACCACCTCTTCTTCCCCTATATCCGCCTCGCTGATTGTGGTTCCCTCTAGGATTTTCACCTCTGTTTCTATAATTTTGCCCACGGCTCCTGAAATTTTGACCACCTCCCCTTCTAAAATTATAATCGACAAAATTTAGTGGACAATCTCTGGCATAGTGGCCTTGTACGGAACACCTATAGCAGGTTACGGGTCTTACTTCCTGGTTATTTTCCTGCATATCCCTAGCCCTAAGATCAACTAAACTGTCTATCTTAGCTGCTAAAACATCAATTTGAGATTTTAGTTGGTCTATCTCCTTCTTTTGTGATCTATCTTGCTGAAAAACAGCAGCACAGGGTAGGTTTTGGGTCAAATTAGGGTTGAGAATTTCCTCGCGGTGGTTGTAGAAAGGGTTAATGCTCCTATAAGCCTTTTCCTCAAGAAGCGCAATTTTGAGGACCTCTTCTGGGGATTGTGGATTTCTCGCAATTACCCCCTTTCGCACTTCTGGTGTAAGATTGCTCAACAGCATGGAGTGTAGTAGAGCCGTTCGGCTTTTATCGACTACTTCACCCTGGATACCTTCAATTACAAGGGCTCTTAATGACATATCATATGCCTTGTCATAAAACTCCTGAACACTCATATTGGGTGGCTGTTTAAAATTTAAAAAATGACTGAGGGCAACATCTGGTGTGGCCTGTGAAGTATAACTCTCTTTTAAGATTTTTAATAGCTCATCAGATGTTTTTGCTTTGTGAATTTTTATTCGCCTAGAAGCAGCTCCTGATAATCTAGCTAACAAAACGAATTTTTTCTCCTCCTCATTCCAGTCGAATAATTTGGCAAAACTCTCAAATTTCTCAGAAAAATCTGAGAAGCAGACTGAGCTGGCCTCTCCATTGAATGGGGGAATGTTTGACAAATTGTCCACTAGTGCATTTTTCCGCTGAATAGTGGCAATTGCCTCTGAATGCTTATCAGCCATGGTTAGGGTTAGAAAATTGATAAACAAACAACCACAAAAAAGGGAAAATGGGGGGGGGGGGCAGCTTAAAAAGGAGAAAAAGAGAGGAAAAGAAAAAAAAAAGGAAACCTACATACACATAAAACTTAAGTACAGGACTATGCTTTTTGTAAATAAGAAAAGGTTATGCTCACAAGACATAATTTTGACTGGGAATTGTAGCTTACTAGCACAGAGAGAGAGCCTAGACCTCTTTTTACACTTGAACATATAAATAAAATTTTAATTGCAAAAACACCCAGTTGCTCTTTGATACATAAATACATACAAGTAAAAAAAAATCAATAACCCAGAGACCGAATTGTTACGGCTCCATTTGTTGTGGGTTTTGGGTTCTTTCTAAAACACAACTTACTTAAACTTAAAAAGCTCATTTATTACTCAATCTTTACTTGACAATTAAATATTTAGAAAAAAATAAGTATACCCTGATTAGCTCCACTGAAATCTGTTGCCATGGAAAAGGTAGCAAATTATATTAAACTAATCAAAATATCAAAACTTAAGAATCCGAATAGGTTAATACAACAATGATAATTTTGAACTCATCATTTTAAGACAATATTAAATGTAGTAAGGGGCAACAGATTTCTAAATCAAGTAGCATACTGAATTGCATAAAGAACACCCAACTCCACTCCTACCCGATCAAGCTCAAATCTCCATACACATTAAATTAACAAAAGTGTAATCATCGTATAATTTGGAAAAATGCAGACAACCTGAAATTCCTCCAATATGAGGACCAAAAGGAGAAAGAGTTAAATCCGTTAATAGAATAGGGATATGATGATGTACTAAAATTTTAGAACAACAATGGAGATTCTGAACAAGATCAGATCGGTTAGCCAAGAATCGTATAGTGGTATAAAATAACTGAAAACCCTTTTTTTTTTGTTAAAAAACAACCATTTTGTTGTTTGTTTTGAATAATACATCAAAGAAAGGATAATTAAAAATTAAATTAATCAATTATAAAATTAGACTTAATTTTACTTTAGCAACAATTATCAGTATATTCAATACTGAGATAGGAACAATACTTACATCTAATAACCTTACGTAAACCCCAATTAATGTTCATTTAAACTATTGCTATGAATTTTAGATTTAAGAAATTTAAAAGTATTAATTTAGCAAAATTATAGCTTTCATATTTTTAATCACACTTACTGAGAGATTAATTCCTTCTTATAGGTATGTTGTAATTATAAAAATATTAATTATTTAAAAATTATATATAAAGAAAAACATACCATATTTGAGAATACACAAAAACTTTCTTTATTTGAATAATTAAAAATTATAAAAGTAAGGTAGTTCTCAAACAAAATATAATAATAACACAATAACAAAGTTGATAAAAAAAAAAAAATACTGAAATTACTTATTATAACACTTTACATTAAGCAGCAAAGCCCCTAAAATTACCACAATACCATGATTTAAAGATGGATCAACTTTTCAAAATTTAGTTATTGATTAATTTTCAATTAAATATCATAAATCTTAAACTATTAACAAACCAACAATTCAAATGTCGTTCAATCATAAACAAAAAGGTTACATGTTAATCATCTTAAAATACCAATAATTATATTTTTTTGTTTCTCCAGGTATTTATAAATATTACAACAGTAGACAACATGTAATAAAGAAGAAATATGGGTTACTTACAATATACTTTGATATTTACTACCGTCAATGTGGGCACACTTCTTTGCATATATGTTAGACTGCCATAATCTCCTTTTTTTTTTATCAACCTATTCTTTTCAGCCGCTTCTACGAGTCAACACCGTTACTCCATACATCACTTGGAGATTTTGATTTATTCCCGATTCAAAACGTCGTCACATCACCGATACCTTGTAAAGCGGGCAAGTCTACTCAGCTAGTCACGCCAGCCTTCTTAGTCTAGGATTAATAATGCCCCATCTCCAGAAATGATGCTCGTCTAATCATTAATTCATTTTTCGTCAAGGCATCAATAACAACCGCCGCTTAAGAAGTCAACACAAGACAACACTTTTTCTAGGAACGCCGCTACTACATGATGGGTCAAACATATTTTCTTTTCATTCGCCCTCTATCAGATACAGATCCTTACTTCGAAAATGCCCTTATAGCCTCTTTTCATCATAACATCATGATTTAGGATGGTTAATGTAGGGCCATCAATGCCCCACTCTCAAAAAAAAAATCTTCCAGAAACCTGTCCGCCTTCAACAACTTCGCGATCCAGCCCATAGGCCAGTCTTCGAGCCCCGTAATAAGTCGAATCCTTACGAGCCAAACGACAGGTATATCGGCCAAGCAACAAGTGTCGTAAACATTCATTCTCCCGCGCTGCTTGAAAAACGGGACCGATCCACTCTGCCAGAGGTACGGGAATGGAAACAAAAGGAAAAATGGACTCACCGTGAAGACTACAGCTTGCCGCTCCACTCTGCCGGCCGCTTCATGGGGGAAGGAAACCATGCATCACCCCCATGGCGTGTGCTGAAGGGGGGTCCTGTCAGCCTCTGTTTACATGGGCGCCAGCTATCCGCCTGATAGCAGAGCCAATTGAAGCCTGACGTAAACTTACAAAGCCTAATTGCGTGTATAGTACACTCATAAGATAACGTAATTCTTATACAGGGCGGTCGGTCATTCTTATATCAAAGTCAGACTAGATGACTCCAAATTTTCCACCTGTGCAGTCTACTGACAAAACATCCCTCCCTTGCTGTCTGCTTTTCGTATTTGAAAAACAGGAAGCTACGTTAGACTATAAACGTTGAAATTACTTTGCAAAAAGAAAAAGAAAGAAGAAAAAATAAAAACTGATTTTATTATAATTATTACAATTACTTTTATTTATTTAAATTTTTATTAGAAACAGAAAAAAAGAGTGCTTTTAAATAAATGTTGAGAAAGTGATTTAAATAATTAATGTAGATTAAAAAAAAAAATTGTTGAAACCAACCGTAACACTTCTAACAACGCATTGTCATTGTTTTCCTCATCCAATTTAGGAATTTCATCCTCTTCTTCATCATTAGAGGTTGTTTTTACCGTCAGTAAATTTATATTTTCTACTGTTCTTTGATGGTAAGGCTTTAGCATATTTACGTGATACACTTGGGACTTCTTTCCCTCTGGATTGTAAATAACATAGTTGGTTTCTGATAATCTCTTTTTTACTTCTCCAGGTCCTATCCAACTAACCGACAGTTTAGTTGGTCTGGATGGAGCCACAATTAAAACTTGATCTCCCTCTTTAAACTCTTGTTTTCTGGCTTTGATATCATACCAATATTTTTGGTTTTGTTTCTCTTTTTCCATATTTTCCGCAGCGAGGTCTTGGCATTTCTTCATTCTGTTCATTAAGTCAAATACATAGGATATCACATTATCTTCTTCTATCTCTTGCTCAGTCAAATTTTCATAGAGTAGCATCATTGGAGTTCTTAAATTCTGGCCATGAACTAATTCTGCTGGACTGAACCCAGTACTATTGTGAGTTACAGTTCTTAACGCAAAAAGGGCAGGAGGGAGTACTTTCTCCCAGTCAGCTCCTGATTCTAAACAAAGTACTCTGAGTATCCGTTTCAAAGTCCTGTGCATTCTTTCAACTGGGTTACTTTGGGGATGATACACCGAACTTCGCACAACACTAACTCCAAATTTCTCTAAGAATTCCGTTGTAAGTACACTCATGAATGACTTTCCTTGGTCAGTTTGTAGTATACGAGGAAATCCAAGTCTGCTGAAAATTTGTAACAAAGCCTCAATGATCGTCGTAGAATACAAATTAGGTGCTGGAACCGCATCAGGATATTTCGAAGCTAAACAAATTACAGTTATTATGTATTTGTTCCCTAGTGTACTGACAGGTAAGGATCCACAAGCATCAACATTTAGCTTTGTAAATATTTCTGAAATAACAGGAACTATTTGTAAAGGTGCTTTCTTTTTGTCTTGAGGCTTTCCAACCCGTTGACAGTAGTCGCAAGTTCTAACATAATCTTCAATATCTTTAAAGCAATTTGGCCAATAAAAGGTCTTAAACAAAGCATCTTTAGTTTTAGCTACACCCAAATGGGTTGCAACCGTTTCATGACAAAAATTTTTTAACTGCTCACGAAATCTTTCTGGGACAACTGATAATTTTCTTTCAGCACCATTCCTATCTTTCCTTCTATAAAAAAGCATATTTTTCTCCAAAATAAATTTGCTATCTTTGGTATTTTTCCTTTTAGCTTCTTCAATAAGCGGTTTTAGATCTTTGCTCTTCTTTTGTTCTTCGGAAAATGTCTTAGGAGAAGTTTTTATAAGCTCTTGTACTGAGACAGTTTGACATACTGGCAAAATTGAGTCTTTTTTTATTTCCAACTTCTCTTCAGATTGATCTTTATTTTTTTTCGCATCCATTTTTTCGTTTTCATTTTCTATATTATTGCTATGATTCTTTGCAGAAGTTTCATCAAAAATTTCGTGCATTTCAGGTTCTTCAACAGAAACCTTCTCTGCTTCCAGAATTTTCTTCTGAGCTCTGGTTTGAACAGCATTAATCATATGCTCTTTCACTGCCTTCTCTTTCTTACAATGCTCGAATAAAGCAGCTGTTTTATTTCCTAATAAATATCTTCCTAAATCTACAGAGTCTCTAGAGACAGCAGCTTTAGTTATCACATGCCCCATTTCACAGTCTAATTCAATTTCTGCGAGAGGTAAACAGAATAGACCATCGTGTAAGGGCACCCAAACCCACACTTTTTCGTTCAGATACATATGTGGTTTGACATACCTTTGTGCAACTAAATCTATTGTCGCACCTGTATCTCTCAAAATTTCCATTTGTACGCCGTTTACTTTCCCCACACTAAGATAAGGCGTTATCGAAGAATCTTGTCCAACTCCAACCTTAACATGAGAAATGATTTCTGTGGATTTCTTAAGTTTATCGCATTGAGGACGAAGATGATTGCTGGATCCACATTCGTAACAACGCAATGTTTTCCTCTTATCAAATTCTCTTTCTTTATGGTTCCCGGAAAATGATTCTGATTTAATTTGAAATTTTGGCTTATTATCCTTACCTTCTTTCTTGTAGTCAAAGTTATTTGAATTCTTAAACTGGGGTCGAGAATTAAACGTGTTCTTTTTCGGAAGTTCTTTCTTTTTTAAACTATCTTTGATACTTTCATAGTCATCCAATTTCTTAGCCAAATCTAAAGGCGTCACAAAATTTAACCAATTATCAAGAAAATGTTCTTTTGTTTCCGCAGGGACTCGAAACTTTAACTGTTCTGTAATTATTAGATTTTTAAGTTCATCAAACTTTTCAATACCTAATTCTGTAATCCAAGCGTTAAAATAACTAGCGAGTTCTTGCGCATAATTCCTCCAAGACTTGTCTGGCGTTTTATGATGCCGATAAAAACATTGCTTTAATTTCTCGCTATTAAACTTATATCTTTCTAAGATAAGACTTTTAACGAAATCATAGTTAATCGCATCTTCGGGAGATTCCCTAGCTAACATGTTCGTAATTTCTGTGGGCAAAACAGCTAATAAGTATGCAACCCAATCAGTCTTCGAAACTTTAGCCATCTCTGCTCTTCTCTCAAAATTAATTAAAAAGAGACCCATCTCATCAGATTTTTCGTCGAATTTTGGAACAATTTGTGCCAACTGTATCTTAGGTCCGACATCAGCCTTTCTTTCTGAACCGTCGTTCTGTGTAGAAGTTCTTTGCGATTGCTCGAGTTTCTTTAACTGTAGTTCATGTTCTTGAGCCTCCCTAGCCATACGTTCTTCCCTTTCTTCTTGTCGAATTCTTTCTTCTCTTTCTTTTTCTTCTTGCCGAATTCTTTCTTCTCTTTCTTTCTCCTTTTTCTCTCTCTCTTCTTGCGCTTTCCTATCTTCTATCACTCGGTCTAGCATGATTTTAATCTCTTCTTCCTTGTAAACTTCACTTTCTAAAATCAGTTTTTTTATTTCTGGAATCGTCCTCACAGGATCAATCTTCAACGCTAATTCATCACAAATTTCTAATAAATCTGTCTTTCTAGCTTTTGCTAAAAAGGCCATCGCAATTTTTGACTAAACTAAACAAAATCAGAATGCTTAATTTCTAATTATACAACACCCAAGTCTCCCCTACTTAAAACTAACAACAAAGATTTCAAGCAGATAGAATAATTTTCAATTAATAAAGCAATTCTAAATTCCACTTCTATTAAATACTCTGCTTAGACCTATTATTATTATTATTATTTTTTAAAACAAATTAAAATCTTAACCACGTAAGAAAATCGAACAATATAACGTTTTACCCAAAATTCTTAAATTAAACACTACGCAAATATTTTAAACAAATTAAATAAGCATATGTAATTATCACATAAATACGATTCAGATAGATAAAAGAATATTTTTAAACTCTCAAAATACACAACTGTACTTTATGTTCAATAAACAAAATTATTTCAAATCAATAATTAAATTACGCAATTAAAATTAAACCAATGAAAACCACGTAAATACGAGAATTTTTCTAATTCTCAAACCTTTTATACAAGCATAACCAATTACTAGCAAAAAAACATATTTAAAATAATCCAGGAAACATTTTTTTTTTTTTTTTTAAATAAAAAGAATAAATGTTAAAATATTCAACTCAAGTTCTTTTGCAAATGAAAATAACACTTTTCTGTTTTCTTAATACTTCATCAAGTTTTTATTTTCTTTTTACATAAATCTAACAAACAAAACAGAATTATTACTGTTTCAGTTTTTAACTCAGTTTGTTACCTTTGCCCTTTAACAACAACAAAACAAATATCAAATCTGATCATTTTCGAATCAGAAATAAAATCTAAGAACAAAAAATTATTTATTCTATTTTTAGAATAAACAAATTACCAAATAAAGAAATACGCTAAAATAAAACAGAATAAACCAACACTTTATAATTTTGGCATTGATCCAAATAACAAATTGGTAGGATTAGAAATTTTATTCTATCTCCTTCCAAGAATGAAATGATACCATTTTACATTTTAAACCATTTTAATTCAAAAGAATTATGACATCATAATTATCCCCAACAAAAAATAAATAAACTGTATTATTTATTCTTCAAATCTACTATAAGAACAATTATTAATATTTTGTAAAATAAAATAGCTTACGAATTCGGAATTCACACCATTTATCAAGAAAACTATTTAATAACTTTTCAATATTCCAATTAATTTTATTTGATGGGAATAAGGCCAGTATATTTCAGTACCTGAATATTTGCCCCAATTAATTCACAACTTTTACTAAATTCTGAAATTAATTTACGAAAGCAAAATGAATTAATCAAATTAATCCAGATTAAAAAGAAATTTTATAATCGATAATAGATTCAGTTCAAGGTGCAAGGTACTAAAAAAAAATACAAAAAAATTGGAACTGGCTTACTCGCTTCATGTAGACGAACTTGCATCTTTTGAGAATATCACTGGCTCTATCACCTAGGTATCGCACCGGAACTGCCACCAAATGGATTGTAGCGCCTAAGATCGACGATAAACACTTTATGTGTAGATGTAATATTACTAAGAAGCCATCTTGTCCTTTTAAGTTTATTTACACATTCACAAGCACAATTTACATCACAAAACGAAAAAATAAAATACACGCAGAACATTGACAATTTTTTGTTTTATCCCATTCAACTATACATAACTTCACCTTCACACGTCCAGCTCCGGCCGCTCACTCACGCTCTGAGAGTCTTCTTTAGCAAAACAGTTCAATTTTCTCTCTCATTGGATGAGTACTGCCATCTATCGGTGGCCTGGAGGAAATAAGTTCTGTGAAAGAGTTCTTTACACTGAAAAATAAGTTATCTGAAAGTAATTTCTTTACAGTTCTTTTAAATTGTTTCGTCACTTAACCCTAAAAGCAACATTGAACATTCTACTGACAAAATCAGATATATTTGACAGTTAATACAAAACAACGAAAAGGAGCAGGAATTTAATGGAATTTCTAACGCAAATTATTAGGTCGTAAAATTATTTCGCACAATCATTTATGATGATGCGTGAAGTTGACGAAGAAGTGAAACGGCATGAAAACACCGAAGTAATAAATCTTCCGCACGTCAAATTTCTCTTTAAAGTGCAATAAAGTGTTGAGTACGTAAGACTGAATCTGCTTATGACCACTAAACTGTGTACTGTCCATACACGGAACACAGATAACATAACGATAGTGCACCAGCGTCGCAAAATAAATAAATAAATGCATAAATAAATAAATAAAATAATAATGCGTGATACTGATAATCGTGTAAACCTTAACGTATCCACTGTGTTACGCAAATGGAACATTTGGATATTTTGTTGATACACAATTGCGAATTTCTTACATTAGTCATAAGCACTTTACCTAACATGAAGAACAATTTGCAAAATGCACACATTTTAACGTCTGAATGTGAAAACTATTAAAAACACCAAATAAAATAATTTAAGACAGACATGAGTACACTTAAAATAAAATTTATAAAAAAATATACTTAAAAACAGTTAAACTGTTTTTAAGTATATTTTTTTATAAATTTTATTTTAAGTGTACTCATGTCTGTCTTAAATTATTTTATTTGGTGTTTTTAATGAAGAACAATATATAATTGCTTTTCAAGTTGAACTCGTTAACTACCAATATTCGGAAGCAGCTATTATGGATCGCTTCAACTTCACATAGAAGCTGCACAATATTTGAAATACAGTAATCCCTTAACATTCGCGAGGGTTGCGTTCGAGGAAAGCTTCGCGAATGTCAAATCCGCGAATGTTGAGTCTATCTATCAGCACTAAAAAAGGAGTTATGTTCTATAAAATTTTAATCAGAGTGACACAACATTTCAAAGAACAAAAGGATATATGTATTAACAAGACGTTATGCATAACATATATGTAGAAGGTGAATGTACACACATATTCATAAATATGAGATTTATTTATTGAAGATAATTCAAACTAACTGACTAGAGAAATTATCGCTGCTAAAAAAGCATAGGTTTTTGTATAAAGTAATTTCTACTCTCTCTATTCGCAAAGAGATGATAATGTATTAGTGCGTCAGTATGCGATACAATTTTAAAACATGATATTTAAATACAGCTAAATGATTCAGAAATACTTTTATTTTCTATCTAAGTGCAGCTTCAACTCTATCTGTACGAGAACCTGCCCCTGTTACACTCTCAAAAATGAATACTCAGATTTCAAGAAATTTTCTTCGTTTTTGACGAAACGGTTTCTTGGGAAATGCTCCGAGTAAATATTTCGTCAAATCGAGTAAATTTGCATCCTCAAAATTACGAAGAAATGAGTTTCGTCAAATTATTTCTTTGAAAGTTCCAAAAAAAGGTTGGTGCTGCCATCTATCGGAGTTTTTAGAAGCATCTTTAATTGACTTGGGGCAAAATAAGATCGTCCTTCGACGGGGGTCGAACGCGCGACTTTTAGCTTGACAGACCAGCGCCTCTTGCCACTTAGCTAGCGGGACTACGGAATTATCTGATTTTAAAAGTATTTACAGGATGTTGATGTGTGTTTATATTTTTAGAAAGCAGATTGTATTTTTATCGGTACTGTTATAACTATATATGTTTTAATTAATAAGGCTAGATTATTATTATGGTTTTTCTATGGTTAATAAATAATTAGAATATGGCTTGATTAATATAATTTATTAGAGAAATTTCCTTTGTTCAATGATTTATTAAAAAATGGTCTAGTTATTTTGTCGATCAGAAATAATTAATTTTTTTAAGTGCATATTTTGGAGGCGAGTTCATCAATTTTAGCGGATAACATTACTGTTTATAGGGGGAAGGGGTCAGTTATACCTATTTTAAATTTGATTGTTATATGAATTTATTTCTTAAATAAAAAGAGCTCCTAAAATTTTGATTTTTTTTTTTTAACCATTGGGAAAATGTTGTTGTTTTCGGTCGAAATTGGACCAAATGATGTTCGCATTTTACTATTTTAACCGTTTTTAACGAAATGTTTAAAATGTTAAAAATCTTTAGAAGAATTTTTTAAGCGTTTTTAACGAAATTCTGTAACTTAGCGGCCCCCAAGGATGAAATATTTTTGTTTCTGTTTTCATTAATATATTGTAAATTTAGTAATTATGTGTAATTTTTTTTTGAACGATTTTGTAACAACAAAAATAATGTGGACGGGAATGGGGAAACATTTTTGTCAAATATTTGAGATTTTTCATTTCATTAAAAATCACCTAATTTTGAGACGACGAAATGATTGTCAAAAATGTTGAAATATAGCTCAAGAATTGCGGAATCGTCAAAAGTGAGAGTTTTTTTTTTGACAACGAGGAAACAGTTTCGTCAGATATTTGAGGATTCACGTTTCGTCAAAAACCACGTGACTCTGTGACGAAATTATTGTCAAAAATAACGAAATGAGGCCTGAGGATTGCGGAATCGTCAAAATTGAGTGTTTTATTTCTGAGAGTGTACTTTACCACTTCTAATATGCCCATTGTAATGACTATTCTGCTGCTGCTATTATATTGCTATCCTGAAACATTCGCTCCTTTTTCAGTTCACAATGAATGTTGATTTTTAAATAGATATTAAGAAAACACGGGGAAAATAATCTTTAACCACTATGAATTCTGAAAACGAAAGAGACAAAAAAAAAAATCGTGAATAATCAAGTCAAATTCTCGCGAATGTTAAGTTTTTCCGCATTTTCATATTCGCGAATGTTAAAACCGTGAATGTTAAGGGATTACTGTATTTCTTTTTTTGTTTCCAAAAAAAACAAAGAAATGTCTAACGGTATGACGACATGATATTTCATTCATAAGCATATGGATAAAAATATTTCATAGTTATAAAATATGGATAGAAGAAATATTTCTTTAAATTTGAGAAAATCTTTAAATAAACACAACAATTAGATTTATTGGTTTATGTTATATTGCTATGCATGTTATACAAAGTTTTCGTTTCCAAGTTAAGCCTTACTTGTGTCGTCCGAACCCCGTTCGAGCAAGTCAAACTTTAACTTTTTATTATTATTCAAATGAAATTTAATCTGTGAACTACACTGCTCAAAACAATTAAAGGATATTGCAGTTTTAAGTGGATTTTGTATCTGGGAAACTTTTTAGCTGATTGATACATGGTCGACAGACATAATAGGTTATATGAGAATAAATTACACATGTTTGGCAGAAAAAAATGCATTTTATTGCGCATTTGTGTACAAAAGGAAAAAAACACAATTTGTGCATATGAGAAAAAAAGAATAAGAAAAGGTGTTTTCTTCAAAGAAAATCATTTTCAGTAGGGGGTATGGTTTCCACGGGCGGCCAGCAACGTTGAACACCTTTGAGGCATGGACTCAATGAGGCTATTAATGACGAGTTGGGGTACTCTGCCCCACTCTTCCAGAAGAGCTCTTTCCAGTTCTTGGAGAGTTTATGGGGGTTGTTGGCGGCCAGAAACTCGTCTTCCTAGAGCGTCCCAAACGTGCTCGATTGGATTCATGTCTGGAGAACACGCTGGCCATTCCATTCGAACGATTCCTTCCTCGAAAAAGAAATCCTCCATCAGGTTTGCACGATGTGGCCTGCAGTTATCGTCCATTAAAATGAAGTTATCTCCGATTGCTGCAGCGTAAGGGACTACAATAGGTCTGAGGATCTCATCCCTATATCGGCGACCAGTCAGAGCTCCATCTCGAATGATGTAGATGTCAGTGCGCCCGTCAATGGAGATGCCACCATACACCAACACTACTCCACCACCAAATCTGACACTTTCGTGCACGAACGCAGGATTATTCCTACTGCCACGGTCCCTCCAGATGAATATACGCCTATTATCCGGATGCACAGAAAAACGGGACTCGTCAGAAAACAGAATATTGCTCCATTCATTTCTCCTCCAGTTGACATGCTCGGTTGCCCACTCCCTGCGGTCGCGACGATGCCTTGATGTTAATCTAACACATACCATCGGTCGGCGAGCATACAGACCTACAGCATGGAGCCGGTTTCGGACAGTCTGAGTTGAAATCGTGGTGCCTGTAGCCGAGCGAAGGTGTTGTTGGAGAAGAGTAGCGTTCATGTTTCGGTGTCTCCGAGCTGTTAACGCTAAATACCGATCTTCATTGGGCGTTGTTGCCCGTCTACGACCTTGCCCTGGTCTTCGGCCTGCACATCCACTCTCCAAAAAACGGTTCCAGATCCTGGAAATGACACTTTGTGACACTCCAATGGCTTGCGCTACTTCGACTTGAGTTTGGCCCCCTTCTAACCTACCAACAATTCTCCAAGCTTCTGAATCTGTCAAATGACTTCGCTGAGACATCGTACTCATCGAAACAAAGCAATCACTGAATGCCGATCATCCTTGTCTTCATTCTCTTTTATCCAGTTGAAAGTCAAATTTCATTCGCTGCCGCTGAAGCGACGTTTTTGACGTCGAACTCAAAATTTGCATACTCCACAGTTTGAAAACCAGAAAAATTTGCATTTGTGATTCTCTTCTTCTATTTTCGGCAAAAAAAATTTCGTTTATATCTTTATTTTATATAAAACTTCAAATATCCTTTAATTGTTTTGAGCAGTGTATTTGATTTTTTTACATGAAGGCTAATTTTCTTTCGAATACACATTTAAAACATAACTCTCTATTTTGATATTATTTTAATTATACTTGGAATGAGAAAAATCTAGCAATACAGATAACGGGTTAAAAAAAAGTATACGATAACAGCATTAAAAATATTGTTTTATAATAAATATTCACAAAGTTACCAGCCAAGAAAATTAATTAATTAGTAAATTCATTATTTGCGCCACCTTTAAACGATTTTTGTGACTGTACGTTTTAAGCAAATTTAATATTAATCGATTAGCATATTGATTGAACATTTAGTTGGTAGTAATTATTAATCCCAGCATTATAATCACAATTCACAAATAAGGATAATTATGCATACTTACTTGAATTCGAATTCCTGGACAGGGCTTTATCTACGCTTAAAGAGCTTAGTTTGTATTACGTATACATACACTATGCATTTCATAAAAGGCTTATATTTCTCGGTTTATGAATAGGAGTAATTACTCTTATTTATTGTTTCATTTAAGACAATTCTAAGTCTACAAGATGTTATGTTACATTTATCAAATTCGGTATGCAATTAATATTGAATTTATTAAAATCATATTTATGGGATAGTAAATAAAGATATGCATAATTAACTATTAGTTTAATTAGAAAATATTTTATTAAAATATCTCTTTTAAAATTATTTATGCTTTGTTTAACCATCATTAATTATTGTAATATTAGTTAAATAAATATTATTTTATATTTAATGTTGTTTAAAGTGTAATAAATTCTCATTAATAATTTGTAAACTTTGTTAAATCTTAAAACTAGGAGTAAAAATTTTTCTCACTACTTCTAATTTGGTTAATTAAGTATCACATCACTTTATATCGCATTTAATCATTTTAATTTTATTCAAATAATATCAGAAATCTATACTACAATAATTCATTTTAATTGATTCCACCATTAAATAATCATTAAGAAACGATTTATAGTCAAACATACTCACTATGATTAATATTTTCAGGATACATTAAATATGATTTTTATGGCAACAAGGAATGAAGCGTATAATAGTTTGAAACGAATGAAATCTATTAAATACAAAAGTAAAGTGTCCTCTCATGTGCACTACTTTTAATACCCCGACGGGCGTCCTTTACAGATTTTTCAATCTTTTATCACCTGTAATTCTGAATAGAAAATTTTGTCGGATTTAATCGCAAAAATTATGTAATTAAATACAGAAAAATTTTCTATTCAAAATTGCTGGTAGGAATAATAAACGATTTTGTGCACCCTACACGTCATGTATATGCGAAGCTCGTCGTGAATGTGTTAAAGGACCAAATAAAAAAGTACAAGTGAAAAAATCGTATAAATGTGTGTTTCATATAACCGCTGACGATCACATCGATTACCTCTTCTGACTTGAAAGAATAGAGGTTTGAGGCTGTAATTTGTAAAATCTTGCTGAAATTGCATCACTGATTGTTGGACAAACTACCAAGAGAGATGAATCAATGTTACAAACAACCTTGTCGTGCTACTGGAAGAGTGCTGTGAAACCTCATGAAGCGATGACTCTTTCCTTCCAGACGGAAATTCCACAGGCAGGTAGCAGTGTCGAAACAATCTGGGATGCGTTTACAAAGTCATCCCTATGTCCTTTCGCAGTTTGAACACATTCTTAATTGCAGGAAGGTACAGTCGTGGAAAAAAAAAGGTATCCTGTATTAACTCTATCGCAAATCATCGTATAAAAATGTGACGTACCGATCGATTAGTAGTAAATCTACTAATTAATACTATATTTAATTTTTGCTTGGGAGCTCGTCTCCATATTGAAATAGTAACATACTTTAAAATTTTCAATACTAACACATAATTTGGTATATTTAGATTATTTGGTAAATTTTACCTTCGGATACTAAACGGAAAACTTATTGGTCAAGTAGAGTTTAGTAATTGTCCAATTATGAAGATTTAAGTTTGAATCTCCTAACGTTACATACATTTTTAATCGTTGCAAAATAGATTGCAATGCGAGTAGGTTTAAAAACATAGCTCAAAAACTATTTCACGGAATGAGCTGTAATTCAGTATTTGCATTATGATACAAATAATATATTTTTAATTTAAAGTAATACTAAATTATATACTCCTCTTTATTCCATGTAAATAAAATAAAATGATTTTTTTAATTTAATGTTTAAGCTAAATTGTTTTACCGTTTATTATAAATAAATCGTTTTTCTATTTATTAGGTTATTTGCTTCATAACTGCATGATATAACCAAAAGTCAAAAATCAATATTTAAAATCAATCTACTTTCATTTTTATCTTAATTTCAAATGATATATTGCATCACGATATTATTAATTCTATAATGACTGCTGTAAATCTTCGTAACTTCTGTAATTAATTTCTGATTGATAGCTGTCAAATGGCGCTATAGAACTCAAATTGATAATTACCTTATTTATCTAATTTTTTACTTAACGGTCATGATTGCATTTATGTTATGCATTTCTAACTTAAATTATTATACATTATTTGTGCTAAGATTATAATATAAAAAGGTTATAAATATGTAAAGACATTTTCTTAATGATCGAATCTAATTTATTTTCTCGTATTTCCCGTTGTTACGCAATTCTTTCTGAATGAATATTACAGATTTATGTTGATAATATATGTCAGAATTCAGTCAATTGAATTGTTTATTATCATTTCGATAAGAATATAATTAATACTTCATAGCTAAATGACTGCTTTGTACAGGTTTACCATATTTATTTCATCTATAAGCTTGAGATAATGCTTGCCAAATTATAACGCTGTATTTGTTTGAAATTTATATTGTCACTTCATAACGGTTATTTCAACTGGACTTTTTTTTTATTTCACCACGGCTCAACAAAAATATTATGCTGGCGATAAGAAATAATGTTATTTGAAGACACTTGGATTACGACAGTGCTGCTGTAAGATTGTTTAAGAAATTCGATGAGGGCCATCCCCCTCTTTCCTTTACTGAGATTTCTTCCCATATTATAATATTCCAGTTATGAACAATACAAGTTTACCATTTTAATCTAATTATCTTGGAGCTTCTTTTGTTTTCTTGGACTAATATTCTCTATGTACAGGAAACGGTCTGGGGGTTGTTTGTATTAATAGTATACGCAATATCATCGTACGTTAGAATATCTTAAAAGTTCATCTTTACAGCTCCTCTTAACCTCTTAAGACCCGAAGTTAAAATAATAGTACAAATACTCATTCTTTGATTTTAAACAAACAAAATGATATCATAGATGACAAAAAATATATTTTTCTGAAATCTATTGTTTTATTTATTCATTATTTAGTCATTTATGTATTATTAATTTAGGTTCACACATATGAACATAAAATTACTAGCCCCCTTCCAAAATATCAATTTAATTATCAATAATCTAAAAGTAAACAATTAAAAAAAATAACTTTAAATAAGTAAATAATCTGCAAATTCTTAAATTTTTTTATTATAAAGTTTTTAAGTTAAAGAATTGGGAAAATTATCTACTTTCTTGTATGCACTATTTCGAAAGCATTTTGCAAACTCAGGTTAAAATAACATTTATTTTATAAAAAAATTGACATCGGTGTCGCCATTTATAGCTTTCATTTTAAAGCAAAAGCATTCAACTTTATAGAAGTGAAGTTAAAATGCAAAAATATCAATCATTTTAGTTTTTATGAACAAAAGAATCTAGGTACCCAAGACTCAAGAGGTTAAGGTATGAAGTATCCCCAATTAATCACTATCTGTATAAAAGGGAGTTACTCATATTTAATCTTCACAAAAAACATCACCACATGCATATTTGAAGCTTCTAGAAATAGATCTTTTTTAATAGTTTTATAAGATTATTATTTTCATAAATTACGAGGGAAAGTCATTAAGTAATTCACAAAAGATAATTAAATAATAACTTACAATGATATTCACTTCAAAACTCTATTTATTTCTCAACATATTCTCCACCAACATTTATGCACTTATGTCACCGTTTTATCAGTTCCCCAACACCAGCTGCATAACATTCTTTAGATTGCTGTCTCAGTCACATTAGGACTTCAAGTTGAACATTTTCATCATCTGTAAACATCATCTTGCAACTTCTTCAACATCCACCATACAGCTTCAACTTAGCCCCAAGCAATTTTTATCTGTTTAGTCCACTAAAAAACCATCTTGGAAGCAAGATGATGTTCGCAGATGATGAAAAGGTTCAATATGAAGTCCTAATGTGGTTGAGACAGCAACCCAAAGAATGTTATGCAGCTGGTGTAGGGGCACTTATAAAACAGTGATATAAGTGCATAAATATTGGTGGAGAATATGTTGAGAAATAAAAATAATTTTGAATACCATTGAAGTACCATGAAATACCATGAAAGTGAATACCATTGTAATTTATTATTTAATTATCTTTAGTGACCTACTAAATTACTTTTCCTCGTATGTATATTGTAAATAATATTCGCAAAATATATGTATTGTAACATTTAAAATTTTCTAAGAGAAATCCAATTCTACAACTTTTAAGTATACAAATGCAAAATTACAGCTCATTCCGCCGAGTAGTTTTTGAGTTAAGGTTAACCTACCCGCATTGCAATCTGCTTTGCTACGATTAAAAACGAATATAACATTAGAAATTCCAAACTTTAAATATATATAATTCTTAAATTATTAAACTAAATGAGTTCCTGTTTGGTATCCGAAGGTATAATTTACTCAAAAATCTAAATATGTTGTCAAAATTAGCTGCTGGTACTGAAAAGTTTAAAGGATTTTACAATTTCAATATGTAGATAACCCTCGAAATATAATTTAAGATATAATTAATTAGTTGGCGTTATTATTGATAGCTTGGTACCGGCTCCATTTTTATACGATATTTACCGGCAGAGTTAGTAGAGAAGTCTTCTTTTTCCCCACAGCTGCACATTAACATACAGGATAAGTGAACATAATAAGTGTTTTTTATTCGTTTCTATGTTTTGTTTCTTCGTCCTGTGCTTGTTCTAATCTAATAAAAGTGTTCGTTAATAATTAACGGAGTATTTCTCAAACTTTCCTATCGTAATAATCGCAAAAATAATTTTGCATTTCAATGATTAGTTTCTGCTTTTGTAATACCACAAAGAAAATTCATTAAAGTAAAATTTTGGTTTTGTGGTTGTGGTGAAGTTATTTTGTGCACGTTAAAGCCGTGATTTTTATAAATTTTGAGATCTTGTGTTCCTTTATGTCCAGTACACGTTTCCTGTATATAGAGAAACATAGTTCAAGAATACAAAATCTCCAAGATATTAGAAGTAACCAATATTTTTTATTGTTATAATCACACTGTAAATGGGAAGAAATATCAGGATAGGAAAGAGAAGCATGGCCCTTATCGAATTTTTTAAGTGACCTTGGAGCAGCACTGTCGTAATCCAAGTGCTTCAAGTAACATTCGATCATATCGCCAACATATTATTTTTATTGAGCCGTGGTGAAGTAAAAAAGGCCAATTGAAATAACCATTATGAATTAGCAGCATACATTTCAAACAAAAACAGCGTTGTAATTTGGCAAAATTACCCCAAGCTGAAAGATGAAATAAATTATGGTAAACCTGCATAAAACAGTCATTTAGCTATGAAATAGTAATAATCGAAATGGTCATAAACAAATCTGTAATATTTGATTCTCAAGGAATTGAGTAAAAACGTGAAATATGAGAGATGAATTATATTCGATTAAAAAATGTGTTAACAGATTTATGATATCTATATATTTAAAACGCTAAGCGATTTCTTTCGACAATCCGTGAGAACAAACTACTGCATCAAATTACATCATTCTTTTTTTAAATGAAAGATATTTGGACACAGATTTGTTATCGTGCATTCGTTTCTTCGAAAATTTAATTAATTAGCCGTAATTTTCAGTTAAAATTTTACTTCTGCTAATGACGTCATAATCGGAAAACGCCCACTGTTGCAAGGCATAGAGTTTACTCTCTGAACTCAGTGGTTGCGAGGATATTAAGAGAAATAATGAATATTAAAAGCTCGCGGCTTTTAGGCCGAATTTTTTAATTTGCAAGTTAAATTTCCCTAAAAATATTTATCCGCGTGTTTTCAAAGCGAATAACACTTCATATTTATTATGACGTCACGTGAATATTCTCCGTTGGGTTTATTTTATCATTATGCATTATGACTTTGTTGATGCTATTTTTTCATTCCAATTAAATGCAAAATATATTTTTATTTGTATGCATGGTGTTTAAGCGTTAAAGTAACGGATATAACGTACGGTGAAAAGTTTGCGCCGGTGAAAATCACGTTATGCTTACCTCGAAATGCATTTTAACATTCATAAAACTGAAGAGAAAAATGTATTGGTTATGATTGTGTCAACATGACTTAATTTTAACTGATTTTTTCACTCATAATTATAAAGATTAGAATTGGAGCCGTCATTGATTTCTTCATCTTGATTGCATACCTTGATTACATGTTACCAATTACTTTTTTTTTAATGATAGGTTAGAAGATTTCTTTTTTTAATAAACAAAATCACAAAAGTAAAGGATTTCAGGAAATTTAAAATGATTAAAAATAGTGTTATGGTAGAAAAAAAATCTTGAAATAATGATTGTATTTTTAGCTAGAATAAACAATGTAAGACTAATATTTCATAGGAATTATTTTGGTAATTTTATTATAAGTTCATTTAACAGTTCTTTATTAGTGCATATTTCTTTCCCTGTGAATTTCTCTTTCGATGTCAAAAAAAAAACGGTTTTCAACTATTGGACGCCAGCCAAAATACAGTGGCAATTTTTAGAAATGTACAACGGTTGTGAAAACAAACGGCGCTATCGCTTTAGCTTTTATCGCGGTTACATCACTTCTAAATACTCCAAATTTCTATTTTTTACTACATTTTACAACATTTTACAATTTCAATTCTTACATCATCAATTAGAAAAAAAATTAGATTTCGATTGAAATTTATTTGAAAACTGCCGCTTAATTTAACGATTTTTTAAATAATTTTCAAGCATGAAAAGTTTTTCAATTATATCTTATCAATGACCACCAGTTTGCTTCAGTAATGTAAAATAGCCCGTGGGAAAGTTGCCACAATTGAAAATAGAATTTCCAAACCATCATAAAAAGTGAATAATAATAATAATAAAAACAGTAATCAATCATAAGATCAGATTATCCATAAGATAGAGCATTTTAGCGCTAAACAAAAATCTGTCAAAAAAAAAAAAAACTATTTTTAGTTTATAAACATATTGTTATGAATTTTGTATATATCTGTAAATATTCCATTTGTTTAAATTTATTTTATTTTATTATTGTGAAAATTGCAGTATTAATGTATTTCCTATTGAGCATCATGTAACTCAATGCTAAAGGCCTCAGGTGCTTTGTAAGAAAAACAACCTTACACCCTCATCGTTTTTACAATAGAGTTCTATGGGAATATCGCCAAGGAATGGGTTTATCGCCAAGTTGGCGATGGTTTTGGCGACTTATTTTTGTCGCCAAATTTGGCGATATATCGCCAAATGTCGCCAAGTTGGCGACGGATTTGGCGACTTTTTGTGCAACCACCCCCCCCCCTTATACCTTTACATTGGGATCCTTTCACGTTTGGAGTACTCTATCGAGAGTTGAAGGACCTTCTGGTAATTTCTAGCATTAGAAAACCCTGGAATAGTCTGGAAAGATCTCTGAAGTCTATATAAGGGACCTCCACCAGTTCAGTTGAGTGAGTTGTCTGTCAACTGCGATTGAATTCATACGAGAGGCTTTGCATTGAGAACTGTGTTTCTCGGATCGATTTTGTCGTTGATACGTCGTATTGAATGCATTGTTTCTGTGTGAAATTTTGCTGCGCTTTTATTGGATTTGAAGATTACTGAATATCTTGTAATTTTCAGAAGATATTGGTGATCGTATTGCACTGTTTATAGTGAATAAAGCCTTTTTATTGTTCTTATATATTGGCATCAGTCCTTTCGAACCCCGAGCTCACAACATTTGGTGTCAGGAGTGGGGTTGAATGCCGATTACCAGAGCAATGGAAGCGCAACTGACTAAATTATTGGAGAAATTAGGAGAGATGGATGCGAAAATGACTGCGAATCAGGCTGAGATGTCAACCAACCTTGCCGAGTTGAAAGAAGAAATGAAGAAGGAAATGACTGAGAATCAGGCTGAAATGAAGGAAATGTCGGAAGAAATGAAGAAGGAAATGTCAGCGATAGACGAGAAAATGACTGCAAACCAGGCTGAAATGAAGGAGATGTCAACCAACCTTGGCGAGTTGAAAGAATTAATAGATAATAAAATAACATCTTTAAATGAAAGAATTGACAGCGTGGAAAACAAATTTGAAGGAAGATTTCAAGAAATAGAAGAAAATGTTCAATTGACAGCCAAAACCGTAGAAGAAAGAATTGAAGAAAAAGTTCAAAAGATCGCCAAGACCGTTGAAGAAAACATAGAGAATGTAAAAAAAGATTTGGAAAAAGTCAAGAAACAAAAGATAACTGCCGAAAACGATCCCGAAGATGTCAAGTATCAAGCTATGCTTCCTCGGGCCTCTATTAAACTCTCAACCTATGACGGAAAATCCTCATGGCCAGTTTTTAAGACACAATTTGGGATCGTAGCGGACGCCAATGGATGGGATTCCCAGACAAAGGCTTGCCAGTTAGCTGCTTCTCTACGAGCTGATGCTGCCGACGTCCTACAGACTTTGCCTGCAAATGAACCGCTGGATTTTGAAACGCTCGTCAGTGCCTTAGAATTGCGCTTTGCGAGAAATGCATGAAGGAATATAGCAGACTCCAGCTCAAAACTCGACAGCAGAAATCCACTGAATCCCTGCAAGAGCTTGCTACGGATGTCGAGAGACTTTCACATCTTGCTTATCCTGACTGTCCGACTGAAATTAGAGAAAGCTTAGCTCTGCAACATTTTATCGATGGTGTGCGTGACCCTGAGATCCAGACAGCACTCCGGATTGCAGATCTCAATGATTTAAAAGGGGCTTTGGTTTACGCTCTGAAATTCGAGGCAGCCAAGCAAGCTACTAGGAAAGATCGACACTTTGTGCGAGCAGCCAACCTGCCTGAGACGTCGGATAGAGCTGTGGAGCGCTTACAGCAGCAGATGAATGACATAAAGAGAAAGATGAACTCCTTAATGGCCAACAAACCTTACAGGAAGATCAAGTGCTGGAAATGCGGTGGAGAAGGCCATATCCAAATCGACTGCCCAAGACGACCCAGCACCGAAGGTAATATCTCTCCCGCTAAAGGAGGAGCAGGAAAACTGATTAATGGCCATCTTGCGGGGCGGAGGTTGCCAGATTTTGAGAAGCCCCATTTTCAAGTATGTGAAATTTCTGCAAGAAGTTGCGGCGAGAACGGAGTTTTTCTAGTCGGAAGCGTGAATGATTTGCCCTGTAATATGATCATCGATACAGGAGCCAATGTGACCATCATTCGGAAAGATCTAGCTCAGCGGCTGAAAGAAAAACTCTCCTGGACCCCGCCACGTGTTATCCTTCAAACTGTGACAGGAGATAAGATCGACATATTTGGAAGAATGACGCTGAAAATAAAGTTTGGGAACGCCGCTTACCATCATACAGTCTATGTGGCCGATATTTCAGATCCTTTCATACTCGGACTGGACTTTTTAAAAGAGCATGGATTTACACTGGACTTTAAGAATAATGAGTTACGCTCTGCTCAAGAAGATGTCACTATTTTCAAACTTGGAAATGAGTCCGGGTCTATTCAACGGATCACAGCCAAGGCAGATGTTATCATCCCTCCTCGGACCGAAATGATGATACCTGGATTAACTGAGAACGAAAGTAGTTTTCAATGTGGCTTGGTTGGATATCCTGAGAAGAGCCCAAAAGGAGTGCTAATAGCATCAGCGCTGGTAGATCTGTCGAGAGATGTGATACCCGTGAAGATGGCGAATGTGAGTGAAAAGTCTAGAATTATCCAGAAGGGTGAAGTGCTTGCAACCTGTGCTCCAGTCACCTGTGTATGCAAAGACCCGAGCTTGAAGTTGTCGGAGCCGCCTACAAGTTTAACACCTGAAATTGGACAAAATGAAAATTTATCTCTTGAACAGAGACATACCGCCGAAAGACTGTTCCAGGAATTTAAGGATGTGTTTTCTCAAAACGAGAGTGATATTGGTCGCACTTCACTGACACGGCATAGAATTGATACTGCCGGCCATCCACCGATTAAACAGCATCCCAGACGTTTGCCGTTCGCTAAACAAGAAGAGGTGTCTAAGCTCTTACAACAGATGCAGGATAGTGACATCATCGAACCGTCATCAAGTCCGTGGGCCTCTCCCATCGTGTTGGTCCGAAAGAAAGATGGCTCCACAAGATTTTGTGTGGATTATCGTAAACTTAACGATATCACGAAGAAGGACAGCTATCCTCTACCAAGAATAGACGACACGCTAGATACTCTTTCAGGACATAAATGGTTTTCCACACTGGATTTGAAGAGTGGATATTGGCAAGTAGAGATCCATCCTGATGACAAAGAGAAGACCGCATTTACTACTGGACAAGGACTTTGGCAATTCAAAGTTATGCCGTTCGGGCTCTGCAATGCTCCAGCAACGTTCGAGCGCCTCATGGAGACAGTGTTAAAAGGCCTAACTTTTGAAGCTTGTCTCATCTACCTAGATGATGTCATCATTGGTGGCCGCACGTTTGAAGAACATCTAGAAAATATTCGAAAAGTGTTAACGAAGCTAAGAGCGGCGAATTTAAAGCTGAACCCTCTGAAATGCAAGTTCTTCCAACGCGAAGTAAATTATTTAGGACACATCATCTCAGCTGAAGGTGTTCGAACAGATCCAGAAAAAGTGTCCGCAGTAAAGAACTGGAAGCGTCCGGAAAATGTCCATCAGTTGCGAAGCTTTCTGGGACTATGCACTTATTACAGAAAGTTTGTCCAGGGGTTCTCCAACATCGCAAGACCATTGCATAGGCTCACTGAAAGCAAGCAGAAGTTTCTATGGACACAAGAATGCGAGAATTCCTTCCAGCGGCTGAAAGAAGCTCTCACATCCTCTCCAGTCCTTACCTATCCAGACCCCGACAAACAATTCATTGTGGACACGGATGCCAGTCACGAAAGTGTCGGCGCTGTACTTTCTCAAGAAATAGATGGACAAGAACGAGTCGTAGCATACTGGAGCAAATGTTTATCGAAACCAGAGAGGAATTATTGCGTCACTCGTAAGGAGTTATTAGCTATAGTGAAAGCCATAGGACACTTCCATCACTATCTCTATGGCAGGAAATTTCTCCTTCGTACTGATCACGCATCCCTAACATGGCTGATGAATTTTAAGAACCCAGAGGGCCAAGTAGCCAGATGGATACAACGACTCCAGGAATACGACTTTGACATCAGGCATCGTAAAGGCTCATCGCATGGAAATGCTGATGCCTTATCAAGAAGACCGTGTCCCGAAAGTTGTCGCTATTGTTCCAGAGCGGAGAACAAGTATAATCCTGAACATGTCATACGCCAGACGAAGGCTTCACTATCAACGCCACCAGATCCCTGGAGTGATGAGAAGATTCGAGAAGATCAAATGGCCGACTCTGACATCAAACCAATCTTGGAGTTATTAGAATCTTCTAGCACGAAGCCCAGTTGGAAAGACATCTCGACTTATAGTCCTACGACGAAGCAATATTGGGCTCTTTGGAACTCCCTCCACGTCAGGAATGGTGTCCTGTACCGAAAATTCGAATCGGAAGATGGGAAGACATCTCGGTGGCAGTTGGTACTTCCTCGATCCCGAATCCCAGAGGTCCTCGAAGAATTACATGGCAGTCCCACCGGAGGCCATTTTGGAGTCATGAAAACATTACACAGAGTCCGAGAGCGCTTCTTCTGGGGAAAAGCGAGAGCTGACGTCGAACAATGGTGCAAATCTTGCGATGCATGTGCAGCTCGAAAAGGACCAAAGAAACATAGCCGAGGAAGACTACATCTCTACAATGTAGGAGCACCTTTTGAACGCATCGCCCTTGACATCCTAAGTCCTCTGCCAAGAAGTGCTGATGGCAACAAATACCTCCTTGTTGTCATGGACTATTTCACAAAATGGCCTGAAGTTTATGCCATCCCTGATCAAGAAGCTTCTACGGTTGCGGATGCCTTGGTACACCAGTGGATATCAAGGTATGGAGTCCCCCTTCAAATGCATTCTGACCAGGGGAGAAATTTCATCTCTGCTGTGATTGAGGGTCTCTGTCAACTTCTCGGAATGGACAAAACTAGGACGACGCCTTTACATCCACAATCGGATGGCATGGTTGAGAGATTTAATAGTACCATCCTCAACAACCTCTCACTGCTAGTCTCAAGAAACCAACAAGACTGGGACCAAAAACTTCCCTTGTTTCTTCTCGCCTATCGCAGCGCCGTCCATGAAACAACCGGCTATTCCCCGTCTCAGATGCTTTTCGGTCGTGATCTTCGTCTACCTTGTGATCTGCTTTTTGGTCGCCCTCCAGATGCGCCTTCATCGCCAGAGGGATACGTGCAGAAACTCCAGGCATGATTTGAAGACGTCCACAACTTGGCTCGAGAGCGGATCAATATACAGACGGAGAAGATGAAGACCAGGTACGACACGAAAGCCACGGGACATCAATTCAAAGAAGGTGACAAGGTTTGGTTTTATAATCCGACTCGACGTAAAGGACTTTCTCCCAAACTGCAATCGCACTGGGACGGTCCTTATACAGTCCTAAACAGACTGAACGATGTCGTAATTCGGATCCGAAAGTCACCAAGTTCGAAGCCTAGAGTCGTTCATTACGACAGGCTGGCTCCATACTATGGCCATAGTACTTAGTTCATTGATTGTAAATAGTGTAATGTAAATAATGTAAATTAGTATGACCATGGTCTTGTATATAAGTTAATGTAAAAATTTCTTTTGCTTAGCATTATCATTATTAATGTTATTATTATTTAAATACTTGTATGTAATGATGTCTATACTTTAATTTAATTTAATTTATTTTTTTTTAAATAAGTGTATATTTTGTATAATTCAGCATTATGAATGTGTTTAATGGTTATTTTGCATGTTTGCTTTAATGTGTTTTGAATAGTATAGCATTTGTTGGTAACGGGTTTGCTTTCCGATCAAAGGTTGAACTGCCCGGGACGTACAGTCCTTGAGAGGGGGGCAATGTTATGAATTTTGTATATATCTGTAAATATTCCATTTGTTTAAATTTATTTTATTTTATTATTGTGAAAATTGCAGTATTAATGTATTTCCTATTGAGCATCATGTAACTCAATGCTAAAGGCCTCAGGTGCTTTGTAAGAAAAACAACCTTACACCCTCATCGTTTTTACAATAGAGTTCTATGGGAATATCGCCAAGGAATGGGTTTATCGCCAAGTTGGCGATGGTTTTGGCGACTTATTTTTGTCGCCAAATTTTGCGATATATCGCCAAATGTCGCCAAGTTGGCGACGGATTTGGCGACTTTTTGTGCAACCACCCCTTATACATTTACAGGTAGATGGAAAAAAGGCGGGAGCTGGAAAAAAGGCGTTGTAATATTTTTCCATAAGAAAAACAAAGATCCAAAAAATCCAAGATCATACAGACCAATAACATTATTACCGATAATGGGTAAATTATTGGAGAGGATAGTGAAACAGAGGGTCATGGTTACTTTGGAAAGTATTAATTACTTCAATAATAGTCAATATGGTTTTAGAGAGAAACGTTCTACAGTAAAGGCATTATTAGCTCTTAGGGAATGTACTAAGGACATTTTGATGGATTATAAGTACTGTGCCTTAACCTCATTGGATATTCAGGGAGCATTTGACTCCGCTGACTGGTTTATAATGAGTCATATTATAGAAAATCTTCCTGTGGCAACATATTTGAAATCAATGTTGAGAAACTATATTTCAGAAAGGTACATAGGGTTTAATTATGTGAATGGAATAAAGTGGTTTTTATTATTCCAAGGAAGTCCGCAGGGTTCTTGCCTCGGGCCGCTACTATGGTTGCTGATTGCCGATTTTATTCTTAAAGATTATTGTTTAATAAATAAATATATAATTTCATATGCGGATGACTACGTCATTTTGACAGGAGCAAACAACAGAAGAGAGTTGGAAGAGAGAATGAATGCTTTGATTCAATTATTTAGGAATATCACTGAAAAATACAAACTGAGACTGAGTACTGACAAGTGTGAGTCAATGCTTTTTGGAAAGTGTCAATTAGAAAACAGAAGACCAATTTTTAAAATTGATAACACTTCTATTACAGTCAAAGATGCAATCACCTATTTGGGATTTATAATTGATGGTAATTTCACATGGATGCAACATTTTGAGGTTATTAGAGAAAATATTAAAAGTTTTGTGGGCTCTATTGCAAGGACGTCAAGGAGAGACAAAGGACTTAAAGCAGACTACAGGAAGATATGGTACTTAACCGTTATTGAGAAACAAATATTATATGGATGCGAGGCGTGGGCTAGAGATATTAAGAAACCGGCAATTAAACGAATCAGTTCATGTCAGAGAACGGGGTTATTCAGTGTAATAAGAGCATATAGAAACACATCTACGGAAGCTCTCTGTGTATTGGCGGGAGTTCCACCAATACATCATAAGATTAAGGCGATTTTGGAGAAATATCAAGTTAGAAATGAAGATACTGAAATTTCCATTCAGAATACTATAATAAATAGGCATAAACTAATGGATAATCTGAGTTCTTATGACTATGTAAATTATACCATACAGCCAAACATACACATTATAAATTCGGTATCAAAAATGGAACAAATAGTCACTGTAGATTTTCCTGTAATCTATACTGATGGATCTAAAATGGATGGTGGAGTAGCTGCTGCATTTACAGTGTTTCACAAGAATAACTATATCTATGAAGAAAAACTTAGATTGCATGATCTTAATACGATTTTTCAGGCGGAGCTGCAAGCCATAAAACAAGCAGTGAAATGGACAGTTTTTAATAGATGTAGTAAAGCAAGGATATACACAGATTCATTGTCATCAGTAATGTCATTACAACAATTATTCCCCAAAAATACAATAATAAGAGATATCTATTTACTTTTATTGGATAATCCATGGATAAAACTTGAACTTGGCTGGATAAAGGCGCATGCGGGTCTGCAAGGAAATGAGATTGCAGATGACTTGGCAAAAAATGCTATTTTAAAAGACGATTACGATGAAAGAATTGAATTAGATTTTCCGGTTTCTGCAATCTCGAAATACCTTAAGGATAAAATGAATAAAGAATGGCAAGTTGAATGGTCAGAGTCCACTTTGGGCAGAGACACATATTTGGTGTTAAAATATATAAATACAGATTATGTATGTACAAGCCAGGTAGTGCAATATTTCATGACGGGACATGGTTCATTTCCAGCTTTTCTCTTTCGAATAAATAAATCACAATCAGATAAATGCCAATGTGGCATAAAGGGTGATGTAGTTCACTATATCTTTGGAAAATGCCCACTAATGCCGTGCTACTTTGATTTTAATTCAAATAAGACATTGAGAAAAAATCTGCAGGACGTATTTTTGAACTCAAAGAATTATGAAAGATTAAAAATAATTTATAACAAACTTAATAGTCTATATTCATTTATTAAGTATACATTTTGAACGTATTTATCTTATATTAACTTCAAGCATTCTAAAGGTTTTGAGTTGGATAAAGCATGATTTATAGACTGACTGTGACATAGTTGAAGATTTCTGCAATAACGTATATTGGTCATTTAATTGTATTTGGAACTGTTATATTTACTGATGATCTACATGAACATTGTACAGTGATTATTACTATTGTAGTAATTATCAACAATCAGTATTCTTTGCCTGAAGGGAGAATATTCTGTTCTGAATTAAAGTTTTTTGTTGTTTGTTAGCAACAAGGTGGTATAAGTAATACAGTATATAGTGATGACTATCTGTTTTAAGGACATTATTTTCATGAACATTTGCTTTTAAAGACATTTTATTTTTATATACTGAACATTTTGGTGAACTTTACTGATCTTCTTAAGCATCATAGTTAAATGAAGTTGTTCAGGCACAATTATCACAACATTTGGTAATTTTGATCATTGGATGAAGAGTGCTGGTGGATTGTGATATACTCATGAAATCTTGATGAACATTTGTTTTATTAAAGGACATCATTTCTTCATGAACATTTGTTTTTAAAGACAATATATCTTTTCATAGTGAACTTTTTGGTGAAATTCAGTGTAATTTTTTCTGTTATTCATAGTTAGTTTAGTAGTCACAGTAAGCTACTGTGATGATAGTTGCTGTAATATTTAGTTAATTTATTGATAATTTAGTTTTAGCTCACTATTTAAAAGCAGGCATGTTGCCAACTTTGCTTTTGATTTGTCCCAGTGTGGGATGATTTGTGAATATTTTCTTGAAAAACGCCGCTGATCATGCTTGATTCCTTGCGGAATCGCTGGATGGTGGGGGTGGTTTCCGCCAGGACATTTTCACTATAAACCTCGCGGTTAGTGTCCTGGCTGGTTGTTCTTGTGCAACCACCCCCCCTTATACCTTTACATTGGGATCCTTTCACGTTTGGAGTACTCTATCGAGAGTTGAAGGACCTTCTGGTAATTTCTAGCATTAGAAAACCCTGGAATAGTCTGGAAAGATCTCTGAAGTCTATATAAGGGACCTCCACCAGTTCAGTTGAGTGAGTTGTCTGTCAACTGCGATTGAATTCATACGAGAGGCTTTGCATTGAGAACTGTGTTTCTCGGATCGATTTTGTCGTTGATACGTCGTATTGAATGCATTGTTTCTGTGTGAAATTTTGCTGCGCTTTTATTGGATTTGAAGATTACTGAATATCTTGTAATTTTCAGAAGATATTGGTGATCGTATTGCACTGTTTATAGTGAATAAAGCCTTTTTATTGTTCTTATATATTGGCATCAGTCCTTTCGAACCCCGAGCTCACAACAATATGTTGAATTCGTTGATGTGTATGTTCCATCAGATATCAGAATATGCTAGGAATTGTATTTTTATATTTTATTACATTTGCCAACTGTGTAAAAGGAAAAATATCCTCGACCGTGATGGAAAAGGGATAATCATCCTGATTATGTAAAGGAACCGAAGAAAAAATACAAATAAATTACACTTGAAAACATTAAAAATCTCCCTCATCGGCCGATTGATTTATTACTGTAGAAAAATTCTTCATCTTTACATAAAAACTGATTAGCTTAAAACAATGGATGCGTTTTAGAAGATATGGATTTGAAACGAACAATGATTAAAGAGGACATTTTAAAACTTTTAATTTAAACATTTAAAAACTTTTTTAAGGTCAAATTTCGACGGTGCTTTTGGGCAGATGCAATGCACATGCGCATAGGAGCTCATTCGGTTGCATTATTACAAGGGGTGGGGGGAGATGTGATCTTTATTTACTATGTTCTTTTATTTACTGAATATGATATGACCGTAGGGATATACTATTTGTATATATTTCATAGGTCCATGAATTTTTTTTCTTGCCGTGGGGAGTATGGCGCCAATGTCAAACTAATTTGCATTACACAGTTGTTCACGGATTGTTTGTTGGGAGTTTGCATCGGAAATAGTACTGTATTTGACTGGGGAAAAAAAACTTTAAAAATAAAATATTTGAAAGGCTGTTTCATACGCACCCCTTTTTAAATAATAAAGAAGCTTATTTTACTGATATTGTTATAGTATTTTTTCCGTTATATTTTGACGGGTTCCATCTAGTCTTATATTAAGAACTTTGTGTAAATACTGTATAATAATTAAAAGTAAGAGTTGTATAACTGAAAGACAATCGTGACAGTTAAGTAGAAAAATTAGATAAATAACAAAATCATTAATTTTTGTTATACAGCGGCATTTGACAGCTATCAATCAGAAATGAATTGCAAAAGTTACAAAGATTTAAAGCAGTGATTATAGAATTAAAAATATCACGATGCAATACGTTATTTAAAATTAAGATAGAAATGAAAGTGCATATATTAATTTTTAATATTATATTTTTTGACATTTGATTATATCATTTGATTATATATTATATTATGATGAAAAGAACCGAATAAATAGAAAAACGGTTTATTTATAATAAAAGGTAAAATGATTTAGCTTAAACATTTAGTTAGAAAGATGATTTTCTTTTATTTTACATGAAATAAAGAGATTAAATAATTTAGTATAACTTTAAATTAAAAATCATTTGTATCATAGTGGTGTTAAAATCACTTTGTCTGCCTTTATTTTTATCTTTTAAAGATCGACATTTCACATTAAGTCCATACATTCGAAATATGACTGGAGTGAAAAAAGGGACTATTAAAAAGTGAAACAACGACGTCGATCTTTGATTTCCAAGAACTATGAAGCATACAATCTTTTTATTCCAAATAATGTCTAATCAGAAAAAAAAGAAAGAAAATGTGTAGCATGTACGACATGCATGACTTCAGTAACTTTGTCATTAATCTTTCATTTCGATCAACCTTAACAGATTTTCGATATGAAAACCTTTTTTTTTTCATTCTAGATGAAAGAAGTAAAGTTCATCATTTTGTCCAACTTTAATGCTTTACGATGTCAAATGTTTAAACATATGAAGATTTTTGACAAATGATTGTTGGAATTGATTATTATTTTTTCTTCTCGAAGTTAAATTATTTCTATGTATGTCCTAAACACAAAAAATGATGTATTATGTTTCATAATACCTAGCACGAGTCTCCTTTTTAATATCAATAGATACCTTTTCAATTTTTACTTGCCGAACACATAATGTAAGCAAAGTATTGTAATTATGATAAAAAAAATATAGATTTTGAAATTTTGGTATATACTTACATTTTTGGCTCTCATGAATACGCTTTTGCTATTTTTACAACAATTCTGCATGAATTGCATATGTCGCTGTGTGTCTGGGAATTTCTATACATTTGGAGGCCTCTAGAGCCCGTTTTTGGTGTTTCTTATGTTGTTATCCGTATGTGCGAATGAACAGATGTCGTCCAAACGGTATTTGTCATTCAACGCAAATGTAATCACTGTCACAAGAACTGCATAAATTTCGTATAAATCGGCTAATAAATCTAGGTTTTAAACAATTTAAAAATAATTTTGTTACCGGAAAAATTACCTGGGAAATATAACTGAGAATAACCAATAAATACGACTTTAACAAGCCTCTGTGACCCAGAGGGAACGTCTTTATCTTCAAAACGGTAGGTCCTGCGTTTGAATGCAGCTGTCTGCATCATGCTAAAAATTCATTTGAACACACTGCATTTCTATAGCAGTATTCTATAAAGTGCTCAAAAAGTTGTATAATGTCACGTCAAATTATATTTTTCAATTAAATAATCGTCATTGATCAAATTTAATACAAGTGATATTATTTTGATTTTATACCTAAAAATATTTCCGGAAATATTAGACACTTCATAAACTTAAATCTTTTCCTAAACAATTCTATTATTATTACTATTAATACATTAAAAGCTAAATAGTATTCTGTGCTATCTAAAAATTTTACTTTCTTCTATTTGTATAAGAAAAAAGTATTGCAGTCTTAAAAAAAAGTCGACTTCCGGTTTTGATAGATTTATACGTTTTAGAAGGTCCTGAATACGGTTTTGGCTGTTTTTAGAAAATGTCTATACGCGAGTCTGTCTGTCTGTATGTGACACAAATTTTATGGGCGCTCTAACTCAGGAACTAATGCTTAGAATAAGGTACAATTTCATATGAAGTTCCATCCGTATGTGAACTTGAGCTGATTAGTACACTGAAAAAAAAAAGTGTTGATTTTACAGCATAATACTGGCATCACAGCTGCCAATATTATGCCGTAAAACTAACAGTAATAAGCAGTAAAATAAGCAGTAATACGCATCCGTGCATTCGCGGCAGCGTATTACTGCTTATTTTACTGTTTATTACTGTAAAATTTTACGGTATAATACTTTCAGCTGTGATGCCAGTATTATACTGTAAAATCAACACTTTTTCTGCAGTGTATTTGGACAAAATACCCCAGAGGGGATGCCGCGTATAGATGATTTGCTTGATTTATGTGATGCCTCCAGTTTATGTGCGCAGAAAACAACGAAACATCCAATTTAGAGTCCTCACGATAGGAATAGATTGTCCTTCAAATTAGGGTGCTTTCATCTCAGAGGGGTATCGATATTCCATGATTTGTTCGAAATGTGTGATGCTTATGTCACCAGTTTAAATGTACAGAATTCAAAGAAAATTCACAGTTAGCATCCTGAATATGGGAATACATTGTATAAAAAACCTATTTGCTAAATCTATATAATTTCTTTTACTGTTTAAATCATTTAACTGATTTGATTTATATAGAAAAAAGTTTTGAGAAGGCACCCTGGTTTTAGCCCCGCAGATACCATTTAGACGCCATTTGTGGTTTTTCACTCTAGAGATGGTTTTGCGATTAAAACAAAACTAGGTGTTTTCATTTGAAATTTTCGAAATTTTGTTACTGTAACCGTAATTGCGAGAACTGGATTTTTATTTTTCATCTTATTTTTGAGCGCATTAATAATTTCATTATCTGCATCCAAAATTTCATCCCGTTTCCTTCCATGGGTATGGTTGATAGGAGCTCACTTATCGGCAAAGTGCTTAAGAATTACCCTGTATATACTCTTATGTTAATGATTTATTTGTCTTCACTCTCTATTACTGAAAACATGAATCGCTGCAAACCTCTTTAGTTTTAGCTTATTTATAACGTGAGTGAATATACATAGAGCCCCATTCGAGGTAAAAACGTGTAGTGTTTTATATATGCATTTAATGTTTAAACATCTGAAATACAGCGGACTTTGGTTAATGTCCCTTCGCTTAAGACGTATCTTACTTTTCCCTATTATTTTCTATTTGAAATTAATGTTAACGACATCGCTTAATAAGTACCACTCATCGGGTAGTGTGGGCAAAATTTTCACAATTAACGGGCCGAATGTAAAGATACTGGTTTTGCACATTACCCTTTTAAAACATCTTTTATTGAGAGACCAAGAAATTGTTAGTGACACTGATGAAGAGAAAGATAAAATTCTACAACCTACAATGTGAGACGCTTTATCAATGCTGCAGTTTGTTCGCCTATATTAGTAATCAAAATCTGATGTCAAACCAAATTTTGGATCGTGTTGCAAAATTACAAAGCTGCGTTGACAAAAAACCACTTGTTCCACTATCGTAAATAAAAGTGGCTTAATAATTTAAATATATTTGAATTATGTAAGACCGGTAATTTATTTGTGAATTTTGTCTGTCCTGAGTCATTTCTTTTGTATTATCAATATTGTTATTAGTTTGCTTTTTTTTAAATAAAAAATACTAAATTCAAAGAATGTTGTTATTTTTAGCATAAAAGTCTGCAGTATTTAGTCCAATTTGTTTAAAAATCTTAATTCAATTAATTCAACGCAAGGCTTATTTTTATGCCATTCAACTGTTTGCATTGTTTAATACGGACGTCGGTTAATGCGGAGGAAAAATTAACATGTCTCGCGGCAGACATCACGTCACTATACTTACATTAGATTCCTGCCGTTTTACACATTTAAATATGCTTTGTTTAAAAAAAAAAAGTATTTGAAAACATTGCATTGAAATGAACTTTAATTTTTAAAAGTCGCTTTAATGTTACATTTTAAGCACATTTTATCCTATTTAAATAAATATATTATCTATATAATAAAGGACAAACGTGTCCGTGCGTAACGCTGACGTCATTTTGGTAATGGCAACACTTGACGATAAAATTTTGGTTTGGCGATTTTTGCTGCTGCAATTTTTTTTAAATTTCTAAACATCGCAATTTTTAATTTTTACACCGTTATATAGGGAATAAAAATCTACTTTTAATGCAATTTGTTTGAAAACTATCTTAATTCACCGATTTATTACGGCTTTTAAAATAATTTTCAAGCATTTTTTCCCCCATTATGTACAACCCCATTACGACAGAATAATAAAGAATTTTCACTTAACAGTTCAGCATTTGTCTTCGGCTTATCACAGCCGTCTAAATACTAGGCCTGAACTCTCATTCAAAATGGCGGCTACCGCAGGCGGACTTTTCTACCCAGCATCTAGTTTATTTAGTATGCAGTTCTACGATTTAAATCGTCCCCCACTCACAAATCGTTTTCATAAAACAATTATTCGAGTAAACAAAAATGTATAACTATTATATTACTAAGGCACAGAAAATAAGACATGAAAAGATAATACAGAAAAGTTATTCTCATATATTTACTTTTAAAAATTTGTCAGCTGTAAAAAATGTATTAAAATTTTTTTCACATTTGAAACCCTCCCCATTGCAATGTGTTCAATGGAAAATGTTCCTGTCTAGGATAAAGTAGAAGTGATTTTCATTCGAATAGAAAATTTGCGGCACTCCCCAAAGAGAAATTCTGGCTACGCTACTGATTATTATTAATAACAATATTATATTAACAACATGTATTATCATTATTGACAAAAACACGAAATTATATGCTAACTCCGCAGCATTCCACCAGGTGGCGACGTCGGAGATTTCATTGACTAGCGCATGCGCGGTAGCGTATTACTGCTTATTTTACTGTTTATTACTGTTAATTTTACGGTATATTACTAGCAGCTGGGGTGCCAGTATTATACTGTAAAATAAACATTTTTTTTTCAGTGTACGCTCAACTTTAAACCACCTTGTATCGTTATTGATTTTAGAATAACAGACAAATAAATATGAGAATATGAGTTTTTATCCTGCTTTTTAATGAAAGTTTGAAAATTAAAAATGATGTCATCTCATTCATTATTAGAAAGCAAATAAGACTCCCAATCCACACAATTTTCCAATATAATCTAAGATACATCAAAACTAATACATAGAACTGTTGCACAGAAAAGTAAGAAAATACCAGAAATTTCTCTTTCCTTTAAAAGAAAAAAAAAATAGAGAATAAATTTAATTACGTAAATCAATTTTCTTTAAATTGCATTGAATGTGAGGCATAACTTAAATGAGATATCAGCTGTATATTTCCTCAAGATAAATAGACAATGTATCGAATGTTTTTTTCCAATTTAACTCCTTTTGTTATTTTCTGCGAGAAGAAAAAATTCCTTCTCTTTAACTAAAGATTGCTAAAAAATATTATTATCTTATTTACATGTTATCTTTGGTATTTATCTAAAATATATATTTCGGATTCAAACAGAAAATTAAAAGTAAAGGTAAAGAAATGTTTTAAAATCTATTTAATTAAATATTTGTCTGATAACAATTGACAGAATAATGCTGAAATATATTTAAAAAATATCAATAAACATTGAAATATAATTTTGCAAGTCTTGGTAAATTTTAAAGAGTTTAGTCAATTTGCTTATATAAGTTTTACTATGATTTTTTTTTTCGAAATACACACTAAAAGGTATTTTGATGTATAATGTTAAAAATTTGTAGAATATCTGTTAGAAGTATTTAGTAACAGCTTAATTTAATAACTCAAGAAATATCAGGAATTTAGACGATGTTACCGTTAAAAATTAATCTAAAAATGTTTTATTTAAAACATTTTTTGTTTCTCAAATATTATGAAAGAGACATTTTATGTAACAAGTATGTTTTAAAGGGAAAAAAAACAAAGATGCGGAGAAATGCATTAAATATACATTTGTTATAGGCCTGTTGGCGTAATTTTACAAGAAAGGCATGGCATAAAATAAGGTTTCTGTATTGTTATCCACTTTAATTTTAAAACATGTTGTTGCCAGCATCGCTCATACCGGACGTGCAGTACATGATTCTATATTAAAATTTTTAATTTGTGTCTGTAAAAGAAAAAATAAATTTTTAAACGTAAAGTAGTAGTCTGTAATTAACCACACATTCAGGTTTCAGTAATATTTATGAAAGTTAACGGCTTGAAAGTAAAACGAATATGACAAGATAACAGACAGACAGGCAAGAGTACCATTTTACTTTTAATTCCGATGATTTATACGGGACCATCACCTAAACAAAAGTTCAAATCCGATCGTTTAACTCTTAAATCAAAGTAGTCATATATCGTGCTTTTTCAACATTTAGTAATGAAAATTAGGATTAATTTGCAACTACCGCACCCGTTCGAAAGTTTTGCATGAATATACATTAAAAAAGCCCTTCCAGCATGTACTTGGAGGAAAAGGTAGCTTTTCTATATCTTCGTTTTAAAATTTTAGCTAATGTTACTCGAAAACAGCAAGCTAAGCAAAGAACCCGATTACAGAAGATTCGTTAATGCTGAATTTGAATAAGAAATTCACCAAATTAGTGACCTATAGCCACGTTGGCTTCATTTATAGAGACTTATTTTTGGTCGCCAAATTTGACGATATTTCTCCAAATGCTGTCAAGCTGGGCGAGTATGTGCAACTAACGGATATGAATATAGTTTTATGCGCATGACTGGGAAAATGATTACAACAATGAAAGATAATAATTTGCGAGAAATCGCGTTCACTAAAACTCATAAATTAATCCCTGATTTTTTGTAATCTGCTGTCTTGTTTCAAAATGTCAGCCACCCTAGAATTTCAAACTGCTCTATCTCAGTCATTTTTAAAGATAGAGGCAAAACAAGAAAATGTCCTTGTATCAAGACCTAACATTTAAGAAAAAATAAATGTGAATTTTGAATTTTTTGGTACATTTGTTTTAGTTTTAAATCTTTTAATGGCCGCTATTTTGAAACAAGCTGGCCAACGAACTCGGTTGAGATAGTGGTGAGCTTACTGTAACAAAATTAATTCAAAGAACTGCTGATGCAACATGAATTTAATTAAGCTACGTCTCAGTACACATACACATTACAATTACAGAAAGAAGCTGTACACATAAAGCTTATTGTGGGTTATAGTTTATAGTGTTGTAGTCAGGACTGCCCATTACCTTCCGGGGCAAAGTTCTACGTCCGGCACAAGGGCCGTAAGACACCTTTCTCAAAAGGGAGAAAATGCATGAGCGTGTTCGCTCTACTGCAACAGAATTCAGAATCCTCTATATGACCTCTCACGAGTTGATTATATCTAGTTGGAGAATTTTCAAGTGTTCTTGAGAGTTTAGCCTCTTGGGGATGAGCAGATGGCGGGTTTTGAAGTGGCTGAAATATCTCGAACTTCTGGACTCAAGTAGCTAGAATTTATTGTAACAATAGTGTCTGTATAACGTCAGATCAAAGGAATAGTCTAAAATTCATACCTCCTTGAGAAGGCAATTATTCTCGAGATTTCTAGCACTTACATCTGGTACCAATCTTGCGGCTTCCACTGAAGGAAATAATGCTTAACATATGGTATACCACTCCAGACTTCCAATTAGTGAGTAAGGCTTGTTTAAAATTAACTTATTAGAGTTCTTTTAAAGAGGAGTCGTCACATTACTATTGGTCAGCTTACACACTCTTATTTTCATCCAAATCGGTTTAAATATACGAGGGCTAACGTATGACAAAGATCATATATACAGGGCGTCCGAAAAGTCTGGAAACGGTCGAATAACTCGAGAAATATACATCGAAGTGAAAAACGGAAAATATGTGTTCAATATTTTTGAAAAATCTATTTAGAGATATCAAAGTTGCCCTCCCTAACTCTGCCCCCTGGAAAAAAAGAGAAGGGGGCAACGTTGAAATCTTAAATGATAACCCCTCTTTTTATTGCAGATTCGGATTCTACAGGGAAAAGTCCTTCCGGCCTGTACTGGGAGGAAAAAGTAGCTTTCATAGTCCATGTTTTTAAAAATTCAAATCATTTTACTCAAACACCCGAAGCTAAAATGCTTGGAACCCGATTATAAAACATTCATTCCCGGGGTTTCGTTAATACTGAATTTGAATGCGAATTTCAGCATGAGAGTTATAACATAACCAAAATCAGATAATTTTAAAATGTCAGCCACCCTAGAATTTCAAACTGCCCTATCTCAGCCGTTTTTTAAGATAAAGCCAAAACAAAATATGTTCCAGAATCCTTGTATCACGATCTAATATTTAACGGAAACAACTTTTTCAATTTGTAATTTTTTACAAATCTTTTTGAACTTTTAAGAAATTAATTAAAAAAAATTAACTTGCCGCCATTTTGAAACAAAATGGCGTAGGAAGCTGGCCAACGAACTCGGTCGAGACCTTGGTATGTTCTGTACACATGATCAGTCACATTCATATCGGTTCATAAACACCAGAGTTACAGCATAACCAACATCAGATTGTTTCAAAATCTCAGCCAGCCTAGAATTTCAAACTGCCATATCTCAGCCATTTTTTAAGATATAGCCAAAACAAAAAATGTTCCAGAATCCTTGTATCACGTTCTAATACTTAACAGAAACAAATTTTTCAATTTGTATTTTTTGTACATCTTTTTGAATTTTTCAAACATGTAAATTTTTTAACTGACCGCCATTTTGAAACAAGATGGCGGATGAAGCTGGCCAACGAACTCGGTCGAGACTTTGGTATGTCCTATACACATACTCAGTCACATCCGGCCAAAACAAACATCAACAAAATCAGCACCGTTTTGACACGGCCGTTTTCAGTTTCTACAAAAAAGTCCTATATTTTATAATCAACATTACACACAATTTATGAATCCTTTTATAAGAATATAGTATAGATATTTAAACAAACATTTTAAAGTACATTAATAAGATTATATGCTCACAAGTCATATGGAATTACAATATTAATGATAGCATAGACACATTCAAATATAAAATTTGAATATAGTTTAAAAAGTAAGGAAAAAGTTCAAAAAAGTAGTTTTAAAAAAAATTCATAATTTTGAAGCTAAAGATTCTGTTAACAAATGTGTAACATCATTATTATTTCTACAAAAAGAAACAAATGCATAATATCATTATTACATCTATACAAAAAGAAAAAAAAGGAAATGTTTAATATCATTATGATTTCTACAAAAAGGCAAAAAGCTGCCAACCGAAAAAACTTGGAAAGAATGAAGTGTTTGCCCAAGTCTAATGAATTAAAATGGCATGCGTAATCCTGTGTGCTCCAATTAAATTAAAAATCTTTAAGAACTAGTCTTTATTTTTATTATAGAAACCAGCAGCTTTGTATAGTAATTCATTACTGAGTAAAAATATTTCACTAGGAAAATTTCATTTTTGGCAATTTCGAGTATGTACCAAATATAGTAAAGTACACAAAAAGCAACAGTAAAAATATGTTTAATTCGTTAACAGCAAAGTGGAGGACAAATAATTGAAATCTCTTCCAACGTTTTGACAATTAAACATGTGTCTAAGTGCTTATTACAGACAAATAAAATCTTGGAAATTTCGTAGATAAAAGAGAAGATAAATTATTTCTTTTTCGTTGAGAAATAAATCATCATTGAAAAGAAAACAACTGTTTGAAGAGACGTATTTGTTTTGAATTTTAACTACAAGATCAAATAAAATTTATTATTTTATATATTACGCAGAAAAAAAAATTAGTCAAAACATGGAAAATAAGAGAAAGAATATATGTTGTCAATTAATGATTTCGATATTACTTAAAGATCAGAAATTTTAGTTTGCAGAGATTTAATCTTTTTGTGTGTTTAAATATTATTTTACGTATTTTCAGTTACATACTTGAAAGAGTTAATTGGACAGTAAACTAAGATGAAAATTTATAAAAATCACTCCATTTCGAAAAATTTTGTTTCTCAATTACAGATAAAATTAAAATAACAGCATCAACAATTAAAATGCTTTTATTTATTTTGCAGTAATTTTGGAAAGAAAACATTGAAACATCTGCGAACTTTTTGAAAACTAAACAGGTATTAAGCAGTTGTGAGTTCTTGAAAATGTTTCAGGCAAAAAAGAAATAGTAAAATATTTCTTTTCAACATAAAACGAAATGAATAAATGTCATTGAGGTGGAAATAAGTCTTTCCTGGAACATATTCAGTTGAATTTTAGCTTTGAGATATAATGAGACTTTTTGTTTTGTATATTCCGAGACAAAAGAAAACTCAGTAAAAGCAGGGAAAATAAGAGAAAGAATATCTGTTATGAATTAGTAACGATTGCGGTTGTCCAAAAGTAAGAAAATTTATTTTGCAGAGATAAAAACTTTTTTGGTGTTTAAATACCGATTTTCTAATTTCAAATTCATGTTAGAAAGGAAAATTTAAACACTTGAAAAATTTATTAATGTGTGCATGGAAAGATTTTCGTAATTGTATGAGAAAGTAGAAAGTTTTAAATCAAGAAGAGATTCCAAGAAAATACAGTCTCATTTTCTACGAGAAACAAAATTTCTAGGGTATTCCATCCTCCATTGAAGATCCAAACCATTGATATGCATTTCAAATAAATATACCGAGTGTTTAAGAAAAAATGGGACAGACTTTAACAGATCGCAGTGCACACTAAACACAATTTTTTCCCACCAAAGAATGCATGGTCGGAACAGAAACGCAAAGGGACCAGAACATTTGGAAGAAGTGCCCGCTCCGTCACGTTAAAGCCACATTCCTTTTGTGAGTTACCGGGAGAAGGACGCCATCATGTATGCAAATGTCATCTAGGGAAGAATAAGAATGCGGATGAAAATGTCATCTAGGTAAGTAGAAGATCCCGTATGCAAATGTAGGCCACGGTGAATAAGAGACTTGGACGCTAGCCTTCGACCGCGAGAAACTTGAAACACAGATGATTCCGCTTTCTTCGCCAAAAGGGTGTCGTTTATGGCGGCGATCCCTTTCTTGGTAACTTTCTGTTTCATAAAGTTCTTGACGGGAAGTAGGAAATTCAATGACAGTTTGAAAGAAAAAAAACGGTCTGGTGCGCTATCCTCCCGTCATCACGTGCGGGTGGGAAGGATAATGTTTGTTTCAAGAAAAGGTTACCAGTTCTTGTTCCAGTTATAAAAAGTCAATGGATTACACTTTACTCTGTAAATTGTGTAAAGTGGATTGCATTTTCCCTATTTTTTGCTTCGACTTTGAAATGGCATCGCGTAAAATAATTTCTTTTGATGAAAAGCTAAAAATTATTTTGGAAATTTATCAAAGACTAAAACAAGTGGGTGCCTCTAAAAATATAGTTTTCTACAGTCAACCGTTGCCACGTTTTTGAAGAAAAGGAAAAAATTTGAAGGGGCAAAAGGAGGAATACACTGGAAACGAAAAATAATCAAAGGTCCCGTGAATCAAGACGTAGACACTGCAACGATCAGATGGTTTCAAGAAATTGACGGAAATCCCAATTCTAAAATAATCTTCTATTTGGAATCAACACTCATCAATCAGCGGAAAATTAAGTACTTCGAGATTGCAACAAACTGACAATAATTATCTCGTCGAAAACCCATTCAGAAACTATTTCATCATAGTGACGTACTTGGGAACAACCACGCACGTGAAAGGAAGATGAATACGGACTTTATGTGTTTTACCCCAAGACGTCATCCAAGGCTAGGAAAGAACTCAAAAAAACTTTGTACTTTTCTGTTCTAAAATATAATCTGATCATGTAGCACGCGCGAAATGTCAGAGCGAATGTAAACGCTCTGTTAATGTCTAACCAAGTAAAATTATATATTGAAATATAAGTTAATCGTAAAGCAAATGACATTATTTATACTGTGAAATTAAAGATGTGCTAATAATCATTCAGTTTCAGGAGTGCTAATTATTTAAACAGATAATTGTGGTGCGAATAGGATTAAATCATTAGTATAGCCAATTCACAACCAGTCAACCTCCCTTTACCTGGATATACACGAATAAAAAGGTTTGAAGATCTAACAAGGTAAGATGATACATGTTTCCTTACCTTCTATTTTGCATTTGTTTGAGAAAGATAAAAAAACTGTGTCAACGATAAAATTAACACAGAAATGCAGTCCCCAAATGTACCTATCAGTGGACGCATACTTTGTGGAAAAGCAAGGAAATTTTCAGTTATGTCGGGAAATTTCAAGGAATTCAGAATTTCAAGTCTAGCAATGGAGGGCTTGCCTCAAATCGTGATCGCCATGGAATTTAATTTCAGTCAATCATTTTGAAGAAAAGTCTGCACCTATAAATGATGCAGAATCGTGGAAACAATGGGAAATGAAGAAATGATGGAAAAATAACAATGCTGATGAGACAGGGTTGTTTTACCGACTTATGCCAGAAAAAACACTATCATTTAAAGGAGAGAAAAGCAAAGAAGGAAATAAATTCAAAGAGAGGCTGACGGTTTTGCTCTGCTCAAATAGCACCTGGCAAATTGAAGGCATTTGTGATAGGAAAATATGAAATCCAAGATACTTTAAAAACATTAAAAGCTTACCGGTTGACAACGCAGCCAACAAAAAGTCGTCGATGACCGCAATGCTGTACAACAAGCGGTTATTCGATGTTGGAAGAATCATGTAGAAGAAAAAGAAGAAAATTGCTATCATCGTAAACAATTGTTCTCCGCACAACAATCGACCAAATATGAAACACATAAAAGTGTTCTATTTTCCGCCTAGTTGTACATCAGTTATGTAACCTTTGGGATTTGACATCATTAAATGTTTCAAAGGATACTACCGGAAGCGGCTTGTTGATAATGTAATTTTAAAGTTGGATAACAAAATTTCTGATCCATTTGCAATAAATATAAAAAATGCATGTAACTCGTTCTCTGGAAGATGGAGTACTGTGAAGACTCGCACTATTCAGAACTGTTCAAAGTTAGCTAGTTTTGATTTCAAATTCAATGATCGTGAAGAATTGAATTTGAATTTGAGAAAGAATTGTACTTAATACGGACATACCACAAGAAGAAGAATGTGCGACAAATCTCAGTAAAACTCTATGTGCATACGAAGCTTCGAGAAACGTATCCAACCCTGTCAGTACAGACGATTTTTTGAATTCAGACGAAGATTTGTTCTTTGTTAGTGGCAGTACTGATAAAGAGATAGTAGCAGATTTTAAACAAAATGATGTAGAAAGTGCTGAAGAAGAAGTAGACTGCTCACCTGTACCCCAACGTATAACGGAAACTGATGTTGTTCAGTAAATTGACACTCTTTAAATTACTTTTCAACATTACCGAACGTTCCACAAACATATTTGAACTCAATGGATGGATTAAAAATATATGCATACAAGCTGCGTTCTCAGTAAGAACTGAACAAACAATAATATCAGATTCCTTTACAGTTAAAAACATGTGAATCTATCAAATAGTTAAGCGTGTATGCTGTTTAGAACCAAAAACTCTTATTATTGTAAGGTATGCACTGTTTACTTGTCATAATGTCATGCTATAAAATGTGCACATTAAAACCTGTCTATAACGATATTTTTTTTAAGTCCCTAGAATCTCGTTATAGACAGGTTTCACTTTGCGGTTTATTATCGAAACAAAAAATTGGACTTGTTCTGACACTGTACCTCAGAAAGAAAATTCTTTATGAAACTACTAGGATTTTAAAATTCAAAATGTTTCATGGAAAATTTTTACAAATTATGAATTATAAGGAAATCTGTTGTTTTTCCTTTAGGAGATAACGTCGATTTCAGATCCGTATTCTCTGAATGCAGCACGTGCATCGTGCAATTTTCCTTCTCTGTAACATCTTTTGTCAAGTCTCAAGTGAACTAGTTTCCAGAAGAGTTTAAAATTGTTAAATTTTAGAGGCACATCAATACAGTAGTTTACGTCACTTGCAGCATAAGTACCTAGGTGCTCTCTTATTACCTGGGTTGTCTAGGGTGAATAGTAGTTTTGAGTTTTGTGTATGATTGTGTTGTCCTGATTCTAAGATTGCCTGAATCTATGGGAATATGGTTTTCAAGGTTTCTTCGAGCAATAATATTAAGTATAATTAGGTATCTATGGTCATCTATCTGGTATAAATACGGCAGTAGTAGATAGATCCAGCGGATTTTGTCGCATCTCGCTCATTGTGGAAATGAAGACTAGATTTTAGCATCTTAGAGCCTCCTACGTGCTATGTTTTCCAAGGAACTGAGTTTTTAAGTATGATCTTTAGTTACAAGTTAGCCAGCATGGTATGATGTTAAAATTTTGTATTTTCAAAATAAAAGAATAGGGGAATCCACGGGGCTCCTTTCATAATGCTATTGAGGTGTTTTGATAGTGACATTTTGTAGTGATGTTTGCAAAGTCTCTAGTGATATTTCACATTGTGCTATTACAGAGTTTCTAGTGCGATTTTTGTAACGAGCTGGGGGTATCCTTCTTGGATTCTTGCATACAATCAGCGTAGCCATTTTATTTTGGAGCTACTGTTAGAATTTAGCGAATTTCTTGGGGTAAACTTATAATTTTATCATCGATAGTTTAATTCTACTCACTCCATTGCCATCTGACCTTATTATTTCTTTTAATAACGTATTGTTATTGTTTAATCTCGTGTCCAGGCTACTTTTGCAGTCGACGGGACCGAAGGGTCTGCCACACACTCAAATTTTCATTAGGAATAAACAGTTATTCTGGATTAAAACCGTCTATAAAATTCAATCCATTTTCCATATGAGAGAAAATATTCACTGCTTAATTTTTTACGGCTTCAAACTCTGTTATACGCCCACGGATATTGGTTTATTTCTTTGCTAAACCGAAAACGCCACTAAAATGTATTTTGCAATCCAATTTATTTAAATATTGTTGTAAATACCCGTCCATGACCTGCAGCTCAGGACCTGATTAATGCAAGGGCCTCTGGGAGTTCAACAATAAATCTGTAAATTAATTTTTACGTAAAAATGGGGAAATTATTTTACAGTAATAATATGCAATCTACAGATGAGACAGATATTTGTTTGCATTAAACATAATATTATTCCAGGATTTTTTTATGTCATCTACAAACACGTTATCTGGTAAATTTAAGCTCAGAAGTTTTTAACTTAATTGTGAATAACAGCACGTCAGCAGCATATTAGTATTAAGATTTTTTTCATCTACCAAAATGAACTTTTCAAAACTACAACAATACAAAAATCTTGTTTTATGTAAATTGTATTTGATTGGAGGGTGACCGCACACGTCATCGAGAATTATCACAATTCATACATCTTTCGAAAGAGAATATTGTCTATGGAAAATTTAATCTGGCAGTCCACAGAATGCAATCTTACTAAAGCTATGGTTGACCTACCCGAAGTTCGACTTACGTTGCATCTTACATGGAGTCGCAATCTTCCGTTATCATGGTGCTGATTAATGACAAATAATATTGGTGAGAACTTTGGTTGCGGAATATTAACGTCAGAAAAAAAATGTTTTTACCTATCAAAGTGCATATTTTTTAAAATGGAGTCTCAGTAAGATGGTTTTCCCGTACTCGAGTTAGTGTATATGGCTTATGCCCTGAAAAATGCCCCAGCCGTTTTCAATTTAAAAACTTTACATCAGAATTTTTAATTTTGGGTTTGTTTTAACCTGTGAAATCGAATTTTCTCGAACAAGGGACCTAGCTAGACCATTTCTAGTACGCGCTTTAGTATAGAAGGCAAATTTCCTGAAAATCATTATAACGCCTTCGATATCTCCGTAATCGTGTTGCTGATCAATGACCAATGTTATTGACAAGAATTCAGATTACTAAAGATTAATTTCGAAAATTTCTAAAACCTATGAAAACGATTTTTTTCGAAGTCGAGACCCAGATCGTTTTCGAATAAGGCTTATTGCATAAAAATTATCGGTACTATTTTCAATTTATACCATCACTTTCAGCACCCAGTTTGTAAAACGAATTCTCCCGAGTTAGCTACATGGCTAGATCGTTAATCTGTGAAAACAATCTTTTCTGAATTCAGGACCTAGCTAAGAATATTTTCTCGTGCTCAAATTAGAATAAAAGACACGTTTCGTGTGAGAAATTTGAGAATTTTTCGATTTATAGCTAGCAGCATTTTCAGTGCTGAATTTGTTTTAACCTGTCAAAACGAATTTTCTAGAATTCGAGGTCAAGCTAGATCATTTTCTCGTGCACGATTTAGTATAGGAGTCAAGTTCCGTGAAAGTCGTTCCAGCCATTTTAGATATCAATCAGTAATCAGGAAAATTGCTTGCTCCGAATTCGTTATAATGATTTTCAGGAAATTTGCCTTCTATACTAAATCGAATACAAGAAAATGGTCTAGCTAGGACCCTTATTATAGAAAATTCGTTTTCACAGGTTAAAACAAACCCAAAATTAAAAATGCTGATGCAAAATTTTTAAATTGAAAATGGTTGGGGCGATTTTCAGGGCATAAGCCATATGTACTAATTCGAGTACGGGAAAATTGCTTGTTTAAATATGATAACAACAACAACAACAGCAACAACAATAACTACAATAACATTAATAATAATAATAATAATAATAATTATTATTATTATTATTATTTTCTTTTAAGGTAAATACCACTCATCAAAGAAGATCCGATTACAAAAGTACATAATAAGATTTCTAGGAAATACGTAATAGATAACATAAACACTCCAAACATATATTTTAATCAATATATATATATTCCACAGTGATAATTAAAAAAAGAGAGTATCATTTCGAAAAAATATTGTAGCCTAACAAACAAAAAAAAAAAAAATATATATATATAGATAAATCTAAACAAACAGTAACATTTAATTTATTCGCAAGAATGTGGAGAAACAAACATTGAAAATTCTTCCACCTCTTTGAAAACTAAATATGTGTCTTGTGCTTGTTACGGACAAATGACTTCTTGAGAACGTCGCAGACAAAAGAAGAAGTAAAACATTTCTTTTGCGCGGAAAGGAAATAAATAAGTATCGTCATTGAAGTGGAAACAAGTCTTTCAAGAAACACATTTGTTTTGAATTTTAGCTGTGAGGTTAACAGAAATTTCCTGTTTTATATATTACGTGGAAAAAGATTCGTACAAAACTAAAAAAGTAAGAGAAATAGTATCTGTTGTGAATTAATGATGACGGTTGCCTAAAAAGAAGAAATTTTATTTGTATATAATATTGTTATTAAAATCAAAATATGTATGCTAAAAGGGATTACTGTAAACATAAAGGCTTAAAAATCCTTTTAATAAACATACCTACTATTTTCGTACGCACAAACGGTGACATTTTAAAGATCACTAATGATAAATAATCAATCTATTTACATAAAAAAATGAAATACGTACTTCAAAAACAAATATCACGAGGTATCAGGTTGCAGATACGAGAGCAGGTTCTTTAATGAAAATGTAATGACACCATCTGTAAACGTGATATATTTTATTTATTTTTAAATTTATGAAGCATCTCGCGCCAAATTTTAGGTAACTCAAAGTAAGCTGACTCATTGCACATGCTATTGCTGCGCATATAGATTTCTATTGATTCGCGGATAATGGATGCGGAATAAAATCTTGATGGATAAATTATTTTACTATTTTTAAAATTAATCTGTAAATGTTCTATGTTATGTAGTCTCGCTAAAGCGGTAGTTTTCTTGTGGTATTTGATATTCTCGTTTTAAATTTCCTATTCATCACTAGTACTAAGTATTGGAATGTTCCAACAGTTTTAGTGAACGGGATTTCATATAAACATGTTACTGATCTTGAGTGTCACCGTTTGTGTGTACGAAACCTCTAGGTTCGTTTATTAAAAGGCTTTTTAAAATTTTGTGTTTATTGTAATCTCTTTTAACACATACATATTTATTTTAATGATAATAGGTGATTTTAGGTAGATTTCGTAAGAAATACTACCTATTAAGTCGGAATTTTAAAAATATTTTTGCCGATCTACGCCGATCCTGACTCCCAGAACCCAAAACCACCTCCAGTACAAAACTTTATCTATCTATCTATGTCACTTTTTTTATGGACACGATAACTCCCATAATTCTGCAAAAATCTCTTCCAAACTGATACATACAATCAAGGGGCATAAAATCTCGGTCAAGTTCGTTAATGGGCAAAATCGAACCAAGGAGGGGGGAAATGGGGGAGGCTTTTTGTGAAAACAGGAAAAAACTTCTTAATTATGATACGCATCGAATCCGTGTAAAGTTATTATTACTTCTAGGAAAAGGGCCGAAAATTTATGTATGACTGATTTTTGATATCATTAAAAATGGCCCCAAGAGGGGGGGGGGGGGTAGAAAAAAAATCCATAACTTCGTCAATTCACAAGATATCAAATCCGCCTAAATTTATTATAAATCCTCTTAATATTATCTAAAAGTTTTATATTGACAAGTTTTTTAACCGAGATATTTTAGTGAAGAGAGTATTAATTAATATATTAAAAATTAAGCTAGTAAGATAATAATTTAGAATAAAGATATGTATAAATGATTCTATATCATATATATATTTAAAAGGCAGCTTGTATTCTAATCTCACTTACAATATTCTAAAAATAAATTAGCAAAGGGAACATTTCAGCCATTTTTCGATTTTATAGAAGAAAATATTTTTGGTCATATGTAAGAAAAGTTGAAAGAGTTGCTCTCGTCACTGGACAATCCATTGCCAATTATGGTAATTATAAAAAAAAAATAGTTCTGCAGATTTATTTATATTACTGAAAATGTTATTACAAGCGTTCATCGTTGAGATAGATAAAAAAAAAAATTGTGCTTGAAAATTATCCACCAATAAAATTTATTCAAATCTCATAAAAGTTAGAATTGCTAAAATGAGAATGGATACGCAAACAGAAAGACAGGTTATGATCATATGCAAGTTTTTTTCCAATGTAGACTCATAAACTTTTGAATTCAGTAATTTCTTAACTACAATAAATGTAAAACTGAAATAAGTGACATGTTCAGATGGTAGCTTATAAATGTTTACACACAGTCAATGAAAACAAGATCGAAAAATCATGCAGCAGGCATAGATTATGAAATACTTTTCAAGGCTAACAGAATATTGTTAAGAAAATTCATTATCACATATAATGAAGGGAGAAATCTAAATAAACAATGGAAAAATAGTGTGCGAATTCTTTCGTACAGACCTATATATGATCTATAGAATTTGTACACACAAAAAAAAAAAAAAAAAAAAAAAAAAACATGACATAAAATTTTGTAAGTAGACGAAACCATTAATAACTAAGTAAATCTTGCAGATCAGGAGCCTCAACGTCAGCTCTAAAAGTCATTGTTTTTTAATCTCACTTTTCATATTATTTAGCATCTTACAATCCGCAATTTAATTTTTTTTATATTACATACATATGTATAGGCATATAAAATACTTCGGTTCTTTCAGAAATTAGAAGCGTTAAATTAAACATGGTTTATGCAATGATATTCTGAAATTCTTATGAACTTCTTATTCATGGAACCTTTTAGATTAAAAAAATAAACTTGTATTAAAATAAATTCTTCATTTATGGTAATAGAATACAAAAATAATTTATTTTGATAATAAAATATTGCAGCAAAATAGTGCGAGTTACTTGAATTTTATTATTTTGATATTCTTTGAAATAGGGTTACTAAGCAACTTATACATTAAAGAGCAAAGTAAAAAGAAATGCATTTTAAAATTTGTAAAAAATATGAAAATAAAATGTTTTATATTTCCCGAACAGATGCAAAAAAATTTCCAATAATTTAAACAATTAATTTCTAAATTCTAATCAATGTATCAGCAAATTTTCAAAGCTATTGGATATATTTAGAACCTCCATATCGCAAATTTAACATTAGTAATTTTACATTTAAATCCATTATTCAAATATGCGATTTTCATTTCAGTTAATTATGAAATGTGAAAATCGTCTGCATTCCCATAGGAAAGCATTATGACCTAAAAAGAATGTTCCATATTTTCCGAACGAATGAACCAAATGTAACTAAAAACGATACAGCTAATTCCGGTACCTCACCAACTTACCCACCAAAAATCAACCTAAAATAACGATTTCTACGGCAGTTATCGCGGAACAGACAGACAAACAGACGGAAACCAAAAACTTTTCGCGTCACCACACACTGCAAAAAATAATTGTTGATTTTACAGTATAAAACTGGCACCCCAGCTGCCAGTATTATACCGTAAAATTAACAGTATTAAACAGTAAAATAAGCAGTAATACGATGCCGCGCAAGCAGTAATACGCTGACGCACATGCGCGGTAGCGTATTACTGCTTGCGCGGCATCGTATTACTGCTTATTTTACTGTTTAATACTGTTAATTTTACGGTATAATACTGGCAGCTGGGGTGCCAGTTTTATACTGTAAAATCAACAATTATTTTTTGCAGTGCAGTGAGCCTCAACTGACGTTTCGGCAATGAGGGGGAGAGATGTAAACCAAGCTCAACCTCACGATTCACTCGGGAGACCCAATTCTCCTGTAACTTCGTCCACCTACAAAGTTTCGTGTCGTGTGGTGTTGCTCAACATCGTGCTTTTTCTCCACTGAGCTGTCGGAGAGCTTTATATGCTGTTAACATCTAGGATTTTAAAGGTTTTTAAAACCTTTTGTATGCATTTTATCAACACCTATTTTAATAATAAATTTTAATGAATCATTTTTCACGAATGTTTTCATATTTTTTTTTTTTTTATAGTAAACAAAGGTGAATTTATCATTTCGAGTACACATTATAATTTTATTAGTGCATTTCCATGCTTCTGATAAAGAAGAAGTTGATAATAGTTTCAAAGTCAATCGCAAGAGAAACTTATAAAGACCAAGTTAGACGAAAAGTAGTAAAAAGCTCGCTGGCACTCGTTCAGCACTTTGAAGATTATTGCATGTTTAAAATTCCTACACACGTAAAGTTCACATCAATACCCGTTATTTTACACCTATGCCGTTTCATTTTATAAATTAAATGTGCTAAGTTTTTTTTTGCAAAATATTCAAATAGAGATTATTAGCTCTTAACGGTTGGTGAATATGAAAACGGGAAGAAGTAAAAGCGATATAAAAAAGCGAAGTTTTTACGCAAATGTAGCATAATTAAAATTAATTATTTGCGAGTGCAGACTAATATCGTGTTTGATTTGAATAATGTTTTTAGTTTTCAATATTCACATTCATTTTTCAGTACATAAAAAGGGAAAATAATCTCAAGCTTGAATTTGAAGAAAGACGTTATTACAAAATATAGATTTTTTAATATAATTAATACTTATTTTAAAAGTTGTTTTAAACTTTGAATCGACTGCCACTTAAAGTTAACTTATAAGATTAATAACTTATAACTTAATCAAAGATAATTAGCGGCGTTTAACGGGTTTTTTTTATTAAATATCGTGTTAATAATCACTGATTTTGGTTTCATTTTAGGTTTATACATAGCAAAATTAGAGCCAAGTTATTTTGGCAAGCTTCAGATGAGTTTGGATGTGTATCAGAATAATAAGCTTGTTAAGGGTATCCAATTCCAAAACTTATCCAAAGCATTTTATCAAAAAATATTTGATTCAACTTATTAAAAATACACATAAACTGCAACAACCTTCTGTCCAGATATGATCTTTTTAAACTGTTTATGAAAATAGCTGATTATTTAACATCTGCAAATGTAGAATTAATAGAAATATCTAAATATGCAACGAATATTCTCAGATAAGAAGGATAAAAATATTTGGGGCATTATGTAAAAAAGGATACACCTAAGAAAAAACGTTTCCAAAACTCTTAATGGATTTTATCGAATATGGTGAAGAATACGTATTAAAGTTTCCCGGGAACATTGAAAAACGGTGATGGATCACGCTTGATAATTTTTTTCACTCAATAGCTTATAAAGGACAGAAAAGATTCAAGTTCTATTTAAATATAGTTTTGTAATAGACATTATTTAATATGCTTTGAATTTTATTTTATTAAAGAAAGTCTTTTATTTTAGCATTTTCAACTTATTTAATAATTTCACTTTTTGTAAACAAATTACGTTTTAAAATTTTAAAGAAAGGTTGAGGTTAGAATATATTGCTGGTTTCGAAAGCCGAGCTCTTTTATTAGCTAAAATTCGATTTTTTTCAAAAGTTCCTGTTCACAAAATTTGCTACTTTTTTAACAGATGCCACATACTTCAGTTTTATATTTATTAAAGCTAATAAAATTCTTTGGTACTTCTCCATTATCTCGTCGACCACTTTTCATACCAAAAACCTATCGCCAAACTATAAGATTTAAGGCTAAAAATGAATGATCGTGGTGTCGCATTCCCTTGACGTCAGAAGCATTGCATGTGTTTGTAATGTCATCAAGTGGTTTTTTAATTCGACATTTACTTGTACTTTTCATTATGTTTTACTGATTAATCATTTTTTTCGTTAATTAAAATAACAATTGCATCCTTAAACGGCGGTCCCATGATATTAAAAGAGAAAAAGCATTGAAAAACAGTTGCGATGCATAGTTACGTACAATAGATCAGTTTCAATTCACGTCACAAACATTTATTCACCAGCCAAGGGGGTAAGAAAAATAATGTAAATAAATAAATATCCAAGATATTTTTTCCGGTTTTCATTAATATATTCAAAATTTTATTGTTTAAGCTTACTAAGTTGTCACATCTGTGAGTGGGGGGGGGGGGGGGGGGAGGTTCCGAATTTCTTGTATTTATTTATTTTTTTTTTATATTCCAATGGCAACATTCTTCCATTTGTTTATTTGGCGTCACAGTTTGGCGATAGTTAATTTGTTATGGAAAGTAGTCGCCGGGATAATGGAGAAGTACCGATTTTTTAATTTAAAACATCAGGAGTTCTTTTTTTTACTCTATTAATAAAATTTTGAATGAAACATCTAGGAAATATGCATACTTTAACAAAAATGTAATATAAATATCAATAAGTTATCTATGACTAAATATAAAAAACTATGAAACTGTATACCAGCCAAATTGAATCTGTCTTATGTTTTAAAACAAGTTGATAAAAATTCGACAATTTGCCTATTTCTTGAAGAAAAATATTCATAAATATCCTTTTAAAGTACGTTTTTTTATTTTCCATGAACGTAATTCAGTGTATTTTATAGGCATAACATAGCACTTTTCTCTCCTAAATTCTAGGTGATTTATGTTTAGCATTGCACCTCAGACATAAAAAGTGAATACTGAAAACGAAAAGTAGTAAAAAGCTCGCTGGCACTCGTTCAGGCACTTTGAAGATTATTGCATGTTTAAAATTCCTACACACGTAAAGTTCACATCAATACCCGTTATTTTACACCTATGCCGTTTCATTTTATAAATTAAATGTGCTAAGTTTATTTGCAAAATATTCAAATAGAGATTATTAGCTCTTAACGGTTGGTGAATATAAAAACGGGAAGAAGTAAAAGCGATATAAAAAAGCAAAGTTTTAGGCAAATGTAGCATAATTTAAAATTAATTATTTGCGAGTGCAAACTAATATCGTGTTTGATTTGACTAACGTTTTTAGTTTTCAATATTCACATTCATTTTTCAGTACATAAAAAGGGAAAATAATCTCAAGCTTGAATTTGAAGAAAGACGTTATTACAAAATATAGATTTTTTAATATAATTAATACTTATTTTAAAAGTTGTTTTAAACTTTCAATCGACTGCCACTTAAAGTTAACTTATAAGATTAATAACTTATAACTTAATCAAAGATAATTAGCGGCATTTAACGGTTTTTTATTAAATATCGTGTTAATAATAACTGATTTTGGTTTCATTTTAGATTTATACATAGCAAAATTAGATCAGAGATAAGTTAATCTGCATTCTTGCTAGATAGCTACCACTATTTCTGAATATTAATCTCCAAGGGGGGGGGGGGTATTTTCTCGCGTACTATGGCTCGACTTCAACGGGAATTGGCGTTCATTCAACTAAACGTAAACTAATGAAGTTATAAATGTGGCGCCCCTGACGGTGGAAAATGGAACTAAAATATTTGTGCGCCTGCTATACAGTGCCGTAGGCAGCGGAGATACGTGGCGGAGTTTCGTTTGGAAACAGGTTTCTTTGGAACATAATTCTCCCCTTGGCGGTAGAAAGTGGAACTAAACTCATTTACGGTGACGTGGGCAGCATTGACCCCTATCGGATGTTCATTTAGAACAGAATACGCCCCCCTAGCGGTGGAAAGTGAAACTAAAAGATTTTGCAGTGCGTGCGCCAAAATTGGCAATTTTTATCGAAAACGTAAAAAAAAATATCCTCATTTTTATTCATCCTAAACTAGTAAGAAAACTATTGGAGGTTTTCTTAGGTTCAAATGTTGTATTATCATCGAAAACAGACCTGTGAACGTAATTTTTATAATTCTAGCATATCAAAACATGGGTTAAAAATCGATTGCAAAATTCAATCTTTACATACGAAAAACCAGGTTGAGTTAAATAAATGTGTGCAAGAACTTTATAAAATACTCATTGTATTACATGTTCCAAAGATCGTGTAGATCAGCGTAATTAATCCTGATGGACCATTTTCCAAAATTTTGGTTTAATTTCAAAAATGTATCTAGCGCTGTAAAATAATAATAATAATAATAAAATAAAACAAAAATAAAAGCTAGTTATAGCAGGAACAGAATAAAAACTATATAGTTATATCTAGAACTCTTTTGTTAAAAGCTTCAAAATCAAGCAGATAGTTTCTTTCACTCTTATTATCAATATATATACAGTACTAGCTAACCCCCCCGGCGTTGCACGGGCCAAAAATATTAATAATCTGTTCTATACGAAACTTAAACCAAACCCCGTCATAATCGGGTCCATAGAACCAGATATACTCCTATAGTTCCACCTTACACCGCCGGGGGGCGCAGTCTGGAAGAGGCATTTTCAGAACACTCGACCCAACCAAATTTCCTAGTAGAATTGAAATTGAACCACGGGTAAACATTGCCAAAATAGCGGAAATCGCGAAAGTGGGTTACGTAATCGATTGGTTTCTAAAGGGTTAATGTAGATATTTTTTAAAACCCAATCGTGCGTTTTGAAGAAAATGAACGCGTCTATGATCTGGCGTCTACTGTTTGTCCGTACTCACATTTCCTGAGTCGATGCTGATTTTTAAACCTGGACCGAAAAACGAAAATCGCGTGAGTGAGTTTTGGAAAGGATTTCTTTTCGGAGGGTTAAAATTAAAATTTTTCAAAACGGATACCAGATTTTAAAAAACAAAGCGATATAGATTAGGCGCGGTATTTTTAGTTTTTCGTATCTTGTTTATAAACGCCGATTCGGATTTTTAAAGATAGGAGAAATAGTTAAAAGCGAAATTGACTTACGGTAAAAAACGTTTTCGAAAGGGTTAACGTGCATTTTTTTAAAATTAAAGGTTTCTGCTTGAACCCGATAGAATGTAGTTGTCTGTAGGTGTGTTTTTTTTGTTCGGTTATTTTAGAGAGCCGATGCTAGATTTTATATATCGCAGAAAATCGGAATTCTCAAAAGTGAGTCCTGCGCGCGAATTTTTTTCGAAGGGTTAATATTCGTATTTTTTAAAAACAAATACAGATATCGAAAAAGGAATAAATGTAGATATTATCTGGTGTTTTTAACTTTTTGTACCTTTCTCTGAACCGCCGATGCAAATTTTTAAAAATTGCCAAAATCGCAAAAACTGCAAAACGGCATACAGAAAATATACTTTTTTGAAGGGTTAATTTTCATATTTTTAAAAACCAATAGTAGCTTTGAAAAGGGCAAACTTAGATCTTTAATTTGGTGACCATGGTTTTTCCGTATCTTTTGTATTCCGGTGGATGCAAGGTTCGGAAAACAGGAGAAAATAAAAAACATGAATTCGATGCTTTTTGATTATTTTTTTTTTGAAAGGGTTAAATGTAAAATTTTTTCAAACCAACCAGATCGTTCGAGACGTAAAAGTATGTTCTTTCAGAATATGTAGACGGTTTTTCCGTATTTCGAGCCGTTCGCCCATGGCGAATTTAGAAAAACTTAAAAAGAAATGGAATGATCCACGCTTTGTTTCATCTTTTAACGGAGGAACGAATAAATGCCTTCTGGGCATGCGCGAACTCTTTTCGAAAAAGTGATTTTTTATTTGCGATCTTTGATCAGTTTTTAGTTAATAACTACTCTAATTTTCAAAATATTAAAAATCTGAGGTTCAGGTGCACCAGGAGAGGATTTGGACTGCCTAAATCTAAATTTGCAGACTTCTAGGTGGGCTAGATTTTGCTAGCCATCGCCAACAGACACACACACAGAGCGAAACTTTCTTTTATTAGTATAGATATATATTTTAACAGAAGGAAAATCATAAATAAACATAAAACCACAAAGACGCAATTTTAAACTATACTATTTCCAAACATCCAATAACAAAAGTTTATTATACTATTCGTTTTTACATTTATAAATATTTTCCATATCTGAATTTTACTCTGACATATTTTCTAAATATAAAGATATCGGCTGAAACATTATTAAGAAAAACTTTGCTAAGTTATTTATGTTCAACCCTGTATGATGATAACATACATTTGAGAACTTAAAAAAATAATAAAATTGAATTTTATTCAAGAAATATTTTAACCAACAGCTATATTTTATATATTTATATTTTTTATATGAATAATGGCTTCTCTTTAAAATGTGATTTGCTAGTATCTTCAATAACATAAAATATTAAATTCCAATATTTTTAGCAGAAAATTTTCCAATATATAGCATAATCTGTTTTCGAATGTATTTGAATAAATCCTTTTCTGTGAAGATTCTTCGTTATAGAGACATATTTTTGTAAATTTTGAAAAGAAACGCGGTCTTTAAGCAGAAAAAAATGTTATAGGCTATCTTTTTTAACTTAAAAATTTCCGAACTTCTGACAATTTTATTTTTGAGAATACAGTAACAGGTTAAAAATATATCGTGCTATATTTTATTTTTGTTCAATATCTACATTTTATTTAATGGTTTGTCGTTTGTGTATCAGTAGGCATACGAATCGAAATACCTTGATACAGCAGTTATGTGGAATACATATTTTTTATTACTGGTCTCATATAATCTCAGGTGTTTGCTATCTTACTTATAAGAGAGTTTTTAATCGACATTGAGATTTGTTTGGTATTGGTTATTTGTAAGAGATAGTTATTTTGTAAGAGTAATTTTGTAATGGTTAAATAGAAAATGTCTCTGCTACAATACTTTTTGTTAATGTAAGGGATTTAATGTGCAACAGTAATCGAATATTACAAATAATCTAAAATATAGATGCATAAAACAAGCAATTGGTATTTATTTCTGTGCGCATCTGCATGTATATGTATATCACTGAGAAAAATGAGACTTTTAAATCTGAGTAAATCGATGTTTTCATTTTGTTATGAAACTTTTTGTTTCAAATAGGACGACCCAATGATTTCAATTCTGAAATACCAGATATACTCAGAATATTGAAACATGTATATACTCAAAACGGAGCACATAGAGGTCAGTTCATGCTCATTTTTGAAACATGGACATACTCAAAAATGATTAGAATCAGTTCAAATTCATTTTTAAAACATGGAAATACTCAAAAATGAGCACATAGAAGTCAATTCATACTCATTTCTGAATCATGGACATACTCAAATAGGAGCACATGATGTTTTATTCTTGAGTGTGCGCATGTTTTCAGAAATGAGTATATAAATGTTTCAAACTTGAATAATTTTGATTCGGTGCCATTTTGACTATGCGACATACGCAGATTTGGTTTTTTTTTTTTTTTTTTTTTTTTGCTCAAGTTTGAAAATGTTGTTTTTAGAGTGATGTACTCCGAATCCATCTGGTGATTCTGCGTTTCATACAGAGTGATACTTTCCCACTGTGACAAACTTTAGGTGAAAGATTTCACTTAAACAAACATTTTTTGTATAGGAAAACTGAATCTCAGCCCACTTATTCAGTCATATATACAGGGTGTCTCATGCATGTTGAACATGTTATGACGCTTGAAACATAATGAAATTTAAAAGGATCAATACAACTTATTTTCTATAGATTATGGAGTGCGTAGGATTTATCGTTCATGTACAGAGACACACAAGGTAATTCGGTTAAAGGACTGACTATGATCGGTAAGTGATAGAAGTGCTCTTTCCGGTTTGATATACAATTTTAGGTAATTTTTTATGTATTACGTGTTGTTTACAATATCTGTAAGATCATATACGTGAAATATTTCGAATATGGGCAGTCATTGCTGAAAATGGATTTTTACTGAGTTATGTATTTTTTAAATCGTTTATTTAGATATCTCATTTCATCGTATGGAAAAATTAAATTTCTTAATAATATTCTGTTAGTGTTGGGAAGTGTTTCATAATTTATGTCGGATGCATGATTTTCCGTTCTTGTTTGTTTATAAATTTAACATTAACGAAAATATTTTACCGATATTTTCAACACACATACTTTACTTTCTATGAAATATGATAACTTCCAGAGAATTGCTAGAAATGACCACGATCTGCATCCAAAGAACGCTGATGTAGACACTACGTAAATTGGGATGTAGCTCACAGCATATATTATAGGTCATTGAATTAATTACACTGCACTGCCCGTGATATCCTCTCAATTTACGCACAGTAAAGGAAGTCTTTGGAAAATATCGATAAATTATCTCCATTACTGTTAAAGTTATGAACGAAAATCTGGATTCGACTCGAAGTGCACTCTAAAAACGACTTCTTTCAAAACTGAGCAAAAAAATTCTCAAATCTGAGTATGTCGCATAGTCAAAATGGCTCCGAATCCAAATGACTCAAGTTTGAAACATGTATATACTCATTTCTGAAAACATGCACACACTCAAACTGCATCATGTGCTCCTATTTGAGTGTATCCATGTTTCAAAAATGAGTATGAATTGACTTCTATGTGCTCATTTTTGAGTATTTCCATGTTTCAAAAATGAGTTTGAACTGATTCTAATCATTTTTGAGCATGTCCATGTTTCAATATTATGAGTATTTCCGAATTGAAAGCAATGGGTCGTCCTATTTGATACAAAAAGTTTCATAACAAAATGAAAACATCCATTTACTCAGATTTGGAAATGTCATTTATCTCAATGTGAGACACTCTGTATTTATAACAGATAAGTGGATAGCAACCCAGCTTTCTTATACAAAAACTGTTTGCTGCATTTCTCTCTTAAAGTTTGTCACACTGGAAGTGAATCACCCTATATAAAACAGTAATTTGTAATTGAAATATGTATGATTATTTTCATCGCAGAATAATCTATGTCTTTGTGTAAAATTTCATCAGAATGAATTTGTAATGCAGCGTGAATCATTGCTGAATGCTCTATTTCTGAAATGTATTGTTATGTGAATACTATACAATACAGGGTGAATCCTATGCGTGAATCCTTTGCATGGAACTCTATCGTTTAATGGAGTTCCAATACATGCGGTATATTCTGTTGAGCTGTCTACATGGGAGATCGGATGCTATTGCCAATAAGGTTTTCTGAGTGAATTGTGTCGGCCGGTCCAGGTAGCTCAATACGCAGAGCGTTGTCAATTCATGCCTAAGGATTTGGGTTCGACTCCTGGCATGGGCACATTTTCAATCAGTTGGAAAAGTTTTAGTTCGTATAATATACAGGGTGTCCCAAAAAGATTGAAACGCGCTTTAACCTTTTCTAACTAATCTACTCCTATTTGAAAAATATGTATTCAGATGTTAGAATACATCATTTTAAGCATGTGAAAAATAATTTTAAAAGATTTTAGAACATAAAAATAAATTATTGATTAAAAGGTAATTTTTTCACATCTGCAATAAACAGAAAATTACATACTTCTCATAAATATTGTCAATTTCTTAATACGAGGGAAAGCCATTAAGTAAGTCACAAAAGATAATTAAATTATAACGTACAATGATATTCACTTGAAAACTATTTTATTTCTCAACATATTCTCCACCAATATTTATGCACTTATATCACCGTTTTATCAGTGCCCCAACAACAGCTGCATAACTTTTTTTGGGTTGCTGTCTCAGCCACATTAGGACTTCAAGTTGAACCTTTTCATCATTTGTGAACATCATTTTGCTTCCAAGATGTTTTTTAGTGGACTAAACAGATGAAAATCACTTGGGTCTAAGTCGAAGCTGTATGGTGGATGTTGAAGAAGTTGCAAGATGATGTTCACAGATGGTGAAAAGATTCAACTTGAATTCCTAATGCGGCTGAGACAGCAACCCAAAGAATTGTATGCATCTGGTATTGGGGCGGTAATAAAACGGTAATATAAGTGCATAAATATTGATGGAGAATATGTTGAGAGATAAAAATAGTTTTGAAATGAAAAGTAAGTTATTATTTAACTGTGTTTTGTGACTTACTTAATGACTTTTCCTCGTACAAAACTTTAAAGTATACGAACTTACCTTTGTAGAAAATATTTTTTGGACGTCTCCAGCCTTTTTAGTTTTACAAAGTTTCCGAAGTTCATTTTAGCTATAACTATGCAATACAGCTCAAATGATAAATAAAACTGTGGCATGAAAAATTGAATCGGTATCGCCGTCCGTTGAGAATTCAATGAACTATTTATATGTTGATGAATTAATGCTCTGAATGAACTACTGCTCTGTTAGGAGATAGCAGCAATAAATAAAGTTGTCTTTTAAAGCCCACTGTATACGTAACATTTACTTTTGGGTATGTTGCAGATATACAACGCGCTGATACAAAGCGTTAATTAGCGATAGTTTAGCAATGTAAATTGAAAACGTGTTCAAAATATAGTCTTGCCATTAATAAAAAAAAATTAAACTTTTAATTTTTATACGGTTTCTAGGTCCTATGAGCTCTAATTAAAAAAGCTTCTTGAGTAAAACAGTAAAAATTTCAATCTTCTACGACCAAAACTCACTGAGTTATGATGCTTCGAATTTTATGAAATTTTGCAACTTCTTGGTACTAAAATCACATTTTTCTGTTTTAATTGAATTATATAAGTATTTAACTATAAATTTTGAAGATACAACTTCTTTTTGTAACTGATTGTTTATAAAAATCACGTTTTTCAGAAAACTCATTTAAAGTTGTTATTTCTGAAAATTTATTAGAAAACCTCAAGTACTTACATCTCTCAAAATTTATATCTTATACCTCTGTTAATCTCAATATTAGAATATCTTTTTCGTCTTAGCTATACTTATTAACGTAAAAGGTTAAATAAATATTTTCGGTTAATTTAATACACAGTTCAAATTTGAAAGCTGAAACAAAAACAGCCTATAACACTTATACTGCATGAAGAAAACAAAAGGTGTTTAGGCTAACTAATTGTTTAATGTTTGTTTAATTAGAAAAATGTTCTCCCTGTTTGTCCTACGAATTTTGTAAGTTTTTTTTAAACATATCCCTCGTTACATTGTTCTCATGAGTGGCAAATAGCCATCTACGGTAAAATTATATTTAAAAGAAATTAGAAAGTTTTAAATGATATAGATAGAGGAACTTTGGATATTATGGAATAGTCGGGTTCTATGGAATACCAAGGTTTCGATTTGGTAAAGTGTTGCCACTAAGCGACAATATCATAGACTACTTAAGAATAGGCTAGATTAATTTTAACACAATTATTCAAATTGGTAAAGAAATCACACGAGTTGTAATTTTCCAACTGGACGAAAAATGTCCGAGCCAGGATTCGAACTCTGGATCTCTTGACTGAAGCTACCATGCTCTACCAACTGAGCTATCTCGATCGAATCTGGAGGGCATAATTCATCCAGTTAACCTTATTGATCATAGCATCTGGTCTGATATTTAATCAGCTCAACAGAATATATCCCAGTTAATGGAACTCCAGTAAACGCTGGATACGTGATTACACTAGATTAATTTTAACACAATTATTCAAATTGGTAAAGAAATCATACGAGTTGCAATTTTCTAACTGGACGAAAAATGTCCGGGCCAGGATTCGAACCTGGGATGTCTTGGCTGAAGCTGCCATGCTCTACCAACTCAGCTATCCCGGTCGAATCTGGAGGGCATAATTCATGATTAAATATCAGACCAGATGCTATGATCAATAAGGTTAACTGGATAAATTATGCCCTCCAGATTCGACCGGGATAGCTGAGTTGGTAGAGCATTGAAGCTTCAGCCAAGATATCCCAGGTTCGAATCCTGGCTCGGACATTTTTCGTCCAGTTGGAAAATTACAACTCGTATACTTAAGAATATCTCCAGAATACCCCCTCCCCCTTCCCCCCCGGAACGCGAAGTTCGTCGGTCGGCGTCAGGATGCGTTGTGTGTAGTATAAATATATTTTTTTTGAAAGTTTCAGGAGATACTTTTTAATATTTTTCATTCATTATTAGAAGTAATATTTTTATATTGAAATTAAGCATAATGTACACTGAAATACTAACAGTTTATGATGTAAATACTCATCTTTTAGCTCGCGATTCACACAAATAAAAAATATAGTATTTGTTTCCCAAAACCGGTAGTGTCAGGTTATATAGAATACCAATATCTCATAATGCTCTATGATTATGTTGGCGCAAAGACAGATTCTTGTATTTGTGCAAATCTGAAGTATGAACTGGAGTATATTGGCTGACTACCTAGACACTATATTTTGATCATGTTCTATTGATTACATCTGTTTTTTTCCAAATTTTGTTCATTTTCTTCATTTTTAACCCTCTATCCCATATTTCCTGACTATCTCACAATACCTTCAAAATACGTTTATTATTACTATTATTTGTTTACAATTGATGAAATTTCGTAAAATAATTTTTGTGTCTATGAAAACTATTCGCAGGTAGTTGAAGTTTGTAATTGTATTCGGTGTTCGGGTTTTAAGCAATATCGGGATGTTGTATTGCCCCAAATGTAAACAGTATTCCATAATTCCCGAAGTTCCTCTATAATACCATGTGTCCTAAAAGTTCCCGTACTGACGACATATGTATTTATTATTCACAAAACAACATACCTTGAAACGAATACTTTTATGCTAATGATAAAATGCATTTTTTAAATCACGTAGGAAAAAATACTGAACTTACATTTATAATAAATGTTCAAAATTTCTACCCCTTTCTAGGAGACAAAGTTGAACTCGTTTGCGCATGTTTGTAGAAATCCAAAATCTTGAAGTTGTTGCAAATAAATCTCCGGAATCACCGGCAATAATGAATCCGCTTTTCAAAGTCCGGTGGCTTTATCTCCTGTACCATTTTTAACACTTTCCAACCTAGTTGAAAAGTGTTTATGACTTCGGTTTGTGTGCCGTAAGGCCGTCTGTCCGTGCTCTAACTCCCATAAATAGGCTCGGATTGCCCTGCAATTTTTATGTTATTGTTGTTATCTATAGCATGTTCTCTATTTCAACTGAAGTGTGTAGCACTTATAGTTACTTTACAGGGACAGTCAAAATAATTCCGTTACATTACGCCTATGGAGAAAAATCGTTTGCGGTTTAAATAAATAATGTTTCACTATTTTAAACGCATTGAAATTTATATATATCACTAAGGTGCATGACAAGAGGCCTACTACAGAATAGTGTGTGTATAGCAGTTATCGTTCATTTACAGGGACACACAAAATAATTCTCTACTGTCTGTTAACAATAATTCCTGGAAGTGCGTTTTAAGTTGCTGAACGCGATTTTAAATTTAACTCACTTTTTGTCTATTACTTGGTGTGTATAAATTCTGTAGATCCTATACAGGGCAGCACAAAAGTTCGCGAACACATTTCCGTTTATTGACAGAAACTCCAGAAGGAGAATTTTGAACTGTGCTACGCGTTTCCTAACTAAACTAAAATTTAGCATCCTATGTAGTATATATATAGATCCTATACAGGGCTGAATAAAAGTATTCGGATATTTTTTCGAATATTGTATACGTTGAAAATATATGTTGGAAATTCCTGAAATTACGTTTTCAAATATGTTATGCGTTTTCCAAATTGTTTACTTAGATGTTATCTTTCAGGTTATTAAACGGTAATGATTTGTAAAATTATTTTGGAAGCGTTGGAAAGTGTTACATAATCTATGCTTGACGCATGATTTTTCGTTCTTGTTAGATGATAAGCTCGAAAATGAAAAGCTCTTAAAGCTGTGTCAATAAACGAGATGCGCCCATCTCTTGTGCCTCACGGATTTTTGAGAAGTTTGTATTGTCCTTCGTTGAGTGTTTTGCAGAAAGGCTAGTGTAACAAATTTTGTCCTCCCACTCCTGTGCTTGTCTTCTACCGAACCTGTATTAGGAAATCGTCGAAGGAGCTGATATAGCATATCTTTACTCGGTATTGCATCATTTGGATAGGTATTTCGCCAAACATCTTTGCACCTTTCATGCGATTTACATTCAAAATAAGTTTCAAGTAGCGCAATTCTCTGAATGCGCGATAAACTAATTTTACTATGAAGAACAAAATAACACAGCACTTTATTATCGCACCAATTGAGCCAGAAAGAACCAAACGATATAAAAACTAAGAATTGATACAATGATAAGCAGACGATAAAATTTAATATTAAAAAAAAATCACGGACAATGAGTTCTTTAAGTTGGAGTACGGGAACTTTGAGGACACACCGTATATTTAATTAATAGGATACTCTTTTACATGTGACAGTAAGAGTGAATTTTGTAACTAATAAAATATTCATTTGCGTTGAATATGTTTAGTAATTTATGATTGCATCGTTAATTAAAAATTCGATTATTTCCATTAATTAATGTAAAAATTAGCTACATTTCCCTTTCCAGGAAAGTTATTTACAATGCAGAAGACGCATTTCCCCATTAAATATACATGTTAATTTAATCCGGAAAGTTAAATTTCATGTTTGAATGTGCACGTAATTAAGATTTAAGTTAAAAGTTCTCTTGATTAATTTTCTAATCAAATATTAAATTCAAGCATCAAAATTAATTTTCATTTGTTTAAATTATCCTGTAACAGATTATAAATGTTGAAAACATCTTAGTGTTTTTGAATCCTATTTATTTTTAATTCCCTAGTACTTATTTTTGAAAATCACAAAAAGACAAATATATCTGTCGAAGATTTTTTAAGCCGAATTTAAAATTTAATTCGGTTAAGAAAGACACCGATTAATTCCTACTCCAAACAATAATAGATTATAAAATGTAATGCGTTCATATTATGTAATTTTAATGGAAATCTGAACGAAAAAAAATATCTATAGTGGTCATTTTTCGTAAGGATATTTAAATAAATAAATAATATATATTATTTCTGTTGTCACCATCCCTTTTTCTATGCGTTTACAAAACGCCCAACAACGAATGAGGTATCATTCGAAAGGTTTTTGGATCGGCTTCTGACACGCGCACATTTCGTTAAAACAAGTTTTGTGATTAGAAATTGTTAAGATTAGAAGTTAATTAAAAATTAAATCAAAAATTAAATTCTTTTCATAAATGAAATAAAAGTTTTTTCACAAATCAATGTTGCTACAAAAATAAAATACCTCATTATATCATATTCAACAATGATTATAAAAAAATAAATAGTACAAAAAAGATAAAGTGGGACGTTGCCGCACGGGTTTATTTTATATTTATGAGTAAAAAGCGAAATTCAAATTCAAATGTTTAGAAAAAAAAAATACACCATCGATCCATTGAAATAATGGTGTTTCACATGTGGCCTAAAATGCGGCTAGGAGAATTTGTTCATATGAAGGTCAATCAATGTCTTTTTCATACAAAGCTGGAATTTCTTCTTCAAAATTAGGGCCAAGAATATGTTACTAATAATAAAGTACCTTAGCTTTACTGCATTTTTTATTTTTAATTTAATTTCATAACAAAATCCAGCAGCCATCATGAATTCTTTTGGAAAATTTTCTTTACATTCACAAACCCATTTTTTTTTCTATTAATTGATAAAAATTGCTGTTCCTTTGATACACTCAGTTAAATAAAGCCATGTTTCATCCAGTGATATGATAAATTTTTATTTATCACCACCTATGTGTTTGTTAAAGCGAGCGTTAGAAAGCGCTATCCACAACACATTGAAAGACTTTGGAAAGTTTTCCAAGAGGTGTGGGAGAAAATTGATATGATTGTACTAAGAGAAAAATCGACCACATGATAGAAATTTTGATTCAGAGTTATAATCAAAATTCAGAGATATACAGTAGAGTAAAAGTGTCGCAAAAATATGGCATATATGTTCAGAAATTAATTGTAAAAATCGTTTCCATAAAGTGTGAACGACCTTCTGCATATATTCGGGAATTAAAATTTGCATTTTTTTTTTTTTTTTTTTTTTTTTTTTTACAGCTGGAGGAAAGATATGCTCAGAAAAATCAATTTCAGGCGCTATCACATTAAAATCAATTTTTGGAAATAATTCTCAATTAATTTACGGTTACTTTCCTATTTAATACATAAAATACAAAAGTAGAATATATACAATTAAAAAAATGGGTAATGAGCATCGATAATGAGTTGTCTTCAGATTCATAGCTATCTCGAGAGGAATCTGATAAATTACAATCACTATCACTATTATCACTGCCTTCAAAACAAATAATATCACATTCAGAACCCGAAAAATCCTCAGAAATATATGTTTTGCCACTCGCTAAATGATTTCATCCGGTCATTTCGGATTTGAAAGTAGCGAACAAAGGTGAAATGACTCAAATTCAAAATAATCAGTGGGCAACTACTGCCATATGTTGGCCAAGATCTAATTCAAAACCTAAAAGTTGTATTTAAAATTTAAAGTATTATTATACTGGTTAAAGTGGGGGAAACACGAGAAGCGCTGTTGAATAAAGGAATACACACCGCACCCGCGGTAATCGCAGGATGAGCAAATTTTGCTACATCTGCTTTGCACGCGAAAATAGCGGGATAAAATGTCAGAGGGTTAATGGGTTAATATGTTATGTTATATAATAGAGGAAAAGGTGTAAATATGGGTACCCTTTTTCGTTTTTGACTTAAAGTGACTTACATTTTGAAAAATTCTAAATTTTTAACCTTCATTAACAACGATAACAACTTTACTAAATGATAGGAGGCAAAACAATGATTAATATGAATTATTTTCATTCGAAAACGAAGATTTACAAAAAGCTTTTAAAAAAACACCAGAAAAAATGGGGTACAAATATGGGCCCTCTCTAAAAAGTCACAAAAAATAGTTTAAAATGTTTTGAAACAGGATAAAAGAATGCAAAATGGTAAACAAAATCACAAACACAATTGGCTCTTTCAGGCCCGGCACAATCTAAGTATGGCCACTTTTAGCACATAACACATTTAATCCAGATTTCTCCGCGAGTGTCTTCAGAAAACTTTCCATCACAAAAGATGCAATTTGCATCGCTAGAGTCTGTTTTATCCCCATAGTTGATATCATCATCGCTGTCCACAAGGGGAGGGTCATTGTAATCTGATGAATCCGATGATGAAGCGCATATCGTTACGGGGTCTAATTTTCTTTTTTTTTGAGCCTTTAGTCTTCCCACCTCTGCCCCGTGGCCGGTCTCTTATCACGGGAAAACTCAAGGTCGTCTTCTTGAGAGAACTTTTGTCAACCGACTTAGTCAACTGATTTTTATTTGGTGATCCATTGATGAGGCTGGACCTTGTTCCTTTGCGTCCACGAATAGTGGTTCTCTTCTTAATGTTGGGAATAAGAGATATATTGAACGGAGAAACTGCATTTGAAGTTCCCGGGGAACATTGCAGTGTTTTAGAAACACCTAAAATGGGTCCCATACACCAATGCCTTCTAAGAAAGATGGTCACTTTCACATATAACCTAAAGACATGCGTGACTAAATGCGTGCTTTTAAATGTAGCTTAGGATCTCCGCTTTCTGGATATCAATGTGAAATTATTTTAAACTAACCATAAGAACATGAAAAAAAAAAACGATTTCAGATACGTTTCAAAAGTTTGCAGTCCAGAATAAATACCATTTGATACAATAACTCACGATGCATCCACATTGGTTGAAAGAATGATTCCAACTGCTCAGTTCTATCTCATATCATCAAACGGCACCATCTACAGTCCTAGTTGCAAGTCTTCAGCACCTCCCATAGCCACTTGGGGAGGGGTGCCCATATTTACACATGTGCCCGTTTTTAAACCTTTTCCTCTATACTATAGGAAACTTGAAATTTAACTGAATTATTTTATTTACAATGAAAATTGGAAAAATAATGTGGTCTTGTATTTTCTTAACACACTGAACATTCATTACAATAATGTAGCACTATAAGAATGACTTTCTTCGGATTTGAGAGAAAAACAAAACAACAACAACAAAAAAAAAAACACTTAACTTTATTTTTAAATCCTAAAAAGTACAATTTTAAAATAAGCTGAAAAAAAAATTACTTCTTGAAAAAATATCACAATTTAAAATTTATTGTTTGTTAAACAATTTTAAAAATTCCCCTTTTTCTTCTTTAATTTAAATGATACAATAAAAAAAACATATAATTCAAATATTATTATAGAATCTATTATAAATATGTTGTAACTTCATGTAATAATAGTAATGATAAGAAACAAAGGTCAAAATATTCTTGAATTTGAAATCTTTAAAACATACACCGGTCAAGAAATTCTTTCTTTTTTTTCCACAAAAATTAGTTCTTGAGGAGCTTTTTAGTGGAAAATTGTGGTTTGTTTGAAACATCTTTAAGTGATAAACAGAGCAATAAAATAAACTATAAACTTTCCTAAGTTGTTCTGGAGAAAATCATTTTCTTTATTTTTTTTCGATTACTTTTTTTTTTGGGGGGGGGGGGAGGGGGTAATTAATGTGGTGTTGTATTTTATTAACACACTGAACATTCATTACAATAATGTAATGACTTTCATCGCATAAAAAAACACTTAACATTATTTTTAAATGATACAAAATACAATTTTAAAATAAGCTAAAAAAGTTACTTCTTGCAAAAAAATCATAATTAACAGATTCAATAATATAAAAATTACTGATTGTTAAAAATTGTTAAAAATCAATATTGGTTCGCTTTCATTTGGACCAGCGGTCCCCAACATTTTTTCTCTCATGCATTTCTTGGTTGGACTTTCCATTGATGCGTACCCCCTTCTGACATAAACCAGTTTCAAATATTTTGTTTACGTTCATTGGTAATGTTCTTATGCTAGTTACCAATACTAGATGCAGTTTTCTTAAGAATTCCAATTTTCATCCTCTTATCCTTTTTGAACCACAACACAATATCAACATAAAGTCACTCAAAACACTAAATTTTAGCTAGAGATTTTAAAGTAAGTACTCACAAAGAAGGGTTGAAGCTATACTCGTTAAAACACGTTTATGAGTTTATGCTAATGCTGAGCAGTTGAACGCTAAAATGAAGATCTGCTTTCAAATGGGTTTTAAATGAAATCAGACACCTCGATACGATTAATGTTTTTCTAGATATTTCTAGAATTATTAGAAAGAAAAGAACAACAATAGAAAGGAGGGACACGTACGAATTCGCAAGATGTTTTTAGGAGTGGGCAGAGCTAATGGCAAAAAAATGAACAACCAAGTATTAAGTTCAGGCATTTTCCTTCATTTTATGCAAATAGCCTATTTTACTTTTAAGTTTATTTTTTGTAAACTAAAAATTTAAAGTTCTGTTATCTCTTTTCATTATAATTTTTTGCGTTATCCGCCATTACCAATGTAATTTCTACGTCCCTCCAACTGTCTCACCACGTACCCCAGGTTGAGAATAGCTCATTTAGACGATGCAATAAAAACAAACGCATCATTCAAATCCTGTTGTAGAATCTATTAAAAATGTCATAAGTTTATGTAATAATAGCAATATTAAGAAACAAATGACAAAATATTCTTGAAGTTGAAATCCTTAAAACATACACCGGTCAAGAAAGGCCTTTTATTTTTTATATATAAATTATTTCTTAAAAAGCTTTTAGTGGAAAATTGTGATTTATTTGAGGCACTTTTAAGTGATAAAAAGTGCAATAAAATAATCTATAAACTTTCCTACGCTGTTCTGCAGACAACACGTTTTATTTTTATTTCAATTACTTTTTTAGGGAAGGGAGGAGGACAATTTTAAAAATCAACTGCGAAGTTTGATTTGAAGTTTTCATTTTCTGTTTTTGAAGTATCAAATAAGCTGTCATCTTAGGACTGCATTTAAATAATTTCATCTTAAAGAGTTAAACATGTACTTTTATTTCATAATTCTAAAGTTTAATTTAAAAAGAGCGTAGAATTAAGAACAATTTTGAAAATGATGCTTATTTAAATAATGCCTCTTAAAATAAATATTTATTGTCTTGGGGTTAAAATGCTGGCAACGTCCTCTTACGATCCTCATAATGGGAAAATTGTTTTCTATTTTCTGCATAATGGCAAGTTATTGGCGATTTAGTCGATTGGCTGTTTAATCTGCGTCATGGCCTTTTTTTTTTCATTTTTATAAAAATGGGAAAAATAATCTTCAAGATGTTAGAGAATTAAGCCATTTTTGCTTTCTTCTTTATGATAAACAAGAACGAAAAATCATGCGTCAAGCATAGATTATGTAACACTTTCCAACGCTTCCAAAATAATTTTACAAATCATACCGTTTAATAAGCTAAAAGATAACATCTAAGTAATCCGAATACTTTTATTCAGCCCTGTATAGGATCTATAGATTTGTATATATACTACACAGGATGTTAAATTTTAGCTCAGTTAGGAAACGCGTAGCACAGTTTAAAATTCTCCGTCTGGAGTTAAATAATACGGAAATGTGTTCGCGAACTTTTGTGCTTCCCTGTATAGGATATACAGAATTTATACACACCACATAATAGACAAAAATCGAGTTAAAATTAAAATCGCGATCAGTAACTTAAAACGCACTTCCAGGAATTATTGTTAACTTACAGTAGAGAATTCTTTTGTGTGTCCTTGTACATGAACGATGACTGCTGTACACACACTATTCTGTAGTAAGCCTCTTGAAATACACCTTAGTGATATATATAAATTTCAATGCGTTTAAAATAGGGAGACATTATTTAAATAAACCGCAGACGATTTTTCTCCATAGACGTAATGTAACAGAATTCTTTTGACTGTCCCTGTAAAGTAACTATAAGTGCTATGCACACCTGTGATAAAGATATATCACAGTTTTATCTTTTTTAATTACTTTATATTTCAGCTCAACGTATTTCTATTTTTATAGCCTTTCCAGTTTAATTTGCCATTCCTTAAAAGCTATTTATCGGCAGTCGCGCACCTTGTACGTTGCTTTTTTGGCAAGGCCGTCTCCCCCCTCATTGTGCTTTGCGTTCGTTGAATCGGCGATGTTGTTTTCTCTGCGAGGCATCTTCGCGCTTTGAGTTCGCTTTCAATCGGCGCTGAGCTGTGACGTCATCGTCATTTGGCGGCTCTTCCCCGCTCGTGTGTTGTGCGCATGCGTCACCGCCGCTCTTGTTCCCTGTATTTTCGGGAGCTGTTTTGTTTTGGCGCTGCAATCGAAAGGAGCGTGTCTTTCAAATATAAATTAGAATCGTTCTTTTAATTATTAAATGTTAATTTGTTTCTGATTTGCTCTTTTAATTTTCACGTAATTCCTAATCAACAAATTAGTTTAAATTAATCTTGCTTTCACATTTGTGCACCCCTATTATGGGTATTTATACTAATGTTGCGCATTTTTCCAACAGAATTTTAATAAAAATGATGCTGTAAATTTATGCAAAACGTCGTCTGATCTGAGGCCAGGCCTATGCCGGCGCTCGTATCCTAGAATCGTGGCGATGATTCTTTGGAGATCAATTTCGCGTTTTCAGTTTTTAATTATTCTATAAAAATGCTGTTGTAAATTTTAAGTTTAATATTTTAAAAGTTTTAAATCAACTGGTAATTTAATTCTGCATTAATTCTACATCCCTTATTGGATTCTGCCAGAAGAAATATTTTAAAGATTCTTCGAATTTTACAAAATTTGAGCCAATACTTTTAAAGACTTGATGTGCAGCTTTCATCTCATCCTTCCTACTTCTTCAAGAAAATGTAATAAACATTATTGGATCCTAACCTAAACGAGTTCTTATTTCAAGTAGTATGAGTCTCTTATTTTTCAACAAAGAACAAGTAGGAATGTTTAATTTATTTTATATTTTTGATTCTCTTCTCAAAGAATATTGACCTAAAGAACAGATGCACAAATTGTGCAGGGTTAATTGCTATTTAAATCACAACTGCAATATTTAAAAGTTCACTATACGATCTATTCCTTATTCTTCCATCCATTAAGATAATAATATTATAACGGCACTTACAAATATTTTTTTCAACGTTACATTTGGCGCCGTTTATTCTTTTATGAAGAGAAAAGTTGAAAATTTTATTTTGTTCTTAAAAAATATTCTCAAATTTTGAAACTTATAAAATAGAATATATTTGAAGATTTGATGCTCTATTAATTAATTCATATTAAAAATGGAATATTATTTGAAAAATTGCTGATTTTTATTAAATTTTTAGAAGTTTAAAAAATATTCTTAGGCTGCTGAAATTAAAGAAATTTTCTACAAAAGATCGTTAATTTCGGAACTTTTGTTCTCAACTGGCTTGCATATATTTAATAATTTATTTATAATTGAAAAATGATATTTTAACAGAAATTAATTTTTATTCTGGTATTTTTCCATGAGATTTATTGAATATTTTATGCAAATTTTAATGAAGAACGAAATTTTTTAAAAATGAATTTATTCTTTTTAACAAATGAAAATATGGTGCTCTTTTTATATATATAAAGTAAAAAATATATATAATTCATGATGAATTCAAATATTTTTTTGAAAAATGTGAAAATTGTTCTTGTTCTAAGTTTTTGAGAACAAAAATTTAAAGAGGCTATGGTTGTTCTTATTCTTATTTTTGGGTTATTTTTATTAATTTATTGGCTCTTTTAAATGAAATTGATATATTTTATGAATATTAAAAAATTTTATTGAAGCAAATTTTATTGGAATTAAATTTATTGAAGCTATGTTCTCATCATATTACTAATTTTTCTGCACTTATTCTGAGTATGATATGCCTTCATAGAAGCTCAAGTTTTCATGTGATTTTGTAGTTGTTTTATTATACATAAATTTTTTTGAATTCTTGGTTGCTTCTACAAAAGTTAAATTACTTATTGCAATATCACTCCAAGTTCATTGATTCTCGCCATTTTTCTACAAATATTTAGTATGATTATGATGTGCAAGCAGTCTGTGTTCTTTCTAGAAATTAAAACTCAAGAAATGTATTTATATTTTGAAAATATTACACAATATTTTGCATTTTCTGTTCTACATTTCGAGAACTCTGTTTTTTTTTAAAATTTCAAAGAATTGTTGCTTCATCCTAATATCAATTTTATATTACACAGCATCTGCATCTTTTTATTGCAATTCTCATACCATAATCACAAAAAGGAGATTGGTATTATTATTATTTTTTTCTTTTTTGAGAAGTTGTAGCCATTACCTAACTGTTGCATATTCCTGTTCCTGAAATAGTTAATGTCTACTCATGCTGAATTTTTAACATTCTACAATCTGAATATATACTGACAACTTCAATAAACTGGTTATTATTATCATCTGACTTTGTTTACCTGGTGGAAGAATCTTCAGAATGTGTTATATCCATTGTTGGCTGATTTTCTCTGCTGTCTGCAAATATGATGATTTCTGATAGTACAATAATTACTTACCTGCACTCTTTTGCGAGTTGAAGTGACTGTTGATGGTCGCCATTCATATAAGGCAAATATATCCATGTGATTGCTCCTCGTCAGTCCTCTTCATCTTGTAGAACTTGTTTCTCCCTCATCAATGTTACTCATTTTTATGGATCTAAAGTATTACAAGTTTATAGCTGTGCCTATTTGCAATAGTTTTCTATCTTTTTCTACCCTCTGTTGCAAGACTCGATTATGGAAGTGTACTGTCATTTATTTTAAAGTTCAGTTTTACAGCATTTACAGAAATTGCTGCTTCCTCAAATGGAACTTCTCAAATTTGGAAAAATTATTATTATTATTATGATTATTATTTAAATTTTTTTTTATTATGCGTAAATTATAGTGCCTTTTCTTTTTATTATAGTATTATTTCATAACCCAAATGTTTTCTAAATCATTTTTACCATATGCCTCACCTGAAGAAAATTATTTTATAAATGAAGAAATTTTTTGTTGCATTAAATTATATTGCAAATTTACATGCAAAGCAATATTATTCTTAGAACTTTCCAGCGCATTATAAAGAAATATTCTACCACTTGTGAAATGATTTTGGTGAATATTATTTTCTTCTAAGAATCTAAAATGCTTTTATAGTCTTAGTGACTTTCTCAAACGTCACCAATCCCAATTTCGTCTCTAAAGTGTGCAAGTAGTGTTGTATTGCCTCAAATCTGCAATTTCTGCCTGCTTGAATACACCTTTACAAAAAATTTTTATAGGCAACTTAGACTTTCCAGCGCCTCTCAACAAGAGTCTTGTGCTCTTTGTATTATTTTATTCTAAGTGCCACTTCGTCATATTATTCCTCAACATCATGGAACCACAGTTCATGATTTATGTCTGCTAATTACCTGATGTGTCTTCAAATGCTCTTACGTGATGTGTCTTCAAATGCTCATCATTGTTTAGTGCTAAAATCTCCTGATAAAGTCTTCAATTTTATTTTAGTGTTGTGTGTTTCAGGCAAAAAGGCCAATTTGCTGCGACACTGCCATTGTGTCAATCAACCAACCAGTGTGCCACTTAACTTGCAAACTTTTCAGCAAGTAGTTACTTTTTTTCTGAGTGTAATCATCTTTTTAAAATCAGACTGATTTTAGAACTTTTTAAAGGTATTACATCTAATTATTTGTTATGTAAAATCAGAACGTTTATGATCCTTCATCTGTAAACAAACAAAATTTTTTTTTTCTTCCTTCAAGCATTTTATTAGCAATATTCATCTGTTTATTTACAATAGTTTTAGCAAGAATGTGGTATGTTTTTATCTAGTTTACATACTTGCTAATGGTTTAACGGGAAAAGCGCTATTAGCATTTTTGTAAGTTTTGATGAATTTATATTATGTTTTATGCTTATTTGATTTACAGATTCGTCATCGGTTCTGGAGATCGCCTTTGACAGTCTTGTAAGTTTTGGTGTTTGTACAGTTTGCAGATCTACTAATCGTTTATAAGGGGGCTATTAGTGTTTTGTGAATTGATACGAATACATATTAATAGTTTATATTTATTTGATTTACTGATTTGATAATGGTCTCATGACCGAAGGGAGGCTATTAACACTTTTGGTAAGTTTTGTAAATACCACCCAAATAATTCATTTATTGTCAATAGCTGATTTTTCTATAGGATATATTATCCTTTTCATTAATGTTATATAAATTTATGATTATAACATGCTTTACATAACGGTGCACTGTGTTTGTTTTCATAATTCCCATAAAATGTGTCATTTGTTTTTAACTTGTCTTTCTTTATGAAAGTTAATGGTTAAATTATTTTTTTTTGAGGATCCTCATCACCTTTTCTCACTTTTTTCTCATTTTTGCAAAAAAAAAAAAAAAAAAAAAACCCCATGGTATATTAAAGAAAATTTATTGAATATTAAGAGAAAATTTATTGAAAAATATATTGAGTATAATTGAAAGAATTTTGTTGAATATTTCAGAAAGAGTTTTATTGAGATTTTCATGAAAAATTATATTTACTGAATATTTACAGAAAAATTTTATTGAGTACTTGCAAGTGCATTAAGTATGAAGTATTTTACTAAAGAAATGTGTCATTTATTGTTGGTTAAAACTTATGCATTATTTTAAAAGGTTTTTACTAAATCCAACTATTGTGATGAATTTACTTATTTATGACAAAGGAATTTAAATTTTGTTGCAACATGATTTTATGCAATTTTCATATAAATTTTGGGTAATAATTCTTATGCACTATTATATACTTGTTGATATGAGTATGTTGTGCATTATATTAAATGCTTAATTTTATATGATTTGAATTATTACTAATGCAAGGCCTTTTTTAATGAATTTAAAATCCTTCAATGGATTGTTTTTGTGCACATTTATGCTATTTAAGAGTTAATTTATATGCTTTATATTTAAAAAAAAAAAAAAAGTCCTAGGCATCAGTCAGAATTTAAAGTATTCTTGACTTTTTGTTGCTTTAAAATTGCAATTATTATTATTATAAATATTTATGTCTAGACAAGTCGGAAGAAGAAAGATATTACCGACTCTTTTTATGTTGCTTTACTGTTGCAACTATTTTGATATGATCTCATTGCTAATTTAAAGAAAATATTAGCTTGGTTTTTTTTTATATACATGATGATATTTGTTTAGAGATCAAGATTAATGGAAGGTATGCCTTTCTTTGCTAAAAAAAATGCAATGGGGCTTCTGTATACTATGTTATATTGTATACATTTTGTATAATTTGTGATGAGATTTTTGAATGTACTACAATGATGTATATTCTTTCTCTTTTCCTTTTTGGTCGCTGCACATCACATCAAATTTTAATTAATTTACTTTTCTTGGCTCTAAATTTAAGTAATTATGTCATTTTTAACTTTGGCATTTAAAATTTTTGTCTTCCCTTTGTCGAAAAAGGCTTTTACTGTTTTTAACCCTTTTTCTCCTTCTGGTCAGTCAAAATTTTTGTCGGTGAATGGGGGTATTGTGATAAAGATATATCACAGTTTTATCTTTTTTAATTACTTTATATTTCAGCTCAACGTATTTCTATTTGTATAGCCTTTCCAGTTTAATTTGCCATTCCTTAAAAGCTATTTATCGGCAGCCGCGCACCTTGTACGTTGCTTTTTTGGCAAGGCCGTCTCCCCCCTCATTGTGCTTTGCGTTCCTTGAATCGGCGATGTTGTTTTCTCTGCGAGGCATCTTCGCGCTTTGAGTTCGCTTTCAATCGGCGCTGAGCTGTGACGTCATCGTCATTTGGCGGCTCTTCCCCGCTCGTGTGTTGTGCGCATGCGTCACCGCCGCTCTTGTTCCCTGTGTTTTCGGGAGCTGTTTTGTTTTGGCGCTGCAATCGAAAGGAGCGTGTCTTTCAAATATAAATTAGAATCGTTCTTTTAATTATTAAATGTTAATTTGTTTCTGATTTGCTCTTTTAATTTTCACGTAATTCCTAATCAACAAATTAGTTTAAATTAATCTTGCTTTCACATTTGTGCACCCCTATTATGGGTATTTATACTAATGTTGCGCATTTTTCCAACAGAATTTTAATAAAAATGATGCTGTAAATTTATGCAAAACGTCGTCTGATCTGAGGCCAGGCCTATGCCGGCGCTCGTATCCTAGAATCGTGGCGATGATTCTTTGGAGATCAATTTCGCGTTTTCAGTTTTTAATTATTCTATAAAAATGCTGTTGTAAATTTTAAGTTTAATATTTTAAAAGTTTTAAATCAACTGGTAATTTAATTCTGCATTAATTCTACATCCCTTATTGGATTCTGCCAGAAGAAATATTTTAAAGATTCTTCGAATTTTACAAAATTTGAGCCAGTACTTTTAAAGACTTGATGTGCAGCTTTCATCTCATCCTTCCTACTTCTTCAAGAAAATGTAATAAACATTATTGGATCCTAACCTAAACGAGTTCTTATTTCAAGTAGTATGAGTCTCTTATTTTTCAACAAAGAACAAGTAGGAATGTTTAATTTATTTTATATTTTTGATTCTCTTCTCAAAGAATATTGACCTAAAGAACAGATGCACAAATTGTGCAGGGTTAATTGCTATTTAAATCACAACTGCAATATTTAAAAGTTCACTATACGATCTATTCCTTATTCTTCCATCCATTAAGATAATAATATTATAACGGCCCTTACAATAATTTTTTTTATGTCACAACACCCTATTCCATATTAAGCTTCTTCTAATGCACCTTAGTGATATATATAAATTTCAATGCGTTTAAAATAGTGAAACATTATTTAAATAAACCGTCAATGATTTTTCCCCATAGACCGCAATGTAACGGAATTCTTTTGAGTGTCCCTGTAAAAAAACTATAAGTGCTACACACTTCCGTTGAAATAGGGAACATGCTATAGATAACGACTATAACATATAAAAATTGCAGAGCAATCCGAGCATATTTACGGGAGTTAGAGCACGGCCAGACGGCAGACGGCCATACGGCCAGACAAACCGAAGTCATAAACACTTTTCAACTAGGTTGGAAAGTGTTAAAAAGCGATGGCTTATAATTGTTTTAAAGCAAAATTATTATTAAAAGTATTGCATAATGTATGCTAGATTATACATTAGAATAATTTTAACACCATTATTCTAATTGGTAAGTAAATCATATAAGTTATAAATTTTCAACTGGACGAAAAATATCCGGGATTCGAACCAGGGATCTGTTGGCCGAATGGAGAACCACATTCTGATAGTTAACTTTATTGATCTGGATCCTTATCTTCTAGCATCTGGTCTGATATCTAAATAAGCCAAGAGATCCTTAAATCGAAACCTGGCCCGGACATTTTTCGCCTAGTCGGAAATTTACAACTTATATGATTTATTTACCAATTAGAATAATTGTTTTAAAATTAATCTAGTGTAATTACGTATCCAGAGTTTACTCGAGTTTCATTAATTGCGATTTATAATGTTGGGGTGATTCAGATATCAGATCAGAAGTTATGATCAATAAGGTTAGCTGGGTGAATTAGGTCCTCCAGATTCGTCCGGGGAACGCAACTGGCAGAGCAGTGTCAGCTTCGGCCAAGAGATCCCTGATTCGAATCCTGGCCCGGACCTTTTTCTCACAGATGGAAATTTACAACTTATATAAATTACACATATTAATAGTTAGATATTTAAAGGAATTTTGCGTGTGCAATATTTTTTAGAAATTCTATGCTGTGGGAAATTTTGTCTGATCACGTTGTTTCTTTCTTATTACTTGGGGGATAAATAATTTTTTTACAGATTTTTCTAAATTCATCAATATTTCTACATATTCAAAATATATTTTGATTATGAAGGATGTACACTAATTGGCCAAAATATCAGGAACGCATCTAACTGAAACTGCCAACATGTTCATGCAATACGTGTACAGATGTAATAAATCGGATTTGCAGATAAAATTCTTTCCCTCGATCAGAAGCGCCAGTGGATGTAGCAATTTGCTTGTTTATGAAAATAAAACAAGGGATTTTAGTGATTTTGAACGCGGCAAGACTGTAGGCGTTGGAAAGGCTGGATCCAGTATCTCTGAGACACCTACCCCCACTATCTCTCCTTTTTTTACTCAAGGGTGTAAGGGCGCCACGCGACTCGCACGTAATGTATGTAGCGACAGAAAAGCTGCTACGCAACTAGTTGCAGCTCATTACAACTCACAAGTAAAGGTACCATAGTCATTGGCGGAGAATTTAGATTTTTATAGCTCATTCGATTCGTCTAATTCAGCTTAGTAATTTGAAACCTCCATATCTGCTATTGCGTTTTAGTTATCAGAGACGGTTCGCTAAAAGTTCAAAAATTTTATTATTAAAAAACAGTTTCCGTCAAAGAAATAAGCATGATATAAGTTTAATTAAGTATTTGCACTGCCATACATTGATGATTATAAAATTTTATTACATTGACTTCCCAAAGAAGTGAATAAAGCAAGAGAAGAAGAAAAAATCTTGCAATGAGCACAACGGGCAAAGGCTTCTTCTGCAGCAGACTCGATTGTGCACATGAACTGGTCTGCTTCCTTTCTTTAATCTTAATACAGCAGTCTGTAGCGGCATAGCTCCCAACCGTCAACTAATCCTCCGTAATGTATGGATTAATTTGACTCAGGTTAACCACATTTAGAAACAGAAAATTTATTTAAAGTTTAAAAATCTTTATTTAATTTCAGGGAGGTATGTGCAATTTCTTTAATTTCATTTTAAAAAAAGAATTTAAAAATTCTTGTTCGACATATAATCAAACCTGGGTCAAATTAACCCACATATTGTAGAAGATTAGTTGGAGCTTGGCACCTATGTAGTGGCACAACAATTTTCGTTTTTAAGAGTGCAATTTCCTTTGGCAAATCCATACTTGAACATACGAATGAGCTTAACTGATGCAAACTGATAGTGTGACAGTGATTTAAATTATTGTTCGTTATTTTTGCTTTAATCACTTCTTCGGGAAGAACAACATGTCATAAATTGATATAATCAGTGTATGGCAGTGCAAATACCTTAATTAAACTTGTATCATGCTTATTTCTTTGACGGCAACTGATTTTTAACAATAAAAAATAAAAAAATGGACCAGGGGGGGTGGTCCTGTGATAATTAAAACTCAATATCAGGTATGCGAGGTATCAAATTACTAACAAGGAAGGTCTCCTTAAAGCGTATACTCAGAATATTTTGAAAAAAAGAAAATGAAACTACTTATGAATGTAATAAAAAATCAGTGAAATTTAGCTGCGGAATCCCAGTAGAAAATCAGCAAAAAAATAAAATACTTTCAAGTGTTTGGCTCTAAAATACGCAATTTGGCGAGCAGCACTTTCTCCTCACCAAATGCAAGCGATTTTTTAATGCATTTGAAAATTCCTAGTGCTGTTTGAGTGTTTAAATTTAAACTTAAATGATTAAATAGTTTATTATATTTCCTGTGAGCTTATATAATGTATATATAGTTGCTGAAGTTAGTTAATTTTACACGGTTTCACCGGCTGGATTTAAGTTTTAAATATTTTAACAGTAACTAAACGATTAAGAACTCTCTCATTATGATATACGTATACATTTGGATAATGAATAAGTCGTTGTTTCCATGGCAACAATACTATACTCTTATTGTTTCCGACATTAACAATATCGAAAACAAAATGGCAGTGCTCAGAAGCGGACTTCAACTTTTAGTTTAAAGCATTGTTAATCAATTTAAACTTTGCTCTAAAACGTAGAATACGATAGTTAATTTTCTTTTAATATACACATAAATGCATTTGGCAAAACCGTAGTCATAAAAACTTATTTATTTAAGTTAAATTTACTTAAACTACTTCAGTATGTATAGTAGAAAACGTTTTCTCCTAAAATAGTATTCATCAAAACAGCGAATTTTCTTTATTATTATTGTTCCGCTAACCAGCGATAAATTGCCAAAAACACGAAAGTTTCATAATTTTTTTATCGATGTTATACCGAGGTTCCGCAGCAATTTTTTATAAACGTATATATCCTGATAAGAAGAAAATTCTGTAATTCTTTCAAATTTTTTCGAGTATGTGCTTATGGAGACCTTCCTAGTACGCTCAATGAGATGAATAGAATAAGCTACACTGGCCTCCAAAAGTTAAGGTACAACCGTTTTTTTGCGTCTAATTTGCAAATAAATGAATATAGAAACAACAAATTTGGAGAAAATGTGCGCTAAACTGTTATTTATTAAATGCGACATAGAAATTTACTTAAGTTAAACGTATAAATGAAATTACAACAAAAAAGCACTCAGGGTGGAAAATTCCATTCTTGGAGAAATCAGTACATCGCAGTATTATGCAGTAAAATGTGACAGAAACATTAAAAAACTGGTTGTAATACGGAATATGTCCACCCCGGACTTGAATGCATTGGCTTCGACTTTCCACGCTCTCAATTAAATTGTCGGACACCGAAATAGGTAACGATGACCAGACTTGGCGTAAACCTTGTTCCAGCTCATTTAATGGCCTTGAAGGAGGATTTAAAGCCGCAACCTCTCTTCCAAAATAGTCCCAAAGATGTTCTATAGGATTCAAGTCTGGAGAGTCTGATCCTCAAGATAATCCTCAACAACCACAGCTCGGTGTGGTCTCGCATTATCATCCATTAGAATGAAACCATTGCCAATAGCACCGACATATGGGCGCACATATGAATCAAGGATCTCATCCCGATATCTCGCACCAGTCACAGTTCCTCCATGGAACACATGTAGGTCAGTGTGGCCTCCGAGTGAGATCCCTGCCCAAACCATGATTCTACCGTTTCTGTACCTGTGTGTTTCGACAGTGTTTGATTGATGGTATCGAGTGCATTGTTCTCTCCAGATCAGAAGACGTCTTGAATCGCTCTCCAGTGTGAATCTGGACTCGTCTGTGAAGAGTACAGAAGCCCACTGTTGTCTGGTCCAGGAAACATGTTCTCTTGCCCAACATAAGCAGGCCCTTCTCTGTCGTCTGTTGAGGGAGATACACACAACTGGTCGCCTTGCATAGAGACCTGCATTGTGAAGACGTCTTCGCACCGTAGTAGCGGCGATTCTTCTCCCTGATGCTGCAAAGTGGTCTGCAATGAGTTGCGGCACAGTAGTGCGTCTTCTCCTTCGGGCCGAAAGAGCTAGAAACCGGTCTTCTGCAGGTGTTGTAACACGTGGGTGGCCTGTAACATGTCTTCTGGACACAGAATCTTCGGATTCATACTGATCCCAGAGTCGTTGGACTACACTGCGAGAAACATTGAGCCGTCTAGCAGTATCGGCCTGTGACAACCCCATTTCCATCCATCCTACCGCCCGCCACCTTAATGAATCGGGAAAACGACTTCTTCTAGACATTTCTAGACTCTACTGGCTGTTGTGAACAAAATTGACAACAATAGTTCGAATACAACAAAACTTACACGCGAAATTACGAAAGCTTCGTAATTGCATATTTTTCTCTCATTCACAAATACCTATTCATTTCTGTAAAATAAAAGTGGTAGTTGTAATTTTTGCGTAAGTTTTTTTAAAGCTTATTATTGTCATTCATATAAACTATGAAGTTTAATCTGAATGCCATTTTTTGTCTGGTGAGCTTCGAAAAACATGTTTTACCTTAACTTTTGGAGGCCAGTGTATAAAAATCTAAGTTCACCGCCAAGAACTGTGGTTCCTTTACGTCTCAGGATCATCCTTAAGCACATCCATATGCTTTACAAGACCGTTAAATATAATACAACAACAACGTTCATCCCAATTTTAGTGTTGTGTAGCAGGGTATTCCAAATATTTTGACCACTCAGTGTATACCAAGTTCAATCTAGTTATGAAAAAATATAAACAAGATAAATTCACAATTTATGTTTAATCCTATTTTTACGTCCCATAAAATTGGAACAGGTTGCTAAGTCGTCATGTTTTCACTTTGTTGTTATAAGTGGCTGAATTCCGTACTAATTTCAACATTGTTTAGAAAATAACGTAACAGTATAACGTTAGGGAAAAATATTTAATTTGAACACAAAATGTTAGACATAAAATTCGTTTATGTAATTGGTTTTTTTTTTATAGATCATCATGCATGTTCATTATAAAAACAGCCTATGTTTATCAATTTAAGTTTCTGATAACCTTAGCGATGCAAATTCGAAGTCACTTATTAGAAGAGATATTTTGCCAAGATAAGTTTTTCTAAAAAGTGTCTTTTCAGCTGTATTTTTTTGCGGACAGTAGTTACACTTTTATAGGTGCAATATATTTAATAGCAGTAATAAGATACATGTTAGAAGAGCAAACATACATATTAGTAGTAAACAGGGAATTTCAATTTCGAAGTCATTTACCAGAGCTGTGGGGAAAAATCACGTCTGTTATAAAAACTGCGACAGAGTTCTCAATGAATCATTAAATTGACAGGAATATTACAATGGGACTTTTTATAAACAATAATTAAGGTATAATTTTTGTTTTTCTTTCACTTAAAGTACTTTTTATACAAATGAAAATCATAATTTATTTTTTGGAAATCGATATCAAAAGTGAAAGTGCAATTTTGGAGCTATAGAGCAAGTACGCCACAGCAAGTAAACAGTAACAAAAACTTTATGCTCACTGTTTTTCAGTACAGCATTTTCAAAATTGGTGAACATTCTATCTCTGCCAATTTTAAATCAATCAACTTCTATATTTTAGAAAATTTATAGTCACATATTTTTCTAGTGAGATATGTAGGATGTTTTTCGAAATATTGTTATCGCTCTATGTTACTTTAAGCAGCGAAACGAAAGTTCTCGTTGAAATCGAGAAATTTGTGAAAAAGGCAGAATTACAAAAAAAGGCATACTTTAAAAAGTTATTACGTATTTAATCATGTTTTGGACTGAGAAAATTTCATTTTTGTTACATTGTTTTTTTATAGGTCAAGTCTACAATGAGCTTACTTGTCCATCGCTTGATCCTCGTATTTTGAAGCGCTTCCGCCAACGAGATGTCAAGCCGCTATTTTCTAATATATCAACTATACAAAAATTCCGTTTTTGAGTTCAACTTATGCATAATAAATTACTGTAAATATTTTTTTACTAACTTTTCAGATTCTTAAAAAAAAAAAATAATAATAATAATCCCTAAAAAGTCTTACATTTGAGTGTTTTAAAGTGGTGTTGCCGCTGAAATCCACTAAAGCGACTTTTCTTGAACTGTTTGAAGCTGTTAAGAGTCAAAAACAGTCTTTCAAAGCAAAATGTTTATTTTATTTTATTTTATTTTATTTTATTTTATTTTATTTTATTTTATTTTATTTTATTTATTTTATTTTATTTTATTTATTTATTTATTTATTTATTGTGGGGGGGGGGGGGGGTATCTTGAAGTTGGGTGTTTTTTTTATTCAAGAAATTTTTTACAACATTAAAGCAATCGATATCTTTTTCCCACACTTTCCAATCAATACATAAGTTTTCTCTGAAAATTGAGCAGCTGCTTGTAAAGTGGTCCAGGGCGCTGGCTAATAGACAAAAGGGGAGGGGTTCGAATACGTCGTTACTGTATATACTGTATGTTTGTAGTGGGTTGGTTTCCACTTAAAACGGAGGTACAGGTCTGTTTAGTCCTCGTGTAGAAAATATTACTGTAGCACCTGGAACCACCTAACCAACCAACCTTTTAAAAGACGGAATTTTGGAGATTCTATCAAAAATTGTGATGATAGTAATGATAGATTCATCTCTTTCATTTCCCAAAAAATGTAGGCCAAATAAGGCAGTTTGCACACCCATATTTTGTCGTTTAATACCAGTCTCTTCTGATTATTATGGTCCATTAAGCATACTACTACCTCTGTGCGTAATTATATCTAATATGTCGGCACTCTTTTTCGAGATAACCACATCACACTTCAAATGCAGCAGGAAGGACTGATAGTGTCTTCCCATATTTTCACTAACTAGTTTGAAAGGAGTCACACCCTCAACATAAAAAAGCAATTTTCTTTTAAAAATGAAATTGATGTTTTAGAAAATCGATACTGTTGTATTAAGATAAATAAAAGTTGATGAAATAAAAAGGCATTTTAATTAAAAACTTGGATTTTAAAACTCTTAAGTACAAATCTAATTTATGTGTAAGTATCAGACATACCCAAATGGATTGAACACATGGGCAAAAAGGAATGAAAGGTTAATTTGATCATTTCTCAATAAGTATTAACGAGAGTAATTAAGGGGTTATACTGGGCTACTATAAAAGGTTCATTCATTTTCAAAAGGATATATATTCAAAAGTATTACACATACAAATATAAGTGATATATATAAAAATAACCGCAAACTCATCAAGTTTATATTGTGTGCACCAGAGCACGTGTTGGTGAGGAGGACTTAGCTTTGTTCCCTTGGTCCCCACATGATTTATTGCCTTGTGATTTCTTCTTTTGGGGTAAAACGTCTTGTGACTTCTTTTTAAGTATCTTGTTTATATACCCCCCCCACTACCAAAAACATTGGAAAAGCTCAAGGAAGGAATGAAGACTACAGTGCTGACCATTGACAGGATGAAGCTAAAAAATGTGTGGAACGAGTTCAGCTACCACCTAGACGTGTGTCGTGTGATCCAGGAGGCACACATACAACATTTGTAGGGTGTGTAGAAAACTTGGTGAGTTTGCGGTTGTTTTCATATATCACTCATATTTGTACTAATAGCCTTTGGATATATAGCCTTTTGAAAATGATTGAATCTTTATAGCAGACCTGTACAGTATCTAATTTTAACGATCGAGAAGAATGGAAGAGAAGGAAACATACATGAAGAATACTTAAATAAATTCATATGTAATACTTGGACATTTTTTTCAAGAGAAAATTTCTCACGCCTTGCATTCATAATATTCAAATTTTAATTGCTTAATAGGCGTAAAGCGAACATAGTGAAAAAGTACCCAAGCCGGGACATCAGTTTAGCGCACTGACGTTCTACCAACTGAACCACTTGGGAACGATACTCAGCCTGGAACTGTTTCACCATAACATGTTGGCAAGGCTACAAACGCAGCACAAGATGGACTTTCCGTGAGCCGCCAACCCTGGGGCAAACACGAAATCAAAGAAAATCCAGTATCGCCAATTCAATAAATTCATATTTAATACTTGGAAATTTTTTTCCTGAGAAAATTTCTCAAGCCCTTAAGGCGGGAGAAATTTACGCGATTCATAATATTGAAATTTTAATTGCTTAATAGGCGTAAAGCGAACATAGTAAAAAAGTACCCAAGCCGGGACTCGAACCCGGATCATCAGATTAGCGCACTGACGTTCTACCAACTGAACCACTTGGGAACGATACTCAGCTTGGAACTTTTTCACCATGACATGTTTTTTCACTATGTTCGCTTTACGCCTATTAAGCAATTAAAATTTGAATATTATGAATGCAAGGCGTGAAAAATTTTCCCTGTAAAAAAATTTCCAAATATTAAATATGAATTTATTCAATTGTCGATGCTGGATTTTCTTTGATTTCGTGTTTGCCCCAGGGTTGGCGGCTCACGGAAAATATTCCATCTTGTGCTGCGTTTGTAGCCTTGCCAACATGTTATGGTGAAAAAGTTCAAGGCTGAGTATCGTTCCCAAGTGGTTCCCTATCTACTACGTCATGTGTTGCGTGCAATTTTTGGAGCTCCGACAACTGAGTTCATAATTTGGTAAATTTTTGTTCAAATCCTTAATATACAGTATAATCCTACTCTACATCTTTTCTAGTTTCTATTTTGTATAATATTATTGCTTTATTTAATCTATTTTTATGTTAAATGGACTTGTAAAATTTTTCATGGCGATTCGCCATTGATTCTGTCTTTCAGATTTATATTTTACTAACTTTTCTTATTAATTTATTAATTTTTATGAATTGAAGTATAGTTCGGGTACTTACCTTTTTGCTGTATCTAACCGCTAAGTTGTTTTTTATTTTTGACTTGTATTTCTTGAGTTATTGTAGTTTTTGTATTTCGATGGCTCCAAGGTGGGCGTTTCAGCGCTCGTTGTTGTCATCCATTTTGTGTTGGAGTTAAGATGAGTTGTATTTTGCTGCTGTTTGGTAATTTGTGGATTTAATTTTCGTGTTGCGTAAAGAGCTAGCGATCTGTGCGGTCACTCAGTTTTTGGGGTGCTTGTGTATTGGAGGAGTTCAAGTTATTGGTGTTTGATTCCTGGGTTGCTAGGCAACAGTTATTGTTTGTTTATTTTGATTTTTGTAATTCTTAGTAATTGAAGATTTGTCTTTGAGTATTTACGGCTGTTTTGTATTGTTATTGGTTGCCAAGGTGATTAGATTGCCTTTGTGATATTTTGATTTCTGGGCAGGTTGTGTTTGGATTTTGATAAATTTTGTGATTTTATTCTGTTATACTATCATTTCCGGTGCTTCATTTTCGGTCATAGCTGAGGCATATGATTGATTATTCATAGCGTTGCTGGTTTTGTTTCTTGTGAAATTGGATTACTTCAGGTGGTTCCAACCATAGGTTGGTCCACATATATGCTGAAAGTTAGTTCCGTGTGTGAAGGCTCCTTGGCGGTTTGCTGATTTATTTGATTTTTGTTGTATATCTTTGGTCTTATATTTTGGCTAAGGTGTTTTTGGAGTTTGGATTAGTTGTAATTCTGGTTTAGGTCTTGGTTAGGCTTATTTCAATATGGACGATCCGGCTAGCTGGTTTGACGAAGTTAAGGATTCTGAATTTTTGCCGATGATACAGACTTTGAGTTCGAAGTTGTATTCATTTCTGGAGCATAAGAGAAGTAAACAGGATAAGATAAGTGGACCAACTGCATTAACGGCTAAACGTGTTTTGGATCATATTGTGATGAAAGCCATTGATGTCTTCAAAAATATTGTGCAGATGGAAACAAAGATTGAAGCGTACGGCGAATACAATAAGAGATTAGAGGATATAGCGGGAAGAATAAGTAGACAATCGGTGAGCTTTGCTGATGAACTGCAGAGGCCTATAGTAACTGAATCAAAAAGTAAAAGAGATGATCACGCGATTATTATTACAATGAATAAGGAGGACGAGGATGTGGATTTGATCAAGAGTGAAATTAAGACTCTTTGCCGATCAGACGTTAGTATTCCTATTCCTGGAGATGTAATTGTCACAAAGAATAAACAGGTTATATTAAAGATGAGAAATAGAAGGGATACAGAGAAAATGAGAGAAAAGGTGATTCAGGCTGAGTCAATAAAGAATAAAATTAAGATTTCGGTTCCACAGAGAAAAAGAGAGAGAGTACTTATATTGAGTGTAGATTCGGCAGTGGATGAAGAAATGGTAAAGGGCTCAGTACAGAAGCTACTGGATGATTCTGTCAGTAATGAAAATATGACTAGGGAAATCTCCAGGAAATTGAGGAATCCTGACTTAGATGGTGCGGCAAAAGAGGCATTGGAAACTTTATATGATGAAATTCGTCCTGACTTCACCATAGTTAAGAGGATAAAGACAAGAAATGAGAAATTTAACTGGTTACTTGATGTCGATGCGAATAGTAAACAATGGTTACTTGACAGAAAGAAAATATGTATAGACTTCGAGAGACACAGGGTGGTGGAATTTGTTTCCATCACTCGGTGCTTCCGTTGTCAAGAATTCGGCCACTATGCTAGTGGTTGTAAGGGAACTCAACATTGTGTCAAGTGTGCTGGTGAACATGACATAAAAGACTGTAAAGAAACACATGTTAAATGTTACAATTGCTATTTTGAATCGGCATCGGGTGCGTGTGATCACAGGGCAGATAGTCCTGATTGTCAGGTATATCAGCAGGTGAGATTAAAGGCTATTCCTAAACGGAGCTAAGGGCTCCGAAGGTAATTTGGACATCTTTTTGGGTCTTTAAGTTTTTGCAAGTTAATTTGAATCATTGTCGAGCTGCCAATGATGCATTGGGGATCTATGTATTGGAGAAAGGAATTGATGTGGTTTTGGTCCAGGATCCTTATGTCTTTAATAAAGTTGCTTTGGGTGTTCCATCACACTGGCCTTCCTTTTATTCTTTTAATTATAATGCTGCTATTTATATAACTAACAAGGATTATACTTGTATACAGTGCCTTACTCTGAATAATAGTGTGTTTATCTCTTTAAATATGAGTGATAGGATTATATATATTGGTTCACAATATTCAGCCCCGTCGGGAAACTTGGAAGAAGACATGGCGGATTGGTCTGGTTTATTTCCAGATTTTGATAATATAGTAATAGGGGGAGACTTTAATGTTCCATTACGATCACTTGGTTACTCACGTGAAAATGACAGAACGGAAACTCTATTAGATTACATTATGCAGAATAATTTGTGTATTTTGAATGACTTAGAGGCACCACATTCTTTTAATCAAGGTGATTTACATGGACGTCCGGACTTAACGTTGAGTGGTTATGAAATTTGTAACTATGTCGACAGTTGGAAAGTTGATGCTGACACGTTTTCCTACAGTGATCACCGATATATAACATTTGTTTTAAACTGTGCTCCAGTAATTATGGATAAGAAAAGATATAAAACTAAAAATAAATCATTTGTTAAATTTAACAATATAATTGAAGGAATTAAGAGGAATTGGTTGAGCTCTTTTCTGAATGTAAATGACGTGACAGCACTAGATGATTGGATGGAACAATTTCAGGTTTTGATTACTGATGCAATGGACAAATGTTTTACAAAAGGTGTATTATCTTACAAACCTACTATTACATGGTACACTAAAGATCTGAAAATATACAGGAATAGAGTAAGTGCTTTGTATAAAAGAAGTACTAAAAATTTGGATAATCAGAGCTATAGAAATGTTTATATTGAAGAAAGGAATAAATATAAAAAGATGGTAAAGAATGCTAAAAAAACAGCATGGCTTGACTATTGTAAGAGAACAAATGAAAATTATGGTAATTTATATAGATTTATATCAAACAAGAAATTGAAACATACAGATTTAATTTTTACGTATTTGGAAAATTCGGCTCCTTTTTTTTCGTATGATGAAGTTGCCTCAGAATTAATGAGTGAACATTTTAATATAAATGACACTCCGAATAACATCTTTTCATACTCTTCAGATAAATCTTTTTCTGCCGATGGGGACTGTTCATCTGTGACTACGAGGGAATTAAAATTTGTGGTTGCCCAGCAAGGACTTTCGAAGGCTCCGGGCTCAGATAAAATAGATGCCTTGGTGGTTAGAAACTTATGCAAGAAGTTTCCTGAAATTATAAAAGCGATCCTAAACAAGTGCTTGATCTTTGGACATTTTCCACGAATTTGGAAATCGGGAATTGTAATCTTTTTCCGAAAAAGGAATAAAGACCCTAGTTCTGCTAGGGGATATCGTCCTATTACTCTGTTATCGATATTGGGTAAACTTTTAGAAAGAGTAATTAAAACAAGAGTTATGGTAAAGCTGGAAAAAGATAATTACCTTGACGTTGATCAACATGGATTCCGTGAAGGAAGGAGCACATTGTCTGCTATGTCTTATTTTAGAGGCATGGTTAGAAACGTTTTATCTAACTTCAAATATTGTGCAGTTGCGTCACTGGATATCCAGGGTGCATTTGATAGTACAGACTGGTTTATTCTGGCGGAGATCATTGATTCTACTCCAATTCCAAGCTATTTAAAATCAATCCTAAAAAATTACCTTTCTGAAAGAAAAATAGGTTTTCAATATTCAGATGGCATCAGATGGTTTCTGTTACACAAGGGTTGCTCGCAGGGATCTTGCATTGGCCCACTGTTGTGGTTGTTAATTGCGGACGCTTTAATTAAATTTTATAAGGCTGAACATGCACTCATAGTCTCCTACGCAGATGATTTCCTTATAGTAAATGGTTCTGATACAAGAAGAGAATTGGAGACAGTTATGAACAAATCTTTGAACAGGTTTGTGATTGGATGTCAAAACTTTCACTTAAATCTTAGTATTGATAAATCAATAGCAATGTTATTTGGTTCAAATCTTATGGAAAATAGACATCCGATTTTCAAATTAAACAACATCACAATTGATATTGTTGATTCATTCAGATACCTGGGCTTCAATCTTGATAGTAAATTCACATGGCTTGTTCATTTGGACACTGTGAGGTCAAATCTAAGAAACTTTGTACTTAATATAGCAAAGACAGGTTATAGAGATAAAGGTATTCGTCATGAGATTTTGAAGACTTGGTATTTGACCGTAATGGAAAAGCAAATTGCATATGGTCACGAAATTTGGTATGATGATTTGAAAAACCATGCGCTGCGTAAGCTCAGCTCCTGTCAAAGAGTGGGTTTGAGGACAATTATAAAGTCTTATAGGAATGTCTCAACGGAGGCACTGTGTGTTTTAGCGGGAGTCCCTCCAATTGGTATCAAACTGAAGTATGATGCATTGCAATATAATGTTTTAAAAGGGAAGTCTGCAATACAAATGTGGGGGGAAGAGCTTCGCGGCAAAGATTTTATGACTAACATTAAGCAGTATGAATATCCAAATTATAATATGATAAAGAATTTAGTTTTTATGAACCCATTGCGCGACAGTCCACCTTTTTCAGTTAACCCAATTATTTTTACAGACGGTTCTAAAATGGCCAACGGTACCTCTGCAGCTTTTACTGTATACCACCAAGGAAATTATATATTTGATTATAAAGTCAGTTTATCAAAATGGAACTCAATTTATCAGGCTGAATTGGAGGCAATTAAGCAGGCAATAAAGTGGTTCGTACAATTAAATTTTAAATCAGTGAAAATATTTTCAGACAGTCAATCTTCGGTCCTAGTTCTCCAGCAGATTTTTCCTGCAAATATCATAGTTAGAGATATATTTGATCTATTATATCAAAATCCAGATAAGGTGGTGAACATTGGCTGGATTAAGGCACACATCGGTATATCGGGAAATGAGAGAGCAGATGAATTAGCCAAAAGTGTGATCATTAATGGTCAGGCGGATATACACATAGAATTGCCGGTACCTGTCTCGGCCATAAAGTTGTATTGTAGGAGAGAAGTGTTAAAGACCTGGCAGTTGGAATGGCAATCTTCTACAGTTGGTCGAGACACGTACAACATAATTAAGGAGGTAAAAACAGATTATTTGTGCAGCTCACAGGTGGCACAATACTTTTTCACTGGACATGGCAGTTTTCCTCACTTTCTATATAAGATTGGAAAGAGAGAAAACGATCTTTGTGAATGCGGTAGTAGAGGAGATGTGGTACATTATATTTATGGCAGGTGTAATTTAATGATGCATCATTTCAAATTCAATTCAGGCTTGACTCTTAGACAGAATTTATTCAAAACTTTGAATAATCCCGCTAATTATAAAAAACTGGCTGAAAATTACAATATTTTAAATGATCTTTATTCTTTTATCAGATATCGCTTTTAAATTGATAATTTTCTTTTACTGCTCAAGAAAACTTCACATTTATTTATTGACGTACATATATTGGAGTTAAATTGGTATGACTACTTATGAACTTTTTCAAAATAGACTATAAACTGTTATAGACTATGAACTGTTATGAACTTTTTCAAATTAGACTATGAACTTTTATAGACTATGAACTGTTATGAACTTTTTCAATATAGTCTGTCTTATATAATGATGAGCACAGTTGCAGTAGACACCTATTATTTCCATAATATTTAGACTTGTGTAACCATACTGGTCTTAAAATTTTGTTTCATTTATTGTTTTGTTTGTAGTTAATTTTTATTTAGTTTTTAGCATAAGGAGGTTGTGTGTTACCTTGCTATTTTATTTTTTTTATGTTAGGATTAGTTTATATATTTTAGTTTAGTAGTATGAATCAACTGGATTCATTGGCGATGTCGCCATTTTTGCTTTTGAGTTTGATTATTGTTTTAATTAACGCTCGTTGACTTAGTCTGCTCCTGTGGCTGGGTGGATTTGGATGGTAGTTGGGATTTTCCGCCTGGTGGTACGCCCATCAGCCTTACGGCTGGGCTCCAGGTTGGGTGCCCCCCCCCCCCCCCCCAAGTGGTTCAGTTGGTAGAACGTCAGTGCGCTAATCTGATGACCCGGGATCGAGTCCGGGCTGGGGTACTTTTTCACTATGTTCGCTTTACGCCTATTAAGCAATTAAAATTTGAATATTATGAATACTTAAATAGTTACGAAGGACGAACTAAGTTACGAAACTACACTCAGAATTTAAACTCAGAATAAAAAAATATATATGAGTGAGAGGAATTAAAATGAACAAAACGATGCTCCTTTCTGGTTACAGACCAGTGCTGTTGCCAAAGAAAATCGTTTAGCTTTTAAAATGGATATATTTTAACTGATCCCTTCCTGGGCCTGACCCGATGCTAGAGTCTAATTCAAGAATGGGACACGATCGTCAGTTGTCCTGCCAGACCACTTATAAACAAGACAAAACAGGCCCTAATATGATCCCTCCTTTCAATAGTCTACATATTTTTGGGTTTACCGGTCTAAGCCGTTTCGAAAATCTTTTCAAAGTTGGTACAATTTTTAATATATAGAGGAATTCTTATTTCACAAATTTTATTCATTTTTGGAAAGGAAACGAAGTTCCGAATTGAATGGTACCTCTTGATTTTCTCTGCGCCAATTTGCAAAGTAAATGTATCGGGTGATCTTTTTTTCAACGACTGTGCATTATATGCATTGACACGTAGTGTGCCGTACATATGTTACATTAAACGGTAACTTTTTTTACATGCAAACAGATTGAGAAATTGACCGTTTTATTAAACGATTTATCGTTATAACTGATATGAAATGGTATCGGTTAAATATTTTCTGTTACATTTATTTAAATCTTAGATAAGAATCTTTTACGATTCGCAAAACGAAAAAACTCGAATGCACTAAAATATTCGTTCTTATTTCAATTAAAGAGAATTCTAAATTATAAACATGCTTGTTTAGCTAAAGTTAATTGTTAATTATTTTCACACGCTGTAAATAATTAGAGATATTTACTTTGAAATGTTTATTTTTCGTAAAAGTTAATATGTTAAAATAGTTCTTAAATAGGCTTGCTTGCATGCATTATTTAAGCAGAAATATCACGTAAATCTTAAACGAGTAGAATTGTTATGCTTATGAATAAATGCAAATATTATTATTAATCATTAGATTTAAGTAACTTTAAAGTCAACGAATGTTACGCTTGTTAATCCACTTATGTAATGAATCGTTATTTTATAAGGATATCTTTAAGGAACTCAGGAATAATGCTTAGAATGAATGAATAGAACATTATTTTAGAAAATTTAAAATCTGACTTGAATAATTGCCATTTTGCATAATCCACTGCAATTAAGGGATGCTAACAATTATCTAATGTGCGAAAGATTCAGATGCGTTTTACTTCTTCATGTAATAAATTTTTACTGCGAATGAAATTGATAAAGTCTAAAAATAAAATCAGTTATTTTTTGGACCTTTGTATTTGATTTCATGAAAGGAATTTAGTAATTGCACCGTATTATCATTCACCTTAAATGTACATCATTAGAAATTTGTTAATGTTTCCATTGTACAACATTCAGCATTAAAATTATTTGATTAAAACAATATTCAGCATTAAAATTATTTGATGAAAACAATATTCAGCATTAATATTATTTGGTGTTAGAATTATACGTCAACATTTCTATTTAAAGGAGTAGAGAACGTGGAGCTTGATTGAGAATAATTTATCTTTTAGAGTGATTCAAATTATTCGTATCAACATATATTTTTATAAAAATTTCTTGATTACATAATTAGAAATTTATCCATACTTAACACAGAAAGAATTTAGGATAATTGAATTACAAATTAGTTTCAGATATTAAGATTTATTAGTGCGATATTAAGATATTGAGATATTATTGATTGATATTAAGATATTAAGATTATTAAGAAAAAATGAGTTTTTAAAGACTAAATAGAATTATAATGACATTATAATTGTATGTGGTTTAAAATTAAAACTAATATGTGGTTATATGAATTAAAAAGTTACTTTTCTATTATTTTTGCATTGGTTGAAACTGGAGTTATAGCCATTTTTTTGACGTGCTGTACTTACATACCTACATGGGCGAGCGCGTTCACATGTGCCAAAGTGTTGCTAAGTATGCTAGTGAAATATAGCCGAATTGTTTGCCAAAATTAGTGCATTAGAAAGAAGGACAATTTCGCACTGACTGGTCATTTTGGAGAAATTCTCACGTAAATCCGTTATTACACTAAATCACTTTGTATTTTATCAACAGCTAAAGTTATATGAAATCGTGCCATACTTGACCAGCTTCTATCAGATTTATATAACTGAATAATGTAACTTCAAAATAAGTGAAGTAGCACAATTTCGTTACGATTATATTACGTATGAAGTTATAGCCATTCTTTTTGACGTACTGTACTTACATACCTACATGGGCGAGCTCATTCACATGTGTCAAGTGTTGTTAAGCATGGTAATAGCTAGCGAAATATAGCCAAATTGTTTGCCAAAATTAATGTATTAGCAAGAAGGATAATTTTGCACTAACTGGTCATTTTGGAGAAATTATCACGTAAATCCGTTATTACACTAAATCATTTTATATTTTATCAACAGCTAAAGTTGTATGAAATCGTGCCATATTTGACCAGCTTCTATCAGATTTATATAACTGAATAATGTAACTTCAAAATAAGTGAAGTAACACAATTTCGTGACGATTATATTACGTATGAAGTTATAGCCTTTTTTTTTCGTACTGTACTTACATACGTACACGGGCGATCGCGTTCACATGTCCCAAAGTGTTGCTAAGTATGGTAATAGCTAGTGAAATATAGCCGAATTGTTTGCCAAAATTAATGTATTAGGAAGAAGGACAATTTTGCACTAACTGGTCATTTTTGAGAAATTATCATGTAAATCCGTTATTCACTAAATCACTTTGTATTTTATCAACAGCTAAAGTTATATGAAATCGTGCCATACTTGACCAGCTTCTATCAGATTTATATAACTGAATAATGTAACTTCAAAATAAGTGAAGTAACACAATTTTGTTAAGATTGTATTACGTATGGAGCTATAGCCATTCTTTTCGACGTACTGTACTTACATACCTACATGGGCGAGCGCATTCACATGTGCCAAAGTGTTGCTAAGTATGGTAATAGCTAGCGAAATATTAGGTATATTTCGCTGTTTAGGTATTTTCGCTATTATAAAAAAAAATGATGTATTAGGTTAAGTTTTTTCAAATATGCTTCTCTCTTTGAAAATTTTTGATACATCCGTATTAAAATTGAATTGAAAGTATTTATTATATAAATCTTTAACATCATTAAAACAAAAATAATAAAAAAGTAAAATGGCGGAGCTAAAGCTGTGTTGACATGATGATGCGAAAAATGAGGTTTGCAGCACGGGCACTCCCTAAACGAATCTGGGATATTTTTTTTTCTGTTACTCTGCATCAAATTTGCAAAAGAAGTACATATGATCATTAAAAAATATTAATTTTTGTAAAAATGGTGAACATGCAAATAATGGATGCGATTTTTCGTATAAAAGATTGACTTTAAACATGAAAATATTTGATCAATCATAAAAACTTCTTGTGTTCTTCTATGGAAATATGTGCTTAAAATTTAGGGGCGATACAAGGAAAATTGTTAAAGTTAAGCTGCAAACCACATTTTTGGCATCACCATGTTGCAACAGGTGCCGCCATTTTGATTTTATATGTATATAAAAAAACATATTATCGATGCTAAAAATTGATATATTAAATATTTTCAAAATATTTTTTTTGCCAATGCATAAGTTAAAAAAAAAAAAAAAAAATCAAAAATTTGTAATTTTTTCAGGCATTGAAAGTGATGTTATTCCTTAATGAACACTATTTGGTTTGACAGCTAGGGTAAAACGTCAAACGTTGTTTTAGAATGTTATTATAGGGTATTCTAAAATGAACTGACGGCTTCAAAAGAGAATGAGAATAAAACGGTTACAGCTATTAAGGTTATTTTTTTTTTCAGGGGATTTTTGCGTGCAGTCGAGAATTTCTTTAGTATGCTTTCAAATTTTTGTACCAAATGTCACTGACAGATGGCACTGCGCTGTGTAAAATCGTAAGAATATCTCGAACTAACATATGAAGATGGATCAATTTCACTCAGCTTTTACCTTCCGTTCTGTGTATCTGTTAAAACGCGAAAAAAAAAAGGAGTTTTGCGTTTTGAAATTGTAAGATTATTTCGGGCATTCTTATAGTTTGAGATGGTACATCGCCATCTGTCGGTGACATCTTGTACTAAAACAACGGTTGGTATGTTGATTTATGACTTTCGATTATCTACAGGAGGGATATAAGCCCTAGGGGGGGTGCCCTCCGTTGGGGTCTGTCTAAGGGATCCTAACCCGTATTTACATTAAAAAAAAAGGAAAATACTTAAAAAATTTCTGACTTGACACATAAATCTACAACAAAAATAATTTCAATAGCTGTCCTTGTTTGTTTATTATTTAATTTTAAAAATCATCAATTCATTTTAGACCTTCCTATACAATATTTCTGCAATGTTCCTAATATTTCTGCAATGATATTTTCATAGATAATACTAAAATATGTCCGTACGTATTACTATATTTAGCGAAATTAACTTTATATTTTGCGCTAAATTTATTTGTAATCCTGAATAAACAATTCACACAGCGTGTATACAAATGCGCGGAAATACTTTTAATTATTCTATTTTGAGAAAACTTTAAACTACAAAGATACTCTAAGCATTTCCTGTTTAGCTAATATTAATTCTTAATTCTTAATTATTTTCATGTGTTCACGGGTAATTAGAAACGTTTACTTAGAATCAGAATTTTCTAAAAGTTAATAAGTTAAAACACCTCTTAAACAGGCTTTCTTGCATGCATTATTATGCAGGAAAATCACGTATTGCTTAAAAGAGTATTGCTTAAATTCGTATGTTTGTAAATACGAAAATGCAAATATTCTTATTCATCATTAATTTTAAGTAACTCTAAAGTCAGTAAACTTGTATAATAGTAATGTTACACTAGTTAATCTACTTATGTAATGAATGGTTATTTTACAAGGATCACATTCACAAGGTCTTGAATAATGATTAAAACGAAATGTAATTCTTGAAAGGGTAGAATTCTTATTTTTATGAATACATTAAAATATTCGTATTTATCATTTGATTTAAATAACTTTAAAATCCACAAATTTATAATGATATGCTAGTTAATCTGCTTAGTAAGGCATGGTAAGTTAACAAGGATCAAATCCATAGGTCTTGAATAATGATCAGACAGAATGAATAGTACATTATTTTAGAAAATTTAAAATGTATCTTGCAGCTATATTCTCTTATTCTATTGTAATTAATGAATGCTGATACTTATCTTGTATAATGTTTCAAATACAGTTTAAGTCTTGTTGTAGTAAATTTTATTGTAAATGAAATTCACAAAGCCTCAAAATAAAATAAGTGTTTCTCTCGGAATTTCCTCACTTGATTTAATACAATGAATTGAATAATTACACATTCATATTGAAATTTTAGATTAATATTTAGCATGAGTTTCTAGAAATTTGAAAAATGTATCAAGATTAATTTATTTAATTATAGACAGTTTCAAGATATTGGTATTAACATATATTTCCTTCTAATAAATTTGCTCATTACATTATTTACTAATTTATTCATATCCTAACACAGACTGAATTCAGAGTCATTGAACTGTAAATTAGTTTCGGTTATCAATGTAAAACAGTATGTGCTTTTACAAGACTCCTAGTGGAAAAATTGAGTTTTTTAAAGACTGAATAGAATTATAAAGCTATTAAAATTGTAGGAGGTTTAAATTTAAAACTAATATGTGATTATATGAATTAAAACTTTACTTTTATATTATTTTTGCATTAATTAAAACTGAAACAACAGGCATTCTATTGCAAATTTTAATTGCTTAAAATCGTATAGCCAACATAGTGAAAAAGTATCCAAGCCGGACACGAACTCGGGTCATAAGTATAGCGCACTGACGTTCTACCAAATGAACGATACACAGCCTGGCACTTTTAACTATCACATGTTGGCAAGGCTACAATCGCAGCAGAAGATGGAATATTTTCCGTATAGCCAACATAGTGAAAAAGCATCAAAGCCGGGACAGAACGTCAGTGCGCTATACTGATGACCCGGGTTCGGGTCCCGGCTTGGATACTTTTTCACTATGTTGGCTATACGCTTTTTAAGCAATTAAAATTTGAAATATTATAAATGCAAGGCATAAGAAATTTTCTATGGAAAAATTTCCAAGTATATAAATAGATTTATTCAATCATCGATGCTGGATTCTCTTTAGTTTCGTGTCAGGCTGGGTATCGTTCCAAGTGGTTCAGTTGGTAGAATTTCAGTGCGCTATACTGATGACCCGGGTTCGTGTTCCGACTTGGATAATTTTTCTGGATACGGCTTGGATACTTATGTTGGCTATACGCCTTTTAAGCAATTAAAATTTGAAATATTATGAATGCAAGGCGTGAGAAATTTTCTATGGAAAAATTTCCAAGTATTAAAAAAGATTTATAGCCATTCTTTTTGACGTACTGTACCTAGACTTACATACCTAGATATGCGAGTGCGTTCACATGTGCCTAAGTGTTGCTAAGCATGGTAATAGCTAGCGAAATATCGTCAAATTGTATGCAAATTAGAAACCAGGACAATTTCGCATTAACTAGTCAATTTGGCGAAATTCTCATTGAAATCTGTCATTACACTAAACCATTTTATTTTCTATCAACAGCTAAAGTTATTTGAAATCTTGTCATATTTGACCAGCTTTTATCTGATTTATATAACTGAATAATATAACATCAAAATAAGTGAAGTAAGATAATTTCGTTATGATTATATTATGTATCTTTAGGTTACATATTTTCAAATATGCTTCTGTCTTTGAAAAAGTTTTAAGCTTTTTTACGATAATGTAACACAGTGAATCTTAAATTACGCCTAATCTTACAATCATAACGCATAAAAACTTGAAGAATTTTAATGAAAAAAAACTGTTAAAATGCGTACATAATGCGAGAATAGATTAATCATCCTTAAATATTTTTATAGTGAAATATTAGTGAATGAGGAGTTCGTGGCAGCGCGAATAAGAAATGTCTCAAACGTTAGTGAAAAAGTTCAAAGTTAGTGAATCGTTCTGTGGAAATTTTTAATCACTTGAATAAAGATAAGAAAATCAGCTTACGTTTTCTGAAGGTGTTTTCTCCATTTGTATATGTTTTATTCCATATGTGGTGATTTATCCATTAGAATGATGGCCTCGATACGGCATTTATATCTTTCATAGGCAGCTGAAAACTAAATATTTTACTTAGAATAGTCTAAAATGAATAGAATTATTTTCCCTTTAATGATTATATTATGAAGCTTAAGTTTTACAATTATAAGCATTCTATAAGTTACGTTTAAAGAATAATAATAATATTATATTAGATCAGAGCACTTGAGCTCACAACTGGTTCGTTACATTTTATTTCAGGAGTGAAGTTGTTTTTTATGATCTGTAATATAAGGATGAGATTAATATTTCCAATAATTAGTATGACAAACAACTTTGTAAGCACCAAACGATGTGTTCTTTGCATGTTTAATATCATTTCAGTTTTTTTCGCTATCAGTAATAAAATCAATAAATAAAATTAATTGATTAAAAGGAATTCATAAATAAAAAAATGCATTTAATATAAATGATCATTTGCATGATTTTTGACGTATAAAAATCTGAATGTATACAGAAATGACAAAAAAAATCCCTTTTCTGTATTTTAGATGATTATTGATAAAAATTATTACATTATAAATGATTTAGTACAATATAAATTTTAAATTTTACATTCCACTTATCCATGCAAAGTGATTAGAAACGTGCATTTATTCTAAAATAACATGCGAAAGATGAATTCTGAAGACATGGATGTCAAATTATAATACAGATGACTAAATCTAAATTGGCAAAATTAATAATACCACTAGTGTAAAAATTTGGAAGGTGGTCATTGAAAGTCGAAATCAAAGAAGTAAAGCAAAATAATTAGAGGAACTTCGGGTAGTATGGAATACCAAAGTTCCTGTGTGGTAAAGTGCTGCCACCAAGCGGCAATATCATAAACTATTCGACAACTTTTGCTGGATGCCACCAGAACGCGCAGTTCGTCGGTCAGCGTCAGAGACAACGCCCCCTAGATAAGAAAGCCTTGACAACAGGGGCGCCATTTCAGAACTTTCTTGAGGGGGCAAAGTTTTTTTAAGGTAGTGGAGTTCGGGCGGTTGCCCCCCCCCCCCGCAACCTCTCCGAACGAGAAACGTTTACTGAATCATATATACAGAGACAGCAATACTTCTAATATGGAATCTCAAGTGACCTCTGAAAAATTCCGTTTTAGACAGGTTTTCGTCTTTGCAAGTAGAATTTTAAAATATTATAAAAGTTTTCAGTTATAGACAGGTACCGTTTTTTTTTCAGGTATCCTTTAAGACTGTTAAAACCTCCTTTTTATAAAGCACTTCTGGAGAGCATAGGTGTAGTACAGTGAAACGTGTCTAAGCGAAACCTGTCTATAACATAATTCTTTCTCAAACGGGTAAAAAAAATCAAGTTTCGACGAAAAAAACGCCATACAATTATACTTGCTAAGATGGAGATCTGTTTAAAATGGAGCTTTTTTACAGTCTTTTTCCATTCCTTCTTTGCAGGTTTTACTGCAGGGGCGCCATTTCATGAGTTTCTTGAGGAGGGGGTGGGGGAACAAAGTTTTTTTTTAGAGACAGGGATTGAAATACCGTGCAGGACTGCCCAAATCGTGCACAAAATAGAAATAGGCCCCATAATAAAAAATGCAGTGTGAGATTTTGCCTTCTTATCTTAACTTCTTTCACAAACATGTGATTCTTTAGTAAATATATTTTTTATTTTAGTGGTAGTCCTCGAACTTTTCTTCTTTTTTTACTCAAAAGCAATTCGTCAACCGATCGCGGTAAACATCGCGAATTTTACGAATTGGAATTAGAAAAAATAGTTAATTTGGCAAAATTGGTCACGGAAAAAATCGTTAATTTTTTCAAATGACCATGGAAAAATAATGCCAATTTCGCCAAAGATCACTGAAACAAATAGAGATTTTCGTCAATCGGCCGCGGAAAAAAATCACGAATTTAGTATAACTATTGCGGAAAAATATCGCAAAATTCGTCAAAAGATTGAACAAAAAATAAATGGCGAATTTAGTCAAACAATCGCGCAAAAAAGGGGAATTTCCTCAAAGATCGCGAAAAAAAATATCTACTTTTGTCAGTCGGTTGCGGAAAATGACTTCCGAATTTCAACAAACGATCGTAGAAAAGTCACGAATTGCGAAAACAAATAGCGAATTTCGTCGATCAGTTGCCGAAAAAAAAATGTCGTGAATTTCGACAAATGGTGGAAAAAAATTCGTCAACGATTGGAATTTCGTCAAAGATTGTGCAAAAAAAGAGCAATTTTTGAAAGTCGGCTGCGGAAAAAGACTCCCGAATTTCCACAAACGAGCGTAGAAAAGAATCGTGAATTTCGTCAAAAGATGGCGAAAACAAATAGCGAACTTCGTCGATCGGTTGAAAAAAATGTCGCGAATTTAGACAAATGGTCGATAAAATCAATTCCGTCAATGATTCACAGAAAATAGCAAATTTGGGAAAATTATCACAAAAAGAAAAAAAATGAAACAATCACAAAAAAGTCATGAAATTCAATCGATCACGAGATAATCAGCACACGAACACCACCAAGAAGTTACGAAATTTGCAAATGTTGTAATCCATAGGTATAAGAAAATTTTTATTATGATTTTTTTGTCAGTAAAAATTTTCCGCAATCATTTTCTGCCTTCCTCTTCAGACTATGATCTAAATTCCATACAATTCAGAAATCTGTAAAATCCTTGGTCTCATGTCATTTGAATTGGCTGGGGCAACACGACCCAATCTGCAGTACGAATCGAGCCGGGTTGACGCGGCTTATTTTCGTTGCGGGTCAGGTTTACTTGGAACATTTGTCTACGGTTGGGACACATATGTCCCAGTGGAGTATTTTTTATTCTACTAGTACGACTTTTTGAAATCTGTCATACACTTATATTAGGGTATTTTCAAGAGAAATCTGTCATAAGGAATTTTTTTGGAAATTGTAGAACGATTGAATGCAAAATTAGTAGTCAATTCTGGCCCGTTATTAAATGGTTAATTGTTTCGGGTTCAAGTTGGGTTTTCTCTACTTTGAGTTGGGTTCGTGTTGTCCGAGTTTTCAAAGAAATCCTAAATATTTGCAGATGAAAAAAAAATAATTTTCTACATAAAAGATAAAATTGTTATTAGAGATATAATTGTAATGCACTTTTCGAAATCATATTGAAATATGGATTAATTTTCTTTAATTTCGGGTGGGTTTGCGGTCAATGAAATTTTTTTGGACGTTTCTGGGTTTACTGGAAATTACAGTCCTGCATCGGCTACCCGAAATGCAATTTCGTTTTCGGTTTAGTTGATTCATTTTTATTTTTATTTTTATTTTTTATTTTTTTGCGGGTCGAGTAAATTTTTTACGCTTTGGGTTATGCTTTGACTCTTTCCAATCGGTTTCGAGATGAACCGATTATACAAAAGGAGGTTCTGAATACTTTTCAAATGAAAAAACTATAGTATTTTTTCAATATTAATAGGTGTATATATGTGTTATTTTTTGTACTTAAGCGGTAAACTTGTAGATTACTTTTCCATAAATGTATTAAAATATACATTAATTTTTTTTTTCACTTCGGGTTCAGATATGAATATTTCGGATTTGTCTTGAAGTCTGTCGAATTAACGTCAGGATTCGGGTCGGTTTCAACCAAATTTGGACAGGACTCTAGTGACAGGCTGTCGAGATTTTTAAGAGCATACTGTATATATAATATCATTTAATAAAGCAGATGATTTAATAGCATTATAACGATTGGAGTAAATATAATGTGACACTAATAAAACAAAATTAACAAATCATATAATTAGGAAATTGAGTACTCCTCCCCCATCCTCCCCCCCCCACCCCCGAAAAAAAATTTCTCCGTAAATTTTTGGCTAAAGAGAGATTTTATCACTAAAATTCTAGCCTTGAGGGTGACGAGTTTTCTTTTAATCATGCTGTACACAGCTCAGAAGCAATTTATAGAGTTTTTTCTCACATATATTTCTAAAACTAGCCAAAATATTACTAGCCATATCATTAATCATTAATGATAAATGTCTCACCTACTGAATGTTTCAATAGCAAGGCTTTAGAAAACATTTCAATGTTTAAAGTGTTTATTAAATGTTTATTACTTTCTTCTATCTTTACAAGAAAAAGGTATTGGATTTATGAAAATTACAACTTCCGGTTTTTGACGGATTTATACGTTTTAGAAGGTCCTGAACACAATTGGACTATTTTTAGAAAATGCCTGTCTGCGAGTCTGTCTGTGTGTCTCAGTGTCTGTATGTGACAAAAATTTTGTGGGCGCTGTATCTCAAGAACTAATGCACGGAATTTGATAAAACTTTATATTCAGTTAGACATTGATATAAATGGGTGGTTATTAGTTTCTGGTGAAAATCGCCCAACAGAAGGCGCTGTTATGTTACATTTTTCCTGATTTTTACGATAGCTATATCTCAAGAACTAATGCATAGAATTTCACCAAACTTCATCTTCGGTTAGACCTTGACAAAAATAGACGTTGATTACGATTTGATATAAATAGCCCAACAGGTGGCGCTGCTATGCTACATTTTGCACGATTTTCACGATGGCTATATCTCCAGAACTAACGCACAAAATTTAATAAAACTTTAGATTCAGTTAGACCTTAATATTAATTGGTGCTGTTATATTTTTGGTGTTTGTGAAACCTGTATGAGACAGAAGAAAGTTTTGAGATTGGCACATCAGACTACTTTTTTTTATTGTAATCAAATTTGTGAAATCTGACGTTATTTTAGCTTTTGATCATATTTTGATTTTTTTTTTGTCTAACCTGTAATAACTGCTAAATTTTCTGAAATTTGAAATTCCTTGGGGGGGGGGGGGGGGCGGTTGCCCCTCCAGCCCCCCTGTTGTGATTTAATTAAATTCTTTTTTTTTTTAGTTCAAAGAATAAAGGGTGAGCTGCATTATAATTCATAATGTTCTAGTATACCCAGGTATCTGTTCTTTATTTTTTTTTAAGAACATATATCTTTAATTATTTGAGCACACAGAATATATTTTCTATTTTTGTTTCTTCAGAGGATTCTATGCTCAAAAAAATAACTTAGTTGATTAATATATTTTTTAATTTTTATCCACAAAATAACAACAACATTACATTAAAAAAAAAAGGGAGACTTAATTAACTATAGGAACAGTTTATTTTTCTTTTGACGAAAATAGATATATTTTATCCTCAAAAATATGTTCACTGAATAACAATAAAAGGTTAAGTAAATTATATTTTTATATATAATACACCAATTGCTTTATTTGTGCGACAGAAACAGATTTAACTTGTAAAAAAAAAAAGGTATATCAATGCGATGTAAAACCAAATAAGAACAAGAAAAATTATACTTATCAATAATCTTCATGTTGCTACCACTATTTTCTTAATACAAATTGTGAGAATTTTTAACGTGATATGCCAATATTAGTTTGGCTATATCCACTTCAACTGGACCAATATATGTTAATTTATCAATAATTCCATCCCGTAACTAACCAGTGGAAAGCTGATGAATTTTAAACATTTTTTCCTTGAAAATGCGACGAACAAGACAAAATTAACCAGATTGAGGTCCACATCATACTTATTACAATATACAAGCTGACATAACATAATCTAATATGTATATGATGCATCTATGACACACAAAATTACGTATTTTATAATACACTCCATCTCCAACAACAAAACCAAAGAACAACTCCGAAATTTAAAAAAAAAAAAAAAGCGAACCTGTCACTGGCGAAAGGATAGGGTTGCCGTAACATGGAAAAACTCGCCAAACAGTGACAACTGCCACTATAGGCATCGAAACTTCATTGACAAGATGAAAAACATAAAAATAACGGAATGCCAACATAGGGCTAAATATATGCCAAAGGGAGGGTATAATTAAAATTTAAAACAAACGGAAAAAAAAATATGAATCTGATTTGTTAAAAATGAAATGAAATCAACCTGACGTCACAAAGACGAAATTGAAAATAAAGAATACTAAATAAACGTTTTGAAGCCGATGGGCTAAATAGGATAACTTAATCAAATAATAATTTTTAAACAAAAAGGAAAACTATGATTAAAGTCTGCCAGGCAAATAAAAATAAATAAATAAAAGGAGAGAGAAGGGAAAACAAAAAATAAACTGCGCTATACGGAACCTGAATGTGGTAAAATTACCACACTCACCCACACCTCCACAAAAAAAAATGGAGAAGGGGAAGTGCGAGGCACTAAAAGCACTTTCACAAGCCATTTTTTTTTTTTTTAATTGAGCCAGAGATGGATAGGGGCAGAATGAATGATGGAGTCCAAATACAGCATAAAATATCAAGAAAATAACATACCACAACATATTTGTATATATCCTGTATCATAATGAGAAAAAGAATAAAGTAATTGTACCCAATTTTATAAGTCATAAATTATGTAACATGTTGACAGAAACAATATTTGCTTTCACAATTACATAACTATGTCAAGTAAAACCAACTTATGCTCTTTCATTTCTGTCTATGCAAACACTATATAAAACTTATAACTATAATTTTTTTCTAAAAAGAAATCTAATATAATACACAATACATAATACAATAACAAAAACTCAACTTTTACCAACACATTTTTATGAAGATGTAGCTAATAGTTATTACACAAAAATCCAAAGTGAGATGGAATACCCTAATTTCACAATACACATTATCAATGCAAAAATATAAACAACAGTAAAATACACATTCAAACAATATAAAAGTTATAAATATTCACAAAATACCATAGTTAATTATTTTCAAAAAGTTTTTTGAATGAGTGGCCACTCTAGAGAAAAACCAATCTAACAGAATTGGCAAGGTACTAAACAGACCTTATTCATAATACAACATTTGCCTAGGACTTTTTAATTAAATGTCATTCAGGTCATAATATAATGTATATATATATACAAAAGAAAGCAATAAAGTTATGTACATACCATACATAATGTACCATTAAGTTGTGCTTTCACAATTCCACTAGTAACATGATCCACTTGATAAAACCATGTAAATTACAATAGGTGACAAACTGATATTGTTAAATATTTTTTAACAAAATAATTCACCCATACTTTTTTTTTTTTTTAAACAGAATAACTATGAGAATATTGCAAGAGTTAAATAGTAACATGTATTATATATTTTGATGGTGACCTATAGCAAGCAACATTATGTAAAGAAATGCAATAAATCAAAATGCTATTGTATTGTTATTACAATTTTAGCTTAAACATATTTTAAATATGAATTATATATTTCAAAAAGAAGAAAAGTTACAAATTTTTATTATTCAGAAAGTGCAAAATGCAGAGCTTGACATTATACAGTTAAGTGGGCTGTTGATGGATAATTAGAAGGGAAAAAAAAAAGAATACTTATACAGCAGGCAGTCCACATGTCTATGATAAGAGGAGTAAAAAGGCTTTCTGACCAGCAGAAAAAAATATATTTCTTATCAGTTCGATAGTGTTTAAGGCGCGCGATCAAACACTATCAGCAGGCATGACTGGACAACAGCTGAAAGAAAAAAAAAAAAGGTTAATAATACTGGAATTCATCACTGTGTGGCACAAATTTTGGTCGCTTAGGTCGTAGAGCATAAGAGGAGCTGGACTGTTGATTGGTAGAAGAGAAATTTTGAGATGTAGTTGCAGCTTGATTATTATTGTTACTGTCAGTTTGTGGAATTGCTTGTGTGGTATCTTGTAGTTTAGGAGCTCTAGGATGTAATTTTATTACTCGGTTGGTATGTATAAGGATAGGTGAGGAACGGCTGTCTTTTTGTGACACAATTTGCAGTAAAACAGGTGAAATTATCTTTTGCACTATGAATGGACCTTGAGGCTTTTTCTTGAATACATTAGGGAGTGTAATGAATACTGTGTCATTGACTTTTATATCTGAAAATTTGTGCTGTTGTCTAGACTTTTCATAGACTTTCTGACGATTTGTTTCATTATTGAGATAGGATTGATAATAAATTTTATCCAAGAGATCTGTTAATTTGTAGATGTCATGGGCGGTGTCAAGAATTTTCCAAGAGGGGTGGCCTTTATAATTCATGTAAACATCATTAATTTCACGCCCAAAATGAATAAGATTAGGAGTGAATTTGGTGGCAGGATGTACTGTAGCATTGTATATTGATTGATGTATCTTGGCAGCAGTTTTGGTGTCAAAACCTTGTGAAGTCATAGTATTCAGTGATGATTTGATTTGAGAATTCACCCTCTCTGAAAGGCCATTTGCGGCTGGGTGGGCCACTGTGATGTGATTCAGCTTGATACCTAATGTTTTATTAAAAAACGAGAATATGTCACTAGTAAACTGGGATCCTTTGTCTGTCAATACTATATCAGGTCTACCATGGGTAGCAATGTAGTTTAAAAGAACATTGGTCACAGTTGGAGCAGAGATATTATTAAGAGTAGCCAATTCTAGATGACGAGAACAGTGGTCAATTATTGTTAGGACATTTGAGTGATTATTGAGAGGACCAACAATATCTAATGATATTTTTTGATTTGGAGCAGTTGGAACAGGAGCAGTCATAAATGGAGCAATTTTCTTCTTGCGATTTTTGTGAATAAGACATAGTTCACATGAATTAATATAATTCTGAGTATCAGCAATGATTGTTTTCCATGTGAAATGTTTTCGGAGGTTCTGTAAGGTTTTGTTTATTCCTGGATGAGTAATATGAGCAATGGTAAGTGCTTTGGGAATCAATGAGGTGGGTAAGACAGCACGATGCAGATCAATTTCTTCAGCAGGAAAAAAATTATTGTAGCAAAGAATATTGTTATTTGGATTGATATAATAACCCTTGTGTTTCTGGAGATTAATATTTTGTTGTAAATCAAGTATTATTTTATTTAAATTTGAATCTTTGGTTTGTTCACTTGCTATTGTTGCATCTGAAATTTCTAATAATGGATCTTGAGTAGATGAGTTTGCCTGTGACAAGCAATTAATTTGGCACTTATCTTCCTGTTGCTGTGGTACTTTATCCAGCTTTGTGGGATGTGATTCTACTAGTGATTTGATTGATTGAAGTTGACCATCTATTTCATCGTGTAGATCATTTATATTCATCGTTACTGGTAGAACTTCTTCAGAATTTATAATTTCAGGATTAGATGTCAAGTCCTGTGTAGGTGGTTGAGCAGTTCTGCTAAGAAAGTCCGCTAATACATTTTCTTTGCCTGGTATATGAGCAAAGGAAAAAGAAAATTGAGAGAGCTCCATGAGCCATCTGGTCGTGACATCTGCAGGAGAAGAAGAACTTTTGTAGTTGTCAAGTGGTTTAGCATCAGATAGAACGAGAAAATGTCTTCCAAAAAGGTAATACTTGAATGAGGTGATACCCTTGTATAATGCATACAATTCCAATTTTATGGCAGGGAATTTTTTTTCAGCATCAGACAAAGCCTTTGAAAAATATGAAATAGGTACCCTTAAATTATCTTGTTCCTGCATGAGGACAGCTGAAATCGCAGTTTGTGAAGCATCGGTATTAACAATAAATTCTTTATCCCAATTAGGTAGATTTAACACGGGCTTCTTAAAAAATAATGATTGTATTGTTTGAAAGGCATTTTCATGTACAGATTGCCAACTGAACTTAGTTTTTGGCTTTGTTAACTCGAGTAGAGGGCTAATTAGATCTGCAAAGTATGGAATAAGTGATCGATAAAATGAACATACACCAATGAAAGCTTTAACTTGTCGCTTGGTTTTGGGATGAAGAAAAGATGTAATTTTTATTATGTTGCTGGAAATAGGAAAAATTTTATGTTCTTGAATGTGGAAACCTAAAAAGTCTATGCTGGTATGAAAAAATGAGCATTTCTCAGGTGATAATGTTATGTTGTATTTGATGAATGTATCAAGAAGTAATTTTAAATTATGGATCATTTCTTCAAATGAGTTGGCTCCAACAATAATATCGTCTTGATAAGCATAAGCATCTACACCAGATAATTGAATTATCGTGTCAATAAGTTGCTGGAATGTAGACGCTGCTGTGCGTAAACCAAACATTAATCGCTTATAGGTAAAAACGCCAAATGGAGTTGTGAACGACATTTTATCTTGTAGCTCTTTGGGCATAGCTATTTGCCAATATGCAGAAGGGAGATCCAGCGTTGTAAAAAAATTCTTTTTAGACAATTGAACTAGTAAATTTGGAATTTTAGGTAAAGGATAGGTAGATGGAATAATTACAGCATTTAGTAGACGGAGGTCTAAGGCGAGTCTATATTTTTGAGGCTTTGATGGGTCTGACTTTTTTTTAACCAATAACATGGGACATGCCCAAGATGAATTGGAACGCTCAATGATATCAGCTTCTAACATCTCATTAATCTGTTTTAAGGCTTCTTCCTCTAATGCTTGTGGCACCGGAAATGGAAGAGATTTTATAGGATGCGAATTAAGTAGACTTATTTGTGGAATGACTAGGTCAGTATGACCAAGAGTACGCAGAGACTTCGAAAATGCTTGGGCTTTTCCACATAGCAAGGACAATAGAGTCTCTTTTTGTTTGCTATCAAGATGTTCTAATTTAAAGTCTGTAGGACTTAAATCATTTATTCTCATTTTTATAATGTCTTCTGATGGTTGGATTAAATTGCACATTTCATCAGCTTCATCATTAAAATCGTAAGGCTGAATATCTTTTTCATCAATATTTTCATATACACCCAAGACAGTTCCCTTGTTGAGGTGAAATGGTTTGTTTGAAATATTTTGTACTACAATCAGAAAAGAATTTTTTTTTATGGCTGATAAGGAATGGAGAGATTCCATAAATACAATATTACGGTTATTTAGTGTTGGAATAAACATGAAATGTTCCTCAGGTTGTGAAGAATATTGAGCTTGCATGTACATGCATGTGTTGGCTGGAATAGTTACTTTATGAAAGTTTGAAATTTTTAACTTATTTTGGGGGGAATTTGAACTTTCATGAACAATCCCAGAGCTGTCAATTTTTGCTTGCTGATGTTCACTAAAATCATTTACTGGTGCAGACATATTTATACTTTGAGGGTCCATAGTACAAGTAGAGGTATTAGGAACGTCATTTTTTTGACACATAAATACTTGTGCCTGATCCATATGAGAATCATTGGATATCTGGTGTTTGTTTACTAACGGAACAAGAATTTCTTTCAGTAGAATGGAATTAAAGGATGGTGTTATGGAAATACCATATTTACAAATAAAATCATAACCCAAAATGATATCAAAATTTCTATTACGTATGTTAGTAATATAAAATACATGATTGAAAAACAATTTGTCTATTTTGAAAGACAAACGAATACATCCAAAAAATTCAACTTGGGAGTTTATGGTCGAAATAGATACTTTTCGAGAGAGAAATTTATATTTTATAGTGGGTTTTAACATATTGAAATGTTGTTGATCAATTAAAGAAATAATAGACCCAGTGTCTAACAAAGAAATAACATTATGATGTTGTACATTTAAGGTAATACAAGGAAGAGAGTCATTGTAATTAAATGTGCTATAAATTACATAGTTTTCAATGGCATCACTATCATTTTGGGATTCAGCAACTAAAGTATTTGCGTTATCGACTTGAGAACAATTGCCAGAATTCGTAATATAATCATAAGTATTTTCATTTTGAAAAATAGTCTGTGATTCTGCATCTTTGAGCATACCATTTTTTGGTAAACATTGGTCATTTTTAAGTATACTCTCAGAAGATAAAATTCCTTGAGAAGTAACTCTATATAATTGAGTTTTTGAGGTATTTTCTGGCAAATGTGAAGTATTGGAGGACAGAGTGCCAGATAGATCTGCCTCCTGCATTAGTTTAAACGCTTATCTTTAGAAAATCCATCATTATATTCATGAGTATTTTGTTGATTAGCTTGGTATTCATTAGCAGTATTTTGAAGCATGTTAACACCATTATGAGAGTTAGCCTGGTTCATATTTTGAACAAAATTTTTAAATTCAAAGCATGTTTTCATTAAGTGCCCCTGGCGTCCACAAAAAGCACATTGATTTACAGTCCTATGACGAAATGAATTACGAAGATTTCTTTTATAGAATGGTTTTTTAAACGTAATTTGGTTAACATTTTGTTTTGGATGATGTTTGCCATAGGAAGAGAAATTTCTATCACAAAATGACTTTCGTTTATTTTTAGTTTCAGAATGTTTATAATCAGATGCACCGGGATTAGGGAACGAATTATTTGAATGTTCCATATTATATACAGGTAAAGTGACAGGAGCAGGGGTGGTTGGTGATTCAGTGAAGTTGTAAATATTTTGTAATTGTTCAGCTCTTGAAAGAGCATTAGTAAAGTCAGAAATACCTTCCTCTAATAATTTTACGTGAATATTTTTGGGTAAAGCATTCATAAAATATGTGAATTTCAAAATTTGGAGCGAAGCATCATCAACTGTTGGATGAGCTAACTTTAGATTCTTGTTTAATCGGTATGAGAAATTTCTAACTGATTCATTATGTTCCAATTTCATCTTATCTAATGAACGAAAGGCCAAATTTTTGTTCTCCTTTGAAGCGAAAAACTGGATAAATTCAGTTTTTATGTCTGCCAATTTTTTAGTTTGAGTATTAAATTGTGAATCTAAATAAAAATGAAGAGCAGGGCCAAGGAGTTTCGTTTTAAACAGTGCTAGCATTTCTTTTTCGCTATAATTATTTAGCTGTTGAATGTCTTCAAGCTGGTCGAAAAAAAATTCGACAGTAGATGGATTACCATCAAATGGTTGAATATTTAGACTAATAGTGTTCTTGGATTTCGACATGTTGCAAAAAGTTTGTGAATTAAAACAGAAATATAGATAAAACACTCAGATTTTTTTTTTTTTTTTTTTTTTTTTTAAACTTAGATTAATACCGGTTCTACTTCATATATGTATATTTATTAAGAACACAACTATATTCAAGAGCACAGCCTAAATAAACAAATTTTCTCTAAAAAAAAATATTGGATGTGATTTAATTAAATTCTTTTTTTTTTTAGTTCAAAGAATAAAGGGTGAGCTGCATTATAATTCATAATGTTCTAGTATACCCAGGTATCTGTTCTTTATTTTTTTTTAAGAACATATATCTTTAATTATTTGAGCACACAGAATATATTTTCTATTTTTGTTTCTTCAGAGGATTCTATGCTCAAAAAAATAACTTAGTTGATTAATATATTTTTTAATTTTTATCCACAAAATAACAACAACATTACATTAAAAAAAAAAGGGAGACTTAATTAACTATAGGAACAGTTTATTTTTCTTTTGACGAAAATAGATATATTTTATCCTCAAAAATATGTTCACTGAATAACAATAAAAGGTTAAGTAAATTATATTTTTATATATAATACACCAATTGCTTTATTTGTGCGACAGAAACAGATTTAACTTGTAAAAAAAAAAAGGTATATCAATGCGATGTAAAACCAAATAAGAACAAGAAAAATTATACTTATCAATAATCTTCATGTTGCTACCACTATTTTCTTAATACAAATTGTGAGAATTTTTAACGTGATATGCCAATATTAGTTTGGCTATATCCACTTCAACTGGACCAATATATGTTAATTTATCAATAATTCCATCCCGTAACTAACCAGTGGAAAGCTGATGAATTTTAAACATTTTTTCCTTGAAAATGCGACGAACAAGACAAAATTAACCAGATTGAGGTCCACATCATACTTATTACAATATACAAGCTGACATAACATAATCTAATATGTATATGATGCATCTATGACACACAAAATTACGTATTTTATAATACACTCCATCTCCAACAACAAAACCAAAGAACAACTCCGAAATTTAAAAAAAAAAAAAAGCGAACCTGTCACTGGCGAAAGGATAGGGTTGCCGTAACATGGAAAAACTCGCCAAACAGTGACAACTGCCACTATAGGCATCGAAACTTCATTGACAAGATGAAAAACATAAAAATAACGGAATGCCAACATAGGGCTAAATATATGCCAAAGGGAGGGTATAATTAAAATTTAAAACAAACGGGAAAAAAAATATGAATCTGATTTGTTAAAAATGAAATGAAATCAACCTGACGTCACAAAGACGAAATTGAAAATAAAGAATACTAAATAAACGTTTTGAAGCCGATGGGCTAAATAGGATAACTTAATCAAATAATAATTTTTAAACAAAAAGGAAAACTATGATTAAAGTCTGCCAGGCAAATAAAAATAAATAAATAAAAGGAGAGAGAAGGGAAAACAAAAAATAAACTGCGCTATACGGAACCTGAATGTGGTAAAATTACCACACCCCCCGAAATGGCGCCCCTGCTTGACAAGCGTCACGAAAACGTCATATCAAGCAGGCAAAACAAAGAAAAAAATCGAAAAATTTACATGTTTCGATTTCGATGGCTCGTGGAATTATTAACGTCGTTAGTCGTTATTATAACGTTATATATATATATATACGACTTCACCGTCGTATATAACGTTATTAAGTCGTAAACAATAATTAGTAATTCTATGAGTCAATCAAATCGAAACATGGAAGTTGTTCGAATTTTTTTCTTTGTTTTGCCGGCTTTGGATGACGTTTTCGTGACGCGTGGCGTGGCTTTCTTATCTAGGGGGCGTTGTCAAAGCGCGTTGTGTGAATAAATATTTGTTTTTCGTCTTTGGAAAGTTTCAGGAAATAATTTTTCAATATTTTTATTCATTATTAGAAGTAATACTTTTACATTGAAATTAAGCATAATATACATCGAAATAATAAAAATTTATTATGTAATACTCGTTTTTAGTTCGGAATTCACACCTGTAAACATAGAGTAATTTTTTTTCCCAAACCGGCGGTGTAGGGTTACATGGAATGCCAATATATCATAATATTCCTTTATTACTTTTAAATGCTAAAGGTGTAAAATTAACAACTATAATATAAATTAAAATAACTTTTATTAGTTGTTTTACATGTTTCGACTCTTCTGAGTCATTTTCAAAAACAAAATGAGAATATTCTAAAGTTGCACGGGCTTTGAAGTTATTATTTACATGTACTTAAAAAAAAAAAAAAAAAAAAAAAAAAAAATTACGCACGTTATCTATTATTTTTTACTTGATTGTTTATTTTCATATCTTTGAGCATGGAGTAATTCTAGCCACAGTTTCGGTAAATTAAAAAGGTTTTTTTTTTTTTTTTTTTTTTTTTTTTTTAAAGTACATGTAAATAATAACTTCAAAGCCCGTGCAACTTTAGAATATTCTCATTTTGTTTTTGAAAATGACTCAGAAGAGTCGAAACATGTAAAACAACTAATAAAAGTTATTTTAATTTATATTATAGTTGTTAATTTTACACCTTTAGCATTTAAAAGTAATATACTATTACAAGGTGTTATATTTTATTATATTATAATATTCCTTGTTTATTGTGGCGCAAAGGCAGATCTTTATATTTGTCATTTGTGCAAATCTGAAGTACGAACTGAAGTATGTTGGCTTGGCTGACTACATAGACACTATAATTTGATCATGCTCTCTTGATACCATTACATCTGTTTTTTGCTAAATTTTGTTCGTTTTCTTCATTTTTAACCCTCTATTCCATATTTCCCAACTATCTCACAATACCTTCAAAATACGTTTATTATTACTATTATTTGTTTGCAATTGATGTAATTTCGTAAAATAAATTTTGTGTATAAAAACTATTCGCAGGTAGTTGAAGTTTGTAATTGTATTCGGTTTTCGGGTTTTAAGCAATATCGGGATGTTGTATTGCCTCAAATGTAAATAGTATTTCCATAATCTCCAAGTTCCTCTAACTTTAAAATCTCTAGAGCTTAACTTAATTATTAGAAAACGATTTTTGTTTTATGTGGGTAAACATACATTGCTGTTTATCTGCCCTATTCTACAAAATCAACGCCTATCATTTTGTGTCAATGTTTGAAGGTAAAAGGAATAAATATATTAAACAGACATAATTTATTGCCTACACATACATTACCAATGCAGTTTGATGACTTCAAATAACAAATACTTACAAACACTAAAACTGTTTAGGCATATAGTATTGATGATATAGAGTATGCTTGCACTGAATACTTGAATTGATTTTTGTTTTGCACCTGATCAGAGTAGATGAATGTTCCTAATCAGTTTCTCAACAATGTTTTAGGTTTTCCCAAAATATCTTTCTGATATTCATTAAAACAGTTTAATAGTATTCCTATTTCATATGAATTCTTAGATCTATCTCGCAATAAAATAGCACTTAAATAATAATATTAATAATAAAAAGTATTACGCCCTTCCTTTCAGTTCTGAAGTTCTACTCTATTTTTAAAAACATTTTGCGGCTTATTTCTTATAAAAATAACTTTTACTTTCCTGAATAAATTTTCCGAGTTTTTTTTTTTTAATTAAAAACTAACTTGAGCAATTAAAGAGTAATAAGCAACTTCCTCAGATAAGCTCTTGCAATTATAAAATATTAAAAGAGCAGTAAAAAAATCTGAAAAATAAGATTTATTAAAAGAGAAAAATAAATGCTTAAATTAAATGTTTTTTTTTTTTTTTTTTTTTTTTTTTTTTTTCAGAACTGATTCTTCTATCCATATAAAATTATGAGAAAATTCTTATATCATCGTGGTTTGCTGTCAACAAGTACATTTTCCTCGTCTGCAGTGAATAAGATAATTTAAAATAAAATATATTTTGGTAGTTTAAGAAGTTTTGTATATTTTAGCTAAGGGAAATTTATCTTTGAGAAGTAAAGAAGTTATAAGTGGTTTAATGTTTTGAAAAACAGAATGCTAAACTTTAGTATAATGAAAAATAATCTTAAAGAGAAAGTTCAACTTAAATACGATCTGCATTATTTATGTAGAGTTTTTTATGCTCAAAATACGAAAATACAAAACAAAACATGTGAAATAAAGTCAAAGTTGTCTAGGTGTATGAATAAAAACTCAAATCTCCTTCTGCGATTAACTAATACTAGATAGTACCCGTCAAGATTTGACGGTAAATAACTTGAAAGTTCCTTTGGAAATATGCTTTTATTTTTAATTAGCTGCTTTTAAATTAATTAAGCATTGAAAATTTTATGGTTTGTTATATTGTGTAAGCGATTCCTATAGCTATAAGACGATAGATTGTGATATATCACTCCAGCCTACTCAATTAATCAAGTGAAATAATTTTAATCTTGTAAAGCTTTACATCTTGTTATGCTTGAATTAATTTAGCAAGAATTTAACTAAAGATATTATCAATTATCAAATGATTTATTTTTACTTACTACAGTTCCAAAATTTAAATATATATATATATATATATATATATATATATATATCAATATTTAGTATTTTCAAATTTTTTTAAACTACGCGACCTTTAAATTTTTCATTAATTTTATTTTTATCAGCTGACTCTAAAACCAGATAAACCATGAATATCAAGGTGATTTCTTTTTTTTATTTATGGATAATTTTGCTTCTTTCTTTTTTCTCTTCTCTTCTTTTCTTTTTTTAAGGAGAATAATCATATACATTTCTTAGCTATACAAATATATCTCATTGATAATGGTCATACAAAATGTAGATAAATGTTTAGATCACTTTATTTAATCAATATCTACATTCAAAACTTTTTAATTTAAATATTTATAATATAAAATAAGTAACTAAAAATATTGTCAGTTATTAGATTTTATTTACCACAGTCCCAATATTTTGAAAAAATAACAATATTTAGCATTTCTGATTTTTTTTTTTAACTACACGACTTTTAAAAATTTTCATTAAATACATTTTTATCAGTCTGATTCTAAAACCCTGCATTTAAAATCTGCTGTTTGCAGCTAACGATTTATAATACTTATTTTTTAATTACTTGAACTTATATTTTCACACATTGAATTTATATTACACACATTTTTTAATTCTTAAATCATGGATATCAAGATAATTTAGAGTTCCTGTATGAATATTTTTTCCTTCTTTTTGTTTACTCTCCTTTTATTCTCCCTTTTGTTTTACGAAAAATAATCACATACGTATCTTATTATATATATTTGTGTATGTATGTTTGTGACAAAATAAATTACAAAAAAAAAAAACAAAAAAAAAAACACCTAAATGTGTAATATTGATTTAATGAAATGTGAAGGAAACCCATAATGAATAGTTTGTTGATAAACTGATTTTAAATTGTGTACTTAAAATTTATTTGAACAAAGATTATTAATTCTGTGAGCAAAGTTTAGTAAGATATTAACATAAGCAGATTTATGTAAACATGAATTAAAATTAGTGAATAGGTTTACTGTGAAAGGAAAGTTATTTCGCATATCGTATATATCAATGTTAAGATTTTTATTACTTTCTTCTATCTATAATAGAAGAAAGCAGAACAATCGAAATTTTTTTCGACTTCCGGTTTTCGACGGATTTACACGTTAAAACATGTTTATACAAAATGTCTGTCTGTCCGTCTTCATTGTATCATCGAAAAATGTATGAAGTTATGCTTCAAATTGAACCACATTTTTTTTTATGTCTTTGACTATAACAAGCAGGTTTTATTAGAATTTGGGGATATTTCGACGAAAGGGGGCTCTGTGATCGATATTTTCGTTCCATTTGCACTATTGTATCATCAAAAAGTGTATGAAGTTATGCTTCAAATTGAACCACATTTTTTTCTATGTTTTTGGCTATGGCAAGCAGGTTCTATTAGAATTTGGGGATATTTCGACGAAAGGGGGCGCTGTGATAGCCATTTAAAGATTTCAAATTCAAAAAAATGTACAAAAAAGTTAGAAATCCTAAAAGTTTTTTCGTTATATGTTCGGCCTTGATCCGGAGAATCCGGAACAATTTTTGTTTTGCCTCTATCTTAAAAAATGGCTGAGATATAGCGGTTTGAAATTTTTACGGTGGCTGACATTTTCAAACAAGACAGCAGAATTCATCCATAAACGGGATTAATTTATGAGTTTTAGTTACCATGGTTTCGGCAAATTTTCTTTCATTGTTGTAACCATTGTTCATATTATATGCTTATCACTATATCAGGGATCATTCTAGAACATAAAAAAGGGCAGGGCGTACATTACATAATAAGGGCAATTTTGTTGAAAAGGGCACATTATTTCCTAAAAAGGGCATTTTTGTAATAAGTGCATATACCCATATACTGGTGGAGTGGAAAGTCTGGCAACAGCTTAAAGTACTCTTTAATTTAAAAAATATCCAATAACATTTCTAATTTCCATAACTTCACCGTTTGAAAAGTATTAAAAATAGCAAAATGAAACTTATGTTCTCGATTTTTATTGTAAAATTGCTTACTATATTCAGTCATTTCCCCCCTTTTCCCACGATATTCAAAAACTTCTCTCTAAAACTTTTATTCACCAGATTTTTTCCTTGTTTTAGCAAAACTGGTTTTGAAACAGCTACAAAATAAAAGTTCTAAAGCTACTTCGCAATTTTTTTTATAGAACTTATGTAAGTTATCATGTGGTCAAAGGCCAGAATGCCTGTTCTAATACTACATTTCATTAGAGAAGATGAAATTAATCAATGACACTTAGTTACCCTTTATGTCTTGTTCAATGGAAAAAATGATAAATAAAAAGATGAATCACTCAAAGTCAAAGATTAGACATACCAGGAGGGCATTTCACAGAGAAATAAAGAGGGAAAGAGGAGTTTTTCCTAATGTACCATACTAGCATTCTAAAAATAAAAGATAGGTCAAGAATTTTTGAAAGTACAATGCAAATAAGGCAGGATTCTACCTAGGAATTAAAGGAGGGTTGGAAAGTTCAGGAAAAAGGGCAAGGAGGGTAGAATTCTACTTGGAAAAAGGGCAAGGAGGGGGGGATTTTATCTAAAAAGGGCATGAGGGTAGGCCGCCCCTCTGAAACTCTCTAGAATGATCCCTGACTATATATTTATATTCGCCAACGCAAATTCTTGCCAAACTTGGCGAGAGTTACGAAATATCGCCAAATTTGGCGATATTCTCATTCAAAATCAATGTTGACGAGAACTGGGATTGGATCTTCTTTAATTAGGTCATAGTTTAGTACGCATCAGTTGATCGCATCCCGGTAACCCGGCGATTCGCAAGCAGCTGATGTACAACGGAATGACGAAAAATATTGATTTTATTGGCGATGTGATGGCGAATTTTGAAGTATTAACATGACTGAGATAGAAGAAAGTTTTGGGATTGGCACATCCGACTAGTTTTCATTAAGTATTAATTTGAGATCAAGGAAGTTCATTACATTATCGGTATCAGTTTCACTTAATTTTTGAGTCTTGTGATATTTGATGGTAGCAGATAACTTGATTGACTTTTCGTTTAAAAAACTATTATATCATCAATATACCTATAGAAATAGCAATCATTTAGGGAAATATTTCTTTCGTAGTAATATAGATAAAGATCTGCAAGTATGTAGAATGAAGCGAATGAGTGTTTTGAAATATGAAACAGAAATATAAATATTTTGCTGCCACTGATATTTGGAAACGTTTGAGCGTAGTAATTAAAAAGTATTAATCAGTTTTTCAACCCAGATTGTAGGTTTATGGGATGCTGTCAATTCTCAAGAAAACATTTACCTATTCAAGAAACATGTTTTACAGACAAAAATGATAATTTAACAGCATGGACACTTACATTAATATTATTTTGTTATTTTTCCATGTATAAATTCAATTATACAACTGAAAACGTTTAATTGAAAAATTATAACTTCCTAAAAACACATATTCCGGGTTGAAAAAAACTGATTAATACACTATATACTCAGAAACGTTTCCAAAAATCAGTGGCAGCAAAGAAACTTTGTTTTTATAAATGCTTCTTTAAATGCTTAATGCTTCTTACCTCTGTTCATTTATGCTTCTTTAAATCTCAAAAATATATATTGGTTTCTGACGTTTCTAAATATAAAGAAATCTGTTCGAAATTATGGATAACTCGGAGGAGGTTATTGTATATTTTCGTTCGTGGTTATATTATATTTTTGTAGATTAACTCTTTAATTATGGCTTGGGACATATACATCTCAGAGCAGTATTTTTCGTTCTATTCGTACCACTTTTTGAAAAGTAATCTTTGCCATATTCTTATACTAGAATATATATTTTCAAGAGAAATCTAACAGAAAGAAACATTTTTGTAAATTGGGATACGATTGAATATAAAAATAATCGCCAGTCCTAGGCAGTAATTAATGTGTATTAAAGTATTAAAGAGTATAAGGAACATTTGTCTTCTTTTAGAATGTAGAAAAAATAATAAAAATAATCAATTAGCATTTTTTTAAAGTTATCAGTTTTGCGTATTTCTTTTTTTTAAGTAATACTTTCTAAACAAATTTAAGTGTTTACTGATATTTTTACATCGGGTAATTTAAAAATTAGGAAAAACTAAAAGATGAATACACAGATCTGTTAACATCGAAAAAGTCCTTTTCTAAAAATAGCGGAAGACACGTGCAGTGTTTCAAAGTCGAGTTTAAGTGCTAAACAAGCTCCAATTCTCCTTAAGAGGCTACTTCACTCAGTTGAAAGATCGAAATAGCCGAAAAAAGAAAAACCGTTGCCATCTGTAAGGCGTATCCTGTGACTAAGATTGACACTTTTAAAGTCCAATGATATTTACTAAGCTTGCGATTGATAAACAGAAAGGTCATCCCACAACATAAAACAAGACACATTTTGCCTCAGGCGGATAGTAAGGGAGAGTGATATCCCACAGCGAAAAAAGTGATTAGCAAACAGGAGATAGGTTTCCAATCACACTTTCTCAGATAGCTCCGCTGGGCTCAAGTCTAAACTTTATTTTCTAACACATTCTTAAAATCAATTATATATCTTTTTAAATGCACGAAATTATTTACAGATATTCAGGTGCTATTTTTTTTTCCCTATGAAGGCAAAACATTATTCGGAAAACGATGGCAAAGATGGTGTTTTGTATTGATTTTATACACAACAGGAAAAAGTTGTATTCGAGTAGCCATTCTTTTATAATTCAAATTATATTAAAATAAAAATGTTAAAAAAAAAAAAACGATATTCGATTCCAAAGTGATTGAGTAATAATGTCAGCAAAGATTCACGCTGTTGAGCGAGTCTCTGTTCTTTATTTTTAACACTTTCCTACATAGTTGAAAAGTGTTTATGAATTCGGTTTGTCTATCTGTCTGTCCGTGCTCTAACTCACGTAAATATACTCAGATTGTCCCGCAATTGATATATGTTATTGTGTTCACTATGGCATGTTCGGCATTGTAAATGAAGTGTGTCGCGCTTATAGTTACTTTAAAGGGACACTCAAAAGAGTTCTGTTATATTACGGTCTATAGAGGAAAATTCTTTGCGTATTATTTAAATGATGTTATACGATTTCAAATATATTGAAATTGATGTATATCACTGAGAGTTGCATTACATGGGACTTTCTTACTATAGATTGCTGTGTGCATATCATTCATTGTTCATTTACAGGGACACACAAAAGAATTCTGTTAAAGTTCTGTCTGTTAACAATAATTGCTGGAAGTGTGTTTTCAGTTGCGGTGCGCTATTTTAAATTTAACTAAGTTTTTGTGTATTACTTGGTGTGTATAAATTCTACAGATCATACACAAAATATCTCGATCACATTTTCGTTTATTGACGGAAATTTCAGAAGGGGGATTTTAAACTGCGCTATGTGTTTACAAACTAAACAAAATTTTATCATTCTATTATATATATTTTAATACGAGGAAATCTTGTGTGTGGTTATATATATATATATATATATATATATATATATATATATATATATATATATATATATATATATACATATATATATATATATTATATATATATATATATATATATATATATATATATAATTATAATATCTATGAATTTCAAAAACATATCAAGTTCTAATATCATATATATATATATATATATGCAAACTTTATTTTAAAAATGGCTCTAACGTTTTTGACGAAATTTTGTATCTTACCGTTTTGAGGCACCAGAAAACCATTGGGCTAGGTCACATGTTCGAGAATTTTCGATTAGTAGGTCACCATGGGTCAGGGTCAAGCTAATTGCATCTAAATATAACGGCTCAGACCATTTGACTGAATTTTTTATATCCTGAGACTTTCGCGCACGAGAAAACAATTGGCTTGGTCACATGTTCGGGAAAATTTGATTAGTGGATCATTTTGGTCATGGTTCATGATATTTAAACTCAAAGCTAATTTTTACCGAGCATAGCTCGGTCTTCCCTGCTCGTGCATTACATATACAAATCTATTTATCATTTACAGGAATGCACGAAAGAATTCGAATATTTTTTTAATGTTGTTGGTAATTCCTGAAATTGGGTTTTTAAATATGTTATGCTTATTCCAATTTATTTACGTAGACATCATCTTTCATCTTATTAAACGGTAAAGATTTGTTAAAGTATATTGGAAGTATTGGAAAGTTTTATATAACCTATATCTTGATGCATGAGTTTTCGTATTTCTTTTTTTTAAAACAGCTTTAAATAATGTAATGAAACAATAGAATTAGAAATTTTATTTCCTCTTTTAAACATTCACTTCATATGAAAAAGTAATGGTTCAAACATTCTTTTTCAGATATTAATAATAATATATTTTTCATATATTCTTTTCGTATAGTTTCATTCACTGTAATTCGGAAATTACTAAGTTTTTAGTGCAGAAGTGTTTGCCACATTTTTAAGAACATTTATTATGTATGTGTATGTGTGAGCGAGCATTTGTGATGTTTGTTTGAAATGCGCAAATTTTCACTAACTTTAAGGCTCGATCCATGCAAAAATCAGTAAAATGTGTCCCGACGCAACAACCAAAGGCGGATCCAGCCCTGCAATTAGACGGGGAGACATAACTCTTTTTTTTTTCTTTTTTTTGGAGGGGGGGGGGGGGGATCACATCTTTTAATAAGCAACTTTTATATTAAAGGCTGGCAGTTGCCATATCCAAAATGGCTACTTTTCTGAAACTTTTAGAAAGTCATTTTCCTTAGTAAAAATATAAAATTTACACATTTTATTGAGATACCAAGAAATTGAAGAATTTCCCATTTTTTTTTATAAAGGCAAAGTATCATCCCTAAAATGAGCATTTTAAGACAATTTTTAAGACTTGGCAGTTACAGAAATGCCGTCATGAGGAAGCAATTGGCTGATGTGGCCTGAAATTCAGATTAAAACACCTGTTTTACAGATATTTCCCCGAAAGCTTCTTTGCCTTTATCGAAAAATGGAAAACGCTATTCAATTATATTTGTTCTGAATACGTGCACTTGTAATTGTCTTGCATCTGGTATTAAAAATGATTAAAAATGATATATATATATATATATATAATAAAACTTTTGTAAATAATAACCATTAAACCACATATATATATATGCATATATATATATATATATCATCATCATCATCATCATCATCAACCGTTTTCAATCCACTGCTGGATGTAGGTCTCCCCCAGATTTTTCCATTGTTGCCTGTCTAGTGCTTTAGTCATCCAATTAACACCGGCCACTTTTCTGATTTCGTCACTCCATCTTACTTGAGGTCGTCTTCTTGGTCGTTTTACATCTCTGGGATACCACTGTAGGGTGTTTGTGCTCCATCTATTGTCTTGTCTTCTTGCAATGTGCCCAGCCCATTTCCATTTTAGCCATTTAATTCTCTCGATAATGTCAAAAACTTTCGTCTGACTTCTTATCCACGTTATTCTCTTTCGGTCTCTTCTGGTTATGCCTAGCATACATCTTTCCATACTTCGCTGTGTTGTTTGTAATCTTTGTACCATCCGTTTTGTTAGTGTCCAAGTTTCTGCTCCATAAGTTAGTGCAGGCAAAACACATTGGTTAAACACCTTTCTTTTCAAACAAAGAGGCATGTTACTTTTCAGAATAATATTGTTCTTCCCAAAAGCACTCCATCCATTTCTTATTCTTCTATTGATTTCATTCATGATACTGTTGTCTGAAGATATTTCTTGTCCAAGGTACACATAACTTTCAACATCTTTAATCTCAGTGTTGTTGTAGACGATTTTATTTTTTGATGCAAATGAATTGAACATCACCTTAGTCTTTTCCAAATTTATTTTTAATCCCACATTAATGCTAGCTTCTGCCAAATCTTTTAGCATATTTTGCAATTCTTCAGGGCTATTACTGAAAATTAAAATGTCATCAGCAAACCGGAGATGGCTTAAATATTCCCCATTTATTCTAATCCCTTTGTTTTCCCAATCCAGCTTCTTGAAAATACTCTCTAAGACAGCAGTAAAAAGCTTAGGCGAAATGGTGTCTCCTTGTCTTACTCCTCTTTCAAGCTTGATCTTCGCTTTTCCTTTGTCCAAACGGATGGTGGCTGTTGCTTTCTTGTAGATCTTCTTTATGATATTGATATAAGGTTTGTCTATACCAATGTTCTCCAGAGAAGTAATTACTGCAGATGTGTAGACCGAATCAAATGCTTTTTCATAATCAATAAAGGCAAGACAGAGAGGTAAATTATATTCTTTATGTTTTCCTATAACTTCCCTTACTGTTTGAATATGATCCATTGTGCTAAATCCACTTCGAAATCCTGCTTGTTCTCTAGGTTGAGCTGAGTCCAGAGCTGATTCAAGTCTTGTCGTTAAAACTTTGGTGAAAATTTTATAAATCACTGACAGTAAGCTGATTGGACGGTAGTTTTTAATGTTTTCCTTTTCTCCTTTCTTATAAAGTAACACCATCACAGCATTATTCCAATCTTCTGGTACATCTGATTTCTCGAGACATTTGGAAAACAGTAAGGCTAGCATTTTTGCAAATTCTTCTCCTGCTTCTTTGATAAGATCAATTGTAATTCCATCTTCGCCAGGGCATTTACCTTTTTTCATGCCTCTAATGGCTTGTACAACTTCATCTGTCATCACTGGGATTATCTCTTCAGTTTCTGTTATGTTTACTAGTGGATCACGTAGGTTGATTTCCCTTTGATCTTCACATTTATATAGATCGTTATAGAATTTTTCGACAATGTGTACTATTTCATTATTGATTTTGGTGATTGTTCCATCTGCTGTCTTCAGTGCAAAAATACCTTTTCTTCCAACACACAGTTTGCGCTTAGCTGATTTTAAACTTTTGTTATCTTCTTATATATATATATATATCAGGGTTTTTCCGATATGTTATAAGGAGCTTATATTATCATTTTTTATGCTTGACAATATTCGACGAATTAACATATGTTTACAATGAATTATTCTTATGAAACTCCTCTGATGAATCCATAAGATATTTATAGTTTTTCATTTTACACTTTCATTTTATTGTTTTTAATTTTTACAATATATTTTCCTTTGATTTTCACGTAATGTGATTTCATTTTAATCATATATATATATATATATACACACACACATCGGGGTTTTACATATTTGATCAAATTTGTACCCAGTAATAAAATCTAGTCGCCAGTAAAAAAGAAAAAAGAAATATCCCCCCACCCAAACCTCCCTCATCATTTATTTTCAAAAAGAAAATAATAATAATAATAATAATAATAATAATAACTAGTAAATCTACAGATCGGAGGCCTCAACGTCAGCTCCACAAATCATTGTTCATTGATCTCACTAATTTTTAACATTATCTGCATAATATTGGATATCCTAAAATTCAATTTTTTAAAGTTATTTATACATTTATAAGAATGTAAAATTTATCGAAAGTTCCGGAAATTTTAAAAGTATCGCATTAAACACAATGTTATGCAATGATATGATAAACTATTTATTACTGTATTTTTTCAGAATAACTACATTACTTCAGGGGGGTGGAACCCCCCTGAACCCTCCGTTGTCGCTTTAATTATATATCCTAAATTTCCAGTAATTGTGCTATTTCATTTCTTCAGTATATGTCTGAATGTATTTACTATTTTAATTTCATTAGAATAACCATCTCTTTGTACAGGAGGTTTTATCCTATCCTTAAAAGAATACTTATTTTTCAACCACTAAATATCATATGTTGCTGAAATTGAATAAAATTTCGTGTATTAAATATGCTTATACAAATGTAAATTTCTCTTATGAGACTTGTATTCCATTTTCACATTCAACGTTTTTATATTTTTCGTTTGGAAAGCCGATTTGGTCACCTTTCTTTAGTAGTTAAAATAAATTCTCATCTATTTCATTAGAAAAAGCATATTAAAAAATTAAATCACCCGAAAATTAGCTATTTTGTTAATAACATTTCGCGACAAAATAATTCACTTGAATTTTCCTTTGTTGATATTCTTTGAAATATAGTTGCTTAGCAACCATTTAATGAAAGAGAGAAAGAAAATACATTGGAATTTTTTGTAAAAAATGAGAAATTAAAATTTTCATATCTTTCAAATTAATGCGTAAAATTTCCCAATAATTTATACAATTACTTTAGAAATTCTAATAAATATATTGGGAAATTTTCAAAGCGATCAAATTAAATTAAGATATTCATTTCATAAATTTAATATCCATAATTTAGCATTTACAATTATCCCAATGCGTGATTTTTTTTTCGCGGAATGTTAAAATTAAAAAATCGTCTGACTTCCCATAGAAAAGCATTATGACTTAAAATAAAATGTTCTATATTTTTCGAACGAATGAACCAAAAACTATACAGCTAATTCCGGGTACCTCGCCAATATACCCACCAAAAATCAACCTAATCGGACCCTTTTTGCGGCAGTTATCGCGGAACAGACAGACAGACAGACAAAGAGACTTTTCGGGTCTCAACAGAGAGCCTTCACTGACGTTTCGGCAATTACGTTTACAAAATAACTGAACTGTTATTATGTTATTTATAGGAAAAATATTGCTAAAACAAAACTATGCCAAAATAATCTTGATGATCAAATGCGATCTTGCGACCGCATTTGTCAAGCCCTGCACACTCATTTTTAAACACAAAAGCATAAAATTGGCAGGTCTGACTATTGAAGCGATTTGGAATAGAAATGAGTTTCCATTTTTTTTCCAAACAAAAACGAATTAAATAATATGTCATAAAGTAGTCAGTTTGGATTTGAGAAAGCCAAAAACATTTGTTACATATGGAGGAGTGAGCATTTATAACGCTTGTTTGAAATGTAGAAATTTTCACAAACTTTGAGGTGGTTCTCAAATTATCTGCTCAACAAACGCGAAACTTTCTTTTAAACATAAATTGGCAGGCCTGACTATTAAAGCGATTTGAAATCGAATACGTTTTCCATGTTTTGATAAGCAAGTTACTTATTGATTTATAAGCGATTTTTGTCATCTGGCGACAGGTTTTTCTTCTTTTCCGGTCTGTCGCGTCCGGAAATCGGTTCAAAACGCCGAATTCGATAGTATTTTCTGAAAGACTTTTGCCTTTACCAAAAAAATGGAAAACGCTATTCGATTGCATAGTTTCTGAATAAGAACAAGTGCCAATTTCATGTGTTTCCGAAGAAAAATGAATTCTGAAATGTGTCAGAAAGTAAGTCCTCTGGATTTGAAAACAGCTTTAAACAAAATATACGTCTGACAAAAAATTGATTACTGACACATTTATTTAAATTCTTACATGTAAAATAAATAATGCTTTATTTATAGTAACTAATTATAAATCGCACTGAAATATGTTTTTTTTTTGTTTTGTTTTTTATCTTTGAAGTATAATTTAAAAATGTTTCATTTGTGAAAGGAGAATCACGAAATTTACCGAAAAAAAGAGAACCCGTATAATCTCATCATTTCTGAGTTTTAAATTAGTGTAACAAATTTTAATAATAAAGCTATACAATAGTTATATTTTAGTTAATCTACCGCATAAATATTTAATATTTTCGAAAGAAACGTTAAAACTAACTCAGTAAGAGTTATGTAATAAATAATAGAAAAAAGGCATTGTAGAAAATTTAAATACAACTGTATTTATTCGCTGGATATGTCTATTGTCTATCTATTCATTTTAATGACACTTGCCACTGTATGTTTGTTTTTTCCCGAGAAAGAGTGAATAAATGATAGTTCTAGTATTTTTGTTTAGCAAATAAACGCTTTTTCATTTTACTATTGTAGGCAATTAAAAAATATATCGGGTATTAAACTTCAGAGGTGAGAGGTGAAAAAAAATCTTTATTGATCCCAAATCAATAACGTTTTTTAAAAATCTGTATGATGCCTAGTAAAACAAATAATCAGCATCTATTCACATCATTTCAAAATACCATTTTTTAAACTTTCTTCTCTGCTCTTAAAATGAAATTTGCAGCTTTAGAAGTTGCATACTGATAGCCAAAGGCAAAATTTCACACATTAGGTGGTCTTTCTTATCGCTCAATGAAGATTTTTCCCGTTTGACTTCCCGTTGAGTTCCCGGAAAGAAAGGGAGGTAACTTGTTTGGGGCGGTCATTTTACTGTTTTCGGCTGTTTTAAAAAAGGCAGTACAATTTTTTTAGGATTGTAGCATCGATTAAATTTTTTTTTAAATCAAAATAAAAAGCATTTTTGGAAAGCTAAATAATCAGGCTACGATTGTGTCTTTACCAAATTTTAAAATGTCAAACAGATTTTTCGCGATAAGACACTAAACATGAATCTTCAAAATAACGCACTTATATCACATTAAAAAAAAATAATAAAATAAAATTTGAAAGGAGCATGCATAATTTAAATGTACAGGTTTTGAAAGCTACAAAAATTACTAAATTCGAGCAAAATGCGAAAAGATGACACTTCTAAATTTCTCCCATTGAAATAACATTAGCTGCTCTGTCTGGGAGAGCCAGTGAAGTAGCCCCTTAAATTGGGAGTTCGGATGGGTGCAGAAGGTTATCGAAAAGATAAAAACAAGAGGGAATCATTTCAACAAGCGAATATCGTGACTTTCGCAAAAATAGGCGAGTGAATCTGGTGTGATGGTCTAATACAAAGGTTGCCTCTCTCATCTGATAGTACTCTTTAGTTTTACTGATGATTTATAAAAAGTAAAATGTGTTCAGAAAAATGCTTTTTTTGTCACATATTTGAAAACCCGCATTAAAACTGACTTATCCTCATTAATAATTGAAAATCTAGAGAACATTCATTCATTTTCTGATATAAAGCTTAATATTTTCTGTTATTTTGGGCGCGTTCACGGACCGAACCCCGAGTTACATAGGGTAACACATGGATAACCCGAAGCGTTCAGAGACCGATATCACGTGACTTTTTGCTGGTTACCCGTAGTGTTCAGAGCCGGAAATTACCCTGACATCGTGTAACCCACATTACCTGGAGAATTTCGTTGGGTAAAGTGACCATGGGCTTGGGAAATCTGGTTTGTTTGTTTGCTTTATAGCTAACTGCAACTGTTAACTGTCGTTCTTTATGACTCCTACTGTACACTTGAGTCGTGACCATTTGTTTGGTCTACTTTTAACAAGACTATGATATAATTGGCCAACGTCGCTAGGATGGTTCCTGCGATGTTCCTATGATCAAAATGTAATGGTATATTGGTTGACGGAAGTGTTTGATTGTAAACATGCCCATAACTTTACCCAAAAACGTCCACATCTGTATTAACCAATCTTTACTCTGAGAAAATTAGATGACGTTTCGGTCTCAGAACGTGCCCTTTGTCTTGTATATATGCTTCCAAAATTTATGTTGTGTATTATTAAGTATCCGGAAGGTTAGCAAAACCTAGAGTAAGTACTCCTAAAACACATGCCTTGACACCGATCTTCAGAAACAATCAATGGTTTAGAATTGCACCATCTAACCACATTATAGTATCTAGAAGATATAGTGTGGCACCCGGTTATTCCAGTAACGCTTTAAAAAGTGCTAAGTAATGGAATTCGATAAATGTTGAACGATTCTGAGCGTTAAAAGAAGAATCTCAGCGATGCCTGGTAAGCATTATATTAGTATAGCTTCCACGAAATATTTATACAATGTTTACGTTTGAGCAGGAGAACACTAGATACCGGGCTTGCTCATTCATTAACATAACGTCATTAATGGTGGCTGGTCGCGACTAAGACTCGTATAATAGGAGCTGACGCATATCCATTATGTTTCGGATTATGTACCCAGTTCATCACCAATCTACCGCAGCCGGAGCTGGGGTTGCCTAAGACTTCTATAATAGAACAGGTTCTGATTAGCTTGGTTTTTCGACTGGGCTCCAATTCGGTTCCCAAATCTGCAAGGATGTGTCAGCCTCTATTATAGGAGTTCTAGTTGCAACGAAAGACATATAGCGATTGGCACAAAACGATGGGCGCGTCGCTTTGTACCAATCGCTGGTCGCGGCTAGCCAATATTTGGGACGTCATGAGAATGAATGAGCAAGCCCGGTATCTAGTGTTGCCTTGGTATGAGCTATATTAGATGCCACTGCGATCGACATTTATCTTTCAGCATCGTTCTACATTTATTATTCAACATCGTTCGACATTTATCATTCACCATCGTTCTACATTTATTATTCAACATCGTTCGACCTTTATCATTCAGCATCGTTCGACATTTATCGGTTTGAATTTTTTAGCAGTTTTTGAAATAGCCGGTTTCCAAATCGGATCTTTTAGACGCTATAACCAAACTATCATATGCAGGCGTCTTTTGATATATTAAATGCGTAGTATTCTGTTGATTATTTTTGACAGGACTGTTTATAAGTTTTTAATTTAGTTGATCCAATTAAGTTATCCTATCCCACTTATCCAAAGGAAAACTAGTCGTTGGGGCCAACGTAATACTTACCCATCATGTATATGCATAATATAAAATATGAAAATAAAACATGTGTAAACTATTTATAACATGCATAGCAAATCGAATAAAATCGTGTCTTGATGACGTCATAAACTTTAAATGCTCCATTACTGAATTGCGTAAAATAAACATCCTTATAACTCCAAAAGTGATAATTCTATTAACTAACGGTTTACTGCGTCGGATTAAGCGTCTAATTTCTAATTAAAATGTATCTTTGAATTGAAAATTGAATGAATTATAGAGTCATGAAAAATCAAAGAGTGTGGAAAAATAGGATTACAAATATCTCGGCAACTCATTATCCGATCGACTTCATTCTTTATGCAAAATTGGTGTTTTTTTATTGTCTTTTATATTCACTCCTTAAAATAAACAATTTCGAAATTTCTTATATATCTTTTATAAGAACGAATATTTCGAGAGTCCGAAAAAAAATATTTCCGGATTTTTGAGGTTGCTGAAATTCAATAAGCTTCTTTCCATTATTACATACTAAGTACGTACCAAATTTTAAGTTTCTATGTCAATATGTGCGGGAGATAGAGCGTTTACAGACACATACGCAGACAGGAGAATGACATTTTTTTTCTTCAAAAAATATGTTTTTCGGAATCTCCAGTGTCTGAAACGTGTAAAACCGTCAATTTTTTTTCGATTTTTAAAATGATTACAAGACTTACCCTGTACTACGTATGATGGACAAGTAATAATGATATATTTTTTTTCATTATTCTTGAACTTTGGTCCGAATACCTTTCAACGATGTTCCAAATATACTTGCTGAATGCACTCCATTCAACTTGTATATCTGAATGAGAGCTTTATTTGACTCCATTCTCAACGCTTGTAAAATATATCTCTACTCTGTGCAAATACGTATAATAATCGGATTTGGCATTTTCATGAAATTCATCATAAACCTACTTCATGTTAAGGACAAATGAGTGTTATGGGAATAAAGTGTTGTTTCGTGAAGCGAATAAGCCCATTTACATATTTTGTATCGTACATCACACCAAACTAATTAAACATTTGTTCATAGGATAAGTTAGTAAGTATCTATCCTCTGTTATGATGTCAGTTTTAATCATTTTTGTATTATACTTCTTTAACGGAATTTATTGCAGTCACTGAGCAGAATAATATATATTTATATTTAAGGTTTTGGAACAGCAGACATTCATCGTATATTATCTTTAATAAGACAATAAGTATGGCTCATTTATCACAATGTCAGTTTGAATAAATTTTGTAGGATGTTTATCTCACGGAATTTATTCCTAGTTTCGTATAAAATAATCCACAGTCAGTAATAATCAATTTTAAATAGCAGCCATTTTGAAAACGTTATTCAACATTTGGCAAACCATTTTTACTGATGTGAATTTTATAAAACTATTATTTTGCGCTAGAAAATTTTTATTATAAAAACTAGTTGAAGTATTTTTCGATTACTGATATTTAGCTTTGGCGTTTGTCCAATTTCTGTTAGCAATTTTTAGGTATTATGACAGCAATATATTATTAAATGTATATATAAAAAAATTTTAATATGCCTATGAAATGGGATATGGAAATTAAAAGCGTTCCAAATAAATAAACACGCTTAAATAAACGTAATTCTTTGGAAATCCGCTAAATCGACTTGTCCTAATTGCAAACAAAAATATTTCCAGTATTCAAATGTTTTAGATTTATTCATGTTAATTATGTCTAAAATGGTTCGCCATTAGATTCGTCAAATATGTCCTCCATTAGATCGATATTTTATTAACGTCATATATATGACTGAATATTGAATAGGGTAAATGGGGAGAATTGAATGCTGGTGTTTTATTTATTTTTTATAATGCTACCTTCTTCTTTTACGACAAATATAAGAATATGCAGGAGTAGTTACATTCACTCCTATTCTTTCATATTTTTATCTTGACACTTTGAGGTGTAAATTAAAATCCCGCTTGTCCCTATCTTTTTTTTTCTTTTTAAATGCCTAACGAACTTTATCCATCTAACATTTAAAATAACGCTGATTTTTTAAACAAAATATTTAATTTTTACCCATAAATTGAAAGTTGACATACCTAAGAACATATAGCATGAGTATAATTTTTTCACATTTACTATAAAGGATGTTTTGAGGGATACAAAAAGTTTACATCCAATACCCTCGCCCCTCCCCCTAAGGTAAAAAAATTTCAAAAGTTTATTATTTTATTTTTGTAAATGTTTTTGCTGTTTTGTGTTTTAATATGTATAAAAACTCTTTTTTAGGGGGCGTGGCATATGTTAAATTAGTATTATAAAATTTAAAGTCAAACACTCAGTTACCTAGGGTGAAACCCCCAGTTATTGATACCTAAACAGTAACTGACACTGCAGCAGAAATCTAACTCAAATAAGCATTTTCTTGCAAAATTCTGCAAAGTAATGTCATCTAGTGGTAACTTATTTGTCTTAACTGTTATAATTTATTTTTCAGCTATTGGTTTTTCAAAAAAGGGATTGTGTCAGTTATTGGAGATGTTGACAATATTTATGACAAAAATTCATTTTTAAGTAATAAAAAGTACAATTTTTCAAAATTTTGTGAACAATAATTTTTTAATGTATCTTTACTATACTTTCGAAAACAAAGATAAGCATAAAATATATTTAAAACTTTGTAATAGTGTTTTGAACAAGAAAAAATCCGTATAGTGTCAGTTACTGGAGGTTTCACCCTATATGTGCAAAACATATCCTAGTTTTAATATTTTATGACATAAAAATACTTTTTTAAGAGTAAAATAAATTATAAAAAGCATTCAAATTAATCTAAGCTAGTTTGGAAGCTTCAACATATGTTTAGCGAAAATCACCCCTATTTTAACAATTTTTAATTCTTGTAACTTGTTTTTTTCCCCAAGTAAAAACATCCCATTATTTTTCCTGTTTTGCGTTTCTATTAACTACTTGTTACAGGTTTAGGTAAAGTCTAGGCAATAAGTCTTTTGTGTTGTGGTTCTGTAAACTGTCGAAATAAATGTAAAAATTTTCAGAAACCAAATTCTATTTCTTTTAATTCGGGGAAAAATGAGTAAAAAACTATAGTCAATATTTAATACAATAAATTTAGTATCCTTTCTAACACATATTTGCCTATAAAAATTAGCATGAACTGTCACAAAGTTACAGGTGTAGCACCCAAGTACATATATGTGTAGGACGTCACCAAGATTATTATATTTTTCGATCAATAGGTGATGATGGTGGTCAAGAAAGACATTGTAAAAAAATAATGAACGGGAAACTTGTGTTATTTCACATCTATATATATATAACACATGGGCTGATAAGTTCCCGGTCTAATAAAGAAAACACAACTTTTTAACAAAGCTTTATAACTTTATAACTTTAATAAATAACATAACTTTAATAATAAATAATAATAATTTAATAATAATAATAATAATAATTTAAAAATAATAAGTTTATAATAATAATTTAATAATAATTATTTTAAAAATAATTTTATAATAATAATTTTATAATAATAATTTAATAAATGATTAATAATAATAATTTAATAATAAATAACATAATTTTATAACGAAAAAGCTCCAAACAGTGCTCAGAACTCGTTGTTGTTTTTCGTCAAAAGTCAACACGCGCGGCAGCCAGTTTGACAACAGCTTTTTCATAGACAAATGTTCATTCAAAATAAAACCTACACGTTCCTCGGATATCTTCAGAGTCTGAGCTATCTCCTGCAACTTCATTTTACAGTTCCCCAAAACGATTTTGTGGACTTTTTTATGTTTTCCGGAGTAACCACCTCTTTTGCGTAGTGCATCACTGGTGTCCGTACGACCACGTTTAAATTCAGCAAACCAGTCAATAATGGTTGATTTACCTGGTGCAGTGTCCGGATAACGCTTATCTAGCCAAGCTTTTGTTTGAACGGTATTTTTTCCCCATCAAATAACAATTCTTGAAATTCTTGTTATCCATTTTTTTGTTTATCAACAAAGTCGTTCAACTAAAACCACTCTAACGTTTTATCCACACGGCGAATCGTCATGGCATTTTTTCTACTACCTTTTAAAGGTTAGTATTTACTAAAAAAACATCGGTTGGGCGATTGCAACGCCATCTGTGTGCCAGACCGGGAACTTATCAGCCCATGTGTTATTTGTCTTACGTGGCGCGGAAATAGGACTGAATTTCTACCTTATCGTTGGCAACAACCGTAGTTTCCAGAGCTCAGACCAATGAACAGACAAGATTGTGTGTGCTTCCAATATGGCGGTCAGTGTCAGAGCAGTGAAACTCAAGCTAGCAATTATTAAAAATAAAATAATATGAACGTAATCCAAAGCGTCTGAGATGATTCCTCATTTTAATTATGAGTAATATTGTTAGTTTCAAATTAATTCTCAACTCTTATTTAGAATTTATTTACGAATTTCACTAGCACAAAAAATCGGAGATAATAAAATATAAACTTTCTAGAATGCCCCTGCTGCCATCTGCTGCTGTTTTATTGAAGTAAAAATAATTTCTTTTTCCGAAATCTATAATCAATTAGAATAATAAAATGTCGAACGAAATTTAAACAATCATTGATGATAAACTATCTTCCTACGATGTAGTGTTTTTTTTTTTTTTTTTTTTTTTTTTTTTTTTTTTTAAGAATTTAAGCCGTGCTGTACAATATTATAGGTGCAATAAGTTTTAAACTAATTATGTTTCCAAAATCCCTTTTTCATAGTGTTTAAATGATTTATCTGCCCTTTAGTAGCATCAACTAAATGCATTTTTAGTTGTGTTTTCAACGGAGTTTTCAATTACTTTTTTACATTGTAAAAATTGTCAATATCATATGTTCAAATGATTTATTGTAGTACTTATTCCGGCTAGAATTATCAGAAAAATAAAAAGGGGCGAGCGAGCGAAGCGAGAGCTGGGACCGCGTAGCTGTCTCAATGTGAATTGCTTTGCAATTCACGGGGGGTTGACGAGCGTTAGCAAGTAGGGGGCTGAGCCCCCTAGTAACCTTATAATTATATGAAATAAAGTATTTTTTAATGAACAATTATTGTTGTTACTTTTATTTTACATGTAACAAATCATTCAATCTATAAAAGCAATTACAAATAAATGAACAACGTGAAATAGCACAAATAAAAATATATAAATGGGCAAACAGTTGTTTCGGAGCGCCTACAGCTCCATCATTAGTGCCAATTCAATTCGCCAAGATTGATTCAATCTAGGCGCGTGCGAAAGACGCAAGCATATTTACATGGCTTACACTTTTAAATCGGTTTTAATCTTGTGAATTGGCACTGATGATGGAGCTTTAGAGGCTCCGAAACAGCTGTTTGCCAATTTATATATTTTTATTTGTTCTATTTCACGTTGTTCATTTATTTTTAATATAACGGCATAAAGTTAAATCCACCTTTTTAGATATAAAAGCAATCTCTTAAAGCAATCAAACAAGGAGAGTTTCCTTAAAGCGCATGCGAAAAAAATGCTAATGACACTACTTATGTACGTTCTAAAGTTACAGTCAAATTTAGCTGCGGAGTCCGAGTAAACAATCTTTAGAAAAATAAAATACCTTCGAATATTTAGCACGAAAAAACGAACGCGCCACGCAATTTGGCCAGCAACACGTTTCTTTGCTAAATAGAAGTGATTTTAATGGATTTGGAAATTGTTTGTTAAATGAGTGTTTAAATGCGCAGTACTTAATGAATTTAAATAACAATTAAAAACAAAGAAATAGGTTATTTAAATTTACACAGTTTTACCGGTTAGGTAAGTTTTAAGTTTAAAAGTAAAGGCTCAATTAAAAACGCTATCGTTATACATTTCGATATAGAAGAAATAGTTGTTTCCATGACAATAACACTTTTCTCTTGTTATCTTCGACACTAACAAGGTTGAAATCGAATTGATAGTGCTCAGAATTCGATCTTAATTTTGAATTTGAAACAATTTTAATCAATTTAAATTTTGTTCTAAATTTAATAATACGATCGTTAAATTTCATTAAATATACATATAAATGTATATAGCAAATTTGTAGTTATATAAATGTATTTATTTAAGTTAAATTTACTTAAACTAGTTTAAGTAAATAATACGAAAAGTAGAAGAGTTTTACCTTAATGAGTACTTAATACTTTCAAATTTCATTGTGTCGCCAAAAATCCCCGAAATTTTCATTTTTTTACGGGCAATATATAGAGATTCCGTAGGAATTTTCTGTATAAACATAATATATCCCCATGCGAAGAATATAGTGTAATTGCTTCAAACTTCTCTGAGCATGCGCTTATGGAGACCTTCCTTGGAAGATATTACAGATTTATGGCTTTCTTTATCTATACTAATAAAAGAAAGTTATTGTTTGTGTGTGTATCTGTTTGTTTGATTCTTGGCGATGGCTAGGAAAATTTATCGCACGTAGAGGTCTGCAGATTTGGTTCCGGAATAAACAAAAAGATGTCCGAATGTATTTAGGGATCAGATTTTTTTTCTTTTCGTTATTTTGTATAGATCGGAAAAATATCGCGTATTTCCCCATTTTTCCAAATTTGCCTGCGATTTTTATCCACTCATAAAAGCAATCCCAATTCAATCTTTTAGTAAATTTTGTCTTTTTTTCAATAAAGTTTAATCGGAATTTATAAAGCGATTTTTGAATTCTTTGCGAATTTTTAAAAATGCTCCTTTATCGCCGAAAATAAGGACTTTCTTCTTTATCAACCGAATTATACTTGATACATTAGCCTTTCAATGCTGTATTGTACATCCATGTATGGAGGATACTTTCCAGGAATCCTAAGAAAATCAATAATAATAATAATTTGAATTCATAGAAGTTTTTTTAAAACTATAAGGAAAGAAAAATTCCGACGACCGAAATTAAGTTCCAAAAAGGGATTTAAACTTATCGCAGTTGAAATCTTCAGGTTATTCTTTATTTCTTTTTTTGCGGAGACATTTTTAATTGTTTATTTTTGTAAAATTATTTTAGACAGTGAAAAAGCAAAATGATTTAGCTTCTATGGCAAAATTTATCACCAGAGATTTATGACGGCATGTACTTACGTATTAATTCCGTTTATTATAAAACGATAAATCGTTAGGAGTTTTTTTAATTTATTTTTCACCAGTATAAAATTAGACTGGGTCCGGGCCATTGTTTTTTTTTCTCAGAAGCTTAAAGATGGGCGGATGTGCTAGTATGTAATAAAGAGTGCAATCAGTGCAATTGACAAAAAAAAATCGCTTTACTTTTAATAAAAAAAATAAAGTAGTTTTTAGCAACTACTTTTAAAAACAAGTGGAAGCAATTTAAATAAAGAGTTATTTGATGAAGCGAATAAATTCTGTTACGCATTTTGTGCCATGCACCATTCATGTGGGAATTACTAAAGTTTTATTTATTTGTTAGCAAGTTTATTTATTACAACGTCATTTTGAATAATATGTGTTATTTATTATCTAATTAAATGATGAATGAAAGAGTTGAAAAAAAATTAAATATCTAACTATATGTGTACGTGTATAGCTTACGTAATAGATAAAGCTTGACTTATTTCATATATACAAATTTAAAACAAAACCAGCACATAATTGTACTTGTACTTTGCTAAAAGCAGTGTAAATGAAAATATCTAAACTTACAAGGGAACCACTTTTGATGCAGCTGGCACCTAGCATCGAGACCTGGTGCATTTCGTAGACCTATACATAAAAGTTAGAGAACCGAGAAAATTTCTCTGTTAAAATAATATTTTATATATTTTTTTATACTTTTGATGCATCTCGCACATCATCGAGACCTGGTGGATTTTGTAGACCTATATATAAAAGTTAGAGAACCGATAAAATTTCTCTGTTAAAATAATATTTTATAATTTTTTTTATTATTGGATTTTTACTTTCTTCTATCTATAATAGAAGAAAGTATTGTAATCGAAATTTTTTTCGACTTCCGGTTTTTGACGGATTTACACGTTTTAGGGGTCAGAGATTCCGAAAAACATGTTTTTACAAAATGTCTGTCTGTCCGTCTGTGTGTCTTTTCATTGTACCATCTAAAAGTGTATGAAGTTATGATTCAAATTGAACCACATTTTTTTTCTAGGTTTTTGGCTATGGCAAGCAGGTTCTATCAGAATTTGGGGATATTTCGACGAAAGGGGGCGCTGTAATCGATATTTTTGTTCCATTTTCACTATTGTACCATCTAAAAGTGTATGAAGTTATGCTTCAAATTGAACCACATTTTTATTCTAGGTTTTTGACTATGGCAAGCAGGTTCTATCAGAATTTGGGGATACTTCGACTAAAGGAGGCGCTGTGATCGATATTTTTGTTCCATTTTCACTATTGTACCATCTAAAAGTGTATGAAGTTATGCTTCAAATTGAACCACATTTTTTTCTAGGTTTTTGGCTATGGCAATCAGGTTCTATCAGAATTTGGGGATACTTCGACGAAAGGGGGCGCTGTGATCGATATTTTTGTTCCATTTTCACTATTGTATCATCGAAAAGAGTATAAAGTTATACTTCAAATTGAACCACATTTTCTTTCTAGGTTTTTGGCTCTGGCAAGCAGGTTTTATCAGAATTTGGGGATACTTCGACGAAAGGGGGCGCTGTGATCGATATTTTTGTTCCATTTTCACTATTGTATCATCGAAAAGAGTATAAAGTTATACTTCAAATTGAACCACATTTTCTTTCTAGGTTTTTGGCTCTGGCAAGCAGGTTTTATCAGAATTTGGGGATACTTCGACGAAAGGGGGCGCTGTGATCGATATTTTTGTTCCATTTTCACTATTGTACCATCTAAAAGTGTATGAAGTTATGCTTCAAATTGAACCACATTTTTTTTCTAGGTTTTTGGCTATGGAAAGCAGGTTCTATCAGAATTTGGGGATATTTCGACGAAAGGGGGCGCTGTGATCGATATTTTTCGTCCATTTTCACTATTGTACCATCTAAAAGTGTATGAAGTTATGCTTCAAATTGAACCACATTTTTATTCTAGGTTTTTGACTATGGCAAGCAGGTTCTATCAGAATTTGGGGATACTTCGACTAAAGGGGGCGCTGTGATCGATATTTTTGTTCCATTTTCACTATTGTACCATCTAAAAGTGTATGAAGTTATGCTTCAAATTGAACCACATTTTTTTCTAGGTTTTTGGCTATGGCAATCAGGTTCTATCAGAATTTGGGGATACTTCGACGAAAGGGGGCGCTGTGATCGATATTTTTGTTCCATTTTCACTATTGTATCATCGAAAAGAGTATAAAGTTATACTTCAAATTGAACCAGATTTTCTTTCTAGGTTTTTGGCTCTGGCAAGCAGGTTTTATCAGAATTTGGGGATACTTCAACGAAAGGGGGCGCTGTGATCGATATTTTTGTTCCATTTTCACTATTGTACCATCTAAAAGTGTATGAAGTTATGCTTGAAATTGAACCACATTTTTTTCTAGGTTTTTGGCTATGGCAAGCAGGTTCTATTAGAATTTGGGGATACTTCGACGAAAGGGGGCGCTGTGATAGCCATTTAAAGATTTCAAATTCAAAAAGATGCGCAAATTCAAAAAAATTAGAAATCCTAAAACTTTTTTTCGTTAAATGTTCGGCCTTGTTCCGGAGAATCCGGAACAATTTTTGTTTTGCCTCTATCATAAAAAATAGCTGAGATATAGCGGTTTGAAATTTTAGGGTGGCTGACATTTTCAAACAAAACAGCGGAATTTCATCCATAAACGGGTTTAATTTATGAGTTTTAGTTAACATGATTTCGGCAAATCTTCTTTCATTGTTGTAACCATTCATCCTATTACATGCTAATCACTATATATTTATATTCGCCAACGTCGAATTCTCGCCAAACTTGGCGACAGTTGGCGGAATATCGCCAAATTTGGCGACCAAAATAAGTTGCCATAAATGAAGCCAACTTGGCTGTAGAGCACTAATTTGGCGATATCCTCATTCAAATTCAATGTTGACGAAAACTGGGATTGAATCTTCTTTATTTAGGTTCCACGCATTTTACCTTCGTGTTTTCCAGTAAAATTAGCTAAAATCGTAAAACCAAGGAATAGGGAGGCTATCTGTTCCTGTCGGTTCAGGCCAGAAGGACTTTTCGTAGTTTAGTATACATCGGTTGTTCGCATCCCTGTAACCCGACGATTCGCAAGCAGTTGACTTACAACAGAATGACGAAAAATATTGATTTTATTGGCGATGTGATAGCGAATTTTGAAGTATTAACATGACTGAGATAGAAGAAAGTTTTGGAATTGGCACATCCGACTAGTTAATTGTTAATTTCACGCCAAAAGCGAGCTAAGTCGCTAAATGGGGTGCTACGAATCCAAACCACTTCTCATTCACTCACAATAGAAGATTATGACATTCGGCCAGGGCTGCCGTGAAAAAAAAATCTACGGTAATGAATAAAACCAATGCTGCCCCCCCCCCCAAAAAAAAATGCAATTATAATGTTTATAAGCTGAAAGATAACATCTAAGTAGACAATTTGGAAAACGCATAACATATTTAAAAACGTAATTTCAGGAACTTCCAACATATACAATAATCGGAAAATTATCCGAATACTTTTATTCAGCCCTGTATATGATCTATAGATTTGTATATATACTACATAGGATGCTAAATTTTAATTTAGTTAGGAAACGCGTAGCACAGTTTAAAATTCTACTTCTGGAGTTTCTGTGAATAAACGGAAATGTGTTCGCGAACTTTTGTGCTGCCGTGTATATGAAATACAGAATTTATAAACACCAAGTAATAGACAAAAAGTGAGTTAAATTTAAAACGCACTTCCAGGAATTATTGTTAACAGACAGTAGCGAATTCCTTTGTGTGTCCCTGTAAATGAACGATGACTGCTATACACACACTATTCTGTAATAAGCCTCTTGTAATGCACCATAGTTATATATATAAATTTCAATATGTTTAAAATAGTGAAACATTATTTAATTAAACCCCAGACGATTTTTCACCATAGACGTAATGTAACGGAATTCTTTTGACGGTCCCTGTAAAGTAACTATAAGTGCTATGCACACCCTATTCCATATTAAGCTTCTTGTAATGCACCTTAGTGATCTATATCAATTACAGTGTGTTTGAAATTGTGTAACATCATTAAAATAAACCGCAAATGATTTTTCTCCATAGACCGTAATGTAACGGAATTCTTTTGAGTGTCCCTGTAAAAAAATATACGTACTACACACTTCCGTTGAAATAGGGAACATACTATAGATAACGACAATAACATATAAAAATTGCAGGGCAATCCGATCATATTTACGGGAGTTAGATCACGGACAGACAGCCAGACAAACCGAAGTTATAAACACTTTTCAACTAGGTTGGGAAGTGTTAAAAAATATGATTTTAACAGAAACATTCTCAATTTTAGTAATATAGGGTTTTAGAATGCACCAGGTCTGAATGCTAGATGCGAGCTGCACCAAAAGTGGTTCCCTTGTTAGTTAAAAGTCATATTCTTCCAACAGTTTTGGTTAAACTTTATAGCAAAGTACAAGTACAATTATCTACTGTTAATATTTTTAATTTGCATCAATGGTATAAACATCCATCTTTAATGATTTTATTTCATATAATTGTATAAATTATACACGGTAAAACAAATACTTTTTGAAACAAATATTATTTTATGTCTTCACTATACAAAAGATATTGGAAACAACAGTGTCATTTACAAAATAATAAAAAATAGAAAATTTGTTATTATTATTTTTTTTAACGACAAGCGAAGGCAAACGAAATAAAAAGTAACTAAATGCATTTACATATCCTATGTTATGCATCATATCAAACCAATTCCATCTTTGATAAATTAATAAGCATTTATCGAAGAACAATGTTTATTCGAATCATTTATATAAGATGTTAGTAATGCCAAATTTATTGCATATTACATGGCTGATAGATGAACAGAAAACCTTGAACAAACGAAATTGAGTAAAAGTAAAGAACAGGGAAAGCTGACATATTTTACACAATTCTATAAGTATATACGCTTAAAAATACCTTTTTTCAAATCTGCACTTTATTCCAATGCAGAAATGAACACAAAAAATATTTTATTAATATTTTTATAATTTTTGCTTTATATGAAGGCAATGTTAATCAAATACGATTTAATGAAGCTAATAATTTTTCTTACTTATTTTGTGTCATGTGTCACATAGGAATACTCAAAAGTTTGTTCATAGATTATGTCTGTAAGTAAAGTACCGTTTATATCAAAGACAGTTTGCATCACTCGAGTAGGATGTTTATTGAATTTATTATAATTTCTGACAATTTCTGACGGATAAGATAAATTGAACTATTGTAGAAGAGAAAACAAGAAAAAATAATCAAAGAGGAATATCAATTTAATTTACGGAATTTGGTAAATGTGTATGTTTGGGGAGAGTAGGGCACCTTTGGACATGAGCCACCTTGGCACACCTAATATTTCAGTTGTTGTGGGAAAATAAACAGTAGTACTCATAGATAGTGATAAATGACAGAAGAATCTACTTCTGAATGTTAAATGAACTTCATGTGATGGATAGATTAAAAGTTATATCCATTTCTTTGTTTTGATAACATTGCAGTACCTTTTAGTCTATTGATTTATGGGTTTTTTTGCAGTACAAAGAGTAAAAGCTTTTAAAAAGAAATGTCAAACTTTTTAAATGTACACATCATACTACAGGGCTATTACAAATGAATCATCGGGTTTTGATACGTTACTACGAGCGAACTAGGAATCGTATATGTTTCCCTGACAACTCAAATGAGAGGGCGTTAACTGCAGTTTCACGCTGCGTATGTGTCATGTGCGTGTGGTTGCCATGGTTGCTGCGCAAACGTAATATTCAAAATGGCGACTGGACAGCAGACAGCAACTGGAACACGATATCAATGGCTTCATTTACCAACAGGATGGAGCTCCGCCACACTGGCACAAAGAGGTTCGTGACTACCTTAATCGACAACTCCCACAACGATGGATTGGTCGATGTGGCCGGGATGACAAGACACTGTTTTCATGGCCGCCCAGGTCGCACGACCTTTCGCCGTGTGGCTTCTTTGTTTGGGGATATGTTAAAGACTTTGTTTACGTACCACCGTTACCTAGCACTTTGGCTGAGTTGCGGAACCGCATCACGACTGCATTCGCCACCATCGACGCGACCATGCTAAGTAATGTGTGGAGCGAACTGAACTATTGCCTTGACATCTGCCGTATCACTCAAGGAGCACATATTGAACATCTGTAGTATGGACGTTAATCTTGTATACTTTCGGTTTGTTTTCATGTATAACTCATTATTGTAACACAATTATGTTCCGAAATAAACGCTTCGGAAACCCGATGATTCTTTTGTAATAACCCTGTATTAAAGGTTAAAATCTCATTATAGTTCCAAACTTAAAGTGTAGAAATTGTTAAACCAGAAGACAGGAAGTGCGGCAGGTTAGAACGCATAGTAATAAGGCAAATTTACATCGCATAAGATTCTTAACATAAAAAATATTGTATTTTAGTAACATAAAAAAACTATTAATGTGCCCTAATCAACAAATAATATGATAAAAATTAACTCACTTGAATCGGTGATTGTCGAAAATCACTAAATCCATATTTTGACATTTCCCATTTTAAGAAGATTTCAATGTTTTTTCATGTTTGTTGACTATTTTGTGAAGAAAGCTTCGTTGTTAAAACAATCAGTAAACTTTCATGTAAAATCAGCGTAAATTATTGTTTGAATTTTACAATTGTTGCATGATGTTGGAGATAATTTAACGATATTTTAGAATGTATATTGAACTATACTGTATTTTTAATTCTGTTTGTGTTTGAAAATAAGATATATAAAAAAAAAACAGAAATCCCCTAATAAGACCAGAGCTTAGTCTTATTAAGGGATACTTCATTTTCATCGTATATTACCATTAGCAAAGCTAATTAGACATTTTCTGTGTCAATATTTGTAGAAAACTATAGAATCAATCAAAGCAGTGGTAAAGAGAGCTGAACAGAGTAAAGGGCAAATGAAATCAGCAATTTTTGCTGTCTGGAACGGCATGCCCGTAAATACAGTAGCCACGAATACTGTATTACAATAAGAAGCCTTTTGACGTAATACTTGCAAAATACCTGTTAGTTAAAGTTAAATCATGAATTTAGAAACTTATGGCTTTATTTAAAACACATATTCTAATAAAGCCACTTTAAAGTATTTTTTGTTATGAACTCTCCTGGCCACATTTAAACACACTCTAAGAAAAAACTGTAAATTTATGAGCGTTTGCCCTTCAATTTTCAATAGCCTTATTTGATGAAAAACGGTCTGATCCACTAAGTAAGCGGCCTTATCCCTTAGATACTTAGAATATTAAGAGCAATCCACATATTCTTACAGTTCTAGCCCATATGTTAGCAAAAATACGGCACGACCATATACATTGTCCTCCGCTAGGGTGTAACATTTCATTTTACTCGTGTTTCGAAAATTTTAACTCGTCAAAACAGCGATTCTGTGATGATTATCTAACGTGCTACGTGCTACGGAACAGTAAGCAAAGTGTTATTGTGTTTTAAAGTGCATTATAATGCTATATTACTTTGCCCCGTAAAATTACGGGCTGCACAAAATGATGGGCGTGGATTTTTTTTTTTTTTTTTTTTTTTTTACGGGGTATGACTGGAATCTCCGCTGCCGGCTTCTGTCCGTAATTTTACTGCAATTTTTTTTACAGTGCAGCGGCAAAAGAATGCATGATTTAATATTGCAAAGATATGTCTAAATATTACATCCAGTAACATTTAAAATGTTAATTCTGATATAATACAATTTATTATGATCTGAAACCTTAACGTTACTTTATTTTGTACAGGTACATTAATTTAAATTTCTCTATCTTTACAAAACTTCATAAAAATATATTAGAGATGTCTAAATACATTGTAAGAAAACAATTGAAAAATTAGTATTTTCAACATTTTTTGCGAAATGAAGGGTCACGAATCCATCAGTGGCAAATAAAGAGAAGGTAAATGAAATAGTTCTTGGTGAAGCGCATAAATAATTTTACATATTTTATGTCATCGGAATAATACTCGTCTATCGGAATAATTAAACATTTGTGAACACAGGATAAATCAGTAAATATCCATCATCTATAACAATATTAGTTCGAATTATTTGTGTAGAATGTTTGTCTCGCCGAATTGTATTCTGTGATACGTAGACAAATGGATGTATTGAAAGAGAGAAGACGTGAAAAATTAATGAAGAGGAAAACTGATTTAAACTGCATTCTACATTTCAATAACTACTAAAGGCCACGGGAGTAAAGTGATAGGTCATTAAGTGAATGGATCATTTTACATGTTTTGGTGCCTGTCAGCCTATTCGAATGATTAAATATTTGTGTATAGGATAAGTCAATAAGTATCTGCCATTTGTTATAATGCCAGTTTGAATTATTTGTGTAACATATTTCTTTGTTCTAATGTGTAATTCAAAGATAAAATGGGAATGTTAATAAAGAGAAATTGATAAAGAGCATAAAATAGTAATGCACTTTATAAAATTCTATATCTACAAAAGATAAAATAAAGAATTTTGTACGAAAAAGAGTTAGTACTTGCTTTAATACATATAAATTAGTTGAGAAGAAGAGTCATTTTAGCTTTAAATAAACTTGTGGAATTATACGTTTCTATACTTAATTCTTAATGAAAAGTTTATTATATTTATTAATTTATCAATTTATTAAATTGCATATTTATAAAGACAATGTAAAACTATATTTAATTCATTTTGGAATATTTTTATTAATCGGAGATTTGATAAACGTATAATATTTCGATTTGTCTATTTTTCAGCCAGTTTATATGTATTCTGAGTGAATGTATGCAAAGTTCTAAATCATATATGAGTGCAATAAAGTTATTTTGCATATGTGAAGTTTTGTAATAAATTATCTTTGCTATCATTCTTTAAATTTTGATAAATGTGGAACGGCTGGAAAATATTTTAGGAGGATTGTATTTCATATATTAGGGGAAACGTTTGTTGATCAAGGTGAATGCTTTGATAAGTTGATGTTGCAAATGCAGAGTTCAAAAGTCTGAATGCAGTAAATTACAACTGTATAAGCTGAACTGATTTCTATTAAACCTGTTGTGTATCTGCTGAATAACATGTTGTAAACTCAGTTTGGTAAGAATATTAGAGGAAATTTATTTCAGTTTAAGCCAGTCAATTGTTGACAAAGTTGTGTTTTAGTATGACTGATAAATAGTATTTACACTAACTTCAGCCACTCTGTAGGAACAAATTTGTAATAGAAAACGCTGTTCACGAAGTAAAAAAAATAAAGTAAAAAAGCTAAAATGTTTTACTTTAAGAAAATGACTTTTAATACGACTTTGTATATTTGTAAAGAACTTTGGTACGCATACATAAAGAAGTGCTACAATTTGCATTATGTTATTAAAAAATAACGAAAATCGTATTTTGATGGCTTATTATGATCAGTGTTGAATAAAGAGAAATGTTAATAAAGAGAAATTGATAAAGAGCTTAAAATAATTCACGTTATAAAATTCTATATCTACAAAAGATAAAATAAAGAATTTTTTACGAAAAAGAGTTAGTACTTGCTTTAATACATATAAATTAGTTGAGAAGAAGAGTCATTTTAGCTTTAAATAAACTTGTGGAATTATACGTTTCTTTACCCTTTTTACGTTTTCTTACAAGACGTGTCTTAACACGTGTTGTAACAAGTTTTACGTTTCTTACCCCTTTAACCTTTACACAAAGGGGCCAGCATTGTGGAGTTCCAGAAAGTATTTTTCCGTTCTGAACCACTTACACGCTAGAAAATAATTCGAAAACTTCAGAGGGAAAAATCTCACCCGGGATATTCCAGAATTTATTACTATTATGCTACAAATTGTTTTCTATTTTAGTACTCAATATGTGTGAATGAAACTATGTAATGATGAAATAACTGTTATTTATTTTTGATTTTAGTACTCAATGTGTGTGAATGGAACTATGTAATGATGAAATAACTGTTATTTATTTTTGATTTTAGTACTCAATGTGTGTGAATGGAACTATCTAATGATGAAATAACTGTTATTTATTTTTGATTTTAGTACTCAGTATGTGTGAATGGAACTATGTAATAATGAAATAACTGTTATTTATTTTCGATTTTCAACATTTAGAAAGACTGATATTATCCTTTGTAGCAAAACAGTATTGAGCCAATATTGTTTTTATTGACAGTGCCACTATTGTCTATATCTGCTAATATCCTGACCATATTGGCATGAAATATTGCCTAACTTTGTGGTATTTTCACTTTATTAATATTATGATATTGTTAGTATAAGCTAATGATTCTGTAATATTGATGTTTCATTGCAACTATATCGAATGTAAAGCCACCTCTCAAAACTCACATTTACTAACCTAATGGATCCAGAAAGTGAGTTAGACCACCAACAAGGTGGGTAATAATGTCAAAAACACCCTGAAATAGGAAAGTAGCCAAACATTACATTAGATAGATTCAGAGGGTAAAAGCTCATTCGGACAGCTGTGGTCTTTAGCAGAGTACGAATTCAGGGAGGAAAAGAAAGCCCATTTTTTTGGAGTATTTTCATTTCATTGCAAATATTTCCAATATAAAGCTGCTATTGAACTGATATTACATTTCAAATGAATGCAATATTAGTGTAATGTTAAGCCCCAATATAACTAATATTGATTTGCTATTAGAGTAGATTTATGCTAATATGTTAATTGTATGCCGTATTTTCATGAAAAATCATAGTACCGCTTCATTTAAATGAATAAGTTGGAAATTGTACGTTAAACGTGACAAATGCTATAACTGTGCGTTCGTACTATAATTAGTTTCAGTGAAATGACTTATATTGTCTATTATTCTGATATGATTTATTTCCGTAATAAAATAAGTACATTTTAAGTTGGCAGCATTTTATATTTTGCTGACATTTAATGAAAATTCCAATGGGAAACTTAAGCCTAGCTTTGAAAATTTCAGAACTTTAAATCCATATTTAGATTCTCTTTCCATTTAACCTGTTATGGACCATGGGTGCATATATGTACAGCGCTTGAGTGTAATACCAGTAAAAAAGAAAAGTAAAAAAGATTTTATTAAATTACGAGATTATCGTGATTTATAAAATTAAGCCAAATAATTACCAAGAAGTGGTGCCAAAAGAATAAAATTCATGTAAAAGATGCTGGTCCTGAACGGATTAATATCTATTTCTCCGGAAACATCTATCCAAAAAAAACTGCCGGTAGATTATGTGATTGCTATAATTAAACAATTTTAGTATACAAATTTGGTTTTTAAATTCAGTTATACAGAAGTAATAGGACTCCTTCTTAAATAGGACGTAATCACCATGGCAACGAAGAATCATTACCTGTCATGGGATACCAGTGAATTAATTACGCATGATAAGATTTAATAGAAGGAAGAAAGTGATTATAACTTGGTCATAGAGGATATAAAATGTCATATACGTCACATATGACTATAACGTCATACATGTCAGATAACTTGGCGATACATCTCGGTCGCTTGACGATTAATCCTCGGAAGCTGCTATAACAAGGAAGTACCGATTAAAAAAAAATTCAAATTCCTTAATAAATATTTTTATTAATATCTGGATTTTAATTAATATCTCATGGATACTATGCGAAAATCTTACTAAACCTCACTGATTAATGAGTTCTTCGAGTTTATAGGGAAAAGTTTCCTAATCGTGTTTTTAGCTAATTTATGTATTTTAGCGAGCATAGCTTGGCGCGAATTTAACTCCATTGTTAGAACCTGTTTTTTAATTTAATTTTGATTTTTTTATTTCTGTGCAACAAATATTTTCACTTAAATTTAAACATTTGCCTTTATGTTTATATAAATGATGCTTGTAGAATTATATGAACAGTGCTTATACAATTTACATTTGAATACAAATATTTTCATCATTTTTATACAACTGATCTCATACACTTGAAACCTCATACTTGCCAATATCGCTTTTGTTTGACTGCTACCTTGGCTGTAAACCGGATTACGAAACTTTAGCCAGTTACTTTTTTGCAAACAATCAATATTGAAGTACGGGTCAAATAACAAATCGGACAGTTTTCTTACACGTGAGCAGTCATATATGTTAGTCCAAGTGAGAATTCGTTTCTAGCAACACCCACAACTGCTTTATGAAGTGTAACTTTCCCCGTTCTATCGTGTTTATGGAAATACACATATGGCATATGCAGGAGACACAGGATAGCCCATAGGATTTGCATTAGAACTTTGACCATTAATTACACAGTTCACAGATCGATTTTTAAAAATCGGACCACGTTATTGTATGGTTCGTGCAAATAAAAAGGAGGCTAGGGTAATACAGCTGCTACAGTAAACGTAAAACTTTTTATTTGCGAAAACCATATAAGACTTACTAAGTCTTACTAAGGTCTAAGTTTGTGCTAAATTACGTTAAAATTAATCGAGCTATTGCTGAGAAATCGTGTTCACTTCATTGTCAGATTGGAGTGGAAGAAAATCATAGGATGTCATAGGAAGTTTTGCTCGCTTTCGATCGTTGTGCTAAAACTGTTTCTCTGTTAAAAGAATTTGATGAGGATTCTCGATCGATCGTTAATTCACAACTTTTGTTTCTTTGCAGCAACTTTTGTTTCGTTTTGCGTTGCAGTTTCGTTAGCTTCCTCTTTATTTCCTGACTGGTGAAAGAAATAAATACTTGCACTGGAAACTTTGTAGAGGGGAGGACAGGAGATATAATCTCCACTTGAATTTACTGCTATCAAGCGGTTTCTGAAAGTACCACACCATACATTCACAGAAAATTGCTTCTGATGATGAATATCACCAGGGGCGGATCCAGAAAATTTTCACAGGGGGGTCAAGTTCAGTGGCTAGCGTTATACCTTCTACTTATAAAATTATCAGTAAAGTGGAAGAAAAACGAAGTATCATTTAAACCTTCTTCAAATATAATATATTACACAGTAATTAATAAATTTTCATGAAATAATATTAAATTAACCATTAAAAATGATATCAATATTAAATTAATATATTAATTACAAATTATAATAATATTATTAAATTAGCTTTTAGTAAACGATTTGTTATCATTTTGTATGAAATATGTAAATATACAATTTATTAAGTCTATAATATGTAGTTAATACAGAAATGTTAAAATTCTTCAATTAAATAAAATTAAACGTTTTCATATTTAAGTTGTGGTGAACACTTTTTATTGCAATGAAAAAATAAAGGCAAAACATTGCTGTATTACCTTAAAAATACTGCAGTTGCAATTTCCTGTGATGCTTCAATGCGAATTTATTTAATACTTCTTCAGGGTGAATTTCCTTATCGCAATGAATGTTAAGCATTGCTAAACCGTTTAGCCTTTCTTCTTTCATATTTGACCTCAAGTAAGTTTTTACCCATCTTAATGTTGAGAAAGACCGTTCTTTGGTACAGGTTGTAACAGGAAGGATACATAAAATATGGAGAAGAGTCTTGATATTCGGGTAAAATTCTGAATCGTGTAATATGCTTTCACTTGCACTGCATGGAAGTTTGCTCTCCGGTTTGTTTTTCCATTCTATTTCTCCTCGTAATTCAGAAAATGTCCCTGGAATATGTTTTTTGTAAGGTTCAGCTGCATTCATTAAAGTTTCAGTATCATCATTGGCAAATGCTGGGATTAATCCATGTAACGCAACGATATTTGAATGTTCAGCAGTGGAAAATCTTGTTACCAACTCTGATATGATAAAATCCATAAACGGCAAAAATAAATTAAATTTGTAATATTCTTCAGGACTTGACGCTGCAGTATTGGATATGTGGTGCTGTATTTTTACAATTCTCGGTATAGTAAATTCAATGGAATGTTTAGTTGCTACTTTCGATGCTTCGTCGTATATTTTCGAGTAACTTGATGATGAATTTCGATAATCATTTAAAGTATCGACAACATGCTTTACCATATCATAGCAATGTTTCAAATCTAACGAAGGGCTTTGCCAATTACGAGATAATGAAATAGTTAAACTAAAGATGGAGGAAATGATTTGCACTGCAATAAGGAAATCAAATCGCAGAACTGATGCTATTAAAGATGCGGATTTGGAGAATGATTCTTCTGTATCTAATAATACTAGAAAGCACATAATGGCATCGAAAACTTGTAAAAATTGTAAAATTGCGTCGTGGCGTTCAATCCACCGAGTTTCACATAGTTTTGAGAGCTTCAATCGCGTTTATTGAGGATGATGCTCTTGTATTTCTTCTCGCATCCAATTCATTCTTTCAGCGGATTACCTAATTGCATTTATGACTTCTTTCATGACACCAAGAACATTTGTAATACTACGTAATGAACAGGCTTTAGATATGGCAAGATTTAGATTGTGAGACGCGCAATGCAAGTAAATAGCAAGTGCGTGCTTTTCTTCTATGCGTGCTTGCACCCCTTTGAATTTTCCAGCCATATTTGAACTCTGTCGTAACCTTGTCTTCATGTATTTTTAATTTTTAATCCCAATTTCTTTAGATTTCCTTCAATTAGGTCTACAAGGAACTCACCACTTAAGCCTCTAGCTTCTACAATGCTTACAAACTCTTCCCTGATGTTCTTCGTAGTTATATCCCAATATCGAATGCTAAGACTCATCTGCTCGATAGTACCAGCATCGGTGATTTCGTCAGCTAAGATGCTAAAGAAAACCGACTTTCTTTCACAGAGTTCAGTATTTTCTGTAACATGAGCTCCCCACAACTGTCAATTAATTCATTTTGAGTTGTTTTACTGATAAAAGTAGCGTTACGAAGAGCGTTGTTTATGTGATTTTCTAAAACAGTATCACCTGCGTCAATGCGAAACCTCAATAATGAACGAACGTTTCCTTCATTTGCTGTTGAACCTGAGCCATCCTCTTCGGTCAGGTTCCCATCATCTCGGTGACCTCGTAATGGAATATTTTGTTTACCACATAATATAATCGTTTTTACTAGGACTTCCCTCAAAGGGATTAGTCTGAGTGATATTGCTGAGAACATAGGGTTAACAATTACAATATAAAGAAAAAGAGCAAATTAAATGATAGAATTACAAAATATTATATATAAATTCATATACACTGTTAAAAAATAGAAACGAAGTACCGTTCATCAGTTGTGTTGTCATAATTTTTTTTTAACATGGGACAAAGAATCTCCTTTTCTTAAGCGCGTATTGCGCAAAACTTGAAAAAAAAAAACCGCCGGATCTTTTAAAACGCCAAGATTTTTAAAGTTACGTAATTGGATTTGCAGCCAATAGATTATTCTATCAAGCGGGGCTTAACGCAAATTTCATTTCATTGTTGCACCTTTTTTTGTGTGTGAATTTAAAATTTTTCTTCCTTGATTATATATCTATTATTTGTATAACTGTTTATAGAAACTCTTACACTTCAAACCACATTGATAGCATGCTTTGCTACAAACCAGATTGCAAAACTATAGTCTAAATTACTATTAAAGTATACAAAAAATCTTTCGATGACTTCTGTAAAATAACTTTTAAATTAAATCTCCATATCGGCAAAATTAAAAAATTATATATATTTCAAAGTTAAGCTTAACAGATACTTCTTAATTATTCTCTAGGAGGCTCTGCCCCCTGCGCCTTTACTGCGCCATCCGCAGACTTTTCTTTTGCCAGTCTGTCGCTCCACAATCTGTCTGTTTCCCTATCCGTTCTTCTGCCCGTCTCTCTAACCGATTGTATATCTCTCTACATTTCTCGCTACCTGTCTCTATATTTCTCTACTGGTCTCGCTACCCGCCAATCTATTTCTCTAACCGTCTGTCTATCCGTCTAACTACTTGTATGTTTAACCGTGTCTCTATCCACTTCGCTACCCATTTGTATATCTGTCTCACAACTTGTCTATCTGTCTCTCTACCCGTCTGGCTATACGCCTCTCTACCCATCTTCTTACCCATTTCCGTACCCATCTACTCTCTCTCTACTCGTCTCTCTACTCGTCTCACTATCCGTCTGTTTTTGTACCCGACTCGCTAAAAATCTCATTACCCGTCAGTCAACTCGTCTCTGTACTCATATCTCTACTCGTCTCTTTATCTACCACGCTACGCGTCTCGCAACCTTTCTCGCTACATTCCTGTCTACCGGTGTCGCTACCCGTCTCGTGACCCATCTCGCTACCCCTCTGTCAACCCTCTTTTTACCTTTCTCTCTAGCCGTCTGTCTATTCGTTTCGCTACCCGTCAGTCTTCCTATGTCGCTACTCGTCTCTCTACCCGTCTGTCTACCCTTTTGTTTACTCGTCTTTCTACCTCTCACCACCTCTTCCCAATATTAAAACAATTCATTTAATACACAGAAGCCGTTTATCAGTTATTAAATGCAAACAGAAGAAATTTATCTAATAAGTGTAATCAGATGCAGTTTTTTTAAATACATACATAAACCTGAATAATAATTCATCAGTTTTGTGTTCATAGTTGTTTATATCATTTCACAGTAAATCTCAACTTCTTAAACCTGAATTGTCTCAAGCTTTTAAAAAAAAACACAAGGTCTGTATAACTGCAAAGTACACTGAGGGCTATATTAGCTACATGTTATTAAGTTAAGTGAAAGTTTCGTTATCGCGTGTGCAGCCAATTGCTTATGTCAGAAAGCGTGGCTTAACGCCATTTTAAATTCATTACAGTAAATTTCTTTTCTTTTCTTTTTTTTTGGGGGGGGAGGGTTTCAAATGTATACATTTAAATTAAAACTTTTGCCTCCATGCCATTAGTGTTGTTTGTATTATTAACTAATACCTTGTAGATCGAGCTTCATTTGAAACAAATGTAAAAGACTTCTTCTACAGTTTTTTTAGGAGAAACTTTCGTAATTGGGCCCAAAGCCAATCGGAGCATTTAATATCATTATTGTAACTCTTATAGAGTTAAAACAATATTGTTGCTAGCTTTACTCTTGTTTGAGACCAGCCTTGGCTGTGTATCTGAATGGGGAAAAGTTTCGTATCCTATGTCGGTTGGCGAAAAAAATTTAAAATGGTGCCAAAAGGTAGTTCTAGCATGGTACAAAATTTTTTCAAGAGAGCGGTAAAACATGTTTTTCAAATATTTACAAACATACGTTTATTATAGCATGTTTTTGCACCATCTTAAAAATTTAAGCACGATACTAAAATAAAATTTTATCGCCATATTTGATATTTTAATAAGTAATGAAAATACACAAACAAACTTATTTAACAAACCTAAAAGGCATTTTTGTGATAAATAATTGTTATTGTCAGGGGGGTAAATTGTAAACAATTAATAAACGGCTAGTAAATAATAAAGAGCATTTAAAATCTAAAAATGGAGAAGTGGTCCGTATAAAAATGCAAAACATAACATTATACGCTTGATATATGTAAATCTTTTTTTATTTTTTAATATTTCCGAAGGCACAGATAAAAAGGTAAAAATCTCTTTCCCAAATGCCAAATAGAAAATATACAAAATAGAATGCCAAATATCCAAAATAGAAAAATTTCTGCAAAAAAATATATTTACATAATACTACATCTGCAAAAAAATAGGATTTAGAAAAAGTAAGCCAAATCCTGCAGATCCCAACAATCACATCGAAAAACTTATCACCAAAAAATAACTTGCAAAATCTTACGGCACAGGAGATGGATTTTCCCCTCTGAATTCAGAATATTAGTTTTTTTTTTTTTTTTTTTTTTTTGTACGATGGGTAATTATAATAATTTCACATACTACATACCGTTTGATATATTGGTACTTGTATGTTATCCTGGCGCAGTTGATAAATCGCCAAATATTGTTCCTATAACATTTTCATATTGAATTTATTTCACTTAAATATAAACCTTTCACTCATTTAATTTAAAATACATGCCTTTCATTAATCCCATTTAAAATGCTAAAAAGAAAAAAAAAAGAAATAATGCCATAAATCGAAACCTTTTCTTTAAACACCAAATATATATGTTTTTTAATTTACACACGCGAAATAAAAAAAGCTGCTATTGCTGAGATTTGCGCCAAATCTCTAATACCAAGTCTACCAAGTTATTGCGGGGTTTTTCTTTCAAACAGAAAAAAATCCAGATTAATTTTTGATTTCTACTAAATTGAAATATATTTTATTGTGCTGAATATTAGTTCTTGCATATTATTTTGCTCCATGTACTCCATGAACTTTTCAATTCCGATTGTCTACGAAAATCTCCCGCCGGTGAAAATGACGTACGTACAAAATTGAGTGACGTATGTACTTTAATTGTGCTTTTTTATCTATTTTTTTAATATAATTTCCAAACGGTTTGACATTTATTCTTGGTAATAAATAGACGTCGTTGTCACCTTTATAGGTACCTGCTGTAAAAATTTGAACGAAATCCGTTAAATATTTCTTGAGTTATGCTTGACGAAAGGTTTTAATATCCATCCTAGCTATATATGGGGCAAAGTAATACTGCGCTGTGTATGAGTCTTCGTTGCACTCAGACAATTATGGGTAGTAAAATTTCTTTATAAAATGTTAAGTTTATGTTGGTGATGAATGTCCATCTAGGAGTGAACAAAGCGCCAAGTAACAATGGTCCAGAGAACGAACCTGTGTGACGACCTGAGCAGACCAGAAATATCTTACAGGAACAAGAAAAAAATGGTTAACATTGATTTCCTATACTAATTTTTTGGAACTGTAAAAAATGTGTGAAATAACAAAAATTAATAAGAATTTAAAAAAATATTTTTGCTAAAACGTTCTGGCTGCACCCCTAATAAGGGTGTTTCTCATCACAGGGGGGGTCGGGTGACCCTTTGATCCCCCCCCCCCCCCAGGATCCGCTACTGAATATCACGTACCACGAATAGATTTCTGTTAGACCAGAAATGCTCATTTTGAAGATTTATGCATCCATCTTGTTTAAAACAGCATTTGTCAGCCCAAATTATGTTTTTCAAGAAAGCGGTTTTTACATCTTCCTGAATAAGAGCCCAATTACAAAATTGTAGATGACGTTGATAATCTATTGGTTCCCGTCCTTGCACACCATAAATGCTAAACGGATGCCATTTATTCCATCTCAGTATTCTCCAGCCTGTTGTACGTGGTTTGCAGCAGCGGCTGAAGCAGAGGTACTAACACTACTATGTGAATGACTACAAACGTAAGTCAAAATATAAATTTCTTTATCAAGCGAGTGAAGTCTGGGCCTACCTAGCCCATCTACAGGATGTACGCTTCCTCTTTCACGCATTCGTTGCACTAATCGGGAAATAAATCTCTCAGAAGGTTGTCGAGAATTGGGATAAGTACGCTGAAATTCCCGTGCAGTTTCGTTAGCATTGCGATTGCATAAACTGTACAGCATTAACATTTCAAACAGTTCTTCTTTGCTGTATTGCGACATACTGTCTGTACAGGCTAATTACACTTTAAAAATGTAGCAGGAATGTGAAATACCTAAGATTCGCTTAGACTGTCCGGCTGCGTTCGTTACGCTTACGTAAGCGATGCTATGGACCGATGGCACAGCACAAACAACTTTTTCATGTAATGACGCGTCTGCTGTGATCATGTTGTTGCGAATTTGCGAGATGCAAAGCATTAAACTAAATATCATCAGGAAACTCAGTAGCGCGCACTAATCTTTTAATACTGGAGAGAACAAATGGTAAGGAAAGTTTTTCAGCTTACCTATTTCGGCGTAAGAGCAGGGTCAGGCACATCGAGCAGTTTAATCCAATAGCGTAAATCCTGGGTGTATCCATAGCGAAAATGCACTAAAATATTTCTTTGATATTTCCTACATTATCTTAAGATAAAATTATAATTAGCAAATGTTTTATAAACAAAATGCATTGTTTCCTATTGAACTAAACTTATTAACTGGTTAAATATTACTTTTAATAAGCATTAGATTTATCTTACAAGAATTGAGGAGATTAACATTTTTGCTCCTCGTAAATATTTAGCTTTTACATTTTTGATCAGTTCAGATCAAGAGAGAGATTAAAAGTGAGTTTATTAGTCCTTTTAGAAGAGAAAGAAAAGTTCAGTTTTTGAATGATGCAATTGTCTCTGGTTATTACAGGGGGAGAAAAAACAGTCATGTTGTCAGCCTTTAGGTTGCGCTTTAGGTTGATGCAAGACACACCTCCTGTTACGATTCTCGGTTGAAGATCACTGATGTAACATATTTCTTTCTTAATTGGGTGATTATTTATTGGGGTTTTCCAATATTCCCCCTTAATCGCCCAATGGTGGAAAGTTCTGGAGTTTTAGTTTCAGTCTGTTCCGCAGAAAGTCAGGTTTAAGCGCGGGCTTAGTTAGGATATCTGCTATCATCTCTTTACTTGGGCAATAGATTAGTTCTGTAGTTCCTGATTCTTTCAAATGTTTTATTACATGATACTTTATGTCGATATGCTTGCTTCTACTTGTATGTTTTTCGGATTCTATCATTTTGATGCAAGATGTATTGTCCTCATGTAGTTTGATCGGGAGTTTTTGTGGTAAATTTAAGTCTTCAAGAAGTTTAATGATCCATACTATTTCTTGAGTAGCATTTGCGCAGAAATATACTCCGCTTCCGCAGACGATTGTGCTATGCAAGTCTGTCTTTTTGAATTTCACTAAATAGGATTTTTCCCTAGTAGAAAAATGTTGCCGCTAGTTGATTTTCTTGTTTTAACGTCGCCCGCCCAGTCAGCATCAGAGTATGCTTCGAAGATTGGATCTGATTCGGTGCTTAAAATTAAGTTTAAATCTTTTGTTGAGTTCAAGTATCTTATTATTCGTTTTACAGCCTTCCAATCCCTTTCGGTGGAACTTTCACATTTCTGCTTAATATATTAGTGGCTGTGGTAATGTCGGGTCTTGTTATGGTTGCTATGTAAAGTAACCCTCCAATGGCCTTTCTATATTGTGTATTGTTGGGCATTTGTTTGTCTTCGTTTTCAAGACGTAAGTACCCTGTATCCATTGGTGTACTATAGGGTTTGGATTCTTCAAGTTTAAATTTTCTCACAATTTCTTCAATTTTAGATTTTTGGTTCAGAATAAATCAGTTTTCGGTTTGGTCGATTTTAATTCCTAAATAATTGTTTACCGGTCCTAAATCATTCAATGTATATTGTTATTTTAGGCTTAGAATTATTTCTTCGATTTGTTTCTCTTTTCCAGCTATGAGAATGTCATCCACATACACAATTATGTAAACTGTGTTTTCCTCTACTCCGCGGGTGAATAAACAATTATCTGTAGTACTTTGTGTAAAGTTTAACTCTTTTAGTGTTTCGCTTATTTTTGTGTGCCAGGCTCTTGCTGCCTGTTTAAGCCCATAGATGGCTTTTGTCAATTTGCACACTTTATTGCGTTCGTTATAAACAACGTAACCTTCTGGTTGAGCCATATAAATCCCTTCTTCTAGATCGCCGTGTAAGAAAGCTGTCTTTATATCTAAATGTCTTACTTCTAACTTATGATACGCTGCTGCGGTTAGGAATGCTCTGATCGTAGTGTGTGTCACAACTGGGGCAAAGGTTTCGTCATAATTTTCTCCGTACTTTTGTAAAAATCCTTTTGCTACCAATCTGGCTTTATACCGTTTTATTTTTCTCGTTTCGTCGTATTTAGCTTTATAAATCCATTTTGAGCCAATTACTCTTTTTCCTTGCGGTGGATCTACTAGTATCCAAGTTTTATTTTCTTTTAGGGAGTTTATTTCGTCCTGTGTAGCGATTAGCCAGTTTTTCTTTTCTTCCGGATTTTCTATTTCTAACATTTCTTTCCAACTTTTAGGTTCGTTGATCGGTTCATATTTTACGGTGTATGCAAATCTATCAGGTGGCACACCTCTGTTTGTTCTTTGTGATCTACGGGGTTCGAGTGTTTGTCGTTGTTGTTGTTGTTGTTGGGACGCGGTTGGTTCACAAGAAGTGGGTGCGATGCTTATTTCTATGTTACTTGTATCGCTGGTTTTTGGTTGTTCATTTTTGCTTAATATAATTTCGTTTGAATTTAAATTTACATCATTTTTAGCATTTAAGAACTTGTTTTCGACGAATTTGACCGATCGGGAAAGTATTACGCTTCCGTCTTTCATATAAAGTCTGTACGCTTTAGAGCGGTTGTCGAAACCAACGAAAGTTCCTTGTTCAGCTCTGCTGTCTAATTTTCCGCGTTTTGTCTTGTGTACGTAAGCGTAAGCTATACAGCCAAAGACTTTTAAATAGTGTAGGTTTGGTTTTCGATTCAACCAAAGCTCGTATGGAGTTTTATCATTTGGTTTAGTTGGAAGCCGGTTTTGTAGATGGTTAGCAGTTATTATAGCCTCTCCCCATAGCTCATGAGGTAAATTCGCTTCCAACAGCATGCTTCTTGTCATGTCTAACAGAGATCTGTTCTTACGCTCCGCAGCACCATTCTGGCTCGGTGATTGTGGAACTGTTAATTGGTGTTCAATTCCATTATTTTTAAGATATTGTTCCATTTCTGAGCTTGTATACTCACCTCCGTTATCGGATCTGATTGCGTTCGGTATTCTTCCAAATTTATTGTGTACTGTCGCGACATAGTCCTTTAATTTTTCAAACACTTCGCTCTTTTTAGACATTAAATATACATACAGAATCTTGAATAATCGTCTATGAATGTTACGAAATAGGTTTTTCCGCCTATTGTAGGTGTCTGAATCGGACCACAAACGTCGGAGTGTATTAATTCCAATTTTCTCTTCGCTCTGTATTCGGCCGATTTAGGATATGGGGTCTCGCTGGTTTTTGCTTCTATGCATACTTCACAAATACTTTCGTGTTTACAGTTGTCTAGTTTAATTCCATTCACTAATTGTTTGGACGTAATTGTTTTAATTGTTTGGTAATTTCGGTGACCCATCCTTCTATGCCACGTTTCTATGCAATTGGAGTTTTTACATGTGTGTGTAAGATTCGCGCAATTGGTGGTTTTGTTGTACACAAGTTGTATTTCATATAAATTATTTTTTAATATGCCTTCAAGGATTTTTTTATTTTTATAACTTATGTAGCAATGATTTTTCTCGAAAATAACTTTACAACCATTCTTGGTTGCTTTACTTACGGATAAAAGGTTAGATTCTATTTCAGGGACATATAGTACCTCTTTCAGTATAATCTGGCCGTTACTTTTACCATTTTCTATAATTACTTCACCGGAACCGTAAGATTCTAACTTACTTCCATTTGCTACAGTTATTTGAGTTTCTGTTATTTCTTTAAAATTCGTTAACATATCTTTAGAATTTGTTACGTGTGTGGAACTGCCACTGTCGACGACCCATGTATGTTTTTCTGTATTTTCTACTAGAAATGCTATATTTTCTGTTTTAATCTCTTCATGTATTTCACTTTTATGAGTTTCGTGATTGTGAAATTTTAAGTTTTCTTCATTTTTCGCAAATAATAGTGAAGTAGAATGATTTTTATTTTTATAGCTTTTATTATTTTGTCTGTATGTGTTGGTATTTTTTTCCTTTTGGAACCAACATTGGGAATTTGAATGGTTTCTCATTCGGCAATGCGAACAAAACTTTGTGTCTTTTTTATTATCTTCATTTCCGTATCTTTTTTGAGTTTTAAATGCTTTCGAGGTATTTTCTGAATTTTCTACATTCTCTATTCTACGGGTATATTCGTCGGTCAACTTGCTTCTAATGAAAGCGGGGGTTAATTCTTGTTCGGGTCTTGCCTCAAGGGCGGTGATTAAAGTGTCATATGAGTGGGGCAATGAGCACAATAATAGTGCTGAAATATGGGAATCACTTATGCTTTTCCCGATGGCTGATAGTTTATCCACTACTTCTAAAATTTCAGTTATATGGACTATCATATTCCCATTTTCATTTAGTTTAGTGCTATATAGTTTCCTCAATAAGAACAATTTACTGGAGAGGTTTGATCTCTCATGAATTTCTTTAAGCGCGGTCCACGTCTCCCTTGCGCTATTTAAGTGCTTGACGTGCACTATTTGATCATCTTCGATGCTGAGGTTTATTAAGGCTCTGTCCTTTTTATCTTTCTTAATCCAATCAGCATTGGGTTGTTCTGGGGGATTTTCTGTTTTAACTTCTAGCAAATCCTCTTTTATGAGCATAATTTCTATTTTAAAGTGCCAATTCAAATAATTTTGAGAATTTAATTTCTCAATTAATTGGCTATTGCTAAACGAAGCCATTTTTCAAATCTCGATGTTTTTATTTTTATTTATTTTATTTATGTATTTATTTATTGCCTGCCTGCTTTGTTTTAAAAGAATTCCTATCAGTCAAATAATCATATTGTTGCGAATTTGCGAGATACAAAGCATTAAACTAAATATCATCAGGAAATGCAGTAGCGCGCACTAATCTTTTAATACTGGAGGGAACAAATGGTAAGGAAAGTTTTTCAGCTTACCTATTTCGGCGTAAGAGCAGGGTCAGGCACATCGAGCAGTTTAATCCAATAGCGTAAATCCTGGGTGTATCCATAGCGAAAATGCACTAAAATATTTCTTTGATATTTCCTATGTTATCTTAAGATAAAATTATAATTAGCAAATGTTTTATAAACAAAATGCATGGTTTCTTATTGAACTAAACTTATTAACTGGTTAAATATTACTTTTAATAAGCATTAGATTTATCTTACAAGAATTGAGGAGATTAACATTTTTGCTCCTCGTAAATATTTAGTTTTTACATTTTTGATCAGTTCAGATCAAGTGAGTTTATTAGTCCTTTTAGAAGAGAAAGAAAAGTTCAGTTTTTGAATGATGCAATTGTCTCTGGTTATTACAGGCGGAGAAAAAACAGTCATGTTGTCAGCCGATGCGCTTTAGGTTGATGCAAGACACACCTCCTGTTACGATTCTCGGTTGAAGAACACTGATGTAACATATTTCTTTCTTAAATTGGGTGATTATTTATTGGGGTTTTCCAATACATGTGACGAACTGATCAAAGGCAGATACAGCATGGCAAACATTTCTAAGTTCTTTTTATGTTCATTGACTGTGTCATTTAAAAGTTTTATTCTGTAATTCATCATATAAAATGTGAAGATATTTTTCAGGAAGCATAGTTTTGTAAATATGTAAATAAAACTAAAGATAAGATCCATATTTTATTTGTTTATGATGTATTTCTACATCACGCCATCTGCACTCTAGCTATAAACATTTACATTTTAATTTATGATTAACATCTTACTAACTTTAAACATATCTCTGAGATTTTTCATGATAAAATGCGGAAATTTTGTACATGACCTTATTAGTCTATGAGGCAGATTTTCCTCATTGAGAAATTTTTGTACGGCTACCGTATAAAAATTAAATTTTGTATTTCTTCATATTTAATCTCCTGAAAATTTTAATCGATTTCAAAAAAATTCTGTACCCTTTTTTACGTATCTTTGTAATATATAATATATGTCTATGATCAATATTTAAGGAATAAAAGCCGAGGTCAAAGTTTTTGGGACACCATCTGTATAATGATTAAACAGACAGCTAAATATTGTCTAAATATTACACAATTTGTAATAGTAGGGCATTTTTAACATTTTACTTTGATGAAAATAAGCTTTCTAATATTTATTATAAATAAATTTAAAGCGTTTATAAAATTTTGAATAATAATATTTATATTTATTGTTAACATATTAATACTATTCTATCGCTTAAAAATATCTTTTAGTTTTTTAAATACTAGAATATCTTTTTTATTAATATAATTATACTGTGAAAATATACATTATTATAGTTATTATTTTTTTATATTGCTAATATTTGAAATGTATCTTATTTTCGTAAATCTTTAAAATATATGTATGTATTGTTATTGAATTAAATTAAATGGAATTTAGATGATACTTCAATAAAGACATATTTGTTCGTTATTTTAAATATTTAATAAAATGACATTTTTCATCCATATTAATTTGCTAAAAATTTACTATGCTATAAATCAATTATGTTTGCGCGAAATGAAGTTGCTCTTTCTAAGCGAATTTCGCCTTTGTATTTTTTCCTTGAGTCAAGGTATGTGTTGAACATGATTTGACATTTTCTAAAACGGAAGAAATACAAAAATCCAACAAGTAAAAGGACTTAATCTATTTTCTTAATCGTGTAAACAAGAAAATGCTTTTAAAGTTCTACTTATATTTACGGATACCTTTTAGTAAATTTTTCAAACGTCACATATAGGACATCAGAGGCGTGCTTTATGTCAAATAATGCTAGTAAAATCTTTCTGTTTTCCTTTTTTAGATTACTTTTGCACTATTTCTACTTTCATAAGCATTTGTTAAAAATTGAGCTTTTTACCTTTATTTTCGTAGCGTTCTTTGATGTATTCAAAAATGTGCTCTTCATTTTACTTACCCATCATACGTAGTATAGGGTAAGTCTTGAAATCGTTTTGAAAATCGAAAAATTTTTTTTGACGGATTTACACGTTTCAGACACTGGAGATTCCGAAAAACATATTTTTAGAAAAGAAAAATTGCCATCCGTCTGTGTGTGTGTCTGTAAACGCTCTATCTCCCGAAAAAATTGAGATAGAGACTTGCAATTTGGTATGTACTTAGTATGTAATAATGGGAAGAAGCCTATTTCATTTCAATAACCTCGATTAAACGGAACTATTTTTTTCGGACTCTCGAAATATTCGTTCTGATAAAAAGTATATAAAAATTTTCGAAATTGTTTATTTTAAGAAATGAATATAAAAGACAATAAAAAAACATAAATTTTGAATAAAGCATGAAGTCGATTGGATAATGAGTTGCCGAGATATTTGGAATCCTATTTTCCACACTCTTCGATTTTTCCTGACCCTGTATTTCATCCAAATTTCACTTGAAAGATATATTTTAATTGGAAATTTGACGCTTAATCAGATGCAATAAACCGCTAGTTAATAGGATTATTATTTTTGGAGTTATAAGGATGTTTCTTTCAAGCAATTCAGTAATCGAGCCTTTAAAGTTTGTGACGTCATCAAGCCACGATTTTATTTGAATTGCAATGCATTTTATAAGTAGTTTACACATTTTTATTTTAATATTTTACATTATGCATATTCATGATGGGTAAGTATTACGGTGGCCCCCAACGACTAGTTTTATATAGAGATCTGTCTCACAATGTTACCTTTATGCTTGTGTATTTGATTAATTTATTATTATTATTATTATTATCTTCACCTTCTGATAAGGGTTTTTATTAAGGTCACTTTTGTAAAAAATCACAAAACACACAGTTAAATGAAAGGCTATTTAAATGTTAGCAAAAATGCTTTTAAATTTTTAGATGATTAGACTTACGCATACAGTGTATAGCAAAAATTGGGGTAGATACCCTACAGATAGACATAAACAAATTACTATGCAATGCATGGTCGTAACTCAAGCGGTGAATCGCTAGATCAGCACTCACAATTGGTGATAAAGATTTAAGTCATAAAGTCTACCAAATGATTGCTGAAATTTATTGGCCGATTTCAAACAAAGGAGGTTTCGAGTACAATTCGTTTGTATGTTTATATATATATATATATATATATATATATCATTGTGTGTTTTATATTTGATTTCTACTTGTAGTTATCTGATACCTCGTTATAGGAATTTCCAATAATTGATTCATTATGTACATCACATGAAACATTTCCTTTTCTTTTGCATTTGTATGATATTGTCCTATTAATCACTAGTATTAATTACATATTCTGTTCTTGCACTTATAATATATGTAATGTTATTTTATATTATGTTACATTTTTCAAAAATATTTAAAATTATTGTGTTTTAACGTTAAACATGTTTTGGTAAATTGTTTTGATCTGATCGCAATATTCTGAGAAGTCCATTGGGTTAACAATATGGGAGTCTTTGCTTGGATTTTGTATTTTAATGGATATGTTATAATGACTTGGTTCATTTGACTTTTTTTCTACTAAAAAGTCCTTTGGTTTTCTGTTTTGGAGGTTATGCAATGCGAGTTTTCATAATTATGGTTATGATTTTATTGAGTTTTTTTTAGCACTACTTATTTAATTTGTACATTTTGTATATACTTTCATTTATTCAAGATTTTTAATTCTAATTAATCAAGTTTTCTAAGTTTCATACATTAATTTAATTCATTTATATTTTCTTTTTCTTCAAATTGTATTTTTATTGTGTCATATTTTTTAATGTAGTTCTAAGTAAAATTCTCGTTCCTGGCAAGATACACTTTGCATCTATGCAGTGTAGTGCCCGGTACAGGGGCAATAAATGGGTTGTTCCTGGATCGACATCAAGTGACCATTTTTACTCTCCTCCTCCTCCATTATTTTTTAGATTATGTAATGATGCTCACTGCAAGACTTGTCCATTTGCTTCTCAGAAACATATTGTATCGGATCCTAATTTATCAACTTTTTGTAAAGCATTTAATGTAATTTATAGCATAAACTGTAACCTATGTGGTTTGAAATATATAGGTGAAACATCAGGTCCATTACATAAACGTATTAATCAACATCGTTCCGACACTAACAAGAACAAAGCAAAAAATTTACAGTCCACAGCAGAAATACAACATTTTCATAAACATAAATTTAAAAATACTACAATTGAAATTATACAAATAATAAAAGCTAAATCAGAACGTTTATTTATGGAGTCTTCATATATGAAATATTATAAGACTATTTATCCTTATGGACTTAATAGTGAATTATTTAACAGACCAGTTAAAGTTTTTTCAACAAATAATACTACAGATTATTCTCCTATTTATCTTACTCTAAATCATAATTTAAATCATAAAACAACACGTAACAAGCGAGGAAAATGTACTGCTAAAGTTGTTATTTCCAATAAATTTATTCTTAAACAAATCAACACTCTTCATCAAAACTATATTAAGAACTACAACTGGTTTTTAATACGAAAATATATTTTTGCTATTAAAAAGAAACTGATAGTACAATATTTAAATGTATTTCTTAGTAAATCTTACTCAAATCATTTGTCTGATATTTTCTATGATCTAATTATGACAAGAGCTAATCTTTTTAACATTAATTTAAATAAAAAACAAAAAAATCATAACACTAATACTCAAATAATTATAACTTTTTCAAATCAAATCTTTAATAAAATTAATATTAATTCTATAATTAATGATAAAAACTGTTATTTTCCTATAAAAAATCTTCAACTTTCAAAGACATTTAAATATCCTACTACAATTGGAAGAAAGATTTTTAACTATAATGCATTTTCAAAAAATACATCTGATGCTAGTACTTTTCAGTGTAATTGCAATGACCCCACTCTAAAAAAATTCATTAATAATGATCATGGACATATAATCACTGGTAATCTTAATATTGTGAATGATTATAAACTGCAAAAACTCATGGGTTATGGTACTAAATATAGACTTCCTTCTAAATTTAATGTAAATTCTATTATAAAACAGTTTATATATGATATAGACATTTTTATTTATAAAATTTCAATTTCATATAGTAAACCTATTGAATATTTTAATCAATGGAAAATACTGGTTATTGAAAAATTAAGTTCGTCTTTAAAACAAAATTTATCCAATATGGTTAAAATTAACACAAAACATTTGTTCCAGCAAATTACTAAATTACAAAAAAACTATGTAATAACATATATTGACAAATCTCCTAATAATTATGCAATCACATGTAAAGCTTATTATCACCAACTACTTACATCCTGTATTTCTACTAACAATTCTTTTAAAAAAACTAATGAAACTGTAATTGTAAATAATCGTAAAATTCACAGTTATTATAAATTATTAAATATTAATTCTACTAACTTTAATTATCCTTATTTAGTTCTTATACCCAAATTTCATAAAAATCCAATTAAATTTAGGACTGTAACTATAGGATGCAATACATATAATAATATAGCCAATAAATATCTATTAAAAATTCTCAATCAAATTTATACACTGACAACATCCACTGATAACACACATTGTATAAAAAATAGCTATCAACTCGTCAATATTTTGAAAAATCTTAAATGTGTTAACAATATAATGACATATGATTTCAAAGATCTATTTAATAATATAGATTTATTAGATCTACATAATATTATAAATGCATTATTTTATAAGTATCAACATTCGCTTAATTTAACAATTCATATAGATACAGCTTATTTTAAAACTTTAACAAATTTCATTATATATAATAATTATATAATGCATGATAACACGTTATATTTACAGAAAGTCGGTATACCACAAGGGGGATGTACATCTAGTATACTTTCAGACTTATACTTGTATCATTATGAACGTTCATTTATTAATAGTAATATACATTTATATCGTTATATTGATGACATTATTTTAATTGCTACTGATCACACTAATATTTCTATATTTCCAGTTGATTATCCTACTAATTTAGAATTAACGGAAAACATCCTTTCTAACAATACTATTAACTTTTTAGATCTTAATATTACACTAAAAGATAACAAAACAATAATAGATCTATTTCATAAACGTAAAGAATTTAAATTTAAAGTTAATTCATTTACTAATTTTAAATCATGTCTTCATAATTCTGTATATCGTAATATACTCCTTAATCATATTTATAGAATAAAAAGTTTATGTTCCTCTCAACTTATTAATAAAAATATTAAAAAACTTATCTTTGACGCATTACAACATGGTTTTCCAAAAAAATTCATTTATTCCTTAATATATAGTTAGTTCCTATTTGATCTTTACAACCAAATTAACACATGCGTTTAAAAAATGTATAAAAAAATCATATAATCTTATAAATATTTACAAAAAAAAAAAAAAAAATATATAATAGGACGGTTGGGTGGGTAGACGTTGGATTGAGGAGGTGTGTGGCGGCGTTGTATGGAAAAATACGCATGGTTAATTTATATATTTAAAAAAAAAATGGGGGCATTTTGATTTACACAATTGTTTGATCATACACATTTTATAATGGACTGCGATGTGTTATTCTTATGTATATTAATTTAGTTAGATTTACTTATTCATTATTTAATTATTTTAAATGAATTTATATTCATTAATATTAAGAATGTATTTGATCTAATGATTTGGATTAATACCTTTGGTGGACAATATCATATCTACTTCTAAGATAATGTTTACTTTTATACAGTGTTGATATAATATGTTTTAATTTTATTTAGTGTTTTTATTTAATTTAACTTTGTTTAAAGCCACATTTTTGTGACTAATTCATTTCAATATTTACTCAATATTAATTTTAAGTTCTTTGATTCTTAATTCAAATCTTTATTATTTTAATTTAATTTATTTTAAATGATGTTGCATTTTTAGTACAGTTATTTAATCGTTGTTGACATTTAATGGTACATTTTTAATGTTGCATTAATTATTAATTTTTCCATATTACTACTTTTTTATAACATAGTATTATTAATTTATACATCCATTACTTAGATATTATTCAACTTTCTATTTATTAATTAATTTCATTTATTTATTATTTAACTAATGGCTATCATTAAGATAGTAATTTGGTTTAATTATTAAAAACGAATTTCCATCCATACTTTATATTTACTTTTACCACTAGAGGGCAGCACTATTTTAAGTTGTTTTTATTATTAATTTTTCCATCTTAATACTTATTTATAACATAGTATTATACATCAATACATCCTTTAATGTAATTCGATTTTCTATTTATTAATTAATTTCATTTATTTATTATTTAACTAATTGGTATCAATTAAGTTAGTAATTTGGTTGATTTATGAAACATTTATTTCCATCCTATTCCTTCGATTCAGATTATATTCACTTTTTTTTTTTTTTTTTTTACTAATAGATGGCAGCACTAATGTTCCTGTTTATTTTATAATCCATTATATTTTAACATTATTTCTGGTATCACTGCAAAGCAATTTATATTTCTAAGCAATTTTTATTTCTAAAATTGGCAACATGATATGATTTTTTATGCAATTCATTCCCCAGTCATGTTGGAGTTTTCATGATGGTTCATGAACTGCAAGGTATCTTATTTATATCTCTATTCATCTTTATGGATTTTTTATAAGTATGGTTTCTTTCCTTTTTTATATTGTATTTTATTTTTTATTTTATCACTGATTTGAATCATTGTATTTGAGATGTAGTCCCAATATCATATTTTTTAGCAATGTTTGGCTAATATGAAGATGAAACATCTCATTTTATTTGTGGTATTTAGGCAATTGGGACTTGATAATTCTGTCTAAATTCCACAAATTTCATTTCATTTAATTCATTTAATTCCATTGATTCAATTTTTATTTAATTTCTTATTCTTTCAATGTTTTTTTATTCCATATTAAGTGTGTTGGGGAATCTTTCATTGTCAACTAATTATTTCATACTTAATTATTAATTATTTCATACTTAATTATTTCATGGTTTAAGTTGGTGTTATGATAATGTTTCATTTATGGTTATATATATATATATATATATATATATATATATATATATATATATATATATATATATATATATATATATATATATAAGGTGGATATCTTTCCAAGTGGTTCAGTTGGTAGAACGTCAGTACGCTATACTGAGGACCCGGGTTTGAGTCTCGGCTTAGATATATTTTTACTATGTTGTCTATGCGCATTTTAAGCAATTAAAATTTGAAATATTATGAATGCAAGCACTGAGAAATTTTCTATGGAAAAATTGCCAAGTAATTATCGATACTGGATTCTCTTTAGTTTCGTGTTTACCCCAGGGTTGGTAGCTCACGAAAAAAATATTCCATCTTGTGCTGCGTTTGTAGCCTTGCAAACATGTGATAGTAATAAAAACCAGCTGGGTATCGTTCCAAGTGGTTCAGTTGGTAGAACGTCAGTGCGCTATACTGAGGACCCGGGTTCGAATCCCGGCATGGATATATTTTGACTATGTTGGCTATGCGCCTTTTAAACAATTTAAAAAAATAAAATATTATGAATGCAAGGCGTGAGAAATTTTCTATGGAAAAAATTCAAAGTATTAAAATAGGTTTAAAATTATGAACCTTTGGACTTCTTAATTATGTTTCTGGAAACAGGAGCTTACGTTTCATTTAATATCTTTGCTACACGAGATTTTATCCAACTTCTGAAAAAATATGCAGATGTCCAATGGTTGGAGTATCATAGTTGAGATTTTTTCCAACAGAGAGAAAATATGCCGGGACCAGGACTCGAACGTGGGTACTTTGGTTTGCCGTACCAACGCTCTCCCTACTAAGCTATCCGGACGATATCCTGGCCGGCATATGTCACTGTTATCTGATGGACAAGGCTGCGAACTGCAGGGCTAATTTCATTTATCCGAGCTATAACTATAGCATTTTACATGATGAATCTGAAACAGCACGGAAACTCCTGTATACCATGTAATACCGTGCTGTTTCAGATTCCTCATGTAAAATGCTATAGTTATAGCTCGGATGAATGAAATTAGCGCTGCAGTTTGCCTTGTCCAACAGATAAGAGTGAAATATACCGGCCAGGATATCGTCGGGATAGCTCAGTAGGGAGAGCGCTGGTACGGCAAACCAAAGTAGTCCTGGTCCCGGCATATTTTCTCTCTGTTGGAAAAAAATCTCAACTATGATACTCCAACCATTGGATATAATTTACCTAGTTGAATGTACTTTCCTCTGTTCATTAAGATGCAGATGTTTCGTGGTTGAAAGGTATGTATTGTTAATGGAATAAATAAAATCTCCTGCAAAACGAGATGCTTATATTAATTAAATTACAGTGTAAACCGCACCCATTGATTTACTCGAATCTTAAAGTGACACAATATTTGAAAATTGCGAACTTAAAATGCATGAGACAAAGGATCAAAGGTTCAAGGAGCAGTGTAAAATCGTATTTAACGCGACATTCCTTAAAAGTTTGATTTCCTAAATCTTGGAGAAATCTTATTTAATCGCATATATTATTTCTCCTGTCAACATCCCTTTTTCTCAGAAAATACGAGACTCAGAACGACGAATGAGATACCATATGAAAGGATTTTGAACAGGCTACTATATCGGAGCACCAGTCGATTACGTAATTTAAAGATTATCTTCCATTTAGATATACTGTTCATTAGGATTCACAAAAATTCTAAGTATTTATTTTTTAATATTTCATTAAGCTGTTAATACGCCAGTGAAGTCTGAGGTCACTTAAATGGCTGCTGGATCACAAAGTTTGAACATCTCCCATAGGCTAGCAAAAAAGTGGTGTACCAAATATTGAATTATGTATTTAAGACATTTCTGGAACAGGTTTGCAAAATCTGAGGAAATGCTTTCATATGAATTCCCTAAACGTCTGATTTAGTGTTTCAATTTTTTTTATAATTCGTTTTCTTCTCAGTATAGGGGTCTTGGCAATAGAGAAATGATCTTGGCGAGAGAAGAAAATTTGGCAAAAAATTTTCTGGCAATCTATTTCCATTTTCTTATACACAAGCAATCATCATACATATTATTTTGGTACTTTTCTGTTATACGGACACCATTGTCGCCAAGCATACATTTACATACATACATACATTTACATACATACATTTACATACATACATTTACATACATACATACATTTACATACATACATTTACATACATACATACATTTACATACATACATACATTTACATACATTATGCATTAGCATACATTTTGGCATGGTGTCCGTATAACGGAAAAGTACCATTATTTCTGTTGTCAACATCCTTTTTTCTATGCACATACAAAACATACAACGAAGAATGAGGTATCATTCGAAAAGTTTTTGAACAAACTTTTGAGATAGTACACCCACATTTCGTTAAAACGCGTTGTTTGATTAAAAAAAATCAGTTAATTAAAAATTAGTGCTAAAACGTACCAGGAAATAATCTCAAGGATTGCAGTGCGAAATCTTTGCTCGGGTCCTTCTGGTAAGTCTTATATGTAATGCAAAAAATAATTAAATTGCTCATGGATTTTTGATATTATGTAAAGTATAATTAAAATAAAAGTGAGATTCTAACACCAGACGTTGAGTTCTCTGATCTGCAGATTTTACTCTTTTTCAGATACTGTGACAGCGTTATATAGCATTAAATAGTAGTTTTTTATTTCAGAGAAATAATAATAGCATTGGAAAAATAATGAAAAATTTGTACTTAATTAATTTTGGAAATTTTTTTTGCTACTCTTGTGAACTTTATATTTAAGGATAATTAATTAAATATCGCAGTATTCCAAATAATAATTTATTGAAAATTTTATTATTTCTTGTATATTTAATCTGCGTATCGAAGTCGCATTTATATGACATTATACAGAATCTTTAATCTCTAATTATACATATTTTAAATATAAAATAGTTATTTACTCCCGATATAAATGTAACGAAACAGTGAAACTCAAACTTTTCTCTTTTAGATAATGTGACAGCGTTATAACATATCAATTAATTTGTTTTTCTTCAGAAAAAAAAATTAATGTCATTATAAAAATAATGAAAAGTTTTGCACTTGAATAATTTTATTTTCCGTCATTCTTGTAAAGAAGATATTTACGAATAATTAATTAAACACCGCAATATTTCCAATAATAATTTAATGAAAGTTTTATTATTTCTTGTATATTTAATGTATCGAAGTCGCTTTTGAATATCATTATACAAAAGTTTTAATATCTAATTATACACATTTAAATTATGAAACTGTTATTTGCTTCTGAAATGTAAAGAAACAGTGGGACATAAGTTCTTTTTTAGATAATGGGACAGCGGCATATCACATTAATTAGCAATTTCTGTTTATATAAAAATAAAGCAATTGGAAATATAATGAAAAATTTTACACTTCGAATAATTTTGGAATTTTATTTTCCGCCACTTTTGTGAAGAAGATAGTCTAAGAATAATTAAACTTCCCAATACTTCAAAAATAATGTATTTAGAAAACATATATTTTCTCTTAGATTTAATATGTCTTTCGAAGTCTTATTTGAATGGCAATATACAGAGTTATTAATATCTAATTATGCATTTTTAAATATAAGTTATTTATTTGCTTCTAAATTAAATATAACGAAATAATGAATCTCAAGCAATTTTTCAGTAATAAAACAACTATAGCACTGATAAGTAGATGAGAAAATTTTGCGATGGAGTATTTATATTTTGCTTGAAAAAAAATCACTATTGAGAAAAATACTTACGAAGATACAAACAATGGCTCTATTTTAAAGAATAATGTAGTAGAATTCTAAAATTACTTTTACTTAAGAATGTCTTTTAAAACATATCAACAACACAAGATACAACTTAAGAAATTGTATTCTTTAAATTTTTTCACAGTTTATTCTTTTTTCTAAAAGTTTAAGTTCAAAGATCCTATATTAGAATCAACAAGGCGTGAAAGCACACCGAGCTAATCCAAAATCAATTTACTCTAAGAAGTACAGAAAATAAAAACTTAAAAAATGTAAAACTTCACGGAAGAACTTTATAAAGAACTAATGCTGCGAAGGGGTGAGTATTGAGCTTTTCGTTTTCTTTCTTTCTTTTTTTTTTCTTTTTTTTTTTTTTTTTTCAGAGTATGTGACTGTCTTATCGAATCTTACATGGTAATTTATTACCAGAAAAAATTAATAGCACTGAAAAATTAATGAAAACATTTCGGGTTTGAGTGTTTTTATTTTATTTGGAAAAGTTTTTTCTCTATTACTGCTGAAGAAAGTACATTAGAATAATTATATCAATTATCATTGTAATTTTTTAAACAATAATTTTCATAAAACAGTTTTTTCTCCCGTAGATGTAATTTATCTTTTAAATTGTTTCTTGAATAACAGCATATTGAAATATTAATATTTAATTATAACTATTTTTACTATAAATATTTATTTTGTCAAATTTCGAATATTTAAAATAGATCTATGATTTTCCATCGAAAACAAATGTTTATTTAGAGATTGGTTTAGTAGAATGATCAAAGTTAATGTATAATAAAAAAATAATAAAAATCTTAGGGTATGTAATACTACAGATACTAAACACAAGCTAGTCCGTAAAATTAACGTCATTTTTAGGATACTAAAAAGGTATGATAGTGGATCAAATGGTTCCGTAGGCTCCGTAGGTATTTTACGTTCGAATTACATCCCGACCCTTCCTTAAAGTTGACCTTATTGGATATCTATTAAATTTTTCTATGGTGTTTAACAATGAAATAAAATTTTAATTAAGGCATTTTAATTAATTTTATGTTGTTATATATTTCTTTTAAATGTATTATTGTGGATTTATTTGCATAAAACGCATGAACACAGGAGACAATTCAAAAGTTTGGTTGGCAACGTCTTCAACATCCACCATACACCTTCGACTTATCTCCGAGCGATTTTCATCTATTTAGTTCACTATAAAAACATCTTGGAAGCAAGATGATGTTCACAGATGATGAAAAGGTTCAACTTGAAGTGCTAATGTGGCTGAGACAGCAACCCAAAGAATGTTATGCAGCTGGTGTTGGGGCACTGATAAAACGGTGATATAAGTGCATAAATATTGGTGGATAATATGTTGAGAAATGAAAATAGTTTTTGATGGTGAGAAATACCACCATCTATATCTAAACTAGCACACACTATAAAAAAAAAGAATTTGGTTTTTTTCTGCATATTAGCAGAGTATTTGGTATCATTAATCAGTGAACAATACAAATTAAAGATCCATTTTAGGATCAGCGCACACAGGTAGATAATTGTAGAACAAAGTGAACCACGGCAGTCAAGAAAATATTTGTTTTTCTGTTCCCACGAATAATTTAACTACACCTAATAAAAATGTCATGGAGAAAATTGTCAGAACAATAATATGACACATTTATTTATGAGAGCTTAAATAGGCACGAAGACCTCCCAAGTCAGAGCATCTTTACCTCCCAGACACAGCACGGCGTCAAGAGGAATCGCTATTGTACCGATTGGCCTATGAAACACTCAAGGGGAGTACCAAATTTCTCCCTCCTGCCAATGGTCATCTCTCTAAAATTAGAGGTATGGCCGAAACATGCAAATTTTCAAGAAGTTAAAATGTATAAGGCCTTAATTTTATGTGAAAAGGGAAAAATGATCCCATCCCTTTTTTCTCCACGAAAAGAATGTGATTTTTTTTTGAGAGTTCAGATTAAGTCAACCTTCTACTTTTCCATCTTTTTTGATGGAAAAGTAGAAGGTTGACTGCTCTCTAACTAAACAGATTTTGATTGTGTGTACCAATAGATGGAAATGTGTGCGCTAAGAAAAAGCGAAAACGCGTCAGCCATCACCTCATGCTGTCAACGTTATCTAGTAATATAAGGTAACAAACAATCTTCCTTCACCATTGTTCCATTTTATTTAATTAAGCTATATTCTTTTAATAATATGAACGTACGTGTATATGAAGAACCTACCCCGATCTAAACATAAAAAGGCTAATTAAAAATGTACTTCTAGGATATGGAACTCTGCCTTTCAAAATTGAATTTGTTAATTCAGTAAGATAAACTGTAATGCTCAGAAAATAAATGTTGAGAATACAGTTTTCAACTAGGATTGAATATGTTTTTTTTTTTTTAACATTTAAGTTTGTTTTCTAATTAAATGCTTATAATTATCTTGTAAATAAACTCAATATTATCTATACTATTAAAAACCGTTCGCGTATCTATCTATGTAACCTCAAAAACTCGGAAACCACAGGGCGTAGGGCTACGAAATTTGGAACACGAGTTGCTGGTATGGGGCCGATGAACGATTGGGGCAAAAAATTCGAAAATTTTAAATAGATTTTTGATAGATTAATTATTAATTAAAATCCATCTACAAAGAGATCTCATCAAAAATACACTTTTTTATCGTCGGTTGGTTGGTTGCATAACATCTCCGCAGAAGTCATTAAATAAATCAATATTAGGGATAATTGCGACTCGAGTGTTTAAAATCGATGGATCAGAGATTATATGGCATGTAGACAATCAACTTAATTATTAACCGTTGCCAAAAGCTAAAAACTTAATTTTAAAGGATTTTATCGACTTAATGAATGATAGTAAGCTGTGTTTAAGGGTTTTTTGCATAACATATATTAGTATGATAGAGATTATTAATACAGAAAACTTTATTTAACAGATTATTTGTTAAATTTGCGGGGATAGGGAGGAGTGGGGGTAAACGACTTTTTATTAAATATCACATTAATTTTGCTTGACCGCGCGCCACCTGGCGGCGGCTTTTTCATTAATTGACACTCCTTATTAATAATACCATATCTACTGTTCTGATTTCAACAGAACTAATTACATTTAACACTTTTAGCTTCACCCGTAACAATTAATAGCTGTTTTATATAGATAATACCGATATTTTAGAATAACAGTTTTCGTAAAAATTAAATTTATGTTCAAACAACAAATTATGCTTAATTTATGTTTCATAACAAATTTTTATATTCATAAACTTTAGTTTGGTTGTACTGATTTTTACTTTTAATTTTGGTTTTAGAATTAAATTCATGAACTCCGGTGCGTAGAACGGTTTAAACAGCAAGCTTTTTATAGATAATACCGCTATTTTAGAATAACAGTTTTGTAAAAATTAAATGTATGTTCCTAATAAAATGGTACAGAGCCCATATTCAGTTGATACATACCAACAGTCAAAGTTAGTGATTTGTTGTTGAGCACTTGTGATCCATGCGCGTATCTACCCTATTAAAATACGTGCGCGTATCTATGTAACCTCAAAAACTCGAAAACCACGGGCACAGAGCTACGAAATTTGACACACGGGTTGCTGATAGGGGGCCCATGAGCGATTGGGGCAAAAAATTCGAAATTTTTAAATAGATTTTTTTTATGTTTTTGACGAATTGTTGTCTTTTTATGTTTAACCCTAATCGCGCGAGTTCTAACCATTTCTAAATGTTTACTGCAATGTGAGATATGCATATTACGTACGCCACGCTGCAATACTAAGAAGCTGTAGCGGGTATTACAATAATTATTTTACCTCGCATGCAAATTAGAGATTATTTAACTACTCTTAATTATTACCTTTTTTAAAAAATAAAGAAAAACATTTTATCACAAACATTAACAAAAGTTTTTATTCTATTTATTCCCTCATTCCAAAGATATCGTTTTATCGTCTGCTGCCATGACAACATGATAAATTAAATTTCATTAAAAAAATGGACAGTAGCAGAAAAATATTTTTCTAAATCGAACAGTTGAACAACTCAACACCTTAATAGGGGAATTAATATTTCTTATTTAGATATTTTAAAGTTGTTGTTAGTTTTACCTTTATTTTGGTTTTAGAATTAAATTCATGAACTTCCGTGCGTAGAACGGGTTAAACAGCTAGTATTCAATTAATTTTAGTCAGTTTTCCTTTTGTTTAGTACTTAATTTATTGAATTAATATTAATGCTTTTATTTTAGGAAATGTTTTCTTTAATATTACAATCTAGGTTTTAAAATAAGCCATTATTTATTTAATGTTATACAACTCTCTGCAGGTAACCTTTGATGATTGTAATTGGCTCAAAGAGGATCCGAACTTCAAAAATAATTCACAACGCAACTTTTTCTTTTCTATAATTAATTGATAATTTGTCTAATAAAATTTTCTAAGTATAAATCATTATATCAGATCCTTAGAGTCATAGGTGCAAAATAAATACTATACGTCTCGGATAATTTAAAATACTCATATTAATAAATAAACAGCAATATAGTGGTAAATCCTATGCAGTCAGACTTAAATTCAAATAATTTAATTGATCACTCTGTAGCATTCCATCATAGGGTTTACAGAACTATAAGTGGTACCGTTAACTCTTTCTAAATTATTTTAATATATTAATTTAATTTTAGAAATAGAACTTTAGGTTATTGTATAATTTTTTTTTTAAATATAAAAATATATATGCAATATTAAGACTAAAAAAAACTTTTTTTTTGGCTAACATAAATGTTCTTAATTTTAAAATTCTTTTGCAAATTTTTTTTCTCTTTTCAACAACTAATAAAAAAAAAAAAATTAAGCATTCATTGGGGAATCTTCATATACACTCTGTAACATGCATATACTTGGCAAATTTGTTTGGGTAACCTCACTAAATATATAATGATATATTAAATAATAATAAGTGTTATTGGATTGAGTTGTATTAACAATATAATTGAAAATATGACTTGTGTTACATATACTGCAACAGCAGCAAATATAAAATAAATACATAATAATGCTCAAATATTGAAATGACATATATATTTATATATACTTGTTTTCAACAACTGTTGTAAAAAAAAAAAAATAATAATATATATATATAATTAATGTCTCGAACAGTGCATAACAATTCACCATTGGGTATCTTTTATTTTATGTTAAACAATTTTTTTTTTTTTTGCTCTCTCTCTATTTTATGATTTTTGTACTTTAATTGGATGAATAAGCGTAAAAGTCAAAGAATTAGTAGAATAGATACTGGTGTCAAAACTAGACAACAATTACGCAAATCAAATAATCAAACTGTAGACACTAATATTATTTGTAATAATAAGAATAATAATAATAAGAAAAAAAGAAAGAGAAGAAAATTATAAATTCTGAAAAAGCTGCTCCTAAAATTACTACAATGGACACCCCAAATGCAGATAGCATAATTAATCGGATTCCATACTATGATGGAAAAAAGGAAGCAAATATTAACCATTTTTTCTTACAATTTGACAATCTCATCAATAAAACTGAATTGAATAATGATTCTAAATTAACTATATTAAAGGAAAAAATTGTAGGACCTGCTAAAGATAAATTGATGAGGGATCAAAATTTGTTCGTGGAACAGAACTTAGAAACCTTTAAAACAAAGTTAAAACAATTATTCGAACCCAAAACCACATTTCTAGAAGCTCAAAAGAAATTTTGCAATCTGAAACAAAAACCGGAACAAAACATGAACGAATTTATATTAGAATTTAATGCGGCAGCAGACCTTTATCTAAAAAAAAGTGGGCAAGATATAGGAGCTAACAATAGCTCTACATTCATGGAAATGATCAAATTATCTCAGTTTTTGGAATCAATTCGTAGTGATTTAAGTCTGGAAGTAAGAAAAAACTCTCCGCCGGACTTTAAAACAGCGTGCAACATAGCTTTAAAATTAGAGGAGGCTTATTCACATGTCAATTTAAAGGACATCAACAACATTTCCAAAACTAAAGATTCTGATTTGTTAAATGAACTGCTTAAACTCAATGTAGAAAGTGCAGAGAATATAAAATTATTACCCGCGGAATTAAATAACATAAAATTAAAGGTAAATGCCACTAACCATGATACAACTAGGTTTTACAAGTACTGTAAATCCACATCTCTTACGAACCCACATTGTTGGTTTTACAAGGGCAACGAACAAAACAGCAGTAATTATGTGGACGAAAATAAAAAAATTCCTGAGAATATTCAAATCGAAAAAGCAAATTTTTATCAAGGGGGAAACCAAGAAGCTCAGGGAAATTTTCAGCAAATCCCAAAATACATGCACCAAAACTTCAACCCTATGCAATATTCTGCTCCTCAGTACATGTACTATGCACCACCCCCACCCCACCAACAATTTATGCCGATATCATATCCCAGTTTCGGAAATTATGGAGGCAATTTCAACGAACAGAGATCATATGATCAGCGAAGAAATTATAGAGGGCATAGAGGGGCTACAAGCAAAATAATTATAAAAAACATGATTATACAAAAAAAAATAATTCACAGCAGACATTTGAAAACAATAAACAAGATAAAGATCATGATCAGAATTCTAGTAACAATAAGGGAAACTAAAGTCGGGACTTACATTCTCAAATACAAGGCACCCGCGTAAGTCTCACTGCGGGTCTAAAAAAAAATAACAAAATTATTGCTAGTGTCAAAAGTAATGACAATTCTCAACTTCCGATTATTACTTTTGAAATTAATGGTGTTAAGATTAATGCTTTGACAGACAGTGGGGCGGCAGTAACTTTGGCATCACCTATATTGTTCGAACAATTAAAGAATGCACACGTAAAATATAAAAATCTCTGTAACCAGGTAAAAATTCAAACATTAACAAATTCGACAATCTCTTTTAAGCAATGCATTAAATTAACTTTCAAATTGGAAAACGTTTTTGTATCGGGGGCATTCTATGTTACAACTCAAGATTTTGGTCGGAACTACAATATGCTATTGGGATTCGATTTCCTCAAAACAAACTATATTTTCCTAGATTTTGAAGATAAAACCATGAAATTAAAAAACAAAAACATTGCACTTCAATTTCTAGAAAATGAACCTCAAAGTCTGATAAATAACTTAACTGCTGACTGTAATGAGAATCAAAATAAAGAAACAATATTAAAAAATAAAAATAAAAATAATAATAATAATAATAATAATAATGATCGTTTAGGGAGGATACTGCAAGTTTTTTCTTTTCTACACAGTCTACTACTGAGGGATAGGGCTCGTCAGAGGGAGTTAGGAACAAACATGCACGTTAAATAAATAAAAAATAATAATAATTACGGTAAAAATAAAAACAGAGGCAGCCTTGCCATGGTGTCACCCTTTCAAACCCATTTTATACTAATTTATATAACAAAACAAAAATTTTTAATATATAACTTTACCCCCTCTACTAAAAGTGAAAATAAAAGTCTTTATATGTAGTACAAAACACATAACTAATCGATTTAAAATTACAAGTCAACATTTATTCACTCGGCGACACAAATATAAATAATAATAATACAACATTTTATATTGACCAATATTTATAATAATTCGTCCTTTGCTTAAAGCCACGGATTGACGAATCTACTTAAATTATTATAACAAAAAAAAATTGGTCACATTTTACAAAATTATTTTAGTTTAATATTTATGATGTACTACTTTAACTTGGATAGAACAAGGCGTTTCAATTTTAATTTTAGAATAATTGTACGATTTCATGTTATAAAACAAACAAGTAAAAAAAAAATATATTAGTTGTCCCTAAGGATTAACATTTCAGATAATTTAATTACAAAAAAAATAAAAATAAATAAACACCATTGAACGTTTCAATTATTACAAAACATAAATTGGATGTTTAATTTATACTTTAAATATTTAGGTAATTTATTCCATACTAAAAAAAAAAAAATAATAATAATAGGTGTTGTATACATGTCAATGATCATTTCAGCAATTTATTGGATGTTAAAGTCTCGTTTTCGCAGGCGAAATTGAGACTATCTGCGCAGAGCATCTAATAATGCATTTAGCTGAGATATTTCTAATTAACTAAATTTCCAAACTTTACAAAAAAAAAAAAAAAAAGAATTTGTTTAATCTTTTTTTTCTCTAACTATTATATGTAATATTTTATTTAAAAAAAATAATAAGAGAAAAGAAAAGCGAACGCTCGCTTTCCATTCCTTAAATATGTATATTTACACGTTAATATATTTAAAAATAATAATAATAAGAAGAATAAATAATTAAATAAACACTTTACTCTTGCAAGCACAGTTTCGTTTGTGCAAAACAATGCTTGTTCTCGCTAACTTAAATCGTAACTAGAAAATCACTTATTACCAAAATAATAATAATAATAATAATATTATAATACATTAAGTTTTATATACATAATATAAATAATTAAATAAATATATAAATTGACGAGAAGATAGCGCGATGCAAACGGATTTTACCACGTTACCACGTGTACCGATCTTTTTTCATACAAACTATTTTATGTCATTAAGCCGATATACAGATTTAATTATTACATACCCCATTTCTGTTTAAATATAATTAATCCAAGCCGGGTATACACGACTTTTTTTTTAACCACACAGTATAATTTTTATTTTTAACACAAAAAAAAAACCATAGCCGTAATTCGCGATTACTACATTTCACAAATTACACGTGCAATCAACTCATTTCACTGTTAACCCCTTTTTGCAGAGTCGAAAATCCAGGAGTTTAGTAATCATACACCTGAGGGGTAGCAACGATCGCTAGTACATGCATTTCGCAAATCTTCCTTCGTGTACACCTGGATACGAAAGTAAAAAAAAAAAAAAAAAAAAAAAAAGGGGGTCATTTTCCACAGGTGAGCTCAGTAGCTGTCATTTCAAATCCTTCCCCTTAGCAATTTGATGGATCGATAGGAAAGAGAGGAGATTTTTTTTTCTTTTTCTTTTCTTCTTTCTCTTTCAACCTTGTTCATTCTGAGCCGAGCAGTAAAATTGTACTGTGTTTTGATTTTACCAACGGATAGTTAAAATTTTGGAGCAAAAGAAAGAAGAAAATTCATTTTTTAGAGCTGTTTCTTTTATGAAAATATATTATTATTGAAAATATCTTTCATTCAGAAAAGTCATCCTTTTCTAAGATTCCCAAACAAAATTGTTTTAGTAAGAATGATAAGACTTTTTCACATAACATTTTCTTTATGTATATAAAATAAAATAAAGAAGTTTGCCTTTTTGCTCAAGAGAGACATTTCATGTGAGATTATGTATATCTATTTTCTCTCTATGTTTTTGATATAAAATATATATATATATATTTTAATGTATGGTATTAATTATACAATGCATACAGTTTACTGATCATATTGACTGTTGACATCATACTGTTGACTTTTTTTTTCCTAATGTCGGGGGAAGAGATGATGGTGAGAAATACCACCATCTATATCTAAACTAGCACACACTATAAAAAAAAAGAATTTGGTTATTTTCTGCATATTTGCAGAGTATTTGGTATCATTTTAATCAGTGAACAGTGAACAATACAAATTAAAGATCCATTTTAGGATCAGCGCATACAGGTAGATAATTGTAGAACAAAGTGAACCACGGCAGTCAAGAAAATATTTGTTTTTCTGTTCCCACGAATGATTTAACTAAACCTAATAAAAATGTCATGGAGAAAATTGTCAGAACAATAATATGTCACATTTATTTATGAGAGCTTAAATAGGCACGAAGATCTCCCAAGTCAGAGCATCTTTACCTCCCAGACACAGCACGGCGTCAAGAGGAATCGCTATTGTACCGATTGGCCTATGAAACACTCAAGGGGAGTACCAAATTTCTCCCGCCTGCCAATGGTCATCTCTCTAAAATTAGAGGTATAGCCGAAACATACAAATTTTCAAGAAGTTAAAATGTATAAGGCCGTTATTTTATGTGAAAAGGGAAAAATGATTCCATCCCTTTTTTCTCCACGAAAAGAATGTGATTTTTTTTTTGAGAGTTCAGATTAAGAAAAGATGGAAAAGTAGAAGGTTGACTGCTCTCTAACTAAACAGATTTTGATTGTGTGTGCCAATAGATGGAAATGTGTGCGCTAAGAGAAAGCGAAAACGCGTCAGCCATCACCTCATGCTGTCAACGTTATCTAGTAATATAAGGTAACAAACAATCTTCCTTCACCATTGTTCCATTTTATTTAATTAAGCTATATTCTTTTAATAATATGAACGTACGTGTATATGAAGAACCTACCCGATCTAAACATAAAAAGGCTAATTAAAAATGTACTTCTAGGATATGGAACTCTGCCTTTCAAAATTGAATTTGTTAATTCAGTAAGATAAACTGTAATGCTCAGAAAATAAATATTGAGAATACAGTTTTCAACTAGGATTGAATATGTTTTTTTTTTTTTTGTTTTTTTTTTAACATTTATGTTTGTTTTCTAATTAAATGCTTATAATTATCTTGTAAATAAACTCAATATTATATTCAATTAATTTTAGTCAGTTTTCCTTTTGTTTACTTAATTTATTGAATTAATATTAATGCTTTTATTTTAGGAAATGTTTTCTTTAATATTACAATCTAGGTTTTAAAATAAGCCATTATTTATTTAATGTTATACAACTCTCTGCAGGTAACCTTTGATGATTGTAATAGGCTCAAAGAGGATCCGAACTTCAAAAATAATTCACAACGCAACTTTTTCTTTTCTATAATTAATTGATAATTTGTCTAATAAAATTTTCTAAGTATAAATCATTATATCAGATCCTTAGAGTCATAGGTGCAAAATAAATACTACACGTCTCGGATAATTTAAAATACTCATATTAATAAATAAACAGCAATATAGTGGTAAATTCTATGCAGTCAGACTTAAATTCAAATAATTTAATTGATCACTCTGTAGCATTCCACCAGTTTTGAAGTGAATATCATTGTAAGTTATTATTTAATTATCATCTGTGACTTACTTATTGACTTTCCCTCGTATTTCAGTGTATTGTTTTGAACAATGAAATAGCAATAATATTCAAAGTAATATAATTATTTTTCAAAATATGAGCTGAATATATTTTTAAAACACCCTGATATACAATAATAACAACGTTGTGCGTAAAAATAGTGTAACTTTTAATTCAGCGTTTTGACCGGCATTTTGAGATATTTCGCCACGGTGCCAACGTTAAGAAAATTTGTAAAATTACTCTGATTTTTTACCTATATAACTTGAACCTCAGACGATTATATTTTAAATTTGCTATTCAATTTTGTATTAAATTGGATATCAAATGTAACATGGATATTAAGTTTTGTACCGTAAAAAAGAAGGCAAAATCAACAAAGATTTGCAAATAATTATGTGAAAGCTACAATGCAATAAAAATGTACCCACGAATATGAAGTTTGGAAACTAAAGATAAAAAAATATTACAATATATATTTGAATAAAAAAAAAAACGAACTATTCGAATGCAGTTTTAAAAATTTTTATGGATGCACATATTGAACACATTTCTAACACATATATTATTAGAATATGTGAGTTGTATATAATTTCAAATTTACTGTGAAATAATAATAAAAAAACATGCAACAGAATTCCTGTTTTTGTGTGACGTACACGTAAAAATTCTGAAACCCCCACTGAACCTTATTCGAACATTCAAAAATTTAAACATTCTTCCCGAGAAAAGTTTTCGTATGCTTCTTTTTCAAACATGCGGTATATTTTCCGCTTACATATTTCAATAAGTTTTGCAAGTATAACAACATTCTTGCTATTCTGAATTCATGTTCTGCTTTAAATTCCGAGTTTCACTCCAGTCGTAAAATTTCAAAGCTAAAAACGAAGTGCAGAGAGAAATTCATGCCATATTTTTTCCATGTACTGTGGAATGTTATATAAGATTGGAATTTCAAAGCACATGCTTTACATAAATAATTATAACTATTCTAAATTTTTTACAGTGCTGCTCTTTTCAAACATTAAAGCATAATTTTTATTCCAAAATATTGGAAATTCGTTCGTGGGTGTAAGATTAACACATGGACTGATAAGTTCCCGGTCTAATAAAGAAAACACAACTTTTTTACATAACTTTATAACTTTATAACTTTATAGCTTTATAACTTTAATAAATAACATAACTTTAATAATAAATAATAATAATTTAATAATAATAATAATTATAATAATAATAATAATTTAATAAAAATAATTTAATAAATAAAAAAAAAAATAATAATTTAATAAAAATAATTTAATAAATAAAAATAATAATAATAATTTAATAATAAATAACGTAACTTTATAACGGGAAAGCTCAAACAGTTCTCAGAATCATCGACTCGTTGTTGTTTTTGGTCAAAAGTCAACACGCACGGCACCCATTTTGACAACAGCTTTTTCATAGACAAATGTTCATTCAAAATAAAACCTACACGTTCCTTGGATATCTTCAGAGTCTGAACTATCTCCTGCAACTTCACTTTTCGGTTCCCCAAAACGATTTTGTGGACTTTTTTATGTTTTCCGCAGTATTCACCTCCTTTGCGTGGTGCATCACTGGTGCCCGTACGACCACGTTTAAATTCAGCAAACCAGTCAATGATGGTTGATTTATCTGGTGCAGTGTCCGGATAACGCTTATCAAGCCATGCTTTTGTTTGAACGGTGTTTTTTCCCATCAAATAACAATTCTTGAAATTCTTGTTTATACATTTTTTTGTTTACCAGTAAAGTCGTTCAACTAAAACCACTCTTAACGTTTTATCCACACGGCGAATCGTCATAAAAAATACGCATCGGTTTGGCGATTGCAACGCCATCTGTGTGCCAGACCGGGAATTTTTCAGCCCATGTGTTATTAACAAATGAAAATTTTCTCTTTATTATTTTTCATTAACCGTCTTCCTGGAAAAGGGGTTATACAATTTGTTTGTATGGTTTTTTCTTAATGTATGTCCATGCTTGAATGAATGTTCAGATTTTCATGCTTTTTTTTGTTGGAAATGTGTCATTCTGCTGGTGGTCCCGTTTCAATTTCATTAGGATCTAAAAAGATATCTCTGTTTTCTCGTCGTCTTTTTTGGACCTTATAGTGTTTAACTTTCGTAAAAATTGATCAATCATCAAGAATTTGGGATATGTTGTTAAAGTACGCAGTACTATTTAGTTGCCACTAAAAAAAGAAACAATCCTTTGAAGTTGTTTTTATTTTTTTCTACTTAAAGTCATTTTTATTTTTTTTATTATTATTTGTAGCAGTATTATTATATAATTATTTGTACAGTTTGTAAGACCAAAAAAGTAAACATTTTTTAGAAAAAAAAAAAAAAAAGAAGGATCAATAAAACGAAATCGAATATTTTCTCACTAAATAATAAAAAAAAAAATCTCTGAAAATTCTACAAAACATCTCTTAATCCACTATTTAATGCAGGCATTCCAGTTTTCAAAGTTTTCGCATTTATTTTATTGTTATGTTCTTGAACTGTAAGAAATAAAACATTTGCTAAAATTTATCGTTCTCTATTTTTCAGGTCATTCCAATCCAGATAAAAGTTATTTCGACGTCCGTTTAGATTTGTGATAACAATCAGCTATTTATCTTCATGATTCATCTTACACGTTATTTCAAATAAGCTGCAGTTTTAAAATGAGAAAATATAGCCTTATTTTTTACGCTATAATGCTTTTGCACATATCCTGAGTAGCAAATCGGTAGTTATATTTAAGACCGATGCTGTAATCAATAGAAATATATCCAACGAAATAGAAATATTTGTAAGATATTGCTGTTATTGTCCAATATTAATGAGCTGGACATACTACAGTGGGTGATCGGTTAACGAACTGTTCGGTTTACGAACAGATCGGTTAACGAACACTTTCGAGAGAGATTTTTATGTTCGGACAACGAACAAATGTTCGGTTAACGAACACCTCACAAAACAAAGCCAAGAAGAAACAATGCTGTGTTAGATTTGCAGAACTGTATTTAATTGCGTTTATTTTATCGACTTAGACAACATTTTAACAGTTGTATACTTATGACCTAATTAATTCATGGACTACCAAGGGTTCAGTCCCTACATTTTAGGGCCACCAAATTAGAATGATAAGATTAAAAACATTAATTTTTATATTTTGTGTCCATTTTCAAGGAAATATTTTTAATTGGAAATTAGTTATTTTAATTGAATTTTAGTTACTAAATTATTAACAGGCTTTTGGCTCCACTTGAGCATTATCAGGCCCTGCTGTAAACACGATCTCTTAGAGAACTAATAGAGTTTTTGATAAACTCAAAATCAAAGTGATAAATTGATATGATTTAATGATTTAGTCAATGAATGTGATCCTAAAAGTTTTTACAAAGGGCATGCCATTTATTATTATTTTCTTTAAGTACGACACGACACGGATAAAGCCATCAAAATACGAGCTGTCATATTATATAAGGACAATTTTAGGGAGAAATTATATTAGTTTTTATATACTATTTAGCTTTTAAGAACGAATTAATAGAATCCCCATACAAATCAATACTAAATCTATGATCGGTTAACGAACAATGCGGTTAGCGAACATTATTTTGGAACGGATTAAGTTCGTTAACCGATCACCCACTGTATCTGCAATGAAATGCTATTGTTATAGAAATATTGGCTTCACAGTGATAATATTCGCAAAGAAACAACAATTTTTCGAAATATTGACATTATGTTATCATCCTTCATATATATTATTTCTGTTGTCAACATCCCTTTTTCTATGCATTTACAAAACACACAACAATTAATGAGGTATCATTCAAAAGGCTTTTGAACCGGCTTCTGACATAGTACACTCACATTTCGTTAAAATATGTTTTTTGATTAAAAATTAAAAGTAATTAAAAATTAAATCAGCATTGTTTTTATAAATTAAATGAAAGTTTTTTCTCAAATTCATGTTACTACAAAATAAAATACTGCATTATACCGTGCTCAACAATGATAATAAATAAAATAAATAGTACAAAAAAGATAAAGTTGGACCTCACCTCACGGGTTTATTTTATACTTATGATTAAAAAGCAAAATTCAAATGTGTAGAAGAAAAAGACATCATCGATCAATCGAAGCAGTGGAATTTCACGTGTAGCTTAAAATGTATGCTTTGCTATATTAAATAAAAATGTATTTTATAAGTATTCAATTTATTTTTATTTTCCCCGTGTTTTTCCCGAAGCGGATGACGTCATCCTCTAATGCAGTTACAATACGATTGTTAAATTTTTTTTCGCACGGGCCTTTTGCTATGTTCGATCAGTTTCTACTGTAACGTTGATGGAATAAATGAGACGATATTCTGGCTTGACGAATGTTGTTTGCAGATATTTTTAATCCTCAATTTTTCTTTACAAAATTTATCCTTTATGTACCACATTATGAATTAATTGCCTTTCAAAGCATTTTTTCTGATTATTTGAAAATTTCTTTGTAACACATCGGCTGCTCAGTTCCCGGTCTGGCACACAGATGGCGTTGCAATCGCCGAACCGATGCTTTTTTTAGTAAATACTAATCTTTAAAAGGTCGCAGGAAAAATTTCATGACTATTCGCCGTGTGGATAAAACGTTAGAGTAGTTTTAGTTGAACGACTTTGTTGATAAACAAAAAAGGGGATAAACAAGAATGTCAAGAATTGTTATTTGATGGGAAAAAACACCGTTCAAACAAAAGCTTGGCTTGATAAGCGTTATCCGGACACTGCACCAGGTAAATCAGCCATTATTGACTGGTTTGCTGAATTTAAACGTGGTCGTACGGACACCAGTGATGCACCACGCAAAAGAGGTGGTTTCTCCGGAAAACATAAAAAAAAGTACTCAAAATCGTTTTTGGAAACCGCAAAGTGAAGTTGCAGGAGTAGGTCAGACTCTGAAGATATCCAAGGAACGTGTAGATTTTCTTTTGAATGAACATTTGTCTATGAAAAAGCTGTTGTCAAAATGGGTGCCGCGCGTGTTGACTTTTGACCAAAAACAACAACGAGTCGATGATTCTGAGCACTGTTTGAGCTTTTTCGTTATAAAATTATGTTATTTATTATTAAATTATTATTATTAAATTATTATTATTTTTATTATTAAATTATTATTATTTATTATTAAAGTTATGTTATTTTTCAAAGTTATAAAGTTATAAGGTTATACATTTATAAAGTTATAAGGTTATAAAGTTATAAAGTTACGTTAAAAAGTTGTGTTTTCTTTATTAGACCGGGAACTTATCAGTCCATGTGTTAGATTTCAAGCATTAAATAAATTTCGAATTAAATAAATTTTAGAAAATTTCCATTTATTTAAATGTAACTAATTAAATTAGTATTTACAGGGATTTTGTAGCCTATTTACAATTCTAGTCAAATAATTTCTTTAGGATATTGTTTTTAGCATTTTATAGAGTTAGGAAATGTACAAAAGTCTTACATATACACATAAAAATATTTCAGAACTGAAACTTTCGACTGAATGTCTTTCAACATAAATAATAATAATAATAATAATAATAGTAATAATGAGCAGTTACGATTGGAAAAAAAATATTCATTAAAAAATATTTTTGCTTTTTACAGCGAATAATGCTTTTGAAAAATGATAAAGTAAAAAGTGTCTAGAACTCATTACTGCCAATAGATGTGTTAAATGAATTTTATAACAAAGTTCTTTTAATGATACTGTAAAGTACCGTCGGTGTTTAAAGGGTTAAACCTGCATCTACAAAATATTAGACTGCAGTGCGAAATCCGTGCACGTTATATATTATTTCTGATGTCAACATCCCTTTTTCTTTGCACATACAAACTCACAACGATGAATGAAGTATAATACGGAAGGTTTTGGAACGGACTTTTGACGTAGCACACTCTCAATTCATTAAAACATTCAGTTTGATTAAAAATTCCGGTAAAATTTCAAAATAATGAGAAAAGGTACCATCAAATAATTTCAAAGACTGCAGCTGGAAAGCCTCGAACAGGAGCATTGGTTCGTAATATTAAAAATGTAATGGCGAAAAAATTTGGCGCATTTTTTGTAAAATGTACACCTATACCCCCGCCCCCAGCGGTAAAGCGATGTGTCATGTCAATATTGTCATTATAGGCTAAGGTGTAGAAAAAAAGTAGCATTAGATCTGTATAACTTTAAAATATTAGAAATAAATATAAATAAAGCTAAAATATTAGGAAAAAATATTAAAATATTAGAAAGCTAAAATTCATCTTTAAAAATAAAAATTTTAAATTACACCTAATGTGTTTTATTACTTAAAATATGATAAGAAAAAATGTTAAATTACTTTAATATTATTCAATGTCAGTTACTCTAAGCACTTTAAGCTATACACATAACCATCATCAGGGATAAAATACAAACTGTTATTTCGAAGAAGCGGATATTTTGAAAGTAAGGCGTTGGTAATAACAGTTTGTATTATATCCCTGATGATGGTTATGTGTATAGCTGAAAGTGCTTATCGCAACTGACATTGAATAATATTAATGTAGTTTAAGATCTTTTTTGCAGTTTTATCATCTTTTAAGTAATGATATGACATTAAGTGTAATTTTAATTAGAAACAAAGTCCTATTTGCACCACGTGATTTTCTGTCTCAGAAATGTGTAGGCCACGTTTGGACAGCTGCCAAAAAACTAGTTGTTACATTTTATGTCTCATACATCACTCTAAGTATGTGGCAGTGTACCTGGCTATTCTTTTATAAGGATGCTGTAGTGGGCAAGTGAGGTTTTTTCATTTTGCGAGCGATCGTGTTATCCTGAATCGCTAATATTCGTGCATGAATGAGGAATCTAGCCTGTCTTTCTTTAAGTTTTCAAAGTACGAATGAATCTATGGTTTTGATTGTCACGGTTATTTTTCAAAGTTATGTTAATGAAGTTACTGTAGTTGTGTAGTGGCTATAAATAGTAATATTTTAATACGACACTTAAGATTTCTCATGGGTATCACCGTATAAGGTACTCTAGTTAGTAGGTAATATACAATGTATCGTGGGGTAAGCCTTCTTCCGAGCTTGATGTACTGCAGTACTGTACTTCTGTGTACTGCAGTGAAGTACTTCTTTTATAAGAATACTGTGAAGCACTTTTTTTATAAGAATACTGTAGTGAACAAGTGACTTTTTTTTTATTTTGCGTGCGATCGTGTTGTCCTGAATCGCTAATATTCGTGTGTGAATGAGGAATCTATCCTGTCTTTCTTTAAGTTTAGAAAGTACGAATGAATCTATAGTTTCTATTGACACGGTTAAGTATCTGTTTCGGACGTGGAAAACGAAATTAGTACTCCAATGCTGGGCTGTTGGTAATAAGTTGTGTTTTTATCTATTTAGAAAAAATATCATATTTAGGATCATGGAGTTATGGAGGATGATGTTTAGTTATATTAAGTGAGACTTACTCTTCTATATAAAGAAGAATTTGTTTTAGAAACATTGTCTAGTGAAATGCTTGAATTGTAGCGAATTGGGGAAAGATTTCTACCCCTGTTTGGTTTTGTTTGTTTATCACGCGTGCTTGGAGTCATTTAAGTTGAATTTGTTTACTGCACTGCTCTTACTTTTCTTAAAAAGAATTAATAAACTGTTGTTTTTGTTGTTACATTGGTATCATATCATCTTTTCCAGCTAAGAGCCCTGAAACGGTTGTTACAAATGGAGTCCGAACAAATTTCGAATGTAAACTGTTTTACATTATACATAGAGTTTATTTTAATTATGTGGAGGATATAACTGATTTCAGCACACTCCTGGAAGAGTATATGTAATATAACAAGGTTTTTGATTTAAAAAAAAATATATTTTTTTCTAAAGTTGATTACAAAGCAATGCTTTACTGTGGCTTGAGAATATGGGGAAGTTTTTATCACTGATCAGTCAAAGCTGTGGAGGTGTTTCGAGTCCAAGTGTCTTCTGGCCGTTTCGGAAGGAAATAAGCATAATACCATTGCGTCGTTTTTTTGCAGATGACCCATAATTCTCCTCCCGTGTAAAGATGCATGGCAAGAAGAATAAATTAACAGATGATTTCCATGGAATGTTTTTATTCTAAGAGAAAGAGAGTTGAAAGTTTGAGGTGGCCCCCTCGGCACTCAGAACGTAGTTCACATCATCAAAAATTCCGATCCTCTCCATACCAGAGATAAAAAGGATATGCCGTAATTTTACAATACATTCTCGCCGATGCTTTGTTTTCCACACCAAATATACATGTGTATTGCACATTTTTCGCCAGAAAGAATTTCGGACAGTTAGGCATGTGGCATATTAATTTACAGGGGGGAAAGGAATTAAAGGAGTGCCATTGCCTGGCTACTTATTGCTATTTTCGTAATTTTTGAGCAGCAACCCAATTAATGTTATGAGAAAAAGTTAAATGTGGCTTTCTGTATATGAATCATATGATAAGCATATAGAATTTTGGCAGCTGGGAATTAATTAAAAATAGCATTTACATTGAAACCAGGAAGTTAATATTCTGCTTGGTCAAAAGCGTAAATGTAAAAACGTTTTGTAAGTTTTCCAGACAGAAACCAAAGTTTGAAAGCAATGTGGCGGTAATTTAAAGTGTTTATTTCTAGTTATATGTTAATGGTAAATATTTTAATATAATTTTTTATTGCATTAAGATATATATGTACTTTGAGGCTATGGTGCGTATTCAAGCTTTGTGCCAAAATTTTCTGTTTAAAAAAAAGAAAAAAAATCTCTTTTATTTCAGATTGTTGATTAAAAAAATTTCATATTCAAAATTTAATTTCCCCAATGTTATTATATAATATGATATGGTCTGGTATAAATTTTATTTACTGTTTGTGTGCATAAAAAGAAGAAAAAATAATAAACGTTGAGTATGTTTATGGTTTAAACATTTGAAAGATATACCCAATTATACTGTAATTGTGTCCCCTTTTTCCTCAATTAATATTCAAAGGTACAATAACATGGTGACTGAACATCAGTTAATCATGAAAATAAAATTTTAACTAGTATATGTGCATTTATATGTTTTGTTATATATTATATTTTGCTTAAATTTGAAAGATTTTGTTGCTTTTTGAACAAAATGAATGCAATGTATATGGACACCGAATTTTTCTGCGATACTGTCATATGTCCATTCAAACTTTTATAGATATGCCATATTCACTCTTATCTTCGTTCATTTAAAAAAAAAACATTCTTGTACTTCATATATATTTTTAGGTCTTCTCATAGACAACATTTAAAATTTTAATGTCTTGTTACAGTCTGTTTACATTTTACAAAGATTTGTTTTTAAAATTTGGTTAAAGATTTCAAGCATACTTTTAATATTTCATGCATTCTTATAATTCTTGATTAAACGAGATTATACTTCTACTTCATCGAATAATTCTAAATTCCACTTTTAATTTCTGTGTTTCATTTTTAAGTGCAAGTATGTCTTTAGTTAATTGATTTCTGCAGAATTAGTCAGTGATTGTTTTCATATTGGATTATACTGAGTGATCATTGAATATGGTTTGGTGTGAAATATTTCTTACATTTTTAAAATTTTGATATCACATATTATCATTTTTACTTTATTGTTTAAATTTTTATTCTAATTTTACAATTCAGATATTTTTCTATTTTTAACATTGTATATTGTATGACATTTCACTTTGCTATGTCAGTTCGATTCATTTTATTCTTACCTACAGTTACTCATTTCCTTTTATAATTTTTGAAATGTCAACAGTTTCACACGCCTTAGTTTATTTGGGCGTGACATTTAGTTCTACTGTCGTACTCAGTCGTATTTTTCCAGAATTTTTCTACTATTTCTTTCAACAAGAGGTATTTTGTGAGTATTCGCTGATATTTGAATTACACAGTTGTACAAGGGTTATTTACATTTTGTTTCATTTCAAGTACTAGTGGATATTTGCGCGATCCTTCTTTTTGTACATTCTTGCACGCAGACTTGTATTACATAGACGTACAACGTTTTTTTCTTATACAAAGTTTTTACAAAGTTTTTCACCTATGAGTTGTGCATGTGAGATTGTTATTTTCACACACATTTATTTAAATTTTTCCTTTTTCTATATACACTTTTCTTTTCAACTGCAGGTTTATGTAACAGGTTCACATACATTTTTCTATATAAAACATTTTCCTCCTCGTTTATATATCAATTCACATTTTTATTGTATTTTTTGCAAATTTTTTCACATTTTTTCCACACTTGTTTTGGAATTTCTTTACATATTTATGGTGTATAAAGTTCAACGACAAATTTTTCTTTTCTTCGATTCTGTATTTGCACACGTTTCTAGTTAGTTCACTGAGTTCTGGTCTCCTTTTGTAGCCAGAAAATTGGTTCATAGCGGTCTCGTCTCCTTTTGTAGCCAGAAAAATAGATTCATAGAATTCATATTGGTTCATAGAATTCTGACTCCTTTGTAGTCCGAAATTTCGTTCATAGAGCCTGGTCTCCTTTGTAGCCAGTAGATGTGATCATAGGATCTGGTCTCCTTCTGTAGCCAGAAAAATGTTCACAGTAAATAAAAATATCGTTCATTGTATCTGGCATCTTTTTGTAGCCAGAGTTTTTTCTTTTCTTCTTCATTTTACACACATACACCTTTTGTTGTACTTAAAATTTCTAGGCAGAAATGGTTATTTTGGGTACATTCTACATACTGTTAAAATCTTTATTGCAATTTTCGTATTTAAAAAAAAAATCTTGCATTTTATCATACTTAAATTTATTCTACCAACTATTATTTTTAGAGAATTGACATTTTCTGCTCATTTTCTTCGACGTGTAACAAGACTAGTTAATTTTCTCTTATATTTTTGCAATATATTAAAAAAAATAATTAATTATTACAATATTAATTGTCCTGTTATTGTTAATTTTTCCTTTTGGGTCTTATTTCATGTACTTTTCTTATGTAGATCATTATAACATGTTTGTAGTGTTAAAATCGCAGTGTTTAAAAAAAAATTATATACACACAGATTTAACATGCACCTATCAATGCCACTTGTATCATTGTCGATATGTTGGTAAATATTTTTCATATCAATCTTCACAATATTTTCTTTTAACGCATTTTCAGGTATTCCAAGCCCATTCTTATAATTTAGGTCCTCGAACATAATAAAATATGAATATTTATGTAAAATTTTTCTGTTTGTCAAGTTCATGAATGCCCCTTAATCATGGTACAGGTGTATTTATGCCTATTTGGTTTGTAGAATTGTAGTATTATTTTTTTGTTTTTATGTGACATGGCTGGACCATTTTTATGTTTTATACTGCAGTGCTGCAAGACTTATATATAATTGACAAATTTTAAGATTTTCCTTGCATAGTACTTCTAATTTAAATTTAACAATTTGATTTTAAAAAAATTCAGTGTTTATTTTTTGGATTGGTAAGTAATTATTTGGTATATATGTGATTTTCATGAAGTACTCCATATTTTACACTTACACAAATGCTTTGTGCAAGCTTTTCATATGCAAAGGTTGTCAAGATTCCTTCATATGGTCGACGATAAGTCTTGCATAGATCTCATTTTCTTCTTTTACACATGTACTTTATTGTATCACAAAAAAAATAATAAGCTTACCTTTTCACTTCTCTTTGGCATTTTAAATTTCATTTGTTCACATAGCTTTATTTTTAAATTCAAATAATAGTCTTTAAATTTTATTGTTAAAAAAATTATAAATTTTATTTAATTTTCCATATTTACAAATGTTACTTTTGCTCACGTTGACAGGATTTTTTTTAAGGTTAGGTGTATAGTTGCAACATGTACAACAATTTCATTGGCTATACAATTTTATACCTCAAGAAGATATTTCAGATTAACATATCTAATTAAATATCTAATTATTTATGACTAGTTTTTTTTTTTTTTTTTTTTTTTTTTTTTTAAGCATTATCAGAGTTACTCTTTGCATTTCTATCAAACACAATCAAAGTTTGTATTTTCATTTTAAAGCTTTCATGGCAATTGACAGTATCCAGTAAAAATTGTATAGTTTTTCAATATCAAAATACAGTGTCCATTTTTTTCTCTAGTTGAATGTAAATGTAGGTATGTGTTTTATTTCTGTACACAGTATTTAGTACAGGTGCATATTTTTCTTTTTTCTTTTACATTTTTATATGTTATATTAAAAATAGATATTTTATTCATATGCTGATTTTAAGATTTTATCAGCACTTCAAAATATTATTTTGTGTTGATGACTAAAAAAAACTTTAATATGAAGGCCAAACAATTGCCTAATCAAAATAGCCTGCAGGTAAATTTTTTATCATGATCATGTATAATAACAATTGCTAGCATTATATATATTTATGTGTACACCTTAAAAATATATATAGCATTATTATGTATTGGTCATTTCCTTTATCCGTCTTTTATGACGTGTTTTTATTAAAATAAAAGGAAACTGTTAATTGTGTCTGCATTTTGGAACTGTTATGGCTATACGTATATATTGTATAAGCAGACAAGACATTTGAATTTGGTATACCTTGCACAACAAAGTGCAAAATTTTTTTTAATCAAGTACTTGTTTATATTTTTATATGATTTTTATGTGTTTATTACTTATTTTTGTATGGTGGTCTCCCAGGCTTTGAAATGTTTGTTTTATGGATATTACAGCTTGTTTTCAGTGTGTGCACATGAGTATCGCAACAAGGTCAGTATTTTTTTTTCATATGAAGGGGGAGTATATGTATATGATGAAGATCATATACATATTTTCTTTATTATTCAAAATTTATAGTTCTCTTATGTTTCCTAAAGATTAATTAGATTTTTATTTAAACCCTTTCCATTTTAAAGATTAAAAGCAATTGCATTTCATCAAATACATTAGCGTTTCTTTTCTATCATTTTTATGTCTGGCTTCTAACCGCAAAAATGATCTTCCTTTTCTGCATAAATGCAGCTGCAAAATTATTCAATATGTACGTTAGATATTTTCATTATCCTTTCAAACTTTGGTTTCTGTCTGGAAAACTTAATGATAAATTCAAAACATTTTTACATTTACGCTTTTGACCAAGCAGAATATTAACTTCCTGGTTTCAATGTAAATGCTATTTTTAATTAATTCCCAGCTGCCAAAATTCTATATGCTTATCATATAATTCATATACAGAAAGCCACATTTAACTTTTTCTCATAACATTAATTGGGTTGCTGCTCAAAAATTACGAAAATAGCAATAAGTAGCCAGGCATGGCACTCCTTTAATTCCTTTCCCCCCTGTAAATTAATATGCCACATGCCTAACTGTCCGAAATTCTTTCTGGCGAAAAATGTGCAATACACATGTATATTTGGTGTGGAAAACAAAGCATCGGCGAGAATGTATTGTAAAATTACGGCATATCCTTTTTATCTCTGGTCTGGAGAAGATCGGAATTTTTGATGATGTGAACTACGTTCTGAGTGCCGAGGGGGCCACCTCAAACTTTCAACTCTCTTTCTCTTAAAATAAAATATTCCATGGAAATCATCTGTTAATTTATTCTTCTTGCCATGCATCTTTACACGGGAGGAGAACTATGGGTCATCTGCAAAAAACGACGCAATGGTATTATGCTTATTTCCTTCCGAAACGGCCAGAAGACATTTAGACTCGAAACACCGCCACAAAAGCGTTACGAACAAACAATTGACGAATTGAAAAATGATTTCCTATTTGTACGTGATGAAATTGTCCTTGTAAGGAATTTTATCGTAATGGACTAATTGTTTTGGAAATAGTATCCAAATTGGATTAAACTTTGATTAAAAACTTGGATTAAAAAATTGATTTAAAGTTTAACTTTTGAATACCTTCTTCCCAACTCTTGTTACCTTTATTCCGTGAGGTAATACAGGACTATGTTGAAATGCTTCAAACAAAAAATTCAGATTAACTTTAAGAGTTTTTACTAAAATATAAGAGTAGACATGACTCTGATCGTGGTGGAGTGTCAGGTAGTCTAGGACAGATGGGGACTCACAGTAATGAATTTAATTCTGCCCCTTCACGTAAGTTAAGAAATGAGAATAACGGAAATAGTTTCCGGAGAAGGGATAGAGTGTTTGGACATGGTAATCGAAATGGGTGTAGGAAGGGTGGAAATAGTAATTATTAAAAGGGTCATTGTAATGGGAATAATTTTAGAGGAAATTTTGGAAATGATCGTAGATGCAATGATAAGAATAGATACTCATTTTCTAATTCATTTGGCAGAAATAGAGTAAGGTAGGAACTCTCCATCCCCCTTCTCGTTTAAGACAACTGAATGTAGTTGAATGTAATGAGAGTAGATGTCAGGAGAGTGAGTAGATGTCAGGTTTGGAGACAATCTGGCAAAAATTCGGCCCGGTTAAACAGGTAACCGGCTGTAGTTCAGTCTTTTGTAGCTATTTAAATTGTAGAAAGTAGTCCGGGATTGCTATTTAAATTGTATAAGATCGTTCGGGGTATACCTTCTGTAGTTATTTAAAATGTAGAAGGTATACTACCTTCTGTAGTTGTCTAAAATACTGTTACTGTAAATCCAGTTGAACTTACTGAGTTTTTAATAGTATTGGATGGTATTGTGGTGAAATGTCTTTTTTATACGGGTGCTGAGCGCTGTTTCATTTCTTATTTCGTTTATAACAAGTATGTTTGGTATAAAAAATTAAACATTTCAATTTTACGGTTTAGTTGGTTAAAGTTTCAATATGTATAATTAGATTTTTAGCTAGAAGTTTGGTCTATTAAAACAGTATGGTGTTTCCGGGTGACTCAGGAGCTACGTGGAAGTTCCACAGTTTGTGTCGATTTTATGAGGGATAGGTGAATATGTCTTGTTTTCTTTTCGAAAACTTTGACTGTTAATCGGAATTAGAGTCATTATCCTCTTTTATTAATTTAAAGGAGAGTGATCTTGGTGAGGATGAGAAAAAGAGGTTTCAAAAGTTTATAGGGGAATATAATGAAATTTTAACAGATAAGCCGGGGCTTAATCATGTCACATGGCAATAATGGTGATGCCACGATTGTGGTGAAACAAACTGTATAAGTATAGCCAGGTTAAACAAAGTATCATAGGCAACAATATTGAAAATGTTGGATATTATAAAACCTATTGATTCCTCACTTTGCTCACCGGTAGTTTTGTATCGAAAGAATAACGGCGAAAATCTTATTGATCTTACGGTATGGAGATTTGCGATTGATTATTGAAAGTTGAATGTTATTACCCAATATCCCCAGTATTCATTCTCAGTAATAGGCGAAATATAGGCAAATATAACGAATACTAATTTTGTGTCCATCCTAGATTTAAACTCAGGATGTTTTCAATTTTCAATAAACCATAGGATACAGCTAAAATGGTTGTTTCTTCTTTAAACGAATGAGTTTCTGGCTACGTAGTGCCCTTCTAGTTTTCAGAAAATGATTAATGCTTTCCTTAAATCCTTGTTATAGATATGGGTTTTGTTCTATTTGCACAATATTATTATAATGGCAACTACTTTTGAGAAACATTTGCAGTTGTTACTTTATGTATTTAATTTATTACACTGCTGGCCAACAATTAAGGGACAGTGACCGGACGCTTTCCCTTTTTACACGGTTTGTCAAATATCTGCTGAAATTCTTGACGCATTGTCCTTGAACTACGAGGACGTAAAACACATGTTTGACTTCAAGAACAGTAGAAACAGTATAGTGCAATCAAAAGATTAATATATTAAATATTTGATGAGATATGGGCATTTGCATGAAATAATTTTTAGCTGCGCATGCGCGAACTATACCAAAGATTTTTTATTACGATTTGGTAGTCAATTCTATAGAGCAACTCATATAAAAAGACCAGTCAAATATCGTAAAAACTCAGAAAGACATCGTCAATATAGTGAGCTAATGACTAATTGGGGGAGGGGGAATTCTTTATCATCCAATTGGATTTTCACTTCAATTTGTCACTTCACTACCGCATTACCGATAACTTCCTGAGTTTTTACGATATTTGACTGGTCTTTTTATATGGGTTGCTCTATAGAATTGACTACCAAATCGTGATAAAAAAAATCTTTGGTACAGTTCGCACATGCACAGCTAAAAATTATTTCTTACAAATGCCCATATCTCATCAAATATTTAATATATTAATCTTTTGATTACACTATACTGTTCCTATTGTTCTTAAAGTCAAAGCTTTACATCTTCGATGTTCAAGGACAATTCGTCAGGAATTTTAATAGATATTCGACAAACCGTGTAAAAAGCGAAAGTGTCCGGTCACTGCCCCTTACTGTTTGGACCGCAATGTACATAATATAGGTTTAACAGTAAAATTAGCGAGATGCAAATTTTAACTGCTAAAATAACATGTTTTTGTGTGAAAATTCTCAAGATGGAATTAATATTTATTTCGAGAAAACTGCAGCTGTTACTTTCATGTCCCATACTAAAAATGGGTTGGGTTGGGTTGATTATTGACGGCCAATTATCTACACTAGGGATATAGGCCCGGGCGGAGTGCCCTTCGTGGGGGTCTTTCTAAGGGAACCTAATCCGTATTTACGCATGGATAAATCCACGGCTCGAAGAAAACCACGAAAACTCCGAACGATTAGACCGACGGGCGCGATTGGGATCGAACCCAGCACCTCCCGTCTACCAGCTTCGAGAGCATAACCTCTCAGCTACTACTAAAAATGGTAAACAAGTTACAAACTTTTTGGGCATGGTTCCCTGGTTTTCTAAATGTATTCCATATTTTTCTGAGTTATGTGCATTTTTGTACAGTCCGCACAACAAGAAATGTCCTTTATTAACATGTTCATCACGCGTATAATACATGTACTATGTTAGACGTCCGACCATTGAGGCGCGTATAGTACCAGTACGACATCGGGTTTTTCCCCTTCTCCCTGCATTTACACGGCTCCCTCACTACGTAGCAACTCGTTGATGGGTTCTTTGCATTCAATATTGGTTAAACTTTCAAACGAGACTTTCTGCCGACCGTTATCTATTTTTGTTCTTTTTAAATCAAAGATTATTTGATTTTTTTCGTTTTTTTTTTTAATTTTTAGGTTAGACTTTAAATTTAATTATAATATTTATAAACTATTTTCCTAATTTTCAATAAAATAAAAATTAACGGATTAAAAAAAAAATAAAAGCGTTAAAGGGGAAGAACTTGGATAATTATTAAACGCAATGAAAGTATTAAATAACAATACCAAATAATGTAAACATAAACAAATTAGTTACTTATCAGACTCTGTAACACTATTTAGTTGATTAAAAATATATTCAAATAAATGATATCAAAATGAATAAATGAGTACATTATCATAACTTTGATAAAAAATCATAAAATTCTGTAACTATACAGTGTCTCAAAAGTTTAGGAACAAAAGAAAAAATACATCATTTAACACTTTTACAGGATGATTTTATTAAAGGTATTTCTCCGGTTTTGGAAAATTTTAAATAATCGTACTTCCATTGAACCAATTAGTTTTTGAAATATTAAGAACTAGCTGATCCGCCCGGCGTTGCCCAGTCCCGTCAAAAAATAATACGAAACGCGAAATCACTCTAAAAATCGCTGCGCGAAACCGTTCCTCTGGTAACTCCTTGTCTTTCGGAATATAAATAGACAGATGGACCCCGAAGCGGAAATAAATTTAATACCCCCCACCCCCTCAAATGTTTGGATCATTTGATTCAAAGCGAATCAGTTTTTGGTCAAAATTAAAAAAAAAGGTTACCGTCGGATTTTCACAAAACTTGCATTTTCGGAATCAGAAAAATAAAATACGTACAGACAGCATGTTTCGATTCAATACCTCCAATACTTTTCTTAATACTCGAGGATGAGTGAAATTAAAGCTATTTCGTTATCTGAGATTATCAAATCGGTAACTTTCTTTTGTGGTTTCAGAAAAAATAGCCATTTTCGGCGCACGCGCAGAAAAATCTTTTAGTTCCACCGCCAAGGGAACTGTTCAGGGAACCGCCAAGGGAACCATTCTGTTCTAAACAAATTCTCCGACACGTGTTCCCGCTGCCTAGGATACCATGTATAGCAGACGTGCTACGCACGCGCTGCAAAATCTGTTAGTTCCAGTTTCCACGACCAGGTGGAGCCTTCTGTTTTAATAAATCCCTTTCCGAACGAAACTCTGGCTGTTCCCGCTGTTTACGGTACCGTGTAGAAGGCGTGCTCTGCATTCGCGAAAAATCTGTTAGTTCCCCTTTCCACCGCCAGGGGTATCAAATCCATGTCTTAATTAGCTATATCTTAATTGGTTCATGTGAAATTGAATGAACCGATTAACATTGAAATCGGGCACATAGAACCCGAGAAAATAATTCACCCCCCTGGATATTAATATTCATAAATGGTGGTAACCAAAGTCTCAAAAAATTATATTGAAGTTTATTTAGTACGTGAGAGACTTCGGAAGAATGTCAGAAAAGATTTCGTTTGAATCGGATCAAGATTAAATGTGACTGTAATCTTCTCAATTGTGTTTAATTCCGGGCTTAAAGCTGGCTAATCTAAAATGTTAATATTTTGATCTGAAAGCCACTATTTCATACTATGTGAATTGAGGATTGAAGCATTGCGGTGCTGAAATCTCCACCAACTTTGATCGGGACGACCTGAGATGTGATTAAATAGAAGTAGATGTTGTTCTAGTGTCTCTGGGGAGAAATGCCAGGCAAGTTTGACCAGTTACATATTGTAATATCTTTTTAAATGCTCAGTTTTATTTAACTACAGATGCAGCATAGAGAAAAGTGTTTTTTCGCTGCAAATAGTTTCTGCAATAATGCCAATTTAAATATTCTCTAGTTCTGTCAGTAAAAAAATGTAATCGATTAAAAGTTATTAAACTTTTGCTAAAAATTTAGATTATTATCGATGATTTAATGTATTCCATGATGTTTAAATGGCCAGTTTTCACCAAGTATCACAGAATTAATTAATTCTTTGTAAATTAAAACTCTATAATTAATTAGCTATCGGTACGGATTTTGTTTTTTTCGTACGATCATTCCAAGTGTAGTTATGGCTATTTTAGTCTCAGATCTGAAACCAGACGTGTGTATTTAAGTAACCGGAAGTGTGTATTTAACTTATAATGAGAAAGAAGATATTTACTAATATTGAGATTAAGGAAGGAAGGTCTAACATAAAAATCTGGAGATATGTAAGAACTTGTGATGAATATTTTTAATAGAGTTTTAAAAATAAAAACTTTAAATGCGTTTTCTGAAACTCTATTCTCGTAAACGTTCAGTTATGAAGACCGTTCTATCTTAAAAAATTATGGTAATATTTATATACATCTGATTGCCTGCAATTTGTGTAATGTTATGAGTGTAATGAACTATCAGTGTAAAAAATCATAAAATAAATTAGCAGGTTGTTGTATCGGGGGAGACTTGCACCATAAAATTTTTCAAAGAGTCGGATATTTTGTGACAAATAGAAAAAAAAATAAAAATACTATGTATGTTTAAATTTCAAATTTTCATAGAAATTAAACAAATCATCGTATCAGAGTCTGTTTATAATAAGACTTGTCAAAAAGTACAAGATTTTGTTGCAAAAAAAAAAAAAAATAGTTTAAAGCGTCCCAAAAGTCTGTTGTCATTTGCAACACTTATAAAAATGTAAAACAATTTCGCATCGTAGTGTGATTTCTAACACGATACTTGAAAAATAGTCGGATTTGTTGTTCTAAAAGTAGTTCAAAGAATATTTTAACTAAACTTTTTCGCCACAAAATATCCGACACTTTGATATATTTTAAGGTGTTAGCACTGAAATACGACGATTTGTTATATTGTTTATGAATTTTTGAATTGGGAACCAACTTATGGGAAACCCTGTACAATGAACTACATATGGAACAGATATTTATGACAAGTGTTTTCTGTTTCTGTATGATAAGCAGATAGGCTACCTCGAAATCCTTCATTTTATATGAGACATATAGAAATACTGAATCGCTCACAGAACATGTTTCCAATGTTTAAAATATCAAACACGCTTCTCTTTATTCCAAACTGGTAACGTTTTTACAAGTCTTCGTCTAATGTTTTTGTTCCACCTACGTGTTTCAATAAATTCATAAACCATAACGGCACGTTTTTCTTCTAGGAATTCTGAATGGCTGAGGCTGTAGTATTCTCTCCAATCGTAAATATACTGAACTAAAAAATTCAAACAATAGTTCTTTTTCTGTATTGAACTCTAAGTCTCGTATTTAATAAAAAGGGGAAAATGTATTGATAGAAACTACTAAAGTTTGTTTGTTGTAAGTATTTTCTTTAAAATAAGATCACTTATTATTTATTAAATCTGTTTTAAGTAAAATTAGCATGAACAAAAATATGTAAACTGCCTTATTGGATGGAGAATCCAAATTCGTCACCAAACTTCAGCAACACAAATATCTGACTGGAATTTACTGGCATCTAATATAAAATTATTTATTATTAGGGGACATTTTAATTGGTAGCGGATGTTTTAGGGATCAAGGGGAGTCAAAATTTGTGAAACATGTGTCCTTTTATTTACACGTGACCCCAGAGTGATTTGTAATATTTACTGGTACTTACACTGTCGTAAAGTGGGCAATCGGTTTTAAAATTTGCAATTTTGTTATATAAAAATATGATAACAAAAAGTGTACTGAATTTATTTACAAAAAAAATATAATGGATTCCTTTTCAAACACAACTATCGGATTAAGAAATATTTATTATTACTTCCAAAAAACGTTTTGTAAATTGAAGATTATATGTATAAAAGATACATTTATTCGCGAGCCAGGAATAGTTTTTAAATTTGTCAATAACTGCAATAAATAGAAAATGAAGAGTTACATAAATTAGGCATTTGTAACATGATTGAAATATTAGAAAACTAACATTATAGATAATATATTTTTACTTATTACGGATTTACAATAAAATTTCTTTTATTTTTTGTAATGTTTTTATTAATAAATTAATTTTGTCTATGTAAAATCCTTTATTATTATTATTTTTAATCTTTTTTATTTAAGTTTAAACATTTCCTAGAGAAGTCCTATTTTTTTTCACTTCTGACTTTTCTATCATTGTGAGAAATTTAGGACGGCTTCTTCAAAAACCTGTTGCTATTCTTATTGCTCATCTAAACATCGAATAATTTCAAATTTTCCATCATCGAATAGAAATATAAATGTATTTTTGATATTTGTGTGAATTTTTTTTTAAACTGTAGCTCTCGATTTTATGACGTTTTAAATAATTTTGAAGCATGATTTTTAACAATCTATCTCAACAATGAACATTTGCTTGCTTTAATAATGCCCACTGCACATAATAACTAGTGGCAGAGTCACCATGAGAGAGTCAATGGATCGATCACAACAAATAATAATAAAACAAGTGTGTAAGTGTGATCGAAGATCGCACAAAGGGTTTCGTTTAATATTCCTTTCAAAACAACTTCCTTTAATAAATCCAAATAAATTTCATTTTCCAAAGAGAGAAAAAAAAATCATGTTTTTTATAAAGTAAAAATTTACCGGTCTATTTTTCTCGTTTTTTTTTTTTTTTTTTTTTTTTTTTTTAATCTGAACCGGTCCGATAGCGGTTATACTGTATCATAATAATATCTGTCATGTGGACTAAATACGATATTAAAAAAAATCAGTTTAAAAATTAAACATGTTTTGTATAGGGACCTTCAAAATGATAGACGTCAGTTTAATTTTCTTTTTAATTCTCTAATGACGTCATATTAAGCTGCTTTCGTACACATATACTCATACTCCTTGTATTTTTGAGAAATGTTTGAAAATTTCCGTTTTATTACGAATAGGACGTCATATTAATATTTTTTTTCAATTGGTGAAACTTTTATTTCATTTTCATTTTTCAGATGGAAATCTTTCAATAGGAAATTAATTATTGTAGAAAGAATTCTATTGAGGATTTTTTATTGTTGGCAACTGCTATTACGAAAAATGTTTAAATTTAATAGGAAAAGACAGTTGGGTTTTTGGTTTTTTATCTCTATATATTAAAATAACACGATTTTTTCATATTTTATGTTTTTTAGCTTCATAATAGGTATTTAGCTACAAGTTCCCAAAATTTCATATCTGTAAATTAGATAGTTTCTGAGAACCGACACTGTGACGGACAGACAACGAAGCGGGTGTAATAGGGTTTCGTGAGATGAACGAAACCCTAAAAAGCAAATTAACCATACGGATTTGTTCATAATTTTCAACAGCAAATGCAATAACCTGTTCTAATTTTTGTTTTATCCAATATAGATGCTGTTAATACTTTTACTGTCTTATTTATGAATCGAAAAAAATCTGCGAAGTTTTTTTTATTAAAGGTTCAGCCTGTGAAAAGTTGCTTCTTTTTTCTGAAAACTATAACATCCAAATTAGAACCTTGAAATGTAACATTATCATTACAAACTGCATCTTTCCTTAAACTAATCTCTATTGATTCTCTTATTAGGGTCTTAAGGGGGTTAGAATATCTTGAAATGCTTTTTGCGTCTTTAAAATTAACTTTCGATCATATAATAATAATTAATTATTTAATTAAGAATTTTTAGATATAATTTAAGTAATAAATATTTTTCACATAAAAAACAATATTGTCTTTCTAATTAATTAATTTTCTTTAGGAATATTTCAGGAAATATCAAGCAGCACAGATGTATGTAGCAAATATCCTACGTTATTCGTAGAACTCTTTAAAAAAAACTTTCTAAAAGTCTAGAACAAAATGGTAAACTTCTGTTACTTATTTTCATTTAATCAGCGACTGGAATCAAAATTATTACTCCCTAAAGAAGTGTTGCTTAATTACCTCGCATTTAAGATTCGGTACCTTATAGAGCAGGTAAACTGACTGTTAAATTACGCTTTATGCATCTTAATTTTACTCACGTTAATTTCGCTAATGTATTAAAAAATAAGAACTAAAGAGTTTCTCTAATTAAAATGCTTCACCAATAAAGCTGTTTAATCTTTGGCATTATCTCTTAATCTAGTTTAGCGAAATTGATATTTTTGCTGTTTTTTCCTCTTTTATTCAATGTTGGTACTATTACATTTTTTTATAACATGCAAGATGAAAAGCTCGGCAAATAAAACTCGTAAAAACAAATTTATAAAAATAAATTTATAAAAATAAAATAAGAATTGTTTTCTAATATAATTACAAAGAAAGAAAAGCTATTGAACGTTTCAAATACATATCCTGAAAATAACGATAAAAAAATCACAGTTTTACTTAGAACTCAAATAGTATTTCTACAAAATACAAAAGTGTTTGCTTCAATATATTTTCAGTTATTCATAGTTACAAATAGGTTTCATGTTAGTAGTTACGTTTCAGATGATCAAGCGTTGCATGTTAAAATTAAAGTAAAAACATTTTTATTGCGATTAATTGTAAAATGCACGTAAAATACGTTAATACATTACTGGCGCACATAAAGATATTTAGTCGAAAAAGATGGCCAAAATTTGAATTGAAAATTTTAACCGACTAGAAATTATAACCTTTTTACTTATTAGTTCAATAGCACCGACATCATGTGAGAACCATCTTTTTAAATCATATCAGCAGTCTCCCGATTGCCAAATTTTGTCTCTAGTTCTGCATTAACTTACGTCAAATTATACCTTTTAACTATACGTTTTTATTAAAAAATACCATTACATCTGAACGATATTTTTTTAATAAAAACGGTTTTAAAATCTAGTTTTACACAGTGTTAAAAAGGTATCCTGTAATTATGGCCTATTTTGAAGAATCTGGAAAACCTCATATAAAGCAGGTAATTTTCAAAATAACTTTTGAAAATAATGCTAATAAATTTTGAAATGGCGTAATTTTTTTTAAATCGAAAACTAGGTTTCTCTTAGTAGTGATTATTGAGTCGTTCTTTACACTGAACATCTTTTTTCTCGCCGCTTGCCAAAGAACAGCATTTTCAAACTCTATTTTAAATGCTTCGTGTGTTGTGGAGTAAAAGTATTTGTGATAGAATTAAAAGAAAAAGGTATGTCCAACATTTTAAAATTATAATAAGGTATTTGAAGTTAATATTTATGCGATATTTTCTATTAATCTAAACGTGCCAAAAATACAATTGTAATCTAGATTTTTGCAAACATTAGTGTTTTAGGCACAGTGTCAGTATATGTTTAAAAGAAATTATTGCTCCAAAATATAATATATAACTTTAAAAAAAAGTATTATTGAAGAAGTATCTTCCGCATCTAACTGCTCTGTTTTCAAAATACATATTTAGTTTTAACATAACGTTGTTAGGTAAATACAGCAATATTACTAAGAATCTTATTTATTTTACAGAAACCGACGAAAATTTGAATGAAATTTATAGAAAATCTTAAGGAATCTGCTAGATGTTATCTAAGCAAAAGAGTAAATTACATAGAAAATTGTCTTTTGAAAATCATCCACTCCGATATCACCCAAGCTGGTGATCATCAAAATACAATTTTCTATGAAATTTATTTTCTTGTCCAGAAAATGCTCAAGACACTCCTTAAGATAGTCATAGTGTTTTCTTCTATAGATTTCATTAACATTTTCTTCGGTTTCTGCAACGAAAATAATATCCTTAGAAATATTTTTCTAATTACTTAATAACGTCGAGTTAAATATCGGGTTGTAACGAAAGTTTCCCGCCACAGCTAATATCGTCTGTGCAAACAGTTCACGTTGACGTGTTTGCTCATATTTGTCAAACGATTTTTGGCATTTGAAAGAAAGAGAGTTGTTTTCGAAAGCTATGTTGTGAAATCTGTAAAGAAAATATCGTTATCATTAAGTACAAGGTCTCTGAAATGGAACTATCATACTATCAGATTAGAACCACAATTTATTTCCAGTTCTGTTGCAAAAAGTCAGGTACAGAATGTCACCGAATCATGTGTACAGCTTTAGGTACTACTGTTGTATCATATGAAACTGTGAAGGTTTGGTACCGAATGTTCAAAAACAAGGACTGTGCCATTCAAAAAGCAGAGCGCTCTGGCCGGCCTACAAATGTTGATGAGGCCCATCTGCGAGAATTTGTGGAAGAAGATCAGTATGGAACCAGTCGCGCTATGCATCGCATAAACTTGACGTACAAGTTCAGTCGCTGGATGCCGCATGAGCTGATTCAAGCATACAAGGTCAGACGTGTTCGGGCGTGACCTACGTTATACATGGCCTCACCATGACTCTTATGACGTCACAGAGACTGGATCATCTTTACACGGCAAGATGAAGCCCGAATAACGAAATACACGGTTTTGGGATGGACACAACTAAAAAGTTTACAAATATACTACAGGTTTTTTTTTTTTTTTTTTATCTCTTAAATTTATTAATGGCGATTTACAAGTAATCCCATGTGTTGGTTACTAGATAGCAGATTAAACAAATTAGATATATTGTTTACATTTTTTCAATTTAGCAGCATCTGATAATACTTTAAAAGGTACAGCTGTCTCATATGCTGCGGGGTTGGCGCTATTTTTGTTTTGAGCAATTTTGACGAGAAAAATCCCGCTTTCGGGTACCTGTTAGACCTAGCTTGCTTAGCAGCTTGTTAGTTTCATTTTATTATGAAACAGTTTATTTTATTATAAAACACACAAATTATTTTATTATAAAACATACACAATGATTAATTTATAGTAAAATACACAATGTTTAATTTAATATAAAACACACGCAAATTGCTCTAACAGGTTGCCATACCAAAACGAAATCTAGCCAATGTCGCCGGGTTATATTTTTATATTGTATTTGGTACTTTTCCGTTATACGGACATCATTGTCGCCAAGCATACATTTACATACATTTAATACATACATTTACATACATTTATATCATACATTTACATACATTTACATAAATACATTTATATACATTTACATACATTTACATACATTCACATACATACATACATTTACATATATTATGCATTAGCATACATTTTGGCATGGTGCCCGCATAACGGAAAAGTACCTTGTATTTTTATATTTTTATATTATTTTCATATATATTTTTATTACACATATTTTTTTACAAAATTTAGGCTGTTAAAGACCAACTCGTTTATTTAATAATTTACAGTAATATTTCCTAAAAAACGATATGCAATATACTAAAACTATACCTGAAAAAATAGTAATGCAGGTTCTATCGAAATTCATTCAGCAGAATCTTTTAACAAGGCTAATGTTTCATAATCGGGTCCAATTGATTATAGAAATTTCCCCCTAATTCTATAACTAAGCAAATATAAATATATAATAACAAATAACTTTATAAATATAGATGTGTAACAAAATGTATATGACCTGTATATATTATGACATGTAACAAAAGTGAAAAATCATAAGAAGGTCAAAGGTTTATTTTGTTGATACAGTACATACAGCTTATGGAATTTTGCAAGATAAACAATAATGAATTATCGTATAACAGACTGTAAAGAATATTTTTTGAGCCATAATCAGAAATTTTGGTACTGTTTACGTATAGCGCACCCTGACAAATAATTACAAAACAAATGGTTAATACATTTGAACGTCACACTTTCATCAACTTTACCATGAACTTAAAACATTTTTTATAACATTCAGCTACTAATTACTGATCTGTAACACATATCTACGAAATAATCTCTCTAAAACTATCACTCATTCACATTTTCAATAACAGATTTTGCTTTGCTCATTTCCGGTTTTCGGTATTATAAATACAATACGTAAAAGAGCGATAAAATAATTATTTTGTCTGTGCACAATACTAACTTCCATCTCAAAACTACAATTGAAAGCAAACTCGCTGAAAAATGTTTTGTTCCGCCACAAAATCTCGGAATAAACAAATCAAAGTGTCTATTTCCCTTAGTATAAAACCGAATTTAATTGCAATTGCGCTATGAGGATACATCTAAAGTCTGTTTTAAGAAACTATTACGCATGCATTGAAAGCAATTTTAAATTGCAAATTATTGCCAATTAACTGTATGAATATAATAATACTTTATACATATAGTAGATGATGATGACATTATTTCTGTAATCGGATTCGTTGTCAAGCTTTCGTTTCAGGAAAAAAACAACGTAGACGAAAACTTTGCTACAAACAATTCCTTAATTTAATAGTAATATAATAGAAATAATGATAATAACGAAAAGCTTTAGAAACTTACCTTGCTTTACAGAAAGCAATACAATTTTCAAAGCTTTATTTCATCGATAAGACGTGCTTTTAAATGTAAACACACATTTCATTACGTAAAAGCCTATTCAAATATTTGTTTTCTGTTCTCTGAGAAGTTTGATCCAATAATCATGACGTCATTACCCTGACGTCAAACCGTGAGCGGGCCATGTATAACGTAGGTCACGGTTCGGGCCTGCACTAATCTGCTCGAATATCAACGCAAGGACAAAATTCTGGACCGGATCATTACTTGTGACGGAAAGTGGATTTACTTCAACAACACAAGCCGAAAAGGGGGTTGGTTTGCGTCCGGTGAGCCCGTCGGCAGCATCGCAAGCGCAATTTGACTAACAAAAATATAATGCTTTGTATCTGGTGAGATTGCCGTGGTATTATTCACAAAGAATATCTGGAAAAAGGTAAAACCATAGACAGTAAGGTGTACAGCGAGATGTTAGTCCATGTTGACGCTGCTATCAAGGCGAAACTTCAAAATGAGTTCCGGCGCAAGAAGGTAATGTTTCATCAAGATAATGCTAGGCCATATGTGTCTACATTCACCGGCTGGACTCTATGGACTCGAATGGGATATTTTGCCACACCCATCATATAGCCCAACATCGCTTCCTTGGATTTCTACCTTTTTTCACACCTGCAGCAACATCTTTCTAGTGCTATCTTTAATTCTGCACAGGACGTCCAAAATGAGGTTGATCTATTTTTGGACTCCCGGCCTCCAAGTTTCTGGCCCGAATGGTTTGAAAAACTACCAAAACGTTAGCAGGGTGATGATTACCACTGCTTTCATGTTTTTTTAAAAACTTTATTAAGAACTTTTTTTTGGTGGAAAACTTTTGTTACAACCTGATATAAACATCTATGTTTAAAATAGGGTAGTCAGATGCGGAAACTTTTTCTTCAACAATTCTTTGTTTAAGTTCCATATTATGCTTCGAAGGAATAACTTCTTTAGCCACATACTGACACTGTGAATAAAACACGATTGTTTGCAAAATATCTGTATTAATTGTAGTTAAAATAACTTTAACAATAAAAGAAAATTCGAAACGAAAGATTCGTCTTTGTTAATTCACTATAAGAAAAACATTTTTCCATGAAAAATGACTTTAACCTATACGTTACTAAAATAGACGTAAGATAAAAATAAATGTACAAAATATCTTAAAAGCTTTCAAACATAAGATCTTAGTAGTACATGCCTCCCCTAGCGCTTTCGGCTCCAAACTAAGCCATTATCAAGGATATTCGACCAGTGGAAACCACAGCACAGATGTTGTTCAAGACCAGAACTTAAAGGGACAAGAAATGATAAATAAAATATGGTCGCCCGAAAGTGTCATGATTTGTGTTTCCCCCTCACCAACAATGGGTTCATCCGCCGGGGCATCCGAAAGCGCTAGGAGAGTTATGTACTACTAAGATCTTATGTTTTTTTTATAGTAAAATTGTAGTTTTTGGGCATGTATAATTTAATAGAAATTATTGTATAAATATTAACTTAAATTGTATTATAATAATTTTTTAATATAGTACATAGCCTGCTCTTTAAATTATATTGTAAATAACACACACACTCCACAACACACAAAGAGGCTAAATTAGAGTTAGTAAATGTCGTTCTTTGGAAAGTGCCGAAAAATAAAACGTCTTTTTTCAGTGCAAATTACGACTGAATAATAACTACTAAGATAGCTACCGTGCTGATATGAGTTTAAAACGATGGCCCTCGCGTGATGTCAGGTCTATTGAATTAGTAAGTAACAAGGTTTAGTTTCTGGTCAGTTTGAATCTTTTGGCCAGATTTTTTCATTAAACACACCTGTGTGGGCATATGAATCGTACACAATTCACACTAGATTCGTTTACTGCATAGCGCGTATTTGTTTTACACAAGAAGTCGTATTTCATAAATATGTTTCATACCAGAAATTTAAATTAGTAAACGATATCAAATAATATTATTTATAGATATAATATATATCGTTAATTAAAATTTGTGTTCAATATAGGCATCTGATAGGAAAGTCTTGAAAATTGCTGTGGATCTTAGAAAGCGTTGGCTCGGGTACAATGACTATAGTTTGTTACTTGGCACCATATTTTGTCCAAACCAACTCATTAACGCTTTTAACAATATCATTTCATGGGGATATGATAGTTCTTTCGGCAAACCATAAAAAATTCTGATGTAATATAGAGCTTATTTCAGGATAAACAGCCGTGACCAGATATTGTATGGTAAATTAGAATTTCGTTTCCCAATTTGAGTAACTGATTAGAGAACCTATTACTTATACCTCCAAATAACATAGAGCTCATATTTAATGTGCGTGATAACTGTTTAATATGCGGTCATATATAAGAACGTTTGACGCAGGCATTTATACTTAGTCTGCGTGAGTTATTCTTGGAATCACTGGCAATGTTTGTCTAAAACTGTCTCTGGTAAACAGAACTGTTACATCACCCATTAACCTGTTGTCATTTCTGAGATATTTTAGAGTACGATCGCATGCTTCCACTGATATTTTATATGACATAGTGCTTTCATCCTACAGAATTAATGACAACTTTTCTAATATTTTTGCTGTGTAATTCTGTTTAGATATGTTACATATAGTAGAATTATTCGAAAGAATATTAAGTGAGCTGCTTTCCCTCCATTAAGTAATGTTGCCGCTAATCTAGATGAGGTACCTGCTATCGCAATAAAATCTTCTGAGCCAAATTCCACCAGCAACACATTTATGACAGAAGTTTTGCCAGTTCCTCCGAGTGCAAGTTTGTTTCTGATTTGGATTCAATAAATGTGTTTGATTTACAGCTAGTAATTTCAGTTCTTATTTATTATACAATCCGAATTCATTCGACTTTCGAAGTAACATTAATATTATCGGTCAGGTGCAGACCCACACTCTTATACTTTTGCTTGAAATGGATTGTACTTGCATTTCAAAATCCATTATTGCTGCATTGAATACCTCGTCATTCTGACTAAGATCAGGTAGATTTTAGTTTCGCTGCTTGCGACGCAAAATATTTTCAGCCCTGCTTCCTCCGTGGGAATTCATTACAATAGTGCATTTAACAATTGACAAAAATTGAGTGTTATGGAAAACAATGTTCTTACAGAGGTTGCACTTCGACAAATGGAAACTCGTTTGAGGGTTTCTTTCCAATGAGAGCCACCTTCTTGCAATATTAGAGCCTTAAATGCTGATTATTAAGCATTATAAACTGCACCATCAACAGTTTGTAGGCTTTCAAAAGAAGTCGACTCTCTAAATTTGTTAAGCACAGGACTTAATTTGTAACAAAATAAGCACCAGAGTTGTAATAGTCTGTATTAATAACAACCGTAGTGTCCCGCCCGTCCCCTCGACTCGCATATTTATATTTCATATACAAAAATTAAAGAAATTTCGTCTTCAGCAAAAGACATTTTTTAATAAATTTTGGGTTTATCTATATGCATTTATATATACTAAAATCTAATGAATGAACAGAGCAAAAAGATTAAAATCAGGAGTGGGGGATTTTCAGAAAATCCTTCTCACCAAAAAATTATTTGTAGCAACTCACAAAACGCAACACACAGCACTGTTTCAGTGGGTTTCGATGCGCAATATTTATAAGCTCTGGTGGGTTCCAATTAATATTCAGATATTTTCTAAAAATAAAGAAGTACTGGAAGTGCGCTCATGTGAGCTTTGATGCAAAATAAGCACCACGTTGAGTTAAAAAGTTGATCAGAAAGAATATTTTACAAACATGAACAAAAAGCAGTAGATAGCGTAACAGACCATGAGTAATAGCGACAGATTTCTTGTGACTAATTATGACACTTCTCGTTGCCTTTCAGAAATCATTGAGACAGAAGACCATTGAGTCTGGACTTGCAAGCACTGGTTAGACGTAAGTTCCTACGTGTACGACACGCTGCGTCACATATGTAAGCGCTTTGGTAGGAAATACGCAAAGGATTGGAAATGAGAGGGAACAACAAATTTAATTTACGATTCGGTTTTTCGGAAGCGCTGTTCTACTGTGCTCCAGAGGAGCACTGGTGAAGGAAAAGATTCAACTAAAAACATTCTGTATTATTTGGATGGACAGTTAAACGTGGCCGAGTGCATTACTTTTTTTAATTCCGGGATAGTCTTCAACTGGTGTGCCTTGTTTGCGACCTTATTTTCGAAAATATGCTATTAATCCTTGTGTAGTATGATGGCAAGTTACCATTTACGAAGAGAATGCACAGTTTAGATAAAGCTATGAGTGTCATTATATGGAAGATTTTGAAACCCTGTTGGCAGCAATTTTATCTGTAAAAAAGGCTGACCATTTTCTAGATGTAAGGGTAAGTGTCACAGAGTAAGACGAGTTGGCGATTTTTTTCGTGATTTCCGTTTAATTGTAACCCTATTCAGCTTGACTGCTTTTTCTGTTGTCATTTGCGCCAGTGCAAATTTTCGGCGTTCGCTATTTGATTTTTGAATCTTGATTAATATTTATTATTAAAATTACTCTTTGAAGATCAAATAGGTCATTATAATTCTTCAAAATGTAAGTTATGATTTATTTTCATGTTTATTTTTGTTCTTGTTTTTCAAGTTCCGTAATGCTTGAAATATTTTATAGTATATTCAGTGTTGACAGATTTTTGCCGAAACGTCATGTTAAGGCTCACTGTGGAGACGCGAAAAGTTTTTGGTTTCCATCTGTCTGTTTTCCGTAAAAATGGTCCGATTAGGTTGATTTTTAGTTGGTATGTTGGCCAGGTATCCAGAATTAGCTGTATAGCCTTTGGTTAAATTTGGTTCATTCATTCGGAAAATATAGAACATTTTTTTTAAGCCATAATGCTTTCCTATGGAGATGCAGACGATTTTTCAAATTTCATTTTTATCTGAAATGAAAATAGAATGTTTGCATAATGGATTTACACGTAAAATTATGAATGCTAAATTTTCGATATGGATTTCCAATACTTTTAAAATTTTGCGGATAAATTTAATAGAATTTAGACTTATTAATTGCTTAAAATATTTGAAAATGTTTTTTCATCTGTTCGAGAAATATAAACATCTTATTTTCATATTTTTTACAAATTTTAAAAGCGTTTATATTTACTTTCCACTTTAATTTATTCGTTGCTGATGAATACCTGCTTATTTTTTAAATTAAAAGAATAAGCAATTCATCAGAATTTTACACTATCATTGTATAACACCGTGTTTAATTTAATGTTTCTAATTTCTGGAACATTCGAAGAATTTTATATGCTTATAAATATGCATGCAATTGAAAAAATAATAATTGCGGATTGTACAATGTTAAATAATATCAAAAATAAGATTTAAATAACAAGCAGCAACAAGCAGTCGCCGTTTTTTTCCTTCCCTCATTTGTAGCCAAGAAAGCGATATATAGCCGTTATTAGAAACCTCGCTTCTGTTATGGGCGTAGTTTCTGCGTCATCCGCAGATATCGCCACTGTCTATGTGTAATCCCATGTTAAAGAAGTTACCATTGAAGTCTATGAGAGTTGATTCTCTGTTTAAATCTTCTTACTCTGTGGGTAAGTGTATTACAACTGGTGACATTTCATGGATGCAAAGGACATTCTCATCCACATACATTAAATACAATAATCCAACATGAAGTGAAAAAATAGCCAGAGCCGGGAATCGAACCTGGGTCCATAGCGTTCCGGCCTATCACTATAACCACTGAGCCACTCCGGCAGAGAGCACAATTTGCTTAACAAATTGAAAAACATATAAAGGTTTATAATTTATACACCTCTAGGATGGGGAAGACAAAATTGTAAGATGGTTGAAATTCAGTAATTAAAAAGGAAAAACAGACTGAAAAGGACATTCTCATCCACATACATTAAATACAATAATCCAACATGAAGTGAAAAAATAGCCAGAGCCGGGAATCGAACCTGGGTCCATAGCGTTCCGGCCTATCACTATAACCACTGAGCCACTCCGGCGGAGAGCACAATTTGCTTAACAAATTGAAAAACATATAAAGGTTTATAATTTATACACCTCTAGGATGGGGAAGACAAAATTGTAAGATGGTTGAAATTCAGTAATTAAAAAGGAAAAACAGACTGAAAAGGACATTCTCATCCACATACATTAAATACAATAATCCAACATGAAGTGAAAAAATAGCCAGAGCCGGGAATCGAACCTGGGTCCATAGCGTTCCGGCCTATCACTATAACCACTGAGCCACTCCGGCGGAGAGCACAATTTGCTTAACAAATTGAAAAACATATAAAGGTTTATAATTTATACACCTCTAGGATGGGGAAGACAAAATTGTAAGATGGTTGAAATTCAGTAATTAAAAAGGAAAAACAGACTGAAAAGGACATTCTCATCCACATACATTAAATACAATAATCCAACATGAAGTGAAAAAATAGCCAGAGCCGGGAATCGAACCTGGGTCCATAGCGTTCCGGCCTATCACTATAACCACTGAGCCACTCCGGCGGAGAGCACAATTTGCTTAACAAATTGAAAAACATATAAAGGTTTATAATTTATACACCTCTAGGATGGGGAAGACAAAATTGTAAGATGGTTGAAATTCAGTAATTAAAAAGGAAAAACAGACTGAAAAGGACATTCTCACCCACATACATTAAATACAATAATCCAACATGAAGTGAAAAAATAGCCAGAGCCGGGAATCGAACCTGGGTCCATAGCGTTCCGGCCTATCACTATAACCACTGAGCCACTCCGGCGGAGAGCACAATTTGCTTAACAAATTGAAAAACATATAAAGGTTTATAATTTATACACCTCTAGGATGGGGAAGACAAAATTGTAAGACGGTTGAAATTCAGTAATTAAAAAGGAAAAACAGACTGAAAAGGACATTCTCATCCACATACATTAAATACAATAATCCAACATGAAGTGAAAAAATAGCCAGAGCCGGGAATCGAACCTGGGTCCATAGCGTTCCGGCCTATCACTATAACCACTGAGCCACTCCGGCGGAGAGCACAATTTGCTTAACAAATTGAAAAACATATAAAGGTTTATAATTTATACACCTCTAGGATGGGGAAGACAAAATTGTAAGATGGTTGAAATTCAGTAATTAAAAAGGAAAAACAGACTGAAAAGGACATTCTCATCCACATACATTAAATACAATAATCCAACATGAAGTGAAAAAATAGCCAGAGCCGGGAATCGAACCTGGGTCCATAGCGTTCCGGCCTATCACTATAACCACTGAGCCACTCCGGCGGAGAGCACAATTTGCTTAACAAATTGAAAAACATATAAAGGTTTATAATTTATACACCTCTAGGATGGGGAAGACAAAATTGTAAGATGGTTGAAATTCAGTAATTAAAAAGGAAAAACAGACTGAAAAGGACATTCTCATCCACATACATTAAATACAATAATCCAACATGAAGTGAAAAAACAGCCAGAGCCGGGAATCGAACCTGGGTCCATAGCGTTCCGGCCTATCACTATAACCACTGAGCCACTCCGGCGGAGAGCACAATTTGCTTAACAAATTGAAAAACATATAAAGGTTTATAATTTATACACCTCTAGGATGGGGAAGACAAAATTGTAAGATGGTTGAAATTCAGTAATTAAAAAGGAAAAACAGACTGAAAAGGACATTCTCATCCACATACATTAAATACAATAATCCAACATGAAGTGAAAAAATAGCCAGAGCCGGGAATCGAACCTGGGTCCATAGCGTTCCGGCCTATCACTATAACCACTGAGCCACTCCGGCGGAGAGCACAATTTGCTTAACAAATTGAAAAACATATAAAGGTTTATAATTTATACACCTCTAGGATGGGGAAGACAAAATTGTAAGATGGTTGAAATTCAGTAATTAAAAAGGAAAAACAGACTGAAAAGGACATTCTCATCCACATACATTAAATACAATAATCCAACATGAAGTGAAAAAATAGCCAGAGCCGGGAATCGAACCTGGGTCCATAGCGTTCCGGCCTATCACTATAACCACTGAGCCACTCCGGCGGAGAGCACAATTTGCGTAACAAATTGAAAAACATATAAAGGTTTATAATTTATACACCTCTAGGATGGGGAAGACAAAATTGTAAGATGGTTGAAATTCAGTAATTAAAAAGGAAAAACAGACTGAAAAGGACATTCTCATCCACATACATTAAATACAATAATCCAACATGAAGTGAAAAAATAGCCAGAGCCGGGAATCGAACCTGGGTCCATAGCGTTCCGGCCTATCACTATAACCACTGAGCCACTCAGGCGGAGAGCACAATTTGCTTAACAAATTGAAAAACATATAAAGGTTTATAATTTATACACCTCTAGGATGGGGAAGACAAAATTGTAAGATGGTTGAAATTCAGTAATTAAAAAGGAAAAACAGACTGAAAAGGACATTCTCATCCACATACATTAAATACAATAATCCAACATGAAGTGAAAAAATAGCCAGAGCCGGGAATCGAACCTGGGTCCATAGCGTTCCGGCCTATCACTATAACCACTGAGCCACTCCGGCGGAGAGCACAATTTGCTTAACAAATTGAAAAACATATAAAGGTTTATAATTTATACACCTCTAGGATGGGGAAGACAAAATTGTAAGATGGTTGAAATTCAGTAATTAAAAAGGAAAAACAGACTGAAAAGGACATTCTCATCCACATACATTAAATACAATAATCCAACATGAAGTGAAAAAATAGCCAGAGCCGGGAATCGAACCTGGGTCCATAGCGTTCCGGCCTATCACTATAACCACTGAGCCACTCCGGCGGAGAGCACAATTTGCTTAACAAATTGAAAAACATATAAAGGTTTATAATTTATACACCTCTAGGATGGGGAAGACAAAATTGTAAGATGGTTGAAATTCAGTAATTAAAAAGGAAAAACAGACTGAAAAGGACATTCTCATCCACATACATTAAATACAATAATCCAACATGAAGTGAAAAAATAGCCAGAGCCGGGAATCGAACCTGGGTCCATAGCGTTCCGGCCTATCACTATAACCACTGAGCCACTCCGGCGGAGAGCACAATTTGCTTAACAAATTGAAAAACATATAAAGGTTTATAATTTATACACCTCTAGGATGGGGAAGACAAAATTGTAAGATGGTTGAAATTCAGTAATTAAAAAGGAAAAACAGACTGAAAAGGACATTCTCACCCACATACATTAAATACAATAATCCAACATGAAGTGAAAAAATAGCCAGAGCCGGGAATCGAACCTGGGTCCATAGCGTTCCGGCCTATCACTATAACCACTGAGCCACTCCGGCGGAGAGCACAATTTGCTTAACAAATTGAAAAACATATAAAGGTTTATAATTTATACACCTCTAGGATGGGGAAGACAAAATTGTAAGACGGTTGAAATTCAGTAATTAAAAAGGAAAAACAGACTGAAAAGGACATTCTCATCCACATACATTAAGTGGCTGAGAGGTTGTGCTCTCGAAGCTGGTAGACGGGAGGTGCTGGGTTCGATCCCAATCGCGCCCGTCGGCCTAATCGCTCGGAGTTTTCGTGGTTTTCTTTCGAGCCGTGGATTTTCTCCATGCGTAAATACGGATTAGGTTCCCTTAGAAAGACCCCCACGAAGGGCACTCCCCCTGGGCCTATATCCCTAGTGTCGATAATTGGCCGTCAATAATCAACCCAACCCAACCCACATACATTAAATACAATAATCCAACATGAAGTGAAAAAATAGCCAGAGCCGGGAATCGAACCTGGGTCCATAGCGTTCCGGCCTATCACTATAACCACTGAGCCACTCCGGCGGAGAGCACAATTTGCTTAACAAATTGAAAAACATATAAAGGTTTATAATTTATACACCTCTAGGATGGGGAAGACAAAATTGTAAGATGGTTGAAATTCAGTAATTAAAAAGGAAAAACAGACTGAAAAGGACATTCTCATCCACATACATTAAATACAATAATCCAACATGAAGTGAAAAAATAGCCACAGCCGGGAATCGAACCTGGGTCCATAGCGTTCCGGCCTATCACTATAACCACTGAGCCACTCCGGCGGAGAGCACAATTTGCTTAACAAATTGAAAAACATATAAAGGTTTATAATTTATACACCTCTAGGATGGGGAAGACAAAATTGTAAGATGGTTGAAATTCAGTAATTAAAAAGGAAAAACAGACTGAAAAGGACATTCTCATCCACATACATTAAATACAATAATCCAACATGAAGTGAAAAAACAGCCAGAGCCGGGAATCGAACCTGGGTCCATAGCGTTCCGGCCTATCACTATAACCACTGAGCCACTCCGGCGGAGAGCACAATTTGCTTAACAAATTGAAAAACATATAAAGGTTTATAATTTATACACCTCTAGGATGGGGAAGACAAAATTGTAAGATGGTTGAAATTCAGTAATTAAAAAGGAAAAACAGACTGAAAAGGACATTCTCATCCACATACATTAAATACAATAATCCAACATGAAGTGAAAAAATAGCCAGAGCCGGGAATCGAACCTGGGTCCATAGCGTTCCGGCCTATCACTATAACCACTGAGCCACTCCGGCGGAGAGCACAATTTGCTTAACAAATTGAAAAACATATAAAGGTTTATAATTTATACACCTCTAGGATGGGGAAGACAAAATTGTAAGTTGGTTGAAATTCAGTAATTAAAAAGGAAAAACAGACTGAAAAGGACATTCTCATCCACATACATTAAATACAATAATCCAACATGAAGTGAAAAAATAGCCAGAGCCGGGAATCGAACCTGGGTCCATAGCGTTCCGGCCTATCACTATAACCACTGAGCCACTCCGGCGGAGAGCACAATTTGCTTAACAAATTGAAAAACATATAAAGGTTTATAATTTATACACCTCTAGGATGGGGAAGACAAAATTGTAAGATGGTTGAAATTCAGTAATTAAAAAGGAAAAACAGACTGAAAAGGACATTCTCATCCACATACATTAAATACAATAATCCAACATGAAGTGAAAAAATAGCCAGAGCCGGGAATCGAACCTGGGTCCATAGCGTTCCGGCCTATCACTATAACCACTGAGCCACTCCGGCGGAGAGCACAATTTGCTTAACAAATTGAAAAACATATAAAGGTTTATAATTTATACACCTCTAGGATGGGGAAGACAAAATTGTAAGATGGTTGAAATTCAGTAATTAAAAAGGAAAAACAGACTGAAAAGGACATTCTCATCCACATACATTAAATACAATAATCCAACATGAAGTGAAAAAATAGCCAGAGCCGGGAATCGAACCTGGGTCCATAGCGTTCCGGCCTATTACTATAACCACTGAGCCACTCCGGCGGAGAGCACAATTTGCTTAACAAATTGAAAAACATATAAAGGTTTATAATTTATACACCTCTAGGATGGGGAAGACAAAATTGTAAGATGGTTGAAATTCAGTAATTAAAAAGGAAAAACAGACTGAAAAGGACATTCTCATCCACATACATTAAATACAATAATCCAACATGAAGTGAAAAAATAGCCAGAGCCGGGAATCGAACCTGGGTCCATAGCGTTCCGGCCTATCACTATAACCACTGAGCCACTCCGGCGGAGAGCACAATTTGCTTAACAAATTGAAAAACATATAAAGGTTTATAATTTATACACCTCTAGGATGGGGAAGACAAAATTGTAAGATGGTTGAAATTCAGTAATTAAAAAGGAAAAACAGACTGAAAAGGACATTCTCATCCACATACATTAAATACAATAATCCAACATGAAGTGAAAAAACAGCCAGAGCCGGGAATCGAACCTGGGTCCATAGCGTTCCGGCCTATCACTATAACCACTGAGCCACTCCGGCGGAGAGCACAATTTGCTTAACAAATTGAAAAACATATAAAGGTTTATAATTTATACACCTCTAGGATGGGGAAGACAAAATTGTAAGATGGTTGAAATTCAGTAATTAAAAAGGAAAAACAGACTGAAAAGGACATTCTCATCCACATACATTAAATACAATAATCCAACATGAAGTGAAAAAATAGCCAGAGCCGGGAATCGAACCTGGGTCCATAGCGTTCCGGCCTATCACTATAACCACTGAGCCACTCCCGCGGAGAGCACAATTTGCTTAACAAATTGAAAAACATATAAAGGTTTATAATTTATACACCTCTAGGATGGGGAAGACAAAATTGTAAGATGGTTGAAATTCAGTAATTAAAAAGGAAAAACAGACTGAAAAGGACATTCTCATCCACATACATTAAATACAATAATCCAACATGAAGTGAAAAAATAGCCAGAGCCGGGAATCGAACCTGGGTCCATAGCGTTCCGGCCTATCACTATAACCACTGAGCCACTCCGGCGGAGAGCACAATTTGCTTAACAAATTGAAAAACATATAAAGGTTTATAATTTATACACCTCTAGGATGGGGAAGACAAAATTGTAAGATGGTTGAAATTCAGTAATTAAAAAGGAAAAACAGACTGAAAAGGACATTCTCATCCACATACATTAAATACAATAATCCAACATGAAGTGAAAAAACAGCCAGAGCCGGGAATCGAACCTGGGTCCATAGCGTTCCGGCCTATCACTATAACCACTGAGCCACTCCGGCGGAGAGCACAATTTGCTTAACAAATTGAAAAACATATAAAGGTTTATAATTTATACACCTCTAGGATGGGGAAGACAAAATTGTAAGATGGTTGAAATTCAGTAATTAAAAAGGAAAAACAGACTGAAAAGGACATTCTCATCCACATACATTAAATACAATAATCCAACATGAAGTGAAAAAATAGCCAGAGCCGGGAATCGAACCTGGGTCCATAGCGTTCCGGCCTATCACTATAACCACTGAGCCACTCCGGCGGAGAGCACAATTTGCTTAACAAATTGAAAAACATATAAAGGTTTATAATTTATACACCTCTAGGATGGGGAAGACAAAATTGTAAGATGGTTGAAATTCAGTAATTAAAAAGGAAAAACAGACTGAAAAGGACATTCTCATCCACATACATTAAATACAATAATCCAACATGAAGTGAAAAAACAGCCAGAGCCGGGAATCGAACCTGGGTCCATAGCGTTCCGGCCTATCACTATAACCACTGAGCCACTCCGGCGGAGAGCACAATTTGCTTAACAAATTGAAAAACATATAAAGGTTTATAATTTATACACCTCTAGGATGGGGAAGACAAAATTGTAAGATGGTTGAAATTCAGTAATTAAAAAGGAAAAACAGACTGAAAAGGACATTCTCATCCACATACATTAAATACAATAATCCAACATGAAGTGAAAAAATAGCCAGAGCCGGGAATCGAACCTGGGTCCATAGCGTTCCGGCCTATCACTATAACCACTGAGCCACTCCGGCGGAGAGCACAATTTGCTTAACAAATTGAAAAACATATAAAGGTTTATAATTTATACACCGCTAGGATGGGGAAGACAAAATTGTAAGATGGTTGAAATTCAGTAATTAAAAAGGAAAAACAGACTGAAAAGGACATTCTCATCCACATACATTAAATACAATAATCCAACATGAAGTGAAAATTTAGCCTGAGCCGGGAATCGAACCTGAGTCCATAGCGTTCCGGCCTATCTCTAAAACCACTGAGCCACTCCGGCGGAGAGATTCTGAACCTGCAATTTCTTACTAATAAACCATGTTGGAGAGAAAGTCGCCAACAATCTAACAGACAGCCTTGGATGACCGAACAACTGTGATTAGATTTTTACTATTTCACCGATTTACGAATAAATATGTATGTCTGTATAATAGTTGTATATCTTTGAAAAAAGATTATCAAGATTGTTTTAAACGAAAATTATTAAAAGGTAAAATATAATTAACTATAAATAGCTGCTAGATTAAATTTTCATTTATTAAATTTTATTTTTCTAAAAGTATAAGGAAATTTTCTGTCCCCCCCCCCTCCACTACAAAATTTAGATTCTGAACGCTGCATGCTGAAAGGAGGCAATAATTTGTATTGCAATAAAATACCTTGATGCGTGTTTGCTTGCATTTTTATCTTTGGCGACATAATTTGGCAACAAGTATGAAATAACGCCAAATATAGCTGCAGAAAGTAGTTAAACTAGTACAGTTTGAGAAGTAAATAAGTGACTACGACAGTACAATTATAACATATAGCAAATAATATAAGGAATTGAAATAAAATAATCGCAATACATAACTTTAAATTAGTAAATAAAGTTCGGAACAGATGCTTTACACTTACGCAAACATATAAACATTAGTTTGGCAACTTTTAGGTTGGCGCGATTTTCAAGATCGCGCCAAACGAATAACTTAATACAATAGCTAGGTTGCCATTAAAGGGAAAAATCCCCTAAATTTGGCGACTTTTTACCTTTTTATAACCGATTTTAAAAAAAAGATCTGTGCGTGAGTGTATGACATCATAGCCTAAAGTTCTTATCGGGAATGTAAATAACGAACTCGAAGAGACAATCGACGCATATGTAATTCTTTAATTTCAAAATAACTGCACATTTTTAAAGTTCTTTTCGTGTATAATTGGTCCCTGTGTTACTAAAGATTTGCTTTTTTCTTAATTCTTCTGTATTTTTGGTTTCAATATTTGCGACCACGCTAAACATAAGATGTTGACTTACTGACGGTGGTCATCTTGGAATTTTTAGAGAGCTCTGATTGGTGGATTTCGAGCTGATACCTATCGTAGAGGATACAAACTACTGTCAGTTAGATCTTTAAGAAATTACGAGAGGCAATTTATCAAACGGGACGATTTCGAGCGTTTTCCTTTTGAAAAACGTGTTTCGGATGAAATATCTGATATTGACTATGATATGAGAGTACGTGTGATAGCACCATTACAATGTAGTTTAACACAAGCATAGATCTTAATAAGACAGAAGTAAAAAAAAAATCATTTCTGTGCGTAGAACTTTCAAGTTATAAAACTTTAAATTTTGTGGATTTTCCCGCTTAATTTCCAAAGAAAACAGTTTATGCCCTCTAAAATCATCGTTTATTTCCAAAAAATGTGGTTAATATACAGGTTTAAATGAGGTATTTTTCATGTTTTTATAACTTTAATTACATACAAATGAGTAAAGAAATTTTCTAAAACTAAAAAACAACTGTATTTTTACCTTGTTTCTTACGTTTTTGTTCATCTTTCCGCGAAAGATTCATTTAGTTGAAATCGAAAACCAAAGACAGTAAACTTTTGATTTCATTCTCCGAATTTTTTTGTAGAAGTGAAATGATCATGTCACGTCACATTAATCCGCAGCTATTTTCTTTAGTAGTTGCTCCTCTAGGAGAAGAAACACCGAACGAAAATGGGGAATTTTCATTCTTATGGTCCTAGTTTAGAATAAAGAAGCGAGCGACGTCTCTTTAAGCGTAAGAAATAACATTTCTTCTCTCTTCAACGGTTTATTATTGTATTTTTCACATAAAAAAAATAGTTAAAATATTTAAGAATGTTTTTAAATAAAAATTTCGAGAATGATATTACATTCATATAATAAAATTTAAAACAGTGCCATTCTGAAAGCATATTTTTTAATCATATTAAATATGAGCAATAACGCTTTTTTCAGACTTTAAGCAATAGCTATAGGCAGATGAACAAATTTTTCTAAAAGTTAAAATAATGAAATTTTTAACTTCTTTACTATTCTGCCGTTCGTTTTTTTTAAAAAGATAATTTACTTAAAAACTGAAAAGCAAAAGTTTCTTTATTTGATTCACGAAATTCTTTTAGTTGAAGGGAAATAATCCTGTCACACTATACTTATCAGCAGGAATTTTCCCTTATACTTGCTCTCTTCTACGGAAAGAAAAGTAAAAAAAAAAAAAAAAAAACATTTGTGGAATATGCATTTTTATGAATTAAAATAAAATAGACAAGAAATAAAACCAAAAATTAATCTTTTGGATTGATATCTACTTAAACAAAAGGAAATAACATTTCTTTTGTCATCATAAAGTAACTGTATTATTCTAATTATACATTGCTTCGAAAAAAGTTTTTATTTTAGCTTGCAAAATAATAAATAATAATAATTTTCAAATATTTATTAACATTTGAACTTTTCAAAATTCAAAACCCCACTGACAATCTAAATTAAATTCGGACTTTTCATTTGTAAAAGTTTTCCTTTCTTTGTCAAATGCGAAAAGAACGAATAATTCTAATATAAGGTAAAGCTAGGATAGTCTGCGCACAATTCAAAAGAATAGCAATAAAAAATCTAAATATCAATTTTTTGCTAAACTATTCATGAATAATTTTTACTTCATTTGTGTTTTATGCATTTCCATTGCTATTTTGTTGTTATGTTGCTATTTAATAGAACAGTTGTAATAAAACCAAGAAAGTTATTTTGCGCAACCTGTCCTTACAGGGTTGGTGTGATTGCGCACATGGATAGGAGAGATTGTTACTAATAATAACTACAGTTAAATTGTTAACAAAAATAATTACACTTAAATGACATTGTTGTAAGGTTTTTGTGAACAAATATTATTGTATTAGGAGTGAATATTTCAACCTAATGATTAAAGAATCAGAAAAAGGAAATAATTTTAAAAACGATTAAAAAAATTTAATTAAAGGAAAAAAAATTAAAGAATCAGAAAAAGCAAGTCCAGATAAGATTACAAAATAAAATTTTGTTACTTAAAAACACGTTTAACTTAAAATTAGTCCATTTTCATTTTTCATTTTTATATGCAAATTTACCAATAAGCTGCGTAATCTCTCCTAGCACGGAAACTAATGGGAACACTGCGCCATCTCTCCTAAGTAGCAGATGCGCAATCTCTCCAATTTCGGTAGGAGAGATTGCGCGGCCTTTTATTTAAACATGACCTCTTCTAAAACGAAACGTTGATGTTCACATTGTTAGTCTAGATTAGTAGCTTATGAGAAATCGTTTAAGTTTAAAATATTTTGTACTATTGACATTGTATAGAAATTCTGATGAATAGCTATGAAAATTCAAGCACTTACTTTGGAAAAACAAAACAAAATAGCAATACTTTATCTTAGACGCTCAAAGCAATCAACGTGCACTTTCAAGTAGACACTCCACTATTGTTGTTGTACAACTACCTGGAGTCGCTGCGCCCTCACTCTATTCCTTCCCTCCGAACCTCTATGTGCGCAATCTCTCCGACTGCGCCATCTCTCCTGGCTTTACCTTATTTATAAAGTCATATATATATATTTATAATAATATATATATTTATAGTCATAATATATATATTTATAGTCATATAAATATATATTATCTATATGTAAAATAAAATTTCCACTAATAAGCATAGATGTTATATAAAAAAAATTTGTGTAGATAGAGAAAAGAATAATTGTTTTTAAACTCAAAAGAATTTGAAGACTATCTTAAAATAAAAAAAATAATAATGACATTGCTTTTATATTAAAATTTAAAAGTACTGTCAATCTCAAGATTTCTTCTTCCGTATATCATAATAAAAATTTGTCATACGGTTTTTTTTCAGGCATACAACATTACATACAGGGTCGGACTGAGTCAGAGAATAGGATCCAGACTATACATTTTTAGAAGACGCAAATATTTTAACGAACTCGAGTCATTTTACCTTCTTGTGTAGTATCTGACATTAAATGGTTTAATATATTCGCTTAGCACCAAGCATGAAAATGGCTTGGTATTATATCTCAGATAGTCTCAGATAAGAGATTCCGCTATATTCTCCGTGTATGTTTGAAGCTCCATCAAATAAATTTGTTACAGAATTTTCTATAACAAGTCATGTGGTATTTAAAACTCCAGAAAGTTGAAAAGATAATACCATGTAGTAAATTGACAGATTTGAACAATAGAACTCCACATTTTACTTCTTTTTTCAATAAATACATACCTAAGTACATTAACATATTGTTCATCAATTGATGTAAAACTGGCACCGCCGAATGCTGGACAAACCCCGTACCAAAGTTCTGAGGAACTTGTAACGAGCACAACCAGGAAGAGTCCTATGATCATATATACACTTTAGCATCCACTAACGAAGAAAACTTTTCATTACTTTACTTCGTTATTAATTTAAATCTGGATTTCAGTACTGATGACATTTACGATTTTTTAAACCATCATCTTGCTCTGAGATATGTCTTCACTGACTCTTCCCTTTTTTATACAAGTATTTTTTATCCGAGAGTAGATTCTTAAGGAACACATAAGTGTTGGCATATTATTGGCACATTATTTTCTAGGTTCATTAGCCAACGGTTGAGTTTGGCCGTCACGCTTACGTTGGACTAACTCTTGGTTGGGTCAATGGCTAGAATTGCGTCTGAATCAAAGGTTGGCTGATTGTTGGATTAAAGATCTGAATTCTAATTGGTCAATGGTTGAATGTACCAGAAAAACCTCACTAATAATAATAATAAAATGTGCAGTCCTCGATTAAAAACATCAATTGTTGCGAAGAGATGCGAGAGATATATTTCGACTGGAAATAGTGTCTATTTTCCGAATAAGAAAGTAAATTTTGAAATAGGGGTCTTCTACAAATGTAACACCATATTTGAGTTCCTTGAATCAAAGCAATCCGTAAAAGGTAAGTTTATATACCTTTTTCAAAATCTTCATAGAATTATAAAAGTAAATGTGTCATGGGTTTATTAGTAAATCTCGAAACATAAAAGTGAAGTCTAAAAATGGCATGTATCTGGAATACAGAATTAATTGCAGAAAAATTATACAGAATTTCTTTATTGGAAATAAACCCACTTTACATGAAGGAAAATACCATAGAATTTTTCCGATTAGTGTCTAAGAGTTTCTTTTCAGTTGATGTTTTGATAACCGGAAACGGTCCTTTCAGATTGACGAAAAGGTAAAATTTATGTATATCTCAAAAATTAATGATTAGATTAAGTTGTAAACTTACCATCTATATTTGTGAGTATTTTGATTAGTTTTATGGAAAATTATCCTCTTGAGACCTGGAGTTAAAATTATACAACAAATACACATTCTTAGCTTTTGCACAAATGACACCGTAGATGAGAGAACGAGCCCTTTTTCTGAAAATCATACTTTAGGGGACTGATAATTTAGGTTCACAAATATCGATCTAAAATTACTAGCACCCAAAAAATATGAATTTAATTATGAATAATCTAAATTCCCGCAATCACAAATTTAAGGACTTTAAACAATTGAATAATTTACAAATCCCGAAATCTTTTTATTGTAAAGGGTTTAAGATAAATAATTATAAAAATATCTGACTTTTTTGGCCTGAAAGCATTTTGCAAATTCAGATGAAAATGACATTTACGAGGCTAGTTTGATATTTTCAGTATCAAAACTTCAATAAAAAAGCATTTATATCTGGGACAAAGATATATTTTTCCGTATGAAAATACAAATTTTGGAATCTGAAGCCTATGCATGTTTTGTACTTTTACAAAAATATTATATATTATTGGGATAATTGAATGTTCATATGAAATTAACACTTGCTTGTGCAAATAATACTTATTACATTAGCAACTTTTGGGATAGAGATAGTTGTGAGGGCAAGGGATATTTTGCTTGTTTAGAAAAAATACCTTTATTCTTGCTATTGCACTATAAAAGGTTTCTACAGGAACGTATAACAAAACTTAAGGCTTTAGTAAACTAAAATCATTCCAATAACTGAGTAAATTCACTCTTGTCTCAGTACACTCTTCACATAAGTTGAAAAATTCTTATCATAATTAGAGAGCAAGAGAAATATTTAAGTTTCCATAATTTAGGTTGTAGATATTTTTTATCTTTTCGAGTTAATTCCATAAAAAGCAAGATCACTGTTCAATCGACAACAAAATTCACACAAAACATTGTTACCTTCCTTTTTTTGTTTTATTTCCTCAACTTGATTTTCAAAAAGTATGATTTCAATTGTAAGTGCATGTTTCCTTTCTCAATTTTTTGCAAACTTTTCTTATTTCAGTTTCCCGTCCTGAAGCTTCCTTCGATAAATCTTCAATTTTTTTTTTAATAATAAAGATTTCTCTATTATTATCTGTATATTAACCCCTTCGCGACGAGCGTCCTTTACAGAATTTTTAGTCTTTTACCACCGGTTTTTCAAAACAAAAAATTTTCAAAACAATAAATAAGGCAAAGCTTACAATAAAAAATAACTGGTGGGAATAATCGAGGATTCTAAGCGACACGTATACGTGTCGCTCATCCCCCAGGGATTAATTGATGATTATCCATAAATATAAATTTAGTACAGAAGTCGAAATTTAGTTCACAGATTGAAATGCGTGTGTGTGTACATTCGATATAAAAATATTGGGCCAGCTTAAGGGCGGGAAGCTTCCTCTGGATGAGGACGCACCGGCCGTTTCCAGGTTTCAGGTTCTGTAGGAGAGGAGTCCTTGATGCGCCATGCATCACGTGATATTGTCCCACAGCCATCGCCTTTATTAGAAAATTTAAATCTTGGTATTTTTAACTCGTTCAAATAGGTATTTGAATTTTCCATTGGTGCTTCTAAACGTTGACACTTTGAAGGTGAAAACTCTTCTTTGTGGGATCTCTTCCGCATATTTGAATTTTCCATAAGTGCATTCAAACATGGACGCATTGAAAGGTGAACTCACTTCTTCGTGGGAACTTTTCTGCATATGCGGAAAAGATCCCAGGAAGAAGAATTTTCATCTTCAAAGTGTCAGCATTTAGGACCAATGGAAAATTCAAAGACCTATTTGAACGAGTTAAAAATACCAAGATAGCCTGGATACATACACGTTGTTCGTGATCTCCAGAAACAAGTGAAGAAGAATGCTATGGGTAATACAAGCCAAGGCAAATAAATGTTGCAAAGAAAACATGGAAAGCAAGCCACTCATATATTCAAACATTCAGAAGTATAATTCCAAGCTGAATCCTGATTTTCGTTCATAATTTTAACAATCGCCATAATCATTTTCGTTATTCGTTTTTTCTACCATATTTTTTTCTTCATATTTTTTATTAATATTCAATAATAAAATATTAAACCTTAGTATTAAGACCTTTTCCATACTTAAGGGGTTACATTATACAATTAACCGTTAGGCGTTATGTAAATCACATTGATGATTGACCTTTTTCTTTTGAACTACACTGTAAAAATCTGCAGCAACCTTTTTAAGTCATTATAACCGTATTTTATAGAAAACTGTTACATAACCGTAATTTATCTCTACTCTGACGAATGATAACGCTTCTTAATATGATTAAGTAACCGTTATTCTGTTAAAATGGTGGAATGGCTGGACAGTTTACTGCAGATTTTTAACAGTGTACTGAAGCGATTTCAATACTTTTTAAATAGTTTTGGCAACAGCTAAAATATAAATTGATCGTTTGACAAGGAAAAAAAAAAATAAATAATACAATTATTACGCGTCTTTGCAAACAAAAAAAAGTCACATATAAAACAGCTGACATTAATGTACATTTTTCTCGACAACTACAGAAGCGATTTCAATATTTTTTGCGGTAGTTTGGGAAGTAGTTAGTTAAACTGTCAATTGATCGTTTTTAATAATAAATAAATAAATAATGCAATAGTTATGATAATTTTTTTTATTTGCGAAATTACGTAACTATTCTATTTTTTAGTTTTATTTCCTGCCGAACGATCAATTTACAGTTTAGCTATAAAACTATTTAAAAAATATATTAATAACGACTCAGTATTTACATATGAAAAGGTACATAAATATCAATTGTTTTATATGCGATTTCGCAGCTGTTGTCATATCCTAAAGCTATATTCATATATATAGACGGGTAGAAGAATTTAGTAAAACTAAAAAAGTAACAAAGTTTACTTTGTTACAAACTTTGCGGTTCATCTTTCTGAGAAAGATTAACTGAGTTCAAAACTCAGTAGCAAAGACAGCAAACTTTTTAATTTAATTCTCCAAAGTCTTTTGTTGTAAGCGAAATAACCATGCCTCATCGAACCGCAGGAATTTTCCTTTGTACTTGCTGTTCTCGGAAAAGAAAAAAAATAAAAATTTAAGAATTTATGGGATTTCTTTGTGGGTTAGAAATGAAGAGGCAATAAGAATATTAAGAAAGAATCTTTTGGTTTAATAGATATTCAAGCGAAAGAAAAATTAATAATTATTCGATAATTGCAAAATAAATGCATTACTCTTATGTTTCTTTGATTATGCCACAGCTTAAAAAATAATGAATGAATCTATATCTTAATAGCACATATCACGTGACCATCCGAAAAGAATATGGGACAGTCCACTTAGCGTTTTATGTGCCAGTACGCCATTTTTTCTCAAAATTATTTTTTTTAATAAAACTGCATAAAAGTTACATTTTTCGAAAGATCGTAAAGCAGACGAAAATTAATCTCTGAAAAATAATTTTTGAGAAATGAGCTACCTTCTAAAATGCATATATTTGCAATTATTGTTATTCAACATTTTATTCCTAACGTAAACAAACTACTTCAAAAAGAATTGAACTGATTGTGATATTTATCAGCCTGAAAATCTTGGTTAACAATACGCACTTAGTAGGAAATAAAATAAGGAAATGTGCAGAAATAAAATAAGAAAATACCTGTGACGCTTTTCAACTATGAATTAATGAAGTCCCGTTTTAGTTTTAGAAGAGAAGTTTTGGACATCTCAACTCTCTTTTAGGATATTAATATGTGAAATAGAAAAACATCGAATTATGTCGCGAAACTGCTGTTGCTGTCTTGCTGAAAATCATCTCAGAGGTAAAACTGAATTTGAAAGTTTTTTGCGCTGTTGATAACCTTGCAAGCTAAGGAAGTTAATTTGATTAGACACGCGTTTTTAATAAAAATGAATAGCTTTGCCATGAATGCATTCATTGTTAAACGATACCAAGCTTTGGTACGTTTCATCTTTGTTTGCTACACGATTATCGGATTTATGGTTAGACTCTATATAGGTAAGACACTTTTTTAATGTTTGCGAGTTATGTATATAAAACGAAAAAGGATTTTTTTTCGTTTGAAGCATTTTGTGCATTTATTTTTTAACGAATTGATTTAAATTCGTTTAAAGTATAGCTTGCGTGAATGCATTCCTCAAATTAATTAAGTTTCTCATCACATAACGTAATAAGATTACGCCTATAAAAATACATTCAAATAATACACACTGTCTAAGAGCAACGCCTGAGTAATATTGTTTCTTTATCTTTTTCATATGACTTAATTAGCATTTATGTACACTGGTGTGCGTATAATTTCATAGGCAAGTAGATATTTATTAATAACATCAACTTTTGAACTATTTTCTGAAAGATCTTTAACTTTTATAAAACAGCAGTGCTTTTGGATATTTTATTTATTAGCAAAAGTTTGGGGGGAGGGGGGGGGGGCGCTCACAGAAAGTATGGCTGGGGTCTCATGAATTATTTCTTTTTATTTTCGTAAAATTTGGAAAAATGTATTTTATGTATTTATTTTCTGTTTGCATATAAAATTTATTTTAGGGACCCCGTTCTATATGCTGCTCAAGACAGCGGATTTCTCGAAATGACCGTCTAGACAGGCGAAGTCCGGATTGTATAAAGATATTTACATTAAAATTTATTAATGCAATACAAACGCGTGAAAATTTAGAAAACACTGAAAATCTAGTCGACTTTTACTATTTCCATTTGTAAAAGACTTTTTCATCATAAAAACGCATAAAGAACGCATAATAATAATTTAAAAAATCTAAAGTAATTCATGAAATTTCTTCTAATGAGAACAGAAATCACGTAATTGTTTTTATAGCTAGAGAAAATAATTGTTTTTAAGCTAAAAAACTTTGAAGAATGTTTTTAATGAAAATTTTAGTATTATATTGCTTTTATATTAAAGTCACTTAAGACACTTTTAAGTTATTAAAGTTACTTAAAAATACTTAAGACAATACCATTCTCAAGATTTCTTTCTTTTTTAAAATATCATATCAAAACCTTGCAATAAGGCTTTTTTCAAACTTAAAACAGTGAATAAAAAAGTTTCAGGTTCTCTAAAAACAAAATAAGAGAAATGCTGTAGGTAATAAACACCAAGAAAAAAAAATAATTTGCAAAATAAAATAAAAAATGTAGAGAAGACGTAGGTCGTAATCTGTAGTATGTAAACCATTCAGCCAAATATACAAATGTCTCACACCAATCCGAATATATATTTCCGCTTATAATCTTAACAACCATCCCAAATCATTTTCATTGATTACTTTTTCCGCCACAGTTTTACTAATAAATAGTTGTATAGTTTATTTTAAATGCTAAAAGGTGTAAATTAACAACATAATACAAATTAAAATAACTTTTTTTAGGTTGTTTTACATGTTTCGACTCATTCCTAGTCATTTTCAAAAACAAATGAGAATATTCTAGAATTGCACGGGCTTTGGAGTTATTATTTTCATGTACTTTTTTAAAATTAAGCACGTTATCTTCTATTTTTACTTGGTTGTTTATTTTCATATCTGTGACGATGGAGTTACTCGAGCCACAGTTTTGGTAAATTAAAAGATGCCGCATCGTTACACATTGAATTTTTGCGCATTAGTATCTCTATGGTTTCTCGTATTATGGATGGATAGTATACCCTAGAAGGAAATATTATTTTACTTTCATTGAAATTTATTTGGATGGTTTCTTCTTGATATAATCTTGCCAGGGCTGTAGTTTTTCTATTACACTTAATATCAGCTATATGCTCTTTTTTTCTGTAATTAAATGTGTAATGTTCGCAATGTAAAATAATATTTCCCTCCAGTCTATACTATCCATCCATAATACGAGAAACCATAGAGATACTAACACGCAAAAATACAATATGTAACGATGCGGCATCTTTTAATTTACCGAAACTTTGTCTCGAGTTACTCCATGGTCACAGATATGAAAATAAACAACCAAGTAAAAATAGAAGATAACGTGCGTAATTTTTAGAAAAGTACATGCAAATAATAACTCCAAAGCCCGTGCAATTCTAGAATATTCTCATTTGTTTTTGAAAATGACTAGGAGTGAGTCAAAACATGTCAAACAACCTAATAAAAGTTATTTTAATTTGTATTATGTTGTTAATTTACGCATTTTAGCATTTAAAATAAATATATTATTACAAGGTGTTATAATTTATTATATTGTTGTATAGTTTTTATAATAAATTCAAACATTTTCAAATATTTATTTGCTTTCGATATTAAAATATAAACCCTATTTATAAGGCTTTTTTCCTGCTTAAAACAATATCTATGGACTGTAAGAAAACCCCCTTAAAGCTAGAAGCTAACCACACATTTACCTTGTTACCAACTTTGCCGTTCGTCATTCTGAGAAAGATTAATTGAGTTGAAAACTGAGAAGCAAAGATAGTAAACTTTTGATTTGATACTCTGAATTCTTTTGGTGGAAGGAAAATAATCATGTCACGTTACATTAATCCACAGGAATTCCTTTTTTTGTGTGGTGCTCTGAAAGAGAAAAAAAGAAAGAAAAAAAAAGAGAATTTCTGGGCTTTCTATCTTTGTGGATTAGAAATGAAGAGACAAAGAAAAAACTGAATCTTTCGGATTGATATATCTCTTTGAGCAAGTGAAAGAAACAATACTTTTTTTGCTCTGCACAAAGTTATTGTATTATTATCATTAGTTTATTATTATTGCCAGAGAATTTTCGTCTGCTTTAAAAATTACCAATTCAATGAGTTTCAAATATTGATTTAGATTCAAACAACTATGATTTTTTAACCCTGTACTTCACGAATTTTTCTTTTGTAGGTCTTTTTTTTTTTAAAATACCCATAATTAAGGTTAGATACCACAAATTTTAAAGATTAATTATTCATCTTATTTAATAGCAGATATCTGTGAATACATAAGGCGAAATTTTCAATTTAAGTATGGTGGTAGCAAGAAACTGAATTTATTTATTAAAGGTTAAATTGTAATTGATTCATATATATGCAACACTGCGCAGTGTAGGGTTAACACGCGATTGCTCTCCTTACAAAAACGTACGTTGTTGCTGTCGTTGTATCTGGGAGATCACGTGACGTGATTTCCATATTTATACACTTTGTACAGTGATATTTCGGGGAAAGGTGGTAATTGACTAGAAGTGTGTATTATTTTGTCTTCACTCACAAGAACTAACAAGTTGGAAATTGTACGTCAAACGTGACAAATGAGGTGCGTTCGTACTATAGCTAGTTATATAAATATTCCGATCGTAATGATTTTTAATTCTGTGAAATGAATTATATCGTCTGCAGATTAATTTCTGTAATAAAATAAGTATCTCGGTCGCTTGACGATTAAACCTCGGAAGTTCCTATAACAGGAAAACTCCTCAGATTAAAAAAAAAAATTCAAATTTCTTAAAAAATATTTTTATTAATATCTTCTAAAGTTTTGATTCGATTTTCATAAAATTTGAAATGTCGCGACTAAATTCTGCAAAGATAATATATCTTAAATTTCAAACCATTCGGTTGGGTAGTTTTTGCGTTGTTATATGCGGACAGACGGACGGACGGACGGATCAAACGACGACTATAGGTGTTACGTATTTATATAATTACGAACGCACCTAAAAACATTATACTCAATGGGCTTCTCCAAAAAGGGCTTTGTAGCCAGGTAAAAAAATCACTGTATCTTACAGCTACAAAGAGTAGTAACCAGGTGTTAAGTAACATTTACGCTGACAAACTAAAACTTCATTATAATTAACAAGAACGAAAAATCGTGCGTCAAGCATTGATTATGAAACACTTTCCAACACATTCACTGTCAAAATACTTCACAATTTATTCAGTAAACAATCTAGAAAATACATTTGAAAACCCAATTTCAGAAGTTACTGCCAACAATCAAACAAAATATTGGAATTCTTTTTTGAAGCTCTGTATATTATCTACAGATTTGTATGCATACTACACACTAAGCTAAAATTTACTTATATTAAAAAATACATTGAACAATTGAAAATTACCCTTCAGCCATTTCCGCCAACAAACAGAAATGAACGTGAGATCTTTTGAGCAGCCCTGTATATGACCTATAGAATTTATATGCAACAATTAATATGCAAAAAATTAGTTACATTTAAAAACGCGTACCACAACAGAAAACGAGCTACCAGCAATTATTGTTCATTGACAGGGTACTGTAGCCAAATTCTTTTGAGTGTCCTTGTAAATGAACCATACATTCTATGCATACCATATTCTACAGTAAGCATGGTGTAGTGCACCTCATTGATATGTATTTATTTGAATATGTATAAAATAGTAAAACATTATTAAAATACGCTGCAAGCGATTTTTTCCCATAGACCGAAATGTCAGGGATTCTTTTGTGTCTGCCTGTAAGTGAACGATACATTCTACAGTAAGCGCTTTGTAGTGCACCTCAGTGATATGTATCAATTTGAATATGTTTAAAAGAGTGTAATATCATTAAAACTAGTCGTTGGGGGCCACCGTAATACTTACCCACCATGGATATGCATAATAATAAAATGTGTAAACTACTTCTAAAATGCATTGCAATTCGAATAAAATAGTGGCTTGATGACGTCATAAACTTTAAATGTTCTATTACTGAATTGCGTAAAAGAAACATCATTATAACTCCAAATATGATAATCCTATTAACAAACGGTTTATTGCGTCGGTTCAAGCGTCTCATTTCCAATTAAAATATAGCTTTGAATTGAAATTTGGATGAAATACATGATCATGAAAATCGTAAAGTGTGGTAAACAGGATTACACATATCTCGGCAACTCATTATCCGATTGACTTCATTATTTATGCAAAATTTATGTTTTTTTATTGTCTTTTATATTTATTTCTTAAAATAAACACTTTCGAAAAAATTTATATACCTTTCATCAGAACGAATATTTCGAGAGTCCGAAAAAAATAGTTCCGGATATTCGAGGTTACTGAAATTAAATAAGCTTCTTCCTATTATTACATACTACCTAATTCCAAGTCTCTATCTCAATTTGTTCGGGAGATAGAGCGTTTACAGACACACAGACGTACAAACACAAGACATACAGACACACAGACGGACGGCAAATTTTTTTTTCTAAAAATGTGTTTTTTGGAATTGTTGTGGAGTTTTGGGGTTCTTTCTAAAACACAACTTACTTAAACTTAAAAAGCTCATTTATTACTCAATCTTCACTTGACAATTAAATATTTAGAAAAAAATAAGTATACCCTGATTAGCTCCACTGAAATCTGTTGCCATGGAAAAGGTAGCAAATTATATTAAACTAATCAAAATATCAAAACTTAAGAATCCGAATAGGTTAATACAACAATGATAATTTTGAACTCATCATTTTAAGACAATATTAAATGTAGTAAGGGGCAACAGATTTCTAAATCAAGTAGCATACTGGATTGCATAATAAAGAACACCCAACTCCACTCCAACCCGATCAAGCTCAAATCTCCATACACATTAAATTAACAAAAGTGTAATCATCATATAATTTGGAAAAATGCAGACAACCTGAAATTCCTCCAATATGAGGACCAAAAGGGGAAAGAGTTAAATCCGTTAATAGAATAGGGATATGATGATGTACTAAAATTTTAGAACAACCATAGAGATTCTGAACAAGATCCGATCGGTTAACCAAGAATCGTATAGTGGTGTATAATGACTGGATATTTTTTTTTTTTTTTTTTTTTTTTTTTTTTTACTTTTTAAAATAAAACAATTTTGGTGTATATTTTAGAAAAACAATGTTTCTGAAAGAGGAGAGTTAAAGCTTAATTTAACATTTTATGAAATTAAATTTAATATTACTGTTTCACTTATTAATCTATCCATCCTTAAATCAAGATCAAAAATACGATTGTATAACATTGAGTGAACTTCAATTTATGTTCATTAAAACAGTCAGTTATGAATTTAAACTTAAGAAATTTTAAAGTCCTAATTTAATAAAGTTGAATTTTCTCTCCCTTTTTTTTTAATAAATCACAGAAAGGTTAGGCCATTCTTATAGGTCTACTGTGAATATAAAAAATTAATTATTTAGAGATTTATACAAAGAAAAACATACCAACTTTGATAATAAACAAAAAAAAAACACAATTTATTTGAACATTTAAAATAATGAAGCAACTAAGTTATCAAAAATAATCTTAATAAAACAATATAACAGCTGATCTTTTAAGTTGAAACCACTCACTGGTTACTTTTAAATTACACATCATATTTTTAAAATTACCATCATATTACCATTTAATGGTCGTTCAAACATACAAACATTATATATTAACCTACAGACTATTTCTGTTCATAATGTTTATTCTTATTGAAATTATCCAAAGATATTCATTTCACTTTTAAACTCTGGTATAGCAAACATATTTTTTTTTTTTTTTTTTTTTTAAAGAGGTACAAATAAATAAAAAGAAAAACTATGCAAATAGTACTTACAACAGGTAGAGAGTTCTACAATTTTAGTCAATGGGCACTTAGGAGCATTTCCTCCTTTTTCAAAATCTGATGAAACACTTAAGCTGGAGTATTCAGGCTGGGGAAAAATTCAGACGTGGTTTCAAGCTAACATTCATCAATCCTCTCATCTCACTGCATCACTTGCCATCAACTACTAGGTCCATCATCTAGTCCGGAGGGGAAAATCGTTCTACGGTCCAGAACTTCACCGTCGGAGTCAGTAATTTCACCTTCCTGAAGCATGTGTTTTATTCGAAGATAGCCATCACCGTAACTCAGAACACTACGACTTCTAACGACCGGTTTAGTTCAATATCTATGATCACTTCTGATGGTTAAGAAGTCATAATCTTGGAGCGCCACTACGCCAAAAAAAAAATAGGCTACACATATCTTCTTCTTAATTTCTCGTTAACAGTTATAGATCCGCAATTCGAAAATGCCCTTATAGACTCTTTTCATCATAACATCATGATTTAGGATGGTTAATGTAGGGCCATCAATGCCCCACTCTCAAGAAAAAAAAATCTTCCAGAAACCTGTCCGCCTTCAACAACTTCGCGATCCAGCCCACAGGCCAATCTTCGAGCCCCGTAATAAGTCGAATTTTTTTTACGAGTCAAACGACAGGTCTCTTGGCCAAGCAACAAGTGTCGTAAACATTCATTCTCCCGCGCTGCTTGAAAAACGGGACCGATCCACTCTGCCAGGGGTACGGGAATGGAAACAAAAGGAAAAATGGACTCATCGTGAAGACTACAGCTTGCCGCTCCACTCTGCCGGCCGCTTCATGGGGGAAGGAAACCATGCATCACCCCCATGGCGTGTGCTGAAGGGGGGTCCTGTTAGCCTCTGTTTACATGGGCGCCAGCTATCCGCCTGATAGCAGAGCCAATTGAGGCCTGACGTAAACTTACAAAGCCTAATTGCGTGTATAGTACACTCATAAGATAACGTAATTCTTATACAGGGCGGTCGGTCATTCTTATATCAAAGTCAGACTAGATGACTCCAAATTTTCCACCTGTGCAGTCTACTGACAAAACATCCCTCCCTTGCTGTCTGCTTTTCGTATTTGAAAAACAGGAAGCTACGTTAGACTATAAACGTTGAAATTACTTTGCAAAAAGAAAAAGAAAGAAGAAAAAATAAAAACTGATTTTATTATAATTATTACAATTACTTTTATTTATTTAAATTTTTTATTAGAAACAGAAAAAAAGAGTGCTTTTAAATAAATGTTGAGAAAGTGATTTAAATAATTAATGTAGATTAAAAAAAAAAATTTGTTGAAACCAACCGTAACAAGATTGCTCCCCCCGGCTAATTAAAAAAAAATTTTTTTTGAGAAAACAAATTATTTTTTTGAAAGGTAACTTGGTACCACATGGCATGCTGGGACCTCAACACTGAAAAAACTGACCCACAAACACAGATCATACATCGATCCGGGACGGGATCCAGAGAGTTCACCGCTGAAATACCACCCTGACAATATATTCCGGATATATACAACCAGAGCTCGCACATCCGTAGAAACCATTACCTAAAATATTACCTGAAACATGACCATAAAAGAGTACTACCAGAGGAGGGACCACAAGGCTGATTTTACCACTAAAATGACCAAGATATTTTCTGCACCTGTAAAAGAACACATGTTCCACCTGATTGTGAAACCTCACTTCCCTACTACTGTCATTCCTACGCATAACTGCATCCTTCCTGAGACTTCTGGCAACAGAACTGTAAATAATACATAAATTGAATTTTGAAAAAAAAAATAGCCGAAAAAGAAGAGAAGTGCCCACTGATTAATTGTCACTATACTGCTTATATACATAACTTCAATAATTGGCATCACAGTATATTACAACACTATCTATTAATGTAAATAAGTACTAGTAATATCATAGTTACAACACTGTAAATGTCAATGAAATTTGTAAAACACATATTAATTCTATTATACAAAAATACACAAGAGCAACTGGTGACACACAAAAAAAAATATATACATATACATCTGTAAGACACAAATTATGGTATCACAGACCATGTTAGAGAATTACGCACACAATTGTAACAATTTTATATGAGAACACATGTTTGTTTTCGAACACAGTCTAATGATTCGGGATATTATGTAGATTTTACAAATGCACGTACAAGTAATGTGCATGGGAAAGAGTATCTCTGCCTCTGTGCTACTTATAGCAAAAAGCAGTTTCGGGCCTTTTGGGCACTACAGGGAAAACATTCCACAAAATAAAATAAAAAACAGGGGTGGTGACATATATCACCAGGAAGGAAAACACACACTCCACAAAAATAGGAAGTAGAATAAATAAAATAGTTAATTTTAGCACTTTTAGCCACACACAACAACATACAGGCATGTACATGAGACAGTATGTACTAGAAAAAGAAAAAGGGCCCACACTCCTTAAAGTTTAAGCTCAAATAAAACCACAAACTGTATAGTAAATAATAAATCTATCTAGTTAAAATGTAGAAATTAAAGTAAACACATACTTAAAAAGTTATATACCAAACACTGATGCATTAAAAAAAACTGAACTAAACAGATCTACCTCGGCAAAAGGGCATACAAAACACAACATCCTAAAAAAATTTTAAAGTAACAAAAATTACATTCGTTTCTTTTTTTTTTTTTTTTTTTGCAAAAATATACCCAAAATCTACGAAAACGGGGTGCGGACGGGTATATACCACATAATCTACCATAAAACAGACAAAAACCTTAAGTATAGGCATAAAAAGGGTTAAAAATGCCTACATGAGAGTATCAACACACAACCAAAACAAACCTTTAATACGCTAGAAAAACTAAGTTCCGTTTTAAAAATGTCAAAAAAAAAATAATTAAATATACATACACATTAACTAAACTATAAATAAATACAAATAAACAAGGTAAAATTGAATAAAAATGCTTGAATAACGAAAAAAGGTAGTTAGTATTTATAACTCGGACGGTCTCTTCTATCCCGTAGCGAATAGTCGATTCTAGAAATCGATATTGAACGACTACTTCTATTCGATTTAGCAGCTGGACGAATCGATGAACGAGACCTGCGCGAATCGCTGTGCTCAGCAGTTGAACTGCTTTCTGCCGTGGCTGAATTTTTACCTACGCGCATTTCACTGCCTTCTGCCGTTGCTAAATTTTTATTTACGCACATCTCGTTATTCTCTGCCGCTGCAATCTCCGGAGAAATGGGAGGTGGGGGAGAGGGATTTATGATTTCAGTCGCGTCGCTGTCTGTTTCCTCCACTTCCGGCGCTACCGGAGTTTCGTTATTGTTGACGTTCACTACTGCTGGTGCGCGGTTACTATCATATGGTGCCCAGGGAATGAATCGGTTACGCTTATACCTGCGTACAGGAGGAGAATCGCGCGGTTGGTGTGGTGAATCGATGGTCACGTTTTCAGTCGATCCCAGGCCAATTGTTTGTTTTGGTTTACTGGACCAGATGGGGAGTCTGTCTTTGAAAGAAGACAACCTGTCAACATGGACAACCTGACAATTTTTGGGATTAGCAACTAGCGCTATTTTAAAATTAACCTCATTTAGCTTCTCAATTATAGTAAAAGGACCATTATTTTGCTTGCTTAATTTTTTTGTATTACCAGGGGCGACTGTGGGTGTAAATAACCACACAAGATCTCCTATTTTAAAATTTTTATCAACAGCTGTCTTTTCACGGTATTTTTCCTGCTGCTCAGAAACTTTAATTAAATTACTATGTACTTCAGTGTATACTTTTTGAAGAGCTGGGATTAAGAGTTCGCAAAAAGAGGGTGCATCATTATAATTAAAAGAAGGTGGTTGAGAAAAGAGATTATATGGTAGATTCATATTTCTGCCATACATAACTGCAGCTGGGCTAAGTTTAGTTGAAGAGTGGACAGCTGAACGCATAGCTAGTAGTGCAAATTTGAGTTTAGTGTCCCAGTCAGATTGATTTTGGTTGACTATGTGACAAAGTGCATTTTTAAGAGTACGATTCTGTCTCTCCACTTGCGAGTTGCCAGCCGGGTGATAAGATGAGGTCTTAATATGATTAATACCAAACATTTTATATACGTGCTCTATCGCATCTGAAATTAGATTCTTCGCGTTGTCCGTCGTAATAAAACAGGGCGCACCGTAGCGTGATATGAAATCAGCTAAAGTGTCCGCAATGACATCTGAAGTGGTTGAACTAACCGCATATGCTTCTGGCCACTTAGTAAATGAATCTATATATGCAACAATATACTTATTTCCCGAAAAAGTTTGCGGTAAGGGTCCAATGAGATCCAAATGAACCTTGTTCATGGGAAACTGGGGGGTCGGCATACGTTGCAGAGGGGCGAGCTGGTTCGCTCTATAAGCTCTCTTCTGCTGGCAACTAATACATGACTCCACTAGATGCTTGACATCTGACGACATTCCTGGCCAATAGAAGTGCTCACGAATGCGATCAATGGTCTTTTGAAAGGCTTGATGACAAGCCGCTAGGGACTCATGTGTTAGTGCAAAAACTTGAGTAACCAATTCTTTTGGCACGACTAACTTTACAGATTTATTCAAAATAGCTGACTCCCTTGTATCCTCACAAACTAAAATGTCATCTCTAAAAAAAAATTTCATGTATTTAGGAGCAATTTCTACACCTTGGTCTAGTTTTCTTGCAATCTCGCAGCATTTCTTGTCTGATTTTTGTAATTCACCAATTTTTTCAAGTAGATTAGAATGAGGCATAAAAGTAACTTCCTTTTCGACTTGTATACAAAAATTACAATTAACAGTATCATTGGAGTTATCATTGTTGACATACCTCGAAAGGAAATCTGCGACACTGTTACACTTACCTTTAACAAACTTGATTGTAAAATTAAAGTCTGAGAGAGTGCAGATCCATTTAGCCATGCGAGATGTAGGGTCGTGAATTTTTAACATAAATGTTAGAGGCGCATGGTCTGTATAGATGAAAAAATGGGTATTAGCAATGTAACATTTGAAGTGGGCAGTAGCCCAAACTAAAGCTAGTAATTCCCTTTCAGTGGTGGAGTAGCGGGTCTCAGCATCTTTCAATTTTCTGCTGGCAAAGGCAACAGGATGGAGCATGTTATTTTCATCTAATTGTGATAACACTGCCCCTAATGCTTCGCCACTGGCATCAGTATATAAATGGAATTCTTTCTCAAAATCAGGGAGTGCAAGACATGGTTTTGAAATAAGAGCCATTTTAAGGTCTTCAAATTCTTTCTGTGCATCTTCATTCCACGAAAATTTTCCTGTCTCTTTCGTTAAGTTGATTAGATTTTTAGCTCTCTTAGTAAAATCTGGTATAAATCTCCTATAGAAAGATAGAGTTCCAATAAATGACCTAACAGCCTTTCGGGTAGTTGGAGGTTTAAAATTTTCTATTACGGCAATATTTTTATTGATAGGTGATACTTGGCCACTACAAATCTCAAAACCTAGATATTGTATTTTATTCGAAAGGAAAGTGCATTTACTGGGCTTAAGTTTAAGTTTATGCAGTCTTAACCTTTCAAAGACCATGCTAAGCTTCTCAAAATGAGAAATAACATCACTGGAGGCAATTACAATGTCGTCGATATAAACAAGAATTCCAAGATTGCCTAAATCACCGAAAATAGCATTCATAAGTCTTTGGAAACTGTTACCTGAATTTGAGAGCCCAAAACAGTTACGGGTCCACTCAAAAAGTCCTTTGTGGGTGATTATAGCAGTTTTATGCCTATCCTCTGGGCGAATAACCTGTTGAAAAAACCCACTAGTTAAATCTAGCGTTGAAAAAAATTTAGCCCCACTTAAAGCATCAACAGAGTCGGTAATGTTAGGTATTGGGTAAGCATCTTTAACAAGATTTTTATTTAATCTTCTGTAGTCAACAGCAAGTCGATAGGAACCGTCTGATTTCCGAACCAGAATAACCGGAGAAGCAAATTCAGACATGGAAAGGGAAATTATGTCCGCCTGTAACAAAGTATTAAGTTGGTCTTCCATTTCTTGACGTAATTTGTAGGGGACTCTATAAGCTTTGCCTTTAACTGGTTTATTTGAAGTTAAGTTAATTTCATGCGGGATTGTATCACAGCCGGGTAAATCTAAGACCGATGCTGCAAATACATCTTTGTTTTTGTCTAGAAAATTTTGCATTTTAAGTTTTAATGGGGGTTCTAAATGATCTAAATTAATTTCAGAGCTCCAAGTGAGATCAGCGTGATCAAAGTCACCAATTGGAGGGGCCAAATTTATATTATAGGTTAATTTATTATCAGTTACGGGTATATTTGACTGGTCTACACATTTTTGAATTTTGGCAACAAAGGTTCCTTTATTTAAATGAATACTATTGTCTGAAAAATTTGCAAATGAGATATATAGGCCATGTTCTTTAGTGCAAATGGCTCTGGAGGTAAGGAGACCTTGATTTAAATTTTTCGCCAAAGGTTCTAACATAACAATATCATTTTCCTTAATAAAATTTTCCTTATAACTTTTAACCTGGGCTAACATTTTTGACTGCGGGGGAATTGAAATTTTGCTACATAACACAGCGAAACTTATATTTTTATTTTTATTGGTTTTATCATTACTGCTATCTTCATTGCTCTCCTCCTCGACTTCAGGTACCTTATCCTCTATACTTACCAAATCTTCACTTTCATCAATATTACAAATTTCAGTAGTCTCTTCAGCTAAATTACCCTGAGTTACCTGACTCGCTGCTGAAAGAATGTTGTCGACACTTTGAATACTTGAAAAATTTTCAGTGTTATTACCCTCAGAGCTACCGCCTGATGTTGTTTGCATGCAAAAGTTCTGCGCAACACTTTCAACTTCCTTATCTGACTCAGTTTGAATGACTATCTCAACATCTTTTCCCATATTACTCAACTGCGGGTCCTGAACTACCATATTTTCACTACTATGATTCCCATTTTCAATATTAACTGAGTCATGAACTTTCTCACATGCACAATTTTCAGGAGGGCTATTGGCATTACTACTTTTTGAATTCTCCCCTACTTTGTTGACACATTTTATATTTACAGAATTATTTTTAACACAATCATTATTTATACAATTATTATTAGAATTTACACTATATACAGAGTTAGAAATATTTACAGAATTAGTAGCAAGACAAGTATTACACCCTGAAGTATTACTTGGGGTTTCTACGCTTTGTTTACAATGGCCTGAAACTGGCACTTTAAGAGCGAGAGCATTTGTATCACAATTTATACTTGCCCGGTACTCTTTCAAAAATGGCATTCCCAAAATCATATTAAATTCCTCTGCTAATTTACCTTCCACTACATAGAATTCAGCTTGACATTGAACATTATCAAAAACAAATTTTAAAAATACTTTCTTATTTAGGTGAACTTTCTCACCGGTGACAGTCATAATGGGGATATTGCAATTCTCCATTTCAAAATTCTCTAAACAGTTACAATCAGTACCACTCAGGAGATTAATTGCAGAACCCGTGTCACATAATGCATTTAGGCAAACTTTATTTATGTAAATTCTTGCAGTTGGTAATGTATATGATTGGGGCTGAAACATACTATACACAGTTGGGGGGTCCAGGGGCCTGTTGGGGATCGACTTGACCACATCTGATCCGGCCACTAATAGTTTAAAGCCTCACTTTCATTGTTAGCTACTGGGGTGTTATTTACCGCCTGCTCTTCATTTCTGTTCGCAGCTGTGCTCCTATTGTTTTGGTAATAACCACCTCTTCTTCCCCTATATCCGCCTCGCTGATTGTGGTTCCCTCTAGGATTTTCACCTCTGTTTCTATAATTTTGCCCACGGCTCCTGAAATTTTGACCACCTCCCCTTCTAAAATTATAGTCGACAAAATTTAGTGGACAATCTCTGGCATAGTGGCCTTGTACGGAGCACCTATAGCAGGTTACGGGTCTTACCTCTTGGTTTTTCTCCTGTACATCCCTAGCCCTAAGATCAACTAAACTGTCTATCTTAGCTGCTAAAACATCAATTTGAGATTTTAGTTGGTCTATCTCCTTCTTTTGTGAGCTATCTTGCTGAAAAACTGCAGCACAGGGTAGGTTTTGGGTCAAATTAGGGTTGAGAATTTCCTCGCGGTGGTTGTAGAAAGGGTTAATGCTCCTATAAGCCTTTTCCTCAAGAAGCGCAATTTTGAGGACCTCTTCTGGGGATTGTGGATTTCTCGCAATTACCCCCTTTCGCACTTCTGGTGTAAGATTGCTCAACAGCATGGAGTGTAGTAGAGCCGTTCGGCTTTTATCGACTACTTCACCCTGGATACCTTCAATTACAAGGGCTCTTAATGACATATCATATGCCTTGTCATAAAACTCCTGAACACTCATATTGGGTGGCTGTTTAAAATTTAAAAAATGACTGAGGGCAACATCTGGTGTGGCCTGTGAAGTATAACTCTCTTTTAAGATTTTTAATAGCTCATCAGATGTTTTTGCTTTGTGAATTTTTATTCGCCTAGAAGCAGCTCCTGATAATCTAGCTAACAAAACGAATTTTTTCTCCTCCTCATTCCAGTCGAATAATTTGGCAAAACTCTCAAATTTCTCAGAAAAATCTGAGAAGCAGACTGAGCTGGCCTCTCCATTGAATGGGGGAATGTTTGACAAATTATCCACTAAAGCATTTTTTCGCTGAATAGTGGCAATTGCTTCCGAGTGCTTATCAGCCATAGTTAGAGTTAGAAAATGACAAACAAACCAAAAAGAAAATGAAAAAAGGGGGGGGGGACAACTTAAAAATGAGAAAAAGAGAGGGGAAAGGAAAACCTTATAAATACATAAAACTTAAGTACAGGACTATGCTTTTTGTAAATAAGAAAAGGTTATGCTCACAAGGCATAATTTTGACTGGGAATTGTAGCTTACTAGCACAGAGAGAGAGCCTAGACCTCTTTTTACACTTGAACATATAAATAAAATTTTAATTGCAAAAACACCCAGTTGCTCTTTGATACATAAATACATACAAGTAAAAAAAAATCAATAACCCAGAGACCGAATTGTTACGGCTCCATTTGTTGTGGAGTTTTGGGGTTCTTTCTAAAACACAACTTACTTAAACTTAAAAAGCTCATTTATTACTCAATCTTCACTTGACAATTAAATATTTAGAAAAAAATAAGTATACCCTGATTAGCTCCACTGAAATCTGTTGCCATGGAAAAGGTAGCAAATTATATTAAACTAATCAAAATATCAAAACTTAAGAATCCGAATAGGTTAATACAACAATGATAATTTTGAACTCATCATTTTAAGACAATATTAAATGTAGTAAGGGGCAACAGATTTCTAAATCAAGTAGCATACTGGATTGCATAATAAAGAACACCCAACTCCACTCCAACCCGATCAAGCTCAAATCTCCATACACATTAAATTAACAAAAGTGTAATCATCATATAATTTGGAAAAATGCAGACAACCTGAAATTCCTCCAATATGAGGACCAAAAGGGGAAAGAGTTAAATCCGTTAATAGAATAGGGATATGATGATGTACTAAAATTTTAGAACAACCATAGAGATTCTGAACAAGATCCGATCGGTTAACCAAGAATCGTATAGTGGTGTATAATGACTGGATATTTTTTTTTTTTTTTTTTTTTTTTTTTTTTTACTTTTTAAAATAAAACAATTTTGGTGTATATTTTAGAAAAACAATGTTTCTGAAAGAGGAGAGTTAAAGCTTAATTTAACATTTTATGAAATTAAATTTAATATTACTGTTTCACTTATTAATCTATCCATCCTTAAATCAAGATCAAAAATACGATTGTATAACATTGAGTGAACTTCAATTTATGTTCATTAAAACAGTCAGTTATGAATTTAAACTTAAGAAATTTTAAAGTCCTAATTTAATAAAGTTGAATTTTCTCTCCCTTTTTTTTTAATAAATCACAGAAAGGTTAGGCCATTCTTATAGGTCTACTGTGAATATAAAAAATTAATTATTTAGAGATTTATACAAAGAAAAACATACCAACTTTGATAATAAACAAAAAAAAAACACAATTTATTTGAACATTTAAAATAATGAAGCAACTAAGTTATCAAAAATAATCTTAATAAAACAATATAACAGCTGATCTTTTAAGTTGAAACCACTCACTGGTTACTTTTAAATTACACATCATATTTTTAAAATTACCATCATATTACCATTTAATGGTCGTTCAAACATACAAACATTATATATTAACCTACAGACTATTTCTGTTCATAATGTTTATTCTTATTGAAATTATCCAAAGATATTCATTTCACTTTTAAACTCTGGTATAGCAAACATATTTTTTTTTTTTTTTTTTTTTTAAAGAGGTACAAATAAATAAAAAGAAAAACTATGCAAATAGTACTTACAACAGGTAGAGAGTTCTACAATTTTAGTCAATGGGCACTTAGGAGCATTTCCTCCTTTTTCAAAATCTGATGAAACACTTAAGCTGGAGTATTCAGGCTGGGGAAAAATTCAGACGTGGTTTCAAGCTAACATTCATCAATCCTCTCATCTCACTGCATCACTTGCCATCAACTACTAGGTCCATCATCTAGTCCGGAGGGGAAAATCGTTCTACGGTCCAGAACTTCACCGTCGGAGTCAGTAATTTCACCTTCCTGAAGCATGTGTTTTATTCGAAGATAGCCATCACCGTAACTCAGAACACTACGACTTCTAACGACCGGTTTAGTTCAATATCTATGATCACTTCTGATGGTTAAGAAGTCATAATCTTGGAGCGCCACTACGCCAAAAAAAAATAGGCTACACATATCTTCTTCTTAATTTCTCGTTAACAGTTATAGATCCGCAATTCGAAAATGCCCTTATAGACTCTTTTCATCATAACATCATGATTTAGGATGGTTAATGTAGGGCCATCAATGCCCCACTCTCAAGAAAAAAAAATCTTCCAGAAACCTGTCCGCCTTCAACAACTTCGCGATCCAGCCCACAGGCCAATCTTCGAGCCCCGTAATAAGTCGAATTTTTTTTACGAGTCAAACGACAGGTCTCTTGGCCAAGCAACAAGTGTCGTAAACATTCATTCTCCCGCGCTGCTTGAAAAACGGGACCGATCCACTCTGCCAGGGGTACGGGAATGGAAACAAAAGGAAAAATGGACTCATCGTGAAGACTACAGCTTGCCGCTCCACTCTGCCGGCCGCTTCATGGGGGAAGGAAACCATGCATCACCCCCATGGCGTGTGCTGAAGGGGGGTCCTGTTAGCCTCTGTTTACATGGGCGCCAGCTATCCGCCTGATAGCAGAGCCAATTGAGGCCTGACGTAAACTTACAAAGCCTAATTGCGTGTATAGTACACTCATAAGATAACGTAATTCTTATACAGGGCGGTCGGTCATTCTTATATCAAAGTCAGACTAGATGACTCCAAATTTTCCACCTGTGCAGTCTACTGACAAAACATCCCTCCCTTGCTGTCTGCTTTTCGTATTTGAAAAACAGGAAGCTACGTTAGACTATAAACGTTGAAATTACTTTGCAAAAAGAAAAAGAAAGAAGAAAAAATAAAAACTGATTTTATTATAATTATTACAATTACTTTTATTTATTTAAATTTTTTATTAGAAACAGAAAAAAAGAGTGCTTTTAAATAAATGTTGAGAAAGTGATTTAAATAATTAATGTAGATTAAAAAAAAAAATTTGTTGAAACCAACCGTAACAAGATTGCTCCCCCCGGCTAATTAAAAAAAAAATTTTTTTGAGAAAACAAATTATTTTTTTGAAAGGTAACTTGGTACCACATGGCATGCTGGGACCTCAACACTGAAAAAACTGACCCACAAACACAGATCATACATCGATCCGGGACGGGATCCAGAGAGTTCACCGCTGAAATACCACCCTGACAATATATTCCGGATATATACAACCAGAGCTCGCACATCCGTAGAAACCATTACCTAAAATATTACCTGAAACATGACCATAAAAGAGTACTACCAGAGGAGGGACCACAAGGCTGATTTTACCACTAAAATGACCAAGATATTTTCTGCACCTGTAAAAGAACACATGTTCCACCTGATTGTGAAACCTCACTTCCCTACTACTGTCATTCCTACGCATAACTGCATCCTTCCTGAGACTTCTGGCAACAGAACTGTAAATAATACATAAATTGAATTTTGAAAAAAAAAATAGCCGAAAAAGAAGAGAAGTGCCCACTGATTAATTGTCACTATACTGCTTATATACATAACTTCAATAATTGGCATCACAGTATATTACAACACTATCTATTAATGTAAATAAGTACTAGTAATATCATAGTTACAACACTGTAAATGTCAATGAAATTTGTAAAACACATATTAATTCTATTATACAAAAATACACAAGAGCAACTGGTGACACACAAAAAAAAATATATACATATACATCTGTAAGACACAAATTATGGTATCACAGACCATGTTAGAGAATTACGCACACAATTGTAACAATTTTATATGAGAACACATGTTTGTTTTCGAACACAGTCTAATGATTCGGGATATTATGTAGATTTTACAAATGCACGTACAAGTAATGTGCATGGGAAAGAGTATCTCTGCCTCTGTGCTACTTATAGCAAAAAGCAGTTTCGGGCCTTTTGGGCACTACAGGGAAAACATTCCACAAAATAAAATAAAAAACAGGGGTGGTGACATATATCACCAGGAAGGAAAACACACACTCCACAAAAATAGGAAGTAGAATAAATAAAATAGTTAATTTTAGCACTTTTAGCCACACACAACAACATACAGGCATGTACATGAGACAGTATGTACTAGAAAAAGAAAAAGGGCCCACACTCCTTAAAGTTTAAGCTCAAATAAAACCACAAACTGTATAGTAAATAATAAATCTATCTAGTTAAAATGTAGAAATTAAAGTAAACACATACTTAAAAAGTTATATACCAAACACTGATGCATTAAAAAAAACTGAACTAAACAGATCTACCTCGGCAAAAGGGCATACAAAACACAACATCCTAAAAAAATTTTAAAGTAACAAAAATTACATTCGTTTCTTTTTTTTTTTTTTTTTTGCAAAAATATACCCAAAATCTACGAAAACGGGGTGCGGACGGGTATATACCACATAATCTACCATAAAACAGACAAAAACCTTAAGTATAGGCATAAAAAGGGTTAAAAATGCCTACATGAGAGTATCAACACACAACCAAAACAAACCTTTAATACGCTAGAAAAACTAAGTTCCGTTTTAAAAATGTCAAAAAAAAAATAATTAAATATACATACACATTAACTAAACTATAAATAAATACAAATAAACAAGGTAAAATTGAATAAAAATGCTTGAATAACGAAAAAAGGTAGTTAGTATTTATAACTCGGACGGTCTCTTCTATCCCGTAGCGAATAGTCGATTCTAGAAATCGATATTGAACGACTACTTCTATTCGATTTAGCAGCTGGACGAATCGATGAACGAGACCTGCGCGAATCGCTGTGCTCAGCAGTTGAACTGCTTTCTGCCGTGGCTGAATTTTTACCTACGCGCATTTCACTGCCTTCTGCCGTTGCTAAATTTTTATTTACGCACATCTCGTTATTCTCCGGAGAAATGGGAGGTGGGGGAGAGGGATTTATGATTTCAGTCGCGTCGCTGTCTGTTTCCTCCACTTCCGGCGCTACCGGAGTTTCGTTATTGTTGACGTTCACTACTGCTGGTGCGCGGTTACTATCATATGGTGCCCAGGGAATGAATCGGTTACGCTTATACCTGCGTACAGGAGGAGAATCGCGCGGTTGGTGTGGTGAATCGATGGTCACGTTTTCAGTCGATCCCAGGCCAATTGTTTGTTTTGGTTTACTGGACCAGATGGGGAGTCTGTCTTTGAAAGAAGACAACCTGTCAACATGGACAACCTGACAATTTTTGGGATTAGCAACTAGCGCTATTTTAAAATTAACCTCATTTAGCTTCTCAATTATAGTAAAAGGACCATTATTTTGCTTGCTTAATTTTTTTGTATTACCAGGGGCGACTGTGGGTGTAAATAACCACACAAGATCTCCTATTTTAAAATTTTTATCAACAGCTGTCTTTTCACGGTATTTTTCCTGCTGCTCAGAAACTTTAATTAAATTACTATGTACTTCAGTGTATACTTTTTGAAGAGCTGGGATTAAGAGTTCGCAAAAAGAGGGTGCATCATTATAATTAAAAGAAGGTGGTTGAGAAAAGAGATTATATGGTAGATTCATATTTCTGCCATACATAACTGCAGCTGGGCTAAGTTTAGTTGAAGAGTGGACAGCTGAACGCATAGCTAGTAGTGCAAATTTGAGTTTAGTGTCCCAGTCAGATTGATTTTGGTTGACTATGTGACAAAGTGCATTTTTAAGAGTACGATTCTGTCTCTCCACTTGCGAGTTGCCAGCCGGGTGATAAGATGAGGTCTTAATATGATTAATACCAAACATTTTATATACGTGCTCTATCGCATCTGAAATTAGATTCTTCGCGTTGTCCGTCGTAATAAAACAGGGCGCACCGTAGCGTGATATGAAATCAGCTAAAGTGTCCGCAATGACATCTGAAGTGGTTGAACTAACCGCATATGCTTCTGGCCACTTAGTAAATGAATCTATATATGCAACAATATACTTATTTCCCGAAAAAGTTTGCGGTAAGGGTCCAATGAGATCCAAATGAACCTTGTTCATGGGAAACTGGGGGGTCGGCATACGTTGCAGAGGGGCGAGCTGGTTCGCTCTATAAGCTCTCTTCTGCTGGCAACTAATACATGACTCCACTAGATGCTTGACATCTGACGACATTCCTGGCCAATAGAAGTGCTCACGAATGCGATCAATGGTCTTTTGAAAGGCTTGATGACAAGCCGCTAGGGACTCATGTGTTAGTGCAAAAACTTGAGTAACCAATTCTTTTGGCACGACTAACTTTACAGATTTATTCAAAATAGCTGACTCCCTTGTATCCTCACAAACTAAAATGTCATCTCTAAAAAAAAATTTCATGTATTTAGGAGCAATTTCTACACCTTGGTCTAGTTTTCTTGCAATCTCGCAGCATTTCTTGTCTGATTTTTGTAATTCACCAATTTTTTCAAGTAGATTAGAATGAGGCATAAAAGTAACTTCCTTTTCGACTTGTATACAAAAATTACAATTAACAGTATCATTGGAGTTATCATTGTTGACATACCTCGAAAGGAAATCTGCGACACTGTTACACTTACCTTTAACAAACTTGATTGTAAAATTAAAGTCTGAGAGAGTGCAGATCCATTTAGCCATGCGAGATGTAGGGTCGTGAATTTTTAACATAAATGTTAGAGGCGCATGGTCTGTATAGATGAAAAAATGGGTATTAGCAATGTAACATTTGAAGTGGGCAGTAGCCCAAACTAAAGCTAGTAATTCCCTTTCAGTGGTGGAGTAGCGGGTCTCAGCATCTTTCAATTTTCTGCTGGCAAAGGCAACAGGATGGAGCATGTTATTTTCATCTAATTGTGATAACACTGCCCCTAATGCTTCGCCACTGGCATCAGTATATAAATGGAATTCTTTCTCAAAATCAGGGAGTGCAAGACATGGTTTTGAAATAAGAGCCATTTTAAGGTCTTCAAATTCTTTCTGTGCATCTTCATTCCACGAAAATTTTCCTGTCTCTTTCGTTAAGTTGATTAGATTTTTAGCTCTCTTAGTAAAATCTGGTATAAATCTCCTATAGAAAGATAGAGTTCCAATAAATGACCTAACAGCCTTTCGGGTAGTTGGAGGTTTAAAATTTTCTATTACGGCAATATTTTTATTGATAGGTGATACTTGGCCACTACAAATCTCAAAACCTAGATATTGTATTTTATTCGAAAGGAAAGTGCATTTACTGGGCTTAAGTTTAAGTTTATGCAGTCTTAACCTTTCAAAGACCATGCTAAGCTTCTCAAAATGAGAAATAACATCACTGGAGGCAATTACAATGTCGTCGATATAAACAAGAATTCCAAGATTGCCTAAATCACCGAAAATAGCATTCATAAGTCTTTGGAAACTGTTACCTGAATTTGAGAGCCCAAAACAGTTACGGGTCCACTCAAAAAGTCCTTTGTGGGTGATTATAGCAGTTTTATGCCTATCCTCTGGGCGAATAACCTGTTGAAAAAACCCACTAGTTAAATCTAGCGTTGAAAAAAATTTAGCCCCACTTAAAGCATCAACAGAGTCGGTAATGTTAGGTATTGGGTAAGCATCTTTAACAAGATTTTTATTTAATCTTCTGTAGTCAACAGCAAGTCGATAGGAACCGTCTGATTTCCGAACCAGAATAACCGGAGAAGCAAATTCAGACATGGAAAGGGAAATTATGTCCGCCTGTAACAAAGTATTAAGTTGGTCTTCCATTTCTTGACGTAATTTGTAGGGGACTCTATAAGCTTTGCCTTTAACTGGTTTATTTGAAGTTAAGTTAATTTCATGCGGGATTGTATCACAGCCGGGTAAATCTAAGACCGATGCTGCAAATACATCTTTGTTTTTGTCTAGAAAATTTTGCATTTTAAGTTTTAATGGGGGTTCTAAATGATCTAAATTAATTTCAGAGCTCCAAGTGAGATCAGCGTGATCAAAGTCACCAATTGGAGGGGCCAAATTTATATTATAGGTTAATTTATTATCAGTTACGGGTATATTTGACTGGTCTACACATTTTTGAATTTTGGCAACAAAGGTTCCTTTATTTAAATGAATACTATTGTCTGAAAAATTTGCAAATGAGATATATAGGCCATGTTCTTTAGTGCAAATGGCTCTGGAGGTAAGGAGACCTTGATTTAAATTTTTCGCCAAAGGTTCTAACATAACAATATCATTTTCCTTAATAAAATTTTCCTTATAACTTTTAACCTGGGCTAACATTTTTGACTGCGGGGGAATTGAAATTTTGCTACATAACACAGCGAAACTTATATTTTTATTTTTATTGGTTTTATCATTACTGCTATCTTCATTGCTCTCCTCCTCGACTTCAGGTACCTTATCCTCTATACTTACCAAATCTTCACTTTCATCAATATTACAAATTTCAGTAGTCTCTTCAGCTAAATTACCCTGAGTTACCTGACTCGCTGCTGAAAGAATGTTGTCGACACTTTGAATACTTGAAAAATTTTCAGTGTTATTACCCTCAGAGCTACCGCCTGATGTTGTTTGCATGCAAAAGTTCTGCGCAACACTTTCAACTTCCTTATCTGACTCAGTTTGAATGACTATCTCAACATCTTTTCCCATATTACTCAACTGCGGGTCCTGAACTACCATATTTTCACTACTATGATTCCCATTTTCAATATTAACTGAGTCATGAACTTTCTCACATGCACAATTTTCAGGAGGGCTATTGGCATTACTACTTTTTGAATTCTCCCCTACTTTGTTGACACATTTTATATTTACAGAATTATTTTTAACACAATCATTATTTATACAATTATTATTAGAATTTACACTATATACAGAGTTAGAAATATTTACAGAATTAGTAGCAAGACAAGTATTACACCCTGAAGTATTACTTGGGGTTTCTACGCTTTGTTTACAATGGCCTGAAACTGGCACTTTAAGAGCGAGAGCATTTGTATCACAATTTATACTTGCCCGGTACTCTTTCAAAAATGGCATTCCCAAAATCATATTAAATTCCTCTGCTAATTTACCTTCCACTACATAGAATTCAGCTTGACATTGAACATTATCAAAAACAAATTTTAAAAATACTTTCTTATTTAGGTGAACTTTCTCACCGGTGACAGTCATAATGGGGATATTGCAATTCTCCATTTCAAAATTCTCTAAACAGTTACAATCAGTACCACTCAGGAGATTAATTGCAGAACCCGTGTCACATAATGCATTTAGGCAAACTTTATTTATGTAAATTCTTGCAGTTGGTAATGTATATGATTGGGGCTGAAACATACTATACACAGTTGGGGGGTCCAGGGGCCTGTTGGGGATCGACTTGACCACATCTGATCCGGCCACTAATAGTTTAAAGCCTCACTTTCATTGTTAGCTACTGGGGTGTTATTTACCGCCTGCTCTTCATTTCTGTTCGCAGCTGTGCTCCTATTGTTTTGGTAATAACCACCTCTTCTTCCCCTATATCCGCCTCGCTGATTGTGGTTCCCTCTAGGATTTTCACCTCTGTTTCTATAATTTTGCCCACGGCTCCTGAAATTTTGACCACCTCCCCTTCTAAAATTATAGTCGACAAAATTTAGTGGACAATCTCTGGCATAGTGGCCTTGTACGGAGCACCTATAGCAGGTTACGGGTCTTACCTCTTGGTTTTTCTCCTGTACATCCCTAGCCCTAAGATCAACTAAACTGTCTATCTTAGCTGCTAAAACATCAATTTGAGATTTTAGTTGGTCTATCTCCTTCTTTTGTGAGCTATCTTGCTGAAAAACTGCAGCACAGGGTAGGTTTTGGGTCAAATTAGGGTTGAGAATTTCCTCGCGGTGGTTGTAGAAAGGGTTAATGCTCCTATAAGCCTTTTCCTCAAGAAGCGCAATTTTGAGGACCTCTTCTGGGGATTGTGGATTTCTCGCAATTACCCCCTTTCGCACTTCTGGTGTAAGATTGCTCAACAGCATGGAGTGTAGTAGAGCCGTTCGGCTTTTATCGACTACTTCACCCTGGATACCTTCAATTACAAGGGCTCTTAATGACATATCATATGCCTTGTCATAAAACTCCTGAACACTCATATTGGGTGGCTGTTTAAAATTTAAAAAATGACTGAGGGCAACATCTGGTGTGGCCTGTGAAGTATAACTCTCTTTTAAGATTTTTAATAGCTCATCAGATGTTTTTGCTTTGTGAATTTTTATTCGCCTAGAAGCAGCTCCTGATAATCTAGCTAACAAAACGAATTTTTTCTCCTCCTCATTCCAGTCGAATAATTTGGCAAAACTCTCAAATTTCTCAGAAAAATCTGAGAAGCAGACTGAGCTGGCCTCTCCATTGAATGGGGGAATGTTTGACAAATTATCCACTAAAGCATTTTTTCGCTGAATAGTGGCAATTGCTTCCGAGTGCTTATCAGCCATAGTTAGAGTTAGAAAATGACAAACAAACCAAAAAGAAAATGAAAAAAGGGGGGGGGGGACAACTTAAAAATGAGAAAAAGAGAGGGGAAAGGAAAACCTTATAAATACATAAAACTTAAGTACAGGACTATGCTTTTTGTAAATAAGAAAAGGTTATGCTCACAAGGCATAATTTTGACTGGGAATTGTAGCTTACTAGCACAGAGAGAGAGCCTAGACCTCTTTTTACACTTGAACATATAAATAAAATTTTAATTGCAAAAACACCCAGTTGCTCTTTGATACATAAATACATACAAGTAAAAAAAAATCAATAACCCAGAGACCGAATTGTTACGGCTCCATTTGTTGTGGAGTTTTGGGGTTCTTTCTAAAACACAACTTACTTAAACTTAAAAAGCTCATTTATTACTCAATCTTCACTTGACAATTAAATATTTAGAAAAAAATAAGTATACCCTGATTAGCTCCACTGAAATCTGTTGCCATGGAAAAGGTAGCAAATTATATTAAACTAATCAAAATATCAAAACTTAAGAATCCGAATAGGTTAATACAACAATGATAATTTTGAACTCATCATTTTAAGACAATATTAAATGTAGTAAGGGGCAACAGATTTCTAAATCAAGTAGCATACTGGATTGCATAATAAAGAACACCCAACTCCACTCCAACCCGATCAAGCTCAAATCTCCATACACATTAAATTAACAAAAGTGTAATCATCATATAATTTGGAAAAATGCAGACAACCTGAAATTCCTCCAATATGAGGACCAAAAGGGGAAAGAGTTAAATCCGTTAATAGAATAGGGATATGATGATGTACTAAAATTTTAGAACAACCATAGAGATTCTGAACAAGATCCGATCGGTTAACCAAGAATCGTATAGTGGTGTATAATGACTGGATATTTTTTTTTTTTTTTTTTTTTTTTTTTTTTACTTTTTAAAATAAAACAATTTTGGTGTATATTTTAGAAAAACAATGTTTCTGAAAGAGGAGAGTTAAAGCTTAATTTAACATTTTATGAAATTAAATTTAATATTACTGTTTCACTTATTAATCTATCCATCCTTAAATCAAGATCAAAAATACGATTGTATAACATTGAGTGAACTTCAATTTATGTTCATTAAAACAGTCAGTTATGAATTTAAACTTAAGAAATTTTAAAGTCCTAATTTAATAAAGTTGAATTTTCTCTCCCTTTTTTTTTAATAAATCACAGAAAGGTTAGGCCATTCTTATAGGTCTACTGTGAATATAAAAAATTAATTATTTAGAGATTTATACAAAGAAAAACATACCAACTTTGATAATAAACAAAAAAAAAAAAAACACAATTTATTTGAACATTTAAAATAATGAAGCAACTAAGTTATCAAAAATAATCTTAATAAAACAATATAACAGCTGATCTTTTAAGTTGAAACCACTCACTGGTTACTTTTAAATTACACATCATATTTTTAAAATTACCATCATATTACCATTTAATGGTCGTTCAAACATACAAACATTATATATTAACCTACAGACTATTTCTGTTCATAATGTTTATTCTTATTGAAATTATCCAAAGATATTCATTTCACTTTTAAACTCTGGTATAGCAAACATATTTTTTTTTTTTTTTTTTTTTTTAAAGAGGTACAAATAAATAAAAAGAAAAACTATGCAAATAGTACTTACAACAGGTAGAGAGTTCTACAATTTTAGTCAATGGGCACTTAGGAGCATTTCCTCCTTTTTCAAAATCTGATGAAACACTTAAGCTGGAGTATTCAGGCTGGGGAAAAATTCAGACGTGGTTTCAAGCTAACATTCATCAATCCTCTCATCTCACTGCATCACTTGCCATCAACTACTAGGTCCATCATCTAGTCCGGAGGGGAAAATCGTTCTACGGTCCAGAACTTCACCGTCGGAGTCAGTAATTTCACCTTCCTGAAGCATGTGTTTTATTCGAAGATAGCCATCACCGTAACTCAGAACACTACGACTTCTAACGACCGGTTTAGTTCAATATCTATGATCACTTCTGATGGTTAAGAAGTCATAATCTTGGAGCGCCACTACGCCAAAAAAAAAAATAGGCTACACATATCTTCTTCTTAATTTCTCGTTAACAGTTATAGATCCGCAATTCGAAAATGCCCTTATAGACTCTTTTCATCATAACATCATGATTTAGGATGGTTAATGTAGGGCCATCAATGCCCCACTCTCAAGAAAAAAAAATCTTCCAGAAACCTGTCCGCCTTCAACAACTTCGCGATCCAGCCCACAGGCCAATCTTCGAGCCCCGTAATAAGTCGAATTTTTTTTACGAGTCAAACGACAGGTCTCTTGGCCAAGCAACAAGTGTCGTAAACATTCATTCTCCCGCGCTGCTTGAAAAACGGGACCGATCCACTCTGCCAGGGGTACGGGAATGGAAACAAAAGGAAAAATGGACTCATCGTGAAGACTACAGCTTGCCGCTCCACTCTGCCGGCCGCTTCATGGGGGAAGGAAACCATGCATCACCCCCATGGCGTGTGCTGAAGGGGGGTCCTGTTAGCCTCTGTTTACATGGGCGCCAGCTATCCGCCTGATAGCAGAGCCAATTGAGGCCTGACGTAAACTTACAAAGCCTAATTGCGTGTATAGTACACTCATAAGATAACGTAATTCTTATACAGGGCGGTCGGTCATTCTTATATCAAAGTCAGACTAGATGACTCCAAATTTTCCACCTGTGCAGTCTACTGACAAAACATCCCTCCCTTGCTGTCTGCTTTTCGTATTTGAAAAACAGGAAGCTACGTTAGACTATAAACGTTGAAATTACTTTGCAAAAAGAAAAAGAAAGAAGAAAAAATAAAAACTGATTTTATTATAATTATTACAATTACTTTTAGTTATTTAAATTTTTTATTAGAAACAGAAAAAAAGAGTGCTTTTAAATAAATGTTGAGAAAGTGATTTAAATAATTAATGTAGATTAAAAAAAAAAAAATTTGTTTTTTGGAATCTCTAGTGTCTGAAATGTGTAAATCCGTCAAAAAAAATTTCTCGATTTTTAAAATGATTACAAGACTTACCCTATACTATGTATGATGGGTAAGTAATACCCCGCAAATGAGTTTTGCCCATAGACCGTGTAACGAAATTCTTTTGAGTGGCCCTGTAAATGAGCCATAAATGCTACAGACTTAATTTTCAATACCAAACATGCCATAGTAAACCCCAATAACCTATATCGATTTAAAAGCAATTCGAGTATATTTTCGTCAGTTAAATCATGGACAGACGATAGACAGACGGCACACAAACCAAATTCATAAATACTTTCTAACGATGTTGAAAGGTGTTAAAAGTGTAAAAATAAAAATTATTTTTTTAAAACTTGTAATAGAAAGTCGTTGATAAATACTTTCGACTGAGTAAAGATAATAAGAAAAGGGACATCTCCCATTGATATGGATTTCAAAACAGCAGTCACGTGACAATAAATCAGGGAAAAAAATGGTAAAATAAAAATGTGGTTATTATAATTGCAATTACTATTTAAAATTTTCATATTGATAATTTTATGATTCTGTTAAAACTTAGCACACTAATTATTATTTTATATTTTTTCTTTATTATTTTTGCTGTCTGGAAATATCTTTATAATCAGTATCATTTTCAATTTTTATTTTGTAAACTATTTCTTTATTTATTTACATTGTGGTTAAAGATATATTTTTGTCACTCCAATACTTTTTAAAAGATTTTCATTTACTGCTTTTTGATAATGTCAAAAGTTAACACATTCTTTATTATTCATCTTTGCAGCAGCCTTTGTAATCATTTGGGAGTCTCGCTGTAATCAGTTTTTTTTAAATTTATAATTTGGTCCAACTATATCCATATTTTCTTTAATATTATTTTCTGTCCGATTTCTTTTCTTTACTCTTTCCTATAGAAAAAATAAATATTGAAAAATTGAACTATTGTTGCTGCTTTTGTCCTTCTAATCCTTCTACATTTGTATCGTGTTTATTATTATGTGATTTATTTCGTGTTTCTACACCGCACAAGAAAAATAAATTTTATTTCATAAAAACTTTTTTTAAACATTTTTTAGAAGCCTCCTTTTTTCTGAGAGCAATGAAATAAAAAATAAAAGTAATAAATTAGGATGTCTACAAACTTCTGATAGGATGCTCCGATATTTGTTTTGTTTTGTTTTCTCTAAAATAAAATATCGCAGTAAAACCGCAACACATTTTCTTTTTAAGAGATATTTTGCGACAAAAGTAGATAAGTTTTAAAATAATTTCCGTTGTTATCTGGTGTCTTGGACCTCCTTTTTTTTAATTAAAAAAGTAGCTTTGCAGTTTTTTTTTTATTTATTTCTTCAATTCATTATTTCAATGTATTACATGGCCGAAAATAATTTTAAGTTTTATTATACTGTAAAAAAATATGTACTTACTGATTCGCATAGGGCAATTTTCCGGGTTCCCACGAGTTTTTATTTTTGAGTACCACTATTCCGAACAGTAGTCACTGCCTTATTTAATTGCAAAATTTCTGCCATAAGAAAGCGAATATTGCTATTTGAAAATAGTGGTACTCATCTTTAAAACGTACACGTATTTCACACGAGAATTTTCATTTTTCAATACAAATGTATTAACTGAATAATTTTTTTTTTTTTACTTACCCATCATACGTAGTGTAGGGTAAATCTTGTAATCGTTTTAAAAATCGATAAAAAAAAAAATTGACGATTTACACGTTTCAGACACTGAAGATTCCGAAAAACATATTTTTAGAAAAAAAAAAAATTGCCGTCTGTCTGTGTGTCTGTAAACGCTTTATCTCCCGAACAAATTGAGACAGATACTTGAAATTTGGTATGTACTTAGTATGTAATAATGGGAAGAAGCTTATTGAATTTCGGTAATCTCGATTATACGAAACTATTTTTTCGGACTCTCGAAGTATTTGTTCTGATAAAAGGTATATGAAAATTTTCGAAATTGTTTATTTTAAGGAGGGAATATAAAAGACAATAAAAAAGCATAAATTTTGCATAAAGAATGAAGTCGGTGGGATAATGAGTTGCCGAGATATTTGTAATCCTATTTTCCACACTCTTCGATTTTTCATGACCCTGTATTTCATCCAAATTTCAACTCAAAGATATATTTTAATTGGAAATAAGACGCTTAATGCGACGCAATAAACCGTTTGTTAATAGGATTATCATTTTTGGAGTTATAAGGATGTTTCTTTTACGCAATTCAGTAATAGAACATTTAAAGCTTATGACGTCATCAAGCCACGATTTTATTCTAATTGCAATGCATTTTAGAAGTAGTTTACACATTTTATTATTATGCATATCCATAGTGGGTAAGTATTACGGTGGCCCCCAACGACTAGTTATGTGTTTGCTACGGTGTCAAAACGATGTCCCATAAAGTCCTTCTTATGACTTTTGAGAACAGAATGAAATCACAAGAGGCCATGTCAGCACTGTGCGGCGGCTGAGGAAGCGCGGCGATATTTTATTGAGCAAGATACCTCCTCACCGACAAAACGTGTTATCTCTCGCATTCAGCTGCTGGCGATCTCCCGTCGGACTATGATGGCACTTTTCCTCAATCGTTCCAGTACTTCCAAATATAAAACTGCATTTACTGCTCTCTCTGGTGGCACAATACTCCTTACATGACGATACTCACGCTCGGATCACCGCTCCCTGAATACTAGGCCTGACCGCTGACACAAAAATGGCGTCTGTCGTAGGTGAATTTTTTGGCGTTTGTATAGTCTGCTGAATTTAGACACCAGTAATTTCTAAAAGTTTTCTTTGACTTATTTGATCTCAGAAAAATTGAAGAAAACGTTTAAAAATTATTGGTGGTCACATTCGAGGGACCGTACAAACGCTGAAAAAAATCCGCCGACGACAGCCGCCATTTTTGTGTCATCGCGCAAGCCTAGTATTCGTGGAAAGGAGCGGGGGCTCGGAGCATCCGTATTTCACCTCTGCCAAGGCTCTTAATTGTTCGACGCGGAGTGATGACTGTTGCTCCTCAACGCTAACTCCGTCCACGACATTTCCTGGCAGATGCATCTTTTTGGATCGCCACATATAGGTTGTGATAGGGTGTTGCTGCATATATCCCAAAAGTCGCGTTGCTGTGCTCCGTTATTGAAGATTTCCGTGATACACTCTCAGAAAAAACAGTAAATTTATGAGCGTTTGCCCTTCAATTTTTACGGGCAACAGCCTTATTTGATGAAAAATGGTCTAATCTCTATAATAAAACCGTAAGTCATGTGACTGTCATCAACAGTTCCGGAATGTCCGTTTCACTTTTTCATATGCCAGGCGGCCATTTTTATTAAAAATTATTTTTTCAATAAAACTTCATAAATGTGACATTTTTAGAAAGATCGTTCAAAATAAATTAATATTTGAGAGATGACTTATGTTCAATTATGTATATATTCTCCAATAACTTCAGTTGAAATTAGCTTCGCAGTTCAAATTCTCTATCCATGAAAGTAAACAAAAAAAAAAAAAGATTCATTCGTCGTGAAGGTTTAAAATATTAAACCATTAAACCATGGAGATAATCGTTCGTAAAGTTAGTTTTCCATGAAAGATTTTTTGGAGCGCTGCCTGGTGTCAAAAAAATAATTCGTACCAGTGACACAATCAAAGTTTACCATAATTATGTGCTATACAACTCAACTTCATTCTTTATCTTTTCTTGATGTAAGCTGAATGTAAACAAATACAACTCATGTAATGATATTTAATGAATCAAATTTCGAAACAAATTGTCAGTTAGATTGGTATTTATGTATTATACGTGAAAGGAAGAGAGACCACCGAAAATGATTGTTAATCACCAATCATATTTACCATTATTAATGACCAATCGCTTTCAAAACAGCAATTTAATATACATTTACAAAATACATAACATCATTAAGTACTTTTGTGTTATTTGGGCGCAAATCTCGCCAATAGAATTTTTAAAATCGCCAATACCAGCTTTTATTTTTCGCGTGTGCAAATTAGAAACGATACTTTTATTTTGAAATCAAATGTTCTGATGGTACAGCTGTCGTAGACGCACCGGGGCACTATATTAACTATAGAGTTGCAATATAGAGAGAAAAAACGGGTTGCTGTAATTAGAATTATAGGCGGTAATGTTGGTGTGACATATTTACGTGATTATCAAAACTGGCTTACAAAAGTTCAATGTTTCACCAAACCATACTCGAAAATTACGTGTTATAATATGCACTCCGATTATGTCACATTATTCAAGACGTTTTAAATGAGAATAATGATAGATTTTCTTCTTGATTCTCCCGTAATCAAGTCTACAGCCAAAGTTAGCGAGAAACAAACAAACAAACAAACAAAAAAATATTGGCAACAATATGGTTCAGTGTAAATGGTGGATATCATTAAAGACTTTCACAAAATAGACTCCATTGCACCAAATCGTATTAACTAAAATACGCCATTTGGCAATGGATCCAATTACGGAAAACTACTTAATATGTTTAAGAATCTCCTCATTAGCAAGCATATTGCAACTGATAAGCAAACGAATATGAAGCATAAATGCTTAAGTTGGTTAAGCGGTTTTTGTCAAGAAAGATGAAATACATAACAACAAAAAATATGCGAAATGCTACCATGATCGAAAAAGTTTTTGATTTGTCTATTAGAATCTTTCGGTTTGGCGAAGGATTACGGAAAAAAAACATTATGAATAAAAGTAACGTGTTACAGTGCTTAACATACATTTAAGGGAGACCAAACTGGTCGCCAGTGGCGGCTAGTCCACTAAATAAGCGGCCTTATCTCTTAGATACTTAGAAAATGAAGAGCAATCCACATATTCTTACAGTTCTAACCCATGTGTTATCAAAAATACGGTACGACCCCATACATTGTCCTCCGCTAGGGTGTAGCCCTTCATTTTACTCGTGTTTCGAAAATTTTAACCCGCCAAAACAGCGATTCTGTGATGATTATCTAACGTGCTACGTGCTACGGAACAGTAAGCAAAGTGTTATTGTGTTTTAAAGTGCATTATATTCTGTGCATTATAATGCTATATTACTTTGCCCCGTAAAATTACGGACTGCACAAAATGATGGGCATGGATTTTTTTTTTTTTTTTACGGGGTATGACTGGAATCTCTGCTGCCGGCCTCTGCCCGTAATTTTACTGCAATTTTTTTTTACAGTTTACCTATATCTCGGCACCTATGTGATGAAATTTGAAGAAATTTCGTATTCAGTTTGACCTTGACATAATTTGGTACTGATTACATTTGGGCGTATATTGTTTAACAGGTGGTATATATGTAACAAAACTTTTATATATATAGATAATAATTCTTGCTGTTTGCAATGTCTAAAACCGCGTTTATTATTGAACGCAGTACTGACACTAACAGAGCTCGATTAATCTCTGAAGGTAGTGGAAGCAGGGTATAATTTCGGAACCCCCTTTTACTCGGGAAGTGCTTTTTTTAATTAAATACTACATACATGAAAACGCATTAAAATTTCAAAAATATATCAAATGTTGTACTTCATCAGAGAAAATCTATTTACAGTTATTTTTTAAAACTTACAAAATTAAAATTTTTATACGGTCCCTACTTTATATAAGTTTTCTTTAGAAAAACTTTTCTCGCGCTCTCACAAATAAAACAGTAAAAATTCCACTCTTCCTGGATGAAAACTTACCGAGTTATGATACTTTGAATTTTATAAAATTTTAGCATTTTCTGCATTAAAAACAGAAAAAGGCAGTTTTAGTGCCAGAAAGCGCTGACATTTAAGAAAATTAAAAGTTATATATCTCAGTAAGATTTGGTCGTACAAAAGTGGAATTTTTACTGTTTTATTTATTAAAGAACGGAATTTTTTTTCTATACATACTGGGTCATCCGGAAAGTTCTGTGGCGGTTTCATCTAGTTATTTTGCTACTGTTGATAAGGAGTGACCTTGAATGACCCAGATATGTACATTTTGTCTTTTCGGTTTGCGCTGCATAATTCTCTCTTTTTCAGATGACACAGTTCGAAGGTGGTTTGAGAAATTTAAGCGCAGAAATTTCACCCTCGAAGATGATGCCTGCTCTGGACAACCCATAATCTGTAAAGGAGGACCTCTTAAAAGACTACACAGTTCATAAGCTATCATACAAACTAAATATTCCAAAAAGTACATTTGATCTCTCCTTCTATAAGATGTACTCCTTTACATATGATGGTCGTCCAGAGATGGTATCATCTTCGAGGCTGAAATTTCCACGCTTAAACTTCTCAAACCACCTTCGAACTGTGTCATCTGAAATAGCACTTTGTCCATATACAGCACAAAGTTTACGAGCAGTCTCACTAGCTATTTATCTTTCTTGAAATAAAAGAGCATAATATGACTAAAATGAACATTTAGGTTCTCTATTCTTAGTACTGCACTGAAGCAAAAGTTATGCCATAACAAAAGCGAGAAATATGCAGTGCAAGCAGAAAAGACCGAATGTACATATCTGTGTCATTTAAGGTCACTACAAGAAGGTACATCGCTTTTTTAAAAATCGCAGAACTCTTCAGATGACACAATAAATTGTAGGACACAGGGATTGTACAAAATTTTAAATTCCGTAACTTTAAAAAATAATAATAACTACTTTGACATAAATGGATTTTCATATGATGAAAAACAACATTTGAAACATTTTTGAAATTGGAAATATACTTCTAAAATTGAAGGTTTAGAAATTAGCTGTTGGTCAACGATAAGAAGGCACACCCTGTATAAAGTTGATTGGATATTTGTTATCTATTCACGCAACAACACAAAGCATACACTATGCGAATAAAAGTTAAATTATTTTGTTTTTTTCCCTTGAGAGATAGCACACGGAAATACCCGAACACTGTGATTTACTTGACATTGTTCAAATATATTGCCTATTCGTAGAGATTTTTATTAAGGTTGGAGATTCAGTTCTGTCGTTGCCACCAAACAAACATTGTTGTATCTTTGTCGATATCCAACAATATTGAATTCCTTTTGTTGGATAGGAATTTCTATAATGTTCTTTGAGTAACTTTATTTTTCTTTTATTCTTGAAGTGGAAGATAAAAGAGGAACTTATAAATAAAAATACGACCTTCCGTTTTACATAACGAAACAGAAGCTTTGTTTTATAAAAAAAAAAAAAAATGTTGAAATGGGCTATGTTTAAGTTGTGTAGTTCATGTTTATAAAACCTAGATGCAAATAAATTGATTAATTAAAATAAATATTATTTAAATAACTGCAAAGTATGATGTAACATATGAAAAAACATATGAAAAAACATATTCCTTAATTTAATCATGAAACCGTATATCTAGGGAAAAAAAAGTTCAATATTTGAACATAAACAGCGTTCTCATCTATTACATCCAAGAAACATGAATAAAAAAGTTTATTACCAGTATCAAGGAATGTCAAGTTGTAGAAATTCATGCATTTTAGAAAAAAATCGTATAAATACTAGAATAGTACATGGTACCAACCAAGAACATGTTCGTTTACAGACGAGCAATTTCTTTTCTAAACTGAAAGGATCTTATCTGAATCCTGATAATTCTAAAGACCACATTTCCGGAAATTTTTTGATACCCTTTCTTTTACAGACAAGCAATTTTTTTTTTTTTTAAACTGGAAAGATATATGTAAATCCCGATAGTTCTGAATACCACAGTTTTTTAAGTTTCTTCATACAATTTATTTTAAAGACGAGCAATATTTTTTCTAAACTGGAAGGATCTATCCAAATCTTGTTAGTTCTAAAGACCACATTTCCTAAAATTTCTTGATACAATTACTTTTACAGAAGATTTTTTTTTTAAAACTGGAAGGATTTGATCTAAATCCTGATAATTCTAAAGACCACGTTTCCTGAAATTGCTGGATACAAAATTATTAAAAAATCATACAATTATATTCGAAGAATAATACATATTTGGCCATATATCCCAAATAAACCTACCCCTTTCTTGAGTCAGTGTTGTGAAATTAAAATAATCCTAGAAATAAAAAATACGACAAAGGTACCATTTAATGGTATTTTTTTCATTAACTTTTATAATTAATTTTTCGCAACAAGGCTTTCAAACATTGTAGTACGATTACAGTAGTTTAAATTCTCTCGTAAATGTACCTCGAATTAATAAACTCATTTCAACCAAGGGTCGACAAACTTTTTTACCATATAAGAGTACAAATATTCTAGTTAATAGTACAATTTTTTTACCACCTACTCGCTCACTGATTTTCTTATAACTTAATTTACTTCTTATGGCAATAATATTTTTCTTATTTTAAGGAAGCTTCGTCGTCTATTATTTATAAGCGACTATAATTCAATATTTTCTATTGAAAAATAAAGAAAAGAAAACAAGTGGGTAAGTGTGACCGAAGATCGCACAAAGGGTTTCGTTTAATATTCCTTTCAAAACACTTTATCCTTTCTTTTCCAAATAAATTTCATTAAAAAAAAAATTCTATTTTCTCGGGTTTTTTTTTTCGAATATTTGAACTGGCCCGATAACGGGCGAAGCTCTCTATTATACTCTGTCATAATAATATTTGTCATGTGACTAAATGCGATATAAAAAAATCAATTTCAAAATTAAACATGTTGTATAGAGAACTTCAAAATGTTAAAATATGCCAATATTTCTATAATCGGGTTTTTATCATGATTCAGTACGTTCCTCAAACTCGAGACTAACGAAAGAGACAGGCTACCACGGTTCATTCCGCTTATCATTTTTTACAGACCGCTAGAGTGACGTGATGCTCTTTTCGTACACCTGCATTGGTGCATTCGAGCATCACGTGACTCCCGCGGTCTGTAAAAAAAGATACGCGTAAAGCACCGCGGTTGCCTTTCTCTTTCGTTAGCCTCGCTCAAACTCATATGACGTTATAAGCACTTGCTGACGTCATATCTACTTGCTTCTCTGTTACTCATATTGATACTCTCTTTGTATTATTTTCAAACATTTGAGAAAGACCGTTATAATACGCTACCGCGCATGCGCGGTAGCGTATTACTGCTTGCGCGGCAGCGTATTACTGTTTATTTTACGGTTTAATACTGTTAATTTTACGGTATAATACTGGCAGCTGGGATGCCAGTTTTATACTGTAAAATCAACAATTATTTTTTGCAGTGTAATGAACGAATCTCCTGCGTTTATTTACTTTAATGGATTGAGATATTCGGCTGTTAACGTAATTTCCACTGAAGTTATCTCAGAATCTGTATATTTTTTAATGTAACTCATCTCTCAAGCAAACATTTTTTTGAACGATCTTTCTAAAAATGTAACTTTTATGCAATTTTGTTCAAAAAAATAATTTTGAATAAAAATGGCCGCCTGGCATATGAAAAAAAATGGGCTTTGCCCGTATTTGTTTTCCTCAGTCACATGACTTGCGCTTTTATTAAATAGATTACGTACGATAGGCTTTAATAGAATAAAGAAAACTTTTATTAATATCTTTATAAGTTTTGATTCGATTTTCATAAAATTTGAAATGACTCAACAAAATTCTGCAGCGATAATATATACTAAATTTCAAACCATTCGGTCGGACAGACGGACAGACCAGACGACGACTATAGGTGCTATGTACTTACATAATTACGAACGCTTCTAAAAACAGTACATCTTTAAGATACAATTAATGAATTCTAAAATAAAACACTTAGTTTACTTGTATGTTTACCAAACACGAGAGATTTCCAGTTTTCATTCTGCGCGTATTTTCTAAGAAATTTATATGTTTATCTTTTCCCTCAAAACTTACACTGACTTCATCCCTAATTCTAAACTATGAAAAAATTATGTTACAAGAACGTCTCATTCAATCAAAGTGAATTCATGTTTTTCTGAGTTCACTTCAAAATAAATTCAAAAAATAAAGTTCATAATTTAGTTTATATGCCTAGCTCATACTTTTTCTTTTGAAGTTTCATTTTGATTTATACTTTTTATAAAAAGTTTGAAACTAAGTTATTATCTGTAAAATAAATATAAATAACTTTTCGAAATACCGAATTTTCCCCTGAATAAACACGCAAAAAGATTTTTTTAAATACTTTTCTAAACAATTCTTCGTCTGAATAAAGTTTCGATCAGATATTATCTGGCTCGAAGGAAAATTCAAGCATGTAATGCAAATATGATGAATTGAATTTTCTTTAAGTGTAATTTTTTTCTTATTGAAAGTTTCTAAAACTGAATAATATAATGTACGCATGCTTTATCTAATACAAATGTTTACGTAAAACATAAAAAAAGTAATGTTTCTAAATTTATATTTTACTAGAAACTTTTTGTATTTAAATTCCATCTGAAAGATTTCACCAGAAATTTTCATCAGTATATCGCTTTTTTATGTATATATAATTTTTGCATTCAATAGCCACACGTTTGTATCTTGTTTAGTAACGAAAAGCGCTCAATTGCTTATTGAATTTCATAAATTAAAAAAATATATTAATTATGTTTGATATATATATATATATATTATAAAGGATTAGAACTAAAACTTTGTACACAGGTTGGGGAAAAATCTTTCATTCTATTCATAAATGTTTCGCACGATACTTGCACATTTCTTTTAACACTGATAAATCAAAAATCGTTCAGAAATAGTCCGAATATATGTAAACAAATAAAACTGACGTCCAAATAACAGATATAGTTTTGTCGTACTGTAGAATTCTATGAAAAGATTTTCAAGAAGTGCGAAAATCACATTGTGATTCATTTATTGCTGTGTACTAAAAAAGAGAACTGTTTATTCTCTCATTAAGCATGGAACAATTGAAATTAAATTAGATAGTAGTGTAAAGAATTGAGCTTCGACATCCAGCTGCACTATGTGTCATTCTAGCATTTCCTGTGAGTACACTTAACTGCATACCTTCCCTCGCTATTTTTGCCTTGAAGACTAGCAGACGCCGAATTCTATTGTACTGTGAGCGGAAAGTTCGGACAGTGATGAAGTGGTAAGGCGTTACCCAAAGAGGGGTCTTATGCTTTGATCCTTGCCGAGTTCGTGGGAAAGAGTTCATCTGCGAGAGAAGCGATCTCTGCACACGATTTTTAGGTTTGCGCCCGAAACTTTGCCCTTTGTCTTAGAACGTCCAATGACGGACTTAGTGAAAACGAAACAGAGGGATCTCAAGGCTGCTAAGAGGCTGGAGAGTTTCGAGGGGCCCGCCTCGACAAAGCCCCCGCCCCTAGAAGGAGTTCTCCTGCGAGAATGAAAAAGTGAGAGAGGACAGTTTTTGGAGAGATCGAAAAGGAGAGTGTTGACTCTCTGGAGAAGGGAAAAGGAAACGTCAGTTTCGAACTCAGCGTGGTGTAAGCGCTAGTGAGGTCCGACCTCTAGAATTGATACAGCAGGTATCCGGTGAAAATCCCAGCGAAGTGAAAAAGCACACCAAGTGCGAGAGTGAGAGTTCTTAGACTCAGAATTAACGAGTATTAGTAGATCTTCCGAAGAGAAGGAACGGACGAGCCTTGGTCCGAATGAACTTTGTTTTGTAGTCACGACTGTCTGTAATGTTTAGAGACTTTTGTTTGTTTCAGTTACACTTGGAGTCAAGAGGTCATTAATTTATAAGCGATTGACTCACGAAAAATAATTAAATGCTGTATTGACGTCTTGTATATATTTTTCATTAGAATTAACATTGTTATACAATAAAATTCTATTTTCTAATTTATGCGAGAAATTCTCTGTGCCAACGATCCGATCTCGCTACCACTCACCATCTTTTATCGGGTCGGTATAGAGGAGTTACTACAACTGGTGGCTTGCGGTGATGGATTAATTAGCAAAAATTAATGACATTCTCTAAAGACAAAGAGTGGACTCCGAAATTTGAATCATCAAAGTGCTCCAAGAAAGAGTCTCCTTGTGACTTGTGACCTGAGTCTCCTTAGACGCCCCTGTGGATCAACACAGCATCAGAAAGAGAAATCTACCAAGAATTCTGGAGAGTGTTCCCCCATCAGAAAGAGAAATCTACCAAGAATGCTGGAGAGTGTTCCCCCATCCGGAAGAGTCCCCATCTGAAAAGTGTGATAGAGAACCCCGTCTGTGCTCCTGAGAATCTCTGAAGTCTGTGTTTCTGACGCCCTGAAAGACTCTTAGTAATGGAGGTAAGCTCTTTTTATACTCAGAGTGGCTTTAATTGTTATTAGTGTCTGTATAGGTGTTGTAGGCTTCAAAAAAAAAAGTTGTATGTTTATTTTTGTGAGAGTAAATATTTTGAGAAATTTTTCCGGTAGAAAAAAAAAGTATGATGAGATATTTCCGATATAACTGTAACTTATTTAATAGACAAATTTTGTAGTTAAAATTAAATTATTGTTGAATTAATTTAATGCAAACTGAGAGTTGTGCAGTGTTACAAATTTTAGCTGAATCTATAAATGAGAGTTCATTGTAAAAAAAAAAAAAAAAAAAATATCGAACGCATGTCATATTTTAAGATAACAGAGTTGATTTTATATGTTTTTTGTGAATTATTCTAAATCTTTTAAGAGTGGATGCAGAGATTAAGACCACCATTGATTAAAAGAGAAAGGAATTGAATAAGACTTTTGCAATTTAAAATATTTTTACTGTGCTTTTTGAAATTGAAATTGTTGTTTTGTGTAAAATTGATCCCATATGTATTTTATAACCAAATACCAAGGTGAATGTGGACGATAGGACAGGGTTGCTTAATTTTATATGTTGCATATTTCTTATATATTATTGTTATGCGTACTTTTTATGAGTGCATATTTCAGTATTATTTTGGTGCACTTGGTAGAAATTACATTTAATCTTATTGTATTGTTTTATAATTGTGGGAAAGATAATTTCTAATTTTAAACTTTAAAAATGTCGGAGCTTAAATATTTTAGGAAAGCTGATTTGCAAACGTTAGCTTGCGAATTTGAGGTCATTTTAGAAGAGAATGATACAGTACCGAAAATTATAAAAAAAATAGAGTCGTCAGAGGGATTTGATAAAGAGCTAGCCTTAGCGCAAATTAAACTGTTAGAAAAAGACAGGGAAAATAAATTATTGACAGAGAAGGAAGAGAACGATAGACTTCAAAAAGAGAAAGAACGCGAACATGAGTTAGCTATGTTAAAAGCGACACAAGAGTCAGATGACCGGAGTACCGCATCCAGTAGCATCTCAGTTAGAACGAATCATTTACCCCTAAAAACAATTATGCATCGCGTTGATGAAAAGAATTCGGATATTTCGTTGTTTTTGAATTTATTCGAGAGACAGGCAAAAAAATGTAATCTAAATTCGGATATGTACTACTATTTGTTGGGTAATCGCACTCAGAAATTGTTAGAACAGGCGAAGAAAAAACCCGAATTGATGAATGCAGTTTTGACACGCGCTCAAACGAGAGAAAAGTATGGCCCAGCTCCGAATCCGGTAAATAAACAAATTGTGATTTCCGAGGAAGAAAAAGAAGAGGATATTTCTAGCGGGAATGTTGAAGCGGAAACTTTGAATTCCGAGGAAGAAAAAGAAAAAGAAATTTCTAGCGGGAATGTTGAAGCGGAAACTTTGAATTCAGTAAAAGAAAAAGAAGGGGGAATTTTTCGCGAGTGCAGTGAAGCGGAAGCGTTGAATTCAAAACTAGAGGGTGAAAATCTAGAAAGCCCTATTGAACTGGTCAGTGTGGATAAGGGATTATCGCCTTTGCCGATATGTGAGGAATCTTCGATCTTAGCAAACATTGAAAGAGGGGTTAGTAAAATGGAAAATGACAGGTATCCATCTCTCGAAGAGATTAGAGGGAAAGGGGAAATTGAAGAAACGCATTGTAATGCAGGAGATTCTTTAATAGTGGCAAATGCCAGAGACAATCGCATGAGTGGGGGAATGCGGGTGCTTGTCCCATTGCATTATAGAGTGGATATATTTGGCGCGTGCCTAGAAAAAGTGTCATTACACTTAGGGAAAGGGAAAGTTAAAGGAAATGTGTCAGAATACTTGAACCTTGGGAAAAGATTGATAAGCGATTTAACTACCGCATTTCTAAAAAAGTTCGGTGTTAAGTTGAAAAATCCGAGAGTGTGTCGCACAATAAGCGATAGTATTGCATGTTGGCATCGAAAAGTTAGAAAGCTCTTGAAAGCGTTAGTATTTGGAGAATGGATAAGAGAAACGGAGGAAAATAAATTCGTGAAGGGATGTGTGTTTAATCTCACGAACAGGTTAAAAAGAGGTCGAGTTTTAGCCGTTGAAAATGTGTCAGAAAAACGAGAAAAGAGGAAATTTTGGTTTGACAGAAAGGCGGTAAAGCGGAAGCTTAATGTGAAAGATGAGGTTTTAGTTTTAACTACCAGAAAGCCAATTAAAATGTCAGATAGTCGGATAGGGCCGGGAAGAAAGAAGTCAATAATTACGGAAACAAATTGTATTGTGAATGTTCCTGGGAGGCGACAGAAATCCCAGATTTCTCACTTGAGTTTAGTAAAGCCTTACAGAAAACGGGTGGAGTTAGCAGATATCTTAACGCGGGAAATAAACGCACTTAAGAATTTCTGTTTACCGTATCTAGATGATATGGCGATTTTTTCAGATAGTTGGAAGGACAATATGCGTCATCTAGAAATAGTATTAAAAAATGTTAATGACGCGAAACTAAAAATCAAATTGGCGAAATGCAAGTTCGCTCAGAAAACCGTAAAATATCTTGGGCATATTGTAGGTGAGGGTAGACGGAGGCCAGCTGAGGCGAAAGTAAGGGCAATTAAGGAATTACCGGTTCCGAAATCGAAAACTGAAATTCGTAGATGTTTGGGAATGGCTGGATATTATTCCCGGTACATAAAAGATTATGCAGTGATTGTAGAACCATTAACGAGGGCGCTTAAAGCGAAAAATAAAAAAGAAAATATTGCATGGAGCGACGAAATGGGAAAAGCCTTTGAGACTTTGAAAATGAAACTTACTGAAGAACCGGTGCTTTACGCTCCTAATTTTCAGAAAGAATTCATAGTACAAACTGATGCTAGTGACTTAGGTATTGGCGTGGTTTTGGCTCAAAGAGAAGGATCGGAAGAGCACCCCATAATATATTTAAGTCGAAAATTTACTGATAGTGAGAAAAGTTTCTGCGCCACTGAAAGAGAGTGTGCAGGGATTATTTTTGCGATAAAAAAGTTAAGGCATTATATTGATGGACAAAACTTTTCTATCGAAACCGATCACAATCCTTTGGTGTTTCTAAAAAGAAATTCTGGAAATAATCCCAGATTATTAAGGTGGTCCTTAGCTCTGCAACCTTATAATTATGCCATTTCTCATCGCGCAGGCAAAGACATTCCGCATGTTGATTGTCTGAGTCGAGTTTAAGGAGATTTCTTGATAAACTTTTGTATATAATTATTTTAAGATTTTTTATTTTTTATTTCACTGTGTTTTATTTTATTATATGTTCATGATTTCTTATCAGAGCGCGGAAAAAAAGGAAGGTAGTATTATCTTATTCATGTATGTTTTATTTCTTGCCACTCTGATGTAATTTGAGCTTGCAATTCTTTATCCGACTCTTAGAGATTCTTAGTGTTTCACCCTTAAGAATCGTTTGAGGAGGGGGTGCTGTAAAGAATTGAGCTTCGACATCCAGCTGCACTATGTGTCATTCTAGCATTTCCTGTGAGTACACTTAACTGCATACCTTCCCTCGCTATTTTTGCCTTGAAGACTAGCAGACGCCGAATTCTATTGTACTGTGAGCGGAAAGTTCGGACAGTGATGAAGTGGTAAGGCGTTACCCAAAGAGGGGTCTTATGCTTTGATCCTTGCCGAGTTCGTGGGAAAGAGTTCATCTGCGAGAGAAGCGATCTCTGCACACGATTTTTAGGTTTGCGCCCGAAACTTTGCCCTTTGTCTTAGAACGTCCAATGACGGACTTAGTGAAAACGAAACAGAGGGATCTCAAGGCTGTTAAGAGGCTGGAGAGTTTCGAGGGGCCCGCCTCGACAAAGCCCCCGCCCCTAGAAGGAGTTCTCCTGCGAGAATGAAAAAGTGAGAGAGGACAGTTTTTGGAGAGATCGAAAAGGAGAGTGTTGACTCTCTGGAGAAGGGAAAAGGAAACGTCAGTTTCGAACTCAGCGTGGTGTAAGCGCTAGTGAGGTCCGACCTCTAGAATTGATACAGCAGGTATCCGGTGAAAATCCCAGCGAAGTGAAAAAGCACACCAAGTGCGAGAGTGAGAGTTCTTAGACTCAGAATTAACGAGTATTAGTAGATCTTCCGAAGAGAAGGAACGGACGAGCCTTGGTCCGAATGAACTTTGTTTTGTAGTCACGACTGTCTGTAATGTTTAGAGACTTTTGTTTGTTTCAGTTACACTTGGAGTCAAGAGGTCATTAATTTATAAGCGATTGACTCACGAAAAATAATTAAATGCTGTATTGACGTCTTGTATATATTTTTCATTAGAATTAACATTGTTATACGATAAAATTCTATTTTCTAATTTATGCGAGAAATTCTCTGTGCCAACGATCCGATCTCGCTACCACTCACCATCTTTTATCGGGTCGGTATAGAGGAGTTACTACAGTAGTTTAACAGCAAGCATTATTGAAAAAAGTATAAATTGAAACTGAATAGAGTTTCTGAGAACAATATAATATAAGGCAAAGTGAATTATCTCCAATAAGTTTAATTATTCAACAATTTATACCAAACAACAATATATATATATATTTATACCACAACAATATATATTGATTGGCATTATACACTATAGAAAAGGACCATTGTATGCAGAAGCATAATTAAAATCCATTAAATTGACTTGCCACTCGATGAAAAGAAAGTTTAGGAAAAAGACATGTATTTAATTAGCGTTTCTCAACCTGGGGGTACGTTGCTGGTCATATAGGGGTATGTGAAAATTCCATCGGTAATGGGGAAATTGAAAATAAATAAAAGATTAGACTGAAAACTTTTATAAAAGTTGTAGAATTTTGGTTTACAAAGAGAGATTTATGGTAAACTCCAATGGGCCTAAGGGAAAAGGCCTAAATCTAGTAATGGATTAATAATTCGTTGTTACCAGCCCTATGTACCTCATGAGAGTACGATGTGGCATCCTCCTCATCACCAAAATTGTCAATTTTTGTAAAGTGTAACTTTCCCCCCTTTCTTTTAATGTTCGTTTCTATCTAGTGATTCTAGAAATATAAAAAAGAAAAAAAAATCTAGTAGTCTCGTTTTAATGTTCAACTGGACAACATCAGGTCAATAGCATGCATTGAAAGGTGTAGCTTCTTTTCTTTTTTATATTATGAGTGCTTAATATGACCGCTTTAACTAATATTTATTGTCTTGAACGATTTTCTGTTGATATTTTTTCGTGTATTAAAATGCATAAATGGTTGAAGGCTGAGATACTTAAACGATTTGCAACTGGCATTAGTAACTAATATAATAACATTAATAATAAACAAAAAAAAATTGAAACCGAGTATATTGGAGAAGGGAGTGCGCTTACATGAAATGCCTACACTCTAAAATTGGGAGGAGTGAGAAGTTGACTCTTTGGAAGAGTGAGAGGCATTTTCACTCTTTTTGGAGTGAATTTTATAAAAATACACTCCTTAAAGAGTGGAATTTTCCACTCCCTAGAAAGGAGTGAAATATGTCACTCCGTTGTCGAGAGTGACTGTCTCGCTCCTTTGACAAGAGTGAAATATTTCACTCCGCTGAAGCGTGAAAGCCTGGCATTATATAATTTTGTCCCTATTTATTTATTGAGAGAAACGAAATTATCATTTTTTCTTTTTCTTTTGAGGTAGATTTCGTAAGAAATATTACCTATTACATTCTCTCCTATGTTGGAATTTCTGAAAATTTTTGCAGATCTACGCCGATCATGACCCCTAGAACCCCAAACCACCCCCCAAGTTCAAAACTTTATCTATCTATCTATCTGTCTATATAGCTATATCATTTTTTTATGGACACGATGACTTCAATAATTCTGCACAAATCTCTTCCAAACTGATACATATAATCAAGGGACATAAAATCTTGATCAAGTTCGTTAATGGGCAAAATCGAAATGGGGGGGGGGGGTTGTGAAAACAGAAAAAAAAAATCCATAACTTCTTAATTATGATATCGTATCAAATCCGTTTAAAGTTATTATTACTTCTAAGGAAAAGGGCCGAAAATTTATGTATGACAGATTTTTGATATCATTAAAAATGGCCTCAAGGTGGGGGGGGGGATAGGAGTTTAAGAAGAAAAAAATTCATAACTTCGTCAATTCCCAAGATATCCATCCGCTTCTTGGAAAACATGAAAAAAAATTGAATGCACTTAAAAAAAATTATTAATATAACAAAGCATACCTTTTATTATACACGTGAAATACCACTGCTTCGACCGATCGATGGTGTCTTTTTTTTCTTTTAAACATTTCAGTATCAATTTTGCTTTTTAACCATAAATATAAAATAAACCTATGTGGAGAATTGATATTTTATCTTTTTTGTAGTACTATTTATTTTTTTTAATGATTGTTCAGCAGTATATAGTGCAGTTATTTTATTTTTGTGGCAACACTAATTTGAGGAAAAATCTTGCATTTCATTTATAAAAACAATGCCGATTTAATTTTTAATTAATAGCAATATTTAATCAAAAACCATGTTTTAACGAAATGTGTGGGTAGTACTATGTCAGAAGCTGCTTCAAAACTTTTCGAAGGAGGATACCTCATTTGTTGTTGTGTGTTTTGTAAATTCATAGAAAAAATGATGTTGACAACAGAAATAACATGTATGATTTTATAATAATAGGACTTTGCAAAATAGCGCTAATTTACTGAAAAGTACGGTCAAAAGATAAGAGTTTATATTTAAAACAAAAATTAAAGTGAAATCACACATTGTTAGTCATAGAATATCCATCTATTTCGTTAGAAGCTGTCAGTCCCCCTGAGTCCCCGTTTCAAATAAATTTCAAACACATGAACAAGGGAAATAAAATTAAAAATTGACTTCTACGGTGGATTCAGGGGGACAGAGCCCCCCCCCCCCAACTGACGAAAAAAATCTTAGTCCCTTATTTTTTTTGGTGTTTAATTATTATAAATTCACCGGGGAATAATAAGTTTTATAATTTTTTAAAACAATTTAATATCATATTTTAATTTTTAAAATAATAATTATTAGTTGATATTTTAAACAGAAACGGCATTCCAAATTTCCATAAGCGATCACAAAATTCAGATTATGATGAGACCAATCAGTGGTCTCTATATAATGTTTAACCAGTGTTGAATTCAAACACTTTTCTCCGGGAGGGATTTCTGTTGCCCCAGAGGGGACACTGTAGAGTTCCTGGGGGGAAATTGCATTTTTTATCTATTAAAAGCATAAAATCTCAAATCTTTCGGGGGAACATTCCAATGTTCCGGGGATACCCCCCCCCCCCCCGGGCTACCCCATGAATTCAACACTGTGTTTAGCAACACTGATTTCAAAGTTGTATATACAAAATAGTGACCACTCTAGCATTAATAAAGTGTATGAAAATACAGATTAGGTTATCAAGGCTTTCAAAAGTTAATGAAGGAATAATATTTTGGATTTTCTACATCTAAAGCAAAAATATGTTGTATGAAAATTGCTTTTAAATTCTTTTAAATTCGGTACATTATTTGCAAATGTTACGTCAAAATCTTTTTTTAAGCTATTTTCCCTCGCTCTGAAAATGTAACAACTGTAGTGAGTATACTATTCAGATAATTGATAAATTTAACGCCAGTAAATAAAAAGTTTCTGACAGCTGATAAAAAGCTTTCGCGTCCTTGCAAATGCTGACGTAATTATTATTTTTTTTTAACAGACCGCAGAAGACCACTGCGTTCTTTGTTTGGAAATGTGCATGCTGATTGGCTAATATATAGTTCAACGATTTAGTAGTTAGAAGAGGTGTACGTGTTCGTAGTTTTTACAGCGAAAAATTATGTGATTACATTTTTGTGTTATTCAATATGTGTGTGTTACAGTAATGTGTGTTACAGTTACATGGTGTGCTACAGTATGGGTGTCTTAACCCCCTGACCGCCGAGCAAAAGGGCAAATTTGTAATGTTGTTTTCTCTGTAATTGTTTTAAAATGTCAAAAAAAGATGAATTTTCAAACTTGATATAAAAAATTTAATTACGTATATGAGTATAATCCTTGAGAATATTAATCATTACTCGATGTTTTAAAAGTGCGTTATATTTGTGGAATTATATTTATTTAATGAATGCTTCCATTGCAGAGAAACCTACAGCATAGTGTTTTCCCGTTCATCACCAAGACCGTGCTTTTTAAATATTTTTATAAAATCCGACTGGTGAGTTTTTTTTTTTTTTTTTTTTTTTTTGCAGTCGTGTTTTTTTTTTTTTTTTTTTTTTTTTCCATTTCAAAAGTATTGTATCTGTAATTTTTTTTCAATCAAGAATTTTGATATTTTCAACAATTCGGATTGCAAAACCGTGCTTTTTTTATGTTTTGCCAGAAGTGTTTAAATATTTTTATAAAATCCGACTGGTGAGTTTTTTTTTTTTTTTGCAGTCGGGTGTGTTTTTTTTTTCGTTTCAAAAGTATTGTATCTGTAACTTTTTTTCAATCAAGAATTTTGATACTTTCAACAATTCGGATTGCAAAACCGTGCTTTTTTTATGTTTTGCCAGAAGTGTTTAAATATTTTTATAAAATCCGACTGGTGAGTTTTTTTTGCAGTCGGGTGTGTTTTTTTTTTCGTTTCAAAAGTATTGTATCTGTAACTTTTTTTCAATCAAGAATTTTGATATTTTCAACAATTCGGATTGCAAAACCGTGCTTTTTTTTTATGTTTTGCCAGAAGTGTTTAAATATTTTTATAAAATCCGACTGGTGAGTTTTTTTTTAGCAGTCGGGTGTTTTTTTTTTTCCGTTTCAAAAGGATTGTATCTGTAACTTTTTTTCAATCAAGAATTTAAGTAAGTACGATTATAAACAAAAAACGATTAATTTTCGTTTTCAAATACAACTTTTGTATGAATATTATTACTTATGTATTATTATTTAATTCCTATTTAAATTAAATTGATAAGAATAATGTCTATTTATTACATTTGTATCTTTTTAAATCCAATAAATATATTTTAATGTTAAAAGATTTGTGTATTTTTTTATGATTTTCAATTAAATTCTTAGCACTTTCAAAATTTTTAAAAATAACAAATTTGTTTAATATATCTTTAGATAAATTTTTTTATTGTAAAGAATCTGGATTATTGATTAACTCATAGCATTGATTTTATTCTTATGTATTCACACAAAAATTAATCAATACTTTTCGTATTATATTTTTTCCACCAACCGATAAAAGTAAAAAGAAATTCAGAAGTACATTTTTTTATGTGATTATATGTTGTTACTGTGACTGTAAAAATATCAGTAATATATTATATATATACTTGCTTTAAAATATGCCTTTTTATAAAAAGCAATAACAGAAAATTATCAAATCTTAAGCTGAAAAAAAAATGCTGTGTTTAAAACGCCTATTTTTTTTTTTTTTTTTTTTTTTTTTTTTTTTTTTTAACATTTTGATATGTTAAGGAATTTAATGTTGCTTTGATCAGTATGCGGAATCTTTATAACATACTCTTTCGCGGTCAAACACCTGTTGTGACCCATCTTTTATATTTTATAATTTGAGATGTACAATTTTTTTTTGTGGGGGAGGGGAATCTTTTTAGCCTTTCTTTGTGGGGGAGGGGGATTGATTTTCGTCAAATCTGATTTGTTAAAATTAAAAAAAGTAAATAAATAAATCATTATTTATTTTGATTTATTGCTAAAAACTTTAGTTTTCGGTTTTGCAAAACTCGAGATATTGAAAACTAATTTTAATATTGATTTTTTTATTAATTACTTTTAGTAAAAAGGTTAAAAATGGAAAATAGAAAGAACTAGACTTTTACATCTTTACATTTTTGCATATTTGTGGTCTAAATAATTTTCTAAGGCGTTTTCAGTGTTTTAATAAAATTCCGAATCTAAATTTACTGATTCTATTATTTTTCTTTTTCTTTCTTTTATCTTTTTTTTTTAATTCTAGACTGTTTAACTGTATTGTACAAGATCTAAAATGTAGGTTTTTCAGTAAATTTTAATATGTTTTGACATTAAAAAAAAAAATCTTTCATTTTTTCTTTATATATATATAAAAGATTCTCATAACATAAACCTAGTTTTTATGCATATGTTAGTATTTAAATGAAAATATAAAATATTCAGAGAATGAAAAGAGCTTTATTTGCTACTATTATTATTTTTATTATTATTATTATGGAACAATTCTATTCAAATCTTAAAACAAAAGTATAGAAACTTGTACTTTATACTAAGAAAACATACTATATAGTACGAAATATTTATTTTATATCAGTTTTAATTTGATGATCCTTTAAACAATTCAGCAGAAGTATTTTTCAACAGTTATTCATCTGAAAAAAATCTCATTTGAAGGATAAATAGCTAATTTTGATGAAAAGTGGTATTGTTCTTCTAAAACAAAATTACAGTTTTAATCTAATATTGTAGAGTTGAATTTTCATTCTAAGATGATTAAGAAAAAAAAAATGGCCACACTAATGTGCGCCGCGAATGAAGTCGTTGCCCACAACAGTGTTTCGTGTAATAAAGTGGTGCAGAAAAGTTATAATCAATATCGTATTTAGTTTTAGAGTAGAATGAAGTTGAAGACAAAGAATATTATCCAAACATGTAGTTTATATGTTCATGTATTTATATATATATTTGAAGTAATCGAATGTATTTAACTTTTTGCGATAGTACGTGAGAAGGGCAGGGGGAGGGGGGTTACCACTGGCCTCGAATTCTTTTAGTGCACATCTTCTATACTATGACAAAAAATGAAACACTTTCTATGCTTTAGAATACATATACATATTTTGGCCATAAAGCAGAATTGGGTTTCTTTCAGAAGCAAGACTTGATTATAGCATGGGCAAACTGGGCCGTAGATTTTAGGGGTTCTCAAATTTAGTATGCAATTTTTGTGCAGCTGATATTTTATATCTATTTCAACATTGCACTGATTATAATCATTATTTTGAACTGTTAGAGTAGAATAAGTTTAAAATTAAAAATATATTTATCTAAATGTACATTAAAACCTCTCAATAGCGGACACCCCAGCACGACGGAATTTGCCTGTTATTCAGAAGAGTCCGTTTTCTGCGAATAGCAGACAGATGCTGCGGTGTACACTACTGAGAGATTTTATTGTATTTAGATAAATATATTTTTTGTTTTGTAAATTTTTCCTACTCTAAAAGGTCAAAATATTGATTGTACAATGTCGGAAGCGCTTTACGAAAATAGCATACCAAATTTGGGGGCCCCTAAAATCGAGGGAGGGGGGTCATGAACAAGTTTGCCCATGCTTTAATCTGGTTCTGTTCTGCTTCTGTAACAAACCCCAGCCCTGCTTCATGGTCAAATTTATTCACATTTATTCAGGATTCAATGTGGTCAAACATGGCTGTATTTAATGCTTTGAAAAAAAGTGTGGTAAATGGCTGCCAATTGCTCACAAATCAGACCACAAAAATGGCCGCGATTCAGACGTTTCAAGTGTCTGAAATTCAGACACTATTAAGTGTCTTAAATTTTAAGACACTTTAAAGTGTCTCTTTTTTTAACCATCCATTTCAGACATTTCAGTTTACAGTGAAGAAAGAAATAATATTAACTGATTAAGATTTTGGTTAATTACTTGCCCTTATAGGCATTTTAAAACTATCATATCTTTATAAGGCATGCAATGAAAGCAAACACAATAGTGATAAGCTTGGAATAAAATAGTTTAGTTTATTTCTGTCAGTAATCTAATTTAATTCATTATGTAACTCTAATTGAATTTTTCCTTAAGAGTTCAATTACTGTTACAAACTATGAATTAAATAAATATTGCCAATAAAGTATTTTATTCCAATCTTTACCACGCTTGTGTCTATTTTCATTGCATGCTCTAAAATATATGATTATTTTAAAATGCCCATAAAAGAAACATAAAAAAAAATAATTCATAAAAAGTGAACATTCACTCCTATGAAAGAGTGGCTATTCACTCCTGTAAGGAGTGAGAAATCCACTCCTTTTGCAAGAGTGAATAGTCACTCCTAAGAAAGAGTGGATAGCCACTCCTATGAAAGAGTGACTATTCACTCCTATTAGGGTGAAAAAACCCACTCTTTTTGCAAGAGTGGATATTCACTCCTCTGAAAGAGTGAGTATCCACCCCTGTTTAGAGTGAATATTCACCTCTTGGGAGTGAGTATTCACTCTTTCAAAGAGTGAACAATTTCACTTTTGCCTAGAGTGAATAGTCACTCTAAAGAGGTTGGGCAAATTTTGACTCTGCGATAGAGTGAATATCCACTCCTCCAGAGTGAATAGTCACTCTTTCTTATTTAGAGTGTAAAAAACGGGTACGGGAGAGAGAAAGGTTTGTATTAGATGATGAAAGTTATTTTATACTTTTTAAATTTCAATATTTGGAATTAACGATATATTAACGATATCTATAATTTTACAGCGACACAAAATATAATCATAATATAAAATATAAGATTAAGAAGAAAATTAAAAGAAAAGTGATGTTTTATTTATTTGTTTCTGACAACGGAATTTCCATATATTATATCGAACTTACTTGCTTGGCAATTAAGGTATGTGTCTACCTTCTGCGAAATTTATTTGAAAAAATGAAATTTTTATGAAACACGTACGTGTATTTTTAATTAAAATGGAAAATAAAACTATGAATTCACATCCAATTTTAATGGAATTTTAATTAACTTTTCAAATTTAGGCAATATTTAGTCACATTTTAGTAAAAATGAACGTTCATGCCAACAAAATCTAACAAATATGTTTCACGTTTTTAAACAATGTATTAGTAAATCACTCACCTGTGTTATGAAGCAAAAGATTTGCAATGCCTCTTAAATTTACTAACATATGCCAAATTTGTATACACAACATGATATATTATTTTTAATTATATATTTTTCAATAAAAATAGCTCTTAAATGAATAAATACATAGAAACTATATTTTGCTTCATAAAGTATCAATAGATTAGCAGAACCTTGTGACAGAATTTTATTTCAACATCTCAAACTTTTAAGAAATGAGATTTTTCGTGATTTTTTAGGTCAGTGCCTGTTTCAGAAATTTCAGTTCCAATTTACAATTTGAGTTCGAACTTTACTTCTAATTATCGCTAAACCAAAGTAAAGCATTTTTGGATTTATAAATGTTTGAATTTTAATTTAAAATAATACAAAAGAAATTTTAAATTTTTTGCAAACACAGTGCCTTCGGGGTAGTAAATTGACTTGCCACTCGATGAAAATAAATTTTAGGCAAAATATATTCATTAGATGCTGAAAGTTATTTTATACTTTTTAAATCCAAATGTTTGCAAACGATATCTATTGTTTTACAGACAAACAAAGTACAACTCTAATGTAAAAGAAAAGATTAAGAAGAAATTTGAAAGCAAAGTGGTGCTTTATTTATTTGTCTCTGAGAAGAGAATTTCCAAATATTATTTCAAACCTAGTTGCTTGGTAATTAATAAAATAAAAGGTTACCGAAAGCAAATATTTTAGTCCCTTTGTGAAAAAAATATAAGTTTGACCAAAATTATGATGCTGAACTAATAACATATTGCCTCTTTATACCAGAAGAGTATCCGGCGGCCCCCTCCGGGTGATTCCGACTTGGCCCCTTAAGTGAGGAAGATGACCGGAAGCCCGGCATTGCGAGATGTTCTTCGACACGACGGGGGCAGGTAAACCGATGAATCGCCACCTCAAACGTGCTGCGCCGGTGGTAGAGGGGCGTCTGTAAAAGCCGAAGGTGCCACGAGATTCGGTGTTGTGGGCCACCAAATCTGGGCCTCAACCCCTTAAACGCAGGTTCTCTGCGGCGAGGGGACTCGGCCAATGATTAGAGCCTCCTCTATAGGTGGTGGAAAGACGTCCCATAGGCTAATCGACTAGGTACCCGACTAGGACCCTCGCCCGTGTCGGGATGCCCTGGGCAACAGACTAGCAAACGGCGATAGGACCGCTTACAAAACTTATCCGGGGCGATGACGAAGGCGAGAACTCCAAAGAGCAAGTGCGTGGTGGCTCTGTAGTGGCGTCTTGTCAATGCGTGAGGCAGCGACTCGGTACTGGCAGACGGCAAAGTTACCGACATGCGGGCGTGCTGGTGGCATGGTCCGCATCCACCACGTCTCTCACTGCAGCTGGAATAGTTGTATGTCGACCTCAAGGCCAGCCAGAAAGGGGATTGCCCCGTTTGTACCAAGTGTGGTTCGTGTCTGCAGGGGACCACTCAGGTCACTGCGGCTGTTATCACATCTTGGGAGGGCTGTTATCACATCTTGGGACACTTGCTCTACCTGGACTGTCCGAGCACGAGGAAACGGACCTGTTGTTCGCCGGTTTTTTGTTTGCTGGTTTTTTGTTTCGATCGCTGGTTTTTTGTTTGTGTTTGTTTTATATGTCATGTGTTTCTGAATGGCCCTCTATTGAGTCGACCGCATCCGAGCGTTCTGCCACCGGTAGAAGTCGGAGGGAAAGTTCTCGGGTGTCACGCGGAGACAACCTAAGCCAGGACGTGCCTATGCATTCAGGGATGCTTTTCCTCGTCATCCCAGGCTGGCGAAAGGCTACTACTCCTCACCACAGCCCATGAGACCAGTCGTAACCTTCATAGGTGCTCGGTGATCGGAAGCTGCGGCAAAGCAAGAGTCTTTGGGGAAGCTCGGCATACGGACTAGGGCCTGCTTTCCTTTTTTTGGTTTCCGGCTCCGAAGCCATTGTGGAACTTCAGCATCTCTCCAAGTATAGAGCGGTGGTGACCTAAGAGGGCAGGCACCTCCACTAATCGCAACAACCTTTTTCGTCAATCTCTTAGGAAAATGGGAGTGGTCAGCAGCGGCGGCTCTCCCACGACCGCAACGCATACCGGAACTCTCATCAGGTCGTGCGCGATAAAAGTTCTTCAGAACTTGGGTACGGCGGTTGACGTGCCTGACGGGCGCCACATGGCGCCTGGTGGTGCAGCTCAGTTTTATACCAAAAGAGTATTTCAATTCACAAAATATTCTCGTTGCATTTAAAGGAAAAAATCTCGTCAATGTCGGCTAGTCTAGGAATATTTGTAGCACTGAGTGGAAAATTGTTAAACAACTTGGAAGAAGGATACACAAAAAATTACAAAGCCTGTCCAAATAGATTTTGCAGCAATAACAACCAAATTGTGCGCTGTGATGGCCAAACAACCATTTGCAAGGAATTATTCAAAAAATTTTTGTATCAATTTATTTATGTAGTAGCTGACCTACAGGGCATTGTCCGGGCCTATCATAATAGCCTTAAATATAAATAATTTAAAATAAATGTTGGATGATTTTATATTTTTAAAGTATGCAGAAAAAGTGGAATTCTTGAAAGTGACTTCCGGAAACGCACGTTTTTGTAAGGGTTAATATTGATATTTTTTGTAACCAAATTGTGTTGTTTTAAAGGAAAATGAATGTAGCTATGGTTTAGTATCTTTGTAGTTTCCGTATTTTGAATTCTCAATTTCTGCAAATTTTTTAAACAATGAAGAAAAAGTCGAAAAAACGATTTTTTTTTTCAAATGGCTAATATTTATCTTTTTTGAAACGGATTCCGGAATTCCAAAGAAAGATGAATGTAGATATAGTCTGGCATTTTCAGTTTTTTCGTATTTTGATCAGAAGCCCGCATGCAGATTTTTAAAAACTGCAGAAATTGCGAAAAATACCGAAACGGCTCTCAGGAAACCGAGAAAGGTTTTTTTGAAAGGTTTAACATTGGTATTTTTTTTTTATTGGATTGCGGCATTTTAAACTCAGAAGTATGTTTAATTTGGTGTAATCAGTTTTTCTGTATTTTGAAAAGTCAACGTTTTTCGAAATCGAAAAACGGAAAAAAAACAAGAGTTAGATGTTTACATAATTTTTGAAAGGGTTAACTTTCGTATTTTTTAACGAATTACTCCATTAGAAAACTTAAAGAATGTAGATATTTTTTGGAGACTTTTGTTTTTCTGTATTTCGAACATTTCGGACATTTCGAAAGACGTGGAAAGGGGTGAAGCCACTTCCGAGCTTCGGAACGACGTTTCTGGCACGCACCGCGTTTTTTCGATCGACCGTTTTAATTTCGGATTTTAATTAATATTTCGGCTAATTAACAAAAAATGAAAAATCTGAGCATCAGTGGCATCAGGACCTGACTTGGAATATCTTCACCCAAATTTTTAGACTTCTGCGTACGATAGATTTTCCTAGCCATCGTCGACAAGACAGACAGACAGACATATACACCGATAGAGCGAAACTTTCTTTTATTATTATAGATTTTGAGAAAAGCATCGAGGTTTAGTTTCAATGTTTTGTTGCTTGCTGTCTTTGTGCATATAATTTTGTGCTAGTTTTTAGTTCTAACCTTTTGTAACATTGAAGAGAAAACTGAACTTCCTCAAGAATTCTTGGTATGTCTAAAAGAAAATGTATAAGTAAATAAATAAATAAATAAATAAAACAAATAATTTTATATATAAAATAAATGCTTCTAATATTTGTTTCTTATGTTGAAAAAAAAATTATAAATAAATAAATAAATAAGCAAAACAAATGCTTTTATTCTCACCATCCCCTTAACAAATTTGCATCTTAAATATCTTTTAACGTAAACACATTTCAAACGTCATTTCCTTCATATTTCTATTATCTGTGTTAAAAAGAATCATTTATTGTTTTAACAAAATGAAATTCCGCTTCTTCTAAAAATCCATCATGCAAATCATAATCACACATGCATGTGCTGTTTGAAAAAAATGGGAGCTCATATGCGGACTTATTACATTCAAGAATTTCTTGTTGTTTTTGTCCTTTGAGATTGAAAGTAAATGCAGAGTTTTAACATAAAAATGTAAATATTTTACAAAGACTGAATTAAAAATGAAGAAAAGGCTTTATGCTAAACACAAACATAATTTATTTCTGCAAGGCACTTTATGTCGTCTAAAAATATGTAAAACATAGCATATCTGGATGTATGCAGGCATGAAAAATAAGTGATGTGAATGGGAAGTTATTATATCAAGAGTTAGAGGATCAGTCAATATTTTTTTTAACTTTTCAAGACGCACTTTCAACTCATAATAATAGTAATTATTAATAAATAATGAAGAAATAAATGTAATTATGCATTCTTCTTCTTATTATTATTATTATCATTATTATTATTAGTATGGTAATTATTCAACAATGAATACTCCTGCAAAATCGATAGTGCTGAACTTTTTACAAATGATAATAATAATGAAAGACAATGGGGCACTGCCCAATCGTAAATACACTCCGAAAGTAAAGGAATTGAATGTAAAATACAATGCCAAGCATATTCTAATACAACGTATCTTTTAACATATTCAACTTAACTTGATAATTTTTTACTGCTCAAGTCAAAATGAAAATTTGTGTTTTAGTTGACAGATTTCAGTTTAACGACAAAGTGCGGTATCTCATCGTCAATCTTCCATAATCAGGTTCATACTTAAACGGTGCATTTGAGCAAATGTGATTTGGCGCAAGAATGTTTTTCAAAGCCTTTATTCGCATTCACACCCATTCTAACAAATATTGTAGCGCTGGTGGCAAGTCCCTTTTTTACCTTTAAAATTTTAAATGTTTTCTTTGTTACATTTTTAGAGCAGATTAAATTAACTCCTTGACTACATTATAGTTGGAGACCATGTAGCAGTATTCGTTCAACTTTTACGTTTGAATAACAGTGTTTTAACATAGTGTTTTTTATTCGAAGAATTTATGTCATATTTTGAATATATTCTATTTTGCTACAATAGATTAAAAACCCAGCGGGATGATCAAGCTGTGCTCTGTTAAAATTAGCTTGAACTCAATATAACAATAAATTTCCTATACAATATATAAAAATCTGTCTATGTACCGTGATTGGTTGAATTCCGTTTTCGAGAACGTTCTATGGACGCTGATTGGTTGAATCATGTATCTCGCCTCCTATTGGGAATTTCTAGAAAATTCTTTCAAAGCCAATTTTTTCACCAAATGTCGCCAAAATATGGCGAAAAGTCACAAACGTGGCGTCATTCTTTCATTTGGCGTCAAGCATGTATTTTGTCATTGGTAATCTTGAAATTTCTCAACAAATCTTGCCAACATTTCGTCAAATTTGTGATATTTGGCGAAATGTTGCCAGTTTTTCGAATGTTTACCGCCAACTTTTCAACAACTTAATAAATGTTTCAACCGTCACTCGCAATGAAATGCATTGACCCATAGTGACCCTAAAATGACCCACCAACCGAATTTTATCGAACAAGTGACCTAGCCCAATGTTCTTCTCAATACAAAACGTTAGGATACAAAATTTAGTCGAAATCGTTAGAATAGTCTTTTAGATAAAATTACCGTGACTCGTAGTGACCCTAAAATGACTCCAAAATCGAATTTTCTCTAAAATATTACCCATATGGTAAAGATACCATATATATTCTGTTCAAAATTAAAGAAATCTATATTTAAAGTATTTTATTAAATATATTTTACCTTTTCTGCATTATCGCATTTTATATACATTCCCGGCTGTTAAAAGGCGCACCTGATTTCCTTTTCTATCAACGAAATCTTTTTAGTCAAAATCATACATATTGTTTTCAAATTATCATTAACGTATTTTAATCTGCCTGCCACCACTCAATGTAAAAGAAATAATACAATGCATAAAACCTTTTCTCTCTCATGGTCAATTTTGACTTTCTAAAGTAGAATAGATGCCCGTCCGACTTCCTGGCGTCAATAAAGCATTTTTGCAAAATGCCTTTCCCAACAATTCTAAAAACACAGAAACCGTCAAAATTCTAAATCACTCTTTTTTAGCCAAACTGCGCTCTATGCCAAAAATATTTACCTGCCCCTGACGCCAATTACGAATTTAATATGGAGTTATTCGAAAAGGTTATAGCAACCCGTGCAAAAATGCACTCCTCTTGGCTCAAAAATGTAAATCCTTTGGCGTGTTTTCTAACGCTTGCCATTTCTCAATTTACGACACTTCTGCTCTTGCCTCCGTCCGCCTCACATCTTGCTTCCGTGTTTCGACCCTTTCCCCCGTGCCATCCGCGGGACTCCATCGGTAAATTTCCTTACGGAGTTTTCCTTCCTAAGACAGGGCTGTCTTTACCATCGCCCCAGAAAATCTGTCACCCTGTATACAATTACAATGTGACTTCAGCTTTTATGGACAATTGAAGATGTGCTTAATAAACTCCAGATATCTTCAGACATGCTCTGCTTTATTCTCGTGTGACGAGTCCTTTGCTATCAGGTACCAGTTCTAGGATGAGGAAAATACTTTGTTGTGTGCGCTTCGCTAATGTACCAGATCATACGCCTAAATCTTAACGAATATAAAATATCACTCCATCAATCTTCGTGTGTATTTCAGCCCCTGCCAGTAAACTTTATGATAATCCAGTCCAATGGTCTTCTCGTAATCCAAAACGGTAGGATACAAAATTTAATCAAAATCGTTTGAGCCGTTTTTTCGATAAAATTAGCTTGACCCTGACCCGTAGTGACCCAAAATGACTCACTAATAGAATTTTCTCGCACATGTGACCTAGCTCAATGATTTTCTCGTGCCCGAATACGGTAGGATACAAAATTTCGTCAAAATCGTTAGAGCTATTTTTTAGATAAAATTAGCTTGACCCGTAGTAACCCCAAAATGACCCACTAATCGAATTTTCTCGAACATGTGACCTAGCCCAATGATTTTCTAGCAATCCAAAACTGTAGGATACAAAATTTATTCAAAATCGCTTTAGCCAGTTTTTAGAGGAAATTTAGTTTGACCCGTGGTGATACCCAAAATAACGCGCTAATCGAATTTTCCTGAACATGTGGCCTAGCCCAATGGTCTTCTCGTGTCCAAAAACCGTCCTATTTAAAATTTAATCAAAATCGTTTGAGCCGTTTTTTAGATACAATTAGCTTGACCCTGACCCATAGTGCCCAAAATTACCCACTAATCGAATTTTCTCGAACATGTGACCTAGGCCAATGGTCTTCTCGTGCCCGAAAATGGTAGGATACAAAATTTAATTAGAGCTTTTATTAAGATAAAATCTGCATATATACACACATACCCACAGACAGACACACAAGATTTGCTCATATTATAATATATAATATGATAAATGATTTATTGACTGAAATACAAATAAAGACTAATTGACTTCGATAAAACTGAAACATGTAAACTGTCTATTAAAATCTTTTAACTGTTTTAAAGTTTCTATTTTACACTTTTTACCAGTTAAAAGACGTCTAGGTAAAATTTTTTGTTATATATTTAATGACTAATTGTTTCTAAACTCATCAAATTTTAATATAAAAAGAGTTCTGTTACTTACTTGAAAAGAAAAAACTTTAAGAATGTGGGTTTTAGTGAAAAATTAAGTTACCGTTGTCGTAGTTTTGTTAAAATATTTGCCTGAAAATGAATCTTATTTTCCTTTTAAAAAAATGTTTTAGTTAAGTCTTTTGAAAGAAAAATAAAATCAGTTATTTTTCCGGAAAGAAAAAAGATACAACATAATATTTAAGCATTTTTTTTTTTACTGCTATTTAAAATGAAAACGATATTAAAAAAATTAAAAGACAAAAAAAAAAAAAAAAAAAAAAAAAATACACTGATTATTGCATTCTTTTTTTAAATATCCGATTGTTTAATGATTCTTTAATATGTATTTTTTTTTAAAAATCTGATTTATGTTTTTTAAAGATGTAAATTCATCAGTGTTAGTAGTCCAGGGCTATCAATTTTCCTTTTTTTCATAAATCATCAAATAATGTGTTTCTAAGTTGTTTTAAATCTTGTCTTAGGTAGTGCTTAGCTGTTTATGAAGGTTTTGTTTTTACATATAAATTATTTTAAAGCAATTATTTTTGTTTTATTTTTCTATTTTGCTAAAATACATTAAAAAACGAAACGATTTATTGGCTGAAATGCACATAACGAATAATAATTTCTAAACGCATCAAATTTTATATTTTAATATAAAAGAGTTAGTAATAAACAGTTAATAACTTAATTCTGTTACTCACTTGAAAAAGCTTGATCAATGTGGGTTTTAGTGAAAAATAAACATGCGTTCATAATTTTTTTAGATTATTTGCCAAAAAATAAATCGAAGTCTTCTCAAAAAACGTTTTAGTTATGTCTTTTGAAAGAAAAATAAAATCAGTTTTTTTCGGAAACAAAAAATGATACATTATATTTAAGCATGTTTTTACTACTATTTAAAATTTAAACGATAAAATAAACTGATTGGGGAAAAAAATTTAACTGCATTTTTTTTAAACATCAGATTGTTTAATGATTCTTTAATATGTATTTTTTATCAGATTTCTTCCTTTTAAAAGATGTAAATTCATTAGTGTTAATATTCTAGGGCCATTAATTTTCCATTTCTTCATAAATCACCAAATAATGTGTTTCTACGTTTTTTCATTAACCAAAGAAGTTTTAAATCCATCCTACGCAGTGCTTAGGCCTTTATGAAGGTTTGGTTTTACATTTCAATTATTTTAAAGCAATTATTTTTTTTTCTGTGTTTGGCAGGATATATTGATTTTGGATTAAGTTGGCATAGTTGCCAGGCTTGCAATGTATGTTTTTTAATTATAAAATGAAAAATAACCTATGAAAAAAAAGTAAATAAAGTTTTTTAAAAAATCTAGAAGATAAGGATGGTTTAGGATTTTTTTATTGTTTCTTTAAAGATAAATTGAAAAATAAGTATTATGTGAATTTTAAAATTAAGAGTTTTAATTATATTTTCCCTTTTATTAGGTGCGTTCGTAATTATATAAATACGTAGATCCTATTGTCGTCGTGTGTTCCGTCCGTCTGTGGCTTTGTCCGTCTGTCAGTCCGTCCGTACACATATAATAGCGCAAAAACTACCCAACCGAATGGTTTGAAACTTAATATATATTATCGTTGCAGAATTTTGTCGAGTCATGTCAAGTTTTGTGAAAATCGATCAAAATTTAAAAAGATATTAATAAAAATTTTCTTTATTTTATTAAATCCTATCGTACGTAATCTATAATAAAAGTGCAAGTCATGTGACTGAGGAAAGCAAATACGGGCATACCATTTCATTTTTCATAAGCCAAGCGGTCATTTTTATTCAAAATTAATTTTTCGTATAGAATTGCATAAAAGTTAAATTTTTAGAAATATCGTTCTAAAAAAATTGTTTGCTTAAGAGATGAGTTACATTAAAAAATGTATAGATTCTGAGATAACTTCAGTGGAAATTAGGTTAACAGCCGAATATCTCAATTCATTAGAGTAAATAAACACAGGAGAATTTATGAGTCCTAAAAATATTAAACCATGGAGGCAATCATTCGCAAAGCAAGATCTTCATGGAGAATTTTGCAGTGCTGTCTGCTGTAGAAAAAAAAAATCGCATTTGTAAACGTGGCATACGCACTAAGAAAAAAAAAAGGCATACACATTTCTCTCATAGCAGACGATATAATTTATTTCTCTGAAATAATAAGGATTATTATTTTTTTACATTGTGAAACTAGTTATAAAAATAACGCAGCTCATTTGTCACCGTTTAACGTACAATCTGCAACTTGTTTATATGTGAATAAATGCAGTATAGCCCTGCTAATCCAGATAACTAAAACCGAAATTTAATTGAAACTTATATAAATAAATGAGTCTACAAAAAATAGTATTAAAAACAAATATAAAATTTTGGCACTAATATTATTGTCTTACTTGGAAAAAAGAATATAATAAATTAGTCTTAACTCATAGTTTCCAATCATTTTGCTTAAATCTTTCTTATTCCATAACGGTAATTCGAAATTTTGCTAATATCCCCTATTAGTTTAGATTAGTTGAACTTTACGTTCTACTGTATACCGGTTGTTACTTAAGTGGTTAAGGTGGTTCTCAAATGACTTGCTCAACAAAGCGAAATTTTCGGACGCATTTTCTGACTCATTTTTAAACGTAAAAGTATTAAATTGGCAGACCTGACTCTGGAAACGATTTGAAATCGAAACGAGTTTTCCATTTTTGATAACTAATTTACTTATCGAGTTATAAGAGATTCGTGTCACGTGATGACACGTTTTTCACCTTTTTTGTGCTGGTGTGGCGGGAATTTGGTTCAAAACGCCGATTTTATTTTCTTAAATATCTTCTTCCTTTACTGAAAAATGGAAAACTTCTTTCATTTGCAAAGTGTCTGAATAAGAGAACATGATAATTTGATACGTTTCCGAACAAAAATGAATTAAAAAATGTGCTATAAAGTAGCCAATTTGGATTTGAGAACACCTTTAAATGTATTATTTACGTTAAAATTTAATTAAAACGATGGAAGGATTTTTATAAGATATCGACCACTTTTGGCCACATTGATACCAGGGTTGCCATTTTGGCCTCCTTTTTATTCAGAAAATCCGACCTCGCAGATTAAATTTTGCTTTATTTAATAACAGACATTACGTGATTACTAAAATAAAAATACTTTTTTCGTAATTTCCAGTATGAATTCGGGATTTCTGACTACATAGAGGACAAACTGGTAACCCTGATTAACACAAAGTTCTCTGCAGGTTTACTTTTGAAGGATAAATTATCCGCATTTTCGTTCGCGTAGAGCAGCGGTTCCCAACTTCGGGTACGGCACCCCTGGGAGTACGCGGCGAGTCTGTTAGGAGTACGTGAATATAATATCGGGAATGGCGGAAATCACAAAAATGGTTCAACTGAAAATTGATAAACAAAGTTGTTAGTCTCGGATTACAAAGTTTGTCTCATTTGTCACTCCAATATGTTACTCTTAAAATGAGGAAAAAAGGCCCACTAGACCTACTAACATATTCATAATTTAATGTCATTAGTTCCGCCTACACCTAATCATATTGCATGATTACGTATATGTCTTCCCACATCTTCGCGAAAACTGTCATTGATCATTATACAACAATATTTTCCTACACATTTTTCTTATTGTTTCGTATTTAATAATAATTACAGAGCCCATAAATTATACTATAGAACTTCAGGTTTCAATGTTTTATTTTAAAATGTGTTGAAAAGCAGACCATTATTTTCGTTTTCGAATAGGCTGAGTTCAGTTATATCACTAAAGTATATCTTCACTAACATATCACAACTAAAGTAAAGTATATGTGTTTGAACCTGATTTTAAAAAACTCAGTTCGGTGAAATAAAATAATCTGAAGGTTCCCACTAAGTCTATAAAAAGCCATGTTTGGCTAATTGTATATCATATTGCAAATTTTTATAAAGTTTTATCCTAAGTCAGTTAAAAATTCTTTTAATAATAGATTAATTTGTTGTACAAAGCTAAAATTGTAAAAAGTAAAATTAACTTTAAAATGTAGGATACAAAATAAATGGTTAGGAATGTACTTTCAATGTAATTTTAGTAGGTTTATTATTGAGTTATGCTAAGAAGATTACCAATGTAAAAAATCATGTTTGAATTACGTGGGTGGGTCGAGGGTGTTTGCAAGAAAGAGTGGTACTCCAAAATAAAAGCGTAAGAAAGGGGTCACGTGAAAGAAAAAAGTTTGGGAACTTCTGGAGTAGAGGAAAACATTAAAAACACATACACTGGCACACCACTGAGACTGTGCTATAGACAATACCATGAACATCGGCGAAAAGTGTTTCATTTAACTCTTTGAAGGATGGTGGTATATTATTTATGTCACTTAATTTTAATCCCCAAATGCCACAATTGCACTAGGAATTTGAAATGAAATTTTGCTTTTATAATGTACGTAAAGAAGAACTTTTATTTATTTTCAAATAAAGTTGTTCATAAATTCTGGTGTCAATCAATCATTTCAACATTTTAAGGCAGAAGCATTTTGCCTCTAAAAAGGGTTAATCGCCAGCGAGCTAATTAATATTCTTAGTAATACTTTTACATTATAAAAACGCCCCTGTAAATACATTAGAATGACTTGACATAAAGATATGAAGTTCGTTCGGCACAAGATCGAAGTTTTACTCATTTTTTAAAACATTACGAAGTTTTTTGAATAAATAATTATAGTTACTGCTAAAGTATTAACAGATTGTTGACCGGTCACGGGCATACACGTGTTTATGTAAATAAACGTCTAAGGGCGTTCACTAAAAGCGTGTTCTGAATTCTTAGTCGCACGCTCAGCCTATATAATTTTTCATTTATAAAATATTGGTTTGCTTTTGTCAGAAAGCATAAGTATTTATATCATATATTTCTGTAAAATGTGAAACATTTTATAATAAATCCATTCATTTAACATATTTACTGATACATAAACTTGAAAAACCTATACCGCCAATCTCTGAACAAAAATTCTTTTGAAGAGGCTTCTTTCGTTTCAAAATAAAAATAAAAATTAAACTGCCAAGCCGGCCAAGCCTTACACTGCACAGTGATGCTTACAGGAATCAATATAAATTTAACATTTAAAACACATATGCAGTTTCAAGCAACCACTATATTTAAATAAACAAATTCTTTTTATATAATCACATATGTCTGCTATTAAATAAGAATTTCTCATTAAAATTGATGGTATCTAACTTTACATATGAGTATTAAAAAACATACTCCCAAAAGAAAAAAATATTCAAAGTAGAGTTAATGTATCAGAGGGTGATTCATTTTTTTTTCAATAAAAGTTTATCATTTAGCCTATTTCTATAACAGTTGATTGTTTGGAAAGCATTCCGACTTAATGAATGTTCAGGTAAATAGTGTGGGGCCTGACGCTGCTCACTAGATGGCGCCATCAGCTCGCCGGCAGACGACCAGACTTGCTACGAGGTTAAAGCGGGAGAGCGAGCTAGACTGAAAGTAGATTTCAAAGCTGACAACGTAAATCCGATTCTAAGTTTTGAGGTTCTAAAATACTAAAGTATTGATTCCAGTATTTTGATTTGATTCCCTAAGATTGACTGCTCAGACAAAGAAACCAAGTCTGAAGAGCATAGTATCCCTCCCGGTCCCTTTATTAAGGTCTTAAAATGTTAAGTGTTCAGCCGCAGCTGAAGCCGCTGGAAAACGCGACAATGGGCGGCAAAATATAAACATAGGAAGGAAAGAAAATCGGCCCTGCCAGGAAAACTGCAATAGCGAGTAAATGACAGGGACTGATTAAGGTTTTTAAGGTCCATCACTGTCGGTAAACAGATTTTCCCACACAACACTGGGCAACGAGGAGCATCAGTAGGTGGTGGAAGCTTTTGTGGCGGAAAAACTCTCTCGCGACAAGCGTGCGTTTCTCTGTCAGATCTGTACGCACGACAGAGGGCAGAGATTTGAGAGATTGTTAACCGACAGACGAGCTCTCTAAGTTATATTTGAGTGAACACCTAACTCAAATAAAACTTTAACATTTCTACACTCCAATTGGACTCTAACAAATTTTCGACAAAAAATAACTTTGTCATTTTTCACCCAATTTTTAAAACTGAACACCTAACTCAAATAAAACTTTAACATTTTCATCACACAATTCGGACTTAACTTATTTTTGACAAAAAAATAACTTTGTCATTTTTCACCCAATTTTTTAAAACTGAACACCTAACTCAAATAAATTTTAACTTTTTTACACCCCAATTGGACTCTAACTAATTCTCCACAAAATAACTTTGTCATTTTTCACCATTTTTTAGAACTGAACACTTAACTTAAATTAACTATATCTCTTTTTAGTACGCAAAATACTTCCGAGTGGCCACTCTGCGGGCATGCGCCTTGCTGGTGCTGGCTCTGTTCCAGCCCCTTCTTTTCAGCTTTCCCCATTCTTTCCGTGACCTCTTTTTCCTATTAGTAGTGCATGGCAAACACCCCAAAAATACTCGTCACTCACCTTCTCTCATTAGAAACATGCTGTAAGCCTATGGAGACATCTTGGACAGGAAGAGTGTTGCCCGTGCCCAAGGGCTGTAGTCTATTTTACTTCATCTCAAAATTTTTCCACAGCTAGCATGAGCCACACTCCTAAAAGCAACACCAAAAATAACAAAGGTTCTAGAATGTCACGCAAGGATTCCTTTCCCACCTTCAAAATCCCTTCGGTCGAAGCTGAGAATCTCACTAAAATCAAAACATCATCATATGAGCAATTCCTCCCTCTACAAGGAGGAAAAGGAAGACGTTACTATTGCTAAACTCACCAACAAAGCCAGGGGAAGCCTCATACAGATAGCAGATAGACTAGAAAGAAATTGTCAGCCAGAAAAACAAAGTCTACCATCACTCAAAATAATTCTAAATCACGTAGATCAAACAGACACACTCACCCTAAGAGAAATGCTAGCACTCCAAAATGAGAACACAACACTGACAGAACGGGTTCGATGCCTGGAAGAACATCTAGAAGTCTCACAACAGAACTATCAGCAATTAATGCAGAAGCTCCCCAACACAGCCGAAATCATTGATGCAGTCCAAAACACCATCAGCAAGAAAACACCGGCCACAACAGACAACACATCAGCACTACAATATGAAAACATAAAGCCCACATCCAGCCAAGCGCACACACAGCAATGCAAGAAGAAACTCCGCAACAACGCCATTAGACGCACACTCATAGTAAAAAGAAAAGAAGACATCACATGTAATGATATTGATAAAACCCTACAACAAAACACATATATATCTCCAATTCAGCCAAACAACATCTCAAGAAAAAGAAACTGCATCGAAATTGAATGCAACACTATCAACGATCTCAACACCCTGAAACACGACATACACCGACATCAAGATCTTAATAAAACACTACAAGTAGTCCCAAAAACACTTCCACAGCAGAAAATGATCCTCCTGAATGTACCGACACACACACCAGAAGAAACCATCAAAGCAGCAATAACAACAAGATTTGAAATAACCGCAGAAGAAATAAACATCCTGAAAACACTTCAAAATAGAAGAAATGATGCTGCAAAAGACCTCATCCTTCTAATTTCTAAGACACTAGGGCACTCAATTATAGAGGATGGAGGCCTCATCATTGGCTTCAAATTCTACTTCCTGAAACCCCACACCACCGTACCAGGCTGCAGACGCTGCCAGTCACTAAAGCACACAGAAAAACACTGCAAGAGTGAGCTACCAACATGTGCCAACTGCGCGGAAAATCATGACGATTCCAACTGCTCCAAACCACCCTGCTGCATAAACTGCCATGATCACAACAAGAAAGAAAGAACCCACTTCAACACACAGCATCAGGCATCTGACTCGACCTGCACAGTGTACAGAAGACTCTACAAATTTTTTAGACGCCAACTTGACGAGGAATTCACCCCAACATCATCTTACACTACATCAGCACCACAGTCACATCAGCAGCCACCAACACTCCACCGATAACAGTTTGCACACAGCAACCAACAGATACGTACCCAGTACATCGACACTTCAAACGATCGTGAGCCACCGTGGGGATACCATTCTCACATGTATGAACCATATTAGCTCACCACTCTACCACCTCCACATCAAACTATATCATCACCTGCTTTCACCGCCCGTACGTGGTCTCAGCGCATTTGGTGTGGCGCTCCTTGTTGCATGGGGATCACATACGGGTCACTGCAATCACCTGGTGTAGTCGTACTCGAACTGTTACATCTGGCACAGTCGTACCCCCGAACTGCACATCACCCCTTCACCTTGTCTGTCGCTGCCTGTCGCGTGGTGACGCAGGCGTCAGCCTCACACTTCTATTTTAACTGCCCCCTTACAGCTCGCTGGCATATCCGTCGCCCCTCTTCTCCCCCTAGTGGTTGGCTAGATAATATCCTTTCCCGCCCAGCACTTTTAAATAAACTGAAAAACATCTTTAAGTTCTTGATTGATCTTTCTAACTTGACCCGCTCCTGAGATATGGACTACATTCCTGGTATGAACATCATTCAATCATAAACCATCTTCACTGCCCAGTGTCGCGCTGGAGGTATGTCTCCGGCAGTGAACTACCTGTAATGTACATTAAGATAGTATCACCTTAGCATGTCTATTTACACCCCGCCCCCTGTCGCGTTTTCTGGCGAGTTCAGCTCCAGCTGAAAAATGTATTTTTTTAAGACCTTAATAAAGGGACCGGGAGGGACATCTATGCTTTACAGATCTGGTTCCCAGTCTGAGCAATCTCTCTTAGGCATTCAAAGTTATACTTGAGAGGTAGGTTTTTTAGGTGGTCAAATATGCATTTTATTTCCTCTTAAGAAGTGGGAGAGTGAGGACATTTACGAGCCAATTTTTGGAGGGTTTACTTTGAGTGCACATGAGGTGCCATTGGCTTATCAATGTGCTAAGACGTGAAACAAATAACTTTATTTATACTTATCTCGATGACTACCTGCTTTTCTCGAGTTCTCTTTATGTTACATGTTCTGCTACTTCGTCTTGTTCCAGTCTACTTTCAATAGCTGCTTTCGTTAATGATGTACTATGTTCTCCTTGTGTATTAAGGTGCTTTACCTACAAGAGTAAGATTAAAAAGTTTTGTTATTATTTCCCATCCGAATTGCAGGAGAGTTACAACCATCTTCAAAGTACTCTCCTTCTGCCACCTCGAGTACATTTCCGAAAGTCTTAAAACGAGGTGGTCTTCATTAGGAGCCTTCATTCGGAGCCGTCGAAGCTTGCTGAACTTCTGTACGAAATTACCGCCTTTTCAGCAATGATGTTAATGATTTCATGCAGATCGGCAAGCAGAATGTTCACCACTTTCTTTAGGTTGATGCTTCTGATGGTTGTGCAGTCCAGAGGTTGTCTTGTACAGATTCAAATTTATTTGTCCTTGAATCAGCAATGCAATGAAAACACCTTCGAACGACGCATTGCTGTCTTGCCGTGCTGCAACATGTGTAATGTTTCTGTGGGCCATTTCCCCAAATGCAGAAGAATCCGACATTCATATGTTATTCTTCAAACACAGGGCTCCCAAATGGTCCACCAACAGAATACCAGTATTTTTAACAGAAAATTTCCTGGTAAATTTCTACAACATTTCCGCAATAATGTACCTCCGAAGGTGGTTTCTGCAAAATTTGCAAGAAAAATCTAAAAATAAATTTTTTCTAACAAAATACCGGTTTTTAAAATGCGGACCATTTGGGAGTCTTGCAAACACCATTTCTGCTTTCAACAAAGGCGAATGGCTACAGTTCACGGACACGCATTGTCTGGAAAAATTTTGCACTGCGAAATTCTCCATCACCTCACGTGTCTATGTCTTATGTTATTTTTAATCCAAATATCTACCACTTCTTCAGAACAGCAATAATTACCGTATTTAATGACAGACATTTTATGATTAAATAAAGCGGCTATTTCTATTCGAAAATTGTGGTACGTATTTTGATTAAAAATATCTGCTAAATTGAAAACATTGGTACAGTTGAAAACATTGGTGCTTCTACCTCACTGTAAAATAGTTCCCCTCTACTCCCATACAGGTTTGAAATATCCGAACTATATAATTCCAGTAGTTAAATGTTTACTTATTATGCGCATATACTATTAATACAAAATATATTTCTGTAGCCGGAGCAAGAATTAATTGGCGTTAAAATGATTTTCAGCTATGTTCTGTACAACGAGCATTATGTTCTGGAACCTGGAAACCCCAGTTTTGATCTCCTGATTATAATAAAAGACTGATAAGGGTGCGAAAGAATATTTTCCACTTTAGCTATGATATCATGATGCTACAGCAGAACTAGGGTCAGTGTTGCAAAATTGGGGAATTCTTTTTTCTTCAAAATAACTACCACTTTTTCCAAATACTAATTTTCGCTTTATTTAATAGCAGAATTTAAATTAAGTCATCTTTCATTAAATAAAGCGAATATTTTTATTCTGAAACTGTGGTCGATATTTTTAACAAAAGTATTCCCGAAATTGGCAACACTGTCTAGAGAAAATTTGTCGCGGAAAAAATGGGCCAAAATTCATGTAAAAATTTCGCGAATTTTAAGAAAGAAACTCAGCGTTCAAATTTACTTGTTGTAAGCTACTACAAAAGGAAAATATCACCATTTACCTTTATATAAAAACAAATTTGTAATATGTCTAATAATTATTTTTATTTCACTTTTTACGATTTTTTTTAAATAAAACAAAAATAGAGTTTTAATGCAAAATATTACATTTGGTTATATTATTCTTATTTAATAGTCTCCTTTCATCCAGTAACACATTATGTTATTTGAAAAGTTCATTCGGTGACCACGCTAATTTTTTGGCATTTGATTGCTATTTCCGACCGTTTGAACAGCGTTCCATTTTCGATTTCCAAAGTACTACTAATATCCTCTTTTCAGCATTGCAATTGCTGCGGTAGAAACGCCGTATTTATTTTCTATTTATTTATCCTCAAACGCTGGAATGTTATCAAAAATCTAAAAATAATTTGTCTGGATGATAGCATTGAAATATTTGTAGTGATTCAGGGCGAAAATTCTAAATGTACTATGCGGTGTTGTTTAATTTTGCAAAGAAATACAGGTCTGAAAGATCTAGAAAAATTATCGAGAAAAGTGCAAAGTCTTTTCTTACTATCTTTCAAAATGAATGTTCTTTAAAATAGTACAGTCAAAAAATCATTAAGGTAAGATAGGGCTTACCTGGGTTCATCAATCGCACCGGTTGACAAAGGGTAATCCAATAATATATGACTATCCACAGGAATAGCACAACATCCAAAATGGGTTTAAATTGAGATTACACAAAACACTTATATCTTTGAAGATATCTGTATACTTAAAAAAACTGTGAAGAATACATATTTAATGAAGATTAAGTTATAGTTACATTACATTTTACATTTTTAGTTTAAATTTAGGTTAGAGACTGATATATAAATATTGCCTTAGAGTCACTTAGAAGTATGAGGTCTTAATACACGCGATACATTTTTAAATCTGAACGATAAAGTGTTATTAAAGTAAAAAATGAAAAAGAGTTCATTCATCTGTTGCATAAGGGAAAGTACATGGTTATTTCACTTGGGAAAAAACTTTTGGTAAAAACCATTGCGTGGGTTGGTGAACTTACTTTTCTGTTGTCAGCTGTAATAGTAAAATTTGCAAGTTTTCTGATTAACTCTTAATTAGTGTTTCGTTAAAAAGCTTTATGATCGACTTTTGAGAGATTGCAAAAATAAAAGGGCATTTCCGTCAAGATCTTGACAGATATAATTAAATAGATATACTTGTTTAAATGCGTATCCCATTCAAGAAATTTTTATTAACATCATCCCACTACAAACGTTCATGCCACAACTCAAAGAGATCCCGAGATTAAAAATAAATATTAAAACAAGGCTCTCTTTTGCACTATTTGTCTGTTATCATTCCCCTTTTCTGGTGTTCTAGGGGCAAAATGAAAAGAAAAAATCATTTAGCCAGCGAAAGCTTTTATTTCCTGATTTAATTCACTTTTTTGTGGCCTCTGATCAAACATCACCAGTCGTTACGCCGTCCATTTCTTAGAAGCGTTGTAATAGGTACCTTATCATGATTTTCCAGTAGTCTTTCAAGCAACTTAAAATAAAACACATACCAGTAGAGTTTTGTAGGAAAAATAAAAAAATTATACATAAAAACACGTAAAGACGAAATCGGTAGAAAATCTAGAAATTACTCCGTTTTAGACAGGTTTCTATGTAGACGTAATTCTATGGTATTCTTTTCATCGGATCCATAAAAATTATACATGATAGATTCCTTTATAGACACATTGAGTTTGCGCAGGTTTTACTGCATTATTTGTCACTAACAATACATCTTTCAACAGTTCTAGTAGCAATTTTAAAATATCAATGTTGTGAATGTCGCGAAAGTGCAAATTATTTATTACATGGAAACTGATTAAGCGAACTGTTTTTGGCACATTTGTTTTCTAAATAATTTTGAAAGAATAAGTCAAAATTTTCAGTTTTCCAATGGCAACTACTGAACTATTTGTCATTTAAAAAAAAACTTTATACTACTGATTAATATTTATTAAAACTATCACATGTCAAATGTTCAATCAACAAATGGAAAAATACTACTCCGGAATACAAGTTAAATTCTTCTACTCTCTGCCTCAAAAATCAACACACAGAAACTCACAAGGCATTGTTCAAATGTATTAGGTATTGGAAAAGATTTTTCTTAAAAGATACGGATAAGATTCCGTCGTAACCATCAAACAAGCGTTATTGTTTCTTTCCCGGTAACCCACGACATTGTATTCCTTTTGTTGCAAAGGAATATCTATAATGTTTTCTTTCAGTAACTTTCTTTTTATTGATTACATAGAAAGAGGAAAAAAGAAGCATTGAAAAATTGACCGTTTCTTTTTTTTTTTCAGGAAGTAAAATATTTTTACTAAAGAGAAAGTGAAATTAAACATTTGAATTATTATTTCAACTTCTGTTAAACTTTATTTTATACGCAATGTATCTGGCAAATTTCAATTCCTTTTTTGGAACCCAGACCCAAAGAGTTATCTTTTTTGTATTAAAGAAGACAATAATTAAACAATAAAGAACGTCAAAAAATAAAAATTCACTACATATTTTTAGAAAACTTTCAAGGAAATACCATAACTATTAAAATTAATGAAACCTGTTATTATCAAGAAACATGCTGCAATATATTTCTATGGTCTGCTGTATTTCATAAAAAATAGTTTATTGCTTATAAGTACATTTGTTTTCATTTTATTTCCTTTATTGGAACTAGGATCGAAAGAGTGAATTTTCTGCATCAAAGAAGACATGGTTTAAGTAACAAAGAATAACAAGTAATAAAAAAAACTCATTACATATTTTTAGAAAATATCCTAATAAATATCATAAAACAACTAAAATAATGCTTGTGTTATTATCAAGAAAGACGCTGCAATATATTTATATGAACTGCTGTATTTCATAAAAATTAGTTTATTACTTACCAGTACATTTGTTTTCAATTTTTTTCTTTTACAGGAACCCTGATCGAAAGAGTATTTTTTCTGAATCAAAGAAGACATGGTTTAAGTAACAAAGAATACCAAGTAATAAAAAATCATTACATATTTTTAGAAAATATTCTAAGAAATATCATAAAACTACTAAAATAATGCTTGTGTTAGTATCAAGAAAGACACAGCAATATATTTCTTTGGTCTGCTGTATTTCATAAAAATTAGTTTATTACTTACAAGTACATTAGTTTTATATTTTTTCCTTTATAAAATCTCAGATCGAAAGAATAATTTTTTCTGCATCAAAGAAGACATGGTTTAAGTAACAAAAAAATGCCAAATAATAAAAAATCACTACATATTTATAGAAAATATTTTAAGAAATATCACAAAACTTCTAAAATAATGCATGTGTTATTATAAAAAAAGATGCGCCAATATATTTCTATGGTTTGTTGCATTTCATAAAAATTATTTTATTACTTAATATACTGCAATTACAGAATAAGAAAGAAGCATTAGAGGAAAGTAGATTAAAACCGAGTACCTAACGATTTTCCTTTATTGACAAAAGTCTAGAAGGGCGGAAAAAAAACACAAAAGTATTTGGGTATATTTGAGCTATTGAAAAACCACATCTGTTGTCACAGAAAAGTTCTTCTCCACTTGGGAAAAGGCGTTTTATAGGACCATCTGAAACCGCTCCGAATTTTGGTGGCAGGGTAAAATCGGTACTAATCAGAAATTTTTACACTTCCAGTAACAAAAAGCGTTATTGTAGTAAATTTTGAATTAAACTTTAAAACATGTATATACATTTTTAAGGTCACTCTGTGTTTAGGTTTTGAAGTACTTTTTAATGTTGTCATTAAATGGCTTTCTTAGCTTTTAATTCTCGTATCTGCTGCACTCCTCATGTCTTCGCTGTTTGCAGACTGAGCATTGTATCTATCTGTCACCACCTGTTGAGTGAAGAAACAATTCATTTTAGAATTCAATGCAACACCATGGGTAACCGATTTTGTTCCAACAGATGAGCAAAAATCAACAGGGTCGTTCTCCTAGATAGCTGGACGTACACACTTCTATTTTGCATCGAAATATCGTATGAAGGCTAGAAAAAAATGTGGTTTACTTACCTAAATCGATCCTTCTGAGTGGATTTATTTGAAGAGCAGAAAAAGACGTCGGAAAATTAAAACTTTTGAGGTGAATTTCTTTCCGATACCACTGAACGAACACAGAGGTTATCTCACTTCAAAAGCCGATGCCACACTGCTAGGACTCACTAACAAGTAAAGGTACCATAGTCTGTGGTGGCAAATTTCGATTCTTATTGCTCATTTGATTCGTTTCATCGAGCTTAATAATTTTATACCTCGCATATCGGCTATTGAGTTTTTATAATGACAGGGGGCCGGGTCAAAGTTCAAAATTTCGTTCTGTGAAAAACAGATGCCTTCAAAGAAATAAGTGCGATTTAAGTTTACTAATTGTTTTTACAGTGCCATACATTACCAATAACCACTATAAGGTTATATATTATTGCTGTTATTATAAAAATTTGTAATAGTGGATAAAATATTCGTATGCTACTTGACAGGCAGGTTTTCGCAAGTTATGATGAAAGCAGAGCTGTTTTGTCGCCGAGTTAGCTGAAGAAGTCTTTGCTCGTTGTGCGCACTGTGAGAAATATTTTTGTTTTACTCACTTCTTCGGAATGAACAATCGATGTCAAAAACTGACTATCTTCAACGCATGTCTGTGTAAGAACCATAAATAAATTTAAGTCTTACTCATTTCTTTCACGGCAACTGGTTTTCAATGAACGAAATTTTAAACTTTGACCCGGCCTCCTATCATCATAACTCAATAGCTGATATGCGAGGTAGCAAATTACTTAGCTCGATGAGACGAATCGAATGAGTTATAAAAGTCGAAATTCGGCGGCACAGACTATAGTGTACCTTTACTTGTAAGGGATGCAGTTGAGACGGGTGCAGTCCTAAGGGAAACATCTGCAAAAAAAATAAGGTACCAGGTGTTACCCTACTCTCCGATACCTGGCAAAAGAAACCAGTGCGTGAACTAAAAGGTAATAATATTCACGGAAATATCGAGGTATCGTTTACTTTAAACTATGAAAAAAAAGAACTTTTATTTACGCAATGTGTAAATTTTTCAAAATATGGTGCACATATTTACGTAAAATTTATAAAAGTCCAAAAACTTACATTCGAGAACAAAAGTTGACAGGAAATTTCGATAGAAACACCGAAGGTGTCGTAGAGAATATGTTATGAATCCAAGTTTTAAATTTAAAATTTAAATTGAAAAAACTAAGGCGTGATTCAAATATGACTCAATGTTTACAAATGGGTGTTTGCTCAAAAGTTTGAAATAAATATTTTATTCTTTACATTTTTTATTTCAGTTTATCCTTCTGTGTTTTTATTGTATATTCTTATTTAAAATGCATACGGCCGCCTAGCAACTTTTAAAACTTCAAGGCACATAGTGTATTGAATACTAATTTCAACAAATCTGTATCAATATATAAAAGTTGCAGAAAATTGGAAAAATAATTTTTTGAGTCGTCGAAGTTAAACAAAATGCAATAGTTTAAATTAGAAGAATTAGGAAGTGCAGATTTCGTAAAATCTATGTAGATAAGAGTATATAATCTATATACACTTTATGCTCGGCGAAACTTAAAAGTATCACAGTAAAAGTATCATAAAAATGATCATAAAAGTATCATAATCAACATAATCAATTATTATAATAGGGGTTTCTATCTCCCATGTAGCCCTAAAGCTCGCCAATCTCCCTTTAGACACTGAAGACTGTAAAAACACGCTAATTTGTTGCATTTTAAAAAGGTTACCGAACATTGAATTTTATGTTTAAAAATGAGTCAGAAATTGAGTCAGAAAGTTTCGCGATGTTGAGTGGGGAAATATTTTATTTTTATTTAAAAAATTTTTTTTTTTTAGAAACAGGCCTATATTTTTTTTCTGATTTAATGATTAATTCAATGATTTATTTATTAAGTAGCTGTTACCTGTGACTTCGGTCACGCAACATTAAAAGAAAAATAAATACGTTAATTAAGCAAAAAATTTCACTCCCGATAATTAAAAACGTAAATAATTAACTAACTCTTTATCACATTTCATAGGAGACAATACGGTATCCTTTTTTGTTACAGGGACCTTGACATAACTCAGCCTTAAAAGAGTGAAATTTTGTGCCAAATAATCGCGAAAATGAAATTGCAACCAATGCAAAAAGGAAGGCCAAATAAGATCGTAGAACTAGACGAATTGGGTAAAAACACTTGTCAATTTTACCTGATAGACAATTCTACTTTTAACGCCTTTGTGAGACGTTTTAAGAGCCATCCTTCAAAAATAATTAATTGGAAATAGTATATTCTGCCTCCTTGGTTTAATGTATAGCTGCAACAAATCTTGTTTTCTAAATGACAGTATGTTGACAGGCAATTTTTGTTCTCCAGAATAAATTGATTCATGAAGTTTGAATATGTGAAAATATGTTTTTATTTTTCGGATAATTTACTGAAATCAAGATTTTGTTTTCACCATCTATTCAAAGTGAAAATAAATTCTGTTTTTCAGTTTTAATGAGAAATTGGTGTAAAAAAATATTCTATCTGTTTTATTTCTCCTTTTTTATACACAAATATGGAGTAATTTACTTTCCGTTTTTAAAGAAAATTTCCAAAAAAAAAAAAAAAAAAAAAAAAAAAAAACTTGGCATTTAATTTTTTAAATTCTGAGAGTTTGTGTGACATCCTCGGATCAATGATAACCGGTATTAAGTAAATCGCGTTGCGTTCGATAGTCTAGGAGTAGTTGCGAAATACAAACACACGGTCAGATTTTAATATAATAGATTCGTGTTCATTTTTCCTTTTCTTAAAATTATGATGTGATTTTTAGCAGAAAACTCTCATCTGTATATAACGGATACTCATGCTTAATAATCAGTATAGATCAAAAAACATTTAAATTTTTCGTTATAAATATGGCTCATCTATTTTCTATACTGACTGATCCTTGTATTATTAATGTAAGGAATTGATTCACACTCATTTTAAGACATATTGGAAAATCCCCGTTTTATTTCAAATATGACGTCTCTTTTTCCACAGAGAAATTTCTTTTTAATGACGAAATTCTTGTAATTTTCTTTTCCAGGCAATTAATTTCAATACTGGCATAGGGGAAATTATGTTACTTTAACGAAATAATATTAAATCTTTAGGTTTTATCAACAAAAATGGAACTATTAACATTCGTCATTTTTTCTTAGGTAATCGAGTTATTTCTTTTAGTTTTAAGAATGAAAATAACTATTTCTCGCTATCCATGACATCATTTTCAACATGGATAATTTTGCGGAGCATATTATTGACATTTGCTAACCATTTTCCTTTCAAACTTCTTTTTACTTTTTTAAAATTTAAATAAAAAAATACGGTATAGTTATATTAGCCGTGCGCAGACGGTAATATAATAATATTATTTAATCTTTTTAATTCTTTAATTTTTTTTATTTCATTTTCATTTTTCACGTGAAAATTTTTCAATTGAAACTAAATTGTTGAGTAAAAATTATTATTCTGGGTTTTGATTTAGTTTTGGCAACGATAAAGTATTAGCAACGGTAAAGTAAATTTTACCATTTTAAAATATTATACGAAAAAATGTCCATTTATTCTCTATAAAAATAACGAAATTTTGAATTATTAAGAAAAATATTTGAATAAAATAAACAAAAACCAGCCTATGTTCATTTGAGGGTTATAATCAACCTACATGCAAAGATACAGGATCATTAAATGCTCCATTTTGACGCTGGCTTCAGCCTAACATTTGCACACAATCGGATTTATAATATTACTAGCTGTTACCCGTGACTTCGTTCACATAACATTAAAAGAAAAATAAATGTACTAATCAAGCAAAATATTTCACTCCCGATAATTAAAAATGTAAATAATTAACTAACTCTTTATCACATTTCATATAAGAAAATACGATATTTATTTTTTATAGGGGCGTTGACATAAATCAGTTTAAAAAAGGTAAAATTTTGTGCCAAATTACCGCGAATAGGAAACTGCAACCAATGGAAAAAGGACGGCCAAATAAAATCGTGTAAATCGACGAATTGGGTAAAAAGAAATGTCAATTTTACCTGATAAACCATTTTACTTTTAACGACTTTGAGAAACGTTTTAACAGCCATCGTTTAAAAATAATTTATTGGAAATAGTATATGCTTTTTCTTTAAATTCAATTCTTGTGCATAGGAAGGAATAATTCTACACCTAAATGCAAGGAGCTTCAATTGCAAAGCTTTTTGCAGCCCAAAATTACATGCAAACGTAACACTTAAATTGCAAAGCTTTTTGCAACCCAAAATTATATGTAAACATTACTTTTGCATGTAATTTTCATTGCAAATTAACATTTATTACGGTTCAAATTAAAATTAATTTGGGTGCAAATTACAAGTAAATGTTACGTTTGCATGTAATTTGGGGTTGCAAAAAGCTTTGCAATTGAAAGTGTCACGTTTGCATGTAACAGCAAATTTGTGTCCTTGGTTTAATCTATAGCTGAAACAAATCTTGATTTCTTGACAATATGCTGACAGTCGATTTTTGCTTTGCAGAATAAATTGATTCATAAAGTTTGAATATGTGGAAATATGTTTTTATTTTTCGAAAATTTTACTGTAATCAAGAATGTTTTTTCACCAACTATTCAAATTGAAAATAAAATAATTTTTTTCAGTTTTAATGAGAAAATGGCATAAAAATATATTAATCCATTTTATTTCTCCTTTTTTATCCACAGAAATGGAGTAATTTAAGTTCCATTTTTAGAGAAATTTCGTTAAAATTTACAAAAAAAATATTAATATCTCAGAATTTAATTCAAAATTTTAAATTCTCAGAGTTTACATGACATCCTCGAATCAATGATAAACGGTATTAAGTAAATCGCGTTGCATTAAGAGGAGTAGTTGCGAAATACACACAGTCAGATTTTAACTTAATAGACTTGTGTTCAATTTTCTTTTCCTAATAATCTTACTGATGCTTGTATTATTAATCACAGAGTTCAGAGAATAAATAGAGATGAAATGTTCATGTTTGGCGTGATGCTGAAAATGCAACCCTACAGTCGGCCCAAACAACTGGCGGCTTGCTTTGAAAACTTATCCCCGTCCAATGAATCCAGTCATTGTTCCACGTGCAGACTATCTCCATCCAATGAAGTCAGCCCTTGGGCCTAATGATTTGAGCGATAATCGGCTTCATATTGCAAGCCGATTTTACGGTTCATTACCTCTCTATTCTTTCACTGTACTCAGTGATTGTTAATGTATGAAATTGATACACGCTCCATTTGAAACATATTTAAAAAATCCCGTTTTATTATGACGTCACTTTGATCCCAGAGAAATCTCTTTTCAATTGTATAATTCTTGTTAATTTTTTTTTCCTGGCAATAATGACGTGAATTTTAGCAGAAAACTCACATCTGTTTGTAACTGATATTCAAGCTTAATATTAATAATCAGTAACAAAAAAATATTTCAGTTATTCATCTTAAATATGACATCCATTATGTATATACTTTTATTATACACTGATAGTCATGCTCTTTGTAATATTACGAATATTTGAAAATACATGTTTTATTTATGACGTCATATTTTTTCAATCCAAGAAGGATCGTTTTCATAGTTCCATGGTTCAAGCGAAATCTTTTTCTTAATAATATAATTATTGTTAATTCTTCTTTCTAATTATAACGCAGTTTTTGACAGAAAACTTTTTAATGTAACCGATATTCATACTTCATGTATAATAACAAATACTCCATATTGTTGTTTCAAATATCACAGAAATTCATCTTCTTTTGAATTATTTTCATTTTTCACGTGAAAATCGCTCAATTGAAACTTAATTGTTGAGGAAAAATTATTTTCTCGCATTTTTATTTATTGGCAACGATCAAAGCCCTAGCAACGATAAAGTAAAATGGTTAAATTTTATCTAAAAATGTCCATTGATTCTCTATGAAAATACTCAAATTATGAATTATTAAGAAAAGTATTTGAATAAAATAAACAAAAACCAGTCTATGTTCATTTCCGGGTTATAATCCACCTATATGCAAAGATACAGGGCCATTAATTTCTCCATTTTGACGCTGGCTTCAGCCTAACATTTGCACACAATCGGATTTATAATATTACTAGCTGTTACCCGTGACTTCGTTCACGTAACATTAAAAAAAGAATAAATGCATTAACTTAGTAAAACATTTCACTTGATAATTAACAACATATATAATTAACCAAAGCTTTATCACATTTTATAGGAGACCATACGGTATTTCTTTGCTATAGGGGCCTTGACATAACCCAGTCTTAAAAAAACGAAATTTCATGCCAAATAACATATACAATCGCGAAAATGAAACTGCAACTAATGAAAAAAGGAGGACCAAGTAAAATCGTGAAAATCGAGGAATTCCTCTTCGTAAAACGAAAAACAACACTGGCAGAATTCTTCTATACAACAGTGCATTTTAGGTGGTATTTGGTGTACAATTTGTATATATGTGCATTACTAAATGGGCATTATTATATTGTTTATTTGCATAGACATATGTTATATATTTCTTACTACATTATCTTGTTTATGTATATATTAAATTAAGTGCTTCACGCTAAGTGGTGTAAATAGTGAACAAACTGCTTGTAGATTTTATAAATTGATAGATATTTCACAAAGATATAACAATCTGATGCGATTCTAAAATGTAAATAAAGGTTGCTAGAAAGTACTTTAAATTCTGCCTAATTTAACCTCGATATTTTCTCTATCGCGTCAAGAACACTATAAGCAAATCTAAATTTACATATTTTTGTTAGTATATATAGGGTTATTTTGATTTATTTCATGCGCTTGAATTTTTTTACGCTTTCTCTAGGATTAGGTATCGAATAAATGTACTTTCTTGTTATTTTATTTTGCCATTTCTATTTATTCTATTTTCCATTCATTCCATTTATGGATATTGATTTCATTTACATATTCGTGTCAAAGAATATTCTTTAAAGTTATTATCAGGATTAGGATAGGATTCGATTAGGGTTAGGATATTAGGAATAAAAATTGAACGACAATAGCATGACCGATTCAGGTTTAAAGTATGAACCAGGAAATCTATTTACATCATGAAGCAATAAGAAAATTAGAAAATTATCGGCTAATATTTTTTAATATGTTTGATGGAATGCTACAGAGTGATCAATTAAATTATTTGAATTTAAGTCTGACTGCATAGGATTTACCACTATATTGCTGTTAATTGATTAATATGAGTATTTTAAATTATCCGAGACGTATAGTATTTATTTTGCACCTATGACTCTAAGGATCTGATATGATAATTTATACTTAGAAAATTTTATTAGACAAATTATCAATTAATTATAGAAAAGAAAAAGTTGCGTTGTGAATTATTTTTGATGTTCGGATCCTCTTTGAGCCAATTACAATCATCAAAGGTTACCTGCAGAGAGTTATGTAACATTAAATATATAATGGCTTATTTTAAAACCTAGATTGTAATATTAAAGAAAACATTTCCTAAAATAAAAGACTTAATATTAATTCAATAAATTAAGTAAACAAAAGGAAAACTGACTAAAATTAATTGAATATAAAATTGAGTTTATTTACAAGGTAATTATAAGCATATGATTAAAAACAAACATAAATGTTTAAAAAAAATAAAAATATTCAATCCTAGTTGAGAACTGTATTCTCAACATTTATTTTCTGAGAATTACAGTTTATCTTACTGAATTAACAAATTCGATTTTGAAAGGCAGAGTTCCATACCCTAGAAGTATTTATTTGATTAGCCTTTTATATTTAGATCGGGGTAGGATCTTCATACACACTTAAATTCGTATTATTAAAAGAATATAGCTTAATTAAATAAAATGGAACAATGGTGAAGGAAGATTGTTTGTTACCTTATATTACTAGATAACGTTGACAGCAGGAGGTAATGGCTGACGCGTTTTCGCTTTTTCTTAGCGCGTACATTTCCATCTATTGGCACACACACTCAAAATCTGTTTTTTTTAGTTAGAGAGCAGTCAACCTTCTACTTTTCCATCTTTTTTGAATCTCAACTCTCGAGAAAAATCACATTCTTTTCGTGGAGCAAAAAAAAAGGGATGGAACCATTTTTCCCTTTTCACATAAAATTAAGGCCTTATACGTTTTAACTTCTTGAAAATTTGCATGTTTCGGCCATACCTCTGATTTTAGAGAGATGCCCATTGGCATGCGGGAGAAATTTGGTACTCCCCTTGAGTGTTTCATAGGTCCGTCGGTACAATAGCGATTCCTCTTGACGCCGTGCTGTGTCTGGGAGGTAAAGATGCTTTGACTTGTGAGGTCTTCGTGCCTATTTAAGCTCTCATAAATAAATGTGTCATATTATTGTTCTGACAATTTTCTCCATGACATTTTTATTAGGTGTAGTTAAATCATTCGTGGGAACGGAAAACCAAATATTTCCTTGACTGCCGTGGTTCACTTTGTTCCATAATTATCTATCTGTATGCGCTGATCCTAAAATGGATCATTAATTTGTATTGTTCACTGTTCACTGATTAAAATGATACCAAATACTCTGCTAATATGCAGAAAAAAAACCAAATACTTTTTTTTTTTATAGTGTGTGCTAGTTTAGATCTAGATGGTGGTATCTCTCACCATCATCTCTTCCCCCGACATTAGAAAAAAAAAAGGTCCACAGTATCTTTTTTTATATATATATATATAGCCACAAAGTACTCGATGAAAGTCCATCGTCGTATTATATTGAAGATCAAAACTGAAAATGTTCACATGGAAAAGTCTAGGAACTTGGGATAAGCTGGGGTGTCACTAGGTTTGGAGTGTAAGTAGGTTTGCAACACCAGAAAAAAGTTTTACACATTGGTGAAATAAAGCGTAATCAAAAGTTCACTGTTGAAAAATCTGATGAAAGACATGACTTCTTCAGCAAGTTATCATGTGTAGTTGGTTTCAATTTCCATTGTTCCAAAAACATTTATTAAAATTTTGAGTTTTAATAGGTCCAAATCCAAATAAAGCAGGAAAATTTGAATAAGCCAAATAATAAAATAAAATGCCCGAGAGAAGAAAGAAAAAAAAATTAATTTTCTTTTCCACTCTTATATTTTTAGTTATTACATACATATAAATTGGCAAATCTTTTATTTTAATTATTACAGGCTAATTAGGTACCCATACGTTGAAACACAATATACAGAATCATTTAAAACAAATACTCAATATAATCAGTAAGCTGTATGCATTGATAATGAATACCATACAATTAAAAAAAAATTATATAATATATGAAAAACATTGAGAGAAAACACATCTATATAATCACATGTCTGTTGTACTACAATCTGTATTATAAACATTATAATCTAATTCTCACATGAATTATTTTCTCTTGAGCAGAAAGGAAAACTTCTTTATTTTTATTTTTATATATATAAAGAAAATGTTATGTTAAAAAAAAAAAATCTTATCATTCTTACTAAAACAATTGTTTTGGAATATGTGAAAAGGCTACTTTTCTGAATGAAAGATATTCTCAATAATGATATATTTTCATAAAAGAAACAGATCGAAAAAATGAAAATTTGTTTTCTTCTTTCGATACCAAAAATTTAAATATCCATCTATAAAGTCAAACACAATACCCTTTTAAACTGCCTGCCTTGGAATGGACGGGGTTGGGAAAAAAAAAAAAAACAAGGCAGAAGAAGAAAAAGAAAAAAAACAGTAATCTTTTCTCCCTCTAATCCATCACCGCTAAGCGGAAGGATAGAGAATGACAGCTAGATGACCCTACCTGTGGACAATGACTCATCTCCCTACCTTCGGATTCAGTTGTACCCAGGGGACGATTTGCGAAATGATAAGCCGTGTATTAGGTATCTTTCCTCACCTGTGGGTGACGTTTACTAAACTCCTGTATTACTGACAGTGGGGAAAAAAAAAAAAAAAATCAGTGAAACGATTTGATTGCACGTGTGTCTGTGCAGATTTTGGATTACTCGCCAAAATTCAGCTATCTGTATTTTATTGTTGAAATAAGATTACAGGTGTGATTAAAATAAAAAAAAGTCGTGTATACCCGGCTTGGATTTAAAAAAAAAAATGAGGTATGTTTAAATCTGTATATCTGCTTAATATTTTCTATTAAAAAAAAAAAATCGGTACACGTGTAACGTGGTCAAATCCGTTTGCATCGCACTATCTTCTCGTCAATTTATATATTTACTTATTTATTTATATTGTGTATAAAAACGTAATGTATTATAATATATATATTTTTTTAATATAATATTGATTTTCTAGTTACAATTTAAGTTAGCGAGAACAAGCGAGCGTTGCTTTGCACAAACGAAAATGTGCATGCAATTGTAAAATATTTATTTAATTATTTATTCTTCTTATTATTATTATTTTAAAATATATTAACGTGTAAATATACATATTTAAGGAATCGAAAGCGAGCGTTCGCTTTTCTTTTCTCTTCTTATTTTTTGTTTTATAAAATATTACATATAGTTAGAAAAAAAAATTAAACAAATTCTTTTTTTTTTTTGTAAAGTTTGGAAATTTAGTTAATTAGAAATATCTCAGCTAAATGCATTATTAGATGCTCTGCGCAGATAGTCTCAATTTCGCCTGCAAAAACGAGACTTTAACATCCAATAAATTGCTGAAATGATCATTGACATGTATCCAACACCTTTTTATTATTATTATTTTTTAAGTATGAAATAATTTACCTAAATATTTAAGGTATAAATTAAACATCCAATTTATGTTTTGTGATAATTGAAACGTTCAATGGTATTTTTTTTTATTTATTATTTTTTTTTGTAATTAAATTATCTGAAATGTTAATCCTTAGGGACAACTAATAATTTTTTTTTTTTTTTGTTTGTTTTATAATATGAAATCGTACGATTATTCTAAAATTAAAATTGAAACGCGTTGTTCTAACCAAGTTATAGATTATATCAAATATTAAACTAAAATAATTTTGTAAAATCTGACCGATTTTTTTTTGTTATAATAATTCAAGTGGATTCGTCAATCCGTGGCTTTAAGCAAAGGATGAATTATTATAAATATTGGTCAATATAAAATGTTGTATTATTATTATTTATATTTGTGTCGCCGAGTGAATAGATGTTGACTTGTAATTTTAAATCGATTAGTTATATGTTTTGTGCTACATATAAAGACTTTTATTTTCACTTTTAGTAGAGGGGTAAGGTTATATATTAAAAATTTTTTTTGTTTTGTTATATAAATTAGTATAAAATGGGTTTGAAAGGGTGATACCCTGGCAAGGCTGCCTCTGTTTTTATTTTTACCGTAATTATTATTATTTTTTATTTAACGTGCATGTTTGTTCATAACTCCCTCTGACGAGCCAAATCCCTCAGTAGTACACTGTGTAGCAAAGAAAAAAAAACTTGCAGTATCCTCCCTAAATGATTTTTTTTTTTTTTTTTTTTTTTTTTTTTTAAATAGTAACCTGTCCTCAATGTACTGTAAATAAACAATAATGGAAAATTATAAAATGTGTACTAAACTAAAGAAAAATAAGACATCTATAAACGATAAAAATTTAAAATAAATATATACATATTGCCTCGAGAGCAATAAAAGAGAAAAAAAAATTTCTCGCTTCCCTATCTAGGAATTTATGTGTATAGTCTGTGATTCCACTTTCGTTGGTGAGAATAATTTATTTATGTGGCGTTTAATAGTCGCTTTATCTGGGAATGCAATTTCCATTAATAGGTAATTGTTATTCCTAAGCTTCCTTACCACCTCGAATGGTCCCAAGAATTTTGGCTGAAGTACACCTGGTTTACCCACGACTTTTAAGTAGCATTCTTGTCCCGTTTGTAGAAATTTTACTTTTTGGACTGGAGTACTGTCGATGTACTCCGCCATCATTTTTTTTTGGTTTTGTAAGGCTAATTTCTTTATTTCCTCAATATGTTGGACTCTATTTTTAACGTAGGTTTTGACAATTATGTCTTGGTCGGGCAAGTGTATGGAAAAAGGAGTTCTTATTTCTCTACCGAAAAATAGAAGTGCCGGAGAAAATCCCGTAGCTCTGTGCGGCGTACTGTTATAATTAATTTTAAAAAAATCAATCCTGGTATCCCATTCTAAAGAGTTTTTACACATAGCCACAATTGAATTTTTTAATATTTTATTACTGATTTCACAGAGCCCATTACTGCGTGGATTATTCACGGACGTAAAATCTAGGTCTATGTTAAGAGAATCCATGTATTCTTTGAATAAATCAGAGTGAAAATACCGGCCATTATCCAATTTTATGGATCGCGCCAATCCGAAATTACTAAAATAGCGATTCAATACATTTAGAAGTGTTTGTGATTCACAATTGCGAACCGGTACAGCCTCCAAGAATCTTGATGTGGAATCAATAATCATAAATACAAATTTATTTTTGCGTAGCGTCATTGGAAGCAAACCAATTAAATCTATATGCAAAACTGATCCGATTTCTTTATCTTTGATTATTTTTTGTGTGGGAACTTTAATAGTTTGATGTTGTTTAGTCGTGTTACATGGTATACATTTAGTACAATAATTCTTTACATCCCTGTACATCCCGTACCAGTAGAATCTAGCTTTTATTATTTGATAAGTTTTAAAAAATCCGAAATGTGGTTTATGAGCTTCCTGTATTATTTCAGCTTTAAGTTTATCCGGAGCAATTAACAGTTCATTTGTATCAGAGCCTGGCTTTAATATTAATATTTCTTTTTGATTGAGAGTGAATTTTTTTGTGGTTTTGTTTTGTTTGTCAGTTTTAATTTTGTTTATTATTTTATTTAATTTTTCGTCTTCTAATTGTTGTAGTTTAATGTTTTCATCTGATAGAGCTTTGTTTACCGTAAACAATGAATTTTGCAATTTTTCTCTTGAAATTATATTATTAATGTTCCTCGAAACATAATCAGCAGGATTTTTAGATCCCTCGATATGCTGAAAAGAGTAGTTAAAAGGAGACAAATTGTCCAACCACCTTGCTACAATGTCTGGTTGCTTTTCCAAATTTAAAAAATACGTTAGCGCTTTGGAGTCTGTATAAATATTAAATTTTCTCCCTGCGAGAATATGCTTGAAATACATCACCGCTTCATGAACCGCCAGTAGTTCGAGTTTGAAACTGGGGTAGTTCTTTTCGGGATCCCTTAATTTTCGCCCAAAATGTTCAATTGGCAGCTGTTCTCCGTCGTATTCTTGTGCTAAAATTCCAGAAATAGCTGTTTTAGAAGCGTCTGTGATTAACATGAAATCTTTTGAGAAATCCGGGGGTTTTAATGTGGGATTTTTAACTATCGCTGCTTGGATTTCTTTGAAAGCATTTTCTTCTATGTCAGACCATTTAAATTTCACTTTGTCTTTAGTAAGATTAATTAATGGGTCAACTATTTTAGAATAGTCTTTAATAAGCGATCTAAAATAATTCGAAAGACCAAGTAGAGATTTAACTCCCTTCTTATTTTTAGGTTTAACTAAATTTTGAATTTTATCTATGTTTCTTTTTGAAGGAGAGTATCCTTCGCTGTTTAGGGTGAAACCGAGAAATTCGATTTCTGACATACAGACTTGTATTTTAGTAGGCTCAATAGTTAAATTATTTTCAATAAAAGCTTTAAGGACTTTGTCTAACAGATCTAACATTTCTTCGAGTGAGTCGGCTGCTAGGATCACATCGTCAATAAAATAAGCGACTTGATCTTCATTAAAGTGGCCCAACACTTTATCAATTAATTCTGCAAACACCGCAGTACTGAGTCGCGTTCCGAAAGGCAATCTTAAAAAGGAGAATTTACCGTGCTCCGTTATGAAAGCTAATTTTTCAGTGTCTTCTTCACGTAAATTTATTTGGAAAAACGCACTGTGTAGATCCAGTACTGTATAATATTTTTTTCCACTCATTCTCCGCAGAATCTCTTTAATTTCGGGTATGGGGTACGCATAATTTTGAAGTATTTCATTTAAAAGTCTATAATCGACCGCCATACGATATTTAACTTCATTAGCCTGTTCGTTTTTCTGCAAAGATTTTTTTTTAACGAAAATAACAGGGAAAGCGTAATCAGAGTTGGATTTACGAATGATATTTGCTCTCAAAAGTTTTTCAATTTCTTTTTTAGCATACTCCTTAACATTGTGTGCAGTTTTGTATGGTTTAGTCTGCAGAGGATAATTATGTATTAAATTAAATCTTGGGACGACTAATGAAGATTGTCCGAGTGTATCGTAATTCTTAGAAAAGGCATGTGCATTATTTAGAAGTATTTTTTTTTAATTTTTCTGCTGTGTCCGAGTCTAAATGTTGTAAATTAAAGTCGTCTGATCTAAGTTCTGCTTTTCTCCGTTCACGAACTTGCTCTAAATTCAGATTATTAATGTGCACTACCTGCTTCGTTACTTCTTGACCCTCAGTGTCAACTGATTTTATTTCAAAATGTTTAGAAATTTTGCCAATGTTCATTCCCTCTGTTAAGATTAATTTTTGTTGTGATTTGTTAGTGATTATTATATGAATTTTATTATCCTTGGCAATTTCGTGAATTGATGTTTTATAATAAATTTTCATATTATGTTTAATCGGTTCCAAGAGTATTGTATTTGTAGTTGCGAATTTATCTGGATCTAATAGTAATGCAACAATTTTTTTTTCGCCTGGTAGTAACTCCGTTGTCTGTGTTAGTTTTGCTGTAACAAAATTTTTGTGCGAGATACGTTTTTTTTTCTTTTTGTGTATTGTTTCTTTATTTTGATTCTCATTAGAGTTAGCAGTTAAGTTACTTATCAGACTTTGAGGTTCATTTTCTAGAAATTGAAGTGCAATGTTTTTGTTTTTTAATTTCATGGTTTTATCTTCAAAATCTAGGATAATATTATTTGTTTTGAGGAAATCGAATCCCAATAGCATATTGTAGTTCCGACCAAAATCTTGAATTGTAACATAGAATGCCCCCGATACAAAAACGTTTTCCAATTTGAAAGTTAATTTAATGCATTGCTTAAAAGAGATTGTCGAATTTGTTAATGTTTGAATTTTTACCTGGTTACAGAGATTTTTATATTTTACGTGTGCATTCTTTAATTGTTCGAACAATATAGGTGATGCCAAAGTTACTGCCGCCCCACTGTCTGTCAAAGCATTAATCTTAACACCATTAATTTCAAAAGTAATAATCGGAAGTTGAGAATTGTCATTACTTTTGACACTAGCAATAATTTTGTTATTTTTTTTAGACCCGCAGTGAGACTTACGCGGGTGCCTTGTATTTGAGAATGTAAGTCCCGAGTTTAGTTTCCCTTATTGTTACTAGAATTCTGATCATGATCTTTATCTTGTTTATTGTTTTCAAATGTCTGCTGTGAATTATTTTTTTTTGTATAATCATGTTTTTTATAATTATTTTGCTTGTAGCCCCCTCTATGCCCTCTATAATTTCTTCGCTGGTCATATGATCTCTGTTCGTTGAAATTGCCTCCATAATTTCCGAAACTGGGATATGATATCGGCATAAATTGTTGGTGGGGTGGGGGTGGTGCATAGTACATGTACTGAGGAGCAGAATATTGCATAGGGTTGAAGTTTTGGTGCGTGTAATTTGGGGTTTGCTGAAAGTTTCCCTGAGCTTGTTGGTTTCCCCCTTGATAAAAATTTGGTTTTTCGATTTGAATATTCTCAGGAATTTTTTTATTTTCGTCCACGTAATTACTGCTGTTTTGTTCGTTGCCCTTGTAAAACCAACAATGTGGGTTCGTATGGGATGTGGATTTACAGTACTTGCAAAACCTAGTTGTATCATTGTTAGTGGCATTTACCTTTAATTTTATGTTATTTAATTCCGCGGTTAATAATTTTATATTCTCTGCACTTTCTACATTGAGTTTAAGCAGTTCATTTAACAAATCAGAATCTTTAGTTTTGGAAATGTTGTTGATGTCCTTTAAATTGACATGTGAATAAGCCTCCTCTAATTTTAAGGCTATGTTGCACGCTGTTTTAAAGTCCGGCGGAGAGTTTTTTCTTACTTCCAGACTTAAATCACTACGAATTGATTCCAAAAACTGAGATAATTTGATCATTTCCATGAATGTAGAGCTGTTGTTAGCTCCTATATCTTGCCCACTTTTTTTTAGATAAAGGTCTGCTGCCGCATTAAACTCTAATATAAATTCGTTCATGTTTTGTTCCGGTTTTTGTTTGAGATTGCAAAATTTCTTTTGCGCTTCTAGAAATGTGGTTTTGGGTTCGAATAATTGTTTTAACTTTGTTTTAAAGGTTTCTAAGTTCTGTTCCACGAACAAATTTTGATCCCTCATCAATTTATCTTTAGCAGGTCCTACAATTTTCGCCTTTAATATAGTTAATTTAGAATCATTATTCAATTCAGTTTTATTGATGAGATTGTCAAATTGTAAGAAAAAATGGTTAATATTTGCTTCCTTTTTTCCATCATAGTATGGAATCAGATTAATTAGGCTATCTGCATTTGGGGTGTCCATTGTAGTAATTTTAGGAGTAGCTTTTTCAGAATTTATAATTTTCTTCTCTTTCTTTTTTTTCTTATTATTATTATTACTATTATTACAAATAATATTAGTGTCTACAGTTTGATTATTTAATTCGCGTAATTGTTGTCTAGTTTTGACACCAGTATCTATTCTACTAATTCTTTGACTTTTACGCTTATTCATCCAATTAAAGTACAAAAATCATAAAATAGAGAGAGAGCAAAAAAAAAAAAAATTGTTTAACATAAAATAAAAGATACCCAATGGTGAATTGTTATGCACTGTTCGAGAAATTAATTATATATAATATATATCATTTCAATATTTGAGCATTATTATGTATTTATTTTATATTTGCTGCTGTTGCAGTATATGTAACACAAGTCATATTTTCAATTCTTTGTTAATACAAATCAATCCAATAACACTTATTATTATTTAATATATCATTATATATTTAGTGAGGTACCCAAAAAGAATTGCCAGGTATATGCATGTTACAGAGTGTATGAAGATTCCCCAATGAATGCTTAAAATTTTTTTTTTTTTTTTAATTAGTTGTTGAAAAGAGGAAAAAAAAATTTTTCAAAAGAATTAGAATTAAGAACATTTATGTTAGCAAAAAAAATTTTTTTTTTTTTTTTTTTTAGTCTTAATATTGCATATATATTTTTATATTTAAAAAATTATACAATAACCTAAAGTTCTATTTCTAAAATTAAATTAATATATTAAAATAATTTAGAAAGAGGTAACGGTACCACTTCTAATTCGGTAAACCCTATGATGGAATGCTACAGAGTGATCAATTAAATTATTTGAATTTAAGTCTGACTGCATAGGATTTACCACTATATTGCTGTTAATTGATTAATATGAGTATTTTAAATTATCCGAGACGTATAGTATTTATTTTGCACCTATGACTCTAAGGATCTGATATGATAATTTATACTTAGAAAATTTTATTAGACAAATTATCAATTAATTATAGAAAAGAAAAAGTTGCGTTGTGAATTATTTTTGATGTTCGGATCCTCTTTGAGCCAATTACAATCATCAAAGGTTACCTGCAGAGAGTTATGTAACATTAAATATATAATGGCTTATTTTAAAACCTAGATTGTAATATTAAAGAAAACATTTCCTAAAATAAAAGACTTAATATTAATTCAATAAATTAAGTAAACAAAAGGAAAACTGACTAAAATTAATTGAATATAAAATTGAGTTTATTTACAAGGTAATTATAAGCATATGATTAAAAACAAACATAAATGTTTAAAAAAAATAAAAATATTCAATCCTAGTTGAGAACTGTATTCTCAACATTTATTTTCTGAGAATTACAGTTTATCTTACTGAATTAACAAATTCGATTTTGAAAGGCAGAGTTCCATACCCTAGAAGTATTTATTTGATTAGCCTTTTATATTTAGATCGGGGTAGGATCTTCATACACACTTAAATTCGTATTATTAAAAGAATATAGCTTAATTAAATAAAATGGAACAATGGTGAAGGAAGATTGTTTGTTACCTTATATTACTAGATAACGTTGACAGCAGGAGGTAATGGCTGACGCGTTTTCGCTTTTTCTTAGCGCGTACATTTCCATCTATTGGCACACACACTCAAAATCTGTTTTTTTTAGTTAGAGAGCAGTCAACCTTCTACTTTTCCATCTTTTTTGAATCTCAACTCTCGAGAAAAATCACATTCTTTTCGTGGAGCAAAAAAAAAGGGATGGAACCATTTTTCCCTTTTCACATAAAATTAAGGCCTTATACGTTTTAACTTCTTGAAAATTTGCATGTTTCGGCCATACCTCTGATTTTAGAGAGATGCCCATTGGCATGCGGGAGAAATTTGGTACTCCCCTTGAGTGTTTCATAGGTCCGTCGGTACAATAGCGATTCCTCTTGACGCCGTGCTGTGTCTGGGAGGTAAAGATGCTTTGACTTGTGAGGTCTTCGTGCCTATTTAAGCTCTCATAAATAAATGTGTCATATTATTGTTCTGACAATTTTCTCCATGACATTTTTATTAGGTGTAGTTAAATCATTCGTGGGAACGGAAAACCAAATATTTCCTTGACTGCCGTGGTTCACTTTGTTCCATAATTATCTATCTGTATGCGCTGATCCTAAAATGGATCATTAATTTGTATTGTTCACTGTTCACTGATTAAAATGATACCAAATACTCTGCTAATATGCAGAAAAAAAACCAAATACTTTTTTTTTTTATAGTGTGTGCTAGTTTAGATCTAGATGGTGGTATTTCTCACCATCAATGTTTTACAGTCATAGTTGGCATCAAAGGTGAGCGGGGAAATGATCATCTAAAATATCATTAAGTGTTTACCACGCAAAAAACAAATCTGGTTACAACAATGTATTTAATTTTGCGCCAAATTTCACTTGATAAAAAAAAATCAAATTGACTATGGACCTAATTACAGAACCCTAACCTTCCTATTCTCACAAATGTTCTACCTATATGTAAAAAAAATTCTACTGTATAGAACGCGCTTTCACGTTTATAATGTTATGAATTGGCACGATCGGCTTGTTCAAGTTTACACAATTCGGCTGGAAGAAAAGATTCGTTACTTTTTTATTTCTTCTTTGCTTTTGCATTACGCGAATTTGTTGGTAAAATCGATTTTCTTTTCGATAACATTGTTGTTTTTTAAGTAAAAAAAAAAAAATATTGTAAGTTTACTTAAACATTGCTTTAAAATCTATGCAATTTTTCTTATCCTGCAAGACTTTACAAAAATCTATTATGAAACAACTTTAAAAAAGCTATATTTAAGAAAGACAACAAAGTTTTTCCTATTTTAAAACTAAAAGAAATGTAAAATTAAATTCCGGTTCGAAACGACGATTTACAAATGTGTTTTCGATTGTGGGAAAATGATAGAGGAAAAATGCTGTTACTTCGACTCAATCATATTAAATCTTTAGCTTTTATGAGAAAAGCAACTTTCTTTTAAAAAATATAGTTATTTTTATTAAGATATTCTGATTTTCGATACGGATAATTTTACGATGCATATCATTGACATTTTCCATCCTTTTTTTTTTTTTTTTTTTTTTTTTTACTTTAAATTAAAAATATGGTATATTTATGTTAGCCGTGTGCAGACGATAAATCGCCAACCTATCCCATCATTCGTATTGAATTCATTAAAAATATAAATCTTTCACTCATTTAATTTAAAACGCAGAACTTTAATTTACAACACATACATTTAAAACACATATATTACGTTCATTTAAAATAATTCCTTTCATGTGAAAAAGAAAAAGAAAAGAAGAGAAATTAATCACAAATAATTTGATAACCCAAGATCATTTTATTTCAACATCAAAACAAATCTGTTTTATTTTTCTATATATGACACCATATTCGCTTGCTTTCCATACTTACTCGTATTTATGCACTTTGTATTATTATCAAATATTTGAAAACGCACGTTTTATTTCTAATATGACATCATTTCATATTCTGTTTAATTCTGAAATAATTCATTTCCTTTTCATTTTTCACGTGGAAAATTTTCACTTGTAAATAAATTGTTGATTAAAAATTATTACTCAGGGGTTTTATTTTATATTGGCAACGATAAAGTATTAGCAACGGTAAAATAAATTTAACCATTTTAAAAAAAAGCTGAAAACCGGGCCCTTTGGGCCAAACCAACCAAACCAACCAACCATTGTAAAATATACGAAAAAATGTCCATTTATTCTGTATGAAAATAATGAAAATTTTAATTTTTAAGAAAAATATTGAAATAAAATAAACGAAAACCAGCCTATATTCATTTGAGAGTTATAATCAACTTATATGCAAAGATACAGGATAATTAAATGCTTCATTTTGACGCTGGCTTCAGCCTAACATTTGCACACAATCAGATTTATAATATTATTAGGATTACGATTAGAATTTAATGATTCCTTCACGTACACATCAAAAGTTCCAAATCGCAGAAAGACGGATGATTTTGTCTGTGAAAATTATATTCACTTAAGAAGAAAATATGCATTTTCATTCATGAATGAACCTTTGAACATAGCTGTGTTGGTGAAATTTTGAAAGTTTTTCATTCTGCTGGTACTGAATTTGTGGTTCTAATGTAAAAACTAAAAATAGACTTTTGCAAAGACAATAACCTTACGAAATGGCGTTTAATATTTTTTCAAAGAATACTTATTCTTTTAACACAGAAACTAATTTAATTAGAAAAAGGCGCATTGAAATACAAATTTATTTTTTTTTTAAATGAAGGCGATATTGTTACAACTCACCTATTTACTTATGTTAATATCAATGGCATTAATGCACTTAAATAAAATAACATAAAATAATAAAATTATTTTTTATAAATCATACTAGCAATAATTGTTCCTAAATCAAAATAATGAAAAGCATAGAATTAAAACGTAAACAATCTTAAAGAAAAGAAATACTGATCTGAAGGAAGAATAGATAACGTCTAATTTAAGGTGCTTCTAATTTAATCAACACTATTTAATGAAGAAGGATTTGTATAATTAGATTTAAGGTTTTTATGTTTAATGAAAAAAGAAATAACCACGGAATTCTTCTTTTTTTACGTTTAAATCTTTTGTTACTCTATCCTATGTCAAACTTTAAATATTTCTTAATTGGATTAACTAAAAATTGGAAAAGCCGAATATAAGCTTCATTAAGTTTATTGTTTTCACTCTATTGAACTTAATGTAAATTTTTATGTTCAATATTAATCTACTGATAGCTTAATATCAATCTTCATTCTTTTAAAATATATTATCAGTACTGTACAAGAGGTTTGTAATTAGGCTTACCTATCTTCTTGTTGTTGTTCGGAGATTAATTTACTCGAATATGTTCGGGGAAATGTATTTTTGACTCTGTCAGTAATCACAAAATCAAATACATAACACAAACATATATTAGAACATCACCACAAATACAAAACTAGTCGTTGGGGGCCACCGCAATACTTACCCATCATGGATATGCATAATATAAAATATGAAAATAAAACATGTGTAAACTATTTATAACGTGCATTGCAATTCGAATAAAATCGTGGCTTGATGACGTCATAAACTTTAAATCGAGGCTAACGAAAAAGACAGGCTACCGCGGTGCATTCCACTTATCTTTTTTTACAGACCGCTAGAGTGACGTGTTGCTCTTTTCGTACACTTGCATTGGTGGATTCGAACATCACGTGATTCCCGCGGTCTGTAAAAAAAGATACGCGTAAAGCACCGCGGTAGCCTTTCTTTTTCGGATGCCTCGCTTTAAATGCTCTATTACTGAATTACGTAAAAGAAACATCCTTATAACTCCAAAACGGATAATCATATTAACTAAGAATTTACTGCGTCGGATTAAGTGTCTCATTTCCAATTAAATATATATTTGAATTGAAATTTGAATGAAATGAAATTGAATGGGTCATGAAAAATCGAAGAGTGTGGTAAATAGGATTACAAATATCTCGGCAACTCATTAACTGATCGACTTCATTCTCTATGCAAAATTTATGTTTTTTAAATTTTATTTTTATATTCACTCCTTAAAATAAACAATTTCGAAAAATTTTATATACCTTTTATCAGAACAAATATTTCGCGAGTCCGAAAAAAAAATAGTTCCGGATAATCAAGGTTACTGAAATTCAATAGGCTTCTTCTCATTATTACGTACTAAGTATATATATCAAATTGCAAGTCTCTATCTCACTTTGTTAGGGAGATAGAGTATTTACAGACACACAGACGCACGGCAATTTTTTCTTTTTCTAAAAATATGTTTTTCGTAATCTCCAGTGTCTGAAACGTGTAAATCCGTCAATTTTTTTTTTCGATTTTCAAAACGATCCCAAGACTTACCCTATACTACGTATGATGGGTAAGTAACTGAATATTAGCTCGCATTATCTTTTACATCAGCAAATCAATCATAACAACAAAAAATATCGTCTGCGCAAGGTGGAAATTAAAACGCTCACTATGAAATGGAGACCACGGAAGATTAATGGAAGCAGCGGTAAACGCAACACACTCTCTTGTAACAAATTCAAAGGCTTCTCTTAATTTATTACTAAGCTAATAGTGATTTGATTGTTAATTTTTCTTTAATAATTTTTTTTTTCAAAATATTGTATGATTTACTAAATATGTGTTACCTCAGATATTGACATATCTGTATCATAAAGCAAAAGCATGTCCGTGGGTAACGCTGACGTGATATTAACAGCGGTAACTATCTGAGCAATAAATTTTGTTTTTATTGGAGATTTACTAACTTCTAAATATCACACAATTTATACTTTTATACCGCCGAATAGTAGAAAAAGATATTTTCAAATGCAATTTGTTTGAAAACTCTATCTCAATTTACTAATTTTTATGGTTTTTAAATTAATTTTCAAGAATTATTTTTTGAAAAGAAATTTTCTATATCGCGTGCAACCTGATTACGGAAGATTAACTCGTTTGAAATTATAGTATAAATAATTCAGCATTTTTTATATAGTTAATATTTTATAATGAGATTAAAATCGCATCAAAAGTAAATAAATAAATAAAATACATATACAAATTTAACAGATATGTAATTGAACTACAAACATTGAAAAATTCAGAATAATATATAAAAAATTTATATGAATAGCGATTCATTCTGCTAATAACCCATGACATGACGGAAGTATCGCTTTTAATAAATTTCTAAACTTTATTTGAATACGTAATTGATATGTTTCGCAAAATAATGTTTCTTGGTGTTGCTATTTGCAATCTAAAAAAATATATATTAAATGTACAAAGTCTAAATATAAAACAAATCAGAACACCCAGAAATAATATACTTTATTAAATTTCTAAAAAGTGTAAAATAAAAATTATAAAAACAGCAAAAAAGGTTTAAATAAACTGTCTACTTGTTTCGACTCCCCGAAGCCATGATTATAAAAACAAATAAGAATAATCTATAGTTGCACGATCTATAAAGTAATGATTTGAAACACCAACATTAAATTTTTCGCGTACACTCTCAGATTATGCGCGTAATTTTATTTTATTTTTACTTGGATGTTTATTTCTATATTCATAACCATATAGCAACTCAACCCATAGTTTTGGTAAGTTAAATGATGCTAAATCGTTACATAATGAAGGCCCTCCTTGGCCGAGTGATTAACACACCACTCCACTAATAGCTTAAGAGCGTAGGAGCAGGCGGTGGGCTCATAGAAGAAGGAATATAAATTTATATTCCTTCTTCTATGGGTGGTCTCGACTCCGTTGCACACTCTGTGGAGTTTCCGGCTGTATAGATCATTTTCAACCACGTGATCACCAACCCAGCAATTTTTATTCAGCCACTCACAATCGTCAATGTGTAGCCTGTATTATGAACCAACCAATCACAATCGGCGCAATTTTAGGGTCAAACATAATGCCCACGTGGTTTCTAGGGTGTGACGTCAGTTGAAACTGATGTATTATTCAGTGCTGTTTACTTGCTTGTGGCTATCACGTCCTCTTCAAGAAGAAGAATTATGTAATTTGTGGATGTCCTGTTTGTCTTAATGTAAATAAAAATATGTAGATCATTCGAGACAACAGCCTTGTAGTTATAGATCTCAAAGCATCCCTCCTTCAAATGTCAAATTTTACATATTGTATTTTTGCGTGTTAGTATCTCTATGGTTTATCTTATAATGGAGGGATAGTATAGATTGGAGGAAACATTTATCTAACTTTCATTGAAATTTATGTGGATGGTTTCTTCTTGATATAATCTTGCCAGGGCTGTGGTTTTCCTGTTATACTTTATATCAGCTATATACTCCTTTTTTCTATAACTAAATTTCCAGCTAGTCATGCCAATGTAGTAATTTTGTTATCCATCGGCTTTAATACAGGATATTTCATATATTCCTGAATAATTATCAAAATGAATTGGACCAATTTTAGTGGAAATTATATCCTTTAATTTCGGAGAAGGAGATATTGAAATGTTTAAGGCTGTATTTTAATTTGGAATATCTTCTCTACCATGTAGATAGCTCGACAGAGTATACCGTAGGAAATGGAACACCATTAAATGATGGATACGTAGATACATCTTCGTATGAATTAAAAAGTTACGGTATGATGAAGTTAAAATAATAAAGTGAAAAAATAAATAATTTGACTAAAATGCAAAAAGGTTTCAGTGTTTCTTTCTATCTTTTTTTTTTTTCAACTAAACAACCCTAAATCTTAATTCGTATTTGTCTAAAATTCGTTGTATGTTTATTTGTGTTTTTATGAAGGTTTAAAAAAAAATTCTTACATTTACATATAAAAATAGAATGACATTTATAGTATCATACCTAGAGGACATTCAGAACAAAATATTTCTCATATAACAGAAAATGTCAGAGGAGCATTCGATATGTTCTTCCATATTCAAAATACCATTCTTCAAAATATTCTATTTATATACGTTTTTATGAAGTTCTCTTCCTGTAAGTTATTTCCTATTGATCATGCATAAAGGATATTATTGGCTGAAACAAATTTAGATAACTTCATAACAAAGATGCCGTTCTCTCCGGAACAATCATAACGATTTTATTTGCCATCAAAACAAATTTTATTGTCTTATAAATCATTTTTGTGCCCTCATAATATCGGCATTTGCTTTTATTTCGCTAGCGTTTCTTTAGGGATGATAAGTATTAAAAGATATGAATTGGTGGAATTCAGATTATTTAAAAAAAAATAATAATGACAGGAAAGAAAAATAAGGTATCAGGTTAGATTTTGAAGTCCTTTCTAACACTAACAGAACATTACTAATAAATTTTATTTTGTCATACAATGAAATGAAATATCTAAAAAAGGCAATTTAAATAAAATGAGCCGCAAACGATTTTCACCATAGACCATGTAGAACATAACATAACGGAATTATTTTGTGTGCCCTTATAGACGAACTATAAATGAACTATTAACTATAAACGAACTATAAATTATAAATGAACTAACACTCCATTTTCAATAAGCGAACATTCTATTGTGAACCTCTTTAACATATAAAACTTATATGTCATTCCAAGTACATTTACAAGAGTTTTTGCATTAATAGAGGGACAGACGGCCAGACAGACAAACCGAATTTATAAACACATTTCAACTATGTTTGAAATTGTTAAAAAATAACAAAAATCATTGAAAATGTATATCTAAGGGAGGGGGGGGGGCATTCATCAATACGCCACACTTCAAGCGAGGAGAGGGGGGGGGGGTTACAAAGTGTGACTCAGTGTGAAAAGTTGAGGGCGTGGGTTAACGCGCTGATAGATCATATCTAAAATAGGAAAATAATTAGGTAGGCAATGTTAGTAAGCAGTATAGTTCATAATAGTGTAGTTCATAAAACATGTTTATTTTTGCGCAGAGTAGTGTTAGGCACATTTTCCCTTTTCTTTCGAACTGCAACGTTGATTGTGAATAACTGGGAGAGAGTAATGAAAAAAAAAAACGGAATTTGCATGATAAATGAAAGGATGAAACCTAATGAGAAGAAATGATAATTGATTTTATTGGTGCAATAATCCTTCATGGATTCCATAGAAAAAAAGTCTAGTTGGCAATGATTTATTTATGTTTCAATTTCTTGTCACGTCCGGAAGCGTTGACAAAGCAAGTACGTGTCTTGGAAACCCAGAAATGGGTCTAGGACCCGGCACACCCATGAGTGTCCGGTTCCTGAAGCTCCTGGGATGCGTCTCCAAGTGTCATGAGACGGGAGTCATGTTTTGTGCAGGGAGAGTGATGCGCAGGTGGTGGTGCCCTCCCTTGACCGGTAGCCTGCGTCATAGCGGCGTTACACTGGTTTAACCCAGTTCCACCTTACACAATTGTGTTCCTCGGAACCTGTACTAGCGGGACGGTCGACCACACGGTTTGACAGTTTTATCAGTTACATGGAAAGTTGGAAATGAGATATTGCTCATCTTTTGGATTCCTATTTATTTGAAAGAATACAACAAATCGAGTTTACTCCGCTGCATTTAAGGAAGATATTCACTAAATAAATGTTACCGAAATTTTAGTTATGTTATTACTCATTAAATGGAGCAAACGATTTTTTTTTGTCGCCAGTTGTTTTATTGTTGCTTACTACATAAAAGTAACTGTCTGAGCATTTTGAAAATATTAAAAATATATACACAAAGGGAGGGAGAAATTCATGTAAAATTTTGGTGTCACACTTTAAACAGATAAGAGTTGTTTTTAGAAATAGTCGTAACGCACGTTCTATTAATGGCAAAACTATGAAAGATTTCTGTAACATACTTTAGAGCAGGGATTCTCAAACATTTCGACTGACATACCATAAGAAAACTAAAACCCTAAATTAAGACAGTTTAATACACATTAAAAATACCGGGCGCACCAAAAGTTCGTTAAAACATTAAAAAATTCTTTAAAAAGAAACAAATGATTATAAAAAATTTCAGTTTGTAAGAATGGGATTAGAGGGAGATCGGATTTTGTTTAGTAACAAAAAAAAAAAATGGTTCAAAAATATTACCAATAGACGGCGTCGCATGCATAATATGGAGCAGATTTATGCAAATCAGGCTGTCAATAAAACCCCTCAATGAACACATACTCTTCATTCGATGCTAGTGATATCGTTACCATATCAAGTGCTGTTGGATAAAAACTTTTACAAGAACGGGGAATCGACAACTGGTGTATTGAGAAAATTCTGCACAGCAATATGACTGAAGACAAGAAAAGCGTTTTTTTCATGTGCTGGGATACTGAAGTTTGTCAGATGCTAGGCTAAAATGAGTCTTTTACTGTAAGTCCAATTTGCATACATCTGCTTCATATTATGCATGCAGGCGCCATCTAGCGGTAATTGTTTTAATCACAACTTTTTTTGTTACTAAAAAATATCCGATCTCCATCTAATCCCATTCCTGTAAACCGCAATTTTTTAGCATTATTTGTTTTATTTTTTATTAAGGTATTATAGTTTTAACAAATTTGTGACGCACCCGGTACATAAAAAACATTTAAAAGAATGTAGACATTTTGGACCAACACCAGTCCCTTTTCAGTACAATAAAAAACGTTAAAGTCATGAATGATGAAATTAAAAAAACTTAGAGAAGGAATCGTGTCAAAATATATAAAATCGAAGTTAAAGGTCAAAGCAAAACCGTGTATTCCGAATTTATTTGGCTTGCTTCATTCAAGCGTGAACAAACTAATCTTGTGTACCAGGCCTCAAGAAAAATGAACTGGCGTATGTATTGTAATTCAGTTTCATTATGGCAGAGTTCGCTGAATCCGGAATATGTTCTGTATCTAGGGCGTGAACAACTATTTTGTAGTTTAAATTTCCAATCATGGATGCCTATTTATGTTCCTTCTGTCTAATTTCAAATGTGCGACCCATACTGTTTGCAGGGTATAGAGTAAACAACGCCTGTAGATAGCGAGACGGGATATTGATGTTTAAAACCACACAGAAAACTTCGTAAAGGTTTTTGGGGAATAAAAGCAGTATTGATATTAATTGTTCTGAGTAACTGTCATACTTTTTCTGAAAGGTTCCTATAATACGATGATACGAAGTCTTTAGTAGCTTCACGTTGAAAGGGGGAAAGAAATTAGAAAAAAAAAATTATTTACATATAAGAACATGATTAGAATACAAATAGAAAGATTAAATATCAAAAATGCAATTCATCTTACAGAGTAGGGCATTATTGGATTTCAAATCCAGCACAAAAATTGCCCAATAAAAGTTTACCCAATAACTTCATCCTTAATTTTATCCAAATTATATTAACATTAATTTGGTACATGAGAATTTAAAAATTAATATCATTAAGAAAAATAATAAAACAAAATTTAAGATTGACCGGGTTCTCCTACTGTCTTACGTACAAAAACACATATAGTAGTACGCATCTACTTATAATAAAATCTAAAGGCAAGAAAGTGTTTGTAACGATTCCGAAGGCGACCATTCTGGCCTGCGAATCGACCATAGTTAAACGCAATGTTAGGCTTAATGAAAAAACTATGCTAACATATTACAGCTAAATGATAATATCTTCTATTTGAAATCACGTCTGTTCAGCATATTTTCCTATAAAACATGTTTATCATATTCTATTATAATGTTTTAAGTTCTTAATTAAAAATACAGATTAAACATTGGAATTCCAGATATAAACAAACGAACACTGTTGCCATTCAGCATCACAAATTCAAATGAATGACTCTTTGAAAGCTTCACATCCGATTCTGCTGATAAAATATTTGTAAAAGCATATTAAGCTTTTAATTTTGTTTAAAACCTTCAAAAACTATTTCATATGAAACATGTAAACAATTTTTTCTGTAAACACTTTTTTTTTCAGAAATAGCGGTGATTTTTTTCGTATGGAGGCTTTGAGGTGTTCGATCCAGTATATTGGCGCCATCTACCGGTGGATTTTGAAATTTTGCTTCCATCGTAATTTAAAATGAATTTTTCTTATCAAGCGTATTTAAAATATAAGTAATACATTGTACAGCGTAATTTGCATTTAATTTTGCTTATGTAATCAAACAATGAGTTATGTGGTGAGTCAAGCTGATTAGAAACTCATTGATATCACTTTTTTACAAACCCTTTCGCATGTGGATTATTTGTTAATATTTAATTTGAATGTTTTGTCCAATCGTTGAACTATTTCAGAAATTTAATACTGAGTAATATATATATATATATATATATATATATATATATATATATATGTGTGTGTGTGTGTGTGTGTGTGTGTGAATGGGATGCATGTGGTTTTGCAGTTCCCATAACATGCCGACCGCAGCGAGAAGAGGAGAAGCCCGAGTTCCCACAGAAACACATTAGGTCAACAATAACGATACACAATAAAATTGATGACTAAAGAGCTTCGCCTCTCTGGCCTGGGAACGGAATATTAAGATTATCGTCAGATTTACTTTGGCGATTGACTTGTCCGGTTGGCTTTACGCAGACGGCCTAGCTCCGGTCTGATATCGGAAAGACGCGTTAAATGCCGGAACTGCGGCAGAATCAGCCCCTATTCCCCTTAACCCTGTATATAACCTGTATTTAGTCTGTATATATAACTGTGTTTTACTCCAGAGATTAAAATAGTATAGTTTTTTACAAAAGACTCTTCAATAATCTCACCAGCCTAATTATTATTATTATTACATCATTATTACATGGGCGCATCGGCCGGTCCAGAATTCGCAACCAATTATTTAATATTTTCCTAGACAAACCCCGGCCACTGAATATGTTTTAAAATGCCCTAAAATTTTTCCGCTGCCGGAAAAAAAAGACGAGAAGAAGAAATCTATGTTTTCGACCGCAGCTGAATTTACTTTCGTAGATCTCCGAAAATGTGTGTCACACAGAGTGTGAATCATTCGTTTTTTCTTCAACATCATTAAAATACAAGTATATAATTTTTTTTTCTCATTTTAACTCTCCAAGATGCAAGTATTTATGTGTTTATTGCTATGGATAACTTATTTAGAAGTAAGTGGAATTTCTATTAATTTGAAATGTAACTTAACGATGTTCCGTCTATAAGACATCTGTAAACTGTTTAAAAAATCCGATGAACGGAAAGTGGACCGATATTTTTCTTATCGGACTGACATCTGATTTTGAGCGAAGTTGATTCGGAATAGAATCTGTGTTTTTTTTCTCTCCTCTGAATGAAACAAATTGCTTTAGTTAGCTCATTTTTTAAGCATCGTCTTGCACGATAAAACGAATAGAAGTACACCTTTGATTATTTTTAATTAATCATGCTTTTACAAGAAATAAAGCCGGTTCTCGCTCAAATTAATTCAGCACAAGCCGAACGCATTAAATTGTTGCATAAGCTTGTATTTGATTCGGATCAGACTCGCAGTAATCGAAAAAATCTAAGAGCTTTTACTGGCTTCACTTTTGAAGTAGGTACTACAGAATTTGAAGAAAAAGTTACTTCAACTTCTAGTGACTTCTCCTTGGCCCAACTAATTTCAATAGCAAATTTATTATGTGTGGACATTACAGGCGATGAAAATGAAATTTCAAAACGCATTATTGAAGCGCTCTCGGATTTAGACAAATTTCAGAGTTCACTGTTACCTCAAAGTGACTCAGAAACTAAGAATCACGATGAAAACGACTCTCATAATGCCTTAGGATTCAACTCATCGTCTAACTTTTCAAGTGGGCCTTCACAAAACACACAATCCGTTCTCCCGATTACGCCAAGTGACATTCATTATGTAGCACGTCAATCAATTTCTTTTACTGACTTTGAAAATTTAATTATATCTTTTTCCGGTAAACCAGTAGAAAATATTTTACAATGGTTCGAAATATTTGAAGGATTGGCTTTAACAGTTCAACTTAACGATTTACAAAAATTTCTTTTCGTTGAAAAAGCTCTGAAAGGTACCGCGTTATTGTTCGTCCGAAGTGAGCCTACATTAACATCCTATGCAGCATTAAAACAAGCTTTGATACGCGAATTCGCACATATCTCCTCCCCCGCGCAAATTCATGAAATGTTAGCTACACGTAGCTGTAAACCCAATAAAAGAATGAGCGAATATTTTCTTGTAATGAAAGAAATTGCGCAAAGAGCTAACATAGACGATGCATCGCTCATGCATTACGTTATCACCGGTATCAGAGATTCTCCAACTAATAAAGCAGTTCTTTTTGGCTGCCACACCCTCACTGAATTCAAATATAAACTTCAAACATATCAACAAATTTGCGATCAAAGTCCCCACTATCGTCAGTTACAGCCACCACCTACCCATGTTGTTCCTAAACCTTTACACGCCGAAAGAGCGCCGAAAAAGAGCTGTTACGATTGTGGAGCAATCGGACACCTCGCAAAACATTGTGTGCATAAAAACGAAGGAGTGCATGCAACGCCTTCGGGCATAAAAGTTCCCAATGCACTCAGACAACCAGTCGTAAAATGTCAAACACCAGCACCCCGCCCCCCGAAATTCGCGCAGTGGAATTGGATAAACCTCGTCAAAACATGACAAAATTAGTGAAAATTACAGATTTAGCGATAGATGCATTGTTTGATACGGGTAGTCATATAACAGCTGTACGACAAGACTTGTACCGATTACTTGGCTTCCCTACACTAACCGAAACAAACTTACAACTCACGGGATTTGGTAATGGCATCGTAAAACCAATAGGATCGTTTAGAACAATTATCCATATAGATCAGAATGCCTATACCACCACAGCTTATGTTATTGAATTCCCTCGCATGAGTCTTCCTCTTATCATCGGTAGAGACATAATTTCACAAGGAACACTGACGTGTGATCCGAACGGCATCTCACTCCAAAAACTACCTCCAGCCAAAATATCTATCAACTGTATCACCGTTTGTGATAGTGTACGGAACGTGGAACTAGATCACAGACAAAACAGTGTTGTGGTGAAACCCACAGTTTCGAATACCCCAGTAAATACTGAAAATGTGCTTCCTCAAGTCCCACAATCCACTAATTGCCCTCGTTACGAAACACCTATACAAAAGGCGTCGCCTACCAACTACTTCCTGATTTCTGTAATTTTCTGTTTACTCACCCTATTTTTTTCTCAAAGGAATCCCCTAAGTGTCTTCATGATACATCTACAGTTTCCCTCTTTCTTGAAGAATATTTCATACTGTTTATAACGGCATATTTCTACATCTCACGTAGTCCATTTATTAAACGCGCAAAAGCGAGGAAACGACGTAAGAAAAAAAGAAAAAAAATGGTGAACGCATCGAATGCAAAGTGCATCTTTTCATTCGCCGAATGACATATTATTTCTTTTTCTGTGGGCTCAAGTGCTTTTTTTTCTGAGCCATATTCATCACGAAATACAGTTTGAAATACAGTTTATCGGACTACAAAACTGTGATTTTTTTGTGTTTTGCCTTATTTTTAAGTGTTACGATTTATTATTTTTCTTTTCTCGAACCAATATGGTGTCAATGCTTGAGTGGTTTTTTTTTTTTTTTTTTTTTTTTTTTTTTTTGTCAAACTGTTAATTTTTTTTAGTTCTACGTGCATTGTGAATACAATAAAGAATACTGGCAGACAGAAATAATACAATTTCTTTTTGCTAATGCAGCCCTGGTGATTTTTTAAAAAAAGAAATAATTTGATGGAATCCAAGTGTTTTTTTTTCTTGTTGGAGATCCTCTTACGACTGCATCTTCCATATTTTTATTTATCTATGTTTAGTGATTCATTACTCGTAAGACTGTGTTATCATCAATGAACCCATACGTCACCGACGTAAAAGGAATTACAATCTTTTTTATTGTATTCATCTTATTCATATCTGCGTGGAACTGAATGGACCAAACTATATATATTTTTTATTATTACTTCTTCTTCTATTGTAAATTGGCAGATGCAACTTCAAGCCGTATTTTTTTTTCTTTTTTATTTCCCCAGTGAGTCAAGAACGTCACATCGCATTTTTTTTTTAAAGTGGACAGCAACTAAAACTCTGATGGAGTAACTTTTATTATTTTTTTTCCATCAACATGTTTGTGAATAAATTGTGACCAAGACTTAATAACGCGAATTTGACTCACCAAAACTCACTAACTGAGATTTTTTTTTTTCTACTGATAGAAAGTATTTTATCTACACATCTTTATGTTAATGTTTTCAACTTCAGCTATTATGTAGTGTTTTGTTAATGCATCTGTATTTTATGTATTTGACAATTTTATTTTATATATTTTTTTAAATGTTTGATTCAATTGATATTTAAAATATTTGTTGTGAATCCCCCCCCCCCTCTTCCCTGATAACCGAAAGTTAATTTTTTAAACTTTAGTTGACTGCTGCACTATTTAAGACGAATGTCTTTTTCTAGTATCTTATCTACTTTCTACTTAAGACGAATAAATGGAACGTATGTTACATTTTAAAGACGAATAGACGATTTAAAGACGAAAAGACGATTTAAAGACGACATTTTAAGACGATTACAAAAGACGAAAGATGTTTTGCATGTTAGGCATGAAACACAACGACGGTTTCTATTTTTTTTTCTTTTCTCTTAAGACGTGTTTATCTTTTTATGGTGTAGTGCAGTCTAGACTAAGTATTCATCACGGAAAAGTCCAAATTAAATTTTTTTTCCGTTTCTCTTTTATAGAAAATTTTCTTTTTGGCTTTCAGATTTATGAAACATTTCGTTTTTTTTTTGTTGTTAAATCTTCTTTTGTCCTCTTGTTGTTAATCTTGGTCGGACGTGTGCGTGGGCGCACACATGTCGAATAGCCGAGTGTGAATGGGATGCATGTGGTTTTGCAGTTCCCATAACATGCCGACCGCAGCGAGAAGAGGAGCAGCCCGAGTTCCCACAGAAACACATTAGGTCAGCAATAACGATACACAATAAAGTTGATGACTAAAGAGCTTCGCCTCTCTGGCCTGGGAACGGAATATTAAGATTATCGTCAGATTTACTTTGGCGATTGACTTGTCCGGTTGGCTTTACGCAGATGGCCTAGCTCCGGTCTGATATAGGGAAGACGCGTTAAATGTCGGAACTGCGGCAGAATCACCCCCTATTCCCCTTAACCCTGTATATAACCTGTATTTAGTCTGTATATATAACTGTGTTTTACTCCAGAGATTAAAATAGTATAGTTTTTTACAAAAGACTCTTCAATAATCTCACCAGCCTAATTATTATTATTATTACATCATTATTACACACACATATATATATAGCCTCATCATTTTTATTTGTAACAATCATTTGTCATTTTTAAAATTTCAATTTTTCTACAATACAAACCTTTCAATAATAAAATCTGCATGTTGTTTGTTTGTATGAAGTTTTATGAAAATGAAACGCTTTAAGGAGGAGGCTTGGAGGTAATCGATACTGTATATTGGCGCCATCTACGGCGGATTTTGAAATTTTGCTTCCATCAAAAATAAAATGATTTTTTCTTATCAAACGTGATTAAAATATAAGGAATACATAGTATAGCGTAATTTGCATTTAAATTTGCTTCTGTAATCAAACAATGAGTTATGTGGGGAGTCAAGCTGTTTAGAAACTCATTGATAACACTTTTTTACAAAAAATTTCGCGCATGGATTATTTGTTAATATTTAATTTGAATGTTTTGTCCAATCGTTGAACTATTTCAGAAATTTAATACTGAGTAAAATACTGAGTAATATATCCTCATCATTTTTATTTGTAGAAATCATTTGTCATTTTTAAAATGTACTTTTCTACAATACAAACCTTTCAATAATAAAATCTTCATGCTGTTTGTTTGTATGAAGTCTTATGAAAATGAAACGCAGATCAATCGCAGATCCGTCATTTTTGATCGGGTTATATACTTGTTGATTAATATTAAAGACATATGATAACCAGCCTTTTAGAGGTATATGTCTAGGTCAAGCCAACAGTATTGATGAGGGACTGGTGTTGGTATGAAACGTGTACATTCTTTTAAATGTCTTTAATGTAATTTTAATGTGTATTAAATTGTCTCACTTTACGGTTTTAGTTTTTAAATAATTTTTGATTAGACGTAAAATGTTCACCTATCTTAAATGACATACCATAACACTGAAATTTATACATTTGTTCAGCAGTAATCCAAGTAATAAAGCTAATTCTTCGATTTAAATCCATCAAAAATTCAAAAGTGATAACAAAGTTATCCAAAATTTACTTAACAAAGAAAAAAAATCGCATGCATTTTGCGATTTTACATATTGCGAAAACTATCTTTACAGTAATTAAATATTAAAAACTGCCCCTAGAATAAATTCATAATTCGAAATTCAATTTATAATCAGACTATTAAAGGAGATGTCTGGAAGTTTTCGATTTTAATATCAGAGATGATGTTAGTGGTCTATCTTTATGAAATTAAAGCTTGAAAATTAATTTTGTCAGAAATATTTCAAATAGTTCATTCGATAATATGCGGACTCCAACTCTTGTCATTACATATTTAAATAATTTATGAGATTCTTAAATTCGAAATTACCCTACATTTCGAATTTTAAATATTTTAAGGGTTCAGGTACCTAGGAATTAACCAAAAAATTGTTTTTTACATGGCTCATATTAAAATTTAGTTCCTGTGTAATATTTTAAACAAAATTTATAAAGTTTCTGTTAAGAGCAAATGTTAAAAAGTTCTGTAAGGAATAAAGTTTTAAAAGTTCAGTTAAGGGTGCCCCTAACTTTCAATAGAAAATTTTCGGCAAATACAGGGTTGTTACAAAAGAATCATCGGGTTTCCGAAGCGTTTATTTCGGAACATAATTGGGTTACAACAAGGAGTTATACATGAAAATAAATCGAAAGTATACAAGATTGACGTTCATACTACAGATGTTCAATATGTGCTCCTTGAGTGATACGGCAGATGTCAAGGCAATAGTTCAGTTCGCTCCACACATTACTTAGCATGGTCGCGTCGATGGTCGCAAATGCAGTCGTGATGCGGTTCCGCAACTCAGCCAAAGTGGTAGGTAACGGTGGTACGTAAACAAAGTCTTTGACATATCCTCAATCCATCCTGTTGGTAAATGAAACCGTTGATATCGTGTTCCAGTTGCTTTCTGCTGTCCAATCGCCATTTTGAATATGAAGTTCACGCAGAAAACCATGGCAACCACACGCGCATGACATATACGCAGCGCGAAACTGTAGTTAACGCCCTCTCGTTTTAGTTGTCATGGAAACATATACCTTTCCTAGTTCGCACGTAGTAACGTATCAAAACCCGATGATTCATTTGTAATAACCCTGTATTACACAATTTATTTATCGTTTTATTTGAAAGAATATACAATTAGCTATATAAAACTGTTTCTGCATTCTTCGTACGATCATTGTAAGTGTAGTTACTGCTATTTTTGTTTCAGCGATCATGCCGGAAGTTGGCTTTTAAGTAAAGGGTCAAGTCTATTTAATAAACTTTAAGACAGAAAATATTTTCTAATATTTAGTTTAAAGAAACAACATATAAATCTAGAATTATTAAGAACATGGGGTGAATATGTCTAACAGATTTTCAGAAGTAAAAACTTTAAATGCGTTTGCTGAAAACATGATTTTCATGATTTTGATTCCCAAAAAACGTTCTGTCTCGAAAATTTATAGTTATACAGGGTGTTTCTAAAGTCACGCAAACCATATTTCTTTTCGTATCTTGACAACCTTTTGACATAAAGTTGGTGACACACCTGTCTGCGATGATACACTACGAAGACTTTTCTTGAGGCTTCCTTGAAGGCTTGTTTTAATCTCCGAAATCTTATGCACACTTAACAAAGGCCTACCAAAGCGTAGTATGTCGTTAACAGACCCCGTTTTTCCGAATTTCTTGACTAAACGAAATATCGTCGATTTATTCGGCACATTTCGTGTTTCAAAATGTTTGCGAAACGCTGAGCAAACACTTTTGCAAGAATTATCCTTCGCATAAGACTCTATATCTATAATAAATACATGCTCCGGAACGCTGAGCGCCATTTCGAAACTATGTGAATTGATGCTCTGCAAGAAACACCATTTATCGTGCATCATATGATGTATCAATAGCCTGAAATTCAAGCATGTACCTTTATAGCAGCGTTTACAATATCACTTGGTATCAAACCGGATTTACAGGACGTGTTAATATGCCGCTATCGTTCCTGCTTTCATTTTGCACCCATTTACAAACGCAAGCATAAAACCCCTCCCCTGCAAAAAACTGGAAGCTGCGTAATTTTTCCTTCTGAATTATGATTGGCTGATTAGGGAACTGCGGTACAAACTTCCGGTGTAAACATAAACAGAAACCGCTTACAGTCCTTTTCGCGTGTAATAATCCTCGTTCTTTTGCTTTATTGAGAATTAAAATGTCTGACCGCTTTTTGTTAATGCAAACTTTGATTGACATCTTCGTAACACCAGAGCCAAGACCACCGCTAGACAATTTTCTGCTTGAGGCGAGCATTATTTTGCCGCCCTTATGACGCAATCGTTTTTTCACCATTACTCAAACTTTTTTTTAAAATAAGTAAATAATATGATAACTATAATTTTTTTAAAGGAAAAGAAATATGTATAAAATTTGTTTACATTTAAGAAATTTAAAATAATCAAACTACGTAAGATATTTTCCATTTAAAAAAAAAATACTACTAATACTGCTAACTTGGCATTAAATGAATAAATCATATTCTACTAGTATTTACAAGAAAGCCTCATATAAAGAGTAAAACTTACACTTCAAAATCCCTTTTATAGGGGGTCCCAGAAAAGACTAAAATTCCATTTTATTTCTTAAATCGTAACTAGAATTTTAATTATTACAAATAAAACATTTTCATCTTAATTATAAAACATTATCTACATGCTTAACATTAAATATCTAAATGAGGACACATAATGTTAAGAGAAGACAGTTAATGGTAAAAGCTATTGTTAAAACTGTGGGAGCATTTTTGACTAATTTCATTTTCACTATCTGTGAAAATGAAATTCTGGCGCCTGGGGCACAAGCCCCAACTGACCCTCTCTAGTTTCGGACCTGACTCTGCCCGACTCTCCTCCCATGGGGTCGCTACGGCCCTTTTAGGGCCATCGCTACGAGATTTTAATGGAGGGAGAGGGGACCTTAAATTAGCAAGTGAAATTTCAGTATCTGCCAACCCATTGGCAAACAAAAATAGATAGTTCTTGATGTTTGCCAATTAGTTTTATAATTTTGCCAAATTACCACAATTAGAAAATATAAACAGTTTTTATTTGTAAAAAGCTTAATAATGTTCACAATTATATTTCTAATGTTTGCCAAGTCTATGAGAAATAGAAAGTGTATTATAGTTTTTATTAAAGTTTTAAACAAATTTGCCAACCAAGTTTGTAAATTTGCCAAGTGTAACAGCATTCGCGAAAGTTTGGGGGGGGGGGGGGAGAGGCTACCCCCCACCTTAGCGAGGGCTGTGGCTAAGTTTAATAAACAAACAGTATTGAGACAAAATATGTCAAACATTTAATCAATCAAATTATGTATAAAATTTGTGTATGAATTTCAAATAGCAAAATAATGATATCAGTAACAAGTTAAATATCTTTTTGAAATCGTATACACAAAACAAAATCCCATTATATGTTAATTTATATGATATGTTATAAAGGTCTGTACGGGTCAACCCGACCCATAGAAAGAATATATATATATATATATATATTCCCGGTATAAAAATTAAAAGTTCGGCCCAGTATAAAAGTTAAGTTTGGTTCGTGCCCGACCTGGTCCGTAGAAAGAATTATTGGTTCGGCCCGGTGTAATAGCTAAAAGTTCGTCCCGAAACCGGCCCGGACTAGAAAAAAGTTAAAATTTCATCAGCCCGGCCCGAGTTAATTTCTACAAAATGTTGATTTTTACGTCGACTTGGTTAAAAATTTGTCTCGTACGGGGAGTTCTGACCAAAAGCACTTATCTAGCTTTTTTTTTTTTTTTTTTTTTTTTTTTTCATGTTTATAATCTTCATTTTTATAGAAATGTCGTAGCCTGCGATATTTATTTTTTTAATGAATTTCTATTTGTTGTATGTAAATGTTTCAGTTATCATTAATATTGTTAATCCATATTCCATGTATTGGAGATTTAAAAAGCTGAAAAATGCTGTACAGTAAAATCTTCTAAGACGGAATTGCACAGGAAAGAAAAAAAATGCGTTTTAGACAAGTTCCCTTCTTTGCAGGTGTAAATATATTATATATTCTTTTCTTGCGTATTAGTATATTCATTTTGCATGGATCAACACAGGTTTCAGTTTAAGACAGAATTTCGTCATAAGCAGGTTCTTTTTTCACACGTTTTACTATATTTTAATTTAGTTATATTTTAATAAGCCTAAAAATCCACTATTCTTTAAAAAGAATAAATTTTAATGTTTAATTATAGAATAATGGCGATTTAGAAATGTATGTTTTATTTATTTATTTTATTTTATTTTTTGAACGGACGCCGAGACAATGATTTCCATGCAGGCCGGGTCAAAACCGGGACTTAAAATTTCGGCCCGTGAAGAGTAGGAAGAATGAAAACAGTGCCGACTCGGTACGGAAAAAAATAAGTTAGACCGGCCCGGCACAATCCTTCAGGAAAACAGTAAGGCCCGGCCCGAGCTTTCAGAAAAAGTATGTCCGGGCCCGGCCCGAGTTCGGCCCGTGCAGATCTCTGCCATGCTAATAAAATTCCAAAAATCCCTGCACGTAATTGTAAATAAACTTTATTGAAAAGAGAACTTTTTTTTTTTTTTTTTAATTAAACTTAAAGATTAAAACCGGATTCCTTATTATTAATTTTAAAAAATCGCAGAGAAAACGAAAAGAAAGAAAAAAAACCCCTTTAATTTTACTTTAGTGAAATTTACTACAGTTACTTTGAAATTTACTACAGTGAGAGCTAAAACATTCTAACAGGAATTCGTTTTTGAATATAAAAGAAATTGGTGCAAAAGCGCAACAACGCAAAAAATCGTATTGAAATCGCGGGAGACAAAATTTAATTTATTATGCTAAATGTTTAAAACAGAATTCTTTTTGTGGTTATCAAAAAATGATCGCGGAAAAAAAAGGGGGGGTTACTAAAAATTGCATTGAAAATTGCAAAAACTTCCAAAATCGTGGCGGACAAAATTTACTATATTAGGCTAAACGTTTAAAACTGATTTTTTTTCTTAACGATTGTAAAAAATCGCAGCAGAACGGAAAAAAACCCGCCAAGAATCATATTGAAAATCTTATTAAAAATCGGTGAAAAATCAAAAAACTTGGGGGGCAAACTTTACTATATTAGTCTAAAAGTTAAAAAAACAAATTATTTTCATGAAGATCAGAAAAATCGCTGCGGTACGCGAAAAAAGCTAAAAATTCAAAAATCGCAGAAAGCAAAATTTTCGACCATCCATCGTGAAGAATTGGCGTAATTTTGCATTTTTGAAAACAAAAAAGAACTTAAAATAAAGTTGAAAAAAAACAATAAATAGCGCAAAAATAAAAGCACTGACAAAACTTTCAAATGATTGACACAACAACACGCTAACGGGTGAACTGGCGCTGTTTGTTTACCCGACAGGAATCATGGGTAAATGCTGGACTAATGCCCTATGAGCTAGCAGGGGTGAAAATGACCTAGGCTAGTTTCATCTTCAAACCGGCTTTTTCATTGGAAACGGGGTCGGAAATATAATGATGGTATCGGCGTGGATTGAATCAGGATTAGAGTGTAGTATGTAAACGACCCTTATATTTCTGACAGATAATAGCTGAGATGTGGGTGGTGTGACTTTATTTATATAAAACTAATCGCATACAATTTAGCCGATACAGCGAACTCCTCTTAGTACGGAATTCCCAGGAAGTCTATTTTTGTCCGCACTAGCCGAAGTCTGCATTAAACGATGTAAACATCTGAATGGTGAAAAAGATAGATGGCGCTGCAGGCAGCATTACGGTAGGGATCCTACATTAGAGAGAGATTGGACATTGCGTCGCCGGCAGATTTGACAAATCCGCCATTTTAGTTACGTCGTATGTATACGCTGGTATTGCTTTCTAAAGAAAATTTGGATTTTAAAGATTCAACATTTTAAATATTGTATCAAGACTTAGTACACTATTAATAGATAATTTTATTTTGTTGTTTATAGTTACTTTTTAATATTTAGTAATGTTTATTTATTTTGTAACATATTTTAAATTGTCAGAGTTCAATTGTTGAGTATGCGGTCAACTTTAAACAGTTTCATTAAATAATAACTATCGAAATGAGTAACACAAACAAAGCAATTTCGTTTCTGCGTCTCTTGTTTTACATTTTAAAACTAATTTTGATTTAAATCTTTTTGTAGTGAGTGAGCAAAACGTGTAAATAATTTGGAGTTTCGAAGTTTGACACAGTTGGCGGTAATTGACAAACGTTATTGGCGATGAATTTCTGTTTACATTTTGAAACATTTATTTTAAGAACGTAATACAGAATAAAATTGTATATAGTGCACTCTTTTTAAAATATGAAATTGTTTATAAATTATAAGGAATAATTGAATAAATTGTTAAACTGTTCATTTTTTAATAATTTCTTTTTACATATCCGCGGAATTTGGGAGCACAAGACGTAAGCATTTAAATTTTCCGCATAAAAAAAATATCTATGTATAAAAGCTCTGACTCTGACAATTGCAAAAATATATAAATTCACAATATATAAACCTCTATATAAATAAACATTACTAAGCATATGTGTGTAAATTTTTTTATTCAGTTTCTCGGAATGTATTTTTTTTTTTTTTTTGCATATTTAGATATACTTAGTATTATAAAGTGTATTATTCTAGAAAATTGAAGCTTTTTAATTTCATACAACCAATTAGTTTCTTTAAAACTATCCAAATTTATTAATGTAAATACATTAATAAAGAAGGTATATTAGGAATAAGTTTAAAAAATTTATACTTTTCTGAATATTTCAGATTTTTTTTTAATTTCTTATTGCTATTAAATGATATATTTTTAACCTTATAAAATTAAAAGAGTTCCCTCTAAGAAATTTTATTTATTCACTTAAAAAAGTAACATAACTAATCTATATCATGAGTCATGACCATTTAAACAGAGGAAAGTAAAAAATAAATACCCACGCTACAAAAAATTACATTATGTAGCATTTCTTGTGTTATGCATAAATTAAAATGTTTATTTTAAGTGAAAAAAAACCCCCAAAAAACTTGAATATTTGTTTATAATAAAATTCGAATATTTTAAGCATAATGTAAAGTCCCGAAATGTTAACCCTGCAATTCAGCCGAATAAAAGAAAAAGCATTTTCTGAGAATTCTTATTCATTAAAACGGAATTGTGCTTATGTTTATGTTCTGAATGACTCTGTGAAGGCATATGAAATGAATTTCTGGTGATTTTAATAGAATAAAAAGTGTTGGACGCGGATGAAAATGTATTGCGTTCTACGGCGTTCCACCTGCTTTGTAACTAATATGGCGGACTTTCCGTCAATGTCCAATCTCTCTCTAATGTAGGATCCCTACATTACGGGTCCTTATAAAGAGAGCTTAGACGTCGAGAACGATGAATCGTTGATGATTTCGACGTCAAAATGTGATCGCTATTAGCGTATAGTCAAAGAAATTCCGGAAGTGACACTGAAGGGTATTGTCTACTGGACCAATCCTTTAACACTCGACAAGCTTGAGGAAGCTATTTGTCAAGCTTGTGTGTTGATTACCGGTGACATACTACAGAGAGTCACTGACAATTTCATTCTTCGTTTGCGACATGTGTGTTGTGTGAAAAGTGCACATTTCGAACCACTTTTGATGTGATACAGCCTACTTATGGTTATGCTACAATCAGCGCCTTCTGTCGGCGCAATTTGTTATTAAAATTTTGAAGTTTCTGTATCAGATTTTTACTGTTTTTTAATAAACATACCACTGGTTTCATGCTTCTATCTATCACCGTTTCCGAGTTATTTATTTTCAAAGTTCGGAGTCTTTCGTGAAACACCCTGTATATCTGTACATGATACATTTTGAGTGCATTATACTCATTTTTCTTTTATTTATAAACATGGTTGTCAAATGGAGTGGGATACATTAAAGCATATTTTTTTTTTTTCAGACGGCACACACACGATATCACCATTAAAAGAAATAACAAGTCGCGATATAATGGATTGTTTTTTACCATACTTTGAAAATACTTCTAAAAATGCAATGTATCTTTTAAAATTCATGAAATTTTCTTTCTTTATTATTTCCGACAAAATCAATTTCTTCACAAGTACTAAAGGAAGATTAAAAGCTGCTCAATGTCATAAAAGACAATACAGAATCATGATGAAGTACATGAATTCTTAAATTATATTTGACACAAATTTCAAAAGTGTCAAGCAGGTGATATATATCGATAGTAAGAATAACTTCAAAGAAATGACATAAAATATTCATTATCACATCATATCTGAAGCTGTTTAACGTCAAAACATGCATTAAAAAATGGGTTATAAGATTGTAAATTGGGCGCGTATGTATTACATTGTAACACAAAATGACATTACAAGACTATTAATTTTTTTAACAGGATTTCCTTATCAGTTATTTTTACTTTCTCCTGTCTTTACAAGAAGAAAATATTAGATTCATGAAATTTTTCGATTTAGATTGATATTTTTCGTTTTAGAAGGTCCTGAACACGATTTGACTGTTTTTAGAAAATGTCTGTCTGTGAGTCTGTCTGTGTGTGTGTCTGTATGTGACAAAAATTTTGTAGGCGTTCTATCTCCAGAACTAATGCACGGAATTTAATAAAAATTTAGGTTTAGTTATACCTTGATATAAATTAGTGCTGATTTTTTTGGGTGTAAATCTCCCAACAGGTGGTGTTGCTATACTACAATTTCCCCGATTTTCACGATAGCTATATCTCAAGAACTAAGGCACAGGATTTCATCGAACTTCAGATTCTGTTAGACCATCACATAAATAGACGCTGATTACGTTTTAGTGTAAATAGCCCAAGAGGTGGCGTTGCTATGCTACTTTTTTCATGATTTTCATGATAGCTATATCTGAAGAACTAAAGCATAGAATTTCATCAAACTTCATATTTAATTATTCGTTGACCTAAGTTTTTGTTTATTAGGTTTTGCTGTAAATCTCCCAACAGGTGGCGCTGCTATGCTGTATTTTTCATGATTTACGCAATTTTAGCGATAGTCTTTTATCTCAAGAACTTATACGCTAAATTTAATAAAACTCTAGATTCCGTTGGATCTTGATACAAATTGGTGTTGAATCATTTTTGGTGTGTGTGAAACCTGTATGAGATGGATGAAAGTTCTGGGATTGACCGACTAGTTTTAAGAAACACTTTGTAATTAATATTTGTCTTTAAATTGACAAATTTGTTTTTCGTATTATATTAAAAAACATCAAAATTATAATTTTTAGAAGCTATGTATTTTAATATTGAAAAAAGCTTATATTTAAAGACCAAATGTATTTTAAAATACTTTCTTAATGTTTAAATTTTAAGTCTCAAAGCTCAAAATACATGTTAAGTTAATTAAAATGCGTATAAGTATTTAATTGTTAATTTAATTTAAGAATTTTAACAATGTCGCATTTTCTGGTATATATTTTTAGTACTTCCTCTAACAAATTCGGTAACTGTAATTATAAAATAAGATTAATTTTGACACAATTATTCTAATTGGTAAAGAAATCATATGAGATATAATCTTCCCAATTGGGCGAAAAATTCCGGGCCAGGATTTGAATCTGGGATCCCTTGGCTGAAGCTGCCAATGCTCTACCAACTGAGCAATCCGTGACGAATATGGCTGAACTATTTCACCCAGTTAACCTTAATGATCATAGCAATTGGTCTGATATCTGAATCAGCACAACTGAATAAATCACAGGTAATGGGACCTCCAATAAACACTGGAAACGTGATTACACTAGATTTATTTTGACACAATTATTCTAATTGGTAAAGAAATCATATCAGATGTAATCTTCCCAACTGGGCGAAAAAGTCCGGGCCAGGATTCGAATCCGGGATCCCTTGGCTGAAGCTGCCAATGCTTTACCAACTGAGCAATCCCGGAAACATATAGCTAAACCTGTGATTTATTCTGTTGTGCTGATTCAGATATCAGACCAGACGCTATAATCATTAAGGTCTACTGGGTGAAATAGTTCAGCCATATTCGTTCAGATTATGGTTGTTCAGTTGGTTGTTCAATTGGTAGATTCAATTGGTGTTGATTGTTCAGTTGGTAGAGTATTGGCAGCTTCAGCCAAGGGATCGCGGGTTCACATCCTGGCCCGAACTTTTTCGCCCAATTGGGAAGATTATATCTCATATTATTTCTTTAGCAATTTGAATAATTGTGTCAAAATTAATCTAGTGTAATCACATATCCTGCGTTTACTGGAGGTCCCATTACCTGTGGTTTATTCTGTTGTGCTGATTCAGATATCGGACCAGATGCTATGATTAACTGGATGAAATAGTTCAACCATATTCGTCGGGGATTGCTCAGTTGGTAGAGCATTGGCAGTTTCATCCAAGGGATCCCTGGTTCGAATCCTTGCCCAGACTTTTTCGGTCAGTTGAGAACATTACATGTCATATGATATTTACAAAATTGTCGGACGTTCTTCGCCATAAACATTTGAAAATCAATAAAATGCAGAAGAAAAACTATAGGTTTAGTAATGTAGTATTGTTAATTGTGTAAGTAATGTGAAATACAACATATTTAATTCAGATATATTAAAGTTAAAAGTACAACTAACGATTCTGTAAATTAAATACTTCTTAAATGTTATGAGTCATAAATTAATTAAAACATAAAATGTTTAAATCACCGATATAAACACAAATTCGTTTAATTAAAGCACTTTTATATTAAAAATAATTCAAAAACATCATGAAAATGTATTTGCTAAAGAAAAAAAGAATTAATTCACTTTAAAATATCATTTTCTAAAACGGTTGATCCTTTTTATTGGCAGCCACAGGACACCATATCAAACACAGCACTGCAATTTAGATAGAATTAAAGTAGTAAGAACAACTTAAAAATATGGACTTTTTGTGAATCTGGTTTTCTGACTACAATAAGAGGAATCTTAAAAGTGCCTTTGTAGAATAATGTTTCAATAAAAGAATAAAATCTTAGATACTTTTCGAAAAATCTTTAAAATATGTTTTTTTAGCTATCATATCATCCTTACTAGGCCCTTCTGTCGTTGAGAAATAGAATAACGTTTCTTTTATAAAGGGAGATATTCCGAAAAGACGAGGAAATGATGAAAAAGGTAGATTATGTTTTTGTTCTTGACTTTCGTAGCAACAGATTTCAAAAGAAATTTCTCTAAAGGTCTTTTTTGAAATTCCATTTCTGAAAAATGATGTCTTTTGAAAAGAGATGGATTTTATTAAAAGCTATATTCGAAGTATTTTTTTTTTCGAAAAAGATTTTCGATACCAAATTATTTACATAATAAATGTTTACTTTATTTTTGAAATCATTCCTTTTTATTTATACATTTTAAGCATAAAATTTTTTAAACTATCTAAACAATTAATATATTAATGCTATTTAAAAATGTTTTTGCGTTTTCTCATCAATAATTTTCTTTAATCCATAGTTTCAATGAATTCTGAAATTACATTGTCTTACACAGTAAATGCAACACCATGAAATAGCACGTACAATATGTTAAAATGGGTTCTGCGTCAATTCGTCACGCACAATTCATCGCGGAATAATTTATCGTGCACAATTCATCTCAGCGTCAATTCGTCGCGGCGACAACTCATCGCAGCGTCAATGCGTCGCGGCGACAACTCATCGTAGCGTCAATTCGTCGTGGCGACAACTCATCGCAGCGTCAATTCGTCACGGCGTCAATTCGTCGTGGTATCAATTTGTCGCGACGTCAATTCGTCGCAGCGAAAAATATATTCATGTTCTCAATAGGCAAATTCACAAAAATCACATACATAAAAAATTCCTCTAAAATATCACCTGTGAATTGTTAGTTATAATTCTCTATAATTAAAAATAAATTATAATTAAATAATTTTACTAAATTATCTTTACTTTTATTATCATAGCCTTTAAAAACATTTTCGTCGCGACGGATTGATACCACGAGCACGACGAATTGACGCTGCAATGAATTGTTCTGCGAAGAATTGACGTGACACCGTTAAAATGTGGCCGACAGACAAAGTATGTATACATAAATATATTATTTTAGTTGCAAAAATATATGTAGTACAGTAAACAAACATGCAGGGTGATCAGCAAGAAGTAGGAGTAATTCTTTCGGCAATACAAGCAGCAACCCTTTGAGAGATACAGATGAAATCAACGTGCAGATAGTGTCCTGCGGGAAAAATACGGTTTTCGGCATTGACTTTTCAAATCATACGGAGGAATGGAGAGTGAATGGGGAAAAAATTGCGTTCTGATACATAAACCAAAATAATACGGATTATAAAAATAAATTACATTTACGGTGCCATAAGTCTGTTATCATTGAAACTGACCCACAGAAAACAAAATGGCGCTAGTTTGAAAATCAACCTACGGATTTCGCCTTTTTTTTTTAACTTTAAAGTCTTGAAAATAATATTTTACAGTTAAATTTTTAACATTGAATAAATTCAGGCCCCCTAAAAGACGATTATCAATCAAAAACTATTACTTAATGTTAGTGTTATTTTCTCAGTAGTCAGTAATTTTGCGCGTTCTAAAGCAATATAAATAATCAATTCTACTTTCGGAACAAAAGATAGGTAAGATATTGCTTACCTCCATATTTCAGCATTCATAGTCACTCCTCATTTTTCCGCGTGCCAGGTCGCTAAAGTCTCCATTTGATTAATCCTTTATTGCAGAAGTATTTCGTTGTATCCAAAATGTAATATCCAGTAATTGGGGCACACACAATGTTTTATGTTCATGTTGACTCACTATGTTATTTGAAATGTGAAAATATTATTAATTAATAAAACATATTCATAATTTAATTTAAATTATTTAATTATCCTTTAATTACATTTTGCTGTTACATTAGTTTTAATTTTTAATCATTAGTTAAATTTAATTTAGTTTAAGGGAGATCGGAGTATACAGTTCCAACTCCATCGCGAAAGAAAAAAGCATCTATTAAAGTTCTATAAAGCAGAGATGCAACAGTCTTAGTCCTTATCAAGTGACATCATTTTAAGTTCTTTCATTGGATGGTAATGACGTAAAGTCAATTTACGTCACTAATACGTATTTTAGTCTTTCACTTCCTTGTTCAGATCACGTGTTGTAAAAACCTCTTCATATTGCATCAGGCAATTTCATTTCCTGTTTGAAATTCCAGATAATTACTTTTTATCGGGATGAGTTTTAAACGATGTAAATAAACTGTCATAGAAATTAATTCCGGATATTAATCTTTTGATATATTACCAACAATCTCCTCCTTAATCTCTGGAATTTGATTTCTTAAGTTTATTTCTGTGAACTTCGAAGATAAGTTTGGGAGTGGGCTTCGTTAGGATGTCCGCTACCATGTTTTTAGATTGACAATACTTTAGATTGATTGTGCCATTGTCCTTTAGGTGTTTAATGGAATGATACCTAATATCAATGTTTTTCGTGCGACGGGTGTATTTTTCTGATTCGATCATTTTTATGCAGGACTGGTTGTCCTCATGCATAGTTATGGGTAATGTCTGTTCTAAGTCAAATTCTTGTAAGAGTCTAATTAACCATAAAATTTCTTGTGTCGCATTTGCTGCTGAAATGTACTCAGCTTCAGCACTTGACATGGCTATGCATGATTGCTTTTTGCTAATCCATAAAATTGGGTTTTTCCCTAATAAAAATATTTTTCCGCTGGTGGACTTTCTAGTTTGTATGTCTCCAGCCCAGTCTGAGTCACAGTATACTTCAAGTATTGGTTGCTGTGTTGTATTTATTTCTAATTTAAAGTTTTTAGTGTGATTTAAATAGGAAATCACTCTTTTAGTTGCCTTCCAATCCTTCTGTGAAGGGGTTTCGTTTTTTCTACTTAGGATGTTAACGGCAGCTGAAATATCTGGTCTTGTGACAGTTGAGATTACAAAAGAGCGCCAATTGCCTTTCTATAATCGATGCTGTTTGGCAATGGTATTTCTTCGTTATCAAAATTTAAATAGCCTGTTTCCATGGGCGTTTTGTAAGGTTTCGCATCTTCTAATTTAAATTTTCTAACTAATTCTTCAATTTTACTTTTTTGATTCAGTTTATATCCTTCGTTTGTTTTTTCAATTTTAATCCCTAGGTAGTAGTTTAATTGACCTAAATCCTTTAGTTCATATTCAATCTTAAGTTTTTGTATAATTTCTTTAATTTCATTTTCTTTTGCTGATATTAATAAATCGTCTACATAGACGATAATATATGCTTTACTGTTTTTAGTATTACGTATGAATAAACACGTGTCTGAAGTTGATGGTTTGAAATTTAACTTTTCTAACGATTCTGAAATTTTTGTGTGCCAGGCTCTAGCTGCCTGTTTTAAGCCGTATATAGCGTTATTTAATTTGCACACTTTGTTTTCATGATTAGGTTTGACATAGCCTTCCGGCTGAGTGATGTATATATCCTCATCTAAATTTCCATACAAAAATGCTGTTTTAATGTCAACATGATTTATGTTTAGTTTATGATAGGCGGCGGCTGCTAAAAAAGTTCTAATTGTAGTATGTGAAACCACTGGAGCAAAAGTTTCATAATAATCAATGCCAAAATTTTGAGAATAGCCTTTTGCCACTAAACGCGCTTGATATTTTTGTATTTTTCCTTTATCATCTAATTTTGTTTTGAAGAGCCATTTCGAACCTATTATTTTTGTATTTGGCGGGGGGTCAACTAATGTCCAAGTTTTATTTTGGTTGTGAGATTCTATCTCCTCCTGTGTCGCTTTGATCCAGTTTTCTTTTTCTACTGGGTTGTCCATGTTTATTAGTTCCTACCAATTTTTCGGTTCGTTAATATTTACATCTTTAACCAAATAAATTAGTCTATCTGGGGGAACCCCTTTATTTACTCTATCTGATCTTCTCGGTTCGGTTTGATTTAGTTCAGATTCATTCTGATTATCATTTTCATTTGAAATTTCGATTTTTATCAGATTTGGGTTTTCTGACTTTTCGTTTTCGGCATTAGTGTTTTCATCTAAATTTAGTTCTAGCAATTTTTCTTTATTTGAATTTTTCGGATAGTTTTCCAAAAACTTCACGGTTCTTGCTATAGTTATATCTTTGCCGCTCGTATAGATACGATATCCTTTGGAATAATTATCGTATCCCACGAAGATCCCTTCTACTGCTTTATTATCTAATTTCTGTCTTTTTTGCTTGTTAATATATGCATAAGCTTTGCAGCCAAAGACTCTTAAATATTTTAGATTTGGTCTTCTGTTTGTCCATAACTCATATGGAGTTTTCTCGTTGGCTTTAGTTGGCAGTCGATTTTGTAGGTGATTTGCGGTGCATATCGCCTCTCCCCAGAAATGTAATGGTAAATTAGAGTCACTTAACAATGTTCTTGTCATTTCAATTAAAGATCTATTCTTTCTTCAGCAACACCATTCTGGCTGGGAGAATATGGTACTGTTAGCTGTTGCTTAATTCCATTTTCTTTTAGAAAATTATCTATATTAGAATTTTTAAATTCTTTGCCATTATCAGTTCTGAGTTCTGTAGGCTTTTTGCCAAATTTATTGTTGACCAGGGCAACATATTCCTTTAATTTTTCAAATACCTCACTTTTATTTTGTAGTAGATAAATTATAGTAAATCTAGAGTAATCGTCTATGAAGGTTAAAAAATAATTTTTCTCACCTATGGTTGGAGTTTGAATAGGACCACATACGTCTGAATGCACTAACTGCAAAATTTTATTTGCTCTAAATTCCGTCTTTTTGGGGTATGGTGCTTCAGTTAATTTTGCTTTGATGCAAGGCTCACATTCGGTACTATGGGAACAATTATTTATGTTAATTCCGCATGCTAATTCCTTTGTCATTATTTCTTTAATCGACGCGACATTTTTATGCCCTAATCTTCTGTGCCATAATTCTATGCAGTTTTTATTTTTGCAATTAGTTATCATGTTTACGAAATTTTCATCTGTGGTTATGTTTGTTTGCTGAATTTCGTATAAATTATTTTTTCTTGTCCCTTCTAAGCGAATTGATCCTTCATATTCTAGAAAACATTGATTATTTTCAAATGTTAATGTGCATCCATTTTTCGTAGCTTTAGCTACCGAAAATAAATTAGTTTCAATATCCGGTACTAGTAGAACATCTTTTAATGTTATTTCATGTGTTCTACCGTCGGATGTTATTGTGGTAATATTTACATTACCTGAACCATAGGATTTTAATTTATTGCCGTTGGCAATTACGACGTTGGTATGTTCTTTATTTGTAAATTCAGAAAATAAGTTTTCATCATTTGATATATGGGAGGATGAGCCAGAATCCATGATCCATGCTTTATTTTGCGATTTGTTCGCTATAAATGCGCAATTTTTCTTTTCTTCGGTTCCGAAATAAGCTGTGCTTTTATTGTTCGGTTTATTTGAGTCTGCGCTTTTTAACCTGTTCTCGTCTTTTTGAAAGACTAATGAAGAAGAGAAATTTTTTCTTACATTTTGTTTAAAGTTAGTTGTTTTATGTTTGTTATGCCAGCAATTAACTGTGTTGTGGTTTTTTAATCGACAAATCGTGCAGTCTTTTTCTTCTTTTTTAAAACCTGTGGGTTTAAATTTTCTTTCAGCTCTAAAGGCTTTGTTGGTATTATCACTTGTATTTGAATGCTCATTTCTTTTATTAAATTCGTCTGTTAATTTACTCTTTATAAACTCTGGAGTTAATTCGTCTTCCTATCTGTCTTCTAATGCGGTTATGAGGGTGTCGTATGAAGGAGGTAAAGAGCAGAGCAATAATGCTGAAATATGATTTGCTTTAATTTCTTCGCCTATGGCTGATAACTTATCGATAATTTCTAATATTTTGGTAATATGATTAATCATATTTCCTCCTTCAGATAATTTCGTTCCATAAAGTCTCCTAAGGAGAAAGAGTTTACTGGACAGATTTGATCTTTCATGAATGTTTTTTAGCGTATTCCATGTGTCCCGTGCATTTTGTAAATGCTTAATATGGATAATTTGATTATCCTCAATACTTAAATTTATCAAGGCTCTTACCTTTCTATCTTTCTTCGACCATTCCGGGGTTATTGGATTAGGTGGGTCGTCTGTGACAACTTCAAAGAGCTCTTCTCTTATCAAGAGCATCTCCACCTTAAATTTCCAGTTTGCATAATTACTGGAATTTAATTTTTCAATTATACTACCTTCTTTGAAGGTTGCCATTTTTCTATTTTAGAATATATCTAAAATTAATTAATTTCTTTTAAGTATTCGAGGATTCTAGGACACTATTTTTATTTTTATTTTTACCTTTTATATACTTTAGAATATTTTCGCGTCTCATAATCTTTGTTAGTGTTATTTTCTCGGTAGTCAGTAATTTTGCGCGTTCTAAAGCAATATAAATAATCAATTCTACTTTCGGAACAAAAGATAGGTAAGATATTGCTTACCTCCATTTTTCAGCATTCATAGTCACTCCTCATTTTTCCGCGTGCCAAGTCGCTAGAGTCTCCATTTGATTAATCCTTTATTGCAGAAGTATTTCGTTGTATCCAAAATGTAATATCCAGTAATTGGGGCACACACAATGTTTTATGTTCATGTTGACTCACTATGTGATTTGAAATGTGAAAATATTATTAATTAATAAAACATATTCATAATTTAATTTAAATTATTTAATTATCCTTTAATTACATTTTGCTGTTTCATTAGTTTTAATTTTTAATCATTAGTTAAATTTAATTTAGTTTAAGGGAGATCGGAGTATACAGTTTCAACTCCATCGCGAGAGAAAAAAGCATCTATTAAAGTTCTATAAAGCAGAGATGCAACAGTCTTAGTCCTTATCAAGTGACATCATTTTTAAGTTCTTTCATTGGATGGTAATGACGTAAAGTCAATTTACGTCACTAATACGTATTTTAGTCTTTCACTTCCTTGTTCAGATCACGTATTGTAAAAACCTCTTCATATTGCATCAGGCAATTTCATTTCCTGTTTGAAATTCCAGATAATTACTTTTTATCGGGATGAGTTTTAAACGATGTAAATAAACTGTCATAGAAATTAATTCCGGATATTAATCTTTTGATATATTACCAACACTTAAAGAAAAAGAAAATCAGTTCGCTTTAAACGCTATGATACGTGTATTGAAAAACATGGTTTTGAGAAAAACAGAGCGATATCGTCAAACTACACATATTTCAGCAAACGTACGTTTTCGTTCAAAGGGCCATAAATTCGTAAATAATTTAAATAATCCAAAATTATTTGAGGCGTCTAATCGATATGCTGCAAGGATGATTCTTTCCTCATTTGTATATTAATGTAAAATTCTGAAATCACCAGTTTAAACTAAAAGTGATAATTAAGCATATATTTCTCCTGGACTCTTGGATTCTTTCTTTCTTTGGCATGGGCATCACTATAGCAGATAGAGGCTACCTCGGGCAGAGACCTATTAGTGCATTTCTGATGGATTTCCAACGATGCTTTTGTGATGTACATACTTATTAAAAGTTATAATAATAGTGTTCAATATATAGCCTATAAAATATATATACTGTGTATTTAATATACAGTACATACCAGAATACAAATAGCTTTAGATTATATTAACCGCATATACATTACTGGTATAAAAAGTATACGAACTACTTTTTTTAAATTGAACGTACGTTATATTGTGGACATGTATATTTTAACTGTATTGCGTACATATACTCGTCATATTGATTGGATAGAATATTTTTAAAAAGCTCGAAAATATCACACTTTCATTATGTGTTTATAAATCTTCATGTATTGTGTAAAAGTTCCGTATTAGAAATTGCCTAGTTTACTATGAGGCATTTGAGAATTAGTCTACCCAACTACGGTCGGACCCGGTTAAAACACTCACGGTTAATACGCGATCCCGCTTAGAACGCGGAGTTTTCCCGGTCTCTTGAACATCGCTATTAGACTAATGTAAAATTATCACGTTTAATTCACGAACGGTTATTACGTTAATCCCGATTAATACGCGATAGAGATTCGGTGCCTTGAGGCAAAAAATCTCGTTTAAGGTGCGAGTTCATAGACTAATACCTTGTTCGGATCGGATGTTTAAGATATCTCAGATAGCTATTTTTGAGGGGGTACACTCCCGTTATTGAATCACACCGCAAAACTCATCTAAGATAACTCACTAAACGTCACAGTGACTGAGACCGGAACAAACATAGAATGAACGCATGTGCATAAATTAAAGCCACGCTCAACAGCCAATCAGTTACAGCTAGCCCCCGGAGCCAATCAAAATAAGTGGTAGTGACTGTATCTAGCAATAGATAGTTCGAACTCACTGAGTGAGTTTGTGGAACTCCCTCAGTGAGTTTGGCTGTTTAAGATATCTGAAATATCCGATCTGAACCGGGTATTGAGAGGTGAATTCTTTCTTTCTTCTCTAGTGTTGACAGTGTCCTTTTATGAGCTGCTAACAATATATTTTACCCCCAAATTAATAAAAATAGCTTTTTCTAAAGAAAGAGGACTGATTATGAGGGTACTCATTATCATAAGTACTAAACATGATTTTAATTACTGCCTTGTGCTGCAAAGATTTAATATTTTTAGTTTGTGTTAAAAAATTAAGCTAGCAGGAAAATTATATTTGTTGCTTTATTTTTCGTTGTAACGTATTGATCGATACTAAAGCCATATGTGAATCCATATTTACTTTGAGTTATTATTCCAGTCGGTCCTATAAAAACAAACAATGAGTTAAACTTGAATACAGTTAACTTTTAATCTAACTCTGCATAAAAGACACAATGTTCTACCGTAAACATATAAAATGTAAGCTCTAAAGTTCCTTTAAACGATTAGATATATAAACGAGCTCTAAAGTTCATTTAAACGATTAGATAATAAGCGCAATTTCTTCAACATTCTACAAATCTTTTTAATAGAACTCGCTTAATATGCGACGTTTGTCTAGTCACTTGAAATGCGTCTTAACCGTGTTTAACTATAGTAAAAATCCAAAAAAATATTTTTTCAAATAGTAGTATTGCTTATGAAATTCATTTAAATGAAGTTGCAGCATTTTGCAAAAATTACGTATACTAGCTTCTATCGATTATTTCATGAGCAAGTGATACTGTTTTTCATAACAAATTATTAAACTATGCTATTTTTCTTATCTTTAAGATAAATAAAGATAGTTTAATAAACAGATTTTCAACAGATTTACCTTGCTTTGTGTGGAATTCGATAACATCATGGAAATGTACTCTAGATGAGTGAGATAGTATGCACTGTCTCTTATATTCTGATACTAGCTAACCCGCCTGGCGTTGCCCGGGCCCGAGATAATGACAATCTCAGAGAAAGGCGTTAACCCCCTCCCTCCCCATACCCGCAAATATAATGAATAATTTGTTCAAGAGAACCACCGTCACCTACATTAACGCGATCATTAAAAAAATAATTACATTTTTCTGATAATTAGAACATAACGAAGACTCTACGCTAAAATAGCCGGCAGATGACACCCCTTCCCGACCTCAATTTCAAATCTATATCTTAATTAGTTACTTAAATTTTTGTTCATTAGTAAAAATTGGCAATTATTTCCTTTCATTTTCGCAAGCTAAATGGAGGGATCGGCCCGAGAAACAGATCTCTTTGTAGTTCAGTTTTTAATGAAAGCAGATCCCTGTCTGAAACTTTCTCGGATTTATTTCACTGGCGCCAGCAGATTTTTAGCAGTTTTTTGCATAAATTAAGAAAAATTACCGGCCGAATTTTTCAAAAATTGCATAGACGGATGCAGAATTTTTTTTTACATATGCTCAGAAATTTTCAAATTGATATCTTAGTTAGTTTTCTTAAAATTCGCTAATTAGTAAAATAATTTCGAATTCGTTCACATTTCCGCTTCCAAATCCACAACAACAGTTCTTTTCTTTAGCCATTTTGATTTAAAAGATGGCATTTTCAATGTGATGTTTAATGATATTCTAATTAATATCTAGAGTAATTATCAAAATATTAAAATTCTGAGACTCAGGTGCACCAGACCTTGGACTATCCACACCTAAATTTCCAGACTTCTAGGTGTGCTAGATTTTGCTAGCCATCGCAAACAGACACACACACACAGACAGACACACACACACACAGAGCGAAACTTTCTTTTATTAGTATAGATATAAAGCGTTCAGATCAGTACTTTTTTTGATGTGGTTGGTACACTGTTAAAAATAATCTGGAATTCACGGATATTGTTTTCCGGAATTTCACAGAAAAAGTCCCTTTTCACGACAAAAGGGCATTTTCCGTTAAAAAACAGAAAATTTCATCATATTTCCTGAAAACAACGGAACGGTCCGAGACGAAAGGGGACAACGGAGATATTTCGTTATCTACTGTATATTTATTTTCAATGTTTAAAAAACTGACATGTTGCACAGAAATGAAAAAACTCAACGAAAGAATCCCCGCTGTTTTGTGAGATTTGTGTCATGGTACTGTATTGCAACTCTATTGCTTTTTGTCATCAGGATCAGAAACTATATTCTTTGACTGTGACCCGCACGATCTCGTAAAGACAAGTTTGTTGTTTGCTCACCGCATGGATTTTCTTAAGATCTAAAGTAAGTTTTTGGTTTTATTTTTTTAAATCATAGTTTTAAACTGAATGTAAGTGATATTTTTGTATTAATTTTGATTGTATTGTCTTAACACTTTATAACGGAAAGTTACCAGTTCTTCAAACGGAGTTTTTCCATCTTTTATCTCCCAAAACGGAAAATCGAGTAACGGAACAGAAAAAGTCCGGCAACTTTGCTGCCAGTAGTTTTACCGTAAATTCACGGATTTATTTTTAACAGTGTAGCCACTTCTACACTGTAAAAAAAAAATTCGGAAAAGTTTCCGGTAGGAATAGGATTTCCAGTTGCCCGTATAGGACAGGAAACTTTTCCGAACCAACACGGAAAAAAAACGAAAAAAAACGAAAGTTTTTTCTTTCCGTCAGGAAACTTTTCCTGTTTGATTCAGAAACTAATCTTTAGACACAGAATAAATTCCTGAGTCTTACGGAAATCTTTCCATTCGCATAAAGAAACGTCTTGGTAGAACGGTAGAATAGACAGAATCTATTCCGTTTTAAAAAGGAAAACTTTCCATTCACACTAAGAAATGTCTTGGTAGAACGGTAGAATAGACAGAAAGTATTCCGTTTTAAAAAGGAAACTTTTCCGAATCAGTCAGTAAACTAATCATGAAAAAATTAAAAATTCCTGTGTACTATAGAAACTTTTTCTTTGCTTTACGGATTTTTTTTTCATTATGATCGGAAAATTTTCTGCATTGTAAAGAAACTTTTGTTTTAAAGAGTAGGAACATTAACAAATGAAAATATTGCTTTTGGACACTGTTTTGATATCCTTTTATCTCAATTAAATATTATTAAGAACTTTTTTGAATACATACACACATTTTTAAGTATTTGTTATCATAAAATGCATTACATGTAATGCATTTTATGATAACAAAATACTTAAAATGTATGTATGTATTCAAAAAAGTTCTTAATAATATTTAACTGAATTAAAAGGAAATCAAAATAGTGTCCAAAAGCAATATTTTCATCTGTTATTGGTCCTACTCTTTATAACAAAAGTTTCTTTACAATACAGAATCAGCTTGAAATTTTATTTATTTGTTACAAGTATACTGATACGTTTAGCTCATGGGTATTTACATTTTTTTAAAATAAGTATTTTATACAAGGAATGCTAGAGAAGTATCTTTATAAACAAGGAGAAGTAATTCTCGTAAAAGAAAAGTGTATAAATAAATAAAAAGTACACAATGAAATGGATTTTATGTTCATAAAATACATAATATACTTTTATTTTCTTGAGAATATGTGTATATGTTTCCTAGGGGAAAAAAAAAAAAAAAAAAAAAAAAAAAAAAAAAAAAAAAAAACTTATATTTTAAGCGATATAAAAGAAAATCCAAATAGTGTCCAAAACAAACCTTTTCATCTGTTGTCTGTATAGCAAAGTGGACTGTACAGAGATGCCAGCTTATTAGTGCCAGAATATACATAGGTGTAGCCAGTGGTGAAGTGTGTGTGGGAGATAATTGCCCCAGGCACTAAATATTTAGGTGATGCCAAAAAACTGTTAAATAAGATATTAAAAACGGAACAAAATATTTTCAATTTGGACTGGATATTTAAAACCCACACTTATGTCATTGGGTGTAGCACAAGTGTATGACATGTTGCATGCGTATGAAGTGTATGCAACTAACATTGAAGTTTTATTGGTACTGGAAAGACTTTCTATTGCTGTATATCCAAAACAAAGGACATACAAAACATTTTTTAATCACAATAGTGACCGCCCCTCCTTAAAAAACTAGAACTTCTTTTAATTTACGCCTCAAAAAAAAAAAAAAAAAAAAAAAAAAAACCAAGCTTATGGGGTCGTTTTCGTTCTTAAGTTGCACAGAACTCCAAACTTTTCAATATGTACATCTAACTTTGACATTATATTTGCCTCTTTCGGTAACTTTTTCTCAAAGATACCAAAAGGGAAGTCACTTGGTCAAAATGTTTAAGAATTATGAAGTTTAAAGTTTGGAACTCCTAATGTTAAACAGCTGGTGGAGTTTTTTTTATATAATTCAATACTTGACGTAATAATTTTATATTCGTATATTTTATTTGAAGCTTTTCGAAATCTATTTCGGTTAAAAAATTATAGATTATGGTTTATTTTATGGTTTAATTTATAAAAAAATGTATTTTTAAATTAATTAAAAAATTAATTTTAATAGAAATAGATTTCTAAAAACTTCAAATATGCAAATCAAAAATCACAGCTGATCTCGCTAAGTAGTTTTTAAGTTATGCTTAAAACACTATCCACATTACAGTCTGATTTGCAACGATTACAGATTAGGAGTTACAAACTTTAAATTTTCATAATTTCAAAACTACTTGACTGAGTGAATTCCAGTTTGTTATCATAGGGCAACATTTACTGAAAAAAACATACATGATGCCCCAATTAGATGTATCTATTGAATTTGCTACAATTTCGGCATGAATATGACCCTCTAAGCTTATTTTTTTCAACATTAAATTAAAAAAGACAGTTTCCAGAAGAATAACTTTGTTTTTTACTGTGACAGTTTGGAGATTAAATGTTCTTTTTTGTCCCCAAATACACCCTGCGCATATGATATTTCAAATTTGTCACTTTTTATACCCAATTTGTGTCACAGAGACACTTTCCAATTAGGAACATTGCTGCACCTAACTATTATGGTTTGTTCCATTCTAGTCAAATTCCTTACCAGTGGAAAGCAATTAAGACCGAGAAATATAGGGGGTTGTGTAGGACTCTCATACTAACATTTTCCAGGTCTAAATTGGATGAATCCGGACGCCCACCCACACAGGATATTGCTATGGAAGGTTATGCTAGCGAAAGAACCCCTGTGGCGATTAGCTAACGGGAGACACCGTAGCGGGTAGAATTTATCCTTTTATTGCTTTTCTAAACAAGGTTTTGTTTGATGTTTCATGTATCATTTGACCAATAAAATGGTATTAAGGTAAAAACAACTAGAAAATTTTGTGAAAAATGTCTTCTAACAGATTTTCTTTCTTTCTTTTTTCTTTTTTTTTTCTTTTTTGTAAAATTTTTACAAGGTTTGACATTAAAATTGGAATTTATGACTATTTTTTATTTGAATCACGAAACGTATTTTACTAAGTTGATGACTGATTCTTCTAAGAGAAAATTCCCGTATTTTAAAATATTACTCATAGACAGTTAGTTCTTTGTTTTGTTTTTTACAATATATAGTATATATTCATAGGTGGATGAATTTTTCTATACATATTTATTATATTATACATAAACACATATGTGAATATATTTCCAATAAATGTTTGAATGTGGATATATGTAGCAATTAAGTGTGTGAAAATTCAACTATAGATGAATTTTTTAGTTGAAATTATAGAAAATATAGTTGAATTTTCGAAGAGTATACTCTTCGACGTATGCGCATCTGCACATAAATCGCTATCAGTTTTAGCACGTTCCAACATAGTTGAAAAGTATTTATGAATTCGGTTTGTCTCTCTGTCTTTCTGCGCGTAAATATACTCGGATTGCCATGCAATTAACGCATTGTAATTAGGTTTACTGTGACACGTTCTTCATTGAAGATGAAGTATGTAGCGTTTATAGTTCACATACAGGGACACTCAAAAGAATTATGTTAAATTACGGTCTATGGGGAAAATCATTTGCAGTGAATTTTGGTAATGTTACACCATTTCAAACATATTTAAATTGATATATGCCGTTTAGGTGCACTATCAGAGGTGTACTATAGAATACGATGTGATAGCATTCATCATTCATTTACAGGGACACACACAAAAATTCGGTTAGAGCGTGTAAGAACAATAATTGCCGGAAGTGCGTTTTATGTTATGCTACGTTTTCAAATTAAACTAATTTTTTGCCCATTACTTGGTGTGTATAAATTCTATAGATGATATACAGGGCAGCACAAAAGATCTCGAGTATGAGTATATTTCCGTTTATTGATGGAAATTGCTGAGGTGGAAATTACAAAAACTGTTTCATAATCGATGCTTGACGCATGATTTTTCGTTTTGGCTCTATTTGTATTTGAATTATTATTTACATATTGTAAAATGGAGTTTTCTTTTTATTTAGGTAATATAATACTAATATAAAGTGAATGATGCTGTTTCCTTTAATATTGGACTATGAATTTTGATTTTTTTCTGATCTATAAAACTATTTATCCCCACGTTCAACAATGCGAAATTTTCTGATACGTTCATGAACTCATTTTTATAGGTAGTATCAATTTGCAGGCATATCTTACGGAAGTGATTTGGAACCAAAGAACGATTTTCAATTATCGATAACAATATTTCATCAAGAATTATAATCGATCGAAAATCGGATTAAAACATAAACTTTGACACTATTTTCTAAAAGGTGATTTGTCTTTATAGAAACAAGAAAAATGGTATTGGATTTCGTGATATCCAAATAACAATTTCAATAAATTTTGTAACCTAAATATGCTTTTATACTAATGCGTTCGGCGTGGTTTGTATAATGTGAGAAATGTTACTTGTGATCGATGCCTACCACAAGATTTTTTACTGTTATTTTTTCACTTTCATTAATTCTCTAATATTTGCAGATATAGACGCACACTAGTACACTTTAATTAGGTAAAAAATGTAATATAATTGTGAATATTTTGCAGGAACTTTTGCTTTTCAATTACAATTCTCTCATTATTTCTGTTTTAATAATTCCATTTCAATAAACGCAGTATTCCAGTTTCATCAGATATAATGAAAAAGGAAAAAGTATTGCAATTCAATTAATACTACATTGTAGTGCAAGATTATACAAGATTTATCTAGGTTTGTTGCATATTTTAATACATTTGAAAGACTTGTTGAAATTATTAATAGATGGAATATGTATCGAGCATAAGTGATTATGATGTACTTTCTAATAATTAACAACGTACGAATTAAGCTACAAATCTTAGACAAGAATCTATTTCTATTAAAAAATTACTCTTTGTAATATCATTTAATCATTTTATTAATATTATTTTATGAGAAATTGCAGTTTCTATTGGAAAAAGAAATATATGGAATGTAGTAATACATTCATAATAAGTTTGAAGAAAAAAGCAAAAAAAAAAAAAAAAAAAAAGTATATAAAATGATAAAAGATGCCAGATAAATAAAATAAATATAACCCAAGCATAATTTTATTAAAAAATGGAATTTAAATAACAAATGAAATTAAAATAAAATTCGAAAAAAGACACGTGACCATGTATAATCTTCAGTTTGGTAGTACATTTCACATATCAAATGAAAATGCAATATTTCATAAAATATATTGGCATATTTGCCAAGAATAGTATATTTCTACCAAATAGATTGCATTAACAAATGGGTAAGTGTGATCGAAGATCGCACAAAGGGTTTCGTTTACTATTCCTTTCAGAACACTTTATCCTTTCTTTAATAAATCCAAATAAGTTTCATTAAAAAAAGTCATGTTAAAATAAAGTCAAAATTTACCGGTCTATTTTTCTCATTTTTTCGAAAATCTGAGCCGGTCCGATAGCGGGCGAATCCCGCTATTATACTCTTTCATAATAATATCTGTCATGTGGCCTATATGCGATTAAAAAAAATAATAAAATAAATTTCAAAATTAAGCATGTTGCATAGAGACCTTCAAAATGTTAAAATATGCCAATATTTCCATAATCGGGTTTTTATCATGAATCAATACGTTCTTCAAACTTATGTATTTACTATTCTCTATTACTCATATTGATACTCTCTTTGTATTATTCTCAAACATTTGAAAAATCTGTTAAACTGCAAATATGACGTCAGATTAATTTTCTTTTTAATTCTCTAAGCTGATATTAAGCTGTTTTCTGTATTTACACATGCTCATACTCTTTGTATTATTGAGAAATGTTTGAAAATTTCCGTTTTATTAATAAGATGTCATATTAATAATTTTTTCAATGGGTGAAACTTTTTAAGAAATTGAAAGAATTTTATTTTGGATTTTTAATTGTTGGCTATTGCTATAAAGAAAAATGTTTAAATTTAATAGGAAAAGGCTTTTAGATTTATGGTTTTTTATCTCTTTATATTAAAATAATACGAGTTTTTCAAATTTTATGATTTTGAGCTTCATAGTAGGTATGCAACTATATATACACAAAATTTTATGCCTGTAAGTTATAGTTTCTGAGAACCGGCTCAGTAACAGACAGATAACGAAGCGGGAATGATGATGAACGAAACCCTATAAAAAGAAAACTAAACCACGCGGCCTAACAGCATTTGAAATAGGCGCACGTGAACAAATATATCGCAAGAGGGATGAATATCCACGGTTACAGTAATTTAAAATTGAGACCTTTAAAGTTTATAGAAAATCTCTAAAATATATTAAACAATAATTACAAGTAAAAACTCAGTAATTAATAATAAAACCATGTATATTTTTGAGATACACAATTATTTGAAAAAATTATATATTTATTATCCTTTAGTAAATAAAACAGTATAAGTAAGAACATTACCACAATTTCTATAGTGTATTGAAATTACTAAAAAATAGGTTTTGTGAATCACAGTGCGGCCTTCTATATCTATTATTTAAAATAAATGAATATATTATATATGTATGCTAATAATTTTTAAAACCATTCTAACTTACTTGGAGATGTTTTTCAAAAATATTTTTAATTTTTTTTTTCTAATTTATGAATAATACGTATATATTCGCATACACACACACATACACAAACATATATTCACAGGTATGCATAAACATATATATCTTTTTGATATGTTGTAAATAATTTAAAACCTCTTTCGCTAACTTGTGAAGTTTTACATACCATACAGGTATATACATACATGCATGTGCATACAAATAAATATATATTCGCATATACATGTATATACATACATGCATGTGATACAAATAAATATATATTCGCATACATAGAAATATAAATATATTTTTGTTAAGTCGTAAATCATTTATTTATTTTGTTTAGTTGCAAATAATAATTTTTTTTTTTTTGTGAATCTTTTAAAACTTTATTTTATTAATATATAAATTTTTAAAACGTTTCTGTTAACTTGACACACAAAAAAAAATTATTAACTTAAAAATTTTTCAAATGTTAAAATTTTTACATTTTTACATTTTTTATTAATTTGAAACATTTTTTTTTAAATTTTTAGTTTAACTTTTTTTATTAGTTTGAAATTTTTTCAAATCTTTTTTTTTTCTTCTTTAGGAATTTCCACTAAACAGTGGGTTACCCTGACCCATTAAAATATTTTTGAGCGATCTTCTCCATTTTTCTCTGTCTCTTCCAATCTTTTTTAATATCTTTTGTTAATTTGAAATTTTTTCAAAATGTAATTTTAAACTAATAATTGTTTTAAACTTATAAATAATACAAACATATTACACATCTATACATATACCCACATACAAATGTATCTATTCGTATACTTACACACACACACACCATATATAATATATATATCATGTTTTAAATTTTTTTTCACCTCAATCCTTTTTAATCATATTTTATTTTGAACTTAATTGTTGTTTCGTTGTGTATTTCTCTACATTCTTGGTGTGGTTGTCCCAAAATCACATTCTTTGGTTATTTTATGGCTAATATGAAGATGAAACCAAACATTATATTTGTGGGAATTTAGGCAAAAAGACCTGAAGATTCTGTCTAAATTCCACAAATTTCCATTATTCAATTTCTGCCTTCTTCTATTTTTTTTTAATCCTATGTTTTTGGTATCTTTGTTCAGTTTGATGGGAGGGGGGGGGGGGGAGGTGTATTATTGTAAATTATTTATTGTACTTTTATTCATAATTTCACACTTTTTGTTGGTGGTTGTAACGTTTATTTAATGGTTATATATCTCTATCTCTATAAAAGAGTAAGTGTCTGTCTGCCTGCCCGCGGATTTCTCCGTAATTATACCACCTAGGACTCAGAAATTTTTGTCATGTGTAGATGTTATCACCGGACAGTATACCTCACGGTCGGATTTTTAAATTTTAATTTAGATTTAAAAAAAAAATTAAAACGTGTATATGGAATTTTGGGTTCGAGGCTATTTCAAGCTCCTCCCATGAAATAGCCTCGGCAACACCATCCGTGGCAACGAAGCAGCCAGCCAATGAGAGCAGGTGCAGCATCCAGGATCTAGCCACAGATTAAAGATATTCCATTACTCTATGGATCTAGCTACCAGCGACGATTTATTTACTTTCTGTTCAGTGAAGTGTAAGATGAAATTGGCCTAAACCCAGTGACAGAACTATCTTCGTGTGTCTGCAACGCTAATAATATTTCAAAAATAGTTTGAAATATGCAATATATATCATATTAAGTTCCCGATAGTTAGTTTTGTCACTCGGGTTTAGGCCTATTTCATCGTACACTTCACTGAACAGAAAGTATATCTTCATGTATCTGCAACGCTTATAATATTTAAAAAAACTATTCTTGACTGTATTTTTAGTTAGTTTGTTTCATTTTTTAACATTTTTAGTATGAAAATATTCAGTAAATAATTTGTGCAACGCTTATAATATTTTAAAAAACTGTTTTTGACTGTATTTTTAGTTAGTTTGTTTCATTTTTTTAGCATTTTTAGTATGAAAATATTCAGTAAATAATTTGAGTTCTTGGGCGCTTAGGAATCCATTGTGATTTTTGTTTTACCTCATACTTACAAATTAAATATTTTTGATGGAAACAAACAATTTACATTAAATTTTTGAGTAATTTATTGTTTACAATTTTTTTCCTGTAATTGTTTTGGACTACATTTTTAGTTCCCGAGATTGATGAATTCATAACATGCGATAAATTGTTAAGATGTATGTTCTCATTAAGATTTGTTATTGAACTCCATTTAAGAACCATTTTTAACTCCATTTAAGAAGTTTCATTTAAGAACTTTTTTAGTCGCCCAAGAAAAATATTCTTAATGAAACAGATTTTCTGAGCTGTTTCTATATATTCATAATTTTTTTGTTGGGGCGTTTTTGAGTGATGTTTATGATTTAAGAACTTTTTTAGTCGTCCAAGAATCTAATGTTTTTCTTGAACTTTACTTTGAATAAAATGAAAACATTCAGTAAATAATTATTAAATCTTAATCACCTGAGAACGGATTTTTTTTCTCCAAATTTGTTTCTTTTGTCACTTTATAGAATGCATACTTTGCGACGATCGGCCGGTAGCATCCAACCACCACCACCATCCATAAATATCATATAATACAATTCTAATACCGTGCAAGCGCCCCCCCAGGTTATTTTACGATTTTCCGTCGCATTTAGGGGGGCGGATTAACGAGATTTGACGGTAATTATTAAATTGTTTTGATGAACTGATTATAAATTCCCAGTCCGTGAAATATTTATGATGTGCATTTTGTGACATGAGTTTCATAAGAATCACTCACATATAGGACAAAATTAGCACTCACCAATCTGCAAGTAATACTAAAAATTTGTCGATTGACTGTTTTGCCACCACTGGCCATCTTAATAGTCACACTCGCCAATTGTGATGATTGATTGAAAAAAGATTTTTTACCCCTGCTGTCGTTTGATTATTTTCAAAACCATTTGGTACATTTCACAATTACCCCCCCCCCCCCCGCGAGACCATTTGATGATTTTTGAGATTTTTTTCAACTATTGATTGATCAATTTTGTGATTTTCCGTTTTCTCACATTATGAGTTTCATCAGAAAGTAAAACAATAAATAAATATGAATGATTTGCGGAGCTGTTTCAAAATAATTATAAAGAATAAGTCTTTAAAAATGTAAAAACAATGTTATTTCTGGCCGAGTTTTTTTTTAAATAATTATAAACCATTTTAATTTGTAAGCATGTTGTAAAAAAATCACCATTTGTGACAAATTTTGTGTTTTATAAGAATCGCCCAAGAACGGACATGCAAATTTATGTTGTCATCGCACTCTTTATAATTATTTTTGTTGAGGGTTTTTGGGCGATGTGAGTGAATTTTTGATAGAAACAGCTCCGCAAATCATTCATATTTACTTAATGTTTTAACTTGCTGATAAAACTCATAATATGTGAGAAAACAGGGATTTTTTTTTTTTAACTTCATATTTACAAATTAAATTGTGGAAGACAGAATAGGTTTGTTTGTGTAGAGGTTTGTGTGTGTGCTGTTTTTAATAAAGACAGTTGCATTTTTCCCGCGACCCTTTCACGAAAGTTTTTTCTGTGAACCTTTCACAAAATCTGCATTTTTTCCACAATCCTTTGACGAATTTCGTATTTTTTCTGAGATCCTTCGATGAAATTCAAGTTTTTCCTGCAATCATTTGACGAAATTTGCTTTTTTTGTGATCCTTTAACGAAATTCGTGTTTTTCCACATACTTATGTCGAGATTCATGTTTTTTCAGTGATCCTACGACGTAATTCGTGTTTTTTTTTTTTCAGCGATCCTTTGACGAAATTCACATTTTTCCTGTGATCCTTTGGCAAAATTTGCGTTTTCTCCGCAATCCTTTGATGAAATTCGCATTTTCCGTGATCCTTTGATGAAATTTGCTTTTTTAATGATCGTTTGACAATATTCGTGTTTTCTCTGCTGCCTTTTGACGAGATTCATGTTTTTTTAGCGATCCTTTTACGATATTCATGTTTTTTCAGCGATTATTTGATAAAATTCGTGTTTTCTTGCGAACCTTTGACAAAATTTGCGTTTGCCAGCGATTCTGTGATAAAATATGCTTTTTTCTATTATGATAGGGAAAAGCGGATTAGGATAGGTAGATAGGGAAACCCCATTATCAGATCGGGACATTAGATGTAATTAAGAAACATTTGTATATTTGTAATAATTAGCGAAAATGGCGAGATAAAGGGGGTGGGGTGGGAACGACTTTTTATTACATATCACATTTATTCTACATCAACTTCCTCTCACCACCAGGGGGTGCTTTGCTATCTCTGTTTCTATGGGCTGGATCACAACGGGGTATGGCTCTTTCCACCCGACATCAATAGAGCTTACTGATTTTAGTTTGGATTTTCACCACAGGGGGCGCTTTCGTATCTTTGGTTCTATGGGCTGGATCATGACGGGGTATGCCTCATTCGACTCGACATCGATAACCTTAATGAATTCAGTTATGTTCGTATAGAACATATTGTGCTCCCTGGCGGTGGAAGGTGTAACTAAAGGATTTTGCAGCTAACTCGGGTTCTATGGGTCACATCACGACACGGTTTGGCTCATTCGACACAACATCAATAGAGCTTACCTATTTTAGTTCTGAATTTCACCACCAAGGGGTGCTTTCCTATCTCTGTTTCTATGGGCTGGATCACAATGGGGTATGGCTCTTTCCACTTGACATCGATAGAGCTGACTGATTTTAGTTCGGATTTTCACCACAAGGCGTGCTTTCCTATATCTGGTTCTATAGGCTGGATCACGACGGGGTATGGCTCATTCGACTCTACATAGATAGAGCTTTTCGATTTTCACCACCAGGGGTGCTTTTCTATCTCTGGCTCTATGGGCTGGATCATGAAGGGGTATGGCTCTTTCGACTCGACTTACAGTAATATATGGGAGTGTGTATGGCACGCCCAGTGTTTGCTGTCTAAGGTAGTGGGGCCCCCAACATTAGATATGTTTAATAATAAAAAAATGTTCAACACTGATTTCAGGTACATTTAAGGTTGTGTTGGCACGGGCAACGCCGGGCGGGTAAGCTAGTATATATATATTAGTCAAAATTATAAATCCTTTGACTTTCAAAATACATAAAACAAGTTCTTGCATCAAATCTAACTTAATCTTCTATTTAAAGATAGGTAAGCAAAAAGCGTATACAGAATACAATTAAGTTAATACAAAAAATTACCAATGCGCCATTTCAATGATGGCACGCTGCCAAAAATACTGAAAGTTTTATAATTTAGAAATATATATATATATATATATATATAATAATAATCATATAATATGCCATGTAATGTAAGAAGGTTGGAATTTGGATATCAAATGAAATTAAAATGGAATTCGAAATGAAAAAAAGACATGTGAGAGCTTAATCTTCAGTCTAGCAGAATCCTACACATGTCTAAAAGATAATGTAATATTTCATAGAATATACTGGCAAATATGCTGAGATCAGTACATATCTGCCAGAAATATTGCATTAATGCAAGTAAACGAATGGAGAGGAAAATAAAAAACCTTTATAGTAAAGATAATAAAAATTACTCACAAAGTAATCCATACAGTACAGTTCAAACATTTGCTTCAACATTACTTGAACCAAGAGCATGCAAAAACAAAAATCCGTGACCAAACTAAGAGTTAATTTGAGACATCCTCAGGTGAGAGAAACTCAAAATATTACCAGACAAAACCATTGAATTTAAAACACACTGAAAACATTTAAAATATATATATAATAATATTAAATATAAAAACCTATTTAAAATTGTGAATAGCAAATATTTGAAATGATTTTCTAATTATTATAAATCATAAAGAAAATAAAATGACATATTACTGCCATCTATATGCCAATTAAATATTTTTAACTATATGTATGGGCTATCACATAGTGCTGCCATCTATTTGTATATATATTTTAAAATGAAAACATGTATAAAAAAAACAAAGAATGATATATTATAAAAAGCAACGGAAAGGATACTGCAGGAATTAAACTTAATAAAACTAAAAATCAAAAATGGAAAACTTAGAGTATTTTATGGAATCGTCAGAGGAGCTTCATAAGAATATTCATAGTAAATATATCTTATTTCATCAAATATTGCCAGCATTATGCCTAAAATTGACAATATTAAGGTTCTAGTAACATATATACGAAACAAAATAATAATAAAAACATACAAGTGTTCAAATAACAAAAGAAGTAAATAATAAACTATTATTCAATATAAATAGAAATTAGATCATAAAGCAATCTACAAAAGTCACAAAAAACACTAATCTTGATAAAGATTGAACTAGGTGAAAAGCGTTTTACAAAGATCATATCACCAGTAAACTCAAAATGGTTGCTAAAACACTAAGTCATTTCCTTGAAAGAAATGATGAAAGGAAAAGAAAATTGTTCTGTGCTGCCATGTATCTTATAAAATTAAAAGGAAAAACTGAAATTACAAACTAGTTCATAAATCATAAATCTGGTGCTGCCTTCTATTAGGAATGAGGAGAAGTTGGAATTAAAAGAAATAAATTTTAAACAAAGTAGTAATTGATGTAAATAAAATTTAGAATGTGATGAAAGCTAAAGCATGTAAATAAAATTTAAATATTAATAAAGCTGAAATAGGAAAATAACAGTACAATATCGTTTTTTAAGTTATTTTCATAATGCCAACTATATACATATATTTTCCCACTACACTACCCTTCAAAGATATTAACAACATATTTCACAGAAAAAGCCAATGTTGATGTTATTTACAACGATATACGTTACTTTCCTCCAGACAAAAGAAGTCAGTCCTTTTAAAAACATTTATACGTGCTAAAAAATATTTTCGCCCATCGTCTTGGGCATCCTCAGTTTTTCTGATCTCCAGCTGTGTATATATCTTTGTAAATAACATCTATATTAGCTTTTTGTATGTGAAATTAGTTGTTAATGTCTGTGAATGTTAGTGTAGTGTGAAAATATAGTAGTACAACAATTAGCCATGTATGAGGAGACAGTACGTAAGTAAAATGAAGAGTATTATTTATGTTGTGTAAATGATTTTGTTATGTAAATAAAATGATTAAATGCATAAAACCCGTTTTTTTATTATTTTTTTATTTTGTAGCTTTTTTTAGCAGTCCCACCTCATCCCTCCTTAATAGCATTTTAATTTTATAATTTTTTTGCGGGAGTGGGGGGAAAGGGTGATTTTTTTTACATAAGTTTTTATAATTTTTTCAGCAATCCACGCACTTCCTCCATACTATTGTTTTCAATTTTGTAATTTTTGTACACATTTAATGCCCGTACTAGTAAAATTATATTAATGTTCGATTAATCCATGAAGAAAGAAAAACAAGGGGATAATAATAAGACAAAGCTGAATGTTTCAATTGTAATAAATTAGGCTTAATGAAACGGGAGGAGTAGAAACGTTTAATACGATTGCAGTGGTTTAGAAGAATATTTCTGTAAACTGAAATATGTAGACATGAATGAAAATTAGTAAAATTAATAACAGTGAAGGAAAAATAATTACGTTTAACATAGATATTCAATGTTAAAGTATGATTAGAAAGAATAGAGATATCAATGTAAATAAAATTAATAGTAGAATTATTTAAATAAGTGGTACTAAGTTTAGGATTGGGAGGATATGTTACAGGTAGAGAAAAAGAATGATTATCATTAAGGGAAAATATATAATTATATCATCTATATATCTATCGAGCAAAATGTTATTGTTAATATACTTTCTTTCATAAAAATAGAGATATAAATCTGAAAACATATTGGAACTAACTGAGGCTTGTGGAATTGCTTTTGTCTGAATAAAAATATTATTACTTTGGACGATATAGTTATGAAAAAGTAAAAAATTCGTTAAAGTTTTGAAGTAGTCAATATCGATGTTGTCATGTAATTGTAATGATGGAAAATGTTCTATAAAAAGTGAATTAACAGTAGAGTGTTAATCTGCCAAAAAATATTGTTGAAAGGTCCTTGAAATCATATGTGATAATATTGTTGACATTGGTAAGTGTCTCGATTTTATTAACTAGCACATAACTGTTTTTAATACAATGAGTGTTATCTTTTTTGATAGATAAATCGTAGATTTGTGAGAGAATATTTAAGAAAAGTGAGTTAGCGCATGTGTTCTAAGTATTACATCCTACAGTGACAGTGCAGAATTTTAAAGGATTTTTGTGACACTTAGGAATCATAATGTTGGGACAATCGAAGTTTTTAATTTTTAAGCCTAATAACTTATGAAAACTTAAGATGTGTCTATTGTTTTCTTCTAATGGAACATGATGAAGTGTGAAAATATTATTGGAAGAAATTGTAGTTGTAAGAAGGTGGTGGTAGTAGTGTTTGCAGATGATGTCATAGTTATTTGCAGCCTTGTCAACATAGACGATGATGAAATTATTTTGTAATTCACGAATGTACGGCTTGAGGGTGGAGAAAGAAACATAATTTTATCAATGTGATTTCTGTAAATATGGTTGTAAAAGAAAAAATACATTATGTTTCCATTCTACAAAGAATTCAATGGGTTTATTATAGTTGATAGCAATTGTGTAAATAAAGACATCTAAATCATAAGAGAATTGTTGTATGATGGACTTAGGAAATGATTGTGAAGAAATGCGATACTTATTACCAAAACGCATACCTGATCTTAAATGAGGATTAGTGATAATGTCTAAATTACCAATAATAATGTGTCCATAGTATAGGCATTAATATTTTTTTTGAAAATTGGGGTTCATTGAATTTACATGTATATGGGTCATTATTTTTTAAGGGTTTTTTGTTGTTGTTGGCTTGTAAATATTTTTCAAAGCTTTTTTGATAATTTGCATTTTTTCAATCAATAAGAATTTTCTTTTTTAATGTAATAGTTGAAATTCCTTTTATTCTTAATTTAGTGACATAAATATAAATTAAATCATTTAAAATATGAATTGTACATGTTCGCTTAAAAGTACCACTAGATAAAAATTAATAAACATGAATATTGTAGAAATAATCACATACATATTTTGTAGAACAACGGCATTTTGTTTTTATTTGAATGTTTTAAACAAAACATTTCGAACAGTTTCTACATTAATATCACACAAAATGTGCTCACTGATACAATCAACGTCATTTAAAAACATATGATCAACATAATCTAAATTAAGAAACATTAAGACCATCTCTCCTAATCCCAACTGTTGAAATTTTTCACGGTTATAAAAATGAAAACATAGGTGAAGACTTTCACTTTGTTGGTTTAAAATGCAAGCACTACATTCATAAATTCGATTTAGTAAATTGTTCTCAATGCATGTGATAAGTTTAGACAATAAGATATGATCATTTTCTGAGACTTAATGACCATTCGTACATTACTGTTTAATTAAGTATGGTAGATGTGTTTCATACATACGTAAAAGAAGTTTCTTATTTTAAACATTAGCTTTTTCTTTAAAATTTTCTAACTGATTGTTGCACAATTTGATATTAGAATAGTTGTTTAAGTTTTTAATACACATAGCAGAATTATTATAATTCAAAACTCAAATCATAATATTGGGAATATTTATTCCCAATAATATGATTTTAGCCTAATAAATGATGAATTAAATGTAAAAATTTTGTGATGGAATTCGTACCAGCTGTTAATAGCATAATACTTTCATTTTTGTTGGAATTTCTTCACTAGTAATCACATTGCGTTTAAGCTTTCGGATATGCACACAATATTGTCTATTATGTAGCTTGAGGTTTAAAAATATACATTAGTTCTTCCTGAAACACAGTTGAATTACAGGATTTGCCACTTTTGAGTTGAAGAATGTCATTCTTGGCAGGAATTATGGAATGGAATTCGTCGCTGGTATGTGAAATGTTACTTGTTAGTTCTTGCAATGACTCGTCTAATGAAATTAAGTTACTAGCTGGGATTGAGGTAATAGTAGATTCCAAATTCTGAAAATCAAAGTCATTTGAAAAGTCCTTGGCAGAAATTGAATTACAGCACCAATTTGGGAAAGATAATGCATCATCATCACAACTCGTAAATATTTGGTTTGAAGAGTCCCTGGTCCATTTTCTGTAAATTAAACGGTTTTCCACTGGCGCCAAAATTGACAGTTTTTTTTCTGTCAATTTGAGAATTTTTTTTACAGTGACGGCAGTTGAAACGCTGACGGACGCCCCTCAGGCTTCTGGCGGCACAGTTTTGTTTTTATCGATCTTTTTATGCTTATATAAATCAAACATTCGCGAAAATCTTATACCGCCTAGATCACAATTATATGTCTTCGTAGCTTGACATGTCTTGACGAGTCTTGACATGTCGTCGTACATCCCTCTTTTGAATAAATGTTTTTCCGTAATCGACACAGGTATGGGATATTTTTTTTCATGACTTTTCATGTGTCTTCTTTAGCACATATCTTTTTGAAATAGCCTTTGTTGCAAATATCACAAACATGAGGTCACTTTAATTCTCCTCATGATGAGGGTTTCGCATCAATATGAGATACTTCTTAGGGTATAAGTGTAGAATCTATACCTTGAATGTTCAATCCTGGTGGTAAGGTTTGACTTTTAGATGCATTACCACCTAGCAAAGTTAATGTCCTGAAAGCTAGACATTTTAATTTTAATAATTTAATTCCTCCCGGATTTTTTAAACGGCGCTGCAGACAATATTCTTATTTTGGTTTCGAGGCAACAGAAATTCGTTTGCTTGGGACTAACATTCAGAACCACGCCATTTAACAACACTGTGTTTAGAAAATTTATGCTTATATTTTATCTTTTTATCGAGTTTTAGATATTTTTAGAAACAAGTATATAAGTTATACATGATTTTGTTTTCTTTCTTTTTTTTTTTTTCATCTTCAAACATATTTTTCCTGTTATCTCTCTAATTATTGAAAGGAAAATATTCTTTTAGAAGCTATAAGATAATCGTTTTAAATATATTGGGTTGAATATAACGAAATTTCCCGATCTAATACTTTTCGTGTGTAATAATTTATTTATTTTAAAATTTTCTTTATTTTTTTAATATTCACATGTAAATATATTTTTTCAGTTGTAAAATGTTCGGAAACATTACTATTTGCGCTTTTTTAAAATTTGGCAAAAATACGTAAAATATGACTTTTTCCAAATATGAAATAAATCGCTATTGAGATGCCGAAATTTTGAACAAAATAATAATAATAATAATAATAATAATAATAATAATAATAATAGACAAAATTAAAAAATGATTGCACTTTGCACACTACAAAATAATCAAGTATGTACCTATGAAAGGTGGTTAAATGTCTATGCATAGTTTCTGATTCTATAAAACTTTTTTACAGATACGTTAACTTGCCCCCCCCCCCACTTTCGAAAATTTAAATTTCAAAGTTACTAGAAATTATGTCTCAATTAGCTCCAATTTGCTCTCTAATATTAGAATTTGCTCTGGTTATGGTACCGCAATATTCCAATTAGAATGGTGGGGGGGGGGGGGCGCTAAGTTAACGCTACCCCCCCCCCACTTCCGAATATCGAAATTTCAATATGGCAATATTTAGCTCTCGATTAGCTCTAATTTGCTCTCGAATATTAGAATTTGCTCTGCTTCTGGTATCGATATATTTCAGTTACAAGAAGGGGCCGAGCGTTAAGTTAACTCCCCCCCCCCCTCCACTTTCGAATATCGCAATGAGCAAAATCACCGTTTTTATAAAATTAAATTTAAAAATCAAATTTCCATTTGATCATTTAAAAAGAGTTAATATTTATTTGCACACAACTTCTCTACGAAAGCGAATTTTCGCATGGGGATTCTTAAGTTTCGTAAGTACTTTTAGCATTCCTAGCAATTACATTCATGATAGAAATTTAAGCATTCATGCATTCGACCTCTTTTTTTGGAGCCCAAACCCAACGAATTTAAATGGGAACCCGACAGTAGGCAGTAGGAAATCATTAATAACATTTTAAAATTGTTTAAAGATTTATTTTGTTATTTAAATATATATTAATCCTAAATACGCTTTCACGTTTCGTGATTTTTCATGTCCCTGAAAATCTGTTTAAAATAACAAATTTGTTATTTATACCCAACCATTGGCAGAAATCAGAATTCTTATATTATTCTTTTTAATATAATTGTACAACTACGGCAAAAAGGCGTGAATTATGTTTCCCAATTATTTTGGAAAAGGACTTCAAACAGAAAGAAACGATAGACAAATGATATCCCACGTCTTTTTCATGTTATTAACACTGACCATGCACAGGCTTCAAAATCAGGTAGAATATTTCTCTATTTGTCCCATCAATAACAACTCAATTCCATTTCAAACAAATTTTTAAATTATTTAAAACACTTTAAGAAACTTAGAGTACATTCTTGTTTCTCAAATAACAAGTTTTTTTCCGCTCTTATCAATTTGTGATAAAATAAATTAAATTTTTTTATCTTGAATCCACCCGAGCCCGTAGACTGGCATAAAATTTATAGACCTAACTAGTTTCGCACTCAAACTCTGATTCGAACTGATCCCTTTTCATATCTAATGCATGGTTAATAAAAGAAAAAAAAAATACTCACAAATTTTCAACGTTTTGTAAAATAGTAAATCAATCATTTATTCATGCATGTGTGTGTATGTTTGAAGATTTTGCTATTGATAAACTTTAGTTTAAAAATAAAATTATTAGCATTATTGCCACTTCCAATTCAGAATTAAAATAATCATAAATCAATTTGATTCATAATTGAAGAGGGTTTTAATGAAGAGGAGAACTGAAAGTTATAGTCAATAATCAGATATTTAGAAATGTTTTACATACATATCATTACTTTTAGAATACTTAATCATTAAATGTATATATTTTTTGATACAATAAAAAAAATTGTAGTTGGTGAGAGTATTACAGAATGCTTTTTTTTTTTTTTTTTTTTTTTTTTTTAACATAAAATGTTTATACAGATTGTTATAAGAATGTGACGTCATAACAGAAGATGGTTATGGCTTGAAAATAAAATTATTTTTTAATAATTACGAGAATTATTGTTTTTTTACCTTCTATTTATTCTGTTAACCGATAATGGCCTAAACGTTTATAAAATGTTTTTTTGTTCCCTTAAAAATATTTTTGATAAGCCATTTCAACTTGTAAAATGGCCAACTCCAATTAACTTGATTTCAGTAAATGATATGTTCGTTAAACTTTGGTAAAATTTAATTTTTGTCACTACTTAAATTTTGTAAACGTAAAAGTTATTTTTCCAAAAATTAGAAAAAAAAAAGGAATTAAGAAAATGTTAAATAAAATAAATGTATTTATTTTGAAAATTTGTTTACATTGACAATATTTGATAAATAATGTAGGTAACTTCCATATTTCCGCCAAACATTCTGTTCTGAATTGAAATGTTTGTTATTTGAAGCTCTTGCTACGTTATGACATAAAGATATGTAAAGATTAATAATCAAAGACAAAGCTATTTCAAAATATTAAATTCCTAGACATAAATTTTCCTTTTTAATAATAGTAAATAGAAATAATAAGCAGTTATGAAATTTTAAAAACACTTTCTTAAGAATAAAGGAAAAAAGCAAAAATTCGCAAAAATGATAATATTAACTTAGTAAAATCTTAAATTTTCAGAAATGATAATTTTAGATTTATGTTAAGTTTAGGAATTTTAAAAAAAAGTAAATCACAATCACATATGGATTTATCAATTGACTGAATGCTAAAAACTTATTTTATGTATATCAAAGTTGGATTTTTGAATAGATTTTAGGCATGCGACAGTCCAAAATAGATCGTCTGAGACAAAATCGTTTATGACTCAATATTTAATACATGCATTTATCAAAAAATGAAAAATGCTATACGATTTCAAATGTTTTCAGTAATCCCACCAGCCAGTTTCATAAATTTATATTTAAAACGGAATAATGTGCATGAATGTGTCAGAAAATTTTGTGTTGTTGAGCAAAATCTTCAAACATTTACACATGTATGAATAAATGATTGATTTAAAATTTTACAGAACGTTGAAAATTTTTACTTTTTTTTTTTCGTTTTATAAAGCATGCATTTGATATGAAACGGGATCAGTTCGAATCCAAGTTTGGGCACAAAACGGGTTAAGTCTATAAATTTTATGCCAGTTTTCGGGCTCGGGTGAGTTCAAGATAAAATATTTTAATTTATTTTATCACAAATTGAAATGAGTGACAAAAAAAAAAAAAAAAAAAAAAAAAAAAACTTGCTACGTGAAAGACAAGAATGTACTCTAAGTTTCTTAAAGTGTTTTAAATTCATTTAAAAATTTGTTTGAAATGGAATTGAGTTGTTATTGATGGGACAAAAGGGGAAATATTCTATCTGATTTTGAAGCCTATGCATGGTCAGTGTTAATAACATAAAAAAGACGTGAGATATCCTTTGTCTATCGTCTCTTTCTGTTTGAAGTCCTTTTCCAAAATTACTGGGAAACAGAATTCACGCCTTTTTGCCATAGTTGTACAATTATATTAAAAAGAATAATATAAGAATTTTAATTTCTGCCAGTAGTTGGGTATAAATAACAAATTTGTTATTTTAAACAGATTTTCAGGAATATGAAAAATCACGAAACGTGAAAACGTATTTATGATTAATATTTATTTTTATGTATATATATATATATATATATATATATATATATATATTTAAATAACAAAATAAATATGTAACAATTTTAAAATTTTATTAATGATTTTCTGCTGCCTACTGTCGGACTCGGGTTCGCATTTAGAGTCATTGGGTTTGGGCTCCAAAAAAAAGAGGTTGAATGCATGAATGCCTAGATTTCTATCATGAATGTGATTGCTAGGAATGCTAAAAGTATTTACGAAACTTAAGAACCCCCATGCAAAAATTCGTTTTCGTAGAGAAGTTGTGTGCAAATGAATATGAACTCTTTTTAAATGATCAAGTGAAAATTTGATTTTTAAAGTTAATTTTTTAAAAACGGTGATTTTACTTTTTGCGATATTCGAAAGTGGAGGGGGTGAGGGGAGCTAAATTAACGCTCGGCCCCTTCTTGTAACTGAAATATCTCGACATCAGAAGCAGAGCAAATTCTAATATTAGAGAGCAAATTAGAGCTAATTGAGAGCTAAATTTTGACATATTTGAAATTTCGATATTCGAAATTGGGGGGGGGGTAGCGTTAATTTAGCCCCCCCCCCTCTCCACCATTCTAATTGGTATATCGCGGTACCATAAAGAGAGCAAATTCTAATATTAGAGAGCAAATTAGAGCCAATTGAGAGCTAATTCCTGGTATCTTTGAAATTTAAATTTTCGAAAGTGGGGGTAGGGCAAGTTAACGTATCTCTTTTTTACAGGAATTATTTTGATTGACTTCAACATTGCGCTTAAAAGAATTCTTCAAAAAATGCTCTTTCAAAAACTGCCTGCTTCAACATTTTTATTTCTATAAAACTACCAATTTTCATTTAGCAAACTACTAAACCTGTATATGCAATAGTTTTCTTAATATAAGCCACCTCCAATCGCAAAATATTTAATTAAGGTGGCATCAGCATCAGCTGCTTATTTTTTAGTATACAGAGAAAATTATTGAGATATTTTCTGTAAATTTTCATAAATATTAATAAATTTAAGACGATTACTAATTCGGAAACCTTTTCCTATTTTATTTTCTACAATATTTATATTTACAGTATTGGTTGTAAAATGAGATATCGCCATTATTTGACCACGCACGCACACACAGCTTACTTATTCCCAGCTTTATTAACATCCAATCATTTCTTTATTTGAAACGATACATTTATTTGGATGTTAGGTATATTTTGCGACAAACAAAAGTAAAATAAACACATTTTTGCTTTCTGAAGTTCTGTGTTTCTATACTCATTTATTGGACCATGGTCAAAAAAGGACTATAATAAATCTCATACAATTGGAACCTTAATTGCTTCCAGACCGCTTCCCTTAACCTTTTTGATCACTGAACCCGCGAAGAGTGTGATGCACGCATGAATGGATGTGACACTCTTTATCTCCGATCCGTATTTTGATTTGTAAAAGATCCCTAAAGTCCCCTCTTTTTTTTCGGGTTGAAAATTTTTGGGGAAAAAGGAAGTCACGACTATTATAACCCAATTTGGGTGCTTTTCTGCTCTATTACACACACACACACAAAAAAAAAAAATCCAGAAACTATTTTATAAATTTTGAAAATTTATATAGAGCAGCATTGAAACTTTAATTTTTTATCTTTTATGTGGAAGGTAATTTTTTTCTCCTGTCTAAATTAAAAACGCCATAAAATAATAATAATAATAAAGTAAATCTAAAAACTTTTGAAGTCATGTAAATTATAAGAATATACAGAATTCAGCTAACCCTAATAAATACGTTGATGATAAACAATTTTCAGAAGCCATACAATTTGAAAATGTACAAGACTTTGAACTTGAAGCTCAACTGAAAATTACATAACAAAAAGGCTCAGTAAATGAAAATAATTTTTTGTTAAAATTTAAATCAGCTATTTTTTTTTCAAAATTCAATTCAAAATACAATTTTAAAATTACGCGTTTTAAAGTAAAATAACCTTTACTAAATCATTAAAATTAATAATTAGAAAAGCTCATTTAAATTTATTTGAAATTAAAAATATATAGAGAAACTCATTCACTTGTTTAATTTGAAATATTTTAATGATATAAACAGTTAAAAATATAGTTAAAAAATGGAGCAACAGAAAATGATATAATTTGAAAATGTGAATTCTCTTTTACTTTTGAAAACATGAAATAAAGTAAACAAATTGTCTTGTGTTATATATCACTTATTTACACTAACTGCAATTTAACAATATACTTTTTATTGACCTATTCTGTATAAAATATATACCACCTTAAATTACCCCTTTGATAAAATAAAAAGCATATAAACTCTTCATTACTGAAAGCTAAATCTTTTTGTTTTGACCAAATTTCTCGATTAAAAATCTTAAAATATAAAAGATAATGTAAGAATTTTATTCAGAAAAAAAAATGAAATTTTAAGCATTCTATTCTAGATCTGGATTATATACAGTATTCCTTTAAACATACCTATTCCAGATTATATACACTACTCTGAAATACATACATTAATTCATTTAATGAAGTTGGAGCATATATTAAAAATACTTAAGATAATTATGATTATCTGGGTATAAATTTCAATGGATCTGAAAAAATTATTCTTTGTTATTAAAATGTCTGAAAAGAAACACCAATTTTCCAGCTTTATGAGTTCTTTATAAGCGATTACAGAGTTTGCAGTGAATTAAAGTTTGATTTTTTTAAAATTTAAAATAAAAGATACTTTTAAATCAGGTTTTTGATTTTTTAAAGATTTTAAAACTTTAGTTGTTTATTAGTTTACATTTATGAGTAATTAAAATTATATTAAAAAATGTATATAAACATTTCAGAGTATTACTAACCATGGAATCTTTATTTTCCGAGTCTTTCTATAAATAAATTACATTGGAATATCGAACCATTTGTTATTTACATGTGCACAATGAAGTCATGAGATATCAACATAAATAACAATAAATATACTTTTGATTGACCTATATTTATTTATTCTAACGTTTTACAAATCTTCGCAGAAACTCTCCATGTTTTTGTATTAAAAAATTCACATAACATTTGTACATATTTTTTTAACAAATAAATTTATGCTTTAATCTTTTAACATTTCTCAGCTGAGATTCTCTATTTTTAAATTAGAATTTTTATTTTTAAGTGTGATATTTGATTTAAATAAAATTCAAAAAGCAAGGATTTTGAGTGTTGTCTCCCCCAGTCCTTAAATTTACAATGTATTGTTGTCAAAAATAATATTTATAATGAAATATCTTAACCTAAATTTGAAAAAAAAAGTGTATTTAAATAAATCAGTTGATTTAAATCAGGATTGAAATCCAGTTGATTTAAATCAATGAACTCTGATTAAAAATTGTTAGACTACACAAGTGTTATTTAGCAATTATTTAATTTAAATTGAGATTATAGTGCTGAAATATAATATGCAAATAGTATGCATATTATATTTCAATTATTGATCTAAATATTTTAAGATTTCTGAACTTTCTGTATTATAACTGATTAGATAACGTTGAAGAAATTGGCAATGAAACTATGCTTAGATTTCAAAAGATACCAAAATTTACCAATTGCTGTAAAAAAAAGTAATTAAAAAAAATTTCTTTCCAAAATCATGTACTTGCATACAATATTTTAACAAAAGATTATATTGAAGTAAAAGTTATAACACCAATCTGGTGAATCAGCTAAATAAACTTATCAAAAGCCAATTTGATAACTTAAAACCTGCATTTTATTTTGAAGAAATAAAATAAGGACTTGTGAATAATACTTATAAACTCTTTACAAATGAAAAAAGCAAAAATATGGAATATATAAGCACTTACTTACAGGGAAGTCCAGTTGCCAGTAAATATATATATATATATATATATATATATATATATATATATATATATATATATATATATATATATTAAATATAAATTAAAGTAAAGATACTTTAAAAAATATTTAAAAATTAAGGAAATTTTAAAAAATGTACACTACCAGTATTGGACATCTGTTTCCTGCTGGTGAAAGCTATATTTTGATAATTGTATAAGGGAATTTATCACCTCTTTAAAATTTCCGTAGGTTACCATGGGATTTCACAATCAGCATTAAAGGGGGAAAAATGATGCCACAGGAATATAGTAGAAAAACGTGATAATTTTACAAAATGTAACAAATAGAGATTTAGCAGACTATCAAATATTCGGCTGAGTACTAACTTTTTAAAAAGTATATATTGATTACAATTTTTTTTTATCATGATTAATAACAAAGAAATAAATGTTTGTGAGTCTTTTATTCCTCAATGGCAGATCACTTAATAGCAGAATATTAAAAATTGCAAATAATTCAGAAAAAATATCTATAAAATAAGAGTGAATTCAATAAAAAATCGGTCTTAGCAAATATGTATGTGCTATTTTTTTTTACTTAAACTTATTAAAATAAATCAAGTGCATTTAATTTACACAAACATTAAATTGCACGTATTGACTAAATACTATTTTTTTAAAAATTTATAAATTACTCGATTTTTTCTGGCTAACAACAAAAGACAGAAAAAATAAAACAAACATTTATACTGAAAAATAAAATTTATTTTCAACAAAACTATAAATCAAAATGTTTTAATAAAACAAATTACAGCACTGTATTTATGCTATGTATGCTATTGGCTTTTATTCCTTTAGAATTGATGCAGTTAGTAAAAAAGCCTGCCTAGATTCCGGCCTGATAACAGTCATAATTAAACACCCAGTAGGATGCTACAGCAACGAAATTGACTCAGTTGAACATTTCTCCGAAAAAAGTGTCACACCATCAACATACGAAAACACCTTGACGTCCTTTCTAACATCCTCATTCTCTATTAGGCAAGGATGATCTGTTCTAGCTGTAAGGCGACATTGATCACTGCAGTATTATCCTGTAATAATAACAGTAATAATATTAATTTTTTTTATTGTACTAATTGCTAGTGACCATGTATATTTAAAAAGATAAAAAACAGCACAAGAGCAAAGAATGATTAAGGGGACACTTCGTCTTCAGCGATAAGTATTTTTAAGAACAAAATATTTGAAAATTTTCCTTTGAATAAAAAATTCAAAATTCATAAAATTTTAAAAAAATTTAAAAATTAAGGAAATTTTTAAAAATGTACTCTACCAGCATTGGACATCTGTTTCCTGCTGGTGAAAGCTATATTTCGATAATTGTATAACGGAATGTATCATTTCTTTAAAATTTACATAGGTTACTATGGGATTTCACAATCAGCATTAAAAGAAACAAGAACGAAAAATCATGCGTCAAGCATAGATTATGTAACACTTTCCAACGCCTCCAAAATAATTTTACGAATCATACTCTTTAATCAGCTAAAAGATAACATCTAAGTAATCCGAATACTTTTATTCAGCCCTGTATAGGATCTATAGATTTGTATATATACTACATAGGATGCTAAATTTTAGTTCAGTTAGGAAACACGTAGCACAGTTTAAAATTCTCCGTCTGGAGTTAAATAATACGGAAATGTGTTCCCGAACTTTTGTGCTTCCCTGTATAGGATCTACAGAATTTATACACACCACGTAATATACAAAAAGCGATTTAAAATTAAAATCGCGTTCAGTAACTTAAAACGCACTTCCAGGAATTATTGTTAACATACAGTAGAGAATTCTTTTGTGTGTCCCTGTAAATGAACGATGACTGCTATACACACAATATTCTGTAGTAAGTCTCTTGTAATGAACCTTATATAAATTTCAATGCGTTTAAAATAGGGAAACATTATTTAAATAAACCGCAGACGATTTTTCTCCATAGACGTAATGTAACGGAATTCTTTTGACTGTCCCTGTAAAGTAAGTATAAGTGCTATGCACACCCTATTCCATATTAAGCTTCTTCTAATGCACCTTAGTGATATATATAAATTTCAGTGCGTTTAAAATAGTCAAACATTATTTAAATAAACCGCAAATGATTTTTCCCCATAGACCGCAATGTAACGGAATTCTTTTGAGTGTCCCTGTAAAAAAACTATAAGTGCTACACACTTCCATTGAAATAGGGAACATGCTATAGATAACGATTATAACATATAAAAATTGCAGGGCAATCCGAGCATATTTACGGGAGTTAGAGCACGGACAGACGGCAGACGGCAGACGGCAGACGGCCAGACGGCCAGACGGCCAGACGGCCAGACAAACCGAAGTCATAAACACTTTTCAACTAGGTTGGAAAGTGTTAAAAAAAATGGTGCCACAGGAATATAGTAGAAAAACATAACAATAATTTTACGATATGTAACAAATAGTGATTTAGCAGATTATCAAATATTCGGCTGGATACTAACTTTTTAAAACGTATATTAATTAAAAAAATTTATATATATTAAATTGGAAATAAAATAATAAAAAGAAAAGTGCTCAGTCAAACTAATGGCATTGAGCTCACAGGCTATTCACACTATTTGCATATTATACCCTTATTTCAAAGAAAAAACACATTTATATAAATTAGAAGGGGGGGGGGTCATTAGCTCCCCTATTTACGTCCTTTATACTTAACCAATAAACGTCCAAATCTAATCAGGAAAGCGCCTTATCAAAATAAACCGGTATACAACATTTGCATCAAATTGGATAATTCGGCATGAAAAAACTATTTATCTAAATTAAAATGGACAATTAGTCCCTGTTCCCCCTTTATACTTAACCAAATGACCCCCCCCCCCAAAAAAAAAAAAAAAAAAAAACGAATCAGGGAAGCATCTTATCAGAATAAACCTATATAAAAATTTTGAAGCAAATCGGTTAATTCTGCATGAAAAACACATTTATCTAAATTAAGGGGAGGGAATTCGTCCCCGTTCCCTCCTTTATACTTAACAAATGAACCCCCAAAACTAATGCGGGAAACGCCTTATCACAATGAATCAATATACAAAATTTGAAGCAAACTAGATAATTTTGCATAAAAAACCCATTTATCTAACTTAAGGTGGATTAGCCCCTCGTTCCACCCTTTATTCTTAACCAATAAACCCCCAAAATTAATCAGGGAAGTGCCTTATCACAATGAAAATATATACCAAATTTGAAGAAAATCGGATAATTCTGCACGAAAAACCCATTTATCTAAATTAGGGGGAGCATTAATCCCTTTTCCCCCCTTTTATACTTAACCAAAGAACCCCCAAAGCTAATCAGGGAAGCGCCTAATCAGAATGAACTTATATACCAAATTTGAAGCAAATCGGATAATTCTGCTTGAAAAACCCATTTATCTAAATTAAGGAGGGGGGATTAGCCTCCAGTTCCCCCCCTTTATACTTAACCGATGAACCCTCAAAACTAATCAGGAAAAGCCCTATCACAATGAACCTCATACAATATCTGAAGAAAATTCGATAATTCTGCATGAAAAAACCATTTATCTAAGTTAGGGGGGATTAGCCTCCATTCCCCCTTCATACTTGACCAATGAACCCCCAAAACTAATCAGGGAAGCGCCTTATCAGAATGAACCTATATTCAATATTTGAAGCAAATTGGATAATTCTGCATGAAAAACACATTTATTTAAATTAAGGGGGGGGATCAGCCCCCGTTCCACCCCTTTTATACTTAGCAATTGGACCCCCAAAACTAATCAGGGAAGCGCCTTATCACAATAAACCTATATGCAAAATTTGAAGCAAATTGTATAATTCAGCATGAAAAATCAATTTATCCAAATTACGTGGGATTGGACCACGTTCCCCCCTTTATATTTAACCAATGAACCCCCAAAACTGATCCGGGGAAGCGCCTTATCACATCGAACCTATATATAAAAATTGAAACAAATCTGATAATTCTGAATAAAAAAGTCATTTATCTAAAGTAAGGGGGGGGGGGATTAATCACCGTCCCCCTCTTTATACTTAACCAATGAACAAACAAAACTAATGAAGGAAGCGCCTTATCACAATGAAGCTAACACATGGGCTGATAAGTTCCCGGTCTAATAAAGAAAACACAACTTTTTAACAAAACATTATGACTTTTATAACTTTAATAAATAACATAACTTTAATAATAAATAATAATAACTTAATAATAATAATTTAATAAATAAATAAATAATAATAATAATTTAATAAATAAATAATAATAATAGTTTAATAATAAATAACATAATTTTATACCGAAAAAGCTCCAAACAGTGTTCTAAATCATTGACTCGTTGTTGTTTTTGGTCAAAAGTCAACACGCGCGGCAGCCACTTTGACAACAGCTTTTTCATAGACAAATGCTCATTCAAAATAAAACCTACACGTTTCTTGGATATCTTCAGAGTCTGAGCTATCGCCTGCAACTTCACTTTACGGTTCCCCAAAACGATTTTTTTGGACTATTTTTATGTTTTCCGGAGTAACCACCTCTTTTGCGTGGTGCATCACTGGTGTCCGTACGACCATGTTTAAATTCAGCAAACCAGTCAATAATGTTTGATTTACCTGGTGCAGTGTCCGGATAATGCTTATCAAGCCAAGCTTTTGTTTGAACGGTGTTTTTTCCCATCAAAATACAATTCTTGAAATTCTTGTTTATCCATTTTTTTTGTTTATCAACAAAGTTGTTCAAATAAAACCACTCTAACGTTTTATCCACACGGCGAATCATCATGACATCTTTTCTGCTACCTTTTAAAGGTTAGTATTTACTAAAAAAAAGCATCGGTTCGGCAATTGCAACGCCATCTGTGTGGCAGACAGGGAACTTATCAGCCCATGTGTTATGTACAAAATTTGAAGGAAATTGGGTAATTTTGCATGAAAAACCCATTTATTTAATTTAGGGGGATTAGCCCTTGTCCCGCCTATATATTTAACCATTGAACCCCCAAAACTGATCAGGGAAGCGTCTTATCAGAAACAATCTATATACAAAATTTTAAGCAAATCTGATAATTCTGCATAAAAAACCCATTTATGTAAATTAAGGGGGGAGGATTAATCACCGTTCCCCTCTTTATACTTTACCATTGAACTCCCAAAACTAATCAGGGAAACACACAATGAACTTATGTACAAAATATGAAGCAAATTGGGTAATTTTGCATGTAAAACCCACTTATTTAATTTAGGGGGACTAGCCCCTGTTCCCCCTTTATATTTAACCATTGAACCCCCAAAACTGATCAGGGAAGCGCCTTATCAGAAACAACCTAATACAAAATTTTAAGCAAATCGGATAATTCTGCATGAAAAACCCATTACATAAATTAAGGGTGGGATTAGTCCCATTTCGCTCCCTTTATACTTTACCATTGAACCCCCAAAACTAATCAAGGAAGCACCTTATCAGAATGAACCTTTTATAAAAAAATTTGAAACAATTAGATAATTCTGCTTTAAAAAATCATTTTTCTCAATTGAGAGGGGGGGGGGAATTAGTCCCTGTTCTCCCCTTTATACTTCACCAATGTACCTACATACAAAATTTGAAGCAAGTTAGATAATTCTGCATGAAAAACCCATTTATCTAAATTAAGGGTAGGATTGGCCCCCGTTCCCCTCGTTTATACTTTACCATTGAACTCCCAAAACTAATCAGGGAAGCGACTTATCACAATGAACTTATGTACAAAATACGAAGCAAATTGGGTAATTTTGCATGAAAAAACCATTTCTTTATTTTAGAGGGGGGGATTAGCCCCTGTTCCCCCTTTATATTTAACCATTGAACCCCCAAAACTGATCCGGGGAAGCGCCTTATCACAATGAACCTATATACAAAATTTGAAGCAAATCGGATAATTCTGCATAAAAAACTTATTTATCTAAATTAAGGGGGAGGAATAATCACCGTTCCCCTCTTTATACTTAACCAATGAACCCCCAAAACTAATAAAGGAAGCGCCTTATCACAATGTAGCTCTATAAAAAATATGAAGAAAATTGGGAAATTTTGCATGAAAAACTCATTTATTTAATTTAGGGGGAGATTAGACCCTGTTCCTCTTTTATATTTAACCATTGAACCCCCAAAACTGATCAGGGAAGCGCCTTATCGGAATGAACCTATATACAAAATTTGAAACAAATCGGATATTTCTGCATGAAAAACACATTATCTAAATTAAGGGGGGATTAGCCCCCCAGTTCCGCCCTGTATACTTAACCAATGAACCCCCAAAATTGATCAGGGAAGCGCCTTATCAGAATGAACCTATATAGAATATTTGAAACAAATCGGATAATTCTGCATGAAAAACCCATTATCTAAATTAAGGGGGGATTAGCCCCCCAGTTCCGCCCTGTATACTTAACCAATGAACCCCCAAAGATAATCAGGGAAGCGCCTTATCAGAATGAACCTATATACAATATTTGAAACAAATCGGATAATTCTGCATGAAAAACCCATTTACCTAAATTAAGGGGGTGGGGGGATTAATGACCGTTGCCCTCTTTATACTTAACCAATGAATCCCCAAAACTAATGAAGGAAACGCCTTATCACAATGAAGCTATATACAAAATTTGAAGCAAATTGTGTAATTCTGCATGAAAACCCCATTTATTTAATTTAGGGAGGGGATTCGCCCCTGTTCCCCCTTTATATTTAACCATTGAACCCCCAAAGCTCATCAGAGAAGCGCCTTATTGGAATGAACCTATATACAAAATTTGAAACAAATCGGATATTTCTGCATGAAAAACACATTATCTAAATTAAGGGGGGGGGATTAGCCCCCAGTTCCCTCATGCAAACTTAACAAATGAACCCCCAAAACTGATCAGGGAAGCGCCTTATCAGAATGAACCTATATAGAATATTTGAAACAAATCGGATAATTCTGCATGAAAAACCCATTATCTAAATTAAGGGGGGATTAGCCCCCCAGTTCCGCCCTGTATACTTAACCAATGAACCCCCAAAGATAATCAGGGAAGCGCCTTATCAGAATGAACCTATATACAATATTTGAAACAAATCGGATAATTCTGCATGAAAAACCCATCATTTACCTAAATTAAGGCGGTGGGGGGATTAATGACCGTTGCCCTCTTTATACTTAACCAATGAACCCCCAAAACTAATGAAGGAAACGCCTTATCACAATGAAGCTATATACAAAATTTGAAGCAATTTGTGTAATTCTGCATGAAAACCCCATTTATTTAATTTAGGGAGGGGATTCGCCCCTGTTCCCCCTTTATATTTAACCATTGAACCCCCAAAACTGATCAGGGAAGCGCCTTATCGGAATGAACCTATATACAAAATTTGAAACAAATCGGATATTTCTGCATGAAAAACACATTATCTAAATTAAGGGGGGATTAGCCCCCAGTTCCGCCCTGTATACTTAACCAATGAACCCCCAAAATTGATCAGGGAAGCGCCTTATCAGAATGAACCTATATAGAATATTTGAAACAAATCGGATAATTCTGCATGAAAAACCCATTATCTAAATTAAGGGGGGATTAGCCCCCCAGTTCCGCCCTGTATACTTAACCAATGAACCCCCAAAGATAATCAGGGAAGCGCCTTATCAGAATGAACCTATATACAATATTTGAAACAAATCGGATAATTCTGCATGAAAAACCCATTTACCTAAATTAAGGGGGTGGGGGGATTAATGACCGTTGCCCTCTTTATACTTAACCAATGAATCCCCAAAACTAATGAAGGAAACGCCTTATCACAATGAAGCTATATACAAAATTTGAAGCAAATTGTGTAATTCTGCATGAAAACCCCATTTATTTAATTTAGGGAGGGGATTCGCCCCTGTTCCCCCTTTATATTTAACCATTGAACCCCCGAAGCTCATCAGAGAAGCGCCTTATTGGAATGAACCTATATACAAAATTTGAAACAAATCGGATATTTCTGCATGAAAAACACATTATCTAAATTAAGGGGGGGGGGGATTAGCCCCCAGTTCCCTCATGCAAACTTAACAAATGAACCCCCAAAACTGATCAGGGAAGCGCCTTATCAGAATGAACCTATATAGAATATTTGAAACAAATCGGATAATTCTGCATGAAAAACCCATTATCTAAATTAAGGGGGGATTAGCCCCCCAGTTCCGCCCTGTATACTTAACCAATGAACCCCCAAAGATAATCAGGGAAGCGCCTTATCAGAATGAACCTATATACAATATTTGAAACAAATCGGATAATTCTGCATGAAAAACCCATCATTTACCTAAATTAAGGCGGTGGGGGGATTAATGACCGTTGCCCTCTTTATACTTAACCAATGAACCCCCAAAACTAATGAAGGAAACGCCTTATCACAATGAAGCTATATACAAAATTTGAAGCAATTTGTGTAATTCTGCATGAAAACCCCATTTATTTAATTTAGGGAGGGGATTCGCCCCTGTTCCCCCTTTATATTTAACCATTGAACCCCCAAAACTGATCAGGGAAGCGCCTTATCGGAATGAACCTATATACAAAATTTGAAACAAATCGGATATTTCTGCATGAAAAACACATTATCTAAATTAAGGGGGGATTAGCCCCCCAGTTCCGCCCTGTATACTTAACCAATGAACCCCCAAAATTGATCAGGGAAGCGCCTTATCAGAATGAACCTATATAGAATATTTGAAACAAATCGGATAATTCTGCATGAAAAACCCATTATCTAAATTAAGGGGGGATTAGCCCCCCAGTTCCGCCCTGTATACTTAACCAATGAACCCCCAAAGATAATCAGGGAAGCGCCTTATCAGAATGAACCTATATACAATATTTGAAACAAATCGGATAATTCTGCATGAAAAACCCATTTACCTAAATTAAGGGGGTGGGGGGATTAATGACCGTTGCCCTCTTTATACTTAACCAATGAATCCCCAAAACTAATGAAGGAAACGCCTTATCACAATGAAGCTATATACAAAATTTGAAGCAAATTGTGTAATTCTGCATGAAAACCCCATTTATTTAATTTAGGGAGGGGATTCGCCCCTGTTCCCCCTTTATATTTAACCATTGAACCCCCAAAGCTCATCAGAGAAGCGCCTTATTGGAATGAACCTATATACAAAATTTGAAACAAATCGGATATTTCTGCATGAAAAACACATTATCTAAATTAAGGGGGGGGGATTAGCCCCCAGTTCCCTCATGCAAACTTAACAAATGAACCCCCAAAACTGATCAGGGAAGCGCCTTATCAGAATGAACCTATATAGAATATTTGAAACAAATCGGATAATTCTGCATGAAAAACCCATTATCTAAATTAAGGGGGGATTAGCCCCCCAGTTCCGCCCTGTATACTTAACCAATGAACCCCCAAAGATAATCAGGGAAGCGCCTTATCAGAATGAACCTATATACAATATTTGAAACAAATCGGATAATTCTGCATGAAAAACCCATCATTTACCTAAATTAAGGCGGTGGGGGGATTAATGACCGTTGCCCTCTTTATACTTAACCAATGAACCCCCAAAACTAATGAAGGAAACGCCTTATCACAATGAAGCTATATACAAAATTTGAAGCAATTTGTGTAATTCTGCATGAAAACCCCATTTATTTAATTTAGGGAGGGGATTCGCCCCTGTTCCCCCTTTATATTTAACCATTGAACCCCCAAAGCTGATCAGAGAAGCGCCTTATTGGAATGAACCTATATACAAAATTTGAAACAAATCGGATATTTCTGCATGAAAAACACATTATCTAAATTAAGGGGGGGGGATTAGCCCCCAGTTCCCTCATGCAAACTTAACAAATGAACCCCCAAAACTGATCAGGGAAGCGCCTTATCAATATGAACCTATGTATAAAATTTGAAACAAAACGGATAATTCTGCATGAAAAACCCATTTATATAAATTAAGTGGGGATCAGCCCCCGTTCCCCCTCCCCCTTTTATACTTAGCAATTTAACCCCCAAAACTAATCAAGGAATCGGATTATCAGAATGAACATATATATAAAATTTGAAAATTTAAAATCTGATAATTCTGCATGAAAAACCTATTTATGTAAATTAAGCGGGGTGGGGGGGGGGGGGGGGAGGGCGGGGTTCCGGCTTTGATAACCTGTGAGCTAAAAAAAATTCTATTACAATGATATTTCGGGTTCTGTGAACTCCAAAAATAGCAGAATTTTCAGAACATTTATGATTTATATGTTGACATTATGACTCATTTGAACATTTTTTTATTTCTTGAAATTTGCACAGTATTAACACGTGCATTTAAATACATGACAAGATTTAGTTAAAGGAAAGCAGAAATATGAAATAAAATCAAATTAGATATATTTTTTTTTGTTGTTAGAAACCCACATACAAGATAATTTTTATATAAATTAGGATGAAAAACAATACAGAAATGTAACAAAAGCTATTACAAGTTTTCTTTTTCTTTCTTTTTTTTTTTTTTTTAATGAAGAATTGAAGCTTTATATTTTTAAAATAAATCCCCCCCCCCCCCACCTCTACTGACAAAAATTCCCTGTTTGCTTTTTTTATTCTGTTTATTTTAAATTATTAGAAAAGATTAAAAGTCACTTTTTATTTTCAAAATAATGTGAGAAAAATAAAATTTAATCAATTAAATTTGAATATACAGGGTGGGGCAGTTGAAAGCTTCTGCATGCAAGCTTTTACAGCATGAATATAGGTAAAATCAACCTCAAGGTATTAAGCATATTCTACTTTACGTTTTTCACAACTAAAATATTGTCTGATATTAAAAGACTACTGAAATTTATTTTACCATATACCATTATAAATTTCGTTATAGCACCCTGACATACATTTCTCAATTTTTTAATCAACATTATAGAATTTAATGGACATTCCTTTTTAATTGAATTTTAATACACTACAAATAATAAAATGTTAAATTGATTCTATAATGATGTAGTACCTGAAAAAAAAGACAATATATGATTTTGATATGGCATCGAACACAGAAAAATCTCATGAATTTATTTTAAGATCATAGGTATGTTATTGATATCTTCAGTGTTGAATTCAGGCATTTTTCTCCGAGAGGGATTTCTGTGGCTCCTGGGGGCATATTATAGAGTTCCGAGGGGGGGGGGGAATTGCACTTTTTGACCATTAAATCATAAAATCCGAAATCTTCAGAGGGGGTGGCCATTTCAATGCTCCGGGAGAGAGGAATGTCCCCCCCCCCTCCCACGGCTATCTCCTGAATTCAACACTGGATGCCTTACAGAATTAAACAAATAAACAAGTACCTGAATTTAGAATAAGTTAAAAACTACTTAAAAAGCAGTCTACAAAAATTGAGTTTTCATTAAGATAATATCTAAGTTAGAAATTTCTGGCACATCAAAATATTTTTTTGATTGGGGATATTTTTCTCATAAAAAATAAACTGAGCGAGAAATAAGATAATATGCATTTTATTTCAGGCTACGCAGCTCCTTAAACATGTTATTCGGTTTGATAATCATGCACTGTAAATATATGGACATATCAAATCCCAAATATTAAAAATCACATAAATTTTAGTACTTACCATTGCGAAGTTAGAACTACGTAGAACAATTGTCCAATATTTAACAACATGGCGGACATCTTCTTCATCGAAAATCTCGATTCTGTTCTGTTATCAATCACGTGACGCCACGCCTTTCATACGTCAGCAGAGAGCGAGACTGCGCAGTAAGTCCGGTGAATGTTATTTTCCATCATTTCGGAAACTAATACGATATAAAAAGATTATTTTTATGACTGTAGGAAAACTTTCTGTTGTGATTCGGAAAAAATATTTTATCGGTTGTTTTCCGTATCGTAAAGGAAATTTATCTTTTACGAAACGGAAAAGGGTTGGAAATTTTTTACAGTGTATCACTTCTCGTGATATCATTTCATTTCACAAATAAAAGTTAAGTCTCTTGTAAATTTCGTTAAAAGTTATGTACAAAATTCCATGTTTGAATAGGAATGACATATCCTGTATTTTTGTGTAAATAAATGGATTCCCGATAAATAGAACTGTTTATTGTAGTGTGTCTCGACCATTCCTTAAAGTTTATACGTACAATTTTGAAATGACCTTGAATATAAATTATTATTCAAAACAACACAAATGTCACAAACACATATGCATCATTTAATAAAACTTTACAGCAATAAAAGAATGATAAAATCCTAGCGCTTTCGAGCAACCTTAGCTCGTCATCAGGGTTATAAAACTAACACGCAGACATACACAAAACAAATAGTCTAAAACAAAGTAAAACATCGTTTTCTGTTGAAGAATGGTCAAACCATTACAAACAGGTCACTAGGAGTGGGAAGCATTGGGAGGGATGTGCTAATCTTATTCAGTCTTGAACAATCTGCAAAAGTTTATACCACAATTTAGGGATAGTGTAAGATAACGAATCATTGCATGTCTTATCTTTTCTGGTTAAAATTTCTATGGATCCATTTATTATTGCTTGATGAGTGCTTGAATGAGTGTTGTTTTTTCATAGCTCAAGTTTGTTTTGCTTGAATATAAAGTTAAGTAAAATTTCGGTTGAAGGAGATATGAAAAAAGAGCTACGTATCTAAATAAGCGATATAAGGAAGCGTTATAGAATAAATGTTATTGTATTATTTCAGAAATGTAAGCGCCACCTATCGGTGACAAGTAGTACTAAAACAAAGAAACGCACTAAAACGAATTCTTAAATTCACACATTGATCGCTCGCAAAAATAATTTTAATCGACAGCGTTTACCTGTTATTCCATTTAAAAAACCACCAGTCTTTTTAAAGACTCTATATTTCATAACAATTGAATAAATATCTCACTTCTTAAAAGTGAAAAACTAGAGAAGTGTATACAGTGCTCGGCAAGTTAGTTGTTTAATAACGTCCTTTTATGAAAATGAACTATATTCTACTAAGAAAGTAAAAATATATGTATACGACAAAATAAATAAATAAATAAAGTAAAAATGCGTATATGAAATATTTCAGAGCGGCTAAGGTTTTAAAAAATCTTCCTATTTGTTTTCTTTCTTTTTTTCTTTTTTTTTTTTACTTCAAAACAAATTATATATATTTCCCTAGGATCCAAAATAAAAATAAAAATAATACATTTACAAAAAATAACCAGAATGCCGAGATTGAAATGAATTTTTAATAACGTTTATTTATGAAATGCATTTACCTGAAATATAAATGTGTTCCTGGTAACATTTCTAGCATTACTGCTCATATAATATTAACATTTTCAGAATGTTTATAAAAAAAGACAGAAGTTAAAATAGGAGCATCCTCTTTTGAAATATGACATGCCTTAAAGTAAGCTAAATTTAAGAAGTTGCTTTTATTTGTGAAACCTTTTTGAGTAAAAGTCAAATCTTTCTGTTATTTTGTCTGAAACAGCATTTAATTTTTAACACACATGTGATAAATTTGAATCAAAGTATTATAACAGCATAAATTTTATGGTATTATTATGTTTACAGAATCTAGTATACTGTTCTCGTCAAAAAATATTCTTTTATGCTAAATTCAAAAATATATTAATTTAAATAGTGCTTTTACACTTCATAGCTGTATCCCAGCTTCAATTGGTTAGAAATGCACGAAATTTTATGAGAGCTGTTGAACGGTGTTTTTGCTTTATTCACTGGTCACTATAAACCCGAGTTAATTCTAAAAAACACACTATACTTCAGAATAGTTGGTGTGTAAAAGTACTATTTAAATTAACACATTTTTTAATTTAGTATAAATAAGAGGTAGCGCTGCTATTCTGGTTTTTTTACGATTTCCGTGATAGTTGTATCTCAGCAGCTATTAACTGAAATTTCATCAAATTTCAGATTCAATTAGACCTTGACATAAATTAGTATTGACTGGTTCACTTACAAAAACAAATAATCTTTAAGTTGTTTATCAAAAATTACGTTGATTTCGATTTGGTTTGTTTGCTCAATAAGAAGTGCTGCTACTCTTTTTTTTTTTTTTTTTTTTTTTTTTTTTTTAGTCGTACGATACGATTACGTCACAAAAGCGTACCAGTGACGAAATTTTGTATCTTATTGTTTTGGGGCGCCAGAAAACCATTGGGCTAGGTCACATGATCGAGAAAAATCGATTAGTGAGTCATTCTGGGTCATCATGGGTTAGGGTCAAGCTAATTGTATCTAAAAAACGATTCAAACGATTTTGACTAAATTTTGTATCCTACCATTTTCGGGCACGAGAAGACTATTGGGCTGGGTCACATGTTTGAGAACTTTTGATTAGTGGGTCCTTTTTGGGTCAACGCGGGTCAAGTTAATTTTATCTAAAAAACGGCTCTAACGATTTCGATTAAATTTTGTATCCTACGAGTTTCGGGCACGAGAAAATCATTTGATTAGGTCACATGTCCGAGAAAATTCGATTAGTGGGTCATTTTTGGGTCACTGTGAGTCAAGCTAATTTTATCTAAAAAACGGCGCAGACTATTTAGATTAAATTTTGCATCCTATGGTTTTCGGGCACGAGAAAACTGTTGGGCTAGGTCACTTTTTCCAGAAAATTTGATTAGTGGGTCATTTTGGTCATGGGTCATTATGGGTCAAGCTATTTTTATCTTAAAAAAGGCTCAGAGGATTTGAACTAAATTCTAAATTTAAACTATTTTAATATCCTACAGTTTTAGGAAGCAGAAGACTATTGGGCTAATTCACATGTTTTGGAAATTTTGATTAGTGGGTCATTTTGGTCATGGGTCATTATAGGTCAAGGTATTTTTATTTTAAAAACGGCTCAGACGATTTGAACTAAATTTTGTATGCTACGGTTTTTGGGCACGAGAAGATCATTGGTCTAGGTCACATGCTCAAGAAAATCCGATTAGTGAGTCATTTTTGGGTCACTGTGGATCAAGCTAATTTTATCTAAAAAACGGCTCAGACTATTTTGACGAAATTTTATACCCTACGGGTTTCGGGCACGTGAAGACAATTGGGCTTGGTCACATGTTCGAGAAAATTTGATTAGTGGGTCATTTTGGTCATGGGTCATGATATTTGAACTCAAAGCTAATTTTGGCCGAGCATAGCTCAGTCTTCCCTGCTCGTATAAGCTTATGTGAAGAAAGTAAGAAGTTCTGGTATCATACTCCAAATTATTTTATGAAATAGTCATATTTTTAATACATAATAATAATGATACTCCATGCAGGAATTTCAATAAAAGGAGATATTTTAAGTACATAATATTGTCATGTCGTTTTGAATATTGCCATTCTGATATCGATATATTAACTTGAAATCTCTGATTATCCATGCTTTTTTTAGGGAGAAGGGGGGGGGGGGGTGTAAAATTATTTCAATATCCATGTCTTTTAATAGACGGATTTTTAAATTTCCAGACTTTTGTAAGAGGGATTCGAGCGTTGTATACCTTTCTGTATCAGAACTTGTTGAACTCTCCTTCGTTACATGGTGAAATAACAAAAATATAAATTTCGATTTAAAGGTACGCCAGTCTAAAAGTTTGGAAACCCCTGATCTAAATCATTCTCTTTCAACTTAACAACTACATTTTAAGTTTTAATTTTAACTATTTTTTTATGTTCAATAAAAACAGCTTTTTAAACAACTCTAATTTTGTACAGATTCATATTTAAAAGAAAAATTATTTGTGCATAACACTTTCAAATATTTACGCATGTTGTTTGATTATTCCGTCTAATTCATATCAATTTGAAATTTTAATCGTTGTCGTGGATAACTAAAAACATTATTCCGTGTAATTCATATCAATTTGAAACTTTAATCGTTGTTGTGGATAACTAAAAAAAGTTTACGATTTATGAATTTTGATAACTTACACTCTTACAAACGTAGCACGGCTAGTAAATGCCAATGTAAAAATTTTAATGCTGTTTATTCTTATATTAAAGAAATAATAAATAAATAAATGAATAAATAAAACCCCCACTTCATCTTACCTCTTTTTTTTAATCTCTTTATGAAAGAAGAAACAATGTCGAGTAATATCAGCCTTTAAAGTAATTTAGAGAGTGCCAGAATTTAACAAAAGAAGACCGAAAAAGAACTAAAAAACATTTGTATGTGTAAAACCAAATACACTAATTAGAATTAATTGAACTTGCTTGTAACTATGTTTTTTTGTTGTTTAATTTTACGTACTAATCGGTGTCTAATTAAATTGTTAGTTTTTTCTGGTTGTTTTTCGTTAGCAAATTTATAAACTTTTCTGAATTATTTACAGTTAAAACATAAAGAAAATTAAATTTTATAATTGGATATTTATGCTATATATATATATATATTTTTTTTTTTAAAGATATTTTATCGATTTTACTTTAGGTTATTTTAAGCATTTAAGATTAAAAGTCGTATGCTAACATATTCATAGAAACATTATGTATGTTAACAGATGTCACAGTCACAACGTAAGTAAAATGTGACTTCTTTAATTAATCATAAAAGTGACTCAATAGTAACCGTCATATGGTGACACGCTTATGAAGTCGGTATGACAGTTACTTTATGGTGACTCATTCCATGACATCACATGAACGCACATTCACTTCGCAATTAAGAAAGGTTTAAAAGCACTAGTTAAGCAATATTGTAATAAAATAGAGACCTGTTGGAATATTTGCCCCAATGTACTAAAAAAGCCTCGCGGTCAAGTCACCTGTTGATTGGTGCCTTGCACCGTTTCGTTGAGGGAGTTGGAGGATTGCACGGCTAAATCCACAATTAGTTTCTGCCGTCGTATCTATAAAATATAGCTGTCCGTACGAAAAACCTTCACCATTATGGAAAATCAAATCTGAAATGCATCGGTGAATTTGACCTTGTATTTTAAGGCAATATGGACCTTTACCTGGGATTTTCTTCCGTGTTTCTGAAAACGATACAAACGCCATTGCACTATTATATTTTCTAATTTGTTGGACAAAATTTGGGCTATTAAGGACCCTTTTAGATCATTTACAATAGTATTTGGTAAAGAAATCAAACGTTATTGCAACACGAATTAAAATGTTCTCTAGTCCCATCACTACTGAAAATACAGTACATTACAATGATAGCAGAAATTATCCAGTGCACCTAAATATTGTTCAGGTGATTCGTTTGTTAGTTCTTGAACGCCGGCTCTCTCAGTTTGGCGCCATGTGTGGCTCTAGAAGTTTAAATACAATCTCACTCTACCTTCCGTTATACTTCGTAATACACGTTCTTTTCTGGCAGGTCTACCACTGTTTTTCATCTTGGATTCCAGCAGAGTATATACAGTCAAAAATGTAGCAGTAGTAAGTAAAAGTGTAGCAACAGAGAACAGGAAGTAATAGCAATTATTTGTACATGAAGAGCATGTTTAAATTAGGAAGCAAAAACGGAGAAGTGCCGGAGTTTCGTTCGGAAAGAGATTTATTTAGAACAGAATGCTCCATCTAGTGGTGGAAGCTGGAACTAAAAATTTTTGTAGCGTGTGCGTAGCATGTCTGCTATATATGGTATCGTAGGCAGCGGGGACACGTGTCGGAAAATTTGCTTAGGACAGAATGCATCCCCTGGCAGTGGAACTAAAAGATTTTTCTGCGCGTACACCGAAAATGGCTATTTTTTTCTGAAAACGCAAAAGAAATATTTATATTATGATTTCCAAACATTTTTAATTATTGCGTAGAGGTGATTACATTTGACTACCACTATTTCCGAATAAAATCTTCACCTTATTACATCGCAGAATTGTACATTTAAATAAGGTGAAACTTACAATTCGCAAATAGTGGTGTCCAAAAGTATACTCCTCACGAGATAAAAAATATAGTTCCTACATTTTAGTACTATACATTTCGAACAGCAATTTTTACCACGTTTATTCGCTGAAATTCTGTCATTCAATAAGGACAAAATTTCAATTCGGAAAGAATTATACTAAACTAAAAAACCGGGCAAGCCCTTCGCATAATTACCATACCTGCACTCTACTCACCTTGTTGCAGTGACTTCGATATGATTCATCATCCATGATAATATAATCTCATTTTCGTCGAAGTGCTATTATGGATCCTTTGAAATATTTTCAATAGTAATTAGACTTGTGGACTGTTGATTACTTAAATATATTGCTCTGTATTAGGGATTTTCGGCGGAAATATTAAACATCCTGTGAGGATTTTTCACGAATTACTTTTAATCATATAAATTCTTCCAAATGTATGTTGAAATTTAGCAACAAATTCTGGTTCTGGTGTTAAAAATCTGTTCATAACTAAACAATTTTGGACCTTTTTGGAAATCACTGACTTAAGATACATTAAGTTTCTCTGGAACTATAAAAAAAAAATTAATTCCTACAAAATTCATTTTTCTAAAATTAATAAAATCTGAAAATTTTAAATATCATTAATAATAATAATATGCATTAAATGACCTTCAGGTCTATATATTTTAATTTAAATACACTCTATCCACCAATAAATTCTAATGACTTATTAATTCTGATGAATTAAAAGTGTTTTCTAACTAAACTAGGCTAAGAAATATAATATAAAGTTACGAATTTAATTTCATCGTCATTAGTTGATTCTAATCTTTCCTGCATTTGTCAAAACCTCACTCGCGGAAATGAAAAATACTGATGTAATTGCTTTTAAATTCAAAACTCAGGAAATAATCATTCGGAGATGTAGATTTGTCAGCTTCATTTTCATCCATTGTCACTTTTAACGGATCCATGTAATCAAGGACTGTGTTGAGAGGTGATTGTAATTAAAGAGTGAAACGAATTTATTTTAAGATGTCTTTTATCCGTTTATTAGAACTGGAACAATTTATTAAATTTGCTGAAAATAAATCTTCAATTTTCTTCTCATTTCATCCCTTCTTACGAAAATTAGTTTTTCCATCCTGAAAAGCGAAAGTTTGAAATTTAATATAATTTTTATTACAACCGTATAAAAATAAAATAAGATTTCATTAAACTTTTTGAAGTCGTTATTTTGTGCTTTAAAATTTGATTAACAAATGATTCAATAGACGAGATTCAATGTAACGAAAATGAATATTTATTTGCTTGTTTTGCTGATTAAATGCTATACGTTTTTTGCAGACGAATCAGTTTGTTACTAAAAGGGCTTGACTAAACTAGGTCGCCAAATACTGGCGATCAAATTTTTTTTTTATCTGGGAATCAAGTTATTTAATACGGCCTTTTTTTTTTTTTTTGGTAAAACAAGATTTTTTCTCTCCCTCCTTCCCCCCACCCCCCCAAAAAACCCCTTAGAAACTATATTCGAATATTCGAACTAAAAGTATTTTTAACATTTATTTTTAATTTGACAAAAATAAGTTCATTAAACGCAAATTTTAAAATAATAAAATCAAAATTTTGTTAGACTTTGACAGAAAAATATGCAAAAACTTGTTTTCCTGCTTCACTATTCTATCAATGCCCTCCTCAACAGATATAGATTTTCACAGTATTGCTTTTTTTTTCTTTTTGTTAGAGAGTTATAATATTGATAACTTTCATTAGAAAACTTAGTTTATATTATCTTTCTAAATTATATACCATTCTAAACTGCTATATAATTAATAATTCTAAGCTATGCTTCTTATTATGTTTTCTCAATCAATAAAATAATTTTGTGCTTTCTGAAAATAAATGATGGGGGAAGACGGGAGGTAAATATTTTTTGCTGTCTGCCAGATTTTATCAAATTTGTAAAGTCTTGTACCAGACTATTGTCTCTTGTAATAATAGTTTGTTTAGAGACAGAAAATTATAAGCTTAAATTTTTGTGCATCAATAAATCGTCACCCCAATTTTTCTTATGGCACAAATCTCTATTTATAGAGACACCAAAATGAAATTGTTTAATTTGCTCGGCAATATTTTTGTTATTCTGAACTTCTATGTATTACATTTACATAACCGGAGTTTCTTTACTTTACATCAATAAATCAGTAACATTTTAAATTGGAATTAAGTAGAGTTTACTTTAAGTTTAAGATATTGCTTTTCTATCATTAGTTTTCGGAAGAAATGTTAAAATTCCTTCCGGAATTTTTCTTGGAACATTTTTAGGCTAAAGACTCTGGCAATTGTCTCGTGAAAATTAGTAATAAAGTTTGTTTGTTTCGTTTTAAAATTTATTGATATCTATATGGCTTCACTTAAAAAAATAAAGCCATTAAATTAAAATGTAATAACTTTTTTATAGACCAAAGATCAATACAAATATATGTTCTTTAAGACTAAAAATTTTGGCTTAAAATGAGATGACAAATTATATAATTTCGAATTATAGTTTCCGTCATAGATAACGAAATAAATCTTTTTTTAAAAAATTTATCTTTAAATACACGGACGGCTTGTACGTACTGTATGTGCCAATGCATTTTGTATCCTAAATATCAACTTTTGATGCTAAAGAAGAATAGTGTCTAATGCCTAGTAATAGTATAAAAATAATAGACATCCCATTTATATAAAAATATAACTAAGGAAGAAACTATATTAAATTACACAAATAACATGGGTAGAGTATTCAACACGCCAGTGATGACTTACCAATAAAAATGATGAAACAGAGCAGAAACAATTGGGAACTTCAACTTTAAACACTGCTTGAACATTGAAGGGTCTTGAGAAAGAGGATAAATGAAGTGCAGATGTTAATCGCGTAATTATTTTAGAATGCGAAACTGTTTTTTGTTCACTCAGTGGTGCATTTATTACTCAATCCATACCTTTAAAGGTTAATGAAACCCGAGAAATTTCAATATCACTGTTAATAATAATATGCATTAACTCGATGAAACGACTTTCATTTCTTATATAAAGGGTGAGCATAAACTATTGAGCGCATTTCAGAGTTCGATAAAACCAAAACAAAGTAATGTAGCAACCGCTTTTGTCGTTTAAATGAAAGAGCTGTTTAAACAGTTTGTTTTAAAACTTCGCCGTGCGTATTCTTGACGAAACTGACAAAGAAAAAACTCTTTCTTATAGAAAGTCATCTTCTCGGATTAAGCAACGTTTCACGTTCGCGGTTATTTCAACCATCATAATTGTCGTGTGTGGAGGGTCAGAAAAACCTTATGTAGTAAAAGAACACCAACTTGATAGTCCAAAGATTAACGCTGGTGTGGATTGGCCGTGGATGAAGTGATAGGGCTATTTCTTTTCCATGAGCCCACGGTCAGCAGTTGTGTGTATCTCGACATGTTACAGTGTTACAGTGTTACGCTGTGCCTCAGATGGAACATTGTCAGCCACAAGTTTACTTCCAGAAAGATGGGGCACCACGACATTGGGGTACCACTGTAAGAGACTACCTCTAGGAAACATTTCCCCAACGATGGATTGGTCGAGGTGGACCGATTTCTTGGCTTTCACGATCACCCGACGTAATACCCCTTGATTTTTTTCTTTGGGGATTTGTGAAAGGCCCGGTGTACTCAATAAACATTTGTGATATTGATAAAACGACGAATCACTGAGGTTATTAGAGGAATAACGGCTGAGATGCTCCGCAATGTTTGGCGTGAAATTGACTACAGACTTGATATTTTACGTGCGACAAATGGAACTCATGTAGAACTTATTCAATGCGTTACATAAAACTTTTAAATTCAGCTTGTCAATAAAACATAAAACATGTAAGTACAATACTTTCTTTTTGTTTTTTGGAACTCTGAAATGCACTCAATAATTTATGCTCACTCTGTATTTTAATTTAAATACACTCCATCGAATTAAAAATAGTATCTAACTAAAGTAGGCTAAGAAATAAAATAGTATAAAGTAGTTACAAAATTTCAATAACACTGTTAATAATAACATGCATCAACTCGATCGAAACGACTTTCATCTCTATATATTTTAATTAAAATTCGCTTCATCGAATTAAATATAGTTTGCAGCTAAAGCAGGCTAAGAAATAAAATATAAAGTTACGAAATTAATTTCCTTGTCATTAGTGAATTCTAATCTTTCCTGGATTTGTCAAAATCGCACACACGGAAATGAAAAATATTGATGTAATTGCTTTTAAATTCAAAACTCGGGAAATAATCTTTCGGAGATGGCGATTTGTCAGCTTAATTTTCATCCATTGTCACTTTAAACGTATCCAAGTAATCAAAGACTGTACTGAAAGGTGGGTTTAATTAAGGAGTAAAACGGATTCATTTTAAGCTGTTATTTAATCGTTTATTAGAAACTGAACAATATATCCAGTTTATTGGAAATAAAACTTCAATTTTCTTCTAATTTTTTTCTCTTCTTACGAAAATGCGTTTCTTTCGTCATGAAAGTTTGAAATTTAATATAAGTTTTTGCCGCTTCGAAATAAAATGAAATCTTTTTGTTACAACTTATAGTCATTATATCATACTTTATATTTTATTAAAAATTATTGAATAGTCATATGTAAAGAAAAAGAATATTTAATTGTTTTAATACAGGACACTTTTTTCTTGTAGTTGTTTTGCACATGTGAATTAAACTGTGAGTGAGATTAACGCATTGTAATACAGTCATAATTAAATGGCAGGGAAATCCGAAAAGTTACGTTACGAAAATTATGTAATAAAATATTTATAAATACTAGTGATGGGCATAACGATTATTTTGATCATTCGAATGAATCATTCGGGAATGCGCAGAAGCATATCTGTAAAACTTCATTTTTTGTCATTGAATTACTACCAGAAATTTTGAAAAAAAAAAAAAAGAAGTTTCTGATTTTAATTAGAATTAGATTGGATGCCAGATAAAAATTAACAATGTGTTTCGTTTCCGAAACACACATCAAAATAATCGTTATACCCATCACTAATAAATATTGCTTTCCTAAAATTTAGATGCAGAAATCCGAAATTTTATAAATCTCATAATACTGAGCAAACAGATTGCAGTGAACGGAAAAATACGAAGAGCTAAATTATTTTTGTTTGATAATATGAAATGTTGAAGTTCAAACTTACAGAATTACGTGTATCACGTGTCCATATAGTTTACTTCAAAATAGATACATATTCCACTTATGAACTGGAAACTGAACTACGTGAATTTATGCAGAGTATTGCAGCCTGAGCTCATCGTGTGAATTATATGCCAAAATAATATATACAATGAGTGGCTAAAAAATTAGAGACACCTTCTAATAACTAGTTGGTTCATCTTTAGCTCTGATCACATCCGATATTCTTCTTGCCATGGACTCATCAACTTGTTGATACTGTTGCTGACATGTTAGCCCATGCTGACATAATGGCAGCTGTAAGTTGCAACAGATTGGATGGTGGCGTTTCCAAGCTTTGAAGTGCTCTTTAGACTTCGTCCCACAAATACTCGATAGGGTTGAGGTCAGAAGACTGAGCTGGCCATAGACGCAGGTTAAACTCTGATTGATGCTCCTAAAACTAATTTAAGACCGATAGAGCACGGTAGCAAGCTGCATTGTCTTGTGTAAGTGACCATCTCCATACGCGAACATTATAGCCATAAACTGCTACACGTGATCGGCAACGATGTCGTGATAATCTGTGCTGTTCAGAGTTGTGTTCACAGATATCAAGAGTCCCAGTGTACTCCAGAAAACCATTCTTCACCTCATACTTCCACTGCCATCAGCTTGAAGAGTTGTCATTTGGCAAGAGATATCCATGAATTCGTGCTGTTTGCGCCATATTCTGATCCTGACATGTGCATGACTGAGCAGAAAATCAGATTCATCGGACCAGGCTACTTTTGTTCAGTCTGCAAGTGACCAGTTTCGTCGTTCCTATGCCCACATCAGGCGCCTTTTTCTATTTTTCTGTGATACCAAAGGCACTCTTGATGATCTCCTGCTACTAAAGCCCATCTTTTGTAAAGTCCATCTTGTTGTGCATTGGGATATGCTTTGTGATACATCTGCATTGATTTCAGCTGTAATTTGTCGTGTTGTTGCCCTTCTGTGGCTGCAGACTATGCGTGCTACTCGCCTTTCACCTCTCCCTTTCACCAGCCTTTTTAGATCAGAATGGGCTTTATCACGTGAATTTTTTTCTCCCAACTGTCACTCTCTAAACACCTAAGATACTGTTGATGCGAGAAATTCCTAAAAGAGTCGTCGTTTCAGAGGCGATGGCACCAGCTCTTCTTGCACCGATGATCATCTCTCGTTCAAAGTGACTTAAATATTTCGTCTTACTCATTTTTACAGTAACTTCCGTAATAACTACGTCGTACGAAACTGAGAGTTCCTTATATAAGCAACTGTGCGTTGCAACAGCATTCTACATCACTTTCGGACTGGTTTACTTTAAAATAAGATATGTCTCTAATTTTTTGGCCACTCAGTCTATGACAACCACAGATTGTCAAATAACCCCAGTGGGTTAAAATAGATTACAAATCACTACAAGTATGCAAGTTCAAATTCGATATTGATCTCTTTTGATTGAGTTGAATACATTTTTGTATGTTACAATATTTTTTCAATTTTATCCAAAATGCATGCAGCTGGTTAATTTAAGAGCCTACACTAGTCACGCGACGACATTCGCAAGTTAATATTAATCTAATGATTGTTTTTTTTTTTTTTTGAAAATTTCTAGTTTGATCTTTAGTGTTTTTAAATGACTCTTTTGCATAGGATGTATGAAGTCGGTGTCTAATGTTATACCGTTGTACTTTTTTAATTTTGCATGTAGTTTCATTTTTCAGGACATTTTCAATTTCAAAAAAACATTGGCTGATTGTTAACAAAATTGAATTTGTTCTTAGAATAAAACTGTGACCAAAAGCGAAAAAGTACAAACATACAACGCTTGACATCGACCTAAAGTAAAACCGAAAATACCGAAAACAAAGTAATATATTATTCTAAGCAGTGTACAATGTTTATGCAGAACATATCTAAAAAATTACTTTAATCAAATCTGAAATATAATTCTTACACATCTAATAATTAATCCCAATCGAGAAGAACTATTTAATCTATATTAATAAAAGAAAGTTTCGCTCTGTGTGTGTGTCCGTGTGTCTGTTGGCGATGGCTTATGGCTAGCAATATCTAGCCCACCTAGAAGTCTGGAAATTTAAGCGTGGATAGTACAAGGTCTGGCCATGTGCACCTGAGCCTCAGAATTTTAATATTTTGGTAATTAGCCTAGATATTAATTATATTATCATTAACCATCGCTTCTAAAATGTCATCTTTTAAATCAAAATGGCGAAAGAAACGGACTGGCGCATTGGATTTGCAACCGGAAATGAACGAATTCGAAATTATTTAACTAATTAGCGAATTTTAAGAAAACTAATTGAGAATTGAACAATCTGAAAATTTCTGAGCATATGTAAAAAAATATTCTGTATCTGACTATGTGATTTTTGAAAAATTCGGTTGATAATTTTTTTTTTAATTTACGCAAAAAACTGCCAAAAATCTGCCGGCGCCATTGAAAACGATCCGAGAAAGTTTCAGACAGGGATCTGCTTTCATTAAAAACTGAACTACAAAGAGATCTGTTTCTCGGGCCGATCCCTCCATTTAGTTTGCGAAAATGAAAGGAAATAATTGCCAATTTTTACTAATGAACAAAAATTTAGGTAACTCATTAAGATATAGATTTGAAATTGATGTCGGGAAGGGGTGTCATCTCCCGGCTATTTTAGCGTAGCATCTTCGTTATGTTCTAATTATCAGAAAAATGTAATTATTTTTTTAATGATCGCGTTAATGTAGGTGACGGTGGTTCTCTTGAACAAATTATTCATTATATTTGCGGGTATGGGGAGGGAGGGGGTTAACGCGTTTCTCTGAGATTGTAATTATCTCGGGCCAGGCAACGCCGGGCGGGTTAGCTAGTAAAGAATAAAGTAAAAATATAATATTACTTTTTAAAAATGTTATTTTCATACATAATTATCCAATTGCATAGAATTAAATTTAAATGTGTGGTAAACTCTCAGCCTCGTTAAATGTCATGTTCCAATATCAATGTTAAGAAGACACGAGGTCTATTACGAGGTATAAATTCGGCTCAGGGGTATTACACTCGCAAAACAATTTCGTCAAGAGATGTAAAAGTTGAGGGAGCAAGTTGTAGGAATACCCCTGTGATTGGAAGAGATTTTTTCTGTTATTTGAAGAAATGTCCATCTTTTGACTGGATAACTTCAGAAAGTTCGCGAATTTTTCATGTTTTCAAGGAAAAAGACATACGTAAAAATTTCATTCCTTATGCGAAAAAGTAATACGCAGCAAATGTAAGAGAAACCCTCTGTGATTTGGCGAAAATGAAACTTTAGCTTGGAGGATCTCGTGTAATTTTTACGTTAGATTGTGAATTTTCTGTAATTTGGTCTGTATGAGCAAATCAAAGTGGAAATTTTTGTGTTTTAATGAAAAAACGGTATACGGAAAAAAACTCATCAACTCGCAGGTATTTTTGTGAGATTTAAAATTTTGGCATTTCTAATTACTACAATCCGCTAGTTAGCGAGGAAAAAGCATTACAAAGTAATTGAATTTAACTAAACAGTTTTTATTGATATTTATATGGTGTAAATTATTTTCGATTTAATAATAAATCACAAACTTTTTAACAGCATGCAAAAAATATATATTTACACCTTAATTTAGTAATTACACAATGGAAGCACGAATTTCTTTCGTAATTTGTTCCAATCTCATGCTTATTATCAAATTGTATTTTATGTTACTTCATCTCTACGTAGCAGAGGAGCCGCCGTATTATTACTTACCCATCATACGTAGTATAGGGTAAGTCTTGAAACTGTTTCAAAAATCGAAAAAAATTTTTTTGACGGATTTACACGTTTTAGACACTGGATATTCCAAAAACATATTTTAAGAAAAAAAAAATTTGCTATCCGTCTGTCTGTGTGTATCTGTGTGTCTGTAAACGCTCTATCTCTCGAACAAATTGAGATAGAGACTTAAAATTTGGTATGTACTTAGTATGTAATAATGAGAAGAAGCCTATTGAATTTTAGTAATCTCGATTACCCGGAGCTATTTTTTTCGGAATCTCGAAATATTCGTTCTGATAAAAGGTATATAAAAATTTTCGAAAATGTTTATTTTAAGGAATGAATATAAAAGACAATAAAAGAACACAAATTTTACATAAAGAATGAAGTCGATCCGATAATTAGTTGCCGAGATATTTGTAACCCTATTTTTCACATTCTTGGATTTTTCGTTCAAATTTCAATTCAAACATATATTTTAATTGGAAATGAGACGCTTAGTCCGACGCAGTAAACTGTTAGTTAATATGATTATTATTTTTGGAGTTATAAGTATGTTTATTTTAAGTAATTCAGTAATAGAGCATTTAAAGTTTATGACGTCTAAAGCCACGATTTTATTCGAATTGCAATTCATTTTATACATAGTTTACACATGTTTTATTTTCATATTTTATATTATGCATATCCATGATGGGTAAGTATTACGTTGGCCACCAACGACCAGTTTTCTTTCACGTTTATCTAAAAAATTATGGATATTTTTTTTTTTTGAAGAGTGTGTGTGGGGGGAGGGAATACTTCATTTTTCTCTTCATTTGTAATTGCTGACAAATGGAAAGGATAATTTAGAAACGCAAGATGATACAGATTTTAGAAATATCATTTAGAAAATTATTTATCTACCATCAAAACTGCGTAGACATTTTTTAATTTGCAGAACGTACTATACCTGCCTCCTTGTTTTTTTTTTTGCTTTTTTTACTAAAGCGTATCAAATATAGAAGTGACATTTGGATGATTTACAAAAATAAATTACATTAAATAATTTTTACAATTTTCTAAATATTTGCAACACAAAATGGAGCAAAAATTACCTTTAGCCTGTTTTCTTGATCTGTGTAATCAGTTTTTTAAAACTTTTTAAAAAGGAAATACAAAAAGTACTTTTATTACCGTTCATTTATCCCTTTAACTATTTTGTCGTTAAATGAACACATTCAGAAGTATTTAGTACCTTTTAAATTATGTAATATTTGAAAAATTACACTTTAAATAACTGAGGATTTCGTATACTTTTCATTTAAAAAAAATGAGTAACCTTTGTTTATATAATACTCGTAGTTTTTAAAAGTTTCCATCTTTTGAGGTCGTTTATCAAAGTGACAAGTAAATAATTTTTGAAACAAAGTTTGTTAAAAATAATATGTAAAAAAAAGTGGAACAGTGCCATATATACGTATGATACAAAAATAATATCGAGTAAGTGTGAAAAACTAAAAAAATTATTTATTTCAGAAGATGTATTTCTTACATTGCAGCAGAGAAGATATTTAAGGACAAAAGTTCAGAAAAAAAGCTGTGGAAATTCTAAAATACTGAACTTTTCATTTTCTTTAAATAATAATCTTTAAATTTTAAACTTTCTTAACTTTTTAGGTCTGATTTATTCGTTTAGATAGTTTTTAAAAGGTTTAGGATCAGTAGTAAAACAAGAGTCTTTCTGCTGTGAGATGGATTCTCATCTTTATAAATTCTATTGGAAAAAATATACGGATTTCATGAACATCATATAAGAAATGTCATGATTAAGTTAATGCTAAAGGATATCAAGGTGCGGTCGAAACGTTCAGTGAATGGTCTCATCAAATAAAGGAAACAAGAGTTACAAACAAAATACCTTTACTGGCATTCAAAGTAATCACTATTAGATACACCACACTTCTAATATCGGTTGTACACTGCTGGATACTATCAGCAAACGCTTCTTTCGGAATCGCTAGAAGCACCGCTGTCCCACGTTGTTGGATCGCCGCAATGTCTGCAAAGCTTAGGCCTTTCAGGTCTCCTTAGAGTCGAAGAAACAAGAAGAAGTCTGCAGGTGCCAGATCTGGAGAATATAGAAGTTGTTCAAGAACTGTCACCTTGTGTTTAGCGAGAAAGTTGCTCACGCGGATCGCAGTGTGCGGGCTGGCGTTATCGTTGAGAAGATTCTTCTGTCCACTCACTGCTTCAACACCGTACACTTTCACTAACATTTCATGAGACTCCGTCGCTGTTTTTCTAATTTGAAGCAAAACTTAAAACTTTATGTTCACGCGTTGCTCCATTTCACAATGACATGAGTTCTCACACTGGCTGTGTTACGTTGGTCGCAGCGATCAACTCTGCTTAACTTTAGTGATTTGGACGATACGGGGTACCAGTTGATATGTCTCTCATTGTGTATGAGTGGCGCAACATCCTAACGAGCATAGTTTTTAATGAATGAGACCATTCACCGAACTTTTCGAACGCACCGTGTATACATAGCTTCAGTTTTTTGCGTTGTTCTGCAACTCAAACATTCATCTGAAGTACTGCAATCAAATTTACGTTGGCATAGCTTTCAACCTTTTGTTTTAACAAGTCAAATAAATATGTTTGAACCAGAAATATTTTTTTTTAATGTAATCGGTTTGTATGTGATTTTTATTTGATTTCATTAATAAATAAAATTTGTAAATTATAAAATGTTTATGTGACTTGAAAAACTGAATGCTTACAGCTATAGTTTATAGCCCGCAGATTTATAATTTATTGAGTAATTTACACTATTCAGTGGAATATGTTTTCAGCATTAAGTGTTACACGATAAATTCTAAATTATAACACACAGAGATATTAACATATAACGCATTTTTCACGTGAAAAGAAAGCACTATTACTACAAATACAAATTATTAAAGTAGAAAACATTATATTATCTCTTTTCAATAAAATGTTAGTATTGTAAACTTAAAAGCTGAAATCAACCTAAAATTAGTTGCAATTCTTGACATTTACTGAACATTAGTGAATTGAGGCTAAAATTTGGTTAAACAATTGTACCATTATTTGTACTTTTTTTTCCAATTGACTAATCACGATTCTTTAAGTTATAAATTTTCATATTACTTTTAATGTAATATAAACTATTAATTTTACCAATAACTAACCAGTTAACTTAATTTTATCACTATCTTAAATATACTGAATTTTATTTACTCGTAGAGCGTTTATTTTAAACTAAAACCATTGGAAAGCATTTTTAGATTAATTCAAAATACGAGGGAAAGTCATTAAGTAAATCACAAAGGATAATTAAATAAATAACTTACAATGATATTCACTTCAAAACTATTTTTATTTCTCAACATAATCGCCACCAATATTTATGCACTTATATCACCGTTTTATCAGTACCCCAACACCAGCTGCATAAGATTCTTTGGGTTGCTGTCTCAGCCACATTAGGACTTTAAGTTGAACCTCTTCATCATCTGTAAACATCATCTTGTAACTTCTTCAACATCCACCATACAGTTTCGACTTAGCCCCAAGCGATTTTCATCTGTTTAGTCCACTAAAAAACCATCTTGAAGCAAGATGATGTTCATAGATAATGAAAAGGTTCAACTTGAAGTCCTAATATGGCTAAGACAGCAACCCAAAGAACGTTATGCAGCTGGTGTTGGGGCACTCATAAAACGGTGATATAAGCGCATAAATATTGGTGGAGAATATGTTGAGAAATAAAAATAGTTTTGAAGTGAATATCATTGTAAGTTATTTATTTAATTAGCTTTTGTGACTTATTTAATGATTTTCCCTCGCATTAAAAATGTTTTTCTAAATAAAACAACCGTCCATTGTCCAGCATTAACATTATTTAAATTAACGTATCTTATACTTAGAATGAATAAATTTGTCGTAATTAATTACCCTAAGTTATTGAACTAAAGTTTGAAAACTTTATTAGCATTTAGAGTATTCTTTAGATGCAAGGGTCAATTAATCTTCTAAGGAATAATAAATCAAATGATGGAAGGTTGCCCAAATATCCATTCTTGTTTCGATACGTTGTTAAGTATAAACAATCTCTAATAACACGTAAAAATCGTGAAACACGTAATAAGTATGTGTTCCTCAATCAATATATTTCTGAAATATTATATTATGTTTTTTTCTCTAACAGAACGAGATGTAATATTTTGGGGAAATTACTTACTGCATTTTATTTCAGTTAGCTTATTCTTCAGCTGTAACATAACATTATTTAAAAAAATTTACCTCATATTTAAGATGAGTAAATTTGCCAAAATAAATTTATTCTAAGTTAATGAATGAAACTTTTCAAATGTTAATAGCATCTAAAATTCTTTAATTAAAGAGTCTTTAGAAACGAAATTAAATCAAGTAATGGAAAGTTGTCAAAAATTATATCAAATACAATCTGATTTCTATTACTGAGGGTGCCTTTTCTAACAATTTCTTCTGACATGTAACAGATTCGAATCACATTATAATTATCGCAATAGTAAATGATATTTGTGTGGCATCATATATATATTAGGATTGAATTATTCTAAGAGAATAATGCATAGGATTTTGAAGGAAACAGTCACCTATCTTTAAAATTGCTTATTATTTACTTTTAACATAACTGAAATAAACTTTGTTCATGCTTACAATGAGTAAATTACTCATGATTAATTTATTCCAAGTTATTGAAATAAACTTTTAAAACTTTATCAGCATTTAAAATTCTCTGGTTTAAGTATCAATTAATCTTTAGAGTTGCAATAAGTCAAGTGGTGGAAAGTTGCCAAGATATCTAATCTCATTTGAATACACTACTAAGCATCCCATTTCTGACAATTTCTGGTGACACGCAACAAATTTGTAGTACTTAATGGTAATCACAATAATCGATGATAATCCAGCGATATTATGTGTATGTTATGTTTAAGTCTTTCTAAAATAGAAGGTGTGAGATTTCATACAAAAGGGTAGAGTTTTGTAAGATTTACAATGAAATTTTGAAGCAATTTTTTCGTTTAAAACAGGGTAGTACAATAAACATGCTTATACGAGGGTAAGTCATTAAGTAAGTCACAAAAGATAATTAAATAATAACTTACAATAATATTCACTACAAAACTATTTTTATTTCTCATCATTTTCTCCACCAATATTTATGCACTTATATCACCGTTTAATCAGTGTCCCAACACCAGCTGCAAAAGATTCTTTGGGTTGCTGTCTCACCCACGTTAGGACTTAAAGTTGAACCTTTTCATCATCTGTGAACATCCTCTTGCTTCCAAGATGGTTTTAATGAACAAAACAGATGAAAATCGCTTGTGGCTAAGTCGAAGCTGTATGGTGGATGTTAAAGAAGTTGCAAGATGATGTTCACAGATGATGAAAAGGTTCAACTTGAAGTCCTAATGTGGCTGAGACAGCAACCCAAAGAATCTTATGCAGCTGGTGTTGGGGCACTGATAAAACGGTGATGTAAGGGCATAAATATTGGTGGAGAATATGTTGAGAAATAAAAATAGTTTTGAAGTGAATATCATTGTAAGTTATTATTTAATTATCTTTTGTGACTTACTTAATGACTTACCCTCGTACGTATGCAACGTTTTATACCGGGTGATCCGAAGGTCACAGAAGAAAATAAAAATCAATAATTCGAAAACTATAGACAATAGCGCGATGAGGATCTCCCATAAACTCAGAAAAAGACAGGGACAGGGACACCCAGAACCAAGATCCCTTACAGTAAACTTTATGGGGTGACCATCTTGTTTGGCCAAAACTATTACTAAAAATTCCCGCCAATGGACAGGACCCAGAGAAAATCGAATGGGAGTAACTTCCCATTGTTAACAAATAAAATGATATTTCAAATTTTAATTGCTTAAAAGGCGTATAGCCAACCTAGTGAAAAAAATATCCAAGCCGGGAATCGAACCCGGGTCATCAGTACAGCGCACTGAAGTTCTACCAACTGAGCCACTTGGAACGACACCCAGCCTGGCAATTCTCATTATCACATGTTGGCAAGGCTACAATCGCAGCACAAGATGGAATATTTTTCGTGAGCCACCAACCCTGGGGCAAAAACGAAACTAAAGAGAAACAAGAGAATCCAGCATCATCGCTGCTGGAATAGAAGAACCGAATAAATGTAAAATAGATTTAATAGAAATACTTAAATATAATAACAAAGAAAAAAATGTTTTCCACACTTAATCTTAGTGAAAGAGTATGAAATTTCAAGCTCATTAAAGCAATTCAAATGATCATATATATAAACAAAAATATGCAAATTGTGATTATTAGAATATAAAATACAACAAAGATTTGTTAATTGTATATGTTACATAATTAAGGCATTATTTTTCTTTAAATGTTACGTGAACGAAGTCATTGGTAACAGCTTGTTAATAATACAAGTCAGCAGTGAACTCTTCTTATAAAATATAAGAAATGTTTCCCTAATGCCCTGTGAAGTAACTTTTGCTAACATGCTAAAAGTATCATACTGTGTTTGCACGCAGAACATTTATTATTAGATATAGCCGAATGAAGATTGTACAGACCTGGGAAAGATAAAGTGACCCCCCCCCCTAATACCTCTGCCGCATCGTGTACATAAGCAAATTGTAACAAACTTTAAAAATCTCAAAACTAACACTTATTTTTGACATATTATTTGGTATATTAGTTAATCTTTACCTTCAGATATCAAACAGAAAGTAGTTTAGAAATTTTGCAGGTTTAAAGTTTGGAACTCCTATAGTTAAATTCCTTTTTAATCCTTGCAAAATAGATTGCAATGCGGGTATCTTTCTAAGTGTAACTCAAAACTTACTTGGTAGTATGAACTGTGAATTTGAACTTGCAAATTTGAAGATTTAAGAAATCTATTTCCTTTAAAAAATTTATAGGGCGAAATCCCCAGTTATTGATACCTAACCAGTAACTGACACTTGAGCAAAAATGTAATTAAAATAAGCATTTTGTTGTAAAATTCTGCAAAGTAATGTCATATAGTGGTAAATGAGACACTTATTACTTTCTTCTATCTATAATAGAAGGAAGTATTGTAATCGAAATTTTTTTCGACTTCCGGTTTTCAACAGATTTAAACGTTTTAGGGATCAGAGATTCCGAAAAACGTGTATTTACAAAATATCTGTCTGTCCGTCTGTCTGTCCTCATTGTATCATCGAAAAGTGCATGAAGTTATGCTTCAAAGTGAACCACATTTCTTTTCTATGTTCTTGGCTATGGCAAGCAGGTCCTACTTGAATTTGGAGATATTTCGACAAAAGGGGACGCTTCTATCACGATTTTTGTTCGACTTTCACTATTGTATCATAGAAAAGTGTATGAAGTTATGCAAATAAATGAACAAAATTTTTTTCTATGTTTTTGACTATAGCCTACAGGTCCCAGTTGAATTTGGGGATATTTCGACAAAGGGGGGGCGCGGCGATCGCGATTTTTATTCGATTTTCACTATTGTATCATCGAAAAGTGTATGATGTTATGCAGATAATTAAAACAGATTTTTTTCTATATTTTTGGATATGGCTAGCAGGTCCTACGTGAATTTATTGATACTCCGCCAGAAGGGGGTGTTGTAACAGCCATTTAAACATTTCAAATTCAAAAAGATGTACAAAAAATTAGAAATCTTAAAAGTTTTTTTCGTTAAATTTTTGGCGTTGATACGGAGAATCCGGAGCAATTTTTGTTTTGCTTCTATCTTAAAAAAGGGCTGAGATACAGCGGTTTGAAATTTTAGAGTAGCTGACATTTTCAAACAAGACAGCAGAATTCATCCATAAACGGGTTTAATTTATGAGTTTTAGTTAACATGGTTTCGGCAAATCCTCTTTCATTGTTGTAACCATTGTTCTTATTCTTATATGCTTAACACTATATATTTATATTCGCCAACGTCAAATTCTCGCCAAGCTTGGCGACAGTTGGCTCAGTATTGCCGAATTTGGAGACAATAATAGCTTGCCATAAATGAAGCCAACTTGGCTGTAAAGGACTAATTTGGCGATATTCTCATTCAAATTCAATGTTGATGAGAACTGGGAGTGAATCTTCTTTAACTGGGTTCCACGCATTTTAGCTTCATGTTTTCCAGTAAAGTTAGCTAAAACCAAGGAATAGGGAGGCAATCTGTTCCTGTCGGTACAGGCCATGAGGACTTTTCGTAGTTTAGTATACATCAGTTGTTCGCATCCCTGTAACCCGACGATTCGCAAGCAGCTGACGTACAACAGAATGACGAAAAATATTGATTTTATTGGCGATGTGCTAGCGAATTTTGAAGTTTTAACATGACTGAGATAGAAGAAAGTTTTGGGATTGGCACATCCGACTAGTTTTTATTTTGGAGTCAATTTATTCACCACAAGACGGCCAAGAACATATTCAATGAGGAATAAACTTTTGAGAATACAAAAAGTGCCATTTTGAAGCAACCATCTTATTTCTAAAATTAAGGAAGTGTTTTTCTAATCAATTTGTAATGCAACCATCCTAAACTTTTTCTTAAGGTGGTATTCAAAAAAATATATTTTTCCACGCTCAACAACTCAAATATTTCTGACACATTTTCAGACTTTTTTTTAAAAAATAAAAACATGAAACTTGGCAACGTGGTTTATGAAGAAATTTATAAGTGACATGTGTTTTTATTTTTCGTTCAATTAATTAGAAACTGATTTACAAATAATTATTTTCACAGTACGATAATTTTCTTTTGCTTCCAGCGCTATCACTTCGGGAAATTCGGTTCAAATGTCCACTTTGACAGCATTTTTAAATATATTTTCCCTTTATCAAAAAATTGACCAATACGGACTTTATACAGTTTCTGAATAAGAGAACCTGCCAATTAGATGCAATTTAGAGCAAAAATGAATTTAAAAATAAGTCACAAAATAAGCAGTTTGGATTTGAATACACCCTTAAAGTTATACTTTAAAAATACATATGATATATCAGTGCCATGATTTAGGGTTTATAGTTATTTAATTTAGCTTAATGGGGTGTGTCAGTTATTTGTTTCTAGAAATTTATTTCACCAGTCTCTGACAGAGGTGTTAGTTATCGGTTATATTAAAAAAAAGTTTAAATCTATTATTTGAACTGTTTAAAAATGCATAATAATAAATTAAATTTATCTTGTAGTAAACATAATTAAAATTTAAGTTGTTTTACCAGTGTCTGACAGCAGCTGTCAGTTACTGGTTCATAAATGTCAGTTATTGGATATGTGCATTATTAATAATGCAGTACTAAATATTACTGCTATACTTTCTTACTATATACTCTCCATTACTAATAATGCAGTATAGCTTACTAAATCACACTTTCTATAATACATATTAATGCATTTTGTTTTTATGTTAAAGAATAGAGTTATTTTAAGCACTTTAATCTTTTAAAATAAAGTGTCAGTTACTGGTTCACTTTGTATCAGTTATTGGTGTTCCAAAATAGGGATGGTGTCAGTTACTGGAGTTTTTGACCGTATTTATGAATAAAATTAATTTTTAATAATAAAATGTATAATTTTTCAAAATTTAGCCAACAATATATTTTTTTAATATGTCTCTACTATCCTTTCAAAAACAAAGGCAAGTATAAAATAGATTTAAATTTTTGTAATAGTGATTTGAACAAGAAAGAATCAATAAAGTGTCAGTTACTGGGGGGTTCACCCTAGTTAACATATCTTGATTTTTTTTTTCGAAAATTAATTAAAAAGAAATTTTAATGATTTTTGAAAAAATATTAATTACAACTTATGGTTTTTTAACCGACTTCAATTTCTAGATGCTTCAAATATTCCAAAATTACCGCTCACTCCACTATGTACGTTTTGAATTATGATTAAAATACTGCCTACATTGCATCTGTTTTGCAACGATTACAAATGAATTTAACAGAAATTAATGACTTTTTTTAGAGTTCCAAACTCTAAACTTGCATAATTCGTAAACTACTTAACCTAATGACTTTCCGTTTTGCATCTGAAAGTAGAATTTAACGAAGAATTCAAATAGTATGTTAAAATTATGTGCTATTATTGAATAATTTATGGTTTGTTACATTTTCCACGAAACCCTAAGCAAAATTTAAGTATAGCATTATAGTAATTGTGAGCTTCTTAAGGATATTTATCTAATTATCATTAAAATATTCGTGACCTCCAAAAGATATATATCGTTTTAGATTGAAATAAAATTACGCACAGTAAATTTTAACAATACAAGACAGCAATGAAGTTCTCTCATGTTATATAAGAACTATTTTCCCTAATGCCCTGTGTACTAACTTTTGCAAACATTTTAAAAGTATCATATTGTGTTTGATTTATTATTAAATAATATTAAACATAAATATTTAATTATAAATTAAATATATTACATATATAAAATTCTTATTAAATAATTATTTATTATTAAGTGTAGCCGATTTTATACCTAAACAATATTTAAAAAAAAAAACCTTCCTGTACCAGAATAAGCATTCAAAGTTTCGTATAAAGGATAAGTATGGAAAGTAGATCGTGTACGTTAATGGGAGCTGGTGCACGTTAAATCTGTTCGTGGCTCTAATGTCCTCCAAGTTCTATATAAGCGCTACCTCTGGGGGTGCCAATCCAGATGCAGGTCTCTTACCTGGAATTGGTTCAAAATTAGGAGACTAGTTTCACAGTTATATGGATCATGTGAACTATATAGAAATAAAAAGCTACAAAACAGGGCCTTGGGCCAAACCAACAACAACAACAACAACCCATTGGGCTTATGGTTTAGTCAGTTAACGACAATAGTACTTATTTTAAATTGCAAATTGTTAATTATTTAACAACCTTTCTTGGGCCCAAAGGACGGGTAACCAAGTCAATTAGCACAATAAAAGTAAATTAATTTCAATAATGTAGTTAAAGTATAATTCAGAATAAGTTCAGTTTAAATGTTACTAACATTCTTCTCTTCCAGGTTCCCCTTGTAGTTCCTCGTGCCGCCGGTTGGGACGGGCCAATGGCCGGCCCCAAGTGGTAGCACAAAGGATTTTTTTAGCAGCAGTTTTTTTTATTCATTTTATTTTTGACTGTTCGCCTCTTTATTAGGTGCAAATGGACATTGTCCGCACAAGCTACCGGACCCGCTCCAATGGGACAGTCCACGGAGCCAGTTTTTACCAGGTGGGGTTCGGTAGAAAGGCGCAGTCCCGTCAGCCCCCGCAGCGTTTTCGTCTGCCTTGCTATTCGGCCCCAAAATTTTCCTTGCTGGTATGACTTAGCTATTGGCAAAAATTAAATAAATAAATAAATAAATAAATAAATAATAATAATTTCAGTGGTTTTAATTGTCCTCCCTCAAAATTCTCCCCCCTTTTTCAAGCTAAGTTGAGTACCATAGTTTCGGCACTAAATTGTCCAGTCCCATTCCAACTATCATGACGAGTATGTGGCGTGCGGCAACAGTTCTCAGAATACTAAAACCTAGGAGTGATCAACCCAGTAAAATCCGGACATTATAGGTCAGCCGACCTGTGTTCTTGTCATTGTGAATCGCCCCATGAGGCGATCAGGCGAATTTCGCCCCACTCTCCAGGCACTCAAACCCGTCAAACTGGGTCGAATCCCGGTAGGTAGGGGCCTGGTCAGCGGTCTCCAAGCATTCAAAGTTTCAAAGTATTTTCGGTACTTACGTATTATCCGGATCAGGAGATAGATCACCAAAAATGGTTTTCAATTGCCAATCTTGTTTCTCGTTGCCAATAATGTGTAAAACAGCAATTTAATATTGTTAAATACTTAAAATTGTTTAAAATGGTAAATAATATGAAATGGTAAATAATATAAAATGGTAAATAATATGAAATGGTAAATAATATGAAATGGTAAATAATATAAAATGGTAAATAATATAAAATGAATAAATAAATATAATAAATAATAATAAATAAATAACAAAAAACTGTAAACTATAATAAAAAAATAAACTATAAATTATACAAAAAAAATTACACTATAATAAATACCTAAATTACATACTTGTCAAAAAAATATAGGGGTTACTGTAATTAGTATAATTGGAGCCATGCTTGGCTCAGTTGTATCTGTTCTGGCCCGGATAATACGTAACTACCGTATTTTCTTTTGAAAAAATGAAAAATTGAAAATGTTACCTTTTTCTTTGATCCAGTAGTCAGCAAAACAATAAATTTTCTCTCTTTTTTTTTTTCTTTTTTTTTCACAATATTCCTGCAGCAAGATTTTGATGCCAATGAAGTTTGTCATAGGCAGCATAGTAATTTTTTGCCAAAAGGTCTTCATGGATGCTCTAAATCGCTTTTTAAAATAACAGTTATAAAAGGTTAAATTAATTATAAGAGCGATTTATGTTATCTTACAAATATAAGATTTTTTACAAAACAAGGTCCATTAGGAACCAAAGAACGCCGACATTTTATTGTTTTCTTATCTGTGTTCATGTGAATTTGCATGTATACTTAAAGTCCAACCATTGGGTTGTTCGGAAAGTTCCTTCCGTTTGGGAAAACAAATTTGTACCGGAAATTTTTGCCTGTCAATTTTATTAGACATCAGCTATCGGAATTAAGCTCTAATAATTAAATGATAAAATTTTCCGGTAGGAACTAACTTTCCCAAACGGAAAGAACTTCCCGAACAACCCAATAATTACAGACAACTCTTATTATTGAATAGCGTTTTTCTGAACATAGAATAAAAATATTAACTTTTTAATATTCTGATATTTTTTACATATGACTAAAACATAAAAGAAATCAAAGTCTAAATTTTAGTGGAAAAAAAGTCTTAGTGTAGCGAAAAGCTAATACGAGTTAATAGGTATAGCCATATCATTTAAAACTCTAGAAAAGTGTAACTAACCAAACGATCAACCAACTTTGATGTATAAACTATTTTAACTATTGCCTTCTTGTTTTAAAAATCACATTTCTTATAGCTTAGTGAAGTTACACTCTTACTGCTCCAGTAGTGGGCCACTTGTGAATCAATGGAGGACACCAGTAAACAGACAATATTTTAAAATAAACACTTATCGCTTACAGAAATCTGTAAGAATTTGCCAAAAAAATCGGTTTTGAAGACACTCTAGGAAATAAACTTTTCCACCACCAGGGAAAAAAAACAATTATTCCAAATAGTTTATAGACAGTTAAGAAATAAGGATTTTAGTCAATCAGATTTCTTTCAATCGTTTTTAACACTTTCCAACATAGTTGTAAAGTGTTTATGAATTTGGTCTGTCTGTCTGCCGTATGTGTGCTGTCTGTCGTCTGTCCGTGCTGTACCGCTTAAAATTAAAACGACTTGTTAAAAACAACATTAATTTATTAAGCGAATACTTCACACCACAGCACGGTAATATACATTAAGCAACACATGATTTCTTAGAGTTTTTAAAAGTTTGTGTCAAGTTGCCGGGTTCGCTTCGCGGCTTGCGGATTTCTTTGCTTTGCTGTAAAAATTTCTAATAAAAGAGACGTAAGACCGTCTGCTCTCTGGCAGACCAGAATCACATAAAACAAAAGCCGCCAGGCCTTTGTATATATCACGCTACGGTATTTCATGTAGATCTTAAGATGATAGCACTGTAAACTGATGGAGTAATTTCTGTCTCTATAGTGTCAGTACATGAAATTCCATGTGGTGTTATGGGAATTATAATGTCAAAAGCAGTCATTAACAGAATATGAATAAGGCTCTTTAAAAAGTTTATGAGGTACCATCTGGAAAATGATACTCTTACCTACTTGAAGGAGAGGGATTTTTAAGGAGCCATGTACGCACTTCTTTTATGTTCCAATTAGTCGAGTTTAATATAATTGATAAATGAGTTATGATACTCAAAACCTTACAGTGCTCTAACTCTCATAATTGTACACAGATTGCTGTGCAATCGATATATGATGTTGATGTTTACTGTGGCATGTGCAGTGTTGAAAATGAAGTGTGTAGATGAATTACAGAGACACTCAAAAGAATTCCTTTACATCACGGTCTATCGGGAAAAATCGTTTGTGGTGTATTTTAATGATGCTAGACTTTCTCAAACATATTGTAAATGATATATATCACTGAGACGCACTACAAGATGATTAGTATAAAATATGGTGCACATAGCATTCATCGTGCATTTTTACGGACACTCAAAGGAATAGCGTTGCAATACGGTCAGTAGAAAAAAATCGTTTGCGATGTACATTAATATTACACTATTTCAGACATATTGAAATGGATATACTATAACATTAACGTGCACTAGAAGATGCTTACTATAGAATAAGGTGTGCATAACATTCAGTGTTCCTTTACAGGGACAAACAAAAAATTCCGTTACAGTACTGTCTATGAATAATAATTGCTAGAAGTGTGGTTTCGGTTGTGGTACGCGTTTTAGAATTTAACTTTTTTTTGCATACTAGGGGGCTCTGCCCCCTGCTCGCTACGCTCACCAACCCCCGTTCTGATTTCACAGCCTCTTAAAACCTGGTAATGTATCCTGTTTTAAAAAGATGATGATGATGATATCACGAACTGCGACTTTCTTCTGTAATCGGGTTATAATGCTTTTTCATTTAACTGGTTATAATTCTTTTTCATTTAATTTATCTTTTTTATTTTTAATATTCATGTGTAAACACAATTTTTATGACGTAATTTTCTTTATTTCCTGCTTTCAACACGTGATCATTTAATTATTGTTTTTAGTAGTCTCGCGCAAATACATTTTTTATTTGAGATAAAACATAATCCTTTGCGCTTATTTAGAAATTGGCAACAATATAAAAAAATGACTTTTTCAATAAAAGATTTTTTACTCGATTTTTAAGGATTTTTTGAGTTTTTATTGTCCGACCGTGATAATTTTTTTAATTTCTGAAAGCTTGTTATATTTCGCGTCTGGTGGTATGATTTTCGAATCCGTAGGATGGCTAGAAAAAAAGTAATAACTCCTCAAAAAAGTCCCTAATAAAAAAGCGATTTGAATAACCCGGAATATCTACGCAGAATTTGATTGGTCCATTTCGTTTTTGGCTCAGTTCCAGATTACTTTTTTTTAATATAGAAGGATTACAGGGTATATATAAATTCTAGAGATCTCCTACAGAGCTTCACAAAAGATCTCGAGTACATTTACGTTTACTGGAGTAATTTGCTGTAGGGAAATTTTAAACTGTCTCATGCGTTTCCTAACTGAAATAAGTTATAGAATACTATGTACGAGGGTGAATCAATAAGTAATGCCTCCATTGCTCTAAATTTTATTTCTTTCACAGCTGCTGGACTGTCTATGCTTGATATTATAGAGGTAACCTTACTCTACTTATATAGTATTTTCCTTTGCAGATTAGCAGATTAGAACCATGGATCTGAAGCTAAAAGAAAGAGTCGTCATCGAATTTTTGGCTAAAGAAGGTTGTGCACCGAAGGAAATTAACAGATGGTTGAAGAATTTTTATGGAGCAGCTGCAATGTGCGGCGTTCGGTGAAGAAGTTTGGAAACGGAGAAACAGAAATTACCCATAAAACGAGAAGCGGCCAGCCGACAACATTAGTCACAGATGCAAATCGAGAACGTTCTGATGAGATGATTCGAGGATACAGACGCGTTACAGTTCAGGATGTTGCTGATGCATTGAACGTCTCGTATGGCTCTTCCCAATGATTGCTGACTTAGGATATCACAAAGTTTGTGCTAAGTGGGTACCCGAGGAATTGAATTTTTATAATTGGAGTAGGAGAGTGGAAGTTAGTCAAGACCTCTGGGCGCATTTGAAGCGGAGCAACAGGACTTCTTCAGGAATGTGGTCACTGTAGATAAGACCTAGGTGTACCTGAATGATCCAGAGAGTAAAGTGCAATCCAAAGAATGGCATCACAGTGGTTCCCCACGTTCCAAAAAATTCAAGTGTACCAGATTAGCATAGAATGTTTCCAAAATGGTTTTGATGACTGGATTAATCCATGGTGTAAATACATGCTGACTATGTGAAGCAGTAGTTTTGTGTAAAGGACAGTTCAGTCTATGATCTATAATAACTTTTGTAGTTATATGTTCATCAAGAAAGTGTTTAAGACGCAGGAGGCATTACTTATTGATCCAACTTCGTAGTATATATCCAAACCTATAGATCCTATACAGGTCTGCACAAAATAATTCGGATTCTGTTCCGACTATTGACGGTAATTCCTGGCATCGGGTTTTCAAATGTGTCCGGCGTTTTCCAAATTGTTTACGTAGGCATCATCTTTCACTTTATTAAACGGGGAAGTTTTTTTTATTATCAACTAGCTGACCCGCACGGCGTTGCCCGAGCCCGTGTAATAAACTCAAATCTTTTAAAAAACAAAACTCTGGCCAAGGTCTCCGATGGCTTTGACACCGTATATCGGGCTCGCTCGCACGCTCCGGAAAATCTTTTATTTCCTACTTCCACCACCAGGGAAGCAACCTCTTTCGGAAAGAACCTCTGAGACAGGTCAACGTTGCCTACGGTACTGTATAGTAGGCGTGCAACAAAATTGAGCTAGTTTCGAGAAGATAGGAACATTATAAGCCGAGTTATTGAAATAAGACACAGTTAGAGAAAATAAACATGAGTGGGGTGCCGGGTGAAGGGGATGTTCAAGTGTCCTTCAGAAAATGACTAATTAGGAGGACCACTATGCATCTTTAAAAATTCGTTCGTTTGGTTAAGCTAGAAACTTAATTACAAATTTGGCTTAAACTATTATTCGGAAATAGTGGTAGCCTCTACTCATAAATTAGTTTAATGTTATAAAGGGTGTCTATTAAGTTAATTATACTGTTTGGAATCACTTGCGTTCAAATCGGAAAGATAGTTGCTGAGGTATGGAAACGGGGCATAGTTAGGTAAAAAGCCTTGAAGGAGGGGTCGGGAGGGGGGAGGGGATGTTCAAGTGCCGTTCAGTAAGTGACTAATTAGGAAAACCACTATGCATCTTTAAAAATTCGTTCATTTGGTTAAGGAACTTAAATAGAAATTTGGCTTAAACTCTGTATATAAAACAACAATCAAACGCTACGGGTGAAGCTAAAAATGTAAAAATTGTTAAATGTAATTAGATCCTTACCCCTCGCCATTCCGGCAAATATATAACAAATAATCTGTTTAATAAAGTTTTCTGTATTAATAGTCTCTATCATAATAATATATGTCCTGTTTTAAAAAAAATCTTAAACCTAGATAATTGTAATGATCAAAACCGTGCCTGGAAATGTCTTAAACAGGTGGCGTTTGTGTAATTTGCCGTGAGTAGATGGCGTTACATTAGCTTGGCTGTACGCAGGTAACTCCAATCCATGTTGGCACTATTTCGTTATAAGTCCTTATCTATGCACCGTTACTCTGATTTATTTAATGTCTTCTGAGAAGATATTCTATACAACCAACCAACCGAAGAAAAAAAGCGTATTTTTAATGAGAGTTCTTTGTGCATTTTGATTAATATTTCAGAAAGTAATTAAAATATAAAAATTCTGACGTTCAGGTACACTAGAAGAGGGTTTGGACTACCTAAATCTAAATTTCCAGCCTTCTAGGTGGGCTAGATTTTGCTAGCCATCGCCAACAGACACACACACACACACACACACACAAACACACACACGGAGCGAAACTTTATTTTATTAGTATAGATGTGTTGAAAAGTGTTTAATAATCTATACTTAACGCATGATTTTTCGTCCTTGTTACGGAATGCTTTGGGGACTTGTTTTTAAATTTTAAAACTTATTGGTTCACTACTGGTACATGGTTATCTATAGCTGCATTTACGTTAGTAGATGTTATTACTAAGTGTTTGCTACCATTTACATTTTTATACAATTTTAATTTAAGACAAAGTTAGTAGGGAGTGATTACTTTCTTTTTCAGGACTATACCATTATTTAGCATTATTCTAACTAATTTAGCAATATTCTAAATAAAAATTTTCGTCTATATGAAGCATTAGCCATTTTAACATTATTAAAGTAAACTTCTCTTACATTTATAATAAATAAACCTGCCATACTAAATTATAATAAGTATTATAAATAAACTTTTAAAAATTTAGTAGCATTTAGAGCGTTATGTATTATTAAGGGTCAATTAAACTTTGGAAGCGTAATAAATCAAATGATGGAAAGTTGTCAAAACGTACAATCTCATTTGGATACACTATAAGAAGCTTTATTTTCTGATAATTTCTAATGACATGTAACGATTTTGGATGTACTTATAAAGTATAATAATAACATATGATATTTCTGAAATACCGTATTTATATTATGTTTAACTTTCTCAAAAAGAAGGATGCGTATAATTTTGGATGAAAACTAAACATTCAATAGAAAATGGTAGATATATGTACATTTACAAAAAAAAATTTGGATTTTTTTTTTCGTTAAAAAAAAGTTTACAATAAACATGCTTATTGATGATTTCTGAATTAAACATTTTTGTATTTAATGACCAATACGCAATACTTCCTATATATATTAAAAAATAATCTAGACATCTTAAAGTTTACAAGATAAGATATCGATGAGATTATGTTTGATAATATAATATTCATTTGAACAGTTGTGAATTAAATTCTGGTAACAATGAGCTTTTAGTTTTAACATCAATAAGTTTTTTTTTTTTTTTAGATTGGATGTGTTTTATCAATACAACATATGTGAGAAAGAAAAAATTGCGTTTTTATGGCTGAGCTTCTGTGCTATAAGATAATTAGATAAAATTATTTTTCAAGGTCTGATCGAAAGCGCTCGGCGCGAAATTTCAGAAGTTTTTAAGCTTATAAAAACTATTTTATTATGCAACAACAACTTTTACATTTGTGAAATCTTTTTATATTTGTGACATCAAATGCACCTTTTTATCGTTTTCTTTAATTTTATTTCGATACGTTTTATTATATATGTTTCATCTGTTTAATTACCCCGTCCCTCTTTGTTATTTTGGTGCATGGAATGCGAAACTATTTTTGTGATTTCACAGCCAAATATTTAAGCTTCTTCTTGGAGTGAGCTTAATTATACAATTTAATATTGATCAAATTTCAAATGCGCTCCAGAACGGGAAGTTTTAAGACAACTGTATCCAAACTTTGGACCTCCTTTGGTTTTTTGTTTCCTTGGGCCACATACGCGGAGAAAAATTATTTCGTGCTGCAAGTAAAATGTATTAATATTAATGATTGTTGTTAACAAAAACGTATTGAATTTTTTTCATTATAATATAAATGCTTTTAAAATTATTAAGCACATGAGCCAGACCAGTAGACTCTAAAAACGACATTTTCAAAACTGAGCAAAAAGTACTCAAATCTGAGTATGTCGCATAGTCAAAATGGCTCCGAATCAAAATTACTCAAGTTTGAAACATGTATATACTCATTTCTGAAAATATGCACACACTCAAGAAGAAAACATCATGTGCTCATATTCAAGTATGTCCATGTTTCAAAAATGAGTATGAACCGACTTCTATGCGCTCATTTTGGAGTATTTCTATGTTTCAAAAATGTGTTTGAACTGATTCTAATAATTTTTGAGTATGTCCATGTTTCAAAAATGAGTATGAACTTACCTCTATGGGCTCAGTTTTGAGTATGTCCATGTTTCAATATTCTGAGTATTTCTGGTATTTCAGAATTGAAAACATTGGGCCGTCCTATTTGAAACACAAAGTTTCATAACAAAATGAAAACATCGATGTACTCAGATTTGAAAGTGTCATTTGTCTGAGTGCAGGACTACTTTAAACACTTAATATTGTGAAATTGTGGTGATTCAACTGGGAGGCATGCAAAACGTTTGAATTTGTTTTTGTAATATAAACTAAAGGTCTTAATAACTGTTCAAAGGTACCTTGTACCAAATATTTGAGCATGTGCTCAATTCTAGTTCCAGTACTTTGGATTGTGCGTTTTGACCTCATGAGATTCAAATACATACATCCAGAGAAACCGAACTGCTACAAATTGGCTTTTATCAAAAATATTAAATTCACAAGGCTTCAACAAAACGACAGCTTTATTTTCCAAGCGTCCTTTACATTAGTTTTCCAATTTCTCCGCCATATCATAGGCAGGCGTACTCATTTGGACATGCAGGCTTGTCATAACCTTATATCTGATCAGTATAATACAGGAAATAAATTGGGCGCATTTTTTTTAACAATAAATTTATATTCGTATTATCCTGAAGAACTATTTTCTACAAGTGTATTATGAAACTCACACATGTGAAAAACTATCTTAAAATATTGTATTTTATTAGAATTTTCTATTTTTTGTTGAGTTGGCTTTAAGCTGTTCAAACTCTTTCATATTCAAAATAATCACTTTTGTCTAAATAAATTATCCTAAATTATTTGACTAAACTTATTAGCATTTATTTATTTTTAATTTTACCGGTCATTAATGCATTGGAAATTAAATAAATCACATGATGGAATATTGCCAAAATGCCACTTCTTATTTGGAATTCCTCTAAGCATGCATTTGACACTGTCAGCTTTTCCCGACACATAATGTATTTGAAACAATTAATAACTGTAGCAATAATGGGTGATTATATTTTGCAATACACATATTAAATTTAACTTTTTCTAAGAATGTGTAAGATTTCCAGTCAGTTAAACAGAAGTTTGATAGAAAATTGTAGATTTGCGTGAATTTACAGAAAACCTTTTGGGTTGTTTTTTTCTTTTGGAAAACAAATTTAAAGACCTGTAAAATAAACTTATTGATACAAATGAAAAATTTCATTTATAAACACGTTAAAATTAGTTAATTTACTTGCGGTAAATCTGTACACTGAAGGATTCTAAAATTTAAAATGTAACTATTGAGACAATTAGTGAATTTATATCTAAATTATGTTTAGTAATTTATAAGTGAAAGTTCGCATAAAGCTATCTTTCACTTAAGAAAGTAAAAACGATTAAAAAGAGTAGATTTATTTAAACATACAACAAACATTTAGAGGTTTAAAAAAAACAGCTGCGTAAATTAACGCATGGTTATACAATCGTAATATTGTATTGATTATTATGTTAATAAAAAAGTAGTTTTCCTTGAAAATTTGGTTAATAAATTTCCAACAGAGAAAATTATTCTATTTTGAACTATTCGAAGTACAATATTTTTTTTCTTTACTTATAATACTATCTAAATAATAAGGGTTTTTAATTTTTATAATGAATAGCTTCTGCCGTGATAAACTACTACAAGTTCCTGAATTAAATTTATTAGCTTTATTCTACATTTTAACAGTCTATAATTTTTGGAGACGTAATATATTTAGGATGGAAGTTTGCCAAAATATTCAATCCCACATAGATTTACTCTAAGGTTTCCTATTTAATGAGCATTTACATACGCTGGGCATAGGTATAGTATAATAATGCGTGATTAATAGGTACTGCAATAGTGTGTGACATTTCGCAATCTTCATATTATATTTGGAACTTTCTAAAGAATGGATGGTGTAAGGTTTTTGATACATAAATAAAAGTTTAATAGAAAAAGTAACATTTGCACAAATTTAAAATGAATTTTTAAGGCAACTTAACCGTAATAATATTATCTAAAAATTCAATTCTCGTATATGCGTAACATTTTATCTACTATTTGTGTCTTACGTTACATATGCGGATAACAATATAATGTCTGTGTGAAGGCTTTCAACTCAATAGCATAATACTGAAAATTCTGCTTGGTGATTAGTGGTTCTCGTTAATACAATAGTTGAATAACGAGAAGAAGCTAGTGTCGCCAAATTTTGTATCGAGACCGAAAGGAAACTTTTATACGCAGTGTGGTTCGTTTTATAGATTTTTGTACGCCAAAAGAGATCGAGATTCAATCAAAAACTGTGTATTTTTTATTCAAATCTTTTTATCCTTGTCAACGGAGATATTTCAAATCATTCACTAAGTGTTCCAGTGCCTTTAATATTTTGTGCGCCTATGTCGAGCGTGACTTTACATCGGTTTTTATCATAGAAACCTCTATGTAGTACACGCAATGTTTTAAAATTGCTAATTTAAAAATGCGTTATACTTCATAATGTATTTATCTAACTTATTTGATGATTGAAAAAAAAAACTGTTATTTATTGAAATTATCTTATTTTTGGTTATAAAATAGAAATTCCAATGAGGAATATTTTTTGAAGTAAATAAAAAACAAAACAAAACAACTAAAATACTAAGAAGTTAGTGGTAAAAAAATTGAATAAGAATTTTTAGGAATACAAAAGGATATGATATAGGCCAAAGCTTTCGCCAAGCGAGTATCTGACAACGGGATGCTTTCCTAAAGTCTACTACGAAACAAGAGAACCATCAGCCATTGAACATTGATAATCAGCTGTCAAAGGTTCAAGGCATATCGGGGTGGGACTGAGGGGGAGGGACAGCTGAAAGTAACTGGGGTCCTAAAGAAAGTAACTGGACTAGCGACTGAATTTCGACATTGTCAGCCAGAATTGCATGCATAAAAAATAATATTAATTTCTGCTTTTGATTATGAATAAACCAACTATGTTAATAATTATATTATAATAATAACTATGTTAACTAAACTATGTTAATAATTACATTTTATGTAATTCATTTCTTGGTTAAATTGTAGCAGTCAGTAATGTAAAATTTCATTGCCAAAAGATTGTTCATGTAAATTTTTGGTTTTGGCATCTACTTATTTGGAGAATAAACCTGCAATGACATGTAGAAATTATTAATTTTTTGCAACTCTGATCTAGCTGTTTGCTACTGACCAGGTTTATAAATTGAATTCGGGTTTGGGCCTAATCTATCAAAAACTAATTTTTTCGTTGAAATTGAACGATAACTTTCTAGCGAAAACAGTGAATCTCTTTGCGAGTTTGCTAAATGTATGAATGCTAAAAAAATATATTAGTCTTGTTAGTACAAATTTTAGTGAAAATTAAATAAACGTATTGACATACTTATCTGGCATTGTACAGAGTTAACCCCAGATGGTCTGTGATTGCTTTTGTTTCGGCATAAACCATCATGCAATAATTAGCATGATTCCATAAATTAATTATCCATATTATTAATCAATTAATTATCCATAAATTAATTAACATAATATTAATCAATTAACTATCCATAAATAACTATGTGTTTGCATTGTGAGAAACTTATGTGAAAAACTTCCTTTAAAAAACAAGTTGTTACTATTATGTTAAAATCCTAAGCGGGTAACTGAAGACAAGTCTTATGAAAGCTATGGAAACAAGCTTGTTTCCAAAAAACACACTCGATTGACTAGAAAATACGACGTGTCAAGCTAACGTGACCGGATGTTCTGATTTCAGTTGATGTGCTCCTGAAAACAGTTTAAGACGAGAGTCTGTTGTTTAAAAAGATTTTTCTGCAAAATGCTAAATAATGTATATCTTGTTTTAAAGATTTTTTTTTCTTGTGTGTGTGTTTGTAAATATGTAAATATTTATTGTGCGGAATAGATATGCTTTAAAATTAAATAAAAAGTGTCTTTATTTGTGTGAAGAGTACGTAGTATTTGTATTTATACAGTTTTCTTTACAAAGAAACACGTATGTTGTCTTTTATTTAAAAATAAACGTAGATATTTTTGAGAGGAGTTTTATCGAAAAACTTTACATTTCTCTTCCAATTTGCAGGAAAGGAATTTTCCTTTCATTTATTGCTTAAAAAATTTTCTTCCTCACAACTGCTTTTTTAAATACAAGCAAAATACTATTTATGTTTCTAAATTAATAAAACATTACAGTGTCTTTAATTAATATTAAAGTTAAAGAAAATAATTGCAAGAACTGGCGTGAGTTCTGGAATAATAAGCATCTGGAATTCAGCAGTGAAAAGTTTGATGTTATTTTTAAAGAACATATTAAATTATGTAACTGGAAAATAAAATGGGTTATTTAAATAATTTAAACAAATTGTAGTCCGAATGCTTCAGAAAAGATTTAGTCTAGCACAATCCACTGAATTATGTAAGATACATTTCACAATTATTATTTTTTAGTTTTATATTTACGCAGGAAAAATACATACGGACTGAGATCAATGCCACAAAAGTGTTTTTTAATGTTGTCTTTTACAAATGAATATTATTTAAAAAAATTCGATTTAAAATTTTTTGAAAATTTTAGCTCAGTTGCCATTTATAGTTTATTGTAAATCGAGACATTAGGTATCAAACTGTGTCAAATAAAGTTGATTAACTTCAAGACATTACTGACGAAATTTACAAAGAATTTTTTTCGAGACCTCAACTCAGATGCCTCTAGATTTAGCTGAATCCGACACCCCCTAAACAATAACAGCACTGTTTATATTGATGATAAAGTAATAAGGCCCAGCCGTTGCTGCATGGTTTTATAAAGAAACAGCGGTATTGAGAATGTTCACCTACTTTACATAAGTGACTTCGTTCGTCTGACAGACAATTTGCTTGTATAAAATAACAAATATTTACTTTAAGAAAAAATATTGCAAAAATAAAACAAGTGCCAAAATCTAACTGGATTTCCATCTAATAGTGAAATGTTATCCCTCTCCCTAAAATCTAAAAGAAAACCCACGAGTTGGTACCACTTCTTCAAGAATAGTGTGTTTTTCCATTAAATAGTGATTTCATAAAGTCGTGTTAATTTTTTTTTGTTTCTAAATCGTTATTACAAAAAAATATCTAAAAAGTCCAATCTTCACGAAAGATATTAGTTTTAAATATTTATCTCAGAATCTAAAAACTATTTTCTGGTGACATTCGAGGATTTGTATTTTTCAGTAAGACAAAATTTTTGTAGGCATTGGAAACTCCGAAAGAAGTGAAAAAAATACGCCTCATGGTACAGTGCAAAATATTATGGTAACTTTTCTGATACGTAAGAAACCTTCACAGAGTTTTATTTATTTATATATTTATTTTTTGTATTATTGTAGTTATCTACGATTCTCGAAATTTTCATTTATCTTTAATAGAAAAGCAATCATAAAACTAAGAAACTAGTAAATCTCCTGAATTTTCGAGCAGCAAAGATTATTATTTTAAAAACTTTTCTGTAAACACCAGAAACTTATTGCGTTTAGATTATAATGGTACCTATCCAAATGATTTCTGATAAAAATGGAAATCTTTCAGGAATTCTGGATAATGGCAGAATTACATTGAGATTTCGTAATCATTTGTGCTGTCCAAGATCGCTTTTCTGCAATTTTTTACAATGTAGGTATTTTCAATTAATGAATAATTTATGATGTCAGAACTTATAAATATATTTTATTCTTAATTCATGATACAGTATCAAATAACTAGGTAAAATTACAGAACAAACAACTAGTACAGTTATTGAATTTGCTATAAATGGAGATTATTGATGGATTTATATATTTCGCAATTTACCAGAAAATAGTATTTGCTTATAGAGTTAGAATTTCGTAAAAGAAAACAACATTACCTTTATCAGAATGATGCCAGTAACTTTGTATAAAAGAAATATTAGCACTAGAAAATTTAAAAACATTTCCTCAAAAATTTGACATTTAAAAAGAAGAAGAAAATGTAATTAAATTTTGCAAGAAAAACTTTTAATACAAAATTTAAATTGCTTACAATCAAGTGACGTTTATAATTTGCAAGTGTGATATACACTATATTGCCAAAGGTGATTGGTCACTTGCGATTTTAGACGTTTTGTTAACTATCTAGAAAAATACATGAGGAATTAACCTGAAACTGCAGGCGTGTAAGCAGTATAATATAGGTTATATATTTCCGCGAAGATTTTTTTCACGAAATCCCATAGGGGATGGTCAACAAATTGAAAAAGAACGAATATCTTTTGGATAACCCTGTAAAAACTAATGTAGCAAAGGCGTTAAAACTCGAGATTATTAATAAGTGACTTATTGTGATATAATGTGTTCATTTTTATGAGGATAGCATGTATACTCGTAGAGAAATTAAGGTTTTTATAAAAACAGTCCAAAATTTCTCCTAGTTTTTTGCTTATAATTTGCAGAGTTCTTAATATAAAAAAAAGTTCTTTTCAGAAAATATGACAAACAACATTGTACACAATAATCTGCAATTAGAATTAAAAAATAATAAAAATTGGATGAAAAATGAGCAGGTTTACTAAAAAATGTTTCACTGCGCATGCGCGAATGCAATCAAAATATAATATGCATAATGTATGAGCTAAGTATATAGAGCAACTTTTGTGAAAGTCTCAAAATCATAGCTTGAAATTTTTGAAAATTATCGTTGATAGAATAAGCTCGAAATCCGTTGTTCCCAAAAAGAAGCAAAACGATGAGGGGTTGTATCAAATATCTGTTGATTAGTGCCAAGTTAGCGCACACAATATTGCACGTACATATTTGGATACAACCTCTCATATTTTTGCTTCTTTTTGGGACAACGGATTTCGAGCTTATTCTATCGACGATAATTTTCAGAATTTTCAAGCTATGATTTTGAGACTTTCACAAAAGTTGCTCTATATACTTAGCTAATACATTATGCATATTATATTTTGATTGCATTCGCGCATGCGCAGTGAAACATTTTTTAGTAAACCTGCTCATTTTTCATCCAATTTTTATTATTTTTTTAATTCTGATTGTAGAGTATTGTGTACAATGTTGTTTGTCATTTTATCTGACTAAAACTTTTTTTTATATTAAGAACTCTGCAAATTATAAGCAAAAAACTAGGCGAAATTTGGGACTGTTTTTATAAAAACCTTAATTTCTCTACAAGTATACATGCTATCCTCATAAAAATGAACACAGTATATCACAATAAGCCACTTATTAATAATCTCGAGTTTGAACGTCTTTGCTACATTAGTTTTTACAGGGTTATCCAAAAGATATTCGTTCTTTTTCAATTTGTTGACCGTCCCCTATGGGGTTTCGTGAATAAAATCTTCGAGGAAATATATAACCTATATTATACTGTTTACACGGCTGCAGTTTCAGGTTAATTCCTCATGTATTTTTCTAGATAGTTAACAAAATGTCTAAAATCGCAAGTGACCAATCACCTTTGGCAATATAGTGTAGTTAAGCATGATGAAGTTATGATAAGAAACCGTATAACTTTTCATTAAATATTTCAAAAAGTCTCGAAATTCAATCTGCGGAAAATACGATAAACTCTACATCCTGATAGAAATGTTTGCCATCGTAATTCAAATCATTTAAATAAATCTGAATGCATTTCATAATTTTGAAACTAACTGAAATAAATTGAGAAAACTCCACACTAACAACTGAGACTTCATAAATTATCGTCCCTTGTTGAAAACAGACATATTCTATGTGAAATTTACTGATGTTATAATTGTTCCGTAAACGTGGTGTGGAAAATCACAGAATGCAAACTCCAGTATGAAGCTTGTTCCACTAACGTAAAGTTAGAAATAGATGGTATTATCTGTCAACAGTTTAACTTTCGATTGATGTGGAACTGAGAACAAGCATTAAAGCAAACTCATTTCTAAAAAAATATTAGAGCAGCATCATTGATTAAGTGCGTAAAACTAGAATTGTTTAAAGGTGCCTGTGCTGTGTTTAGAAGCCAGATCGTTACATTTTACAAGTATGAATAATTAAGCTAAGATAACTGAAAATCTGATTGTGCAAACGTTGGAAAAGTGAATTTGTACCGATTCAATTCGATTTGTTACTTGCTGAGCTTTTTATTTGAAATATAAAAAAAATTCAGTTAAATAATCAAGTAGTAGTTGTAATTCGAAAACTATATATCACTGATCCTGACACTTAATTATGTAAATAAACGAGTTTTATTCTATTATTAATGCTTTCATAATGATTGTTCTTTATGAAAGCATCAATGATAGGGTAAAACTTGTTTATTACTTCTTGATACGTGTTGGCGCCACTCTTGGCTTCTAACATCGCTTGGCGATAAATGTAACTCAGAAGTCGTTTTGTTCTTGTTTCGTTCGGTTGTTCCATGGGGAGCTCCGAAAACCAATTCGTCGTAAGTAAATAAAAAAATGGTTCGTTTGTAAACAGTTGAAATTTTTATCGATAGTAGTTTAATTTACAGTCCACTCTAATGTCGTAGTTGACAACATGGTACCGCTCGCGGAGAATAATCAGCCATCATAGGATTATATTTCGTTTTTGTTTAAAGAAAAAAAAAATCGGAACAATGGACGTAAAAGTGTTGAATCGAAGGAGGGGCAATATCAAAGCCCAAATCACGAAGTTAACAAATTTTATAGCCGATGAGGCACAAGAAATAGACTCAGTAGATATTCTGAACAAAATTGAGAATTTGAACAAGTTAGAAGATAAATTAGACGACTTGAAAATGGAGTTCTATAAAATTTTGAAAGATTAAGAAATCGATAAGTGTGATGCTGAATTTGAAGAAATCGAACAAGATCTACAAAATCTCAAGGTAAGATTTAAAAGGCTTATTGATAATTCTAAAACTAAAAATGTTGATAATAATGTTGAAAATAATGGTGTTAATAAAACAAAAAAATTAAATGTCAAATTACCTGAAATTCCATTGCCAAAATTCGATGGTTCGTATGAAAATTGGAATAATTTTAAGACTCAGTTTAATAGTATAATTGATTCAAACGAATTGTTAAGTAATGATCAGAAACTTTTTTATTTGTAATCTTGTGGGGACAGCAAAGCAAATCCAAAGTACTGATGACACATATGAGTCATTATTTGAAGCACTTAAAAAAAGATTTGACAATAAAAGATTAATAGTTAACAGTCATATTAAATCTTTATTAATGTTAGATAATATTTGTACTGATTCAGCTGAAAAATAAAGAATGCTGCTGGATTGTATTTTAAAGCATGTAAGAGCTTTAAAGGTTTTAAATGTCGAAATGAACAATTTTAGTGAAAATTTATTGATTAATATTATTTTGACAAAATTGGATAGAACAACATGTAAAGAATTCGAAATGACATTAACAACGACAGATTTACCCAGATGGGATAACTTTATCGAATTCTTGAAAAATCGTGTTCAAATATTGGAAAACCTTCAAGGAACACAAATAAATTCGCAAAAATTTAAAACCCAGAACAAACAAAAAACTTTTATTCTGAAATCTAATTCATGCCCTGTTTGTAAATTATTACATGCAATTCACCAGTGCCTTGTTTTTCTAAAAATGACTCCAATTCAAAGATTTGATGAAGTAAAAAAGAATAAACTTTGTATAAATTGTTTAAATGATTCGCATATGCTTTCGAAATTCGGTTCAAAATATAATTGTCAGCGGTGTTTTCTCAGACATAACCTATTACTACATCGAGATAAAAATAAATCATTTCAAAATAAAACGTCGTTAAAAAGCCCCGATTCTGAAGTTGACATAGCATTGGCGCCAGACGGACGTTCTGGTAAAGAAAATGATGAAACAAATAAACAAAATGTATCGGAAATATCTCAGAGTTTTTCATCACATAATAATGAAAGTAAAAAAGCAGTTCTTTTGTCTACGGCATATATTTATATTTATAGTCCGATACATAAATGTTTCGTGCAGGTCAGAGGGATCCTGGATAGTGCGAGCCAAGCTAACTATATTACGGAAGAAATAGCCTCCTATTTGGGCTTGAAAAAAGAAAGAATAAATGTTTCCGTTAGTGGATTAGGTGGAAATGCCTTTAATGTTAAAGGGAAGGTTAATACGATAATTCGTAATAAAAATGCTTCATTCTCTTCACCTAGCGAATTTTTTGTTGTTTCGAAAATTACTGATTGTGTACCTTCTTCAAATATTAAAATTGATAAAGCATTGTTACCAAATAGGATTTTGCTAGCTGATCCTACTTTTGACATACCGGGAAAAATTCATTTAATAATTGGGGCAGAACTCTTTTATGAGATAATAAAAGAAGGAAAAAATCGCATTTCACCAAATTTAATATTTCAAAATTCGGTGTTTGGCCTTATTGCTACTGGAACTGTTAAAATCAAGAGTTCTAATTCATATTGTGGATTGACATTTAATTATGAAATTGAGAACATTGAATCTAATCTTAAAAAATTTTGGGAAATAGAAAATATTTCATCTGACCGTTTTCTAAGTAAAGAAGAAGAATTTTGTGAATCTCATTTTCAAAAAACGCACAAACGAGATAATACCGTACGGTTTATTGTCGAAATGCCGATTCAAACTGATCAATTAAATTCATTGGGAAATTCGAGAAATTTAGCAGAAAGGCGTTTACAACAAACAGTAAAGAGATTGGAAAATAATAGTACTATGAAAAAACTTTATTGCGAATTTTTAAACGAATATGAAACATTGGAGCATATGGAAAGAATTTCAGTCGAAGATTCTCGCTCAGTAGTTTATTACATGCCTCATCATGGCATTTTTAAACCAGATAAATCCTCTACAAAATTAAGGGTTGTCTTTAATGCTTCTGCACCTACCACAACCGGAAAAAGCTTGAATGATATTTTGCTTTCCGGTGAAGTTAAGGAAGATCTTTTTGATATTTTGTTAATATTTCGAAAATATAAGATTGCTTTAACTGCGGACATTAAAAAAATGTTTCGGCAGATTTTGATAGATCCTTCTCAAAGGGACCTTCTACGCATTCTTTGGAAGGATTACGAAAATAATTCCACAATTGCCTTTAAATTGAACACGGTCACTTATGGAACTAAATGCGCCCCTTTTTTGGCCATAAGGTGCATCAAACAATTGGCCTTAGATGAGAAGGACAGATTTCCTCTTGCAGCAAAAGCTATTCAGTCTGATAGCTATATGGACGACATCGTGACTGGATCCCCTGATTCAGAGTCGGCAATTGCCCTGAAAAATCAATTAATTGACATATTTCGTTCTTGTGGAATGGCTTTGCACAAATGGAATTCAAATTTGAATGAGCTTTTAAATCATGACGAAATCGAAGATGTCTCCTTTTGCACTAAGTCTGACACTTCAGCTAAGACTCTAGGTATGGTTTGGCAATTCAACAAGGACCAATTTGTGTTTAGAGTTTCAGTGAAAGAGCAAGAATCATACACCAAAAGACAGGTTCTTTCTGTCATAGCAAAATTGTATGATCCTCTTGGGCTCATAGGCCCAATTATTTCCAAGGCCAAGTGTTATCTTCAAAAATTGTGGTTGTGTAAACTAGGATGGGACGAGAACATTCCGGAACCTCTTGCTAGTGATTGGTGTAACTTCGTAAGTCAACTAAAAACTATAGAAAATATAGCAATTAGTCGATACATTTTAACTCCTTCCAAAGAAGCAATATTTGTTCTTGGTTTCACTGACGCTTCCATAACAGCTTATGGTGCTGCAGTTTATATATATTGTTTAAATTCATCCAACTCGACCACATCAAACCTCATTGCAAGCAAATGAAGAGTGTCACCTCTAAGGACCATTTCTGTGCCAAGACTGGAACTATGTTCCTGTTTGCTTCTTTCTCAACTTGTCGCCAAAATTCTCCCTTCCTTACAACTAGACATTCAAGGAGTAATTTTATTCTCAGACTCAACTATAGCATTGGCATGGATAAAAACCTCTGCTCATCTATTAAAAACTTTCATAGCAAATAGAGTCTCAAAGATTCAGTCTCTCACTGAACAATTTTTATGGAAACACATTCCTTCTAGTGATAATCCAGCTGATATAATATCTCGTGGAACATTTCCTCAGGAACTCTCAGATATGGAACTGTGGTGGAAAGGTCCATTATTGACTAATAATATCTTGGACGTGACAGAAAAAGAAGAAAAAACTGACTTTCCAAATGATGATGCTTATTTAAACGAACTTAAAAACTGTAATATTAATTTGCATCTAATTAATCCGGACTTTAATAACTTTCTGAACAATTTTTGTGCCTTAAGTAACAGTTATTTTAAGTTAATTTGTATTTTAGTTTATATTTATAGATTTATTTATAATTGCAAGCACAAAGAAAGGATTGTAGGGCCTATAACAAAAAGGGAATTTTACCAGGCAAAGATTAAATTAGTCAAATTGGTTCAGGTAATGTATTTCACCAGGGAAATGAAGGCACTCAAGAAAGGTGAGAAACTAAAGAATAGTCGAGTAAGTAATTTAAATCCTTTTCTTGATAGGGATGAAATTATTAGGGTTGGTGGTCGTTTAGATCAATCGAATTTATCTTATGATAAAAAACATCAGATTCTTTTACCGAGAGATCATAGGCTTACACTTTTAATTTTCCAGTATTTTCACTTAAAAAATTTGCATGTTGGTGCCCAAACATTGCTTTACTTTGTGAGACAAGAATTCTGGCCCTTAAATGGCAGAAACATAGCTAGAAAAATCGTGCATAATTGCATTGTTTGTTTTAAAACAAACCTAAAATTGCAGAACAAATCATGGCCTCGTTACCTAAAGAAAGGGTAAATATAAACCCCCCTTTTACAAATTCAAGCATTGATTTATGTGGCCCATTTTTTATAAAATACAAAAACCAACGTAAAGGAGTTTTTAGTAAAATTTATGTCGCAATTTTCGTCTGTTTTGCAACTCATGCAATTCATTTAGAAATAATAACAGATTTAACTTCTGAAGCCTTAATAGCTACCTTAAAAAGATTTGTAGCTAGGCGCGGAATTTGTGCCACCATCTTTTCCGATAATGCCTCTAATTTGGTTGGTGCGAATTCAGAATTGAAAAAATTGCATAAAATTGTAAAAAATCAATCCGAGATATTGGCTGCTTACTTATTGGCTAATTCAATTTCTTGGAAATTCCTTCCTCCTAGATCCCCTAATTTTGGTGGCTTGTGGGAGGCGGGAGTAAAATCCTTTAAGCACCATTTAAAAAGAACTTTTGGAGATTTAAAACTAACTTTAGAGGAATTTTTAACTGTCGTTAATCAAATCGAAGGTATTTTAAACAGTAGGCCTCTAATACCTTTATCTTCGGATCCAAACGATTTCGAAACGTTAACCCCAGGACATTTTTTAATAGGCCGCCCTATAAATAGCATCTGTAAACCAAACTTGACTGACCTTGCCAATAATAAACTTTGTCATTGGCAGCAAATTACAAAAATTAATCAATTAATTTGGAAAAAATGGAGTAGAGATTATTTATATAATCTACAACAGCGAACAAAATGGTTATTTGAAAAGGAAAATATAAAAATTGGAACTATGGTCTTATTAAAGGATAGTAATTTGTTCATGTGTACCTGGTCAGTTGGTCGCATTCAAAACGTTATTCATGGGAGCGATGGTAAAATTAGGGTTGTGCTTGTGAAAACCCCAAATGGTATATTCAAACGAGCAATTTCTAATGTTAGTATTTTGCCCATAAATGATCCTTTATTATAATGTAAATATTTATTTTTCTTGTATTTCTTGTGCGTTTATATTTGATTTTTTTTTTTTTTTGCAGTAACTTTGTATTTTAATATTATAATTGAATTGAATTGTATATTTGTATTATTGATTGAACTGAAACTTTTATTATAATTGAAGATTTATTGTTAAAAAAAATTAATTGTTTACAACGAAGGACATTTGTTTAAGATATGTTGCTGAAATAAATATTTCAGTGGTGGCCGGTATGTTGGCGCCACTCTTGGCTTCTAACATCGCTTGGCGATAAATGTAACTCAGAAGTCGTTTTGTTCTTGTTTCGTTCGGTTGTTCCATGGGGAGCTCCGAAAACCAATTCGTCGTAAGTAAATAAAAAAATGGTTCGTTTGTAAACAGTTGAAATTTTTATCGATAGTAGTTTAATTTACAGTCCACTCTAATTTCGTAGTCGTATTCAATACGCTGGCACCAGATAGAGGGAAGCATACTCTATCAGTGTATAAATTGTTTCCTCAGTCTTACAAATGCTTAGAGATCGTATAGACTCTATTAAAAGCAGCGGCTCTCGAATCCTTGCCACCATTATCTTATTTATACACTTATTATGTATCATAATTTTTTACCGAATCTATGTGAGATCACAAGAATCACAGTCACAATGATGAGCAAAATTTGACATCTCCAATTTGCCTCCAAAATGACCGTCAATTGTCGAATCCAATATGAAGTCATCATAGGCAATTTTATATTTATTTGCAGTTTGTCACAGAAGGCAGACCTCGGAGCGGTGTACCGGTAATATCTAAAAACTAGTCGTTGGGGGCCACCGTAATACTTACCCATCATGAATATGCATAATGTAAAATATTAAAATAAAAATGTGTAAACTACTTATAAAATGCATTGCAATTCAAATAAAATCGTGGCTTGATGACGTCATAAACTTTAAAGGCTCGATTACTGAATCGCTTGAAAGAGGTTTTTTCTTATAACTCCAAAAATAATAATCCTATTAACTAGCGGTTTATTGCATCTTATTAAGCGTCAAATTTCCAATTAAAATATATCTTTAAAGTGAAATTTGGATGAAATACAGGGTCATGAAAAATCGGAGACTGTGGCAAATAGGATTCCAAATATCTCGGCAACTAATTATCCGATCGACTTCATGCTTTATGTAAAATTTATGTTTTTTTATTGTCTTTTATATTCATTTCTTAAAATAAACAATTTCGAAAATTTTTATATACCTTTTATCAGAACGGATATTTCGAGAGTCCGAAAAAAATAGTTCCGTTTAATCGAGGTTATTGAAATGAAATAGGCTTCTTCCCATTATTACATACTAAGTACATACCAAATTGCAAGTCTCTATCTCAATTTTTTCGGGAGATAGAGCGTTTACAGACACACAGACACACACACAGACACACACACAGACACACACACAGACACACACACAGACACACACACAGACACACAGACGGACGGCAAATTTTTTTTTCTAAAAATATGTTTTTGGGAATCTCCAGTGTCTGAAACGTGTAAATCCGTCAAAAAAAAATTTCGATTTTCAAAACGATTACAAGACTTACCCTATACTACGTATGATGGGTAAGTAACTATTTTGGCAGTGATTTCTACAATAGTTGCAAGAAAAAACTCTTCATGGAGTGGGTTTCTACGACATATGCAAGAGAAATTTAAACAGAAAATTTTCGTAAGGAAATCGTGGTGGACAAAATTTTGATTTAGTCTCTTTTAATAGAGACCGCTCCGAGGCCTGCAGAAGGGGACTATTCGATATCACTGTGATTGGGACAGTACTTACGTTCCAAATCACGTATAGTACCAAGCTACTCGGTTTGGCCCTCTGTTTGGCGCAAAATTTTGTCTGTTGCTAGTGTTTTAATAATCACTAATCGTGGTGTAAGTATTATTAACTTATAATGGTTAATTATTAGTAATGGTAAATGTTGCGCTGATGAATCGACGTGGCGCCTGTTGACATGTCGCCACTCGCACCACATATTCTGCGGCTCTAATCATTTGATGATATTCATGACACAAAGTTGCATTTTGGTCAAGGCGCATACATATTTTTGTCTTTGTGATGTGTTAGGCAAGGTGCTGTAGTCTACTGACGCCTGAAAAAAATAAAATAAATTTATAAATAAGATATATTTTTAATTACTTTAAATAAAATAAAATCATATATCAATTTATATATTTATAAAATATAAAAAACAAATGAGGCAATACTTTTTTCATTTATCATAAAAAAAAACGTTAAAAATAGCAGAGAATATCAAATTTTTAAAGCTATTCAAAGCTTTTTATATTAGATAAATATACTGCCTAACTTTGTATCCACAAAATATCACATTTTAAAAAAAATTAAATAATTGGATTTTATTCAGGACTTGTCTTTTTATATTATTATTTCACAAAACAACGCTCTACGTTTTACTTTTTCCATTTTCGACACAACGAAAATATATTGAATATTTAAACAAGAAAATCTTCATCTAAACTAAGTAAACAAAACTTGAAACAAAAGTTTTGGGTTAGAAACGTGCGTGCTTCCTATTCAATAATAAGATCATGTTTATTTTCTTTATGTAAAGAAATAGTTTTCTTTCTCCTTTGCGACATCTTAAAAGTGTTCTTATTACCACAACGAAAGTAATAGATTATTTTTTTTATCTGTTTTATCGCTTTTTTTAAATCCTAGCTCAAAAACTGAATTAAATTTTTTATTAAATATTATGAAAAAAAAATATATTTTACATTCCTACGGAGAATTTAACTTTGTTTATGAAAGGTCTTACTTTTTCGTCTTACTTTAGTCTTACTTTTTCGAGATCTATATATTTTTTGACATACGATTAAAATCTAGTAGCAGATCAGTGTTGGTTATGTTGATTGTTAGCAGACCCGCCCTGTGTTGTCCGGGATTACTTTGTAGTTTCAAAGTTTTAACATGTAAATAGTTAATACATATCGTGTGAAAATTAAAGAATGTAGAGAAGTAAAGAACAACAAAAGAAAATTAACTTTCTTTTGAGGTCATAAATCGTTAATAGGACGATCATTATAACAGGGGTCTTCCTTTTGACAGAGCGGTTAATCCTGTCTCATAATTGGTTAAAATAATAATAATCCTTTCTCATAACTGGTATCAGTATAATGGGGAAGGGGGTCCTTCGTTAATAGGGCAAAATAAAAAGAAAATCATATTTCGTTAATACGTTAAATCGTAAAAAAACATGAAACAATACAAATGTAATTGGAACTCACCATAAAAAAATTTTACACATTTAAAACAATTTAAAAGACAACACGTAAAAATGCTTTCGGAGAAAAAAAAGCAAATTTGAAAAATTCAGCACATGCAGACAGTTCAATTACTTGTCATGTTATTTAGAGAGTTCCTGATGGGATTGCGAAATATTCACACTTTGTAACTGCATTTTCGGACTAGTAGAAGTTTATTTTTTCAATTCCCGTTTGTTATAATAGCGATCCAAAAACTGATTTTTGATGATTTATATAAACATTCGAAAAAATTCTATTTCATATTTTTTGAATTTTTTAAAACGGAACCCGAAAGTTCTACCTTACCAGAATTTAAAAGTTAACTTTGGATAGCAGGGATTTAATTGCAAAACCACTTAATTGCAAAGTCCTCTTTTTTTTAAATAGAAAACGCGACTTTTATCTTTTAAATATTGCGAAAAATGAAGAAATCGCTGTACGAATTCCAAAAAAGTTTACTGAAAAGTGGACAATTTACTATATTGGGTTAGAAGAGTGAATTTGGATTGCTTTAACAACTATCTCAAAATTGCCCTCGAACATGGAAAATAAAAAAAAAAAAAAAAAAAAAAAAAAAAAAAAAAAAAAAAACGCTAAAAAATGTCTTAGAAAACAAGGAATTTATCAAAAAATCGAAAATCTGAGCACTGTCTGTCTCAGTAGCTTAAAACACAACCAGGAAATGTCGATTATTAAATACGAATATTAAATAAACAAAATGGCAAAACTCATTCATTAAATTTTGTAAAACATTTTAATTAAATCATATCAAAATGAATAAATATTTAAATTATCATGATTTTGATAAAAACTCTTTTGATAAATTCCGTAACTATACAGTGTCTCAAAATTTTATGTATAGTGAAAATATAATCTAACAGTTAAACAAAAAAAAATTATAAATATTATTCTGCTATACTGAAATAAAAATGTTGTATTCTGTGCAATTTTTAAAAATTGAAGCTGCTCAGCTCAAACTTACAACTTTTTCTTTTCTTTATAGCAATTAATAGGGTTGTTTCATTTTTATTTTGAAACATATTTTCAATTGTAACCACAAATATATTGACTTTAGTTTTTGTAAATTATTGGCAATCTTTATTTATTTGTTAATTAAAAAAATTTTGAGCAATTAGCACAGAGAGTTACTTAGAACCCTGTGTAGAATATTACAGGCATCGTAATTCATATAATTTTCAAAAATGCAAAGAAAAGTATTACTCTACTGAAGAACTCCAAGTTCCCATGAAAAAGAAAATATTTTCTAATAACATTTCATTGATAACATTGTAAAAAAATTATCGAATCAATGGACAGATGCTTGACTCCAGTTGCCGAAACCAGGTTTATACAGTTAAAAACCTGACTGTCCAGCAAAAGGTCAAAATTGTAATATTATTATCTTTGTATATTATTTTTAATTGCTAAAAAAAACGTGATTATTCCAAAATTATATATATATATATATATATATATATATATATATATATATATATATATATATATATATATATATATATATAACCTAAATAAATACATGAATGTAAACCTTGAGAGTATCAACCACTACTAAATGTATTAAAACAGCATTATATACGCAGAATTATATTAATTTAAAAAATGCATGTATTGCTGTGAAACCTGGAGCTTAGTGAACGTATATTAACACGGGCTTGTAAGTGAGGAGGGTAAGGACGTAAAGCTGGCCAATCTAAAACTGGAACGTTTCGCGCGTAAAGTCATTGTTCCAACATGTGAGATACGGATTGAATCACTTTCTTTCTTAAAGCTCCATTCAGAACTGCCGTACCCCCTTGTAAGAAATCGCAAAATGGTAGAAAATGTTTCTCCAGTGTTTATTGATAACTAGCAAGCTACGCCCGCTGCGGTCGGTTTCTACAAATGAACCTTTAATCAAACGAAATATCTCGTTTAATTTGACCTTGTATTTGAAAGCAATCTGTATATTTATCTGGAATATCCTTCAACATTACTGAAAAATGACGCCATTGCGCTATTATATTTTCTGATGTGCAGTCAAAATTTTAGCTGTTATAGACCAACTCTTTTATTTAATCATTTACAGTTAGGATTTGGTAAAGAACGATAAAACTATATGCAATATACTAAAACCATCATTAAAAATTATCGAACTAACAATGCAAACAAATTAACTAACAAAATCCATCCAGCAGAAGTTTTTATAAAGGCTAATCTTTGATAATCGGGTTCATCTGATAATAGAACTTTTCCATATATTTCTAAAACTAACATAGAACGATATGAAATATACTAAAACCATCCTTAAAAAATATGTACTTAACACTGCAAGTCGAAAAAAAATACGCCCAGTAAAACTTTCAAAAAGGCTCATCTTTCGGAATCGGGTTCACCTGCCTATATAACCTTCACACATAACTGTTTGACTAAGAAACGTAGAACAATATGTAGTACACTAAAACCATTCCTGAAATAGCATCTAACTAACAATAACAATAAATTCGTCCAGTAGAACTTTTTAAAAGGGCTAATCTTTCATAATCGGGTTCACCTGATTATAGAACTTTCCCCCATAACTAAGCAAAGTAGAACGATATGTTATACAATAAAACCTTCCCTGAAAAATTATATATCTAACAGTTCAAGCTCTATGAAAATCCATTCAGCAGAACTCAATTTATAAGCAGCCGGAACGAAACTTAATATATATGATAGAAATAAATAGAAGTATATTGCTATTAATATAATTTACATTTGAATAAAAAAAAAGGGTACTTTTCGGTTAGCCGGGCGCCAATGATATATGTACATATATAAATATATATGTATATACATATCTATATATATATATTCATACATACATACATATATATATATATATATATATGTGTGTGTGTAGATATAAGTGTATATAATATGTATGTATATATATGTATATGTGTAGATATATGTGTATATATATGTGTGTGTATATTTACATGTATATACTGGTTGTTGGTAGACATATTTACATCACTGGCGCCCGGCTAACTGAAAAGTACCCCCCCCCCCCCCCAAAAAAAAAAAAAAAAAAAAAAAAACTTTAAAAATGCTGTCGTACACTTGAACAAAAAAAAAAAACTTTTGGCTGAAAATCAAATTGTTTGCGGACAAAAGTAGAATCAAAATCGCCAAAAACAAAAGATAAATCGGCCAAAATTGTTTCAATATCAGTCTTGCACATTGAATAATTTTTTAAGCATTACGAACTTTCTCAATCATGTTTAAATTAAATATTTTCGTTTTATATAATATTATCTCTCATCATAACTGTTGTCTTTCTATTTCTTTTTTTTTTTTAAATAAAATTAGTAACAGTTTTTTCTTTTATTTTTCGAAATATATAGCCATTTCAATTCTTTCTGCAAAAAAAAAAAAAAAAAAAAAAAAAAAAAACACCTTTAGGCTTAAAATAAAATTGTTTAGGGTCAAAAGTAGAATCAAAATCGCTAAAAACAAAAGATAACTCGCCAAATATTGTTTCAATAGAAATCTTCCCATTGAATAATTTTTTAAGCATTACGAACTTTCCCAGTCATGTTTAAGTTAAATATTTTCTTTTTATAATATTATCTCTCATCAAAACTGTTTTTCTTTCTTTCTTTTTTTAAATATAATTAGCAACAGTTTTTTCTTTTATTTTTCGAGATGTTTAGCCTTTTCAATTCTTTCTGCAAGATTAATGATCGCCAAAAAATTAGCAATGGTAACCTTTTCGGACAAAATAACGGAACTTTCTATCATAATTCTATAACTAATATACGTAGAACGTTGTGTTATATACTAAAACCTTCCCTGAAAAATTATCTATCGAACAGTACACGTTTCATCAAAATCCATTCAGCGGAACTCGAGTTATAAAGGAACGGAACGAAATTTCCGTTTGTGTTTTATATATATAGTAGATGTGTTAAATTTTGTTTCTAACGGAGAACGCTAAGGGAGGTTTTGAAATTACAACCTATCGTCCCCCGAAACATCAGAAACCTGCCACCTTTTTGCCAACTAAAGAAAGCACGCAGCTGCCATTGAGGTTTAGAAAATAGCGATTCCAACCCTCATGGCTTATCCAAATCCCATCTGTTTGCATTTTTGTAAATTATGCGAATTACGATGTCTGAAGTATTCCATACAGGGCTCTAAGTCAGGGCGTAATACTGGCCAATCTAAAACGGGAACATTTTGCGCACAAAGTCATTGTTTCATACCATATGAGATACAGATTGAAGCATTTTCTTTTTTAAATATCCACTCAGAACACCCACACCCCCTTCTAAGAAACCGCAAAACGGTATAAAATGTTTATCCAGTGTTTATTGATAATGTGTTAAATTTTGTTTCTAACAGAGAAGGGCCAGGGGCGATTTGCAATTACAACCTATCGACCCCCGAAACCTGCCACCTTTTCAACTACTAAAGAAAGTAGTAGCTGCAGCCACTGAGGTAAAAAAAATAGCGATTCCATAACCATCATGGTTTCCAAATTTCATCTGGTGTACTTTTAAGCCCAATCCATTCTGGGATTTTAGGAACGTCTTGCAACACATTTTCTTTAAAACAGTGTTCTCGAATTCCCCGATGCGACTATGTATTTTGCCTTCCGACATATTCACACCAAAATTATTTTTAGTTAGTTTTGTTCAATTTGTCAAGTTATTTTTACCAAGAAGTGCTTCACTGCAAATCAATGGCCCAACATTATTTAGCCACTACCCACCAAACCATCTGTAAAATCACGATGCTCACCCCCCTCTCCACTCTGTATCTTATATCTCTTACATTTAAAAAAGTTAACTGTATTTACATGGAGGATTCGCAACAGAGCCTTAACAATAACTAGTCATTTCACATTTTTTAGCTTATCCAACAGGTAAATTTTTTGTTCCCTGCCAACTTATACTTCAGTGACATGGTCTGCATTTTCGTCTTCACAAAATGTTTTAAAAAGTCTCTCATATTTGTCATTAAAAGTAAAAGCATTGGAAAATTTTATAATTGATTTTAGTAACATTTTAAGAGTTGGTGGAAAAGTTTTGGGAACTACATTTTTTTTTCTTTGTAGATAACACAATACACATGAAGCATTTCATGATCCTTATCTTTATAAATTTAAAGTAGCCATTTTTTATCATCATAACACATTTCTCTTTTAGCTTGCTTTACCTTTCCTATTATTGTCAGTTGACCGACGTGTATTATCTGATTTTAAAATTTAAAATGTATGTGTCAAGTGTATATTTATATATTGTAGAGGAGGTCAGCACTAGAACCATAGAAAATTATATCTACCCATTTCGTTTTCTAATGCCCATGTGAGATTTATTATTTTTGTAAAGTTGGTGTTGGTAGTACAGTAAACATACTCTAATCCGGTACATTCGGGACTTGAAGCCTGCCGGATTAGGAAATTTTCCAGATTACAGGATGAATGTCGGGAGAAACGTGTAGAAGTTAGAATTAAACAAAAAATGACAGTAAAGTATGTTTTTATTCTTTAAATAGGTTGAACAGAATAATAAATAAAACTCAATAATGTAAAGTACAACATGTGTACATGACTATAAAATGGAAACGTGTATAATTTTTTATGTACTCCGAAAATTCGTCTAAATTATTTTATCATTCGCAGAAATAAAAGAAATATTTGAATCTAGTGATCTATATTCCTTACTTATTATTTGATGACTCATATCAATTTCCGTTTCAAGTTGAGCATTCTTTTCTGAAATGGAAAAAAAATTAATTCTAATGATAAAAATTTATTTTTCCTTATAACAGTATAATTTCGCAAATTATCAACAGAAATGTTTCTTTCTCCCCTCCCCCCCCCCACCTCTCGTGGACTGGGTGACTCAGCTATTTATAAATTACGATTTTCAACCGTTTGTAATGGGTTCTGACGTAATTCCTAATTCTGAAGTTTCATCAGATTATTATAAACATCAGGAGTGATTAAACAGGGAATACTATTATTTCAAGAAAGTCATGCCGGATTATCCAGCATGCCGGACCTTAGGATGCCGGATTAGAGGATTTTTACTGTACCTCGTTTAAATATTTCAAATATTTTTTAGCTTAAATAGTTCAAGACATTACCTAGTAGTCGCCAGCTGCCTCTACCAATGCACAACTCCTACTCAGTCTCTGCTAACTGTCGCGAAAAGGGTCCTTCCCTGGCAGGGCCGGCTTATGTATGATCTGGTGTTCGACCATAGTTTGTATTTTTCTTAAGGGTGATCATCACTTATATTTTCCCTATATTGCTAATGTTATATTTTTAAAATCAATGCTGCGCATTTACTATTGTACGGATTTATTAAAAAAAATTTTTGCAGATAGATATGACTTATTTCTTTGAAATGACACAAATTTTACAAGTGAGATGTAATTACCCTTTTTTTAATTTAAATTTAAAAACTTTCAATTTGTTTCCAATAGATTCCACCAGATGGCTCTACCAGTGCTGTAGATTTTCCGCATAGCTGACAAAACTACTTTTTCTGCTAGTTTTTATATATTTTCTTGTTAATTGTCATCATTATCTTGTTATAAATTTAATAAGGGGTATTTTTTACACGATACTATATAAAATACATCGTTCAACAAGCCTTTTTTGTCTTTTCTGTAGTAATTTTATTCTCATCTGCCATACTTGAAAGAAAAAAAGAAAATTCTTTCAAATTTTTAGCAACCCTAAAGAGTTCCGGTCCGGTGAGTCAAAGCAGGGGTGCGTTGGGAAGAGATCTCAGATATCACTTTTGATTTTTTTTTCTCTACCGTTGCCTTTTAAAGGGAAGGGAACGGGAGGGGGGGATATTGTAAACACTTGTGGTCATTTGGTTTTCTTTCTGTAAAAGGAAATTTTTCTTTGCTTTGTACGAATGTTCATTGAATCTGTGAAAGCGAAACTTATTTTTGCTTTATTTAATGACAGATATTATGTGTGAAAAAAAAAAAAAAAAAGTGAAGACATCTATTTCGGAAATTCTGGTAGATTCTTTGCATTAAAAAAATCCTCTAAATTGGCAATACTACTTCTCACAACGTAATCGTCTTTAGAAAAAGCTTGCGCTCGCATGACATACACAGTTCGTAGCAAAGATTACGTCTTTTTAGGGGGTGTGGGGGAGGGTAGTATATTTTAGTAGAGGTTTATAGAGACTAGGACCAATTTCCTTTCATAATACTCGGACCGGGCTCAGTCTATTCCTTTTTTTCAGCAGATTTGAAACGGGCGGTGAATTCATTCTGTCCGTCTCATGTTGAGGGTTTTTTTTTTTTTTTTTTTTTTTTTTTTTTTTTTTTTTTTTTTGGGGGGGGGGGGGGGTGGGGCAATTTGGATCCGAGTTATAAGTGTTTATGGTTATTGAGCCCTTATATTTGCACTATACTAAAATTTAGGGGTGAGGGTGGTAAATTGGTAATAATGTACAATCGTTAAAAAAGAGAGAGAAAGAGAGAACGTCCTAATACTTTTTATCTTGATATTTACACAGAGTGATGCGAAAGGTACTGACCTACTGCGAATTGTGTATATTTTTTCGAATTTAAATACAATTTTGGGAGAGGAGCCATCTACATATTAAAAATTGTATCGACTTTGAAATAAACATCTTTCCGCCAGCCAACAGACAAACCAACCGTGAAATCCCTGGCTCTGTCAATTTTGTATCAAAGTTCTGATATCGATATTTTAGTGTATTATAAATGGCAATTTGGATCCGAGTTATAAGTGTTTATGGTTATTGAGCCCTTATATTTGCACTATACTAAAATTTAGGGGCTTCTGTTAAAAAAAACCGACGATGTCCCCTGTAAAACTATGTCACTTTGTTCACGCACACAAAATTTGAGCACTCTGTGACAGTTTGATCACGAGTTATAAGAGTTTAAATTTGTCGGGTGCTCAGTATTTGTTTTAAATTTTCTTCATTTCGCCCACTTTCCATTACTTTCATTGCTTCATTTTTTCCATAATATTTTCATTGTTTCATTTTTTAATATGTATTATTTTGAACTATCTGACCCAGACAGCATTGCCCGTACTCATAATAATAACTTTAAATATACCTAAAATCAATGTTGAATATTTAAAATTTTTTTAAACAAAAATCTTTCTAAACGTTCTTAATGCTGGGGACCTTATTGCCTTCTACAGCGCGCATCTTCGAATTGTATGATTTTATATTTCCAAATGAAAATCTATCCAAACAAACTTAGAGCAGGATTGCCACTGCCTTCGGCAGCGTACACCGGGCTGTATTCCGCTCTGCTTTGATTTTATATACTTTATACAAAAGACCGCCGTAGACTCGGCCCACAGCTTGAGTCGGGTCGGGTTGATGCTATTATTTATTTATTTTTATTTATTTATTTTTTTTATGGTAGGATTCGTGTTGATGAAATTATTTTTGTCGCGTGTGAGCTGGATTTCGGGTTGACTTTACAAAGAGATTTCCAGTTGGAATTGTCTAAAAAATTCGTTTCTTTATTTCCATATAAATGAGTGATTTTGCTATTATTCAGTAGATATAAGGATTATTAATAATAATTTAAAATGACGTCTTGTGCAGTTTCAAATTGCTACAATACGTATAAAAATATTAACACAAGATGAGCGTGAACAATAAAACTGTTTAATTGATTAATTGAATCAAAAAAGAAAACATCCAAACCAATTTTCTTTGTCACCAAAAGATTTTAAAATGGTCTAGTCTCAAACACGTTGTCCGATTTGTATAAAACTGAATAATTACAAAGCGACTGTGTCTGTCCGTTTTATATATTTTGATTATTATCATTATCATGTTATAAATTTAATAAGGCGTATCTTTTTACACGATATTACATAAAAAATATCGTTCAACAAGCATTTTTGCTGTTACTGCAGCAATTTTATTCATAGTATACCATGCTAGAAGGACATTCTTCCACATTTCTAAAAATCAGCTTGGTCGACACCACATACTCATACTGTTGGTTGACCCCTGACCAAGGAGATATAAATAGATATTTTATTACCATGCCCCTCCCCACGCTCTGCGCTCCGAAGATTTCAGATTTCCGATATCACTACGTTTGCGCAGGAGAATATCTTCAAAATGGGTAATTTTCTGTTAGCGAAAGTTTTACTTTCTAAAAATAAAGTGAAGAAGGCGATTTTTGTTTGTTTGATTGATTTTTCCTTTCAAATAAATTGGTCGTATAACTTTTCCCTTTAAAAAAAAAAAAAAAATGTTTTTATTCCTTGTTACCTTTAATTGACATTGCATATGTAAACAATTTTTAATTGAAAGAAATTAATGTAAATTTTTGCGTGAAAGAGAATTTAACGTCTAAACAATGTAAATTGCATTAAAAAGTGCCATACTTGAAATTTTCAATTCTATCTCAGGAATGCACCGAATAGTGATTTTGGTAGAATACCAAATATTCGGCACCCAAGTAAACCGAATACCGAATATTCGGTCGGCTGAATATTCCAATGTTCCAGTGTTAAAATATTAAAAGGCTAAATTTAAAAATAGTTTTACCTCATATTTAACACAAATACTGCCTCAATTTTCCTTTTTCCTCTAACTTTTAATTTTATTCCTATTTTTATGAACATTACTTTCTCACAAGTAAACTTAACACTAAAAAAAAAGAAGAAAAAAAAAATCTATGTTTTGAATTATTAAATAAGATTATAATCTTAATACTTGTAAATAACACTTTTAACTTTGGCTCTCTCTAAGAATTAAAATAAATTAATACAAATTTCGTATACTCGAAAACAAACATTTAAAAATCGATTTTTGTTTTTGTAAAACCATAATTGGTTTCTATGAACTAATATCATTTGCTTTTGTTGAATTATTGCTTATAAATAAATAAATAAATAAATTAAAAAAAAAAAACCTTTTTTAAAAAAATCATTATTTTATGTGAATATCGTCATTTCATGAATATCGTCATAACTATTAACTACTATCTTCACCAATTATAATATCTCCATGAATATTGTCATTAATATCGTCTTAAGTGTCACTTTTCCAACAAAATAAACAAGTTGGAAATTGTACGTCAAACGTGACAAATGAGGTGCGTTCGTACTATAGCTAGTTATATAAATATTCAGATCTTGATGATTTTTAATTCTGTGAAATGAATTATATCGTCTGCAGATTAATTTCTGTCATAAAATAAGTATCTCGGTCGCTTGACGATTAAACCTCGGAAGCTCCTCTAACAAGAAAGCACCGATTTTTTTTTCTTTTAATTCAAATTTCTTAATAAATATTTTTATTAATATCTCCTAAAGTTTTGATTCGATTTTAAAAAAATTTGAAATGTCGCGACAAAATTCTGCAAAGATCTCAAATTATATATCTTAATATCTATAATTAATAATCTTATATATATCTTAAATTACAAACCATTCGGTTGGGTAGTTTTTGCGTTGTTATATGCGGACGGACGGACAGACGGACGGACGGACAGACAGACGGACGGACCAAGCGACGACAATAGGTGCTACGTATTTATATAATTACGAACGCACCTAATAATAATAAACTTTTATTTTAGTATGATTTTATTCCTTAATTATCCGAATAAAATTTTTACTTATTGACACTTGGGTTAATCATTAAATTTAGGAATGTTGAAAAGAGATAATAGTTTGAATTTTATATGTTACTTATCCTGTGTGTAAGGAATATATTATTTTTTTTTATAGATATATTTTTCTTTTCTTAAAAAATTATTGCTGATATTTATCAATGAAATTGTAAAATATAACATGTATTATAAATTCTTTGTAGATTATTCAATTGCGTGAAATCTGTAAAATATATTCTGTCTCACTTATTTATCAGCAGCTGCTCTCTTGCATCCTCCAATACTTTTTTCATTCTCGAAAGAAACTGTCATTTATTTCGAGTGAAACTGTAAAGTAAAACCTATGTTATAAATTCCTTGTAGATTTTTTAAATATGTAAACTGTTATCACGTCTTATTTATTTATAATCGACTGCACTTTTCAATCTCCAACACTTTTTTTCATTGCCGAAGGAAATGGACATTTATTTCGAATGAAACTGTAAAGTATAACCAACATTATAAATTATTTGTATAGATTATTCAATTGCGTGAAATGTGCAAAATGTATTATGTCTTATTTAGTTATAAGCAGCTAATCTCTTGAATCCTCCAATACTTTTTTCATTTTGGAAGTTAACGGACATTTATTTCGAATGATACTGTAATATATAACCTATATAAATTCTTTGTAGATTTTTCAATTGCGTAAAATGTGTAAACTGTATCACGTCTTATTTATTTATAACTGGCTGCACTCTTGAATTCTCCAACACTTTTATTTTTCATTTCCGAAGGAAACGGATATGTATTTCGAATGAAACTGTAAAGTATAACCTGCATTATAAATTCTTTTTATAGATTATACAATTGCGTGAATTGTGTAAAATGTATTATGATGTCTCATTTATTTATAAGCAGCTGCTGTCTTGAATCCTCCAATGCTTTTTTCATTCTCAAAAGAAACTGTCATTTATTTCGAATGAAACTGCAAAGTATATCCCATATTATAAATTCTTTGTAGATTTTCCAATTGCGTAAAATGTGTAAACTGTAATGCTTTACTTATTTATAATCGGCTGCTCTTTTGAATCCTTCAATGCAATAGTTTTTATGTATTTTAATCACTAGTTAATAGAGTTTAATTTTTTATCTAATATACACTGTGCATAGTTTTACAGCAATTTTTTTTTTTTTTTAATTAGCTCTACTTGATCTTAATTCCTGTAATGAACATACGTATTTTTTATTCCATTGAATATTTTTTTACACACTGTCACTGCTTTCAATTTTTTTGAAAAATCGATCTTGCACTGAGATTCATATAAAAGTGAAAAAGAAAAAAAATCATGTCCTACATATTCGATAAACGGTAGCTATATGAAATATCCAACAGCTGTTAAATTGTTTTTTAAATATAATTACAGTTATATTTTTCATATATTACTCAATATTCCTCAAACATTTGAATTTGAATTTTGCTTTTTAATCATAAATATAAAATAAACCCGTGCGTCCCGCTTTGTTTTTTATTGTGCTATTTTTTTTTTTATATATAATTATTGTTGAGCATGCTATAATGTAGTATTTTATTTTTGTGGCAACAATGATTAGAGAAAAAAAATCATTTCACTGAAAAAAACAATGCTGATTTAATTTTTAATCAAAAAACATGTTTTAAAGAAATGTGAGTATACTATGTCAGAAGCCGGTTCAAAAACCTTTTGAATGATAGTTCATTCATTTTTGTGCATTTTGTAAATGCATAGAAAAAGGGATGTTGGCAACAGAAACAATACATATAATTAACTAATGTAAAATTTTAAAGCATATGTAAGTACGAGGAAGTCAGAAATTATAACTTATTGTATGATAAAATATGAAAAACTACATAAATAAATTTTTATTCTTAAAATGAAAGCATATATAAAACATTAAAATACATGCAATTTGGTATAATTGCAACTCAAGTAATATATATATATATATATATATATATATATATATATATATATATATATATATATATATATATATATATATATATATATATATATATATATATAATATTAAAAAAAAAAAAATTGGTCTCTTATCACAGTTATTTTGTAATTTATTTTTAGTTTATATAATTCGTGTAATAAATCAAACTGGGCTTTAAATTTTTTATCACTTTAAGGTGATTTTGATGTTCAAAAATAGTAGAAGGAAAACAGCGTAAAGGTTGGCAGCTATGCAAACATCGTAGATGTAGCTTTAACGTGTATCAAATGGTACTGTTAGTATAAATGTATTGTTGCTAGTGATTTTCTGATTCCTTTTTAAGCATAAAAGAATAATACTTGCAAGCATGTTTATTGAAATAATTTGGAATCGAAAAGTTCTTTATTTTCAAATAAAGGAATTACATCTTTAGCTATAAGTGATTATTGTCTGAGGACGGCAATTTGTTCCTTTCCTGCGCTGTCGCGTCCGAAAATTCAGTTTAAAATGACAACTTTGACAGCATTATTTGAAAATATTTTGCCTTTACAGGAAAACGAAAAAAAAAATTATTACATAGTTTCTTAATAAGTTTGTGAATAAAAATTAATTAAAAAATGTGTTAGAAAGTGCACAGCTTAGATTTCAGAACAGCCTTAAATAAATAAAATGTATATGCAAAAAATTTAAGTCAGTAAATAAAAGAAATGCATTATGTAATAAAATTTTATTAAATATATTTACTGTTAATTATCATATATTTAAAATTCTAAATATTTTTTTTTCTGTTTAATTATATTTATCTTACAAAGCTTCGCTTAATCTTAATTATTATTATTTTTTCAATTTCGGTTCAGATTACTGGGTTTCTACTGATATGGGTAAGCAGAAATATTGATGTACAATGCTTTCCCCCGAAATTGAACCATTTGTTTGGATAGCTAAATACATTAGCAATGTAACTCCAAATTTGAGGAAATATAATTAAAACATATCAATATTGCGGAAATTCTTAATCTAGATCATTTAATTTAAAAGCGTTATTTAGCGCAGCTATTTACCTCCTGTAACATTACAAAATCCCTTTTTAATTATAGCTAAACCATGTGTTTCTCTCAATAACATGAGATTACAATTGACTAATCGATAACTATAAAAAAAAATAATAATAAATAAAAACTGGCTTAAACCGCGCTGGAGGTCTGCATGAGCTGAAATTTTCACGCCCGGTCCCGGCCCGAATGAAACCATCTTGTTCCGGAGTCCCCCAGAAAGTAAAGTCCAAAACCAAACCCATCCCCTATACAGATCGGTAGCCAAAAGCTAATCTCTAATCTTCTAACTTACATTTACTTGGCACAGCGTGTCTGTGTTTACCCGGAATCGGCTTCAAACAGGAAGTGACGTTTCCAAGAAAATGGGGCTGCTAGAAAAAGAAGATTTTCGCCCATGTGAAAGTCAGCGCCATCTATTGAGTGAAGGTGATTTCCTTATTATCTGACGCTCCTTTTTAACCTTTTATCCCACCCCTTGTCGTGTTTGACGGCGGGTCCAGCTTCGGCTGTAGATTGTATTTTTTTTCAAGACCTTAATAAAGGGGACCGGGAGGGACACTATGCTCTGCAGAATTGTACTAATCTGAGCGGTCCCTCTTAGGGTATCAAATCAAATCAAGTCAGTTTTAGATATACGCTTTATGTAGTTTCACATGTAAAACGTTTTTCATGAAATTAATTTTTCCTCCATTATTTTTTATTTTACCTAATGCAACCTAATAATTTACTTAATGTCACTTTGTTTAATTTCACCTAATCCAATTCACATATTTTGTAGCTTCATTGAACATATTTTTTTATTTCAGTCTCAAGAGCGGATAACTCTCTCTTTGCAGCACGAAACTGCATGCAATACCGCCTCATTCCCTTTCTGTAATTTTTCTATGAAATAACCTAACGCTACAGCATACTTAGAAATAACCTAACACTATAGATTTTCAATAGTAAAATTTTTTTGCAACAAATTAATTACTCAGGCGTGACATTTTTTCTCATAAATTATCCAAAGCAATTATTTTTTCGTCAATTAATAAATCACAGTTTGAGTAGCTATAAGCTTGTCACATTAATCAAGAAGAAAAGTGCTAGTTTTTCAACTCTCTCGCATAATTTAGTTGTTACAAAAATTGCACTTCCCGTTCCGATTTTTTTTATCTTCATAATGTTTTGTGCTTGACATAACATATCGATTTTGGATTAACTTGGAATATTTTCTTGATTTTTTTTTAATGCAGTATCTTCAGACTTAAAACTGAGAACAGTTTCTTAAAAATAATATATCAGAAAACTTCTAAAGTCCATTAAAAGATACTTTGAAACGTATTTAAGAGAAGCTTTTAGAAGATAAATGCTTAAACAATGATAAATATTGATTTTTTAAATATTTCTTAAGCTTTTATTTAAATTCAATAGACAATTATTGTCTAGTCTATAAAAATAGTTTAAAGTATACGGCACAGAAGGATTTCAGAGCTGATTGTAGTTCCAGCTTAATAGGGTTAAGAAATGAATTTTTTATAGTAAACAATAAAAAAATAAAACAGAAAAGATGCTGATAATTTTCTGAAGAACAATAAAAGAATTGCTAGATTTTAATTTTTTTTTTAAATCAACAACAAATAATACTTTAAATAAGTGCAACGATTCATTGGTTAGTTTAATGTATCCATAAATTATATTATTTGAATAATTTAAAATTATGCTTAGTTTTAAAAAATCACACTGTTATTCTTTTTACACAAACATTAGGTATGGTAGAAATTAACTAGAGGATATCATTATCAGATAAATTAATGGAGTAAAATAAATTGTTCTTTTGATTCCACAGCTTTAGAGCTTTTTTTTCAACAATTTTATTCTGATGTTCTGAATTAGATCCATTTTTCCACTTTTTAACTACAAAATTAAATTGTACAAATCTATATTATGCAGCAAAAACATCAATGTTGAATTCGGAGACGGGAGAGATTTCTGTGGCTCCGGAGGGGGGGGGGGGGGACACTGTAGAGTTCCGAGGGGGAAATTGCAATTTTTAACCATTAAAAGCTTAAAATATCAAATCTTCCGGGGGGACATCTCAATGCTCCGCGGGAGTGTCCCCCTCCGGGCCCACACCCTGAATTCTACACTGAAAAACATGTTCCTAAGTAACACTGACATCATATCGACTGTGGCTACGAACTAAGCAATCCATTTCCCTTTTACAAAAATTTCTAAACATTCTAAGCATTTCATAATTTTAATTTTCACAACGTCGAATAGGGGAGAAATGAAGTTTCAAATGCAATTCGTTTGAAAACTGTATCTCAGTTTACTGATTTTTTATGATTTAAAAAATAATTTTCAAGCATGGTGCTTTTTCACATCTATCTCTATCCCGATTATGGAAAATTAACTCGTTTGCAATGAAAACAATGTAAATAATTCAGAGTTTGTTTCCGGCTAATATTTCATACTGAAAATAAATAAAATAATATGAATAAAACGCATATACTTAACAGATATGTAATCGAAATACTTGCTTCAACGCTGAAATAATCAGACTCTAAAAGGCTGCTGTAAGTAGCAAGATTTTTGGTAATTTCTTCTGCTATTTACCTCTGGCATGCGGCTAATCAGAAAGTATCGCTTTTAAGAAATTTCAAAACTTTATATGAATACATATTTGATATTTTTCATATAAAAATTATTTTTGGTGTTGTTAGTTGGTTGGTTGATTTTATGACGGCCAATTATCTACACAAGGAATATAAGCCCTAGGGGGGAGTGCCCTCCGTGGGGGTCTTTCTAAAGGATCCTAACCCGTATTTACGGCAAGGTTCAAAGAAAACCCCAGAAAACTCCGAACGGTTAGGTCGACGAGCGCGACGGGGGTTTGAACCCAAAACCTCCCGTCTACCAGCTTTGAGAGCAGAACCTCCGAGCCACTGGTGGGGCCTGGTGTTGTTAGTCGGAAACCTAAAATATATATATATACATATTAAATGTAAAAAAATGTATTAGAGTTGACAGTTAAAAAAATACCTATGTTCTGTACATCCGGCTGTATGTTCTGTGATTCAAGAAGTCCGGGTTGGATTCTCTGCTATTTATAAAAGCAAATTTAAATAGTAATTTTATTACCAACAACAAGAGTAAGAAATATATTTTATTCTGGATAATAGTTTTAATAGTTTTATAAATATGTTCTGATTAATCGAAATATTCATTTTTAACTTCGTGCAATTAATTTAACTTTTGCCCTTAAAAAAATTAATTTCTGTTAATACATTTTCTTTTAATAAATAAAGTAATATCAGCAGTTTCTTCCAAAAAGCACCACTAATATGCAAGTATAATTGAAGAAAACATTTCCTAGAAAATTAATCTGTGGCGATTTTAACCTTGTTTGTCACTGGTTTAGAATTTAAAATAACATTTTCAGGTTCACAGTATGTGTATTGTTTTCTTTGAAACTTCTGTTATTCAAATTTTAGTTTTAAATATTGTTTTAAGCATATATATATATATATAAATAGGTAAAGAATATTTATATAAAAAACAAATTAATTTTTTTTTGTATACAACTATTGAAAATTAAAACAAATGTTTTATTAAATGTAACCTCTGTTACGTTTAATAAAAATGACTGATTTCCTATAAAGAATATTTTAAATTTCAATTTAATTCTAAAATTCCTTCGAAGTTGTTTAAGCTTGCACGTGTCTAAATTAGTCAGTTTTCCCAAAACATCTCATCTCTTTCTAAACAACTCTTTTCATCTATAATGTGTTATAGCTTATAATAAATTAAATTAAACAAATATTGCACATTAAATTTTACAAATCAATGAAAATAGCGTTATAACGAACGATAGTTCCATTCTGACAGATTCCATACAATAAATGTTTGATCGGTCTAATAAAAGGACTGATCAACTACATTCAAACGGATTTATTTGTTTAACTAGTCTCGAATTTATTCCTTTTGTAATTATCTGCAGTTTAAAATGAAGTTTCTGTTTGACATATTCTAATTAAATGGGATATTTAGTTTCTGTTTACTGTTGAGAAATTGAATTTTAGTCTGTTATATAAAACTTTTATTTAAACATACTTAGTTTCAGCTCGTAAAAGTTTTGAATTATTAACAAAATGTATAACATTGTCTTAAAACATGGATTTAAATTTATTTGTTTCTGTTATATTATTTTTCTTTTGTAACAGGCAAAAGTTCGCTTAAAAGAATTGCATACAAAAGCACATAGTGTCCCGTGAAGACTGCAAAAAGTCTACAAAGTGAAAATCCTGTCATGGAATACATAAAAAGTTATATAAAAACCACAAGTTTACAACCTGTTTTTTTTATAGCAAAATGTGAATAAAAAAATAGTTTCAAATTCAATGTAACGAAAATAGCCATTCTAGAACATATAGACAACGGCACAGCGTTTCATAAAGCTGTGTGATAATCTGTATTACTCAGAAATGAGTAAATTGCGACATATGTTTGGAGAATCAGAAACGAAAACAAGAATTTAAATAGACGTTCATTGTAAAAAATAAATGCGTAAATTAGTCACTTTTACCATAAGTATATGTGTAATTTTGTAAAATTACAATCTTGTCATAACATTTACACTCTCGTCGTAAACCTTTACCTGTATCTATGTGTGTTTATCTGCTTAATGCAGATGTGTAATGTCTTAGCCCTTCAAAAACTCAAACAAGTGTGTAAATGATAAAAAATGTATGGATTTACCCGAATTTGCGTGTTATTGTAAATTTACACATTTTGCGTACTAAGCAAAACTTTATGTATTTTGCATATTAAGCAGAAATATGTGTAAGAGTAAAATATTACACAGAAATATGTGTAAGAACAAAAAATTACACAGAAATATGTGTAAGGATATTGCACAGAAATATGTGTAAGAATATTACACAGATATATGTGTAAGGTTATTACACAGAAATATCTGTAAGAACAGATTACACACAGAAATATCTGTAAGAACAGAATATTACACAGAAATATGTGTAAGGATATTACACATAAATACCAGTAAGAACAGAATACACTCAGAAATAGTACACTCGTGTGCACTTAATAAATACTTGAAAATGTGGCTTGTGTAATCGTAGCTGAATCGTCAAGAAAGCTCTGGAAAGTCACAGATTCTTAGTAAATATTCCGCTCAGGGTAAGCTTGTTTACTGTAGATTGGATTAAGTTTAGATTAAGATTGGATTAATTTCTTCTCTTAATGTAAATGTATCATTGAAAAGTGATCGTTGAAATTCACCGGGAAAAAAATCCGATAAAATACGGAAATAGCACTGGCAGCATGATTGCCACTTATAATCAATTTTAAAGTGTACTTATTCAGATTTTACATGTTCTGATCATAAATTGTAGATATGCGATTTTTGGACTCCACAACAACTCTAACAGAATGATGACATACAGAATATTTTATTTCAGGAGATTCTGTTTCTCGTAAATTGTGGGTACACCATTTTCTAGTCTTGAAACAAATCTGCTAGAAAAATAACAAACACATCAAGCAGATGAGTTTTTTCTTCTCTTCATGCAATTTTGTTTTGCGACTATAAAAAAAATCCGATAAAATTCGAAAATGGTACTGGCATCATGATTGCCAGTATAATCCTTTTTTAAAGTGTATTTATTCAGATTTTACAGGTTCTGATCATAAATTGTAACTATGAAATTTTAGGACTCTAAAATAATTCTAACGAAACGATGTCATGCAGAATATTTTATTTCAGGCGATTCTGTTTCTCCTAAATTGTGAGTTTTCTTAGTCTTAAAACAAATCTGCTCGAAAAATAACAAACACATCAAGCATATAAGTTTGTCCTTCATGCAATTTTGTTTTGCGAACATAAAAACATCTAGTTTACAATTTACACCCCCAAAATATAAGATAAAGACAAAAATCTGTCGTTTTTGTATATTATACAGAAATATGTGTACTCATGTCCAAATTACATATTAAACTGTGTATTTCAAAGTCATCGGATAACTTTTTACACATTTCAGCAGCTTAAAGTTTTATTAACAAAATACACAGGATAATGTGTATTTTGAAATTGATGTACCAGACGAGTATTTGTCAAGTTACACATATAGACACATCATTTTTGCATCATCAGTATACCTGATTTAGTGTACAATTACGAATTCATTGTTTAGAATGAAGGTTCTTATGTGAAAGTTCATCTATACAGAAATATAGCAGAAACTAATCGAGGTTTAATATCATTTGAGCAACATCAAAAATAAAATAAAATAAAGCTTATTTTTGATTGGTTTTAATGGCAAGAATATAAGGGCTTTGTCCCTATTTTTAGTTTATAGTGTCAAAAAAACGAAACTATTAAGGGGTTAAAAATTATTTTTTCAAAAACAATGAACAAATACAGTAACGCTGAATAGTATATTTAAATCTATTTTAATTCTAATAAATATTATCCTCTGATCTAACAGAGATTGATAATATATAACTCTCTAATTTAAAATACATGTTGCATAATTCATATGGCTGTTGAGAAAAATGGAAAATTAATGTGTGTTGGTACATGGTTCGTACAGACTTCAGAAGAAAAAATCCAAGGAGTCTAGAATAATTCAGGGAGTCTAAGAATTTTAAAGGATTTATTATTGTTATTTTTTTAAGTACTCTGTCCTCTTATGTAACATGCACAATTTTCAATAAGAAAAAAGATTAACAGAAAAGTATTCCAAAATATCTTGTATACTATTAGAATTTAATGTCAGTGCTACATTTGCACAGTATCACAATGTATTGCTACTGGTTTCATACATTTAAATACAAAATTTCGAGTCCTTTGTTTTAGGCAATAGCCAAAATGGTCATATACATAGAGGCCAGTCAAATCCCAAATACTCACCATGCATCACATGAACTTAAAATTTTAAAGTTAATTTTGGAGGGGAAAAACACATGGAACATATGAAAAAGTAAGGTAACTTTTTTTTCTCTCTTTTGAATGGAAAGAAAATAACCTGTAATCACACTAATTATTTGAATTTTACTTTTGTAAACAGAAAAATATTTTTTATTTTACTTCCTTTAAAAGTGAATTACTTTCATGACATATCTAAGAAATATGATTAATTAAGGCAATATTATTCAGTGTATGTCAGCTCTATTTTCTAATCTTGTATACTTCAATTAAGTGCATGAAGTCACTTGATTTTGCTTCTCGAAATTCTAAGGAGTTTATAAGGAGTATTTTGTATGTCTAAGGAGTTCTAAGCACTACTTGGAAACTTTTTCATTCGTAAGAAGTTCTTAAGTAGTCTAAGGAGTGTGTATGAGTCTCATACCATATGTACTCATACCATAAGGAGTAATTCTTATAAACAAGTACGTGTTACGAGTTTAAGATTTTGACAATTTTAGATTTTTGTGAGACAACAAATAATCAAATAAAATTTCTTTTATGTCATTGAGAAGATTTGTTTTTATTTAAAAATAAATTAAGTTTGATTGAAATAAAAAATAATAAATAAGAACGTTGGCGCCATGTATGATTGATAAGTTAAAAGCACTCTCATCTTAGACATGTTATGACTGAAATTTTAGAGTTACTCTGGGTTATCTTACTCCAAGCTTTTGTTGATCGATAAAAGATAAAATTTATTTTGCAACAAACAAAGTCTGTGACCTAATAATTTTAATTCGAATATTGTTATAAAGAAAATATTAAGCATAATTTATAACAAAAAGAACTAATTTTATGTGTTTATGTATTAAACCCCTGCTCAAAAAGTTTTCTTACTTACTTATTAAATTTAAGTCATAAACAACTGCAATTTATCTAACAAGGAGAGGGTCAAGCTTTGGTAATCACAGATTCTGATTATTTTTATATACAGGGTGTCCGAAAAGTCTGGAAACGGTCGAATAACTCGAGAAATATACATCGAATAGAAAAATGGAAAAATACATGTTCAATATTTTAGAAAAATCTAATTAGGGATATAAAAGTTGTCATTTTTCTAAAATATCGAGCCCGTATTTTTCCGTTTTTCAATCCGATGTATATTTCTCGAGTTGTTCGACCGTTTCTAGACATTTCAATGGAAACGATTCTCACTGCATTTTACTCGATTACAGCGCCACCTACGATTTTCAGAAGAAAATGTTCAAAACAAAAGTTGCGTATTTTTTTCCGTAGAATCCGAATTTGCAATAAAAAAAAAGGGGGGGGGTATCCTTTAAAATTTCAAAGTTTCCCCCTAGGGGGGAGATTGGGATAGGGAAAACTTTGATACCCCTAAACAGATTTTTCAAAGATACTGAACTTGCATTTTTCCATTTTTCTCGGAGATGAAATGTGCCATTTCATCTCGGCGCGTGCGAAAGGCGGCAGGCAGATTGACATGGCTTAGGATTTTAATTCGTTTTAATCTTTTGAATCGGCACTGATGAGGGAGCTTTAGGGGCTCCGAAACAGCTGTTTGCCAATATATATATATTTTTTTATTTTGTGCTATTTCACGTTATACATATATTTTTAATATAACGGCAATGACTATTTCTTTTAGACCTAGCATGTTTTGTTCTTTAAATGTCTCATAGAAAAATGGAAACATTCTGAAACAAAATACAAAAATGGTTCTTCAAATTACTTTAATAATTTTAGTTTCCAAACTTCTCGGTACAATTAAGTTTTTGAAACAACTCGAGAAAGTTTTAAACTGAGTGATTTCCTTCTGTATTAGAAAAGGAAGCATTTCTCTATTATCCCGTCGACCACTTTTCATAACAAAAAACTATCGCCAAACTGTAAGATTAAATGCCAAAAATGCAGTCCCATTTACTTGATGTCAGAAGCATTATACATGTTTGTTATGTCATCAAGTGGTTTGTAATTCGACATTTGCGTGTATTTTTCGTTATGTTTTACTGATTTATTCGTTATTTCATTAATTAAAATAACAATTGTGTCCTTAAATTCTTATATTTTATTTATTTTGAATTTCCAATGGCAACATTCTCCGATTTATTTGGCGTTACAGTTTGACGATAGTTTTTTGTTATGAAAAGTGGTCGACGAGATAATAGTGAAGTACCGAAAAGGATTATTTAGTCCTTACATACATTATTTTATAAATAACCTTTTAATACACTAATGTAAATGAAGCAAGTTTTTATAGCAAGCGTTTAGATAAATTTGTTGGGAAACTTCAACTGAAACACTTTTCCCTTAATTTAATTCTACAAAATCATTGTTTATATCCTTTTAATTATATTTTAATAATGCGACTCGGCTAAATCAATGTTTATATCATTTTAATTAAATTTTGAGACTGTAACATCCTCTTTAGTTTTTCATTAGTTTTCTGTTTTGCATTTTTCTCTCGTCTTAATTAAATGATTCTTCAAGTACAAAATAAACATAGAACACTATTTTGAAAAAAATAATTGTGTGAGACAAACAAATCAGCGTTAAGCATTTATCAGAATGAAGCACACAATTATTCTGATAATATTATTTGAAAAAAAAACTTATATATATATATATATATATATATTACCCAATGTTAATTTGTGGAAAATTCAAAATGATGATTGCTTGAAAACTAATATGAAAAAATAGCATTCAGTTTTAGAACTTCGTTCATCTATGTTTGAGTTATATGTGTCTATATATATCTAAGCTTGTTCTCTTCCATATATTATTTAATTTGAACATGTATGCATGTTGTCCAAAAAACGTTGAAACGCGATTTATTTTTTTATTTATTGGAGTTCGGTAGGCAACGACGTAAATTGCAAAAGTGTTCAAATAAAGTTAGGAAATAAGATTATCTTAATAAAATAGACCTAAAATTAGTTTACAAAGAAAAGTTAAATTTTTTTAGAATTTTATACGCTCCATGCATAAATTATAGCAGTTTAGTTTAAGAAATTTTCCTTAATCTGCAACAACATCATTACAAAAAACTGCATGCCTCTATTTGTAAACTTGAATGAATTATTTTTAGAATTCAAAGCCTTTTTGCATGTTTCTTGTTTATAACATGCAAGATTTTGAACCAAATTTAACGCCAGTTTCAGAAAATTTGACAAAATGCAGTAGAAGTAACATAGAACAATTACAATATTACCTCTATTTGTAAACTTGAATGAATTATTTTTAGAATTCAAAGCCTTTTTGCATGTTTCTTGTTTATAACATGCAAGATTTTGAACCAAATTTAACTCCAGTTTCAGAAAATTTGACAAAATGCAGTAGAAGTAACATAGAACAATTACAATATTACCTCTATTTGTAAACTTGAATGAATTATTTTTAGAATTCAAAGCCTTTTTGCATGTTTCTTGTTTATAACATGCAAGATTTTGAACCAAATTTAACGCCAGTTTCAGAAAATTTGACAAAATGCAGTAGAAGTAACATAGAACAATTACAATATTACCTCTATTTGTAAACTTGAATGAATTATTTTTAGAATTCAAAGCCTTTTTGCATGTTTCTTGTTTATAACATGCAAGATTTTGAACCAAATTTAACGCCAGTTTCAGAAAATTTGACAAAATGCAGTAGAAGTAACATAGAACAATTACAATATTACCTCTATTTGTAAACTTGAATGAATTATTTTTAGAATTCAAAGCCTTTTTGCATGTTTCTTGTTTATAACATGCAAGATTTTGAACCAAATTTAACGCCAGTTTCAGAAAATTTGACAAAATGCAGTAGAAGTAACATAGAACAATTACAATATTACCTCTATTTGTAAACTTGAATGAATTATTTTTAGAATTCAAAGCCTTTTTGCATGTTTCTTGTTTATAACATGCAAGATTTTGAACCAAATTTAACGCCAGTTTCAGAAAATTTGACAAAATGCAGTAGAAGTAACATAGAACAATTACAATATTACCTCTATTTGTAAACTTGAATGAATTATTTTTAGAATTCAAAGCCTTTTTGCATGTTTCTTGTTTATAACATGCAAGATTTTGAACCAAATTTAACGCCAGTTTCAGAAAATTTGACAAAATGCAGTAGAAGTAACATAGAACAATTACAATATTACCTCTATTTGTAAACTTGAATGAATTATTTTTAGAATTCAAAGCCTTTTTGCATGTTTCTTGTTTATAACATGCAAGATTTTGAATCAAATTTAACTCCAGTTTCAGAAAATTTGACAAAATGCAGTAGAAGTAACATAGAACAATTACAATATTACCTCTATTTGTAAACTTGAATGAATTATTTTTAGAATTCAAAGCCTTTTTGCATGTTTCTTGTTTATAACATGCAAGATTTTGAACCAAATTTAACGCCAGTTTCAGAAAATTTGACAAAATGCAGTAGAAGTAACATAGAACAATTACAATATTACCTCTATTTGTAAACTTGAATGAGTTATTCTTAACTGAAAACTGATCATTGTGACTGGAGTATGTTAACGATGGTACATAGTACATAAGTAACATAGAACAATTACAAATATACCTCTATTTGTAAACTTGAATGAATTATTCTTAACTGAAAACTGATCTTGTGAATGGAGTATGGTAACGATGGTTCTGAAACAAATACATAACATTTATGCTTACGACACTTACGCCGTATATGAAAGATACATTATATTGCCAAAAATTATCCGACACTTTCTATTTTAGACATTTTATCAAAAAGCTAAAGAAATATTTGATAAATTCTTTTAGAACTTTGAGAATACAAACATGTTGGACCTAATTTTTCACGAAGATTTGATCACGGGGACAGGTGGGGGACCAAAAACACATTGAAGAAAAATAATAATATTTTGGTTTACCCTGTAAAATAAAATGTACGAAATGCTCTGTCGCTGAAGCACATGTGTATGGTTGTACAACATTTCCGTTCATTTGTGTATGAATAGCACGTATATTTGGAAATATAAAGATTTTTATAAAAAAAATTCAAGGCCTTTTTGCATGTTTATTGTTTATAACATGCAAGGTTTTGAACCAAATTTAACGCCAGTTTCAGAAAATTTGACAAAAGGCAGTAGAAGTAACATAGAACAATTAGAATATTATCTAAAAGGTGGATTAAAACTTTGTGCCGTTATATTAAAAATAAATGTGCAACGTTAAATTAGCACAAATTAAAAATTAATTAACTAATTTTAATTTGTGCTAATTTAACATTGCACATTTATTTTTAATTAGAATATTAATATATATTAAATATTTAATGAAATATGAACATTTGTATGAAATAATTTTTAGCTGAGCATACACGAACGATACCATTTTTAAACACTTTCCAGCCTAGTTGAAAAATGTTTATGACTTCGGTTTGTCTGGCCGTATGGTCGTCTGCCGTATGGCCGTCTGCCGTCTGGCCGTCTGGCCGTGCTCTAACTCCCGTAAATATGCTCGGATTGCTCTGCAATTTTTACATGTTATTATCGTTATCTATAGCATGTTCCCTATTTCAACGGAAGTGTGTAGCACTTATAGTTTTTTACAGGGACACTCAAAAGAATGCGGTCTACGGGGGAAAATCATTTGCGGTTTATTTAAATAATGTTTCCCTATTTTAAACGCATTGAAATTTATATATATCACTAAGGTGCATTAGAAGAAGCTTAATATGGACTAGGGTGTGCATACCACTTATAGTTACTTTACAGGGACTGTCAAAAGAATCCCGTTACATTACGTCTATGGAGAAAAATCGTCTTGGGTTTATTTAAATAATGTTTTACTATTTTAAACGCATTGAAATTTATATATATCACTAAGGTGCATTACCAGAGGCTTACTACAGAATATTGTGTGTATAAGTCATCGATCATTTACAGGGACACACAAAAGAATTCTCTACTGTCTGTTAACAATAATTCCTGGAAGTGCGTTTTAAGTTACTGAACGCGACTTTAATTTTAACTCGCTTTTTGTATATTACGTGGTGTGTATAAATTCTATAGATCTTATACAGGGAAGTACAAAAGTTCGCGAACACATTTCCGTTTATTGACAGAAACTCCAGACGGAGAATTTTAAACTGTGCTACGCGTTTCCTAACTGAACTAAAATTTAGCATCCTATGTAGTATGTATACAAATCTGTAGATCCTATACAGGGCTGAATAAAAGTATTCGGATATTTTCCCAAATATTGTATATGTTGGATAATTTGTGAAATTATGTTTTTAAATATGTTATGCGTTTTCCAAATAGTTTACTTAGATGTTATCTTTTAGCTTATTAAACGGTATGATTTGTAAAATTATTTTGGAAGCGTTGGAAAGTTTTACATAATCTATGCTTGACGTATGATTTTTCGTTCTTGTTTTTTCATGATTTAGAAGTCACCTTTATAGAGCAACTAATGTAAAAAGACCAGTCGAATAGCTTCAAAATTCTTAAAGATATCCGCGATATAGCGAGCTGAATTTCCGTTGTTTCAAAAGGTAGCCGGATGATAAGGGATTTTCAACAAATTGTCATTTTTTATTAACTGCCTTCCAACAAAGAAGTTAGTATTTAATGAATGTCAACGCGGTAGATTTGAAATAAAAGCTTCAATTTTGATTATTTATTTATTTATTTATTTTTTTTATTTATTTTTTTTTTTTGGGGGGGGGGGGGGGGGGAGATGGATAGATTCGTTATGGTGGTTTTCTAAGAAGAACTAAATCACCAATAAAAAAAATAAATTTAAAAAAATTAAAAATACAATTTGTAGAAAATCTCTTATCATCCAGCTACTTTTAGAAAGCAAAAGCAATTCAACTCTTATTATAGCCGATATTTTTCTGAATTTTCATTATATTCGACTGGTCTTTTTATATGAGTTGCTCTATAGAGCTGACTACCAAATCCTGAAAAGGAAAAAAAAATTGGTATCTTTCGCGCAAGCGCAGTTAAAAAGTATTTCATTGAAATTCTGATATTTCATCCAATATTTAACATATTTATATTCCAATTGTACCGTGTTTTTTTTTTTTTTCATTGTACTTTGTCAAGTTTTCTGAAAGTGGCATTAAATTTGGTTGTGAACCCTGCATGTTATAAACAAAAAAAAAAGATGCGAAAATTTCTTGATTTTTTTAATGAAACTTTTATATTTCCATCAATATATATGCTGTTCTTACACAAATGCTGTACAATATTCACATAGACCTGTTCTGCATTTCGAACATTTTATTTTGCATGGTGATCCCAATTATTATTTTTTTTTCTTTAGTTTGTGGTTGTTCTCCTAATAACCCTCGTGATCAAACCTTCCCTGAAAAATATGAAGTCAGCATTTTGTTTATATTCCAAAACTTCCAGAAGAATTTGTCAAATATTTTTCTACATATTCGACAAGATTTGTAAAATCGTAAGTGACTGGTGTTTTTTGACAATATAGTGTATCTAAATCTGTGAGGTATTGTAAGAAATAGGAAACACGGGATGATAATACATATGCAGTGAAAAGTAATCGATGCTTTAACACCGTAAGTGGCGTAATATCAACAGAAATAGTATTAGAAGAACTCGGTTATATATTGGAAATTGTGAGAAAACACCTTGAAAAAGCTTCAATATATTGTATTTTTTAATTTTGTTTCTAGAATATTACATATCTTTGTCTGTGTAATGCTTCATTTATATGAATTTGCCTTTCACAGTTATTAACATATTTTTGAACTAAAGAACGCCATCATCAATTTGAACATGGTCCTATTTTGATAAAAATATAATTTTAAATAGTATGAAAAAGTGAGTTTTTTTCCATCATCATAATTCAGTTAATTTTAAAGATACTGTCTAACATTGTTTTGTAATGATCTTATTTCACCAAAAGGAATAACATTCTAATTAGACAATTTTGTCTACGGTTGTCGTATAAAAATTTAAATATATAATTTTCTGAAAATTAATGATAGGATTATTTAATTAGCATAATATTGTTTCATACCTTATTTTGAACACTTTTGGAAATTACATTGCACACTTATCCCAAACGTGTAAAAAATTAAAGAACGTTTTAACCTATTTGGAACACATTGTATGCACAATAAATCGATTTAAAAGAAATCTTCTAATTAAATAACATCATGTTAATTATAATCTTTCAAAAAAGTTCATGTTTATTTTAGTCACACTCTCGCTAAATACTATCTTCATTTAATTCAACATCGTAATGTACTAGTTACATTTTTTGTTTTCAAATCATTATTTTTTTTCCTTATGGCGTTTTTAAAATGCACAAAGCGACGAATGAGAATAATCAGGAAAGATATCACAATGTTGAAGGACACTGAACCGGCAGAAGTGGTAAAAACGATGCACGTAAAATACACCTAAAATTAAAATTCGGTGTGAGCATTTACTGATTGTGGTAATTAGGTGGGGACGCGTTGTAAATACTTCAGAAAATATCCTAATTTGACCTAAAATTTTCTATGTATCTCTCCGTTTCAAACCTGCCTTCCTCTGCTCTCAATTAAAAATAACGGCTTTTGTTTGTGTCGTCTGTTGTAGCGTCACTAACTCTTTCAAAGGGCTCCGCGTGGCCAAGAGTATATAGGCATTCCTTTGTCACGATGGCAATACCGGTTTCAACTCCCGGTGACTCCATTGCACTACATTGCACAAACATAGTGTGGAGACGTTCGCCATTGTATTTGTAACGTCCTGTTGATCATCTGTAACAAGGCTTTCACGTTGTGCATAGAAGAATATATATGAAGAAATGAATAAGAAGATATATGGGCCAAAATCTCATAAGTGTGATTTGTCAGTCCCGAGTATATCTCTTGGCATTTCTTTGCAATATCAATTCTCATTTAATGTTAAAATGTTTCTCTGTTCCACAATACTATGTTACTTCTGCTGTGAAAATCTGTTTTTTTTTTAATCTTTAAAATGAAATTTAAATATCTCAAAAGTCACTACTGTCCCGTGTCCTCAACCCATTACTTGATCAGTAAAACCACCAACAAACAATAATGATTAAAAACTTTTTGAAAAACCAATGCATTTATTATATATAGGAATATCGTGGAGCATAATAATATACTTTGTCTATGAGTGAAATGTGTAATATTTGTATTTGTTGGGTTTAAATTTGTGTCCCTCACTTTTCTTGTCGCTTTCTGTCCTGGTGTATGAATTTCCTCATACTTCCACCAGATGGCAGTATACAGTCATTTTCAGTATTGTTGGCAATAGGAGTGCTCATTTTGTTCTTAAACAGTCGCCATTTCTTTCTGTTTGTTCATAAAGAAATAAAGACGATTTTCTGGATTTAAAAAATTGGGGAAAAGGTAAGTGTTCCTCTGTTAACAATCACTACTGTCCCCATTGTTAATTTAAATATTGATATTTATAGAACCAATATCTTGCTATTTAATCATAAGTTTGATATGCCTTTGAAAATAGTGCATCCAACATTCTAAAAATGTGCTTTTAAAGTAAATTGGCAAAATTGCAAAAAATGTCTCTGCTGTCCCTGTCACTTCTGCCCCTTACAATTTGTGTTTTGTCTGACAAAAACTGTCATAACATATTTATTTTTCAATATAGTTTGTGTCCATCTACTAACTATTATTCTCCAATATAACAAGTGGTTATTAAAAGTTCAAAGCATAAAAGTTCAAAATCCATTTTTAATGGGAAAATGTTGTCAACGTTTTCCCATTGAAAATGGACGCGTCTGTGTTCGGAAAATCACGGGATTAAATATATTCTAATATCTTATACATATGTCTGTCTCATTTCAGCACCTTTCAAGCATATTTTTAATAAGTATTTTATCTGTTTTAACTACAAGGTGAATTCATTATTCCACTTTAAATTCTTTCTGTTGAATTTTTTCTGTTACTCTGGTATTGTGATTTCCCTTATTTCAAAAGTTGAGAATTTTATATTTTAAGCCAGTATTCAATTAATTCTTATATGATTAATACTACTTTTAACTAAATAAATAACTTGCAGTAATGTTCCCTCGAAGTGGCATATTGTTATCAGAAAATATATATTTCTAATAATTTTGAACTATAAATCTTTCAAACCAATATTAAAACTAACTTTTTTAAAAAATAAAAAACGTAAAATAGAATGTTCCAGAAAAAATGAACAGGGGTTACAGGAATGACCACCTCGGTTAAATACCATTCGTTTTTAAATCATCTTTATAATTTTAGGATTTAGTATTGGAATTGATAGAGATACTGCTGAGAGTGCAAGCCACCTATGCACGGTTTTGGTTAATAATAGATTTAGCATCGATTGCGATTTTTTTAAATGCCTATCTCAGCTCATATTATCTTTAATTTCATTACTCGATGTTGCTTTGGGGAGCTTTCGCAGTTATTCAAGATGTTCGCGTTAAATTGTGCGCTGTGTGCATGATTACTATTATAATCTTTCAGCATAAACACGTTATGATTCGATAGGTGTGGATAATTTAAAGATTCTTCTTGCGATTCCCTGAAAGATTATTAAATCTCATGTAGTATATAATACAACGTTAGATTTAAAAAATTTAAAGTAAAAATATCTTGTCCAAAGTTTTTTTCTTACACGATTACGGATATCCTTTAATTAGATACATCGAGACTTTTGAGCACCTTGTTTATCACAGATTTTATTATTTAAAGCAAACTGAGATATCACTGTTATTAGCATTAGTAATGAAACAAAAGTGAGACTCTGTCTTTTTTTAACATTTTCCATTATACTGTTCGTCTGTTCGTCCGCACTCTAACTTTTTTGAATATTTTCAGATTTCTACGAAAGTTAAATGTTATTGAATCTCTCGTGTAAATATAATTTTTAAATTGAAACTTTTTGGAAATATTGTTATTCGAGCACTTCAAATATGGCGTAAGTTTCTCCATTTAATGCTTTGAACGCATTATAATTTAATTATTATTTTCAAGTTTTATTTTTCGTTTTAATAATCACGCACAAGTACATTTTTTATGAATTGATTTTCTCCATTTACTGCTTTTAATGTGGATAATTTAATTACTATGTTAAAGCTTTATTTATGTTTTTAATAGTCACGTGTAAATAGATTTTTTATTGAAAGGGGATATTATTAAGTGCGCAATTTTTACAAATGGGCAACAATTTAAATAATGGACTTTTTGAAATATGAAATAAGTCTCCCTCCAAATAATTAAAAATTGAATAAAGAAATGAAAAGAAAATGAAAGAATTAGTCATATTAAAAAAAAAATAATTGCACACTGCACACTTACAAACTACATCTTTTCAAAATATTATTAAATTCCTTTGTTTTTGTTTCTATAAAACTTTTTTAACAGAAGAATTTTAACCGACTTCAACATTAAATTATTCTTCTATTTAAAAACTGTCTACTGCAGCGTGTTTATGGAACATTTTTCTATAAAACTACCAATTTTCATATTTTTATATGCAATAGTTTCTGAATATTAGCACAGAAAGACCTCAAGGAACAAAAAATTCATTGACAGCGTTGGCGACAGTTATTATTTTTTTTAATATAGAGCAATATTACACTCCTTATTTTTCATTTATATTTTCTACTTTTTAAAGTTTAAAATATTCCGTTGTTGCATCTTCACGGCCAGTTGGCCTTGTTTGGAGAAGTGTTGTTTGGTGCATATTTAAATCCATTGTTCTTGTAACTCGCATACAATTATAACCATAAAAAGTATTTGGCAACACATCACTTGAAATGGGCTAGCGGAAAATGCCTAAAAATCAGTTTTTAATTTATAATTAAATTCCTAAAAAATAATAATGTTGTATTGTCATCGGGAAAACACTTTTGTACACAATTTTTATAATTCTAGCATATAAGGAAGTGAGTAAAATTCGATTACAAAATTCCATCTTTCCGTACAAAAAAACTAGTTGAGTTACATAAAATAGTGTAAAAATGAACATATTTTGCAAAAGAAACCAAAACCATTTTAATTAACATTCCTTCTTAATTTCAAAATTTTAGGCCATTTGATATACGTTTATTTGTTATACGAGGCGTTAAAATTCCATAAAATACTTTTAAGCAATATCTGCGAAATCGTGCAGAAAAGCTGCAAGTAAAATGACCTTAACACTCTCTGTGCCGTATATGGCAATAGTTGAAAGTCTTTCTGGCAATAAATTTTATTCTAACGCAACATTTTAAAGGGGTCCTGTCTAAAATATTACAAATTAGCTAAATTATAAATATGAGTTAATGGAAAATAATTTTAAATTTTTGATAGATTTAAAGTTTTCTGCTGATACTTTAATAATTTATAAAAGGGGAACATCATGGTTAAAAATTCAATAAACGCTTAAAGTAATAAAATAATTAAACTTTTAAAAATTCACTTAATGCGTGAGAAAAAAAACATGACTTTTGAAGAAAAAACAAACTTTTTGGCGGATTTCTACGATTCTCAAATCCTTAATCCTTCCCACTTGTAGATTTATTGATTTACAAGCTGTATGACTCATGTTTCAAGAAATATATTTTCTGTCGAAACTTATAAATGACTCATTTATTATTTTTCAATGTTTCAGTTTTTTTTTAAATTATGTTTTACTCTTTGTAAAAATAATATAGCTTGATATTTTATTCAATGCAAAATGAGATCAATAAGAGTTAAAAGAAATAACGATTATCCACTTTTCAAACTAAATGTTTGATATCCTTAAAGCCTCACTTTCGCTTAAGGCTCCCGTTGAGCAAGCGCTCGGGAATACGGTGCTAATGTTAATTCAATGGGGCATTAATGTGCTAATATCTCGCTTGCATTTGAATATTTTTAAACGATTTTTTTTGCACTGGATAGCAGAGACCAATCTCTATTTCCGCCGTTGATTACTTTTTCGATTTTCTTTGCGTATTTTTTTTACGAAGATAGTTTCACTTTCGGAACCGGTTCCGAAAGTGAGCACATTAATGCCCCATTGGATTAACATTAGCACCGTATTTCCGAGCGCTTGCTCAACGGGAGCCTTAATGCCTTGGGTCTCGAAATTTCAGTGACCTCTAAATTGCCTTAACTCAGTTACAAAAAAATCTTATTAGATTATGATACAATTTTTATTTAGAAAGTGGATGATATTTACAAATATTAATTTATAATTACGTAAGAAGACTATAAGTGTAGACTGCTAAAAATATTCGCAAGTTGCGAGTACGCAACTTTAAATACATACAGTAATAAACAGCCCATATGTAAATGAGAGTGGGAATAGTGGAGTGGGGGGTGGGAGAGAAGACGAAATTTATCATGTGACTTGAGGCCTCAAATTGAGTAAGTCAGGCTCTGCAAATGCATTCAAACTATGAAATAAGCGTAAAATTTTGCATAAAAGAAGAAACTAATCTTTCAAATAAAGAAATAAGTTAATTAATCAAATTAAATAACTTTGCAATTTTTCAGCGTAAACGCACAGTCTACCGTTTCTTTGTAAATTTATCGAGTTTCTATGTTCTTTGAAACACAGTACTTTAAGTTTTTTTTCTCATCGAAATTTATAAGCAGCTAAGTTTTACATTTACTTATATTTCTCAAAAAATAAGTTGTTTTTCCCCCACTTATAATAAAATTTTACGTCTTAATACTTTATTGAATATGGGAAGAAAAATAAAACATAGTTGTACACTTTTAAAACTGACTTTTAAATTTCAAAAGCCTTCAATCCATTAAATAATCAAAATTTTGAACTTAATGCGTAAAAGTAGAAAAGCTAGCGCTAAAGAAAAGCACTTTTAGAAAAAAGGGATGGGGGGGAATCAAGTTTCCATTTTGGTGGATTTGCACCATTTGCAAATTCTTCTTACTTGTAGATTTATTGAGTTTTTCCAATCTTCTAAATTACGTTACTTGAGCTGCATTTATAATAAAATTTTATGTTTTGATACTTTATTGAGTATGTGAAGGAAAAAGAAACCTAAATGTGCACTTTTAAAACTGACGTTTTAAATTTTAAATGCCTTCAATCCATTAAATAATCAAAATTTTGAACTTAATGCGTAAAATTAGAAAAGCTAGAGCTTATGAAAAGCAGTTTTAGAAAAGGGGGAAAAATCAAGTTTCCATTTTGGTGGATTTGCACCATTTGCAAATTCTTCTTACTTGTAGATTTGTTGAGTTTTTCCAATCTTCTAAATTACGTTACTTGAGCTGCATTTATAATAAAATTTTATGTCTTGATACTTTATTGAGTATGTGAAGGAAAAAAAACCTAAATGTGCACTTTTAAAACTGACGTTTTAAATTTTAAATGCCTTCAATCCATTAAATAATCAAAATTTTGAACTTAATGCGTAAAAGTAGAAAAGCTAGAGCTAAAGAAAAGCAGTTTTAGAAAAGGGAGAAAAATCCAGTTTCCATTTTGGTGGATTTGCACCATTTGCAAATTTTTTCTACTTGTAGATTTATTGAGTTTTACCAGTCTTCTAAATCATGTTACTTGAGCTCCATTTATAATAAAATTTTATGTCTTGATACTTTATTGAATATGTGAAGAAAAATAAAACATAAATGCGCACTATTAAAACTGACGTTTTAAATTTTAAATGCCTTCAATCCATTAAATAATCAAAATTTTGAACTTAATGCGTAAAATTAGAAAGCTAGAGCTTATGAAAAGCAGTTTTAGAAAAAGGGGAAAAATCAAGTTTCCATTTTGGTGGATTTGCACCATTTGCAAATTCTTCCTACTTGTAGATTTATTGAGTTTTTCCAATCTTCTAAATTACGTTACTTGAGCTGCATTTATAATAATAATAAAATTTTATGTCTTGATACTTTATTGAATATGTGAAGAAAAAAAACATAGATGTGCACTTTTAAAACTGACGTTTTAAATTTTAAATGCCTTTAATCCATTAAATAATCGAAATTTTGAACTTAATGCGTAAAAGTAGAAAAGCTAGAGCTAAAGAAAAACAGTTTTAGAAAAGGGAGAAAAATCAAGTTTCCATTTTGGTGGATTTGCATCAATTGCAAATTCTTCATACTTCTAGATTTATAGAGTTTTCCCAATCTTCTCAATTACGTTACTTGAGCTGCATTTATAATAATAATAAAATTTTATGTCTTGATACTTTATTGAATATGTGAAGAAAAAAAACATAGATGTGCACTTTTAAAACTGACGTTTTAAATTTTAAATGCCTTTAATCCATTAAATAATCGAAATTTTGAACTTAATGCGTAAAAGTAGACAAGCTAGAGCTAAAGAAAAACAGTTTTAGAAAAGGGAGAAAAATCAAGTTTCCATTTTGGTGGATTTGTATCAATTGCAAATTCTTCATACTTCTAGATTTATAGAGTTTTCCCAATCTTCTCAATTACGTTACTTGAGCTGCATTTATAATAATAATAAAATTTTATGTCTTGATACTTTATTGAATATGTGAAGAAAAAAAACATAGATGTGCACTTTTAAAACTGACGTTTTAAATTTTAAATGCCTTTAATCCATTAAATAATCGAAATTTTGAACTTAATGCGTAAAAGTAGAAAAGCTAGAGCTAAAGAAAAACAGTTTTAGAAAAGGGAGAAAAATCAAGTTTCCATTTTGGTGGATTTGCATCAATTGCAAATTCTTCATACTTCTAGATTTATAGAGTTTTCCCAATCTTCTCAATTACGTTACTTGAGCTGCATTTATAATAATAATGAAATTTTATGTCTTGATACTTTATTGAATATGTGAAGAAAAATAAAACATAAATGCGCACTATTAAAACTGACGTTTTAAATTTTAAATGCCTTTAATCCATTAAATAATCGAAATTTTGAACTTAATGCGTAAAAGTAGAAAAGCTAGAGCTAAAGAAAAACAGTTTTAGAAAAGGGAGAAAAATCAAGTTTCCATTTTGGTGGATTTGCATCAATTGCAAATTCTTCATACTTCTAGATTTATAGAGTTTTCCCAATCTTCTCAATTACGTTACTTGAGCTGCATTTATAATAATAATAAAATTTTATGTCTTGATACTTTATTGAATATGTGAAGAAAAAAAACATAGATGTGCACTTTTAAAACTGACGTTTTAAATTTTAAATGCCTTTAATCCATTAAATAATCGAAATTTTGAACTTAATGCGTAAAAGTAGAAAAGCTAGAGCTAAAGAAAAACAGTTTTAGAAAAGGGAGAAAAATCAAGTTTCCATTTTGGTGGATTTGCATCAATTGCAAATTCTTCATACTTCTAGATTTATAGAGTTTTCCCAATCTTCTCAATTACGTTACTTGAGCTGCATTTCTTGTCGAAATTTGTAAATAATCAAGTATTACATTTGTATCTTTTCCTGGTTATAATAAAAAATATTATATCGTAATACTTTATTGAACGTGCAATGTAATGCATTAAAATAGGGATATACAACTTTTCACGCTCAAGGCCCACATTTAAATTTTTTCTAAGTTCCGCGAGGTACCCCTAATTCAATTAAATAGCATAGGCAAGAAATGTATACTACGCCTAGGTTTCTAGACTAGGGATGTGTTATATATTGACTCTGAGGAACTACAAAATATTTATTTTCTTCTTGATTCACAAAAATATATTTTATTTATTACTTACCCATCATACGTACTATAGGGTAAGTCTTGTAATCGTTTTGAAAATCGAAAATTTTTTTTGACGGATTTACACGTTTCAGACACTGGAGATTCCGAAAAACATATTTTTAGAAAATAAAATTTGCCGTCCGTCTGTGTGTGTGTCTGTGTGTCTGTAAACGCTCTATCTCCCGAAAAAATTGAGATAGAGACTTCAATTTGGTATGTACTTAGTATGTAATAATGGGAAGAAGCCTATTTTATTTCAATAACCTCGATTAACCAGAACTATTTTTTTTGGACTCTCGAAATATTCGTTCTGATAACAGGTATATTAAAATTTTCGAAATTGGTTATTTTAAGAAATGAATATAAAATACAATAAAAAAACATAAATTTTGCATACAGCATGAAATCGATCGGATAATTAGTTGCCGAGATATTTGGAATCCTATTTTCCGCACTCTTCGATTTTTCATGACCCTGTATTTCATCCAAATTTCACTTCAAATATATATTTGAATTGGAAATTTGACGCTTAATCAGATGCAATAAACTGCTAGTCAATAGAATTACTATTTTTGGAGTTATAAGGATGTTTCTTTCAAGCAATTCAGTAATCGAGCCTTTAAAGTTTGTGATGTCATCAAGCCACGATTTTATTTGAATTGCAATGCATTTTATAAGTAGTTTACACATTTTTATTTTAATATTTTACATTATGCATATCCATGATGGGAAAGTATTACGGTGGCCCCCAACGACTAGTTTATATTTGCAATCAATATTTAATTTATACACCAGAAATGTTGCAGAATTACTTAATTTATTAATAGAAGTATTAGTACAAAGGGATAGTCTCTCGGTTAATGCTTGTTAGCATAAAGCTATATCGCAAGTTTAAAACAAGAACGATAAATCATGCGTCAAGCATAGATTATGTAACACTTTCCAACACTTCCAAAATAATTTTAAAATCATTACCGTTTAATAAGCTGAAAGATAACATCTAAATAAACAATTTGGAATACGCATAACATACTTAAAAACATAATTTCAGGAATTACCAACAATATTCGGAAAATATCCAAATACTTTTATGCAGCCCTGTGTATGATCTATGGAATTATATATATACTAGAATGTATAGATACTAGAATGCTAAATTTTAGTTCAGTTAGGAAACACGTAGCACAGTTTAAAATTCTTTTTCTGGAATTTCTGTTAATAAATGGAAATGTATTCGCGAACTTTTGTGCTGCCTTGTATAGTATCTATATAATTTATACACACCAAGTAACAGACAAAAATTGAGTTAAATTTAAAATCCTGTTCAGCAACTTAAAACGCACTTCCAGGAATTATTGTTAACAGACAGTAGCGAATTCTTTTGTGTGTCCCTGTAAATGAATGATGACTGCTAAACACACAATATTCAATATTCTATAGTAAGCCTATAGTAATGCACCTTAGTCAGATATATAAATTTTAATACGTTTGAAATAGTGAAACATTATTAAAATAAACCGCAAACTATTTTTCTTCATATACGGAATTTAACGGAATTATTTTCACTGTCCCTGTAAAGTAACTATAAGTGCTATTCACACCCTATTCCATAGTAAGCCTCTTGTAATGCACCTTAGTGATATATATCAATTACAATGTGTTTAAAATTATGTAACATCATTAAAATAAGCCGCAAATAATTTTCCCCCATAGACTGTAATGTAACGGAATTCTTTTGAGTGTCGCTGTAAACAAAACTATAAGTAAACACTTCATTTTCAATACCGAACATTCCATAGTAAACATCAATAACATATATTAATTGCATGTCAGTCCGAATATATTTACGCGAATTAGAGCACGGACACACAGACAGACAAACCGAATTCCTGAACACTGTTAAACTATGTTGGAAAGTGTTAAAAATTCCATCTTTTTTACGGGACGAAAATATCAGATACACTTCTCTGGCATTTGAACTAAGAGAAAAAAAAATGCTAATCGAGTGGATTTTTACTTATTTTTTGTTTATTTTTAACATTTTCCAGGAAGGTTTAATTCGGTTTGTCTGGCCAATTCTTTAGCTGTCTGTCCGCGCTCAAACTCTCGTAAATATACTTCGAGTGTTATGTAATTAAGACATGTTCTAAAAGTTTACCATGCCAGGTTCAGTATTGAAAATGAAGTATGTAGAATTTATAGTTCGTTTATAGGGACACACAAAAGAATTAGGTTACAGTACTATCTATGAGCAATGATTGCTCAAAGGACATTTTAAATTGTGGTAACGTGTTTTTAAATCTACTTATAATAAAATACAATGGTAGGAAAGCGTTGGTAACCATGCCGGGTGCGACCACTCTGGTCTGCAAATTGATCGTAGCTAAACGCTATGTTAGGCTTAATGAAAAACATATGCTAACATATGACAACTAAATGATAATTTCTTCTACCGAAAATCATGTCTGTTCAGCATATTTTATTATAAAATATGTATATCAACATTTCTGTAACCATTTTTTTTTAATAGTGTAAAAAAACGGTAAGCTGTTTGGTTTGCGATTCACTTTTTAGATTCATTCATTTTCATAAAGATAATATATTTTAAAAGAAAAAAAACTTTAATGCATTGAATATTTAATTTTAATGTTGTATGAAATCTTCAGAAATTGTGTTTCATTTCGCTAATTATAATTATTCTTGCAATAAATACTGCTGTGCATTCAGTTTTGAGATTCCGTTTGAGAATTATTTCAGTTTCCAGAATTATTTGGTCTGATTGTCAACTGGTGTTTAAACATTTTTGTTGATCTAACATTGTTTTGAGGGTTTATCGTTCTTAATCGTTACAGAATCCTTTTATAGTGGAATCTTTAAACTATTGATATTCTTGAAAGATATTATGAGCAACCCAAAATCCCCGGACAAGAGAAATGTTAAGGAAATCACACGCTCTTACGATAGCGTCATTTCTTTGGCTGTTTGGTGCAGCCATCTATAAATACAGTGGAAAATCAAAGAGACTCCTTCATATACTGCAAATTCTTACAATAAACTGTAATTATAATTTGTCAAAATTATCAATTAAATAGATTTCTTTTTACAAGATTTTAATTAGAAATACTGATTTTTATTGCCATTTAATATTTATAATAATTAAAAAATACAACTAGCTATATAAAAGAAAAATGTAAATAAACATATCAATTATTTTGTAATAACTGATTTAAGCAGCAATGATTTAAAACTCTATTATACTATCTACTTAGATAATTTAACTAACAAAATTGTAAAGTTTTGTCCAATCGTTAAACCATTATGAGCTATGATGTGAGTCAATCTCTTTAGAAACTCATTGATGACACTGTTTTTACAGACACATGTTTTCTTTTTGTAGATGGATTATTTTTGTAATATTTAATTTGAATGTTTTGTCCAGTCGTTGAATTATTTCAGAAAAGGAATATTGGGTAAAAAAAAAAAAAAAAAAAAAAAATGCTTATCATTTGTGTATGTGGAAATCATTTGTCATTTTTAAAATGTACTTTTCTACAATACAAACCTTTCAATAGTAAAATTTTCATGCTGTTTGTTTGTATGATGTCTTATGAAATTGAAACGCAGATTATCTTTCCGTCATTTTTAACGGGGGTTATATACTAGTTTACCTAATATTTTGCATATAACTATGTCTGTATAAATTCTATAGATCATATACTCACAAAAGAATTCGAATACATTCTCTCTGATTGACGGAAATTATTCAATTTTCAACTATGAGATGCGTTTTATAATTGAACTAAATGTTACCATACTATGTAGTGTATATATAAATATACAGATTATATACAGGACTGTACAAAATAATTCGGATATTTTGTATACTATCTATCTACACTGGCCTCCAAAATTTAAGGAACAGTCTGTTTTTTGCGTCTAATTTGCAAATGAATGAATATAGTAACAACAAATTTGGAGGAAATGTGCGCTAAACTGTTATTTATTAAACGCGACATAGAAATTTACTTAAGTTAAACGTATAAATGAAACTACAACAAAAAAGCACTGATGGTGGAAAATTCCATTCTTGGAGAAATCAGTACATGTAGTAATCAGTATTCTGTAGTAAAATGTGACAGAAACATTAAAAAACTGGTTCTAATACGGAATATGCGCACCCCGGACTTGAATGCATTGGCGGCATCGACTTTCCATGCTCTCAATTAAATTGTCGGACACCGAAATAGGTAACGCTGACCAGACTTGGAGTAAACCTTGTTCCAACTCATTTAATGACCTTGGAGGAGGACTTAAAGCCGCAACCTGTCTTCCAAGATAATCCCAAAGATGTTCTATCGGATTCAAGTCTGGAGAGTGAGCTGGCCATTCTCCAAACCGTGATCCTCAAGATAATCCTGAACAACCACAGCCCGGTGTGGTCTCGCATTATCATCCATTAGAATGAAACCATTGCCAATAGCACCGGCATATGGACGCACATAAGAATCAAGGATCTCATCCCGATATCTCGCACCAGTCACAGTTCCTTCATGGAACACATGCAGGTCAGTGTGGCTTCCGAGTGAGATCCCTGCCCAAACCATGATTCCACCGTTTCTGTACCTGTGTGTTTCGACAGTGTTTGGTTGATGGTATCGAGTGCATTGTTCTCTCCAGATCAGAAGACGTCTTGAATCGCTCTCCAGTGTGAATCTGGACTCGTCTGGGAAGAGTACAGAAGCCCACTGTTGTCTGGTCCAGGAAACATGTTCTCTTGCCCAACATAAGCGGGCCCTTCTCTGTCGTCTGTTGAGGGGGACACATACAACTGGTCGCCCTGCATAGAGACCTGCATTGTGAAGACGTCTTCGCACCGTAGTAGCGGAGATTCTTCTCCCTGATGCTGCAAAGTGGTCTGCAATGAGTTGCGGCACAGTATTGCGTCTTCTCTTTCGGGCCGAAAGAGCTAGAAACCGGTCTTCTGCAGGTGTTGTAACACGTGGGCGGCCTGGAACATGTCTTCTGGACACAGAATCTACAAATTCATACTGATCCCAGAGTCGTTGGACTACACTGCGAGACACATTGATTCGTCTAGCAGTATCGGCCTGTGACAACCCCATTTCCATCCATCCTACCGCCCGCCACCTCAATGAATCGGGCAAACGAATTCTTCTAGACATTTATAGAGTCTACTGACTGTTGTGAACAAAACTGACAACAATAGTTCGAATACAACAAAACTTACACGCGAAATTACGAAAGCTTCGTAATTCCATATTTTTCTGTCATTCACAAGTACCTATTCTTTTCTCTAAAATAAAAGTGGTAGCTATAATTTTTGCGTAAGTTTTTTAAAAGCTTATTATTGTCATTCATATAAACTATGAAGTTTAATCTGACTGCCATCTTTTGTCCGGTGAGCTTCGAAAAACATGTTGTACCTTAACTTTTGGAGGCCAGTGTATATTATAAAGGAAAAACGACGCCATTTTGCGAATGGCAACACTTGAAGATAAAATTTCGGTTTTGAGATTTTTCGATTTTTTCGATTTTTTAAATGTCTAAACATCGCATATTTTTAATTTTTACACCCTTATATAGTGAAAAAAATCTACTTTCAAATGCAGTTTGTTTGAAAACGGTATCGCAATTTACTCTTTTATTATAACATTTAAATTAAATTTCAATCATGATTTTATCTAAATCTATCTCTATCGCTAGCAGACGATTACAAAATATTAATCCGTTTGCACTTTAAACAATGTAAAAAGTTCGGCATTTGTTTCCAGCTAATATTCCATAACGAAACTAAAATTTCACTAAGCAATCAATAAAATAGTGTAAATAAAGCACAAATTTAACAGACATGTAATCGAAATAAGTGCTTAAAATCGCTAAAATTATCGGAATCAAAAGAACAGCTGTAAATAGCGAAATTTTTAGTGATTTCTTCGTGTATTAACTTCTGACACGAGGCCAATATGAAACAAAAGCTTTTATAAATTTCAAAATTTTATTTGAATACATAATTGACATACGTATTTCGTATAGAAATGCTCTTTGATGTTTTTAGGGAGCAATCTAAAAAAAAATATTAAATGTAAAAAAATTATTATATACAGTTTTCAAATTAAAAAATAAAATAAAATAAATAAATAAAAAATAAATAAATGGTTTTTGCGTATATTCCCCGGGATGGATGCCCTAGTAGATAGTAATTGCTGAAATTGCCTGTTCAAATGTGTTATGCGTATTCCAAATTGTTTACTTAGACAACATCTTTCACCTGACTAATCGGTGAAGTTTCGTTACGATATTCTGAATGTGTTGGAAAGTGTTTCATAATATATGCTTGACGCATGATTTTCTTTCTTGTTTATCTAACGAGATTTGCCATTGTTACGAAATTTTACGCTTTTTAAAATAAGTTAAAAATAATTTTGAACCATTTTACATATGTAATAAATGAAAGATTTATAAGTGATACATAGAAAGGTAAAGCATTTTGTAAAATTAATTTACGTGATTAAAAAAAGTTTATTTGAGAAAAAAAAGCTTTAAAGTTGGTAGTTATGGATTTGCCTTAGTAAGAGGCTGAAAAAAAGTTTCGCTGTCGCTGAAAAATTTTCATTCTTAACATTCGAAATAATAAAGCAGGTCATTAAAATACACTCGGTGAGCAACGTGTCCAAAACCTCTACTTTAAAGTTAAAATAAACAAGAACGAAAAATCATGCGTCAAACATAGATTATGAAACAATTTCCAGCACTTCCAGAATACTATAACAAATATTTGCCATTTAGTAAAGTCAAAGATTGTGTCTAAGTAAACAATTTGAAGGTCAAACCAGGCAGGGAGGCCTACCTGTCGGCTTAAGCTCAACTAGCCACGCCCAACAGATTTGTTTACATATGTGGCATGTTTTTTGTGGGAATGGCCCAGTCCTCGGAGCGATGCCCGGAAGGACCGCCGATGAAAGGGACTCCTCACTATTGAAAATTAAATCTCAAAGATTACAATGTCAATCACAAAGGTTATCTAATTAGACTGGACGAGCCAAGTTAGATACAATAATGGATTGAAATAACAATTGTGATTGTAAATAAATATAAGGAGGTGTAGAACTTTTACAATATAATAATTAAAGTTGATAGAAAACAATAAATACAAAATAATACTAATAGCTCGCTTATTGAACGATAAACAATTAATAAATACGATATTTACAAAGAAAATAATCATAGTTTGTCAATATAATCAAGCAGCAATAATAATAGTAGCCTCGGGTGTATAAAAAGACATGGAAAAAAACTTGAATAATTATTTAGGGGTATTTACAGTAAACAGTTAACCAAATTTAAGTGCAACAATAATGCCAGAGAACAAATATGAGAATATCTGTGTACTAGTACTAAGAATAATTGAGAACAACATAAGTGATTGTATAGGAATATGTACATGTAGTGAAAACAATCAACACAAATAAAATACCACCATGAAATTAGAGAAGTAGTACTGAAACAAAAATTCCAAAAATTCAAATTTCGAATATGCAAAAACTGACAAAACAATACACTACTAATTATACTGATCAATACTAAATAATACTTTGTGATATTGAGCAATAATTATACTATGTAATGCTGATATACAAATTCTGAAAATAAAAAATTCCGGAAATACAAATTCTGTAAATACAATTTACCAATCATACTGAGCAGTAATAAGGAATACTATGTGATACTACCATGTACTAATACTGTATGATGCTGAAGTAGATATTAACTTTGGATAGAAGTAAGTACTAAATGAACAATATTGACTAAATAATAATACTAGAGTAAACAATGATAAATTAAGCTAAAAATACTAAATAATAGTGTGATGTCTTAAAAACGACTAAATTGTTAAGGTCAGAGTTTATGTAGTGTGTAAAGGTCCTTATGCATATTAGAAGTCCACTTCATCCCCAATCTCCACTAAGTTTAATGGAGGACAGCATGAATAAATATTGATTGAGTTCTAGCAGAAGCATACAATCTGTTATTTTTTGGAGCAGTTTTGGCTGTTTGAGCACATAGGCAAACAAGGCCGACAGATTCATTTGTTGATGGCTTTTTAATGTGATGATGTGCAGTCAGGGTACAATCTAGGATATAATGTAAGGAAATATCTCTTTTTCCACAGGTGCAACTAGGTGCCGATGCCTTGCCGAATGTATTAAGATATTAAGGAAACGGGCCATGGTTTATAGCGAAGATGTAGTGGTATCTATTTTGAAGTTGAAGTTATATTGATACTGTTGAGATTAAGGCCTGAGTAAAGCTTCTAGATTCCAACCCATTTGCCATGATCTTATTAATTTTGATGTTGCTATCTTCTTTAAATATGATGGTGAAAATGGGTAGAATTTTTGTAAGATGTCCTGTGACGATTTCGTTGCATCGCGAGGGAGTTTATCAGCATGCTCGTTTCCATCTATGCCAGAATGACCACGTACCCATTTAAAGAAAATAGATTTCGATGTTTGTTGCTAGGCTATAATTATATCACATACGAGTAAGTTGGAGATGGATATATCTTCTGATGCCTACAGGCTAGATAGACTATCAGAATTGATTGTGTAGCTTTGAAAATTATTAGAATTAGCCCAGTCTATTTCATCGTGTATTGCTAGTAGCTCTGCTTGGTAGACACTATTTTCTTGGTGTAAACGAATCTGTCTTGTTTCCTGTAAAACTGGACCTTTATATGAACAGAAAGCATATGCAGTACTATCTGACGTTTTTGATACGTCGTTGAATATATCAATTTCGATTTTCCTTTCATTTTCTCTTTGCCACTTAAAATATTCAATTATGCTTTTAGTTGATTTCGGTTGGTAATTCATTGGGTTATATCTTTTTTAGTTTTGATTCGATTTTCATAAAATGGGAAATGACTCGACAAAATTCTGCAACGATTATATATATATATTTTATATATATATATATATATCAAATTACAAACTATTCGGTTGGGTAGCTTTTTCGCTGTTATATACGAACAGACTGACAGACGGACGGACCAGACGTTGACTATAGATGGTGCGTATTTATATAATTACGAACGCACCTAAAAATGCATATGCTATTTTAAACTAAGTGTTTAACTTTTAAACACATGCAAATAATCTAAAACACTCAAAAAAACACTCAAAATAATCTAAATTTTGAACTCTATCTTAATGAGTACAAAAAGAAACAAATATTTAGAAAAGCAACAAGTTGTAAATTGTACGTTAAACGTGATAAATGAGGTGTTTTCGTACTATAACTAGTTTTACAATGTAAAAAAAAATTATTATTTCAAATTATTATTAAAAAATCGTTATTATTTCAGTGAAAGAAATTATATCGTCTGTTATGAACGGAATGATTTACGTATACCACGTTTACAGATGCTAATTTTCTTTCGATACCAAACAAAGATGCTAAATTCACCAGGGAGATCTTGCTTTGCGAATGACTACCTTCATGGTTTAATATTTTCAGTCACTCACGATGAACGAATCTCTTGTGTTTATTTACTTTAATGGTTTTAGATATTCGGCTGTCAACCTAATTTCAACTGTAGTTATCTCAGAATCTAAACATTTTTTAATGTAACTCATTTCTGAAGCAAATAATGTTTTTGAATGATCTTTCTAAAAATGTAATTTTTATACAATTTAATTCTAAAAAATAATTCTGGATAAAAATGGGCGCATGACATATGAAAATAACGAAGTTGTTAGCCCGTATTTGTTTTCCTCAGTCACATGACTTGCGATTTTATTAGGTAGATTAAGTAGGATAGGGTTTAATAGAATAAAGAAATCTTTTATTAATATCTTTTTTAAGTTTTGATTCGATTTTCATAAAATTTGAAATGACTCGACAAAGTTCTGCAATGATTATATATATATTAAATTCCAAACCATTCGGTTGGGTAGTTTTTGCGCTGTTATATGCGGGTAGGCGGACGAACTGACCAAACGACGTCTATAGATGCTACGTATTTATGTAATTACGAACTCACCTAAAAATCTTTTTTTTTAAATGTTTGACGTATTTGTAAATTCTAAAATTCTTTCCATTTTCAGATTCATCGATTTTATAGTACTGTGTCATTTTAAAATGCGCTATTTGAAATGCATTTTTATTTGAAATTTGTAAGCAGCAAATATTACGTTTACTCCTCTATTCAAGAGTGTTTTTTGTCTTTCCGTTCATAATAAAAATATTATATCTTATTAGTTTATTGGTGCGTGACATGTGATACTAAAAAAAGAATAATAAAAAAAATAAACAAGGTGTACATGTTTAAAACTAACTACAAATGCAGTCAAGTATTTTAGTTTTGTGCACAAAAGAGAAAAACGGGGCATTTTAGGAAAGATACAAATTTTCGGCTGATTTACAAAATTAACGAATTCATCCCGCTTGAAAATTTCAAATTCTTTGCATTTGCAGATTTATCGAGTTTCTAACTTTTTTCTAACAGTGTTACCAGATTAGGGGATTTTTTATTCAAAACATATATTACTACTTTATCCGACTAATAATCGTCAGTTTATTTACTCACGGTATCGTTATCATTAAATAAATCGAATATTAATTTTCTCAAGTAGGGGTAGGTATTCTGAATAAAAAGTTTCCCAACATGATAATTGAACAATATTTCTCAATATTTTTTTTAAGCTGCGTTTTTCTTTTATTCATTAAGTTAACGTGCATGGCAACCTCATATGAGGTTGTATTTATAAACAGCCTCCAACGATCTGTATATATTTTATTTTTATTCCTGTATCCAAATAAACATCATATATAAAGCTCAATAATGATTCTGTAACACAGCATTAGATTGCAGCGAAATTTCCTTTCCAAATAATCAGTTTGAAAATTCTTTGACCTTTTTTTTCTGTTCTGCAAGAGAGATTTTCTCAAACAAATTCTGCTCTTGGATCTAAACAAGAACATAACCAAAAATGCTTTTCTTTTACTTTGTGCTAATGTATCCAAAGTTTAAATTATCATCAAAAATATTAAATTGCTATTATTACTCTCTTTTTACTTTCTTCTATCTAAACCACATAATTTGAAATTATTTTCTCGTCAAAATTTGTAAGCAGCTAAATGTTACATTTACTTCCTTTTCCAAGATATTTTCTCCGGTCAATTAAAAATATTGCATCGTCATACTTTATTGAGTTATGTGCAGATTACATTCTTAAAAAGAAATAAAAAACAAGAATGTACATCACTTTTAAAATTAACAATTTTACTTTCAAATGTTTTCTAGCTATGAAATAGTCAAAGTTTTGAACTTTAACACATCAATGCATGAATTGCTTTTAAACAGATGAAAAACATATTTTGCACTTAAAATAGACTATTAAAAATGTGTAATATTTTAAAATCTTACATTAATTTCAAAATTAGAAAACGATCCTGCTGTAATGCTTTCAAGGATTAAACTAGTATGTTGTGGCCATCACAAATCATTCTTCTATATGCATCAAATCGTCTGCAACTTAACTTAAATGACAATGTATTCGTTCTTGGGATATAACTATCACGAAAATCGAAAATAATAGTGCATTGCAGCGACAACTGTTGGGTGGTATACACACAAACCTCATCAAAGTCTATTTATATTAAGGTTTAATAGAATACGAAGTTTAGTCAAATTCCGTGCATTAGTTCTTGATATGTAGCGATCGCAGAAATCGTTAAAAATGCAGCATAGCAGCTCCACCTGTTGGAAGATTTACACCAAACCCTAATCAGCCCCAACTTATGTCAAAGCCTAATTGAAACTTGAATTGGATCAAATTCCATGCACTAATTCTTGAGATAGAGCGCCCACAAAATTTTTGTTACAAACAAAGAGACGAACTCAATGACAAACATCTTCTAAAGCAGCCAAATCGTGTTCAGAACCTTCTCAAACGTATAAAACCAACGAAAAATGAAAGTAAAAAATGTTCATGAATTCGTTATTTTTTTCTTCTAATGATGGAAGTACGTAAAAACAGAATAATACTAGCTATTTAATATTTTTGGTTAAACTTTGGATACATTAGCACAAAGTAATTTTAAAAAAGTATTTTTGGTTATGTTCTTGATTAGATCCAAGAGCAGAATTTGTTTGAGAAAATCTTCTCTCTTGCAGAACAGAAAAAAATTGTCAAAGAATTTTCAAACTGATTATTTGGAAAGGAAATTTTACTGCAATCTAATGCTGTGTTACAGAAGCATTATTGATCATTTTATGAGGTTTATTTGGATACAGGAATAAAAATAAAATACATACAGATCGCTGGAGGCTGTTTATAAATGCAGCCTCATATGAGGTTTCCATGTGCGTTAACTTAATGAAGAAAACACGCAGCTTAAAAAAAATATTTTCAAATTTCTGCGGTTTTGCAAAAATTGCGAATTCTTTCCACTTGTTGCCATAACCGTTTTCAAGCCCTTTGAATCACTTTACTATAATAATGTATTTTCGTCAAAACCTGTAAACTGTTACATATTACCTTCATTTATTTATCCAATTACTAAAAATATTATGCTGTAAGAAGTCAGACAGCTATTAAACGTCAAAATTTAGAGAAAACGTTAAAATTCGCGATCTTAAAATTTATTAAATCCGCGTGTTACGCTTACTAAAAATATTATACTTTAAGAAGCCAGGTATCTTTCAAGTTTCCAAATTTATATAAAATATTAAAGTTTGTTATGGTAAAAGTTTTTAAATCTATGTGTCCAAAATTCTAATTAAATATTTTATAATTATCCTAATTTCTATATTCTTCTTTTTAAGAATCCTAATATATTTGACTTTTATTAAATTTAAATCCAAAATACATGCATATTTTCGAAAAAATATACATTTTGAAATTAATTTTCGAAAAAAAAAAATGTTGTAACTTATATATTTTTTAAACACAAATCGATTTCTAGCAGATTCCAGATGCGTGAATTCAAAATTACAGGTAATTCCAACAAATAGTTTGAATTGTGCTTAGTAAACTACTCGTATGGCTGTTATCTGTTTTGAAGAGGTTAAAAATGAATTTAGCATTAGTAGTTCCAAACTTTAAACATCCTTAATTTTTAATTTATTTGATCGAATGACTTCCCATTTGATATCTGAAGGTAAAATGCACCGAGGATTCCAAATATAGGTCTAAATTAGGTGTTAATATTAATAATTTTAAAGTTTGCTACACTTTCGATGGGTAGACAACTCCTAAGCAAAATTGAAGTATGGCATTAATTAGTAGACGTTATTACTGATCGATTAATACCAGTCGTATTTTTATACGATGATTAGCAGCAGAGTTAGTATAGGGAGTGTTGCATATCCCCCCCCCCACCTTTGTACCTTTTCCCCCTGGAAATACTTAAGCAATTTCAATATATTTTCTTTTATTATTATTATTAATAATTATTTATATTTTAATCGTTTTATTTTTTCTATAAGAATCAATGCCTTTTTAAATACTCTAATTAAAAAAAAAAAAAAAAAAAAAAAAAAAAAAAACTTAGCATTATAGACATGAACATTAAATCCTTTTTTATTTTTATTTTATTTCGAACAATCAATTTATAGTTTAACTAAAGCCAAAAATTATTAAAAATGTATTGAAACCGCTTCAGTATTGAAATGGCTTTCTAGAAAATGCATTACAATATCAGTTGCACCCGTAAGATTTCGAAGATGTATTGACCTTTAAAGACTTTTTACAATAACCTTTGTCCTAACTGAACATTTTGAGTGTTGTTTTGGTTAAAACGTTAAAATTAACAATATTTATATGAACAAATAATGAAAATTTCGATTTTTTTTAATTGATTTATATCGATTTTACTTGATATTTTATTACTTCATTGAAATTGTAATGTGATCCTTAAAACTTAAAAGAAAACCTTGTTATACATTTTTAGAACTAACTGTTTAACTTCCAAATGCCTTTAAACCATGAAATAAATATAAAGTTTTATACTTTCGGTAAATGCGTAAAAGAAGAAACAGAGCTTTTGACAGGAGAAAAATCAATTTTGAATTCCCGGTGGATTTGCACGATTCAAATTCCTTCCACTTGTAGCTTTACTGAGTTTCCACTTCTGTGAATCACGTTACGTGAAATGTATTTATTTTTAGTCGAATGCTTCAAAGCTTCTTAACATTAGAATTATTTCGTTTCCAAAAAATATTTTATCCTTTAAAAATGTCATATTTTAATACTGTATTGAATGGTGAAGTCTAATGCTTAAAAAGTTAGAAGAAATAATATTTAGCCAAACTAACAGTTTAAATCGAAATGTCTTAAAATCATGAAATAAACATAAAATTTTGAAGTAAGACTGCATTTATCATATAATCAATTTTCCTTTTTCAGTGGAATTTCCCGATTAAAATGTATTCAAGTTAGGGATTTGTTCACTAAACATATTTAATTTTAGCAAATACTTTAAATAAATAAACTAAAGTGTTATTGAAAGTATTTTACTGTTAATAAAAATATTATATATAATTAATTGAAGGTAGTGCGTGAAATGTGAGGAGCAAGTCTGCTAAGCATCGACCAGATTTGACCATATTACTATAGTAGTCTTCAGGGAGGACTTTTGAAGGTAAAATGACCCAAATTATTTTTCGCGTACAAAGAAAACCTGAAAATCTTGCACAATGTCCCTACCCAAACAACGCTGGTATCAAAATTTCGAACATCAGCCTAAGCGCCTCATTTTGTGGCCATCATGCTAACCATATGGGCTGATCTTTGAAAAAGACTGTACAATTAACGATTAATTTAAGATGCTGTGAAGATGTAAAAATGAAAAGGTATTTTAAAAAAATAATAATAAATCATAACTGCTCTGATGTGAACTAATTTGAATTTAGAAGAGTTTCTCTATGTTACGAGAAAAGATAATTGAGTTACATAACATAGGTACAAGTGAAAACGCATTACCGGATAGCAAACAAAGTTCTATCTGTCGCTTTAAGCAAATAATAGCCTCGTCGAAAGCCGCGTGTTTAAAATCCCAACTATTCGCCGTCTAATAGTAATCGAATTGAATTAATGGTGAAATAGATACTTTTGTCAATTGAATTAAATGAGATGAATTAGACACCGATCACGTTTAAGGCATCAGTTAACTAAGATGCGAATTTTCTTGAAAAAATTGACATTTTAAAATTCTGGTTTAAACTAATGATGAAAATCTTACCGGATATAAATTGAATTCTACGGGATAGACTTTCTCGTGAGAACATTACGCTGTTTACAGGAATCAAACAGTTTCGTTTATTATTTCCAGAAGAATGTGCAGTAAGTCACAAATTATGATAATTTCGACGCTTTCTGTTTAGAAAATGTCTGTTTTTCTGTTTCTCTCTCTCTGTGTGTTTATGCATTTATATTACTGCAAATGTTACTGTACATTATTTTAGCAAATGTTTAATGTTTCATCACGTATCGGCAGATCATAAAATTAAATGCTTGAAAAGTTATTTACAAAATAAACCAAAATTGGTTACTTGAGATAGGTCTCAAACAAACATTATTTAAAAGTACGTTTGGTTTTTCATTCGATGGAAAAAATATTGAACCTATTCAATATTTAGAAACTAAGATATATCCGATGAAATTAAAAGCAATAACACATGTCTCAATATCTGAATTAACTTTTAAGCTTAGCATTACTGAGTAAAAGCCAGACGCGTTTATGTTTTATAATACAGATGGATAAATTGCTATTTTTTTTCTACATCAAAACATCTGCAGAGCTACCCAATTTTTTCATAGAATATTTTTCGTCTCAACTATGAGCGTGACATTTTTACACATGATAAAAAAAGCTTTTTTACTGTTATCTATTTAATTATGAATGCTCTAAGATGATGAGGGATTGGAAAAAATAATACGTCTCTACATCTGAAATATCCACTTATATTGATCAATTTATCCCTCCCTCCTGAAAAAAAAAATCAATCATTGAAGTTTTAAACTTCAATAGAAGGGCAGATTATTTTTTCATAACTTTGCACTTTTTCAACCCTACCATGAAACGAACAAAGGGATGCACGTGCTCGTATTACGTACATATTCATCTCCATGGAGACTATAAACTAAAAAAAAAAATCCATCTTTTTAATCCTCTTCATCTATGAGCACAAAAACTAGTAATTACGTATTCATCAAAGAGTTTTAAAAGTATAAAACTCGATATACACTTTACGGTGTCAGCTGAAGTAATGAAGTAATATGAAGAATAACATATTGATTAATATCCATAGAAATATGATGTATTTATATGTATTATATTAGTTCTTTTTGTAACATCCCGTTATGCCGTATCATATAATTATACATGTTTTCTCAATGAGAAGAAAACTGGTAATTATTACGTAATCAACAAAGTTCATAATTCATATTTGTTTTGAATATTAATTTCCAATAATACATATTTTGGAAAAGAAAATCTTAACTTTGTACATCTATTAGGTTATCCGGAAAGTTTTTCGGGTTTTTAATATATTTTGAATCCATAAATACCACATTCCCAACAAAATTTTGGAATAAAACTTTGCTTTTGTAATGTACGTGCAGAAACTGCTTTTTCTTATTTTGAAATAAATTTGTTTCTAAATTCTGCTGATATTCAATCATTTCAACATTATCCCACTAGAAGTACACCGCAGAACTTTGCAGATGGCCTATTATATTTTTAAAACAAGAGTCAATGAGGTTTTTTCATGGCGATGTTAGTGTTCAGTGGGTTCATTTGCTACAGAATTGCACACTTTCACTTAAGAAGAAATTTCATTGTTTCACAGTGTAATTTAACGTAAAATTTAGAAAATCCCCTCGACCAATCAAACATCTTCAATACAATCGGCTGTAGTTGGAAAAAACTTTCATATTGAGAACAACAATCACTATACTCACATAATCTAACTACGAAAAGTCTATGATGTTGCCGCTCCCATATAACGGTACTCTAGTTTCCAGCATCGCATGCGTTTGACAGATAGTAGACAATCATATATTAAAATATTTGACGCGTCTCTGTAAAAAAAATATATAAACAATACCATGACTAATTTTTTATCCTATTCGTATCACTTTGGTCAAAAACGTAATATTTGAGATACATTTTGCTACTATTTCACGGGAAATGTAACACAAAGAAACTCTTTTTGTAAATAGTGGTACTCATAGATTCTAAAAATAGTCGCTAGTTGCAACCCCGCAATTGTGATTCAAAAAGTCACATACAAATCCGTTCAGTGCTTTTCTAGAAATGTTCGGACATACATACATACGTATGTATGTAACGACGAAAAACAAAAGCTTCCTTATTTACATTATTACAGAACTCTCAGTACTTTAAGAGTTGTCAGACATCCAGTACATTTTAGGATATACTCAGGACTTTAACCACTATATTATTTAGTATCTGGAACACTGATGTTTATTCCCGAGCTTCTAAGTTGGAATCCTGTACACACTGTTAAAAATTTGCAGCAAACTGTCCAGTCATTTGATCGTTTTTATAGAAAACAGTTACATAACTGTAATTTAACTCTATTCTGATCATATTATTGCCCACATTATGGTCAGAATAGAGTTAAAGTATGGTTGTGTAACAGTTTTCTATAAAAACGGTGAAATGACAGTTTGCTACAAATTTTTAGCAGTGCAGAAATGGAAAAAGAAACGTAATTTGTCAATTGTCATAGATGACTCAATTCTAGAAATTTGAAAATGTATAATACATATGTGTATATGTGGTTATTTCTTTTGCTTCAGATACACAAAATAATTTTGCAATATACAGTTCTAAGATTGTTCAGCTTCTGACATATTAGAAATTTTGTATTCCGTGCTCTTTTCATTTGGACTAATATTGCGAAAGCATCTCAAATCGCAGATCCTGAACAATTAACAAAGCCTCAACAATGAAAAACAATTTTTATTCTTTGCATTTAAGCCATTCATTAAGAAAACAAGTTTCAAATTGAAAAGCCGAAGATATGATTTGAAATTAAATTAATTTTATTTAACAAATCAATATACAAAAAAAACTTTTGACAAAGTAAATTGAAATTGCATTTTTCATAATGAAGCATGTTTGCTAATTTATCTACTTAAAACTGTTCTCTCAATTGAATTTATTTTAGAAACGTTTTAAATAGAAACATAAATATTTTTAATTTTTAAATAACAATAAAAGTCATCAAGATAAAACATTTTGCTTGAAAACACTTGTTCCAATATTTACGGCTGCAGTAAATATGAAACAAAATGAATGAAAGGAAAAATATCAACATGAAATAAATAGCTTTTCAAAACGAGAAAGTCATTTACCATTGTAAATATCGTAACAACATCTTTTTCAGGTTTTAAATGCCAAGTTATGTACTAGAGAAAAAAGTATAGCTATACAATTTGTTATGTAAAATTTAAGAAAATTTATGAAGCACGTTTTAAGATAATAATTTGAAGTGTTCTTTTATTCTGAATAATACGTTGTTTGTTTGTTTATTAAATACAAATTTTTCGGTGATGTATCTTTTGGTATAAAAGCAAAGGTATTCACAATTTTAATCTTAATTATACACAATATCTTCTTCTTATTTTTTTTTACTTTTACTTTTTATTCGTTTATTCATTTTTTTATATTTTTGTAGCGTGAAATTAATGTCTTTAACTCATTGTTTCTTTTATAAATAAAAAAAATACTCGGAACTATTATACCAAATATTTTCTTTTACTGAATTTCTAGAGTTATATAAAAATCACAATGTTACTGAGGATTGAAAATTTTCGGTGTAATGCATCTACATTTCTACATTTGAATTGAATCCCATATTAATCTGGAGTTTTTCTTTTCCTTTGTACTTTCTACAAAAAAAACTTCCCGAAAAATTCAAAAGAAATCGAACCTCAGAATAAACAAGAACCAAAATTCATCCCTCCAAGCATAGATTATGAAACACTATCAAAATATCGTTAAGAAATTTCATTTTACATGAGATACCTAATCAAACAGTTTTAAAAAGACATAACACAGTAAAAATACATTTTCAGCAATTGCTTTCCATAGTCGGTAATGTGCGTAAATATTTTCGTTCAGCCCTGTATATAATCTATAGAATTTAGGCGTAATACGTAATACAATAAAAAATAAGTTACGTTTAATAAAGACATCATAGCTGAAAATGCACTTCCAGCAATTATCGATCATAGTCATTTTTGTAACTGAATTCTCTTGTGTGTCCCTGTAAATGAACAATAAAAATTACTCATTTTTTACTCTGTACTCTACAGAAAATATGTTGTAGTCCACCTCAGTGATGCATATCAATTCCATTAAGTTTGAAATAATGTAACATCCTTAAAATATTCTACAAACGACTGTAATGTAAATTGTATAGACTGTAATGGACTGTATAGACTCTATACACTGTAATGCAAAGTGTTTTTTTAATGTACCTGTAAATGAACTGTTAACGCTACAGATTTTATGTTTAATGGCAAACATGCTATAATAAATCTCAATTATATATCATTTGAATGACATTCCGCGCATATATGCGAGAGATAGAGCACGAACAGACAGAGAGACAAACCAAAATCAGAAACACTCTTTAACTATGTTAGATGGCGTTAAAAAGCAAGATTTCAAAGACACAGTTGATAGGTTAATTGGACATTTCTGAGGCTCAGCCAGGCTCAGCTTGGTTAAATGGAAAAGAAAGAAAAGAAAAAGTGCATGTTTCTAATACGTTTAACTTTACAATGCTTGCGGGTATACAGTATTTTTTTTGTTCTATTCTCTGTGCAGATATAGAGATTGTCTGGTTTGCCGACACTCTAGAATACGCAACATATAAATAATTGTCCATGGGAGAAGCAATCCGTGTCTAGATCTAAAACGAACTATTTTAAAGATTGGTCCTAAGCTTTGTTGATGGTGACTGCAAACGCCAATAGAATTGAGAATTCCAATCCCTTGAATTGAAATGGCATATCCGTGGAAATCATAGCAATGCGAGGAATGAGGACATCTTCACCTTTGAAAGGTCCTGTCAAGATTGCTGCTTCTACGACGTTGCTCACTAATTATTTTTTTACAGCAAGTCGCTTGCCGTTGATATTTCGCAACATGATAGTTGGCACGCCGATATTCAGTTGCAATACCTGCGGTGGCATCCCTGGCAGATCGAGTGAATTCAAAAATTCTGTTGGATAATTAACCGCTTCATCTGCTTCCACAATACTGTCGACGGATGTGACTGCCTCGCTTTGAATGTTATTTGATGTTACTGAATAATATTTTTAAGTCGTAGATGTCTTTGTTCTTGGCCGCAAGAATAGCTCGTTCACTCAACTGATCGTGATTCTTATAATTGGAAAACATTTTTCAATTCTTATTTTGACGTCACTAAATTGCAGAAATTATGAGGCAATGAAATTCGTCCTGAGGCCAGATCAACCGGCACCTTTCCGTTTCCAATTTCCAGCAATTGATGTGGAATATCTCAGCTGATCCACTGTTTTGCAGCTGGACATGTATATTTGTAGTTAATTTTAAAGTCTTCTTTATGTGTCGCCACAAATTAGTGTATTTCAGGCATGCTTTTATTTCGTCCGATGGTGTCGATGAGGAATTACAGGTAATGTTTGCCTGTAATCTCCTGCAAGCAATATTAATGTGTTCCCAAATGGTCTGATGTTTCCACGAAAAATCTTGCAATGATCGATCAAGAGACTAGGGCGATTTTTTTGCGCCATTGTGCATTCTTCCCAAACAATAAGTTTGCATTTCTGCAATACTTTTCCCATGCTGGATGCTTTGGAAATTACAATTAATTACATGTTCAATGGCAATTTCAAAGCGGAATGAGCAGTTCGTCTACCTAGTAGCAATATCGCAGCTATTCCGGACAAGGCAAGAGCTCAGGCTATGTCATTTTGGGATCGAATTGATCCCAGAACCAATCTAATTAGGAACTTTTACCAGTTCCTCCTGACCCATCTAAGAGGAAGATTTCTCAAATCCAGTTATTGACAGTTTGCATTATTTGATCGTAAATGATTTTTTTGCAAAAGCGTTATCTTAGGAATATTTGATTGCACATACGACAAAAGATCACCCGTGTTGTAATTTTGTTCACAACGAAATTCTACATCGAACGAAGCAGCAGCAGATCTATTCGGTGATGGCATTCCCAATTGATTGAAAACTTTGTGCGTGATTTCTAAGCACAAATCATGAATCATTATCAACGCTTCATTGTAGATTTCTGCTGTGAAATCCATTTTCACATTTGAATTTCAACGAAAAATTTCTTCAGCCTTGTGCGATTTATATTTCTCCCATAACTTTGTTGGAGATGAAGGAGAGAATGCGGTCAATATGATTGCAAAAAGCACAAACTAAATAACAAATAAAAAACAAAAAATAAATAAAAAATATTAACGAAATATTTCAGAAAAGTGCACCCCGGGAGCTGATAGTGGAGGAGGGGAGAAGGATGGTGCATAATATTGTTGTGAGCTCGGGGTTCGAAAGGACTGATGCCAATATATAAGAACAATAAAAAGGCTTTATTCACTATAAACAGTGCAATACGATCACAAATATCTTCTGAAAATTACAAGATATTCAGTAATCTTCAAATCCAATAAAAGCGCAGCAAAATTTCACGCAGAAACAATGCGTTCAATACGACGTATCAACGACAAAATCGATCCGAGTAACACAGTTCTCAATGCAAAGCCTCTCGTATGACTTCAATCGCAGTTGACAGACAACTAACTCAACCGAACTGATGGAGGTCCTTATATAGGATTCAGAGATCTTTCCAGATTATTCCAGAGCCTTCTAATGCTAGAAATTACCAGAAGGTCCTTCAACTCTCGATAGAGTACTCCAAACGTGAAAGGATCCCAATGTAAATGTATAAGGGGGGTAGCACAAAAAGTCGCCAAATCCGTCGCCAACTTGGCGACATTTGGCGATATATCGCCAAATTTGGCGACAAAAATAAGTCGCCAAAACCATCGCCAACTTGGCGATAAACCCATTCCTTGGCGATTTTACCATAGACTTCCATTATAAAGATGAGGGTGTAAGGTTGTTTTCCTTGCAAACCATCTGAGGCCTTTAGCATTGAGTTACATGATGTTCAATAGGAAATACATTAATAATACTGCAATTTTCACAATAATAAAATAAAATAAATTAAAAAGAATGAAATATTTACAAAATTCATAACATTGCCCCCCTCTCAAAGACTGCACGTCCCGGGCAGTTCAACCTTTGATCGGAAAGCAAACCCGTTACCAACAAATACTATACTATTCAAAGCACTTAAAGCAAACATGGAAAATAACAATTAAACACATTCATAATGCTGAATTATACAAAATATACACTTATTTAAAAAAAATTAAATTAAATTAAAGCATAGACATCATTACATACAAGTATTTAAATAATAATAACATTAATAATGATAATGCTAAGCAAAAGAAATTATTACATTAACTTATATACAAGACCATGGTCATACTAATTTACATTATTTACATTACACTATTCACAATCAATGAACTAAGTACTATGGCCATAGTATGGAGCCAGCCTGTCGTAATGAACGACTCTAGGCTTCGAACTTGGTGACTTTCGGATCCGAATTACGACATCGTTCAGTCTGTTTAGGACTGTATAAGGACCGTCCCAGTGCGATTGCAGTTTGGGAGAAAGTCCTTTACGTCGAGTCGGATTATAAAACCAAACCTTGTCACCTTCTTTGAATTGATGTCCCGTGGCTTTCGTGTCGTACCTGGTCTTCATCTTCTCCGTCTGTATATTGATCCGCTCTCGAGCCAAGTTGTGGACGTCTTCAAATCGTGCCTGGAGATTCTGCACGTATCCCTCTGGCGATGAAGGCGCATCTGGAGGGCGACCAAAAATCAGATCACAAGGTAGACGAAGATCACGTCCGAAAAGCATCTGAGACGGGGAATAGCCGGTTGTTTCATGGACGGCGCTGCGATAGGCGAGAAGAAACAAGGGAAGTTTTTGGTCCCAGTCTTGTTGGTTTCTTGAGACTAGCAGTGAGAGATTGTTAAGGATGGTACGATTAAATCTCTCAACCATGCCATCCGATTGTGGATGTAAAGGCGTCGTCCTAGTTTTGTCCATTCCGAGAAGTTGACAGAGACCCTCAATCACAGCAGAGATGAAATTTCTCCCCTGGTCAGAATGCATTTGAAGGGGGACTCCATACCTTGATATCCACTGGTGAACCAAGGCATCCGCAACCGTAGAAGCTTCTTGATCAGGGATGGCATAAACTTCAGGCCATTTCGTGAAGTAGTCCATGACAACAAGGAGGTATTTGTTGCCATCAGCACTTCTTGGCAGAGGGCCTAGGATGTCAAGGGCGATGCGTTCGAAAGGTGCTCCTACATTGTAGAGATGTAGTCTTCCTCGGCTACGTTTCTTTGGTCCTTTTCGAGCTGCACATGCATCGCAAGATTTGCACCATCGTTCGACGTCAGCTCTCGCTTTTCCCCAGAAGAAGCGCTCTCGGACTCTGTGTAATGTTTTCATGATTCCAAAATGGCCTCCGGTGGGACTGCCATGTAATTCTTCGAGGACCTCTGGGATTCGAGATCGAGGAAGTACCAACTGCCACCGAGATGTCTTCCCATCTTCCGATTCGAATTTTCGGTACAGGACACCATTCCTGACGTGGAGGGAGTTCCAAAGAGCCCAATATTGCTTCGTCGTAGGACTGTAAGTCGAGATGTCTTTCCAACTGGGCTTCGTGCTAGAAGATTCTAATAACTCCAAGATTGGTTTGATCTCAGAGTCTGCCATTTGATCTTCTCGAATCTTCTCATCACTCCAGGGATCTGGTGGCGTCAATAGTGAAGTCTTCGTCTGGCGTATGACATATTCGGGATTATACTTGCTCTCCGCTCTGGAACAATAGCGACAGCTCTCGGGACACGGTCTTCTTGATAGGGCATCGGCGTTTCCATGCGATGAGCCTTTGCGATGCCTGATGTCAAAGTCGTATTCCTGGAGTCGTTGTATCCATCTGGCTACTTGGCCCTCTGGGTTCTTAAAATTCATCAGCCATGTTAGGGATGCGTGATCAGTACGAAGGAGAAATTTCCTGCCATAGAGATAGTGATGGAAGTGTTCTATGGCTTTTACTATAGCTAATAACTCCTTACGAGTGACGCAATAATTCCGCTCTGGTTTCGATAAACATTTGCTCCAATATGCTACGACTCGTTCTTGGCCATCTATTTCTTGGGAAAGTACAGCACCGACACTTTCATGACTGGCATCCGTGTCCACAATGAACTGTTTCTCGGGGTGCGGATAGGTAAGGACTGGAGAGGATGTGAGAGCTTCTTTCAGCCGCTGGAAGGAATTCTCGCATTCTTGTGTCCATAGAAACTTCTGCTTGCTTTCAGTGAGCCTATGCAATGGTCTTGCGATGTTGGAGAACCCCTGGATAAACTTTCTGTAATAAGTGCATAGTCCCAGAAAGCTTCGCAACTGATGGACATTTTCCGGACGCTTCCAGTTCTTTACTGCGGACACTTTTTCAGGATCTGTTCGAACACCTTCAGCTGAAATGATGTGTCCTAGATAATTTACTTCCCGTTGGAAGAACTTGCATTTCAAAGGGTTCAGCTTTAAATTCGCCGCTCTTAGCTTCGTTAACACTTTTCGAATATTTTCTAGATGTTCTTCAAACGTGCGGCCACCAATGATGACGTCGTCTAGGTAGATGAGACAAGCTTCAAAAGTCAGGCCTTTTAACACTGTCTCCATGAGGCGCTCGAACGTTGCTGGAGCATTGCAGAGCCCGAACGGCATAACTTTGAATTGCCAAAGTCCTTGTCCAGTAGTAAATGCGGTCTTCTCTTTGTCATCAGGATGGATCTCTACTTGCCAATATCCACTCTTCAAATCTAGTGTGGAAAACCATTTATGACCTGAAAGAGTATCTAGCGTGTCGTCTATTCTTGGTAGAGGATAGCTGTCCTTCTTCGTAATATCGTTAAGTTTACGATAATCCACACAAAATCTTGTGGAGCCATCTTTCTTTCGGACCAACACGATGGGAGAGGCCCACGGACTTGATGATGGTTCGATGATGTCACTATCCTGCATCTCTCGTAAGAGCTTAGAAACCTCTTCTTGTTTTGCGAACGGCAAGCGTCTTGGATGCTGTTTAATCGGTGGATGGTCGGCAGTATCAATTCTATGACGTGTCAGAGAAGTGCGACCTATATCATTCTCGTTTTGTGAAAACACATCCTTAAATTCCTGGAACAGTCTTTCTGCGGCATGTCTCTGCTCAGGAGATAAATTCTCATTTCGTCCAATTTCAGGTGTTAAACTTGTAGGCGGCTCCGACAAGGTCAAGCTCGGGTCTTTGCAAACACAGGTGACTGGAGCACAGGTAGCAAGCACTTCACCCTTCTGGATAGTTCTAGACTTTTCACTTACATTCGCCATCCTCACAGGGATCACATCTCTCGACAGATCTACCAGCGCTGATGCTATTAGCACTCCCTTTGGGCTCTTCTCAGGATATCCAGTCAAGCCATACTGGAAAATTCTTTCGTTTCCAGTTAATCCAGGTATCATCATTTCGGTCCGAGGAGGGATGATAACATCTGCCTTGGCTGTGATCCGTTGAATAGACCCGGACTCATTTCCAAGTTTGAAAATAGTGACATCTTCTTGAGCAGAGCGTAACTCATTATTCTTAAAGTCCAGTGTAAATCCATGCTCTTTTAAAAAGTCCAGTCCGAGTATGAAAGGGTCTGAAATATCGGCCACGTAGACTGTATGGCGATAAGCGGCGTTCCCAAACTTTATTTCCAGTGTCATTCTTCCATGTATATCGATCTTATCTCCGGTCACAGTTTGAAGAATAACACGCGGCGGGGACCAGAAGAGTTTTTCTTTCAGCCGCTGAGCTAGATCTTTCCGAATGATGGTCACATTGGCTCCTGTATCGATGATCATATTACAGGGCAAATCATTCACACTTCCGACTAGAAAAACTCCGTTCTCGCCGTAACTTCTTGCAGAAATTTCACATACTTGAAAATGGGGCTTCTTAAGATCTGGAAACCTCCGCCCCGCAAGATGGTCAATAATCAGTTTTCTTGCTCCTCCGTTAGCGGGTGAGCTATTACCTTCGGTGCTGGGTCGTCTTGGGCAGTCGATTTGGATATGGCCTTCTCCACCGCATCTCCAGCACTTGATCTTCCTGTAAGGTTTGTTGGCCATTAAGGAGTTCATCTTTCTCATTATGTCATTCATCTGCTGCTGTAAGCACTCCACAGCTCTATCCGACGTCTCAGGCAGGTTGGCTGCTCGCACAAAGTGTCGCTTTGTCCTAGTAGCTTGCTGGGCTGCCTCGAATTTTAGAGCGTAAACCAAAGCCCCTTTTAAATCGCTGAGATCTGCAATCCGGAGTGCTTTCTGGATTTCAGAGTCACGCACACCATCAATAAAATGCTGCAGAGCCAAGCTTTCTCTAATTTCAGTCGGACAGTCAGGATAAGCAAGATGTGAAAGTCTCTCGACATCCGTAGCAAGCTCTTGCAGGGATTCAGTGGATTTCTGCTGTCGAGATTTGAGCTGGAGTCTGCTATATTCCTTCATGCATTTCTCGCCAAAGCGTAATTCTAAGGCACTGACGAGCGTTTCAAAATCCAGCGGTTCATTTGCAGGCAAAGTCTGTAAGACGTCGGCAGCATCAGCTCGTAGAGAAGCAGCTAACTGGCAAGCTTTTGTCTGGGAATCCCATCCATTGGCGTCCGCTACGATCCCAAATTGTGTCTTAAAAACAGGCCATGAGGATTTTCCGTCATAGGTCGAGAGTTTAATAGAGGCCCGAGGAAGCATAGCTTGATACTTGACATCTTCGGGATAGTTTTCGGCAGTTATCTTTTGTTTCTTCACATTTTCCAACTCCTTTTCTACACTCTCAATCCTTTCTTCGACGGTCTTGGCGATCTTTTGAACTTTTTCTTCTACTCTTTCTTCAACGGTCTCGGCGATCTTTTGAACTTTTTCTTCTACTCTTTCTTCTACGGTATTGGCTGTCCTTTGAATTTCTTCTACCTTTCCTTCTATTTGTTGAAATCTTCCTTCAACTTTGTTTTCCACGCCGTCAATTCTGTCATTTAAAGATGTTATTTTATCCTCTATTAAGTCTTTCAACTTTCCAAGGTTGGTTGACATATCCTTCTTCATTTCATCTTTTAAGTCGCCAAGGTTGGCAGTCATTTTCTCATCCATCGCTGACATTTCCTTCTTCATTTCATCTTTTAACTCGCCAAGGTTGACAGTCATTTTCTCATCCATCTCTCCTAATTTCTCCAATAATTTAGTCAGTTGCGCTTCCATTGCTCTGGTAATCGGCATTCAACCCCACTCCTGACACCAAATGTTGTGAGCTCGGGGTTCGAAAGGACTGATGCCAATATATAAGAACAATAAAAAGGCTTTATTCACTATAAACAGTGCAATACGATCACAAATATCTTCTGAAAATTACAAGATATTCAGTAATCTTCAAATCCAATAAAAGCGCAGCAAAATTTCACGCAGAAACAATGCGTTCAATACGACGTATCAACGACAAAATCGATCCGAGTAACACAGTTCTCAATGCAAAGCCTCTCGTATGACTTCAATCGCAGTTGACAGACAACTAACTCAACCGAACTGATGGAGGTCCTTATATAGGATTCAGAGATCTTTCCAGATTATTCCAGAGCCTTCTAATGCTAGAAATTACCAGAAGGTCCTTCAACTCTCGATAGAGTACTCCAAACGTGAAAGGATCCCAATGTAAATGTATAAGGGGGGTAGCACAAAAAGTCGCCAAATCCGTCGCCAACTTGGCGACATTTGGCGATATATCGCCAAATTTGGCGACAAAAATAAGTCGCCAAAACCATCGCCAACTTGGCGATAAACCCATTCCTTGGCGATTTTACCATAGACTTCCATTATAAAGATGAGGGTGTAAGGTTGTTTTCCTTGCAAACCATCTGAGGCCTTTAGCATTGAGTTACATGATGTTCAATAGGAAATACATTAATAATACTGCAAATTTTCACAATAATAAAATAAAATAAATTAAAAAGAATGAAATATTTACAAAATTCATAACAATATGAAAGAATGGTCAAAGGACTTTCTAATAATATATCACATGATGGGTGTCGAAAAAATTAAAAAGTGCCCCCGAGTACTATAAATTGAAGCTAAATAGCGGCTGGTATTACCTATGATGTAATCTCTAATAAAATTAGTGAGGCGAAAAAACCGTAAAGTTCGTCTATTTTAATTTGTAACTTTTTTCATTATTTGATTAGCAATAATACTTGCATAGTATATTCATAAAATTAGTGTATAATTATTATTAGTATATAAAGAAGTTGCAATCAGCTGATCAACCATTGTACTTCAATTGGAGGTCAGGGTAGTTCCACCAATCAGAACTGCCTATTTGTAATGTGTGACTTCTAACATGACGTCAATTGCAACTGTCCTATAATTCAGCTCATTTAACATTTTCTTTCTGACTGGAAAATGAAAGAGGCCTCGCAAAGATGATCTCGCCAACGTCCATGTTTCGTGTAGCGCCGCCACTGAAGTTGAAGATGCGACTGACTGTTATAAATAAATGTATGCTGAGTAGTAGAAACAAACAAATTAGTCTAGACTTGATGTCGCTCTTAAAAAGGAGGATTACTGATTGTCTAGAAAAGAAATTTGGCGATTCTGTTGCTTTTGATTCGTCCTTACAGAGCAAGTAAATTAAACTTCATGAATTTGTACACATAATTTTAACCCTGTTGTTTCTTTTATCGTAAATTTAATTTGCATAATAAATTGTTCGGACCTTTTCAATTCATCTAACTGCAAATATCTACTTATACATAGTTTTATATTTTATATATTTTTCCTGACTTAGGATTTTTCGAGTTGTGAGTGGTTTCTCAGTACTCCATGGTAAGTAGGGAAGTGACCGTATTGAAAATTGCGGATCTGGAACAATGACATTTGTAATTCAGGCATTCTTTAATAACAAAACTTCCCAAATGAAATTTTCAGATACGTTTAAAAACGAGATTAACTTTTTGCAACAAATTAATATGCATCTAAACGTTTGACCAGCGTAAATAATTATCTTTTGTAATGACGAAAATTTTGTAAGCTCTTTATTTATAACTTTTATCTAAACCAAAATTACTTTAGATAAGATTTAAATACGGATAAAAATATTTTAAATTTACTTATAAAAGAAAAAAGAAATCATCACACCATTAACATAAAACAATCTCGTTGAAATATTGCTCAAAAATACTTGTTCATATGAATGGGTTAATGCAAAAGAATGAAAGAAGGGAAAATACTAACAATACGAAATGAATGATTTTTCAAAATGATAAAGTCATTTAGCATTGTAAACATATTATTTTTCCGGTTACAAGTATGCCAAGTTATGTAACAGAAAAAAGAGCAGTTTTACACAAAAAATAGTATTATTTGCGAAAATTATTGAAGCATGTTTTAGATAATAATTTGAAGTGCGTTTTTATTCTGAGTAATATGTTTTGATTGTTTGTCTGCTTGTTTATTTAACATAAATTTCTCTTTGGTGATATTATGGATATAAAAGCAAGACGTACCCATTTTATATCTCATTTATCTTAGCATATTATATTCTTTCGTTTACTTACTCTTTTCAGTATGAAACTGATGTTTTTATAACTTTTATTTTAATAAAAATCACTCCGAATTAATTAAGTGCAAACTGCGTCTTTTATAACACAACCATAAAACAGAACAAGTTCGATGTTCTGAAATTTGATGAAAATCCGTCATTAGTTCTTGAGATATAGCTATATTGAAGATCGTGAATAATGCAGCATAGCAGCGCCACTGATGGGCGATTTACAGCAAAAGCTAATCAGCACCAATTTACATCAAGGTCTAGCTGAATCTAAAGTTTTAATAAATTCCGTGCATTAGTTCTTGAGACAAAGCGCCCACATATTTTTTGTCACATACAAACACACAGACACACAGAGAGAGAGAGTCAGAGGACAGACAGACTCACAGACAGACAATTTCTAAAAACAGTCAAATCGTGTTCAGGACCTTCTAAAACGTATAACTCCGTCGAAATACGAAAGTCGAAAATTTTCATGAAACAAATACTTTCTTCTTGTAAAGATAGAAGAAAGTAAAAATACACTGCTCAAAACAATTAAAGGATATTGCAGTTTTAGGTGGATTTTGTATCTGGGAAACTTTTTAGCTGATTGATACATGGTCGACAGACATAGTAGGTTATATGAGAATAAATTACACATGTTTGGCAGAAAAAAATGCATTTTATTGCGCATTTGTGTACAAAAGGAAAAAAAACACAATTTGTGCATATGATAAAAAAAAGAATAAGAAAAGGTGTTTTCTTCAAAGAAAATCATTTTCAGTAGGGGGTATGGTTTCCACGGGCGGCCAGCAACGTTGAACACCTTTGAGGCATGGACTCAATGAGGCTATTAATGACGAGTTGGGGTATTCTGCCCCACTCTTCCAGAAGAGCTCTTTCCAGTTCTTGGAGAGTTTGTGGGGGTTGTTGGCGGCCAGAAACTCGTCTTCCTAGAGCGTCCCAAACGTGCTCGATTGGATTCATGTCTGGAGAACACGCTGGCCATTCCATTCGAACGATTCCTTCCTCGAAAAGGAAATCCTCCACCAGGTTTGCACGATGTGGCCTGCAGTTATCGTCCATTAAAATGAAGTTATCTCCGATTGCTGCAGCGTAAGGGACTACAATAGGTCTGAGGATCTCATCCCTATATCGGCGACCAGTCAGAGCTCCATCTCGAATGATGTAGAGGTCAGTGCGCCCGTCAATGGAGATGCCACCATACACCAACACTCCTCCACCGCCAAATCTGACACTTTCGTGCACGAACGCAAGATTATTCATACTGCCACGGTCCCTCCAGATGAAAATACGCCTATTATCCGGATGCACAGAAAAACGGGACTCGTCAGAAAACAGAATATTGCTCCATTCATTTCTCCTTCAGTTGACATGCTCGGTTGCCCACTCCCTGTGGTCGCGACGATGCCTTGATGTTAATCTAACACATACCATCGGTCGGCGAGCATACAGACCTACAGCATGGAGCCGGTTTCGGACAGTCTGAGTTGAAATCGTGGTGCCTGTAGCCGAGCGAAGGTGTTGTTGGAGAAGAGTAGCGTTCATGTTTCGGTGTCCCCGAGCTGTTAACGCTAAATACCGATCTTCATTGGGCGTTGTTGCCCGTCTACGAACTTGCCCTGGTCTTCGGCCTGCACATCCACTCTCCAAAAAACGGTTCCAGATCCTGGAAATGACACTTTGTGACACTCCAATGGCTTGCGCTACTTCGGCTTGAGTTTGGCCCCCTTCTAACCTATCAACAATTCTCCAAGCTTCTGAATCTGTCAAATGACTTCGCTGAGACATCGTACTCATCGAAACAAAGCAATCACTGAATGCCGATCATCCTTGTCTTCATTCTCTTTCATCCAGTTGAAAGTCAAATTTCATTCGCTGCCGCTGAAGCGACGTTTTTGACGTCGAACTCAAAATTTGCATACTCCACTGTTTGAAAACCAGAAAAATTTGCATTTGTGATTCTCTTCTTCTATTTTCGGAAAAAAAATTTCGTTTATATCTTTATTTTATATAAAACTTCAAATATCCTTTAATTGTTTTGAGCAGTGTATGTTTAAGTGTCCACATGTTACAAAAGATATCAAAGTGTGTAAGTAACGCATTCTTAGAAATCTTAATACACTGTAAAAAAAAAAAGACAAATGTTTCTGCATCTATGAAAACGTAATAGAACCTCGAACAAAGATATACAATAACTTCTTCCGAGTTACCCACGATTACGAAAAGAGTTCTTTATCTTTAGAAAGCTCAGATACCAATATGTTTTCGAAATTTAAAAAAGCATGTATAGAAAAAAATGTTTCTTTTGCTGCCATTGATTTTCGGAAATATTTATGAATAGATTTTATGTATATTAATCAGTTTTCCTAACCTGGAATATTTGTTTTTTAGGATGCTATCAATTTTCAATTAAACATTTTCAGGAACGTAACTGAATTTATGCATGCAAAAGTAACATAACAATATCAATTTTAATCTTAAAGCTATTCATTTATCATATTTGTCTGTAAAACATGTTTTTGTATATAAAAATGTTTACATGAGAATTGATAGCATCCAAAAAACCTATGTTCCGGATTGAGAAAACTGATTAATACACTATAAAAACTACTCGGAAGCGTTTCCGAAAATTAGTGAAAGCAAAAGAAACTTTCTTTTCATAAATGATTAATTGAATATCGAAAATAGATTGGTTTATGAGATTTCTACAAATAAAGAACGCTTTTCGGAATCTTGGATAATTCAGAAGAGTTTATTATATATTATCGTTAGTGTTTAATATTTTCCTAGGTTATTTTATATTTTCTTAGATGTGAACAATTAATACAAAAAATTGTTTTGAAGCTGACTACAGTTCCGAAAAGGTACGTTCATAAAATACATTTTAGACTTTTAATTGAGAAATTTTCTCTTTTTGTATGAACTAACAACAACTGAATAAGCAAGAGAAGAAAAAAATGACGAGGTTTAATTGTGAATTCTTTACATAAAGTCAAATATGGTGAGTAGAACGGCTAAATTTTATATTTTATAGTTTATAGTTTATAAAATACTTTTATCATATGGATTTTTTCTGTTAACTTTTTCGAACATTTTCTTTTATAAGAAGACAGATGTGTTTTTAATGTGTCATAATATATCATTCCTTAACAACATATGATTTTTAAAAATCGAAGTAGTGTACCTAACAAAGGTATACATTTTCAAAAATAAATAAAACTTCAGACAAACTTTCCTCGAAAATCACAATATTAAAAGCATTCAATTATTAAAGTTAGAAAAGTGAAAAAAAAGTATAATTTTCCACATTTCATATCTTGTAAATCCTACACTTTAAAACCATAGTTTTTACTGGTAATAAAATGAAATATGCAAAAATTAACTACGAAATACAAAGCTAGTAAATGATACATTTACCGTGCAAATCTTTTAATTTCATTCTCCGGAAACAAATCCGATTATCCAAGAAAACTAATGCATTTTGAAGTTTATCACAATATAATGCCCTTTAACCCCCTAACATTTAAAACAATTTTTCAAACAAGCAAAATAATACGACTACTAGAAATACTTACAAAAAATATTTCACTAAAAATCGGTTTATACACATTGTTATGAATGTTATAAGGAAATTTCTCTTAATTTATGCACTGTTTTAAATTATTTTTTTCCAAACAAAAACTTTTGAGAATCAGCAAATAATAATATATTGCTAATGCACATTATTTAATTTCACTCCATCCCCCCCCCCCCCCCAAAAAAAAAAAAAAAAAAAAAATCCGATAATTCAAAAAATTAATGCGCTTTAACCCTTTCAGGGGCAAAGTTCTTATGTTTCTAAAATGTTGAAATCAGTGAATCACACCGGGATTTAAAAACAAAATTTATTTCAAAATAAGTAGAAGCATTTCTTCACGTATATTATAAAAGTAAAATTTGAATCCAAAATTCCGGTGTCAATGTGGCGTTTGGGAATTAAAATTAAGTGGTATATATTATATACCACCGCCCCTCAAAGGGTTAAATCTTATCACAATCTTTTCACAATCTATCCCTTAACTATATAATAATTTTAAAAAATCGAAATCAAATATGAGAAAAGGATTACAATTTTTTTTTCAATCATTTCATATATTCGGAATGGTTAATTTTCTCAAACAAGTTGCAAAGAACATCTTTACTACAAAATAATCGAGTTTTATTAATGTTATAAATAAATGTTCCTCCAAATATGAGATAGCCATTATGAGACACTTTTTTTTCGAATGTAAATAAAATAGAATAATGATTTTCGATAAACATTCTCATCTTCTACTGAAATGCCACGAACTAAATGAAAAGATGGATCACTTTTTTGCCCTAAATTTTGTCGATGAAAATAAAAAAAATAATGCGTTTGAAATTTCCTGTAGTATATCATATCTTGATCACACAAGAAGTTTAAAAGGTTATATAAAATAGTTAACGAGAGGAAACGTTTATTATCTTAACAATTAGCCCTCAAATAGAACAGTAAGACTACTCGATAAATTTGAAAAAATAAATAAATAAATAAAACCGTAAAAGGTACGGCTCACACTGTAGAAAAGGGAAATGCTCTTTAATCTACGAAAATGTAATATAACCAAATATACTGTAAACTAGTTGTTGGAGGGCCACCGTAATACTTACCCATCATGGATATGCATAATGTAAAATATGAAAATAAAACATGTGTAAACTGCTTATAAAATGCATTGCCTTTCGAATAAAATCGTGGCTTGATGACGTCATAAACTTTGAAGGTGCTATTACTGAACTACTCTATTAGAGAAACAATTTTTTATAACTCCAAAAATGATAACCATATTAACTAACGGTTTTCTGCATCGGATCAAGGGTCTAATTTCCAAGGGTCTAATTCTAAAATATATCTTTGAAATTTGAATGAAATACAGGGTCATGAAAAATCGAAGAGGTGGAAAATAGGATTACAAATATCTCGGCAACTCATTATCCGATCGAATTCATTCTTTATGCAAAATGTATGTTTTTTTATTGGCCGTTATATTCAGTCTTTAAAATAAAAAATTTCGAAAAATTGTATATACCTTTTATCAGAACGAATATTTCGAGAGTCCGAAAAAAATAGTTCCGGATAATCGAGGTTACTGAAATTCAATAACCTTCTTCCCATTGTTACATACTAAGTACATACCAAATTTCAAGTCTCTATCTCAAATTGTTCGGGAGATAGAGCGTTTACAGACACACAGACAACACACAGACAGACGGAGCGGCAAAAACTTTTTTCTAAAAATATGTTTTTTGGAATCTCCAGTGTCTGAAACGTGTAAATCCGGCAATTTTTCTTTCAATTTTCAAAACGATTACAAGACTTACCCTTTACTACGTATATTGGGTAAGTAAAAATAACACATGTTTCTTTATTTGCAAACGTATAATTTAACCACGCACGAGAATATACAATAACCTCTTCCGAGTTTCCGCGATTCCAAAAAGCGGTCTTTATCTTTTGAAACCACAGAAACCAATATATTTTCGAGATTTAAAGAAGCATTTATAAAAAAGTTTCTTTTGCGGCCACTGATTTCCGGAAACGTTTCCGAGTAGTTTTATAGTGTATTTATCAGTTTTCTCAATTCGGAATATCTGTTTTTAGGATGCTACCGATTCTCAATTAAGCAATTTCCGCTGCGTAGTTGAATTTACACATGCAAGAGTAACAAAATATAGTATTAACTTTAATGTTAATGTTAATGCCTGAACTAATGAAAATGTTTACCAGTATCAATTCTCTGGTAATCATTTTCATGTTCAGTCAAAACTGCATACATATTAAATGTTCAAAGATATATGTCAGAGGTGTCCGCTGAGGTCACGTCAATGAAGGTCGTACGCCACGTAGCGGAAGAGATTGAACTACTCGAGGTTAAACACGCAGCTTGTGATCGAATAATCAACAGATTTATATCAATTTCTGTTTGCTTTTAATATAAATATGGAAATATTAGTTATAATGTAGTGAAAGTTTGTGGTAAATGTTGAAATAAACATTTGTAATAAAATTTCAGTATCCATCTACCAAAATACGTGGGTTTCTTCAAGCCACCGAAGTTACCACACTTTATAAAATAATTTTCACCCCGTTTGTTGAAGGTAATGCTGAAATATTTTTATAGCGTCTGCAATTAAATTATTTTACGCTATAGTTGTTGAAAGTAGATTGTAATTTTTTTCGTGAATGGCAACGGAACTGTTTGTTGTCTTGAGAATGAAATGTTGTTTGGTTTGATGCGTGGAATAAAGTTTTAGTTTTGAAATGTCGTTATTTAATTGGAGTCAGATAATTTAAATAAAATGAATTAATAAGTTAAGTACGACTGAATGAAATAATATTAGGGAGGTACTTCTGACACAGTTTGATTATTTGTCACAAACTTTTGTTATGTAACTTTAGTTCTTGTGTGTAAAGATGGAATTTTGTAATCGAATTTTCACTCAATTTCTGAGGCGCTAAAATTATAAAAATTGGGTACACAGGTGTTTTTCCGGTAACAATACATTTTAATATGTTTAGGGGGAAAGATATTTTTTCAATATAGGAGCATTGGCGAGATAGAAAATTATATACGTGTAAATCTATCATCTGCACATTCTCCTGAGTAAATATTGTGAATCTTTACTCACTCACGGAAGATGTATTTTGTTTACCAGATTTATTGCAATATATTTTTGATACAGTTTGTTTTCATAAACATATTTATATTTAAAAAACATTCGCTATACATATTTTTTGTTTCGGGAGAAAAGGCAATAGTGCTTACATAATGCTTATATATTATTACCTTTACTATTGAAACTAAAATGAGATTGTGAATGTTTTTAAATGTACATATTTTATCGAAACAAACTTTATCAAGAATACTGGCAATAAATCTGGTAATCAAGATAAACCTTCTATGAGTGAGTAAAGATTCACGATATATGCTCAGGAGAATATGCAGATGGTAGTTTTTGTCATACCTAATGACGTCATCCTAAAAATGCGCGCACTGGCATTATCAACCCCGTCCACAAGGTAGCGCAGTTGTTTCAATTTTGCGCTCCTATTGTTAAGTTGGAACGCTTAATATGTATGCAGTTTTGTGTTCAATAAACATGTTTTACCGACAAACAGTATGAATTAACAGCCTTAACATTAACATTAAAATTAATGTTATTTTGTTACTCGTGCAAGTGTAAATTCAGTTACTTAGCTGAAAATGCTTACTGGAGAATTGATAGCATCCTAATAACCAATATTCCAGTTTGAGAAAACCGATTAATACAATATAAATCAACTCGGAAATGTTTCTGGAAATCAGTAACAACAAAAGAAGATGAATTACCTTTTTTATTCTAAAATTTTGAAATTTTAAATCAGAATATAAATGGGTTTGAAATTTACCACAGTATATCATCTCTTGCCCTTAAAAGAATATAAAAGTTTGAAATAAAATAGCTCACTTGAGAAACAATTAAAATATTTTCAATTAATTCTAAAACGAAAAAAGGTAAGATTATTAGAAAAAATTGCAAAGAATAAATTTGCTGCAAAAGATCCAACTAATATATACTTTTATAAATGTTATAGAGGCATATGTTTCTATAACAATGAGATAAGTCTTACGAAGCGCTTTTATCGGAAAAAATCGAATGGTTTTTCTCCTATAAAACACTTTCATGTTTCACTGAAATGCGATGAACTAAAGGAAAAGATGGATTAGTTTTCTGTCCTACAATTTCGTCGCTGAAAATCAAAAAGATATATCCATCAGGAAGGGCAGGAAAATTTTGTAAGTTTGAGATAAAGTGTTGGAAAATTGGGTATAGTTAGAGGTCATTATCTGGCTTTTTCTTTACAAAAGATTGTTCGCAGTCTCGAGCAACAAAAGTTGTATAAATTGTCGAGAATGAAGTAAAAAGTCAAAAAGCGAAAACAAATTATGAAAAATGATGAAACAAAATTATTGTGGCATTCGGAATTTTTTATTTATTTATTTCATTTTAATTATACGTACAGTGTAAAAAAAAAACAGGTGTTTCTTAATCTAGAAAAATATAATATAACCAAGAACGAAAATATACAATAACTTCTTTCACGAAAAGTGTTTTTTGTCACGAAAAGTTTTTCACGAAAAGTGTTCTTTATCTTTAGAAATCTCAGAAACGAATATCTTTTTATATTTAAAAAGGCGCATTTATAAAAACAAAGTTTCTTTTCTTACGACTGATTTTCGGAAACGTTTCCGAGAGGTCTTGTTAGTATATTATCCAGTTTCTCAACCCGAAATATAGATATTTTGGATGCTATCAATTCTCAATTAAACATTTTCATGTTCAACAAATGTTTCACAGACAAACATGATGTATTAACAGCATTATTACGATGGTAGTACTTAAGTTTTTAGAAAGTAATATAAGAAATAATTTCTTACCAAGCATATATGTTTTAATGCTTCTCAAAATACTCTCCTACTGTATCGATACATTTTTGAATTTGAATAAGCCAATCATCAAAACATTTACGCCATTCTGAAAGTGGTGTAGCAGAAACATAGCATTTGTAAGCTTCAACGATTTCTCCCAAGTTGTTAAAACGTTTACCTCGCATTTTTTATGAACGGAAATAAAAAATAATCATTAAGTGCTAAATCCGGGCGATGGATCATCAATTCAATTTTTTCACACTTAAAAAGATTGACATTAGAGGACCTAGCAGAGAAAGAGTTGAATTTTTTGTAAAGAAATCTGCTAATAAACCATCATCTGAAAATATTTGTTTTCTAGTCGTGAATATCCTTGCGAATTTTACTGCAAACACATATAAAAATAAGAAGAAAAGCATTACAAAGAATTACAAGTAATGATACATTTAACCGTGGAAAACATTTAGATTCTCACTCTCAAAAGTAATTCCAATTAACGAAGAACAGAAATACATTGTGATTCTTTTAACGATATTATACATATATTATGATATTCAATTTTTAGCCACATGCAAGAATTTCAAAAGTGTGAAACAAGATCGCTCATCTAAACAGAAGAACTCTTGTAATAAAATATTGACAAAAATCTACAACGTTTTCACATCATACATGTTTCTGCATGGTTAAATAATAGTCTTCAGCGCAAAGAAAGACTTAATTGAGAGCGAAATCTTTAGAAAACAGGATGGCTACACTGCAAAAAATAATTGTCGATTTTACAGTATAAAACTGGCACCCCAGCTGCCAGTATTATACCGTAAAATTAACAGTATTAAACCGTAAAATAAGCAGTAATACACTGCCGCGCAAGCAGTAATACTGCTTATTTTACAGTTTAATACTGTTAATTTTACGGTATAATACTGGCAGCTGGGTTGCCAGTTTTATACTGCAAAATCAACAATTATTTTTTGCAGTGTATGTCACAATCCCGTGCAAATCCTTTTGATTTACTCTTCGAAATAAAAAAATTGCTTAACCAAGGAAACAAATGAGTTTTTAAACTTAACATCCGTCTGCTTTTAATTATGATATTGTTTTAAAATATAGACATACGATATATTTCCAGTACATCAGTACCTCTTTTTAACAGCAGTTTTTTTTAACAATGCAAATATAATCATGATGTAAAAACATTACACTTCAAAATCATGATTTGTTAGGAGGTTTTTTTTTATTAAAAACATATAATCTCTTTTCGAAATATGTCCTCTTATTTAAACATTTTTTAAGTTTTTGTTAAAAAGTATTTTCAAACAGACACTATGCTGAGCAAAATAGATAGAAAACTAGCAAACAATGGCATATTTACCATGTAAACAGAAATGAAACTTTTCGAGGCATTTACCAAACAAAATCCGATTATCTAAGAAACAAATGTATTTTGAAGCTAATCTTAGCGTATTATCCTTCAACCACACAAGAAGGTAAATAGATTTAAATAAGAGACCTCAACTAAGAATGAGATTGTAAACTTTTGTTAAGATGTTTTCAAACTTTCCTAAATTCCCTCATCTTAAAGGATAGGTTTTTTTGCGTTATGGATAAATAAATTTGTGGATTTTAATGCAAACACATTTTGTATAGAAATATGTGTATTTATATAAATTAAAAACACTCCATTACTTTTAAACGCATATTGATTAAATGAACTATTTATATGAAATTGTTATGCACGAAAATTTAAATCTTCCTTTCAAAAAAAAAAAAAAAAAAAAAACAGCTTGATAATTAGCCAAAATGGCCAAAGAGAAGCAAGTTTCTTGACATGTCTGTTACAACAATAGTTCGAACAATGCTGGACATTTTTAATTCACGAAAAACCGACGCCGAGTAACAATTACCGAAAAAAATATTGACTCAATGATTCCCTCCAATAACTAGTGTGTTCTGTTCAAATATTCTTCGAAATCTCGCTCTCAGAAGCTTGTGTGTTGCTGACATCTAGTGGTGCATCCATGAAATAATATTTAGTGAAAGATATATTTCCCATAATCTTTAAAAAAAAATCTTTAAATGAATTAGAAGTAATCCTATATATATCGTACAAATGTTTTCGATACTCTCACTCAAATAAATCCCAAGGATTACCCAAGGAAAGTAATGCGTTTTGAAGCTCATCATCTCGAAGAATCACTAAATAGATTGATGCAATGATTCGTTAACCACACGTAATAGTTTAACATCATTGAACCAAGATGCTCTTTAAAAAGACAGACTAAAAATTTCTTAAAGAGAAATGACCTTTAAATTAAAGTCCCATAATGCTTAAAGTGATAAAAATAACACAGAATATTTAAAATACCTGTTTTTTAATGTAGATTACATATGTTTCATTCACAACTATCGGTGACATCTTCAGATCTTAATGATAAATACAAAAATTCTCGCATGTCTGAAAATAGTAAAACATATACTACGAGATCGCATGTCCAAAGTTAGAAGGTGCTTAATTTGGCTAAAACTGGGAAACGTGAACAAATTATTATTTATTTTTATTTTTATTGCTTTTCCATTTATCAATCATCTCGTGCCAAATTTTAGCAAATTCAAAGGAAACGGTTTCGTTACAATATATATTTTGCGAAAAGATTGCATTTGTAACGAAACCGTTTCCTTTGAATTTGCTAAAATTTGGCACGAGATGATTGATAAATGGAAAAGCAATAAAAATAAAAATAAATAATAATTTGTTCACGTTTCCCAGTTTTAGCCAAATTAAGCACCTTCTAACTTTGGACATGCGATCTCGTGGTATATGTTTTACTATTTTCAAATATGTGAGAATTTTTGTATTTATCATTAAGATCTGAAGATGTCACCGATAGTTGTGAATGAAACATATGTAATCTACATTAAAAAAACAGGTATTTTAAATATTCTGTGTTATTTTTATCACTTTAAGCTTTATGGGACTTTAATTTAAAGTTAACAAGTGATTATATTATATTATTTATAGAGAAATGACCTTCTAACAGAATATTCATTAAAATCTACAACGTTTCCACGTCATGACTCTTTCTGAGCAATTAAACGGAAGTCTTCGGTACAAAAAAAGACAAAATTGAGAACAAAAACTGTGGAAAACAAGATGATTACGACACTGTTACTGTGGAAAGGGTTCGCAGAACGTCTAATTTTTCAGCACCACTATTTTCGAATAGTAATTTTTGTCTTAGTTAAGTGAAGGCGTTGCGAAAATTACTATTCTGAAATAGTGGTATTCAAAAATACGCACTTCTACATACCATAAGGTCCCCACCGAACATATGTCATGATCTGCAGAAACATAAAACTATAAAAAAAAAAAGTATTATTGAGTATGATTCCGCGGTACACTGCAAAAAATAATTGTTGATTTTGCAGTATAAAACTGGCACCCAGCTGCCAGTATTATACCGTAACATTAACAGTATTAAACAGTAAAATAAGCAGTAATACGCTGCCGTGCAAGCAGTAATACGCTACCGCGCATGCGCGGTAGCGTATTACTTCTTGCACGGCAGCGTATTACTGCTTATTTTACTGTTTAATACTGTTAATGTTACGGTATAATACTGGCAGCTGGGTGCCAGTTTTATACTGCAAAATCAACAATTATTTTTTGCAGTGTATATCGAAAGCAATCAAAATATATGCGCAAAAAAATGCTAATAGATCAAACGAATGTAAGCTACATCTTAATATAAAATTGCATACATGTAAGCCTACAAAAAATAAATAAATTTTGTATAAGATCTAAAAACTACGTTAAAACTGTTTTTTAATTCCAAAATTTAAAAACATAAAACTTCACCTTTTCTAAAACATATACACAAATTAAAAACATCTTTTACTTAAGCAAGGTGTCAAATACATGTACAATAAAATTTTCAAACTTGACATGTATTTTTAGCGATGTTTGTTTGCTTATGATTATGGTTTTATACTTTGAAACCGAAACATGTCAAGTTTGGAAATTTTATTTTACATGTATTTGACACCTTGCGTAAAAGATGTTTTTAATTTGTGTATAAGATCTAAAAAGTTACATAGTTTTAATACCACTTGTTCTTGTGGGGGTGAAAAAATTTATTAAAACTAGTAATTTACTTTTGTTTAGGGAAACAAAATCAGAATTCAGGGAAAGGTTCTCCCAAAAACGTTTAAAAAACCTTTTGTTTATTTTGTTGCATTTTTTCATTCCTTAAAGTATCTAGAATATGCCCCAAACACATTCTGTATTCCGCCTAATATTTAAGTCGTGAAAACCAGTAAATCGTTGTTGTCATGGTTCACAATGATAAAAAACATTAAACGTGTTTTTCTTGAAACAAGTTTTTTTAATCGGTGTAAGGTCTCACGCTTACATTGTTTAAACTATTGTTTTTTTTTTTTTTTTTTTTTTTTCAAATTAAACTACAAATTTTTAATTAGGGTACAATCCTTTAAAAAACTAAGTAGTTTAATAATTTTAATTTTTTTAATAGTTTCGGAAATAAAAAAAAATAGTGCCAGAAAGTGACCTCCAATTTCAAACAGCCGCCATTTTATGAAAATTTGATTTTTATTATTCATATCATGTTTAGTCTGCAGCTAATTTAATATATTTTAAGAATGCATGTAATCCCAGGCATTGTTTCCTGTGATTATTAAGACCGCAATCACCACCGTGCATACTGAACTTCGGAGGAGTTTAGATAGATTAATATGGAAATATTCACAGACTAGGTACATTACATACAATGCCAAATGCATACAAAAGTACAAAAAAAAAATGCAATAGCAAAATCGATTTTATTTTATGTATATTTTTTTAACAACAAAAAGAAGAAAAATTCCAAAAATATTCTAAATATTATGGCGTACGGAGATAATCTCACCTAAAGTGCTCTGTTGGAAATAAATGACCAATTTTTGGTTGTCTAAAAATCACAACAATCAAAATCAAGAAAGGAAAATGAGTCATTATCATTGCCTTTTATTATGAGAAAGGTATTTTTCTTTCATTTTCTCTGAAAATTCTTTTAAAATTTTGTCGATGCTTAAACTCCTTGCTAGTTTGAGAAGAGACGGACATAATTGCTAAGCTCCTTAAAATTTCTTTCTGAATTGATGTTCTCAAATAAGCTTTTATCATTTTCAGCTTACAAAATCTCCTTTCTCTAGATGCCGCAAACACTACAAATGTCAAGAAAATTCGAATTATTTTTATTTCATTTATCCTTTAGAAATAAATTTAGAAATTCGGTAGTCCTGTAGATAATGTTCACGATTGTAAACAGTCTGAGTTTCTACATTTTACGCATTCTTCCCATTGTAATTTCACACTCTTTATACAAGATTGGCCAATAAGATTTATGTAGGCGAATCATATTCTATCTATAAAGACGTCACATGCACATAATTTATTATTGCAAGCAAGGATTTCAAGCATTTGCATGATGTTTGGAATCGTTGATGATAGAATTGACTTTAGTGCCTCCATTTTCTCACCTTGTCATGTATCTATCTATAACTACATCAACCAGTTTTGTGGTTTTTACGTTTTTTTTGTGCTTGCTCTACTATGTTAATCTCATTTCCAGATCTGCTAAATATTTTCTTATGGCGCTCTTGATGCGGTCCTGGAAATTTCAGAAGAATCGAAATAAATTTTGATACTTAACTTTAGAACAGAGGGTCATTTTGACCCGTACCAAATGCATGATTGTCGATTCGAACCAGGAATTTTTTTCATAAAATAAGGTAAATGTATGAAGCACAAAAATAAGTTAAATAAATACATTAAATAGTTTTAAATAAAAATTCCGGTGTAAGATATTTTTATAAAATTTGAGTAAATTTTCCCACGGTTCTAGTGTCAATGATCTGTCACTTGATTGAGCCAAGATTCCTTTGAACTTTGAAGGGGATGATGCTTTGAGACCTATAGCTACAAGGCTGCCGTCTCGAATGATCCATATACATATTTTTTTTAATTCACAGAAACACATACATGACTTCAACAATTACATAAATCTTGACGAGAAAGTACAAGGAAATTTACAACGCAAAGAATTACATCTGGGAGCTCCACAAAGTGCGTGCAATGGAGCTGGCGGGAGTCGAACACCGCCGGCCTGCCAAGATCCCTTCATCATAATAACTAACTTATCAATCACAAAGATTCCATTGACTCTAGCCACGTCTTTAACATCAGCGTGCTTATTCTGATGTATACGCCATCCGGTGTAGAGATAGTTCGAGCTCTGTTTTTGGAGTCCGAGTCTGACAATTTCAAATTCGAATCCTCCATCAGAGCCCTAAAAAATTTTCTGTTATCAGAACTCGAACTTGCCCAACACCGTTACAGAAAATAGATGAAATAGAAAACCTTTTCGAATATTTTTTTATTAACGGATTTTTACGACACTTCGTCAGAATATACTATGGATATCTAAATCAATTTTAAGCAAAAATTGGAAAATTTATATTTTCATTATTTTTTTGAAAAACGAAGAAAATAGTACAGTTAAAAAGTACAAAGATAAAGTTAATTGAGAACAAAAATGTGGGAAAAAATGGTAATAACGAAATCACCGTTCAAATATTTCGATATACACTATCGACAAAAAACTTTAATGCATTTTGAAGCTTAAAGAGTTACTTCACTCACGCGAAAACACCCGCTTGCTAATGTTAATCCTATGAGAGATTTTTTTAAAATATCTCTTTTGCATTTCAATATTTTCAAATATATATATACAGGGTGTTTCACAAAGGACCCCTAACTTTAAAAATCAATAACCCGGAAACAGGGATAGATAGAAACATGAAACCAGTGGTATATTTAATAAAGAAATCGTAAGAATCTTATACATAAATCTCAAAAATTAGTTAAAAATAGTACCGATAGATGGCGCTGAGATCATTAAGAATCCTTCTACAGAGAGTTCAGAAGCATAGAAAGACTAGGCGTTGAAGATTTCGCCATTGAAATCTGACCGCTATTAGTTTAAAGTGAAAATACTTCGAAAGTGATGTATACCGTGGAGGAACGTGTGTTTATTGTGTTGGAGTACCACCGTTAAAATCAAAGTCCTACTGCCACAAGGAAAAGTTTTCAAACGCGATTTCAAGTCGCAAAAGGCTCAGATGAGAAAACAATTCGTGAGCTTTACAAAAAATTTCAACAAACAGACCAGTGACATACAGCAGAGAGTCAATGACAATTTCATTCTTCGTTTGCGATAAGTCTGTTGTGTAAAAAGTGCACCTTTTGAATCACTTTTGATATGCCTATTTATCGCAGCGCCATCTATCGGCACTATTTTTAACTAAATTTTGAGATTTATGTATAAGATTCTTACGATTTTTTTAATAAACATACAACTGGTTTCATATTTCTCCCTATCACAGTTTCCGGGTTATTGATTTTTAAAGTTAGGGGTCCTTTGTGAAACACACTGTATGTATATATATATATATATATATATATATATATATATATATATTTGCATTCGCTAGTGGAAGGCGATCTATACAAAGACCTTTTTTACTTTTCCAATTTTGGTCGCAGTTTTTTATAATGGGGACATTTTCACTTTCCAAACCGGTTCCGAAAGTGAAAGTATGCTCATAAAAAAAACCTGTAAACAAAAGTAAAAATGTGCAATTGTAGGTATCAACCTCAGCTATCCAATGAAAAAAAAAATTGTTTATAAATATTGAAATGCAAACGATATATTTTAAAAGAGCGGTCCCAGAGAATCCCGCATTAGCGAGCGATCGTTTTCGCGTGAGTGCAGTAGCTTCTTAATAAAATATATTATTTCTTAACCACAAAAATATATATACTAAAAATATCAACGTTTGACACACAATAACATCGTGTAATAAACAGACGCACGTTTCATGAGTATCCTGGACTCATTTCCTCAGTGTAAATAAACTTAAACCCTATTGTATCCCCCCAAAGACATGAAAATGAATCTAAAAACCCAAATGAAAAACAACAACACACCGAGAAACTCCTCCAATCTGATTAAGTCGGTTGGTTGGTTGTAGAGGATTCACTATGACAAAGTAACTCAACCCAGAAAGGTGAGATGTACGGTACACTTGAAAAATCATTAACAAGGGAGTTACCAAATTTATGAATATAAACTGCCTCAAAGAAGTCTAAATCTAATGGAGTGTTACATTTCTTAATAATAGTCGTGTTACATTTCTTAATAATAGTTTTAATAATAGTACTATTATTAAGAAATGTAACACTCCATTAGATTTAGACTTCTTTGAGGCAGTTTATATTCATAAATTTGGTAACTCCCTGGTTAATGATTTTTCAAGTGTACCGTACATCTCACCTTTCTGGGTTGAGTTACTTTGTCATAGTGAATCCTCTACAACCAACCAACCGACTTAATCAGATTGGAGGAGTTTCTCGGTGTGTTGTTGTTTTTCATTTGGGTTTTTAGATTCATTTTCATGTCTTTGGGGGGATACAATAGGGTTTAAGTTTATTTACACTGAGGAAATGAGTCCAGGATACTCATGAAACGTGCGTCTGTTTATTACACGATGTTATTGTGTGTCAAACGTTGATATTTTTAGTATATTTATCCACACAAGATTTTTTTCATCACAAAAATATATGTTTAAAAATTGTAACAAGATCGCGCGTCTAAAAAATAAATTATAAAATTCTTTATGAAAAGGAGTATTCTCACAATGCATGAACTTAAACATGCAACATCTCTATGTCATAAATATCTTTACGCCGTTAAACAATTAATTTTATACTCAAAGAAGGACTAAATTCAACAAGAAACAAAGACGCACGTTAAATCTGAGAGAATTTGACGTGCAAATCTCCTCAGTTTACTCTTGGGAAAAAAATCCGCTTACTCAAGAAAACTAATGCGTTTTGAAGCTTATCAAAATATATCCGTTAACAACACAAAAACTTAACAAGAACGAAAAATCATGTATCAGGCATAGATTGTGAAAAACTTTCCAACACTAACAGAATTTTATTAAGAAATTTCATTTTGACATACAAAAAAAATTAAATATTTAAATAATCGATTTTATAAACACATATGTATTTATAAGTCAGTAAAAATCCATTTTTAGCAATTTCTGTACTTATCCGGTAATGTGTGTGAATTGTTTCGTGCAGCCTTGTATATAATCTCTAGAATTTATACACACCATGGAAGACACTAAAAATTAGACAAGATAAAAAATACAGAAAACACACTGCCAACAATTATCGATCACATTCAGTCCTGTACCCGAGTTCTTTTGTGCGTCTCTGTAAATAATCGATAAATGATACGCACACCATCATCTATGGAAACCATGTTGTAGCACACCTCAATGATCCGTTTTAATTTCACTATGTTTAAGTATCATAGTATCATTAAAATGCACCGTGAAAGATTTTTTCTCATAGATCCTAATGTAATGAAATTATTTTTGTGCGTTCTTGTAAACAAACTGTAAATGCAAAATGTTCTATACTCTTGAAAGAGCATGTTTTAGTCCACCTCAATTATGCACACCAATTTCATTATGTTTGAAGCATCGCAAAATCATTAAAATGCGTAGGAAATGATTTTTTTCTCATAGATCCTAATGTAATGAAATTATTTTTGTGCGTTCTTGTAAACAAACTGTAAATGCAAAATGTTCTATACTCTTGAAAGAGCATGTTTTAGTCCACCTCAATTATGCACGCCAATTTCATTATGTTTGAAGCATCGCAAAATCATTAAAATGCGTAGGAAATGATTTTTTTCTCATAGATCCTAATGTAATGAAATTATTTTTGTGCGTTCTTGTAAACAAACTGTAAATGCAAAATGTTCTATACTCTTGAAAGAGCATGTTTTAGTCCACCTCAATTATGCACACCAATTTCATTACGTTTGAAGCATCGCAAAATCATTAAAATGCGTAGAAAATGATTTTTTCCCAATAGACCATAAAGTGCTCGAATTCTTTTGTTTCTCTGTAAACGAACAATTAAAGCTACAAACTTCATTTTCAAAACCGAATATTCTATTGTGAATCTCAATAATAAAAAAATTACATCGCAAGTAGATTTGCAAGAATTAGAGCGGCCGGGCAGATAAACCAAATTCATAAACACGTTTCAGCTATGTTGAAAAGTGTTAAAAAAGGTTCAATAAAGATAATGCTTCTAAAAAAGGGAAATATTTCCTAGTAATTTCCCGACAAATCATGGACGTGATAAAGTAAGTTTTTGTATCGTTAATAACTTAGTTGCATTAAAAAAGATGCAAACACATACTTGAATTAAAATAAAACATTAGGAAAACTGAAGAAAATGATATATTTATCGTGCAAATCTGTTTTATGCACGTTAATAGTGCATAAATTCGTGGGTGTAAAGTCCTCTAAGTTCCAAATGAATTATACCTCTGAAGGAGCCTAGTCAGGGGAAGGTCTCATCACCTGATCAAGATTCTAAATTACGAGACTACCTCGTGACAAGCAAATCCACTTTAAGTAACCGGCCAACATGGCAAACAAAGTACAAACCACTGTAACAAACCACAAAAGAGCACTGCAGCGATGCCAACAAGGTTCTTGACAGGTGAATAAGGGTGGGCAGGCGAATATCGCCCAGCGTCGAGCTACTAACTCGTCAAGCTAGGTATCAAGGTATAGGAGCCTGGTCAGCGGTATAAAAAAAAAAGAAGGAACACAGCTAAAGGAATATTTTAACAAAATATCAAAATACATGTTTAATATTTCCAAGTAATGATTGTTTTGTGAAATTAAACAGTAATCTAAGCGTATAAGAGGTTTTTTCCTGACTTACTGACTGCCTGACGGATCAATGCACAGACGAAACTATTAAAGCCAGAATCTTAAATTCTTCGGTCATAACATAATAGGGATCCACCAAGAAAGGATTTTTCGAAATTCCACACCTAAGAGTGTTAAAGGGGGTGTCGAAAGTATTTTGTCATTTCACTATATCTCAGTAGCAGTTTCAGGTTTGAATATGATATGCAGCATAATGATCGCTGTATAATGGCTACAAGGTGCACGCACATGCCCCCGTTATTTCAATTATCATATTAAAAAGTTATGGGTGTGAAACGCACAGGACCTTAACCACAATTAACGCCATATATTTTTTAGATTATCTCATTTTTGGTTATTTTACCCTGAAGACTCCCCTCCCTTTCCACCCCGTTAGATTATAGACGCGGGTGGGACTGATATTTTTCAATATAATAAAAATGGAATTCAGAATAAAAATTGTTTACCATACAATTCTTTTCGATCCCTTTACCGAAGATAATCAGATTATCTAAGAAATGCGTTTTGGAGATTAACAATTTTTTTAACCACCCAAGACTTAAATATATTAAAATAAATAGCTCTTAAGAAGTATATTTAGTTGTTGCATATATTAGTACAAGGTGGTATGGGACAAAAGAGCGGCCCATATCAGAAAGGGAGTAGAAACTCTTACATATATCTCTTCTCCTAACATATTATCTTAAAATATTATGTTTTCACGCCATGGACATATTTATAGCCTTAAAATAGGACTATTATAGGAAACAAACACTACAATGAGAACAGAAATATTCAGAGAACAAAAATTTTAATAAGTTGTGTCCAAGGAATACTTCAGTTTCATTTATGTATTTTTGAATATAATAAAATCTGCTAAAACAAAATCAGAAAGTATTGGAGAAAATCTGTTTTATACAGGTGTAATAAGGTATAATCATATGGAGACCAGAAATAAATACTGTTAAGGACAGGATTCCGCTTTCACAATACTGCATATTTTATAAAAAACCTGGCAAATAAAAAAAATTATACAAATATTTTATAAATATTTATTTCGTTCCTTTGTAATTTTGTGCCATTATTATTCTCGTACCTGGAGCAATGTGCTCTAACTGCTCCACAGTAGGTACGCCCCTGGTGATTGTTCTAATCTAAAAATTACAAATATAAGAACAATAAGTCGAAAATTTTTAAAAAGACACCGGTAGTTGTTTGATGTATTTTTTTTTTTCTATGTTAGCTATCGGTTAGTAGTGTTTGAGGATTTTTCTATTTGTAAATCTGTCTTTATTTAAATTTCTTTTTTACTGTTATTTATTTTAGGTGAACATTCTCTTTTATTTGACTAAAAATATTTGAATCAAAAAAATATTTCTAGCGTTTTGAGAATCGAAAGAGACTTTTTCTTCATTCTCATTCTTTCTCGTATGAATCAAAGTATAAGAAAAAATAATAAAAGTTGTAAGTGGCACAATGATTTCTTGATAAAAATTAGGGATATTTTTTTTGTCTAAAAGATAAAGAAATCTAATAAGATTTTTTTTTCTTTTTTTTTTATGTCGTAGATGGGCAGGTACAAAGGAAAAGTGTCGTGGTTTAATCTGACTTGACATGGTTATTTCATTTCTTAGAAAAGAATTCAGAGAATCAAATCAAAAGTTTACTGTCTTTCTTGTTCAACGCTTTCGAATCAATTAATCTCAGTCGAAAAAAGGGCAACATAGCGCAATAAACGGAAAATGTGATTTTTCTTTTGAACTGGAAAAAAAAAATGTCGAAATTGCTTGAGATCTATAACAAAATTATTACTATTGCCTTCAGTGTAATATTAGAAAAATTGATTTTAGAAATAACTATATTGAATGGGTTTCATTTTTTTTTCTAATTCACATATGAAACTGTACTATTTTGAAGTTAATATTTTTATATGATTTTTAGAAGCACTTTAATTTAATTAAAGAATAAAATAATAATTAAAGTGCTGTTTATTTTTTTAAATTGTATAGTATTTTATGAATTTATATTCAAAACACATAATGTGACGAAAGACATACTAGGATATTAAGTAAAGAAAATTCTTAATCCGTCATTGGTGATGTCATTTTGAGCGATGCCGTTCGTCGCTGAGCATTTCTCTTAATCTATCCTCTCTCATTTTGTCAGAAATGCACGTAATGTAAATAGTTTAAAAATATTTTTAGGTGAAATACAGTATAATTTAAATTTAAAGAAAAACAACGAATTTAAAAAAATAACTAGCTGACCACCACCCGGCGTTGCCCGGGCCGTAATAATAAATAAATTTAAAAGAAAATCAAGTTTTTATTATTTTATATCTTTAAACCGATTTTGTATTAAATTATATTTTAAAATGAAAAATTAGCGAAAAAATATTGATATATTTTGATGTGTGCTTTCATTATTGATAAAAGCGCTCTTTTTTACCTAGGGTCGTTTCATAGTTTTAAAATAAAAAGTTCTTTTTTCCTGAACTCTTTGAAATCTTTATTGGTGATAAATAAAACGGTTTTACAATTCGTGTAAAACTTTCTTGAAAAAATATTGTTATCTAGTTGTAAAAGAAATGTTTTCTTCTCACTTTTTTGTTTATTTGTTTGTATTCACGTCGGCTCCTTTAACATAGCAATAAAAAAAAAGTAGTTCCCATCTTCCGAACTCTCTGACATTTCAATTAGTTATAAATATAACTGCATCCAAACTCTCTTTAAAATTTTGCGAAAAAATAAGCATATTTAGTAGTGAAAACATGAGTCCTTTTAAAAAAAGCTTTAGCTTTCAACCTCAGAGCAAATATATATTAGAAGGTCTATGCTAGAAGTCGATTTTATTTATTGCTGCTATCTGCTAACACAGCGGTTAATATAAATAGTTCATTGAATTCTCAACAGACGTGATACTGAGTTAATTTTTCGTACCAAAGTTTTATTTATCATTGGAGCAGTTTTGCACCGTTATTGTTAAAATGAACTTCGTAAATTTTGTAAAATTAAAAAGGCTGCAGACATCCAGAAATAGATTTGTTTTACAAACGTCAGTTCGTGTACTTTACAATTTTGTATTAGAAAATTGACAATATTTATGAGAAGTGTGTAATTTTCTGTTTATTGCAGATGTGAAAAAGTATATTTTAGTCAATACATTTTTATTTTTATGTTCTAATTTTTTTTAAATTATTTTTTACATGAAACATCTGAGCAAATATTTTTCAAATCAGAATTGTGGAGTCACAAAAGGTTAAAGATACGCCTTTTTATGACCAGCATGAGATAAATGCTCATAGCGCGACCAAAAATGTTTATAAGTGTTAAATTGCAACTTGATAAAGGGGTATCAAATTGAACAGGTGGTATTTAGCCTCTCTGATGCAAAAGCTATTCAGCGAACCTCAACAAAATATTTTACACATATTTTCCTATATAAGCAATTTTGATTTCTGAGAGCAACTAAATCATTCACATTGAGGGAAATAGACGCTAAGGAACAAATAATTTTCAAGAAGTACCTAACACTTGTTGTGAAGAAAAGAACAATACGAAATGAAACACCTAATAACTGCACGGATTTAACGTACATATAAAGGAATTATAGTCCTCGCGATTAGCTTCGTGTATATGAGACATTCAGATAAAGACAGTAGCATCGTTAAATTAAAAGGTCTTGCTGGCGCAACATTTAATTTTTATAACACTACTTCACAGTACACAGAAAAATTACAAAATACAAGAAGAGACACACATTGGTTTAGTTCATGGGTTTTAAAGGTTTATTTTGGTTGTCAGGACGCCCGCTCACCTTCCGGGCAAAACTTCAGCTTTTCAGGGCACAAGGCTGTCGGTCTCTCTCGAAGAGAGAAAAATATTTCGGACTCCTCTGCTCAAAACTAGCAACAAAATTACCTTTTGTCGCCTCTCAAAAATTGAGCATATACCGTAGATTAATTTCAAATAGTTCAATGACTTAAATAAGAGAGTTTATGCATTTACGGCGGCTTTTCAAGTAGTTCAGGGATTTGAAAGTTCTCGTCTCAAGTACTACGAATTTATCGTGGAATAAAAGTCTGTATATAGTCAGATCAGAAGAAGCGAGATAAAATTTATATGCTCTTTGCAGGTCTAATAATCTCTTGAGAATATATATACGTGCACATCTGGAACCAATTTTTAGGTTCATTTGAAGGACGTAATACTTAACAATCATCTTGTATACAACTTATTCTTCCGATTAGTGAGTCAGACTTAGAGCCTCTCCAGACTGTTCTGACCTGTTTTTGTTCTTTAGTTTTTTTTAAAAAATATGCATCCATTGTTTACAAAATTTCAAAATCTTCATTGCTTATATTTTGAACCAATGTTAAATTTCTTTGGAGAGACACATCACACATTATTGGAGAAGTTGTATTACGAACTTCCGATACTCAAATTGAAAACTTGTGATAGCAGAACAGTCAGCATTAGTTGTTAAGTCCTCATTAGTAATCGTTATTAAATCATTGTTAACGTTGAAATAAGAAGATATATTGCCCGCTTAGCAGGACGATCATCACTAATAGTTGATTCATTAAGATGAAAATCATCGGTAAAAATCGATTTATCGGCAAGATACATGGCATTGCACAAATAGTCGATAACAGTTAAATTCTCATAATCCAAGTCATTGGTGGGTATGTCTCGTAATTAATTATTTTAACGTAATAGATGTAATTAATTATTTTAATTCATATATCTGGATTTGTAATTTTTATAGTGCTGAAAGGCATTGTGATCGAAAGATAATTCTAGAACAGCGCACCAATTAAATCCGAAAACGCCAGATTTCTTTTAATCTATTTTAAATTTAAGTATTTTCAATTTACACAAGAATTTTCAGAGATTCAATCACAAACGAGTATTGAATAATGAAGTGAACATAACATTAATATTTATACACATTTACATTTAATTAATAATAATTACATAATAATAATTACATTAATATATACACATTATATTTTAAGCTAAATTTTAATTCAGGGAAAAAAAAACCGCTGAAAACTATTGAAATCACACTTACCAGAAATTATCATACAAAGGCGGCCATGTATCCAGTTTCAAAAATCATACTTAGAGCATAGCCTTTATTCTTAGCTTACATATACGCCGCTATTATTGCATCATATTTTTTATTCATATTTTTAAAGACATGCATTTTTGCATTTTGATCATTTGAAACACATGTATATTAAAGTTCCTAAAACACTAGTGCATGATCATGGTGGAAATTCCTAATTTATTAATTCTATTAATTCAGCAAAAAGTAATTAATTATTTCCGCTTTAACGCTCGATTACTATCCTAAATAAATAAAAAAAAAATAAATACGCTACTGCTTCCTTGGTATGTGTGTATTGGTACATGTAATAATTTTCATTTATATAATTTATGCAACGATATTTAGAAGGAAAATTAGTATTTCACTACAAATGTATTCCATTTAATCACAAAACAAAAAACAAGAAAAAAAATCATACTTAGAGCATAGATTATGAAACACTTTCCAACACTAACAGAATACTTTAACAAACCTTCGCTGTTTAATAAGGCAATTAAAGTGCCTAAGTAGACGATTTAGAAAACATGAAACCGATTTGAAAACCAGATTTCAGCAATCACAGGCCATAGCCAGAAATGCACTCGCATTCTTTTGTGTAGCCATGTATATAATCTATAGATTTATATATACTCTATACCAGGGGTTCCCAAACTTTTAGACTGACGTACCACTAAATCGAAATTCATACTTCTGCGTACCACCAGGAATCAAACGTAATGCTAATATGGGAAAAACTGTGAAAGTGGAACTTCCCATATTTTGTTCGATTTCAAATCACCATTTTAAATAACTTCACAGTATTAAAAACCTATTTCCATGAAATAGAAAAAACATTTGGTACAGAAGAAAAAAAAAAAAAAAAAAAAAAAAAAAAGGAAGAAGAAGTTTTAACTCCTCATATTCGAACAGGCTTTTCTTACTTTCACGGATTCAGACTTTACCTTCAGATAATACAATTTAAAAAACATGTTTAAAACAGTTTTTCTTTTAATTAAAACTGTTTCATTGATTATTTTTTAAATTAGGTCTTTATTTACAAATTTTAAATTTTTCCCGTATAAATGTAATAATTACATGTGTTTAATTCTGGAAAACTCTTTGTATAATAAGCAGCGTGTGTGGATTTCAGACAAGTTGCTATAATAAATATTTCCAGTAACAACAACAAAAAAAAAAAAGGTGTTTACAGTCTTTAATTTTCATTCGACAATTTGAAAGTGATAAATTCATGCGGCTTTTGATTTTATAATATTATGCTGGTATTTCATATTACGTACCAGCATCACACTTTGGCGTACCAGTAGCCAAAGCTTTACGTACCAGTACTGGTACGCTACCATAGTTTGAGAACCCCTGCTCTATATAGTTACAGTTTATATATACTCACAAGTATATATAAACATACATACAGTTGCAACATACAACTGTTGCGCATACAACAGTACGCGCATACATACAGTTTATATATAGCTGCAATTTAGTTTAGTATAAGAAAACACATAACAGAGCTGAAAATTCACTTTCAGTAGTTTTTACCAATAGACGGAAACAAATTTGAACTCTTTTGTACAGCGTTGTATGCTACAGTAAGATTTTTACACATTACATATTAAGCTAAAGATTAATTCAGGAAAAAAAAAACCGCTGAAAACTATTGAAATCACACTTACCAGAAATTATCATACAAAGGCGGCCATGTATCCAGTTCTTTGCGTGGCCCTGTATATGATTGTATTTATATTCAACAAACATCTCTTAGTATACTAAATATATTTCACGTTCAACATGCATAACTCTATAAAAAAAACTCTTTAAGCAATGTACGCTGCTACTCAGTAATGTTTACGAATTCTTTTGTGTAGCCCTGTATATGATGTATAGCATTTATACATACCACATAGTACGCAAAAATTTAGTTAAACGCATACCTAACCGAAACCGCACTTCCCGCGATTATCACTTATAGATAATACTTCGGATACAGTACCGTATCCGAAATCTTTTGTGTTTCCCCGCAAATGAACGATAAATGCTATGCACATCTTATTATATAACATATATCTTGTAGTAAATCTCAATAATGTATATCAATTTCATTATATTTCAAATAGAGCAACATAATTAAAATACCCTGCGAACAGTTTTTTCCCGTAAACCATTATGTAACCGAATACTTTTGTATGGCCCTGTAAATGAATGATAAATGCTTTACACTCCATATTCTACAGTAAGCATGCTTTAGTGCACCTTAGAAATTTTTATCAATTTGAATAAATTTGAAATTGTGTAAACATGAATAAAATGCACCGCAAACGATTTTTCACCATAGACCATAATATAACGGAATTCTTTTGAATTATCCTGTAAACTAATTATCTGTGCTACACGTGCTATATTCCACAGTAAGCAGCTTGTAGTGCACTTCATCGATGTATATCTATTTCAATATATTTTAAATAGTGTAACATCGTTAAAAAACATTGCAAAGGATTTCCCCCCATAGACCATAATGTAACGGTATTCTTTTGAGTGCCTTTGTACACGAAGTATAAGTGCTACATACTTCATTTTCAATACCGAACATGCGATAGTAAACCTCAATAACATATATCAATTGCATGACAATCTGAGTATATTTACGTGACTTGGAGCATGGACAGGCGGCAGACAGACAGACAGACAGACAAACCGAATTCATAAACACTTTTTAATTATGTTGGAAAGTGTTAAAAATATGAACAAATTTATGCAAACTCATGACTAACAAAATTTAAAATATATTTATCATAACATTAAGTCTAAACCTTGTATCTTAGAGATACAAGGATATCTTAGAGATACAAGGAATCGAGTGTTAAACACCATTTTAAAACGATAGTTGGAAATACTTACTTTAGTGAATTTCCTAAAAGCCTCTTCGCATTTCATCAAACCAATTCGTTATTAATAGATCTCTGAAAAAATAAATCAACTAAATGCTTGGATTGTCCAAGAAAACTAAAATTTTAAAACGTGTTACCTTTTCCAGCTTTCACTTCAGGTAGATGAAACAGACGTTTGATGTCTTGACGTCGATAGGATTATTTGATCTTCAAAGTGAAAAAGAAAAACAGACGAAACCGTGACACTTGTTCAGAAGTTATTCGCCACATTTCGACAATTCTGGGTCCGTTTGATTATACAAGATGTGAATTGTAATGAGAAACTCTTTTTAATAAAACATTTTAAATACAGTGAAATGTTTCGGGTTTCGTTCTCGATGTTCGGATGTTTCATTTTTTAGTATTTATATACGATTCTTGCGCTAAACGTTTCGGTACCAAAACATTGTAGCATTTAAGGGTTGCAACATTTAAACACAATGATCTTATATGACGATAGAGAAAATATAAACAAATCGTGTCGTATTTCAGGAATATAAAGAGTCAAATCGAGTTGCCGTACGCAGAGTGTTAATTTAGAATTAACCCTCGGCGATTAAATTAGACAATTTTTTTTCTTTGAAACACTAGTGCTAAAGATTAAAAATAATATACGGAACGCTCCTAGTGGAGTTTTAAAATGACAAACAAGTATTAAAATAACGAACTATTAAAATAACAAACAAGTATTAACGTGATAGCGTTAAGTAATCACAAAAAAATATTAATGAGCAATTATTTTATTGCAACTTTATGTGGAGGAGTGGAAGAATTCAAAAACTTTATTTTAGCCATATCTGATATTATACTAAACCAAAAGTTATACATATATATATATATATATATATATATATATATATATATATATATATATATATATATATATATATATACATATATATATGTGTGTGCGTGTGTGTATGTGTGTAAAAGTATTAATTATCCTAAGGGACATTGCTTTCTTGAAGAGATGAAAGATGAGAGATGATTTCTTTTTCTTTTAGAATCTCAAAAACAAATAAATGTAACTTTTTTTTTCTTTTCCCATTGACGAGCAGGTACAAGCGAAAAATGTCGTGGTTTAATCTGACATTACATGATTATTTCATTTCGTAGAAAAGAATTCAGAGAATTGAAACAAAAGTTTACCGTCTTTCTTCTTTGCAGCTTTCGACTCAACTAATCCCGTTCAGAAAGAAGATCAACAAACCACAAAATAAGGAAAGGTGATTTTATTTTTCAACTAGAGAACAAAAAAATAATTGCTTTACGTAGAAGTGATTTTACTAAATATTATAATAAAAAATATATACGTTTGAAATCCATAAAAAATTATTACTACTTTTTCAATGTAATACATTAGAAATGATGATTTAAAAAATAAGGCCATTTTTAAAATTTTGTATTTAATCTATGATAGAATAATAATTAAAAAAAAAAACATTTATGAGGGCATTAAACATCATTTTTTATGTAAATAAAATCTTTAGAAGATGGTATTTTCATTTACGTCTTTCACGATTTTCATATTCTTAAAGATATTTGGATATTTTCTACTTGTATTCCCTTTGAATTTAAATTTCTGTTTTTATTTATTTTATGTAATTATTTTTAGAAAATTAGGAAATATTTTAATTTTACTAAACTATGTTAAAATATTAATAAAAATGCTTAAGTGGAACACAAAAAGGCTTATAAAAACCTTTTAATAGAAAGATCGACATGCTTCAACGCTCAAACGGCGCCATTATCAAGATTTAAATTGATAAACAAACTATTTTTGCATATTTTTTCAAATAAACTCAAAAAACATAAATCACGAGATCATATATGTAATAAAAGAAGGTGCTTAAAATAGCCAAGTGTAAACGTAAAAATTAGTATTTCCTTATTGCTTTTTTAAAATTGAAAAATACCTCGTGCCAAATTTTAGGTAATTCAAATGAGGTTGATTCATTGCAAATGTTCTCTTTACGCATATAGATTTTTATTGATTCACGGATAATAGATGGGAAATAAAGTCTTTGTAATATGATCTGGTAATTTATGTTTTTCAAGTTTATTTTCAAATATTTGCGAGAATAGTTTGTTTATCACTGTAGATCTTGATAATGAAGGCATTGGAGCTTTGAAGCATGTCGATCTTTATATTAAAAGGTTTTTATAATCCTTTTTGTGTTTGTATCACCTAAGCATTTTTATATTTATTTTAATTATATTTAGTGTTCTTATATTATGTAATTATGAAAACTATGTTATAAAAAATGTATTTCTAGAATTATGAAAAATCAAAAACGGTCATATAATAGATAAACGGACTAGATTTATGTGTGAAATAAAAAACACAATAAAAATACATTAAATATTATAAGTGACACATTTATTGGTGGTGATGAAAGACGGATTTTCTTGGTCTCAGAAATAAATGTACTGAATGTGTTTCTTTCATTTTCTTGTAGACGAGACGAGCTGTTATAAAGGAAGAGTATCGCGGTTTAATCTAACGTGAGATGGTTATTTCATTTCGCAAAAATCAACTCAAAGCATCAATGCTAAAATTTATTGTCTTTCTTGCTCCCAACTTTCGACTCAATTAATCTCAGTCGAAAATAAAAGCAACAAAGCGCAAAATAAGATGAAAAGTGATTTTTCTTTTCAACTAGAGGAAAAAAAAAAAGTCAAGTTTATCGTTTGAAATCCATAACAAAATTATTGCTATTGCTTTCAACATGGGTCGGAAAAACTACTTTTTATTGTCGCGAACTACAACTACTTTATCGAAAATGTAGTTAACTACAACTACAACTACTTGTTTTAAAAGTAGCGACTAGAAACTACTTTTCAAAAGTAGTCACTACTTCGCTGCTTTCAAATTTTGTCAAAGTGTGCAATTTACACTAGAAATTGAAGACACAGATTAAATAATAAAGTGACTGCTCGTTATATCGCGTTTGCCGGGATACAATTAAATCAATGCGACATAACCGAGGGCATTAAAAAATTAAGAAAGATACCATACAAGGAAATGTTTTGTGTTCGTCTCGAAAACTTAAGTTTATGCACACTTAACAAATTTCGTAGCAAAATTAAGAGAGAAATTATAATCTAGAAAATTACAGAAAAAGAACTCTAAATGCAAACAATAAATAAATCTGTATATGGAGCAATTACGAATAATAAGAAATACGACGTTAAAACATGAACACACCTTAACAAGTAAATAGACAAGTGTTGCCAACAAGAAAATAATTTATTTGGTGGTTAGTACTTAATTTCAGCAGCAAGTGTCAATGAAAAAAAATCTAGGCGATGCGTTGCTATACACTGCAGCTGAGATTCGGAAATTTTTGAGCAGAACAAATTCTGCACAATAGAAGCAAGTTTCGACCACGTGATTTGCAGAAATGTACTTTTTTTTCTTCTGAAGTAGTGTTAAAAGTAGCGTCGATTCTCGCTACAAACTACTGATTTTTTGTATCACGCTACTCGCTACACTACATTGTTCAAAATGTAGTTCACTACAAACTATTGTAAAAAGTAGCGACTACAGTAGTTTCGCTATTTGTAGCGCGCTACTTCCGACCCCTGTTTCAATGTAATATTAGAAAAGATGATTTAAAAGAATATTATACTGAATAGGTTTTGAGGAGTTCGGTTGTCAGCATAGAAAAACCTCGAATGATATTTAAAATGAATGAAAATATTGATTTATTTGCTTAATATTTTATAAGTTTATAGCCTTTTGTGATTTTATATTAAAATGAGGCGACATGAGATATGTAAAGGAGATTAAGAAAAAAATAGATCAATAAGTAATTTAAGACTTTCTGATGTTAAAACATATGGGAAAACCGCATCAAAAGTTCTCATACATACTAATCTAGGTAAGCGGTTTTCATTTCTGTAGAAATATAAATAATTCACATTTTGGCCTAATTTATGTTGAAACCAAAATCTTGCTTAGAAGTGGAAGACAGGATAACTTAGAATCCCTTCCCTCCTTCCATAAATAAGAAATAACTTTACTAAACAGCGTACAACCATTAGAGTGAAAAAATGTCCAGACCGGGGTTCGATCCCGGATCCTTTGGTATAGCACACCAAGTGCTTTACCAATTAAGCCATCCAGACGACATCCAGTCTAGCATTCTCTCACTCATATATGGCATGGCTACAACCACCCAGCACAAAATGGAAAGTCAATCATGAGCACAATACCGTTGGTATGCATGAGACAAATTAAAGCAATATCGTGAATATTTATATACTAATTATTTTTTCAGCAGAGCTGAAATTACGCTGTAAATTAATGAAATATAAAGGATGTGAATTATCACTTTACTAAACATCGTACAACCATTAGAGTGAAAAAATATCCGTGAAAAAACGTGTTACCTTTTCCAGCTTTCACTTCAGGAATTCAACTGAATTCTTCAGCAATGCTGTGGAATATGTCGGAATCATAAATGGCTCGAAGTTTCTCAGAAGCATCATAGATTTGAGTAGATTCGGTGACATTTGAAAGAAGTTAAAATATTAAATTACGATTTTTGTAGACATATATAAACTTTCTTCTGTAACTCACTCTGAACAGTTTGTATTGCCTTAGAATATAATATTCCCATTCTTCTCTAGATCTCGTCGTTACTTTTAAAACTAACCAAATCTGTTTATTTTTATGCAATTTTTGATTCCGCATTTAACTTAGATGATTCATTAGAGCATCAATTGCGTTTAATTTCACAATTTTGTCTTGAAATCTCATCATCTGAAGCAAATGGAACTGATTCCTATGTATTATTCTTATTATTAGCAATTTTCTTTTATGCTTAACTAGCCGATCCCGCTTAGAGTGTCTGCACTCTAGTGTCTACTCTTTTAAATACTATATGCATATTAGAATACACGAATTTCAGCATTGTATGTGTAAATATCATACGTAAAAACTTCTCCACTTAGGACTGGGTACTTTGAAATGAAAAATATATACACGTCATAAGATATGGACACCATTTAGAAATATGAAAATAGAGGTATTTTTTCAGCATCGTGCATATAAAAACCTTTGCATGTACACAATAGTTGCTGGATACTCTTTAAAATTAAAAAGTGTATACATATTACATTGAAAATATCTACACCATTCACGATTAGGAAATAAATAAATATATCTATATATATATATATATATATATATATATATATTCTGCATCGAAAACGTTTTGACTTCAATTCAATTGACAAATTGTTTGTCACTGTTGACTCGTCCTTTAAGCTTTTGAGGTGTCACCGTTAAAAAATCAATGTTACTGAAAAGTTGCTGCACTGGATCTTGTATATCTGGATAGCAAATTGAGGGCAACTTAATAGTTTCCCCACTTTGACATTCGCCAACCTGTAACATCCAACTTGCTAACTCTCTCTCTGTTTAAAGGGCACGCATATTTTCTGTAAGTTGCATAATGTAAAATCTTCTCTTCTTTGTGCAACTTGAAACTGTGGATGATCTTGAACCTCTAAAAATGACAGGTAGGACTGATTTGACGGAAATCTCCACCCAATAAGATTATTTTATTCATTTATTATTATTTGTTATTATTTATTTGTTATTACTCAATCCATATTATAAATAACAAATATGTGCATCCGTAACATTGACGTCAAAAGGATGCGGACAACAATGAGGTTAAAAGTGCATAAGGTACAACAATGGAGTTAATGCTTTAATTAATAACAAAATGGCGCTTTTCTTGGTTTGATTTCGCACTTTATTTTCTTTCCGTTTTAGAAAGTAGCTATTTTTAAAAAATAAATAAGAAAAACTACCGGCCAATTTTTACAAAAATTGTATTTTTGGATGCAAAAAATTTTTCTACATATGTGTGGTGATTTTTAAATCTATACCTCAAATACTTTTCTTAATAATCGCAAATTAGTGAAAACAAACCTCTCGTTGCCATCGGCAATTGATAAATAATTGCGATTTCTGTGCCACGTACGATATCGTAATATATATATAATATAGATCTTTGAAAATGGGAAATGCTATCTTTAAAGCTATTTTTTAAACATAATTAGAGAGGATGTGGATATTTCAACAATAGGTTGAATGTCCAGATCTTCAGTTTATAATTTTTTCATTGTCTCTCCAAACTTTTGCAGAATATAACCCCACATTCATCCCACGAATGCTAACTCAATACTCTGTAACGCTTCAAGAAGGCATTTAGCAACATGTCTAATTTTATCCTTTTAATTTCCTGAAATCGTTCTTGCTGCAAATAACACTGTTTTCCAATTTGCATTCCATCTCTTACAATGGTCCTCATGTGCAACATCTCACCATCGACTTTCTGATAAGGATTTCAATGTCATACTTGCAAAATCCAAAACTGTTTCCAAGATGTTCTGTCACCCTGTCGAATCTACAAAGCAGTTCCATAAACTCTGTATAAACTTAATAAAAACCGTATTGCACCTGTACAATATTGTACTGTTCATTTTCATGTTGACAATATTTTGATTCATTCTGCATTAGTCTTAATTAACAATCTACCATAGAAATTTCCACTCACAAACTTAGTAAGATATAGTGTTTTTATGAAAAATTCTTACAATTTGCAGTATTTTCAGAGCTGAATACAGAGTAACAAATAGCGACATATGCGAAAAAAATTGAACAGAACTACTTGCTCGTGAAAACGGGAATTTTTAGTGCCTTGCGCAGTAGTTTTCGATTCCTGATAATCCGAATATCTAAAACATCTACTCACTAATATTCTATGTCTTCGTCTTATGGAGTGGGAACTCATCCGTATATCATGATCAGACTAGATATTTACGATAGCTTAACTAAGACTTTCGATCAAGGCCGGATTAAAGCATGGACACACGGTGCACAGCCAGCAGGCAGGAAATACCATTGCCTTCGATTGGCCCCATTTAAACGCATAATTTCTGTCATAAATAAGATAAAAATTACTATTCAGAAATACGGATAAACGTGTGCTCCGATTCCCAAAAGTGACTATTTGGGCTCCGTTTTATACTTCGGTAGTTGAACATAGGTGCATTCACTGATCTAAGTTGATTTCTAGATCAAGCGAAGCTGGTTTAGGAGTTTGAGCTGGCGTACATAATAAATAATTTATATTTATACAAATCTATTCTTTAATTTTTCTGATGAATTTGAAATCAAATGAATTTTTAATGAAATCTGCACATCTAATTACAGACATTTTTTGTGACACAAAGTATGTGTGAAGTATCCAATAAGTGACTTACAAATAGATGATATTTCGAAATTGATACTTTACTTATTTTAAAGGAAGATGAATAGTGCTAGCATCATAAATTGATGCTGAAAAAGATTAGAAAACCAGGCTTATTCCAGATATTTCTATTTATATTTTAATCATAAATTAGAGATAAGGAAAATCAATGAGTTGTTTGTCAATAATTTATTTTATTTTCATTTATTTAACTTCTTTGACATTATCAAAATCCATTTATTGTTCTCTGGGGCGGGACACACTATGTACGCCATCTAAAATATCAAAGAAACATGTTATCATAATTTATCATCATACTTTATTTAAATTGATGGATTAACATGAGGAGCAGATGAACTTATCAATTAATCTGGAGATTTAATGGTCATATAAATTTGCTTTGGCGCATCATTTTATATGCACTATTTGAGATATAAAATGTGTTTGAAATTCCACTAAATATCTTACAAATGAATAATATTTTGTAATTGATACTTTGCATCCTTTAAAAGGAAATTAATAATATTAGCTATATAAATTTATGCAGAACAGAAACGGTAAAAAATCATACTTGCAAAAGATATTTTTATCATTTTAATCATAAATTAGAGAAACGAAAACTGAATGAATGAAATAGTGTCTAGCACTTTCTTTTATTTCATCAATTTAAATTAATTTTTGTAAAGCATTGAAATCCGTCCATTGTTCTTTTGGACGGAAAACTGTAAGTAATTCATCTAATGTATCAAAGAAACATATGTTATCATAATTTATCATCCTACTTTATCTAATTTAATGGATTAACATAAAAGATTCATGAACTTAAGTGTATCAATTAATCTGGAGATGTAATAAATCATGCTTTGTCAAGAAGTGTAGACAAATCATCAATCTCATTTAGATTTACTTTAGCGCATCTTTTTATTTGCAACTTTTGTGATACAAATATGTTTTAGATGTGACAATGAATGTTTCACAAATGGATGGTATTTCGTAATTGATACTTCTCTCCTTTTAAATATAAGATGAATAGCATTACCAATATGAATTGATGCAGAAAAAAATAATAGAAAAACATACTTACACGAAATATTTTTATTAATATTTTAATCATAAATTGGAGAAATGAAAAACCATTGAGTCAAGTATGTATGTGAAGAACTTTTTTTTTTTCATTCGTTTAAATTATTTTTTAAAGTAAGGAAATTCGTTATTAGGTACGTTCGTAATTATATAAATACGTAGCACCTATTATCGTTGTCTGGTCCATTCGTCTGTCTGTTCGTCCGTCCATCCGTCTGTCTGTCTGTACGTCCGTCTACATATAACAACGCAAAAACTACCCAACTGAATGGTTTGAAATTTAAGATATATTATCTTTGCCGAATTTTGTCGAGACATTTCAAATTTTATAAAATCGAATCAAAACTTTAGAAGATATTAATAAAAATATTTATTAAGAAATTTGAATTTTTTTTAAAAAATCGGTGCTTTTTTGTTATAGGAGCTTCCGAGGTTTAATCGGCAAGCGACCGTGATACTTATTTTATTACAGAAATTAATCTGAAGACGATATAACTCATTTCACAGAATAAAAAATCGTCAAGATCTGAATATTTATATAACTAGCTATAGTACGAACGCACCTCATTTCTCACGTTTGACGTACAATTTCCAACTTTTTTTTTTTTTTTTTTTTTTTTTTTTGGCGGTAAGAAAAACTAATTTATCTAACATTTGAAAGGAACATCTGCTATAATAATTTTCCATTACACACTATTTAGCATAATGGATTAACATGAAGGACTTGTGAATTTTAGAGTATTCATCAATCACGCGCTGCCAAGAAAAGTTGATAAATCTTCCGATATCATTGTAATGCATCTTTTTATGGACACTATTTCTGACAAGAAGTATGTTTCAAGCGTCCAATGAATGTCTTAAAAATAGATGATGTTTCGTAATTAATATTTCACTCCTTTTAAGACGAAGATGAATAGTTTCAGTAATATAAGTTGATGCGTAAAAATACTTACAGAAAGATCATAGTTACAGATAATTTATTTTATATGTTAAACAGGAAAAATATAATATCGCAAACATACCGGGTATCCTAAAATGGACTGACTGATTTTAAAATTCCATAATTTCCAAACGATGACAGATATTAAAAAATTCTTTCAAAAAAGTAATGTATGATACGAGGAGTTTTTTTACTACGATTCCTGATTTCAGTTCGAATTATCAGCAATAAATGGTGTTGCGAGCAATAGACATACAATCGAGACAAAAGCAGAAATCACCCAGCATTGATGTGAAGGAAGGAGATTCAATAAATGGAGTAGGTTTCATACCAATAAAATCCTAGTCAGAATCGGGCCCTAAGAGCAAGATTGTATTAGCGAAGGAGACCCACTCCATGTATTGAACCTCCTTTTTTCGCATCAATACTGGGTGATTTTAGTTTTGGCCTGGATTGTACTCCTATTGCTCGCAGCGTCATCTATTGTTGGTAATTCGAACTAAAATCAAGAATCGCAATAAAAAATCTTCTGACATCCTACATTACTCTCCTCCAAGAATTTTTTAAATATCTGTCATTGTTCGGAAGTTATTAAATTTTAAAATCAATCAGTCCATGCATATTTCCATTGATCCATTTAACGTTGTATTTTAAGAGATGGCAGAGGACACATTTAACATAATGGTGTAGAAAACTCCAAAAATACATTACAAGGTTTTTAAACGTTTTTGCGATCAGAAGTTCAGACAATGTTTTTATACATGTAAAGTACATGTATATAATTTTTAAGATAGCACTGTAAGAGATATTTTTAAACGGAGACATTTAAAATATTACACGAGACTTTTTCTTTTATATGTTAATCAGGAAAAAAATCAATGTCTGAAATACGTGTGTCATGCATATTTAATTTGATCCATTTTAAGATATGGCAGAGGAAATGTTAAACATGATGGTGTAGAAAACTCAAAAATATATTTCCAGGTTTTTAAACAATTTTGTTATCAGAAGTTTTAATATATATATATATATATATATATATATATATCAATGAATTTGGTACGACGCATTTAAATTAATTTATAAGCAGACAGTAAAAAAACATTAATATAAGCTCTTAATGCACTAGGCCACTCGACGACATGCTGTGAAATTATTAAAATAGCGATTTTTAATCCATTAAAATAGATGAGATCATGAAGTAATCACACAGAAAAGATTTAAAATTAACATTAAAAAAAATTCATGTTCAATAAATGGTCACTTTACGATGATAATGAATATCGGATATAAAAGAACAATTTAGTTTATGAATTTGTAGAAGAAACACTGTTAAACTAGTCGGATGTGCCAATTCCAAAATTTTCTCCTATCTCATACATGTTAAAACTTCAAAATTCTCTATCACATCGCCAATAAAATCAATATTTTTCGCCACTCTATTGTACGTCAGCTACTTGGGATTCGACGGGTTTCCTGGATGCGAAGCACCCTTCTATGTACAAAGCAGCCGGTGTACAACACAATTACAAAAAGTCTATATGGCCTGTACCTGCAAGAAAAGATAGACTCCCTATTCCTTGGTTTTAAGATTTTAACTAATTTTACTGGAAAACACGAAAATCCGTGAAACCTGATTACAGAAGATTCATTCCCAGTTCTCGTCAATATTGAATTTGAATGAGAATTTCAACAAATTACTCACCTATAGCCAAGTTGGCTTCATTTATGGTTTCATTCTCGGTCCCCAAATTTGGCAATATTCCACCAGGTATCGCCAAGCTTGGCGAGAATTTGACGCGGGCGAATATGGATATATAGTGTTAAACATATAAGAGATGGAACGATGGTTACAACCATGAACGAATTTGTCAGAAAGCATATTCATTAAAACTCATAAATTAAACCCGTTAATGGAAGGATCCTGCTGTCTTGTTTCAAAATACCAAACAACCTAAAATTTCAAACTGTTATATCTCAGCCGTTTTTTTAAGATAGAGGCAAAACAAAAATTGCTCCAGAATCCCTGGATCAAAGCGCCAAACATGTAACGGGAAAATCTTTTAGGATTTCTAAAGTTTTTGTACATCATTTTGAATTTGAAATCTTTAAGTTGCTGTCACAGTGACCTTTTCCTACGAAATATCCCCACATTTAATTGGGACCTGATGACCATAGTCAAAAACAACTAAATCGATGTATTCATAGCGAATTGAATATGTTTGGATCAAATATAAACCTATTCTTTCCCAATTTTGAAACATCACATGTAATCAAACTATGTAATCGAAACGGCAATTTTGTACTTTGTAATGATTTATTTCCTCCAAGGCGGCATAAAATATGTTCATTAATAATAAGAAAACAATACAATATACCCTGGAAATAAAGGTATAATATTAAATTGTTATTCCTCGGAAGGAATTATATCTTGTGCCTTTATTGCAATACGTAAGTTTACGTTGCGTTGTTGTTATGAGTGCTATCTATATTCTCTATATTCTATATTCTCTAGGCAGTCGGTCCGGTCTTTGCGCTGAGTGACACGGATAATTGTGAAAAGAAAAATAGATTTAAGATTTCAACAATAATTTTGAAAGTACGTGCTTTCTGTTAAATATTTAATACTTTTTTTCTTATTTTATGTAATCAGCTGTACCTTCTGTAAATATTAAATTATGCAGAGTGTTTTAAAATAATTTAAAAGTGCTTGTAACCAATACTCTTGTCATAAAAATATTTGATTTGGGTATCTTGATAATAATTTTGCTACTTTCCTAAATAAATAATCAAGTAAATGTTTCTTGTTATTACTTCTAAGCGGGAAATAAATGTCAGAACATTTTCACTTTAATCTGTAATAAACGGAAGGGGAGGGGTTCGGGGCAGAGCCCCCTTGACAAGATTTTTTTTTCATTTAACTTATTTTCGTTTTGAAAGTGTATTTCAGACCACGTTTTTACCCAAATTTTGGTTTCTCGCGTGTTAGTAATCGTCCATCTTGGACACCATCTTGTTTTACATCATATTATTATGAACAAGAGCATTGTTTTCAAGCACTTTTAAATTATTTTAAAATACTGTGCATAATTTAATATTTACGTAAATTTAATATTTACAGAAAGTACTCCTGATTACATAAAATAAGAAAAAAAATGCATTGCATATTTAACAGACAGCACACGGAGTTCATATTTGAAAACATCCATGGGATCAAAAATGGGTAACATCACAGTTCATATTTCAATACATCCATGAGATAAAAAATGTGCACATAACGATTCATATTTGAACACATTCATGCAATCAAAAATGAATACATGTGTTTCTCAATTTTGAGAACATTTGAATCCGAGCTATTTTGAGTATGTGATGTATTTAAAATTGAGTACATTTTACTCAATTTTGAGAATCCTTTTTTTTTTCAGCGTATGAATGAAATTGCGGTCAATTATATGCATAACCTCATGACTTTTCCACGATACAAAGAGGACACAGACACGGACAGGCAGACATTTTGTAAAACATGTTTTTCGGTATCTCTGATTCCTAAAACTTATAAATTCGTCGAGAACCAGGAGTCGAAAAAAATCTCGATTGTAGTACTTTCTTCTATTATAGATAGAAGAAAGTAAAAACTAAGAAGGAGGATTTTACAGACCACATAACACCCAGAAGGAAATAACGTCTACATTTCAACAACTAAGTACTTCTATAGTTAAAGCAAGTCTCTATAGAAGTGTTCTGTTCTTTGCTGAATTAGAAACGTTACAAATATTCAAACGCATTTTAACACGATAAAATTAAATAGTTGAGCTATTTTCTTCATGGTATCTCAATATTTTCTCCTAAAACATGTGGCATATATAAACATCGTACACAATATACCATAGTATGCTAAAAATAAATGAATTAAAAAGATACAAATTAAACATAATTTTCATTGTGTATTATGCATATTGCTATTTATTACTTTATTCATAAACATACGTTTCTAACGAGAAATTAAAAATATATCATTAGAAATATTTTCCTTTTATAAACGTAAATATCTTTGGTTTGCATGGCATTTCCTTGGTTAAGTTAAAATAAATGCAGGTATTATCTAAAATGCGACGTGCTACACAAAATACCTATAAATATTTAGGGAACTGTGGACCTATTTAGCACCAGACTCTATTGAAGTATATGTTTCGTTATTGTTAAAAATTCATAGAATCACGTTCATGAGGCACGTATTTTGCGATTTGAAATAGTTAATATCGCAACAAAATTAACGAGTTATTTGGTCAATATAATGGTTCTCTAATATTTATTTATTTATTTTCATTTTATATAGATAAGAAGAAAAGCATAGAAATTCAAACTACGTAGCTTATCAATATATGTTTAAAAACTAATAACCTTTCAGTTAATGCCAATGTTTCTTCTATAATATTAATTCTGAAATGAGTTGTTAATAACAAAAAAATTACTGTTTGTATGTTAATGACACTATTACATTCAAATTAATTCTGTTTGTAAATGACAATATTACATTCAAATTGGGCATGTGAAAAACTACTGAAAACAAGTATAATTATTATATTTTAAATATTCACAGTACCCGTCGTAAATTTACGGGTTTTAGTTAATTATTTACTTTCGTTTTTTTTTCGAAAAGGGAGAGTGAGAGTTATCGTAATATGTAAGTTTTAAATAAGATATACAATCAATATCATATTTAAGATAATAGATATTCATTATTACAAACAAGATGAGTACACTTTTTGGAATTTCTAAGGAGTATCATCATTGTTTCTGAATAGAAATTTTCTAGTTAACCAGTAGGCCCGTGCGAGGATTTCTCAATGCAGTCTAATATCTTTTTACATGCAGGTATAAACTTCTAAATAAAAATTAAGGACAAAAATTATGGGCAAAAAACATTAGTCAAGCCAAAATAGCATCTCATTTATTCCATCAAAGTTACAGTAAAAACTGATCGAAGACAGCAAAAGGCACGAGCAATGAAAAAATTAACAATCGTGTTTTAATTTCATTAGAGGATGGCGTTATCCGCTTCGAGACAAACATGAGACGAAGAAAAATAAATTGTATACATATAAAATACAATTTAATGTAATATAAAAGAGTATACTTTTTTGGCAATATGTGAAATACCAATTCTTTGATCGATCGATGATGTATTTTCTTCTAAACATTTCCATTTTACAATTTATAGTATTTCAATTTTCAATTTGTACTGCTTATTTTTTTTATAATCAGTGCCGACCATGATATATTGCAGTATTTTATATTTGTGGCAACATGGATTTGAGAAAATCTTTTCATTTCATTTATGAAAATAAACTGGTTTAAGCATGTTTTAACAAAATGTGAGTGTACTACAGTGGTGGCCAAAAGTTCGGACATTTTTTGAAAGTTTCATGTTTTTCAACTTTGTAAGCTTGTAGAATATATTAATTTTCACTTAAATACAAACGTTTATATATCAAATTGAAGATAATTTAATGTGGAATTTAATAATAAAAACAGTATTACAATATCTGTATTACAAAAAATGTTATGCTCATTTTAGTAGAACAAACAAACACAAATCGTTTTGAATAAGGACATGTTTTGTAATAAAAGCGTACTAGCCAATCACAAACACTGTTCTGAGGACCAATCAAATGTCTGTAACTATAGTTTAGGTTATTTGGACGGTAAAAGAGTTATTGTTGTGGAAATATTTTGCGGAATGATGCATACTAGTACAATTAAATAGAGTATTGCTGTTTTTGAATATTTAAAGTCCTTTTTTTTTAATTAAACAAATTTTAAACAATGTCATCAACAAGAAGAGCTAACTGGACATCTACAAAAAACAGCCGAATTGTCATATTGAGAGAAAATGGCCTCTCTTATGCTGAAATTGCAAGACAAGTTGGTGGTTCAGTGACTTGTTCTGGTGTACGAAAGTTCTGTTTACGTTATGGAAAAACGAAATCAGTGAAAAATAAGGCCAAATCAGGCAGAAAAAAATGCACAAGTGCTACTGCCGATAGAAAAATCAAACCGCTATGCCTTCAAGACAGAAAAATTTCATCAGATGCCATTAAATGTGAAATGAATGCAGCGGGTATTGCAGTAAGTTCAAGAACAATAAGAAGAAGGTTGTCAGGAATTGGACTACAAGCTAGAACTCCAAGGAAAAAACCATATTTAAATCAAAAGCAACGCGAAGAACGAGTTAAGTGGGCAAAAGAACACATTAAAAGGTCAGAAAATCAATGGAAGCAAGTAATCTGGAGCGATGAGAGTAAAATATCGCTCTTTGGAGTGATGGTAGAAAATACGTGAGACGTAGAGTAGGAGAAGCACTTCATACTGATTGCATTGAAGCAACTGCAAAAAACCCAACAAATGTCATGATTTGGGCATGTATGTCTGCAGATGGTGTGGGCCAAATTCAAGTGATTGATGGAATCCTGAAAAAAATACAATACATCGAAACTGTCCTGGAACCAAAATTGATACCTTCCATCAGGGATCTCTTCCCCAACAACGCACCATTTATTTTACAGCAGGATTCAGGTCCATGCCACACAGCAAAAGCATGCAAAGCATGGTTTCAAAATAAAGGCATAGATATATTACCATGGCCAGGAAACAGCCCTGATCTCAATCCAATTGAAAATTTGGGGTGACGTTTGAAAATTCTTGTATGAAAAAAACGTCCATCCAATAAAAGTCAACTTATTGAAGCTATAATTGATTCTTGGCACCATCTGATTACGAAAGATGAACTCCAAACACTTGTTCACTCGATGAAAAAACGCTGTGAAGCTGTCTTAAAAAATAAGGGTTATCCTACGAAGTATTGATTGTGTAAGTATCACTTTAAAAAATGCAAATCTAAGATAGATCTTACTATTAGTTGAATAACTTTTTTGTAATACAGATATTGTAATACTATTTTTATTATTAAATTCTACATTAAATTACCTTCAATTTGATATATAAACGTTTGTATTTAAGAGAAAATTAATATATTCTACAAGCACACAAAGTTGAAAAACATGAAACTTTCAAAAAATGTCCACACTTTTGGCCACCACTGTATGTCAGAAGTGATTCAAAAACACTTCAAATGATGCATCATTCATTGTTTTGCGTTTTGTAAAGACATAGCAAAATGGATGTTGGCAAAAAAAAGTAATATATATAATAATTAAATCGCAGACTTGCAGATTTTGTAATATTTTCCTGCGATCAAATAAGGCAAAAAAAGTAGTAAAATTGTACACATCCTTTAGAAATAAAAATTGCATCAGTACATTTAAAATTAACATTAATGGTCGTTTTCATAGTGTTGAAAGTTCTGCACTTTCTTTTAAAGAACAATGAACATTTTTTTTGAATAAATAAAGTAATGTAACTAACTTTAAGTCTTTTATGATAGCAGTTTTATTCGCGATAGAATTTGAACCATGCAGAAAACATTATGCATTAACATAAGTAATTAAACTAATGAAAGTGTGATTGACAAATCGTTGTTTTTTATATCTTACTGAAACCCTATTCGTTCCTGAAATCCTACATATCTTCAATTTCTACAGGATTCATTTAGGATTTATCATTCATTTCACAAAAGAGGCCTTTTCGGTTTTCTTCGGATGTAAAATTCAACACCATTGGTTATTCCAAATGATTGAAGGATTTACGTTTAACGCAACGGTTAACATGTCAGCGAACGCACCGTAATTTTTTACACGAGTAAACGCGTGTCGTAACAACTGCGTAATAATAGTTACGTTGACACAAATGCTAAATATTTCAAAATAGTAATAAAATTAGACACAATGTAGGGAAACAACTAGGCATATATACAGGGTGCGTCAAAAAAATGCACACACACTTTGAAAGATTATAACTTCAGTTTTTATTCACATACAATTAATATTTAAATTGGAAAAGAATCTTATATAAAATGTATGACTTTTTCTCTTACCGCAGATGTTCAAAATTACTACCATTGTGGTCAATACTCTGTTTATAACGGTGGACATTTACAAACTTCAACAAACATTTCATTTGGTGTTGCGGCGTATCCTTGCTCAATTGTGGTTCCGGAACGTTATCTATGAACATACTTTCGTTTTAAACTTATCTTTTATCCGATGAATTGTAAGTCTCATGCGTGGATCTGTCTGGAATTCCCACAACATTGGTTTTGAATTTCTACATTTTCATACTTACAATAGTATTTTAAAATATACTAGATGGAACCCGTCAAAAGTTGGCGGAAAAAATACTATAACAATATCAGTAAAATAAGCTTCTTTATTATTTAAGAAGGGATGCGTATGAAATATTTTTTCAAATATTTTATTTTTAAAGTATTTTTTCCCAGTTAAATACAGTACTATTTCCGATGCAAACTCCTAACAAACAATCCGTAAACAACTGTGTAATGCAAATCAGTTTGACATCACCGCCATATTTCCCACGGCAAGAAAGAAAATTTCATGGCCAGATGAAGTATCATACAAATAGTATATTCCTACGTTCATGTCATATTCAGTAAATAAAAGAACATATAGTAAATAAAGCACACATCTACAACACTACTTTTAATAAATTTAATTTTCCTGAAATCCTTTACTTTTGTGAATATTTTTATTACAAAATGAAATCGTCTAACTTATAATTTAAAAAAAAAAAGTAATTGGTTACATGTAATCAAGTTATGCAATCAATAAAGGCTCCAATACTAATATTTATAATTAAGAATGGAAAAATCAGTTAAAATGACGTCATGTTGACACAGTCATGTAAATTTTTCTCTTTAGTTTTATCAATGTTAAAATGCATTTCAAGCTAAGCATAACGTCATTTTCACCGCGCCAAACTTTTCACACGTACTTTATATACATTACTTTTATGCTTAAACACTATGTATACAGATAAAAATATATTTTGTATTTAATCGTAATGAAAAAATGGCATCAACAAAGTTATAATGCATAATGATAAAATTAACCCAATGGACAATATTTCCATGACGTCACAATAAATATGAATTTTTATTCGCTTATAAAAATAAAGTGCACGCGATAAATATTTGTACGGAAATTATACTTGCAAATTTAAAAAAATGGCCTAAAAGCCACGTGCCTTTAATATTTATTATTTCTCTTTAACCTCGCAACCATAGAGTTTCTCGTTACTCTGTGCCCCGCAAATCCGATTGCCGACTTTATGACGTCATACACAGAAGTAAAAGTTTAATTTAAAACTACGGCTAATTAATAAAACTTTCGAACGAACGAATGTACGATAACAAATCTGTGTCCAAATATCTTTCATTTAAAAAAAGAATGATATAATTTGATGCAGTAGTTTGTTCTCACGGATTGTCGAAAGAAATCGCTTAGCGTTTTAAATATATAGTTTTTTTTTTTCAAAAGTTAATCTTTGTTCACACATTATTTCCAATTAATTACACTTTAAAAAGAACAAAAAATTAGAAAGTTATGAGCTTTTAAACAGTGTATGTATACATATTTGTGACTAACCCTGTATATGAGTGGTAAAAAAAATATAATAATAATATCGGCTGCATATATGCGAATAAAATGTAAGAAATGTCACGTTTTTCGTAAAATTTACGGAGGTATGTTTGATGTAAGATTTTTCCAATCATAGTACATAATATACACTGTATGGACATAATTGATGGGAACTTTCAGTTTTAGACATTTTTTCGAATATTTTAAAATATACATGCTAGATTCTTTTGGAATTTTAGGATTAAAAAGAAGAGGTTTGACTTCATATTTATCAACGTCGATTTCATAAGGAGGACAATTAGGGGACCAACAAAAAATTTAAAAAAAAAAGAATACTTGGGATCACCCTGTAAAATAAAATGCACGAAATGATCTATCGCTACAAGATATGCATAGGCAGACATTGTATAATATGTGTATTCATTTGTGTAAGAATAGCATGCATATTAATAGAGATATAGCGATTTTTTTTAAAAATTAAAAAAATTCTTGCATGTTTTTTGCTTATAAAATACAGGGTTTTTAACCAAATTTAACGTCCGCTTCAGAAAAATTGACAAAATATAGTAGAAATCACATAGTGTAATTGAAATATAAATATATTAAATATTTAAGGAAATATGGGCAGTTGTATAAAATAATTTTTATCTGCGCATGCGCGAACGATAACAAAAAACTTTTTGCCTGATTTCATAGTCAACACTATGGCGCAACTTATAAAAAAAAACAGTCAAATATCGTAAAAATTCAGAGAGATATCGGCGTTAGAGTGAGCTGTTTTTTAGTTTCTGACTAAAATTCGTTGAATGATTGTCCACAAATTATTTTTAGCTCACAGGCTATCAAAGCCTGAGAGATAATGTGCCCGCCCGTTCTGTATGTACGTATGTATGTACGCAACGCGATAACTCTTGATAGAAATAAGGGTTTTGCTTCAAATTTTGGATATAAGTTCCTTATGATAAGGCGCTTCCCTGATTAGTTTTGGGGGTTCGTTGGTTAAGTATAAAGGGGAAAAGAGGGGGCAATTCCCCCCCCCCCTTAATTTAGATAAATGGGTTTTTCATGCAGAATTATCCGATTTTGTTCAAATTTTGTATATAGGTTAATGGTGATAAGGCGCTTTCCTGATTGCTTTTGGGGATTCATTGTATAAGTATAAAGGGGGTAATGGGGGCTAATCCCCCCCCCTTAATTTAGGTAAATGGGTTTTTCATTTACAATTATCCGATTTTCTTCAAATTTTGTGTGTAGGCTCATTGTGGTAAAGCGCTTCCCCGATTAGTTCTGGGGATTCATTGGTGAAGTATAAAGGGTGGAACGGGGGACTGACCCCCCCTCCCTTTAATTTAGAATGGATTTTTTATGCAGAATTATGCGATTTTCTTCAAATTTTGTATATAGGTTCATTGTGGTAAGGCGCTTTCCTGATTAGTTTTGGGGGTTCTTTGGTTAAGTATAAAGAGGGTAAAGGGGGGTGTGGGATTATCCTCCCCCTTAATTTAGATGAATGTGTTTTTCATGGAGAATTATCCGATTTTTTTCAAATTTTGTATATAGGCTCATCAGTCAAATATCGTAAAAATTCAGAGAGATTTCTGCGTTAGAGTGAGCTGTTTTTCAGTTACTGACTATAACTAGCTGAATGATAAGGGATTGTCCACAAATTGTTATTTTTAAGTTATCTAGCAGCGGTCGGAGCAAATTTTTAGAAAAAACCATTTAATTATAATTTACGCTTATTTTTAGGAAAAGATTTTGACTCTAAACTACGATGAAAAGGAAAATATAGTCCATACATTGATTACATTTAGGTAAATTGAGGAGTTTATAGTAAAATTTTGTGAAATTTAGCCCAATACGCAAAACACTCTACAGTAAATTCTATCGCATATATATGTATTTTCTGTATACACGTAATTTGTATGCCAGTAGTGAAGATGATACACTAAAATCTAAGATATATTATATATTTTTCATAAGTTATGAGTCAATAACTTGCAATTTAATTTTTATAGTGATATTTCAATAGCTTTTTGAGAAATTACAGTTTGCGTATTAGTCCAGTCAAATTAGAAAAGTTTGCCATAATGAATGCTAAGGATATAAAAATTGGTACAGTTTTTCATTGATGGCTACTGATGACTATGTAAAAAGTCTTGATGGATAGGAGATGAACGAGGGGTGGGAGGGGGGGGGGATACTTTTTTAGCTTTTTACAAATATCTCAGAAACTGTCGGTTTTCATGAAAACAATTACTCTGACATAAATTAAAGAACACAAAATTCTCTACAAATGACAGGTATTTACAGTAGAACCTCGATTATCCGTCATTCAGAAAACCTGAGCCTTCACGGATTTTCCGAAAAAAAATCACTTTAATTTCATATTTATTTACTTAATGTCTATTCAAATTTATTAAATATTGTTGAAAAAAAGGAAAACAGCAAACACTCCAATACTGCAATATTGCATGAAATAATGCCAGGTAAGCTGTTTATGAAAGATAAATATTTATCATTAATGAAATGTTTATTAATGTGAAATATTATAATTGCGAATATCAAACATGGAGAAAACTAAAAGTAGGTACATATTAATTTATAATTAAGTAAATATTATGTAATTATGAATGTGGATGGATTTTTAGGATTCATAATCATCACCTCATCTTATCCTTGTCCTGTTGTTATCACCCTGGTTCTGAAGACAAATATTTATATTTATCATTAATGAAATGTTATTTCACGTGAATTTTTATAAGCGCGACAAAACATAATTGAGAACAATGAAAGTACTAATTTATCATTAAGCTAGAAGAAGATATTTCAATGGCTGTTGTTACGATTAGGGTATCTGCATCGCCAGTACTCTCCCAGCAAGATATTCCATTCTCCTTCAATTTGGAAGAAAGCAAAGCAATTAATTTTGATTTGTTCTTTTCATTTGAAAGGAAGCTTTCTTGCTTGACGAAAACCTCTGTGTCCCCGTTGAAATTAATATCCACGGACTTCTTCAGTGCACATCTTCGGTTTTGCTCTGCTGATTTCGTGCTGTTGGCAATGTCGGAGTAGCCATCAAAAACCACTGTACAACTTTTTCCTTTATAATGTGTAGAGATATATTTGTTGTAACATTCACAAATTGAAATAAAAGTGGAACCTCTTGACCAAGGGACTTTGTGAAGAAAGAAACCACCATCCATAATATCACACTTTTGGAAATCAATGGGCTGCTTTAATAGTAACTTTGATGTAATAAATTAGATGATATTCTGGCTTGACTAATATTGTTTCCAGATATTTTTAGTCCTTAATTTTCCTTTAGAAAATTAAACCTGAGTCTAAAAAATATCAGATATTGTTAAAAAATATTAGACCGCAGTGCGAAATGTTTGCACGGATCCATTGGTATTTAATAAATTTGAATATATATTAACTAAATAAATTTGAAACTAAAGTGTTCTTTTTTTTTTTGCGGAAAATCCGTCAAGGTTCTGATCTCATGACTGACGGATAATCGAGGCTCCACTGTATATACCTGTCATTTGTGGAGAATTTAACGTTCTTTAATTTATGTCAGAGTAATTTTTTCCTGAAAATCGACACTTTCTGTGATATTTGTTTAACCTTCTCACCGCCGCGACCTGCTATATCGTTCACTATGCTGTAGGTTTCACAGCAATACAAGGTTTGTTTAAATTAATATAATTCTACAAATTAAATATAATCTATATATTTAAAACGCTAAGCGATTTCTTTCGACAATCCGTGAGAACAAACTACTGCATCAAATTACATCATTCTTTTTTTAAATGAAAGATATTTGGACACAGATTTGTTATCGTGCATTCGTTTGTTCGAAAATTTAATTAATTAACCGTAATTTTCAATTAAACTTTTACGTCTGCTACTGACGTCATAATCGGATAACGCCTACTGTTCCGAAGCACAGAGTTTATTTTCTAAACTCTGTGGTTGAATAAAAGAGAAATAATAAATATTAAAAGCACGCGGTTTTAAGGCCGAATTTGTTAATTTGCAAGTTAAATTTCGGTAAAAATACTTATCCGCGTGTTTTATAAGCGAATAAAAATTCATATTTATTGTGACGTCACGGGAATATTGTCCATTGGGTTTATTTTATCATTATGCATTATAACTTTGTTGATGCCATTTTTTCATTACAATTAAATACAAAATATATTTATATTTGTGTGCATGCTGTTTAAGCATTAATGTAAGGTATATGAAGTACGTGTGAAAAGTTTGCGCCGGTGTAAATGACGTTATGCTTAGCGTGAAGTGCATTTTAACATTGATAAAACTAAAGAGAAAAATGTATATGATTGTGTTAACATGACATAATTTTACTGATTTTTGCATTCATAATTATAAAGATTAGAATTGGAGCCGTCATTGTTTTTTTCATCTTGATTGCATACCTTGATTACATGTTACCAATTGCTTTTTTTTTTTTAAATTATAGGATAGAAGATTTCCTTTTTTAATAAAAAAATCACAAAAGTAAAGGATTTCAGGAAATTTAAAGTTATTAAAAATAGTGTTATGGTAGAAAAAAATCTTGAAATAATTATTGTATTTTTAGCTAGAATAAACAATGTAAGACTAATATTTCATAGGACTTATTTTGGTAGTATATTATAAGTTTATTTAACAGTTCCTTTTCAGCCCAAAGTCCTATTTCTTTCACTGTGAATTTCTCTTTCGATGTCAAAAAATGTTTTTCCACTTTTGGACGCCAGCCAAAATACAGTGGCAATTTTTAGAAATGTACAACAGTTGTGACAACAAAGGCGCTATCGCTTTAGTTTCATCGCGCTTACATCACTTCGAAATACTACAAATTTCTATTTTTTACTACATTTTACAATTTCAATTCTTACATCATCAATTAGAAAAAAAATTAGCTTTCGATTGAAATTTTATTTGAAAACTGCCGATTAATTTAACGACTTTTTAAATAATTTTCAAGCATGAAAAGTTTTTCAATTCTATCTTATCAATGACCACCAGTTTACTTCAATAATGTAAAATAGCCCCTGGGAAAGTTGCCACAATTGAAAATAGATTTCTCTAACCATCATAAAAAGTGAATAATATATATATTTTTAAAGTGATAACTCATAAGATCAGATTATCCCTAAAATAGAACATTTTGGTGCTAAACAAAAATCTGTCAGGGAAAAAAAAAAAAAAAAAAAAAAAAAAGACTATTTTTAGTTTATGTTGAACATAAAATTGATATGTTGAATTCGTTGATGAATATGTTCCATCAGATATCAGGATATGCTAGGAATTGCATTTTTTTATTTTTTTACATTTGCCAACTGTATAAGAGGAAAAATATCCCCGACTGTGATGGAAAAGGGATAATAATCCTGATTATGTCAAGGAACCGAAGAAACCATACAAATAAATTACACTTGAAAACATTAAAAATCTTCCTCATCTGCAGATAGATTTATTACTGTAAAAAAACTTCTTAATCTTTGCATAAAAATTGATTAGCTTAAAACAATGGATGCGTTTTAGAAGATATGGATTTGAAACGAACAATGATTAAAGAGAAAATTTTAAAACTTTTAATTTAATCATTTTGAAACTTTTTTAACGTCGAATTTCGACGGTGCTTTAGGGCAGATGCAATGCACATGCGCATAGGAGCTCATTCGGTTGCATTATCACAGGGGGGGGGGAGATGTGTGCTTTGTTTACTATGTTCTGTTATTTACTGAATATGATATGAACGTAGGAATATACTATTTGTATATACTTCATAGGTCCATGAATTTTTTTTTCTTGCCGTGGGGAATATGGTGGTAATGTCAAACTGATTTGCATTACACAGTTATTTAGGGATTGTTTGTTTGGAGTTTGCATCGGAAAAAGTACTGTATTTGACTGGGGAGAAAAATTTAAATAAAATATTTGAAAGACTGTTTTATACGCGCCCCTTCATAAATAATAAAGAAGCTTATTTTACTGATATTGTTATAGTATTTTTTTGCGTCAAGTTTTGACGGGTTCCATCTAGTGCATTTTTAAAACATCAAGTAATGATTGATACTCTCGAGAATTATACTTATATACGTAATTAAGTTTTTTTTATCTCAAGTTTGAAAATTCAGATTTTTTAAGCAGTTTAAAATAATTACAGAGAAAACAACATTACAAATTTGCCCTTTTGCTCGGCGGTCAGGGGGTTAAAACTAAAAAAAAAATACTTTATTTCCCCCCCACCCCTCCCCTCGCTCACTTCTATCCTTCAGGACTTTTTACAAAGTTATCAGTAGCCATCAATGAATAAGTGTACTAATTTTTTACCTCTGTAGCATTTATTATGGCGAAATTAAGTAAATAAATTTGAAATTAAAGTGATTTTTTACGGAAAACCCATCAAAGCTCCGGTCTCCTGACTGACGGATAATCGAGATTCCATTGTATATACTTGTCATTGTAGAGAATTTTATGTTCTTTAATTTATGTAGGAGTAATTTTTTCATGAAAACCAACAGTTTCGGAGATATTTGTAAAAAACTAAAAAAGTATTTTGCCCCCACCCCCTCCTTCCCCTCGTTCATCTTCTATCCATCAGGACTTTTCATCAGTAGCCATCACTGAACAACTCTACCAATTTTTATCTCTGTAGTAAATAAAATTGAAATTAAAGTAAGTTTTTGCGGAAAATCCGTCAAAGCTCCGGTTTTCTGGCTGACGGATAATCGAGGCTCCACTGTATATAACTGTCATTTATAGAGAATTTTATGTTCTTTAATTTATATCGGAGTAATTTTTTTTATGAAAACCAACAGTTTCTGAGATTTTTGTAAAAAACTAAAAAAAGTAATTTATTTTAACCCCCGCTCACCTCCTATCCATCAGGACTTTTTACATAGTCATAAGTAGCCATCAGTTAACAACTGTACCAATTTTTATCTCCTTAGCATTTATTATGGCAAACTTTCCTAATTTGACTGGACTAATACGCAAAACGTAATTTCTCAAAAAGCTATTGAAATATCACTATAAAAATTAAATTGCTAGTTATTGACTCATAACTTATGAAAAATATATAATAAACTCCTCAATTTACCTAAATGTAATCAATGTATGCACTATATTTTCCTTTTCATCGTAGTTTAGAGTTAAAATCTTCCTAAACATAAGCATAAATTATAATTAAATAGTTTTTTCTAAAAATTTGCTCCGAACGCTGCCAGATAACTTATTAAAAAAGAAAACTGCCCAGTTAAACTGAGGGCATTGAGCTCACAGGCTATTCACACTAATTGTATATTATACACTTATTTCAAAGAATTTGAAATAAGACCCTCGAAAAATAAAGAAATCCACGATATATTAAGGGGGGATCATCCCCCCGTTCCCTCCCCTCTTATAGTTAACCATTGAACCCGCAAAACTAATCAGGGAAGCCCTTATTACAATGAACATATATGCTAAATTCGAAGTAAATCAGATAATTCTGCATGAAAAACCTATTTATGTAAATTAAGGAGGATTACCCCCTCGTGTCCCCCTTTATATTTAACCAATGAATCCCCAAAACTAACCAAGGAAGCTCCTTACCACAATGAGCCTATATACAAAATTTGAAGAAAATCGGATAATTCTCCATGAAAAACACATTCATCTAAATTAAGGGGGGGAGGCTAACCCCCCACTCATACGTAACCAAAGAACCCCCAGAACTAATCAGGAAAGCGCCTTATCACAATGAACTTATATACAAAATTTGAAGAAAATCGCATAATTCTGCATAAAAAATCCATGTATGTAAATTAAAGGGGGGGGGGTAGCCCCTCGTTCCCCCTTTATACTTCACCAATGAATCTCCAGAACTAATCGGGGAAGCGCCTTACCACAATGAGCCTACATACAAAATTTGCCGAAAATCGGATAATTCTGTATGAAAAACCCATTTATCTAAATTAAGGGGGGGGACTAGCCCCCGTTACCCCCTTTATACTTATACAATGAATCCCCAAAACCAATCAGGAAAGCGCCTTATCACCATTAACCTATATACAAAATTTGAAGCAAATCGGATAATTCTGCATGAAAAACCCATTTATCTAAATTAAGGGGGGGGGGGATTGGCCCCTCTTTTCCCCTTTATACTTAACCAACGAGCCCCCAAAACTAATCAGGGAAGCGCCTTATCATAAGGAACCTATATCCAAAATTTGAAGCAAAACGCTTATTTCTATCAAGAGTTATCGCGTTACATACATACATATTTACGTACATACATACAGAACCGGCGAGCACATAAGCTCTCAGGCTTTGATAGCCTGTGAGCTGAAAATAACAATTTGTGGACAATCCCTTATCATTCAACGAGTTTTAGTCAGAAACTAAAAAACAGCTCACTCTAACGCCGATATCTCTCTGAATTTTTACGATATTTGACTGCTTTTCAGCTCACAGGCTGTCGAAGCCTGAGAGCTTATGTGCCCGCCGGTTCTGTATGTACGTACGTACGTATGTATGTATGTATGTACGTAACGCGATAACTCTTGATAGAACTAACCGTTTTACTTTAAATTTTGTTGATAGGTTCCTTGTGATAAGGCGCTTCCCTGATTAGTTTTGGAGGTTCATTGGTTAAGCATAAAGGGGGGAAATGGGGGGCTAACCCCCATAATTTAGATAAATAGGTTTTTCATGCAGAATTATTCCATTTTCTTCAAATTTTGTATATAGGTTCATTTTGATAATGCACTTATGTCAATAGTTTTGGGGGTTCGTTGGTTAAGTATAAAGGGGGAAAGGGGGGATACCCCCCCCCTAATTTAGATAAATGAGTTTTCATGCATAATTATTCGATTTTCTTCAAATTTTGTATATAGGTTCATTGTGATAATGCGCTTCTCTGAAGAGTTTTGGGGGTTCATTGGTTAAGTATAAAGGGGGAAAGGGGGGGCTAATCCCCCATTAATTTAGATAAATGGGTTTTTCATGCAGAATTATCCGATTTTCTTCAAATTTTGTATACAGGTTAATGGTGATAAAGCGTTTTCCTGATTGGTTTTGGGGATTCATTGTTTAAGTATAAAGGGGGTAACGGAGGGCTGCCCCCCCTTAATTTAGATAACTGTGATTTTCATGCAGAATTATGCGATTTTCTTAAAATTTTGTATATAGGTTCATTGTGATAAGGCGCTTTCCTGATTAGTTTAGGTGGTTCTTTGGTTAAGTATAAAGAGTGTAAAGGGGGGGGGGCTTATCCTCCCCCCTTAATTTAGATGAATGTGTTTTTCATGGAGAATTATCCGATTTTTTTCAAATTTTGTATATAGGCTCATTGTGGTAAAGAGCTTCCCTGGTTAGTCTTGGGGTTCATTGGTTAAGTATAAAGGGGGATACGGGGGGGGGTAATCCCCCTTAATTTAGATAAATGGGTTTTTCATGCAGAATTATCCGATTTACATCGAATTTAGTATATATATTCATTGTAATAAAGGGCTTCCCTGATTAGGTTTGGGTTTTTATTTGTTAAGTATAAAGGGGGGAACGCGGGGGGGGGGGGGGGGGCTCACCTCCCTCAATTTAGATAAATGGGTTTTTCAAGCAAAATTATCCGATTTTTTTCAAATTTTGTGTATAAATTCATTGTGGTAAGGCGCTTGCCTGATTAGATTTTGGTGGTTTATTGGTTAAGTATAAAGGGTGGAAACGGGTGCTTATCCCCCCCCCTTAATATATTGTCAATTTCTTTATTTTTCGAGTGGCAATATTCTTTGAAAAAATAGCATAATATACAATTGGTGTGAATAGCCTGTGAGCTCAATGCCCTCAGTTTAACTGGGCAGTTTTCTTTATTTAGCTCACAGGCTATCAAAGCCTGAGAGCTTATGTGCTCGCCGGTTCTGTATGTATGTACGTACGTATGTATGTACGTAACGCGATAACTCTTCATAGAAATATCCGTTTTCCTTCAAATTTTGTTTATAGGTTCACTGTATTAAGGCGCTTCCCTGATTCGTTGATTGGTTCGTTGATTGGGATTGATTGGTTAAGTATAAAGGGGGGAACGGGGGGCTAATCCCCCCTAATTTATATAAATGGGTTTTTCATGCAGAATTATTCCGTTTTCCTTCAAATTTTGTTTATAGGTTCACTGTGTTAAGGCGCTTCCCTGATTAGTTTTCGGGATTGATTGGATAAGTATTAAGGGGGTAACGGGGGGGGGCTAATCCCCCCCTAATTTATATAAATGGGTTTTTCGTGCTGAATTATTCCGTTTTCCTTCACATTTTGTTTATGGGTTCACTGTGTTAAGGCGCTTCCCTGATTAGTTTTCGGGATTGATTGGTTAAGTGTAAAGGGGGGAACGGGGTGCAACCCCCCCTAATTTATATAAATGGTTTTTTTTATGCAGGATTATTCCGTTTTCCTTCAAATTTTGTTTTATACAACTGCCCATATTTCCTTAAATATTTAATATATTTATATTTCAATTACACTATGTGATTTCTACTATATTTTGTCAATTTTTCTCAAACTGACGTTAAATTTGGTTAAAAACCCTGTATTTTATAAGCAAAAAACATGCAAAAATTTATTTAATTTTAAAAAAAAAATCGCTATACCTCTATTAATATGCATGCTATTCTTACACAAATGAATACACATATTATACAATGTCTGCCTATGTATATCCTGTAGCGATACATCATTTCGTGCTTTTTATTTTACAGGGTGATCTCAAGTTTTCTTTTTTTTCTTTAATTTTTTGTTGGTCCCCTAATTGTCCTCCTTATGAAATCGACGTTGAGAAATATGAAGTCAAACCTGTTCTTTTAAATCCTGTAATTCCAAAAGAATCTAACATGTATATTTTAAAATATTCGAAAAATTGTCTAAAACTGAAAGTTCCCATCAATTATGGCCATACAGTGTATATTATGTACTATGATTGGAAAAATCTTACATCAAACATACCTCCGTAAATTTTACGAAAAACGTGATATTTCTTACATTTTATTCGCATGTAACTCAATTGGATATATACAGAGGTTTCCTACAACAATCTGAACGTTTCTAAACTTAAATAACAAATACATAGTGTCAGCCATTGAAGTTATTCTTGCTGGTAAGTAATGTGAGAAGTTAATTTTTTTTTTACTATACTTTCTTTGCGTTTTAAGTATCATTTACAGATAGCGGTGCCCTATCCTTTAATACTACTAAAGTTAACCTTGCAATTTCAAATAGCAAACCATTTTTAGGCGTTTCAACAGTTAAGCAGTATAAAGGAAAGTAGTTGAGTAAAGTTGCATCCGTTCTATACATTAGTTTGAACGCAGTAAGAGTTTAAGACAATGCAACACCATCTATAGGTTACATTTGGAGCTTAAAAAATCCCTGACGGCTCGGCCTACAGGCACAGGTAGATTTCGAAGATGCAGATCGTGGGGTGTCTGTTTGTTGGGAATTGTGGAAGAAATGACCTTTTTGCCATGACCTTTTGCCAGATGGAAACCGCCCACTTCGAAACCTAACTTGTTTGCAGGCGGAGCTGGCAGGGATTTAAAAAAAAAATTTTTTTTTCGCTATAAGTGTTGGTCCTATAAAAAACGTGTCAATATGAAAGTTTTAGATAATATTAAGAGGATTAATAATAAATTTACGCGGATTTGATATCTTGTGAATTGACGAAGTTATGATTTTTTTTCTTCTAACCCCCCCCCCTTTTCCCCCCTTGGGGCCATTTTTAATGATATGAAAAATCTGTCATACATAAATTTTTGGCCCTTCTCCTAGAACTAATAATTACTTTAAACGGATTCGATACGTATCATAATTAAGAAATTATGGGGTTTTTTCTGTTTTCACAAAAAGTCCTAACATTTCCCCTCCCCCTTGGTTCGATTTTGCCCATTAAGAAGCTTGACCGAGATTTTATGCCCCTTGATTTTATGTATCAGTTTGGAAGAGATTTATGCAGAATTTTTCCAGTTATCGTGTCCATAAAAAAGTGACATAGATAGATAGATAGATAGATATATAAAGTATTCAACTGGGGGTGGTTTTGGGTTCTGGGAGTCATGATCGGCGTAGATCTGCAAAAAATGTTCAAAAATTCCAAGTTAGGTGAGAATGTAATAGGTAGTATTTCTTACGAAATCTACCTAAAAGGGAAATCCTTTACATGTTAATTTCCTGCAAGAATAACATCTGTCACCGTTTGTTTGTCATTCAATTTAAAAAAAACATTCAGTTATGCTAACTGAATGTACTTTAATACATAAATAACTTAAGAAAATCCTTTTGGTTGTCTAGCGCAATGGCATTGTTTTACATTCTTTTATTTAACTGAATTTGTTTCAGATATGTAAAGATGGAATATTGTAATCGATATTTCGCTTAGCTCCTGATATGCTAGAATTACAGAAATTATGCGCACAGGTGTGTTTCCGGTGGCAATACAACATTTAATATTTTTAAACTTAATTATAAGTTAATAAATTAATAACTTATTAAGTTAATACGTCAATACGTTAATAAATAAGGCAATTTTTTCATAAGCCGAGTGCAGGTGATGAAACGCCAAACATTCATTATGGTATATGAAAGTTACAACAATAATGATGTGCCGAATCACGCTCGCTAAAATTTACCAATTGGTTATGAAACTGCAACAATGAAATGTTTTAAACACTAAAAAATAGAAAATTAATTAAAAATAAAAATTAAGTTAGCAATATATATATTTTTTAATATGCTTTTATTAATTAATAGTTTTAACTTGATTACAGTATGATTATACGTTGTGAAAACATTTTAGAAATCCTGAATGAATAAATTGAATATTGATTTTTTTTCTATTGCCATATCATATAAAGAAGCAAAAAAAAAAAAAAAAAGATATATTTCGTAATAAATTCACTAGTTTTCGCTTTCTACCAAGCGAAAATGAAAGCGGTGAATTTACCATAATTGGAGGTCACGCCAAATTAACGTTCTGTAACGGAATTTTTTTTTTTTTGAATAACACGAAATGCAGTCATGAAGCAGGGGATGCACTGGTGCTGGTACGCACCGAAACGCCGTGCCTGCTGTTCCAGTAATGCTCTTTCTAAAAACAAAATATTTTAATGTCTAGAGTACGATTAATTTTTAAATTATATTAAATTTGTATTGCTATTATATTTCTTAGTGAAAGACATATCCTAAATGATATAATCTATAATATAAAAATCAGACCGTCCAGAAATGGTTCTTTCTTTTGGATTTATGTAGTCAGATCAACGACAAAATATGTCGCCGCTTGAAAAAAATCTAATGCACGAAAAATTTTTAAACATTTTATATCGAAAAGAGGATTTTTGCTTCTTGTCAAGGGAAACATGAATGTTTATTTTTCGTAACAATATCATATAGATGTAGACTGCATCGACCAGCCTACGATTAATTTAAAAATTAAATTAATTTTTTTATTTCTATTATATTTCTTAGTGAAAGACATATCCTAAATAATATAATGTATAACATAAAAATCAGACCGTCCAGAAATGGTTCATTCTTCTGGATTTATGTAGTCAGATCAACGACAAAATATGTCGCCGCTTGAAAAAAATATAATGCACGAAAAACAGTTAAACATTTTATATCGAAAAGAGGATTTCTGCTTCTTGTCAATGGAAACATGAATGTGTATTTTTCGTAACAATATCATATAGATGTAGACTGCATCGACCAGCCTACGATTAGTTTAAAAATTAAATTAAATTTTTATTTTTATTATATTTCTTAGTGAAAGACATATCCTAAATAATATAATGTATAACATAAAAATCAGACCGTCCAGAAATGGTTCATTCTTCTGGATTTATGTAGTCAGATCAACGACAAAATATGTCGCCGCTTGAAAAAAATATAATGCACGAAAAACAGTTAAACATTTTATATCGAAAAGAGGATTTCTGCTTCTTGTCAATGGAAACATGAATGTGTATTTTTCGTAACAATATCATATAGATGTAGACTGCATCGACCAGCCTACGATTAGTTTAAAAATTAAATTAAATTTTTATTTTTATTATATTTCTTAGTGAAAGACATATCCTAAATAATATAATGTATAACATAAAAATCAGACCGTCCAGAAATGGTTCATTCTTCTGGATTTATGTAGTCAGATCAACGACAAAATATGTCGCCGCTTGAAAAAAATATAATGCACGAAAAACAGTTAAACATTTTATATCGAAAAGAGGATTTCTGCTTCTTGTCAAGGGAAACATGAATGTTTATTTTTCGTAACAATATCATATAGATGTAGACTGCATCGACCAGCCTACGATTAATTTAAAAAATAATTTTCTTCTCTGACAACTCTTTACCGTTTTTTTCAACCATCGGCTATTTAACCCTTTCAAGGCCAAAATACAGGGTGATTATAATTAAAGTCTCACTTTCAAATTGCTGTAAAAAAGGAACCACTGGTCAGAATGACTTCAAATTTGTACTGAATATACTGAAAGAAGGGGAAAACCGTATGGCATAAGAAAGAAAAAGTTCCAAAGTGTATTAATAGATGGCTCTGTAAGCGGCATACTATGCAAATTAAAAGACACTCATGCGCAATTAAAAACCGAATCATTATGTGCTTTTTATGCGGTTCTTAGCCCAAGGACAATTGAAAACCAATTTTCCACATCCAATGTGGTACGACCTCGCCGTGGTTAATGGGCTTTCCACTAACAGTACAACAACTGTTGACTGATTCGGAAGTCAGTTTTTCTGTCAAACAGCCGCAACACTCATGCACAATGAACAGTGCGGATGGTTTACTATGCAACTCATGCCGAAGCCGCCGTATTTCGATTAAAAATGTCACTTCTAGCCAAACCCACTTTCGTTATGCCGCTTACAGTGTCATCTAGTGATACACTTTGGAACTTTTCTTTCTTATGCCATACCATATCCCCCTTCTTCCACTATATTCAGTTCAAATTTGAAGTCATTCTGACCAGTGGTTCCTTTTTACATTATTTTGAAAGTGAGTCTTTAATTATAATCCCCATGTACTTATGTTTCTAAAATATTGAAATCATTGAATCACACAAATTTATTTCCAAATAAGTAAAAGAGTTTCTTCACGTATATTATAAAAGCAAAAATTTGATACGAAAGTTCCGGTGTCATTGTGGCGTTTAGGAATTAAAATTAAGTCTGATATATTGTATCTCACCGCCCTTCAAAGGATTAAACAAATCTATTTTTAACACTTCCCAACAAACTTAAAAAGTGTTTATGAATTTGGTCTGTCCGTCTGCCATCTGTCGGTACTCTAACTCTCGTAAATATACTCGGATTACCAGCAATAGATATGTGTCATTAATGTTTACTATAGCTTGTTCGGTATTGAAAATGAGGTGTATAGCATATATGTATAGTTCATTTACAGGGACGCTCAAAAGAATTCTATATTAGGGTCTGTGGAGAAAAGTCGATTGCGGCGTATTTTAATGATGTTAGGCTATCTCAAACATAGTGGAAGTGATATATATCACTGAGGTGCCCTACGAGATGTTTAGAATAGAATATGGTGCGCATACTAGTTATTCTACATTTACAGGGACATTCAAAGGCATGCCATTACATTAGGGTCTATGAAGAAATATCGTTTGCGATATTCTTAAAAAATAATTCACAATTTCAAACATATTGAAATTTATATATTTCACTGAAGTGCACTACAAGATACTTACTGTAGAATAAAATGTGCCTAGCATTCATCGTTCATTTACAGGGTCACACAAAATAATTTGTTTGCCGTACTGTCTATTAACAATAATTACTTGAAGAGCGTTGTCAGGTGCTGTACGCGTTTTTAAATTTAACTAATTTTTTTGCATTAATTCTTCATACTACCAATTTTACATTCAGACATTACCTAAAAGAACATGGTTTAAAGTTCCATAAAAACAGTCCTTCAATATTAAAAGTGTTAAAAAGTTTCACATAAAACTGTTACCATTACACAAAAGCATTTTTTTCCATTGCTCTAGCCAGAGTGAAAGAGCTTTTGTGTAATGGTGACAGTTTTATGTGAAACTTTTTAACATTTTTAATAATGAAGGACTGTTTTTATGGAACTTTTAACTATGTTTTTTTTTAGGTAATGTCTGAGTATAAAATTGTAATATAAAGAATAAATATTAAATATACAGACATTAATAATTGAATACCAGTTTTAATGTTAATTTTTTGCAGATTACTCGGAGTGTATAAACTCTTGAGATGTTATACAGGTCAGCACAAAAGATCTCGAGTGCATTTCTGTTTATTGACGGAATTCGCTGTAGGAGAATTTTCAACTGTGCTATGCGTTTCCTAACTGAAGTAAATTGTAGAATACTATGTAGTATATATACAAAACTACAGATCCTATACAGGACTGCACAAAATGATTCGGATGCTTTTCCGACTATGGACGGTAACTGCTGGCATTTGGTTTTCAAATGTGTTATGCGTTTTCCAAATTGTTTACTTTGACATCATCTTTCACCTTTTTAAACAGGGAATTTTTTTTATAGTATTCTGAATATGTTGGAAAGTGTTTCATATTCTATGCTTGATTTTTCGTTCTTCTTTAAATTTTAAATGCATTTTCTTTTCTGTTGCCACAAAGAGAAACTGTCTATGAACAATATTTTTATAAACCAATAAAAATTCAGACTCACGCGCTGTATTTTCGCATCCGACATTGATGTAATTCTGAGCAGATAACACGGATCTTTCGAATATTAATTAGTATTGTTAAATCAGTATCAATTATGAGAAAAACAATTCTAATAGTTAATTGTTTTGTAATTATTTCGAATACGTGAAAAAAAATCTTAATTTTGTATATTTAAAGGTTTAACTTCCAAGTCTTTCTTCATACAAAACTAAATTATTAAATTTGAACGTACCGTCAACCAGCGTGACTATGTCCACCCCGAAATTACTTTATCCTAAACCGCGGATAACGACAAAACTTGTGATAAATATCATTTGTTACAATAAAGCTAATTAGTAATGCCGAATTTTGATAGACTACAGCAGCAACTTAAACATGAATAATTTAATTCAGCACATTACAGATTGAGTTTGGCATCAGTTCCATTGTTGTTTTCTTTACCTTTTTGCGCATGATTGGGGGACAACTTTTGATGAACTGGAGGAAACTTTTGATTAGAAAAGTTATTTATACTTGATTCTGTAAAGTGGTAATGTTATTTCTTATTATGTTTCTTTACAAATCAATAAAATTTATATATTACTAATTTGATATTTTAGATTTAAAATTCACTTTATTCACAAACGTCATTTTGATTGCCAATTTCGAGTGAGATTGTCTCGAGACAAAGTAACCACAAATTTTGTTTATTTATTATATTTAATTTTTCTGAAAATATAAACATAAAAGCAAACATTTACTGCAAATATAAATATTGTAATAGTATATATTTATTGTTTATTTGGTACATCTGCTGGTGTAATAATGCCTCGTACGTATAAATTTCTTCTAAGTTGTCGTAATTATAAAAAAAAAAAAAAGATATACTGATGAACCGCTGCAGAAAGTGGTAGATATTATTCTAGAAGACGAAGAAGAAGTCAAAGAATAGCCACAGAAAAATATTCAATTCCAATCACTACTTTTAAAGAATAACCTAAAAGGTCCTTAAAAAAGTAACCCTCCAAGGCGTATTTCTTCTAAAAGAAATGTTTTTTAATTGCCTGAAATAAATGTATATATCTAAAATTTTGTTTTCTTGAATATCATTAATATTACCATGTCTTAATTGTTAATTTTTTTTTTACATATTTTGCTTGATGGTCATTTTTTTAATAAATACCATTTTTCTGTCATTTTCATACAAAATTTGTATTTTTTAATGACGAAATGACGTATTTTTTATTATTTTTTATTACTCTATCATATTAGTGAAAATTGAATTGTGTTACAATTTTTTAAAAGCTTATTCAATGATTTTTTAGTTGTGAGACAAAGTGTGTGACAAAATCCGAGGTGAATTTGTCCCACTTTAAAAATAATAATAATAAAAAAAATTTCTTAGAAAATACTAAATGTCAATTTTGAAATTTACAGTTGATACCTTGGAACTAGAAAAAAAAATTAGAAATTGTTGAAATGAAAATATCCATAATTTTTAGATCTTTAAAGAGAACAAGGGGCAAAAAATGAGACAAAGCCAGCCCCGATCGACGGTAACACTGAACTTTGATTTTTATGGAATAGGAAGTGGAATTATATAGAAAGTGGAATAAATATATAAAAGTTTTATAGATTATCGTCTAAACAACTTGATGTTTAATCAAATTTTGACGGGTTTTTTACACTCATTTAACTTGTAATCGATTTTGTAATTGATTTTTCACTCACTTCCTGATATGCTAGAATTATAAAATTTATGTTCCGATTATAATACAAAGTTTTGATTTTTTAGAAGGCATTTTTCGACTAGCCGGGTGCAAGTGATAAATCGCCAAATATTCGTTATTTTTACAACTGTATACGAGTTACAGCATCAATTTAGTTAATTATGTGCCAAACCGCACTCGCTAAAATAAAGTCAACTGACTGTGAAACTACAAAAACGAAATATTTTAAAGACTAAAACGCAGCAAATGAAACATAAATAAAAAAAATGATACTATATTTTTTTAAACCGCTTTTGTACTTTTCTCACCGGAGCGTAGAAAAAAAATAACAATTCAAGTGTGAAAATCTACTATTTTTTTCTACGAATGTTTCAGTTTTTTAACATTAAATCGCGTTTTGAGAAACCATAAGGCTGTCATATTAACGAAAGAAAAGATTTCTAAACTAGCACTTTTTACAGCATTTGTTTTTTATTTTACAAAATGTTTAATGGTATTATATTCTGAATGTAACAGAAAGTCTCGATTTTTGATTAAATCCCGAAGGGTTTTCTTTATTTCAATAAATATAGCGTATTTAAACTAAAAAAAAAAAAAGCTTTTAAACACAATATTCTCCAAACATTTAGGTAAATAGATGCAGATTTAATGTTTGGAGGAAAAAAAGTATTAAAAGGGGTTAAGAGTACTATGTATTGCTCAGCGTGAATTTCAGTAAGTAATTTTCAAGTAAAAAAACTGAGTATGCATTATGGTGAGTATCTCTATATTCTTTTTACACGTCCTAAAAAAACACCATAAAATAATACATTATTGTGTGCAATCTGGAATTGTATAATGTGCGTTTTAATGGCAATTAATTTTAAAGAAATTTAGTCTTTTCCCATTTGCGACCGCTTATTTTCGCCTTTTTTTTTTTCTAAAGTAAACTTTTTTGCTGTTGCATGTTCCATTATTTAACAAAATAAAATTGTATTAGTGTTTATATTATAATTACATATACAGGGTGTTTCAAAAATGACCGGTATATTTGAAAACTCAATAAAAACTAAACGGGCAGCGATAGAAATACACCGTTTGTTGCAATATGCTTGGGACAACAGTAAATTTTCAGGCAGACCAAGGCTTCACTCGACCAGGCTCTAACAAAAGTATCAAATACAATGGGAGCGCTGGAATCAAAATTTAGTTCTGGCTGTGGCCACTGCAAGAAATTGACGCTGACTGCCCACCTCATTAGTCAAGGTTTCTCTCGATCTTGTTGTTATTTGTAGTTAGCTTTTGGATACGATTTGTTGTATAAAATTAGAATTTTTTTTTTCTTTTTAGAATCAATATGGTATATTGTTGTGTGCCGTACTGTCGTTTATCATCTCGGAATAAAGAAGGTGTTAATTATGACATGTAATGTCTACAAAAATCTATATAAATATTTTTCTCCTTTTTTTCCCTAGATTTACTTACAACAAATTTGAAATTTGCCAGCATTGCCATTGTCTCAGTCTATATTGTGAAAATTATCGAAGGAACTGTAGACTATGAAACTTGTCTGTCACACGTACAAACAATGGATTGCAATGCTCCAATCTTCAGTTTGATTAAAAATCAAGACAGGGTGGCCTTACATATCCAAAACAACAATTTATTTCTGTAATTTCAATTATTCTATACTTTATAGAAAAAGCTATTCCATTTTTGAAAACAACAGGCGTTATAAAAATTCTTTATGATTTTATTTATCCCAAACTCCTAAATTGTCCATTATGGAAATGTCATTTGAATGATCACCATCAAAATTTGTGCTCATGTATTTGCAACAAAATAAAACCCATAATTTTGAAAAATATGGCAAAGAAATATAACTAATAAAGCAAATATAAAATTCTGGCAACATTCTTTATTTAGAAAATTTTTAAAGTTTACATAATTTTTATTTTTATTTTTATTATTATTTTTTTTTAAACACTTGAAATTTTTACAGAAATATAAATATGTAAACGTGTATATAAATGTATTCTGTTTTTGTTCACTTTTTGACGGTATTTGTACCCACACTCATCTCTATATAAAATATATAAGTGTATTCAATATAACACTATTATTAGCATTACTTTTGTATTTCTGCTTCAGCTATAATAAATTTTAGAGATTTGGATATCAGCAATCAGTTGTGTACACAGCTGCACATTAAAAATATATAATTCAAAAATAATCTATACTCGTGTGATGAATAAAATGCTTTAATTATCTGTATTTGAATGCAAAAACGGTTGTTTTTCTTCTGTTGTTGATATATTGTAATATATATATTATTTTTTTTTATTGTTGTTGAGCTTCTTTTCCGAAAGTTGGACGATATTGGCAATGCTAAGTATGTAAATATTTAAATGTTCTGAGTATACAGCGGTACATTATTGTTCAAAACATAAAATTTTATGCTTAGATTAGTTAATTGTACTTAATTCTGTCAGTTAATCAGACAAAATAAGCAGAATATGTTGTATTATGGCTCTTTAAATCGTACGGATGAGGTGGGCAATCAGCGCCATCTGTCGACTTTCCTGGTCCTTTAAAGATTCCAGCAAAACCGGCGTTTGTTAGGGCCGTATACAGCGCGTTCAGAAGAAACGGAGCTGATCGAGTTGGGCCGTGGGCAGACAAACTTTCGAAATTAGTTACAATTTTCAACAACAGATGGCGCTGCACTATGGAAAAATCTAAACCTCGATATTTTCCACACATCCACCATGCGCAGCAATAATATGGCGTAGTCTCTGAACGAAATTACCAGAAACCTTTGTAAACCTGTGACTTCTTTCTGCGGGGACACTTGAAAAACCAGGTGTACCGCCACAATCCAGTAACAATTGAACAACTGAAGCAGTACATCTCTTCTGCATATGAAGTCATCCCGCATGACACGTTTACACAGGTTTTTGGTAATTTCGTTCAGAGACTACGCCATATTATTGCTGCGCATGGTGGCTATGTGGAAAATATCGTGGTTTAGGTTTTTCGTGACTGCATCGCCATCTATTGTTGGAAATTGCAACTAATTTCGAAAGTTTGTCTGCCTGAAAATTTACTGTTGTCCCAAGCATATTGCAACAAACGGTGTATTTCTATCGCTACCCGTTTAGTTTTTATTGAGTTTTCAAATATACCGGTCATTTTTGAAACACCCTGTATATACTAATGATACTGTTTCTAATCGATGTATTTATATGCATACCATAATTTTGTAAGAAAGTTGTTAATAGACATTGCGCAAGATGAGTAAATGTATATGTAACATTTAAACATACCATTGAATTTATGCATGATTCTTGTTTATAAATTACAAAGTATGCAACAGATATAATTTTTTGCTGAATTTCCTGTTGGAAAAAATGATAAAGATAATAAAGTATATATCCACATGAGTTTGAAAACAAACTCTTTCTTATCTATACGTTGCATATGCCGGCCATTATCAACTCAGCAAGGCTTTTAACACTTTCCAACACCGTTGAAAAATGTTTATGACTTGGATTTGTCTGTCTGTCTGCCACCTGACCATCTGGCGGTGCTCTAACTCTCGTAAATATATTCGATTGCCATATAATTGAAATATGTTATTGATGTTTTTTATAGTACGTTCGGTATTGAAAACGAAGTATGTAGCATTTATAGTTTATTTACAGCGATACACAAAAGAATTTCGCTGCATTATTGTCTATGGGGGAAAAATTGTTTCTGGTGGATTTTAACATTGTTACTGTTTTTCAAATGTAATGAAACTGATATGCATCCCTGAGATGGAGAACTTCAGATAAACAGGTATCTTCCTGCCATATTTTGTAGTTTTGCGTGCAGCGGTCTTATCAGAATACATCAGACACACACACACATAGTTCTATCTTTATTCTTATATTTTTGATTAGACGAAAATAAGTTAAAGGTATCATCTTATATTACCCATCTGCTTAATTAGAAAAAGGATATTGAATAGCAAGATTAGGATTTTTAGCTAAAAAGTCATTTTTCATAGAATCATTTTCAAAGAAATCAAAACTAGTCGTTGGGGGCCATCATAATACTTACCCATCATGAATATGCATAGTATAAAATATGAAAATAAAACATGTGTAAACTATTTATAACATGCATTGCAATTCGAATAAAATCGTAGCTTGATGAAGTCATAAACTTTAAATCGAGGCTAACAAAAAAGAAAGGCTACCACGGTGCTTTACTCGTATCTTTTTTTACGGACCGCGGGAGTCACGTGATGCTCGAATGCACCAATGAAGGTGTACGAAAAGAGCATCACGTCACTCTAGCGGTCTGTAAAAAAAGATAAGTGGAATGTACCGCGGTAGCCTGTCTTTTTCGTTAGCCTCGCTTTAAATGCTCTATTACTGAATTGCGTAAAAGAAACATCCTTATAACTCCAAAAATGGAAATCATATACTGCGTCGGATTAAGTGTCTCATTTCCAGTTAAAATACATCTTTGAATTGAAATTTTCATGAAATACAGCGTCATGAAAAATCGAAGAGTGTGGAAATTAGGATTACAAATATCTCGGCAACTATTTATCCGATCCATTTCATTTTTTATGCAAAATTTGTTTTTTTATTGTCTTTTATATTCACTCCTTAAAATAAACAATTTCGAAAAAAATTATATACCTTTTATCAGAACGAATATTTCGAGAGTTCAGAAAAAAATAGTTTCGGATAATCAAGGTTACTGAAATTCAATAAGCTTCTTCTCATTATTACATACTAAGTACATACCAAATTTCAAACCTCTATCTCCATTTGGTCGGAAGATAGAGCGTTTACAGACACACACACAGACAGACGGACGGCAAATTTTGTTTTTCTTAAAAAATGTTTTTTGAATCTCCAGTGTCTGAAAAGTGTAAATCCGTCAAAAAATGTTTTTCGATTTTTAAAACGATTACAAGACTTACCCTATATTACGTATGATGGGTAAGTAATAATATCTTATTTAAAAAGATTATTCTTAAATTTCTGCACGTCTGATTTACAGTTTCGTCATTCATAACTGCTCATTCAAGCTACCACTACCCATTATGCAATTCCTCTCTATTTTAAAAGCAATGGTAGCTAGCAAAATTCTCAAACCTATAATACATTCCACGTATTTCGAAGAGCTAATATAGATTTTGGCGAAAGGGTGCAATTCTTATTACCTTTCAAAGTAATTGAATCAGTAAAACAGGACGGGAGAATTTTGTGCTTAAAGGGTTAGTAAAAAAGAATACATTGCATATGCTTTGCATTAAAGCATAGATCGATGAATACGCGTATATGCAGTACAGTGAGTTTAACTGAACACATTTTACCAAAAGATTGAGAAAACACCATGTGAAAAAGCGCATTGCATTTATTTTCAATATTTATTTATTTATTTATTTATTTATTTTCGACATTTTATCAAAATTTTCGTTGTACGAATTTTTATTTTTAGATTTCGCTAAACATAATTTTATGTTCATAGAATTATCACTAATATGTAAATTTAGATTTAAAATTTTTCGATTTCACAATTGAGGGGTCGGGGCCAGAAAGTGCCAAGCCACATTTTTGGTGAAATAAATCTAATACTGTAATCTGTTGCTTAATATTGTAAATTATAATATCCAACATATAATTTGTTTCATAATCACTTGGTGTTACGTGTCAAATATCACTTGGTGTCAGCATATGTGGTAGGTTTCGCTTGTACCCCACATGTTTATGCCTCCAATTAAGATAGCTAATTTACAAAAAACGTAATAGTAATATCATTAAAGTAATGCCATATTGTTACTCAGAATATCTCAAATGTGACTAAGACATTGGCGAAAAAAATTTTGGTTATCTATCTTGATTTGAGTATTGGATCAAATTTTCAAATTCAAATATCTCAGAAGTTCAAAAATGTGGCTTGGCACTCTTTTGCCCCGACCCCCTCAATTTTAGACTGTTCTGTATGCTTAACCAAACATGTAAGTGCAGCAGTGACGCGACAAGGTATTCAGTTTATTAATTATTCAAATTTCCTTAAAAAATGATGACAGAGGATTGAGAAAATGTAGGATCGTGTCCTCATATTGCACAGGCATCTTAATAGGCATCTATCTTAAATAAAATTACTCTATATAATATGATGTAGATTTCTAAAAAATTAAAAAGAATTACACAGCAAAAAAATATGAAAATAACTGAATTAACAGTAGTACATTGCGAATGAGTTGTTTCATTGTTAGATTAGATCAAATAAACGTGTTCTGCACCAGATATTTTAACTGAGAAAGGATAGTGATTAAATTAAAAATATATAGACAAATTTCATCATAGTAAATAAAATTTCTGATTAAAATTATATACTGATGTCCAAAAATTAAGGGGCAGTGATCGATTTTTTTCGATTTTTGACGTTTTGTCGAATATCTGCTGAAATATTTACGACTTGTCCTTGAACTTCAAGAATGTAAAGAACGTGCTTCACTTCAGAATTTTCAGTGAAGATTTTGTCGCGATGACAATTATGGGGGTTAGTAATAATTTTAATAATTAAATAATATTTGCGACCACCCAAGTAACAGAAAATGCTCAAAATGGTCTGTCACTGTAGCAAATGACATCCCCAATTTATCAATTAGCTCACTCTATAGCCTGTATTTTTCGAGTTTTCACAATAATTGAATGATCTTTTTATATGAGTTGCTCTACAGTATTGACTACCAAATCATGACAAAAATTCTTTGATGTAGTTCGCAAATATCCATAGCTCATCAAATATCCAATATATTAATATTTTAATTGCAAGATACTATTTCTACAGTTCTTTGTCACGTTTTTGGCAAGCGGTGTTAAATTCCGTTAAAAACTCTGCATGCTAAAAAAAAATTCGAATTTTTCACAGAAACGTTAGCATTTTCAAGAATATGCGTGCTATTCTTACAAAAATGCACAAAAACGTTGAACAAGACCTACAAGACCTCATTTGCTACAGTGACGGATCATTTTGAGTATTTTTTGTTCCTTGAGGATACGCAAATATTATTTTATTATTAAATTTATTATTATCCCGCCCCCAATTGTCCATGGGACTAAATATTCACTGAAAGACATGAAGTCAAACATGTTCTTTACATCCTCAAAGTTCAAGGGCATTTCCTCACGAATTTCAATAGATAATTCGACAAAATGTCTGAAATCGAAAGTGTCCGTTCAGCGCCTCTTAATTTCTGGACATTAGGGTATTTATATGAGATATATTAAACTGGTGGCGAAATAACCACCGGAGTCAGATTTTTGTACGCATACCCGAATAAATTCTATTCGGTTGCTCTGTCAGTATTATGGCTTTGCGGGCTAAGATATCCTAATCTAAGATAAGATTTAATGTTACAATAAATTCACTTAAATATCAATTAATCAATTACTGATAATGCGTAAGACCATAAAAGACAGATCCCATTTGAAAAACTTTTCTTTTTTTATGTAGAGAGAAAAAAGTTTTAGCTATTGATGTGCGCGGATTATCTGGTGCAAACAAGCGGTACTAACAAGTAAGGGTACCAGAGTCCTTATAACAACGAATTTATATTTTTATAGCGCATTCGATTCATGTCATTGAGCTTAGTAAATTGATACCTCACATACCTGCTTTTGAGTTTTAATTATCACAGAAAGTACGGTCAAAGTTTAAAATTGTTATTATTAAAAAACAAATGCCGTCAAAAATAAGAATGATATAAGTTTAAATAAGGTATTTATTATGCCGTACATTAATTATTATCAATTTATGTGACATTGTTCTTCCCGAAGAAGAGATTAGAGCAAAAATAAAGAACAATATCATCAAGTTTGAATCACTGGCACACTATCACAGTTTGGATCAGTTAAGTTCATCCCTATGTTCAAGTACGGATTTGCCAAAGGAGGCTACATTGATAAAGACGAAAATTGTGTCACCCTTACAGACTACTGTTTTCAAAATCAAGAAAGGATGGAGATTTGTTTTGAGTGCATCGTCGAATCAGCTGAAGAAGAAGCCTAAGTTCGTTGTGCTCACTGTCAGAGATATTTTTGCTTTACTCATTTCTTCGGAAAGAAAACAAGGTCAAAAATTTATTATCATCAATGTATGGCTGTATGGCAGTGGAAATACCTTAATTAACATTACACCATACTTATTCATTGACGGCAACTGTTTTTCAATAAACGAAATTTTGAACATTGACCCGGCTCCCTGTGATAATTCACAGCCTCTAGGCTGTGAATTATCACAGGGAGCCGGGTCAATGTTCAAAATTTCGTTTATTGAAAAACAGTTGAATAAACGAAATTTTGAACATTGACCCGGCTCGATAATTAAAACTCAATTGCAGATATGCGAGATATCAAATTAATAAAATCAATGAGACGAATCGAATAAGCTATAAAAATCGAAATTCGTCGCCAAAAACTCTAGTGCCTTTACTTGTAAGTGCTAACACACAGCTTTTGATGTGCTTAAAAATGCACTCCTCCCGCTTGACGACAAGTTTAAATTTTAAGGAGAGAAAAAGTGTAGGACACACAGTCTAAAGGATTTATTTTCAGACCAGCTGATTTTTTAAATTTTATATTATGTTAATAAGTATAGTCGTAGATATCCCAGGTTCGAATCTTTGACCGGACATTTTTCGTCCAGTTGGAAAATTACAACTCATATGATTTCTTTACCAATTTGAATAATTGTGTTAAAATTAATCTAATACACCTATTAAGCCTACAAACAGGAAATGTTTTTACTCAAGTTAATTTGCTATTGAAACGGCTTATTTAGTGTCAAATGTAACTAATGCATTTTTCGTCTCTACTCAAATCTTTAAACCATAAATGGCTTATTTACCAAAAATTAAGAATTTTCGAATTAATTCCTTTAAATTTACAGCTTTACGAATAAGACTAAAAGAAATAAATTTTATTCGATTGACTTCAAAAAGGAAATTTTATACAGTTATAGAATGCTTAGGTGTTTCCGCGGTTCAACCATACCACAGATGCGTTTCAAGTAACATGTATCTAAGTACCATAAATTCACATCATTTTACAAATGGGGGAGTTTTAAACCATGCGAATCCACCAACTACTTAAAACTGATTTTTCTGATTTTAAAAGCAATATCTTTCCGTTTATGCATTTATCTCTCTCAAGCATTAAATTTTGCAGCTATTTCATGACCTGGGGAATTTTCAAATTATATCTATTAATTTTAGCATGCGCTAAATCATAGTTACGAACGTAATACTTGATAAAAGTTTGTTAGTTCCTATTTCCCATGATTCAATTTCAACTAAACCAGAAATGTTCCGCGGTTATAAGAATTAAATCCTTTAATGTTAGCTGCTTCAGGGATTTAACTATACAATCTATGAATTTCAAGTACTTTGTGGCAGAGTACTAAAAGTTAAAATAATTCTCCACAAGTGGAGGAGTTTTCTAGATTTCGAATCCATCGCATACTGAAAATTGATTTTTATATTTTAAAAGCTATTTCTCCGTTACTCATTTATCTCATATTTGAAACTTTATGAATATTTCAAATTTCATTGCTTTCCCGACGTTGCAAAGTCGGATATAAAATTTTATCTTATTTTACTTTGTGTTATACTACAATTATGATGGTAATCTATATTAATATTATAAAGAAGAAACGTTTGTTTGTGTGTTTGTTTGTTTGTAGGGCAACTGGAACTACCGAACCTATTTCAAAAGTAACACTGAAAAAATGACACTTTCGAATCTGAGTAAATGGATGTTTTCATTTTGTTATGAAACTTTTTGTTTCAAATAGGACGAACCAATACTTCCAATTCTGAAACACCAGAAATACTCAGAATATTGAAACATGGACATACTCAAAAATTGAGCACATAGAGGTCAGTTCATGCTCATTTTTGAAACATGGACATACTCAAAATGATTAGAATTAGTTCAAACTCATTTTTGAAACACGGAAATACTCAAAAATGAGCACATAAAAGTCAGATCATACTCATGTTTGAAACATGGACATACTCAAATATGAGTATATGATGTTTTGTTCTTGAGTGTGCGCATGTTTTCAGAAATGAGTATATACATTTCAGATTTGAGTATTTTTTGCTCAGTTTTGAAAATGTCGTTTTTAGAGAGAATGGGGGCCAAATGATGGTCACAGTCTCTACTCCAACATACGTTATATTCCATGTCGGTACCACTACCCCTCTTGGATGAAGGAACAAAAAACTTTCTAAAATTGCGAATTTTGTGAAACTGAAGGGGATAGGAACTTTTAAGATGTAAATGCTTGCTAAGAATAGTTTCTAAAAAATTCGAAATTGAAATGGGTGAAATGAGCGGAAAACGTTCTAAAAACATTCTAAATTACGATTTATATGGAATTGTTAGGGATAAAAACTTGAAATTTTGCATGGGTGTCATTTTTATGACGTAAATTCTCGCACATAACAGTTTAATTTTTTCGAAAGTTAAAAGGATGCAAGAGGAAAATAATTGTAATTCCTCTGCACTGCAAAAAAAAAAGTGTTGATATTATAGTATAATACAGTATATAGCATCCCAGCTGCCAGTATTATACCGTAAAATTAACAGTAATAAACAGTAAAGTAAGCAGTAATACACTACCACGCATACACGGTAGTGTATTACTGCTTACTTTACTGTTTATTATTGTTAATTTTACGGTATAATACTGGCAGCTGGGATGCCAGTATTATACTGTAAAATCAACAATGTTTTTTTTGCAGTGACTTAAGATTGGCTCAATCGATTTCTATTTAATCGATTGATTAGTTGACTAAATTTTTAATCATGATTTATTGTATCATGATTAATTTAATAATAATTAAAATTAAATAAGTAATTACTCTTTTAAAGATTTTTTCAGGATTAATTTAGTGAGGGATCTAATTTATACATAAAAAGAAATCAAACATGACTGCCCTCTACTTTTCTTAAATTTGCAGTCATTGCTAAGAGATTTAGACATGTTGTAGATATGTTATTTGTGTTTTGTCTTACATCCTTTTTGTTGCGTGCTTATCGTTAAATAGCTCTTACTTACAAAGACCAGTTTCTGACTAAAGATGTAGATGGATGACTCTAATGTAGATGGTAATTGACATGCGATGGACGCGTGATTTTTAAAGTCCTAGCCTCCGATCTGCTTATGGAAGAGATTTTCTTATGTTTTCGCACTAGGTGTCTACCAGCGTCTTTACCCGTTTTTCCGCGAGTTTGTTTTTGAGCGCAGTTTTTTCGAACTTTACTTTTGAACATTTTAAACAGTTTCATCTGCCAAATATTTAATGTCTAATTCTAGAGAAAGTAAATGACGCAGGGAGATATGTTCTGAAACTCTCTCTTAAGTTTCCCAGCACTTTAGCTACATTTTTAAGGTTCCAGTAATACTGCCAGAGTTGAATTCAGACACTTTTCTCCGGGAGGGATATATGTGGCTCCGGGGGGAACATTATGAAGTTCCGGGGGGAAATTCCACGTTCTGACCATTGAAAGCATAAAATCTCAAATCTTCCGGGAGGACATTTCAAAGCTCCGGGGGGACATTCCCCCCCCCCAGGCCACCCCTTGAATTCAACACTGCTTTAAGCTAAATTTCCTTTGCCCAAAGCTTAGTCTGTTTTCAGCGATTATTTCAAGTTAGTCAAACCTAAAAGGCAAAGATGAACACGTCATTTATTAGCGAATAAATTATGTATTTTTAGAAACACCCTGCATTTTTGTACAACATAGGATTATCTTATTGAGGTGTTTTAAAGAGTACAATTTAGTTCTATGCTCTTGGTTTAATTTTAGTGTTAAACAGGTAAACAAAAATCAGTTGATTGGTGGTTGGTTTTAAAGTATAAAGCTCGTGTTTTGTTCACGTAATTTCTGAAGAGAAAAGAAACATTAAATTTCGTGTATTCTTCCGAATTGCTATTTGCGGAAATAATACAATAAAGTTTATTTAATTAAATATCATCCCCATCGAATAATTGACCCCAAATACATTACTTAATTTTTAATTATTAATCAATAATTAGGCCAACTTTTAATTGCTATGCACCAAATCCACGTAAAAGTCGAAATCTGGTGGAAAAATTTAAATTCATTCAAAAAATCTGAATTAATTGATTAACTCGTAAGAGTACAAATTTAAATATTTTGCAGAAAAATAAGTGAGATGTGTTTATTAAAATTCATATTTTCACTTGAAATTTTAGATTTATGCAGGATAAAATATTCCTCCCAATTCTATAATATTTCAGGTTTTAATACAACTAAAGATTTAATGTTATGAAATTCCACTTTTCCATAGATAATCGGTTACTATTAGTAAAGATAATTAAATTATGGAGAAAATTTTACTTCATTCCATTAGCAAAAGTAAGCATTTTTAATTTCGATTAATTTTTGTCACACTTGCAACAGAAAAGTGTTATTTATTTTCTCATCGGAGAATTTCTGAATGATTTAAGATTATGCTTATGATCTAAAAAGAGTTCAGTAAGAAAAAAAGTATTGACTGGTACCAAAAAAAAAAAAAAAAAAATCATGCACCTTTAAAATGTTATTTTGCTTTCGGCTATGACATACAGAATGGAGACAATGTTCTGTTACCAATAAAAAACATTATAACTTAGGAAATATTTGAGATAAATGTTTTTTTTTTCTTAGTGTTGTTCAGTATCTGACCTGTTTGCTTGTCTAGTTTTTCACATTAAGATGTTAAGATAATGATACAGAGTGTCCACAAATTCCTGTAACATTACAGAACGTTATAACTCATGAAACATTGGATATAAATGCTCAGTTTTTTTTTTTTATCAAACAGTTCAGCAGCATTTAAAGTTTGTGCAGCAACACTCGCAACATTTCGTGTGCGTATTTGGTTTTCCACAGGATATCTAAGCATTATTTATTAACTAAATGCATAATCACACATCCCTGTACAATTAGTCTTATCATCATAATTTCAAGAACTGGGTATACAAATAAAAATTTAGATACTGTTACATAGTAGCTTCCTTAATGTTTGAAATATATTGTATATATTGTTATAATCAGCATTATAATTTGTAAGATTATTTTAATAATTATATTCTACACGAATTTTGCTAAAATTAAAGTAATAAATTTTATCTTAAAATTTTCGACAATTTTAAAAGTGATATCCTACGGAAAAGAGTTTTGGACTGATGAAGCCCCAGAGATAGGAGTGGAAGTAATTTTGAAGAGAGAAATGAGCAGTGTATTTGTATCTACATGGTTAAAATGAAATATAAGAGTTCTTCAGGAAGATTAAAAAGCAAGAGCAACGTGAAATGAAATATAGTGACAAAATTTTAAAAGAAATGTGTGCGGAAGAGCTGGGTATGGATTATACTTTTTAAAACGTCGAACTACATCATATGTATTTTTTTACGTAAATAACTAACTACGTTTTTAGCTATAACTATTAATATATGTATTTTATTGACAATACAAATAAATTTATTTAAAAGAAATATAATGGTAATTAACGATAATAGTACTGTAAAAAAAGACACATGTATGCTATTACTGCTCTCTAAAAATACATACTAATGCCTGAAGATTGGTAGAACTAAAAATAAGATTTAAAGAAGAGAGTTTTTTAAATCTATTTTTTAGATATATTATAATACATGTCACATCCGCTACGCAGAATTTAACATTTATAAACTTTAACAAAATCATGTGACAAAGAAATTGTCCTTTGAGAACATGCATTACAAATAGGAAGTGCATATCATTTTTATGTCACACCCGCAACGCATAAAAACTAAACATTTTTAAATCGATTTTTTTAAAAATTGTACAATGTGTTCAGACAGATAAAATCTTCTTCGTTATAACAGACATTTTAAGCAAATGTTAGGTATTTAAATCTTTTACAAAATTTTAAATGTATGTGTGTCACACCCTCAACGAGGGATTGGACGTGTAACACAAATTGTTGCATAGCTACTGTGAGCGATCTCTGAGACCGCTTGATCGATAGATGAATAAAAAGCTCGATTAACTCGTAGGATAGGTTTTCTGAACTAAAGTTTAAGTACAGGACGAATAGGGTTTCGTGAGATGAACGAAACCCTAAACATATAGATCTCGAAAAAGTAAGACTAAATAATTTTCATCAACAAAGTTAAATTATCCGTAGGAATATAAAACAGATTATTTTTCATAACTAGAGGGTTCTGCCCCTTACAAGCTACGCTTGAAACCCTCGTTCTGACACTGCAAACTTTTAAAACACTCTGATTTGGTCAACTCTAAAACGATTACGGAAGAATGAATTATAATTAAACGACTAGTGGCGATCTGCTGTAATCGGGTTTCCATTCATTTTCCTTTGACTGAGGGATTTTAAGGCCGAATCAACTGCTGTCGAAAGATCTGGCAACTCTTTTCGTGATTTATTAAATAAGATCAATTAAACATTTGAAAATCAACTTGTGTAAAATGTTAAGTAAACAATGTCGTGCACCGGGGAATGTTATAACGATGCTATAGAAAATTGGCATTTCTCTATTATCCCGTCCACTACTTTCTATAAAAGAAAAGAACTGTCGCCAAAATATAGGATTTAACGCCAAAAGTGCATGATCGTGGCGTGGCGTCGCATTCAATTGACATCATATGCGTTATACTGACACCCTGGTTACATGTGTCAGTTATGCAAGGCTCCCAAATGGTGCGCTTTTTGAATACTATGAAGTTAATTTTGCTCGTGGTGTATAAGCAAGGATATGCATCCAGATAACTTTAGGATGATCGCATGTACTGATTTTGGAAAATGCTGCACGGCCGGATAATTTGGTACATTGTCCTAGTATTGTGTCCACAATACCAACAAGTCCGTAATCCCTTGCTAAAAGAAGTAGACACAACGATAATGAATAAAAACTCCAGGATATACTTGCAAGTTTCCATATATTTATTGACCATACTAAGACATCAAGATGTTATAGAGGAGAGATGGTCTTTATACTTAGTGCATTAATATAATCCTTCTTGTTCAATAGTCAGATAAGATCTGTCTGAAATCAGCTCAGTTTGTGTTTTTCACAATTTTCCTTGCGATTCGGCCAACGCGCCAACATAATTTTTGTACGTTTAATATAAAAATATATTAATTTTTTTGAACGATGTAACGCCAAGCGTATTCCAGATTGGCGACTTATCAATTAAGAAACTTAAAAATATAACCCCGTTATCATTTGGGATAGGCTTTTTAAAATAATGGATGTGAGTTGTGAGTGATTTATTAGCCTTTGATTATATTATTGCATTGCAATAGGAAAATTGAACTAAAATGACTGCCTATATAATTAGAGTCTGTCGAAACTTAAAAGCTTAATGTTTTTTTTTTTTTTTTTTTTTTTTTTTTTTTTATAGCAACGGTTAAAAATTACATGTACGCTTGAAAGCATATTATCTGAAAATTGATTATGAAAGAAATAAATCATTAAGAATAATTTTCGCTACTAATAAATATCACTTCACTTGAATGAAAAGCATTTTGATTAAGAAGAATTCAAATGCGTATAGAGAGATAATGCAAGATTTATGACTTCTTAAATGAAATAACGGAAGGTAATTTAGGAAATAAATTAATTTTGAGAACATAACTTACAAATAAATGCTAAAATAATATCAAGCGCCTTTTGACATGGGGAAAGATATTTCTTTTTGAGGTTTAAAATAAAAATAGATTTTAAATAAGGGAAAATAATTGACCTAGAAAATTTAACATCGGAAATATTATTTTTGGAATAAAAAGAAATAGAAATATATGATTTCATATCATAAATACCAATGTTATCTGAGGAAAAATTTCTTTTTAGATCTTTCTTGCAAATTTCGTAGAAACCTACCACGAAAATTTTTCTTAGAATATACTGGTATTCAAAACACGGACTATTTGGGCGCCCTGATATGTCATCGAGTGATTTTCAATTCAACGTTTATTTCTATTTTTAATGATATTTTAACAATTTATTATTTATTACGTAATTATTAAACGTTAAAATATAGTTTTTAATTGAGAGGTTATATTATTATTTACTATGTTTTAAAATGTGCAATAATATGTAAAATATTTTGTCGAAATAAATTAATCTCTCATCTAAATATATTGTTTAATTGAAACTGTTTGGAAATATTGTTATTTGAGCACTTTAAATATGACGTAAGTTTCCCCATTTAATGCTTTGAACGCGTAATAATTTAATAATTTCTCTTTTTAATATTCACGCGCAAGTATATTTTTTATTACGTAATTTTCGACATTTACTGCTTTTAACACGTGATCATTTAATTATTGTTTTATTTCTGCTTTTAATAGTCACGTGCAAATGCATTTTTTAATTGAAAGGGCAATTATATTGTCATGTGTGCTATTTTACAAATTGGTAACAATTCAAATAATGAATTTTATGAAATATGAAATAAATCTCCATGAAAATAATGAAAATTTTGAATAAAAAATTGAAATAATGCCTCGAAAAATTAGTCAAATTAAAAAATAATTGTACTGCACACCGCAAGCTTGTCAACTATATCCTTTTAAATTATGGTTAAATTTCTATGTACAGTTTTCGTTCCTATAAAAATTTTAAGAAAAATATTTTATCCGTCTTTAATATTAAATATCTCTTAAGATATTTCTTCGATTTAAAATCTATCTGCTTCAGCGTGTTTATCTAACATTTCTCTATAAATCTACCAATTTTCATATATTTATATGCAATAGTTTTCTGAATATTAGTGCAGAAAGACCTCAAGGCACAAAATCTTCATTGACAGCGGCAGCGGCGGCGGTGGGTACTTTTTACTTTCTTCTATCTTTACAAGAAGAAAGTATTGGATTCATGAAAATTTTCGACTTCCGGTTTTCAACGGATTTATACGTTTTAGAAGGTCCTGAAAACGATTCGACTATTTTTAGAAAATGTCTGTCTGTAAGTCTGTGTGTCTGTATGTCTGTATGTGAAAAAATTCTGTGGGCGCTCTATCTCAAGAACTAATGCACGAAATTTAATAAAAATTTATATTCAGTTAGTCCCTGATATAATTTGAAGCTAATTAGTTTCTGGTGAAAATCGCCCAATAGGTGGCGCTGCAATGCTGCATTTTAACAATTTCCGCAATAGCTCTATCTCAAGAACTAATGCCCGTACTTTCATCAAATTTCAGATTCAGTTAGATCTGGACATAAATAGAAGTTGATTACGGTTTGGTGTAGATATCCCAAAAGGTGGCACTTCTATACCACTTTTTTCCTGATTTTTGCTATAGCTATATCTCAGGAACTAAAGCTCGGAATTTCATCAAACTTCAGATTCAATTAGACCTTGACATAAATAGACATTGATTACGTTTTGGTGTAAATATCCCAACAGGTGGCGCTGCTTTACCACTTTTTTCCTGATTTTTGCGATAGCTATATCTCAAGAACTAGTGCTCGGAATTTCATCAAACTTCAGATTCTGTTGGACCTTGACATAAATAGATGCTGCTTACGTTTTGGTGTAAATAGCCCAACAGACGGCGCTTCTATGCTACTTTTTTCATTATTATCACGATAACTATATCTCAAGAACTAATGTACGGATTTTCATTAAACTTCAGATTCAGTTAGACGTTGACATAAGTTGTTGTTGATTAAATTTTGGTCTAAATCTCCCAACAGGAAGCACTGCTATGCTACATTTTGCAGGATGTACACGATTTTAGCAATAGTCATATCTCAAGAACTAATGCACGGAATTTAATAAAACTTTAGATTCAGTTAGACCATGATATAAATTGGTGCTGATTCTTTTTATTGGATGCGAAACCTAAGCGAAATAGAAGAAAGTTTTGGGATTGGCACACCCGACTAGTTTTTTAATATAGAGAGATACACAAGCAGATGTCAGACACCATAGAGAATGTAGAATTTTTTTTTAAGGGAAATCATATTCGCACAATCTCATAGCGTTTAAATTTTTCAAAAACGGGAAGGAAAAACTTTTCTCGAATCCAACACCCTCTTTTATTGAGACTTTCCTACAACGTTGAAAAGTGTTTATAAATTCGTTTTGTCTGTCTGTCTGTCTGTCCGTGCTGTAACTCGCGTAAATATTCTCGGATTACCATGCAATTGATATATGTTATTGATGTTTACTATGGGGTGTTTCATATTGAAAATGAAATATGTAGCTGTTATAGTTCATTCACAGGGTCACTCAAAAGCATACTTTTATATTAAGGCCTACTTGGAAAAATCGTTCGCTGTGTATTTTAATGACGTTACTGAATTCGAAACATATTGAATTTGATATATATCACAGAGATGTATTACAAGAGGTTTACTTATATATTATGGAGTATATAGCATTCATCATTCATTTACAGGGACACACAAAAGAATTGGATTATGGTACTGACTATGAACAATAATTGCTAGAAGAGCATTTTCAGTTGTTCTACTTGTTTTTAAATTTAACTAAATTTTTGCATAGTGTTTGATGTGTATAAATTCTATAGATCATATACAGGGCTGCACAAAACATCTCGAGTATATTTCCGTTCATTGACGGAAATTACCGAATGGGAATTTTCAGCTGTGTTATTCGATTCCTAACTGAATTAAATGTTACCATAATATGTATTATGTATCAAATTTATTGATCATACACAGGGCTGCACAAAAAAATTCTGATATTTTTCAAAGTATTAATGGTAATTATTGAAATTTGGTTTTCAAATATGTTACGCATTTTCCAAATTGTTTACTTAAAATACATTACGGCTGCCAGAGGGGTAATACGGCTATAAATAATATAATATACTGTAACTCTCCGTGGTGAGATGCTCTGTAATTTTATTGTTTTGTTTTTTTGTTTTGTTTTGCTGTAAATTTTGTGATTTCAGTAGCTATATAATTGGTAATTGTATTTTAGAGTAATTGCCTTGTATGGGAGGCTATGTATTTGTTTTTGGTTTATTTTAGCTTTAGAATTAGGTTTAGTGAGACAATTGTAACAAATCTATTTTTAGAGTCTCTTATAATTTTTAGTTTGTAAATTAGCTTTAGTAGTATTCTGTTTTCGGTTCGCTTCGTTTTTTTTTTATTTTTTAGTTCCCTGCGTGAAGCAGCGATTTCTCACTAAGTTGGTGGGGTGTTGTTGTTTTGTTTTGATTTAATTCCAGCAACCCTTGTTTCGGGTTCGTCTTTGAGCTGTGATATTGCTGGGTGGTGAAGGGGAATCTACCGCCGGAGGTTTTACGCCGCAAACCCTCACAGGTTGGTGCTCCGGCTGGGTGATCTTGTTTACTTAAATATCATTTTTCACCTTATTAATCTATGAAGTTTTGTTACAGTATTCTGAATGTGTTGGAAAGTATTTGATAATCTATGCTTAACGCATGAATTTTCATTCTTGTTTAACTGAACTTTGTTGTTGTATGTAAAGATGAAATCTTGTGATCGATTTCTCACTCATTTCCTGATATGCTAGAATTATAAATATTGTGTACAAAGATGTGTTTCCGATGACAATACAGCATTTTAATATTTTTTAAAGTTAATTATAAGTTAATAACTTAATTTTAAGATAAGTTTCCCATAAACTCGCCAGAGGGGTAAATCGTCAATTATTCTTTATTGGTTACATTTGTATACGAGTTAAAACAACAATGGATTTAACTATACGCCCAAACCACTTTTCTCAAAAACGCCAATTGGCTCTCAAATTGCAACAGTGAAATATTTTAAACATTAAAAAGTTGAAAATATAAATAAAAAATAAAGACCGTAACATATGCTTTTTTAAATACGCTTCAGTCAATTAATAGTTTCATATTAATTAAATTATGATTATATATTTAGAAATCAATTTAGAAATCCTAAAACTATAGTTTAAATAATGGTTTTTTTTCATGTTGCCATATCTTAAGAGAGAAACTGATAAAAAATTATAATTTTTAAAAATAAATCCTGTAACTCGTACTTTTTACTAAGCGTAAAAATAAAGCTGTGAATTTTCCCTAATTGGATTCGGTGCCGACATCAAAATAATGCATTATAATGGAATTTGTTTGGAAAAATCATGAATTGCTGCCATGAAATTCAGCGTGCTTTTCAAGATAAACAGTGACTGTTCATGAAATAATGTATTTAATTAAAAAAAAATTACTTTTATACCTATTTTTGTTTTTCGAAGAGAGTCTAAATTAACAATTCTAAATCACGGTATTTTTCAAAATCTGATATTGTAATGTTTATGCCTAATTTTTGACTTAGAAAAATTTACTTAGAAACGCAATTTATTAAAAGCATTATTATTGATTAAAAAATGTATATTAACATAAAAGGAGAAACGGAAAGTTAAAAGAAAAAAAAAGAGAAACTTTATTTTCTAAATATATTGTTTCTGAAAATTAAAGGAAGTTACATCGAGCTATTTTTCATGTTTCCCAGAAAGATCATTTATCGTTGATGACAATTTATTTTCAACAAAATGTTCATTTATTTAAAAGTCAAAATCTGTACTTGGAAAACAGTTTTAAAATGCTATCATTTATTTCAAAAAATACTTTTAAAAGCATGGCTTAATTTTTTTTCAAAGAGATTTTATTATTTTTCATCTTATTTAAAAGTGATTTATTTTTAAGAGATAAAATACACTTTTTGAGTCTGCCATAAATTGTCCTTTGCATTTAAAATTTAGATGACAATTTCAAGCTGTCATTAAAAAAAAAAAAAAAAAAAAAACTTTGTTGGAAATTACGACTGTTTGTTTAATCCTCAGATATTGTACTTATCCGCAAGTTTTTAAAAGCCATTAGCCTAAAGTTTTGGTTTACAGTTATACTGGATAAAATTGTATATCTAATTAATCAAATTTTTTACAGTAAAACTTCTATTAGCCGCCACTCTTTTAACAGCCAGTTTCTATTATCCGTCAGCAGGCAGAAATAGTTCGTTCTATTGTTATTTGTCAAATCTCGCCCGATGTTCGTAAATTGAATTGTGACTCTATAAATCAGAGATATCCGCTCATTTGATGCGAACAATAGAACACATCAGTAATGTTATACTACAAGTAAATGCATCAGTAAATTTAAATAGAATGGAATTCCCACTGGATATAATGTACTAATTTGAGTGCAAAGAAACTATAACATTTTAATTAATTAAGAGTTCTATTATTCATTTGTATCTCAAGAAAACGAAGTCCTTTTCTAAAGTTTAATTTTCGTCGACTATCGTCGGCTTTTTTTTGTGGGAAGGGATGAGGATTCTATTATAGGTATATTTTCTTATTCGTCACAGAGATTATCTCGTGACTGACGGATAATCAAAGTTTTATTGTAGTTTTTCATTTGATGGTTTGTTTACGCGTTACGTAAGACAAGCTACGCCGCCGAAGGCGGACGTACTCCACCGCCGAGTCCAGGCTCTCGTGAACCCATCCGAGTGATCCGCCATTGGACGGCCAGTTTACTCGGGCACCTCCACAGGTGCGTTCTTCGGCCTGGGGAGCATACGCCTCCTGCGTATTACACCTCTACCCTAAGTCTCCTATAATAAGAGCTGATGCATATCCATTTTGTTTCGGATTATTGGTGCTCAGTTCAGCATCAATCTACCGCAGCCGGAGTTGGGGTTGCCTAAGACTCGCTACTGATTGGCTGAACCGGTTCTGATTAGCTTGTTTCTTTGACTGAACTTCAATTTGAGCACCAAATCTGCGAGGATACGTCAGCCTCTATTATAGGAGCTCTACTCTACCCCAAATGAATTGACAACAGAGATCGTTGTAACATACGATGGAGCCCAAACTTAAAGGACACCACCACAAAACACTTGGGAAGCCCGCCTGAGTCACCCGACAGCTTAGGAGCCGGAATCCAAACGAAGAAACCGGGCCCTAGGCCTCAAGCCGGGCTCCCCCGACTAACTCTTGCTTTACCGCAGCTTCTGATCATCGACAACCTTTAAAGGTAGCAACTGGCCTCATCTTCTGTGGCGAGGAAAAAAAAAAGAAACTACAAGTGTTTAATTTATAGTATATGATATGTTCTATTACTAAACCGTTTATATTAGAGTGTTGCATATACAGGATAATAGGTATAATGGTCAGCAACTTTAACATTTTCATTGCACGTACAGTACCCATACTAGCTGCCTGATGCGCGTATAGTACCAGTACTATCCAGGGTTTTTCCCTTCCCGCCGCCTTTACTCGGCTCCCCCACTATGTAACAACTCGCCGATGGGCTCATTGGATTCAGTATTGAATAATCTCTCGAACGTGACTTGTTAGCTATTTTTCTTCTTTTTAAATCAAAGTTTATTTGAATTTTTATTTGAATCATAGTGTATTATCTTGTGTGAGTGTGGTGAAAATAGAAATTCAAAGAAAGATGATCTAAATTGTCTAATATACGGCGATGTTTACTGTCATGTATGTTGAGGGGGATGATTTTCTTACTTTAAGATTATAAGCGTGATCAGTGCCACCAGATGTATTCTCATTTAATAGTCTGTAAGTATAGAATTGAACGGCTTTGCAGATGCATCTGAACTTGCTTATGAAGCGGTCATCTATGTCCAATCCACTAATTCTGATAGTGATCCAGCTGTAAAGTTGCTCACGGATGAATCTAAACTGGCCCCGCTAAAGCATGTTAATATACCACGACATAAATTCTGTACTGCGTTCCTACTGACTAAATTGATAAAAAAAAGGTCTTAAATTCTCTAAAACAAGACGTTTCTGAATCCTACTGAAGGACAGATAGTATCACAATATTTTCATGGTTAATAAAAGAGTCCAAAGATCTTGAGTCAAATAGGGTATTGAGTATACATAATTTAACTTTGGTTCAAAAGTGACATCATATACCATCTAAACAAAACCGTGCAGATTTTATTTCTAGAGGTTTAGGTCCCATGAAGATCGACAGTATGAAATGTGGTGGTTTGGACCTTCATTTCCACAAGAGTCTGAGGTGACTGAGTGCCGAGATATTATTCCTGTGGAAAACAATGAGTTGTTTCTTCTAAAATGAAAAACACTACCAGTAAGGCAAATATGTGACTTAGATAGCACTCTTGAGCCCTTAGACATAGATAGTAATTGTTCTTAATTCACAAAAAGGCAAAGAGTAGTGGCAGGATTTAATACATTCATGCATAGTACTAGAATTCCAATTAATCCAACAATTGGAAGTTTAACAAGTAGTAAATTTTAACTGTCCTTATTTTGTATTGTAGAGAAAATACAGGGGATTTCATTCGTGAAATAAACCCAGTGCTTACTAAATGGTATTCTTAATACGAACCTTGTTAAACTTGTGGAAAATTTTAGATTGTAGGGGAATACTTACAGTTGGTGGCAGACTGAAAAACAATAATTTATCTGAAATACAAAAGTATCCTATGATTTTTACTTCTAAACATAAGTTTACTTTTAGTGTTATTAATCATTTTCGCACTTTATATTTTTATGCAGGTGCTGAAACAACACTGTCCCTCATTAGAAATCAATTTTGGGTTGTGTCAGCAAGAAATGTTATTTGTAAAATTATTCTTAGTTGTATAATTTGAATTAAACAAATTATAAATCTTCACAGCCCCAGATAGCAGATTTACCAGCTAGATAAAGTGTGTCCAAATCATTTTTTGAACAGTACTTGAGTACTGCGATCCTTTTAAAGTAAAAAACTTCATAGGTAGGTAGTAAATGGGTAAAAAAAAGTACTTATATGTGTTTTTATTTGCTTCACTATGAAAGCCTTACCGTTTGATGATAAATGATTTAACAAGTGCAGCGTTACTATCAGCGCTTAAACGTTTTATTGTGAGGCGAAGCAAAGATTCTGATATTTTTAGTGATAATGACCGAAATTTTATTGGTGTCACTAAAGAATTAAAAGTAATTCTCAAATCTTTATTTAAGTGTAAGAGTGAGGTGGAAATTGAAAATTATTTAGTTAATGAGGAATTATTAGCATTTTAATCTCCTCTCTATTACTCACTTTGAATGTTGATGGGAGAAATGTCTGAAATATTTTAAATATCACTTGAAACGTGTTTAAAGTAAAACTCTTACAGAATTTTTTACTCTTAAATTCAAAATGAATCTGTTTTTAATTCTCGTCTACTCTTCCCTCCTCCAACTGATCCAAATTATCTTAAGGCTTTAATACCTGCCCACTTCCTTATTGGTTCATTTTTAGTAGCGTTACTTGGACCGAACTATACAAAAATCCTAATGATTTGGTTGAACAAATATCAATTAGTTCAAAGACTAACACAGGATTTTTGAACAAAAAAATGATCATCAGAATATTTGATTAAGCCATTAAATAGACTTAAGTGGTACAACGAAAAAGTAGCGTTAACAGAGTGAGTAAGAAATTCTGATAATTATAGCTTTAAATAACATTTATCACAGATTATTAAAATCCATCCCGGCCATGATAACATTGTTAAAATTGTAAAGTTAAAGGATAGAAATTTCACATATAAAAAGACAGAGACAAAAATTGGGGTTTTGACATATGTTAATTTAAAAAAACTACTTAAATTGTTGTATATTTGTGTTTTTTAATCAACTGTTTGGATAGTGTTGTATTGTTTTACCATTAACTTAAAATATTGTTACTGTGCTCCTGGTCATAATTTTATGTTCTAATTTTAGTGTTATTGAATTTGTATTATTGAGATTGCTTTTTGTAGTGTTCAGATAGCATTTTGTACTATTGAAATTGTGTTTGTATTATTGCATATTTTCAACATTCAAGGACCGTTATTGCTAGAAGCGCCATCAGCGAAAATGTTTAAATAAATTTCAGAGTTTTGGCGTGGGAATCAGGGAAGTGTTAAAAGTCGTCTCTCGTCAAATTATTTGTAATTGCGGAATTAAATAGGTTAAATGCGGTGCGCGTACATTTATTTTAGTTGCATGTAATTAATAATTAAACAAGAAAGAAAAATCATGCACCAAGCATAGATTATGAAACACTTTCCAACATTAACAGAATACTTTAACAAACCATCGTTGTTTAATAAGGTAAATAAGGTATCTAAGTAAACATTTCAGAAAAACACAAAACACATTTGAAAACCAGATTTCAGCACTTACCGTCCGCAACCGGAAAAGTACTCCAATTCTTTACTGCAGCACTGTATATAGTATATATTTGTATACACTCTATAGTATGCTACAATTTAGTTTAGTAATAAAACACATAACACAGTTGGAAATTCATCTTCAGCAGTTTCTACCAATAGACGGAAACATACTTGATTTATTCTGACCATAATATAATGGAATTATTTTCAATTTCCCTGTAAATTAATTATAAGTTCTAGACGTACCATGTTCGATATTAAGCATCTTGTAGTGTATTTCAGTGATGTATATCAATTTGCATATATTTGAAATAGTGTCACATTATTAAAATGCTCTGCAAAGGATTTTCCCCCCGTAGACCATAATGTAATTCTTTTGAGTGCCCCTGTAAAAAAAGCATAAGTGCAACACACTTCATTTTCAATACCGAACATGCTGTAGTAAACCTCAATAACATATATCAATTGCATGCCTATCAGGATATATTTACGCGAGTTAGAGCACGGACAGACTGACAGACAAACCGAATTCATAAATATTTTTCAACTATGTTGGGAAGTGTAAAAAAGGCTGTTCTTCAGGGTTATCTTATTGAGTAAAAATCTCTGTTGGGCCAACCCTTTTCGCTAAATTACGCCAACTGGCATGATTGAAGTCAGTTTTATTTCTATATAAAAATTACTAAAAATTGTCATTGATTCAATTGCAATAAGTAAATAAATAAATAAAGTGTGACAGGTTCTTTTAGAGATATAATTAAACAGACAATTAAAAATAACAAATAGTATAAAAAAGATTATATACAAAATTTTAAAGATCATTAAACAAAAAACACTTTATATATTTTATTTTTGAAAATAATGAACACTTCATACAGATGATAAATTTCTTTTCAGTGCATTGCAACCATAAATTAAAAGATAAGGTTAATTATGCTTCAACCTCGTTACCTGCTTGACATAAATTAAGGATGATAATAATCTGTCATCTTAAAACTTCGTTTTTCTTTCGATACTTGTCAAGTGTAATATCCAGAATTCACTCAAAAGTTGTTGACGTCAAATATAAAAAAGTATTTTCTGCATAAAATCTGTTTTTTATTTATAAATACTTATAAAAAATAATTCTCTTTCAGTCTTGATTATTTTTTTCTGAAATGTTAAAATGAATTTTGCTTTCATTAAGGGGACCTTCCAAATAAAAATCTAATGAGTTACACTTAATCTAATTTAATATAATTTAATCAATCTTACTTCCATTGAAGGTCATTTAAAAGACATTTCCAAACCACTAATTATAGGATGTACAAAAAATGACGCCTCAAATTAAAAATTCCCATGATAGCTATAAAGATTAAAAAAGTTACATATTTATGAGGTAGTTCATAAAATTTGTATATAGTAATTTAAATAACAGTTAAAATATTTATCAATAGATGGTGCTACGATGTAATCCACCTGTAATAATGCTTAAACTAACGTGTAAACTTTAATTTAAAATAACTTAGTTTTTACTATTTATTTCGTAATACATAGAAACGCAACAGAATGATTTGCTTTTTAAAATATGTAAGTTAATTTGAACATTTTATAGGACGACAAAGCACAGCGCCGTATACTGGTGAAAATTTAAACTAGTGTTTTAAATTACAGAGCATACAAAATTCATGAGCTTCTTATAAACTAGAGTGACTTCATTCATCTTTATATCTAATATTAGAATATATTATAATTATTAAATTTAGATTTTAACAGACCCTTCTCTAGACGCTTTATACATAATGTTAATATTTTCGTTTTACCTACATAATATATAAGAGCAAAAGTTACTAAATCGTGGATTGCATTATATGTCAGGTACGGCAGATAACCGTTAAAGATATTTTTTAAATTATTATTACTCATGTGCTATGCATTTCCACAATGTGGGCCATGTTCTACACACTGCAAAAAATAATTGTTGATTTTACAGTATAAAACTGGCACCTCAGCTGCCAGTATTATACCGTAAAATTAACAGTATTAAACCGTAAAATAAGCAGTAATACGCTGCCGCGCAAGCAGTAATACGCTACCGCGCATGCGCGGTAGCGTATTACTGCTTGCGCGGCAGCGTATTACTGCTTATTTTACGGTTTAATACTGTTAATTTTACGGTATAATACTGGCAGCTGAGGTGCCAGTTTTATACTGTAAAATCGACAATTATTTTTTGCAGTGCAGCAATTAGATAAATATTAAATGATACCACTATTGTCTACTTCGTGCCAAAATTGTGCAATTATTCAGTTGTGGAAAAAACGCAAATACCGCCCACTAATTCCACACAATGTATTAATAAAATGTAAAACCTGTTATTATTCAACTGAGAAAAATGTCTACTTTTACTTTATACTTTCAGTTTTTCTCTTAACTAGCTATCCCCATATTAAAAAGAACACAAACTTAATTAATTTCAATAGTAATTCCCAAACTCAATACATAGCATGTATTTTGTGCCCATCACAAATTTTTCTTCTATATAAATCAAATGAATTAAATGATTTAAATAGTAATTCCCATACTCAACATAATACAGAACTAGTATGTTGTGCCTGTAACAAATATTTATTCCATATAAATCAAATGAATTAAATGATTTAATTAGTAATTCCCAAACACAACACAATACAAAACTAGTATGTTGTGCCTATCACAAATATTTCTTCTATATAAATCCAATGAATTAAATGATTTAAATAGTAATTCCCAAACTCAACACAATACAAAACTAGTATGTTGTGCCTATCACAAATATTTCTTCTATATAAATCCAATGAATTAAATGATTTAAATAGTAATTCCCAAACTCAACACAATACAAAACTAGTATGTTGCGCCCATCACAAATCTTTCTTATATATAAATACTAGCTGACCAGCCCGGCGTTGCCCGAGCCCGTGTAATAAATTTAAATCTCTTAAAAAACGAAACTCTGGCCACGGTCTCCGATGGCTTCGACACTGTATGCCGGGCATGATCGTATGCTCCCCAAAATCTTTTATTCCCCCCATTCCACCTCCAGGGGAGCATTCAGTTCTAAACAAGCCTTTTTCAGAAAGAACCTCTGAGACAGGTCCCCGCTGTCTACGATACTGTATAGTAGGCATGCTACAAAATTGTTTCGAGAAGATGGGAACATTATAAGCCGAGTTATTGAAATAAGGCGCAGTTAGAGAAAATAACCTTGAGTGAGGTACTGAGGGGAGGGGTTGTTCAAGTGTCCTTAAGAAAATAAGTAATTAGGAGGACCACGATGCATCTTTAAAAATTCGTTCGTTTGCTTAAGCTAGGAACTTAATTAAAATTTGGCTTCAACTATTATTAGGAAATAGTGTTAACCGCTATACATAAATTTAGTTTAATATTATAGAGGGTGACTATTAAGTTAATTATGATGTTTGGAATCACTTGCGTTGAAATCGGAAAGATAGTTGCGGAGATATGGAAACGGTACATAGTTAGAGAAAAAACATTGAAGGAGGGGCCGAGGGGGGAAGGGGATGTTCAAGTACCCTTCAGCAGATGACAAATTAGGAAGACCATTAGGCATCTTTAAAAATTCGTTCGTTTATTTAAGCTAGGAACTTAATTACAAATTTGGCTTAAGCTATTATTCGAAAATAGTGGTAACCGCTACTCATAAATTTAATTTAATGTTATAAAGGGTGAGTATTAAGTTAATTATAATGTTTGGAATCACTTGCGTTGAAATCGGAAAGATAGCTGCGGAGATATGGAAACGGGCATAGTTAGCGAAAAAAACCTTGAAAGAGGGGCCAGGAGGGAGGGGATGTTCAAGTACCCTTCAGCAAATGACTAATTAGGACCACCACTATGCATCTTTAAAAATTCGTTCGTTTGGTTAAGCTAGGAACTTAATTACAAATTTGGCTTAAACTATTATTCGGAAATAGTTGTAACCGCTACTCTCAAATTTAATTTAATGTTTTAAACGGTGACTATTAAGTTAATTATAATGTTTGGAATTACTTGCGTTGAAATCAGAAATATAGTTGCGGAGATATTGAAACTGAACATAGAGAAAAAAACCTTGAAGGAGGGGCCAGGGGAAGGGAATGTTCAAATGCCCTTCAGGAAATGACTAATTAGTAGGACCACTATGCATCTTTAAAAATTCGTTCGTTTTGTTAAGCTAGGAACTTAATTACAAATTTGGCTCAAACTATTATTCGGAAATAGTTGTAACCGCTACTCTCAAATTTAATTTAATGTTTTAAACGGTGACTATTAAGTTAATTATAATGTTTGGTGTCGCTTACGTTGAAATCGGAAAGATAGTTGCTGAGATATGGAAACGGGGCTTAGTTAGAGAAAAAACCTTGAAGGGAGGCTGAAGGTGGGGTGGTCGGAGCGGATGTTCAAGTGTCCTTCAGCAGATAACTAATAATTAGGAGGATCACTATACATCTTTAAAGATTGATTCATTTGGTTAAGCTAGGAACTTAATTCGAAATTTGGTTTAGACTATTATAAGGAAATACTGGTAACTGCTTTCTAGAAATATACCTTGAAGCTATGAATTCTGATTTTTACGATAATCTAGTGAAAATGGAACTAAGTGAGAAGTCCGAACATTATGAGCTGAGATTTAAAATAGCGGTATTCTGTATAAAAAGCATCAATTAAACGCTACTGTTGAAGCTTAAAATGTTAAAATTCTTAAATGTAATTAGACCCTTACCCCCTCTCCATCAACGCAATTATAGCAAATAATCTGTTAAATAAAGTTTTCTGTATTAATAGTCTCTATCATATTAATATATATGTCCTGTTTTTAAAAAACTTAAACCCAGCTAATTATCATGAAGAAAAACGTGCCAGGAAAATGTTTCAAACAGATGGCACCTGTGTAATTTACCGTGAATAGGTGGCGCTGCATTAGCTTGGCTGTACGTCGGTAACTGCAATCCATATTGAAACTATATCGTTATAAGTCCTTATCTATGCATTGTTACTCTGGTTTATTTAATGTCTTCTGTGAATATTCTATACAACGAACCAACCGAAGAAAAAAAGCATAGTTTTGATGAGAGTTGTTTGTGCATCTTAATTAATATTTCAGTAAGTAATTAAAATATTAAAATTCTAAGGTTCAGATGCACCATTAGAGGTTTTTGGACCACCTAAATCTAAATTTTCAGGCTTCTAGGTGGGCTAGATTTTGCTAGCCATCGCAGACAAACAAACACACACACATAGCGAAACTTCCTTTTATTAATATATATATTGATAAATAATTTAAATAGCATCAGAATTTCATCGATTTAGCAAATAGGTATTTACACAATTTATTCCCATATTCACGATGCTAAAAGTGAAGTTTCGTGGAATTCTGTACATTTAAACTAATGATATAAGCTTCACTTAATTCGAACAAATCATTAAATTTCGGCATCCACTCTTAGATGACCGCAACCAAAATTGAATGACAATCTATTCCTATTATGAGGATTATAATTTTGATATTTTGTTGAACGTTTAATTTTGTTTTTTGATATTTTATTCTACTCACATAAACTGTAGATATGAGCATCGCATAAATCAAACAAATCATCGATTTGCGGCACCCTTTCCTGTGGGATTTTGTCCAAAAACTAATCAACACCAGTTCACATAAGGATAGAGCTTTATATGAAATTCCATCCTATTCTACGCAGTATTTCGTAAGTTAGAGCGCCCACAAAATTTTACATACATATATACAGACACACAGACTTACATACAGACATTTTCTTAAAACAGTCAAATCGTGTTCAGGAGAATAATTCTCAAAATTAATTAGGTCATTGTTCATTGACCCAATTAATTTTAAGAATTATTCAGGAGTCTATGAAATACAACTTATTAAAGAAGATATCAAAAAATTACTATACTGGCATGATGAGCAGGAAACTTAGTTATAAAAAAAAAGGAGTATATAGCTGATGTTAAGTATAATAGGAAAACCACAGCCTTGGCAAGGTTATATCAAGAAGAAACCATCCAAATAATTTCAATGAAAGTAAAACCATTTCCCCCTATAATCTATACTATCAATCCATTATAAGAGAAGCCATAGAGATTGTAATACGTAAAAATACAATATGTAACGTTGCAGTACCCTTTAATTTACCAAAATTGTGGCTCGAGTTATTCCATGGTTACAAATATGGAAATAAACATCCAAGTAAAAAATAAAAATAACGTGCGTAATTAAAAAAAAAAAAAAAAAAAGTACGTGAAAAAATAAATGATTGCTTTTCAAATAACTTCATAGTCCGTGCATTTATAGAATATTTTTGTTTGTTTTGATAATGGCTCAGACTGAGCTGAAACATATGTCAACAGTCTAATAAAGCCTATTTTACTGATTATAATCTTTTTATTTTACACCTTTTAGCAATTAAAAAGAAGTACATAATTAAAAGGTGTTATGATTTGTTATATTAATAAAAATATCGACGCCAAATATTCTTTATGGTTTCAATTATTTCCGAGTTACAAAATCAATGGAGTTAATGACGCCCAAAAACCACGCTCTCCAAAGTATGCCAATTGGCTGTAAACTGCAACAACGAAATATTTTGAACACTAAAATGTAGAAAATATATTAAAAAATAATAAAGAGTGCGTAGTAATTTTTCTTAAATACTCTTTTATAATTTAATAGATTAATATTAATTAAATTATGATTCTGTTTTGTGAAAACAATTTAAAATCGTGAATAGATTGTTTAAATAATGCGTTTTTTAATCCGTGTTGCCATATTTTAAAATAAAAACAGAGAAAAAATTATAACATTTTTAATGATTTCAATAGTTTGCGCTTTCTATTAAATCTAAATCAAAGAGATGAATTTTCCACAATCAGGGTCCACGACAAATTAACACAATGTAACGGAATTTTTTTTTTTGGAGTACATGAATTGCAGTCATAAAATTAGGCATGATTTTTAAGATAAACATTAAATGTTTATAAAACAAAGTTTAAAAAGGAAATATTTTTCCTTTTATATTATTTTAAGATTAACTCAAAAAAAGGTACTTCGTGAATCAGCTGAAAATTTTCATACGCATATTAGAAATCCCTAAATTAGAATTCATAATTACTCAAATTCTCATAAATTTTCACACTTTTGCGTTACTTCATATTAACGAAAGATTGTAATTCTGAAAAAAAAAAAAAATCATTCTTTGTAAAATTAGTATGTCTATAGAAAAAAATCTGTTTTGAAAAATTCCTCAATGGAATTATTTTTCAAGGGTCAGATGATGTTCGATAAATTTTCAAGTATAATATTACTTAACAGAGTGATAAATACTTGAACTGTGTAGAAAGGGTAAGCACATGCATTTTAAACAATTTTCTTTGATTTTTTTCTGGTTTTAATTTCCTTTTAACTTTTGCAATGCATTATTTGAAGTTATTTAGTATTTTTCATACAACAAAATACAAATAAATTTTGGAAATTGTATTTTAAATTATTTTATTGACATTTCTAGAACTATAAAGGAAAGGATTTAGTGGACAGATATGTTTTCTTTGTTGTAGTCTCGAATATTTTATTATAAGATAATAATTAAATTATTGCAACATAAATGTATTAATGCCAGATTTTTTCATTCTGGTATATTAAAACTAACAATTTATATTAGTTTTTCTAACTTCTGTTTTGTATCTATTTATTTTATACATTGTTGTACGATTATATGTTTTCTTTTATATTGCAAGATATCTAAAGACAAACAAAATGAAAAACCAACGTCAGTCAAGCTCATTCTATAGCTGATCAATGGTTTATAAATATTTATCAAAAGCTCTTCTTGTGTTTATACCGACAAAGATAGAATTGTATAGATTGAGATCTACTTTATTATGCATACAAAGAGAAACGTTTACATTCGAAATGAACCGCAAAGTTCATGGCTTGACAATTTTATGTCAAAATCGGAATAATTTTTCTGCCACTATTTTTGTATGTTTAAAAGTTTTGTTCAATAAAATCGGTATCTTAATATAACTACGGACTAAGAGAAAAATATAAAGAAAAAGCAAAATGTTTGTAACTTTTATTTAAAGAAAAAAAACTCTCCCCCAGAAATAAATATTTAATTTTTTTTTTTTTAATCTTCTCCAAATACACGCGAAAATAGATTTATATATACTGAGATCTGATACGAATGGAAGTCTTTAGATTCAAAATATTCAGCCATGTTCATGGTTTGTCGATTTCATGTCAGAATCCAAATTTATGTTCCTTCTTTATAAAATTTTCGGTTGTTTAAATAAGTTATTAACAATAATGTATGCATTATATGGAAAAATAGAGAAAACAGAAACATGTTGGTACAATTTTATTAAATTTTCTTTAGAAATACAAATTTTATTTAATAAATTTTACTTTCTATAAATATAGTTAAATTTGCATAGACACATACACTGCCATAGGGCAGCAAGTGATATAAAATAAATCACGATGACTGAAAATCCGTTCAACATATTTTCATATATAACGTCTTTTTTTATCGTTATGCAATCCCGTATTTCTAAGTGGATTCGTCAATTGGACGAATTTCCTAGCGTAAAATTAGAGTTAAGTTCTACCTTAAGAGGCCAGGTACCATTTGAACTCGTAAAATAAGGCATCTGCAGGTAATATGGCCAATCTAAGGTTAGATTTTTTAAACAGCAGTAATAACTGATTTAAAAAAAAATAATAATTGAGTAAGTAATAAATATTTTTAATTTATTATTTTAATAAGTGGGCCTTTTTAGCACTGGAAAAATATTTAAAAATTTAAGTTAGTCAAAACTTAACACCTGTTGCAGTTTGTTAAAAAATGCTAGTTGATGAAGGCAATATGGCCATAGGTGTCATAAAATGGAAAGGTCTATATTTAACGCAGAAAAAAATCAGATGAAATTTTTCATACTCTTTTTAAGAAGTCCCTAAAAATCAATTTCCGTTAAATTATTTATAAATTATAATTCATAATTGTAAACATATATGTATATATATATATATATACAAATTTTCATAAATTTTCACGCTTGTGCGTTTCTTCCTACTAAAGAAACATTGTAATTCTGAAAAGGTGTCATTTTCGTAAAATTAGTGTGTCTACAGAAAAAAAAATCTGTTTTGAAGAATTTCTCATATTATTTATATTATTATTATTAATTATTTTTCAAGGGTCAGATGATGTTCGATAAATTATCAAAAATGATATTATACATATTTAAAAACTACTCATTATTTAATTATTTTTATTACGTATAGAGCGACTTAACAAAGGATAAATACTTGAACTGTGTAAAGGCTGTAAGCACATACTTTTTAAACAATGTGTCAATTAGTCAAAAAAATTATATTTTGAAAATTTATAAAAATAATAGAAAAATTAATATAAAGTAAATTTAGACAAAAAAAAAAAGTAAAATAAATTTCCGGAAAAAAAAGAATTTTTAATTAGTTTTTTAACGCGTAAAGCAAATGAAAACTTTCTTAACTGGTAAGGCTAACACGTTTATCACACACTGAATTACGACAAACAACACATAATTTCATATCTATAGCTTTTTCACCCCTTTGGCCATATTGGCAACAAAAGTAAATTTTATAAAAGTGCTCGTAATTCTCACTGCGCACTCCAATATTCAAATTCGTTTATACAGTTACAAAGAGCATTAAACCAGCTAAAATATTATGTATAACATAAACACAAATGTTTTGTTTAAATAAGAAAAGTAACAAACTTACCAGAGACAAATTAATAATATGCCAACGCAACTAACAACGATTCAACAATGACTGCCCTCCCGTGCACGTGATCAAGGATTGCAGGCAACACGGTACTAAACTATGTTCTTCTGACTTCTAGCGACTAGATTTAAACGCCATCCTTTGGATTCTACTGAAATTAATAACATTATTGAGGGTTTGCCATATTACCAGCATTGGCCATATTATCATCAGATACCTTACATCAAAAAGTGATCTCTATAATAATTGCAGTCATTTCATAACTAACTGACTTAATAATAAAATATAAGACACATGTTAAGAAAGATCGATTTTATCAGTTAAAGTTCTCAAAAGAGTATACATATATATAAAGTTTTTTCATGCATTTTAAAATATAATACACTTTTCACAAAAGAATTATTATTGCGTGCATTGCGCGCATGATTTTTCGCATTTGAATTGCTAAAATCAGTCAAAATTTCTTCAATGAGTACAGATAAAATGTTTTCTCAAAATGACCTACAATAAAAATAATAAAATGTGTAGATCCTTAGAATTTCTTTTTTCTTTTAAGAATCTCGATATATTGAGGGGTTTTTTTATACAAAAGTTGTTGGTGTTCTAAACTGCTTACTTGAGAAACATAATAATTGGTCTTTTTGTGTATCTATACAGCTAATACATTCACCCAAAGTTTCATGAAATTCTAGCCAACCATTTTTCCGAAATCGTGCGCGCAATTACCAAAAACGTCGTTTTGAGAAAATTGACCTTAAAGATTAACATTACACCTTATCATATAAAAAGAGCTCAAACTATTTTTTACATTACTTGATTTTTTTTAATAGTCCTATATAATCATTTAATTATAAGCTGTTAAAAATAGTCGATTTTTTGACACTTTAAAAGGTACTTGGCCCTCTAAAACCGCTCCATTCATTAAAAATTAAGTTATTTTCTTCATGCATTTGTTGAAATTTTGTACTTTTCAATGTTTCCACTGGATTCCCCAAAACCAAAAAATGTCAGAATATCCAGTGTTTATAAATAATGCTTTGTGCTTAAAACTAAAGTTAGGGAGTGTTTAAATAACTAACTAACTAAACAACTAACTATAACTGAACAACTAAAACTAATTGTGTAACTAAATAAAATAGAAATTAACTACTCCATTCTGCCTCAGTAACAGAACTCCAAGCAAAATGTGGGCGGAATTCGACTTAGCTGCTAGTTCATTGCCACCGTTTAACGGAAATTTTAACTTTTTTTTATATATTTTTTTCCTGTACGCCTCACGTGAACTACATAGTCCTATTGAAATTTTGTTTCATTTGGAGCCATAGAACCGTCTCTGTGGTCTTTTCTTATGAAAACCCTGTACTATTCACTGCTAAACAATCTAGACTTGCATTTAAATGTCCTCAACTTGTCAACTAGCCGAATCTTAGTTAAAATATAATTAATAATTTAGGACTTATTTAGAATTCATTTGTATAATACCAGATATCGTACTTTTTTAACCAAGCAAAAAGCTTATGAGAGCTTGACAAAAATGTTTTTAATCAAGCACAGTTTTCAACATATGTTGTAATACTTTGTAATTTTCATTTAATAAAATAATAAGACAAATATTTCTTAGATATTATTTTATAATTGTCAATTTATTGTAGTAGATTCTAATTATGGATTATTTTGTTTATTTATATATGCATTGATTGATGATCTATATTCAAATAATTTTGCAGAAACTTTCATTTTAGGTTATATAATGATAGAAAATTTTATAGAGTAGATAATAATACAATTCTTCCAACCGTCATTACTATGGTAAAATTTTCTAATTTAAATGTCGTCGTAAAAATGTAAGACGATAATGATGAGAAAAATAGCTATTTTTTAGCATATCTCATCGCCTCTTACACTTTGTAACACGTTATCAGTTCATGCAGTATTTCCATTCACTCATTTATTATAAGTTCAGTCGTTCTACAATATCTACATATAATATAACTTTATTTAATATAATTTATTAAAGTGTAAAATAAACTTACCTAATTAAACTTTATTACCTTATCTTAATTTATTCAGTAAACACGTTTCAGTTGTCAATATCGCCGGTCCGACATTTCGCCATTTTTTCGTTCGATATCGTAAATTATCACAACCTACTTTTATTAATTCAATAGCCACAGTAACGTTAATTTCATCCAAAATATTTTTCTTTCCGCCAGATGGCGACGTAGTACATCAATCAGTTTACATCGACTGGTATCGAATCTTGAGTGAATCGATCTCGATACTCGTCCGTGGTTGGTCCTTACGGAGGGCGTTGCCCGATAAGGAGTTGTTTAAATACGCGATGTCCGTCATTAAGAAGCTGTCTTTTCTCATACTCCATTCATGGAGAAACTTTTCATGATACTTGGTGAAGCAGGTCCCACCATGGATGTTTCAAGTAAATTTCTTAAGCATTTTAATTTCTCATCAGTTTTAATATAGTACGTATGTCTGAATGGTCTGTTGTTTTTAAATATCACTTATGTCTGTCTTCATATTGCAAATTATACTATCTGTCATACGCAGTGCTGTAGTTAAAAAAAAAATATTTGTGGGAACTCACCTTTTCATAGAGTAGATGTTAATGTTACCGGATTTTTTCTAAGCCAAAAGTCAATTTAAAACATTTAGCCAAAAGCCAGCTTTTTTAAATTATCAGTTATAATTATTATATTCTAGTTTTTAAAGTATTGTATTTGTATAGCATTCATCTAAAAGCAATATTTAATCAATTTCATAGTATCATTTTCCATTATGAATTAAAATTTAATTAAAATAACAGAAATAAATCCATATATAATTTATTGGCACATCTATCCTAGAAGTTTCCATAAAGAACGATAATGAGAGGTGTTTTCTGTGCTCTCTGATTTACGACAAGTTGTCTTGTCTGATAATCTTCTTCCTGATGGCAACTAATATTTCATATATGGTTCAGGACAAAATTCTTTTAAGAGAGGTCCTACACAGCTTATGAATATTAGTAAACTGACCCTTTCAATAAGGAGTGAATTTTTCGCATCGGTCATTCTGTTATTCATACAGCTGAATGCTGTTTTGCATTCAGACATTGAAATGGGTATAGTTTTCAGTCTGGAGAAAAAAAAAAGGCTTGTGATCGTACGCGATATTTTTTTTACAGTAACAAACCAAATATTTCTGTGAACTGCGTTCCCAAGCGTTCCGACCCAACAACAACACTGGCATACGGCAAAGATTAATGTGAACCTTCCTAATTAAATTCCTATGCAAGTTATCTCTGTTTTTTTTCCTGCTTATACATATTGAACTTTTTGTTTTTCCGGTAATATACTGAACATTTAACCAGCCAATACTTCCAACCTGCGTATGTTACTTCATTTAAATTTCAAGTTTTATTCTCTGCTCAATTTAAATACCCTATTTTTATATCATATAATACATAGTAACAAAAAGTGTTACAAAATTTGTAAAATTTATCTTATAAGTGTTTTTTTCGCACAGACGTATATGTTTATCCCATCCATTATTTCACACACACACACAAAAAAAAAACTATTTGAATTTTATTTTATTAAGCTTAATATTTTCTTACTATATTTCAAACTAATATTTTTAATAAGATAATATGTCAAATGTCTCGATTTGTTTTTCAAAATGGATCTTAGACTAAAATCCGTAAACTATGTGTCATACATGGTGACAGAATTCTTATTAGGTGCGTTCGTAATTATATAAATACGTAGCACCTATAGTCGTCGCTTGGTCCGTCCGTCTGTCCGTCCGTCTGTCTGTCTGTCTGTCTGTCCGTCTGTCTGTCCGTCCGTCTGTCTGTCTGTCCGCATATAACAACGCAAAAACTACCCAACCAAATGGTTTGCAATTTAAAATATATTATCTTTGCAGAATTTTGTCGAGACATTTCAAATTTTATTAAAATCGAATCAAAACTTTAGGAGATATTAATAAAAATATTTATTAAGAAATTTGATTTTTTTTTTTTAAATCGGTGCTTTTTTGTTATAGGAGCTTCCGATGGATGTTAAATCGTCAAGCGACCGAGATACTTATTTTATGACAGAAATGAATCTGCAGACGATATAATTCATTTCACAGAATTAGAAATCAGAAAAGATCTGAATATTTATATAACTAGCTGATACATATATATCTGAATATTTATATAACTAGCTGATACATATATATCTGAATATTTATATAACTAGTTAAGATATTTGTATGAACAGTGTCATAAAATATATACTTAACTAGCTGTTTAACCCGTTCTACGCACGGGAGATCATGAATTTAATTCTAAAACGTGCGTACGAACGCACCTCGTTTGTAACGTTTGACGTACAATTTCCAACTTGTTTTTTAAGTTAATAACTTTTTGACCTAAATATAAATCTTTGATTCCAGATTTTAAAAAAAGAAGATGTATCTTGTCTTTTTTTAAGATATAAAAATACAACATTTTCAAAACTTTAAACAAACTGAATTTAGTTGTTTTGAACAAATGGTTGCTGGAAGGGATTCAGTTTTGATTTTTTCCCAACTTTCGGATTGTTTATAGATCTTCAACTACGCCTTAGGTTCAGATATTGTTATATTATGAGTCACCATAGCAGATTGAAAAATTCTGTGTAATACAGATAAATAAAGTGTAATAATATAAATTTCTATGTAATACAGATAAATATATTTTAAGTAATTTTTAATGAATGAATATGACTTGCTATATTATCTGAAATAGGTTAATACTTTCAATTTGCATGTAGTAAAAAAATATTTAACCTTTTTTTTTTATAAACTATAATAATAAAAAAAAATTCTACAATATTTTATTGCAAATAGAAAGTAAGTATTCAATGTTTTTAAAATGAAATATCTATATTTGTAAATCACTTGTATTTGTTGTGCATCTATGCTTACTTTCTATGCTTTTATTAATTTTAAAGAAAATAAATGGATGGATATATAATAGGGTTGAGGCACAGATGAGATTGAACAAGTTCTTGCTTATCCACCTGGTGATGTGAACTTTTTTACAGTAGCCAATGCGGGCTAAAAGTCTAAAAAACTATAAATAAAGAGTTTAATCAAAATAAACATCAACAATAGTTTTATACTGCAGTGTAAAAATACTTGCCACCATACTCAAACAAACCAGAAATAGCCGAAATGCCACCTTAAATGATCACACTGTGACCGTAATAAATGCTGTATGACAATAATTAAACAAAAGTCATTTTAATCTGTAATTCAAGCAGCAAAGTTTTATAGCAGTAAACTGATGCAAAACAAAGGAACTCGTTCCATATGTAACCTTGAGGTAAACACAATAATTAAAAAACCAAATTTACTATGATTTATATTTCAAACTGAAAGACAAACGTACAGTAACCACTTTAAAAACCAACAAGACGTACAATATAATAGATTATTCTTGATAAAATAAATATTCTTGATGCAAACTCATTCTGAACATAATAATTGTACAAATGAGTTGATTACACACGGACTTCAGCTGACTTTCAAATAAAATTCTGAAACCAAGCCAAATGCTGCTTAAACAAAATGATAGATAGGTACAACACAAATTTAATAGTGGGCTCAAGGACTCCCCAGGGTAGTCTGATCCGGATGCGGCATCGTGAGTCCTGTGCTTCACCCTTCTTGCTCTGGTCACTCCAGAGGCCAGCCGAGATGAAGGCTTCTCTGGGCCGGTCTCAGGGCTCTGGCAGGGGTGCCGGAGACAGATTTTTGCAGGTTGAGGCCAGCTGTGGAGCGGTAATTGGTTAAGAGCATGGAAAACAGGTGGTCGTATCTAGAGACTGCAAGCTAGTGGAGTATGGACAGTACCAGTACCGACTGGACCATGTTTCTGCTCTAATTTCTACTAAACGGCGCCCCGGGGTGACTAGGCCATGTAAGTATGCTTGCGCCTCCGCACACGGCCAAGATGGAATGGCGATGACCATTCATCGATTTACGACCTTGATTTTGGGAAGCTTATAATATATGGAAGAATTCAGGCAACTTAGTTAATAATATGTCCAGTACACGAAATTTTTCAAATGTCTGGCTGCCTTTCCTTTGATTAATTTTTTTCACTTCCCCTTCCCGCCCCCCTTTTTCTTCTCCGTACTTAAACTCTTCCAGATTGGCGAAGCGCTTCTGATTGGTCTCCTCCGTCACATGGGACTCCTGACTCCGCTGTTGTTTTTAAACACTCATCGTCGTTCAATCTTGGCCGCGTGCGGAGACGCAAGCATACTTACCTGGCCTAAACTTTTAAATCTGTTTTCAATCTCTTTAACTTTGACACTGATAATGGAGCTTTAGAGGCTCCGAAACAGCTGTTTGCTACATTATATGTATTTTATTTGTGCTATTTTTTACGTTAATCATTTATTTTAATTGTTTGTGTTATCCTTCATTTGCGGTAGCAATCGAAAAAAGCTTAAAACGAACGAAAAAACTGAGCTATGCCTACTTATTCTGTCAAACTGACCCATTAAATACATGAATTCTAAAAACCGCTCGTGGGAGTTCTTGTTTCCTCCATGTCTGACCAATATCACTGAACGCACTGTGTGCATGTGTAGGTTTTGTTGTTTATATGCTCTACTGTCTTAAGCCGCCTTACACGATCATCGGGCTTATTTAGGACAAAATCTATCCACAAAGCTGGGTATCTGGACATATTGAATTTACTTTAACTAATAAGCTTTATGGACTTTTTTAAATTAACATGTACATTCATGAATTTGCATAACATATTTATAGGATGAGACGATGTTTATACAATAATATAGCCGTTTCATAGAAACAGATTTTAAATATTAAATTTAATAAAATTAAAAACCTAACTATTAAACCGAGTATTAAATTATTTTTTCTCACATGCTTGAAAATTGTAGATAAATATTATACGCTTTATAATATATAACCTGTATGGAAACATTCGATCGCATTAAATATCTCAAAATGACATTTAAAATAAAATAAAAAACATTTTCGTCTCTTTTTCTTCTTAAAAAAAAAATAATAATAATATTGAATTCCTATGCCTCATTCATGTTTTGAAACCCAATTTTCTTTATATATATATATATATATATATATATATATATATATATATATATATATATATATATATTATATTTTACAGTTCTTCTTTATGCTTTATATTTTTATTTGTTTTGTTTTGATCAGTGAATCCCGTGTTATACCTGTGTGTTTTATGAAAAGTAATAACTATTAAAAGCTTTAATTTATTTTACTAAATAACTGACAATGAAGATGAATGTAGTCAATGAACTGCACATTGTATCTAATATGGAGGTCATTTTTTACTAACATGCAAATTTTGGTTCAAAAACAATTCTGACTATGCGATGAGTTATTTTTTACAATTTCTTTCTGTAAAATGGAAGGAAACTTTAGTCTTTACTACTTTGCAAACTAAACATCAGAGAATTAAGTCAATTTCGGTGAGACAAATGCCCTTAAAGTGCAAAAATCTCTCTACCACGGTTGTGACAAAACATAAATTACATTGGCATATGATTCCATCTTATAAATGGATAAATTAGGTCCTCCAGATTCGACCGGGATGGCTCAGTTGGCAAAGCATGGATAAGATATCCCAGCAAAGATATCCCACGTTCGATTCCTGCACCGGACATTTTTTGTCCAGTTGGAAAATTACAACTCATATTAATAGGTGTATATTTACCCTCTACAACTTTATACCTAATGTTTTGTATTTAGTAATAAATTTTTATCGCTAACATATGCATGATCATACATACAAGTCATGTGTATATCAATGACAGACAATTTCTAATTCATATGTATACTTTATATTAGTGAAGCGAAAATAAATGGATATATCTTGAATTTCTCACTGTCTCAAATAAATTTAATTCATTTCACATCTCTAATGCTCATAGTTTGCTTATGCCTCATTGGAATAATTATAATCTACAAGTAATTTCTATGTAAAGTCGGTCAAAAAAGGGAGAAAACATCACCATAAAAATATATGCTAATTTATTTTAACAATTGCACACTTTACTGTGAAAATTATTTATTTTTTAAGTTATTCTTATAAGTAATAATTATAAGTAACCAAGCTTTCAAATGCATAGGCGTAGCCTCGGGGGGGCACGAGGGGGCACGTGCCCCCCCAATTTCTGAAGATTAATTTCTAAAATATGATACAGTCATTTAAGACTTGTCTTGTATTCGCCCAAAAATGGAAATGAAAAAACTACTTTTATTTAAATTTTATATTTCTTCTTCTTTTTTTTTTTTTTTTTACTTACTCAAATATCGGATCAGTAGATAGCACAGCTCTTTTTCTTTGAAGTAATGAGTTTGGTACCAAAAATTGCCGGTTCAAAACTAAGCTGGGGGAAATGGGATGACAATTTTTTTCAGAATTGACTTGTACGTTAATGAAAATCAGGACATTTTCCTTCAAAAATTGGCAGTACAGCCAAAATATGTCTTGTGCATAATTCAATACGTTCCTCTTTCTTATTTATTTTATTGACGGCACTTAATCTTCTACTATACCTTCGTATTTTTGAGATGCAATGATTGTGATTTTTTTTTCAAAGTGTGAACCTTCTTGAATGAGATGTGAGATGTTTTACGCCAATATACAACCGTACCTTGGTAAACGATGGTAAATCGTTCCAGAAATACCGTTACTATCCAAGGTGCAATCCTCCATGCAATTTTCCAGGCGCACATACCTTATAGGATTAGTACTTCTTAAAATTGATGATTAATACTTATTTGAAATGTCTTAAAAATTCGATAAATGTCTTTTATTTATTATATTTGTTACAAAAATATTAACTTCAATAAAATGAACCAGCGGAGCTTTCTTCATTTCCTTTGTCGTTTTTTTTTTTCCAAGAGAACCTCGAATTAAATGAACCTGGTAGTGGGGCCCAACTGGAGTCCTGCATCGGGTCGGTTTACCTGCACCAGGCCCGCGGTTCGGGTCGGGTCGGGTTGGCGCTCTATTTTTTCGTTGCGGTTCGGGTTCGGGTCGGGTTGACATTCATTTTTTCGGGCTCGGGTCGGGTTCGGGTTGACCCGCTTTTTCAAAATAATATCCAATATTTATTTAGATTAAATATATATTGCGCCACTGAGACATGGGAGGGTAAAAACCATCTTATTGGTTATTTAGCTTTAGCATGATGACTTTGTTCTTTGAGGACACCAAGTTCTGCAAACTTATTTCCATCAAAACCACAAACGACTGCAAGAAGCCCAAAATCAGCAGTTTCACTTTTAAAGAACATAGGCTTTTGAAGGACGAGAGTGATAAATGTGAAGCTAAGGAAACCAATAACATGGGCTATTTAGACTTAAGTACAGTATTTAAAAATTAGAGATAAATTTTGGGCACATTAAATTTTAAACCTTTACTTTTAATTTTGAATTTTAAAAAGGTTTATTTTTTATTATTTCATATATACAATAAGACCTACATAATGGACACTCCCGAAAAGCGGAAACCTCTATTTAACGAACACTTTTTCAATTCCTGACACTTATATATTTGTACGCTTATACCTTGGAATAGTGGGCATCTCTAAATCTAAGCACATGTAGCAGGTGTATGGTGTATGTGTGCATAAACTATCCCAAATACGATACATGTGTTTTTGTGTGTATCATAAATGAAAGGTTTTTAATGTGGTTCATATTCTGAGAAAAGAAAAAATGGTTCTTGCACCGTAAAGAAAGAAAAGTCTATGATTACATTTCTTATATACATTTTTTTTTCTCATGCAGTAAATTGAATATGTATGTACTCATTCATATTCAAATACGTATTTCTTTCCATCTGAAACATAACTGTTGAAATCTTTTGTAAAAATCCCAACAATCCGACTTGCAAAAAATTTATATATGACCCGGAGGACTTTTTCTAGGGTGAACTGGACACGCAGAAAGAAAATTAGGATCATCCTGACCCTCCCCCCCCCCCTCCACAAAAATAAATAAATAAATAAATAAATAAAATAAACAAATAAATAAATAAAATAAAAACAACCCGACCCAATGCAGGATTCTATTCAACGATCTCGAGGTGTCTGCTATTCAGAGGTTTCACTATATTTGAATATTAAAGAATATAGAAGTGTTCATTTTTCTACATAAAATATAAAATTGGTGTTAGAGATATAATTGTACATTACATTTCATAATAAGCATTAAAATATGATTTATTGTCCTTTCATTGCGGGTTGAAGTATTTTGGGTTCGGGTCGGGTGTGGATTTAAATAAGTCGGTTGCGGGTAAGGTTGCGGGTCGCCAAAAATTATTTTTGCGGGTTCGGGTCGGGTTGCGGGTCAAGGAAATTTTTTTGACGGGATCGGGTCAGGTTGCGGGTTGTCTTCAAATGAAATTTGCGGGTTCGTGTCGGGTACAACCCGACCCGTGCAGGACTCTAGGCTCAACTGCCGTCAACAGTGCACACCCGTACAGACTACGTCTGCTCTGGTCTCGAATAAAACTAACCTTGAATTTTTGTGATTTTTTATTTCGATCCAGATTAGTTTAATATTTTGAGCCTCGTAGTTCTCTCACGTTACGACGATTTTGTATGCTTCCAACTTTAATTTAATCACAGCAGAACAAAATTTAACAGTGAGTTGGTTCTTTCCGTTTCGGAAAAAAATGTAAAACATTTGTCACAAAAGGCAAAAAAACACTAAAAAATTCATGAACAATTCAAAACTCGCAGAGGACAAAATTTACTATATTGGACTAAAAAAAGATTGTAAACGAATTCATTTTACACGTGTTAAAAAATTGCCGCTAACTGCGAAAAACTGCAGAAAATCGCATAAAATTTTTTATGCAATTTAAATCGCGAGAAATTTAAAAATCTCAGAGGACAAAATTTACTGTATTTGGCCTGAAATATTGAAACCGGAATTCCTTGTGAAAAAACGCTACAAATTTATCTCTCTCTCTCTCTCATTTTTTTTTATTATTATTAATATATATATCGCAGGGGACAAAATTTACTATTTTGGGCTAAAAGGTTGAAACTCGATTCCTGTAACAAATGTTAAAAAATTGCTGCAAAACTCGAAAAAAAAAAAAAAAAAAAAAACGTTACAATCACATGGAAAATTAAAATCATTGTATGGATACCGAATAAACTTTATTGAAAAGAGAAAAAAAATTACTATATCAGATTAAAGAAATATAAAAGAACATATAAAAGATTGAAACCACTTTTTTTTACGAATGTGAAAATATCTCCACAAAACGTGAAAAAAAAATGTCTCTAAAAAAATCCACGAAAAATTAAAAAATCGCAGAAGACAAAATTTACTATATTTTGTTCAAAGATTAAAACCAGATTTACTTTACCAATGCTAGAAAAATCGTCGCAAAATTTGTAAAAACGTAAAAATTGTAAAAAATAATCGCGAACAACTTAAAAATCGCAAGAAACGAAATTTATTTTATTGGGTTAAAAAACTTTTTACGAATGTCAAAAAATCACTGCTAAACTCGTAAAAAGTGGGGGAAAAAAATCACGAAAAATTACAAATTGCAGACAACAAAATTTATTACATTGAGTTAAAAGATTGTAGCTGGATTCATTTTACGAATGTCAAAAAATTGCCTCGAAGCGTGAAAAAACGCTAAAAACCGCATAACAAATTCGAGAAATTTTCAAAAGTCGCTATACGAATTCCGAATAAACGTTATTGAAAAGAGGCCAAGATTTACTATATTGGGCTAAAAGATTGTAGCCGGCTTCCTGTTACAGATGTTCAGAACTGAAACAAAGCGCAAGGAAAAAAAAAAGGCCAAAAGTTGCATGAAAAATTCAAAAATCGCAGCGTACAAAATTTAGTATAATTGACTGAAAGATTACAACTGGATTTATTTTACGAATGTTTAAAAAACGCAGCGGAACGCGAAAAAACGGCAAAATTTTACTATAATGAGTTAAAAGGACAAATTTTACTATAATGGGTTAAAAGGACAAATTTTACTATAATGGGTTAAAAGGTTAAAACCAGGTTCGTATCACAAATGTTAAAAAATTGCCGCAAAACGCAGAAAAACACTAAAAATCACATAAAAATACTGCGAAAAATTTCAAAATCGCTGAGGACAAAATTTACTATATATATAGTAGGATTGAAACCAGATCTATTTTACGAATGTTTAAGAAAATCGCTGTGGAACGCTAAAGAACGCTTAAAATCACATAGAAAATTCGTGAAAAATCTAAAAATCGCAGATCACAAAATTTGCTATATTGGACTAAAAGATTGAAGTTGGATACAGTTTACAAATGTGAAAAAAAATCGCCACGAAACACGAAATATCGCATAATAAATTTGCAAAAAATTTTAAAATAGCAGAATAGAAAATGTACTACATCTGCTGAAAAATTGAAACCAGATTTCTCGTACGAATGTTTAAAAAATCGCCGCGGAAAGCTAAAAAACGCTAAAAATCACATACAAATTTCGCGAAAATTTAAACAAAGGCAAAGAACAAAATTTACTATATATTGTTATAATATCAAAACTTAATTCCTAACACAAATGTTAAGAAAATGTTGCAAAACGCGAAAAAACTCTAAAAATCCGATAAACATTTCGCGAAAACTTAAAAAAATTCTCTACAATTTCCGAATGTTTAAGAAAGAGAAACTTTTTAATAAACTTTTTTGAAACGAAGACAAATTTTATTATATTGGGCTAGAAGATCGGAATTCTTTTTACCCAATGTGGTAAATTTGCCGTTTTTAACTAAGATACCACTGTATATATATGGATATGTGTGCGTACGTGCGTGAGTGTTTAATAAACATTTGTGTCCCCCCAAAATTTCCGATCACGCTACGCCTATGTTCAAATGTATGTTGCTGAAATATCTCGATGTGACTGCTTTGATCTCGATGTGACTGCTTTGATATCTCGATGTGATTGCTGAAATCTTTCATTCAATATTCTGCCTAATTCTTCGTAAATTATATAAAATGTTAATAAAATAAGATGTATATGTAGAAATAAATACAAATTTTTAAAAAAGTTCATGAAGAGTTTAAGAGCAAGAGAGGAAGAAAAATTAGTTTTAGTGCTGAAATTGCAAATGCTCTCGTTATTCATGTTATATTGGAACAAGTTGGAACCGGTTCAGAAGCTGAAACTATTCTCATATGACAGAAATGTAACCAAAATCGATAAAGTACAAACGCACAACATTTGATATCGACTTCAGTCCTCCTATACAAAAAAAATCATTTAAAAATATTACAGTACAAGCAAGAAATCTGTAAAGATTTCTCCCATAAGTTTAACATTAGCATTAGATTTTCTTCGCGTGACTAGCGTAGGCTTTTAATGTTGTAAACTAACCCGTTGAGACACAAATTGCTTCTTTTGCTAAATAGTTGAAATTATTAAAAGACACCAAAATTTACATATGTATTTGAAAATAAGTAAAAAGTTTTCTTCCAGCACATAATAAAATGAATTTTGTTTTCCAAACTTCTGGTGCCATTGTGGCAATTTCGGATTAATATTAAGTATTACATAACTTAACTCACCATGCCGGAAAGTGTGAAAGAAGTCACACTCTTTGATCACCATTGTGGATGTGACATTTGTGATCATTCATGACATCATACTTACATCTCAATTACAGGGTATGAAATTAAGATAATTTGTAAAGAGTTTATTTTAAATAATGTCATAGATAACAAACTTACGAATATATTTTTGGATGGAAATCAAATACATTCCCTTGGTGCGATGTGCCGTGGCAGGATCTTAGGTGTGCCATTAATTTATCTGAATTATTTACCAATCAGTTGATTGTGTTAAAACTAATTATAGTGTAATTACTCATCCATAGTTTGTTGGTATTCCTTTACCTCCGGATTATTCTGTTGCGCTGTTTTCGGATTATTCTGTTGCGCTGTTTTCGGATTATTCTGTTGCGCTGTTTTCGGATTATTCTGTTGCGCTGTTTTAAATAACAGTCCAGATGTTCTTACCCAATGGTTGTTCTGAGCGAATATTGTGTTGGCTGAGATTTCGTTCTCCAGGTAGCTCAATTGGTAGAGCATTGGCAATTGAAGCCAAAAGGTTGTGGGTTCGAGTCCCAGGCTTGAAATTTTTTTGCTGGTATAGGAAAATTACTAATCGTACAGAGTGTACTTTTATTATAAAAGATAAATGCTGATTACATAATAATAACTTGGATTAATTTAATATTGCTGGGGTGTTACTCTTGAAAAATATTCTTCAAACAATATTTACCAGCATACCACTTACTATGTTTATTCATGTTAATGAAATAAAATATTTTCACAGTTTATTGTTTAAAGAAACATATTTTAACACCGCAAATAATACTCTTTATTTAAATAAAAAGTAAAAAAAAATTGTTCTAGTATAAGGAAATATTCTTAAAATGAATTTTTATATCTGTAAATCATAACATTAAGTTTAATTTTACGTAGATAGTATCCAAAAAAAAAATACAAAAGAATTACTCCAGAGAATAAATCACAAAAAATTTATGCAGCAATTAGCATCATCATTTAAATAAAGGTAAATATTCAGATGAACGCATCTTTTCAGAAAAGCTTTACATTAGTTTGTTTTTCTTTGCTAATTCCAATATATGTTATGTATTTAGATTTTAATTTCTGTTTAATATACAGTTTTGTTCTTTTAAAAAACATCACAATGAAATTACAAAAGATATTTTTTCCTCCAAAATTTGATAATATGTTTGACGTCAGTAACGCGTCGCTTATTTCCAATCATCTAGCAACGCCTTTTCTTTAAATGTCAAATAATGAATGATTCATTATACAGAATTCATTGAGATGTAGTTTATTCTCTTGGTCTTAAAAAGTGAGTAAGTAAACGTGAATTGTTATAAATGGGCATTTTAAAAGTTATAAAAAAGTAATGTTTACCCTTATATTATTTCGGTTAGTTTAAAAAAAAAATAGTTTCATGCAGTTTCTTTTAAATTAATTATTAATAGAATAACTTTTTGTAAAATTTCTTGTTAAAATATACAACATGTGGTCAAAAAGTGCCCGGAATGATGGCATAAAACAAAAGTTATTAATTTATTGGTAAAAATTTAATGCATCTCTTCCAAAGTTATCTCCTTCGACTGCAATGTACTCTTGCCCACGTTTTTTCCAATCATCAAAACATACATTAAAGTCGTTTTGTGAAACCCCTTGAGTGTTCGTAGAGAATTTTCTTTTATCAAATTAATTGGCTCAAAACGGTGAACATGAAGAGGAAATTTTAACCGTAGAAATAAGAAAAAGTCACACAGTCCTACATCAGGTGAATACGGAGCTTATGGAGCCGTATTTGTTGAATGTTTGGTTAAAAACTCACGAATAATAATTTCAATATGAGAAGGCGAATTATCGTGGTGAAAAACCTATGAGCTTTCTCGTCACATTTCAAGCCGTTTTCGACGAATTGCTTCACGCAAACAGCGCAAAATACTCAAATAATAATTTTGATTGACTGCTTGGCCAGTTGGCAGGAATTAATAATGCACAACACCTCGACAATCAATGGAAGCAGTCAATATTACCTTGATTTTTGAGCGACTTTGACTACCATCTTTAAACTTTTTATACCAATCAAATACTGTTGTTTTTGATAAACTGTCTTCAGAAGCTTTTTTGTTATTAAGTAATTTTATGTTAGAACGGTTGTTGCCAAACGGCAAGCTACAAATTCAGCTTTATTTTCGCGCTACGTAAGGGAAATATATATATAGATATACATTTTATCATTTACATAATGTCTCCTCATGCATGGCTATATATTTTCTCCCCTTTAAATTATAACTAATTTATATTAATATATCATTTACATATTCATCTATTATTTAAATATAATTTTTTTCTATTTAAAATATCATCTTTCTTATCAATTAGATGTTTGAGTTATTGCAGTATCTTCTTCTTTTATTTAAAGATAGATGGCAGCAATATTAAATCCCTTCCTTTTTTATTTTTAAAGACAGATGACAGCACTACATACAGAAGAACCTCGATTATCCGACGTAATTGGGACCGAACCTACATCGGATAATCGAGAATTTATCAATAATTATCTATTTTAATATGTAACATCGTCATCGAACTGCTATTATGACAATTTAAACTTCTAAATAAATATCTAGTTTCAAATTATACAGGAAAATAAATTTATTTTGAAAATATGACATTGATTTCTCCTCTCCCTTTTGAAATTTTGCAGCTGAGAAAATTTCTGTTTGTGAAAAGATGAAAAAAGGGCTTTGTTCCCTGTGCTTGCTTACAATTAAAAGGTGCAATAACATTCGAATGTTGTGGCACTCGGCAGTATGACCTACCAAATTTTGAAATGGAGAGTGTTTTTGTTTAGAACAGGGACGTGTATACAGGGGGTGGGAGAGAGAAATAGTACACTTATACCAGAATATGAGCTTGCAAGAGCTCAAGCTAATTTCAAAGGAATTCTAAGAAAGGGGAACCAAAATAGTTATCTAACCAAAATATTTATATATACTTGTATCTCGGAAAGGACCACTTGCATACACAAGAAATGTGAAAGTAAAAAATAAACGCTGAAAATAAAAATTTCAGGAAACAAATGTCGGTTTACGGAGAGTTTCGGTTAAACGAGGGTCGGATAATCGAGAGTCTATTGTAATTTATATTTTCCTTTTTTTATTTTGTGCCGTAGATTTCCTTGGGTTTTTTCGGTTATAAGGTATTTTCTAGTCGGCATTTTGGACAAGCATATGGTTCATATTTTGAATCTGTGTTAATAATCTCTTCTCTCTATTTCACTGGTGAGTTATGTCTTTTTATATTTAGTTTTTTACATATTACAGATGGATTTTTATTTATTTTATTTATCTACTATTATTTTTCACATTCATTTGGTTTTTTTATGTTATAAGGGGCATGATCTTGTCATTTTTAGGCTTAATGCTGACAATATTCGAAGAAATAATATACCTTTACTATGAACTGTACTTATGATGGCACTTATGCTCTTCTGACGAATCCATAATTTATTCATTCTATTTCATGTTTGATTTTCATCTTATTAGGTTTAATTTTGTAGTATCATTTCATTTTAATTTTATACTGTCTCTTTCTTAGTCTTTAAACCCATGTGATTTTATTTTAACTGTTCAATGCTTAGTCTTTTGAAATAGCATATTTTCCCGTTTAGTCACAGAAAATATCAGTATCTCATCTCTATACGAAAAATTATTTTTCCAGTATTTCTTGAAGTTCTAAGGAAAGGTTAAATTTATCGTTCGATTGGCTTGTTGCATAACTTTGAAGTATCGACTGCATTAAGTATAATATTTTTTCTGTATTGTATTGCAATAATTATTGTCTGTATTGACGTTATTTTTAAACAAAAAATATTTATATCTCGTTGTAACAATCATGTTTAATCGTATGCACCAAACGAATATTGCAGACTTTTAAATTTCAGGTTTTAAAAACAATATTCATCCATACTACTTCTAATAGTTCCTTAAACTGCATTAAGAGTTGCTTACATTAAATGTTTTTATACTATAGCTCCATTGTTTATATTGAATATTAAAAAATATTATTAAATTGTGCATTTATATTCTTTCTTAACAACAGTGTTGCCAAATCTAGCGGGTTTTTTATTCAGAGATTCTGAATTTTCACCAGAAAGTTTAAATAGTTATTTTTTTGCTTTATATAACGATAGACATTCCGTGAAAAAAAAAATTACTATTCAAAATTTTCTGGTATGACTTTGGAATTTCAAAAAAAAAAAAAAAATCCGTCAGATTCGACAACGCTGCTTAACTCTTTTAGGGGCAAGGTACGTCTGGTGATAAAAAGGTCGACACCAAGATTTACAAGCAATCTTATTTGAAAATAAGTAACATATTTTCTACATGTAAGGTATAAAAGCAAAATTTTCTTCCAAAATGCTGTTGCCAATGTGGCATTTGGGGATTAACATTAAGTGGAACCAGGGGTCGAAAAAACTACTCTTTTATTGTAGCGATCTATAACTACAACTACTTTATCAAAAATGTAGTTAACTACAATTACAACTACTTGTTTTAAAAAGTAGCGACTACAAACTACTTTTCAAAAGTAGTCACTACTTCGCTACTTTCAGATTTTGTCAAAGGGTTACACTAGAAATTGAAGACACAAATTAAATAATAAAGGGACCCCTCGTTATCTCGCGCCTGGGGGGATACAATTAAATAAATGCGACATATCCGAGGGCATTACACAATTAACAATGACAACATGTTAAAAGAAAATGCTTTGTGTTTGTCTCCAATATGTTAGTTTATATACAAATTGGAAATTTCGTAGATACCTTAATAGAGATATTATAATCTAGAAAATTACAGAAAAACAACTCTAAATGCAAACTATAAATAAATCTATAAATAAAGCAATTCCGAGTATTAAGAAACCCTTCGTTAATACATGAAGACCTAATTACGAGTAAATAGACAAGTATTGCCGGCAAAAAAATTAAGTAAAAAAAGTAGCGTCGGTTCTCGCTACAAACTACTGACTTTTTGTATCGCGCTACTCGCTACACTACATTGTTCGAAATGTAGCGCACAACAATACAAACTACTGTAAAAAGTAGGGACTACTGTAGTTTCGCTACTTGTAGCGGTATTTCCGACCCCTGAGTGGAACATATATGTCCCACCACCCTTCAAGAGGTCAAAGGTCCTAAATAATTAAATTTTTTCACCTAATTGATATTATTGCATTTTAGAAACTCGTGTTATGAAATGATTATTTAAAACTACTTTTTAAGAAAATTCAAGAGAAAACTTGGCAAATTATATTAAAATTTCTATTGTACATTTTAATAACATACATAGTTAAAAATGTATGCTTTCAATATTCACTGTTTATCTTAAATTTTAATGAAAACAAAGCCGTATTATAATATAAAAATATGTATGAAATTTCAGTAGTTTTCACGAAAACCTTAATGAAGAAACAATTAATTTTAATTCCTCATCATACTATTTCGCTTTATATCTTAAAATTACACATTATCTGTGCACAATATAACTTTATTATTAGTTTTTGTTTATTCACAAATCTGTTTCGTTTGGCATTTATTTTAAACCATCGAAATTATAAAATTTAATTTTATAAATAATAGTTTTCTCATATGAATTAAAATTAAATTTTCTGAAGAGTTCTAATTCTATTTATTTTTCACGTTAATGAAAAATATATATTCATTTTAGAGAGAAATTTTTGTTACATTTCTACTTAATCTTTAAATGCAGTATTTTTTTTTTTTTTTTTTTTTTTTTTTTTAATAAGAAACCAAAATTTATCTGAATCTGTTTGAAAATATGGCAACAATTACCGCCATAATTTTTTTTTTAAATAATTATTGATTCCCATATGACTTTAGGTCAGATGTACAGAACCAAAATGAAGAAACGAAATATAATTTTAAATGCCAGTAATTCTTACAATTCTGTTTGAAGTATTTCAGACTTTTGTGTTTTTAAGTTTGATGATGAATTTGTATTCTCCATCGAAAATAAGGGAACACTTTTTATTAACTCTGCCGCAAATCTTCAAATAAAAATGTGACTGGTACCAATCGATTAGTAATAAAGTCTACTAACTAATGCTATACTTACATTTTATTAGAGGGTTGTCTACATATAGAAACAGTAACTCTGAAATTGAAGGGTTTGCTACAAAAAAGAGGTAGCTCCATTTTTTACTTTTTTGAGATGTATTTCTTTCTTGATAAGAAAATAACACTCAGAATAGCTATTTTTGGATATTGTGGGTGGCAAATTCTTCATAGGTGTATGGACTAATGCATAAATAGAAAAATACTTTTGACGAAACTTTAAAGTTTAATAATTAAAAGGCTTTTGTTTTATTTCCCAAAAGAGCAAAAATGAAGCTACAGTAAAGCACCGTTTATACGTTTTACATTTATACGTCGTTACACTGCAGTCCTGATTCCCCAGTATGTATTTCAATGTTGTAGGGTTTCGTTTATACGGCGCATACTTCGATTATATGTCGTTTCTTTCATGCCATAACTGATTGTCTCAGAATTGTCCCTGTCGTTTTTTTCTTCTATCAATATTTAGGGAAGGAGGAAGAACAAAGAACATATATTACTGCTACAGGGGCTTTTTCAAGTTCGTGGAATCTGTGGAAGGGGTGGGACGAAAAGAATGGATAGTTCGTGGTCAGCTCACGAAACAAGTTTGATTTTAGTAAACGTAGCTTCATTTCACGATTTCGTTGCAATTTAGACCACGTTTGAGAGCGATTTCTATTTTTCTTTCGATCTGTTTTGAACACTTATAACGTGCTCCTAAAATGTACCGAAAACGAAAGGCACTTCCATTAAAATAGAAATGTTTCTCACAATACTAGTGAGAAAACTTTCCAGAAACTTAACTCCATACATAATGCTTTGTTAAAGCCTCAAAGTAAATCAGTAAGTCAGACGGCGTGGCAATTAAAAATTATTAAAAGTGTTTATACGTTCAGTAATGGAATAAAAACAGGTATAATTCAAGGTGTGCAACTGATATAAGGTTTGATAATTCTCACTTTTATTTTTAAATATTTGAAATGATTATTTAATTTTTTTTTCAATGTTTTATTTTTTTTTACACTATATATAGTGCATTTTAAACGACCGAAAATGGTAGAAAAATTAAACTTGTATGATTGCAGCATTATATTTCTACAGTCAAAGAATTTATACCTTAGTCGACTACGATTTCGATTGTACGCCTTTCTCAGTTATACGTCATTTTAGAACGGTCCCCTGAAAGAACGTATAATCGGTGCTTTACTGTACCTCCTTTTTGCAGCAAACGCTTCAATTGTCAATATTAACACCTACATTTGAAATCCTATTTGGATTTCAGATACCAGATGGGAAGTACTTTGTTCAAGTAGTTTAGAAATTATGAAGACTTAAAGTTTGGGACACTTAATGTTAAATTCATTTTAAATCGTTGCCAAACAGATTGCAATGTGAGTAGTCTTTTAATCATTACTCTAAAACAACTTGAAGGGATGGACTGTAATTTTAGATTAGCATATTTGAAGCTTTTAAAAATCGATCTTTAATTTTTAAAATGTATAAGTTTCATTCATATTTTTAAATCTTAGGAATGGTGTGTGGGGGGAGGGGTCATTTTCATATTTAAATTGTACAAATTGTTAAGATTTCAATATGAACATCTAGTTTTGATATCATATTTTGTTTTATCGGTAAATTTTACTTCAGAATTTCAAACGGGGAAGTCATTCGGCCACGTAGTTTAGAAATTATGAAGGTTTAACGTTTAGATTTCCTAATGTTAAATACATTACAGAAATTGTTTCAAAAGAATATCGTTATCAGACAAAAGATGTGCTCACGTATACTTTTAGGCAGGTTATAAAGAAATTTTTCCCCAGTTACTATAAGATGGCTCGTACGAGACACTTTTCCCCGTTAAAAAGTGAAATAGTGATTGTTTTATTGCGTTTACTTTTACGTCTAGTCCAATGGTACTTTTGTGACGCTAATACTCTTAAACTGTTCGACTGATAATTGAATAATTCATCACAGTGACAGCTGCCATGGTCGACATGGTGCGAGTAAAACAAAATCTTACATAAATAGGTAACGAATCGTTATAGATCATAAGTGCGAAAGACAACGTTGAAAATCACCAACTGGTCACTAATTTTCACATTTCATGATACTATTTAATATATGACACAAATTACAAATACATTTTCGAACATAAGACGCTATCTTGACAAATAAATTATCAAACAATACAACTTTCAATAACAATGAAAGATTCTGTTTAGCGTACTGTTGGCCGTGATTTTAAGAGCCAATAACTTTACCAAAGCTATTGCAGACGTATTGTTGCTGTCAATACGATAATGTTCATTTAAAACTAGAAATTATACATGTTTGCTTGACGACATCAAATGAATGTTTGCAAATTAACTATCTAAGCTTAATTTGGTGCAGGTGTAGCATGCGTTTCCCTGGTAAAACTGTTTCATGTTCTTCTAAAAATTAAATAAGAAGAGGGATTACTTCTCTGTTGTAATATCTCGTCGCTGAAAATCAGAAAATAAAAGTGTATTTAAGATGCATTTTTTAGAATTTCTGGGAACTTAAATTTTACGTTTCATGCTCTTTAGAATTCACCAAATCGCTCTTAGTATAATAATTTTAAAAACTTGACAGAAGATACCACCTTAAGAAACGGCAGAACATTTTGGTTATTTTCGCTTCATCAAGTCTAAAAAATACAATATATACCGGGTGCGCCATCAGTTCGTTAAAACTTTAAAAATTCATTAGAAAGAAGCAAATGATGCTAAAAAATTGCGGTTTGCGGGAATGGGATTAGAGGAATATCTCTCTCTCTCTCTCTCTTCTTTTTTAAATAATACAAAAATTGTGGTTAAAAAATTACGATAGATGGCGCTGGCATGCATAATATGAAGCAGATGTATGCAAATTAGGCTTACAGTAAAAGACCTAATTCTGCGAAGCTTCTGACATCCTTCAGTATCCCAGCACCTTTCTCGTCTTCAGTTTTTTTGCCGTGCAGAATTTTCGCAATGCACCAGATGCCAATTCCTCGTTCTTCTAAAAGGGTTTAACCAACAGCACTTGATCTGGTAACGATAACATACTGCTGGCATCCAATGAGGAATTTGTATGCCTTGAGGTGTTTTAATGACAGCATGATTTGCATAAATTTGCTTCATATTATGCATGCAGCGCCATCTACCGGTACTTTTTTATCTTTGATTTTATTTATTTATTTATTTATTTATTTATTTAATGTTATTAAAAAAAAGTGGATCTCCCTCTAAACCCATTCTTGCAGACCGCAATTTTTTAACATCAATTGTTTCTTTTTAATGAATTTTTAAGTTAAGGTTTCAACGAACTTTTGGCGTACCCAGTATATACATTTTAATATGCTTGAAAAGAATAACTTTACCCTAAAAGAAATAGGATCACATGCACTTCTCGAAATTTTGTAATAAATGAATCTCCTAGCAGGCCACTAGACACTTTTATCTCTTAAATAGTGGAATAATGATTGTTTTTTATTTAATTTTTTTTTAAACAATATCATGTTTTTCTAAAATACAAAGAACTAAAAGGGGAACATGGCTTACTTATGTGTTCTAATTATCTTTCGTTTAACGTCAGCCGACAAAAATCTATTTAAGGTGCAAAAAATGTCTTAGAATTTCTAGGAAATTAAATAATAAAATTTTTGGAATTGCTTGAAAATAATACCTTTATCAGAAAGAAAATGGCTTCACGTATACTTCGAAATTTTATAAAGAAATGTTTCTATAGTTATCATACGACCCTTATTAAGCACTTTTATCTATTAAAAAGTTGAATAAAGTTTTATTTTATACAAAGGTATTATGTTCTTTCAAAATATGAATATATTTAGATTCCCTTTTCGTCACTGAAATACATAGAAATATCAGTTTAAGATTTAAAAAGTGTCAAAGATTTTCTAACCTGTACGAACAGAAAATTCCTGGAATTTCTTGAAAAGAACTAATTTTACTGCAAAAGATTTGAAGTCAAGTATACTTCAGATATAATTATAAAGCAAAGCCCTTACGAGGAATTTTTCAGTGTTAAAAAGCACAATAATGATTCTTTTATAAAACTGTTTCATGTTCTTCTAAAGCACAAAGAACTAACTGAGAAGATTGATTACTTCCATGTTCTAATACTTTGTCGCTGAAAATCAGAAAAGAAAAATCTATTACCGTCGCATAAAATTTCTTAGAATTTCTAAAAAAATAGTTAAAAAAATTAACGGGATTACTTGAAAAGAATACTATTGCATCACTAAGAAGATAGGCTTACGTATACTTTTAAAATATTATAAAGAGAGACTTCTCAGCTATTATTTGACCATTACAGGGTATTTTTTAAAAGTAAAGTTTTATTCCTATAAAACAGTCAGGTTTTTGAAAAAATCCTGGAAATAATAAAAACGGTCGCTTTCATTATTGTTCTAGTACATCTTTGAGTAAAACAAGAAAAGAAATATCTGTTTAATGCCTTTTAGAATTTATCACAATACCTTTAAAACATCGCAAGAATTTTAAAAACTTGAAAGAAGACAGCACTTTAAAGAAAAGCAAAATATGCTAGTTTTTTTCGATAAATCAGTTCTAACAAATACAATGAAAAGATTTTTTGAATTGCTTAAAAAAAAATAACTTTGCGTCAAAGGAGTTGGGTTCATATATACGTTTTGAAATTTTATAATGATATGTTTCTCTAGCTATCTGAATGGCCCTTATGTGGCTTTTCTAACCTTTAAAAAATGGGAAAATGATTCCGTTATAAAACTATATTCTATTCTTCTAAAATACGAAGAACTAAGCTTAAAGTTAGATGGCTTTTCTTGTTGTAATTTTTTGTCGCTGAAAATCCGAAAATAAATATCTGTTTAGAATTAAGTTCATCGTGATTTTTCAATTCCTACTATTAGTTCACACTCTCCCTATATATTTTATATATCTTGTTCAAATTTTCAATCGTTAATAAAATACATTTTATTCATTCACTCAAGTTCAAATACATTTTTTTAAACTTGTAGTGGATGACACTTGATGTTAATACATTTTTTTTTCAAATATTAATTCATTAATTAAATTTAATGAATTAATTTCAGTTTTATATGGGAGAAAAAATATCAACACGCAGCCGACTTATTTCAGACATTAGTTCCATTCAAAAGCACTCACTCACAAGTCTTGATAGCGCAGACGGTTATGACAGACGGTCTCTGAGCACGTAACCACGAGGTTCCAGGGTCGAGCCGCGCCTGGGATGGAAGGAAATTCTCCCGTACTCGAAAATAAATTTCTCTTATATAAGATATTTAGCAGGATATAAATTTAGGAATAAATACCGTCAGTGGAGAAGCGTGTAGATCACTGGAAAAAAAATTTCTTTTTGACCTAAGTATGAACTGACTTTATTTCTTTTTTCTTTTTTATATATTACTTGTTGAATGTTAGTTTCCATATAAAAGAATGGCTATTGTTTGTAATTCTACCGTTAAATTCGCTTTTTAAAAACATCATTAAAATTGCTAATTACAATAGTATGATTTAAATCTTCGTTGTAAAAGTAGTGATTGACTCTTGATTGTTATTAAACTTGTACTTATTAAACTGAAATACGGAAATAAAATAGTTCTATTAAAAATCATCTGTTTTAGGAGAGGTGTTTTCTTTAACATTAATTTAGTCATCTCACAAAATGTTAGCGGTTAACACTTAAATAAAAATAAATAAATAATATATTGTTCACTTGAAAGAAGAGTGCCACAACACGAAATGTTTCAAAACACTTATATTTCTTCGAGAAATAGTATCACAGTTTAAATTTTAGTATTGACCGGTTGAGAGTAGTCGTAGCAGTCTTGCAGTACTAATTGTTGCGTTTTTATGTTTTAGGCAAACTCCAAATGCTCTGTTTGTGAAATTCCAGTGTTTCGTATCCTGGCAGTCATTTTCCAATATATATACAGATAGATATAACTTGAAAGATGACTGCCACGTACGCCATATATATAAATATATTATAGATATATATGCATATAAGTGTCTGTATATCTGTCTGCCTACCTGTCTGTCTTTCAATCATTCATTCATTCATTCACTCATTAAATTCATTTCGTCCATTTATTCATTTTCATTTATTCAATAAGTCATTTTCATTTATTCAATAATTCATTTTCATTTATTCAATAATTCATTTTCATTTATTCAATAAGTCATTCATTCATTTTCATTCATTCATTCATAAAATCATTAAATCAATTTCGCTCATTCATTCATTCAATAATTCTTTTTTATTCATTCAATAATTCCTTTTCATTCATTCATTCAACCATTTTCATTTATTCATTCAATCATTTTAATTAATTCATTCATTTTCATCCATCCATTCATTCATTCATTTTCATTCATTCATTCGTAAATTATGTATCTCTTTACAAATATTTCGACCATTTGCTAGACTTAAAATGCAAACCGCATTCCGATACGACAATTTGTTCATTTTGTATCGTTTTTAAAATGTGAACGGACTTAAGGGACTCTCTGAACTTTTTTTTTCTTTTTGTCACAAAACATTACATTTCTTGTGGTGTAGACCACACTCTGATACGACAGCTGATTAAATATTTATGAATTTTAGAAATTTGAACTTATTTATGGGTCTTTTTGACTTATTTTTTTATCTTATATGTTTTTCTCCAATCTTTTGGAAAGTTAGAATTCATCATCATATTATTAAATTTATTTGGAATTCTCGATAGGAAAATGATTGTTGTAAAAGTATTTCAAAAAGATTTAGAATTTTTCAGATATCTACTAAACTTGAGTTCTTTTTTTTTGAATGATGAAATTTTGGCATTCTTAATTAGAATTTTGTTTTGAATATTTCACCAAATCGAAAATACCTTTATTTTAGTGTAGCATGGTCATCGTACATTTAAATGTTATTATAGTAGTATTTGTCGCTATATATTTTTTGTTAAAAGTAAAGACCAGACCAGAGCTTTTACCCGAAAGTAAATTTAAGCTAAATGTCTTAAATTATTTCCCTTGTGTATAAAAAATGCCATAAAAGCAACCATAAACACATTAAATAAAGACATATATTTGAAATAATCACACTTTCTTTGATTATACAATATAAGATAAGCAAAAGAAAACATAAATAGAAAATTGTTTTACTGTGCGATCCAATCTGATATTTCATATAAAAAATCGAAAATTAATAAAACTTTAAAATAAGAAATATCATCTCAAGAATTTCAAAGAAATTTTAATTATATATTTTATACAGGGCAATATCCGACAGGAATGTTCCAGAATTCGTCTTTCTAGTTCTATCTGAAATATGCATTAGATACCTCGAAATTCTAGCTTTTATGTCATACATATGAATGTACAGAAACATACTCAAAACATTCTAGACATATTCAAAAATTCAAACCTTGATCCCTCTTTTCTTGAAGTAGAAACGTTTTCTTTCTCTCCATTTTTTTTTAAAACACGTTTCATTTCTGTTTACATATTTCAGCAAATGCGAGCATCACAACACGCTTACTCATATGAATTCAAATTGTGTAAAATTTAAGGATTCGTCTCAATCGTTAAAACAGTAATGGAAAATAAAAATTCTGGATATCTTTCCTTTTAACATTTTACAGTTTGTTACATTTGTAAAAACACATGTTTCTTAAATATAAGTTTTGTTTTATTTTATATTTATTAACATCATGTTTGTTTACCTTATTAACTACATTTTTTAAAATTTGGAATAAGAATGTAAATTTTGTTTACGTATCTCAGTAGGAAACGCAAACTTTTAAAGTTCGTAAGTATAAGAATATGAAAAATACAAAAAGATTTTATTTTAATGAAAAAAATATTTATTTGTAAAGTTTTTTATTGTTAAAGAAATGGTTATCATATAAAAGTGGAACAATGGCACTTCGATAAAACTATTTTGTACTTTTTAAGTCCGTAGAAATGATGTAAAAGATCGAATATATTTTGTTCTAAAATTTCGTAAATGAAAAATATTTAAAAAAAATTCTCATCTGAATTCAGATTATATGAGATTCAAGGACTCGCATCATTTTTAAGGGCTGTAATAGAAAAGAAAATCTCACAGAAAACCACCTCTCCCCTTTTTAACATTTAACAATTTATTACACTTTTAAAATTATTTACATGAGTTTCATATTTGTTGTTTTCTTTTTTTTAAGAAGAGAGTTTATTTTTAGTGTTTTAGTAGGGCGAGTATACACTTTTAAATTTCATAAGTATGCGATAGGAAAAAATACAAACAGTTTTATTTTCTTTAATGAATTAAAAAAAAAATACTTATTATAATGCATTTTTTCATGAAAAAACGGAATAATGGTGTTTTTGTAAAATTATTTCGTATTTCTTTAAAAGGTCGGAAAAAAAAGCTCACTGATACACCGTCTTCTTTACCGTTATATATTTTATTACATTTTTAAAATTCTTTGACACGTTTCATATTTATAATTATCATGTTTGTTTACTTTATCAACTAAGTTTCATTCCGAAGAATAACAGCATAAATTTTTCTTGAAAAATGTTCGAGTAGGGAATGGAAAATTTTAAAATTTATAATTTTTGCTTCATAAAAAAATACAACTAGTTTTATTTTATTTTAAACAAAAATTCTATTAAAATTATTTATTGCGAGGAAATTTATCGTTAATTAGTTGAACGATAATACTTTTATAAAATCATTACACTTAAACCATTAATTTCAAAATATGGAAAAAAGAGGAGTTTTGATGTCATAACTTTAAAAATTAAACTATTTATATTTCCTTTGAATATGTAAAAAAAATAATAATAACTTAGCATAACACATATCAATTATATTAGTGTACAAATAAATTTCAAAATGTGAAATCATTAATAGATCTATCTACCTGTTAGAGCATCCGCGAAGAGAAATTAAATTTTTGAAGCGAATTAAATTTCAATAAATATTAAACGTTCAAGTAAATGTTAAAACATGAAATAATTAATGCACATATCTATCAGATAGAGCATGCGCAAAGACAAATTTTATCATAGACGCACAATATTGCATTGAAAATCGGAGAAAATGGTTTTAATCCAAACGCAAGAGTTTACTTGAAGACTGAGCAATGACATTCAGATTCCGTTTTAGTGCCGTGTTTGAAAATGGTTTGAGAAAAAGCACTTCGCCAAGTGTTTGTCTTATGAGTGGCCCAGCTTAATCGCGTAGTATATTTCAAAAAATACTATAAATAGTTAGATTTCCCTTGAAGCCAAATGGTTCCTAATACTCTAAAAATATTAAAATATTTTCATGGGATTAACGGTAAAGTAATTATACACTTTATGCATCTTACTTTTATGTTAATTTTTCTAGCGAATGCTTCAAAAGATAAGAAGTGAAGGTTTTTCCTAATTAAATGTTTAACAATACACAGTGATTTGAACTTTAGCATTTTTAGTAAATTTTTTCAATAAAATAATTTCAATTATCATGTCACTAATTCGTGTCTTATAATCTACATAAAATTCCTGTCATATAATCTACAAAATAAATAAATAAATAAAATAAAATAAACTTTTAATACATTTCTTTTTCAATTAATCAGTGCCTGAGATCGAAATTACTACTCCTTGCAGAAGTCATGCTTAGTTGAGTTACAGTTAAGATTCGTAATCTTGAGGATCAGATAAATTATCTGGTTAAATTACACTTTATGCGTCTTACTTTTATGTTAATTTATCTGGAGAATGCTTTAAAAGATAAGAAACTGAAGCCTTTTCCTAATTAAATGTTTAACAATACACAGCGATTTAAACTTTAGCATTATCTTTTAATCTTTTTCCAAGATACTAGTTATTTCTCTTCAAGCAATTTTGATATCGTTTATTTTCTATAACATAATATATTCGGTGAAATATGGAAATGTATGAGTAATAAAAAGAATGCTTGAGAGTAAGAATCATATAATATATTTTCAATTATACTTATTGAAAAAAATTCAAACGTGTTGAATACACGTAATGTAGAGGGAATACATTAAAAAATAGTTTCATTTAGAATTTTCATAGGTTTGATTCAACAACAAGAAAAAAAAAGTTAGCTTCAATAAATTTTCCATAATTTTGGTTTCGACTTATACTTCGAATTTAAATTTATGTTCCACATCAAATGTTATATATTAGCCAAAACTTTTCAAAGTATATTTTCGTGATCAAGTACAATCGCATTAATTATTATTTTCAATGAAATATTTTAAATTTTTATCTGTGATCAAAATGTATCCGGAATGCTTCATTTAAAATACATCTACAGAAGATATCGTCTGCAATTTTTTGTGAAACATTTTTACGACTTCTATAACCATATTCCAACCGTCAGGAATTTATTTCATTTTATCTTCTGGATATAAATTTGCTTTTAACGAGATAATAATTTTTACTTTGTTGGTTTTCCGAAATGGAGAATGTTATTGAGCAAAGAACATGCATTACATTTTGTCATCGCAAAGAAATTTCTGCTAAAAAAGCATTTAAAATGTTGCAAAAAGCTTTTAAAGGCGACTGTTTATCAGGAACAATAGTATTTTATTGGTATAAAAAGTTTAAAGGCGGTAGAGAATCCGTTCTAAAAATCAAGGCAATGACTGTTTTCTTTGATTGTCGTGGTGCCGTGCATTATGAATTCCTACCAACTAGCCAGACAGTCAATCAAAATTGTTATTTGAATGTTTTGGCGCTGTTTGCGTAAAGCAATTCATCGAAAACTGCCGGAAATGTGGAGAGAAAACTCATGGATTTTGCACCACGATAATGCGCCTTCTCACTGTTCGATTATTCTTCGTGTGTTTTTAACGAAACATTCAACAAATACAGTTCCGCAAGCTTTGTATTCACCTGATATAGGACCGTGTAACTTTGTCTTATTTCCACGGTTGAAATTGACTATTCGTGGTCACTGTTTTGAGCCCATTAATTTGATAAAAGAAAATTCTCTATGAACTCTGAAGGGCTTTCACAAAAACGACTTTAAGGCATATTTTGAAGATTGATATGAAACGTTGACGGAAGTGCATTGCAGTTGGAGGAGATTACTTCGAAGTAGATGCAATAAATGTTGACCAATAAATTTCTACCTTTTATTTTATGCCACATTTCCGGGTACTTTTTGATAACAGTTATTGTTAATTTTTTAATTTTTTTTTTTTTTTTTATCCTTCTATGTAAGTGGAGGCAGAAAAATCCTAAGTTTAGCAATAGTAAAATCAGTGGTGTAGTGGAGGGGGGACGCGGGGGGACGGCGTCCCCTCACTTTTTTAATTTATCTCGAGCGTCCCCTTACTTTTTATTTTCAAGGGGGATGCTAGAGACGCGGGAGGACGCAGGCTTTCCAAACTTATTATTATTTTTAAAAAGATGAGCACACCAATAAATTAACAATTTTAAGTGTTTACGGAGTCTGATCGCCTGTCTGTCTCCATCTGTTTGCATTTTAACTTCCAGAATGCACTTGAATTGCGACAAAATTTTATGTATATTTTTTTAATGTAGTATTATCACTATTGTAAATGATATATATGGCATCAGTATTTCGTTTACGAGCGATCAAAAAGGAGTTCTTTCATATTACGGTTTATGGGCGGAGATTGTTTGAAATACACATAAATAAAGTTATAATACTTTAACTACAACGAAAATGACATATGGTGAAATTCGTTACAAGATATTTCCTATCGAAAATAGCATTTATCTTTCGTTTACAGAGACATTCAAAAATATTTCGAAACACCATGACATATTAACGGAAACTCTTTGTAATGCATGGAAAACTATGGAAAACAGTGCCTGAAACATTTATAGCTCTTTTACTACAACACCAAAGAATCCGGACACATTGTCATCTATCGATTCAGTTGCTCGAAACGTGTTTTTGATTATATTATGCATTTTTCAGCTGAATAAAATATTTATTACCTGAGTGATACGTAAATGATATTCGTATACTGAGCTGCACAAAAAAATTCAAGTACACTACCGTCATGGCGGGATATTTCTTTAAATGCGTTTTGCAGCTGGTTTAAATTTTAGTTTGTTATGTGATGCGCATATGATCATTAATTTCTATACATGACCACTCAAAATAATTCGAATGAATACATTTATAGGTAACTATTGCTTGATTTGTGTTGATTATTCGGCCAAATATTAATAATAATTCCTACGAAATTCGGATAGAATATTATTACATTATATATTATTCATTATGCATTGTTCATTATATATTGTTCATTATATATTATTATTATTATATTATTCTATTATTCGTATATAATAATAATTCGTACGAATATTCGGCCACTATTCAGTATTCGGCCCTTTTGCCGAATATTCGGTATGGCCGAATATTGAACCGAATATTCGGCCGAATACCTGTAGCCGAATATAATTTGATATTTTGTCGAATAGTTGCATATTTGGCCGAATATTCTAAGATATTTGGTTAAATAAGTTCCAGAAAATCAAAACAAAATGTGATTTTAAATATTTTCAACAAACAATATTAAAAAATTATATCTAAATACATTAATTTTTATAAGAAAATAAATCCTAATACTTATGCAATTTTAAAGCTTCATGACTGCTTATAAATAACTGTACATAATGATATTAAATTAAAAAAATACTTTTCTTGCTGCATATTTAGGCATCATATGAATTTAAGTAAGTATTGCAACATTAATTTCTTTTACATTAAAATGCAAAATATATACTGCATTTAAAGTTTAAATCTCTTTAGTGAATTTAAAAATATTAACTTTATATCTATTTTTTAAATCTGATTTATAATGATGATAACAGTTTCTTAAACAATAAAATTCATAACTATTAAAAATAAATATTTTACTGTCTTGTAAAAATGTTTAATCTTTCACAAATTAAATCATTTTTCTAGTTTTTAGTTTTACTTTTAAATAAAAAAAATTGAGTAAATATAGGACTATATAATTACTTTACTAATTAAAAGTTAAACATTAGATGTTGATTAAACGAACTAATGAGTTTGATACATTGAAAAGAAAAAAACTATTACCTATACTGAAAAAGCATTTAATGAGTTACTTCAAAATAACATACAGAGGTAACAAAATAATTTATCACTGTAAAGCCTGAAATTGTGATGCAAAAATAATAACTTTTCAGCATTTTCAAGAAGTCTGCTTCGTTTGGTTTCATATATATTACTAGCTTCAAAAAACAAACTTCCACTATATACTGTGCTTGCAGGAGCTGAAAGATGATTTCTTGGTAAATTTGCAAGCCTTGGAAAGTTTTCTGCATTTGTTTTCCACCAGTTAAATGGTCACTCTGTCCTAGCTATTAAATGTTTATCAAAATAGCAATCTACCTCTCTTAATTTATCTGCTGCATTATTATTAACTCCATTTGACAAATTTGGTAGTGATGACTTCTTATTTTTTTATTTCTGAAAAGCAATCCCACAATGAAAATGAAATTATATTTTAAGAAAATAACCCTTTTCTTGACATGCAGAATGTAAATTTACTAAGTTTGAGTTGCATGAGAAAGGATATAAAAAGACAGAGGACACATGCAAGTTCTTATTTTGGGGGGGTTAAATGATTTTACTAAAATTTAAAAAAAAATCATTTTTACAGAGGTAATGAGTTTCTATTTTAGGTAAAAAATATATAAATTACTAGAACTATCTATGGATTAAAAAATATATATATGAATTAAATTATTATTTACATTTTTGAAAGTCAAATGTTATCTTATTGGCATCAAAGTATTTCAAATATTACAAAAAATACATTCAACTGTTATGATTTTTGAACACTCAAACAAAAAAAATATTTCAATTAGTCCTTAATTTAATTTTTGATTTTAAAATTGAAAAAATAAATAAATAATAAATTAAAATAATTTTTTTAAGTCAGTATTCTTCCGCCGAATATTCGGTATTCGACTATTCGGCCTAATCACTATTCGTTACATCCCTAGTTTAAACTGAACAAAATTTTATTTTTGATAATAATAAAAAAAAAAATTGCTAGACGTGCTTTTTCCTCACACATTGTTGTTGTAAAATTAATTTTACAAACACTTGTGAGTAAGGAATATAATATATATTGGCCGGTATACATTTTGTATTAGAAAGGTTGACGAGCGCTTTAATTTTTTACTTGCTGGAGATAAGTAGGTAATGTAAATTATAAAATTGTCTAAAATAAGGTAATAAAATAACACTGAAATAACATTATCAATGTCAATGGAAGAATTATCTCGTTAATTTTCAAACATTTATACAATAACTTTTTAAATTTTTATACGACTCTTCTATTCAAAAATTGTCAGTTAAAAACAATTTCCTTTTTGCTGCAACAAAATCATTAAAAATCATCATACATATCTTTAAAATTTAGTAAAAAAGTGAAGGAAGAAAGCTGACTTATACAACCTTTTCGAACTATTTAAATATTACTTCATCAGTGAAAATTGGGACTGTATGCATATTGGCGATAGTATTTTTAGAACAAAATTAAATATAAACAAGCATGGAAAGAAAGAAAAAATACATCGCAAGTATATCTAATTAAAAAGCTACACGAGCAGAGATCATGTAAAGAGATAATGTAGTTTTAAAACTTAGATACATAATTTTTTTTAATTATAATAATTGGCTAAGCATTCTCTATGTATTTTCCGTAAGCTCCAGTACATGTAAGCTGGTGGGTCAACCGCATATGTTTATTATATTATTACCGCATTATTATTATTATTACCGCATATGTTTATTACTGTTACATCTTTCTTGTAATAGAGATTTCTAATTTATATAGTCGTTGTCCCTTTCCTCCCCCCTGCACTTTTTCTACCTTATTTTAAACGGTTTTGCGTCTTACATTAACTACTTATCTTCAACAATTAAAAAATTAAAATGTGTGTCATTTTTTTCGGACGCCCTATATATGTCAACCTTAGCTCAAACTTGAAGACTTCATCGGAAAATATTCAAGACTTTGATAGCAACGTGGTATTTTTAGTGACAAAACGTGATGCTTTTAATTTATAACAGTAATTTAACTTTAATGAATAATCTATTTAATCATCTAATGCTAATCTTTAACAAACCATCCTTATCTAAGTGAAAACCACAACCTTACTCAACATTTGGAAAGCTGAAAATCATAGAAGGGCTACTGACACAAAATCTAGAAAATATAAAGAATTGAGAACTTTAATGAGAATAAATATTTCTGGAAAGTTCTTAAAAAGAGAAAAAATAATACATATTATTAAACTGTGACCGAATTAAATATATTGCTGTTGTTTTAAACCCATTTTTCACTTTTATTTAAATATTTGATAAATAAAAGAAATTAATATGAACCACGTTTTTTTATTAACGTTAAAAATAATTTATTAGGAAAGTGCTTCTTAAATAAGTCATTTGGTTCAACTATAAGTGTTATTTGCATACAAACTCTTACTTCAAAATCATATCTTAAAAAAAATCCTACTCGATTTTCTAAACACTTATAGAATGGCATGCATTCAAATCAGTTTATAATTAGAGTAGACTTTTATGTTCTGTTAATAGTGTGGTAACATTCACTGAGACGATTCACACATTAAAATTTCAATTGTTCTTAGGGAATATCGACGCGTTATATACCTTCTATGTCAAATTTGAAGTGTCTAATCCTGAAAGTTTCAGAAGAATAGTGACTTAAAAAAAATTCCGCTCATTTCACCATTTAAAATTTCGAATATTTTAAAAACCGTTCTTCGTGAGCATTTACATGTTAATAGCTTCCACATGGTTTAAGTTACCTTTGCTCGAATATTTCCACCGAAATCATGACGAAACCGAGATTTTCGAACGTTTTTTCTATATTTAAAAAAAATCCCTCTAGTATTGCACTTACATATTGAGAGTAACCTTTATTACTGCGATTTAAAGAATTGCTAATTATACAGAAATCATGATGAAATACCATTTTCAGAAATGTTCTTCGGAAGGATACTTATCTATTCCTTTAAAAATTGTATTTTTAAAAATTTCGATATGGGTTAGCACATGTATCCTAAACGTAGTCTTCGAGCCAGTAAAAAGCATTATTTATCGGTTATCCTCGGCCTCGGTCACGCTTTTTGATGATTTTTCTTACAGAAACTTCACTTATTTTTACATTTGATCACAAAATGGCTTAAAAATTGTCTGGATACGAAACACGTTGTCCAAAATTTTATACAGAGTTTGGACAGTGGCATATAGTCCAGGATATTAAATAATCTTTTATTATATATAACATATCTGCGACATTTGAGTTCAGACGAAAACTTCGTTTAAACGCTATCATGCTCAGAAACGCATATTGACTCATCGTAAAAACACCAAAAACTGACTTTGGGAATCTGAACAAGTAATATAAAAAAAATTAAGTCAATTCCTACTTTTTAATCATAAATATATAAAATAAACCCGTGCAGCATTCATGTCCCACGTTATCTTTATTGAACATTATTTTATAATCATCGTTGCGGTATTTTATTTCTGTGGCATCACTCATTTGAGATAAATCTTTCATTTCATTTATGAAAACAATGGGAGGAATTTTTTTCTCCCATTTAAAACTAAAATTAATGAATTAAATTTAATGAATGAATTAATATTTGAAAAAACTGTATTAACATAGTGTCCTCCACTACAAGTTTAAAAAAATGTATTTGAACTTGAGTGGATGAATAGAAAATATTTTATTAAAGATTGGAAATTTGAACAAGATATATATAGAGAGAGTGTGAGCTAATAGTAGGAATTTAATTTTAAAAAATCCCGACTCACACACATAAATACGCACATACATAGAAATAGGAAACACGGATTCAAAGGACCTCAAAAAGTAAAAAAATAAATTTCATAGTCTTTTTATTTTCTTGTGATTACAAAATTTTCCTTACACTATACGTATCCGTAAAGTAAAAATGCAATAATTTTAACGACCAACAGATAATTTTAACGACCAACAGATAAAGAAACTTTAATTAATTTAATTTAAATTTAATTTTTTAATTACTTTTTTCTGCGATTCAAAATGAAAAACAAGATTCATAATCAAGTTTGCCCTATGGCTGATTACAGGCCTTAATGATAGAGGCTATGAGCGTCCCCCCACCTTTTTTCTCAGGACTACACTACTGAGTAAAATTAATTTTTGCAAATTTAAGCAATCAAAATGCCAATTGTTGATACATCTAGTTACTTTATATAACCTTATGAGTTATAATCTGTATGACTAACAATTTAATATTTTAATTTGAAAAACACAAAACAAGGAACAGAGGACAATAAATGTTTAACATAATACTATGTCATTTTATGGGAATGTGGATATATTTTTTACACTTTCCGACGAAATTATTTTTTTTATGATTTCGACCCATCTCTGTGTCTGTATGACAGACAATATGCCAGAAGGTCTGCCAGTGCTCTAAATTTTGTAAATGTACTTTGGATTGCCACAATTTTTTATCAAGGCCTTTTACAGCATGTTCCCAATTGAAAATCAAATGTATAGCATACGTAATATATAATTTCGTTTACAAGGACTCTCAAAATAATTCGGATATGTTATGGTCTGTGGTCGTTAATTTTTTCAAATGAATTTCGATGTTGTTACAATGCTTCAAACATTGTGAAGTCCATATGCACTACAACATGCTTTTTATAGAAATTCGTGTGCATAGATTTTATTGTTCATTACAGAGACGCATAAAAAATTCGATTGCATTATTGCATGTAGGCAGTAATTGTTTGAAATGTGGTTTTGCGATGCAGTATTATTTCTAACATAATGAAATTAATATACATTAATGACGTGCGCGATGACATATCCTTATAGAAAATAGTGTGTATAGCATTTATTCTTCATTTATATATAGGAACACAATAGGAACACAATAGGAACACACACGAAGGAATTCGATTGTATCAGGTAGCAATTGTTTGAATTGAGTTCTTGCGATGCCGTACTATATATATCATAACAAAATTGATATACGTCAGTGGGGTGCACGATACTATATATTTCTATAGAAAATCGTACATCTAACATTTTGTGTTCTTTTACAGAACAGTACAAAGAATTCAAGTTTAATATCTTCTACGAATGGAAATTGCTGAAAGTTCGTTTTTAATTGTTTTACACTTTTTAAGCAGAACAAAACTTTAATTTTCTAGTAAAGCTGAAGATTAGGGGCCTCAACATCAGTTCTATTTTTCATTAATTAATCTCGCTTCGCATAATATTTAACACTCTACAATCTGCAATTTAATTTTTTTAATTTCTATATATATTTATAAGCTTAAAAGATTTCTCAAAGCTTATTAAAACTTGAAAAATGTCACATTAAACATGGTTTTTATGCAATGATATTCTGATGAATTGCTTATTCTTGAAATATTTTAAAATGAAAAGCACATTTCTTCTGTGGGGATCTACTCACCTGCCCTCTCCGTCGTTATTTTTTTAATTATATGTTATCAGTTTCCAGGAATTTGGGATTCGACTATATGTATGGATGCGTTTTAATACTCTAATTTTTTTTAGATTAATAATCTCCTTATACGAGAGATTTTGTCCTATTTTAAACGAGTGATAAATTTTCAACCACGAAACATCCACATCTGTTTCAGAAATTGAATAAAATCAGATGTAAAAAATATACTTATACAAATGTAAACTCTTAATACGAGACTTCAATCCAAATTACACGTCGAACTTTTTTATAATTTTTGTTTGGAGAAACTGTTTTGGTGATCTTTTCGTAGTTATAAGAGAATTCATATCCATATAAATCCACATCTATTTCTAAAGAATACTAAAATCACGGGAAAATAAGCTTTTTTGCAAATAAAATATTGCGGTAAAATAGTGCGATTTACTTGAGTTTTATTATTTTGACAGAGTAAATTGCAGTAAAAAAAATTACATTTTAAAATTCTAAAAAAAAAAAAAAAAAAAAAAGAAAGAAAGAAAGAAAGAAAATGCTTTATATTTCTCGAACAGATACACAAAATTTCACAATAATTTATTATCTTTTAATATCTATCTTTCATGTATTACTTTATTAAACAATTAATTTCTAAATTCTAATAAATGCATTGGCAAACTTTCAAAGTAATTAGATATATTTAAGATCTCGACATATCGAAAATTTACCATCCATAAGTTTACGTTTAAATCAATTATTTAAAAAAGAAAATTATTTTCTGCCATTTCCTTTTCATAAACAATGAGATTTTAAAATCGCCTGAATTGCCATAGAAAAACTTAATAAAATAAAATAAAATTTTCTATATTTTTCGAACGAATGAACCAAATTTAACCAACAACTATACAGCTAATTCTGGGTGCCTCACCAATATACCTAATTAATTAGAAGCTAATCGGATGCTTTTTGCGGCAGTTATCGCGGAACAGACAGACAGACTATCAGACAAACAGAAACCAAAACTTTTCGGGTCTCAACAGTAAGCCTCAATTCACGTTTCGGCAACTATATGATGGGGATATAATATCATTAAATTCATATACAGGCCTGAACAAATAGATATAAATACACTACATTTGGCGGATATGAAAAGAGTTTTCAGTTCGGTTCTGCGTTTTTCGCTGAACTAAATTTTAGTACACTATGATGTATGTATAACAATCTACATACTGTATATAGGTCTACCAAAAAGAATATGAACACGTTATAATCTACGGGCAGCAATTGCGAAAATGTGCTCTCGACTGTGTTATTTATTTTCTAAATTGTTTATGTCTAAATCTCCTTTCATCGTATGAAAAAATGAAATTTCGTGACAATTTTGTCGTAGTGTGTTGGAAAGTGTTGCACAATCTCTGCGTGATGCATGATTTTTAGTACTTGTTTCTGTTAAAAGAAAACTACATCCAAGAGATATATATTTTCTTTTACGCGTTGACTAGGAGTTACAAAGAAAAATTGATACGGTTTAATCTAACGTGACATGGTTGCTACATTTTCTGCGAAAGAATTCACAGTATCAGATAAAAAGTTTATTCTCTTTTCTTCTTTTCGATTTTCGACTCAATTAATCTCCCACACAAAAGGAAAGAAACATAGGGCAATACTAAGTACGGATATTTCAGTTTAATACCTAGGAAAAATATATATTATTAGCCAATTGCAATTGCTCGTAATACAGGGTGTTTTACAAAGGACCCCTAACTTTAAAAATCAATAACACGGAAACGGTGATAGATAGAAACATGAAACCAGTGGTATGTTTATTAAAAAAATCGTAAGAATCTTATACATAAATCTTAAAATTTAGTTTAAAATAGCACCGATAGATGGCGCTGAGAGCGTTAAGAATCCTTCTAAAGAGAGTTCAGAAGCATAGAAAGACTAGCCGTCGAAGATTTCGCCATTGAAATCTGACCGCTATTAGCGTATAGTGAAAATAATTCCGAAAGTGATGTATACCGTGGAGGAACGTGTGTTTATTGTGTTGGAGAACCACCGATTAAATCAGAGTCCTACTGCCACAAGGAGAAGTTTTCAAATGCGAATCTTCAAAACGCCTATTTATCGCAATGCCATCTATCGGTGCTATTTTTAACTAAATTTTGAGATTTATGTATAAGATTCTTACGATTTTTTTAATAAACATACCACTGGTTTCATGTTTCTATCTACCACCATTTCCGGGTTATTGATTTTTAAAGTTAGGGGTCCTTTGTGAAACACCCTGTATGTACAACGTTATATTAATTTTAACTACCATATCATAATTCTTAAAATCCTCCATTATAATTTACTAAACATTCCTTAACTTCAGATACATTTTTTTTATTTGATCAGTACCTGAAATGAAAATTATTTCTGCCTGCTGAAGTCATGCTTAATTACGTCGTATTTAAGATTAGAAACCTTATAGATTAGATAAACTGTCGAGTTAAATTACGCTTTATGCATCTTAATTTTCCTTTTATGTTAATTACTCTTGTGTATCAAAAGATAAGAACTGAAGTATTTCCTCAATTAAATGCTTCACAATACAGAGAGTTTTAATCTTTAGCAGTATCTTTTAATCGTTTAATATGAATTTATTTCCCTTTTATAAGGACTTGTTACTTTTCTTTTTATAATATATCAGTTCAAAAACCAAAAAGTATAAAGTATGAAAAGAAAAGTTTATAAATATTTGTTTAATTAAAGTGTTGTGTTTTCATTAAATTCATAGAAAATACATTTGAAATACATTTATTACGAGGATAAAAAAAAGTTTTAAGGTAGGTGCCCCTGTTACGGCCATGTTACCGATATGGCCATCCCCCTATTATACGTTAGCTAACCAAACAATTCTCTAAATGGCATGTGCATACCTTGAAGAAGCATTATAGTGTATCATGTAATCACTTGCCATTCAGCTAGGTTGTGGAATTTGACGTCAATTTCCTGTTTTATGTTTTTGGAGTGATCGCTTCTTGTTTTTATCTGATAAGTCTCCTTTTTTACGCACGTTTTTAAAAGAATTTTTTTATGAATACCATCCTACTCTGTTCAGTTTCTAATGCTCTATCAATTGCTGCTGTCGTTGATGGTGTATATTTTACGAGTTGTTCAAAATCAAATGATTTTCGTGAAAGCTGACTTGCTCCTGATATAGCCATCCAAGTGGCCATATCAAGCGCACCATGCAAGCCCAGGATAAAGACATTTTTATTTGTTCCAATTGCGATAAGTAATTTGTTTTAACAAATTTTTTAAACTCTAAAAAGATTTCACATTTTTTCTAAATAAAAACTTAAATTGTAATGCCAATTTTGTAAACAACTTCATTTTTGATGAAATATCCTGTTTCAAATCAACTTTTCTATGACAAAAATAACTATTGAGTATCCTGTTTATTTATTTTGCACCAAAATTATATAATTTAACAGAACAGCATTTTTAAATTGAAGAAAATCATGATTTGTGAAACATGGAACAATGGTGGCCATATCTTGCGCACATGTTCCTGATTATGGCCACTTAATAGACTTTTGGAATTCCGTTTTTTTGGACTAGTAAAACTATTTTCATGGGGGATGCAATAATTTTTTTTATAAAACTCCATTAACCTGAGAACGTTAAAAATAAATAAACAGGTTTTGATTTATCAGGGGCACCCACCTTTTTAGATGTTGCCTATTATTTAGAGATATTTAGTTACACTACTTATATACTATTACTATTGCATACTATTAGAAGGGAAAAAGTATGCAGTAACATTTCAGTAATTACAATCTCTATTTAGATCTCTCTTTAAAATTCTTGATGCAGGTCTTACAAATACAATGCACTTTGAAGGAGTAGGTAGAAATTTCTGCTAAAAGGAATTTTTCCAATTCTTCACAATTCTATATTAGCAGGTTTTAATATAACTATATATTATTCAATAAGTGCCTGAGATAAAAATTATTGCCTGCTAAATAAATCCTGCTTAATTACGTCGCATTTAAGATTTAGTACTTTGCAGGGCTTTTGAAATTCCCCTTTACGCCCATCTTAATTTTACTTTTATGTTAATTTCTCTAAGGTATCTAAGGATATGAACGAACTGAAGCGATTTCCTAATTAAAATGCTTAACCGTACAAAGTGTACTTTCGACTCTTACATTTTAATCTCCTTCATATTTGTTTTATATGCTTTATTTTTCTCGTTTAAGGAGTTACATACGTTTTCGGCGGTAAAAAATTGACATATTTTGGAATTTTTTTTTAGGAAGGGCGTAAAATTAATTGAAAAGCTAATAATTCTGCGTTGTTTTTCATTGCTTCAAGTATTTAAAAATATTTGTTTTGTTAAATTGGGTCACATATTACGTCGGAACTTGCAGCCAAGTTGACTTGTACAAAAACATACGGACACGATGGGCAGTATCCTACCTTCCTGTAGGAACAAAAAAATATTAAAATCTCAGTTTCTTCTGGTAAAATAAGGTTGTAACAAAGGGCCACCGGCTCAAATGTTTGAATTTTGTAAAAGAAGAAAATTGAGCTATTATGGAAAACATTTTTAACTTTCGTCTAAAATTTTGACTTTTAAACTTATTGGGAAAATTTAAAAAAAATAATTTTTTTTAAAATGGCCCGGTGACCCTTAGACAATTTAATTATGCGTAGATAAGCGGAATTATTTGAGCGGAAAAAGAGAAAAAAAGTTACACTATTTTTCAGTAATTCCTATCTCAAGTTTGATCCCGCTTTTATAGTTACATTTGTCGACAAATTAAGGGTGTTGGTCACTGGGATCTCGAATTCCCCTGGTTAATGCTATCTTTGTGAGATATCTGCCCCCAAATGTGTCAGCTGAAATCACATTATTTTAGACTTGTGAGTTATTGGAACTGCAAGAAAGCCAAGAGCATTTTAAAAAATGAAGAACGATTCAAGTTTCCCAGTAAGTTATTACAGCAACAAAACAGCTTTGATGACTACAGAAATCTTTTCTGATTGGTTTAAAAGAAAGTTTGTTCCTGCAGTAAGAAAACATTTGGAACATGTTAGTCTTCCTCTAAAAGCTGTTCTTCTGCTGGACCTAGTCCCCGAGCCGAAGAAATTTTTAAATCGGAAGATGGGAATATCTTTGCGAGATATCTGCCCCCAAATGTGTCAGCTGAAATCCAATATATGGATCATGGTGTTATTCGAAACCTTAAGACAATATACCGTAGAAATTTGCTCCTTAAGTTGGCAGAGGAAGGATACGATAATTTGCTTTCTTTTTGGACAAATCTCACAGTTTTGATGTAATTTATTATGTTGATGCTGCATGGAAATTAGTAAAAAACAACACGGTTAACAAATCATGGAAGGCAATTTTATTGGATGAAAGATATGAGAAATTTCTACTGAGTTGCAGAGAAAAATCTTAGAAGATTTGATAAAGTTAAATTGTTCTGAAAATGTGGACGAAGAAGCAGCGCAATGGATTAACGAAGATTCGAAATGTTACGAAGCTGTAAGTAACGATGATATTGTGTCGTGTGTTGCTTGTGGTTCAGAAGAAACAAGAAATTTCGAAGAATGTCCTGAAAATGATTAAGAAAATCTTGTAACTCATCAAAAGATAAGTCACGATGACGCATCAGTACACACTGAGACGTTACTTAATTACTTGGAGCAAGAAGATGAAAAGCACACCTGCTGAAAAAATTAAATTTGCGGAGTAAAACTCGTCAAAGAGTAAATGAGAAACGAAAACAGACTTCTATCATTTCATTCCTCACAAAACAGTGAGGTAAACTACAGGGTTATTAAAGTTATTAAAGTTAAGTATTAAGTATAAGGTAAGTATATGTTAAGTATAAGTTAAGGTAGGTATAAGGTAAGTATAAGGTAGTTAAGTATAAGGTAATTAAAGTTAAGTATTTTCCGCCAATTTATGCGGCAACCCTAGTGGCGCGGCATCATATTGTGGAAGGCTGAGACGTGATAATTCAAAATATCGAATACATAAGTGAAAGCAATGTGCATATTGTGGTTCTTCGAAACATAATCCCTCACCAGTACACAGAATCGCTTCAGGAGTACTATTCTATTTTATTATATAGTACTAATTCTATTTTATTATATAGCACTAATTGTAAATCTAAATAACATTAAAATTTATGATCATTCTCTTTTTTTTGTATTAATTAAATTATTAATGTCCTACTGTATAATAATTAGACATTTTCTATGCTTTTTCCAAAATTTTTCATCAAAATTTGCACAATTTCGATTATGCGAGATATTTGCTTATCCGGAACGAGGCACTTCCCGATCATCCCGGTTAATCGAGAGTCTGCTGTATTTTATGTGTTAAAAGCTAACGAGCTACGAGTAACATTTCAATACTTGAAATTAAATTAAGTATAGGTTTTAGAAGAATTTTGCAAAATAAAAAAGGGAGAGACATATTTTAAGAAGAGTACACACAAAAAAAAGAAGTTAAAAATAATATTTGATCAAAATGACTGAGATCAAAATTATTTTCTCATAAAGCAATCATGCTTAGTTACTATTTATTTACGATTCTGTATCTTGTAGAACAAAGCTAGTTTGTTACATTATTATTATAATATTTTAACAAGATTAAATATAAAGTTGTGGCAGACCCTTCGGGCTCGTCTGCAAAGTAGTCATAAGACAGAAATTAACAATAAAATGCAATTTATTTAAAATCACTAGTAAAGGACTTTGTAAGTGGAGCAAGGCAGTTAAATTAGCAATGACCAAATTATAAGCTCGAGCACTACAATAATGCGAAAGGAATGCTAACCCCAAGAAATTCTCTAATACTAACACCAGCGTAAAATAAAATGGCTACGTAGCTTATATTCCGAAACCCAAAAAAGGTTCACCTCAGCTCGCTAGAAAATGTAACTAGTAACTCTTAAATAGCACTGTACACAGTTGGAAAATATGGCAATGTGACTAACTGAAGGGAACCCTTTGGATTCCAATGTACTTTTATTTGAAGTATTAAATTCAATACCTTTGTCGTGTAGGCAAACTCTCAGCTGAAGAATCTTATCCCAAAGTCAAAATGAAACGTCATTGACTATCGGCACGTGGACGGACGGCTCGAACTCGTTACAAGCTCAAATGAAGTCTTTATTTTCCACAAGGGACAAGATCCGACAAAAACCCCTGGAACTAATTTCTACCACTGATTCCTTTCCTAACTTCTACCTTTATACCAACCTGATGACCACAGAAACCTAATTAACATATCATCCCTCGAAATAACCGTGAAAATAAGATTCCTGCAAATTCAAACAAACTTCGCGACAATAAAAGAAATGACAGAATAAGTGGCTCGTTAATGCGCAAATGTTACAATCAAGATAAGTTCACACACAAAATTCAACAATCCATTTTATTTTAAATTACCTTCATAAGAAAGTAGCTAATCACTTCTGCTACAACATATAATTGCATTAAGTGTTATTTTTCAACTTATTAGCACATTATTTCTTTTCAAATTCCACTCATTTAACGTACAAAAATAAATTAATTAATTAAATAATAAATAAATAAATAAATACTGACCGAGATCAAACCTATTGCACTTAGAAGAAGTGATATTTAATTATGAAGCAGTTAAGATTAGAAATTTTACAGAGCCTTGGCTGGTTAAGTTACACTTTACACATTTTTACTTTTGTATTGATTTTTATAAAATAAAAGTTCCCAACTTGTGCTTCACAGGATCTTAACCCCTTGGGGACGAGCGACACGTATACGTGCCGTATAAGATGCTCAGAATCTTCGATTATTCCCACCAGTTATTTTTTATTGTAAGTTTTGAATTACTTAATCATAGCATTTCTGCGATTCAATTACTCGAAAATTTCTGTTTTGAAAAATCGGTGGTGAAAGATTAAAAATTCTGTAAAGGACGCTCGTCGCGAAGGGGTTAAGGGCTCTGCCTGCATTTGTAAGAGGCTTTTAGAAAAATAAATAAATAATTTAATTTAATGGACAATAAAAGAAAAAATGGAATTAAAATAAGAAAAAAATATTTTAAATGAAATTCTGTAACTTGAACTTCGTGCCTTCTCTAATAGACGACGCTTGACCAATTCTATGCCACTAGCATTAAAAATGATTCTATCGCGAGAGCTAGACCCAGATTCGTTTGACCAAGGTTTTCCATTGCTAAAGAGAATATGATTGATAACTTTAAATAGACAGTGAATCTTTTCGACAAAAAGAAATATATATATATATATACAAAGCAATTTAAACTTAATCGAATGCGAACTCCTCATAAATTTCACACAGAGAATTAAAAAGGAAGTTTCAAAACCGAATTGTACCAGAGTTTTATCTATATTTATAAGATGAATTCAATATCTTGTCTGATAAATTGAAATTAATATTACTGACTTTCTTAATTATACACAGGGTATCCATAAATTATTGTCGGGGTTTCCATACACTCATAACTTTCGATTTAAGAACACGGCGAAAAATATTTAGTCAACCGTAAAGTTCTGCGGTTTTTCAAAGACAAGCACGGTTTCGTCCAGTTATTTTGCTACTGCTGATAAGGAATGACTTTGAATGACCCAGATATGTACATTCGGTCTTTTCTGCTTTCATTGCATAATTCTTGCTTAGACTGTTACATAATTTTTGTTTCAATGCAGTGCTAATGATAGAGAAACAAAAAAAAATCATTTTCGTCAATTATGCTCTTTTATTTCAAGAAAGGTAAATATGCTAGTCAGACTGCTCGTAAAATTTGCGCTGTGTATGGACAAAGTTCTTTTCAGATGACACAGTTCGAAGATGGTTTATAAAGTTTAAGCGCGGAAATTTCGGCCTGGAAGTAATTCCTCTTTGAACGACCATTGTCTGTAATGGAGGACCCCTTAAAAGAAGCTCCACGTTCCACAGTTCAGTAGCTATCACACAGACTAAATATTCCAAAAAGTAGAGTGTATGACCATTTGATAGCTTCTTTTAAGAGGTCCTCCTTTACAGATGATGATGGCGTCCCGAGTGGCCATCATCTTCGAGGCTGAAATTTCCGCGCTTAAACTTCTCAGACCTCCTTCTAACTTTGCCATCTGAAATAGTACTTTGTCCATATACAGCACAGCCCCACCAGTGGCTGAGAGGTTGTGCTCTGGAAGCTGGTAGACGGGAGGTGCTGGGTTCAATCCCAATCGCGCCCGTCGGCCTAATCGTTCGGAGTTTTCGTGGTTTTCTTCGAGCCGTGGATTTATCCATGCGTAAATACGGGTTAGGTTCCCTTAGAAAGACCCCCACGAAGGGCATTCCCCCCGGGCCTATATCCCATGTGTAGATAATCGGCCGTCAAAAATCAACCCAACTCAACCCAACCATATACAGCACAAATTTGACGAGCAGTCTGACTAGCAGTTTTATTGTTCTTGAAATAAAAGAGCATAATTGACGAAAATGAATTTTTGATTCATAGCACTGCATTGAAATGAAAAATATGCCACAACCCAAACAAGAATTATGCAGAAAAGACCTAATTTAGATATCTGGGTCATTCGAAGTCACTCCTTATCAGCAGTAACAAAATAACTAGACAAAACTGCACTTCACTTTTTAAAAAACCGCAGAACTTTCCGGATGACCCAATATTATTAAATATTCGTAAATTACAGCTCAAAAAGTTTTTACAATAACGCAATTAAAGTTAAATATCATCCGCCAATTTATGCAGCAACCCTAGCGGGGCGTCGCATTGTTGAATGCTAAGACGTGAGATTTCAAAATCTTGAATGCATATGAGAAAACAATGTGCGTAATGTGGTTTTTCGAAACATAATCCCTCACCACTGCACAGAATCGCTTCAGGAGTACGTACAAGATTGAATCTTTTGATAAATTTCATAAAATTTTAATATTAATTTTTATTTGATTATAATCGTTATTTGATTAATAATGTTTTGAGTTGTAATTTTTCGCAAATGTAACTTTAATTGTGTTATTAAAAAAACTTTATGGGTTATACTTTATGAATATGTAATAACATTTTTTTTCCTATTCTTAAATCAAAAGTTATGAAGTAAAGAATCTCCGACAATAATTTATGGACATACCCTGTATTTCTATGAAGAGGAAATCTCCACTTTAGCAGAAACCAAAACAAAATGCAGAAGATCTTTTAATTCAGAACAAAATTAACCTGCAACAATCATCAGTTGAATCTTTTAGTATAAGAAATTTCTTAAAAAATTGGATTTCAGGTGTTTCATTAAATGTTTGCAAGTAATTTCATGGGCTGTTGGTGTTGTTCTCGCCAACATTATAAAATATTTTCTAGCGACAACGATTGGATTTATTTTTCTTTGGAAAAACTTTTATGATTGGTCAAGATTAGACATTATGCTGTGAGTTCTGACAGTTAAGGATATATTATGAGAAAATTTAAAAATTTAAATTCATTAAATGGATATTGCGCATTTGTTTAGATAGTTCTTTGCTTGAAAAATTGTTTAAAAACGGCTTCGATCCGTTGTTAAATTTGAACGAAAATTAATACAGTTTTTGTCACAGTGGCCTATAACATATTTTCCCTATGGGAACTCAATCCAAAATATCCTTTGAACGGTATCGTGTGCACTTAGATACACATATAATATCGTAAAAACACTAAAAATTAATTGTGGCGCCTGAAAACGTTAGACAGTTCAATTATACACGCATACATACACCTATATTACAAAAAGGATAAAATAAGAAAGCGGTACTACAAATACTCAATACTTCTTTAACTTCGAATAAACAATAACTGCAATGTTTTATGTATGGTTTAAAAAAAAATTATACTATTTATGCATATAAACCTTTAAATGAAGTATACTGCATCCGTAACACATACAAGTATGATAGTATTTATGAAACAAATTTGCATCGTTCTTGCAGTATCTTGTTAAGATATGACATTATATTCAAGTGTTGGATAAAATTTATTATGTAAATTATCTAGGTGCACGGATGGAATATACTTCCTTTAACTGATTATATGCGTAAACAACATCACTGATTACCTTTCTTTTTCTGTTTTACTGTTTTTTATAAGATCATAAGAAAAGTGTCAGAAACTTTGAATTTTATTAGAAAGATGTGAACGGTATTCGTTTTTGCAGACGTCTGAGTATACGTGTCTACAAGTATACAATGCGTAAACATATTTTTAGAAAATTTGTCTACATTTAAATATTTGTGTGTAAGTATATTCATGAAGCGTGTTACTAATCCATTTAATTTTGCCTTTATTTATGTTTGAGATATTACTTAAGATAATGCCAAATATTAAGTTGCTGTAAATAGTACATTTGATTGAGAAAACGCCTCAGCTCTTATCTTTTTATACTCAAGAGAAATTAACATAAAAGTAAAATTAAAAATGCTTATAGTGTAATTTAACCAATCAGCTTATCTGCTGTGCAAGCCATCGAATTTCAACTGCGAAGTAATTAAGCATGACTTCTTCAAGGGGCAATCATTTTGATTTCACGCATTGATTAGTACGTTAAAAAAAGGTACAAGGATAAGAAGTTTAGTACTTTTTTTGTTCAAGATTACATAAATTTTTTTAAAGCCATATTAATAAAAAAATGACTTTTAAAGACCTTGAATCGTTAACAGGACATTAAATATCTAAAATGTGATTAATGTTATATATTTAAATTAAGTTTGAAACACTATCGCTGCATTTTGATGTTTTTGATAAATGCATAAAATAGTTATCTTTCTCATATTATACAAAAGATTCTTTTTTTCAGCTTTCATCTTGAAAATATGCGGTATTTTTGACTGTTAAGTTTTTAAATAATTTATAATATAAATTGATATGATACTAAAATTGTTTTGAAAAGAGAAAATTGAATTAAATATATAACATCCTTGAAAAAGGTCTTTTAAAAGACAATGCGTAAAGTCAAATTGCATTTTTGGGCGAAGCGTTTAATTAAATGAAAAGTACACAAGTATACAAGTATATAATGTTCTTATTCCTATTATTTGATACTCTAGAGCAGTAGTTTCCCAACCTGTTTGACTTGCACTTGCAGAGCCTTTTTTAGGATAATTTTTGTTATGGCGGAGTCCTTTATGCCTACTGTACCCAATGTTGTAAAAGATAAAGCTGTGTATAATATTGTTGCAGAGCTGAGAAAGAGGTGAAAGATGGTAACCTGGTAGACCGAGACTCTTTCGGTATAACATGAAGGTAATTTAAAAATTAAAAAAAAAATAACATAACCTCTCTAATGCGTAAATGTAATTTTTACCTGTAAACAATTGAAAGCAAGTTATATTGAAATATATGTGATGTATGTACGTAAACATATAATTTAGAATGATGCACGTACATGCGGAGTAATACATAAATAAAAAGAAAAGTGCCCAGTTATTATTGATGGCATTGAGCTCCACAGGCTATTAACAGTAATTATATATTATACTCTTATTTCAAAGAATAATGTCCCTCGAAAAATAGAGAGACCGACAATAAATTAAGGGGGAATTAAACCCCCACCCGTCCCCCTCTTTATACTTAACCAATGAACCCCCAAAACTAATCAGATAAGCGCCTTATCACAATAAACCTATACAAAATTTGAAGCAAATCGGCTAATTCTGTCTGAAAAACCCATTTATCTAAATTAAGGGGGGATTAGCCCCCGTCCCCCCTTTATACTTAGCCAATGAACCGACAAAACTAATCAGGGAAGAACTTTATCACAATGAGCCTATAAACAAAAATTGAAGCACGCAAGATGCACGCATGATAAATCTGGCTGAAAAACCCATTTATCTAAATTAAGGGGGGATTAGCCCCCCGTTCTCCACTTAAGCAATGAACTAACAAAACAAATCAGGGAAGAGTTTTATCACAATGAGCCTATAAATAAAATTTGAAGCACATCGGATAATTCTGTCTGAAAAACTCATTTATCTAAATTAAGGGGGATTAGCTCCCTTTTCCCCCCTTTATACTTAACCAATGAACCAACAAAACTAATCGGGGAAGAGCTTTATCACAATGAGCGTATAAACAAAATTTGAAGCACATCGGATAATTCTGTCTTAAAAACCCATTTATCTAAATTAAGGGGAGGTTAGCCCCCCCCCGTTCCCCCCTTTATATTTAACCAATGAACCAACAGCCCCGCTTTCCCCCCTTTATACGTAACCAATGAATCCAGAAAACTAATCAGGGAAGCACCTTATCCCAATGAGCCTATAAACAAAATTTTAAACAAAACGGATATTTCCATCAAGAGTTATCGCGTTACGTACATACGTACATACATACATACAGAACGGGCGGGCACATTATCTCTCAGGCTTTGATAGCCTGTGAGCTAAAAAGCATAAATGTATATATTATAAATTAAAAATTTTCATTAATATTAAGCATTATTAATCTTAAGCATAAATTCTATGCAAAAGAGTAGTTTTTATCTAAAAAAATTCTTATTTATTTTATTTCTTTTGAAGTAAATTTTAAATAATAATTAAAAATTTCATTTTACGGATAATTACAGTCGAACTCAGTTAATACGAGAAGCAAGAGAAATATGAAATTTATCTATTAACCGTTTTTCTTAATACCCATGAAGATAATAAACAATCTTAAAAACATACACATTATTAATTAATTACTATTGTTAATTTCTCTCATTATCTCAAAGTAAAAATATATTTAATATCGAAAGTTAACATAAAGTGTTTAGTTTTTCCTAAGTGAGGATAATTTTCTTTAGGCGAATCTTTTTTTTTAGACAAAATCACAGTACTGACGAAAAAGCCTCTAAAGAAGTACATATTCTAAAGGACATGAATTACGTACAGTAACGTAAAAACTGGATTGACATTGTAATAGTCACTGTAACTTTGAAGATTTAGATTTTACATATCCTCTTCATCTTAACTGTGTAATATGATGCATTAAAAGACTGGTTAAATTGGCTCAGAGTTTGGAGTTAAAGAAAGAAACAATAAAGGTTTTCTTCTATGTTCTACTTTCCATGACTCAGTTATAAATGTTACGGTTGGTTTCAACCAATTTTTTTTTTAATCTACATTAATTATTTAAATCACTTTCTCTACATTTATTTAAAAGCACTCTTTTTTCTTCTGTTTCTAATAAAAATTTAAATAAATAAAAGTAATTGTAATAATAATAATAAAATCAGTTTTTATTTTTTCTTCTTTCTTTTTCTTTTTGCAAAGTAAATTCAACGTTTATAGTCTAGCTTTGCTTCCTGTTTTCAAATACGAAAGATAAATAGCAGGGAGGGAGGTTTCTCAGTAAAAGACCACACATAGTGTATTGGGCAGTCGTGTACGTTTTCTCCCATACCCTTGAATCATGTGTTGTAGTCACCTAGTCTAGTTTTGGTTAAAAGAAAGACCGTCCGCCCTGTATAGGAATTACGTTATCTTATGAGTGTACTATATACGCAATTAGGCTTTGTAAGCTTACGACAGGCTTCAAATGGGCTCTTCTATCAGGCGGATAGCTGGCGCCCAGGTCAACAGAGGCTCACAGGACCCCCTTCAGCACACGCCATGGGGGCGAAACAGGGCTGCCTTCCCCCATGAAACGGCTAGCAGAGTGGAGCGACAGGCTGGTGCCTTCAAGGAGAATCCATTTTCCCTTTTGTTTCCATTCCCGTACCCCCTTTGACAGAGTGGTTCCGGCCAGTTTTTGTGAGCAGCGCGGGAGAGAGAATGTTTACGAATTATCACTTGGCTCGTAAACGGACTTGCTGCTTGGTGCTTCGTTGAAACACTCATTACTTGGTTCGTAAATTTAGTAGGTGTTGCATAGCGGCGCTCGAAATGATGTATTCTGTGTTACTGAGTTGAAGTAACATTAGCAGAGACATGGTAAAGGTCTAGAGCCATGAATACTCGAGTTTGTGATCGGCATTTTGCTTAAATAGAATGATCGTTGTCTTAGAATAGAGATGAGTCTCTTACCAGGACCACTGCTAATACCCTATAGTCTCCAGTGTGAAGGGCGAAGGAAATATTGTTAAAAGTTGAGAAAATTAATAGTCCTGCTCCAAAAATCAGACTTCAAAAGTCCTCATCATGAGACTATTCTGTCCTTATTAAGACGAGGGATTCCAAGTATTGTCCGTTATTAGAAGGCAACTAAATGTACGGAGGCTACCCAACCCGTTGAAATTAAGTGGCTTATCATCTCCTATTATAGTGTAAGCCAAGAACGAAAAGAAACCTGTCAGCTCGCCTGCTGGTATATATTAATAGTTTTTCTCTCAAAACAAAGAGAAAAAAAAAATATGTTATGCAATCGGCTGCAACATTAAAAGAGGAAAGGGAGGTATAATAAAAACCTGCCCACTGATTCAACCATTGAATTCTTCATACCCTGTAAGTAAAATTTACATAGTTTTTATTTACATGTCTCGCTGATGAGGGAATATATATATATATATTTGTGTGATTTAGAGTTGGAGAGTAAGATGTAAAATAAGCAAAAATAATTTGTAAATTCATATATATATACATTAATATTATAATATGTTAAGCATTACAATGCGTATTTGAAAGGTAATTAATGACTTATCTCAGAAAAGTTGATCATCCTTTAATTTATGTTGTTATGTTAATCTTGAGAATTTTAATATTTGATTTAAAGACATTTAATAATCAATATTAACCAACTTTTATCTGGTGTTGTTATAGTAAATTTTTTTTGGGAATTACATTGCTTTTTATAAATTTCAAGTATTCAAATAAAGATTGTTTTTTTTTGTTCATTCTTAAATATGGTATGTTCTTCTTTATATGATCTTTAATTAGTATTCTTATATCTACAGTAATCCTACAAGAAAGGCTTAACCTCTCAATTACTGTGAGTAAGGTTATGAAGGCTATGATCTTACTAAATTAATATTTTTTTTTATTTCTTAAATTTTAAATTCATAGTAATAATTTATTTGAAAATTAATTGAGGTTTACGCAAGGTTATTAGATGTAATCATTGTTCCTATCTCAGTAATGGATATACTGATAATTGATGCTAAAGTAAAATTAAGTCTAATTGATTAATTTAATTTTTAATTATCCTTTCTTTGAAGTATTATTCAAAACAAACAACAAAATGGTTGTTTTTTAACAGAGTAAAAAAAAAAAAAAAAAAAAAAAAAAAAAAAAAAAAAAGTTTTCAGTTATTTTATACCACTATACGATTCTTGGCTAACCGATCTGATCTTGTTCAGAATCTCCATTGTTGTTCTAAAATTTTAGTACATCATCATATCCCTATTCTATTAACGGATTTAACTCTTTCTCCTTTTGGTCCTCATATTGGAGGAATTTCAGGTTGTCTGCATTTTTCCAAATTAGATGATGATTACACTTTTGTTAATTTAATGTGTATGGAGATTTGAGCTTGATCGGGTTGGAGTGGAGTTGGGTGTTCTTTATGCAATCCAGTATGCTACTTGATTTAGAAATCTGTTGCCCCTTACTACATTTAATACTGTCTTAAAATAATGAGTTCAAAATTATCATTGTTGTATTAACCTGTGCGGATTCTTAAGTTTTGATATTTTGTTTAGTTTAATATAATTTGCTCCCTTTTCCATGGCAACAGATTTCAGTGGAGCTAATCAGGGTATACTTATTTTTTTTTAAATATTTAATTGTCAAGTGAAGATTGAGTAATAATTGTGCTTTTTTAAGTTTAAGTAAGTTGTGTTTTAGAAAGAACCCCAAAGCCCACAACAAATGGAGCCGTAACAATTCGGTCTCTGGGTTATTGATTTTTTTTTACTTGTATGTATTTATGTATCAAAGAGCAACTGGGTGTTTTTGCAATTAAAATTTTATTTATATGTTCAAGTGTAAAAAGAGGTCTAGGCTCTCTCTCTGTGCTAGTAAGCGACAATTCCCAGTCAAAATTATGTCTTGTGAGCATAACCTTTTCTTATTTACAAAAAGCATAGTCCTGTACTTAAGTTTTATGTATTTATAAGGTTTTCCTTTCCCCTCTCTTTTTCTCATTTTTAAGTTGTTCCCCCCCCTTTTTTCATTTTTTTTTGGTTTGTTTGTCATTTTCTAACTCTAACTATGGCTGATAAGCACTCGGAAGCAATTGCCACTATTCAGCGAAAAAATGCTTTAGTGGATAATTTGTCTAATATTCCCCCATTCAATGGAGAGGCCAGCTCAGTCTGCTTCTCAGATTTTTCTGAGAAATTTGAGAGTTTTTCAAAATTATTCGACTGGACTGAGGAGGAAAAGAAGTTTGTTTTACTTGCTAGACTTTCAGGAGCTGCTTCTAGGCGAATAAAAATTCACAAAGCAAAAACATCTGATGAGCTATTAAAAATCTTAAAAGAGAGTTATACTTCACAGACCACACCAGATGTTGCACTCAGTCACTTTCTAAATTTTAAACAGCCACCCAATATGAGTGTTCAGGAGTTTTATGACAAGGCATATGATATGTCATTAAGAGCCCTTGTAATTGAAGGTATCCAGGGTGAAGTAGTCGATAAAAGCCGAACGGCTCTACTACACTCCATGCTGTTGAGCAATCTTACACCAGAAGTGCGAAAGGGGGTAATTGCGAGAAATCCACAATCCCCAGAAGAAGTTCTCAAAATTGCACTTCTGGAAGAAAAAGCTTATAGAAGCATTAACCCTTTTTACAACCACCGCGAGGAAATTCTCAACCCTAATTTGACCCAAAACCTACCCTGTGCTGCAGTTTTTCAGCAAGATAGATCACAAAAGAAGGAGATAGACCAACTAAAATCTCAAATTGATGTTTTAGCAGCTAAGATAGACAGTTTAGTAGATCTTAGGGCTAGGGATATGCAGGAAAAAACCCAGGAAGTAAGACCCGTAACCTGCTATAGGTGTTCCGTACAAGGCCACTATGCCAGAGATTGTCCACTAAATTTTGTAGACTATAATTTTAGAAGGGGAGGTGGTCAAAATTTCAGGAGCCGTGGGCAAAATTATAGAAACAGAGGTGAAAATCCTAGAGGGAACCACAATCAGCGAGGCGGATATAGGGGAAGAAGAGGTGGTTATTACCAAAACAATAGGAGCACAGCTGCGAACAGAAATGAAGTGCAGGCGGTAAATAACACCCCAGTAGCTAACAATGAAAGTGAGGCTTTAAACTATTAGTGGCCGGATCAAATGTGGTCAAGTCGATCCCCAACAGGCCCCTGGACCCCCCAACTGTGTATAGTATGTTTCAGCCCCAATCATATACATTACCAACTGCAAGAATTTACATAAATAAAGTTTGCCTGAATGCATTATGTGACACTGGTTCTGCAATTAATCTCCTGAGTGGTACGGATTGTAACTATTTAGAGAATTTTGAAACGGAGAATTGCAATATCCCCATTATGACTGTCACCGGTGAGAAAGTTCACCTAAATAAGAAAGTATTTTTAAAATTTGTTTTTGATAATGTTCAATGTCAAGCTGAATTCTATGTAGTGGAAGGTAAATTAGCAGAGGAATTTAATATGATTTTGGGAATGCCATTTCTGAAAGAGTACCGGGCAAGTATAAATTGTGATACAAATGCTGTCGCTCTTAAAGTGCCAGCTGCAGGCCAATGTAAACAAAGCGTAGAAACCCCAAGTAATACTTCAGGGTCTAATACTTGTCTTGCTACTAATTCTGTAAATATTTCTAACTCTGTATATAGTGTAAATTCTAATAATAATTGTATAAATAATGATTGTGTTAAAAATAATTCTGTAAATATAAAATGTGTCAACAAAGTAGGGGAGAATTCAAAAAGTAGTAATGCCAATAGCCCTCCTGAAAATTGTGCATGTGAGAAAGTTCATGACTCAGTTAATATTGAAAATGGGAATCATAGTAGTGAAAATATGGTAGTTCAGGACCCGCAGTTGAGTAATATGGGAAAAGATGTTGAGATAGTCATTCAAACTGAGTCAGATAAGGAAGTTGAAAGTGTTGCGCAGAACTTTTGCATGCAAACAACATCAGGCGGTAGCTCTGAGGGTAATAACACTGAAAATTTTTCAAGTATTCAAAGTGTCGACAACATTCTTTCAGCAGCGAGTCAGGTAACTCAGGGTAATTTAGCTGAAGAGACTACTGAAATTTGTAATATTGATGAAAGTGAAGATTTGGTAAGTATAGAGGATAAGGTACCTGAAGTCGAGGAGGAGAGCAATGAAGATAGCAGTAGTGATAAAACCAATAAAAATAAAAATATAAGTTTCGCTGTGTTATGTAGCAAAATTTCAATTCCCCCGCAGTCAAAAATGTTAGCCCAGGTTAAAAGTTATAAGGAAAATTTTATTAAGGAAAATGATATTGTTATGTTAGAACCTTTGGCGAAAAATTTAAATCAAGGTCTCCTTACCTCCAGAGCCATTTGCACTAAAGAACATGGCCTATATATCTCATTTGCAAATTTTTCAGACAATAGTATTCATTTAAATAAAGGAACCTTTGTTGCCAAAATTCAAAAATGTGTAGACCAGTCAAATATACCCGTAACTGATAATAAATTAACCTATAATATAAATTTGGCCCCTCCAATTGGTGACTTTGATCACGCTGATCTCACTTGGAGCTCTGAAATTAATTTAGATCATTTAGAACCCCCATTAAAACTTAAAATGCAAAATTTTCTAGACAAAAACAAAGATGTATTTGCAGCATCGGTCTTAGATTTACCCGGCTGTGATACAATCCCGCATGAAATTAACTTAACTTCAAATAAACCAGTTAAAGGCAAAGCTTATAGAGTCCCCTACAAATTACGTCAAGAAATGGAAGACCAACTTAATACTTTGTTACAGGCGGACATAATTTCCCCTTCCATGTCTGAATTTGCTTCTCCGGTTATTCTGGTTCGGAAATCAGACGGTTCCTATCGACTTGCTGTTGACTACAGAAGACTAAATAAAAATCTTGTTAAAGATGCTTATCCAATACCTAACATCACCGACTCGGTTGATGCTTTAAGCGGGGCTAAATTTTTTTCAACGCTAGATTTAACTAGTGGTTTTTTTCAACAGGTTATTCGCCCAGAGGATAGGCATAAAACTGCAATAATCACCCACAAGGGACTTTTTGAGTGGACCCGTAACTGTTTTGGGCTCTCAAATTCAGGTAACAGTTTCCAAAGACTTATGAATGCTATTTTCGGTGATTTAGGCAATCTTGGAATTCTTGTTTATATCGACGACATTGTAATTGCCTCCTGTGATGTTAATTCTCATTTTGAGAAGCTTAACATGGTCTTTGATAGGTTAAGACTGCATAAACTTAAACTTAAGCCCAGTAAATGCACTTTCCTTTCGAATAAAATACAATATCTAGGTTTTGAGATTTGTAGTGGCCAAGTATCACCTATCAATAAAAATATTGCCGTAATAGAAAATTTTAAACCTCCAACTACCCGAAAGGCTGTTAGGTCATTCATTGGAACTCTATCCTTTTATAGGAGATTTATACCAGATTTTACTAAGAGAGCTAAAAATCTAATCAACTTAACGAAAGAGACAGGAAAATTTTCGTGGAATGAAGATGCACAGAAAGAATTTGAAGACCTTAAAATGGCTCTTATTTCAAAACCATGTCTTGCACTCCCTGATTTTGAGAAAGAATTCCACTTATATAGTGATGCCAGTGGCGAAGCATTAGGGGCAGTGTTATCACAATTAGATGAAAATAACATGCTCCATCCTGTTGCCTTTGCCAGCAGAAAATTGAAAGATGCTGAGACCCGCTACTCCACCACTGAAAGGGAATTACTAGCTTTAGTTTGGGCTACTGCCCACTTTAAATGTTACATTGCTAATACCCATTTTTTCATCTATACAGACCATGCACCTCTAACATTTATGTTAAAAATTCACGACCCTACATCTCGCATGGCTAAATGGATCTGCACTCTCTCAGACTTTAATTTTACAATCAAGTTTGTTAAAGGTAAGTGTAACAGTATCGCAGACTTCCTTTCGAGGTATGTCAACAATGATAACTCCAATGATACTGTTAATTGTAATTTTTGTATACAAGTCGAAAAGGAAGTTACTTTTATGCCTCATTCCAATCTACTTGAAAAAATTGGTGAATTACAAAAATCAGACAAGAAATGCTGCGAGATTGCAAGAAAACTAGACCAAGGTGTAGAAATTGCTCCTAAATACATGAAATTTTTTTTAGAGATGACATTTTAGTTTGTGAGGATACGAGGGAGTCAGCTATTTTGAATAAACCTGTAAAGTTAGTCGTGCCAAAAGAATTGGTTACTCAAGTTTTTGCACTAACACATGAGTCCCTAGCGGCTTGTCATCAAGCCTTTCAAAAGACCATTGATCGCATTCGTGAGCACTTCTATTGGCCAGGAATGTCGTCAGATGTCAAGCATCTAGTGGAGTCATGTATTAGTTGCCAGCAGAAGAGAGCTTATAGAGCGAACCAGCTCGCCCCTTTGCAACGTATGCCGACCCCCCAGTTTCCCATGAACAAGGTTCATTTGGATCTCATTGGACCCTTACCACAAACTTTTTCGGGAAATAAGTATATTGTCGCATATATAGATTCATTTACTAAGTGGCCAGAAGCATATGCGGTTAGTTCAACCACTTCAGATGTCATTGCGGACACTTTAGCTGACTTCATCTCACGCTACGGAGCACCCTGTTTTATTACGACGGACAATGCGAAGAATCTAATTTCAGATGCGATAGAGCACGTATATAAAATGTTTGGTATTAAACATATTAAGACCTCATCTTATCACCCGGCTGGCAACTCGCAAGTGGAGAGACAGAATCGTACTCTTAAAAATGCACTTTGTCACATAGTCAATCAAAATCAATCTGACTGGGACACTAAACTCAAATTTGCGCTACTAGCTATGCGTTCAGCTGTCCACTCTTCAACTAAACTTAGCCCAGCTGCAGTTATGTATGGCAGAAATATGAATCTACCATATAATCTCTTTTCTCAACCACCTTCTTTTAATTATAATGATGCACCCTCTTTTTGTGAACTCTTAATCCCAGCTCTTCAAAAAGTATACACTGAAGTACATAGTAATTTAATTAAAGTTTCTGAGCAGCAGGAAAAATACCGTGAAAAGACAGCTGTTGATAAAAATTTTAAAATAGGAGATCTTGTGTGGTTATTTACACCCACAGTCGCCCCTGGTAATACAAAAAAATTAAGCAAGCAAAATAATGGTCCTTTTACTATAATTGAGAAGCTAAATGAAGTTAATTTTAAAATAGCGCTAGTTGCTAATCCCAAAAATTGTCAGGTTGTCCATGTTGACAGGTTGTCTTCCTTCAAAGACAGACTCCCCATCTGGTCCAGTGAACCAAAACAAACAATTGACCTGGGATCGACTGAAAACGTGACCATCGATTCACCACACCAACCGCGCGATTCTCCTCCTGTACGCAGGTGTAAACGCAACCGATTCATTCCCTGGGCACCATATGATAGTAACCGCGCACCAGCAGTAGTGAACGTCAACAATAGCGAAACTCCGGTAGCGCCAGAAGTGGAGGAAACAGACAGCGACGCGACTGAAATCATAAATCCCTCTCCCCCACCTCCCATTTCTCCGGAGGTTGCAGCGGCAGAGAATAACGAGATGTGCGTAAATAAAAATTTAGCAACGGCGGAAGGCAGCGAGATGCGCGTAGGTAAAAATTCAGCCACGGCAGAAAGCAGTTCAGCTGCTGCGCACAGCGATTCGCGCAGGTCTCGTTCATCGATTCGTCCAGCTGCTAAATCGAATAGAAGTAGTCGTTCAATATCGATTTCTAGAACCGACTATTCGCTACGGGATAGAAGAGACCGTCCGAGTTATAAATACTAACTATTTTTTTTCGTTATTCAGGCATTTTTATCAATTTTACCTTGTTTATTTGTATTTATTTATAGTTTAGTTAATGTGTATGTATATTTAATTATTTTCTTGGGCATTTTAAAACGGAACTTAGTTTTTCTAGCGTATTAAAGGTTTGTTTTGGTTGTGTTTTGATACTTTCATGTAGGCATTTTTAACCCTTTTTATGCTTATACTTAAGGTTTTTGTCTGTTTTATGGTAGATTATGTGGTATATACCCGTCCACACCCAGTTTTCGTAGATTTTGGGTGTATTTTTGCAAAAAAAAAAAAAAAAAAAAAAAAAAAAAAAAAAAACGAATGTAATTTTTGTTACTTTAATTTTTTTTTAGGAGGGTATGTTTGGTTACCCTTTTGCCAAAATTGTTCTGCGTTTTCCTTTTTTAAATGCATCTGTGTTTTGTATATAATCTTTTAAGTGTGGGTTTACTTTAATTAATGCACTTTAATCAGATGGATTTATTATTTACTATGCAATTTGTGGGTTTATTTGAACTTTTAACTTTAAGGAGTGTGGACCCTTTTTCTTTTTCTTGTACATACTGTCTCATGTACATGCCTATATGTTGTTGTGTGTGGCTAAAAGTGCTAAAATTAACTATTTTCTTTATTCTACTTCCTATTTTTGTGGAATGTGTGTTTTCCTTCCTGGTGACATACGTCACCACCCTTCTTTTTAAGTTTTGGTGGAATGTTTTCCCTGTAGTGCCCAAGGGGCCCGAAACTGCTTGTGCTAGCACAGAGGCAGAGATACTCTTTCCCATGCACATTACTTGTAAGTGCATTTGTAAAATCTACACAGTGAACCGAATCATTGGACTTTTCTCAAAAACAACATGGCTTCTTGTAGAAAAATGTTATAAATGTGTGCGTAACTCCCTACCATGGTCTGTGATACCATAATATGTGTCTTACAGATGTATATGTATATATATTTTTTTTGTGTGTCACCAGTTGCTCTTGTGTATTTTTGTATAATAGAATTAATATGTGTTTTACAAATTTCATTGACATTTACAGTGTTGTAACTATGATATTACTAGTACTTATTTACATTAATAGATAGTGTTGTAATATACTGTGATGCCAATTATTGAAGTTATGTATATAAGCAGTATAATGACAATTAATCAGTGGGCACTTCTCTTCTTTTTCGGCTAATTTTTTTTTTTCTCAAAATTCAATTTATGTATTATTTACAGTTCTGTTACCAGAAATTTCAGGTAGGATGCAGTTATGCGTAGGAATGACAGTAGTAGGGAAATGAGGTTTCACAGTCAGGTGGAACATGTGTTCTTTTACAGGTGCAGAGAATATCTTGGTCATTTTAGTGGTAAAATCAGCCTTGTGGTCCCTCCTCTGGTAGTACTCTTTTATGGTCATGTTTCAGGTAATATTTTAGGTAATGGTTTCTACGGATGTGCGAGCTCTGGTTGTATATATCCGGAATATATTGTCAGGGTGGTATTTCAGCGGTGAACTCTCTGGATCCCGTCCCGGATCGATGTATGATCTGTGTTTGTGGGTCAGTTTTTTCAGTGTTGAGGTCCCAGCATGCCATGTGGTACCCAGTTACCTTTCAAAAAAAAAAATAATTTGTTTTCTCAAAAAAAATTTTTTTAATTAGCCGGGGGGAGCAATCTTGTTACGGTTGGTTTCAACCAATTTTTTTTTTAATCTGCATTAATTATTTAAATCACTTTCTCTACATTTATTTAAAAGCACTCTTTTTTCTGCTGTTTCTAATAAAAATTTAAATAAATAAAAGTAATTGTAATAATAATAATAAAATCAGTTTTTATTTTTTCTTCTTTCTTTTTCTTTTTGCAAAGTAAATTCAACGTTTATAGTCTAGCTTTGCTTCCTGTTTTCAAATACGAAAGATAAATAGCAGGGAGGGAGGTTTCTCAGTAAAAGACCACACATAGTGTATTGGGCAGTCGTGTACGTTTTCTCCCATACCCTTGAATCATGTGTTGTAGTCACCTAGTCTAGTTTTGGTTAAAAGAAAGACCGTCCGCCCTGTATAGGAATTACGTTATCTTATGAGTGTACTATATACGCAATTAGGCTTTGTAAGCTTACGACAGGCTTCAAATGGGCTCTTCTATCAGGCGGATAGCTGGCGCCCAGGTCAACAGAGGCTCACAGGACCCCCTTCAGCACACGCCATGGGGGCGAAACAGGGCTGCCTTCCCCCATGAAACGGCTAGCAGAGTGGAGCGACAGGCTGGTGCCTTCAAGGAGAATCCATTTTCCCTTTTGTTTCCATTCCCGTACCCCCTTTGACAGAGTGGTTCCGGCCAGTTTTTGTGAGCAGCGCGGGAGAGAGAATGTTTACGAATTATCACTTGGCTCGTAAACGGACTTGCTGCTTGGTGCTTCGTTGAAACACTCATTACTTGGTTCGTAAATTTAGTAGGTGTTGCATAGCGGCGCTCGAAATGATGTATTCTGTGTTACTGAGTTGAAGTAACATTAGCAGAGACATGGTAAAGGTCTAGAGCCATGAATACTCGAGTTTGTGATCGGCATTTTGCTTAAATAGAATGATCGTTGTCTTAGAATAGAGATGAGTCTCTTACCAGGACCACTGCTAATACCCTATAGTCTCCAGTGTGAAGGGCGAAGGAAATATTGTTAAAAGTTGAGAAAATTAATAGTCCTGCTCCAAAAATCAGACTTCAAAAGTCCTCATCATGAGACTATTCTGTCCTTATTAAGACGAGGGATTCCAAGTATTGTCCGTTATTAGAAGGCAACTAAATGTACGGAGGCTACCCAACCCGTTGAAATTAAGTGGCTTATCATCTCCTATTATAGTGTAAGCCAAGAACGAAAAGAAACCTGTCAGCTCGCCTGCTGGTATATATTAATAGTTTTTCTCTCAAAACAAAGAGAAAAAAAAAAATATGTTATGCAATCGGCTGCAACATTAAAAGAGGAAAGGGAGGTATAATAAAAACCTGCCCACTGATTCAACCATTGAATTCTTCATACCCTGTAAGTAAAATTTACATAGTTTTTATTTACATGTCTCGCTGATGAGGGAATATATATATATATATTTGTGTGATTTAGAGTTGGAGAGTAAGATGTAAAATAAGCAAAAATAATTTGTAAATTCATATATATATACATTAATATTATAATATGTTAAGCATTACAATGCGTATTTGAAAGGTAATTAATGACTTATCTCAGAAAAGTTGATCATCCTTTAATTTATGTTGTTATGTTAATCTTGAGAATTTTAATATTTGATTTAAAGACATTTAATAATCAATATTAACCAACTTTTATCTGGTGTTGTTATAGTAAATTTTTTTTGGGAATTACATTGCTTTTTATAAATTTCAAGTATTCAAATAAAGATTGTTTTTTTTTGTTCATTCTTAAATATGGTATGTTCTTCTTTATATGATCTTTAATTAGTATTCTTATATCTACAGTAATCCTACAAGAAAGGCTTAACCTCTCAATTACTGTGAGTAAGGTTATGAAGGCTATGATCTTACTAAATTAATATTTTTTTTTATTTCTTAAATTTTAAATTCATAGTAATAATTTATTTGAAAATTAATTGAGGTTTACGCAAGGTTATTAGATGTAATCATTGTTCCTATCTCAGTAATGGATATACTGATAATTGATGCTAAAGTAAAATTAAGTCTAATTGATTAATTTAATTTTTAATTATCCTTTCTTTGAAGTATTATTCAAAACAAACAACAAAATGGTTGTTTTTTAACAGAGTAAAAAAAAAAAAAAAAAAAAAAAAAAAAAAAAAAAAAAAGTTTTCAGTTATTTTATACCACTATACGATTCTTGGCTAACCGATCTGATCTTGTTCAGAATCTCCATTGTTGTTCTAAAATTTTAGTACATCATCATATCCCTATTCTATTAACGGATTTAACTCTTTCTCCTTTTGGTCCTCATATTGGAGGAATTTCAGGTTGTCTGCATTTTTCCAAATTAGATGATGATTACACTTTTGTTAATTTAATGTGTATGGAGATTTGAGCTTGATCGGGTTGGAGTGGAGTTGGGTGTTCTTTATGCAATCCAGTATGCTACTTGATTTAGAAATCTGTTGCCCCTTACTACATTTAATACTGTCTTAAAATAATGAGTTCAAAATTATCATTGTTGTATTAACCTGTGCGGATTCTTAAGTTTTGATATTTTGTTTAGTTTAATATAATTTGCTCCCTTTTCCATGGCAACAGATTTCAGTGGAGCTAATCAGGGTATACTTATTTTTTTTTAAATATTTAATTGTCAAGTGAAGATTGAGTAATAATTGTGCTTTTTTAAGTTTAAGTAAGTTGTGTTTTAGAAAGAACCCCAAAGCCCACAACATAAATATTACAACGGGGTAGTATTAAAATGTCATTGTCTCTACCTTCTTTCTTTCATTCTTTCAAGATTTAGGGATATCATTGCATTTTCTTGGGTCGGGGGAGGTCATCTTGAAGGTTGAAATTCTGGCTGGTAAAACTGATAAAATACTACATTTCGACAGACAGTTATAATGTAGAAATTATATCGCTAGGAGAGAACAGTGTTTGATAAGAAATGGATTTCTTCCTTAATTCTGCCCTATTTTTCGCTGAAAATCATATTGAAATGAATAGATGCTTTGCTTATATTAGCAGTGATCCTGCTTTTGTAGCTCGCAAAACGCTTGAAAATCTTAATATAGTTTAAATGATTAACCTTTCTTCACGTGTAAATTGCTCGTTTTATCCGTGATCGTATTAAACGAGTTCGGCTGCATTTTTAATCAAGTCGAATCGCCGCAGAATTCGCGGAGCGCAGATTTTCCCTTGATGGTCCTTTGCTATGTTCCTTTTATACCGAGGCACTTGCGATAGCCAGGAAGAAAGGTAAAAAATCTGAAGAAACCGAACAAATATAAAAGGAACAAGTTGGAAATTGTACGTCAAACGTGACAAATGAGGTGCGTTCGTACTATAGATAGTTATGTAAATTTTCATATCTTGATGATTTTTAATTCTGTGAAAAGAATGATATCGTCTGTAGATTAATTTCTGTAATAAAATAAATAAATTTTCATATCTTGATGATTTTTAATTCTGTGAAGAGAATGATATCGTCTGTAGATTAATTTCTGTAATAAAATAAATATCTTGATCGCTTCACGATTAAACCTCGGAAGCTCCTATAACAAGAAACCACAGATTTTTTTTTTAAATTCAAATTTCTTAATAAATATTTTTATTAATATCGGCTTAAGTTTTGATTCAATTTTCATAAAATTTGCAATGTCTCGACAAAATTCTGCAAAGATAATATATCTTAAATTTCAAACCATTCGTTTGGGTAGTTTTTGCGTTATATGCGGACAGACGGACGGACAGACAAACGGACGGACCAGATGACGACAATAGGTACTACGTATTTATATAATTACGAACGCACCTAAAAATGAAGAAATTCAACACCTGAAAATGAGGAAGGGTCTGGCTCGGGGTTCTGAAGCTATCGACGAACCCATACGGCTTCGAGCTCTATGTTCGTTTTCTACAGATCTTAAATGAAATGTGATTATGGAAAAATCAACCACTTTAGAACTTCAAACTCAGTCATTTTTTAAGATACATGCGAAACAAAAAATGCTCCAGAATCCTGGTATCAAGGCCGAATAGTTAAGGATAAAAATTTTTGGATGTCTATAATGAACCTTTCTTAACGTGCAAATTACTCGTTTTATCCGTGATCGTATTAAAGGTGTTCGGCTGCATTTTAAATTCAAAATTCTGCAATACAAAACATTAAAAAATAATATATCTGAAAAAAAAAAGCCGATCCAACATTTTTGATGCTACAATTAGTCTTTCAATAATTTTTAAAAATAATAGCGTGAAAAATCTAATTAATTTACTTTATCAAATGTTTTTTTTAAGCATGTTCTTGTTGTTCTTTTATCAGAGAAGATGAAATATACATGTAATACTTCAAACATCCCGTGTCACAATTCATCATTCCCCTTTATATAACTTAATGAATTAACATAAAGAACTCCTCAACTTTAGTGTCAATTAATCTTGAGGTGTAATAAATCACGCACTATCAAGGAATGTTGACAGGTTATCCAATCTCATTTGGATTTAATATTGTGCATTCTTTTGAAGATTCTTTTGTGACATGGAGTATGTTTGATGTGTCCGGTAAGTGTCTTGCAAATAGATGACCTATCATATTTGTTAGTAGTTTCATTCATTGAATAAAAAGAGGCTTAAGGGACTCGGTACCTTTTAAACTGACCAATTAGACGAAAAAGAGACCCTAATATGGATTGCAATAACTTCACATCTAATTAACTTTTGGATATGAAATTTTAAGAACACGTTAACAGAGATACTAACAGATAGTTTCTAAGAGTTTATATGCTACAAAAGAGTCTAGATGTATATATAGTTTTTGATTAATTTGAAATTTGATACTTTTTTTTAATAAAAGAATTCGCTTTATATACCTAGCGCGCAGAGTTTCTCATAATTGAATTATCATAATGAGTCAGAAGTTCTTTTATATTAAGTAGAGATATAATAGGTGTTTAAATTGACCTACACTGGAAAAAAATGTATTAGTTCTTAAACAAAAAAAAACAATTATAAAACACTTAAAATTTTGGAATTTGTTTCAATAAAGTAATCATAATTTCTAAATTTCTAATTTGATGATTATAATAATAAGTCCTTTTTTGCATCTATAAATTTGTACATTCAATCAAAATTTCATGAAATTCTATCCAGTCATTTCCTTGAAATGATCAAAATCACCGTTTTTAGAAAATTGACTTCGAAGATAAAACGTCCTTCCGGCCTGTTCCGGGAGGAAAATTTAGCTTTCAGTCCATGTTTTTAAAAATTCAACTCATTTTACTCAAACACCCGAAACTAAAATGCTTGGAACCCGATTGCAGAAGATTCAATCCCGGTTTTCGTTAATACTGAATTTGAATGCGAATTTCAGCTTGAGAGTTACAGCATAACAAATATCAGATTGTTTCAAAATCTCAATCATCCTACAATTTCAAACTGCCATATCTCAGCCATTTCTTAAGATAAAGCCAAAACAAAAAATGTTCCTGAAACCTTGTATTAACTTCTAACACTTAACGAAAGCATTTTTTTCAATTTATAATTTTCTGTACATCTTTTTGAAATTTTAAAAATTAAAAAAAATTCAATTGGCCGCCATTTTGAAATAAGATGGTGGATGAAGCCGACCAACGAACTCGGTCGAGACCTTGGTATGTCCTATGCACATACTCAGTCACATCCGAATCGGTTCATAAATAAGAGAGTTACAGCATATGTCATACACATATATATGGATACATATATATATATATATATGTATATATATATCAACATTTGAACGGAGGGTGGTTTTAGGGATCTGGGGTTCATGGTCGGTGAAAATATACCAAAATTTTTTGCAATTGCTCTCCTCTGAACGGCTATAATAGGTAGTTTTTTGTAATGAATGCTACCTAAAATACCTCTATCGTATAAAAAGTGCTCTAATTGTTTTGGACATAACTTCACTTTTACAGCAAATTTTTGCCTGGGATTATCTTTAAAATGTTCCTAAAGAATAAAATTGTAATATAAGCTATTAAAAAAATGAATTTTTGTCACTTTAAAAGGTACTTGATCCCTTAACAGTGTGTTTGACTATTTAATATTAAAGTCGTGTTTTCGTGATAAATTTTCATAAAATGTTTTATCTAATATTCCTTACGCCCATTTGTTGTCATCTTGTTTTCTTTAACATAATGAATTAACACAAAAAACACATCAACAGTAGCGTCTATTAATGTCAGGTATAGTAAATCACGATCGAATATTCGTAAAGTTTCTAATTTAATATGGATTTACAGTAGTGTACACTGTAAAAAAAATATGTCGATCTACTTAAAAAAAAATTACATTTTCTCATTGGTCTTTGCAATTACTAAAAATTTTTTTGTATTCTTACTCAGTTACAAGAAAAACTGTAAGAATTACTAGAAAACAGTAAGAGTTACTAGAAAACTAGAAAGCTACGATTCCGGTTTATAATACCGACTAAAAAAATCAGTAGAATACAAATATACTAAAAATATTTTAGTAACCTCAGGATTTTTTTTTCCTACAGTGTATCTTTGACAGAAAATTTTGTGGTATGAAATACTATGTTTTAAATGCGCAATAAATGGAACTAAAAAAATGTAACATATTGATGACATTCCATGCTTGTTAATAAAATAGTTCTATGACATGGAGGATGAATAGAGTAAAATATTTGATTTAACATAAAGAAGCTTTTTATAAGCATGATAAAGTGCCGTACTTTTCTTACATAATATTTTAATAAACATCTTTGTCATAATTTATCATTCAACGTTCTTTAACTTGATGGACTAATATAAAGAACATATTCGTTTAATGTCGATTAATCTCCTGATGAATTGAATTGCGTGATCCTAGGGAATATCGACAAATTAACCCATCTCATTTTTAGGGTTTCGTACATCTGACGAAATCCTATTCGTCTCACTGCTCTGTCTGTCTTTCTGTCCGTCCGTCACAGAGTTCGTACTCAGAAACTGCATAAGTTAGAGACTTGAAATTTTGTGTACTTACAGCTGACTACCTCCTGTCACACGAAAAATCCTAAAATTTTGAAAAAGTATTGTATTTTTTAATTAAGGTATCTGCAGGTAATATGGCCACCCTAAAGTTATAAATTTTTAAACGGTAATAGTAAGTGGTTTAAAATATATATTTAAATTGAATAATAAAGCAGACCCTTTTTAGCACTGGAAAAGTATATTATAAAAATTTATTTTATTATTATAAAAATTTAAACTACTCAAAATTTACACCTGTAGTAGTTTGTTTAAAATGCCCATACGTGAAATAAAATGAAAAGATTTGTATTAAACGTTTAAAAACAACAATTATTACAAAACAAAATTTATTATTTTAAAATTTATAAAAATAATTTAAAAAAATAACCAGGAAGAAAATTTAGAAAACAAAAATGAAATTTTTACGGTAAAAAAATGTTTTTAATTTTATTTTAACAGCTCATGTAGGGCAACTATATATATATATATATATATATATATATATATATTGTAATTTTACTGGTAAGTCCAACACTTTCCTCGTGCACATAATTACGACAAACAACACATAAGCTCATATCTATAGCTTTTTCAAATCTGCCTGGCCATATTGCTAACAAAAAACAATTTTTTAAAAACTCTCGTTATTCTATCGGCACACACCTATATTGAATTTCATTTATGCACATGTAGTTGAAAACAGCATTATACAATCTAAAATATCATGTATACAAATAATCATAAACACTTTGTTTAAATTAGATAAATAACAAACCTAACAGAGACAAACTTATAACATGCCAATGTAACTAACAGCAAAACAACAATGTCTACTCTGTCGTGCACGTGGTCTGAGAATTGGGCCAAAGCAACTATTCTGACTTCCCGCGAATGGATTAAAGTGCCATTTTTTTAAATTTTCACTCAAACTAGTAACAGTATTACGAATTGGCCATATTAACCGCATTGGATATATTACCATCAGATACTTTAATTAAAAATTCATGAAATTTCACTTTTTTATATATAAAAAGGAACTGAAAATTTCATTTCTGACTGGTTTCTTACATGTTAGTGAGACTAGCTATTTTTCACACTTCTAAGAAAGAATCAACCAATAAGATCGAGGCGTGGACCTCGAGTGAGGCTAGCAAAGAACTCAAAGTGATAAAACCGCAAGATTCCTAGTTCAAAATTCCAGTCAGAAATTTTAAGCTATATACAAATATTTAACACTAAATAAGGTACGAATTTGAAAACTGGTATATATACGAAAATGATATTCTATTTCAGATAATCGAAAAATTGAAAAAATCGACTGTTAACTTTTTATTTTATCAAAATGCTGATTTATTTCATTTACTTTTCGATATTAAAGTAAAAAAAAAGAAAAAAAAAGGAAGAAGAAGATGGACAAGTATGGAATAATTAAAAATGGCACTCACAAATTTTAGGGTATATTCAAATTTAAAAAACTATAGGTAGGTATATATAGGTATATATTGGTATATATTAAAGGGTAGGGATTTGAAAATTGGTATATATATGCAAAACTATATTCTATTTCAGAAATTCCAAAAATCGAAAAAATCGACCGGTAACTTTTTATTTTATCAAAAAATTGATGTCTTTTTTTTATGGACAAAAAAATTATTGTGCTTTTTATCCTATCTTCCACCCACAGACATTAGAAAGGAAGGCAGAGGGGAAGAAAATTACTATTTTAATTATCACTTCTTCAGCCCTTGGTTACCACTATTTCTGAATGTTAATCTCCAGGAGTTGGTTTTTTCTCTGGTTCTATGCATCCAATCACAACGGGATTTGACTCATTGAACTTGGTTTTTGACTTTCTTACATATTTTAGTTCTATCTTCCACCGCCAGGGACGCATTCTTCACTCGGGTTCTATGGGCCCGATTACAACGGGGTTTGGTTCATTCAACTGGATTTTTGATTGTATTACAGATTTTAGTTCCACCTTCCACCATTAGGGGGCACATTATTATCTTTTGTTCTATGGGTAGGAATATTAAACGAAGTCTTTTGTGTGATCTTCGATCACACTTACTCACTTGTTACTTACTGCAGTGACCACCTTTCTAAGCGTTTTGTAACATGAAGTATATTTGAGAAATCCAGTAAATGTCTGGCAAAGGGATGATATTTCATATTTCTTGGTAATTTCATTCTTTCAAAAAGAAAAAAGCTGAATAGCATCAGAAAAGTGGACAAATGGAAACTGGTGTGCGTAAAGTAGATTCTCATGAAACTTTCTGTCAACCAATTCAAAGAAACATGGGATATCATTCTGTTTTGTTCAAATTAATGAATGACCATACTAGCAAATCGGCAGACCTGCGACCTTCATGTCAGCGCAGCAGGTCGGTTTTTAGGTACCTTTCATTACAAAAAGTAAAAACTACCTATTGCAGAGCTGTTCGGAGAAAAGCAAGTCCAGAACATTTTGGAATATTTTCATTGATCATGATTATATATATATATATATATATATATATATATATATATATATATATATATATATATATATATATAATATATATAAATATATATATATATATATTTAATAAAACTTTAGTGAATAATAATCATCAAATCACATAAATAATCTACAATATAAGAACCGATAACTATAATAAAATATAAAGAAATATATTAAAAAATGTGATATTCTCAAAACGAAATAAATACCAAAAAAAAGGTATATGAAGAAAAAATCCAATGTGCATACGGTTGAAATATGACAAGAATTAAATTGAAATTTATATCGTGGAACACTTTAACAAGGGCAATATTCCACAAATATAAGTAAAAAGTAATTTGTGTTTGATGAATAAGCCTGAGGCAAATTTAATTCAATAAAATTGCCCGATCAATTACGATTCAACAGTTAAAGAAAATTGAATAAAATTGAACAGATATAAAATATCAAAAGATAAAGGTGTAAAGGAACATTATGAATATACATGAAGAGATTTATTGAAAAATTATGAAATAAAATGATATATAAAGAATCAAAACGTACCCTTTCAATAAAAGTTTTCAGCGTCTTAACAAAACGTTGTAAATAACACATGTATCTACTGTACCAGTTGGAAGTTGCACTTAAAAAATTGAACAAATTGAAAAATAAAACTATTGTTTTTAAAAATTAAAGATAATAGTAATAATATTAATAAATTTATTTAATAACTAATGATAATTATAATAATAAATAGTTAAATTAAAATTATTACAAAGCTATATTATTTAATTAAACGATACGATACGTTGACTTCAAATCGATTTAGGGAGTGTTGATACATTGAAAATCAATTTTTTTAAACTGCTAGCGTCATCTATAAGGTATGTAATTAAAATGCAATTAATGGAAAATAATAATAATTCTTACTTAAAAATATATTCAAATGTAGAGAAATGAATTATAATAAGTCTATTTTAAAACCAAAGAAAATGCTAAAAATTATAATTATTAATGACATTTTAATTAAATTAATTACATTACTAGTAATCTTTCAAACTGAAGCAAGAAATAAAATATATAATAGTTTATTAATAGTATCTATCTATCTATCTATCTATATATATATATATATATATGAATTTCATATGCAGTTCTATTATGTGCGCAGTTCTTATGCGAACTGGCACTGATTAGTTTTTGGACAAAATCGATGATTTGTTCGATTTTTCTGATGCTTATATTTCAAGTTTATGTACTCAGAATTCAACGAAATATTAAATTTGGAATCCTCATGATAGGAATACATTGTCATTAAATTTTGGTTGCTGTCTTCTAAGACAGGGTGTCGAAATTCGATGATTTTTTCCGAAATATACGATATTTATATCACCAGACATTCAACAAACTTCATGTTTAGCATCCTAAATATGGGAATACATTGACGTTCGATTTTGTTTCCAGACTTCTAAGAGGGTGTGTTGAAATTCGATTTAGATAGAAGAAAGTTTTGTAATGGCTACAACATACTAGTTAACGTAGGCATAAAATTCCACGAAACGTTACACAGTTCAATAGCGAATGTCCGACCTACCAACAAAAGTTCAAACTAATTTGTTTAATTTAACCTACACTGAATGAATTTTTCTTTCGGAACATGTCACAAAAACTACTGAACTAATTTTCTGTTCAAAATAGCTATGAAACATCAATTTAAATGAAATATGTTTAAACCTAAGTTGTTGTTTTTCTTCTTTTCTTATCTTTCTTTCTTTTCTTTTTTTTTTTTTTTCTTAAGGAGAATTGTTAACGGTGAATTGTTGGGGGATAAATATTGAAAATTTAACAGTGTATAAACTAAACTCTGTTGTATAAAGAGTGATTAATGAGACACTTTTAAAGGATCAACTTCTAAAATATTTTCTGAAATAATTTTTAATTTCTTGTACATTGTAATTTTTTGTTGCTTATACATTTCGAGTAACTCACTTTTTTTAGATAAATAGTCCTTTTTAATATAAATATATAAAAATTGTTCCTTCTCCTTTATTATTTTGACTAAAATATGTTGAGATCCCTATGTCTTTGAATCAGTGCAAAATAAAAGCAATATTTTTTGTGTATAGATTTGGTATAGGGTGAAAATTTAAATGATTCACATATGCATCACTATTCAATGTTGGGCTAAGACTTATTTAAAAGAATTATTCAAATGTGTCGTTTTCTTTTCAGTGTATGAAGAAATTTTTAAATCGTTTTAGTTCTCACAGAAATTTATTATGGTGGCATAGATAATGTTTCCTATTTATCAAACGAATCAACCGAATTCGACCGAAAGTTAATTCCGAATCCTGCTCTAAAATATCTATCCAATTTCAAACTAATCGGATGCTGCTTTTTGAAACAATTATCGCGGGTCACACATGCATAGATACTGACAGACATACACACAAATCTTTTCATCCCTCCAACAACAAAAAATCGTGCTGTCATCAAGCATTGTTAAAGTTTCCAATCTCATACGGGTTTAATGTAAAATATACTTTTACGGATAATTTTATGACATACGGATGTTTGGAGTGACCTTACAAAATATCTCACAATCGGTTGGCATTTCACTTTTTCTATTCATTTTTTAAAATAGCTGTTACCTGTGACTTCGTTCACGTATCATTAAAATAAGAATAAATGCATTAATTAAGCAAAATATTTCATTCCCGATAATTAGAAACGTAAATAATTAACTAACTCTTGATCACATTCCATAGGAGACAATACAGTATTTCTATGTTATAGAGGCCTTGACATAACTAAGTTTTAAAAAAGTGAAATTTTGTGACAAATAATCACGAAAAGGAAACTGCAACCAATAAAAAAGGCGGGCCAAATAAAATCGTGGAAATCGGCGAATTGTGTAAAAACATATGTCAAGTTTACCTGGTAAACCATGTTACTTTTAACGCCTTTGTGAAACGTTTTAATAGCCATCCTTCAAAGATAATGGAAATAGTATATTCTTTTCCATTAAATTCAATTCTTGTGAATAGGGAGCAATAATTGTAGACCTAAATGCATGGAGCTTAAATTTGCCTCCTTGATTTAATCTATAACTACAGCGCCTATATTCTAGGCGCTGTACTACAACTGAAAAAAAATCTTTATTTCTAAATGAAAATATGTTGACAGACGATATTTGTTCTCCAGAATAAATTGACTCATGAAGTTTGAATATGTGAAAATACGTTTTTATTTTGTAAAAAATTTTACTGTAATCAAGATTTTTTTTCTTTCACCATCTATTCAAATTGAAAATAAATTCTTTTTTTCAGTTTTAATGAGAAAAAATATATTATTCCGTTTCATTTCTTCTTTTTTATCCACAAAATTGGAATAATTTAGTTGCCATTTTTAGAGCAACTTCGTTAAATTTATAAAAAAAAAATAATAATAATCATATATCGGAATTTAAATCATTTTTTTAAATTCTGAGAGTTTATGACATCCTCTGCGAAATACAAACAGGCGGTCAGATTTTAATATAATAGATTCGTAATTATTTTTATTTTCCTAATAATCATGGCGTGGTTTTTGGCAAAAAACTCTCATCTGTATGTAACTGATATTCATGCATAATAATCGCTAGCTAAAAAAAAGCTAAAAAAAAATATTTAAATATGACGTGAAACTCATCTACTTTCTAAACTTACTGATTCTTGTATTATTAATGTAATGAATTGATTCACGCTCCTTCTAAAACACATTTGAAAATTCCCATTTTATTTCAAATATGACGTCACTTTTTCCTCAGAGAAATCTCTTTTAAATGGCACAGTTCTTGTTAATTTTCTTTTTCTAGCAATCAGGACGTAAATTTTAGCGGACAACTCACATTTGTGTGTAACTGGTATTCAAGCTAATTATTAATCAGTATCGATAAAAAATATTCCAGTTTTTCATCTTAAATATTACGTCCATTATCTATTTACTTTCATTATACATTGATATTCATGCTCCTTGTATTATTACGAATATTTGAAAGTACATGTTTTATTTATGACGTCATATTTGTCCAAGCCGAAGAGGATCCCTTTCATAGTTCCATGGTCCAAGCGAAATCTATTGTTTAATAATATAATTATTGTTGCACTTTTCCTTCTAATTATAACGCAGTTTTTGACAGAAAAATATCTTTTTATTTTAACCAATATTCATACTTCATGTATAATAACAGATACTCCATATTTTTGTTTCAAATATCCCGGAAATTCACCTTCTTTTGAATTTTTTTAATTTTCAGTTTTCACGTGAAAATCGTTCAATTGAAAATTAGTTGTTGGGGAAAAATTATTTTTCCGTGTTTTTATTTTTGTGGCAACGATCAAAGCCCTAGCAACGATAAAGTAAAATGGTTAAATTGTATGGAAAAATGTCCATTTATTCTCTATGAAAATAATGAAATTTTTAATTATTAAAGAAAATATTTGAATAAAATAAACAAAAACCAGCCTATGTTAATTTGAGGATTATAATCAACCTATATTCAAAAATACAAGGCCATTAATTTCTCCATTTTGACGCTGGCTTCAGCCTAACATTTGCACACAATGAGATTTATAATATTATTAGGATAACTGGACGATTGATAGTGTAAAAAAACTTGTTTTAATAAATAGAAACTTGATATAAGTATGGTAGTCTCATGATCTTTTATATGTTTTCAATACACATCTGTTGTTATAATTTATCATCCCACAATCTTAAATTCAATCGATTAATAAAAATAACTCACCAACTTCAGTGTCAATTAAGCTTGAGTTTTAACAAATCGCGTGCTACTAAGAAATGATGATAAATTATACAATCTCATTTGGATTTACTAGACTACATTTTTTGTAGATATTTCCGTGACATGAAATAAGTTTGAAGAGAGTTTCTATAAATGTCTTCTAATAGATAATGTTTGTTAGTGCTTTCAATGTTTCAAAAAAGGTAGATCATCCTCTTTGGGGGTAAAACCGCACGAAGAAACTGGTGTTATGGAACCTTGCTCGCATTATTTACGTCCCAGTATATATTTCGCACCTCTTATTTTTTAAATGAAATTTTAGTAAAACACAAAGATTCTCTTAATTTTCGAGTGAAGAATGTGAGACAATCTTATTAAAAAAATGGATTTCATATTAGTCTAGGATATGATGTCTCGATCTTGATAATTTGTTTATAGTCAGGTTTTTGTTCTGTGTATCAAAAGGAGATTATTTTTTTGTTTCCTACACTATTACTTACCCACCATACGTGGTATAGGGTAAGTCTTGTAATCGTTTTGAAAATCGAGAAAAAACTTTGACGGATTTACACGTTTCAGACACTGGCGATTCCGAAAAACATATTTTTAGAAAAAAAAATTTGCCGTCCGTCTCTCTCTCTCTGTGTGTGTCTGTGTGTCCGTAAACGCTCTGTCTCCCGAACAAATTGAGATAGAGACTTGACATTTGGTATGTACTTAGTATACAATAATGGGAAGAAGCTTATGGAATTTCTGTCACATCAATTATACGAAACTATTTTTTTCGGACTCTCGAAATATTCGTCCTGATAAAAGGTATATAAAAATTTTTGAAATTCTTTATTTTAAGGAGTGAATATAAAATACTATAAAAAAAACATAAATTTTGCATAAAGAATGAAGTCGATCGGATAAGTAATTGCCGAGATATTTGTAATCCTATTTTCCACACTCTTTGATTTTTCATGACCCTGTATTTCATTCAAATTTCAATTCAAAGATATATTTTGATTGGAAATGAGACTCTTAATCCGACGCAGTAAACCGTTAGTTAATAGGATTATCATTTTTGGAGTTATAAGGATGTTTCTTTTACGCAATTCAGTAATAGAACATTTAAAGTTTATGACGTCATCAAGCCACGATTTTATTCGAATTGCATCACAGTTTATAAGTAGTTTACACATGTTTTATTTTCATATTTTATATTATGCAACTATGTAACTATTATGTAACTATTACGGTGGCCCCCAACGACTAGTTTTCTTTTTCTCCGTTGCAATTGTGCATATGGTTTTCTAAGGAATAATGCTACATCACCAAACATATAACATTAAAAATTTCATTGAAAAAAGATGTTATTCTCTTTAAGTTAAAAGTTATTTAAATATGCTTAGATTGATTACGTTTTTAATTTATAATTATAATGGAGTTTCCATTATATATGCTTTTCTAAATAGTTAACCCTCTCTTCGTATTCAATATGCATTTAATTTAATTATTTTAAATTTATATTCTAAATTTAATTTGTCTGTGCATCCCATTCCCTGCATTTAAATATATCTCTGTTTATTATTAAAGATATCGCTTTCATTTCAAAATCATCCTCCCACACTCTATTTCGTGCAGATGTATTTTTGCTCAATTAAAAAAATAAAGAAGAAAGAATAATTCCTTCTCATGTCTGCACTTCTGCATTTACACTTAAAAATGTAGCCGTTAGATATGTCTATTATTAATTCATAGATTCTACAATCAGCGGATGTATTGTCTAAATCCTTGGGATAATTTTCTGTTCCCAGTAAGACTAACTTTTGTCCTCTCGCAACTCTATGTTGGTATGCATTGAGGATGCAATTTTTCATAGATATCTCATTTGGTTATTTTTATATCATCACTGTCTTCTGTATCTCTCGCATATATTATCGCCAAATCGGTAATTCTTCAAAGGAATTTGGCGGAAACCGCACACCAAAATATGTACCAGCTGTCAAGGACTGTGAAGTAAATTATTGATAGCAATTCTGTTCCTGATCTCGTTGGATAATGTAGCCTCTAAAGGCGCTCTGTGCTTGGTCGGGTCACTCCCGATGGATCATGTAATCTTCCAAGTCCTCAAACGCCACTTTCTGAATGATGCTTGTCTCTTCGCTTATCTGTGTTGTTATGATGTCAATTCGATTCGCAAATGTACTCCAGGTATACGACCGCAGTATCATATTTGATACAAAACTTGAATTCGTTCTTCTTCCTACAATGTGTGCCGAAAACAACACTATAATAATGCTTACGGTAAATAACAGATTCACCGTATATTTTAAAGTTTGCTTTCAAAGTAAACTGCAGTAAATTTTAGTAACACAAGTTACAGCGAAACTGCGTTTAATGGTTTTAAATCTAGAAAAACCCTGAAATAGGGAATAGAACTTACTCAGTATCTCTCTATATTAAAAAAAAGTAACCACCGCAGCTGCAGCCGCTGTCAGTGAAGATTTTGTGCCTTGAAGTCTTTCTGGACTAATATCCAGAAAACTAAAATATAAAAATTGATAGTTTTATAAAGAAATGTTCGATAAACACGCTGAAGTAGACAGTTTTTAAATCGAAGAATTATTTTAAGAGATATTTAATATTAAAGTTGGTCAAAATAGTTGTTTTAAAAAGGTTTATAGAAAAGAAAACTATGCACAGGAATTTAACCATAATTTATAAAGATATAGTTGACAAGCTTGCGGTGTGCAGACTGCAATTGCTTTTTTAATTTGAGTAATTTTTTGAGCTTATATTTCAATGTTTTATTAAAAAATTTCATTATTTTGATGAAGATATTTCATATTTCATAAAATCCATTATTTGAATTGTTGCCAATTTGTGAAATAGAGCACATAATAATATTCCTTTTCAATTAAGACATGTATATGTCTACAATATATGACACGTGACTATTAAAAACAGAAATAAAACTTTAAAATAATAATTAAATGATCACGTGTTAAAAGCAGTAAATGTAGAAAATTACGTAATAAAAAATATACTTGCGCGTGAGTATTAAAAAGAGAAATAATTAAATTGTTACGCGTTTTCAAAGCATTAAGTAGGGTAAGATTAATTTATTTCGACAAAATATTTTACCTATTATTACAAATTTTAAAACAGTGTACTTAATAATATTTCTCTTCAATTAAAAACTATATTTTTACGTTTAATAATTACGTTTAAGTCAACGAAATAACTAATAAATTGGTAAAATATAATTAAAAATACAGATAAACGTTGAATTAAAGATCACTCGATAACATAACTAACACGCGTAACGTATCTGATATCAATTGAATGCGACCCCACAGATATGCACTTTTGGCTTTAAACCCTATATTTTGGCGACAGTTCTTTTCCTTTATAGAAAGAAGTAGACGGGATAATGGAGAAGTACCCAATTTTCTATAGCATCGTTATAAAATTTTCCGATGCAGCGACATTGCTTACTTAACCATTTTGCACAAGTTGATTTTCAAATGTTTAATTAATCTTTTTTTATCAATCACGAAAACAGTTGTTAGCTGTTTCGACAGCAGTTGATTCGGCCTTAAAATCCCTCAGTTAAAGGAAAATGAATGGAAAACCAATTACAGCAGATAGTGACTGGTCGTTTAATTATAATTCAATCTTCCGTAATCGTTTTAGAGTTGATCAAATCAGAGTTGTTTTAAAGTTTACGGTGTCAGAACGGGGGTGGCGAGCGTAGCTCGTAGGGGGCAGAGCCCCCTAGTTCTTTTTTAAAAATGAAAATGATGATTGCGCTTTATATTTAAAATGTTACAACTACTAAGCATATAAGGTAACACTTTATCTCAACACTGCATATCTATTACTAATTATTCATTAAAATATTATTCATCTTAAAAACAAACATTTCCTTACATTCTCCAAGCTTACCCCCAAGAAACATTAATACCATTAAATATTTAAATAAAATAACTCGAGTATTTTACACCCCCCCCCTTATTTTTGGTGCGAAGAATGATAAAAAGTTGCAAAGAAATACGCAAAAAATAAGGTACATATTAGAACAATCCAATTCTCTTTTGGTTTAAACCAAGGGAAAATCTTCCACTTTTCATTTTCTTAAAGCCACGCATTTGCTTATATTGATCACATTTTAAATGTATAAATCTTGTCTTCCAATTTTCAGTTTCTTACAGCCAAGCATATGCTTAGATTGATCCTGTTCAAAATTTATAATGCAACTTTTTTTTTTTGTCTCGTTTAGTTAGCAACTTTAAAAATACTTTTGCAGGTGATAATTCAGATTCATTCTACTAGAGTTCTAATTAAGACAAATCTTTCCGTTTTCAGTTTTTAAGTGCCAGACAATATTTTTGTTGCTTTTCTTTTATCTCATCCATGTTTTTATAATCAGTGCAATTTTTAAAATTTCTCTGATCCATAATTTAGATTAATTCTCCTAATGTTTGATTGAAGGCAAATCTTCTAATTTTCAGTTTCTTCTTGTCAGCTACTATTTTTCGGTGGTATTTGTTTTATCCTTATTCATCTTCTTAAATCAATGAAATTTTTTCTAATTATTTATGGGTTCATAATTCAGATTTATATTCATTTGGTTGAAATAGAGTACATGTTCTCATAATGATAAATTTTGCTTGTTGCTTTTTTTATTTTGTGTCTCCACGTAAAAAAAAAAAAAGAAAAAAAAACTGTAAGAGCTACATACCTCATTAACAAACTCATCCAAAATACTCCATATAGAACATGCATAATACAAGATAAATACATTGTTCAAATTAGATTCCAATTGGTTCAGTATTTCAGACGTTATCGCGCTGACAACTTTTACTTTTCTGTGGCCTGTAAACAAAATATAAGAGCTACACACATGCTTAACGAATTCATGTAAGATACTTTCAAGTTCAACACATTGTCCCGGTTAGGTGTGAGTTGGTGTGAGTATTTGTTAGGTGTGAGTATTGGTTAAGAATTTCAAACGGCATTGTGATGGCAATTTTTCATGTTTTTTTTCTTTTGTGTGTCACTGTAAACAAACTATAATAGCTACATACTTGGTTAACGAACTCATCCAAGATACTAGCATGATCAATACACCAACCTAATTGCATTCGAAATGGTTCAATATTTAGGACGTTATCGTGATCATATTTGCATTATAGATAAATAGATTGATTGATAGATAAACGAAATGATTGCAATGCATCGATTTCTAAAGAAATCATTCTAAAAGGAATTCTCTAGGATTTAATTTTCATACATATTAAATACCCCTATTTTATACGTCGATATAAAATACTATATTGGTTGATAGATAAACGAAGTGATAGCAATACATCGATTTCTAAGGAAGTCTTTCTAAAAAAAATTCTCTAGGATTTAATTTTTCATACATTACTAAATTCCCCTATTTTATACGTCGATATAAAATAATATATTGATTGATAGATAAACGAAGTGATTGCAATACATCGATTTCTAAAGAAATCATTCTAACAGGTATTCTCTATGATTTAATTTTCATACATATTAAATTCTCCAATTTTATACGTCGATATAAAATAATATATTGATTGATAGATAAACGAGGTGATAGCAATACATCGATTTCTAAAGAAATCATTCTAAAAGGAATTCTCTCGGAAAGGATTTAATTTTTTATACATTACTAAATTCCCCAATTTTATACGTCGATATAAAATAATATATGAAATGTTGCATATTAATGTAAAAATTATGTATAAAAATGTAAAGTAATGTAAAATAAATATCAGTTAATTCAAAGTATAAAAGATATACAACTACATATATTTGTAAACGTTTAAAGCAATGTCCTTTTATCTAAAATGTTTGAATTTAACATACATGGAACAAAATGAAGGAATTTATAAGTTATTGTAATCTATAAAGCTTTTCAAAAGAGCCTACGAATTCGTCCCCCCCCCCCCCCCCCACCGTTTCCTTTTATTTGTGAATCTACAGGATTCGTGTGAATTCCAGAATTTCAAAAAATACGAATTTGAAGACGGAAAGCGTATTGTTGCACTTGTAGAACATATTGAAATTTGCTTGTGGAAAATAAAATTTGGGTTTGAATGGAAAACCTACAAAAGCCTTTCTATTGTAGGGAAGGATAAAAATGCATGAATTTTTGAGTGTTGAAGGCAAGTTCAGAGAATGCTTCCGTTTTCTGTTACGTAAGTCACAAAAGTGAAAATATCAATCTATCCCGTTTTCTTTCTACTTCAAAGAGAATTTGTGAATACACATTGAAATTTTCTTTCCATTTTTAAGGAGCCAGGTACAGATGCAAAATCAATTAAAAGCAACTAGTATTTATGTTCCATTTTCTCAGCAACAATTGCATTCAATATTTTTGGATCGTTACTACATTTGGATCGTTTACTTTAAAAAAAATCAGTTGCTGATTAATAGGATCAATTAAAAAAAGCTTTAAGTTTTTGTTTGTGAAATCACTTCAATACCTCATTTGAAAATTAATTGTATGTGCCAATCCCAAAACTTTCTTATATGCCATACATGTTAATATGTCAAAATAACAGAATATGAAGTTGGATGAAATTCTTGAAATATGACTATCGCTAAAATCGTGTAAATCCTGAAAAACGGAGCATAGAAGCACCACTTGTTGGGCTATTTACACAAAAATCTAATCAGCAACAACTTATGTCGCCGTCTAACTTAAACTGAAGTTGATGAAAATCCATGCATTATTTCTTGAGATATAGCTATCTTGAAAATCGTGAATAATGCAGCATAGCAGTGCCACCTGTTAGGCTATTTACACCAAAAGGGAATCAGTACCAACTTACATCCCTGTCTAACGGAATCTAAATTTTATTAAATTCCATGCATTTGTTCATGAGATTTGACCATCGCTAAAATCATGTAAATCCTGAAAAACGCAGCATAGGAGCGACACCTGTTGAGAGATTTACACCAAAACATAATAGGCAACAACTTATGTCAACGTTTAACTGAATCTGAAGTTTGATGAATATCCGTGCATTAGTTCTTCAGATATACTATCTTGAAAATCGCTAATGCAGCATAGCAGCGTCACCGGTTGGGTGATTTACACCAAAAGCTAATCAGCACCGATATATATCAAGGTCTTAAAGAATCTAAAGTTTTATTAAAATCCGTGCATTTGTTCTTAAGTTACACTGTAAAAAATGACCAATGTTTCTTATTTTATGAAAATATGCTATAACCCTGAACGAAACTATAATATAATCTTCTGAGTTATCCGAAATTTCAAATAGCATGTTACATTGTATTTTGAATCCCCAGAAACGAATACATTTTCAAAATTTAAAGAATAATTTATAAAAACAAATTATTTTTAGCTGCCCGAATTTTTCAGAAACGTTTCCGAAGGGTTTTTATAGTGTATTAATTAGTGTCCTCAGCCAGGAATACCTGTTTTTCGAATGCTATCAATTCTGAAGTAAACATTTTCATGCTCAAAAAAAATGTTTAACAGACAAACATGCAAAATTAACAGTGTTAACAATAACATTAAAATTAAGATTATTTCTTTACTCTTTCATGTATAAATTAACTTATGCGGCTGAAAACTTGTACTTGAGAATGGATAACATTCGAAAAACAGGTATTCCAGGCTGAGGGCACTAATTAATACACTATAAAAAACCCTTCAGAAACGTTTCTGAAAAATTCGGGCAGCTAAAAATAATTTGTTTTTATAAATTATTCTTTAAATTTTGAAGATGTATTCGTTTCTGGGGATTCAAAAGACAATGTAACATGCTATTTGAAATTTCGGATAACTCAGAAGATTATATTATATTTTCGTTCGTGGTTATAGCATATTTTCATAAAATAAGAAACATTGGTCATTTTTTACATTGTAGAGCGCCCACAAAATGTTTGTACCATACAGACAGACAAACATTTTCCCAAAACAATCAAATTTCGTGTTCAGGACCTTCAAAAACGTATAAATCCATCGAAAATTTTCATGAATACAATACATTCTTCTTGTAAAGATAGAAAAAAATTAAAAAGACAATAAATTCCGACATAGATTCTACACAGTAAGAAAATACAAATGTTACTTAATGTAGTTTTATCTTCTTTAAAGTTCAGGAAAATATAAAATAACCTCTTTGGAGTTACCAACGATTCCTAAAAGCGTTCCTTTATTTTCAGAAACTTGGGAAAACAATAGATTTCCTAGATTTAGAGAATCATTTCTGTTACAAAAGTTTCCTTTGTTGTCCATAATTTTCGGAAACGTTTCCGAACAGTTTATATAGTGTATTAAGCATTTTTCTCAACACGGTATATTATTTATTCGGAGACTATCAATTTTCAAGCATGCATTTCCATGTTCAACAAACATTATAAATCGGCAGCATTAATATTAGCATTAAAATCCATAGTATTAACATTAGCATTAAAATCCATAGCATTAACATTAGCATTAAAATCCATAGTATTAACATTAACATTAAAATTTATAGCATTAACATTATCATTAAAATCAATAGTATTAACATTAGCATTAAAATCTATAGTATTAACATTAGCATTAAAAACCACAGCTTAATATGCCTTTAAATATTTACTAGTTTTTTCACATCTTTCTCTTTACATTAATAATGTAAAAACACATTAAATTACCTCAAATTCTGAATATATTTAACAAATATGTGTACATTATTTTTAAACGAATTATTCCATGGTTATTCATGTCTGAATATCACAAACTATTAAAAGAACAAATAGAAATTTACGTTCTAATGTTTATACCATTTTCACATTTTTTCGCCTGCAGAAATATTGAATAACGTAAATGTCAAACAAAATGTTCCATACTTTTTTGATAAATTTAAAATATTTCCCAGCCGAAACAAAATCAGTTAAATGATTCAAATTTGATTCTCGAGCGATGACTGTATGATATTAAATATAGCTCACGTTAGAATTTTCCGTACAATCATACATTACATATGCAGGTATGTGCTGTGACGAGAATAGCATATTAGATTCCGATAGCTATATATAATTTAAAATTACGTTACTTAAATTTCAGAGATAAAATGTATAATATAAAAGAAATATTTTCAAAATATTTTATTACCTTTTGTCTTTTTTGTATGATTTTTTCTCATAAGCATTGAGTTCAAATATATAATTACACTGTAAAAAAAAAAAAAAAAAGAAAAAAAAAGTGTTTGTTATTTAGGAAAACATAATATTACCGCTAACGGAAATGTAAAATTACCTTGTCTGAAAAACGTCTTTTATCTTTAGAAACCTCATAGATATATTTTCAAAACTCAAAGAAGCATTTATAAAAAGAAAGTTTCTTTTGCGGCCACTGAATTTCGGAAAGGTTTCAGAGTAGTTTTTTTTTCGTGTATTAATCAGTTTTTTAAACATGGAATATAGGTTTTTCTGGTGCTATCAATTCTCAAGTAAATATTTTAATACTCAATGGTTGGAGTATCATAGTTGAGATTTATTCCAACAGAGCGAAAAATGCCGGGGCCAGGATTCGAAACTGGGTACCTTGATTTGCCGTGCGAATCCTCTTTCCTACTGAGCTACCCCGACAATATATGCCAGCCAGGATATCGAATCCTGGTCTCGGCATTTTTTGCTCTGCTGGAATAAATCTCAACTATGCTACTCCAACCATTGAATACGATTTACCTAGTTGAAAAAACTTACCTCTCTTCATCATGACCTAATTACATGGTAAACAGGAGTTTCCGTGTTATATCACATTTTCATCATGTAAAATGATACAGGTATAGCTCGAATGAATGAAATTAGCGCTGCAGTTCGCAGCTATGTCAAACAAATAAGAGTGTATTATGCCAGCCAGTATATCGTTGGGGTAGCTCAGTAAGAAGAGCATTGGCACGACAAACCAAGGTATCCAGATTCGAGTCCTGGTCCCGGCATTTTTCGCTGTGTTGGAATAAATCTCAACTATGATACTCCAACCATTGAATATGATTTACCTAGTTGAAAAAACTGACCTCGCTTCATTATGAAATATTTTAATTTTCAAAAAACTATTGTATGTCGTTACTGTTGCATATCGTTACTATTGCATTTCGTTACTGATACTTGTATAAATTCATCTAAACTGCTGAAAATGTTTAATTAATAATTGACAGCATCCTAACATCCTATATTCCAGGTTGAAAAAACTGATTAATGCACTTTAAAGACCACTCGGCAACATTTCCTAAAATCAGTGGCACCAATAGGAACTGTGTTTTTATAAATGATTTTTAAAATCTTGAAAATATATTGGTCTCTGAGCTTTCTAGACATAAAGAACGCTTTTCAGTTGACTACCACACTGCAAAAAAAGTGTTGGTTTTACAGTATAATACTGCCATCCCAGCTGCCAGTATTATACCTTAAAATTAACAGTAATAAACAGCAAAATAAGTAGTAATACGCTGCGGCGCAGCTCGGGCGTATTACTGCTTATTTTGCTGTTTATATAACTATTTAGAAATTTATATAAATATTATAAATATAAGATTAACTAAGAAATTCAAATGCCTTATGTTGTTTAATTTACGTACAGACGTTTTTAATTCAATTTAATACCAAAAAATTTTAAGCAAGAGTAAAAAGAATACCAATTCTAGTAAAATGCTAGTTGTGTTTTAATGAATAAGTTGAAGGAAATGAATATATGCAAACACAGTATCTTGTATAAAAAAAATGCCTATATGTGAGATCGTTCTCTGGGAAATAAATAAAAAGAAAAAATGATACTTAGGCCTTAATTAATGAAATAATATATGCACGTACATTTGGCATACATTGAAGTAAAAAATATAATACTTATGCACAAAAAACGAAGGCTTAACTTTTCATTTATTTCCGCAATTTCATAGTTCATATCTGCTCATTAAACCAGACACTCCATCTTTATTATGCACTACCTGTCCCCTTTAAGAAGAAGGTTGATAACACGATCCTTCTCCCCTAAAGCACTCCATTTATTTCAAAAACCTAATACAGTTTCGGTGAAAGGGAGAAATCCCTATCACCCTTTAAAATAACTAAATAAGTAAAACGGAGCGGGTGAATTTGGTGTTTGAAGGGTTACCCCGTATAGCCCTTTCGTTTTAAAGAATGGATCGATAAAGTGCACCTACTTCATCATGCACAAAAAGAACTAAAAAAGAGAAGATGTTTTGTAAACCACAAAAAAAAAAAAAAAAAAAAAAAAAAAAAAGACTAAGGTTTTTTAATCTTTGAAAATACAAAATTAGTCGTTGGGGGCCACCGTAATACTTACCCATCATGGATAGGCATAGTATAAAATATGAAAATGAAACATGTGTAAACTATATTTATAAAATACATTGCAATTCGAATGAAATCGTGGCGTGATGACGTCATAAACTTTAAATGATCTATTACTGAATTGCGTAAGAGAAACATCCTTATAAGCCCAAAAATGACATTCAGAATAACTAATAGTCAGAATAAACGTCTCATTTCCAATTAAAATAATATATCTTTGAATTGAAATTTGAAGGAAATGCAGGGTCACGAAAAATCGAAGAGTGTGGAAAATAGGACTGCAAATATATCGGCAACTAATATCCGATCGACTTCATTCTTTATGCAAAATTTATGTTTTTTTATTGTCTTTTATATTTACTCCTTAAAATAAACAATTTCGAAATTTTTTATATACTTTTTATCAGGATGAATATTTCGAGAGTCCGAAAAAAATAGTTCCGGATAAACGAGGTTACTGAAATTCAATAGGCTTCCTCCCACTATTACATACTAAGTACATACCAAATTTCAAGACTCTATCTTAAGTTTTTAGGGAGATAGAACATTTACAGACACACCGACACACACACCCAGACAGACGTTCGACAATTTTTTTTTTCTAAAAATATGTTTTTCGTAATTTCCAGTGTCAGAAACGTGTAAATCCGACAAAAATGTTTTTTTCGATTTTTAAAAGGATTGTAAGACTTACCCTATGCTACATATAATGGGTAAGTATTAACTACGAACGAAAATATAGAAGTACTCTTAGTATAGAAGTATAGACTCTTCCGTCTTACTCACGATTCCGAAAAGCGTTCTTTATCTTTAGAAATGCCAGAAACCGTTATATTTTCAAAATTTAAAGAAGCATTTATAGAAACAAAGTTTCTTTTGCTCACCGATTTTAGGAAACATTTTCGAGAAGTTTTTTTCTGTGTATTAACCAGTTTTTGCAAATCGGTGTTGATAGCAACCGCTTTTTTCGGAATTCATTCGGAATTGATTTTTAGAATTGATAGCATCCGCTTTTTTGGATGCTATCAATTCTCAAGTAAACATTTTCATGCTCAACAAACATGTTTTACAGGGAAACATGTTGAATTAACAGCATTAACATTAATATTAATATTAATATTATTTCGTTACTCTTGCATGTATAAATTCAATTAGGCAGCTGAAAATGTTTAATTGAGAACTGATAGCATACTAAAAACGGTATTAATACACTAGAAAAAACTACTCGGAAACTTTTCCGAAGATAAGTGACAGCAAAAGAAACTTTGTATTTACAAATGTTTCTTTAAATCTCGAACATATATCGTTTTCTGAGGTCTCTAAAGGCAAAGAACACTTTTTGGAATAATGGGTGACTCGGAAGAGGTTATTGTATATTTTCGTGTGCGGTTATATTATACTTTTGCAAATTAAGAAACATCTGTATTTTTCTACACTGTGGTCAATTACTAGCACAATCGTATTTTTCAACTAATACTGTAAATAATTTAAATTGTAGAAAAGAAAACTTGTTTCCGGATTATAAATCCTCATACTTTAATTAATATTTAAGGAAGTCTACAGAAAAATAGTTTAATATTACTTATAAAAAAATAAACTTTCCACAAACAGTCATTAATAGGTTAATATTACTACTACTACAGTATTACTAATAGGTTAATATTACTTTTAAAAAATAAACTTTCCACAAACAGTGATCAATAGGTTAATATTACTACTACTATATTATTACTAATAGGTTACTATTACTTTAAAAAAAATAAACTTTCAACAAACAGTGATCAATAGGTTAATATTACTACTACTATATTATTACTAATAGGTTACTATTACTTTTGAAAAAATAAACTTTCCACAAACAGTCATGAATAGGTAAATATTACTACTACTATATTATTACTAATAGGTTAATAGTATTTAAAAAAAACTTTCCACAAACAGTTATGAATAGATTAATATTACTACTACTATATTATTACTAATAGGTTACTATTACTTTTGAAAAAATAAACTTTCCACAAACAGTCATAAATAGGTAAATATTACTACTACTATATTATTACTAATAGGTTAATAGTATTTAAAAAAAAATAAACTTTCCACAAACAGTTATGAATAGATTAATATTACTACTACTATATTATTACTAATAGGTTATTATTATTTTTTTAATAAACTTTCCACAAAAAGTTATGAATAGATTAATATTACTACTACTATATTATTACTAATAGGTTATTATTTTTTTTTTAAATAAACTTTCCACAAATAGTCCATTACTAGTGCATTCACCCTAATAGTAAAGCAACCATAACATTTAATGATAAAATTCACAACAATCCTTTGGGCCTGCAATAAAAGCAGATACTTATCGTTTGGCGACAAGGAAATGTGGCCACATATATTTTTCTTACATGAGGAAGATCGGAGTTGTTTTCAGATCCAATATATCGGAACGATCGTCGCGAATGTCAGTATTAATTCTTATGGTGTTGTTGCAAAAAAAAAAAAAAAAAAAAAAAAAAAAAAAAGATTATATATTGTCTCACTTATTGCCACAAATTTGTCTAACAAGGAGACTGCCAAACATGATGCGCACAGATTTTGATGATTTTAAAGTATGTTGTAGGGGTCAAACCCCTAACTATTCAGGTCAAAGGTTTCCTTCAAATGGTCTTTAGTTTTCGAGAAATTTCGGGTTAAAGTTCAGCATGCTTTTTAAATACCCATAAGTTCGCAATCTTAAACTAGGTCTTCGTGGCTCTGTGCTGGCGCGCGCGATTTGAGACCCGGAGATAAGGGTTCTGTCCTCTCATGTGACTTTTACCTTTTTTTAATAAATTTTATATGTTTTTCGCGTTATAAGTTTTATGCAGATTTATGAATTTTGCATCTTTGAACTTTTTGATATTTTCCTAAAAATTCCATTTACATTTTCGAATTTTTCGTGAAAATTTATAGTTTTTGCGCAATTTTTATTCTAATATTTCTGTTGATGAAAATCCAAACTATTTTAAGTCTTGATATCTCGTTTTTTTAAAATGATTCTTGTTTACATTTATGTATATTTAATTATTTATTTATAGTATTTATGAAATAATGCATTTTTTAGCTGCATTTTCTATTTAAAAAAAAAATTAAATGATTAAGAAAAAATTAACAAAATAATGTACCCTTTTAATATTTGATTTGTTCTAAATATATTGAAATATGTTAACTGCTGAAATACTAAAATAGTTATTATTACCGACATCGACATTTTTAGTTTATTAAATATTGAACTAATTGTGTGATACATATCGCAAAAATATTCTAAACAAATTCCGTATTAAAAATCGCCTTTAAATATATTCTTTACGTATATTGTTTTAACAATATTGGAAGAATGTATAAATTAGCATATTATATATTCTTTAAATACTTAAATTGTAATAAATATATTAAAAAATGCATTAAATTTGGAAAAGAAATTATTTCAAAACGTGGTAATTGTCTGCAAAGGATTAAATGAAATGGATAAAAAGAAAATTATATTTATTCTGATATTACCGTAAAAGTCATTGCAGGCGATTTTTTTTCAGGTATTTTTTATATCTATTGTAATTTACAAACTATTTTTCATTTCTAGTTGAATTTTTCTGTACGGCATCGACTTGTTAGAATTTAAAAAAATTAATTGTAATATATTATTTTTTATTTGTGCAAATCAAAAATGATGTTGAGTTTGAACTTTACAGTTAAATGTATTTAAATAACAATATATATATATATATATATATATATATATATATATATATATATATATATATATATATATATATATATATATATATACATAACTGGCTAAACTTGGATATAAGCGTTATTGTTTTAATATTTTATTACTCCTTTCAAGATATGTTGTTGAAATTACCTAATCATACATACCTTTAGAAGATTTGAAATAAAAAATATTTTGTATAAATTATAAAAAAATATAAAATTATATTTAAAATTTCATAAAGTTAAAAAAAAGTATTATTTTAGAACGGTTATTAAAATATAAAGGGTAAATAATAATAAAAAAATAAACAAAATCTAGTCATGAATTAGTTTGAATTTCGCGAAATATTAACTTCAAAACTGCACAAAAAAAAAAAAAAAAAAAAAAAAAAAAAAAAAAAAAAAAAAATGTAAATTATTACGAAAAATTTGAAAATGTAAATGGAATATATATATATTAGGAAAATATCAAAAAGTTCAAAGATGCAGAATTCATAATTCTGTATAAAACTTATAACGCGACAAATATATTAAATTTATTAAAAAAGGTAAAAGTCACATTAGAGGACCGAACACTCATCGCCGGCTCTCAAATCGCGCGCGCTAGCACAGAGCCACGAAGACCTCGTTCAAGACAGCTAACTAATGGGTATTTGAAATGCATGCTGAACTTTAATCCGAAATTTCCTGAAAACTAAAGCCCATTTGAAAGAAACCTTTGACCTGAATAGTTAGGGGTATGACCCCTACAACATACTTTAAAATCATCAAAATCTGTGCGCATCATGTTTGGCGGTCTCCTTGTAAGTATTTTACGATAATATAATGTGTATCTTTAAGTCTTCAATTTATATTCTGATTTCTTATTAACTTAGAAATCGCTGTTGTTTATAGACAGTCATATAATGAAAATAAGTTATAATACATAAAGTCATATAAGTCTTTATAAATTATTTTGTGTCTATATTGAAAGAAATCGAGTGTTGAACACAGATTGGAAATTATTCTAAAAACAAAAGAAGTTAATATGATTTGTCATTTAAAAAAATATCCAAATGTGGACATTAGATGACGATTAAATTTTCTCTTTCAAAATTAAATACATTTCCTATATTAAAAGAATGGAATTTTTAGTTTTATTACTTATTATATGTTTGAATCCTTTAAACTATAAGCTTTGTCTTATACATCAAATATTTAATTTTACTGTTTAAATAATTTTAAGCATTTTTCAATGAATTTTCAATCTATTTCTATAATTCTATGAATATCATAATATATCAAAAGAAAACATTCCTTTTTTAAAAACACGCTAACTATATTAAATAATTTAACAGTAATACGTTTCTAAAAAGAGAGAATTTATGTAACAAAGATTGGTTATTTTTTTCGGTTTCACCCTTTTAAAATATATAATTCATTTTTTGAACCTATATGAATGATCATCAAAAAATTTAATTTATCATTTGCTGAATTTCACTTTTTTGCAATAGTACTGTAATCAATAGTACTGTAATGAACTTCAGAACATACTTTGAATTTATATTTATGAAAAAACAAAACAAAATATCCAATTCTTAATGAGAAATGCATGTTATGTTTAATTCTATCTGTCTAATATTATTAGTAACATTTATACGACTAATCATAAAATTTCTTCAGAGCTTCAAAAATCTTCAAACCTTAATAAAATAACATTAATTTTAATATCAATTAAGGTTCAATGTTACCTGTAGCAAAAATGAGTGCAAATACTATTCTGTTATACTACTAAAACAAATATTTATACTATTAAAAGAAAGTTTCGCTCTGTGTGTCTGTGAGTATGTGCCTGTGTGTGTGTCTGTCTGTTTTCTGCAATGGCCAGCGAAATCTAGCGAATCTAGAAGTCTGAAAATTTATATTTAGGTAGTCCAAAGCCTGATCTGATGCACCTGAGACTCAGAATTTTAATATTTTGATAATTAGAATTTCATTAAACATGGCATCGAAAATGCCATCTTTTTTATCAAAATGGCTAAAGAAAAGAATACCTGTTCTCGATTTGCAAACAGAAATGAACGAATTTGAAAGGCATTGACTAATTAGCAAATTTTAAGAAAACTAATTAAGATACATGTTTGAAATCTTCTGAGCATATGTAGAACAACTTTCTACATACGACGATGCAATATTTGTAACATTCGGCCGGTAATTTTTCTTAATTTTTGCAAGAAACTGCCAAAAATGTGCCAGCGCCAGTCAAAAAAAATCCGAGAAAGTTTCAGACAGGGATCAACTTTCATCAAAAACTGAATTACAAAGAGTTCTGTTTCATTGGCCGATCCCTCCATTTAGTTAGCGAATATGAAAGGAAATAACTGCCAATTTTTGCTAATGAACAAAAATTAAGATAACTAATTAAGATGTAGATTTGAAATTGAAGATGGGAAGGGGTGCCATCTGGCGGCTGTTTTAGTGTAGCGTCTTCGTTATGTTCTAGTTATCAGAAAAATATAATTCATTTTATAATGATCGCATTGATGTAAGAGAAAGTGGTTTTATTGAACAAATTATTCGTTATATTTGCGAGTATGGGGAGGGAGGGGTTAATTAACGCCCTGGCACTAAATTAACGCCTTGCTCTGATTTACACAAAACAAATTCCATTTAAGAAATTTAATATTTTTAGCTTCTCCCGTAGCGTTTCATAAATATTAAAACCGGAAATTTCAAATAACGATTTTCGTCAAAATTAAATTTATTTTCCTCATAAAAGTACACAACCTGTATTTACTTGATGTATACCAACAATCAAAGTAACTGATTTGTTGTTGAGCCCTTGCATTCGTATCTCGGATTAAATGAATCCGATCACAACGGGGTTTGGATGATTCGACTTGGGTTTCCGATCGCGTTACAGATTTTAGTTCCACCTTCAACCGCCAGGGGACGCATCATTTTTTCGAGTTCTATGGGCCCGATTTCGACGGGAATTGGTTCATTCAACTCACTTGATACAACGGTTACCCATGTCGGATGTTCGTATACATCAAATTGCGCCCCCTGGCAGTGGAATGTGGAACTAAAGGATTTTTCAGCGCGTGCACAACACGCCTGCTATATGTTACCGGAGGCAGCGGTGACACGTGTCGGAGTTTAATTTGGAAGGTGGTTTTTTTTGGAACAGATTGCGCCCCCTGGCGGCGGAAGGTGGAACTAAAAGATTTTGCAGAGTGTGCGCTGCACGCCTACTATACAGTGCCGCAGGCAGCGGGAACACGTGTGGGTGGTTCGTTTATATCAGAATGCACGCCCTATCGGCTGAAAGTGGAAATAAAAGATTTTCCTCGCTTTAGCAGCATTTTTAAATAAATAATTTCATACTAAATCGGGTTAAAGGTATAAAATGATACAAACTTTAGATTCGTTTAATTTTATCACGGGCCCGGGCAACGCCGGACAGGTCAGCTAATATATATATATTTGCTAATACAAAGTGCTTTTATATTCCATGTCTTAAAAATATCGAGAAAATGTCTTTAAATTGTGATTAAATGCTTCAACATACTCATATAAAATGTTCAAAGTCTATTAATTTTCATTAAATAATTTTTAAGACGGATAGAATGGAATGATGTATATAGGAATCATTATATTGTTCATTTCTTACTAATCGCAGTTTATCAAAACATTAACAATATGTATGTTTGATACCTTTTCTCTAGAAAATTAAAATATCAAATAAACATAAAGAATTTGTCAACATTGATTCTGTAAACATCAATGCTAGTTCGAATAAATTAACCCCTTTATCTTTACCATTGCTCCTGAATCTCCAAGTGGGTTTTCATTTTTTTTTTTTTTTTTTAATATTTCTCTAAACTCACCTTAGCAAGTGATATTGTAATTCGATATTTGGAATAGTACATACCGTCATTTATCGCTGCACACATATCTTTGATTATTAGCATTGAAAATTTCCAGATTATATTATTCGCTCTCAGATTAGGAATTAAAAGACATAATTTTTAGTGCACTCAATATTTCAAAAAACTTTAGTAAAATAAATAGTAAAAGAAGGCAAAAAATTACCTCCCCCTGTCCTGTAAACCTTTAAAAAAAAGAAAGCCATGTTTTTTTGTAGTTTATTATAAGCTGTATGGGTCCTAGCTAGCGTCTGTACATAAATCCAGCATTGTATTTTGCAGTAATAATTGTAAAAAGCGCTAATACAATGAAAACAACAAAACATTTCATCCATTCCAAATGAAATAAAATACTATTTATCTCTTTTTGAAGAGAAAACATAAATCTGCTATGAGATATCAAAGAACACCATTCTCAGAGCCGAGATACATATATGGCTGAAATCTTAAAACAATGTATATTTTGATCTGCTACGGGGTTTTATAATATATTAATATTTGAACCCAACGTATGTTTGAAGATATAAAAATGTTTGAAGATAAGTTCAGTTAGAAATCAAACAGAAATTGAATCGCTTCAAGCAATCAATCGTTCAAAAGGTAAGTAAGCTCAGTTTACTGAAAGTTATGACAAGGTTAAATTTTGTACATGAAACTAAATGACACGAAACACTGTTTTTCACCTAAAATCAAAAACAACATTATACATTAAAAAATATCATTATTTTTAAAACTTAAATGGAAAATTATACAGACTACTTGTGTATGACAGTTGCTAGTTTAAAAATATTTTGAAACATATAGTTAAAAAAAGAAATAATAATTATAAAATATACGAAAAAATAAATTTTTACTTTGGTCAGATGTATCTGCAACTTTCGTAAATAAGCTTGGAATGTAATGAATGTGATAAAGTTTGCGCGAGTTACAATACATATTTTTTTCGAAGATGTATTTCATAAATAAAATATCACATTTAATCAGACATAAAAGTTACATAAAATACACTTAAAACATTAAAAACATTTTAAAATACTGCAAACGTTTCAGGCTATAATTTAGCCCCTCATCAGTGCAGTTATTTCACAATTTATATACTTTTTTTATTAATATTTAAAAAATATGTATACAACCTATAAAATGTTTAATTAATATTTTTAAAAATATGTAATTAACCTATAAAATGTTTAATTAATATTTAAAAAAATACCTAATATAACCTATAAAATTTGTAACAGAAATCAATTGCAAGAAACTGCAAATATACGAATCCAAAATTAAAGCTCATGCAGCCAAATAGATTTTGAGTTATGCGTAAAAGACTACACGCATCGCAGCTTGTTTTACAACTATTGAAAATGAATTTACCATAAACTCATAAATCACGATTTCAGAGAAGCAAAATTCGCAAAATTCGACCAATTAGAACAGAATATATCAATTAAAATTTTTTAAATTTTAAGTCAAAAAAAGATCATTTTTAATTTCTGCACTCTAGTAGGTGTTCAATACAGACAAATCTTCTGGAAACAATTATTTCGGAAAGGAGGACAGCAACAGCAATACTTTATACTAGAAGTATTTCGAAACTGTTACTTTGTTTTAGATATTGCATTTATCGATTTAAAAATTATGAACTAATGTGCATCTCTTCACGAGGAATCTAAATATGGAATTTTTGTAGTTATTCGTTAATTAGAACGGAAATTGCAGTACATTTTTTATTTAATTGGATGGCTTAAAAAGAATTTATTTAGAAATGTTTTTAAGGCATCATTTCTCGGCGTTTTCATCATTTCTCTGTGGAGATAAAATAATGCGTTTTAAAGGGACTGCGATTTTTATAGGCTATATATATATATATATATATATATATATATATTTAATATCGGATTTTTGGGTCTTAAAAGTATACATCCTTGCTTAAAGTGGGCTGGGATTTCAGAGTTTCAAACAATTTTCGAATTCGTCTCATAATTTTTGATTTTACAAAATCCTGATTTTTGTGTAGAAAAAGTAATAAAACGCTAAGGATTTTGCTATTTCATTTGAAATTATCTCGGGTTGTATGGGTCCGATCACGACGCGGTTTCGCTCATTCGACTCGATATCTATAGAACTTTCCGATTTTAGTTCCAAATTTCACCACTAAGGGCGCTTTAATATCTGTGATTCTATGGGCCCGATCACAACAAGATATGACTCATTTGACTCGACATCAGTAGCCACAAAGATTTCATTTATGTTCGTATAGAACAAATTCGACCCCCAGGTGGCGGAAGTGGGAACTAATGGATTTTGCAGCGCGTGCGCAGCACGCCTCCTATACGGTTCCACAAGCAATGGAAACCCGATTAGGAGGTTCATTCGGTTCGAGGTTTATATGATTCGTAAAAAATCCAACACCATCCATTATAATATAAATAAACTGGGTTAATTACTGTAAGAATATGTATATAAGAAATATATTTATATGAGAATATAAAAAATTAGAACAAATTAAAAAAAAATTACTTATTACTTTCACTATAATATGATAGAAATATTTAAAGTTCAAAACCATAGTCCACAAAAGCCCTACGTAAATTCTGTAGAAGTGAAACTCGTATTCTAATCCACTTCACGAATAACAGAAAGTTCTCTTAAATTACTAAATTAAAGCACAATAGGTCAACACACGCCGGTCACATTAAACATTCAACAGTATCCGTAAAGAGAAAATCACCACTATATATTCCAACAAATCATTCAGAAAGATGAGATCGTCAAAAGAATGGAACTATTTATAGGAGACAAGAACATGAACAAATATATTCAGTAAAAAGATGGACTAAAATGAAGCTTATTCGACATCGTAGTACTACACAATACACTCTAATATTGTTTGACGTAACTTAACCCCTTCAGGGGCAAAGTACTCTTGTAGCTAAAATATTGAAATGGTTGATTGACACCAGGATTCATGAACGAATTTATTTTAAAATAAATAAAAGCTTTTTTTTTTCGTGTACCTTATAAATTCAAAATTTGAATATAAAATTCTGGTGTCATTGGGGCATTTTGGGATTAAAACTAAGTGGTATATATAATATACCGGTGCCCTTCAAGGAGTTAAACTCGGACCAGAACAGAGTAATACGCATGGAATAGGTCATTATACCAGCCGATTAAACAGTTCAAGACAACGTTAGCTTTTCTGAATTTTATTTAAAATCACTATTTTAAATTTCTGAATTTTATTTAAAAGGTCTTTGATGCTGAAACTTAAAAACGTTGAATATTAAAACAATATAAAGAAACATATACATAATCTTGATAATAGCCACATGTAACATTAGATGGTTAAAAACCATATTATTTCTAAAATATAAAACAGAACTGCTTGCAAAATGTCATCACCATCGCCATGATACATGTCATTTAAACAAAATATATATAATCAGTTCATTTATTATGTCACGCCACAGCATTTGCTGAAAAATTTAAAGAAAGCAAGATGCCAAAAAAGAAAAAAAATGTCAGACGAAAAACTCTCCGCATGCAGCTGTACACAGAAGCTTACGTAAAATGCGAAGTGCCTGACTAAATGAGAGAAAGAAAACCAGTAATGTGTTGATGCAAAGGGTTTTGCTAGCAACGTGGGAGAAATGTATAATTAGATAATTAGAAATAAGTGAAAACATTTTAACTTGCGAAAAACTGCTATACCTGTCTGTCAGTAACCTATAATGTTTTTGAGAAAATTAGATCTCTAAAAGCTTCAATTATACGAATCCAAAATTACAGCTCATTCCGCTAGTTTATTAGTTATGCATGAAAGACTACCCGGGTTGCAATTTATTTAGCACCAATTAAAAAGGAATTTACCATTTGGAGTTCCAAACTTTAAATCTTCAAATTTTCTCATCTACCTGACAAAATGACTTGATGTTAAAAGTGTCTCGCGGCAGACATCACGTGACCATACTTAAATTCCTGTCCTTTTACATCTTTAAATATGCTTTGCTAAAAATAAATGTATTTGATAATATTGCGCTTAAATGAAACTTTTAATATTAAAGGTGCTTTAATATTAAATTTACTTGTGTGAAAATAAATATTAATATTAAATTATTTAATAATATTAAATTTAAATATTATTGCTTTAATATTAAATTTAAATGTGCTTTAAATAAAGCACATTTTATCATATCCAGAATGAGTATTTTATTTCATTAATAAAAATAAATCTAATAGTTATTAATATCAAAATTAACTTTTATTAAAATATTCCATGCATAACATTTAAAAATCAAAAGATAGAAAAAAAATTCTGAAATAGAATATTTAAGTAAATATATATTTTTTTAAATAAAAATAAATCTTTAATTGTTATTAACATCAAAATTTACTTTTACTAAAAATATTCCATTTATCATGAAAAATATAAAGCAACCGATATATTTTGAAATAAAAAAAGATGAAAATAAAACTGAAATAGAATATTTCACCGATAAAACATTTATAAATAAAAACGTTTAAAAAAAACCCTGAAATAGAATGTTCTAACCGATAAAACATTTAAAAATAAAGATCTAGAAGAACAATTGGGAATAAAACGAAGACGTGGGATTCGAACTCATAGTATCAAGACTCAAATGCATCGCTCTAACCATTCAACCATCAAGTACATAGCCGTTCAGCAGCAAAATATTAAAATAAATACGCAAATATGTGATATGGAGGCAGGAATCTAAATATGTCATATGATGCCAGCCGCGGGAGACACTAGTGTTGATGTTTGGTATCTGAAGGTAAAATATATCGACGAATCGAAATATTAACCCCTTGGGGACGAGCGACACGTATACGTGACGCATAAGATGCTCAGAATCCTCGATTATTCCCACCAGTTATTTTTTATTGTAAGCTTTGCCTTATACAATCCTAGCATTTCTGCGATTCAAGTAGGCAAAAATGTCTGTTTTGAAAAACCGGTGGTAAAAGATTAAAAATTCTGTGAAGGACGCTCGTCGCGAAGGGGTCAAGCTTATTAGTTTTGAAAATTTGAAAATTTGTTACATTTTATGTATGTGGAAATCCCCAAGCAAAATTTAAGTATATTATTATTTTGTAAACGTTATTACTAATTGGTTTATACCAGTGACATTTTGTACGATGATTTCCAGCAAAGTTAATTGTGTTGAATTTTTTTTCGATCCGGACTGTACAGTACATAACATGTTCTTCCACTAATAAGAAACAATTTTTTCGATTTATAAGTGGAATAACATGTTAAGTGCGAAAAATCATTAAGATTCTTCTTAACTAGAAGAGCTATAGCTACATAAATTAAACTCTAACACTCTAAGTGGTATTTTTTCAGAAGGGAAAAAAATTGACAGAGTGGAGTAACACAAAATACCGAAAAATCAGGCATCAAACATACATTATTTAACACTTTGTAACACTTCCAATATATTTTACAAATCTTTACCGTTTAACAAAGTCTAATGTCGGATGTATAAGTAAACAAAGTCAAAGTCAAACCGAGCGGGGTGGCCTACCTTTCGACTTAATCTCAACTAACCCCGTCCAGAATGTTTGTTTAATAGGCGAAAAATCCTTACAAGATAATTATTAAAGTTGAGAGAAGAAAATAAATGCAAAATAATACTAATAGCTCATTTATGGAACGATAAACAATTAATAAATACGATAAAGACAAATGAAATAATCATAGAATGAACAGAAATCAAATACCATCATGAGATTAGAAAAGTAGTACTGAAACACAAATTCCAAAAATTCAAATTTTGATGATATAATAACTGAGATTTTTAGAAGGAGTAAATTTTGATAATTTACTAATTATACTGAGCCATACTAAATAATACTTTGTGATACTAAGCAATAATTATACTATGTAATACTGAAACTAAACAGACAGACAGACAGACAAACCTAATTCATAAATATTTTTCAACTATGTCGGAAAGTGTTAAAAGAGCATCCTATAAACTCAAATACAGTAAAATGTAAATAACAGTCTCGTTCATTAAGCTTTTCGATCGTAACAAGCATTCTCGATAAATTTCAAAGAAATAATTTAAAATCAACAGAAAGATAATATTAAAAAAAATAATTAAAACTTAGTTTATATATAGAGAAGGAAGTAATATAAATAAAAATAATGTAGAAAAATGATTAAATATACTAACATTTCATAACACTTTAGAAAACATTAAAATTTTAATCGAGCAATTTCGCTCTCCGTTAGAAATAGTTCATTAAATAAAAGACATTATTTTGCGCAGCAACCAAATTAATCCTTAGTGAAATTTAATCGAAATGGGAGAGATAATTGTAACAAATATTTACATAAATTTATTTTAAAATGTAAGCGACTGTTCTTCAAAATTAATTTAATTTTTCCAATATTCCCATTCATCGTTTAAATTAAATTTTAATAAGGCGCCATTCTGAAGTAATAATGCGCCATTCAGATTTCTAAAATCCTTTCCTGTGATTTTTACGCCTATATTAAATGTTGTCAACTTTAATTGGTAACTATATCTTATGTATATTTATATGTGTGTGTGTGTGTGCGTAAATAGACTTTTAAATTTGCGAATGTAGTTCCATACATTTATTTAAATAAATTAAATGTTTATTTTTGGAACACAAATAATTATTTTATTGCGAAACTAAAATGTGTTTAGATTGTTGACATCAAGATGCTTTTCGTAAAAGTGGAGAAGAAATGTTTAAATTCATTAAAATTATATTTTTAAGTACATTGCAGTATTATACATATAAGGCGACACATGTACACACAGATAAACACGTTCAAATTCTGCCAGCTATATATTTTGTAAAATCACAAAAATATTACTAGTGTTACAACAGAATAAAAATGTATTGGACGACACATTTATTTTTGATGAAATCTAAACCAAGCAATAATAAGAATGAAAAATCCTGCATCAAGCATAGATTTTGTAACACTTTCCAACGCTTCCAAAATAATTTTACAAATCATTACCGTTTAATAAGCTGAAAGATAACATCTAAGTAAACAATTTGAAAAACGCATAACATATTTAAAAACGTAATTTCAGGAATTTCCAACAAATATAATACTCGGAAAAATATCCGAATACTTTTATTCAGCCCTGTATAGGATCTATAGATTTGTATATATATTACATAGAATGCTAAATTTTAGTTTAGTTAGGAAACACGTAGCACAATTTAAAATTCTCCTTCCGGAGTTTCTGTCAATAAACAGAAATGTGTTCGAGAACTTTTGTGCTGCCCTGTATATGATCTACAGAATTTATACACACCAAATAATAGACAAAAAGTGAGTTCAATTTAAAATTGCTTTCAGCAGCTTAAAACGCACTTCAAGGAATTAATGTTAACAGACATTAGAGAATTCTTTTGTGTGTCCCTGTAAATAAACGATGATTGCTATACACACACTATTCTGTAGTAAGCCTCTTGTAATGCACCTTAGTGATATATATAAATTTCAATGTGTTTAAAATAGTGAAACATTATTTAATTAAACCGCAAACGATTTTTCTCCATTGACGTAATGTAACGGAATTCTTTTGACTGTCCCTGGAAAGTAGCTATAAGTGCTATGCACACTATATTCCATATTAAGCTTCTTGTAATGCACCTTAGTGATATATATCAATTAAAATGTGTTTGAAATTGTGTAACATCATTAAAATGAACCGCAAATGATTTTTCCCCATAGACCGTAATGTAACGGAATTCTTTTGAGTGTCCCTGTAAAAAAACTATAAGTGCTACACACTTCAGTTGAAATAGGGAACGTGCTATATATAACGACAATAACATATAAAAATTGCACGGAAATCCGAGCATATTTATGGGAGTTAGAGCACGGACAGACGGCAGACGGCCAGACAAACCGAAGTCATAAAATAAACACTTTTCAACTAGGTTGGAAAGTATTAAAAATACTAGAACTGATTTTTAAGGACAATAAAAAATCTGTACTAAGAGGAAAAAACTCTTTTGGTACAGAAAGTATAAAATTCTTTTTTAATAACATCATAGAAAGTAAAAAAACTACTATGAGCAGGGCTTGACAAATGCGGTCGCCAGGTCGCAAATGGCGACCAATTTTTTTTTACCGGATGACGAAGTTATTTAATCTCGAGATAAAAAGAAAGGACCTAAGGAAATGAGCATAAATGACATTTTGTCTCTCACCCATCCCTACTCGTGCGCGGCAATTAGTGATCTTACTCTTCGCTCGTACTTTTAATGGAAGAACGAAGTTTAAAAGGCATTTTCCATCTCATTCATGGAAATGTCATTCTTCTCCGCTCTAGACAGCTAGCATATCACTTGATTAGAATGTGGAAGGAGGTTTCAATAAAACTAAGAAATAGTGTCAATCCAGCCTCTGTGTCATCTAAAAATTGGGTGTAATGCTGTAAAATGCTCAAGTTTTTCTGTAAGTTTCAAATCAGATTTTTGTGCTCAGAATTAAAACAGATGAATCTATCACATTCATTTTAAGTAATAATAGTGATTATAAGTAATTATTTGAAGTAGATCTCTAAAACTTAAATCAGAATTCAGACTCCTTAGTTTCATTAGAAAACTTAATTTATATTATCTGTCTAAAATATACTATTCTAAATTATGCAGCTAATAATTCTAAACTATGATTATTATTTTTTTTTCTCAATTAATTCATAAAAAAATGAAAAAAATGTGCTTTTTGTAAATCAATAACAGAAAAAGGGGGAGGGGGGTAAATAAGCTTTACTGGCGACTCGAATTTTTTGCTGGCTATCAGATTTTATAAAATTTGTAAAGCTCTACATATGAGTGTTTCGGACAAAAATTTATAACGATTCTTTTTCAGGTGTTTAAACCCATTTGCTGAGGTGGCAACAATATAATCACATGCATTTGCTTTAATCGTTGTACTTGGCTTTTAAAATCATTGTAGGAGTTATTTTCTTCAATGCGAAGTTTGTTTTTACCACTAGATGTTAAGTGATGCATTATTTGATGTGTTCACCTAACGCATTTCAAGCGTGGATGCTATTTCGTTTGGAAGTTTCGAAAATAAAATACTCCCTCCGTCCCAAATTAGTTGCTACAGTTGGGTTGAAAATTTTGTCCCAAATTAGTTGCTAAATTTCAAGTAGGTAGAGTCATAAATAACTTCCGATGCAGTTTAGTAGATCGACACCAGTAAAATTATTGAACTACAATGAATATAATATGTTATATTAGTTATCTGAAGCAGTGAACTAGAATGTGAAGTATGACAATGAGAAGTAATGTGACTCGACCTAATAAAAAAGTGACGATAATTGTAATTATGAATAACAATTTAGAAATTACCCTAAAGAAGGAAAGGAATAATAAAGAGCGTAACGCTGCATTACAATTTTTACTACAACACTTAAAGAAATTCCTTAAATATTAATTAAAATTGCTATATGTGCGTTTAAAATTATCACAACTTCGCATTTTTATTCTCATTTTTTACTTTACGCAAATATAGCACTTATTTTGTGACAAACTATTCGAAACTTTAGAGTAGACCGGGAGGCGGCAGCACAGACAATCACCTCATCGAGTTCACGGCTGAAATTCCAGAATTAGTTAAAACTCGATTCGCATATTAAAACGCAATCGGTCTGCCAAGTCATATCTTGGTGGGAAACACGTGAAAACCCGATTTTAGCGGTTGACTCGTAGGTTTACCATTGTGTTTTCCTGCACCCAAAGGTATGAAAACATGGAAAACTGGGAGCAGGAAAACACAATGGTAAACCTACGAGTCAACCGCTAAAATCGGGTTTTCACGTGTTTTCCACCAAGATATGACTTGGCAGACCGATTGCGTTTTAATATGCGAATCGAGTTTTAACTAATTCTGGATTTTCAGCAGTGAACCGCGACCTACGTTATACACGGCCGGTGCATGACGTTTAAAACGTCACATGGACAGGATTATTTTTACACGGTGATTGGTGCAAAACGGTGGGCGCGCCGATTTGCACCAATCGTCTTTTAAAAATGATCCACTTCATGTGACGTTTTAAACGTCATGCACCGGCCGTGTATAACGTAGGTCGCGCGTGAATTCGATGAGGTGATTGTCTTTGCTGCCGCCTCCCGGTCTAGAGGGTTCGCACGCTCTTGAGTTACGCCCCATTTTGTAAGGACTCTACCACCAGTATACCAGAAAGATCATTTTCTTCCTAATGAATTCACGATTCATTAGCTAGAAGATAGTTCTATGCGATTACTGGTGGAAGAATACTTACAAAATGGGGCGTGGGCTTAAGAGCGTGCGAACCCTTGATTTTTTAAAATAATTTGGTACTGAATTAAGGAGGGACGGAGGGTAAGTAAATGTTGGTGACTGATAGCATAGCACCCTGAAATATCTGAAAAAGGTTCAAACAAAATCATAAAATCATCAGTATCAATAATCAGTACAAAACTATTCAAATGTAGCAACTAATTTGGGACAGAGGTATCATTTTGTACCTGAAAGATCATATATATTCAGTCTAATTGTATGCTGTATTTTCGATATCATACATATGATGCGGTATTTTTCTTCATAATACCAAGTATTTAACTCTAACGAAGCCTAAGGAACAAATACGTTGCCATTTATTTTCAACAAACCGGCATGGTGTACTGTGAGGCATGGGACGCTGGTATACAGTGAAACAGTGTCTTACTGACTATTCATGCATTCATATTTATTCTATAACTAGCTGAATCGCACGGAGTTGCCTTGTCCCGTCAAAAAATAATACGAAACGTGAAATTACTCTAAAAATCGCTGCACGAAATCACTCCTCTGGTAACTCTTTGTCTTTCGGAAATTAAATAGAGAGATAGATCCCGAAGCGAAAGTAAATTTAATACCACCCCCTCAAATGTCTGGATAATTTGATTCAAAGTGGGTCAGTTTTTGGTCAAAATTAAAAAAAGGTTACCGTCGGATTTTCACAAAATTTGCATTTTCGGAATTAGAAAAATAAACTACGTACAGACTGTGAGTTTCGATTCAATACCACCAATACTTTTTTTAATACTCGAGGATGAGTGAAAATAAAACTATTTCGTTGTCTGAGATTATCAAATCTGTAACTTTCTTTTGCGGTTTCAGAAAAAAATAGACATTTTTCGGCGCACGCGCAGAAAAATCTTTTAATTCCACTGCCAGGGGATGCAGTCTCTTCTAAACAAATTTTCCGACACGTGTCCTTGCTGCCTACGATACCTTGTATAGCAGACGTGCTACCCACGCGCTGCAAAATCTGTGAGTTCCAGTTTCCACGACCAGGTGGAGCATTCTGTTTTAATAAACCCCTTTCCGAACGAAACTCTGGCATTCGTTCCCGCTGCTTACGGTACCGTGTAGAAGGCGTGCTGTGCATTCGTGAAAAATCTGTTAGTTCCACTTTCCACCGCCAGGGGTATCAAATCTATGTCTTAATCAGCTGTATCTTAATTAGTTCATATTAAGTTGAATGAACCGATTCCCGTTGAAATCGGGCCTATAGAACACGACAAAAAAATCACTCCCCTGGATATTAATAATCATAAATGGTGGTAACCAAGGACTGAAAATTTATACCGTAGTTTATTTAGTACTTGGAGACATCCGAAGAATGCCAGAAAAGATTTCGTTTGAATCGGACCAAGATTAAATGCAAACTCTTTTAGTTACATTTTCCGTCGCCAAGGATGCACTCGGTTTGAAACAAACCTTTTTCCGAATGAAACTTCGGCACGCTTATGGCGAAAATAGGTCGAAAACAGGTCGAAAATATTTTAGTTCCACTTTCCACCGCTAACGGGCACCAAATTTATGTCTTAATTAGTTATCTATATCTTAATTAGTTCATGTAAAGTTGAATGAATCAATTTTCGTTGAAATCGGGCTCTTTGAATCGGACAAATTTTAAATGCAAAATTTTTTAGTTGCACTTCCCACCATAGGTGGTACATTCTATTTTAAATAAAACTCTTTTCGATCGAAACTCCGGCATGTGTCTTTGCTGCCTACGACACCGTATAGCTGGCGAGCTGCGCACGCGCTGCAAAATCTTTTAGTTCCATTTTCTATCGCCAGGGGGCGCCAAAGCTGTATCTTAATTAGTTATCTATATCTTAATTAGTTCGTGTTAAGTTGAAGAAACTAATTGTCGTTGAAATTGGGCCCATAGAATACGAGAAAATACCCCTCCATGGGGATTAATGTTTAGAAATAGTGGTAACCAAGAGCTGAAAAAATGATACCGAAGCTTATCTAGTACCTGGGGGACCTGAGAAAAGGTTTCGTTTGAATCGGACTAATAATAAAATAGTTCTGATTTTGGAAGCAGGGGAGAAAGAGGGAGTGTCGATCAGAGCATTAACGCGATATTTAAATTACAACCAAACACTCCCCCCTCCTCCCCCCCTCCCTCCCACAGAATTAAACCCACGACGTTAAAAGATTAGAAATTATAATTAATTTTTGAAACCGAAACAAAATGACTTTTTTTTTTTTTTTTTTTGGACATACAAAAGCAGTAAGTCATTGTTGTTAATTTCTGAAATCAAATACATAAATGACATCACGTAAAGAAAAAAAATCTAAAAATCGCATAAAACAAATCGCGAAAAATTCACAACTCGTTGTTTGAATTTCAATTAGCTGACGACCTTTTCATCTGCCAATCACAATAGCCCGGTTGACTTCTCGCTGTGCCTACAATCCTATCAGCTACCAATCACAACTGTCCTCCAACGGTGTTTGACTTCTAGCGGCATCAAGTGACGTCATACGCTGCAAAACATGAAAAAAGGTTAAATAAAAAGAAAATTCCCCAGTTACACTGAGGGCATTGAGCTCACAGGTTATTCACACTAATTGTATATTATACTCTTATTTAAAAAATTTTGAAATCGCTTCGAAAAATAAAGAAATCAACAATATATTAAGGGGATCATCCGCCGTCCCCCCCCCCCTTATAATTAACCAATGAACCCCAAAACTAATCCGGGAAGCACCTTACCACAATGAACCTATATGCAAAATTTCAAGCAAATTGGATAATTCTGCTTGAAAAACTTATTTATCTAAATTAAGGGGGGAGGATTAGCCTGCCGTTACCCCCTTTATACTTAACCAATGAACCCCCAAAACTAATCGAAAAAGCGTCTTATCACAATGAACCTATATACAAAATTTGAAGAAAATCGGATAATTCTGCATGAAAAACCCATTTATCTAAATTAAGGGGTATTAGCCCCCCCCCCCTTCCCCCCTTTATACTTAACCAATTAACCCCCGAAACTAATTACTAAAGCGCCTTATCACAATTAACCTATATACAAAATTTGAAGAAAATCGGATAATTCTGTATGACAAACCTATTTATCTAAATTAGGGGGGGATAGCCCCCCGTGCCCCCCCCCCCTTCAAAGTTAACCAATTAACCCCCAAAACTATTCAGGGGAGCGCCTTAATACAATGAACATAAATATAAAATTTGAAGAAAATGGATAATTCTGCATAAAAAACCCATTTCTCTAAATTAAGGGAGGGTGAGCTCCCCGTCACCCGTCACCCCCCTTTATACTTAACTAATGAACCCCAAAACTAATCAGGGAAGCGCCGTATCACAATGAACCTATAAACAAAATTTGAAGCAAAACAATTATTTCTATCAAGAGTTATCGCGCTATGTATATACATACCTACGTACACACGTACGTACATACAGAACCGGGGGGCTTATTAACTCTCAGACTTTGATAGACTGTGAGCGAAAAACGCATAAAAAAGGAAATTTAAAAAAATCTGGATAATAAATGATCCGCCCTTCCCTTTTAAAATCGTGATTTTTTTATCTGTAAAGAATTATGATGTTTATTCGAGCTAAAAGAGAAAAACAAATTACGATTCTGAGTGTAGCTGAGACTGAAATGGAAGCAACCACCGAACCAATTTAAGCATTCTGGGCAAAATTTCTTAGTGTCAAAGAAAAAAAAAATCGCCATAAATTTGAAAATCGCTGTACGAATTTCGCATAAACTTTATAGAAAAGAGGACAAAATTTACTATATTGGGTTAAAAGATTGGAACTGGATTCCGGTTACAAATGTGGGAAAATCGTAGCAAAACGTAAAAAAGCACTAAAAATCGCATAAAAAGTTTAATTTAAAAAAATCTATTCAAAAATTCCAATTTCGGGTTCGAGGTGCAAAATTATATGCATAGAGGAACCTTCTCACCAAATTTTGTATCGCTGCGTGCAGCGGTCTCTTCAGAACACAACGGAGAAACACACACACAAACTTCCTTCTTTATTATTGTTGGAGATGCATAATATTTTACTTTAATATGCTTGCATATTATAATGATATGCTTTGAGACGTGGGCCTACAGATAGAGGGCACTTCCTTGCTTTAACAAAACACAGCAGCTACAAACGCCAGTCCCCCACGATTTATAAGATTTTGGAGCGTTAAGTGTTCTATAAAGCGGCCGTTGATAGATGGATGTTCAGCAATCCAGACACAACCCTGTCACAGTATATATATACCAGATTCCTGAATGTGTCTGTGAAACACATAAAATATCAGCGTTGTCTCATTTTATAATATGAGGAGGGGCTTGGAGATATTGTTCAGAATCGGCTAGTTTTGGCCATATTGCTATAACAGAACAGACTTCAGGAAGAATTTCAGAAGGGAATGTGACCAGAATTATCTACCGGGTAATTATAATTAAAGTTACGATTTCAAAAATCGATCATTTTAAAACTACAGGTCAGAATGACTTGATATTTTAGCAGAACAATCGTGCGACAATGGAATTTTGTTTGGCGAAGGAAAAAATAGTTCCAAAAAGTGCCGATAGATGGCGCTGTCAGGGTAATATCAGGTGAAACATGCTTCATACCGCTTGCCAGTAACGGTGCAGGTAACGGCACCCGCAGGTGTGATCTCCTCGAAGAAAGACGGACCGACGATAAACGCTGCCGTTATTCCGCACCACACAGTGACCTTTTCAGACTGAACAGGTAATGGCTGTAGCTGGGACAGATTCTCGGTCGCCCATATCCTGCAATTTTGCGTATTTACAGAACCTAGCAAATGAAAGTGGGCTTCGTCAGACCACAGAATGTTCCATGGCCATAAGTTGTCCACTTCCATCGAGGCAAGAAATTGTAGTGTAAAAGATTGACTTGCTTCCAGGTCAGCAGGTAGCAACTGCTGCACATGAGTTATCTTGCACGGATAACAGCGCAACATGTTCCGTAGGACTTTACGCATCGTGCTCTTTGGCATATCCAGCATTCAGCCAATTCCCTGTGCACGATTCCAGCATCACTGTTAGTCTGTTCTTGTAATGCTGTAGCTACATCTTTTACTGTCGCAGCCGAAACTGGTTTCCTTCTTCTACCCTGTTTAACGACAAATGAACCGGTCTCTTCGAATTTAGCAATCATTTTTCGCAGACCATTTGTGGTTATTGGACCCCTTTTTATGGATTTTAATGTCCGAAACATCTTAATAGCTGTAAGTGTGCAGTCATCGTTCTTATAAAAAAGCGTCAAGAGCAGAGCGCGATCCTTCATAGTCAGTGTCATCATGAAGCATTCAGGCAAACATCTTGTGCTCTGCATTTTTATGGCAGCTATGTCTGCGGTGCGCATGTCACGTATTAGTAATTTGCATATCTCCAGACAATGTGAACCCTGACAGCGCCATCTATCGGTACATTTTGAAACTATTTTTCCCTTCACCAAACAAAATTCCATTGCCTCACGATTGTCCTGCTAAAATATCAAGTCATTCTGACCAGTAGTTTTAAAATTATCGATTTTTGAAATCGTAACTTTAATTATAATCACCCGGAATATCATACAAGTAACACCTTGCATAATGAGACCGCACAGACCACACCGGTTTCTAAATATCAACCTAACTTTTCATTTTGTGGCTAGCCTGTTAACCACTAGGCTGCCCTTTGTATACTATGTGAACGCTGTAAAAAATATATATCTTGATTTTACAGAAAAAAAAATCCCTGACGGCTTGGCCTACAGGCACAGGTAGATTTCGAAGACGCAGACCGTGGGGCGCCTGTTTCTTGGGAATTGCAGAAGAAATGACTTTTTGCCATGATGCAACAGTTGGGACCGCCCACTTCCAAATCTACCTGCGGCTGTATGTGGAGACGCAGATTTTTTTTTTTTTTTTTTTTTTTTTAATAAAATTTTTTCAAGTTCGTTAATGGGCAAAATCGAACCAAGGAGGGGGAAATGGGGGGGCTTTTTGCGAAAACAGAAAATAACCCAAAATTTCTTAATTATGATAGGTATCGAATCCGTTTAAAGTTATTATTACTTCTAGGAAAAGGGTCAAAAATTTATGTATGACAGATTTTTGATATCATTAAAAATGGCCGCAAGAGGGGGGGGGGTGAAATGGGGCGTTTTAGAAGAAAAAAAATCATAACTTCGTAAATTCACAAGAAATCAAATCCGCTTAAATTTATTATAAATCCTCATAAAATTATCTACAACTTTTATAATGACAAGTTTTTTTATAGGAACAACCATTATTGCAAAAAATAAAAAATAAAAATAAATAAATAAATAATAACAAAAAAATCCCTGCCGGCTCCGCCTGCAAATAAGTTAGATTTCGAAGTGGGCGGTTCCAACTACCGCATCAAGGCAAAAAGGTCAGTTCTTCGGCAATTCCCAACAAACAGGAGCCCCACGGTCTGCGTCTTCGAAATCTATCTGTGCCTGTAGACCGAGCCGTCAGGGATTTTTTTTCTTAATCTGTCTCACTATGTACGACTCCCTTTTTCATTAATAAAGGTAGCGCCAGTTTAAAAGGCGAAAAACGAACAAGGTAAATAAGTATAAATCTTTTGATTATTCCCCTAACTTGTAAATCTTTTCAAAAATGTCGATTTGTCATGTTTAATAATATTTTTATAATCTAACGGAAAGGTGGGAGAGTGCTGAATCTAGAATAAAGAATCATTTTCTGTATTTAAGAGAACGTAAATGGGACGAAATATTGCGGCTACAATCGACTTTAAATCCTAAGCTTTCGGTTTTAAGATGCATTTATTGTAAAAGGTTTAAATATTTCTTTGAAAAAAAAAAAAAAGAAACACACACACACATAACAAAGTTATTTAGACAATAAAATTATCTCTAAAATCAGAGACTAAAATGGAAATTTATAATTATATCAAAAATATTAAAAGAAATGCTCTGTATTTCAATGCTTAAAAAAGTAATAAAACAGTCTAAAAAAGTAATAAACAATTAAACAAGCAAATAAATAAATAAATAATGCAAATCATCAAAATGTAGGCTTTAGTTGTAAATTTGTCCAATGTGTCATATTCAAAGCCTTCGGAAATAATTCCTAAACTAACTAAATTTACTGCTCTAATCATTGGCTTACATACTCTGATTAGTTAGCTAAATAAGAGTTAACTATATGTAAACATCTGAAATTATTTTGATATGCTGATGTACGCATTGAGGTACAAGGAGATTCATTCCTAACTAATTTCGAGCAACCAGGAAAGCCATTGTGCTAAATTACTTTAAAGAGAATTTAGAGGATAACGATCCAAAATTCCCATTAAACTTCATTTTGGTAGTCAGCTTAATTGAGTACAAATCCAAACAAAGTGGCAAGTTGGTGAAGCTGATTTTAAAATTAATAACTACTATGAAGTCAGAATATATTATGGGAATTCTACAGTAGTGGATGCATTTTCAATTAATTCTTCATTAGTTACATATAAGTTACGGACACTATGAAATAATAATTAGTAGTTTATTAATTTATACCGCAAACTATATTTTAAAATCGTTTAAATATAAACTTAAATTGCGAAAATGCATGGCACATGGTAAATATGCAACATTTATTGGGTGCAGACTATTATTAATAAGATGCAGACTGCTCAAACATATTAAACATTTTTGTCATTCTAAAATGAAGTTTTATATTTTGCTTTAAAATACTATAAGATTTTATTGCACAATAATAAAAAAAAATATTTTAAATTTTAGCTTTTATTGTACTTTTCATCTTCGTCATGTTAATATGCCGTCGAAAAATAGCAACAACAAGTACTTCCTAAACTTAAGTGAACGTTTTTCTCACTGCTTTTAATCTTGGAAAATTTAAAGAAAGTGTCCATTTACTAATACCTTCTGTTGAAGAAAATAACAATAAAAAAGAGCATAAGATTCACAATTATAAACTATAAAAAAGAGTAAGGTGAAACTCCCAGTTATTGACGCCTAACCAGTAACTGACACTTGAGCAAAAATCTAACTCGAATAAGCATTGTGTTGCAAAATTCGGCAAATCAATGTCATCTAGTGGTAAATGAGACACTTTGGAGTAGTGCTCCCGATTCGATACGTATTTCAGTTATACGTTTAACCAATATACGTATATACGTATAATACGTATTTACGGAATACGTATCAATTAAATTATACGGTTAAACGTATCCGAATACGTATAAGCGTTTATCGGTTAAACGTATAATTCAAGTATACGTTTAATTTAAGTATACGTATATTTCAAGTATCGTATTTATTTTAATGCCAATGGATTTCATCAGTGTTACGGCACTGAACGGAGAACAAATTGGAAACCTGTGGCGTGATTTTAGCAATCTATATAATATGTTTCAGACATAGAATCTTGTTATTTTTCCCTATAAACGATTATCGTAAATATATAACGAAAATAAAAAGACTTTTTGAGCAAATAAGGAGAATATACACGTTTCAGATTTATTGTTAATCCTTATTAAGTATATTCTTTCTGTTTTAATTTTTTTTAAAATATTTATTTTTGTGTGCGTATACCCAAATTGCGCCCGGGAGGTCAAATATTATTCTTTCCACGGTGCTAATATTTCCTACTCTGTGTAAATGTATAAAGCAATTTCATTTTTTTAACCATAACACTCCTGGTATTTTTTATACAAAGTGTATGTGCATTACAAGATATTACGTTTTAAGAATTGTTGTTAGTCTTGGCAAATTTCATTTTTTGTGTTAGTACCTATAAATTTCGATTACTTATATCCTGACAAATAATCGTCACAGCAGGTTTCAGAACGTAATCACACAAGTTTAAAATGACTTGTCTTCTCTTTTCTTTTTTGCTGTTAAACGTATTTTCAAAATATGAGGGGGTCGGGCCAAGAAATTGCCAAGCCACATTTTTGGTGAAATAAATCTAACACTGTAATCTGTTGCTTAATATTGTAAATTATAATATCCAACATATAATTTGTTTCTAATGTCACTTACTGGCAGCATATGTGACAGGTTTCGTTTTTGTCCCAGATGTTTATGCCCCCAATGAAGATAGCTAATTTACAAAAAACCTAATAGTAATATTAAAGTAATGCCATATTGTTACTCAGACTATCTCAAATGTTAGTAAGACAATGGCGAAAAAACTTTAGGCTATATATCTTGATTTGAGTATTGAATTAAATTTTCAAACTGAAATATCTCAGAAGTTCAAAAATGTGGCTTGGCACCCTCTTGCCCCGACTCCCTCATATTTTTAATATAGAAAAAAGTATTCTTAAATAAAATAAAAGTATGTTTAGTTAGTTATTTGTTACGGCCGATTATCTGCACTAAGGATATAGGCCGGTGGGGGGAGTGCCCTCCGTGGGGGTCTTTAAAATAAAAATAAGATTATGAAACTTCCCAGAAGTTGGTCAGTATAAAATATGAAGTCAATGTAAGTTTGTGTTCTGCAATACTAATGTTTCGGGCGAAATGTCCACGCCATAAATCAAAATAGGCTATGTGCGTGTGTTACAGATATGCGAAAGATAAATCATTTCATAGTAAATCATTTAATAATTAATAGTTTAGATTTGAGGGGGGAGGGAAGGGGACAAAATCTAAAGTGAAAAAAAAATATTCCGATTTTTTTGTTTTTTGTTTTTTTGCAAGTACCGACTGCACGGGACACAGCGGGTGTTTCTCAAAGTTTCTGATCCGCAGACTAGCAGGAGAAAGGCATAATTTTTTAAGCATGAACGAAAACCGTTTAAACGCTTATACGTTTAACCGCTGGTGTAAGATCCGTATATACGATGTACCGTATATGCTGTTTCGTATAATACGTATAACCGTTTCGGCTGTATCATACGTATCCAAAATCTGCACCCCGTATAATACGTATTATACGTATACTCGTATAAACGTTTAATAGGGAGCACTACTTTGGAGTCAATTTTGGAGTCAATTTTTTCACCACTAGAGGGCCAAGAACATATTCAATGAGGAAGAAACTTTTGAGAATACAAAAAGTGCCATTTTGAAGAAACCTTCTTATTTTTAAAATTAAGGAAGTGTTTTTCCAATCTATTAGTAATCCAACCATCCTAAAAATGTTTCTTAAAGTTATACTTGTAAAAAATAGTTTAAAGATACATATGATATATTAGAGCCATGATTTAGGGTTTATAGTTATTTTATTTAGCTTAATGGGGAGTGTCAGTTATTGGTTTCAAGAATTTTATTTCACCAGTCTCTGACAGAGGTGTTAGTTATTGGTTATATTAAAAGAAGTTGAAATCTATTATTTGAACTGTTTAAAAATGCATAATAATAAATTAAATTTATCTTGTAGCAAACATCATTAAAATTTAAGTTGTTTTACCAGTGTCTGACACCAGATAGCAGTTACTGGTTCATAAAAGACAGTTATTGGATATCTGCATTACTAATAATGCAGTACTAAAGACTACTGCTATATACTCTTACTATATACTCTTCATTACTAATAATGCAGTACAGCTTACTAAATCCCACTTTTTATAATAAATATTAATGTATTTTGCTTTTATAACAAATAATAATTGTTTTTAGAAGCATTTTAATCTTTTAAAATAAAGTGCCAGTCACTAGTTCACTTTGTGTCAGTTATTGGTGTGTTCAAAACAGGGATGGTGTTAGTTACTGGAGTTTTTGACCAAATTTATGAATAAAATTAATTTTTACTAATAAAATGTATAATTTTTCAAAGTTTTGCCAACAATAAATTTTTAATATATCTGTATTATCCTTTAAAAAACAAAAGTAGGTAAAAAATAGATTTAATTTTTTGTAATAGTGATTTGAACAAGGTGGAATGCTTAAAGTGTCAGATACTGGGGGGTTCACCCTACTTCTAAAACTTTTAATACTGTAACACTATATTTTATCGAATAAAAATGTAATATAGCTCTACTCAAACGCATAAAAATAAAATTTAAATCAATAGACTCTTATTGTGAATAATTTATGCTAAAAGAGAAAAAGCGGTAAAAGTAATTAAACTTCTCTTTTATTTATATTTAGTCAAAAAACTATCCTATGAAATATTGATGAATGAAAAAAAAATGAAACAGAAGACGGTTTTGCTCAAGGTAATTTTGCGTATAATAGTAGAACTTTTCAATTAATCTATATTATTTTCGTGATAAAAAAAAAAAAAAAAAAAAAAAAAAAAAAGAATTGCTTGGAGAAAATATATCGACGCTTCCGACTATTGCCTAACTTTAAATGAATGATTAGTAAATATTACAAAATGTGCTTCGCAGCTTAAGAACGTTTTAATATTACAAAATAAAACAAATGATATTAAAAAAGTGATAATTTTATATTAATATACCGTCGTAAAAATAATTTGGAGAAATAATTAACAAACAAAAATTGCTTGGAAATATTAAAAGCAGTTCATTTTATTTTTTTTATTTATTTATTTATTTATTTTTTTTTTTTTAAGAAAATTCTTTTGAAAAGAATTTCTTAATTGAACATTTATAAATTAAAACAGCAAGAAAAAAAATATATAAGATTCAGAATTTAAAAATATATAAGATTCACAATTTAAAAATATTACAGTAGGGGAGGTGGCCTAAAATGATCCCCTTAAGGGAAAAACTTGTGTAAAATAACATAACTGTTTAAATAAAACTTTGGCCCTTTGCTAGTATGTTTTACACTATAATTTGCATTATAAACATATTTTAATAATATTTTAAACCCAAACTGAGTAATGAAAAAAAAAATAGATTTTTTAAAAAGTGTCCAAAGGATCATTTTACCCTCGCGTAAAATGATCCTTCATTTAAAAATAATTGTAAATTGTTTATTATCGGCAAAATAAAGGATATAAAAGTAATTATGACAATATATAAGTGTAATTCACATCTAAAAACATACTCCATTAAGTAAACCAAGTCATATTTCTGTACATGAAAGACTGTATATCTAAATAAATATGAAAGTTATTGCACAGATGTTATAAAACTCAATTTTTTTAAAGAATTCTATTCAGACGCGTAATACCGCGATCGCTTGAATACCGCCATTGCTTCTTCTTCACTTATCACAACTAGTTTATATGTTACCCTGTAGATAGTACGAAATGTCTGGAAGAAAACATATGTGGATCGTTTTGCCCGTTAGAATCATTTTAGGCCACCTTCTCCTACAAAAGTACTAAAAACAAAATTATGGTTACTTAGCACGGGTTAGCAATTAATAGATGGATAAGTGATTCTGCCACTTTATTAATCATAGTATTTGTAAAAACAATTATTTCGGGCAATTTTGGTTAGGTATAAACTTAAATCCATAACCCTGTTATCATATATTTACTGTTTCAGAACTAGCTGAATGTACATTTGATTATATAAATTGACAAGTAAACTCATTTAAAAGGCTAAATTGCTAGCAGGGGATTAAAATAAGTTCGTCGCCTTGCGGACATTACTAAAACCGTGTACGAGAAGCACAGCTTTTCTTACCAAAGTTTTAAAACTACATGTTCTAAAAAAAGCATTTTCAGGAAGTAGTTTTAAGAGCAAAATAATTGTAGCTTTCATGCTTAAATACAGAGATTCCCAAACTATGGATCATGGAACGATCGACCTTCAAAAATATCAAATTATTAAAGTAGTCTTCAAAAACATATTATTAAAATTACTTTCTATAAAAACTAGGCGCTTCCCGTGGATGCCAGTTGTTGTTGTCAAACTATTAGGTAGCTTTCAATACAAAAATGTATAAAGCTACCTATTGCAGCCGTTCGGAGGAAAGCAGTTCCGGAAAATTTCGATATATTTTCACCGATCATGACCCCCAGACCCCAAAACCACCCTCCGTTCAAATGTTGATTTATATATATATATATATATATATATATATATATATATATATATATATATATATATATATATATATATATATATATATATATGTATATATATATATATATATATATATATATATCTGACATATGTCATACGATAACGCTCGTATTTATAAATCGATTTTGATGAAACTAATTGTGTGTATTAAGGTCACCAATGTCTCGACCGAGTTCGTTGGCCAGCTTGGTCCGCCATTTTGTTTCAAGATGGCGGCCATTTAAAAATTTAAAACCAAAATAAATATACAAAAAAATTAAAAATTCAAATTTATTTTTTACTTACGTTTTAGGCCTTGATACAAGGATTCCAGAGCATTTTTTAGTTTACCTCTATCTTAAAAAATGGCTGAGATAGAGCAGTTTGAAATTCTAGGGTGGCTGACATTTTGAAACAAAACTGCACATTAACGCGATTACTCGCATATTATTTTCTTTCATTGTTGTAATAATTTTCCCAATCATACGCATAAAACTATATATTCATATACGTTAGCGCCAAAATTGGCGACATTGGCGGCAAAATTGGCGACAAAATTAGCAAAATTTGTGACATTTGGCCAATATCGCCTAATTTGGCGACCAAAATAAGTTCATAAATTAAGCCAATTTGGCTATTGCTCAATAATTTGGCGAATTTCTTATTCAAATTCAGTATTAACGAATCTTTTGTAAACGTTTCTTTGCATTTTAACTTGCTGTTTTCGTGTAACATTAGCTAAAATTTTAAAATGAAGATATAGGAAAGCTACCTTTTCCTCCCGGTACAGGCCGGAAGGACTTTTTTTTTAAATTAAAAATTCTAATAGAATTTTTTTACATTTAAGATATTTTTTTAGATTGTACACTAACAGCAATAAAAAGCATTTTATATGTAACATATCAATAATGTATTCAAATAAAGCTTTGAAATTTATTAAAATTGATACTTTTGTGATACTTCACATTATTATACTTCTTTATGATAATATTTAAAAAATACTACTTTAAACATAAGTATGATGGCCTTTTAAAAAAAAAAAAAAAAAATACATGCTTTTTTTTTTTTTTTTTTTTTTTTTGTATGGCTTTTTATAGAAAATAATAGGCTATGACAATAGAAGAACATTATGGAAGATTAACGGATTTATAAATGGTAATTACGAAAATTAGCAAGCTATCACCAAATTGGCTTCAAATATGACAACTTATTTTTGTCGCCAAGTTTGCCAACATTTGGCGCTATTGTGGTAAACCTGTCATTAGTACTTTTCAACAAATAATCATTGCATTCATATGTATTCATCAATACATACTCATTCATATATATTTCATATAAATGCTGACAAAACGATGCGGGTAACAATGTGATTAAAATAGATGAATGTTGCAACAATGGACCTATTTTTTAGGTAGCTTTCAATACAAAAAAGTCCTTCCGGCCTGTACCGGGAAGAAAAGGTAGCTTTCCTATATCTTCGTTTTAAAATTTTAGCTAATGTTACACGAAAACAGCAACTTAAAATGCAAATAAAACGTTTACAAAAGATTCGTTAATACTGAATTTGAATAAGAAATTCACCAAATTATTGAGCAATAGCCAAATTGGCTTCATTTATGAAGACTTATTTTGGTCGCCAAATTTGGCGATATTTCGCCAAATGTCGCCAAGTTTGGCGAGAATTTGGCGCTAACGGATATGAATATATAGTTTTATGCGTTTGATTGGGAAAATTATTACAACAATGAAAATTTTTGTAATGTGCTGTCTTGTTTCAAAATGTCAGCCACCCTAGAATTTCAAACTGCTCTATCTCAGCCGTTTTTTAAGATAGAGGTAAAACAAAAAATGCTCTGGAATCCTCGTTTAAAGGCCTAACACTGAATTAAAAAATCAATTCGAATTTTTAACTTTTTTGTATATTTATTGTAATTTTAAATTTTTAATTGGCCGCCATCTTGAAACAACATGGCGGACCAAGCTGGCCAACGAACTCGGTCGAGACATTGGTGAGCTTAATACACACAATTAGTTTCATCAAAATTAATTTATAAATACGAGCGTTATCGTATGACATAGGTCAGATATATATATATATATATATATATGAAGATATATATATATATATATGGAGATATATATATATATATATGGAGATATATATATATATATATGGAGATATATATATATATATATATATATAAATCAACATTTGAACGGAGGGTGGTTTTGGGGTCTGGGGGTCATGATCGGTGAAAATATATCGAAATTTTCCGGAACTGCTTTCCTCCGAACGGCTGCAATAGGTAGCTTTATACTTTTAGGTAAAAGTATAAAGCTACCTATTGCAGCCGTTCGGAGGAAAGCAGTTCCGAAAAATTTCGATATATTTTCACCGATCATGACCCCCAGACCCCAAAACCACCCTCCGTCCAAATGTTGATTTATATATATAGATATATCCATATATATATATATATATATATATATATATATATATATATCTGACCTATGTCATACGATAACGCCCGTAATTATGAATCGATTTTGATGAAACTAATTGTGTGTATTAAGGTCACTAATGTCTCGACCGAGTTCGTTGGCCAGCTTGGTCCGCCATCTTGTTTCAAGATGGCGGCCATTTAAAGATGTAAAATAACTTAAAATCTAAAATAAATATACAAAAAATTTTAAAATTCAAATTTATTTTTTAATTACGTGTTAGGCCTTGATACAAGTATTCCAGAGCTTTTTTTGGTTTACCTCTATCTTAAAAAATGGCTGAGATAGAGCAGTTTGAAATTCTAGGGTGGCTGACATTTTGAAACAATACAGCACATTAACGCGATTACTCGCAAATTATTTTCTTTCATTGTTGTAATAATTTTCCCAATCATACGCATAAAACTATATATTCATATCCGTTAACGCCAAAATTGGCGACATTGGCGACACAATTGGCAAAATTGGCGACATTTGGCGAAATATCGCCAAATTTGGCGATCAAAATAAGTCTTCATAAATGAAGCCAATTTGGCTATTGCTCAATAATTTGGCGAATTTCTTATTCAAATTCAGTATTAACGAATCTTTTGTAAACGTTTCTTTGCATTTTAGCTTGCTGTTTTCGTGTAACATTAGCTAAAATTCTAAAACGAAGATATAGGAAAGCTACCTTTTCCTCCCGGTACAGGCCGGAAGGACTTTTTTGTATTGAAAGCTACCTAAAAGTATAAAGCTACCTATTGCAGCCGCTCGGAGGAAAGCAGTTCCGGAAAATTTCGATATATTTTCACCGATCATGACCCCCAGACCCCAAAACCACCCTCCGTTCAAATGTTGATTTATATATATATATATATATATATATATCTGACCTATGTCATACGATAACGCTCGTATTTATAAATCAATTTTGATGAAACTAATTGTGTGTATTAAGGTCACCAATGTCTCGACCGAGTTCGTTGGCCAGCTTGGTCCGCCATTTTGTTTCAAGATGGCGGCCATTTAAAAATTTAAAACTAAAATAAATATACAAAAAAGTTAAAAATTCACATTTATTTTTTGATTACGTGTTAGGCCTTGATACAAGGATTCCAGAGCTTTTTTTGGTTTACCTCTATCTTAAAAAATGGCTGAGATAGAGCAGTTTGAAATTCTAGGGTGGCTGACATTTTGAAACAAAACAGCACATTAACGCGATTACTCGAAAATTATTTCCTTTCATTGTTGTAATAATTTTCCCAATCATACGCATAAAACTATATATTCATATCCGTTAGCGCCAAATTCTAGTCAAAATTGGCGACGTTTGGCGAAATATCGCCAAATTTGGCGACCAAAATAAGTCTTCATAAATGAAGCCAATTTGGCTATTTCTCAATAATTTGGCGAATTTCTTATTCAAATTCAGTATTAACGAATCTTTTGTAACCGTTTCTTTGCATTTTAACTTGCTGTTTTCGTGTAACATTAGCTAAAATTTTAAAACGAAGATATAGGAAAGCTACCTTTTCCTCTCGGTACAGGCCGGAAGGACTTTTTTTCAATTAATATTAAACAATCGCAATGTTATTTCTATGGGTAAAATAGAAGTTTTATGCCGGCTTCCCCCCTCCACCCCCCCACCCCACTTGGAGATCGAATTAAAAAAAATCAATGTCCAATTCATATGATGCCCTCAGGAATACATAGTATACATTCCAAATTTCAAAGCTCTATGTCAACAGGAAGCGGTTGAAAAAGGAGTGACAAGATTTGACTGCCAGATACATACATAATTGTCTCTCTATATTAAAAAAAAAGTAACCACCGCGCCGCCGCAGCAACCGCAGCCGCTGTCAATGAAGATTTTGTGCCTTGAAGTCTTTCTGGACTAATATCCAGAAAATTATTTCAGATAAAAATTTAAAAATTGGTAGTTTTATAAAGAAATGTAAGATAAACACGCTGAAGCAGATAGTTTTTAAATTGAAGAATTATTTTAAGAGATATTTATTATTAAAGCTCGTAGGGGGCAGAGCCCCCTAGTAAAGTAAAAGAAAGCATGTAAAAAGAAAACATAAAATGCATTATTACTAATACAAAATAAGAAATACTTTACATACATAATTAAAAAAGCAATCGTTTTACAACATTTTTGAGTAAAATAATTTATAAATTGGACCGTTTCAATAGTTAGTTGTTTAAACTTTAAACAAAGTCTTCCCTTAATCAGTGAAACTTAAGATCAGATTATAGAGGAAGGAGTCAAACAAATGTTCTCAAGTAGCAGTATCTGAGTTAATTTTCTCAAGGAAACTTAACTGATAAGGTCTGAATTTCAATTATCTGCAGGAAGCATTTAAACAATTCATTATGCTCTTACACATTATTCGAGAAAATGCCTTTTAGTAATAAGTGAGCCAGAAATTTCTAATTTTTCAAACTTTTTAGGGGTTAGAAGTTTTGAAAAAGTTTCTTATTGTTATTGATTATTAAACATTGTAGCTCAACATGAAATATTAAGAAAAAAGAAAAAAAGAATTCAAGATGTTATTTCCTACCTTATTGCATGCTATTTGAGATTTTTCATATAAATGTTTTTTGTGGCATACATTTATTGTTATCGACTTTCGTTTTAAATTCTATTTTTACAATATCATTTATTTTCACGACAGTAGACAATCATTACATGTTTTACATGTCTTTCTATTTTAAAAAAAGAAAAAAAAAGCAACCAATTCTGCCGTAATTGAATTTATTTTGACCTCACTCTCTTTCTAAACTCATAATAAAAAAACTTTTTCATAATTAAAACATGAAAAGTGGTTGTTTTATGGAGAAATGCATGATTTAAATCAAAGAATTATTTTAAGGGCTATTTAATGTTGAAATCGGTCAAAATAATTCAATTAAAAGGCTTTTGTAGGATTAAAAACTATGCATAGCAATTTCACTATATTTTGTACGCACATACTTGACTAGATTGTGATGTGCAATGTCCTACCATTTTTTGAATTTGGCTCATTTTATAAGTTTTGTTTCCCATTTTTTATTCAAAATTTCATTATCTGAATAGAGATTTAATTCATAGTATGAAATAGCCATTTTTACCTACTATTACAGGATTTTAAAAAAGACCAAATATTTACAAACATTTTTCAGTTAAAAAATACGTTTATACATGAATTAAAAAAGAAAAAGAAAGAAAAGAAACTTTAAAATAATTCAACTATTATGTCCGAAAAGCATTTAATGGTGAAAATTACGTCATATTTTAAACCATTTTCTAATAGCGTTTCCAAACACTGTATTTTTAATTGAAACACACGTGGATATTGAAAAGAAAGAAAACTTTAAAGTATTTAAATTATTACATGCGTAAAGCATTTAATGGTGAAAATTATGTCATATTTAAAGAGAAGCATATATTTAAATTGTCATATTTAAAACGAATTTCTTATAGCATCTAAATAAAAACTTTTCTTCTAAACTAATCCGAGGCTCGCTGTCCGAATGGCAGCGACATTTCTTACTTAACAATTTTATACAAATGGATTTTCAAATGTGTAACTGATCTTTCTTAATCAATCACGAAAATAGCCGTCAGCTGTCACGACAACGGTGGATGTGGCATCGGCGTCGAAAAATTCCCCAGTCCAAAGGAAATGAATGGTAACACGATATCAGAAGATCAAAACAGAGCAAATTAGCGTGTTTCACTTATCCATCATACGTAGTACAGGTTAAGTCTTGTAATCATTTTCAAAATCGAAAAACTTTTTTTGACGAATTTACACGTTTCAGACACTAAAGATTGCAAAAAACATATTTTTAGAAAAAAAAATCTGTCTGTGTGTGTCTGGCTGTAAACGCTCTATCCCCCGAACAAATTGAGATAGAGACTTGAAATATGATATGTATTTAGTACGTAATAATGGCAAGAAGCTTATTGAATTTCAGTGACCTCGATTATCCGGAACTATTTTTTTCGGACTGTTGAAATATTCGTTTTGATAAAAGGTATTAAAAATGTTGAAATTGTTTATTTTAAGTAATGAACATAAAAGACAATCAAAAAACATAAATTTTGCATAAAGAATGAAGTCGATCGGATAATGAGTTGCCGAGATATTTGTAAGTATATTTTTGACACTCTACGACTTTTCATGACCCTATATTTCATTCAAATTTCAATTCAAAGATATATTTTAATTGGAAATGAGACGCTTAATCCGACGCAATAAACCAATAGGATAATCAATTTTGGAGTTATAAGGATGTTTCTTTTACGTAATTCAGTAATAAAGCATTTAATGTTTATGACGTCATCAAGCCACGATTTTATTCGAATTGCAATGCATTTTATAAATAGTTTACAGATGTTTTATTTTCATATTTTATATTATGCATATCCATGATGGGTAAGTATTACGGTGGTCCCCAACGACTAGTTTATCCTGCAGTGTCTGGCGTGCGCAGTTTGTAGAAAACAGAGCCCCTAGTCTCAGTTAAAAAAAAAAAAAAAAAAAAAAAAAAAAAACTATGTACGATAGGAAGATTGCTTTCAAAACATTAAGTAACACTGAGTACCTGAATAACATTGAAATCTCATAGCGTTTGATAAATTTTTACGAAAATAAATTAAGGAGTCAATAAGAAAAAGGGTAAGTAAACAAACATGCTATTTTTTAGATCTTCAGGAATTTTATAATGGAACCACCACAAAATTAACTCTTTCGGGATAAAAATAATCATGAAAATTAGATAATCTGTCCTAAAGTTGTGCATAGAAATATATTTGAAAACACATACAAATAAATTGTATAAACCCTTTTTGTTTGAAGTCAGATTTAAAAAAAAAAGAAGACTTTAGCTTTAGAACCACAGTTTTAGTTGAAAACAACATGATAGATAGCGGAAGCTCATGTTATGGATATATACTTGGAAACGAATTTACATTAAAATTATCCTGTCTGGTTTAAAGTGCTAAAGGTTTTACACTGGAAACAAAAATTGTTTAGTTTACAGTATAATACTGCAATCCCAGCTGTTAGTATTATACCGTAAAATCAAAAAAAAAAAAAATTCTTTTTTTCAGTGTGAGTTCTCTTTCAATACAATGAAATGTATAAATTAACGTCTGTTTTTATGAAAATTTAAACAAAGAGAAATATTCTTAACTATTTAAAAATATTTTTTTTCTAGCGTACTTTTGAAGTTTATGAGAAAAGTAGAGTAAAATTGTTTAAAATCTGGTTCAAGTAAATATTTTAAAATAAAACCTTCATACTAAACTTTTCTACATTTTTTCCATTCATGATTCTATGACTAATGCTCCTGTTTTCTTTATTTAAGGAAATGTGCATTTTTTTCTATTATGTCGCAGAATGTTTTAGTGAGTGGGTTTGTGTGATTGTTTAATTGTAATGTTAAAATAAAAGAATATTGATTTAACTTTCGAAGCAATCGTGAATCATTCTCTTAACATTTCCCGATACCAGGCTATTTTATTATTAAATATAGCTACACAGAATAATGTATTAGGTTGAAAGAAGATATTTTTATGATGTACACATTTATTGATCATTTATGGCTGAATGTATTTATAAATCTGCAGAAATAAGAAAAGAAAACTAATAACTGAACATATGATTCTATGAATAATGTTATTGTTTTATTTCTTTAAGAATTTTTTTAAAATTAGGTATCAGAATGTTTATAGTGGGTAGATTTCGGCGATTATTTAATTATGATTCTGCAAAAAAAAAAGAACATTGATTTTACTATCCCAGGCAATTGTAAATCATTCTCTTAATATTTCCCAATACCAGAGTTTTTATTATTATTAAAGATAGTTACACAGTATAATCTGTTATGTTGTAAGAATATATTTGTATGATGCACTTATAATGACCATTTATGGCTCATAAATTTGATTCATAAATCTGCCGCAATAACAAACGAAAAATAATAAGATATCTCTCGGAAATAATTTAATCTTCATCCTACTAAAGCATACAATCAAAGTATTCTATAATGAAAGTCTAATAATGATAGAGGTGATAATCTTCACTATCAATGATTGAGAAGGAAATTAATGGAAACTTTATTACAAGATATAAAATTAATTAATTAATTAGAATCTGGCAACTTTCTTCCAGGTTAGATATGTGGTTAAAGTATCGACTTCCCTGAATATGTTTGATACTGTCAACAATTAAATAAAGAAAGAAAAAATAATGAAAACGGTTATTGACAGGTTTTATTTGAGTAACAGTTTTGTTAAAATAATAAGTTCTTTTAAATTTTTACATTACGTTTAACTTAATTCTTTTTTTTTAAATCCTTCTTTCTGTGGTCCTCCATTTTTTTTTTATGATTATAGCATAAGTGGTTGAAACAAGGTATTTTCAGTTGTATTTCTTAAAGATTTGACTCACAAATACCATCTTAACAAAATAACATATCTAGATGTTGTATATATTAAATAATTTCTAATATAGTTACTTAAGTAACAGTGCATAAATGGCATTTCGACACTTTATTTGGCGATGAGAGGTTTATTTATATGTATGGATATTTCATTGATTATTTTAAAGAAATAAAGAAAGAGAAAGAGAAAATTATTAGATAAATAAACAAATAAATAAATAAATTTTGAAAATGGTTTTCGAGGCTACTTTTGTACATTATATTTGTAATTTTTTCCAGTTTTCCCGGAACCTAATAAATTAATTCAATAGAAAAATACTGAAAACTACGGTTTTCGAAACACTGAAATTGTTTGTAAAAGTTAATTAGTTTTTTTAAATTAAACCTTTAAGATATTCCTTTTTCTTAGTTATTTCAAATGTTTATATCTTTAAGTTTACTTAGTAACATTTATGATAATTACAGGAAATTAATCTGAAGATAATTTTTATTTTAATGTTTTTCTGATGCTATTTTACAAGAGCCGTCCAATAAAGAATTATAATATTTCTATTCGCATAATTTACCGTACATCAAATTAATTTTACGTTGCATTGTTAGCTTAATGTGTAACAAACATGTGTTAACTTTAATCAATCATTTCCTTCCAGTAGTACGTCATCGGCAGTTGTGCAAGTTCAGACATGTTCTGTATCCTCTATGGGAACGATGGAAGCAACACGTGTTGAGCAACATGGAATTTTGCTTTCGCTTGAAGAAATCGTCAGCCAGAGCCTATTATGATATGCGACATAAATCTTGAGAAATGTCTGTCCTTACAGTTAGAAGATGGCTAAATATGTATAAGGAAGAGAGAGAATTAATTTCAAAGGAGGTTGAATCCGAAGCTCCAGGCACTGCGATTCCAGAATCAACATTAACATCACTACTGCTATTGTCAGAGCAGATCACCCAATAACATTACGACTACTATCAGAAATATTGTAGCTATCAATGGGTGTCACCCACATGTTGGTAACAGAAAAACTGAACATCAGACATGTTTGTGGGTGATGGGTTCCGAGACTTACCATACCCGAACATCAGACAGTTTGCCTGCAGGTTTGTTTGCAGTTGAAGATGATATTACAAGTGATGTTCTCTTCATATTGCTCATCGCGTGTTGCAGACATCGTTCCCATAAGCGATATTTAATGTCTCTTAATTGGCACGACTGCAATTGATGTACTTCTGTAACGAAGTAAATACCAGATATTCATGATACATTAAGCAAACACTATACATTAAGCAAAATGCACGTTTAACAGCTTATTTCAAAGTTTTCTGTTATTGGCGCAGACAGTGTGATGTTGATGTTGGTGGGTATGGATGTGGCACTACTATTGAAGTTGTTTTACCATAACCAGGAATGGCCGATCGAAGCTTTATGGGGGTTTGAAACACAAAGAGGAATAAAGAAACGGGAAAGTTCCAATAACTGCTCCCGGATTGCTCTCTCTCGTTCAACGTTTCGAAGAACATGAAGTTTGTGTGACCGACCTCGCAGCGGTGCACCACGTTTATCAGAAGGCCGTATCTCCGCTGTAGCTTCGTAAATTGACACTAAGTGAAAATTCCACGATTGGAGTAAGTAGCGTAAGAGAAGTACACAGAATAACTGGCATACCAAAGACATCGGTATTCCATATTCTTCGTTTTTTACTTAAATTTTTAAAAAGTAAAAAGAAGTTTGAAAAGAAAATGGTTTGCAAATGTCAATAATATGCTCTGCAAAATTTTCCATGTCGAAAATGATGTCATGGATAGCGAGAAATTGTTATTTCATTCTTAAAACTAAAAGAAATAACTCGATTACCTAAAAAAAGGGACGAATGTTAATAATTCCATTTTTGTTGATAAAACCTAAAGATTTAATATTATTTCGTTAAAGTAACATAATTTCCCCTATGCCAGTATTGAAATTAATTGCCTGGAAAAGAAAATTAACAAGAATTATGTCATTAAAAAGGGATTTCTCTGGGGGAAAAAGAGACGTCATATTTGAAATAAACGGGAATTTTCCAGTATGTTTTAAAATGAGTGTGAATCAATTCCTTACATTAATAATACAAGGATCAGTATGTATAGAAAGTAGATGAGTTTCACGCCACATTTAAAAAAAAATTTAAATGTTTTTTTATTTATACTGATTATTAAGCATGAGTATCCGTTATATACAGATGAGAGTTTTCCGCTAAAAATCACATCATAATTTTAAGAAAAGGAAAATGAACACGAATCTATAGCATTAAAATCTGACCGTGTGTTTGTATTTCGCAACTACTGCTAGACTATCGAACGCAGCGCGATTTACTTAATACCGGTTATCATTGATCCGAGGATGTCACACAAATTTTCAGATTTTAAAAAATTAAATTAGATGCCAAGATTTTGTAAATTTTAACGAAGTTTCTCTAAAAACGGCAAGTAAATTACTCCATATTTGTGTATAAAAAGGAGAAATAAAACAGATCAGTATATTTTTTATACCATTTTCTCATTAAAACTGAAAAACAGAATTTATTTTCCCTTTGAATAGATGGTGAAAACAAAATCTTGATTTCAGTAAATTATCTTAAAATTAAAACATATTTTCACATATTCAAACTTCATGAATCAATTTATTCTGGAGAACAAAAATTGCCTGTCAACATACTGTCATTTAGAAAACAAGATTTGTTTCAGCTATACATTAAACCAAGGAGGCAGAATTGAATTTAAAGAAAAAGCATATACTATTTCCAATTAATGTTTTTTTGAAGGATGGCTGTTAAAACGTTTCACAAAGGCATTAAAAGTGGAACTATTTATCAGGTAAAATTGACATTTGTTTTTACCCAATTCGTCTATTTCCACGATTTTATTTGGCCCTCCTTTTCTGCATTGGTTCCAATTTCATTTTCGCGATTATTTGGAACATTTTTTCACTTTTTTTAAGACTGAGTTGTGTCAAGGTCCTTATAACAAAAAATACCGTATTGTCTCTTATGAAATGGGATAAATAGTTAGTTAATTATTAACGTTTTTAACTATCGGGATTGAAATATTTTGCTTAATTAATGTATTTATTCTTCTTTTAATGTTGCGTGAACGAAGTCAGGGGTAACAGCTAGTTATCATATATATACATACATATATATGATAATTTTTACTATCATATATATTTATTATTTTATTATTTTATTTTATTATCGTACATATATATATATATATATATATATATATATATATATACACAGAGAGAGAGAGAGATGTCGTTAATGGATAAGGAATTAATTTTCAGACAACGAGAACACTGGATAGACAATCAGTAAACAATTTCGATTTTCATTAAGCTCTGGAAATCATAAACCTAAAATTCGCTAAAATCCATACTTGCTGGCTATGATGAAAACTTGCTCTTATAATGTTGTTGTGTAATACTGTTTATAATGAAGGATTTCCAGTGTTTCCAGTTGTCAGTTATTAAATTTTACTTATGTTTTTATTATTATATTTTTATTTTAAAGTGCCTTGTATATTTAATAAATAAAAACCCAGTTTTGAAATAAATCAATTAAACATGTGTGATAACTAAATAAATAACATTCTTAAGAATATTTTTTTATGTTTAATTAACCACAGACAGAGTTAGTCATATGGGAATAAATTGAATTCATGTAAATATGAAAACTAAAGACATGGCACTAAATGTTAACTAGGTACAATAATTTATTCATTTCACTATAGGAAATTGACATGTTTGTCCCCTTCAACCTAATATTTTTAACATTCTTCATATTATTTATGTATACTTTCAATATTACTAAGTCGTTTTCTGTAAAAACAAAATAAGACATGTACTGCCACCTTTGTTTATCTTATTTGTTTTAAATACTTTTATTGGTAAACAAAAAAAAAAAATAATAATAATAATAAATAAGCGGATGCATTTATTTTCGAATGAGAGGAAAATCTGTATTAAAAACGAAAAATTTTGTTCTTCAAAATTGTTTAGAGAATATGCCAATATAGCTTTTATAAAATGCCGATTAGCTGTTAAAAAAATACCTTCAGATAATCTTCTGTAAATTTTATTTTAATTGTAAAAATTTATGACATTTAAAAAAGGCCTTTTAAATTTTAGTGCTATATAATTTTAAAACAGCTTTATTAAAAATTTTAGATTTTCAAAATAGCACTTTTTATGCCAATATATATATATATATATATATATATATATATATATAATTGCATGTACCGAATTATTATTATGAAAACCATGGTTTCCAAACTATACAGTATAAATGGAATAAATGGAAATCACATATCGTCGCTGCCATGTCGAACTGCCGAATGTGGAAAAATGCATTTTTCATTACTTTTAAAAAGGGGCCGATTATCACAACTAAATTTTATTAGAATTCTTCGCCTAGAAAGAATACTAATAAAATTTTTGTGAAGAACAGGGTTGCCAGTTTGGCCTTCTAATTTATTCAGTGATTCCGAATTCATACCGGAAATTTTGAGAGAAAATTTTTTACTTTAAATAATCACGAAATGTTTGTCACTAAATGAAGCAAAAACTTCCGATCGAAATTTCTGGTTTGAATTTGGAATTTTTTAATGAAAATGGATGCCAAACTGGCATCCCTGGTGAAGAATACTATTAAAATTTAGTGGTGACAATCGGCCAATTTTTAAAGGTAGGGGAAGGTGGCCTAAAAGGATCCCCTTAAGGGAAAAACTTGTGTAAAATAACATAACTGTTTAAATAAATCGTTTAAATAAATCCCTTTGCTAAAATGTTTTACACTATATTTTGCATTATAAACATATTTTAATAATAATTTAAACCCAAATTGAGTAAAGAAAACAATAGATTTTTTAAAATGTGTCCAAAGGATCATTTTACCCTCACCAAAAGGGCAAAATGATCCTTCATTTAAAAATAGTTGTAAATTATTTTTTAACGACAAAATTAAGGATATAAAAGTAATTATGACAATACATAAGTGTAATTCACATCTAAAAACATACTCCATTAATATATTTCGTTTTAAATACTAAAAAGTATAAATTAACAACATAAAATAACTTTTATTAGGTTGTTTGACATGTTTCGGCTTACTCCGTTTTACTTACTCCGCCGAGCCATTTTCAAAAAACAAATCAGATGGTGATGAACAAGTGAGCCGAAACATGTCGAACAACCAAATAAAAGTTATTTTATGTTGTTAATTTACACCTTTTAGCATTTAAAAGAAATATATTATGCACTTTTAGCAATAGTATTTAATGCAGTTAATGTCGGGAAATTATTTTTTATTTTAAATTTCTCTTAAGAATATTCAGGATTCGAACGAAACGTTTCCTGACCTTTCAACGAAATTCCTGACACTAGATCTGCAGCCTCCCTAAATTCAATTTCAAACTTGATGAATTTCATTAATTCACCTACATCACCCATTTTCTTAGGATCCCTTTTTCTGTGAAATTCTATGACTAGATTATGTGGCAATTGTTTTAACAATATAGAGATTAATATATATCCAAATTTATCTGATGCAATACCCATAGATTGCAAATTCCTAATACTGACTTCACTTTCATCATAAATATGTCTGAGCCCCTTAATATTTGATGAAGATTTAACAGGTTCGATTTCCAATAGTTTATTAACAAAACAACTAATTAACTGGTCTTGTTTTCCGTATCTTTCCTTTAATAAGGTTAAACAAGACTTATAATTTCTTCTTTTAAAGAAAAACCAGCTACTGATTTCTAAGCTTCACCGGTAAAGAAAGATTTCAAATATAAAAATTTATCAACGGTACTTAAAGATTCATTTGGATCTATAGCGCTTTCAAAACTATTATAAAATTCCAAGAATTTACTTAGATCACCACTAAAGGTGGTTATATTTAGTTTGGGCAAATTGACAGGATTCTGTGATGCATTCTTTAAATTAGAAATAACATTAATACTTTTAACAGATTCAGCTTGCTCGACCTTGAATTGTTTTAATTTACTTCTGATATTGGTTTTCAAATCAGATATAGATTCGTCATACTCAAGCGACTTTTGGATTTCGTTTTCGAATTGCTTTTCATCTGTAATTAATTCTTCAATTTTTTCATTTAAATTTTTAAGGTCTTCTTGTTTTCTTGTAAATTTATTAAATATTCCAAAAGTTTAAACTGATCATTGTCACTTTGAGTATCAATACTCTCAATAAATGTATCAATAGTAGAAATCAATTTCGTGCATGAAGTTTGAACAAGCTTTCTTTTTGCTTTTAACTTTTCGATATTTTCCATAATGGAATAATTATAATAATAATAATAATAATAAAGTTTTTACAGTACCTTATATCCAAGCTTAGTCCACGAAGAAAAAAAAACTTGCAATAAATATTTTTTCCTATATAATTACATCGACGACGAATTCAGAACATATTCTTGAAATCCCGCGTTTTCGGCACTAATAAAAAATGTTAATGTGTCAGCAAAACGTAAAATCGAAAAAAAGAAACAAAATAAATATCTGGCGATGTGTTGATCATAATTTCATAATAAAAGTCCTTGCCTTTTCTTCTTTTTATTTAACAGCAAACTTAAACACAACAGTAAATTAATAATGATAATTAGACTGAAAAAAATTATAAATTCCATGAGAGCAGTCGAGATATTGCTCCATATTCAAGATACAAAATTATTCCAACAAAAAAAAAAACAGTTTTCTAATCAGTTCGGGGTACGGGGCTACCGAGAAAGACGGGCTACCACGCTTCTTTAATTTAGAGCAGTCACGTGACGCTCACGGTCTCAGCTGAGCTAAGCAAACCAATTGACATAATATATTATTCCCTCCATTTTAGATGACTATTATATCCAAGTTGTTCTTTAATTTGATAAAATTCATTACTGCCCCCAAGCAACGGAAACATAATTATCAAATCTTACATATATTTCAAAACACTGGGATAATTTTAAGTACTAATTAAAATAATTTTTAACCAGGTATAAAGTTGTTATAACTGAAAAACAAATAACTCAGCCCTTTATATCCTACAAATCATTGTGAATACACCAAAATATAACACAAACTACGTAAATATAATTTATTTAACATTTCAAAATTTCAAACTTGAAGCACAATTTATGATTTTGGAAAAAAAAATTGTCGATTGTTTTTTGTTTTTTTAATTTCACGCAGGTCTTTTTTATCCTAAATATCAATATTTCTCCACCAAAATATAGATCCGGTCATGGGATATATATTTTATATAATATATGAAAAATAAATATTAAAAAAATGAAATGTGCTCAATATTTATCTCTGAGCATAAGATAAATAAAATATTTTTAACACACAAAATATCTAAAAATTAATTTTTTTCACCAAATTTTTCCTAGCAGAGGAATTATGATTAAATCTTATAAAAAGTTCAAAACACTATCATAATTTTAAGTATATTAAATAAAATAATTTAGAAACAGTTATAATGTCAAAAGTGAAATATACATATATACTAGCTAACCCGCCCGGCGTTGCACGGGCCAAAAATATTAATAATCTGTTCTATACGAAACTTAAACCAAACCCCGTCGTAATCGGGTCCATAGTTCCACCTTCCACCGCCAGGGGGCGCAGTCTGTTCTGGAAGAGGCCTTTTCAGAACACTCGACCCAACCAAATTTTCTAGTAGAATTGATAGTTAACCACGGGTAAACATTGCCAAAATAGCGGAAATCGCAAAAGTGGGTTACGTAATCGATCGGTTTCTAAAGGGTTAATGTAGATATTTTTTTAAACCCAATCGTGCGTTTTGAAGAAAATGAACGCGTCTATGATCTGGCGTCTACTGTTTGTCCGTACTCACATTTCCTGAGTCGATGCTGATTTTTAAACCTGGACCGAAAAACGAAAATCGCGTGAGTGAGTTTTGGAAAGGATTTTTTTTTGAAGGGTTAAAATTAAAAATTTTCAAAACGGATACCAGATTTTAAAAGACAAAGGGGTGTAGATTAATTGAGGTATTTTTAGTTTTTCGTATCTTGTTTAAAAAAGCCAATTCGGATTTTTAAAGATAGGGGAAATAGTTAAAAAAGCGAAATTGACTTACGGTAAAAAACGTTTTCAAAAGGGTTAACGTGATTTTATTTTTAAACTAAAGGTTTCTGCCTAAATCCGACAGAACGTAGATGTCTTTAGGTGTGTTTGATTTTTGTTTGGTTATTTTAGAAAGCCGATGCCAGATTTTATATATCATAGAAAATCGGAATTCGCAAAAGAGAGTCCTGCGCACGAATTTTTTTTGAAGGGTTAATATTTGTATTTTTCAAAAACAAATACAGATGTCGAAAAAGGAATAAATGTAGATAGTGTCTGGTATTTTTAGTTTTTCGTATCTTTCTCTGAATCGCCGGTGCGAATTTTTAAAAATTGCCAAAATCGCAAAAATCACAAAACGGCATACAGAAAATATACTTTTTAGAAGGGTAATTTTTGTATTTTTTAAAACCAAAGGAGGCTTTGGAAAGGGCAAAGTCAATTCTTTAATTTGGTGACCTTCGTTTTTTCGTATTTTTTGTATTTCGGTGGATGCAAGGCTCGGAAAACGGGAGAAAATAGAAAACATGAATTCGATGCTTTTTGATTATTTTTTTTTTTGTAAGGGTTAAATGTAAATTTTTTTCAAACCAACCAGATCGTTTGAGACGTAAAAGTATTTTCTTTCAGAATATGTAGACGGTTTTTCCGTATTTCTAACCGTTTGCCCATGGCGAATTTAGAAAAACTTAAAACAAAAACGGGATGTGTTGTGCTTTCTTTCTTCTATTCCGGAAGATACGGATATTGGTTTCTGCACATGCGCCAGCTAGCTTTTAAATAATGACGTTTTTATTTGTGATCTTTGATCAGTTTTTAATTAATAATTACTTTAATTTTCAAAATATTAAAATTCTGACGCAATAGTGCACCAGGAGAGGGTTTAGACTACCTATATCTAAATTTGCAGCCTTCTAGGTGGGCTGGATTTTCCTAGCCATCGCCAACAGACACACAGACACACACACAGAGCGAAACTTTCTTTTATTAGTATAGATATATGTGTGTATATTCAACTGTACCTAGCTCTAAGTACCCTAGAAGTCACTGTAAATATAAAAAAATAACACATACTAGATACTATGATTTATTTAACAAATAAAAATTTCAAAGCTGTAGAACAATTTAAGTTATTGAGAAAAAAATACGATTGTCGGAAAAGAGAGAGAGAGAGAGAAGGGGGCTTTTATACCCTAATATCAATATTTTTGCATCAAAATTATACACGGTCATTGAACACACACTTTATATAATATATAAAAATTTCAAAATTTTAGTATAAGTATTAAAAAAATATATATGAAATATGCTCAATGTTTATCTCTTATGTCAAAGTGAGAAGCAAAAGTCTTAATTTTTCAGTGCAAATTCGACTTTACTTCGTATGCCTCAACTTTTTTTAAGGGTGGATAAAAGCAGGAAATAGAATTAAGAAGAATCAAAATGGTTGGGGAAAGAATAACTCGCCTATTGGCCTTCACTGCTCATAACCCTGCCCCTAGGAAATACTCTATATAAATTCCTCTTCATTCTAGTTTTATTCCCCCTTCCTAGAGGGAGCATCCATTCTTCCACCGGCTTTGTTTGAGAGAGGGGTGAACAAAAGGGAAAGGGAAGGGATGCGCTTTCACCTTTTTGAAGGCTGGAAAGATAAATGAGAGGGGGGAGAGTTCTTCCCTTCTATAGAATTTGAAAAAGGATTGTTCTCTGGGGAAGAAAACATATTTATTCTACAACCAGATACCAATAAATCTTACGTAATTTTTACACGAGCTGTAAAACCTTTATATTTATACCCATTAAAAATTTCAAAGGGTTTGGAAAACAAAAGCTTTTTTATTAACGTTTTCTTACTAGTTTTCTCACTAATTATTAGTATTTTTTATTTGGGGTTCATTTAAGGTTTTATCATGGGCCCGGGCAACGCCGAACGGGTCAACTAGTAGGTGTTAATAACCGAAATAAAACAATTTTTAAAACACGAAATGTCTAAAAGTTAATATTTTTTTCACCGAAATTTCTCTCAAGTAGCGGAATTATAATTGTTAAATAGTATAAAAAGTTCAAAGCACAGACATAATTTTAAGTACATTAAATTAAAAAAAAATTGCAACCAGGTATAATGTTGTCAAAAGTGAAAAAAAAATGGAAATATCCAACTGAGTTCTTTGTACCCTAGAAAACATTGTAAATACCCCAAAATTTAACACAGACAACTTCAGAATGATTTATTTAATATATAAAAAATTGAAAGCTGTTGCCCAATTTTAAATTATTGGAACAATACTGATTGTTGAAAGAAAGCGAAAAAAAAGTGATATTTTTTTCAAGCAGAACACCTTTTATATTTTAAATATCACTATTTCTGCACCAAAACTATACATGGTCATTGGATACATATTTTATTTAATGTATTAAGGTAAAGCTAGGATAGTCTGCGCACAATTCAAAAGAATCGCTATAAAAAATCTAAATATTAATTTTTTGCTAAACTATCCATGAATAATTTTTACTTCATTTGTTTTTTATGCATTTCCATTGCTATTTTGTTGTTATGTTGCAATTTAATAGAACAGTTGTAATAAAACCAAGAAAGTTATTTTGCGCAATCTCTCCTTACAGGGTTGGTATGATTGCGCACATGGGTAGGAGAGATTGTCACTAATAATAACTACAATTAAATTCTTAACAATAATAATTACACTTAAATAACATTGCTGTAAAGTTTTTGTGAACAAATTTTATTGTATTGGGAGTGAATATTTCAACCTAATGCTTAAAGAATCAGAAAAAGGAAATAATTTTAAAAACGATTAAAAAATTGTAATTAGAGGAAAAAAAATTAAAGAATCAGAAAAAGCAAGTCCATATAAGATTACAAAATAAAATTATGTAACTTAATAACACATTTTAACTTAAAATTAGTCCATTTTCATTTTTCATTTTTTATGCAAATTTACCAATAAGGTGCGTAATCTCTCCTAGCATAGAAACTAATGGGAACAATGCGCCATCTCTCCTAAATAGCAGATGCTCAAACTCTCCGATTTCGGTAGGAGAGATTGCGCGGCCTTTTATTTAAACATGGCCACTACTAAAACGAACTGTTGATGTTCATATTGTTAGTCTAGATTAGTGGCTTATGAGAAATCGCTTAAATTTAAAATATTTTGTAGTATTGACATTGTATAGAAATTCTGATGAATAGCTATGAAAATTCAAGCACTTACTTTGGGAAAACAAAATAAAATAGCAATACTTTATCTTAAACGCTCAAAGCAATCATCGTGCACTTTCAAGTAGACACTCCACTACTGTTGTTGTACAACTACCTGGAGTCGCTGCGCTCTCACTTTACTCCTTCCCCCCGAACCTCTATGTGCGCAATCTCTCCGACCGCGCCATCTCTCCTGACTTTACCTTATACCATTTTCAAAGAAAAAGTTCAAAACACTGGCATAGTTTTAAGAATATTAAATAAAATAATTTGTACAAAGTGAATACATGAGTATAAATAATTTTGTATAAAGTGGGGGAAGAGGGAGGAAAATATCCAACTGGGGGATTTTTATATCCTAGACATCATTGTAAATACTCACACAATCTATTTAATAATGATTATTTCAATATATAAAAATTTCAAAGCTGTAACACAATTTTAAAGTATTGGAAAAAATACAGCAGGATGGATTAATATTTATTTAAACAGTAGCCAATTCTTCTAGATTACGATTTTACCGATCTACTTAATTTCGTAGAAATAAAATTATGGCATTCTGATGAAAAGACTAAATTGTTATAATTCACCAAAAATTGAATATATAACATAACAATGAAACGGAGAAAATATTAATACTTACATTCGACAGATTACATATTATCCCCGTTCTCGACTTCATCTAAAGAGATGGCAATTTTTTTCATACACTTAAATGAAAGTAAATTTTCAGTAGAATAACACACTCGCAATGAAATTTGGGTTATTTTTTAATTATTATTATTTAAGAATAATCTAATTATCAAATCGAAAATACAGCGGCAGAAAACAAACTCAGTGGAATTGTTTTGTTTGATAGCTGCGCACCAAAGTGCGTTTTGAATAAGACCGCGACTGTCACATGATTTTTAACCACGGTAGCCGCGATTAAGGGGAATGTCGAATGCTGATTGGCTGAAACATGATTACGTAGAGTCTGGGGGAGGGGTTGAAAGGTAAATCGTTAGGAAATGTTGTTTATATATTTTCTCATATGGCATGGATTTTTACTACGAATTTTTTTAATAATTTAATTAAACGAATTTTATCGAATTTTTTTAATAAATATACGCCTCATTATTTTAATGAAAGCTTCCTTTCTGTGGCGGACGAATATGCTTTTTATTATTAGGGAATATTAAAAGGCAAATATTTGTTTTTTTATTTATTTTATTTACACGTAACATTGTTTGTATTTTTTATGGTACTTTGAATAGTTTTACAACAATAGTTTTTAAATGCAGAGAAGAGGGAGGAAGGGCAGTGTTATATTGTGTCCATTTAGGAACATTTAGTGCGCATATAGAAAGTATGTAAAAATCTAAATTACTTCTACTTGTAAAAAATAATATTGTGCATATGCATAATTAACAGTTTTTTAAATATAGGAAATATTCTTTGTAATGTATTCGTATGTATGGATTCTTTAAAACTGCGATAAAAAAAAAAAAAAAGATATTTATTGTTAAATATTAATTTGAATCATGAAAATTTTTGAATTCTTATTTAATTAAGAAAACTATACATAAAATTGAAATAAAAATTTATTTTATATTGATATTTACTTCTGATTAAATATTACTTCAATTTTGTGTATAAGTGATTAAATGACTTTTATCTGTGAAAAAATTAATGTGTAAATTAATATTAAATTGCCAGGAATGTATATGAATTTGAAAAGTGGTGTACTGTTTTATTTTAATATATGTTTAATTTTTAGTTGGATGGGGATGGGTGTGTGTGGGGGGGGGGGGGGGGGGGTTACAGAAATAAGATTTTTTTTTCTTTTTTTTGGGGGGGGGGGGGTATTTTTGTTTACTGGGTACAGCTATATGAAATACACCAAATACATTATTACTGCTTCAATTTTGATAAGAAAGTTCTAATGTAATATATTTTTAGAATCATATAATATTATTCCTATTGTCAACATTCCTTTTTCTAAGCATATTCAAAACGCAGAACGATAAATACGATACCACATGAAAGGATTTTGAAGAGGCTTCTAACATAGCACACTTACATTTCATTAAAACATGTTTTTTGTTTAAAAATTGCAGTTCATTAAAAATTTAATCAGCATTGTTTTCATAAGTGAAGTGAAATGTTTTTCACAAATCACTGTTGCCACAAAAATAAAATACCACATTATATCGTGCTCAACAATGATTTAAAAGAAAAGAAAATAGTACAATAAAGATAAAGTGGGACACTGTTGTTGCAAGGGTTTATTTTGTATTTATGATTAAAAGGCAAATTGAAATTGAAATTCTCAATTTATTTTTCTTGATCTCATGTTTTTTTGTTTTGTTTTTTCCCCGAAATGAGATGATTTCCAGATGATGTCATCCTCTAATGCAGTTAAAATACAATTATTATTATTATTATTATTATTACTTGTTAGCTTGATTAATGGTGTTTTCTGATATTTTTAGTCCTTAATTTTTCTTTAGAAGTTTAAACCTGCATGTAAAAAATATTGGATATTTATAAAAATTATTAGACTTCAGTGCGAAATTTTTACACTTGTCCACTGGTTCATATTTATCCTTAATGTTGAATTTCGTTAATAGGTGACGCCACCATGCAGGAAAGGGTTTAATTCTAAACTGGTTATGGTATTCAATACCGGCTAGGTCTGAATATTGACTGTAAGATGTTTAAATTTCTTCAAAAACTGATTTTATATATTGTGGCTTGTAGTTTTTTTTTTTTTTAATGCAAGGAATTTTTTTAATATTTGTATAGCTAACTGAATTATTTAATTACCAAATAAGTCTTATTTCACTTATTTTTTTCTGTGAATACATGGAAAAAAATCCCAATGTTTTATTTGTTATTAAACTAAAAAATAATTTAAAAACAGGTGTTCACTTGTTAACGTCTGTACATTTATTATTTGTAAAATTTACCAATTCTTTCAGACATTATTTAAAAAAGCTTTGTTAAACATCCTTACTAAAAACGTCCCCCATTTAAGAGAACCAATTGAAATCAGAACATCCAAAGCCACATGCAATGACATGGTACATTCATGGTACATTCGATACTTGATTGCCGCTGGAGAAAAATGTTGGAAGAGGGGGAGAGATATAGAGAGAGAATATTGAATGCCGATAGGGGGAGCTGTTCTTCGACCAGCAGTCATGTATATAAAGGAAAAGAGGATAGTTAAAGATCACAACTGATGATGCCCTACCGGGGGGTGAAAGCGCTTTTGTGAACTGGTAGAGATTTTTATTGAAGACTGTTTTTACATTTTTTAAATGGGGGACGTTTTTAGTAAGGATTTTTAACAAAGCTTTTTTAAATAATGTCTGAAAGAATTGGTAAAGTGTACAAATAATAAAAAAAAAATTATTTAAAAAAATAAATAAATTTATATGAAAAATTTTGTATATTATGCTCTTTTGATTTCAAGCGATGGTTTAAAATACCTTTGAATTAACACCCCCGGCCCCTCCTCCCTAAAGATAAAAATGTAAAACTGCATTATTTATGTGCCAATTTAACTGTAAGTCAATTTTATGAAACAGTTCAAAAAGTTAATAAAAGCTTAGTAAATTTTACTTCAATTATATTTATGACAATAAACATTTATTATATTTTTGTACCTTACTTAATTTCATTCTTGTGAAATACTAGTCTTGTATATTTATTTAAGTTTAATCCTTTCGTTCTAGCTAATTACAGTAAATTCTATAAATAACATTCAAAATAAGAGCCGCTTCTACAGAAAAAAATGTAGTTATGTAAATTTTGAATAGTAATAAATTTTAAATGAACTTTGTACAAGGTTTGTTATATATCACTAAATAATCCTAAAAGAAAAGTTTTTCCCTCTTTAAAAAATTACACACGCTGTTACAAATTTAAATTATTTTTCATTGACCATTTCAGTTAAAATATTACTTTTACTTTTCTTAAAAAATATATAATACAAAAGGTGAAGTATTTGATTAATATTTCGACCTGTTTACTTGGAATGATACTTGTACATATGGATTGTTTTCTTTTAAATGGATTAAATTAATAATATTTGTTTGACACGTTTAATATGTCACAAACACCATTAAAAATGAAATAAATGTGAATGTGCAAGCTCTGACACTATTAAGAATCTTCAACAGAATAAAAAAATATCCTCTTCAAGCGTGTTAAGCCCCTCCTACAATCCTTGGGCAATCGACCAATCAACATTCGACATTGCTCTTAATCGCGTTAGCAATGATGGTTTGTAAAATCGCACGGTAGCCCAGTACGTAAGCCCCGTTCGGGGTAATTATTACGTCACGTTACGTAACGCCGTGAGCTGAACTCCGCCCACAGACATGTGATCACATAAATTCTCAACATATTATTACAAGGTGTTATAATTTATTATATTATTATACTCCATTAAGTAAACCAAGTCCTATTTCTGCACATGAAATACTGTATATCTAAATAAATACAGTATAAATATCTAAATAATATAAAGTTAGTGCTTACCTTATAACAGATGTTATAAAACCCAATTTTTCAAAGAATTCTACTGAGATGCATAATACTGCGATCGCTTGAATACCGCCATTGCGTCTTTTTCACTTATTACAACTAGTTTATGTGTTACCCTGTAGATAGCGCGACCTGTCTGGAAGAAAACATATGTGGATCGTTTTGCCCGCTAGGATCATTTTAGGCCACCTTCCCCTAATGAAAAATGCATTTTTTCACATTCGATAGTTTGACATGGTAGCGACGATATAATGAACTTTCAGTTTCACGAAACCTTATTAATGTTGATGCATGACAAGAATAGCCTTTTATACTTATACAAAATACTAGCTGTTACCCGTGACTTCGTTCACGTAACATTAAAAAAAGAATGAATGCATTAATTTAGCAAAACATTTCACTTGATAATTAACAACATACATAATTAACTAAAGCTTTATCACATTTTATAGGAGACCATACGGTATTTGTTTGCTATAGGGGCCTTGACATAACCTAGTCTTAAAAAAGTGAAATTTCATGCAAAATAATATATACAATCACGAAAATGAAACCGCAACTAATGAAACAAGAACGAAAAATCATGCGTCAAGCATAGATTATGTAACACTTTCCAACGCTTCCAAACTAATTTTACAAATCATACCGTTTAATAAGCTGAAAGATAACATCTAAGTAAACAATTTGAAAAACGCATAACATATTTAAAAACAAAATTTCAGGAATTTCCAACGTATACAAAATTTAGAAAAATATCCGAATACTTTTATTCAGCCCTGTATATGATCTATAGATTTGTATAGATACTACATAGGATGCTAAATTTTAGTTCAGTTAAGAAACGCGTAGCACAGCTTAAAATTCTCCTTCTGGAGTTTCTGTCAATAAACGGAAATTTGTTCGCGAACTTTTGTGCTTCCCTGTATATGATCTACAGAATTTGTACACAGCACGTAATAAACAAAAAGTGAGTTAAATTTAAAATCGCGTTCAGTAACTTAAAACGCACTTCCAGGAATTATTGTTAACAGACAGTCGAGAATTCTTTTGTGTGTCCCTGTAAATGAACGATGACTGCTATACACACAGTATTCTGTTAGTGATATATATAAATTTCAATGCGTTTAAAATAGTGAAACATTTAAATAAACCGCAGATGATTTTTCTCCATAGACGTAATGTAACGGAATTATTTTGACTCTCCCTGTAAATTAACTATAAGTGCTATACACACCCTATTCCATATTAAACTTCTTGTAACACACCTTAGTGATATATATCAATTACAATGTGTTTGCAATTGTGTAACATTATTAAAATAAACCGCAAAAGATTTATCCCCATAGAGCTGTAATGTAACGGAATTATTTTGAGTGTCCCTGTAAAAAAACTATAAGTGATACACACTTCAGTTGAAATAGGGAACGTGCTATAGATAACGACAATAACATAAAAATTGCAAGGCAATCCGAACCTATTTACGGGAGTTAGAGCACGGCCAGACGGCCAGACGGCAGACGGTCAGACGGCAGACGGCAAGACAAACCTAAGTCATAAACACTTTTCAACTGGGTTGGAAAGTGTTAAAAAGGAGGACCCAGTAAAATCGTGAAAATCGAGGAATTCCTTTTCGTAAAACGAAAAACAACACTGGCAGAATTCTTCTATACAACAGTGCATTTTAGGTGGTATTTGGTGTACAATTTGTATATGTGTGCATTGCTAAATGGGTATTATTATATTGTTTATTTGCATAGACATATGTTATATATTTCTTACTACATTATCTTGTTTATGTATGTATTAAATTAAGTGTTTCAAGCTAAGTGGTGTAAATAGTGAACAAACTGCTTCTGGATTTTATACATTGATAGATATTTCACAAAGATATAACAATCTGATGCGATTCTAAAATGTAAATAAAGGTTGCTAGAAAGTACTTTAAATTCTGCCCAATTTAACCTCGATATTTCCTCTATCGCGTCAAGAACACTATTAGCAAATAAATACCGACGACACAAATCTGATTATCTAAATTTACATATTTTTGTTAGTATATATAGGATTATTTTAATTTATTTCATGCGCTTGAAATTTTTTACGCTTTCTCTAGGGTTAGGTGTCGAATAAATGTACTTTCTTGTTATTTTATTTTGCCATTTCTATTTATTCTATTTTCCATTCATTCCATTCATTCCATTTATGGATATTGATTCAATTTACATATTCGTGTCAAAGAATATTCTTTAAAGTTATTATCAGTATTAGGATAGGATACGATTAGGGTTAGGATTAGGAATAAAAATTGAACGACAATGGCATGGCCGATTCAGGTTTAAAGTATGAACCATCATGAAGCAATAAGAAAATTAGAAAATTATCGGCTAATGGTTTTTAATATGTTTTACAGTCATAGTTGGCATCAAAGGTGAGCGGGGAAATGATCATTTAAAATACCATTAAGTGTTTACCACGCAAAAAACAAATCTGGTTACAACAATGTATTTAATTTTGCGCCAAATTTCACTTGATAATAAAAAAAGCAAATTGACTATGGACTTAATTACAGACCCCTAACCTTCCTATTCTCGGTAATGTTCTACCTATATGTAAAAAAAATTCTACTATATAGAACGTGCTTTCACGTTTATAATGTTATGAATTGGCACGATCGGCTTGTTCAAGTTTACACAATTCGGCTGGAAGAAAAGATTCATTACTTTTTGATTTCTTCTTTGCTTTTGCATTACGCGAATTTGTTGGTAAAATCGATTTTCTTTTCTATAACATTGTTGTTTTTTAAGTTTAAAAAATATTGTAATTTTACTTAAACATTGCTTTGAAATCTATGCAATTTTTCTTATCCTACAAGACTTTACAAATATCTATTATGAAACAACTTTAAAAAAAGCTATATTTAAAAACGACAACAAAGTTTTTCCTATTTTAAAACTAAAAGAAATGTAAAATTAAATTCCGGTTCGAAACGACGATTTACAAATGTGTTTCGATTGTGGGAAAATGATAGAGGAAAAATGCTGTTACTTCGACACAATCATATTAAATCTTTAGCTTTTATGAGAAAAGCAACTTTCTTTTAAAAAATATAGTTATTTTTATTAAGATTTTCTGATTTTCGATACGGATAATTTTTCGATGCATATCATTGACATTTGCCATCCAATATATATATATATATATATATATATATATATATATATATATATATATATATATATATATTTTTTACTTTTAAAAATTTAAATTAAAAATATGGTATCTTTATGTTAGCCATGTGCAGACGATAAATCGCCAACCTATCCCATCATTCGTATTGAATTCATTAAAAATATAAATCTTTCACTCATTTCATTTAAAACACAGAACTTTAATTTACAATACATACATTTAAAATACATATATTACGTACATTTATAATAATTCCTTTCATGTCAAAAAGAAAAAGAAAAAAAAGAGAGATTAATCACAAATAATTTGATAACCCAAGATCATTTTATTTCAACGTCAAAACAAATCTTTTATTTTTTTCTATATATGACATCATATTCGCTTGCTTTCCATACTTACTAGTATTTATGCACTTTGTATTATTATCAAATATTTGAAAACGCACGTTTTGTTTCTAATATGACATCATTTCATATTCTGTTTAATTCTTAAATAATTCATTTCATTTTCATTTCTCACGTGGAAATTTTTCACTTGAAAATAAATTGATGATTAAAAATTATTACTCAGGGGTTTTATTTTATATTGGCAACGATAAAGTATTAGCAACGGTAAAATAAATTTAACCATATTAAAAAAAGCTGCAAAACCGGGCCCTTTGGGACAAACCAACCAAACCAACCAACCATTTTTAAATATACGAAAAAATGTCCATTTATTCTCTATGAAAATAATGAAATTTTGAATTATTAAGAAAAATATTGAAATAAAATAAACAAAAACCATTCTATGTTCATTTGAGGGTTATAATCAACTTATATGCAAAGATACAGGATAATTAAATGCTTGATTTTGACGCTGGCTTCAGCCTAACATTTGCACACAATCAGATTTATAATATTATTAGGATTATATTAAAGTGATGAGTTTTAAGCAAAAATAATTTAACTTTCTTGAAATATCATGTTTAAATATTAACCTTACGTAATATTACATTTGATTTATTAATAATTGGATGATAAACGTATCACTTCTGTTTTAGCCAACCAGACAACAAATTATTACTAACTAGCATGTACCAATTATGTTCTTCTGTTATGACAAAGATTGCTTGTTGAAACTATGTGAACAGTCTAAAGGAAGCATTTACGAGGGTCGATAAAGAAAAAGGGTTACAAGCAGCAGCATTTGAAAAGTAATTATCTTGGAGGAAATATTTTTCACAAAGTGGTGACAGATGGCGATAGTTGTCTTACAGCGGTTGTGCGGGTAGGTAGTGTAAGTTCGCAGACGCGTCAGAGCAATTGAAATGGCAAGACGTTTTGAAAAGTGGTCTCGCTTGGTGCGAGCGTGATTCGTTTCTTATGGGCAAAGAACGTGCCTTGGCATGTTGAATGATGGTGTCATTTTCCAACATGACAACGCTAGGCTACATACTGCTCATCAAACTCAAGAATTGCTGCAAAAGTTCAAGTGGGAAGTCTGGAGACACCTCCCACATACAGACCAGATTTGGCATGCAGTGACTATTTCTTTTTTACCAATATTGAAGGATCACTTATCTGGAACAAAGTTATTTTCAAACAGTGATGTAAAAACAGCTGCCGATAAGTAGCTCAATGGGCAGGGACGTGATTATTACCAAGTCGGCTTAAACAAGTTGGTCCTGCGTTCAGATAAATGCCTAAATAGGTTTAGTGATTGTGTGGGAAAGCAATCGGCAAGCATGCCCCTTAATTTCTTTTTGTATTTTATGTCGATTGTTAATAAATATTTTTTATTACCCTTGTAAACCTTTTTTTTTTTATCCATCCTCATACAAAGGAATGTTAAAGTTTCATGTATATTCATTAATTTTGATAAATAAACAAAACGATATAATTATTTTTATCACTATTAACTGATTGTTAAATTATTCATACTAGTAGTAATTTTCCCATGAGAGGTTTATTCTGTTCTTCAGTTTTAAATAACAAACAGTCTAGATGACATGACCAAATGGTTGTTCTGAGCGATTATTGTGTTAGCTGGGATGTCGTCCAGATAGCTCAATTGGAAGAGCATCGACCATTAAAGACAAAGGTTCTGGGTTCGAGTCCCAACCTGGACGGATTTTCGCTCAGATGGGAAAATTACTACTCCTATAATCAAAACAATGTTTTACATTCATAAAATTGAGACAACGGTGCACCCTGAGCAAACAGATTTTTTTTTGTAATAATCCAGTATAGCAATTCAGTTTTTAATCCAGTATAAAATAATAGAATATATGTTATACTGGATTTAGAGAAACGTCTGTAAAGAATTTTTCATAATTTCCTGAAAACTTATTAATTTTGGTAAATAATAAGGAAAGTTTTCGAAACTCATGAAATATTATGTTAAAACGAACAGTCAATGAACATAAATTCTTGAAATGTATTTCTTGAAATACAGTATATTTTCGTTTGGATCATAACCTTCTACATATTTGATATCTTTAAAATATTTTGTAAACAAATGAAAATACGTATATGAAATCAATGAAATAGATTTTATAAAATGTATACTAGTACCTATGCTAACAATAAAAAAAATAATTTGTTTCGTCTATCCTATTATTTTTTTTAATTTATGATTAAGTAAAATTTCAAGGGAATAAAAACTATTGTAACTCTAAACGAATTCTAATAAAATTCCAAAAGAATAACTTCTTCTGAATTTAAAATGCTTTGAACGATTATTGAAGTATTCGGAACAACAATGTGTTTCTCTTAAAATAACAAACTATTTCTAAAAGAATAAAAAAAGTATTTGAACAAAATTCAGACTATATTTTAAAATATATCTGGCTACCTATGGCATTTTAGAAATATCTTCTATCTGCAGACTATGACTTATAAATAAGTTATCTATTGTTTTCAAATAAACTGCCATCAAAGATAAATGATAATTTCTAAAATTTTCAGAAATTGTTCGATGTAAGTTTAGTTAAAATTCTTAAAAGAAAAAAATATGTTAATATATACCCTTTTATTTATGATTACATGAAACTAAAATTACTAAGAATGCTTTTTTGTAAACCGTATATTTTTAAAAAATACCATTTGTTTAAAATTAATGAAATTTTCTGAATGATTAAGTGACGTCGATTTTTGGAAATATCTGTTTCTATAGATAAACTTTATTTTAAAATATATTAAAAGTTAGTGTTTAGTAGGTCCCCATAGTTGGAGAAGATGTTTCAGTGAAATTACTCTGGATTTCTGTTGCGCATGGACTTTTATTAGTGACCGACCGAACCAATCTTTTCTTAATCGTGAAGTTATTGTTAATGAAAAATCTGATAACTCTGACCACCATGCTGTCTGCAGCTTAAAAAAACTTGTTCAGCTCAACCATATACAGGGTGTCCCAGGATTATTGTGACAAAATTTAATGGGAGGTAAGGGACATCACAAGGATTCAGATTTGCATAGCCACCCATGGTCGGAAACGTCATGGGAAAGTAGTATGACAGGTGCAAGAAACGAAGACACAGGACTGGGATCATCTTAAATAATTTATTGCTCAAAGATATTACATGTGCTGTGGTAGATGATATGTGAAAATGTCACAAAAGATGTTCAAAGTTTCCACCATTGCTAGCGATGCATGCATCACACCGTCAGACCATGGATTGGCAGACTCGCTCAAATACACCTGGATTTTGTTGGATATCCGCAGCAGCACAGACGAGTCTTGCAACCAGATCCATATCGGAATCCACAAGCGTTGCGTATGCAGCAATTTTCAGAGCACTCCAAAGAAAGAACTCTATGCTGCTTGAATCAGGAGAGCGTAGTGGCCAGGGAACCGGTCCACCACGGCCAATTCATCGGTGACCTGATTCAAATGTTCACGAACACATCTGTCATAATGGGGAGGTGCCCCATCATGTTGAAACCACATATGGCGTCTGAGATGTTGTGGCATAGTGTCAAGTAAGCTTGGTAGCACCTCTTGCAAAAAGATGCGATACTCTGCAGATGTTAGAGGTGCTGGCAACAAGTAAGGCCCGACTAAAAGGTCACCGACCACACCAGCCCAAACATTCACTGAAAAGCGATGTTGGACAACATTTGGTCTCATGACATGGGGATCCTCGCCAGCCCATACATGCGGATTGTGGTGGTTGAACAAACCATCTCGCGTGAAGCACGCCTCATCCGTAAATAAAACGTAGGATGGGAAATGTGTGTCTTGGCGCCATTGGTCGAGATACCACAGTGAAAAACGCACACGCCCAGTATGATCTGTGGGGAGCTGTGGCTGTACTCTTTGCAGATGGTATGGGTGTAAGCCTTCACGTTACAAATGAACGATGAACACTACTCTGAGATCCTCCTACGGCAGCAGCAACGGTTCGTATGGTAGTACTCGGATTCAGTCGAACAATATCCAACACATTTTTCTCTATGCTGGGAGTTCGAGTCACTCGTGCCCCGCCCTCACTATGCCTATTACCTCGTAATGATTCGTATTCACACAAATTGTGATGCAAATTCATAAACATCCGGCGTTCCGGTGCATCTCTCTGTGGGTACCTTTCGCGGTACAATCTTTCTGCTGCTCGTGCATTTCCGTGTGCCAATCCATAAATCAGGTGCATATCTACAGCTCGGTGTTCGTAAATCGTTGCATACTCCTCTGCGGGCGACGACAGCTCAAATGACTGCGGCAATGCAGGTCTGTTTCCTCCAGCGTTTCGAGTTAAAATCTGAAAATATCTTTAATTTGATTAATTAAACATGCTATGTACAGTTTCTGGTATGAATTCTGAATTAAAAAATTCCCTAATCTGAGAACGCTCCTCCAATGCTCTTGTGAACAACACTGCCTAACGGCGAACGAAGCCGTTTCCGACCATGGGTTGCTGTGCAAATCTGAATCGTTGTGATGTTCCCTACCACCCCTTAAAGTTTGTCCCAATAATCCTGGGACACCCTGTATATATTTTTTGTATTCATTATGTTTGTTTACATGATGAATTTTTAAACTGTATTTTACTTTAATTTTTTATGCATTTGCTTCGCTATGTTTTTTCACATTTTCTTCATAATTTTTCTTCTTTTCTGCGTTCTAGGTGATTCTGTCCTGTGATTGGCTGTTCCTTCTGCTTTCGTATTGGCTGTTCCTTTAACTTGTCCCTCTTTTCCTCCCATTTTCTTTCAGTCTTGCTGCTGCCTTCAAAGTGGTTGCACGTTGTCCCTGCGCCTGACGAAGAAAGACAATGTTCTTTCGAAAGGCCTTGCGCATTCCTTATTTTTATGGTGTTATTAATGCTTTTATAGTATCATACAAAATTATTCAATACTTTAATGTCTGATGTCTTAAATTTTTAAACAAATAAAAATTATATAAAAGAAAAAAAATTTAACATTTTTAGAACATAAAATTATGTAAAATAGATGTTTTTAGTGATAAAATTGTTATGGTATCTCTAAGAAAAATAATTAACATTTAAAGAAACTGTATCAGTAGTGGACACTTTAAGAACATATTTCGCCTATTTTTAGTGTATTATTCTTAGATTTAATGACTGCGAACACAGCGAGAGATCAATATCTCAATTAATTGCTTTTTGTACAAGACTGTGCTAGAAAATTTTCTAGATTAAACATTTTCTGCACAAAATGAATTTTTATCGGAGAGCTTAAAAGGCGCCAGTAGTGGACACTTATCTGTTTCAGTAGTGAACATGTTTGAATTTTAACAGAAAACGTCCAACAGAAGGTTAAACGGTTAGATATATATTTTTATTAACAAAAATGTATGTGTTGTTACGTTAATTAGTTACCATAAACTGATGGAACTTTGGGCGAACTTTGAGGGTTTTTTAGTGTCCCAAATTTATTTTCTGTCGTACATGGTTAAAATTATACCCAACATAACCACATATATCAGCTATCAGATCCTGTATTAAAAAAATTCTATTTCTTGTGGGACGGTGGGAGAATTTCTTTTAATGGCACATTTTTGTACCCAATAATAGTACAACTTTGTGCCACCCATATAACCTTAAAAACGCCTTATAAACAGACAGTTGCACATAGGTGCGCTGGTTTTCCTATTAATCTACCCATTTACTTTACAAAAAAGAAATCTCTAAAATAACTAAAATATTCATATTTTTTAAATTTTTATGGAGGAACGATAATACAAATTGATGAAAGCCAGTTTATTTTTTAAATTGTTTATTTATAAATCTTTTAAGAGTGAAACATAAATTTTTCTATTGAAAAACCTTTATAAACTTCGAAAAAAAAATCTTTTTAAACCTCAAGTATTAACAAAAAGTTTCTGGCGAAAAATCATAGTCAATTTGAATCATAATCAACTTAACCTACAGATCTAGAAAAAAGAACAAGAATTCGGTACTTTGGTAATAAAAATGAATTAGGGTAATAATAAGGTAAATAAATCAGAATAATTTCAAATGTCCTTAGACCAGAAAATGACTTAATCAATAAAATTGAATTTCAAATTACTTAAGATTTGAGGTCAACTAGGAGAGTCCTTATCCAATCTTGTTTGCAGCTTTTATTGACCCTATAACTTTATTTTCTTTGTGCCAAACGCTGTCCGGTGGGGGAGGGGGGAGGGTTGAGGCAGTGGCGTAGCCAAGGGGGGGGGGGGTCCAGAACCCCGAACCCCGAACTGGTTTACTGAATCATAGATATAACAATATTAAAAACTAATAAGACGGAATCGCAAAGAACCAATGAAAAATTCCGCTTTAGACAGGTGTTTGTCTTAGAAAAGATATGTCTTTCGCCGGGGTTATGAAAATTTTCCGTTTAAGACAGGTTTTTATCATAAACACGTCCCATTTTGCTAGATATCCTCCAAAACTCTTAAAACGTATCCACTCTATAGTTTACTTCTGAAAAGCATGGATGTATTATAATAAAATCTGTGAAGATGAGAGCTATCGTAAACAGCAAAAATTCAAGGTTCAACGAAAACAACACTACATATTTATACATTCTATGATTTGAAACCTATCTAAAATGGAGCCTTTTCTGGTTGTGATTCTTTTCTGTGAATACGGAATCATCTCGTAAACGAAAACATTTCATGGTCTCAATGACGGAAGGATAACTATACAAGTATACCTGATATGACGGAAATCTATCTACAACGGATTTTTTTAAGGATACCTGACGATTCCGTTTTCATAGATTTTAATGTAACTAGATTAAACGCAAAACTTCTTCAACAGAGATTTCGATGGGACCAACTGTTGCCAACACTTACGGGAAAAGACGAGTTTAAATTAGACGAATGAAATAACAGCACATTAATCAGAGTTTGGCGACCCTTATCTTTGTTCATTTTATAATTTTATATCGAGCAATGTTATCATTTACTTTAAATCTGCTGGATGGAATTAAAAAAAAATTAACTTTATTCTTCGACTAAATATTTGTGATTTCTTATTCAACAGTACACTGCCACTTTCAAAATACTTGCATCTGAATGTGATTTGTCTTCTGCTGTAAACCATGCTGAAGACGTCATTTTTCAACTTTATGTAACTTTACATTAATCAGTAAGCAAGGAAGAGGAGACTGGTGTTTAAAAGTTTTGTGACCTGTTCAAGAGAACACATTCCTTTGCTAAAGAAAAGTCTGACACAATTTTCTTTAGTCACACATATTCCTTGTCAAGTTGATCATCAGATACATCTGGTTCAATGTCAAACCTGAAGACTTATTTCGGGAGATCAATTTTTTCCTCCTTTTGATACTTTTATTTCTGATCTCGTTATTCGTTAATCATTAAAGAAAAGAACAGAGGAATATTGAAAGAGTTTGATGTTCATCTGGGTTTGTACAAAATAATGGTGATTCTTGTTATTAAACTTTTCAACCTGAGCTATTTTTAATAAACTCTTAATGGAATATCACGTTGTTGTATATTATTTTAAAGGACAGGTATTTACCTACTTATTTAGTATTATAATTTTGTTTTTCACTATTGTACAGGGATATTTAAGGCAGTTGTAAAACTTTGGGAAATTTCGTACGATTTTTTTACTAATTCAAAATGGTACGATAATCAGCGGAAACGGCTTGTATATCAACCACACTACAGCGTTGAATGCAGGAGAGCGGGGGTGGGACATCCATTCCGGAGCATCGAAATGACCCCTCAAAAGATCTGAGATTTTATGCTTATTAATAGTCTAGGAGTGCAATCTTTCTTCTTCCTTGAACTTCACAGTGTACCTATTCAGGAGAAAAATGGTACCCTCCGTAGAAATACCCCCTGGAGAAAAAATGTCTGAATTCAACATTACATTTGATCGAAGTTCGACTTGTGAACTCACAGTTTAACATTGTTTTCAGAAATTTCATGATGGCAATGATAGTTTGAATATGAAGGTCGTAGGTGGCATTCGGTTATTAACAATGAGAAATTGAAAGCAAAAGTTGAAGGTAATCTACGAACCAAAAGTCTGAAAGATTGCTGCTGGATCTTGGAGTACGTTCTAAAATTATTTCCCACCGCTTAAAATAAATTGGTTGAAAAGTAAAATAGCAGAAACTACCATTATTTTTTACACAATCTAATACTTCCCAAGATGTGCTAATCCATCGTAATAATTTTTTTTATAAACATTTAACATCTTTTAAGTCGACCAGATATCGGAAACAACTATTCAGGTCGAATATTTACATTAGTATCAAAAGCGGTGAAACTTGAAAAAGAATTATGGCTGTTTTAGACAATTGTAACAAAATAATTTTTTCCAACATCAACTATATTTGTTGCGTGTGTTTGTTACATTACTAGTTTCTGTAGCCGAAATTACAAGATTTTTTTCTTAAAAATTAAAAACTTATCTCAGAAATACCCATGGTGAATCAACAGCTGACGGCACTGGCAATTGTGTCAACTCATTATTCATTATACCTATTACAGCACAAGTTCTTAATTCAATGACAGGAAATTAAGCATGAAAATTGAAAAAAAAAATTCAACCAAATGCTGTTATAAACTTAACCCTTTGATCATAACTTTACCGTAATCAAATGTTTATATTATATGAAACTTGATTTAAATGCATTCTCTTCAGTGCGTGCTCAGTTTTTTATATCATAGTGTTTGTAAAATCTTTTTATTTGGTAAATATTAATGTAATTGCATTTTATTATTAGCTACAATTATACAGATTTATCTTACTTTATTTTACACATGCTATTTTTTTAAATTAAGAAATTGATAAGGAAATATCTAAATTCTTAAAGTTACTCGAAATATTTATATTGCATATACACACACACACAGTCAATCCAGTCACACTATATTTCAATCAGACGCATTGTTCGTTTCGTCGGGATCCCGAAACTTTTAAGTTTGAGATAGGATTCCGTTATAGAAAGTTTCCATTTCACAGGCTTTACTGTATTTATAAGTAGGATAAAACCTGACAAGACGAAATCGGAATCACAGAAGAACGGTGAAAAATCCCGTTTCAGGCAGGTTTTCAGCAGACTTAATTGTATAGTTATCCATATCAGGGCGATGTAATGCTTCCGTTTAAGACAGGAATCTGTTATAGACAGGTTTTACTATACATATTACATACATAAGTTATATTTTTATATATACAGCAAATTCTGTGGAAACGAAATGTGCCTATAATGGAATGCTGACTTAAACGGAAATATTCATTCGTCAAATAGAAAAGAATGCAATACACCTGCTAAGACGGAAAACTGTCTAACACGGAATTTTTTACCACTCTTTGCGATATTATCTTGGCAGGTCTTACAATATATATAAGCTGAAGAAAAATTTTGGACCCCTCCCGAAAGGAAATCCTGGCTACGCCACTGGGTTGAGGTCATATCCAAAATTTCTTCTCGTCATGGATGGAATTGTTAACTAGAAAGTAGAAAAATATTGTTTCACAAAGATGTACTCGGAAATTCTGAATTTTTATTTATTTGAGTACAACAGGGGAACAAACAAACATTTGAAATTGGCAGCTGCAGTAATTCATATCTGATTATATAAGGATGAAGTTATAAAATGACCAGACCAGAAATCGTTGTCTTCGTTTACTTGTAAACGAACTATAGGTGCTACATACTTTATTTTCAATACCGACCAATTTCACTACATACATCAATAACATATATCAATTTCAGAGCAATCAAAGTATATTTATATGAATTAGAACTCGGACAAACAGACGGATAGACAGACAAACTGAATTAATAAACACTTTTCAACTATGTTGAAAAAAAAACCCTTTTCCTTAATATCGATTGAGTAATTTTCTGTTTCATATCACACCACTTATACTACGAAATGAGGGAGTTAGAATGACAGTGGAGTAAGCAAATATTTAGTAATTTGAGAAATGAAGTGTTTTGTTGCCGTTGCATTAAGTGGTCCAACTTCTTTTGCTCCCTAGCGACTGTCTAAGTGAACTATGATTTATTTGACTGTCGCACTGAATAGAAATTAATATACGTTCAATGAAAATGTGGTTGTCTAGATTTTTAAAATTTTTGACTTACTCCACTGTCATTCTAACCTCCTCAAATATCCATAAAACTGCTTATTTAAAAAAAAAAAAAAAAAAAAAAAAAAAAAAAAAAAAAAAACTGGTGTGTCTCTCGAAGACATTTCTCTGTACCTTGGATTTCCTCTTTATTGTACGTGTAAAATCCGCATACTTTCTGCCCCCAGGGAACCTTTTGTAATTTATTTTTGTATTATTTGCATATTTTGTATTATTTGCATTGTAGGAATTTATTTTTGTTTTGTTTTGTTTCAGATCTTCAAATAATTTCACGTTAATAGTGACTAAACCATTTAATAAAATATAAGGATTAAAAATTACCTTTACAAAAAAACTTTAATACATTTAATTTTAAAATTAGTTTAGGGGTTATTTGGACCCATACCAGGAGTAACATTTAAGTAACCGTATTTTTATCTTATCAACACATTATCCATTACATAGATTTTTTTGCTTTTAGACTTTTAAAAAGGTAATTATCGAGTGTTGACATATAACCCTCCATTAACTTTGCAAAGCTACTTAACAGGAATGAGACATTTATTCTCTTAGAAACTACGGTGTAGAAATGCAACTGAGAATAACATTTACCAACAACAATTGAACATTTAAAACACAAAATATGTATGTAAAATAGTTCTGTAAATACCATGAGAATCACATAAAAATGTTCAAACAGCTTCTGTACTTTAATGAATATATTATTCCATTGTAGAACAAGTTGGAAATTGTACGTTAAACGTGACATAGGAGGTGTGTTTGTTTTATAACTAGTTTCGCAATGTAAAAAAATCATCCTTATTATTTCAATGAAATGAATTATATCGTGTGCTATGAGCGAAATGGGTATGAATTTTTTTTTCTTATTACGTGTGCCACGTTTACAAATGCGATTTTTTTTTCGACACCAGACAGCGCTGTAAACCATGGAGATCATGCTTTGCGAATGATTACGTCCATGGTTTAATAATTTTATGACTCATGATGAACGAATCTACTGTGTTTATTTATTCTAATGAATTGAGATATTTGGCTGTTAATGTAATTTCCATTGAAGTTATCTCAGAATCTATACATTTTGTAATGTAACTCATCTCTCAAACAAACAATTTTTTTCAACGATCTTTCTAAAAATGTAACTTTTATGCAATTTTATTCGAAAAAATAATTTTGAATAAAAATGGCCGCCTGGCATATGACAAAAGAAATGGTTTGTCCGTATTTGTTTTCCTCGGTCACTTGCCTTGCGCTTTGGTTATATAGATTACGTACGGTAGGATTTAATAGAATATTGAAAACTTTTATTAATATCTTCTTAATGTTTTGATTCGATTTTCATAAAATTTGAAATGACTCGACAAAATTCAACAACGATAATATATATTAAATTTCAAACCATTCGGTTGGGGAGTTTTTGCGCTGTTATATGCGGACAGACGGACGGAAGGACCAGAAGACGACTATAGGTAATACGTAATTATATAATTACGAACGCATCAAAGAACACTTCTGTAATTATGAAATTAGAATTAAAGAATTAGTCCTTGAACATACAGGTGTTTCACAAAGGACCCCTAACTTTAAAAATCAATAACCCGGAAACTGTGATAGGGAGAAATATGAAACCAGTTGTATGTTTATTAAAAAAATCGTAAGAATCTTATACATAAATCTCAAAATTTAGTTAAAAATAGTGCCGATAGATGGCGCTGCGATAAATAGGCATATCAAAAGTGATTCAAAAGGTGCACCTTTTACACAACAGACTTATCGCAAACGAAGAATGAAACTGTCATTGACTCTCTGCTGTATGTCACCGGTCTGTTTGTTGAAATTTTTTGTAAAACTCACGAATTGTTTTCCCATCTGAGCCTTTTGCGACTTGAAATCGCGTTTGAAAACTTTTCCTTGTGGCAGTAGGACTTTGATTTTATCGGTGGTACTCCAACACAATAAACACACGTTCCTCCACGGTATACATCACTTTCGGAAGTATTTTCACTATAAACTAATAGCGGTCAGATTTCAATGGCGAAATCTTCAACGGCTAGTCTTTCTATGCTTCTGAACTCTCTGTAGAAGGATTCTTAACGATCTCAGTGCCATCTATCAGTACTATTTTTAACTAATTTTTGAGATTTATGTATAAGATTCTTACGATTTTTTTATTAAATATATCACTGGTTTCATGTTTCTATCTATCCCTGTTTCCGGTTATTGATTTTTAAAGTTAGGGGTCCTTTGTGAAACACCCTGTATATTTATGGTAATCTTCCAAACACATTAAAATAAGTACATGTTAAAAGTTTACTTCTTTTCGTCTGAAACTAGGTATAGAATTGAAATAATAATGTTATTAACATAAAGGAAATTATTTCTTCAACACTTTTAATATTAAACCGCACTGCCGATAAGTAAAGTAATTTGAATATTTTAAATTGTTGTAAATGAAGTTATAATTGCTTGAAATATTTGAGTGGAAGTGAAAGATACATGATATAAGGAGCAGAAATAACGAATAATATTTCGATTTTGATTTCGAAACAGCAATAAATACAGAAAAATAACAATTAACGAACTTTTATTAAGCATTACATTTATAATTATCTTTAAGCATATACTTAAATAAATTATGAAATTTTGAAATATCTCCAGGCTATGAAATAACCATAAAGTTTTCAACATGAAATTACTGCGTGAAGGAAGAAATATAGCTTTTGAAACCGCAAAAATCAATTTCTAGTTGTCGATAGATTTGCACGTTTCTATTTCTGCCACTTGTAGAATTACTTGAGTTTGTAACTCTCTAACTAACATTACATCAAATACATCGATTTTTAGTAGCACACTTAACGGATACACGTTAAAGTAAACATTCTGTATCACAAGGTTTCTGAATTTATAAAATTAGAATACAATAATTATTCATTGAAGGGATACTGTTATGTTAAAAGTATTAAGTAGATAATTTGAAAATTCTAGATTTATTAAAATAAAACTTTTTATGCTTCAAATAACTGATCAGAAATAAATAATCAGTCAGTTGTATTTGGTAATAAAAAGTAAGAAGAAACTCATTCATGCCAGATGTAAATAGAATATACAACACTCATGACAAAAGTGGCACGAGTTTTTCTAACCAGGAAACCACGCCGTTAGTGTAATAATGAAAAAATTCTAAATAAGCAGCAATCTAAAGAACATCGTGAGACTTGTTTTTTGACACATAAATCACTTGCCCCGTTATTGAGATATAAAGTCTTAAAATTTGCTAATTTATTCATTTAATAGAATGAAAGGGAAATTCGATAAAATAGAAGGAGGAGTCCGTAGAATAGAAGGAGGAGTCATGTTTTCAACTTAACAACATCATCAAACTCCTTTCACTACTACGTTTTTGTGCGCCGTAATACTCCGACATGATTCGGAATACTTGGTACAAGTCTGGGTTAGTGCAAACCATCACTTCTATTTGAAACGCCCTTGCAATTTTGTTTTTCGTAGGAGGTAGACTGATTGAACTCATCAACTGACTGATTGAATCATTGAACTAGAATTGTTCATGAAATGTTCTTAGTGCCACTATTTTCTATGCTTCAATAATTTTTTGGATCAGTACCATTATTGTCAATAGCATTTTTTTTTTTTTTTTTTTTTTTTTTTTTTTTTTTTTTTTAATGTTTCTCTGCTTTAATCTGTTTTGTATTTTATATTAATCTGATTATTAAAATTTCTGAATCAGAACCACGGCTTTTCTCCCTAAATTAAACAAATAAATTAGCAGACTTCAAGACGTTCATTATTAGACTATGGCGTGGTTTCCTGGTAAGATACACGAAGGAAGTGATTTTAATTTTTCTTCATTTATGAAACACTCAAACCATGCGGGCTGTGACATTTTATCGCGTAAATTAGCTTCGTATTTAATGGTTTTAGATTTCAACCTAACTTTTAAATAAAATATTTTTTGGTTACCCAACATTCATCTACCTTAAAATAGCACCATTGATTTTATGAAATATCATTTGTATATTAAAATAAATCCGCAACACATTAAAAAAAAATCTTTAATCATGAAAATGATGTTTCAGAAAATCAATGCTGCTACATTAAAATAGATAAATATTGAGATAAATTGTAAAATATTTAATTTAAAAATTTGGTATATATATCTTTTAAGTACAAATCTAATTTATGTTGTAAAAGTGTCAGACACACCCAAGTGGAATTGGTGGAAATTTTTATTCTAAATAGACTCTTCTTCTTTATATTTTAATTATTTGAAATGTAGACACCGTCATATAACACAATAAAAAATTTAATTTTTTTTAAATTTAATACATTTAATATTTCATTCTAATTCGACACAATTAATTTCAACTAAGAAAACTGAGGAAAAAAGTTTAACACGCCTATTTTTCTCCATTCAACACAATTAATTATAACGGAATAAAGAACAAAAAGAATAAAATATCATAACTGTCTATTAATGTAGAAGATTATCGATAATCTTGTCTGTGCTTCAAAACAATTGAAAGTTTCTATCAGTTGTCACTCACGGAAAACAATTTGTAACAATAAAAGGTTTTTGCCCATTATTCTTTTTGCAAGCGTTTTAGATGGTACGAAATTCCGCGTAATATAATAGAACAAGAACGAAAAATCATGCGTCAAGCATAGGTTATGAAGCACTTTCCAACACGTCCAGAAAACTGCCACGAAAATTCACTGTTAAATCAGGTGATAGAAGCCTGATTCAATTGATATCAATCAACCTGATTCAATGATAAAATTTAGTGCAGTTAGAAAATTCACATTTAGAAATTTTCGCGAATCGATGGAAATGCTCTTGAAATCTTTTGTACAGACCTGTGTATTATCTAAACACTTTTGTACACACCACATATTGAGCTAAAATTTAATTCAGGTAAAAAAAAAAAAAAAAAAAAAAAAAAAAAAAAAAACGCATAATGCAACTTAGAACTCACTCGCAGCAATTACCAACCGTAAACGACAAGGTACTTTGTTCTTTGCGTAACCGTGTATATGAATTTATTTATATTCCACAAACTTATATTAGTCTACCAAATATAGTTCAAGAAGAAAATAGGTAACACAATCAAAAACTACCCTTAAACAATTCACCCCCATTGTCTGTAATGCTTACGAATTCCCTTGTGGGATTCCTTGTGAATTCCCTGTATATTATCAACCGAAATTATACACACCAAGTAATATGAGAAAATTTAGTTAAACTTAGAAACACAAACCAAACTTGAAAACGCACTTATCACACAGAGACAGTAATTATCGCACGTGTACTGTAACCAGGCCCTGACTATCGCACGGGCACCCGGGGCCCATGCCCTGGGCACAAAATTTCTGAGGGACACGAAATTTTTCCTAATTTCATCTAAATTTCCATTTCAAAAATCATAATTGTGCCAACGTTTTTATTTCTTTTAGGACTTTTGTTTGCACTCGGTATCAGTTTGGTTTTCTCATTTAATATCAATAACATCATGAATAAGTAGACTTCTTACCATTATTTTCTAGTAATTAGTGTACTGTATTTATCAAGTCATTCAATTTTATCATATTGCACATTTATTCGAAAATTGATACAACTGAAAAAAATGTGACATTTGAGATATTAATACGATAAAATGACACAAATATATCTCAATCTGTAAATAAAAGTACATTTCAATAAATAATAGAAAAAAAATGTTTTATTTTTATTCCTGGAACCGTTTTTTTAATTTTCCGGAAACGTAATTTTTTGAGTTGACACTTTTTGAATAAGCGTGCAATCTGTACAAAAAAAAAAAAAAAAAAAAAAAAAAAAACTAATATCTTTAAATCAACCAATTTAAGGGGGCACGAAAAATTGAAAGTGCCCTGGGCACAAAAACATGCTAGTCGGGCCCTGACTGTAACCGATATCTTTTGTGTGTCACTATAAATAAACGATAAACCCAATGCGCAATACTTTTAAGCGAGAAATTTATAGTGCACCTCAGTAATGCATATAATTTTTATTATATTTGAAATAGTGAAACATCATTAAATTACACAGCAAACGGTTTTTCCCCGTAGAACAATGTGTCACAGAACTCTTTTGTTTCACCATGCAAATGAATAATAAATGATTTGCACCCCATATTCTACAAAAAGCATGTTTTAATGCACTTCTTAATTATATATCAATTTTATCATGTTTCAAATAGCGTAGCACCATCAAAATGCACTTGAAATGATTATTTTCCACTGATTTTAATGTAACGGAATACTTTTGACTGTTCCTCTAAAAAAAACTATAAGCGCTACACACTTCATTTGCAATAGGGAATATGCTGTAGTAAATGAGATTAACATAAAAAAAATTCAGGTCAATCCGAGTATATTTACGCGAGCTAGAGCATGGCCAGACGGCAGACAATCCGAAGTCATAAACACTTTTCAACTAGGTTGGAAGGTGTAAAAAAAAAAAAAGAAAATTTATTAGAATAAATTTTATAGAAAATATCTCTTTCGAAATATATTACAGCGAAAATGTTCTGCATAACATAATACTCGAAAGTAAATTAACTATAGCCAAACTTACATGTACAGGGTATTTTCCATTCCGCCTCAAATAACTCATGTACCATGTTACCTAATAGCCATGAACATGGTGTTTAAATATAGTAGTTACGTGTTACACTATGTGATACCTGGGAGCACAACTCAATTCCCTCGTTTTAAGTCACAGTTTTTTGTGTTAAGAGTTGACAGTTTGGGCCTCCTTTTTTATTCAGAAATTCCTAATTCATACCGGAAATTCCGAAAGAAGAATTTTTACTGTACGTAATCACGAAATGCCTATCATTAAATAAAGCAAATTATTTCCTATCCGGATTTTCTTGTATGCGTTGGGAATTTCTGAATAAAAATCGAGGCCAAACTGGCAGCTCTGTAGCTACTCTGGATTATTTTTAACACAATTTTTCAAATTGGTAAAGTAATATACGATTTGTAAATTTCCAACTGGACGAAAAATGTCCGGGGCGATCTTTTCTGTTGAGCTGATTAAAATATCAGACCAGATGCTTTGATCGATAAGGTTAACTGGATGAATTATGCCCTCCAGATTCGACCGGGATAGCTCAGTGGTAGAGCGTGGCGGCTTCAGCCAAGCGATCCCAGGTTCGAATCCTGGCCCGGACATTTTTCGTCCAGTTGGAAATTTACAAATCTGTAGCTACTGTCTGTCGCCCCGGGCTTGCACTAAAGCTATAAATTTGTAAAACTTATCTCCCAGGGATTTTTAACCATTTATAGGTACCGTAAACGTATGGTATTTTACTGTGAAGGTCATTTTGCAATTTTAAAAATGAATGCTTGCATTTGAAATTTATAAAAAAAATCGCATTTTAACCGTAACTGTGAGAGCAAGATTGTTGTTTTTCACCTATTTTTCGAATCCATCCATGCCTTTTACCCGACATGGGTTGCCGACACATCATAAATCACATCATGTTGCCTTGAACGGTATGGTCGCTAGGGGATCATATGTCGGCAAAGTTTTTTCTTTTTTTTCGACCCTGTATATTTAGCTCATCCTTATGGCGTTGGGAAAATATATAACGGTAAGTTTTAGCTCAGATAAGTGAATTCTGATTAATTTTTCAGGTGTGAAATTTGCTTTCATTTGTTTTCAATTTTCATTGCTAAACTGAGTTTAATGCTCAGTTCAGCAATGAAAAATACACTTGTTTGTTACTCATTAGTTTCGGTCGAATTTCACTCCTGAAAAATTAATTGGAATTCACTTGTATGTGTTGTCTATGCTGGACTTGTGAAAAAATTGTCGTCTAAAATATTTGCTTTAAAATGTCATCTAAAATTTGCCACAGGGTTTGTGTACTCTGGATGGCAGTTTCCATCTAGTGCTGCGGTTGCAGCCTTCCGACATATATAAGAGTGAGAGATGCGGAATTAGGATATCGTTCCTTGTAGCTCAATGGTAGAACCTCAGAGCGCTGTTCTGGGGTCTCGGGTATGATTCCCGGCTTGGGACATTTTTCACTCTGTCGGCTTTATGCTCAGTTTAGCAATGGAAAATACACTTGTTTGTTACTTTTCAGCTATGACTTCGGTGATGTTTAATATTTAGAAAATTTACTATATTCTCTGTTGGATAGAATTGTTAGGATTCTAAGATGGATTACGTCGCAGAAAGGTTGTATGAATACATTTTGATTGTAAGTATATAAAAATTATATAAAGATTTTAAGCTGATTAGTCAATGAATGAGTAAGTTCACATTTAAATACGAATTTCTCTCGAAGAAGTGTGAAATTTTATGGTATTCAGTAGAAATTATGAATGTTTCAAAACATTGTAAAAGTAACTTTACAAATAAATTACTAATATTAACTATTTTTAGATGTTTTTACTAAAAATAGCGAAGTATTAATATTTAATTATTTAACTCATTAAATGCACGAAACTACTTTAATTTTATACCGAGATTCGTAAACTTTTATGCTCATAAATCTCTTGAGATCTATGTTTTATAAAATATTTATCCACAGTAATTTGGCAACAAAATTCCGCACTCTAATTATTTATTTATTTTCGGAGAAAATTTAGAAAATCAGACAGAGATTCGAGTTTTAGAGAAGATTTTGGACGAAATCATCACTGTGCAAAACCTTTAAAGGAAGCGGGGGGGGGGGGGGAATTCTTCATGAAATATTTTACATTGAAACAAAACATAACAAAACACGATACTCGAAATTAAAGTAAGCAGGACAATATTTATTTGGATGGGAAAATTACATTACCAAAATATTCTGCATTGAAACAAGAGTAAGACTAAAAAAATATTGAAAATAGTGTTACTGTGACAAAAATAAAACGAAGTGGGAAATATCCTCAGCAGAATATTATATACCAAAAACCATATTTGGAACATCACAATGCTTGAAAAGAAACTTATTTTGATAAGATTTATATAAGTTGGGAAATATTCCTTCCGAATCATTTTACATTTTTACAGGGGAAAATTCACTGAGTTACTCATCTTTTCGTTATTTCAAACTCGAACGTGACATTTTAAAAAGAGAGTAAATTGCGTATTGTGACTTATCACACATAATATGAAGAACAAAACGATGAACATTAGGGGCAATAGAACGAATATCCATTTTACAAAAATCTCTAGTACTTGACTCGACTTGAATTAATCCCCGCAACTTATCTAGCAAATGGGGGATTATTTTTTCGTGACTTTGCAATTTTTATTCCCCCTTCAGGGATAACATAAGGGTAGTTTCACAAAAGGGCAAATGCATCTTGGTCGGTATCATAAACTGAAGAAAATTATACTTTCTTAAATATCGCTGTGTACGAATTTACATGCTGAAATTTTTCTCAACAATCTTTATAAAACAAATACAGAAATGACCTTACCTTGATTACCGAAAAGACACGGGGTGTAAGAGTTTGGTTTCTTTTAGAAAATAGCAAAAGCTTTCAAATTAAGCAAGAAAATAAAGGGGGAAGGGCTATTTTTTATATTTTTACATGCACATCTGTATTTGTAAATTATGCATTCTTCTATTAGGTTGTTGCAAACGTTCTGTCGTATTTTAATACTTAATTTTAATACCTTTAATACCGGTAAAAGTTGAATAGCTTTAATACCGGTAAAATTTTAATAACTGATAGATTAGACTACGAGCTTTAGTGCTCACCATAAATGTAAATTTTCTCTCTTTTATTTTTTACTTTGTAAATTTTTCCACCTTTTTAACACCTAATTTATTAAATAAAACTTAACATCTATGTTATACCACAAAAAAATATATATGGCTTTTTTAAGTGTTTATTTTATTTATTTATTTTTTGTTTGTTTGTTTAAGTTTTGCCCGCCTTTTCACCACCTGGCATGGCTGTTTCACGAACATGTTCCTAACCCTATTTTTTACTTTTTCAACTTCCTTACTAGTAGTTAGTTATAACTACATCTATACCATTTCACTTCCTTTCATTTATTTACACTCTATCCTTAATCTCCTTCGATTGCTTTTTTATTCAAAATTTGTTATCACCTCTTTTTAGGTGCGTTCGTAATTATATAAATACGTAGCACCTATTGTCGTCGCTTGGTCCGTCCGTCTGTCTGTCCGTCCGTCCGCATATAACAACGCAAAAACTACTCAACCGAGTGGTTTAAAATTTAAGATATATTATCTTTGCAGAATTTTGTCGAGACATTTCAATTTTTTTAAAAATCGAATCAAAACTTTAGGAGATATTAATAAAAATATTTATTAAGAAATTTGAATTTTTTTTTTTTAAATCGGTGCTTTCTTGTTATAGGAGTTTCCGAAGTTTAATCGTCAAGCGACCGAGATACTTATTTTATGACAGAAATGAATCTGCAGACGATATAATTCATTTCACAGAATTAAAAATCATCAAGATCTGAATATTTATATAACTAGCTATAGTACGAACGCACCTCATTTGTCACGTTTGACGTACAATTTCCAACTTGTTTTAATTTACATCTATCCTCTTCATTATAATTGTTCTTATTTCTTGTAGTTTTTCCTACATCTTAACTTTTCCCAACGGCTCAATTTAATACAAGACACTCTACTCACTTATAGACTGGGAGTAAAGTTGTCTGCAATTCAGAAGCCCCTTAACCGACGTCCCCAGTCCGGACCTGTTAAATTTACCTATCACTTCAAAGCAAGTAGTTATATTAAAATTATCATGTATTACCATTTTACCGGTATTAAAGGTGTTAAAATTAAGTATTAAAATACGACAGAACTTTTGAAACAACCTAGTACATTTTTTTTAAAGTTTGCATTCCATATATCTAGATTTTTCATGAAATCAGATCCGCAACTTTGAAAGAAAGCGATTCAGCTGATTAGTATCAGTCAACTTCGCACTTTGTTCAAATAGAATTGTTACATCCCCTTTTTAAATTGTATACATAGCATATAAAAAAAAAATCCCTGACGGCTCGGCCTACAGGCACAGGTAGATTTCGAAGACGCAGACCGTGGGGCGCCTGTTTGTTGGGAATTGCGGAAGAAATGACCTTTTCGCCATGATGCGGCAGTTGGAACCGCCTACTTCGAAACCTAACTTGTTTGCAGGCGGAGCCAGCAGGGATTTTTTTTTTTATTTTTATTTATTTATTTATTTTTTGCTATAGGAGTTGGTTCTATAAGAAACTTGCCAATATAAAAGTTTTAGATAATATCAAGAGGATTTATAATAAATTTAAGCGGATTTGAAATCCTATGAATTGACGAAGTTACGAATTTTTTTCTTCTAAAAACACCCTCCCCCCCCCCCCTTGGGCCATTTTTAATTATATCAAAAATCTGTCATACATAAATTTTCAGCCTTTCTCCTAGAAGTAATAATAACTTCAAACGGATTCGATACGAATCATAATTAAGAAATTATGGAGTTTTTTCTGTTTTCACAAAAAGCCCCCCCCCCCCTGGTTCGATTTTAACCATTAACGAACTTGACCGAGATTTTATGCCCCTTGATATTATGTATCAGTTTGGAAGAGATGCGGGAGTTGGGACCGCCTACTTCGAAAAATAACTTGTTTGCAGGCGGAGCCGGCAGGGATTTTTTATTTTATTTATTTATTTATTTTTTTTTTTGCTATAAGGTTTGGTCCTATAAAAAACTTGTTAGTATAAAAGTTTTAGATAATATTAAGAGGATTTATAATAAATTTAAGCGGATTTGATATCTTGTGAACGGACGAAATTATGAATTTTTTCTTCTAAAACACCCCCTTTTTCCCCCCCTTGGGGCCATTTTTAATTATATCAAAAATCTGTCATACATACATTTTTGGCCCTTATCCTAGAAGTAATAATAACTTTAAACGGATTCGGTACATATCATAATTAAGAAATTATGGGGGGTTTTCTGTTTTCACAAAAACCCCCCACATTCTCCACCCCCCCCCCCTCTTGGTTCGATTTTGCCCATTAACGAACTTGACCGAGATTTTATGCCCTTTGATTTTATGTATAAGTTTCGAAGAGATTGGTGCAGAATTATTGCAGCTATCGTGTCCATAAAAAAGTGGCATAGATAGATAGATAGATAAAGTTTTGAACTAGGGGTGTTTTGGGGTTCTGGGAGTCATAATCGGCGTAGATCTGCAAAAAATTTTCAAAATTTCCAACTTAGGTGAGAATGTAATAGGTAGTATTTCTTACGAAATCTACCTAACACAGTGGTCAGGAAGGGAGAAACATAAAACCTGGAAATGCCTCGGGTGCTCAAACTCCTCTTACACTTTTTGTAATCGTTACGAAACACGTTAACCAACTCTTGGTAAAAATACTCTTGGTGTTGAATACATCATATGTTTTCTACTGGGTTTAAGCCAGGACTAGGTGGTGTTGACCAGTTCAAAACCTATATCGTGTTCAACCTATGCTACTGTGACGTTGAGTTGGAAGTATAGGTTGAAGCGCTGTTATGTTGAAAAATCCAGTCTTCACCTAAAAGTTCGACAACAGGAAGCAAATGATTGCCAAGTACCTCTTGAAAATTTCAGAGTTTGAGTACAACTGATAAAAGCTTAGGACGTCTGACCAACGAAAAAATAGCCTTCCGTACCATTAGAGAACCACGTTGTTAATGAGAACAACATGAGAACTCATGTTGTCTACCAGTAGTGGAATTTACTTACCTTAAAAGAAAGTAAATTATATTTTTATTATGCAATCATTTATACTTTTCATTTATACCCATGCAGGTATATTACAGTATAAAACGAATTACCTAACATTTGGATGTCCATTGCCTGCCATATAGGATTTATCTTGATGCCACATGTCTTAAAACATATCAGGATTCATACGATTCGAATGATACCATATTTATTCAAATCAATCAATCTGCCAAGGTTCTAGAGAAGAGGTGTCCAACATGCAGCCTGCGGACAGCAGAGCTACCACTGGTATAGAATACTTTACCTTATTTGAAGACAGAAATTTTGCGATTTAATAAGATGAAGATTTTAATTTAGAATTAGTGGTGAAATATGGTTGACCTGACAAAAATGTTGTACTCTTCTAGAATGTAACATTTGAAGATGCATATTTACACAGACTGATTAACACATAATTAATTGTACTTTGCGTGCCGCATTCGAGTAAAATTTAAACACAGAAAAATAATTTTCAAACATAATTTTTGTTTGCAAGTTTACGCTAATTTAATTTAATTTAATTAGAAAAATACAGCCATTTATAGCATGAATTTTCTTTTATAGATTATGTCCAGCAAATAATAATCAACTTAAGCCTCACCAGCTGATGATATATGTGATCAAGATTAGAAAAAATTCAAATTAAGCAATAAACGAAATTAAGGTAAATTGTCAATTAAGGTTAAATAGGAATTGCGGTACAGTAAAGTGGCGTCCATCAAGCTTAATACCAGCATTCCATCAATACTACTAAGGAAGTGATAATGACGAAAATATGAAATAAAATACACAGTTATCTATCTATATATATATATATTACGCTATCGTATGTGGCACAGAAATCGCTATTATTTGTTAATTGTTTAATAGCAACGCCCAAATGAAACTCATCTCATTGGTTATTGTGCAAAAGTCCTTTGGCAGGATTTAGGCAGAGGTAAATCGGGTTTATTTACATTTCGTTCTTTCACTGCAATCTCTTTTGTTGAAATTACGGAGCTTCAAATATCATTAGAAATGCCAATAAAAGATCTCGGCGAATGCTTGAAAGTGAAGAAGAAGACGAAGTGAGAAAAGATTGGATCGAGAACGCTATCAAACACAGAGCATAGGCGATCGCCAAAATAAGTTTAATAACTGTCGCATGAATGAACGCGTTGCTTCTGAAATCCAAATTCCTGATTTAAACGATATGCCATATAGGTTCAACCGTGAGAACTTCCCTAACCTTTTCATTCTTTAAAAGTAAGTGTAATAATTTTCCCTGACCGTCTCATTTTTTAAACGTAACTTCTATACTTTTGAAATTTTAGCTCTTATTTAATTTTTTGAAAGCTTTTAGTATAAATATATATTATTCTGTGTTTACTTTATGAAGTGCACTCCACAGTTATATTTTTCAATGACAGTCTGCCCGGGCAACACCGGGCAGGTCAGCTAGTTTTCTCTTAATTCTCTAAATGTAGATATTTTATCGTTTATTTAATCTTATAAGCCATAAGTATAGTTTTACCATTAAAAAAAACTAATTTTGGGAAGAAAATTACTTCGTAACAGTTTTTAAGAAAGTCAAATTTACTTTTTACTATACAAACAATTTTTCACAATCTCTGATGCTTTTGCCAAGATTTAAATTTCCTTAAATTAATTTTTCATACTCATTTTAGTTACGTAATCTTATTTGAAAATTTCTCTCTCCAAATTGCTTGAAAAATTTTGGTCGAATATTCATGATGAAAGTTAATTTATGTAAGTACGGAACTAAAAAAAATATATAAGTAATGACATTAAATTAAACATTTTTTCGCTCTAGTAAAGTCAATTTCCGTGACTTTAATGCAGCACAGTATTTTGCTAATTTAAATTTTTTAATAGGAAAAATATTTTTCTAGTGCATTAGGTAATACTCATCGGAACAACGTTTATCAAACTTATTAAACTATTTACCGTTGTTTTAACAAAGGAAATTATTCCTTTTCAAATTACTTTTTTTTAATAGTAAAAAATGTTTTACAACTTTCTTACACAAATTTCAAAATTTTACTCAAACGTTTTCTATTAATTTTTAATTGATGAATCTATTTAGCTGTTGAACTAATCTAGTATGTGATTATTCTTCAGATTTAAAAGGTGTAGCTATCAAATTCCAGGACTGTAGCAACAATTATTAAAGAAAGCTCGTTGGTTAGTTAACGATGGTATTTGAATTGTCACGCATCTGCGCATAATATCTGCGCTGCGCGTCATTCTCATTTTACTTTTTGGTGTTGAAACACGCAGACAAACGTTCGCTGTCAAAGCATTGTTGTTGCAGTGATAATAATGGAACAGATAATAAATGTTACATTTTGTTTCAAATTGGGAAAACGTGTTCACGAAACACATAAAATGTTGCAGCAAGTGTACGGGAACAACGCCTAGAATACATAGTGTGGGAAAAAGCTACAAAATAGTACTAAAAAATTGAATCCGATAAATGTAGAATGATGCTGAAAAGGTAACGAGTCGATCGCAGCGACATCTTCTAGCAGTGGCGTAGACAGGGTGGAGGTCCAGATGGTTTGAATACCACTAATTTTATAAAAATTATTTATGCCTTATCTAATCGGAGAATTTTCTGCGATATTGAAGACGAAGAAAACTTTATAATATTACTGGTTTCCAGAGCATTTGTACAACCCTCTCTGGCTACGCAACTGTCTGCTAGCTCTTTTCAACGCAAACATTGTATAAGAATTGAGCTGAGAAAACGTTTCAGCTGGTGGAAAATATTTTAAATAATTAAATTATACCCTATTTCCTTTGACTTCGATAGTGATTTTCATAAGCTTTGAAAATATGAATGATATTGATCATGGCCAAAAAACGTGATACGCATTCTTTTGTTCCTGGTTGCAGTATTCGATACAAGACAGCAAACTAGAAACTATCCCTATTTAGCATACCAAAGGATTGATCTTTGCTACAAGAGTGTAAAAGATTAATTCCCTTATATGATAAAAAGAAAGTAACTTCTATATCAGTTACATCTGAATTATACACTTACAAGAGGATTTTATTAACAGAAATGAAGTTCATGTTGTCAAAAGTGAAACGGTTACTTTTGCTAGATGTAAATCTATTTTTAAAGCAGATGTCGCTGCAATCGTCCTATTATTGTACCGCATCGTTGCACGTTTATCGGCTACAATTTTTTAGCACTTTTTAAAGCAGTACCAGTTTGGCCTTTTTTAAATTCCGAAATTTCGCATTCATACCAGAAATTCCCTATAATGCCTTTTTCGTTACTTAATAGCAGATATTTCGTGACTTCTTAAAGTAAAAACTCTTGTTTCAGAATTTCCGGTTTGAATTCGAAAATTTTGAATTTAAGAACGGTAAAACAGTTTTCCACACTATGTATTCTAGGCGCTGTAGTACGGGGATGACGCATTATCACATTCTTGCATTTCTCAATGGTTTCGACGTTTTTGCGATGGTCGGGAAAGCCTTTGAAGGTGATCTGCACACTGGACGACCGATATCCGAACGTACGTTAGACGGAACTTCCTTCGAAACATATTAAATAGTTATGTACTATATAATTCATTTATAATTACATTCATGTATAATGTATTCATTTATTTTATATAATACATTTATATTTCAGAAGTCATTTCCCGAGTCCTGGAAATTAAGAGTCTCACCTTGTATATTTATTTATTTATTTAGGAATTGAAAAAACGATATTTAAAGAATCCAGTTTCAAATTATAACATTATTTTCTGTGGCGAAGTATTTGATTTATATTGGTAAACAATTTAAAAGGTATTATTCAGTTTGTATCTTTACCATGAATTAAGTGTACCACGGAAATTTAACTATTAGTTCCAATTTGCCGTGAGATTAAAAAAAGTTTTATAAACACTTATGAAGAGTAGCGGGGCAATTCACAAATTATGAGTGGGGTTAAAGTTGTCATTACAAATGCATTGAACAATTAAGAATTATTTTAATAATTAATAAAATACTTATGAGAATACTTAATGATCACGAAATCAATATTTTAGTTATTTTAGATAGAATATTAAAAATACTTAATTTCACAGAATTACGATTATTGAATTGGACGGACATTTTAAGTATCGATAAGGAGTCATTCATTGTTAAAATATACAAATCTATCTTAAAATCTAGCAAGTGCTTAGTTTCCTGACAGTTATTGTTAATCATGCCTTCTTGAAGAACAATTTTCTCGCCACTACAGTTAGATGTGAGAAAAAGAAGCACTTGGATCATAATTTTAAAATAATCTTTTTTGAAGAGATATCTTCTGCTACAAACCATCTGTCCTGTAAAAGTTAATGAGGAAACAACGGTTTAGGCAAGCAGAATCCCCCGTATATAATACAGAGATTTCACAGAAAGTAAACAGTCCTGGAGTACTAATAAATGTAATGGTATTTCACATTGCAATTCGTAAGAGTTAAAACTTCTGAAACTACTTGAAATATAACTTGCAGTAATAATAATATAAAAGAAATGAAACTGTGGGTTGAAATTTTCAAACCTTAAATAAAATTAAATATTATCTGTCAAAACTTTGACGGAAGGCAACTTAAAGGTTTCACAGAGAAAAGATTCATAGTATCATTAAAATGGCAGAAATTTGTAAAGAATATTAGTTAGCAATAGTTTAAAAATAATTAAAAACCTCTCCTTTTATAACTGGGCTGGGAACCAGCTCCATATTAAATGCCTTTACATGGTTACAGACAACAGAACATTTTTCAGAAAATTCAGTTTTCTGATCTAAAAAGTGCAACCTCGTTGTTTTTTCTCAAAACATTTACAAATAAAGAAATTTTTGAAGCTACAATTTTATTAATTTTCTCAAATATAAACATTTAGCAATACCAATAGATGGACTACTATAGTTTCTTATAAAAGAATTTTTCCTTCTTTCTTATTCTTTTTTTTTTTACGGAAAATAATCATCTTTTTTTCTTAGTATACAGGGTGAGTTTGAGGTAATCTGCCAAACGAAAGGAGTTGCTATAAGAAACCACTATATGGATCATAAAACACCATAGAAACCTTGACCTATATTTAACCGTTTCCAAATTATGGTGAAATAAAAAAAGGCGCAAAAAATACGTCAAGTCTAAAAAACCCCAAATATGTAATGTTTCTGTAAAAACCTTCTTGCAAAATTAACACATATTTGAAAAGAGGACACAATTTCCTATAAGATGACACCATTTCCATCACAATATCTAGATTTAAATGCGAGGTACAAGAGCTTAAAGATTGGCGAAGGGGAAAATCAAATTGTCGTCAAAATCTTTAACCAGCAATATCGCAAACACAATCGGTCAAATTTGCCAAAAACTTGTTCATTCTACCAGCTTTCGAATAAGCCTACAACAAACCAAATCGGTTCTTTACTTCAGGAGAAATTTAGCCTTTTATTTCAAATCCATCACTGAAATCACTCAGAATAGTATGTTAAATTCACCACAATTAGCATCATTGCGCCATACAAAATCCATTTGCAAGGGTGAAACTCATTTTCGAGAGATAAACTTAACACTCAAGTGATCGCCAGCCATTCCAACACTGTAAAAAATGGGTATTCAAAATTGAGTAAAAAGTACTCAATTTTGAATACGTCACATACTCAAAATAGCTCCGATCCAAATGTACTCAAAATTTAGAAACACATGTACTCATTTTTGATGCCATGGATGTATTCAAATATGAACTGCTATGTACTCATTTTTGATCCCATGGATGTATTCAAATTTAAAATTTTTTATGTCGTTAAAATAAAATTTTTAGGATAAAAAAAAAGTTACTTCGCGAGGACAACCTTATAAGGGATATATACATTTCTGCTCATTTTTTTCATTCCTGCGTGAGTTTCTAGTAATTAACCAACCCTTGCCATGTGCGAGGAATCGAACCCGTGAAGTCCTGTTTACTAACCTGACGACTTAGACCAACGTACCATGAGTGGTCACGCCTCTTTCTCAAATGTTGGTAGTTACTTTGAAACTAACCCCTCTATCCCTTTCTAACAGCATCTGGCGCCATCTGTTAGGAAGGGATAGAGGGTTATGTGTTTTTAAATATGTTTTTAAGGATGTACAGTGCCTGTCTATATGTGTTAAAGATTAAAATAATGTCTGAAGTAACAGGTAGTTCGAAGAATTATTAATTAAAAAATGACATTAGCAAAGATCATAGATTGAAATACTAAAATTATAAAGTTTGTAAAATTATAATTTATAAAATAATAAATTTTAGCGTAATCCATAAATTTGTAAGCCAAATCAGTTTAGTTTAATACCAATTTGCATAGCTATAATTTGCAAAGATATTATGTTATGAAACTTTTAAATAACACAATATTGCCTCACGTTAAAAAAGTTAAAATAAATTTTAAAAAAATTAGTGGAAAAAAAATCATAATTTTGAAGTACTATCAAGAAAAAAAAAGTAAATGTGTAAAATGTGAGGGAAAAAAAAGAGTAAATGTGTTGTAGTGGATCCACTTTGATAAAAATCCAGAACAACCAGATCCACTTTTCATTTCTCTTATTCTTCGTTTTTCCTTCAAATAATAGCTTTTTAGGCTCCGAAATTTCGTCATTACACATTCTGAAATATAAAAGTATGTTGGGTTTGATCATATGTTCATTTTTGATCCAAAAATACTCATTTCGAAATGAGTACATGAACTTACTCATTTTTGAGAATACATATGTTCATTTTTGATCCAAAAATACTCATTTCGATATGAGTACATGGACTTACTCATTTTTGAGAATGCACATGTTCATTTTTGATCCAAAAATACTCATTTCGAAATGAGTACATGGACTTACTCATTTTTGAGTACTTCATTTTTTACAGTGAAGCCAAACATTTAAGCTGAATCGTGTCTGGAAAGATGAGTTTCGCCCTTGCAAATAGAGTTTGTTGGGCGTAATAATATAGGTCTTACAGAAACATCACAAACTTGTATTTTTTTTTTCAGAATTGACGCATTTTCTTTTATCAACCATAACTGGGAAAGAGATTAGAGATACGACAGGGTTTCTATGATGTTTTCTGATCCACATGGCTTCTTATATCACCTCCTTTCGTTTGGCAGATTTCGTCCGTCGAACTCACCCTGTATATACCTTATCGATCAATTGTAATAAAAAATATGCCAAAAATATGGGAGACGGTAAATTTTCCTTATTAAAGTAAAAACAAACTCTATAACTTTTCCTCCTGAAATAAAATATAATTTACATTATTGAAATGCGTTATCAGAACACTAACAATATATAAGAAACCTATTATTCCATGAGCTGGGGTTCGAACCCACGTTTCCTTTAGATAACCAGAATTTCTCTTTATGGCGCTTTAGACCACTCGGCCATCTCGACTTCGCTTATGTCCCTCTGAAAAGGAACCAGTTCCAAACTTATTTCTCACTTGTTGATATATAGCATTCTAAAATTTAGTTTAGTCAGAAAATGAATAACACAGTTGAAAATTCATCTTAAAAAAATATTACAATAGACAGAAACGTACATGCAATCTTTTCTAAAGCCCTGTATATTACTTACAGATTTTTATGCACGCCATATATTAATATACAATTTAATTCAGTCAAACATGCACATAAAACTACTTGGAAATCACACTTCCAAGAATTACCTCTCGTAAGCAGCCAAGTATCAAGTTTTTGCATAGCCCTGAATTTGATTAATTTATATTCTAAGAATATAAACAAATCAATAGATCATATATAGGGTTTCATAAAGTAATTGGAGTTTCTTCCCGGGTATGTGCAGTAATGGGTGAAATCTTGTTTTCAAATGTGTTATACTTTTTCTAAAATGTTAGTTGAGTGTTTTTTTTATCTTATTAAACGGTGAAGTTTCGTTAAAGTATTCTGTAAGTGTTGCAAATTATTTTATAATCTATGCTTGAAGCATATTTTTTCTTTCTTGTACCTTTATTGATGACATTTTATTATAACGATAAGTAATAAAATAAAATTTCAATTTGCAAAAATGGTGTTTAAAACCATGAAGGTGTCAAGGGCATTAAAATTGAACTGACATCATTTATCAAAAGAAAACATCCATTTAAAAACATGAAACTGTAGCATTTTCTTATAATTGCATCAAAATGACATTATTATCAGATTTTTTCCTTCCCGTCCCCTCTGAAATTAGGTACCAAAATTTCAATAGAATAAATTACTTTCATTTGTGATAATGACGTCCTTTTTAAAAGAAATTCGACTGAAAATGTACATTTTCATTCAGAAAATGGCAATACTTTATTACGATTACGTCAAAATGATAAAATTTACATTGTTTTTTTATTCCTCTGTGTAAAGAATTGGGCCTCCTCATCCAGGTGCGCGATGTGTCATTCTAGCATTTCCTGTGAGTACACTTAACTGCATACCTTCCCTCGCTATTTTTGCCTTGAAGACTAGCAGACGCCGAATTCTATTGTACTGTGAGCGGAAAGTTCGGACAGTGATGTAGTGGTAAGGCGTTACCCAAAGAGGGGTCTTATGCTTTGATCCTTGCCGAGTTCGTGGGAAAGAGCTCATCTGCGAGAGAAGCGATCTCTGCACACGATTTTTAGGTTTGCGCCCGAAACTTTGCCCTTTGTCTTAGAACGTCCAATGACGGACTTAGTGAAAACGAAACAGAGGGATCTTAAGGCTGCTAAGAGGCTGGAGAGTTTCGAGGGGCCGGCCTCGACAAAGCCCCCGCCCCTAGAAGGAGTTCTCCTGCGAGAATGAAAAAGTGAGAGAGAACAGTTTTTGAATAGATCTGGACGAGAGTGGTGACTCTCTGGAAATAGTGAGGTCTGACCTCTATTTAATTGATACGGCAGGTATCAGGTGAAAATCCCAGCGAAGTGAAAAAGCACGACAAGTGCGATAGTGAGAGTTCTTTAACTCTGAAGCATCGTGATTTAGTATATTTTTCCGAAGAGAAGGAACGGACGAGCCCTGTTCCGAATGAACTTTCTTCAGAAGTTACGACAGACAGTAATTTCCTGAGACTTTTGATTGATCGAGCTGCACTCAGAGTCAAGAGAACATTAATTTATTAGCGATTGACTCACGGAAAATAATTAAATGCTGTATTGACGTCTTGTATATATTTTTCATTAGAATTAACATTGTTATACAGTAAAATTCTATTTTCTAATTTATGCGAGAAATTCTCTGTGCCAACGATCCGATCTCGCTACCACTCACCATCTTTTATCGGGTCGGTATAGAGGAGTTACTACAACTGGTGGCCTGCGGTGATGGATTAATTAGCAAAAATTAATGACATTCTCTAAAGACAAAGAGTGGACTCTGAAATTTAAATCATCAAAGTGCTCCAAGAAAGAGTCTCCTTGTGACTTGTGACCTGAGTCTCCTTAGACGCCCCTGTGGATCAACACAGCATCAGAAAGAGAAATCTACCAAGAATTCTGGAGAGTGTTCCCCCATCAGAAAGAGAAATCTACCAAGAATTCTGGAGTGTTCCCCCATCAGAAAGAGAAATCTACCAAGAATTCTGGAGAGTGTTCCCCCATCCGGAAGAGTGCCCATCCGAAAAGTGTGATAGAGAACCCCGTCTGTGCTCCTGAGAATCTCTGAAGTCTGTGCTTTTGACGCCCTGAAAGACTCTTAGTAATGAAGGTAAGCTCTTTTTATATTCAGAGTGGCTTTAAGTGTTAATAGTGTTTATATAGGTGTTGTAGGCTTTAAAAGAAAGTTGTATGTTTATTTTTGTGAGAGTAAATTTTTGAGAAATTTTTCCGGTAGAAAAAAAAAAGTATTATGAGATACTTCCGAGATTACTGTAACTAATTTAATAGACAAATTTTGTAGTTAAAAATTAAATTATTGTTGAATTAATTTAATGCAAACTGAGAGTTGTGCAGTGTTACAAAATTTTAGCTGAATCTATAAATGAGAGTTCATTGAAAAAAAAAAAGTATAGAACGCATTTCATATTTTACGCTAACAGAGTTGATTTTATATGTTTTTTGTGAATTATTCTAAATTTTTTAAGAGTGGATGCAGAGATTAAGACCACCATTGATTTAAAAAAAAAAAAAAAGGAATTGAATGAGACTTTTGCAATTTAAAATATTTTTACTGTACTTTTTGAATTTGAAATTTTTGTTTTGTGTAGAATTTATCCCATATGTATTTTATAACCAAATACCAAGGTGAATGTAGACGTTAGGATAGAGTTGCTTATCTTTATACGTTGCATATTTCCTATATTATTGCTAAGCGTACTTTTTTTATGAGCGTATATTTTGGTAATATTTTGACGCACTTGGTAGGATTTGATTTAATCTTATTGTATTGTTTTATATTTGTGGGAAAGATAATTTCTAATTTTATACTTTAAAAATGTCGGAGCTTAAATATTTTAGGAAAGCTGATTTGCAAACGTTAGCTTACGAATTTGAGGTCATTTTAGAGGAAAATGATACTGTACCGAAAATTATAAAAAAAAATAGAGTCGTCAGAGGGCTTTGAGAAAGAGCTAGCTTTAGCACAAATTAAACTTATAGAAAAAGATAGGGAAAATAAAGTGGAGCGGGAACATGAGTTGGCTAGATTAAAAGCAACACAAGAGTCAGATGACCGAAGTACAGCATCCAGTAGTGTCTCAGTCAGAACGAGTAATTTACCCCTAAAAATAATTATGCATCGCTTTGATGAAAAGAATTCGGATATTTCGTTGTTTTTGAATTTATTCGAGAGACAGGCAAAAAAATGTAATCTAAATTCGGATGAGTTGGTGACGAATATACTATCATTATTACCTGCGGGAATGGCCGAGTTAATTTTAAGAGAACCCGAAGACAAAATTGATGATTTTCAATATGTGAAAGAAAAACTGTTAGAACGCTATCGTTTGAATGCAGAGACATACCGACAAAAATTTAGTCAACATCCACGAAATCCTAATTCAGTTTGGAAGGATCTGATTTTCGAACTTAATAGTTTTTTAGAAGGTTGGCTGTCATGTTTACAAGTTTCGGATTTTGAGGGTTTGAAAAATTTGCTTGTCACGGACCAAATCAAACGGAGAGCGTCTCCAGAAATGCGCGAACATTTTATAGATAACTGGGCGGAGATTAAAGATCCCGAAGAGTTAGTGAGGCTTTTAGATGCGTACGAGGCAATCAAGCGCCCGTCAAAAAAAACTTGGAATACGAAACTCCCTTTAGAGAAGAATTTTGAAAGACCCAGAACTTTTGAAAATGGACGAAACGGTAACAGAAATCCAGAGATTAATTATAATTGGAGGGATCGAAGTGACAACAAAGATAGGGAAAAAGCGTTCGAAAAAAGGCGAGAAGTCAAGTCTTACGCGTGTTTTCAAAGCGGTCACTACAAAGTAGATTGTCCGGAAATTATAAAGAGAGATGTTGCGCGGGTCGGTCACTTAATAAGTAAACCGACACTTGAAGAAACCTTCTCCCCTTATTTGAGTAAAGTGTTAGTGAATGGAAGTCAGACAACTGCTTTAACTGACACTGGGAGTGAAATTGATATCATCGCATACGACTTGGTCAGTCAAGATAAATTGAATGGAGATCACGTATGGATTAAAACTCCGCTGGACAGTAAATTATACTGTTTACCTATAGCAGAGGTCACTTTAGAAATTGAAGGCGTGGGGGTTATTGAAACGAAAGCGGGAGTTAACAATAAAGATTCAGATATGTTTTACTATTTGTTGGGTAATCACACTCAAAAATTGTTAGAACAGGCGAAGAAAAAACCCGAATTGATGAATGCAGTTTTGACACGAGCTCAAACGAGAGAAAAGGGTGGCCCAGCTCCGAATCCGGTAAATAAACAAATTATGATTTCCGAGGGGGAAAAAGAAATTTCTAGCGGAAATGTTGAAGCGGAAACTTTGATTTCCGAGGAAGAAAAAGAAGAGGATATTTCTAGCGGGAATGTTGAAACGGAAACTTTGAATTCAGTAAAAGAAAGAGAAGGGGGAATTTTTCGCGAGTGCAGTGAAGCGGAAGCGTTGAATTCAAAACTAGAGGGTGAAAATCTAGAAAGCCCTATTGAATTGGTTAGTGTGGATAAAGGATTATCGCCTTTGTCGATATGTGAGGGATCTTCGATCTTAGCAGAAATTGGAGGGAAGGATAGTCAAATTGATTTAGACAGAGATCAATCTCTCAAAGAGATTAGTAAAAAAACGGAAGGTGAAGAATCGCATTGTAATGCAGGAGATTCTTTGATAGTGGCAAAAGCCAGAGACAATCGCGTGAATGTGGGGAAGCAGGTGCTTGTCCCATTGCCTTATCAGGCAGATATTTTTGGCGCGTGCCTTGAAAAAGTGTCATTACACTTAGGGAAAAGGAAAGTTAAAGGAAATGTGTCAGGATACTTTGACTTTGGGAGAAGTTTGATGAATGATTTAGCGACCGCATTTCTAAAACGGTTCTGTGTTAAGATGAGAGATTCGATAAGCGATAGTATTGCATGTTGGCATCGAAAAGTTAGAAAGCTTTTGAAAGCGTTAGTATTTGGAGAAGGGATAAGAGAAACGGAGGAAAATAAATTCGTGAAGGGAAGTGTGTTTAATCTCACGAACAGGTTAAAAAGAGGTCGAGTTTTAGCCGTTGAAAATGTGTCAGAAAAACGAGAAAAGAGGAAATTTTGGTTTGACAGAAAGGCAGTAAAACGGAAGCTTAATGTGAAAGATGAGGTTTTAGTTTTAACTAACAGTAAGCCAAATAAAATGTCAGATAGTCGGATAGGGCCGGGAAGAAAGGAGTCAATAATTACGGAAACAAATTATATTGTGAATGTTCCTGGGAGGCAACAGAAATCCCAGATTTCTCACTTGAGTTTAGTAAAGCCTTACAGAAAACGAGTGGAGTTAGCAGATATCTTAACGCGGGAAATAAACGCACTTGAGGAATTCTGTTTACCGTATCTAGATGATATGGCGTTTTTTTCAGACAGTTGGGAGGACCATATGCGTCATCTAGAAATAGTATTAAAAAGGGTTAATGACGCGAAACTAAAAATCAAATTGGCGAAATGCAAGTTCGCTCAGAAAACCGTAAAATATCTTGGGCATATTGTAGGTGAGGGCAGACGGAGGCCAGCTGAGGCGAAAGTGAAGGCAATTAAGGAATTACCGGTTCCGAAATCGAAAACTGAAATTCGTAGATGTTTGGGAATGGCTGGATATTATTCCCGGTACATAAAAGATTATGCAGTGATTGTAGAACCATTAACGAGGGCGCTTAAAGGGAAAAATAAAAAAGAAAAGATTGCATGGAGCGACGAAATGGGAAAAGCCTTTGAGACTTTGAAAATGAAACTTACTGAAGAACCGGTGCTTTACGCTCCTAATTTTCAGAAAGAATTCATAGTACAAACTGATGCTAGTGACTTAGGTATTGGCGTGGTTTTGGCTCAAAGAGAAGGATCGGAAGAGCACCCCATAATATATTTAAGTCGAAAATTTACTGATGGTGAGAAAAGTTTCTGCGCCACTGAAAGAGAGTGTGCAGGGATTATTTTTGCGATAAAAAAGTTAAGGCATTATATTGATGGACAAAACTTTTCTATCGAAACCGATCACAATCCCTTGGTGTTTCTAAAAAGAAATTCTGGAAATAATCCCAGAATATTAAGGTGGTCCTTAGCTCTGCAACCTTATAATTATGCCATTTCTCATCGCGCAGGCAAAGACATTCCGCATGTTGATTGTCTGAGTCGAGTTTAATGAGATTTCTTGATAAACTTTTGTATATAATTAATTTAAGTTCTTTTTATTTTTTATATTTCATTGTGTTTTATTTCTTGCCACTCTGATGTAATTTGAGCTTGCAATTCTTTATCCGACTCTTAGAGATTCTTAGTGTTTCACCCTTAAGAATCGTTTGAGGAGGGGGTGTTGTAAAGAATTGGGCCTCCTCATCCAGGTGCGCGATGTGTCATTCTAGCATTTCCTGTGAGTACACTTAACTGCATACCTTCCCTCGCTATTTTTGCCTTGAAGACTAGCAGACGCCGAATTCTATTGTACTGTGAGCGGAAAGTTCGGACAGTGATGTAGTGGTAAGGCGTTACCCAAAGAGGGGTCTTATGCTTTGATCCTTGCCGAGTTCGTGGGAAAGAGTTCATCTGCGAGAGAAGCGATCTCTGCACACGATTTTTAGGTTTGCGCCCGAAACTTTGCCCTTTGTCTTAGAACGTCCAATGACGGACTTAGTGAAAACGAAACAGAGGGATCTTAAGGCTGCTAAGAGGCTGGAGAGTTTCGAGGGGCCGGCCTTGACAAAGCCCCCGCCCCTAGAAGGAGTTCTCCTGCGAGAATGAAAAAGTGAGAGAGGACAGTTTTTGAATAGATCTGGACGAGAGTGGTGACTCTCTGGAAATAGTGAGGTCTGACCTCTATTTAATTGATACGGCAGGTATCAGGTGAAAATCCCAGCGAAGTGAAAAAGCACGACAAGTGCGATAGTGAGAGTTCTTTAACTCTGAAGCATCGTGATTTAGTATATTTTTCCGAAGAGAAGGAACGGACGAGCCCTGTTCCGAATGAACTTTCTTCAGAAGTTACGACAGACAGTAATTTCCTGAGACTTTTGATTGATCGAGCTGCACTCAGAGTCAAGAGAACATTAATTTATTAGCGATTGACTCACGGAAAATAATTAAATGCTGTATTGACGTCTTGTATATATTTTTCATTAGAATTAACATTGTTATACAATAAAATTCTATTTTCTAATTTATGCGAGAAATTCTCTGTGCCAACGATCCGATCTCGCTACCACTCACCATCTTTTATCGGGTCGGTATAGAGGAGTTACTACATCTGATTCCGACATTAGACCCAAAAGTCTTGCAATACCTTTCTATCAGGAAAAAAGAAAGCTATTTTTAAGAGAAATCACACTTTTTTTTTTTTTCAGAAAACTGTTACATATCAGTACGGTTGTGTCGAAATGTTTTTCAAAAATTTATCATTCATAGTATTGAGTTTGAGGCCTTAGGACCTTAAACCTATATTGCTGAAAATAAAAGGCAGCGAAAATTTGAGTCATTTTGACAATATTATAGCTTTTTTTTATTATTATTATTTTAAGCTATATATATGTATATATAAACGCATATTCATGCATATTACATTGGTATAAATGTTCTACCGCTCTACATTTTTGCGTTTTATTTAGGAAAAGACCAAAGTGCTTTACTGTGTAAAAATGGTATAATATTTAAGAGAAAGAGAACATTTTCATAAATAAAACTGAAATATTTCACAACAAACACGTCTAAGGAGCGTAAGTTTCTGGTTTTTACCACTGCTTGTACTGAAATTAAGATATAAAAGCCATGTTGCTTGTGGCGAGCAAATATTACCTTGTATGCAAAGTTCTTGCTAGAAAACACTACATCAATTAATGAACTAAAAGCGCGAAGGGCATAGGACCTCGTTTTCAGAAAGACCTCTATTATGGAGATTTCCGTATTAGCAATTTGAAATGACGTTTTGTTGAAAATGATGTTATGTTTATGTTGACGTTCTCTAAATTGTTAAAAATCCGCAGCAAAGTATCCAGTCACTCAGCCCTTTTTATAGATAACGGTTATTTGACCATACTATGAAGCGTTTTCATTGGTCAGAATACAGTAGTTATAGTTATGTAACCGTTTTCTATAATTAATATTATTTAAATTAATTATTAATAAATTCTATAAATTAATTATTCGTTTTCTATAAATTATTTCTTCAGCAGATCAGAATATAATCGTCACAATGAATCCGCTCTATCAGAATAGGTCACAGAGACAGAAAATTCAGAGTATAATCGTCACAGCATGGAACTTTCTTTCCTATCACGCAAATACCACCTACCAGACAGCCTTGGATCCCCACTTCGTATATTGGCCAAGGATTCCTGGTCACTTCGCGAATTGGCCGGCCAAAAACCGGAAATACACTGTTCATTTCATGTACTTCGGGTTTTGGCGGAAATCTTCGCCAATTCGCGAATTGGCCGAACTTCGAGCTTTGGCGGTAACATATATAAAGACAATTAACGACCGTATTCTACGATTTAGAACAAAATTTAAATTGATTAAAAATGCTTCAAACTAAAAATTCAAGTCCGATTCTGAGCACTGACAATTTGACTTCAAAATTGTTAGTGTCGGAGACAACAAGAGAAAGGTATTTTTGCCATGGAAATAAACTTATTCAATATCAAAATGAAAATGAAAGCTTTCTTAATCGGGCAGTTACTGTTAAAGTACACTTAAAACTTATCCTGCCGGTGAAACCGTGTAAAATTAAGTAACTTCAGCAACATGCAACTTGTATATATATATTTTTTATGTAAGTTGATACAAAAAATAAAATAAAATATTTAATCGTTCAAGTTTAAATTCATAAAGTACTGCGTATTTAAACACTTATTTAGCCAATAATTTTCAAATGCATTAAAATCGCTTGCATTTGGCGAGAAAAAGGTGTTACTCGCCAAATCGCGTCTTTTTGCGCCAAATACACGAAAGTATTTTATTTTTTTACAGATTTTCTACTGTGATTCTGCAGCTAATTTGACTTATTCTTTATTAAGTACATGAGTAGTTTCAGTAGAGATTTTTTTTTTTAATATTCAGAGTATGCATTTTAAGGAGACCTTCCTTGTCAGATCAGCCCAAATCAGATTAGCTTTGCGTTTTACATATATAGATGAATTCAAAGTAAAACTGATACTTTCAGATATGACGATTACCTTGATCTTCAAATTTATTAGTTTGAGTTACAATCAATATTCTTTATTTATGGAGTTGTTTTTCAGAGATGAATTATCAAACATTGAAGACAGACAATAATAGCTTTCACAGAATCCACGTGATTGTTTAAAAAATGCCATCACTTGAAGGAACAGGACCTGAGTCCTAAGAGTCCTTTTTGTGCCTCTGCTTATAGGTCAATCAAGTATTTTTTGCATTATTATTATTTTTTAAATACATAAATAATTAATTAAAATTTTTATTTCGCATGTTTAATAGATTAATAAATGAAGTTTTAGATACGCTAACCATCAGTGCATCTTCTTCTTTCTAAGATCATTTTTAGCTTCGTTCATTTATACTAGAGGTCTATTATTTGTCTCCTATGTTAATGAGTTTTAAAAGTTTCGTTATCTCATTTATGCTACTATGAAAAATATTAATTTTTTTTTTATGTTCCACTGCTAAAGCATAGATTAATGGTGTAGCTATTTTTCGAATAAAAATACTATAATTAATAGACTTAAAAATGGATTTATTAAATATTTTAATAAGGTTACAAGAATATGACCCTTATAAAAATGATGATTAAATATTTTTAATTAATTTAATAAGGAGTTTTAGGATTAAATTTGTTTCTTTAATGAATTATAAAAACAAAACATACGTCACATTATTATTACCTAAAATAATCTCTTGCCGAAGATCGTAAAATAATTATTTTAAAATGAATCAGTTTAAACTACATTAGTTTTTAATACACGATGGAGGTAATTAATATGTAGCTTCGTAACGACTTTTTTTCCAGAAAATAAAATTCGCATTATGCAACATTTAGCAAAAAAATACTTAACTGAGTCATCAGAAAAAGTGTCAAAATATAGCGCTGGGAATAGTTAATGATACAGCTACATTAAAATAATTACAGAATATCAGATTTAGTGTTTTTATGTTTAATATATATTAATACATAAAATGATCACCCTAGAAAAATATTAATTGGATAAATTGAAAAGATTATGTAAATGTATATATAAAAACAAATGATTAATACATTAGTTAAATTAATTTAAACCAAATCTCTAGTGATATTTTTTATTGTAAATTAGCCGACTGCATTTTTCGTACATATATAAATCTAATTCCCGGTTTGGTTCACTTTTATACGTATAATTAAATTTTGCAGATATGTTTAACAGTTTAGAAAATAAAACGAAAATTAATTTGTTTGTTTCTTTTTTTTTTAATCTTTTCATCGTAAGAAATCTTTATTTCAGCTGATTATGTGTTTGTCCTAGTCTCAAATAATGACAAAAAGTCAATAGGTTAAGATGATTAGAATCATATGTGTCAAATCAGAAATATAATTCTAGTGCTGGTAGCTTTGAAAGTTTGGTGATAGGTCCGAAACTTGATTTTTAATTTATCATACAGCAGGCTTCGGCTTAATTTAAAATTAAGATTTCTAAATCCTGAATTATTGTTGTTCAATTTGTGGTACGGTCTCATCTTTTTTTTTTTTTTTTTTTTTTTTTGATTTATTAACCTTTAGAAGGCGACCTGTTTAAATATAGACCAGAACGGATTACTTCTTAAAAGACGAAAAGTATTAAAAGTCAATCTAGTCTACACTAATCTCATGAAGGATAATAATGTAATTTTTATATGAGCGAAATGAGTAATTTTTTTTTTTTGGGGGGGGAGGGGGAGGGTTTAAAGTTGTGTCCCTCACTTCTTGGGTCACTACTGTCCCGGTGTGTGAATATCTTCATATTTCCACCAGATGGCAGTATGTAGCCATTTTCAGTATTGTTTCCAAGAAGGGGGGACATGTTTTTCGTAAAAAGTTGCCATTATTTGCTGTCTGTTCATAAAGAGGATTTTCTGGATCAAAAAGAATGGGGGAAAGATAAGAGTACCTCTATTAACCATCGCTACTGTCCCCATTGTTAATTGAAATATTGATATATTTATAGATTAATCAATATCTAGCCATTTAATCGTAGGTTTGATGTGTCTTTTAAATTAGTGCATACAACATTCCAAACACTCACTTTTTTAAGTAAATTGGCAAAATTGCAAAAAATGTCTCTACTGTCCCTGTCACTTCTGCTCCTTACAATTTGTGTTTTGTCTGACAAAAACTGCCATATCATATTTAATTTGCAATAAAGTTTGTGCCCGTCTACTAATTATTATTCTGCAGTATGTCAGTGGTTATTAACAATTCAAATTCAGCATAATGTGAGATTTTTAAAGATCAGATATTTGTGCAGCCAAAACTCACACTTATAGAAGAATGACCAATGCACACCGTAATTACAGAGAAGCCATTTTCTTTCCTACATGTGTGAATGGACACATAGTAAGGGAATGATTTCTTGTATTCAGAAAAATATTTTAATATATTTCAATTTCAATAAGCAAATAATCGCAGATTATACGCATAACCAGGGCATAAAAAATGCGGTCGCCAGTTTTTTTTTTTTTTTTTTTTTTAAATCTGGCGTTTATCTTTTGCTGTTGTTGTTTGTTTGTCTATTTGAGAATTAAAATATATATACATATAAATTGAACTAAGGAAGGAACACAAACAGCATTTTTTCACTCTCCCACGCCTACTAGTGTGCGGCGATGTCGCATCAATTCGTCGCGCACATTCATGGCGGAACAATTCATCGCAGCGTCAACTCGTCGCGGCGACAACTCATCGTAGTGTCAATTCGTCGCAGCGTCAATTCGTCGTGATGTCAATTCGTCGCGATATCAATTCGTCGCAACGAAAATGTTTTTGAAGGCTGTGATGATAAAATAAAGATAATTTAGTAAAATTATTTAATGATAATTTGTTTTTTAGATATAATCGCATGTAAATTGTTAGTTATAATTCTCTATATCTAAAACACTAATTATCATTAAACATTTTTACTAAATTGTCTTTATTTTATCATGATAGCCTTCAAAAACATTTTCGTTGCGACGAATTGCCGTCGCGACGAATTGACGCTGCACCGAATTTACGCTGCGATGAGTTGTCGCCGCGACTAATTGAAGCTGCCATGAATTGTGCACGATGAATTGTGCGCGACGAATTGACGCAGAGCCGTGTGCGGCAAGCAGTGATATTCCTCATTTCTCGTACTTTTAATGAAAGAACAAAGTTTAAAAGACATTTTTTCCATCTCATGAACAAAAAAAAAAACGGCATTCTTTTCTGATCTATTCATGTAGTATGTCATGCAATTAAAATGTGTGTGGTAAAAGGGCGCGGAACAGGTTTCAATAAAAAAGTAAGAAATAGTGTTAATCCAGCCTTTAAGGCACCTAAAATTGGAATGAGAAAAATGCCCATAATCCGATAGAGATTTTTTATAGCACCCAGACATTTGAATCATTCGGCAATAAGCATTTCCGAAACATGCCGTTAAATCAGTCTTTACAGTATTTTTTTTTTCTTTTCAGAGATATATAAATTTGAAAATTTTCAATACGAAACTTACTTATATAAAGTTTAAGTACTCTTCTAAACTATGATTGTTATTATTTTTTCTCAATTAATTCATAAAAAAAAAAAAAAAAAACTTTTGTGCTTTTGGAAAATCAATGATGTTGGGGGGGGGGGGGGGGAAGGGGGTAAATATTTTTATTGGCGCCTAGAATTTTTTGCTGGCTACCAGATTTTATCAAATTTGTAAAGCTGAGCATAGCTGATTAATATTGATAGTTTAAATCACCTTTCTTTTTTCAATTTTAAAAGTACGTAAACAGGACCCGCCTCCCTGAGACATGAAATTACCATTTTTCTGAGAATTACTCAGCCACAAAATTTTATAGTACTTTGAAGACGGACGTTTCATCAATATTGTTGCCAAATTTCATTTGAATATGCGCTATAAATAGTAAGTTCTCGCCAGCTGCTACTAAATTTTTGATTCATCTAATTATTTAGAGCGATTATTTGAATGTATAATGAAAGAAATCAGCAAACACAATCTACAGTGCATTTTATTAAGAACATGAGCTGACAATAAATATGTATAAATATGGAAAAGCACTCCGAAAATAAAAATACATCTTATGAACACTTATTACAAAGGTTCAAAGATGTATATTTAAGAGTTTTTATATTGATTTCTAGATTTTTACCGGACCTTTAAAACTTGCTAAAAAATAAAATTTGAAAATTCATACAACAAATGAAAGTTTCAGAAACTATGGAATAGTAAATAAAAAACATGAGACATAGAAAACAGTTACACATATTTTTTACATGTCTTAAATAAAATATTGACATTTATGTACAAAGAGTTGTAGTTACCATTCAACAAAGCTTTCAGAGTGACTAGTATACATTTGCAGGATTCGGATACATACAACACATGCTAAGTGCAGAGAAAAAAGCAGTTCTTACACTAAATATCACATTGCTGGTGGTTTTATATACAATTTGGTTGCTATCATTTTCACTTAGTAGGAGTAAAAATTGAAAAGTAATATTTCACAAAAAATACATCACAAATGTTTTTCTGTAAATCACTGTGTTCCCATATTCTAATTAATACTTATAGCAGTTATTATAAAGAGATGATTTGTGTATTTATTTACTTAACTTTTTTATGCAAAAATTTTAGTATGATTTTTAATATTTAGTAAAAATAAACGGTACTTCTCTATTATCCCGTCGACCACTTTTCATAACAAAAAACTATCGGCAAACTGTAACGCCAAATAAACGGGAGAACGTTACCATTGGAATATCAAAATAAACAAATAAATAAAATATAAGAATTTAAGGACACAATTGTTATTTTTATTAATGAAATAACTAATAAATCAGTAAAACATAATGAAAAATGCAGGCAAATGTCGAATTAAAAACCACTTGATGACATAACAAACATGTATAATGCTTCTGACATCGAGTAAATGGGACTGCATTTTTAGAGTTTAATCTTACAGTTTGGCGATAGTTTTTTGTTATGAAAAGTGGTCGACGGGATAACAGAGAAGTACCTAAACAATAAAATAAATTAAGTACATATATAACAAACTTAAACTTTTTCTTTTTTGTGACTTTTATATATGCTTAAATCCTATGATTCTTAAATTTAAATGAATGCTCTTTTTACATTTACTGAAAAATTATGCATTAATATAGATTTTTTTCTAATGTACAATAATATACAATAACTTAAAAATTACATATTTGTTTGATTGTGTAATAAATGTAAAAAAATCCGATGTATATATTTTCAAGCCCATAAATACATAATAGAAAATCACATAAAAAAAGTTGATTTTCTTGAAAATTTTATCAACTTTTCTTATGGAAAGAGAATGACTATACATTTATTTTCGATTTAATTCTAATATTTTATTTATTGTTGCGAATTTTGATTTGAGTTACCTTTTAGATATTCTTTAATTTAACTTTTTTTCTTTCAAACTTTTCTAGAAGATTGTTAGTCATAAATATGGTCCTAAATTTATATGTATAATTATATACGTGCTTAAATCTTGAATTTATTCAATCGCGTAAAGAATAAAAAATATATCAACTATTCTAATACTTATGTCATTGAATTAAATGAGCACAAAAACATAAATTTCGAAAAATTATTAAAATTAGACTTCTTTATTTGATCTTAAAAGCTCTATAAAAAACCTTTCGGCTCAATATAACTTTTTTGGTTTAAACTTTTTTTATTTATTAAGGTGATCATAAAAAAAAGAGAAATCTTCCAATTTTTAAAGTATAGCAGAAATAATTTAATTTAGCTTCTTGGGAGCGACATAATAATACAATGTACACCAGGGAAACCACGAAAATATTGAATCTAGGGTAAACGATACTATACTGCTGAAATTTAGATTGCAATGCGAAATCATTGGGAAAGTTTAGCTATTTAGTAATAGTGGAACATCGGAGAAGTGAGAAAATAACGGGAATGCAGTAAAAGCTGTTAAAGAATCTCAATAACATGAGAAGAAATTCCGTTTGAGACAATTTTCCCTCTTAGCAGGTAAAATCTACGGTATTATTTTCGAAGTGACCAAAAATGTTTTTCATTAAAAGGAATTTCGTTAGAGATAAGTTTACAATTTCTAATTTAACTACAATTCATAGCAAATACTACAAATTAATAGAATTTTCAATTTATCCCATGAATTTAATTTACTTTTGCTTTGAATTAATAATTTTGTTTTTCCTCTCATTCATCGTTTTACCAACATTAATTTATGTAAGTCACTTAAATTAAATAATGAAATAACGTCTTCGAAATCGTAATTCGTTTTCGGCATTTTGATATTGATTACCGTCGAATAGAGCAATCATGTTATCTACATTGGGAATACTAATTTCATATGTTCAGTAAATATTCAGTAAATTTCATACGTTCACTATTTTCTTACGTTTTACTGCATGAATTCATTGCTAACTATCAGAATATGCACTGCAAGATGGACCACATCTTTCCAATGTTGTCTTGAAGAAATAAAGTGACGTGACGTGTAAGTGTCATAGTTAATATCATTGTTAATGGATGCACTGCACAAGCACTTCCATCATAAAACATAATTTGTCCTGCGTTTATTCCCGTCAGGTGACATTTTCCCATACGCTGTGCCACAGTGTAAATTTATTCATCATATTTCGATTGAAAAAAAACCTAAAAAATGTAATTTTTATTTTTGGTTAACCTCTGTTATGGTGAACATTTAAAGTAACATGATTAAAATTTTAAAATTAATATATTTTATAAAATTTTAGTAATTTCAAGTAAAGTTCCTTTAATTTTGTTTTTCAATTAATTCTCGATTAATATTAACATGATGATATGAAAAAGGAATTACTTTTTTGTATGAAATTTATAATTCATAATAACTATTTTTAAATCTATATTCGTCTACTTATTGAAAACATAAAAAGCATCCTTTATAAGGATCATAATTTCTGTAGAACAAGAAAAAAAATTGTCGAGTAAAATGTTTTATTTTTTACTGAATAGAATTTCAATTATCTAAAATATTTTTGACTTGGGCGAGTGTGTAATTTAAATTAATTTTTTTTAAACTTATTTATATAATACATTTTATTCATAATTAGTCACTTTCATAAAAATATATTACAACAGTGGTTTAGTAAATTTCAGAAATAATAACTACGTAATAAAGAAATATTTAATTGCCGATTTTTATTAGAATATTTTTCACTTTTATTATATAAAATTGAAATCGACAAACTATTTTTGAAAAGTACATATGCTTTAAAAAAAATGCCATAGTCGATGAAGCAAAATCTTTAAGAAATCCCAATGAAGGGAAATTGTAAAACATATAACTGTTCATAAGAAAAAAAAGTTAATCCCTTGAAATAAAATTATTTTTCTTTTGTAATATTTTCCGGTTACTAATGTTCTATTTTTTAACGTATATTTGTAGTTGAATTATAAAGAAACTTCATTTAGAGAAAAATATTCATTAAATAATGGAACTGGTAATTCTTTGTATATTCAAACAATGCATTTATTTCTGATTGTTCACCTAAAAACAAACGTCAATCATCATCTCAGATATTCACATTTCTTTAGAAGTATCATTTATTGAATAGTATTCATAGAATATCTTAATTTTCATATTTTTCATCAACCTTTTCATAACACTATCGCACTTCATTTGCATGTACAATATAAAAATATAAGAGACACATTGAAAATACTAGTATTTAATTCTGCAAACACATTTACAACAGAAATATCAAAACGCAAATTATAAATACAAAAATAAATAACACACACATTTTACATATCTCACACATATACAATCACCATAAAAGTTCACTTTGATCACATTTCACCGGATATGGAAGCTGTTCACATTGCATTTGACACTTACATTTTGCATAGTCTTGACATTCCTGTACAGTGTTTTATACCGAAACATTTTGATTTCTCGAAAAACGATACGCAAAGTATAAAGGGTTTTAGAGGTTGTTGGAACAGTTTTTTGTTAAATAATCAGTAAATATGTTTTTATCACCGGAATTATCCGAAAGTAAAAATGCATTTAATATAAAAAATAAATCACATATTGAATAGTGAACAAGGAAAATCAGTAAAACCCGCGAAGACAGAATCGCTAGCAACCAAGGAAAAAAAAATCCGTTTTAGACAAGTTTCCGTCTAAGCAGACAGAATTGCATAGCGTTCCTTCTATCGGAACCAATAAACTTTCCCGTTTAACACAGGTTCCGTTGTCACAGGTTATACTGTATAAGAGCGTCAATGAAAAATATTGTGATCTTAAAAATGATACTCATTTACTGATATGTTAGAAGAAACCTCATAAACTATACATATATTATTTATATTTAAAATTAAATATCATGTTATCGATAAAATTGACAATATTTATAATTTTTTGCAAAAAATTAGTTTACATTGAAAAAAAAATAGAAGCTTTTATTGAATAATAAAATTTACAATGACTTACTTAATATTTACTTAAGAGGTAACACCACTTTGGCTAGTTGAAAATTTCGATTTATTTTTTCTGTTACTTAAAATACTCTTTATACACACTAAAATCGCATTGTTTTAATTAGAAATCTATATCGAAAGTAAAAGAACAATTTTGGAGTTTCAGAATTGGAATGTTCCACAGCGACTAAACAATTACGAAAACTTTAAACGCATTTATTCATAACAATATTTTCAAAATTGATGGATACTTTAATTTTCCGCTTTTACTTAAATTTTACTATTTTACTTGCAATTTCAATACACCGCCAATTTTTAATCAATCAACTTGAATTTGTCAAAATGAATCTTCAACTATTTTTCTAATACAATACGTAGTTTTTACTTTCCAAAATATCAAAAGTTTGTTTGCTTTGGTGGGAAACTTCAAGCAATGAAATTTTTAGTTGAAAATTTACATTTGACATTGAATTGGTATTATTTCACTAAAAATACATATATAACGTCTACGTATTTCACTAGATTTTGGATTAAAAAAAGAAAAGTAATATAATTGTTTCATTGTTCTAGGTTGAGTCTACGATGAGTTATCGTGTCCATCGTTTCACCTTCATGCAAAGCATCCCCGACCAACGGTCAAGCAATTTTTACTTTATTCTATCTATATTAGAAGAAAGTATTTTCTTTCGACTTCCAGTTTTCGACAGATTTAAACGTTTTAGCGGTCAGAGATTCCGAAAAAACATGTTTTTAGAAAATGTCTGTCTGTCCGTCCTCATTGTATCATCGAAAAGTTTGAAGATATGCATAGAATTGAACCGAATTTGATTTATAGGTTTTTAACTATGGTCAGCAGGTCCCAATGGAATTTGGAGATATTCCTCCGGAAGGGGGCGCTGTAATAGCGATTTTTGTGTCATTTTCATTATTGTATCATCAAAAAGTGTATGAAGTTATGCATAGAATTGAACCAAATTTAATTTAAAGATTTTTGGCTATGGAATTTGGTCTCACTGGATCTATCTCACTGGAATTTGAGGCTATTCCGCCTGAAGGGAGCGATTTCCTTGATTTTTCGTAACTGTGTTGCTAACTGCTGGTGCAACGAAGGGTGCTTCCAATCTAGGTAAACCGGCGATTCACAAGCAGCTGACGTACAGCAGAATGACGAAAAATACTGATTTTATTGGCGATGCGGTAGCGAGGTATTAATATGTATGAGATACAAGAGAGTTTTGGGATTGGCACATCCAACTAGTTTCATAAAAAAAAAAATATCTTTTACATTATTATACGTATAACAATAGATTTGTTTAAAAGGATTTTTATAAACACTTCGCTTTTCTTTAAAAACAAATCTCGAAATAGACTTAAGTATTAGTGCGTCAAAGTGGTGTTGTCCTTTAATAGCTTAATCTGTTTATTTTTTCCCCCTTTCATAGACATGTTTATTTTTTCTTTCTAATATTTTATATTTGTTACTAAACATTTTCTATGGATAGATATTTTTTTAACGCATTTGAATTGATATGTTTGACTATACTTCACACATATTTTCAATCCATAGTAGCAGGATAAAAATAAAAGTAATTATTTTTTGCAGTCTCATATTATAAATTGTAATACTGCAAGGATTCATGCTTATATTTTGAGATGAATTCGCCTAACATGTAAATAGCCAATATTCTTTGCGTGAATTGTCCTAAGAAGAATTCAGGCAGATGGAAAACAAAATGTTGTAATTCATGTCTATGTTTTTATAGTGAGATGATTTCTTCTGGGACATAATTCGGGTCACTTTCCCATTAAAAGTCCTCACTGAAAGCATACCTTTTATAGCAATATGACCAAAACTGGCCGATGCTTAACAAAAATTTCTTTTCCCAGTTCTCTTGGGACATATGTCAGTAAGATTGTTTGTATGACTCATGAAGAAAAATGACGAAATAATGTTATTCATCTTCCAAAAAAGGAAGAAAATAAAATAAAAATAAAAATAATCAAAACTTGATTTGAAACTACTAATGGTATTATGATAACAGTAATAAAAATAAAGCAAGTAAATATAATACTGAACATGCACTTGTAGAGATCTAAAATTCAAACAAATGCATCATAACCGAATAAAGTCATTTCACAACTAACAAGTCATCACGCGAATTTTTGGCATAAAAATCACATTGTGGAACTTACGTCTCCCTCATATGCATGTAGTACATTTTCAAACTCATAGATGGCGTAACTCATAGATATAATAATGTGTTCGAAGTTTGAATAGAAATGCCGACATTCAATGTTGTAATTCTTAAACTTCATCTTATCAAATAAAAATTATTTTATTATTAAAGTAGTTTTCTGCTGGTCTAAACCTGCTCACTGATTATTATTATGGAATATACAATTTTAGAGCCTGCATGCGAAGTTTAAGATAAAAAATATTTTAATTTGATTTTATATCATTATTTTGTTATTAGTTTTCTCTCAACTGCATATTGTTATTTAAATTTCATTTTCAATAAGCATTTAAAAATGACTTCACTGGGTTAATGCTAAAGCTTTATTTCTTTGGCAAAAATTCTTTTAAACAAAGATGAAAACATGAAGCAACAAACTAAAAGTTGGTACATTGATCGAATGTTTATCAATAACGTTAAACTTTATTGGTTGTATATGCGTTTTTGAACATAATAATTGAATATTTATTACAGATTCACTAATTTCCGATATTAAAAAATCTTTATGTTAGCGGCAATATATTTTAAAACATAATATAGTCTATAAATAATTATGAAAAATGTTTATTAATTAAAATGCGTAGAGCAGGGTTGTCCAAATTGTGGCCCGCAAACTGCATGTGGCTAAGCGATGCAACGATCACTATCCAGCATAATATCAAAAATTTCCTTAAAATATTGAGATTTTAATTATTTTTTTTTCCAAGTTTGTGGGATCTATAATATATTAATTTCAGTTGTGCAAGTATAAATTTATTATTGAAAAAGTTAGTTCCTTTTATTTCGTGTATTCATTAATCAGATAAACTATTACGTAGATTCAACTCAATATTACGAGACTGGTCTTAACACTTTGTTGACCGGCGATTTTGTATGAAATCTTGATTTTTAAAAAGTAGAAGCTCCGCCCTCTTCTGAAAATCTTTCATTAAATGGTTTTCTAGATAGGTTTTTCAGGTTTATGCGTCAGTAAATATCATTCAATGTACGAATTCAATATAAAACATCTTACAATCTAAAGTAATAAGGACAACATAATATAAATGTATTTTCTGTTAGGTCAAAACCACGCCCTTAGTCAATGATGCTTGGTGAAACACACACGAGTTCAACTGGTGACCGGTCAACAATATGTTAATGCTCTTTTTGATCAGTGTATTTTATATTTTATCTGTTAACTCTTGTTATCCTACTGAATAATTTTCAAAATATTAAAATGAAAATAGAAATTAAAAATGACTCAAAAGTTATTTTCAACGACATTTTCCCACATTTATTGATTTTTAAAAAGTAGAAGCTCCGCCATCTTCTGAAAGTCTTTCATTAAATGGTTTTCTAGATAGGTTTTTCAGGTTTACGCATCAGTAAATATCATCCAATGTATGAATTCAATATAAAATATCTTACAATCTGAAAAAATATGGACAACATAATATAAATGTATTTTCTGTTAGGTTAAAGCCACGCCCTTAGTCTATGATGCTTGGTGAAACACACGAGTTAACTAGTGATCGGTCAACAATGTGTTAATGCTCTCTTTGACCAGTGTATTTTATATTTTATCTGTTAACTCTTGTTATCCTACTGAATACTTTTTCAAAATATTAAAAAGAAAAAAAAAGAAAGGAAAAATAACTCAAAGGTTATTTTCTACCACATTTTCCCACATTTATTGATTTGAATATCATACATTTACTATTACTTTTGATTACTTATTATTAACATAGTGTATGTGCGGCAGGAGAAATTTCTTTCTTCAAATACAGCGCGAAGAAGCTAAAAGTTTGGACATCCCTGGCGTAGATTTTTTTGGCATTATTGAATTTCATCTAAAAATACTTAAATTTATACTCAGCAAAATATGAATAAAAGCAAAAATCTGTTTGATAAGATTGCATAAAAAAAACTTAAGTATTCATACAAACTCTATATTATACATATCTAAAAATCAAATATAAACAATTACACATAAAAAGCCTCACGAAACAGTTACACAGAAATTATACGATAAACATACATAGATAGACACTTTGATGTTGAGATCACAAGATAGTGCAAGGCATCAATAAAAAGTGCTCATTGTTAATTACAGGGCAATGTATTAACAAGGGAATAACCATATATATTTTTGTAACTAAGCTTCTTGACAGTTTTGTTATTTTTACAAATCTTGTTATGTACACATCTTAAAAATATTTCCCTTTGTCAGTTTTTCATTATTCTGCATACGATTTCTGCAAAGATTAAAAAAAAAAAGAACGAAATTACTTAATTATTCTTTAGTCTTTATTTATATTTGTTTTATTTTAAATTTTTGAAAACACTTTAACTCGGTTTTCGGGTATGTATCACGAAACAAAAAATGCTTAAATATTTTATTTAATTGACTGTTATTTTTACATTTTTTAATTTTGATATTCTTATTATTTCTTATTTCTATTTTTACAATGTGTATTTTTCATTTTTATTGAAAATATTTGAATTTGGGCTCTATGTCAGCTTTCCAGCATGTATTGTAAAAAAATATATAAATCTAAAAAAAAAATAATAATAATTTTTTATTTTTTGTTATTTTAATTCTCGCCATTTAAAAACAAAATAAATATTTTTATGGAAATAGTTAAACTGAATAAGTCAACTTTTGTATTAACTTAATACAGGATTCGTACGGCTCTTTTAATTTTGCGACCAGGAAATTCTTCGATACCAGTATTTTCTTACAGAAAATCTCTCCTTAAACGAAGACGAAACCGGAGCAGGCCTCCGCTGCCCAATCTGATGATGCCGGACGATAAAAGCCTCCTCATTCAAGGCACAGTACCAATCTCTTAAGCACCAACCACTCAGAACCCTACTATTTTCCTCACTATTCTTTACTAACCCATTTTTGTTGTTAAAAAAAAAAAAAAAAAAAAAAAAAAAAAATCATATTAAAATATCTATTTGTTGTAACGCTATCCGTAAACTTCCTTTTATCATTTTTTCTATTAGCTCATGTTCCCGTATTTTAATATTGTTACTCTTCTCCCCCCCCCCCTTTTTATTTTTTATACTTTAAATTTTTTTTGTACCAGCAATAGTTCAGTAGATTATTTTTTAACACAATTATTTCAAATTGGTAATATGAGTATGAATAGTTCAGTACTCTTTTCAGCCAGTCTTCTCTACTTGTCATGTACTCCGGGGATGTGTGGTATAGACCACAGGAGCCTCGGTGAAAGATCTTTCGAAGCACGAGTTCAACCTAGATTTCTTTTTCTATAACGAAAAAACTGGTGAAACTCCTGGAAAATTGCCTGATCCGTACGAACCCTGTTATTACTAAATCACAGAGAAGCTAAAAAAAAAATTTGTGTGTTGCAAGCTGATGAAATATTAAATATCATGCTTGACCCGTTCGTATCATAAGCAGATTAATACCAAATTAAATATATAAAAAAGAGGATGTTTTTAACATTTCGAAAAAATTATTTGTTCTAATTTTTTTTCATTATCATTCTCAGATATTTTAGAATCATTAACAGAAGCAAAATTCTATTAAATACATTTTAAAGGTCATAAATAACCTTTACATTCTTAGTTATATAGAAGCAATTACAACTTCAATTTCTTATATATATATAGTATGGGAGAAATTATTTTGACTTTACCTTTGTAAACATGAGAAGATTTTTAATTTTACTTCCTTAAAAGGTTAATCTCTTCCAAGCCATACATAACTAAGCAGTATTATTCATCGGGTAATATATCTTTGCATTTTCTACTCTTATATACTTCAATTAAATCATTGTTCATAGCTAAATTTATTATTTGCAATAATTTAAGGAGTTTTTAAGGAGTATTTTGTTTATTTAAGGAGTTATAGGAACTCCTTGGAAACTTTTTCATTTCTAAGGAGCATCTAAGGAGTGTGTATGAATCATGTGTAAACCAAAGCTCGTAGGGTTCCTTAAAAAATTTCCACTGTGCTACCACTATTTTAAAACGATATCTTTCTTGTAGACTTCTATTGCAGATGTTAAATAATTCTACCACGAAGATTTTTAATTCGAAATAGATGTAGAAAATGTAGAAAAAACTGGTAACGCTGCAAACCCTCAATGAATTTTGTCCTGTGAAACAATCAAAAACGTGACTTATGGTAAGTAAAATATATTTTGTGAATCAATCACGAGTGTGACGTGTGGTAAGTAAAATATATTTTGTGAATCAGTCATGAGCGTGACTCGTGTTAGGTAAAATATATTTTGTGAATTAATCACGAGTGTGACTCGTGATAAGAAAATATATTTTGTGAATCAATCACGAGATTCACTCGTGATTAATGCACAAAGGATTGGGGCAAATAATCATTCTAAATACATAACTAATTTAAATAAATAAAACCACATGGGATTACAAATTTTTAAAAGTTAAATTATGCTGGAATCACATACATATTTTTTGGTCAAAGCAATTATAAATAAAACTACTTAGAATAACGTGATGAATAATACCCTTATTTATTTATTTATTACTGTAAATTAGTTTTCTTATAATAAAATTTTTGATGCGTTTAAAAAAAAAAAAGAATTTTTTTTTTTTTAAATAGGAAATAATTATTCTTGAATTGGGAGATAAATTACTATTAACTTTTTAAGACTTCCATTTAGCTCAGTAAATGAAATTTTCAATCATGTTTTCTTAAGCATATAATTTTATAAAATTTTTAAATACGATCGAATTTTGGAAATGATGTTATATTTATTGCATATTGTTAATCTATGTGGAAGATTTTATGCACTTGAATATTTGCCCAGTGACAGGACAAGAGCACTATTTAAAGCTGAAAGTAACAATAAGTTTTGAGACTTCCGCCAAACAACCGAGATATGAAATGAAGACACATGATAGATAAATAAAATTAAACAAAATAATGAAAAAATAAGCCCTTTTTACATCGATATAACAATATATGATCCCACATATGATTGTCAAAAAATTATGAAGCATCTTTACATATTGTATTTACATTGCATGTATTTCACTTCGTTTATACAGCCTCTCTTTTATCGCTGCCAAATTTCTAAGTCTTAAATCGTTAATTTTAGAGGCGTATTTCCTGTTGCAATTTGGTTTCGAATGTTTTTCTTCATTATATGCTTACGTCACAAAAGTTATTTTTGTAAAATATACTAAAAAACAAATGTGATTCTTATAAATGAGTTATAATTAGATAAACTTTCTTCATGCTGTGACAAGAAAAATATATATATACATAGGACTCATAGTCCGTATAAATATGGGTACAGCTGTCGCAAACACACCGGGGTATCTTTTTGACGCCAAAATCGCGATTTTATGCCTGGGCAACCAGGTGATTTTGGTGAAATTTTAATTCGTATGGCAACCCGGTAGAGCAGATTTCGTGTGTTTTATATTAAATTAATTAGTGTGAGTTTTATAATAAATTAATCATTGTGTTTGTGTGTGTTTTATAAAATAATTTTTGTGTGTTTATAATAAAATAATTTTTGTGTGTTTATAATAAAAGTTGTGTATGTTTTATAATAAAATAAACTGTTTCATAATAAATGAAAACTAACATGCTGTTTTAACAAGCTAGGCGTAATATGTACCCGAAAACGGAGTTTTCTCGCCTAAATGGTGCAAAACAAAAATCGCGCCAATCCCGGTGCGTCTGCGACAAGCTGTTCCTAAAAGTATAAATTTCCTAGCTTTTACAAAAAAAGTAATTTGGCTTAAATGGCTTCTAAGATAATGAAGAACAACATTTGAAACTTTTGTGACATGAAATATATCTCTATCATTAACAATTTAGGAATAATCTTCAGGGCGACAAGAAGAGGAGGCAAATGTATAGTTTTTGCGAAGAACAAAAGTAAAAAAATGAGTACGAAAGAAGACTTTTTCAATAATACTTTCTCAAATAGACCTTCCATTATGTGTATTTTCTTTAAAATGCCATTTTTCCTAACATTTATAAGAGCTAAGTCTGCCATTATTCAAATTTAGACGCATAAACTATGACAAAGTTTTAAACCAGTCTTGCTATGTATGTGGATTTACTACAACAATTACAACACGTAAAGAAATACACATAACGAAAGCTGTCCATAATCATTAATTCATGAAAAATGTTAAAAAAAACAACAACATAATGGCATAGTGTAAGTAGAAGCAATCGTCTTGGGCTGGCGGAAGTCTGTCATGCAGTTGAAGAGCAACTGTGAAGGGCGCATGCCTTATTTGCATCAAAGGCTTTTGTGATGCATGCTGTTTTGCTACTTCATTCAAGTCTATTTATTTAAATAAGATTTATCAGACGTCCATAGTGTTGTAAGTTCGCCTTATAGAATCAGTGTTTAGCCGGCCAACTTCACCATTTGCTATAGGCTGGGGAGCAGTGTCGTCCCGGGGAAGGTTAACGGCGCGATTTGTTGCTGCATCTAGGTGTTGATATTGGCAGTGCGAGTGAAGATCTGTTTTCTCGTCTTGTTGAAGTTCGATACTCCAAAAAGGTATCCTTGGCTGGTGACGGCGGTAATCCCAGTAGCGATAACAAGTTGCCATAGCTGCCACTAGTAGCAGAACTCCCAGAGTTACAACCACGGCAATGAGGGGTAATGTACCGTCGGCTATTCCACGGTCTGAAACAAAAAAGAAACAGTTGTTAATCAGTAAGGCTTAAAGGAGCAGCCAATCTATGACATTTACAACTATGCTCTCTCGGTATTTATTTACGGGGTCATAGGACCTTTAATTCGAAAAACAATGAAAAAAAAATGACCATTTTCAACATTTAATAGCTTAAAATATACAAGGTGTTCTAAAATTCGACTGACAAATTAAGACGGATGATTGAAGGCATCAAGAGTATGAAAACTTACCGTAGAATATGGGGTCGCATACCACGTTTCGTGGGAGAAAATCGCAAAAATATTTATGAAGGGTGTCACGTCGAGTGGAACAAAAAGGGCCAATAATAAGTAGAAAAACAGTTATATGACGTAAAGCACGACTACAATGCATTGCAGTTCAACGTCAGAAAGGAGACGACGACACATTTTTATAGAAATTGTTCGAAGTTGCGGCCACGAAGGTCATTGCACAGCCGACACCGACGGACGTAGGATTGCGCGGACGCGTTAAAACATATTCCTATAAAAATGTCTAGTCGTCTCCTTTCTGACGTTGAAGTGCAATGCATTGTAATCATGCTGTACGTCAAATAAATGTTTTTTCTATTTAAAATTGGCTTTTTTTTTTGTTCCACTCGGCGTCACACCCTTCATAAATATTTTTGCAATTTTCTCCCACTAATCGTGGTTTTCGACCCCATGTACTATGGTAAGTTTTTATCCTCTTGGTGCCTTCTATCACCCCCTCTTAATTTGTCGGTCGATTTTTGGAACACCCTGTATATAATTTTAAAACACGACTTTTGGAGAGATGAAAGATATAAGTATGCTCTAAATTGCAATATGCAGAACTAATATTTATAGGAAGCTGCAAACTGTCAGACATTTGTCGAGCAGAAAATCTGCATAACCAGCTTACGCGCAGGATTAAAAAAGAAATTTTACATCTACAAAAGAATAAAACTTTTGGTAACTAATTATGCTTCAGACTGTAATAAATACGCTGAACCTAAATAAATTTGTATTTAAAGCATTTTTATATTTTTAATACAAAATTGTTTTTATCTTATGCAAAATTTTGAAATTTTCAACATTATAACCATCAAAAATAATATATTTTTTTAACAATAAAAAAAAAAGAAAAAAATGGTTCGTTTTATGCAGACTGAAAATTATCTTCTGAAAATTTTAGGAAAAAAAATATTGAAAAGTTTTTGAGTTATCTTGCACGTTATGCCCAAAAAACCTCATTTGAGAAAATTTACGTCAAATTTTTATCATTAAACTTATTTACATTTCGGGCGTTGTACATTTTTGGATATAACTCGAGTAATTGCATGAATTTTTTAAAGCGGTTTGTTTTATAATGTTCAGAAAAGATTATCATTTAATATATATTTATTTATTTTCTTTTTCTTCTTCTTCTTCTTCTTCTTCTTTTTTTTTTTTTTTTTTTTTTTTTTGAAAAAATCGCATTTTTGAAAGTTTAAAAATCCTATCACACGTTAAATAATTACAAATCAGATAGACATGTACAAGATGTCCTAAAAAAGAACATAACCTTTTGATTATGGGCCAGCACAGGAGACTATTTTTATATTAAATCGCACCTCAATTTATAAATTAAAAAAATATATATATTCGTGGTAGATTTCTCTTTAAAATATCCTATATTTTTTTAAAAACTGGCGTACGGTGTCCCAACCCCGTAATCAAAAGGTTAATTAAAATAAACAAAAGATATAATAAATGACATGTTAATAAAGTTGCTCATACGTAATATTTACACTAATTATAAATAGTTAAATTTTTTCCAATAGATGGCGCTAAACCGTCAAAATCAATAAGAACTTTTAAATTTTGGAATTCAAAAGCACATATTTTTCTACTTCTAAATGGTGAAAAAATTTTCTTCAATTTTTTCTTCAACATGACTAGGTGTAACTACTTAAAATGCTAGCAAAAGATTGAAAAATGAAAGAAGAAAAAAAAAATCATCTACGTAGCGCCATAGAAAACTCAATTATGAACGTTTGTATTAAAATTTAAAATGGAAAGTTTTAAACTGGTGTCCCCCTTAAAATTCATTTAAAATGGAGATTAAAAAAATAATGTGGAATTTTTAAAAATCATACATATAATTATTTCTGTTGTCAACATTCCTTTTTCTATGCATTTACAAAACGCACAACAATGAATAAGGCATCGAAAGGTTTTTGAACCTGCTTCTGACATAGTAATACTCACATTTCGTTAAAACGCGTATTTGATTAAAAATTGCAGCTAATTAAAAATTAAATCGGCATTGTTAAATAAAATGAAAGAAATGAATGAAAGTTTTACAGACAATTTGTCTACTTCAGCGAACGTGGCTTGACGCATAATTAACTCTATTGTTTTTTTTTACTCGTCTTAACCATACGTTGTAACCATACGTTGTAACCATACGTTGCAACCATACAGAGTATTTGACGATGTATCACATGCGCTCAGTTTACAAAAATTTCCTTAAATTTAAATTATTTATTTATAATTAAGTTCTAAAAATATTAAAATTATTGTCATCGGAAACACGTACATATTTTTTATAATTCCAGCACGTCAGGGAGTGGTTGAAAAATCGATTACAAAATACCATATTTACATATATGAACCAAGTTAAGTTAAATAAAAGTGTGTAATAAACAGTGGATTATATGCAATTGTATATTTGCATATGCAATTTTATATTTTAAGGCTTTGGCGATTAAAGCCTATAAAAGCATAAAATCCCATCAAATTGTGCTTAAGTGCATATTTTATCTTTTTTAAGCTCTAGCATGTTCAGCTTATTATAAATTCCTCTACAGCACCGTAACCAAAATATATCGACAAAATTTACTGCCTTTTATTCAATATTTTTGTTTTACCTAATATAACTAAACAAGTTCATCTAGATCAAGTACATAATTTGGTTATCATGTTTTCTAACATTTTCTTCTGTAAAATACCGCCAGTTTTAACAACACGGGGTACGTGATTAGATGCAACAACATTTTACCCACAGAATTTAGATTCTATAACATATGTTGTTAATACTCATCTACTATTGCATCCACTACTGAATGATAGGAAATTTTTGAAAATTCTCCGTATGACAGAAACTCTAATTTTCTAATTTCAGACAGCACAAAACTGGAATCAAAGGAATATTTTGTTAAATGATGCAGCTTGTGAAATAATTAAATTTCATGAATATTTCTGACATTTTTGAGTCTGCTGGAAATGGTAAAAAATCTAACAGAAGTTAAATTGTATTTTAAATAAAATGTTAAGTGTTAAAAATGTAAAAAAAAAGTAAATGGATTTTTAAACAGGGATGGAGATAATCTACCAACTAAAACGGAGACGATTGCAACAAATTGTTACAAATACTGCCCAGTAACATCTGTTGAAGTTGAAGGGATACTTTCTGCATTTAACTAGGGTCATAAAAATTAAGGCCGTTTAGTAACATCTGTTGAAGTTGAAAGGATATTTTCTGCATTTAACAAGGTCAAAAATTTAAGCCCTTCGTATTTATGTATATTTATGTTCATAGGTTGCGTCAAACAATAAAAGTTAAAAACCCCAAATTTAGGCGATAAAAGACAAACTTTAACTAACTTTTAATAAAATAATTCTAATAACACGTTTGTTTTCAAGTAGCAAATATTGATTTAATTATCAATGGTGCTTACAAATAATAAAATTTAAAGAAAACAGGTTCTGCATTTGCACGTATGTGGTTTTGCATTCAAAAGTATAAGTACATATTTTGGATTTGCACCATATTTAAGGACTTTTTAGTGCATATTTGACAGATTTAAAGTGCACATAATCCGCTGTTTGATAATAAAGGAGTAAAAATAAAATATGCCTAGGGGAGCGTAAAATAAAACCGGGTACCCCGTTTTCTCGCCGATAGATGCTGCCCTGTGCTTAGCATCTGTCTTAACTTCATCCCTTAGTAGTTTGCCATTGACTTTTGACGTGAGTTAATCTCTGTGTCCGTGCAGTGCTATTACAAAGAAATTCACCTCAAAAGTCTTAAATTTTCGCCGTATTTTCTGCTCTTCAAATAAATCCAGCCAGACGTATCGATCTGGATAAATAAACCTCTGTTTTCTATAGCTTTCACACGATATTTTGATGCCAAGTAGAAGTGTGTACGTCCAGCTATCCAGGAGAACGACCCTGTTGATTTTTGGTCGTCTGTTAGGGCGAAATCGGGTTTCTACAGCTTTGCATTGAATTCTGCAATGCATTGTTTCCTTACTCAAAAAGTGGTGAAGGATGGGTACAACGCTCAGTCTGCAAAGAGTGGGAATATAAGTGCAGCGAATACGAGAAGTAAAAGCTGAAAAAGTCATTACAAGACAACATTAAAAATCACTTGATAACCGGAAAAAAAAAAGTTACCGACCTTATAAAATGTATATACATTTTAAAGTTTGATTTAAAATTAATTTTCAACAAAGCAGTTTTTTTTGCGGTGGGGGGGGGGGGGGAGATAAACATAATTTCTGATTAGTTCCTGGTTTTACTCTGCCACTAAAATTCGGAGTTGTTTCAGATAGTCCTAGAAAACGCCTTTTCCCAAGTAGAAAATAATTTCCCTGTGGCAACAGATGTGGTTTTTCGATAGCCCAGATGTCCCTAAACACTTTTGTGGAGTGTTCCGATTTTTTCCGCTATTCTAGACTTTTTTCAACAAAGGAAAACCATTTGGTACCCAGTTTTACCCTACCCTACCCTAGTTTTACCCTATATAGTTATTTGAGCGTGTTTTACAATGCAACTTCATATGATGTTACCATGCATGAGAGAGTTAAAATAAAAAATATATATATACATCGTATACATATTTACCTGCATTGCTCCGATATGCAGTGGTTGGAAATTTATTCTCTAGGAAAATGCAATCTTCGCAGCCAGGTGCGTTCCTCTGTTCTGCGCACAGTGTATTGCTGAGGCAGTTCAGAGGAACACATTTGTCTTCAGTCCACTGGTAACCCGCCGTGCAGGATTTGCACAAGCTACCCCGATGACCAGGTAGACACTGAATACATGATACTTGTCCACTTTTTTCTAAAATGTACAAAAAAAAAATTAAATATTATTACTGCCCATATAAATACTTCTCTTTTAAAAAATATGTATTTTTTAAATTGTAATTCAAAAAATGCTTGATTCACTGAAGTAATTTCCTATTAGTAGGCGGGAGCGATAATATATTTAAAATCAAATAAAACTGAGAAACTAATAACTTAAGGGGTCATAGGACTTTAAAGCATTCAAACTTTGAAAAAAGTATATATTTAAGAGTTATCATTTCTGAGCACTTTAAAACAAAATAAATGACGCTATTAATAGTTATTGAATAGAGAATATTTTGAAACAGAAAACTTTAAAATCATTTTTCTCAAAATGTGAATTTGGGGCATTGTGCGCAAGGCAGTTAAAAACTTTTCCATATAGAATATTTTCAAAGAGAAAACTTCAAAATCATTTTTCTCAAAATGTGAATTTGGGGCATTGCGCGCAAGGTAGTTAAAAACTTTTCGATATAGAATATTTCCAAAGAAAAAACTTTAAAGTAACTTTTCTCGAAATGTGATTTTGGGGCATTGCGCGCAAGGTAGTTAAAAACTTTTCCATACAGAATATTTTCAAAGAGAAAACTTTAAATTAACTTTTCTCAAAATGTGAATTTGGGGCATTGCGCGCAAGGTAGTTAAAAACTTTTCGATATAGAATATTTTCAAAGAAAAAACTTTAAAGTAACTTTTCTCGAAATGTGATTTTGGGGCATTGCGCGCAAGGTAGTTAAAAACTTTTCCATACAGAATATTTTCAAAGAGAAAACTTTAAATTAACTTTTCTCAAAATGTGATTTTGGGGCATTGCGCACAAAATAGTTAAAAACTTTTCGATGTAGAATATTTTCAAAGCGAAAACTTTAAAGTAATTTTTCTCAAAATGTGATTTTGGGACACTGCGCGTAAGGTAGTTAAAAACTTTTCGATATAGAATATTTTCAAAGAGAAAACTTTAAAGTCATTTAATTTGGGGCATTGCACGCAAGATAGTTAAAAACTTTTCGATATAGAATATTTTCAAAGAGAAAACTTTAAAATCATTTTTCTAAAAATGTGATTTTGGGGCATTCCGCGCAAGGTAGTTAAAAACTTTCCATGAAATTTGCAGAATGTATGGTAGGCTTTATAAAGTGAACCGAAATTTTCATCTTTTTATTTATTTATTTATTTATTTATTTATTTTATAGAGAACATTTTTTTTCATTGTGTTATATTGTTAAAATTGTTAAAATTTTATATGTGCAATATGTAGTTTTGTTTTTAAAACATACAAATACTATAAATAAACACTATTTTAGGTTCAGTGTAAGCACAAGACCCTCCAGTATGATTGTACACCAAATATTTTGTTTTACATATAGAAATTATTTTGTAATCATGCGCGCAACCTGTGATTCCAATGTTCAGTCAGGAAACGCTTAGCACAGTTGAAAATTTCCTTACAGCAGATTCCGCTAATAAATGAAAATATACTCGAGATATTTTGTGCAGTCCTGTACAGGATCTATAGAATTTATATACACCACGTAATATGCAAAAAATGAGTTAAATTTAAAAACGCGTACCTAAACTGAAAACACACTGCCAGCAATTATTATTCAATTATTATTGATAGACAGTACTTTAACAGAATTCTTTCGTATGTCCCTGTAAATGAACGATGAATGGTATGTATACCTTATTCTATAGTAAGCCTATTGTACAGCTCGTCAATGATATATGTCCATTTCAATATGTTTAAAATAATTTAACATTATTAAAGTACACCGTTTTTATACGAAAAAAGTCCTTCCGGCCTGTACCGGGAGGAAAAGGTAGCTTTCACATTCCATTTTTTTAAAATTCAACTTTTTTTACTGAAACACCCGAAGCTAAAATGTTTGGAACACGATTATAGAAGATTCAATCCCAGTTTTTGTTAATACGGAATTTGAATGTTTATTTCAGCATGAGAGTTACAGCATAACAAAAATCAGATTGTTTAAAAATGTCAGCCACCCCAGAATTTCAAACCGCCATATCTCAGCCATTTTTTTAAGATAAAGCCAAAAATAAATGTTCCGGAATTCTTATTTCACGATCTAGCACTTAACGAAAACATTTTTTTTTTCAATTTATAATGTTTTTGTTCATCTTTTTGAATTTTTAAAAAAATTAATATTTTTAACTGACCGCCATTTTGAAACAAGATGGCGGATGAAGCTGACCAACGAACTCGGTCGAGACCTTGGTATGTCCTATACACATACTTAGTCACATCCAAATCGGTTCACAAATAAAAGAGTTACAGCGCATGACAAATGTCAGATATATATATATATATATATATATATATAATCAACATTTGAACGGAGGGTGGTTTTGTGGTCTGAGGGTCATGATCGGTGAAAATATACCAAAATTTTCTGGAATTGCTTTCCTCCGAACGGCTGCAATAGGTAGCTTTTTGTATTGAAAGATACCTAATATACACAATGTATTCCAATAAAGTTTTGAAAATTATTAAAAGCGATACTTTCGTGTTAGCCGCACGCCAGAAGCTAATAGCCGAATAAATCGCCAATGATTTCGCTACTTATAGGTATTTTGATTTTTGATTCCGATAATTTCAATGGTTTAAGCGCATAGTTCGATTACATAACTGTTAAATTTGTGTTTCATTTATATAATGTTATTATTTTATTTAATAATTTATGAGGTTTTAGTTTCGTTAGGGAATATTAGACGGAAACAAACACTAAATTGTTTATATTGTTTTAACTGCAAACGGGTTAATCTTATGTATTCGGTCTGCACGAAATAGAGATAGATTCCTGAAAAATTCATGCTTGAAAATTATTTTTAAAACCATAAAATTCAGTAAATTCAGATGCAATTTTCAGAGAAATTGCATTTGAAAGTACCCCCCCCCCCCCTATTCGACTGGCGTAAAAATTGAAATTTTGCGATGTTTAGAAGTAAATAAAATTGCAGCAAAAGTGAAATTTATTGATCAAGTGTAAAATATGACGTCAGCGTTACTCACGGACATGTTTTTGATTTATATATAATTTAGATTCAAGTTAAATCCAAAACCAGATAATAAAATACTAGCACATAACGATACAATTCGTAGACTAAAACTTTTCAATTCGTTCTCGAAATGAAATCGAAAACTAATGGATTTTGCAGTTCTTTGTATTATTTCATCTTCAACCACACTGCAATTTTAAAAGATTGAAACAAGATATCACAAAGAAGAAAGAAGAGACACTAAACTTGATCTTGTCGCCTAATCAGTTCTAAAAAATGTAATCAGAAAAACACTGAAACAGCTTGTAAAGAATATCTTTTCCACAAAAGAAAATACCACCAATACCTTCGGTGAAATCTTTTGAGAAAATGTTTTTCTAGTATAAAATGGCTCTTTACAAAGCATTTTTATAACAGAAAAAATAGAATAACGTTCTTTTTTTTTATAAAAATATTTCCTATTCTTTTGAAAATCCAAAAAAGAATAAATGATAAAAAGATTGATAGATGGCAGTTTTGTTCTAATATTTCATAGCATCAGACTGAAAACGGGAATTTATATTTAACTTTTCGTATATTTTATAGAAATCACATTCTACAGATTGATTTCTTAGGGATGAGGCTGATTTTTATCAGGAATTTTCATACTTGAAAAGTAAAATTAAATTTTTGTGATATAAAAAAGCAGAGGAATTCCTTATTCCACTAAAATGCGAAAATTTAGCGATTGAAATAACTATTTATAATAAGTTTACTAGTTATAATAACTATAATATGTTTCACTATCATTCAACACTGTGTGCATATAGAAATCCACATAAATTAAATTTTAATGTAAATAAAATTTAACTCAAAACAACAGAACGGAGTACATAAAACAATATGATTCAAAATGGAATTTTTTCCAATCCATGCTTTAAAAAAAAAAAAAAAAAAAAAAAAAAATCTAACAAGCCATGGAAATGTTGTCCACTGTATTATATCATACTTAAACAATACTGCATTTATATCAGTTTCATTTAAGCAAGTGCAACAACGACAAAAATATAGCTTTATTTTTGTATATGAAACAAATTTTAATTTTGTCGCCGTTTGCCTCATCAGTTCTATAATTCTGTTATTTCCCATTATTCTAAATTATTTTCTCGCTCTATTATTTAAATTGTCAAAATCCCGCATAGCTAAAAATTCTTTATTCTAAAGTTATTCTCTTGAAAAAATGGCGCTAGTATGCCGTCTGTTAAATTTACTCGCATTTTATTCCATTAAAATAGCACATCCTAAATTTTAATCCTTTTAAAATATCACTTTCCCAGCTAAATATTTTAATTCTCTCAAAAAACAACCTGTATCTTTTTATTTTTTATTCCCCTATTTTTTATGACAAAAAGTATTATTTTCTCAAATATAAAAGTTAATCTCAGTTTCAATGTAAAATTTTATCTTGGCATTCTGCCAAGACCCAGTAAAACCTACGTATTTTCTTTTTATTTCTACATTTGTTCGAAAAAATCAGGTTCATTCCAGATCAACCTAGAATGTCTTTCCCGCGCTTTTTCAGTCGGAAGTTTAATATCCTTCATATCATAGCGCCCAGGAAATAGAGTCCCGTAACGCTATTGGTCGAAAGACTGTTTGGTGGCTCTGTATTCGTGAGCTTTAGCAAATACTTATATGTTTGTTTGCCCGGCTTGAGCACAGATTGTTCCTGGATCTCGATGTATACGGAAACCCGGTGCGTACTTCGCGATCGTGGAATATATCTCCTTGGCTGCCGATAGACCATACGACGCTTCCTATTAACATCTTATGTCTTCTTCGAGTATTTAATTTAATTCACAAAGCCTCTCATTGGTTCTAAAATTCTTTATTTATGGAATTATCATGTGAACCAGTAAAAGCACACCCTCAGAATTTCCGGATTTTAATAAACTGTGGAATCGACTCCCTATTTATTTTCTTCAATAAGCACATCATGAGTTGGGAGTATCGGCGCTACGACTGCAAAATTCCTAGGTGGAAGCCTCTGGCCTTGATAGTGTGATTTACAAAAATAAAGTGATTCAGTGAAATCGTCACATATATATAAACATATTTAAAATTTATAGCACGAAGACGCCTCAAACATCTTGTAAAGAATAAGTTTCTCACAAGACAATAGCCAGAAGAAAAACGCCTCAAAATTCATAAAAATATATAAGTTACCTGATATAAATTATCCTAATTCATATATGAAAAGTCATTAGGTTTTGTGATATCACCAAAATGATACAAATGTTTCATTCTTTTTAAAAAATTATTTTTCAAAATATTTCATTCTGATTAACCATAAAGAATAAGAGGTTGATTTAGTAAAATTTTCGATAATTTAAACTCACGATTCTCTACAGAGAAAGACAGACTACTCTTAATTAACTGCAACAAAGAAGACTATACAATTTTATGTTTTATTTTCTTAATGCTAATTCCATTTTCTAATTCCATGTCCGCGCATAACTTTTGAATGGATGCTTCGATTCTGATAACTTTTTTTTGTTGTTGTTTGAAAGGGCACGTTTTGGGGACAGTCTCGTTATAAATTTCACTAGGATCCAAAAAGTATTTGTTTATTCGCTTGTCTTTTGCTTTTTCTTGTCTTTTTTTCTTTATTTTCTAGGTTGTAACCTTAGCAAAAATTCGTCATTCAAAGCGAAATTCAAATACATTGATAAGTTAGTCGCGATGTTTTTTTAAAATAATCGTTGTATCGTATAAAGTTTTTTTTTTTTTTTTTTTTTTTTTTAATAGGGACAAGATAAAATTTTTCATATCCCACTGCATCTTAAAATGAGCGATATTGGCAAGAATGAGATTTGACTTCTTAAAAAGAGGTGGTATAATATTTATACCATTTAAATTTAATGAAGATTTGAACCAGAATTTTTTTTAATACAAAATTTTACTTCTGTAACATTGGGGGGTGGGGGGGGAATAAAAAGGACTATAAAATTTCACTTCCTAATTTTCAAATAAAATTTTCGAAATTGAATTCAACATTACAAACATTCGGAGTGAATTCAACATTACAAAAATTTGATCACTGTCCCTAAAAATGTTAACCCTGGGATGCACCAGTATATATGTTACGGTCAATATGATATAAATCCAGTAATTATTGATACTAACCGGTTATTATTAATACTAACCACATTTAGTATTAGTAATAGCCAGTTATTATTAATAATTACCGGATTTATCATATTGACCGTAACATATATGTATCGATGACCATATTAAAATACATTTGCAGCCGAGTGCAAAGTACCCACATATATCTTACAGTTAAATTGAATAGTAATAACAATAAAAGGTTGCATCAAACACTCTGTTGTGCCAGACTTTTCACATTAAAATACGCCAACTGGCTCGCAATAAATAATTATTATTAATGCAGTAAGGCAAGAAACAATTCCTTAAAGACGGTTTTATTTTTTATTAAAAATTACTTGTTAAATAAATGCAAGTCCATTTTAAAACAAAACAACAAAATATGAGCATACTTATTCACTGAGTAAATTTTTCAATATGTTTTTTGAAGCGAAATCTGATTACTCGAGGAAGCCAATGGATTTTGCAACCTATCATATTATAAAACCTTTCATCCACACTTCAATAATAATAATAAAAAAATCACACAAAATAGTAATCAAATGTCTGGTATCAAATAGTGGCATCCAATGGCTGTTAAAAGGAATTTTTATCATAGAAAAATAGAATAACGATTTCCCTTATAAAAATGCTTCGTATTCTTTTGAAAAAAAAAAGCGAGAAAATGATGAAAAACGTGGATATCAGTTTTGTTCAAAAATTTTGTAGCAGCAGATTGAACAGAGAATTTCTACTCGCTTTAAGTGTTCGGATTGTAAAAGTCTTAAAATTACTTCTTAAATAAATGCAAGTTCTATTCAAAACAAAACAACAAAATATGAGCATACAACAATACTCATTCACTAAGTATTTTTTTCAATCCGTTCTTTGAAACGAAATCCGATTACTCGAGGAAGCCAATGGATTTTGCAGCCTATCGTATTATAAAATCCTTCAACCACACTGCAATTTTTAAAAAAATCAAACGAAATAGTGAAACGAGTTTAAAAACTTGATCTTGTGTCCTAATCAGCTCTAACAAATATAATAGGAAAACCTTTGGAATAGCTTATAAAGAATAACTTTCCCACAAAAGAAAATATTAGCAATTCCTTTAGAGAATTTTTTTAAGAATAGATTTCTCTAGGTATCAAATGGCTGTTATAAGGAATTGTTATCACAGAAAAATACAATAACGATTTCTCTTATAAAAATGCTTCGTATTCTTTTGAACAGACGAGAAAATGATGACAAAGGTGGATATCAGTTTTGTTCTAAAATTTTGTAGCAGCAGATTGAAAAGAGAATTTCTGCTCGCTTTAAGTGTTTGGATTGTAAAAATTGCTTTCTTATAAACAATGTGGATTTTTATTATATGTAATCTAATTATGTATTTTTCCTAAGAATTATTGTTTTAAAAATAATTTTCGCCATTTATTTACATTTTAAAAGTTAGTAATAACTTTTTAATGTTTTTATTATTGAATTAAATTTTATTTCATTATTGAATTATATATTAATGCGGTCATGCTTTGTAAGTATCAAATTTTGTATTTTATATGAACAATATAAATAAAGAAAGTTTAATAAATATATATGTATTAGTTTTTAATATTCCCAGATCTAGCGCTTATTTTTGAATTTTAATTAATCCTTGAAATATTTATAAAATTTGTGCAAGGATTTTAATTTCTTAGTACCAAAATTTTATTGTTTACCAAAGATATTAAGTAAACATTAAATACATAATATTTGGTAGATTTTATGTTGAAGTAATGCTTTTTTAATCATTTTGTCACCATTAATTTAATTATTTGTAACTGAACGTAATATTTTAATACTCCATATCAAGATTTCTTAAGCAAAACAAGAATTTTGGTCGTACCCATTTTGCATTCAGCTGTCGAAGTAAGGTTGGAACATGGACAAACAATGCATTCTTTTCCAGCTCTAAAATTTCCAGGAGCACACTCTTCGCACCATACACCTGCATAACCAGGTTGACACGTGCACTCCACGAAACCCGGTCTCCTAGTGCAGGCGACCATACCAGTTTCACTGCAGTTACAAGCTGTAAATTAAAAAAAAATAGAATTTTGATAAGAAAATATATTTCTCAATTGTTTACATAAATCAAGGAAACAACACAAGCATGGCAGTAACAGCATCAAAAATAAGTTAATTGATATGAAGTTTCAGCATATTCTTAAAGGCGCCACTTAGTGATGGGCATAGCAATTAATTTGATTATTACAGAAACTTTTTTTTTTTCAAAATTTCTGGTAGTTATTGAATAAATTTTTTAAGTTTGACAGATATGCTTCTGCGCATGCCCGAATGATTCATTCGAATAATCAAAATAATCGTTATGCCCATCACTAGCGCCACTGCACTGAAACTCTCCGATCGCCCATGTTAACCTATGGGAAAACTTAGAAGCGAGGTTACTCATTACCAGAGTTGGGCAAATATGTAATTGCATTTAATTGAAAAGTAAAAACAATTTAATTGTATGTAAATGATTATAGTTACACACATTCAAGCACAAAACTTTCGTCAAATAATGGGAAGGGGGCGGTTCTGGCTACAGTGCTGAAAGAATATTTTACGGCATGTAATTGTAACTATAATTAATTACATACAATTAAATTGTAATTACATTGCAGGTAATTGCAATTATAAAATTGCTCACCTCTGCGCATTACTTAATATAATTTTTAAAATACGTTTTCACCATCAGAAAATAGACGTCAGATGCCGTTGTTGGGCATCTTCTTAAATTTTAAGTATTTATAAACCACTACAAATTTTGAAATTCCCACTTCATGAAATTTTATCATCTTCTTAGAAATACTTAAAGTTTAAGGCGACAATTTTTAAAAACACGCAACGTCGGCATCTGACATCTACTTTCGGATGGTAAAAACTGTATTTCGATAATTAAATTAGGTAATGAATCATAATGCTTTTAAGTTTTCCCATAAGTTAACGTGGGATTTCGCGATCGGGGAGTTTCAGTGAAGTGACCACTGTAAAAATACGGTTAAATAAAACTGTACATCTAAAAAATAGAGAATCTGTAAATCAAAACGTGTCCTCTGCGAGTAGCATAGAAATACATCTTGAGAGTAAGAGTATAAGTTTCGCTGACTTTAGCAACAATATCGAATCACAGACGATGTGTGAGGATTGCGCATGCCTCTTCTTGCTCTAGTAGCGCCCCCTTCTGGAGAAACGAAAGCGCGCGGCAGTAGAACTCAGAACGTCAGCGGCGAAGAACGTCGTTTGTGATATGAAAAACCAGAATTGGTTATGAAAATGGTCGTAAATGTTACCGATCATGAATCTTGAAGATATGAATAATCTTTTACGTTGATTTATGTTCCTGTGCTCGTCATCTGTCCTCGTCATTTTTATGTCAACTTTATGTCATCGTTATGTCAAGAATTAAACTTGTGTTCGTAATTACAACGGCCTGTTTCCTTTAGAACGCCCACACACATACGGAAGAGACATTACACTGGTGTCAGAACTAATGGATGAAAAACAGGCTGTATTACTGGATTACGGAGTGAAACGTTATAGTGAAATATTATACTGAAATATTATAGTGAAACATTATACTGAAATATTATAGTGAAATATTATAGTGAAGAAAATTTTTGGATAACCTATACAGAGGTAAGGTAAATTTTATTATTTAAGTATGGCCGATCAACTAACTAAACTTAAAAAAACTAGGGGGGTAATAAAATCATCTATTACCTCTATTGTTAAAAAGATCGAAGATACATGGGTTTTAGAATCGCCGAATTTGGTGGAATTGGAAGAAAATTTAGCTCAGCTAGAACAGAAAGGTATCGACCTTAAACGAGAAGATGAACAAATTTTAGCATTAATTAATGATGAAAATGAAATCGAAAAAGACGCGAAGACCTCCATAGAATATCATGAAAAAATAACTCTATGGCGATTTAGAATTAATAAGAAATTGAAAAATAATAGCAAAAGCCAAATTTCCCCCGTATCTCACGCCGATAATAAGCACGCAGAATTAGTTGCGCAATCTGTTAAACTCCCTACATTAAAAATTGAGAAATTTTACGGCGATATAAGTAAGTTTCAAAACTTTTGGAACTCATTCAAAATAGCAGTCCATGATAATGATTCACTGTCAAATATTGAAAAAATGAGCTATTTACAAAGTTATTTAGGTGGTAGTGCATATAATTCTATTTCCGGGTTTGCGTTATCAGATAAAAATTATTTGGAAGCTGTCCAAATTCTGAAACAACAATTTGGCCGAAAGGATCTCATTGTGACGACACATATAAATACTTTATTATCTTTGAAACCCGTATTGAAAACAAATGATGTAATAGCTCTGCGAAAATTATTTGATACCATTCAATGCCAAATAAGAAGTCTCAGGTCTTTAGACATTGAATCAAATGGATTTGATAACCTGTTGACACCAATAATTCTTAAATCCTTGCCATATAATCTTTCGTTAGAATATAATAAGCAATGTATAAAAAATTCTAGTGACTCGCAACCAAACATTGATGATTTGTTATTATTTATTCGTACCGAAATAGAGTCGAGAGAAAAACAAAATTATTTAACTGGCAATTTAGATAACCCAAGGTTAAAGCAGTCGTATAATAATGATTCCACTGCATTTCGTAAACAAATGTTCGCTAGTGATAGAATTAATTCTGAAGTATCTCATATTAAAGCCACCTCCGAAACCTTTTGTATATTTTGTTCTTGTAATAGTCATTCGACTGAGGAGTGCAATAAATTACCCGTTGATCAGAAAATAGCTAAATTAAAAGCACAAGGACGCTGTTTTTTATGCTTAAAGAAAGGTAAACACGTCGCTAAAGATTGTACCATAAAAGATAAAAAATGCACTAATTGCGGCAGATATCATAATGTTACAATATGCAGTTATTTATTTGGCAATGCCAATAAATTTGATAGGGATGATAATTCGAATGCAAATGAAAAAGCACTCACTGCAAGAATAAGGTCAGATGAGTTATTTAATTTGAAAACACCGCGAAAAGAAACAAAATTAATTGAAACATTACCGACAGTAGATATCGAATGTGGTAATAAAATATTACATGGCGTAGTAGATAGTGGAACTCAAATTTCTATAATAAAGGCTAATTGTGTACCCGAATACTTTAAAAATCCTTGTGGTACTATAATATTGCAATCTGCATTCGGCCACCAATTGAAAGCTCCTTTAATAAATATCCCATTGAGTATTACAGTTGATAAATTAAACCCCAAGATATATCCTAATATTATGATAACATGTGCTGTAGTTGATAATTTAATTAATGATTTATTACTTTCTCTTGATACATATAATGAATTGAATAAGTATAATGAAAATGATAAGGCATTAAATTGTAATGTTGACGCGATAAGTGACAATACGAAAGAAACCAACACTGTAGATCTGTCTGCTTCAATTTTAGACCATGTGTCAGTTGAAAATGCGAATGCAAACGAGAACATTGACCACGCACCTGGCGACGACCCTGATACTTTTATAAATGATTCAGAGAAATTTAAATGGAAACAGAAAAACGACCCTTCGTTAAATCAGTGGTCGACAGCTAACAAAAATGAATTTAATAGCTTTTCCGTTCATGAGAATTTCTTATATCACTTGGATAAATTATTTGATGAGACAAAAAATAACCCTCACCCGCGTACTAGTATTACACAATCGATCACGAAAGAAACTAATAATAATGAAAATGACACATATACTGTTGCCGATTTAATCGTAATAGAGAGTGAAGATCAAATCGAAACGGAAATTTATTATAAGGAAGAAGATCCCCAAATTAGGCAAGCAGAAGAAATTTTACATAATTCAAAAGATTTAAAAGTCCAAAATTATTTACAGAGTGAACACAATATTATGAAAGATACTCCCATAGTTAACAATGTAATTTCAATTTTCGAATCCTCAAACTATGCAGTCACGCCTGATGAAGAAACCGAATACGAAACTGCAAATTATGCTAAAAAGAATGCAAGTGCCTCGGATAAATATTTGATTGCATCAGCAGACATGAAGGAAGAAAATATAAGACGAAAGATAATTTCTGAAAATAAATATTCAAAAGTTGATGTCACGACAACAGAAGAATCTTACTCTGTTTTCAATAATACAATGCCAGAAACACTTGATGGAAGTTCCGAATCCAACACGATTGAGTTCAGCGAGAAACAACCTCCTGTTTACGATGAAAATTCCGACTACATTATAGTCAATGGTTGTGTAAAATCACATGAAATAACAAACAAAGAACCCGATGTATTCCTTAAGTTAAATCATCCTGACAACATGATGTTAGAAAAACGCCAGAAGAGATATGAGAAGATTGATGAGTTTACAGCGAATAAGGAAGTGACGATCGACGAAAATAAAAATGAAACTGAACTTTCTAAAAATTATGTTAAAGTGAAAATAAAGGAAACTGTAAGGAAGAAACAGTATGCACGTGATGGCTTTCACCGAATGAACAATACATTTAGTACAGGAAGACGACGAAAACGAGGAAAAATAAAATTTCTAGGTCATGTGGTAGGATCCGGTATACATGCGCCCGATCCCGACAAAGTATCAGCGATACAAAACTTAGAAGTTCCCAAGTCAAAGAAAGATGTCAGAAGCATATTAGGTCTTTTATCTTACTACCGATCCTATGTTCCTTCATTCTCCGACATAGCTCGTCCATTGATTGAACTTACCAAGAAACGTGCCCCTAATGAAGTTACCTGGTCTGAGGATTGCGACAAAGCCTTTTTTGAGTTGAAACAGGCGATCAGTAAATCACCCATCTGTTATTCCCCGAACTTTCAGAAACCATTTATTATACGTGCAAATGCTTCTTTGTATGCGATAGGCGCTTGTCTATCTCAAAAAGATGAAAATGAACAAGAGCATCCCATTGCTTTTACAAGTAAAAAGCTCTCCAAATGCCAAGAAAGTTATGCTACCATCGAAAAGGAAGCTTATGCTGTTATCTTCGCCCTGGAAAAGTTCGAACACTGTATTTATGGTTCGCACGTAACTGTGGTGAGCGACCATAATCCTTTGAAATTTCTCACGGACTGTGCACCTCAAAGTGCGCGCCTTCAAAGATGGGCCCTTGCACTTCAGCGCTTTCAAGCCCAAATAACGTACCGACGTGGGAAACTCCACGCGAATGCTGACTCTCTAAGTAGGCTACCTGCCTCACATTGGACTTAAAGACTTAAAAACTTTGAACATTCTTTGAACATTTGAAAATTTGAACATTTCTTCTGTGTTACAAGTCTGAACTTTAACTTTAAAAACTTTAACTTTATCCTCGAACTTTAAAATATTAGTATTAGTGTTATAGTGTATTCTATTTGTTTATTTTCTTTGATATTCTTTAAGTGTTTGAATTTTTGTATTAATATGTTTACTTGTTTGTTTAGATATTTACTAGATATTGATTTGTCTCAAAAGACTAAATCAAATTCTCGAAAGGGGGAGGTGTGAGGATTGCGCATGCCTCTTCTTGCTCTAGTAGCGCCCCCTTCTGGAGAAACGAAAGCGCGCGGCAGTAGAACTCAGAACGTCAGCGGCGAAGAACGTCGTTTGTGATATGAAAAACCAGAATTGGTTATGAAAATGGTCGTAAATGTTACCGATCATGAATCTTGAAGATATGAATAATCTTTTACGTTGATTTATGTTCCTGTGCTCGTCATCTGTCCTCGTCATTTTTATGTCAACTTTATGTCATCGTTATGTCAAGAATTAAACTTGTGTTCGTAATTACAACGGCCTGTTTCCTTTAGAACGCCCACACACATACGGAAGAGACATTACACGATGTATCCATAAAATTCGAGAAAGATGACCAAGAACAAAGTGGAGAGAAGATGACAAATATTCCGAGTTATACAAATAATCTTATTTCTAAACCAATATACTATTCGACCCCATACATTGATATATGAATTACACAATTTGAGACAAACTGTGTAATTCACGTGCCAATGTATGGGAGTCGAATAGTACATTCGTTTAAGAATAAGATTATGATTATGGTAAAGATTAAGATTTATAATAAGATTATTGCTGATTATGGTGTCTATCAAAAATAGATATTAGTCGAAGATATGTTTTCATGAAATAAAGCATTTTCTTCACCTCCTATGTTATTTTAGCTACTTTCTTACCCTGTATAAGTAGTGAATCCATCGAAGTCATAACCAGTTATCGTGATCGAAGTATGGGCCTTCTCTTTTTTGCTTGAGCCACTGAAAAGAGGCTGGTAAGGTCTATTATGAGCAGAAAGCTTCGTGAGGCAGATATGTAAGCATGCAGATATGGAAGCAACCAGCCGATTGTGATGTATTAGCGTATGACCAGGCACGTTAACATGGGTACTAAATAGCAAAGCAATGCATGTGTCTATGGTTAGCTTGCAAAGCAACAACATACGGTATCTGAAGGATCTAAAATCCTTTATCAGCTATCAAACATTCGCTACAGAGGTTCATATGGAGGAGTTAGTGTCTGTGTTTGGAAAAGTTTCCTTTGGATAGACGTAGAGGCGTTCATTATTTTCCCGTGGATTTGGGACTTCTCAAGTTTATAGAGACTGGGCACTAAATAGCAGAGCAATACATGTGTCTATGGTTTACTTGCAAAGCAACAACAGACGGTATCTGAAGGATCTATAACCTTCATTAACTATCAAACATTCGTTACAGAGGTTCATATGGAGGAGCTAGTGTCTGTGTTTTGAAAGCTTTTCTTTGGATAGACGTAGAGGCGTTCATTATTTTCGCGTGGAAGTGGGACTTCTCAAGTTTATAGAGACTGGGCACTAAATAGCAGAGCAATACATGTGTCTATGGTTCGCTTGCAAAGCAACAACAGACGGTATCTGAAGTATCTAAAATCCTTCATTAACTATCAAACATTCGTTACAGAGGTTCGTATGGAGGAGCTAGTGTCTGTGTTTTGAAAGCTTTTCTTTGGATAGACGTAGAGGCGTTCATTATTTTCGCGTGGAAGTGGGACTTCTCAAGTTTATAGAGACTGTGCATTAAATAGCTAAACAATGCATGTGTCTATGGTTCGCTTGCAAAGCAACAACAGACGGTATCTGAAGGAGCTAAAATCTTTTATCAGCTATTAAACATTCGCTACAGGGTTCGTATGGAGGAGCTAGTGCCTGTGTTTTGAAAGCTTTTCTTTGGATAGACGTAGAGGCGTTCATTATTTTCGCGTGGAACTGGGACTTCTCAAGTTTATAGAGACTGCATCCTGGATGTATACCTTATGCCGGTGTAACAGAAGATAATTTCATCGTGCAGGATGACAACGCTCGATGATAAAGAAATCACCCACTATGTGGGAGAAAACGTTAAGCACAGGAATTTTTCTCCACCACGGGAAATGTTCAACCTCATTTGCATCATTTGCGTATTCATGCGTCAATTTCAGGAATGTCTTTTATACTCAGAAATTTCGAATCCGTACTGGAAATTCCAAAAGAATTTTTACTTTATGTAACCACGAAATGCCTATCATTAAATAAAGAAAAAAATACTATTTAGAATGTCTGGTATAATTTCGGAATGTCTGAATAAAAAAGAAATTCCTGAAATGCACGGAAATATATGCGCCAACGATGCTAATGGGTTAAGGAAACTCATATTTAAAATTACAGATGTTGGGTATTACATTTCAGATTAAAGTCTGATTACAAAATCAGCGAAAGGATAGTTATTGTAATTCAAGTTCAGTGTCAGAATATTTTTTTAACATAAAAAAAACCTCCACACTCATAAAATCCTCTGAATTATTTACTTGAAATAAAACTGTATATCAAGTGAAACTGAGAAAACTAAACTTTAAAAAAATTTCCTTATTTAAAAAAAAAAGAATAAAGATAAAATTAATCTTTTATATAACACTTTTAGTAATCTTTTGCATAAAACTGTCAGAATTTCCTCAAGAAACTCAACTGATAATTACTAATACTAGAATAAATACTTACTAGATAACTAGATAATTACTTACTAGAATAAATATAATTTCAAGATAAAGTGTCATTAAGGCACTTAACTAAAAGATTGATGGATTCTAAGTAACAGACATTCTAATAATATAAATATAGCATGAGAAGTAGTAGGAGCAATATGGGTACGAAGATGCCAACGAGGCTAAGATTCGTTCATTGTAATTGAAATTCAACTTTTCGTATACAATAAATATCTCGTCATTTTTTAAAAATAAATAGAACCAAACTTCTTCCCAATAAGTGGCCATTTTTTTTTTTGTCTAAAAAGTAATGTATGTTTTTTAAATGGAAATATGAGGGGTTTTTTTTTTCGTTGTATTGGTCATTTATGATTGAATTCTTTGCCAAGCGATGGTCGAGTTAGCATTTATATTCCAAACAAATCATGTAATGACACTTTATATTGAAGGACACCAAAGGCTTAAAAACTTAAAATTACATATACTATTAAACAGACATAGAATATAGGGAAAAGTATAATAAATTATACCACCTTGTAATAATATACTTATTTTAAATGCTAAAAGTGTAAACTAACAACATAAAATAACGTTTATTAGGTGGTTAGACATGTTTCGACTCACTCCAAGCCATTTTCAAAAACAAATGAGAATTTTCCATAAATTGCACGGTCTTTAAAGTTATTATTTATAATGCTATCATTCAATTTTCATGTACTTTTTTAAAAATTACACACTTTATCTTTTATTTTTACTTGGTTGTTTATTTTCATATCTGTAACCATCGAGTAACTCGAGCCACGATTTCGGTCAGTTAAAAGATGCCGCATAGTTACATATTATATTTTTGCTTGTTAGTATCTCTATGGTTTTCTTATTATGGATGGATAGTATAGACTGGAAGAAAAAATTATTTTGCTTTCATTTAAATGTATTTGGATGGTTTCTTCTTGATGTAATCTTGCCAGGGCTGTGGTTTTCCTATTATAGATAATAATAGAAAAACCGCAGCTAATTTTTAAAAAGTACATGAAAATTAAATGATAATTTTAAATAATAACTTCAAAGACCGTGCATTTATGGAATATTCTCATTTGTTTTTGAAAGCCGAGTTTGAGTGAGCCGAAACATGTCAAACAACCTAATAAAAGTTATTTTATGTTGTTACTTTATACCTTTTAGCATTTAAAATAAATATATAGGAAAAGTATTAAGTTATAACGATTCAAATATTGCACACAAAATATTTTTTTCCTTATCACGATAACTGGAATGATGCAAAAACATTTCTTGGTTGTAAAAACTATGCTCAATTATCTGCAAGATTGGAATTTTTTTTTACCAAATTTAGAGAAACACAAGTATTCGAAAATAAAATACTTCAAAGCTGTGTTAAAGTACAAGGTGTGACTATTAATTTGCAGGACTGTAGCAATGATTATTAGAATTGAAAGTTCGTTGGTTGGTTAATGATGGTATTTGAATGGTCACGTATCTGCGCACAATAACTGGGCTGCGCGTTATTCTCGCTTTACATTCTGGTGTAGAGACACGCAAGCAAACGTTCGCTTTCGAAGCATTGTTGTTAAAGTGAAAATAATGGAGTAGAGAATAAACATTAAATTGTGCTTCAAATTCAGAAAAGGTGCTAGCGAAATACATAAAATGTTGCTCCAAGTGTACGGTGATGACGCATTGTCACGTTCTTGCATTTTTTAATGTTTTCGACGTTTTCGTGATAGTTAGGAAACACAGAAAAAAATAAAACCCCATTTGGGTCGAAAGATTCTTAGGTATGTGCCCAAATTGGATCATGCCTGTTTTGGTTACCACTGTGTATCCATTTTGGGCACTGTTAAATACCCATTTAATTTGTTTTAAATGGGTATTTAACAGTGCCCAAAATGGATACACAGTGGTAACCAAAACAGGCATGGCCCAATTTGGGCACATACCTAAGAATCTTTCGACCCAAATTGGGTTTTATTTTTTTCTGTGAAGCGTTGAAGATAATCCGAACACTGAACTTTCGTTTGAGACGATTGAGAAAGTCAGCGACCTCGAAACGTATTATACAGTTATATAATGTACATTCATGTGTAAGAAATTATTTCACCATTCCCAGAAATTAATAGCCACACCTTGCATAAGCATATTTTATAAAATCCGAAATAGAAATTTCATATGAATCATACTGGAAAAAAAAAACTCATGAAGTAAATATATTGTAATATGAGTAGAATATTACGTGGTTCATCGACGGGCAATCCATTGTCTCCGACAGGTATGTCTTGTTGCACTTCAGGAGGAATGAAAACTGTAAATTTAGGAGCAGACACCCTGACTAGTGTTTCGTGACTCAGTGTTTGACTCGGATCCCCGTACACTGCCGACAGCTGGACAACATATTTGGTATTCTCAGACAGCGCGACTACATTTTTGGATGTAACCGTGGGAGGAAGGGAATATTCTTTCTCTAAACCTGCAAAAGAAAACAAAGTTTATGGATTTGTTAGGTATTTCTTTGTAATAATCATTTAATATTAATACTGCGAAGTGAAAATTATGTGACAGGATTTAATTATGTCAGTTCTGTATTGAAGGAAAATTTAAAGATGACGTTTAAAATTTTTTAACCTTTCAGACAAGTATAGGTATAATTCCATGAACAGAGAATGCACAACTCCCAGCATCCCTAATATTAAATCAGTATTATTAACTATATAGTTACATTGGTGTGCAACATTGCACCAGTATTGCATTCGTCGGAAATATTTCAATGAAATAACAATATGGAGTAAATATTACCTTTACAGTCGCAATATTTGCAATGGAATGGCGAAATATTTCTTGCCAATATTTGCGCAGTGTTGTATAAATACAATCACCCCAATTTTGGAAAATCTTCATAACAATATTGGCAATAAATGACACATATAGCCAATATAAACAATAGTGGCAAATATTATTTTGCTACTAGGAATCAGATGGAAAAGAATAACGCATATAACTATATTGTACAAACAAATTTTAGAAGAAATTTTAATACTTTGATGTAAGTCCGCTTATGTACTATTCAAAAACTTAAATATCTATTCACAGAATTGCGTTTACTTTATAGGTTAAGGTTATTCCACGGTGTGCTTCCACCTAACGAAAAAAAAAAAAACTTCTTAAATTAATGTAGACCGAATTTTGGTATATTTCTTCAAAATAATCAGAAAAAAATGATATACGTAATAATAAAATTACAAAACTTGCTAAACACTCTACGAAAGTATAAAAAACACTTAACACATTTCGAAAAAAATAATTATTCTTTCTCAAGCAAATTTGTTACTATTACAAATCTTACATTTCTCATTGTTCTCTTATCGAAATAATACCTGTTTTGCTTAAGGAAAATAGGCTCGAATTTTCGAAACGTGCTGCGTGTTCTATACTTTAATAATGTATTTAAGAAATTTTGTAATTTTATTAGTTTTTTCCTTTTTTCCTTCAGAGTCAGCCATGAAGTGTTAGCGCCTCTCATATTTACTTATTCAAAAATGATAATCCGTAGAATGGTAATATGTATGATATACATTTTTATATCACATTTACTTATTTAAAAATGAAAATATATCTGTAAAAATACAAAACGCTTTGAGTATGATTATAGAAAGCCTAAAAGAAATTAAATGAAAATGGTATAACTCATATAATCAGTACTGACACTAAAGAGCTTTAATGGGACGATTCTAAAATTGTTTGTTATGAGATGCTTTTTTCGGCTCGACATAAATCAATAATTGTTTCTCATTTTACAGTGGAATTTTTACAGTGTTTATAATAAAGTAACAACATCATAAATTCCATAATTTTTTTTCAATGTAATTAACAGATATTTAAAAATTACATAAAATGTATGCATAAAAGAAATTTAATGACTTTTGCTTACCCGCAAGACACCTCTTGAAACAAATTACAGTAGAATCCTAATTCTAGTATTAAATTGTGTCTTAATATTGTCTTAATTCACCAAACCTCAGTTAAGTGAAAAACATCAATAGATTTGATATATAAGATGATAAATGTTAAAAAAAATTTTAATTAAAATTTCTTGAATTTTTTTTAATTTTTGAATTAAAATATTAAAGATTTTAAAGATTTTGATTTAGTTAATAAAATTAATATTAAGATACAATTTGGTAATAGAATTGGGATTCTACTTTTTTTTTTTTTTTCAAGAGTTATCTTGCGGGTACGCAAAAGTCATTAAAGTTCTTCGATGCATATATTTTATGTAATTTTTACTAGAAGAGAGAAAGTATTGGATTCATGAAAATTTTTGACTTCCGGTTTTCGACGGATTTATACGTTTTATAACGTCCTGAACACGATTTGACTGTTTTTAGAAAATGTCTGTCTGTGAGTCTGTGACTCTATCTGTCTGCCTGTCTGTCTGTATGTGACACAAATTTTGTGGGCGCTCTATCTCAAGAACTAATGCCCGAAATTTAATAAGACTTTATATTCAGTTAGTCCCTGATATAAAATGGTGCGGATTACTTTTTGGTAAAAATCGCCTAACAGGTGGCGCTGCTATGCTGCATTTTTCACGATTTCCGCTATAGCTCTATCTCAAGAACTAATGCAGTCATTTTCATGAAACATCAGGTTCAGTTAGACCTTGACATAAATAGACGCTGATTGAGTTTTGGTGTAGATATCCGAACAGGTGACACTGCTATACCACTTTTTTCATGATTTTTACGATAGCTATATCTCAAGAACGAATGCACGAAATTTCATAAAACTTCATATTCGGTTAGACCTTGACATAAATAGTATGCTGCTTACGTTTGGTGTAAATAGTTCAACAGGTGGCGCTGATATGCTACTTTTTTCATTATTAACACGATAACTATATCTCAAGAACTAATGCACGGATTTTCATCAAACTTCAGATTCAGTTAGACGTTGACATAAGTTGGTTGTTGATTAGGTTTTGGTCTAAATCTCCCAACAGGTGGCACTGCTGTGCTGCATTTTGCAGGATTTCGGCAATAGTAATATCTCAAGAATTAATACACGGCATTTAATAAAATTTTAGATTCAGGTAGACCTTGATATAAATTGGTGCTGATTCTTTTTAGTGTATGAGAAATGTGTGTGAGATAGAAGAAAGTTTTGGGATTGACACATCCGACTAGTTATATATCTGTTAATAACATTGAAAAAATTGAATTGAATTTATTTTGTTATTACTTTATTGTATAACCACTGTACAAATTTCATTGAAAAATGAGAAAAAATGTGGCGAGCCGCAAAAAGCATCTTATTTTGGACTCGGAAGGTACTATGCACCCTTAAACAAATTACAACAATATCCCTGATGCACAATTCAGCCCTAGTATAAGCTTTTATAATGTTTAGTTACATTTTTTAGATAAATCTAAATCGACAGCTTTATTAAATGTATTTTCATTTAAAATTTCTTTTCGTTTTCTTCTTCCCTTCCCTGTGACAGCTATTTATATTTTGTAGTTTAAACTAACCTTATAAATTAATTTACTCAACGCGTCAGCCAAACGCGGAATAGAACTAGTGAAACTTAAACTTAGATTATATGTCAATTTTTAAACAAAAAGCCTCATGGCAAATGTTCTTGCTCTTCAGAGATAGCGATATATTTAACTGCTAATTTCATTTGCCGAATAATAAAATGTTTGCTTTGAAAAGTTAGAGTTGAATGCATTGTTGCAAAGAAAAATATTGCTTAAAAAAGTTACTGTATTTAAAAATTTAAAAATCTGTCATCCAGATAAAGTTTATATCACTTTCATTTTGAAAGAAAGAAACGCGACAAAGCAAGCTTTTCTGCCTTCCAAAGATAAATAAATATTAGCAATATCTGTCCACTGTTTTTATTTGCCAAAAAATAAATAAATTTGTTTTGAAAATTTCATTATTGTCTACATTATTGCAAAGATAAATATAACTTAGTAAAACTTTATTTTAAATTTAGACATTTGTCACTAAGGTATGGCGCATTTCAAGTTATTCATTGAACAGATGAAGACATGCAGCATAAGTGAATTTTCGTTTGAGTTTTACAGCAAACAATAATCATGCTGACAAAAGTTTTTTTTTTTTTTTTTTTTTTTTTTTTTTTTTAATGACAAGCAAACATTATCCATACAAGGGAAAAAAAAGGTTTAAAAATAAAGGATAAGGAAATCATGAAACGAAGATATCACAGAATGTGCGTCAGCGTTTTGAGAATGAAGTTAAAATATAATAAATGTAATTTGAGTACACATCAAATAGATTTTTTTTTAACTAAATTACTAAGAAAGTAAAAGGAAAGGCAGTATTGTAATATACACTGGTCTCCAAAAGTTAAGATACAACATGTTTTTCGAAGCTCACCAGACAAAAAAATGGCAGTCAGATTAAACTTCATAATTTATATGAATGACAATAATAAGCTTTAAAAAAACTTACGCAAAAATTACAGCTACCACTTTTATTTTATAGAAAAGAATAGGTATTTGTGAATGAGAGAAAAATATGAAATTACGAAGCTTTCGCAATTTCGCGTGTAAGTTTTGTTGTATTCGAACTATTGTTGTCAGTTTTGTTCACAACAGCCAGTAGAGTCTAGAAATGTCTAGAAGAAGTCGTTTACCCGATTCATTAAGGTGGCGGGCGGTAGGATGGATGGAAATGGGGTTGTCACAGGCCGATACTGCTAGACGGCTCAATGTGTCTCGCAGTGTAGTCCAACGACGCTGGGATCAGTATGAATCCGAAGATTCTGTGTCCAGAAGACATGTTCCAAGCCACCCACGTGTTACAACACCTGCAGAAGACCGGTTTGTAGCTCTTTCGGCCCGAAGGAGAAGACGCACTACTGTGCCGCAACTCATTGCAGACCACTTTGCAGCATCAGGGAGAAGAATCTCCGCTACTACGGTGCGAAGACGTCTTCACAATGCAGGTTTCTATGCAAGGCGACCAGTTGTGTGTGTTTCCCTCAACAGACGACAGAGAAGGGCCCTCTTATGTTGGGCAAGAGAACATGTTTCCTGGACCAACAGACGAGTCCAGATTCACACTGGAGAGCGATTCAGGACGTCTTCTGATCTGGAGAGAACAATGTACTCGATACCATCAATCAAACACTGTCGAAACACACAGGTACAGAAACGGTGGAATCATGGTTTGGGCAGGGATCTCACTCGGAGGCCACACTGACCTGCATGTGTTCCATGGAGGAACTGTGACTGGTGCGAGATATCGGGATGAGATCCTTGATTCATATGTGCGCCCATATGCCGGTGCTATTGGCAATGGTTTCATTCTAATGGATGATAATGCGAGATCACACCGAGCTGTGGTTGTTGAGGATTATCTTGAGGATCATGGTTTGGAGAGAATGGAATGGCCAGCTCACTCTCCAGACTTGAATCCGATAGAACATCTTTGGGACTATCTTGGAAGACAGGTTGCGGCTTTAAGTCCTCCTCCAAGGTCATTAAATGAGCTGGAACAAGGCTTACTCCAAGTCTGGTCAGCGTTACCTATTTCGGTGTCCGACATTTTAATTGAGAGGATGGAAAGTCGATTCCGCCAATGCATTCAAGTCCGGGGTGGACATATTCCGTATTAGAACCAGTTTTTTAATGTTTCTGTCACATTTTACTGCATAATACTGCGATGTACTGATTTCTCCAAGAATGGAATTTTCCACCATGAGTGCTTTTTTGCTGTAATTTCATTTATACGCTTAACTTAAATAAATTTCTATGTCGCATTTAATAAATAACAGTTTAGCGCACATTTCCTCCAAATTTGTTGTTTCTATATTCATTCATTTGCAAATTAGACGCAAAAAACCGGTTGTACCTTAACTTTTGGAGGCCAGTGTATTTCGTTATGTACTTCTTTTACCTGTAAAAATACAACCATTTTACAATTAAAAACATATTTATATGCAAGTATCAGAGGAAAAGTGATGATGTTATAGAAATTTCTCACATTAGCAATCTTGTAATCGGAATATCAAAATAAAAACTAGATAATTTGTCATCAATTTGCAATTAAATAAATAAAAAAATAAAAAAACAGAAAGCTTCACAATTTAATCTACACTCTTAAAAATTTGCAGGAAACTGTCCGGTAATTTGGCCGTTTTTAGGTGTGTTCGTAATTATATAAATGCGTAGCACCTATTGTCGTCATCTGGTCCGTTCGTCTGTCTGTTCGTCTGTCTGTTCGTCCGTCCGCATATAACAACGCAAAAACTACCCAACCGAATGGTTTGAAATTTAAGATATATTATCTTTGCAGAATTTTGCCGAGACATTTCAAATTTTATAAAAATCGAATCAAAACTTTAGAAAATATTAATGAAAATATCTATGAAGAAATTTGAATTTTTTAAAAAGAAATCGCTATAGGAGATTGTTATAGGAGATTCCGAAGTTGAATTGTCAAGCGACCGAGATACTTATTTTATGACAGAAATTAATCTGCAGACGATATAATTCATTTCACAGAATAAAAAATCATCAAGATCTGAATATTTATATAACTAGCTATAGTACGAACGCACCTCATTTGTCACGTTTGACGTACAATTTCCAACTTGTAAAATGAGGTTACGTAACCGTAATTTAAATCTATTCTGACCATATTATAGGGGGGAATGTGGTCAGAATAGCGCTAAATTACGGTTATGTAACCGTTTTCTGTAAAAATGGTCAAATGACTGGAGAGTTTGCTGCAAATTTTTAACAGTGTACTATCTTAACATAATCATATGTATAATGAATAGATCTATACTACATGCACAATTGTACATATGTGTTCATACAATCTCTTTATTCCTATTTAAAAGGAAACAATATTGAAAACATCTGAAAATATCTATTTCTATTAAATTAATTGCGAAAACTTTATCTTAAATATATAAATAATGCTGTATAAGTCTGTTGTTTTAACATAAATACAAATATTAACGGTTTTCGAACATTTTATGTTTAAGTTAAAATAAATAAATACATAAATTCATCACAGAAAAATCACACAATAATATTTTTATATTACTTATTATTACTATTATTTTGTGTCAGTGGTTATAACAAAAAAGTTCACGCTTATCGTTGGAGAATAGCTAGCGGAAACCGTATTTTAAATGCCAGGAAACATCAACAATGCATAAAATTCAAAGTATCATAACGGTAAATTTTAGTCGCAAATAAGAATCTTTTTCTTTTCTTCTTTCTTTTTTTACTTACCCATCATACGTAGTATAGGGTAAGTCTTTTAATTGTTTTGAAAATCGAAAAATTTTTTTTGACGGATTTACACGTTTCAGACACTGGAGATTCCGAAAAACATATTTTTAGAAAAAAAATTTTGCCGTCCGTCTGTGTGTCTGTAAACTCTCTATCTCCCAAAAAAATTGAGATAGAGACTTGCAATTCGGTATGTACTTAGTATGTAACAATGAGAAGAATCCTATTTCATTTCAATAACCTCGATTAACCGGAACTATTTTTTTCGGACTTTCGAAATATTCGTTCTGATAAAAGGTATATAAAAATTTTCGAAATTGTTTATTTTAAGAAATGAATATAAAAAAAAAAGACAATAAAAAAAACATAAATTTTACATAAAGCATGAAGTCGATCGGATAATGAGTTGCCGAGATATTTGGAATCCTATTTTGCACACTCTTCCATTTTTCATGACCCTGTATTTCATCCAAATTTCAATTTAAAGATATATTTTAATTGGAAATTTGACGCTTAATCAGATGCAATAAACCGCTAGTTAATAGGATTATTATTTTTGGAGTTATAAGGAAAAACCTCTTTCAAGCAATTCAGTAATCGAGCCTTTAAAGTTTGTGACGTCATCAAGCCACGATTTTATTCGAATTGCAATGCATTTTATAAGTAGTTTACACATTTTTATTTTAATATTTTACATTATGCATACCCATGGTGGGTAAGTATTACGGTGGCCCCCAAACGACTAGTTCTTTTTACTTTTTAGATCACGAATATGGCATTTCTAAATATATATCTTATAGGACACAAGAGGCAGTATAAAAATTTAAATTTCGAACTTTTGCAAAATTAATTAATTTTTCTTAAATGGCTTTTAATATGGTGGAGAACAACACGGGAGCAGGATTGCCAATTTCGCCTCCATTTTTATGCAGGAATTCTAAATTCATACCGAAATTCCAAATAGTAATTTTTGCTTCATTTAATGACAAATATTTCGTGATTACATAAAGTAAAAATTCTTTTTTCGAAATTTTCGATATATGAATTCATAATTTCATAATAAAAAAGGGGGAACTAACTGGCAGCCCTAACTGGAAATACATGTCTAATAATAACGTTTTAATAATTAGCTTGTGTTCAGTGATAAGAAGTGATACCCTGTATAACGAAAAAAATCGTTCATGAAGACTTAGTGAAAAAATGGTACAGAATATAGCATTTGTGATACATTAATCAACTTTATTTTACTAAATCATATATTTAGTATTTCTGTTAATGAATAATAAACTTGTAGTGATTATTTTTTCAATGTATAAATTCATGAAAATATCATATCAGATGTAGTATATCATGTAAAACAGAACAAACTAAAAATATATAGCTAAACAATAAGATTAGTTTAACAATGTTTAATTAGATTAATATTAAGTGGATGACATATGATCGAGTTAATTCGTTTAAATAATTATGCGGCTTTTCCGAAAAAAAAGAAGCTTTTATAAATCTGTGTAATTTTTGGTATCACTTCAGCAATTCATTTTTAACTAGGTGACACAGCTTCAGATAGACTAAAAATAGCACATAGAAGTTTCCAGTAATTAAATTATTCCTTTCAAAAATTAGAATTCATAATAAATTCGGTATTTTTTTTAATGTAATAATGCAATAATAGCACATGGGTGAACAAAATCAATATATATTATATATATTTAATGGAAAGTTTAAAAAAATGTAAAGCTATCCGTAAATATTATATAAAAACATTAACAGTTTTAACTACACATTTTTAAATTTTATAATTTTTGTCATGATTTCTTATAACCATTTATTAATGAAATTCATACATTATGTATTATATAGAAAATATAATGGCTTATATCTGTTACTATGCTTGATATAAATTTGAATGTAACTGGAAAATTCATTGAAATTAAGGGAAAGGGTATTTATCTTCTTATAACCATTTATTAATGAAATAAGAGTTTCCGTAGTATTTCTGATTCATCATGTAAAATGCTATAGTTATATCTCGATGAATAAAATTAGCGCTGCAGTTCGTAGCCTTGTCCAACAAAAAGAGTGAAATATGCCAACCAGGATATCGTTGGGATAGCTCAGTAGGGAGAGCGTTGGCAGGGCAAGCCAAAGTACCCAGGTTCGAGTCCTGGTCCCGGCATATTTTCGCTCTGTTGGAAAAAATCTCGACTATGATACTCCAACCATCGGATATTGGTATTTATATATTTTATTTTTTTATTTCTGCATTTTAAACTCACTGACAATATTTTAGTTTACTTTCTAATTATTATTGATAAGCAAGCATCTATAGACTCAAATCCCGATAAAAGAAAATAATACATGGTTTGGAGATTTAAAAAAAAAAAAACTTAATTATTTCTACTTGAATCCGCTTAGAAAAGAGATTGCTTACTTTTAGCGATAAATAGTGCAATTTACCAAACCTTAGATAAAATTCATCTACATAAACCAAAAACCGCTGGCAACTATTTTAAAATGAAATTTACCAAGTGTACCAACAGTACTGGCCTGAAAAACATTATAATAGTGATCAACACCTGAAGAAGAAACTCTTGTAGTGCACTTGCACTAACAACTCTCTTACAAAGGGATTCTAGTTTTGTGAACGCGAACGTGATGTCAACATCTAACTTGTATGCGCTAAGGCTCCTATAACAGTGACATCTGCACTTTATATTCCTCTAATTTTCCAAAGTTTGTTTGGAGCTCTCGGAGTTTGCGGTTATTGTTTTTCACTGTGCAAAAATTATGCAAATTTAGCTTCGTGGTCAATTGGTAAGGTATATAGATAATGTGATGTTTATCAACAAACTAGTTTGTTGCGTGTCTACACAACTCAACGTAGCCAAAACTTCGAGTTAATTGCTCGTAGTTTCTCTAAATTGCTAGTAATTTTCACGTGTTTTAATACATCATATTATGTGTATGAAATAATCCGTTATGAATTACTAATTATTCGTGAATTGTTACTTTTTGCCTGCATCAAGTTGAGAAGTTAGTCTTTACTTCGGTGTGTAACATGACATGCACGTTATTTGTAAGGCGAAGCGAAAGGTTGTATCGTCAGATTTGGTCGTATCCTTCCTGGTCACTAATCAAGACCTGCGTTGAAGAGATAAATTCATGATTTCGACATGTGTCAGGTGGAATTAAAGTTTGCTGAGTGAATGTTCGCCGTTTTGATAAGATACTTTGAATTATAATTTTAAAAAAATGCTCTTCGCATAGTTCTTGAGGTATGACTATTGATAAAATCGTGTAAGTCCTGAAAAATTCAGCATAGCAGCGCCATCTATACTGGAAGATTTACACTAAAACCTAATCAGCAACAACTTATGTGAACGTCTAACGGAATCTGAAGTTTGATGTAAATCCGTGCAATAGTTCTTAAGATAGAGATATCGCGAAATTTGTAAAAAATGCAGCATAACAGCGCCACTTGTAGGGCGAATTACACCAAAAACTAATCAGCACCAATTTATATCAAGGTCTAACAGAATCCAAAGTTTTATTAAATTCCGTGAATTAGTTCTTGAGATAGAGCGCTCACAAAATTTTGTCACAGACAGACAGACAGACAGACTCACAGACAGATATTTTCTAAAAACAGTCAAATCGTGTTCAGGACCTTCTAAAACATATAAATCCGTCGAAAATTGAAAGTCGAAATTTTTGATGAATCCAATACTTTCTTCTTCTAAAGATAGAAGAAAGTTAAAAAATCAATATTGAGGTAATGTATTGAAGTATCAGCTGCTGGAACATTGCAATTTTGTGCGGATTAAACTTCCACCATATTCTCCGGAAAATCTTATCCATTGTTAAAAAAGAATGGACAATAAAAGCGTTCAAACAGAGCATAAAACAATTTGTTAAATTTAATAAAAACCGGTATTGCAAAATTATTCAGAAACAGAGCTTATTTAAGGATTAAGCTCATATTCTTAAATTATTTGAAATATTAATAGAGGAGTAATCTGATAATTTAGTTTAAAACAGAAAACAGACAAAAACATATTTTACACTTTTAAACTATACAATTTTTTTTTTTTTTACTTTTTAAAATGTTAAAATGTTTATTGAAAAACTTCATCAAAATATCCGGTTTTATTTTTTAAATTATCAACAAGAAAAAATGTCTTCATTGAAGTTTTTTTCGTTAATTAAACTCTTAAATCTTACAAGTTTAAGGAGTTGAAGCATAAAACTTTCTCGTCAAACACTTATTGTTTTCATTATTTTATTTTTAGTAATTTTACTTTTAGAAATGGCTACACTGAAAAAAAGGGATAAAAACTTATTTACATTTAAATTAGTTTTTCTTTTCTTTTATTAAGACACTCTTGTTAGAAAATAAAGTAATTTATTTTTAAGAAAGTAACAAAGCAGTATATTTTTAAATTTTTCATTTTTAAATTAAAAGTATTCTTATTTTTTTTTTAAACTAATCATTGAACTTGCCATAATGTTTACAGTGTACAATGGAAGGCTAAATTTAATATCTTTTTAAAGGTTTTAAAGACATCGTTAATTTGACCCGTGAATTTTTCAGCGGTTTTACAGAAAATTTAGTGTAAAATAAAATGAAAAAAGAATTTTTTTTTCACGTTTACTTTCTACTCAAACATTTACATAGAATAGATAAACACTAAATTGCAATTTCAAAAAAAAAAAATGAAATTACTATATTCTCTAAAATGATTTTCACTAAAACTAATTTTAATTTAGAATAGTATTTAGAGTATTATTAAAGCATCAATGGCTCAATTTATTTTCATTCCAATGTTTATTTTGTTTTTGTTTTTATATCAGATACTTTATTTACATAGCAGACAACAAGTATACCTTTAATGCAAAAGTTAGAAATTGATATTTTTATGTAACTGAATATATTTACAATGATATATTGATTTTTTCCTTTTTTAAATATTTTTTGCGAAAGTATATACTAATGTCATATTTTAAATTTAATAAATGTAACTTTTTGGTCATGTACTTTTTCTTTTATGAATCCGGTTTTAAATTGTTTTGAAAAGATACAGACTTCATCGAATTGTTTTCAACAATTAATAAACATAATAAATAAGGACTTTACGTTGTATACTCACATATGCAAGTAAAATAATAACTTGCCAACCAACGTAAACTTTATTACGAGATTTTAAACAGAGATGTTAAAATTAAAATCACAAAAATAAAATTTATTCTCGACGTTTCGGTTTATCTTTAAAACCATCATCAGGAGTTCATTTTCTTAAATACAAAATGGCAAAATTCTTTTTACATGTGACATTATCGAAACTATTTTCAAACTGAATGGAATCAACAACCAACATGGATGTTTGGATCAGTATTTTGAAAGAACTTTGATTTTTCTGCTTAATATTTCCAGCAGTGTTGTTTTAATTTATTTTTGCATAGTAGATGGCGCCACTGAGTTTATTTTAATCGATTTTTATAAAAATTTCCGTTGATTCGTTGGTTGTTGATTCCATTCAGTTTGAAAATAGCTTCGATAATGTAACCTGTAAAAAAAATTCCGTTTTGTATTAAAGAAAATTAACTCCTGATAATGGTTTTAAAGATAAACCGAAACGTAGAGGATGATTTTTATTTTTGTGATTTTAATATTTACATCTCTGTTTAAAAACTTGTAATAAAGTGTACGTTATATTATTCAATGGTTGGAGTATCATAGTTGAGATTTTTTCCAACAGAGCGAAAAATGCCGGGACCAGGACCTGGTTACTTTGGCTTGCCGGACCTACGCTCTTCCTACTGAGCTATCCCAACGATATCCTGGCTGGCATATTTCACTCTTATTTGTTGGACAAGGCTGTGAGCTGCGGCGTTAATTTCATGTATCCGAGCTATAAATATATCATTTTACATGAAAATGTGATATAACACGGAAACTCCTGTTTACCATGTAATTAGGTTATAATGAACAGAGGAAAGTATTTTCAACTCGGTAAATTATATTCATTGGTTGAAGTATCATAGTATAGATTTTTCCCAACAGAGCGAAAAATGCCGGGGGCCAGGGGCATTTTTCGCTCTGTTGGAAAAAAAAATCTCAACTATGATACTCCAACCATTGAATATAATTTATCTAGTTGAAAATACTTTCCTTTGTTCATTATGAAAGTATACGTTGGTTATCAACTTATTGTTTAGTTTCCATAATTAATAAACATTTTAACAGACTATAGAAACTTGGTACAAGTGAGCCTAGAAAATATTTCTGGTATATTGACACATTCGGTCTATTTCGTCAGCTGCGAAACAATAAACTTTTGTGATTAAAGTTACTTTGACAAATATAATAAAGCACGGGGAATTTGTTCATAAAAAAGATTCTTATCTAAATCAGAAAAAACTTGTTTCGTTCTATGAAATGTCATGAAATGCCTGTGAATTGAAATGCACTTTTGAAAACAACTGTACATTTCCTGATAACTGCGGGCAAAGTTTTTTTTTTTTTTTTTTTTTTTTTTTGGGGGGGGGGGGGGTCGCATGGAGAACCCTTCGTGACATGAATTTGAATAGAAAATAACTTTCCTTTTAAGGTTCGTTTCAGGCGCGTTAACAGAAAGGAGTCTGCTGGAGCAAGATTATGTGAGTAGGGTGGATGCCCAAGGTCTACAACTCCTCTAAAGATCATAAATTGAATAACGACGAAGGCTGAGTGTATCAAGGAAAATTGAAAGCCATGTAACGAATGTTCTATATGCAATATTGAAAGAGTAATTTGCCCGCAGTTTTTATGAACTGTACAGTCGTCATCAAAAGAGCATTGCAAACGAGAGGTATTTCTTTGAAGGAATATGAAGTATTTTTTTTAATTACGGCAAGAACCTTTTGATTATGAACGCATTCATCGAACTTTAATTTTCATGCCTCGTATTTAGTTATGGTTATTCTGGCATGCAGCTTCTGCAGCACCAAAGTTGTTTTAACCAAGGTGAAATTTTTAGCATGTACGAAAAAAGAGCGACGTACCCGAAATCTCGATATAAGCAAAGATATTTAAAAGATGATAACCTACAAATGAATGTCTGCTATTTGTAAACAAAACATTGTTTTCTTGGTCGTATTCACCATTTACCCCAACCTAGAAAACCTCGGTCGAACGCTCAAATGAAATTCACGATTAACCTGATTTGATTGATCGGGGCTGAAATCCAATCAGATTTTTGATGAATACCATTTGAGCATTCGACCGAGGTTTTATTAGGTTGCGGTAGACGATGAATACGAGTCTTTAGAGCGTGGAACCGACTGATTAAGATGATTTAGTTTGTTTAGTTGAGATTTTTTTTTTTATATAATGTAAAACTTGACTGTTTCTCGTATATAAACACGTGTGGCAAGAGAAATTGTTGGATTCGATGACCAATTTCTGTTATTCGATATTTGAGCGAAAATTGTGAGGATGAATTGCTGTCTTTTATAGGTGAATCTTTTTGAGTAAAGAAGTACAGTAATCCCTTAACATTCGTGAGGGTTAATTTCCAAGAAAACCTCGCGAATGTTGAGTTCATCTTTCTACACTACAGAAGGAGTAACGTTCTGTGAAATTTTAATTAGAGTAGCACAGCATTTAAAAAACAAAAGAAATATGTATTAACAATATACGTTATGCCTAACATATATGTAAAAGTTAAATATACGCACATATTTATAAACGTGAAATATATTTATGAAAGATTATTCAAATTAACAGACTAGAGAAATAATTACAGCTAAAAAAACATTTGTTTTTGTTCGCAAGGCGATGATAATGTATTAGTGGGTCAGTATGCGATGCAATATTAAAATATGATATTTAAATATACAGCTAAATGTTTCGGCAATACTTTCATTTATTTCCCATCTAAGAGCAGTTTCAGCTCCATCTCTACGAACATATTAAATTAATAGATTAATGATGCCGTTACCTTATTAATACCAACATAGCAATAAATATTCTGCTGTTGTTATTATTTTATTTTCCTACAATACTCGCTCATTTTTCAGTTAACAAATGAAAATTGATTTGTAAATAGATATTGAGGAAACACAGGAGAAATAATCTTTAACCACAATAAAGTCTGAAAAAGAAAGATATAATAAAACAAGTGGGTAAGTGTGATCGAAGATCGCTCAAAGGGTTTCGTTTAATATTCCTTTCAAAACACTTTATCCTTTCTTTAATAAATTCAAACAAATTTCATTTAGCAACAACAACAAAAAAAAGCCATGTTTTTTATAAAGTAAAAATTTACCGGTCTATTTTTTCCCTTTTTCGAATATCTAAACCAGCCGGATAGCGGTCCAAGCCCGCTATTATATTCTGTCATAATAATATCCGCCATACGGACTAAATACAATATTAAAAAAAATAATTTCAAAATTAAACAAATTGTACACCTTAAAAATATTAAAATATACGAATATTTCCATAATAGGATTTTTATCACTATTCAATATGTTTCTCAAACTCATATATTTACTATTCTCTATTATTTATATTGATACTCGCTTTGTATTATTCTCAAAAATTTGAAAAATTAGTTAAACTTCCTATATGACGTCATATTTTCTTTTTAATTCTCTAATGACGTGATATTAATCTGCTTTGTCCACTTACACATACTCATACTCCTTGTATTATTGAGAAATCTTAGACATTTTCCGTTTTATTACGACTATGACGTCAATCAATTTTATTTCATATTTATCTTTTTTTCAATTGGTGAAACTTTTTATTTCATTTTCATTTTTCACGTGAAAATCGTCTGATAGAAAATTAATTATTGTAGAAAGAATTTCATTGTGGATTTTAAATCTTTGGCATCTGCTATAACGAAAAATGTTTCAATTTAATAAGAAAAGGCTGTTAGAATTTTGGTTTTTTATCTCTATTTATTAAAATAATACGAATTTTTCAAATTTTAATATTTTGAGCTCTTCACAGCAGCTATTCAGATTTATACAGTAAGTTTCAACTCTGTAAGTTACATACTTTTTGAGAATGGTTCTGTGACGGACAGACAACGGAGCGGCGTAATAGGGTTTCGTGAGATGAACGAAACCCTAAAAATCGTGAATGATCAAGTCAAATTCTCGCGAATGTTAAGTTTTTCCGCATTTTCATGTTCGCGAATAACTTGAGAATGTTAAAACCACGAATGTTAAGGGAATGTTAAGTTACTGTATTGAATTTGAGCTCGATCGTAGTTTAGCAGAGGAGCTATCTCCCAATCGCGCTGTCGGCCTAATCGTTCGGAATTTTCGTGGTTTACTTCGAGCCGTGGATTTATCCATGCGTAAATACGGGTTAGGTTCCCTTAGAAAGACCCCACGAAGGGCACTCTCCCCGGGCCTATATCCCAAGTGTAGATAATTGGCCGTCAATAATCAACCCAACTCAACTCAGAGGAGCTATCCGTTTACTACCTGTGTTACTAGCCAGCACCACACGAACTATGCTAAGCATCCGGTGCAAAACATTTTATTATTATTATTTTTTATCGGTCGCCAGTGTATTCATAATGATAACTTAAGGCAAAGATGAAACGTCTATGAAATTAACGCCTTTTGGCGGAATATCACCCTTGTAGCAGTTCTGCTCTACCACATTTCCTTTACAAACCGAACCCCTCTGGGGCGAGTTGCACGTACCAGTAGGGGGCATAGGTCCTTATTTTTAAATACGTACCACTATTTCTAAATAACAAACTTTACCTTAGCTAATCATAAAATTTCTTCGATTAAATACGGATTAGATTATTTTTTGGAAGAAGTGGTACTAAAATATAAAAAGGCATGTTCAAGATGATTGTCTCGAAGGAGCTAATAAATTAGTTTATAGTGATTATCTGCCGACTCTTAAAAAAAATTCTCATTCAACGTCACATAGTGTAAAAATTAGTTTAAATTTTTCTTCTTTCTTTTTTTTTTTTCTTTTTACGTTAAAACTTTTTTGTCATTTTTCACAAAAATGTGTCTATATTCTGCTAGAAATATTATAAAAAAAAGAGTGTAACAGAAATAAAATGCAAACATAACTGCATGATACAAAAATATGGTTCTTACCATGGCCGTATCTTGTGAGTGGTGTTAACATTAAGGAATAGGTAAAAAGTTTTAGATTTTCTCCTTTGGGTGGGGGTGGAGGTTGCCATGACAACTGAACAGAACTGGAGGTTACTTTTTCTACTAGGACTTCTAATGGGGCTGACAGATCTGAAAATATAAATCGCGTCGATAAATATTACAGATTAGAGATACATTTCAGTATAACATGTACAAAAAATAATAATAAATAAATAAATAACAAGTGCAATGAAAACAAGTATTCGGCAAACTCCTGGCAGTTTTCAAAGATATGTAGTCAACTTTTTAATTTATGCACGGAAATTTCCCCTGAAGTATTAAAATTTCATATTCAAATTAAAGTAACATCTTTATAAAATATAAGAAATATAAATAGATTATAATATTATATTGTAATTATTCTTTATTTCATTTGATATCTCTCCTTCTCTCTCTCTCTCTCTCTCTCTCTCTCTCTCTCTCTCTCTCTCTCTATATATATATATATATATATATATATATATATATATATATATATATATATATATATAGTCGTCCCCACTTAATCGGGTAACGGATAATTGAATACCCCGCTTATACGAATAAAATTCGCTAGAACCAAAATCAGTCTTATAGGAATAATGTCAAATTTCCCCACTTTATCAAATATTTTTTACTTGCCGACCCCGGTTATTCGAATAAAGTCTGAACAATCTTTCTTACTGAAAATGCGTACTTTACGGAAAAATACTAGATTTCCCTTTCTAAAAATAAAATTATTGTTTTCCTACAAAAATACGTGTTCATTTTTCCCTCTACGGCATACTTTGGATAAAGGCATGGTGGTCCCCCTTTCTTTTTCTGGAACTGGAAATGGTCAGTTCTCTTCTGACACTAAGCTGTTGCAATATATTTCTGAGAACTGATTAGATAAGAGGTGGCTTACCCGAACAGGTTTAGTTCGAACTTCATGTCTGTGGTTCTGTGAACATATGCTTACATTCTGGAACGTATTCTTTCTCTAATAATAGACTAGTAAGTACGATGAATACAAAACGAAAGGATTTGAGTTTATGCGATAAAATAAAAGTGTTAGATTCACTAAAAAATAAAAAAACACAAATTGAAATTGCAAAAGAACTTCAAATTTCTCAAACGCAAGTTTCTAATATTAAAAGAAATGCTGAAAAGATTGAAGAAGAGTGGAGGAGAAATGGAAATTTAGACAGAAAGAGAAAACGTAAATCAAATTTTGACAGTGTTGATCAGGCTGTACTGGAGTGGTTTTCCAGTAAAAGAGCAAAAGGTGCAATGATCAATGGGCCTATGATCATGGAAAAAGCTGAGTCAATAGCGAAGACTGTTGAAAACGGTGAAAATTTCTGTGCATCCAAAGGTTGGCTTTATAGGTGGCAACAAAGGAATAATTTAACTTTTAAAACTGGACATGGTGAAGCAGGATCAGTTGATGCTTCATGCATTGACACCTGGTGTAAAGGAACTCTGGAGCCTATCCTTGAAAAATACAGTCCAGATGACATCTTTAATTGCGACGAGATTGCACTCTTTTATCGAGCTTTACCGACAGGCACTTTAGCTGAGAAAAAAGAAAAGGTTGCTGGATTAAAAAAGAACAACGATCGGGTCACTTTATTATTGTGCGTAAATCAAACCGGAACAGAAAAACTTCAGCCTCTAATGATAGGGAAAAGTAAAGGTCCAAGTTGTCTAAAGAACGTCAAAAATTATCCCGTGAACTATACTCATTCTCGAAACGCATGGATGACAGGACAAATTTTTTAAAACTGGCTGATGAAACTAGATATGGATTTCAAAAAACGAAACAGAAAAATTGTGTTATTTTTGGATAATGTAAGCAGTCATAAAATCGATGACAGTTCTGCACGCCTCACTAATATTAAACTACAATTTCTGCCTCCCAATACAACATGCAAAATTCAGCCCTTAGATCAAGGCATAATTAGATCATTCAAAGCCCTTTACCGAAGACAAATAATAAAAGATCTTTTGCATCATTTGGATGATATCGAATCCTTTGCTGGCATTCATAAGAAAATAAACCTTTTAACAGCCATGCACTTTTCTAAAACAGCATGGGACTGTGTGCCTGTAAAAGTCATTGAAAATTGCTTCAGAAAAGCGAAATTTGTGAAATTGGAAAATTTTGAAAGTGAAATACAATATGATGAAACCATAATTTATGATTTTGAGGACAGTAGAATTCAGGATTTCGAGGAATTCGAGACAGGAGATTTCGGACAGATAAAATTTACTCAGACGGAACTTGTGCAATTTATTGAATTGGATGAAAATGAGACGACAGAAGACGATGAAGTAATGACCATATCTTTCTCGCAGGAAAAAGATAATGAGAGTGATGATGAGACAATCGAGCCACCACCTTCTCTGAAAGAAGTAAATACATCTTATGCTATAATTCGCCGACACTTTGAGGCTTGTGGAGGTGACTATAATATACTTTATAAATTAGAAAAAGAAATACAGAAATGTTCGACTTCCGTGAAAAAGCAGTCAACTATCACAGCTTTCTTTCAGCCAAAGTAATATGTACATAAATGTAATTTTTTTTTGGAATATTAAAAATCCATAGGTATGTAATAATATTTGTCTTTTATGCTATCTATTTTTGTCTTTTTTTATTTTTAATGTTATTTCCTTCTTATTTTGTTACATATATGTGTTATTCTACCATAGCACAATAGATTAATGTGATGTATATGTTTCCCCGGATATTCGAATACCCCGCTTAATCGAATACAACTTGTCGGAACCGTCAATATTCGTTTAAACGGGGACGACTTATATATATACAACAAATTAAAATATGAAAAATGAAAACCATGAATGAATAACAACTTAAAAAACCAACTGAAGACTGGCGGCATGCTTAACGACATGCACTGCGATGTGCATAACGCCCCCCCCCCCCCCCCACCACCACCACACCTGTCAAGACCAAATGGATGAAAATCACCAGACAAGCTAGAAACTAACTGATCAAATCCATAAATGTCCTCACTGCAAAACTATGTCTCTGATATCTATAGATATACCATTTGAATCGAATACATTCTTGAACTTATTTCGATAGCTTTTCTCCTTGATGAAATCAGGAGTTAATGCGTTTAAAAACTGCATAGGGTAGTTCTGTCTTTTAGCGTTACTGTAAAAAAGAAAAATTTGTTATATATATATATATCTGTGTGTGTGTGTATAACTGTTACAAGACAACACAAAAACATCATACACAAATGGGGGAATAAAAATCATAAATGTAAATATGGATACACACACAGGTATGTGTATATATATATATATTATAATTTTCCTACCAGGTATTCCTCAGGGTTGGAAGCAAAGGGTTAAGAAAAATAGATAAAAGTTCATTACACATTTTGTAATTACGTTTGAGAACATTAAAACGAGTTTTATTTATCTTTACACGTCCAAATACAAATAAACATTTTCCATTAAACTCCTGACTGGTTTTCAGAAATGCCTCAAGAATGTACATTAAGCACTTCATCTTTTTACATCAGCGAACACCTTACGCTGAAGTTGATTTCATTATTCAAGCATCAGGTTCAACCGTCTGTCATTTTACATTACCTTCATTCTACAGAGGGAAAGGAGAGCTGACAGACAGGTTTCATCTACCCCACCCCTTTTACGTTCCTGTTTTAAAATCATGAGTCATACCCCTAGCTTCATCGCTTAATTTTCATTTAAGATCCAGTCGATGAGAACGAGCTCTGAGTCATCCCCATAAGCCGGACGACTCTTTTACGATCCATAACTTCTTTTCTTTTTTCCTTACAAGGGACAAGTCAATGATATGAGGAGAGTTTGTTCCAGGTAGGATCCCCAGAGAAACTTTGTAGGTTAGGAAGCACAGATATTACTTCTTTGATTTATGAGTTACAAGAGATTACATGACAGCAAACAGAAGCAATTACTGTGTTTATACACGAAGTGTGGCATTTCTCCAAATGTTTCTCGTTTTCTTTCTTTTATTATTTTTTTTTCGGTTTCGAGGTGTAAAAAGATGAACAAAAAAATGCTACAAAATTAAATTAAAGGAAATAAAAAGCGATAACATCACGAAAGTTTATGGTTAGAATTTTTTCAAGATTTAAATAAAGCTTTATCTAATTAACATGAATTTTGAAATTACTTAAAATTTTTCCATTCATTTTAAATCTGGTTTCTGCACACCTGCACACCCGCATACATGCATTTTGTGCATTATAAGTTATTTTCTATAAAAAGGTGCCTAAGTTTAGTGTCATTGAATCTCAACGAACGATTTGTGTTCCTTTTTTCCCTTTCCCATTTTTATTTTATTTTATTTACTTTACACTAACGTACACGCTTTTGCATAAAAAATATTGTATAAGATTTGCTTTACTAAGAATGTAAAGTGTAAAACTGTTGCAGGAACCACACTGTATATTTTTGGTAATAAAAAACCATAATAAAGATTTAAACTCGAATGCATGCGGATCACCCTGTATTTAAAAAAATGAACTTTTTATAGGTTTATGAAACACTCTGCATCGACATTAAGTTTACATATTCTACCTATATAAATCACCCTGCATCTATGTTGCATTTCTTTAGATTTACATAGTGCGCAAGATATAACTATGCATCTCCATCTTTCATGTTTCGTATTAATTTTGAAAAAGAGGCCATGATTTAACGCCCTTTTCTTTTTCAGATAAAAGTATTAAATGCTAATAGCAATCATGCCGAAATAATGCTAAGCGAGATCAACAAAAATTTCTCGACATCATGCAGGGCGAACTGCTAAAGAAATTGCAGACTTCAATAACATCTTTTTACGTACAGATTCCAACCTGAAAAAGATGTAAAACGCCTATCCCAATGCCGACACTGTAGTGATTAATTAAGATAACATATAAGAGCATAAAAAAATAATAAAAAATGCAGTAATTGAATTTTTCCGCGGATGGTTACAGAGAGCTATATTTTTTAACTGTGATTATTTTCAAAATGTTTATGTTATGAAAGGTTGTGTGTAAGTTCTCTCTAATAAAATGTATGTACTCTTGTGAAACCTAGTAGTTATATATATATATAACTATAGCTGCTAGTTATATATATATATATACTATAGCTGCCGTGCAAGCAGTAATACGCTACCGCGCATGCGCGGTAGCGTATTACTGCTTGCACGGCAGCGTATTACTGCTTATTTTACTGTTTAATACTGTTAATTTTACGGTATAATACTGGCAACTGGGTGCCAGTTTTATACTGCAAAATCAACAATTATTTTTTGCAGTGTACATTCGACTATCTCAACATACATTATTAATCTACGTGTATTATAGCCACATCAGAACAGAGAAAGCGTACGTAAAGATAGCACATGTACACTAATTCTACGACCCTTGAGTACATCACACTTTTTAGGCACATTTGTAGTTATATAAATACATAGTCACCCATAGTCGTCGTCTGGTCCGTCCGTCTGTCCGCATATAACAGCGCAAAAACTACCCAACCGTATGGTTTGAAATTTAATATACATCATCGTTGCAGAATTTTGTCGAGTCATTTCCAATTTTATGAAAATCAGATCAAAACTTAAAAAGATATTAATAAAAGATTTCTTCATTCTATTAAATCCTATCGTACGTAATCTATATAGTAAAAGCGCAAATCATGTGACTGAGGAAAAGAAATATGGGCTAACCGCATCTTTTTCCATATGCCAAGCGGCCATTTTTATTCAAAATTATATTTTCGAATAAAATTGCATAAAAGTTACATTTTTAGAAAGATCGTTAAAAAAATTGTCTGCTTGAGAAATGAGTTACATTACAAATGTATAAATTCTGAGATAAATTCAGTGAAAATTAGGTTAACAGTCGAATATCTCAATCCATTAAAGTAAATAAACAAAATATCCATTCATCGTGAGTCATAGAAATATTAAACCATGGAGTTAATCATTCGCAAAGCAAGATCTCCATGGGGAATTGTACAGCGCTGCCTGGTGTCGAAAAAAAACTTCACGTCTGTAAACATGGCACAAGTAATAAAATAATAATAAAAAAACTTCCTTATTTCGCTCATAGCAGATAATATAATTTATTTCACTGAAATAATAACGTGGATTTTTTTACATTGTAAAATTAGTTATATCACAAAACGAATCATTTGTCACGTTCCAACTTTTATCTTGCTGCTACGGTGACATCCGGATCAAAATCTTACACATTTTTCTCATTGTGAATCGTACAAAAAGGGGCGTTTATTGAAGTTTACAGTTTGCTTAGGTGTTAGTGCACTGTCCAGAAATTACGGCTGATATTTCTTCAGGATCGGCATTTCTTCATTTCTATCAGAATTTGACGCTTATATTTGGAAAATAATGTTAAATAATAACCTTAGAAACATAGTTTTTCAAAAATAAGGAAAAATATACATGAAATAAAGAGACGCAAAGTTATTGTCAATTTATCACGCGCACACTGCACGAGGATGGAGACATCTTTTCTATTTCCGGTGTATAAAAAATAACATTACCATGCGCTAATAATGTTTTTAATATATCACATAAAATAAAATGTATGTTAGAAAATAAAATACAGATATTTCAACAGATGAATTATTACATAAAACAAAATCCATATAAATTTAAATTTCGATACAGCAGCATTCGTCTTCATTTAACTACGCTTTCAAAACTAAATATTTACTTAAAAGGTTCTTTTCATTTTATCACAATCCATAAACTAATTAAATTCCTTTATTATATTTGACAGGAAAATGTATAATTTTTACAAATAATTTAACAATATCTGAGGAAATATATTCTAACTTCAGATGTATTAATTTTTTTAAAACAATATTTGCTAACAAAGAGAAACTTTAATAAGCAAATATAATATTTCATTAAAATTCTTTTCTTACGAAAACATAACAATTAATGATGTCAAAAAAAAAAAACTTAAAATAAAAAATATGCATCGTTTTTTTTGTTTGTTTTTTTGACTCAGACAAATATGATTTTTTAGAGAAAGAATTCAAAACAAAAATCTATAAAATATGAAAGACAAAAAAAAAAAAAAAAACAATTTATAAATGTTAAAAAAAAATGCATGCATTTCAAAAGCTTAAAAAATATATTTTAAAAAAAAAACTAATCAGCAAGATATTAATGAGATACCCCCATCATAATTGTTATAATAGATTATATCGTGAGCACATTAAATAAAGAAATTATTGAAGCAGATTAATTAAAGTGCGCTTTTTCAAAAATTATAATATTAATTTTGAAATGAGGTGAAATTAGTTTTTATCAAGATAATTTATTTAGAAAAATATTTACTTTATTAATACATTTATCAATTTAAAGATTAAATATTATTCAAAAGATATGCATTTTAATTATTCGTCGTTATTGATTATTTTATTATCTTGTCATAATATTTTACGTTTATCCTAAAAGTAAGAAAAAAAATTCTCATAAACAGAAGTTATGTAAAAATATAAAATATCAAGATTTGTTTTAACTAAAAAATAAGCTAATTTCAATATTTGTGAAATAGTAAAACATTATTAAAATAAACCGAATTTTCCTCTTAGATCGTAATGTAACGGAATTCTTTTGAGTGTCCATGTAAAGGAAATACAAGTACTACACACTTCACTTTTAATACCAAACATGTCATATATAGTAAACCACAATAACATACATCAATTGCATGACAATCCGAGTATATTTACACGAGTTAGAACACGGACAAACAGACAGCAGACAGATAGGCAAACCGAATTCATAAGCACTTTTCAACTATGTTGGAAAGTGTTAAAAACCTTAGCTATCTTATGCAAAGAAAAAAAAAATTAAAATATTCGATTGTAAACGAGAAATTTGAAAGGTAAAATGTACACTATTCACGCGACGATACTCGCAAACTAATGTTAAACCTATAAAAGTGGTTTTTTTTTTTCAAATTTTTTGCTTGCATTTAAGATTTTGATTTTTTTTTTTTGCTTAGGACAGCTGAAGTTGATGTCTAACGAGATTAGTTTTTACTTTTTCGGTTTTGGTTGCCGATTGTTTTCTTAAAAGTTGCTTTTACTTTCGAAACCAGTTCGAAACCAGTCTCTTAAGAGCCTACATTAGTTATGCGAAGATATTCGCAAGCTAATATTAAACTTATGGAAACGTTCTTTTCAAATTTCTAGCTTCCATTTTTCCCCCTTAGGTTACCCGAGGTCAATCTCTAATGTTGTTAGTTTGTACTTTTTCGATTTTGATTGCAGTTTTTTTTTTTTTTTTTTAATGAGGTTACTTTCACTTTTGGAACTAGTGTAGGCTTGTAAAGTGTGAAGTTGGAATTTCCTTACTCTGATTCTTACATCGATTTCTTAAGTCGATAGATGTCACTCATGCGAGACGTCGCGAATGACGCGACGTATAAAAATGGATTAAAGTTCACTCGATTTTTAGCTTTTATTCTGTTAGCTGTTGAAACGCCAAAATATGATTTGGGTTTCTCGAATTAATTTTGATTTTCTTCTTTCATATCTTTAATAGCAAGTATAATTTTTTCTTCATTCAGAATATTGTTATTGGTTTACCTTGGTTCCTAAAATAACGAAGAAGTAAACAATTTGAAAAACATCACATTAAATATAATTTTAAATGTGTTTATTTATTTTTTCATATAGTATTGTATTCACTTAAAAAAAGTAAAATGTCGCCGTTTACATCAACATATTGTCATTACACATTTAATATCAGAAATGTTTTGCATCATTATATTTATTAAAATAAACAAGTCGGTTTCTTTGTATAAATATTTAACTATTCAACATAAGTTGTTTTTTTATTTCCTCTTGAAATAATGCCGCAAAAAACATTTTTCCTTAAATGTATTCCTTAACTAAACCTATTGTTTAAGGTAGAAAAAAGTAAATAAGCAAAAGAGAAAAAGAAATAAATCTGCACATAGAATATTTGAATATTTAACTAAGACTTGCGGCTTAAAACTGCTTAATTCATGAATTATGCATTGATGTTCTCAAAAGTGAGAATTTTTCCTAAATAACCAAGAATTACGAAATTTATGTATTCTGCTTCTTATAGAAAAAGTGAAATGATGGTTTACTGTATTTAAATTAAGCTAAAGTTTAGTTACTTTTTTTTTCCCCAAAAGTCTCCTAGAAAGAAGAAAAAAATCTAGAATTTGTAATAAAAAAAAATGCAAATATTTTCAAAATTCACGAATGTTTCAGAGTTTCAAAATAACGGCGCGGCGTGCTACTCCGAAGAAAATTAACAACTCTTGCAAAACAAAAAATGAAATTGACGCGTTTTATAGCAAAAGGAAATATTAAGTTTAAAATATATTTGACATGGGAATACGCGAGAGAGTAAAAAATATTTTTTTGGGACAGAAAGTATAAGAATTGTTCAAATGGTAGCTGACGTAACACATTAGTTTTAAAGAGTCAGGTATCTTTAAACAGGTGAACATCGTACTTTCTACAGGTGAACAGGTAGCTGACGTAACACATTAGTTTTAAAGAGTCAGGTATCTTTAAACAGGTGAACATCGTACTTTCTACAGGTGAACATCGTACAACATAAGAATTGTACAAATGGTAGCTGACGTAACACATTAGTTTTAAAGAGTCAGGTATCTTTAAACTAACTACAACAACAACAAGATTAATTCACTCACATTAAAGTTTATTCGTGTTTTCTATTTTAACCCTTTTTATCCTGATGGTACTTATAAGTACCACTTTAACCCCTTCGCGACGAGCGTCCTTTACAGAATTTTTAATCTTTTGCCACCGGTTTTTCAAATGAGAAATTTTCACTTAATTGAATCGCAAAATTAGATAAGGAAAACTTTACAAATAATAATAATAATAATAATAATAATAATAATAAATAACTGGTGGGAATAATCGGGGATTCTGAGCATCTTACGCGTCACGTATTCATGTCGCTCGTCCCCAAGGGGTTAATAAAACACCTGTATATTCGTAATATGACCGTTTTTCCTAACGGTATTCATAATGGCACAAAGAGTGTATTTCTGACAGCAGGCAGGAGATGACAAATTCAAGCACATATCCTCTTTCTTTGCATTGTAGGGATGTTTGCATTTGCCACGCTACATTCGAAATCCATTTTGAAATAGAATTGACATGCATGTTGTCCTTCATTTGAGTAATTTTAGTGGTTTATTACCGGTTATTTAGTACTATTATTTTCTATTGTTTTCTATACTCTACAGGTGAACATTTCCTATATTTTATTTGAAGTTTAATATTTGAAATTTACTATTTTATTTTATATCATAAGGTAAACAAATTTATGGTAGTTACAGTTGCATAATTAACCACTAAAACACTATAAAAATTATTTTCCTCCTTCCTATGTTTATTCTGCACCAAAACTTATCCAATGATGCAAAAATACAATTAAGAAGTAGCTGGAAAATTAATTCAGGATGTAAAGGGTTAAACAAAATGTTGGTAATATATCAAAAGATTAATATCCGGAATTAATTTCTATGACAGTTTATTTACATCGTTTAAAACTCATCTCGATAAAAAGTAATTATCTAGAATTTCAAACAGGAAATGAAATTGCCTGATGCAATATGAAGAGGTTTTTACAACTCGTGATCTGAACAAGGAAGTGAAAGACTAAAATACGTATTAGTGACGTAAATTGACTTTACGTCATTACCATCCAATGAAAGAACTTAAAAATGATGTCACTTGATAAGGACTAAGACTGTTGCATCTCTGCTTTATTGAAATAATGTTTAAAACTAAATTTTATGTAACTATTAAATGTAAGCTATGTAAATTAAATAATTTAACAGTATAATGTATTATGTTTTATTAATTAACAATCTTTTAATATTTCAAATTCACATAGTGAATAACACAGGATTAAAATAAAAATGCTCACAACGAAAAATGGATAAATCAATATTTACAACAAAGTGTACGAACCCAATAAGGATATCTATCATCTCATAGGACTATCTGGAGAACCTGGCCTAGCGGTACAATGAGGACGATTGCTGGAAAATGGAGGTAAGCAAATATCTTACCTATCTTTTGTTCCGAAAGTTGAATTGATTATTTATATTGCTTTAGAAAGCGCAAAATTACTGACTACCGCGAAAATAACACCAACAAAGATTCTGAGACGTGAAAAATTCTAAAGTATATAAAAGGTAAAAATAAAAATAAAAATAGTGTCCTAGAATCCTCGAATACTTAAAAGAAATTAATTAATTTTAGATATATTCTAAATTAGAAAAATGGCAATCTTCAAAGAAGGAAGTATAATTGAAAAATTAAATTCCAGTAATTATGCAAACTGGAAATTCAAGGTGGAGATGCTCTTGATAAGAGAAGAGCTCTTTGAAGTTGTCACAGACGACCCACCTACTCCAATAACCACGGAATGGTCGAAGAAAGATAAAAAGGCAAGAGCGCTTATTAATTTAAGTATTGAGGATAACCAAATCATCCATATTAAGCATTTACAGAATGCACGGGACACATGGAACACGCTAAAAAACATCCATGAGAGATCAAATCTCTCAAGTAAACTCTTTCTCCTCAGGAGACTTTACGGAACGAAATTATCAGAAGGAGGCAACATGATAACTCATATAACAAAGATATTAGAAATTATTGATAAGTTATCAGCCATAGGCGAAGAAATTAAAGCAAATCATATTTCAGCATTATTGCTCTGCTCTTTACCTCCTTCATACGACACCCTCATAACCGCATTAGAAGCCAGGCAGGAAGACGAATTAACTCCAGAATTTATAAAGAGCAAATTAACAGATGAATACAATAAAAGAAACGAGCATTCTAATAACAGTGATAATTCGAACAAAGCTTTTAGAGCCGAAAGAAAATTCAAAACCACAGGTTTTAAAAAAGAAGAAAAATACTGCCGATTTGTAGATTAAAAAATCACAACACAGCTGGCATAACAAACATAAAACAAATAATTTTAAACAAAACAACAAAAGACATTTCTCTTCTTCGCTAGTCTTTCAAAAAGACGAAAATAATTTAAGAAGCGCGGACTCAAATAAACCGAAAGAAAAAAGCACAGCTTATTTCGGAACCGAAGAAAAGAAAAATTGTGCATTTACAACTAACAAATCGCAAAATAACGCGTGGATCATCGTCTCTGGTTCATCCTCCCATATTTCAAATAATGAAAATTTATTTTCTGAATTTACAAATAAAGAACATACCAACGTTGTAATTGCCAACGGCAATAAACTAAAATCCTACGGGTCAGGTAATGTAAATATTACCACAATAACCTCAGACGGAAAAACTCACAACGTAACTTTAAAAGATGTTCTACTTGTACCCGACATTGAAACAAATTTATTTTCGGTAGCTAAAGCTACGAAAAACGGATGCAAATTAACATTCGAAGATAATAAATGTTTTCTAGAATATGAAGGATTAATTCGTTTAGAAGGAAGTAGAATAAATAATTTATACGAAATTCAGCAAACAAAATTAACCACAGATGAAAATTTCGTAAACATGATAACTAATTGCAAAAATAAAAATTGCATAGAACTGTGGCATAGAAGATTAGAACATAAAAATGTCGCGTCGATTAAAGAATTAATGACGAAGGAATTAGCATGCGGAATAAACATAAATAATTGTTCCCATAGTACCGAATGTGAGCCTTGCATTAAAGCAAAATTAACTGACGCACCTTACCCAAAGAAAACGGAATTGAGAGCAAATAAAATTCTGCAATTAGTGCACTCAGACGTGTGTGGTCCTATTCAAACTCCAACCATAGGTGGGAAAAATTACTTTTTAACCTTCATAGACGATTACTCTAGATTTACTATAATTTATCTACTACAAAATAAAAGTGAGGTATTTGAAAAATTAAAGGAATTTGTTGCACTGGTCAACAATAAATTTGGCAAAAAGCCTACAGAACTCAGAACTGATAATGACAAAGAATTTAAAAATTCTAATATAGATAATTTTCTAAAAGAAAATGGAATTAAGCGACAGCTAACAGTACCATATTCTCCCAGCCAGAATGGTATTGCTGAACGAAAGGATAGATCATTAATTGAAATGACAAGAACATTGTTAAGTGACTCTCATTTACCATTACATTTCTGGGGAGAGGCGATATGCACCGCAAATCACCTGCAAAATCAACTGCCGACTAAAGCCAACGAAAAAACTCCATATGAATTATGGACAAACAGAAGACCAAATCTAAATTATTTAAGAGTCTTTGGCTGCAAAGCTTATGCATATATTAACAAGCAAAAAAGACAGAAATTAGATAATAAAGCAGTAGAAGGGATCTTCGTGGGATACGATAATTATTCCAAAGGATATCGTATCTATACGAGCGGCAAAGATATCACTATAGCCAGAACGGTGAAGTTCTTAGAAAACTATCCGATAAATTCAAATAAAGAAAAACGGCTAGAACTAAATTTAGATGAAAACACTAATGCCGAAAACGAAAAGTCGGAAAACCCAAACCTGATAAAAATCGAAATTTCAAATGAAAATGATAATCAGAATGAATCTGAACTAAATCAAACCGAACCGAGAAGATCAGATAGAGTAAATAAAGGGGTTCCCCCAGATAGACTAATTTATTTGGTTAAAGATGTAAATATTAACGAACCGAAAAACTGGCAGGAAATAATAAACATGGACAACCCAGTAGAAAAAGAAAACTGGATCAAAGCGACACAGGAGGAGATAGAATCTCACAACCAAAATAAAACTTGGACATTAGTTGACCCCCCGCCAAATACAAAAATAATAGGTTCGAAATGGCTCTTCAAAACAAAATTAGATGATAAAGGAAAAATACAAAAATATAAAGCGCGTTTAGTGGCAAAAGGCTATTCGCAAAATTTTGGTATTGATTACTATGAAACTTTTGCTCCAGTGGTTTCACATACTACAATTAGAACTTTTTTAGCAGCCGCCGCCTATCATAAACTAAACATAAACCACGTTGACATTAAAACAGCATTTTTGTATGGAAATTAAATAAGGCTATATACGGCTTAAAACAGGCAGCTAGAGCCTGGCACACAAAAATTTCAGAATCGTTAGAAAAGTTAAATTTCAAACCATCAACTTCAGACACGTGTTTATTCATACGTAATACTAAAAACAGTAAAGCATATATTATCGTCTATGTAGACGATTTATTAATATCAGCAAAAGAAAATGAAATTAAAGAAATTATACAAAAACTTAAGATTGAATATGAACTAAAGGATTTAGGTCAATTAAACTACTACCTAGGGATTAAAATTGAAAAAACAAACGAAGGATATAAACTGAATCAAAAAAGTAAAATTGAAGAATTAGTTAGAAAATTTAAATTAGAAGATGCGAAACCTTACAAAACGCCCATGGAAACAGGCTATTTAAATTTTGATAACGAAGAAATACCATTGCCAAACAACATCGATTATAGAAAGGCAATTGGCGCACTTTTGTATATCTCAACTGTCACAAGACCAGATATTTCAGCTGCGATAAACATCCTAAGTAGAAAAAACGAAAACCCTTCACAGAAGGATTGGAAAGCAACTAAAAGAGTGATTTCCTATTTAAATCACACTAAAAACTTTAAATTAGAAATAAATACAACACAGCAACCAATACTTGAAGTGTACTGTGACTCAGACTGGGCTGGAGACGTACAAACTAGAAAGTCCACCAGCGGAAACCTATTTTTATTAGGGAAAAACCCAATTTTATGGATCAGCAAAAAGCAATCATGCATAGCCATGTCAAGTGCTGAAGCCGAGTATATTTCAGCAGCAAATGCATCACAAGAAATTTTATGGTTAATTAGACTCTTACAAGAATTTGACTTAGAACAGACATTACCCATAACTATGCATGAGGACAACCAGTCCTGCATAAAAATGATCGAATCAGAAAAATACACCCGTCGCACGAAACACATTGATATAAGGTATCATTCCATTAAACACCTAAAGGACAATGGTACAATTAATCTAAATTACTGTGAATCAAAGAACATGATAGCGGACATCCTAACCAAGCCCACTCCCAAACCTATCTTCGAAGTTCACAGAAATAACTTAAACTTAAGAAATCAAATTCCAGAGATTAAGGAGGAGATTGTTGGTAATATATCAAAAGATTAATATCCGGAATTAATTTCTATGACAGTTTATTTACATCGTTTAAAACTCATCTCGATAAAAAGTAATTATCTAGAATTTCAAACAGGAAATGAAATTGCCTGATGCAATATGAAGAGGTTTTTACAACTCGTGATCTGAACAAGGAAGTGAAAGGCTAAAATACGTATTAGTGACGTAAATTGACTTTACGTCATTACCATCCAATGAAAGAACTTAAAAATGATGTCACTTGATAAGGACTAAGACTGTTGCATCTCTGCTTTATAGAACTTTAGAGATTCTTTTTAACTCGCGATGGAAACGGACATGTTATGTCGTTTTCCCTTAAACTTAAATTGAAATAATGTTTAAAACTAAATTTTATGTAACTATTAAATGTAAGCTATGTAAATTAAATAATTTAACAGTATAATGTATTATGTTTTATTAATTAACAATCTTTTAATATTTCAAATTCACATAGTGAATAACACAGGATTAAAATAAAAATGCTCACAACGAAAAATAGATAAATCAATATTTACAACAAAGTGTACGAACCCAATAAGGATATCTATCATCTCATAGGACTATCTGGAGAACCTGGCCTAGCGGTACAATGAGGACGATTGCTGGAAAATGGAGGTAAGCAAATATCTTACCTATCTTTTGTTCCGAAAGTTGAATTGATTATTTATATTGCTTTAGAAAGCGCAAAATTACTGACTACCGAGAAAATAACACCAACACAAAATAACGTTAAAACTTTTGTTTTATGCCACAAAAGTCATCGTACAAAAGTTAAGGTAAAAAATTATTTTGCCATCCTCATATACGGTATAGGAATGTTCATTTCATAATCATTTATTAAATTTATTCAATACCATTACTTTGTACGAGTTCACAAAAATGACGAATCAGATTTTCATGAAATTATATTGGGTTGTCCGGAAAGTTCCATCCGTTTGCGAAAACCAATTCATACCGGAAAATTCTGTCGTTCAACTATTAGACATTAGATATCGGAATTAATGTCTAATGATAGAAATTTCCGGTATAACGAACCAACTTTTCAAAACGGAAAGAACTTTCCGAACAACCCAATAACATTTTGTACAGTAAGTGAATGTCCATGAAATGACCAAAGGTTTTGTATGGTTACTTTTGCTCTGTTCGAAGAAATTTAATATTTTCGTGTGCCCCTCTGAAAGAATTATAAATTCTGCGTACACCGTTTTCAATACGGAACATGCTACAGTGACAATAGATGCCAACATCTCTTTATTATTCCGGAGTCTTATCCAAGATAAACATGTTTAAAACGAATGTTAACGTATACGAATAAACGAATAATAAAAGATATATAATAAACGAATGTAACGAATTTAAAATATTTTTTTTAATATAAGAGTGATAAATAAATCAAAGTTACCTCCACTAAAAAGACACTTCATGAATAGTTTCAGAATTGGAAGCTGATTTCGGACAGTTCTGTCGAAATTTACTATGATTCTCGATGGATGGTTCCTCGATAAATTATATTTCATGTAAAATATTTCTAACAGCATATTATCTATCTTTACTTTATATGCTTCAATTTCAGCAATCCCTCAACATTCGCGAGTTTTGATTATTCGCGAATATGAAAATGCGGAAAAACGTAAAATTCGCGAGAATCTTACTTGATTATTCGCGATTTCTTTTTTTCTCTCTTTATTTTTCAGAATTACAAATCCTTTTCAGTTGTCAACTGAAAAACAAGTAGAAACAAGTTGGAAATTGTACGTCAAACGTGACAAATGAGGTGCGTTCGTACTATAGTTAGTTATATAAATATTCAGATCATGATTTTTAATTCTGTGAAGTGAATTATATCGTCTGCAGATTCATTTCTGTCATAAAATAAGTATCTCGGTCACTTGACGATTAAAACTCGGAAGCTCCTATAACAAGAAAGCACCGATTTTTTTTATTAAAAAATTCAAATTTCTTAATAAATGTTTTGATTAATCTATATATTTAAAACGCTAAGCGTATTGTTTCGACAATCCGTGAGAACAAACTACTACATCAAATTACATCATTCTTTTTTTAAATGAAAGATATTTGGTCACAGATTTGTTATCGTAAATTCGTTTGTTCGAAAATTTAATTAATTAGCCGTAATCTTAAATTAAAATTTTACTTCTGCTTATGACGTCATAAAGTCGGCAATCGGATTAACGCCCACTGTTGCGACGTACAGAGTTTATTTTCTGAACTCAATGATTGCGAGCATAAAAAATAAATATTAAATATTAAAAGCACGTGACTTTTAGGCCGAATTTTTTAATTTGTAAGTTAAAATATAGTTAAAATGTTTAAGTATTTCGGTAAAAATATTTATCCGTGTGTTTTCTAAGCAAAAAAAAATTCATATTTACTGTGACGTCACGGAAATATTGTCCATTGGGTTCATTTTATCATTAAGCATTATAACTTTGTTGATGCCATTTTTTTTCATTACAATTAAATGCAAAATATATTTTTATTTGTATGCATGGTGCTTAAGCATAAATGTACGTGTGAAAAGTTTGTACCGGTGAAAATGACGTTATGCTTAGCTTGAAATGCATTTTAACATTGATAAAACTAAAAAGAAAAATTTATATGATTGTGTCAACATGGCGTAATATTAACTGATATTTCAATTTTTTATTTTAAAGATTAGATCTGGAGCCTTTATCAGTTGCTTCAACTTGATTGCATACCTTGATTACATGTTACCAATTACTTTTTTTAAATTATAGGATTAAGTTATAGGAATTATAGGATTTAAATTATTAAGATTTCCTTTTTTAATAAAAAAATTCACAAAGATAAAGGTAAAGTAAAGAATTTCAGGAAAAAAAAAAAAACTTGAAATAATGATTGTATTTTTAGCTAGAATAAACAATGTAAGGCTAATATTTTATAGGAATTATTTTGGTAGATTTGTTATAAGTTCATTTAACAGTTCCTTATTAGCGGCAAAGTCTTATTTCTTTCACTGTGAATTTTTCTTTCGATGTCAAAAAATGGTAGTCTATTTTGGACACCAACCAAAACACAGTGGCAATATTTAGAAATGTATAACGGTTGTGACAACAAACGGCACTATCGCTTTAGCTTTCATCGCGCTTACATCACTTCTAAATACTAAAAATTTAATTTTTTTACTACATTTTACAATTTCAATTCTTACATCCTCAATCAGAAAAAAAAATTAGCTTTCGATTGAAATTTATTTGAAATCTGCCGCTTAATTTAATGACTTTTTAAATAATTTTCAAGCATGAAATATTTTTCAATTCTATCTCAACAATGACCATCCGCTTGTTTTAATAATGTAAAATAGCCCCTTGGAAAGTTGCAACAATTGAAAATAGGTATCCCTCCTTCATGAAAAGTGAAAAAAAAAATAATAATAATAAAAACCTGATAAGATCAGATTATCCATAAGATAGAGTATTTTGGCGCTAATATAAAATCTGTCAAAAGAAAAAAAAACTATTTTTAGTTTATGATTAACATAAAATTGATATGTTGAATTCGTTGATGTATATGTTGAATCAGAATATGCTAGGAACTGTTATTTATTATTTTTTTAAAGATCCATTGGATATTTAACTGTATAAGAGGCCGACTGTGATGGAAAAGGAATAATCATCCTGATTATGTAAAGGGATAGAAGAAACCATACAAATAAATTACAATTGAAAACATTAAAATTCTCCCTCATCTGCATATTAATTTATTATTTTAAACAAAAATTCTTCATTTTTACATAAAAATTGATTAGCTTAAAACAATGGATGCGTTTTAGAAGATATGGATTTGAAACGAACAATGATTAAAGAGGACATTTTAAAACTTTTTTTAACGTCGAATTTCAACGGTGCCTTTTGGCAGATGCAATACATATGCGCATAGGAGCTGATTCGATTGCATTATCACAGGGGGGGGGGGTGCTTATACTATGTTCTTTTATATTTACTGAATATGAGATGAAAGTAGGAAATTTGTATGATACTTTGATACTTTATGATAGGACTATTTGTATGATACTTTATAGGTCCATGACCTTTTTTTTTTTTTTCTTTTTTTTTTTTTTTGTCGTGGGGAATATGGTGGTAATGTCAAACTGATTTGCATTACAATTTTTTTAAAATAAATATTTGAAAGACTGTTTCATACGAAGCCCTACTTAAATAATAAAGAAGCCTATTTTACTGATATTGTTATAGTATTTTTTTCCGTCACGTTTTGACGGGTTCCATCTAGTCTATATATTTAAAACGCTAAGCGTTTTGTTTCGACAATCCGTGAGAACAAACTACTACATCAAAACATCATTCTTTTTTTAAATGAAAGATATTTGGTCACAGATTTGTTATCGTACATTCGTTTGTTCGAAAATTTAATTAATTAGCCGTAATCTTAAATTAAAATTTTACTTCTGCTTATGACGTCATAAAGACGGCAATCGGATTAACGCCCACTGTTGCGACGTACAGAGTTTATTTTCTGAACTCAATGATTGCGAGCATAAAAAATAAATATTAAATATTAAAAGCACGTGACTTTTAGGCCGAATTTTTTAATTTGTAAGTTAAAATATAGTTAAAATGTTTAAGTATTTCGGTAAAAATATTTATCCGTGTGTTTTCTAAGCAAAAAAAAATTCATATTTACTGTGACGTCACGGAAATATTGTCCATTGGGTTCATTTTATCATTAAGCATTATAACTTTGTTGATGCCATTTTTTTCATTACAATTAAATGCAAAATATATTTTTATTTGTATGCATGGTGCTTAAGCATAAATGTACGTGTGAAAAGTTTGTACCGGTGAAAATGACGTTTTGCTTAGCTTGAAATGCATTTTAACATTGATAAAACTAAAAAAAAATTATATGATTGTGTCAACATGGCGTAATGTTAACTGATATTTCAATTTTTAATTTTAAAGATTAGAACTGGAGCCTTTATTGGTTGCTTCATCTTGATTGCATATCTTGATTACATGTTACCAATTACTTTTTTTAAGTTATAGGAATTATAGGATTTAAATTATTAAGATTTCTTTTTTTAATAAAAAAATTCTCAAAAGTAAAGAATTTCAGGAAAAAAAAACTTGAAATAATGATTGTATTTTTAGCTACAATAAACAATGTAAGGCTGATATTTTATAGGAATTATTTTGGTAGGTTTGTTATAAGTTCATTTAACAGTTCCTTATTAGCGGCAAAGTCTTATTTCTTTCACTGTGAATTTTTCTTTCGATATCAAAAAATGGTAGTCTACTTTTGGACGCCAACCAAAACACAGTGGCAATATTTAGAAATGTTTAACGGTTGTGACAACAAACGGCCCAACGCTTTAGCTTTCATCGCGCTTACATCACTTCTAAATACTAAAAATTTAATTTTTTTACTACATTTTACAATTTTAATTCTTACATCCTCAATTAGAAAAAAAATTAGCTTTCGATTGAAATTTATTTGAAATCTGCAGCTTAATTTAACGACTTTTTAAATAATTTTCAAGCATGAAATATTTTTCAATTCTATCTCAACAATGACCATCCGTTTGTTTTAATAATGTAAAATAGCCTCTTCGAAAGTTGCAACAATTGAAAATAGGTATCCCTAACCTTCATGAAAAGTGAAAAAAAAAATAATAAAAACCTGATAAATCATAAGATCAGATTATCCATAAGATAGAGTATTTTGGCGCTAATATAAAATCTGTCGAAAGAAAAAAAAAACTATTTTTAGTTTATGATTAACATAAAATTGATATGTTGAATTCGTTGATGTATATGTTGAATCAGAATATGCTAGCAACTGTTATTTATTATTTTTTTAAAGATCCATTGGATATTTAACTGTATAAGAGACCGACTGTGATGGAAAAGGAATAATCATCCTGATTATGTAAAGGGATAGAAGAAACCATACAAATAAATTACAATTGAAAACATTAAAATTCTCCCTCATCTGCATATTAATTTATTATTTTTAACAAAAATTCTTCATTTTTACATAAATTGATTAGCTTAAAACAATGGATGCGTTTTAGGAGATATGGATTTGAAACGAACAATGATTAAAGAGGACATTTTAAAACTTTTAATTTAAACATTTTAAAGCTTTTTTTAACGTCGAATTTCAACGGGGGGGGGGGGGGGGGGCTTATACTATGTTCTTTTATTTACTGAATATGAGATGAAAGTAGGAAATTTGTATGATACTTTATGATAGGACTATTTGTATAATACTTTATAGGTCCATGATTTTTTTTTTTTTTTTTTTTTTTTTTTTTGGTCATGGGGAATATGGTGGTAATGTCAAACGGATTTGCATTACACATTTGTTTACGGGGTGTTCATTTAGAGTTTGCATCGGAAATAGCATTTCACTGGGGGGGGGGGAGAGATTTTTTAAAATAAAATATTGGAAAGACTGTCTCATACGAAGCCCTACTTAAATAATAAATACGCTTATTTTACTGATATTGTTATAGTATTTTTTTCGGTCACGTTTTGACGGGTTCCATCTAGTATTTTCTAAAGTTTCGATTCGTTTTTCATAAAATTTGAACTGTCTCAACAAAATTCTGCAAAGATAATACAGTAGAACCTCCGTAAGTTGACCACCCAAGGGACTGTAACTAGGTGGTCAACTTACGGAGGTGGTCAACTTAGGGAATTTTTAGAAAAAATTTAGTACAATATTAGAAAAAAATTAGTAAACTTTTCTAGTACTTTTTAAGGAAAAATTTAGAAAAAAATTAGCACTTACTCATTTTTATTTTTACTGAAGGTACAGCATATTTTTACAATTTTTGAAAGAATAATTCAATTTTTGTTTGAGTCCTTTTTTTGTTCATTAGATAACTGTAAAAAGCACTTTCACAGTTTACAAGTCTATTAAGCCTGCTTGGACATTTTTCTGCAACGAAATCTTTAAGTTGCTCCATCATGCGCTTTACATAGTCTTCCTTCAGAGTTGGGTACTTTTCAGTTTCGCTGTCCCTTGGATCATCATCCTCTTCGCCGTCCATTTCTTGTACCTCAGAGTCCTCGCTGTGCTTAGTTGCAGAGAGTATCTCATTGAAGATTGCCTCTGGGTCTGGTTCAATATATGTTACTAACTCATCGTCCATGGTAACATAATCTTCAAAATCAACTCCATCAAAAACTGGCAAGAGAGATAGAGGAAGCTCATCCTCTTGCACCGATGTTGTAGCTGTAACAAATCCAGCTTTCTTGAAGCAGTTCTTAATCGTGGTTTGCGTAACTTTATTCCAAGCAGAATTAATCCAATGACCAGCATTCAAAGCATTTACTGACACAGCTGTTTACGATGCCAATGCAGAAAGACCACAGGTTTGTGCTTTCAAGATCAACCATTCCAGAAGTTGAGCTCTGTAGTGCATTTTGAAGGCCTGAATAATGCCTTGATCTAAAGGTTGGGTTTTCGAAGTTGTGTTTGGAAGCAAAAATTTTAGCTTCCCATTTGTGAGATTATTCACTTTTGGGTGGTTGGGGCAATTGTCCACGGTAAGTAGAATAGACCGCTTCTTTTTCCTCATTTCTGCGTCAACTCCTCTAACCCACTCTTCGAACAAAGCACTGGTCATCCAAGCGGATCTATTTGCTCTCCAAAAAACAGGAAGGTCTTCAGGTTTTATATTTTTAAATGCACGAGGTTTTGTGGATTTGCCGATCACCGTAGGCTTAAATTTTTCCCCAGTCATACTAGAACATAGAAGAACAGTAAAATGCTGTTTTGAAAGTTTTCCTCTTTTGCAAGTGTCACCCTTCATTACTAGACTTCTATCAGGCATTGCTTTAAAGAAGAGACCGCACTCATCAGCATTAAAGATGTCCTCATCCTTAAAACCTTTAGCAAACTCTGGGAATTTTTCAATAAACTTCTCCACCGCTTCAGCTGAAACCTCATTCGATTCCCTACACAAAACTTTTTGAGAAATCTCGTATCGTAGTTTGAATTTTTGAAGCCAACCTGCTGATGCTAGGAAGTTTCCTATTTCGAATTCTTTTGCTATTTCCTGAAACCCAGGTCCCGATATTCTTGCATTGATTGATCTCATTTCTTTAAACCAACGAAACGTGGTTTCGTTCACAGTGTTGAGACACGTTTTTTTTGCGTTTCCTTTGGAGTCCCGCGTTTTCGGAAGAACATCTTTCCAGATATTGTTCCTTGCGTTTTACAATGTTACTCACAGTTTTCTTGCTTACACCAAATTTTTCCGTTGTCTTTCTTTGGCTGCTGCTTTCCAAAAATTAAGAAGATCCACTGTCTCCTTTAATTTAAATTCTTTTAGAGCTTTTCATTGCACCATTTGTAATGAAAATTCGCAAATAAACGACCGGTCTCGCCACAACACGACATCCACAAAAAAAGAACGAAAGGTGTTTAACTTGTGAGCAATACACTTTGTTTTCCAATTCTACGTATAGTTACACCTCTATGTACATCCCCCACTCCCCTAACATTTTTCGACAGATTCCAGGAATTCTGGCATTTCCCTCCCATTGTATCATACTGGAACTGAACAATGAATGGAGTACCACAAGGTGGGGGGGGGGGGGAGTGTAGCTCAGATAAGCCGGTTGACTGATAAAGAAATTCCTGGAAACCAGATGGAGAACAGAGGGAAAAGCAAATTCAAGAAAACATCAGTGGTCAAGTTATAGAGAGTAAAACATACTAAAAAGTGGACAACATACAACTTACGGAGGGGGTCAACATAGAGAGATAAATCTCCATTGAAAAGGCGTTGTGATCATTCAAACTAATAAATTTTGGTCAACATAGAGAGGTGGTCAACGTAGAGAGGTGGTCAACTTTGGAGGTTTTACTGTATATCTTAAATTTCAAACCATTCGGTTGTTCAGTTTTTGCGTTTTTATATGCGGACGAACGGACAGACAGGCGGACGGACGGACATACAGAAAGACGGACGGACTAGACGACGACAATAGGTGCTACGTATTTATATAATTACGAACGCACCTAAAAAGCGAGAGTTGTAGGAAAGCAAAATAATTACAGAAGAATACTCATTGCAATGGGGATATTAGAAGAGGTAAGGTAACGGAATCATTAAGCTATTAATTTAACATGTTCAAGTTCTCGTAGAGATGGAGCTGAAATTGTACTTAGATATAGAAAATAACAGCATTTCTGAATCATTTAGATGTATTTAAATATCGTATTTTAATAGTGTATCGCATACTGATCCACTAATACTTTAACATCACTCTTTGAACAGAGAGAGTCGAAATTACTTTATACAAAAAGCTATGCCGTTTTAGCTGTAATTATTTCCCCAGTCAGTTAATTTGAATTATCTTCAATATATATATATATATAATTATAAATATGTGTGTACATTCACCTTCTACATTGTATGTTATGCATAACGTATTGTTAATGCATGCATTCTTTTGTTCTTTGAAATGCTGTGCCACTCTAATTAAATTTTATAGAACGTAATTCCTTTTCTAGCGCAGAGCGATAGGCTTAACATTCGCGGATTTGACATTCGCGAGCTTTCTCTATGGAACGTAACCCTCGCGAATGTTGAGGGATTGCTGTACTTTATTTTAAGCATTAATGTAGTTGATTTCAGCAATGCCCATTCCTGTGAAAATGTCTTTGATGTGAGTTTTAGGTAGCCATTTGAAGAAAACATCTACATCTATGTTATATCTATACCAGCTCTCAGAGATATACTCTACACCAAAGGAAAAACTGCCTTTTCCATAACCCTTTACGGTCCCCAATCTATGACTGTAATACATCTGAGTACATACTCGAGTCTCTCCTGCGTAATATAAATTTACATAAATATGAAAAGTTCGCATGCTACACTAAGTAGTCCATCAGGATTTAGTTGAGTTGGAGAAAAGGGATCAGCGAGATATTGAATTCAAAGATGATGTACGCAAGCATATCAAAACACAAAAGGAATACCTTCGAACTCGCTTATTACGACAACGGCTAAAATGAGAACACGGTTAAAACGAGCAATTTGCACATTAATATTTTAAACTTTATTAAGATTTTCATGCTTTTTGTAAGCTACAAAAGCAGAATCATTGCTAATACTTCACATTCTCTGATAAAAGAACAACAAAATGAATAATAAAGACTTAAAAAAAACTTTGATAAAGTAAATTAATTAGATTTTCCAAGCTAAAATAAAAGAAATAGTGTAGGGATAAAGGTAGCATTCAAAAATACTGGACTGGATTTATTTTACATATATATATATTTATTTATTTTTAATTGCTAAAAGGTGTAAAATAAAAAGATTATAAATAGTAAAATAGGTTTTATTAGACTGTCGACATATGTTTCAGCTCAATCTGAACCATTATCAAAACAAACAAAAATATTATATAAATGCACGGTCTATGAAGTCATTTGAAACGCAATCTTTTAATTTTTCACGTACTTTTTAAAATTATGCACGTAATTTTTATTTCTTACTTGGATGTGTACTTCCATATTTGTAGCCATGGAGTAACTCGAGCCACAATTTTGGTAAATTAAATGATGCTGCATCGTTACATATTGTATTTTTGCGTGTTTCAATCTCTGTGGTTTCTCTTATAATGGATTGATAGTATAGATTGCAGGGGAAATTTATTTTACTTTCATTGAAATTTATTTGAGTGGTTTCTTCTTGATATAATCTTGCCAGGACTGCGGTTTTTCTATTATACTTAATATCAGTGATATGCTCTTTTTTTCTGTAACTGTAACTAAATTTCCTGGCGTGTCATGAAAATATAATAGTCATGTCATAGCATATTTTAAAGCTCATGCACTAGCTATGTCGTAGCTATTTTAAATATTTTTTTCCGTTACTATATTTTAAAAAAGAAACAGAGCAAAAATTATCAAATTTTAATAAGTTTATTAGTTTGCGCTTTCTACCAATCATAAATTTTGCATAATCGGGCTCCCACGCCAAATAAACGTATTGTAACAGAATATTTATTTGGAACAACATCCAATGCAATCATGAAATTAGGCATGACTTTAACCCATTTTAGGCCAAGCATAGAATTTTTATAAAATGTGGTATTATTTGCATTGAAATTTGCTTAAATTACATTCAAAAGACACCAAAAAAGTTTCGTGCATGAAAAATAAAATTTTATTTAATTTGACGTTACTATTATTAATTTACCATTAATAACACTAGTTTACATGACTTTTATTCATGAAATGCAATATTTACGGTTACGTTATTTTTGGGTATCTACATCTAGGAAAAAATATTTAAGAAAATTCCAGCACGTCAGTTTTTTGAAATATTTATTAAGAAGATTTTTACAAAAACTACATCTAAATAAACAATAGGCAGTTAAAAATGTGTAATTTTTGCTCTTTTTTATAAATATTTTCATCTGTATTTCTCACAACAGACCAACACAGACTCACAACAATAGTCACCTAGCATATTTTGGTCTCAAAAACCAAAGACAAAAACCTTGATAATTTTGCTCAAATGATCTTAAATCTTAGTGAAATCGCTCACCGTATTCATCACTCATACCACAAAGATTTTTCTGGGAAAAAATCTAAATGGGAATGCAAAAAATGAATTTTTAGCGACATATTTACACCCATACGCTCGTAATTTTGTAATAAATTTTCAACAATCTCTTTATAAATACTAACTTTTGTACTAGGAGCAAGCATTTTCCACTGTTGCAGCCTGGAGCCAAGTAATTCCGCTTTTGACTTAGACAACTGCAAAATCTCTTAGAGAAGATCGTGGAGTTCAGACTGAGTTATTAAATGTGGACTGTCCTCACCATAGACAAAGTTATCTGAGCTTGATTGTTCACTGTCACTATGCTCGTGCATTGTAATACTACTTGATGTATCTGTGTGAGTTTGGTCACTTCTGCCAGGTGGTGTGGGAACTGGTAAATCCTCTGAATGAAAGACCAGCTTAGTCACTATTGTAACGTCTGCATATTTTATGCTATCTTTATTTTTTGAGTTAAACCAAAAGTTTTTGTTAAACAAAAGTAAAAATCGGTTACGTGGTTAGTTGGCTCTCTCCATATCATTGGTTTACCAAATTTCATAGATCTATTTTTACCTGACTACCAGGAGCTGAGTACTAATCTACAATTAGTGGCAAATCAAATGAGGAACCCTATGTTTATCTTGATTTGACACTGGAAATACAAAATAATGTAAATAGGCTTCTTGCAATGGTTTTGTTATAGGAAAACCACGATTTAACTGAACAATTTTGCCACAAACATAACAAAATCGGTTTGGATGTAGTTTACACACTCTAGGTGGCATTTTTATATAAAAATAAGACTTTTGAATCACACAGCTGTGTACAAAATAAAACGATAAACGTATTTAAACAATTGCGGGTAGATAAAAAACAAAGACTTTCATATCTCAGAATTGTGACGTGCTACAAAAAATAAAAAATATTTTTTTAACTACCGTCCATAGCCTACATAAATAATATATGTTTCATTTCCTGAACATTTTTTTTTGTAAACTAATGTAATTTACTATTAAATTTAAATAAAAAAAATTAAGTTTTCTTATGGCATTTGTTTTATTTTTATTTTATTTACAGAACTTGCAATTTTACTCCATTATAAGAACATATGATTAATCTCAAGTGGAATAATAATACATTTTCAAAGAATTTGTCAATAACGGTTTCAAGTAAAACACCAGCGTATTTTGAAAATTTTTCAACAGAAAGTGATTACTTCAATTGAATTACTAATATTTTACAGATGTCTCCGGAATCCTTAAAAATAGCAGAAAAATAAAATTAGTGAAAAATATACTTCACAGTGTTAATAAAAATATATTTATTGAAATGGTGCGTTTACGCACCTTTGGCCGAAAATGGGTTAAAGATAAACATTGAATGATTATTAAAGAGTGTTAAAAAATAATACATTTTTACTTTTCTGCTTGTACAGTTGTTATTGAAATGATGAGCATATTTTACATTTGTATTATAATTAATAGCATGATTTCTATATTTAATTTCTATACTCCGGTCAGTGTTACTTTATTTTAGCCAACCTAGCTGATTATAGCAATACGCATACTTGTAGAAAGATCTTGCATATCTATTTCAAGCCCATGCATTTCCAGAAATGCGGGAATCTATCTCATATAGCATTCTCCCCATACTAGTCCCTCGGAGATAACATACACACTAAAAGAAAAACTATATCTTTTAGATTACCCCTTTCGGCTCCCACTCCGATTCTTGTATCAAATCCGAGTACGTACTTCAGTCTCCCCCGCGCAATTGAAATTTACATAAATATGAAATGTAGGCATGCACGATGAATGGCCCATCGGGGTTTTCTGTAGTTAGAGAAAAGAGAGAGGATCAGCGAGAAATTGAATTCAAAGACTTTGTACGCAAAGCGTATCAGAATGCGAATAAGAATGTCGATTTGAATGTAAAGTAATCGGGGGGAGAATAAAATAATAAAAATTAAAATGAGCTTTTCAGATATTTTTTGGGAGAAAACAGAGAAATTATTGATACATTTTTTAAATGTATAATTACATTAATACAAAATTAAAATGCCACATGTCCTATTTTATATAAACAGCAGTTTAGAGATTTGACCGAATCAAGTATGCATAAAAGAAGGTTAAACTGAATGTGATAAATACAAGTGTGAAGGATGAAAATAATACGTAACCAGCTTTATTAGGATTTCGTTCATCTGACGAAACCCTATTCGTCTCACTCTTATGTCTGTCGGTCATAGAGTTCGTTCTCAGAAACTGTATAAGTTAGAGACTTGAAATTTTACATACTTATAGCTGAATACCTCCAATCACACAACAAATCATAAAAATTTTAAAAAGTCTTATATTATTTTAATCAAATGATTTACAAATTTACTGTCATCAGACCATTTCTGCGAATTTTAGATATTAAAACAGAATTTTAATTTCAGTCTTTTTCGCGTAAGCTAGGTAGCTCAGTGGTACCGCATTTGTTTCTATTCGAAAGGTCCCTAAATTGAGGCCCCGCACCTGACTTTGAAGTTTTCAATTTTTAACCCGGAATAGATTTCATTGTCTAATAATAATTTTACGGAACTTCGATTGTCTTTCAAGTGATAACGATATTTCAATATGACTTTGTTTAGCTAATGTTTAAGTTTATAGTTGAAAAATATTTTATCAATTATTTTTTTTATTCAAAAATCAATTTTTCAAGAAATTTCGAAGTTTTAAATTCTGTTTAAATTTTTGCTAAAAGGATAATTAAACGTAAAACGATTTTGCAATCTTCGATCACACTTACCCACTTTTTTTTATGGTAATATCAAACATATTGTGAAGAAATGTTTTTCCAATGCAAAATTTTTTCAATCCTTTTCGGTACAATTTAATCGTGAAAAATTGTGTATGGCAGAAGTATTATTAAGGACAATAACATTCTTCATTTCATGGTTCTACATTTCGTTAATAAAAAAATAATGATTCTGATAACAATGCATCTAAATATATTTTTAAATCTGAACTATATAAGTTTTGTGGCAGTAATAATTTCTTAAGTAATTGTAGTGGGATGACCAGTGTAGCCATAACTGCCAACTTTTACACTTTTTTTAGCTACTAAAATTTGAAAGCTAATTTTGCCTTATTCAACCGCCGAAATCTGCAATTAAATACCGCAGTTTTTTTCAAAAAATTCGTGGTACCAAAAATGCGTAACAGTTGTCAGCTATGGTGTATCTCGTTATTTTACCGTTTAGTACGAAACGTTCCTGACGAGCTACATAATTTAAATATCTCATTAAAATCGTTGACACCCTACTTTAACGTTCTTCAGCTTATAACATAACGATTGAAGCACGTTATTTCGATTGAAACAAAATAATAATAATAATAATAATATTAATAATAATAATAATAATAATAATAATAATAATGATATTCCTTCATAATACTAATTCATCTATAACAATTATTTGCGAAAAAACTTAGTTCAGAAAATTTACCAGATTCTCTCTAAGCAAATTTGTATACGCCGTTGATCAAGATTGTTAGCCAATTTTTCACTATTCGTTAAACGACAACATTTTTCGTTAAAATATTTTACAAGAAAATGAATTTCAAAATCCTTCTCTTGCTTTTAAATAAGAATATCGATCCACTTTCATTTTTAAAATAGAGTGCATTTCATTAATGTCAGCACTGCATAGAAGGATTTTATAAAGTCAAAACATGCTGATGGGGCTTTAAGAAAAATTACACCAGATGTTTAAAGGATTTAATGGAAGGATAATGCAAAAACAAGTTTTTTTTTTTTTAAATGTAAATTTGTGTTAAACTTTATTTTCGTCCAACTAGTACAGAAAGATTTATTTCATCGTGTATAAATGGAGGGAGCATGAACATGGGACAATGGTGTTTTATAAATTAATAGTCATAGAATAATTACACCAAATTTGCAACGACAAAAAGTGGATTTTACTTTCCTTATAAAATCTGCGTTTAATACATTTGGAGACAGAGTAGTTATTGTTTTAAATCATCGGAAAAATGGTGTTAGATTTATGATAAAAGGATCTTGATCATGGAAAAGAAACATTATCTCTCTTTCTCTCTTTTTATTTATTTATTTTGTTGTTGTTGTTTCATTTTATTTGAAGTGGAAGATTAACTATTATTTTAGCTTGTTACAAAAGAATCGCTACTTAAAATTTTAATACACTTTGGTTATGAAAGATTCGCCAATTTAACTTTTATATATTTTTTTTAATTCGAGATTTTTTTTATACAAACTAAACCACAGGCACGTAATTAAATGTTGAATAAAATGCGGGATTAATTTAAAAATTATCATAAATTGTAAAAACGTTACAAATATTTTTTTTAAAATCTTTATTCTAAAAATACATTTTGGTGATAACCCATAAGAAAGAAAATATAGGCACTTTTCTTAGAGAAAGGAAACAAAGAAATTACAACGAATTACAAGAAAAATTACAAAGACATTGTCAATTTAAAGTATTAAAAATTTGCCTCATCTATCGAATTTATTAACTCATTAGCGGAGCAAATGTAACATTTTAAATAAATACTGAAATGTATTTATCGGTCTTAGCTTCTCTAGCATACGAATGAAAACTGTTGATAAAGCACTATTTTTTCTTCTTTTTTAGAAACTTCTCAAAGTTCACAATTACCGGAATCCAACAAAAGAGAAAATTAAGCGATTTTATTGCAATAAAAAATTATAAATATAAAAACACAGACCGAAAAACTACAGTATCGTATAGGAATGGCTTTGCTTTTAACGTAAAATCTGCTTCTACTTTTGTATAATTTAAGTATTTACGTCCTCATTTTGGAAATTACTAATTTTAGCTTAACTTGGCACTTGGAAAAATAAGATCGAGTTTTAGAGTACATAGAGTCCATAACTCCATACCTCTGATGGAAAAATGAAGGAATCGTGAATGTGAAAACACACATAGCATTTAGTTCTAAAGGAGTCTATCAGCAAAGTTAAATGGGAAATACCAAAATAATAATAATGGTAATAATAATAATAATAATAATAATAATAATAAAGGCCTGTAGACAGCCAAACACGATATAAACTAATTCAAAAACTCTACAAGGTTATAAAAACATATAGAAATAAATAAAGTTGAAATCAGGTATAACTTGGAACTAGGAACGAGCTCGTTAACAGCTTGAAGGGTGTTGGGTTATAATAGATTCCACTTTCAACCTCCAAATTCTACACTGACACAATGATTTTAAAATAAAATTTTCCTTTTATAATGTACCCGAAAAAAAGCTTTTGCTTATTTTCAGATAAATTTGTTCGTAAATCCTGGTGTCAATCATTCGTTTCAACAATTGAGAAACGGAAGTACTTTGCCCCTGAAAGGGTTGATCTGAGTCCCTGGAACCATGGTCTTCGTATCTTTAGTAAGAGTAATGTGGATCTTATATTTATGACCGTAGCCGAAGTCCAGTAAAATAAATATACACTGAAAAATTTAAATGGACCCAAGAAGGGCAAAAAAAGAAAAAGAAACTACATAAAGAGCGCTTTCGGCCAGAAATAAATAAAGTAAATAGAAATAAAAAACGCAAGAAAAGTCTACAAAATATTTACAGTTAAAATAAATCAAAAAGGGAAAAATGCTATATAGTAATCAGGTAACAAACACAGCAAGAAAAAACATGTAGATATTTTTTTTTCATTATTTTGTGGTAGGAAATAAGGGTTTAATGAAGAATGCCAGATGATTACTTTGAGGGAAAAGTACCTTTGTTTTGAAGCTTCATAAACATACGCATTTTTTGTATCAAGTAGTACAAAATTCAATTAATATTCATCATGAGAACTTTATGTTATTTAAGAATGATGAATTTTGTTCAGCAAATTGACAGAACAATAATAATTAAATCTGATGAATTAATCTTATAGTATACAGCCGTAAAATTGTATTCCTGCTTTTTGTTTTTTGCAAATTTGTTTTGTAGTTTTGTAGTTATGTTCACAGCGCATGAAAAACAATATCCTGTAAAATACACATCTCAACTTCCCACAGATAGTAAATCCCCCAATGTATGTTAAAACTACATCCTTGATGTCAGATTAATTAGTTTCTTCATGAACGATTTGGTTTTAAATTTCCAGATTAGTGTTCAACGTCAATTTGAGATCATGGTGCACTTGAAAGGTCCAAAATACATTAAGTGTTGAATTTAGATGAGTAGTGTAATCAAAGTACCAATTTTCATGACATATACAAAAAAGAAACATTTTTAAGTACGTAAAAGTAAGCGGGTTGACTGATAAGATGTAATACACACACAAAAGTTCCTTATTGGCAGATTTTATTTAAGCGCCAGAGCGATTATGATAAAGGAAGTATTTTTAAATATTTATTTTCATTTATACTGAATACTTTATATATATTTATATTACTATTCTTACACAAATGCTGACAGTAACCTCCCCCCCCCAAAAAAAAAAAATTAAATTAAATTACATTAATAATTAAAAAATTAAACTACCAATTAAATTTTCAGCAGGACTGAAACTGCGCTGTAAATTAATAATACTGACAAAGGATGTAAATCAATTTTCACTCTGCTAAACAACGCATAACCAACATAGTGAAAAATGTGTCGAACCCAGATACCCTGGTACAGCACACCAAGCGTTTAAATGGTAAAGCACTTGATTTGCTATACCAGGGTATCTGGGTGACAAAAGAGGAATTTTTCACAATCCTAATTCACAACATAACAATTGCTATGATAATGTTTTATCTGTTACTAGGATTTTTTTTCATAAATAACGGCATTTGCTCCGTTTTTGAAAGTAATAAGAAACTCAAAAATGAAAATACAATACGTGTACAAGCAACTAAATTTGTTTATACACTGCAAAAAATAATTGTTGATTTTACAGTATAAAACTGGCACCCCAGCTGCCAGTATTATACCGTAAAATTAACAGTATTAAACAGTAAAATAAGCAGTAATACGCTGCCGCGCATGCGCGGTAGCGTATTACTGCTTGCACGGCAGCGTATTACTGCTTATTTTACTGTTTAATACTGTTAATTTTACGGTATAATACTGGCAGCTGGGGTGCCAGTTTTATACTGTAAAATCAACAATTATTTTTTGCAGTGTAGCCCTAGAAAAATAATTTTTTGCGTGAAAGTAAATCGACTTATAGACCTTTTTTTTCCCCTGCAAAACATCTACTTTTTGTATAGGTAATTTGTAGGTTGAATTTACTTAATGTTAAAAAAGTTGACCATGTCAATTCCGTAATCCCATTCCCATAGGACCGTAGAATTTTGACAGTATTTGAATAAGCAAATTATAATGACTTGTCTTAAAGGTCTACTACAATATTCTGCAATACCAATAAAAATTCTGGTAGGCATGCTTGTGAAAAAGGTAAAAAATAGTTAGAAATTATTTTGAACTGCAGAGGTGATAAATTCTGTTTCACTCTTTCTGTTCCCATTTCTTTAATAGCCTCATTGGTTATCAATCTCAATTTCAGCTGTAAAATCTTTTTTCTAATCTATTCCCTTAATAAAATTAATACACATTTGTCTGTGATTGTTGATTTGTTGATAATTATCGTTAAGTTAATCCAACAAAACATAAATACATATTTTAATAACATTTATTATTACTGAACTCTATTGTACATTTTTAAGCGATTTGATCGAAAGCGAAAACTATATAACTGGCAGAATAAATCGTAAAACGCAGTTTGGCACGGCGATTTAAAAACAAGGGAGTATGTATTTTTCCCCTGTGTAAGATATTCTTCAAATTTAGATTTCGTTGATGCATTAAAAGAAACTACCCAAATCGTATAGTTTGATTTCTTGAATTATTCTGTAATGATGTAAATATGCGAATGATTTTAATGACATTTTAATATGGTACTAGCTATTTAACCCGTTCTACGCACGGGAGTACATGAATTTAATTCTAAAATCAAAATTAAAAATAAAAATCAGTACAACCAAACTAAAGTTTATGAATATATAAAAAATTGTTATGTCTATTAAAAATCAGTATTTAAACAACCAAAAATCCGTAGTAAAAGTAGTAAAAAATTCACATCAAATAGACATAAGAATAATCGAACATGAAACGAAAATTAACATATAAAAACGCAGTGACAACAAACAACTTTAAAATATCTAAATAAGAAATAAGAATTCCCATGTTAAAGTGTTGAGCTGTTCAATAACTATTCGATGTAGACAAATATTTTTCTACTACTGTGCATTTAAAAAAAATTAATTTATCATGTTGCTATGGCAGTAGACGATAAAACGATGTCTTTGGAATAAGGAAATAAATAGATTAAAAAGTTTTGTTGATGTTTGTGATAAAACGTTTTTCTTTAGTTTTTAAAAAAAGTAATAACTAAGCGCAATTAAATAATCTCTAATTATTTGCATGCGAGGTAAAAGAATTATCGTAATACCCGCTACAGCTTCTTAGTATTGCAGCGTGGCGTACGTAATATGTATATTTCACATTGCAGTAAACATTTAGAACTGGTTAACACTCGCGCGATTACGGGTTGAACATAAAAAAGGGCAAAAATTCGTCAAAAATATTATAAATATTAAAATATTATAAAATATAAAATAAAAAAAAATCTATTTAAATTTTTCGAATTTTTTTGCCCTAATCGTTCATGGGCCCCCTACCAGCAACCCGTGTGCCAAATTTCATAGCCCTGCGCCCTGTGCTTTCCGAGTTTTTGAGGTTACATAGATACGCGCACAGATTTTAATAGGGTAGATTGCAAGAGACTAAAAAATATTATAGTGGGATGAAACATAACACGGTGTACTATGTGTAAGTAAATTAGAAATTGCTACCTAATGTCGTGAATGACATATAAATATTCTTCTTATTTTTTGCTTTTAAAATATGTTACATAATTCTTCACGCACACTGCAAGAAACCCACTAAGTTTGACTCTACTGATACTATATCTAAATCAATTCTACCATTTCAGTTATTTAAATTCTTACAGCTATATTCTAACTTTAACACACTCTTTTAGATGAAACCACAGATTATTCTAAAAACAAAACAGAAAACTGGGAAAAAACAAGCAAATCTGGAAAGGAAAATTCAATATCTTTAGAGCCATACTATGTTTAAACAACGAATTTCTTTCGCAAAAAGAGAACACATACATTTTGCTTGTCTTCAGTATTAAATAAGAAAAAAGTATACAGTCAATAGTTTCATGTTGTTAGTTTTGGAGGGAAAAATATTTTTCAATTATAAAGAAAATAATTTAGAGAAAGAAACTTCACGTTAAAAATTTTTAAGTCTGCTGTATGTTTCTGAAAAAAAAAATTAAATCTAAAAAAATAATAAAGGAAAACTATTGTTGGTGAATTTTTTTTTCTTATATCTGCCATGTAAGAAATATGGAATAGATGTTGATTAAAATAATACAGAATGTAAGTCTGATAATACATCGCACGCTCGTCTTCAGTATTATAATAGAAAAAAAAAAACATACAATCAATAGTTCCATATTGTTATTTTTGGAGAAAAAATCTTTTTCAATTACAAGAGAGGAATCTAGATAGAGAAAATCATATTAAAATTTTTTAAGCCTGTTGTACATCTCTAAAAGAAAAGATGATGGCGTAAACTTGTTGGCGTAAACTTTCTTTTCGTTAATCTGAAATGTAAGAAAAGTGAATTAGATGTTTAATTTAAAAAAAAGTGCAGTATGACTGGAAAACATTTTTGCGGTTTTGTGCAGAAAGAAATACAATCTAAAACAAATAATTAAAATATAAAGTACATAAAAAAAGGGAGAAGAGATTTAAAATGTATTGTAACGTATCTTATACTCATTGCAAGAGATATTGATGGAAAAGGAATAATGGGTGTAAGTAAGCACTGGGTAAATTAATATGCCTAAAGCATTTCATTCCTTTAAAAAAATAATAACTAAAATTTATAATTCATTTGATTTTTTGGAATAGACTCATGGATGAAAGTGTTATGAATTCCTTTATTATTTCTTACGTAATAAAAAAAAATATTGCATAGAAATTTAATAAGAAAAAAAGTAGAATATTTATCCTTGAAATTACGGAGAAAAGTCGCACAGAAAGGTCTTTCACAAAGAAGCTTATTGTTTCTTAGGAGAAGTCAAATCCCGTTTCTTTGTCTTTACTGTAAAAAATTACAAATTTTCCTTAATCTGGGAAAATATAATAACCACGAACGAAACTAAGCAATAGCCTTTTCCGATTTACCAATTATTCCGAAAAACATTTTCTTTTCATTAAAAACCTTAGAAAGCAATATATTTTCGAGAATTAAAAAATCATTTATAAAAAACAGTTTTTTTCTGATCGAAAACGTTTCCGAGTACTTTTTATTGTGAGTTAATCAGGTTTTTCAAACCGGAATATAGGTGTTTTTAGGCAATTCTCAATTAAGCATATTTAGCTGTGTAATTGAATTTATAAATGCAAAAGCAACAAAATAATATTAATTTTAATGTTAATGTTTATGGTGTTAGTTTATCATGTTTGTCTCTAAAATATGTTTCTTGACCATGGAAATGTTTACGCGAGAATTGATAGCATTCGTAAAACCTATATTCCGGGTCGAGAAAACTGAATAATTACACTATAAAAACTGCTCGGAAACCTTTCCGAAACTCGGTGACAGCAAATGAAACTGCGTTTTTATAAATGCTTCTATAAATCTCGAAAATATATTGGTTTCTAAAGTTTCTAAAGATAAAGAACGTTTTCGGAATCGTTAGTTTCTCGGAAAAAAAATAACTGCACTGCACTGTAAAGAAAAACAAATTTTGTTTATACGGTATAATTCTAGCATCACAGCTGCTAATATTATACCGTAAAATTAACAGTAATAAACAGTAAAAGAAGCAGTAACACGCTGCCGCGCATGCGCGGTAGCGGTTTAATACGGTATAATGACAGTCAGATAATTTCAAAATAATATAGAATTCTCGAATTTATTCGAGAATACCGAATAAATATATTTTGATTTTTGGAAGCATAATTTGCAAAAATCATCAGTAATAAATACATATCAAATGAAAACTTTCCTCCACATTTATGCAAAAAAAAATATTATTTTTTTTTTTTACTTTCTTAGAATGAAATTCACAAACTATCACAATCAAACACTGTTTTTGCTATTTAAACTGGTTTATAATACACTATTAATCATCCGATAAAGTCTTAAATAAATATAATGTATTTCTTTCTCTTTTAATTTCAGTGCTTTAGACGCTTCGGGTTATATATTCAGTGATTCAAACATAAAAAATTACGAATACGTTCATACCCAGTGGATTTCGACTCTCAGTTGGATTCGACAAATCAAAAAAGTTAAATGAGGGTTTTAAAAACATACAGTGATATTAAAAATTCTTATCAGCAAATAAATCGATAAATAGTAGAAGCGAAAATTTTGAATATTTAAATTTAACCTGTTAAAGTATTGCTTAAGAAATCTTTATTATATTTATTTCCATAAGGTGCATAAAATGATTTCATAATGTTTTTATTTTACTTCCAAAGACATTTTTCTAGCAAATTTAGAGACTGTTAAAAATTAAAAGCAGTTTTTTCTATTTAAACTGATTTTTAATGCATTGTTAAACATTTGACAGAATTTTAAATAAATAGAATGTGTTTCTTTATGCTTTTGACGCTGAAAGTTACATATTAAGTCATTAATTCCTTTTTTTTAAATGCCTATGAATATATTTATAAACTATGAATTCCAATTCTCAGTTGGTTTTGACATGTCAAAAAAGCTAAATAATGCTTTAAAAAACATCGAGTGATACTTATATATCGTATCAGTTAATGAAATCATTAAATAGTAGAAGCAAAAATTTTGAATATTTGAATTTAACTTGTTAAAATAATACTTAAGAAATTATTATTATTTCTTTTTATTTCATAAAATACTTAAAATAATTTCATAATGTATTTATTTTAATAATAATATCTTTAGTTGAATTTAACTTGAAAACATCTTTAAAATCGATGCTAGGTGTGGGGAGGTAATCCCACTCCAAATGATCGACAGACAGTTTCTGTCGAAGTAATTACAAACTTAAATGGATCGGCTAAAATTAGACTAGCGCCGCTATCTTAATCTCATTTTAAAGAAAAAAAAAATGAAATTCTGTGCCAGGATAGTACCGATCTGACATTTGTGGTAGCCCGACAACGCGAACTGCGTGCGCAAAGTTAATCCACGATTTTCGACTTTCCTGATTCGACACGTGTCCATAAACGGGATTATATATCAAAGATTAATAATCCAATCCCAGTGAACCAATTGTTGTTTTGAAGTGTTGTTACAGTACGTGTATAAAACTCAAAACGATAGTTGAAAATTTTTCTCGATTTTCTTAATATGTCGCGATATATGATGGCAAAGTACAATCAAAATTACAAAAATAGCACACGAATGCATAGAGCACAATATTTCAAAGAGAATGACACCCAAAACGCTGGGCCTGAATGCAAAATCAATGCACCGTACTGTCGCGAATATAAGCAACGTACGCACGTTCTGATAACTCAGACGGTATCTGACGAGCCTGGGGCAAGTATGGATGTGGATTTCGTTGCTGATGAGATGAAGAGTGCAATGGAGACTGAGGATCCTGACCCGTCGGATTTGACATTTGCAAGAGGTATTCAAAGCTATAAGTATCCTTTTTCTCACACCACTACATTTAATAAATATTCAATAAATGTAAATTGCAAATAAATTAAACTATTAAAAATAAAGCCAATCACTTCAATAAATCAAGCATATGTTTTATTATATTTATAAATTATAGAGAGAATAGCGAATTTCGGCAGAATTATATAATTACTAGAGATATGTGACCTTCACATTTTAAAGCTGACTTTAAATTTCGCAAAAATTAAAAGTAAAAAATAAAAGAAATTTATGTCAGTTGGTGTCGCGTCAATTCGTCGCGCACAATTCATCGCAGAACAAGTCATCGCGCACAGTTAATCGCAGCGTCAATTCGTCGCGGCGACAACTCATTGCAGCGTCAATTCGTCGTGGTGTCAATTCGTCGAAACGAAAATGTTTTTGAAGGCTATGATGATAAAATTAAAGATAATGTAGTAAAATTATTTAAAGATAATTTGTTTTTTAGATATAGAGAATTATAACTAACAATTTACATCATTCAATAATTTTACTAAATTATCTTTACTTTTATCATCATAGCTTTCAAATATATTTTCGTTGCGACGAATTGACACCACGACGAATTGACGCCGCGACGAATTGACGCTGCGATAAATTTTTCTAATTATATATATATATATATATATATATGTGTGTGTGTGTGTGTGTGTGTGTGTTTTAATTTTCATATGTAACCAACGTTACTGAAAATCTAATTACGTTTTTCCGAATAAAATATCATTTCAAGATACATATTAACGACATTTTATACTCAAGACATGTTTCACAGAGAAACTTTTTCAATTCTAACAATGTAGCAGCGTATGGATGTACAGAATTATTTAGGATCTACCTAAAATCTCTTTCTTTCTTTTTTTTCCTTTAACAATCACAGGAAAACGTATAAAAGAAAATCCAAGAAAATCCTTAACACAACCAACTGTTGGATGAAAAATTCAATATCTTTAGAGATCTCTCTTGTTTAAGTAATGAATTCTCTTGTCAATAGGGAACAAAAAGATGAGTAAACTGTATGACATACGAAAAGAAAAAGCAATACGTAGTTAAAAGTTTTTTCTTATATCTTAAAGAAATTTTTCAACCACGAAGAAATAATTAAATAAAATCAATATTATAAAGAAGTAAACATAAAAAGAGTATTTACAAAGGAAAAATGGAAGAAAAGCAAAATTTCTTTTAAGTCTAAATTCAGTTTGTTTTTCGTCTAACAGGGAAATAGAATGTTACGAAAGTTAAGATGAAAAAATAATCTGTAAAACTAATGTTGAAGGCAGAAAATAAACTTTGATGGAAAGAAAAGAACTGTAAAAGAAATATAGCACTTCAGGTTCTAGAACAAAAAAAACCAAGTTACATCACATAAATGGCTATATAATATAATGGGCTTTTAAATCTTTAAAACAAGTATATACGTACTGCCGAATACATAGAAAAGTATTTTTTTTTTTAAAGAAATTTCTTCGAAACGTAAAAAGAAGCTCTTCTTCAGTAAAATCAATAGAACAGAAGGAAAACTCCTGGCCATTTGTATAATATCAAAAGAATAATTAAATGTAAAAAAAAAAAAAAAAAAAAAAAAAAAAATTAAAAACAATGGCACTCCGGGAGTGCCGACAGAAGTGAAAACTTGAACAATTACGTGTGTATTTTTTGAATCGTCAGGAAACGTTTTATTGCGAAGGAAATACTTTTAAAGCTGTGATTTATGAAGTGTTTTTTTTAAATTCATTATTATAAACTACTACTACAAAAATTATATTACAATTTTCATTTAATGCGCTATTATACATGAAAAATAATGCATATTATTTTACATACAAAAATTGCAATCTATTGCTTAAAACGTAAATTTACAAATAAATGAAATATAAAATTTAATTAATTGGTATTCTTTGAAATGAATACCAATGATACTTATGAATTTTCATCCACAATTTAAACAACTCTCAATACATTCATCATTTCTTCCATGAGATTTAGTTTCATATCTTTTGTAATAACATTTATCTGCAAAATAGGGTTCCCGCTTCCTATCACTCCAAAAATGACTTCTTTGCTGCCTGTCTTGTTTACGGTATTCGTGAACATTATGCTTTTTTCTATCTTCATACTGCGCGTATCGTTTGCGGTATCTATAATTTCTATCAACAAACTTTTCTTTTCTATAAAATAATTTCACTTCATTTCCGTATCGGTAACCACGTTTCTTAAAACTTTCGTGAAATATTTCATTATTTTCATTATTTTTATATTACTTCCGTCTATTTTTCTCGTGCTCGTTAAATTATAATATTTTCCGTGTTTTGTTATTTCATTTTCATCTTTTGATTTGGTCTCGCGAGTTGAGTCCCTTTTATCTGTTTTCACCGCGCGTGCTAAATTTATCTTGAAATTATTTTCTGAATTACTTTTATTCATAATACCAATCATTTCGTTTTCTGCACGTGAACTATTTCCTTTTGATACTTTCGCTTCATTGTATGAATTGGCAACATATACAGAGGTGTCGGTAACAGTGTCGCGAATTCAATGGTTTTCTCCCATCTCAAAAAATGCCCAACGCGCCTAAAGAAGTTTTCACTTTAAAAAAAAACAAGAAAAAAAAACATACTGTCATTAAAATTCACAAAAAAGTCATATTATAAAGCACAAATGTGTGCGTCATTCAATGCTGTCGTCATACTGATGCGGGCAACAATGTGGTGAAAATGGATGAATGTTGCAACAATGGAGCTATTTTTTCAATTAAACAATCGTTACGTTATTTCTATGGGGAAAATGCAAGTTTTGGGCTGACGTTGACTCCCTTTAGGGATCGAATTAAAAAAAAAAAAAAAAAGTCCAATTCATGTATTGCTTCCAAGAATATATATATTCCAAATTTCAAAGCTCTACGTCCCCAGGAAGTGGGTGAAAAAGGAGTCACAAGATTTGACTGCCACATACATACAGAAATGTAAGGTAAAAGAAAGTATGCAAGAAACATAGATTTGTTAAATATTTGTTCGTTTATCTCGTATCATATTTAAATGTTGGTTGCCTTTTACATAAAATTTATTTTATACAGTTCGTTCAGTTTTTTAGTTTTTTCGCTGAACTGCCTAAAATAAAAACAAATTGATCAAGCCATACGAAGCAGACAAGTTACAAAATATAATGTAGCCAATTTTTTTGATACATAATTAATATGAGATACATTTCACTGCCCCCTCCACACCCGGACCTGGACATTTAGCATACACCAATCGTTTGTACTACGATAGTACCGGTAAATACCAGGAGATTTTCGACTGTACCGGCTCTGGTACTGAATTATTCACACCCAGAAAAAAGTTTTGTTGAATAAACAAAAAATTTGTAAACAATTTTGTATCGTCAGCAAAAAATGTTTTGTTAATTCAAGTAAAATGGTTCAATTTTACTTGAATTTTGCTAAAACAACCAAAATGTACTCAACAAAACATGTTTTGTAGTTTTAATCGATTCCTTTTTCTGGGTGCAGAATTCAAGGTAGAGGGGCAAGTGAAACGGGGATTTCCCATAGTAAAAAAATGAAGTGTTTCCGATTTTGACGAAAAATTGCCAGTCCTTTGTACTTTGTTCCGGTAAGTACAGTGAGATTTTCGTTTGTAATGGCTTCGTACCGAGTTATTCAAATTTTATGTGGAGGGACCATTTCACTGGCCTCTTCACACATCGACCTGGAAATTTCGCATTCAACAATCGTTTGTACTTCGTTAGTACCGGTAAAAAAACAGAAAAATTTCTTTTGTACCGGCTCCGGTACCGAGTTATTAATATTTTTGTCTAATAGCACTGTGACCAGAATATGAGAAATGTGTATATTCACCAAAATACAACACTTACCATTGTTATCACATAACGTGAAAAATGAATTTTACGAAATCATTGTAACATCGATGTATTCCATTATCAAACAAACGGCACATGATTAAATAGTCGTACACGGTGATTTATTAACAGTAGAATCATGAAAGTCATTGAGAATCTTAATATGACGAACTAAAGTAGTCACCTTTTGGTTACATTGCAACTGTGATCAAAAGTGTAAATTGTGACAACATACTGACATCACATCAATTGGCTGCGCTTTTAGAGAAATAAATGTTAATTTTAATTGAAATTCAAATATGTAGTGTTGTCTAGAACCTCATCAGCATGAAACTCGAGGGAAATATACAAATATGAAACAAGAATCCCTGTCGTACGAATGCATGCTTCTGACGGAATTGAAACAGATAGAGAAATTCGTTTTATATAGCAAAATATTTATAAATAGAAATTTCTGAAAATATATAAAATTCAAGTAAAATCGATAATATTTTGCAAGTTTAATATAATATTTGTTATTTCTTCATGACTATAGAAACCAAATTTTTATTCCAAATTCAGACCATTTATTTACATGTCTAACATTTTAAAAAAATCATAAGAATTATTATTTTAATTACAATGCGTATAAAAATAAAAAAAGAGTAACAATTATAATTTTGAATATTATGAATAACACATCCCAAAAAATAGCATCAATATAATTATTGCGTTATTTCGACAGAAATGAGTTAAAATAATATTTTCTCAAAGAGCTTTCATTTAGATTTACATATGACTAACGGCATTTCCTTTAATTTACAAATTAGGTGTAAATTAAAACCTCATATTTTTAAAAGAAAAATTGTTTAATGCTTTTAGTAATCCGAAGTTTTTAAAAATTTAATTGTTGATTATATTTTTGATTTTTCTTCACTGTGAATTCTTCATAGATTTAATACATTTTTATATATGATAATAAGAATAAAAAACAATGTAACTTATTCTAAATCTTGAAATGTACAATTTATTCAAATGCATTGAATAAAACTGGAAAAGTTCGCCCGCAAATAAAAGATAAAAAGGCTTACAATTAATGATACTCAGACAACCGGAATTTTTCTCTAAGCTCAAAAAAATATGTCAATAGACGTTAAAATGTTTATAGGTCTTTCATTTCCTTTTATTTACATATGCATAACAGAAGCGGAGCTTTTATTTCAATATGTATAACATTATTTTCTTGCAGTTATAAACAACACGTAAATGAAAGCTTCGAAAATTTTAAAAGAAATTCTTAGATAAGTAAGACATTTTTCAAAATTCAATATTTGACTGTTTATTTTCGAAATGTTTACTGCATTTTTACAAGTGAGAATACGCATAAAAAACCTATTACTTTTTCCCCCCGAATTTACAAGAGTATAATTTTTTTTTCTGTAATGCTTTAAATAATGTTGGAAAAGCTTCACTTGTGCATAAAAGATAAAAAAATCTTACATTTTATGACACTCAGACAGCAAAAAATATTTCTATAAACTGTAAGAAAAAAAGGTGTCAATCGACGTTAAAATGTTTGTAAATCTTTCATTTCATTTACATAAGCATAACAGAAGCGGAACTTTTATTTCAATATGTATAACATTATTTTCTTGCAGTTGTAAACAACGCGTAAATGAAAGCTTCGACAATTTTAAAAGAAATTCTTAGATATTTTTAGAAATAAAACATTTTTGAAAATTCAATATTTGACTGTTTATTTTCGAAATGTTTACTGCATTTTTACAAGTAAGAATACGCATAAAAAACCTATTACTTTTTTCCCCCGAATTTACAAGAGCATAATTTTTTTCCTAATGCTTTAAATAATGTTGGAAAAGCTTCAGTTGTGCATAAAAGATAAAAAATCTTACATTTTATGACACTCAGACAGCAAAAAAAATTTCTATAAACTCAAAGAAAAAAAGGTGTCAATCGACGTTAAAATGTTTGTAAACCTTCTATTCCCTTTTCAGTTTCGCTTCTTTGATCTGTCAATGCGAAGATGTATCGAAAACTTTTTTTAAAAAAAGAAAAACTTTATATGCTGAAGCTAAAATCTTTTGATGTTTATCCATGTTTTCGAAAAATAACTTTTATCTTGTTTCTTTAAGGGAAAAAAAAGAAACATATTTTTGAGTCTGCAAGGAACGAATAAGGTTTGGAGAGATAATTTCAGATGTAGTATAGAACTTCCAAACTTCTAAAAAAAAAATTCGGAACGCCGGAAAGAAAGTTTGACATGTTTTTTGACAACTTTGCTCAATTTTCTTCATAAACAATTTTAATGACTAAATTATATATATTTAAATATTCTTCAAATTAAAAAAAAAAGTTACTATAACTACTACTTCTGAAAAAGAAAGACAAAATACCTTAAAATTACAATATAATTAAGAAAAATTATATTTTAAATTACTACACACTAATTGTCCGGAAAAGGTCATTTGAACTTTAAATTCACTAATTCATTGGCTGTAATAAATAAAGGCTGCTCTGTCAAGGCCGCAACTGCGCAGTCGAAGACTCCTCCCTCTAACTACAGAGAAATTCACGAAAGAAACACATCTCTAAGACCGATGCATCGTTTTCGAGAAAAATGCAAAAGCAAAAGTGAGACGTCACATCTGGCGCACTGAAAGAAAGTCTTATTAGAAACATGAACACTGTTTTTTGAATTAGGAAACAATGTTTATATCAGTAGATACTTGAAATAATCGCTGTATGTATATTGTAACATATTAGCAGGCGTCGAGACTCCTCGCTCTAACCACAGAGAAATTCACGAAAGAACCACATCTCTAAGGACGTCACATCTGGCGTACTAAAAATAAGTTTTATTAGAAACATGAATGTTTTATGAAACACTGTTTGTATCAGTAGATACTTGAAATAATCGTTGTATGTATATTGTAACATATTAGCAGGCGTCGTCAGACTCCTCGCTGTAACTACAGAGAAATTCACGAAATAACCACAGCTCTGTACAGTGATAATTAATTTACATCCATATTTCTAATAAAAAATAATTATACATACACCGGACGTAACGGGATTGACGTTATTTTCTTCACCGCATTGACGTTATAAAATTAACGTCAAACTTCTTCTTTTGTATTTTCTCAAAAACTAATGTTCTTTCGTCCATTTTTTGTGTACTCAGAACGAAGATTCACGTTCTGCATAGTTTATAAGACCTTGATAGAACACTCTATATAAAAATGAAGTAATTGACTTGTTTTTTAGCTAGCTTGTAAATATTGCATCCTGTAAAACTCATCACCGGATGTGACGTCAAACTTTTTTTTTGCGTTTTTCTCGAAAACTAATGATCGTAGAGGTACGATTCTTTCGTCCTTTTTTGTGTACTCAGAGTAAGGAATTTCTGCTCCGCCTAGTTTATACGGCCTTGATAGAACACTCTATAGAAAAATGAAATAAATGACTTACTTGTTTTTCAGGTAGCTCATAAATTTTGCATTCTGTGAAACTGAATTTGAGTTGTGATTGAACTGTGTATAACTGAGTTTTATTACTTTACTCACATGTTCTTTCTTCTCTTTTTAAAAGAAAAAACAGATTTGCAGTTTCGTTTACCAACATCAATTTTTTTTTTTTTTTTTTTTTTTTTTTTTAAGTTCTAAAAGTCAGTGGAATTATTTTCGTCGTAATAATGTATTAAATAATATAATCACATTGTTTATTATTAGAACTGCACATCGAGGGGCAACTATCACTAATGGCTTTAAAAGAAAAAGAATTTTTATGACGATTTTGACAATAAAAATGAGTTTTTAACATTAAAAATTACATTTAGAATAACAATATAGGTTATTCTTATCATGACATTATTTAGAATATACATGCAATTTTAAGGAACAAAAAAAAAAGTTATATATTACCAATTGTTTTTAAAACTAAGAACTTTGATTTTTTTTTTTTTTTTGGCAACTTTTAAAAAATATATGTTTTTAATCTTACTAACGTCGTAACTTATTACGCGTTAATCTTACAATGACTTTATATGCTTTTAGAGACACTTATTGCGATACAAATATCATTAAATGATATTAACCATATTCTCAGAAAGCCGAAATATAAGGAAACTTATTATAAAAACATGCAGGATTTTGAAGATGAAAAAACATTGTGCGATGGATGGTTCTCAAATTACATTTAGAATAACAATGTAGGTTATTCTTATCATGACATTATTTAGAATACACATGCAATTTTAAGGAACGAAAGAAAAAGTTATATATTACCAATTGTTTTTAAAACTAAGAACTTTGATTTTTTTTTGTTAACTTTTTTAAAGATATGTTTTTAATCTTACTAACGTCGTAATTTATTACGCGTTAATCTTATAATGACTTTATTTGATTTTAGAGAAACTTATCGCGATACAAATATCATTAAATGATATTAACCATATCTCAGAAAGCCGAAATATAAGGAAACTTATTATAAAAATATGCAGGGTTTTGAAGATGAAAAAACATTGTGCGATGGATGGTTCTCGAATTTCATATAAATTCCCAACTACACATAACCATCATGTAGAGTACGAAAAAAAAAAATCCTAAGAAAATAATTGAACCAAAATGTAATATTCTTTGAGCATTCACGAAGTTTAATAATCTCATTAACTCAGGGAAAATAGGACGTTCTTTCGGCAAAATTGATTTTCATTATTTTATTCCGATGTTTTCTCGTTCTAAATAAAGATGTGAAGTATGTTTACTCATATGAATATTCTAATGCATAAATGGCTTTAAGAATATGAAATATATGTATTAAAAAAGAATTTCTCAACTATTTTTCAGTTTTGAAAAAAGATTTTTTATTGGGAATAAAAAATAATTTTTAATAAAGAATTTTTAAAAAAAAAATATTTATCCCCTTGATATAAAAAGAAAAATATATATATAAACAAAATGGCAAAAAAATTTAGCACATGTCAAGAAACAGCTTTGATTTTCTTTTTGTTCAGAAATTAACTTTCAACTTGCGAAAATTAGTTTATCAAAATTTAAAAATGGAAATAGTAAATTTTTTTGGAAAATTTTGTGAATGTGATCGAGTGAGGATGATCAGTAGCATAAATACGTCTTGTTTCACATTTATATAATTAAAAAAATAATTTTAATTATTTAACTAATATAGTTTACGCTTAAAAAAATATTTAGTGCAATTTAAATAGTAATGTAATATATTTAAATAAATAAAAACAAATCGAAAGCCAAACATTTATTTTTATTTCATAAAATACATTTTAAACTCAGATATCCCAATTTGTAACAATATATTTAATCGTCTTTTACTTTCATGATCTCTTATAGTGGACCAAATTTCACCAATGGTTTTTAAAAAAACAAGACCTTCAAATAATTGTAAATATTTAAACTGCAAAAATTCGTCTTTAACATTAAGATCATTAGCGTATCAATGTAATTATGCGTTAATCGTAACAACGCTTCATTTATTTACATTTAGAGTCATTTATCGTGTCATCTACCTATATTATATAAAACGCTTAGGTACGTGGCAAAGAAGTGGTTTTATCTCTTTTTGCCGATGACAACGAGTGGATTGTTTAGAAAATCAAATCTGCTAAATCTAAATTTAGCCGGCTCCGTTATTTGTTGTATTAAGAAAACCATTGGAGATATCGATTCGAAACTCACAGTATATAAGTAGTTTATTTTTCTGATTCCGAAAATGAAAAAAAAATGTGAAAATCGGACGGTAACTTTTCTTAATTTTGGTCAAAAAATGACACACCGTGAATCAAAGGACCCAGACATTTGAGGGAGTCGTATTGAATTTACTTCCGGCTCAGAGTTATTTTCTCTATTTACTTTCCGGCAAACGAAAGGTATACCATAGAAGGGTTTCGTGCAGCGATTTTTAAAGCGTTTTCGCGTTTCGTATTTTTTGACAGGACCGGGCATCACCGGGTGGATCAGCTAGTTAATAGCCTACGCCAGTCATCCGAAGAAACTTGACCGCTTATGTTAAGATCCTACGCGAACAAACGCTCAAGCTAATGTTAAGTCTATGGTAAGGTTCTTGCGCGATTTCTCGCTCGCATTTTAATATTTTTAAATGATTTTTTTTTTTTTTTTTTTTTTTTTTTTTTGCATAGGATAGCTGAGGTCGATATCTAACGTTGTTAGCTTTTACTTTTTTGATTTTGGTTACAGTTTTTCTTATAAAGCGGACATTTTCAATTTTGGAACCGGTTGAAACCGGTTCTGAAAGTGAAAGTACCCTTATATAAAAAAAACTGGAACCAAAATCGAAAAAGTAAAAACTAACAACGTTAGAGATTGACGTCAGCTATCCTATGCAAAAAAAATCATTTAAAAATATTAAAATGCGAGCGAGAAATCGCGCAAGAACCTTTCCATAGACTTAACATTAGCTTGCGCGTTTTTTTGCATGACTGATGTAGGCTCTTAAGTCCATGGAAAGGTTCTTTACAAATTTCTCGCTCGCATTTTAATATTTTGCAATGATTTTTTTTTTTTTTTTTTTTTTTTTGGCATAGGATAGTTGAGTTTGATCTCTAACGTTGTTAGTTTTTACTTTTTCGATTTTGTTTCCAGTTTTTTTTTATATATATATATGGGTACTTTCACTTTCAGAACCGTTTCTAACCGGTTCCAAAAATGAAAATGTCCACTTATAAAAAAAAAAAACTGTAACCAAAATCAAAAAAGTAAAAACTAACAACGTTAGAGATCGACCTCATCTATCCTATGTATATATATATCTATATATCTATATCTATATCTATCTATCTATCTATATATATATATATATATATATAATTTAAAAATATTAAAATGCGAGCGAGAAATCTGTAAAGAACCTTTCCATAGACTTAACATTAGCTTGAGTATTTCTTCCCGTGATTAGTGTAGGCTCTTAAATGTAATTTACAATATTCTGAGGAGACTGAAAAACTTTAATGAATGAAAAGAAAAATTATGTTACTTCATATAAATTCTCCAGTGGAACAATGTATTTTATTTATGTACTACATGCCATTTACTTTCATAATCTCTCATAGTGGGCAAAATCTTACAAATGTATTTATAATACCAATACCTTGAAATGTAATCTTTTAAAATTGTGAAAATAAACATTTAACATTAAAATCATTAGCGTATCAATGTAATTACACATTAATTTTACGATCACGTCATTTATTGACATTTAGAGACATTTATGGTGAGCCAAATGTCATTAAATACAATTTACAATATTCTGAGAAGACAGAAAACTTTAAGGAATGAAAAGAAAAATTATGTTACTTCATATAAATTCCCCAATGCATAAATTCCACAAGTAAAATAGGGGAAAAGAAAGGACTAGTATAAGAAAATAATTGGTACAGAACCATAATGTAATATTCTTTCAGCATCTTACGAAGTTTAAATAATCTCATTAACTCGGGAAATATATGATGTTTTTTCGGCAAAATTGATTTTCATTATTTTATTCCGATGTTTTCTCCTTCCAAATAAAGATGTGAACTACGTTTACTTACATAATATATTTTAATGCGAAAATGGCTTTAAAAATTATGAAGTATGAAGTATGAAGAATAAAGAGAATAGATGAATAGTTAAGTTATTTTTCAATTTTGTAGAAAAAGATTTTCTTAATATTTCCCTCTTGATATGAAAATTAAAATGCGTATCTATAAATGAGGAAATATTTTAGAACATCCCAAAAAATGCGTTAATTTTCTTTCAATTTATTTATTTATTTATTTATTTTGGTACTGAAATTGAAATTTAAGTTGCGGAATTACTTTATGTCTGAATTCGGAAAATGTGTACGGATGTTTTCTCTATCCAAATCAGTATTAAAAGTATATATCTTTGCATCAATATTCTAATGTATAAACGGCTTTACGAATTATAAAGGATTGTTATAAAGGTATGTATTCAGCTATTTGTTTGGTTTTCACAGAAGACTGTATTACAAACTGTAAATCGGAAAAAAAAACCCTTACTTTTCGGAATTACGTAAATTTGATCGCGTTAAGATGATTAATAAAGAATTATATGGATAATTTGTATTATAAATTTTTAATACAAATTATTTTAATTTAGTAATCACAATTTACATTTTGTATTTTGAAAAGTATTTTGTAATCAAGATATTCCCTTTCAAGTGAATGTTTATATTGTATTGTTTACTAATCTGCAGTTTTATTCACATTTTGTGCCATTTCACCTGACAATCAACGGAATTTTATTATTATTATTATTTTTTAAATATATTAAAAATATTTTTTTATTAAATGTTTGAAGAGTTTTTAGCTCACAGGCTATCAAAGCCTGAGAGCTAATGTGTCCGCAGGTTCTGTATGTACATACGTATGTATGTACGTATGCACGTAACGCGATAATTCTTTATAGAAATATCCGATTTGCTTCAATTTTTGCATATAGGTTCAATCTGATAAGGCGCTTCCCTGATTAGTTTTGGAGGTTCAATAGTTAAGTATAAGGGGGAACGGGGGGCTAACCCCCCCTCTTAATTTAGATAAATGGGTTTTTCATGCAAAAATATCCGATTCGTTTCAAATTTTGTTTATAGGTTCATTGTGATAAGGCACCGCCCTGATTAGTTTGGGGGGTTCATTCGTTAAGTATAAAGTGGGATGGAGGCTAATCACCCCCTTAATTTAGATAAATGGGATTTCATGCAGAAATAACCGATTTGCTTCAAATTTTGTATATAAGTTCATTGTGATAAGGCGTTTCCCTGATTAGATTTGGGGGATCATTGGTTAAGTATAAAGAGGGGAACGATCGGCTAACCCCATTAATTTAGATAAATGGTTTTTTTCATGAAGAATTATCCAATTTGCTTCAAATTTTGTTAATAGGTTCATTGTGATAAGGAACTTCCCTGATTAGATTTAGAGGTTCATTGGTTAAATATAAAGGTGGGAGATGGGGGGGGGGGCTATTCCCCCTTAATTTAGCTAAATGGGGTTTTCATTCAGAATTGATTTGCTTCAAATTGTATAGTATGCAATTAGTATGAATAGCCTGTGGGCACAATACCATCAGTTTAACTGGGCACTTTTCTTTTTATTTTAAATATATAATGATTAAATTAATTTTTAGTAAAATGACACAGAATTTGAAAAAACAATCTTGAAACTATATACATTTACATTTTCTTAATTTTCCTCAATAAGTAGCAATTAAAAGAGAATGTAGATATTTTTTTTACACGACTTTGGTTATCATACAAAGTTTTTTTTTTTAACACTTTCCAACATAGTTCCAACATACTTGTTTTTTAATTCGGTTTGTCTGTCTGTCTGCCATCCTCAAACTCCCGTAAATATACTCGGATTGTCACGCAATATATGTTATGAACTTTCATTATGGCATGTTCGGTATTGAAAATGAAGTGTGTCGCACTTATATTTACTTTACAGGAACACTCAAAATAATTCCGTTACATTACTGTCTGTGAGAAAAAATCATTTGCGGTTTATTTTAGTGATGTTATACTATTTCAAACATATTGAAATTTCTATATACCACTGAGGTGCACTGAGGCTTACTATAGAATAGGGTGTGCAAAAAGACTTCCGTTACATTACAATCCATGCAGAGAAATCATTTGCAATTTACTTTAATAGTGTTTCACTATTTCAAACATATTGAAATTGATATATATCACTGAGTTGGGGCTTATTATAGAATTACATGGGGCTTACTGTAGAATATTGTGTGCATAGCATTCATCATTCATTTACCAGGGACACACAAACGAATTCAGTTAAAGTACTTTCTGTTAACAATAATTTTTGGAAGTGCGTTTTCAGTTGCGATACATGTTTCAAAATTTAACTATTTTCTGACCTATTACTTGGTGTGTATAAGTTCTATAGATCATATGTAAGGTAGCACAAAAAATATCGAGTACATTTCCGTTTATTGATGGAAATTCCAGATGGGGAATTTTAATCTGTGCTACACGCGTTTCCTAACTGAACTAAATTTTAGCATTGTATGTAGTATATATACAAATCTATTTATCATATATACGGCTGCACAAAAGAATTTTTTTCGAATATTGTTGGTTATGAATTGAATCATACATATTTTATGTTTTATTCTAAAATTTTGTTTTTCTATCTTAAATTTTTCTATAACAATAAATTTCCTTATCCAAAATCATTTTCTATTGTTTTCTCCTAATTCGAAAAGCTAGAAGCTAGTTTATTTTCGCATTAAATGCAGATGTAGTTCTGTCATGTGGTTTTTCTCTCTCTGCATATTAATGATTGCTCAGATTCGTTGAGGCATTTGCTCTTTGCCCGTTTCTTTAGCTTATGATAAAACTATGCACAGTTTTCATTAAATTGACAGCTGCATAGATATGCAATATGAACTTTTGTTCGCTTCTAATAACGCATGTCTGGCTTTCTCAAAACAACTTCGGGTTGTACGGTAAAAATCACAAAAATGATATTCTGCGAAATATGGCATTCCTATCTCTTTTCTCATTCAAAATATCAATATTGGTTTTATCGCTAACAGTCAAAATTTGACGGTTACAGCCTGGCGAGAGGTGTAGTATTTGGCCTATTTTCATTAATGTGTTGATGAAAATGCATCTGAAAAATTAGATCATATCTTCTCTCGCTTTTGTCAGATAAAGATGTAAACTTTTGGTAGTTTAAGCGAAGGCCACCCTCTGTATTTTCTTGTGTCGATTGTTCAAATAAAATAAAAAGAGTTCCATGGATCTAAGACTTATTTTCATCTAATGTCTCTTGTATGGATTAATTTATTTTTCCAGGAAACGGATTAATATCCACTGTGCCATTATACCTCGGCAATGTTTAAAAAAAATGTCTATTTGAATATATTGGGACCCTATTGGTAATACGTGAAAGTGGGTTTTTAAATATGTTATGCGTTTTCCAAATTGTTTACTTAGATATTATCTTTAACCTTATTAAACGCAAAGATTTGTAAAAGCATATTGGAAGTGTTGGAAAGTGTTACATAATCTATGCTTGACGCACGATATTTCGTTCTTGTTTGTATTTAAAATTTTGTGTAGGTATTTTCTTTAAAGACAACGTGCGTACAGTTCTTGGAGTTTCTAAGGAGGCTGCCACCACTATTTCTGATTAGAAAATTTCTATTTAATACTTAAATCGCAGATTTTGTAATCTCAATGTTTAATCGAAAACTGTGTAGTATTTTTATGTAATTAAAAAAGGTGAAATTTTCTATTAAAAATTTGTGGTAAAACTGTACGCACTCTGGGTACTCTGCGTATGTTGTATTTTTTTAAAAATAATAACATTAAAAAAACATGAAATTTAATTGTGATTAGATCTTTTATCATTAAAAGGAAAAAATATATATCATCATACAAATTCTCTTATATGTTTGTTTTCCGTTTTTTCACAAAAATGTTACGATTTGACAAATAACACTAAATTTGAACACTTATCTTAAAAATTAAAGAAAAGGGTTTGTTATCAAATAAAATTAATCGAATGCATGACAATTCAAATCATTTACACTCAAAAAGGATTGCAGTTTTATGTTATAAAAGAAATACTAAAAAAGTTCTTCTCAAAATAGTGAGTACAAACAAAACATTTTTGAAATATAAGAGTGTGAAATAGATTTTTTTTTCTTTCAAAAACCACATGTACCTTTCTAGATAAAAGTATGTTTGCAGTTGGGGTTATAAGGCATTTTAGTTTTTGGTAGGAAACGGTTGAAAATCCCGAAGTAATCAAATATCAAATACAATTAAGCGAATGCATAACAATTCAAATCATTTACACTTAAGAAGATTGTAGTTTTATGTCATAAAAGAAATACTAAAATAATCCTCTTCAAAATAGTGAGTACAAACAAAACATTTTTGAAATATAAGAGTCTGAAATAGATTTTTTTTTTTCAAAACCCACATGTACGTTTCTAGATAAAAGTATGTTTGTAGTTGGGGTTATAAAGCATTTTAGTATTCGGCAGGAAACGGATGAAAATTACCAAGTAATCAAATATCAAATAAAATTAAGCGAATGCATAACTATTCAAATCATTTACACTCAAGAAGATTGTAGTTTTATGTCATAAAAGAAATACTAAAATAATCCTCTTCAAAATAGTCAGTACAAACATTTTATCATGTAACACATCATGTATAGTAGTAACATGTAACACATCAGTATAACAAAACATTTTTGAAATATAAGAGTCTGAAATAGATTTTTTTTTTTTTCAAAAACCACATGTACCTTTCTAGATAAAAGTATGTTTGCAGTTGGGGTTATAAGGCATTTTAGTTTTTGGTAGGAAACGGTTGAAAATCCCGAAGTAATCAAATATCAAATACAATTAAGCGAATGCATAACAATTCAAATCATTTACACTTAAGAAGATTGTAGTTTTATGTCATAAAAGAAATACTAAAATAATCCTCTTCAAAATAGTGAGTACAAACAAAACATTTTTGAAATATAAGAGTCTGAAATAGATTTTTTTTTTCAAAACCCACATGTACGTTTCTAGATAAAAGTATGTTTGTAGTTGGGGTTATAAAGCATTTTAGTATTCGGCAGGAAACGGATGAAAATTACCAAGTAATCAAATATCAAATAAAATTAAGCGAATGCATAACTATTCAAATCATTTACACTCAAGAAGATTGTAGTTTTATGTCATAAAAGAAATACTAAAATAATCCTCTTCAAAATAGTCAGTACAAACATTTTATCATGTAACACATCATGTATAGTAGTAACATGTAACACATCAGTATAACAAAACATTTTTGAAATATAAGAGTGTGAAATAGATTTTTTTTTCTTTCAAAAACCACATGTACCTTTCTAGATAAAAGTATGTTTGCAGTTGGGGTTATAAGGCATTTTAGTTTTTGGTAGGAAACGGTTGAAAATCCCGAAGTAATCAAATATCAAATACAATTAAGCGAATGCATAACAATTCAAATCATTTACACTTAAGAAGATTGTAGTTTTATGTCATAAAAGAAATACTAAAATAATCCTCTTCAAAATAGTGAGTACAAACAAAACATTTTTGAAATATAAGAGTCTGAAATAGATTTTTTTTTTCAAAACCCACATGTACGTTTCTAGATAAAAGTATGTTTGTAGTTGGGGTTATAAAGCATTTTAGTATTCGGCAGGAAACGGATGAAAATTACCAAGTAATCAAATATCAAATAAAATTAAGCGAATGCATAACTATTCAAATCATTTACACTCAAGAAGATTGTAGTTTTATGTCATAAAAGAAATACTAAAATAATCCTCTTCAAAATAGTCAGTACAAACATTTTATCATGTAACACATCATGTATAGTAGTAACATGTAACACATCAGTATAACAAAACATTTTTGAAATATAAGAGTCTGAAATAGATTTTTTTTTTTTCAAAAACCACATGTACCTTTCTAGATAAAAGTATGTTTGCAGTTGGGGTTATAAGGCATTTTAGTTTTTGGTAGGAAACGGTTGAAAATCCCGAAGTAATCAAATATCAAATACAATTAAGCGAATGCATAACAATTCAAATCATTTACACTTAAGAAGATTGTAGTTTTATGTCATAAAAGAAATACTAAAATAATCCTCTTCAAAATAGTGAGTACAAACAAAACATTTTTGAAATATAAGAGTCTGAAATAGATTTTTTTTTTCAAAACCCACATGTACGTTTCTAGATAAAAGTATGTTTGTAGTTGGGGTTATAAAGCATTTTAGTATTCGGCAGGAAACGGATGAAAATTACCAAGTAATCAAATATCAAATAAAATTAAGCGAATGCATAACTATTCAAATCATTTACACTCAAGAAGATTGTAGTTTTATGTCATAAAAGAAATACTAAAATAATCCTCTTCAAAATAGTCAGTACAAACATTTTATCATGTAACACATCATGTATAGTAGTAACATGTAACACATCAGTATAACAAAACATTTTTGAAATATAAGAGTCTGAAATAGATTTTTTTTTTTTTTCAAAAACCACATGTACCTTTCTAGATAAAAGTATGTTTGCAGTTGGGGTTATAAGGCATTTTAGTTTTTGGTAGGAAACGGTTGAAAATCCCGAAGTAATCAAATATCAAATACAATTAAGCGAATGCATAACAATTCAAATCATTTACACTTAAGAAGATTGTAGTTTTATGTCATAAAAGAAATACTAAAATAATCCTCTTCAAAATAGTGAGTACAAACAAAACATTTTTGAAATATAAGAGTCTGAAATAGATTTTTTTTTTCAAAACCCACATGTACGTTTCTAGATAAAAGTATGTTTGTAGTTGGGGTTATAAAGCATTTTAGTATTCGGCAGGAAACGGATGAAAATTACCAAGTAATCAAATATCAAATAAAATTAAGCGAATGCATAACTATTCAAATCATTTACACTCAAGAAGATTGTAGTTTTATGTCATAAAAGAAATACTAAAATAATCCTCTTCAAAATAGTCAGTACAAACATTTTATCATGTAACACATCATGTATAGTAGTAACATGTAACACATCAGTATAACAAAACATTTTTGAAATATAAGAGTGTGAAATAGATTTTTTTTTCTTTCAAAAACCACATGTACCTTTCTAGATAAAAGTATGTTTGCAGTTGGGGTTATAAGGCATTTTAGTTTTTGGTAGGAAACGGTTGAAAATCCCGAAGTAATCAAATATCAAATACAATTAAGCGAATGCATAACAATTCAAATCATTTACACTTAAGAAGATTGTAGTTTTATGTCATAAAAGAAATACTAAAATAATCCTCTTCAAAATAGTGAGTACAAACAAAACATTTTTGAAATATAAGAGTCTGAAATAGATTTTTTTTTTCAAAACCCACATGTACGTTTCTAGATAAAAGTATGTTTGTAGTTGGGGTTATAAAGCATTTTAGTATTCGGCAGGAAACGGATGAAAATTACCAAGTAATCAAATATCAAATAAAATTAAGCGAATGCATAACTATTCAAATCATTTACACTCAAGAAGATTGTAGTTTTATGTCATAAAAGAAATACTAAAATAATCCTCTTCAAAATAGTCAGTACAAACATTTTATCATGTAACACATCATGTATAGTAGTAACATGTAACACATCAGTATAACAAAACATTTTTGAAATATAAGAGTCTGAAATAGATTTTTTTTTTTTTCAAAAACCACATGAAGATTTCCAGATAAAAGTATGTGTGCAGTTGGGATTAGAAAGGATTTTAGTTTTCGGCAGGAAACGGATGAAAATCACTGAAAGATCTTTGAAATTTTTTTGTGACTTTTTTATTCTTTTCTTTTTTTTTTTTTTTTTTTTTTTTTCGTTTGGCTTTAAAACTAAAAACCATTTTCTTTTTCCCCAATAGGAATGAGAACTTTATAAAAACTACTTTAACAAAAATGAATATGAATTATGTAGTATATATTACGCCCGTGAATTTAATTACATATTTTTTTCCTAAATATGTTTTCATATCAATCCTGAAATAAATTAACTTAAAATTTAATTGATTTATATACATATTTAATCAAAAAAGCTTTATGTATAAACGAAAACCAAGTTTCTATTCCCACCAAAGGACAAACAAAATTTCTTTTTAGAAAATTATAATTCTAAGAATTAACATTTATATTGCAAAACTCAGACTAAATTCACCATTTATATTTTTGGATAACAGAATGATAAATATTTCATTTTAAATATAGAAAAAGTCTTTTTGATTCTTATTTTAATGAAAGCAACATTAAAAAAATATTTTTTGAAAATTATTATGGTTTTGACGGTGGTGTTGTTTTCATTTACTATCGTTTCAATTTTTAAACACACTGGCTGCTGCCGAGATCTGAGTAACGAAGAATAATTGGTTTCAAATCCCATTAGAGATCAAACCATACATCTACAATGGAACCGTGTCAGTCCCTCATTTGTTTGAGCTATTAAAAAAATAATTATTAAATTTACATCATCCCAATCAACCCGAATTAAAACTAACCTGAGTAAATAAACAGTCATATAATGCATAAAAGAAATATCGACAAGTAATTAAAATTATTAATAAAATTATTTATTTACATTATATATAAATATATTTAATAAAACAAAAATTAAAGATTACTAAACTACAACGTAGCTGACTGTAAAGATAATTTGATCTTGAACATAAACAAATTCTCCCAGTCGGAGATTAATTGCAAATAACTGATCATGTACGCTAATGGCGCCCGGTGCATGCAAAATCCGTCGTGGGTGTAAAGTCCTCCAAGTTACCTGTGAATTACACCTCTGGGGTGCCTAGTCTGGTGAAGGTCTCGTCACCAGATCAAGGTTCTAAATTACGAGACCAACTCGAGTGGAGATGGCATGATGTATGGATGAGCGATGCAGCGAGGAAATAGTAAATATCCCAGCATCTCACATCCATCCGTCATGACTTCGCTACACTGCGCAGTGCTGAACCGCCTCATCAAAAATCAATTAGCAACCGGCCAACTAAGAAAAAGCAATTAAAGCAACAAGACGCACTGAAGCCACATCGGCCTATAGATTTAACAAAGACATCTTCGCCAAGCGAACAGCAGGCGAATTCTCGCCCCGTTGCCAGGTATCAACTCGTTAAGCTAGGCAAAAGCCTGGCAGGTAGCGGCCTGGACAGCGGTCTAAAAAAAAATTGCAAATAACTGCATTTTTCTTATTTTGTCATATTTCATTAACACCAACATTAGTTGTATTACATTAGACTTATCTTTCATAAATTACGGAAATAATTACTTAATTACATAATAATTCATATTTGAAAATAATTAGTTACACATGAAAATTCAACATTTAAAAATTACTCATTTGATTATTTACATAATAATCGCAAGTCCCACACTTGACACAAACTCTCTACCCAACAACATATATATAAATTCATAATCACAAAACTAATAGTAATGAAGTTGACGGTACCTGGTAACCTCTTATAGTTTAGGGGTTGTCTGTCCTCTTAGGAAGTCCTGAAAACTTAACAATACTTGATTATAAATATTAATTAAACATGGACCCAAAGGGTCGAACTTAAGATGAATTATTATTTTAACTTAATCGTTCGATTTCATAAATTACTCTGGAGCGTAGACATTTTATAATACGTATCATAAATAGAGACTAAGTCAAGTCATGTTCAGCTAGAGTACACTGTTAAAAAATTTGTGCTGGGTTTGAATCAGCTTTTGGTGGTGTAGTAGCTGCAATCATAAGATAGTGAAATCTCGTACCAATGTTTGGAGCTGTGGTTCAACCAGAGCTCCAAATGTTGTAATGAGACTTCACCATCTTATGGTTGTAGCTACTGCAGCACCAAAAGTTACTTCAACCTAGCACAAAATTTTAAAAAATGTAGAGAGATTCACTCTACCAAAAATTACGTATGAGTTAAATCATAAATGACAAGAGAACATCTCATCGAATGATGTCTCAAGGTAAGTCAGGAACATGTCAATACTTAAGAGCAAGCCATCAAAGTTATTCCTAAAATGTAAGTCCTCAAATGTGATACTATAATTTTAATAGAGGAGGGGGGGGGGGCTAAAACTGAGCACCATGGGAAAAAAAGGACCCTGACTGGCTATCTTCATTTTAGACAGTTAGCCACTCTTGGCCATTCTCCCACCACCCACCCTCAAAACTATCATTGGTCGTGGGTGTATTTAGAGAAAATTAATATATCACACACATTTCATACAGAGGATAACCATGATATTAATTTCGTATCAATCGGTGCATGGCCTCATTAGAGTTATCGATGTGTAAATATTATTTTTTGTTGCTTTCGCACAACCGTTAAAAGATTGCTTTACGGGGAAGCAAGGCTATAGAAGGGAAGATTTTCTTTAACTATGTGGGGATTTCATCACAGAACTCTTCTTTCAAATTTAGAACAAAAACAATAATAATGATTAGAAATCATTTTAAAAAATAGCATTTTCTTCTGCATAGCTATAGTAGCTGTATAAAACAGTTCAAGTGTCATAGTCTGTTGTACAAAAATGTGATTTTTTTAAAATCAAGATTTTCCATTTAAGGAGCGATACATATGTATGTTAAATGATTATTAGAATGATTTCATATAAATAATATTTTCAAATATAATCAGAATAAAAAATGAATATAATCAGATAAAAAATGGGAATAGAAATACTGCTATTAAAAAGACAATTGTATGCAAACATTTATAAAGAAAATAATAATAATAATAAAAGCTATACGAAACAGAAAAATTAGAAAAAAATCGTCATATTATAGACACCAAAATACCAAAATGTAAATATAAATTGGAATTGAAAAAATAATTTATTTTACATAAATACTACATAATCCTCCATCTTACTCATAAGCTCACAATTTTACTCATAAATTAACTCAGATTTTTTACCAAGTAAAGAAATATTTTAAATATTACAAATTAAACACAAAACATAATGTTTTCATGTTTTACAACTGTAAGATTTTATTTTTTCAAAATGCAGTACATTTTATTCATTAAGTTTTGTTTCTTGAAGTCAATAATTATTATTTTATAATTTTATAATACAATTTTAAGTTTAATTTTGACACAAAAAATAATGTCTGAATTAGCATCATTTATTAAAATCACTAACATTAACCCCAAAATATTTTTAATAAAAAAAAAAAATAATCGTAAATAATAATAGAAACACAAGACACATAAATACTAAGGTAATACGATTAGAAATATAAGGTTTTCCTTTTATTCTTTAATAAATCTTCTGTTAAAATTTTAAAAGAAAAAACAGCAACATGTACATTAATATTGTATACGACATTTGCGTACTTTAATGACATTAATGTAACGATAAAAATGTCTGGAAAAATCTCCAATCAATATAATTATAAATGCATGAATACAATATTCCAACTTCTTTAGGAAAATCTTTTATTAAAAAGCTGAAAAGGTTATGTGGTGAAGAACATGTGTTATTAGAATTGCATATATTTAAACAAAATCTAAAACTAGCTATAAAATAATTTACGAATACAAAGTCAAACAATTTATGTTTTATTTTACTTGAATGACTTCCCGTATATATATATACAGGGTGTATCAGAAATGCTTCAACAAATTTAGGGGAATGATAGGACTCATCAAGACGAACACAAAATGCAATAGAACATAGGGTTGCAAATGACATTTAAACGGTGAAAATCGCAAAACATATCATCACATAAAAATATCGAAATCTCGCATGCTGCTTTTCTGCAGAACTGGCTAGCAACAGAAAGCCGGCGTGCAGCAACAATTTTGGTACAAGATGGTGCTCCGCTTCATTTTTCTGTGGACGTGCATAACCACCTTGATGGAGTTTATCTGGCAAGATGGATTGGACGTGGTGGCACTGTTGCTTGGCCTCCATGCTCGCCGGACCTTAACCCTTTGGATTTATTTTTCTGAAGACAGATGAAGTCCCTCATTTATGAGACGCCAGTAGAAACGCCAGAAGAAGTAGTAGCACGTATTGCGACCGCTGCAGGAGAAATTCAGGAAACTCCAGGAATCTTCGAGCGTGTCCGCCAGTCGTTCCTTCCTTAGATGTACTCTGTGTAATAATGTCCGCTGTCGACCCTTTGAACAATTGTTGTAAAATAGTTGTTTTCTCTGGACATCACGATCTGTGTTGTACCTATTCTGTGCAATAAATAATTTTCTGGAGTGTTTCTTTCTTGTCTCAGTTTGTCCCTTTCCAGACGCATTTTCTCAATTTTCATCCTTTAAACGTCATTTGCGACCCCATGTTCCATTGCATTTTTTGTTCGTCTTCATGAGTACTATCATCCCCCTAAGCACTGCAAAAAATAACTGTTGATTTTACAGTATAAAACTGGCAGCTGGGGTGCCAGTTTTATACTGTAAAATCAATAGTTATTTTTTGCAGTGAGTTTGTTGAAGCATTTCAGATACACTCTGTATATATCTTGGATGCAAAAAGTCTTAAATAACTTAACACAAAAATTAATCATCCTTGCCGCCATCAAAATAAAATTAGAAAGTCATTACAACTTTTACATGAATAAACCATTTTTTAATCATATTAGAATCATTTTTATATATAAGTTTAAATTGTTTTTGAACTTATAGAATATTTTTCTTTAATAAAAAATTCTTTCTTACTCAAATAAATTTTTGTTATTTAAAAAATATATATATATATTTTTTAAACGTTTCTTTGTGCTTATAACATTAAACATTTCTAAGTTTTTTAATGCTTTATTGCTTTCAGAACTAATTTACGCATAACAGTGGTAAAAAAAAATATTTTTTAAATTTTTAAATTACCTTTATTTTAAATTATGATTTCGAATTATTATTTAAAATTCTTCCTTTATAGATAACTACGTTAGATAACGCAAATATCCTCCAAAGTACATGGTTAGATAATTACGCATTGATCTTTAAAACCCTGATATTGTTTTTTAACATCTGTTAATGTGGGAAAAATAAATTTAAACATATGAAAAAGCTATGATGATGTGTAGTATAAGTCCCTAGTTGCGCTCTTATGAAGGTAGTCTAGGGTTAAATGGATTTTTGAGTTTTGTGTGTGTGATCGTGTTATCCCGATTCTAACATTTGTGCGTGAACGAGCCACCTATTCTGTCATCCCTTGAACTTTCTCAAAGTTTGCCTGAATATCCGGAAATCTTATTTTCATGGTTATTTCAAACAATGGTATGATAATTAGGCATCTGTGGTTGTCTAGCGGGTAGAAACATGGCGGTAGAAGTTAAATCCAGCGGATTTGGTCGCATCTCGCCTTTTGTGGAGAATCAGACAGGAGTTCCATAGACAGTGGATTTTTTAAGGTCGAATCTGCCACCTGCTGAATAGCCACCTTCCATTTCGTGCGAATTTTTGGAGTTGTATCTTCAGCAGAGTGGTATAGTTTTGCAACTTGGTATTTCAAATAAAGAAAGTTGCAATCTACGGGGTTAGTGCTATTACAATATTGTAGAGTTACATTCATTGTGTTTTTAGTGACAGTTTATAGTGCTATCTTCTTTGTCGCATTTTTATCGTAAGCTGAAGTGATCTTTCCTTACGTTCCTGTAAACGATCAGAATAGCCACCTTATTTTGAGTCAGTGTTAGAATTTAGTGAATTTCTTGGGGATAGCATTCCCCCCCCTCTCATCATTTTAGTATCTCGAGCTTAATTTCAATCATCGTTAGTTTAAAAGTGCCTGCTCCACTGCCATTATTGCGTTAGATAAATCATCGTTATTGTTAACTTCCGTCTTTTGGCTACCTTGTTAGTTGACGAATCCGAAAGGACTGCCACAGATGTTAGGTTCGGTTCAGACATTAATATTACAAACAGACAAAACAAATCATGAAAATTATGTAAAAATCACGATTATGGCTAAGTAATTAAACCAAACCTGATTCAGCAGGAGCGAGTAAAAATGAACTGTACATGGCATAGTAACGAACATAGCATAGTAAGAATCTAAACAAAGAAATCTGAAAATCAATACAAACGTGATTTTTATGCGTCTACATCTGTGCTCTCAAAAGATTTGAAAATTAGAAATATTCAAAACAGTGGTATTTTAATGATTAATTGTGCTTTTGTTTTCAATATCAACATTTCCGAGATATAATTACCTTTAAGGCGGTATTAAAAAAAATATTTTTCCACGCTGAACAACTCAAAATTTTCTGACACATTTTCAGACTTATTTTTGAAAGTAAAAACATGAAACTTGGAGGCAGGATTTAGGAAGAGATTTATAAGTGACCTGTGTTTTTATTTTTCATTCAATTAATTAGAAATTGATTTACAAACAATTATTTTCACAGTTACGATAATTCTCTTTTGTTTCCAGCGCTATCGCTTCGGAAAATTCGGTTCAAAATGTCCACTTTGACAGCATTTTTTGAAATATATTCTGCTTTTATCAAAAAATCGACCAATACGGACATTATAAAGTTTCTGAATAAAAAAAAACCTGCCAATTGGATGAATTTTAGAGTAAAAATGAATTTAAAAATAAGTCACAAAATAAGCAGTTTGGATTTGAATACACCCTTAATTGAAATTGGATGGTATCATTCATTACTTTTTTTCTTCATTACTTTTTTTTTTCAGATCTTTTGACAAATACTTTTAAGATTATTTCTCTATTCGGAACATTAAATAGGAATTATTAAAAAATAAATAAATAAAGTTCAGTATCGGAAAAAAATTAATTTAGGTTAAAATTCTACTGAATGCCACACATTATAGATATTCATGGATTATGAATTATAACGATGCATACATAAAACATATATAAATTAAATCGTCTGAGAAAAACAAGAACTAAAAAGCGATAATATGTTTATTTTTCCATAAACATAATTTCTAGGGAGCATTAACTGTTGGAGCATTATAAGTTAAAATGCACTTTTGGACGACTGCCAGCAAAATACAAAATTTAGCAGAAAAAGATAGAGCATAATCAAACGCAAAGAAGACATTAGAATAATGAAAAAAAAAATAATTATCAACAGACAGGCAAAATTAAATGATATCATTAACATAATTAAATATAGATTCACTTTTTCATTTGTATAATAAATTGGTTAAGTCATTCCACTTTCACACACACAAAAAAAATCATAATAAAAGAATAAAATATAAAGTCAGAATGTTTTTCACATCTTGTATTAATTAATTTTCTACAAATACAGTTATAATTACAATTTTTAAATCATAAGTAGAGAAAAATATGGTGTTTTTGTTTGATATAATCAGAGCTCCCACTGGTCCGTTTTTTGAAAACCGGTATTTTATAAAAATTAATTTCGTGGTAGGCTTTTGCAACAATTGCAAGAAAACTGGCATCCGAAGTAAGTTTCTGCGAAATTTATAAAGAAAATTTTTCTTTGAAAAAAAGTAGTCTTAAAAAAATGGACCGAGTGGCAGCCCTGTATAATGATAATTTTATTGTAATTCAATGCAATTTCTAGTTCGTAGCGATAATTTTTTTTCTCCTATTTCATATTTCATACAGAAATTAAAAGTGAAAATTCGAGGGAAAAAATATTGACGTGTGATCGGAATGCATAGATAAATAAAAAGGAAAACTGCCCAGTTAAACTGAGGGCATTGAGCTCACAGGCTATTCACACTAATTGTATATTATACTCTTATTTCAAAGAATTTGAAATATGCACCTCGAAAAATAAAGAAATCAACAGTATATTAAGGGGGGGTCATCCCACCGTTACCCCCCTCATAGTTAACTAATGAACCCCTTAAACTAATCAGGGAAGTCTCTAATTACAATGAATATATATACAAAATTTGAAGAAAATCGGATAATTCTGCATGAAAAACCCATTTATCTAAATTAAGGGGGGAATAGCCCCCCTTTCCCCCTTTATACTTAACCAATGAACCCCCAAAACTATTCAGAGAAGCGCATTATCACAATGAACCTATATACAAAATTTGAAGAAAGTCGGATAATTCTGCATGAAAAACTCATTTATCAAAATTAGGGGGATTATTCCCCCCTTTCCCCCTTTATACTTAACCAATGAACCCTAAAACTATTGACAGAAGCGCATTATCAAAATTAACCTATATACAAAATTTGAAATAAATCGGATATTTCTGTATATAAAACCCATTTATCTAAATTAAGTGGGATTAGTCCCCCTTTCCCCCTTTATACTCAACCAATGAACCCCCAAAACTATTGACAGAAGCGCATTATCAAAATGAACCTATATACAAAATTGGAAGAAAATGGGATAATTCTGCATGAAAAACCCATTTATCTAAATTATGGGGGGTTAGCCCCCCGTTTCCCGCCTTTATGCTTAACCAATGAACCTCCAAAACTAATCAGGGAAGCGCCTTATCACAAGGAACCTATAAACAAAATTTAAAGTAAAACGGTTAGTTCTATCAAGAGTTATCGCGTTACGTACATACATACATACGTACGTACATACAGAACCGGCGGGCACATAAGCTCTCAGGCTTTGATAGCCTGTGAGCTAAAAAAGGCTTCTACGTATGTGCGCCAGTTTGAGGAAGAATATGTGCATGTACATGCATACATTTATACGCATTTATACGTAAGTATATGGCTTGTACATAGACATACAAGTATGTGTCAAATATAGGCATAAATATCATCAAACATTGTAATTTATTCTGCGTAACGTTTAATTACACATTACTATTATGATGTATTTATTCATTATTATATATATTTTTATTATTAAGATATCATTTATTTGTTATAATATTATTTATTTATTTATTATTATTACTTATAAATTATTTCCAACTAGTTTCTCTAATCACATACACGTCCTTATGAACTTATACAAATACACACACTAGAAGTGCCATTTGTACTGTGATATTTAGTCCACGCAACTCTTTTAAAATTATTAACGACATTCAATCTTTAAAAAAAAAAACTTTAAAATTTATCGACATCGGCAAAGACAGCTATTTATATCGTAAAATATGCATATAAAAGTTTATTTACCATAAAAAATAAACAAATTATATTTGTCATTTTGCATAATGTTTTACCAATAATAAAAAACTACTTCCCTCTTTAAAAAAAAAAAGAAAAGAAAAAAGAATATAAATTTCTTTAAATAATAGAAAGTGAAAATTTGTATTTTTTTTCCTGTTGCAGCACAATTAAGAAATCCATAATATGTAGATTATGAACCAATGGATTATTTTCAGAAATTTTAAATTATATCATTCTTTTTTTTTTTTTTTTTTTTTTTTATGAAGAACGCTTTAGAGCGCAAATAAGTTTGTAATTATTCTTTAAATAGAATTTTAAAAATGATATTTTCGATTTTTTCTTTTCAGCTGTGAATATAATAAGAAAAAAATTTCGTCTAACCTTCAAACATCTGTGTAAAATATTGTCAAAAGCATTTATCAACAGCTACTATTTCGCGATCGCAATAATGGTAATAATGATATGGGATATAGTACAGGGTGTCGGAAAAACACTGATCTCGGCTTTTAACATAATTCGGCACATAAATTATAAATTACAAAGTTACGTAAAAAAAGTACAGAATTTTATGAAATCGATTAAATTTGAAAAAAAAAAATTATACGGCCCCCGTACAAAAAAATCCCAAAGAGTAAAAAGTTCCCCATACAATAATAAAGTCATGTACAAAATTTCAGCATTTTATCATAATAAATCGCACATATATGTTTAAACAAAGTTGGCGAGACGTTAATCATAAATTAAACTGTAAAGTTACTATTTCTACACAGTTTAGATACCATTTATGCATTTTCACATCGCTGCGACTATTTATGATAAAATGCTGAAATTTTGTACATGACTTGGGCACATTTTACTGATTGGGAAATTTTTTTGTACGGGGGCCGTACAAAAATCTAAATTTTGTATTCTTCAAATTTAATCTCCTGAAAATTACAATCGATTTCATAAAATCCTGTACAATTTCTTTACGTAACTAATTTATAATATCTATGATCAATATTTAAGGAACAAAAGCCAACGTCAATTCTTTTGGGACACCCTGTGTATATTTTTTGCTAAAATATGATAAAGAGATTCTATATATTTTTTCTTAATAAGAAAATGGTGATATTCCCCTATATTTTAAAGGACACAGTTTCTTGTTCCTCTCAATTGTCTAAAAAATGACGTGTCATTAATTGTAAAGTTAACGATATCATATATTTTTTCTTAATAAGAAAGTGGTGATATTCGCCTACATTTTAAAGGACACAGTTTCTTATTCCTCTCAACTGTCAAGAAAATGACGTGTCATTAATTGTAAAATTAACGATATCGGGTACATAAATCATTGATGCATTGTGCAACAGGCTATATTACCAATGTCTTTATGTTATTCATCTACAGTAGAAATAAATGATACAAATATTAACATCAATCTAATATATTTCTTGTTTGATTTAAATGAAAATTAGGAAAGATTCCTTATTAATCAGTGTTACTTTTATTTGTTGAGAAAATGAGTTGCTATTTCTATTGTATATATTGAAAGTTGTTGTAAGTGAATACGTATATATGTATGTTATATATGTAAGTATATAAGAAAGACATATGTAACATATAAGATGGACGTAAGAATCATGCATATAACTAAAGAAAGTATGCACCGGAAATAATACTTTAAGTATAGAATATTCAGCATGAAGTTAAGTTAAAAATTTAAGAATTTATTACTTACATATTATCCGTGCCAGGAAGTTTTAGAACCCTTAAAACCTTTAATTTTTTTCTTTCTATATTGGTTTTGAATAGTTAATATTTATATAGTTGCTTTATTACAATCATTTTCAGAAGTATTTACATTTAACTACTCTCTCAAAATAAATCCTAAATAGACACGTATTTTTCCGTTATTAATATTTTGTTAAAACAAGAAAATTTCCACTTTTATTTGCTCATTGTCCTCAAAATATACAGAAAATTCACATATCGAACATATAAAAATTAGCTGAAATCCACTAGTCTAAAGCTACATTTTCGTCAAATCATAGGCGCGTTCGGGCAACTGTTATTATTTCGTATTAGAAAAGGAATATTTACCCATATATCTTTTCTTTTAAACCAAGAAAAAATCGAGAACTCAAGCTCAAAATTTTTCAAATTTCTCCAATCGAAAGACGGAACATTCTTCAAATAACGGAAAATCTCTTCCAATCACAAGGGTGTACTAGAAACTTGTTGCATGTATTTGTTTACGTTTGTTGACGAAAGCTTTTTTGAGTGTAAATATAATCTCATATAGAGCAGATACAAATAAGTATATTATATTCACAGAATAGAATATGTATAGGATATACGTACTATAAATATAGATTATATTCAATCAGCTGAGCATAAATTGTCGCCGGACATAAAATTACCATCTTAAAAATCGTTTATAAGCTAAAATCCGTTAACCTGCGATGTTTTACATTTAATAAATGTCTATACTAAATTATAATTTTGTATTAATTTTGCTTTTATATCTTTACCATTTTTAATGATGACATGTACTTGACATGTAAAAATGATTTTTAAATTACTGTTTTGGACACAATTGTAGACTGGCAACGATAAACACGACTGGCGATTGACAATTATTTTTGGCGATCTATCTTTCCTGGCATGGATAATACGTAATTAGCAAGAATTTTAATAGGTTTCGGACATTTTGCTGCCTTAGGCACAGCATTCTTTGGAATCCCTCAACTTCGAAGCTCAAACATCTTTTTCAGCATAAATCACGTGCAAATCTCATGAATAATGAAACGCTTGTGCAAATAGCAAATAGAAAAATAATACGTGTAAATAGAACTTTACGATGGAGTTCTATATGAATAAATAGTCATTAAAGTAATGAATTTTCATTCTTCACTTTGTAATGATTTTAATCAATGGCTTGAACTTATCAAATTATTTTATTTGAAATAGCCTTAAAATAATTTAGTTTATTCCATCTTTTATGTATCGAAAATTGTTGTTTTTAGATTACAACTCTCAAATACATTCATGTTGCATCAAAATCTGGGTGACCTAAGCACGTGCTTACTGCGCCAAGGGCATAATTAAGCCCTGTATGTTAATCTTTTCATTGTAGCGCGTAAATAAAGTATGCTAATAAGGCGCGTATATTTATTTATTTATTGATAAAATTGTTAATAATAATTCATTAAAAATTTTAAATAATCCCAATATTGAACAACTAACATCATAAGCAAATAATGCTTACTACTTTTATTCATCAGAAAAAAAAAGTTGCTTAATTTTTTATAAAAGTGCCTCGCGATAATGGAAAGAAATCATTCTTGTAGAGATTGATGTGTTGTTTACTAGGATTATTAAAGAGTCCTCATTAATCAAAATTATTTTCATTTAATTTTTTTTTTATATCCATTGAACGTATTCAACACCGATCATCACAAATGAATATAACATAAGCTCTGTTGCTCTAATTTCAAAGATATTTGCATTGTTAGATAATTTTGTGAGGAAGGTTGAACAGGTAAATAAGGTGTTGATTATAAGTTATGGTGATATTTGTACACTGCAAAAAATAATTGTTGATTTTACAGTATAAAACTGGCACCCCAGCTGCCAGTATTATACCGTAAAATTAACAGTATTAAACAGTAAAATAAGCAGTAATACGCTGCCGCGCAAGCAGTAATACGCATACCGCGCATGCGCGGTACCGCCCAGTTTGATGTTGATCTTGTTTACTTTGATAACATCTTTCACCATATTATACTGTGAAGTTATGTTACAGTATTTTGAATATGTTGGAAAGTTTTTTATAATATATGCTTGACGCATGATTTTTCTTTCTTGTTAAAGCAAGCTTTGAGAAAAAAGTCCCCGGTGCTTACACGAAAAAATATTAGAATTTCAAACAATTAAAAAATAAATAATAGTTTTTATTCAAGTACTTAGCAGTAGGAAAATGTGGTGAATGCTATGCCCTGACGGTGATTATAAATTAAATAGATTTTATTTATTTCAAAACATATTTTCTGACTATTCAGATCATAAATTTAGAGTTTATATTGTGCTGTCCTCTAAAAAAAACCCATTTTTTGAAATTTTCTCTATATAAAGTCTAATAAAGAATTTTTAAAAATTGAACATGGCTAAATAATTACAGCTTGTTCCGACTAAGATTTTAATGCTGAGCATTTTTCATTTTAACACTTTATTACAAAATGGCAGCCAATTATGACAGAGTTTGAAAAAACCCCACTTTTCCAAAAAATGACCCATGTTACCTGAAAACAACCCACACCTGACATAATCATCTGAAAATGAAGCATTTTATTACATATTGATGGTTTAACATTAAAAATAAATAAATAAATAAATAAATAAAGCTATGTAGATTATTCTAAAATTCTATTAAAAAAAATAAATAAATAAAAAATCTCTGAAAATGAAGCTCGTGTTTTGCCAGAATTCTGCAATTGTTAATTTAAATTATTTTTAAACTAAATAAGCACTCCTTAGGTATTTTTCACTATTTTTATTATTATAAATGGGGCATAAAAACAGAACAAAACAAAAAAATGGCTTTAGTAAAATATTTGGTGTAGTACTAAAGTGTTTTTTTTTTTTTTTTTTTTTTTTTTTTTTTTTTTTTTTTTTAAAGAAACATTTTAGAGTAGGTTTTTTTTTAGAGGACAGCACAATATTAGTTTATTTCATAATTTAAATATAAAATGCCTAAAAATCAGCTAGTCTAAATATAGCGAACGGTAAAGAAACAAACGATAAAGAACAAAAACATAAAATCTAATTTTAAACGTCCGAAAGGATGCAGTCGCATGAGACAAACTTTTAAAAGCCCGTCTATCTATTTTTAAGCAATCTAACTACAGTAGGTCTATCTCTGAATGAAATGTTTCCACAGGTCCAAGCCATTAAAATTCGTGGCTGACGATTTTAAGCAGCAAAATTTATTTGTGTACGACCTTGACTTTGGAATGAAGTAAAATCGTAGTAAACGTGCCAAAAACGAAAAAAAAAAAGACTATCTCTGATATAAATAGGCAGAAACCTGTTGAGTATATCGTTTTAGATAGAATAATTTACATTGAATACTTTTCAAAATAAAAATACATTATTCGGATACTAAACCTAAAATCCATAAAATGTCTAATATTTTCCTTTGTTTATGTTTCAATTTGAAGTATTTTTGTATATAGATGTACATTTGGATAAGCATTTTTGCTATGTTATATGAAAAGTATGTGTTATGTGCTAATTTGTATGCAGGAACATACATAAAAAAATTGTGAGACTCGGTTTTATGGACCTCTTACATGCCCTGCATATGCATATCTATATTAATAAAAACTAGTTTCGTTCTATGTTTGTGTGTATCGTCTGGTAGCTCAGTATGAAGAGCATTGGCACGGCAAGCCAAGGTACTCAGGTTGGAGTCCTCGCCCGGACATTTTTCGCTCTGCTGGAATAAATCTCAACTATGCTACTCCAACCTTGAAGAAGAATTAAAAATGAGTTTAACATTAGCAGTTCCAAAATTTAAACATGCATAATTTGTAAACTACTTGACCGAATGACTTACAGTTTGGTATCCGGATGTTACAATTTACCGAAGAATTCATATATGATGTGAAAATTAGTTGTTAGTATAGAAAGTTGTAAAGTTTGTTACAATTTATATTTCCAGAGTATAGTATTAATTAGTAGACATTATCACTAATCGGTTTGTACCAGGTACATTTTTATACGGAGTTTGCGGCAGAGTTAGTTGGGGACAGGGGCCGGAAAAACTACTTTTTTATTGTAGCGAACTACAACTACAACTACTTTGTCGAAAATGTAGTTAACTACAACTACAACTACTTGTTTTAAAAAGTAGCGACTACAAACTACTTTTCAAATATAGTCACTACTTCGCTACTTTCAAATTTTGCCAAAGTGTTCAATTTACACTCGAAATTGAAGATAATAAAGTGACCCCTCGTTATATGGCGTCTGCCGGGATACAATTAAAAAAATGCGGCATAACCGAGGGCATTAAAAATTAAGAAAGATATCATACAAGGAAATGTTTTGCTTTCGTCTCGAAGACATTAGTTTAAACACACTTAAAAAATTTCTAAACAAAATTAAGAGAGATATTATAAGCTAGAAAATTACAAAAAAACAACGCTAAATGCAAACAATAAATAAATCTGTAAATGGGGCAATTCCGAAGAATAAGAAACCCGGCGTTAAAACATGAAGACTTCTTAACAGGTAAATAGACAAGTGTTGCCAACAAGAAAATTAATTCCTTTGGTTGGTTCGAACTTGATTTCAGCAGCAAGTGTCAATGGAAAAAATCTATGACTTCATGCGATGCGTTGCTGTACACTGCAGCTGAGATTTGCCACTGCGATTCAGAAATTTTTGAACAGAACAAATTCTGCACAAAAGAAGCGAGTTTCGACCACGTGATTTGCAGACTGGCACTTATTTTTCCCCTGGAGTAGCGTGAAAAGTAGCGTCGGTTCTCGCTACAAACTACTGATTTTTTGTATCGCGCTACTCGTACGCTACATTGTTCAAAATGTAGCCCGCTACACTACAAACTACTGTAAAAAGTAGCAACTACAGTAGTTTCGCTACTTGTAGCGCGCTACTTCTGACCCCTGGTAGGGAATGATTTTTTTTTCAGTACTGTGCCAATTAATTTGCAGAGTATTGTACGTCTAAAGTAATTACTAACCGTCACACCACTATCAAAAACTATAATAAGAAAAGGTAAATTTACTAAGTAAAAGGTACAGATTAAAAACACTTTCATTATGAAGCTAAATATAAAATATTTTTACTAATATAGAAGTTAGAATATTTTTATATTGCCTAATTATGTAAGGAGCCCCGAAAGAATGTTTTAATTAAGAATCATGGTATTAATAACGTTCATTTCAGACTTTCAGGAATTTGTATTACATGTAATAATATTTATGAAAGATTTTTCAGACAGCAATTTGTTTCTTTCTCGAACATAAAAACCCTGCTTTAGATTAAGTTAATTTTGTATTGCATATTTCATATAATATGTCTTTTAAAAACTATATGCATGAAGAAAAAACGTATTCTGGAAATCGAGTTCTGGCTTTAAAAAAGTTTGGACCAAAAAAAACTACTGAGTGTCGCTTAATTCTGCCAAGTAAACAAATTATCTTAATTAAATTTTGTAGATAGCTGAGATTCTTTTATGCACTTTTTATGCAGCTATTTTTTCTTCTTTTTAACCAAATTAGCCACATCTTATCTAACTTCAAACAGACAAAAAATTGTGATTTTTTGTTCAAATTCTGTGAAGTTTTCTATGCTGGAGATATCAGTTGGAGATTTGCTTTGATAGTTGACGAATGTTTCAGATTTTAACAGGGAAAATTGTGCAATGCGCGTTAAATGACATTTATCAGAAAATAATATTGTTTGGGGATTTCTCTATCACAGTATTCCCCAATGTGTGGTACCCGTATCCCTTGGGGGTAAGCAATGACTATTTCAAAATCCAACATATTGCAAGTAAACAAGTTAGCTTAATTAAATTTTGTAGATAGCTGAGATTCTTTTAAGCATTTTTTATGTAGCTATTTCTTAATTCTTTTTCTATTTCACTAAATTAGCCACATCTTTTCTCTTTTCAAACAATAAAAAAAAGTGTGATATTTTTGTTGACTTTGGTAAAGTGTTCTGTTGGAGATTATGTTGAGATTGTCTTGAATAGTTTATGAAGGTTTCAGATTTTAATTGGGAACATTGCGAAATGTGCGTGAAATGACATTTATCTGAAAATAATATTGTTTGACGATTTCTTTATCACGGTATCCCAGAATTGTGGTACTCGAACCCCTTGAAGGTACGCAATGACTATTTTAACAACCAACATATTGTGCGGTGGGGCATAGTGAATCAAGGAAAAAATGTTTCTATCCCAGTGATTATTTTAAGAAAGTGTGAAGAAAAAACATATTCTGAAAATCGAGTGGGCTTAAAAAAAAGCTTAAAAAAAAGTTTGGATCAAGGAAAACTACTGAGTGTCGCTCAATTTCTGCCAAGTAAACAAATTATCTTATTTAAATTTTGTAGATAGCTGAGATTCCTTTATGCTCTTTTTATGTAGTTATTTCTTAATTATTTTTCTATTTTTCTAAATTAGTCACATCTTATCTGTTTTCGAACAATCAAAAATTGTGATATTTTTGTTGACTCTGGTGAAGTTTTCTGCTGCAGATATCAGTTATATTGGGATTGACTTGGATAGTTGATGGTTTCATATTTTAATTGGGAAAATTGCGACATGTGCTTTAAATGACATTTGCCTGAAAACAATATTGTTAGAGGTTCACGGTGTCTCCGAATTGTGCTACTCGAATCCCTTGAGGGTACGCAATGACTATTTCAACAACCAACATATTGTGCGGTGGTATGCATATATAGTGAATCAGGAAAGGAAATTTGTTATCATTGATTATTTAAAAATATATACATAGTCAACATGCTAGATGTTGAAGATGACTTTCAACTCCACCTCAGCAAAATAACATCAAGAAAGCTGCACGGACAAACAAGCGCACCCGTGTTATTAAAAAGCATACTACACAGAAAAAGCTAAGATTAAATGTAAAGTAAAAATTATGTATGTTTGTATGCATTCGTGTTTATAAATTATAATTTTTCTATTTATGATTCTTAGAAGTAAAAAACAAATCGGGGGTACGCCGAGGCACACGTAAATCTTCAAAAGGTACGCCAGGTTATAAAAGTTTATTTGAGGACCATTGCATCTATCTTTATATCGTATTATTTTTTGGAGATAACAATTATTTTGGCAATTTTTATTTTTCATTCTTACATTGCATTTTTGACCAGTTTTTATCAAATTTAGAAGATTGTTATTTGTTTAAAGCTGTGCACAAAATTGTAAATGACAATACTCAGAAAATGGTTCTGATTAGTAAGCGTGCATGCTTAAGTCGTTACTGGCTATACAGATAGCATTATGTCGATAATATCCCATAAAGAACTATTGTAATGCTTTCGGTTTTTAACAATAGATATTACCATACCAATGATTATTTTTAAGCGTATAGTTGGAATAGAAAATATTTTCTATAGTTTCATTCATTTATTATAATGTGTACATTTATTTTTGCAGTATATGCATTAAATTATTTAAACATATTATTATGATATTTAAGAATTATTACAATATGAATTAATAAAATTGCATTAACATTCAGTTTAATTTCAAAATTAAATAATTTAGAATATTCAGTATCACATAACCCTTATTTCCTTCCGACGAACCCATAACATTTCTACCTACGTGGATGGAAAGAAATGCAGTTACGAAATAATGACTGACGAGGGACCAATAAGAATAACTGTTCAATGTTGTTAATTAAATAAAGTAATTGTTACACATAAATCAACGTGTCCCCTTACTCTAAGGATTAATCGGGACTATACCTTAATTAAAACTGAAATATTTTGCATTTATAATCATTAAAAATCAATTTTCAGTTACTTCAGTTTAACATTTGGATTAGATTACTTAAATACGAATAGTGTATTAAGTACATTATTTAATTAACCTCTTCGATTATTAAAAATGATATAAGTACATTACGCTTTCAAGTATTTTTTGTCTGAAGAATGTAGCTTATCAAAAGTATTTCGCCCAAGGCTTCGATACACAGAAAAAAATAAAACCCAATTTGGATTAAAAAATTAATTAATTATTATTTTTTTTTTTTTGAAAATGGGTATTTAACAGTGCCCAAAATGGATACACAGTGGTAACCAAAACAGGCATGGCCCAATTTAGGCACATACCTAAGAATCTTTCGACCCAAATTGGGGGTTTTATTTTTTTCTGTGTACCTCTTTTGATTAGACTGTAATTTGATATTTAAAATCTAAATTAACCTCTTATCCATTCTTTGGTCAGGAGAGCTCTTAAGCAGAGTGACAGTAAATGCTTTAAAAAAAGAAAGAAAAAAGTGTTAATTTTTGGACTGACTCAGAATATTTTAAGAGATTACATCTAAAACGAAATTTATAGAAGGCCTGAAGTATCTTGTACTGCAAGTTTTTTTTCTATTTTCACGAAAAAGTTTTAAAAAGATGAGGGGGGGGGGGGGGGATCTTTATAAAACATAATAGTTAAAAATGTCGGTCAGAGTTTTGAATTTTATTGTCAAATTAAACAAAAGTGGCTCAAAGTTCAGTTTATCTATTTAAAGCTATGTGATAGATATGATACAGAGACCACTCTAATTAATAAAAGACCTTAATTTTTTCCGATAAATCTTCCGTTCTGTTTTTGAATATTTATTAATATATATATATATATATATATATATATATATATATATATATATATATATATATATATATATATATATATATATATATATATATATATATAATCATAATATATACAATGCCTAATTCATCTTTCCTATATATATATTAGTAAATCAAAATCTATAGTACTTAACATAATAGTGATTTAGACTATATTGGTGTCATCTGACGCATGTGATTGCTCCAGGCTTTGAGCAAGACCCTACATTCGGCACGGCACATGCAGAATTATATTGCAAATTTTCACATGTATCACGCATTGTACAAAAGACAATGAAGAGATAATTTTCTAGGGAATGAACGGAACAGGTATAGAATAATCTCTTCCGAATTACTAACGATTCGGAAAAACAACCTTTATCTTTAGAAACCCCAAAACAAATATTTTTTCGAGATTTAAGGAAGCATTTATAAAACCTCTGATTTTCAGAGACGTTTCCGAGTAGTTTTATGGTGTATTAATCAGTTTTCTCAAACAGAAATACAGATTTTTCTAATGCTATCATTTCTCAAGTAAAAACTTTTTATGTTCAACAAACATGCCTTATAGAAAAACATGAAAAAGTAACAGCATTAACATTAACATTAAAATTAATATTATTTTGTTATTCTTACGTGTATAAATTCATTTACGCAGTTGAAAATGTTTAATTGAGAATTGTTAGCATCTTAAAAACCAATATTATGGTTTGAGAAAACTGGAACATATAATAGGAAACTATAAAAAACTACTCGGAAATGTTTCCGAAAATAAATGGCAGAAAAGAAACATAGTTTATATATATATATATATATATATATATATATTTTTTTTAAATATATATATATAGTGGTTATTGTATACTTTCGTTCGTAGTTATATAATATTTACATAAATTAAGAAACGTTTGTTTTGTTTTTTTACAGTGTGCATAAAGAGGCAAAAGTTTTTTTTTTTTTTTTTTTTTTTTTTTTTTACTTTATTTTGGTCTAAAATTCTTACGTTTAATAACAACAAAAACTAACATCTGCCTATATGAAAGCAATGTAATGTATACATAAAATTTCGTAAAATAATGTACAAATACAAAGCCCAACATACGGCAACACATAGTTAATTTTTGTTTCATTTTCAGCAGCGAATTACGCCTGTAAAAAGCAGGATAAAAATTCACTGGTTATTATTCAAAGATTGCAGGCATAATTCACTGCTGAAAATAAGATAGAGCTATTGCAGAAATCACGAAAAATGCAACATAGCAGCGCCACCTGTTGCGCGATTTACACCAAAAACTAATCAGCAACAATCTATATCAGGAAGTAACTGAATATAAAGTTTTATTAATTTCCGTGCATTAGTTCTTGAGATAGAGCGCCAACAAAATTTTCGTCATATACAGACAGACAGAGTCATAGACAGTCATTTCCTAAAAACAGTCAAATCGTGTTCAGGATCTTCTAAAATCCGTCGGAATACGGAAGTCGAAAATTTTCATGAATCCAATACTTTTTTCTTGTAAAGATAGAAGAAAGTAATAAATTGGACAGGGGGATTTTTAAAACTACCTTGGTCCGTCCCAATGAAAAAAAGTTTTAATTATCCAAAAATTATGTTAATAATTTAATTATATAGCTATATAACCCAAATAAATCAAGTTACGTGAGAGATTAATGGCTACTACACAACAATTTAAATTTTGCAGAAACAACAAAATTTTGGTGTAATTACAAATTTAAATTACAATATTATTGTAAAATTAAAAAAACAGATTTTGTTAATTCAAGTGAAATTGATGAAATTTGGTTAAAGTTTTGTAAGAGTGTTAACAATATTTTTTTGTCCAAGCAACAAAACCAATTTTTTACTTCAACTAAAAATTTTGCTTAAAACAACCAAAATGTACTCAACAAAACATGTTTTGTAGTTTTAATCAATTCTTTTTCTCGGTGTAGATTAATCCAAATAGAATAATATAATAACAATCACGGTTTAGTATGTACTTGAGCCGATCATATAATAACATTAATTGGGAGAAAAATAAGTATGGTGTGTAACTTCTCTTACGTTCTTTACCAATATGAATGGAAAGATTCACAGCTCTGGAATAGTCACTGTCAAGAGTCAAGTATAGTATTTTTTAATTATTAATTAGATAAAGTTGTTATTACATACAAATAAATGTAAGAGTGTCCCGAAATATTTAATCAGGCTTACAGTTTAATTAAAAAGGACGTACTACATTTATAAAAATTAAAAAATAAGTCTCTAGTTATTTTAACATTTAATTAAAGTAGTATAATCAATTCAACTAAAATTTACAATAAATGGAAGCAATTGTAATTATCATATTACAATTATGCGACAAATCAATAATTTCTCTTTATTTTTTTACCTATACGAATGGGATAGAAATTAAATTAGATTATTTCATTCAAATAAACTTTCAATAATTAGATTTAATTATAGTTATCACATTACAATTTTGTGACAAATATATAACTACTCTTTCGTTATTTACTAACATAAATATAAATAAATAAATTTCTAAACAATGAATGTAAAGGGATTGGTAATTACAAATTGTTAAATTTATTATTTAAATAAATCTGTTAATACAAAGAAATCCATGTAGGTACTTTTTTTAACAAAATATTTAACCAAGCTTACACTTTGTTTAAAAATGATACATTTTATTTATATTTATTAAAAATTCATTTCCAGGTATTTTAATTTTACATTTAAATTATATCAATTAAATGAGAATAATTATAATGGCTATTATAATTTAATTAACTTCAGAATGATTTGCAATTATAACCGACAATTGCTCAGCAATTCTATAATTTCTCTTTTATTTTTCAGCAACATGAATGAAAAGGAATAAAAATTCCGCAACAACAAGTGTCAAGGGAGTGGTAATAAATATGGTCAAATTTATGAATTAAAGCAGTCATTACACTAAATTTAATGTAAATGAATCCCTTTGGGTAAATGTTTAACCAGGCTTATATTTTAATTAAAAATGTGATAACGCAGTTTTATTAAAATTAAAAATCAATCTGTAGTTATTTTATTAAACATTTAAATTATATTAATTTAAAGAGAATGATCGAATCGCTACAGTGATTTATTTAACCTCAGTCGTCTTAAAATTATGATTATTTAATTACATTAATCTATGAAGGAATATTTTTTGGTCTATAAATTCTCTCATGTCTTTACCAGTATGAACGGATAGATATACAATTTTGCAACAACGTTTGTCTAGAAACCATTATTAAGACTAGTTAGTTTATTAACTAAATAAAGTTATTATTACAGAGAAATCGATGTAGAAGAATTACATTAGCTAAATTAGTCGTATGCGCCAATCCCAAAACTTTCTTCTATCTCATACATGTTAATATTTCAAAATTCGATACCAGAATCAATGTTTTTCGTTATTCTGTTGTACGTCAGCTACATGGGAAGCGTTGGGTTACCTTCCCTACACGAGCAGCCGATGTACAACAGGTCTACGAAAAATAGAGAAAATAGCACAAAAATCGCTATTACATCGCTCCTTTCAGTCGGAATAGCCCCAAATTCAATTGAGACCTGCAGGCAATAACCAAAAACATACACATTAAAGTTGGTTCAGTTCTATGCATAACTTCATACATTTTTTGATGATACTATAATGACAATGGCACAAAAATCGCCATTACAGAGCCCCTTCTGGCGGAATATCTCCAAATTCAAGTAGGAATTGCTGGCCATTGCCGAAAACCTATAAATGAAATGTGGTTCAATTCAGTGCATAACTTCATACACTTCTCGGTGGTACAATAATGAAAATGGCACAAAAAGCACTATTACAGCGCCCCCTTACGGTGGAATATCTACAAATTCAAGAAGGACCTGCTGGCCATAGTCACAAACCTGCGAATGAAATTTGATTTAATACTATGCATAACTTCATACACTTTTCGATGATGCAATGACAGACATTCTATATAAACATTTTTTTTTTGGGATTTCTGATCCCTGAAATGTATAAATCCATCGAAATCCGGAAGTCTAAAAAATTTTTCGATTGTAATACTTTCTTCTATTATAGATAGAAGAAAATAATAACCATGTTACTACATTTATAATAATTAAAATTCAATTTCTCGTTATTTTAATATTTAAATTAGATACTATAACTGATTTCAATAAATTTACAATCATTGAACCAAAATGTAATTGTCGCAGTGCAATTATACGACAAATATAATATCAAATTCCATTCACGATAATTACCAACATGAATCAAAGAAATACAATTCTTCATCAATGACTGCCAAGGGACCAATCATTAAAATTGTTAAATTTATTAATTAACAAAAGCCGTTATTACATACAGATCAATGTAGATGAATACCTTTAACAAAATGGCTAACTAAGCGTACACTTTAATTAAAAATTATACTACATTTTATAATCAATAAAAATCAACCTCTCGTTATTTTATTTTTCCATTTAAATTAGATTAATTCAAAGAGAAGAAAATAATGGCTGTAACGATTTAATTAACCTCAGTCGACCAATAATTATGATTATATAATCGCATTAATCTTCGAAGAAATTTTTTTATTTCAGAATAAAATCGCCTTAAAAAATTATTTCTCTCTAGGCTAGTTTTTGTTGGGATTTGAATTCAATCTTGAAAATGTAAACCAATCACTTATTTGTTTTTTGCCTCGGGAGCTCTTAAGCAAGAATGATACTTTTAATAGTAAAGAATGAGTCTTTGTTTTATTGATTTTCAATATTGTTTATAGGAAACTGATTTTCTTACCAATAACAGTCAAAAAATAATGTAAAAAAAAAAAAATAATAATAAAAATAATGAAGACATACAGTTCTTTTCGTATTTTTTTTTTTAAACATCGAATTTGTTTACATGTAAAGAGAGCACTTTAATGTAGATTTTAAACAAAAATAAAAGTTATTTTAAGTTTTTGAAAAAAAATATTAATTAAATTTTACAATATATAAGAATAATATATGCTTTATCTGAAAATCCTGCACTGCAAAGAAAAAGTGTTGATTTTACAATATAATACAGGCACCCTATCTGCCAGTGTTATACCGTAAAATTAACAGTAATAAACAGTAAAATAAGCAGAAATACGTTGCCACGCATGCGCGGTAGCGTATTACTGCTTATTTTACTGTTTATTACTGTTAATTTTACGGCATAATACTGGCAGCTGGGGTGACAGTATTATACTGTACAACCAACACATTTTTTTGCAGTGTGATTTAAATAAATGTTCTATAATTGAAAGGAATTGTAATAATCACATTATAATTATTTGACGACTTTTCTTACATTTTTTAACACTTTCCAACCTAGTTGAAAAGTGTTTATGACTTCGGTTTGTCTGGCCGTCAGCCGTCTGGCCGTCTGCCGTCTGGCCATCTGCCGTCTGGCCGTCTGCCGTCTGGCCATCTGCCGTCTGTCCGTGCTCTAACTCCCGTAAATATGCTCGGATTGCCTTGCAATTTTTATATGTTATTGTCGTTATCTATAGCACGTTCCCTATTGCAACTGAAGTGTGTAGCACTTATAGTTTTTTTACAGGGACACTCAAAAGAATCTCGTTACATTACGTTCTATAGGGGAAAATCCTTTGCGGTTTATTTTAATGATGTTACACAATTGCAAACACATTGTAATTGATATATATCACTAAGGTGTATTACAAGAAGCTTAATATGGGATAGGGTGTGGATAGCACTTATAGTTAATTTACAGGGCCAGTCAAAAGAATTCCGTTACATTACGTCTATGGAGAAAAATCGTCTGTGGTTTATTTAAATAATGTTTCACTATTTTAAACGCATATAAATTTATATATATCACTAAGGTGCATTACAAGAGGCATACTACAGAATATTGTGTGTATAGCAGTCATCGTTCATTTACAGGGACACACAAAAGAATTCTCTACTGTCTGTTAACAATATTTCCTGAAAGTGCGTTTTAAGTTACTGAACGCGATTTTAAATTTAACTCACTTTTTATTTATTACGTGGTGTGTATAAATTCTGTAGATCATATACAGGGAAATACAAAAGTTCGCGAACACATTTCCGTTTATTGACAGAAACTCTAGAAGGAGAATGTTAAACTGTGCTACGCGTTTCTTAACTGAACTAAAATTTAGCATCCTATGTAGTATATATACAAATCTATAGATCATATACAGGGCTGAATAAAAGTATTCGGATATTTTCCCGAATGTTGTATACGTTGGAAATTCCAAGAAATTATGTTTTTAAATATGTTATGCGTTTTTCAAATTGTTTACTTAGATGTTATCTCTCAGCTTATTAAACGGTATGATTTGTAAAATTATTTTGGAAGCGTTGGAAAGTGTAACATAATCTATGCTTGACGCATGATTTTTCGTTCTTGTTTAACAATATGAATGGAAAAACATACATTTCTGCAACAGTGACTGCCAAGGGACCAAGAGCAATAATTATTAAATTTATTAATTAAATAAATTTATTATTACATATAAATCAATGTAAATGAATCCGCTTAGCCAAATGTTTAACCAGGCGCATACTTTAATTAAAAGTGGCACGCTACATTTATAATAATTAGAAAGGAATTTCTAGTCAGTTCTAACATTTAAATGTGATTAATTGAAAGATAATAGTCTAACAGCTATAATGATTTAATTAACCTCTATAGGCCAATAATCATGATGATATAATTACAACAATCTTGGAAAAAACTTGTTTTCTGTTCTATAGCTTACGGCAATTATAACAATACTAGCTGTTTCACTCGTTCTACGCACGGGAGTTCATAAATTTAATTCTAAAACAAAACAAAAAAAATCAGTAAAGCCAAACTAAAGTTTATGAATATAAAAATTTGTTACGTCTATTAAAAATCAGTATTTACACAACCAAAAATCCGTAGTAAAAAGTAGTAGTACGTAAAAAATTCACATCAAATTGACATAATAATAATCGAATATAAAACGAAACTTAGCATAAAAGCGCAATGACAACAAACAATTTTAAAATATCTAAATAAGAAATAAGAATTCCCCTGTTAAAGTGTTGAGTTGTTCAATAACTATTCGATTTAGAAAAATATTTTTCTACTACTATGCATTTTTTAACACTTTCCAACCTAGTTGAAAAGTGTTTATGACTTCGGTTTGTCTGGCCGTCTGCCGTCTGGCCGTCTGTCCGTGCTCTAACTCCCGTAAATATGCTCGGATTGCCCTGCAATTTTTATATGTTATAATCGTTATCTATAGCATGTTCCCTATTTCAACGGAAGTGTGTAGCACTTATAGTTTTTTTACAGGGACACTCAAAAGAATTCCGTTACATTGCGGTCTATGGGGAAAAATCATTTGCGGTTTATTTAAATAATGTTTCACTATTTTAAACGCATTGAAATTTATATATATCACTAAGGTGCATTAGAAGAAGCTTAATATGGAATAGGGTGTGCATAGCACTTATACTTACTTTACAGGAACAGTCAAAAGAATTCTGTTACATTACGTCTATGGAGAAAAATCGTCTGCGGTTTATTTAAATAATGTTTCCCTATTTTAAACGCATTGAAATTTATATAAGGTTCATTACAAGAGACTTACTACAGAATATTGTGTGTATAGCAGTCATCGTTCATTTACAGGGACACACAAAAGAATTCTCTACTGTATGTTAACAATAATTCCTGGAAGTGCGTTTTAAGTTACTGAACGCGATTTTAATTTTAAATCGCTTTTTGTATATTACGTGGTGTGTATAAATTCTGTAGATCCTATACAGGGAAGCACAAAAGTTCGGGAACACATTTCCGTATTATTTAACTCCAGACGGAGAATTTTAAACTGTGCTACGTGTTTCCTAACTGAACTAAAATTTAGCATCCTATGTAGTATATATACAAATCTATAGATCCTATACAGGGCTGAATAAAAGTATTCGGATTACTTAGATGTTATCTTTTAGCTTATTAAAGAGTATGATTCGTAAAATTATTTTGGAAGCGTTGGAAAGTGTTACATAATCTATGCTTGACGCATGATTTTTCGTTCTTGTTTAAAATTAAATTTAATTTATCTTGTTGCTATGGCAGCAGACGATAAAACGATATCTATGGAATAAGGTAGTAAATAGAATAAAAAAATTTGTTGACGTTTGTGATAAAATGTTTTTCTTTATTTTTTTATAAAAGGTAATAATTAAGCGCAATTAAATAATTACCTGCAAGGAGGCGCGCAGTCAAGTGCTCAACAACAAAAATTGTTATTCTAAAATAGCGGTATTATCTATATAAAATAGCGATTAAACGTTACGCGTGAAGCTAAAAATGTTAAATTTGTTAAATGTAATTAGTTTTGTTGAAATCAGAGCAGTAGATTTGGATTTATTAATAAGGAAATTTAATTAATGAAAAAGCCGCCGCCAGGTGGACGCGGTCAAGTAAAAAAAATGTGATATTTAATAAAAAGTCGTTTACCCCCGCCCCTCCCCATCCCCGCAAATTTAACAAATATTCTGTTAAATAAAGTTTTCTGTATTAATAAACTCTATCATACTAATATATGTCATGTAAAAAAACCCCTTAAACCCAGCTAAGTCAGTAAGTCGATAAAATCCTTTAAAATTAAATTTTTAGCATTTTTCAACGGTTAATAATTAAGTTGATTGTATACATGTCATATAATCTCTGATTCAAATATTTGCCGTCCAAACAACTCACCTCTGATTCATCGATTTTAAACACTCGACTTGCAATTGCAATGATCCCTACCATGATTTATTTAATGACTTCTGTGGAGATTTCATACAACCAACCAACCGAAGATAAAAAAGCGTATTTTTGATGAGATCTCTTTGTGGATGGATTTAAATTAATGTTTAATCTATCAAAAATCTATTTAAAATTTTCTAATTTTTTGCCCCAATCGTTCATGGCCGCCCTACTATCTACCAGTGTGCAAAATTTCGTAGATGATATAATTATATTAATCTTTGAAGAAATCCCTTTTCTGTTCCATAGTTTCTCAAAGACTGTTTTTACGAATATATACGAATAGAAATACATTTTTACAAAGACGACTATGTCAAGGTACCAGTAATAAAAATTGTTAAAATTTTAAATAAAATAAACCTGTTATTACACAGAAATCAATCTTGATAAATTCCCTGAGTGAACTGCTTAACTAGGTTTAACACTTTAATTGAAAATGACACAGTATTTACATTTATAATCATTAAAAACTAATCTCAGTCAGCCAATAAATATGATGATATAATTAACCAATCTTTAAAAAAAAAAAATATATATATATATATATGTTCTATATCTTACAGTCTTTAACAATAGAAATGGATAGAAATGCAGTTCTAGAACAAAGACTATGCTTTGTTAAATTTTTAAATAAAATAAATCTGTTATTACACAGAAATCAATCTTGATGAATAACCTTTAGCCAACTGTTTAACTAAACTTAACTCTTTAATTAAAAATGACACATTATATTTATAATTCTTTAAAAAATAATATCTAGTTATTTTACTTTAACATTTAAATTATTTAATTCAAAGAGAATAATGTCTATAATAAGTTAATTAACCTCAGTCGGTCAATAATTATGATGATATAATTACATTATTTTTTGAAGAAATCCCTTTTATATTCCATAGTTTCTCAAAGACGGTCTTTACGAATATATACGGATAGAAATACATTTTTACAAAGACAGTCTTTACGAATATATACGGATAGAAATACATTTTTACAAAGACAGTCTTTACGAATATATACGGATAGAAATACATTTTTACAAAGACAGTCTTTACGAATATATACGGATAGAAATACATTTTTACAAAGACAGTCTTTACGAATATATACGGATAGAAATACATTTTTACAAAGACGACTATGTCAAAGTACCAGTAATAAAAAAATTTAAATTTTTAAATAAAATAAACCTGTTATTACACAGAAATAAATCTTGATAAATTCCCTGAGCCAACTGCTTAACTAGGTTTAACACTTTAATTGAAAATGACACCGTATTTACATTTATAATCATTAAAAACTAATCTCTAGTTATTTTACTTTAACATTTTAAATATATTAATTGGAAGAGAATAATGTAATTGTTACAATGATTTAATTAACATCAGTAGGCCAATAATTATGATGATATAATTACGTTCATTTTTGTAAATAATTTTTATTAATGAAGTGTGTCGTTTTAAAAAATCTTTCCCCTCTAGGGTAACTTTTCATGAAATTGGAGTACATACTTAAAAATGTAAAATAATCAATATTATTCGCCCCGGAGTGCTGATCTTAAAGAAGAATGACAGTTAATGTTTCTAAAAAGTAAAGAATGCTTTATTTTTTCTAGTGACATTAAATATTTACTGATTTTTAAGATATGATAAGAAACTTATTTTGTTAGAGGGCCTTTATCAGTAACATGCATAAAATAATGTAAATAAAATTATTTTTGAAAGAAGTACTTCTTTATTTTTCTTAAAAAAAAAGAAAGAAAAGAAAAAAAAAGAAAATAAAGAAAATAAACAGGATATACAGAGATTTATCATTTTACTTCATACGAGAGGAATAAAAATAAAACTTTAGATATTCTTATTAGAATGACTAATTTTTTTTTCCAACTGAACAATGTATGATGAGACATGAGCATTTATTCCTTTACACGCTGTTAAACATTAGTAATAAACTTAAAAATAAATAAACGAAATATACTTCTGTGTTAAAATAAGTGGAAATTACTTACATTTTACTATTTTCTCGACTAATAATAACTCCGAGTATGTACGTCTCAAATTAGAAAAAAACATATACTTTTAAAAATATATATTTTCTTCCTTTTTATACAATTTTATTTTTATTATCTTATACAGGGTTATTCAATATTCCACGTACAAACAGGACCCAGTTAACTGCTGAAGCTAAGAGAAGCACAGTATCATTTTAGAGCGCCCTTTCATCCGAGAAAAGTTATCTAAATTCTATACACATGGAAACTCATCAATGCTACAAACATTATCCCTGGGAGCAGATTGAGCGAGTTCACTTATATTTCCTTAAACAGCTTTTTTTTTTATGTTCTCTGTACATACTATAGATAGAATACTTTTGTAGTACAGTAAAGCACGGTTTATTTGCTTCTCATTTATACGTCATTTCAGTGCGGTTCCGATTCATTCCTATGTATTTTAATGCTGCAATGTTTCGTTTATACGTTGCATAAGTTCGATTATACGTCGTTTCCTTCATGCAATAACCGATTTTCTCAGAATCCCCCCACCCCCCAACGTCGTTATTATTATTTTTTCTTTTCTGGTAGGAATATTTGGGGAAGATACATGTGGACTGCTACAGGGGTTATTTCAAGAATGGACATTGGGTAGTCTGCTCACGAGACAAGTTTGTGATTAGTAAACGTTGCTTCATTTTCCTTTCGTTGCAGTTTAGAACACGATTTCTATTTTTTCTTTCGATTACTTTTGAACACTTAACGTGCTTCAAAAATGTCCCGAAATTGAAAAGCACTTTCATTAAAAGAGAAATGTTTCTTACATTATTAGTGAGAAAACTTTTTAGGAACTCTATACGTAACGACGATTAAAGATTATTTTAGTTAAAATCTGTTTGTACGTTCGATAATGGAATAAAAAAAGTGTAATTCAAGGCGTACAACTGAAATAAGGTTTGATAATCCGCACTTTTATCTTTCAATTTTAGAAATAGTTATTAAATATATATATATATATTTTCAATGTTTTAACTTTTTTTCAATGTGCCTTTTTTCAATGCCTTTTAAACAACCCAAAATGATAAAAAAATTAATTTTGTATGATTGCAGAATTATATTTCTATAGTCAAAGATTTTACACCTTAGGCCACTACAATGTCGATTGTACGTCTTTCTCAGTTATACGTCGTTTTAGAACAGTCCCCTGAAAGACGTATAATCGGTGCTTTACTGTATATATATAGTTGTTGTATGTTCAGTTACTCGAATGGTTTCTAACCAGCACATCTGGTTGCTATATGATTGGTTAACCGACAATTGATCACATTCAGATTTCCCAGGTAGATAAGTGGGAATTTTCTCTTGCATTAGATAAACTTGCTTCTCTCGAAATTTTTGTAAGCGTAATGTAAAAACATTAAAATGTAAATTAGAGGCCACCTTTTACAATAATTTTGGGGATCCTCTTAAGTTTTTACGGGGGGAGCTCGTGCTTCATGTGTTTTTGGCGTAATCAGGCTCTGCGTACAAACTTTAAAGGGTGGTAAAGAACACTACAATAAACAATTTTTGTGTAAGAAACTAGGATTAAAATCCTAAATTCAGTGAAAAATATATTGTCTCACGCCAGTCCGAACTATGATTCTTGTACGTAAATTTAACAATAATGAAAATATTTTAACAAAATTTGCAGTAGATTTACTGTTATTTTTTTTTCCTCGAGTGATATACACAACGATATCACAAGAAGTTATAGAAGATACCACTAAGTGGTGTTTTGAATCAGCCAGTATATGATAAATCCCTGTGTCTCAAGAAACGCAAGTGAAAAAGTTACATATAGTCAGTCACACATGGTGACGGATTTGGTATATCCGCTACAGTAAATGCTTCATTAAGTATAAGTAGGAAATTTTTACTATTAAAACGGAAAAATATATCTGAATTGTACATGCACAATTATTAAACAATTTCGCTCGAAATCTATGATATGTAAAATGTTGTAATACGAAATTATATGTATAATAGTATATAAAAATGATATTGATGTAATTAGGAATGTACCATAAAAATTACATATAATTATTTTTCTCAAGACTTATCAATGACGAAATCTGGATTTTTATATTCGTATTTAAACAAAGGAGAAAATAATAAATGCAAGAAATAAACAAGAAGACATAATTAAGACAAGCATTTAAGCATCATTTAACTCATTCTATCCAAGCCAACTGCAACTTTGACAGTTTTAACTATTTTTTTCGTTTACTTTATTATTTTTCATGTGGAAAATATAGCAGATTTTTTTTTTTAACTTTTTAATATTGAAATTATGTAATTTAATCATTCGAGCGTATCGAAGAAAAATATTAAATCGAATTATCCAGACGCTTTGAGCAGTTAATTTTCAATAACTTTCAGAAACAGAGACATTCAGCATTCAGAAGCTTTTATCCTCAACAGCTTAATGCAATCTTTTTATCAAACATCAGCTGCTAACAGAAGCAATCGCTTTTCCATAGGACACCACAGCTGGGCCTCCCCCCTGGTTGCTATGACGACCAATGACATAATAAACTTGGTCGATCCCAGACAGGTGGACGCCAACGCCTGAACAAAATCCACCTCTCTCCCCAATAGTAAATACTTAATAGGTATTCAACGCATTAAGGGCAGACCCTCACATGTACTTGTAATTGTCCCCACACATTCATTGATCTTCGGTGGGTTTCAGTGACCCCAAAACGACGAAGCCACTTCGAAGAATAGTGATTGAAAACAAACCAGAATATTTTGTACCTTATCTCCGTAATCGATATATTTTCGTAGTATTGAATCAGAAGTATTTGATAACGATTATGTTATGATATTCGTTTTAATTTAAAAATTTTATTTTTTAATAATAGCATAATAAAAGATTCAAATCACACTATCTCAAGTTTAAGCCTCCTACTGCAACAAGTTCAGTTTGAACAAGTTGGAAATTGTACGTCAAACGTGACAAATGAGGTGCGTTCGTACTAAAGCTAGTTATATAAATATTCAGATCTTGATGATTTTTAATTCTGTGAAATGAATTATATCGTCTGCAGATTAATTTCTGTCATAAAATAAGTATCTCGGTCGCTTGACGATTAAACCTCGGAAGCTCCTATAACAAAAAAGCACTGATTTTTAAAAAAAATTCAAATTTCTTAATAAATATTTTTATAAATATTTTCTAAAGTTTTGATTCGATTTTCATAAAATTTAAAATGTCTCGCCAAAATTCTGCAAAGATAATATATCTTAAATTTCAAACCATTTGGTTGGGTAGTTTTTGCGTTGTTATATGCGGACAGACGGACGGACCAGACGACGGAAGTAGGTGCTACGTATTTATATAATTACGAACGCACCTAAAAATGAATTACTTAAATGTGAAAAATATCACTTTAATTACAGTTTAAGAAAAAAAAAAAAAAAAAGTTATTGTCAAGCAACAATTAAATATGTTAAGACAAAATTTTATGAGTTTTCTGGTATGTAAAATATTTTTATAAACAGAATTTGAACTTATTTATGATATAAAGTATATAAAATCTCTCTCTTACCCCAGTAGTAAATAATTAATAATTATTCGTAGTAAATAATTAATAAGCAATGTCTCCACACATTATTCATTCATCTTTGGTGGATTTCACTCACCTTCAAATACTGAACTCAACATTATGTATAAAATCGATATATTTTCATAAGTACTAAACGGTTCCGAAGTATTTGATAATGGTTAAAAAAATACTAGAGCTTTTAATATAGTTTTTTTTTTGAGGTTTTTTAAAAATAATTATATAATATAAAATGCAAATCCCTTAGCTCAAGTTAAACCTGTATATAGATTGAACAATTTGAAAAATGTACAACTTCAATGTGAGAAATGCCATTAGATATGTAAAAAACAGTTCAGAAATTCGAATTATACGTCAATCACAAAACAATAAAGTCATAGATGTGAATTTTAGCACTGTAAATGAAATTTTTAAAAGAGAATCTGCAGTACGCAAAGCATAATATTAAAACTTCGTGTCAAGTGTCATTGAATTTGCATTATCTATACTATTATATAAAGAGAGAACGCCTGACTGACTGTCTGACTCATCAACGCCCAGCTAAAACGATTAAAGTCAGGATCATAAAATTTGGACAGTAGATTGCTGTTATGACCTAGGCAAGCAATAAGAAAGGATTTTTGAAAATTCCTCCGCCAAGGGAGTTAAAGTGGGGTGGTCGAAAGTTTTAGATCATTTCGCCATATCTCAGCAGCAGTTTTAGGTACGAGCGCGAAATTCAAGAAAGCAAATCTACTAAAAAAACAGTTAAACGCATATTTCAGTGATTTCAGAAATTCACCCCCTAATGGAGTATGTGTGTGGGAGGTTAGATAAAAAAAGAATGAATCTTGCAACAATGCAGTTACAAAAATAAAGTCGTAGCAATAGTTACAACAATAAAATTATAACAAGGAAATTACAACAATGAAATACAGCTAAGCCAGTCTGCTGAAAAAAAAAATAGCTAAACACGTATTTCAGCTATTTTAGCGATTTCGTCGCCAACATCGGCAATGAACCCATTTATGGAAGATTAGACGAATAAGGTTTTCGCTCTGATTGAAAGTAATAAGAAAATTTCTTGCGCAAAAGAGGGGGGAAAACCTTCAATTAAAAATTATCTTTGAGCAAAATACTTCTGAAGAAATAAGTTAATGTATATTCTTCTAAAATGATCAGTATCGAATAAAATTTTACTTTTTCAATCAAATGCAAAGCAAGTATTTTAACGAGAATGATTTAAAATAATAATCCTTAAATAATGCAGACTCGTTGATTTATTTGATAAAAGAATTGCATTTCCGGCTGTCATTTACCGCTGAAATATCACATCAATGCTTTAAACTACATGATTTCTGTGTGTGTATGTGATGTGGGGGGCTTTAAGTATTCAGAGAAACTATTCAATTTCTCCAATGCGAATTGGAAGCTTGGCTGGAATAATGAAAAATCTGATTACATAAATAATCAGAAAACAATTTTATCATTCTTCGCCTTCGAAATTAATTATAAGTTCAATAAATGTTTCCCCCGTCCCTTGGAAATCAATATACTCTTTTATCTCACTTTCATATTCAATAAAAAGAAGAAAAAAAAAGATAAAAATTCAATTAAATAATATTTGAGTCAAATACTTTGAATGTAATATGCGTTCTTTTAAAATTATCAATATTTAACAAAAAAAAAAAAAAAAAAAAAAAAAAAAAGGAAAAAAAAACTTTAAGTTTCCGACCGAATATAATACAAGAATTTTCAATAATCTGTAACTGTAATCAAATTTTGAAGAGATAAAAAATGTACATTCATAAATCGAAATTGAATTTAAGGCGATATCAGTAATCATAGGTTTAAGAGAAACGTTTGCTGTACTGGACTAAAAAATAATGATATAATAGATTAAATGTTGAAGAATATCACTTATCAACATGCATTTTTAAAGCGGTTACTTCTGCTAACCTCTTGATATATATTTGAATGTTCTTTCAGATTTTTAATTAACAAAGACCTGGTGTCTAATTCTAGTAGATATAATATATGGATTGAAAATAAAAATATAAAAAGGGGCAAAAATGGATGAGGGATAGCTTACTACACTGGAAAAAAAAATGTTTCTAAACCTGGAAAAAAATATAAAAACCCACGAAACTAGTCGGATGTGTCAATCCCAAAACTATCTCACACAGGTTTCACATACACTAAAAAGAATCAACAACCAATTTATATCAAGGTCTAACTGAATATAAAGTTTTATTAAATTCCGTGCATTAGTTTTTGCGATATGACTATTGCTAAAATCGTGTAAATCCTGCAAAATGCAGCATAGCAGTGCCACCTGTTGGGAGATTTAGACCAAAACCTAATCAAGTACGACTGTCAACGTCTAACTGAATCTGAAGTTTGATGAAAATCCGTGCATTAGTTCTTGATCGTGTTAATAATGAAAAAGTAGCATAGCAGCGCCACCTGTTGGGCTATTTACGCCAAAACGTAAGCAGCATCTATTTATGTCAAGGTCTAACAGAATCTGAAGTTTGATGAAATTCCGTGCATTAGTTCTTGAAATAGAGCTATCGTAAAAATCATGAAGAAAGTGGTATAGCAGCGCCACCTGTTGGGATATCTACACCAAAACGTAATCTATTAACAAACGTAGTATTCCAAAACGTAGTCTATTTATGTCAAGGTCTAAATTAATCTGAAGTTTGATGAAAATAAGTGCCTTAGTTCTTGAGATAGAGCCATTACGGAAATCGCGAAACATGCAGCATAGCAGCGCCACCTGTTGGGCGATTTTCACCAAAAACTAATTAGCACCAATTTATATCAGGGTCTAACTGAATATAAAGTTTTATCAAATTTCGTGCATTAGTTCTTGAGATAGAGCGCCCACAAAAGTTTTGTCACATACAGACAGACAGAGTCACAGACAGACATTTTCTAAAAACAGTCAAATCGTGTTCAGAAGCTTCTAAAACGTATAAATCCGTCGAAAACCGGAAGTCGAAAATTTTCATGAATCCAATACTTTCTTCTTGTAAAGATAGAAGATTCCCCTCAGGATTGCACACAAACTCTAAGGCTTAAGCCGGGTTTCCTGAGGTGGTCATCCATGTAAAGATAGAAGAAAGTAAAAATGCAATAACATCTTCCGAGATACCCACGATTCCGAAACAACATTCTTTATCTTTAGAAAACTCAGAAACCAATATATTTTCGAGATTTAAGGACGCATTTATAAAAAAAAAAGTTTCTTTTGATGCCACTGATTTTCGGAAGAGTTTCCGAGTAGTTTTTGTAGTGCATTAATCAGTTTTCTCAACCTAGAATATGGGCTTTTCAGATGCTATCAACTCTCAAGTAAACATTTTCATGTCCAATAAACTTATTTTACAGACAAATATCATAAATTAACGAACAACATTAACATTAATATTGATATAATTTTGTTACTCTTCCATGCACAACTACGCAGCTGAAAATGTTTAATTGAGAATTGATAGATCCCAAAAACCGATATTCCATTTTTAGAAAACTGTTTACACAATAAAAACTACTCGGAAACTCTTCTGAAAATCAATGACAGCCAAAAAAGAAACTTTGTTTTCATATGTGATTCTTTAAATCTCGAAAATATATATTGGTTCCCGGGGGTTTCTAAACATAAAGAACGCTTTTTGGAATCGTGGATTATGGTACATTTTCGGAAGAGGTTATGATATATTTTCGTAAATTAAGAAACATTTGATTGATAAATTTATTATTAAAAATAATTGATAAATTTATTATTGAAAAAAAAAATTAATAACGCAGGTTTATTGTATTTATCCAATAATGAAAAAAAAAATCATAATATCCAAATTCTATTATAATATTAAAATCCCCATGCAGTAACTAATGGGGGAACAACATTTTGGAGGAAATATTTCAGATATTTCAAGAAAGTAACTCAATTTATTCGATACAAATTAATAACTCGGACGTATTAATGAAAAGTCAGATAGCGTAAATAATCAGAAAACAGTTTTACCATTCTTCGCCTTCGAAATTAATTATAAGTTCAATAAATGTTTTTCCTGTCCTTTGGAGATCAATAATACCCCTCCAATCTTACATTCGTAATCATTAATAAAAGATAAAATTTCAATTGAATAATATTTTAGTCATATGCTTTGAAAGTAATATGTGTGCTTTTCAAACTATCAGTGTTCAATAAAAACTTCAAATTATCAATCAAACTTTATTCAAATATGTTAAATTCTTGTAAGAAAATCATCGAAAAACAAATCATTACACAACACAGGTTTATTGCATTTATCCGATAAAATAATTATATTTTCCCAAGTCATTTACAGCAGAACTCCGACACAAATCGATATTTAAATTCAACTACAATAACTTTTTTGGGGGGGGGGAACATTTCAAATATTCAAAGAAAATAACTCTATCATTTTTAGTACGAATGAATAACTCGAATGTGTTAATAAAAATATCTGATTTCATATATAATCAGAAGACTTTTTTGTCATTCTTTACTTTAGTCCCCAGTTTTAAAATGTTTCTCCTGTCCCTTAGCCATCAATATTCTCTATCTTATATCCGTATTCATTAAATAATAAAAACTTTCTATTAAATAATATTTTAGTCAGACACTTTGAAAGCAATGTGTTCAAACTGTCAGTATTCAATAAAAATTTTGCGATTTCAATCATATATGATTCAAGTATTTTCATTAATGCAGAACTGTAATCAAATTATCAAAAGAGAGAACTTTTGAATTAATAAATTGAAACTTATTTTAAAATTACATTAATGGATGGATGATTTTAAATGAAACTGCATTTGCTACGCATATAAAACGTAGAAAATAATTTTATAATATACTAAATTTTTAAGTGTTCCACTTATCTACATGTATTTTCCAAGTCTTTAATGTGTTTGAAAATTTTAACCTTTTGATAACGGGCCGGGGCTGACGAATAATTTTATATTTATTTACCACAATTTAGAAAAAAAATTCTTTGTGGTAGGTAGATATCTTTTGAAAATACCCTAGTATAAGTGTATGGCAGAGATTATTGGCACAGATGTCGCATATATGCACCACGTTGGCGTGATTTTTCCCCCCGCCAATTTGGCGAAAACTGTTCATTGTTTTTATTTACTTTTATTTTTCATTTTAATTCTATAATCAATATTTATTTATATCAAACTATCATTTTTTAAATTTTTATTTCCTTTTTAAAAATAATAGAAGCTATTTCATTTATTATGTTACTTAAAAAATCACGTGCTATTATTGCATGCTATTTGTAATTAGTATTCAAAAACAAAGTTTTCGCCAAATTAGCAGGGGAAGGGGAGGGGATAAATCGCGTCAACGTGGTGCGTATATGACATCTGTGCCAGATTATTTTTCAGAAAGTGGTAAGCATTGAATAAAAAAATAGTAACTGAGACATATAATGTCCCAACCCCGCAGCCAAAAAGTTAATAAGAGTAAAAGTTAAGATTTACATTTTGCATTCTAAAATTTCAAATTTTGCATTCTGTTCATTCTGAATTCATACTAAATGTAAATCTTTAATAAAAGGGTTAAAACTTTAATAAAAAATAAACTTTAATTAAATACTTTATGAAATAAAGGTATAATATTTCTCTATATCTTTACTTAAACTTAATAAATCTCATAAATTTTTCTTGCCTTAGATCGTGGTTTCGAAAGAACGCTTTTAAAATAGATGATCTCGATTTGAAGCATTAATTTAAAGAAAATGCAATCTTAGAAGAAACGAAATATTTTAATAGACCTAAAACTGACACTAGCACAATACACAGACAACTAAAATATTTACATAATTCATCTTTTGCACATTGTCAATCTACGTCGTGCTTCTCGCCCACAAAAACATAAAATAAATTATTTCATAAACAAAAAGTATTTTCAGTTCAATTTGCAGATTTATCGTCTGCGCGCCAAAGAGTCTGTAAGTAGAGTCAGAAACGCAAAACTTTGAAAGTAATATCTTAATATGTATTCTACTGAAATTGATCAGTATTTGACAAAATTTTGCGCTTCTCATCAAATGTAATAAAAGTATTTTAAATTTTCAAAAGAGGATTATTGAATAAATCATTAAATAATGCAGGTTTATTACATTTATCCAATGGGAGAATTGCATTTTCCCAATTTAGTCCCATAATAGTCAATTTATAATAGTCACCATAATAGTCAATATTTAAATCCATCACATACAATACGTTTGAGAGAAAAATATTTCAAATATTCAAGTAGAGTAACTCAATTTCATCAATACCATTTAATAACTCGGACGGATTAATTAAAAATCTGATTACATATAACCAGAAAACAGTTTTATCATTCTTCGCTTTCGAAATTAATTAAGTTCAATAAATGTTCCTCCTTGGAGATCAATATTCCTCTTTTCATCTTACATTCGTATTCATTAAAAAAAGATAAAATTTCAATTAAATAAACTTTGAATCAGATACTTTGAAAGTAATATGCATTCTTTTCAAACTATCAGAATTCAATAAAATTTTTGCTATTTCAGTCAAATATGATTAAAGTATTTTCATCGATGTTATACGGAAACAAAATTGTCAAAAGAGAAAACTTTTGCATTAGCAAATTGAAACTGACTTTACAGTAATATTAATGATAAGTAAACTTCAAATGAAATATTTATGAGAAGTAAACTTCAAATGAAATGTGTGCAACAGAGATGAAATCTAGAAAATAATTTTATAATATACTAAATTTTCAAGAGTTAGCACTTATCAACCTGTATTTCCCAAACCGTTACTTCTGCTACGCCATAGTTTATGCGTATTAAAGGTGTTTATAAAATGTCTACTTTTAAATAAAGCTTTAAAGTTTAAAATATTAGTAACTGTAAATTTTGCAATATAATTTAAATGCCGTATTCTATTATAAGGAGAAAAAAATGCAAAAATTCACATAAAAAAAATTTTAAGTCTTAATTTAGTTGATTTTAAAATTAAAGTTATTACTTCAAATGGTAATCTCGAAAAAATAGCATTTTTATCTTAAATCATTTAACAAAAGAACATGTAACATTTATGTCCTGATCCATAATCAAATGTAGAGGAAGAAGATGGAGATAATTGCTCAAATCCTTTTACGAGGGTTGTATCAAAATTAATCAAAATTAATACAAAAGTTGTACACATTTTGCATTACTTCATTATTTTACTTTATTATTCATTACTTTATCAAGGGTACATTAAGTGCAGTTTGTAAAAGTTGTTAACAAGAAAAAAAAAAAACTCAGCAAATTTAATAAACTTTAAATAGATTGTAACACAAATTTCGAAAATCTAACGAATCTATACTTTTTGGTAACATTTTTATAAATACAATCGTGAAAAGCAGATATTCAACAACGTCGAGATCAACTATCTCATTACATGTAATATATAACAAAGAGGAAAGAGAAAAAGCAATTTTTCTGAATTCATATGTTTGAAAATACAATTTACAAAAACAAATATTATGCTTTTATTGGCTGTAATGGCGTATTTTGTTTGTGTTTAAAATAAATTGAAAAATACATATTCCTTTCATGCTTTTTATGATATTAATATGATTAATAATTAAGATATTAACGTGATGCTTGTATGATATTAATATCATATTTTAAATGTGGCCGCCGAAATACAACTATGATCCCAATTGTATGTCGAAAGTATAACTATGCATTCCAGTGTTCCATGAGATAAACTAGTATATTGTGGTCATCACAAAACTTTCTTCTATATAAATCAAATCAATTCAATGATTTAAATCACTTTCTTTTTTTTTGACATTCACTCTTAGATGTCTGCAATCAAAATTGAATACAACGTATTCAAATATACAGGATGTTAAACGTGAAGTTTGTTTAATTCTGTGCATTTAAACTGGTGATATAAGCATAACATATTTCGAACAAATCAGCGAATTTCGGCACCTCCTCTTAGATGACTGTAATCAAAATTCAATGACATTCTATTTCTATCATGAGGATTCCAAATTTGATGTTTCGTTGAATACTACGCACATAAACTGGAGATAAAAGCTTCACATATATCGAACAAATCATCGATTTGCGGCACCCCCTCTTGGAGGATTTTGCCGCAAAATCTAATCAGCACCAGCTCACATAAGGATAGAACTTCATATGAAATTTCATGTTATTGTACGCACTAGTTCGTGAGCTAGAGCATTCACGCAATTTGTGTCATCTACAGAGAAACACACAGACTCACGGACAGACGTTTTTCTAAAACAGCCAAATCGTGTCCAGGTCATTGTAAAACGTATAAATCTGTCGAAAAACGGAACTCGGAATTTTTCACAAAACCAATACGTTCTTCTTGTAAAGATAGAAGAAAGTAAAAAAGGTTGAAAAACTCTGCACTAGAGAAACAAAACCAGCCTTCCGAAAACACATACAAAACCCGAGCATAAAACGAGAGATTATTTTTAGAAACACTAATAAAATATTCAGAGGCTCATTACCTAATGATATATCCTTTCCCGCCTTTCAGTAAAGAAGTTTGGACCGTTCCCTGAAGCGAGATGATATAATATTCGCCAGTCTTATGTGCGTTGTATTGATTTTACGTACATTTAAGAATATTTATTTATAATATTCCGGCAATCGAAAGTGTGTACCTAAAACAACAGTAAAAGAGCATTATATAACTCCTTAAACTGAGATATAACAGAATAACAGACGTTCGCTCTTATAAAAAATAATAATGCACTTTTGCGTATATATATTCGAGTTCTGAGCTGTAAATTGAATTAAATGAATTTAAAAGAAATTCATTTTACATTTTTCTTTTCCGGTGACGACATGCATAATATCCACTGATTTATTCAGGACGCATTTAGTAGATTGATGCAACGATCCAGAGAGTTTCAAATCTCCCTGATGATTTTAAGTATAGAAAAATATGCATTAACAGAATTAACTTTATTATGTTTATTTATGTGGAAAGATGCTTTGCTTTTTAGTTTGTAGTAAAAAACAATTTTCTTTTCTGCACGCATGAGTTAAATCCTTTCTAACTCTTTCTTTTTCTTCTGTTCGTGATCTTTAAATCTTAATTATTGCATTATTTCATGAATATTGCTCCCGTATAGAAAAATATGCATTAGGAAAATTAACATTATTATGATTCTTTATGAGCAAAAAGTGAATGCTTTTTAACACTTTCCAACACAGTTGAAAAGTGTTTATGAATTCGGTTTGTCTGTCTGTCCATGCTCTAACTCTCGTAAATCTACTCGGATTGTCATGAGATTTTTATGCATTATTGAATTTTACTATAGAATGTTCGTTATTGAAAATGAAGTACGTAGCATTAATAGTTCATTTACAAGGATTCACAAAAGAATTCCATCACATTGTGGTCTATGGGGGAAAATCGTTTGAGGCGCATTTTATTGATGTTACGATAGTTCAAACATAATGAAATTAATATGAATTACTGAAGTGTGATAGCATGCTTTTACCAGAGTATACAATTAGTAGCATTTATAGTTCAATTACAGGGACGAACAAAATAATTCCTTTACATTATGATCTGCGGGGCGAAAATGGTTTGCAGTGCATTTTGAACATGTTTTGAAACTTGAAACATAATTAAATTTAACAGGATCACTAAAATTCAATACAACTTATTTTCTACTAGCTGTTACCCGTGACTTCGTTCATGTACAATTAAAAAAAAAACAATAAATGCATTAATTTAGCAAAGCATTTCATTCGATAATTAAAAACATATATAGTTAACTAAATCTTTATCACATTTTATAGGAGACAATACGGCATGTCTGTGCTATAGGGGCCTTAACATAACCCAGGCTTAAGAAAGTGAAATTTCATGCCAAATAATGTATACAATCGCGAAAATGAAACTGCAACTAATGAAAAAAGAAGGGCCCAGTAAAATCGTGAAAATTGACGAATCCCTCTTCGTAAAACGAAACATAACACTGAGAGAATTCTTCTATACAACAGTGCATTTTAGGTGGTATTTGGAGTAAAATTTGTATATGTATTCATTTCTAAATGGGCATTATTATATTGTTTATTTGCATAGACATGCGTTATATATTTCTTACTACATTATTATTTTACTAGCCGCCCTTAAATGTATGTTAAGCATTGTAACAAATTATTTTTATTCATAATTTATTTTTTTCCTTAATCCCTCGCATAACTGGAAAAATCTAATAGATAAATCAAGAACTTTTGCGATCGCGGTAGCATTTCGCATATTTTTTGTTGTTATGTATTTCATCTTTCTTGACAAAAACCGCTTAACCCACTTAAGAATTTATGCTTCATGTCCGTTTGCTTATCACTTGCAATATGTTCGCTAATGCGGAGATTCTTAAACATATTTGGCGCAAAACAAAAATCGCGCCAGCTTCGGTGCGTCCGTGACAGCTGTTTCAATTTAAAATACATGACGTTCACATTTTTCATTTAAAATAGAAAATAGAAAAATAATAATTATCATAAATCAAAACATTTGATTTCAAATTAAAGTATCGTTTCTAATTTGCACGCGCAAAAAATAAAAGCTGACAATTATTTTCGAAATTTGATCCATTAAATATTATTACATGAGTTCAACTTACGTCAAAAAAGATCCGGAAGTTGAGTTGTATGGAACAGAATTAAGGTAAACTTTGACTGTCTCACTGGTGCGGATTATTTTTTTTACGCCAGGCAGCGATCCAAAAATTCATGGTTTAATATTTTAAACATTCACAACGAATGAATCTTTTTTCTTTGTTTACTTTCATATATAGAGAATTTTAACTGCGAACCTAATTTAAACTGAAGTTATTGCAGAATGTATACATAATTGAACGTAAGTCATCTCTCAAATATTAATTTATTTTGAACGATCTTTCTAAAAATGTAATTTTTATGCAGTTTTATTTGCAAAAATAATTTTGAATAAAAATGGCCGCCTGGCATATGAAAAAGTGAAACGGACATCCCGGAACTGTTGATGACAGTCACATGACTTACGGTTTTATTATATAGATGTCTTGTTTATGCATATATTAAAAAAAAGTGTTTCGCTAAGTGGTGTAAATATTGAACAAACTGCTTGTGGATTTTATACATTGATAGATATTTCATAAAGATATAACAATCTAATGCGATTCTAAAATGTAAATAAAGGTTGCTAGAAAGTACTTTAAATTCTGCCCAATTCAACCTCGATATTTTTTCTATCGTGTCAAGGACACTCTAAACAAATAACTACCAACAACACCAATCTGATGATCTAAATTTACATATTTTTGTTAGTATATAGGATTTTTTAAATTTATTTCGTGCGCTTGAAATTTTTTACGCTTTTTCTAGGGTTAAGTGTCGAATAAATGTACTTTCTTGTTATTTTATTTTGCCATTTCTATTTATTATATTTTCCATTCATTCCATTTATGGATATTGATTTAATTTACATATTCGTTTCAAAGAATATTGTTTAGAGTTATTCTTAGGATTAGGATAGGATACGATTAGGGTTAGGATTAAGATTATAAACTGGACGACAATGGTATGATTAATTCAGGTTTAAAGGATGGACCAGGATGTCTATTTACATCATTAAGCAATAAAAAATTAGAAAATTATCGTCTGATATTTTTTCATATTTTTAACAGTCATAGTTGGCATCAAAGGTGAGCGAGAAAATGATCATCTAAAATACCATTAAGTGTTTACCATGCAAAAACAAATCAGGTTACATCAATGTATATAATTTTGCGCCAAATTTTACTTGATAAGAAAAGCAAATTGGCTATGGACTCGATTACAGATCCCTAACCTTCCTATTCTCGGAAATTTTCTACATATATCTGAAAACCTTTTCTACTATATACAACGCGCTTTCACGTTTATAATATTATGAATTGGCACGATCGGCTTGTTCAAGTTTACATAATTCGGCTGGAAGAAAAGTTTCATTACTTTTTGATTTCTTCTTTGCTTTTGCGGTATGCGAATTTGTCGATAAAAATTGATTTTCGTTTCGATAACATTGTTGTTTTTTAAGTTTTTAAAAATATTGTAATTTTACTTAAACATTGCTTTAAAATCTAAGGTAAAGCTAGGAGAGTCTGCGCACAATTCAAAAGAATAGCAATAAAAAATCTAAATATTAATTTTTGCTAAACTATCCATGAATAATTTTTACTTCATTTATTTTTTATGCATTTCCATTGCTATTTTGTTGTTATGTTGTAATTTAAAAGAACAGTTGTAATAAAACTAAGAAAGTTATTTTGCGCAATCTGTCCTTACAGGGTTGGTGTGATTGCGCACATGGGCAGGAGAGATTGTTACTAATAACAACTACAATTAAATTGTTAACAATAATAATTACACTTAAATGACATTGTTGTAAGGTTTTTGTGAATAAATATTATTGTATTAGGAGTGAATATTTCAACCTAATGATTAAAGAATCAGAAAAAGAAAATAATTTAAAAAACGATTAAAAAATTAATTAAAAGAAAAAATAAATAAAGAATCAGAAAGCAAGTCCAGATAAGATTACAAAATAACATTCAGTTACTTGATAACACATTTACCTTAAAATGAGTCCATTTTCATTTTTACTTTCTTTTTATAAAATTTACCAATAAGCTGCGTAATCTCTCCTAGCATGGAAACTAATGGGAACAATGCGCCTCATCTCCTAGGTAGAAGATGCGCAAATTCTCATATTTCGGTAGGAAATATTGCGCGGCCTTTTATTTAAACATGGCTGCTACTAAAACGAACCGTTGATGTTCACACTGTTAGTCTAGATTAGTACCTTATGAGAAATCGTTTAAGTTTAAAATATTTTGTACTACTGACATTGTGTAGAAATTCTGACGAATAGCTATAAAACTAAAGCACTTACTTTGGGAAAACAAACAAAATAGCAATGCTTTTTCTTATACGCTCAAAACAATCAACGTGCACTTTCAAGTAAACACTCCACTACTGTTGTTGTACAACTACCTGGAGTCACTGCGCGATCACTCTATTCCTTCCCCTCGAACCCATATGTGCGTAATCTCTCTCACCGCGCCATCTCTCCTGGCTTTACCTTATGCCATTTTTCTCAACCTACGAGCTTTACAAAAATCTATTATGAAACAGAACTTTAAAAAAAGCTATATTTAAAAAATGACAACAAAGTTTTTACTATTTTAAAGCTAAAAGAAATGTAAAATTAAATTCCGGTTTGAAACAACCATTTACAAATGTGTTTTGATTGTGGAAAAATGATATAGGAAAAATGCTATTACTTCGTCGCAATCATATTAAATCTTTAACTTTTATGAAAAAATGCAACTTTCTTTTAAAAAATAAAGTTATTTTTATTAAGATTTTCTGATTTTCTATACGGATAATTTTGCGGTGTATATTATTGACATTTGCCGTCCAATATCTTTTGAAAGGTTTTTTTTTTTTTTTATTTAAATTAAAAATATGGTACCTATATGTTAGCCGTGTGCAGACGATAAACCGCCAAGTATTATTCCTATCACCATCATTCGTATTGAATTCGTATTAAAATATAAATATTTCACTCATTTCATTTAAAACACAGAACTTACAACACATACATTTAAAATAAATCATTTCATGTGAAATAGAAAGAGAACAAAAATAGAGAAATTATTCACAAATAATTTGATAACCCAAGATAATTTTATTTCAACATCAAAATAAATCTGTTTTATTTTCTTCGATATATGACATCATATTCGCTTGCTTTCCATACTTACTCGTATTTATGCACCTTGTACTATTATCAAATATTTGAAAACGCAAGTTTTAGTTCTAATATGACGTCATTTCATATTCTGTTTCTTAAATAATTAATTTCATTTTCATTTTTCACGTGGAAATTTTTTATTTGAAAATAAATTGTTGAATAAAAATTATTATTCCAGATTTTGATTTAGTTTTGGCAACGATGAAGTATTAGCAACGGTAAAGTAAATTTAATCATTTTAAAATATTATACGAAAAAATGTCCATTTATTCTCTATGAAAATAATGAAATTTTGAAATATTAAGAAAAATATTTGAATAAAATAAAGAAAAACCAGCCTATGTTCATTTACGGGTTATAATCAACCTATATGCAAATATACATGATCATTAAATTCTTCATTTTGACGCTGGCTTCAGCCTAACATTTGCACACAATCAGATTTATAATATTATATTAGGATAACTTATGGAGTGTGTAGAATTTCTTGTTCATGTACAGAGACGCACAAGAGAATTCCGTTAAAGGATTGACTACGATCGGTACTTGCTAGAAGTGCTCTTTCCGTTGTGATACACAATTGTATGTGATTTTTAGTGTATTACGTGTTGTTTACAATATCTGTAGATCAAATACAGGGCTGCACGAAATATTCGAATATAGGCAGCAATTGCTGAAAACGGATTTTTATTGAGTTATATATTATTTTAATTGTTTATTTACATAGATATCTCATTTCATCGTATGAAAAAATAAAATTTCTTAATAATATTCTGTTAGTGTTGGAAAGTGTTTCATAATCTATGACGGATGCATGAATTTTCGTTCTTGCTTAATTTGTTATAAGCAAAAGGTATCTTTTCTGCTTACAGGAAGTCAATTATCCAAATAATGGCTATGATGTCATACACTCACGCACAGTTTATTTTTATTTTTAATCGGTTATAAAAAGGAAAAAAGTCGCCAAATTTATGCGATTTTTTCCTTTAATGGCAACCTAGCCATTGTATTAAGTTCTTGGTTTGGCGTGGGCTTGAAAATCGCGCCAGACAAAAAGTCGCCAAACATCTCTGCGTGAGTATAAAGCATCTGTTCCCAAATAATTTTTGTTACTAATCCATTAAACGCAAAGCGTTACATTATTTCTTGAAATGTGACTAAAAGAATAAAACACCGCCTGTTATAAAAACTTGATACGTACTTATTGTAAGAAAAAAAAATATATCTAAAAGCATTGCGTTAAATATTGAATTTCCATGTAAATAAATAAAATTTACTAACAGTACAGTTTCCAGCAGTTCTGTTTTCTCTGCAATAAAGGATGAAAATACTTACCTAGAATAATGAAAAAGAAACATGAATTAATATTACTATAAAAGTGATAAAATACGAGTTTATATTTACAATTTATTTTATTTAGCAGAAATTAAAAACATTAATTATGAATCACAAATTTTAATACAAATTGCAGTACCATAAAAATTATAAAACAAAAAATTTCATACTATATTGTCTATTTTAAAATTACAAAAAAAAAAAAATAATAATAATAGTCATAAATTAGAAATATTAGTAATATTTCTGAAAAAGTAAAACAAGGCAAGTGAACGAATGTTTCTAACCAATTGTATGTTTTTATGGATTTTTATTTTTAAATATTTAGACCTGTCGATCTTTTTGCCGATTGAAATAAACGATACATTTATTTCTATTTTTATAGAAAATTCTAAATCGAAGGCACTCTACATTTTTGTAATTGACTTTTTTCTTCCCGCTAAATCTTATAATTCTCAAGATAGGAAGGATAACTTCCAATTTTTGCCACTAGCGTGTTGCAGTCACTCTCATATGATAGCATATAGTCGTTTTACTATAGGTAGACACGCGTTTTATAACTATAGTTTTATCCGTTCAACAGTTATTTGGGTGTTTTTTTACTTTAGTTTGCACTCTGTATGGCAATATACAGGGTGCCCAAAAAACATTGACCTCGGCTTTTATTCCTTAAACATTGATCATAGACATATATTATAAATTACAAAGTTGCACAAAATGGTACAGAATTTTATGAAATCTATTGAAATTTTCAGGAGATTAAATTTGAAGAAATACAAAATTTAAATTGTATACGGTCCCCGTGCCAAAAATTTTGCAGTGAGTAAAATGTGCCCCATACACTAATAAGGTCATGCACAAAAGTTCAGCATTTTATCATAAAAAGTCGCAGAGATATGTTTAAACAAAGTTGGTAAGGAGTTAATCATAAATTAAAATGTAAATATAGAGTGCAGATGACCCAACGCAGAAGTGCATCTACACTGTTAAAAATTTGCAGCAAAACGTCCGGTAATTTGACCGTTTTTACAAAAAACGGTTACATAATCGCAATTTAATTCTGACCATATTATTGCAAATATTGTGGTCAGAATAGAGTTAAATTACGGTTATGTAATCACTTTCTTTAAAAACGGTCAAATGACTGGACAGTTTGCTGCAAATTTTTAACAGTGTTGGCAAATAAAATATGGCTCTTATCGTTAGTTTAATTTACAAATTTACAAAACTATGCTTCCTGAAAAATACCTTAAAATTTTACATGATGAAATACAAAATAAAACTTTGAAATGGCACAGTCAATGAACATAAAAACAGCTTAAAAATGTTTGACAGAAATGTAAACATAATGAAAACATCTTGAACAGGCTTTGTAATCTTTGCGCAAAGTTATTATTTCTACACTGTTTTGATACTTTTGTATCAATAAATAGCACAATTATTATTTATTTATGCAATCATTGTTTCTCGTCGTAATTTGTGTGAGACCCCTGAAACGCGATATTTGAAATATCATATCGATATTTTTGAAATTTTTGTTTTGAAAAGAATCTGAACTTCAATATATGCAATTTTCATACGCTTATTCAATATACATCGAATTATTAATTTACTGTCTTCTGATTCAATCTTTGTATCAAAATTTCAAAACTTAGTTTTCTAGAAAAAAAGTACCTTGATTAAAAAAACAAAAAACAAAAAAAAACAATTAGTTTGAAATACAGAAAAAAAAGAGGAAGAAATTTTAAAATTGTTATTTTTTTAATGTAATATTTTAAATAAAATTATTAATTTAATAACAATTTAAGATAATTATTACTATCTGTAAATGTTTTTGCTTTATTGAAACATGATTCAAATATAGGTGTTATTTACAGGATAAAATCTTTTGATACCGATTCCCCTTAAAATATATTTAGCTTACTTATATTATGCGAAGTAAAAATATTAGAATTTATTTTGGATCACAGCATCGTGAAACTGAATAATTTGAAAATTGATGATTTTGAATGTCCAAAACTACAGACTGAAAATTAATCTTAGTGATAATTTGTAGCGTTTTAGAATGGCGTGTGTTAAAGGAAACATAGTAAAGGGAACGTGTTAAAGGAAATATCAGTAGATTTTCAATGTAAGCATTTACAAATTTTTGAAAAAACAACGAAAGAATGAGCAATTTAATATTCAATTACATACCTTTATGAAAAAGTTTCATATTCAACCAAATGCAGTCGAATTCTTTAGTGATTCTTTAATGATTAAATTCTTTTATATTTTCGCTAAAGAATCCTTTAATGTTTAACTTAGGAATTATTTATGCATTTATAATTTTAATTACATTTTAACACATTTATTTTAGAAAAGTCTTTAATTTAAAATAATTACACTTAAAGTAAAAATTATTTATGTTTATTTATGTTTTAAAAGTAATTTATTGTAAAGAGAAATTCGCAGCTTCGTTTTGGACTCATAAAACAGATATTTCTAATTACGAACGTAAAATCAATGGAAATTAAGCAAGTGAAAAAAATAAGTCTAAATAAACAAAGCAAATACTTCCAGACTCTTTATGTGTCAACAGTAATCTACAAGTAGCAGGAAAAAAAATCTGGAAGTAAAAAATAGAATAAAAGAATTAAAAGAACTTTTTTGTGTTTACATGATAAAATACGACGTTCATCCTCTTCTTGTACTAACAAATGTGGAACATATTGTAGAAGGTGCTTAAAGGAGAAATTTTCTGTCGACGGCACACAAGAAAATGCTAATGCGAATCTTGGTTTCATTATATCTGACACTTTTTTTCCCATCTAACCGCAGTATGTTTTTTTTTTACAAGCGGGGCAACATTTTTCTGAAAAAGATCTTGTTGGAGAGAAAGTTTTTACATTCAGTACTTTGGAACACAATGGATGGTGATTTTCGGTAAGAAACGTTTTGCTTAAGAAAAAGCATTTTTGTTAGCTGAGTAAATATGGAATATGAAAAAGATTTTTCTACTTCTCATTATATACAATGTTATAACTATTATACAATGTTATAATCATCATACAAAATGTTATAATTATTAACTGCATGTTTATAAGTTAAAGGCACGTTTATGTATATTATTAATTTGCAAAAAGTATTTGTTCAAAATGCTTTCACTTGGTTGCGTTTTATAATAGTTGTCTTAAATTTGAATGGTTTAAACAGCTTTGAATTAAAAGAACGTTTATGTTTACATAGTAAAATTGTTACAATTAGAGACAAAAGCATAAAATAACTTTATTTATATATTTTTTAAAAAGTATAATTTATTTTAACGCGAAATACGTGGTTACTTTTTTGGAAACGTAGACAAGGGTTTTCCTTTCTGATTTTGTAAAGTAAAATCGATGTAAATTAAACAACTAAACAAGAACAGAAAATCATAAGTCAGGCATAGATTATAAAATACTTTCCAATAGCAACATAATAATATTAAGAAATTTCATTTTTTCATTTTTTAATGTTTTAAGTATCGTAAAATCAATAAAATGCAGCGTAAACGATTTTTCTCCGTAGACCATAATGTGACGGAATAATTTTGTGTATATCTGTAAACGATTTATAAATGCTACTTGCTTTAGTTTCCAAACCGAACATTCTATAGTAAACCTCAATAACATATAAAAATTATATGTTAATCAATGTATATTTACAAGAATTAGAGCACGGCCAGGCAGACAGAGAGATAAACCGAATTCCTAAATACTTTACAACTTTGTTGGAAAATTATAAAAATGAGTGAAAACTCTTCAAAAATAAACAAAGCAAATATTTCTAAGTTCTTTATGCGTAAAGAATAATCTAGAAGCAAAAGAAAGATGACAAAAAAAAAAAAAAAAAAAAAAAAAAAAAAAAAGAGGGAACTAGAAGTAGAATAAAAGAATTAAGATAACTTTTTTTATATTTACATGATAAAATACAACGTTTATCCTGTTTTTGTGCTGGCAATAGGGAACGTATTGTAGAAGCTGCTGTATCACTTAAAATTAAAATACTTGTTAGCGAAAAACATTAATTTACTAAGCGTTGACTTCACATAACACGAAAAATTATATTCAGAGACACACAATTAATTACAGCCCTTTGGTAAAATTTGTATCAGGATGTCGGGGCTCGTGCGGCGCAAAATCACTTACTCGGCAACTTTTTGCCGTAAATATTTCCCTCGAACAAGAGAGACGCAAGCCCGTCTGCTCTCTAGCGGTTCAGAATCATCTATCCCAAAATAGCCTCTGGGTCTTGTATATATGAAGCTACGGTATTTCAAGTATATCTTAAGATTATAGCTCTGTTCTCAAGCGTTGTAAATTTATGAAGTAATTTCTGTCTTTATAGTGTCACACTTGAAATTCTTTCAGTGATATATAGTTTTTATAAAGTCAAAAGCAGTCATTACAAAATATGAATAGGTCTCTCGACAAAGTTTATGAGGTAGCATCTAGAAAACGACACTCTTCATTACTTGAAAGAGCCCTTTAAGAAGCCATATATGCACTTCTTTTATAATTCAATTAATTGAATTTAATACAATTAATAAGGAAACTATACTCAAAATATCACAGCGTTAAAAGGTTCTAGATATGCGATTCTTAAACTATGGTCCGTGAATCCCTGGGGGTCTGCAATGCATCTTGAGAGGGGAGGGGGGTGCGGGGGAAGAAAAAACATCGTGTTCACTTTTTTTTTTACTTATCTAGAACCCAAGAGAAATATTGAGAGTTAAATGACAGGAAAAACTAAGAATACTGTTAAGAAATACGGTACTATTTGTTTATACGTCTCTGTAAGCTTTTAGGGGAGAGCAGCCATATTTGGACCGCCGCTTTAAATGGACCGCTGAAATTATGCCATTAATTACAGAAAGAAACGCCATCTACCGCTGAAATCCTACGCATCAGAATGACGTCATTCATGATTAGAAGAAGCACTCGCCTTCCATGCACTGTTTTCAGACAGTTTTAAAAAACCTAAAATTAACTGTTTTAATCAAATTGTTTCCTACTAAACGTAAGAGAATACTTTAAAACGAAGGTAAAGTGTTATGTTTTCATATACATATCTAAATTCGTGTTTATTGCGCATATTTTTCACGCGGATTTGTTTGCTTTTAATTTTGTTCTTAGTCTTGAGATTATTTGTTTTAAAAAATGGCAATTGCTGTCCATATCGATCATCATCAGTCTTGTAATTTTGTGCGTCTCTGTAAATGAACAATAAATGCTGCGCTCTCCATAACCTATAGAAACCATATTGTAGTGCGCGTGAATGATCCTTTTCAATCGCATTATCTTTGGAATATCGTAATATCAATAAAATGCATCACAAACGATTTATAAACTATAATGCAACGAAATTCTTTTATGTGTTCCTGTAATACAAGCTACACTTCATTTTCAATAACAATTATTCATGTTAAATCTCATTATCATAGAAAAATTACACGGCATCCAAGTATATTGCTTGGTTGCCAGTTATAGATATAATCGAGAGATATAAAGAATATATATATATATATATATATATATATATATATATATATATATATATATATATATATATATATATGTATATATATATATATATATATATAATAGAATAAAGAGTTAGAGTATAGACAGACAGACGGACAGACAGACCGAATGGACAAACATTTTTCAGCTATGTTGGAACGTGTTTAAAAGAGATTGTGGGAGAAAAAGCTTATATACATGAGAGTTTATTAAAAAAAATATTAAAATGTAAAATACATGTCTCCATTTTGGGATCATAGAAGGTTTCACTTTTTGATTTTGAAAGTAAAATCAACGGAAACTAAAACAGTGAATGGAAGCACATAGAAAATAAACAATGAAAATACTTCCAAGCTCTTTATGCGTCAACAGTAAGCTAAATGTAGAAGAAAATCAGATTTACAACAAGGAAGAAAAAAATCAGGACGTAAAAGTAGAATAAATGAATTAAAGGAACTTTTTTATGTTTACATGATAAAATACGCCGTACTCCTCTTCTTGTATTAATAACCTGGAACGTATTGTAAAAAGTGCTTAGAGGTACTTGAGTAGAAAAAAATTCTGTCGACAATATACAGAAAATGCAAATGCGGAACTTGGTTTCATTATATCTGACATTTTCCACATCTAACCGCAGTAATTTTTTACAAGCGAAGCAAGATTTATCTAAAAAAGAGCTTCTGGGAGAAAAAAATTTTACATAAACCTTTGGAATATACAGAATTTCTGGATAATTTTCGGTAAAAAAAACAGTCGGTAATAAAAGATTTTTTCGGTGTAAGCATTTACAGAATTTTGCAATTCTCTATAACTGAATAAAAAGAGCATGCAAAATTTATTTATAAAAGGTTGTTTTTACTATTCCTTGTAATAATTAGGGTCGATTGGGGGTAATTATGAGCATGGGCTAATTCAGAATAAGTACCACTAACGCTCGTGTTACACTGAAAAAAAAAAAAAATGTTGATTTTACAGTATAATACTGACATCCCAGCTGCCAGTATTATACCGTAAAATTAACAGCAACAGAAACAGAAATTAACAGAATTTAATAGAAATTAACAGAATAAGCAATAATACACTACCGCGCATGCGCATCCTTTAGTTCGTTTTGATAGACTTTCGTTTACATATATAAGTGAGGCCCTACAAATTACACTGAAGGAAAAGTTATACCGCCTTCATCTAGAACGAATAAGTAGTCATTTTCTAAATCCCTAAACTAGAAATATAGATATCCGCGTTATGCGAATAAGGTAAACAAATAAACTGAATAGACGAAATGATTGAGCTATAGTTAATGAAACGATACATTATATTATGAATCGTTTGAATTGCGAGAAATTATCACTTGGTTTCTAGAATAAATTCATAAACTAGAATTATAGTTACTAAAAGTAACTTCTTGTGTTCACATTTATTTGCAGGGATTTTTAAATAAGTTTGACCACAATAATATAGGAAAACGCTCTTGAATTTGAATAGGAGAGACTAGAACTCTCCAGAAAAGGGAACTAGAATTTATAAGGATGACATGGAACTATTTTTTCTAGAGCCACAATTTAGTTTCTAGATGCCAGTGGCAGAATTTTTTCTCAATGTAGGTTCGTTTGGAATAATTTTCGTTTAAAAATATATAATTAAAAAAGACCGGAGCATGCGTAGCACTCCTAACGTACGCTGCTGAAGGTAGTAATAATAGGGATGCCAACTCTAGGTTCGTTTGGATAGATTTACAGTTAAAAATATATCATACAAATTGGAGAGTGTACGATGCCGAAGGCAGTGGGGTCCCCAACATTACGTTCGTTCTGAAAGATTTCCGTTTAAAAATATAAAATCATTCAACATTAATTTTAGGTATATTTATGGTTATTATCACGGGTCCGGGCAACGCCAGCCGGGTCAAGTAGTTGTAGAATAATGTGGGTATAAACTTATTGTTGAACAAATGTTGTGCATGAACTTGATAATTTTGTATTATACCGTCCCGACACAAAAATAGATGTTCACAATTACCAAATAGTTTTTGGGGATAATTATGAACATCTGGGGTAATTGTTAACAAGCAATTTTATGTACTTACTTATATACCAACATCACCAATAAATTAATTGTAAATGAAATATAGGCGTGAAACAATAGCTTTCTGGCGGTTTTATAATGTTTTACATGGATCAAGGGCTCCTTAAAGCTGTCAGTCGTTGAAACTAGCAAAATTTGTTCACAGTTACCTCAATTGAATCTTCTATATTTATTAATTGTATGTCTAAAGGTTAAAGACTCTTTTATGTTATAATTGTTAATTTACAAAACAACATGTTCAAAAAGTATTTAAATTATTGTGATTTATATTCATTGTTTTTAGGCTTATTAACTTGCAAACCTGAAAAATATTTTTTTTTAATGAATTTAAATCTTTGCAATTATATTTTAAGAAATGTCTGAGAACGTATTTTATTAGTAGTGTATTAATGGCACTATTAGAATATTGGATTTTAAGTATAAAATATTATGCATACGAGAAAGTTTTTTAAAAAAAGGGCAGAAACTTTAAGAGGAAACTAGAGTCGCAATCCACTTTTTCTAAAATCTCTTTCTCGAATCAAAAATTTCGTCTTCACATGTTATAGAGTATACTTATGAGTCTTTTTTAAATTATATTTATTTTCATTATTTGTAAAATTATGAACGATAATCTGGATTTGGTTTAGAATGAGATCAGTGTGGAATATAGACATTTTTCGTCGGGAAGAGGGGTGCATTATGGAGGAATTTCGCTATTAGACTATTGGGATTTTAAGTATAAAATCCAAATCTTCTGGAAACGACATTTCAATTATCCTGGGGGGGGGGGATGCCCATCGGGCCCCCTGAATACTTAACTTTTTAGTCATCACAGAGAGGGGCACACAATATTTTTGACTGAATCAATGAACTATAATTCTCCTTTCCTATGCAAATATTGTTTATTTCAGTGTATACTATCACCTAATAAAGTCTGACCTTTCTTTTTGAAAAATCTTGTTTAAATAAAGTGTAAAATTATACTTTAAGCAAGTAGTTGGGTATCTATTAGAGTCTTGCACGCGTCGGGTTGCACCCAACCCGAACTGCTTAAAGTCTACTTAAAGTCAATCCGAAATCCGCCCAGAACCTGAAGTGAAAGATAAATAATCCATATTTTAATACAATTATGGAAAAGTAGTCTACATTTATGTCTCTAAAACCAGTTTTATCTTTTTTGTAAGAAAATGAACACATATACACTCATTAGTATTCAATTATTTAGTTTTTTCATTTGAAAAATATTCAGGACGTCAATATAAAAAATTCACTGGTTATTATTCAGGACTTTCTTTTGAAAATTTTTGTCAGTCGGAACCCGACCAGAAAGAGTGAAACCACAACCCAACTCCGAAACACACTCAGAAAAAGGAATTGATTAAAACAACAAAACATGTTTTGTTGAGTACATTTTGGTTGTTTCAAGCAAAATTTTTAGTTGAAGTAAACAGTTGGTTTTGTTCATTGACCAAAAAATATTGTTAAGACTCTTACGAAATTTTAACAAAATTTCATCAATTTTACTTGAGTTAACAAAATCTGTTTTTTTAATTTTACCATAATTTTGTAATTTATACAAATTTAAATTGTTGTGTAGTAGCCATAACTCTCTCACGTAACTTGGATTATTTGAATTATATAGCTAAATAATTAAAGGATTAACATAATTTTTGGATAATTAAAACTTTTTTAATTGGCACGGACCAAGGTAGTTTTAAAAATCCCCCTAGCCCATTTATAAATTTCTTCTATATTTACAAGAAGAAAGTATTGGAGTCATGAAATTTTTCAACTTCTGGTTTTCGACGGATTTTAGAAGGTCCTGAACACAATTTGACTGCTTTTAGAAAATGACTGTCTATGACTACTCTGTCCGTCTGTATGTGACAAAAATTTTGTGGGCGCTCTATTTCAAGAACTAATGCACGGAATTTAATAAAACTTTATTTTCAGTTACTTCCTGATATAGATTGGTGCTGATTAGTTTTTGGTGTAAATAACGCAACAGGTGGCGCTGCTATGTTGTAATTTTCGCAATTTCTGCAATAGATTCGCGATTTCTCAAGAACTAATGCACTGATTTACATCAAACTAGATAGATTGAGTGAGACCTTGACATAAATAGAAGCTGATTACGTTTTGGTGCAAATAGCCCAACAGGTGGCGCTGCTATGCTACTTTTTTCATGATTTTCACTATAAATAAATCGCAAGAACTAATGCATGGATAATTTTTTAATTCATTTGCAGCAGTGATTTACGCCTGTAATTCTTAAATAATAACTAGTGAATTTTTATCCTGCTTTTTTTCAAGCGTAAACCGACAGAGAGAAAAATGTCCCAAGCCGGGAATCGTACCCGGGTCCTGAGAATAACGCTCTGAGGCCCCAGCATACGGCAACACAGTTAATTTTTAATTCAAGTTCTGCAGTAAATTACGCCTGTAATCCTAGAATAAAAACCAGTGAAGTTTTATCCTGCTTTTTACAGAAGTAATTCACTGCTGAAAATGAATTAAAAATTAACTATATGTTGCCATATGCTGGGCTTTGTAGTTTCGTCTCATGTTTGCCACAGAAATTTGCATGCTCATGCAGGGCCTGTTTACCGAATAGGCCCGGGAAGCCCGTGCTTACTCAAAGAAATACAAAGGTACCCCCAAATTTATTTTTCAGAATAACTGTTTACAAAAAAAAAAAAAAAAAAAAAAAATCAATCAGAGTAAAAAATGCACTTTTTCTTTACGAAATTTTTATCGAAGAAGCTCGCTCTTTCTAAATTGTTGTTTACTCGAAATTTTGATGGTGAAATTTCAAATTGTTGCAGCATACCAAAAATTGATTTAGTAAATAACAAAGCAATTGGTAGAGGGGGTCTCTAGAGTAACGTCGGGCTTTCCCTACTTTTATGTCTTAAGAGGGCCATGTGCTCATGATGACATTTCCATCTTGTGCTGCGGTTGCAGCCGGTCCGACATATATAAGAGTGAGAAATTTCGAGTTTGGATATCGTTTCTTGTAGCTCAGTGTTAGAGCCTCAGCGCGCTGTTCTGAGGACCCGGGATCGAGTCCCGGCTTGGGACATTGTTCAATCTCTCGGTTTACGCTTGAAAAAAAGCAGGATAAAAATTCATTTATTATTATTCAAGGACTACAGGCGTAATTCACTGCTGAGAATGAATTACAAAATAGTTAAGTTTAGACTGGTTCTAATTCAAAAAATAACTTTAAAGTAAATATTATAATTGTTTCTGTAACAAAAACCTTTTGTTGTTAAAACAAAGAAAATTCTTAAAATTACACAAAACAATTGTTCTTTAAACAAAAGTTTTTGTTGCCGAAACTAAAAAGAACTCTTAAAGTAACAGATAATTACATTTATTTTTAGAAAACTTTCAAGAAAAGAATTTTGTTAATTCAAGTAAAATTGAACCATTTTTACTTGAATTAACAAGACATTTTTTTATTGATGATACAAAATTTTTTGTTGGAACTGCAAAAAAAAAATCAACAATATTTGTCTTGTTGATTCAAACAAAATTTCCATTGACCCATATTTAAACGAAAAGTTTTGTTGGGCCAACCAAATTTTTGTTGATTCAACAAAACTTTTCTCTGGGTGCATTTTAAGTCAACCTGACCCGATTCAGGACTCTACTTCGGCATAAAGGCAATTGCTTTTCAAAACTTTTCTACTTTTTCTAGGCTAAAACTTTTTCAAAAGTATTTGTAATTACTTATCCTATCGTATTATTATTATTATTTTGTTTCTTAACTCTGTTTGTTAAATTTTATTCGAGAAAATTGCTCTTTTTTATGAACAGCGTTAATTTTTTTTTTTTCAAAGACATTTATGATTATTATTTTTTTTTTTTACAATTTATTTATACATTGTATAATGTAAAATATGCATGTGCCATAATTCCCTTTTCAGATACTTTAGTTAAAATTAATTTTCCTCAATGAAAAAAATAAACTTTTTACGTTTCTCTTTTTTAATTAAATTGTGGCATAATATTTATAAATTTGTAAAAGAGGCAATTGAATGACAGCGATTTATAATATATATATATATATATATATATTATGTTATGCTCACTGGAAAAAGTTAAAAAATAAATAAATTTAAATGTTTGGATTTTTGATTCATTGTTTCTTTTCTCATAGTCTTTCCTATCATTAACATAATATGCATAAAATTAAATTGCAGTTTTACATTAAAAAAAAAGCACTGTGATTTAAAAGTAATTACTTCATACTTTAAATTGTCGAATGGAAAAATCCTCATTCGTATTTAACCTTATAATCATTCATCATATCGCATTATTATTTTTCCTTAACTAATTTTGTTAATTTTTACACGAGAAAATTGCCCCTTTGTTATGAGCACCATTAATTAATTGCTTAAATAGAAAAAAAACTCATTTCTCCTTTTATTTATACATCTATCATTTAAATGATGCGTGTATCATAATTGCATTTTAAAATACTTTAATTAGACTAATTAAACTGAAATAAAAAATAAACTTTTTATTTATTTTTTGAAAATGTTGTTTGTTATAACAGAATTGCGTTTATTATTTTCTTTTTGGAGTGTACAAAAAAGGACCTTTTGATTTTTAGGATAAAATCAACGTAAATTACACAAATAAAACACAACTTAAAGCACTTCACGAATGTACAAAAGAAACTTTTATGTTCTTTACACCAGAATTGACAGAAGAAGAAAAAAGAAAGAAATTAGAAAAAAAAAAAAAAAAAAGTGAAACTAGGAAAAAACGATTGAAGAGCTTTTGTTATGTTTACATGATGAATTACCGTATGCGCCATATGTTTGTTAAAACTTTAAAAAAAATCATTAAAGGAATGAACGATGTTTTAAAAAATGCGGTTTGCACGAACACGGAGATCGCATTTCTTTTAATAACAGTAAAATTGTGGTTAAAAAATTATCGATACATGGTTCTGGCATGCATAATATGAAAGAGGTTTCAAGGAGGGCCTTCCATTTCGTGGGTGATCCTCCAATTGACCCTTTTCTGGGAAGCGTCTGAGAAGCTTCAGTATCCAGAGAAAATTGGGAATTTTCTCTGGAAAAATTTCCAAGTATTAAACATATGAATTTATTCAATTATCGATGCTGGATTTTCTTTGATTTCGTGTTTGCCCCAGGGTTGGCGGCTCACGGAAAATATTCCATCTTGTGCTGCGTTTGTAGACTTGCCAACATGTTACGGTGAAAAAGTTCCAGGCTGAGTATCGTTCCCAAGTGGTTCAGTTGGTAGAACGTCAGTGCGCTAATATGATGGCCCGGATTCGAGTCCCGGCTTGGGTACTTTTTCACTATGTTGGCTATACGCCTATTAAGCACTTAAAATTCGAATATTATGAATGCAAGGCGTGAGAAATTTTCTCTGGAAAAATTTCCAAGTATTAAACATATGAATTTAAAGTGAAAACTGTTACATTTTTATGGAATCTATTGTGGAAGATCCTTAAAAATTAAACTAATTACGTAAACTTAAAAAAAAATGCTCTGCTTTTATTATTATTATTATTATTTTTTTAATCAAAAATTTTCTTTTTTTCATTTTTGGGCGGAGGTGTTGCAAGAAAAAAAGACTTTTCTGATGATTTTCAGTGTAAACTAATAAAATGAAGAGAAGATGTAATCGCAAACCGTTCGCGAATGAGCAAAACACTAAATAGTTTTTTCACTTGACAACAATAATCCCACAGTGGTACGTTCGCGCCGATGCAGCGTGTACATGTATATATTGCACAAAATGCTTGAATTTGAACATCAGTTTTTCCGTATAGAATTTTTTTGTATTATTTAATTACAGATTTTAAACGATTAAATGAGGCGAAACATTTTATACGGAAAAATCTGAGCCAAGACAAACAAACAAAATAGTGCTCGTGGCGAAGAGGTTTATTGATCGGCTGGAACGCATTAAAAAAGGGAAGTGAAAACATAAATAAGATTAAAGATATGTTTTATGCTTATGTAATAAAGTATGATATGTATCTCTTGATACTAACAAGTCCGGAATTTACTGTGTAAGGTGCTTAAAGATTCTAGAGAAGGAAAGTTTACTTTCGGTGGCACAGAAAAAAATAGTAATAAAAACGTACTTTCATTAAATCTGACATATTTTTTTCGTTTTAACAGCAGTTTTTTTTTCTAACTACAATGCTACTTAGAAAATAAGAAGTCCCGCATCCCAAGGATGGCGCTGCTGTGTCCAGTATAGCATCCTCAATGACTAAAGACAGCGCAATTAACGCGGTGAAAAGCTAACATGTGTAATCTTGTGCTAAATGTCGATTGTGAAATTCGTCCTGTAATTAACTTTCTGAATGCAAGGGATATGGGGCTAACATAAATCCATAGACAAATCTGTGAGGTGACAGTAGATGTTTTTAAATGTACATATTTTATAGAAACAAACTGTATCAAAAATATTTGCAATAAATGTAGTAATCATGATACATCTTCCATGAGTGAGTAAAGATTCACAATATATGCTCTGGAGAATGCGTAGATGGTAGATTTTGTATCATACTTAATGATGTCATACTAAAAGCCCGCGTAATGGCATTATCAACCCCGTCCACAAGAGGGCGCATCTGTGTTAATTTTGTGCCCCTATTCTAGTATTAAAATGGAACGCTTACTATGTATGTAGTTTTGGAAATACATTTCATTTCATTTATGGAAACAATGTTAATTTAATTTTTAATTAACTGCAATTTTTAATTTAAAAAAATGTTTAAAAAAATGTGAGTATACTATGCCATAAGCCGGTTCAAAAACCTTTCAAATGAACCTCATTCCTTGCTGTACGTTTTGTAAGCACATAGAAAAAAGGATGTTGGCAACAGAAATAATATATATGATGATTTATTTATTTGTTTGTTAACTTTTAATTTGCTTTCGTAATTTAATTATGGCATATTACACGAAAAAAAAGCAAATGCTGAATTACTTACTTTGTTTCAAGCGGGTTAATTTTTCGTAACTGGGTTGCACGCCGCCGATTTAAAAATATTCTTGCTTGAAAGTTATTTTAAAACTATAAAGAAATCTCTAAATTGAAATACAGTTTTCATACAAACTGCATTTGAAAATACATTTTCTCCCCTCTTCGAAGGTGTTGAAAATTGAAATTGTGCAATGTCTAGAACTTAAAGTAAAAATGACATTTATTGGTCAGGTTGTTGTGACAGTCCAGTAGCGTAGCAATTTAAAATTTATGGGACGGAGGGGGTTCAAATAGTTTCTAACTCAGTATGCTCAAATTAACTGCGAAACTGCGAAAATCAATTAATGATAAAGCGTCTCCTTAATAAGTAATTACGTAGATTAATTAATAATTAATTTTATTCATAATTAAAAATGTGTATGCGCAATATTTCAAAGTAAACATTAAGGAATAAATTAAATTTTACAATTTTCTGAAATATGACAGCAGAGTACAAAAGAAATATTGCATTAATAGTACTTAAAAAAAAAAAAAAAAAAAAAAAAAAAAAAAAAACAAGATGAGCAGAAACAGAACATTCTCTGTAGGAACTTCAGACTTTCTTTCATTGGTTCATTGGTTCTCCCCTACAAATTCTCCCTATTAGTCTATTCTAAATTTCTGGTAACATTCCAAGAGTTCTGAAAACGATCCGGTATACTACATGCTTTGTACATGAAAAACTGCGACAATGAGACGGATTCGAAAAAGGTAGCAACTTCGTTACAAAAGAAAAAAATATCTAAATCACTTTTCCGTGGTTTTTATATAATTTTTATTATTATTATTTTAATTAATAGAATTAAATAAAGTTCACTTTAAATGAGACAATATAATCCTACGAAAAAAAAAAAAAAAGAATTGATTTCCAATGGGGCCTTTCTTACAATGGGGCCTTTCTTACCTTCTTTGATATCAACATGAAAATACTAGTATCCTATTATGATAAATACCTTAATGTGCTGAGTGAGTATATAGAAAAATAGTGTAATGCGTTTCAATAATTAAGAAATATGTATATCTGCCCACATCTGAATTTTTATTTTAGTACAGTCTCAGAACTTACTTTCCAAATAACCCTCAATATTCATATTAATATCGTATTCAGAAATTTAAAGAAATTTTCCTGTTCATTTATTCAATGAATTTTGCACTATTTATCAATTTTTAAAAACGATGCAGCAAAATGCATTTAAATAATGATTACTTCTTTGATTTGGTATTGTTTTAGTTTGATTTCTTTGCGTTGTCAAAAATCGGAAAACCAGAAAAAAAGAAAAAAAATTGAAAAAAAAAAAAGAGCAAAAATTTAACACAATGTAGCATCATTTAAAATATGAACTTATGTTAGAAAATATAATTTTTTTTATACCTATAATCATATATATAATAGGAAAATCACGTTACTGCCTTAAACAAATACGCGCACGACCGCTAATTGTTTCATATCACAGTCGGTCATTTTTTTCTCAAAATTATTTTTTCGAAAAAAATTGCATAAATGCTAAATTTTTAGAAAGATCGTTAAAAAGATAAATTTTTGAGAAATGAGCTACCTCTCAAATGAAGAGATGCTAGTAGGTCGATATTTGCGAGTCATTGCTTCACGTTTTCAGTAATGCCTGGCCTAGACCAGAACAGTCATCAGTGTGAATGATTACGTTCACATTATAAAACGCTCATTATTGTAGCTCCATTTCACAATTCGAAATGAAGTGTGTGTTAATGAAAAATTATGTTAAGTTCATTTTATTTGTGTGTGCAATTTTTTAAAAAACACACTGTAATTATTTGGAAAATATCGGGTCGAATTAAAGTTATTTGAGTTGAGATATTTCACAAGTTACTTTAGGAAATGCCTATAATAATATACTCATTTAATAATTGTTTAATCACCAGACAGAAATATTTGAAACCAGATATAAAATTCTGTTATCAATTTTGGATATGTCTTATGTTTCTTCCATTACATAAAATATAGTGATGTTTGTTGGTTATTTGATATTATCGTACTTATAAATGGCATGGTATCGTTGGTTAAAAGACATAAAAAACACATTTAGCTGAAACGTTTTAAAACTAGAGAATGAGCCATTTCACCAAATGAAATTTATAAAATATAAGTTTATACATAAAATTGTCTATATTTTTATTAAAGTAATTAAGAGAAAGTAATAAAACTATTCGAAAGTAGCTTTTTAAAAATTTATTGTAAGGAACACGTATAACAATACATACTTTAATCTTCAGAGAGAAGTGCTATTTGAAGCCAAAGAAAAATAATTAAAATAATTCTTTTCTCAGTTTTGGATATATCTTATGTTTTATAGACTAAATAAAACATAACAATCATTGTTAATTATTTTTACACTATCGTATTTCTTGATGAGATCGAATGTTGGTCAAAAGGTATACGACACGTAAACTGTATTTGATTTAATCAACATCTGAATGTAGGTGTAGACTTTTCCAAAATTTATTTTACGGAATATGTATATTAGTACTTATTTCGTAATTGTTTAATCTTCAGAGAGAATAACACGCAGCCAAAGATTTTAAAAAAATAATAAAATTCTCTTATCAGTTTTCGGTATGTTTTATATTCCCTCCATCAAAGAAAATAATGATAATCTTTGTAGGTTAGTTGGTATATTGTACTTCTTAATCGTATTCGTCTTATATTAATTAAAATATTCACTATATGGCCAAAAATCACCGGACACTTTCGAATATCTAAAGAGAAATATTCATGAATAGTTCTTGAACTTCTCTGTTGTAAAAAACATGTTTGACCTTATATTTCTCTGTGAAGGTTTCAGTCACGCGATAATTACGTGACCAACAATAAATTGAGAAAAAAAAACCCGTAATCTTTTCAAATACGTTGCAACATAAAATTCTCAACATGATCTTATTGCTGTCGCAAATGACTAATTTTAATTATTAAAACTATAATAATATAATTGTATATAATGGTATATTATTATAACTATAATAATATAATTGTATATAATTGCATATTATTATAACTATAATAATATAATTGTAATTATTGTAACTATATAAAGTTTTTATGCATTTGTATAAAAATAGCACTTATATTCCTGAAAATATAAATGTTATAGTTTTAAAAGTATTTTCTTTATAGCATGCAGAGTTTTGATCCAAATTTAACGCCACTTTTAGAAAGCTTCAGAAAATGTAGTAGAAGTGTTATATTGAAAAGTTACTGATAAACATATTTTAAATACGCATTTCTTTATTGGAAGTCAATTAATAAAACGTGTATAATATAATTGTATATAATTGTATATGACTATAATAATATAATTGTAATTATTGTAACTATATAAAGTTTTTATGCATTTGTATAAAAATAGCACATATATTCCAGAAAATATAAATGTTATAATTTTAAAAGTATTTTCTTTATAGCATGCAGAGTTTTGATCCAAATTTAACGCCGCTTTTAGAAAGCTTCAGAAAATGTAGTAGAAGTATTATATTGCAATTAGAAACTGAACATATTTAATATTTGATGAGATATAAGCATATGTATGAAATAAGTGTTAACTGCACGTGCGCGAACGATAACAAAAACAATTTTCATATTTTGGTAATCATTTATGTAAGGCAACTTATAAAAAGAGGCCTGTCGAATATAGTGAAAATTGCGAAAGATATCGGTGATACAGAGAATTGAATTTCATTTGCTTTCTAAATGTAGCTGTGGTATAAGATATTTTCCACAAATTGGTAATATTTGACAAACAAACATAACCTTTTGTGTTCCTGATTTAATTTATATTGGAGAATAATCGAAAAGAGCCCATTTAAAAAGCCTATTAAGAGCCAAAGGTCAAAAAAAGAAACAGAAAAGAAAGAAAGAACTATCAAAATTAAAGCTCCGTTCAAAAGTTACTCATGAACATATTTTAAATACGCATTTCTTTATTGGAAGTCGGTTAATAAAACGTGACTATCTGTGGGAAATCCCGTATTATCCAGCTATACTTTTAGAAATAAACTGAAATTCAGCTCACTCTTGCCTCGATATTTTTCTGATTTTTTTACGGCATTCGAATGGCATTTTTACATAAGTTGTCCTATATAGCTGACTTTATGAAATTAAGGAAACGACCTTTGATATCTTTGCGCAGGCGCAATTAAAAATGTTTTGAAACATATATGCTCATATCTCAGCATGTATTCAACATATTTATTTTCTAATTGCAGTAGAATATTGCTACTTCCCTTTGTCACGTTTTACGAAAGTGGAATTAAATTTGATAGAAAATCTCCATGCTACAAACACACAACAACAAAAACGATTTTTTAATTTTTTTTCCATAGAAACATTTATATATCCCGAAATATACATGCTATTCTTATACAAATGCATACAATTGTTGTACAGGACCAGCTTTGTCATTCGCTACAGTTATAAATAATTTCGAGCATTTTATGTTACAGGATGATCGTAAATGTTACGTTTTTTGTTCAATTTATTGTTGTTCCCTTAATTTCTCTCGTGATCAGGGTTATAGCGGAGGATATACGCTGGTATACAACGCATACCTTCTGAATCTTTTTAAGAAACTTCGTATGCCTTCTTTTTCTCAAGTAAAGTTAGAGCCAGTGCTGTAGTAAAAAAGTGGGGTGACGCTCATAGTTCCAAACATGTCTGTGTCACCGATAGAAAACTTGATACTGAAAGTTACCTTTCATTTTGAACTGTAGAGAAATTTAATTGAAAAATTAAACAGTTTAATTAACTTTAATGAAAGTTTTTTTTTACTTGTAATGTTTTAAATAGCTTGTTCTTAATTCAAAAGTTCAGAACTTTATTTCGTGTCCAAAAATGTCGGTCTATGAAGATCTCTATAGCTTGAAGTTATACAATTAAGTTATATCATCTTCAGTAGTGATAATAACGCAAAGAAACTGAAAAACATACATAAATTTTGTCACATTTCAAATAAAGTTACAGAAGTTAGAGGGAGAACAGACAAATAGACAGACATGGCAGACGATCCGAAGTGATAAACACATTTCAACTTTGTTGAAAAGTATTAAAAATCAGTGCTTTATTTCTTAAAATTGTTAATTCATTAGCATGCTTATCCCTTTAAAAAATTAATAAGTTTGAAAGTCTGCGTCCTCACGCGTCCCTACCGCCCCCTTAAAAATAAAAAGTGAGGGGGCGCTTGAGATTAAAAAAGTGAGGGGACGTCCCCCCCCCCGCGTCCTCCTTCGACTGCACCATTGGTTATAGTGCATACTCTATACACGAATAGCATATATTCTTTTTTTTTTTTTTTTTTTTTTTTTACGACTACAGCACTAGAAATGACCATTGACATCTCACACAAATTACAAATACTTCATTTATCTTAGAAGTCAATGGAAATGACTAAAATCTTCATTGAAAAACATGTTCTTACTGAAGTTCAAAGTTGATTAGTTCAGAATTTCTCTAATATTCGACAAAATGTCAAAACTTGAAAGTGCTCGGTCACTTTCAGCCACATGTGTAATAAAGACGCATAAACTGCATTTATAACCAACACCTTTTTAAACAACAGAATGAGTCATTTCAGGAAGTGACCAATGTGGAATTATTAGTTTATACATAAAGATCTTCTATCCTATTATTTTAGTGGGTTTTTTTCTTTTTTACGACTACAGCAATGGAAATGACTATATCTTCATTGAAAAATATGAGGTCCAACTGTTCTTCCTGAAATTCAAAGTTGATTAGTTCAGAATTTCTCTAATATTCGACAAAATGTCTATACTTGAAAGTGTCCGGTCACTGTCAGCCACATGTGTAATAAAAACGCATAAACTGCATTCATAACCAACCCCTTTTTAAACAACAGAATGAGTCATTTCAGGAAGTGACCACTTGTGGAATTATAAGTTTACACATAAAGATCTTCTATCCTATTATTTACGTAATTTACAGTGCTTAAACCGATTATTTAATTCATTAATAGAAAGCGGTAAAATTATCTTTAAATGACGCCATAATCAAACACATTTTCACGGCTTTTAAGGACAATTGCATCTGAATTGTCCATTTCTTCTCTTTAATCAAAAACGCCCACATGCCTAAATACGCGAATAAATTGATTTTAACCTCCAAGAAAAACCTCACTTCCGCTACCAGATGGCAAGTCTTTTTAAAAATGAAAAAATAAAAAAATCTTAGAACGCGGACAGCTGACAATATCCACTCATCCCTGCACGTGGGCCCCTCTGACAAAGACCAAATCTACTGAACGGGAAGCTCTTTTTTTTTTTTTTTAATCGATGTTTTTCATACTTTGTTTGACATCACTCTTCTTTTCATGCCCCTCTGAAGCCAGACCAAAGCCACGTGTAAGGGTGCACGAGTTTAGTAGTAGTCAGGACGCTTTTTCATGATTGTATTTATCAAACGAACAATTTCAGGCCGTACCCTACGGGGTTTCCTTAATAGGGAGGGGGTGGGGACGCAGTAGGTGTTTTAATGTAATTTACATATTTCGTACGATTGTAAAGTAGTGCAGTGATTGTGTTTAAGATGATATTTTTGACACAAATGAGGAATAATAGCATATCATATTAGATATAAACAATGTTTTTATTAAAAGAATCAATTCTAAAGCCCTGGTATTTTAGTTCATTTATTTTTTTTATTATTTTAATCAAATATAAGCATGGAATCTGATAAATAAATGAAAACGCTTTGTAATTATGTTTTATTCAGAGGGGTGAAAATTTATCATTTTAGGAAGGACTGGGTAAGAAAATTGCTCCCTATGAGCTTGGATCTCTTTTTGTCATTATTTCTTTCTTTGTTTTCCCATTATTAGTTGACAGTTTTATTTGTTTTACCAATCTATTAATTAATATATGTAATTAATAACAAAGAGATTAATATACACACAGTAAATAAATTATAACAATAGAAATATATGCTCTTCAAAATGTGTATAAAAGATGAATGTAAGAAAAAAACAGCTGCTGGGGAATCTGAATATATTATGTTCAACAAAAGAATTTTGCCCCCTCGATGCAAAATTTGAAATGATGCTCCTGATTTTATCTATACACACGTACACATTTTGTGCGTGTCTGTATGTATGTATCTATTTGTTTGACAACACCCTTCTTTCATGCTCCCCCCCTCCCCTGCCTCCCAATCAGACAACAGTGCATGTAAAGATGCATGTATTTAGTAGAAAGCAACTCTTTTTTAGGGTTTTGTTCATCTACCGAAACCCTATTCGTCTTACTGCTCTATCTGTCTGTCTATTTGTTTATCACAGAGTTCGTACACGGAAAATGTATGTTAGAAACTTGGAATTTTGCATACTTATAGCTGAATACCTCCTGTCATACGAAAAATCCTGAAATTTTGAAAGAGTCTTATATTATTTTAATTAAATGAATTAGTTTAATGACATCGCCCATTTCTACGATTTTCTCAGATCTTAAAACATAATCTTATTATCAGTCTTTTTCGCGAAGGCTAGATGTTTCAGTGGTAGATCGTTTTCCTCTTAACCCAAAGGTTCCGGGTTTTATTCTGGACGACGGAAGTTAAAATTTTCGATTTTTACAATTCATTGTCCGATGGAGAACTTACGTATTTTTTTCTTTTTTCCTTTTCTTTTTCTTTTTTTTTAGCTAAAATTAAATAATATAATTAATATGCTTTTCAGACATACAAACATATGCTGTTACAATTGTTGTAAGCAGTTTTTAAATATTTTTAATATGATTTAAAAATATCTTCCTCTTGTTATCAGTTTATTATTAAATTTAACGGTACTGTCATCTATGTTCTTATTGACAAAGTGAATTGATCAATGATAAGGATTATTATATATTAATGATTTGAAATTATTAATTAGAGGATGAAGTGTTTTGAAAGAAATATCAAACGAAATCCTTTTTGCGATCTTCGATCACACTAACCCACTTGTTTTATAATTTTATTAATCAAACTAATAATTTCCGGACGGTGAGGAAGCAGCATACTATGTGTTTTAACGCAATTTATATATTTCATACGCTAATGTAAAAATGCTTTTTGGTGCTGTTAGCGGGCGATTTAAAAGTAGTAATATGTGCCAATCCGAAAACCTTCTTCTATCTCATACATGTTAATATTTCAAAAACGTAATTTTTTTAATTATGCATTTTAGAACACAAAAATGTAGCATAGCAACGCCACCTGTTATATGATTTACAAGAAAACATAATCAGCACCAACTTTATGTCATGGTCTAACAGAATATTAAGTTTGATGAAATTCCGTGCATTGGTTCTAGAGATAAGACTATCGCTAAAATCATGTAAATCCTGAAAAAATGTAGCATAGCAGGACCACCTGTTGGGAGATCTACACTAAAACCTAATAAACAACAACTTATGTCATCGTCTGACTGAATCTGCAGTTTGATCGTGAATAATGCACCATGGCAACACCACCTGTTGGGCGGTATGCACGAAAACCTAATCAGCAACAACTTATGTCAACTTCTAACTGAAGATTCGTGAATTATTTCTTGAGATTGAGCTTTTGCGGAAATCGTGAAAAATGCAGCATAGCAGCGCTACCTGTTGGAAGATCTACACCAAAATATAATAAACAACAACTCATGTCATTGTCTGACTGAATTTGTAGTTTGATCGTGAATAATGCAGCATGGCATAGAGCCACCTGTTGGGCGGTATGCACGGAAACCTGTTCAGCAACAATTTACGTAAACTTCGATCTGAATCTAAAATTTATGAAGATTCGTGAATTAGTACTTGAAATTGAGTTTTTGCGGAAATCGTGAAAAATGCAGCATAGCAGCGCTACCTGTTGGGAGATCTACACTAAAACCTAATAAACAACAACTTATGTCATCGTCTGACTGAATCTGCAGTTTGATCGTGAATAATGCACCAAGACAACACCACCTGTTGGGCGGTATGCACGAAAACCTAATCAGCAACAACTTATGTCAACTTCTAACTGAATCTGAAATTTTATGAAGATTCGTGAATTATTTCTTGAGATTGAGCTTTTGCAGAAATCGTCAAAAATGCAGCATTAGCAGCGCCACCTGTTGGACGATTTGCACCAAAAACTAATTAGCAACAATTTATATCAAGGCATAAATGAATCTAATGGTTTATTAAATTCCGTGCATTAGTTCTTGAGATGACAAAAATTTTGTCACACAGACAGACATTTTCTAAAAGCAATCAAATCGTGTTCAAAACCTTCTAATACGTATAAATCCGTTGAAAACCGGAAATCGAAGTATTTCACGAATGCAATGCTTTCTTCTTATAAAGATAGAAGAAAGTAAATGTACATTAAATGTAAAAAAATCTATTAAAGTTTTCACTATTATAAAAATTGTTTTCGCCTATATTCTGGAATCTGAGAAACCCGGGTTGGATCCTCTAGTTGTCTTAAAAATATAATAATTCTCTTATTTCATGAAAACTTGATAAAACTTTACAGAAAATATTTGCGACACGCCTCAGGTATTCTCACGGCACATCAGTGTGCCGCGCGGGAAAGTTTAAAAACATTGCATTAAAGAATTTCATTGTGTTTAAACAAAATAACTAAAATTAAACTTCGAGGAATTTTATGTAATGAAATTTCAAGAAAAATTAATATCTTTATTTACATTGCTATTATAACGTTTTTCTACCACAAACCATATATTTTGCTTTAAAACAATCATCATTATTGAATATTTTATTAAATGTAGTCTAAAAAATTGATAACGAATAATTCACGTTTAAATATAACATTAAAAATACAACATTTCCAGATTTTTAACTATCGTTCAATTATAGTCCCTAAGCCTTGATATTGATATATTTCAATTTCCTTCGAAAAATGTATACTTTTCTAACATTCGAGGGCTGTTCAAAATACGTTTTCAAAATCACATTCAATTAATCAATCAATAAGCAATGTTGCATTTTTTTTTTATTATTGAAAGAAATTTTCTTCAATGAAGACATGCCATGTATTATATCTATTGAAAGAAACGTATAATGATGTAGGGTTTTAATGATATTAAAAAATAAAATAGTAGAGCTTTTCTAAAAGTTTAAACTATTGAATAGTTATTCATTCAATCAAAGAAATGAAGTGAAGTACTACGTTGATGTTTTTAAAATTTATTTTTTTAGAGAATGTGGACGTTAAGTTATATTTAAACCAGCAGGAAATGATTGAAATAACTTATTTTTTTCCATTACTACAAAATATTTTTCAAACGGTAAAAAGCGAGTAAATAAAATAATTATATAGCGAAGAATATCCATTTATGGCTGTTAATAAAAGAGGTCATTGAACTTATAATTCAGAGGATTCAATGTTAGTGTATTTGGAAAATAGTTAAATCATTATCTGTTTATGAAGGGTGATTTAATAATAAAATAATATGTCAATGTAAGGAACTGCGATTTCCTATACAAGGTTCACGTTACGAAAACCATTGAATTTGAGAACGGATGTTATAAAAGTTGTGTCTACACAAAGGAAAGTAAGTACGTGCTAAACAACAATACTACTCGCAGCACCGCTAATGGTGAAGTGCGGAATTTAGACATTCATCTCAAAAACTATTCAAGAAATGAGAAAAATATTAATGAGAAAGTGCAAAACGTCATCTATTTAGTACGAAATCATACTGCATATGCATACTGTCAAAAAAGACTGATATTTCTTAATCTATGAAAATATAATGTAACACGAACGAAAATGTACAATAACCTCACGAGTTACCCACAATTCCGAAAAGTATTCTTTGTCTTTAGAAAACGTCAAGAACCAATATATTTTCGAGATTTAAAGAAGTATTTATAAAACAAAGTTTCTTTGCTGCCACTGATTTTCGGAAACATTTCCGAGTAGTTTTTATAGTGTATATATTATAATCAGTTTCTCAACCCGGACTACAGTAGAATCTCGTTACAACGAATGTTACTTTAACGAATTTTTCAGTTCAACGAATATTTTTTATATTGTTAAAAACATCTTATGCTTTCACGTTATAAAAATATTCACTTTAACGAATTTTTCAAATTAACGAATTTATTGAAAGAATATTTATTTCAGTTTTACGAATATTGAGTTAACAAGAAAAAAATCTCTATTGAAAAAATAGAATTTCGAAGAAAACTTTCGTCGGAAACTCATTAAGAGGGGGCAGTCGACAGTGTAAATGAAACTGATGGCGATTGTCCATCAAACACCGAAGATTGTTGTACGAACAAAAGGTGCTCTATAGAACATTGAAAATCTTAAACAGTAATTATCTCTGCAAAATAATGTTCCGTAAATAATTTATACGATTTGTTTTGAAAAATGCATTATCAACTTTAAAAAAAAAAAAAAAAAAAAAAAAAAAAAAATGTTTTTTTTTTTTTTTTTTTTTACCCTGTAAAGAAACATTGTTTACATTAAACGTAGATGTCAGTGTTCTTTTTTTTTATTTATTTGTAAGGTATGTAAGATAAATTATAATTCCTTTATAATAGTTACAATTAAAATCTTGAAACTTAATGAAACATAATAATGATCTTATTTCTAACTAGTAAGTTCACAATTCATTAATACTGTAACTTTATTATTTACTGACATGTTTGGATATGAACCAAAATTTAATATAAAGGCAAATTTCTTTCTTTCTTTCTTTTTTTTAACGCCATATTAGAATTTCACATCAACGAATTTTTCAGTATAACGAATTTAATCGGTGGTCTTCAGAAATTCGTTATAACGAGATTTTATTTTATAGGTTTTTTGGACACGCATCATCTCTAACTCATTTGAACGAAAACCTGTACTTTATTCCCTTTGGTTCTGAACGTCTCATATATCCTAGAGGAGAAAAATATCAATAGAAAATGCTCAACGTTATCAATTTAGTATTAAATTACACTACATGGGCATGAAAAGCTTAAACTGAAAACAAAAGGTGAATTTAAAACTGTCCGATTCCCGTCGATATCACAGTGTTGATTTCGTTAAAGAGGAAAATAGTGTGAGAAGAAGATCGGGAAATTTCAATCAAACAATATGATTAAGACAATAAGACATAGAAGAAGGAAAACTTTATTGTATATGCTCGTCTGCTGCAAATCGTACCAACTTACATTAACTCTTTACGCTTTCGGTAATATAATCAAGAGAAGGACGTGATAAAGTTACATATTAAAACAGTTTTAGAATATGATGTATGGGAATATTTTATAAGCGACAAATGAAGAGAGAAACTTCATGTTAAGGAAAAAAAATAAATCATTGTTATATAGATTCAATTTTGGAGTAGCATAATTGAGGTTTATCAAGAGAACGAAAAATTTCCATGCCAGGACTTGAACTTGGGTACCCTGGCCTATCGTGCCAATGCTCTTCTTACTGAGCAACCCGGACGATACCTGGCTGACATAATTAACTCTTATTTGTTGGACATGGCTGCAGATCTTCCCAGTAGCTCAGTAGGAAGAGCATTGGCACTGTAAGCCAAGGTACCCAGGTTCGAGTCCTGGCATGGGCATTTTTCGCTCTTTTGGAATAAACCTCAACTATGCTACTTCAACCTTGAATCTGATTAATCTAGTTGAAGAAAAAAAAACCATCTTTCCATTATGATATCGTTATATATATATATCTAGAAAAATAATTCACTCTTCCATAAAACTCCTTGAATGAACCCCTTTTCTTTTAAAATCCGTGTAATGAATTCATTTTGTGTTATTAAAAAAAATGACATAATATTTATGTTTTCGGGTGTTGTTCTGTATTTTATTACTCTACGACCTTTAATGAAAAAAATCCAGTATAACACAAAGATCAACGCAAGGAACCCCATCTGTCAAATCTGTCCAATCTAGTCATAATTTTTCTTCTGTAGCAACATTTATACTGTGCACTATAAATCATCGTTCGGAGGTGTCATGACTATGTCACATTTGGCGTGAATTAACTCGGAAAAAACCCATGGTAGCACCCCACACTCTTTGGTAAAAGGTACCCCATGACGTGATTTTCTTTTGTGACGCGTACGTGTCAGTGAATATTGATTTCCCATTAGCTAAGGTGGAGTGTTCACAGTGCTTAACCTTTGTGAGAAAAGAATGAAAGAAATCAATTCTGTATAATAGGCGTGTGAAAATTAACCATGTTTTTTTTTTTTTTTTTTTTTTTTTTTTGCAAAACAATACGAAATGAACAGTCATTAAAGAAAACAGATGAACATAATCAAATATTTATTAATGTAATTGATGATCATCTTTTAAGAAGGTTCTTATTTTCTGATTCATTTTTAAACGTAAAGTCATAAAATTGGCAGGCATGATTATTGAAACGGTTTGGAATCGAATTGCGTTTTTCATTTTTTATTTCTTTATTTCTTTTTTTTTTTTTGATAAATAAATTACTTATCGAGTTATAAGGCGGTTTTTCTTTTTTCCCGCGGTTTCGCGTCCGGAAATTCGGTTCAAAACGCCAACTTTTAAGGAAAAATCTTTATCAATTATCGAATAAGAACTTCACCAATAAATCATCTAATTTAAAAGATTTAGTAAATACTTGTCAACTTAAATAAAATTTTATAGGGGTTTTTTTTTTTCTAAAAAAATATTTTTTTTTCTCATAAGTCGTTGACAGTTTTATCCATTTTACAAACGCTATTTTTGTGCTTCTAATAACAAGCTCTCAAGCTTTTGAAAAATAACTTTCGGGTATCTCCCCTGACCACCGAGCAAAAGGGCAAATTTGTAATGTTGTTTTCTCTATATATATTTTTTAAATGCTAAAAAAAAAGGTGAATTTTCAAACTTGATATAAAAAACTTAATTACGTATAAGAGTATAAGCCTTGAGAGTATCAATAATTACTCAATATTTTGAAACTGCATTATATTTCAGGAAATATATTAATTTAAATAATGCAAATATTGCAATGAAACCTACAGCATAGTGAACGGATATATCAGTTCACGGCGGTGAGAAGGGAAATTTTATAAAGTTTTTAAGTAAAAATATCTTAGCTGGTACAAATTAAACTGAAAGTGTTGATCAATAGCTACTTAGCTGTATAGCACATATTAAAAAGATTACGAAAAAATAATATTATATTATTTCTGTAGGATTTAATTTTTCCTACATAACATTTTGCTTAGCTTCTTTTATGACCAGCACACTCTGAAGGATTCGTTTCAATATCTTTCTTAAAATAATAAAGTCTTCGATGTTCAGACTGATGTCCATCATTTGATTTTAATTTTAGAGATCAAAATTTTGGTAAAATGATAGAGATAAATTTTTCCTCCTTAAATAATATTTAAACTATATTAACGGTATTTAACGGAACAATCAGTTTAACCGACACCATGTTCACCACTAGAACGTAATTATTGTTATAGCGAGAGGACCTGCAGTTTAAGTGTGGCCATTGGTAAGCTGGTCCTTAATTTAATCGTGGCTTTTGAAGGCATGGTTCGCAATTTAATTATCGCTGTTATGAACTTAAGTCCAAAGTTTAATTTCTCCGCTAGCATATATATTGGTAAACAGAAGATCTGCAATATTTCCTGCTGTACACATTTATCTAACTTGTAGGAATTGTGATCGGTATAAACAAAACGCAAATTTTGACTCTTAAAAAAATAAACTTGATTAAATGAAACATATATATATAAAGGCGAAGATGAACATTCAGGTAGGAAGGACTATTAAAATGCGACATGTGTCCAGATAGAAACCATATGTATATCTTGCGGTTTTAACAGATATACCAGTATACCAGTTAACCTGACTTCGTACGTCATGGTTTAGTTGAAATTAAAAAAAAAAAAAATCAAGTAACTGCCTGCATATAAAGCATGTTGTATTTTTTTAAATGGATATTTCTATTTTTTTTTTCAGTTCATTAACAAATTTACTAACCAATCTACATTTTCAGTGATAATTTTGAGATTTTTTTTTCATAATATATAATTGCTAGATACTGCAATAACTGGTGGTTTACTGTATTAATTTTAAATAAATTTATATTACATCTAGTCCGTTATTTAAATTTTATCAACAAATTTTTAAAAAAAGGAATAGTAATACGTTTCGAAAGAAATATTTTTATAAAATAAAATGTAACTTTAGCATTTAATCATTCCATTTAATATATTAAGCAAATCTTTATCACTTATCAATTAGCATTTCGTCATTAAATCTTCTAATTTCAAATATTTAGTATATATTTGTCAACTTAATTAAAAGTTTATAGATATTTTTTTCTAAAAATATATTTCTTCTTCTCATATGTCGTTGACAGTTTTATCCATTTTATAAACGCTATTTTTGAGCTTCTAATAACAAGCTCTTAAGCTTTAGAAAAATAACTTTCGGATATCTCAAGAAATTTTATAAAGTTTTTAAGTAAAAATATCTTAGGTGGTACAAATTAAACTGAAAGTGTTGATCAATATAGATACTTAGCTGTATAGCACATATTAAATAGATTACGAAAAAATAATATTACGTTATTTCTATTGGATTTAATTTTTTCCACGTAACATTTTGCTTAGTTTCTTTTATGATCACACACTGTAAAGGATTTGTTTCAATATCTTTCTTAAAATAATAAATTCTTCGACGTTCAAATTGATGTCCGTCATTTGATTTTAATTTTAGAGATGAAAATTTTGGTAAAATGATAGAGATAAAGTTTTTTTTCTTAAATAGTACATAAACTTTATTCTATAGACAATCTCTAAATAACATTTAGTAAAATATAGTTTAGTATATTGGTATTGCAAAGCTTTAAGTCTGACTCACTAATTGGAAGAATAAATTGCATACAAGATGATTGTTAAGTATTACTTCTCCTTCAAATGAAATTAAAAGTCGGTTCCAGATGTGCGCGCGTAAAAATTCTCAAGAGACTATAGGACTTGCCAAGTGCATATAAATTTTATCTCGCTTCTTCTGATCTGACTATATACAGACTTTATTGTACAATAAATTCGTAGTACTTGAGACCAGAAGTTTCACATCTCTCAACACCACTTGAAAAGCTGCCTTAGCTGCATAACCTCGCTTATTAAGTCATTGAACTACTTGAAAATCATCTACGTTCTACGGTATATACACAATACATAGGGTAGTTTTGTTGCTAGCTACGAGCAGAGCAGTCTGGAGAATTTTCATCTTTCGAGAGAGAGCGACGGCCTGAGAGCCGTGGAAGGTGAAGTTTTGCCCAGACGGACGGGCGTCCTGACAACCACAAAATTTTAAAACCCACACTGCAAAAAATAATTGTTGATTTTACAGTATAAAACTGACCCCCAGCTGCCAGTATTATACCGTAAAATTAACAGTATTAAACAATAAAATAAGCAGTAATACGCTGCCGCGCAAGCAGTAATACGCTACCGCGCATGCGCAACAACATTATGCATCAACATTATTTAAATACATACAAAATGTATACAAGTCTTCTTTTTAAAAAATAAAAGTCATATAATTAATAATAATAGAATAATCATGAAGCTTTCACAATCCTAATCCATTGCACAGCAAGCATTACAGCTATACTTTCCATGATCGGAGTACTTTGATCGCATATGTCACGACGTTTTTCTGCAAATAAACAATTTTGTCACTTAAAATGAAATAAATACAATCACTGGCATATGTAGAATAGAGTCGAAAAGCTATGCATAACAACCATTTCCAAAAAACACATACTAGGAAACTTCTTAAGTTATCTGAAATGCCAGTCTCTTTTTTTAAAAATAAAGACTTATTTATCTTCTATCACTTACTTCTGAAGATGTGATACAGTTGGCATGGAAATAGGAAAAAAGTTTCAGCGTACTAGATTTTTTTTCTCCTTCTTAGTGTTTTTTTTTCTTTTTCCTTCTTTCCTTCAACTACACAGAAAATTGAATTAGTCACTCAATCGTACAAATCACTGATTGCAGGTTTACTGTGTAATTTTTACGGTACTCCGCAAAACAATAGAAAACCACCTTTCGCAACACTTTTTCTGTCTCTCTTTTCACTTTAGTTTTTTGTTGTTTGTTTAGCACTTCCGATTGTTTTCACGTTGTCAAACGAAAATTGGAACGACGAAGTTTTGTAATGCTTCTAGCACTTAGTGTGGAATTTTCAAAAATTGGATCAAGAGCGAATTTCTGGTTAAATAAGCTCTCTAGAGTTTCGGAAAATAACACCATAAGAGGTTGTGGGAACTCTTTTTTGAGTTATATAAACATAAAAAAGATTATTTTAAGACGAAGGAAAAAACAATTTGAGAAATAAAAACAATGTGTTCTTAAAACAATGTAAAAAAAGAAGTAAAAATCATATGATATGCTTATCCTAGTAGCGGTATTGAGACAATATTGTTTGTATTAATTATATATTTTGGCCAAAGTTGGTTATATCTTGACCAATATGGGCAATAATGCAATGTAATATAGCCCCAGCGCTTAGTTTCTATTATAATTCCAATACTGCACTAATATCTGTATAAACTGTTTTGCAATTTCATTGCCAATATTTATAAGGAAAATATTTCTGTGATGTGACCGTTTTATTGCATCTATTTTCAATGTAATGAGAACGTTTCTGTAATAGTAGTTAATATTTAACCAATATTGGTATTTCAATCCCAATATAACAAATATCGGTTTGCTACTAGGTTTAGATTATCTAATTACACATTAGAATATTATGCACTTTCATATCTATATGTATATTACATGAATAATACTTTGTAACTATTAAATTAATTCACTGCATTAAGAGATAACATAATGAATCGGAAAAAAATTAAAAGAAAAGAAAATGAAAATGAAAAGGAAATGAAAAAAAAAGGAGGGGAACAAAGAAATTATTTCAAGTAATAGCTTCTGAAAAGAACTTTATAAGATGTTGTGAGGACTCATTTTTGCTTTTTATAAAGGGAAAGATTATTTTAAGAATACGTGAAGAGAAAAAAAAAACTTATATGATATGCTTAGATCAACTGACTATGCAATACCCATAGAAAATTGTCACTTTAAATTTGCATAACAATATCTGAAAACAAATTTTACTATTAAATTAAATACTTATACTAAAAGATTGATCAAAATCCCATCATCAAGTAATCTCATTAGGAAGGATTGGACTCACAATATTAGCCATACTCATAAAAGTGTTAAAAAATAACTGACAACATGGATCAACAGTCTTACGCGTGTGCGGTGCAACAGACTGTAATTACCTCTCATAAACTGGGAATATCCAACTTTTTCTTACTCGAAGAAATAACCTACGCGATAAGCTATGACACAACTGGTTTTCACGTATTAAATTACCCGTACTGTGTCTTTTTATTAAAGAACTTTGAACTTATTACTCAGGTACAAAAAATGTACCTCAAATTGAAAGGAGTAATGTTTTAACGCTCCGTAATCTGCAGTTATATTATTCTTTAATCTAAATGTAACTTAATATCAATGTATATTTTGTTTAGAGTCTAAGTGGTGATGTGAATAAATGCAATACAAATAATAACATAAACGACAAAGTCATTTCAGATATAGGATACTCACTATGATGTCCAGCACATAGGATATTTCAGAAACCAGTTACAAGATTAGAGGCGATGCTAATAAAGGACGAGGAGAAATAGATAACTAAAAAAGGTGAGTGGAAAACGTATTTATCTTATTCTACTTGTTTGATAGAATGAAAATTTAATATCTGTCAAGTAAAATGAAATATAACTGCGCAACAAAGGTAATATAAAGAAATAGAAAACAAATCCAAAAATTATTTGTGTTGTAATACAGTGTTTCAATATTTTCAATAACTCGACGGAGTTGCAGCCAAAAGCATATTTGATCTACGTTTGTAAATGTTAAAGAGGTGCAGACGAGAAATAAATTTGATTGGTCGAAAAGATTTTAGACAAAATCTTGAGCGATGAGCAACTAGAGTGCCTTTATAAATCAGAATGGAGACATATGAACATTTGATTGATCGAGAGAATATTGGACAAAAAGTTGCCAAGCCCACCATTATCGCCAAGCTAGTGTTCGTTGTCTTGTCTCATTAGTTTAATACAACTTATCCGGGCAAGTATTATGAAGTTTTGGAATGTAGATTGCAACAGTTTGGACAAAAACTTCTAATTTCAGCATGCGCGAAGTTCACATGTCGTCTCTTTTATTTATAAAGTCATTCAAATGGCAACAAATGATATTAAATTGCAAGTGGTTATCAAAAAATACTGTCTTTTGCCAAACTATTCTTGTTAAAATATCCCAACTGGCGCTCGATAAGTAAAAAAAAAAAAAAAAAAAATCAGAGTGAATAACATGATTTTTTTAATAATTGTAGACAAGTCGTTTTTTAAGAGTCAGTCACTTTAATTCACGTTGATTTTGTTGTTTAAAAATTACTTGTTATTTAATATTAATCACTTTATTAAATTTAAAAATAAGAATGATATTTTCAAAAATAACATAAAAAATAATCTCTTTTAATATCAATTTATAATTGAAGCAAAAGTCTTAAAAAAAAAATCCTAAACCGAAAACATTTTCTTTTCTCTGGACAACTTTCAAACTTCAATTAAAGTCGTTCCATTTTCCCGAAGTTTTCATCGCTCCTAAATTTCTCCCACTTCACATATTCCACACTCCTAAAACTTTATTCCAAGAAATTCTCAATTTTCTCTACATATACTGTAATTGAAGAGAGTCATAAAAGATGTTCTCAAATTCTCATCTAATCACAGGAACCTTAAGAGACTTGTTTCTCCATTACTTAGAGGAATTAGAGAAGGTGAAACTAAATATTGACTGTTTTTCCAAAAGATGGGTAAAAAAAAAAAATTTACTTTGTCATTACTCTGTCTATGTGAATAAAATTACTCGATCTCTGATAACACTATTTTCGGGAGCATGATTCTAATTTTTGGAGCTGTAATAAATAGAAATTTCTTATTTTCATAGGAAATTTTATTCGAACAATAAAATAATTAAATTTTTCTTTTTAACACTTTCCAACCCTGTTGAAAAGTGTTTATGACTTCGGTTTGTCTGTCCGTCTGCCGTCTGCTGTCTGCCAGTGATCTAACTCGCGTAAATAAACTCGAATTGCTCTGAAATTTTTGTATGTTATTGTCGTTTACTATAGCATGATCTTTATGGCAAATGGAGTATGTAGCACTTATAGTTTTTTTACAGAGACAGTCAAAAGTATTCCGTGTTGCAGTCAATGGAAAAATCGTTATACAAAAATATAACAAAAATATTCTCGCAAATTTTTGAAAAATTTGCGAGAATATTTTTGTTTATCGTTATACATCTTGAAAATGGCGCCGCATATGAGCGCTGAAACATATGTCGATCATTAAAAGGTTTTTATAAGCCTTTTGTGTTCCTCTTTGCATCACTTAAGCATTTTATCTATCTTTTAATTATAATTAGTGATCTTAATATGTGATCATAGTAGTTTAATTTAGGGTTCTTTATTTTTCCTTTACAAACATTCTTCCCACGCCCTCAATATATAGCTGTCCTCGGTATATCGCGCTTTTTTTTTTATCGCCCAAGTAGCGCGATATATCGAGGGGTTAAGAACATTAAAATATGTTATAAAAATGAAAGTTTAAAAATATATTGTAATGTAAATCAAAAATACGAGATTAAAGTTAAAATTAATAGGCATAGTTAAACTATGATGTTTTATTGACTAAACGAGTAGTACTACGATGAAGTGGCTGTAAGGAATTATGCCAATTATCCAGAATTATTGTGTGAGTCGGCGCACACTGTAAGAGAGCCTACACTGTAGAAAAAAAGACAAATGGGGGGGTTAGAATGACAGTGGAATAAATCAAAATTTGAAAAATCTAGATAATCATATTTTCACTGAACGTATATTAATTTCTGTTCAGTGTGACAGTCAAATAAGTCATAGTTCACTTAGGGAGTCGCTAGAAGGTAAAACAAGGTGGACAGTTGGTCCAACTTGTTTTACGTAAATGCAACCAAAAACTTAATGCAACGGCAATACGACAAGTTTCACAAAACCCTTTATTTCTCAAATTACTAAATATTGACTTACTCCACTGTCATTCAAACCCCCTCAAATGTTTCTTTATCTACAAAAATGTAATGTAACCGCGAACAAAAATACACAATAACCTCCTCCGAGTTACACATGATTTTGAAAAGTATTCTTTATCTTTAGAAAGCTTAGGAACCAATATATTTTTGAGATTCACAGAATACTTTTTAAAAACACTGTTTCTTTTGCTGTCAATCAGTATCAAAAACGTTTCCGAATAATTTTAATTAATCAGTTATCTCAAATTACAATATTGGTTTTTCGAATGCTATCGAATCTCAATTAAACATTTTCAGTTGCGTAATTGAATTTATGCATGGAAGAGTAACATAATATAATACTAATGTTAATGCTGTTAATTTACCACGATTGTCTGTAAAACATGTTTGTTGAACCTGAAAATGGTTACTTGAGATTCGATAACATCTGAAAAACCTATATTCAGGATTTAGAAAACTGTTTAATATACTGTAATAATTACTCGAAAGCATTTCCGAAAATCTATGGCAATAAAAGAAACTTTATTTTTATAAAAGCGTCTTTAAATCTTGAAATTATATTGGTTTCTGAGGTTTCTAAAGATAAAAAACGTTTTTTGGAATCGCGGGTAACTCGAACGGTATTCCACACTCCTAAAACTTTATTCCAAGAAATTCTCAATTTTCCCTACATATTGTGAAAGCCATTTTCATTCGTGGTTATATTATATTTTCCTAAATTAAGAAACAGCTGTTTTTTTTAAAATTAATTAATTATTATTATTATTTTTTTTTTTTTTTGCAGTTTAGTGTAATCATATACAAAATATCTAAAAAATACACGTTATAAGAGGGAAAGACTATTTAATTAAAATATACTACATAAACTAGGAAATTAATATTCGAAAGAAAATTGTATTGTAACTTATAAAAATGTTAACTGAAATTGATTTCAAGAACCTGGAAATATGCGAATCTAAAATATCACCTCATTCCGCCAAGTAAGTTTTGAGTTATACTTTAAAAACTACACAAATTGCAGCTTGTTTTGGCTCTATTAATACTGAGTTTCACATTAAAAGTTCAAAACCATAAATGTACATGATTCCTAAGCTACTCGTTGTAATGTCGAAATTAGGTGTTTGTATTGAAATTTTCAGAGTTTGAGACAATATTAGTGTGAATATGAACAAGTTGGAAATCGTACGTCAAACGTGCTGTTCGTACTGTTATTATTTCAGTGAAATGAATTACATCGTCTGTTACTATGATATGATTAATTTCCATAAGCCAATTTTAAGTTGGCGACAATTTTTCTATTGCTGACATTTATTGAAAATGTCAATGGTAAACTTAAGCCTAGCTTTGAAAATTTCAGAGCTTGAAACCCATATTTATATTCTTTTTCCATTTAATATCTATTTCTCCGGAAACATCTATCCAAAAAACTGTCGGTAGAATAAACGATTGCTATAATTAAACAACTTTAGTATACAAATTCGGTTTTTAAATTCAGTAATACGGAAATAATAGGACTCAATCTTAAACAGGACGTAATCATGGCAACCTAGAATCATTACTTGTCATGGGATATCATTGAATTAATTACGTATGACAGGGTTTAATAGAATGAACAATGTGACTATAACTTGATCATAGAGGTAATAAAATGTCATATACGTCATATATGACTATAACGTCCTACATGTCAGATAACTTGGCAATACATCTCGGACGCATGACGATTAATTCTCGGAAGCTGCTATAACAAAGAAGTACCGATTTTTAAAAAATTCAAATTACTTAATAAATATTTTTATGAATATTTTTTTAAAGTTTTGATACGATTTTCATAAAATTTGAAATGACTCGACAAAATTCTGCAACGATAATGTATATTAAATTTCATTATTATTATTATTATTATTATTATTGTTTGGCCAACTGTAAATTTTTCCAATTTAATCAAGCCATTTATGTATCATATGAATTGTTTCACAAGTAATTGTTCAGTTAGATATGAAATATCGAAAGTGTTTTTTGCATTTAATTTTGCACTGGCAGCTTTACGTAAAAAGTATAAATCGAAACATTTATTTTCTTTTTTCAGGAAAATTTCTCCCACTTCAATTAAGCCCGTCCCACGTTTTATAAGTTTTAATCCTCTTAGAATTCTACCACTTTACTCCTAAAATTCTACACTCTTAAAACCTTATTCTAAGAAGTTCTTAATTTTCTCCACACACTGGTAATTGGAGAGAATCGTAAAAGATGTTTTCAAATTCTCATCTAATCACAGGGCGCTTAAGAGACTTGTTGCTCCGTTACTTAGACGAATCAGAAAAGATGAAACTAAATATTGACTGCCTTTCCAAAGGATAGGTAAATTAAATTGCTCGGTCATTTAAGAACGCCTCAGATAACTCTATTTTCACAGGAGCATAATATAATTCACATTTTTTGTTCTTTAGAAAATGAAGATCTCTTATTCTCATAAGAAATTTTATTGGAACAATCAGATAATTAAATATTTATCTTTTAAGAAGAATTAATTCCAAAGGGTTTAAGTTGTCAAGAAAGATTATAGAAGTTTAATTTATAAACAAGTAATGTAAGAAGAGCTCATAACATTTCTCAAATTGAGTGAAAGTAATTTTATAGAATATACGTGAGAACATACAGATATAGAGGTGTCGCGTCAATTCGTCGTGTAGAATTCATCGCGGAGCAATTCATCGTGCAGAATTCATCGCAGCGTCAATTCGTCGCGGCGACAACTCATCGCAGAATCAATTCATCGTGGTGTCAATTCGTCGTGACGTCAATTCGTCGCAACGAAGATGTTTTTGAAGGCTATGATGATAAAATTAAAGATAATGTAGTAAAATTATTTAATGATAATTTGTTTTTTAGATATAGAGAATTATAACTAACAATTTACATCATTAAATGAACATCTGTTTTTAATCATTAAATAATTTTACTAAATTATCTTTACTTTTATCATCACAGCCTTCAAATATATTTTCGTTGCGATGAATTGACGTTGCGACGAATTGACACCACGACGAGTTGACGCCGCTGACGCCGCGACGAATTGACGCTGCGATGAGTTGATTAGGTTTTAAAAGCAATATAAGAAAATTTTCCTGAAGATGACCATAGATGGCGGTCGAAACGTCGATATTTTTAATATTAATGTATGTATAAAATTTTAAATTTTTATACACCATTCAGTAAAAATATGTGATGTTTTATACTCATTTCTTTAATGTTGTAATATTTCATGGTGTAATCGTCCAGCATTTATCAGTTATTTTACAATATATCGTTTTTTTTTTTTGTACTGGATAGCTGTGGTCGATCTCTACAGAGTTTTTTTTTTTTCGATTTTTTTTGGGGTTTTTTTTTATGAGGATACTTTTACGTTCGAAATTGGTTACGAAAGCAAAAGTAAATTCGTAAAAAAAATTTGCTTTCGCGGGAGGAGCCTACGCTAGTTATCTGAAAAAACTCAAAAGCTAATGTGAAGTCTAGGCAGATCCCTAATGTTGTTAGTTTTTACTTTTTCAATTTTGGTTCCAGTTTTTTTTATATAATGGTACTTTCACTTTCAGAACCGGTTCCAACCGATTTTGAAATTGAAAATGTCAGCTTATCATAATAATAAGCGTATTTTGAGAGTATGTTGTGAGATAGTCGGGAAATATGGAATAGGGGGTTAAAAATGAAGAAAACGAACAAAATTTGACAAAAAAGAGATGTAATGGTATCAAGGAAGGTTGATAAAAATATAATGTCTACGTAGTCAGCCAATATACTTCAGATTTGCACAAATTACAAACATAAGGATCTCTTTTTGCGCCGCCATAATCGTGGAGTATTATGAAATATTAGTATTCCATATAACCCGACACCGCCGGTTTCGGAAAAAATTACTCTGTGTTCATTGGCGTGAATCGAGAGGTAAAAAAAGGTATTACATCATGAACGGTTAGTATTTCGATGTACATTATGCTTAGTTTCAATGTAAAAATATTACTTCTGATAATGAATAAAAAATATTCAAAAACTGAATCGCCTGAAACTTTTCAAAGACGAAAAACAAATATTTATTTTCACGCAATGTGTCCTGACGCCCATCGACGAATTGCGCGTTCTGGGGGTTATTTTGGAAACGTTCTTAAGTAGTTAACTTTAATTCACTTTCAGTAGCAAAATTACGCCTATAATCATTGAATAATAACCAGTGCATTTTTATCCTGCTTTTCAAAGTGTAAACCGACAGAATGAAAAATGTCCGAAGCCGGGAATCGAACCCGGGCCCTCAGAATACCGCTTTGAGGCTCTACCATTGAGTTACATTGTTGGTTGATTTATGACGGCCGATTATTTACTCTTGGGACATAGGCTCTAGCGGGGAGTACCCCCCGTGGAAGTCTTTCTAAGGGATTCTAATCCGTATTTACGGCACGGTTCGAAGAAAACCACGGTAGGTCGAACGGTTAGGTCGACGAACGCGACAGGGATTTGAACCCAGCACCTCCCGTCTACCAGCTTTGAGAGCAGAACCTCTCAGCCACTGCTGGGGCTGAACTACAAGGAACGATATCCCAACTCGGTATCTCAATCTTATATATGTCGGACAGGCTGTAACCGCAGCATCTGGCAAAATGCACTGGTTATTATTCGTTCTTAAGTAGTTAAAGATATTGACGTTTGGTGGCAGCACTTTACCAACAAAAACTTTGGTATTCCATATTACCTGACTAATCCATAACACCCAAAGTTCCTCTTTATTTAAAACAATGTTTCAATTACCCTATAATATAGTTATGACATTTACAATCAATTCCTAAGTTAAAAAAACAAAAAGCTTTATATTCGTCTTATACTAGAACATTTCTCTTTGATACATAAAAGGTCTGTACTACATACGCTGTTTGTTGGGAACATTACATTATTTGTTTAAATTGAGTACCTTAATCAAATGGCTGTAATTAATTAAGAAAATAAAAACTATTTATAATAAGAGCTTCAAAAGCTATTGCTTAATCTATTGTAATGATTTTCCTTGGTATTTAGGAAATAATGACGATCTACAGGATGCGTAATTATTTCTAAACAAACCAGTAATCTGAATCAAGATAAAATATTTGCTCATTTGGGTATAACAGGTTATTTGTATGGCATATTTAATTCGCTTGAACGATTACATTTATCAGGAAACATTTATTTATTCTTATATATATATATCTATATATATTTAATGTTTTTAATATCCAGTACTAGAAAACGACACAAATAAATATAGTAATAAAGAAAAGGAAATTAATTAAAATGTTATTAAGAAGAATCTGTTTTATTTATTTATTAATTAAATGAATTTCTTAATAAAAAGGTCGAAAATATTTTTTTATTTTATTTTAGGTAGATTTCGTAAGAAATACTACCGATTACATTCTCCCCTAGGTTGGAATTTCTGAAAAAAAATTAGCAGATCTATGTCGATCATGACTCCTAGAACCCAAAAACCACCCCCAGTACAAAAATTTACCTATCCTTCTAGTTATCTATCTATATCACTTTATTATGGACACGATAAATTCCATAATTCTGCACAAATCTCTTCCAAACTGATACATAAAATCTTGGACAAGTTCGTTAATGGGCAAAATTGGACCAGGGGGCGGGGGGGGGGCGGTGGAGGGAGGCTTTTTGCAAAAACAGAAAAAAACCATAACTTCTTAACTATGATAGATATCGAAACCTCATAAAACATCATAAAACCTCATAAAACATAGGACAATAAAAGTTTGCAGTTTGCTATTTGAATTCCCCATACATTTATTTATCAAATGCAATGGAAATAAATCAACATAAATTTAAATTTTTTCTTGTACCAGCCTTCTAATTTATGATCATACATGATGGAAACAGTCGGACCAAACACATGACAGTATTATACACATAACACATTATATTATTATATATAACTTCTGTCATAAATGACACTACAAAGGCTGTGAATTTCTTTTCACTTTGCTAAACAGTGGACAACCAACAGAGTGAAAAATGTGTCCAGATCGGGGATCGAACCCAGATACCTTGGTATAGCGCACGAAGTTCTACACCAATTAAGCCATCCGGACGACATTCAGTCTGGCATTCAGTGGCGTACATGATACGAATAAGTTCCCAGCATCGGATAATATATCTAAATTTCCAATTAAATTTTCAGCAGGACTGAAACTACGCCATAAATCTTTAAATGACACTGACAAAGGATGTGAATTCATTTTCACTCTGCTAAACAGCATACAACCAACTGAGTCATACATGTGTCCAGACCGAGGATCGAAGCCGGATACCTTGGTATAGCGCACCAAGTGCTTTACCAATTAAGTTCGAATTTAATTCATATTTAAACTTTATATAAAATAAAATACGTATATATTTAAAAATGAAGGAAATTTCTATGTTATTAATTTTTTTTACATAATTTATTGAGTTTTGTACTAAAAAAAATGTTAAAAATAGATTTTGAACCCAAATGATATAAGGATTTTCCAAGAAGATAAACATTTCTTTAATTATTTTCGACAGAATTGTGGCATTATTAATTGTGTGACATAAGAGAACAAAAAAATGTTTTTTATCAAATTATTGGCGATGAAAAATAAAAACAATGTCAGTCCATTAGTCTATTAATGCTGAGGATGTTTAGTCTTTATTTAATAATCTTGTTTTTAGTCTTTATTGAAAACAAAATATATAGTATTCGGCGTAATATGAGTTATAAATTAAATTCAAAACTTAAATACACATAATTTTATCGTTTTAAGATTGTACCAGAAGTTATAAAAATTGTTTTTTAATAATGCATGCTAAAGAATTATTTCTTGAATAATAAATAAATTAAATTGTCTTGGAAAGTAAATATAAAATTTTACGAGGAGAAATATAAAAAGAAAAGGAAAAAGGAAATGAAAATAAAATCAATTTTGAAATTAATAAAAAACTTGAAACAAATTTCTTTGTTTTGATATTCGAACTTCCATAAATAGCATGTAACTAGCAGATCCATCCGGCGTTGCTCGAGCCTAAAAAATGGGGCGGCCATTGTACGTGGTTGGTCCGTGGGCCTTGTGAGTTTTACGCCCACAAATCTTTAATATGGCGAACACTATTTACATCTTAAATCTCTACTTCCAAAAAATGCTTTTAGAGAAGAGAAGGAGACGTACTATATTTTGTGTAATGGTTGAAGTCCGATCACTAAAACGCGAAAAAAGTATAAAACATAAAATTTAAAAAAAATCACCTGTAAAAATGTCTTACACAAAATATCTAATCAAAAATCACCAACAGTTGTCTTATTCGTCCAATCATTCATAATGGAGTCTATCGACAAACATAACCAATGCTAGCAATAATGTAGTTATAATCTTTATAAGATTGACAACAATAGTTACAACAATCAATTTAATTTTGCGAAAAAATTACGCTAACTAAAATTTACAAACTGGCTGCAGACCCGATTACGAAAATATATTTTATTATTATTATTATTATTATTATTATTATTATATTCTTTACTCCCTTAGAGGTTAACTATCGGAAATAGCTTAAATGCGTGTTTAGACATTTTTTAGTAGATTTTTTATGCTACATATTACGTTCCTACCTAAAACTGATACTGAAATCGGGCGAAATGTCTTACAACATCCGGCATGAGGTGGGGGTGAGTAAATGTTTTATACTGGTGACTACACTGAAAAAAAAATGTTGATTTTACAGTGTAATACTGGCATCCCAGCTGCCACTATTATACCGTAAAATTAACAGTAATAAATAGTAAAATAAGTAGTAATACGCTACCGCGCTTGTTTATTACTGTTAATTTTACGGTATAATACTGGCAGCTGGGGTTCAACATTTTTTTTTTTTTTCAGTGTAGAATTTATTCGCTGGCTACCCCATTTTATCAAATTTGTAAAGTTCTATATTCAAATGCCAAGCACTGCATTTTCATAAGAGAGCATACTATAGTAAACCTTAATAACAAACATCAGTTCGTGGCAATACAAGTACGTTTACGTAAGTTATAGTGAGAACAAATGGACGGAAAGAAGGCTAAAATAACATAACAGAATTTATAAACATTTCTCAGCTGTGCTGGATAGCGTTAAAAAAAAAGGGGGGGGGGGTGCGATGATTACTTAAAACGAATTTATTCAAAAAACGTGAGAAGTAATAAATTATTCCTCGAGTAAACGATAACTACTCTTATAGGTAGAATTAAAATTCTATTATAATATTATAATAAAATGAGAGAGAAAGAACACTGTTTAAAAAATAATTTAATAGATATCAGAATCTAAACTATAAATGTCCAAATGCATCATTTTAGAAGATTAATATTATTTCCATTTACACATTTACAGCAAGTGGAAATACTTTCAAACAAAAACAAATTATCTTCAATAATTAATATTTTTGAAAGTCTTCTGATACTGCAAGGTGATTATTTATTACATGATCAGTCTCAAGGCTTAACACGGAAAAAATTAATTTTGTTAATTAAGAATGCCATTTGAAATAATGTCTCATCATTATAGTAAATTTCACGATTTCGTTAATAAGATTATTTAATAAGAAATTCATTTAAAAATAACACGACATTTCCATGAATACAAAACCTCTCATTTCTCCATTTACATATTATTAAATATGTCAGAGGCGACTTTTTTGATAATACGTTTCTTTATTATTAAATAATACAGTTCAAAAATCAAAACTTTTTCAACTATAAAAAAGAAATAGTACTATTTAGAATACTTTCATCATTTCATTCAAAATGATGCATCACGTAAAAAAATTAAATAAACAAATAATAATAATAATAATAATACCAATAAAATTAAAGCAATAAAAATATTTAAAATTTATACACAATTAAACAAGGAAAAATTAATTTTGTTAATGGGATTATTTATTAAAAATGACACAACATTTCCATGAATACAAAACCTCTCATTTCAGCATGTACATGTATAAAGCAACTTTTTTTTATAATATGTTTCTTTATTATTAAATAGTACATTTTAAAAATCTAAAACTTTTTCAAAAATAAAAAAATAAATAGTACTATTTAGAATACTTTCATTACTTTGAACACTTCCATTCCGTAAGTTCATTCAAAATGATAAAAAAGGAAAAAAAAAAAAAGAAAAAATATGATTTAATACCAAAAAAAATGAAAGAAATAAACATATTTAAAATTTATACACAATTTGTTAATGTGATTATTTAATAAGAAATTCATTTAAAAATGACACGGCATTTCCATGAATGTAAAATCTTTCATTTCACCATTTCCATATTATTAAACATGAAGGAGGCAACTTTTCTGATAATATGGTTCTTTATTATTAAATAATACATTTTAAACATCTAAAGCACTTTCTGGTAATTTCTAGCATCTGAAGGCCCTGGAATAATCTGGAAAGATCTCTGAAGTCTATATAAGGGACCTCCATCAGTTCAATTTACTTAGTTCTCTGTCAAATGCGATTGAATACGCACGAGAGGCTTTGCATTGAGAACTGTGTTTCTCTGAGTGATTTTGTATTTGATTCGCCGTATTGAGCAATACGCTATATTGTTCTGTGTGAAATTTTGCTGTGCTGTTACTAGATTTGAAGATTACTGAATATTTGTGTTTTGAGAAGTTATTTTATATTCTCATCGAGCTGTTTAGAATAAATAAAGCTTGCTGATTGTTTTTATCTATTGGCATCAATCCTTTCGTACCCCGAGCTCACAACATTTGGTGTCAGAAGTGGGATTGAATGCCGATTACCAGAGCAATGGAAGCGCAACTGACTAAATTATTGGAGAAATTAGGAGAGATGGATGAGAAAATGACTGCGAATCAGGCTGAAATGAAGAAGGATATGTCAGCGATGGATGAGAAAATGACTGCGAATCAGGCTGAAATGAAGAAGGATATGTCAGCGATGGATGAGAAAATGACTGCCAACCTTGGCGAGTTAAAAGATGAAATGAAGAAGGAAATGTCAGCAATGGATGAGAAAATGACTGCAAATCTTGGCGAGATGGATGAGAAAATGACTGCCAACCTTGGCGACTTAAAAGATGAAATGAAGAAGGATATGTCAACCAACCTTGGAGAGTTGAAAGACTTAATAGAGGATAAAATAACATCTTTAAATGACAGAATTGACGGCGTGGAAAACAAAGTTGAAGGAAGATTTCAACAAATAGAAGGAAAAGTAGAAGAAATTCAAAGGACAGCCAATACCGTAGAAGAAAGAGTAGAAGAAAAAGTTCAAAAGATCGCCGAGACCGTTGAAGAAAGAGTAGAAGAAAAAGTTCAAAAGATCGCCAAGACCGTCGAAGAAAGGATTGAGAGTGTAGAAAAGGAGTTGGAAAATGTGAAGAAACAAAAGATAACTGCCGAAAACTATCCCGAAGATGTCAAGTATCAAGCTATGCTTCCTCGGGCCTCTATTAAACTCTCGACCTATGACGGAAAATCCTCATGGCCAGTTTTTAAGACACAATTTGGGATCGTAGCGGACGCCAATGGATGGGATTCCCAGACAAAAGCTTGCCAGTTAGCTGCTTCTCTACGAGCTGATGCTGCCGACGTCTTACAGACTTTGCCTGCAAATGAACCGCTGGATTTTGAAACGCTCGTCAGTGCCTTAGAGTTGCGCTTTGGCGAGAAATGCATGAAGGAATATAGCAGACTCCAGCTCAAATCTCGACAGCAGAAATCCACTGAATCCCTGCAAGATCTTGCTACGGATGTCGAGAGACTTTCCCATCTGGCTTATCCTGACTGTCCGACTGAAATTAGAGAAAGCTTAGCTCTACAGCATTTTATCGATGGTGTGCGTGACTCTGAGATCCAGAAACAACTCCGGATTGCAGATCTCAATGACTTAAAAGGGGCTTTAGTTTATGCCCTAAAATTCGAGGCAACCCAGCAAGCTACAAGGAAAGATCGGCACTTTGTGCGAGTAGCCAACATGCCTGAAACGCCGGATACAGCTGTGGAGCGTTTACAGCAGCAGATGAAGGACGTGATGAGACATATAAACTCTTTGATGGACAACAAACCTGGAAGAAAAATCAAGTGCTGGAAATGCGGTGGAGAAGGTCATATTCAAAGAAACTGCCTAAAACGACCCAGCACAGAAGGTAATAGCTCCGCACGAACGGCGGAGCAGGAAAACTAATTAATGGCCATCTCGCGGGGCGGAGGTTGCCAGATTTTGAGAAGCCCCATTATCAAGTGTGTCAAATTTCTGCAAGAAGTTGCGGCAAGAACTGAGTTTTTATAGTCGGGCGTGTGAATGATTTGCCCTGTAATATGATCATCGATACAGGAGCCAATGTGACCATCATCCGGAAAGATCTAGCTCAGCGGCTAAAAGAAAAGCTCCTCTGGACTCCGTCCCGTGTTATCCTTCAAACCGTGACCGGGGATAAGATCGACATACACGGAAGAATGAAATTGAAAATAAAGTTTGGGAACGCCGCTTACCATCATACAGTCTATGTGGCCGATATTTCAGACCCTTTCATACTCGGACTGGACTTTTTAAAAGAGCAAGGATTTACACTGGATTTTAAGAATAATGAGTTACGCTCTGCTCAAGAAGATGTCACTATTTTCAAACTTGGAAATGAGTCCGGGTCTATTCAACGGATCACAGCCAAGGCAGATGTTATCATCCCTCCTCGGACCGAAATGATGATACCTGGATTAACTGGAAACGAAAGAATTTTCCAGTATGGCTTGATTGGATATCCTGAGAAGAGCCCAAAGGGAGTGCTAATAGCATCAGCGCTGGTAGATCTGTCGAGAGATGTGATACCTGTGAGGATGGCGAATGTAAGTGAAAAGTCTAGAACTATCCAGAAGGGTGAAGTGCTTGCTACCTGTGCTCCAGTCACCTGTGTTTGCAAAGACCCGAGCTTGACGTTGTCGGAGCCGCCTACAAGTTTAACACCCGAAATTGGACGAAATGAGAATTTATCTCCTGAGCAGAGACATGCCGCAGAAAGACTGTTCCAGGAATTTAAGGATGTGTTTTCACAAAACGAGAATGATATAGGTCGCACTTCTCTGACACGTCATAGAATTGATACTGCCCACCATCCACCGATTAAACAGCATCCAAGACGCTTGCCGTTCGCAAAACAAGAAGAGGTTTCTAAGCTCTTACAAGAGATGCAGAATAGTGACATCATCGAACCGTCATCAAGTCCGTGGGCCTCTCCCATCGTGTTGGTCCGAAAGAAAGATGGCTCCACAAGATTTTGTGTGGATTATCGTAAACTTAACGATATCACGAAGAAGGACAGCTATCCTCTACCAAGAATAGACGACACGCTAGATACTCTTTCAGGACATAAATGGTTTTCCACGCTGGATTTGAAGAGTGGATATTGGCAAGTAGAGATCCATCCTGATGACAAAGAGAAGACCGCATTTACTACTGGACAAGGACTTTGGCAATTCAAAGTTATGCCGTTCGGGCTCTGCAATGCTCCAGCAACGTTCGAGCGCCTCATGGAGACAGTGTTAAAAGGCCTGACTTTTGAAGCTTGTCTCATCTACCTAGATGACGTCATCATTGGTGGCCGCACGTTTGAAGAACATCTTGGAAATATTCGAAAAGTGTTAACGAAGCTAAGAGCGGCGAATTTAAAGCTGAACCCTCTGAAATGCAAGTTCTTCCAACGCCAAGTAAATTATTTAGGACACATCATCTCAGCTGAAGGTGTTCGAACAGATCCTGAAAAAGTGTCTGCAGTAAAGAACTGGAAGCGTCCGGAAAACGTCCATCAGTTGCGAAGCTTTCTGGGACTATGCACTTATTACAGAAAGTTTGTACAGGGGTTCTCCAACATCGCAAGACCCTTGCATAGGCTCACTGAAAGCAAGCAGAAGTTTCTATGGACACAAGAATGCGAGAATTCCTTCCAGCAGCTGAAAGAAGCTCTCACATCCTCTCCAGTCCTAACCTATCCACACCCCGACAAACAATTCATTGTGGACACGGATGCTAGTCATGAAAGTGTCGGTGCTGTACTTTCCCAAGAAATAGATGGCCAAGAACGAGTCGTAGCATACTGGAGCAAATGTTTGTCGAAACCAGAGCGGAATTATTGCGTCACTCGTAAGGAGTTATTAGCTATAATAAAAGCCATAGAACACTTCCATCACTATCTCTATGGCAGGAAATTTCTCCTTCGTACTGATCACGCAGCCCTAACATGGCTGATGAATTTTAAGAACCCAGAGGGCCAAGTAGCCAGATGGATACAACGACTCCAGGAATACGACTTTGACATCAGGCATCGTAAAGGCTCATCGCATGGAAATGCTGATGCCTTATCAAGAAGACCGTGTCCCGAAAGTTGTCGCTATTGTTCCAGAGCGGAGAACAAGTATAATCCCGAACATGTCATACGCCAGACGAAGACATCACTATCAACGCCACCAGATCCCTGGAGTGATGAGAAGATTCGAGAAGATCAAATGGCAGACTCTGACATCAAACCAATCTTGGAGTTATTAGAATCTTCTAGCACGAAGCCCAGTTGGAAAGACATCTCGACTTACAGTCCTACGACGAAGCAATATTGGGCTCTTTGGAACTCCCTCCACGTCAAGAATGGTGTCCTGTTCCGAAAATTCGAATCGGAAGATGGGAAGACATCTCGGTGGCAGTTGGTACTTCCTCGATCCCGAATACCAGAGGTCCTCAAGGAATTACATGGCAGTCCCACTGGTGGCCATTTTGGAGTCATGAAAACATTACACAGAGTCCGAGAGCGCTTCTTCTGGGGAAAAGCGAGAGCTGACGTATAACAATGGTGCAAATCTTGCGATGCATGTGCAGCTCGGAAAGGACCAAAGAAACGTAGCCGAGGAAGACTACATCTCTACAATGTAGGAGCACCTTTCGAACGCATCGCCCTAGACATCCTAGGTCCTTTGCCAAGAAGTTCCGATGGCAACAAATACCTCCTTGTTGTCATGGACTATTTCACGAAATGGCCTGAAGTTTATGCCATCCCTGATCAAGAAGCTTCTACGGTTGCTGATGCCTTGGTACACCAGTGGATATCAAGGTATGGAGTCCCCCTTCAAATGCATTCTGACCAGGGGAGAAATTTCATCTCTGCTGTGATTGAGGGTCTCTGTCAACTTCTCGGAATGGACAAAACTAGGACGACCCCTTTACATCCACAATCGGATGGCATGGTTGAGAGATTTAATCGTACCATCCTCAACAATCTCTCACTGCTAGTCTCAAGAAACCAACAAGACTGGGACCAAAAACTTCCCTTGTTTCTTCTCGCCTATCGCAGCGCCGTCCATGAAACAACCGGCTATTCCCCGTCTCAGATGCTTTTCGGTCGTGATCTTCGTCTACCTTGTGATCTGATTTTTGGTCGCCCTCCAGATGAGTCTTCATCGCCAGAGGGATACGTGCAGAATCTCCAGGCACGATTTGAAGACGTCCACAACTTGGCTCGAGAGCGGATCAATATACAGACGGAGAAGATGAAGACCAGGTACGACACGAAAGCCACGGGACATCAATTCAAAGAAGGTGACAAGGTTTGGTTTTATAATCCGACTCGACGTAAAGGACTTTCTCCCAAACTGCAATCGCACTGGGACGGTCCTTATACAGTCCTAAACAGACTGAACGATGTCGTAATTCGGATCCGAAAGTCACCAAGTTCGAAGCCTAGAGTCGTTCATTACGACAGGCTAGCTCCATACTATGGCCATAGTACATAGTTCATATGGTATAGTGCATTGATTGTAAATAGTGTAATGTAAATAATGTAACTTAGTATGACCATGGTCTTGTATATAAGTTAATGTAATTATTTATTTTGCTTAGCATTATCATTATTATTTAAATACTTGTATGTAATAATGTCTATGCTTTAATTTCATTTTTTTAATAAGTGTATTTTTGTATAATTCAGCATTATGCGTGTGTTTAATTGTCATTTTTCATGTAAACTTTAAGTGTTTTGAATAGTATAGCATTTGTTGGCAACGGGTTTGCTTTCCGATCAAAGGTTGAACTGCCCGGGACGTGCAGTCCTTGAGAGGGGGGAATTGTTATGAATTTTGTATATATCTGTAAATATTCCATTTGTTTAAATTTATTTTATTTTATTATTGTGAAAATTGCAGTATTATTAATGTATTTCCTATTGAGCATCATGTAACTCAATGCTAAAGGCCTCAGGTGGTTTGCAAGGAAAACAACCTTACAGCATCGGTTTTTATAATGGAGTCTATGGAAAATCGCCAAGGAATGGGTTTATCGCCAAGTTGGCGATGGTTTTGGCGACTTATTTTTGTCGCCAAATTTGGCGATATATCGCCAAATGTCGCCAAGTTGGCGACGGATTTGGCGACTTTTTGTGCAAACCCCCCCCCCCCCCCCCCCTGTACCTCTACATTAGGATCCTTTCTCGCTTAGGTTCTCTATCGAAAGTTAAAGCACTTTCTGGTAATTTCTAGCATCTGAAGGCCCTGGAATAATCTGGAAAGATCTCTGAAGTCTATATAAGGGACCTCCATCAGTTCAATTTACTTAGTTCTCTGTCAAATGCGATTGAATACGCACGAGAGGCTTTGAATTGAGAACTGTGTTTCTCTGAGTGATTTTGTATTTGATTCGCCGTATTGAGCAATACGCTATATTGTTCTGTGTGAAATTTTGCTGTGCTGTTACTAGATTTGAAGATTACTGAATATTTGTGTTTTGAGAAGTTATTTTATATTCTCATCGAGCTGTTTAGAATAAATAAAGCTTGCTGATTGTTTTTATCTATTGGCATCAATCCTTTCGTACCCCGAGCTCACAACAATATGTTTCTTTATTATTAAATAGTACATTTTAAAAATCTAAAACTTTTTCAAAAATAAAAAAATAAATAGTACTATTTAGAATACTTTCATTACTTTGAACACTTCCATTCCGTAAGTTCATTCAAAAATGATAAAAAAGGAAAAAAAAAAAGAAAAAATATGATTTAATACAAAAAATATGATTTAATACCAAAAAAAAATGAAAGAAATAAACATATTTAAAATTTATACACAATTTGTTAATGTGATTATTTAATAAGAAATTCATTTAAAAATGACACGGCATTTCCATGAATGTAAAATCTCTCATTTCACCATTTCCATATTATTAAACATGAAGGAGGCAACTTTTCTGATAATATGGTTCTTTATTATTAAATAATACATTTTAAACATCTAAAGTTTTACGAAAATAAAAAAGAAATAATGCTACTTAGAATACTTTCATTACTTCATTGAAAATGATGCACCACTTAAATAAATAAATAAATAAATAAATAAATAAGAGTAATACTAATAAAATTAAAACAATAAATATATTTAAAATTTATACACACTAAAACTCTCCATGTAAACAAAAATTCTTATTTAAAGTAAATTATTTTAATAAACCATTATTTTCAATACTTTCTCCTTTAAAATACTGCTTAAGATTTATAAGCATTTAAACAAGAAACATAAATATTCAAAGATAATTTATTTAAAAGTACCTAGAGAAGAAATAAGTTATCTCACGAAATAAAACTCTCGAAATAAAATGAAATGTTTATTAGAATATTATATCAAGGAAATAAGTAAAACGTGTCTTAAAAGCAATCATTTAATAGGAGAAAAAAAAAACATATTTATTCATATGCAAGTATAATATTTTTAGATAAAAAATAAACTAATTTATTTAAAAGGCGATGTTAGTAGTAAATTACTTTTCAAGAAAATTAAACATCCTATAAATAAAATTTTTATTAGAATATATTATATTAGTAAGATATTAAAAAAAAATGCATTGTGCAAAAATAACAGTTATTTAATAGATGAAAGAAAATGAATGATATTTGTTTGGTTTCGATTGGAATACTTGATAAAGAAAATTATTTCCAGTTATAGAAAGTGTTTCAATACTTCATAAAAAAAGAAAAAAAAAATCATACAGCAAACATGTTAACGGCAATGTCAGGCATATTTACACCCAGCATCCAACATTGATCCTAAAATCATGGAATTTTCTTTAAGTGTACATATTGTGTAACATAGGTAAATATTATTTACAATAAATATAATATAAAAAATATAAAGTATTTATTTATTTTAATAGGGCATGCGACTGCTAAATCTAAAAAATATTCCACTTTTCGAGAAAAGTATTTATAGAAGAGCTATATTTTCTGAGCGTTTTAAAACAAACCATACAAAATAATTTCTAATAATTACGCTAGTTATGACTAAAAATGTGTCTAGGTAAGCAATGATTAAAAGGATACTTTAAAGCGGTTTATCTCAAAGGTCAAAACTGTGCCTTTTTAGTAGCGTGCAAGATTGCTTTTGAGCTACTTAATAATTTTAGATGCAATCTTCCAGGATTTATAGGTTATATCTATACCTTAAGATTGAACCTGAAGTTGCGTATATTTTAGTAATTTTTAACACTTTCTAACATAAAGTGTTTATGATTTCGGCTTGTCGTCTGCCGTCTATCGTGGTCTAACTCTCGTAAATAAACTGAATTGTCATGTAATTGAGATATGTTATTGATACTTACGATGGCATGTTCGCTACTGAAAATAAAGTGTGTAGAATTTATAGTTTGTTTACAAGGGCGCAAGAAAGGATTCCGTTACATTACGTTCTACAGGGAAAAATCATTTGTGGTGTATTTTAATGATGTTACACTATTACAAATATAATGAAATTGATATGACTTTCTCAGGTGCACTAAAGCATGCTTTCTGTGGAATATGAAGTGCAAAGCGTTTATCATTCATAGTTACAGGGTCACGCAAAAGAATTCAGTTACATAATGGTTTACGGTGAAAACTGTTTGCAGCGTATTTTAATAATGTTACACTATTTCAAATATAATGAAAGTTATATACATTACAGAGGTTCACTACAAGACGCTTGCTGTAGAATATAATGTGTATAGCATTTATCGTTCATTTACAGAGTCACAAAAAATATTTCGATTACAGTACTTACTAGTTACTACCTGTTAGTGATAATTACTAAAAGTTAGTTTTAAATTAAGGTATGCGCTTTATAGTTTAATTAAAAGTGCTACGCATAGCATACTACGTGGTGTGTATAAATACCATACATCACATATAGGATACACAAAAGAATTCGCATCATATTATAAGCGTGAATCGCTTAAAGGTGGTTTTTAATTGAGCAAATTTTCCAGTTAAACTACGCTTAGTATACTAAGAAATATTTGTAGGATATAAATAATTCCATATAGTAGGCAAAGAACTGCATACATTGCCGTCTATGGATGGTAACACCTGGAAGTGTGTTTTTAGCAATGTTATGTGTTTTTGCGTAATATGAGCATGTATGAAAATATGTTAGATAATACATGGCTGTACAAAAGAATTTGAGCACAAAACTATGTATTGGCAGAAATTGCTGAAGGTCAATTTTTGACTGTGTTATACCTTTTCTAACTAAATTAATTTTTAACAAATTATATAGAATATATACAAATCTATAGATCATATACAGGGCTACACAAAATAATTCAAGAAAGTTTCCGGCTATGGACGGTAATTAAGTAAATCTGGTTAGGTGTTTTCTGAAATTGTAACTCAGGTATCTTTCTTAATTTATTAACAGTAAGATTTTGTTAAAGTAGTCTGGAAGTGTTGGAAAGTGTTTTATAATCTATGCTTGACGTATGATTTTTCTTTCTCGTTATTTCTATTCTTAAAATAGAGTTGAAAGTATTGCACATATTTTTGGACTTTATCTATGCATTTTTTTTCTTTTTTGTTTCTCGAATAATGCAAAACTTTATGTTCAGTCTTAGGATGCAGATGTAATCTATAAATCCATGAATATTGCATGTGAAAATATTATGTAGTTCAAGACAAATACTACGCGCCATTAAAAACTAGTCGTTGGTGGCCACCGTAACACTTACCCATCATGGATATGCATAATATAAAATATGAAAATAAAACATGTGTAAACTATTTATAAAGTGCATTGCAATTCGAATAAAATCGTGGCTTGATGACGTCATAAACTTTAAATGCTCTATTACTGCATTGCGTAAAAGAAACATCCTTATAACTCCAAAAATTATAATGATATACCTGACAGTGTGCTGCGCCGGATTAAGTGCCTCATTTCCGATTAAAATATATCTTTGAATTGAAATTGGAATGAAACACAGTGTCATGAAAAATCGAAGCGTGTGGTAAATAGGATTATAAATATCTCGGCAACTCATCCGATCGACTGCATTATGCAAAATTTCTGTTTTTTTATTGTCTTTTATATTTACCCTTTAAAATAAACAATTTCGAAAATTTTTACATACCTTTTATCAGAACGAATATTTCGAGAGTCCAAAGAAAATAGTTCCAGATAATCAAGGTTACTGAAATTCAATAGGCTTCTTCTCATTATTGCATACTAAGTACATACCAAATTTCAAGTCTCTATCTCAATTTGTTCGGGAGATAGAGTGTTTACAGACACACAGACAGACGGACGACATTTTTTTTTTCTAAAAATATGTTTTTTGGAATCTCCAGTGCCTGAAACGTGTAAATCCGTCTTTTTTTTTTTCGATTTTTAAAACGATTACAAGACTTATCCTATAACTAAAAACTTTTTTTACGTTTGAGGGGTAAGTAAAAAAAAAAGAAAAAAAAAACGCGTTTCTAACATTTTGAAATTTTAAAATGACCTTTTAATCATTGCTTACATAGAGAGTCATAACCTGAATAATTACAGGATTTTTTTTGCGTTTTTTTTTAAATGCTCAGACATAATTGTTCTTTCATATATACTGTATTCGAAAAATCAATTTGTTTGAAAATTTAACAGCTTTTTAAGTATTCTGAACGTGAAATTGTTAGAAATATTAATCTCATCCACGAAATTAAAGATCAAAAAGTGTATTTTCATTTCCTATTGAAATAAAGAAAATTAAAGAACTTATTAACCAAAAAGGGGAAAAACACGAAATCATGAACTCATTTCTTCATCGCGCAGTGAAAAACAATTATAGAGATTTATAGCCACTCAACATCAGACAAATGATAGGAAACCACTCTATGATGAGAAACTGTTGTTTGTGAAATATGCTGAAGATTAGAACAATAATTATAACAAGTAATAAAGAGCTTAATTGACTGATTAAATTCTTACGGGAAAACCTTGCAATGTGTAATTCCACTGACGTAAGAATGACGAAAGTAAAAAACTCTCAATATCGAACTATTAACTTTATACTTCAGTCCCAAATAAAAAATGTAACCGAGAACATACGTGAGCTTCTAAAACTCAGATAAAATAGGTTATCATGCTTTATATTTTAAATCTAAACGTAAATGCAAACATTAATCATTGTTACGTCCTAATCCTCTTTAATAAAAAGGTACGTGTTGCTGACGACTGGGATTTTCGATAATCGTTGCCACAGATTAATCTCGGAAAATGAAACATTTGAAGTTACTGAAAAAAATTAATAGCTCGAAAAGTATTTGTCAGAAAATTGTTAGACAAACTGCATAAAAATTGTATTTTTCTTGTTATAAATTTTAAATCTAATGATTATGCCGTTTTACAAATATGGAATTTCAAAAATTACCAAATTTCACAATGGAGCAAATCTTCACGCGTAAAAAGATAATGATAACGGCCATGTGTCCTGACGTATACTGGCTATAGCACGAGTCACACATTATAGTAGCCTTACTATTCTGTTAAAATACAAAAGTGAATTATGATGCCACGAGTGCGTGATTCTTATTTAATTTTAATATAGTAACCTTAGAAACAAGGTTTTGGAATTTTTTTCGAATGGGATTAATAAATAAACCAAAAATGTATATTATTTTGAGTTTAAAAGAAGAAAGGTGGGGGAGCACTTTATATTATTTAGGTTTCCTCAGGAACTTTTGGTCAGAATTGAAAGTTTAATATATCAAAACGTCAGAAATTAAATCGACATTAAATCGGCAATAACGTTAACGACTGTCCTTCAGTTCGTTTGGATAGATTTTCATTTAAAAATATAAAATCATTCAACATTGATTTTAGGTATTTTTAAGGTTATTATCACGGTTCCGGGCAACGACGGACATGTCAGCCAGTGTTTAATAATCAAGAATATATATCCACGATAAAAATGATGTCTAAAATTATTTAGCCTCCACTAATCTAATTATTCAGTTTTGAACAGAAAGTTAATTGTGCACCGTCAACGAGATCATCAATAGACATATCGATATATAAATAAATTGATCTTTGGATTATCACGCACACTGGATTACCAGGTGAAAGCACCTTCAGAAAAGGTAAGAGAATTTTCTTATCCTTATTGAACTGACTGATGTTTACGCTAAACAGAAAAATAACTTAAAAAAACTTTTGAGACAATTTAATCGCACTGCCACGAAATCCTCCTTCAGAAATAAAATCTGAAAATAAGAAAAATTATTTTTCCATTTTTAACACGTTCCAACCTAGTTGAAAAGTGTTTATGACTTCGGTTTGTCTGCCGTCTGTCCGTCTGTCCGTGCTCTAACTCCCGTAAATATGCTCGGATTGCTCTGCAATTTTTATATGTTATTGTCGTTATCTATAGCATGCTCCCTATTTCAACGGAAGTATGTAGCATTTATAGTTTTTTCACAGGGACACTCAAAAGAATTCCGTTACATTGCGGTCTATGGGGAAAAATCATTTGCGGTTCATTTAAATAATGTTTCACTATTTTAAACGCAATGAAATTTATATATATCACTAAGATGCATTAGAAAAAGCTTAATATGGAATAGGGTGCGCATAGCACTTATAGTTATTTTACAGGGACAGTCAAAAGAATTCCGTTACATTACGTCTATGGAGAAAAAATCGTCTGTGGTTTATTTAAGTAATGTTTCACTATTTTAAACGCATTGAAATTTATATAGATCCTTAAAATGCATTACAAGAGGCTTACTACAGAATATTGTGTGTATAGCAGTCATCGTTCATTTACAGGGACACACAAAAGAATTCTCTACTGTTTGTTAACAATAATTCCTGAAAGTGCGTTTTAAGTTACTGAACGTGATTTTAATTTTAACTCGCTTTTTGTCTATTATGTGGTGTGTATAAATTCTGTAGATCCTATACAGGGAAGCACAAAAGTTCGCGAAAACATTTCCGTTTACTGACCAGAAACTCCAGACGGAGAATTTTAAACTGTGCTACGCGTTTCCTAACTGAACTAAAATTTAGCATCCTATGTAGTATATATACAAATCTATAGATCCTATACAGGGCTGAATAAAGGTATTCGGATATTTTTCCGAATATTGTATAATGTTGGAAATTCCTGAAATTATGTTTTTAAATATGTTATGCGTTTTCCAAATTGTTTACTTAGATGTTATCTTTTAACTTATTAAACGGTATGATTTGTAAAATTATTTTTGAAGCGTTGGAAAGTGTTACATAATCTATGCTTGACGCATGATTTTTCGTTCTTGTTGTAATACTATTTGAGACCAACACATAGCACATGGTGTTTCACAAATATATGTTTCTAGCTTTAAAAGAAGACTTTTCCAAGGATAAAGTTAAATATTATTTTTTTAATTAAGGACATCGCACGTGTTGTCTCATCATCACAGCAAAATCCATAGTCTCGCAAAGTCCATTATTCCATCAGCCATCTGTTTACAGAATGAAACGACAGTAAAGAAAATTTCGTTACAAAATAATACAATAGTACAATTTTATGTTTTTGTTCTGTTACACGTTTATCTTTTGTAATTTAACATGTTAAAAACCTGTGAAATATTATCTTTCGTAAGATAATTGCATATTAAGTTAAGCGTGTTGAAAGATAGATGTTTTCTTATTCATTATTTATAAATATAAGTTCATTCACTTTATCAAGGGTTTCTGAGAAATAATGGGTTATGGAGATTTATTCTAGAAGCGAATGAATTTAAAGTAATAGATGCTATTTATCCGTATTATTATGGATCTAATCGTATGTTGTACATACACTGAGACAAATGGCACTTTCAAATCTGAGTAAACCGATGTTTTTATTTTGTTATGAAATTTTTTGTTTCAAATTAGGACGACTCAATGCTTTCAATTCTGAAATACCAGAAATACTCAGAATATTGAAACACATACTCAAAACTGAGAACATAAAGGTCAATTCATACTCATTTTGGAAGAATGGGCGTACTCAAAAATGATTAGTATCAGTTCAAACTCATTTTTGAAACATGGACATACTCAAAAAGTGATGGATTTATAACCATCTCAGATATCATTAACTGATTTCAAAACAGGAAGCAGTTCAAGGACATAAACATTTGAGCACGCAAATAAATACATTAAGTGACAATAAATCATTCTATAATGAACAGATTTTTCTATTTTAGACAAATCATCCTACTCAAGATAAACAATGATATTACTATGTGAAATATGTTCGCGAAATTAGTTTTAATATCAACCCACGCATGCTGCAGCTGTCTGACGTCATCAAAAGAACACTGATTCAAAAAAACTCTTTTTTATTATTAAGTTAGTTGCCCTTTTTATCTCAATAGAGAAAGATGTAATAATTTTAATCTGTTGCTGCAAAAGGCAGCTGTATGTAAAATGTTACTTGAAATTATTAAGTCAAAGTTTTAAAATATAATTCTCCATTACAAAAATGATGTCTCAGGTGTGGACTCAATATAAATAATATACTTCATTAACCAACATTTATGTTTTTAACACTTTAGTATCGTTATAAATGGATCAACGCAGTTAAAAATGTGCACCAACCAGAAGCACGAGGAATACTGATGCTGAAGAAAGATAAAGGTAAGAAATTACCTATATTATTATATTAATTGTGTTTTCATGGCCAGAATGATATATATTGATTATTTATTTATCTAAGTATTAGCGCGCGTAACCTACAGCGTAGAGCAGAGGCGGCTTTTTTGCCAACATTCGATTACGAGACTGAGAAAGTCTCATATTTTAGTAGATAAATAATATTTGTGAAGAAAAAAAAAAAACTACTGGCCATAGATGTGTGCACATTAAAATGAAATTGAAAATTATTGAAAATATAGTTAATTATTTGATGATGAAATAAATATTGTGCATTTTTTTTTGTTGATATATATGAAATGTTAAACAATTGAAGAAAACTAGATATATATAAGAAGTTTTATATAAAATAATAAAAGAGCAATTCCTCTTTAATAACAAAACTTAAATAACTAGTAAAATGGCCGCATCACGTGAGATACAGCTTGTAGAAAAACTTAACGCAAGTAATTACAGCAATTGGAAATTTAAAACTGAAATGTTACTGATTAGAGAAGATTTATTCAACGTAATAACCGAAGATAGGCCCACGCCAGTCACAACTGATTGGGAAAAGAAAGACAGGAAGGCAAGAGCCATAATTAACCTATCAATTGATGATTCACAAATTGTTCATGTTAAGGGGCTTAACACAGCTAGAGACACTTGGAACGCACTTAAAACCGTACACGAACGGGCGAACCTCTCTAGTAAATTATTTTTGTTAAGAAAGCTCTATGGAGCCAAGCTCCAAGAAAACGGGAACTTAATCAAACACATAACATACATTCTAGAATTAATTGACAAACTTTCAGCGATCGGGGAAACAATTAGCGACTCCCATCTTTCAGCTTTATTGCTGTGTTCGCTACCCCCTAGTTATAATACGTTAATTACTGCCCTTGAATCACGAAATGAGGACGAGCTCACACCACAATTTATTAGAAGTAAATTAACAGATGAGTACAACAGAAGGGTTGAAAACACAGACCAGGGTGAAAATTCATCAAAAGCGTTTAAAACGCAGAAAAGATTTCCTAATGATAACTTTAAAAAAGATAAACAGTGCACGTATTGCAAATTGAGAAATCACACGTACAGAGAATGTTGGCATTTGAAAAATCGAAACAATCACCCAAATACACAAAAACAACAAACATACAAAAATAAATATTACTCATCATCGTTGTGTTATCAACAATCGGATAACCAGATAGGAAACACTGACCGCGAATCAGTAAACACGAGAAATTATAGAACGGAAACAAAACCAGATAAAGGCAGCGACGCAGCCTTTCTAATAGACAAAGCAGGAAAACAAACCTGGATTATCGATTCTGGTTCATCTTCACATATCCTAAACAATAAAAATGAGTTCACTAAGTTAAATGACACAGAAAAAACAGCCGTCATAATTGCCAACGGAAAAACTCTAAACTCGTTAGGTACCGGAGAAACTACATTCACGACAAAAACATCCGATGGAGGCATAAATAAAATTACGTTAAAAGAAGTGTTATATGTACCGGAGCTAGAATCTAATTTAATTTCAGTTAGTAAAGCCACAAAGAATGGATATAAATTATTATTTGATAAAGATAAATGCACGCTGTCACGAAATGGGAAAATCTACTTGGAGGCAAAAATGAAAAATAACCTATACGAAGTTGAATTATTAGAAAATGCAGATAGGAATATAGTAAATATGGCACATGAATGCAAAAGTAAAGACTGCCTGGAACTTTGGCACAAACGCCTAGGGCATAGAAATTATAATTCCACAAAGGAAATGGTTAAAGACGACTTAGCCTATGGCATAAAATTAAATAATTGCAATCATGGAACAACATGCGAAACATGCATACAAACAAAAACAAGCGATGCTCCCTATCCCAAAACAGTGTATAGAAACAAAACAGGTAGAGTACTCGATCTAGTGCACACGGACGTATGCACAGCGATAGGAACCCCCACAATAGGTGGTAAAACAATGTTTGTAACTTTCATTGATGACTACTCTAGATTTACCGTAATATACTTATTAAAACATAAAGATGAAGTACAGGATAAACTAATCGACTATATAGCTATGGTTCGAAACCAGTTCGGGATATATCCGAAAGCAATAAGATCCGATAACGGGGGAGAGTACATAAATAGAGGGATAGAGGATTACTTAAGAAAAAGGGGCATTAAACATCAATTAACAGTGCCGTATTGTCCGAGCCAAAATGGCATTGCAGAAAGGAAAAATAGGTCGCTATTAGACATGACTAGAAGCCTACTGAGAGAAGCAGATCTGCCACAAAGATTTTGGGGAGAAGCAATTAACACCGCGAATCATTTACAAAATCGCTTACCAACAAAATCGACAAATAAAACCCCATTTGAGCTATGGTTTAATCGCAAACCGAGTTTACACTATTTGCGAACATTCGGGTGCAAAGCTTACGTATATGTAAACAAACAACATCGAGGAAAATTGGACGACAGGGCTCAGGAAGGGATTTTTGTAGGATACGATAACAACTCAAAGGGATATCGCATATACACAAAACAAAATAAAATTGTAATTGGCAGAACAGTGAAATTCATGGAAAATAGTAAAATTAACCTAAAAGAAAGCAAAGAGACAGAAAACTCATATGACGACAAAAATTACATTGAAACAGAGCTAAACAACACAACCGAAGAACCAACCGCGTCCAAACAACCGACCAATGAACCAAGAAGATCCGAAAGAATGAACAGGGGGGTACCACCAGACAGATATGTCTGTTATGTAAAAAATAATGATACAATAGAACCTAGTAGTTGGAATGAAATACTGGAAATAAATAATCCCAGAGAAAAAGAAAATTGGCTTAAAGCCACACAAGCGGAAATAAATTCGTTGCGAAAACACAATACATGGGAATTAGTGGATCCTCCACCTAACAAAAAGGTTATAGGTTGCAAATGGACATTCAAAAAGAAATTAGACAGTCACGGAAACACTCAAAAGTACAAAGCACGTTTGGTAGCCAAAGGGTTTAGCCAAAAATACGGGGAAAACTATGACGAGACTTTCGCCCCAGTAGTGTCACAAACAACTGTGCGAACTTTTTTGGCAGCAGCCGCATATAAGAAGTTGAACGTGAGACACATAGACATAGACACAGCTTTTCTATACGGTGAGTTAGAAGATGAAGTCTATATGAAACAACCGGAGGGTTACATTGAGAAAAATAAAGAAAACAAAGTCTGCAAATTGAAAAAATCCATCTATGGACTTAAACAGGCAGCGAGAACTTGGAATAAAAGAATAGAACAATCTTTAAAAAAATTGAATTTCCAACAAAGCACAGCGGACTCATGCCTATACACACGAAAAGAAAACAACATCACAACATATATAATAATTTACGTAGATGACTTATTAATAGGCGGTGAAAACGAATCAATTGAAACAAAAATAAAAGCTTTAAAGCAAGAATATGAATTAAAAGACCTTGGGGAAGTATCCCACTATTTAGGCATGGAAATAAGAAAAACCCAAACCGGATACAAATTAAATCAAAGGTTAAAAATAGAAGAACTAGCAAGAAAATTCAACTTAGAAAACGCAAAACCAATAAGCACTCCCGTGGATGCCGGTTTTCACAAATTAGAGGACGACGAAAACTTAATGCCTAACAACACAAAATTCAGACAAGCAATAGGATCATTGTTATATATAGGAACCACTACACGTCCGGATATAGCAGTCGCCGTTAACATCCTCAGCAGAAGATGTGAAACTCCACGTTTTAAAGATTGGAACGCTGCGAAACGCATAATTAGTTATCTAAACATTACAAAAAACCTGAACCTCACATTGAATACAAATCAAGAACCACAACTCATCGGTTTTTCTGACGCTGATTGGGCAGGAGACACAAAAACCAGAAGATCGACTACTGGAAACCTTTTCATGCTGGGAAATAGTCCGATACAATGGTACTCAAAAAGGCAAAATTGCATTGCCTACTCATCGGCAGAAGCTGAATTCGTTGCTGCAGCTAGTGCAGGACAGGAAATTGCATGGATTATAAAACTATTAGCAGACCTGGACTTACAGCAAAATTTACCAGTAAAACTGTACGAAGACAACCAGAGTTGCATCAAGATGGTGGAGAACGAAAAATTCTCAAAGCGAACCAAACATATCGACGTTCGATATCACGCGATAAAAGAAATGAAAGAAGACGGTATACTAGACCTTCGTTACTGCCCAACACAAGACATGACAGCAGACGCCCTGACCAAGCCACTGGGCAAACCACAGTTTGTGAAACATCGAGAATCTATGCAACTATTACATGATGCATCCGAGATGGTTAAGGAAGGGTGATGGATTTATAACCATCTCAGATATCATTAACTGATTTCAAAACAGGAAGCAGTTCAAGGACATAAACATTTGAGCACGCAAATAAATACATTAAGTGACAATAAATCATTCTATAATGAACAGATTTTTCTATTTTAGACAAATCATCCTACTCAAGATAAACAATGATATTACTATGTGAAATATGTTCGCGAAATTAGTTTTAATATCAACCCACGCATGCTGCAGCTGTCTGACGTCATCAAAAGAACACTGATTCAAAAAAACTCTTTTTTATTATTAAGTTAGTTGCCCTTTTTATCTCAATAGAGAAAGATGTAATAATTTTAATCTGTTGCTGCAAAAGGCAGCTGTATGTAAAATGTTACTTGAAATTATTAAGTCAAAGTTTTAAAATATAATTCTCCATTACAAAAATGATGTCTCAGGTGTGGACTCAATATAAATAATATACTTCATTAACCAACATTTATGTTTTTAACACTTTAGTATCGTTATAAATGGATCAACGCAGTTAAAAATGTGCACCAACCAGAAGCACGAGGAATACTGATGCTGAAGAAAGATAAAGGTAAGAAATTACCTATATTATTATATTAATTGTGTTTTCATGGCCAGAATGATATATATTGATTATTTATTTATCTAAGTATTAGCGCGCGTAACCTACAGCGTAGAGCAGAGGCGGCTTTTTTGCCAACAAAAAGGAGCACATAGAAGTTAGTCCATACTCAGTTTTGAAACATGGACATACTCAAATATGAGCACATGATGTTTTATTTTTAAGTGTGTGCATGTTTTCAGAAATGAGTATATACGTGTTTCAAACTTGAGTAATTTTAATTCGGAGCCACTTTGACTATGCGACATACTAAGATTTGAGTATTTTTTGCTCAGTTTTGAAAATGTCGTTTTTAGAAAGTAATGTAATTTTTTTTTGCGATTAATTTACTAACGATCTAACAAAAAAAAAAAAAAAAAAAAAAAAAAAAAAAGAAAATTATTTCCATTCCTAAGTATTGCGTTTTATAATATTTGGAATGCATAATGAGATTGCGATGTTTTCTAATTCTACTATATGACGAGTTAAAGTGAAGACTTTCCTATAATAAATTTTAGAAAGCTGTATTTTAGAAAAACAAATTAAATATTATCTATAGCAAAATTCACAGTCTCTTACAGATAACCATTTAGTAAGCAATTCTTTAAAAAATTAAATGACATTGAAATAAATATCGTTACGTACATTTTGCAAAAATAGTCATCATTTAATAAATCAAAAGAAAATAAATTGTATCTATTCACTGTCAAATGCAATATTTGATAAAGAAAATTCGTCCCAATTATAGCAAGTGAAAACATTTCAAAGCAGAAAAGCAACACTCATTCACTTTTAATAACTTTAGAATTGTACCTATATTTCACGGTAATTGTTATGGAGATCTCATCTTAAAATGAAGCTTCTCTCAGAATACATTTAAAAGAATGAAACTCTTTTAATTAGGAAAAGCATTCCAAGTAATATTTCATCATTGCAGCAAAATTAAGTCTCGTAAAGCTGATTATTTAGTCAGCAATTCGTTTAAAAATGAAATGACACTAAAGAAAATGTCGTTACAAAATAATATAGAAGTACAATTTTACGCTTTTGTTGTGTTACGCATTACATTTATCTTTCAAAATAGATGCCTTTGAAATATTAACTTTCGTAATATAATTGCATACTAAGATGTAAAAGTGTAAAATAAATGTATTCTTATTAATCATTTATAAATATAAGAACATTCACTTTATCAAGGGTTTCTGAGAAATAATAGGTTATGGAGATTTATTCTAGAAGCAAAAGACAAGAAAAGTACACTGCAAAGAAAAAGTGTTGTTTTTACAGAATAATACTGGCAGCTGGGATGCCAGTATTATACTGTAAAATCAACACTTTTTTTTTCTTTTTTCAGTGTAATAGATGTTATTTATCGTATTATTGCGGATATAATCGTGTGTAGTGCATAATATAAATTTTCTTTACTAATTTACTAACAATCTGAGAAAAAATTACTTAGGTAATGTTTTACTTCCACTTTATGTATATAAATCAAGTATTATCTAAAGCAAAATTCACAATTTTTTTCTATATTATTATTTAGTAAGCAATTTTTTTAAACAATTAAACGGCGCTGAAATAAATTTCATTAAGCCCATTTTGAAAAAATAGGAACCAATTAATAAATGAAAGAAATTGCATATATTCACTCTCAAATGCAATATGTGATAAAGAAAATTATTCCCAGTTATAGCACGTGAAAACACTTCAAAACAAACAAGAAATGGCCATTCAGTTTCATAATTTTAGAATAGATCCCATATTTTACGGTAATTATTAATTCTGCGATCTCAGCTTAAAATGAAGCTCCTCCCAGAATACATTTAAAAGAATGAAACTCTTTTCATTAGGAAAAGCATTCCAAGTAGTATTTCATCATTGCAGCAAAATTCAGTCTCGTAAAGCTGATTATTTAGTCAGCAATTCGTTTAAAAATGAAATGACACTAAAGAAAATTTCGTTGCAAAATAATATAGAAGTACAATTTTACGCCTTTGTGGTGTTACGCATTACATTTATCTTTCAAAATAGATGCCTTTGAAATATCAACTTTCGTAAGATAAGTGCATACTAAGATGTAAGAGTGTAAAATAAATGTATTCTTATTAATCATTTATAAATATAAGTTTATTCACTTTGTCAAGGGTTTCTGAGAAATAATGGGTTATGGAGATTTATTCTAGAAGCGAAAGACAAGAAAAGTACACTGCAAAAAAAAGTGTTGATTTTACAGTATAATACTAGCAGCTGGGATGCTAGTATTATACTATATAACCAACACTTTTTTTTTTCTTTTGCAGTGTAATAGATGTTATTTATCGTATTATTGCGGATCTAATCATGTGTAGTGCATAATATAAATTTTCTTTATTAATTTACTAACGATCTGAGAAAAAATTACTTAGGTAATGTTTTACTTCCACTTTATGTATATAAATCAAGTATTATCTAAAACAAAATTCACAATCTTTTCTAAATTATTATTTAGTAAGCAATTCTTTTAAACCATTAAACGGCACTGAAATAAATTTCATTAAGCCCATTTTGCAAAAATAGGAACCATTTAATAAATGAAAGGAAATAAATTGCATATATTCACTCTCAAATGCAATATGTGATAAAGAAAATTATTCCCAGTTATAGCTCGTGAAAACACTTCAAAACAAACAAGAAATGACCATTCAGTTTTAATAATTTTAGAATAGATCCCATATTTCACGGTAATAATTAATTCTGCGATCTCAGCTTAAAATGAAGCTCCTCCCAGAATATATTTAAAAGAATGAAACTCTTTTCATTAGGAAAAGCATTCCAAGTAATATTTCATCATTGCAGCAAAATTCAGTCTCGTAAAGCTGATTATTTAGTCAGCAATTCGTTTAAAAATGAAATGACACTAAAGAAAATTTCGCTACAAAATAATATAGAAGTACAATTTTACGCTTCTGTTGTGTTACGCGTTACATTTATCTTTCAAAATAGATGCCTTTGAAATACTAACTTTCGTAATATAATTGTATGCTAAGATGTAAAAGTGTAAAATAAATGTATTTTTATTAATCATTTATAAATATAAGTTCATTCAAATTATCAAGAGTTTCTGAGAGATAATAAGTTATGGATATTTATTCTAAAAGCGAAAGAAAAGCAATAGATGTTATTGATCGTATTATTACGGATCTAATCGTGTGTAGTGCATAATATATATATATATATATATATATATATATATATATATATAAATCCGGTATTATCTAAAGCAAAATTCACAATCTTTTCTAGATTATTATTTAGTAAGCAATTCTTTTAAACCACCATTAAACGGCATTGAAATAAATTTTGTAAAGCACATTTTGCAAAAAGAGTAACCATTTAATAAATGAAAGAAAATAAATTGTATCTATTCGCTCTCGAATGCAATATGTGACAAAGAAAATTATTCCTAGTTATAGCTCGTGAAAACACTTCAAAACAAACAAGAAATGGCCATTCAGTTTTAATTATTTTAGAATGGATCCTATATTTTACGGTAATTATTAATTCTGCGATCTCAGTTTAAAATGAAGCTTCTCCCAGAATGAATTTAAAGGAATGGGACTATTTTAATTAGGAAAAGCATTTCAAGTAATATCTCATCATTGTAGCAAAATTCAATCTCGTAAAGCGGATTATTTAGTCAGCAATTCTTTTAAGAATGAAATGACACTGAAGAAAATTTCGTTACAAAATAATAGGAATTTAAGTTCTGATCTGATGAGTTACTCATTACGATTATCTTTGAAAATGGTTGTCTGTGAAATATTAACTCACGTAAGATAATGGGATACTAAGATAAAAGATGATAAAATAAATATCCATCTATTTAAAGCAGTTTGGTAATTTTGTCAAATTTCCATCGAATTTCGACCGAGTACGCATGCGTCAAAAAAGGACCGGCCAATGAGGCGAGGGTCTATTCCTGTCTCCAAACGTATTTGGGATCAAGATCAAATCATGTTGTTTTGATGGCTTCTTTCACGTTGTGTTAAACCTAGGAAGATATTTATATAAAAAAACTGTGGAGTGTTTAGAAGGTATTTATTTTATTTATTGTTGTATTTATTGTAATTTGTATGAATACTTAGGTATCCATTTCGGATTTACTGTGTAACATGAATTTAGGTTCATTTAACGTTCGCGAAATCAAATCATTTTGTTTATATAGTACAGAAAATAATTCTTCAATCGTAAATAAAAATATAGTAGAACATGTAATACAAAATTGGACCACTTATATTCCGTTTATGATCGGATATGAATCTTATGGTGTTCCGATTGCTAATGAAAACGATTATGTAAATATAATGTCAAAAGACAGTACGCACGGCAGTAATATTTTTATTATTATTTGTTCGAAAAAAGCGAATCTGAGCGTCTGAATATAAATTATAAAATATTATTTCTGTATTTAGCAACTAAATATTTAATAAATATGCAGGAATGTGACTAGCTTTATGTGAATGTATAATATATATAAGTCTGAACTTTAGCATTATTTTTTAACAGAAATATATTATCTCTATTCGATTTAAAAGTTTTGTCATTACATAAGTGTGCTATTTTATTTGTAAAGAGTATGTATGCATTATATTGTTTGTATGTATACAAATCTTTAGAATGTTTTGATTTGCAAACTCTTAATATTTGAATAATAATGTTTACATTATATTTGTTTGTATGTATACAAACAAGTATATATACAAACAATGTATCATGTAACAATATTAATATTTACATTGTTTGTATGTATACAAATCTTGAATGTTTTAATTTATTACATTCATTTTTTACCAGTTTGCATGTCCGTTCATTGGCGATTCATAAGAAACTCATAATTTGTCACAAATTGGTGATTTTATTGATTTAGTGCTTTGCCCAGGAATGTGGAAAAAAAAACTATTTCTGACATCTGGTGAAATGAATGAGGTTATTTCCGTTTTTATTTTGTATATAAAAAATGTTATATGTAAAAAAGTCCTGGTCATTAATCACATTGTTTTTTGTATATTTAAAGACGATTACTTATTCTTTGTAATTCTTTTTTTGTTGGGGGTTTTTGAGCAAAATAATATTACTTCATAACTAGAACCAGTTCCGCTTAATCATTAATATTTACTTAATCCTTTGACCGCTGAGCAAATGGGCAAATTTGTAATGTTTTTTCTGTTATTTTTTTTTAAATGTCAAAAAAAGATAAATTTTCAAACTTGGTATAAAAAACTTAGGTATTTCTCTATTATCCCATCGTCCACTTTTCATAACAAAATACTATCGCCAAACTGTATGAATAAATGCCAAAAATGCAGTCCCATTTACTTGATGTCGGAAGCATTATACGTGTTTGTTATGTCGTCAAGTGGTTTTTAATTCAACATTTGTGCGTATTAATTACAACGTTCTCCCGTTTATTTGGCGTTACAGTTTGGCGACAGTTTTTTGTTATGAAAAGTGGTCGATGAGATAATAGAGAAGTACCAAAACTTAATTACGTATATGAGTAGATTCCTTGACAGTATTAATCATTACTCAATATTTTAAAACTGCATCATATTTGTAGAATTATATTAATTTAAACAATGCTTCTATTGAAGTGTGAAGAAGCACATACTTCTATGAAGAACCATATATTTACATAATCGTTTTCATTAGCAATCGGAACACCATAAGATTCATCCCTGATAATAAACGGACTATAAGTGATCCAATTTTGTATTACGTGTTCTACGATATTTTTACGTACGTTTGAATAATTATTTTCTGTACTATATATATAAAATGATAGAGATCTAAAAACACAATTTCCATCGGATTGATTTCGCGAATGTTAAATGAGCCTAAATTCATTTTTAAACAGTAAATCCGAAATGGACACCTAAGTATTCATACAAATTATAATAAATAAAATAAATACCTTCTAAACACTCCACAGTGAGTTCTATATAAATACCTTCCTAGGTTTAATGCAATGTGCAAGAAAAAAACAAACAGGAGATGATCCCAAACACGTTTCTAGAGACAGTAATAGACCCTCACCTCATTGGCTGGTGATTTTTTTTACGCATGCGTATTGGGTCGAATATTGTTGAAAAATTATTTTGAAGAAAAAATCGGGAAATTCACAAAATGGTTTCGGGAAAAACTTCACCAAATGGTTTCAAAATTCTTTGATTGACAGCGGGAAAAAAATTTCATTTTACATTCAATCATCGCAATTGGCGAGTGTGACTATTAAGTTTAGCCAGTACTGGCAATAACATCAATTACCAATTTTTAGTATTACTCGCCGATTGCTGAGTGTTAATTTTGTCTTATATCACAAACTGTATTTACATATACTACTAGACATAATGATTATGAACCATGATTTTTCTATTATTGGGCAAGATTCATGTTTTTTCAGCAATTCTTTGATGAAATTCGTGTTTTTTCAGCGATCCTTTGAAGAATTTCGCATTTTTCTCGTGATCCTTAACGAAATTCGCATTTTCCAGCGATTCTTTGATAAAATACATTTTATTCCGCAATTTTTAGACGAAATTTAGTAAAAAAGCGTGATCTTTTGGTGAACTTTCCTTTTTTGCGATTCTTTGACAAAATTTGCTTATCTTTCACGATCCTTTTGCATAATTAATGTTTTTTCTGTTGTCTTTTAACGAAAGTCATGTTTCCCCATGATCCTTTGATGAATTTAGTGTTTTTTCCTCAATCATTTGACGAAATCTGTGATTTTTCCCCCCCCGCGAAGATTGGTTAGATGTTTTTAGTCTGCAGGTGCCCTAAAAAGTCTGTGACGCCCGTTGCTGCATTGCACACATTCTTCCATGTGACATCGAACGAAGGAAATTCATCCTAAAGAATCATTGTTTCATTCTTGACATTTCTGGAAAGAAACAACGTTCAACTCATTGGCTGAATCGTAAAGGGCGAAATGTGTCAAACATTAGCGGAAAGAAAGTGCGCAATTTGTTCGTTCATGGATAAAATCATGAAATTCATTAATCGATAGTTGATAAATTGCGAAATTCTTCAATCGATAGCGGAAAAATCGCAAAATTCATTAATCGACAGTGGAAAAATCGCAAAATTGATCAACTGGTTTCGGGGGGAAAAGTTTTCGAATATCGTCGAATGGCTTCGAGAAAAAAAAATCGCAATCCGTCAATTTCGGGGAAAAAATCGTGAAATTCGCCAAATGGTTTAGAAATTTGTCGAGCGACAGCAGAGAAAAAAATCTTTTTCCATTCAATCATCGCAATTGGTGAGTGTGACTATTATGTTTGACCAGTGGTGGCAATAAAGTCCATTGCCAAATTTTCAGCATTACTCGCTGGCAAGTGTTAATTTTGTCCTATACTTCAAAATCCTTTTGATCATATCATCAGTGTGCAGGACAATTTTTTTACAGGAGACCATTTGATGAATTTTGTGATTTTTCCATTATCGATTGACCAATTTTACTGCTATCGATTGTTGAATTTTATAATTTATCAACTATTGATTAGCGAATTTCATGATTTTTTCCATGAACATTTGACGAATTATGCAAAAAAAATTAAGAATATCGTTAAATTGTCTTGGGTAAAATAAATTTAATATTATCAAATGCCTTCGAGAAAAAAGTTGCAAGTTGAAACACCTGTGACCTCTTTTTCATGTTATGCATCTCGGGTCTATCCCCCCACTCCCCCCCCCCCCAAGTGGGACACTTTTCTAAATTTTGCAGACACCTCTCATGTGATATATCGCTGGAAAAGTCTTTGACTGCTTATTCATGTTATGCATCTCCGGGGTCCATCCCGCCACCCCCTCCCCTCCCCCCCTAAGGGAGGCACTTTTATAAATTTTGTTGACACCCCTCATGTCATATATTGTTGGAAAGGTCTGTGACTGCTTAATCATATTATGCATCTCCGATGTCCATCTCCCCACTTCCCCCCCCCCCCCCAAAGGGTACTTTATAAATTTTGCACACAACCCTCATGTTATATATCATTGGAAAGGTCTGTGACTGCATAATCATATTATGCATCTCTGATGTCCATCTCCCCACTTCCCCCCCCCAATGGGTACTTTATAAATTTTGCACACAACCCTCATGTTATATATCATTGGAAAGGTCTATGACCACTTAATCATATTATGCATCTCCAATGTCCATCTCCCCACTTTGCCCCCCACCCCCCCAAGGGATACTTTTCTAAATTTTGTTGACACCCCTCATGTCATATATTGTTGGAAAGGTCTGTGACTGCTTAATCATATTATGCATCTCCGATGTCCATCTCCCCACTTTGCCCCCCCCCCCCTCCCCAAGGGGTACTTTCTAAATTTTGCACACAACCCTCATGTTATATATCATTGGAAAGGTCTGTGACCACTTAATCATATTATGCATCTCCCATGTCCATCCCCCACTTTGACCCCCCAAGGGGGTACTTTTCTAAACTTTGCACACACCCCTCATGTGATATATCAATGGAAAGGTCAGTGACCGCTTAATCATATTATGCTCCCCACTATGAAATTTGTCAAGTTAAAGCAACTATAAATTTTATTTTTATGGTACTATCAAGTTGTTTGCCGTCAAATTTTGACGGGTTCCATCTAGTATTCTTATTAATATCATTTATGATGCATGCGTATTTACTTCATCAACATTTTCTGGGTAATAATAAATTATGAAGATTTATTCTATATACGAAATTGTTCTAGATTTCCCAAAGAAATAAATATTCTATTAATGTCTCAGAAAGTGTCAAGAAATCAATTTTGTAATAGCTTATATTAAAATTTGATTTTTTAGGAACATTTTAAGGAAACCACATGCAAAAATTCGCTTTAGAAGGGAAGTTATGTCCAAAACAATTTAAGATCTTTTTATACAATAAAGAGATAATTTTACCTTTACAGTCGATTTTCTCAAAACTTTTATTTTGATCATTGAGTGCGCGTTTTCTAAGAAATGACTGGATAGAATTTCATGAAGTTTTGACTGAAGGATGATGTACAAAATGCCTTATAGATGCACAAAATGACCTATTATTATGTTCATCAATAAAAAAAATTGACATTAAAGCTATTTAATTTTTTTTAATTAAAATTTTGCGGCTTTTTTTCCCTTAAGAACTAATTATTATATTTTTTCCAGCGAAATAATTTTAAACACAAATTATATCTCTACTCCATTAAAAAAAATGTTTGATTCAGTGTGACAATTTAAGTATGAGAAATTCTGCTCGCAGATCAAATGAATAAAGTGAATTCATTTACTAAAGAAGCATGACATTTCAAATTAAATGTAAATATATATATATATATATATATATATATATGCATCTAGGAACTTTTTCAGAACATTAACTGTTAAAATATGTATACTTTTAACGTGTGTTTAAAATTTCATACTCAAAAATTAAAAAGATATATGAGTTATTACAATCCACATTAGGGTCCCTTTTACATGCAATTTGCCAGTTTAAAAGGTATCTGATCCCTTAATTAAATATTACATAAGAAAATTAATTAAACGTTATATTAGAAGAAATAAATATAATGTTGAATCGTATATAACTCACATTTCAGAAGAAAAAATCATTTAATAGATGAAAGAAAATAAATTATATTTGTTCAGTTTCAAAAGCAATATTTTATAAAATATTACCAATACTAGGAATTAAAAAAAAAAATCAAACACAAAGCAAATGATTACTATCTTTTAATAATTTTGGAATTTATCTGCTATTGCATGGTGATTTTAATTGTATTATCTGAGTTTTAAATAAAGCTTTCACAGAATAAATTTTTGGAAATCACTCTCTTAATTTAAAAAATAATTTAAAATAATAATTAAACAGTTACAAAGAAAAAAAATCCGTTTCAGCTCAAAGAAAATTATTTCTGATTATAGCGAGTGAAATCCCTTTGAAACTTAGAATAAATTACAGTTTTAATGATTTTAGAAATCGTCTCATATTTTACAGTTATTATTAATTAAAAATGGTAACATTTAAAAAGAATGTTTTCATCCTTTAATTTAAAAGGACGCATCTCATTTAAAACAAACAAGATAAATAATTATATTCTACCAATGAAATTAAAATAACAAAAACCTTTTTAATGTATAGACACAATAATAAAAGTCATTTGACAGAGCATGTACATCATCAGTTCTATGATCTGAGCTTAAATTGTAATTTTATCCAGATTAAACTTAAAAAGAATGGATCACACTTTAAAAACAAACAAAATAAATTATTATTTGCTACCAGTAACATACGATAGCAAAACTTTTGAAATGTATGGACACAATAATAGTTATTTTATATAGAAAGGTGATTATTAAATTGTAACTTTACCCAGAATAAACTTAAAAAGAACGTTACTCTTTTAATTAAGAAAAGCACATCAACTGAAATCTCATCGTCATAGCAAAAATCACAGCCTCGCAAAAGTAATTAGTCAGCTACTCGCTTAAGAATGCAACTATATGGAAGAAAATGTCGTTGCAAAATAATGCAGTAATACGAATTTATGCTTTTCATGAGTTACGTCTTACATTTATCTTTGAAAAAGTATGTCTGTGAAATATTATCTTACGTAAGATAATTGCGTACTAAGGTGAGAAATTGTACAGTAAATATGTTCTTATTTATCATTTATAAATAGAATCTTATTTACTTATTACAAGTTTTCTGAGAAATAGTGAGTTATGAAGAATTATTATGGAGATGCGAAGAAAATGTTAGACATTAGTTATTCTGTATTTGCTCATAATCGATGTGTAAAATAAATTTTTCAGGTTTAATTTTCTAGTGTTTAAATAAACATTTTGCTTAAGTAATGGCTTTAGGTAATGGCTTTGCTTAGTCAAGGGATGGTAAACCAGAGTTGGGCAAATCTGTAATTGAAATTATCTGCAATGTAATTACAATTTAATTGTATGTAATTAATTATAGTTACAATTAGGGTAGACCGGGGCACGTTTACGCAGTGCACTTTTCCCGAAACGAGTTATAACTGGCGCGCCACCAGTCATGACAGATTGATGCTGCTTCCTAGCGGGTATTCTCACAAGATTTTGAGCGTCAGTCGAGCTTTGGTATACCATGCGGAAAGGATAACCTGTTTTCTGTCAAGGTGAGTAAATTTTGTGTTGAACTTATTGGAACTTATTATGAACTAATAATACTTAGTTAAGGATAAACAAATATATGAACATTTATCCTTTTTTGAGAACTGTATTTGTATGAACAGAAATGTTATTAATTTTCGTTGCACGTTAAAAATAAATCCAAACATGGCGACGGGGCACGTTTACGCATTGACATCGGGGAATGTTCTTACTGTGATTACCAATCCAAAAAACGACAAGACTGTGTTCAAAAGGTGGTCCCATGACAAGTGTGCAAAAGGAAATACTTTATTTTTTGTTTGTAAAAACTGTAACAGTGATGATGAAGATGACTAAATAGTTTCTGTTTTTAACTAGCAATAAGCCCTATGTTTTCAGTTTAGCCTATAAAATGTTCTTTAATTAATTCTCTTTAATTTTTTTGTTTTTAAACAGTGTTTTAAGTTATAAATAAGACAACTCAATTTGATTAAATATTTATTTCACTTACTCTTTGGTATCACTTAGAATATGCGTAAACGTACCCCGTTCCCGGGGCAAGTTTGCGCAAGTGACTTGGACCTAAAAGATTTTTTTTTACGGTTAAAAACACAAATAGGTCAACAACTGGATACACAAATTTTGACTTTATTAACTGCTTTATGAAACCACGATGTCTAAAATTTCCTAAGTTAAAACATAAAAATTAGAAAATTCATTGAAAAAAATCGGCGTAATGTGCCCCGGTCTACCCTATATGCGTAAAAAATTCTTGCAGCATTGAAGCCGGAACTGTCCTCCATTCCATTATTTGACGAAATGTTTGTGCTTGAATGTGTGTGACTATGTTCAATTACACTCAATTAAATTGTAATTACAAAGCAAATAATTGCAATTACAAATTTGCCATAAGTGGCACACGGCAAGTTATTTTAGGCATGGTATAGAATCAGATTCTTAAATTAAAATATAGTAAAGAATCTCGAATCAAAATACAGTGAAATTGCACAAAATGTATTAATTTGGACTAGTTGAGTTTGTTTGAATTCGATTAGTTCGATTGGTTGTGGTTGTCATGCAGATTGAAGAAACTGAAATGCTACTTAATGAATCCCAATCTACACTCTCAGAGAAATTTCTTCAAAGGACGTAAAAAGAACAGACAGCAAGTTAATGGAACAGCTCTGTGATTGGAAGAGATTTTTCTGTGAATTGAAAAAAAGTCTATCTTTAGACTGGAAATTTTTTTTATCTTAGGTTCGCGAATTATTCGTGTTTTAAAGAAAAAAGTACATACGTAAAAATTCTATTGCTAATACGAAAAAGTACTAAGCAGGACAATTGCAGGAACACAAATGTGATTTGACGAAAATGCAGCTTTATATTAGTGGATTTCAGGTTTTTATTTTATTTTATTTATTTATTTTATTTATTTATTTTATTTATTTATTTTATTTATTTATTTTATTTATTTATTTTATTTATTTATTTTATTTATTTTTTGTGTGTGTTTGGGCGGGGAGAGAGAGAGAAGAGGGGGGGGGGGAGAATGGACAGAAATTTGCGCGTTTTAAAGACATATAATGAACGGACAAATTCATCCAGTTTATAGATTTTTTTTATACAATATTGGCTCAAAAATCTTTCAGATTAAGCGTTAAGGGATTATCGAAAAGAAAAGATTATAAATCATTATAATAAAACATGCCGATGGTAAAATGAGGACAACTTGGAATTCGATTTCAGACACGAAAAACTGCTTAAAGAAGTTGGTGCAGACGCTTGCCATTTTAACAATTTTCTCAGCGAGTCATTATTTGAAATGAATATTATGAAAACTCAAGTAGAAACCTCTTGTCTTAAGACTCGAATTCAGCTTACATTCTTCTAAAAATAAATAAGTTCGAAACTGATATCAAGTATTTGACATCTAAGATGCAATAACATAAATAGTATTTTTTAAATTCTTAACAAAGTATAACAGCAAATATTATATTACCCACATTTTTTTAATTCTAAAAATTTTTTTAATTTCGATTTATTATTATTTTGATAATCTAAATTTTTTGTTGTTGCGCAGCAAGATCGAGTAAAATATATTTTTGAAAAAATTTGGTACGCTGATGCGAAAAAGGTTAACTGTATCTGCTTTCTCTTTTCTTTTCTTTTTCTTTTTTTTTTCCATTTGTAGATTTTACGAAAAAATAATCATTCCATAGATAAAACAAAATATACATTCCAAATTCAACTTTTTAGAAAAAACTTCCGATGTCACAAAATATAAGGTTATTTAATTTTAATAATTTTAGAATTCACCAGATGTTGGGTGGTGGATATTAATTCCTTTATTTCAGCTTAATATAAAGTTTTCCATAGAATAAATTCAAAAGAAAGGCACTCTTTTCATAAAGAAAGGCATTTCTAGTAAAAGTTTGATAGCATAAATCAAAGTCTCGCGTAAAGCGGATTATTTAGTCAGCAAGGGAACGACATTGAAGAACATTTTGTTACAAAATAATGCAGCAATACTAAATCATGTTTGTGATGCGTTATGACTTAAATTTATCTTTGAAAAAGAATGTTTTTGAAATATTATCTTTTGTAAGATAATTGTGCATTAGGCTGAAAGATTATAAAGTAAATATACTATTTTTAATCAGTAATATAAATAACATTATTTACTTCATCAATTTTTCTGAAAAGTAATGAGTTATGGAGATTTCTTGTAGAACCGCAAGGAAATAAATATCGGATGTTATTTATAATGAATCTATTCTTATGCAGCGCACAATATAAATTTACTAGTATTTTAAAGAAAATTTTTGTATAAGGTAATATTTCGCCAAAGAAAGTGCTCATTTTCTCTATAAAAGTACACATGAACACAGGCATAGAATTCATACATTTGACGTTATATATTATTCTGCTGAGTATGTGAAACTAAATATGTATGGAATAGATACTGTTGCAACCGATAAGATCTCTAGAAAATTATAAATTTACAGTAAAAAATTAGCTATTTTTGGCTACATTTTATTTTTAGGGATTGTTAGTAAAATATAATATTAAGAGCTACAAAAACGCATTATTGTGTGTATTCCTTTTGTTTTATATATTTATTTAAATATACTTTAGTAATGTGGCTGCTCTTTTTCTTTTGAAAGATTATATGAATAACTTTTATATATACTTTTTATAACTTATATATACATATATATATATATATATATTTAACATTATTATTATTTAATATTATTAGTAATATATATATATATATATATATATTACTATTAAGAATTTCGGAACTTGAAAAAAAAAAGAAAAAAAAATTTTTTTTTTTTTTTTTTTTTTTTTTTAATACATTAGATTTGATAATAGGTAATAGGTATCTATTATCAATTACCATGTTAATATAAATACCATTTATCTTAACATGGTTATTAAATTGTATTATTTGATTGTCTTTGATTGTCTAGTAATGATCTATATGCGTATACGTGCATATACAAACGCATATTTATCAACCTATCCGTTTATATCCATATCTATATATGTATATGTATATATAAGATAAGATATTTATATAAGATATCCTTAAATTAATATCAGTATTAATAATATTAATTATTATTAATGTATTAATATTAAGATGTTTCAATATAAAACATGTCGAGTAGGATAATTTAGAAAAAAAAAATCTCTTACTATTTGAAATAGTAATTTTTTTTAAGTATTCAGAGTCAAAAAATTGTTTAACATAAAATAAATAAATAATTATATAAAACCTTATTTTTTTTTTCTATATAACCAAATTTTTTCTATAACAAAATATATATGTAAAAAAATGTTATGTAACATAAACTAACAATTAATGAAGACGGCATTCAAAAGTCACAAAGCAGATTTCTAGGAAATCTACCACTAAGATTTTTCTCGAAAGAAACCCGAAAGGGTGTGATTTTTTCATTCAATCTTTTGTACTCGAAATAAAAAATAAATAAATAAAAAAGGAAAACACTTTTTTCACGCTTTTGAGCATGAATTAGAGCGACAGTGTTCCATAATGCTCACCCCACCGTACAATAGGTCGAAATTTCGAAAATAGGATCAAGCTCACATTTCCGCTTGAACTCTTCTAGTCAACTGCCAGGGTGTGACGTCACATGTACGTTACGCAAGCCAAACAGCTGATTTATCTTTTATTTGTTTGGAGATAGGTGAACATACGTTTTTACCCTTTCTTTCCAGCTGAAATATTCAACGGTAACTTTCACTTTTTGAAAATATATTTTGTAATATTTCAGAGATAGATATAGCAATGAAATCAAGGTTATTTATTGTCGTATTTACGTCACGTATTTTTCGTACTTTTATCTCTTCACTAGGGTCTCGGGACTCATGGGTTACAGAATATAGCTGAAAACAATTTTGTTTTTAATAAAAAACTCATTTTTTTTTTTTTTACATTTAATATATATATATATATATATATATATTAGGTTGCCCACAAACAGCACCAAAAGGCATTTTTATATGAAAAATATCAATTAGGTATTCAAATAAAGTTTTGAAATTTAATTAAAATTGGTACTTTCGTATTGGCCACGTGCCATGAGTTAATAGTCGAAGAAATAGACAAAGATTTTGTTACTTACAGTAGCCTTTTCGTTTCTGATAATTTCAGTGGTTTAATCGAGTAGTTCAACTACATGTCTTCTGTTAAATTTGAGTTTTATCTATATTACTTTTTTTTTAAATTTATTTATTGATGAAGTTTTAATTTCGTTAAGTAATATTAGCCGGAATCAAATGTCGAATTATTTGCATTATTTTATTGCAAATGGATTAATCTTTCGTAATCAGGCTGCACGCGACAGAGAAAAAAAAATCATACTTGAAAATTATTAACATTAGAAAAAAAACCCCAGTAAATTGAGATTAAGTTTACTAACCAATTACGTTTGAAAGACGTGAGCGTTACTCACGGACACATTTTTGCTTTATAAGAAATATTTATTCGGTTTTATAAGTAGGGGGTGAGAAAAATGCGGAAAGTTTTCTTATATTGGGTTATCCGGAAAGTTTTGCGGTTTTTCGAAAGCCAAACGCGGTTTCATCTATTTATATTTTGCTACTGCTGATAAGGAGTGACCCTGAATGACCCAGTTATGTACATTCGGTCTTTTCTGCTTGCGCTGCATACTTCTCGCTTATGTCCTGGCATAATTTTTGTGTCAGCGCAGTGCTAAGCATGGAGAACCAAAAATTTCATTTTCGTCATATTATGTTTTTTTTTTTAATTTCAAGAAAGGGAAAAATGCTAGCCAGACTGCTCTTAAAATTTATGCTGTATATGGACAAAATGCTGTATCAGATGACACAGATCGAAGGTGGTTTGAGATGTTTAAGCGTGGAAACTTCAGCCTCGAAGATGATGCCCGCTCTGGACGACCATCATCTGTGTAAAGGAGGACTCGTAAAAGAGCTGTCTCTGAAAATCCACGTTACACAGTTCAGGAGCTATCACAGAGAGTACAGTGATTGATTATTTCATAGCTTATTTTAAGAGATTCTCCTTTACAGGTGATGACGGTCGTCCAAAGGGGCATCATCTTCGAGGATAAAACTGCGCTTCGCTTTCCGGATGACCCAATATTTCTTATATATTATTCACTTTTTTCGAAGGGTAACTTAGAGTAGGAAGAGAAATGATTATCCATAAGATGACTATAATATAGCAATACAGTAGTTTTTTTTTACTTCGTTTTTTTTTTCCCGTGAAATTTTTTTTTCGGTTTTCGTCAGTTGCCTCGGATTTTATTTATTTCCTGTGTATTTTTTACTGATTACAAGTGCTCCGTCATGGAACCAAAGAAAATGTTTTGTAAGCAACTTGTTTAATAATAATGCCTTGCCCCATTTTAGTCAAATCTTAAAGAGGCGGCAGAAACAAGATCACTTTGGACAGCTTTTTTGAGCGACGTTAGGTCCTCTAACTCTGAAGATAGTCCTACTGCCAAAATACCAATAAGGGAAGTGACCCGAGATACAGTGCCTTGATTACCATACGCTAAGATCACTATATTAATTTCTTATTGTTACATATTCTCTATAAAATGTGTTTTTGATACGTATTTTGGAGTGTTTAGAACGAATTAATTGGATTTACATAGATTCATATGGATATAATTGACTCAGTTTTCGTCGGTGTCGGATTTCAACGATTGTTTTCGACCGGATTATAGACGAAAACCGAGGTATCACTGTATTTAAATAAAGGAATAAGAACGATTAAATACGACGTATAACCAGGGCTTGACAAATGCGGTCGCCAGATGCGACCAAGTGTTTTTACCTGTCCCTCAAGTTATTTAATAAAGCGGTTATGCTCCAGTTATTTTGTGAGTTTCAAATCAGATTTTTGTGTTCCGTAAAAAAAGCTGATTAACTATCCTATTCATTTTAAAGAATGATAATATAAAAGTGATTACACGTAAGTCATTTGAAGTAAAATTTTCATAAGATGTCTTATAGATGTTGCAAAGATGAGAAATAAACTTAAAAATTATATTCAAACAAACAATATTGTTGCTTTTTATTTTTAATTTGGTAGAAATAAGTTCATCAAATGCAAATTTTAAAATAATAAAATCAGAATTATTTGGTTGACTTTCACAGGAAAAATAGGCAAAAATTGTTCTCCTACTTCACTGTTTCGTCGATCCCCCCCCCCCCCCTCGTCAGATATAGAATTTTTAGCACTCAACTACCCGGACATTTGAATCATTCGACACTCAACATTTCGCAGGTTAATCCAGTCTTTACAGAATTTCCTTTCTTTTATTTTCAGAGATATATAATTTTAATATATTTCATTAATAAATTTAGTTTATACTATCTATTATGGTACTATTATAAAATTTGTAACTAATAATTCTAAACCGTTCTTTTTTTTTTCTCAATAATTTCATAAAAAACACTGTAGTGCATTTTAATGACGAGGGTGGGGTAAATTTTTATTACTGGCGAGTAGATTTTCTTTTGCTGGCTACCAAATTTTATTTAATTTGTAAAGTACTGCGTATAACAGTTTCAAAAGTTCGTAGATAGTTATCGAACTAAGGACAGTATAATCATTTTAATTTTTCGGAGCTTTCTGAAGAAGCAAATTCTTTTAACCCTTTCTATAAGATGTAAATCCTAAATTCGCGGCAACAAAATCCTCAGTCATTTATTTTTTTTAGCGGATATTATTGACTACGCCAATATCAAATATGCGTTTCATTCACCCCGAATTCCTGTTAACAATAATTACTAAAAGTGCGTTTTCAGCTGCGGAACGCGTTTTTTAAATTTAACTAATTTTTTGCCTATATTATTTGGTGTGTATAAATTCTATAGTACCGGACAGCACAAAAGATCTCGCGTAAATTTCCGTTTACAGTTCCGTTTACAGTGTGCAGTTCCGAAATTCCAGAAGGGGAATTTTAAACTGTGCTATGCGTTTCCTAACTGAACGAAAATTTAGCATTCTATGTAGAATATAATACAAATCTATATACAGATCATATACAGGGCTGCACAAAATAATTCGGATATTTTTCCGAATATTGCTGGTAATTCCTGAAATTGGGTTTTTAAATGTGTTATGTTTTTTTTTTTTTTAATTGTTTACTTAGACATCATCTTTCACCTTATTAAATGGTAAAGATTTGTAAAATTATTTTGGAAGTGTTGATGTAAAGCGTTACTTGATCTATGCTTGACGCATGATTTTTCGTCCTTGTTTACTCTTATGTTTAACATCTACCTAGCAACTGTATTTCAAAGATATCCCGATACGAAAATAATTCCAATTACCAAAAAAAAAAAAAAAAAAAAAAAAAAAAATTCGAAGAGGAAAAAAAACAGATTAATTAATCTTCCGTAATCGGGTGTTGAGCCATTGCTGGCAGCGTCAATCGTGATTGATTCTGGAAACATATGGTTTAAGCTGAATACAGATGTAATTAAAAAAGTGACACAAAAACTACTTTTGAGAATAATTACAAAATTGGGTATAAATAAATGAATGCGAAACCCAAGTGGATATTCTGGAGCATAGTTACCAAAGTGAGTGAAATAAGATTTTTCAGGCTATATTAAAGTTGAGGTGAGGCGGTAAAGTTGAAGTACATAAAAAACAAAATGATATGAAATGCTCACATTATTCCTATCGGTTTCTCAAAATTGGGCAGAGGAATAGTATATATTTAACCCTTTGTTGCATACTTTCAAACTGGCAAATTCCCGACATAGATTTTTTGATTTTCTAACTAAAAGAGTCACACTGAATGAAAAAAAAAATATTTTAGGTATTATATATATATATATATATAATTATATATATATATATATATATATATATATATATATATTTAATTACAGCATGTCCACTATAGTCCAAAACAAAACAAATAAAGTACTTTTATACTTGTGTTTCAATAAGCTAAGAAGTTTAAAAACAATAATTAATAAACAAAATACCATTTAAATAACATTATTGTGTTTTTAGAAACATTTTAGTTTATGCGGAACAACTTAAAGGCATTCTGAAGGGGAATCCGTATTGATGATATCTCAACAAGCATGTTACCCGTTGTTGTTTCGCTATCTCGATTTTTCTATTGAAAGCATGCATGTCACAGAGTAGAATAAACTATGAATAGGAACTGTAAAAGAAATATGTTGGAGAGAGAAAAAATAGCATTTTTGTCCACTGTTGTGGACAATATACAACAAAGGATTACGGATGAATAAACTGGTCGCCAGATGAATAATAATAATAACAATAAAAACTAAAAATACAATATTTATAAAAAAAAGCCTACTTTTGTATGCTTCTCCCATCAAAATAGATTAGGATGTGTTTACACAAAATGGCTCAATGAAAATTTTTGAATTACCAACATAACTGTTTTTCGAAACAAAAATTATAATAGCGTTGTACTTCTAAATTAGATATGTCTAGTAAGATCAATTTACGTTTGCGTAAGAATATTTGTTAAATGAGATTTTATTAAACTTGAGTAACAGATGTTTTTCAGTCGTACGCTAATGGCGCCTGGTGCATGTAAAATCTGTCGTGGGTGTAAAGTCCTTCAAGCTCCCCATGAATTATACCTCTGCAGGTGCCTAATCAGGTGAAGGTCTTGTCACCTCATCAAGGTTCTAAATTACGAGAGCAATCCCTTTCTCTTTTTTAATGTTTGCTATTTTTTTAAATCAACCAATTCAACAAAGTTAAATATAGAAACCATGAACCGGCAAACAAAGAAAACTGTAGCAAACCACTACAGAGCACTGCAGGGATTCCAACAAGGGTATTTTCAGGTGGATCACAGATGTAGTCAGGCGAGTATCGCCTCGCGTCTAGCTATTCATCAAGCTAGGTACTCATGCCCAGCAGGTAGGGGCTTGGTTAGTGGTATATACTTATAAAAGTAAGTTTTTAGAACATTAATATTATTAGGATAAAATGACTGTACAACGGGTCGCTTATCTTAATAAAACCAGAATGTAAATCGCACCACAAGACATACTGAAATAAAGAAATAGCGCAATTACAAAAAAAATATGAACATAAAATTATCAAGCAAAAAAGGGGCAGGGGTGTTCCGAGGTTCAGAGATACCTTAAAAATCAACTTTTTATTTTAAAAAGAATTACAAGAATAAGCAATTTAAGAACATCATAGAGTTGAAAATGGCGTTTAATGTTTCACAATCTAACAAGTTTTAAAAGTTATATTCTCTGAATTTTTAAGTAATTTTATATCCTTATAAATATATGCCACACAAAATAATTAAATTGCTGGCTTTAGGATAACAGATATTATGTAACGCGAGACCAAAATAAAAATATTACTTGCGCAGCTGAAGTTGAGGTCTCTGGTGTTTGCCTATTCAGATATCCTCCAAACAAAATAAAAATAAATAATTTAGAATCATCTATTCTTACATAAATGCAGTTAATATCCATCAGTACATCAGGAAGAACTTACCTAAAAGAAAAAGAAAGAAGGAATTATTCATAAAGAATTTGTAAACCACAAATAAATGCAGGATAATCTTAGTTAGAATATATTATACTCTACAAGAAAATATGAGATTTTTAGTAATTATATATCAGCTGTAGGAAAATAAAGACTTCCGTTGACTCTTCGAGATTAGAAAAGATTAATTTGCTATTTGATATTTTATTTATTAACATACATATATTCTTAGAATTAGATTTTAACAGTACTCAAAAGTTTACATATAACATTAACGATTGGTGCTGAATAATTTAATTTTATTCTAAAATTTAACTCTGAAATTTTAAGAGTGTTATCAAATTTTGTAATATAAATACTATTTCAAATCGAGAATATATTGATTCAGAAACTTTTTATCCCCGCCTCCAATATATATATATATATAACCATAAACATTACCTTAACACCAACTTAAAACTATGAAATAATGATTAAGGTATGTAATAATTAGTTGTCAATGAAAGTATTCCCCAATACACTGAATATGGATACCAAAAACTTATTTAAAAGAATAAGAAATTAAATTAAAAATTGAATAAATGAAATTGAATGAATGAAATGAAATTTGTGGAATTAGACAGAATTTTCAAGTCCCAAATGCCTAAATACCACAAATAAAATGAGTGGTTTCATCATTATATTAGCCATAACATTGCTAAAGAATATGATTTTGGGACTACCTACTCATAAACATTGAATCAAACCTGTGAAAAAATAAAAACAATATTAAAAAGGAAAGAAGCCATACCTATAATATACAGACCACATGAACCACACATGAAAACAACCAAAACGAGGGAATGAATTGCAAAAAATCATTACATGTTGCCAAATTTAGATTTAGAAAATGATTTACTATGTTGCCAGAAAATATTTTAGAATAATATGAATATTATTGTAAAGCAACAGGAACATTGGTGCTGCCATCTATAATGGTAAAAAGTGAATATACGCTGAATAAAAATAGTATTGGATGAAAAATAATATTTTAAAATTAAACCATATACTATCTAAAGATGATAGCAATTAGTTAAATAATAAATAAATGAAATTAATTAATAAATAGAATATCCAATTACATTAAAGTAATGGATGTATTAATGAATAATTCTATGTTAAAAATAAGATGTAAGATGGAAAAATTAATAATTAAAGCAACATAAAAATATATGTACCATGAAATGACATAGCAACTATTAAATAGCTGTGCCAAAAATGCAACATCACATAAATTAAATTAAAATAAAATACTAAATATTTGAATTAAGATACAAAGGATTTAAAATTAATATTAATTTGAAATTAATTAGTAACATATAATGTTTCTTCAAACAAAGTTAAAAAATTATGTACACTTAATATAAGTAGTAAGGGTAGAACGTTTAATAAAAATTAAAACATATTATATTAACACTTTAGAAAAGTATACATTATATTAGAAGTTAATATGATATTGTCCACCGTAGGCATTAATCCAAATGCATTAGATCAAACACATTCTTAATATTAATGAATATAAATTCATTTAAATTAATTAAATAATGAATATGTAAATATAACTAAATTAATATACATATAAAAATATCACATCACAGCCCATTATAAAATGTGTAATATCAAACGTTTGTGTAAATCAAAATGCCCCCCCCCCTTTTTTTAATATAAATTAACCATATATATATATATATATATATATATATATATATATATATATATATATATATACTCTTGTTTTTTCATTTGTAATTTTACATATTTCATTTCATAGGACTACATATTTTAATTTGAATTTTGCCACTGCTATTTCTTATAGTGATTTAATAATATTTGGTCAATATCTTATGCTTCAATGGTTTAATTGTACAGAAAGTTTACATATATATATGTAAACTTTTTACGAAGATGATTTAATATTCCACGAGAAAATGGCAGTTTGTTAAAGATGGTGAATAATTGCAGTCGATATCAAGAATCATGGCGAGGAGGTTAGGCAATGATGAAACACCATAAGAATTTCTCCAATAATGAGCAGCCAATTTCCAGATAAATTGTTTATTAATGAACAGGAGCGATGCCAGTAACAGTTCCCACAGTATCCGGTATAAACTTATAGCCCTCAGGCTTGACGATAACTCATTACATCATTTAATAGATATTAAAAGGCTGTTGTGAAATTCTAAGTCGCAGAACACCAGATAACGATTTGGTCAGCACTTCCAAACATGACAAAAATCTGCTCTCCAAAAGCTTGCAAGCCAGTTTTGTTAACGGCGCGTAGAGTTACTGAAAACGGCGTAACGTATGCACGAGCCAATGAGTGACAGACGAAATTAAGGTAAGCGAATGAGGTGCGATGGAAAAGATTTAACACGAAAGAATCCCTATCGTAGCTGAGCATTGATCTTGATGTGAAAAAATACCCAGCGCGCAAAGCAAAGCATGGAATAAAAAATTTTAAAAAAATGGTTTTAAAAACATTCGAAATGAGAACTAGCGTCTCTCAGAATTTTATAGATTGGGGAGTTGATAAAAGCTACGAATGAACTTAAAGTTTTAGATTAAGATTTGGAATAAGATAATTATTACACACACATACACAACATATTAGTTATTAACACACACACACACACACACACACACACACACACACACATATATATATATATATATATATATAATGCTTTTTTCAATTAATATAACTATTAAATTACAAGGTAATCGACACAATATAAATTAACTAAAAATTAGAATGCGACAGAAAATATATATCCAATATTGCTAAATGCACTGATTTAAAGCATAAGAAAAAGGAGGAGAAAACATCGAAAAACAGAAGGTAATAACATTAAAAAAGTAACATTAGAAACTTATATTGTGAAACACTTTATCAAGGGCAATATTCCACAATATAAGTAAGTCCCAAATTATGTCTGTCTATATATATAGAAAGCGATTAAAAGAAAATTCTACATTGAAATTGCCCGATCAACTGCGACATCTCAAGTGAAAATATTGCAATGAATCGATCGAACCTGAAATCTATGTAAGCAAAATGTCATATGAATACCATTAGAAAAACAAAATACATATTATCTTCTATTGAATGAAAAAGATAAAAAAGCCATTAAAAATAAATCCAATTTAAGACATAAAGCAAAAGAAAATTTTCACTGACCAATACAACTTGAAACGTATGAATTGGACTAAAGATTGCTACAAACACATGGAATATTTATATTTTAACAATTAATAAGTTGTAGTTATTTTAACAAAATTACGAAATAATCATAAAGATAAATAATAAAACTGAAGCTACAATATTAAGAAATTTTTATATACATATATATAAAATTTGAAATTTTGCAATGTTAGAAGATAAAAGTCGTAAACAAAAATATATTAACTCATGTCAACAGTTCAAAACACAAAAGTAAAGCTTTTTCTTTTTCTGCCTTTTTAAAAAATGATATGGAAAATTTCGATTCAACTTCGAAACATAATACTTTGCACTACAGCTGGTTTTTGTTAACTATTTTAAAGTTAGTTCTAAAAATAATGTACAAATTTCAATACAAAAAATCAATAGTTGTACATAAAGATGTGGCGTAAAAAATTGTCTTAAAATGTTTTGTATATACAGCACAAATTTTCTCATTCTTCAGTTAAAGTTTCAATGCAATATGAAAACAATTTTAGTTAAAAGTTTAGTGAAACATTGCATCACGATTATAAGTACAGTAATTTATAACAAATACAGTTTTTTCTTTAAAACCCTCTAAGCGTTTAGAACGTAATATTCCGTTCACTAAGCTCCAGGTTTCACTGCAATATATGCAATGTTTAATATAATATAATTCTATAGATTTAATGAATTTTCAAAACATTGAAGAATGATTAATACTCTCAAGGGTTACATTCATATTTGTAATTAAGTTTTATTTCTAATGCTGAAAGAATCATATTTTTTTAGCATTTAAAACAAAATGCAGAGAAAACAACATTACAATTTGACCCTTTTTCAAAACGCTCAGAGGGTTAAACAAAATAGAATACTTTGAGAACTAATTTCAGACAACATACTGTAAATAAATCCTGTAAAACTGACAGAAAAAAGAAAAAAAAAGTCTATTTTAAGGTAAAAAAAATCTTTCCTCATAACGAACTCTCTGCTTTTCAACATCCAAACACTGTTTCTACGATAAACAATTAGAATTTTTCTGTAAAATAAAAGATTTTTATATGCTTTTGTTTTTAACTCTGTTTGTTGACAGTTTGTTTGGGTTAAATCTTGCAATGAAGTTTTGACCAATTTCTGTCGCACCGATTTTTCACAAATTTTGCACATGAATCATTGTCGATTGCAATGACTTATTCAGATAATTTCAGAGTCCTGCACGGGTTGGGTACTCGAAAACGACAAAAAAGAATTCGTCAACCTGGAACCCGAACCGAACAAAAATGAAAGAAAATTAATCCATATTTTAACGCAATTATGGAAAAAATATTCTACAAATTATATCGCTAATATCAATTTTATATTTTTTCTATAAAAAAAATTACACATACACTGATTAGTATTCAAATATATAGCTTTTTTAGTTGAACAATTATTTAACACTTACTTCTGAAAAATCGAGTCAACCCGAGCCCGACTCGAAAGACCCAAAACTAACCCGAATCCAACCCGGGTCCAAAGCATTTAAAGTCAACTTGACCCGCAAAGAATACAAATTGCGTCAACCTGGACCCGTTGCAAGACTCTAGCCGTATCTCAAGGGGCTGCAGGGACAAAAACCACATTTCGCACTCACCTCAAAATATTACAGAAACAAGACAAAGAAGAGTAATGCTGGCAACAAAGAATTACAACAATAGAGTTACAACAATGGTTACAATAATTGATTAATTTTGCGTCAATCTATACTTGCTAAATTCAGCAACAATATGGGTTTAACGATATAAGTCACAAAAAGGGGTTAAAATAACTGAGCAATAAAAGCGTACTTTTTTTTTATTATTATAATATTTTTTGTTAATGTAATTTCATTTAACTTTTTTGTGATCAATTTCGCAGGATTTTTTTTTAAATTTTTACCATGCATAACAAATAAATCGCAGGCACATAATTTACACAGTATTTCTAACTGTAATTTTTAAAATTATCCAGCACAGGGCATCTTAAGAGATTTCTAATAATAATTAATCATAAAATTATAATAGAATAATCAAACAAGTTTATAGTTAGAACTGAAAATTACGACTAAAATCTTCTTCAGAACAACACAAAATTTATCGTCCCCCTGTTCTGTATATACAAAAAGGTTGTAAATAAAAGGATACCATAATAAGCTAAGAGAATAAGTGAACCATTATATCACGTAGTTCAAAGAACAGCTAATTTATAAATAAAGGGCCTTTTTCTTAAAATAAGAGAGTTTTTCCATAACCGCCTCCAGAAAACACCACAAATCATCGAGAACTGCGTGGAACGTGTTACCAGATGGGAGTCTAAGAAGCCCTTTTCCTTCTTGAGCTATTTTTAACAAGACTTAGAACTGGAAAATTGATTTTGTTCTCTTCCGTCACATCTAATGTCCGCGGCATTGTGTTGAAAATATAAATTCTTTTTAACATTTTCGCAAGTACCGATTTAACAAAATAGTGATTTAAATGTATATAAATACATCGTTTATATTCGTGTATGTGTTTTAAAAAATGTAATTAAAATTTCATTAATAATTTTGTTTTATTTTTTGTATTTGCCTGAAACTGTATTGAATATTTATTTGATAGATAAAGATAAAACTTGTAATAATTTGTATTACAGATAATTTTACTTAATTCGTTTCAAAATTTAGTGAAATTCAAAAACATAATAAATTATAACTCCGTGTAATAATATATTTCTTGTAATTGCCAAAATGCGTAAAATAAAATTTTTATAAACAGTAAAATAAGTTTTAATAGACTGTTGACATGTTTCGGCTCCATCGGAGCTATTATCAAAACAAATAAGAATATTCTACAATTGCACTTATATGGTTTCCGTCTTAGCAGGTATGGTATTTGCATGGTATTTTTTCCGTAAGGACCTCTAAACTTTTCCATTAATACACGATTTAGTTATGCAATAAGGATTTTGTAGTTCTTATTCGAGTTACTCCCTGGTTACAAATATGGAAATAAACATCCAAATAAAAAAAAAAAATAACTTGCATAGTTGGAAAAAGTAAGGGAAAAATAAATGATGGCGATTCAAATAATAACTTCATAGACCATGCAATTGTAGAACATTCTTATTTGTTTTAATAATGGCTCCGAATTGAGTCGAAACATGTCAACAGTCTAATAAAAATTATTTTGCTGTTTATAAAGTTTTTATTTTACACCTTTTAGCAATTAAAATAAGTATAATAGAATTCATTTAAACCATTTTTCATATTTTATTGCTGATGAAAACAATCACAGGAAAACCTTTGAAAACGGAATCTCGAGGGACCAAAAAAATTTTCGTTTTAAAATGGTTTCCATCTTAGCAGGCATATTTACATGGTAATCTTTCCGTAGGGACCATTAAACTATACCATTTAAGACAAGATTTAGTAGATGCAATTTTTCGTAATAATTCTTTGAAATGATATATTGTTTTAGTGTTGTTAAAAATATGTCAAATATAATTAAGATATTATATATCCCTTCTTTAATTACTTCCTGATTAATCATTTAGGAAAATAGTTCTAAATAATAATCTTGTTTATAAAACAGAGTGGACAGTTCCATGGAATTTAAGAAATACGCTCTTATTGCGGAATTTGATCGTTTTAACCGTTGTTGTAACTCTTATATAATTAAAATATATTGATTCTGTATTTTTGAAAAAAGCTCTTTGCCTTCCTGAACTTAAAAAAAAAAAAATGAGATTTAGGAATGAAAAATTAATCTTGCTCTCTACAGTTATAATGTATGTCTGCAGCTTTATTGGGGGGAAAGGACAGTCGGGGGAATGACAGTCGAGAAAAAGACAATCCATTTTTTCAAATACCAAGTCAAGCCAAAAGGGATTAAAATTATGAAATAATTCGTTTGTAAATATGTATGTCTATAATTTTTCAAAATAAAATAAATTTTATTAAGGTATGCTTTCCAGTTTCTTAAATACCTTTTAAGTACTTTTACAGGTCTTTTAATTACATATGAAATACTTATTTATAGGAAAGTGAAAATTGTTCTTCCAAATAGAAATATAAGAAGCCCTTAACATTCTTGACTTATTTTTTATGAGACTTAGCACTGAAAAATGCATCTTACTCTCTACAGTCATATTGTATGTGCATAGCATTATTCAGGAAAAAGACAAGTTAGACAAGAAAGATTTAAAATTTATGAAATAATTCGTTTGTGAATATGTATGTCTTTAATTTTTCAAAATAAAAGAAATTTTATTAAGGTATGCTTTCCAGTTTCTTAAATACTTTTTAAGTACTTTTAGAAGTCTTTTAATTACATATCAAATACTCATTTATAGAACAGTAAGGATTGTTCCTCCAAATAGGAATATAAGATATTCTTAACCTTTTTGAGCATTTTATTTTTTTTATGAGACTTGGAACTGAAAAACTCATTTTACTCTCTACTATCATATTGTATGTTCGTGGCATTATTCAGGAAAATGACAGTTCATTTTTCAAAGTTCCAAGTCAGATAAGAAAGATTCAAAATTTATGCAATAATTCGTTTGTGAATATGTATGTCTTTAATTTTTCAAAATAAAATAAATTTTATTAAGTTATGTTTTTCAGTTTCCCAAATACTTTTTAAGTACTTTTACAGGTCTTTTAATTACATATGAAATACTTATTTATAGAAAAGTGAAAATTGTTCTTCCAAATAGAAATATAAGTAGCTCTTAACCTTCTTGACCTATTTTTTTATGAGATTTAATTTAGGACTGAAAAATGCATCTTACTCTCTACAGTCATATTGTATGTTCATAGAATTATTCCGGAAAAAGACAGTCTATTTTTCCAAATATCAAGTTAGACAAGAAAGATTTAAAATTTATGAAATAATTCGTTTGTGAATATGTATGTCTTTAATTTTTCAAAATAAAAGAAATTTTATTAAGTTATGTTTTTCAGTTTCTTAAATACTTTTTAAGTACTTTTAGAGGTCTTTTAATTACATATCAAATACTTACAGGATGATTATAAAAAAAAACTATCCCAATATATGAGCCCCTAACTGTCATACCGTTCACAGAAACTGAATAAAATTTTGGCTTAAAATATTTTGAGGTATGCGCTCAAGAATCATGTGAAAAACAACAGTTAAATTCTAACAGTTTCGGTTACAGTGACAAAATTTTGAAATTTTCAAATGGCAACACCTACTTTTTTTATTAGAATGTGATCTTCATAGTAAAAAACCATAAAAAAGCGTTGGAACGGTACCTGTAGCACGAAAATCGCCGGCGCTAGACAGACTAAGAAGAAAAGGGAAAACAACCAATAAAAGGCAGAGAAACAACAGAAAATAAAACATTTTATTGTTCAGTGCTATCCACCATCTGCCGCATGTAAAGTGTCGTCGTGTGTGAAATGGAAAATGTATGAAACACATTAAAATGTTTTGTTTTCTGTTGCTTCTCTGTCCTTATTTTTCACTATTCTTAATCTGTCTAGCGCCGGCGATTTTCGTGCTACAGGTACCGTTCCAACGCTTTTTATGGTTTTTCACTCTGAAGATCACATTCTAATAAAAAAAAAAAGTAGGTGTTGCCATTTGAAATTTTCAAAATTGTGTCACTGTAACCGTAACTGTTAGAATTTAACTGTTGTTTTTCACATGATTCTTGAGCGCATACCTCAAAATACTTTAAACCAAAATTTCATTCAGTTTCTGTGAACGGTATGACAGTTAGGGGCTCATATATCAGGATAGTTTTTTTATAATCACCCTGTATTTAGAGAACAGTAAGGATTGTTCCTCCAAATACGAATATAAGATGTTCTTAACCTTTTTGAGATTTTTATATTCTTTTTATGAGACTTGGAACTACTTGGAACTGAAAAACTCATTTTACTCTCTACAGTCATATTGTATGTTCGTGGCATTATTCAGGAAAATGACAGTTCATTTTTCAAACTTCAAAGCAAGATAAAAAAGATTTAAAATTTATGCAATAATTAGTTTGTTCATATGTATGTCTTTAATTTTTCAAAATAAAAGAAACTTTTATTAAGGTATGCTTTTCAGTTTCTTAAATACTTTTAAAGTACTTTTAGAGGTCTTTTAATTACATATCAAATACTTATTTATAGAAAAGAGAAAACTGTTCCTCGAAATATAAATATAAGAAGCTCGTAACCTTTTTGATCTATTTTCTATGAGACTTGGAAATGAAAAACTCATTTTACCATCTATAGTCATATTGTATGTTCGTGGCATTATTTAGGAAAATGACAGTTCATTTTTCAAAGTTCCAAGTCAGATAAGAAAGATTCAAAATTTATGCAATAATTCGTTTGTGAATATGTATGTCTTTAATTTTGCATAATAAAAGACATTTTTATTAAGGTATGTTTTTTTGTTTCTTCCGTATTTTTATACGTCTTAGGAATATAAGATGTTGATGATCTTTTTTTTAAACGAGACTGAGGAGTAAAAAATTGATCTTGGAAACTACAGTTATACTTAACGCCTGCGCATTATTCAGGAAAATGACAGTCCATTTTTCCAAGTATCAAGTCAGACACGAATGATTTAAAATTCATACAATAATTCGTTTGTGAATATGTATGTCTTTAATTTTTCAAAATAAGAGACATTTTATTAAGATATCCTTTCTAGTTTCTTAAATACTTTTCAAGCACTTTTCCAGTTCCTTTAATTACATATAAAATACCTATTTATAGAACATTGAGAATTATTCCTCCAAATAGAAGATGCTGCTAACCTTCTTGAGCTATTTTTAACGAGACTTCGGGAAAATTGATTTTGTTCCCTTCCATCACATCTAACATCATCAACATTGCGTAGAAAATATAATTTTCCTTTTACTCCTTTTGCAAATAACGATTTGACAAAATAGTGTTTTTAAAACTACGTAATAATTTGTGTATAATATTTTATTGTTTTTAAAAAAGTAATAAGAATTGTATAAGAGAAGCCTTGTTTTAATTTATCTTTAGCATTTCGTCATTTTCTTAAAATGCTTATTTGGAAGATACTAGTACAACTTTATGTAATAATTTGTTTGATTTGTAATTATACTTTATTGGTTTTTAAATTTTGTCAAATTTAATTACATTAATTTTCTTTTTTTTTTTAATTGCTTCTAAAATAAATATTTATAAGATAGAGGCTGGTTTCTAATAACTTTTTCTTTCGCGGTTGAAAATTACACAGAAAAAACTAATTTATTTTAAACATGTTTCTTTAATTACTACTAAAATATTTATATCTAAGATGGTGGTGTATTTTTTATTTATTTGTTTACTTATTTTTATTGAGATAATATATCGCTTTAGTGTATTTAAAAAAATAATAAAATTTCATTAAGGTTATGATTTCTATTTTCTTAAATTACTGCTAAAGTAATCATTTACGAAAATAGTGCTAAATAATTTACGCAAAACACTTTTTCCGAGGTATTTCTCTTCAGTAATTAAAAATTTAAAATAAAATTCTGTTTAAGTTCTTTTTAGCGTTTGCTTAATTAAATACCGAGCGCGTCATACATTCGTTAAAACTTTTAAATATTCATTAAAAAGGAACAAATGATGCTAAAAATTTGGCGTTTGTACGAATGGGATGAGAGGGGGATCGGATTTTTTTAATATATAAAAAAAATATATCTGGTTAAAAAAATTACCGATAAATGGCGCTGCCATGTATAATAAATATATGAATATATGCAAATTAGTCTTATAGCAAAATACCCATTTCTGAGAAGCGTCTTATAAGCTTCAGTATCCCAACACATGAAACAGGCCCTTTTTCTCGTCTTCAGTCATTTTGCCGTGCAGAATTTTCGCAATGCGCCAGTTACCGATTCCCCGTTCTTGTAAGCCCCACCAGCGGCTGAAAGGTTCTGCTCTCAAAGCTGATACACGGGAGGGGCTGAGTTCAAACCCCTGTCGCACTCGTCGACCTAACCGTTCGGAGTTTTTCGTGTTTTTTTTTCGAACCTTGCTCGAACGGGTTAGGATCCCTTAAAAATACCCCCACGGAGGGCACTCCCCACTAGAGCCTATATCCCTCGTGTAGATAATCGTCCATCAACAAATCAACTAACCAACCCCGTGCTTGTAAAATAGTTTAACCAATACCGCTTGATCTGGTAACGATAGCATACTGTTGGCGTCGAATGAAAAGTCTGTGTGCATTGATGGGTTTTAATGACAGCCTGAATTACATAAAGATGCATGCCAGCGCCGCCATCTATCGGTAATCTTTGAACCTTTTTTTTTTGTTAATTAAAATCCGATGTTCTTCTAATTCCATTCCTGCAAACTGTGATTTTTTAACACCATTTGTTTCTTTTTAATGAATTTTTAAAGTTTTAACGAACTTATGGCGCACCCGGTACTATAAAATTCGTATTCATAAATTAGTCCGCAATATTTTTCCGAATGGGAATAACAAATGCTGTTTTTCTTCTTGGGCTATTTTTAACAAGACATGGAATTGGAAAATTGATTCTGTTCTCCTTCTTCACGCGTAACATTCATGACATTATACAGAAAAATGAATGACCATTTCAACCTCTTCTTATGTATCCATTTTTGGTAAGAAAGGTTTCAAATTTAGATGATAAATTGTTTGCGATGATATGTCTTTAAATATATTTTTTTTTTATTGCAATTTGTCTAAGATATGTTTTCTTAAATACAGTACTACATTCGCGCGCTTCTTTAATTACATATAAAGCTGTTATTTATAAAACAGTACATGATGTGTATATTCAGATAATAAAGATTCAAAGTTTATGAAATATTTTTTGTGATTATGTCTTTAAGAAATTTTTTAAATAAATAAATGACATTTTATGAATGGCACTTTCTGTTTCTTCAATAGTTTTTAGTATGTTTACTTTTATATAAAACAAAACGCGAAATGCACAGTATCTGCCCCTTTTTCTCCCCCCCTCCCAAAAAAAAATCGCACGTTGGTCATTACTCCAATTTTAAGCATCGCAGAATAAAACTGTTTGTTACCAAATCGGCTTGTTTATTATTTTCTACAATCCTGTTACAGTGAATTTTTCTTGAGGGGTATACTAATATTATGTCAAACTTTGAAATTTTCAAAATTAACGACTAATTTTTGCATCGTATTTGGACTTTTCATTACAATGTGATTTCAGCTACCAAACGGAGAGTCATTAGGTCAAGTAGTTTCGCAATTAAACAGATTTAAAATTTGGAAATCCTAATTTCAATTTTAATCGTTGCAAACCAGATTACAAAGCGGGAAGTTTTTAAGCATAACTCGAAAACTACTTTGTGGAATGCGCTGTAATTTTGAATTTGTATATTTGAAGATTTTAGTGATCGTTTTTTATTAAAAAATTCATCACTCTATTCATATTTTGTTCGAAAATTAATTCCAAAGTATATTTATTTTTTGAAATTTCTTCATTCTTTTCGCCGGGTTTGTACAGCAAGTCCTCTGTAGGATGTCATTTGCATGGTAGCTATAGGAGATTTCTCCAGGATCATAAAAGTGGAATAATTTACAGGATGAAAATTATATCATATTCAATATGAGGCATATATTTTAATTCTTAAAACTGGAATATTATTCTATGCGACAAAATTACACAATGTTCATGTCATCAGCTTCGAAAATTTTCATAGGACGAAACAGTTTGATTAAAAAAATGATTCAATAAAATTTTTATTCAGAATACTGTTAATCAATAAAAGTTTTGTTTTTCTATTTACTCACTGCGGTCATTTTTTTAAAAAATTCACTCTACTATAACTCAATCAAAATCCCGTAATTTGCAAAATTAAATTTTCGTAATTTTCAGTTAAACTACATTTTTAGTATAATTTGTTACTTAAAATAAGAAATTTATTAAAGCTATTATTATAAATATATCTATTTTTTTTAATGTAGCAGAAAAGTATATCCCCATCCCTCCCAGGACATTGAAAGATTTGTAATTGTTTTGTAAGATTTTTGAAAGATTTGTGATTGTTGTAATGCAAATGTAACACATCGAGTTGCTATGCTGCTAGTCAATTACAAAAAATAAATAAATAAATAAAATAAAATAAAATAAAATAAAATAAAATAAATAAATAAATATGGGAAAATTTTAATATACGAATTTTTTTTAATTAAATTAAATTGATTATAAAAAACACATTTATTAAATTTTAAGCTAAATGTTGTGTAAATATGCGAAATAAAATAAAGGTACGGAAGGGGCGACTAGGTTTTAAAAAAATACAAAAACAATTCCAATAATGAATAATTAACTTTAATTTATTACACTCACTAATAATAATAAAAAACATAGCATCGAAGATTGAAATACTCCTTTCGTTTTTAACGAAATATTACAGAAAAACTCATCAAAAGAAAGAAAACTTTAGAGCTATTTTAAGAAGGCTTAGAAGTAAGAAAATTGATTTTGTTCACCTCCGTCAACTCTAACATCCGCGGTACTGTTAAAGATAAATGAAAATCTTTTAAACCTCTTTCTAAATACTAGAACCTACATGCGAGATAGTGGTTATAAATTGTGTAGTAATTTGTTCGTAAGATATATTTTTAAAAATCAATAAAAAAATTTCGAAACACTTTTCCTATTGCTTTAATTATATAAGTTATCAAATAAGGAGTAAGAAGTGAGTTGGTTTTTTGCTTTTTTTTTTTTTTTTTTTTTTTTTTTTTTTTACTTTTGGTCCTTTCTTCTTTTTATAAATTTCTCCGATAATTTCCAAGAGAAAAAAAAAATCGGATTCTTTTTTCTGCTTGTTTCTTTTCTATCTCAGTAGTGCTATACGCAACAAAAAAGACAATATAAATATTATTTTTCTTTTCTTTTGCCTTTTTTCTTATTATGAAATACTTGTTAATTTGGTTTGAATTTAGAATCTGGGTATTTTAAGAAAGATTTTCAAATTAATATTTTTTTATGCAAAAAAATTAAAATATTTATGCTAATGGCATAAAAGAAAAATAACATTATTTACACTATTTACACTAAAATTTGTGACGAAATTGGTTCATCCTTTATTCATGTACCAGGTTTCCTTCGATCAGTGTCATTAATTAATCCCTTGACATTATCGCACTAATTAAAATCGAACTAACAGAAACATGCAATCAAATGGAAAAAATTGCAATAGTTCCATAACCAACTATCTTAAAAACCCAATGTACATAAATAAACAATATTATCATATATATTGTTTATGTTGTCAACATCCATTTACAAAACGCACAACAATAAATAAGGTATCATTAGAAAGTTTTTTGAACCGACTTTTGACGTAGTACACTCACATTTCGTTAAAATAAGTTTTTTGATTAAAATTTGCTGTTAATTAAAAATTAAATCAGCATTGTTTTCATAAATGAAATGAAAGGTTTTCCTCAAATCAGTGTTGCCACAAAAATAAAGTACCGAGATTTTGACAATGATTATAAAAAAATAAATAGTAATTTAAATTGTATTTTATATGTATTTAAATTGTTTTTCTTTGTCCCGTGTTTTTTACGAAGCGGATTCCGTCGTCCTCTAATACACTTAAAATAAGATTGTTATTTTTTTTTTCTCGCGCGTGCCTTTTGCTATCTTCGATCAGTTTTTACTGTAACTTTGATGGACTAAATGAGATGGTATTCTGGCTTGACGAGTGTTGTTTTAAGATATTTTTATCCTTAATATTTCTTTAAAAATGTAAAATATTGGACACTGCTAAAAATATTAGATTGCAGTGCGAAATCCTTGTATAGGTGCACTGGTAACAATGTACTGTGTTATTATTATTAACAATGTACTGTGTTAACAATGTTTGATGTGTTATTATTAGAGACTAAGTTTACAGATTGATTTGAAACATTTTAAATGCATTGTTTCCTAATTTACACGAATCTCCTTTAACATTAACGGATGAAATAATTTAACGTATAACAATCATGAAACATAAAAAAATCGATTTTAAGCCTAATTCTGCATAACACAGACCTTTATCTAATTGTCGCTTTTCTTGTCGGATTTTCGTTTTATTTTTATAACAATTTGGCACCATTTGGATGGCAAAAATTTGAGTATCCATTCAGTGCTTTGCGCTCTAATCGAAATTTTCTCCGCGTTAATCCAGGGAGCATTAAAAAAAAAAAAAAAAAAGAAAAAAGAAAAAAAAAAGAAAAGAAAGAAAGAAAGAAAACCAGTTACCGCAATAACAGAAACCACACAAAACGGGAGATACCTGTATTTTTCTGCATCTATTTCAAAATATATTTCTACCTCCTACTACCAAAGGGAAATTCCAATTAATATACTGACAGAAAAAAAAAAAAAAAAAAAAAAAAAAAAAAAGATGCTTTTACGGTATAATACTAGCATCCCAGCTGCCAGTATCTGTTAATATTACGGTATACTACTGGCAGCCGGGGTGCCAGTATTACACCGTAAAATCAGCAATTTTTTTGTTTGCAGTGTAGGGACTAAATCCTATGTAGGATAAACTCTATAAAACATCATAGAAATGTAAAGTCGCAATTTTTTAAAAGCCCCAAAAACAAGTATTTTAATGCTAATGTTACAATAAATACAAATGTGGTAAAATCTCTTCCGGTGCTATCTACAGGCAGTTCCATAGTACTATCACTTGAGTACATATCATTTAAGTTGATATTTCTAACCATGCACATAATGCTCGTTTGGTAAATAAGTGATTAATACCGCTACGACTTTAAATGCTGCAATTAATAGTAGAAACATTTTTTAAATATCCATTTAATTTAGAAAACTTGACAGAGCTTTAAGTTTATAGAAGTAAGGTCGGACAAAACAACAACAAAAAAAAAAATAAAGAAGAAAAAACTCCATACCTTTTAATAACCAAACTGTCCCAGAGAAGACGAAAATAGCCGCTCGACAGGAAATTATGTCTTCTGTCAATTTATGTTTATAAAGTAAGCTTAGAGGTCGTCGTTATGCTGCAATTGTACCAAACTCTGAAATTTTCAGTACGAGCACGATTTAATATTTGGATTTTTTTTGTAAATTTTACCATGAGATACCAAGCAGGCTAGATCAAGTAGATATGTTCAAAGTTTGATACAATTTTAATATGAAGAAGACCTCTATGTTTATTTTTTAAACATAAATTGAAAGAAGGCATAATTTCCAGTCGAATGTCTATTACTTACCCATCATACGTAGTATAGGGTAAGTCTTGTAATCGTTTTGAAAATCGAAAAAAAAATTTTGACGGATTTACACGTTTCAGACACTGGAGATTCCAAAAAACATATTTTTAGAAAAAAAAAAATTTTGCCGTCCGTCTGTGTGTCTGTAAACGCTCTATCTCCCGAAAAAATTGAGATAGACACTTGCAATTTGGTATGTACTTAGTATGTAATAATGGGAAGAAGCCTATTTCATTACAATAACCTCGATTAACCGGAACTATTTTTTTCGGACTCTCGAAATATTCGTTCTGATAAAAGGTATATAAAAATTTTCGAAATTGTTTATTTTAAGAAATGAATATAAAAGACAATAAAAAAACATAAATTTTGCATAAAGCATGAAGTCGATCGGATAATTAGTTGCTGAGATATTTGTAATCCTATTTTCCACACTCTTCGATTTTTCATGACCCTGTATTTCATCCAAATTTCACTTCAAAGATATATTTTAATTGGAAATTTGACGCTTAATCAGATGCAATAAACCGCTAGTTAATAGGATTATTATTTTTGGAGTTATAAGGCAAAACCTCTTTCAAGCAATTCAGTAATCAAGCCTATAAAGTTATGACGTCATCAAGCCACGATTTTATTTGAATTGCTATGCATTTTATAAGTAGTTTACACATTTTGTTTTAATATTTTATATTATGCATATCCATGATGGGTAAGTATTACGGTGGCCCCCAACGACTAGTTTTTGTTTTTGTAACAATTAGTAAGTTAAAATAAATGGGGTATTCTTGCATTTATTTTTTTCTTTTGGCCGACCGTAACTAGTGTTTTATAGGTTGATTATTCATAATTTCCATAATATGTCCCTAAAATAGATTACATCTAAAAAGATATATGTTCATTCGTAGCAACCGCAGTTAACAAACATTCAACAGTCGATATGTGCCCTCGTTAGCGTTTCTTTTACAATATCACTAATAGTTTTAGTTTTATATGTTTTCCGTATCCATGGCATTAACTATTTCATTTCACGTATACTTTCCTCATTATTTTTCTATATATTTTAAGTAGAGCATTGCAATTGTAGATATTATTTTATTTACTTCAGATGGCATTTCGTGTCAGTTTTTTTTCTACATTTTGTAGAAAGAAATTTTCGATAGTCACGAATGTTTGTTTGCAACAACAGTCATTCTTGAAGGCATTTTTAAAGAAGAATAACTTTGAAAATAGCAATTCTATTAGGATGATTTAATGGTATAATCCCGAAGATTACTTTGAAAGTTTATCTTTAAAAAGTGAAAAAAGTATTTAAAACGTAAACAATTTTGTAAAAATGACAGCAACAATATAGACTTTTTTATAAAGCATTTTATTATGTAAATTGTTTGTAATTAAAAAAAAAAATATCTTGTAATTTTTCATTAGTTCTTTAGTATGGTATAATTAAGCCTTTACAGTTTAGTAAATGAATCATTATATACTGGAAAAGAAAAGAAAATGCTTCTTAATCTACGAACATATCATATAATCAGGAATGAAATTTTACTATAACCTGTTCTGAGTTCATCGTGATTCCGAAAAGAGTTCTTTTAGATTTATAAACCCCAGAAACCAATAGAGTAATTCCGGGTGAGATGCCGCATATTTTTTTTTAATTTGTGTATAAAATCCCATGCTGTACATAAACTAAAAAAAAAAATTGATGCTGTGCTATTTAATGTTAATTATACAACATGTGTATTGCGACAAAAAATAAATAAATAAATAAAATAAAAATAAAATAATTAATATTTTTAAGCATTTTTCTAAAACATTATACTGCAGTGCATCACCCATACATTCAGCGTGAGACACCGCACTTGTGCGGGAAATATGGCGCGCTTGTCGTAAGAACAGAATGAAATTATAAATAAAAATATTCAAACAAATATTCATATCTGGACTATAATTAACTATGTAAGAACAAACTAAACGAGCACAATGAAAAATGTAAGAAAAAAAGAAACTAAATGAGCACAATGAAACGCACAACTAAAAAAATGAGCACAATGAAACGCACAAGTAGGTTCAAATCAATATTAGTATGCCTACTTTGTTCACTACTAAAATTATCTACTTATTTTTTAAAGATTGGATTTTAATTGTTATTTCAGCAACAACGTAACATCAATGTATTAGAGAGGGAAAAGAAAAAGGTAAAATAGTGTTTACATCGCTTTATTTGTTAATAAACCTGTTTTTTTGACCGCAATCTACACGAAAAGTGTCGAAAATAGTACAGTCTTCATGTAACAACATTTGACACATGATGCAACGAAGCAAATCACACATCCTCTTAGTTTTGGAGTAGTTTTCTATACATTTCTATTTGCAAAGAACGTCTGCGTCACATGTGTGATCCAACTTTTCCTTATTATCATCTTGACTTGCATCTGTCATCGCCTTCTTACTTTTTATTTTTCCCTTTTTCTCCTTAGGTGTAGTAAACTTCATACTGTTTGAACTTTCATCAGCGTCTGATGAACTGAATTTTATTAATCGCGGCATCCCGTACAAAAGAAACTGCGGGATGTTTCCCATTTTGTACAGTACATACGTAACACACCACACTCGCAAAAGAAAATGACGTAACCATACATACAGCACTCTATAGAGATGCTAAATTTAGTTTGGACTTCGAAATCATTTAGTAATAGTTAGCGTAAAAAAGTATTTAAGCATAACGTGTTTAAAAGTTTGGATAGGGAAATCATGCCCTTACCTCAAAATAAGGATTGTACAGCTACAAGTAAACATCGAAATGAGATTCACGCTACACACTGGTTAAAGTAATCTCATTGCGCACCTATACTGTGCGTCTTACTGTCAGCTATCGATAATTACAAGAAATACAATGGGTGGTGCATCTAACCCGGATGCAGCGACTTTCCCGGAGTTACCCTATATTCCCGACATTTAAAGACGCATTTATAAAAAAGAATGCTTATTTTGCTGCCTGTAATTTTTCGGAAATGTTTCCGAGTAAATTTTACAGTGCATTAATCAGTTTTCTAAACACGAAATATCGGATTTTAGGATGCTATCATATCTCGCAAGTAAACATCCTTAGCTGCATAACTGAATTTATGCATGTTAGAGCAATAAAATAATATTGATTTTAATGTTAATGTGATTGCTCTTAATTTAGGATGTTCGTCTGTTAAGCATATTTTTGTTGAATATAAAAATGTTTACTTGAGAGTTGATAGCATTCTAAAAGACGATATTCCGGTTTGAGAAAACTTATTAATGTACGGTAAAAGCTACTCTGAAACGTTTCTGAAAATTACGGGCAGCAAAAAACTTATTACAAATGATTCTTTAAACTAATCTCTTAGTTTCTGGGGTTTCTAAAGATAAAAAAAACGTCTTTCGAAATCATAGATAACTCGGAAGAGATTGTTGTATATTTTCGTTCGTGTTTATGTTATATTTTAGAAAATTAAGAAAAATGTCTTTTTTTTTTAAAGGTGTAGCAAAATTTACAAAAATAAACAAAATCTAATGATGCAAAAATAAATAAATAAATAAAATCTGGTGATACAAAAATAAATAAGTAAATAAATAAATAAATTATCAAAAAGAGAGGTTAGTCCAAATATTTATTCAAGATAGAAGAAGATTTAAATACACATGATATTGGGAAAATTTGATATCCATTTTAATGTATTGTACTAATTATAGAGTATTTTGCAAAGATAATTTTTTCCTCTAAAGTGAATAGACCTATTAATAGTAAACAAGATAACTTCCAATATAATGGAAGGGAGAAAAGTAACTAGAACACTATAAAACATAACTTTTTTAATATTATTTTTTTTCATATTTTATTTTTCAGATTATTCACATGTAAACTTTAAAAAATCTTTGGTTATGGTGGAATTCATGACAGAGAAACGAGTAAAAATAAATCCAATCTTATTTACAAAATCAACGATCAGTTGCATTAATCCAATCAACAACAATAATCGCTCAGTTGATCTTACGGCAACAGATGTTTTCTTGTAGGGATATCTAAAAGAAAGCGTTATCCGTATAAAAAAGAAAAAAACTTTACACATCCAGAAATTGAAGGCCAACATTCGAGAAGAAATTGTAAGAATATGCCAAGAAGCACTGTGAGTGGTGATGATTTTAGAAAAAGCCCGTCTCTGTCAATAACAAAATGTGATGGCTAGTTGAATGACATAGATAATCTACAAAACTAATTTAAAATTATTTCCAAGAAGTGTGTTTGATGTTTATAAAAGAATAAATGTAAATTTTTAGTACACAGTAATTATGTTTATAAAAGGCCTAGTGACTTTTGGGAAAGCCTTTATTTTTCATATTTTAGTCAAACTTCGTAGCCTTCACCCCTTTGTAACGAGCGTCACGTATACATGCCGTATAGGCTGCGCAAAATCCTTGAATTTGAACACCACTTTTATTTAACATAATGTTTTGCGTTATTTAATCATAACATTTCATTGATTAAATAAGTCGAAAAATTCTAATTAAAAAATGAGGTGTAGAAAAGTTTAAAAAAAAAATTGACGTCCACCGAAAAGGTGTTAAAGACAGTTGCATTTAAATGTTAAAAAAAATTGCTCAAACAATGAAAAATATATATCCGAAAAGAATTAAATAATTTCCTATTTTTCGGCAAAACTAATATTTTTAACACCTCTTCCATTTAACATAATGTTTTGCTTTATTTAATCATAACATTTCATTTATTAAATAAGTCGAAAAATTCTAATTAAATAATGAGGTGCAGAAAAGTTTTAAATAAAAAGAAAACTGCCCAGTTAAACTGAGGGCATTGAGCTCACAGGCTATTCACACTAATTGTATATTATACTCTTATTTCAAATTCTTTGAAATAAGCCTATCGAAAAATAAAGAAATTGACAATCTATTAAGGGGGGTCATCTCCCCGTTACCTCCCTCATAGTTAACTAATGAATCCCTTAAACTAATCAGGGAAGCCTCTAACTACAATGAATATACATACAAAATTTGAAGAAAATCTGATCATTCTGCATGAAAAACCCATTTATCTAAATTAAGGGGGGATTAGCCCCCCTTTTTCCCTTTATACTTAACCAATGAACCCCCAAAACTATTCAGATAAGTGCATTATCACAATGAACCTATATACAAAATTTGAAGAAAATGGGATATTTCTGCATGAAAAACACATTTATCTAAATTAAGGGAGTTAGCCCCCCGTTCCCCCTTTTATACTTAACCAATGAACCTTCAAAACTAATCAGGGAAGCTCCTTATCCCAATGTGCCTATAAACAAAATTTGAATCAAATCGGATAATTCTGCATGAAAAACCCATTTATATAAATTAAGGGGGGATTAGCCCCCCGTTCTCCCTTTATACTTAACCAATGAACCCCCAAAACTAATCAGGGAAGCGCCTTATAACAATGAATCTATAAACAAAATTTTAATCAAATCGCATATTTCTATCAAGAGTTATCGCGTTACGTACATACGTACATACATACATACATACAGAACAGGCGGGCACATTAGCTCTCAGGCTTTGATAGCTTGTGAACTAAAAAGGGACGTCTACCGAGAAGGTGTTAAAGACAACTACATTTAAATATAAAAAAAAAAAAAAAATTGCCCAACTAAGAAAAAATATATATCCGTAAAAATTTAAATGATTCCCCATTTTTCAGCAAAACTAATATTTCTGCTAAATAATACAGTTACATTTGAGACACAGGCTATATCATCTCATAACATGTAATCAAAGATGCATAAAGAGTTAGACTTCATCCATCATAATAGGACATCTTCATATTTCTCTGTGGACCACGACTCCGCCTTGCCAAATATGTGTCACGCAGCGCAGGATTTGACTAATATGCGTGCACAAACCTGCAACAGAATATATAATCACAAATGGCTGGTGCCGAACACATGTTGAGCTTATTATAAGCCTATTGTCACTGGGAGAGCAGAAATTACCGTAGTTTACGCCATTCCCGTGTTCCGTTATACATGAATGCATTCATTCTGCCTTAGGTCAGGTCAATGATTGCAGATTGAAATATCAGTAAATGTAAGAATACTAGTAAAAATGTATTACAACAAATAGAGTATGTATGGAGACGAATTTGTGGAAATTGTTAGGCATGAGACTAAATAATTAATGAATACGGAACATTAACGAAGCATAAATTGAATTTTACTGAACGAAGTTAATCCCTACGAAAAATTTACGAGAAAGAGTAATCGAGGAACAAGAGTGCGAAATAAAAAAGTATGGAAATATAGGTAACAAAACAACCACAAAATAAAATTATGACAGAAGCTTATCGTTTAATACGAAATAGTGTAAATACTAAAATGGTACACAGCAGTTTTTAAAAATAAATTCTGAAATAGATAATCGTTAAGCTAAAGTATAAAGCCACTTAAATTTACGAAATTTTTTTAAAATAGCAAGTCATTTTGTAATACTTGGATCTTGGACTTATTTAGACATGTGCATCATTTGAAAATACGTAAGGCGGCAAAACATAAATAGTAGTGGACAAATGTTAACATTTTCAATTGTTTTTATCATTATGAAACCACATTACATTAGTCCCCAACTGAGTTTCTACTGAAAAAGTAAATTTTAAATTTACCACTATAAAAAATATTCTCCAAAAATTTCCTTTCAAAATCATACCCTGGAGGTTCAAAATCCCCCCAAAACGGGGAGAAAGTCACCAATCTGGCAACACTGCGCCCAAACTAAACATGCTTAAAACTGGAAAGTGAATTTAAGGAAATTATGGTCTTATTTTTAAAAGTTAGTTATTAGATTTTATTTTAAAATTGTTTGGTTAAATAAAATTTCGAAGAATCAGTTTCCGGACGAATATCGGAACATTGGCCTCTATGATATAAGGGTAAATTCGATGTCCTTGGCTAAGAAATGTGAATTAAACAAATAAACTGCGAACGTTTAAATTTTTTGTCATCATTTCTTATCATTAATCAAGCATTACATTGCGTGCTAGTTTAAATACGAAAAATATTTAAATTGCGATATTTGAAAAAAGATTGAAAAGTTGTAAATGTCATTACCAAGTCTTATTCCGAACTTCCAAATTATTAATTGGAACTAGGGTTCTGCATCGGTTAGACATACCCGCTTTTACCCGAACCCGACCCGACCCGAAGGGGTCGAATTGGACGGAGGAGTTGGGAAGTTTAAATGAATTATCGATGAAATATGCCTTGGCACTATCTGTCGGTCGGTTGAAACAAGAATATACTAAACACCAAATCATTAAAGGGCAAGTAGTGGTGATAACAGCAAGCAGTAGTTTTATCAATTTGGATAGTTATCACCACTGCTTGCCCTTTAATGTTTTGGTGTTATTCTTGTTTCAACCGACAGATAGTTCCAAGGCACACTTCATCGATAATTCATTTAAACTTTTATGTTTTTGTCCGTTAGACGGTGCTACTGCATCTTTCCTGCTTGTGGTTCTTATTTGCAACGATAGTTGATTGATGGTCCCCGAACATTTTTAATTTGTGGACGACTTGTCTTTCTCCTTTGACACTTTAGAAGCAATGTAACAACTATTTCCTGAGGGTGGCCATAGATGATGGCTGAAACGTTGATGGTTTTAATTTGATTTTACTGTTTCTGTAGTTTTAAATTTAAGACATTTTTATACACCATTTAGTATATTGTGATATTTTATACTCACGTCATTATTGCAATCATCATATATATTATTTCTGTAGTCAACATCCCTTTTTCTACGAATTTACGAAACGCATAACAACGAATGAGGTATCATTCGAAAGGTTTTTGAAGCGGCTTCTGACATGGTACACAAACACTTCGTTAAAATAAGTTTTATGGATTAAAAATTGCAGTTAATTTAAAATTAAATCAGCATTGTTTTCATAAATGAAATGAAAGGTTTTTCACAAATCAATGTTGCCACAAAAATAAAATACGGCATTATATCGTTCTCAACACTGATTATAAAAAAATATAAATAAAAAGTGGGATGTCTCTGAATGGACTTATTTTATAATTATGATTTAAAATCGAAATTTAAATTCAAGTGTTTAAAGGAAAAAAACACACTTTCGAACACGATCGGAACTGTGGTATTTCACGTGTAGCCTAAAATGTATGCTTTGTTATATTAAATTAAATTTTATTTTATATGTATACAATTCATTTTTCTTTGTCCCGTGTTTTTCCCCGAAGTAGATGACGTCATCCTCTAATGCAGTTTAAATACGATTTTTAAATTTTCCTCGCGCGTGCCTTTTCGTATCTTCGATGAGTTTTTACTTCGATGAAATCAATGAGGTGATATTCTGGCTTGACTAATGTTGTTTGAAGATATTATTAATCCTTAATTTTACTTTAGAAGTTTCAATCTGCATCTAAAAAATATTAGATATTGCTAAAAATATAAGATTGCGAAATCATCGCACGGGTCCATTGTTTAAAACAGTACCTTTTTAAAGTCAAAATTTACCACTATCTGTGAATGACAAGAATATATTTATTATACTTACTATAATAAATATCTCATTGAAAAGATTACCCTCGTTACAAAAAGAAAGGGGGGAAAAAAGCTACATTTATTTCATTGCTTGATATAAAAACAATTTCGTTCTGCAATAAATGCAAAATATATAATTTTATGTCAAAAACTTCAACTTGAAAAATTCTTAATTTATTGGTAGCAACAATATGATATATTGAAGGTTTTAATTAATAGCCCTTTGGGGATGACAAGCGAAAAATTAATCTTTGAAAATGTTATATTTCATCTGTTTTTGGTTTTAGAGAACTTAGTGAAGGATAAATTTTGATATATTGGAAAACATTTAACGAATTATTTCTGTCGTATACATAATTATTTATTTGATGCAAATTTTTACAAGTTAACTACATCGAATATAAGTCATTTATATGCCAATTATTATTTGTTAATAATAATTACTTTATTATTTTTTTAATTACAATTATAATAATATTATTATTTGTTAATTATTGTTATTATAGTATTATTAGTTGTTAATTATTATATTTATATTAGTTAACAAATTAAATATATTTAATACAAGCTTATAGTCTCTTCGAAATAACATATTTTATATTCGTCACCTGTTTAGTGTCTCCTGAGGGTTTCAATTATATATTAATATAATATTAAAGTATGCTCTTTTCAGCACACAATTTAGACCACTACTTTGTATATATCAGCCATCTTTCATCGTTTCATCGCATGCTTTACAAAATCAATTAAAGAATTGTCCTTAATAGATATAGAACTTTATTTTGTGAAACCATAAATTTTAATCAGAAAAAAAAAAAAAAAAAAACGGAAAAGAAAAAAAGAAACATGGCTTTCTCATTAAGCTTCTACAATTCTTTTTGTCTTTTTAAAGTACTGGAGATTCAATTATTATCATTTTTTTCCATCACAGATAAAAAAAAAATCAATTAAAATGTTCCTTTGAACCTGTTTATAAAAAACTTTTTTTTCATTCAACTTGATGAATTTAATAAACTCATGCCTAGTTTTTGTTCCCTTTGAATAAATTCAGAGTCAGTCATGCTCCAATAACAGTGACATTCGTAAATTTGGTTACTTTCAGTTCCTAATTAGTGAATGAAAAGATATTGTGTGCAACGCATAATCCTCCTCATTGCACTAACGAACTGCCTTCAACTTTGCAATACATTCATTCCACTTGGGGGTTTTCACGAGTTTCAATTCTCTCAGAGCTAATTACAGATGAATTTCGAAACAAAGTATTGGCGATAGTTCAGCGTTTAATGAGATAAATTCGAAACATTGCAATGTAATGGGGAAAAAATTCCTTCTGATAATAAACAGAGAAAGAAATAATATTTTTGGCTAAATAATTAAGAAGAAGAAATGATAATGAAATATCAAAGAAGAATAAAAATGTTGAAATTATTTTGCTATGCAGTTTTAGATATGAAATTTATACTCATATCAGAAATTGGAGTAGAGTATTAAAGAAATATCCAACTGAAAACGTTTCAAATTTCAAAACTGAATGATAGTTGATTGATTAATGAGAGAAATTTGGCACATTCAAATATAATGAAAAAATAAGCCCTTCTGTTAATAAACAGAGTTAGATAAAGAAATAAAAATAATATTTTTGGTTAGATAAATAAGAAACTAGTATAATTAAGATAATATAACATCAAAAGAGACTGAAAATATCAAAGTTATTTTAGTATGCTATTTCAGATTTGAAATTTATATTGATACCAGCTGATACCCGTGACTTCGTTTACGATAATAAAATATAAGAAAAAAAAGAAAACCTCAATGCATGAATTAGACAAAAAAATTACTTCCCGCTAATAGAAAACATGACCAAATAATTAACTTTTCATCACATTTTATAGCAGACAATACTTCTGATAATTCTATTTTGCATACTTATGTTTTTATATATAAAATGATTTCCAGTTCTTTCATGCGCTTGAAAATTCATATACTTTCTCTAAGATTAATTATCTTGAGTAAACTAACTTCTTTCTTATTCTATTTTACCATATACATTATTGTGTTCACGGATACATATTTATTCTATGCTTACCCCTCAAAGAATAATGTTTAAAGTGATTATGTTAATAATTATTTTTGAGGAAATTTCTAAATTAATCGATCACTTTAGACATGACTTTGAATAGATTAGTGGAATCGAAAAATCAACTGTCGGTAATTAGCCGAGATATTAATTAAGTTACTTGAAAAAAAATATCGTGTAGAGTATCGTTCGAAAGATCTCGTAACACCGAACTCAAAAATATATTTTTTGTAAATTTTAGGTATTATATTTTCAGAGATATCGTTGAAAGTGTACTGAAAAAACATGTCCCTCCCCTCTGCTATTTCTGAATCTACTGAAACTAAAATTAGGAAAAAATTAGGGTGGTAGACGGTTGTTAATTAATAAATAGTAATTAATAAATTTAATGTATGGAACCCTTTGAGCTTGAGTTATACTCACACTTAACCGATTTTTTACAGTGTAAGTATAATTAAGATGCTGGCATAAATTCCATGGCTTACTTTTTGCATATATATATATATATATATATATATATATATATATATATATATATATATATACGTTCCTTTAAAATGTTTTAGCACTTTAAATTATTTCAAATATCTAATGCAATAACCTACATTTTTCAACTTGCAAAGAGTGTCACATAATGTTTTTTATAAGCTTTTTTAAACAAATCGTATTTTAAGAAGAACCCATTTCATGAATATTTGAAAGCGTCAATCCTTCGCTAGAGTAGTTTTATCGCTTAGCATCACAAGTCAGTTACATTACGAATCATTGAGTTAGAACCTTTTCTCTAGATTACTCCCAATACTCTGACATTTTACAGCTTCTCTTCTATTACCGTTATAAGAACTGATGCTTATCAAACCACGTAGCATCAGAATGCATGCAGATTTTTTGAAAATACAGCCATTCAGACTGTATGGAAGCAGATCATTCTCTGCTTGAATTTTCTTTCTTTCTTTTTTTTTTATAATGGACTAGTTTTTTTAACCACTTCGCGACGACGAGTGTCCTTTACAGAATTTTTAACCTTCTATCACCGGTTTTTCAAAAGAAAATTTTCTGTTTATTGTAATCGCGAAATTGCTTTAATTAAATAAGGCAAATTTTTCAATTAAAAATTGTTCATAGGCATAATCAAGGATTCTAAGCGCCAGTGTTCGGTGATATATATCAATGGATACATATCTTGATATACTATATCATGATATATATCTAACATTTATTTTCGAAACAACATGATGTTTGATATTTTCATATATTTCATGTTTGTTTTCAAAATATCATTGTGTATGATATTTTTGATATTTTCATCCAAAATAAGTGTAAATGAACATTTGAACTGTTATTGACTGTGTCGTTCTGTAGATAAAATTTTGGCTGTGGCAGTGACTTAAAAAAAAAAAAAAAAATCTTTTCTAAGCTTTACGTTTGAAGCTGAATTGTAGGTAGCTTTCATTACAAAAAAGCTATCTATTGCTGCCATTCGGAGCAAAGCAATTCCAGAAAATATTGGTATATTTTCACCGATTATGACCCTCAGACCCCAAAATCACCCTCCGTTCAAATGTTGATATATATATATATATATATATATATATATATATATATATATATATATATATATATATATATATATATATATATATATATATATATATAATTATAATATCTATGAATTTCAAAAAACATATCAAGTTCTAATCAACTTAAATCTCCAAAGAGATAATTAATGATATTGTGTATACAGAATATATATATATATATATATATATATATATATATATGTCATTTATCATACTGTAACTCTCTTATTTATGAACCGACTTGGATGTGACTGAGTATGTGTGTATAGGACATACCAAGGTCTCGACCGAGTTCGTTGGCCAGCTTCATCCGCCATCTTGTTTCAAAATGGTGGCCAGTTAAAAAAATTATTGTTTTTAATTCAAAAAAATGTACAAAAAAATTATAAATTGAAAAAAAAAATTGTTTCCGTTAAGTGTTAGATCGGGATAAAAGGATTCCGGAACATTTGTTTGTTTTGACTTTATCTTAAAAATGGCTGAGATATGGCAGTTTGAATTTCTATTTTGGCTGACATTTTGGAACAATCTAATTTTTGTTATGCTGTAACTCTCGTATTTATGAACCGATATGAATGTGACTGATCATGTGTACAGGACATACCAAGGTCTCTTCCGAGTTCGTTGGCCAGCTTCACGCGCCATCTTGTTTCAAAACGGTGGCCAGTTTAATTCTTTTAATTTTTAAAAAAACTCCAAAAGATGTATAAATAGTTATAAATTGAAAAAGTTGTTTCCATTAAGTGTTAGATCGTGATACAAAGATTCCGGAGCATTTTTTGTTTTGGCTTTATCTTACAAAATGGCTGAGATATACCTGTTTTGAAATTCTAGGTTGTCTGATATTTTGAAAAAATCTGATTTTTGTCGTACTGTAATTCTCATGCTGAAATTCGCATTCAAATTCAGTATTAACGAAAACCTGGATTGAATTTTCTATAATCGGGTTCCAAGCATTTTAGCTTCGGGTGTTTGAGTAAAGTGAGTTGAATTTTTAAAAACACGGAATATAGAAGCTACCTTTTCTCTCGGTACAGGCCGGAAGGACTTTTTAAATGTAGAATCAATAATTATGGAGGGCAATATTTACTTAGAACAGCCATTGAAAAATAAACTGTCTAATTTAGATAATAAGTTATTTATTGCTTCATATTAGAATATTTTCTGGTTTTGATTTAGCTCAATTTAAATTGCACAACAGGTACACTGCAAAAAATAATTGTTGATTTTACAGTAGGAAACTGGCACCCCAACTGCCAGTATTATACCGTAAAATTAACAGTATTAAACAGTAAAATAAGCAGTAATACGCTGCCGTGCAAGCAGTAATACGCATACCGCGCTGCGCGGTATGCGTATTACTGCTTGCACGGCAGCGTATTACTGCTTATTTTACTGTTTAATACTGTTAATTTTACGGTATAATACTGGCAGCTGGGGTGCCAGTTTTATACTGTAAAATCAACAATTATTTTTTGCAGTGTAGGGAATGAAAAAGCAGGCAAACTTACATTTATGGTCAAATTTTTCAATAAACACAAATCGTTTTATTTTTAAAATTTTGTTGCATAAACCATAAAATTTTCTTGATACTTAGATATTCAATCATATATACTAGTTTTGTGATTGTGAAACGCAAATTGTGTCTGTTTTCAATTAGTTGATCTTCAATTTTGTTATGTCAGTAAAAAAAGGAAAAAGAAAAAAACATTTTGAATATCGTTTTATTAAGTTTTCATGTTAAGTGCAATATGTTTTTGTTTCTAATTTATATTAAGTCTAAAAATATTTATAATCATCTTTAAGTTGACCATTTTGAAAATATCGGATATGTATAAAAAATATCGAAAACATATCAAAATATCGGATATTTTTGATAGTTTAGAAAATATCATGATATTTACAAACCCTGCTGAGCGCTGTATGCGCCGTATAAAGTAAAAACTGCTATTCCCTTTCTCCCAAGAAATATCTAAATGAGCAAAATGAACAAAAGATGAGTTCATAACGTTCATTTTTACGTTCTCTGTTAAACAGTTCACAGGAGATCTAAAATATATTTTTGATTCAATACTTAATTTTAAAATCTTCTGCATTGTAAATGCAATAAATTCTGCTAAAACGGAATCTATGCAGTAGATTGAAAAAAAAATCTGTCTAAATCGGTACAAATGTGTGAAGTTTTTTCACCGGGATCATGAATTTTTTTATTTTTTTTTTAGAAATCCCTTCGCGACACACCGCTGAAACGTTGTGAGTAAATAATAAAAAAATGTCTGTTTAAAAAAAAAATGGTGTTCAAATTCAGAGATTTTGCGAAGAATATACGGCACCGCTTGTTGCGAAGATGGTTACGGGTAGTGTGATAATATAGCTAGGAAAGTTTTAGCAAGTTTATCAGTGTTCTAATATACTGGTGCATATTTTATTAATTATATTTTCTATGGATATTTTCTGGTAAGTACTTTATTTATTTATTTATTTTTTGAAATTTTAAAATATTTAAAATATTACTTAGATAATGTTAGATAATATTTAGACTACAATATTATCTAAATAAATTTAGATAATAATCTAATATATCTAAATATGTAAAATCTATATTGAATATATTAGATATATATCTATTAGATATATATAATATTAGATATATCTTATTATATAATATATCTAATTCTAATAAATTTAGATAATATTAAATCATTTTAAATAATTATATTATTTTCAAATATGTATTATAATGATTATAATTTATTATAATGATTTTTTAAAATTGATTATATAAGTTTATAATGAATAAAGCTTAAAAAACTCTTAATTCAGCTTATCATCGATAAACATGTTTTTTGAATATTTCCAAAATTCGTCGAATGTACACTAGAATAATTTTACAGCATACCAATATCAGTAACACTACGAACCATTGACTTAAAACCATTTCTCCAGATTACTCCCGATACTCTGTGCCATTTACTGCTTCTCTTGCATTACCGTTACAGAACTAATGCTTAGCGAACCATGCAGCATCGGAAATGATATTAAAGGATGCAGCTCTTTATAGCAAAGGCTGCTATTCATGCTGTACATAAACAAGGCTATTCTCCGCTTTTGGATTTAATTTATTTTAATGGACAATCTCGCTTTAAGGCAAGAACTGTTATTCTCCGTCCTTCACGAATTAAGTAAATGAGCAAAACAAATGAATGACGAGTTCTTCCCATTCAAGAACCCATTCTTAGTCACCCTGCGAAGATGAAGACCATAAAACTGGATAGATGCACTGAGATATTGATTGCGGGGTACCTCATTAAGCTATAATGCTATTAGAAGTAGCTGAAAACCAAAAGATAACATTTACATATAAATTGACTTTCTCTACTGGCTGCTCCAGTTTATTATTTCTGCAAGAAATCGATTTATTTCTACTTAGTTTAATTGCTAAAAAACATAAAATAAAAACTTTATAAACAGTAAATTAAGTGTTATTAGATCAAAATATGAAACCATTAAAATGGATCACAATTTGTGTAATTACTAAAATAGGTGTGAAAATAAAAAGGTTCTAAAACATTAAAACCGTGTTAAAATGTTAAAAACATGGTTGATAATGGCCAGGTTCTGGTCGAAAGCGCTCGGGACTCCGATGAATGTTTTTAACATCTTAACATGGTTTTAGAACCTTTTTATTTTTACACAAAATTGATACACAAAGGTGAATTTTGTTCAAATTTTAGAATATTTTTCTATATATTTAATTATTAGATTGTTGACATGTTTCGGCTCCATTGGAGCCATTATTAAAACAAGTAAGACTATTCTACCGTTGCAAGGTCTTTGAAGTTATTGTTTGAAACGTCATCATTTAATTTTTCACATACTTTTTCAATCTACGCGCGTCATATTTTATTTTATAGAAAATAGGAGCATATAGCTGATATTAAGTATAATAGAAAAACCACAGCCTTGGCAAGATTATATCAAGAAGAAATCATCGAAATAAATTTCAATGAAAGTAAAAGAATTTTTCCCTTCAGTCTATAATATTCATCGATTATAACAGAAACCATAGAGATTGTAACACGTAAAAATACACTATGTAACGATACACAATTCTTTAACTTAAGAAAATTGTGGCTCAAGTTACTCCATGGTTACAAATATGGAAATAAACATCCAAGTAAAAATAAAAAGTAACGTGCGTAAATTGAAAAAGTATGTGAAAAATTTAATGATGACGTTTTAAATAATAACTTCAAAGACCCTGTAATTGTAAAATAGTCTTATTTGTTTTGATAATGGCTCCGATGAAACCGAAACATGTCAACAGTGTCAAAACTTATTTTACTGTTTATAAAAATTTCATTTTACGCTTTTTATCATTTAAAAGACATATATTATTACAAGATGTTACGATTTACTTGTATTTAAATTTATCCTCAAATTCAAGCAAACAAACGATCTACCAAAATATTAAACTAAAAATATAATATAAGACAGAAAATCTATTCTTTTTCTAAAATGGATATATCACCAAAACTCTTTGCATAATATTGGGTTAAAAATGGCTTATGAACACATGAAAGATGGCTAATAAAACAGACACTGGTGTTTTCATTGGGTTTTCATAAATATAGTATGTTTTATTACAGAAGTTTCTGCAATTAAGAAGATTAGCGTGATAATATGTATTTTGTTTTAAAGGTCAAAATGCATCAGATCCTTTGTCATTTTTAATAGATAAAACTGATCTTTTATAATTCTTCTTTACGTTATCTGCAATAAGTTTACTACATGATTTTTAAAAATGCAAATTTGTAAAAAAATATTTTTCCTTTAATTTTTTATGAGAAATACTTTTAAATAAATATTTAAAAAATATTTTATGTGCTATAACTGTTATATGAAGTAATATTCCTAAGGCAGATCTAATTATCGTTTTTAACTAAATAGGTGCTGTTTAATATATTTTCCTGTCAAACTTATTGGAAGTAGTTAACAAAGGTTATATTATAGTTCAATACATTTAGAAGCCTATAGGCATACACAATACGGGCAATTTCAAAAGCAGAGAGTGCTTGTTCCTAATACAAAATATTTTTAATAGCTTGTTTCCTAACACAAAATATTTTATGCATGAGAAATGAGAATAACCAAAAGATTATTTGGTAAATTCCAAAATCTTTAAAGTTCTAGGATCATGTTATAAATTCCTAGTTTAAAACATTATAAATTATTATAAGAAGGATATAAATAAGCAAATTTGCAAAATGTCGAAGCATATATACATGTAGAATATTCACAGTAAACCAGGCATACATACAAAAGTGTATCAAATGTCGAAGCAAAGAAATCATGATGTTAGAATACGTCTCACACTCTTTTATGCATGATAGACTCTTTAAAAATCTGTTTAATTCACGAGGTATAATATAAATAAGCTTCTGCTTATTATAAGCTTTATCTTATGATAAGCTTTTTTTAAAACTTCTTCATCTATAGTATTTTAGATAGTTTAAGGAATTCCGGATAACTTTTTATAGTTTTAATTGTATTTAAAAAAATACTCAAATTGACCATACAGGTGTGTTTATAATTCATTAGACAAACTCTAAGGGGTATTTGAGTACACTACACAAACAATTGTTTGCGCAGAAAACCAAAGTCAAAATCCATTTATTTAGTCAAACATTGCCTCATTGTAATCCGAACCCGGATTTTCGATCACAATTTTAACAATAAAAAAGATATTTAAATGATAGTTACAGACGAATTACCATTTTTTAAAAATGAAATGTAATGATATAACAAAAGTTGGTGGAAGTAGCCATCATTCACATCCAGAAAGAGCGGTACTTGATGCTCCCTATTTCCGAATGTAATTAGGCATTACATATAGTCTGTGACCAAAAAACAGAATTGTAGAGTTTACAGTGACCGTATTTTAGCCTGACTACCAATTTTCAATAATACCTTTAGACTCTGTAATATGTAACTATTTTTAAATTCATTTTAGCAGTATATATTTTTAAACAGTAAAATTACAAAAGTCTTCTTCTTTCTTTTTTTTCCCATAGACTTTTCAAGAAGGGAAGTACGTTTAATCAACAAGTGTTATGCATATACAGCAGAAATATTTTATCAATTTATGCACAAAATATTTTTTACCGCAATAAAAACTTGGACTTAGGCTGTCAAATTTAATATTTAAAACACACATAGAACTCCTGAAGATGGCTTTGCAGACAAGGTCCGAAACGTTGGGTACATTTTAAATATGTTTTAAAATTTTAGTTTTGATTTTATACATTTGTACGCGGATGAGTATCTATCGATGTGTGTTTTAAATAATTTTTATCCATACAAAATAACTTTTTATTAGATACAGAATAAAATTTTAAGCATAGAAATTAACTTACATCGAGATTTACGAGAAGTATAATCTAGAAGTAGGATCTAGTAAGAGTGGTAAGTTTCTATTTTGAATGCTTGAACTTTATGGATCGTCAAATTATGATGTCTGAATGCATGGTTATTTAAATGCAGTTCTCGCAATCGTTCATTTCCTCACTAAATTTAGCCATTCACTAAAAGAGAGTCAGAAAGTTTTAGCCTATGCCTTTTCATGTAGTCATTTCTCACACGAAAATAGTGCTTAAGGAAATGTAATGACATGGTAAATCATGTCTTTCCGTTGCTGCATGTATGTATGTAGATAAGGATACGCATATGCATGAAAAAATAATGAAAATGACCAATGATCTACTTTTTCATAGCTTTTAACAAAATAGTGCACAATAACATACGAAAAGATATTTAATTATAATAAAGATGTATAAAAAGTAGAAGCTCATAAATATTTGTATACTTTTGTAAAAACAATTATTTAGGCTCTGAAACATGTAATTATTTTCAAATTCATGTTAACAGTATATTTTATTCAACATAAAATACAAAAACCTTTTCGTTTTTTGCATAGAATTTTCAAGAAGGGAAATATATTTAATCAACAGGTGATATGATATACATCATAAATATTTTATCAATTTGTGTACAAAATAATTTTAGCGATACAAAATAACTTTTTAAAGATACTGAATAACATTTTATACATACATTTATACAAAATAACTTGCATCCAGATTTATGATAAGCATAATCTAGAAGTGTGATCTAGAGTGGTTAGTTTCTATTTTCAATGCTCGAACACTATCGATCGTCAGATTATGATGTCTGAATGGATGGTTATTTGAATGCAGTTCTCGCAAATCGTTATATTCCCATTTCCACACTAAATTTAGCCATTCACCAAAAGAGATTAGTCAGAAAGTTTTAGCCTGCCTTTTCATGTAGTCATTTCTCACATCGAAAATAGTGCTTAAGGAAATGTAATGACATGGTAAATCATGTCTTTCAGTTGCTGCATTTATGTATGTAGATAAGGATACGTATATGCATGAAATAAAAATGAAAATGGCCAATGATCTACTCTTTTTTATAGCTTTAAACAAAATAGTGCATAATAATATACGAAAAGATATTTATTTATAATAAAGATGCAGAAAAAGTAGAAACCCATCAATATTTATATATTTTTGAAAAAAAAAAAAGAAAAAAAAGTAATATGTCAGTCGTCTTGTAAAATACAATGATAAAATTGGGATTTATACATCTTTGGAAATACGAATGCGGCATTACAAACGAATATGTACACACTATTAGTGAATTATGACATATATATTGACATATTTCCTATAAAATGACTTGATTTCACAACATTGTTATTGTGGCGTAAATACTCCCTTTTTAGTGCATATGCAACAATATTAATACTAAGTTACATATAAAATTTAGTATAGTAAAAAAAAAAAAAAAAAAAAAAAAAAAAAAAAACTTTCAAAATGAAACCGATAACTATCATATATAGACAAAGTATTTTTTTTTTTTTTTAATGAATAACTCTAAATAGGATTTCTAATTTAATAAAATTCGAAATAATTAATTTAAAAATTAACTTTACATTTAGAAGGATCCGCATAGATTAACGGTAATATTTTTACGGAAAACTAATTTTAATAATGCACACGAAGTATTTGTTTACGATAAATATATTGCTTTTAGTTAATTACTGTTTTGTTCTGTTTTTTAAATGTTCACAGAAATTTAAACTTAAAATTTAAATAACCATTGAACAAAAAATAGTCCTGTCATTTCACTTTACATAAAGAAATATCGAGACATTTTTCAAAGCGTCTGGAGGAATTCCTTCTTGAAGCTTTTGACACAATACATTTTTTGTTTATTATTATTTTAAGAGGAGTTCGATTATTTATTTTTAAACTGAAACTATTTTTTTCTGTAAGTCAATGCATTATATATTTTTGTGAAGCTATGGTTTATAGAAGATTTATTTAGGTTTTTTAAACACCTTTTCTATTTCAAAAATGGCAACTAAAGCGTAAATAAAATAACCTTTTTTTTCGTAGAATGTATGAAATAATGTCATATAATCATCAATTAATTAAATAAACTACTTTGATCATTTTTTCACAACCTGAACCCATTAACAAAGTCAACATTAGAAAATACGTGCTAACACAAAGGGGAATTAGCTTAATAACCTCTAAATTAAAAAAAAAAAATCTTTAACATTTTCAATTCATACACAAGCAAATTATAATTACAAATTGAGCCAATAGTGTTTTTATTATATTTTGATACTATCCCCTTAATTACAAAACAAAATTAGAAAAAGTACCTATTACAATTAAGATTTATTTTGTACAAGCGGTCTGTTTGATGAATCTAAAGTGCATACTTATCAAATGCATACTTTGAGCAAAAAGAGTTTTTGTAACTTGTTGTCTGTAAAGAAAAAAGTAGTTTGAAGTTTTTAATGAATTGCCGAGCTTCTAACAGAATTACCAAAAAGATAGATAGAATTAGAATTACATTAAAATAAAACACTTAAAAAATAATTTATATTTCTGTGATAAACATATGATAACTCACTCAAAAGATAATGATAAATTAAAGTTTTTATTATTTATTTAACGTTAACAATAATTCCAACTTAAAATCTGAATCTACATCAGAAAAAAATACTCTTTAAATTTCATTTCTTTGGGAGCAAATTAAAATATTTAAATTGATTTTAAAGAATCGTCTTTATCAAGCCTCCGGCATATTTCTTTTTATGAAACAATAATCACAATAGAAGTTCATTTATAAAGATAAATTATTATTATTACTGTTATTGTTATTTATAATCTATTCATTGGAAAAATTCTTTCTGTTGAATTTGTGGTTTAGGTTTTTATTTGACTTTTTTCAAGAAATTTATTTCTTACAAAAATGGAAACTAAAGTTTAAATGAAATTAATATTTTGGGCTCATTTTCAATTAAAATATAGCTTTGAATTGAAATTTAGATGAAATACAGGGTCATGAAAAATCGAAGAGTGTGGAAAATAGGATTACAAATATCTCGGCAACTCATTATCCGATCGACTTCATTATTTAAGCAAAATTTATATTTTTTATTGTCTTTTGTATTCACTCCTTCAAATAAACAATTTCGAAAATTTGTATATACCTTTTATCAAAACGAATATTTCGAGAGTCCGAAAAAAATAGTTCCGGATAATCGAGGTTACTGAAATTCAATAAACTTTTTTCCATTATTACATACCAAGTACATACCAAATTTCAAGTCTCTATCTCAATTTGTTAGGGAGATAGAGCGTTTACAGACACACAGACAGACGGACGTCAAAATTTTGTTTCTAAAAATATATGTTTTTCGGAATCTCCAATGTCTGAAACGTAAACCCGTCAATTTTTTTTTTCGATTTTCGAAACGATTACAAGACTTACCCTATACTACGTATGATGGGTAAGTAATAATACAATTAATTTCATAAACAAAAATATCCACAAGGTCTTGAAATTTTTAGCTTTTATGCTTTACACACACATACACACAATCAATCGATTTTATAAATAAGGTTTACTTTATGAAGCGGTCTCATTCATCAGTTATCTACAAAAACGATCGAGTGACTGGGCAGTTTGCTGCAAATATTTAACTGCGTAGAAACAACCAAACTTTAAAAGAATAATCATTGTTGAAGATCATATAATGTAGCATTTTATTTTTGTGGCAACACTATTTTGAGAAAAACCTTTCATTTCAATTATGAAAACAATGCCCATTTAATTTTTAATTTACAGCAATTTTTAATCGAAAAACATGTTTTAACGGAATGTGAGTGTACTGTGTCAGAAGCCTGTTCAAAATCCTTGCATATGGTATCTCATTTATCGTTCTGCGTTTCGTATTTTCTTAGAAAAAGGGATGCTGACAATAGAAATAATATATATGATAATTTTTGATTTGAAAGTATATATTGATTTTTCGATTGAAAAATTGACTATACGCAAAATGACCCTTAATAACCAAGCCCAAGGCGATAAATTTAGAGTCAACTAAAAATTAGAGTCAAACCCGACACACTAGAACATGAAATGGCATGAACTTGAAATATTTCTTACTTGAACGTAACCATAAACCTGAAATGAAAGTAAATTATTGCCATATTTTAATGCAATTGTGGAAAAATGTCTAAATTTATGTGTGTGATATTAACTTTTCTTTTTTTATGAAGAAGTTAAATGGGTATACTCAGTCGCATTAAAATATAAAGTTTTTGATCTGAAAGTATATACTGATTTTTCGTTTGAAAAATCGACTATACACAAAATGACCCGTAAAAACCCAAACCCAAGGCGATAAATTTAGAGTCAACTAAAACTTAGAGTCGACCCAACCAGCAGGAAAGAACGACAGTTAATTCGACTGCTATGAAGTATTGTACCACAAACTCAAACTAAAAAAAAAATAAAAATAAAAATAAAAAATAAATAATGAATAATAATCATTTATTTAGAAAAATTAATAGTTAGAATATATAAATGATTTGTCAAACTTCGCTCAAAATAATTTTAAAACTTAAAAAATAAATAAATAAATAAAAATAAAATCATAAAAAAAGTTAAAATAACACTTAGAATCTTTTTTTTTTTTTAATGATAAACCCTCAGAGATGTGTAAACAGGCCGGAAAATGTAAATTAATGTTATATTTTCATATTTTATGCCATGGTTTTATTTGATGCACGTAAGTAAAAATGAAAGCCAAAATTCAGCAAAAAGCCTTTTCAGATTGCGTTGATTCAAAATAATAATAATAATAATAAAACGCATTATCAAGCTTCACTAAAAAATCAGTTTTAAAAAGTAATAGTAAATAAATAAAAGCTTGAGAAATTTTAAATAAGAATTTACATTTTTATATGATTTTTCTTCCAATGAAAAAAAAAATGAATAAATAAATGCAATTATTTCCATTTAATACCACAAAAACTCCACCAGAAGATTTAAATCAACATCGAACAAATAGAACTTTTGTTATTTGGTTTTGCTTAGAAAAAAATTGAGACTTTTTAAATGCCTCAAGAGGACGTACTTCATGAAACCCTGTGACAAATTGCATTTTCTTTTTAAATAATTTTAAGTATGACTGAATAATTTATTTGATTATTTTTTTTTTACAATCCATTCATTTCAAAAGCTGTTTCTAGGGAATCGGTGGTTTCGATTTTACTTAGCTTATTCGGGAATCATTTTCTTCCAAGAAAATGGTATATGGAGGATAAATGAAATATTTTACTTAAAAAGGGCAAACCAGTATGAAAAAAAAAATAGCAATTTATAGAAGAATAAATAATTTCATATATCTGAATTATTTCAAATAAACAAACTGTTTAAGATCACCGTTACTTCGGGGAAAAGGCCCTAGGAATCCTAGGTACTTTTACTTCAGTTACCGACCTGAACGGTTGTAGGCCTGATTACGGAAGCTGCCACCAGAAAAAAGTAGGTTATTTAAATATGTACGATTGTTAAAATACATTTTCTAAATCATTGAAAATACATGCTTAAACTTTTGGATTCATATATATACAGCATGCCCACTAAAGTCCCTTGCCACCGTTTTAACTTCGGAATGGCTGCTGCTATATTCATAAAAGGGGTGTCTAGTAGAGTAACCATGCGCTACTGAATGAAACCACCTGCGGCGCCACCAACAACATATTTAATGCTAATTATATTATTCTAGTTTTAACATCAGGAATCATTTTAAGCAATGATTCTTACATGTTGAAACGAAATGAAAATCCAGCTTTTGTCGTTTTGTGAAACATTGAGACAATTTTGAAAGTCTAATAATAACCCGGACCGAATTGATCATATTGACCGTAACATATATACATAAAAGTTTTCTAATATTAAAAAAATTCAACATAAAAATATTTTAAATATTTTAAATACTTTTCCCATTTAATTTATTATTTATTGTCTTAAAATACTTTTACTTCCAATTCCCTTCTTTGGCTCTGCGCGCATAATTTTTTTCCCAGTCTCAATTTATTCGATTTCAGAAAAATTCTATTTTGATCATAAGCCTATGTTATTTTCCTTTGAACGTTTTTCGCTCGCTTTTGAAGACCAAATTACAGCAAAATGATGCCTCCACTGGTTGTTTTCCGAGCTGGCTTCGCCATTGGTTCCGGACTTTTGTCGCACTGCGCATTTTGTAACCTGGCGCTTTATCAATAAAAGCTCGCTGCACTAGGTCCGGAAGCACTTTTTCCGTCTTACTCTCTCTCTAAAGGACTAGCGTCATCAGGGTTTTCTGAATTATTTCCTACAGTAGTGAAATGATCTTGTTTTGTTTATTTTTATTTAATGTGCTGACGTTAAAGTATGGAGAGACGTTATTTTAAAATTCCTGTAAAATTCTTAACGATTACTGAAATTTCTTTCCATTGATGCTGGACTTGGTTCGCTTTAAATAAAGATGTCATTAAGACGAATTCACTTTTTTTTTTCCTGAAATCTCCTGTGTGTTACTACCTATGTCATAAATTACCCAGAACCGCTTCTCGACTGCTGTTTTGACTTAATGTATGGAGCGGAGAGATTCACATCTATCGATCCTAAAATTTCGGTTACCATGCACAGCAATGTGCACATCAATCTGAACAGTGGCAGTTGGGAAAATTAACAGTGTTAACAGTTACATTAAAATTAATATTATTTTGTTACTCTTTCATGCATAAATTCAATTACTTAGCTAAAACTGTTTAACTGAGAATTCATTGTATCCTAAAAAAGGATATTTTGATTTGAGAAAAACTGATTAATGCACTATAACAACTACTCGGAAATGTTTCTGAAAATCAGTGGCAGCAAAAGAAACTTTGTTTTTATAAATGCGTCTTTAAATCTCGAAAACATATTTGTATCTGAGGTTTCTAAAGATGAAAATAGCTTTTCGGAATCGTGGGTAACTCGGAAGAGATAATTATGTAAAAGATCCGCTTGGGGAACATAAAAACTATGTTAAACTAGTCGTTGGGGGCCACCGTAATACTTACCCATCATGGATATGCATAATGTAAAATATTAAAATAAAAATGTGTAAACTACTTATAAAATGCATTGCAATTCAAATAAAATCGTGGCTGGAAGACGTCATAAACTTTAAAGGCTCGATTACTGAATTGCTTGAAAGAGGTTTTTCCTTATAACTCCAAAAATAATAATCCTATTAACTAGCGGTTTATTGCATCTGATTATGCGTGAAATTTCCAATTAAAATATATCTTTGAAGTGAAATTTGGATGAAATACATTGTCATGAAAAATCGAAGAGTGTGGTAAATAGGATTCCAAATATCTCGGCAACTCATTATCCGATCGACTTCATGCTTTATGCAAAATTTGTTTTTTTATTGTCTTTTATGTTCGATTCTTAAAATAAACAATTTCGAAAATTTTTATATACCTTTTATCAGAACGAATATTTCGAGAGTCCGAAAAAAATTGTTCCGGTTAATCGAGGTTATTGAAATGAAATAGGCTTCTTCCCATTATTACATACTAAGTACATACCAAATTGCAAGTCTCTATCTCAATTTTTTCGGGAGATAGAGCGTTTACAGACACACAGACCACAGACACACAGACACACAGACGGACGGCAAAATTTTTTTTCTAAAAATATGTTTTTCGGAATCTCCAGTGTCTGAAACGTGTAAATCCGTCAAAAAATTTTTTTTCGATTTTCAAAACAATTACAAGACTTACCCTATACTACGTATGATGGGTAAGTAAAATTGTGACACTAAATGATCTGCGATCGCTAACCATTGTTAGTCTAGCAATCATTTTTAATTTTTCAGAAGGTTCAATAATTCAGACATGCTCATTAACTTAAGACCTTGATTTTTGGGAAGCTTATCATATATGGAAGAACTCAGGCAACTTAGTTAATGATATGTCCAGCACACCAAATTTTTCAAATGTCTGGCTAGCTTTCATTAAATTCATTCTCTTCGTTTCCCCCTCCCCCTTTTATCTCCTCCGTACTTACACTCGTCCAGTCTGGGAGGGCGCTGTTGTTTTCAAACAACTCTCCGCCATTCAATCTTGAGCGCGTGCGGAGACTCAAGCATATTTACATTGCTTAAACTTTTGAATCAATTTTAAATCTTTTAAATTTGGCACTGATGATGGAGCTTTAGGGGCTTCGAAACAAGTGTTTGCATTTTATATGGTTTTATTTGTGCTATTTTACGTTGATCATTTATTTTTAATATAACGGCACAAATTTCAATCAACCTATTTTAAAGATAATCGTATATTTGAGTTCGCAGTTATATTATATTTTCGTTCATTCTTTTTTTTACAGTGTTCCCAAGTTTATCTGAGCAATTAAATGATTAAATATAATTAACAATGAAAGAAATTTGCATTTGTAAAGAAAAAACGCCACGAAATAACAAGAAAAAAAAAGCAATTTCTGAAAAAGAAACAGCATTATTATTTAAAAATTTATAAAATAAATTAAAAGATAAATGGATAATAAATCTGCGAAAGAGATATAATCATCATTCTTCAGGTTTAAATTTTCCGCTTGGTCAAGCACGTAAAAACTTGGGCATTTAATGTACCACAATCACAAATTGCATTGTTTCCGTTTCGCTTCAAGCGTGAAATGGATACATTTTAGAAGTGATAAACTGAAATGAGTTCATATTTCTTTAACAGAATATCCATTGGTAAGAGATTATAATTTCTTTACAGAGAAGGTTTGAATTAGTAATCGATCGTCTTTTATCACAACAGGAAATGTACATTTTCTGAATAAAAACTACCTCTAAATCTTAAAATATAACCAGTTTTAATTAGCATAATAAGAAAAGCAATAACTTAGTTGTATTTTGATAATGTTATTCTTAATTGCATTTCAAATCTTAAAAGCTATCATAGGCAAAATACAATTTTTTTCTTATTTTGAAAAGAAAAGAGCTTTTTACATCACTAATGAATTTATCAAACTTCATACACGAAGGAAGCTAAACAAATTACATTGTTTCCGCATTGATTCAAGCGTGAAATAGATACATTTTAAAAGTGATAAATTAAAAAGTGTTCTATATCTTGCATTGGTAAGAGATTATCTGTTTTATAAGGAAGGATTGAATTAGTTATGGGTAGTCTATTATCAAAACAGGAAATATACAATTTATGAATAAAAATTACTTTCAAATCGTAAAAATTCAATCGATTTTAAACAGCATAGTAAGAAAAGCAATAATTAGCTTCTATTTTGATAATGTGTTTCTTAACAGTATTTCAAATTTTAAAAATTAACGTGAACTAAGTACAGATTTCTTTTAACGGATTTTTATTGCTTCTTTCAATCAGTAATAAAATTATGCAATTTAGAAAGGTATATAAAATAAGTCAATCATGAAAACGATTTTATTTTTAAAGATTTTAAATGATACATTAATATCAGTTCACTTTCTTTTACGAAATACTCTTTACTGAAGAATTAGTTGTTGTTGTTTTGTTTTGGAAGAAAATTTTGAAGTAGCTATTGTTTGTCATTTAACAAAATAGGAAACATCAATTTATGAATAAAAAGTTGAATAATTTAAAATTCAGTAACTTTAAAATTCAGTAAATTTTAATCAGCTAAATAAGAAAATAATAATTAGTTTGTATTTCGATAGAGGAATTGTTAACTGAATTTCAAATTTTAAAAGTAAGCAAAAACAAATTATAGATTTTTAAAAATAATTAGTAAAAGCTAATCAGTAATGAAATGTTCACATTTCTTTTACAAAATATCCATTGCTAAAGATTTTTTTTCTTTTTTTACATGGACAGTTTGACATTGAGATAGCTATTGACTGTCCTTTATCAATAAAGGAAATATACAATTTATCAATACAAATATTTTAAACTTTAAAATTATGTAAATTATAATCAGCATAATACGAAAACAATAATCAGCTTGTATTCTGATAATGTGACTGTTAATGAATTTAAAATTTTAAAAGCAATCGAAAACAAATTACATTTTTTTTTAAATAATCAATGGAAGCTTATTTAAATCAGTAATGAAGTTATCTACAGAATTGTCTTTTATTTAACCAGGAAATATGCAATTTATGAATAAAAATGACTTTCAAGTCATTAAAATTAATCAATTTTAATTAGAACATAGGAAAAGCAAAAATTAGCTTATATTTCGATAGTATAATTCTCAATTGTCATTCAGATCTTAAAAGTTATCATAAACAACAAAGAGATTATTATTTTTTTTTTAAGTTATAACTTTTTTTAAATCAGTTATGATGTTTTTTGCAAGTGCGTTTAAATCTCCGGGAATCTTGTTTTCATGGTTATTATGATATGATAGTTAGGTATCTGTGGTTGTTTAGCTGCTATATATATGTACTGAGGTAGGTGTTAGATTCAGCTGAATTATTTGCATCTCGCTCTTCGTAATAAATCACACAGAAGTTTCACCGCTTCTCGCTTTTGATGAGTAGTCAGCGAAGTTTTCCTGCGCACTGTTTTGATTAGATTCTTCGGCTGAGAGCTCGCCAGAGTTGTAAGGTGTTATATTCAATATTTCAAATAAAGGAATATTAGAATCCACGGGAATTCCTTGTTAGTGAGTGATACTGCAGTATTTTAAAGTGACATTTTACAGTGCTAACAACAGTGTTTCTAATAACTTTTTATAGTGGTCTGAAGTGAACTCTTCTTGGGTTCAGGCGATCAATTTTGTTTTAAACTACCTTTTGAATTTAGCAAGTTTCTTGGAGAAAGCATTCTCCCTCTCAGTCTTTTAGTGTTTAAGCTTAATTTTAATCTTTTTTAATCTAAGACTGCCCACTTAATTGTCATCTACACTTATCTATTGTTTTAAATAAATTGTTGTTTTTAGTTAAATCTCGTGTCATGGCTACTTTTCTTGCTGACGGGACCACAAGGGTTCGTCACAATGGTACTTATTCATATTTTCAAAGTTCGTATAAAATAAATGTGGTTATGGCCATTAAGGTTGTTCTCAAATTCCCTGCTCAACAACGCGAAAATTTCTGGTACATTTACTGACTTATTTTTAAACGCAAAAACATAAAATTGGCAGGGCTGACTATGGAAGTGATTTGGAATCAAATGGCGTTTTCCATTTTTTGATATCTGAATTACTTATCCAGTTATACTTACTTATCCAGTTTTTGTCACGTGACGACTTTCGCGCTGCCGACTTCGGCACGCGCGACTTTCGAAACGCTGCCGCATCGAGAATTCTGTTCAAAACGCCCACTTTGACAGTATTTTCTGAAAGATCTACTGCCTTTACCAGAGAATAGAAAATGCCACTCAATTACACAGTTTCTGAACAAGAACACCTGCCAATTTTATGCGTTTCCGAACAAAAATAAATTTAGAAATGTGTCAGAAAGTAGACCTTTTGAATTTGTGAATAGGCTTAAGAAAAATTCACCAAAAGGAATGTGAAAAAGCATAAACAAGGAACTTTCGTGAAAACAGCTTTATTCCATGACTTTTAGAATTGGATTTATAGCTATCATTCTGAGATGAAGGAATTTTTTTTCACGTACATATTTTTTTGTAATACATAATTACATGCATGTATGGTATTTGTAAATACACATGTGCTTCAAAATTTGATTTTACACCTCTCCATCTTCTTATATTATTTTGAATTTATATATCATAGTTAAATCAAAATTTTCACTTGAAAAAAATTTTTTTTTGAGGCTTAATGTCTGTTTCAGAATACCTCTATCATTTTCACCATCATGATCACCATAATGTTGTTTTGAAGAAAAAATCATTTTTTCTGATTAGGGATTCTCGAGAAAACTTTCAATTCAGAAGACTAATGGTGATAGAACGATTTTTCGAGCCATTAGCCATCAACACAAAGACTAACGGGAAAATGAGTCTTCAGATAATGGCGTTTTACCATTTCAGAAATGTATTCAAATATTCGAATTACAGCGAATTTAAATCCGAATTCCGTTTAAATTCACATTTTTAGTTTCATTTTTTTTTTATTTAGTGTCTTTTAACTATTTATGGTTGCTTGTTTTTCTTTCCATTTTCAAGGCAGAATGTGAAACTTACACTGTTTAGGTAGTTTTTAATTTTGGGGAGTTTCGATCGCAGCAGTAAAATTCCAGCGTATAACGTGCACCTATAAGCTGAGACTATATTTTTCTATATTTATATATATTCACTGTATCACGCGTCACCTCTTTTTTAGCAAAGAAACCTTCTTGACATATATAGTATAAAATACAATGAAGAGCATATAATGTGTGTTTTGACAAGAAAGAACATAAAGAAAAAAAACAGCAAATGCGGAGCATAATAAATAAGCCTTTTTGATTCTAATAATTTCAATGGTTTCAGCGAATAGTTCGAATGTATTCTGTTAAATTTGTGTTTTATTTATATTACATTATTTTTATTTTTATTTGTTTATTGACGAAATGCTAAATTTTTTAAGGAATGCAGAATTTTATTATGGAATTAGCTGGAAACAAATTCTGGGCAATTTATAATGTTTTAAGTTCAAACGGATTAATCATTCGCAATCACACTGCAAAAAATAACTGTTGATTTTACAGTATAAAACTGGCGCCCCAGCTGCCAGTATTATACCGTAAAATTAACAGTATTAAATAGTAAAATAAGCAGTAATACGCTGCCGCGCAAGCAGTAATACGCTACCGCGCATGCGCGGTAGCGTAAATGTAAAATCAACAGTTATTTTTTGCAGTGCAGGTTGCATTCGACGGGGATAGATTTGATATATAATGCTTGAAAATTATTTTAAAAAACTATAAAAAATCCGTAAATTGAGATACAGTTTTGAAACAAATTGCATCTGAAAGAACATCTTTTCCCCTATTCGACGATGTAAAAATTGAAGTTATGCGATGTCCCGAAGTTTAAAAAAATGCATTAGAAGCGAAATTAATTGATAAGTTGTTGCCACCGTCCATATGATGTCAGTGTTACTCATGGAAATGTTTTTGCTTTATAATATAGATATAGCGTTTAAGAGAACTCGCAACCCTTCCTTCATTTTGCCAAACAATGACAAAACTATCAAATTTCCCATTTTTTGTCTAAAATCAATTTAGACATCGGTAGGTATATTCTGACGAAGTTTCGTGCAGATACGATAGATTAAAATATGCAAAAAGGCATTCTACTGCTTTCATTTCCCTTTAAAGGATTCAGGAATATAATATTTAAATTCATTTTATCAGTTTGAATTTTTCAATGAATCAGTGTTTTTATAAAATGTCAATTACTTAAAATATAATTTAATATTGACTAGATATTTTGATTGATTTACGGTGTATTTCGTAAATTAAGAATCGGATTTTCAGTAATATAAATAGTTTACTTTTAAAAATAAAAATATTAAGTAAAAAGTCCTTTTTATATATGTCGTTGCATTTTAATTATTTTTTCTTAAGCTAATTAACCGTTTAGAACTCTTCTTTTTATAGTTATAGAGCGCATTCGCAAAATTTACGAAAACAACTGTTGCAAAAAGTTCAAAATTGTTGGAGAATTGTGATTTTAAAATTTTCTGAAATTAAAAACATTATATTCAGGAACATAATCTTAAAATTCATTTTTTCAGTTTGAAATTTTCAATGAATCGGTATTTTCAAAATGCCAATTCCTTAAAATATAATTTAATATTGACTAGATATTTTTATACATAATTTACATAATTTACACATATTTATTATACATAAAATTTTACCATAACAACTGAAATTTTCCTTGATTACATCATTTTTCTGAATAAAAAACATTTAATATTATGTCAAAAAAAGCATTATAAATTTCTGAAGGAAAAAAAAAACTGTTCGAAGCATGAGTCCCCTTTTAACATTATAAACGTTGAGCTAGTAACAGTATAAAATATTGTATAATACCGAAGAATTGTATAATGCATGTTCATATTTTACACATAGTTTTTTTTTCTTTTTGTAATGTTTAACGGAAGTCGATATAATTTTTAATAACAATTTCTATAAGACTTTTTTTTTTTAAGTATCAGTAAACAAACTCTACATAAACTCTTTCGTTAGAAACCGAAAACGATAGATTAATATGTTCTTTTTATCTTTAAACTTTTAGAGACTTCGTATTATTCTTCTTTAGACCTGAAGTTAAAATAACACAACAAATACAATACACATTTTTTTGCTTTTACACAAACAAAATGACACCGTAGATGACAGAAAGAGCCCTTTTTATGAAATAGATACTTTAGGGGACTGGTAATTTAGTTTCACAAATATGGATATAAAATTACTACCCCCCTTAAAATATGAATTTAATTAGCAATAACCTAAACTCATGCAATAACAAATTTAAGGACTTTAAACAAGTGAATGATCTACAAATCCTCAAAATTTTTTATTGCAAAGCGTTTAACTTAAATAATTATGAAAATTTCTTTTGAAGGCATTTTACAAACTGATATGAAGATAACTTTTATGTTAGGAAGAACTAAGCACCAGTGCTGCCATTTATTGGTTTTGCTCCAAAACAAAAACATGTATCTATCTATATAGAATTAAAGTAAAAATGTAAAACATATCAAACAATTTAGTTTTTATGAGAAAAAGAAATAGAAGTTACTTTATTTGTGTTCAGGTTTGAGGAGGTTATATGATATGAAATTGATAATAACGAATGGATTCCAGTTGTTTTCAATTACAACTATGTTTGGAAATCAAATGAATTGTCATATTGCCGACACAGAAATTTAAAAGATCTATCTTTAAATTCTTCTCCATTTTAAGGATGTAGGGACGGTATTGAATTGAATCAACTTACGACAAGTAAATGGTAACAGAGATTAGAAACCTAATACTGCTCTTATCTATCGCAAGACATTTCCAATCTTTACTTTTTATGAGAATGCTATGCATTTTGAAAGATTACGTGATTATTATTCTGATATTTTCAACTTAGACATGTAAAAATAGTGTAGTATCATGTCACGACATGTTAATTTTAACGAAGACAAGAAACTTAATATTTTATCTTTTTCTATTACAGGTCAGCTTTTAAGATATTTGCTTACTTCTTTTCATTTTCGCAACTTTATATAGAGGCAATTTAGTAACATAAAACTATATGATATCCCTATAAGAGAAATTATACCGATGCATTATTACGTAAAATTTGGTGCAACTGCTGGTCCATTTCGTAAAATTTTGAATCGATATTGCGGGAAACAAATTTTATAAATCTGCAATCAGGGTACCTTCAACATCACTGTCATTTTTAAGATCCTTAAAACAGTTTTTTAAAATGACGCTATGTCCCCAATGCTCGTACTAAATGGTAAATTTTTTTAATAAAATGGCAACAGTGATATTACGTTATAAATATTTTCAATACAGTGGTAATGAATATAATACAGTTGAATCTTAAACCAACACTGCTTTGTTTCTTGAGATATATTCTTTTAAACCAACTTAATAAGTCTCCTATATGAAACCACTTTTGAATAACAAATTTGTTCCGTGATTAAAAGTGTACAACTTGTTCTTTTTTTAAACCGATATTGTGAAAAAAAAAAAAAAACAAACAAAAAAAAAAAAAACGCAGGAAACTGGTGAAAATCAGGGTTGGCCTATTTAGAAGAAATTTCTGAACGACACACGCGAAAAACATTTATTTGCCCTCAATCTTTTCAATTTAAAATGTTCAAATATAATGATCCAGGTAGGAGAATGGTTGAATTCTCTAAAAAGTAATGCAGCTAATTACCATTTTAGTATACCGGTACTACTTATCAGACGCTTGAAAAATTGTATTCATAACGGTCTTCACCCAATAATCCCCATTGTAAATGTTTTAAAAGCTTCGATTTTTTTAGTTAGACCGCGATGACTCACAGCTGCTATAGGTGAATAAGAGAGTTCTGAAAGGGTTGAATATGATTTAGAGAACGGCGCAGGCGTCGGCTATGACAAAACATGGTTTCGAGTAACATGCGGAAGTAAAGTAATCATGTTGTACCTGAAATAATTGAAATCTTCATCGAAAAAGTCCCAAAATTTCAATTATCATTTATTATTTTTTAATCACATATAAAAGAACGTCATTAATTTCTGAATATAGCTAATACTATATAATAAGTAATAAGAAAAGTACATTTTTATTTTATTATTTATATTTAATTTTTATAAGTGTCCGGCTATGGAAAAACCTGGTTTCGAGTAACAAAATGATCATGTTGCATCTTAAAAAATTAAATGACCATTGCCACCTTCGTCACAAATGTCCTAAAATTTCAATTATCATTTGTTATATTTTAACCACATACAAAAGAACTTTATTCAATTCTGAATATATTGAATGCTACATAATAAAATACTAAAAAACAGATTTTTATTGTATTATTTTTATTTAATCTTTAAAAGCATCCGGCTATGACAAACATGGTTTCGAAAAACATGCGGAAGTAAAGTGATCATGTTGTACATTAAAAAAATAACATTTTGATTACGGGCTTAGGATAAATGTCTCCCCAGCGACTTTTTTTTATTATTATTCGCATCACTACTTGAAAGATAATGTATGTCATTTCCTTGTACTAGAATATTTTAAAGAGAAATCTATCACACAGGATTTTTTTTTTGTAAATTGTGGTAAGATTGAATACAAAAATAGACACCATTCCTGGCCCATAATGAAAAGATTAAACAAACATTGTCACCTACATCGAAAAAGCCCCAAAGTTTGGAATTATCATTTATTATTTTTTTAACCACCTATAAAAGAATATCATTCATTTTTAGGTGCGTTCGTTATTATATAAATACGTAGCACCTATAGTCGTCGTCTAGTCCGTCCGTCTGTCTGTTTGTCTGTCCGTCTGTCCGCATATAACAGCGCAAAAACTACCCAACCGAATGGTTTGAAATTTAATATATATAATAGGTGCAGAATTTTGTCGAGTCATTTCAAATTTTATGATAATCGAATCAAAACGTAAAAATATATTAATAAAAGTGTTCTTTATTCTATTAAATCTTATCATACGTACTCTATACGATAAAAGCGCAAGTCAAGTGACCGAGGAAAACAAATACGGGCTAATCACATCTTTTTTCATATGCCAAGCGGCCATTTTTATTAAAAATTAATCTTTCGAATAAAATTGCGTAAAAGTTACATTTTTAGAAAGATCGTTCAAAAAAAAAATTGTTTGCTTGAGAGATGAGTTACATTAAAAAATGTATTGATTTTGAGATAACTTCACTGAAAATTAGGTTAACAGCCGAATATCTCAATACATTAAAGTAAATAAACAAAATATTCATTCATCGTGAGTCATAGAAATATTAACCATGGACATAATCATTCGCAAAGCAAGATCTCCATGGAGAATTTACAGCTCTGTCTGGTGTCGAAAAAAAAAACGCATCTGTAAACATGGCATACGTAATAAGAAAAAAAAAAGGCATCCTCATTTCGTTCATAGCAGACGATATAATTAATTTCACTGAAATAATAAGGATGATTTTTTTACATGGTAAAACTAGTTATAGCAAGAAACGAACACACCTCATTTGTCACGTTTAACGTACAATTTCCAACTTGTTAAATATATTAAATACTATGTATATGACAAAACATCGTTTCAAGTAACATGCGGAATTAAGTGATCATGTTGTACCTAAAAAAAATAAACGAACATCGAAAAAGTCCTAAAATTTCAATTATCATTTATTATATTTTAACCACATATAAAAAAAAAAACATTCATTTCAGAATATATTGAATACTAAAGAACGAAACAATAAAAAACGACATTTTTATTGTATTATTTTATTTAATCTTTAAAATCGGAGATTTATATTTTATGTACTGTTAAAAGGAATCTGTATGTAACTACTTTCAATGCATGGACCCAGCGAAGAAAAACCTCTGAATCAGTTGATCTAAACATTATAGAAATTTCTAAAATCCAAAACACAAATTTCAATCCATGAAAAATATAATTTCAATTGAATTTTGAAAAACACACATTAATACATTCGTTTTATGTTACATAATATATAAAAATGCAATTTTTAAGAGCAGAAAGAGCAGAAAGATCACTTAATCCAAGGTATCATAGTAAAATATTACAGTTTCTAATTATAAGAATACGAATTAAGTCCAAAGAAATAGAAAAAAAGCTATTTATTCTAAGCATGGCTTTTTATTTCGAGGTTGTTCTGGCATCGACAAAAATGTTGACTCTACTTAACAGAAAAATAGAGCATGCAGAAATATTGAAGATAGTTCAGTTCTTGAATGAACTAGCACTTTATATTTAAATCTTTTTTTTTTTTTTTTTTTTTTTTTTTTTTTTTTACAAATGTATTCTCCCACCCATTTATTATGAATTTCCTCTGAAATCCTACGATCGTTATCTGTTACAAATTGTGGAAAATATCTTAATAGCGCAGACAGGTGTTGTCACAAATTATGACGCTCACAATGTTGACTAAAACGTAACTGATTCGTCTCACTGTGACTCTCAGGTTGCCGTCATTTTGTGACTCCATTGTGAAACCCCCCCCCCCCCCCCGATTATTTAGTCATTCCAACTAGTCACAAAATAGGACATAGCGACTTCGATACGATTCATATTTCGTTGTGTCATGACGAAAATGACGGCAATGAGGCGCTCTTTGATCTTGGCGTCTTCACATTGTGGTCATATTTGGATCTCTGTGCTATTAAGAGGCTACTTCACTCAGACGAAAATACCCGCTCGCTAATGTTAATCTTATGGAGGAACTTTTTGAAGATATCTCATTCGCATTTCAATATTTTTAAATGATTTTTTTATTTTTTTATTTTTTTGCATTGTATAGCTAAGGTCAATCTCTATGCACGCTCCTTTGTATTTTTTTTATTTTGATTACAAGTTTTTTTTTAATTGAGGATACTTTCACTTTCGGAACCGGTTTCGAAAGTGAAAGTATCCCCAATAAAAAAAACTGCAACAAAAATCGAAAAAGTAGAAAGGAGCGTGCATAGAGATTGATCTCAGCTATACAATGCAAAAAACATATTTAAAAATATTGAAATGCGAATGAGATATCTTCAAAAATTTCCTTCATAGGATTAACATTAGCGAACGGGTATTTTCGTCTGAGTGAAGTAGCCTCTTAAGGGGCTCCTTCAATCCCGCGAAGACACTCGTAAGCTAATGTTAACGCTTTGTTGACCGGCGACTTTTTATGAAACAGGGATGAAAACGCTGGGACAAAAACTGTCAATTATGACCACAAAATTTTATTAGTTATCTTTGTCTTAGAAAATTTCAGAAATTCTGTCAATAAATAAGGTGACAAATACTGTTGAAATTTCCATCGGCCATTTGTGGAGCAACGCTTTCTTCCCTGAGGAAATCTTGATTTTAAAACAGTAGAAGCTCCGCCCTCTTCTGAAAGTGTTTCGTTAAATGGTTTTCTGGGTAGGTTTTTTAAGTTTATGCATCAGCAAATATCATTCGATGTATGGATTCAATATAAAACGTCTTACAATCTAAAAAAAAAATATGAACAACATAATATAGATGCATTTTCTGGAAGGTAAAAGCCACGCCCTTAGTCAATCTTGGAGAAACAAACATTAGTTAACTCGTGACCGACCAAAATGTATTAAACACTTACGGCAGCGTTCTTTTGAAATATCTCGATTGCATTTTTTTTTCATTGTATAACTGAGATTTGATCTCTAAAAAAGTCTTTTATTTTTTACTGTTTAGATTTTGGTTGCAGTTTTTTTTTAATGCGAATATTTTTTATTTTCGAAACCGGTTCTTAAAGTAAAAATATCTTATTTAGAAAAGAAAAAAAACTGTAATGAAAATAAAAAAGTAAAAAAACAGTCTTTGTAGAGATCGACCTTAGCTATCCAACCGAAATATATATATATATATATATATATATATTTAAAAATATCGGAATACAAACGAGATATTTCAAAATAACGCTGTCATAGGCTTAACATTAGCTTGCGAGTGTGTTCGCGTGTTTAAAGTAGCCCCAAGGTAAACTTTATTTAATTTTCACTCTAGGTTTTTAAAACTATTTCTGCCCAACAAGTGGTTATTAATTTTAATTTTTAGACATTTAAAGTAATGTCTAAAGAGTTAAAATTAATAATCACTGTTTTAAATGTTAAACATATTTAACGCATTAAGAATGTATCATACAAAATACAGTGATGCAATATATAATAATGATTATGAAGCCTTTGAAATTAGTGACAATTCCAAAGATATATCGTAATCTTTTGGCTGAAAGATTTTATACTATACAATACATGTTCAGGAAGCTGAAATCGATAATTTAAATTTAATGAAGCTCTTTCAAAACTTTCCGAAAGGAAATTGGAAACATGAAGCCTATAAGCAAACATTTAAAAACAAATACTTGTTTAATAAAAGGATTCTGTTGCTATAGCGATCTGCAATGCATTCAATGCAAGATTACAGAGACAAAAATGCAGTAACTAATTGAATGTTAACTGCAATAGAATTTTATGAAAGAGCTTTGTTATAATATGTTACGTTTTCTAAAGACAAATTTGCATATGCTCATCGAAATATGTAATTGTAGATACCTATATTATGTATTTAAGAACTTTTAGTTCGTAAAATAAATTAAAACACGAATATACGTTTTTATGAGTTTTTCGTGGATAAACTAAAATAACACTATATTTTGAACATTTGTATAATATCTTTATTTGTACATTATGTGGAAGAGAGGATATCCATTAATAAAATACCCATTCTAAATAAATTCAATCCTTAAGAGCAACTTTTCTAAAAAAAAAAAAAAAAAAAAAATTAATACTTTATATCTTAATATTTCTGCATGTTATTTTATCTAAACTTCTAGAAAAGTTCTAAGATAGAATTTGGTAGAAGGGATTTTTAAACAAATGTTATTTTTTAAACAAATAAGACGCATGTAATCATCGACGTATACAAACTTAGTGCAGTTATCTCGTTAACGAAAGATATACCGGGTGCGCCATAAGTTCCTTAAAACTTTAAAAAATAATTAAAAACAAACAAATAATGCTAAAACCATGTGGTTTGCAGGAATGGGATTAGAAGGAGATAGGATTTGTTTTCAATAACTAAAAGAGAAAAAAATGGTTGAAAGATTACCGATAGATGGCGCTGCATGCATAATATGAAGCAGATTTATGCAAATCAGGCTGTCAACAAAAGCCCTCAATGGACACATATTCTTCAATCGATGCCAGCAGTATTCTATCGTGATCAGATCAAGCGCTGTTGGTTAAACCGTTTTACAAGAACGGGGAATCAGCAACTGGCGCATTGTGAAAATTCTGCACGGCAAAATGACTGAAAACGAGAAAACGACCTGTATCATGTGCTGGGATACTGAATCTTGTCAGACGCTTCGTGGAAATGGGTATTTTAGTATAAACTTAATTTACATACATCTGCTTCATATTATGTATGCCAGCGCCATCTATCGGTAATTTTTTTAACCACAACTTTTTTGGTAACTAAAACAATCCGATCTCCATCTAATCCCATTCCTGCAAACAGCAATTTTTTTAGCATCATTTGTTTCTTTTTAATGCATTTTTAATGTTTTAAAGAACTTATGGCGGTATGTTTTGTTTTATGGAGTAAATGTAAACAGAAAAATATGGTTTTTTGAATTTTTATGCACAAATTTGAAAGCACTTGTCATCTGAACGATAACATATTTTTATCGAAACAATAAATTTGAAGAACATGAAACATCCCAAGGAAAAAAAACTAAATTGAACATTGTAGCCAATTTGACAAAAAAAAAAAAAAAAAAAAAAAAAAAAAAAAAGGCTTGAATTTATTGATATTTTTTAATCATTCAATGTCTCGCTTTAATTAAATCTCTATAGAAGTAATATACAATAAAATAAAGACAATAAAGTACACGCCATTCATATTCATAGCAACTCCATCATTTTTTTAAAAAAATTTCGAATAATTGACGAAATATTAAAAGACTCCAATTTATATAATGTTCAACAATTTTTACCTTTCTTGATACTCCTTCATGTAAACCTGATTAAAAGACTCCAATTTATATAATGTTCAACAATTTTTACCTTTCTTGATACTCCTTCATGTAAACCTGAACAAATCTTTCACAACAGAATTCGGCGGAGGTGCAACTTTTTTTACTAAACTTTGTTAAACATACTTTAATTATTCTGAAGTAAACATATGCTCGTCGAAATATATACCTCTGGACATTCATACCATTAACAAAATATATATATTTTTTCAATTCTTACTATTAGCTCACACCTTCTATATATTTATATATCTTGTTCAAATTTTCAATTGTTAATAAAATACTCTTTATTCATCCATTCAAGTTCAAATATACATTTTTTAAAACTTGTACTGGATGACAATTGATGTTAATACAGTTGTTCAAATATTAATTCATTAATTAAATTAAATTAATTAATTTTAGTTTTGTATTTCATTTCTGTTCAAAAGTATAGACTGACTCCATATTTTAGTCCCCTTCGCCCGCGCGCCACCTGATCTTCGTCCATATGAACAGCTCCATTATCTTTTTACGCCTGAAGGTTTCTCTATGATACTTCATTGTGAAGTTCTGTAATTTTTTAAATTCAATGTTTGAAAAACGGCATAATTATTAGATTTGAAATTTATATCAAGCAAAATACAATTTTTTACCTTTCTAACGCAGTTTGTCTCACAATTTTCTGACAAATACTTTTCGAGCTATTAATTTTTGGTATTCTAGCTATTTATTTTTTATTTAATTTTTAATACATTTCAAAAATTTCTCTTATATAAGATATTTAGCAGGATATAAATTTAGGAATAAATACCATCAGTGGCGAAACGTGTAGATCGCTGGAAAAAAAAATTATTTTTGACCTAAATAGAAATTGACTTAAAAAAAAAAAAATTACATTACTTGTTCGAAGTAAGTTTAATTTTGTGAACTTTTGCGCATAAACTTTCAACGTCACATTAGTACATGGATATTAACACTAATAAATTTTTATTAAAACAATATATATAGCCTATTCTCTTTCACCCCCACCACCACACACACAAAAAATAAGCATGGAGGGAACATTTAGCTAAAATAATTTGAACTTATTTAATACTTTATGTCTCTCTTAACCACCCGGAGTCTTGCTTTACACACACCTCTATAAACAAAATAGGTTGAAAGAAAGGATATAAAATTTCTTCTACCATTCTTCATCATTTCAATTTCAATTTTTAGAATAAATGATAGAATTCTTCGAGGCTTTTCAAAGAACGCCAAATAAATTCTTCGAGGGAAGACTCAAAATTTGTGCTCCGTTACTGAGCGACATTTAAAATTTCAATCTAACCCAAAAACTTTTAGAATTTATCTCTGTCTGGGTGATTTTCTTATTTGTAGAAAGAAATTGTTAAAGCATGAAAAAAAAAACAAAAAATGTCTTTCTTTCTTTCTTTCTTTTTCTTTTCTTTCTTTCTTTTTCTTTTTTTTTTAAGCAAGCGAAACAAACTTACTGTCGGCTGAGTTGTCTTATTCTTTTATCACAATTTAACATCACAAATTTTGAATTTTTTTGAATTTAAAAATATGAAGTTTATAATTTTTAAATATAACATTTGTTATGAAGAGGATAAAATATAGTTGTTGAAAATGTTTTACTGCAAATCATTTTCAGTAAAATTGACCCAATTAATTTTGAGAATTATTCAGGTGTATCTATGAAATACCATTTATTAAAAAAGACATACCATATTGGCATGACCAGCAGGAAAATTAGTTACAGAAAAATGAGCATATAGCTGATATTAAGTATAATAGAAAACCACAGCCCTGGCAAGATTATACCAAGAAGAAACCATCCAAATAAATTTCAATGAAAGTAAAAATAATATTTTCTTCCACTCTATACTATCCATCCATAATAAGAGAAACCATAGAGATACTAGCACGCAAAAATACAATATGCAACGATGCAGCGTCTTTTAACTTACTGAAATTATGGCTCGAGTTTCTCCATGGTTACAGATATGAAAATAAACAACCAAGTAAAATTAAAGATAACCTGCGTAATTTTTAAAAAGTACTTGAAAATTAAATGAGAGCATTTTAAATAATAACTTCAAAGACCGTGCAATTATGGAATATTCTCATTTGTTTTTGAAAATGGCTCGGAGTGAGCCGAAACATGTCAAACAACCTAATAAAAGTTATTTTACTGTGTATTTAGTATGTTGTTAATTTACACCTTTTAGCATTTAAAATAAATAAGCATTACCTTTTCTAAAGTCCGCGTATGTAAATGACAAGAAAGTAAAAGATGTATATCTTCTACTTTCTTGTCATTTACATTAGAAATAGAAAATTTAAACGCAAAAATATGAATTTGTGAATTTTAATGAATAAATTGAAATTCAATTGTGATAGTTGCGAACAAATACATTTTTATTATACAATGCACCTTAAACGCATAAGCCATAAAAGTCTATTCCAAACAAAAGATAATAAATTGAACACTAGAGGCAATTTATCGTTTATGTCAAAAAAAAAAGTTTTATTTAATACTCTATATCGCTTTTAACCATTCAATGTCTCGCTTTACCTGAACCTCTAGAGAAGCTAAATACGTCGAAGGAAATGCAATTATGCCATTTACATTAGAAAAAGAAAATTTAAACGCGAAAATATCAATTTGTGACTTTTAATGAATAAATTGAAATTCAATTGTCATAGTTGCGAACAAATACATTTTATTACACAATACACGTTAAAAGCATAAGCCATAAAAGTCTATTCCAGACAAAAGATAATAAATTGAACACTAGAGGCAATTTATCGTTTATGTCAAAAAAAAAAGTTTTATTTAATAGTCTATATCGCTCGCTATGAACCATTCAATGTCTCGCTTTACCTGAATCTCTAGAGAAGCTAAATACGTCGAAGAAAATGCAATTATGCCATTTACATTAGAAAAAGAAAATTTAAACGCGAAAATATCAATTTGTGACTTTTAATGAATAAATTAAAATTCAATTGTCATTAGTTGCGAACAAATACATTTTTATTACACAATACACGTTAAAAGCATAAGCCATAAAAGTCTATTCCAAACAAAATATAATAGATTGAACACTGGAGGCAATTTATCGTTTATGTCAAAAAAAGTTTTATTTAATACTCTATATCGCTCTGAACCATTCATCGTCTCGCTTTACCTGAACCTCTAAAGAAGCTAAACACGTCGAAGGAAAGGCAATTATGTCATTTACATTAGAAAAAGAAAATTTAAACGCAAAAATATGAATTTGTGAATTTTAATGAATAAATTGAAATTCAATTGTCATAGTTGCGAACAAATACATTTTTATTACACAATACACGTTAAAAGCATAAGCCATAAAAGTCTATTCCAGACAAAAGATAATAAATTGAACACTAGAGGCAATTTATCGTTTATGTCAAAAAAAAAAGTTTTATTTAATAGTCTATATCGCTCGCTATGAACCATTCAATGTCTCGCTTTACCTGAATCTCTAGAGAAGCTAAATACGTCGAAGAAAATGCAATTATGCCATTTACATTAGAAAAAGAAAATTTAAACGCGAAAATATCAATTTGTGACTTTTAATGAATAAATTAAAATTCAATTGTCATTAGTTGCGAACAAATACATTTTTATTACACAATACACGTTAAAAGCATAAGCCATAAAAGTCTATTCCAAACAAAATATAATAGATTGAACACTGGAGGCAATTTATCGTTTATGTCAAAAAAAGTTTTATTTAATACTCTATATCGCTCTGAACCATTCATCGTCTCGCTTTACCTGAACCTCTAAAGAAGCTAAACACGTCGAAGGAAAGGCAATTATGTCATTTACATTAGAAAAAGAAAATTTAAACGCAAAAATATGAATTTGTGAATTTTAATGAATAAATTGAAATTCAATTGTCATAGTTGCGAACAAATACATTTTTATTACACAATACACGTTAAAAGCATAAGCCATAAAAGTCTATTCCAGACAAAAGATAATAAATTGAACACTAGAGGCAATTTATCGTTTATGTCAAAAAAAAAGTTTTATTTAATACTCTATAGCGCTCGCTCTGAACCATTCAATGTTTCGCTTTACCTGAATCTCTAGAGAAGCTAAATACGTCGAAGGAAATGCAATTATGCAATTTACATTAGAAAAAGAAAATTTAAACGCGAAAATATCAATTTGTGACTTTTAATGAATAAATTAAAATTCAATTGTCATAGTTGCGAACAAATACATTTTTATTACACAATACACGTTAAAAGCATAAGCCATAAAAGTCTATTCCAAACAAAAGATAATAAATTGAACACTAGAGGCAATTTATCGTTTATGTCAAAAAAAAAAAATTTTATTTAATACTCTATATCCCTCTGAACCATTCAATGTCTCGCTTTACCTGAACCTCTAGAGAAGCTAAATACGTCGAAGGAAAGGCAATAAAAATACACCCCAATCTTCTTCATCTCAATTCTATGTACTACCTTTAAATTTTTTCGAATAAATGATAGAATGCTTTGAGACTTTTCAAAGAATTGTGATCCCCTAGTTAATTCTCCTACCGAAGCCGCACAATTCGTGCTCCCTAACTGAGTGACATTTTGAATTTCAAACCAACCCAGAAGCCTTAGAAGTTAACTCTGTCTAGGCGCATTTTTCATCTAGCTTTCCAAAGAAAGAAATTGTACGAACATTGAAGTGAAAAGAAAAAAAAAAAAGAATTTTTTGAGCATATGAAACGAATTTACTGACGGATGAGTTATTTTATGGTTTCACAACTTCTTTATCTCGACAACTCCTAAAAACACTAAATTATATATACTCTTGCTAAAAAACACTAATTTTTCAAATTTTATAATTTTAGATGCATTATTTATTTACTACTTCTCCGTTAGTTTTAAGCGAGAAATTGTTCGAATATGAAATTGAAAAAAATTGAAATTTTTTGAGCAGATGAAGTGAAATTTTTGATAGTTGATTTTTTCATGGTTTCTTTTCTTTTCTCTCTTTCTTTTTTTGAATGTGATATGCATTATTTATCTGTTAGGAAAACTTAGATATTTTTAATAAATGGAGCAGTATTTCTTTTTTAATTCTTTTAACTTTTCAGGACACAAAAATACACATAAAGCATTAACATGTAATGCTTTTAATATAATATATATGCAATGATTAAATATAAAAATATAATAAATTATAACACCTTGTAATAATAAATTTTTTTACATGCTAAAAGGTCTAAAAGTTATTTTATCACAATCTTATAGGTTTAAGTACCGGGCGAACCAAAAGTTCGTTAAAACTTTAAAAATTCATAAAAAGGGAAGAAATTATGATAAAGAAGTGCGATTTGCAAGAAAGGGCTCACAAGGTATAGTTGAATTTTTTTTTAGCAGAAAAAAAATTTTTAGTTAAAAATGTCATTGGTAGAAAGCGCTGACGACCTGAAACACAATGAACAGGACAACAGTACGCTCCATCCATTTATTCTTGCAATAACAATTGTTCACCATGACCTCCAGAACATTGGCCGAACTCAAAGATTCTAAATTCATATTTTTAATACTTGGAAATATTTCCAGAGAAAATTTCTCACGCCTTGCATTCATAATATTCAAATTTTAATTGCTTAATACGCGTATAGCCAACATAGTGAAAAAGTACCCAAGCTGGGACTCAAGATTCATCAGATTAGCGCATTGACGTTCTACCAACTGAACCACTTGGGGGGGGGGGGGGGGGGCACCCAACCTGGAGCCCAGCCGTAAAGCTGATGGGCGTACCACCATGCGGAAATTCCCATCTACCATCCAAATCCACCCAGCCACAGGAGCAGACTAAGTCAACGAGCGTTAATTAAAACAATAATCAAACTCAAAAGCAAAAATGGCGACATCGCCAATGAATCCAGTTGATTCATACTACTAAACTAAAATATATAAACTAATCTTAACATAAAAAAAAATAAAATAGCAAGGTAACACACAACCTCCTTTTGCTAAAAACTAAATAAAAATTAACTACAAACAAAACAATAAATGAAAAAAAAATTTAAGACCAGTATGGTTACACAAGTCTAAATAGGAAAATAATAGGTGTCTACTGCAACTGTGCTCATCATTATATAAGACAGACTATATTGAAAAAGTTCATAACAGTTCATAGTCTATAAAAGTTCATAGTATAATTTGAAAAAGTTCATAACAGTTCATAGTCTATTTTGAAAAAGTTCATAAGTAGTCATACCAATTTAACTCCAATATATGTACGTCAATAAATAAATGTGAAGTTTTCTTGAGCAGTAAAAGAAAATTATCAATTTAAAAGCGATATCTGATAAAAGAATAAAGATCATTTAAAATATTGTAATTGTCAGCCAGTTTTTTATAATTAGCGGGATTATTCAAAGTTTTGAATAAATTCTGTCTAAGAGTCAAGCCTGAATTGAATTTGAAATGATGCATCATTAAATTACACCTGCCATAAATATAATGTACCACATCTCCTCTACTGCCGCATTCACAAAGATCGTTTTCTCTCTTTCCAAAATGAACCACTTGAGAACGATACTCAGCCTGGAACTTTTTCACCATAACATCTTGGCAAGACCACAAACGCAGCACAAGATGAAATATTTTCCGTGAGCCGCCAACCCTGGGCAAATACGAAATCAAAGGAAATCCAGCATCGACGGTTGAATAAACTCATTTTTAATACTTGGAAATTTTTCCAGAGAAAATTTCTCACGCCTTGCATAATATTCAATTTTTTTTTTTAATTGCTTAATAGGCGTATAGCCAACATAGTGAAAAAGTATCGGCTATCGGTCTTAAAATTTCCAGGCTGAGTATCGTTCCCAAGTGGTTCAGTTGGTAGAACGTCAATACGCTAATCTGATGACCCGGGTTCGAGTCCCGGCTTGGGTACTTTTTCACTATGTTGGCTATACGCCTACTAAGCAATTAAAATTTGATTATCAAAGATTCTATTTGTCGTGAGGTTTCTGCAATTCATTCCGACATGTTGCATTCAGCTGTAACGGGCGTTGTGAGTCGCTTTAGTTGTGTCGTACAATGTTCTGGAGGTCATGTTGAACAATTTTTATTGCAAGAATAAATGAATGGAGCGTACTGTTGTCCTGTTCATTGTGTTTCAGGTCGTCAGCGCCTTCTACCAGTGACATTTATAACTAAAAAATTTTTTGCTGCTAAAAAAATCCGACTACCTTATGAGTCCTTTCTTCATTTTTTATAAATTTTTAAAGTTTTAACGAACTTTTGGTTCATCGGTATATTAAAATACTTAGAACCTGGAATTGTAATGAAACGTTTAAAAACAAGTAACAACTTCTAAAACAAATTCAAGAATTCAGCTGCTATAGTGATGTCTAATATATGCAATCTAAGATTATATAGATGGAATACCCTAATAATTTGAATGTTAGGAACGATAGGATAGATTACTGAATTACCTCATGCTTTCACCACTTTATTAAATGTATGGATTTTACTTCGAAATACTAAATTTCTCAAATTTACATATTTTTGGTATAATACGGATTACTTATTTGTTAATAAAGCTTAGAATTTTATTTGTGTATACAGAACAATATTTTCTAAATATTTTTACTTAGTTGTACGCCGTAATATGCAAAATTTGAATATTTATTTGATGTGTCTTAAATTAGTAAATTACTTTAGAATTCTAAATTTCCAAAACATAGTTTTTAGAATCTCTGTCCTTTATTTAATTGTTAGCAAAACTCAAAATTCCTTCTCTGCACTCTATGTTTTAATTTATTTCAATTTTAAAGCAAATTTGACGTTACAATTGTTTCGTGGTACATTGTTAAAAATTTTATGCTTTGTTGAACCAACTTTTGGTGCTGCAATAGCTGCAACCATTAAATGCTGATATCTCATTTCAACACTTGGAGCTCCAATTGAACCAAAGCTCCAAATAATGGAACCAGATTTCACCTTCTTATGAGTGCAGCTATGGGAATACAAACCTAGCACAAAGTTTTTAACATGTATATGCATATAACAGATCAATAATACACGCCTCCCTTTAGCTTCCCCTCCTCCCCTACACTTAAAAATCAGAATCTGTGTGAAAATTCACTATAAAATTTATGAACTTCATGAATTACATACAAAGAAATTTTAAGGTTAACTAATACATTTCTGTAAAGTTTTTAGTCATAAATATGCATTTTTATAAGCATTATAAACACCAAAGTTCAAGAAGTATTACAATTATGTTTATTTTCTTGTTAAAGCAATTCTACCTTTCTTTTTGAAAACGAAATTTTAAAAAAATCACAAAAATATTAATGCATTTCTGGAATTTTTTTAGTAATAAATGTACATTTTAGTAAGTGTATGAATTGTAAATTATGAAACTCATAAAATACATCAATTATTGTACAAAGTTCATTTTCTTCTTGAGGCGAATCTACATTTCTATTTCAAAACTGAATAATAAAATGTAATGTAAAAAAAGAATAGGAATTATTATTTTTTACTTATTATGCATTAACTTTTTATATTATGAAAGATAAAGAGAGATATCTTTTAAATCTTTCATCAAATTTTAGATGACAAAATAGTTTTAAAAATATTTATTTTCTGATTAAAGTACAGTTATTTTTCTTTTTAAAACAAAATCTTACAAAAAGAAAAGAAAATGGAAAGATAGGAATGTTGCTTTTTATTTAAGTTATCACATTAGGTACTAACATTTGAAAAAACAAAGTTTTATAAACTTCTAAGAAATTTAAAGTAACGTTTTAGTAACTGTTTGAAAGTAAAGTGTTTATTTTTTTTATTATTAACTTATATCTACTGTTTCTTTCGAACAGAAAATAAAATAAATAAAGAGAAAATATAAAAAAATATTTATCGATTTCGGACTAATAAATGTTGGAATATTGGTTTTCATTTTCGATACTATGAAATATCAGGGAATATCTTTATAAACTTCTAGGAATTTACACATAAAACGAAAAAGTAGTAATATTTTTTTTACGGTAATTACCCATTGATTTGAGTCTGATAAATGTCAGAATAATGGTTTTTACTTTAAGTAGTATGAAACATCAAATATATACATATATATATATATATATATATATAGGTGGTTATCAAAATAATGGAAACACCCTAGATTTTGAAGGAATTCTTTATTAATATGGCGTAGGACCGCCTTTGGCATGTAATACAGCTTGGATTCGCCTGGGAATCGAATCATACAAATTCTGAATAGTGTTTAGAGGAATATTGTACCATTCTTCATGGAGATATTGTGAAAGTTCCGTGAGAGATGCCGGTGGAGGATATCGATTCCGGATTGAAAGCTCTAAAATAGACCACAACGGTTCGATTATGTTGAGGTCTGGGGACTGTGCGGGCCAAGGTAAATGTTCCACCTCATCCTCATGTTCATCAAACCATGATTGGACAACTCTGGCTGCATGAATAGGGGCATTATCATCCTGGAAAATTCCATCTCCTGCAGGAAACAAAATTTGCATCATGGGATGGACCTGGTCAGCTAAAACTTCTCTATACTTCTCCCCAGTGATCCTTCCTTTCAGGGTTACCATTGGACCAGCAGAAAACCATGACACGGCTGCCCATACCATGACCGATCCACCTCCATGCTTGACAGTTGGACGGAGGCAATCAGGATCATACGCTTGTGCAGGTGTTCTCCAGACATGTATCCGTCCTGTTGTGGGGAAAAGTGTGAAAGATGATTCGTCTGACCATATAACAGTCTTCCACTTATCAATCGACCAGGTTTTGTGGTTGTGGCACCACTCTACACGACGTTTGGCATTAGCATCTGTGACAAGTGGCTTGGGAATTGCTGTTCTGCCGTAAATGTTCTCTTTATGAAGGTATCTCCGAACTGTAATTGTTGACACTGGATGCTGATTGAGCTCTGCGGTCACTTTGGCTGCAGTTGTTTTCTTTTTAGACATTACAATCCGCTTCAATACCCGTCGGTCTCTTTCACTCAGCTTCTCCTTCCGTCCACTATTTTGCTTTGCTGAGCTTGTCTTTCCGCGCTGTGTGTATGCTGTCATGACTTTAGACACCGTACCTCTAGAAACGCCTATAAGCCGGGATGTTTCGGTCACCGTTGCTCCAGCTAGTCGGGCTCCTACAATTTGGCCTCTTTGAAAATCTGTGCGGTCTGACATTTTACGCTGACAAAAAAAAATCAAAACGTAGACAACTCTTCTAGAGCTCTCTCATACTACCTAATACATGTACTTTTTATATTAAAAAAAATCTGGTAGCTAAGATTATATTTTAATGCTTACGAAGGGAATTCTTAAATGTCCCTTTCATTCACAAGTGTTTCCATTATTTTGATAACCACCTGTATATATATATATATATATATATATATATATATATATATATTGTAGACATACGAAAACAAACGAGCTAGAAGTAAGGAAGTGAGGATTATTCTTTAGATAGGCAGAGGTAAAAGAAATTTGTGATTAGATTCTGTGTTTAATGAAATACTAGGAATGAATTCAATTTTTTGATATTTTTGTTGTAAATGCTTTTTTATCGAAAACTTGATAAAGATGCTTTGTTATCAGTTTTGTGGCGCGATTTCTTTCAGAGTTACTTAGTATATAGGTCAGGTTTCGTTTCTCATAGAAATTAAATTTAAAGCTTATGAGTTTTTTTGAACGACGAAAATTAATAAAAGTAACATAAATTTTAATTTTACGTATTTTTAGTGAAAATGCTTTGTTATCAAAAAAGTTTGTTTTCTTTAGCGGCTTATATATTATAAAATATTTTTCCTAATTATTAAAATTAGTAGTGAAATTTAGAATCAGTCAGAAGGAAATATCTTTTTAAATAGATTTCATATAAACATCGCCAGTTTTACAACCAAATCTATTTATCTGAATGCTGTTTTTTTCATAAAATATGTTTTTTTCAAAATGCATCTTGTAGCGAGTGCCCACAAAACTTGTTCTAACATGGCAATATGTAAAATATATGTATTATTTGATCTAGCCACTATTACACGAAAATATTTTACTTATAGAAAACAACAATGTTCCAAATAAAAAGGATCCAATAAACGGAGTGCCAGACAACTAAATCTAAAAAGAAAAAAAATCAGCTCACAGATTTTTTAACAAGTCAAAAATACAGGGTGTCTCAAAAAGTTTGAAACGCGCTTTCATTTTTTACCTGTTAGAGATACGTAGTCAATGTAAATTGGAAACATTTTCCAAATAAGGTAGGAATTAAGATAATGTTAATGAAATAATCCTGTTAATAATTTTCTAAAAGTTACATTAAAAAAAATTATGTAAAGTTTCCGGGTCTTGTAAGTTATGCTTCCTATAAGAAACATTTTCTTCGTGTTCTAACAAGTAAAAAAATAAAAATTTAATTCTTCTACGACCAAAACTCACAGAATTGTGATACTTTGAATTTTAAGAAAATTTCAGAACTATCCGGCATTAAAATCAGAAGAATGAATTTTCGGTGTCGGAAAGATTTCGAAATTTCATAAAATACAAAGTATCATTACTAGGTAAGTTTAGATTATAGGCGAATGGACTTTTTATTGTTTTAGTTGTCACGGCATGGAGAACATTTTTCTAAAAACAAACTTATAAGACCAAGGGACCGTATAAAAAAATAACACTTATGAAACATCATGTGTCAAGCATAGATTATGAAACACTTTCCAATACTTTCAAAATACTTTAACAAATATTTACTGATTAATAAGGTCAAAGCTGGTGTCTAAGTAAACAAGGGATGACAGCCCTGGTAAGCCAGCTTTCGCTTTAGAGTATAAGTACAATCCTGGGGCGAAGACACAAACCCACTGTTTACTTTAACATACATGCAATGTGTTGAAGGTTAGACAGTTTTTACAATATTTAAATTGCACAATTACTTAACTGAACGTGTCTAACCAAGTGTAGCTTTACATACTTAAATGTATTAAGGGTGCACATTAGTTTAACTTAACAAATTTGGTAAAAGTAAAAGATGATTGGGAAATAACATACAATGTTTGTGAAGAAATATAGTGGTATAGTACTACTAAACAAGTTGACAATTATTACGTTACACAGATTAAAGAACATAAAACAAACTAATAATATGCACTGATAAATATGTACGAAATTTACAATGAGAAAATTCCGGGATTTACCAGCTCTGATAAAACAATACAAATTGAAACAGTTAAAGAGCGTCCTGTTCGGGTGAGTGAGAGCGGGGTGCTGGCCGGAAGCTAAAAAGGCAGAAGATTTGTGAAACGGAATTCATTATTTTCTATAAATTTCATACTATTCAATCTATTATTTTATTCAAAAGAACCGGCCGGTCAAGCAGGTAGATCAGCCAATCACGTAAATTCAAATTGTTTGGTGTTTTAATGTGGTAATGAGAAGTTAGTGTACAATTCAGAATGTACTGTAAAGATATGGATTGTGATCCACAGATACAAAGTGGTGGGCCACGTTTATTTATTGCATATAAGTGTTGTTGAAATGGTCCGTGGTTGGTTAAAAATAAGTAAAGATACCTGTTTTGTATTTGGAAGTGTTGTGAGACATCTGGTATGAAATCTCTTGTGTAGTGACCCATATGTTCTATGGGCCAGCGCAATTACCATCTACGATGCGGATGTTGTTTTAATTCCATTTCAAAAGTTGAAAGTGGAAGTGGAATAAATTATTGTGATAAGTTTCTGTCTTTTTTTGCCAACCTCACCAGCTGGCCAGTTCAATACCAACGACACCTGAGTGTCCTTTAATCAAGTTAAAGTAAAAATCCTTTAATGAATATTGTAATTGTTGAATAATTTCTACCACTGTAAAAAATTTCCAACCCTTTTCCGTTTCGTAAAAGATAAATTTCCTTTACGATACGGAAAACAACCGATAAAATATTTTTTCCGAATCACAACAGAAAGTTTTCCTACAGTCATAAAAATAATCTTTTTATATCGTATTAGTTTCCGAAATTAGGAAAATAGCATTGACCGGACTTACTGCGCAGTCTCGCTCTCGGCTGACGTATGAAAGGCGTGGCGTCACGTGATTGATAACAGAACAGAATCGAGATTTTCGATGAAGAAGACCTACGCCATGTTGTTAAATATTGGACAATTGTTCTACGTAGTTCTAACTTCGCAATGGTAAGTACTAAAATTTATGTGATTTTTAATATTTGGAATTTGATATGTCCATATATTTACAGTGCATGATTATCAAACCGAATAACATGTTTAAGGAGCTGCGTAGCCTGAAATAAAATGCATATTATCTTATTTCTCGCTCAGTTTATTTTTTATGAGAAAAATATCCCCAATCAAAAAAATATTTTGATGTGCCAGAAATTTCTAACTTAGATATTAAACTCAATTTTTGTAGACTGCTTTTTAAATAGTTTTTAACTTATTCTAAATTCAGGTACTTGTTTATTTGTTTAATTCTGTAAGGCATCCAGTGTTGAATTCAGGAGATAGCCGGGGGAGGGGGGGGGACATTCCTCTCTCCCGGAGCATTGAAATGGCCACCCCTTCTGAAGATTTCGGATTTTATGATTTAATGGTCAAAAAGTGCAATTCCCCCCCCTCCCTCGGAACTCTATAATATGCCCCCAGGAGCCACAGAAATCCCTCTCGGAGAAAAATGCCTGAATTCAACACTGAAGATATCAATATATACCTATGATCTTAAAATAAATTCATGAGATTTTTCTGTGTTCGATGCCATATCAGAATCATATATTGTCTTTTTTTTTCAGGTACTACATTATTATAGAATCAATTTAACATTTTATTATTTGTAGTGTATTAAAATTCAATTAAAAAGGAATGTCCATTAAATCCTATAATGTTGATTAAAACATTGAGAAATGTATGTCAGGGTGCTATAACGAAATTTATAATGGTATATGGTAAAATAAATTTCAGTAGTCTTTTAATATCAGACAATATTTTAGTTGTGAAAAACGTAAAGTAGAATATGCTTAATACCTTGAGGTTGATTTTACCTATATTCATGCTGTAAAAGCTTGCATACAGAAGCTTTCAACTGGCCCCACCCTGTATATTCAAATTTAATTTATTAAATTTTATTTTTCTCACATTATTTTGAAAATAAAAAATGACTTTTAATCTTTTCTAATAATTTAAAATAAATAGAATAAAAAAAGCAAACAGGGAATTTTTGTCAGTAGAGGTGGGGGGGGGGGGAGGATTTATTTTAAAAATATAAAGCTTCAATTCTTCATTTAAAAATTAAAAAAAAGAAAGAAAAAGAAAACCTGTAATAGCTTTTGTTACATTTCTGTATTGTTTTTCATCCTAATTTATATAAAAATTATCTTGTATGTGGGTTTCTAACAACAAAAAAAATATCTAATTTGATTTTATTTCATATTTGTGCTTTCCTTTAACTAAATCTTGTCATGTATTTAAATGCACGTGTTAATACTGTGCAAATTTCAAGAAATAAAAAATGTTCAAATGAGTCATAATGTCAACATATAAATGATAAATGTTCTGAAAATTCTGCTATTTTTGGAGTTCACAGAACCCGAAATATCATTGTAATAGAATTTTTTTTTTAGCTCACAGGTTATCAAAGCCGGACCCCCCCCCCCCCCCCTCCCCCCGCTTAATTTACATAAATAGGTTTTTCATGCAGAATTATCCGATTTTAAATTTTCAAATTTTATGTATATGTTCATTCTGATAATCCGATTCCTTGATTAGTTTTGGGGGTTAAATTGCTAAGTATAAAAGGGGGAGGGGGAACGGGGGCTGATCCACAGTTAATTTATATAAATGGGTTTTTCATGCAGAATTATCAGTTTTGTTTCAAATTTTATACATAGATTCATTCTGATAAGGCGCTACCCTGATCAGTTTGGGGGGTTCATTTGTTAAGTTTACATGAGGGAACTGGGGGCTAATCCCCCCCCCCCTTAATTTTTAGATAATGTGTTTTTCATGCAGAAATATCCGATTTGTTTCAAATTTTGTATATAGGTTCATTCCAATAAGGCGCTTCTCTGATCAGCTTTGGGGGTTCAATGGTTAAATATAAAGGGGGAACAGGGGCGAATCCCCTCCCTAAATTAAATAAATGGGGTTTTCATGCAGAATTACACAATTTGCTTCAAATTTTGTATATAGCTTCATTGTGATAAGGCGTTTCCTTCATTAGGGCAACGGTCATTAATCCCCCCACCCCCTTAATTTAGGTAAATGGGTTTTTCATGCAGAATTATCCGATTTGTTTCAAATATTGTATATAGGTTCATTCTGATAAGGCGCTTCTCTGATTATCTTTGGGGGGTTCATTGGTTAAGTATACAGGGCGGAACTGGGGGGCTAATCCCCCCTTAATTTAGATAATGGGTTTTTCATGCAGAATTATCCGATTTGTTTCAAATATTCTATATAGGTTCATTCTGATAAGGCGCTTTGCTAATCAGTTTTGGGGGTTCATTTATTAAGTTTACAGGAGGGAACTGGGGGCTAATCCCCCCCCCCCTTAATTTAGATAATGTGTTTTTCATGCAGAAATATCCGATTTGTTTCAAATTTTGTATATAGGTTCATTCCAATAAGGCGCTTCTCTGATCAGCTTTGGGGGTTCAATGGTTAAATATAAAGGGGGAACAGGGGCGAATCCCCTCCCTAAATTAAATAAATGGGGTTTTCATGCAGAATGACACAATTTGCTTCAAATTTTGTATATAGCTTCATTGTGATAAGGCGTTTCCTTCATTAGTTTTGGGGGTTCATTGGTTAAGTATAACGAGGGCAACGGTCATTAATCCCCCCACCCCCTTAATTTAGGTAAATGGGTTTTTCATGCAGAATTATCCGATTTGTTTCAAATATTCTATATAGGTTCATTCTGATAAGGCGCTTCCCTGATCAGTTTTGGGGGTTCATTTGTTAAGTTTACAGGAGGGAACTGGGGGCTAATCCCCCCCCCCCTTAATTTAGATAATGTGTTTTTCATGCAGAAATATCCGATTTGTTTCAAATTTTGTATATAGGTTCATTCCGATAAGGCGCTTCCCTGATCAGTTTTGGGTGTTCAATGGTTAAATATAAAAGAGGAACAGGGGCTAATCTCCCCCTAAATTAAATAAATGGGTTTTTCATGCAAAATTTCCCAATTTTCTTCATATTTTTTATAGAGCTACATTATGATAAAGCGCTTCCTTTATTATTTTTGGGGGTTCATTGGTTAAGTATAAAGAGGAGAACGGTGATTATTCCTCCCCCTTAATTTAGATAAATAAGTTTTTTATGCAGAATTATCCGATTTGCTTCAAATTTTGTATATAGGTTCATTGTGATAAGGCGCTTCCCCGGATCAGTTTTGGGGGGTCAATGGTTAAATATAAAGGGGAACAGGGGCTAATCCCCCCCCCTCTCTAAAATAAAGAAATGTTTTTTTCATGCAAAATTACCCAATTTGCTTCGTATTTTGTACATAAGTTCATTGTGATAAGTCGCTTCCCTGATTAGTTTTGGGAGTTCAATGGTAAAGTATAAACGAGGGGAACGGGGGCCAATCCTACCCTTAATTTAGATAAATGGGTTTTTCATGCAGCATTATCTAACTTGCTTCAAATTTTGTATGTAGGTACATTGGTGAAGTATAAAGGGGAGAACAGGGACTAATTTCCCCCCCCCTCTCTCAATTGAGAAAAATGATTTTTTAAAGCAGAATTATCCAATTGTTTCAATTTTTTTTATAAAAGGTTCATTCTGATAAGATGCTTCCTTGATTAGTTTTGGGGGTTCAATGGTAAAGTATAAAGGGAGCGAAATGGGACTAATCCCCCCTTAATTTATGTAATGGGTTTTTCATGCAGAATTATCAGATTTGCTTAAAATTTTGTATATAGATTGTTTCTGATAAGACGCTTCCCTGATCAGTTTTGGGGGTTCAATGGTTAAATATATAGGCGGGACAAGGGCTAATCCCCTTAAATTAAATAAATGTGTTTTTCATGCAAAATTACCCAATTTCCTTTAAATTTTGTATATAACACATGGGCTGATAAGTTCCCGGTCTGGCACACAGATGGCGTTGCAATTGCCGAACCGATGCTTTTTTTAGTAAATACTAACCTTTAAAAGGTAGCAGAAAAGATGTCATGATGATTCGCCGTGTGGATAAAACGTTAGAGTGGTTTTATTTGAACAACTTTGTTGATAAACAAAAAAAATGCATAAACAAGAATTTCAAGAATTGTATTTTGATGGGAAAAAACACTGTTCAAACAAAAGCTTGGCTTGATAAGCATTATCCGGACGCTGCACCAGGTAAATCAAACATTATTGACTGGTTTGCTGAATTTAAACGTGGTCGTACGGACACCAGTGATGCACCACGCAAAAGAGGTGGTTACTCCGGAAAACATAAAAATAGTCCAAAAAATCGTTTTGGGGAACCATAAAGTGAAGTTGCAGGCGATAGCTCAGACTCTGAAGATATCCAAGAAACGTGTAGGTTTTATTTTGAATGAGCATTTGTCTATGAAAAAGCTGTTGTCAAAGTGGCTGCCGCACGTGTTGACTTTTGACCAAAAACAACAATGAGTCAATGATTTAGAACACTGTTTGGAGCTTTTTCGTTATAAAATTGTTATTTATTATTAAACTATTATTATTATTTATTTATTAAATTATTATTATTATTTATTTATTTATTAAATTATTATTATTATTTATTTATTTATTAAATTATTATTATTATTTATTTATTTATTAAATTATTATTATTTATTATTAAAGTTATGTTATTTATTAAAGTTATAAAGTCATAAAGTTTTGTTAAAAAGTTGTGTTTTCTTTATTAGACCGGGAACTTATCAGCCCATGTGTTAGCTTAATTGTGATAAGGCGCTTCCTTCATTAGTTTTGGTTGTTCATTGGTTAAGTATAAAGAGGGGGACGGTGATTAACCCCCCCCCCCCCTTACTTTAGATAAATGACTTTTTTATTCAGAATTATCAGATTTGTTTCAATTTTTATATATAGGTTCATTGTGATAATGCGCTTCCCCGGATCAGTTTTGGGGGTTCATTGGTTAAATATAAAGGGGGGAACGTGGTCCAATCCCCCGTAATTTGGATAAATTGATTTTTCATGCTGAATTATACAATTTGCTTCAAATTTTGCATATAGGTTCATTATGATAAGGCGCTTCCCTGATTAGTTTTGGGGGTCCAATTGCTAAGTATAAAAGGGGTGGAACGGGGGCTGATCCCCTCTTTAATTTAGATAAATGTGTTTTTCATGCAGAATTATCCAATTTGCTTCAAATTTTGAATATAGGTTCATTCTGATAAGGCGCTTCCCTGATTAGTTTTGGGGGTTCATTGGTTAAGTATGAAGGGGGAATGGGGCTAATCCCCCCTAACTTAGATAAATGGTTTTTTCAAGCAGAATTATTGGAATTTTCTTCAGATATTGTATGAGGTTCATTGTGATAAGGCTCTTTCCTGATTAGTTTTGAGGGTTCATCGGTTAAGTATAAAGGGGGGGAACTGGAGGCTAATCCCCCCCCTCCTTAATTTAGATAAATGGGTTTTTCATGCAGAATTATCCGATTTGCTTCAAATTTGGTATATAAGTTCATTCTGATTAGGCGCTTCCCTGATTAGCTTTGGGGGTTCTTTGGTTAAGTATAAAAGGGGTTAATGCTCCCCCTAATTTAGATAAATGGGTTTTTCGTGCCGAATTATCCGATTTCTTCAAATTTGGTATATATTTTCATTGTGATAAGGCACTTCCCTGATTAATTTTGGGGGTTTATTGGTTAAGAATAAAGGGTGGAACGAGGGGCTAATCCACCTTAAGTTAGATAAATGGGTTTTTTATGCAAAATTATCTAGTTTGCTTCAAATTTTGTATATTGATTCATTGTGATAAGACGTTTCCCGCATTAGTTTTGGGGGTTCATTTGTTAAGTATAAAGGAGGGAATGGGGACGAATTCCCTCCCCTTAATTTAGATAAATGTGTTTTTCATGCAGAATTAACCGATTTGCTTCAAATTTTTTATATAGGTTTATTCTGATAAGATGCTTCCCTGATTCGTTTTTTTTTTTTTTTTTTTTTTTTTTTTTTTTTTTTTTTTTTTTGGGGGGGGGGGGGGGGGGCTGTTGGTTAAGTATAAATGGGGAACGGGGACTAATTGTCCATTTTAATTTAGATAAATAGTTTTTTCATGCCGAATTATCCAATTTGCTTCAAATGTTGTATACCGGTTTATATTGATAAGACGCTTCCCTGATTAGATTTGGATGTTTATTGGTTAAGTATAAAGGACGTAAATAGGGAGCTAATGACCCCCCCTCCCCTTTTTCTTTGAAATAAGAGTATAATATGCAAATAGTGTGAATAGCCTGTGAGCTCATTGCCATCAGTTTGACTGAGCACTTTTCTTTTTATTATTTTATTTCCAATTTAATGTATAAAAATTTTTTTAATTAATATACTTTTTAAAAAGTTAGTATCCAGCCGAATATTTGATAATCTGCTAAATCACTATTTGTTACATATCGTAAAATTATTGTTATGTTTTTCTACTATATTCCTGTGGCACCATTTTTTTTTCTTTTAATGCTGATTGTGAAATCCCATAGTAACCTATGTAAATTTTAAAGAAATGATAAATTCCGTTATACAATTATCAAAATATAGCTTTCACCAGCAGGAAACAGATGTCCAATGCTGGTAGAGTACATTTTTAAAAATTTCCTTAATTTTTAAATTTTTTAAAAATTTTATGAATTTTGAATTCTTTATTCAAAGGAAAATTTTCAAATATTTTGTTCTTAAAAATACTTATCGCTGAAGACGAAGTGTCCCTTTAATCATTCTTTGCTCTTGTGCTGTTTTTTATCTTTTTAAATATACATGGTCACTAGCAATTAGTACAATAAAAAAAATTAATATTATTACTGTTATTATTACAGGATAATACTGCAGTGATCAATGTCGCCTTACAGCTAGAACAGATCATCCTTGCCTAATAGAGAATGAGGATGATAGAAAGGACGTCAAGGTGTTTTCGTATGTTGATGGTGTGACACTTTTTTCGGAGAAATGTTCAACTGACTCAATTTCGTTGCTGTAGCATCCTACTGGGTGTTTAATTAAGACTGTTATCAGGCCGGAATCTAGGCAGGCTTTTTTACTAACTGCATCAATTCTAAAGGAATAAAAGCCAATAGCAATCATAGCATAAATACAGTGCTGTAATTTGTTTTATTAAAACATTTTGATTTATAGTTTTGTTGAAAATAAATTTTATTTTTCAGTATAAATGTTTGTTTTATTTTTTCTGTCTTTTGTTGTTAGCCAGAAAAAATCGAGTAATTTATATATTTTTTAAAAAATTGTATTTTGTCAATACGTGCAATTTAATGTTTGTGTAAATTAAATGCGCTTGATTTATTTTAATAAGTTTAAGTAAAAAAAAAAAAAAAAATAGCACATACATATTTGCTAAGACCGATTTTTTATTGAATGCACTCTTATTTTATAGATATTTTTTCTGAATTATTTGCAATTTTTAATATTCTGCTATTAAGTGATCTGCCATTGAGGAATAAAAGACTCACAAACATTTATTTCTTTGTTATTAATCATGATAAAAAAAATTTGTAATCAATATACTTTTTAAAAAGTTAGTACTCAGCCGAATATTTGATAGTCTGCTAAATCTCTATTTGTTACATTTTGTAAAATTATCACGTTTTTCTACTATATTTCTGTGTCATCATTTTTTTCCCTTTAATGCTAATTGTGAAATGCCATGGTAACCTATGGAAATTTTAAAGAGGTGATAAATTCCTTTATACAATTATCAAAATATAGCTTTCACCAGCAGGAAACAGATGTCCAATACTGGTATTGTACATTTTTAAAAATTTCTTTAATTTTTAAGAATTTTTTTAAAAAGTATTTTTATTTTAATTTATATTTAAAAATATATATATATATATTAACTGACAACTGGACTTCCACTGTAAGTAAGTGCTTATATATTCCATATTTTTGCTTTTTTAATTTCTAAAGAGTTTATAAGTATTATTCACAAGTCTTTATTTTATTTCTTCAAAATATAATGCAGGTTTTAAGTTATCAAATTGGCTTTTGATAAGTTTATTTAGCTGATTCGCCAGATTGGTGTTATAACTTTTACTTCAATATAATCTTTTATTAAAATATTGTATGCAAGTACATGATTTTGGAAACAATTTTTTTTTAATTACTTTTTTTACAGCAATTGGTAAATTTTGGTATCTTTTGAAATCTAAGCATAGTTTCATTGCCAATTTCTTCAACGTTATCTAATCAGTTATAATACAGAAAGTTCAGAAATCTTAAAATATTTAGATCAATATAATTGAAATTATATTTCAGCACTATAATCTCAATTTAAATTAAATAATTGCTAAATAACACTAGTATAGTCTAACAATTTTTAATCAGAGTTCATTGATTTAAATCAACTTGATTTCAATCCTGATTTAAATCAACTGATTTATTTAAATACACTTTTTTTTCAAATTTAGGTTAAGATATTTCATTATAAATATTATTTTTGACAACAATACATTGTAAATTTAAGGACTGGGAGAGACAGAACTCAAAATCCTTGCTTTTTGAATTTTATTTAAATCAAATATCACACTTAAAAATAAAAATTCTATTTTAAAAATAGAGAATCTCAGCTGAGAAATGTTAAAAGATTAAAGCATAAATTTATTTGTTAAAAAAATATGTACAAATCTTATGTGAATTTTTTAATACAAAAACATGGAGAGTTTCTGTGAGGATTTGTAAAACGTTAGAATAAATAAATATAGGTCAATCAAAAGTATATTTATTGTTATTTATGTTGATATCTCATGACTTCATTGTGCACATGTAAATAACAAATGGTTTGATATTCCAATGTACTTTATTTATGGAAAGATTCGGAAAATAAAGATTACATGGTTAGTAATACTCTGAAATGTTTTTATATATTTTTTAATATAATTTTAATTTTAATTACTTATAAATGTAAACTAATAAACAACTAAAGTTTTAAAATCTTTTAAAAAAATCAAACACCTGATATAAAAGTTTCTTTTATTTTAAATTAAAAAAAAAAATCAAACTTTAATTCAGTGCAAACTCTGTAATCGCTTATAAAGAAAATTGGTATTTCTTTTCAAACATTTTAATAACAAAGAATAATTTTTTCAGATCCATTGAAATTTATACCCAGATAATCATAAGTATTTTTAATATATGCTCCAACTTCATTAAATGAATAGTGTATGTATTCTGTATTCCAGAGTAGTGTATATAATCTGGAATAGGTATGTTTAAAGGAATACTGTATATAACCCAGATCTAGAGTATAGGATGTTTAAAATTTCATTTTTTTTCTGAATAAAATTCTTACATTATCTTTTATATTTTAAGATTTTTAATCGAGAAATTTGGTCAAAACAAAAAGATTTAGCTTTTAGTAATGAAGAGTTTATATGCTTTTTATTTTATCAAAGGGGTAATTTAAGGTGGTATATATTTTATACAGAATAGGTCAATAAAAAGTATATTGTTAAATTGCAGTTAGTGTAAATAAGTGATATATAACACAAGACAATTTGTTTAATTTATTTCATGTTTTCAAAAGTAAAACAGAATTCACATTTTCAAATTATATCATTTTCTGTTGCTCCATTTTTTAACTATATTTTTAACTGTTTATATGATTAAAATATTTCAAATTAAACAAGTGAATGAGTTTCTCTATATATTTTTAAATTCAAATAAATTTAAATGAGCTTTTCTAATTATTAATTTTAATGATTTAGTAAAGGTTATTTTACTTTAAAACGCGTAATTTTAAAATTGTATTTTGAATTTAAAAAAAAATAGCTGATTTAAATTTTAACAAAAAATGATTTTCATTTACTGAGCCTTTTTGTTATGTAATTTTCAGTTGAGCTTCAAGTTCAAAGTCTTGTACATTTTCAAATTGTATGGCTTCTGAAAATTGTTTATCATCAACGTATTTATTAGGGTTAGCTGAATTCTGTATATTCTTATAATTTACATGACTTCAAAAGTTTTTAGTTTTACTTTATTATTATTATTATTTTATGGCGTTTTAGACAGGAGAAAAAAATTACCTTCCACATAAAAGATAAAAAATTAAAGTTTCAATGCTGCTCTATATAAATTTTCAAAATTTATAAAATAGTTTCTGGATTTTTTTTTTTTTTTTTTTGTGTGTGTGTAATAGCAGAAAAGCACCCAAATTGGGTTATAATAGTTAGGTGCAGCAATGTTCCTAATTGGAAAGTGTCTCTGTGACACAAATTGGGTATAAAAAGTGACAAATTTGAAATATCATATGTATTTGGGGACAAAAAACATTTAATCTCCAAACTGTCACAGTAAAAAACAAAGTTATTCTTCTGGAAACTGTCTTTTTAAATTTAATTAAAGAAAAAATAAGCTTAGAGGGCCATATTCATGCCGAAATTGTAGCAAATTCAATAGATACATCTAATTGGGGCATCATGTTTGTTTTTTTCAGTAAATGTTGCCCTATGATAACAAACTGGAATTCACTCAGTCAAGTAGTTTTGAAATTATGAAAATTTAAAGTTTGTAACTCCTAATCTGTAATCGTTGCAAATCAGACTGTAATGTGGGTAGTGTTTTAAGCATAACTTAAAAACTACTTAGCGGAATCAGCTGTGATTTTTGATTTGCATATTTGAAGTTTTTAGAAATCTATTTCTATTAAAATTAATTTTTTTAATTAATTTAAAAATACATTTTTTTAAATAAATTAAACCATAAAATAAACCATAATCTATAATTTTTTAATCGAAATAGATTTCGAAAAGCTTCAAATAAAATATATGAATATAAAATTATTACGTCAAGTATTGAATTGTATAAAAAAACTCCACAAGCTGTTTAACATTAGGAGTTCCAAACTTTAAACTTCATAATTCTTAAACATTTTGACCAAGTGACTTCCCTTTTGGTATCCTTGAGAAAAAGTTACCGAAAGACGCAAATATAATGTCAAAGTTAGATGTACATATTGAAAAGTTCGGAGTTTTGTGCAACTTAAGAACGAAGACGACCCCATAAGATTGTTTTTTTAAGGCGTAAATTAAAAGAAGTTCTCGTTTTTTAAGGAGGGGCGGTCACTATTGTGATTAAAAAATGTTTTGTATGTTCTTTGTTTTGGATATACAGCAATAGAAAGTCTTTCCAGCATCAATAAAACTTCAATGTTAGTTGCATACACTTCATACGCATGCAACATGTCATATACTTGTGCTACACCCAATGACATAAGTGTGAGTTTTAAATATCCAGTCCAAATTGAAAATATTTTGTTCCGTTTTTAATATCTTATTTAACAGTTTTTTGGCATCCCTAAATATTTAGTGCCTGGGGAAATCATCTCCCACGCACACTTCACCACTGGCTACACCTATCTATATTCTGGCACTAATAAGCTGGCATCTCTGTACAGTCCACTTTGCTATACAGACAACAGATGAAAAGGTTTGTTTTGGGCACTATTTGGATTTTCTTTTATATCGCTTAAAATATATTAATTTTTTTTTTCCCCTAGGAAACATATACACATATTCTAAAGAAAATAAAAGTATATTATGTATTTTATGAACATAAAATCCATTTCATTGTGTACTTTTTATTTATTTATACACTTTTCTTTTACGAGAATTACTTCTTGTTTATAAAGATACTTCCCTAGCATTCCTTGTATAAAATACTTATTTAAAAAAAATGTAAATACCCATGAGCTAAACGTATCAGTATACTTGTAACAAATAAATAAAATTTCAAGCTGATTCTGTATTGTAAAGAAACTTTTGTTATAAAGAGTAGGACCAATAAGAGATGAAAATATTGCTTTTGGACACTGTTTTGATTTCCTTTTATCTCAATTAATTATTATTAAGAACTTTTTTGAATACATACATACATTTTAAGTATTTTGTTATCATAAAATGCATTACATGTAATGCATTTTATGAAAACAAATACTTAAAATGTGTGTATGTGTTCAAAAAAGTTCTTAATAATATTTAATTGAGATAAAAGGATATCAAAACAGTGTCCAAAAGCAATATTTTCATCTGTTAATGTTCCTACTCTTTAAAACAAAAGTTTCTTTACAATGCAGAAAACTTTCCGATCATAATGAAAAAAAATTCCGTAAAGCAAAGAAAAAGTTTCTATTCTACACAGGAATTTTTAATTTTTTCATGATTAGTTTACTGACTGATTCGGAAAAGTTTCCTTTTTAAAACGGAATACTTTCTGTCTATTCTACCGTTCTACCAAGACATTTCTTAGTGTGAATGGAAAGTTTTCCTTTTTAAAACGGAATACTTTCTGTCTATTCTACCGTTCTACCAAAACGTTTCTTTATGTGAATGGAAAGATTTCCGTAAGACCCAGGAATTTATTCTGTGTCTAAAGATTAGTTTCTGAATCAAACAGGAAAAGTTTCCTGATGGAAAGAAAAAACTTTCGTTTTTTTTTCGTTTTTTTTTCCGTGTTGGTTCGGAAAAGTTTCCTGTACTATACGGGCAACTGGAAATCCTATTCCTACCGGAAACTTTTCCGAATTTTTTTTTACAGTGTACTAGATAGTTATTTACATCAAATTTTGAAAGAGCCATGAAGCTCGAGAGGCTATCTGTTGAAATTAAACATTTTAAACCCTCCGCCTTTTCAGCCCAACAAATCGCTTCTTTAATTGCTTATAGTTCGGTCTAAAGACAGTAAACAAAGTCAAGGTCAAGCCGGGCGGGGAGGCCTACCTTTCGGCTTAAGCTCAACTAGCCCCGTCCAGGAAGACAGTAAACAATTTGAAAAAAAGCATAACAAATTTCAAAACCCAATTTCAGCAATTACCATCAATAGTCGAAAAAATATCCGAATTTTTTTCTGCAGCCCGATATATGATATATTGATTTGTATATCTAACTACATAGTATGCTAAAATTTAGTTCAGTTAGGAAACGCACAAGTTAAACATTCCTATTCAGCAATTTCCGTTAATAAACCGAAATGTATTCGATATCTTTTGTGCTGCCCTGTATATGATCTATGACATTTATACACACAGAGTAATATGTAAAAAAATAGTTACATCTAAAAACGCGGACCGCAACTGAAAACGCACTTCCAGCAATTATTGTTCATAGACAATACTGTAATCGAATTCTTTTCTGTGTCCCTGTAAATGAAAGATAAATGCTATGCCCACCACATTGCATAGTAAACCTCTTGTAGTACATCTCAGTGATATAATATCAATTTCAATATGTTTGAAATAGTGTAACATCATAAAACTACACCGCAAACGATTTTTCTCCCATAGACCACAATGTAACAGAATTAGTATTTTGACTGTCCCTGTAAAAGAACTATAAATGGTGCACACTTCATTTTCAATACCAAACATGTCAAAGCAAATCTCAATAACATATATCAATTGTATGGCAATCCGAGTACATTTATGTGAATTAGAGCATGGACAGACAGACAAACTGAATACATAAACACTTTTCAACTATGTTGGATAGTGTTAAAAAGTGTAACTCTCTGAAAAATGACAGCAGGACCATTTCATCAACATAATCTTAATACCTATCTTATTTTGAATATTTTTGCAATTTACATTTTCTACGTATCTCTATTAGGTAAAAAATTAAAGTGTGTTTCAATCATTTTAAACACCCTGTATATCAAAATGACAGTGTAACCAATAATTTAGTCAACTCTTTCTGTGACTTACAAACGACGACGATCTGTGGTAAACTGAAATGCGCTAATTACTCTCCAAACAATTGGTGATGAAAACTGCAATTATGTTCTGTCACTTGTCACCTGTTAGAAAGCGAAACGTTGACTGTTGTTGAAAAGTTACTAAAGAAAATGTTAAAATTTCATGGAACAAAAAAGGCTAAGCTATTCCTTTTCGCGAAATCTTGCACGCAAGTTGAAAAATAATCGTTTCAAATAATATTACTTTAAAAATGAACATAGTATTTAGCGTTAGTTTTATTTTTTATTTTTTACATGATTTCCGTTTTAACGCAAAATGTGGTTTTGTTTATTAACTAAATTTTAAAATAAAAAATAAAAAAAATAAATTGATGTTTCAGGTGTTTCGAAGGTATTCGATACCCTAACTAAAATATTTTTAACGTGTTGTTTTAATTTTGTAAATGATTTTAATTTTGCTTAGAGGGATTTTTTTCGGAATTGATAAGTATTCATTTTCTTCTAAAAGTCTTCCGTTCAAAGAGAGACACCTCAAATGCTCAAACACAGTTAAATCACATGTAGTCTTTCAGAAAAAGAAAAGGAAAGAAAGAAAAAGATAAAAAAAAAGATTAATTTCTCAGAATTGGATAAAAGACGATTAATCTTAATTATTTAAAAAGTTATATTCCTTTGCAAGGACTATATCTTTGCAAGGATTACTTACAAATAATAATCGGAATAATAATAATAGCATTAAAATTATTATTATTATTATTATTATTATTACTTACTTTCGTATCTACAACTAATAATATACAGTAATATAAGAGATATGTTTATTTAGTCACTTATGTTATAGATAAAATATTTTTTAATATAAAATTACTATATATAATTTATACAAATAATAAAGAAAAAAAGAAAAAAACGCCAGAGAACTATTATTTAAAACATCAAGTTACTAAAAATAAAACTTTCGCAATGAATAAGATGATGTATACAAATAACACTGTGATCTAAAATTCAGCCAAGTCTTCACGTGGGGTATAGGAGACAATAAGCGAACGATAAACAACAATGTGAAACTCTCTCTCCAAACAAGTGGTGAAGAAAGCTATAATTAGATTATGTCACCGTGTAGAAACGAGATGAATTCTTAGTTTTGTAGAAAATGTTTTGTTAACCAGCACAGTCATAGCTTTGACAAAACATTTTCTATTTCATTCAAATGTAAAACAATTGTTAAAGAAAATAAAAACCGTGTTTAGTCCTGTTTCCAAAAATTACTAAAATTTAGAAGTGTTTAACAATAAATGTTTTAATTTATAATATCTTTAATCATAATTAATTTCGAAAAGATGGAAGCATATACCGAATTATGCATAATTAAGTGTAAACATAGGAACGAGATAATTTAGTTACATGAATAATTCAAAATTAATTCAGTTGAAAATTTACTAAAAGGAGTTTAATGCGTAAAATAAAATAAAATAAAATAAAATAAAATACAAACTAAAACATAAAATTGTCTAAAACCTAGTGCTTTCAAGTACACCTGTACCCGTCCTCAGTGTTGAAAACAGAAATATGAATTTTCAAGTCAATAAATTTTGAATTATTCATGCAATATGGTCAAGCTAAGGTGAAAATGAATTCATCAATATATTTTTGATTTATATGACAAATGCAGTTTTAATGAGAAAATTTAGTGTATAGACAAACAGTTAGATCGATGAAAATAAATACATATACAAAGAAGAAAGAAAACGACAAAAAAAAATGTTAAAATTTTGAAAATTTAATATTTATAAATTGTGAGTATGAAAAGTATGAAGTAATCTGTATGCATTTATAATAAATAATATATCTGAACAATATTTTTATGATTTTGCATCTTTATATTATCGTACTCGCTGCTAATTTTTTTTTTTATCTTATCATAATACATGTCGTTTTTTTTACAAAAAATGAAATTATGCTAACACTGTTAAAAAATCCTTTTTGAATAGTAAAAGCTGGGGTTGTTTAATCATACACTGAAAAAAAAGTGTTGATTTTACAGTATAATACTGGCATCCCAGCTGTCAGTATTATACCGTAAAATTAACAGTAATAAACAGTAAAATAAGCAGCAATACGCATGCGCGGCAGCGTATTACTGCTTATTTTACTGTTTATTACTGTTTATTTTACGGTATAATACTTATTAATATATATTTATGTACTTCTTAATAATTATTAACTATTCACAAATATGTTTAGGAAAAATTCATGGGAGCTATTGATGATACTTGAAAAAAATTATTTTTGTGTATCGTGTGAAATATCTCGTAATACCGAACTCAAAAATATGTTTGTTTTAATTTTAGGTATTATATTTTCAGAGATATCGTCGAAAATGCAGTGCAAAAATATGCCCCCCCCCCCACCTTTCTATTTCCGAATCTACTGAAACTAAAATTATGAAAAAAATTAGGGGTAGTAGGAGTTTATTTAAACCTTGCAGGAAAACTAGAGCGATTATCCTAAGTCAGATAATTTTTGAGAAAAACGCATTTTTCCGTTGACTTTTCACACAAACTTTACTTTTCGGGCAGTCAGCAGGGGAGTTGACGTTCGGTCGAAGTGTCTATCGACGCAGAATCATCCAAGGATATTTGATAATGATTTTCGAAAAAAAATTGTCGGTAATTAGCCGAGATATTAATTAAGATACTTGAAAAAAAAAACTTTTTATGTATCGTGTAGGGTATCGTTCGAAAGATCTCGAACTCAACAATATGTTTTAATTCTGGTATTATATTTTCAAATATATCGTCGAAAGAGTACTTACTAAAAGATGTTCCTCGACTCCTATTTTTAAATCTACTGAAACTAAAATTATGAAAAAAATAGGGGCAGTAGGAATTTGTTAACTAATAAATGGTAATAATTAAATTTATGTACTGAACCACTTTGAGCGTGAGTTATACTCGCACGTGACCTTTTTCTTCTTTTTTTAATGGCAATTACGGGATGTTTGATTCATTGCATTTGTGGGATATATTTGACCAGGGTCAAATTCTGAATAATTTTTACATTTGCATTCTGCAATTATTGCACACTTGTAATTTAACTATATATGTGTCATGGATACATCGAATGCTTATGTGACTATATGTGTTTTGTTCGATTTACATAGCTAATGGAACAGTGATTCATCAGGAAGCGTGCGTTCAAAAAATAAATACATGTGTTTTTCAAAATTGGAACTTAAATACTAGGATATTATAATCCGATAAAATAAACACAAATAAGAATATTTTGCTTATTTTGAAGTACCTGTATATTAATCAGAAAAATATTTTATTTTGCTTTGGAATTTTTAACACACCAGAAAAGTTTCATGAATGTATTTATTATTTTAAATTACACTTACTTAAAATCTGGCTGAAGTTTATCTCAGACAAACACCAATATAAGAGAAAATCCAAAATTCAAAATAGCTTACCTAAAAGAGAAAATAAATAAATTTACTCTTTTTCATTTTGCTATAAAAGAAAAAAAATCATTATTATTTTAACTACAATTTTTTTTAAATACAGTGTTACTTTTTCAAAACAACATGCACTTTTAAAGGATGTGTCCAAAAAAAAAAAAATCCCTGACGGCTCGGCCTACAGGCACAGGTAGATTTCGAGTACGCAGACCGTGGGGCGTCTGTTTATTAAGAATTACGGAAGAAATGACCTTTTTTGCCATGATGCGGCAGTTGGGCAGCAGTTACTTCAAGACCTAACTTGTTTGCAGGCGGAGCCGGCAGAATTTTTTTTTAATTAATTTTTTTTTTTTTTTTTTTTTTTTTTTTTTTTTTTGCTATAAGGGTTGGGCCTATAAAAAAATTGTCAATATAAAAGTTTTAGATAATATTAAGAGGATTTATAATAAATTTAAGTGGATTTGATATCTTGTGAATTGACGAAGTTATGAATTTTTTTCTTCTAAAACTCCCTTCCCCCCCCCCCTCCTTGGGGCCATTTTTAATTATATCAAAAATCTGTCCTACATAAATTTTCGGCCCTTTTCCTAGAAGTAATAATAACGTTAAACGGATTCGATACCTATCATAATTAAGAAATTATGGGGGATTTTCTGCTTTCACAAAAAGCCCCCCCCCCCCATCCCCCCACTTGGTTCGATTTTGCCCATTAACGAACTTGACCGAGATTTTATGTCCCTTGATTTTGTGTATCAGTTTGGAAGAGATTTGTGCAGAATTATGTGGGTTATCGTGTCCATAAAAAAGTGACATAGATAGATAAATAGATAGATAGATAAAGTTTTAAACTGGGGGTGGTTTTGGGTTCTGGGAGTTAGGATCGGCGTAGATCTGCATATTTTTTTCAAAATTTCCAACTTAGGGGAGAATGTAATAGGTAGTATTTCTTACGAAATATACCTAAAAACAGTAACCCAGTTTTGAATCCAGCACCTCCCGTCTACCAGCTTTGAGAGCAGAACCTCTCAACAGCTGGTAGGACCAGCTTTTATGAATGAAAATCAACAAATATAAATTCACCATTTTTCAAATATACATTCTTTTCCATTGATCAGATTTTATTTTATTTTATATTGGGTCAAACCAGAACCCGACCAGCATAAATCAAAATCCAACCCAAAACCGATCCTAACCCGAAACAATGAATGTCAACCCGACGCGAACCCGACCTGTAGTGAAATAAATTAGTGCCAACCTGGCCCGAAACAAATCGCAGGTAGGATCGTTTTGGGGTAAAATGGGATTACACAACACGATGCAGGTCTGTATTGGAATATTTATATACTTGTTAAACTCATACAAAACTTAGTGACAAAAAGGGTAAAAAAAAAAAAAAGTAAAAAAAGTAAAAGAAAAAAAAACTTCTTGCTAAATAGCAATAATAGACTTTTATGTGTAATCAACATTTACAATTATATATTTTTTAAATGCTATTAAGATTTATTAAAAATCAGCACTTAACATAAAAAAAATAGAAGTAAACACCGTATAACATAATTAGTGGATTTCAATACGAAGAAACGATAGCTCCAGTATGCATTAAATGGTTTTCTATTGAACTGAAAATAATAGAACATGTGATTTACATCAAGAATTATACATTTTTTAGATATAAATTAGATTAAAAAAAAATATATACTTTTAACGCAATAGGTACATGAAAACAAACACCATGTCAAATATCATCGGTGGAATTCATCGCCTAAGTATGTATTCTAAACAATTTTTTTAAGCTGAAAAATTATAGTGCATAGAATGTATATGTATCTTACTAGAGCTATACATTTTCTAGATTTAACTTAGATTTATTTTATATAATCTTCACCTTTAAATTAAAATAGGTATAATATTAAACACTGTGCTAAATAGCATCAATGTGGACTTCAGCAAGCAGGAACGAGAGCTACATATATATTTTAAATACTTTTCCTTAAATTGTCAAATATGGTTAGTATTATAAATTATATCTAGAACTATTCCTAAATTATATATAGAACTATACATACATTTTCTAGCTATAATTGAGATATTTAAAATAACCTATACTTTCAACATTAGATATGCATAAACTAAATACCACTATAAACAGCGTTAATGGATTTGAGCTCTTAAGAATAGCTTTGATGTATTTTAAATAATTTACTTTAAGACTGAAAAATGGTAATGCTTAGAATATACATATGAGTTATATCTGAAGCTATATATTTTCTAAATTGAATTCCGATTTATCCAAAATGATCTGCACTTTTAACGTAAAAAAAGTACGTTAAAAGTGTATTTTTAACGTATGTATCAAACTAAACACCTCTCTAAACAACCCTAATAGACTTCAGCACGCAAGAATGATTATAACACGTACATTCTATGTTCAAAATTGATAAATAATAGTGCATAAAAGGAATTTCGCTAATCGAAAATACTTCCTAAAGTGTAGTCCATTAACAAAGAGCTCAATATTGAATACATTATTCACATCTGTATTTGTAATTTCGTTGCTGGCTGAAAACTAAAAACACCCGTTTCTTAACTCAAATGAAAAAAATAATTTCTGAGAAGCATATCATTATCTCTATTATGATGAATAATTTAATTTCATTCTGCATTAAAATTATGAAATACAGGGTGATTATAAAAAAAACTATCCCGATATACGAGTCCTTAACTATCACACCGTTCACAGAAACTGACTGAAATTTTGGTTTTAAGTATTTTGAGGTATGCGCTCAAGAATCGTATGAAAAACAACAGTTAAACTCTAACAGTTACGGTTACAGTGACAAAATTTTGAAAATTTCAAATGGCAACACCTATTTTTTTATTGGAATGTGATCTTCATAGTGAAAAACCATAAAAAGCGTTGAAACGGTACCTGTAACACGAAAATTGCCGGCGCTAGAGAGACTAAGAAGAAAAGTGAAAACAACCAATAAAGGACAGAGAAGCAACAGAAAGTAAAACATTTTATTATTCAGTGCTATCCACCATCTGCCGCATGCAACGTGTCTTCGTGTGTGACGTGGAAAATTTGTGAAACACAATAAAATGGTTTGTTTTCTGTTGATTCTCTGTCCTTATTCGTTGTTTTCACTTTTCTTCTTAGTCTGTCTAGCGCCGGCAATTTTCGTGATACAGGTGCCGTTCCAACGCTTTTTATGGTTTTTCACTATAAAGATCACATTCCAATAAAAAAAATAGGTGTTGCTATTTGAAATTTTCAAAATTTTGTCACTGTAACTGTAAGTGTTAGAGTTTAACTGTTGTTTTTCATACGATTCTTGAGCGCATACCTTAAATATACTTAAAACCAAAATTTCAGTCAGTTTCTGTGAACGGTGTGATAGTTAAGGACTCATATATCGGGATAGTTTTTTTTAACCACAATATATATATATATGTATATATATATATTGTTTAGAGGACATACAAATTGATTTACTATAGAATATGTTAAATATTTCGAGAAACATCATTTTGTTTGATTCAGAAGTATTTAGTTGGAAAGTCAAGTACTGAACAAATCAAGTTACACCCAAATCGAACACGAAAATTCCATTTCAATTAAACACGGAACCGACCCGAACTCGGAATTAAAAAAAAAATTAAACTATATTTTGATGAAAAAAAAAAGAGTACATATCAATTACATCTCTGATGTCCATTTTAGCTTTTAAGTATGAAAATCAACAAATATAAATTCACCAATTTTCAAATATAGTACATTATTTTCCATTGATTTAATTATTAATATTTCTTTTAATCAAAATTGAGTCAACTTAAATCCGACAAGCATAAATCAAAATTCAAGCTAAAACCGATCCTATCTCGGAACAATGGAAGTCAAACCCGACGCAAACCCGACCTGATGCAGCAAAATAAATTAGTACCAACCTGACCCGAAACGAATCGCAGGTCGGGTCGTTTTCGGATGAAATGAGTTAGCCAATATAATGCAGGTCTTTATTGGAAAGTTTACTATATACTTGTCAAACTCATCCAAAACTCAGTGAACGAAAGGAGTAAAAAGAAAAAAAAAAACATGTTGTGAAAAACATTGCCAGTTCACGTTTTCATGTTGTTAATGTTTGGTGTTTCCCAGTTCAAGAGGGAAATTTTGGCGATATGCTACCATTTTCTGGTCAAAACAAACTCAGTTCACATAACCAGAATTAAAAATTAATGAGAAATAAAGAGTTGCCGTTGGAAAAGTGCCATATCCTGTGTCGGATTATTTGGCGAATTTTTATTGGCGATAAATGTTTCGATGTGGTTGTCGTGACCTTTTGGCGTTTGGTAAGAGGATTTGGTAAAATTATAAATAAAATGAAATAAAATATAAATATATAAATAATAATATAAATAATAATATATAAGCGGTATACAATATTTATATATAATTTAATATAATATAATGTAATATATATTATAATGTAATACTTTTCATTTATTTATTTAGTTTTTATCTCGGCATTCGTACATTTTTTATCCAAAAAGTATTTAATAGAAATATTTATCTAACTGTCAAATTCCCAGGAAAATACACACAAAGAAGGAAAAAGTAAGAGAACATAAAAAAATTACAAACTCTGTATCGTAGCATCACAAACTTATTTGGCTTCATTTTATCCGCCAAGATCATACTTAAGGTGCCTGTTATTTTTTTTTTTTTTTAACTGGCTATATAAGTTTTGATTTGCGGAAGGATGCATTAGTATTTTGTGAGACATTATTGGATTTTTTTTTCAGCAAAATAAATAACAGGAAAGTCACCATACGTTCCAAATTTGTAAAAAAAAAAAAAAGCTGTCACTGATTTTTTATTCCTATCTGTTTTATTTATTTATCTTTATCTGCTTTTATCTGTATAATTTGTAAAAAAAAAAAATTTGAACAGTGTTAATTTAATCATATATCTTTTAAGGAGGTAGGATACCTTTGATCACGTCGAAAAAGCAAAATAATATCACTATGTTCCAAGCTTCAAAACTTGTGTAATAACTCAAAAATAAAAATCAAACTTCATTTAAATATAAAGTTCGTATTTAAATTTATATTTAAAAATATATATATACTTGTAAATTCATAAATAAATATTGAAATGATAAGTTTAAAAATACATATGATAATAAGAGAAAAAAAAACATAACACGTCTTGCGCGCAGTGTTACTGAAAAACTACACATGGCAATTAAAAGAAATTTTCATCACATATTCATTTCTGTATTATCTACAACTTAAAACCAGAAAAAAAGTAAGATTTAATTTTTTGTTTTTGTTTCTGTACTTTGAAAATATTTTTAAAAAATTGAAAATTTTTAATTTTTTTAATTTATAAGTTAATAGTTTAATTTAGTCAATATTTTTTATAAATATTCTGGTTTTAGTATAAACGTAACACTATTATGTATTTATTTTCACCAAAATTTATTCTTTATATGCATATTTTCAGATTTTATCATACGCGCAAGACGTGCTATGTTTTTTTTCTCTTATTATCATATATATTTTTAACTTATCATTTCAATATTTATTTATGAATTTACAAGTATATATATATTTTTTTAATGTAAATATAAATGCGAGCTTTATATTTAAAAGAAGTTTGATTTCTATTTTTGACTTATTAGGCAAGTTTTGAAGCTTGGAACATAGTGATATTTTTTTTGCTTTTTCAATGTGTTCAAAGGTATCCTACCCTTTTAGGGGCAAAGTACATCTCTTGTTAAAAAAGTTGAAATGATTGAATGACACCAAGATTTACGAATAAATTTATTTGAAAATATGTAACAACTTTTTTTCAGCACGTACATTATAAAAGAAAAAAATTATTCCAAATTTAAGATGCCGTTGGGGCATGTGGGGATTAAAATTAAGTGGGATAAATAATATCCCGCCAACCTTCAAGAAGTTAATATAATAACTCACATTTCTGAAAAATTACTCCCATTTCTTACACAAAAGGTACACTATATGTACAAAAGTCACCGGACACTTTCGATTTTAGATGTTTCGTCGAATATCTAGAGAAATACATGACGAATTCTTCGTGAGCTTCAAGAAAGCAGTTAGAGGACAAACAACAAATTCAATAAAAATTAATATTTGATTAAATATTTAAGATATCCATATTATAATTGCAGTAAATTTTCATCTTATGCAGTTTGTAAAGTTTTCTGAAAGTAGTGTTTCTTTTGGTTAAAAACTCTGTGTGCTATAAACAAAAACTTTGCAGAATCTTTTCTATATTTGTTAAAGAAATTTTTATACGTCTCTGAATTCATCTGTTATTCTTACATAAATGGGCACAAATGTTGTACACGACACACATACTCATATTCTACAGTTACAGGTCGTTTCGAGCATTTTATTTTACAGCGTGACCGCAAACATATTTTTTTTATTCAACTTTGTTTTGGCCCTCAATTTCCCTCGTGACTAAGATTTCGCTATCAAATATGAGGTCAAACATGTTCTTTACAGTTTTTTTTTTAAATCTATGATCGTCCATAATATGTCATTTTTTAACATAATAATTACTTGCAGTAGCCATTAAAAGACATTATTTTATTGTAAAACACATCAAAGAGCAGTGTACACGTTTAAACGCTTTGGACGTGTACGCTGCTCCAGTGGCGTATCTAGGCGAATCATTTCGGAGGGAACCGAGATACTGTAAAAGTTTCTAAGACGGATTCGCAAGAAACGGGAAAAATTCCTCTTTAAACAGGTTTTTATCTTATTAGCAGGTAACGCATCTATTATACAAACAAATCTGCTAAGAAGAAATCGCAGAGGACAGGGGGAAATGTCGTTTTAAGCAGGTTTTTGTATTCAGAAGTATAGTTATATCGTTATACAGCATTTTTTTAAACGGAATACTGAAAATTACCTACTAAAAGGTAATTAATAAATAGTAAATAAAACTGAAATAAACAGCAAATTTAAAATTATATAAGAGCATTCTCAATCTACCCCACCTCCCTCACCACATTGTCGGACTCATTTTGGAGCACATATACGCACGTCATTTGTGAAATAACACACTTTCTAAGAAGAAACCCTGTCTAAAACGGAATCTTTTTCTGGTTCATTTTGATTTTTATCTTAGCAAGTCTCATTACATTTTGCTAAACTTTCGTAGTTGAACTTGATATTTTCTACAAATTTCGGAGGGGGGGCTGAAGCCCCATCAGCCCACCCCCTAGATACGCCACTGCGCTGCTCTTGGGTGTGTTTTAAAATAAAATAATGTCTTTAAATGGGCAAATAATTTTTATGTTCTTTACATATCTGAAGTTTCAGAGGAATTCGTCAAGTATTTCTCTAAATATTCGACAAAACATCTTAAATCGACAGTGTCCGGTGACTTTTACCATACAGCACATGTAAAAATAAATGCCTTGCTGTACATCATTAATCACCTTCAGTTTAGAGAAACGTTTCCTAAAAGTTTATGTTAAATCATTTTCTTGCAAGCTGAAAGTAAAAAGAATTAGCATTTCAAAGGTATTGGTTGCTTAAAATGTGTATTTAATTCATAAGAAGTTCAATATGAAATGAATTATTCATATCTGAATTTGTAATTTTATTGTTCTCAAGCGAGAAAAATATTTTCAAATCAGAAGACAAATAAATATTTTTTAAGAAGTACATCTTTATTTCTGTTATGCTGAAAAGTTTCATTTTACTTCTATATTAAACATTCTTCAAACAAGGTAATATATATATATATATATATATATATATATATATATATATATATATATATATATAATAACCGGATATAAAATTTGATTTCGGAGTAGTTTGTTTTAAAAATATATTGAGAAGATCTAGATGAAAAACTTACAAAAATTAAAAGGAAAGAATGAGTGAAAATGCAAAACAACGTTTGTGAAAAAACTGGAGCTTTGTTATATAATACAACAAACTAATGTATTGTGTAACTAACAACTTTGTTGTTTCTTATAGAATTAATAAAATAGTTATCATTTTGTATGTTATGAGAATAGTTTAATTTATTTCTGCAGAAAAAAACTACCTTTTTTATAAGTTTTATAGATACAGATATTCCTAAAAGATATGGATTCATTCTCAAGAGAAAGATTCATTCCCAAGAGAAAGATTTATTCTCAAGAGAATTCATTTATTATTCCAAAAAATTATATATATATATATATCCTGAAAATACTTAATAGGTACGTTTCCTATAGCTGTCAGACAAACAAAAATTATAAATGACGAAGAAGGAGTAAAAATAGAAACATGTTGCGTAACATTACAAATTGAGTTGGCTTTCTTTTGCTTTGTTAAAATAATGCGTAGGTTGAATATTTTTTTTTTTTTTTTTTTTTTTTTTTTTTTTTAGTAACTAGATACTGACATTTATTTCACAGTAGAAAAAGTTAGATAATCCGTGTGAATATATAGATTTTTGTTCTAAAATATTTAATGAGAATAATTATATAGCTCTTAAACGTATACAAAATGAAATATAAGAAAATTTTAAAATGTAAAAGAACATTAGAAACAAACAAGAGGAAGAAAATATGAGCACGTAACATCACAAATTGAACCGGCATTTTTTTCTTTCGTTGAAATGATGTGTACGTTGCGTGTTTTTTTTAGCAACTTTATGCTGAAGTCCGATTTATAGTAGTAAGCATTAGATATTCCGTAAAAAAAAAAAAGAAAATGGCGATATTTTAGAACATATGATAAAACAGCATTATCTAAACATAATTCAGCAATAAAAAGTTATATGAAACGCAAAGAAAATAGATAAAATATGCTAATCATGCTTCATCTAAGGAGAAATTCCCAGATTTATTATTCAGGAAACTTGTATTCATTTGTTTTCTATGGATATGGATCAGCATTACAAACCATTATCAGAATAATTCAAAGAGAAAAACGTACTGGAAGAAGTATTTTATATTTTCGAAATATTAATTATTCATACTAAATGCTGTGCAAAGAGCATTGTATACAGATCTGTATTGTACACAGCATTTGTTATACATATTTATACAAGAAATATCAAGGATGATGTAACCTATCGTAGGTGATAACCACTGATAAATAAAATCAATAACAGCATGATATATACTAATATCTCGAACATGATTTTGTTTTTTGTTTTTAATTTAATTTAACTTTTGGTGTTGGTGCTGATGATCGTTTCTTTATTTTTTATCATAAATAGACACACAATTGTAACGCTCATTCAAGAATTGTTTACATAGATAAAATAATAATCGATGCTCCTGACTCATAAATTAATGCTACATTCTACTTAATTAATTTTTTCCATAGTAAAAAACAAAGGCTGGTTTTATTGAAGCTCAATATTCTGCCGATGTTTCCAACGAATGTTGCAGTCACCGGAAATGTGTCCAATGAAACACCAATATTGTTCAAAAACTGGCATCAAAAACATTGGAAACATTTGCCATGGAACGTCACTATTACTAAAACTAGGGTATCGAAAACGGGCTTCCCGGGTTACAGAACGCCGGCGAAAACCATTTTTTTCCCTAAATCTAATTTTTCATATTTTTATTTGTCAAAGTTGCTGCATTTAGTGATTTTTTTTTTACAAGTTTCTTTGCTTTTCTTGTGCATGAAGCGCTCATACATGCGGTATCCATCCAGTTTTTCTTTTTTTTTTGTACTAAGCGTTCATACATGCGATATAGTGATCGCGACATTAACGAATTTCAAGGGTTTTGTTTATTTTTTATTTTTTTGGTATTATTAATACAGGGAGTTCGCTGCATCCAGTGATGCTCCTTTGTTAATTTATTATTCATCATCTTATGCATGCGATATAGTGATCGCGATATTAATGAATTTCATGTATATTCGTTTTTACCAACTTCGCAATGACCGTTAACATTATTTGTAATACTGATGAAATATGAATTAAAACGTTGTTTCTTACTGCTCATATTAACTTTTTATATGCATTTTTATTAAATTTGTGAAATAATTTTTTTTTATTTTATTCGTAAAAATGCAATATCTAAAACAATATCTTCTGTTTATATTATCTGTTAAAATATCCGATGTTTGTTTATGGTGTAAACAAATAATTTTCTTTTAAATTTTTAAATTATTACAAAGCTTCCTTTTCTCCAAAATCGTCTGAACTAATCAAATTTTGTATCCGGTATAACGCTACTCTCATACAAAGGCACACTATTCTTGTGACGTTTTTATTTCAAAATTCATTAATTTTACTACCGGTAACTATTTAAAAATTTATAATGGCAGCATTCTTCTATTTGTTTATTGGGCGTTTAGAAATTCATGCTTAAAAATTATTTTATAAGCCATAATATATCAGGCAATTAAGATATAGTTTTCATACAAATTGCATTTGAAAGTAATTTTTTTTTTCCTCTATAACGGTGTAAAAATTGAAAATGGGCTATGTTTAGAAATTAAAAAAATTGCAATAGCAAAAATCACAAAACCGAAATTTCATCGTCAGCTGTTGCCATTCGCAAAATGACGTATGCGTTACGCACGGACACGTTTGGCCTTTATAATATAGAAGATAGATAGTGCATTACATTGGAAATATTTTCAATGAAATTCCCCTATTACTGCAATATTTGCTTTTTATTGGAAATATTTGCAATGAAACGCCAATATTGCGCAAATATTGTTTTTACATTTGAGATATTGGGAATAAAAAGACGAGACATTTTTTGCCAATATTAACGAAACATTGGTAAAATGTAAGCATTCTAATGTTGGAATAACATTTCATACTAATATTATCGATATTGACCAAATATATCCGAGATATATACTGAGGAAAATGACACTTTCAAATCTGAGTAAATCGATGTTTTCATTTTGTTATGAAACTTTTTGTTTCAAATAAGACGCCACAATGCTTTCAATTCTGAAATACCAGAAATACTCAGAATATTGAAAAATGGACATACTCAAAACTGAGCACATAGAGGTTTGTTCATGTTCATTTGTGAAACATAGACATACTCAAAAATGATTAGGATCAGTTCAAACTCATTTTTGAAACATGGACATACTCAAAAATGAGCACACAGAAGTCAGTTCATACTCATTTTGGAAACATGGACATACTCAAAAATGAGCACATGATGTTTTATATTTGAGTGTATGCATGTTTTCAGAAATGAGTGTATGCATGTTTCAAACTTGAGTAATTTTGATTCGGAGCCATTTTGACTATGCGACATACTCAGATTTGAGCATATTTTGCTCCGTTTTGAAAATGTCGTTTTTAGAGTGTAGTCAATGCAAATAATAATCGCCCAATATTGTTTTTATTTTAGAGACGTATCCATGAGTTTATGAATGTACATAAAGAATTAAATTTCCCGTATGCAATTTCTACAACTTTTTCATTTATTTAAATGATACTTCCCATCTTTAATCCTTAACGAAATTAGTAATCAATGTTTCTGAACCATAAAGTTATATGCTACGTGCAGGGTATGGTATTTTTTGTTAAGATGCAATATACGAATGAAATATTAACTTAAAATTCAAAAATTTAGATAACTTTAGTTTGCTTAAATGCTTTGAGGTGCAATTGAATATAATTATTTCTTCTGCTGCGCTTGTCCAATTTACTAGTTCAAATAATTTATATTTTATAATCAATATGTATTACCTTAAACGTGCTCAATATTTTAATTTTCTTAAACATTATCTGATGTTTTTAATTACTTGCAAAAATAATAATCAATATTTTTATACTTTAAATTTAAATGCAGAATTATTTTCGATTCTGCGCGTTATCATATAAAGCATTAATTTAAGTGTAAAATGTACAAAACCTTAATTTAATTAAATACTTTGGAGTATATTTGAATATCAATACATTTGCCGAGCCTCTGGAATTTAATAGCTCACATATTCTTTGTTTTACACATGCTATATATAAAACATTAATTTAAACTCACATAATGTATGCAATTTTTTCCATTTATTTAACTTTTTAATCATTATTTATTAAATTTAAATTTAAATACACAGTTCATGTTATGTTTTACTCAGGTTTAATATGCACATAAAACCTGAATTTAAGCGCTAAATTTACAAATCTTTAATTTATTGAAATGTTTTAGAGTGCGTTTGAATATCCTTCTTTTACTGCGCCTATGCAAACACAGCCATAGGCGAAAAAATACGAGCAAAATAATAAAATAATATAATTTACGAACGGAAATTCAGCCTCTGAATATTGTCATGGGAGCCGGCTTTAAAATGCCCTATTAGAAATCAGGGGAGAAAAAAATTTCACAATACATAAACCTTCCTTTTATGCACGGTCCCAGTGACTCAACCCTTTTGTCCCATAGGATCCTCTGGCAAACAATGGAAGTAAGGGGAAAACGAGGCGGCTTCGTTTTCAAGTTGTGTGGCACGCTTTTGCAAACGTCTAAAAAGTGAAAGGCTGTAGTGAAATTTGCTTGCACGATTTATCGTATCACATCATAATACATTTCATGAGAGAAAGTAAAAGAAAATACAAGAATGAAAAAACATGCGCCAAGCATAGTTTATGAAACACTTTCCAACACATACAGAAAATTGTACCGAAATATCACCGTTAAATAACGTGAAAGAAAAAATATGTAAGTAAACAATTTAAAAAATAGATAGCACATTAAAAAATCCAGTTTTAGCAATCACCTTCCATAGTCAAAAAAGTTATGGAATGATTTTGTGCAGACCGTATATGATCTATAGATTCGCATATATACTACATAGCATGCTAAAATTTAATTCAGTCAGAAAATTCGCTTTTAACAATTTTCACCAATAGACGGAAATGCATTCGAATTCTTTTGTAGAGCCCTGTATATTATATACAGCTAATAATTAATATACTAAATCTAACATTTAATATACTAAATCTAACATTTAATATACTAAATCTAACATTTAATATACTAAATCTGTATTTCTCTATTATCCCGTCGACCACTTTTCATAACAAAAAACGATCGCCAAACTGTAACGCCAAATAAACGGGAGAACGTTGCCATAGGAATATCAAAATAAATAAATAAATAAAATATAAGAATTTAAGGACACAATTGTTATTTTAATGAATGAAATAACTAATAAGTCAGTAAAACATAATGAAAAATACACGCAAATGTCGAATTAAAAACCACTTGATGACATAACAAACACGTCTGACATCCAGTCAATGGGACTGCATTTTTTGACGTTTAATCTTACAGTTTTTTGTTATGAAAAGTTGTCGACGGGATAATAGAGAGGTACCACTAAATCTAACATTTAATATACAAATTTAATAATTAAAACACTAAAGGAATAATTGTAAACCTAAAATAAAAATATATATGCACTTTGAATGTAGAAAGACGCCGTTTTAGCGCCTTAACGTTAATTCACAAAATTCAAAGTATTATAATTCAGTACGTTTCGGACGTAAAATAATGGAACATTTTTTAGTGCCCTTCTTAGACGCAGGGAAATATATTCTTAAATACAAGTTTTAGGGAGAGGGTGGGGTAAATAAAACTAATGCCATTTCCAAAAGCTATACCTGATTTGTGTACCTTTAGTAATTGGAAGTGTGTTTCTATCAACAGTGGTTTAATGGGTAGTCACCATTACCCCTATTTTGAATCCCCTGTTATCAAAATTAATATGGGAGTAACAATTTAATTTTGCATTTAAGTACTTTATTCGAGATAATAAAAAAAATGCATTAAATTATATTTAGTTTAATCTTTCAAATTGGTATGATTGCCCTTCTTGTTATCCTAATTCATTATATTTTCCAAGAATTAATGAAAAGATAAATAAGCAATGTTAATGAACAAATACAATTTTGTTACACATGCTTCAAACTGAGACAACATGAATCATTTCATATACGTATACATTTACTTCAAAATGTCATCCGAATATGAGATACATGCGGAGAATCTCAAAATCATCTTAAACCTCAGTCTCTATCAACTGCCAATCTTCTACGAAAACACATGACAGCAGTTTTTGGCAGGTACTCAAGAAATATAATATACATTTCAATAAAATTTGCTTTGAAAGAGATGTCACAGATAATTTCCGTTGAAATATTCGATTTCCGTTTCATATACGTATAGTGTATTATGTACACGTGATGAAAAAAAAGAAACTTTAAATTTATTATTTTGTTCATATAAAGTTCAAATGAAAATACAATAGAAGAAACGTGTTCTAGAATTAGTCACGAAGTCTAAAAGGCATCCTTTTTCAGTCAGATATTACAAATACGTGAATGTGTAGGTGTAGTTGTGGGTATTTAAATGCAGAATTCTTTGTTACGTATTTTATTTATAATTATGAAAGTCATAGTTTTAAATGCAAAGCGTTTTTTATTCACGAAAACTACAAGAACGTATTAACTGTAAGTATATTTAGATCAACAGATTTAGAAATTAAAATTGGAATAGAAAGACAAACAATAATATATTGCACCATTGTACGATTGCATAATTAAGACAAAAAAAAAGTTTGAGTTCTTAAAGTAACACTTTGCAAAAGATCAAGAAAACTGTAACGAAACTTCACCGTTAAATACGGTGAAAGAAGATATGTAGTAAACAGCTTAGGAAACATATAACACATTTAAGAATTCAGTTTTAGTATTTACCTTCCATAGTGAAAAATGTAGTCAAATTATTTTGTGCAGCTTGTATATGGTCTGAGTTGGATAAGAGTGGTGAATAAGTGCTATCTTTGGTGGAAATGTGTAGGTACTATAGACAAATGTAACTGTATAACTAACTCGGTTTAGCCAAAAAGTGTGACTTTCGCCCCTTTTCAAAATACCAACGAAAACGCAATAAAGAAAAAGCAATATTATATTTCGACATTTATTTAAAAACTAATCTTTAGGTTTATGAAAAAGAATATGGAATTAATTTAAAAAACTTAATTAAAATGCAGTTTAATCGGAATCCTTAATACGAAAATATGAGCAGTTTTTCTGTTTATTTAAAACAGATACTATGTCAGTTACGGAAATCACTTTCAATGTAAACTTTCATGTGTTTTGAAACTAAATTAGATTATATCATGTATCAGAACTGGAAACAACAACGGAGCGAATAGTTATTAAAAACGGAACAAAGAAAAAAGAAGGGGGGGGGGGAATCACCAACACTTGAAATCTGAATGTGATAAAAACAAAAATTCATTACTTTGCTATAAATTAATATTTCTCACTGCAACATTTTCCTCCATTAAATTTAAAAATAAAGGCAAGATTTATTTAAACTTTTAGTTAAAATGTAAAATACAGATTAAAATATATCTTTTTTCATTTATAGGCGATAGTAAAAAAAAATAACTGTATATATAAACCGAGAGGAATGAGGAAAGAAAGAAAAGCAATCTCCGGTAAAAGATAATTCAATTTTGCTGAAGTGATTGAAGAGAAAATAACGTTTGAAATTAAAATACTGCTTCATGTGTGATTACAGAGCACTATTTTTCTCTCAGTGTTAACAATTCAATTTCACACAAAGCAATTGGAGATTTAAAATAAGATTCCGAAATTTTCTGTATTTCTTTTTTCGTTCAATGGGTTTTATTTTATTCTACATTTTTTTTAATTCCTCCAAAATTTACTTTGAGTATATAAATCATGTAAAAGATTATGTGTGAAATTACCAAGTTTTTTTCCATTTCATGAATTTTAAATAGAATTTTAACCATCTCGCAACTTTACTGTTCAGAATTTCCAGGTATTTGGACAGATATTTCTCTTTAAAGATTAAAATTCAATTTCAGAACTTTACTTTAACTAGATTCCGTCCAGTTAATTTATCTTTAAATTACATCGGATGGAACAGCCACATTAACACAAGCTTCAACGAGGTAACTATATCACTCTGCAGAATAATTACATTTCTCTTCAATAGAAAAAACTAATTAAAATTATTAAGTAATATTTTGATTTTAAATTGACGCATTTGAATTTTAAAAAATTGGATGATTATAGAGCAAAATTTGTCCCTCACAAATCATTTGCATTCAATGCAACTGGAGATTGAAAAAATGATTTTAAAAAATTCCGTCTTTATTTTTTCATTGAATATATTTTATTTATTTATTTATTTATTTTTGCAAAAGTTACTTTTCGTTAATTATATAGGCAACACACGTGTTCTTAATTATGTAAGGAACTATGTGTAAAATCGTTCCTTTTCCCCTTTTATTAATTTTAAATATCTTGCGACATTACTGTTGAGAATTTCCAATTAATTGGACATATATTTCTCTTTAAAGATTAAAATTCAATTACAGAACAAACTTTAAATAGAATTCCACATCCATCTACAGTTAATTTAATCTTTAAATTACATCGGATGAAACAGCCACAATACAAGCTTCAACAAGGTAACTGTATCACTCTGCAGAATAATAACATTTCTCTTCAATGGAAAAAAAACTAATTAAAATTATTAAGTAACATTTTGATTTTAAATTGACACATTTTAATTTGAAACATTGGATGATTATAGAGCAAAATTTGTCCCTCACAGTTAACAATTCATTTGTACTCAATAAAATAAAAGACTCAAAATAAGATTCCAAATAATTCAATATTTATATTTACATTGAATATACTCCTGTATATTCAATATATCCGAGTATCCAATATATATCCTGTATATCCGAGACGAAAGCCCTAATTTTTAACACTTATACTGGAGATAATAAACAACTAAGACAATTTTGTTAGGTGGTACATGGTAGCTTAGATGTGGAAATTTATATTATGTAAAAGCAATGACTTTTATTTCAGGTGCGGAAAATTAGAAAAATTGAAAATTGAAAAATGACAGCGAATTCTGCAAAATCACAAACCGTGTGACGATATAAAACTGAGCTGTGGAGCCCGTCTGGCACGTCAACCGCCGCACCCAAATCCTGAGGGAGTTTTAAGGAACTCGACCAGGAGAATCCTCCTGCAAGCGCTGCGGCCGGTGGGAGCACTGCCACATGCGCAACACTCCCATTGAACCCAAGATTTGACGACAAAGGTCACTGCGATATGCGGTGGAGCCCAAACTTCGAGGACACTACCACAAAACATTTGGGAAGACGCTGGAGTCCTCCGATGGCTTCGTAGCCAGAACCCTAAAGAGGGAAACGGGTCCTAGGCCACATGCCAAACTTTCTCAGCGACCCTCACTGTACCAAGACTTCCGATCATCGAGTCTTAAGGAAGGAGGAAACGACTTGTACCGTGTGATGGTATACATAATTGAATCCATCGGCAGGATCGAGCACTTCCACACTGCCTTTTGGGAGTCCGGAACATATTGACTGCCGAATTCCCACAAACAAGGATTGGGAGAGGTTATCAAATTCTTTGTTGCACAAACAAAACTCCATAACTATGTGTATCCATTGTTGTTTCAATCTCCTTAATGTAATGATTACGTGTTGTATTACAGATTGTTCAAATTAAGGCGTTTCGGCTCGGACGCCCTATATTTTACTTAATTTCATTTTTGTATTCCTTCAAAATTTACTTTTTGTTAATTGCATAAGTAACACGTGCGGTCTTAATTATGTAAGGAACTACTCTTTTTCCCATTTCATTAATTTTAAATATCTCGCGACATTACCGTTGAGAACTTTCAGTTAATTGGACAGATATTTCTCTTTGAGGATGAAAATTCCATTACAGAACTAACTTTAAATAGAATTCCACAATCCACATCCATGTCCAGTTAATTTATCTTTCAATTTCATCGGATGGAACGATAAAATTAAAGCAAGCTTCAACTAGTTAACTGTATCACTCTGCAGAATAATCGTATTTTTCCCCACCGGAAAACTAACTTAAATTATTAAACAACATTTAAACTTCCGAATTTAAAATACCACACAATGTGTGATTAGAGGAGTCAATTTTTCTCCAATTGTAAACAATTCAATTTGACTCAAAGCAATTGGAGATTTAAATTAAATTTGGAACAATTTCAGTATTTCTTTATTTATTTGAATGCAATTTTCTTACTTTCATTAGCTATTTCTAAAAATTTACTTTAAGTTAACCATACATGTAACACGTACGTGCGTGCGTGCGTGCTTTAACATGTTATAACTACGTTATTGATGTTAAGGAGTTCTGTGAAAATTATAAAAGAAATTAATATTTTTACCATTTTATAACTATTAAATTAAATTACACAGGTACGCTGCTACTTTACTGTTGAGAATTAATCAATTAGCAAATATTTAATTCCATTAAAGAACTAATTTTAAAGAGAATTCCTCATCCATGCCTAGTTAATTTATCTTTAAAATACATCGAATCAAACATTGACATTAGATCAAGGTTCAACGAGATAAATGTATCACTCAGTAGAATTATCTTATGTTTCTCCACCACAAAAATAAAATATGAAACAATATTTAAACACTCGATTATCGATGACAGGGGTCATCAACCTTGGTAGTACCACGTGTGCCTTTGAACTTTTTCCGTATTTCGCAGGCGCATCCTTCCAATACTCACACACCCCAGAATTGTTGGCTCATCGTTGGCAGTTTGTAGAAGCCATCTGGAACGGTTAGGTTAGGAATGGTACGGTTGGGAAATGGTTGGGTTGGGAAATGGTTGGGTTGGGAATGATACGGTAATGGAAATGGTAGGTAAGGAGACCTATGTAATTTGGAGCGTATCTGATAGGGACTCTGAATAGCTGAAAATTGGACCACTGTTATTACACTATTGTTGGCAAATATTTCGTTGGCTCATGGTACGGTAAGGCGGACATTTACTGTGGGCCAATAGGAGACAACAACTAGCCAAAGTTGGACTGAAAACATGGTCGGTATTTATTTTTTCAACAAAAAATTCAGAGTGATTTTGAACACAACTCCAATTTGAACAATTGTTCATCATTTTCACTAAAATAACAATATTTGAAAACAATTTTCAACCGACTTATCTTGCTTTGTGGGATATGCAGTAAAATCATGAAAACTTATGGAAATGGACAGCATTTCGGTAAGTGAAACCGCATGTACTGTCAATTATAATGAATAATCTAGTTCAGTTCTATGAAGATAATGATAACTACTTCTACAATTTCTGGTTATATCCTTACATGTAACACATATACAACGGTCAGTCTATTTCAAATTTTGTTGAAACACTTTTCTTATTGTTACAGATATGAACAAAAATCCGATTCTGGATTCAAATTAGACACCTTGTATTTTTACTGAATAAGTGGATTGTGACCCTTATTTTCCTATACAAAAACTGTTTATTGATGCATACATATAATACCAGATCTTAAATCCGTCTAATTTTTTTTAAGCATCCTGTATAGTTTATACACTAAGTATACCAATAAGTATTTGGACACCTGTGATCGAAAAGAAAAACAACATTTATTCACATTCAATAGTTAGTAGAGCCTTCACGAGAAGCAATTACAGCCGCAACAATCCTGGGCATTCTTCCTACAAGTCCTTGTATGACAGTTAGTGGTATTTTTTTCCCATTCGATTTGGAGAAGAAAGGCAAGTTCTTTCACTGATTTTGGACGTTTCTCGCACCCTTTCGACGATCCAACTCGTCCCAGAAACTTTCGATTGGATTCAGGTCTGGGCTCTGGGAACGTCAGTCCAGTCGATCAACCTCATTGTCACCATACCAATCCATGTTGGACCTCGCACCATGACAGCTGGCGTTGTCATCCTGGAAGTAACATGGGTCCAACCCGAACAACTTGCACAACGTAGGAAGCACCCTGTCATCCAAAATAGTGCAGTAGGCGTCTATGTTGAGTTTACCATGAATTGGGAACAAGGGTCGCAGACCAAACCAGGAAAAACATCCCCAGACCATAATTACCCCTTCGCCGAACTTAATTGTGGGCACAATGCATTCTAGTAGTAGGCGTTCTCCAGGCAGACAACCCGTTCCCACTGCTGTACGGTCCACTGTCGACGTGCTTTGCTCCACCTTAACCGAGCAGCGCGGCTAGACTTGGTGATCAAAGACTCATTGGCGCCAGCACGACCATGAAAACCAAGCAGATGAGCTTCCTTATGGATAGTATTCATCGAAACAACACACCCGGATGCCTGTTGAAACTCTTGGCGTATGTGCCCCATTGGTTGGGTGCGGTTCTTCCGAATTTCTCTTGACAACATCCGTCGGTCTATATCTCCCAGTTTCGTGTGTCTGCCGACTATGGGAATATTCCGGCAATCACCGCTCACCTTCCATTTTTGAATCACACAGGCCACAGTCGATTTGGGTAATTCAACTAGCTAGATATGTCCTTTAAGGTTTGGCCATTTCTGTGGTACCCGATGGTTACACTTTTTTCGAAATCAGATAACTCTGTAGCATATTTAACAATAGACAGCGTGACGTAGTATCGGTACCGCAGATATAGGTAAAATACTTATTGGTAGATAGTGTATCTGCATGTGTTTAATGCACGCGGTATACACATGCACAATCCCGTATATAAGTGGATATAGATGTGTAATGTAAAGAAGTGCAAAAAGTAACGACTTTTTTTTCACAAATACAGTCCATAATACAAAGAATGAGACAGTGTAACAACGAAATAGTGAATCATTCGAAATTTTGTGCACAACACATTTCATTTTAAGAATAACTCCATACGGATAGAGATCCTTTTCTTTTCTTTCAATCAAAAGCAACATTTACTATATCTGACTGCAAAATATGTATTCACACACATATATATATATATATATATATATATATATATAAATTCATAGAAACTTCGTGGGCGAAAGAAAGGGTGTTAGTGGTTACAAGTGCGCCAAGAGGTGAATGGTTAACTACCCTTGATTTGCGAGAACATCAAAATGCATGATGTCCGCATTAAACAAGAAGCTCTTAAAGTTACTTTGAAATCATAAATTCATTTCATCAAAAAATACTTTGACCTCATATACAAAAAGACAAAAAAAAGACAAACAAACGATAAAGATAATAAATCATTTTTTTTCTTTTTTCTTTTTTTTTTTTCATCATCTGCTATCTTCTCTTGAGATTAATGTGCGAATGCTTTTCAGAAGTCTGTTTTTCTTTAAAAATGATTATATGATAAGACTACTAAAAAAAACTTCCAGAAATTAGCCATACAGAAAAACGATTCTGTCAGAATAAAAGGTTGGAAATAGATTATCAGTGAAACTGATTACGGGGGGAGGAGGTGGCTTTCAACGTTGTTTTAGAATTATAAAAATACATTTTCGTGGTGCATTAATACCATTGTGTGTGTCAATGTGAAGTAATTTGCAACCGAATTTAAGGATATCTTAAAGTGTATAAAATGTACAATTCAGACTAATTAATTTATTTTTAACAGAACATTCTTTATATATTTAGCAAAATTTTAATGCATTTGCAGTTGAATTTGTCTAATTATATTTATTTTGATAGCTTCTCCCTCTCTCTCTCTCTCTCTCTCTCTCTCTCTCTCTCTCTTTTTTTTTTTTTTTTTTTTTTTTTTTTTTTTTGGACAGAGCATTTTAGAATTAAGATATGCTTGAAATTATTAAGCTGTATTGCCAAATTAACCGTTATACTTTTTCGATAAAATGTGATCGAATATGATAATGCAGCATAACCCCATTTTTGTAAAAGAATAATTTAATCTTCAAAGAATTTTTTATAAATTTTCAGCATAGGAGCATTTTTGCTGATTTCATATGTCACAAATTTGTAAATTAAAATAAACTTTATATTTTTTCTCTTTCGCAAGGGGAAAAAAAATAGGTATGTTTTGTTTTTTGAAAGTGAAAATAGTTGAATACACACTAAAAGAGATTTAAAAAGATCTCACAAGTGACTTAATAAGATTTTTTTGTGTGAGTGTGCGCGTGCGTGTGTGTAAGGGGGGGGGGAGTGAAGGAATATATATTTTTCAATTACTATGTAGTTTGGTTATTTTTTTTATATTTACTACTGTGTGTGCTAAAAAAAGTATAGCCGTATCACATACCATTTTCGATACATGTAATTTTATATAGTTTCATATTAACTATTACAGTAATATTTTACTTGAGTTACTTTAATAGACAGTTTAAAAATTAATCAAGAATGAATATATTCTAAAGTCTTTTGAAACAAAACTGTAGTCATTTTTCACTATAAAAGAGTAATGTTATTTCTACAAAATCATTATTTTACAAATATTAGCTAGTTAGTTAGTTAGTCATTAGGCCTTAGCAAATAGAAAAAAAAATATATGTTAAATAATGATTTTATAATTGAAGGTTCGAATATTAAACAAAGAGATAACCAAAGTTATTTTGTGCAAACGACAGAAAGATTTTAGAACTAATTAATTTTCTTCAAAGCGCAATTAAGGACAATTCATCCAAGTTATTAATTTTTCTAAAGGTTTTTTTTTAATTTTATCATTAAGAACTTTTTATTGTGGTTGGAGAGAAGTGTTCCATTAAAAATATTTCATTTCTAGGATGTTATCCAATGTCTCTTTTAACAAAATATCAAATGTTGCTAATGAATTTTTTCTTTTCTTTTCTTCTTCTACTTTTTTTTCTTTTCAACTTAAAAAAAAAAGAGTGGTATCAGTATTTCTAGTTAAATTACTTCTTTTCTATCCTAACTTTCCTGAAAAGATAGAAAATGTATTTTAAAGGAAAATTAAATTAAATATTTAAACAAATTCAAAGTAAGCTTGTCTTATACTTAAATACAAAACATATATTAACAAGAGTTACTTTTAGCTAAGAACAAATATTGGTACAAAATGAAACAGAGATATACATTATTGAAAGTTTATTGAATTAAGTATTTTTCTGAATTTGAAAAAAAAAAAGTATACCATATGACTTCTAACAATTGTGATTGTATAATTATGCAAAATTATGCCTCTTGAGTAATATTTGTTTTTATATTTATGTGATCCTTTAGATATCTCTGTTTAAGCAAATCTAGTGAACAAAAAAAAAAAAAAAAAAAAAAAAAAAAAAAAAAAAATCAATTTATTTAGTCAAAGACCATATTCCTAAGACATAATTATCTACTTAAAAAAAATTCTTGAATGTGCGACATTGTGTATTTTCGCGATTGCTTAGTTGAAAGGAAGTTGCATTTTTTACATGCTTAAATCCGTTGACTACCAACGGTACTTATGTGCACAACATATGATAGTCTAAGACGACTTTTATTAATTATTATTATTATTTCTTATCTTACCACTATTTTCAAATAGTTATCTTAAGGGTAAATTTGTACAAGAAATGTATCTCGAAAATTATTGCATAAAAATAGTGGTATAGTAAATAGTAAAAAAAAATGTTTGGTATGTGGCGACGTTAATTTGTTTTAGCCGAAAGTGGATGCTGAAGCATAATCCAGTTCATTCAGCGGAGCAAAAGATTGTTCTCCTGTTTGGCGAGAGTTCGGCAGGGTTTTGCCAAGTATAGATACTGACGGAGAACTCAGCAAAAAACCTTCTACACACTTGCTTACGGCAGTCACCGGTTAAGCGTGGTTTTGGGAAAAGGCTTCTGCACAACTTTTATACATCAAATTTATTAATTATGTTTATCATTTTAATATGTTGAGTTATTTATTTCTTTTATTACAGTTTAATAAAGTTTTGTACAGTGACACATGATTTTTACATAATCAAAGCGTACCCTTACATCCCTACAAGTACAATCCTGTACCAACCGGTGTAAAAAGTGGTATCCTAGGTAATAAAAATCTATCTAAAGTTTTTATCAACAGAAAAAAATCTAAAATTTTACTACTCATTGCAGACAACATTTACATTTGATACCATACTGCATACTGCTCATTTGATTAAAATATCTTATGTTCATAAAAAATGAAAATTTATGATTTAATATTAAAAATATCGAATATTTTCTAAATTTTTACTATTCATACCAAACAATATTCTCACTTCCTATACTTCTTACCATTTAATTATAATGTACGCAGTTTCTTTATGTGCGTGGGAACAAATATTTTAGGATTAAAAAAATTATTAGCCTTTTCATTATTATATTACATATATTTGATAAATTATACAAAATTTCAAGTTGAAATAAAATACATGAAAACATTTTAAGCTAAGTGATTTTGATTTGACAAATGTAACGGTGTACGAAAAAAATAAAAGATAAAGTGCTTCTTACTATAAGAGATAATTTTTTCTGATTAGTGAAAACGTAGAGAGTCCGTAAATAAACAGGGTAATAGATACAAAATTATACTTCAATGCGTTAATGCCTTAATAGAAAAAAAAAATTTCAAGTACACATATTTTATTTTCCTCTTCAATTAAAGACTTGCTTTTAAATTACTATTTTGTGATTATTGAATCAGCGTCGTAAAGGGTGATACGATTTCATTTATTGAAATGCAATATATGTATTATCTTCCAAGATATATTTTTTATGTTTTTAAATTAAAAAAAAAAAAAAACATGATACTTAAAAAAAACCCATAGTGTATGAAAAGTAAATTATGATTTTATTCGTATTATACATAAAACATTATGTGTGATTTGATAAAATACATTAGGAAATACTGAATGAATACGATATGAAACTTCAACAAACCGTCATTTTAATTTAAATGCAAAACTATACATTGTTCTTTTGATAAAATGATACTTATAATACCGAATTCTCTCCTTACTAAATTTTTTGGATATATACATTTCAGTTAAGATTTTGCGATTATTGAATTTATACTAAAAAATATATTTAATCAAATGTTGTCATATGTGTTACAACTCAAGAAATATTGTTACGTAAAACTTTACATTAAAATAAAAAAACATGAATGTATTTTACTCTAAAAATATTTTTTTAACAAATCGAACATGAAAATGGAAAAAAATCACATTTTTTGTACTAAAGTAGTGATAATTATATGTGATCTGTAACTGTAAAACTATACATTGTTGTTTCGATAAAATCATACTTAAATGAAACCGTATTCTCTCTCCTTATTAATTTTTTGGAAATATGCATTTCAGTTAAGATTTTGCGATTATTGAATTAATGCTAAAAAATATTATATTTAATCAAATGTAATCGTGTGTATGACAATTCAATAAATATTGTTACGTAAAATTGTAGTTAATATATACACTAAAATAAAAAAACATAAATGTATTTTACTTTAAAAACATTTTTTTTTTAACAAATCGAACATGAAAAGGGAAATATCACCTTTCTTCCTCTAAAGTAGGGATAATTATCTATAAATTAAGAAAACCATGGGACATTATTTATGACTAGATAATATCATGAAAAATCTATGAATAGCAAATAAAATACAAATAATGTAGAAAATGTTAACTTTATCAAAATGAATAGTTAAAAGGGGATATAAAATAAAAGATATAGAAGAGAATAATTAAAACTGAAAACAAAATACTTTTTATACTTTATTTTCAGTTTAATAAATATTAAAAGCAATGTTCTTTTAACGCTAATGTAATTAACTTATCTCACTTTAGAACACTATCATTATTTCACAAAAAAAGAGAACCAAATACTAAACCAAGTATTGTTCATATTTTAACCACACATGTTTTTTATATTATTATCAATTTAACAGCATTCTTATATTTATTATGAATATACATTCCAGTTATAAATCACATGGTCGCCAAATGACTTTTAATTACTGTCTTTTCTACTGATCACTTCTCTAGTTTTCATAATGTGCTGCCTAAATACATGCTTTTCTTCATTTGTATAAAGTTACTTGAGATAATCTTTACATCATTGTTACAATAAGAATGAAAATTACAGAAGGATATACCGGGTGTCCCAAAAATGACTGATGGAATGTAAAATTCAATAACTGGTAAAATGTGACAGATATTAAAAAAATTCTGGCAGGAGGGTTATGTATGATATCAGGCGTTTTTGTACTGTGATTCTTGATTTTAGTTCGAATTTTAAACAATAGATGGCACTGATAGCGATTTGCGTTCAGTCGAGGCCGAAACTGACGCCACTCAGCATTGAAGCGCTGCACCCTGAATACTAGATGGTGACTGTCGCAGGCGGGTTTTTTTTTTTTTTTCAGCGTCTGAACGCTCCCTCGAACTTCAACATTAATAATAACTAAACGTTTTCTTTGATTTATTAGATCTAAAAAAAACTAAACGAAGAAAACTTTTAGAAATTATTGGTGTTAAAGTTCAAACGCAGAAAAAAAAATCCGTCTACGACAGTCGCCATCTAGTATTCAGGGGGCGGTGCTTCAATTCTGAGTGGCGTCAGCTTCGGCGTCGACTAAACACCAATCACTGTCAGAGCCATCTATTGTTTGAAATTCGAACTAAAATCAAGAATCACAGTACAAAAACTCCTGACATCATGCATAACCCTCCTGCAAGAATTTTTTAATATCTGTCACCGTTTGCAAGTTATTGAATTTTAAAATCCATCAGTCATTTTTGAGACCCCTGGTAAATTCATTTCAAAGCTTATAACGCTCATTTTCCAGAAAAAAAATGTACCAAATACTAAAGAAATCAAGTATTGTTCAGAGTTTAACCATACATGTTTTTTTTATTATTATCAATTTAATAGCATCATATTTATATTTATTATCAATATGTATCCTAGTTATAAATCACATGGCCGCCAAATGACTTTTAATTGTTGTCTTTCCTGCTGATCATTTGTTAGTTTTCAGAATATGCTACCGAAATACATACTTTTCTTCATATGTATAAAGTTAATTGAGATAGTCTTTACATCATTGTTAAAATAAGAGTCAAAATTAAAAAATGACATAAATGCATTTGAAACTTTGTAAACATCATTTTCCATAGAGAAAATAAAAAATGTACCAAATACTAAAGAAATCAAGTATTGTTCAGAATTTAACCATACATGTTTTGTATTATTATCAATTTATTAAAAGTTTTACAAGATTTTATTTAACTTGCTTTGTATGTCCGTCCAACTCAAATCTTGCAATCCTATTTCAACACACTTCTTGAGCTACAATTGACCTATTTTTTGACGTATTTCCGGTGACAATACAATACTATGAAAACAAATATTTAAAATTAATCTCCGCACCTCCTCCCTCGAGGGAGAAAACATTTATCCAATAAGAGTACGTAAATGTCATCGCGTATTTGATGATGTAAATGTCATTGATAGCATTCAGAAAAATATGATGTTCTTCGATTGAACCGTAGCATAGTTGGTAAATGCCTTTCAGTTATGCGTAGTGTACGAATGGATGTGAGTTCGATTCCAGGGAGAACGTTGATCGATTTCTTTCTTGCCAAGAAACTACATTTAAAATTGTATACTCATTTTATTTTTAAAAAAATCTCGAAAAAAAAAATTTGAAAGGACAATTGCAAGTTATTTTTTTTTATGAGATATTTTAAAAAATAAAATGTATATATAACTTTAAATGTAGCTTGAAGTAATATAATAGAATTGAAAGTAATATAAAAAAAATTATTATTATATTGTACAAAAAAAAACTGAATGTGGAAGGACAATTAAAAAATATATTGCATTTTTTTTTGTACAATATAATAATAATATATATATATATATATATATATATATATATATATATATATATATATATATATATTATTACTTTCAATTTAATAAATATTAAAAGCAATGTTCCTTTGACGCTAATGTAATTAACTTATTTTCCGCTTTAGAGAAATAATTCTTCTGACGTTATGCATTAGTAATTATTTGCTTTCAAGTTGACAATTGCTTAAACAAAACATAAATACATATAAAAAACAGGGGGAAAAAAGCATGATCCAGCAAAAGAACGTCAAATATATCTTCAAATATATGAATAGGAAAACATAAACAAGTTAGTGAGTGAATAAAAAAATAAACAAAAATATTTTTGAGCCTATTCTGAGAAAGTGAAATCTCTTGAGTAAAATGTTTCTAAGAATTCGCCAAAATAAAATTCAAACGCTATCAGTGACGAGAAAATGCTAACTTTCACCATTGGTGACAAAAATGTCAAATAGCTATCACTGATATCGATGTTTTTACGATGCTATATATAGAAAAAATTGGAACCGATAAAAAGAAAGAAAGAGATAAAGCACGTTTGTTTTACTAGGAAAATCGATGAGATAACTGTTTGCTCTATCGTTATATAAAGCAGTGGCGTAACAATTCAAAAATTATAGTAGGAGATCAAGAAGTTATTTTCAAATAAATTGAACACTTACGATAATCAATAATTAATTAAATATGTATGAAAATTATTAATCTTTCAAACTACTTATAATGCCCATTATTACCAAATCAATATTTTGTTTTAGAAAATTTAAGATACTGGATTCGACCAAGTTATGATTATCAAATTAATGAGGCAGGGGAAGAGAGATTCAGTTGGACCAAACCATAATGATATAATAAGAAGTTTTTTACACAATATCTATAGTTCTAGAGTTTATTGCATGCATTTTGCGTTACAATACGTAAGAATTAAAATCTCTTAAACCTGCTTATCAATATTAATTTAGGAAGAATGAATACAGCTGATCGAAAGTTTAAAATTTTATATAAAATGAGTTCATTCAAAATAAAAATACGACTTGCATATGTGATGTTGAGGTCCCTGATCTGTAAAATTATGTGTTATATATATAATTAAGTAATAGTTGAGTTGTTGTTTTTTTCACTCAGAGATGAGTTATCAAACTTTGAAGATAGAAAATAATAATAGTTGTGATCAGGGTTTGACAAATTCGGTCGCCATGTTATTTAATCTGGCGTTTTTTATAACAATTGACATCAACGGACACAAACGGCATTTTTTCGTTTTCTCTGCATTTTTAATTTGTCAAAAATAAGTTCATCAAATGCAAATTTTAAAATAATGAAATCAGAATTATATTACTGATTTCGACAGGAAAATAGCCAAAAAATTGTTTTCCTGTGTCACTATTTCTCATCAATGCTTCATTCCTCAGATATAGATTTTGTAGCAGTCAACTATGCGGGAATTTGAAGCATTCGGTAATCAGCATTTCTCGAACATGCCGGTTAATTTAACCTTTACGATATTTCTTTTTTTTTTTTTTTTTTTTTTTTTTTTTTTTCCCATATATGTATAATTTTGATGAGTTTCCTTAGAAAACTTGGTTTATATTATCTTTCTAAATTATGTATTATTCTAAACTATGTATCTAATAATTCTAAACTATGCTTGTTATTATTTTTCTCAATTAATTCATACAACACTTTTATGGTTTTTGAACATGAATGAAGGGGGGGGGGGGTAGGGGGTGAAGGGTATATATTTTTACTGACGACTAGAATTTTTTGCTGGCTAACAGATTTTATCAAATTTGTAAAGCCCTGGTTGTGAACGCGCGTGTGAAATTAAAATATTGTTAATGTTTTCCTCTTGAATTATTAATTCAGATCGTCACAATTTTGAAAAACAATATCCAGTTAAATTATTTGTATTATTTTATATAAATTTGGTATGTCATGCGCGTTTTATGAATCAGACGGTCAACGAGGGAAATCAATTATAATAACCAATGATGTATAAAGAATTATGGGGAAACAATATTTCATATTTTTTTAATAATAAATGTTTAATTTAATTAGATAGTCCTGCATAAGAAAAATACACAGTTTTAAATATGGAAAACTAGACTGAAAAAAAAAATAATGAAAATTATAAATTTAATAAATATTAAGCAGTGATTAGTTAAAAAATTGATTACAAAACCCTGTGAAAGTTTGCAATAGGGTGTTTTCTACTCGAATTACGAATCCAGATCGTCACGGTTTTGCAAAACAAATCTCGAATTACATAATTTACATGACTAAAATAACTCCACTATGTCACGTGTGTTTTATGGATTAGTGATCAAGACTATCAAATGAGGGAAAAGCTGATAATAATCACTGATACATTTCAAAGAATGACGTACTCCGAGAGATAGATAAGATAAGTCGCCAATGAAGTCGCAAAAAAAAGTTTTGATATAAAGCCAAAACAATTGAGTATCTGCCAGCTAACATTTTCTTTTAATAAAAAAGAAGAAATATTTTATTCGCAGATTGGTACTTATAAAATGCATGTGGCGTAGCAACTTTAAGAGACAGAAACTAGAAAAACGTTTCAAAATAAAACGTAGCGTTTCTTTTTCTTGATATGTTTAATTAATCATCCTAAAAAGAGAGAAAAGAATAAATGTTTACATTTTTAGGTCACATATAGGTATTTCTCACGATATCATTTACGATGATATATCAACTATTGAAAATCAACAAATTAAACTATATTCTTTATAATTGTTTAATCAAGTCAGAAAATGAACGAATCAGAAAATGTTACTTATCTCAGGAAATTAAATTGTAAAAAAAAGAAAAAAAAAGAAAAAAACTGTCGATTTTACAAAGAAAAACTCGTCAGTCAGGACGACAGTAAAAACTGTTTATTTTACTGAAAAAAACGTGTGTTTATTACGAACTTTACGATTAAAAAAATTGATTCGCCAGCCGACTCAGCCAGCTGACTGAGCCGGCCGACTGTGAGGTATGATAGGTAATTCGATTCTTGACTCTTGTGTGCAAGAAACTTGACAGCAGTGGAAATTCACCATCAGATTTGTGATGTCTACGGCAATAATGCTATGAGTGATAGTGAAGTTCGAAAGTGGATGAGAATGTTCAAGGACGGGCGGGTTAATGTGCATGATGAACCAGACCCAGGCCGACATTCTCTGATTTCGGAAGATTTGGTTCGTGATGTGGATAACAAAATTTGAGAAGACCGACGGATTGAGACCTGTTTCGGTACTTAAAGAAGTTCCTTCGTGGTCAACAGTTCAACGACGACGAAGAAGTGAGAACTGCAGTCATGAATTGGGCTTCTTGACGGCAATAATGCTATGAGTGATAGTAAAGTTCGAAAGTGGATGAGAATGTTCAAGGACGGGCGGGTTAATGTGCATGATGAGCCAGACCCAGGCCGACCTTCTCTGATTTTTGAAGATTTGGTTCGTGATGTGGATAACAAAATTCAAGAAGATCGACGGATTGAGACCTGTTTCGGTACTTAAAGAAGTTCCTTCGTGGTCAACTGTTCAACGACGACGAAGAAGTGAGAAATGCAGTAATGAATTGGGCTTCTTCACAGGTGGCAGATTTTTTTGACGTCGGAATTCAAAAACTTGTTGAACGGTATGACAAATGTTTGAACAAAAATGGAAATTACGTAGAAAAGTAGGTGAAAGTATGTAGAATATGGAAATAAATATATTTTAATGATATTTAAATAATTTTTATTCTTATTAAAAAACGGATCTTATTTAAAAAATAATCTTCGTATGTACGCATTTTTGCTTATAATTTACAAGGCTTCAATAGTTACATATTTTCTTGAAAAAAAAATTGCTAGCATGTAAAAATGTGTCTAAAATAAAATACAATTTACAAAATGAAACGCAAAGAATACATTTGTCAAATACTGACTGTATTTACTTTCTTTTACATTAAAGGTCACTCTTGATAATATAATTTATTGCGCCTTTTCTCTTTCTTTCGGTTCTTTTATTCTTGCTTTATCTCGGGTTATAAAAAAGGACAGACTTGGGACACCACAATAAATGCTGTCTTATCGCGCTTGGCAGTAGGTGAAGTGTCCGATTCAGCCGATTCAGCTCTTACGTCTTTCACCTCGGCCACACGAATTTGTGATATTGTCGTAAGAAAATTCCTTTGTCTTCGGAGATAGTTCAGGTTTTAGGGTTATCTTGGGAGGCAAATGGCCAGGTGTTTTGGGGTTAGAAGAGATATTTTTCATGGCTAAGTGAATTTATAGACAGAGAGAACTATTAAGGAAGATAATAAAATGAGTTCTCTCGTAATAATTTTTGCTGACATAAAGAGAATAAAATTTCAGTTCTTTCTTAAATGTTTTATGCCATGAACATCATTACTAAAAATATATTTCTAGAAGGAAAAACCCTTTTTTTTCTTTTTATAATAATCATGCTCACTTCAGTTTTTATTATATTGTTACTATTTTGTATTACACACACATACTTGTTTACCCGCCCTACACACACATATAACATACACACACAAACAAAGTAAAATTTTGTGGTATTGAAAAAGAATATATTTCATTGAAAACCTATTTAATAACTATTAATATATGAATTATTCAGAATGTCTATATATTGACGTAAATTTATACGTAAATTTAAAACGTAAAGTATTATAAGAAAATATTTAAAGAAAAATCTGAAAATATAATGTAAGTCTATCTGGTATTAGAGATTGAATTAATTTAAATGACGTTTAAAAGTCTGAAAAAAGAACATGTTTTCGGAGTAATTGCAGGGATTATCGAATAGCTGTTTTTGAATTAAACTATGCCAGATTTCCCTTTACGGTATGAAAATTTTAAGATTATCTGTTTCAAAAATTAATAATAACAAATGTAAAAAAAAATCATGGGACAGATTTTAAAATGATATTTTATTAATCAAATTAATGAAGAACTATTTACTACTAAATAACGGAAAAACTAATTTAATGCTTAAACGTTTTGCATTTAGAAGAAAATACGAAATAAGTTTTGCAGTAAATACAAAAAAAAAAAAAAAAAAAAAAAAAAAAAAGATTAGAGCCTGTTTAAAGTAGCCCAGCAGCTTTTCAAGGGCCACTTCCAACCAAAATAGTAGCTAGAAATTTTTTTGGGGAGTATTCGGAAATTTTCCTGGGTTTTATCAAAATGCTCATGAAACGCAGGATAATTTAAATTTTCTGTTGTTGTTTGATGCTATAATACCTCAAATATCTGTTCATCTGACATATTTCTTACAGAAATAATTTTTATAAAAATATTTTCTCTACAGCATTCCCAATTTAAGCTGTTTTTAGAGAACGGAAAAGTACAGGCAAGATTCTTATAAAGATACCTGTTACTTAGACATCAGAGATTGAAAAGAAAAAAAAAAATCTCGGAGATACAAGAATTTTTTTCTAAATAATTGTACTCATTTTAGGGGGTCACGGATTAGTTCGCCTGTGCGTGCGGTAATCAGGCCATGTAAATGATGCGTTTAAATATATATGTTATATGTATATGTATAAGCGTATATTTAAATAAGCGAAAAATCCATATTAAAAATAATACTATCTTAGGGTTTTATCTAGCGCTAGCCAAATAGCCTAAAAGCTAACTGAAAGCACCTTTTGCTCTCAAAGCATTTAGTGGATTCGCCAAATAGCGACAGCCAAGAAAATATATATCATTTCGATTTTGTTGTTCTGCATTTTGTAAACCTGCTGCTGCTGCATGGGGAAAAAAAAAAAAAAATCTTACATTGCCTCTATTCTGGCAACTCACTTCAAAATTTGTCTCGTCCTCCCTGTGCAAGCATCTTACAAATAGTGTGATATCATTTGCATTAGATGTATTGAGGAAATTAAAAGAGTTTGTTTATTTTTTGTTGATGATCCCAAACCAGCTAATTGTATTATTTTCCCATAAAAATGGCATCACTGACATGTTTCCCAATGTGACTTCTTTGTATGAATTTATAGCAACAATTCTGTTGTCTACAGCAGATTGTGAAACGGGATTGAGTTTCGTGAATATAACAAAAACTGACTTGAGAAATAGACTGACAATCAAAAATTTAAGTAACTTAATTATGATTACTTTGGGGAAGTTTGAAAAGAATTTCCAATTAAAAAAGCATTTGATGTGTGATGTATGGCCAAATCTCCAGAAGGTCAATCTTACAGAGTGGTGTACTGTTTGTATATTGTATAATTAAAAATAATACTCATTTATATAAAAATTTTGTATAAATAAGTTTTTTTTTCTTGGCTAAAGCTATTTTTATTTGGCTAACAGTTATTGGCTGCAATTAGCCAAAAAGCTACAAATCTCTTTTTCCTAGATTAAACTTTATATCTGTATTTTAATTTTAGGTAGATTTCGTAAGAAATACTACCTATTACATTCTCTCCTAAGTTGGAATTTTTGAAAAAAATGCATATCTATGCCGATCATGACTCCCAGAACACCAAAACCACCCTCAGTTCAAAACTTTATCTATCTATCTTTACTTATCTATCTATCTATCTATCTATCTATCTATCTAATCTATCTATCGATCTATCTATATCACTTTTTTATGGACACGATAACTGCAATAATTCTGCACAAATCTCTTCCAAACTGAAACATAAAATCTCGGTCAAGTTCGTTAATGGGCAAAAGAGAACCGGGGAGGGGGGGGCTTTTTGTAAAAACAGAAAAAAAAAACATAATCTCTTAATTATGATACGTATCGAATCCGTTTAAAGTTATTATTACTTCTAGAAAAAGGGCGCACAATTTATGTATGACAGATTTTTGATATCATTAAAAATGGCTCCTAGGGGGGGGGGGGGGGTGTTTAGAAGAAGAAAAAATTCATAACTTCGTCAATTGAAAAGATATCAAGTCCGCTTAAATTTATTATAAATCCTCTTAATATTAGCTAAAACTTTTATATTGACAAGTTTTTTATAGGACCAACCCTTATATAAAAAGAATTAAAACTACCAAAAAATCCCTGCCGGCTCCGCCTGCAAACAAGTTAGGTTTCGAAGTCGGCGGTTCCAACTACCGCATCATGGCAAAAAGGTCATTTCTTCCGTAAATCCCAATAAACAGGCGCCCCACGGTCTGCGTTTTCGAAATCTACTTGTGCCTGTAGGCCGAGCTGTCAGGGATTTATTTTTATTTTAATCGGAACCTACGGTTCCTGTGAACCCCATCTTCCTCCTAAGGGAAGGTAGAGGAAGCCACAGGTTCCGAATCTACTTGGTTGAGAACTTAATAAAACTTACAAGATAAAAATGGCGGTTTGCATCACAGATATACACAGGCGACTAACGCAGAGTTAACGCAAAACTCTTTTAGTGGCGAATTTCTGATTAGAAATAAAAATTTCTAGACAAACAACCATTATAGGGAGTACACAAACCAAGTTCTTATCATAAATTTTGCTATAAAGTTAAAAAATCCTTAAAATCTTTTAAAGTTTACATTTGCAGCATAAAGGTTTGCATTTAAATCCACTTACATCGAATTCAAAGTAATTTATGCACAATAAAATATTTTAACAAACAAAATTATTTGTCGTTTACATAAATTTTGTTACATAGTTAAAATAGAAGAAATATTTAAATTTTTATCTTGTTGCACTTAAATAATATATATATATATATATATATATATATTTAAATTTAAATTTTATATATATTAAAATTAAATATATATTTAATTATATATATATTGAAATTTTAATTTTAAGTTTAATTTTCTTAATCTTAATATAACATTTTTAAATCACGAAATTCGAATTAAAAATAAAATGTTTAGACAGCAAGCCGTTGTAATGAGTATACAACAAAAGTTAATTTGTCGACATCATTAAATTCAGCTTCAAATTTAAATTTCCTCAAAATATTTTTTATTTTATTTTTGGTGCATAAAAGTTTGCATTTAAATAATTTTACAGTTATGGAAATGACCTTGTTTTCATGTTAATTTCCTTAATCTTTATATAAAACACATCTAATAACAAAATTCAAATTAAAAATAAAATTTCTGGGCCAATTAATAATTATAATAAATATGCAATTGAAATTAATTTGTCATTATCACAAATTTTGTTACAAAGTTAAGATAACTAATTTCGATTTTTTTTTTTTAATTTTATCTTTTGTGCATAATGGTTTGCATTTAAATAACTTTATTAATACCAAAATGACCTTGTCTTTATTTTCCTCTCTCAATTTAAATATAAAACTTTTCTGATCACAAAATACAAATTAAATATAAAATTTCTAGTCAATTAACCATTATAACATTAATTTGAAAATTAATTTGTCAATATGCAATAATTGCTAGAAATCTTTTAAATTTTATTTTTTGTGCATAATGGTTTTCATTTAAATAATTTCGTTAATACCAAAATGACCTTGTTTTTATTTTCTCTTCCTTAATTTTAATATAAAACTTTTCTGGTCAAAAAACTCAAATTAAAAATAAAATTTCTAGACAATTAACCATTGTAACATTAATTTGAAAATTAATTTATCAATATGATAAAATTTGCTAAAAAGTTAAAATGGCTCGAAATAGTTTTAACTGTATCTTTTCTGCCTAATAGTTTGCATTTAAATAACTTTATTAATAGTAAATATGCAACTGAAATTAATTTGTCATTATCATAAATTTTATTACAAAGTTAAAAAAAATAATAATTCCTGGAAATCTTTTAAATTTTATCTTTTGTGCATAGTGGTTTTAATTTAAATAATTTCGTTAATACCAAAATTACCTTGCTTTTATTTTCCTTTCCTTAATTTTAATATAAAACTTTTCTGGTCACGAAATTCAAATAAAAAAATATTCTAGCTAATTAACCAGTATAACATTAATTTGAAAATTAATTTGCCAACATGATAAAATTTGTTGCAAAATTAAAATTTCTCAAAATAGTTTCAATTTTATCTATTCTGCATAATAGTTTGCATTTAAATAATTTAAAATTTTATCTTTTGTGCACAGTGATTTGCATTTGAATTATTTCATTAATACCAAAATGACCTTGTCTTTGTTTTCCTTTCCTTAATTTTAATATAAAACTTTCCTGATCGCAAATTAAAAATAAAATTTCTAGCCAATTAACAATTATAACTTTAATTTGAAAATTAATTTATGAATATGATAAAATTTGTTACAAAGTTAAAATTGTTCGAAATACTTTTAAATGTATCTTTTCTGCATAATAGTTTGCTTTCAAATAATTTTATTAATATCGTTTCCTTTCTATCCATTTTCACCATAAAAGCTGAGAAATTCCTTAAAGATAGATTCCAAATTGCCTTATTAAAACTTTTATCCTCTTAAGCACTTCTCATAAACTCCTCAAACCTCTTTCTGGGAGAAAAAGCCGTGTTCGAGCTGTGAGCAGTCACTTTAAATATTATTGGATAAGGACTTTCCAGCGACAATAAAACTGCCCCATTCGCGAAAAGAGAAGGGCCATCGAAAATCAATCGATCAGCATAAAAAAAAGTGGAAGATTCAGTTAAATAATTGCAATTTATTCATATATTCCGAAAGTTTATTCTGAGATTACCATTAAAGTTAACTTGAATTTTTGTTGCAAAAGAATAATTTTGAAAAGGTGACCGTTATTAACGATTATGTGACCTGTTTTGCAGACGTTTGCAAAATGGAAATCCGTGTCCTATTAGCGTAGTTTCGTATTTTAAGGATAAACAAGATTCTGTTTGTTACATGAAAAAAAATGGGGTATTTTAAGAAGAAATAATTCAAAACGTACCGTATTTTTTCGTGTATAAAGCGCAATTCTTTCTTTCTTTTTATAAACATTTACTTTAAAAATCGAGGTGAGCATAACACAGGAGCTTTTGTAATTGGTCACTATATTCACTTATGTAGGCAGACAAAACAACGTTTTAAACACCAGAACTTTTCTAATTATTGCAGACTAGTTTTGGTAACATTCGGTGTACCATAATCTGTGCAAAGAATGGTGGAATTTTGCCTATTTATATAAAGGGGAGGATAGGATTCGATGGATAAGTTTATTAACCAATAAAATTACGGGTAATTACAGGGAATAGCCAATAGAAAATTGCATAGGAAAAGGAACACGTAATATTGAAAAATGGGTACTTTTATATTAGGCGGACGTAGGTGATAAATCGCCAAATATTGTTCCCATTGCCATCATTCATATTGCATTCATTTAATTTAAAATGTAAACCTTTCACTCATATAATTTCAAATTCACAACTTTTATTTTAAATACATACATTTAAAAAATAGCATTCATTTAAAATACATACATCACATAAATTTAAAATTCATGCCTTTCACTCATTTAATTTAAAATACAAGAAAACGAAAAATAAGAATTAAGAATTAATACCATAAATGAAAAAAAAAATTATTTCATTTTCAAAGTATTGTTTCTAATTTATACACTCGAAAAATAAAAGTTGCCATTGGCAAGAAAATAATGCTATTGGGGAGATTTGTGTCCAGCTAACATAAAAGCACCGAAAAATGTTACTAGAAATTCAGAGAAGGAGGTTTTTGTATAATATTCCCAACAATCTGACAATAAGGGGAATAGCGATGTCACAATTAACAACATTTTTATGACATTTGTAGATATGGCATGCTTTAAGAAAGTTAAATTCAAGTATAGAAGTGGGTTTAGAGATAACTTTAGACAAGTACGGTCAAGGACGTGAACAACTTTTAAAAACAATCAAATTTTATTTTCATTAAAATTAAATAGCTAAATATGTATTAATACACATGTATGTGCAAAACCTGTCATGAACAAATTGACGTAAGAACACATAAAATGAAAACTTTTGTTCAAGTAAGATTTGTACATAAAATTAAACCTATACTTATACATATAAAGTATATGATGTTTTACATATATCACAGAGTAAAACAAATCTTTCTAGTTGCTAAAGACACGTTGTCCTAATGAACTTGACACAAGATTACAAACCGGATTTCTAAATTTAAACTTTTGTGATATCAATCATCTAAAACTAACAAATGTAAATGTGAAATGAACAATGCATTAAAATTTACGTATGGCATAAAAGTAGAGATTGGGATTCGAAAATACTATTGTCTGGGAGAGTGTCAGAAAATTCTATTGTTCGATTTCCGAGGAAATGGATATTCAGGCCATGAAGTGGGTGAAACAACTTGTGAACGTCCATTATTCTATAAACCAGACTTCCTGTTGGTCAAGACCTGGCGAGAGTAAAGTGCATTGTGGTCAAGTACACCTGGGGAGATAAAATACAACTCGAAACGTGCTTCATAAAATGTTTAGCTAATACTATTTATATTTAAAATGATATTGAAATCTATACATATAAAGTAATTGATATGAATTCAAAAGGATTTGCGAAATTTTCAATTCTGTTTTATTTATGTATTAAATACCAATTAAAAGTTAGCATTTTATGTATGTGAAACGATTTTTTCATGTATATATGTGTGTGTGAGAGAGGGAGATAATTTTATATTATCGGGAAAAAATCCATGTAAATTATGTCCGTATCTGTGCGTGTGTGTGTGCGTTTGGACTGTTAATATTGTTTGAATACAGAAAACGGGGTTAAATAAAACATCCTTAGCAGTTTGAAATTTATTTATAAAATATCTAATATTAAAAGTTTTCAAGTTAGTTTTCATTATTTCATTACTCAATTCATAACGTCTTGCACACACACAAACAAGTATATAATTTCAGTTTTGTGTATGATATTACTTTTTCAAGTTATTAAATTTTCACATAGTAACACAAATTTTCTGTGTTTCATTTTAATTTATATGGATTTTATTATTATTATTATTATTATTTATGTGCAGCAGCATTTTTTTTTCCTATTAGAAAATTAAAGTATGAAATGATACTCATCTATACTAACATTATAAATAAATAACGGTTGTGTACCTGTTTGTAAGGGGTAATATCTGGAACTACCAAACCGATTTCAAAAACAATGGTAGCAAAATACTGGTGACCATCTCTGTTTTAACATAGGCTATATTTTATGTTGGCACAATAACTTCCAAGGGGGTGCAAGAACCAAGAAAGTTCTAAAATTGTGATTTCTGTGATATTGTTAGAAACTTGAAAATTTATGTGGTGGTTACTTTTACGATGTAAATGCAAGAACAGCTTCTAAAAAATTCAAAATTTAAATGGGTGAAATGAGCAACTGAAAGAGTTCTAAAAACGTCCGAAATTACGATTTATTTGGAACTGTTGAAACTTGAATTTTGACACAGATATTACTTTTAAGAAGTAAATACCCGTAACAGAACAATTTCTACAAAATTTGAAATGTAAAAAGGACGCAGGAGATAAACATTCTAAAATTGCGAATTCTATGATACTACTGCGGCTAAAAACTTGAAATTGCACCTGGTGGTTATAGTTTTAAGATTTGCTTTCTAAGAACGGTTTCTGAAAAATTCAAAAATTATAATGTGAAGTGAGCGGAAAACGTTCTAAAAAGGTTCTAAATTAATTTATTTTCAACTGTTAACGCTAGAAACTTAAGATCGAAACTTAAGACGTAAATACTCGTAATAGAACAATTTCTAGAAAATTTGAATTGCAAAAGAGTGCAGAATAAATATTATAAAATTGCGAATTCTATGATACTGCTGCGGCTAAAAACTTGAAATTTTGCAAGATGGTTACTTTTAAGATGTAAATGATTTCTAAGGACGGTTTCTGAAAAATTCGAAAATTATAGGGTGAAATGAGCGGAAAACGTTTTAAAAGGTTCTAAATTAATTTATTTTTAACTGTTCAGGCTAGAAACTTGAAATTTCACATGGCTGTTACTTTTAAGACGTAAATACTCGTAACAAAACAGTTTCTAGAAAATTTGAAATGTAAAAGTGTGCAGGAGATAAACATTCTAAAATTTCGAATTCTATGATACTACTGCGGCTAAAAACTTGAAATTGCACCTGGTGGTTATAGTTTTAAGATTTGCTGTCTAAGAACGGTTTCTGAAAAATTCGAAAATTATAATGTGAAATGAGCGGAAAACGTTCTAAAAAGGTTCTAAATTAATTTATTTTCAACTGTTAAGGCTAGAAACTTGAAATTTGAAATGGCTGTTACTTTTAAAACGTAAATACTCGTAACAGAATAATTTCTAGAAAATTTTAAATGTAAAAAGGGTGCAGGAAATAAACCTTCTAAAACTGTGAGTTCTTATGATACTGCTTCGGCTAAAAACTTGAAAATTTGCAAAGATGGTTACTTTTAAGATGGAAAAGCTAACTAAGAAAAGTTTCTAAAAGTTAAAAAAATTAAAAGGTGAAAACAACGGAAACGTTCTAAGCTACGGTTTACTTGGAACTGTTAGGACTAGAAACTAAATAACACAACTACATTTCTTTCCCGCCAAACAATCCAAAGACCTCATGCAATTTAAATGCAACACAACGAGCTGCTACGTAGATAGAGAAAAATTAATGTTTGAAACTGCATCACAACAAATTTCAAATCATGGTCTTTCCACTTGTTTGTATTTCATAACAGTAATAACAAATAAATGCTTATGACCTTGAAAACTAACTACAATGAATGCATTTTATACTATCAACAAAATTTGATATTTTCCTGTTTTAATTTCTTTCTCCATTATTAAGGTAACTCATTAACTAAAATTTTATTATTATTAGCATTGTTTAAGATATTAATTTACAAATATTTCCGGATGTATTCTGTAAATTAAGATGAATTATCCTGTTCCTGTTATTAGATACATATTTTGATGCACGCGGACTATTTAAAAATGAAAACCATATTTATTTTCCTCCGCATTATTAAACAGTTTTTGTCTGCCTTCCATTAAAAAATAACGCTTAAATATATTTCCATCCGTAAAAGTAGTGCAACGTAAATACGTTTATTTATGTGCTGAAAAATCTTGCAATAAATTATTTAATTCGCACAGAAAATATCTTATTTTCAAATATAATGTACAAACTAATAAAAATTTTAGTTACAATTAACTAGAATAAAGGGATAGTTATTTTATCTAAGCCAGAGGGGTCATGGGTTCGACTTCCGATCTGAACACTTATTCACTCAGTTGAAAAAAAAATGCCAATTAACATACATAAAATATAACATAACATAAAATATGCCACTTTAATCTTATTCTGTCTTTTTCTTATTTTTGTTTTAGTTCTTGTATACTTCATTTTTCAACAATTCATATATTGAAATAAAATAATAGTTGTGACATAATTTTTTAAGATTGTAGAATAAAAAAAATATACATATAAAAAGTTTCAAACTAATATCTATATACAGATTGGATCTGAGGTATTAGATACTAAATGAAACATATTCTCTGTACTGTAAAAAACATGTCTCTGTTCCACAGCACGGAATAAAAAAAGAAAGAAAGAAAAGAAAAGAAAAGTTACTAGCTCTGGTGCTTTTCACTTTCTCAGATTATTCTACAAGAAAATTTCCTTTCAAAAATGTGAAAACTTGTAGTTTTATCGATTTTGTGAAAAACATGCTGACGCAAACAGGTTTAAATTAAAGAATCATTTTAAAGGCTATGCAATGTTGAAATCGGTAAAGATAGTTTAGTTACATACATTTTACAGGATCGAACACTATGCATAGCAATTTAACCATCTTTTGTCAGGAATCAATTAAAAAATAAATAAAACATGATTTTTTAAAATTAATTATTAAAGAAAGTAAGACCATAAATTGTTTTCTGAAACGCAGAGGGAAAAGTTCCAGCGTTGATTTTCTAAATAACTCCTTTATCACGAAAAACAGTTGCTGCGACGACGTACGTAACTAAGAAGGAGATTAGCTTCGAAAAACCGACCAGCGTAGCGAGATATATTTACAGTAATCCCGAGAAACGGAAGGCAATTTGAAGTATATCTAAGGTTATTATCCCGGGCTCGGGCAACAAATGAAAAGTGTGCGTTTAACTATGTGATAAAACAACATTACGAAATGCACATTGAAATGGAAATGAGCTTCAAGAAATTCAGATACATACAGCGTTCAATGTTTTCTCTTAGATTTTCGTGCATTCATAATCGTTTATTAATATTATAGTCAGATAACTGAATAAGGTAAATAAGGGAATATATTAATATTAAAGAATCTCGAGAAATTTTTAAAACACCCATAATGTATCTCTCACATAAAATAAAAATAAGAAAAATATTCCAATTTAAACTTTACTTTGCTTATCATTTTTATACATTTAACTTTATCTGATGGAGCAATTGAAATTTTGTGATATGCAAAGCGATCGAAACGATGGCGATAACAAAAAATATCAATTAAATATTTCCTTCAAATTTTTAGTTTAGAATTTAATTTAGTTTTTGTAAAATACCTCTTCGAGATACTCTCGGCTTCGAGATACTCAGTGTATTTTGGTGTTAAATTTCGTAGCTGTAGACTTTACAACCAAAGCGGTATAACTAGACATATTAATATTTATTCAGAAATATTAGGCCTTCTTACGAAACAGCTAGATTATACCGAAGTCAGACAGACAAACTCTTTGTTTTATTATAAGAAATCATTATAAGCGTTTTTGTGTCTTTTTAAGTCGTAAATGATATTAAAATGTTACATGTAAGTAAAAAAGTTTTACAAAATTTACGTGAGACTTTTATCAAATTAATGTACATTAACTTGAGATATGTTAATGATTATTCAGAAATAGGGTAATGATTTTGGAAGAAAAAAGCTCATAATGTGAGTATACATTTTCCTAATTTTTCGAATTAAATAACGAACAGTTTGCATTTTTGTCGATTAAATTATCTAAACAAATTCATTTTTCTTACAATTAATAAACCTACAAAGTAAAAAATAGTGTAAAAACATTATACTTAATGAGTTTTCTGTAATTATAAAAATACAAATAGTAAATAAACGTGCATATATAAGAAAAGCAGTTTTGAGCGGTAATGAGACTTAAATATGTTAATGATTATTCTGAAGTATTTTAATGATTATTTTGAAAGTAATTGATGATTAAAAAATTCGAAATACGAACATATTTTGATTTTTTAAATTATTTTCTAATGAAACTTTTTCAATTTTGTTCCTTCAGCAGGTTTATTTTTCTTAGTGATTATTTACTTATTATCTAGATAATTACAGAACAACCGGCGTTACATACATATGAAGGGGGAGAGTTACAACAAATTAATATATTTTTAATTTATTATCTCATTAAAAAGCTGTTTTCCAAATTATTAAAACATGAAAAGTTTTAAATATAAATATGCTTTTTAGTCAATTTATTACGAAAAAGATAATGACAATATAATTTACTATAGTTTACATAATGGTAACATAATTTACTTGAAATGGCTGCTTTGAATATTTTATATCATTTCCTCGATTACATACATAGGGAAGAGAAAGGTTACTACACATTAATATCGTTTTAATTTTTTAGCTCACTATAAAGCTCTTTTTGCAAATTATTAAAACATAATATGTTTAATAAAAATATGCGTTTTTGTCAATTTGTTACGAAAACGATAATGGTAATATAGTTTACTATAAATTGCATAATGGTGATATGATTTACATAATGGTATACATAAAATGGCTGTTTTGAATATCTTATATAAATTTACCCGGTTTCCTTTAATATTTTCTGAAAACGGATGAGTTTTAATTGTATTACGTTGAAAACTGTTATATATTTTATATTTTTATTTAGATTAAATCCCAATTTATTGCAGTGGAGAGCTACAATATTCAAAGAAATTATGTAGTATGAATAACGCTACGAAATCTACATAGCAATAAAAATCAGTATAATGATTTGCTATACATGAACAGTTTGCTTTGCAAGGAGAAGGGATAAAGGGGTCTCTTTAAGATAATAAAAATATTTTTTTAAATAATTAAATTTAAAAACTACATTTTCAAGTCATAAAAACATGACCTAAATGTAAAGAAACCTTAAAAATGTTACAATAAAGTAATACAAGAGCCGTCTGAATGATCCATTTTAATAATTTCTCAAAAACTGCCCAGCTTTAACTACATTCCATAGATGGTAGATTTTAAGGCATTTATTGCAGTGAGAAATCACACTATTTAAATAAATGACGTGATAAGATTGACACCACAAAGTATACAATAATTCAGTAAAGAAACTATTCTTACAAAATTATACCGCATTAGGGATAATATTTTTCTGAAAGGCTTCTTGCCTTGAAATAACTTTCTCAATGGAATAATCAAGCAATATACAAATATAACTGTATTGTTTTACATAAAAACAAATGTAAGAGGCTCAAGGGATGTAAAATAACCATAATTTATCATTTTATGTATAAAAATATAAGAGTTATGAATGTTTTTCTATATATATAAAAAACTGATAAAGCTCTTTCTAAGTTTTTGTTGTCTAATTTTCAAATGAAATATTATTTTACGGATAATAAAATGTAACTTCTCTTCACAATTAAAGTGTTATTTCAAATCCGTGTAAAAAAAATCACAGACAATCAATATTAATTGATAATCTATTATTGATGCTTCTACGAGACTAAAAATACATGCAGTATTTGAAAATGATGATTGGACTTCCTTATAACCACATAGAAAACATAACGCAATGTATCAATGAATAAATTTTATCTCACAGCAAAGGATCAGGGTCCATAAGCTGTGTTTTTGGCCCATGAAATAAACTAAAACGCTATTTTGTTATATTGACTTAATTATTTCACTTTTTAATGTTAGAAGGTTTATCCTGTACGATTTCAACAATGGTTTTTGCATTTTGTTCGGATTTATAGGACTTACACAAGCTTAAGTTCGTATTATTCGTAGTTTTTGATGAAAAATATGCAACTTCTCATAATTTTACTTCAATTATTTACATGAGCGCAATCGTGCAACACTTTCTTCTTTACATGTATTATAAAATACAACAAAATGTACAAGATATGTAAAAATAAAAGTGTTGCAAAATTGCGCTCATAGTAAAATATTAAAAAATACATTAAAAATTGAGGTGAAATTAGGAGAAATTGCGTATTTTTCATCAAAAACTACGAATAATACGAACTTTGAGCTTGTGTAAGTGCTATAAATCCGAACAAAATGCAAAAACCATTGTTGAAATCGTGCAGGATAAACCTTATAATATTAAAAAGTGAAATAATTAAGTCAGCATAACAAAATGGAATTTTAGTTTTATTTCATGGGCTAAAAGCACGGCTTATGGACCCTGATCCTTTATTAATAGACAATTATAAATGATTGATTATCTGGCTGAAGATTGTATTAGAATAAGCATACATGCTTTTTCCGTAAATGTTTATGGAGATTTTTATATGAATCATATATAAAATCGTATAATAATCTGTATGTTTGAAAACTTCTTACAAAAAGTACAAAACTCATATATTCATTGAGCTATGTATGTGGTAAGACACATTGTCACTGATTTCCTTTTTTCAGTATTATTCCGTAGCTTCGCTTTATAAGAAATGCCAAGTTTTCGATTAAAATGACTTTTTAATGTCAATAGATTATATTTAACAGCATTTTCTGTGGTAAAAATGGTAATGGTGATATTATATAGATTTACAGGTATTACTATTTTTTTAATCAATGTCGTTGGTATTTGATCAATTTAGTTCCATTTAAAATTGTGTAAAAATAAACATATTGGATCCTTTAAATATGACAAATTATAGAATGCCATTCTATATTGACCAATTTCGAAGATAATGTTTATAATTCTGCGTATAGATAACTATAAACATTATCTCCGAAATTGGTCTGGCATGAAATCGTAGACTATATAACAATTACTTACTTAGTAAATTAATATCGAATTATACGGAGGAAATAGGCCCTTTTAGAACTAAGTCACGCATAATATATCCATTTTATTTGAATTGTATAAGCTTCTAAATTTATAAAATAAAACTACTAAATATCCGATAAAGACATTTGAAATACATTATGCTAAAATTATAATTGTATCGCGCTAAACGAAATTAGAAATATTGTGTTTTAGAATTCAATACCAAAAGAGTATTTATCTGTAACTCGAATTAACCTTACTCCAAAATTATTAAACATTAAACCATCATAAAGTTTAAATTTAGATTCAGAACTGCTTCATAGATTCAAGTTAAACTTACTAAACTTTCAAGAAAGTTATTTAAAGTTACTTAAATTTAGTCGACGATTTGAACTTGAGTTAAACTTCAAAGCATTTTGAAGTCACAGAGGTTTAAATTAGTACAATGATTAACAGGATTATGAAAGCCATCCTCCGTGAAATCATCTGTGTGGCAAAAGCAGTATTTATAACATCGTCGTAAGTTATTCAAAGCTATTCAACACATAACAGAAAATCCCAGCTTAGCAAGAGAAACTTCAACTTAATATGGTAGTTCTAATAAACCTTTATAACTTTTACAATATAAATTTTAAACAACTAAAAGAGAGTGGAAAGGAAGTGGAACTACAATGGTTCCCGGTCCTTTGTGGAATACACGGGAATGAAGCGGCTGACCAACTAGCCAAAAAAAAGGAACTAAAATAATACAAACACCAAACAACGAAATATCTTTCAATTCAATATTAAGAATTATAAAGAGAAAAGGGGATTCTCAATATGAAAGGAGAAAACTAAATAAAATCGAAAATAAAGAATGGAAAAAGGCAATATCTCATGTCCCTACAGCATCAAGAAGAACAAGTGTTGCCTTATTTAGACTTGCCACGGGACACAATTGTCTACCTAATTACCTTTTCAGATTGGGTATTCTTGAAAGTCCAAATTGCACTATTTGTGGAGAGGATGTAATCTTGAATGCACAGCATTTACCACTGTGCCCCGCACTATTAAGTAACAGTATATCTGGCAGATATTGGGAGGCCAGGGAACTAATGAGGACCTCAGAACATCAGCCTAATTGATTGTATTCCCTGTTTACAGTTGACTTTTTGTTTTCTCTAAAGTCTCTATATGTCACTCTTGTTCGTTTATTGTTCTGTTTATTGTTCAATTGTTTTAGTGACATATAATAGTGCATAGATGTTTGTCTAATTGCTTATTGCTTTGAAAAAAAAAAAAACTTTTACAATATCACCATTTTTTTCCATCTCCTTTTCTATTTATAAAGACAGAATAATTTGAAAAGTCACTATTCTCTTGCTATAAAAACATGAAACAATTGTAAAATTTTGAAGTAAATAAACTTGTTTGCAATAGTAATTAATGTATAAAGAAAATCAACCTGAAACACATTGAACAATAAAAGAACCATACAAAACATGTTATTAAGGGCTATAGTTGCTTATTAAAAAGAACTAAACAAATTACGTCTGAATCAGAATGTTAAAATTAAAGACATTTAAAATTGGATGTTTAATAAAACTACAAAACAACACATTAATATCATATAATAAAATAATTACAGTAGATGTTTAAACTTTCTACAAGTTTCTCTTCACTACAAATACAATCGAAAACTATATGTACTTGTACCTCTATTTATTTACCTCTAAAGGGTTTTCAATTAGCATTCGTAATGATAAGGAGTTTGGATAAATCTTGAAACGTGTGCTGTAATTATTTTATTATGTGTTGTTAATGTGTTGTTTTTTAGTTTTATTAAATGTATTTTTAATTTTAGATGCTTGTTGCTTTCTATCTTTTAAATATTCACTAAAACACTTTTATTTTGCTTAAAAGACGTCAAACATAAACATTAAAGATGTTAAAATTTAAATTTAAAATTTACATGTTTCGATTTGTTCATGTCCCTACAGCATCAAGAAGAACAAGTGTTGCCTTATTTAGACTTGCCACGGGACACGATTGTCTACCTAATTATCTTTTCAGATTTGGTATTCTTGAAAGTCCAAATTGCACTATTTGTGGAGTGTGTTTAAATTTTAAATTTAAATTTTAACATCTTTAATGTTTATGTTTGACGTCTTTTAAGCAAAATAAAAGTGTTTTAGTGAATATTTAAAAGTTAATTCTAATGGACGTATTTTGACTCTCCACGTTATTTGAAATATAATAACGTTTGGATTGCTTTCTATCATTGAAAAAAAGTTGTCACTTATAATAAAATCATCTAGATCATGCAAAAAACTTTTTTGTAGCTATTATTGTCGGATTATGGATTCTTTACTAACTAACTACTATTATTTTCATTTGTTAAACAAAAAGTTTTTTTTATATCTATTTTATGCATTGAATGTTACTTTATTTAAGTATGTATGTACAGGGTGACAATTATTGAACTATATGAAATTAAACTGTCATAACTTCTGAAAAGTTTGCGTGATGAAGTTCAAACTTCGTGGATGGCCGCAGGGCATGATGGGAATTAGTATGCGCATGCGCACGCAACTTGTTATTGTCGGACATTTGCAAGTGAAAATGCCACGGTACAGCGTGCATGAGTGGATTTCGCGATTGAGAAGTCTCTAAACCCTCAACGGGTGACTGTGTGGTGTGTAATGTCCAGTCACGGAATAATCGGTCCGATATTCGTTGACGGCACGGTGACTACTGAACATTACGCGAAGGTTTTGGAAAATGGTTTCATCCTCATTATCCAAAGTGACCCTTATTTCGACAAGATGTGGTTCATGCAAGACAGAGCTCTACCACATCGGACCAAGAAAGTGTTTAATGTCCTGAAGGAGGACTTTGGAGACCGCATTCTGGCTCTGGGGTACCCAGAGGCCACTGGAATGGGATTCACTTGGCCGCCATATTCTCCGGAACTGAACACATGTGACTCATTTTTGTGAGGCTAAATTAAAGACAAAGTGTACAGAAATAAACCCAAAACCATTCCTGAGCTGAAAACTGCCATTCAGGAGGTCATCGACAGCATCGATGTTCCGACACTTCAGCGGGTCATGCAGAATTTTGATATTCGTCTACGTCGCATCATAGCCAATGATGGCAACCATATCGAACATGTTAAAATAATATATAGTGAATATCTGTAGTGACGTTTACATGTTGAATAAAGTTTGTGTACTCAGTAGTTTTTAAATAATTTACGTTTTATTTCATATAGTTCAATAATTGTCACCCTGTATGTTATAAGATGGATATAAGTATGTAAGATACTTGAATGTAAGCTTTTAAGTAAGAAAAGAATGGATGTCAATATGAAGATAGTGTATTAACACTAGAACGACCGTGAGCGGTGATTTTGATCGTTGCCAAAGGAATACATTGCGATTCGAATCAGAAATTACTTTTAAAAATAAATTAAATATAAAACTCACAGAAATATGTTAACTAATAAGTTAAATAGTTTTAAATAAAAATTCTGGTGTGAAAATTTTTTCTAAAATTTGAGTAAAATTTCCGGTCGTTCTAGTGTTAAAGTACAGTCCCTCAAATATGAAGTCGAATGTACAAGCAAGGACAAAATTTCTTCCATTTTGAATTTAAAATGGAAGAAATATATATTTTTTAAATCAAGCAGTTTCACCTTCATCCAAGGAGTTTAAACTAAAATACATTTGATCTCCTTGCATATGTATATAAATTTGAAATGTTTTCGGAAAGAAAAATCGTTGCATGACCACAGACTAAGAAACACTTTCTCATAAAATATTTTCACAATATCCTTTAAATAGGGTATTTTTTTAATTAAAAAATAGAAATAATTGCTAGAGTTTGAAAATTTTTAAAATGGAAGGAATTTTAAACCAGTCAGTGCATTCGAATTCATATTTGATGCACTGTATATGACGTATTCAGAATCAAGGAAATCTAATAAATAAAACTACATACTTATCTTAACAAACACTCTAAAATTGTTTTCGTCAAAAAACGTAAAAAGTACTGGTAGCAAGCTGCTGGAAACGGTGATTTGAAGAGATTTTTCTGTTATTTGATGAAATTTTCTACTTCGTTTAGCGAAATTTCTGTCATTTGACATAGGTAAAAATTCCGTTTCTAAACCGAAAAAGTGTTTTCAACACAGATGCTGAAACATATCTCTGTTTTGATGAAAATGCGTCTGTGGCAGGTAAATTTTATATTAAATTTCCGTGCTCTGAAAAAAAAAAAGGGCTAATCAAACGGAAAACTCCACAAATTCACGGAATATAATCAACGGAAATACACATGTTAATTGAAGGATTTTTTTAGAGTGAATATGACGTGCAAATAAAATCGGTCAAAATGACTTTTTTTATATGTTGTTTATTTGAATACTTGGTTAAAAGTTGGTTCAATACTTGGTTAATAAAAATGTCGAATAATTTATCATAGCGTTTATATAAATGAATATTTAAAAATTACTTATAAGGAAATTTATTAATTTAATAAAAAAAAAATAATATTATTAGACTTAATTCATTTAAAATACCTTATTAAAAACTGATGTTCGATAACATCTGAACATAAAAAGAAAGAAAAAACTGAAGAAGAGGATATTTCCTGTCAAAATGTTACGGAAAAGGTGAGATATAAAAAGAACTGCATTAGAATTTACTTTCCTGAATATTTTATGGTAATGTTTCGATATTCCTTAATATTTTCTAAAATTGTTGGGCGTCAACCCTAATCTCTTGAAAGTTGTTATATAGTTTGAGACATTTTTGACAAAGCGCAGTCATAATATTCAAATAAATGGGGCAATAAGAATTCGCAAGAATGTCTGCGTTATTATATAAAAGCTGTTCTTTTAAATTTCAAAAAAATGTAGCGTATAAGATATCACACTCCGATGAATTCTTATTTTAAAATTTTATTATTCGCGAAATATTCAAATATGAAGATTTAAACATGAATGTTTTAATGTGGACTTGTCAAAAATGATTACTAGATTTATTTGCAAAAAAATGTAAGCACAGTAATGTTTATCTTTATACGAATAAAAGTAACCTTATTCAGTTTAATGCCGTTTAATCCTTACGTAAGGCACAGGAATAGTAATAAAATAAAATTTTGTTGCATAAAATATCAAATCATGGACTAATTAGTTATTATATGACTGATTAAAAATGTAACATTAATATAATAATATTTAAATGCGAATAGGTTTGGACTTACCAAATTACTATTTATAGTTTATTAAGAAAATTAATTTTTCCCATTCATGTTACCTAAACTATCTTATTGTTCTTCACTAACGACAATGAAATGTACTGTAAGCTTCAAAATTCAGAGAAGAACGGATATTATATCAAACATGTTTCATTCAATCATTTAGGTTTAGAGTTTTACTCGCCTCAGCTCGCGTGTAGAGTAGAAAATTTCTACCTTCCTATAATTTTTAATGCATTTTTACATCTTTCTATACAATATTCTTTTTCATTAAAGTTATGGTTTAAATTTTAAATTGCACATAAAGATGTTTGTCATATTTAAAGTAACATTTACTTGAGAAAGGGGCCCAACATGGTCTTTGTGCACCGGGTCCTACATAGAGTCTATCAGGCCCTGTTCGTACCCTGTTGCAGGCCAAACAGAAAAAGATTTAAACGGAGCTTTAAAGTATAAAGTGACATTATAATGATTTTTGACTTTGTATTCTTATTCAGAAACTATGCAATCGAATTGTGTTTACCATTCTCTTTTAAAGGCAGAAGATCTTTTAGAAAATACTGTCAAAGTGCATGTTTTGAGCCGAATTTACGGACGTGACAGCACGCGAAAGGAAAAAAACCTGTCGCCACGTGACATAAATAGCTTATAATTCAATAAGTTATTCATTTCTCGAAAAATGGAAAACGTCATTAGATTTCAAATTGCTTCATAGTTAGGCCTGGAAGTGTCATGCTTTTGCGTTTAAAAATTAATCCGTTAATAAGTCAGAAAGTTTTGTGTTATTAGGAGGAGGAAAATATTTTTTTGAGAACCGCCTTAAAGGATAAAAATACATTATAAGAATTTTCGACTTTAGGCTAGCTATGACGAACACAAAAAGTGTAAAAATGTAAGATGCAGTTCATGTCTTAATAAAGTATAAGATATAGTGGTTTTTTTAATTGTTTAATAAATAAATTTTCTCGACAGTGCTACTTCCTAGATATTCACTTTCACTATGTGCAAAATAAATAAATAAAGTAATTGATTAATTTAAAAAAAAATTCTTAAGTTACAGAATTTTGTTAAAAACGCTTAAAAAAATAAAGTGATGATGTCAAGAGGTCCATTCTCGACCGAAAACAACAACCATTTTCTCAATGGTTAAAAATAAAAAAATTCTAATTTAACAAATTACAACAACCATTGGGAAAATGCAGAGGGATAGCGGGGTAGTGTTCGGACTCTACCATAACCGTTATCTCGTACTATAAGACATTTAAAAATTTTATTAATTTAGCCCCCCCCCTAAAATACCCCTTTTATAGCAGACCTATTCGCCCCACCCTACTATAACATAGCTTCCTCACGCTAGCTATTCCACCCACCTACTATAGTATGATCTCGGCAGCAGGCGGTGTTACCACCGCACCGCCTGCTACTGACCTAGAAGTCCCTTTCCCTATCTACCTTCCCGTTTGGTATCTGAAGGTAGAATAAGCCGAAATATCCAAATATGATGCCAACTTTAGGTGTAAGCATTGAAATTTTTATAGTTTAATACAATTTCTATTTGTAAACCATACCTAAGCAAAATTTAACTATTGCTTTAACTCTTGTTTAGATTGATGTCCGAGCTAAAGGTATTTTGAGGAAATTAAAGTTGAAGACCGCGTTTTTTTGCTTTATAAGACGATTTCTCATCCGACGTAATTTTTTGAATTCGGCTTTTTTTCATATCTGATAATTTGCATCTATTCTTTTTGTAACTTTAACATTTTTGTAAGGATTTTATGCATTTCTATTGCCTATTCAAAGAAAAATTATTCTAAAGTTACAGAATTTCGTTAAAGATTCTTCTAAAGTTACAGAATTTCGTTAAAAAGTCTTCTACAGTTACAGAATTTCGTTAAAAACGCTTAAAAACGATTAAAAACGCTTAAAAAATAAAGTGTCGATATCAAGAGGACCATTCTCGACCGAAAACAACAACCATTTTCCCAATGGTTAAAAAAAAATATCGTGACAGTGTTAAGTTTAGCAATTCGGATCTAAGCGTACCGAAAAAAATACTAAAAACACACTTCAGACAGAAAATAAAAAGTTTAATTTTTCAGACCTGTATTATCATTCTAAAATCAACTGTTTTCCAAAAACTTGTCTTAACTCGTTCCATTAAGAAAACTCGTTTCAGTGAGAATAACAGAATAATCAAACACATTTACTTCACTTCTTTCACATTTTGCACAAGCTTCTGATTATCCTGTAAATTTCTTTGTCGAGATCTTCTTTAACAGCTTCAAACGATGTAACAAGCCGAGTATTCAAAAGCAATCATTACTCCAGTTCTCGAGATCAAATCTACTAAGACTTGGAAATGGGTCAAGTGAATCACGCTCTTTAAAAGTTGGAAGCCGCTTTTCCTTGCAATTGAAATTTCTGTTTCGAGATGACTCGATTTTGAAACAAGGATTATATTAAAGCATTCATTTGATAGTCGATGCTAAAATTTTGGAATGCTATGGATAAGATTTAATGTTTGCCAATGCATAATTCCCATATTCCATAATGAAATATACGCATGTATGAAAAATATGTATGAAAAATATGATGTTTTAGAGATTTCTTCGAGGAAATTTTAACATTAAGAAAGATTTTACTTAATTTTTTTGCAAACGATAACAAGTGGTTTTTAAACACATCTCCCATAAACGATAAGAGTCATTGTGAAATCAACTGATATCCATGTAGCTTTCCAAATTTTCTAGGAAACTACTGAAGCGGTTTCAATATATATATACCTGATATTATAACGAGCTATATTTCAAAACTGTTCTTTATCTACGTAATCAGTTCTCTTTTACTAACGTTAAATTTTTTTAAATAAAAAACAAGAAGAAAAAGAAACACTAAATTTTTTTGCTTGCAAAATCCCAATTATTTCTTATTTCTTGCTGAACGGTCAAATTATAATTTTGTTACAGCTATTAAAAAATACTGAAAACGCTTCAGTACTTTCTGAGAAAATGATACTTCAATATCAGCTGTATTTCATCTGATTTTACAATGGTTGCTCTCCCTTAAATAAATAAAGAACAACAACAACTATAATAATAATAATAATAAGGTAAAATTTTTCAATTTGATACTGCGCAACTTATGTCTAGTTAATACGTAAGTATATTTTCTAATATGGCTATATATTTAAACAAGGATCATATTAAACCGTAATTTTGGCAGATGGAGATAAAATTTAGTAAGTGTTATACAAGATTTAATGTTTACCAATACATAAGCTCGATAATACATAATAAAATGTATGCAAATAAAACTACGCACTAAATTTTAAGATTTCTTAGACAGCACATTAACAAAAAGAAAAGTATTTACAATTATTTAGCATGAAATTTCCTCAGGTTAAAAAATAACTGGAGTTTAAAATTTCTGGTTTGGTACTGCACGATTTAAATATGCGATGTAATAAGTTTTTATCGCATTTCTTCGCACCAAAAGCTCTGTTCCTTATTTCTCTGGAAAGACCTCCGCCACATTCATATCATATGAATATCGATAAGATGATAAAATAGACAAAATCCTGTAATAAAATGCCCTTTTCATCTCGCTTTCATCTTTTTCAGCACACTATAAGAAAAAATGGCAAAATTACCCGTCTTTCCTGCTGTTAACATGGTGTCGCGTAAATTCGTCGCGCACAATTCATCGCGAACAATTCATCGCAACGTCAATTCGTCGCGGCGACAACTCATAGCAGCGTCAATTCGTCGTAGCGTCAATTCTTCGTGGTGTCAATTCGTCGCAACGAAAATGTTTTTGAAGGCTATGATGATAAAATTAAAGATAATATAGTAAAATTATTTAATGATAATTTGTTTTTTAGATATAGAGAATTATAACTAACAATTTACATCACTAAATAATTTTACTGAATTATCTTTACTTTTATAATCGTAGACTTCAAATATATTTTCGTTGCGACGAATTGACGTTGCGACGAATTGACACCACGACGAATTGACGCCGCGACGAATTGATGCTGCGATGAATTGTTCCGCGATGAACTGTGCGCGACGAATTGACGCAGAACCTGTTAACATGTCTTAATATTTTTTAGTTTTGAAATTTTATAACAAAAATGGCTGTACTCATGTTAATTTTACAACACGAAAATTTTAGTAATTTGAGTCACATGCCACAATTTGCAATCACGTACCTCATGGTGAATGGATAATTCAAAATATATTAGTTGAAGAATTTAATTTATATGTGCATCAAATTTAGTACAAAATTTATAACATTTACACATTGATATCGTTGAAAGTTCTCTATTCATTTACCTTTTTACGTAACAAAGCAGGTGGGTTGACAAGCATTGATTTTTGGACCCTCGATAGGTTCAAAAAACTTCTTTTTTAAGATATTTTTATCGTTTTAATCTGATTTATAATCTATTTTTACTGCTTCTCTGATTAACTTTTGTTTGAAGATTGTTTAAATGTGTTTGGGCAAGACCAGAAAAAAAAATGTTAATTTAAAAAAATTTAACGTACTTCAAATAATTTGTTTTCTGTTTTCACAAAAAGCCTCCCCCCCCCCCCTTTGTTCGATTTTGCCAGTTAACGAACTTGACCAAGATTTTATGCCCCTTGATATTATGTATATGTTTGGAAGAGATTTGTGCAGAATTATGGAAGTTATCGTGTCCATAAAAAAGTGATATAGATAGCTAGCTAGCTAGCTATCTAGATAGATAGATAGATACAAATTTCTGAACTGGGGATGGTTTTGGGTCCTAGGGGTCATAATCGAAGTAGATCTGCAAAAAGTTTCCAGAAATTCTAACATAGGGGAGAATGTAATAGGTAGTATTTCTTACGAAATCTACCTAAAAGACAAATTTTACTTCATGAATACTCAACAGACTCACCGTTCCGTTCAAAGGATCGTATGTCGTAAATTATCCAAATAATCTAAAATCGTTTCAAGCACACATTCTAAACTCTTTGGGGATGGAAAAATTTAAACAAATGAACAAAATTAGGACCAAGCAAAGTAGAATCTCCCCTAAAAACCCAGACATTTTCGATTTAATCGATATGTAACTAAAACAAAAGCGTTTAGAACCTAGAAATCTGAACAAATGTAGTATCCTGTAGCAAAACTTCGAAGTCCAAAGCAGCTGAATAACCGATAAAATATGCAATGCTGTTGACCATCAGGAGCTGGTGCTTAAACATATATATATATATATATATATTAAGGTATGTTCACGTATTACGTATTGAGATTAGATGCATAATTTGATATTATTTTTCTAGTTTGAAAGGAGGAATTTCGCTCGGTTCCTTGTTTTATTAGGGTCAAATAGTGTCATACTAATGTACTATGTCACCGTTGCACTCGGACACTCAGCAGTCGGATTTTCTTAAAATTACTATAATGTCACCGTTGCTGGTGTCTCAGCACTCGGACTTTCTTAAAATTACTATAATGTCACCGTTGCTAGCGTCTCAGCACTCGGACTTTCTTAAAATTACTATAATGTCACCGTTGTTGGCCTCTCAACACTCGAACTTTCTTAAAATTACTATAATTGCAAAGAAATTTAAATAAGCAGCTGAGGTAGACGACAATAATATCGCTTTTAAAAAGTAACTACTGTGTCAATCATTTCCTTCTACTTCTTCTTTTTTTTTTTTTTTTTTTTTTTTTTTTTGCAACTACACGAGTGAAGTTAGTAAAGTTAGTTATGTTATCATCTACAATCTACGTATAAACGCTCAAACTGCTACAAAATTTGCACATGTCCACCAAACAGAGCTCGGTAATTTACACTTTACAAATGATCATTTTATCACATTATATTTTTATGGGGATACATCAAAAATTCACAAATCATCATAGCCACTTCAAGTCGGATTTCAATAGTTTTGCACGAAACCTGGACAAAGATTATTGACAGGGATTATAAGGGGCTGTACGGATCTAGGTTGTTTTCGTTCGGGCAGGGTCGGCCCGGATCTAAAACTTTTATCCGTGCAGACATAGTTCTTTGCTACATAGTTCTATTTCCGAGTATATAGAAAGAAATAATTTATGAAATCAGTTACACGTTTTTATAAATACGTTTTCCAGGTAATATAGTTTCACCCGATTCATTTTACAAGTAACATTTACTTTTATAATGTGCGTCACTTGCAAAAGTTATGCTATTCTGTATCTATTTTTCTTTTCTTTTGTATCTGATATAAATATTAAGAGGGAATTAAAAGAAACACAGAGGTTAAAGATAGAAAAATAACTGGGAAAGAAAACGTTTAACAGAATTTTTTATGTAAATATATTTTAATACTAATAATTATATAATAAAAAAAAAATTGAGTTAAACATCAATAAACATTTACCTAGAATAATCACACGCAAAATGCCTACGCCAATGTCATAATTTCAAATAAGCAAAATTTGTCTGCGTTAAAAATTATAGTTATGCAGCATTAAATTTTATTAAAAATCAAAATTTTGTTTAATTTAACTACGCCCCATATCAAAACATAATAATTATATGCACAGAATAGTGATTGATTGCTGTTTTCGTAGTTTCGATTCACAACACATTTATCTTACACTGTAGAAAAAATAATTTTAAGTAAATTACATTGAATTATCAGTTAGTATTTTATTATTATTATTATTCGTAGTTGGTGTATTTTTCCATAAGAAAATGTAACAGCATGCACACATATTTGCACGCATTTAAAAATATTATATATTTATTTATTTTTCTATCTTCTCTGTATATTTTATAAACTAGGCACATCTTCCTCTAACATTATATGATCTATAATAAATAGCTTGTTCCTAGTATTAGTCAATACAGAAACATAAATTTGGAATCGGGGCACGCCTTTCTATTTATGGAAGTCTTCCAGCGAAACCTTTTTTATAGTTGATCAGTTTTCCATTAATATTTAAAGGTGGGTTATTTTTTGCGTGTTCGAATACCCGGAAGAGGAGATAGGTACGTGTATACATGGAGTAGACTCGTACATAATTCATTTTGGAGCAAAAGTCGTATCCAAGGAACATCTGCCTGAAATTATTGATAGTTCTTGTATGGCAAATATTTATCTTACTATTTTCTTTACTATATCAGTATGATGGTGGTACCTATACGTTGTATGCCGAACAACTAAGGTGTTTTACTGTTAACTCAGACTAATACGTAGTTCATGATTAATTCAGTTACATTTTGTGCATCCAATGATATAATATCTCATATTTTAATATTAAAAGGTTTCGCGCATTAGAAATTCTTTATTAATGTAGAATTTGAGGTTTGTTTATTTTAATATATGTTCCTACTTGAAAACATTTTGTAAAATTTCTTCGTCCATCATATATATATATATATATATATATATATATATATATATATATATATATATATATATAGCTTCACTGCTCATGATTAATTCAGCTGTTACATCATAATTCTATATATGTTGTAGAATTTAATCTTTAAAAGAAGAAAACTGTCATGCATTAGGAATTCTTTCAGTAATGTAAACTTTTAAGTTGTTTATTTTAATATACATTTCACTCACTAATCCAATGTATAATTCATAAAATTCATTTTAAGAGAATATGAGTACTGGGACGTTTTATTAACAGTTTAATCTAATTTAAAAACTATAATAGAGTTTTTTAATAATATGATAGAAGCAAGATTTACTTTTGTCACGGAAACACTTTTTTCTCATTTGTTTAAGCATTTGGGAGGATTTTTTTTTTAAAAATTTATGTATATTGTTTTTTGTCCTTATAATTTTAAAAAATAGAAAAAAAAAACATTTTATACGAGGCATTCACTATAGCTATTAATAAATCCCGATACAATATCAATCAAATGTTATTAGTTATTACATTATTTATTGCAGCAAAATTGGTAAAATGGACAGGTGCATGCAGCTGCCAAAGAAGAATAGTATAGAAAAATAGAAAAAAAAAATAGAAAATCAAAATTGGTTCAATTAAAATTTACCGTAAATACTCGTGTGAAATTGTATAATTAAACGGAATAATATAATGATATATCTTTGAATTTTTAAATATTGAAAGATAATATATTTTTAAATGATTTATTCATTATAGCTAGTTAAACTTATTAACTAATTTACGTAAAATTAACAGTAATAAACAGTAAAATAAGCATACTGCTTATTTTACTGTTTATTACTTTTAATTTTATGGTATAATACTGGCAGCTGGGATTATTATACTGTATTATACTGTAAAATCAACACCTTTTTTTGCAGTGTACTTCTAAAAAGCAACAAATGAAGAAGCATAACACATAATTTAGACAATATTACTTTAGGAAGCCTTTAATTAAATACTTCATTTGCGGCACAAACGAGACAAGTAAGTTCAGGAAGCAAGGAATAGCTATTTTTTTTCTAGGCATTCTACTGCTTTTCAAGACAGGTATTCACTCGTGCATAATGATGTTTCTATCTTAAATCCAATTACTTTAAAAAATAAATTAGGACCTGGTATAAAATAAACAGTGAAAAAAAAAAGATATTCGTCTTTACCTTTATCGTGGTTTCCGAATCTTTGAAGAACATTAAGAAAAAGGTAATAACTTAGCAGAAAATAACAAATGTCATTCGCGACGTTCCTTTTCCGAGAAAATAACAAATTCTAATCGCGTTTTAGTAGCGTCGAATAAAAACAACAAAAAGGAAGGCTTTGAAATGAATTTTATGCATCATTTCTGAAAATTGAAGTGAAGTTGTTTGCTTTATTTTGAATAAAGATGTTTGCATCCCGGACTTAATAGCTTTTTAAAGATTAATAAGAGGATTAACGGTAAAAAGTCATTATCATGAAACATGAAAAATAGCCAGTTATATTTTTAAAATATTATCATTTTGTTTTTTAAAGATTTAACTCATTACAAGCAAGCGAAAACAGAACATGGTTTTGAAGTCACTTCGTTTTTTGAAAACTATTAAGCGTTACCAGAAGTATCTTTCGCGTTTTAGTAAATAATTATTACACAAAACTTATAGATTTAGTTTTACCAAGAGATTACACGATACGTTATAAAATACTGCATAATTATCATATTGTTCTAGAAGTACTTTTGTTTAATTGTTTCTATTACAATTCCAATACCGTATATTTTCTGACAAAGGATATGCATATATTTACAAGTACATATATATATATATATATATATATATATATATATATATATATAGTATATTCAGTTCTAGTATAATTTAGAACTATTTCATAGATATCAGTTCAAAAATCAAGACAGGAAAGAATCTATTAATTTATACACTGCAAAAAAAAGTGTTGATTTTACAGTATAATACTAGCACCCCAGCTGCCAGTATTATACCGTAAAATTAGCAGTGACAAACAGTAAAATAAGCATTAATATGCCACCGCGCATGCGCGGCAGCGTATTGCTGCAAAATCAACACTTACTTAACGTTAATCAACGTTATACTGTAATATCAACACTTTTTTTTGCAGTGTATAACAAAGCTTTAGAAAGTATTTAAATTAATACTTGAATTGGAGTACAACGAACGATTTTCAGGAAGCAAGAAATAGTTATTTTTTAAAACTTTTGAACATAGTTGAAAAGTGTTTATGAATTCTGTTTCTCTGTCCGTGTTGTAACTAACATAAATATACTCGGATCGGAAATATATCATATATCATATGTATGATATATGTCATTGAGGTTTACTATGCCATGTTCGGTATTGAAAACGAAGTGTATAATATCATAATAGATCGTTTACAGGGACTGAAAATGCATTTTCAATTGTGGTATAGGTTTTTAAATGTAACTAATTTTTTTCAAAATATTTGCCGCGTGTAAATTCTATAGATCATACCCAGGGCTGCAGAAAAGAAATCGAGTACATTTCCGCTCATTGATAAACAATGAAGAAGGGGAATTTTAAATTATGTTATGCATTTCCTAGCTGAAATTAATTTTTGTATACAATGTACAAATCTTTAAATCATATACAAGGTTGCACAAAAGAATTCGGATATTTTTCGACTATGGATGGTAACTGATGAAGTGTTTTCAAATGTGTTATGCGTTTTCCAAATTGTTTATTTAGACATCATCTTTCACCTTATTAAGAGCCAGTCACGAGAAGAAACACTACAGCTAATTTTAAGTCTATGGGAAGGTTCTTGGCAGATTTCTCGCTCGCATTTTAATATTTTTAAATGTTTTTTATTTGCATAGGATAGCTGAGGTCGATCCTATGCAACGTTGTTCGTTTTTACTTTTTTGATTTTGGTTACAGTTTTTTTTATAAGCGGACAATTTCAATTTTGAAACCAGTTGAAACTGGTTCAGAAAGTGAAAGTACCCTTATATTTAAAAAAAAAAACTGGAACCAAAATCGAAAAAGTAAAAACTAACAACGTTAGAGATCGACCTCAGCTATCCTATGCAAAATAATAATAATAATAAAAATCATTTAAAATATTAAAATGCGAGCGAGAAATCTGCAAAGAACCTTCCCATAGACTTAACATTAGCGTTCGAGTTTCTTTGGATGACTAGCGTAGGTTCTTAAGAGGTGAAATTTGTTGCAGTATTCGGAATATGTTGGAAAGTGTTTTATAATCTATGCTTGGCGCAGGGTTTTTCTTTATTGTATTTTCTAAACTTTATAGTGCTCCTTCAGAAAAATATATTCATTCATACATAATAATGTTTCAATTCAAACCCTAATTATTTAAAATATATATTAGGCTTTGTGATAAAATAAACAGAAGTGAAATTAACTTTCGCATTTACTTTTATCAGAGTTTCAGAACATTAAGAAAGAGAGAATAACTTAGCTGAAAATAACAAATCTCATTCGCCAAATCCATTTTCCGAGATAACAATTTCTAATCGGGCGTTAGTCGCTTCCGACAAAAATAACAATAAAGTATTTCAAATGAATTATGTGCATCATCATAAAAAAAAGAAGTAAAGATGTTTGCTTTATTTTGAATAAAGATGTTTGCATCCTGTCTTAATAGTTTAAATATTAATTAGAGGATTCGGGATAAAAAGTCATTATCTAGAAACATTAAGAAAATTAGCTATATTTTTAAAGCTATTATCATTTTTGTTTCAAAGAATTAACTCATTGCACGAACCCAAACAAAATAACATGGTTTCCAAACCACCTGTTTTTTAATTTTTTATTTTAATAATTATTAACCTTTACCAGAAGTTTCTTTTAAATTTTAGTGAATAATTAATTCCCAAAATTTATATATTCTGTTTCACCAAAGTACTATATGCGACGCATTACAAAATATGAATAATTATCATATTGTCCCAGTAGCAGGATTAGTGAATGACGCTAATAACTCTCTAAATGGCAAGTAGAAATCTAAATATGGCTGATAAAATGTTACCTATATAAGGCACTGTGGCGAGTGACAAATTCGTTAACGAATTCTATGAAATTATTCCGCAGCCTCGAAATAGAAACCATTCACCGTGTTAGAATTTTAGATAATTAAATGCTATGAATATCATGCATACGAATACTAGACTGTTCATAATCGCAAAAAGTTTCTTATTACCTTTATTATGGCTTTTAAACCTAGCGTATTTTTCAGTCAATAATTTCTGAATAAAGCATTGTTGTTGAGAAAAGATTATTGATACCTGTGAGTTATTGTCATGTATAGCGACCAGGGTTCTCATTGCCGATCGCCATTGCGTCAAATCACGATAGAATATTTCATTTGGCGAGAAAACAAAGGATTAAAATCGCCAAATTGCCAGAAATTATTTCATTTTTATTTGCTTTTGGTGACACTCTCAGTGATGCTAGTTCGGGATTAAACGTTTTCTGTGAAACTTATTATTTGTTTTGATATTTTTCAGAACTCGTTCACATTTAAAAAAATATATACAAAGAGCATTCCATAAAAATTGAGAGTAAAATCCTAAAAACCAATAAATATATTTTTAGCAAAAAATATATCATTCTTTTTCAAAATACCTTTCATCAAATGATATCCCACGGTACGGTCCCATCTATGAACCCACTTTTCAGGACCTTCTAAAACGTATAAATCCGTCGAAAACCGGAAGTCGAAAATTTTCATAAATCTAATATTTTCTTCTTGTAAAGATAGAAGAAAGTAAAAAATAAATAAATAAAATAAAATAAATAAAGAATATATGATCGCCTCCTCCGCGTCAAAGTGAGCATTATGCGAAACAACGAGTCTTAAAGTAAGTATGTAAATATAGATAACAGTAATGGGCTGACACAAAAATACTCCGCTGTGTCAAACCATTGTTACTAAAATATGCAAACTGGCATGCTATAAGTAAATATCAGTGCAATAAAGTAAGAAGTAATTCCTTAAAGTCAGTTTCATTTTTTTTCTTAAAATTATTTGTTTCTTTTCTTGGAATTTTAGAGCTACTTTAAAATAGCCATTTACTCGTACAAAATAAATAATGTTCCCAATCCCAAATCCAATTGCTTTAAAAATAAATTAGGTTGTTCAATAAAATATACAGTAGACAATTTGACTTTCGCATTTACCTTTACTTTCGTTTTCGGATCTTTAAGGAGCATCAACAAAAAAAGTAATAATTTAGCAGAAAATAACAAATCTTATTATCTGTGTTCCTTTTTCGAGATAGCAAATGCTAATCGAATGATAGTCTCTTCCAAGATAAATAACAACAAATGAGAATTTGAAGAGAATTATATGCATCATCCCGAAAGTAGAAGGGAAATTGTTTACATTATTTTGTACAAAGTTATTTGCATCCTTGTCTTAATAGCTTTTTAAAGAATAATTAGCGAATTTGGAGGAAAAGTCATTATCTGGAAACATTATGAAAAATAGCTATATTTTTAAACATATTATAATTTTTTTTTCTCAGAGGTTTAACTCATTACATGTATACAAAAAAGCATTGTTTTAGAGACATCTGGCATCTTTACATTTTGATAATTACAAAGTAATTCCAGAAGTTTCTTTAGTTTGTAGTTAAATAATTCAGTCCAATACCTTAACTTTTATGTTCCATTATGAAGATATAATACTAGACATTCTGCTTTATTATCTTTCTTTCTTTGCGTCTCTGGAAACATTATATAAATACTTATTATATTTCCCAAAAGTGTCTTTCGTTTTGTTAGTAGATAATACAGTGAGTAATATTTTTAATTTATTACTAAGCTATATAAAGTACATGAACCATTCAGTTCTGTTGTGTTCTTTCATATGTCTAAAAACAACATTAAATTTTTTTTTTAATTATTTCAAATATTTGTTTCGTGTTAATAATGTATACACAGTAAACAAATGAAACTCTGTCAAGAATGAAAGGTGGTGAAGTATTTAAAAGTAAGTTAAATAAAACATTTATCTCCATTATAGTTAAAGAAAAGTTTTTAGAAAATATCATATACATAAAGTAAACATAGTGCAAAAAATTTACAATTTATTTAGAATTCGTACTAATACAAAGCCACCGCTTAAATAACTTCATTAAAGTTTAGGGCTATTTTTTTGAAGTCGCTAAGAGTTTTAGCGTCAAGCATAAACAATGTCGGCCAGAATGTGATTTAATATTAACGGATTTGCGTAATAATACCTTAAAAAGACATAACAAGAAACTTGTAAAAAGATGTAAGGAAATTTATAATCCAGTGAAAAATAAAATATTTTCCACAAAATTTCACCCTTGATTAAAAGAATGAAGTACATTTAGCGTCAAAATTTGACAGCTAAAATGAGGCAGTTTTGTTATTAAATAATTCAGCCCAATGCCTTACTTTTTATGTACACTTTTTATGTACCCTTTTACTTGCACACTAAAGCAGGTGAAACTCCGTCAAGAATGAAAATAAATGAAGTATTTAAAAGTAAGTTAAATAAAACATTTATCTCCATTATACACTACTGGTCATCCAAAATCTACACCATTTAGGAATGCAAACAACAAAATGATATTTATTGGACAAATACATTATAATGGGAAGGAAAAGTGATTACATTTTCAGAAAATTAGGAGATATAGATCCTGAGAAAACACTACCCAAAGCACCCACCTCTGGCCGCAATAACAGCATTTATCTGCCTAGCCATGGAGTCGAACAGAGATTGGATGTCATGTACGGGTACATCAGTACATGCAGCTTCAACACTATGCCACAGTTCATCAACCGTAGTAACGGGCGAGTGTTGGTGGGCCAGTCGCTCAGAAGCTATTGACAGGAAATTTTCAAGTGGTGATAAATCAGGAGAACGTCCCAGCCAGGGCAACAGTCGAACATGTTCTGTATCAAGGAAGGTCAGGATATTACGAGCAACATGCGGTCGTGCATTGTCCTGCTAAACCGTAGAGTTGCGGAGGCATCGAAGATAAGGCAGAACCATGGGCCGTAACACATCAGAAATGTAACGGCTGCTGTTGAAATTGCCGGCAATGCGAACAAGAGGTTACGGAGACGTGTATCCAATGACACTTCATGCCGTCACTCCAGGTGATATGACAGTATGACGATTCGAATGCAAGCTGGCAATGTGCGTTTTCCACGATGCCGCCAAACATGAATGCTGGCATCAAGATGTTGTATATGACGCAGGAATGGCGTCCCACGTCGTCTTTGATAAATCCAGGCTCTGTATGCAGTATTTAAGATATTATAGATAAAGCGGTATTTAAGATATCTTAGATCGTCATTTTTGATATGGTACCCTCCCTGAATTGAATACCTCTTTACACTGCAAAACTCATCTAAAATAACTCACTGAACCTCACTGTGTCTGAGATCTGAACAAGCATAGAATGTACGCATGCGCATGTTAAAGCCAACCTCAACAATCAATCAGTTAAAGCGAACCACCAGAGCCAATCAAAGTGAGTGGTCGTGGCTGTATCTAGCAATAAAAAGATCGAACTCACTGAGTGAGTTTGTGGACCTCACTCAGTGAGTTCGGTGGTCTAAGGTAGCTTAAATATTCGATTTGAACAGAGTATAACGCAGCATACGTCTAGAAAAAGTAGTAGCTGTGATACGGTATGAATGGCCAAATGGCTTGACACTCATTTGTTGTTGCGTTACGGTGATATTCCAAAGAAACAGTTCAGATAGTCAGAACATGTTCCGTATTATGATCCGATAGACAGAATAAGGTTTTTTGATGAAATTCATCTGGTTGCTTCTCTACTATCACAGCTATTACAGATAGAAATATTTCAAGATTAGTGTTTTAGAAATTATGCAGAAGTTCAAGTCGCAGTGAGAAGAGTGTTACAAGGCCTGAGCCTGGAATTTTTCTTACAGTCGTTCGATAAGTTGGTACAGCGGTGCAACAAATGAGTGAATGTGCTTGGTGATTATGCTGAAAAGTTCTACAGAATGAAATGTAGAGTTCGAATGCGTATATTACCAAATAAAAGTATTAAAATATAAGAAAATTAGGTACTTTTCGGTTAGCCGGGCGCCAGTGATATATGTACATATATAAATATATATGTATATAAATATATATATCTATATTCATACATTATGTGTATAATATATATGTATGTATATACATGTATGTAGATCTATGTGTATATATATATGTGTGTGTATATACACATGTATATATATCACTGGCGCCCGGCTAACCGAAAAGTACCGAAAATTATAATATAGTAGGGGAACTTCGGGTACTACTGAATAGTCGGGTAATACGGCATACCAAGGTTTCTGTTTGATAAAACGCTGCCACCAACTGGTAATATCATTACCTACTAAACAATGTTTCCAGAATGTCTCTTAGAACGTGTCGTTCATCGGTCTGCGTCAGGGCACGTTGTGTGAATAAATATTTGTTTTCCGTGTTTGGAAAGTTTCAGGAGATAATGTTTCAATATATTTTATTCATTATTAAAAGTAATTTTTTTACATTGTAATTAAGCATAATGCACACCGAAATACTAGCAGTTTATGATGTAATACTCGTTTTTTTAACAACGATTCACCCCAAAAAACACAGAGCATATTTTCAAACAGGTGGTGTCAGGTTATATGGAATACCAATATCTCATAATACTCCAAGATTATGATTTGTGCAAATGAACTGAAGTATTTGGTTGACAACCTAGTTAGACCTTATAATTTTGATCATGCTCTCTTAATAGCATTAAATCTGTTTTTTGCCAAATTTTGTTCGCTTTCTTCATTTTTTTACCCCCTATTCCATATTTCCCGACTATGTCATAATACCCTCAAAATAAGTTTATTATTATTATTACTTGTTTGTAAGTCATGAAGTTTCGTGAATTATTTTTTGACTATAAAACTGTTCGCTGATTGAAATTTGTAACTGCATTCTGTTTTCCGGTTTTAACCAATATCGGGCTGTTGTATTGGCCCAAATGTAAATTGCATTCCATAATACCCGCAGTTCTGTTATATACTATAGGGACTCATTTTTCATAGAACGACCTATGTATAATCAATAGAGATCGACCGAAACAGGTTTTCAGACCGAAACCGAAACCGAAACCGAATTTCGGTGATCTTCCCACTTTCGGCCGAAACCGAAACCGAAACCGAAAGTGTCAAAAATTTAAAAACTGATTAATACATACATAACTGCATATAATTAATAATTACTTAATAACTAATTACGTTACTAATAAATTTATTAATTATACGTGTATTTAACCACATTTCTAACAAACAATTTACACGTACATATATATGTGTAGGTATAATAATTTGTTTAAACAAAAATTAAACATGAATAATACAACTTTTATATTTTATTATTTTATAACAACCAATAATTATAGGCATTTATCAATAATTAATTAACAATGTAGTTAAATAATATAAAACAAATTCAATAATGAATATTTAATTTTTAAATATATTCATAATTTCAGTTCATTAATATTTTGCATTTAAATTGTTTAAGTATAGAGTCAAGTATTGGTTAAGTAAAAGTAATCGTTTAAGTAAAAGTTTAAGTAAAGGGCATAAAAACTAAAATAATTTGTTCAATTTGACTAAAAAAGGAAAATTAGCATTAAGACAACATTTAAGCCTAGAAATTATTAATTATAAACTTTATTTTCCATTTCAATATTCTCAAACTACTATTATGTATACTGTACTACTATTATGTACTACTATTATTAAATAGTGCTACTATACTGTAACACTATTTTGTACTTCTAATTTTAAATATACATATATATATAAGGATAAAAATGTAACAGTTGTCAATTTTCTTTTAGGATGTGCACAATAAGATAAAAAAAAATATTTGCTCACTTACCACCCCTCCCCCTCCAAAAAAAAAAAAAAAAAAAAAGGATTTGCCACACTCCCTGCCTCGCTAAGAAAATATTGAAATGGCACCCCTGTTTGAAAATTTTATGTCCGGTGCCAAGTTGACTCTCTGTGCCTCCATTCAAAACTATTTTTTTGTTCATATAAAATAAAACGTAATTAATTTAGCAATAAGACAGAAATAGTTTCCAATTATACGAATTTCATCTAGTAAAAAAATATTTTAAGTATACATACCTCGATATATCTTATGCAATAAATTTCGTAAATCTTCATATGTTCTAACAACACCTTCTCATAAAGCATTCGAAACAATCTGGAGTTTTAAAGAAAAAAATTTCTGTTACTGTTAAGTTTTCAGCTTTTAAAGATCACGTGATCAGCGTCTTTTAAGTTTAGTCATATATGCATTGCTTGCTTTATAATTTACACTCGCATCATGGATCAGTCATGACCGATAATGATAAACAGTGGAGTTCACAGCAATAAACAGGGTTTCATTTAAGTCGATACAACTCGTATCAATGGGTAAAGTTGAAAATTTTCGAAAGAAAGAAAGATATTTAGAAATACAGATAGTTTCGGTCGAGTTTCGGTCAGGCCGAAATTTTGGCAGCAGTTTCGCCGAAAACGAATATTCGGCGAAACTCCGATTTTGCGCCGAAACCGAAACCGAAACCGAAATTTCGGTCGATCTCTAATAATCAATCATACATGATTATAATTTTTCTTTTACTGATAATACACATACAGTCGATTCTACTCTCTTATATACTTTTATCTTACGAAAAAAACTTATTTTGGCACTGAAAAATTGCTCCAAATATATTTCAAGAGACTCTAGCTCACGAACGAAGATTTTTGATCAATAATATAAATATCTGATATAAAAAGTTTACTTATAGATTACAAATATCTATATTATCTCAACACCAATACTATCGATGAAATAATCTTGAAGTGCAACTTATCTCGATGCTATTGACTGATACAACAAGAAGCTTATACTCTTCAGATGATAAACTTGAGTCTGATGTATCAAATAATAATAACGATATTCAAATGCGTGTAAGTTAAAATATGATTACATGCTTAATAATGATGCAATTCGGTCGCGTTTGTTTGTAGTATAGGTAAAATAAGAATAAAATAAAATGTACTGTTTATTTAAAAAAAAGTTAATGAATAAAAAAGTTTTTACTTTTAATAAATATTTGATGTTTTATAATATTTAATCTTTTTCAACTTACTTATTTTTAAATAATTGGCAATCCAATAGATTTTACATGCTTAAGATAATAATTTAATAAACATAAATAAATAAATTTAATTTTTCATTAAAGAACAAAATTAAAGATGAAAAAGTTTTCAGTTGTTTTTTTTAATTTAAAGACAGCAGAGACTATTTAGAGACGCTTTAAGATCTATTAACAATTACATAAATCTGACTAAAAACAGAAATGCTATGCTTCTAAAATAAAGTATTTTAAGCTTTTTCCTTCTAACTAAATTTATAAAATGAGTATTTATTTATTTAATTAATTTCTTGCATTCACGAGTTTGAACCAAACAATTCTGGAATGCTGAATATGTATGATATTAAATTCTCTGCATAGTTTTGGGTGAACATACAAGGTTTTTTTTCTTTTGGTCGCAAAATGTTTTCAATAAATTCTCGGACAGAATTCATTTTTCGCAAAACTTCACAAGAATGAATATTGCCATAGTAAACTTTCTATTTACAAGTCCGATTCCGATAAAAAAAATTTCACGGTTTTTGTTTCTTCATTTACTAATGCAGAGACTTTCATTCAGGGTCAGTGTCAGGAATTTATTTGTAGGTGTGATATTTGAAATCCTTTTTTTTATTCCGATTCTTTAGCAGCTGTACTCTTATTATAATTCTTACTTTTCTGTTAATTCTCCGACGCTCATAAATAAACTTATATATATTTTTTTTTTTTTCAAATTCATATATTGTATTGTATTGTTTTCACTTGAAAAGAGTAATAAAAACATTTTTTTTTTTCAAAAAAGTACATATTACCAAGTAAGTGACACACAAATTCAAGATTGCATCACAGCAACAAAAATAAATCAAACATACGAAATCGTACAAATATCAATTCAACATTTAGGCCTAAAACAAAACAAAAAAAAAGAGACATTGTTTCGGAATTTTTATTACCCCCCCCCCCCAAAAAAAAAAAAAATAAATAAATAAATAAATAAATAAAAATAAAAATAAATAAATAAATAAATAAATAAATAAAATAATATAAAATAAATAAGAAGACCAACTCAAGTCCTTGCTTGTTTGGAGAAGGTACAAAACTTTGAAAGGTTATAGTATGAAATCAGAAAGTCCGAAAGATATGGGACTTTATTTTATAATTAGGTAAATTCTTCTAGATCCCAATAAAGGCCGTACATATTCACTTAAAATTTAATCCCAGAGGTCCTTTAAAGACTTACCATCTGGAGGCTGGGCTTCCCTGGTGAATATTGTTACATTCAGTTCGCACCACTGGAGGTGCCAGGATGTGATAATGGGCATTTGTGGGTTAAGAACTTAGTTAATTCTTTATTCTTCTTTTTTTGTGAAGTAATTTAAAAAGCTATATTTGGTATTCTATAAAGTAATTTTCGAGGTAATTCTAAGAAATAACATTTTTTTTTCTTTCTGTAATTCACATATATTCTTCACGCACCTTCACCATCACACCTTTTCAGACTTCTTTCTTATACCTTCACTCACCATAAAAAAAAAATTTCATTGAATACTTTTGATGTAACCAGAATTTCACCGTATCTTGAAATTTACTTTTATATGATGTTATAAAACTTTATTACTTAATTAAATAATTTAGTCTTATTTTTATTTGAAAAGCCTTTTCTTTAGACATTATTATTTTTATTGTATATAGTTTTCTGCTTAGTCTGATCTGTTAATTCTTTCTATAGCAGTCGTGAATGTTTACAGATGTAAGAAATAAAATATTAAAAGAAAATCGAAGAAAAATACGCAACAGCAAAAGTTTTATAGGCGAAAAGAAAACAAATACAAAATATGAACATTTCTTTTGATAGCTTTTAATTCATAAAATAAATTTCAGCTACGAAGATTTATAATTAATTCTTAATATTAACAAACTAAAGAATAACATGTTTAAACATTCTTTTTATACTTTCTGCGTATATTTTTTACTATTAAAACTCTATATTCGATTATAAAATTATTTTACAACTTTGTAATATTTAATCTCTCATGTTTAATTAAAAAACATTAAAAACCTTTATGTACTTTTGTTTTTATTTATATTCTTAATCATTTCATTTTCATTATTATGTTTATTCTCAATATATTCTTTTAAATACATTCTTTTAATTTTACAGTAATAGGCTAATTTTTGTTATCACTATTTAATATATAAATTTCTATACTTTTGATGAAAAATAATTAAAAAAAATAACAATATTTCAACAAAATCTATGCTTTATTCTTCATCTAGATATGAAAAGAAATTTAAAAATATATATCACAGATTTTACTTAACTCTATAAACGAAGTTCATATTAATGAAAAATTAGGCATTACTTATGAAAGAATGCAGTTTAAACATATTCCTCCTTTTTCATCTTAAAAAAGCATGTTTATTAATATTATTATTATTTATTCTTTTCATTTGTTTGTTTGAATAAAACTAGAGTGGAATGTTGAATATGTAAGATATATTAAATTCTTTGCATAATTCTGGACGAACACACTAGGTTTTCTCTTCAAAATAAAATACCTCCAGTGATTTTTCACTGGAGGTACCATTCTTTATCACAAAACTGCACTCCGATAAGTACTTTCACTAAAAGTTTTCTATTTACAAGAAATATTAAAAGCTATTTTCGCGATTTCAAGTTCTTCATCTCTTAATAGAGATGAATGGTTTCATTTTAATATTCTTTTGATATTTAAACCTTATCATTTACGTTAATGTGGCACAAAATAATAATAATATATATATTTTTTAAATATTTTATTTTTAGTTATTGTACACCAGTTACAATTTATGTTGACTTTATGTTACGTAAACTGCAAAAAAAAAAAAAAGAAAAAAAAAGGTTGATTTTACGGTATAAAACTAGCATTCCAGCTGCCAATATTACACCGTAAAATTAACAGTAATAAACAGTAAAATAAGCAGTAATATGCTACGGCGCATGCGCGACAGTGTATTACTGCTTGTTTTACTGTTTATTACTGTTAATTTTACGGTATAATACTGGCAGCTAGAATGCCAGTATTATACCGTAAAATCAACTTTTTTTTTTTTTTTTTTTTTTTTTTTGCAGTGTATAATATGTTGCACACCAATTGTCGTAAGAGCGATTTGTAAAAACAGAATACTTTTTGCTGTTATACACAGTTACTTTAAACCTCGAAAATACATTGGTTTCTGAAGTTTCTAAAGATAAAAAACGCTTTTCGGAATCGCTAGTAACTCGGAAGAGGTTTTTGTATACTTTCGTCCGTTCTTATTATAGTATATTTTCGTAGATTAAGAAACATCTGTCTATTTTTACAGTGTACACCGTTACCGGCATCGCTCATGTTACAAGTCTTGCAGATTATATTAAAAATGTTTTATCTTAGATTAACAATTTTTATGTGCCTTTGTAAAGAAAAAAACTACATACGATACGATAGATATATTTGAAACGTAAAGTAGTATTTTGTTATATTATAGACTTTTGAATATTGTTATATTTTGTTATATTATAGACTTTTGAATACTGTTATATTTTGTTATATTATGTACTTTTGAATATTGTTATTATTTTTTCATATTATAGACTTTTGAATATTGTTATATTCTTTATATTATAGACTTTTGAATATTGTTATATATTTCGTTATGTTATAGACGTTTGTTTAACACGGTATAAGACTGTTAAAAACATTTTTTTTTTCTATTCCGACTACTTTTCCATTATATTGTTAGTTAAAAACTGTACTTTAACGAGTCAATCAAATAACGTGGCGATTAATCAATTTTTGCAAACGTTAGAGCCTAAACAAATAATAAAACAAACAGGAAATCATGCCAATTTTTAGATAATGATGGAATGTATGTGGAACCACCATAAAAACGACTCCTTTTTAAATTTAGAAACAGGAAATATCAAAAGCAGAGCAACTGTTCAAGCATACAGACATAATAATAATAATAATAATAATAATAAAGAAAACTGCCCAGTTAAAATGACGGCATTGAGCTCACAGGCTATTCAAACTAACTGTAAATTATATTCTTATTTCAAAGAATTTGAAATAAGCCCTCGAAAAATGAAGAAATCGACAATATATTAAGAGGGGGGAACCATCCCCCGTTTCTCCTTCTCCTAATTAACTAATGAACCTATAAAACTAATCAGCGAAGCGCCTTACCACAATGAATCTATATACAAAATTTGAAAAAATCGGATAATTCTGCATGAAAAATCCATTTATCTAAATTAAGTGGGGGGGGGTTAGCCCCCCCATGCCCCCTTTATACTTAACCAAAGAACCCCCAAAACTAATCAGAGAAGCGCCTTATCACAATGAACATATATATAAAATTTGAAGAAAATCGGATAATTCTGCTTAAAAAACCCATTTATCTATATCAAGGGGGGTTAGTCCCCCCCGTTCCCCCCTTTATACTTTACCAGTGAACTCCCAAAACTAATCAGGGAAGTGCCTTACCACAATGAGCCTATATACAAAATTTGAAGAAAATCGGATAACTCTGCATGAAAAAAATAATTTATCTAAAATAAGGGGGGAGGATTAACCCCCCCGTTACCCCCTTTATACTTAACCAATGAACCCCCAAAACTAATCAGGAAAGAACCTTATCACAATGAACCTATATACAAAATTTGAAGAAAATTGGATAATTCTGCATGAAAAAACCATTTATCCAAATTAAGGGGGGTTAGCCCCCCGTTCCCCCCCCCCTTTATAGTTAAACAATTAATCCCCAAAACTAATCAGGGAAGCTCCTTATCACAAGGAACCTATAAACAAAAGTGGAAGAAAATCGGATAACTCTGCATGAAAAATTCATTTATCTAAATTAAGGGGAGGATTCCCCCCCCCCCGTTAACCCCTTTATACTTAACCTATGAACCCCCAAAACTAATCAGGAAAGAACCTTATCACAATGAACCTATATACAAAATTTGAAGAAAATTGGACAATTCTGCATGAAAAAACCATTTATCTTAATTAAGGGGGGGTTAGCCCCCCCGTTCCCCCCTTTATAGTTAAACAATCAATCCCCAAAACTAATCAGGGAAGCGCCTTATCACAAGGAACCTATAAACAAAATTGGAAGCAAAACGGTTATTTCTGTCAAGAGTTATCGCGTTACGTACGTACATACGTACATACATACATACATACATACATACATACATACATACAGAACGGGCGGGCACATAAGCTCTCAGGCTTTGATAGCCTGTGAGCTAATAATAATAATAATAATAATAATAATAATAATAATATGCAAACCCATCGTATAACATGGTGCAAGTCTGTTAAAAGCAATTTTTTATTCCGATTACTTTTCCATTATATTGTTACTTAAAAAATCAAATGCTACATAAAAACCGTACTTTAACAAGTCAAGCAAATGTGGTGGCGATTGGTAAATTTTTGCAAAAGTTAGAGCCTAAACAAACAGGAAATCATGCCATTTATGGATACTGAGGGAATTTAGATGGGACCACCATAAAAACGACCCCTTTTTAAAATCAGAAACAGGAAATATCAAAAGCAGAGCATCCGTTCAAGCATACAGAATTAATAATAATAATAATAATAATGGGCAAACCCATTGTATAACATGGTGCAAGTCTGTTAAAAGCAATTTTTTTTGTTCCGATTACTTTTCCATTATATTGTTACTTAAAAAATCAAATGCTACATAAAAACCGTACTTTAACAAGTAAAGCAAATGTCGTAGCGATTGGTCAATTTTTGCAAAAACTAGAGTCTAAAAAAACAGGAAATCGTGCCATTTATGGCTACTGAGGGAATTTACATGGGATCACCATAAAAACGACCTTTTTTTCAAATCAGAAACAGGAAATATCCTAAATCAGAGCATTCGTTCAAGCATGCATAAAAAAATTAAATATAAACTAATTGTATAACACGTTATAAGTCTGGTAAAAGCAATTTTTTATTCCGATTATATATATTGTTATTTAAAAAATCAAATGCTACATGTATTCTTATCCGTATGTTGAAAGTTTAGTTTTCCTTTTTATTTGTATGATTTCACATGCTTTATTTGATAAACTATAAAATAGTTTAAGATAATTTTTATGCGTTTTCTGTTTTATAAAAATTTTATATATAGTGCGTAAAAATTACTATCTTTTATCAAAATATTTTACAATTTGTATTATTAGCGGGTGGTTTCTAGTTGTGTCCTTACAAAAACTGTACAAATTGTCATAGTTATAACGCGAGTATAAGATTCAGATTTATTATTTATTTAATTTAAAGAAAATTAATAAATAATATTATTATTTAATATTAATAAACACACATATTAATAAACACACAACAAATGCAAGATGTTTTGATAAAAAAAAAAAAAAAAAAAATGCAAGTAAATAGGTACTTTCGCAAAAATTTACATTTTAAACACGTTTCTCTGATTTTAAAAAATGCGTTTCCTTTTTAACACTTCTCAACAATGTTGAAAAGTGTTTATGAATCCTGTTTGTTTGTCTGTCTGTCTGTCTGTCTGTCCATGCTCTAACTCGCGAAAATATATTCGCATTGTCATGCAATTGATACATGTTATTGAGGTTTACAATGGCATGTTCGGAATTGAAAATGAAATGTGTAGCACTTATAGTTTATTTTACAGGGACACTCAAAAGAATTCCGTTACATTACGGTCTATGGGGAAAAATCATTTGCGGTTTATTTTAATGATGTTACACTATTTCAAAAATATTGAAATATATATATATATATATATATATATATATATATATATATATGAGTTGCACTACAGTGATATACACTGAGTTGCACTACAAGAGGCTTACTATAATTTTTGGTGTGCATAGCACTTAACAGTTCCTTTACAGTGACACTTAAAAAAATTCCTATTACATTACGGTCTATGGAGAAAATCGTTTGCGGTTTATTTTAATAATGTTTCACTGTTTCAAACATATTGAAATTTATATGTATCACTAAAGTGCATTACAAGACGATTACTACAGAATATTGTATCTATTATATTCATCGTTCATTTACAGGGGCACACAAAATAATGCGGTGCTGTCTGTTAACAATAACAGCTGCAAGTACTTGTTTCAGTTGCTGAACGCGTTTTTAAATTTAACTCATTTTTCTGTCAATTGGTGTATATAAATTCTATAGATCATATACAGGACAGCACAAAAGTTCTCAAGTACATTTCCGTTTATTGACGGAAATTCCAGAAGGGGAATTTTAAACTTGTGTTCGCATATTTTCCGAATATTGTTGATAATTCCTAAAATTGGGTTTTTAAATATGTTATGCGTTTTTCAAATTGTCTAATTCGATATCATCTTTCACCTTATTAAACGGTAAAGATTTGTAAAATTATTTTGGAAGTGTTGGAAATAGTTACATAATCTATGCTTGACGCATGATTTTTCGTTATTTAAAACATTTATATGTTTCTGATTTTTTTTTATTTACAATTTTATAAATCTAAAATAACCTAATTAACCTTAGAAAATATAGAATGCCGTACTTTCTTTTTAATTATTAAACAACATATTAAGTATGTACAATTTTAATGAATTTTACATATTTCAATAAGGACTTTTTTTAAATTTTTTGGCTAAAAGTTTTCTACGCTTGTTTAAAAAGTTATTTTAAACATCTTCCTTCTTAATGAATAAAAAATTAGTTTTAAAAAAACGTGAATCCTTGGTATTTGTTTGTTTGAACAAAACTAGAATGGAATGCTGAATATGTATGATATTAAATTCTTTGCATATTTCAGCACGAAGATGCTAGGTTTTTATCTTGATTTTAGAATGCTTTTAGAGAATTCTCCAACAGAATTCTTTTTAGTAAAACTTCACTGAGATCAGTACTTTCACTGAAAGTCTTCTATTTACAAGTCAGATTATGTTCTTTCGGTTTCTTCATATGCTAATGCAGAGAAACTTGATTTCTTTCGTTTTACTCATTGCTTCAAATTTATTCGACTTACCTCTTACATTAATACGATGCAGAAAAACCCTTTTATGTTCTTATTCTTGCTATCCTAATCTTCTTAATTTTGAAAGTAAAATCTGCATGTGTTTCTTATTTGTAAGCCCATTTTATTCATTTATACATTTTCGCATGTACTTCTTAATATGCTTCATTTTGTTTTCTATAAATTTTGCGGTAATTATAATTATCTTTTGGATACACATAAACACATATGTATATATATATTTAAAAATGAAAACACATGTGAAGAACGAAGAATAAGACATAAAAAGCAATGGAATGGACACTGAAGGAATTATACTTAGAAGGATGAAAAAGGAAAAATTGGAAAATCAAAATTTGGAAAACTATGAATATAGAATCTTCAGAAGGGTTTTTAAGAATATTCATAGTCAGTATATGTTATTTCATCAAATATTGTTATTTCAACAAATTGGCAGCATTATACCTAAAATCAACAATATTAAGCCCCTAATACCATATATAAATGAAACACGAAAATGAATATATACACGCATCTATCTATCTATCTATCTATCTATATATATATATATATATATATATATATTAAATGGGAAAATAAAATGTGTTTACATATATATATATATATATATACTAGGGGGCCTACCCCCTGCGAGCTACGCTCGCCAACCCCCGCTCAGACTTCGAGGCCTCTAAAAACATGACAGCGTGCTTTATTTTAAAAATATTGGTAAATCTGTAATTGGGTTGCCATGCTTTTAACATTTTAATGGGACATTTTTCGATTATCATGGCCTCATACACAGCTGTTGCGACGACTGTTTTCGGGATTGATAAGTAAAATCAATTACTACTTGAAAACCAGCTTGTATAAAATGATTAGGTTTAAATTGTGACTACCTCTCGGACTTTTATAACAACAATCTCTATTCTATTCTTTCTTTGCGTTTAAGGATGAGAAAAATTCCATCTGCTTGTGAATAACATTAAGAACCACGGTATTGAAAAGTACTATGTTATAGACATTTTCTGTAACAGGTTTTAATTTTCTCTCTATTTTAGTGCACCATCATGCATATTTTCATGTTATTTTAAATATGTAAATTATTTTTTTAAATTAATATGTATATACGAATTTTCTAATAATTATTTATCATACAAAATTAATTAAATATTTTGTGCATGCATGCCTTCATTTATTCGGCATCAATTGATGAGATATTTAAACAAATTTGCTATCCGCGATAATTTTACACCATGTTCTGTCACTTGAATATTGTCCATAAGAAAATCGGGTACTTTTCCATTATAGGATCCTTTGCTTTTAGGTTTGTAATTCGAGCTTCAAAAAGGGATAGATTCGTTAATATACATAGATTTGTTGCCAAAAGTTATGAAAATAAACCCAATGAACTTTTGGTGCTTTTCTATTATAGGAGTCTTGACGCTTTTTTAAAAAGCTTGGCGGAAAAAACCAAGCAGGATATTTTATTCTTCCGTTCAGATGGGCAATTATTATTTTATATATTAGTTTCAAATATCCGAATTAATGATTTTATAATTTTGTTTAGTTAAATTTTACAAAAAATAACAAAATGATATCAATAAATAATAATTACTATTAATTCCTTTTCCTCCCTTTCTTTTGCGTTTACCTAAATGACGTCATTTGGACGAATTTATTCAAAATATTTTCAGTTTATAAATTAAATTAAATGCTGACAGACGATTGAATCCTGACGATTGAAATGTGATTTTTTTTTCACATTTTCCTGAAAAACATAATTTAATCACAATCTTATCTTCATTATCGATTGAAATAAAAGATAAATTCAATTTCAATTTGAAAATGACGAATAAAAATAAATCAATAATCCCTATCGGGATCCTTTTCAATTTTTTTCCCTTTTTTGTCACAAAAAAAACCGAGTAATTAGTTGCCATCATTACAGAAATGTCATTAAAATTAGAAAAAAATTAATATCTCGAAAACTAATTCCAATTTCAAAATTCTATTACCAGTTTTGACATCCGCGGATTTTTATGAACAATTGGTATTAATTTCACCATCAAGCGTTTAATATTTTATTAAAAATAGCCTTGAAACATAATCAGTCGTTTAATCAGTTGTTTCATAAAATCGTTTCATAAATTCGTTTCATAAAATCGTTTCACAAATTCGTTTCATTAGGATTTTATATATATAGGGTAGATATTAAATGGGAAAATAAAATGTGTTTACATATATATGTATATATAATTTATTTTGTATGGGAAAATAAAATGTGTTTATATGTATATATATCCTTTGTATAACCACGTTGCATGTCTGCAACATACCTAAAAGTCAATGTTACTTATATACAATGGGCTTTATAAGACGATTTTCCTTATTGCTGCTCTTTTCCAACACAGCAGCTAATGTAAATTGTCCGCTGAATTCTCAACAGACGGCGATACCGAGTTAATTTATCATGCCAAAGTTTTATTTATCATTTAGTTTCGCATCCTTATTGCAAAAATCAACTTCTTAAATTTTGTCAAATTAAAATGACTGAAGACGTTCAAAAATAGACTTTTTACAAAGTTAATTTCGTATACTTTACACTTATGTTTGAGACAGTTAACAATATTCATGAGAAGTACGTAATTTTCTGTTTATTGCAGCTGTGAAAAAAATTACATTTTACACAACAATTTCTTTAATTTTATGTTCTAATTTTTATAAATATTTTTACATCCTTAAAATGATGTAGTCTAACATCCGAGTAAAAATTTTTCAAATCAGTGTTGTTGAGTCACAAAGGGTTAAGAGTGAGTTTCTTATTTTGTATTATTAATATAGACTTCTTAAAAGTATTTTATACTTTGATGTTATTTTTTTATATTAATGTTTTATTAAATAAATTATATGCATCTCATTCTTGCGTTTGTGCTGAGAGATTTTTGGTTTTGTATATGCATTTAATATTTTTTTTATTTTTTTTAATTTGGTACTCGAAAGAGAAATTGTGTGTGTTATTTATATTTTCTACATGCATATATTTTATATGAAAAAGAAAATATGAATATATTATTAAATTTTATAGTAATATTTTCATTTCATATAGATATGGTCACGTGCAAAACACACACACACACACATATATATATGCTCTAATCTACGAGGTCAAATCTATATATGTTACATTTAAATATCTTTAATTAATCATTTTTAATATCAAATTTTAACATGCTTTATTTAGTATTATACAAAATATTTTTTGAAATATTTTTCAATTGTTTACTTATACGTTTCAAGCAAAAAATGAAATATATATTAATTTCAATTTTAGAATGATAATGACATTGTTTCATATTACTAATGTCACATCACAGCCGCAGTTGCGTTAAAAATCTAATATAAATATAACTAAAGAAAATTATGTAATAAATATTTTCTCCTTTGTTTAGCCTTATTGAAAATTATATTTTTCGATATATTTTTCTATATGATTAAAATTGTTTCGTTAATTTAATTTTATGTTATTCGGAGTTTTGTACATTATCATACTATTCAATAAAAAAAATATTTTAAACCACATAAACACAAAACATAAAACATTAGATGAACAAGCAATTGTTATTATTATTTTGTAAATTATATTACTTGACAACATTTACATTATATTAGTCACGGAATAGTTCAATAAAGCAGCTTAAGCTTCTCCCAAAACCATTATACTTGCTTCTCATGGTGACAAAAGCAATTTTTTCTCGCTTAAAGATGTAGAAACATAAATATATAGAAACATACGTGTATTTTAAAGAACTTTAGTTTCTTTAAAATTTAGTGTACACCTTTTATGCGGCAAAAGCTTTAGAGAGGAAAACATTGAGTGTAATAACTTACATTTGCGAATGAAATCTAAAAAATGATCACGTGCATTCAAAATTTAATGTTTATTTAAACACCATTTATTTTATGTTTTGTAATAAAGGAAAATTTTGGAATATGTCAAATTTCACAAATAAACACTTTGTTTGAGTTTAAATTATTAAAAAAATTAAATATTTAATTACATTCCCGTAAACAGAACGTATATCTATTTCTGTCACTTAGGCAAAAAGTGGTAAAAACCTATTTTTGCCAGGACGGTTTAAACCATTTTTTCCATGTGTTTTTCCACATTTGGCAAAAATTTGCCAACCCTAGTTTAATTAATTATACAACGTTTCCTTTATATAAACTCTTCTTTTTTTTACAAGTATTTTTATAATGAAAATATTCTTTTATTAAAGTGGAAGGAGAAACCTTTTTTAGCTTAATAATTTTGCATTTTCAATTAGATGAGTATTTTAAATCATTAATAATAGCTTACATGCACATGTAATTTTTAAATCGATACTTTTCGTTTAAAAATTATAACTGTTATGACACTGCATATGTATGTTTCACTGTTATTGCCGTAAAATAACACCATTCTTTTAAAATCACACTTTTTTCAGTAGTGAATGTTATAACACACTAAAACGTACTAGAAATAACAGTAATAAAATAAACAAATGTATAATGCCTATTAGCGTAATTGTATATAATTTGAAAATTATAGATTTACTTGCTTGCTTATGCAGATTAATAGGTATAGGTAGACCTCCATATTCTTATAAAGAACTTACCTAAAATGAAAAAAAAAGTAAGTAAATAATTACATATCACGAATGAAATGGTACAAAATAGCAATACTTGTATAACAATTACAACAAAATAATGGAATAATAAAGTAAAAAACAGAAATTTACACCAATTAAAAATATATATTTCGGTGGACTAGAACTTTTTGAATTAGAGTTAAATATTACTACAAAATAGACTGTAATCGTGTAAATGATTTTTGAAACATGGTATGATATCGTGATTTAAAAAAAAAAAATTAAAAAAAAAAAACGCACAGAATATAATATACATTAATCCGCATTTCATTTAAAAATATACGACATTTAAAAAAAAATACTCAAAGAAAGAATTTTTATATTTAATAATATATTAAATTAAGTTATCTGTATATATATTAAATTAAGTTCATTTGTATGTATATTAAATTACATTAAATATTTAATAACACATAATATTTAATAATATATGATTATTTTTTCCTCAGATTTATTTTACATCTTCATAGTATCTCATTATAATTTGTATGTGTGTGTAACATAAAATTTAAAAGAATCTAGGTCATAGTAGAATAAATTTCTTAAATACATAAAATAGATAACATTAGAGATCAAATAAAGACTACACTTTGGTGCAGTTTTATGTGGGTTTTGAATAGTATTACGCCAACATTAGAATATTTCTTGTGTGTAAAGAAAAATAACCGATTACTGATAATTTAAAAATACATATTGGAGAGGCCAAAACATTTAAAATATTTTTAATTAAACATTGATATTGATAAATTATCTGTATTAAATTGAAAACTTTTGCAATAAAATACTTATATTTCTTTAATATTGGTATATTTGGGTAAATCTTATCCAGGTATTAAATAAAAAAATTACAAAATATTGCATTACAATCTATTCTCTTTGTTATTTATTGATATTGCAAAACAGTCTCTCCACTCCTCACATAGACTGCATGATTAAAAATATCCTGACCTTTATTAAAATAAAAAAAGAACCTTATACCTAAAAGAACAAACTTTCTTCCTTAATTTGATTTATCAAAATATAGAGAAAGTAATTTACACTAGAAAAAAAATAGATAATAAAAGAGTAATAAGGAAGAATAATAAAGTAATAAGGACGTTTCTTCTGATCAAACATTAATGAATTCTAATGGAAAATTCTGGCATTTTCCCAACACTGGAAGTAGATAATGCATCCAGCATCATAAATCTTTAGAATTTAAAAAAAAAAAAAAAAAAAAAAAAAAACTCACTCCGATTCAACATCCAAACTTAAAAATGAAGCAATTTACTAATGCATTTTAACATTTACATAAGGACTTTTATTAAGGTAATGGTGTTATAAAAGAATTTTATGAAAATTGATTAAGAATATTAGGGGAGAATTATATCGAAAATATAATCAGCAATAATTATAAGTATAGATTTCACTTCATTACGAATAGAAACATAAAAAAGACATAAATTAGAACTTTAAACCATTACTAAAAAAGTAAAAGAGGAAAAAAAGAAAGATGAGAAAATAGGTGCTTAAAGAAAATGACTTAAAACGTGAAAGAAAGATAATCTAAGTATAATTTATTTTAATTTAACATGAAGAAAAGAAAACATTTTGGTACACCTTTCTTAAAAAATTAAATTATTCATGTGGTAATAATCCCCCTATTATGCTGCTAAAACATTTCGAATAATTTACTAATGGAGATTTTTATTTTCTTAAGTATCATTATTTATTAGGCTAATGATACCTGTGAGGAAAAAAATTATAAAATTGATTAAGAATCATAGATGAGAATTACACTAAAAAAGTATTTTATTGTATTTTCTTTAAAAAAATCATTTTTTCATGTAATAATAATCATCAAATTATAATGCCAAATCATTTCAAATAGTTTACTAATGCCGTTTATTACTTGCTTAAGAAGAGTTATTAATGTAAAAGTATCTAAAGAAAAATTTCATGAAGAACGATTAAGAATATTACACGAGAATTATGTCTAAAACATACATAGTCCGTAGTAGTTATTAAGAATAAAGTCCATGCCATAAGAATAAAATACAGGCTTGTGCTTATAAAGGCTTGGCTTTACAAATTTGATAAAATACGGTAGCCAGTAGAAAATTCTAATCGCCAGTGAAAAGTAACCTGTCCCCCTCCCAAGTCACTAATTTTCAAAAGCACAAAACTTTTTTATCAGTTAATTGAGAAAAAATAATAAGCATATTGTAGAATTTTTAGTTACATAGTTTAGAATAGTTAGAAAGATAATATAAACAAAGTTTTCTAATAAAATTTATCAAAATCATTTATCTATGGAAACAAAATATATAAAGTCTGCATTAACCGGAATGTTCGGGAATTGCTGATTGCCGTAGGCTTCAAATGTCTGGATAATTGAGTGTTACAAAATGTATATCTGATGAGACGAGCATAGATGAAATAGTGAAGCAGGAAAACAATTCTTGCCTATTTTTAGTGTCGATGTCAGTCAAATAATTCTGTTTTTATTATTTTAAAATTTCATTTGATAAACTTATTTTTACCAAAATTAAAAACGCTGAAAAAGAGAAAAAATGCCGTTTGTGCTCATTTCTTAGGTCATTTTTTTTTAAACAAAAAAAAAAAATAATAATAATAATAACATCAGATTAAATAACTTGGTGGCCAGGTAGAAAAACTTGGTCGCCAGTCGCGACCTGGCTACCGCATTTGTCACGCCCTGCTTATAGCCATTATAGAAAATCAATAAAAATAAAAAAGAATGATACGCATAAAAGAAAAAGGTAAAAACAGAAAGATAAAAGCAAAAACTTGTAAAAAAATATATATTGTTAGTGTGATATAATTCAATTAACAAGTAGACATTTATTTCATTACATTTTTTACATTTGTTAGTGTCTATTTAGGGCCCCTTTATAAAAATCTATTTAATAAAACTAACCCTTCACAAAAATCAATTTGATAAAATGGAACCCTTCACAAAATTCTTTATAATAAAACAGCTCCCTTCACAAAATTCCTTTTAATAAAATAGGCCCTTTCACAAATTTCTATTCCATAAAAACTTACTATTTAATAATTATTTATTATTTTGTAACTTTTAAAATGTGTAATTTATAAACAAACAAGTTCACAAGAGAGGAAAACTTCAGCAAAATGATCTAAAAAAATTTTTGTTAATAAATGCTTGGTTTGAATTTGAGTAACTGGATTTCAACATTCATTAGAAAATGTTATTTTTCACAAAAAATATAATAAATTTCACAAAAATAACCTTTACTTTTCACAAAATGGGTCCCAAGAGAAAAAAACCTGCATCGACCCCTTAAATAAAATGATTTGATAAAGTATGCAATTCATTGGGTACTCCCGTAATATATTATTTCATTTAACAAATGTATTTTTTCAAGAAAAATATACAACGTTTAGGTTTTGGACAGAGTTTAAAAACTATAGTTATAAAATCTATAAATTTGTAAAAACTATTTACTTATAAAAACTAAATCAACATATTAAACCAAATGATAAATGTTGTTGATGGTATATTTAAATTATCCCTCACATTATTTAACATACAATAGTTCTTGACGATAAAGTCCAATTCCATTAACAAAAGGAAGTTTGTTCCTCAATTAAAGTTAGAGGATGAGATATTTTCCTCGCAACAATTATAAACTGCCTGGCAACATTGTAAAGGTTTCAGTATTTTAATGAAATTTGGTTGAATGTTGAAAAGAAAATATTTTGAGGTCATGCAAACAATATTGTAATCTTTAGATAACTCAATTCTTATCTTTCTTTTAAAGAGAAGAGTAATGACTTCACCAAAGATAGATTTGGCAAAATTTTGTCTCTTAAGAATCCACGTAATTAGTGGTGTAGACAAAGTTCGTTTAGAGCTTTTCTGCGGAGTTTAGTATTTGTTGAATATAATTTGGAATAAATTTACCCTCAAGGCGAATTTAAATGAACCGCTGAAAATCTAAATAATGTGTATAAATTTTAGTTAAATATTGTAGTATTTAATAATTTATTTCTTCAAAGTATTTTCTAAATCTTCAACAGAAGAATATGGAAGAAAATTCTGCACAAACAATGTGTTTTTAAACTTTTATATCGTTAATAATTTTGCATTCACATAACATGTTAAAATTATATATATTTTTGAACAACTTTCTTTTAACAGATCATTAAGATAAGAAATGGTATAATATTCTTTCATAGTTAATAGAATCATAATATCTTTAATAATTTTCTACATTTATATTATATATATTTTTGAACAACTTTCTTTTAACAGATCATTAAGATAAGAAATGGTATAATATTCTTTCATAGTTAATAGAATCATAATATCTTTAATAATTTTCTACATTTATATTATATATATTTTTGAACTACTTTCTTTTAACAGATCATTAAGATAAGAAATGGTATAATATTCTTTCACAGTTAATGGAATCATAATATCTTTAATAATTTTCTACATTTATATATGTATTATGCTAAGTTTATACACATTTTTCTACAACTTTCTTTTAACACTTCATTAAAATAAGAAATATTCTAATATCCTTTCATTGTTAATGTTGAATTGTAATATCCGAAATAATTATTCAGCGCAGTTTTACTTACGGACAATTTCTAATAATTTTCCTTAACAGTTGTATCAACAAATGGTATCAAGAACAAAAGTTGACCTATAATGATACATATCTTTAACGTTTTTAAAACGAAATACAATAACATTTATTACAATAATCTATACTTTAATTATTAAAAGAAAAAATAAATACAAATTAGATAAACTAATTTAATAAAATCAAATAAAATTATGCAAATTTTCTATTGTGCATTTAAATTATTTCATTTATTATAATTAACAGTAGTTCTTAACAATAAAATCCAACATTTTTAACAAAAGCTAGTTCGTTGTTCACTTTTGACATAATATAAACAGTTTCTCCAGCAACAATTATAAGATACAAGAAAAAACTAGTAAAGTTTTCTCTATTTTAATGTAATTTTATTGAAAAACGACAGTAAAATATTTTTATAACAATACAAAATATACTGTTTAATTTAGATAATTTGATTCCTATCTTTATTTATATTATTTCGACTACGTTCTCAGTGGACTATTGTTTTATTCTATTCATACCACTTTTGATAAAATAAACTCTGGCATAAATATATTCTAGGACATTTTCAAAATCATAGCATACGGAATTTTTATGTTAAATTGAAGTGCGATTCAATAAAAAAAATAATTGCCAGTCTAAGCTCGAAATCAAAGGGTTAAGATTTGATTTAAGTCACTTAAGTGATTTAAGACTATCTTAAGTAATAATTTCAAAGATTGAATTAATAAATTTTGATGCCCACAGGATGTTAATATTTAGAATACAGGCAAGATTTATTTCTTTTTTCGGTTGAGTTAAATATTTGTTGAATATACTTAGTATTAATTTACAGTTTGGTTCAATTTAAATAAACTTTTGAAATCTTAAATAATGTGTCTGTCTTAGTTAAATATCGTAATATACATCTTTCTAATGACTCATTTTCAAGATATATTTTCTGTGACTACACTAAAACTAATGGTAAATAATTCTTTCAAAGAAAAATGTTTATTATTATTATTATTATTATTTTGATACTTTTTATAGTTATCTAGAGTTTACAAATTATGTAAACTTAATATAATTTTCCACAACAGAATTGCATGGGTTTTATTGAAACAAATATTTTAAAATAAGTTGAAAATGCTCATTTATAACAAGAAATAATTATTAAACGCAGTCTTATTTACAAACAATTTCGAATAATTTCTGGCAATTCAAAGCAAACATTAAATTGACATGTAGTCGATATCAAAATCTCTAGATAGTCCAGATCAAATGATCTATAACAAAAATCTGATATCTAATAACACAAATATTTGGTGGTTCATTTAATTCAAATATAGTTCAAATATTACAACTATATTTTAATTATTTTTAAAAATTTGTTACTTAAATGGTTTATTGCAGATATTTATTTATTTTTTATAGAAAAACTACAGCTTACACGAATGAATTAAAAACAAACTAATATAATTGAGTATTTAAATTATTATTCATTTTTCTTTCCCCACAATATTAACCATTAGGTTAATTTTCAAAGAAAAATATACAACACCATATGAATAAAATCAACGAAGCAAACGAAGTTTTACACAATTCAAATTATACTTAAATAATTACTCATTTTCTTCAATGAACAATTGTTCTTGTCGATAAAATCCAACTTCATTAACAGAAGGAAATTTATTATTCACCTAAGCTACAATATAGAGCATTTCTCCACAACAATTATAAAGTATCATACAATTGTTCTAAAAGTTTGAGTTGTTTAATAGAATTTTGTTGAATGACGAAAAGAAATTATTTTGATACAATAGAAAGCTATTGTTATCTTTAAATAATTCTCTTCTTATAAAATAGAAGTAATGACTTCAAAGACTTAATTTGTAGAATTCTGTCTCCCGGGAATCTAATTAGAATATGGGCGAAATATAGTTAGATTTCCGGATGAGTTAAGTATTTGCTTAATATTTGTAGGCGCTAATTTAATTTTGGTAGTGTTTAAGTAATTTGTTGAAAACTTCAGTAATATCTCTATTTTACTTAAATACTTATAGTATATTTCATTTAATTTATACATTTCTTCAAAATATACCCTATAAACTTAACGAAAGAAACTTTATTTTTAAAGAATGCTATGAATCGCATAAAAAAATAAATTAAAAAAATCTAATAAATGAATACAAAAACTAAAAAATGTTGTAGTCATACACAGCGGTCCCTTTAGAAAACGAGGTACAGATGTACAAACATCTATCTTTAGTATTACGAGCAGGGAAGACCGAGCTATGCTCGGTCAAAATTAGCTTTGAGTTCAAATATCATGACCCATCAATCAATGATCAAGTTGGATGAGTGGGTCAAGTATCAATGACCCACTAATCAAACTTTCTTGAACATGTGACCAAGCCCAACAGTCTTCTTGTGCCCGAAAATCATAGGATGCAATATTTAGTCTAAATAGTCTAAGCCGTTTTTTAGATAAAATTAGCTTGACTCACAGTAACCCAAAAATGACCCACTAATCGAATTTTCTCGGACCTAGCCCAATGATTTTCTCGTGCCCGAAACTCGTAGGATACAAAATTTAATTAAAATCGTTAAAACCGTTTTTTAGATAAAATTAACTTGATCCGTGATGACCCAAAAATTACCCACTAATCGAAAGTTGTCGAACATGTGACCCAGCCCAATAGTCTTCTCGTGCCCGAAAATGGTCGGATACAAAATTTAGTCAAAATCGTTTGAACCTTTTTAAGATACAATTAGTTTGACCTTGACCCATGGTGACCCAAAATGACCCACTAATCTAATTTTCTCGAACATGTGATCTAGCCCAATGGTTTTCTGCTGCCCTAAAACGATAGGATACAAAATTTCGTCAAAATCGTTAGAGCCGTATTTAAAATAAAATTTGCATATATATATATATATATATATATATATATATATAACCACACACACACAAGATTTGCTCGTATTAGAATATATGATATGTAACAAAAGTTTAATAGTTTTTTTTTAAATTAAAATAAGAAGTAGTCTAATATTTTTTTCTTTCGTGTAGATAATTTAGGTATATAATATTTATTAAAAACCATTTGCCTGTTACTGTCTTAATCCAATGGATTTCTAACAATTTTCTGCAAAATTAAAATAACGCTCAGTGAATTGATAACTTGTGACAAAAATTTATGTATTTAATACGCACACTGTAAAAAAAAGAATTTTTTTTTTTTTAAATACCAAAATATAATATAACTAAAACAAAAATATACAAAATCTTCCAAGTTATCTATGATTCTGAATACCAATCTTTATTATCAGAAATCTCAGAAAGTAATATTCGAGATTTAAAGAATCATTTATAAAAACAAAGTTACTTTTACTGCCACTGATAGTTCAAAAACGTTTCCAAGTAGTTTATTTTTGTGTATTATTCAATTTTGTCAACTCAGAATATCGTTTTTTAAGATGGTATTCAATTCTCGAGTACACGTTTTTACAGCTGCGTAACTGAATTTATACACGCAAGTGTAACAAACAATATTAATTTTAATGATCATGGTTAAGCTTTTAATTTATCACGTTTGTTTTTAAAACATGTTTGTCGAACATGAAAATGCTTACTTGAGAATTGAGAATCCGAAAATCCTACATCCTGGGTTGAGAAAACTCACTAATATATTGTAAAAATTACTCGAAAACATTTCCAATAATATTTATTTTTATAAACGCTTTTTTAAATCTCCAAAGTATATTGGTTTCAGACCTTTCTAAAAATAAAGGAACGCATTTCAGAATCGTAACTAACACGAAATAAGTCATTGTATATTTCCGTTCGTGGTTAAATGATATTTTCCTAGATTAAGAAATCTTTGTCCTTTTGCACAGTGGAAGCAACAAACCAAATAAAATAACACACAATTTATATTATTGTTAAATTATTACTCGTTTTATTTAACCAACATTAGTTATTGACGATAATACTCAACTTAACAGAGGAAAGTTTGTCCGCCATTTCAATTATATTATAGAATATTTATTTAGCAACTATTATAAAGTACAATACAAAAGTTGTAAAGGTTTCAATATTTGAATGGAATTTTGTTGAATATCGGAAAGAAAATATTTTGATGAGATGAATAGCCACTGTTATTTTATGTAATTAGATTCTCATCTTCTTTTTTACTATATAGTTAAATTATTATTCGTTTTATTTAACCAACGTTAGTTATTGACGATAACACCCAATTTAATTAACAGAAGGAAGTTTGTTCATCGTTTCTATTATAATATAGAATATTTCTTTAGAAACTATTACAAAGTACTATACAAAAGTTGTAAAGGTTTCAATATTTTAATAGAATTTTGTTGAATATCGGAAAGAAAATATTTTGATGAGATGAATAGCCACTGTTATTTTATGTAATTAGATTCTCATCTTCTTTTTTACTATATAGTTAAATTATTATTCGTTTTATTTAACCAACATTAGTTATTGAGGATAACACCCAATTTAATTAACAGAAGGAAGTTTGTTCGCCGTTTCTATTATAATATAGAATATTTCTTTAGAAACTATTACAAAGTACTATACAAAAGTTGTAAAGGTTTCAATATTTTAATAGAATTTTGTTGAATATCGGAAAGAAACTATTTTGATGAGATGAAGAGCCACTGGTATTTTATGTAATTAGACTCTCATCGTCAATTTTACTATATAATTAAATTATACTTAAGTTATTTATATTATACTTAAGTTATTATACTTACGTTATTATTCGTTTTATTTAACCAACGTTCAATTGTTATTCGTTTTATTTAACCAACGAATATTATTGACGATAACATTCAACTTAATTAACAGAAAGATGTTTGTTTGCCACTTCATTTATAATATAGAATATTTCTATAGCGACTATTATAAAGTACTATACAAAAGTTGTAAAGATTTCAATATTTTAATAGGAATTTGTTGAATATCGGAAAGAAAATATTTTGATGAGATGAAGAGCGACTGTTATTTTATGTAATTAGATTCTCATCTTCTTTTTTACTATATAATTAAATTATTATTCGTTTTATTTAACCAGCATTAGTTATAGACGATAACAACCAATTTAATTAACACGAGGAAGTTTGTTCACCGATTCAATTATAATATAGAATATTTCTTTAGAAACCATTACAAAGTACTATACAAAAGTTGTAAAGGTTTCAATATTTTAATAGAATTTTGTTGAATGTCGGAAAGAAAATATTCTGATAAGATGAAGAGCCCCTGTTATTTTATGTAATTAGAAACTCGTAGTCTTTTTAATGAAAAGTAATAACCACCAAATTTCAATTCGTTAAGATCTGTGTCGCAAATATAATCAATTGGATTGCGCACAAAGTTTATTTACCTTATCTGCTGAATTAAGTATTTGTTGAATATAGTTAGAAATTAATTTACAGTTTGACAAAATTTAAACACATTTTTCTAAACTTTAGTTATATGCACAATTTTGATATTCTACATTCTTTAAACTACTTCTTTACATCTTCATTAAAATTAATTGAAGAAAATTTCTTGAGAAACAAGTCATTTCTAAAATCATTTTGACATTATATTTTATAATTATGTAATGTTAATGAACTTCAATTTAAATTTAATGTTTTTCGTCAGAAGCTTTAAAGGTTTCTAGAAACAACGAATGTCTTAAAAATGTCTCATACATAATGTAGATTTTCATTATAATTGACAATTAATTAACAAAGTCTTATTCAGCAATCAATTTACACAAAATTTCCGAAAAATTAAGAAAACGCACAGCAAGCGAGGAAAAGTATAACTTATTATGATTTTTTTTTCTTTTAAGAAGAATTTGAAGTTTATCTTATATACATAAACTTCAACTCAAGTTTAGATAAATGCATAAACTTAACTCAAATTTTGATATATGCATAGACTTCTACTCAAGGTTTATTAATGTATATTTACTTTTTGAATTATTTTTAAAAACACTTCGAAGTTATCTTTTATATGCAACAACTTTGATTTTAATTTAATGAGCTTTTTTTTCGGAAATCTTATGCAGACTTATTAATACAATCTCATTTAAAGTTAATACATTACATAAATATATACATGAATTGAATTTTAATTTAACAATGTATATTATATTAGAAAAGTACAATATTGTTTTTTGTCCTGAAAAATACATTAATTTCAATTCAAACGCATTAACTTACAAAATAATATGCCAATTAGTCTTTTTGGGAAAAAAGTTACAAGTTGGCTTTCCTTAGACCACAATTATACACCAATTTTATATAATTCATTGAAAACTTTATTACACTTGCTGTTATAACACATTTTGCAAGCAACATCACAAAGTTTATAAGTTTGGAAAACATTTTCATAAAGCATGTGAGACAATTAAAACAACTTTTTTATCATAATGCTTTTGAAATATATTTTTTAATAATAATAAAAAAAATGACGATGATAACGATAGAATATCGATAATTTTGGAGTTAAATAGAGATGCAGTAGAACCACGATTGTCGAACGACCCAGTTCTCTATCAAGCAATTCGAGTGAAATTTGATTCGGTCTTCGAACAATACGAGAACGAATTAATAGTTCTCGAGTCTCGACCAGTGAGGGAGTAATCACAAAATCATCCGAATGAAATAATATAGCAAAAACAACCTAATTAATAGTTATAACAACCCAGTTATTGATTAATCCAGTTCTCGAACATGAAATTTGAGTGCAATTTGATTCGGCCATTGAACAATACGGGGACAAGTTAATAGTTCTCGATCGATGAGGTGCCGTCGGAAAATGATCCGAAATGAAAGAGCATAGCAACAACGACCAAATTAATATTTCGAATAACCCAGTTCTCGAACAAGCAAATTCGAATCAAATTTGATTCGGTCCTCGAACAATATAAGAACGAATTAATAGTTCTCGACCAGTAAGGTGTCGTCACAAAATCATCAGAATGAAAGTGCATAGGAAAAACAACCTAATTAATAGTTAGAACAACCCAGTTATTGATTAATCCAGTTCTCGAACATAAAATCTGAGTGCAATTTGATTCGGCCATCGAACAATACGGGGGGCAAATTAATAGTTCTCGACCAAATGGTTTGTCGTCGGAAAAACATCCAAAATAAAAGAGCATAGCAAAAACGACTGAATTAATACTTCGAATAACCCAGTTCTGGAACAAGCAAATTCAAATGGAATTTGATTCGGTCCTCGAACAATACGAGAACAAATTAATAGTTCTCGATCAGTGAGGGTGTCGTCACAAAATCATCCAAATGAAAGAACATAGCAAAAACAACCTAATTAATAGTTAGAACTACCCAGTTATTGATCAGTCCAGTTCTCAAACATAAAATTTGAGGATAATTTGATTCGGCCATCGAACAATACGGGGACAAATTAATAGTTCTCGACCAAATAGTGTGTCGTCGGAAAATCATCCAAAATAAAAGAGCATAGCAAAAACGACTGAATTAATACTTCGAATAACCCAGTTCTGGAACAAGCAAATTCGAATGGAATTTGATTCGGTCCTCGAACAATACGAGAACAAATTAATAGTTCTCGATCAGTGAGGGTGTCGTCACAACAAAATCATCCAAATGAAATAACATAGCAAAAACAACCTAATTAATAGTTAGAACTACCCAGTTATTGATTAATCCAGTTCTCGAACATAAAATTTGAGTGAAACTTGATTCGACCATCGAACAATATGGGGACAAATGAATAGTTCTCGACGATGGGGTGTCGTCGGAAAATCATCCAAAAGAAAGAACATAGCAAAAACAACCAAATTAATAGTTTGAACGATCCAGTTGTTGAACAAGAAATTCGAGCGAAATTTGATTAGGTCATTGAACAATATGAGGGCGAATTAATATTTTTCGACCAGTAAGGGTGTCGTCACAAAATAATCCGAATGAAAGAACATAGCAAAAACGACCAAATTAGTGGGTTTGTTTCGTTTTGATTTTTGTTTTCATGGGCACTAAACGTACACAGTTGAAGTTTAATGAACTGAGCGTTCACGAAATTTGTGCATTTTGAGATTCATATACAGTGAAATTGACGAAGCCACTCATTTTAAATTATCTTTTTCGATTATTTTTTGTTTGGTTTTCGTGGGCCTGAAGTGCACATGCTTTTGATATAGTGATCGCAGTGCTCATGAGTTTCTTGCAGTTTTATATTCATAAATAGCGAATTTTCCTAGTCAAAAATGGATTAACTATCTCCTGAGCTCCTAAGCTTGGCTGTTTTACGCCTTACTTGCTCAAAATTATATATGCTATAACTTCTGCTTCCAATCATGTACATATTCTTATGGATATTCAACACAATTCTGAGAAAGTATTTAATTCTTTTGCATCAAATTTCTTTAAGAAAAAAATTATAGTAAATTTACAGTAATTTTACTTTTACATAGAATTTTCGCTACAACGCCTACAAAGAAAATGTTTTTTTTTTTTTTGTTTTCTTTAGTTATTTAATAATGAATTTTACTACAATAATTTTCATATTACACATTAACTGCAATTTTATTTTAATATGCACATTACCGTGTTTAAAAAATATTCGCATAATTTTATTGGCAAAACTGTTAATAATAAAATATGTATTCATTGAATGTAGTACATAGTATTTTTTGTGCATTATTGATTGACTGTTCAGTTTTTAGTTACTTACTTTTGAAAATTAATATGTCTTGATTCTTTTTCCAGATGAAAAAAATCTGCGTCCGGAACAATTAATGATAATTTATGATGAAAATTTTTTAAAAAGTATAGGTGTTACAAAAGGCATCACAAAAAATTGAAAGGATTTCTCAGCGCCAGGTTTCTTTTTTCTTCAGGGCCCCTAGGTTTTATCCTACTCAGCATTTTTGATAATCCGCCTCTGAACCTATAGGGTAGTTTCAAATGACGTCACAAATCGAACATTGGAGGTCAAACAACTGTTGGAGGGGTTGTGATTGGTAAGTGAGAGGATTTTTGGCGCGGATGGAGGTCAACCTGGCAGTTGTGATTGGCGGATGAAAAGGTTATCAGCTGATTGCAACTTCCCTATTGGTGCTACTGGCCTAAAAAGATGAAAAAGGAATCACCTACATTCTTTTTCTCAATCTCAAGTAATATAATGTCTAACCAATAACTTATGTGCATGGTATTTGTTAAATGCTTATTAAAATGTCATATAAAATAAACATTCTCTCATGTAATGTACAATACTTTTGTGTGTGCTTATAATTTACTGTACTGTACAGTGTATTGCTTGAAAAAGGTATATACAAGGAGTAACTTAGGAGTTGGGAATCAATTAATCATATTCCCATTATATTACATAGAAATTTTTTATTTGATTGTCGAAATATTAACTTCTTGGGCTTTTTTTGTGGGGGAGGGGGGGGGGGACAAAGTGCTCGAGAAACACTGTAATTTAAAAGTGAAGTAATATTTCGAGTGTAATTCCTTTATTAATTATATTAAATTTGTCTGGAACATAAAGAAGTGCGTACAGGGCTCCTTAAAAATCCCTCTCCTTCAAGTAGTAAACAGTGCCTTTTTCCAGATGGTACCTGATAAAATTTTCAAGAGACCTATTCATATTCTGTTAATGTCTGCTTTAACATTATAATTCCCATAACTCTACATGAAATTTCAAGTGCTGACATTATAGAGACAGAAAGTACTCCATAAATTTACAATGTTTGAGAGCAGTGCTATCATCTTAAGAACTACATGAAATACCGTAGTTTGATATATAGAAAGGCCTGGAAGCTTTTGTGTTATATGTGTGTCTCTCTTGTAAGAAATTTTTACGGCAAAATGTTGCTGAGCCGCGAAATAAACCCAGTCAACCTGACACAAACTTTCAAAAACTCTAAGAAATCATGTGTTGCTTAATGTATGTTACAATGCCGTACTGTGGAGTATTCGCTTAATAAATTAATGTTGTGTTTAACAAGTCGTTTTAATTTTAAGCGGTACAGTGTGCTTATAAGTGAGAGATTTAAAGTATTATTTTTTCATTTCACATACCATTGCATTTAAAGATTGGCGAATAACAGAAAGACGTGTATAACCGATAGCAGGTTAAGTGAAAAGACACTGTATTTAGAACTGTCCACTTTTAATGGAAATCTCTTTTTCTTTACTAAATCAAAATATACGTAAAAAACAAAGATTAAATGAAGGGAAAAGAGAAATTGGAAGCTTTAGAACAACTAATGGTTTCCTGATATGGGTACCACAGCAAAGAACTTTCAGAAATCTTCAACAAAAGAATAATTTGGATTTCCACTTCAAATTAAACTTCATATGAAGTTGCAATGAACGTATCCACTTTCTTAAAAAAAAAAAAAAAGTCCTTCTTCGAACATTTAATGCTTGTTCAAAACAGAAACTCATTAAATATTTTAATATCCGTCCCTGTGCAATTATTTCTGGGGTACTTTTTATAATTTTTTTCTTACCGTTCTTCTTTTCGTGTGAACCATTTTAAAGCTTTAACTCTAACGCAATGTGAAAAAAATTGCATTTTAACCAACTGACAATTAATAACTTAATGAACTGTTTCATTTTATTTTAACACATTCATAAAAAGTGTTAAGAAGTATTTATTTTAACACACGTATTTCATACTTTCGCTCAAAGAAAAAAAGTAATCCATTTCAAGTTTAAAAAATACATGCTTGTATTTTTCAGTTAAGTAGAGTCAGAAAAAAAATACATTCATTTTAATCACCAAATTGTCCCTGAAAAAAAAAGAGAAGAAAGAAAGAAAAGAAAAAAAAGTAGATAACCATTTGATTGAAAATTGTCTTCTTTCTTAAAATAAGCTAGAGCATCGTCTTCATTCTGAAATTGTCAATACGAACACCTAATTTGGACATCATATTTAGCTTTTTCCGTACATATTATCTTTGGATACCAAACGGTCAGACATTCGGTCAAGTAGTTTAGGAATTATGAAGATTTAAAGTTTGGAACTCTTAATGTTAATTAAATTCATTTGTAATGGTTACTACATGTTATTACATGTTGCCAGATTTTCTTCGCCTGTTGTTTCTCGTTATTTTTTAATTTAACATCAAAATCGTTCCCAATATGAGTACACACCCTCTGTAGAACCATGTCAATAAAACTAACGGTTTAGGAATTACGAAGAGACACCCTGTGAATATAATGTGTAAATTCGCACATAACTGTCAACCGGAGTATCCGAAATTAATGATTCTGTCACAAAAACAGTTATTTTTATTACATTAAATAGAACGCTAAGTATTTTTTTTATTACAGGAATCGCAGCAATATATTTGCCAAAATGTTTGAGTTAGTCTTATAAATAACAAGGCAAAACTAGAGAAGGATCTGTTATAAATCTTTAGAAAATAGTTTTAAGTCTTATCTAAAAAGTAGGTTACAGGAAAATGTTACAAACATCATTAATTTTCATTCGTAGAAAAAAAAAAAAAAAAAAAAAAAAAAAAAAACTTTTTTATATTCAATGCTTAGATTCTCTTGATAAATTAATTTTTCATGGATAAAAGGGCTTTGCAGAGGGAAAACAAACATGTCACCTTTAAGGCTTTCTGTGAAAAAAAACATTATTCTTTTTGTTAAATAAAAATAAACAAAGCATCGAAAGGAAACACCCGATGCTAAAAGAACCTTTAAAGGTGAACCAAGCATTTGAAAACAATACAGATTCTTTGTTCAGACGAAATAATTTAAAACTGTCTTAGCTAAAGCGAAATGGTTGTACGTGTTTCTTTATGAATTTTAGATTCAGATACATTGATGAGAGAGAAAGTTTCTCAACATTCGCTAAAGACAGAGGGTAATAAATATTAATTTGAATTTTGGGTTTCATCCAAAACTATTTCAACTCAAGAATATGTTTAAAAAAGTTGGGGGGAGGGAGGTGCAGCTCACCGGAAACCACAGTTATTTAACATTTCGTGGCTAGTTTTTGCACTTTTAAAAAAATAGCAATAATAAAACATAGCTCAAAGACTGAGACATACATATACATAGTCTTAACAGAAGTTACATACTTTTAAAAGGTTTTAAAAAGTAAAGGACAAACTTTCCTGCATTTACGGGATTTAGTGGTTCAAAAAAATTCGGCATTTGGTGAAAATATTTATTTTAGTTTTCATGCCAAAATAGCGGTTCTTAAACTGTTTTTAGCGAATGTCTCGTATTTAATGCAAATTATTTTACTTGTCTAAAAATTAAGAGAAATCCTGTGAGTAAAATGAAAGAAAAACTACAAATACTATTAAAAAATAATCTATATATTTAAAACGCAAAGCGGATCTGTTAACCCTTTCAGGGGCGAATGAGTTTGGACTCTTTCAGGGGCAAACGAGATTGGACCATTTCAGAGGAAAAACACTTCCATTGCTAAAATGTAGAAATGAATGAATGACACCGGAATTTACGAAAAAATTTATTTGGAAGTAAGAAAAGCTATATTTCACATACATAATAAGCTGAATATTTTATACCAAAATCCTGATGCCATTGTGGCATTTGCGAATTAAAATTAATTGGTTTCATAAACGCACTTGAAAGAGTAAAACCCGATTTCGGCTGATCTGAGCATGCGCAATGAGTTCTTTAAGGTGCTTTCCTGTTGCTAAACGGAATGAGAAACTGGTTTATTTACAGAATGACATTGAGCCAGATGGTCGAGGTATCTAAGGTCTCAGAAAGAAAAATTCTGGTTATCTGAAGGGAGCGTGGGTTCGAACACCGCTACTACTCAATATGTTTCTCTGATATTGTTAGTGTTCTGATAACCCAGTTCTATGATGTTAATTGCATTTTATTTCAGGAAAAAAAGTTAAAGATTTTTTTTTTCATATTGTTTGCAATAGTGAATGAAATCTTAAAAGAATTCATAGTATTATGGTTTATGATATGTTTCAAATGTTTCCTATCTCTGAAATAGTTTGTCAATTGTAATATTTGTGAAACTGCTTGGAATTTTTTTCTAGTTATTCGTTACATTATACGTAAGATATTCCAGCATCGAATTTGAAATACGTTAAAAGTCTTTTTAAAATATAAAATATGTAGCATTATACTTTTTTCTACATTATAATGTAGGAAAAAGTAAAATGTTACATATTTTATTTTTTTGAATTTATAGAACTGCGTTTTTTGTTTTCGGAAGCTAATGCAATTATTTTAACGAGACCCATAAATTTACGCTATATATTATTCTGTCAATGTACTAATTAAGGAGGGAAATATATAAGTACTATGGTGCTCAGCCCCCTACCCGCTAACGCTCGCCAACCCCCCGTGAATTGCGAAGCAGTTCACATTGAGACCGCTACGCGGTCCCAGCTCGCTTCGCTCGCTCGCCCCTTTTTATTTTTGCAGTAATTCTAGCCGGTATAAGTACTACCATAAATCATTTGAACATATGAAATTGACAATTTTTTTAATGTAAAAAAGTAATTGAAAACTCCGTTGAAAACACAACTAAAAAGGCATTTAGTTGGAGCTACTAATGGGCATATAAATCATTTAAATACTATGAAAAAAGTATCTTGGAAACATAATTTGTTTAAAACTTATTGCACCTATAATATTGTACAGCACGGCTTAAATTCATTAAAAAAAAAAAAAACTACGTGATAGGAAGATAGTTTGTCATCAATGATTGTTTAAATTTCGTTCGACATTTTACTATAGTAATTGATTATAGATTTCTGCAAAACAAATTATTTTTACTTCATCAATACAGCAACAGATGGCAGCAGATGCAACTGTCTAGTTGATATTTTTACAATCTCCGATTTTTATGTGCGTGAAATTCGTAAATAAATTCTAACTAAGAGTTGAGAATTCATTTGAAATTAACAATATTACGCATAATTAAAATGAGGAATCATCTCAGACGCTTTGGATTACGTACATGTTATTTTATTTTTAATATTTGCTAGTTTGATTTTCACTGCGCTGACACTGACCGCCATATTGGAGGCGGAGCTGATCTATCTTTTTAGACAATCTTGTCTGTCCATTGGTTTGAGCTCTAGAAATTACGGTTGTTGCCAAAGATAAGCAAGAAATTCAGACCTATTTCCGCGCCACGTAAGAGAAATATATATATATAGAATATTTGAAAACTATGACAAAATTTTGACTTTCTGTTTTTTTTTTTAATTAAATTTTAAAGTTAATTTATTTATTTTGGAGGAAAAAATTTGAATATTTATTTTCCTAAAGATATAATCAATGCTTAAAGTGATAAAACATTGCAGAAAAATGTTTAAAAATACTTTTTGATATAAAGATGACATGCTTCGTACACTCAAACGGCGACTTCTTCCAGATCGAATATGATAAACTAGTTTCGCTGAGTTTTTGAAAATGATAAACGCAAAACACGAGACCACATGTATAATGAAAGCAGGTGCATAAAATGGTTAAACTGTAAATGAGAAAATTATTATTAGGTAGATTTCGTAAGAAATACTACCTATTACATTCTCAGCTAAGTTGGAAATTTTGAAAAATTTTTGCAGATCTACGCCGATCATGACTCCCAGAACCCAAAACCACCCCCAGTTCAAAACTTTATATATCTATATATCTATCTACCTATCTATCTATGTCACTTTTTTCTGACCACGATAACTGAAAAAATTCTGCATAAATCTCTTCCAAACTGATACATAAAATCAAGGGTCATAAAATCTCGGTCAAGTTCGTTAATAGGCAAAATCGAACCAAAGGGGGGGAAATGGGGGGGCTTTTTGTGAAAACAGAAAAACCCTCATAATTTCTTTATTTTTATACGTATCGAATCCGTTTAAAGTTATTATTACTTCTAGGAAAAGGGCCGAAAATTTATGTATGACAGATTTTTGATATAATTAAAAATGGCCCCAAGGGGGGGAAAAAGGGGGGGTTTTAGAAGAAAAAAAATCATAGCTTCGTCAATTCACAAGATATCAAATCCGCGTAAATTTATTATTAATCCTCTTAGTATTATCTAAAACTTTTATATTGACAAGTTTTTTATAGGACCAACCGTTATAGCAAAAAAAAATTAAAAACAAAAAAATCCCTGCCGGCTCCGCCTGCAAACAAGTTATTTTTCGAAGTAGGCGGTTCCAACTCCCGCATCTTTTCGAAACTGATACATAAAATCAAGGGGCATAAAATCTCAGTCAAGTTTGTTAATGGGCAAAATCGAACCAAGGGGGGGGGGATGGGGGGGCTTTTTGTGAAAACAGAAAAAAAACATAATTTCTTAATTATGATACGTATCGTATCCGTTTAAAGTTATTATTACTTCTAGGAACAGGGGCAAAAATTTATGTATGACAGATTTTTGATATAATTAAAAATTGCCTTAAGGGGGGGAGGGAAGGGGGGTTTTAGAAGAAAAAAATCAGAACTTCGTCCATTCCCAAGATTTCAAATCCACTTAAATTTATTATAAATCCTCTTAATATTATCTAAAACTTTTATATTGACAAGTTTTTTATAGGACCAACCGTTATAGCAAAAAAAAAAATTAAAAACAAAAAAATCCCTGCCGGCTCCGCCTGCAAACAAGCTATTTTTCGAAGTAGGCGGTTCCAACTCCCGCTTCTTTTCGAAACTGATACATAAAATCAAGGGGCATAAAATCTCGGTCAAGTTCGTTAATGGGCAAAATCGAACCAGGGGGGGGGAATGGGGGGGGGACTTTTTGTGAAAACAGAAAAACCCCCATAATTTCTTAATTATGATACGTATCGAATCCGTTTGATGTTATTATTACTTCTAGGAGAAGGGCCGAAAATTTATGTATGACAGATTTTTGATATAATTAAAAATTGCCTTAAGGGGGGGAGGGAAGGGGGGTTTTAGAAGAAAAAAATCAGAACTTCGTCCATTCCCAAGATTTCAAATCCACTTAAATTTATTATAAATCCTCTTAATATTATCTAAAACTTTTATATTGACAAGTTTTTTATAGGACCAACCGTTATAGCAAAAAAAAAATTAAAAACAAAAAAATCCCTGCCGGCTCCGCCTGCAAACAAGCTATTTTTCGAAGTAGGCGGTTCCAACTCCCGCATCTTTTCGAAACTGATACATAAAATCAAGGGGCATAAAATCTCAGTCAAGTTTGTTAATGGGCAAAATCGAACCAAGGGGGGGGGGATGGGGGGCTTTTTGTGAAAACAGAAAAAAAACATAATTTCTTAATTATGATACGTATCGTATCCGTTTAAAGTTATTATTACTTCTAGGAACAGGGGCAAAAATTTATGTATGACAGATTTTTGATATAATTAAAAATTGCCTTAAGGGGGGGAGGGAAGGGGGGTTTTAGAAGAAAAAAATCAGAACTTCGTCCATTCCCAAGATTTCAAATCCACTTAAATTTATTATAAATCCTCTTAATATTATCTAAAACTTTTATATTGACAAGTTTTTTATAGGACCAACCGTTATAGCAAAAAAAAAAATTAAAAACAAAAAAATCCCTGCCGGCTCCGCCTGCAAACAAGCTATTTTTCGAAGTAGGCGGTTCCAACTCCCGCTTCTTTTCGAAACTGATACATAAAATCAAGGGGCATAAAATCTCGGTCAAGTTCGTTAATGGGCAAAATCGAACCAGGGGGGGGGAATGGGGGGGGGACTTTTTGTGAAAACAGAAAAACCCCCATAATTTCTTAATTATGATACGTATCGAATCCGTTTGATGTTATTATTACTTCTAGGAGAAGGGCCGAAAATTTATGTATGACAGATTTTTGATATAATTAAAAATTGCCTTAAGGGGGGGAGGGAAGGGGGGTTTTAGAAGAAAAAAATCAGAACTTCGTCCATTCCCAAGATTTCAAATCCACTTAAATTTATTATAAATCCTCTTAATATTATCTAAAACTTTTATATTGACAAGTTTTTTATAGGACCAACCGTTATAGCAAAAAAAAAATTAAAAACAAAAAAATCCCTGCCGGCTCCGCCTGCAAACAAGCTATTTTTCGAAGTAGGCGGTTCCAACTCCCGCATCTTTTCGAAACTGATACATAAAATCAAGGGGCATAAAATCTCAGTCAAGTTTGTTAATGGGCAAAATCGAACCAAGGGGGGGGGGATGGGGGGCTTTTTGTGAAAACAGAAAAAAAACATAATTTCTTAATTATGATACGTATCGTATCCGTTTAAAGTTATTATTACTTCTAGGAACAGGGGCAAAAATTTATGTATGACAGATTTTTGATATAATTAAAAATTGCCTTAAGGGGGGGAGGGAAGGGGGGTTTTAGAAGAAAAAAATCAGAACTTCGTCCATTCCCAAGATTTCAAATCCACTTAAATTTATTATAAATCCTCTTAATATTATCTAAAACTTTTATATTGACAAGTTTTTTATAGGACCAACCGTTATAGCAAAAAAAAAATTAAAAACAAAAAAATCCCTGCCGGCTCCGCCTGCAAACAAGCTATTTTTCGAAGTAGGCGGTTCCAACTCCCGCTTCTTTTCGAAACTGATACATAAAATCAAGGGGCATAAAATCTCGGTCAAGTTCGTTAATGGGCAAAATCGAACCAGGGGGGGGAATGGGGGGGGGGGACTTTTTGTGAAAACAGAAAAACCCCCATAATTTCTTAATTATGATACGTATCGAATCCGTTTGATGTTATTATTACTTCTAGGAGAAGGGCCGAAAATTTATGTATGACAGATTTTTGATATAATTAAAAATTGCCTTAAGGGGGGGGGGGGAGGTTTTTGAAGAAAAAAATTCATAACTTCGTGAATTCCCAAGATTTCAAATCCGCTTAAATTTATTATAAATCCTCTTAATATTATCTAAAACTTTTACATTGGCATGTTTTTTATAGGACCAACTCTTATAGCCAAAAAAAAAGAAAAAAAAATTCTTGCTGGCTCCGCCTGCAAACAAGTTTGGTTTCGAAGTAGCAATTCCCGACAAACAGGCACCCCACGGTCTGCGTCTTCGAAATCTACCTGTGCCTGTAGGCTGAGCCGTCGGGGATTTTTTTTACTTATAATCTCGTGTTTTGCGTTTACCATTTTCAAAAACTTAGCCAAAATAATTTATTTATCATTTTGGATCTGGAAGAAGTAGCCGTTTGAGTGTACAAAACCTGCAAAAAAAAAAAAAAAAAAAAAAAAAAAAAAAAACCTCTGCCGCGCATGCGCAGCAGCGTATTACTGCTTATTTTACGGTTTATTACTGTTAATTTTACGGTATAATACTGTCAGCTGGGGTGCCAGTATTATACTGTAAAATCGACACTTTTTTTTTGCAGCGCATATCATATTTATATTAAAAGATATATTAAGCTTTTTTGTGCAATGTTTTTATCTCTTTAAGCATTAATTACATCTTTAGTTTAACGTTAACAAGTGTTCATATGTATTACATTATTTATTTATTTTCTTTTTAAATTGAATTATTTTTAAGAATGCGTTAAAAAAGTACTAAAAGTTCATTTTAAAAAGTTAATAATAATAAAAGCCTTTTGAGGTACTGAGTACCCTTAAAATTGAAGTATTATGTTATGTAATGTTTAAACAAATATTTCATGTTTCATTTGTAATGTAACTGTAAACTACAAAATTTCGGCAAGTACTCGTATATGATATTGTTTTACATCGTCATTAATATTCCATGAATATTAAAACATTTTACTTAATGCATCGGAGGTGATATTATAGTGAGTTCTAAACCGAAATTTACTTTTTGCTGTCTTTTATTGTATAAAATTCACTAAAAACATACGCATATTTTAAATTGAATTCTCTGATTGATAGTTGTTAGGGATGATACGTGCGCTGATTTGGATGTTAGTGACTTTTGTAAAAGAAAGATAAAGTATCTTTATTTACTTTACATAGAGTATGAAAAAAATACCGGTGATATTTATTTTAAACTTTTCTCTGCATGCAAAACTATTACGCGATAACTTACATAATTATATTTCATGAGCCAAAAATAATTAATTAATACTTACATATAAATATTGAGAAATGCATCAAAAGATTTTAAAAATCTTTTAAAGAAATATAAAATTAAGATACTTTAAATAATTCACTATATATTTTTAATATACAATAATCTAAATAAAATATACTTTAAATAGTTATCACAAATATGTGTTGTCATTCCACTGCCAATTTTTAATTGAAGAATAAATACGAGTTTCAAGTACATAAAGATCAAGCGTAAAGCATTTTTCATAGTCATATTAGAATAAACCACATTAATGTAATGCTTAAACAAATGCGTTTTTGAAAGATAAATTCAAAATGCATTTTAAAGACAAAATAATTTCAACCCTGCATTTTATTTTCGACGGTTTGTAAATACTACTTAAACAAAAATCTTAAAAGGCTTTAACCTAAGCAATTTCAGAGAAAGACGTAAAATATTTTACTATGCAACAGTTGTTAAGTATATTTTAATAAGGATTTTTAAAGCTATTTGTCAAAGGAATAAAAGGGTTTTAGCAGAGTAGCCTCATAAATGGGAGAAGCTTTATAAATTTACTTTTAAGGTGATGAATAAATATAAAAATTTATTTCATTATTTAAAGCAATGTTAAAAGGATAGTCAACACTATTTTAATATTTTATTTGATATAACATTAAAACGAGAATATTTATGTAAATAAATTTTTATGTTTCTAATATTTTTTTTTATAAAACTGCTATTAATCCAACGTGTCATTACAAACAGCATTAAAGTTGGCAAGAAATTTTGAGCTATATCCCCCCCCCCCCTTACAGAATGCTTCAAAATTCATATTTATTGTGATGTTTCTGGAATATTGTCCAATGGGTTTATTTTATCATTATGCATTATAATTTTGTTGATGCCATTTTTTCATGACAATTAAATACAAAATATATTTTATTTGTATACACGGTGTTTAAGCATAAAAATAACGTATATATGTCCGTGCGAAAAGTTTGCGCCGGTGAAAATGACGCTATGCTTAACTTGAACTGCATTTTAACATTGATAAAACTAAAAATCTTGTAAAACGTGTTGCCTGATAAATTTAATTACAATTTTAATGTGATAAAACTATTATTAAAAATAACTAAGAGTTATACACACAAAATAAATACTTTTTAAACATACAAACACGTCGTACAAACACAAATAATGATAGTTTAAATTAAAAAATAATGCATTATATCATTGTGTAATCAATTATACTCCTCTATATTAAACAATTTAAAAATATATAAATATTTAAAAAAGTTTTATTTGTATGCATAAAAGTATACTGTCATTGCAGTATCAGTTTTTAATTGGGAAATACTTTTTTAAAGAATCGCAAAAAATAAAAAGAATTATCGCAGCTTCAATTGTTTTTTTGTTTTTTTACTCTTTTTGAAAGAAAACACATTTTAAAACAAAACAATTTCAACATTGAATTCATTTTTGATGGTTAGGCAACACTATTCAAATAATTAATTTTGTTCTTTACTGAAATGACTTTAAACGTACACACAATTTTTGAAAAACACGCGAAATATTTTAGAACGTATGTTAAACAGTTTAAAGAGCATTTAAGGAGCAGTTTAATTTATAAGAGTGGTGTTCTTTTGGTAAAGACGAGAGGCAAATCTTTCTCATAAAGCGATGAAATTATCTAAAAATTAGTTTTCAAATGTTGTTTAAAGTTGAGATGAAATGCATTACTTAAAGTAATTTTAAGGCTAAAATAAATATTCATCTTTCAACTTTTTTTTTAATTTTAAAAGTAAAATGAAAACAAATATGTAAATGCTAGATGAAAGCCTGTAAAGTATGACAGCAGAAAACAAATATTAACAATTAAACACAAACAAAAGTTTTTTTTTTTTTTTTAATTTAGAAAATTATTAATTGCACGTGTATACTTATTAAACAATGTTTCTTAACAAAATAAACTTAAATATTTTCTATCACTTCTACTTTGTTTGAAATGTACTTTTAAACAGTTTTATTGACAACTGATATTTGTGAGAAATAATGAATCTGATAATATTAGTAACAGTGGTAATTATTCATGTTTAAATTGCCAGAAATGAAGATATAACGTAAAATCTTAACACAATCTTGTCAAATCTTGCTCTTATACTTTTTATACATTTTAATACATTTTTTATACATTTTAATAAATTTTAAGCCGTTTTACTTAGTACATCAATGTGTGAGTTCTATATTGAAAATTTAAAAATTTTACGCCTAATTTTTTTTAACTCATTAAATACAAATATAAGATCGAATTTTCTGATCTGCAATTGTAATACGGATTGTGTGAACATTGTTTTGAACTTTAGTGAGTTTTGTAGAAAAAGGACAAAAATACCAGTGTCGCACTGAAATGTTTTAGATACGGCTAAATGGCAGAAGTTAAACTTGCGAACTCTTAGGCGTATTCAAAGTAGTTCCCTCCAAGATCAATGCACGAATTGGCGTTGGCGATTTTTCCGAAAATTAAATACCTCAAGCCATTCATTTCTCGAAATAGATGCAAAAAATGCTTTTATAGCCTAATCAATCTCATCTTAGGAATGAAAACGGCGCCCACGTAACATTTTTTTCAATTCCTACTATTAGTCCACACTCTCCCTATATATATTTATATATCTTGTTCAAATTTTCAATCGTTAATAAAATACTTTTTATTCATCCACTCAAGTTCAAATACATTTTTTTAAACTTGTAGTGGATGACACTTGATGTTAATACAGTTTTTTCAAATATTAATTCATTAATTAAATTTAGTTTTTGCATCATAAAAATCGACTAAATTAAGTAGCAACGCTTAAGACAGCGGTATGTCTAGTCATGGCGTAGTGGTCGGGACCTCCAGTTTAGTATACGGAAGATTGCGGGTTCGATTCTCATCGTGGCAAGGTTTTGTTATTTACACAAAACTCACTCAGAAATGCGGAAAAAGAAAAAGCAGAAATATATCTAGGTTGTATATAAGGTTGTTCTTAAAAAGTCACTTTTTTTTTTGTTCTATAATGTTTATTTTAACATTATAAAACATTCTAAAAAATACGGAAGATATCTGTTATAAAACGAAAATTTAAAAACGGAATTTCAGAAATCATGGAAAATTTCCTGGAATACCGCCAGTGGCAAAGCGTGTAGATAGCTGGAAAAAAAATTCTTTTTGACCTAAGTAGTAATTGACTTTAATTTTTTTTTATATTACTTGTTTTATATTAAAAAGTAATAAAAAGTCAGACATACCAAAATCAGGAGAATGGGGTGGATGTTCTATAACTTTGATGTTTTTCGTTCAAGAAATTCGACTATAACACTTTGTGAATGAGAACATACATTGTCATGATGAAGCAGGAGTCCCCTAACATTCACCTCTTGGAAAATCTCTGGAAGATACTTATTAGTGGTGTACCAGTTAGCTGTAACTGTCTTCTGTCACTCTAGCTTTATGTCTTTGATCATCCCTGTACTTCTAAAGAACACGGCATACATTACTTTTTTTTCATTGTCTTTTCTCCCTTGTTGGTTTTGGGTCATCTTCAAAGACCCCTACTTTACTTTCTTGACGTATTGGAACGTCACAAAAAGGCATGTATGTCTCAGCGCCAGTTATGATTTTGGAAATAATGGGGTGCCCACCACAGTTAGGCAACTTTAGGGTTTCTATACTGATTTTGCCACGCTCCGCTTTTTGATGTTCTGTTAAATTATGGAGAACCCGATGACAAACTTTTTTCATATGCAGATCTTCATGAATAATTTTATGTATAGCTGCCGATCCAATGTTAACTTCTTTCTGCATAATTTGGCGTATAATGGAGCTTCATTTCCATATGCTAATTGCAGGCATTGAAGCATTCTTCTTGATTTAGCACCACTTAAAAATCATAGATAATCGTAACTCGATAATGCTCTGGATCAACAACATTTTCTATTTATTTCAAAAGTTATTTTGGGATAGCTAAGTTGCAGTTGTTTCCACAAATTATCGTCTGTGGGCATAACATAATTTAAAAATAAAAATACAACCAATTTTTTTTTTTTTTTTTGTCGTATAATGTTTGCCCCTCAAAAATATCAGTGTTGCCTTGGTATTTTTATTTAGTTACTTAATTTGCGTAAATGTATTAAAATATAATCGGCAATATTTAATTTTATTTCTTTATTTTGTCTTTGTTTGGAAAAAAACTATTACATCATTATATAACAGTTACATTCATGCACAATAAAAAAGTATTTATTATTTATACACAGATACTTAAAAATGGATCTTTTTTTTTTTTTTAAATCTTTAAATTTTTTCTTCAAATTGAAGTATTTTAAATAATTCAATAATTCAATATACCTTCCAATATTCAACAATAAGAAAAGAAATATTATTTGGAAGCTTATTTATTTAGTTGAATATATATACGTTGCTACTTTACTATTAATTTTTAATTATAGAATAAATATAAATTTAAAAAATATAAAGAAAAATAGCAAAACTGCCATAGATATAATAGAAATAACCAAATTAATTCAAAGCATAAACAAATGCAATTTGAAAGGGATTTTCCAAACGCATTTTATAAACAAAATGATTTTATCATTGCATTTTATTTTTGAAGGTATGTGAACATTACTTTTAAAAAAAATCATAAATAGTTTTAAACTAATAAAATTCTGCGTAAGTAGAAAAATATTTTACTATACCATAGTAGCCAACTTCACTGTTTTTGAATACCAATATTTTCGTACAAAAAAATTCGCCTTATGTAATCATAATTTTTTTTCGATTATATAAAGCGAATTTTTCTATACGAAAATCTTGGTATTAAAATCGGAAAGTTGGCAACAAGGTATACAATATTTCTTATGAATTTTAAAAAGGATTTTTGGAACTGCTTGTTTCAAAAGAAAGAAAACAGGCTCACAAGACAACCTCATAAAATGGGTGAAGCTTTATAAATTGAATTTTAAATTTATGAATACACACATATATATATATATATATACTAGCTGTTACCCGTGACTTCGTTCACGTAACATTAAAAGAAGAATAAATGCATTAATCAAGCAAAATATTTCACCCCCGATACTTAAAAACGTAAATAATTAACTAACTCTTTATCATATTTCATAGGAGGAAATACGGTATTTCTTTGTTATAGGGGCCTTGACATAGCTCAGTTTTAAAAAGTACAATTTGTCAAAAAACAAATATCAGTTTTACCTGATAAACCATTTTACTTTTAACGACTTTGAAAAACGTTTTAACAGCCATCATTTAAAAATATTTCATTGGAAATAGTATATGCTTTTTGTTTAAATTCAATTCTTGTGAATATGGAGGAATAATTCTACACCTAAATGCAAGGAGCTTCAATTGCAAAGCTTTTTGCAACCCAAAATTACATGCAAACGTAACATTTACATGTGTTACGTTTGCATGTAACAGTAACAGTTACATGCAAACGTAACACTTGCAATTGCAAAGCTTTTTGCAACCCAAAATTATATGTAAGCATTACTTTTGCATGTAATTTTCAGTGCAAATTAACATTTATAAGGGTTCAAATTAAAATTAATTTGGGTGCAAATTTCATGTAAATGTTAAGTTTGCATGTAATTTGGGGTTGCAAAAAGCTTTGCAATTGCAAGTGTTACGTTTGCATGTAACAGCCAATTTGCCTCCTTGGTTTAATCTATAGCTGAAACAACTCTTGATTTCTTGACAATATGCTGACAGACGATTTTTGTTCTGCAGAATAAATTAATTCATAAAGTTTGAATATGTGGAAATATGTTATTAATTTTCGGAAATTCTACTGTAATCAAGATTTTTTTTTTTTTTTTTTTAACAACTGTTCAAATTGAAAATAAATTCTTTTTTCAGTTTTAATGAGAAAATGGCATAAAAATGTATTAATCCATTTTATTTCTTCTTTTTTTTATCCACAAAAATGGAGTAATAAAATTACCGTTTTTAGAGAAATTTCGTTAAAATTTACAAAAAAAAAAAAAATTATAAAAAATATATATATATATTAATATCTCGGAATCTAATTCAAAATTTTAGATTCTCAGAGTTTATATGACATTCTTAGATCAATGATGGTGTTAAGTAAATCGCATTGCATTAAGAGTAGTAGTTGCGAAATACAAACAGACAGTCATATTTTAAAATAATAGACTTGTGTTCAATTTTCTTTTCCTAATAATCTTACCGATGCTTGTATTATTAATCGCAGAGTTTAGAGAATAAATATATATGAAATGTTTATGTTTGGCGTGATGCTGAAAATGCAACCTTACAGTTGGCCTAAACAACTGGCGGCTTGCTTTGAAAACCTCTCCCCGTCCAATGAAGTCAGCCCTTGGGCCTAATGATTTGAGCGATAACCGGCTTCATATTGCAAGCCGATTTGACGGTTCATTACCTCTCTATTCTTTCACTGTACTCTGTAATTATTAATGTATGAAATTGATTCAAGCACCATTTGAAACATATTTGAAAAATCCCGTTTTATTTGTGAAAATGACGTCACTTTGATTCCAGAGAAATCTCTTTTTAATGATATAATTCTTGTTAATTTTCTTTTCCTGGCAATCATAACGGGAATTTTATCAGAAAACTCACATCTGTATGTAACTGATTTTCAAGCTTATTATTAATCAGTATCAAAAAAAATTTTTCAGTTATTCATCTTAAATCTGACGTCCATTATGTATATACTTTTATTATACACTAATATTCATGATCCTTGTAAAGTTACGAATATTTGAAAATACATGTTTTATTTATGACGTCATATTTGTTCAAACCAAGGAGGCACCTTTTCATAGTTCCATGGTCCAAGCGAAATCTTTTCTTAATAATATGATTATTGTTCAATTTTCCTTCTAATTATAACGCAGTTTTTGACAGAAAATATCTTCTCAACGTAACCAATATTCATACTTCATGTATAATAACAAATACTCCATATTTTTGTTTCAAATATCACGGAAATTCCTCTTCTTTTGAATTCTTTTGAATTTTCATTTTTCACGTGAAAATCTTTCAATTGAAAATTAATTGTTGAGTAAAAATTATTATTTTGATTTAGTTTTGGCAACGATAAAGTATTAGCAACGGTAAAGTAAATTTAACCATTTTAAAATATTATGCGAAAAAATGTCCATTTATTCTCTATGAAAATAAGGAAATTTTGAATTATTGAGAAAAATAATTGAATAAAATAAACAAAAACCAGCCTATATTCATATGAGGGTTATAATCAACCTATGTGCAAAGTTACAGGATCATTAAATGCTCCATTTTGACGCTGGCTTCAGCCTAACATTTACACACAATCAGATTTATAATATTATTAGGATATATATATATATATATCCTTATTTTAAGTAATTTTAAAAGAACAATCATCTCTTAAAAATAAATGAACAACGTAAAATAGCACAAATAAAAATATATAAAATGGCAAACAGCTGTTTCGTAGCCCCTAAAGCTCCATATCAGTGCCAAATTTAAAAGATTAAAAACCGATTCAAAAGTTTAACCATGTAAATATGCTTGCGTCTCCCGCACGCACATAGCATTGAATGGCTATTCAATCTTGGGCGCGTTCGGCCTAAAGTTAAATCCACCTATTTTAAACAGTCATCTCTGTTTTAATACTTTATTGGGTATAATATAAAAATAAAAAACAATTATATAAATTTTGATATCTACATTCCCAAAGTTTTGTTATATAAAACTGCCACAACACATTTTACTTGATAAATTTAAATTTAAATTTTATTTATTAAAATTATTTTTTTAAATTGTTACTTACTATAATTAAATGTTAAACGTCCAAACATAACTATTTTTTAACATACAAAAATAATCTGAAAGTTTTCAGAAATTTTAAATATACCTCCAAAACCTATCAGACGATGATATTTTAAGTACAATAATTCTTTACATCATTCTGTAATTCATTCTATTCATTTATATTTAACGTCTTTAAAAAGGGTAAAATTTAAAAAAATAAAACTTTAATATACATGCATGAGAGTATCTTGCGATTTCACTATCAGCTTTTAATTAGAAGACAGAAAGTTTTAAAATCTTCAAAAAGTAATTAGAAAAACCCTTTAATATACATGCAAGAAAATATTTTGCGATTTCACTATCAGCTTTTAATTAGAGGATAGGTGTAAGTCTTAAAGTTTTTCAAAAAAACACCACAAGAAAAGAAAAAGAAAAGAAAAGAAAAGAAAACACTTTAATATACATGCATGAAAGTATTTTGCGATTTCACTATCAGCTTTTAATTAGAAGACAGATGCAAGTTTCAAAATTTTTCAAAAAACACACACAAAACAACAACAACAACAAAAAAAAACATTTTGATATACATGCATGAAAATATTTTGCAATTTTACTACCAGCTTTTAATTAGAAAACAGATGTAAGTTTTAAATTTTTTCAAAAAACACCAAAATAAAGAAAAGAAAAGAAAGAAAAGAAAACCCTTTAATATACATGCAAGAAAATATTTTGCGGTTTCACTATCAGCTTTTAATTAGAGAATAGATGTAAATTTTAAAGTTTTAAAAAAAACACCAAAAAAAAAACCCTTTAATATACATGCATGAAAGTATTTTGCGATTTCACTATCAGCTTTTAATTAGAAAACAGATGCAAATTTTAAAAACCTCAAAAAAAAAAAAAAAAAAAAAAAAAAAACCTTTAATATATATGGATGAAAGTGTTTTGCGATTTCACTATCAGTTATTTTATTAGAGGACAGATGTAAGTTTTAAAAATTGTAAAAAAATAACCAGCATTATCTGAGCTCCATTTGCATCAACAACAGTAATGAAAAGCATAATTAAATTATTTTTTCTTTAAAGAAAAATCATTTTAAAACAAAACAATTTCAACATGGAATTTATTTTTGATTTTTCGACATTACTATCCCAAAAACTAATCTAGTTGTCTGTGAAATTTCTTTAAAGCACACAACTTGAGTAAACATGCAAAATGCTTCAATTTTCAACATCTGTTAAACATTTTAAAAAGCATTAAGAGCGGTTTGCTTTATGAAAGGGATGTTGCTTTGGCAAAAAGACGGGAGGTAAAACTTTCGCATAAAATGATGAAGTTTTTTATTTTTTTTAACAGTTAAAATGCATTTCATTGCTTAAAACAAATTTAAAAGGGTAAAATAAACATATCTCTGTTAACGCTTTGTTGACTGTAATAGTAAAATAAAAACAATATAAATGCTATATGAAAACTGGTGAATATGGCAGAAGGAAAATAAATTGACAGTTAAACACAAAAGATTTACCCTAATTTATCAAATAAATGGTTAATTTAAATGACACTGAAATTATTCTAAATATATAATGAAAATATTGACGCAAAATCATAGCTTTAGTTATAAATGAGATAACATTTATATGTTTTATTACTATTATTATTATTATTATTCGACAAATTTTCTAATAAATCCCATCTCATCTTATATCGTGTTCCAATATTTACATTTGATGTGTTCCGCAAATTTAAAACTTTAATTTAAATAACTGCATTTATAAAGGATCAGGGTCCATAAGACGTGTTTTTGGCCCATGAAATAAGACTAAAATTCGATTCTGTTATACGGGCTTAATTATTTCACTTTTTAATATCAGAAGGTTTATCCTGTACGATTTCAACAATATTTTTTGCATTTTGTTCGGATTTATATAACTTACACAAGTTCAAAGTTCGTATTATTCGTAGTTTTTGATGAAAAATACGCAATTTCTCCTAATTTTACCTCAATTTTTAATATATTTTATAATATTTCACTATGAGCACAGCTTTGCAGCATTTTTATTTATATATATATTTTACATTTTGATGTATTTTATGATATATGTAAAGAAGAAAGTGTGGCACAATTGCCCTCATATAAATAATTGAGGTAAAATTAGGAGAAATTGCGTATTTTTCATTAAAAACTACGAATAATACGAATTTTGAGCTTGTGTAAGTCCTATAAATCCGAACAAAATGCAAAAACTAATGTTGAAATAGTACAGGATAAACCTTCTAATATTAAAAAGTGAAATAATTAAATCAGTATAACAGAATCGAGTTTTATTCTTATTTCATGGGCCAAAACATGGCTTATGGACCCTGATCCTTTACTTTTTTTTTTTTACAAAATAAATTTATTTATTTTTAAATAAGTTATTTTTTTTAAATAAAATTATTTTATTACAGTTAAATTTTATGAGCGATAATTTATCTTCTATTATTAGTGACAGTGTGGGATTTTCAGTTGTAAACGTCCAAAAATAAAAGAAGGGAGTCAAATCTTGATATACTTTCTTTTTGTGCATTTTCATGAGCTATAATAAATGTGATCGACACATGTGATTCTCCTCTAATACAGGTATACAACTGGTGACTATTTTATCATTATTATTATTATTATTATTTTGTCTACCAATATTTCAAAACAATAATCTTCTTTTGAAGTAAACAAAAATATTACGTCTTAACATATTTATATTTATATTAAAATCATTAAAATTACAGACATTACATTACAATTACATAAAACATTAAAAACATATTAAAATTGGATGTTTCGGATTTACATGAAAATCCCCCATCAACAAACATTTTTCTTAACGTAAGTCACAGCTCAAAAACATCAACACAAAGAAAATGACAAATGCATTTTCTATGTGTTAATATAAAACTAATCTTCTTGGTAGATATTTTCTAATCTTGAAGTTACTCGTAGATTATTTTTGTTTAGAAATAGTGCTAGACAAATTAATAAAAAATAATCGCCAATGACATCTTCTATAATAGATAATTTAATAAATATATTTAAACATAGTACAATGTAAAACCCAACATTATTCTAACTAATTTATTTTCCACCTACACTCTTCTTGTGCAAAAACTAATGATTTCTTTAGAATGCATTATAGTATGGTCGGAAATCACTGTAACTTATGTTTATTTTTTTACGGTTAAGTAAATTTAATCATAGCCCGATTCTTATAAAATATTACGTGAAAATAAAGACTTACAATGTGATAAATCTGTAATCTCTGCAACAGTACAGTGTTTTAAATCTTTTGTTTTCTCTAATTACATTCTTACAGTAATTAAAGCTTTAATAATGATGTTAAAAGATTAGAAAAATGGTAATTTCTCTTTAAAATATTTTTTTTTGTTTTAAGTTAATTTAATTATGTTCCGATTCTTTGAATAAGTATTACATGAAAAGAAACACTCTTAAAGTGATAAATCAGTATTCTCGACATCAATAGAATCAGTTACATGTTTTGCTTTTTCTAACATTGTTGAGGTAAAGTTTTAATAATGATGTAAAAGAACTAGAAATACCTTTTAACACCCTAATCACTTGAATATAAAATAAAAACAAGTAATGAAAAAAAAAATTTAAAGTCAATTCCCACTTAAGTCAAATAGAAATTTTTATCCAGTGATCCTACACGTTTCGCCACTGACGGTATTTATTCCTAAATTTATATCGTGCTAAATATCTTATATAAGAGAAATATTTTTCTCCCATATAAAACTAAAATTAATTAATTAAATGTATTAGAAATGTTTTTATAATGTTAAAATAAACATTATAGCACAAAAAATAAGTGACTTCTCAAGAACAACCTTATATATAACCTAGATATATCTCTGCTTTTTCTTGTTTCGCATTTCCGAGTGAGATTCGTGTAAATAACAAAACCTTGCCACGATGAGAATCGAACCCGCAATCTTCCGTATACTAAACTGGAGGTCCCGACCACTACGCCACGACTAGACATACCGCTGTCTTAAGCGTTGCTACTTATTTTAGTAGCTTTTTATGATGCAAAAACTATAATTAATTAATTTAATTTAATTAACATTTGAAAAAAACTGTATTAACATCAAGTGTCATCCACTACAAGTTAAAATGTATTTGAACTTGAGTGGATGAATAAAAAGTATTTTATTAACGATTGAAAATTTGAACAAGATATATAAATATATATAGGGAGAGTGTGAACAAATAGTAGGAATTAAATAAATTATTGTTAACATTAATTCTAGCTAATGGTAGCAGACTCATCCATTCTCAGAAATACCATCTCGCTCCTTAGTGGACGTGAAAATTAAGATTGCATTCGTATAGGTAAACAATTTTTAGTATTTTTCTCTTTCACTTAGTTTTTCCTGAAATAATATTTCATCGAATACCATATATCATTAATATTTCTTTCTTTCATTTAGGACTGTTTGTCAAAGCATACTTCTTTCAAGCGTCATTTAATCTTTCAGTAAGAACTTTTCGCTTTCAAAAACGCTTTTGTTAAGAATTTAAAAATTAGTTTGACAGCAGAGAACAATTTTATATTCTGGCAAAATCTTTTAAAGTTCTATAAATAATTTAAAATGCGTAATTCTCAATACCGTCTTTTGTAATGCAATGATTCTGATAATCTGTTATTTTATTTCTGCATGTATTTTTTATATATATGTTTCTCCGATCTTTAAAGACAAGCTATCAATCTAAAATGAGGCTATTATTGGGGTACACTATTGCCCAACTATTTAAAATTATACATTTTATTCTAAAAGTATGGATCAATCATCGAATATCCAGTTTTAAGCAGTTCTTCCATAACTATACACTGCAAAAAATAACTGTTGATTTTACAGTATAAAACTGGCGCCCCAGCTGCCAGTATTATACCGTAAAATTAACAGTATTAAACCGTAAAATAAGCAGTAATACGCTGCCGCGCAAGCAGTAATACGCTACCGTGCATGCGCGGCAGCGTATTACTGCTTATTTTACGGTTTAATACTGTTAATTTTACGGTATAATACTGGCAGCTGGGGCGCCAGTTTTATACTGTAAAATCAACAGTTATTTTTTGCAGTGTATGACGAGGGATAGATTGTTGGTAAACATCGACCCTTTTTATTACTTTGTGAGCAGATGGTTTTATAGATTTCTGTATACCGCTGGACTTTGATCAATCCCGAAAATCCTGCGATTTAGCATAAAATAATCCCGGGATTTTCGGGAATCAAAAACAATCCTTGAACCTGAATCCAGGGATTGTAGTTCCTATGTCACACTGAAAAACTATAAAAAACAGAAATTCAGTTTTCTAAAGACATAGCAATTCAGTTTCCGAACTACCCGATTGTCACTTTTTAATAAAATCCAGCAACATTTTAAACATCAACGCAGTTCTTGAATTATCTATCACACGGATGGGGAGAGAAATTATGAGGTCCGATACAAATATAAGATGGACCCTCTGCAGAAATATATCTTTACAGATATAAGAGGCTGTCTGCATGCAATGTATATATGCATATACTAGTTAAAAAAATCCCTTGTTTATATTTTTATTTTGTTCTTTCTTCGTTGTGTTTTTAGAAATTTTCTTGTTTACAACCAGTACAACTGTACCGCTTGTTCCTTTCTATGCATGTCACTCATCTCAAAAGGTAATTAATTTTCTTCGAAGCGTTTTAATAAGTTTCAAAAGTCAACACCACAGGTCTTTCATATTTTACCTCAAAACCTATAATTTTTATTATACGCTTTCATTTAAATTCATATGTTGTATAACTGTCTGAATGTCTGTCTGTCTGTGTCAAATCTTGCAAGCGAATTTTGACCCGCTTCCTTCGAACCAATTATTTTCATCAAATATGGCACACAGGTTCATTGCCAATCATAATACAATATTTATGTATTTCCAGGGTCGTTCCTCAATAGGGGGGAGAGTCCATGGAAGGAAACATTCTTTTACGTTTTGATTTAAATCATATATCTAAGAAACCGATTACTGATTTTGGTCAAATATTGCACACAAATCCGTTGTCGATGAAAACGAATATTCAGTGCTTTACACTTAGGATTAAAAGCATATTACCTAAACCCTTTAAGTTATATTTCTTCTTTATACTTATAACTTTCAGTGAATTTCACTTCGCACAGTATTTAATTGATTAAGACTCGCAAGAATCGTCTTTATTTGCTATACCCTTTCACATAACTCCTATTACAAAACGTAAAAAGCTACCTTATGCAGCCGTTTGGAGGGAAGCAATTCCGGAAAATTTCGGTATATTTTCAAAGAACACAGACTCTCCAGATCCCAAAATCCCCTCAGTTCAAATGTTGATTTATATATGTATATACAGGGTGATTATGATATAAGTAACTCTATTTGGGGCTGTCTGTAGCTCGAAGGAGTAACCCAAATCAAACCAAAATCGGTACACTTACTATTCGAGAAGGGGAAGAATAGAACTATAAAAGAAATAATCGCAATAATCACCGACAGATGGCGCTACTGAGTGTGAAATGTAATGGTGTAATACAAGAACAAAGAATTAAGGCGTCAAACCGGATGACACACCTAATTTATTGGAAAATGTCACAGTGAATGTGGTTACGCTTTCGCATGGCCGATCATGCTCAGGTTCCACATGGTCATTGTGCTGGACGATACAATCCAAGCGGTGAACGCCGTGCTCAACTCCGGAATGTAACGCATCAGGAGTGATGTTTCGCCCATGTCGTGATATGCGATCGTGATATGCAAAGTCATTGAGGTTTGCGACACCTCCACGGTACACAATATTATCTTCTACATTTCACACTCAAAAGCGCCATCAGTCGGCGATTATTGCAATTAACTTTTTTAGTATTCCGTTCTTCTTCCCCCTTCTCGAATAGTAAGTGTACCAATTTCGGTTTCATTCGGGTTATTCGTTCGAGCTACAGACATCTCCAAATAGAGATACTTATATTATAACCACCCGGTATATATATATATTTATCAACCAATTTGGATTTGACTGAGCATGTGTATAGGATATACCAAAGTCTCGACCGAGTTCGATGGTCAGCTTTATCTAACATCTTGCTTCAAAATAGTGGCCACGTAAAGATTTAAAATTCAATAAGATGTTCCAAAAAATTAGAAACCAGAAAATATTTTAACTTTTAAATATTCGACTCATACCTTGACTGCGGAGCATTTTTTGTTTGGCCTCTATCTTAAAAAAATTGCTGGTATACAGTAATTTGAAATTCTAGGGTGGCTGATATTTTGAAACAAGACAGCAGATTAAAAATCAGGGATTCCTCAATATTTTTTTTAATTTATCAACGTGATTTCCTGCAAATTTCCTTTAATTGTTGTAACAATTATTGCTACTCTCATACTCTTAAAACTACATAAACCTATCCGCCAACGTCAAATTCACGTCTAAATTGGCGATTATTGGTAAGATATCGCGAAATTTGGCGACAAAAATATGTTTTTATAAATGCAGCCAAGTTGGCGATACCTGACTAATTTTTCCAAAATTCCATTCAACATCAATAGTGACGTAGACTGGTAACCTTCTGTAATCGGGTTTCACACATTTTACCTTCGTGTGTTTGAGTAAAATTAGCTAAATTCATGAAAACAAGAAATAGAGAAGCTATCTTTTCCTCCCGGTACAGGCCGGAAAGACTTATTTAATCTTCTTCCATTCAAAATACGGAGACGAATTAAAAATATTTTGACTATGTGTTTAATAAAAATTTCGGTTAAGAAAATCTTAACTAAACAGAACTTTCTAAAACAATCACTTATATGGGCGTATACGGATAAAATATTAACCTTCCCTGAGAGATGATTGCATTCAATATATCACTTGTGTCATATATTCAGGATTTAACACTCGGCAATTCAATTTTCTAAGAAATTGTAATTCACAATGAGAACGACCTAAGTCTCAATTTTCAATAAAGTCAAGCTACATTTCCAACGTGTCTGTGCAATACCTTAACCATCCATCAAGGTAATTCTTTTCTAGGCCGGTAATAAATCTTAAAATCCGAATCAATAAGCTACTGCTCTTTCATACTTTGTTTCAAAATCTACCATTTTTTTATACTTTATACTTTCTTATGAGAATTTTACTTCGTGCGGAGGAAATTTATTGGTTTAAGTTTCAAAGAATTCTCTCTTTTATCCCTTTTTATATTTTTTTTGCCCCTACTTGAAAATTTGGAAATACATTATTTTATAGAAACGGTCATTCAATGCCAGATTTATTTTAAAAACCACCAAAGCCACTTTCAAACAGAAATGTTATTTTCCCAATTTAGCCTACATAAACATAAGTAAAAATACTTTTTTTTTATTTGCAGGAAATATTGTCATGAGAACATGAAAGTCTGCACAATTAATTGACAATTACAATGAAGGTCTCCATAAGCGCATACTCAGAATTTTTTTTTAAAAAGTACAGAATATTCTTCTTATGAGGATATATACGTTTTTGCTGCGGAACCTCGATATAACGTCCGTAAAAAAAATGAAAATTTCGTGTTTTTGGCGATTTATCACTCGTTGGCGACACAATGAAATTAAAAATATATATATACGCTTTTATGATGAATACTCTTTTAGGAAAAAACTTTTTATATTCTTCATACTAAAATATTTTATGTAAGTTGAACTTAAATAAATACAGTTTTATAACTAGGGTTTTGCCATATACATTTATGAGCATATATAAAGAAAAATAACGATCGTATTTTACGGTTTAGAACAAAATTTAAATTTATTAAAAATGCTTCAAACAAAATTAATGTCCGATTCTAATCACTGTCAATTTGACTTCGATATTGTTAGATTGTTAGTGTCAGAGACAACAAGAGAAAAGTATTGTTGCCAAGGAAACAACAACTTATTCAATATCGAAATGTACAGTGAGAGCATTCTTAATTGACACTAGTTACTTTTAAAATATACCTAAAACGTATCAGCCGGCAAAACCGTATAAAATTAAATAATTTAAACAATACACAACTTGTATGTATGTTTTATAATCTTATAGAATAAATAATAATAGTTAAGTTTAAATTCATGAAGTATTACGCCTTTAAACATTCATTTAACCCTTTCAGGGGCAAGGTACTTCTATTCGTGAAATGTTGAAATGATTGATTGACACCACAATTTAGAAACACATTGATTCGAAAATAAATAAAATCTTTTGATAAAAGGTAATTTTTCATTCCAAAATTCTGGTGCCAATGTAGCGTTTAGGGATTAAAATTAAGTGGTCCAAAAATGAACCACCGTCCTGGAAGGGGTTAACCAGGAATTTCAAATGCATTAAAATTGCTTGCATTTGGCGAGGAAAAACTGCTTGCCAAATAGCGTCTTTTTGTGCCAAATACTCGAAAGTATTTTATTTTTTTACAGATTTTCTACTAGGATTCCGCTGTTAAATTTGACTGATGCTTTATTATATATATGAATAGTTATTACATATATGAGTAGCATTTTCTTTTCAAAATATTCTGCTTATGCGCTTTAAGGAGACCTTCCTTGTTAGAAGTATTAAAATATTTAATAATTTGAACGTTATTTTTAATGATTTAGAATAGTTAGCACTCATAAAAAATTAAATCCTCTTGCTAATACTGAAAATACCACATTTATACATGATTTTGCAAGATTATCACTCAACTTGTGCATATGAAGGATTAAGTTGTGACACTTGCTTTGTAAAACAGACGCTAAATTTTGAACAAGAATTTCTTCGATTAAAAATATAATATTCATACTAAATAAATATTAATACCCCTTAACAGGAAAATAAACGAAGAAAATTACGACAAAAGTAATTTTAATTGTTATTTTATTTTCTGGTAAAAAAATTCGCATGACTTTTAAAAGCATAAACTCACTTAAATTTATAGAGCTCAGATTAATAATCCGTTAGACACAACTGCATGAAACATACATCAAATGTGTTATGTTTAATGTTTAAAGGATTCAAATCTAGTCAATTCGATTCTCTGAAGAAAGACAAATTCAGAATGCGAACGTAATAAAAAATACGGTCAAGTCTCAATATTCAATAAATGTAAACTACATTGGAAAGTACGTGCAGTTTTATCTTTTCGTCGATTTCTTCATTACTGGTGTCTGTATACCAGATAAATTTGCTGTCGATTTCGGGATATACTATAATTGGTGCCGATGTTATAACCAGCATTAAATAACAAAATTATTTCTGACATTTCTCAGTCAATTATACGTATTCTTTACTTCTGTTAGTTGATGCAGATTTCATTGATTAAAAGTAAGTTTAAGTATGTTTTCGAAAAATAAGATAAAATAAACTATGTATAATAATAATTTTGGAACTTTGCGTGAATACGTACAAATTTCATTACGTACAAATTTTATTCGGTGGTGATATTATCTACTTTTTTTATGTGGCCCGCGGCTTTGTTCATAATGATTAATTTGGCCCGCGGCGGTAAACGAGTTTGACATCCCTGCTTTATATAATAAAACAATAAATATATAAAATTAAAAGTTAATTACATTAAAAAATTTAAAATAACATAAAAATCATAAAAAATTAAAATTAAAAATTAAATTAAAAAGTTAAATATAAAGTAAATTAATAAATTAAATACCGAAAAATATAAAAAGGGTATACATCTTAATTGAACTCGTGTTTTTCCAAGCAGCAGAGAGCATAGTGCAATCAGTTTTCCTTAACAATAGCATGGCGATTAAGATATATAGCTTAATTTTCCAGAAAGTAATTTCGGGAATTCTTTTTGTAATTCAGATGTGCAATTGGCTTTACATATAATTTTATCATCTGCAAAATTAAAACTATCCCAAAAATGCCTAGCAATAGAAGATTTAGAAATTTATCTGTTAGAGATGTAAAGGGAGTGTTTTTTTAATTGGGTTTCGATACTTCTTTTCGTTTGACCTATATAAGATAAATGGCAAACATTACAAGGAACGTTATAGCCTTCCCATTTTCGAAGATGATGAACAGGGAAATTAAGTTTATTGACAGGTTTAAATATAACATTAAAATGTTTAAAACTTTAGCCAGTTTGAAACAAAAAGGCGGATAGAAATGCAGAACAATAAAATTATCAGGTTTAGTTTTCACAGGCTTGGAGTGTTTTACTAGAAAGTCTATTGAAGTTTGTAAGAGCTTTATCGATAACAGAAGGGTTGAAACCTCTTTTGACAGTTACATATTTTAAGTAATTAAGTTCTTCATTAAGATAAGAAGCATCTAAACAAATTTTGAGGGCCCGGCACACATAAAAGTAATTGGCTCCAATTTTCGGGTTACCTGGATAATTCGAAAGAGTATGAGGGGATACGGAGTTAAAGACAGAAAAAGATTTTCCATAAACACAGGTTTTGAAAAGAGAATTGTATCTAGTAATTAAAACTTCAAAGAAGGAAAGTTTATTAGCAATAAAAATTAAACTCGATATGTAGGTTGATAGAATGGACAGTTTGAAGAACAGTGGAAATGTCAAAACGAATTTCAACTACAACGAAAGTATCGTCAACATATCGCGGCGAACATTTCAAATTTAACAGAATTTTTCCTCAAAATAACGCAAATGTTACACAGAATTGGTGATAAAAGATTTTCCATACTTAGGCCGTCAGCTCTTTTCTAAAATCTACTATTAAATTCGAAAGTACTTTGAATAATGCAACGTTTAGTTAATTAATAAAATTTTTAACTTCAATATCAGAATAATGAAATCCACGCAACGTAGTTTCTAAACAAGTAACAAAATCTTGAATTGGAACATTACTAAATAACGATTTGACATCAAATGGTAGTATAGTATGACCGAGATGACATTTTTTATTTACTGACAAAATCATAGGAATGTTTCTTTGTATACGAATTAGTAAGAGAAAAATGGAAGTTTAAAACTTGGCAAGAGAGTAACTAGCAGTATTAATGTTAGAAACAATAGGTCTTAGAGGAATATTGGTTTTTTGAACTTGGGATAAAGCATAAAAAGAAGCACGGGTGGCTGAAGTGGAAATTATTGAATTTTTATTATAAACATTTTAACGGAATATAATTCTTAACAGCCATTTTGACAAGTGATAGATGAGAATTTGTAGAATATTTTTTAACCTTAATGTAAGACAATTTGTAAGATCATTTTAAATCTCGATGTAAGAGCATTTGAAGGATCTTTTCTTAACTTCAATGTAAGGTTCTTTTTTAACATCAAGTAATGAACATTTTATTGCACAATTCAAACATCTATGAAATTCTTTACCCATTTATCAAGATAATTCTCTCCAAGCTGGTCATAAATCTTAAAAATACGCATCAATAAAATTCTGCTCTTTCTTAGTTTATCTCAAAATGCTTTACACTTCTTAGAGAATTTGAGTTTCAAGGGTGAAAACTTATTTATTAACTTCTTTGCAACGAGAATCACAATATGTATAAAACCCTCAATATTTCCTACCAAAAATTTTGAATAGTATTCATTGGCTTATTTAACTCTAGAAAGGTATCATTCTCAATACCCCATTGAAAGACACAAAGATTGTGTGAAAATGACTCATAGCTACCTTTCAAAGGTCATTCAAAGTATTTCTGCGATTAAATTACGCAAAGATGTCTATTTAAAAATACTGGTGTTTAAAGATTAAAATGTGTATATGGGACTCTCGTCGTGAAGCAGTTAATGCGCCAAGGAGCTGTCTCTTAACCGTTTTAATTTCTGCATCCATTTGAGAGATAATTCTTGCACGTGCATGAACTGTCTGACTTTTTTTTTAAATAGCTTAAAACGCTTTCAAACGCAAATGTCACCTTTATGTTTCGTATCCATGAACTAATAAAATTAGAATGTCTTTTGCCAGAAAATTCCATCAGGGTAATACAAAAGTTTTCATAAACGTTGTCAAGTAGAAAACTATTAAATGTCTTAATTTTAATTCGACTATCGAAGAATATTTAACTTTATGCAATTCTTTACATAAAAATCACATATTTTTTTATATTCCAAAGCAGTAAGTAAATTTGTTTCTTAACATGTTAATATATAAGCTCATTCTAAACATATTTAAAAATTTTATTGTTAACAACTAGGCTTTTAAAAATATTTCTTTTAAATGAGCATTATGCTTAGCAACAGATAATGTATCATGCATAAGAAAAGATTTCGCAAAAATATATAATAATAATTCTATTTATACAGGCCGTAGTCTACTAGATTGCCAATGAGATTTCACATATTAAAAATAAAAGGACAAACAGAATACTAAACTTGATTTTTAAAATATATGCTATCATTTAAGTGCTAAAAATAATATAAAGGGAAAATCGTGTAAGAAAATAATCCTTTTTCAATAATTAAATAAATGAGCATTTTCAGGCTAAGCATTCTTTTAACTACAATAATCTCTCACTTATACGTCGCCTCTTTTATGCGCATCTCTCATTTATACGTCGATTTTCTGTAGTCCCGAATAATGATATATCAATATAATGTTCTTTTTTTCGCTTATGCATAGCAAAATGAATGTATCTCTCACTTATGCGTCGGAGAAACTTCAAGTTTCCCTTGCTATTTCTTCCCATTTCCAAGTAATTTCACATTAGCTTGTAAATGGGAAGTCAATTGGTTGTCTTTTTTTTATTTGTTTTCTGGACACTAACATAAGCTGCATTCTCGGGTCACACCCCTTCACACCTGTTGCTTCTAGGAGAGCTGTTTTTAAAAAGCAGGCTTCATTCTGAAGGAATTTGAAAATGATGCATCTTCTGACAACCAGTATTAGATGAAGAATGGGTTTCTTGGGGAATGATTAATTTTAATGATTTTGTACGAATTGATGAAAATGTAATAAAACAGAAAATAGGAACATACACGAAATAATCGCAGAAATTAAAGCTGATGCCAACGAAAATGAATATAAAACCCCCGTCACTACATACAATGATCTGGTGCGTCTGGTTCAACAAATTCATGTTTCAATGAACTCGAAAAAGCTATTTTTAGGGACAGACATCAAGATCATAAACAAAATTCCATTTTAGATTACAGTCGAACCTCGTTAACGCGAACACTCAAGGGGAAACTTTTTTTGTTCGTGTTAAAAGTAGTTCGTGTTATCCGAACCTAAATACATTACATGAACTGGACGGGGCAATCGGAAACAGTTCGTGTTAAAAGTAATTCGCGTTAACAGTGTTCGTGTTAACAAGGATTGACTGTATTTTAAAAAATAGGGTGTATATATAATTAAAATTTTGCGTTGAAAAAATTTCAGATTTGAATTAGTGAATCTTTAATTGAAATAATTCGTATTTTTCACTATTCTGCATGTTATTTAACCATTTAATGATGAATTTTGTCTTAACATTTATTTTAATGTAATTGTTACTTAGATTTCATGTATGCGTCTCTCTCGTTTATGCATCGTTTTTGGTTAGTCCCTTGCACTGACGTATACGTGAGAGATTATTGTATTTACATTTTACTGTATTTAGTAAAACTGAACATGACTTGAGAACATCATTGAATTACTAGAGTTTTAATTAAAACCTCGCGATACATAATTACAAACAATAGAAACATATTTCATATTAAAAGGTTTCAAAACACAACAATTCAGTTTTCTGAAGATATTGCAATTCAGAATGCATCTGAATATTAAATAAGTTTTAGCTACATTTCAAACGTATGTTCAGTTCTTTAACCATCTATCAACATAATTCTCTTCTAGGTTAGTAATAAATCTTAAATGTCGAAATCAATAGACTGCTGCTCTTTCATACTTTATCTCAAAATCTACCATTCTTATACTTTATACCTTCTTATGAGAATTTTACCTCGCGCAGTGAAAATTTATTGGTTAAAGCCCCAAAGAATTGTCTCTTTTGCTTAATCTTTTTATTTTCTGCTTGCATTTGAAAATTTGGAAAAGAGTTCTTTTATGGAAACGTGCATTCAATGTCTGAGTTATTTCGAAAATCGCCAAAAGCACTTTCAAACACAAATGTTATTTTTGCAATGCAGCGCCCATAAACTGATAAGGCAAAAATATCTTATTTCCAAGAACTGACGTCAATTGAACAAAAAGTTTCTACTTTTATTTGAAAGCGTAATGCTTTTAGAAATTTTAAATATTAAGGATACTGTAAGGAATAATGATCTGGTTAATTTTGAGATTAATTACTTATTTTTGCTTAATCTTATATATAATTTTTTTTTTCCCAATTGTGAAACGCAAATCAGGATTATGTGTTTATTATTGAACATATATGTACGTATTGATGTACGCGTGTGCGTATACATTTGTTTATATACATGTTATGCTTTAGAACAGTGGTTATCAAACGTTTATGCCTCACCTACCCCTTGAATAATTAAATGTGCCTGGCGTACCATCTATTTTCTTTTTTGCAAGAGTCACAGATAGAAAATTGAAAACAAATAATGAACGTTTACAAATAAACACAGCTTTTACAAAGGACGTTTCATAAAAACTAGAAGTAAAATCATAAAAAATCAAGAAATATATTTACAGCAAAAAATACATCATTCTTTTTCAAAATACCTTCCCTCAGATGATATGTAACGGTACCATCGTTCAACCCACTTTTGAAAACATGTAGAGAAGGACTTCAGAATCTGCATTAAATTTATTTTCTGCCACGGAGCTTCTCCTTCAACGCCAGAAACTGCCAGAAATCGCATGGTGCGATATCTGGACTGTAAGAAGGATGTGACATGACTTTAATATTGTATTTACTAAGATATTTCTGAACAAAAGTAGCGACATAAGGGCGAGCATTATCGTGATGTAAAGTCCAATTCCCTACCAGTCCATGGCGCTTTCTCGATATGAGTTGTCGCAAAATTTTTAAAACTGAAACATAATATTCATCATTCACAGTAATTTTTGGGGGCACAGTATGCTAATAGATTACACCTTCGTGATCAAAGAAAATAAGCATCATGACCTTTCCAGTAGATTTGGTTTGTCGGATTTTTTTCGGAGGCGGAGAATCAGCGGGTTTCCATACACTTGTAGCGGACTTGGTAAGGGGATCAAAATGATGCACCCAAGTTTTATCACCTGTTATTATAGTCTTTAGGTAATTCGGATCTGTTTCCACTCACAACATTGGTGTATTCTTGTTTGAATTTGTTCTTTAGTAAAGTGATGAGGGACCCATCTGGAACAAACAGGCGAAGTTGTAAATTGTTGCGTAGAATGCGAAATATCGACGTTTTCGAAATGTTAGTTGATGCCGCTATCTCCTCACATGTCATTCACCGATTTTCTTGCAAGATTGTCCTTACAGTGTTAATATTTCGATCATTCACAACACTTTCTGGTCGGACAGGCTTAGGAGCCAGTTCTGCAGACAAACGTCTTTTTTTGAAATCACCATACCATCTAAAAATCGTAGACTCACCAAAACATTTGCCTTTATAAACTTATTTCATTAATTTAACTGTTTCTGGAGCTGTTTGGCCCAAACAATAGCAAAATTTTATGGCACAACGCATTTCGTTTTTTAAACTCTGTTCTTTAAACAAGCACTAAACTAGGAAAATAAAATCGTCTACTTTGTTTAAATATTTATAAACGTACAGTTAACAGTTTGAAAAATCGCCTGCAGTTTTATTTTTCAGTTTCGCGGTGTTACCACTACGTAAAAAATAACTCTCAGTTTTTATGGAATGTCTTTTTTATTTTGCATTTAATGCAAGTTTTACACGTAGCAAGTTTTTGTAATGTTACGAGTGTTCTCCAAAAAACCACAAACATTATATTACGTTGAGTAAAAAGTTTTCCACCAAGGGGAGATACCTTCGCGCAAACAGCTGTCGTTCGCAGTTGTTAAATTTTCAGCCAACCAATTTTTGCATTCGAAAGCAGAGCACAGGGCTTATATAACTGTGTAATTTGTTTGTTAAAAATTTATTATCTTGTGCTTCAAAAAGTGTTCAAAATGGAGCTATCAAGTCAGCAAATCAGAACGATTATTTACTATGAGTTCCGTAAAAAACTCAGGGCGACTGAATGCCACAGAAAGATGTGTGAAAGTTAAGGAATCAATACTGTTTCTTATGATACAGTCAAAGTTTGGTTTTGGTAGTTTAAAGCTGGAAATTTCGTCAATGAAGATGAACCAAGTTCCGGCCGCCCTATTGAAGATGATTGTGAGCAGTTAAAGCAAATCATTGATCAAGACAGAAATGTTTCAACACAAACTATAGCGTTAGAGCTTAACATTTGCCAAAAAACAATAGTTCACGCTCTAAATCGCATAAACCTAACGTTTAAGTTCAACCGCTGGGTGCCTCACGAATTGACTGCTGAAGACCAAGCGCAGGAGAAAAAACTGTTGTTTGGCTCTGCTCAGAGATCAAAGGAAAGAGAACATTTGGGACAGAATTGTGACCTGTGATGAAAAATGGGTGTACTACAACAATACAAGCCATAAAGGAAGGTGGTTAGAACCTGGGGAATCAGATGGCTCGGTTGCAAGAAAAGCCTTAACTAACAAGAAGGTGCTCCTCTGCATCTAGTGGGATTGTCGTGGAATTCTGTACAAAGAGTACCGGAAAAGCGGACAAACTATCAACATCGCAACATGCTAATCAAAGTTTGCGATACCATTCGCGAAAAACGAAGAAACGAGTTCAGAGGGAAGATGGTTCTGTCTCATCAAGATAACGCCCGGCCACACGTTAGTACGATAACCAGCCTTACGCTCTACAAGCTGGAGTGGGATTTGATGCAACATCCACCATACAGCCTCGACATGGCCCCTTCAGATTTCTATCTCTTTTCACATCTGCAGCTGCATCTTGATGGCACAATCTTCCATTCAAATGAGGCGGTCATAAATGAGGTCGAGCTCTTTCTGAACTCGCGCACGCCACAATTTTTCGCAGAAGGGATTGAAATGTTGCCAAAACGTCGGTAAACGATTGTAGATTTATACGGAGATTACTATCCTCATTAGCTTTGAGGATTTCGTATGTATTTATCATTTTACAATAAAACATTTTTTGGCGGAAAACTTTTTACTCAACCTGATATCAATTTAAGGGACGTAACACCGGCATCCTCTTTAATTAGATGAGCTCCGTGTTTTGCAATTCGGAAGAAATAGGGATGATGAGCATAACAGGAGATAGCCAAGAGATCCAAGCTTCAGCCAAGAGGTCTCTCGTTTGAATCCTGACCTGGACTTTTTTCGTCCAATTGGAAAATTACAACTCATATGATATTTCTTTACCAGTTAGAATAATCGTTTTAAAATTAATCCAGTGTAATTAATTTCCAGATGATTTGGATATCAACCAGATGATATGATCAATAAGGTTAGCTGGCGAATTGGCGAATTAAGTCCTCCAGATTCGTCCAGAATAGCTCAGGCATGAATTGGCAGGGCATTGGCGGCTTCAATCAAGAGGTCCCTGTTTCGAATCCTCGATTGGACATTTTTCGCCTTTTTAGAAAATTGCAACTCATATGATATAGGTTATCCAAAATAATATAAATAAAAATTACAATATATTAGCAATACATTACAAAATAGCCCTGCACAATCATTCCCCAACCATTATATTCTTATATCATTGTTTGTTTTCCTAATTTTATTTTTATCAATATATTTTTGTATTTCCTTTTTAATTTATCCGATCTTTTTTCACTCATTAGAGAAATTGGACAAAAATGCTAATCTGAAAATACAATTTACTTACAAACTGGCTTAATTTCTTTTCATACACACATCAATATAGACGGAAAGCCATAACATCCAAAACAACTTACCTAAAAGAGAAAAAAAGTCTTATAAGATAAGAAAAACAAACAGTATTAATTTACTTACACATTTTTTAGATGTATTGTTATTATTTCTTTTTAATTTGAATTTTAAAAATACGCATTTAAGTATACATCTCGCTAGATAGTATTACCAAGTTTCATACAGAAAATGATATAATTTAATTTCAGATTTTACGTTTCAAAATATTTTGCAAAATAATCTGGAATAAGTCTTCTTAAACTATTTTATATTTTCAAACCGATTTTTTTTTTAAATCAATAAAAACGACACCACGCAGATACGTTTGATGTGATAGTATTCTCACATCCCTTAATACAGGTTATCGTAACTAACATTCTGAACTTTACAGGTACTTCTGTGGTATCTTGGATAATGGGACCATATTTATTTTTCAGCATCTTCTAAAATATTCTGCAACCTATTTTTATCACGACATAAAAGTTTACAAAAGAAAAGTAACATTTTATTTTATAGAATGCTTATTTTAATTACGTATGGAGCGCCTTAATAACAATACATTTTCATTTCCAAGACTTAATTCTTGTCTCTCAATAGCTTTTTTATTTTTTATTTTTTATTTATGTATTTTTAACTACATAACTACACTTATGAAAATATTCTTCATAACCTTTACTGGATGTAATTGTTACAACAAGATTTATTTCAATGGGAACAAACTATATTCTATTTTAAAAGAATTGTTACAACAAGATTTATTTCAATGGGAACAAACTATATTCTATTTTAAAAGATTTACACGTATTGTAACAATCTTAGTACTTTACGATGTCAGTTCGTATTTAAATTTTTACTTTTAAAATAAAAACACTAAACTTAATAAAAAAAATAAACGGAGGAAAAATCTGACATATTTTATGGTCGTAAAAGTCGCCTGAACAACTAACAGTAAAATGTTTCACATACGATGAAGGTTTTATCGGCTGATTCCAAAAATAGTTGAAATATTTTCCTCTCCAGAAAATTATCGAACAATTTTTTTCTAAATGACGTCATTCAAAGAACAATTAGATCTACACTGCAAAAAATAATTGTTGATTTTACAGTATAAAACTGGCACCCCAGCTGCCAGTATTATACCGTAAAATTAACAGTATTACTGCTTGCGCGGCAGCGTATTACTGCTTATTTTACTGTTTAATACTGTTAATTTTACGGTATAACACTGGCAGCTGGGGTGCCAGTTTTATACTGTAAAATCAACAATTATTTTTTGCAGTGTAAGTTACAATATTCAGGCTGTTGAAAACAACATTGCGCCGTATTCATTATCTTTTATAGAAATTATGTACCAGAGACTTTCACTTACGAACCCGAGAAATGAGATTTCCTAAGATAAGCCGGGTTTTGTTATTTATGAGGCAGAAATAAGTAGCTTATGTTAGAATATTCTGTTACTTGTTTGATATTTCTGGTACAGAAACAGGCTTATTCACTTTCTGGTCCAGTGCACTAAAGTGACAGTAAGGCATATTTACTCTAAAAGAGTGAAAACTTTAATTTTATTTAAAACATTGTAAATTATACTTAAATACATGATTATTTTTTATATGGTCCCACAAATAAAAAAAAAAAACAAGAATAAAGTAAATTTTGATAAGAGATGTTGTACATTTTTAGCTATAAAATTTTACAGAAAGTATAAAAGAATATAATTTTAATTTAATACTGACTTGTAAATTAGTTATAAATAAAATTGATACACGAGAAAATTAATAATAAAAAATATGTACATAATAACAGTAATTAACATAAATAAATTTCAAAGACAGATAAGTGTATATTGTTACTAGTTTAATATTTGTCAAACAGAAACAATCTTTTTAATTTTATGTTTCGCTGCACCAAAGTGGCCGAAATTTTATGTAGATAATATTTAGATAAATGATATTTTCGATTTAGATAAATAATTGAAAAATAATTTAAGTTATAAAGAAAATACAATTCTAATCAGAATATTTGAATAATTGATTTAGTAGAAAGATTTTTTTTTAATTTGGTTTTTAAAACTTCCCTTTATGATTTTAAACAGAATGTTTAACATTAGCTATTTACAAAATAATTTTTATAAAATTGCTATTTTTTACTGATATAAAATATCAATATGAGATTCTATAGATCCCACTGTTACTTGACAGATGACATTTAAAAGACACAAATAGATATTAAAAGATGTTTAAAATGTTTAAAAACCGTCCAAGTACTTTCGGCCGGCTACCGCGACCATCCTGAGGGATGCGAGAATACTTTCTCTCTGGTCGCGGTAGCCGGCTGAAAGTACTTGGACGGTTTTTAATCCTTTTTAACATCTTTTAAGATCTATTTGTGTCTTTTAAATGTCACCTGTTAAGTAACAGTGGGATCTATCGGATCTCATATTGATATTTTAGGAATAATGCAAGGTGAAAATTTGCATTTCGCCCTATGTGTTTTGATTTATTGATATAATTTAACATATGTAGTACAAAAATATTGATCTTGTACTAATCGCATTTCTTATTTCATAATGAACGAAATCATTATATAATTTTCCTAAATGATAAAATGAAATAATCAAGTATTACTCTTTATAGAATTGAAAATTAAATTATTAGTTTCCGATAAAAAAGGCGTAAATAGGAAAACATATCTAAAATATTAAAGATAATTTATTACATTAGAAGTTCCTAACTTTTTACTTAAAGAATAATAAATAATTAAACATATATGAATGAACATGAAAATAATAGTTCTAAAGAGAAATTTATAACAAATCGAATTTTATATATATGCATTATGTTACGGAAACATAAAAACTTTACTTATATGCAACCTTTTATATAAAAAATAGTTATTTGGTTGCTACATTATTAATATATAAAAAGCACTAACTTTTTGACAACATAAACTATTTTGAATCATTAATTACAACTGCACTCCAAATGAATACATTAAATAAAATATTGAGTTAAAAGATCTGCTACAAAAGATTGAAACAAAGAATTTTTTTTTCCGTCGAGAAAAGTAATAGCATAAACACCTTTTAATTATTAAAAGTTACAACACTATCAAGAAATTGAAAAAACAAAAAAGCAGAAGAAAATAAAAACGAAAGGTGTGAACCACTGATATTGTAGTATTTCGTCCTCTAGATAGTATTACCTAGTTTTTATGAATTAAATTAGAATTATTTTTCTTCGTGATGAATCGAACATCAAATCAATTGCAGGATAAAAAATCAATACTCTAAAAAGCTGCTTTAAGAATTAATATAGCGATCCAAGAAAGTTTACAAGCCATGTCACGGAAAAAATAAACAGGATTTATTACTGTAGTATAATTTCATATTAGAAGAAAAAAAACTATTAAATAAACCAATTAAAAGATATAAGGGGTAAAAAAATTAAGATGAAAATATTTGGTCAGAAAATGAAGATGAAAACATTTCGTCAAAGATATAATATTCTTTATAAAAAAACTTATTAAGAGTTATTTGAGTAAATACAGTCTTCTTCGTAAATTATAAAAATATATTTAAAAATTAAGACCTAAATATTCGAAATTTTATTTCGTTACTGATAATTTAAAAATTATATATAAAGTCTACTAACATACACATAAAAATAAAAGAGAAAGAGAGAGAAACAAATAATTAAAAAGAGTTATAATTATATTAAGAAATTGAAATAAAAAGAAAGAGAAGATAAAATCAAAAGCTGTGAATCAACAAATATTTCAGTATATTCCCCTCTAGATAGTATTATATAGTTTTTTTATCAAATAAAATGGATTTTTTTCTTTTGTGATAAATCAAACATCAAAAACTCAAAAAGGTAGCAAAAGAATTAATAGAGCGATTCAAGGAAGTTTCAAGCGTTGTGCCGGAAAAGATAAACAGAATTTATTACTATAATATGAATTCATTGTAGAAAAAATAAACTATCAAATAAAACAATGAACAGAAATAAGAAAAGGGTAAAAAAAAAAAGAAAGAAAATGAAAATATTTGGTAAGAAAAATGAAGATCAAAACATTCCATCAATAACATAATATGCTTTGTAAAAGACTTATTAAAAATCATTTGAAAAAAGATAAGTCTTTTCCCGCAAACTAGGAACGTATATTATAAAATTAATACCTAAATATTCGAAATTTTCTTTCGTTATGATAATTAAAAAATTATATATAAAGTTTACTAATATACACATAAAAATGAGAGAGAAAGAGAAACAAAGAAATTAAAAAAAGTTATAATCCTATTAAGGAATTGAAAAATAAAAAGAAGATAAAATCAAAAGGTGTGAATTAACAAATGTGTTAGCATTTTCCCCTCTAGATAGTAATACATAGTTTTCTTTCTTTCTCTATTTATTTTTATCAAATAAATGGATTTTTTTTTTCTTTTGGGATGAATCAAACATAAAAAACTTGCTGGATGAAGAATCAATACTCCAAAAAGCTAGCATAAGAATTAATATAACGATTCAAGAAAGTTTCAAGCGATGTGACGGAAAAGATAAACAGAATTTATTACTATAATATAAATTCATTTTAGAAGAAAGAAACTATCAAATAAACCAATGAACAGAAATAAGAAAAGGATAAAAAAAAAAAGAAAATGAAAATATTTGGTAAGAAAAATGAAGATCAAAACATTCGATCAATAACATAATATTCTTTGTAAAATACTTATTAAAAATCATTTGAATAAAGATAGTCTTTTTCCGCAAACTAGGAAAGTATATCATAAAATTAATACCTAAATTTGAGATATTTTTTCATTACTGATAATTTAAAAATTATATATAATGTCTACTAAGACAAAAAAGAAAAAAGAGAGAGAGTGTGTGTGCAACACCTTTTTAGTAATACAAGTTACAATTCTACCAAGAAATTGAAAAATAAATAGAAGAATAAGATAAAAAATAAAGATTTAAACGATAATTTTTTTCCTCTATAGATACTATTACCTATCTTTATGAAAGATAAAAGACTTTTCTCCTTTGTACTAACTCATATATCATAACAAATATAACATGGAAAATCAATGCGGCAAAAAACAGTTCGCATAAGAATTAAAATCGTGATGTAAATAAACTTTACTTAAAGAGAAAAATATTTCCATAGGAAAAATTCACTTGATGGATAAAACTTCAAATAAATCAATTAAGAGAGATAAAATAAGAAATGCTTAAACACACACACACACACACACACATATATATATATATATATATTATATATCATCATCATCAAACATATATATATATATATATATGCTATAAAAAAAATTTGCACATAAACCTCTTTTTTTTTTTTCCAGGATTTCGTACTTAATAAATAAAAACGGAACGATTATAAGATCACTCCTGTGTATGTCCGTCCGTCTGTCACCATCCTTTTTCTCGTAAACTATGGGACGTGGAAAATTCAAACTTGGGAAAATTATAAAGCCTTTTTACCCACATATGTTCAGATTATTAGCTATTCACACATATGTTTAGGAAAAAATTACGAGGCTAATTAAATTGCTTGAAAAAAAGTTTTCTTTTTGTATATCATGTGGGGTATCACAAGAAAGATGTCGTAATATCGAACTCAAAAATATGTTTGTTTTAATTTTAGGTATTATATTTTCAGATATATCGTTGAAAATGCACAGCAAAAATATGCCCATCCCCATCTATTTCCGAATCTACTGAAACTAAAATTATGAAAAAATAGGGGTAGTAGGAATTTATTTAAACCTTGCAGTAAAACTATAGCGAATATCCTAGATAACGTAGTTTTTGAGGAAAACGCATTTTTCTGTTACACACAAACTTTACTTTTCGGGCGCTCGAGGTACCTATCGACACAGAATCATCCAAGAATATTTAATGATGGATATCGGTAATTAGCCGAGATATTAAGTTACTTAAATACAAACTTCCCTTTTATCTATCGTGTATCGTTGGAAAAGTATCGTTCGAAAGATCTTGTAACATCGAACTCAAAAATATATTTGTTTTAATTTTAGGTATTCTATTTTCTGAGATATCGTCGAAAGTCTACTAGAAAAATATGTCTCCCAACCTCCTAGTTTCGAATCCAGTGAAACTAAAACCATGAAAAAATTAGGGGTAGTAGAAGTTCATTAATTAATAAATAGTAATTAATACATTTAATGTACGGAACCCTTTGAGCGCGAGTTATACTCGTACTTGACCGATTATTATTATTTTTTTTTAAATCTAGAATTTATTATTATTATTATTATTTTCAAACATTAAAGAATAACTTTGCACATATTCTTTATCAAAGTATTAGGTTTTATACATTTTATAAGTAGTATAACTCTTTGACTTAAAAAATAATCACTAAGCATAAATGACATGTGTCATAAAATAATTCTAAAGAAAAAAAATCTATTAATTAAAATTCTAACACATGGAACATTTTATGGAAACATAATAGTTTGACTATCGGGCAATGAAACAAGAACTCGGACTTTTATTTATTTTTTTTTTTTTTAAATAAAAAAATAAGAAAGTACTAACTTTTTGAAGAGATATCATGACACTATAATTTATTTTGAATCGTTAATTAAAATAATTGTGTTAAATAAAATTAAATATTCAAAGAATTTAAACATTTGCTTTCTTGAAAAAAAAAAGTTAAATACCTTTTAATTAATAAAAGTTACAATTCTGTCACGAAATTAAAAATAAAGTGAAAAAGAAAAACTGAAAGTGTGAACCGCAAATGTGGTAGTTTTTTTTCTCTTTAATTACATCCTCTTATTAAAATATTTTTATTTTTTCGTTTTGCAATGAATCGTATATCAAAACAACTGTAGTATATAAAGAATCAATAACCCAGAAAGCATCTGGCATAAGAATTAATAGAGTTATTCAAGAAAATTTAATTCCATGAGAGGAAAAAAATAAATTACCATTTTTTTATCATGGCAAAATTTAGCCTTAAGAGAAAAATACCAAATGAATCCATTAATAGTAAAAAGGAAAGAGCTTTAAATGATAATTATTTAAGAATAGTGAATGAAGATGGAATTTTTTGGTGAATGGTATATATTTCTTTTCTGTTTCTTGTAGTTATTCTAAGGATCATTTGCGCATAATTATTATTATTTTTTAAATTTAAGAAATGATTTAAAATTTATTTTTTTTATATTATTCTCACATTTAAAAAAATCATTTGAATGCAAACGTTTTTTCCAACGTATTAGTATTTTATTTTTTGTTTAAATTTATGTAACTTTATCTCTTAAAAGATAATCAATGATTAAACATAAATGAAACATAACATATTTCTAAAGAAAATATCAGAATCAAATGGGATTTAAACATATGCATTAAGTTTCTGAAGCATATTTTACCTGGTAAGATAATCTTTATCGTCTTTTTGAAAATATAAAACATATTAACGTTTGTGATAATTTTCTGTCTTCGTAATTTAGTTAGAATCATTAATTTCACCTGTCCTTAAAATTAATAGATTGAATAAAACTAACTATTTACAGCATTTCGTTTAAAATATTAATTATAGCTGTCGAGAAAATGAATACTATATTAAAAAGAGAAGGAGTTTGTTTATGAGTCTGTTCTGTGAATCTGTATACTGACATGCTATGACAGAGGAATTCATCGTACGAGATTTGATATGAGGATTCTATACTGGAATTCTATACTGGACTGTAAAGAACATCTAGATAGTTTTTTTTTTTTCAAAAATCGGTTTAAATATTTTAACGTATGTTTGAAGGATTTTTTTTTTTATTAGATTGTTGGACTAGCTATCATTTTTAATCGTTCAAATCTTTGCATAATTTCAATCATTGTTTTGGCAAAAAAAAAAAAAAAAGAAAAAAAAAAAAAAAGAAAAAAAAAAGAAAAAAAAAACTTTTCAATTAAGTTTGTTTCACTACTGTAATGCTGATTTTTAAATATATAATCATGATTTTTCATTTAATGTAAATAAAATTTCAAACTGTAAACGATCAACTTCCATTTTGTACTTTTTTCATTACGTTGCAATAAGGATAACGTTACTTTTTTTTTTTAAATCTTGTGAAATTTTTAAATTCTAAACCATATGTATACCAATCTGAATTTTTTTTAAACATAGTAAGAAAATTTTAACGAAAATTACTACGATAAAATGAAAATTGGCAATTGACGGACTTTTAAAACTACCAAAACTCAGAACAAATATCTAGTGATTGAAAGCTTAAAACTAAAAATGCATTTATCTATTGCTGATAAGAGGTGTTTCATAAACCTATAAAAAAAAATTGGTAAGGATACAGGGCGATTAATCAAAAGATGCACTTTTCTTTTAGAGTATTCGACTACTTCACTTATGGTACAGAAAAACGGAATAGGACAAAACTTTTGTCTTAAAAAAAAATAACGATATTACCTTTATGATAAAATTATCTATAGTTTGAAATAAAAAGGATTAACTTTTATGCCACTGTCAATTTCAATATTAAAAAACAAACTAGCTTTATGAAAAATTTAAACAATAAAATTTTCTTTTTCAGGGAAATACCTTTAATTTAAAAAGGATGTTCTTATTAATCAAGAAATGAAAAATAATGAAAAATAAATTAACTTAAGCCTAATCTGCAAATTTTTATTATCTCTCTAGAGTCTAGAGGGTATTAAACAGCTTTAACAAAGAAAATAATATTCCCTTTAGCAATAAACCATGTACTTAAACAAATATTCTACCAAGAACCAATGCTTCAAGAGGTAGCAGGTGTAAAAATTAATAGAGTGATTCATATATGTTACAAGGCATGTAAAGGAAGACATTAATCTCGTTTCTTTTCATAACAAAAATTCGTGTTACAAGAAAACAATTCCAAATGATCAATTAAATGCAGTAAGAAATATAGTCCACTAGAAAGATAGAGTGATTAGGCATTATAATATAGCTTTACTGAAAAAAGGATTTCTTTTGTTAGCAATAAATTTTGTATGAAAACAAACATGTAATTGGGAACCAATTATCCAAGAGGCAGCTGGCATAAGAATTAATGGAGTGTTTCATATAGGTTACAAGGCATGAAAAGCAAGACGAATCTCGTTTATTTTCATGACAAAAATTCGTGTTTCAAGAAAACAATTCCAAATGATCAATTAAATGAAGTAAGAAAGATAGACCGCCAGATAGACAGATAGATTAGGAATTATAATATAGTTTTGCTGAAAACGAGTTTCTTTTCTTAGCAATAAATTGTGCAGGAAACAAACATGCTATTGAAAATCAATAAGGCAAGTGGCAACTGGTAAGAATTATTGGAGTGATTCATATATGTTACAAGACATGTAAAGGAAGACATAAATCTTGTTTACTTTCATAACAAAATTTCGTGTTACAAGAAAACAGTTCCAAATTATCAATTAAATGAAATAAGAAAGATAGTCCACCAGGTAGAGAGATAGATTAGGAATTATAATATAGTTTTGCTAAAAACCAGTTTCTTCTCTTAGCAATAAATTGTGTAGGAAACAAACATGCTATTGAAAATCAATAATGCAAATGTCAGCTGGTAAAAATTATTGGAGTGATTCATATATGTTACAAGGCATGTAAAAAAATACATAAATCTCGTTAATTTTCATAAAAAAAATTGTGTTAGGAAAAAATAATTCCAAATGAATCAATTAAATGAGATAAGAAATATAGTCCCCTAGATAGACAGAGGAATTAGGTATTATAATATAGCTTTACTAAAATGAGTTTCTTTCTTTGGCAATCAATTGTGTATCAAAACAAACATGCTAATGAGAACCAATAAGGCAGCTGGCATAAGAATTAGTGGAGTGATTCATTTAAATTAAAAGACATGAAAAGTAAGACAAATCTCATTTATTTTCATAACAAATTTCGTATTAGAAGAAAATAATTCCAAGTGAATCAATTAAAGACAATAAGAAAGATAGTCCACACGATAGACAGATTACGCATTATAACATAGCATTGCTAAAAACAAGTTTCTTCCTTTAGAAATAAATTGTGCAGAAAACAAACATGATATAGTGAACCTATAATAATCCAAGAGGCAGTTGGCATAAGAATTAATGGAGTAATTCCGATAAGTTATAAGTCATGCAACTACAAAACACCCATTTATTTTCATTCTGCAAGTTCGGTTTAGTAGAAAAATCTGCCAAATGAATCGATTAAAAGTAATAAAAAAAATCTAAAAGTTTAAATGTTAAAATTTTAATCACAAAATGAAGATGAACATGTTTGTTTAACGATCAAGTTTATTAACATTTTCAGGCATATTATTTTCACAATACAAGGAATAATTTGCGCAAAAATAGAAGGTATTTCTTCATAAACTAAAAAAATAAGCAATAAATTTTAGACATAAATAATCATCATAGATTGACTTCACTAGTCATTTATCAATCTACAGTAGTTGATTGGATAATATTACACTGTAAAAAAAGACACATGTTTCTTAATGTAGGAAAATATATTATAACCGCGAACGAAAATGTACAACCTCTTCCCAGTTACTAACGATTCCGAAAAACGCTCCTTATATTTAGAAACTTCAGAGACCAATATATTTTCGAGATTTCAAGAAGCAAAAACAAAGTATATTTTGATGCCGCTTATTTTCGGAAACATTTCCGAGTAGTTTTTGTAGTGTATTAATCAGTTTTCGCCACCCGGAATATAGGTTTTTCGGGCGCTATAAATTCTCCAGTAAACATTTCATCTTCAACAAACATGTTTTAAAGACAAACATGAAAAATTAACAGTATTAACATTAACATTAAAATTTAAATTATTTTGTTATTTTTGCATGAATAAATTCAATTAAGCAGCTGAAAATGATTAATCGAAAATTTAGCATTCTAAAAACCGAAATTCCGGTTTGATTAATACACTACAAAAACTGCTCGGAAACGTTTCCAAATATGTGGGGGAAAAAAAACTTTAATCGCTCGTAAGAGGTTGCTGTATATATTCGGTTACGGTTATAGTATATATTTTTCAAGAAACATCTGTATTTTTTTACAGTGTTGTTCTATCTAATGATACGGTTGTACGTCATAGTTGTTATATTGTACTTGAGACGTGTTATCAATTGATACATCGTGGTTAATTAATAGCAACTGGGTAATCAACTACTAGCGGTATTTTTTCACTTTGAACAGAATCACGAACTAACGACACAGCGTAGACAATAGTACTATTCAAATCTTTACTTAGCATAAAAAAAAAATTGAAGAAAATCGTTATTGGAACATATTTTTATGGTGAGGGCATATGAGAAGAGTCTGGTATCCCAATATATTCTTAAGGGTGTTAACTGACCTGGTCAAGAACACAAAACTTCATGACACGTTATCTGTCTCATTTTTAAACGCAAAGGCATAAAATTGGTAGGTGTGACTAATAAAGAGATTTGGAATCGAAATGAGTTTTCCATTTTTTGATAAATAAATTACTTATCAAGTTATAAGCTATTCGTATCAGGCGACGACACGTTTTTCTACTTTCACGCGGTGGCGCGTTGGAAATTCGGTATCAAAACGCCGAATTTGAGAGTATTTTTCAAAAGATCTTCTGCTTTTACCAAAAAATGGAAAACGCCATTCGACTGCAAAGTAGTTTCTAAATAAGAACACCTGTCAATTTCATGCGTATCTGAACAAAAATGAATTTAAAAAATATCTCATAAAGTAGCCAGTCTGGATTTAAAACAATCTTAATTGATCAACTACTGAGGCTGTCTTCCTCATAATTGATAATTTAAAAACCGTGCAAAAGTGATAAGTAAATTGAACGTTTTAGATATAACATAAAAGGACAACGACCGCTAAAACGCAATAGCTTATTTATCAATATAAATAAGAAATTTTATCGGAAAGTACAATGTCAAAGGTTTATTTCTAGAATTGTTTAAAATTACAATTTGTCCAAACTTAAATAACTGTAGCATGTTTCTGAAATATAATAATTTGATTTTCGATTTTTTTTTAAAAAGTACAATTTGTATTATCAATTTAAAAAAATAATAATTATAAAGAAATTTATAACTTTTTGTGATAAATTTATAATTTTATGATTTAGATTGAATCATTGATAAAATGAATACATTGAATACAATTAGTTTTTGAAAAGTCTGAAAGAAAAGAACTTCATTCTCAGATAAACATTTTTTAATTAATAAAAATGATATTTCTATCAAGAAATTAAACAAAAAGACTAAGATAACCGAAGGCATAAACCGCAAATGTTCTTTTTTTTTTTTTTTCTCACTCTCTATATAGATTTGAATGTATTAAAGAAAACAAGTTTTTTTCTTCCTTTTCAACGAATCTAATATAAAAACAAATGAAACAGAATTAATACTCTAAGAAGCAGTTGCCACCAGAATTATTAGAATGATTCAGGTACGTTACAAGTCACATAATAATAATAATAATTGCAGGATTTTGATTTAGATGGGGAAAATGTTTGAATCAACTAACAACGATAAGTAAAAGTTTAAAGTTTAAATGTAAGTATAATAATGTAAATAGATATTTGATTACAACAAATGAAGATTAGTTTTTCGGATATTATAGTTTTATGTATACTATACTTATATTTTTAACAATCATTTAAATATAAATAGTTTTCTTTTTAAAATTAGAAGTTTTTTGTATATTTTTCATATTACTATCATATTCTTTAAGAATAATTTGCGTAGTTTTTTTTTCTTTTTTTTTAAGTATTAGGATATTTTTTCTGTAAATTAATATTAGGCACATGATTAAACATAAATGAAACATACTATAAAAGCTTGTAAAGGGAAAGTTACAATCGGCTGCAATTTAAGCATTTGCATTATGTTTCTGAAACATAATAGTTTGACTTTCCGTTAAAATAAGAAAATGGCTATGTTTATCGCCTTAAGTGTAATAAAATACTTTTTTTTATAATTGTTAATTTAGTTTGACCAATTAGTTTCAATTAATCTGAAAATTAATAAACAGTTGAACTTGTTTAATACGAGCTAGCTAAACAGATAACACGGTTAAACCGAGCAATTTGCATGTAATGAATGGTTCGTCATTTAATTTATGTTAAGATTTTCACGCTTTTTACGAGCTACAAAAGCAGAATCACAGCTAATACGAGCAAAACATCTGTTCATTTCAATGAGATTTTTGGCGAAAAGTGGGGTAGAGTTAGGAAAGAAATCTCTTTCTTATCGAATACTGTTCGCGATCAGTGATAATATTTCCACGTTGCTGTTACTACGTTATTTACGGTGTGCAAAAACATACTAATTTATCAGTTTTACCAGACAGAATTTCAACCTTCTAGGGGACTTCACACCCAAGAAAATACAAAGACATGTCCCGAGGTCTTGAAAGAATTAAAGAAAGAAGGGAGAAATAAGGAAGTTTCAAATACCGTCAATTTGTAAGATTTACGACTGAGCCTTGGAAAATATGGAGACGATTTCAACCTTCAAGGAGACTCCCCAACCAAGAAAATGCAAAGACTTATCCTGAGGTCTTGAAAGAATTAAAGAAAAAAGGAAGTTTCAAATAACGTCAACTTGTAAGATTTATGACTGAGACTTGGAAAGTATGGAGACGATTTCAATCTTCAAGGAGGCCCCCCCACACAAGAATATGCAAAAGCATATCCTGAGATCTTGGAAGAATTAAAGAAAGAAGGGAGAAATAAGGAAGTTTCAAATAGCGTCAATTTGTAAGATTTAAGACTGAGCCTTGGAAAGTATAAAGACGATCTCAACCTTCAAGGGGACTCCCTACCCAAGAAAATGCAAAGGCATGTTCTGAGGTCTTGAAATAATTAAACAAACAAGGGAGAGATAAGGAAGTTTCAAATAGCGTCAATTTGTAAGATTTACAACTGAGCCTTAGAAAGTATGGAGACGAATTCAACCTTCAAGGAGACTCCCCACCTAAGAAAATGCAAAGGCATGTCCTGAGGTCTTGAAAGAATTAAACAAACAAGGGAGAGATAAGTAAGTTTCAAATAGCGTCAATTTGTAAGATTTAAGACTGAGCCTTAGAAAGTATGGAGACATTTCAACCTTCAAGGAGACTCCCTACCCAAGAAAATGCAAAGGCATGTCCTGAGGTCTTGAAAGAATTAAACAAACAAGGGAGAGATAAGTAAGTTTCAAATAGCGTCAATTTGTAAGATTTACAACTGAGCCTTAGAAAGTATGGAGACATTTCAACCTTCAAGGAGACTCCCCACCCAAGAAAATACAAAGGCATGTCCTATGGTCTTGAAAGAATTAAAGAAAGAAGGGACAGATAAGGATGTTTCAAATACCGTCAATTTGTAAGATTTACAACTAAGCCTTGGAGACAAAGAAGGGAAGATTTATTGTTTATTTCTTTAAACAGATGGACTCCGGGACATATTAACAAGCCTTGCCATGTCTCTTATTACACTGTTAAAATGAAAACGATATGTGAAATGAATAGCTGGAAAATTGTAGCGACTATTGCAATGTTAGTTGAGTTTTTCCGGGTAATAAAGAAGTGTACAGTTACATTATGTACGTTGTTCATGCCATTTGGAATTACTAGTTCTTTAGAAACTTTGTCTTCAGTAGTGGAATTTTGTTAAAAGAAATGATCCGTCTAAAGAAAATGACACTGACAAAGCTAAGATTAAATATTTGACGTTAACTTGTCGATAATAAGTTTATTATAGGATTGACATAATTAGAGCAATTAATAATCGTAATTAGTTTAACTGTGTGTGTGTTTTTAAGACTTCTATTATCTTTAAGGGTATTGCGAATACAGGTAAATACGAATACATTTATAATTCCCATGCTTATCGCATTTACCAATTTCGATTGTATTGGCACATGCACTTTAAACTGAAGCAAAAGCATTTTATTTCTCAGGAAAATTGAGCTTTTAATTTAAAGTTTTATATTTCTGCCGAAAACTTTTAAATAATTAGAAGATGAAATAACTGAATGCGTGAACTGAAAATGGACTTTTCCACCCTACTATCTATATAGTATTAAGTGAGTTTACGAAGGAAAAGAAATTATACACTCAGCTATAAACCATGTAGTAAAACAAACATGCTATCGAGAACCAATACTGCGAGAAGCGGATGGCATTAGAATTAATGGCGTGGTTTAGATAAGTTCAAAGTCATGTATAAAAAGAGAAAATAATCCATTTACTTTAATAGCAGATATTCATTTCAAGAAAAATAAATTTTCAAATGAGTCAATTAAAATTAATAAGAAAACGTAAAAGCTTACATGACCAGAATTTAATCACAAAAATGAAGAAGAATTTTTTTTATCGTAATATAACTTTCCTTTGAGGAGTATTCTCACAATATTAAGAATTACACAAGTAAAAGAAATAGGACTCTTTTCAACAAAGTTAGAAAAATATCTTTTTGACTTTAGCTTTAAATAGTGGAAATATTTTATTTTTAGCAGAAAATCACATATCTGAACAAAAATACCATAAAAAACAACCGCTTCAGGACCGGTTTCAAAAGTAAAAGTGTCCTTATTAAAAAAAATAATAAACTGCAACCAAACTCGAAAAAGTAAAAAAAAAGCCTTTTTAGGTGCGTTCGTAATTATATAAATACGTAGCACCTATAGTCGTCGCTTGGTCCGTCCGTCTGTCCGTCCGTCTGTCTGTCCGTCCGTCTGTCTGTCTGTCCGTCTGTCAGTCCGTCCGCATATAACAACGCAAAAACTACCCAACCGAATGGTTTGCAATTTAAAATATATTATCTTTGCAGAATTTTGTCGAGACATTTCAAATTTTATTAAAATCGAATCAAAACTTTAGGAGATATTAATAAAAATATTTATTAAGAAATTTGAAATTTTTTTTTTTAAATCGGTGCTTTTTTGTTATAGGAGCTTCCGAAGTTTAATCGTCAAGCGACCGAGATACTTATTTTATTACAGAAATTAATCTGTAGACGATAGAATTCATTTCACAGAATTAGAAATCATCAAGATCTGAATATTTATATAACTAGCTGATACATATATATCTGAATATTTATATAACTAGCTGATACATATATATCTGAATATTTATATAACTAGTAAAATATATACTTAACTAGCTGTTTAACCCGTTCTACGCACGGGAGATCATGAATTTAATTCTAAAACGTGCGTACGAACGCACCTCGTTTGTAACGTTTGACGTACAATTTCCAACTTGTTAGATATTGACTTCAGATGTCCTATGTAATAAAAATTTAAATAAAAATATCGAAATGCAAACTAGATATTTTTGAAGAACGCTTCCATAGGTTAACATTAGCTTGCGAGTGTCTTTGCGTGATTGAAGTAGCTTCTTAGGTAAAAATAGCAGTATCGTTTTTAAAAACAGAAAAATATGTTATAAACGTAAGGCGTAAATAAGCGAAATATTGTATTATTATTTATCATTAAAGCGACATATCAAGCGACCGAGATACTTATTTTATTACAGAAATTAATCTGTAGACGATAGAATTCATTTCAATTCCAAATGGCATGAACAACGTACATAATGTAACTGTACACTTCTTTATTACCCGGAAAAACTCAACTAACATTGCAATAGTCGCTACAATTTTCCAGCTATTCATTTCACATATCGTTTTCATTTTAACAGTGTAATAAGAGACATGGCAAGGCTTGTTAATATGTCCCGGAGTCCATCTGTTTAAAGAAATAAACAATAAATCTTCCCTTCTTTGTCTCCAAGGCTTAGTTGTAAATCTTACAAATTGACGGTATTTGAAACATCCTTATCTGTCCCTTCTTTCTTTAATTCTTTCAAGACCATAGGACATGCCTTTGTATTTTCTTGGGTGGGGAGTCTCCTTGAAGGTTGAAATGTCTCCATACTTTCTAAGGCTCAGTTGTAAATCTTACAAATTGACGCTATTTGAAACTTACTTATCTCTCCCTTGTTTGTTTAATTCTTTCAAGACCTCAGGACATGCCTTTGCATTTTCACGATAGAATTCATTTCACGATAGAATTCAATCATCACATGCTACCGCCCTGAAGATGGGCAAGTTTTAGTGCCCCGAAACTGTCCGGATATAGTTATGCTTTCACTATTATAAATATTTTTATAATTTTGTTTATAGATTCTAATATATCTACGTATACACTGATGAGTTATTTTATAGAAAAACACAACAAACCCGTTTATAAAAGCTCAGGTATCGAAAAAAGTTATGGATTTTTTTGTTTTCGGGAAAAAGTATTAAAAGTCTACTTGCATAATAGTTTTAATATTACCATTAATTGGTATTTAAATATCAGAATTCGTTTCTAAAACATAATAATTTAACTTTCAAACAAAAAGACGGAATCTTCTTTAACAAGAATAAAGAAATATAAACTTTTTGTGAAAGTTCTGAGAATCTATAATTTAGTTTGAATCATTAATTGAATGGCTGTCAAATTGGATATGCTAAATAAAACTAGTTCTTCAAAGACTGAAGGAAAGAAACTTTCTTCCTCGGAAAAATACCCTTTAATTAAAAAAAAAAAAGTTACATTTCTATCAAGAACTTTAGAAGAAATGAGAAAGTAACTGAAGGCGTAAACCGCAAATGTTTTTTCCCCTCTCTAGATAGTATTACACAGTTTTATAAATGAAAAGAACTTTTTTTTTTCTTTGCAATAAATCTCATAGCAAAACAAATGAACTATCGAGAATCAATGCTCTAAGAAGCAGCCGGCATAAGAATTAATGGAGTGATTCAAATAAGTTTCAAGTCATGCACAAGGGAAAAAATCTATTTACTTTGATAGTAAAAGTTCTCCTTAGAGGTGAAAAAAATGCTGAATGAATCAAAAAGTATTTATGAAAAGGAATATTTAAATAACAAGTGCTTAATTACAGTAAACGAAGATGAATTGTTTTGGCGAATAGTATAATATTTATTTTTAAGTTACTTTAATATTTCTACCTGTATATGCATATAATTTTTTTCAGAAGTTGGGTAGGTTATAAACTTAATCAAAGGTAATCGTATTTTTTATTTATTTATTTTTTTTATATATACAGGTTGGAGACATAGTTAAAGTATAGATGTCAATTATAGATTTAAAATACATTTAAAAATATACTCAAAGCATTTTACCTAAGCAAATGCAACACTATTTCATACACACCCTATTTGGACTATGGGGGATCGATTTATAAAGAAAAAAGTAGATTACATATTTGGCACAAGGAGTAACAGTGGCATTGCAAGCTGATTTTGAGCACTAAAAAAAGAAACGTTTTACTTGAGTGAGCCACATTTCATGAACATTTTACCGCAGAAATATTTTTAACAGTTACACTTGTTTCTTGAAGGTATACAATTTGTTTTAAAAATTGGATTATTCATATTCATGTGAACTGCCGATAACGTCATACTTAGCTTGCAAATAAATAAGATCAATCTAGGGTTTAAGCCATTAGTCATCATTGCTTCCATTAGTTGTGATAGTAATGTTGTGTGAAAATTTCGGCATGTTCACGCTACGTGAAATAATACATTGCTAGTAAAAATTTACTACCAAAAACGTGAAAGTACTTCTACTACGCTGCGAGGATATCGAAGGATTCAGGGATGGAGTAAAGACAAATGACAATCTGAGATTTGAAAACAATTTTGCATTTTGAAAAGTTTAAACTTTAGAAGTTTTACCAGGGTGCGGACACAAAACCGATACAGGAAACCGAGGTTGAAGCTGTTGCTAATGTCATGGTCATGCACGATTCAACAGCCGCAACACAGAATGCTCGTTCAATATCTAGGAAACTCGATATGCCGTATTCTACAGCATGGAAAATCATGCGTAAATTGCTCAAGAAAAACTACAAGAATAAAACTGATTATGATTTTTCTAAAACTGATAAAGAGCTGAACTTCTTTTCTGCAACATCTCAAATTATAATGAAGACCCATAGCTAACATTATGATTTTACATATTAAATTATTATACATATAATTAATATAGTTTTAGTTAATTTTCTTAGTTAAAATTGTAAAATAAAATATTTTATTGTTTTTTAAAATATAGTAGAAACCTTTAGTTTTCCGCAAGATTAATATGTCTATGCGGTATCAAGCCATAATAACCATAGCACCCCATATTACGATAAAACCAGATGATTTGAGTTTTTCTAGAAAGGAACTAAATAATAAAAATGTACTAAACAAATATTTGTACATTATTGTACAAAGATTAGTGCAGAACGTAAAATTCCATCAAATTTTGTTGGAAATTTTGGTTTCAAGACGCAACTAATAAAAATATATCTGATTTTACCCTACTTTCTCCTGTATATCCATCGTTTAAATGGTCTTTACCGAAAAAAAGAAGAAACGTATTTATTTTTATTCTGGTGATCAGAAAGAAGAAAATATACACTGCGTGGTAGTGTATTACTGCTTATTTTACTGTTTATTACTGTTGATTTTACGGTATAATACTGACAGCTGGGGTGCCAGTATTATACCGTAAAATCAACACTTTTTTTGCAGTTCTAAATCACAAAGCATGTTTTGTGATTTAGTGAAAATTGTGATAGAAGAACTTTTTCAGAAAATAATAACACATATTAATAGGGTGCGAAAATTTTGTAATTTATTTATAAGCAATTAATTTATGTATAACTTTACCTAGTACTTCCCGACATGCCATTTAAACTGTAATATCTATTGTCTTTATTTTGTGTATTTTTGTAACGTACCCCGAATACACCTGTTATAAGCAAAACTTTTGCCACTACTCAGCATACCTTTCAAACATAATGGATGAACTTTTATCTGAATAACAAAAGCATAGAAATGCATCAGCAACAAAATAACGGTAATCTGCATATGTATACTTCAAATATGTTCTGTATGGATCTAACGGAAGTATTTGCGATCACTATTTTCACAGACGCTCAATAAAGAGATCAAGTAAACTGTTGCAAATGACTCTATTCGGAATTCGGAAGAATGGTGAATAATGCATAGAGAGTGAAGTTTAAACAGATAGGTTGAAAACAACTGCAATTTATCCTACTACTAGACAAATGCTTCGAAATCATCAAATTGGACGAAGCTAAGTACTTCAAAGTATAAAATCTCGTTCTCTGTCAAAATATATGTAGAAATAGTGACGGTAATACTAATAATTTCCCATTCGTATTTTTCGGCGAATGTTTGTGTATTCTTCACAGAAAAGAAAGATTAATGTTATATTAAGACAACACCAGTGGACCCGTGCGAAGATTTCGCATTGCAGTCTAATATTTTTTTTAACAATATCTAATATTTTTTAGATGCAGGTTTAAACTTCTAAAAAAAAGTTAAGACAATATATCTGCAAACAACATTAGTCAAGCCAGAATATCATCTTATTTATTCCATCAAACTTACAGTAGAAACTGACCGAAGATAGCAAACGCAAATATATATATATATATCAATCGTATTTTAACTGATTTAGGGGGTGACATCATATGTTTCTGAAAAAATATGAGATAAAGAAAAAAAAATGAGCATTTGAACTTAAATTTTGCTTTTTAATCATAAATATAAAAAAACTCGTGCAGCAACTATATCCTAATTCATAAATAGTGAACATTTTTTTTTTTACAATCATTGTTACGGTATTTTATTTTTGTGGTAACACTAATTTGATGAAAACCGTTCATTTCATTTATGAAAAAAATTGCCGATTTAATTCTTAATTATTTGTAATTTTTAATCAAAATACATGTTTTAACAAAATGCGAGTGTACTATGTCAGAGGCCGCTTCAAAATCCTTTTATATGGAATCTCTCATTTATCGTTCCGCGTTTTTTCTTTGCTTAGAAAAAGGGATGTTGGCAACAAAAGTAATATATAGGATTGGTAAATGCTTTTTTGGATGAAACAATAAAATATAGAATAGAATACACCGAACGCAAATCGCATCTAAATTCTATCGAACGGGTTAACTTTGAAGGGCAATAAACCTATCTTCACTTAATTTACTTTCAATCAGACACACACACATGAAAAGAGGTCTGTGTCAAATTTACTTAACTAATATGAATATGACAAGAATGGTCTGCAGACCTTCAACGTAATCTAATAGTCAGTGTGAGCGTACACATTGAAAAATTATACCCTAAAGGCGCTGTAACTCAATTGTGACTCAAAAATACGAAATCACAGTGATCCAAATGCAAATCTTATAGCCTCATTGTCGTCACGAGAGTTGAAAATTGAGTTGTTTCCACGTCACTGTGGAGTTTATATGTAAACATCTGTAAATGATTCGAAGAAAATGACGATCCCGGTGACTTGACAGTTGAGTCACGAAGTCACGAACACTTGTGAGTCATAGTGGGATGATAAAAAGTCACATTTTGATCATAATTGTGCTATGGCATTTGTTACTATTATGTCTTTATAGTGACGTCATATCGATTGCCTCTGCTATTAAATTGGTTTGGCTGAAATACACTAAAATATGAGTTAGATACCGATGAATGTGCTTGTGTAAATACGATTATTTCATTTTCAACAATTGAACGATTTGAGCAGTTAATATGCACCAAAAGTGTGTGCTAATTCAGGATATTCATTAACAGAATATGTTCGAATATTCTTTAAGACTTTTCGGAGTGAGGTAATCAATGCAGCACGAAGCAAAAGACAAAATATAGTCAAGAGTTTATCATAAATAGTTCAGCAAATAAACAGTTCGTAAGTATAAAAAAAGAATTGCACACCTAAAATTGCAAAACTTGTACATAATCACGTTAAATTACACAACAAGAGTGGTGTTGAGTTTTTAATCCCTTGTTGTGCAAGGAATTTGGAAACAACAAAATATTATCAAACATGTCACTATCTCGTCTTTGTCAGTTGGTGGAACTTCCCAACACGTAAATTATTTTTAATATGGGATAGAAATTGTCGATGTGATAATGATGAATACAACGAGACAGTTATTAAAGATTCTAACGTGGGGTATAAATTATTTTGAACAGAGGAAATGTTTAGATTATGTAAGAGTTATGCTTTTAACCAATTTATTATAGTGCCACACGAGTCTGATAGGATTCGTTATCATGTACATCGAACGCACCCCACTGTAAAAAATACCTGTAATTTTGACAGAAAAATATTGTATTTTTTACAGAAATAAACTGTTTAAAAAAAAAAAAAAAAAAAGTTTTTTTCCAGTAAAAAAAAGTGGATTTTGTAATTTTTACAGAAAAAATTTATATTTTTTACAGAAAAAAACTGTTTTAATGAAAATATACAGATATTTTCTGTAAATTAACGGTTTTCCACTGGGGCCAAAATTGACAATTTTTTTTCTGTCAATTTGAGAGATTATTTTTTACAGATGCTTATGCATGCCAGGAAGAAAAATTATTATTAAAAATATCCTTTCTTGTACCCTACAAAATTGAATGTATCTCAACTCACGTAGAGAAATTAGAACATAATGTTATCAAGGATACAACAATGTTTATTGATATTGTAAAATAAGAAAGAGGCATTATCTCTGATTGCTTGGACAATTTTATATTTTAGAAACGTATTATAGTTAGATAATTATTTAAGATGGTACATTACTCCTTCTGAAATTTGATACCCCATGAGAAAAACAGCCTCTTTTTAATATGTTGCAGATGTAATTTTTACTAATTGGGCAACATACTTTTAAAAAGAATGTAGGGAATCAGTTTCTAATTTAAATAAATAAAATATGCTCTTTAAAAAAGATAAGATATATCTTGCAAGAGTTTTTTATGATGTATCTTTCCATAATATTTCGTTATTTTTCCTGATTTTCAACAATACGATTCTATAAACGTTCCAAATTTTATTTTTAAAGATGTGAATTGATCGAATGTTTTGAAAAATTTCATTGGACTCGAGAAAAGTCCAATGCCGCCGTTCTCTTTCCCTATGTTTGACCAGCATCCAGACGAAAATAAAGACGCCACCGGTAAAATTTAAGGCACAAATTCAATAAGTTTAATGCACCTAAAAGAGAGAAGGGTTGGGTCGGGGGACCTGAAGAGTTCGGACGACCGCAGCGGCTTCGAGCTTAATGTCCATCAATTATTTTCCTGAAATAAAATTATATGCGATAAAAAAATTATGCTTTATAGAAATAAGATATTTTAAAGCAAACACTATCCTTGAATTTTTTTCAGAAAATTGAATTAAGCCTACCATTTGTATTTTCCAGAACATCAACTATAATAGCTTAATTATTAATAATAATGGTTATTGAATAAGGAAAAGAATTTAGCATTCCCAGTAAGCAACTCCAAGTAGCAATAAATAATAAATTATATTTATCTTTATATGTTTTAATTAGAAAAGAAATAATCATTTATTTCTTTAAAGGACGAAGCAATTAATTAAATGGAAAGAAATGCACACTGTTTACAAAAAACAATTTAAGAACAAGGAACAAAATATGCATAATTTAACAAAGCTGGTAAAATAACTTCAGAAATATTAAACGAGAATAACTAGAAAAGCATCATTCATAGATCAAATGCATAAATTTAGTAATTTGGCTTAATGATAAACTCCTGAGACTCAGAATTTGATAGTCAATGATTAATGAGAAACCAATGCTTTGTATCATTTGGAACTAAAACAGATATCGATGATGGAACTAATCAAGTCCCTTAGGGCACTGGTCTATGATTAATAGCGGGAATATTTATTAGCTAGCCTTCTCTTTATGTGAGATTTAGAGATGAAATGAGAAAGCGATGCACATTTACGTGTTTCAAATAAGAGGATGAATATAGGAGATGAATAAATAGGTCATTTGAAAATGGAGAGATAAATATTTTAATCCATTAAGATTTTCATGATGATTTGATGTGTCAGTCTCTAAATCTTGACTTTTTTTAAATTGATATGAATATAATTCTTCATGAGCAAGGTTTCATATAAGTCGTTTTATATTGTTAAAGTTGAATATATATATATTTTTGGAAGTTTGTAAAGTCACTTTACCTGTATTTAGTTGATTGAACTTGAATGTAAAATTATAAATTTAGGCAAATATTAAATGGATTTATCAGCTTTTTACTTTTAGGAATAAATACAGCAAAATGCTGACAAATCGTATTTAATGACGGAAAAAAAATATGTATCAAAAAAGGGGTTAAGGGATAAAATTAGTATCTAATTCCAAATTAGAAATGATTATAGTATTAAGCGTTAATTAAAGTATTGTTTATAACAATAAACATAACTTTATGAACTAATATAGATTCTAGTATTGATATTCTTATGATTTAGACATGAAATAACATAAAAAAAAAAGAATGTTTTTCTCCTGAATTAAAAAAATGCTTCTCATTTCAAAAAAAAAAAAAAAAAAAAAAAAAAAAAAAAAAAAAAAAAAATCAGTAATACTCCATTTGTTGAAGGTCAAAAAATTTAAAAGATGTTTTTTTTAAATGTGTATATATATATTTTTAATAAATAAATTTATTTTACAAATCTTTTCATACGATACTACTTTTTCTTTTTCAGCAAAAATGTTTACACATGCTGAGCGTAAAAAATGAAAAAATAGTTAGCTAAATTTTATAAATCTAAACATCTTTTTTTTGTGTGTGTGTGACACATGTAAAAACAACGGTGTATTTAAAAACATTGTATTATTGTAAAAACAACGGTACGACAATAACTTTCAATAAAATGATATTTAAAGGAATTTAGAAATATACTAGATTGCCATATAATTGATATATGTTATTGGGGTTTATCATTGTTCGGTATTAAAATGAAGTGTGCAGCATTTGTATTACGTTTACAGGGGCACTCAAAAGAATTCAGTTACGTTATGGTCTATGATGATAAATCTTTGGCAGTGTACTTTAATGATGTTACACTATTTCAAACATATTTAAATTGATATCACTGAGGTGCACTATAAAATATGGTGCGCATAGCATTTATCGTTCATTTACAGGGATACACAAAATGATTCCGTGAAAATACAGTCTATAAACAATAATTGGTGGAAATGCGTTTTCAATTGTGGTATTTATTTTAAATTAAAATTTTTTTTTGCATATTACTTGGTGTGTATAAACTCTATATATCATATACAAGGCTGCACAATATAATTCGAGTACACTTCCGTTTATTGACAGAAATTGCTTAATCAATACTTGACACATGGTCCTTTTCCCTCGAGTGCCGCAAACATATGTTCACTATGTTAAGAGGGCCACAACGCACTAAATTTATATTACACTGTATTTATATTACACTATATTTATATTACACTATATTTATATTATACTATGTTTATATTTATTTATACAATAACCTTAAAAAAATGAAGTAATTAAAATAGTGAGATAACAAAAGTAGTATAACAAAGCATTATAATAAAATTGATATAATCAGTACACTGATTTTTTTTTCTTTAGATGCGCGGCAGTGTACTACTGCTTATGTTACTGTTTAGTACTGTTAATTTTGCGGTATAATATTAGCAGCTGGGGTGCCAGTATTGTACCGTAAAATCAACATAATTTTTTTTTTCAGTGTATTACATAAGTAAAAAATAACGTATTAAGTAAAAAATAACTTATGACAAAGAAAATGACATTTAGGGTTTTTTAGCATATTTTAAAATTAATTATAATTAACAAGATAGATTTCGTCTGCCCTCACTCAGAAAAAGAAACTGATTAAAACTACAAAACATATTTTTGGAGTACATTTTGCTGTTTTAGCAAAATTGGAGTAAAATTGAAACATTTTACTTCAATTAACAAAACATTTTTGCTGATGATACAAATTTTTTCTTTTGGAATTGCAAAAAAAAAAAATTTTTGTTGATTCAAACAAAATTTTTATTGACCCATATTTAAACAAAAATTTTGTTTAAATATAGGTCAATGGAAATTTTGTTTGAATCAACAAAAAAAAATTTTTTTTGTTAAAAACCACTTTTTTTTTGCAATTCCAAAAAAAAAAAAAAAAAAAAAAAAAAAAAAAAAATTGTATCGTTAGCAAAAATGTTCTATTAATTGAAGTAAAATGGTTCAATTTTACTCCAATTTTGCTAAAACAACCAAAATGTGCTCAACAAAAATGTTTTGTAGTTTTAATCAATTCCTTTTTCTGAGTGCTTAAAAACATATAAAATAACATTGAAGGTCTCAAATACCCTTTATGCGCGTCTAATTTTTATAAATATGGATTCATCCTTCTGTATCCCAGACCGCACATAAGGGTTCGGACCCCGCAAACCGTAGGTTGAGTATGGGTGTGCCAGATGTTGAAAATATCAACATTGGTAAACATATTTTTTCTTAGTCGACAATTAATTATTTATTTTGTTTAGTTATCAAATATTTTATTCGATTAACCGTATACCTTTATGAAAACTTAAGATAAAGAAAAAAATTCCTCTGAAATTTCAAAAAAATGTAATATAGATAAAGATAATCCTTAGATGAGTGCACACAAGATATTATGTTAGCATTCATCAACTTAAACACTCATTTATTTTTCGTATTTTAAAAAAAGTATTAGATAATCATTAATCAAATATAATGGCTTAAAATTTTTTGAGATGTAGATTTTATCTATTTATTCAGGATATAAATAATTTGTAGCCAATGAAAATTTATTCCTATCTATACACAATTTCTTATTAATTTCTTATTAATTTCCATAATTTCTTATTAATTAAACCTAACTGAGTAGATTAAAATATAATTAGGAACTACAATACTTGGACTTGGAACAATAAAAAACATGAATAAAAATATATAAAATTTTGGAACACATAGCGATCCAATTGAATTAAACTAAGCATTATGCAAACTATTAGGTATTAAAGTAAGTTATGATTTTTATTAAAATAAATTTAAAAAATGAATTTTCTTTTTCAATTAAATTTCATTTATATATTTTTTGGTTTTGTAGACACAAAAACATCGAGAATTCAAACTATTTCGAGTCGAAAAGAGATAAATTTTCTTCATTCGGAATAAATACAAAAGTTGACCTATTGTGATTGTCAGAGCCGTAACTAAACATTCCTGGGCCCTGTGCAAGAATTCGCATTTGGGCCCCTTAATTATTTAGGTTTGGAAAAATGAAAAAAAAAATACGTCACAATAAAATTTTTTATTAAGTTTTATTTTAATTGCACTTTTCTGGCTTTCATTTCGGCAAATTCGTTAATAACATCATCATAATTAATATTTTTAACTATATTGCATTCTATTGAAATAATAGACAGATTGGATAAACGTTCTTGTCCGATAGTTGATCGTAAATAATTCTTTATTAATTTCAGCTTGCTAAAACTTCGCTCGCACGAAGCAATATAAATGGGAAGAGTTAAAAATATTCGAAGGGCGACACTGATATTTGGGTAAGATTCAATTAAACCAAAATCATGAAGAGTCTGTAGAATATCAAGCGGAGATGCAGTTTGTATGTTTTGTATAAGAGCCGTTACTTCAAACTTCAAACTTTCAATTTTGCATGTGAAGTCGTACTTTTTTAAATCTTTGCTGTACTTAATAGCGAGGTCTGCAGCCGATTTTTTTAAGTCAACGACACTCATATGTTGTAAAGACGGGCCATACAGAAAGCAAAAATAATCACAGATGGTTCTCATTTTTTCATAACGCAAATCTATCTGAGATAACAGAGTGTCAAGAACACTGTACATTTGTATTTTAAATAACTCTTCAGCTGTTAATTTACTTCCTTCATCTGATGTTTCATCTATTTCCATTTTCTTCACTCTTCTTTTCCTTTTATTAAGAAATTCCTTTTCTATATCCATTTTTTCAGCCAAACTTTGTGCTTCCTGGATATTTTGTTCAAAACCTGTATCTCGAAGCCCTTGTAATGTAATACGTAAACCAGCAATTAGTTTTGTTCCAATATCTATTGACAAATATTTCTGTTGTAATGCTTCGTTTGTTCGATCGATGCATTGTAGAATTTTATTCCATATAGAAAGTGTACAGATAAACCTATAATTCATTTGCAGAATCAAACTTTGTGCATTCGATACAGCTTCCGGATTCGAAAAATCGTTTGTAATCATTTGAAGTCCTTTCATTACTTCAGGTAATTGTAAATACAGCGCTTTTATTGCTCTGGCCTTTGATGACCATCCTGTATCAGAAAAACTTTTAAGTGATATTTTTAAGCACTTCATTAAAGTTTCCCAACGATTTGTTGAGGACGAGAAAAAATTAAACAACCTCTGCACAGTACCAAAAAAAGCAATCATTTCTGGAGTTGTAGATGCACCGTGGGCACCGGCTAAATTTAGATTATGAGCTGCACAAGGTACAAATATTGCTAAATCATTAATTTCCAAAATACGTGCACTTACCCCCTTATACTTGCCAGCCATATTGGCACCGTTGTCAAATCCTTGCCCTCTGCAATCCTGAATGTCTAATTTATCAACATTTAGTTTATTCAAAATTTCAGATGATAAACCTTCTCCCGTTTTTTCATGAGATTGAATAAAGTTTATGAAGCTTTCTTCAATCATTACCTTCCCTTTACAGTCAACATGGACATATCTTATAATCTGACTCATTTGCTCTTTTCTTGAAACATCAGGAGTGCAGTCGAATAAAATTGTGTAGTACTTTGCCTTCTTATTTCTGCAGATGATTTCATTTCTAGTTTTGTCCCCAACTAATTTTATTATTTCAGTTTGAATAGTGGGTGAGAAATAAGACACTGAACCCTTTTTATGTTTTTCAATATGTGCCTTTAAAGTAGTATTATAATGGCTAGCAAATTCAATCAAATTTTAAAAAATGCCACAATTTGGATCTCCAATAATTTCATTTGAACCTCTAAGAGCAAGATTATATTTGGCACAGAATAGAATAGCATCCAATATTATTTTCAATATTTCACGCCATATCATTTTTTCCTTGTTAATGGAATTAATTACATAATCATCAATTGCATTTCCTGATTTTATATTCTTTTCCATTACTTTCCATTTCACATCCGAATTTCGATGTTTCGGAGAATTTTCGTGTCGGTGAATAACCGGATGAAGATGCCTCCAATCATAAAAACCTTTTTGTGGGTCTGAGAGATTATGCGATTTTTGCCCAAAAAGCATGCAAGGAAAGCAAAATACTGCATTTTGATTAACGGAATATAAAATCCATTTTCTTTTAACAGTTTCTCCGTTAATTTGTTTAACATAAAACCAGTCCTTTGTAAATTTTCGACCTGAATCGTCTACTTTTAACGTATTAAAGTTAATGTTTTCGCCTTGATCTGCACCATGTGAGACAAGAGAATGTATTAATTTACCAATAACGGCAGGCCAAGAATGGGGATCGTTGTAATTAAGCAGTATTTCTTCTGGAACAGTACAGAACATATTTTGTTCGGTATTATCAGTTTGTGAAACAGTACTTTGTGCAGGCTCGTCCTCTTTTGAATTATTATGGGGCAAATGTAGTGAAATACCTTGTGAAACAGCAGAATATTCGGTAATATCAGTTTGTGAGACAGTACTTTGTACAGGCTGATCCTCTTTTGAACTATTATGGGGCAATTGTAGTAAAATACCCAGTGAAGCAGCAGAATGTTCGGTATTATCAGTTTGTGAGACAGTACTTTGTGCAGGCTCATCCTCTTTTGAATTATAATGAGGGTATTGTAGTAGAATATCTTGAGAAGCAGCAGATTGCTTTTCTTGCAATGGATCGTTTTTGTTACTCGGAGAATTGTCGTTAATTGAAGGGGTAGATGCCAAATGTAGTGTTTTTTTATCACCTTGTGAAGTAGTGCTAGATTTGACCTCTTCCACACTTCCTCTATTCTTTGAGTTTTCGGTACCAAACTGTTGCGACATTGACTTGCATTCTTCCAATTTTCGTTTCCTTATATTTCTTTTTTGTGCACATGACAAATGCTTAGACATTTTTAAGCTAGAAAACAAAATATTATTGTTAGCATGTTGCCTGTACAAGTATAAAACTGTTATAACGTACATAAACTACTTTTTGTAGAACGAATGCAAGCGTGTGACGAAATATCACTTGCTTGGATGCCTTTTATTTGCCATATTTCGATGTTTTTTTCCAATCAAACATTTCTCAGAAAATATTAAAAATCTAAAAATTTGTTACACATGAAATTAATTATTAAAACGTCGCCATAAAACTCAAATGTAAACGGAATCGTAAAAGGTTTCAAACATTTAAACAATAAATCCTCTCGTTTAAAGCGATGAAAAAAAAATAGAAGCAAATATTTTTTTTCTACCGCTAGTAGACAATTCTAAAGTCGCGTATAATAAATAATAAATAATATATTTCTGTCTAAATAAGATAGGAATAGCTTCTAATTTTAAACGGAAGTAGATTCAAATGTAAATCGGATCTGCGATAATTGAAATATGAAATCTGTTTAAGAAAATATAAATGATTAAAACTTCAAATTTAAGGAAATAGCGATATTCACTTTAAATAAATCATTGTTTCAGTTATTCTATATTAAAATAAGTCAGGTGATTTTGCATAAAATATGTTAAGAAGGTGTAATTTTATTCAAAATGAAACAATTATAATATCCAACTACACCAACAAGATCCAAAGATAACCACATATATTTGAAAGCTTGATATAAAAAATATTTACATTTTAATTTCATTTTTTATGTTCTGTCAAAATTACTAGGAATATAAAACATTCTATTTAAAAAAATATATAAAGGTTCTTCATTCCAAACAAATACACAAGTTTAAAATTCTAATGTGGAATTATTTTCACGATAAGTATTTTCAAGAAACTTTTGAGAAAGTTCAGATCAGTAACACTTAAACCTAAAAGAAAATATTATATTATATGATTTGAAAAAGTCTTTTGAGGTACTTTTTAAACTCTGCTGGTATTTCACTAAGAGTATTCAAGAAATTCTCCTTAATGCTTATTGCTAGGATAAAACGTAATGTTGTACAATTCCAAAAAAAAAAAAAAAAAAAAAAAAAATCTTTCGCTTGAAGATAAGACATTATCTAACAGAAAACTAAAAGACATAGTATTAAACACAAACGTTTCTATTATTTTTATTTATTGATTTTTTCTTTCATTTTTAAATGAGATGAAAATTATGTAAACCATGCAACCTTAGCGCTAAAGATTAAATTTCATAATTTAAAAACTAATCTAAATAACTTATAATCATATTATTTAACAAAATTTCATAGTGTTCAGTTTCACTTGACGTGAGTTTTATTTCAGATTATTTCGAATCTCAGGCAAAAAATATTAAATAACTAAATATCATTTAATTATAACAGTAATTAATATTTAATAATACAAATTAGTATTTTTTACATTAATGTTTTAATTAAAACCCTTTGTTTTGTTGTATAAACTTGCCTAAATCACTTGATGAATCCAAAGTGATGATCATTACGTAAATCATAAACTGTAGTTAGAATAATGTTGGGTCATTAGTATAGGCATTAAAAACATAGAATTCGGAGAAATGGATTTTTCATGGGGAAAAGCAGGTGCTAGAGAGTTGAAAAATCCTTTGAAACCTAAGGCATAGTATTTTTCAAAAGGAAATGTATGAATATTGTATATATATTTTCCCGATAAAGAATACGTAAAAATCATAACGAATCCGTAGGTCCTTAAGTCTGTGGTGCATTGAAGCTCAACAAAAGCCTTTGAAAATGGAATATAGAGATTTAACTACCGATGGCATTTTTATGAGGCTAGTTTCGGAAAAGATTTCAAGTGAGCTGGGAAGTTAAATAATACAGAAATCGCAAAACTTTGGAAATTTTATACCCTTTGAGTTCATGGAAGCAAGGAAAGCCATGGAGACAAAAGGTTTTATATCGAAGAAAAGGCACAGGGCATACAGCATACGATTTCGCCTACTTGAAAAGACGGGGACATTACGTCGCCCCAGTAAGAAATGAAGCGGTCAGATTCTTTGATCTCACAGAAGAGCGTAAGGGAATCCAGAAATAGCTCCGAAGTGGTTTTTACCTCGTTTAAGTAAACTAATAAATATAATATTATATCTTAGGAAGGGGTGAGAGAAACCAATGAAGGTGCGATTTTATTATTCTTAAAATAGCCAGTGGATATCTAGAACATCACGAGGCGTAAACGATACTACTCAAGATTTGGGACAATTGGAGGGAAGACAGGAAGGACGAATATATATGTATATATTATGTAATGTGCATGTGTAATATTATGTAATGTAGGTAATGTTATGTAATCTAATAATTATGTCTATACAACATCACCAATCCTCCTTATTCTATCGTCTACTTAACCTATGAATTTTTTAATTATACATATATATATAAACCTTAATTTATTTTTTTCGTTTTAAAAATTAATTATAAAGTATAAATGAATACAAATAATTGTTTGATTTTATTGTGAATTGAGTTTTATATTTATTAAAATTTTTTTAACTTTTGTCTGTGGTAAAATATTTTCGATGTTTATTTCTTCTGTTTTTTCTGTGTTGTGTGGTTTCTTTATTTTTAGTCTTAAACGTATACTATTGTTTTCTTATGGTTATATGCTTAGAATTGTGAATCGGAACATGTTTTCTCTTGGGTATTTCCATTGGAAGCTACCTATTTATTTGTGTGACCGTGTTCTCTCACTTTCTTTGGTTTGTTCTATAAATATTATTGTTTTTATTATTATTCCTTATTTTTCTATTTTGTTTCTTAAATTGTTATCGTGGCTTCTGATTAGTTTTATGCATGTTGAGGGGAAATATTGAGGTCATAAAGACATTTTAAATACCCTGTAATGTCCTAAGTCGTCACCAGGCAATACATAAAGTCCATTTTTTATCTTCCACTTTATAGTCAAATATTTTTATTTATTGGGAAATAATATTCTGAATCATTTGATAAATTTCGAAAGTACGCTTTTAGTATTATATTCATGATTTACTGGCGTTTTATCTTATACATGTCGTAGGCTAATTGGGAAATCCGGCTCTTTGCAAACAGCCTAGGCTCTTTGCAAAAAGCCGGTCTAATTGGAGAATCATTTCCTTTTTCCCAATCAGCCTGATGTTTTTCAGGCTTATTGCAAAGAGTATAGAAAATGACCAGTTCTTTGTCAAAATATGGTGTTGTACCCAACTCGAACCTGAAAATTCCATTCGAAGTCGACCCGAACCCGACAGAAAAATTCCATCAGACCGTAACCCAATCCTAAAAGGACAAAATAAATTCCTTCGAGTCGCAACCCGACCCGAACCAGAAAACTCAAGTTAACCCGAAATCCGACACGAACCCGACAAAAAAAAACATCGAGCCGTAACTCGATCCGAACCCGACAAAATAAATTTCTTCATGTCGCAAAGCGACCCGAACCTAAAAATTCGATGTTAACCAGTAACCCAACCCGAACAAGACATAAAAACTCCATCTAACCGTAACCAGATCCGAACACGATAAAATAAATTCCTTCGTGTCGTAAACCGACTCGAACCCGAAAATTTATAGTTAACTCGAACCAGGAAAAAAATTCCATCGAACCGTAACCCGATCCGAACCTGAAAAATAAATTTCGTCGTCATGCAACTCGAACCGAAACTGAAAATTTAAGTTAACCCAAAACCGACTCGAAACTGAAAATTTAATGTAACCCGAAACCTAACCCAAACTGAAAATTGAAATTAACCCGAAACCCGAACCCGATAAAAAAAATCTATCGAACCGTAACCCAATCCGAACACGACAAATTAAATTTCGTCGTCACGTAACCCGATCTGAAACTGAAATTTTAAGTCAACCCAAAAACCGATTTGAACCTGAAATTTTAATTTAACCAGAAACCTAACCCAAACTTGACAATTAAAGTTAACTCGAAACACAAAGTCGAAACGCAACCCGACACGAAACTAAAAATTGAAGTGAACCCGAAACCCGATAAAAAAATTCATCGAACCGTAACCTGATCCGAACCCGATAAAATAAATTCCTTCGTGTCGCAAACCGACCCGAACCCGAAAATAATAGTTAACCCGAAACCCAAACCAAACCAAGAAAAAAATTCCATCGAACCGATACCTGATCCGAACCCGAAAACTAAGTTTCGTCATCACGCAACCCGAACCGAAACTGAAAAATTAAGTTAACCCAAAACCGACGCGAATATGAAAATGTAATTTAACCCGAAACCTAACCCAAACTGAAAATTGAAGTTAACCCGAAAGCCGAACCCGTCAAAAAATCCATCGAACGATAACCCGATCCGAACCCGACAAAATAAAATCCTTCGTGTCACAACCCGATCCAAACCAGAAACGAAGGAATTTATTTTGTCGGGTTCGGATCGGGTTACGGTTCGATGGATTTTTTTATCGGGTTCGGGTCAGGTTTTGGGTAAACTTGAATTTTCTGGCTTGGATCGGGTTGTGACACGAAGGAATTTATTTTGTTGAGTACGGATCGGGTTACGGTTCGATGAAATTTTTGTCGGGTTCGGGGTTTGGGTTAACTTCAATTTTCAGTTCCGGGTCGGGTTGCGTTTCGACTTTGTGTTTCGAGATAACTTTAATTTTCAGGTTTGGGTTATGTTTCGGGTTAAATTAAATTTTCAGATTCAAATCGGTTTTTGGGTTAACTTAAAATTTCAGTTTCGGATCGGGTTGCGTAACTACGAAACTTAATTTGTCGGGTTCGGGTCGGGTTTCGGGTTAACTTGAATTTTCTGGTTTGGATCGGGTTGTGATACAAAGGAATTTATTTTGTCGGGGTTGGATCTGGTTACGGTTCGATGAACTTTTTTTGTCAGGTTCGGGTCGGGTTTCAGGTTAACTTCAACTTTCTGGTTCAGATTGGGTTGCGTGACGACGAAATTATTTTGTCGTGTTTGGATTGGTTTACGTATCAATGGAATTTTATTTCTCTGATTCGGGTCGGCTTTCGCGTTAACTTCAATTTTCAGATTCGGGTCGGGTTGCGAGACGAAGAAATTTATTTTGTCCGGTTCAGATCGAGTTACGGTTTGATGGAATTTTTTCCCCGGTTCAGGTTGGGTTTCGGATTAACTATTATTTTCAGGTTCGGATCTGGTTACGGTTCGATGGAATTTTTATGTCTTGTTCGGGTTGGTTTACTGGTTAACATTGAATTTTTAGGTTTGGGTCGCGTTGCGACAAGACGGAAGGAATTTTTTTTGTCAGGTTCGGATCGGGTTATGGTTCGATTTTTTTTGTCGGGTTCGTGTCGGATTTCGGGTTAACTTGAATTTTCTGGTTCGGGTCGGGTTGCGGCTCGAAGGAATTTATTTTGTCCTTTTAGAATCGGGTTACGGTCAGATGGAATTTTTCTGTCGGGTTCGGGTCTACTTCGAATGGAATTTTCAGGTTCGAGTTGGGTACAACACCATATTTTGACAAAGAACTGGTCATTTTCTAAATAGGCATGGTCATTTTTAAATTCCTACTATTAGCTCACACTCTCTCTCTATATATATCTTGTAGGAATTTTCAATCCTTAATAAAATATTTTCTATTCATCCATTCAAGTTCAAATAATTTTTTTTAAACTTGTACTGGATGACAATTGATGTTAATACAGTTTTTTCAAATATTAATTCATTAATTAAATTTAATTAATTAATTTTAATTTTAATATGGGAGAAAAAAAATTCTCCCATTGTTTGCATAAATGAAATGAAAGATTTATCTCAAATTAGTGATTCCAACAAAAATTAAAATACCGATGATTATAAAATAATGTTCAATAAAGATAACGTGGGACATTAATGCTGCACGGGTTTATTTTATATATTTATGATTAAAAATAAGGAATTGACTTTATTTTTTTTTTATTACTTGTTCAATTAGCCTAACGCTATCTAGGCTCTTTGCAATGAATCTAAAAAATGTCAGGCTGATTGAAAAATAAATGACCATATTCCAATAAGCCTAACGTTGTCTAGGCTCATTGCAATAAGCCTGAAAAACATCAGGCTGATTGGGAAAAGGGAAATGATTCTCCAATTAGACCGGCTCTTTGCAAAGAGCCTAGGCTGTTTGCAAAGAGACGGATTTCCCAATTAGCCTACGACATATATACAACAAAATAACAATACCTCTGCTACAAAAAAAAAAAAAATAAAGACGAAATAAAATTATGTGTAGTATCTTATTAAATATGACACAATGTTTTTATTTTTACAAAAAAGTGAAAAAAATCAACAATGCCGCAAGCACATTTTCTCGTTTACATAAAACAAAAATGCACAGGTAATTATATCATTATAAAGAATGAACGAAAAATTCAATATTGACTTCCTTTTATTTCTGCATCATTGACCATTTCTCCAGACAAGTTATTTTATTTTATTTTATTTTTATTTTTTTTAACTTATAGATATCTTTGCTTTAGAGTACTTTGAACTCTGTTATAAGTCAGGGTCATAAACAGGACTGTTCAAGTTATTTCGTTTGGCGTTCATTGTCTGGAAATTTGATCTTTATTTGAATAAAATTAAAATCATTCACTCAATCATAAATAAATGTAATTGTCATATTCAGATGTGGATATTTTGTAACGGTGCATGCGAAAAAGAAAAAAAAAATGGCCATCTATTTTGTAATCTATTCGATAAGAGGAAATGGGAAGGTACAAAATTTATCAAGCATGATAGAAGCTTTGTCAACTTTTTGGTTTTAATTCTTTATAAACTTAAAACTAAATGCAATGTTTTTAACCCTTTCAGGCGCAGAGTAATTCTATTAGCAAACTGATGAAATGATTGATTCACACCAGAATTTAAAAACGAATTTCTTAGAAAATAGATACTTTCTTTTCTTCACGTTCATTCAAGTTCATTATAGAAGCAAACTTTTAGTAAAATATTCTGGGTGCCGTTTGGCAGTTTGTAATTAAAATTAAGTGGTCACATTTGTGACCATCGTCCGTGAAGGGATTAAAAGAGAGATAGTGAGGGAGAAAACAAGTATTGTTATCTGATTCCAAACAGCTCATTCATTACATTTTAAACTGAATGTCTTTAAATTCAAATTAGAAATTAGATGATTCAAATTAGATGATTACAAGCTATCTGTATTTATGAATTATGTTTATAATTTTTTTAATTATTTAACCTGATTTTCTCCTGGCATCGTTATTGTTATTATATTATTTTTTGACAAAAAGCATAAAACACGCTTGACTAAAATCGGTGAACCACTCTCACGTGGCCAATTTATCGAAATTTTCAAATTTTAGCATAGTGATGTTATTGGGAGAAAATACATTTAATAAATTGAGGAAAAATAGCTTGTATAATCTGAAACAAATGCATAAAATATATTTTTAAAATAATGGGAAATGAATGAGATTTTATATTACAAGGCACTGGTCGGTTTGCTTTACACAAAACGAAATTGAATATCTGCCATGTTTCTTATATTTTGAGCACCACCATTTAGAATTGAAATGCACACTTTATAACAATAATAACGAATTCTGTGAATAATAAGACAAAGGTGACTATTCGGAAATAGTGGTACTAAAAATACGACAGATTTTGCAGGTATGCTAAAGACTATGAATGGAAAAATAATCCAAATTCAAATAAAACATTTAAAAATCGAAAAAAATCTTTCATGCCATCCGTTTTCAACACTAAATTCTAGACTAAATTTCAGACTAAATGTACCTAAGAAATAAGCACACTAAATGCAGATATAGGTGTGCGTTTAACACTAAACGGACGGGTCACGTAAACTTACGCTTTTCCATTCTGACTTCCTAGGACGGACTGCGTAGAATTACGTTGTCAGATTACGTTACATTGTCAGATATATGTAATTATGCCCACGGGCAGTACTTTTGTATTTCGCGTGTTACATTATTTCTCAAAAACATACTCAAAATTCGTATTTTTACAATTAGAGTAATATTCATATAAATACTTCGATTACAAACAATACCTTTATTATATACATGTACATTCATTTATAATATAAACACGAACGGAGAAACTCTTTGGTTAAATAACGTAAACATGCAAGTATAATACCCATCTCTTTTAAAAGATGAAAACTACCCGTTTACAATGTTTTAAAAAAATGCAGGGAACCGAGAAAGACAGAGGAAAAACAACCCGTCTGTTAAGTGTTAAGAATGATAGTATTAATTCCATAAATTAACGTTAAATGGTCAATGCGCAATCTTTTGTTTAGGATATGCATGATTAGGCAACGGAATGCAGGACGTGCTAGCTTGTTGTCATGGCGTTCAATGTAACGCGTGACAAAATGTTCAGTTAAAAATTTTCCAAAGATGTCAATGCATATTTACGGTCATAAATTATCCGTTTTAATATTTACTCAAACAGACAGGTAACGCATCAAAGTAAAAACAATTATCAAAGATGGATGAATGCATTGAACATACACTGTAAAAAAAATCCGTAAGCATACACAAGTTTTTCTGTAAAAATTTTACGGAATAGTTTCATTTTTCTAAGAAAACAGTACAATTCCCGTAATTGACATTTTGAGACTATAAATCCGTATAAATGAAGTAAGTTTTCAGTAAATTTTACGGAATATTTCTGTATTGCTTTCAAAACAGTAAAAGTTCCTTAAATGATGTTTAGAAATAGTCGCTGTGTTAGGAAAAAAAAAGTATACAGTGTAATTATTTTCAATGAAACGCCAATATTGCATAAATATTGACTTTATACTGGAAATATTTCGAACGGAACGCAAATAATGTCAAATACACAAATATTGTATTTTCATTATTAATATTTTTAAGGAAATGAGAAAATTACACAAATATTGGCTTTAAACTGGACATATTTCAAAAGCAAACGCCAATATTGGCTAAATGTGTCGCTATGCATCAATTGTGACAAAGGATTAATAGTATATAATTGACTGATAATAATAACACCTTCTCATTAAATATAAAAGAGCGTTACTGTTTATCAGACAACATTTTGTTAAAAAATCAATGTTTATGGTATAAAAAATCAATTCTTCAAACAAAATACAGTGTGTTTCAATAAAAAGAACTATACGATTTTTAAAAAGTCATAACTATTCAGCTTTTAATAAGTTTTAATCGAATGATGTAGCGGTAAAAAGAGGGAAATCTCCAGTTTTACGCAGTTGCCAACAGGTAGCGATAACGCTCTTCCTTCGCTCGACACTTCAGTGTTTGTCTGGCCTCCAAGATCGCCGGACCTTTCAGTGTGCGATTTCTTCTTGTGGGGGATTTAAAAGACTACTTTTATGTCCCTCTCCTTCCAGCTGCATTAGCCGAACTGGGGATACGCATAACAGCAGCAGTTGACGCAGACATGCTCGCAAAAGTTTGAGACGAACTTGACTACAGACATATGCTGTGCATCCGAAGGTGGATATATTCAGCATCTTTAATTTGGTTTGTAAAATAAACTTTATGATTCTCCACGTAATATAAAATTAATCTCAAATGTCTATTAAAAAATATTTAAAAAATAAATGAATAACGTAAAATAGCAGAAATAAAAATATATAAAATGGCAAACAGCTGTTTCGGATCCCCTAAAGTTCCATCATCAGTGCCAAATTTAAAAGATTAAAAAGGATTCAAAAGCTCAAGCCATGTAAATAGGCTTGCTCTCCCGCACGCACCCAAAATTGAATGGCGGTGAATTTTTCAAAAACAACAGCGTAGTCAAACGGTTCCACCTATTTCAAATGTGTATGTTCAGTATTTTTCATAATATACGTATTTTAAATCGGGTGATTCTTTTTTAAACACCCTGTATTATGTAATCCCGCTCACAATAATAAGGATCGTTATACAACTTTATTGATGCGTAATAATTTTAATACCATAGTTAAGTACACAATGATTTCTTTTATGCTAGTAAGAAAAACAACCATCTTAAATATACTGTACCATCAGTTTTATGTGTTTACTAATTAGTAAAATAAAATGTTTATGAGCACTAAATAGTATAGTTCCTCACACAAGTTCATAAACTAACATTTTATTTCTTTTTTACAACTCAATATTATAATAGCATAGAGATCGGTGATAACATTCGTGCAATAATCAAAATATCTAACCACATAAGCGATTTCATCGATTTCTTTTCGCAAAAATCATAAATTATGAGTAAAAAACTCACATGGAAAAACTGTAACGAGAAAATTTTCAATAGTATTGGCCCTCTAGGGAAAAATGTAGAAAATTCTATTTCATTTGCATACATTTAAATGCTAAAATAGAATTTCTTAAAGGGCTGAGAATTTTTTTAAGCGAACAATTTCGATCGTAAGTGTGGGAGAAGCGAAAGGTTATCTAAATTGATATTTAATAGAATTTTCTATATCTCGGATTTCGATCGTTTTCCATTAATTTTATTATTTGTTGTAAATGTATATTAAAATTATTTGGTTGTATTGTTTGGTATAAATGGTCGCATTGTATTGTATTTACAATATCCCGAATTGCTGTAATCAGCTATCATCCTAAAAATAACACCTTCTTATATTATGTATCCTAATTTAAGCCCGTTTTAAGAAATAATTTCAAATACATGGCAATACAATTTTATTCCACTTCTACACTTTTATCGCAAAATATTTCAGTATGTGTTTTTAAAAATATTTATTTCTAATTTCTTAAAAAAAAATAAAACACCCACAATCACAGAGTTATAAAAGTGCTTATAAAATTACAACTCATATACAGGGTTAGCATAAATGAACCTGTCATTCATTTTGAAATATTTCGATATGTGTTTTGAAAAACATATTTCGAAATATTTCGATATGTGTTTTGAAAAACATTTATTTCTAATTTTTTTAAGAACAAATAAAACACCCACTATCACAGAATTATAAAAGTGCTTATGAAATTACAAGAGATATACAGGGTTAGCAAAAATGAACCTGTCATTCATATCGAAATATTTCACTATGTGTTTTGAAAAATATTTATTTCTAATTTCTTAAAAAAAAAAAACACCCACAATTACAGAATTATAAAAGTGCCTATAAAATTACAACACATATACAGTGTTAGCATAAATGAACCTGTCATTCATTTCGAAATATTTCAATATTTTTATTTCAGATTTCTTAAAAAAAAAAAAAAAAAAAAAAAAGTAAAACACCCACAGTCACAGAATTATAAAAGTGCTTATAAAATTATAACAGATATACAGGGCTAGCATAAATGAACCTGCCGTTCATTTCAAAATTCATTATGTGTTTTGAAAAATATTTATTTCTAATTTCTTAAAAAAAAACCAAAAAAAAAACACCCACAATCACAGAATTATAAAATGACAACAGACAATGGACCTGCCATTCATTTATGTCAACCGTGTACTTCAATGATGCAAACTTTACTTATTTCAATTTTATCTTTGAATTTATGCATTACGAAATATTGCTAGCTGCGTAAAAATGTGTCAAAGTAATATAAATTGAAGTATATAGTAGAAGACATCTGACTTGAAATGTCTACGCCAGCCATACCAACTGGCGCAGTTAGACATGTCTGACCGACACAAATTACTCAGACAACATTTTGGCAGTAACATCTTATTTATGAAATCAGACAAATCGAAAGAATAAACAGCAGGTAAAGGAACTGCAGTAAATGATTGATACGTAATTACACTTTAATACTTTATCTCATTTACTGATTGTTAAAGGAATGATGCGAGTTAAACATTTTTAAGCTGAGTGAAAATGTATCCAGTTTAAAACGAAATTTAAGATAGAGATCCTGGATCAGACTCCTGGCATGGACCATTTTTCACGCTGTTGGAAAAATTTCAGCTCGTCTTATTTACCAATCAGTTTGAGTTAAAATAATTAAGTGTTATGCAATATAGGAAATAAATTAAGCTTTAATTCTAGCGGGAAGTTGGTCGCCCTTTTCATTGTAAACGGTCTTTCAAAATAATGTATATAATTACTTATTACTAAGACACTTATTTTTTTTTGTCTCCATTCAAAATTTCTTTAAAAGTTTATTTCGCTTCCAAAATACTGAAATATAATTAAAAACAATTCTGCAGAATTAATCGAAGGCTGCAGTACACGGAAAATCCTATAAAAGACTCATCAAATATAATTTCTAAAATGCTGAGTAATATAGTGTCTCCAATGATGCATTTTAAATATCACGGCTTTAAACGACGCTTCGTTTGAAATTGCCGAAAAATTTCGCAAAATTAGCCTCATAATAAAACTCGAGTGCAAAGCACTTTCCGTGAAATATGCCGTCAACCACGGAACAATTAGATCTGAATTATGATTTTCGAGGTGCCGCGCCAAACACAGCTAAGTATTCATCATCTTTGAGAAGAGAAATTACGAACCACCCTCTTAAGAATACAAGAAAATTAGGTCGAATAAATGCATAAATTCCTCTTAGTAAAGGCCCTATTTATTCATCTTAGGGATTCGCAAACGTTTAATTGCGTTTGCGATTTAAATCAAATGGAAACAGCAACTGTATTTACAGAATGCGCTTCATAGCTTTCTGAAATTTGGATAATTCTTCTTGTAATTTCGTCAGATGAGCTTTAAGTTTTAGAAGGGATGTTAATAACTACACAGAATTCGCTCTATTTTTAAATTTGGGAATTAAACATTTAATACAATTTTATCATAACAAAACATGTAGATTAATTTAAACAAGAGTATCTTATTGTTAAAAAATAAACAGACATTGTATAAAATATGAAATGTACTTAAGGAATTAATTTGTAGCATGATGAAAGCTGAAATTTTTTAATTTTTAATTTTGTCAAACGAAGTTTAAATTTTTGAAGTAATATTAATAACGATACTCGCTCTGTTTTTCAATTTTGGGAATTAAACATTTAATGCTATTTTATCATAACAAAACATGTAGATTAATTTAAACAAGAGTATCTTATTTTAAAACAATCAACAGACATTGTATAAATATGAAGTGTACTTAAGGAGTTAATTTGTAGCATGATGAAAGCTGAAAAATTCTTATTTTTAATTTTGTCAAACCAGGTTTAATTTTTTAAAGTAATACTAATAACAATACTCGCTCTGTTTTTCAATTTTGGCAATTAAACATTTAATGCTATTTTATCATAACAAAACATGTAGATTAATTTAAATAAGAGTATCTTATTGTTAAACAATAAGCAGACATTGTATAAAATATGAAATGTACTTAAGGAATTAATTTGTAGCATGATGGAAGCTGAAAAATTCTTATTTTTAATTTTGTCAAACGAGGTTTAATTGTTTGAAGGAATATTAATAACAATACTCGCCCTGTTTTTCAATTTGGGGATTTAAACATTTTACACCGTCTTATCGTAACAAACATGTAGATTAATTTAAGTAAAAGCTGTCTTTTGGATAAACACACATGATATATATAAATTATAAAAAATACGCAAGAAATACATTTTTAGCATTATACAGGTTAAATAAGGTCAATTGGAAGAACCTGTATATTTATCTTAGGGGTAACAAAATGTTTAATTGCTTTTACTATTGAAATCAAATGATACCTCAAGTGTGGTGTCGCGTCAATTCGTCGCGCACAATTCATCACAGAACAATTCATCGCGCACAATTCATCGCAGCGTCAATTCGTCGCGGCGACAACTCATCGCAACGCCAATTCGTCGCGGCGACAACTCGTCGCAGCGTTAACTCGTCGCAGCGTCAATTCGTCGTGGTGTCAATTCGCCGCGACGTCAATTTGTCACAACGAAAATGTTTTTGAAGGCTATGATGATAAAATTAAAGATGATGTAGTAAAATTATTTAATGATAATTTGTTTTTTAGATATTTAGAATTATAACTAACAATTTACACCATTAAATAATTTTACTAAATTATCTTTACTTTTATCATCATAGTCTTCAAATATATTTTCGTTGCGACGAATTAACGCCGCGACGAATTGACGCTGCGACGAACTGACGCTGCGACGAATTGACGCTGCGATGAATTGTGCGCGAGCGATGAATTGTTCCGCGATGAATTGTGCGCCACGAATTGACGCAGAACCATCAAGCGTACTTAAATAGGGTGTTTGCAGCATTATACTCAGTTCAGTAACTCTTATTGTAACTTTATCAGACTAGTTCTAATTTTGAGAAGATATGTTAATTATTGAACAAGGCTCCCTCAATTTTTAACATTTGTCAGTTAAACAAAATCAATAGAAAACATACAGAAAAATTCATGCAAGAATTTCTTATGATTGTACAGACATCATTCATAATTTGGAAAATTGACATATAGTATGATTAAGGAAATATAACCGCATGGAAATGTATCTTCCATTTATCAAATGTGTCCATTATTCAGTTTTAGTATATTTAGTGATCATTTAAGTACAAAAATTAATTTCCATTCACATTTTAATGAGTATTTAATATTATACACGTTATTGTGTAGTTTTTTTATGTATGTGATATTAGAAACGCCACTTTAATATATATTGCGTGAAAATCATAAATTAGCTCAAAATATGATCATGTAGTTTTAATTGACATAGGATGAGTGTAAAATGCAAGAACTGCTTAATCATTTGCATGATTGTTGTGGTTTACCCTACCAGATTCCTAAGGGTAATCAATGAGGTATAAAAATTAATTTTCAAGCACATTCTAATGAATATTTAACATTATACATATTATCGGGCCACGTTTATGTATGTAATAATAAAAACTCCATTTTAATCTAATATGTATTGCGTGTAGATCCATAATAGCTCATAAAGTATATTTAAGTAGTTTTAAATGACATAGGATGAGTGTAAAGTGCAACAAATGCTTAATCATTTGCATGGTTGTTGTGGTTTACCTTACAGATTTTCTATGTCTTCCATTTTGTCACGCTCAAATACTTTGTGAACACGCATAAATAAGAATATGATAAGTAAAGAAAACTAGAAGCAAGCATAAGTCGTAGGTTTACAATCCAATGTAGATTTCTTACACGCTTTTTTAAATCAGTCTAAAAAAAATTCAGATTACGATAATTACAATCCAAGAAAAGATCGTCAGTTGAATTACAGAAAATAAGGGTGTAGCAATTTTTGTGCCTTGAGATATTTTCGGATATGATTTGCAAAAAAGCAAAATGATGAAGATAATGTTACAAAATGCTTAACGTAGCAAATACATCTAACGTCACCTTCAAAACAAACACCATTTAATAAATTTCCGTAATTTACATACAGTTCTGGGGATAAATTAAAAAAAAAAATCTTCTGATTTTTTTTTTTTAATTTGCAGCTCTTATAAAACATATATATATAAATATTTTTTTTTTACTTCGTATCATAAATGAAGATTACACTTTCCTAGTTCCCATAAATTGCAGTGAAGTGTTAGTGTTTACCATTTTTATTTTTTTTTATGCGCATAGACTTATAAATAATTTAAAAAAAAATAAAAGTTTAAAAAAGATAAATGTTTCTTATTCTACGATAATATAATATAACCACGTACGAAAATATACAATAACCACTTTCGCGTTACCCATTATTCCGTAAGGTGTTATTTAACTTTAGAAACCTCAAAAACCAATATTTTTTCAGAGATTTACAAACGCTTTATAAAAACAAAATTTCTTTTGCCACTAATTTTCGGAGACGTTTCCGAGTTGTTTTTATAGTGTTTAAATCAGTTTTCTAAAACCGGAATATGGGTTTTCAAGATACTACCAATACTCAATTAAATATTTTCCGCTGCATAACAGAATTTATGCATGAAAAAATAACATTAATTTTAATGTTAATTTATCATGTTTGTCTGTAAAATATCTATATTGAATATGGAAATGTTTACTTAAGATTTGACAAGCATCTGAAAAACCTAAATTCCAGGTTGCGAAAACTGATTAATAAAGTAAAAAACTACTCGGAAACGTTTCCGAAAATCGTTCACAGTAAATGAAACTTTTTTTTATAAAATTATCTTAAATCTCGAAAATATATTAGTTTCTGAGGTTTCTAAAGGAAAATAATGCTTTTCGGAATAGTAAGTAACTCGGAAGTAAAGGTGAAAATAAGCATTCGCCAGTCGCCACTCGGCGATTAAAAATAGGGAAAGAACCGGCCAAATACAGAAATTTACTATTTCCTTTTTCCCTAAAATTCGCGATTTTTCCGTAACCGTTTGACGAAATTCATGATTTTTACGCGCCCGATCGACAAATTCATGATTTTACGCGCCCGATCGACAAATTCAGGCTTTTTACGCGCCCGTTCGACGAAATTCAAGATTTTTACGAAGGTTATCGTATACTTTCGTTTGCAGTTACATTATATTTTCCTAGATTAAGATTTTTTTTTTTTTTTTTTTTTTACAGTGGGAAAAAAAGAAAACAGCATGTTTCCTTACATCGAAAGCATGTCACAAAATGTTTATCGTAAAAAAAAGAAAAAAATCTAAAGTGACTTTGAAAGCAAACGCGGTTCTATAAAATGCTACAATAAGCATATTTGTTTCGGGGATTAAAAATAGACAAATTTTTTTTAACGCAGTCGTTGTAGATTGTATCTTTATTATTATTTTTTTTCGGATAACAAATATGGTTTCTTAGCTCTCATGAATCTCATATTTCTCCCTAAAAACCGCTTAATCAAATAAATAATTAAAAAAGAAAACAGAAAAAAACTAAGCACGTTTCCTCAGATTGAAATCATGTCACAAAATCTTTATCCTAACAAGCACAACTAAAATAATTTTCAAAAGAAACGTCAATTGAAAAAAAAAAAGTACTACTATAAACACAGTTTTTTGAGACCAAATACATTTTATAAGATTGTTTGTCATGCAGTCCTTATAAAATGGATCTTTATTTTTATTCCGTTATATCACAAATGAGGCTTAAATTTTCTTAGCTCCCATGAATCTTATCTTATGTCTTATATTTCTCCTTTTTTTTTCCCTTTTTTTTATGAAAAATGCTCAGTCAAGCGAATATTCCCAAGTAATTTAATAGGAGATCCTTTTTTCTTTCGCCCCGACTTTTTGCAATTTAATAGCTATAGCGTGTAAGCAGTATTTGTCAAACAGGTTTTCCTGGAGTTTCGCAATCGATCGCTGATACCGACTTCCGAGAAATGCGTAAAATAGTGTAAAATAAATATTATCGATCTGCGTTGTTGTATTTAATCAGTCATTTACTTTACGTTATAGAATGATTGTATTATTATTATTATCATCTGCACATTTAAAACACGGGGCTATTTTTTCAGTCACCTGCCTTAAGCTTTCCGCTGAACCAATTTTACTAATTACTTTTTAAATGAAAGCTGTTCATTTGTAGATGTTTAAAACAGGTGGATTGAACGTTGTGCCGTTATATTAATATAAATTATCAACGTAAAAATAGCACAAATAAAATATATATAAAATAGAAAGCAGCTGTTTCGGAGCCTCTAAAGCTCCATCATCAGTGTCAAAGTTAAAAAATATCAAAAACTGATTTAAAAGTTTAGGCTATGTAAGTATGCTTGCGTCTCCACTCGCGACCAAGATGGAATGGCGGTGAGTGTTTAAAGACAACAATGGGGAATTTATAAGATATCTTCCGAGTGTGATAGAATGTACATAGGTCAAACTAAGCGACCTCTTCAGGTCCGCTTGGGGGAACATAAAAACTATGTTAAAAATTGTGACATTAAACGCTCTGCGATTGCTAAGCAGTGCTGGTCTAACAATCACAGTTTTAATTTTTCAGAAGGTTCAATAATTCAGAAGTGCTCATCGATTTACGACCTTGATTTTTGGGAAGCTTATCATACATGGAAGGATTCAGGCAACTTAGTTAATGATATGTCCAGTACACCAAACTTTTCAAAAGTCTGGCTACCTTTCGTTTAATTCATTCTCTTCACTTCCCCCCTGTTTACTCCTCCGTTCTTAAACTCGTCCAGACTGGCGGAGTGCTTCTGATTGGTCTTGTACGTCACATGGAACTCCTGACTCCGCTGTTGTTTTTAAACACTCACCACCATTCCATCTATGTGAGCAAAAGAGAGAATTATGCTTAGAATAAAGACTAGATGGCCTATCAACTTTATAGGTAAATAAAAATCGCTGTTTGATTATGTCACACTTAAACATAAATGTCTGAAAACTTTAGGGAAGTTAAAATTAAAATGATTTTGCAGTACTGCCACTGGCGACTATTTATTTTTTAATTATTATTTTGTTTGCCTCTATTTCAAAACATTAAACTTCATAGTATATTTCTACTAATCTTCAATATATTATTTGGTTTACCACCTTTTCAAATCAATAATAGTCTATATTGAAGATTAGTATAAATCGAAGATTATTGTTTTCAAACAGGAGTAGGCAGAATAACACATCAAAATTTTATGATTTGTCGTGTGACAAGAGATATTCAGCTGTAAGTACACAAAATTTCAAGTCTCTAACTTACAGAGTTTCCGAGTACGAACTATGACACGGACGGACAGACAGACAGAGGAGTGAGACGAATAGTGTTTCTGAGAAGAACGAAACCTTAAAAAACATCGCCAGTGGTAACCCTGATTTGGTAATTATGTCAGAAATATTTTCAATTTAGGGTAAGGGAAAAAAAACTTTCTCAAACTCACTTATACGATAGTCGTATGTCCGTAATAATATTTTCAGAAAATAAAAGTGATTTTGCGACAGAAACAGGAAACAAGTCCTACAAATAAGAGGCTTTTGTGTAATATACAAAGTAGTTATGTATTTCTATTTACGAATAATTTCGGAGCGAAAGAGAGAAAAATTTAAACGGAATGATGATATCATTTCAAATATAAATGTCATTGATTTAAAATCTATATCTTGCTCTCGAAATATTTCTAAGAGGCAATTTTCATTTCAGGGGGTTTGCATTTAGCTTATATTGGAAAGAAATATTTCGCCATTCCTTTGTCAATATTTATAAGGTAAATCCAATATTTTTCCCACATTGGTGTTTCTTTACAAATATTCTTAATACTGTGGATTTTTCTGTAATGGTGAATTTTATTGAAAATTTTCCAATGTAAACTGATATTTAACCAACATTGGTATTTCGTTGGACCCGTTTAGACAGAATAACAGAAAAAAATGTCCAGTGGTAACCTAGATTTTGTAATTATATCAGAAATATTTTCAATTTCGGGTAAGGGAAAGAAAACTTTTCGAAATCACTTATAGGATGGTCGTATGTCCGTAATATTATTTTCAGAAAATAAAAGTGATTTTTCGGTGAAACACGTGATACAAGTCCAGACAAGATGCTTTTGTGTAAAATGCAAAGCATAGTTACGTATTTCTAATTCCCATTATGAGAAAAAGAGAGAAAAAAATTTAAACGAAATGTTGATACCACTTCAAATATAAATGGCATTGATTAAAAATCTATATCTCGCTCTCGAAATATTTCTAGGGCAATTTTCTCTTCTTTTCATTTGAACAAATAAATACGCAATTGAAAAATCAATAATGATGCTAGTATGTCCAAAATCTAATAAAAATTACAAAGCAATAACAGATAAAAAATAACAAATTCTAGAGGTAAACACGTAATAAAACACAGAAGGAATGGTTTTGTTCAATGGCAAGGAAATACTTTTATATCAGTTGACAGAGTAAAAAGAAAAAATAACGGAAATATAAATTGTATAATTCAGTTTTCTATAAATGTCGATTTAAGATAAGTTAGGTCAGTTTACAAAAAATAAAAACAGATTACGATTGCTGCTACAATATACATTAGTTATTTACTGCTAAATCTATTATTTCGTGATATCGTATTACTAGAATTTATAAATAGTATGTTGAGCAAAAGAAGCTTGTTAGCTTAGTGGTGAGCGCATCGCCCTACCACGCTACTGGCCTAGAGTTCGACTCGGATTTCGGCAACGTTCACTGAGTTTTCCCTCTCTACGGAGTTGATAAAATGAGTACCCAGCTTGCTTGGGAACTAAACACTGATTGTTCCACGTCCGGTTGACCACCTGACTGAGACATACGCTATATAGCACTTCAGGGTCCATAGTCTAGCAACCAGGGTTGTTCACTGTAGGCCTAGATAATGGGCCTTTTAGTTTATGTTAAGCAAAAAGAGTTTTTTAATCTTTTTTTTTTCAGTGTTAGTTATTATACAGGGTGTAACTGAATCGATGGTCAGAAATGTAAGGGGTGATAATACATGTTAAGACAAGCAAATTTTGTAGAAGAAACAAGGGTCTCAATCAACTTATTAAATAAAAAAAATACAGAATGTCTCCCACCAAGTCAAATCCACATTTTCGTTCATAACTGTAACAATAATAAAAATACTTTCGCGAAATTTTCAACACAATAACTTTGCTTTCTGTGAAATGACTCACATCTTGGGAATTGTTGGAATTTCACTGTGATTTGATCAGTGACATCATATGTATTCGAATCCTGGCCCGGACTTTTTCGCTCAGTTGGGAAGATTACATCTCATATCATATGCATTGTCAGCTATCTTCAGAGTTTTGAAAAGTCTATAGTTTAGTGTTATTTGGGCATGGAAGATTATTATTTCTAGCATTTTTTGTGTTTTGATCACGTTAAAATAAAAAAATCACAACTTATTATCATTATTGTTCCAGTTATGAACGAAAATGTGGATTGGGCTTGGTATGAGACACCCTGTATTATTAATTTAATAAGTAGATTGCGATCCTGGTTTCCTATACAAAATTTGCTAATCTTGACATGTATTATCATCCCTTAGAGTTCTGATCATCAATTCAGTTACACTCTATATAATGATATTTACTGCTAAAAGTTTGGATGGCGTGTGCTTGTTAAATCACAGTCTAAGTCTAATATACACGTGAACAGGGCTTGACAAATGCGGTCGCCAGGTCGCCACTGGCTACCAAGGTTTTTGATCTGGCGACCAAGTTATTTAATCTTTAGGGGAATTTTTGTAAAAAAAAACCCATAAGAAATGAGAACAAATAGTATTTTTGCTCTCCCCTACGCCTATTGGAGTGCAGCAAGAAGTGATCTTTCTCTTCTCTCGTACTTTGAATAAAAGAACAAAATTTAAAAGGCATTTTCCAGCTCATGCACAGAAAACACCATTCTTTTCAGCTATAGCAAGCTAGTATATGTCACGTGATTAGAATGTGGGGGATTTTTCATTAAATCAGTAAGAAATAATGTCAATCCTGTCTCTGTAGCATCTAAAATTGGATACAATGCTAATATATGCTCACTTTTTTTGTAAATTTCAAATCCGATTTTTGTGTTTATATAAGTTGTCAACATATAAGTGATTATAATTTTTATAAGTTTCATTAGAAAACATAGTTATATTATCTTTCCAAATTACTTACTACTCTAAACTATGTAACTAATAATTCTAAACTATGCTTGTTATTATTTTTTTCAATTAATTCATAAAAAACTCTGGTGTCTTTTGAAAATCAATGACGGGAAGAAGGGGTGGGGGAAGTAAATATTTTTACTGGCAACTAGAATTTTTTGCTGACTACCAGATTTGATAAAATTTGTAAAGTCCTGCACGTGAAAGTTTATAAATTATATAATATTGCATCTATAACCCCATGACACTTAATTTCATATTCATGTCAGTAAGATACGAAGGAGAAAAAACTGTCGACATTGTATCATCTCGTGTCCGCCAGATTGGAGTTTTTGTGACCTTATATAGAGTGTCCTCTCTCAACGGTGTCCAATGGGTAGTTCCTAAAACGCTAGTTCCAATTTCAAAAATGTTTTAAATGAGTTAAAGAAGTATTTTAAAAGCGATTTGGGTCAATAAAACATTTCTTAAAATGTTACGAAATTTAATTTTATGTACGGTCCCCCGGTCTTATTAGTGATATTCCGTAAAAATTTCCTAACAAGTAAGACATATTTTTGTCTTACTTGTTAGGAATGAAACTTATTTTAGTTTCATTCTTCTAGGATTAAAACTGCCCGAGTAATAGCTTTTCAAAATAGAAGCATCTTTTTTGCTGCGAAATTGGGTTCATTCTCAAATTTACTAGATATGTCTAGAATAATCGTCAGATACAAAGAAATACCAGTTGAGAGTAAAATTAACATTACAATATGAATTTGAAATCTATTTTCGTTCTGACATATTAAAGCAAACTATACAACTTGCACTAAAAATATAAGTGAAGAAATAACAATTTTTTTAAAAATGAAATGATGCAAAGAAACAGTCTCATTTCTTTTACAAAATAAAACGTATGTATATTACTGAAAATAACAAAATATGAGCAACATATAAACATTTTCCATCGAACATACAACACAAATCTCATTATTAAATTACAAAAACTTTTTTAAGCAGATTGTTATAAGATATGTATTGTTTTATGATAAATTAAAAATTACCAATATAAAAATTTGTAAATTTTTTTCTTTATTACAACCTGTGCCACTTAAAATTAATCATATTTCCGAATCAAGATTTTCGCAAGTCAATGGCTGATTCCAATAAACAGAAAAGCATCATATCGATTTTTGTTCTAAGTTATTTAATACATGAAAGCGACTGATTCTATTAACCAATGTTTCATGCAGCATATTCTGCAATACTGTCTTATGTCGAAGTTTGGCACGTTACATTGTTGATAGATACTGCATGTATAATTTTGGCATGAGCACGTAAACGGGTTTGCCATCCCTGCTTTATACATTTATTTTTGTTATAAGAAACCTTTATAATATTTCATGCTTTATACATTTATTTTTGCTACAAGAAACATTGATAATATTTAATGTTTTATATATTTATTTTTGCTACAAGAAACCTTTATAATGTTTTATGCTTTATACATATATATTTGCTACAAGAAACCTTTATAATATTTAATACTTTATACATTTATTTTTGCTACAAGAAACAATTTATAATATGTGATGCTTTATACATTTATTTTGGCTACAAGAAACCTTTATAATATTTAATTTTTTATACATTTATCTTTGCTATAAGAAACCTTTCTAATATTTGATGCTTTATACATTTATTTTTGATACAAGAAACTTTTATAATATTTGATGCTTTATACATTTAATTTTGCTACAAGAAACTTTTATAATGTTTGATGCTTTATACATTTAATTTTGCTACAAGAATTTTTTATAATGTTTGATGCTTTATATATTTATTTTTCTACTGGAAACCCCTATCCTTTATACTTTCTTTAATTTTATGAATAACTGCTTGCATTATTTTACAAAGAATTTCAAATAAATATATAAAAACTAAACAAAAACTGTGAAATAAAAATAAGTTATCAAATGTCATTCTTTATTTATTATCAATGACGTATTATCTTACAGTTCATTTAGAAAAATATATATAACTTCTTTTCACACTCTGTTAATTTTTATGAATGTTTGGTCTTAAAATATACATAACAATGCTGTTGATAAAAAAAATATTTTTTTTCTACAAGCATAATAATACATTCACATCAAATAAATATACCTTTAAAATGTTTAAATTTTATATAAATGTCGGAATCTTAAATCTTATAGGCGTATCATAATACATTTATGCTTTGTTGTGCCCTTTCATGCTATTTATTGAACCATTTATATCATCAAAACAGGGCGTTTTCACGCTGTTAGAACAAGATGCGGAAATACCGTTTTAAAAGAGTTGAACGACCGTTTGTAAAAAGCCAAAAGAAACAAATGTTTTATTGTCATTAAATATAAAGTAGCGCAGAGTAAGAATAAAAATGATTATGGACAGTTTGTCAAAATTGATATGAATTGTACTTCCGTTTTAATAGATTTTTTTTTAAACGTTATGTTTTATTAACTAGAACATATTAAAAAAAAAATTAAGTTATTATTTCTGAGGATGCATGTATAGACATATACACAGGTAAAAAATAAATGAATAAGTAGATATAAATATAACATTATCACTTAAAAAATAACATGCGTACATACATATCGGATCCTTATTTCTGAAATGACACGTCAACAAATGGAGTTTTTTTTTTTTTCTTTTCTTTTTTTTTTTTTTCAAAAAAAGGCCAAAAATGTGTTTAAGCATGAAAATAAAAATAACTTTTTAAAACGGGGGTTCAATTCGTTCTGCCACAAACATATATTTGTATTTATTTATTTTTCTAAAACACAAAAATAATTTTTCAAGAAAAAAAATATAATATAAATAAAACCGACGTCAAGAGATTGTTTCTTAGCTTATTGCTCTGTTATTTACTTATACGATAATTGGGGTATTTTAGTAAAAGTGGTTTGACTGCTCCTTTTGACCAATCCTTTTAAATTGCATTGATGACAATTAGGACGGGCATTAGGCTTATATTTTATTCAATAATAAATTTCACATTAAATTAATAATATGATTACATCTTATATTAAAATTTTTCATGTGTTCCTGAAAAAAAAAAAACTACGTATGATATTAAGACTATTTTCAAAATATACACTAGTACTGTGTATTTTAACAACACACTAAAAATTCCCAAGGATTGGCCAAGTTTTACGAATGTTACAGCCTAGGAAGTAAAAAAATTAAAAAAAAATTAAAAAACAGTACAAATGCCAAAAATATCTATTTTGGATCCTGATGAAATTTATAATGGTACCACCAAGCCAAGTCTTTTCCAACAAAAAAATAATTATCAAAATGCATCCGTTTAAAAGTCATTCGTGGTAGAATTCTGTACAGGTTGGATATATCCGTCCCGAAACCGAAACTTCTACTTAAAGCCAAGCCAAAACCTGAAAAAACTCGATAAAGAAAATTTTAGCAACCCGAAACCCGACCTGAACCTCACTTCAACCAGAACGCCATCCGAACTCGACGTGAAAAAAAATTAATCCATATTTTAATATATTTTTGGGAAAATAATCTAAAAGTATGTCTCTAATACACTGCAAAAAATAACTGTTGATTTTACAGTATAAAACTGGCGCCCCAGCTGCCAGTATTATACCGTAAAATTAACAGTATTAAATAGTAAAATAAGCAGTAATACGCTGCCGCGCAAGCAGTAATACGCAACCGCGCATGCGCGGTATTACTGCTTGCGCGGCAGCGTATTACTGCTTATTTTACTATTTAATACTGTTAATTTTACGGTATAATACTGGCAGCTGGGGCGCCAGTTTTATACTGTAAAATCAACAGTTATTTTTTGCAGTGTATAAATTTTATCGGTTTTGTATAAAAATGAACCCATATACACTCATTAATATTAAAATACATAGTTTTTTTCATTTTAAAATAGTCTAGACTTTCTTTTAAAAATCGTTTCAACCCAAACCCGAACCGAAAGTGTCAAAATCTAACCCAAACCCGAACCGAAAGTGTCAAAATCTAACCCGAAACCGACCCGAACCAGAAACATTTAAAATCAACCCGATCCAGAACGAAAAAAAATTAGTATGAACCCGTCCCGAGCCGAACCGTGGGTCAGGTCGGGTTCTGGTAAAATCGGTTACCCGACCCGATGCAGGACTCTAATTCGTGGACATGGGCATAAATGAAAAATAATTAAATAAATAAAACATACAAACCTTCTTCGTTAAAAGTCGGTTACAAATTAACGAAAATTTCAACACTTTGTTACACTAGTTGTTTAATTCCTCAACTACATGACAAAAATAGACCGGGGAACGCTTATTAGGGTTAAATTAAATTTTTATAGAGTTAAATATGCTTTTTTATCGATACATTTCTCTATTAAATTAGCTGTTTTGCTCATTAAATAATTATTCCAGTAACTTCAGATAAAAATTATATTTATTATAATGTTTTTTAAAAATGAATATTTATTTGAGTCGATATTTTCCACCTTTTTATTATGTTTCTTAAAGTTTTGGAAAATCACTACGAAATTAAATGTGTAATAACATCATATTTTGTTTAAAGATTTACGATGGATCCCATTGAATCGATTTGTTTATGAAACAACTTCCATTGTCTATTGATAATGTCCATTAGATTCTTATTTTATCGATTTGTACTACAATGCAACAACAATGAACGCGAAAATATAAGGAAATTCTCTCCCATAAACGAAAATGAAAAGCTGCACTAATTGATTAATACAGCCATCTACGTAAAAGAAAACGTTTACATAATTGCTATAGAGGCTTACGTCACAAATTACGTAAGATTAAAAGCTTTAATGCTTTCCGTAGAACATATAATCAATTTTTTTCCCTCCGAAATATTCCCCATTCCGCTGCTATTGCGATCTACAAATGATATTTAAGGTAAGTTTTAGATACAATACATAAGGAAAACCTTGACAAAACAATTAATTAAAGGAAATAAACAGTAGAAAATTACGCCAGTTTTACATCAGAAAGTGTACGATTGCAAGACAATGAAGGGTATGTGATTACACATGAAAAATTAAATTGTTTTTATGATACTTTAATATAGCCTATTAATTCTATTCAAAACTTTATTGTACCTGTAGGGATTGATTCAAAACCTGTAGAGATTCATTTTTTTTTAGATAAGAGAATGGTTACACTGCATTTTGTTAGAAAAATAAATACGAAAAAATGGTTAAACGCGTATATCGTAATTAAAAAGTTTCAAACATGGCTTGAAATTTGTATTTTATGATTATTTTAAACACCAGAACTATTAAAAAAGGGAAAAAATTTATATCAGTTTTTTATCCCTAATATAACGTGATATGTTACACTATAATATTAATTCAGTATTGTCAGTTAACACAGTAAAAGAAAATCATTTTTTCTAAATGTTTGAATCATGTTTCTTCCATTCAGTATTCTATTTTTCTAGTTAAACTGATTCATCTTCCTTTTATACATTTATCTTTAATAAATAGAAAGCTGTAAAATCATATTTTAATCAGATTAAATTTTGTTATTCATTTGTAAAAACATTCAATTACTAAAGCATTTAAATATACTGATATATTATAGGTAATTAATTATATTTAAAGTCTAAAAAAAAAAAAAAAAAAAAAAAAAACCTATTTTGAGAACGTAGTTTTGAGGTCAGGATTTTTTTGAGTTATAGTTATGATAATGATTACCGGATATAGATTGCAGTTTGTAAATATATATATATATATATATGCCCTGAACGTATTTCGAAATAATAGGCAAAAATAAATTTCATGTTGTTTTCGTATTGTTCAAGAAATAAAATACTGAGATTTAAGCACGAGATAAAACAAAACATAAAATATAACACAAATTAGAGGCGTCATTAAAAGATAAACGAGGAATACAAATTTTTAAACAATACTAAGTCACGTTTGACTTTCATATTAGAAACTTTTTTTCCTGATAATATGCGTTCAAAACGCGAGAATCAACCCTCGACCATTGAATATCACAGTGTTAACAGTGTGAAGAAGTATGATAAATCCATAAATCCTATTTCTGGAACATGTAAATGGGAAAGGAGCATAAAAATGGCAACTAACTGACGCAACAAAACCAATGGAGTCCATATAATATAATTTGAACTAAACAACAAGTTACCGACATGTGACATCATCAATGTTACTGACATGACTGTGGTTCGTGTCTATCATGTAAATTTAATATCTTAAAAAATTTAGTCTAGAAAGTCAGAGTTGTATTGGTGGTAGTACCAGGTTTTGGTTTAAGCATGAAAAAAAAGGTGTGTGTGTGTGTGGGGGGGGGGGGGTGTTAACATCATTGATAAAATATATTTAGACCATCAAAGGTCCAAACTAATTTCCACAGGGGAAAGAAATCAAAATTTATTTTGTTAAATGGTTAATTTAGGACTACATTTAGAAGGGTTTGTTCAAATAACATTTAACAATATTGGATAAAATATTCTGAAGAGTTTCCAAATATTTTACTTAATACTATACCTTAATTTCCAACAGCACAAAATGTTTTTATAGATAAACAATTATTATAAGTATTGAAATATTTTAATAATTTGATTAAATATCTACCTTTATATAAAAAGTGAAGGAGACTAAATCACATTAAACGAATGGCTTCTTTCCATGATCAGGGTGTTTTATTATAAATAACAAAACGTTTTTTCAACGACTGAAAGCAAATAATTCTTTCGCTTAACAATTAAATAAACAAAGTTAAATTCCCTTTCAAAATTTATTATTTCAATAAATAAACGTTGTATAATATAGAAAAAATTTTGCAAGCATTAGTTTGAAAAATCAATTTGAAAGATTATCCCAGAAGATAAATTTATGCTACCATTTCTTAGAAATCAATAACTAGTTTGTGGGAATGTACCATTCCCTTGATATATGGGTAACATTACGTGGCTAAAGAGTACATAAAAAGACGAAATTTCCCCCTGTCACGCTATGAAGAGAAATGAAATTTTCGAGACATTTCAAATGAAATCAAATGATTTATGCTTCAGTTGTTAAACTTACCTTCAGTTACTACTAACGTTAAGTATAGATATTTACTAGTGATAAACAGAATGATAAATTTCCAAACTTCGTAAAACTGGTTATCGAAACTTAGTTGAGATGCACAAGAGTATAATACGGAATGGGAGATATATTGTACAAGATAAATATAGAACACAAAGGCGATTGTAGAAAGAAAAGTTAAATAATGAATAAATAAAAACTGTTTCTTTGAAAGATTTATTTACGCGCCAGAGGGGTTTTAAATTGATAATTATTTTTAATTTTCATATTAGCGTCATACGGAGAAATCCACATACTTAATACATTAACTCATACCTGTATACAAAATTTACTTATTTATTTCTTTAAATAACGTCTACCATTTTAGTTTTGCATATTATTTATTCACACACATACATACATCTTACATTTACACTGTATGAGAAAAAGTATCCGGATATTTTAGATTTTAGATATTTTGTAAAATATCTAGAGAAATCTTGAAAAATTGGTTTTGATCTTCAAGGGTATAAACAACATGTTTGACATGCAGCGATCTCATCTCACTTGAACAGTATAAAGCAAGTTACTAGCTGAAAGTAACTGGCTTGGCCTTAGGTCCGACGCTAACGTTCTCGCCTACTGTTCATGAGATCCCTGCTTCAACTTCACCGGAGCCAGCAATCTCTACAATGGTGACCCGGACAAACACGCAACAACCTTCAACAACAACAATCAACTCAGCTCATAACCAACAGATTGTAGCACTAAATAAATCATCCCCTGCAAGCAAAGTCTTTGAAATGCTCACAGCACATAGCCTGTCATGCCGCGCATCACATATGCGTACGACAGCATCACTCACGGGTGCATATTGCTTGTCTTACGTCAACAATACGTCTTCCTCACTGCGGATGGAGTGTGTAGTTATCTCATCTCACTTGAACAGTATAAAGGGAATTACTAGCTGAAAGTAACTGGCTTGGCCTTTTGCTCGTCGCTAACGTTCTCACCTACTGTTCATGAGATCCCTCGTTCGATCGTCCCCTGCGCCAATCTGCTCAACATCATATTTTTTAGTTGAAGATTTAGTTACGAGGGCAATTAAATGACCAACAACAAATTGAAGAAAATATATTTATATAACCAGTATACAAATATATACCAGTCACAAACATATATATATATAACAACTTATATAAAAATATCAGTCAGATATCATGAAAATTCATGAAGATATCGGCGATGTAGAGAACCGCATTTCGGTTACTTTCTAAAAATGACAGGACATCAATGGTTGGATAATTTATTAATTTAAGTGTTTTAAGTTGTGGACCTGAGACAGGGGAAAATTATACAAGTTTAATAGTTTATTCTTCTTTGAAGAGAAATTTTATAATTTGCCAATTTATTATAAATGTTCTTGTTATATTTACTTAAAAGATCTCATATATTCCTCTTATTTCATTCGATTTAAATTTACAGCCAAAAAGACCTGTTTTCGAATTAGCCTTGACAAAGAAATTGACTAATGAAAAGAAAAAAGTACAAAAAGTACTGTTAAATTCCAGTAAAATTCCCATTTAAAAAACCTGAATGTACCCAAGTTAAATCTTAAATAGTTTGCTCACGAAAACATACTTAGAATAATGAAGTAAATTAGTACATATATAAAATATTGGAACACAAAGCCACATTTAATAATTTATTGAAACCAGCCTAAAGCTATGCTTGACAGAAAGAACAAGGTCATTTTAATGCAGCAAACAGGAAAGGCTTTAAAAACTGCAAAGAAAAGAGGACATTTCCTAATAATCGATAACCACGATTACGAATATTTCAATTGTAATCAAAAAGGCAAAAATACAACAGTTGAAAGACTAAATAATGATTTTCATAACTTGTAATTATTAGGCAAAGAAAGATGTATCATTTCTACGAAAAACGTAAATAGCAGTTATTAGATAAACGACTTTCTCGCACGAAGAAATATTTGAAAGATTACGCTAATTAAGTGCGCTACTTGAGTGAACAATTTTTATATTAGCTGGTTAGCATAAAGTCCCATTTGCTTCAGATTAAATTCTACATCTACTTTTCGTGACTACTACTAATCATAAAACAGAAAATGGGTGTAAAATTTATCGTTTGCAACCAGTGCGTTCTTCAATGCAGATTTAGCTAAAAACAATAAAGAATTTTTTTTTGCTAAACGTTGAAAGGAAAAGTTTTAATAAATTGTAAAAATAAGCTTAAGGATTCTTAGTTTTTAGACATGATTTTTCGAAGGCTTTTTGGGTGACGTAATCGAGGAAAATTACGAAATTTCAAAATCGGATTTTTTTATTTAGCTAACTTTATTATTTTTATATACTTTTTCTGTTCGGTCTTTATTTATCTCAAAAAAGGAAAACATAAAAATATGTCAAAGTTATATTTACCAAAAACAATAAAGAAAATGTTTTTTGTCAAACGTTGAAAGTAAAAGTTTTAACAAATTGTAAAAATAAGCTTAAGGATTCTTAGTTTTTAGATAAGACTTTTCAAAGGCTCTTTAGGTGATGTAACTGAGGAAAAATACGAAATTTCAAAATCGGAATTTTTTTAATTATCTAACCTTATCATTTTTATATACATTTTCTGTTCGGTTTTTATTTATCTCAAAAAAGAAAAACATAAAATATGTTAAAATTACATTTACCAAAAACAATAAAGATTATTATTATTATTATTTTATTTATTTGTTTATTTATTTATTTATTTTTTGGTCAAATGTTGAAAAGAAAGTTTTAACAAATTGTAAAAATAAGCTTAAGGGTTCTTAGTTTTTCGATGAGATTTTTCAAAGGCTTTTTTGGTGACATAACTGAGGCAAAACACGAAATTTCAAAATCGGAATTTTCTAAAGAGCTAATCTTATTATTTTTACATACTTTTTCTGTTCGATCATTATTTATCTCAAAAAAAGGAAAACATAAAAATATGTTAAAGTTACATTTACCAAAATTAATACAAATCAATATCAAATAACGAAGAAAAGAAATAACGTGAAGAAGATATCCTGTGACTTTTCAGGTTTGAAATGCGCTGTTTTTTTTTTTATGGAGGAAGTAAGTAAAAAAAGTTCCCTCAGAACTACGCTCAGTTTAACGTTAATTAGAATAATGAATCAGAATATATCAAAATTACGATAATGATTCAGATTCAAAATATTCATGCAATATTTCATATAAAAATATATAACAATTATCCTAGTATAATTCTAAGATAATGGAAAATTTCAGACTCATTAGGAGAAGATTTTAGCTTTCTGGAGCTATTAACGATTTTTAAAAGTAATAACGTAAGTAAGGAGTTGAATTATAAAACCATTTTTTGGATAAATGTTTTGCCTCCCGTATTTTGCCATAATCCAACCAATCGTCGTATCATGAAGTGGTATCATGTAAAAACTTAATTAGAATAATGAATCAGAATATATCAGAATTACGATAATGATTCAGATTCAAAATATTCATGCAATATTTCATATAAAAATATATAACAATTATCCTAGTATAATTCTAAGATAATGGAAAATTTCAGACTCATTAGGAGAAGATTTTAGCTTTCTGGAGCTATTAACGATTTTTAAAAGTAATAACGTAAGTAAGGAGTTGAATTATAAAACCATTTTTTGGATAAATGTTTTGCCTCCCGTATTTTGCCATAATCCAACCAATCGTCGTATCATGAAGTGGTATCATGTAAAAACTTAATTAGAATAATGAATCAGAATATATCAGAATTACGATAATGATTCAGATTCAAAATATTCATGCAATATTTCATATAAAAATATATAACAATTATCCTAGTATAATTCTAAGATAATGGAAAATTTCAGACTCATTAGGAGAAGATTTTAGCTTTCTGGAGCTATTAACGATTTTTAAAAGTAATAACGTAAGTAAGGAGTTGAATTATAAAACCATTTTTTGGATAAATGTTTTGCCTCCCGTATTTTGCCATAATCCAACCAATCGTCGTATCATGAAGTGGTATCATGTAAAAACTTAATTAGAATAATGAATCAGAATATATCAGAATTACGATAATGATTCAGATTCAAAATATTCATGCAATATTTCATATAAAAATATATAACAATTATCCTAGTATAATTCTAAGATAATGGAAAATTTCAGACTCATTAGGAGAAGATTTTAGCTTTCTGGAGCTATTAACGATTTTTAAAAGTAATAACGTAAGTAAGGAGTTGAATTATAAAACCATTTTTTGGATAAATGTTTTGCCTCCCGTATTTTGCCATAATCCTACCAATCGTCGTATCATGAAATGGTATCATGTAAAAACTTACAGGCTTTTAAATATTGTAAATGAAATTTGCACTTCACTTCAATGGTGTTTAATCTAAATATAAAGCATGGGAAAAACATTTTCTAAGAAGATATTCCTAATAACAAGAATAATAATAATAATAATAATGATAGTAATGATGATGATGATATTAATAATAATGCTATAGTTTCATCAAAACAAGTTAAAAGAAGATGAATATTTATTCTATGGTAGCAATTTTTTTTTTTAATGCTTGAAATACATATATTGCTTTTATACCGATATAAATTTCTTTTCCTTGTACTTAATAAATAGTCTTTTACCGATATATTTTCAAGTAACAACTAATTTTAAAACATTAAAATTTATCAATGATCATGAATAACAGAAATGCAGCAGAATAATAATTTAAAAAATATATTTCCCTTTTAAATAATATCATATACAAACAGAAGTAAACACAAGTACAAACATATTGATATAAATTAATAAATTCTCTGCATGAGTATATAGACCAATGTAGTTAGATATGTGTTTGTTTCGATACATTAAAATCGTTAAATCAATAACTATGAATAATGGAACTGCAGTAGAACTACATAAACAAATTAAATCTCCCTTTAAAACAATATCGCACGTAAAGAGAAGAGGTAAAACAAATAAGTTGGTACAACTATATTGACATAAATGAATAATTCCCTGCTTGATTACATTACTCAATCTACTTTTAAGCCCAATCGACTTCTGTTCAAGAGTGACCCCTGCCCCTTTTTTTTCCCTTATTTGAGATGAATTCGGACAAACCCATAGTTAATAGCAATCTGGAACTGGCCAACACAGTAACTAAAGTGATTCACTAAATAGCGCTTCCGCCCATGACGGCCAAGGTGCTAGTCAGGTAGATCTCCGCCATCAGGAGATCAGGCAACCAGGTACACAACCCATTAAGCTAGGCATAATGCCCGGTAGGTAAGAGCCTGGTCAGCGGTTTAATAATAATTAATAATAATAACTAAATCTAAATAGAGCTACATTGGTCGAAAAAACTATGAAAGTGACATCTATAATCAATACAGAAAAAAAATACTTGTATTCTCGGAAACTGATGCATACTGATGTGATGAATTTATCACTTTAGACAGCATGATGACATAAAAAATATCAAGGAAGACATATAAATTAATTTTCATAATAATCAATATGCTCATTTTAAACCACTGAAATCGTTAGAACAATGACTCTGAATAACGGGATTACAGTAGAATAACATCTTAAAAATTCCATTTAATTCTAAAATATGTTTCACACAAAAACGAGAAGAAATAAGCTGGTACAACCCTCTACATAAATGAATAATTCTTCACGAGGTTACAATAGTCAATCCAGTTAGATCTAGAATGTTGGAAAAAATGCATGAAAGTAACATCCATAATTAATGTAAGGGTGGAAAATAATCTGGGAAAAGGAAATTAAGCTACTCGACAAACATGTTATTTTGGACAGCTTGATGACATTAATAAAAAGCAAGGGACATACATAATTTAGTTCAACTTAATAATTTCAAGTATGTGACAACCAGATCAATCAGGGATGTAGTGGAGGATATACGCTGGTAAACTCAGTCTATCTTCTGGATTTTTTTAAGACCTTCTATATATCCTCCATTTTCTGCTGTAAAGCTTAGCGTATACTGTCTAGCACATATCATCTGTCTATATAACGTATACTCTCTGCTTATTTTTAGACTAAAACACTGAGATCAATGACCATGGATAAGAAAATCGCAATAGAATATATATTAAATTTATTTTCCTTTAAATTAATATCACATTAAAAAAGAAAAACTAGACAATAAACAAATAAAAGTGGGCTCGGTCATCTTCACATAAATTAATAGCAATTCTCCTCATGATAACATGACCAGTTAATTGATTGCCAGTGATTAATTTTCTAAAATGAAATATGTTCATTATGAGCATTAAAGTCGTTAGCTTAATGACCATGAAAAATGAAATACCAATAGAGTAACATCTTAAAAATTCGTTTTAACTCTAAAATATACTTCACATAAAAATAGAAAAATAATGTGGCAGAACCCTCTTGATATAAACGGAAAATTATCCGTGAGATTTACAAATGAATGCGAATGTATATGAAAATGACATCCATAATTAATGTAAGGGGGAAAAAATCTGGGAAAAGGGGGTTTCGTTAGCTTAATGACCATGAAAAATGAAATACCAATAGAGTAACATCTTAAAAATTCGTTTTAACTCTAAAATATACTTCACATAAAAATAGAAAAATAATGAGGCAGAACCCTCTTGATATAAATGGAAAATTATCCGTGAGATTTACAAATGAATGCGAATGTATATGAAAATGACATCCATAATTAATGTAAGGGGGAAAAGAATCTGGGAAAAGGGGGTTTCGCTACTCGACAAACATGTTTTTTGGACATCTTGATGACATGGAAAAAAAATAAAAAAAGCAAGGGACATATATAATTTAGTTTAAATTAATCATTCCTTTTATGTGACAACCAGATCAATGACCGTGGATAATGAAATTGCGATAGAAATTGCAATACATCTTAACAAATTTATTTTCCTTTAAAACAATATCATATTAAAAGAAAAAAACCCGGACAATAAACAAATAAGTAGGCTCGACCATCTTGACAGAAACGAATAGCAATTCTCTGCATGATAACATTGCCAGGTATCCATTGATCGATTTTCTAAAATGAATCATGTTCATTTTGAGAATTAAAATCGTTACATAAGTGACCGTGAAAACTGAAATAATAATAGGAAAATATCATAACAATTCTTTTCTTAAAACATACTACTTCAGATGGAAAATCAAGCCAACTATCAATAGCTGGTATACTATTGATATAAATAAATAATTCTTCGCGAAATTACATTAGTCAGTCTAGTTAGAGATACATTGTGGGAAAAAATGTATGAAAACGGCATCCATAATTAATGTAAGAAGAAAAAAATATCTGGAAAAAGGAGGTTTGGCTACTCGACAAACATGTTATTTTGAACATCATAATGACATTAAAAAAACAAGGGGCATACATAATTTAATTCAACTTAATCATTTCATTTATGCGACAACCACCAGTCAATGACCGTGAATAATGAAATTGCGATAGAATTCATCTTAAAAAATTTATTTTTCTTTAAAATAATGTGTCCCATTACAAGAAAAAACTGGACAATAAACAAATAAACGGGCTCGGCCATCTTGACATAAATGAATAACAATTCTCTTCATGCGACACCCAGATCAATGACCGTGGACAATGAATTTGTAATAGAATACATGTTAAAATATGTATTTCCCATTAAAATAATGCCACATTAAAGGGGAAAACTAGACAATAAACAAATAAACGGGTTCAGTCATCATGACATAAACGAATAGCAATTTTCTGCATGATAACATTGCCGGGTATCTAGCGACCGATTTTCTAAAATGAAGCATGTTAATTTTGAGCATTGAAATCGTTAGAAAACTTTGAAAAAAGGAAATACTAATAGAATATCTTACAATTTTTATTTTCCTTTAAAATAATATCGCATAAAGAGGAGAAAAAAAAATAAGTAGGCAAACTAATAATTCTCTACATGATTACTCTATTCAATCTAGTTAGAGTAATATTGTTAAAAAAAAAGACATAAGAAAGTGACATTAATAATAATTAACTAAAAAAAAAAGCTAATAACATTTTTAAAGATATCCATTATTAGTATATAGTTAAAAACGCACTATCTCTCTATATATAAATGTTTTTGTTCTTTTTTTACGCGTTTGAAAAAGCGAAATTATATATATATATATATATATATATATATATATATATATATATATATAGACAGTAATATATTTAAGCACTTGAAATAGAGATTACAAATGAGTATCTCTGCGCATGATTGCATTATTTAATCTAGTTAGATGCTAAAAAGGTTGGAAAGCGATATTATCCATAATTAATCCAAGGGAAAAAATAATCTCGAAAGCATAGACGTTAGTAACGCGACGAAGGTGTTATTTTGCACAGCATGACGATATTAAAAACACAAGGAACGAAGAAAATATTTAATTTAGTTAATCACAAATCAATAAAAAAATGTTACGTCAATGAAGTGAATAACGAAATTGCATTGAAATAATATATTAAGAAATATTTTCCTTTTAAATAATACCACACCAAAAAGATATAATGACAACAAATAATTCTACGTATAATTACATCAGCGATTCTCCACTGTAAATACAGAGAGATGTTTCTTAATCTAGGAACATATAATATAACCACGAACGAAAATATACATTAACCTCTTCAGTGTTATTAATGATTGTGAAAAGCGTTCTTTACCTTTAGAAACCAATATATTTTCGAGATTTAAAAAAGCATTTATAAAAGCAAAGTTTCTTTTGCTGCCATTGATTTTCGGAAACGTTTACGTGTGGTTTTTATGGTGTATTAATCGGATTTTTCAACCCAGAATATAGGGATTTTTCGGATGCTATCCATTCTCAAGTAGACATTTTCATGTTCAACACACAAGTTTTACTGACAAACATAATAAATTAACACCATTAACATTAACATTATTTTGTTACTCTTGCATGTATAAATTCAATTACGCAGCTGAAAATGTTTAATTAAGATTTAAAAGCATTCTAAAAACCGATATTCCTGTTTTCGAAAATTGACTATACACTATAAAAATGACTCGGAAACGTTTGTGAAAATCAGTGGCACAAAAGAAGCTTGGTTTTATAAATAATTCTTTAAATATTGAAAATATATTGTTTTTTGGTATTTCTAATGACAAAAAATGCTTTTGGACGCCACGAGTAAGTCGGAAGATGTAATTGTACTTTTTCGTTAGTGGTTACGTTATATTTTTTCCAGGTTTTCCAGTTATTTCCAAGTTATTGTGCATTATCGTTCGTGAGTATTACTATATTTTTGCAGACTGTCTTTTTTTTTCTGCGCAGTTAGACTTACATTGTTGTCAATAATATATGAAAGGGACATTCATAATTAACAAATTAGAAAACAGTACTTTTTAAAGAAATCCAAAAATACTGTTTGTAGCATACATTTGGAAAAATATTTTTTACGCATGCAAAAAAAGCAAAGTATTTAGTCTATGTAAACAGTAATATTATTTAAGTGCCTTAAATAGGAATGTTTCTTAGGAACAGATACATACGACATTTTTTCATTGACTTATTTCCAAATATGAAATATATTGTTTCTGAGCATTAAAATCATTAATGCTTGCGGATAACGGAATTATAGTAGAATAATATTTTTAAAATTCCCCTTCAAAATAATATTACGCAAAAAGAGTAAAAATAAACAAACAGGCGCAACCATCGTGACATAAACATTGTTATTTGCATCATTGCGTTATCCAATCGAGTTACAGCTGGATTGTTGAAAAAAAAAGTATGAAAGTGACATCCATTATTAATCTAAGGGGAAAATAAATCTGGAAAGCATAAGCGCACACGATGATGTTATTTTAAACATCATGATAAAATAAAATAAAAAAATCAAGGAAGAATTTAGCTTTCATTTTAATCACAAAACGTTAAAAAAAATCGTTAAACCAATATCTGTGAATAACAGAATTATATTCGAATAACATCTTTAAAATTGTATTTTCCTTTTATAAGTAACAATCCAAAAAGTAGTTGAAAACATAAAAAAAGACATTCAGATATACATAAAAAGAACGGTAAATAGATATGTAAGGTACGATCATCTTGGCATAAATTGATAATTCGTCATATGGTTACATTATCTACTTTAGTTATAACTATATTATAAAGAAAAAGTATGAAACTAATATTCATAATTAATCCAAAAGAAAGTAAAGAAAAGAGAAGGGCGCGGTAACGAGGAGATAAATAAAAATCTTCTCATGTTCACGAAGGTAAAGTTAAAGTAATTATTTCTATTAAAAAATATATATAATAATAAAAATAATAATAAGTTAGTCTATAGTGTATATTTTTTATATGCTGCATGTTTATTTTTTTTCATCAAAATTTACTTTTAAAATCTAGGTGTATGTGATACATGATGAATATTTGGAATTTGACTGACCTTTGTATGTACGACCATTGATCTCTGCATAAAATAGTGTTATAAATATTAACCTCATCCGAGAAATTTATTTACAGAAAAACCACTCTTTCATTTCCTCTTGCAAAGGGGAAAGAAGGAAAGACCTTGATGAAGAAAAGATATAGCTTCAAAGTAATCAACATTTCTTTCCACGCATAATGAATTGAAAAGTGAGATTTATGACCACTCAACTTCAAATAAATGTTCAAAAGCTCTTCTAAATTGATAAACTGTTATTATATGAAATAGTTTAAAGACATTAGAACAATAATTATAAACATTATTATTCCAATTACGTTCTTACGCTCAAACCTTGTAATATGTGTAATTTCCTCTGACGTAAGAATGATGTAATCAAAAAACTCTGAACTCTTTATTATGACTTTAATTTCTTCAGTCCTCTACCAAAATGTAAACGCGTAAACAACTAGAGCGAATAAGCTCTAAAATGTCAACTAAATATAATCGAAACTTAATTGTTAATGTCAATTCTTGTAATGTCCATGTGCTATAAACAACTGAATATATATTTAATAAAGATCAAGAAAATGTGAATTTATTTAGCCTCATACTAATATATAAACTTAGTTTTTCAGCATAAACGTGATGTGTTCTGTGCGAACGATTTACTACTACCTTGGATTATAAAATTGGATTACTATGAAAAGTAAGATGCACCTTCAGAAAAGGTAAGAGAATTTTATCTTATCCTTTTTTAATCTTCTTGAGACATTATTCGCGCTTGATCGAACTCCTCCTTCAAATAGTTCGCTGGCAAATTTGTATTTCAATTTACGAAACCAGTAAGCAATGGACTATGAATATTTTGTAATTTTAGCACTAGGTATTAGGTTTTAATAGAATAAAATTCATTTTACTCCATATGAGATATTAAAAATTAGGCTGGGTGCGCATGGTATACATGAAAAAATATGGTAAGTCCTTTAAAAATCTTACACTCCATACAATTTTTCTAGATTCCTTGGATTTTTTCTTCTGAAGTCTGTATGAACCCTGTATATGTCTCTTTTTGTGAAGAGTCGCAAGTAGTGCTCTTTTGTAGTTGCCTTGTGAAGTCTGACTCAAAAATCGTTTACAGTGACTTCACAGCGCAAAGAAATGGCGATCATCTGAGATTGACATGGTGACGAACTAAAAGCATCACATTTTGGTCACCGTCGTAACTGTGATACTTCTGAACCATTTGTGACGTCACATCGACTGGCTGTGTTATTAATGGAAATAACTACGATTGATCATTTTAACATAAATTAATAATTCCCCGTATGGTTCCATTATCCAATCTAGTTAGAACTACACTGTTAGAGAAAACACATGAAAGTGACATCTATAATGAATCCAAGGGAAAAAAATAAGACAAAAATGAATAAATAAATAAATGCGGAAGCAAAGGCGTGGTACCTTAACGAGGTTGTTATTTTGGACAGCGTGATGACATGAAAAAAAAGGGCAAGGAACATACATAATTTAGTTATCAGCTTAATAATTTCCACAATGTGACAACCAAAGACGCTGTTTTTTCCGATGATCATTGGGGCATGCATTTTTTGAACAGATGGGTCGTTAGATAAAATACGGGAGGGGGAGGTCGATGAGAGGGCACAATTCGGGGCAGAGAATACATTATATGCTCTGCATGGCGAGGTGTGCACGAAAGCACACGCTTCCTGGGCAAAATAGGTGGGAACAAACAACATTAAAGCGAGTAATTCCGGTGCCGGATGAGGGAGAAGGTTAAAGGAGATAAAGGCCTGTGTGCTTTCAGTTTCTTCGTAGTTTTGCATTATTTTGCTAAAAATTTCAATGTTTGCAAAATTGAAATGTTAAGTGGATCGTGGACTTTATTTGATCAAAAATCGACCCAAAAATCGAAATTTATTTTTGTGTGTATTATTATTCTTCGGTTTGTATTGAACCATTTGAGAAAAACTGCGTGCAGCTGCGATGATTTTTCGCAAAGTTACAAGTGTTTGAATTATGTACACAATCAATTTTTCGGTGCTTTATACCTGTTTTTCTCAATACAGATTTTACACGTTTTTTAGATTTATTAAATGCTCCATGCGTCTTAATTTTTGCACAAAATTCATGAAATTGATAAGGAAGAATCTTGATACTGTTTACAAAGAAACTGTGTATGCATTTTACAATTAGACTTCGTTCAGATAATTAAATTTGATTTATAAGTTATTAAAATGCTGAATTTTGATGAAAATCGGAATGGAATTCAGAAAAAAATCTCTCAAAAATTAACTATTAAAAGGATTAAATAACTAATACATAGATTTGTTTGTAATATAGTTTTAAGTTATCCAAATGCCAAATTGAGGAAATATCTTAAAAATTAAGATGCAAGGAGCATTTTAAAATTTGATTTATAAATTTTAAATTTTTTTAAATCTTAAAATGATATTAAGATTTGAAATTTTTTGAAAGGTATTCTATATACTTATGGTGAAATGTATATATGCACAAAATTTCATATATCTATGAAGAAAACTAAAAAAAAATCAATTTTAAAATCCCCCGTCTCCTTAAAAAGCTTTAAGCTTCCGTAATGACAAAACAGTATTAAACCAATATTGTTAGATCTTTTTATAATTTGCAAATATTCCACCAATATTGGTAAGAAATAGACATTTCGTTGCCAATATTTCCAATCTAAAAGCAACATTTCTACAATATTGGTATATCATTACAAATATTTCCAATATAAAGCCAATATTTCTGTAACACTTGGTTGCATCGATGTAAAGTCAATATTAAACGATTATTGGAATTCCATTGGAAGTATTTATAATGAATACAAGATGGGCGCAATATTAGTATTAGTGTAAGTTTACTATTATGGTCGGATTTTTAATTGCAGATTTTATATTTTCAAAAACATAGACATACGCATAGATTATTGGCAGTTTTTAAAGATCTTCCGCTACAACGTTGCCCTCGGAGACTCTACACATTATCATATTTACGTTCAATGGCACAAATGACTGTGAAAAAAAAAAACAGTTAATAATTTCTTCTAAATTTGTTTAGTACTGATTAATTTTTCCAGCTGTAATGGAATAGAAAATTTTATTATGATATTAAATTTTAAAGCAATTTTAATTTCATTATAACAACGTTACTGGCAGAGACTCTTACACATTATCATATTTACCTTGAATGGCACAAATGACTGTGAGGAAAACTAGTTATTAATTTTTTTTTTAATTCGTTTAGTAGTGATTAATTTATCAACGTTTAATGGAATAGAAAATTTTATTATGATATTAAATTTTAAAGCAATTTTAATTTCATTATAACAACGTTACTGGCAGAGACTCTTACACATTATCATATTTACCTTGAATGGCACAAATGACTGTGAGGAAAACTAGTTATTAATTTCTTTAAAATTCGTTTAGTAGTGATTAATTTCTCAAAATTTTATTATGATATTAAATTTTAAAGCAACTTTAATTTCATTATAACAACGTTACCCGCAGAGACTCTACACATTATCATATTTACCTTGAATGGCACAAATGGCTGTGAGGAAAACCTAGTTAGTAATTTCTTTAAAATTTGTTTAGTAGTGATTAATTATTCTAATTTTAATGGAATAGAAAATTTTTTATAATTTTAAATTTTAAAGTCATTTTAATTTTATATTTTTAAAGACGTACGTAACTTGTAAATGATAAGATATTTAATGTTAGATATAAGAGTGACTTTTTAGTTATGACTTTTGAAAGAAAATTGGTCCATAATTAGGTTACCATTGGAGAAATGTTATGAAAGCTTTACAAAGACATATTACAGTTCGCAAGGAATAGAACACTCGAAGCAGAGTTTGTTTTTATAATGTTCGGGGTTAAGAATACACTATATGCTGTGTATTTTGTGGTATACAGTAGGCAACATCTATATGATAGTGGCGACGTAAGGGATATAAAATTTGATTGGTTGAGAAGATGTTGGACAAAAACGAATCGCCAAACATCTTGGCGAGCCCGCCATTATCGCCAAACTATTGCTTCTTAACTTGTCTCTCTCGTCTAATCGAACTCATCCAGGCGAATATCGCCAAGTTTTGGAATGTTGGTTTGCCCTGTAGATTTATGTTTGAGCTTGGAAGTTGTAAAATTTATGTTTAAGTACAGTCTAAACATGCGCCCTGTGCAGATGTCGCCACTCCAGTATGGAAGCACCATAGGATACGCGAAAGCACGCGCTTACAGAGAGAAAATGGAGTGCAAAATTAATATGTAATTTTCCACATCATTAGATTTTTTGTTTCACATAAGGGTCATTCTCCCCAAAAAGTACATTTTCTGAAGAAATACAATTCAAATGAAGGGTGCAAAAAAGGTTTTTGATATTGTTTTGAAGTTATTTAATATCATGCCAATATTCTCTCAGATCGCGAAAAATATTGTATTAAAAGTGCAATTTTATATTATGTACTATTATTGTTTATTATGTGTTTTATTATTTCTATGTTTGTAACCATGATGTCCACGGAAATGTCGTCCACAGACCAGGCATTTTTCGTAAATTATTTGTAACACACTAAATATTAGACTGCAGTGAACGATGCTGCTGAACTAAGGTGTGTATAATTAATATGACGTGTACATTTAGTTTTACTATTTTACAACATTTTCCCTTTTTTTTAATCTTGTTTACGAACTCGATTTTGTAATTTTTACACACATGTTTTTTTTTTTCATACTTACTTAAAAAAGTGAAATATTTTACACAGCTAAAACTTGAAACGTATTGCTACGTTTAAAATAACTAACATGCTTGTCTTTCCCAATACAGATTTGTTTGGTTGCCATCTTTTGAGTATTCAGCAGTTATTAACTTTATGTCCACGGACATGACTCAATTTCTTGTGAAAGTACTTCTCTATAAAATTAAAATGATAAATAAACAAGATTGCTCTTTAAATTGAAATATGAGATTAGGTTTAAAATGCTCTTAATTAAAAATATGTAATGTATTATCAGCTATGAAAATCCATGGACATGATTTGTCAGGCTTTGTGGGCACATTATTTTTATGAAAATTTAGTACGTTTTATTATTTAATGATATACATGTATTGGATGATTATACCACATCACATTTCCATTATAACATATTTCCAACTGCAATTTCCTTTTTAATAAATATTCTGTGATAACATTTTGTACGTTTCTAGTATTCACAAACACGACATAAAATCCAGATATAAACAACAGGTTTTAATATCGATTAAAACACACCAAGTAAAATATCCCTGAATCAATATTTAACTTTAATGTATTGATTAGAAGCTCCAGATATCATAAATACAAATATCACAAGGTAGAATTTCGGGAGAATGCGCAAACATGAATCACTGTCGTACAATAGATTTAATCGAGGAATTCCAATCAATTGCTGAACGTCAGAATAAATCATTTTGAAATTTAGGATGTGCACGGGAATCAAATCATTCCGGCTGTCCATTTCCCAGCCAGATTTTCCGAGGAAAGTGATGCAACAGGCATGATTTCACAGGATTCGAATCATAAATTGCATAATTAGTTTAAATCGAGTAAATGTGAGTGTAACTCTTCGACAATAACACATTTATAATCAGAGACTCGGGTGAGTTATTATCAGTTTACATTCAATTTAGAGAAGTATAACATAGTTAATACGAGTATTAGGAGCCATATAAATTTGATAGGTTTCATTCGTATTGTGCAAGCTACAATAACATTAAGTAAGTTATTTGTAATACCTAAATGCACTTAATTAGGCTAAGAGGGCAATGGTAGCGGCAGAACAAAATTTATGAAGGGACGCGATTTTGGAATAATTTGATAACAAGGCCGAGTTTTCTTAACCCATTTGCATTATTAGTGTATGTATGCGCGTAGTTTTTCTAGTCTGTTTTACCAAAAGCGCATATATACACACACGCAGGGCTATACAAATTTGATAAAATCTGGTACCCAGTAAAGAATTCTTGTCGCCAGTAAAAAATATTCCCCCACCCTCTCCCATCATTAATTTTCAAAAACCACATAATTTTTTTTTTTTTTTTTTTTTTTTTTATGAATTAATTGAGAAAAAATTGTAAGAATTGTAGAGTTATAGTTTAGCATAGTACATAATTTTAGATAATATAAACTACGTTTCAAAAGTAAATAACTCTGAAAAAAAAATACTTTAAAGGTTGAATTAACCAGCATGTTCGGGAAATGCTGTTTGTCGAATGCTTCAAATGCCCGAATAGTTGAGTGCTATAACATCTATATCTTATGATGGTGGCATTGATGAAATTGTGAAGCAGGAAAAGAATTTTTTTTCCTTTTATACGTTTTGAGCTATTTCGATGTTGGTATAATTAAAAACATTTTTAGTTACACTGCAAAAAATAATTGTTGATTTTACAGTATAAAACTAGCATCCCAGCTGCCAGTATTATACCGTAAAATTAACAGTATTAAACAGTAAAAAAAGCAGTAATACGCTGCCGTGCAAGCAGTAATACGCTACCGCGCATGCGTGGTAGCATATTACTGCTTGCACGGCAGCGTATTACTGCTTTTTTTACTGTTTAATACTGTTAATTTTACGGTATAATACTGGCAGCTGGGATGCCAGTTTTATACTGTAAAATCAACAATTATTTTTTGCAGTGTATCAAGATCAATTTGTCCCTTTTCTGAACGATGCGAATGGGTTAATTGTTTAGATAGAGAACATAGACGTGAAATAAGCTAAACTAACAATTTTTTGACCGAATCGCTCGTGCAAGTTAATGTTTAACCATGAACGAAAATATACAATAACATCCTCCGAGTTCTCCATGATTCCGAAAACCTTTTTTTAATTTTTTGAAACCTCAGAAACCAATATATTTTCGAGACTTAGAGCATTTATAAAACAAAATTTCATTTGTTGCTTTTAGGTTTTTTTTTTTACTTTTCGGAAAAGTTTCCGAAAAGTTTTTATAGTATATTAATCAGAATGCTCAAACAAACATTTAAATATGGATCAAAGCTAACCCTTCACTTTGTTTGGTCGTTTAAACACGAAGAAAGCGGTTTGAGTTTTGAAATTTTAAAACTTAAATAAGCAATTTTTTTATAGGTAACATTTGGTACTAAAACAAGGGAAAATACTACAGAAAGTTTCGACTTCCCACATAATTCTGCTGCAAGAATAACTTTAACATCTGTCACTTTTTACTTGCTATTCCATATTAAAAACTTTCAGTACATTTTTGGATACTGTAATAATTGCTAAGGCATGCATTCAAACAAAGTGAATCCTTTCATAAAGATGGATCAAAGTTCACTCAGGATGGATTAAAGTTTAACTTACATTTTGTTTGAAGAAAGATGTTGGAATTTTGAAATTTTAAAAATCAAATAAGGGTTTTCTTTAAAAGTTTCATTTTAGGTTGAGACAGTATAGCACCATCTTTCGGTAACGTTTGGTACTAAAATAAGGAAAAATAATAAAGACATTTCTTACTTCCCAATTAATTCTGCTGCAAGAAAAACACCTGTCACCTTTTACATACTATTCCATATTAAAACCTTTCAGAACATTTTTGGACAGTCTGAAAATTGTTAACAGGCGAGCAAACACACAACGAGAAAATAAACAGCTGAATAAAAGTTCTATGTCATTTTCAAATATCGAAATTATTTTCCTGTTATTTAAAAGTTTAGTGACCTACTTAAAAGCCCATTTAGATATTTTTAATGATTTTAGGATTTATTTTCATTACATAAAAAGGAGAAAAAAAGAACACGGAAATACTTCCAAGAGAGCCACTTTTTTGCGTTTTCAGAGAAAAATCGAAGTTAAGGAAAAAACTTCTTCTTTCTGAATAAAATCCATGTTATTTTTAGATATTCGTTTCTGTTTTCATAAATATTGCTTTCAAATATTTTTCGAATCGATATCTTTGTATTTTTATTGTGTTTTAACATAATTGGGCAAAATGGAGGACATGCAATTTGCATTATGTATCATGCTTCCATTTTAATTTATTACTACAAAAGAAAGAGTAAAAAAACTTGAGTGAGATAGAAAATTTAAGAAAAATAAACAAGTACACATTCAACAGAGCATCAAAAGAGCAAAAATGTATTTTTCAGAGATTAATAACAATAAGCAACTCGAAAAAACTCAAAGCAAAACAAGAAAGAAAAATCATGGGTCAAGGATAGATTATATAACACTTTCCAACACTACATTCAGAATGCTGTAACAAAACTGCACCATTTAATAACTTGAAAGATGATGCCTAAGTAAACAAAGTCAAAGTCAAACCGGGCGGGAGGTCTACCTTTCGGCTTAAGCTCAACTAACCCCACCCAGCAGGTTTGTTTACTATACGGCAAAGCCTTACAAGATAATTAATTATTAAAAGTAGAGAGAAGATAATAAATACGAAACAATACTAATAGCTCACTTATTGAACGATAAACAATTAATAAATACGATAATGACAAATGAACTAATCATAGAATAAACACAAATTAAATACCACCATGAGATTAGAAAAGTAGTACTGAAACACAAATTCCTAAAATTCAAATTTTGATGACATAATAACTGAGAAAACAATTTACTAATTATATTGAGCAATACTAAATAATACTTTGTGATACTAAGCAATAATTGTACTGTGTAATACTGAAATACGAATTCTGAAATTACAAAATTCCGAAAATACAAATTCTGAAATTACAATTTACCAATTATACTGAGCAGTACTAAATAATACTATAATACTATGTGATACAGCAATAATACTACCATGTAATAATACTGTATGATGCTGCAGTGATGCGGCAGTGATGAAAATTATGAAGTAGATAATAATATTGGATAGAAGTAAGTACTAAATTGTCTAAGTAAACAACTAGGAAAACGCATAAAACATTTGAAAATCTAATTTCAGCAATTACCATCTATAATCGGAAAAATATCTGAATTCCTTTATGCAGCCCTGTATACGATATACAGATTTGTATGTATATTACATGTGCCAAAAATTAGCTCAGTTAGGAAACGCATAACACTGTTGAAAATTCTAGGATGATTAAATAAGGAAAATTAATATATAAGGACTAGGAAATAAGGACTAAGAAAATTAAATTTTAGGATGAGTTAATTTAATGAAATAAAAAGTGTGTAATTTTAACAGAACCGTACTTAGCGCCATTTTTTTTAAGAGAATGAATTTAGAATAAAACATTTTTAGCTAGGCGGGATTTTGACAATCTAAATACTAGAACGAGAAAATAATTTAGAATAATGGAATTAAACAGAATTATAGCTTTGATGAGGCCAACGGCGAAAATTTTTTTTAATTTGTTTCATGTATAATCGAATTCTTTTGTGTGTTCCTGTAAATGAACGATAAAGGCTATGCATATGCTATAGTAAGCATCTTGTAGTGCACCTTAGAGATTATCAATATCAACATGCTTAAAATAGTGTAACATTATTAAAATACACTGAAAGCGATTTCCCCCAATAGATCATAATATAAAGGCATTTTTGAGTGCCCCTGTAAACGAACTATAGATGCTACACACTTTATTTTCAATACTGAACATGCCACAGACCTCAATAACATATATTAGTTACCTAGAAGTAGGAGTATATTTATACGAGTTCGAGTACGAACAAATAGATGGACAGACGACCAAATAAACGACAGACCGAAATTTTAAACACTTTTGAAATATATTTTTATAAATTAAAAAAAAAAAGAAAAAAAAACTCATTATATGTATATAAATACTTATAAATAATTTTTTTTAATAATGTTATTTTTTTCTTTTCATCTTCGATAATTTTCAAACAGTCTCTTATAAAATTATACTGAAAAAAAAATGTTGATGTCAGTATTATAGCCTAAAATTAACAGTAATAAACAGTAAAATAAGCAGTAATACGCTACCGCGTATGCCGTATTACTGCTTATTTTTCTGTTTATTAACTTTAATTTTACGGTATAACACTGGCCTGTTAATTACTGTTAATTTTACAATTTTACGTTATAATACTGGCAGCTAGGGGTGCCAGTATTACACTGTAAAATCAACAATTTTTTTTGCAGTGTACAAATTACTTTTTATTTGCATTATATCAAACGAAAATATATACATATATACACTAAGAACAGCAGCTTCATTTTTCTTTAAGAAGGCAGAAGTTATTAGAAAACATTTCAAAATTGAATGAATAAATTTCCTTGCTTCCAATAAACTATCTTTTTATATTTCTAAAAATGCACCTTACTGAGAAATGTTACTAGGAAATTTCATGCGAAACGATAAAAATTCAAATTTTATACGACTTCCTAAACAATAGTTTGAGTGTTTTAGAAATTTCTTTTATGTTTTTTTTTTTCTTACTTCCTATATCATAAACATAAAACAGACTAAGAAAAGTTTACTGACGCATACATCATTTCTAACGTTTGCGAGGAATACATTTCGGGTAAAAAGAACCTGAGCAGAAAGAAATATAGACACAGAGAACGGTTGCCGTTCCGTGAATATCTATTTAATTTTGTTTATCTGTTTATCTGTATATATTTTATATCTATTTTATTTTATTGATTTTTTTTTATTCGTTTCTGATTGTCTATTTAATTTTTATATCTTATATTTCAGTTGAGACGAAGCAATTTCCACTTTAAATATAAAATAAAACTTATATATTAAGCAATGTATATAGTGTATATATATATATATATATATATATATATAATTTTACTACAGTGCCACAATTTTTTTATTAATTCACATTTTTTCCTCCTTCAATATCTTTTATCTTGGTACTATATTATCTTGGCTCTATATTCTATTTTTATTTTTGTTCTACATTTTTCTGGATATTATTCAAATAGGTATGTCTTCATTTTTAGGTGCATACGTAATTATATAAATACGTAGCACCTATAGTCGTCGTCTGGTCCGTCCGTCTGTCCGCATATAACAGCGCAAAAACTACCCAACCGAATGGTTTGAAATTTAATATATATAATCGTTGCAGAATTTTGCCGAGTCATTTCAAATTTTATGAAAATCGAATGAAAATTTAAAAAGATATTAATAAGTATGCTTTATTCTATTAAATCCTATCATACGTAATCTATATGATAAAAACGCAAGTCATATGACTGAATTAGAGAGATAAAAAACCAAAAATCTAACAGCATCTTCCTATTAAATTTAAACCTTTTTCGTTATAGCAGTTGCCAACAATTAAAAATCCACAATAAAAATCTATATACAATAATTAATTTTCTATTGAAAGATTTCCACGTGAAAAATGAAAATGAAATAAAAAGGTTCACCAATTGAAAAAGGATTAATATGATGTCATATTGGTAATAAAACGGAAATTGTCAAACATTTCTCAATAATACAAGGAGTATGAGTAGAGTATGTGTAAGTACAAACAGCAGGTTAATATGATGTCATTAGATAATTAAAAAGAAAATTAATCTGACGTCATATTGGAAGTTTAACGGACTTTTTCAAGTGTTTGATAACAATACAAAGAGAGTATATGACGTCAGCAAGTGATTATAACGTCATATGAGTTTGAGGAACCTATTGAATCATGATAAAAACCCGATTATGGAAATATTGGCATACTTTAACATTTTGAAGGTCTCTATACAACGTGTTTAATTTTTAAATTGATTTTTTTTAATATCGCATTTAGTCCACATGACAGATATTATTATGACAGAGTAAAATAGCGGGTTTCACCCGCTATCGGACCGGTTCAGATTTTCGAAAAAACGAGAAAAATAGACCGGTAAGTTTTTACTTTATAAAAAACATGACTTTTTTTTTTTTTTTTTTTTTTTTTTTTTTTTTTTTTTCTGGAAATTGGAATTTATTTGGATTTATTAAAGAAAGGATAAAGTGTTTTGAAAGGAATATTAAACAAAACCCTTTGTGCGATCTTCGTCACACTAACCCACTTGTTTTTTCCTTTTGCCTGAATTTTAAATGTTGAATTGATATTTGTATGTTTTCAAATGTTTCGCTAATTTTTACTGCTGAGATACGATCTCCAATTCGTGAGGCACCAGGGGTGAATTTTGTTTGGAAATCTAGGAACCAGTTAAAAAATTTAGGAGCCAGTTACTATCGGTAACAAATATGTAAAATAAAACTACAGTAAAGTTAATAATAGTAAACCCAAATTACTCTTTTTAATTAAATATATCTGACACATAACATAAACTTTTCTTGTAAAAATAAATAAATATATAAATAAATTTATAAATTTCGATATAAGAAAATGAAAACACTGGTGTAAGGTACAAATAATATTCACTAAAAACTTCTTTAAACACCATAAAAGTATAAATATACAATGCGTTTTGAAGATTACAATATATCCCATAAATCAATGCTTTTAACTTCCTCATTATTTTCTTTTAATTTTTTATGTTTGTGACCGTTCAGGTGCCTTGTTGTTTTTGATGTAATGTACCAGTGTTCAACTGCTTTTGTAGTACCAAATGCTTCTACAGAAGTTCCATTTAAACTTATTAATAATAAATCGTTTAAATTTTGTGACGTCTTGGTTGGGCGAAACTTGTTCTTGATAAAATTTATTGTGCTGAACCCTCGCTTACAGGATGCCGTTGCAACTCGTATTAAAAGATAAAATTTGCAGTAACTTGGATAAAATCAGAAATTTAGAATCATTTTTCATTGATTTGATCAAAAGCTCACAAATTTTCTGTCTTTGAATAGCACCTTAAAGTCGTACTATTCATCAAGAGGAATACTTTCAGTTGTTTCCAAATCAACATTTAATCTGACAAAATAATTCTGGAAATGATTTAGTAATAATTTTTATTTCTTTCTTTCCAAAGTCTTAAAGCTCTTTCGACTGGGACAGGACAATGTACCGGGGGGTTATAATATAAATATCTCTATTTGGAGCTGTCTGTAGCTTGAAGGAATAACGCGAATGAAACCAAAATCGGTAGACTTACTATTTGAGAAGGGGGAAGAAGAATGGTACAATAAAAATAGTTGCAATAATCACCGATAGATGGCGCTATGGGGCCTGTCGGTGCAAACGGCGTTGTTTACCTTGAAGGTGTCGCAAATCTCAATGACTTAAAAGATCGCATATCTCAAGATGTGCGAAACATCAGTCCTGATGTGTTATATTCCGCAGTTCAGCATGTTGTGCACCGCCTGGATTGTGTTCTCCAACACAATGGCCATGTGGAACTTGAACTTGATCGGCATCGCCATGCGAAAGCATATCCACATTCACTGTGACATTTTCCAATAAATTAGGTATGCCATCCGGTTTTACGCCTTAATTCTTTGTTCTTGTATTACACATTACATTTCACACTCAAAAGCGCCATCTGTCGGATATTATTGCAATTATTTTTTTATTGTTCCATTCTTCTTTCCCTTCTCGAGTAGTAGATGTACCGATTTTGCTGTCATTCGGGTTATTCCTTCAAGCTACAGACAGCTCCAAATAGAGATACTTATAACCACCCTGTATCAAATATTTTAGTGCACATTTCAACACTATTTTCATCGATAGAAACGATAGAACACCTTTGATTAATGTATTTTGAGGCATGACCAATAAACTTCATTTCAATATCTTCAATTTTAACTTTAGTAGACTCACAAAATACAGATAATTCTATATCTTTAAACTTGCTTTCGAGAGATGTGTTTTTAATAAGTGACTAAGTCACTTACTTCATAACATATACTTTTTGAAAAAAAATTATTACTCTTTTTTAGTGAAAACAATACTATGAATTTGAAAAGTATATATATATAAATTTACTTATGGGCGTTGTAGGGTTAAGCAATCTTATAACAAAAATCAACCAGAAAGACAAAAAAATACATCCTAAAATATATTAAAACAGTCGCAACATCTTAGAAAAAGGTAAATTTTTTTCTTACTCTATAAAAGACCAAAAAATCGGCCTTGTCTACCCATCTCCTTTAAAATATGCTAATTGCAGTTTCATCTGGTGCCATAAAAATTCCATTTTTATACGATTTTCCAAAATGACATTTTAAGTGCTTCAAACATTTCCTCTATTTTATGCTTACTTCGAACCATAAAACCAACAAAGAAAAGGTTCCCGACGCATATACATCATTTCTGCCGTTTCCAGGAACACATTTTGGAGAAACGAACCAAATGGAAGAAAAAACGCAACAAAAACATGGTTGCCGTGAACGTTTATTTCATTTTTAAATCTCAGATTGCAGTTCATATAGAACAAAGAAAAACGACTGCCACGAACAGCAGAAAAAGTACATTTTTATTACTGCTTTTACGACACCAGGCTGTAAGTAGATGTCTGTACGGGTCCGGGGGAGGGGGGGTCTGATCTTACTCTTTTCGGGTCGGGTCTAACATTTTTTTACAGGCTCGGTCCATCAGGCCTGGCTTAGTCATCACACTTTTCGGCCCGGGTCGGGCCTAACTTTTTCTGTAGACTCGGACCAGTCCATACTTCTTTTTTCTTTGCTAAGCTGGGCCTGGACTTCATTCTTCCTAGAGATCGGAAAATTTTCTGGCCCGTGCAAAAATATGTAAAATGATTCCCGAAACAACATTTTTTGCAAAAAAAGGACAGATTTGTAAATGGCGAAACTTCTACAATTAAAATTCTTCTTACATAATAGTACATACATTGCTAGGCAAAAAAAAAAATTAATAATAAATAAAGTACAATCGTACCTGTGAAATATAACCTGTTTATTTTGGAATCTTGTCTTAAACTAAAAAATGTTTTGATCCGTGCAAAAAGAATATAATACATATGCAACAGACGATGTAGCTGCTAATAATGGAACCTATCTATAACTGATTTTTTTTGTCTTGTTGAATCTTCATTTGAATGTGTTTGTCTAAGTGAATTTTTTTAATCGTTGATTATGCACGTAATTGTCTGGGCGGTCATTAATGTTGTTGATATTTTGCATTCCATGCATTTCGAACATAATCTGAAAATAAAATCCATGCATAAGTAAGTGTGCTTTTGGAATAATTTTTATTTTAGAATAGTATTGCTTCAGAAATATCGGCATGTTTTGTAGAAATTCAGTCGGTCGGGACGGGCTTGGGTAGAACTTTTATCTTTTATACCGGGCCGGGCCAATAAAATATTTGTACGGGACGGGCGAATAAAATTTTTATATGTTCTGGCCCAGGCCCGGCCTGGAAATTCCATGCAGACCTCTAACTGTAAGTAACCTTTTATTTTACAGGGCGTCCCTTCTTATCAATGACCAATAGCTCATTACAAAAGCACTAGTTTTGGAGGTATGGTTCCAGTTGCAAGAATGTCCCTAATGTAGCTTTTCCGATGAAAATCCATTTTCGTTTAAATAGTTTTTTTTTTTTTTTTTTTTAAGTTACGAAATTTAAACTTTTACTTAGTCCCTGGATACTATGAGTTACATTTAGAAAACTTTTTCAATGTTTGAACAAATAAAACAGTAAAAATATTCCAGTTTTGTACGAACATAAGTTACCTAGTTATGATACCTTGACTTTTATGAACTTTCAACGTTTCTAGGCTTTAAAAAATGTGTTTTTTAGTACCAAAAACCGCAAAAAATTCATAAAATTGAAAGTCTCATCTCTAGGTAAGTTTTGGTCGTGGATGAATTAATTTTTTACAGTTTTACTTGTTCGGGCATAAAAAAAAAGTTATATAACTTATAATACATAAATATAACTTATACGACTCTGGGACCGAATACAAATTTAAGTTTTGCAAATTTAAAATATATAACTATTTTGCCTAAGTAAATTTTCCTATAATGGGAAAATTCGAAACATTTTTGCAATTGGAATTATATCTATGAAAACTAACAGTTGAGCTATTGTTTAACACCCTGTATAAAGAAAATATAAGTGTTCAAAAATTTCGTTTTTACTTCTTCTCCGATATGAAATGTATTGATTTTATGTATCTTATTAGTACATATTTTCCTTATCATAACCGCTAAAAGCCAACCCTATTTTCAAGTAGTTTTAATTACTCCTTAAATTGTACAGTAGTTTTAATAAAACTTAATTGAGACAGTTCGTTTAAAAGCATTTTCTCATAACTGCGAAAGATAACACAACATCATAGTCAAGCAATCTTAAACTACAAAGGCCAACAAAGACTACAATTCAAAAAAATATTTTTTTCTCAACAAATATTAATAAATATAATCTGATGTTAGAGGATAATTATTGCTAGCTAAAAAGCTACATCTTGAAAATAAATCAGTAAGATTGATTGAAAGGCATGTAGCTCGTGCTTATACGGCTATATCTTTTGAGGAAAAAAAAAGTTAATATTTGAATTCAAACTTATTTGAATATTTGAAAACAATTTTGCTAATATTCTTAAACTAAAGAACAGCATAATCGATAACGGACATCGTGTTCAGAATTTGTATTTAAAGTATTATTTATTATTTAATAGTTACTACTTCTTGTGATTCAATAGATATAAATGCCAATGACACTAAACAAAGCAATAAAACTGAAAAGCCGTGGCATTAAAAACGTACTACGTTATTTATTCCTATTTTTCGTTTCTTATATGCATTTTGCAATTATGCAAATACCACTTTAACATGAAAACATGGGAAAAAGTAATTTTCAATAAAAAGAAACAAAACATAAACTTCCATATCTTTATTAACAAAGAGACTCTTGTTTAAATAAAATATGCTAATTTTTAAATTTGCACAAAATAATGCAAATCAAAGAAAATATAAAGTTGATGATTCCCCCACAAAACTATTCATTTTTTTCCCTACTTAATGTAATTTAAATTCAACAGAAGTGGAAAACATCTTCAAATACTTTTGAAAGAGTTAAAAGAGAGATACATGAAAAGCATTTAATTTTTTCCTTACTTTCAACGTTGATTGAATTTTGAGTTCTTTTAGGCGATGAATTCGAATTTGACAGGGAAGTCTCGCATGATGGCTGTGAGGAATGAATCATTCAATATATATTAAAAATGAATTCGTAAAAAAAAAAATCTAATGAATTGATAGAAAAGGAAACAGTAAAATTATTCTGAAGAAGTTATATTTGTAATGTTTTGTTGTTAAAAATTAATAGTTGGATAGAACTGTTTAACACTATTTATGTTTCAACAATATTCATTAGCACTAAAAAAAAGCGACAAAATAGGCTAAAAAACTGGTGACAAGTATTTATATATGAAAAGCATTTAATTTTTTTCCTTACTTTCAACATTGATTGAATTTGTTTACTTTCAAGTGATGGATTCGAATTATTCTTATAGTTGTTAGGAACGAATCAATCAAGATAAATTAAAGTGAAATCGTTCAAAGGAAAAATATATTTACTCAAATAAAAAAATGAATTGATAGAAAAGGAAAGAATAAAAGTGCTTTTACTAATGTTTTGTAATGTTTTGTTTTTAAAAATTAACAGTTAGATTGAAATGTTTAACATTATTTATGTTTCAATAATTTTCATTAGCACTAAAAAAGAGCGACAAAATAGGCTGAAAAACAGGTGACAAGTATTGTATTTGTAACAGGGAAAGAAGCATTTCACTTTTTTCTTACTTTGGGCGTTGATTCAATTTGGTTTCTTTAAAGTGATGGATTCGAATTCGATGTAGAAGTCTAGTCTGATCGTTGTTAGGACGAATCAATCAGGATAAATTAAAGTGAAATCGTTCGAAGAAAAAATACATTAACTCAAAAGAAAAAAAAAAGAAAAGAAAAGAAAAGAAAGAAAGAAAGAAAATTGTTGAACTGATAGATAACGAAACGGTAAAAGTAAACTGGAAGAAGTTATATGTGTAATAGATTGTTCCATAAATATAGTACTTGGATTATGCACATTTTTTATATTTATTTAGTTTCTTTTTTCTTTTACTTTTTACGTTGATTGCATTTGTGTTCTACAAGGTCATTAATTTGTATACGGCAGAGAAATCTTGATTGATGAAAGCAGAGCTTAACAAATGCGGTTGCCATGTCGCCACTGGCGACTAAGTTTTTTTTTTACCTGGCGATCAAATTATTTAATCTGGCGAGGGGGGAGGGGACCAAAATTGACCTAAGAAATTAGCATTTTTCTCTCCCCCAACCCCTACTTGAGCACGGCAATCTTACTTATCTCTAGTTCTCTTAATGGAAGAACAGAATTTAAAAGGCATTTTCTATCTCATGCACAGAAAGTGCCATTCTTTGTCGCTCTAGCCAACTAGCATGTCACATGATTAGAATGTTAGGGGAAGGGGTGAGTCAATAAAACAGTAAGAAATAGTGCCATTCCAGACTCTGTGGCATTTAAATGTGGATACAGAGATACTTAAAAATGTTCAAGTTTTTTGTAAGTTTAAAATCATTTTTTTGTTTTTAGAATTAAAACTGATCAATCTATCACTTTCATATTAACGAATAACAACATATAAGTGATTATAAATAATTCATTTGAAGGAAATCCATAAAACTAAATTCTGTACTATTCTAAACTATGTAACTATAATAATTCTAAAGTACGCTTGTTATTATTTTTTTCTCAATTAATGCATAAAAACTTTTGTGGTTTTTAAAAATCGATGATGGGTGAGGTGGGGGCCATTTAAAATTTGAATTGTAAATATTTTTTAACCCATTATAACCCATTGTAAATATTTTTTTATTGGCGACTAGAATTTTTTGCTGGCTACCAGATTTTATGAAATTTGTAAAGCCCTTAATGAAAGAAATAACATATTGAAGTAAACATAAAGAAAAACTGACTGAAGAAAGATATATTTACTCAAAATAATAGAAAACGGATGAGTAATTAAAAAAAGGAAAATATATTTTAAAATAAATATACATACTAATATTTACGATGTTGTTTAAAAAATTTGGTGCTACATATATGTGAAACTATACGAATTCTCTTTTATTTATTTATTATTTTTTTTGTGGACTTTCAAGCAATTAATTTGGAAACAAATTTACTATTTTCTTAGGAAACAGTACTTTTGTTTACATTTATTATAGTGATCTTTGCTATGACTCTGTTATACATTTTTTTTCTTTATAGTTTAGCTGTTTATTATGTAAAATATTATTATTTATACATGTGTTCTACGAAGTCATAAATGTTTCTTTACAAATACTGAATATAACTGTTCTAAGAGAGGTGTAAAAAATGAATTACAGTGAAAAATTAATATGAAGTCTTTTGTAAAAGGTCAAAGTTTTGATAGAAAATAAACATGCAATAAACAATCCAAGAACTACAAAAAAAAAAAAAAAAAACCTAACACAGAAGAACCAAATGTTAATATAAAGATCAGGAAGGTCTCTTCAAATAATTTAGGGTTGCTAATATATGATAAATTCTCCTTTACGGCTTATTTTACTCAAACAGAAATCAATTACGATTTACATATATTGTGGAATATTTCCCTTGATAACGAATATTTTGAAATATAAGTTTACATTTGCTTCTTTAAATATTTTCACATTCTGCTCGTAGAATTTTCTCTACACATATTTTACTTATTTTTCCATTTATTTCGAATTGTGAATTTTACATTCTTGAATATATATTTTTGTATTGTATTGCAATTAATACGGTTAATATATATTGTCGATTTATTGAGATTTAATAATTATTGTTAACGAAAGTTTTATTATATATATATATGAGAGAATTTATCTAAATGCAGCAATTTTCAGTTCACTACACTACATGGCCGTTTGTTTGCAAAGCACTCAGTCCACCATTAGGATAAATGAATAATCTATTCATTCATGATTTATAGTTACAGACTACAGGTAACAGGTTTCTAAATATACAAGTTATTCAAGGTAGAGTATTAGAAAAATTATTTTTAAATTACAGTTCAATACAGAGTTCGTGTTTTAAATTGTTTTCATTTAGCATTTTTAACCGACTTTCCGCGAAGGTGGTTATACAATTTGTTTGTATCTTTTTTCTTTTTCTATGTATATAGGTCTTAATTGTTCTGTTTGTTTATTTCCATGTCTTTGTAACTTTTAACTTTCAACAATAGGAGCTGGTTTTTGACCTTTGCGTGTCGAGTTTAGTAAATATATTTTTAGTAAATGCAGTTAAGTATATTTTTAGTAAATACATATATGCAATTTTCTACATAAAAGATAAAATTTATACTAGAAATATAATTATAGAATATGTTTTCATATTTGTATTAAAATATAGATTAATACATTAAATTATGGAGTTGAAGTGCATCGAGTTCGGTGTCGGACTGACTTCAAATAGAATTTTGGGGCTTGTGTCAGTTTTATCCGAACTCAATTCCATTGTTATCCACACCGTGCAGGACTCTAGTGGGTATAACAACACAGGTCTGCTAAAAGAAAAGAATGTCAGAAGCAATTCTTTGAAATCGTTTTTTTTTTTTTTTTTTTTTTTTTGTATTAGTTCCACAATGTATGGTTCGAAGAAATATAAGGTTCGTGAACAAATAATAATAGCAATTTTGGTTGCATTCAAGTATGTACTGCTTTCCTGCTTTCGAAATAAGTAGAAATAGTTCTATTATGACTGAATAATATGTATTCCTTGTTTTAAAGAGAAAAACCATAATTCTAACTCATATTAAAAACTCTTTGTTTTATGAAAAGGAGTCCATATTTTCTATAGACCGTCTGTTATTGTAACAGTCAAATACTGTATTTGATTATTAAAAACAGTTTTTTCTTCGTAAAATTAAGTTTCTTATCATCATTCTGACTGACAGTTTTCTTTCTTTTTTTCCTTTTTTTTCTCTTTTTTTTTCTAATGCAAAAACAACAGATTTGTTTAACGGATTTAGTAGTTGAAACCCCGATATTTAAAAGAAACACAATTATATATAGAATCTGCATTATTAAATACTATTATAGTTTAGAACACTATTTAAAAAGAAACCCGGAGATCCAACCTGGCTTACACAACATAAATCATTTTTAATAGAAAATTTTAATAGATTTTTTTTTTTACATTTAATATATATTTTTTAGATTTCATACTAAAAACGTTAAAAAGCCTTTTTATATGAAAAATAAATTTTTATGTATTCAAATAAAGTTTTTAAATTTATTATCAACGGTACTTTCGTATTCGTATTACGTATTTCGTATTAGCATGTCATCAGCGGTTGATAGCCGAAAAAAATCGATTAAGATTCTATTATTTATAACAACCTTTTAAAATCTAAATATTTCAGTAATTTAAGCGCGTAGTTACATATTTGTTAAACTTGTGTTTCATATATTTTATTTATTTATTTATTTTGTGAAGTGTTTGTTAACTTCGGTATAAGGATAATAGTCGGAAGCAAAGGCTGAACTACTATCTAAATTGTTTTAAGAGCAAACGGGTTAATCTTCAGTAATCGAGCTGTACGCGATAGACATAAGATAAAAAAAATCATACATGAGAAATATTTTTAAAATAATAAAAGGCTGGAAACGGAGATATAGTTTTCAAACATTTTGCATTTGAAAGTACATTTTAACTGTATTCGAAAGTGTAAAAATTTAAATTATGCGATGTTTACATGTAATTAATTTTAGGAAAAAACGGAAATTATATATATAATTGCTTAAATCACTGCGATGTCATCAGCGTTACTCACGCACATGTTTTTATTTTATAATATAGATATCTCAAAATTTAATAAATTATTTTAACATTAGTAAACAACATCAATAGTTGCAAGGGTACGGTCACATGTTTTCGATGATTACATATTACAATTCAAATTATGACTGTATACTCTGTCTATTTCTAAATAATAATCTTCGCCCTAGATTTTTACAACATTTGTAGAAGTCATCTACGACAAAGGTTATTGTTTAGAAAGAGTGGTTTTCAATTTTACTGATTTTTGCTGCTTAGAAAAAAAAAAAAAAAAAAAAAAAAAAAAGCCAGGGCACTGCGTTCTAAAAAAAAAAAAGACCTAGAGGAACACTAAGTATTAAGTATAAATGATATAAGGAAAAGTACAGGACATGAGAATTACAGTGTCTACTAGATAAGTGACGCTGCCGATGAAACTTGTCAGCGCTTATTTTAACTATTTATGTAATTTATGTACTTTACGTACTAGTGTAATTTATGTACTATTTACGTACTTTACTCATAACGTTAGCCATGTTATAATTAATATGAATGAATATATTTTATAGCTGAGTTAAAAGCTTTAATCTCCTTTTGAAATTTTTTAAAAAAAATTTGTTGCAATTTAAACTAGAAAATACAATTAAAATTATTATTTTAACAATTGAATCATACATTAAATAAAGCATAAAAACGTCTGTGGAAACTCCCGAGACGGAAAGACTAAGTTTTTGTAGTAAAAATCATTTTATTTATTTATTCATTTATTTTGTAACACATTCATGTAAAGTGAAAACAATTTTTTTAGTGTACATTAGCCTAATTTTTTTTTATTTTATGTTTATAAGAAAAATAATTCTAAAAAAAGCTTTTATTAGTAAGAAATTGTTTTTCCCCAAACTATCCAATTTTTCTAGAAAAAACTGGGGGAAAAACATTTTTTCTGGCACAATTTCAAAATTTCCGAAAATTGTACATATCTAAGCAACAATAAAAATCCTGTGAAAACCAGAAATTTCTTTAAAAAATATGCACTGGTAAAATCAAATTGAGAGGCGGGAAAACTTTTCTGATAGTTAAATGATGAGATAATTGAAGTTCTACTTTTTAAATTACCACAATGTAAATACTTTAAAGAATATTTGTGAAAGCTAAAATAACATTCTTCCTGCCTTTTAGATTTAAAATTATCCAATAAATGGTTCTTTTCTTACGAGAAAGAATTGCCTGTAAAAAAAAAGTATGTTTCTGCAGAAAAATTGTTTAATAAAATGGCAAATATGAGTTTGTTTCAAAATTACGAAACTGTAATTTAAAAAAAAAGTAAAGATTTTTTTAATTAACAAAACAAGAGAAAGTAAGTAAATTCTGCTAATACTTTATTTCGCGTACTTGAATATAATGACAATGACATCCATCGTTAATTAGTAAAATTATTAATAGTACAATAATATTGAATAGTAATTATAATTGAATGTGCATGCTAATAAAAAAGAAGTTCTTCAAAACTGTGGCCCGAAATCTTTTTCATATAAATCACTAATGTTTTTTTTCACATGATTAGTTGATTGGTTCAATCAGCCAGCCAACTATATAAAAGACACTGATTTGTCTTATAAGTAACTTGGTATTTATTTATTTTTTTATTCAACACTGATTACTCAGGGCTTACTTAATGTATTCCGGGGATATGGGCCCGACTGTTAGGGGACCCCTTAGAAATCAGTTTTGAATTTGTTTCTATATTTATTTATTTATTTTTAAGTATTCAATTGTAGAAAGACGTGGCTATAAAAAGGAGTTGTTGATTTCCATATTCTCTTCTTCTTGAGCCAATTATCGCCAAATCTATAAACTTTAATTAGTATGCGATAAGAATGTACAAGGAACAAAAGTCAAACCTTCCAATTTTTTTCAAGGTATATAAACATTTTTTAAAACAGAAAAATTACATAATAAAATGATTGTCGTTTCAAAGTGGTACTTATTTAATCTTATTTATTAAGTAAAATTTCTAGTTCAAAAGAAGTCTATTTGGCTTGAAAAAATCCGAAGGTTTGAAAGTAACTCAGGTTTTCCGATGTTATTACCACTAATAATAATTTACGTAATAATAAAATGATTTTCTGTTATTACTGATCATTATAATTCTCCTAAATTTAATATGAGTTTTTATAAACATAAAAAGAATATGTATAACAACCCACATTCAGTCTCTAATTTAATCAAGGACGTCGGACCTGGATACCCTGGTCCACCCAAAATTACTGTACTGTATATAGTTGTACTAAGTTTAAAATATGCTTTACACAAACAAGGAGAAAAAAAAAATATTTTAAAAAATATCAGGAAAAGAGTGGATACTATAGCATTATTCTCTTTCAGCAGTCATGTGTATCATCAATAAACAAGAAATCCATGACATGCAACTAACTCACCATCACTTTCATCGGTGTTTACTTTTAACACTTCCGTTGTCGATGACAGATCATCACCTGATGACAACGACGGTTGCTTCGTAAATAGTACTAAAAATAAAATCCAACAGAGACGAGGGCGATAACCTTCACATAAACACATGCTGTCACCATAGATAAAAACAAATCCACAATCTGTGAAACAGCGAGAACTCACAAATCACACTCTATCCACCTGTGGATCAACCGCTCACATTTTCCAAGTTCATTAGTTTTGTAAAACTAATTTGTTTAGAAATTAACTCCTTTATAAAACATTTAAAAAAACATAACGCTTTAATCACCAGAAAATTTTTCCAAAATAAATATCCACTGATTTTTTAGCCAAACTCTAAAGGACACCATAATTCCATATCGAAACGAAAACTATTTGGACGCACGTCGCTCACATGCTGTACGACCGGCGCTGAGCGTGTTTTGAAACGAATCTTTTCCGGGCGCCGAGTGTTTCTACAGGGTTGCTATATAAAACTGGACCCGGCGGATTAAGCCAATTTGGCGAGTTTCAATGCCGGCTGAGATTCTCAGAATGAATTGTTTTTTTGCGGTTGGTCATAGATGGGTGGAGTCCTTTCTAAAATCATTTATTTGAAAAGAAAAGAGTAATAGAGGATAATAAAGTACGTACTAAATAAGCCATAAGTATATAAATATACAATATTATATATTTTTTTAATGTAATTTAAAAACAACTCGTTTTTTTCACTATTTTTAGTTAAAGAATATTGATTTTCGATAGTATTATTTTTTAATTAAATAGGGATATAACACAAAAAAGCATTGTATAATTTAAGAATTTAACTTAAAATAATGCGTAATGTAACAAAACATTAATGATTTCGCTTTCACAAACAAAGTTTCCGTAAACGAACTTTAACGAAGAATGTTTAAAAAAAGTATATTCGGTAAGGTAAAGTACAGAAACATTTAATTTGACAATAGGTCAGTCAGTCTACAGAATTTCGACAAATTTTATATTATTTTATGTATGTATGTATTATTATTTATTGGTTACTGCATCATTTTTTATTTTACCCATACTTTGTATGTAGAAACGTATCGAAAAAAATTTTTAACTCTTTTTGGAAAAAAAAAAATATTTTATAAACATTTTTAATTAGAGCGGGTCGAAAACTGCGATTTTGATTGTTTTCTCAAATTCAAAAGTTTATAAAATCTTGTATATTTTTTTGTACTAATAGAGATAAACAACTTGGGGGACTCGAGGTCCTTTTCAAAAAAAAAAAAAAAAAAAAAATATATATATCCCCCTCATCACCACGTAAGCTTACGTAAGTGAGCGCGCACACACATACACACATGTTTATATACAGAAGCATACTTCGATTAAAGGATTAAAAATTTTCATATTTAAAGAAAATTTTATTTTATTCCTTTAAAATACTATAACAAACTATGGTGAAAGACATCTGGCATTCAAATTTCAAGTATTCGATGACAAAGGAAATCAGACGGACAAAATGGGGAAATAAATAAAAATGTAAGTCACTTGTGACAATGTTTCTATTTAGTATTTATGCTCAAAGCACAGTTCCCATAAAATTTGTAACTTTTTCTTTTGGCATATTTTTTAATCTAGAATAAGTTTTTTGGAAATACCAACGAAGAAATTTTTAATTTTTTTTCTAAGTACCTCAACACCATGTCATTATGATAACAGGTTAAGCACCATGACGGACAAATGGTGCACATTGTAAACGTTATATATAAGAAAGTATACATCGAAGTATTAATGTTAAGTGAGTGGAATATAAACTGAGATATGTACAGACCATACATACATAATGAAAAATTAATGAATTTAAATCATTCATTAATTTTTAATAAGTTTCAAATTTGCACAGAAAAGAGCAGTAGTCCATTAAGCCCATTGTTTCCTTCTATATTTTATGTTGCCATGGCAAGTGATGTTATTAATGAATAATTTAAATTTAATAAGAGATGTTACATTTTTTTTTGGATATATCTGTTACTGTTGTTATGGTAACGGATTATATCGGAAATTGATTTATTAAAGACTACCTTTCCGCGAAATCTCAGCCTTTTATTTTCTCATAAATAAACCTTTAATTACGGGCCAAAACAAGCGACTATTTTTATATTCAATCGTACCACATTTTTTTTTTTTTTCTGATAGATTTATCTTCAAAATATACTATTTCTATGGCAGAGATTATTTTTTAAAAAATGTTACAAATAAGATTTAAAAAAAAACAATTAAAAAAAAAAGTTCACTGGAAATATGTCCATACTCCTAATCGCCCCACCAGTGGCTGAGAGGTTCTGCTCTCAAAGCTGGTAGACGGGAGGTGCTGGGTTCAAACCCCTGTCGCGCTCGTCGACCTAACCGTTCGGAGTTTTCCGTGGTTTTCTTCCAACCTTGCCGTAAATACGGGTTAGGATCCCTTAGAAAAAAACCCACGAAAACACCCCACTCCGCCCTAGGGCCTATATCCCTCGAGTAAATAATCGGCCGTCATAAAATAAAGCAAGCAAGCAAACCCTACTCATAATCAAAAGCTTAAACAAATGCTAAGTGACAACCTTATAATCTGTATCAACATCATTAAAAAGGGAAAGAAAATTCAGTTCGGAGCATATTCTGACGCAACGTATATTTTAACCCCTTTAACTTGATATAAATTTCATGTTGAACATAAAAAAGAAAATCTGTCATTTCGTTTAACAAATTTTAGTTTAGCGCTGAAGTACTCTATCTTATCTGATTAATCTCATTTTAGGGTTAATCTTTTTTTTTTATTTGCTCTGGCCAATTGTGGAAACTCTGCCACTTGTTACTTTACATTATTGTAGAAAACAAATGTTCATTGTTGAAATAGATTTTTGAAATTGTCCTTGAAAATTAATTAAAAATCATGAAAAGGCACTAAATTGAGCAAACAGATTTTATTCAAAAATATCTCTTCCCTATTCGATAATGTAAAAACTGAAATTATGAACTTTTAAAAGTGGTATTTGTGCGATAAAAATAGCAACAGGTTGTTTGGCAGCCGTCAAAATATGACCTATACACATTTCTGGCGCGGACAAATAAAAAAAAAAAAAAAAAAAAAAAAAAAAAAAAGGAGTAATTGGACTTTGTCACTAATACAAATTATAGAAGCAACACCAAACATTATTACATAGTATTATATATAAATAAAATAGTTTTGTTTATTTATTTTTCTCATTCTATATAAAGCAATGCCAAATTGCTAAAATTATCCATGCCCTATACCAGGTGTAGCCAACAAATGACTCGGAGATCACCCAGTGACTATTTCATAATTTCAAGTGACCCACTTGAGTTCCGAAAAAAAAAAGTATAAAACATAAAAATAAATTATAAAACATAAATATGAGACGAACACTAAACTGAAAATAAATAATAACAATAGCACTTTTGTTTGATAACCAATCATTCAGATGCTTGTATTCGTCTTAAGTTGAGTAAGCATAAGCTAGACTTGACTGAATTGACGTCACAAGTTCAGCATAAAAGGAGCCACTGATATCGAAGATAACAGTAAAGTTCATTCAATTATGTTTCTTTTAGGTGTGTTCTTAATTATATAAATACGTAGCCCTATGGTCTGTCTGTCTGTCCGCATATAACAGCGCAAAAACTACCCAACCTAATGGTTTGGTATTTAATATACAGTGTGATTCATAAATATCGAAACAATAGGCTCCTTAAATAGGCTCTCCTTAAATATTGCCCCTAGGCACATACTTCCAATTGCAAAGTTTCATTAAAAAAAAAAAAAAAGGTGCAAAATTTGATGAGATAATTTGCAACTCCATTGGGGGGGGGGGGGAGGAAGAGGGGGGTCTATTTGAGAAACTACAAAAATTAAAAAAATTTTACGATCCCCGCAGAATAAAATTTCCAATTAGGAAATTTTTCCTTATCCTTCCTGAATTAAACAAAAATAATTCCAGCTAGATATCTGCAAAATTCACAGAAATATTAAAATCCAAAATTCGTGACTTACACCACTTAAGCATACCTCTGAGCGACGCGATATCAGTTCATTTGAACTGCAAGTTAGGGATCGACCATAAATTTACACCTTATTAAAAGTCGATCTAAGACAGTGCCTGAACTTTTAGATATAAAATAACAGCGTATAGATTTTTGCGTTAAACTTGCTTGAGAAATATTCTGGAGGTCTGCATGAGCCCGAGCTTGGCGCCAGGCCCGGAACCGACACGGCCCGCTGGCCGTCTCTTTCTCAATTATTTCATAAAAGTTTTGGTGCTTTTCGAAATCAATGACGGTGTATGAGGGGGGGGGGGTATTTTTTACTGGCTACTAGAATTTTTTGTTGGCTATCAAATTTTATCAAATTTGTAAAGCCCTGCCCAAGACAATACATAAATTATTAAATACAAAAAAGATAAAATTGAAATACAAAGCAATACAAAAAACTGGAGGGGGAAAAGGTCTATATCTTGCCCTTGTCCTTATAAAAATAAAGCATAAAAAAATACTGAAAGAGGACTCCTTGCCTCCGTCAGATTATGCCCATGACTTCATCCACGAGTTTTAAATTTCACAGAGCGGTAATTTTAATACCCTACATCGCATTAGCCCATTGCTCTTAAAAAAATGGTGGCGAGTATGTCCCCCTTGCCCCCACCAGATTATGCCCATGACTCCACCCATGAGTTCAAAATTTCATAGAACAGTAATATTACATAATATCCTATATCGCATTAATCCATTGCACTTTTTAAAACATGAGGAATATTATGTCCCCCTTGCCCCCGCCAGATTATGCCCATGACTTCACCCACGAGTTTAAAATTTCACAGAGCAGTAGTATTAATAGCTTCTATCGCATAAGTCCAATACCAATTAAATGCACATTTCCATATTAAATGCAATATTTGGTCTTGTTACTTAGCTTTAGACAACTGTGTTCTTTTACTTTTTAAAACATTTTCCTTCTCTGTCGCAAACAATGTTATTTTTATATATAGTCTTTATTGCAAAAATTAGCATAAATTAGAAGCATTTTGAGTAAAAAGGCTGCTAATTCATGCTAAATATCCCTTAAAACACATCAGGAAATTTTAACACTATGTAATGAACAATTTAAAATCGATGTAAGGTGGGAATAAACGACAAACTCTAGCACACCCACTGGTTCAAAATTTCACAGAACGTAATTTCAATACCTTTTATCGCATTAGTTGCATTTCCAATATTATGATACCGCACTTACTCAACACTGTTTTTGAAAATGTTCTTGTTTTATCGATTGCCGATTTCATCTGCTTCTTTTTCAAATATTTAGAGCTCTTACTTAGCTTAATATCGAGTAAATATACGATGAAAGACAGAACTTATTAGCAATGGAACGAAAGACATTTAAAACCCAAGTGCATGCAAAATGACGAATGCTGTGAGCGAAAAAGTTCAAATGGAAAATGTTTTGAGCATATTTAATTATGTTGTTACATCATTTTGTTTTGTACTTATAATTTTGTAAAAAATCGTCGAAAAATTAATTTTTTCCACTAGAAATGTTAAGGAGAGGTTCAACTTATTTGGCCTAAAATACACGTGATTTTGCGATTTCTTTCCAATTACAAAGAAAAAAGATATCACCATCGGACTTTTTGCATTATTTTTATTGACATTTCACTTATATTTTTTAATTTTTGTGTGCAAAAAAATGACTAATAAGCCTTGTGCGTTGGGGAGTACCTGCAGATTCGCGCCAGGAACTTCCAATCGGGCAACCGTTTACCTCCGATCACAAACATCTGAAAAGAATTTGGTTGCTAAATTATGAAAGAACATAAATTCGCTGGCGCTTATTCCAAAATTTAGTTTTAACAAGTTGGAAATTGTACGTCAAACGTGACAAATGAGGTGCGTTCGTAGTATAACTTGTTTTTATAAATATTCAGATCTTGGCGCAATAGCTGTTGCACTCTTATGCAAAAATGCATGAATACAAAATTTATTTTATGTACAGATTTTCATATTATAGATATTAATTTTATTTTATAAAATTAAGTTTCAATACTTTTACAAACAATTAATTACAATTATGTTAAATGTAAGTCATCGCTATCATTTCACTGAAAAAATGAATTATATCATTAGTTATTAAATGTTTAATTTCCGTAATAAAATAAGTACATTTTAAGTTGGCAACATTTTACCTTTTGTAGTTGTCATTTACTGAAAATTCCAATCGGAAACTTAAGCCTAACTTTACAATTTTCAGAACTTGAAATCCATGTTTAATCATTTTTTCCATTTAATATTTATTTCTCCGGAAACATCTATCGAAAACACTGTCGGTAGATTATATGATTGCTACAATTAGGCAATTTCAGTATTCAAATTTGGTTTTTCAATTCAGTAATACGGAAATAATAGGACTCTATCTTAAATAGGACGAAATCACCATGGCAACCTAGAATCATTACCTATCATGAGATAGCATTGAATTAATTACGTAGGATAGGATTTAATATTATAAAGAAACCTTTTATTAATATTTTTTAAAGTTTGATTCAATTTTCATAAAATTTGAAATGACAACAAAATTCTACAACGATTATATAGATATTAAATTTCAAACTATTCGGTTGGGTAGTTTTTGCGTTGTTATATGTGGACAGACAGACGTACCAGACGACGATTATAAGTGCTACGTATTTATATAATTACGAACACACCTAAAAATAGATCTTTTACAAACTGACGGTCATTTGAACTGAAAAGGTTATCCCCTCCCCCTTTTTTTACCTTTTACGAGTTCGAAAAAATAATTAATCAATGAAAATTATACTTTTAGGTGTTATAAGATCCAGCATAAACAATTACTGTTCTGTTTTTTATTTTTTTTATTTATTTATTTAAAAAAAAAAGGAGGAAATCGGTCGAATAGTTCTCGAGGAAAATGAACGGCTAATTTGAAAACCATGTTTTCGAATAAAACAAGTTTATAAAATTTCACCATAACGTTACGTTCAACGAGCAAAAATTGTTGTAAGGAATAAACGATCTCTATACTGGAGGAATGCAAAATAAATAAATAAATAAATAAATAAATAAATAAATAGAAGAAATAAAATATCGAAAAATTTGACACAAAGGAGTAGAACTTTCCTTAAATAAATTAAAAGAAGATAGTTTCATCTGCGTATGTTAAAAATTGTATCTTTTTCCACCCTTTTCATTCCATTTTTCAATCAAATTTATTTGTAAGATAAACCAAAAAATAGAGATTTCAGGCAGAAATGACTCAGAAGTTACTCTTCTTTTCCATCGATTGCAATTTCTTCCTGCATCATTTTCTAATATTTAGAATTTTTATAATAATCTTTTTATTTACAGTTCTTAATATCAAGAAATATATTATGAAACACGGAACTTGTTATTTGTGCTCTGACAGACATTTAAAACTCAAGGAATTACAGAAAGATGGATGACGTTAACAATAAATATAGACATATTTTGAACATTTTTATGCATGTTAGTACATAATTTCTTTCCTACTTAAATAGATAAAAATTATTTGAAAATTAAATTTTCCCCCAGAAAATGTTAAATGAATTAAAGGAAGATCATTTCATCAGGCATGCTTAAACAAGATAAACCCCCCGTAAGTCGCAGATAAAATCAGGTACTTCTTCTGCATAAATGCCTATGAATAGAATTTCAAAATTTATTTTACATTACAACAATTTTTTTTTATTACAAGATTACTGTTAAAATAGACTTTTCACACTGCAAAAAATAACTGTTGATTTTACAGTATAAAACTGGCGCCCCAGCTGCCAGTATTATACCGTAAAATTAACAGTATTAAATAGTAAAATAAGCAGTAATACGCTGCCGCGCAAGCAGTAATACGCTACCGCGCATGCGCGGTAGCGTATAACTATTAAGTATGTAAATAAATATAGGATATTCAGCTTCTGGAAAAGCATTTTTTTTTTTTTTTTGACTTGTTAAGAAAATATTTTTTGTGATTCTTAACGGTGTGATTCTTAACTTATTTCAAAAAATTGTTGCTTGATAGGTTGGATTATTCAGTGTTCTGTTGCATATTGAATTTTTTAAGTTCGTTAGAAATGCAATGCAGTTATTTATTGCAAAGGTTCGTGAAAAGATGGATAATACTTCTGAAAATTATCACATTGTTTAAACATTTTTTAATTTTACCTGGAACAATTCTATGTTTACTACATAAAATTTGTTTTCTATACATTGATTTATTATTTTATCTGTTTTGCTTCTTTACTTTGGTCATTTATAATCTCAAAAAGTTTAACCAATTTTGCAAAACACTTTCGTTTTGCGTTATGCAATTTAACCCACAACATTTTTTTAATTTTCAAAATGTATTTTACATTTTAAATATATTTTGAAAACAAAAACATGTATTTTGTATTTGAATTTTTTTAATTTTGAAAAGTATTTTGTATTTTGTATCGAAAATGTTTTTTTCGATGTACAGGGTGTTCATAAAAAAAACTTTGCCGATATATGAATCCGTTCAATCAACCGAAATGAGATGTGAGATATAGTTATTTGAAGGTATGCACTCGAGATTGTGATGAACAAGATTAATGAATCCTGATGGTTACAGTAAAAAACAATCTTCGAATGACAACATCCTCTTTTTCCCATCCCCAAATGATCAGCGCATTGAAAACATATAGACAGCGTTGTAGTGGTACATGTAGCACGAAATACAGCGACGTAGGACACATGCAAACAACAGCATTGTAAACAACCAACAGCAACAGAGAGACATGGCGTACAAGCACTAAAAATAGAAAGCCATGCGCAAATCATCGTTTGTGAAAAATCTTTAAAAAGCAGAATGGAAAACTTGTAATCTCAGTAAAACTTTTATTACAATGAAGTTCCTTGCATATGTCGTATGATGCCGATTTCGTGCCACATGTACCGTTAAAACTCCATTTGTTTTTTCCATGCACTGATGATTTTGGAATAGGAAAAAGTGGGTGTCCATCAGAAAATTTTGAAATTTGTATGCTATAACAGGAACATCAAGTGCAGAATGCCCCAGCACATTTTATAGCATTCTTTAGGTCTTCGACACATGTAAACTGCTTCCCATTTCGGTAAACCTCACAAGCTAAGATCCCCACAAGTTTTCGATGGGATTTAAGTCTGGGAAGCGAGAAGGCCACGGAAGAACATTGATACTTTGCTCTGAAAGCTACTTTTTTGTTACGTGTGTTGTAAGAATCGACGCGTTATCGTGCTGGAAAGCGTAAGTTTTCGCCACAAAGAAGTTCACCGTATATGGCTAGTTGATCTTTAAGTAGATTCTTATTCTTTTCGGAATTCATTCTTGAATGCACAAAAACGATATCGTTTTTCTCTTGAGCCGAAAAACCAGCCCAAACCATTACTGAGCCTCCACCCATTTGGCGGCTCATTTGTATATCAGGAGACTTCCCTAAATCATGCCAATAATAGTGAAACCCGTCAGGACCATCCAGGTTAAACTTTTTTTCATCAGAAAATAACACAGAGTACCATTTGGAGGTCCAAGCCATAGTTTGTTTAGCGAAGTTTAAACGGTCCATTTTGGGCCGCTTTAGAAGCAGTGGATTTTTCTTCAATTTTTTAAATTTCACATAGGAAGCATTATGCAACACCCTGCGAATGGTTCTCCTTGAACAATTCAGTTACAAAGCATTTTTAATGCCTGTAGTGATCATCTTATTCTGTGTAGCGAGCGAACGAAAACACATGGCGTCTGTCTCTCGAGGACAAGCAAGGAATACGTCCAGATCTTTTAATCACCGATCCATTACTTCCTCTTTTCAAAACATTTGAAATTGCACATCTAGAGCGTTTAATAACTTTTGAAATATTATTAACTGAAACACCAGTTCCATTTAATCTCCAAATTTCGAGAATTTCACTTTCTTTGAATTCTGTACCTCGTGGCATGTTTGTAAATGCGTGAAGTTACATATCGTCTGCAGTGCATATCGTCTGCTTTAGTTAACTGTTGACGTCACAACAGCGTGCAGAAAATTTGCATATTTCGAAAAAAAACCAGGTGTTTTAATTAAAATGTTAAGGTGTCTTATAATTTTGTCCATGGTATTTTTTTTATTTTTATTATTAAACTTTTTAAAAATATAATTTCTGTAAAACAATTACGTGTGATAACAGAATAAATTTATGTTTTTGTCGTACTTGATAAAGCATTTTTAAACTCTGAATCTTTTCTTTCACCGTATGTCGAATTAGGTAGGTGTCTTATAATTATGTCCACCACTGTAGTGTTCGTCAAAAACAGAAATGGCGTTTGAAGAACAACGCGCAGACATCAAATTCTACCAGCATTTGGGGAAATCTTGAAGCAGAGACATTGCACTTATTAACAGTATGTGTAGGATGAGAGAACAACATATCCCGAGAGAGAAGGAGTTTTCAAAAGACGTCATGTCAATGATGCATGGTGCATCCAATATTGAGAAAACTGCGACGTCTGCAGTGAAGGCTATCTCTTTCAAAGGCTTCCACAGGAATGTTTTCAACATCAAACGTAAGCGTGGTGGCAGAAGAGCGTAGCTGTAAAAATAGGAAGTTATTTTGTAGGTGATTGTGTTCAAGGCTTGACAAGTGCAGTCGCCAGGTCAACACTGGCGACCAACTTATTTTTTTATTTGCGACTAGTTATTTAATTTAGCGGGTTTTATTTTTGTACAAAAATTGGCCTAAGAAAAGAGCACAATACTCCCTGTACAAACGGCAATTTTTTCTCTCCCCGAAGATTCTGATTACGTAATACAAGCGCGGGAGAATGATTTCTTTTAGCAATGCATATTACATAAGAACTCCGGAGTTACTTTTCAAACATAATTAGTTTTGATATTTCTTATATTGAGATTTATTTTATAAGCACGTAAAGATGCTTATTATTCGAGCTGGCTTATGCATGTAAATAACCTTATTTTTTTTACAATCAATAAGTTTCTTTCAAGAGGAGCATCTATTACTCATCTTAGTCACAATGTTAAATTTTAATTCTCATAAAGATGTATCATTATAAATGTTTCAAATTAAACTTATAAATTATTTTCAAACAAAAAATATTTTTAATTCGGCAAAAATAAATTCATCAAATGCAAATTTTAAAATAATAAAATCAGAATTACTTGACTGGCCTCGACAGAAAAATAGGTAAAACATTGTTTTTCCATTTCACTATTTCATCGACGCCCCCCTTATCCGATATAGCTTTTGCAGACTCAATCTGCTTTTCTCAAACATGCTGTTAATTCAGCCTTTATTTTTATTTTTATTGTCGTTCAGAGAGATATAATTTTGATACGTTTCATTAGAAAACTTAATTTGTACTATCTTTCTAAATTACGTATTATTCTAAATTATGCATTATATAATTAGTAATTCTAAACTATGTAACTAGTAATTCTAAACTATGTAACTTGTAATTCTAAACTATGTAACTAGTAATTCTAAACTATGTAACTTGTAATTCTAAACTATGTAACTTGTAATTCTAAACTATGTAACTAGTAATTCTAAACTATGTAACTTGTAATTCTAAACTATGTTTACTATTATTTATTTTTCCACTTAATTCATAAAAAAACGTTTTTGCTTTTTGTTTATCAAGACGGGAGGGAAGGGGATACATATCTTTTTACTGCAGACTAGAATTTTTTGCTGGCTGCCAGATTTTATCAAATTTGTAAAGCTTTGGTTGTGTTAACACATGATGCCAATAAATCATATCTGTCAGGAATACAACTCTCCGAAAACTTTTATCCTAGTTGTAGATGTTTTACTTTACGATGTTTCACAAGTATTATTCGTTGTACAAAGCAAAAATATTTATAAATGGATAATTTTTTTCCAATTATAACTGTTCAGCTTTCCTGATGTTGAAAGTGGAAAGTTTCAGTTCTGTAAAAGGCATATTTATATTATAAGTTTATTATATTTGTTCATTTTCTAAATCTATAAAGTACTAAAAACAATATATTAATGAAATTATCTGAATCGTGTTGTACACATTCAACAAAACTCCTACAAATACGGATTTAGATTGTTAATTGTAACAGGCAAAAATATTTTTAAAATGTATTTAATGCGCATTTCAATCTATAATCTTTTCTAATGTCATTTTTTAATTAATAATTCTTCGATCTACCTGTTATTTCAGACATTATTTTAATCTTTAAAACATATAGACAGGCACTGTACATTCTTAAAAACATATTTAAAAACACATAAAACCAGTCCACATGCTAAAAGTGATGTTTCGTCTTTCTGCTCTGCCAGTCCGATTTTTCTGAAACTCCCCTTCTATCGCTTCCTAACAGCATATAGCGCCATCTGGTGTCAATTTTGGCGTGAGCTAGGTCGTTGCAAGTTTTTGTATCTGATGCGTAACGAAACATCAGTATTGAAGATGCCTGGGCCAACAGGCGATAATATTCTACTTTTATGAAACTTTTAGCGTGTGGACTGGTTTTATGTGTTTTTAAATATGTTTTTAAGAATGTACAGTGCCTGTCTATATGTTTTAAAAATTAAAATAATGTCTGAAATAACAGGTAGTTCGAAGAATTATTATGTATTTAATGATTTCACAAATCTTCTAATGTATCTTTAAAAATTCTGAAAACATGTATCGGACGGGTAAATTTTTTTCAATGCATAATTTGGAACATGAAAGGTTAAAATCGAGTAAATCTGTATTATAAAGCAAAATATAAAATTGTCCATGAATAACTTTAACGTCATATCGACGACGACAACACTTGACCAATAAATTTCGCCTTTATTGCAATTTTGTTAACTTCTAAAAATCGTACAATTTCCGTTTGTACACCGTCGAATAGGGAAAATACACGTTCTTACATATGTAATTTGTTTGAAAATTACATCTCAATTTCCAGATTTCTTTTTTTTTTAAATAATTTTTAAGATAATTTAAAGAAGGATTTTTAAAAATCTATTTCTATTGCGTGAGCCCGATTACGAAAGATTAACCCGTTTGAAATTACAATATACATATACAATATTCGTAGTTCAGAATTTGTTTTCAGCTAATATTCCATATCAAAATTAAAATTTCATTAATAAATAAATACATTTGAAAACATATAATAGGCGTTGTAACGGTACATGTAGCACGAAAAGTGGCGACATAGGACACATGCAATCAACAGCATTGTAAACAACCAATAGCAACATAGAGAAAAGACGTAAAAATAATAAAATAGTATAAATAAACCACAAATTTAACAGACATGTAACCAAAATACGCGATTCAACCAATGAAATAATCAGAATATAAATGGCTGCAAGTAGCCAAATCTTGGGCGATTTGTTCGGTTATTAACTTCTGGCATGTGGCTAATATGAAAGTACCATTTTTGATAAATTTCAAAACGTTACTGAGTTGCAATTTAACGTATATAAATGCTTATATGAATATCTATATAATAAAACCGTAAGTCATGTGACTGTCATCAACAGTTCCGAGATGTCCGTTTCACTTTTTCATATGCCAGGCGGCCATTTTTTTTCAAAATTATATTTGCAAATAAAACTGCATAAAAATTACATTTTTAGAAAGATCGTTCAAAATAAATTAATATTTGAGAGATGACTTACGTTCAATTATGTATACATTCTGCAATAACTTCAGTTTCAATTAGGTTCGCAGTTAAAATTCTCTATCTATGAAAGTAAACAAAGAAAAAAGATTCATTCGTTGTGAATGTTTAAAATATTAAACCATGAATTTTTGGATCGCTGCCTGGCGTAAAAAAAATAATCCGCACCAGTGAGACAGTCAAAGTTTACCTTAATTCTGTTCCATACAACTCAACTTCCGGATCTTTTTTGACGTAAGTTGAACTCATGTAATAATATTTAATGGATCAAATTTCGAAAAGAATTGTCAGCTTTTATTTTTTGCGTGTGCAAATTAGAAACGATACTTTAATTTGAAATCAAATGTTTTGATTTATGATAATTATTATTTTTCTATTTTCTATTTTAAACGAAAAATGTGATCGTCATGTATTTTAAATTGAAACAGCTGTCACGGACGCACCGGGGTTGGCGCGATTTTTGTTTTGCGCCAAATATGTTTAAGAATCTCCGCATTAGCGAACATATTGCAAGTGATAAGCAAACGGACATGAAGCATAAATTCTTAAGTGGGTTAAGCGGTTTTTGTCAAGAAAGATGAAATACATAACAACAAAAAATATGCGAAATGCTACCGCGATCGCAAAAGTTCTTGATTTGTCTATTAGATTTTTCCAGTTATGCGAGGAATTAAGGAAAAAAATAAATTATGAATAAAAATAATTTGTTACAATGCTTAACATACATTTAAGGGCGACCAAACTGGTCGCCAGTGGCGGCTAGTAATTCCTATTTTTGATATAAAAATGATTTTTGGTGTTGTTAGTGTTCAATCTAAAAACATATATTAAATGTAAAAAATCTATTAGATACTGCAATTAAAAAAAAATTGATTACATCTATATTTTGTAATCCAGGAAAACCGGGTTAGATGTCCTAGTACACTGCAAAAAAGAGTATTCATTTTACAGTATAATACTGGCATCCCAGCTGCCAGTATTATACCGTAAAATTAACAGTAACAGTAAACTGTAACAACAGTAACTAACAGTAAAACAAGCAGACAGTAAAATAAGCAGTAAAACAATACACAATAGTAAAATAAAACAGTAAAATAAGCAGTAAAAATAAACAGTAAAATAAGCAGTAATACGCTGCCGCGCATGTGCCGGGAGCGTATTACTGCTTATTTTACTGTTTATTATTGTTAATTTTACGGAGTAATACTGGCAGCTGGGATGGCGGCAGCGTATTATTGCTTATTTTACTGTTTATTTCTGCTAATTTCACGGTATAATACTGGCAGCTGGGATGCCAGTATTATACTGTAAAATCAACACCCCCCCCCCCCCCCCCCCCCCCAGTGTATATGAAGAAAAATTGTTAGCCTTATAATAAAGGATATTTAAAACTCAAGCATTTAAAGAAAGACGAATGATATAAATAAGTAGTGAAGAAATTGTAAAATTGAAATAATTTGGACATTTTAATTAATGTTTCTACATAATTTCCTTTTCTACTTAACACGATAAAAAGTTGACGAAAATACAAATTTCATTTTTTAACAAAAAGAACAAAATTAGTTAAAGGGAGATAATTTCGTCAAGTATGTTAACGAAAACGTTAAAAAATATTGCTCTTAGATTGTTGATAAATTCAGATATTAAAAAAAGGTATTAGCTTCGAGAGAAGAAAAGAAAGTAATAGATAATTATGGTAAATATATCATTTATTTCACATCAAACCAAAATTTAAAATTATTTATCATAAGATTAAAAACAATAGTAGATTTTTCAAACTAAAATGTTTCTGTTCATTCGATTGTTAATACCTTACTTCATTTCTAATACTTAGAGCATTTATTAAATATCGAGTAAATATATGATGAAAGACAAGATATATATTCACAGTGTACAGAAAGCCATTTAAAATTCAAGTGCATTCAGGAAGAATATTCATATATGGTTAGAAACATTCGAAATGGAAGTTTTTAGAACATATTTATTTATGTTGCTGCATAATCCCTTTTCTACTTATCTCGATGAAACGTTGTCAAAGTTCAACTTTAATCCTTCCCTCTAACTCCGAAAATCTTAAATGGATTAAAAGAAGGGAATTTTATCAGATATGCTGACATTTAAAATATAGCTCCCAGATTATTGAGAAATGCAGATATTTTCACATGAAGGCACTGCCTCGAAACTATAAAAGAAAAATAAATAAATGATTCGAGATAAAAATATTTTCAATAGAGTTTATATTTGCTGTATATTTTATGTTTTATAATCTCTTTTCTATTTAACTCGAAAAAAATTGTTGAAAACTCTCCTTCAATATCCCTTGCATTCAGAAAATGTTGGATATGCTGACGCTTAAAAGATAGCTCTGATATTAGAAATTCAGATATTTTGCCATGAATGTTTTAATAATAATAACAATAACACTAATAATAATAATAATAATAATAATAATAATTATTATTATTATTATTGCTATTATCATTATTACTGTTATTATTATTAGTATAATTATCTAGATAGAATTTTTTTATATATTTATTATTATTATTATTATTATTTTATTTATTTATTTATTGCTGCGTTAAAACAGTTTTTTATGGAGTGAAGTATACTTCACTCCATAAAAAACTGATAATTCAACTTTTTCTCCCTTCCTAAAAATATTAAGGTGGCTTAAAGTTCTTAAATTTCAAAAAGTTAATATAGACATTAAAAAATAATAACTTTTGAACACCTTTAAAACAAAATGAATGGCACTCTTAATAGCTATAAATATGGAACATTTTTAAACAGAGAGTTTTAAAGTCATCTTTCTTAAAATGTGATTTTTGGGCATTACGGCAAGGTAGTTAAAAAAACTTTTTAATATTTTTTCATGAAAGTTTCAGTATATATGCTTCGGTAAAGGCTATAAACCGGTGATTATATATAATTACCAGTAATTTTACATACTCACCACTAAACTTGGTAAATGAAATAAATTATTGAATATTTATGAAATTTACCGGTTAGTTCATAATATCCCCAACTCGTAATGAGGAATGCAATAAATTCGAAAAAAATTATGGAGTAACGAGGTCTTAATTCCAAAACATTAATATTTTCAACTAGTATGTACGCTTCGCGTACATTAACCGAAATAAAACAACACTGGACGCATGAAATGCGCTGTACTTTAATGATGTTATAGGCTTACTATAGAAGGTGGTGTGCATACTATTCATCGTTCATTTACAAGGATACACAAAAAAATTCGGTTACAGTACAGAACGAATTAACAATATTATTAAAAAAAATGTCAATAAAAAAAATAAATTTCATATTTCCTTTATCTTTCGCTATATTATTTAAAAAATATTTGAATGAATATAATACCTTTCTCGAAAATAAATCTACCGAAAGAAAACGTATTTCTCCAAAACATATATGTTTATTAAAATATTCTTAAACTCAAAGCCTTATTAACTTTAAATTCACTTTTCGTCTTCCCCAATACGCTTTAACCTTTGGCGAAACTTGAATGTCATATTTGAAGTCCACTAATTATACGCCAGCTCAAAACTTTTGGACAGCGTTCTAATAAGCGATATCCAACAGATGTTCCTATGCGTAACTTCTGTTACACTTTCCCCGATAAATATATCTTAAGGTCCCGAAGTTAATTGCGCATTGACATACTTAAAATCGATAGTTAATTATTTTAAGCGCTACCGAGTCAAGAAGATGGTGATATCTAAATGCCACAGGCGCTTCGCTTATATATTGAAAGACAATAATTTAAATAACAATTCCAATTAAAATTAAAATTTTGAAGTGATGTCGATAAGGCAAAGTGGTTTATTTATTTCAATAATTTTATGCTAGCAGAAATGCAGATTCATTTCAATTATAATAAATTTGTATTACACAACAACTATTATTTTTGGTATTGGTTGTTTTGTAGCAAACGAATATAAAATAAATTAACTTCAGAACAGAAGGGTATGGTGGTAAACGGTTAGTGGCTTAATTTTTTTCTTAAAATTCTATGCTAGCAGAAATGCAGATTCATTTCAATTATAATAAATTTGTATTACACAACAACTATTATTTTTGGTATTAGTTGTTTTGTAGCAAACGAATATAAAATAAATTAACGTCAGAACAAAAGGGTATAGTGGTAAACGGCTAGTGGCTTAACTTTTTCTTAAAATTCTAGAAATAATTAAATTCAGTTTATAACAAATTATAATTCAGTTTATGATGAATATGAATAGCGTATTTTTACAATGTTTAAAAATGTTGTCACTTTTATAATATATGCGCATATACATAATTGATTTAACAACGAACTAAACAATGTCTTGTTTCAAGATACTTTAACCACTTCAACGGCAGCCCCGAGATAGCTCAGGGGTAATAAGACCGTTGACATGGCTTTAATGATAAAATATAATTTCTTGTGTGTTTGTTGGCTGGCAATGCCTAGACAAATCTATCGCATGTAGAGTGCTGCAAATTTGATTCCGGACAGAGGAAGACAGGTCCAAATGTACCTAAATCTCAAAATTTAGATTTCTGTATGGGAGCTTTTTGTTATTTTATATTGAACGGAACAATTCGCATATTTTCTCGAATTTCTAAGTTCGATGGCGATTTTTATTCACTCATAAAAGCAATGCAAATTGAAACTTTTAGCCCAATATAACAAATTATGTCTCATTTTTAATAAAGTTTAATTTGAATTCCTACTGCGATTTTTGAATTATTTGTGATTGTTTTCAAAATTCCTCTTTCGCCGAAAATGAGAAATTTGTTTTTTATCAACCAATACTTATTTAATACTTTATCTATCCAATCTTATATTTTATACTTCTATATGAAGAAAATTTTCACTAATCGTTAAAGAAATTTCAAAAAATATGAATTATTATTTTTTTTAAATAACTATTAAAGAATGTAAGGTCATTTTTTTCCAGAAACGCAGCGAAATTCCAATTAAAAAAAGTTTCAGCGTCGGTTTCTTAAGTAACCTCTTTATTACCAAAAAACCGTTGCTATGACGACGAACGGGACGCCTCACGGTCGGGAGTCTTTGTTTTATTATATAGCGCCTGGAAAGAGGCTTGTTTGGAAATACCCACCAGCGTAGCAGAATATATTGGAAGTTATCCCGGGAAACAGTAAGGTAACTTTAGGCATTATTTATGGTTATGATCCAGGCCGGACAACATCGAGAGGGCCTGCTTGCATTGAAAAGTATAATATTGGTACGAACACAAAGAAAATAAATGAGGAAATATGAATCAAGAACATACGATACTGCCAAGTCCATCTGTATACGGATGGTTTAAAAATAGAATAAAATTATGGATAAAGTCTGTTTTTCTAAATGGTTTGGTATTTTGAAAAATGCAGAAAGTCTTTGTTTAGTTCATGTTAAGATAACATATAACTGATAATACGAAAAAAAATTAAATAGAATAATATAACACTGACATAGAAGTTATTGCAACCGGATTAACAACATTAGTTCAATCATTAGATGTCTGTGTAAATAAACTATTCAAAGGCATTTAAGACGGCTGTATATGTGGATGTTAGAAGGAGTAAAAACATTTACTAAGGGGGGGGGGGGACAAATGCGTCATATGCCTCTAGAAATAATGTATATAATTCCAAAATTTAGTAAGAAAAAGTTTATGTTTTTATCAATACAGAAGGAACTCAAGATGATTATTTACGTATGAATGAGAACGATGCTGACAAGGAGAATTAAACAGAAAGCGATGACATGCCGGAAAATATAAATGAGGAAGAAAACAACAGACTTCCCATGCTATTCGATAGCAAAAATTATTTGTCTCATAACGCAAATAATTGTTTTTGTAAAAAAATAATATTAAGGTAGATATAACGCTTCTTAATTTTTAATTTTCATATTCAGCGTATAACATACATTTGTAAATTTTAGCCAGTTTCTTAATATAAAAAGTGCGTATTCTACGATAGAGTACATAAATTCAAACCATATAAATGTGCAAAAAAAAAAAAAAAAAACATGAAAAAACAGTTATATTCAGTGGTGGAATTTAGCCGGTTCGCACCTGTTTGGTAAAACCATTACCTAATTTTGTCTCGAGTTCGGTGAACCGGTTGTTAAAATGTCACTTGTAATAAGTACATCACAAATTTATATTACTTTTGCTCTATTTTAAAGCTCATCTGTGCAACAGCATATTCTAAACACAGCATTGTGAAGTATTCTTATTTATTTAAGCTTTACGTTTCGTCCAAAATTCCTATTGGATAAATTTGCTGGTGTTCCGTAGAGAGATTTTGTAGGAAAGTAATGACATATGCATAGAGCGAATTATCAGTTTCAAAGTTTTTATCTCCAAACTATGGCAACTTATGTTACTGAGCTTAGACATAGTTAATTAGTTCACTTGGGAAAGAATCTTACAAAAGTTCGTTCAAACTTTATAAAAACAATTTTCAGAGTTAAGTTCTACGCATAAATGCCATATTTTTTGCAACAATTTGACTCTGTTCAATTGCCATACTTTTGGTAATAACTCTGGCTCGAAGTTTCCATGATAGTACAATTTTCCGTATAATACAGTCATGCCAATTTTCTCCTACATCTCTTGGAGAACTTTCCAAAGTATTTCCAATGTTCGCGGTAGGCGTCTTTCTAATGCTGGCAAATGTTCGAGGAGGGGGCGTCAGCTGCGTTTACATATATTTGTTTACATAGGACACAGTTTATTCAGTTTATTTCCGTTTGTGATTCTTTTTTTTTTTTTTTGCTAAATATGCGGCAATTGACTGGGAAGAGTAACTGGAAGCTTTGACTATATAAATCTCGATTTTATTGATGCCTTTTCTATATAAAGCTGCAATTTCTTCTTCGAAAATCCGTTCTAAAATATGTTACCGATAACAAAGTGAACTTAGCTTTACTTGATACTTTTTTTAGCTTTAATTTACCTTCATAACAAAATGCAGCAGCAATGAATATTTTTAGAAACTTTTTTTTTACATTTACGAACCCCTTTCTTTGAGTTTTTCTTCACTAATTGATAAAAAATTGCTTTTCTTTTTCGCTAAAGTCACATAAAAAAGTCATGTTTCTCTAGTGTTACCACAAATTTCCATTTCTCACCAGCTACATGTTTGTTAAAGCGAACGTTAGGAAGACACTCTCGACGAACTTTGAAAAGACTTTAGATAAATTCTCAAGAGGTTTAAGAGAACATTGTCATGACTGTGCTAAGTAAAATCTAATATGATAGAAAATTCGTGCCAGAACTTATAGCCAATAGCCAAGGCTATCCAGTATAGTTAAAGTGTAGCAAAGAGTATGGCATTTATGTGCAGAATTTAACTATGAAAGTAGCTTCCATAAAGTTTGAACAACCTTCTGTTTTTTTTTTCAACTACAACTTTCAAATACTCGGTGATAATGTCATGTCGAACGCAAAAATTAGTGACTTTATTTACAAAACTCAGTACCAAATTCGCATTTTAAAAAATCCAGAAATAAAGGCTTTACTAGTCACAGGACACGAATTTTCAAGAACTTTTCAGATTACATCTAAGAAGTTACAAGCATGTATCGTTCAATCAGAGGTATAAATAGGAATGCTTGATAGTGAGTTAGCAGTTTTCTTAAAATGTTGTAAAGTATTCCATTATATACGTGTGATGCAGTATTTTTCTTCATTGTTCATACTTGAAAAAGTCTTAAAAGAAGAGAACCAGCTGTTAAATTGTTTGAATCCCAACACTAGTTATATTTTATACATTGACTTTGAAGCTGCTGAGATTTTCGGATTAGTTTAAATAATGTGATCAATTGACTGCTCAATGTGACCGTTCCCCTAAACCAAATCACAAAAATCTGCGAAGCAAACTTGATGAACGGTGTATTCTGATAACATTTTGTGTAAAATCATAGAGATTAAGTTCTTTTTAAAAATATTCGTTAAAGAATTTCAATCAGTAGTTCACATGATTTTTATAAATTTTTTGAAGACATTTAGTGCTTACATGAGAAATTTTGTACAGACGAAAATACAAGATGTAATCTATTACTTTCTCACTTACAGCTAAGGTACACAGGTAGCGAATGCTTTCTGAAACATTGCTATACCCTTGTTTCAACCTTAAAAACGATTGAGACAGCGTTGTTGTAAGCTTAAGTTCTACGTGGGTACCGCAGTTTTCAATTTATTGTGAAAATTTTTAACCCTATATTTCACTTACATTTCTCTAAAGAAAAAAAAAATGCTTTCTTTTGCTATAAACCGCTGCCGGTACGAAATTACCGTATACGAAGCCTCACAATTTACTTGCAGTTTAAGTAAGAAAACAACAAGCGCCTTCTGTTTTTCTGCATATAAATGTTTAAAGCATTGGATATTTTTATAGATTTATATATACAGAGTCTAATGCAAATTTACAGAACAGTTTCTCTGTTTTTTAACAGAACTTCGGTAATCAGCATCCTATAATTTTACCTAAGATAAACGATTACCAATAAATTCTTCGTCTTTCCAATAAATTTCTTCTTTCTATGTCACAGACAAAATAACATTATAATGCAAGTATTTGTGCAATAAATTTAACATTTATTTAGCATTAGAAAATATAACACACTAAAAATCTAGTGTCGGTTCTTCACACACCTTTCCTAACATTTTTTACCTTTGAGTTGAATCCCAATGAATTTATGTATACAATACTATGTTATGAAATATGAATTAATTCAAGGGGCATTACTAAACTTTCTAAACTTGTATAAAATAATCTACAAAATGTCTCACACCGCTATATGGGACGATGTTATATGTAATTCTACTGCCTGACAAAAAAGTATATTTCATGGTTTTTCTTAAACTTTAAAATTTTGATACATATTTCAGAATAACGGAACTGAAAAATAAAAAGAATAAAACGCCTATCTTAATTGCAAAATAAGACTGCAGATTAACACTAAATAAATAAATAAATAAATAAATAAATAAAACTCTAGAAAACTCTACATAGAGATTTCGCAATAAATGCAATGTAAAATAGCATTTATTTAACAATCAAAAAAATATATAATATGAAGCATTGGCTTAAAATCTGGTGCCCGTTCTACAGGGATTTTCTTTTACTTTTTCGAGAATCTTGATGCGCTTATGTTCCATGCTATGTTACGAAATATGAATTGATTCAAGAGGCATTACTGAATTCTCAAAATGTATGCATAAATGGATATAAAAGATATCTCTTATGGTTGTAAGAGACGCTGTTGTAAGAATACTATTTGTCAAAAATGTGTTTTCGATGTATTTTCTTAAAATTTACAATTTTTTGAATTTTCCAAAATAATTGTATAATTTTAAATTCAAATCTCAGTCTTAAAGGCATGGTAGGACTAAAGGATCGTACTTCTAAAAGAAAAACCCTGTATATAGAGATATTTATTTTTAGAAACGTTTTACTGGTAAAGGAGAAGTTGAAATATCGAATACCTTTCAAAAGTAAGGCAAGTACGACCATTTAAAATGTTCTGCCATACTTATGCCCTCGCCTTTTCCTTAATATTTATTTCCTAAATTATGATCGAATACTACATCAATATATCTATAGATTTTACTATTTATATATTAGCTGTTTCTTAAAGTATTTCTAGGAAGAACAAAAACGAAAAATCATGCATCAAGCTTAGATTATGTAACACCTTCCAACACTTCCAAAATAATTTTACAAATCTTTACCGTTTAATAAGGTGAAACATGATATCTAAGTAAACAATTTAGAAAGCGCATAACATATTTAAACGCAATTTCAGGAATTACCAGCAATATTCTAAAAAATATCCGACTTATGTTGTGCAGCCCTGTATCTGATCTATTGATTTGTATATATACTACATAGAATGCTAAATTTTAGTTCAGTTAGGAAACGCGTAGCACAGTTTAAAATTCACCTTCTGGAATTTTCGTTAATAAGCGGAAATGTACTCGAGAACTTTTGTGCTAACCTGTATATGATGTATACAACATATACACACCAAGTAATAGACAAAAATGAGTTAAATTTAAAAACGCGTTCAGCAACTGAAAATGCACTTGCAGCAGTTATTGTTAACAGTCAGTACCGAATTCTCTTGTGTGTCTCTGTAAAAGATCGACGAATACTATACACACAATATTCTATAGTAAGCCTCTTGTAGTGCACCTCAGGGATACTATACATCAATTTCAATATGTTTGAAATTGTGTAATATTATTAAAATAAACCGCAAATGATTATTTCCCAATTGACCGTAATGTAACGGAATTATTTTGAGTGTTCCTGTAAAATAAATTATAAGTGCTACACACTTCATTTTCAATACCGAACATGCCACAGTAAAACTCAATAACATATATAAATTGCATGACAATCCGAATATATTTACGCGAGTTAGAGCACGGACAGACAGTCAGATAGGTGGCAGACAGACAGACAAACCGAATTCATAAACACTTTTCAGCTATGTTGGAAAGTGTTAAAAATCACGCAATAAGCATATATTATGAAACACTTTCCAACACATTCAGAACACTGTAACAAAACTTCACCATTTAATAAGTTGAAAGATGATGTCTATAAGTAAACACTTCTGCAAGCGCATAAAATACTTGAAAACCCAATTTAACCAATTACCATCTATAGTCAGAAAAGTAATGAAATCCTTATGTGAAGCCCTGTATATGATCTATAGTCTACAGAATTTTACACACCAAGTATATGCAAAAAATTAGTTAAATTTAAAAACGCATGCCATAATTGAAAACGCACTTCCAGCAACTATTTCTCATACACACAGTACTGTAACATAATTCTTTTGTGTGCCCCTGTAAATGAACGATAAACTCTATGCTCAACTCATCGACACTAAGCATTTTGTAGTGCTCTTTATCGATGTATATCAATTTCAATATTTTGAATTCTGTAACACCATTAAAATGCACTGCAAAAGATTTCCCCACCATCGAAACATAATGTAACGGAATTCTTTTGAGTGCCCCTGTAAGCGAACTATAAGCGCTACACATTTCGTTTTCAATACCAAACGTGTCATGACCTCAATAAATCTCATTATCTCAATAACATATCAATTACACGGCGATCCGAATATTTACGCGAGTTAGAACACGGCCAGACATGCAGATGGCCGTACAAACCGAATTCTTAAACTTTTTAAACTATGTTGGAAAGTGTTGAAAAAGATAATGCAACCAAAGCCTGTGAAAGTAAATTGAAAGTAAATCGAAAGTAAAACGAAAACATTTTTAAATTTTTATGCTATCATTTAGAGCAATTTGTATTCTCAAAACTATACAAAAAATCCCATTTGTGTGAAAGCGTAATGTAATAAAATCGCAAAAATCTTTAGAATCTGTTCCAACTATAACTGACTTCAGAATAGATAAAAAAAGAGAAAAGAAAGAAAAACACGAAAAATCTTTCAAAGCACAGCACAACTAAAATATTCGGTGCAAATATCGACGCAAAATATAAACATATACGCAATTGCGTATATGTTTATATTTTGCGTCGATATTTAAATCCAATATGAACAAAAAGTACGGACTTAACAACAAAAACATTCGGAACATTGATTTCAAAAATCTTGTGCCATCTCTTTTCAGGGATTTTATTTTTCCTTTCACCGAATTCTGATATGTTTATGTTCCGTGTTTGAAGTACATTTTAATGATGCTACGACAATATTTCAAACTCATCCGGTGTAGCATGTTTCCTAAAAAAAAAAAAAAAAAAAAACAAGTTGGAAATTGTACGTTAAACCTGACATATGATGTGCGTTCGTTTTATAACTAGTTTCACAATGTAAAAAAATCATCCTTATTATTTCAGTGAAATGAATTCTATCGTCTGCTATGAGCGAAATGAGCACGCCTATTTTTTTTTTCTTATTACGTATGCCACGTTTGCAAATGCGAATTTTTTTTTTCTACACCAGACAAAACTGTAAAAATCACCATGGAGATCTTGCTTTGCGAATGATTACGTCCATGGTTTAATATTTTTATGACTCACAATGAACGAATCTCCTGTGTTTATTGACTCTAATGGATTGAGAAACTTGGCTGTTAACGTAATTTCCACTGAAGTTATCTCAGAATCTATACATTTTTTAATGTAACTCATCTCTCAAGCAAACAATTTCTTTGAATGATCTTTCTAAAAATGTAACTTTTATGCAATTTTATTCGAAAAAATAATTCTCAATAAAAATGGCCGCCTGGCATATTAAATAAGAAATGGTTTGCCCGTATTTGTTTTCCTCAGACACATGACTTGCGTTTTTATTATATAGATTACGCACGATAGGATTTGATAGAATAATGAAAACTTTTATTAATATCTTTTTAAGTTTTGATTCGATTTTCATAAAATTTGAAATGTCTCGACAAAATTCTACAACGATAATATATATTAAATTTTAAACCATTCGGTTGGGTAGTTTTTGCGCTGTTATAAGCGGACAGACGTACGGACCAAACGGGCTTACAGACAGACGGACGGACCTGACGACGAATATAGGTGCTACGTATTTATATAATTACGAACGCACTTGAAAAATGATATTCTAGATTACCTTCTAAGGGCGAGAATTGTTTGAAATAAGTTTTAATGATATTGCGTTATTCCAAACACATCTAATTAGATATAATGTTGCCAATATTATATACCACAGCCTTTTCACAGCAGAAAATGTACAGCATAGAGTACACTGTCAATTTACAGGTTTCCGCAAAAAAAAATGGATAAGCATTACCAGAGCTTGACAAATGCAATCGCCAGGTCGCCACTGGCAACCAAGTTTATTGACATGGCGAGTTAATTATTAGCTTTTTTAATCTGGTTTTTTTTTTCTTGGTACAAAAATTGACTTACGAAATGAGCAGAAACGGCATTTTAATTTAAAGTTCTCGTGCCTTATTATACGAGGGCTGTTCAATAAATAATGACTAAAATTATAAAAAATACAGAATACCTTTAATCGTCATCATTTACATGGTCTTTTTCAAAATAACTACCGCGGCACGTAATGCATTTATCGCAACGTTCTGTCCACTTCTTAAAAACATGTAAAAGTTCGTTTTTTGAGAGCTTTTTCAAAACCGCCTCCGCAGCCTTAACACATGCTTTGTTGCTTGCAAAATGTTTGCCTTGTAATGGTTTCTTAAGTTGAGGAAACAGCCAGAAATCGCATGAAGCTAGATCAGGACTGTATGCAGGGTGTGGTAAAATCTCTACGTTGTTCTGCTGCAAAACATCCTGTACGCAACGAGCAATATGTGGTCAGGCATTGTCATGGTGCAATAGGAAGACATTTCGACATTCTGCGGTCCTCCTTGATGATAACCGCAGCTGTGTTAATCATTGTCTCTGTGATGGACGTTGAAGGTCGTCTCTCAGGTTCAATATCTTCCCCATTTTGCCTTCCTTCCTTAAAAGCTTTATGCCAGCGAAAAATACTTGCCCTCGACATTGCTTCATCGTTGAAAGTTTCACGTATCATGTCAAAGGTCTCCGATGCTGATTTTTGCAGACGAACACCAAATTTAATCGCACAACGTTCTTCCATTTCGACAACTGGCCGCTCTCGTTCCTAGGCGCCCGCAAACAGCTTCAGTTCAATCACGTGATACTCAGGAACATGAGCCTTTACACGCCATCTATCGGTAGCTTTTGTTAATACAGACAACAAACTTTTTTATGCAGCAGAAATTAACATTCCGATGAGTGGTTTCTCGGCAGTAAAATTAGTCTTATTACTTATTGAACAGCCTACTTAAGAGTTGCAAAACATTAAGAAATGAAACTTAGAAATTATATTCAAACAAAAAATATTTTTAACTTTTGTTTTTAATTTGATAAAAAAAAAAGTTCATCAAATGTAAATTTTTAAATAACAAAATCAGAATTGACTGACTTCGAGAGGAAAATAGGCAAAAAATTGTTTTCCTGCTCCTCATCTGATATAGATTTTGTAGCACTCAACAATCCCGATAGTTGAAGCATTCGGCAACCACCATTTCCCGAACATGCCGGGTAACATGCCTTTACAGTATTTCTTTCTTTCCTTTTGATAGATATATAAATATATAGATTTTTTTTTTCTAATATTGGAACATAAATTCACCTTAGTATAGCAATAAAAAACATGAAAACATTTAAAATGAATCACAATTTATTTTTTACTAAAATAGGTGTAAAATGAAATAAATGTTTTAACACATTAAAACCATTCTAGAGATGTTAAAAGTGTCCTCGGAGTCCCGAGCGCTTTCGATCAGAACCTGGCCATCATCAAAGGGCGAAAATGAGAAAAAATCTGTAACATCTGGAATGTCTGCTGATTAAATACCAGAAGCCGAAACCAAATATGGAAAAAGGGGGAGGGACACATATTTTTAATAATGAAAATTATTAATAAATTCATATTGATAATTTTTTTTAATTTTGACCTACATTAATTTTTGCATAAACAGAATGAGCGTCGAAAACAACATGGGTATCTAAGCTACATTTCAATCATTATTTTTCAAGATAAAGAAAAATTTTAATTTTCGGTGATCTATCTAAAGAGGCCGTATCCTGTTATCGTTCAATCACATAAGAAAATAAATAATTACACATAAGAAGATTGTAAACATTAACCAAAAACGTTATACTATTCTTTTAAAAATATAATTACTTTATTTTATAGTTAGACTTCCTCTACAATTTGTTTCTTTAATAATTGTATGAATCTGGAAATGTATTTTGTAAGATGTGAATTTAATTTTTATAAATTTATGAATAAACCCTTAATATTTTCTTTCTATGAGGATTTAGCGAAAATTACATAAACTATACTTGTTTCTGGGCTGTTTTGATCCAAGGTATTAAATAAAGTGTCAAAACTAAAGGTTACTGGTTAAAAAAAAAAAAAAAAAAAAAGTTAGTTCGTAATATTTTTAATATCCAGACGGTTCCATTTATATTCTGTCAGAATATATTATTTCAAGTCTAATGACTTATTATTATTATTATTGTATACGATCTGCAAATAAAGGTTCGGTGTATATATATTTTTTCTTTTGACGCGGACTATACCTTTTATTAAATCTGTTTTAAAAAGCACATAAAAAAACGCTTATTAGTTTATCAACAAGAGGCTACTAAATCCTCCAGTTTAAAAATTAAAACTATTGTTGTATCAACATTGAAAACTATTACAAAATAAAAATAAGAAAAAACGTAAACAGGGGTAAGCAGGCAAAAACTAATTTCCCAGACGAACTTTATTATATTGCAAATTGCTACGATAAATATTTCTTATCAATAAAATATAAATTAAGGTGAAATACCAAGGAAACAGTAGCCGATACAGATTGTTTTTTACCTGTGTTAAATGTATGTCCCGACCAAAAGAAAAAAAAAAAAAAACTGTTCACTGCAACAGCGCTTTACCTGCCATTGTCATTGAGTCATCGTCGATTAGGGTTACCAGAATTGGCCTATTAGCGCGAATACTTTCTCCAGATTTGTTTTAGAACTTTAATGTTTCTTCACTCCGAGCGGAAAGCAATATCCAAATATATACACTAAATGAATCGTAGGATATGTCTACGTATGTTATTGGCAAGTGTTTTATTGCGAAAGGAGAATGCCAGAGAAATAAACGCATCGATTGGTCGAAAGAAATATTTATTTCTAATTTGTACAAAAATTTCTTTATTTTAATATATTTTCCTTAACATAATTATTTGACTAATGGTTTTTCATTTTGAAATTTTCTTAATGAATAACTAAAATACTTTTTATTGAGCGAAATAGTATTTTTTCTGTTTTTAGGATTTTAACGGAAAATAAGTTCTAATTAATAGATCTCTTTAAGAATAAAATAATCTGATATAAAAAAAAAATGAAAACAAAAAATTAGAGCATAATAATTAATGCATTAAAATTAAAATATGTCCCATGTTCGAAAATTGGCCTGTATACTTTTCACTCTGTTGGAGAAATTTATTTAACTTATATGAACTTCCACCTATATGAACTTCTGCTTTAAGGGTTTATTTCCATATATATAATTATAGTTCTTTTATCTATAATATACATAATATATATGTGTATATATATAAATTATGTGTGAAGAAACATATTCGCGACATAGCCCACCATATTCGAGATAATCAACTTTTCTTCTCCAAATCTGTTGTTTCTAATTGGACATCGGTATTTTTGCCCAGAAAATGTCGCCTTATATAAATCTCAAATTTCAGCAATTAAATAATGCAAAAAAGGTTTGTCAGAAAAAAGTTTTGTCAATATCGAAACAATAATAATTGGAAAACAACGTATTTGGAGAATAAAAATTGCTTGTCGTGAGTATGTCGACATTCGCTCATTAAGGGTTAATGTAAAGAAAAAACAAACAAAAAAACCTTAAAATTTCCAAACAATACTGCTTAATTGTTGATCAATTTCTTTGAAATATTGTAGATCTGATAAATTCAGCATGTTTTGTGTTTTAGTACTGATTTATTTGCAACTTATAATTTACAAAATAGGTGTTTCCTCTTGAATATGCTGAAGGTGTTTAAATTGTAAATTAATATAATTTTTTATACATAAATCAAAAAAATGAACTAACAACGCAATATTGTAGTTTACAACTTTGAAAAACAGTTTTACTGAAAAACAACTCATATTTTCTTTATGACGTAAGAAAATGTTGGTTTTGAAATAGACGGTTTTGTTCAATAGTACAGTTTCGCAGATACTTTTTTTTTCTCTTTCTGAAAACTTTGAATTTTAGAGAAGTGATTGGGAACTTTATAAGCTTGTAGTTATGCAGTAGCACAAATATAGGCAACTTTCTGATATTTTTTATGGCTTCTTTTTTTTCTTTTTTTTTTTTTGGCTTGTACCGCAGAAATTTCCAACACAAATCTAAAAATTGCATTTCTTTCAACCTGCCTACCTGTCTCCTTTACTCTAATTCTTGAAAAAAAAAAAACTATTAGTCTCCATTTTATGTAAAATTTAGATACACTACTATTGTACTCAGAAGATTTGTCACTTTCAAAATAGTCATTATCCTAATCTATACTAATATTATAAAGGAGTAAATCTTGTTTGTTTGTTGGCACTGTTTGTTTGTGTTTATTTGGAGCACACTCTGTTTCATGGTAAGCATGAAACATCCAAACTTTGGAATAAATGCTGCTGAAGTCTTAAACATGAATACTAAAGAGAATTTGCGTTGTAAAAATTCTAGTATAATATAATAATTTTAGTGGTGTATTACCTCCTAGATCATAGTATGGCCTGGCATAATAGTTCCTTCTGAGATCTCAATAACTTTCAATCACACATAGAACTTTGGAGCATTGCAAATGCCTTAATTAAGCTAAGTCTTATGTAATATGAAAATATTTTAGAGAGACATGAGTCTAGCTTCTAATTGAACTAAACATAAATTTATTTGAAGAAAAGAGACAGTCTATCAATATACACTTATTAGCTTCTGCGAGTATTCATCACAAGTCTGGGATTATTCCTTAACGTTGACAAATCTTTATATATATATATATATATATATATATATATATATATATATATATATATATATATATATATATATATATATATATATATATATATATATATATATATATATATATATATATATATGTATATGTACCAAATACTGCTGCAATAACAAATAACACATATATGTATCATTACTACTATTTTTATACACTAATGCCTCTATCAGAGTAACGCCAAGAGCAACAACTATAATACATCTGAACTGCCCTTTTTTTTGTTAACACGTTTTGTTATGAAATATACATTGACTCACTAGTTAGATATAAAGGTCAGTTAAAAATGCAATAAAATAGGAACACTCACCACGTCAAAATTTCGATTTTCCTTTATGTTGGAAAAATGACATCCAATTGCACTCATCCAGTCTTTACAATAATACAGGAACCATGTCTTTGGTCACCTAGCTTGTGTCACTGTCGCTCGCCTCCATTATTTTTCTCCAGTTTCCGTGGGTAATTTCAAACAGGACAGACCCGCCGTTTCACTAAAGCGATGCGTGGTCAGTAATTCTGCAGCCGCTCCTCGCTTGTCCACCGGTCGAACCCTGAGCTTATTCCTCATCAAAGCATTCACGTTTTCCTTGGCACGGCGCGCTGACTCAGTCGACCAGGACTCGGCTACCGCTATGGTCGAAGTTTCCGCGGCACGCTACGCTAACTCCCGCAGTCACCGCAATCTACAAGTCTTTCGGGGGACGTGAGCCCACCGCATTCAAACGCCGAACTTCTCCGTCACTCGTGCCGCTGACCCCTTTCTATTTCTCCGTGCTAACTCAGCCTTTTAAAAATCAGCCGAGCTTCGTAAGCTGCCTTCATTATTCCCGTTCTCTGTCAAAAGTCACCAATCCATCTTCATCTCAAACCTCCTAACTGACATAAACACCAGCCCCCGCTAATTCTCCTCCATAATCTTATCCAATCAAAGGACCCTCTTATCCACCCTCTGACATACACTTAACTGAGACCTTCTGATTGGTCAAGAGCGCACACAGGGTCAAAGTTGAGTTGCTCGCCCCCCCCCCCCCGACGAAACCACGTGATAAAACAACACTGTAGGTCCATGTTTCGTGGAAAAACCCTGGTGAATTTACGATGACAGCCCATATACTGATCCGTGAAGCAATAATGTGCATTTGAGATGCACTTTAAATACACACGAACAACAACAAACCTTATTTTTATGAGTTTTAGAGAAACAGGCAATTATTCTCACTTGAAACCTCTTTGCAATAAAATATCCCACTCCTGTTGTAAAAGAAAAATATCTACTGTGTGGTCCTTTTAATATCTGCACATTCGTGAGAAAATAGCTGTCTGTAAAATACTAGTGAGTGTGGGAAGGGTGTGACATCTTTCGAATAACCACCCGTACGTCTAAAACGAATATTAATCTGAGAGAGAGAAAAATATTTGCTAGCTATACAAACTGTGGGCTAAATTTTTACACAATGTTTTATTTATTTACGTATTTAAATTTTATTTATTTATTTATTTATTTTAAATTTGTAAAATGGGGGGGGAGAGTGTCTTGATAGAAAAACTGAAAACGTACATTTAAAAACTATAATACAGTTAAACTCAACTGCCATAACATATATATGTTATAATGTAGATGTAGGAAGAGTAGATGAACGTAAGTATTTATGGGGTATGTAAGTATATAAGATAGAGAAAAGTATGTAAAATGCATGTAAACATACACGTAAATTAAGGATATATGTAAGTATGATGATCATGTATTAAGTATGCAATATTCAGTTTGAAAGTAGTTTTAAAAAACCAATCTGCAGTTTTTTTAAATTTCATTGTTAACATTTTCCAACATAGTGGAAAAAAGTGGTTATGGATTCGGTTGTCTGTCTGTCTCTCTGGCCGTCTTTCCGCGCTCTAACTCAGCATTGTCATTCAATTGGTATATGTTATTTATATATATAATAATATGTTCGGTATTGAAAATGAAGTATGTAGCACTTACACTTCGTTTACAAGAGCACTCAAAAGTATGCCGTTATATTATGGTAAATGGGGGGGAAATCCTTTGCAGCGTATTTTAATTATGTTACACTATTTCAAATATAATGAAATTTATATATATTACAGAGGTTTACTACAAGATACATGTTCTATAATATGATGTGCATAGCATTTATCGTTCATTTACAGGAACACACAAAAGATTTCGAATACAGTACTGTATCAGCAGTTTTGTCTATAAGCGATAATTGCTGTAAGTGCGCTTTCAGTTAGGTATGCGTTTAACTAAATTTTTGCATACTATGTGGTATGTATAAATGCTATAGATCATATACAGGGCTACAGAAAAGAATTCGTAAGCATTACTGTGTATCAGAGTAAATTTCTTAAAGGGATTTTTTGATCGAATTATGCATTTTGAACGTGAAATACATTTAGTATGCTAAGAGATGTTCGTTGAATATAAAAAAAGTCATATACAGGGCCAGGTAAAGAACTGGATACATAGCCTTCTCTGTATGATAAATTCTGGCAGTTTGATGTCAGTAGTTTACAGCGTGTTTTTGTCTGAATTAAACTTTAGCTTAATATGTGGCGTGTATAAAAAGCTTATGGTAATATACTGGGCTGTAGAAAATAATTCAAATATATTTCCGTCTATTAATAGAAGCTATGCTGAGGGTGAATTTTGAACGGTGTTATGTGTTTTCTTACTAAACTAAATTGTAGCATACTATAAAGATTATATACAGGGCTACAATTGGAGTACCTTTCTGGCTATGGCCTGTAATTGCTGAAATCTTATTTTCAAATGCGTTTTGCGTTTTCTAAAACATTGACTTAGGTATCTTATTTATCTTATTATACAGCGAAAGCTTGTTACAGTATTCTGGAATAGTTGGAAAGTGTTTCATAATCTATGCTTGACATATGATTTTACTTTCTTGTTTAGTATATTTTCAAATTGATATATACACTGCAGAAAAAGTGTTGATTTTACAGTATAATACTGGCATCCCATCTGCCAGTATCGTAAAATACTGTAAACTTAACAGTAATAAAAATAAGCAGTAATACGCTACCGCGTATGCGCGGCAGCGTGTTACTGCTTATTTCACTGTTTGTATCTATCTATCTATCTATCTATATATATCTATATATATATATATATATATATATATTATTTATTTATTTATTTATTTATTTATTTTTTGGATTTATTACCCGTTTAGATACAGTAAAATAAAATAAATACATTTTCTTCATTTTAAATTATTACTAAACCAATTATAATAAATTAATTAATTAATTTTACTTCTCTACAAAGAATGCGGAAATTAAAATTTCAAGAAATCACAAAATATTTACGTCAGTATCTGAACAGATATTTATTTATCTAATGTTTTTAGTTTCAATCCATCCAAATTCAGGAAGTTCTTTGATGTCACATGTACCAGTTCATCTTTTGTATCAATGTATAGCACTCAAATGCATCGGAATTCTAACAAAGAGATCGAAAATCCCTGTAGAGAAAACACCTGATTTCACATCGATGCTCCGTATGGATACACTTGTGTCAGAAAAGCCGTGTTCTTTTATGTAGGATTTATAGTAGTATTTACATTTACTTTACATTTTGTACCGAAATTTTGCTTCGAATAAACATTTTTGTGAATAGATTGAAAATGCTCCTTTATAAGATTTTCTTGTTTTGCTGCATTTTATTGAATCATATATGCTTTATATTCCAATCAGTACATATTTTTCAGCATTAATTTACATATTTGTGAATTAAGTTAATAAGTTAGAAGATATAATCAATTAGAAGATATAAGAAAAAGTTTTCTTAACGAAAAATTAGAGATTTGCGATATTAACAAAAAGAAGAATTACTTATGACTGTATGTGATAAAAAAATTGTTTTGTTTGTTTCTTTCTGTTCTTGTACTTTTAGTCAGGACTTGAAATGCATCTTGTATCATGTTATCTTATTTTCATAAATGCATCCGATTTTTCATAATTGATTTTCATAATTGTTTTATTTAAACAAAAAGTTATTCCTATGCTCCCTAAATCTATGCTAATATTATAAAGTAGTAAAGATTGTTTTTTGTTTGTTTGTTTGTTTGTTTGTTTGTAGGGGGTAATCTCTGAAACTACTGAAGCGATTTCAAAAGTGATGGTGGCAAATCGATTGTGACAGTCCCTGCTCCAACATAGGCTATATTTTATGTCGGTGCCACTACCCCCAGGGTGGTGCAAGAGCGAAAAACGCTCGAAAATTTCGATTTTTTTTTATACTGAAGGAGCTAGAAACATGAAATTTGACATGGTACTTACTTATAAGATTTAAATGCTCTCTACGAACAAATTCTAAGAAAATTCGAAATTTAAAAGGGTGAGATGAGCGAAAAGTGTTCTAAAAACATTCTAAATTACAATTTCCATGGAATCTCTGGAACTACAGAACCACTTTCAAAAGTGATGGTAACAGTCCCTGCTGTAACATAGGCTATATTTTATATCGGTGACATTACCACAGGGGGAGGGGGGGAAGCAAAATCGTTGTAAAATTTCGATTTTTTATCAACATTAGTGTGGTTTAATTAGTAATTTCTGAATTATCTGTGGCAATAAAATTTCCTCTAGTGAAAATAGGCCAACAAATACCACTTGGCATTTTTCAAGAATTACGCGAGCAAAGCCGCGGTTTTTGCTAGTAATAAATAAAGATTTTAAGTGACTCTGAGTCACAAAACACTGAGTCCATAAATACCAAAGACTTAGCGTTTAAAAAGAAGGACGATGTCTTTAAATATTTGCGAGGAATGAGAAAATTATCACTTAGCACGTATATCCAAAAGTAAAACAGATGCCCCAAAGTAAGAAATTTGTTATAAGGATTCTTAAATGAATATAGTATTCTTTTCTAAGAGGAAAAACATTTGATTGTTTAGTGGTACTTTGCAGAAAATTGGGTAACGAGTTTCTGTTAACATATTAAGAAAAAAATCTGGAATCGTGGGTAACTACAAGATTACATTAAGTGTTCGTATTCATAAAAAATTTCTGCAAAGTTGTATAATGAATTTTTAACTTTTAAATAAATTGAATTTAAAAACTACATTAGTTTAATAGTTTGTTGAAAATTTTAGATTAATTTAATTATACACTGGTGTACAAAATTAAGAGAATTTGCATATTTTGTCGAATTTCGTGAAAAGAACTGAACTGATACGTAAAACCACTCTTTCGGAAGAAAGATGCAAATATTATGTGTCGAATACGTAAGAGTAAACGCGTGTGTGGTAGGAGATAGTAGAGGTAGAGGCTTGGTAAGCGCACGTGGCAAAATTCGCATTTCGTTCGCTCGCCCACATCGGCGAATTTCTGGATGTTTTTTTGCAGCAATCGGTTGAATTCAAATTCAAACAGTCAAAATGAATAACCACCGACGTTTAGATCATGAAATTAGGTGGCGAATCGTGGGGAGGTTAGAAGCAGGCCAATCTGAAATCCAGACTTGTATAGAGTTCGATGTAACGCCCAGCGTCGTGTCCAACTTATGGAAATAATTTCAGGATACCGGATCCATCGAGAGAAAGCCTGGTCAAGGTCGTCCAAGAGGCACGACGGCCAATGAAGATCGTTATTTGTCAATTACAGCGAGGCGTAACATGCATGCTATGCTCCTCACCTCTGTACTTACCTCTATGCGGCCACAGGAAGCCGAGTTTTAAGGGTTACTGTTTCCAGAAGACTTCATGAGAGAAGCCTGTTTGCAAGAAGACCTGTTTGTGTCCCGCTCACTTCTGCAAACAGGAAAGTCCGTTTAACATGGTGCAAAGATGATAGAGGGTGGTGCAGGGATCAATGGGCAACCATCCTCTTCACTGGTGAGTCCCGGTTCAGCCTAACAACTGATTCTCTCCATACTTTGATATGGAAGAAACCAGGAACTCTCTACCTTCCCTCCAATGTCCGAGAAATTGACCATTATGGCAAAAGGGTTTGAAGGTCTGGGCAGGCATGATGTTGGACGGTAGCATAGACTTCCATTTCTTTGAAAGAGGGACTGTGACTGCTGTAATGTATAGAGATGAGAGCCCTATGTTCACCTGTTCAGAGGTGCAGTTGGCCCTGATTTCATTTTAATGGACGACAATGCCCGACCACATAGAGCTCATCTGATCGACGATATTCTGGAAATTGAAGATATTTGCCGGATGGATTGGCTAGCCAGATCTCCAGACCTCAACCCTATAGAGCATGTTTGGACGCTCTTGGGAGGGTAATTGCAACTCCCAACCCACCCTCCGAGAACCTGAAAACAGCGTTGCTGAAAGAGGGGGGACAGTTACCACAGGAACTCATAAACTGCCTTATTTCCAGTATGAAATCGCGGTGTGTGGCCTGTATATCAGTGAGAGAGGACGATACCCCCTATTAACCCCTTTTTTTATTCTATTCTTTAACCACTGTTTCACACCGTCTGTTTCCGATGAGTCTTGCGCACAATCATGCGTGTGTATTATAACTGTTGAATGGTTATTTTATTTGCATTATATCAACCTATGTTCATACCAAATTTCATTAAAATCTGTTCAGTAGTACTGGAGATAATTGACCAAATATGAAAATTTTCTTAATTTAGTACACCAGTGTAGATATTTTACAGATTTTTAATTTGATTGATTATGCTTGCTACTAATTGGAAATGATTTCGCTTAAATCAAGATAGCCTTCAGAACTTTTAATTAAAAAATATTTCAATAGTGTATTTAAACTTTTATTTTCAAGTTTATATCAAATAAAAAATTGATGAAAAGGATAAATGTACATGAAAAAATATCATCTAATAAAGCAATTTCAGTCTTTCAACTTTTTTCGAACTAGGTCGTATAAATCTTCAATCTATAACGGAATAGATTGTACTTATTGCTTTAACTTTTACGTGATGTGTCAAAACTTTTTAAGTCTTTTAAAAAGAATGTAATAAAGTGCGAATGAGAAGTGAAATAAGAAAAAAGAAAGGCGTGAATAAAAAAAATCGAAAAAAATATCTAATTTTCTTACCTGCCTTATCTTTGTCCGAAGTGCCATCTAGCCTTAATATACGATATATTTTATTCTAACGTATGATGGTATGCTATATATATTATTATACACTAAGTTTTAAAATTCGGTGCGTTTTCTTGAGCTGGTAACTCAGAACTAAATTATAAGAGATAAAGGAGATTGGTTTAACTGTACATTTATAAATACTAGGACATCCAACCCGGGCTTCCCGGGATAGGAAATACCTTTGAAAACCATTTTTTTTTTTTTTTTTTTTTTTTTTTTTTTTTGAAAACTCTAATAGTTTTTTTACATTTTATATATTTTTTTAGATTGCCTCCTAACAACAACAAAGAGCACTTTTATATGAAATACGTCAATTATATATATTCAAATGAAATTTTGAAATTTATTAAAAACAGTAGTTTCCTATTGGTTAAGTTAATAGCCGAAGAAATCGCTAAAAATTCGTTATCTACAGCAGTTTCTTTTATTCTGATAATGTAAGCGGTTTTAAGCGCTTATTTCAATTACATGTCTGTTAAATGTGTGTTTTACTTATTCTATTTTATTTATTGCTTAATGATGTTTTAATTTCGTTATTAAAAATATTAGCTGGAAACAAATGCTGAACTTTTTATATTGTTTAATTTGCAAATGGATTAATATTTTGTAATCGTCTGCAAGCGATAGAGTGATTAAAAAAAATCATACTTGAAATTTAATTTAAATGCTATAATAAGTGAGAAAATTATTATAAAGTTTTCAAACAAATTGCATGGGAAAGTAGATTTTTTCCTCTATAAAACGGTGTAAAAATTAAAAACATGCGATGTTTAGAAATTAAAAAAAAAATGCAGTAGCAAAAATGGCAAAACCGAAATTTCATCGTCAACTGTTGCCATTCGCAAAATGACGTCAGCGTTACACACGGACACGTTTGTCCTTTATAATACAGATTGTGTGTTACAGAGAGTGCCAGATCAGCTTATTTATGATCTAATAAAAAAATATTTTAATTTGAATATGCTCTAAAAATTCCAGAAAAAACTTTTAATGCATCAGTAGCAGTTAAGAAATTTTAATGTAATCACGCAGTTACCAACTATTCCAAAAACCATGTCAGACATTTTTTGGAGATGGACCAATCAGAAACTTTTTGGAAAAGTTGGGTTTTTTAGGTTTACAAAAAATTTTCTGAAATAAAAGGGTTCCTTTGTTGGTCGTAAATTTTGTAAATGATGTTTCAATTAATTTCAGAAACGTATTGGATTCTGAATTTTCTGATGGAACTTTTCTTAAAGGTTTCTGAATAAAAAGGAAATATTTGCAGAATATTTGGTAACTATGGTGTATATATCTTTATATATGGTGTATATATGGTGTACATATCTTTATGTTTACTGTTATTTTGTCTGAAATAAAAGGTTTCTAAAATAATAATTTTCCTTTGCTGGTCATAAATTTTATAAATGATGTTTGAATTAATTTGAGAAATGCATTGGCTTCTGAGTTTTCATATGGATCTTTTCTTAAAGGTTTCTGAATAAAAAGGAAATATTTTCATAATATATGGTAACTATGATGTAATAATAATACATAATTTTATATCAAATATCTTTAGATTTACTGTTAGTTTGTCTTAAATAAAAGGTTTTTTAAATAAAGAGTTTCTTCGCTGGTCGTAAATTTTGAAAATGATGTTTTAATTAATTTCAGAAACTGTCATCTGAAAATTCTGATAGATCTTTTCTTAAAGGTTTCCGAATGGAATGGAAAGATTTTCAGAATCTTTGGTAACTATAAGGTAATAAAAATACATAACTTTATATCAAATACCTTTACACTTTCTATTATTTTGTCTGAATTCAAAGGATTCTTAAAAAAAAGGGGTTTTTTTTTTTGCTAGTCGTATATTTTGGAAATGATATTTCAATTAATTTTAGAAGCTTTTTGGCTTCTGAGATTTCCGATAGATCTTTTTTTAAAGGTTTCCGAATAAAATAGAAAGATTTTCAGAATCTTTGGTAACTATGAGGTAATAATAATACATAATTTTATATAAATTATTTTTACTTTTGTTCTTATTTTGTCTGGATTAAAAAGTTTCTGAAATAGAAGGTTTTTTTTGCTAGTCGTATATATTAGAAATGATATTTCAATTAATTTCAGAAACTTATTGGCTTCTGAAATTTCCGATAGATCTTCTCTTAAAAGTTTCCGAATAAAATAGAAAGATTTTCAGAATCTTTGGTAACTATGAGGTAATAATAATACATAATTTTATATAAATTATTTTTACTTTTGTTCTTATTTTGTCTGGATTAAAAAGTTTCTGAAATAGAAGGTTTTTTTTTTCTAGTCGTATATATTAGAAATCATATTTCAATTAATTTCAGAAACTTATTGGCTTCTGAAATTTCCGATAGATCTTCTCTTAAAAGTTTCCGAATAAAATAGAAATATTTTCAGAATATTTGGTAATTATGAGGTAATAATAATACATAATTTTATATGAATTATCTTTACATTTGTTATTATTTTGTCTGGATTAAAACGGTTCTGAAATAAAAAGGTTCTTTTTCTGGTCGTATATTTTGGAAATGATATTCAATTAATTTCAGAAACTTATTGGCTTCTGAGATTTTCGATATATGTTCTCTTAAAGGTTTCCGAATAAAATAGAAATATTTTCAGAATCTTTGGTAATTATGAGGTAATAATAATACATAATTTTATATCAATTATCTTTACATTTGTTATTATTTTGTCTGGATTAAAACGTTTCTGAAATAAAAGGGTTCCTTTGCTGGTCGTGAATTTTAGAAATGACGTTTCAATTAATTTCAGACTCTTATTAGCTTTTGATATATCCGATGGACATTTTCTGAAAGGCTTTTGTATAAAATGGAAAGATTTCTAGAATCTTTAGTAGCTATGAGATAACAGTAGTACTTATCTTTACATTTACTATTATTTTGGCTTAAAATTATTTTTGTCATCATATGTCTGCATGTAAAAATGAATATATATGACTTTACATTTACCATTTACGCTTCATTTATGTTCCATCCTTTAGTAATAAAACTAAAAAGTTTGATTAAAGCTCTATATATATGCATCGTTCCTGAGAATTTTATTTCAAACATGCGTTTCATACTTTAAATTTTAAAGTAGAAGCTATTTGTCGCAACCAAAAAATTATGATAAAAAAGAAAAAGAAAGGAAAGTTTTTAAGTCTATTTACTGCTATTGTAATACAACATTTTCCAAACATCTTTCAAAATTATTCCCTAGCCTTATATCATATGAAAAAAGACACAAAATTCTAATAGTACGCAAAATAACTACTGATATATTTTTCATTTAAGTACCTAAACGTGAATTTTAGCCATTCGAACAACTAATTTTAATTTTTCACCTGAAAATAATTTTTTTGTGGAAAAAAAATCGGATTAGAAAGGATTCAATTTTTTTTAAATGTTTTCTCTATATATGCTGTTTCTATTTTTCTCTCACGATTTTTTTTAACAATGTAAACATATCTTAAAACAGGATTGTCTAAAAATATGTTTTTAGCGGCAAAAATTTTGTCTCCAGAAAGCTTTAAATAAAGCACACAAAAAAAAAAACAGGAAAATACAATTTTTTATAATTTTTGAATGTTTAGTTAGTGAGATATAAATTACTGAAAAGTGAGTTAATCAATATTAAAGAGAAACATTCGTTATTTGCACATACAATTTTCTAACTATATATATATGTCATTACTCTTTGTTTTACATAAGTACTTTCTAAAATCCTAAACACAATGTGAATGCATATTTGGAATTAACGTGTCTCTTTGAAATATTAATCAAAAGTTAATAATTGGATTGCTATAAATTCTGAAATACAAACGTATTCTTCTTCTTTCCATTAAAATTGTCAAAAATCTCTTTAAAGTAAATGTTTATGAATGTCTGACCAGAAGTTTTCAAGTTACCAACAAACATGTAAAATCAGCAAATTTAACACTTTCTTACACAAATTTTAATAGTTTAGCATCAATAATTCAAAATTAAAATCTTTGGTCTTAACCTTTATCTCTTATCCGACTCAAATATTATGTAAGTGAACACTAGTATTATTCTACAGTTAATAATCTGTAGATGGCAGCACTAAAATTTGATAAGTATTTTTCTTCCGCCATCTGCTGGATAGAACTATTTTTCTTACAGCTGTAAATAGTCTCAGAATGTTATGAGGGTATGTATACGTTATATGTTGATGTCTGTGTCATTAAACCACTTAATTAACAATACCTACTCGTGCTCCTCATTTAATTATATGGTTACTTTAATTAGTTAATCTTTAAAATACAATAATAGCGGGTGGTTATAAAATAAGTATCTCTATTTGGAGCTGTCTGTAACTTGAAGGAATAACCAGAATGAAACCAAAATCGGTACACATACTATTCGAGAAGGGGGAAGAAGAATGGAACAATAAAAAAAATAATTGCAATAATCGCCGACGGATGGCGCTGTTGAGTGTGAAATGTAATGTGTAATATTGTGTACCGTGCAGGTGTCGCAAACCTCAGTGACTTTACCGCATATCACAACATGTGCAAAACATCACTCCTGATGCCTTACATTCCGCAATTGAGCACGTCGTGCACCGCCTGGATTGTGTCCTCCAGCAAAATGACCATGTGGAACCTGAGCATGATCTACACCGGCATGAAAAAGCTTAACCACGTTCACTGTGACATTTTCCAAGAAATTAGGTGTGCCATCCGGTTTGACGCCTTAATTTTTTGTTCTTGTATTACATATTACATTTCATACTCAGTAGCGCCATCTGTCGGTGATTATTGCAATTATTTCTTTTATTGTTTCATTCTTCTTCCCCCTTCTTGAATAGTAAGTGTACCGATTTTGGTTTAATTCAGATCATTCCTTCGAGCTACAGACAGCTCCAAATAGAGATACTTATATTATAACCACCCTGTATATATAATCAACATTTAATCACAGAAGTTCTGTGACATTTCTCACGTGCTTGTTATTTTATATAGCATTGCGATGATAAATGTGATTTAAGAAAGCATCTGTAACACCTACCTTCCTTCTTTAACATTAATATTTTTTATCATCAACTTTTCACAGTTAGAAGATATATGATCATCAATTTTACAAAATACACGAAAGAATTTATATTAGTAATCTAAGTATTAGTATGATAAGATAAATAACAATTAAGATAATACTTGGCGCAATACAATATAAGCAGTTATAAACAACATTTTTAGCACAATAACTTTTTATTCTATCGCAAACTAGTGTCCGTAACATTTAGCGTATTTACATCAGTGCAAAAAATGGTGGATTTTTGCTCAAATATGTAGAAGAGAAGCGGATTCAACGGATAGGTTTCTTGACCAATGTTATTACGGGAAATTACAGGAAACAGCCATTAGGGATATAGTATACAGAATGTAACTGGTTATGTCAAATATTGCTAGTAAAATTTCAGAAAAAGAGGTTGTAGTATAATATTTCCAACAATCTGTCAGATTGAATAAAATATAAATTGTTTGTAGAATTCTCAACAGACGGCGGTACTGAGTTAATTTTTCATACCAAAGTTTTATTTATCATTTGTGCAGTTTCACATCGATATTGCTAAAATGAACTTCGAAAATTGTGTCGTGTTAAAAAGGCTGGAAATGTCCAAAAATATAATTTTTACAAAGGTAGCTTCATATACTTTACAATTTTGTATTAGGAAATTGACAATATTTATGGGAAGTATGTAATTGTTTGTTTATTACAGATTTTAAAAAGGTACCTTTTACTCATTTCTTTTATTAGTTTGATGTTCTAATTTTTTTATTTTTTGTTTACCTGCTTAAAATGATGTTTTCTAACATCCAAGCCAATATTTTTCGAAAAGAGTTGTTGAGTCACAAAGGGTTAAAATAAATTATATCCCTAGGAAACTGTTTTAAAAACCAATGAACCAGTATCGTGTCTGCAACATTTCGAGATTCTAATTTTAATTCTAAGTGATACTTCAAATAAGGCTTTTTAGTACATAGATGATTCTGGAATAGATATACTGGTCTAGATCCAATTATATGCATTACATTCAGCTATCACCATCTTCTTTACATGGCTGCCTTAAAATAACTAACAATGGATTATAGGTGAGTCGATGCGTAATTACGTCGGGACCTAAAGATTAAATCGACGAAAGTGTAACATAGGTTTCTTATCGAAAAGTCGATTGGATATAGCTTAATAGTATAATGGTGTTTTGTGCTAAAATATAATAAGTGAACTTCGGAAATGATATAAAAGTGATGTAAAAGCCGGCATATTTTGAATAGAAAGAAAGTGAATATGCAATCTCAGAAACTGGAAATAGGAATTTTTCCCCCGCTCAACAACGCGAAACTTTCTGACACATTTTCTTAATTATTTTCGAAGATAAAAGCATTATACTTACAACCATGAATTTTGAACGAATTAGTAATCGAACAGTTTTTTCAATTTCTGATAAATGACTTACATCTTAAATTATAAGCAATTATTGTGGCAGGACGTCAGTTTTTTTTCTTTTCTGCACTGTCGCGTCCTGAAATTTTGTTCAAAATACAAATTTTGACAACATTTTTGAAAAATCCTCTGACTTTGCCGAAAAACTAAAACTAACAACAACAACAAAAAAAAAAAAAAAACAGTTCGATTACATTGTTTCTTAATAAATGCCTCTGCCAATTTGATACATTTGCGAAAAAAAAGAATAATTAAAAAAATTATTAGAAGGTAGTCACTTTGGATATGAGAACAACCTTAAGGCGTTATGTTAAGTTTTTCAGCTTTAAGTTTTTCGACTTGAAAAATAATATTTTAAGAAGCGGTTTTGACACCTAGAAACGGGATATGTAGGTTTATCTAAGTTGTATTTAATAAATATGTGGGTTTTTGCTTAAAAAAATACATATTTTGAAATTTTAAAAACCATACTTTTATTAACTTTTATTGAAAACTACGCCTTTTAGATTCGCTTTTCTCCGATGTTGCGCGCGGTGTAGCGTTCCGCGATACTAGATTTTATTAGTATAACATCAACTAATATAATCTTATTAATAACGATGGTTAAAGAAAAAAGACATCAACTTACGAACTAATCTGAAATGTGTTTCCAGAGAAAAAAGAAATCTGTGATTTTACTTAATGATGCAAGACTGAAAACTCCAGAAAGTTATTCCGAGCATAAATAAACTTTAATGACTCTTAATACCGTATGCGCATGTAAAAAGACTTTTACTTCACTTCAGTAAAATATAGTATCGTAAGTTGGAGCAAAATGTTAACGCTCATATTAAAACTAAACTTAAATGTATTTATGTAAAAGTCAAAAGTCTCTTAAAAGTTTTGCAGTAAAAAATAACTGACTATAGTTCTTTAACAAGAAACTAATTAATTATGAAATAATTTTCTCTCCATACTGAGCAGTGAAAACGTGCACCCATGGACGTACATGGCTACCTGGATAACCACTAACAAACAGATTAACTTACAGCCCCTCCTACCCTTGGATTGCACATCAAAGAATGTATGCGGAAATTTCCTTACCTCGATTTTTTAAATAAAGTATACTGTTTGTGAGATATGAGAGGCAACAACGACCACTTAATAATAAGCTTAAATACAAATATATCTATTATGTGAGTATAGTTTCATCTGAATCCAATAAAACAACAGTCTATTAAAATATACATAATTGTCCAGTCCTTGACCAACGGCTTTTTGAAATTTTTCCTTTTTAACGAAATAATGGACTGTGAAATTTAATGTATAGGTTTTAATAAATGAAATATGATTATGTTTTGCTTATAAAAAACGAAAGAAGTACATAAAAAAGCATCTATCAAGGACTGCGAAATATATGATTTCATAAAAAAAAAAAAAAAAAAAAAAAAAACTAAGAAAATTAGTTTATCTGTTGCCAAGATATTTTGGAAACCAACTTAATAAACATTTTTTCGAGAAAATCACGTGTTTGAAGTTTTGTAACAAGTACCGCTCGCTCATATTCAGTGCGACTAGAATCGCTATAAGAATGTAAAATTTTAAAAAACGACTTCGAGAGGGCATTTATGAAATGTTAGCCAATAAGTAAATGCAAAAAAAGGAAAACAAATACATTTTTTGAAGCCAAAGATATTCCAAAACCCAGAAGCTTCGTAATATTACAAATACAGGGTGTTTCGAAACTAATGCAACAAATTTTCGGAAGTGATAATACTCGTAAAGACCAATAATATTTATTCAGGAAATCAGAGTTACAACTCACCTATCCAGTCAGAAAAACAGGGTTAGTTTATAAATTTATCAGTAATGAAGATATGTTTAGCCGAATTCCTTCAGACATATTTTGCTCTGTGTGAAATACGGTAACATCACGGAATATGCTTAAACAGGTCTCATATTTGATTAATAACGTCGTAAATGTAATTTCAGCTAAATTCCTAATTACGGGGCGTTTAGCTTAGTATGCTTTGGACGCAGATAAACAGGACTTCTTGTGATGACCTCACATCTAACAGAAAGCAAATAAGTCTTTTGAAAATATTGTGACAATATCGTCATTATTGTTAAAATTATTAACGAAAATACGAGTTTTACTGCAAATGAGAAGCTATGTTTTTAAAAATATTAATCGTTGAAAATTTGTATAGTTATTTTATGGTTATATTTATTATGTTTTTTATTTAATGGGGTAGATTATTCGCATTTTTGCGTTTGATTTTTCGAGAATTTTAGATATTTTCTTTAAGCACCAGTCTCAACACCCTACATTTCTACAAATTCTGATAAAGGATACAATTTTTTATGGCTATAAACAAAAGATTTTTTCAAAATTTTTAGTAAAAACCACTAACATTAAGTAAATGATTTTTAAAAATTTCTAGATAAAAAAACAAAAACAAACAAACATTGGAAGGTAATATGTTTTTCACATTTCTTATCACCGTGTCATTTTATATGTTACTATAATAATATAAAGATTCTTTTTTTTGTTTATTTTTGCAGGGAGTTACTCAAATACAAGGTACGGAGTTCGGCGTAGAGGTCTGCACAGGCCAGGTCATGCCCGACCTGGCCTCATGCGGACCTAACATATACTTGCAAGATCAAGTCGGGCCAAGCCTAGTCATCACTCTTTCCGGGCTGTGCCCGGGCCTAACTTTTTTGTGCAGACTCGGGCTGGATCGGGCCAGATATTTTTTCTGTGCCAAACTCGGGTCGAAATTATCAGCCTCGTGCAAAAATCAGTAAAATGAGTCCGGCACAACATTTTTTTCAAAAAATGTATAGATTTTTAATTGGCCATTATTGTACAATCCAGGCAAAAAAATTAAAGTACAGAAAAGCGAGTGAAATTAAACCTGTCTATGACGGAAATCTATCTTAAACAGAAAAATGTCTTGATCCCTGTAATAAAGAATGTAATACATATACAACAGACGATGTACCTGCCAAGAGTTAAACCTGTCTCTAACAGATTTTTCTTCTCTTGCTGAATCTTCATTTTGAATGTAATTGTCTAAGTCATTTTTTCAATCAGTTTTTATATACATAATTGCCTAAGTGGTCATTAATATTGTTAATATTTTGCATTTCATGGATTTCGAACATAATCTGAAAATAAAGCTATGCATAAGTAAATAATTTTATTTTTGCTTCAGAAATATCAGCATGTTTTGTAGAAATTCAGTCGTCCTAGGCCGGGCTTGGGCCTAACTTTTATCTTTTATACCGGCCGGGCCAATCAAATTTTTGTACGGACTGAGCCGGACTCAGACCGAACTTTCTTAACTTTTATACCAGGCCAGGCCTGGGCCTGGAAATTTCGGCCCATGCAGACCTCTACTTCGGCGTACAGGCTGGTTCCTAAAGACGGCTAGATTTTTTTATAACATATACCAAGCATTTCTCGAAGTTTAATTTAAACTGTGTGTCATAGACTTCAGAACGCATTTTGCGCTATTTATGAATGAAACATATCCCAAGTTTTAATACCTACTACAACCCTAATTTTTGTCACTGCTCAGCATACCTTTCAAACGTAATGAATGAGCTTTTATCTTAATAACAAAAGCGTAGAAATGCATCCGCAACGAAATCGAATCAATTTGCGTATGTATGATTTGAATGTGTTCCGTGTGTGTACTTCCGAATATGTACTGTAAAAGAAGTATTAGCGATCGCTATTTTCGCAGACGCCTAATGGATCATTTAAACTGTTGCAAATGACAGGAATCGAAATGCAGAAGATTGGTGAATAATGCATAAAGAGCATAGTATCTGATAGGGTGACAATAATTCTTATCATTGCGAGAAAGTTTTCAATTTAATGGAACCAAGTACTTCAAAAGGCAGCAAGATTAGTCGAGATATATTTTTAGATACTTACAATAACATCAAAGCGTTAGAAAATTAAGAATTTAGGTTTTTTTCATATTCATGCTTCGAAAAACTGATTACTGCTTAAATATTTTTATATAAACCTCATTTTTTATTACATTCATCAGGGGTTAGATCGGTCTCTTTGTTGGCTATCACTATTGCCAGACAATAATTTTCGCAATAGATCCATTTCCACGATAATTTCTCTATTATTTTATGTATTAAACAATGTATATTTTTAAATTAATAAAAAAAAATTACGGACTAACCTATATATATTTTTTAAACAAATCGATTTGTAGAAGCTTTAAATAAGCTAACACATCGGCTGACAAGTTCCCGGTCTGGCACACAGATGGCGTTGCAGTCGCCGAACCGATGCCTTTTTTTAGTAAATACTAACCTTTAAAAGGTAGCAGAAAAAATGTCATGACGATTTGCCGTGTGGATAAAACGTTAGAGTGGTTTCGGTTGAACGACTTTGTTGATAAACAAAAAAATGGATAATAAACAAGAATTTCAAGAATTGTTATTTGATGGGAAAGAACACCGTTCAAACAAAAGCTTGGCTTGATAAGCGTTATCCGGACACTGCACCAGGTAAATCAACCATTATTGACTGGTTCGCTGAATTTAAACGTGGTCGTACGGACACCAGTGATGCACCCACGCAAAAGAGGTGGTTACTCCGGAAAACATAAAAAAGTCCACAAAATCGTTTTGGAGAAAAGTAAAGTGAAGTTGCAGGAGATGGCTCTGACTCTGAAGATATCCAAGGAACATGTAGGTTTTATTTTGAATGAACATTTGTCTATGAAAAAGCTGTTGTCAAAGTGACTGCCGCGCGTGTTGACTTTTGACCAAAAACAACAACGAGTCGATGATTCTGAGCACTGTTTGGAGCTTTTTCGTTATAAAATTATGTTATTTATTATTAAATTATTATTATTATTCATTTATTAAATTATTATAAAATTATTATTATTAAATTATTATTATTTATTATTAAATTATTATTATTTATTATTAAATTATTATTATTTATTATTAAATTATTATTATTTATTATTAAAGTTATGTTATTTATTAAAGTTCTAAAGTTCTAAAGTCATAATGTTAAAAAGTTGTGTTTTCTTTATTAGACCGGGAGCTTATCAGCCCATGTGTTAATCCAAAATTACAGCTTATTCCGCAGTAATTTTTCAATTATGATTTAAAAAGGGCTCGCATTGAAATCTGTTTTTCAACAAGTAAATATGAATTTAACATTAGGAATCCCAAATTTTAAATCTGCATAATTCCCAAACTGCTTGGCTGAATGACTTCCCGTTTAATATCTAAAGGTTAGATTTACACGTGAATCCAAATATGATATCAAAGTTAGGTGTTAGTATTGAAAATTTTAAATTTTGTTACAATTTCAATATATAGACCACCTTCCAATCATAATTTAAGTATATCCTTAATTAGTAGATGTTATTACAAATCGATTGGTACCAGTCCTATATTTATCTGATTTGCGGTAGAATTGGTAGTGGGTGTGAGGTGGAGGGGTCAAATGGGGATTTTCCATGACACAACATCAACACGAATTTTACTTCTGTATTCATTTTAATTTTTCAAACAAAAAACAGATGATTAATCTTGTTTTGTCATAAACAAAAAAAAATACGAATTCTATAAAATAAAAAGAAAAGAAAAGAAAAAAAAAAGCTTTGACTGAAATTAAATAAATTTCTGTCTACGACCACGATTTTCAAACTAAACAAACATCCACCAAACAATCTTCCAGTCATAATAGGGGAACTTCGGTATTATGCTTAGTCGAATAATATGGAATACCAAACTTTGTTTCTGTTTGGTAAAATGCAGCCACCAAGCGGCAATATCATGAATTACTTAAAAACGTTTCCAGAATGCCCCCCAGAACACGCAGTTCGTCGGTCGGCGTCAAGGCGCGTTAGGTGAAAAAAAAAATTTGTTTTTCGTCTTTGAAAAGTTTCAGGAGATAATTTTTCAATATTTATAATTCATTATTAGAAGTAATATTTTTACATTGAAACTAAGCATAATGCATACCGAAATACTAACAGTTTATGATGCGATATTTGTTTTTTAGCTCTCGATTCACAACAATAAACATAGAGTATTTTTCCCCAAACCGGTGGTTTCGGTTTATATGGTATACACCTATATATCATAACACTCTATAATTATAGTGGCGCAAAGACAGATCCTTATATTTGTGATTTGTGCAAATTTGGAGTATAAATTGTAGTATATTTGCTGTCTACCTAGACACTGCATTTTGATCATGCTGTCTTGATACCATTAAATCTGTCTTTTTGCCAATTTTGTTCGTTTGCTTCATTTTTAATCCCCATTACCATATTTCCCGACTATCCCACAATGCCCACAAAATACGTTTATTATTATTATTATTTGTTCATTTGCCGGGCACTAAAGGCGCTGCTAAAATTGTAAAACGCCTAAAGAATTTTCAAACAATTTACATCAGATAATATAATCGAAGATATAGTTAAGCATACAAATATATATAGAGATTAAATACAATCTAGTTTTTTTAGAGAAATACACTATTTTAATCATTAGTAAATTACAAAATTATTACAATTCATTATACTTAAAAAATTGTGATCTTTTGAGTGTTTACAACAACCCGGCGAGTGATCGCGTGGCAAAAACAGACGGGAGTAATGGAGGGTTAAATAGACAAATATTGTCATACTTGCATATTTAATTTGGAGAATACATATTTAAAAATTATTGAACAAATTAGTGAAAAACTTTCATAAAAGAATATAGCAGCAAATAAATAAATATTAAAAACACCAAATAAAATAAATTAAGACAGACATGAGCACACTTAAAAAATAAAATTTATAAAAAACATACTTAAAACATTTAAAATACAAATTAGTAAACGTTTCGCCAAGCGACACGCAAGGCATCATCAGTACAAAAACAATCTATTGCATAACAAACGACTGAACAAATCAAGGACAGTTAAAGTTAGTTATTTTAAAAACAGACAATATTCATTAGGGACAGAAAGAGCGTCATTCAAAGTCTGCGATCGTAATTGAGTGAACCAGCCCTCAAGGAGTAATCTACCATGATAGCTGTTACAACCCGATTTCAAAATACTGGCGTTCGCAATTAGCGGGATGTGATTCGTTTGAAGTGAATGCTGGACAATTTTTGAATTCAAATTACTATTTTTTAAAGCACTAGTATGTTCTTTTAGGCGAATTTCCAAAGATCTACCTGTTTCACCAATGTAGACACTATTGCAATCTCTACAGGGAATAATATAAACAACACCGGGTAATTTAGACTTATCATATTGATCATATTGAAATTTATGCTTAGTAAAAAAGGAACTCACTTTATTAATTGGTTTAAAAGAAACCCCAATATTGAATGATTTTAGAATGCCAGAAATTTTATCAGAAATGTTCTTATAATAAGGGATACAGATAAAAGAGTTTGGTTTACTACGTTGAAAAGGGGGAGGGGGAGTAGAATTCACAAAATTTAAAGTATTTTTAAAGATTTTTTTAACAAGATAACGCTGAATTACCATTTCTCGACATTCTAATCCGCAGACACACTGCTGATATCTCTCAATCTATCACCACTAGTGTTTACAGAAAACCTACATCTACTGGTCAATATACTAATTTCAATTCAATATGCTCTTTCAGCCATAAAATAGCCGTTATTAAGATTTTAGCCTTCAGGGCCATTAGATATTGCAGTTCCAGTAATTATTTTGAAATTGTGAAATGTAAAATTTATCGCGAATAGCTATCCTATTGGTCTTGTTAAAAAAATCTTTAAAAATACTTTAAATTTTGTGAATTCTACACCCCTCTCTTTTCAAAGTAGTAAACCAAACTCTTTTATCTGTATCCCTTATTATAAGAACATTTCTGATAAAATTTCTGACATTCTAAAATCTTTCAATATTGGGGTTTCTTTTAAACCAATTAATAAAGTGAGTTCCTTTTTCACTAAGCATAAATTTCAATATGATAAGTCTAAATTACCCGGTGTTGTTTATATTATTCCCTGTAGAGATTGCAATAGTGTCTACATTGGTGAAACAGGTAGATCTTTGGAAATTCGCCTAAAAGAACATACTAGTGCTTTAAAAAATAGTAATTTGAATTCAAAAATTGTCCAGCATTCACTTCAAACGAATCACATCCCGCTAATTGCGAACGCCAGTATTTTGAAATCGGGTTGTAACAGCTATCATGGTAGATTACTCCTTGAGGGCTGGTTCACTCAATTGCGATCGCAGACTCTGAATGAAGCTCGTTCTGTCCCTAATGAATATTGTCTGTTTTTAAAATAACTAACTTTAACTGTCCTTGATTTGTTCAGTCGTTTGTTATGCAATAGATTGTTTTTGTACTGATGATGTCTTGCGTGTCGCTTGGCGAAACGTTTACTAATTTGTATTTTAAAGGTTTTTAAGTATATTTTTTATAAATTTTATTTTTTAAGTGTGGTCATGTCTGTTTAATTTATTTTATTTGGTGTTTTTAATAGTTTTTACATTCAGACGTTAAATGTATACATATTGCAAAATAAATAAATAAATAAATTAATTAATTAATTAATATATATATATATATATATATACAAAAAACAAAAAAATGTATAATTTGTTAAAAAAAATTATTTTTTTTTAAAAATGTATAATTTGCACAGATAATAATTCAGAAACTAAAGAATGTTTTAATTAGAAAATTAAAAAAACTAGTTAACTTTTTTTTTTAAAAAAAGCAATACATTAAATACGAAAAAAACATAAGATATACACAGATAATAATTTAGAAACAAAGAACAAAATAAGCATACGTTTAACAAAGCCGGTAAAATAACTTCAGAAGTAGTATACCAGAATAACTGGAAGAGAGATTCTTAATTTGGTAATTTGTCTTAATGATAAAATCCTGAAACTCAAAATTTGACAACCAATGATTAATGAGAAACCAATGCTTTGTATAATTTGGAACTAAAACAGACATCGATGATGCAACTAATCAAGTCGTTTTAAGCACTGGTGATTATTATGATAAATTTTGAAATATTTATTAGCTATTTTTCTCCTTGTGCGATATTAAGAGATAAAATGGTAAAGCTATGCACATTTACATATTTCAAATAAAAGGGTGAATAGGAGATGAATAAGTTGGTCATATCAAAATAGGGAGAGCTTAACTCATGAAGATTTTCATGATGATTTGATATCTGAATTCCCAAGTCTTGGAGTTTTTTTAAATAGATATGAATAAAATTACACGTGAATCAGATGCATCAGTCCTTTTAGAGTTCAATAATTTTTTATTCGATGGCTTGTAAAGTCAATACGCTACTATTTGGTGGATTATACTTCAATGTAAAATTGTTGTTTAAGGATAATATAAGATCGATTTTCCAGGTTTTTGCTTTTCAGAAATAAATACAGCAGTGCTGGCAAATTGTATTTAATGACATTCAAGAATTATACTGACACATAACAAAAGAGAGAAAGGGATAAAATTGCATCGCAGATTAAGCCAAATAACGATTGATTAATAGTATTAAGCATTGATTTTAAAATCTCAAGTGAATCTCAATGAAAGGAAATTTCAAGTGCTATTGATTTCGAAAATCTTCCTAATACTTATACCTATAATTCGTAAACAATGCATATAACGTTCAGAACGTTTTCGGATAAATTTAGAAATCTTTTTATTTCCCTGGTGCACATATAAAAAAGTGATGAATTCAGGATCTTTTTACGGTGTCCGATTCCCACGATTTGAAATCCGAGCACACCCCAGTCCGAAAAATGTTGCGCTATCGGAGCCCGAGTGAAAACTTTAAAGCCGAAAGTGCTGCATAAAAATTTGTGAATGACATTTTAAAATTGTTTCAAGATTGTTCTCATTTAAAACTATCTTCTTACATAGAAATAAGTATTAATCCTACATTGCGATGCATCACAATGTTTTTTACACTGTAAGAAAATTCTGTAACCTCACTAATTATTTCCAGGTACGTTCCGTGTTTTCATAAGTTTCTATCAGATTCCTGAGAAAAACAAGTTTCTTTCGCATATAGTTTCTTGAATTCAGGGATTAAGCTTTTTTTGCGCGGCAACGTCTCTGTTATTAGCTTTCGCGCTCCACCATCTTGGTTCCCTTACACCAATGCTTACAGCAGCCTTGAGTTGAAAAATATATAATTGAAAGAGATTTCTTAGGAAATGAAAACTTTCCTGAAAATGTTTTGCGGAAGTGAGGCTGTAATCTAATCATCTGTAGAAGACAAACAATGAATAAATCATCTGCCATACTGGACACTGCCAAAAACCTGCTATTTTATTCTTTCAACTACAAGCCGGTAGACGTATGCTCTTTTGGCTATCGAAAATATTTTAAAATATAATTTTAACCTAATTTCATACAATAATCAGTCAAATGTTAACTAGGTTGGCTTTGCGAGGTGTTTTATATATTTCCTCCATTGTCACCCGGTCGCGTTTTAGCCTTATTTCATTAATTGTTCTTGGTTCTTGGATTATAATCTTCTTACGAGTCCCCAGAAAAATCGTTGGTTAACAAAAAAAAAGGTATGTACGTAATTTAATATAATTAAAAATGTTTTTAATCAGTAATTGATGGAAAATTTGTTCACAATTCTGTTTTTATTTCATTTTATTTTTTCCTTTAAGCTACAAGTTTTTAATTTCTACAATCTAAAATTAGTAAACATTACAAACTGTTTAGTATTATTATTTTTCATGCTTCTGACTTTTAAAGTTGTTTATGTAACTTTTTGCACCAAATAAAATCCATAAGTGGGAGTGTAAAAAATAATAATTAATAATAATAATAATAATAATAATAATAATAATAATAATTGTTATTATTATTATTATTATTGTTATTATTACTTTTATAATTTGATATATAGAAAGCAACAGAATGTAAGTGTATAAAATTCTTTTTCGTCCTATTAAAAATCACCCGACAATCCGAAAAAAGAAAAAAAGGAGTTAAACCTATATTGCAAGGATTATAATATATTTTAAAATGTACATTTACTCATATATGAAAATATTAGTATGTTTGTATATTTGAAGTATTCCTGCTTTTTAAAAATAATTAAATTTTAATCTTCAAAAAATTAACTTTGTCGAAATAAAAAAAAACACCAAAGAACAACATTATTTGAGCATTTTAAGACAACATTTATTAAAAAATCCCGATATTTACACGAGTTATATATAAAAAAATATATATGTTGTTCTCACTGTAAGCAGTGATTAAAAAAATACTTTAAAGTGGTCTATCTCAAAAAGTTAAAAAAGTACTTTGTTTAAATTGGGCAAAATAATTTTATAAAATTAGTTAATGTTTCTACCTGCAATCTTTGTGAATTTATTATATTAAGACTGAACCTAAATTTGTGTATATTTTAGCAAAATTTCTGTTTTAAACAGGTTGCATATTTTTTTCGGAGTTTACCAATTCTTTTCTTTTCCGTGTTTGGAATTATATAAAAAAAAATGGCCCAATCTTAAGCCGTGGATATAATCTCTGAACCCGTAAACTAATTTTTAATGCATTTCATGAATTTTCAAAATATTTAACTTAAAAAAGAAAACATTATACAATTTAAAAATGAAACAACATATATTTATCTTAAAAACAAGTTTATTTTTACCATTAAACTATATTATGTAAGAAAAAATTTAAATACAGTGACATTAAAAAAAAAATACAGACAAATTTGATGTTATAAATAAACAAATATGTTTATAAGAAATATTAAAATTAAAAAAATACTTTTTATAGGTTAAATATTTTAAAATATTCTTAAAACACACAAAAATTACTTTGCAAACCTTTTAAGCTAATTAAATTGTGAGCTATATATCAACAAGAATCATATTGCTGCATCACAAGAATCATATTGCTGCATCAGAAACATCCCTGAAATATATAGGCCTTTTCCTTATATTTTCAAGTACCATTACTGGATTTCTGCGGAACTTTTCTAAATTCTTAAAGAATGTTCCTCGTTTTTACCAGGAAGATCACAGGATGTGAACATATCTAAATTTTCTTTGAAGACTGCTGATTTATTCCAGGAAGGTTACTGGCTTTTACTGGGAAGATTTTAGTATGTTCGTGGTTTTTTCCGGGAAGGTTACTGACTTAAACCTGGAACCTTTCTGAAGAATTGAGAAACCTTACCACTATAATTTCAGAAAAGTTACTGACTTTTAATATTAACTTTTCTGAAATCTTAAAACGTTTTCAATTTTTTTTCAAGAAATGTTACTGGTATAAATTAGGCACATTAGCTGACCATTATTTTCCAGGAACGTTCCTGATTTTTTTTTTTCTTTACAGTGTATTATCTTTCTTTATTATATTGCCAACAAGTTGGAAATTGTACGTCAAACGTGACAAATGAGGTGCGTTCGTACTATAGCTAGTTATATAAATATTCAGATCTTGATGATATTTAATTCTGTGAAATGAATTATATCGTCTGCAGACTAATCTATACTATTATATAAAGAGGAAACGGTGACTGACTGACTGACTGACTGACTCATCAACGCCCAGCCGAAACTACTAAAGTCAGGGTCACGCAATTTGGACTGTAGATTGCTATTATGGCCTAGGCAAGCAATAAGAAGTGATTTTTGAAAATCCCCCCCCCCCCCGAAGGGTGTTAAAGGGGGGTTCGAAAGTTTTAGGTCATTTTGGCATATCTCAGCAGCAGTTATAGGTAGGAGCGCGAAAATCCGGAAAACAAATCTACTAAGAAAATGATTAGACATGTATTTCAGCGATTTTAGAAATTCCCCTCTGGAGGGGTTAAAGGGGGGTGGTCGAATCTTTTAGGTCATTTCGCCATATCACAGCAGCAGTTATCTAGGAGCGCGAAAATCAGGAAAACAAACCTACTAAAAATGATTCAACACCTATTTCAGCCATTTTAGAAATTCCCCCGAGAAGGGGGTTAAAGGGGGGGTGGTCGAATGTTTTAGGTCATTTCGCTATATCTCAGCTGCAGTTATAGGCAGGAGCGCGTAAATCAGGAAAATAAATCTACTAAAAAAAATGATTAAACATATAATTTAACGATTTTAGAAATTCCCCACCCGAGGTGTTAAAGGGGGGTGGTCGAATGTTTTAGGTCATTTCGCCATATCTCAGCAGCAGTTATAGGTAGGAGCGCGAAAATCAGGAAAACAGATCTACTAAAAAAATGATTAAACACCTATTTCAGCGATTTTAGAAATTCCCCCCAGAAGGGGGTTAAAGGCGGGGGGTCGAATGTTTTGGGTCATTTCGCCATATCTCAGCAGCATTTATAGGTAGTAGCGCGAAATTAAGGAAAACAAATCTACTAAAAAATTGGATAAACACGTATTTCAGCGATTTTAGAACTTTCCCCCGAAAGGGGGTTAAAAGGGGATCGAATGTTTTAGATCATTTCGTCATATCTTAGCAGCAGTTTTAGTTAGGAGTGCGAAAATCAGGAAAACAAATCTACTAAAAAATCAATAAAACACGTATTTCAACAATTTTGGAAATTCCCCCCAGAAGGTGGTTAAATCGGGGGGGGGGGGGGGTCGAATTTTTTAGGTCATTTCACCAAATCTCAGCTTTTATGTAGGAGGGCGAAATTAATTAAAACAAATCTACTAAAAAATTGGTTAAACACGTATTTCGGCGATTTTGGAATTTTCCACCAGGTATTCAAACAAGAACGAAAAATTATGCGTCAAACATAGATTATGTAACACTTTCCAACGCTTCCAAAATAATTTTACAAATCATTACCATTTAATAAGCTGAAAGACAACATCTAAGTAAACAATTTGGAAAACGCATAACGTATTTAAAAACTTAATTTCAGGAATTTCCAACATATATTTCCAACATATACAATATTCGGAAAATTATCCGAATACTTTTATTCAGCCCTGTATATGATCTATAGATTTGTATATATTGTACATGGGATGCTAAATTTTAGTTTAGTTAGGAAACGCGTAGCACAGTTTAAAATTCTCCTTCTGGAGTTTTTGTCAATAAACGGAAATGTGTTCGCGAACTTTTGCGCTGCCCTGTATATGAAATACAGAATTTATACACACCAAGTAAAAGACAAAAAGTGAGTTAAATTAAAAGCGCGTTCAGTAACATAAAACGCACTTCCCGGAATTATTGTTAATAGACAGTAGAGAATTCTTTTGTGTCTCCCTGTAAATGAACGATGACTGCTATACACACAATATTCTGTAGTAAGCCTCTTGTAATGCAACTTAGTGATATATATATATAAATTTCAATGCGTTAATTAAACCGCAAACGATTTTTCTCCATAGACGTAATGTAACGGAATTCTTTTGACTGTCCCTGTAAAGTAACTATAAGTGCTATGCACACCCTCTTCCATATTTAGCTTCTTGTAATGCACCTTAGTGATATATATCAATTACAATGTATTTGAAATTGTGTAACAACATTAAAATAAACCGCAAATTATTTTTCCCCATAGACCGTAATGTAACGGAATTCTTTTGAGTGTCCCTGTAAAAAAACTGTAAGTACTACATACTTCAGTTGAAATAGGGAACATGCTATAGATAACGACAATAACATATAAAAATTGCAGCGCAATCCGATCATATTTACGGGAGTTAGAGCACGGACAGACGGCCAGACGGCCAGACAAACCGAAGTCATAAACACTTTTCAACTAGGTTGGAATGTGTTAAAAAGGGTATTCAAAAGTTTTGGGTCATTTCGCCATATCTCAGCAGCAGATTTAGGTATGAGCGTGAAATTCAGGAAAACACATCTACTAAAAAATGGATAAACATGCATTTGAGTGATTTTAGAAATTCCCCCCCCCCGAAGGGTTTTAAAGGGGGTGGTTCCGAACATTTTAGGACATTTCGCCATATTTCAGCTGCTGTTTAATGTAGGTGCGCGAAATTCGGGAAAACAAACCTACTAAACAAATGATTAAACACGTATTTCAGTGAATTTAGAAACCTAGGTGGTTGAAGGGGGATTCGAAAGTTTTAGGTCATTTGGCCATATCTCAACAACAGTTTTTGGTAGGAGCGTGAAATTCAGGAAAAGAAATGTACTAAAAGAATTACGTTGTCTACCTGTGCAAAGCCGGGGACGGGCCGCTAGTTTCTGTAATAAAATAAGTAACTCTGTCGCTTGACGATTAAACCTTGGAAGCTCCTGTAACAAGAAAGCACCGATTTTTTTTTAAATATTCAAATTTCTTAATAAATGTTTTTATTAATATCTACTAAAGTTTTGACTCGATTTTCATAAAATTTAAATGTCTCGACAAAATTCTGCAAAGATAATATATCTTAAATTGCAAACTATTCGGTTGGGTAGTTTTCGCATTATATGCGGACAGACGGACGGACGGACAGATAAACGGACGGACCAGACGACGACACTAGGTGCTACGTATTTATATAATTACGAAGGCACCTAAAAACACATTTATATTTTGTAGCAATTTGAGCCTTTATAGGGAGACAATAAACAGGTGATAATATAATATATCTTAATATTAAAAAAAATTCTTCTTCTCTTTACCAAAGAAAGTATATAAAATACTAGCTGTTACCCGTGACTTCGTTCACGTATCATTAAAAGAAGAATAAATGCATTAATTAAGCAAAATATTTCATTCCCGATCACTAGAAACGTAAATAATTAACTAACTCTTTATCACATTCCACAGAAGACAATACAGTATTTCTATGTTATAGAGGCCTTGACATAACTAAGTTTTAAAAAAGTGAAATTTTGTGACAAATAATCACGAAAAGGAAACTGCCACCAATGAATAAAGGCGGGCCAAATAAAATCGTGGAAATCGGCGAATTGTGTAAAAACATATGTCAAGTTTACCTGGTAAACCATTTTAGTTTTAACGCCTTTGTGAAACGTTTTAATGACCACCCTTCAAAGATAATGGAAATAGTATATTCTTTTTCATTAAATTCAATTCTTGTGAATAGGGAGCAATAATTATAGACCTAAATGCAAAGAGCTTAAATTTGCCTCCTTGATGTAATCTATAACTGAAAAAAAAAATCTTTAATTCTAAATGAAAATATGTTGACAGACGATTTTTTTTCTCCAGAATAAATTGATTCATGAAGTTTGAATGTGTGAAAATACGTTTTTACTTTTCAAAAATTTTACTGTAATCAAGATTTTTTTTCTTTCACCATCTATTCAAATTGAAAATAACTTTTTTTCCAGTTTTAATGAGAAAAAATATATTAATCCGTTTTATTTCTTATTTTTTATCCACAAAATTGGAATAATTTAGCTGCCATTTTTAGAGAAACTTCGTTAAAATTTACAAATAATAATAATAATAATAATGATAATAATAATAATACCTCAGAATTGAAATCATTTTTTTAAATACTGAGAGTTTATGACATCCTCGGATCAATGATAACCGGTGTTAAGAAAATCGCGTTGCATTCGACAATCTGAAAGAAGTAGTTGCGAAATACAAACAGGCGGTCAGATTTTAATATAATAGATTCGTATTTATTTTTATTTTCCTAATAATTATGGTGTGGTTTTTGGCAAACAACTCTCATCTGTTTGTAACTAATATTCATGCTTAAAAATCGGTATAGATAAAAAGAAAAAAAAATTAAAATTTTTCGTTTTAAATATGGCGTGAAACTTATCTACTTTCTAAACTTACCGATCCTTGTATTATTAATGTAAGGAATTGATTTACGTTCCTTGTAAAACACATTTGAAAATTTCCGTTTTATTTCAAATATGACGTCACTTTTCACTCAGAGAAATCTCTTTTTAATGGCATAATTCTTGTTAATTTTCTTTTTCTGGCAATCAGGACGTAAATTTTAGCGGAAAACTCACATTTGCATGTAACTGGTATTCAAGCTAATTATTAATCAGTATCGATAAAAAATATTTTAGTTTTTCATCTTAAATATTACGTCCATTATCTATCTACTTTCATTATACATTGATATTCATGCTCCTTGTATTATTACGAATATTTGAAAACACATGTTTCATTTATCATGTCATATTTGTCCAAGCCGAAGAGGATCCTTTTCATAGTTCCATGGTCCAAGCGAAATCAATTTTAATAATATAATTATTGTTCAGTTTTCCTTCTAATTATAACGCAGTTTTGACAGAAAATGTCTTCTCAACGTAACTGATATTCATACTTCATGTATAATAACAAATACTTAATATTGCTTTTAAATATCATGGCAATTCATTTTCTTTTTAATTCATTTTAATTTTCGTTTTTTACGTGGAAATCTTTCAATTGAAAAATAATTGTTGAGGAAAAGTTATTTTTCCGTGTTTTTATTTATTGGCAACGATCAAAGCCCTAGCAACGATAAAGTAAAAGGGTTAAATTGTATGGAAATTGTCCATTTATTCTCTATGAAAATAATGAAAATTTTAATTATTAAAGAAAATATTTGAATAAAATGAACAAAAATCGGTCTATGTTCATTTGAGGGTTATAATCAACGTATATGCAAAGATACAGAATCATTAAATGCTCCATTTTGACGCTGGCTTCAGCCTAACATTTGCACACAATCAGATTTATAATATTACTAGCAAGCTACGCCCGCTACGCTGGTCAATTTCTCTTAACGAACCTTTAATCAAACAAAATATTTACATTTCATAATTCACTTTTATATTTTAACAGAATAATAAGGATACTATAATTTGTGACTCGTGCTATAGTCAATATACACGTCAGGACACGTCGCCCTTATCATTATCTTTTTACGCGTGAAGGTTTCGCTATGGTACTCTATTGTGAAATTTGGTAATTTTAGAAATTCAATAGTTGAAAAATCGCAGAATCATTAGATCATTTTTCTTTAGAAATTGTTCTTAGAGCGCATTTAGATCTTATAAATAACAATCATGCCGAACTTGAAGTTTCTAACTCCTTCAGCATCACAAAAATTGCAATTTCAGAACGTTTTTCGCTTCTGCACCCCCCTCGGGATAGTGGCACCGACATAAAATACAGCCTATGTTGGAGCAGGGATTGTCACCGTCCATTTGCCACCATCAATTTTGAAATCGCTTTAGTAGTTCCAGACATTCCATACAAATTGTTAATTTAGAATGTTTTTAGAAAATTTTTGGTTATTTCAGCCTTTTAAATTTCGAATTTTTTTAGATTTTGTTCTTATAGAGCATTTAAATCTTGTAAGTAACGACCATACAAAATGTCAAGTTCCTAACTCCTTCATTATTGAAAATATCATAATTTTGGAACGTTTTTCGCTCCTGCACCCTCTGCGGGCAGTGGCACCGACAAAAAATTTAGCATATGTTGGAGCAGGGACTGTCACCATCCATTTGCCACCATCACTTTTGAAATCGGTTCTGTAGTTTCAGAGATTCCATAGAAATTGAAATTTAGAATGTTTTTAGAACGCTTCTTCCTCATCTCACCCTTTTAAATTGCGAATGTTTTTATAATTTGTTCTTAGAGAGCATTTACATCTTATAAGTAACTACCATACCAAATTTGATATTTCTATCTCCTTCAGTACACAAAAAATCGAAATTTTAAAACGTTTTTCGCTCCTGCACCCCCTGGGGGTGGTGGCACCGACATAAAATATAGCCTATGTTGGAGCAGGGATTGTCACCATTAATTTGCCACCATCACTTTTAAAATCGCTTCAGTGGTTCCAGAGATTACCCCCTACAAACAAACAAACAAACAATCTTTACTACTTTATATATTAGTATAGATAAGGGTGAATTAGCCCCTTGTTCCCCCCTTTATACTTAACCAATCAATCCCGAAAACTACTCAGAGATGCGCCTTAACACAGTGAACCTATAAATAAAATTTGAAGGAAATGGGATAATTCTGCATGAAAAACCCATTTACATAAATTAAGGGGGGTATTAGCCCCCCGTTCCCCCCCTTTATACTTAATCAATCAATCCCGAAAACTAATCAGGGAAGCGTCTTAACCCAATGAATCTATAAACAAATTTTGAAGCAAATAGAATAATTCTGCATGAAAAACTCATTTATATAAATTAAGGGGGGATTATCCCCCCGTTCCCCCCCTTTATACTTAACCAATCAATCCCGAAAACTAATCAGGGAAGCGCCTTAACACAGTGAACCTATAAACAAAATTTGAAGGAAAACGGAATAATTCTGCATGAAAAACCCATTTATATAAATTAAGGGGGGATTAGCCCCCCCATCCCCCCCCTTTATACTTAACTAATCAATCCCGAAAACTAATCAAGGAAGTGCCTTAACTCAGTGAACCTATAAACAAAATTTGAAGGAAAACGGAATAATTCTGCATGAAAAACCCATTTATATAAATTAAGGGGGGATTAGCCCCCCCCCCGTTCCCCCCTTTATACTCAGCTAATCAATCCCGAAAATTATCATGCAAGCGCCTTAACACAGTGAACCTATAAACAAAATTTGAAGGAAAACGGAATAATTCTGCATGAAAAACCCATTTATATAAATTAAGGGGGGGATTAGCCCCCCGTTCCCCCCTTTATACTTAACCAATCAATCCCGAAAAGTAATCAGGGAAGCGTCTTAACCCAATGAACCTATAAACGAAATTTGGAGGAAAACGGAATAATTCTGCATGAAAAACCCATTTATATAAATTAAGAGGGAATTAGCCCCCCGATCCCCCGCCCCTTTATATTAACTAATCAATCCCGAAAACTAATCAGGGAAGCGCCTTAACACAGTGAACCTATAAACAAAATTTGAAGGAAAACTGAATAATTCTGCATGAAAAACCCATTTATATAAATTAAGGGGGGATTAGCCCCCCGATCCCCCCCCCTTTATACTTAACTAATCAATCCCGAAAACTAATCAGGGAAGCGCCTTAACTCAGTGAACCTATAAACAAAATTTGAAGGAAAACGGAATAATTCTGCATGAAAAACCCATTTATATAAATTAAGGGAGGGATTAGCCCCCCCCCCCCGTTCCCCCCTTTATACTCAGCTAATCAATCCCGAAAATTATCATGCAAGCGCCTTAACACAGTGAACCTATAAACAAAATTTGAAGGAAAACGGAATAATTCTGCATGAAAAACCCATTTATATAAATTAAGGGGGGGGATTAGCCCCCCGTTCCCCCCTTTATATTAACTAATCAATCCCGAAAACTAATCAGGGAAGCGCCTTAACACAGTGAACCTATAAACAAAATTTGAAGGAAAACGGAATAATTCTGCATGAAAAACCCATTTATATAAATTAAGGGGGGGGAATTAGCCCCTTGTCCCCCCCCCCCTTTATACTTAACCAATCAATCCCGAAAAGTAATCAGGGAAGCGTCTTAACCCAATGAACCTATAAACAAAATTTGAAGGAAAACGGAATAATTCTGCATGAAAAACCCATTTATATAAATTAAGGGGGGATTAGCCCCCCCCCGATCCCCCCCCCTTTATACTTAACTAATCAAACCCGTAAACTAATCAGGGAAGCGCCTTAACTCAGTGAGCCTATAAACAAAATTTGAAGGAAACGGAATAATCCTGCATGAAAAACCCATTTATATAAATTAAGGGGGGGTGGGGAATTAGACCCTTGTTCCCCCCCTTTATACTTGACCAATCAATCCCGAAAACTAATCAGGGAAGCGCCTTAACTCAGTGAACATATAAACAAAATTTGAAGGAAAACGGAATAATTCTGCATGAAAAACCCGTTTATATAAATTAAGGGGGGGGGGATTAGCCCCTTGTTCCCCCCCTTTTATACTTAACCAATCAATCCCGAAAACTAATCAGGGAAGCGCCTTAACACAGTGAACCTATAAACAAAATTTGAAGGAAAACGGATATTTCTATGAAGAGTTATCGCATTATGTACCTACATACATACATACAGAACCGGCTGCCAAGCTCTCAGGGCTTGACAGCCAGAGTGATAACTGAAAAATCGCAATTTTAGAACGTTTTTTGCTCCTGCACCCCCTGGGGTTAGTGGCACCGACATAAAATATAGCCTATGTTGGAGCAGGGGTTGTCACCATCAATTTGCCACCATCACGTTTGAAATCGGTTCGGTAGTTCTAGAGATTACCCCCTAGAAACAAACAAACAAGATTTACTCCTTTATAATATTAGTATAGATTAGGATAATGACTATTTTGAAAGTGACAAATCTTCTGAGTACAATAGTAGTGTATCTAAATTTTACATAAAATGGAGACTAATAGTTTTTTTTTTTTTCAAGAATTAGAGTAAAGGAGACAGGTAGGCAGGTTGAAAGAAATGCAATTTTTAGATTTGTGTTGGAAATTTCTGCGGTACAAGCCAAAAAAAAAAAAGAAAAAAAAGAAGCCATAAAAAATATCAGAAAGTTGCCTATATTTGTGCTACTGCATAACTACAAGCTTATAAAGTTCCCAATCACTTCTCTAAAATTCAAAGTTTTCAGAAAGAGAAAAAAAAAGTATCTGCGAAACTGTACTATTGAACAAAACCGTCTATTTCAAAACCAACATTTTCTTACGTCATAAAGAAAATATGAGTTGTTTTTCAGTAAAACTGTTTTGCAAAGTTGTAAACTACAATATTGCGTTGTTAGTTCATTTTTTTGATTTATGTATAAAAAATTATATTAATTTACCATTTAAACACCTTCAGCATATTCAAGAGGAAACACCTATTTTGTAAATTATAAGTTGCAAATAAATCAGTACTCAAACACAAAACATGCTGAATTTATCAGATCTACAATATTTCAAAGAAATTGATCAACAATTAAGCAGTATTGTTTGGAAATTTTAAGGTTTTTTTGTTTGTTTTTTCTTTACATTAACCCTTAATGAGCCAATGTCGACATACTCACGACAAGCAATTTTTATTCTCCAAATACGTTGTTTTCCAATTATTATTGTTTCGACATTGACAAAACTTTTTTCTGACAAACCTTTTTTGCATTATTTAATTGCTGAAATTTGAGATTTATATAAGGCGACATTTTCTGGGCAAAAATACCGATGTCCAATTAGAAACAACAGATTTGGAGAAGAAAAGTTGATTATCTCGAATATGGTGGGCTATGTCGCGAATATGTTTCTTCACACATAATTTATATATATACACATATATATTATGTATATTATAGATAAAAGAACTATAATTATATATATGGAAATAAACCCTTAAAGCAGAAGTTCATATAGGTGGAAGTTCATATAAGTTAAATAAATTTCTCCAACAGAGTGAAAAGTATCCAGGCCAATTTTCGAACATGGGACATATTTTAATTTTAATGCATTAATTATTATGCTCTAATTTTTTGTTTTCATTTTTTTTAAATATCAAATTATTTTATTCTTAAAGAGATCTATTAATTAGAACTTATTTTCCGTTAAAATCCTAAAAACAGAAAAAATACTATTTCGCTCAATAAAAAGTATTTTAGTTATTCATTAAGAAAATTTCAAAATGAAAAACCATTAGTCAAATAATTATGTTAAGGAAAATATATTAAAATAAAGAAATTTTTGTACAAATTAGAAATAAATATTTCTTTCGACCAATCGATGCGTTTATTTCTCTGGCATTCTCCTTTCGCAATAAAACACTTGCCAATAACATACGTAGACATATCCTACGATTCATTTAGTGTATATATTTGGATATTGCTTTCCGCTCGGAGTGAAGAAACATTAAAGTTCTAAAACAAATCTGGAGAAAGTATTCGCGCTAATAGGCCAATTCTGGTAACCCTAATCGACGATGACTCAATGACAATGGCAGGTAAAGCGCTGTTGCAGTGAACAGTTTTTTTTTTTTTCTTTTGGTCGGGACATACATTTAACACAGGTAAAAAACAATCTGTATCGGCTACTGTTTCCTTGGTATTTCGCCTTAATTTATATTTTATTGATAAGAAATATTTATCGTAGCAATTTGCAATATAATAAAGTTCGTCTGGGAAATTAGTTTTTGCCTGCTTACCCCTGTTTACGTTTTTTCTTATTACTTACCCATCCTACGTAGTATAGGGTAAGTCTTGTAATCGTTTTGAAAATCGAAAAAATTTTTTTGACGGATTTACACGTTTCAGACACTGGAGATTCCAAAAAACATATTTTTAGAAAAAAAAATTTTGCCGTCCGTCTGTGTGTCTGTGTGTCTGTAAACGCTCTATCTCCCGAAAAAATTGAGATAGACACTTGCAATTTGGTATGTACTTAGTATGTAATAATGGGAAGAAGCCTATTTCATTTCAATAACCTCGATTAACCGGAACTATTTTTTTCGGACTCTCGAATTATTCGTTCTGATAAAAGGTATATAAAAATTTTAGAAATTGTTTATTTTAAGAAATGAATATAAAAGACAATAAAAAAACATAAATTTTGCATAAAGCATGAAGTCGATCGGATAATTAGTTGCTGAAATATTTGTAATCCTATTTTCCACACTCTTCGATTTTTCATGACCCTGTATTTCATCCAAATTTCACTTCAAAGATATATTTTAATTGGAAATTTGACGCTTAATCAGATGCAATAAACCGCTAGTTAATAGGATTATTATTTTTGGAGTTATAAGGAAAAACCTCTTTCAAGCAATTCAGTAACCGAGCCTATAAAGTTATGACGTCATCAAGCCACGATTTTATTTGAATTGCTATGCATTTTATAAGTAGTTTACACATTTTTGTTTTAATATTTTACATTATGCATATCCATGATGGGTAAGTATTACGGTGGCCCCCAACGACTAGTTTTTATTTTGTAATAGTTTTCAATGTTGATACAACAATAGTTTTAATTTTTAAATTGGAGGATTTAGTAGCCTCTTGTTGATAAACTAATAAGCGTTTTTTTATGTGCTTTTTAAAACAGATTTAATAAAAGGTATAGTCCCTGTCAAAAGAAAAAATATATATACACCGAACCTTTATTTGCAGATCGTATACAATAATAATAATAATAAGTCATTAGACTTGAAATAATATATTCTGACAGAATATAAATGGAACCGTCTGGATATTAAAAATATTACGAACTAACTTTTTTTTTTTTTTTTTTTTAACCAGTAACCTTTAGTTTTGACACTTTATTTAATACCTTGGATCAAAACAGCCCAGAAACAAGTATAGTTTATGTAATTTTCGCTAAATCCTCATAGAAAGAAAATATTAAGGGTTTATTCATAAATTTATAAAAATTAAATTCACATCTTACAAAATACATTTCCAGATTCATACAATTATTAAAGAAACAAATTGTAGAGGAAGTCTAACTATAAAATAAAGTAATTATATTTTTAAAAGAATAGTATAACGTTTTTGGTTAATGTTTACAATCTTCTTATGTGTAATTATTTATTTTCTTATGTGATTGAACGATAACAGGATACGGCCTCTTTAGATAGATCACCGAAAATTAAAATTTTTCTTTATCTTGAAAAATAATGATTGAAATGTAGCTTAGATACCCATGTTGTTTTCGACGCTCATTCTGTTTATGCAAAAATTAATGTAGGTCAAAATTTAAAAAATTATCAATATGAATTTATTAATAATTTTCATTATTAAAAATATGTGTCCCTCCTCCTTTTTTCATATTTGGTTTCCCCTTCTGGTATTTAATCAGCAGACATTCCAGATGTTACAGAATTTTTCTCATTTTCGCCCTTAATAATCTATATATATTTATATATCTATCAAAAGGAAAGAAAGAAATACTGTAAAGGCCATGTTACCCAGCTTGTTCGGGAAATGGTGGTTGCCGGATGCTTCAACTATCGGGATTGTTGAGTGCTGCAAAATCTATATTAGATGAGGAGGGGCATCGGTGAAATAGTGAAGCAGGAAAACAATTTTCTGCCTATTTTCCTCTCGAAGTCAGTCAATTCTGATTTTGTTATTTAAAAATTTACATTTGATGAACTTTTTTTTTTTATCAAATTAAAAACAAAAGTTAAAAATATTTTTTGTTTGAATATAATTTCTAAGTTTCATTTCTTAATGTTTTGCAACTCTTAAGTAGGCTGTTCAATAAGTAATAAGACTAATTTTACTGCCGAGAAACCACTCATCGGAATGTTAATTTCTGCTGCATAAAAAAAGTTTGTTGTCTGTATTAACAAAAGCTACCGATAGATGGCGTGTAAAGGCTCATGTTCCTGAGTATCACGTGATTGAACTGAAGCTGTTTGCGGGCGCCTACGAACGAGAGCGGCCAGTTGTCGAAATGGAAGAACGTTGTGCGATTAAATTTGGTGTTCGTCTGCAAAAATCAGCATCGGAGACCTTTGACATGATACGTGAAACTTTCAACGATGAAGCAATGTCGAGGGCAAGTATTTTTCGCTGGCATAAAGCTTTTAAGGAAGGAAGGCAAAATGGGGAAGATATTGAACCTGAGAGACGACCTTCAACGTCCATCACAGAGACAATGATTAACACAGCTGCGGTTATCATCAAGGAGGACCGCAGAATGTCGAAATGTCTTCCTATTGCACCATGACAATGCCTGACCACATATTGCTCGTTGCGTACAGGATGTTTTGCAGCAGAACAACGTAGAGATTTTACCACACCCTGCATACAGTCCTGATCTAGCTTCATGCGATTTCTGGCTGTTTCCTCAACTTAAGAAACCATTACAAGGCAAACATTTTGCAAGCAACAAAGCATGTGTTAAGGCTGCGGAGGCGGTTTTGAAAAAGCTCTCAAAAAATGAACTTTTACATGTTTTTAAGAAGTGGACAGAACGTTGCGATAAATGCATTACGTGCCGCGGTAGTTATTTTGAAAAAGACCATGTAAATGATGACGATTAAAGGTATTCTGTATTTTTTATAATTTTAGTCATTATTTATTGAACAGCCCTCGTATAATAAGGCCGGAGAACTTTAAATTAAAATGCCGTTTCTGCTCATTTCGTAAGTCAATTTTTGTGTCAATTTTTATTCAAGTGCGTTCGTAATTATATAAATACGTAGCACCTATACTCGTCGTCAGGTCCGTCCGTCTGTCTGTAAGCCCGTTTGGTCCGTACGTCTGTCCGCTTATAACAGCGCAAAAACTACCCAACCGAATGGTTTAAAATTTAATATATCTTATCGTTGTAGAATTTTGTCGAGACATTTCAAATTTTATGAAAATCGAATCAAAACTTAAAAAGATATTAATAAAAGTTTTCATTATTCTATCAAATCCTATCGTGCGTAATCTATATAATAAAAACGCAAGTCATGTGTCTGAGGAAAACAAATACGGGCAAACCATTTCTTATTTAATATGCCAGGCGGCCATTTTTATTGAGAATTATTTTTTCGAATAAAATTGCATAAAAGTTACATTTTTAGAAAGATCATTCAAAGAAATTGTTTGCTTGAGAGATGAGTTACATTAAAAAATGTATAGATTCTGAGATAACTTCAGTAGAAATTACGTTAACAGCCGAATATCTCAATTCATTAGAGTAAATAAACACAGGAGAATCGTTCATAAATGAGTCCTAAAAACATTAAACCATGGACGTAACCATTCGCAAAGCAAGATCTCCATGGTGAATTTTACAGTGCTGTCTAGTGTCGAAAAAAATCGCATTTTTAAACGTGGCATACGTAATAAGAAACACAAAAAAAAGGGCATGCTCATTTCGCTTATAGCAGACGATATAATTCATTTCACTGAAATAATAAGGATGATTTTTTTACATTGTGAAACTAGTTATAAAACGAACGCACATCATATGTCAGGTTTAACGTACAATTTCCAACTTGTTTTTTTTTTTTTTTTTTTTTTTAGGAAACATGCTACATCGGATGAGTTTGAAATATTGTCGTAGCATCATTAAAATGCACTTCAAACACGGAACATAAACATATCAGAATTCGGTGAAAGGAAAAATAAAATCGCTGAAAAGAGATGGCACAAGATTTTTGAAATCAATGTTCCGAGTGTTTTTGTTGTTAAGTCCGTACTTTTTGTTCATATTGGATTTAAATATCGACGCAAAATATAAACATATACGCAATTGCGTATATGTTTATATTTTGCGTCGATATTTGCACCGAATATTTTAGTTGTGCTGTGCTTTGAAAGATTTTTCGTGTTTTTCTTTCTTTTCTCTTTTTTTATCTATTCTGAAGTCAGTTATAGTTGGAACAGATTCTAAAGATTTTTGCGATTTTATTACATTACGCTTTCACACAAATAGGATTTTTTGTATAGTTTTGAGAATACAAATTGCTCTAAATGATAGCATAAAAATTTAAAAATGTTTTCGTTTTACTTTCGATTTACTTTCAATTTACTTTCACAGGCTTTGGTTGCATTATGTTTTTTAACACTTTCCAGCATAGTTTAAAAAGTTTAAGAATTCGGTTTGTACGGCCATCTGCATGTCTGGCCGTGTTCTAACTCGCGTAAATATTCGGATCGCCGTGTAATTGATATGTTATTGAGATAATGAGATTTATTGAGGTCATGACACGTTTGGTATTGAAAACGAAATGTGTAGCGCTTATAGTTCGCTTACAGGGGCACTCAAAAGAATTCCGTTACATTATGTTTCGATGGTGGGGAAATCGTTTGCAGTGCATTTTAATGGTGTTACAGAATTCAAAATATTGAAATTGATATACATCGATAAAGAGCACTACAAAATGCTTAGTGTCGATGAGTTGAGCATAGAGTTTATCGTTCATTTACAGGGGCACACAAAAGAATTATGTTACAGTACTGTGTGTATGAGAAATAGTTGCTGGAAGTGCGTTTTCAATTATGGCATGCGTTTTTAAATTTAACTAATTTTTTGCATATACTTGGTGTGTAAAATTCTATAGACTATAGATCATATACAGGGCTTCACAAAAGGATTTCAATACTTTTCTGACTATAGATGGTAATTGGTTAAATTGGGTTTTCAAGTATTTTATGCGCTTGCAGAAGTGCTTACTTATAGACATCATCTTTCAACTTATTAAATGGTGAAGTTTTGTTACAGTGTTCTGAATGTGTTGGAAAGTGTTTCATAATATATGCTTGATGCGTGATTTTTAACACTTTCCAACATAGCTGAAAAGTGTTTATGAATTCGGTTTGTCTGTCTGTCTGCCACCTATCTGTCTGTCTGTCCGTGCTCTAACTCGCGTAAATAGCGGTAGCCGAGTCCTGGTCGACTGAGTCAGCGCGCCGTGCCAAGGAAAACGTGAATGCTTTGATGAGGAATAAGCTCAGGGTTCGACCGGTGGACAAGCGAGGAGCGGCTGCAGAATTACTGACCACGCATCGCTTTAGTGAAACGGCGGGTCTGTCCTGTTTGAAATTACCCACGGAAACTGGAGAAAAATAATGGAGGCGAGCGACAGTGACACAAGCTAGGTGACCAAAGACATGGTTCCTGTATTATTGTAAAGACTGGATGAGTGCAATTGGATGTCATTTTTCCAACATAAAGGAAAATCGAAATTTTGACGTGGTGAGTGTTCCTATTTTATTGCGTTTTTAACTGACCTTTATATCTAACTAGTGAGTCAATGTATATTTCATAACAAAACGTGTTAACAAAAAAAAGGGCAGTTCAGATGTATTATAGTTGTTGCTCTTGGCGTTACTCTGATAGAGGCATTAGTGTATAAAAATAGTAGTAATGATACATATATGTGTTATTTGTTATTGCAGCAGTATTTGGTACATATACATATATATATATATATATATATATATATATATATATATAAAGATTTGTCAACGTTAAGGAATAATCCCAGACTTGTGACGAATACTCGCAGAAGCTAATAAGTGTATATTGATAGACTGTCTCTTTTCTTCAAATAAATTTATGTTTAGTTCAATTAGAAGCTAGACTCATGTCTCTCTAAAATATTTTCATATTACATAAGGCTTAGCTTAATTAAGGCATTTGCAATGCTCCAAAGTTCTATGTGTGATTGAAAGTTATTGAGATCTCAGAAGGAACTATTATGCCAGGCCATACTATGATCTAGGAGGTAATACACCACTAAAATTATTATATTATACTAGAATTTTTACAACGCAAATTCTCTTTAGTATTCATGTTTAAGACTTCAGCAGCATTTATTCTAAAGTTTGGATGTTTCATGCTTACCATGAAACAGAGTGTGCTTTTGTGATTTGTTCATCTTATGATAAGGTGCTGTCTTTAGCCACCACTAATTATATTCGTCACCTCAATTTCAGGTGGGTTATTCAAAATTTAAACTCTTAACTGCACCTGTCATTTTAATGTTACTTGTGGATTCTTGGTTGCTTGTCACAAAAGAACACAAATAGTAGTCTCAAATTCTATTGTTAGGAGTTGATTAGTTGAGCTTATATATACTACATATGAAGGTTCATGCTAACTGTAAGTGAATTAAGAGAAAGGTAATTAATGACAATTGTAATTAAATTAAGAGAAACCATAAAAAATAATAAAGAAAACCTCCAACAAATGGTATCGTAACAAAAAGAGATCTGTGTTATTGCTATAAAATTAAAATGCTGCACTTTTGAAACAATTAATTTAAGTAAAAAGTAAATTAAACAAATAAAGTCTCTATTCAAATTATAGAAGTTTAGATATGTATGTTATATGTATTTAAAATATGTGTTTGTGCATAATATGTCTGATGTGGCTAAGGTTTTAAACACGATATATTGGATTTTGATAATTTTCATTTGTTCGTTTAAAATTGTCATATGCTTTGGCTTAACCTTTACAAAAAAAATATATATATAAAATAAATTTTTGTTAGTATGATGTTTGGAAATGTAAGTAGGAGACAGTAGTTTTTGCAGACATATATACACGGACATATGCTTTTGTGAATTCTGTATGTTTTGTGTAAAATACATGATTTATTTTAGTGAAAATACTATATTGTAAGAGTCAACGGTGTTGTGGTTGCTATTTTTATCTACCCCATATAATGTGATTTTTGGTTCTGAGGTCTTTTAGGAAGCATTTAGTTAGCAGACTTTTCAAGTTTCCTCTTTCAATGTTCTATTATTTATTGTATTAAAACTTTATATTACTAGATAGAATTATTACACAGTCAATACATGTGACAGGCATTCCAATCAGTGACTCTAACTTATAATCGTTTGGGATTTTAGTGCTATTTTCATAATCAAACTTTCGGAAATCATGCTTTAACAGAGGCAGAAAAGGCAATGGCAGGCCTTCAAAGAAAAACGGCGTTAGTAGACCACATAGGTCTAATACCTACATTCAGTGGGGAAGTTGGTTCTATCTCTTATGGATATTTTAAAACATCTTTTGACAGATTATCGGGTTTATATGAGTGGGAGGAGAAGGAGAAAGTCTTTGTTTTGTTTACTAGAGTAATAGGTCCCGCTGCTCAATTATTGAGAACCTATAAAAAGGAAGCAAAGACATTTAAAGATCTTACGGATATTTTACAGCACAGATATTGCAGAAAGAACTCGCCAGCAGTGGCACTACAAAAATTCATTAACTTTAAGCAAAATCAGGGAATGTCCGTACAAGAATTTTTTGATAGGGCTAAGCACTTATCTCTATCTGCATTAGTTGTTGATGGGGGTGATAAAGGCTTGATCAATAAAACAAGGACGGAAATGTTGAAGTCAATGCTCTTAAACAATTTAACACCGGAAATAAAGAAAGGAGTAATAGCGAAAGATCCAAAAGATCCGGACGAAATTTTAAAATTCCCGTTACTGGAAGAAAAGTCGTGGGAAGCAGTTAGGGTGGAACCGGTTTCAAATGCGCTTTTAACTTTACCATTTACATCTGCTTATGAGCAGGCAGGCATTCATGTGGTCTGTGCGGCTTCACATAGAGATGAGAGAGGAAAAAATGATACTGAACAGCTTAAGGAACAAGTAAATATGTTAGCTAATCAGGTAGCAAGCCTTGTAACAATGAAAACCGAAGAAACAGCGAATAAGAAAGCAAATCTCTGCTTTCGGTGCAATCGGCCAGGTCACTATGCCAGGGATTGTTTTAGTCGTACAAATCAAAGAGACAACTGGAGGGATAACAGAGGTTATTCTAATGGGAGAGGTGGTTCTCAGAACTATAGGGGAGGATCGAATGATCTTAGAAGAGGGAATAGCAGCTTTCGGGGTAATGGTCGAGGCAGCTTTAAGGGAAATAGGGGTTTTCGGAATGACAACAGAAATATGAGGAACAATCAAGAGGATAGCAGACCACAGCCAGGGGATGCGAATAACTACAATAGTAGAAATGAAATGAGAGGTAGTACTTTAAATGTATAAGGCCTGAGCGTTATGTGACAGAATCGACTCAAACAAGGCCGGAAGACTGTCAGAATTTTGTGTTTTCCATGTTCCCAGGATGTAATGCCGAGTTACCTTTTATTTCAGCGACTTTAAATGGGACATCTTTAAAATTGTTAGCGGACACGGGTTCATCCATCAATTTAATTTCTGATAACATGCTAGATAGCTTAACAAGTACTGATATCACTGGGCAATTTACGAAAAGTTTCAATGGAATTTTAGGTATGCCATTTTTAAGAAAAAACAACGCAGTGATTTTTTGTGCAGATAATATAGTAAAGTTGAGTAATCAGGTCAGCCCAGATGTTAACAAACAAATTGTTGATTTCCCTCAGCCGGTTCTGACTACCCAAATACCAGATATACAGGAGGAAGCCTTAAATCATAACTTAGTACTTAACTTTGCTGATGTAAACAAACAAAATACTGAATCCCCTCAGCCTATTCCCCCTAATCAATTACAAAATATACAGGAAGAGACCAGTGACCAAAATTTAATACATAAAGGTAATGACATTTCACAGGGTAATACCAACACTGATGTTTATGCATATACAAAAATCAAAGTAAACATTCCCCATTTTCTAAACAACTAATTGAACTTAAATGCAGAAAGAATTTAACTAATTTTAATTGTGATTTTGTGTTAGAACCCTGCAGATACAAATTGATGGACAAAATGTTAGTTTCGAGAACTATTTGTTCTGCGGAACATGGTATGTTTGTGTCTGTAATAAATTTTAGTGAGGAGGAATTAGCATTAAATAAAAATATGACTATGGCGAAATTAAATTTTTGTGAAAAGGAAGTTAAAAAATTCAACTTTTGTGGCAATGTAGTGAATGAGAGTTCTGATGTGAGTTTTGATCATGCAGATTTGACATGGGATGCGGATATTAATTTAGATCACTTGGATGAGAATAGTAAGAAAATAGTTAAAGAATTTTTAGAGAAAAATAAAGATGTTTTTGCGGCTTCAGTGCGCGACTTACCTGGGTGTAATACTATTCCGCATGTAATAAACCTTAAAGATGATACACCAGTCAAATCAAAGGCATATCGGGTACCGATAAATTTGTGAGAGGAATTAAACAATCAGTTAGATGCATTACTTGAGGCAAACATCATTTCACCATCTATGTCAGAATTTTCATCGCCGGTCATACTGGTACGGAAAGTGGATGGTCAGTATCGGTTAGCTGTTGATTATAGAAAATTAAACAAGAACTTAATTAAAGATAATTATCCTCTTCCAAACATCACGGATTCAATTGACTCTTTGGCAGGCTCAGTTTTTTTTTCAACATTGGATTTGACCAGTCGATTTTTCCAGCAGATAATTCGACCTGAGGATCGCCATAAAACTGCTATCATTACTCATCGCGGTTTACATCAGTTCAATAGAAATGCTTTTGGTTTAGTCACTTCCAGCAGTGCATTTCAAAGACTGATGAATTTCATTTTTGGGGATTTAGCAAACTTGGGAATTCTAGTATATGTCGATGACATTATTATTTCCTCAAATGACATAGAGTCACACCTTTCAAAATTACAAACAGTCTTCGACAGACTGCGTGAACATAACTTAAGACTTAAGCCTAGTAAGTGTAAAATTCTCACAGATAAGATACAATATTTAGGATATGAAATTTGTCGTAATCAAGTTGCCCCCATAAACAAGAATATCGAGCTTATAAAGTTTTTTTTAATTCCTCACAACCATAAGGCAGTTAGAAGCTTTTTGGGCACATTAACGTATAATAAAAGATTTATATCTGATTTTAGTAAGAGAGCAGTTAATTTAACCAATTTAACGAAAGAAAATGGCATTTTCAGATGGACGCCTGAAGCCCAAGCTGAGTTTGAGGATTTAAAAGAACCTTTGAGTTCCAAACCACATATCTTGCCTGATTTCTCAAAGGAATTCCAGTTATACACGGACGCCAGTGGCGAAGCGCTTGGGGCAGTGCTAATGCAACTAGGGACAGATAACTTGCTCCATCCGGTTGCTTTTGCGAGTAAGAAACTCAAAGATGCAGAAACTAGATATTCAACAACAGAGAGGGAACTTTTGGCATTGGTTTGGGCTACAGCTCACTTCAAGTGCTATTTAGCTAATACCCATTTTACAATTTATACCGATCATGCCCCTCTCACTTTTGTGTTGAAAATTAGAGATCCTACATCCCGAATTGCTAGGTGGATCTGCACACTATCTGACTTTAGTTTCAAAGTTCAATATATCAAAGGAAAATTCAATAGTGTGGCAGATTTCTTGTCGAGGTATGTGTATAGTGTAAATAGTGTTAATTGTGTGCAAAATGTAAATAGTAATAATAATCCTGTATATATTTGTGAACCTTATAATGATTTAATCAAAATTATTGGTACAGCACAGAAAACTGACAGAAAATCTGCGGAAATTGTAGAAAGGCTGGAAAAGGGTATGAATATTTCTCCAAATTATCTAAAATTTTATTTGGAGGGAGACCTCTTATTGTGTAAGGATACGAGGGACTCCATGGTGATAAACAGTGGGAGAAAAGTTGTTGTACCTTTGGAGGTGGTCCCAGAAATTTTCAAGATGACTCATGATTCTCTGGCAGGATGTCATCAGGGTTACTACAAAACTATAGAGAGAATAAGGGAGCATTTTTACTGGCCAGGGATGACGGCTCATGTAAAAAATTTAGTAGAATCTTGCATCAGCTGCCAGCAGAGAAGGGCTCACAAGTCAAAGCACTTAGCACCTTTGCAAAGGATGCCAACCCCTTCCAGTCCATTTTCAGTGGTTCACTGTGACTGTGTGGGTCCCATGACGCCAACCATGTCAGGCAACCGATTCATCATCACCTATATTGATGCATTTAGCAAGTGGATTGAAGCATACCCGGTTCAATCCATTGTATCAGAGACAGTTGCAGATACTTTGGCAGATTTCATATCACGACATGGGTGTAGTAAAAAAATAATCACTGATCGTGGGAAAAATTTCTTGTCAGATGCTATGGAATCTGTGTATGCTCGTTTTGGCGTAAAGCATAATCGAACCTCGCCGTACCACCCCGCATCGAATGGGAAATTAGAGAGAGCACATCGCACGTTAATTAATGCCCTTTCGCACTTGGTTCATGAAAATCAACTTGATTGCGATATAAAGTTAAAATTTGCACTCCTTGCCATGCGTTCCTCAGTTCACGACTCAACAAAACTAACACCTGCGGCTGTTGTCTATGGTAAGAATTTAGTGCTCTCATACTCAATTTTTGAGTCACGACTTGAGAGTAAATATGTAGACGCCCCATCTTTTTGTGAGTTATTGATTCCTGCTATGCAGAAAATCTATTCAAGTGTGTACAATAAGTTGGTAGAGGTTTCAGAAAAACAAGAGAAATTCAGAAACGAAACAGCTGTCGACAAATGCATTTCAGTGGGTGATTCAGTATGGTTATTTTCACCTGTTGTAAGACCAGGGAGAAGTAAGAAACTAGTAAAACCGAATGTGGGTCCCTATCTTGTGTTAGAGAAAATCGGTGATGTAAATTTTAAGATAGCCCTCGAATCCAAACTGACAAAAACTCAAATTGTCCATGTTGATCGTCTCACGAAGCAGAAATCGCGCATGGAGTTTCCTCCTGCGACTTGTAAACAAGACGCGACTACCGCTGACAGCTCTCCCGCGCCGATCGATTCTGTCGGGAAATTCGATTCAGCTCATTCAGTCGTTTTGAGTGAAAGAGAAGCGTTCGATACGAGTGGGAATTCTGCAAGTGTACAAGTGCAGACAAGAGAAGGGGATAACGTATTGCCGATTAAGCGTTCGCGGAGGTATATTATTCCGAGTAATAATCGAAACGCAGCGAGATTCTCGCGTGCTTCTGGAAGAAATTACTGTTCGCGATATAATTGGAGATGATTTCGGTAGTTTTAATTTGTTGTCAATGAGTATTCTCCTTATGTCGGTATCTTTGGGAATGTCTTAAATACGGGAAGGGTGATAAAACGGGTTTTATGCGGTTAGATATTTGAAGCGATAGTTTGTTTCTGTTATGCGCGTGACAAACAATGGATTTTGTAATGTTTATCATTACGTTTTACGTTGGGATACGTCTATTACTAGTATATAAGGTATGTTCTTGAAATTAATTACGTTTTGTGTGAGTATGTTAGTGTTCTGTTTTCAAAATTTCCGTGTATGTGTACATAAATTGTAAATAAATTTTCAAAATTATGTTATATTGAGTGCTATTGTATCGTCAGGCAATATTTTAGTATGGTGAATTTCGGAGGATGTAGTTAATGGAAGTCTTCACAGCTTAACGACTTGCAGTAAATAATGTTTAGGGGCAGGGCTGTAATGCCTTTGAATAGTTGGGTAGGTGATGTGTGGCCTCTGGATAGCTAAAAAAAAAAAAAGGAAAAAGATGTGAAAAATAATTATATATAAAAATAGTAAATAGAGAAATTTTTTTAGTTATATGTCCTGTAGCGGCCACAGCTCTGTTGACTTTTGTCCTGCTGTATACCAAATGGAGTATTATGTAGAATAATCTCAATTTTGTTTTACCCTGTGCATTTACAATAGACTTTGGAACTTATTAGACGGGTAAAATTCAGATATTGCTTGTCATCTATTTATATTGCATCTGTAAAATATTTATATATATGTAGTATGTGTTGATATATATGTAGGTAGTATATTCATACAGTGTTAGAACATTCAATACTGCCTTGATTATCTGAGTGAATACTTGTCATATAACTGTGACAGACAAAGTCTGTGATGCTAAATATATGAAAAGTGTGATTAGTGATTTTCCTAGTAAATAATTCATTGTTTCAGAAGCAGGTTGATATGTGTTAACTGTGTTATGTATTTAATGTGTATTTGTTTTGTTTTAAACTGAGTGATGCCTTGTGTGGCATTCCTAAAAAAGTTAAGAAATGTTTCATTTTCTTATCTTATTCAAAATGATATGCCTCTGTTTCATAAAATTTTCACTCTGTCTATATTCATTGAGAGCATTTGAGTATTTTATGTTGATATATTATGTGAAACACATAGTAGATTAGTGATGTTTCTCTGAATACATAAATTTTCTTCTATCCTTTCTTTTGGGTAGCACTCACCACAGTTCTCTAGGTGTTCTGGCAGGTAAGTTGTTGTGTTTGATGGAGTTTGGCTTCTGTGCTATGGAGTTGGGCATTCATGGATGTCAGGAATGATGACATACCCAGTGGTTTGATAATTGTCTTGCATTTTAGTAATTGAGAATGTTTCAGTGCAAAGATTGACTAGGTGGCGGTTAGAGTGATGTGCGGGAGGTAGTTGAATATTGATGCAGGTCTTGTGGTTGCACTACCGGTATGCTACTGTGAGATTGGTCTTGTCTTCACTTTGGAGCTCAGTCTTCTAACGTGCCGGTGTCTGATAATTTTGCAGCTTTGCTCTGCAGGGAGGATACGGCTGGCAGATTTAACCATATTATTTTCCTTGTGTGTCACTTAAGCTTACTGTCTAGTTATATCTGGGGTGAACTTTACATGGTAAAGGTGGCCATCACCATTTGGTTTTCGGATTTCTAGCTTTGGAGGTTTTGCAGTATGTAAAAAAAAAAAAAAAAGAAAAAGAAAAAGAGATATTTTGTGTTGTGTTTTGAAAAAAATATCTTTTTTTTTGTCCGCCATAGGGAATAATATGTTATGGCAGTTGAGTTTAACTGTATTATAGTTTTTGCCGCTTCTCCAGCCCCCCCCCCCACTTCAATGTTTTAGAAAATGAATAGTGCCAATGTTTTCGTTTGCAACTCATTTGTACTAGAGTAATAAAAAGATTTTAGTGTGGGGCTGCCATTTCTCCAGCCCCCACACTTCAATGTTTTACAAAATGGATAGGGCCAATCGTTTATACCTCGTTTGTACCAACAATCTTTTCGTTTGCACCTCATTTGTACTAGAGTAATAAAAAGATTTTAGTGTGGGGCTGCCATGTCTCCAGCCCCCACACTTCAATGTTTTACAAAATGGATAGGGCCAATCGTTTATAGCTCGTTTCTACCAACAATCTTTTCGTTTGCACCTCATTTGTACTAGAATAATAAAAAGATTTTAGTGTGGGGCTGCCATTTCTCCAGCCCCCACACTTCAATGTTTTACAAAATGGATAGGGCCAATCGTTTATACCTCGTTTGTACCAACAATCTTTTCGTTTGCACCTCACTTGTACTAGAGTAATAAAAAGGTTTTAGTGTGGGGCTGCCATTTCTCCAACACCGCCCCCCCACCTCAATGTTTTACGAAATAAATAGTGCCAATCGTTTATACCTCGTTTGTACCAACAATCTTTTCGTTTGTACCTCATTTGTACTAGAGTAATAAAAGATTTTTAGTGTAGGGCTGCCGCTTCTCCAGCCCCCCCTCCCTTCAATGTCTTACAAAATGGATAGTGCCAATCGTTTATACCTCGTTTGTACCCGTTTGTACCAACAATCTTTTCGTTTGTACCTCATTTGTACTAGAGTAATAAAGGGTTTTTAGTGTGGGGCTGCCATTTGCGGGCTGCCATTTGCGGGGCTTCCATAGTGTGGTGTGCCTCCAGCACCCCACTTCAATGTTTTGCAAAATGGATAGTGCCAATCGTTTATCGACCTTGAATGGGTTGTATTGTCCATTACACAGATGTACAACGTAGAAGAACTACCACCCTCGTTTGGACTTGAATCCGCTCGACCGTGCTAAAAATATGGATGATGGATGTGTACTCAAAACTGAGAGAATCAGAGTACCGCTATAAGTCTTTACGCTTAACGTATGTCGAAAACGCAAAAAAAATTGAGAATAAAGATAGAAGAGAGAATAAAGAGGACTTTATATAGTTACTTCATTATTAAGTTTCAGGGTCTGGGGGGGGGCTTCAGCCCCCTTAGCCCCCCCCGTGGGTGCGCCAATGAGCATGATACTTGCAGGCTTATTAAAGTGATTTGTAATCGAAGTTTTTTTTTTTTCTTTTCCGATAAATTAGTTGCATCTTGAGTTGTAAGGCGATTATTTTTCAGGACGTAGGTTTTTTTTCCTCTTTCCTGTGCTGTCGCGTCCTAAAATTTGCTTTTAAACACTAATTTTGACATCATTTTCTGAATAAAGTTTCTGCTTTTACCGTAAAACGGAAAAAATAATGTTTCTCAAAAAAAAAAAAAAAAAGTTAAAAAATGTGTTAGAAAGTAGCCAGTTTGAAATTGAGAACAGTCTTAATTATGAAAACTAACTACTATTTCTCGTTGAACGTAAGGAAAAAATGTTTTATAAAAGATAATGTATTTTCCTTTTATGGTAATGATTGTATTCCAGCATTTGATTTTGGAACAATACTTTAAATTTATTTTTTTTTGATTTTAAAGATATAAATGATAATACAATAACGCAACATTTATACATTTTTAAAAAGGACAATGCTTATATAACTGAAAAATGATATAAATGAAAAATAATTATAAACGAAAAATAAATGGCACAAATGAAATAGACGATGAAGAATTTTATACTGAATTTTTTGTTGAAACGTTTGTGTTTTGGGGAACAATAATTAATAACACTTTAAATTTAAATCTTTAACTTTAAAAGACTGTAATAATTACGACTATGCTTATTTTGACGGACGAGTAGGAGGATAATTTATAAGAATAAGAATATTTGTTTTCTAGGTAAATTAATAATAAATTCCATTATAACCATTTTTGAACCCTCACATTTTCTCACACAAAAATGCAAAATTTACAGAATTCGTAATTTTTACAAGCGTTTAGTCTTTTTCAGTTTTTATTATGCCGAGTACATCTAGTCAACTACGATTAAATTTCTAAAGATAATAACTATAATGAAGCATCATTTACAGTTATTAAAAGAACCGACCTACAAAAGCCTATAAAATTTAACGATTATCCCTTATACAGAAATTATTTCCACTTTCTAAAAGATTATGAAAGCGACAAAAACGTTATTGATTATCTTGATCGCACGAATTACATTTAAATGATTTAGTTATAAAACCTGTCCTTCTCGTTCCGTATAAAGAAAATTTCGTTAATAAGACGAAGCCTTACAGAATTTTTCTTGAAATATTTGTGTTTAGAACTGTTCTTTAAATTTAAACCTTTAAATTACTGGAGATAAAAATAATAAATTTATACTATGAAGCACCATTTATTCATTTTTAAAAAGACTATTCCAAAAAGGATTCTAATAAATTAAAAAATATATATACAGTAGACGCCTTTAAATCCGCATACCTTGGAACCAGAGGTTGTGCGGCTACTAGAATTTTGCGGATTTCTGGTCATTGTCTTGTTTATTATTTTTTTTTTTTACACAGTAATTTGAATGTAATGATGCACATGACAGTATAATGAATGCTTACAATAAAGTAAAATATTAAAATAATTAAGTAAAATAATAAAAATTAAGAAAATTTAAAAAATGATTAAAATATTAAAATTAAAGGTCAAGTAAATAATTAATAATGCACAATTACATATGCATATTTTTTTTTCTTGAATTATTCAATGAAACTCGCCTCATAAAGATACACTAATAATTTATATCAAAATCATAAAATAATAAAGTTTTATTTCATGTTAATAACAAAAAAATAATTTTAATTACAAAATTAATAACAAAAAAAATTAATAACTAATGTTAATTTACGCATTTTCCAATAATAAGTAAAATGTTAAGTTTTGTAGATTATTAACTTATTTAAAGCCACTTAATTTCTTATGAGTGAATTTAAGCAATTGATAATTAAATGGATAGTTTAGGGGGCTGATAATTTTATATCCACATATGTGTGAATCTAAATTACTACATCCCTAAAATATCAGTAGTTTAAGAAAAGTGTTTTTCTGTAATAATATGTTACTACACATGTGTAAAAACAATGATGAAGATATAATGTATAATTCTAATATTGATTCCGAAGGTGTACACTTTGGGATGAAACAATGCCCTTTTTCACTGAAACTAGTGCCCTTTGTCGGCTTCACTAGTGTCTTCTTAGTTACTAGCACCCTGCCTTTTTTTTCGCTAGAGTAAACACTAATTAATTAATACATAAATGAATTTGGTAATAAGATTGTGATCACTACTGAGATCAGTGCTATATCTTGAATTGTTTTGGAAATAAATTTATACTTCCTTCATGAGAAAGCATGAGTTCAGTCATATTAACCAGAATTACATATTAAATTGTGCACGGAATAATATAAAAATAAAAATCATGAATTTCTCCCCCCCCCCCCCCCTTACATCTTAATTGTAAGTTTCATTGTTTACATCTGCAACAATATGCGGATTTTAGGAATTTGTGGATTTGAGACAGCCTACTGTATGTACACAAATCTAAATTAAATTTCCGACACTCTAATATATATAATAAAGATCTATATCTATTAATGTGTTTCTAATAGTATATTTTAATGATTAAGATGTCACTTATCTATTCCGATCAGGGGTCGATGCAGGTTTTTTTTCTTGGGGCCCATTTTGTGAAAAGTGAAGGTTATTTTTGTGAAATTTATTATATTTTTGTGAAAAATAACATTTTGTAACGAAAGTTGAAATCCAGTTAATCAAATTCGAACCAATCTTTTATAAACAAAAACTTTTTTAAACCCCTTTGCTGAAGTTTTCCTCTCTGGTGAAAAACAATAATAATGAATTTATTTGAAATATATACTTTTTGCTCTGTTTATTTATCAACAAAAGAGAATCAGAAAGAAACATTATTTAAATTATCTTTTTACTCTTTTAAATTTATTTGTCATCGTGTAATCGTAAATTTATTGATATTTAATTATTAATTGATGAAAGCGTATTCTGTATGTTACATTTTTTTTTTAACAATTTATTTTTTACTTTTAACTCTTTAAAATATTGACTTTTGCCATTTCACAGCGCTTTGGCCTATTTTGGCGAGCATTTTACTGTCACATAATTAAATCCGTTGTTTTTCAACTCCCATACAATTGCACGAGTTACAGAGATATTTGGCGATTTATCACCTGTGACCGCCTAATTGAAAAAGAACAACCAATTTCAAGTGAATGTATCATATATATTGTTTCTCCTGTCAACATCCTTTTTTTCTGAAAATACGAAACGCAGAACGACGAATGAGATAGCATATGAAAGGATTTTGAAAACGCTTCTGACATAGCACACTTAACATTTCGTTAAAACATGTTTTCGATTAAAAATTGCTGATAATTAAAAATTAAATCGGCATTGTTTTCCTAAATGAAATGAAAGGCTTTCCTCAAAATATTGTTGCCAAAAAAATTAAATACCACATTATATGATGCTCAGCAATTATTATAAAAAACACCGCACGGGTTTATTTTATATTTATGATTAAAAAGCGAAATTTAAATTTAAATGTTTAGATTTATATTTCTATGTACCATGTTTTCCCCGAAGCGGATGACGTCATCCTCTAATGCAGTTAAAATACGATTGTTAATTTTTTTTTTTCTCTTGCGCGTGCCTTTAGCAATCTTGGATCAGTTTTTACTCTAACTTTGATGGAATAAATTAGATGATATTCCGGATTGACTAACAACTAAATGTTGTTTACAGATATTTTTATCCTTGCTTTTTCTTTAGAAGTTTAAACCTGCATCTAATAACTATTACATATTGATAAAAAATGGTACTTCTCTTTTATCCCGTCGACCACTTTTCATAACAAAAAACTATCGCCAAATAAACGGGAGAACGTTGCCATTGGAATATCAAAATAAATAAATAAAATATAAGAATTTAAGGACACAATTGTTATTTTAATTAATGAAATAACTAATAAACCAGTAAAACATAATGAAAAATACACGCAAATGTCGAATTAAAAATCACTTGATGATTTAACAAACACGTATAATGCTTCTGATATCAAGTAAATGGGACTGCATTTTTGGCGTTTAATCTTACAATTTGGCGATAGTTTTTTGTTATGAAAAGTGGTCGACAGCATAATAGAGAAGTACCTAAAAAATATTAGATTTCAGTGCGAAATCCTCGCACGGGCCCTCTGGTTAATTTATAATTAAGTTGTAAAAATATTAAAATGTTGTATTGTCATCGGCAAAACACTTTTCAACATAATTTATATAATTCTTGCCTATCAAGAATTGTGTTAAAAATCGATTGGAAAATTCCATGAATAAAAAAAAAGTAATTAAAATAAGCTAGCAAAAAAATAAAATAAAATAAAATAAAAAAATACCTGTTGAAAAAAATTACCGAGCGAGGATTGGTCTACTAGGTACTTGTAAGATTAAATGCCAATAATGGTTGATCGAAAATGTCACATTCACTTGACAACACGTGTTTATGTCATCAAGTTATTTTTATTTCGACGTTTTATTTATATTTTTATTAATGTTATACTAATTTATTTGTTTTTTCGTTATTTAAAATAAAAATTATGTCAATTTGTATAATTTGGTGAGTGAGCAGGAAAAAAAAGAAAATTACGTCATAAAAATCGGGTTTACACATGAATATTAAAAATTAAAAAGATGAATTAAATGAAAAAGCATTATAACCAGTTACATGAAAAAGCATTATAACCAGATTACAGAAGAAAGTCGCCGTTCGTGATATCATCATCATCATCTTTTTAAAACAGGATACATTACCAGGTTTTAAGAGGTTGTGAAATCAGAACGGGGGTTGGTGAGCGTAGCGAGCAGGGGGCAGAGCCCCCTAGTTTTATTAAATTAAATTATCAAATGCATCTTTGTTAACCTGACGCAAACGATAAATGGCCAAATATTGACTTAATCTTGAATTGCAATCTCATGCATTGCAAATATTTTTAAGCATTACAAACATTCCTTTGGGGTTTAAATTAAATATTATGCCTCATTAAAACAGTTTTTTTCTTTCTTTTTTTTTTTTTTTTTTTTGCATTAATAACAGAATTTTTCATTTATTTTTCTATGTGTTTGCATTATTTTCTGATATTGCCGTTTCAATTCTTTCGCCAACGATAATGGTCGCCAAAAAAAATGACCTATGGTAACCTTATCGTTCAAAATAACAGAACTTTCCATCATAATTCAATAACTAATATACATAGAACTATGTGTTATATACTAAAACCTTCCCTGAAAAAGTATCTATCCAACAGTGCAAGTTCCATCAAATTCCATTCAGAAGAACTCGAGTTTATAAAGGAACGGAACGAAATTTCCGTTTGTGTTTTATATATATATAAGTAGATATCCCAAATCATTTTGAAAACAGCTTGCGATTAAAAACAATAAGTAACTTTTTTTAGTAGTTATTGAATTTAAGTTAAGAATATAAAAACATACTTGGGAAAAAAATGAATGCATCGCCATTTTAAAAGAAATTCTCAACAATTTAGTGATTAAAAAAAGGAGAAATAAAATAAATATATATATGTGTGATATATTTGACTTAAAGAACTTTAATAGACATGATGGAGCATCGATGTCAAATCAGATGCTCGCTTTTAAGTGATTTTCTAATCTATTGTTAGAATTCCGATGCGATTGAGTGCCATGGAATAATACAAAAGACTTGCTGAACTTTCAAGAAATTAAAATAAAATTGTCTTTGTGTTATATTTTTGTAAGTCTCCTGTTATTTAATAAAATTGCGAATTTCACATTTTCCGTTGAAAAGTAAATAGTGTTTGTTCTTCAATTCCTACTATTAGTTCATACCCTCTATATATTTATATATCCTGTTAAAATTTTCAATCGTTAATAAAATACTTTTTATTCATCCACTCAAGTTCAAATACATTTTCTTAAACTTGTAGTTGCGGACACTTGATGTTAATACAATTTTTTCAAATATTAATTAATTAATTAAATTAAATTAATTAATTTTAGTTTTATATTTATAAAAATATCGGTGCTTTCTTGTTATAGAAGCTTCCGTGGTTTAACCGGCAAGCGACTGGGATACTTATTTTATTACAGAAATTAATCTGCAGACGATATAATTCATTTCACGGAATTAAAAATAATCAAGATCTGAATATTTATATAACTAGCTATAGTACGGATGCACATCATTTGTCACGTTTGACGTACAATTTTTAGCTTATATTTTTAATTAAGTTTAATTAATTAATTAAATTTAATTAATTAATTTTAGTTTTATATTTTCAAAATTTCAATCGTTAATAAAATACTTTTTATTCATCCATTCAAGTTCAAATACTTTTTTTTTTTAAACTTGTAGTGGATGACACTTGATGTTAATACAGTTTTTTCAAATATTAATTCATTAACTAAATTTAATTTCTATTTTGCCACTTAATATTAAGATTCCGTCATATGTATATACATATTTATATTAATTGTAATTATTTAATAGAAAGTAACTAAAATAAAAATTTTCTTTGTTGACCTAAGTAGGAATTGACTTAATTTTTTTTTATATATTACTTGTTTTTTAATTATGTTTGAAGCTTATTAACAAAATTCACAAATATGCTAAAATGTTTATACATATAATCTACACACATCTTATCAAATTTGATGCTGAAAAATTAGAGATTTCATTAAAATACGGGGCGAGTATCTTGCGATAAAAAATTCATAAAGAAATACATTCCACCTATATGTACACAAATATTTATTCAAAGCAATAATTCGAAACAAAATGTAAAATAAATGCTTATACAATACATTCAACATTAAAGATACAAAGGCTTTCCAGGCACAAGTATTCATACGCAGCTCCGACTTGAAATCAGGAGCTCGCTCTTTCAGGGATTTTAGATTCCTTTGTTGAAAGCCTACGAATTTGAGGGCTATGAATTCATACGAAAGATGAATTGATACAAGCGGCATTTACAGATCTTGCTGAACTTGCTTGAAACGAAACTAAAATACCATTTTAAATGTCTTTAACATATGCTGACGCAAGTGTTATAAGAATATCTGATAAAGTAATCAATAAATTATTTAATAAAAATTATATTATTAAATATTACACTATTTTTACTTTCTTCTATCTTTACAAGAAGAAAGTATTGGTTTCAAGAAAAATTTCGACTTCCGTTTTTTGACGAATTTATACGTTTTAGAAGGTCCTGAACACGATTTGACTGTTTTTAGAAAATGTCTGTCTGCCTGTGTGTGTGTCTGTATGTGACACAAATTTTATGGACGCTCTATCTCAAGAACTAATGCACGGAATTTAACAAAACTTTAGACTCAGTTAGTCCCTGATATAAATTGATATGCTGATTAGTGTTTGGTCTAAATCGCCCAATAGGTGGAGTTGCTATGCTGCATTTTTCACGATTTTCAGGATAGCTATATCTCAAGAACTAATGCACAGATTTTTATCAAACTTAGATTCAGTTAGACGTTGACATAAGTTGTTGTTGATTATGCTTTGGTGTAAATCTCCCAACAAGTGCGCTACTATGCTTCATTTTTCAGGATTTACCCGATTTTAGTGATAGTTATAATCTCAAGAACTAATGCACGGTTTTTTATCAAACTTCAGATTCAGTTAGACGTTGACATAAGTTGTTGTTGATTAGGATTTGGTGTAAATCTCCCAACAAGTGGCGCTACTATGCTTTATTTTCCAGGATTTACACTATTTTAGTGATAGTTATAATCACAAGAACTAATGCATGGACTTTTATCAAACGTCAGATTCAGTTAGTCGTTGACATAAGTTGGTGTTGATTAGACTTTGGTGTAAATCTCCCAACAAGTGGCGCTACTATGCTTCATTTTTCAGGATTTACCCGATTTTAGTGATAGTTATAATCTCAAGAACTAATGCACGGTTTTTTATCAAACTTCAGATTCAGTTAGACGTTGACATAAGTTGTTGTTGATTAGGATTTGGAGTAAATCTCCCAACAAGTGGCGCTACTATGCTTTATTTTCCAGGATTTACACTATTTTAGTGATAGTTATAATCTCAAGAACTAATGCATGGATTTTTATCAAACGTCAGATTCAGTTAGACGTTGACATAAGTTGGTGTTGATTAGGCTTTGGTGTAAATCTCCCAACAAGTGGCGCTACTATGCTTCATTTTTCAGGATTTACCCGATTTTAGTGATAGTTATAATCTCAAGAACTAATGCACGGTTTTTTTTTTTCAAACTTCAGATTCAGCTAGACGTTGACATAAGTTGGTGTTGATTAGGCTTTGGTGTAAATCTCCCAACAAGTGGCGCTACTATGCTTCATTTTTCAGGATTTACACGATTTTAGTGATAGTCAAGAATTATTGCATGGAATTTCATCAAACTTCATGTTCTGTTATTTTGAAATATTAACAAAATAAGAGACAGAAGAAAATTTTAGGGTTGGCACATCCGACTCGTTTCATTTTTTCATAGTAATATTTTTGCACATGTGTCACTGCGATTTATCCGGTAAAAATTATTTGTATTATATATTTTTATTTTACTTTAATTATTACTTAAGTATTTACAATGTAAATTAAACAGAACTTGCAAAAATTACATTTTGAAATTATGTGACTTTTGATGCAAATTTTATTTACATTATTTCTGGAAAGTATATTATTTTTTAAGATTTAGTTTCTCATTGCAAAGCTGGTGAAATGAAAAGGACATCAATTTGATGAAATTAAAAATAGATATCTTAATATTTTTAATGTAAAATGACTATTTTACATGAAAAAAAAATTACAACATTTTTACCCGAAAAACAATTTTACTGAAAACGTCTTTCTGAAACGTTTTAACACATATCTTTTAACAATAATGAATTAAAATAACATATACTTTTTCTTTAAATTTAATTCTTGGGGGCAATAATTGTCCACATAAATGCACGGAAGTTACATCTGCACCCTTGGTCGAATCTAAAACTGAAAACAATCTCCGATGTAATGATTTCAAAATGTCAATACGTTGACAGACGATTTTCGCTTCTGCAGAATAAATTAATTTATGAAGCTGCATATGTGGAAATATGTTTCTATGTTTTTGAAAATTTACTTTAATCTTGGTTTATTTCACCATCTATTCAAATTGAAATTAAATTATTTTTTCAATCTTAATGAAAAAATGGCATCAAAAATATATGAATCCTTTTTTCCCCTCTTTTTTTCCACAAAAAGGGAGTAATTTAGTTGTCATCTTCAGAGAAACTTCGTTAAAAGCTACTAAATAAATAAATAAATAAATAATATCTCGGAAACAAATTAAAATTTTTAAATTCTTAGGGACATCCTGGGATTGATGATAACCGGTGTTTAGTAAATCGCGTTGCGTTAGATTATAATAGGATATGAGGTCCTTTTATCTTCTTTAAAATTCTTGAACTTTTTATTTCATTTTCATTTTTCACGTGGAAATTTTTCATTTGAAAATTAATTGTTGAAGAAAATTTATCATTCCGGGTTTTTATTTATTGGCAATGATAAAGTAAAATGGTTACATTTTATGGGAAAAATGTGTATTGATTCAATATGAAAATAATGAAATCTTGAATTATTAAAAAATATTTGAAAAATAAATAAATAAAACCTATCCTACGTCCATTTCTGGGTTATAATCCATCTATATGCAGAGGTAAACAGCCATTAAATCATCCGTTTTGATTTTTACTTCAACAAAACATTCGCACACATTTTCGTGCATTTATAATACATTGATGTCCAAAAATTAAGGGGCAGTGGCTAATTTTTTCGATTTTCGACACTTTGTCGAATATCTACTGACATTCCTTACGAATTGTTCTTGAACATCAAGTATGTAAAGAACATGTTTGACTTCATAATTTTCAGTGAAGATTTTGTCGCGATGACAATTGGGGGGGGGGGATAATTATTTTAATAATGAAGTAATATTTCGAATCACCCAAATAACAGAAAATACTTAAAATGGTCTGTCACTGTAGCAAATGACTATGTAGGTCCTGTTCAACATTTGTGTGCATTTGTGTAATCATAGCACGCATATTCGTGAATATGTTAACATTTCTGTGAAAAACTGAAAGTTTTTTGTTTATAGCATACAGAGTTTTCAACCGCATTTAACACCACTTTCCGAAAACTTACTAACTTACGAATAGTATACTGCAATTAAAATATTAATATATTGAATATTTGATGAGATATGGGTATTTGTATGAAATACATTTTAACTGCGCATGTGTGAAATAAACTAATGATTTTTTGTCATGATTTGGTAGTCAATTCTATAGAGCAACTTATATAAAAGTCCACTCAAATATCGCGAAAATTCAGAAAGATATAGGCAATACAGTGAGCTAATTGATAAATTCGGGAGGATATCACATATAATTCTATGGAATTTCCTTCCCAATTTATCTATTATATTTCTGTTTTTCTATTATCTTTGATATAGAGAGACAATATGTGGAAAATTCCTTATCATCAAGCTACATTTAGAAAACGACTGAAATTCAGCTCTCACTAGTATTCGACTTGTCTTTTTATATGAGTTGCTCTATAGAATTGACTACCAAATCATGAAAAAAAAGGTCTTTGGTGTAGTTCGTTTATTCGTTAAAATTTATTTCATACAAATACCCATATGTCATCAAATATTCAATATATTCATCTTTTAATTGCATTATACTATTTCTACTGTTCTTTGTCAAGTTTTTGAAAAGTGATGTTAAATTCGGTTGACAACTCTGCTCTGCATGAGATTACAAAAAATTTGCATTTTTCACAGAAACGTTGACATCTTCAAGAATATGTGTTTATTCTTATGAAAATGCACAAAAACATTGAACAAGACCTACATAGTCATTTTCTACAGTGACGGACCATTTTGAGCATTTTCTGTTTCTTGGGGAAACGCAAATATTATTTTATTATTAAATTTATTAATATCACCCCTAATTGTCCTCGGGTCTAAATGTTCACTGAAAAACATTAAGTCAAACATGTTCTTTACATCCTCAAAGTTCAAGGACATTTCGGGCATTTCCTCACGACTTTAATTAGATATTCGACAAAATGTTTGAAATCAAAAATGTCCGGTCACTGCCTCTTAATTTCTGGACACCAGTTTATTATTAGGATATGAACGTTCAGTATTATATATATATATATTTGGAAAGTCATTTTTGGAAAGTCAGCCGGATTTTTTATTTTTTATTTTTTTATTTAATTGCAATGTAAAATTATGAATGCCGATATATTTAAAATGGCAAAACAACTATTTCTCTCTTTAAAAAAAATCTTTTCGAAGTGTTCTTGTACAACAAATGCAATAAAAATTTAAAAAAAATTAAACCATACCAAAGAATAGCTCTTAAAAACATGCAAATCTGAATAGCTGAAAAAAGAAATCATCTGACTAAATAACGCATTAAATGGTTTCATCAAACTTCTTGGTATCTATTTTGTTTTCTAGTATCAGATAACTTGGAGAAATTTTTGAATGGAATACACTGTAAAAAATGACCGATGTTTCTTATTTTATGGAAATATGCTATAACCACGAACGAAAATATAATATAATCTTCTGAGTTATCCGAAATTTCAAATAACATGTTACATTGTCTTTTGAATCCCCAGAAACGAATACACCTTCAAAATTTAAAGAATAATTTATAAAAACAAATTATTTTTAGCTGCCCGAATTTTTCAGAAACGTTTCCGAAGGGTTTTTATAGTGTATTAATTAGTGTCCTTAGCCTGAAATACCTGTTTTTCGAATGCTATCAATTCTGAAGTAAACATTTTCATTCTCAAAAAAAAAATATTTAACAGACAAACATGCAAAATTAACAGCGTTAACAATAACATTAAAATTAAGATTATTTATTTACTCTTTCATGTATATATTAACTTATGCGGCTGAAAACGTGTACTTGAGAATGGATAACATTCGAAAAACAGGTATTCCAAGCTGAGGACACTAATTAATACACTATAAAAACCCTTCGGAAACGTTTCTGAAAAATTCGGGCAGCTAAAAATAATTTGTTTTTATAAATTAGTCTTTAAATTTTGAAGATGTATTCGTTTCTGGGCATTCAAAAGACAATGTAACATGCTATTTAAAATTTCGGATAACTCAGAAGATTATACTATATTTTCGTTCGTGGTTATAGCATATTTTCATAAAATAAGAAACATCGGTCATTTTTTACAGTGTATAATCAAACTTAAGATAAAAACAAATAAACAACAAAAACGTGCTTTCATTCCATGTATACAAGTTTTATTCGAAGCACTATTTCCATAAAATAAATACATATATAATAAATCCGATTTGGCAGAACGTGGATATCACGACAAAGATATTCGAGCTTCGATGTAAAATCAAGAAATTCAGGGATTTGCTATACCTTTTCCTTTTTTAGAATCCAATTGCATTTGAGCTGTATGCATTGATAAAAAAGGAGAATTGATACAACAGACTGACCAAAATTTTGCTGAACTTGCATGAAATTAAACTAACAACTACTTGAAATATTTTTATTCTATATTATTGTAAGCATTCTGTAATTTATGAAAATTATAATTTTATATATTTTTTTAAATAGCAAATTTAGTTGCACACCAGGAAATGAGTTGTAAGCGGGAGTGCGGTACATATGAGATACATGGTCGTATTTAAGACTTATATTTTTATCTTATAATCTAAATATTCATAAATAAATTGAAACTATCTTTTACTTGCTACACATAAAGTTCTGATTACAGAAAAATTATGTTTTTTTTTTGTTTTTTCTTAATGAAAAATTGCAGGTCACAGGTCGCCAAACAAGTGCCGGCGAAAACATTTTTTAGAGTCTATTCTATTTACTCTAACTCTTCAAGTGCACGAAATGCTCTTATGAGCAAAATAACTTTTCACAAAAGTAATTTTGTTGATATTTAAAAAAAAAAAAAAAAAAAAAAAAAAAAAAACCTGCTTTTTTTTACTGCCAGAAGCATATATAAACGTTATCTCCGATATAGGGACATATATGGCACTTTATTCAAGACTAATTTTCTATATCTCTAAGAAAGAGACAAACTCTCTAAGAGTAATGCATTACTGTTTACCTATAGGCAACTGTTGCCATGGGCAAACAGTTTTTTTACAAGTAAAGTATATGATTTTATACAACATTTTCGATTACTTAGGAAAAGTAGGACTATAAACATACCCCCTTGTATGGATTTTTTACCATTGGCTATAATACTATTCGGTTCCGCCCCGAAATAATAATATGTGTGAACATATAATGCTTTCATTGGATTTCATAATTACAAAGAAAAACCAATGACAAGATCTTTTTTGGTCTCACTCATGCTTTCCCCTCCGTGGGAGTAAAATCTATTTTCCACATCTGTTTTTATAGATGTGGGATCTTGATACTGTTTTATTGGGATGTTGTAAATTTTTATGTCAAATTACTTGCCTTTCATTGTCATCTTCGGCGACACTCAGACTATAGTTGTAAATATCTGTCCAGTTATGGTCTTCCCCAGCTGGGGATAGTCCTTGTAAACCTATTATTTACATTAGAGAATATATTTTTTATTTCGTGGAAGGGAATTAAAAATAAGATGCGGTACTGCGTATCATCAATAATATATAATTTTTGCGTAAATGAATGTTTTTCCAGATTTCTACTTTCAATTTAAGAGTTCTAAACTCTTGTTTGTTTGTTTGTTTCAGAATCACAGTTAATAAGCTAAAATATCCACCAGTCAGAGGGGAGATTAAGAATTTCTTGTCCTGCACACCATGATTATCAGATAAATTTGATTTTTGTGGAAATTATTGTTTACGGTTTGTATAATATAAAGGTAATTTCCGTATGACAGTAAGTTGTAAAGTTGTAATTCTCCCCTCCCCTGTGTGCCCACACAAAAAAACCCCTAGAAAATTTATCTTAATTTAAAGGACTTTTCACTGCCATCGTTCAATTTAATTAATCCTAATTTATCTTTTTAGACTCATGAAAAAAGCTTGTAGTGCCTATTTGTATTTTAGATGAATAACAAATAGAAAAAAAATATTAATAGATTCCGCTATACATTACAACAATGATATAACATTGAATTCTTCTTCTTCCCATGATCTTTCTTAGAGTTTCGTTCATCTCATGAAACCCTATTCCTCTCGCTTCTCTATCTGTCTGTCACAGAGCCGGTTCTCAGAAACTGTATAAGTTACAGACTCGAAATTTTGTGTACTTACAGTTGAATACCCGCTGTCACGCTGAAAATCATAAAATTTTGAAAAAGTCGTATTATTTTAATATACAGAGATAAAAAAAACAAAATTCTAACAGCCTTTTCCTATTAAATTTAAACATTCTTCGTTATAGCAGTTGCCAACAATTAAAAATCCACAATAAAATTATTTCTACAATAATTAATTTTCTATTGAAAGATTTCCACATGAAAAATGAAAATGAAATAAAAAGTTTCACCAATGAAAAAAAAAAAAAGATTAATATGACGTCATACTGGTAATAAAACGGAAATTTTCAAACATTTCTCAATAATAAAAGGAGTATGAGCATGTGTAAGTACAGAAAGCAGGTTAATAGGACGTCATTAGAGAATTAAAAAGAAAATTAATCTGACGTCATATTGGAAGTTTAACGAAATGTTTGAGAAGTATTATGACAGGGCTTTGCCCGCTATCGGGCTGGTTCAGATATTTGAAAAAACGAAAAAGTAGACCGGTACATTTTTACTTTATTGAAATCATGACTTTTTTTTTTTTTTTTTTTTATTGATAATGACATTTATTTGGATTTCCTAAAGAAAGGATTAAAGTGTTTTGAAAGGAATATTAAACGAAACCCTTTGTGCGGTCTTCGATCACATTTACCCACTTGTTTTTATTTAAATGTAATGGCATTTTCCAAGCAATAATAATCAATTGTAGGCAATAAGCAAATATCTGTCTTAATAAAAAGAAAATTTAATTCTTGAGCAAGGTTCATCTGTGTTTGTATTCCCAGAAACAGTAATTTATATTTATACAGTGGTTTATAATTAAAAAAGTTTGTATAAATGCATATCAGCACAAGTCGTTTTGTTGTTGTTATGAATTAGTAACATCTCAGTAAAACGAATTTTTAAAATCAATTACTAGAATTGAAAATTAATGTAATGTAAATTTTAATAAACTTTTAAATTCTAAAAGAACATATACGGGGATGCATAATATTGTTATTAAAAGATAAAAAATTAATGAAAAGCCTTACATATCAAAAACAGGGAAACATTCTAATTTCTCCTTTCGCATTCTTGAGCACGTATTCTTACTTCTTGTAACCCGCATCCCCCCGATATTCGCCTCGTGCATCAGTGGTTATGATGACGACAGATAATGAAAAGAATTATCCCATACCGCAGTTGAGCTGAATGCATGAGCGGAAGTTTGGAGTAATAACTGTCTGGATATTCCGTGATGCTGAGTTCAAAATAGAATGCATTTTGATATAAAGATACAAATTATAAAAGTATTGAAATCATTGATGCCTTCCAGGGCACACAGCAAAATAAATAAAGAATTTTAATAATTTTAGTAAGATTATGTGGTTAGAATTACCTGACACAGTAACTGTTTTACAATGAAAACAGTTTGTAAAAGCGCACACTACCATGAGTGGTTTTATTGTTATCCAGAATGAGCAACATCTTAATTAGTTTATGCATGAGCGGAAGTTTAAAGTAATAACTGTCTGGATATTCCGTGATGCTGAGTCCACAATAGAATGTATTTTGATAGAAATATACATGTCATGATCAATGATGAAATCATGGATTGAAATCATTGATGCCTTCCAGGGCACACAGCAAAATAAATAAATAATGAATTTTAATAATATTAGTTGGATTATGTGGTTAGAATTACCTGACACAGTAACTGTTTTATAATGAAAACAGTTTGTAAAAGCGCACATTATCATGAGCGGTTTTTTTGTTGTCCAGAATGAAGGTTAGAATTTAAAATGAATTATAAATAAAATATATTTTGGATAAAGATACGAATCTATATTAATAAAAGAAAGTTTATCTCTCTCTCTCTGTGTGTGTGTGTGTGTGCGTGTGTGTGTGTGTGTGTGTTTGTCTGCCTATCTGCGATGGCTAGCAAAATCTAGCCCACCTAGAAGTCTGTAAATTTAGGTGTGTATAGTCAAAGGTCTGGCCATGTGCACCTGAGTCTCAGAATTTTAATATTTTGATAATTACCCAAGCTATTAATTAGTTTCTCATTAACCATCGCTTCTAAAATGCCATATTTTAAGTAAATAAGAGATTTTTTAGGCGACTCAAATTAACAATTCTAATTAAGCTACCATTTTAAAATTAACACCTTTCGAATCCTCTCTGTTTCCATATTACAAGTTTGTAAAAATTAAGATTATCCGATTCTTATAACCGAAGATATTTATTATTTCGCATTGATTTGACTGCAGAAAAAAAAAATTAACGTGTTTCTTTTTTTTTTTTTTTTCTACGAGCAAGCATAGCAGATAAGATGTCCGTAATCTCTTGAATAAAGAAAGATACCAAGCATAAATAAAAAGATAATAAGCATAATAAAAGAAAACTGCCCAGTTAAACTGACGGCATTGAGCTCACAGGCTATTCACACTAACTGTAAATTATATTCTTATTTCAAAGAATTTGAAATAAGCCCTCGAAAAATGAAGAAATCGACAATATATTAAGAGGGGGGGAACCATCCCCCGTTTCTCCTTCTTATAATTAACCAATGAACCCATAAAACTAATCAGAGAAGCGCCTTACCACAATGAACCTATATACAAAATTTGAAAAAATCGGATAATTCTGCATGAAAAATCCATTTATCTAAATTAAGGGGGGGGGGGGTTAGCCCCCCTCCCCTCTTTATACTTAACCAAAGAACCCCCAAAACTAATCAGAGAAGCGCCTTATCACAATGAACATATATATAAAATTTGAAGAAAATCAGATAATTCTGCTTAAAAAACCCATTTATCTATATCAAGGGGAGTAAGTCCCCCCCGTTCCCCCCTTTATACTTTACCAGTGAACCCCCAAAACTAATCAGGGAAGTGCCTTATCACAATGAGCCTATATACAAAATTTGGAGTAAATTGATAATTCTGCATGAAAAACCCATTTATCAAAATTAAGGGGGGGGGTAGCCCCCGTTTCCCTCCTTTACACTTCACCAATGAACCCCCAAAACTAATCAGGGAAGTCCCTTACCACAATGAGCCCATATAGAAAGTTTGAAGAAAATCGGACAACTCTGCATGAAAAAAATCATTTATCTAAAATAAGGGGGGAGGATTAACCCCCCCGTTACCCCCTTTATACTTAACCTATGAACCCCCAAAACTAATCAGGAAAGAACCTTATCACAATGAACCTATATACAAAATTTGAAGAAAATCGGATAACTCTGCATGAAACAAATAATTTATCTAAAATAAGGGGGGAGGATTAACCCCCCCCGTTACCCCCTTTATACTTAACCTATGAACCCCCAAAACTAATCAGGAAAGAACCTTATCACAATGAACCTATATACAAAATTTGAAGAAAATTGGATAATTCTGCATGAAAAAACCATTTATCCAAATTAAGGGGGGTTAGCCCCCCGTTCCCCCCCCCCTTTATAGTTAACCAATCAATCCCCAAAACTAATCAGTTAAACGCCTTATCACAAGGAACCTATAAACAAAATTGGAAGAAAATCGGATAACTCTGCATGAAAAATTCATTTATCTAAATTAAGGGGGAGGATTCCCTCCCCCCCGTTAGCCCCTTTATACTTAACCTATGAACCCCCAAAACTAATCAGGAAAGAACCTTATCACAATGAACCTATATACAAAATTTGAAGAAAATTGGACAATTCTGCATGAAAAAACCATTATCTTAATTAAGGGGGGTTAGCCCCCCCGTTCCCCCCTTTATAGTTAAACAATCAATCCCTAAAACTAATCAGGGAAGTTCCTTATCACAAGGAACCTATAAACAAAATTGGAAGCAAAACGGTTATTTCTGTCAAGAGTTATCGCGTTACGTACGTACATACGTACATACATACATACATACATACAGAACGGGCGGGCACATAAGCTCTCAGGCTTTGATAGCCTGTGAGCTAAAAAGCATAAAAAGATAGCAAGTAAATAAAAATTTGGAATGGTGCTATTAGAAACTGTATAAAATTATTAAAAATCTTGGATTTTTTTTATTGGAAAATTATGTATCCTTATCGAGTTAAAGATATAAAATCATACAAACTTTTGGTTTGTTTAACTTTATTATCACGGGCCCGGGTAACGTAGGGCGGGTCAGCTAGTTTTAAAATATTGGAAGTATTGATTCATCAAAATAAAATTTTAAATTAAATTACAGGTATCAAAGGCTTTTAAAATCATTTGAGTAAGGTTTATTTGTGTTGTAAAAATATCAGATAGAACAAATAATTAACTCTTCAGTGTTCGAAATAATTAAATACTTTTTTTACCAGTAAAATATATGGAGTTGAAACGGGCATATCACTGTGAAACAGGACATTCGGATCGAAAAAAAACTTTTGGCCATTTTTTCCGGAAATACTTTAAAACTCAAAGGGCCGCGAGTTTTGTAAGGCATATCCAAAATTATAAAGTTTGAATATACGAAACCTTATTGTTTTACAATAAAACAAAACATATATTGAATTTTAGACAAATTCTTCTATAACTTCTAAAATATGGTAAACTATCATGCTTTTTCTTTTTAAATTACCATAAAAATATATTTACGTTTTATCTAGTACACATACCTTACTCGAGCTGTCGGTAGTGGAAACTATTCATCAGAAATGCATGAAATTTGGTATACGTCTAAATGAAGGAGTGCGAAAGACAATTAGAAGAAAAAAATTAATTTCAAAAATAGCCCCTTGTGAGCTTATTATTAATTTTTTTTTCAATAATTTAATAAAATACAAACTTATACTCTGCAAAATTTGTTTATTAAGACGAATACTGATCAATGTGTTGTCCAATGTTGTCAAGTCCCGTTTGAGACCGCAAAATAGCATGTTCAACAGTCACGCGAAGCAAATTTTTGGAAATGTTGAGGGCATGACGGGAAATACTGTCCTTCCGTTCGCAGTCTTTGCACCTCTGCGAATATTTTTCAAAGCTCGAAACATCCGCAAATCTTCTGTACAGAATCTCCATTTTGATAAAGAAAAGTTTCACAAGCAGGATCCTGTAAACTGTAAGACATTTTCCGTGGAAAAGGAATGAGATTGACAAGATATTCATTGCGTCTTTTAATTTAATATTTTCATTGTGCGCGAGCAGATACATAACGTGGTTGCAAAGAATTTGCATAATTTCCGAAATATTGTCAGACAAGTCCTCTGGTGTCCAGTTGTTAAATTATTTTTTCCTCTTTCGCATCTCTTCATTTAGACGCATTCCAAATTTCATAATTTTCTGATGAACAGTTTCGATTAAAAACAGCTCTGAATAGGGGAATTTCAATTATGCACACCCTGTATTATAATCTTAAGGCTATATCAAATAATAAAAATTTTAGATCTAATTTTAAAATCTGTGCGAGAATTTCGGCACATTTTGCAATACAATTACTCAAATAATTGACCACAATTTAAAAGGTATTTATATAATGAAAATTACTCTAGTAACATGTATTAACAAACAATCAATGTACCGGGTGTCCCAAAAATGACTCACGGATTTTAAAATTCAATAACTAGCAAACGGTGACAGATATTTTAAAAATTCTTGCAGAAGGGTTATGTATGATGTCAGGAGTTTTTTTTTCTTTTTTTTTTTTACTGTGATTCTTGATTTTAGCTCGAATTTCAAACAATAGATAGCGCTGAAAGCGATTGGCGCTCAGTCGAAGCTGAAACTGATGTCACTCAGCATCGGTGCACCACCCCCTGAATACTAGACCTGTGCGCTAATAAAAATGGCGGCTGTAGCAGGCGGATTTTTTTTACAACGTTTGAACGGTCCCTCGAACTTCAACACCAATAATTTCTAAAAGTTTTCTTCGCTTAATTTTACTGAGGTCAAATAAGTCAGTGAAAACTTTTAGATATTATTGGTGTTGAAGTTCGAGGGACCGTACCAGCGCTGAAAAAAAATCCACCTCAGACAGCCGCCATTTTTGTCAGCACGCAGGGGGCGGTGCATGAATGCTGAGGGGAGTCAGTTTCGGCCTCGACTGAGCACCAATCGCTGTCAGCGCCATCTATTGTTTGAAATTCAAACTAAAATCAAGAATCACAGTAAGAAATCTCCTGACATCATACATAACTCTCCTGCAAGAACTTTTTTAATATCTGTCACCGTTTGCAGGTTATTGAATTTTAAAATCCATCAGTCATTTTTGGGACACCCGGTATTAAGATAATGTTCATAGAGTTTCATTAAAATCACACAATATTATTTTGAGATCATTTTTTTAAATCATCAAACTTTGCATAGAAAGTGATGAAAATATGTAGAGACGGATACAAACTTGCATAATAAAGGGAAACTCATTTTCTGTTTAATAGAACCAACAAATATATCATTGTAGCTTATTTGTTCCAAGCGGATGATTTTGACGTAGTTGAATATTTTTGTCCAAGGAGATCCACACGAGTGTAATGTCTAAAAATGTTGGTTTTAGAAAACAGTAATTGGTAGAAATAAAAATAGGAACAAAAAATCATGCATCAATGCACTATTATGAAACACTTTCCAGCACTAACAGAATATTATTAAACAAATAATTTTTTTCATACGCTGATAAGAGGTATCTAAATAAACAATTTAAAAAATACATCTCAGTAAAAATCCATTTTCAGCAATTGCTTCCCATAAATCACAAGTCTTTCGTGCAGCCATATGATATATAGAATTTGTAAACAACATGTAATATACTAGAAATTACATACAATTTCATACCACAGCGGAAAGAGCGATTCTAGCAATTAGGGATTCTAGTTGGTCCTTTAACCGAATTCTCTTGTGCGTCTCTGTACATTAACTATAAATCTTACGCACTGCATACACCCAGAGAAAAGTTTTGTTGAATCAACAAAAATTTGGTTGGCCCAACAAAACTTTCCGTTTAAATATGGGTCAATGGAAAATTTGTTTGAATCAACCAGAAAAATATTGTTGATGCTTTTTGCAATTCCAACAAAAAATTTTGTATCGTCAACAAAAAAATGTTCTATTAATTCAAGTAAAAATGTTTCAATTTTACTTGAATTAACAAAATTATTTTGTTGAAAGTTTTCTCAAAATAAATATAATTATGTGTTACTTTAAGAGTTCTTTTCAGTTTTGGCAACAAAAACTTTTGTTTAAAGAACAATTGTTTTGTGTAATTTGAGGAATTTTTTTTTGTTTTAACAACAAAAGGTTTTTGTTACATAAACAATTATAATATTTATTTTAAAATTATTTTTTGTATTAGAACCAATCTAAAGTTAACTATTTTTTAATCCATTTTCAGCAGTGAACTACGTCTGTAATCCTTGAATAATGACAAGTGAATTTTTATCCTGCTTTTTTTTTTCTAACGTAAACCTAGATCTTGAACAATGTCCCCAGCTGGGAATCATAACTGGGTCCTCAGAATAACGTTCTGAGACTCTGACCACTGAGCCAGAAGGAACGATATCCAAACTGGAAATTTCGCAGTCTTATATATGTGGGACCAGCTGCAAACGCAGCAAAAGATGAAAATGTCATCATGAGCACCGCGCCCGCTTAAGACATAAAAGTAGGGGAAGCCCGACGTTACTCTGGGGCCTCCCTCTACCAATTGTTTTGTTATTTACTAAATCCATTTTTGGTATGCTGCAACAATTTGAAATTTTACCATCAAAATTTCGAGTAAACAACAATTTAGAAAGAGCGAGCTTCGATAAAAATTTCGTAAGGAAAAAATGCATTTCTTACCCTGATTTTTTATTTTATTTTATTTTTTTTTTGTAAAAAGTTATTTTGAAAAGTAAATTTGGGGGCACCTTTGTATTTTTTTTGGGGTAAGCAGGGGCTTCCCGGGACTATTCGGTAAACAGGCCCTGCATGAACATGCAAATTTTTGCGGCAAACATGAGACGAAAATACAAAGCCCAGCATACGGCTTTAGATATAGTTAATTTTTAATTCGTTTTCAGCAGTGAATTATGCCTGTAAAAAGAAGGATAAAAATTCACTGGGTATTATTCAAGGATTACAAGCATAATTCACTGTAGAAAATTAATTAAAAATTAACTGTGTTGCCGTATGCTGCCTCAGAGCGCTATTCTGAGGACCCGGGTACGATTCCCGGCTTGGGACATTTTCCACTCTGTCGGTTTACGCTTGAAAAAAGCAGGATAAAAATTCACTGGTTATTATTTAAGTATTACAGGCGTAAATCACTGCTGAAAATGATTTAAAAATTACTCCATGCATCAGTTCTTGAGATTTAGTTGCAGTGAAAATTATGAAAAAATAACATAGCAGTGCCACCTGTTGTGCTATTGACACCAAAATTTAATCAGCTTCCATTTATGTCAAGATCTAACTCAATCTGTATTTTGTTGTAAATCAGTGCATTAGTTCTTGAGAAATCGCGAATCTATTGCAGAAATCGCGAAAATTGCAACATAGCAGCGCCACCTGTTGCGCGATTTATGCCAAAAACTAATCAGCACCAATTCTGTATCAGAAAGTAACTGAATATAAAGTTTAATTAAATTCCGTGCATTAGTTCTTGAAATAGAACGCCCTCAAAAGTTTTGTCACATACAGACAGAGTCATAGACAGTCATTTTCTGAAAACAGTCAAATCGTGTTCAGGACCTTCTAAAATCCGTCGAAAATCAGAAGTTGAAAATTTTCATGATTCCAATACATTCTTCTTGTAAAGATAGAAGAAAGTAATAAATTGGATAGGGGGATTTTTAAAACTACCTTGGTCCGTCCCAATAAAAAAAGTTTTAATTATACAGTCAAATAAACCAAGTTACGTGAGAGATTTATGGCTACTACACAACAATTTAAATTTTGTAAAAGCAACAAAATTATGGTAAAATTAAAAAAAAAACAGATTTTATTAATTCCAGTAAAATTGATGAAATTTTGTTAAAATTTTGTAAGAGTGTCAACAATATTTTTTTGTCAATGCAACAAAACCAACTTTTTACTTCAGCTAAAAATGTAAACAACCAAAATATACGCAACAAAACATGTTTTGTTATCTTAATCAATTCCTTTTTCTGGGTGTAATCTATAGAAAATAAGTTGTATTGAACCTTAGTGATCCTTTGCAATTTCAGTATGTTTCAAGTATTATAACATGCTCAAAATGCACTGCAAACGATTTTTTTCCACTTAGATCATAATGTAAAGGGGCTATTTTGTACGTCCTTGTCATTAAAGTATAAATGGTACTCATTGTATACTCCGGTTAAAGGATGCTGTAATCCACCTCAGTAATGCACATTAATTTCATTATGCTTGAAATATAGTAACATCAACAAAATGCGCCGCAAACGATTTTTTCCCGTAGACCATAATGTAATGGAATTCTTTTATGAAAAAGGATTTATTTTACACATTGCTAAAATAGACGTCCGATAAAAACATATGTACAAATGTCTTAAAAACTTTAAAACACAAGATATTTGTAGTACATGACACTTGCCTAGCGCTTTCGGCTCTAAACTAAGTCATTATCAAGGATTTCAATCAGCGGAAACCGAAGCTCTGATATTGTTCAAGACTAGAACTCAAAGTAACAGGAGAACCCTTTATAGACACGCGCTGGTGGATGGACCCATTGTTGGTGAGGGGGAAACACAAATCACGTCTCTTTCAAGCCGCACATTTCAAACTTTTTCTTTAAACTTGAAAATTCCATGTCAATGCAAAAATTACACATTGAAAGAAATGTCGGGGTAATACTGTTGTACTTACAAATCTGTAAAAAGCTGTACAAAGCTATAAGAGACGTGATTTGTGTTTCCCCCTCACCAACAATGAGTCCATCCACCGGCGCGTGTTTATAATGGGTTCTCCTGTCACTTTGAGTTCTAGTCTTGAAAAACATCAGAGCTTTGGTCTCCGCTGATTGAAATCCTTGATAATGGCTTAGTTTAGAGCCGAAAACGTTAGGAAAGTGTTATGTACTACTAATATCTTGTGTTTTAAAGTTTTTAAGACATTTGTACATATGTTTTTATCGGACGTCTATTTTAGTAATGTGTAAAATAAATCCTTTTTCATAAAAAAAAAAAAAAGTACTGTCGATAACAAAGGCGAATCTTTCGTTTCGAATTTTCTTTATATTAAAGTTATTTTGGGAATTATTTTTTGTATCCCTGTAAATGAACTATTAATGTTACACACTTCATTTTCACTACCGAGTAGTAAAATTCGATGATGTATGAAATTTTATGACAATCCGAGTATATTTACGAGTTAGAGCACAGACAGACGGATAGACAGACAAACCGAATTCATAAATACTTTTCAATTATGTTGGAAAGTGCTAAAAAGAGTAATTACATGTTTCAAGTGTATGTTTAACAAATGATGTTGTCACAGGAGTTGTTGGAAATGCCATCCCTGAGCTTCAAAACACGTTGCCTGTTTCTTAAAATGACCGGCAGAACTACTGGTGTTACCTGGATCTTGCACCGATGTTCTCTCTTCCAATGTGTGCGGTTTATTCATGTAGATACGCCTCTTTTAGATGACCTCATATGATGTGAAATCTGGTGACCTTGAAGGCAATAGTGTTCGTGAAATTACTTTGTCGATGAAAAATGATTCAATTCCAACCATTCGTATTCCCTTGTGTTTGGAAAGTCAAAGAGAAAATTTCCATCATCACCTGTGACTACCTTATTTCCTAAATATGCAGGTATCACATGTAATTTTTTATATTATTATTTCTTCGGATATTTCTTTTAAACAAAAATTTTGGGGGGCTAAATTCAAGTGAAACACCCTGTATTTTATGTCAATTGAAGTCTAGTACTTCAGTTTATTTGACAAATGCTCTAGCTATAGTTACAGATGCTTACGTTTTATAATATTTTTCGGAAGAACTAAATGCATTATGGATTATAATAGATGAAGTTTTAAAATGTATAAGTGAAATACTATTCATCTTCTTTAAAGCATTAGAAAAATACGCCGCATTCATAAAGAATATAAAGAGCTTTGAAAAGAGGGAAAATACATTTCAAAATTCTTTGAACAACTTCTTTGTATTCCCCTTAAATGATATTTTATTTTATTTCTTCAATTTTGATAGTATTGGATTTCATATATGGATCATTCAACAGCAACAGCTAAAAGATTACCCTATAGATAAATGATAGTTAATTTTAGTAAATGTTTCAGAGGTTTTATATAATAGAACACGTTAAAGATCTATATTTAGGAATATTAAGGATTTGTTATGTTTATTTTGTGAATTGGATAAATATAATATTCCTTCACTAATGCATTTTGTTTCTCTGAGATGATTCCTTTGTATCTAAATTAAGTTTTGTTATGAAAACATAATATATATATATATTAACACTAGAACGGCGGTAAGGGTCATTTTGACCTCTGAGCACTTTTGTCCGTTGATTACTTTTGGTTGGAATAAATCGTTTGATTTTTTTTTTTTACTTTTCCTAAATAGATAACAATTATTCCTAAAAAAATCAGCATTCTAGATTTGTTAGTTTTTGAAATATTGGAAAATATTGAATATATATCTGAGAAATATTGATGAAAAAATATTATTTTAGAAATTGTGTTTTATTTTAGTCAGCATTAATTTTAATTTGTGAAACCAATAAACTTTTATATCAAATTAATGAGTTACTTGAGTTGTTGTAGTCTGATCCATTTGATCGCCTCGTAGGCGTTATATTTACAGTACTTTAAAAATTCAATAAATTATCAAGTAATATTAAATATAAATTATGAAATACACGCAGATAACATCTTTTTTTCCAATGTATGGCATTTAAAATTGTTTTATCGTTGTTATTTCAGTATTGCTTCATGGAGGAGTCAAAAAGACCCCTTCCCGCCATTGCAGTAGGTAAGATTTTTCTACCGTTCTAGTGTTAAATTATGTTTGAGCTGCTGTTAGAAGACTTTTATGGACCCTCGTTATAATAAAATTCTGTGGGATAATATCCAAAATATAGTATCATTCATAACCAAATAAAAATATTCAGAGGCAGGAGACATCTCTTTCCAATTTCAGTTGTTAGCCGTGAATATACACATTGTCGTTTATAATTAATTTTCAAATAGTCTCACTGAACTCGAAATGATTGCGAACTTTTTCTATCCTATTTTGTATTCTTGATTTAAGCATCATCTTTTAAATAAAAATAATTTTTTAATTAATATACTTAAAGCCATTTTTGAGATATATTACACCAATTTTCGTCATATCCGACCCTAAATAAGCATGGTAAATTATAGCACAATTAAGATTATTAAAAATGTGCATAGCAAGCTAAAGATGGTTTGCAGAACCATATTTGATAAATAATTAAGTACTTTGAATATGAGAAGTATTTTACGAAAACTATATATTAGCTCAATTAAGACGAATAAAAATATGTCTAATAAATGGAAGCTTATTTATAGAAACTATATTTACTCAAGAGAAATTTCGTTCAAAACAACGTCGTTTTCAATAACAGGAATATGTTATTAAAAATATATAATATAATTTTTTATCTGGTAAAATAATACAATTGTTTTCTAAAGAATAGATAGAAATAGATTCAGAAATTTGCACACAAATTATTTATCCGTTCCTTTGCAATAATCTACACATAATTCCCTAAATTGTATTCGGAAGCCATAAAGGATTACCGATGCCGGGAAACTCGCATCAAGATGCAATGAATAATTCCTACTAATGGTCCTAACAGATAATTCTATTTGAATGTAATATAATTCGATTGCTTTAGGACATATAATTTGCGGTAGTTATATAAATATGTTTTGTGTCTTTCACTATAATATTATTTAATTAGCAAAACATTTTGGGACAAACGAAAATGAATTATTATGTTATATTAATATTAAGAGATATTTATTTGATAAAATTGCAGATGTCAATTCTTAAGCTCCTCATACATTAAACAAAAAATGCAAAATTATGGTAAAACAACGGAATTATCTGATTTTACATTTTTAGGGGAAACTATCAATAAATAAATAAAAAATCGTGCTCCTCGCATAGATTATAAAGCACTTTCGAATATTATCAGAGTACTGCGAAAATTCATATGAGATTCCTAAATAAACAATTAAGAAAATGCATGATATGGCTGAAAACTCATATTCAACAATTACCGCCCATAGACGGCAATGTATTCGAAATCGTTTGTGTAGTCTTGTATACATTATTTACAGTTTTATAAACACCACATACTTTACTAAACTTACACGCAGCTGGAAAAATAATAACATAACTTTATTTCTCTGGGAATTACAATTCATTGATAGCAAAATATGCAAATTTTTTATGCAGCCCTGTACAGAAATTTGTTTATATTACACAAACGCCCTGATATGTATTTAAACTTAGTTCAAATGAAAAACGTATAAAACATTGGAAAAGACACTTTCAGTAATTCCATCCCATTGACGATAATGTATTCGAACTCTTTAGTGCAGCTCTGTATATGATCTATAGAATATATATACACCACATATATTATACACAAATTCAGTTGAAAACGCGGATAATGAAATTTGGTGACGAACCCAGCAGTATAAAGCCCAATGAATATAAACCAGCAAATTCAAAAATGAATTTTGAATAGTTTCGACTTTTCGCATACAAACTACTTCTGGCAATTCTTTATTGGAATTCGTACATTTGATGGCTTTCAATAAAGCTGTTATTTTTTTTTAAATTATTGCATAAAACTATAATTGTTTTATAGTTTTATATAAGAGGATTAATATTAATTAATCTTAATTAATTTTACACCTGTATTTATCGAACATACCGCTTGATTAAAAAGTGACAGAAAAAGTAAAAATTTCATTATTCGTAAAGCATAGTTTTCACGGAAATGTACAAAAAAGGTGTGATTTTTAAAAAAAATAATATATATTTTATTGCCAGTATAATTAAATTTATCTCCAACAAATATTCTTTCAACTAAGCAAATTAATAATTTGTACAGTGGCGCCTTCCAAACTTTGCCCTAACTTTGGCCTAATCTATACTAATATTATAAAGGAGTAAAGATTGTTTATTTGTTTGTTTGTTTGTAGGGGTTAATCTCTGGAACTACCGAACCGATTTAAAAAGTGATGGTGGCAAATTGATGGTGACAACCCCTGCTCCAACATAGGCTATATTTTATGTCGGTGTCACTAACCCCAGGGGGGTGCAGGAGTGAAAAACGTTCTAAAATTGCGATTTTTTTTTTATACTGAAGGAGCTAGAAATTTGAAATTTGGCACTGTAGTTACTTATAAGATGTAAATGCTCTCTAAGAACAATTTTTTTTTTTTTTTAAATCGAAATTTAAAAGGGTGAAATAAGCGAAAAGCGTTCTAAAAACATTCTAAATTACAATTTCTATCTATGGAATCTCGGGAACTACAGAACTGATTTCAAAAATAATGGTGGCAAATTGATGGTGACAATCCCTACTCCAACATAGGCTATACTTTATGTCGGTGCCACTAACCCCAATGGGGTGCAAGAGCGAAAAACTTTCTAAAATTGCGATTTTTAGTATACTGAATGAGTTAGAAATTTGAAATTTGGCACTGTAGTTGATGGTGACAATCCCTGCTCCAACAGCCTCTTTAATAAAAAGCTATGCGTTGCTGACGACTGGGTTTTTCGCTAATTGCTGCCACAGATTAATTTCGGAAAATGAAACATTTGAAAATACTGAAAAAAAGTATAATAGCTAAAAGTATTTGTCAGAAAATTGTTAGACAAACTGCGTTTGAAAGGTAAAACATTGTATTTTTCTTGATATAAATTTTAAATTTAATGATTATGCCGTTTTTCAAATATTGAATTTCAAAAATTACCAAATTTCACAATGGAGTACCATAGCGAAACCTTCATGCGTAAAAAGATAATGATAAGGGCGACGTGTCCTGACGTGCATATTGGCACGAGTCACAAATTATAGTAGCCTTATTATCCTGTTAAAATATAAGAGTGAATTATGAAATGTCAATATTTTGTTTGATTAAAAGTTCGTTAAGAGAAATTGACCAGCGTAGCGGGCGTAGCTTGCTAGTTAAATATAAAAAATCACACATGAAATTTGAGATGTAAACAAAAATATTTTAACAGATTGAGTGTTTCAATATTTTTAGATTTTTATAAGAACGCCATAGCTTTGTTTTCACTGAAATCATCTTCTCGCTTTTGTTATAATGTGTCCCATGACTTTACGTTGGTGTTCCTTCAGTAATCCTCTTGTTAATATGGCATCTCTAAATTCCTTTAAATTATTCCAATCTGAATGGGAATGGTCATTTGAGAGGTAGAAATAACAAAACCTGTACGTCGATATACTAGCATTATATAAGAGTTTGAGTAGATTTAAATACAGTGCGGTTTTGTTAATGCATTTCCGTTCATAAGGATAATTTCATTTTTTTCATCATTTCCTACTTGCAATTAATGTTAAAGTCATCGCTTAAAGTGTTCTAAAAATTGTCCGCATCGGATAATGTGGACAATTTTTTTCACAAACTGACCAAAGAAAATCTAAACTGCTTTTGCAGATTATTATTTCAAAAGCAACTTTGATATTAACTGTGATTATTGAGATCAAGAAATTGTCATTGGACTAATGAAGATAAAGAAAACTTTCTACCATCCAGAACGTGAGAAGTTTAAAAATTGTTAATGACAGTTCGCCGACATTATCCATCAAAATGCGGCATAACAGACCGAATTTTCGTGTGTGCCGCAAAACTGAATAAAAAGATATGTGCCCAGTTAAACTGATGGCATTGAGCTCACAGGCTATTCACACTAATTGTATATTATACTCTTATTTCAAAGAATAATGCTCTCGAAAAATAGAGAAATCGACAATAAATTAAGGGTAATTAGGCCCCCGTTCCTTCCCTTTATACTTAACCAATGAACCAAAATATATAAGGGAAGCAAAATCACAATGAACCTATATACAAAATTTGAAGCAAATAGGATAATTCTGCATGAAAAACCCATTTATCTAAATTAAGGGGGGGATTAGCCCTCCATTCCCCCTTTTATACTTAACTAATGAACCCCCAAAACTAATCAGGGAAGCGCCTTATCACAATGAACCTATAAACAAAATTTGAAGCAAAACGGATATTTCTATCAAGAGTTATCGCGTTACGTACATATATACATACAGAACGAGCGGGCACGTTAGCTCTCAGTCTTTGATAGCTTGTAAGGTAAAAGTGATGTGGTAAAGAGAAGAGTTGTTCAAGTAACGCAAAGTAGGATGTTACTTTAATTAAAGTTAAATCATTTAAGCACGACAATTTCTTTACATTGAACAAGTCTTCCACATTTAATTGTCCTAGGAGCAACGGTTGAGGCTCAGCGTTAATTATGAATCAGTCAGGACATGTTCTTTTATATAGGTAAGGATTAAATATTTAATGAAATATGAGCAGTTATATTTTAACTGAGCATGCGCAAACAATACCAAAGATTTTTTTCTTCTTTCATGATTTGGAAGTCAATTTTATAAAACAACTAATATAAAAAGACCAGTCGAATATCTTGACAATTCATAAAGATATCGGCCATATATTGAGTTGAATTTCGGTTTCCTTCGAAAAGTAGCCGGATGATAAGGAGTTTTCCACAAATTGTCATTTTTATTAACTAACTTCAAACAAAGGACTTAATACATTTAAGGAATTTCAACTAGTGGGTTAGGAACGGATGCTTCCATTCTGATAATTCGTATTTAACTGGAATAGGCTACTTCTGGCGGTTTTCCAAGAAGAACTAAAACATTTAAATTATTATTATTTTTTGTTTACAATAACAATATGTGGAAAATTCCTTATCGTCCAGCTACTTTTAGAAAACAACTGAAATTCAGCTCTCACTATCACTGATATCTTTCTGAATTTTCAGGATATTCGACTGGTCTTTTTATATGAGTTGCTCTACAGAATTGGCTACCAGATCATGAGAAAGAATCTTTGATATCGTTCGAGCATGCGCAGTTAAAAATTATTTCTTACAAATGCTCATATTTTATCCAATAATTATATTTATATTCTAATTGCTCTATGTTATTTCTACTGTACTTTGAGAAGTTTTCTGAAAGTAGCGTTAACTTTGGTTGAAAGCACTGCATGCTATAAACAAAAAACATGCGAAAATTTCTTGATTTTTTTATTAAACATTTATATCTCCATAAATATACATTCTATTCTTACACAAATGAACACAAATATTGTACAATATCCACACAATCATCTGCTGCAGCTGTAGATCATTTCGAATCTTTTATTTTACAGGGTGATTCCAAATATTATTTTTTTCTTAAATTTGTGGTTTGTCCCCTAATAGCCTTCGTGAATATGGATTTAAAACAAAAATCAAGAAACATAAACAACAAAAGAAAAATGTATAATATAATAAATAATAAAGTAATTAAAAAACACTCTTTGCGTCTGCCTATATGGCTTTTGGGAGTGGAATAATCTTCATAGCTTTTCAGAAATTGTTGGATATCTAGATCAACTAGAAAGGCTTCTGTTATCTTATAGGGGATATCTGGATAGATAATACAGAATACTATAAAGTGTTTAAACATTGAGTTATTTTTCCTAAAACCAAGCATCACATTTTGTGATAAAGACGTTTCGTATTCACATTTGGATAGACCTAAACAAAACAAAAAAAAGGTGATTATATATATATATATATATTTCTACTGAAATAAGCGGACGAGCACTTATATGTAGGAACATAAAATATTATCTCAACCAATTGCTTCAAATTTAAAAAGTTAAAAATCTTGAATAAGAAAATAATAAATACTAATTTTTTTTTTTAATTAAGGGGTTATACCTACCTGCAAACTTTCAAAAAATGCATTTTTTAATTGCATTTTCTGAAAGCACAATTAATAAAGCATATTCACTTACATTTTCTAGTCGATCTGAAAAAAATTAAGAAAGTTGCGCAGCTGTAATATACTTTGTTCTATCAGACATAAATCATAAATTGAATCTTTAAACGTGATTATCTCAGAACTATGTTTTTAAAGTCGGTGATCACGATAACTCGAACAAATCTCAAGCAATCTTCTTCAAATTCTGACCAATTTTTAACAGCAATATTATCTAGAGAGTAATCGTTCTTTTTGGGGGTCTGATGATTTTTTTCGATATTTTATAAACAATGAAAGTGAAAACTTTTTTGTGAAAATCGATACTTTAAATTTGAACGGCCACCATTTTTACGATAATCATTTTTTCCAAAAAAAATAACGAATACTATATAGTTTCACGTGTTTGGATAACATTTGGCAGAGTTACGGTGATCAACGTGGACGGCTGAAAGAACGACACCATCTCCGGATCTGCTGTGGACACCCAATTTATTTCGTCATTACAAAAATAAATTTATTTTCTTTAAAGTATAAACAAAATACTAAAAGAATTTTTCAAATATCTTGTTTCATTATCCTGAAAAAATCTCCCAAAATACACGTTTTTCCCGACTTTTAGGTAGGTTTAACCACTTAACTTAGAAATTCATTTATTCAGAAATAACCATGAAGTTAAAAGGTACCACCTTTTTATGACTTTAACATGTATGTTAAAAATGGATGCTAATATTTTATGACATGCCTGCGAATTTATATATTTTAAACATTTTGAGTAAAGATGATATAAAGAAGATTACTTGATATAACCCCTTAATTTAGAAATTCGTTTATTCAGAATTAAGTTAGGAAACTAAAAGGTAGTACATTTTTATATTACTTCAACTTGTATGTAAAAAATGGATGCTAATATTTTATGACATCCATACGAATTTATGTATTTTAACCATTTTCGGTAAAGATGACATAAAGAAGGTATAACCCTAACTTAGAAATTCATTTATTCAGAAACAACTAGGAAACTAAAAGGTAGCATATTTTTATGACTTTAACTTGTATGTAAAAAATGAGTGCTAATATTTCATGACATCCTTACGAATTTATATATTTTAAACATTTTCAGTAAAGTTGATATGAAGAAGTTTACTAGGAAAGAAAGATTAATGTCTTTAGTTTTTTTTTTTCACATTTTCCCACCCTTTTTTTTTTTTTTCATATCTGGTATTGCCCACTTTTCTTCTGCCTTTCTTTAAAGTGTGACTAAAAATGTTTTATTCCCATCACGTAAAAGTTGAAGAAAATGCATGGATCGAAAACTTATACGACTGACTTTGAAAAAGAAAAAAAAGGTTAAATGAAAACTCAAATTGTTGTATTAAAGGGTTTTTTTTCCCTCTACATTTATCGTATAAACGATTTTTTTTCTATAAAGTTTTAAAAAACTTTTAAAAAGTAAAATAAAAAAACTGTCAAATTTCCCGTTTATGAATATTCTTATGGATGTAATTATTGTTGTATGTATTACCAGTGTACCCGTGCGAGGATTTCACACTGCAGTCTATTTTTTTTTTTTTTTAGCAATATCTAATATTTTTTTGATGCAGGTTTAAATTTCTAAAGAAAAATTAAGGTTAAAAATAGATGCAAACAACATTAGTCAAACTAGAATATCATCTCATTTATTCCACCAAAGTTATTGTAAAAATTATGATCGACGATAGCATAAAACACGCGCAAAAAAAGAAAAAAAAAAAAAAAAAGTTGTATTTTAACTACACTAGAGGATGACGTCATCCTTTTCGGGAAAAACACGAGACAAAGAAAAATACACATAAAATATAATTTAATATAACAAAGCATGCCTCTTAGGGTTCACGTGAAATATTACTGCTTTGATCGGTCGATGGTGTCTTTTTCTTCTAAATATTTAATGTTAATTTTTCTTTTTATTCATAAATATAAAATTAACCCGCGCGGATACGTCCCACTTTATCTCTCTCTCTCTGTCTCTCTCTCTCTCTCTCTTTTTTTTTTTTTTTTTTTTTTTTTACTATTTATTTCTTTATAAATATCATTGAGCACGATATAACACGATATTTTATTTTTGTGGCTACACCGATTTGAGAAAAAACTTTCATTTCATTTGTGAAAACAATGCTGATTTAATTTTTAATTAACAGTAATTTTTAATCAAAATAACATGTTTTAACGAAATGTGCGTGCACTATGTCATAATCCGGTTCAAAAACCTTTCGAATGATACCTCATTCATTGTACGTTTTGTAAATGCGTTGGAAAAGGGATGTTGAAAACAGAAATAATATATTTGATTAATGTAAATTTTATAAAGCATTACAATTGTCGAAATGTGAAGTCAGTCAAATTGAAAGCCGCATTTTTAGTGCCACAAAGCACTGGAACTCCACGAAATTCAAATTATCATAACTCGATAAATTTTAGTAGTAAATTAATGGATTTTTTTAATGCACTTTGCAGACGTAGGACAATTTTTTTCAAAAATTAGGAGCATGTTTCTATCATCTGTGATTTAAATTACAATTGCAATTTAAATTTACATCAATACTCACCTTATTTCATTTTTTTAAATGAGAAAACGCTTTCAAATGCATGTTTATGTACAAAATGATAGAATAATTTCTTTATTTCTTTTTCAAAACTTCTAAATTTAATTTATAATTCCAGAATACTTACTTTTATTTCGTATAGATAAAATTTTATGAGGATAATACATTTTTATTTTTTATATCCAAAAGTTGGACCAATTTGCACTTTTTGTATAGAGGGTTTTTCCCCCTTTCGTTCATTTTTGCAAAATGTCGGAATTATTGTACCAAGCTGTTTCTTAGTTATACTTTAGAACTCATTAGATGTCATGCTCACCTGAATGGATATTCGTATTGTTATAGTTTAATCTCTCGAAAAACGCTACAAATCCATTCAAGAAAAGAGTACTAACCTTTAAAAACACTAACAGTTTGTACTAACTTGGTACTTATAGTTTAATCTCTCCAAAAACGATAGAAATCCATTCAAGAAAAGAGTACTAACCTTTAAAAACACTAACAGTTTGTACTAACTTGGTACTTATAGTTTAATCTCTCCAAAAACGATAGAAATCCATTCAAGAAAAGAGTACTAACCTTTAAAAACACTAACTGTTTTTGTACTAATTTGATACTTATAGTTTAATCTCTCCAAAAACGCTAGAAATCCATTTAAGAAAAGAGTACTAACCTTTAAAAACACTAACGGTTTGTACTTACATAAACGCACGGACAGCGCACTTTATGAGTCATCGGCTTTTAAAACCTAAGTAAAAAATTTCAATAATATCATTGTTTACTTCAATGTCGCGTAGTAATATTAAAGTAATAAACATCAAATTCTTAAAAAAAAACAAGAACAAAAAATCATGCGTGAAGCATAGATTAAGTTACACTTTCCAACGCTTCCAAAATACTTTTAAAATTTTTACTGTCTAATAAGGTCGAATGTCTGATCTCTAAGTAAACAATTTGGAAAACGCATAACATTTAAAAATCCAATTTCAGGAATTACCAACAATATTCGGAAAAATATCCGAATTATTTTCTTCAGTTCTGTGTATGATCTATAGATTTGTATATATACTACATAGAATGCTAAAATTTTGTTAAGTTAGGATACACAGTTGCAAATTCCCCTTCAGCTATTTCCTTTAATAAACGCGAATGTTTTCGAGATATTTTGTACTTCCCTGCATTTGATATATAGAATTTTTACACACCAAGTAATGGGAAAACAATGAGTTAAATTTAAAAACGCGTACCGCAACTGAAACGCACTTCGAGCAGTTATTATTGACAGACAGTACTTTAACCAAATTCTTTTGTGTGGCCTGTAAATGAATGATGAATGCTATACACACAATGTTCTATAGTAAGTTTCTTGTAATGCACCTCAGTGACACATAAAAATTTCAGTTTGAAATATTTAAACATTGTTAAATTAATCGCAAATGATTTTTCCCCCATAGACCGTAATATAACGATATTATTTTGAGGGTTCTTGTAAAAGAACCATAAGTGCAATGCACACCATGTTCTAAAGTAAGCGTCTTGTTCTGCACCTCAGTGATATATATCAATTTCAACATGTTTGAGATAGTATAACATCATTAAAATAAACCGCAAAGGATTTTTTCCTATAGACCGTAATGTAACGGAATTATTTTGAGTGTCCCTGTAAAAGAACACTAAGTGATACACACTTCATTTTCAATACCGAATATACCATAGTAAATATCAATAACACATTACAATTACATGACAATCCGAATATATTTACGCGAGTTATACAAACCAAACACATAAACATTTTTCAAATACCGGGTGGTTATAATATAAGTATCTCTATTTGGAGCTGTGTGTAGCTTGAAGGAATAATCAGAATGAAGCCAAAATCGGTACATTTACTATTCGAGAAGGGGGAAGACGAATGAAACAATAAAAAATTAATTCCAATAATCGCCGACAGATGGCGCTTTTCAGTGTGAAATGTAATATGTAATATTGTGTACCGTAGAGGTGTCACAAACCTCAACGACTTTACCGCATGTCACAACATGTGCGAAACATCACTCTTGATGTGTTACATTCCGCAGTTGAGCACGTCGTGCACGGTCTGGATTGTGTTCTCCAGCACAATGGCCACGTGGAACCTGAACATGATTGGCACCGCCATGCGAAAGCGTAATCACATTCACTATGACATTTTCCAATAAATTGAGTGTGTCATCCGGTTTGACGCCTTAATTCTTTGTTCTTGTATGCACATTACATTTCACACTCAGTAGCATTATCTGCCGGTGACTATTGCAATTATTATTTTTTAATTGTTCCCTTCTTTTTCCCCTTTCTCGAATAGTAAGTGTACCGATTTTGGTTTCATTCGGGTTATTCCTTCGCGCTACAGACAGCTCTAAATAGAGATACTTATATTATAAGCACCCTGTATGTTGAAAAGTGTTAAAAAGACAAATTTAATTAGAATTAACAGAACAGGAGCGGTCTGTAGTAACAAAAAGGCGCGGACGGGGTACCGCATGCGTCAATTACCTTTTAAAGTCTAAATATCAACTTTTGATACCAAAGAAGAGTATCGTCTAATGTCTAATAATAGTATAAAAGTAATAGACATCACATTTATAAAAAAATACGCCACTGGTGACTTACGTCACTGGTGATTAAAAATAATGAAAGAGAGCAGAAAAAATGCAAACTTCAACTTTAAACACTGGTTGAATATTAAAGGGTCTCTAGAAAAATGTTAAAAGGAAGCCTAGATGTTAATCACATAATTATTTTGGAATTCGCAACTTCATCGAGTGACGCATTTAGTACGCCGCCGTCCGTCTCCTTAAAGGTTAAGTGATTCTTCGAGAGTTTACATTGCTTGTGGTTTCTGTAAATTCTTGGTGTACAGATGCGAGTAGGACAGATTGGAGTTAAAATTATTGTTCTATAGGTTAAGTGAAACATGGAATTCAAAGAATTTTTTGAATGTCAAAAATTTTTATTCGCTTAAATAATAGCATTCATTGATACCACATGTCTTCTGTGGAACCTATACCTGTAAATGCATGCACGAAATTTGAAAAAATTATATAAAGTCAATTACAAAATTAAAAAATTAGAAAACAGTAAATAAACAAATATTTTTTTTTCAAGAGAAGAAAAAAAGGTTTTCCTTACAAAAGCATCTATTATAATAGTATTTTTTTTTTCTTTTTTTAAAGTATACATGTACATTTTATTATACTAAAATAAAAGATTAAAAGTTTTAACACTGATCAACATTGTAATGTGTTTCCTTAAATGAAAATTTTAATATTATTCAAGTTTCTATGTTATTTTACACTAATAAATGTATGATTATCTCTTATAACAATAACAGTTACAATAATAATATTAATTGGCATAATTTTCAACATTCTTTAGTAGTGATAGTTATTCAATATTATTCTAAAACCGTCCGAAAACATTTGAGAACATTTAAGTAAACTTAAGAGATTAAGTAAACCTCATTTACATTCAAAAGTTATATAAAAATTTACTTTAGCTATGCTTTTCAAAGAAGAAATGTTTTTTGAATATAAATGCTATGTTTTTTAGCGCAATTTTTTTCTTCTGACTTCTGTCTGTTTTTTAATTCTTACAAAAACGTATATCATCAGGGATTTTATAGATTTTATTCTTCAGATTATGGTAGGGTGTATTCAAATCCAAACTGCTTATTTTGAGACACATTTGTAAATTCATATTTGCTCTAAAATGCATCCAATTGGCAGGTTCTCTTATTCAGAAACTTTATAATGGCCGTATTGTCTCGATTTTTTGATAAAGGCAGAATATATTTTAAAAAAGGCTGTCAAAGTGGACATTTTGAACCGAATTTCCCGAAGTGATAGCGCTTGAAACAAAAAAAATATCGTACTGTAAAAATAATTGTTTGTAAATCAATTTCTAATTAATTGAACGAAAAATAAAAACATGGGCCCTTATAAATGTCTTCATAAATCACGCCGCCAAGTTTCATGTTTTTATTTTAAAAAATGATTCTGAGAATATGTCTCAAAATTTTGAGTTGTTGAGCGTGGAAAAAATTTATTTTGAATACCGCCTTAAACATTAACGAGAAGCCATACGGTAGTAAATTAAGAATAATGAAAGTTTAAAGTTTGGAACTCCTAATGCTAAGTTCATTAGGAATGATTGCAAAACTGATTACAATGCGGGTAATTTTTGAAGCATAACTGAAGAACTACTTGGACGAATAAGCTGTAAGTTTGTATTTGCATATTTGAAGCTTCTAGAAATAGATTTCCGTTAAAAAGTATATAGGTTACAATTCATAATTTTTTCGAAAAATATATTTTTAAAATTAATTTTCGAAAGTAATATGAATTGTAACCTATGAATTTTTTAAAAGAAATGACTTTCTAGAAGCTTCAAGTATGCGAATTTAAAATTACAGCTCTAGTAGTTTTTGAGTTATGCTTCTGAAACTACCCGCATTGCAATCTATTTTACAACCATTCCTAATGAACTTAATTAAATGGGGACACAGTTTCGTATTTAAACCTAAACTACTAAACCGAATTACTTCCTGTTTGCTTTTCTAAAGTAAATTTTACGGAAAAAACCCAAATATGTTGTCAAAATTAGGTGCTGGTATTGGAAATTTTAAAATTTGGTACAATTTCAATATGAAGAAAATCTTCCTAAACTTATTTCTTAGTATAAATAGAAGGCATAATTTCCAATCGAGTGCCTGTTTTTGTTTGTTGTTTCCTCGTACAATTTAGAGATTAAAATGTATAAGGTGTTTCTCTTTGTGTTTTGGCTGACTCTACACACTGCAATATTCCCTAACGAAATGAATACATTATCACTATGGGAAGATTGACAATAGTTTCAAGCTGACACCAAACCGAACGACGCGACATGACGGCTTATCATTTGAATATTAGACATATGCTTACTGTCCATCTCTTTTTAAATTGTTTCTTTTTCACAAGTCTGATGCTACAATTTTTATCTTTTAAATCTTTTCTTTGTTTAAAAATCTTGTTTCTCATGCATTTGGAAATTTCACGATGTTTAATAAAACTTATTTTTGGTGCTCTAGATGTGACTTTTTTAAAAAATCATTTTTCTCGAAAACTATGCGTTTTAAAAGGATGTTTTTTTTTTACATTTTTCATGCACTCTGACTGAGGATTCTCATTCTGCAAAGTTTGTGCTATGGTATCCGAACCCCTATATATTCAGTATGCCCATAAAGTCTGGTAACGGTCGAATAATTCCAGAAATGCGTGTTAAATATACAGCGTGTTTATAAAGTCCCGGACCCATTTTGATGTTTAATAACTCATAAAATAATAAAGATAGATTAAAATTAATAACATAAATGGTTAGATAGACTCAAAAAGTTTCATGACCCTTGTCAATGAACTTCCACGTGTGCCCCCTTCGTCGCACGGAGACTATAAAGTCGATAGTCAATTTCACGCCAGGTAGCGGCAAGCACGTCGGCATCCACAGAGGTTATTGCGGTTGTAATTCTGGCTTTTAAGTCATCAATGTTCGACACTCTCCTCCTGTAAACATTGTCCTTTACAAATCCCCAAAGGAAAAAGTCCAGCGGCGTTATATCAGGTGATCTGGGAGGCCAAGGAATTGGACCTCCTCGCCCAATCCATTCTCTTGTGGTGTATGCATTCTCCTTAATCCGCTCGAATAAAAAGCTCGAATATCCGCTCGAATAAAGCATCACATACAAAAGTAACATAGAACAAACACATCAAAAGTAAACATAACATTGCAATAGTTGCCAAAAACAAAAGAGAGAAAAATGTAATTAGTAAGCAGACGATATTTAGAAAAGTACAGATATTTAAACTGGAAAATGAAATTATCGGAAATTAACCACACGCGCAGACGATATTTACAAAAGTAAAGATATTCAAACCTGAAAAGGAAAATATTTGAGTTATTCCATCAATAAATGCCATAAGTTTGTTTATATCTCCATTTTTTTATGAGTTATTAAACATCAAAATGGGTCCGGGACTTTATAAACACACTGTATTTAAAAAGGTCTTCACTGATACCAAAGTTGTCCCCTGGCGATCAGAGGGAATCCAACTTTGAAATCTTGAATGAGAACTCCCATTTTTTTTATTATTGTAGATTCGGATTCTACGGGAAAAAATACGCAATTTTTGTATTTAAAAATGTTTGTCGGATCATCGTAGATCACGATGTAATCAAGCAAAACGCGGCTTTAAACAGCACCCCGAATCGTGAGAGGGAAGGTGACTCACGCATCCCAAAGGGAAAACATGAAGCTACTCTGACCAAGTCGTTGTCCTTGAGTAATGCTTAAGGCTGTTCGTCAGTGAACTTCCCGACTCTCCTCGCTAATGTTTAACATATGGGCGTGTGATGCATTCGTATATTTAAAATATCTCATCAGGAAATTAATATTTTTAACTTATGTTTTCTTTGTACTGTTCTTAAAGGATGACTCTTTTTTCTTAGTTGTCACAATATTTCTAAAAATATACATCATTTATAATTTTATGTGTTAAAATCTTAGCGAAACTGAATAAGATTTTAACACTTCACAGTAAATTAAGTATATATTTTAGAAAAAAATTAACAACAAAGTAAAAAAAAAAGACATCCTTTAAGAAGTGTACACATTAAACAGAAGTTAAAAATATTAATTTCCTGAGGAGATATTTTAAATATACTAATGTATCCTACATCCATAGGTTTAACATTAGCGAGGGGAATAGGGATGTTCGCTGACGAGCAGCCTTAAAGTAGGGAATTCGTTTAGAATTTAAGCAGTAGCCTCCTTCCTACCAACTATAAAGGAAGGGAAGGGGCATTTTCTGTTTCGTTTTCATTTTTTTTTTTTTTTTAAAATAAGAATTTCAATGAAAAATAGCATTTCCTGCTCACAAAACGAATCTGGCAGCACTGTGCGCGACTACAATGCCATCTATGATGATCCGAAAAAAAAATGTTAAATACAAAATTTACATATTTTTTCCCGTAGAATCCGAATCCTCAATAAAAAGAAGGAGTTCTCATTCCAGATTTCAAAGGTGAACCCCTCTAACCTCCAGAGGGTCAGAGTGGTGGGTCAACTTTGGTATCACTGAACAGTTTTATTTTTATTTTTATTTATTTATTTAATTTTGTTAAATATATTTAACACATATTTTTTCGTTTTTCAAACCGATGTATATTTCTCGAGTTATTCGATCCTTTCCAGAATTTTCGGGCTTACTCTATATATTCTAAACAGACATCACAAGCGATTCAATAATTTATATTTTCTATTTATTTATGTAATAATAAGTATTATTCGTCTTTCAACATTCACTATATTAATGAAATAAACGAATCAAAGCCATTTTGGTTTTTCATCTTCATTTTTTTTTTCTTTTAAAATCTACGTGTTCGATGAATTATTTAAATTTATTACATCCAGCCTTCAAAATTTCACATACTTGAACATGAAAATATGATAATAATTTATTCATAATATCCAGTCTTTAACATTACTTTATACAAAGAGAGGTTTCTAAAAATAAAACAAAATGGTATTTGCGAGAATGTAATTTGATGACGCACAGGTGAAATTTTCACCATTTATATTTTAAATTCTAATATTGAATAGAACTCTTTCATTAGTATAAATTATTTCTAGCATACATAATTGTTAGTAAAATTAAATTAAAATTAAATTTAATAATTTAGAAGTAATTAAATTAAAACATGGCTTGCTTTTTCTGCTTTTGTTAATTATGCGTTTTAGGTAGAATAGTGGAAATTTTTCGTAACGTAGCGTAATATTACGTAATTTAGTACGTATGAACGTAACGTACTCGTAACGTTCGTAATGGAACGTATTTCCCCAAAACTCATTTGAGAAATACGTCAGTTAATTTGTGACTTGCGTGTTCATGGCAGCACCGAACTAGCTCAGTAACTACTCAAATAAGAGATTGAAAAAACTGTTTATTAAAAATAAACTGACAGGGTTGGCTGAGTCTCAATCACAAAATTTAGCCAGGACTAACAAATACTTTCAAAATAAGCACACTAAGAAAATGTGCTCTTCACTAGCACTCACAAAAGCACTTGAACAGAATGAATAAGTTTCCATTTACGCACAGACGATCACTGAAACACTTCGGGCTTAACTCCACTACTCGTTGAATTACCTTCATTGAAACGCACAACCTCCAGCATCTTTCTAAAGCTCAGCTAGCTAAGTTCCTAAAATGGTAGCAACCCGTGGCCGCTGAAACAATCTTTATTGAAACTAATAAATTCAAACTCTCCTATCTACCGCTTTCTTTACTCTATATCGGCCCCACTTCAGAATACTAGCATCGGTTTGCTGGCGAAAGCAGGTCTCAATGCCCACGAAGGCGAGATACCACCAAATCCAACGCTACACACACTTGCACCTGCTTGAATACATTGCTGATCTACCAGGAAAGCCAAAATTTGCATAAAACCGCTGCGAAACGTAGAAAACCCACAGAATCAGAAGGCCACATGCATATAGATGTCTCTGCACAATAGCATATAGATGTTTCTGTCTCTGCACGCACAGAAATGTCAGCTGGACGATACTTTCAGAATCAAAACACACGAGGGCCTTTATGAGACAGTCGCTATAGTCCAGTCAAATAGTCAGAAAAAAGAGCCGATAGATGCAAAAATTCAGGTAGAAGATTTTATGTTTTTAAACTGTTTATGGGGATGCTAATAACAGAAATTAATGGTTTCCCAACAAAATATCTCGAGGCTAAACTTTTTATAGCCAAAAAACTACGAAATTTTTTAACTTATTTCAGTTTTTTGCTTATAGCTTAAAAACTATAAACTTTTTGTGTACAATACTTAGTTACAAAAAGAAAGAGCATTAAATTCTCTACAAAATTTGTTATAAAAACCTTTTTCTAAAACCATTACTAAGCGCACTACGGCGCTTTGAAAATGACTTTTTTTTCAACTTCACAGAAATTGGGCTAATTTTTCGCCATGAATAAGAAAGGGGGCGGTCAGATAAGAATTGGTCTGGGATTTGGACTGATATGGTGATTGAACAGACGTTAATGAAAACTATGAAGAGCATTAGAGGACTAACACATGGACTTGGAATGACAGACAGCGTTTTAGCGAGATGCACTCTAGGAATGATTCATATGCAAAACATATGCGATAAAATAGAGACATGCTGTGAAGTAGGTTTTGAAGTTTCTGAACAGCACGTGGATGCCAGAAGTTCCCGCATTGATAGACAGTAATGACTCAAACAAACTGTGAGATTGTATGTTAGTGCATCCTCCTTACCCCGAAAATGATAACGTAATGTTCATCAGTAGTGGGATTGTTGGAGTGGCTGACGTTAACTGCTATTTGGCTAAAGAAATAGGAGAGTCGGGAGTCAAAAGGATTGTTGGAGATAATTTCAAGAGTGTGAAATTCAAGAAAAAGGATAAGGTAGTAACTTTGGCTTCTGTTGTCAGCAGTTTAAAATTCGGAAACATTACAGTTACTTCTGTTCATCCATTGACTCTCTTCTAAAGGCTTTGTTTAATGAAACAGAGTGATGAAGACGTGCAGAGTCTACTAACATATGAACTTTCTCCATATCCGATGTCTCTGTTCTCTGACGAAGGGATGAGAAAAGGCACAAAATCGTCATTCTACAGTGCATTCATCCCATTAAACAATCTGGATATCATCGGAAAAGATAAGTTTTTTGTTGTTGATGAGGGGTAACTTCTTCACAAAGTAACTTGGCCTCGAAATGTTTCCTTCAAATCTATTGTTAAAAGTTATGTTTCTTACATTCAAAAAAATTTTGGATCACAGGTCGCCGTTGTATTCGATGGGTATCCATCTGAGGGAGAACAAAATGGAACGAAAAGTTCAGAAAGAGTTCGTCGATCTAGAATACACACTTCTACTGAAGTCATAGTTTCAGCAGAAATGTTAAACAGAGTCCCTCAGGACAAATTTCTGGCCAATGACAGCAACAAAAACCGCTTCATTTCACTACTGAAAACAGTTTCAAAATTACAAAATTCAAGCTGACCAGGCAGAAGAAGACGCTGAAGTCATGATTGTTACCTCAGCCATTTCCAGAACTCAAACGTCTGAAAGTGTCGTAATTGTTGAAGATATTGACCTTCTTGTGATCATGACGGGCTTGGGACACAAACACAAAAATCTGTTTTTCCAAAAACCCCGAAAGAGGTAACATCGAAACCAAGGGGTTTTCCACAATGTCGTACAAATACAATTACAAAAATGTTCTTTTTACTCATGCAACCAGCGGATGCGATACAACACCCGCTCTTTTCGGACAAGGAAAATCAAAGTTTTGTAATACTTTGAAAAAACATGAGCAGCTTGAGTAAATAGCCTGTGTGTTTAATACACCAGAGACTACTCGTCAAGAAATCATCAAGGTTGGGGAAGAATTCATTATCGCACTGTACAGTGGATGCATAGGCACCGCACAGACATTGAATACCTTGAGGTTTCATTTATTTACGAAATCTGCCACAAAAAGCAAAGTCCATCTTGCAAGGCTACCACCAACGCAAGAGGCTGCACAACATCATTTCCTCCGATGTTACCATCAGGTGCAAGCTTGGCTGGGAAACAACATCCCTCCTGAAGAATTGGGGTTGGTTCGGAGGTCTGACGGTCTCTTACAGCCAGTTCAAATGTGCCAAAACTCAGCACCTGAATCCTTGCTGCATGTTATTTCATGTAGCTGTAAAAAGGGGTGCAGTAAGGCATGCTCTTGTCGAAAATCAGGACTGAAGTGCTCGGCAATTTGCAAAAATTGTAACGGGGTGTAACTGCGAAAATGTGGATGACATTATTTACCCAGAAGAAGAGGATGATGAAGCTGATGTCTGGGAAACTGTCGACCAAACTAACAACGACGATGACTTCTACGACTATGTTGATGATGTCGCAAGAAGCTCGAAGGAGATCAAAGCTGCTGAAGAACAAGCAACCTGCTCGTCTGCTCCACCAGCTGAGGTTGACGAACCAGACCCATCAAACCAGCAAGCGCTCCTGACGTTACTAAGTATAATAAAAATGTTACTGTACGTATTTTTTACTTAGATTCATGTAAATACCTACTACTAATGTTCTCCACTTAAGTTCTAAATAGAAAATATTTTACAATCTTGTCAATTTTTTTTACAATGTTACATTTGCAATTAATCATTATAGATATCATGGAAACACCTGCAATATAAACAAGTGTCGTTAAAGAGGATAAAATGAATGAAACATTGTGTCAAAAGTTAGTTTTTACGTTTTTCCAAAAAGTTAAAAAAAAAGTGTCATTTTCAAAAAGCCGTAGTGCGCTTAATAATGGGTTTAGAAAAAAGTTTTTATGACAAAATTTGTAGAGAATTTAATGCTCTTTCTTTTTATAACTAAGTATGGTACACAAAAAGTTTATAGTTTTTGAGTTATAAGCAAATAACTGAAAAAAGTCCAAAAATTTCGTGGTTTTTTGGCTCCAAAAAGTTTAGCCTCGAGATATTTTGTTGGGAAACCATTAATTCCTGTTATTAGCATCCCCATAAACAGTTTAAAAACATAAAATGTTCTACCTGAATTTTTGCATCTATTTATGACTATTTGACTGGACTACTAGTCCACTGCAAACTTCTTCAAGTAATAAATTAAAGAAACAAAAAAAATCTCTCCGCAAATAGTCAGGTATATTATTTGTTTTTAAATATTGCCGCATGGCTACGCGGATATATTTTTTAAAAATGACAACAAAGCTTCTGATTTAATTGCATAAATTTTGGAAAGAATATGTTTAACTTTACTGATATTTTAAAAATAAAAAAATAAAAATCACGACTTTAACTTTTCTGATTGAGATTTTGAATTTTGGCCTTTTATTATCTCTCTCTCTCTCTCTCTCTCGTCTGTAATGCTCGTAACAATAGTTTATTAATACTTAATTCTTATTGAAGTTAATTATTTTTTTAACGTAAATAATGAAGAATTTCAATACGAAATAAAAGAGATGTAGTGGATAAAAGGTTTTCAGATAATCGATCATCTGTATAACTGTCTGAAATCATTAACCAAAGAAGCCAAGCTCTCTGAGTTTGTTAACAAAATTATTTGACGAAAAAAAATATTTCACGCATGTTAGAAATTAAAGAAAATAATTGAACAAATATATAAATTAACGAATATTATGTTATCTTCAACAGATTACGCAGGTTCTGTGATTGAAATAAAATCTACTTATTATTTCCATGACTTCAATAAACGATATTCAGAAGTAGTTGGACTGGTTGAATAAGATTGTTTAACATCTGGTATATACAATATGTGTGGCTGCACAGGGCGGACTGTTGACCAGTGCGCCAACTAACGCCACACACAGTGGCGATTGTTTTTGCAGAGTAAAACGAGAAAGGGAAAGGTTACAATACATTCAACAACAACGTTAGTTACTTTTTTTTTTTTTAAAGAATAGAGAGATTCTTAAATAACCAATGTTAGGAATAAATATAAAAGTTCGGCTTGGAGGGAAACCCTCAAGCTTTTTGTTACCAGTTTTGTTAATTACTACCCTGTGTTCCTATAGCAAAGATGACGCTGGCGATAAATTTAGTTTAGTATTTTGTCTACCATTATCTCCAAACAAAATTATGGTAGAATTCTGATAATCTAAGTGGTGGATTAATGTTTGTTTGGAAATAATGGTAAGAAAAAATACTAAATAAAATAGTCGCCAGTGACAGATCAGTATGAATTTTTCTTCTTGTTGTTGCATTACGCCCTTTCATTAAGTTTTGAAAGATATTTTCGAAACAATTTGTTATACAAGATGTTTCTAATATTCTTAAATCGAATTTCCAGTCTTTCTTCTTTGTATAACAAAGATATATCGGAATTCTCCATACATCAATATACATCAATATATAAACTTTTATTTTGATAAGTATTCACCAAGAATTCATTTATTTATTTATTTATTTATATTTTTAGTAAAACTGTTTAGTGACATGTTTTATATTTTATGAATTTATTACATTTGTTATTTCCAAACTTCAATATATATAGCACATTTCAAATTCTAGTAACGTAACAGATTTTACTTAAGAAAGAAATATCGCTTTTATACGTGACTGAACAAACAAAAGTTCCAGTCTTAGAGAACAAATTCACTTTAGACAATGCATAAAATTTGGAATATCGTCAAATACAGTATTATTTTTACATGCTTTTATTTAATTTGGTTCATGTATGTAAAGATGAAATTTTGTAATCGATTTTTCACTCTCTTCCTAATGTACTGGAGTTCTGTAATTGTGTGTTCCCGATGACAATACAATATTTTCATATTTTCAGAACTTAATTAACAATTTATAGAACAATCATCATATACATTATTTCTGCTGACAACATCCCCTTTTCTGTGCATTTACAAACCGTACAACAATGAATGAGGTATCATTCGTAAGGTCTTTGAAACCGCTTCTGACATAGTACACTTACATTTCGTTAAAACATGTTTTTTTAATTAAAAATATCAGTTAAAAAAATATGTTAGCATTGTTTTCATAAATGAAATGAATTTCGAATCAATGTTGCCATAAAAATAAAATACCGCATTATACCGTGCTTAACAATGATTATATATATATATATATATATATATATATATATATATTATATATATATATAGTATAAAATGATATCGTGGGACTCCTTCGTGCGGATTTACTTTACATTTATGATTAAAAAGCAAATCTGTAAGTCAAATGCTCAGAAGAAAAAGATACTATCGCCAATCAAAGCAGTGGTATTTCACGTGTAGTCTAAAATGAATGCTTTGTTACATTAAATTAAATTGCATTTTATATGTGTTCAACATATTTTTTTGTCACGTGTTTTTCCCGAAGCGGATGCGCCCCCCTCTAATGCAGTTTAAATATGATTGTTATTATTATTTTTCTCTCTCGCGTGCCTTTTGCTATCTTCGATCAGTTTTTACTGTAACTTGGATGGAATAGATGAGATGATATGATATTCTGGCTTGACTAATGTTGTTGTCCGATAGTTTTATCCTGAATTTTTCTTTAGAAGTTTAAACCTGCATCTAAAAAATGTTAGATATTGCAAAAAAAAAAAATATTACGCTGCACGCGTCCGCTGGTTTTAATGAAATTTTGATTGTGCGTTGAGAAAACAATTTAGAAATCCTATATAGTTTAAATAATTTTCAAACATGATAAAACAAAAATCTGTGATCACTTGACTCAACAATGCGTATTGATTTATTACAATGATGTAAAACAATTTTTGTAGTAAAATAAAAATATGCTTTTGTGTTCTTTCCTTTTGCCATATCTGAAAAAGACACTGAGCAATAATTTTCTTTTTTGATAACTTTCAATTGATTTTTACATTTTAATTAATGGAATTTACATGGGAATGCGACGTCATATAAAGGATGTGAATTGTCATTTATAAAACACGAATTTTAAATTTGGCACAGGGTTATCTTCGACTTATCAATAAACTAATAAACGCATGTTTTTAAAAATATATATATTTTATCCTTTAAAGTTTATTCATAATATTTTTGCATGTATTTTGACGCATAAGCAATTTAATTCAATGGTGAAAATACAATAAATCTAGTTATATTTATGCATGTAGCACAGTTTTTAAAGTTACAGAATGGAAAGCAATTGAGGGGTAATTGGGAGAGTTTTTTTTCTTTTTACGTACAGGGTATTTTAAAATGGATTAACGATTTTCAATATGGAGTAAAAAAATGATGACAGCTATTATTCTTGCAAGAAATTAAGGTGTGAATTCGGGAGATTTTTAGGCTGCTTCTTTGTTTTAGTATCAATATCACCTGAAATAAAAATATAATATAATAATTCTCTTTATCTTACGTAACGAGAGGGAACCATGACTACCTCTGTAGGTTTTCACACACCTCGAGTTGTGGTAGAGCAAGTACGGGTTGGAACATCCCGACTTATGGTCTAGCCCCTGGTTCCCTTTTGGGTTTCCAGCTCCGAAGCTGTTGGGGGACGCCGGCCCGTCTCCAAGTGTCTCGTGGTGACTCCTCGTGGTTTCACCACGTATCGCAACGGCCTACGTCGTCGACACGTGGGTTCAAGGTTAGAGGGTCCGTAGGTGACGGTCCTCTGACCGGCCGAAGCGCCGCAGGGAGAAAAACCTGCTGGCGCGATATAAGTCCCTTAGGACTTGGGTTCGGTGGTCGTCTGACGCGCAGGGCGCTGCCTCGGGGCGCCTGCGGCGCAGCTTACTTTTTTTTGCGTAACTCGTTAAATCTCATAAAATTTTCTAACCTCAGAATGGATTCGAGGGAACGCCTTTTAAATGGAGATAAGTGTTTATTCAAATGGAAAATGCAATATTAGAAACAACGAAACATTAAATTCACGAAAGGCGTACACTAGCACAATACATAAACAGAATATATACATAAAAAATGGTATATTCATTTTTAATCTACGTCGTCTTTTTGCTCACAAAACCATCGAACAAAATTCTTTCATAGAAAAGTCAATTCAGTTCAATTCGTAGCTATATCAAAGAGTCTCGAAATAAAGTCAGAAAACGGCAACAGATGGCGTTTCGCTGTCTCAAACTCTGATAAAGCTCAAACTAAAGTATAGAGATGGATCAAAGTTTACATAGTTCTTATCCCCCATTCTATTAAGCTATTTAAACGCGAAACAGTTTTGTGTTTTGGAATTGTAAAATTAGATTGAGCAAGAATTCTAAGAATTTAAGAGAGCGCAGCTCCATTTGTCAGTCGGGGACATTTACTATTGCGGCAAAGGATAATTCTGAAGAAATTCCTGATATTATGTATTCATATCCTGAAAGAATAACGTTATTAGCTGCCACCGTTCGCTTGCTATGCCATTTTAAAAAAAACGCAGTTTCATTATAGAAAACCATGTACACAAAATACATAAAGATCAATTATATCGCCTATTATGAGCAAAATGAGCATGCATTTCTTTTCTCTTATAACGTAATGCCACGTTTACAGATGCGAACTTTTTTTTTCGACATCAGAAAGCGTAACAAAATTTACCCTGGAGATTTTGCTTTGCGAATGATTACCTCGATTGTTTAATTGTAAGAACTTTACAAGGACTTTCGAATTCGAATATAACATATTTAAATGACTACAATTTCTTAAAGTAGCCAATGAGATAACAATTCTTTATTTAGACGCCGCGTTACTTAAAAAATGAGAGTAATATCATAAAAATTATAAATACAATAAGTCTGTATTATATAACGTTTCCTTATATTACTCATTCGAAAATGGCTCACTTTTAACATTTCTCTTGGGAGAAAAGTTTTGCTTTAATGTCACTTTAAATTAATTAAATCAATTTGTCAATTACAATAAGTATAATTATATATCGTTAATTTATTTAAGAAAATTGTAACTGTATAGTTGCTACAGGTTTGTATAAAAATTTTAAATATTTACCAGTATTTTCTAAAATTTTTAATACTACCCTTTATTATGTCGCGCCTTTGCGCGTTATAACAAGGGGGGGGAAATTGTATATGCTTTTTCAAAATATCATTTCTCAGATCTCATGTGCAGTGTTGCTCCATCGTTCAGACTACATTTCAAAGCTAATGGCGATGTATTTTTTGGAAACTATTTTTTGAATCCAGCGCGCATTTGAAATAATGTGATCGTCTGTATTGCATTTTATTCCACAGAGCTACTTTAGTGTGTCATCTGTTAAAAGCGTCGATTTATAAGACTTTTGTATTTGGAAGCATGCTTCATTAAACTGAGCGTTTTTGGAGATGCTTTACTCTAATGTTACATCCCTGGTCAAAACAACACATGATCTTTGAAAAGTATAGATTTCAGAGAAGTATCTTCCTCAAAATGCTTTGATAATAACTTTGTAATGTAGCCTAATAAGATATTTTTTTCGGTAGCTGTATTTTTTTTTATATTTTAAGAAATTACTGTTCGTTTTTATTGAACTCATCTAGTCTATTTTATACTTAACATAATTTGTTCTTAGCAGCATGCTTCATTAAGTTGATCGTTTTGGGAGATGTTTTACTCAAATGTGACATCCCTGGAGAAAACACGTTCTTTGAAAAGTATAGATTTCAGAGACTTATCTTTCATAAAATGCTTTGATAATTACTTTGGGATGTAGCCTAAAGCAATGGACAATGCATACACTTTAAAGATCATATTTATTGTAATAAGATATTTTTTGAGGAATCTGTAATTTTTTATATTTTCAAAATTTACTGTTAGTTTTTATTTAACTCATATAGTCTATTTTATACTTAACATAATTTGTTCTTAGAAGCATACTTCATTAAATTGATCGGTTTGGCAGATGTTTTACTCAAATGTTACATCCCTGGAGAAAAAAAATACATGATGTTTGAAAAGTATAGATTTCAGGGAAGCATATTCCACAAAATGCTTTGATAATAACTTTGGAATGTAGCCTAAACGAAGGGACAATGCACATACTATTTTAGAGATCATATTTATTGTAATAAGATTTTTTTCGGTACCTGTAATTTTTTTATATTTTAAGAATTTACTGTTCGTTTTTATTCAACTTATCTTGTCTATTTCATATTTAACATAATCTGTTCTTAGCAAAATTTTAATAATGATTGCCATTACCTTTTTTTAATCAACAAGTACAGGATTCGAGAATATTTTGTATTTCCGACGGATTTACACGTTTTTAGGTGTGCTGAATATGATGCCTGAATATGATTTCGGGTCTCCTGAATATAGCCCATTGCCTGCTCGAATTGCAGCATGTAGTAAATTTGAAGAAGAAGCATATCTGAATGAGTTAGAGTTCTGCATAAAAACTAGGACATATACATAAAATGCATAATTTGCAGCTGCATTTATATATGAAGCAGTTAGAATGACAGTGGATTAAGTCAATATGTAGTAATTTGAGAAATGAAGAGTTTTGTGAAACTTATTGCGTTGCATTAAGTGGTCCAAATTGTTTTGCTCTCTAGGGACTCCCTAAGTGAACTACGACTTATTTGAATGTCACACTGATCAGAAATTAATATACGTTCAGAGAAAATATGGTTATCTAGATTTTTAAAATTTTTGATTTACTCCACTATCATTCTAACCCCCTAATATGATAATCTTGAAGTAGAAATACATATGTATCAATCGAAAGGTTGTTTTAAAAATATCATTGGTTTTTATTTATACATTACTGTTATCAAATCAAACATTTTATTTCATTCGTTAAATAATGAAAGAGTTAAATTTAGTTTTAAACCTATAATTTCTTTGTATGGTAGAACATACTATCAACATGCATTCAAATACTTTCTTGGTCGAAGCAAACGTATAAACCATTTTTTAAAAATATAATTGTTTCACTTATTTAAAAGTATAAGTTCAAAAGTATACATAAAGTAAATTAAATCATTATAACTTAACGTCGAAATTAATTTAACGTCGAAACACATTAATGGACGCTTTTTTTCATTGTAAGTGATCACTTTTATTGCATTTTACAGTAAAGTACATAAATTTTGATTAAATATATAAATAACAAGCACCAACTAAAATTCCCAGATTCAATCAAACTAAAATCATAGTTCAATCTATATTCAGAAACGTTTATCTACAGTTTAATATATTTGAAAAAAGCATGAATAAAAAAGGAGCCCTTATTCATAGTTCAAAGTAGAGCATAAGCATGCAGTTTACATGTTGCAGTTATTTTAAAGTTACAGTAGATCTCGCTTATTGTGATCGTGCTTATTGTTATCAATCGCTTGATGTTAGAGAAATCAGCCGCGACCGACCGGCTGTATTCAATTATACACTAAAAAAAATCATTTTGTGCGATAAGTTTTTCATGTAATCTTATTATTTTTCAGAAGACAAAATTCTGAAACAGTGTGCAATTGAAAAAAAAATCGGTTATAAAGTTCATCAAAAGCAAGACTTTTGGTTCTGAATGATGTCTGGAGGGCGATTAACAATTTTATTTCTATACGTGCGGCGTTTACAGAATTGAACATTGCCAAAACGTTTGGAGTAAAACACAAATTAATGACGATCATAAGGAAAATGGCGAAAGCAAATTTATAGAAAAACAACTTACAAATGCGAAATGAGGAACAGGCTGAAAATTAAACGAGATATACAACATCTCTCGTGCAATTAAACAAGCAGAGATTGCAAAATTACTCCAATAATACTGTATTTTACCTTATTTTAAAGATCATTATTTCATCAAGGATATGTTATCATTTTCTTAGTAATACCAAACTTTATTTTTAAGTATTTTTCTAAATCAGATATTGTTATCAAAATCTCGTAGTTCCCGGTGATCATATTAATCTACTGTAATTTATAATCCTCTACTGCACTTTGTCTATCTAGTCCATAAAGATCATCTAGTGACTAGATGATACTAATCCATACCAATAAATTCTATCCATTTCATCACGTTCCGTTCATTTTCGGAATATGTGCCCTATTCCACATCTTTGAGTAATAAACATGCCAAATTAGGCTTTGCCTACTCGATTGCATTAGAATGCTATATGTTGCAATTCGTTTTGTTGCACTTTTGCAGCCCCGTGATCTACATCTAGTTTATATAAAAGGATTCTGTGCATTTCTCTATGTGTGTCATGCATTTTCAGTATGCGTGTTTCACAATTTGGAGCAATCAGATATATCAAATGGTTTTAAATATGTCTATTTCATGGTGTTAAAGTACTATTTGTTACATGTAATTAAGACAATTAGAAAATTCAACTATCAACTATTAAACATAAGATTTTTCTTTATATTTTTATAGATAAATACTCAAAATGAAAACTTTTTTCAAGTCACAAAGGTATTTTCATTAATGCGTGTGGACACAATCTACGCTTTATCTTTCAAACAGCTTTAAATGCAACTTACCATATAATGCTTATTATATAATACTTATTATATACTAGCTGTTACCCGTGACTTCGTTCACGTATCATTAAAAGAAGAATAATTACATTAATTAAGCAAAATGTCTCATTCCCGATAGTTAGAAACGTAAATAATTAACTAACTCTTTATCACATTCCATAGGAGACAATACAGTAAGTTTTAAAAAAGTGAAATTTTGTGACAAATAATCACGAAAAGGAAACTGCAACCAATGAAGAAAGGCGGGCCAAATAAAATCGTGGAGATCGGGGAATTGTGTAAAAACATATGTCAAGTTTACCTGGTAAACCATTTTACTTTTAACGCCTTTGTGAAACGTTTTAATAGCCATACTTCAAAGATAATAGAAATAGTATATTCTTTTTCATTAAATTCAATTCTTGTGAATAGGAAGTAATAATTGTAGACCTAAATGCAAGGAGCTTAAATTTGCCTCCTTGATTCAATCAATAACTGAAAAAAAATCTTTATTTCTAAATGGAAATATATTGACAGACGATTTTTGTTCTCCAGAATAAATTGATTCATGAAGTTTGAATGTGTGAAAATACGTTTTTACTTTTCAAAAATTTTACTGTAATCAAGATTTTTTTTCTTTCACCATCTATTCAGATTGAAAATAAATTCTTTTTTTCAGTTTTCATGAGAAAAAATATATTAATCCGTTTTATTTCTTCTTTTTTATCCACAAAATTAAAATAATTTAGTTGCCATTTTTAGAGAAACTTCGTTAAAATTTACAATAATAATAATAATAATAATAATAATAATAATAATATCTCGGAATTTAAATCATTTTTTTAAATTCTGAGAGTTTATGACATCCTCGGATCAATGATAACCGGTGTTGAGAAAATCGTGTTGCATTCGACAATCTGAAAGAAGTAGTTGCGAAATACAAACAGGCGGTCAGATTTTAATATAATAGATTCGTATTTATTTTTCTTTTCCTAATAATAATGGTGTGGGTTTTTGGCAAAAAATTCTCATCTGTATGTAACTCATATTCATGCTTAATAATCGGTATAGATAAAAAAATATTAAAATTTTTCTTTTTAAATATGGCGTGAAACTCATCTACTTTCTAGGCTTTGATACTTACTGATCCTTGTATTATTAATGTAAGGAATTGATTCACGTTCCTTGTAAAACACATTTGAAAATTCCCGTTTTATTTGAAATATGACGTCACTTTTTCCTCAGAGAAATCTCTTTTTAATTGCATAATTCTTGTTAATTTTCCTTTTCTGGCAATCAGGACGTAAATTTTAGCAGAAAACTCACATTTGTATGTAACTGGTATTCAAGCTAATTATTAATCAGTATCGATAAAAAATATTTCAGCTTTTCATCTTAAATATTACGTTCATTATCTATCTACTTTCATTATACATTGATAGTCATGCTCCTTGTATTATTACGAATATTTGAAAATACATGTTTTATTTATGACGTCCAAGCCATACTTGTCCAAGCCAAGGAGGATCCTTTTCATAGTTCCATGGTCCAAGCGAAATCTATTTTTAATAATATAATTATTGTACATTTTCCCTTCTAATTATAACGCAGTTTTTGACAGAAAAAGATCTTTTTAATGTAACCGATATTCATACTTCATGTATAATAACAAATACTCCATATTTTTGTTTCAAATATCACGGAAATTCATCTTCTTTTGAATTCTTTTTAATTTTCAGCTTTCACGTGAAAATCGTTCAATTGAAAATTAATTGTTGAGGAAACATTATTTTTCCGTGTTTTTATTTATTGGCAACAATCAAAGCCCTAGCAACGATAAAGTAAAATGGTTAAATTTTATGGAAAAATGTCCATTTATTCTCTATGAAAATAACGAAATTTGGAAAAAATGGAAAAATATTCGCACAGTGAAGTTTTAAAACTGTTGAAGCTATGATTTTAAAATATATATATATTATCATAATATCATAAAAATAAAAAATAAATTTGTGCAATTTATAATAAGCAAATGTTTAATTACATTCGTGAAAATAGTTAATAATTTACTGAATAAATGTATTGGAAAAAACCAAAGTTTCGAAGCAGAACCGTATGAAAACCAGATAATTCCTGATGGAATGAAAACTAAAACTGTAATATTTGCAGTAATATAAATAAGTAGTCAAAACTAAGAAGACACTAGTTGCGTTATCTTAATTGGCAATGGATTTCCAACGCTTGGAGTAAGCTAGCTACTTCTTCAGCCTTCCTTGTATAACTAAAAAAAAGTATATACAATGGTTGGAGTCTCATATTTGAAGTTTATTTAAACAGAGCGAAAACTGTTCGGGTCAAGACTCGAACCTAGGTACCTGGGCTTGCCGTGCCAATGTTCTTTTGGAATTTCCCGATCTGTTGGAATAAACCACGATACTCCCAATACGAAAACCATGATACTCCAACCATTGGATATGATTTACCTAATTCTAAAAACATTCATCTCTTCATTATTAAAACAAATGGGTAAGTGTGATCGAAGATCGCACAAAGGGTTTCATTTGATATTCCTTTCAAAACACTTTATCCTTTTTTTAGTAAATAAAAAAAAAGGTCATGTTTTTTATAAAGTAAAAATTTACCGGTCTATTTTACTAGTTTTTTCGAATATCTGAACCAGCCCGATAACGGGCGAAGACTCTGTCGTAATAATATCTGTCATGTGGACTAAATACGATATTTTAAAAAAAAAATCAATTTCTAAATTAAACATGTTGTATGCACACCTTCAAAATGTTAAAATATGCCAATATTTCTACAATCGGGTTTTTATCATGATTCAATACGTTCCTCAAACTCATATGACGTTATAATCACTTGCTGACGTCATATCTGTTGCGTTCTCTATTACTCATATTGATACTCTTTTTGTATTATTCTAAAACATTTGAAAAGTCCGTTAAACTTCCAATATGGCGACAGATTAATTTTCTTTTTTATTTACTAATGACGTCATATTAACACGCTTTCTGTACTTACACATACTCATACTCCTTGTATTATTGAGAAATGTTTGAAAATTTCCGTTTTACTACCAATATGACGTCATATCAATATTTTTTCTATTGGTGAAACTTTTTGTTTCATTTTCATTTTACACGTGGAAATCTTTCAAAAGAAAATTAATTATTGTAGAAATAATTTTATTATGGATTTTTAATTGTTGACAACTACTATAACGAAAAATGTTTAAATTTAATAAGAAAAGGCTATAAGATTTTTGGTTTTTTATCTCGCTATATTAAAATAATTCGATTTTTTCAAAATTTTATGATTTTCAGCGTGACAGTAGATATTCAGCTGTCGGTACACAACATTTCAAGTCTGTAAGTTGTACAGTTTCTCAGAACCTGTTCTGTGACGGACATACAGAGAAGCGGGACGAATAGGGTTTCGTAAGATGAACGAAATCCTAAAAAAGTATTTCCTTTCGCAAAATGGGAAAATGGCTAAAGTAATACCTTTGAAACTTTATAAATAGACAGATTATAAATAATATAACAACACATTTTGCTCTTTAAATCTGTAGCTCTTAATAAATTTCAAAACTTTATTATTTGAATTCATAATTGATATTTTTTCTATCATAATGCTTTTGAGAATAAGAGTTTGTGAGCAATAAAACAATATATATACGAGGGTCAGTCAGAAAATAAGTTTTCCCTGGCGACTGTGGACAGAGGTGTGTATGAAAGACAAAAAATGTAATCAGAAATTAACGATAAAACATAACTTTATTTTTCCACATAAGTACCAAGTACATTGAGGCATTTGTCATACCGCTTTATAAGCTTCAAAAAGCCCTCCAGGAAAAAAATCAGGGCTTTGCATATGGACAAAGCGTTGAACGGCTATGGGCGAAAGACGACACAGCAGATGAACGCGAACGTGCAAGACACCGATACCATTCGGTAGAGGTCAACCGCGATCAAACAGATGGCGCTGTTGCAGTGCCTGCACAGATGGCGCTGTTGACTGCAATTGCGCTGTCACTGCAACAGCGCCATCTGCTTGATCGCGGTCGACCTCTACCCAATGGTATCGGATCTTTCGCCCATAGCCGTTCAACGCTTCGTCCATATGCAAAGCCCTGATTTTTTCCTGGAGGGCTTTTTGAAGCTTATAAAGTGGTATGACAAATGTCTCAATGTACTTGGTACTTATGCGAAAAAATAAAGTTATGTTTTATCGTTAATTTCTGATTACATTTTTTGTCTTTCATACACACCTCTGTCCACAGTCGCCAGGGGAAACTTATTTTCCGACTGCTCCTCGTATTAAATGTAAAAAAATGTATTAGGGTTTTCAATTAAAAACGATTTCTCCTATGTTTTGTGCACCGAACAATACGTCCTGTAACCTGCGTAGCCTGGGTCGGAACTCCTGGTATTTATTTATTTAAGGAATTAATAGTGGCAGCTTAAAACATATACATTCGGGATCAAATGATAACTAGTCGTTGGGGGCCACCGTAATACTTACCCATCATGGATATGCATAATGTAAAATATTAAAATAAAAATGTGTAAACTACTTATAAAATGCATTGCAATTCAAATAAAATCGTGGCTTGATGACGTCACAAACTTTAAAGGCTCGATTACTGAATTGCTTGAAAGAGGTTTTTCCTTATAACTCCAAAAATAATAATCCTATTAACTAGCGGTTTATTGCATCTGATTAAGCGTCAAATTTCCAATTAAAATATCTCTTTGAAGTGAAATTTGGATGAAATACAGGATCATGAAAAATCGAAGAGTGTGGAAAATAGGATTCCAAATATCTCGGCAACTAATTATCCGATCGACTTCATGCTTTATGTAAAATTTATGTTTTTTTATTGTCTTTTATATTCATTTCTTAAAATAAACAATTTCGAAAATTTTTATATACCTTTTATCAGAACGAATATTTCGAGGGTCCGAATAAAATAGTTCCGGTTAATCGAGGTTAATGAAATGAAATAGGCTTCTTCCCATTATTACATACTAAGTACATACCAAATTGCAAGTCTCTATCTCAATTTTTTCGGGAGATAGAGCGTTTACAGACACACACACACACAGACACACAGACACACAGACGGACGGCAAAAAATTTTTTCTAAAAATATGTTTTTCGGAATCTCCAGTGTCTGAAACGTGTAAATCCGTTAAAAAAATTTTTTCGATTTTCAAAACGATTACAAGACTTACCCTATACTACGTATGATGGGTAAGTAAAATGGAATCAAAACAAACAAGAACGAAAAATCATGCTTCAAGCATAGATTATGAAACATTCTAAAACCCATTGAGATTACTTTAACAAAACTTTACCGATTAATAAGGTGGAAGTTGATGTCTAAAGAAACAATTTGTTAAACGCATAACACGTTTCAAAACCCAATTTCAGCAATTACCATCAATAGTCAGAAAAATATGAGAATTCTTTCGTGCATCCCTGTATATGATCTACAGATTTGTATATATACTGCATAGTATGCTAAAATTGGTACTTTTCGGTTAGCCGGGCGCCAGTGATATATATACATATATAAATACATATGTATACACATATATATACAGGGTGATTCATAAAAGATGGGCAGAACTTTAAGGGGTTATAGTACACTTAAAGACAAATAATATTAAATAGGAGACTAAGGGTCCCAGACGTATTCCCAAGGAGATAGGGGGCATTAAAGTTTAGGGTCCGAAATTTCAAATGATTATAAAACATGGAAAAATTGGTCGATTCGTTTGCGGTTTTTGCAAAAAATTTTCTTTATGCCAGTATTTTCTTGAAATAAAATTTTAAAGTTCAATTTCAAAAAATGCCGATAGGGGGCGCTTTAGACTTTGGAGTAACAAACAACTATTTTTTAACGTTATTTTTTGTATTTCTTTAAATGATTTCGAAAGCTTAGACTTAAACTTAAATTTTGATCTAAAAATCTGAGTCCTAACGAGTAGTTAAGTAGCGTAAACTGAAATTTGAAATTTGAAACCCTTCTCCCCCCAGAACAAAAATCAGTTATTCCCGATCTTTGTGTCGTAGATTAGGCTCTAACTACTGCCGCGTTTTGCTAAAATTATTCTTTATGTCAGTATTTTCTTGAAAATAAATTTTAAAGAAAATTTTCAAAAAATTCCGATAGAGGGCGCTTTAGACTTTGGAGTAACGAACAACTATTTTATACCGTTATTTTTTGTGTCTCATTAAATGCTTTCTAAAGCTTAGACTTAAATTTTCAGCCCAAAATCTGAATCGTTAGACGTGGTTAAGTTTCTGGGGAGAGGGGTTTGAAATTTCTACTCCTGAGCACAGTTCAGTTTACCATGTCCACACATTGTGTGCTGTGATACGAGGTAAAAAGACACAAATTAGGATTATGTTACCAAAGCATATTTATTAACATGTAATCACAATAAATGTTCAAAATTGTGACCACCAGAGGTTATGCACGCAGAACAACGGCGACGAATGGAACGGCGAACATTCGCGAAAACATCAGGCTTTTCGAGCACTTCCCCTACAGCGGCGGAAAGTCTGGCGACCAGTTCCTCGGGGGATTCAATGGGTGTCTCATACATAAGAGCCTTCAATCGTCCCCAAAAAAAGAAATCGAGGGGTGAAAGATCTGGCGAGCGAGCAGGCCAAGCAACAGGACCACCTCGACCAATCCATCTGTTCGGAAATGTGATGTCCAGATAGTTGCGGACGTCTCGTACGTAATGGGCTGGCGCTCCATCGTGCTGGAACCACATGACCCGCCGGATGCGTGGAGGAACAACGTTTAACAGGTCTGGCAGCACATGTTGCAGAAATGTGAGGTATGTTTTACCGTTGAGGCGTTCAGGAAGAAGGTACGGTCCGATTAGGTGGTCTCCGAGGATTCCTGCCCAAACATTGATGGAAAAGCGTCTCTGATGAGCATGTGGATACGTAGCATGTGGATTGACATCCGCCCATACATGTGCATTGTGTGTGTTAAATGTACCTTCACGTGTGAAGGTACATTCATCGGTGAAAAGCACAGTTCGTCCAAAATGTGGATTTAGCGCGTTCTGCTGCAGAAACCAGCGGGCGAATTCAATACGATTTGGATAATCCCCTGGAGACAGTTTCTGGACTCGTTGCACATGAAACGGGAGCAAATGTTCATCCTTCAGTACCCTCCAAGTCGTGGACTGTGAGGTATCCACCTGGCTAGCCACTGTTCGTGTACTTGTACTTGGCTGCGCCGCTACTACATCCAGAATGGCTTCTGCAACAACTACTGATTCGTCCTTTTTTGCACGACCTGCATTCGACCGGGAAGCGAGAAATGATCCCGTCTCACACAACTGTCTGTGCAAGCGCTCGAAAGTTTTGCGGTTAGGCAACCGCCTGTTAGGAAATCGCTCTCCGTACATTCGTTGTGCCTCTGCACCATTTCCATCTGCCGCTCCGTAAATTAAATGCATCTCAGCCTTTTCCTTATTCGTGAAGGGCACCATCTTCCGATTCATTACTACAGCGACTTACACTTGACTCACCGTTCAGTGGTTTTTATGCCTGAATCGTGTCGAAATTTTGCATACGTGTTCTTCTTCTTCCCCATTTGACATTTGCATACTTTCTGTTTCCTTCTTCACCCGGTGACTAGCGTCAGGAATGGAGCTTTAACGTTTGCATGAGCGACGTTTCCAACTGTGCCAGTGCCTTTATGAGTGAATTCCGACTATGCAGTCCTTGACGAAAGTTGTATTTTTGCCTCGTATCACAGCACAGAATCGTTGGGCATGGTTAAGTAGTGCAAACTGAACTATGTTCAGAAGTTGAAATTTGAACCCCCTCCCCTCGCTACTGAACCACGCTCAGCGATTCAGATTTTGAGCTGAAAATTTAAGTTTAAGTCTAAGCTTTAGAAAGCATTTAATGAGACACAAAAAATAACGGTATAAAATAGTTGTTCGTTACTCCAAAGTCTAAAGCGCCCTCTATCGGAATTTTTTGAAATTTTTCTTTAAAATTTATTTTCAAGAAAATACTGACATAAAGAATAATTTTAGCAAAACGCGGCAGTAGTTAGAGCCTAATCTACGACACAAAGATCGGGAATAACTGATTTTTGTTCTGGGGGGAGAAGGGTTTCAAATTTCAAATTTCAGTTTACGCTACTTAACTACTCGTTAGGACTCAGATTTTTAGATCAAAATTTAAGTTTAAGTCTAAGCTTTCGAAATCATTTAAAGAAATACAAAAAATAACGTTAAAAAATAGTTGTTTGTTACTCCAAAGTCTAAAGCGCCCCTATCGGCATTTTTTGAAATTGAACTTTAAAATTTTATTTCAAGAAAATACTGGCATAAAGAAAATTTTTTGCAAAAACCGCAAACGAATCGACCAATTTTTCCATGTTTTATAATCATTTGAAATTTCGGACCCTAAACTTTAATGCCCCCTATCTCCTTGGGAATACGTCTGGGACCCTTAGTCTCCTATTTAATATTATTTGTCTTTAAGTGTACTATAACCCCTTAAAGTTCTGCCCATCTTTTATGAATCACCCTGTATATTCATACATATATGTGTATATATATATATATATGTATGTATATTTGTTTTGTGAATTCATGGTAAAATAAGGGGGGAGGTGGCCAAATTCCTCCACGCTGGCCAAGCGGGTTGGAGGAAGCCCATCCGCGTTCGTTCCCCATGCACTAGGCAAGGGTACTAACAGGCTGCACCGATGGAAGGTGCGGATTGGACATCAAGTCCCTGCTCCCAGTCGATTCCTTTAAGTCCTCCTCTGAGGCATTTAAAGGGTCTTCTGGAATAATGCTGTGATGGTGTTACTTTATAAGAAAGGAGAAAAGGAAAACATTAAAAACTACCGTCCAATCAGCTTACTGTCAGTGATTTATAAAATTTTCACCAAAGTTTTAACGACAAGACTTGAATCAGCTCTGGACTCAGCTCAACCTAGAGAACAAGCAGGATTTCGAAGTGGATTTAGCACAATGGATCATATTCAAACAGTAAGGGAAGTTATAGGAAAACATAAAGAATATAATTTACCTCTCTGTCTTGCCTTTATTGATTATGAAAAAGCATTTGATTCGGTCTACACATCTGCAGTAATTACTTCTCTGGAGAACATTGGTATAGACAAACCTTATATCAATATCATAAAGAAGATCTACAAGAAAGCAACAGCCACCATCCGTTTGGACAAAGGAAAAGCGAAGATCAAGCTTGAAAGAGGAGTAAGACAAGGAGACACCATTTCGCCTAAGCTTTTTACTGCTGTCTTAGAGAGTATTTTCAAGAAGCTGGATTGGGAAAACAAAGGGATTAGAATAAATGGGGAATATTTAAGCCATCTCCGGTTTGCTGATGACATTTTAATTTTCAGTAATAGCCCTGAAGAATTGCAAAATATGCTAAAAGATTTGGCAGAAGCTAGCATTAATGTGGGATTAAAAATAAATTTGGAAAAGACTAAGGTGATGTTCAATTCATTTGCATCAAAAAAGAAAATCGTCTACAACAACACTGAGATTAAAGATGTTGAAAGTTATGTGTACCTTGGACAAGAAATATCTTCAGACAACAGTATCATGAATGAAATCAATAGAAGAATAAGAAATGGATGGAGTGCTTTTGGGAAGAACAATATTATTCTGAAAAGTAACATGCCTCTTTGTTTGAAAAGAAAGGTGTTTAACCAATGTGTTTTGCCTGCACTAACTTATGGAGCAGAAACTTGGACACTAACAAAACGGATGGTACAAAGATTACAAACAACACAGCGAAGTATGGAAAGATGTATGCTAGGCATAACCAGAAGAGACCGAAAGAGAATAACGTGGATAAGAAGTCAGACGAAAGTTTTTGACATTATCGAGAGAATTAAATGGCTAAAATGGAAATGGGCTGGGCACATTGCAAGAAGACAAGACAATAGATGGAGCACAAACACCCTACAGTGGTATCCCAGAGATGTAAAACGACCAAGAAGACGACCTCAAGTAAGATGGAGTGACGAAATCAGAAAAGTGGCCGGTGTTAATTGGATGACTAAAGCACTAGACAGGCAACAATGGAAAAATCTGGGGGAGACCTACATCCAGCAGTGGATTGAAAACGGTTGATGATGATGATGATGATGATGATGTATGTATATATATGTTATATGTGTAGATATATGTGTGTATATATATCTACACACATATTCTTGGAACTTATTTTTCCACATAAGTACCAAGTACATTGAGGCATTTGTCATACCGCTTTATAAGCTTCAAAAATCCCTCCAGGAAAAAAAATCAGGGCTTTGCATATGGACGAAGCGTTGAACGGCTATGGGCGAAAGACGACACAGCAGATGAACGCGAACGTGCAAGACACCGATACCATTCGGTAGAGGTCAACCGCGATCAAGCAGATGGGGCTGTTGCTGTGCCTGCACAGATGGCGCTGTTGACTGCAATTGCGCTGTCACTGCAACAGCGCCATCTGCTTGATCGCGGTCGACCTCTACCCAATGGTATCGGATCTTTCGCCCATAGCCGAGAATTCTTTCGTGCATCCCTGTATATGATCTACAGATTTGTATATTTACTGCATAGTATGCTAAAATTGGTACTTTTCGGTTAGCCGGGCACCAGTGATATATATACATATATAAATACATATGTATACACATATATATATATTCATACATATATGTGTATATATATATATGTATGTATATATATGTATATGTGCAGATATATGTGTGTATATATATATATATATATGTGTGTGTATATATGCATGTATACATATCACTGGCGCCCGGCTAACCGAAAAGTACCCTAAAATTTTGTTCATTTAGGAACGTATAGCACAGTTAAAAAAATTCTTATTCAGCAATAAACTGCCAATAAACTGAAATGTATTCGATAACTTTTGTTCTTCCCTGTATATGATCTATAGCATTTATACACACCAAGTATTATTTAAAAAAGTAGTTAAATTTAAAAACATGTACCACAACTGAAAACACACTCCTAGCAATAACTGTAACCAAATTCTTTTGTCTGTCCCTGTAACTGAATGATGGATGCTATACCCACACTATTCTATAGTAAGCTTCTTGTAGTGAACCTCAGTGATATATATCAATTTCAATATGTTTGAAATAGCATAACATTACTAAAATAAACAGAAAATGATTTTTGGCCACAGACCGTAATGTAATTGGATTCTTTTGAGTGTTCCTGTAAAGACGCTATAAATGCTACACACTTCATTTTCAATACTAAACATGCCATAGTAAACCTCTATAACATATATCAGTTGCATGACAATTCGTGTATATTTACGCGAATTAGAGCACGGACAGACAGTCAAATCGAATTCATAAACAATTTTCAACTATGTTGGAAAGTATTAAAAAGTTACTTTTCAGAAAGCGAAATCCGAAACCTAAACAAAATATTAGCTAAACCGGAACAATAACCGGAACAAACTACTGGGTTCAAGATCCGGAAGTAAAAAAATAGTAAAGTTAAAAATTTGACATATCGCTAAAAGAAGTTCAATCTAGGTGAATGATTGAATTTCTTGAAAACGAGAAAATTCCGGAAAGAAGAATTTACACAAAAAAAAGTATCATACTACATAAGAAATAACAAAACAAATATTTAAATTAATGAAAATATCGCAATTAAGATATACTTAATTAAAATTTTGTGATTTACAGAGCTGATACCTACTGAAGTGAAATGATTATACTTAAGCCTTCTTAAAAATAAATTCAGACCTTTAATGAAAATTTGTATTTACATAAAAAAAAAAAAACACTTTATTTAAATTAAAGTTCGAAGTTTTAATCAAGATATCAATTAATGTAAAAATCATTCAACTACATCTGCTGCAAGTAATGAAGGGTGCTTTTGAAAAGGAGCACTCTCGAAATTCTTAAACAAATATACTATTTTGAGTTTTTGTTTTCTATTACTTACTGAATCGGAAATATTCCCGATACGTGTAAATGACTACGTTGACTTATTTGCTTACATTGTAAACGCATTATTGCAAATAAAGGAAATGCAAAGCTATTTTTCTGTTTTATTGCATTTGTTTTTTTAATGCTGGCATTCGTGTACTAAAATAAATAACATTTAATTTATTGCAATTAGAGAAAACGTAAGAGGTCATCCTTTAATAATTAAATGCATAAAAAACAATACACAAACATAAACAATAACAAAACAAATATTTAATTAAGGAAAAGATAGCAAATTAAGATTTACTTAATTAAATTTCTTGTAAGTTTCCTTTAATATTTCGTACGTATATACAAAATGGTTAAATTCAATTCATCCTTCTGGTTTGAAATTGCTTAAAATAATATCTTTTTGTGTACATTTTTGTAAAAGATCATTCAAATTCAACTTCTTTTAGTACGAACATTACTATTGATTTATATTTACAATCAAATAATAAAATTTATAAAATTTTGTCAAAAAAGTAAAACCTTAACAATTTTATTACATATCAGTTTAGATAACCTGCAGTTTTTCCCACATTCACGCTACAAAATAATTCACTCAAAAAAGTTTTCTATTTTAGCCTATGGAGATTAAATAAGTTTTCTGCAGTTTTTCCTAGAGGAACAACATAGAGAAAGATTCTCCCATTAGTTTTCAAGGCTTGGGTAGTAATTACCCGTAGTAATTTATGAATTAAAAAAAAAAAAGAAACAGATGAATTCGTTTATATGGTTAATATTTTAATTATGGCACAAATTGTATCGCTATTCTTGAAATTATTATAAATGAATTGAAACAAGTTGGAAATTATACCTCAAACGTGACAAATGAGGTGCGTTCGTACTGTTATTATTTCAGTGAAATTAATTTTATCATCTGTTATTATGATATGATTAATTTCTGTAATAAAATTAGTAACATTTTATGTTGGCAACATTTTATCTTTTGTTGACATTTACTGAAAATTCCAATGGGATAGATTCTACTCTACATTTTATTTCAATAACCAAACAACTTTTGCCTATATTATATTTGAATGTAATATAAATGACTTTTTTTCTTAATAACTACACAGCCTTTTTTGAAGCACGCATGTAAAAAAATCTAAATTGTAAGTTTTTATATGACTGTGTTTCAACAATATGTTGCATTTTAAAGATTCTAGTTCATTAAAGTAGTTCTAAAAAAATAGTTTTCTTGGCTCGTCAAAGCAAAATTTTCCGTTAAATTTTTTGACTCAATCTATATTATTATATAAATAGAGAACGCCTGGTGACTGACTGACTGACTGACTCATCAACGCCCAGCTGAAACAACTAAAGTCAGAACAACAAAATTTGGAGAGTAGATTGCTGTTATGACCTAGGCAAGCAATAAGAAAGGATTTTTGAAAAATCCTCCCAGAAAGGACGGAGAAAGAGGTGGTTGAATGTTTAGGTGATTTCGCCATTTCTCAGCAGCAGTTTTAGGTAGGAGCGCGAAATTCAGGAAAACACATCTACTAAAGAAATGGTTAAACATGTATTTCAGCGATTTTAGAAATTCACCCCCGAAGGTGCTAAAGGGGTGATCGAACGTTTTATGTCTTTTAGCAATATCTCAGCAGTAGTTTTAGGTAGGAGCATGAAATTCAGGATAACATATTTACTAAAAAATAGTTAAACACGTTTTTCAGCGATTTTATAAATTTGCCCGCTAAGGTGGTTAAATGGAGGGTCGAAAGTTTTAGAACATTTTGCCATATCTCAGCAGCTGTTTTAGGTAGAAGAATGAAAATCAGGATACAAATCTACTACAAATATAGTTAAATACGTAATTTACCAATTTAGAAATTCGACCTCAAAGGGGGTTAAATGGGGGGTCGAAAGTTTTGTCAGTAGTAATTTTCGGTAGGAGCATGAAATTCAACATAACAAATCTACTACAAAAAGTCTATCATTTAAACGGCCCCACCAGTGGCTGAGAGGTTCTGCTCTCAAAACTGGTAGACGGGAGGTGCTGGGTTCAAACCTCTGTCGCGATCGTCGACCTAACCGTTCGGAGTTTTCCGTGGTTTTCTTCTAACCTTGCCGTAAATACGGGTTAGGATCCCTTAGAAAGACCCCCACGGAGGGTACTCCCCCTTGGGCCTATATCCCTCGTGTTGATAATTGGCCGTCATAAATCAACCCAACCCAACCCTATCATTTAAACGCGTATTTCAGTAATTTTAGAAATTCAACCACTAAGGGGTGTTAAATGGCTGTCGAAAAAAGTCACTTCACCATATCTCAAGTGCAGTTTTAGGTAGGAGCATAAAATACAGCTAAACCAATGTGCTAAAAAATATTTAAAGACGTATTTCAGTGATTTTAGTGTTATTTTTAACGATTTCATTGTGACCATCAGATATGAACCAGATTATGGAAGATTAGAAGAATAAGATAACTATTCGTGATTTTTGATTAGATTATTTTGCGTAAGACATTTTAAAAAATAATTTTATTTTAATTAATTATAAAGCTGGGGGAATGTATGATTGCGTCAAAATAAGATAAGTTTTTTCGGATTGTCATTTTGACGGTTTATGGACGCAAATTCGTTATTGTGATCTGCGTTATTTTTGGGATATTACATTTTTACTTATGTTACACGGAAGACTAAGGTTAACTCGGGCGAATCCGGGTGGTTCTGATATATTAAAATAAATTGATTAGTTTCAATATGTACATAAACAAAAAAAAGTTATTACATTTTTGCAAACTTTTATTTAAAGTTTAAACTTTGTAAGTATTGCAATTTTGTCTCTGCAATTTTGCCCACTTTTATCCGATTAAAACATGTTTTTAATTAGCTACCCATCCCAACTCTACATTGTAGTCGACACATTGTTCCCCCGCGCGAAGCCGAGACGGGCCGCTCGTTTTAAACATAAAAGCATGATACGTGAAAGCTTCATTATTGAAGTGATTTGTAATCGAACAGTTTTATTTTCTTTTCGATAAATGAATTACATCTTGAGTTATAAGCGTTTATTGTCTCTGGACGGCAGTTTTTTACCTTTCTTGTGCTGTCTGGAAATTACGTTAACTTTGACAGCATTTTCTGGAAAATGTTCTACCTTTAGCGGGAAATGGGAAAAACAATTGGATTACATAAATTATTAATAAAAGAACTTGCCAATTTCATACCTTTGCAAATAAGAATGAATTAAAATATTCCAGAAAGTAGCCAGTGTAGATATGAGAACAGTTTGGTGATCTTTGAGCTTTTGTGCAATATCAAGATTTATTGCATTTGTTTTTAACCTATCACTTTCAAATTAGCCTCTTTAGCTTTATGCATTATTCACAAATATTTCGCATTTCGAATTGAGCTATTTGGGACTGTTTACATGATCTATTGAGCATGTGTGACATTAGCAATCGTAAGTATTCCCTTTAGAAAACGCTTTACAAAACACATTTAAAGCATGCATAATGCATAGCTGTTTCTATACTAATGTATCTCTGTTGTTTTGTTATTTAGCTAAAAGATCATTCATTACATTTGAAAGGTACGCTGAGTAGTGAGGAAAGTTTTGCTTGTAACGAAGATATTACATTCGGGAATGTTTCATAATTATATTCTTCAAATGTATCTTGAAGTTTTTATCGCAATCGCAAGGGAAACGCAAACATGCTACAGATATTTTTAACACTTTCCAACATAGTTAAAAAGTGTTTATGAATTGCGTTTGTCTGTCTGTCTGCCGTCTGGCTGTCCGAGCTCTAACTCGTGTAAATATATCGGATTGTCATGCAATTGATATATGTTGTTGAACTCAACTATGGCATGAAGTGTGTAGCACTTGCAGTTCTTTTACAGGGACTCTCAAAAGTATACCGTTACATGAAGGTCTATGGGGAAAAATTATTTGAAGTTTATTTTAATGATGTTAAAGTATTTCAAACATATTGAAATTGTTATATATCACTGAGGTGCACTACTAGAGGCTTACTGTAGAAAATAGTTAGCATACCTCTTATAGCTCCGTTACAGGGATACTCAAAAGAATTCCGTTATATTACGGTCTATGGGGAAAAATCCTTTTGCGTTTTTTTAAGTAATGTTTCACTATATATTTTTTTTAAATGCTAAAAAGTGTAAACTAAAAACATAATATACAATTCTCATTTGTTTTTGATAATGGCTCGGAGTGAGCCGAAACAATGTTAAGAATCTAATAAAAGTTAGTTTACTGTATATTATGTTTTTATTTAAAATAGCTGGAGTTAACTTTGTGCCGTTATATTAAAAATAAATGATCAACGTAAAATAGCACAAATAAAAATATATAAAATGACAAACAACTGTTTCGGAGCCCCTACAGTTCCATCATCACTGCCAATTTTAAAAGATTTAAAAGATTAAAAATCCGATTCGAAGTTTAAGCCATGTAAATATGCTTGCGTCTCCCGCACGCGCCCAAGATTGAATGTCGGTGAGTTTTTCAAAAACATCAGCGGAGTCAGGAACCACATGTGACGCAGGAGACCAATAGGAGCACCCGGCCAGACTGGACGCATTTAAGTACAGAGGAGAAAAGGTGGGGAGAAACAAAGAGAATTAACTGAATGAAAGGTGGCCAGACATTTGAAAAATTTGGTGCACTGGACATATCATTAACTAAGTTGCCTTGATTTTGGGGAAGCTTATCATATATGGAAGAACTCAGGCAACTTAGTTAGTGATATGTCCAGTACACCAAATTTTTCAAATGTCTGGCTACCTTTCATTTAATTCATTATCTTCGTTTCCACCACCTTTCCTTTTTTTTTTCTCCTCTGTACTTAAACTCGTCCAGTCTGGCCGGGCGCTTCTATTGGTCTCATGCGTGACATGTGGTTCCTGACTCTGCTGTTGTTTTTGAAAAACTCACCGCCATTCAATTTTGGGCGTGTGCGGGAGACGCAAGCATATTTACATGGCTGAAACATTCAATCGAATTCTTAATGTATTAAATCTTTTAAATTTGGCACTGATGATGGAGCTTTAAGGGTTCCGAAACAGTTGTTTGCCATTTTATATATTTTTATCTGTGCTATTTTAGGTTGTTCATATATGTCTAATATTGTGTTTTTAGTTTTCACCTTTCAGAATTTGAAAGAAATATATTATTACATGCTACAAATGTTTCACTATTTTAAATATATTGAAATTAATATGTATGACTGGGGTGCATTAAAAGAGGTTGTATATAGCATATTGTGTGTATAGTATTCATTGTTGATTTAGAGACACATACAAAAGAATTCGGTTAAAGAACTGTTTGTTAACAATAATTGCTGGAAATGCGTTTCAGTTTTGCAAAGCGTTTTTAAACATAACTATTTTTTTTCTATTACTTGGTGTGTATAAATTCTATCCTCTTTAATAGAAAGGTATGTGTTGCTGACGACTGGGATTTTCGCTAATCGTTGCCACAGATTAATCTCGGAAAATGAAACATTTGTAGTTACTGAAAAAATTAATAGCTCAAAAAGTATTTGTCAGAAAATTGTTAAGAAAGGTAAAAAATTGTATTTTTCTTGATATAAATTTCAAATCTAATGATTATGCCGTTTTTCAAATACCAAGAGTACCATAGCGAAATCTTCACGCATAAAAAGATAATGATAACGGTATTGTGTCCTGACGTATATATACTGACTATAGCACGAGTCATAAATTATAGTAGCCTTATTATTCTGTTAAAATATAAAAGTGAATTATGATGTCGCGAGTGCATGATTTTTATTTAATTCTCGACGAGTACCATATTTTTGTCTACCTCAGTGAAGCATATCAATTTCATTATATTTGAAGTATTGTAAATTGTAACTTCATTCAAATCCAATTTGAATCCAACGGAAATGATTTTTCCCCATGACACCATAATGTAAACCCCATAGACACCATAATTTAACACAATTATTCATTTTTTTAATGCTGACCTATTCCATAATAAAGTATACAGAGAATTGGCCTAATTTGTCCTTAACAGCCCAAATTTGTTTGACACATTAAAAATGTAATACGCAATAGCGTTCGTATCGTTTTCAGAAATGCAGAAGGACATTCCAAGTAAAGATCCATAGGGTTTTAAAATACAAGTTCAAATTCAAAGTCAATATTTGACTTGATTAAAGGTGCGTGAAGAGAAATTGACCAGCGTTGCGGGCGTAGCTTGCTAGTAGATCATAAATAGTGTAGCACAAAAGATCTCTAGTACAAATCCGGTTATTACACAGTGTTATGCGTTTCCTAACAGTATTAAAAGCTAGCATTCTGTGTAGTATATATATAAATCCATTGATCATATACAGTGCTGCACAAAATAATTCCGATAGTTTTCCGAATATTGTTGTTTATTCCTTAAATTGGATTTCTAAATGTGTTATGCGTTTTCCAAGTTGTTTACTTTCACCTTATTAAACGGTAAAGATTTGTAAAAGCATATTGGAAGTGTCGAAAAATGATACATAATATATGCTTGACGCATGATTTTCGTTCTTTTTTTTATTATTACTATTATTTGAAATATTTATTTGTCAATTTTTCTGATCAATGGATTTTTCGTAGTGGACATTACCTGAAAAAAAAAGCAGTATATGCTATACACAGATGGAATCTTAATAATGTGAGAATAATATGGCAGGAATAAACTAGTCGGATGTGCCAATCCCAAAACTTTCTTCTATCTCAGTCATGTTAATACTTCAAAATTCGCTATCACGTCGCCAATAAAATCAATATTTCTCGTTATTCTTTTGTAGGTCAGCTTCTTGCAAATCGGCGGGTTACCGGGATGCGATCAACTGATGTATACTAAACTACGAAAAGTCATTCTGGACTGAACCGACAGGAACAGATAGCCTCCCTATTTCTTGATTTTACGATTTTAGCTAATTTTACTGGAAAACACAAAGGCAAAATGCGTGGAACCTAATTAAAGAAGATTCAATCCCAGTTCTCGTCAACATTGAATTTGAATGAGAATATCGCCAAATTTGTCCTCTACAGCCAAGTTGCCTTCATTTATGGCAACCTATTTTGTCGCCAAACTTGGCGATATTTCGCCAACTGTCGCCAAGTTTGGCGAGAATTTGACGTTGGCGAATATAAATATATAGTGATAAGCATATAATAGGATGAATGGTTACAACAATGTCAGAAAATTTGCCGAAATCACGTTAACTAAAATTCATAAATTAAACCCGTTTATGGATGAAATCTGCTGTCTTGTTTGAAAATGGCAGCCACCCTAAAATTTCAAACCGCTATATCTCAGCCATTTTTTAAGATAGAGGCAAAACAAAAATTGTTCCGGATTCTCCAGATCAAGGCCGAACATTTAACGAAAAAAACTTTTAGGATTTCTAATTTTTTTGCACATCTTTTTGAATTTGAAATTTTTAAATGGCTATCACAGCGCCCCCTTTCGTCGAAATATCCCCAAATTCTAATAGAACCTGCTTGCCATAGCCAAAAACATAAAAAAAATGAGGTTCAATTTGAAGCATAACTTCATACACTTTTCAATGATACAATGAAGACACACAGACGGACAGACAGACATTTTGTAAAAACATGTTTTTCGGAATCTCTGACGCCTAAAACGTGTAAATCCGTCGAAAACTGGAAGTCAAAAAAAAATTCGATTACAATACTTTCTTCTATTATAGATAGAAGAAAGTAAAAAGAAATGTTATAATATTTCAGAATAAAATTCTTTATAGTTTATTGTAACTAACATATTTGTCATTTAAACTTTTTTTGCATTTAGATCGGTTACAACTGAATGCTTTAGGAGTTTTTATCCTCTAAGAATATTTTCTCTCAATGAAAATAAATATAATTTACATCCAATGGTTGGAATACCATAGTTGAGATTTTTTTTTCCAACAAAGCGAAAATATGCTGGAAAAAAATCTCAACTATGATACTCTAACCATTGGATATAATTTAACTAGTTGAATATACTTTCCTCTGTTCATTATAAATAAAATTTGTTTCCATTACATTACTTGAAACCTTATTTAAATAATTCTATTATTTCTTATGACGGTTGATTCTTAGAGTATTGATTCTCGATATTTCATTTGTTTTTATATTGCAAAGAACAAAACCTCTGTTCTATATAACAGCATACAGAGATAGAGAGAAGAAAAACTCAACTATGATACTCTAACCATTGGATATAATTTAACTAGTTGAATATACTTTCCTCTGTTCATTATAAATAAAATTTGTTTCCATTACATTACTTGAAACCTTATTTAAATAATTCTATTATTTCTTATGACGGTTGATTCTTAGAGTATTTATTCTCGAAATTTCATTTATTTTTATATTGCAAAGAACAAAACCTCTGTTCTATATAACAGCATACAGAGATAGAGAGAAGAAAAACTCAACAATGATACTCTAACCATTGGATATAATTTAACTAGTTGAATATACTTTCCTCTGTTCATTATAAATAAAATTTGTTTCCATTACATTACTTGAAACCTTATTTAAATAATTCTATTATTTCTTATGACGGTTGATTCTTAGAGTATTGATTCTCGATATTTCATTTGTTTTTATATTGCAAAGAACAAAACCTCTGTTCTATATAACAGCATACAGAGATAGAGAGAAGAAAAACTCAACAATGATAATCTAACCATTGGATATAATTTAACTAGTTGAATATACTTTCCTCTGTTCATTATAAATAAAATTTGTTTCCATTACATTACTTGAAACCTTATTTAAATAATTCTATTATTTCTTATGACGGTTGATTCTTAGAGTATTGATTCTCGATATTTCATTTGTTTTTATATTGCAAAGAACAAAACCTCTGTTCTATATAACAGCATACAGAGATAGAGAGAAGAAAAACTCAACTATGATACTCTAACCATTGGATATAATTTAACTAGTTGAATATACTTTCCTCTGTTCATTATAAATAAAATTTGTTTCCATTACATTACTTGAAACCTTATTTAAATAATTCTATTATTTCTTATGACGGTTGATTCTTAGAGTATTGATTCTCGATATTTCATTTGTTTTTATATTGCAAAGAACAAAACCTCTGTTCTATATAACAGCATACAGAGATAGAGAGAAGAAAAACTCAACAATGATACTCTAACCATTGGATATAATTTAACTAGTTGAATATACTTTCCTCTGTTCATTATAAATAAAATTTGTTTCCATTACATTACTTGAAACCTTATTTAAATAATTCTATTATTTCTTATGACGGTTGATTCTTAGAGTATTGATTCTCGATATTTCATTTGTTTTTATATTGCAAAGAACAAAACCTCTGTTCTATATAACAGCATACAGAGATAGAGAGAAGAAAAACTCAACAATGATAATCTAACCATTGGATATAATTTAACTAGTTGAATATACTTTCCTCTGTTCATTATAAATAAAATTTGTTTCCATTACATTACTTGAAACCTTATTTAAATAATTCTATTATTTCTTATGACGGTTGATTCTTAGAGTATTTATTCTCGAAATTTCATTTATTTTTATATTGCAAAGAACAAAACCTCTGTTCTATATAACAGCATACAGAGATAGAGAGAAGAAAAACTCAACAATGATACTCTAACCATTGGATATAATTTAACTAGTTGAATATACTTTCCTCTGTTCATTATAAATAAAATTTGTTTCCATTACATTACTTGAAACCTTATTTAAATAATTCTATTATTTCTTATGACGGTTGATTCTTAGAGTATTGATTCTCGATATTTCATTTGTTTTTATATTGCAAAGAACAAAACCTCTGTTCTATATAACAGCATACAGAGATAGAGAGAAGAAAAACTCAACAATGATAATCTAACCATTGGATATAATTTAACTAGTTGAATATACTTTCCTCTGTTCATTATAAATAAAATTTGTTTCCATTACATTACTTGAAACCTTATTTAAATAATTCTATTATTTCTTATGACGGTTGATTCTTAGAGTATTGATTCTCGATATTTCATTTGTTTTTATATTGCAAAGAACAAAACCTCTGTTCTATATAACAGCATACAGAGATAGAGAGAAGAAAAACTCAACTATGATACTCTAACCATTGGATATAATTTAACTAGTTGAATATACTTTCCTCTGTTCATTATAAATAAAATTTGTTTCCATTACATTACTTGAAACCTTATTTAAATAATTCTATTATTTCTTATGACGGTTGATTCTTAGAGTATTGATTCTCGATATTTCATTTGTTTTTATATTGCAAAGAACAAAACCTCTGTTCTATATAACAGCATACAGAGATAGAGAGAAGAAAAACTCAACAATGATACTCTAACCATTGGATATAATTTAACTAGTTGAATATACTTTCCTCTGTTCATTATAAATAAAATTTGTTTCCATTACATTACTTGAAACCTTATTTAAATAATTCTATTATTTCTTATGACGGTTAATTCTTAGAGTATTGATTCTCGATATTTCATTTGTTTTTATATTGCAAAGAACAAAACCTCTGTTCTATATAACAGCATACAGAGATAGAGAGAAGAAAAACTCAACAATGATAATCTAACCATTGGATATAATTTAACTAGTTGAATATACTTTCCTCTGTTCATTATAAATAAAATTTGTTTCCATTACATTACTTGAAACCTTATTTAAATAATTCTATTATTTCTTATGACGGTTGATTCTTAGAGTATTGATTCTCGATATTTCATTTGTTTTTATATTGCAAAGAACAAAACCTCTGTTCTATATAACAGCATACAGAGATAGAGAGAAGAAAAACTGTGGTTTATGCTTTTACTTTTTCTCTCTGTTTTGTTTACTTTCTTAGTGAAAATGTAACTTTTTAACACTTTCCAACAAAGTTAAGAAGTGTTTGTGAATTTGACTGTCTGTCTGTCTTTCCGTCTATCCGTGCTTTAACTCTCGTAACTATACTTGGATCGTCATGAAATGTTTGTACATTATTGAATTTTACTATAGAATTTTCGGTGTATAGCACTAATAGTTCATTTACGAAAACACAAAAATTCACATACAAAAAAATTCCACTACATTATGGTCTAAGAGGAAAGATCGTCTGCGGTGCATTTTATTGATGTTGCGATATTTCAAACATAATGAAATTAATATGCAGTACTGAGGTGGACTACAGCATGATTTTACCGGAGTATACAATTAGTTGCATTTATTATCCAATTACAGGGACGTACAAAATAATTCCTTTACATTGTGACCTATGGGGGGAAATGGTTTGCGTTGCAATTTGAACGTGTTATGATACTATGAAAATTAAAGGGATTACTAAGGTTCACTGCAATTTATTTTCTATAATTTATGAAGAGCGTAGCATTTATCGTTCATGTACAGAGAAGCACAAGAGAATTCGGTTAAAGTACTGACTATGAACAGTAATTGCTATAAGCGCTCTTTCCGCTGTGATATGAAATTTTACGTAATTTTTAGTGTATTACGTGTTTTTTTACAAATTCTGTGGATCATATACAGGGCTGTGCGAAAGTCTTCGAATATGGGCAGTAATTGCTGAAAATGGATTCTTACTGAGTAATTTATTTTTTTTATTTGTTATTTAGATATCTCATTTCATCGTATGGAAAAATTAAATTACTTAATAATACCCTGTTAGTGCTGGAAAGCGTTTCATAATCTATACTTGATGCATGATTTTTCGTTCATGTTTTTAATTAAAATTATTTCTGTGAGAGAGACAGCTTACTTTCAATAATCTTTCGTGATCTATTTAACATATTTATTTTGATAGACAGATGCAATCAATGATTCAAGCTACACTGTAAAAACTAGTCACAGATGTGCCAATCCCAAAACTTTCTTCTACCTCACGCAAGTTGCGCATTCACTAAAAACGAATATCAGCACCAATTTATATCAAGGTCTAACTGAATCTAAAGTTTTATTAAATTCAGTGCATTAGTTTTTGAGATATGGCAATCGCTAAAATCGTGCAAATCCTGAAAAATGCAGCATAGCAGCGCCACCTGTTGGGAGTTTTACACTAAAACCTAATGCGCAACAACTTATGTCAACGTCTTACTGAATCTGAAGTTTGATGAAAATCCGTGCATTAGTTCTTGAGATATAGTTATCATGGAAATCATGAAAAAAATAGCATGGCAGTGCCACCTGTTGGGAGTTTTACACCAAAACCTAACGCCCAACAACTTATGTCAACGTCTGACTGAATCTGAAGTTTAATGAAAATCCGTGCATTAGTTCTTGAGATATAGTTATCGTGAAAATCAGGAAGAAAGCAGCATAGCAGCACCACCTGTCGGGCAATTTACACCAAAATATAATCAGCATCTATTTATGTCAAGGTCTAACAGAATCATAAGTTTGATGAAATTTTCTGTATTACTTCTTGAGATATAGCTATCGGAAAATCATGAAAAGAGTAGCATAACAGCGCCATCTGTTGGGACATTTACACCAAAACGTATTCATCGTCTATTTATGTCAAGGTCTAACTGAATCTGAAGTTTGATAAAAATCAGTGCTTTAGTTCTTGTGATAGAGCTATTCCGGAAATGGCGAAAATACAGCATACCAGCGCCACCTTTAGTGCGATTTACACCAAAAACTAATCAGCACCAATTTATATTAGGGACTAACTGAATATAAAGTTTTATTAAATTCCGTCTATTAGTTCTAGAGATAGAGCGCCCAGAAAATTTTTGTCACATACAGACAGACAGAGTCACAGAAAGACATTTTCTAAAAATAGTCAAATCGTGTTCAGGACCTTCAAAACGTATAAATCCGTCGAAAACCGGAAGTCGAAAATTTTCATGTGATCCAATACTTTCTTCTTGTAAAGATAGAAGAAAGTAAAAAGAGAAATGTTTCGTTATCTAAGAATATATGTTACAGCCACGAAAGAAAATATACAATTACCTCTTCAGAGTTACCCATGATTCTGAAAAGCATTCTGTATCATTAGAAACCTAAAAAAACATTATATTTAGAAGATTTAAAGAAGCTTTCATAAAACCAAAGTTTTCTTGCTGCCACGGTTTTACGGAAACGTTTCCGGAAAGTTTTTATAGTGCATTAATAAATTTTCTCAAACCGGAATATCTGTTTTTAGAGTGCAATAAATTGTCGATTAAACATTTACAGTTGCTTAACTGAATTTATACATGCTAGAATAACAGAATAATATTAATTTTAATGTTAATGTTAAGGCTCTTAGTTAATCATGCTTGTCTGAAAAACAAGTCTGTTGGACTCGAAAATATTTACTGGAAAATGAATGGATAGCAACCGAAAAACCTATATTCAGGTTTAAGAAAACTGATTAATGCACTATAAAAACTATTTGGAAATATTTCCAAAAAACAGTGGTAGTAAAGGAAACTTTATTTTTATAAATTCTTTAAATCTTGAAAATACATTAGTTTCTGACGTTTCTAAAGATAAAGAACGCTTTTCGGGATCGTAGGTAACTCGGAACATATTTTTGTACACGGATATATTATATTTTCGTAGAAATTAGAAACATTCGTTTCCTTTTTACGGTTTATTCTTGAGAAATAAACCCAAAAAATAAAGTTTCTGATCTTTCTAAAAATAAAGAACGCTTTTCAGAAGCGTGGGTAACTCGTAAGAGGTTATTGTATATTTTCGTTTGTGGTTATATAATATATTTCCCTAGATTAAGAAACATTCGTCCCTTTCCCAGTGTAAATTATTGAGCCATATAAGTGTCACCAAGTGGTAGCATTTCTTGATTCATGTTAAAAAATAAGAATTACATATTATTTCGAAAGGTAAATAATTCGATTTTAGGAATATAATTCAACTATTTAAATTTCAAGTAATTCCAATTTTACAACCATTATGTAAACCGATTTTTCACGCATTATTTTAAATTAAAAACACGCATTTAATGTTATTTATTAATTACTAGCAAGCTACGCCCGCTACGCTGGTCAATTTCTCTTAACGAACCTTTAATCAAACAAAATATTGACATTTCATACTGCACTTTTATATTTTAAGAGAATAATAAGGGTACTATAACTTGTGACTCGTGATATAGCCAATATACACGTCAGGACACGTCCCCCTTAAAATGACCTTTTTACACGTGAAGTTATGGTACTCCATTGTGAAATTTGGTAATTTTTTTAATTCAATATTTGAAAAAGGGCATAATCATTAGATTTGAAAATTATATCAAGAAGAATACAATTTTTCACCTTTGAAACGCAGTTTGTCTAACAATTTTCTGACAAATACTTTTTGAGTTATTATTTTTGTCAGTAACTCCAAATGTTTCATTTTCCGATATTAATCTGTGGCAACGATTAGCAAAAAATCTAGTCGTCAGCAGCGCATAGCTTTTTATTAAAGAGGATGTTGGAGCAGGGATTGTCACCATCAATTTGCCACCACCACTTTTGAAATCGGTTCTGTAGTTCCAGAGATACCATAGAAATTGTAATTTAGAATGTTTTTAGAACGCTTTTCCCTCATCTCCCCATTTTAAATTTCGAATGTTTTTAAAATTTGTTCTTAGGGAGCATTTACATCTTATAAGTAACTACCATACCAAATTTGATGTTTCTATCTCCTTCAGTATACAAAAAATCGAAATTTTAGAACGTTTTTTGCTCCTGCATCCCCTGGAGGTAGTGGCACCGACAGAAAATATGGCCTATGTTAGAGCAGGGACTGTCACCATCAATTTGCCACCATCACTTTTGAATTCATTTCCGTAGTTCCAAAGATACCATAGAAATTGTAATTTAGAATGTTTTTAGAACGCTTTTCCCTCATCTCACCCTTTTAAATTTCGAATGTTTTTAGAATTTGTTCTTAGAGAGCATTTACATCTTATAAGTAACTACCATACCAAATTTGATGTTTTTATCTCCTTCAGTATACAAAAAATCGAAATTTTAGAACGTTTTTCGCTCCTGCATCCCCCTGGGGGTAGTGGCACCGACATAAAATATAGCCTACTAGCAGACTACGCCCGCTGCGCTGGTCGGTTTCTCCAAAAGAACCTTGAATCAAACGAAATATATCGGTGAATTTAACCTTGTATTTTACAGTAATCTGTACCTTTACGTGGAATATCCTAAAATAATATAAAAACGGATACTTATTTCACTAAGTTATGCTTTTTAATACGGTTCACTATTACGTTTACAATTTATTACCTACCGTTTTCCATTGATTTATATGTTTTATAGCTACATTTTTTAATAACGTTAATTAACCTATATTATCCACAACTAAAAAGAAATGGCGCATCTAGTATTTGTCGAGAATTAAATAAAAATCGTTCACTCGTGACATCATAATTCACTTTTATATTTTAACAGAGTAAATGAATACTATAATTTGTGACTCGTGCTGACACATTGTTGTTATCATTATTTTTTTACGCTTGAAGTTTTCACTATGGTACTCCATTGTGAAATTTGGTAATTTTTGAAATTCAATATTTGAAAAAGTGCAAAATCCTTAGATTTGGAATGTATATCCAGAAAAATACAATTTTTTACCTTTCTAACGCATTTTGTCTAACAATTTTGTGACAAATATTTTTCGAGTAATTAATTTTTTCAGTAACTCCAAATGTTTCATTTAAAAAGATTAATCTGTGGCAACAATTAGCGAAAATCCCAGTCGTCAGCAATGCATAGCTTTTTATTAATTAGGATGTTGGAGCCGGGACTGTCACCATCAATTTGCCACCATGACTTTTGAAATCGATTCTGTAGTTCCAGAGATAAAATAGAAATTGTAATTTAGAATGTTTTTAGAACGCTTTTCCCTCATCTCACCCTTTTAAATTTCGAATGTTTTTAGAATTTGTTTTTAGAGAGCATTTACATCTTATAAGTAACTACCATACCAAATTTGATGTTTCTATCTCCTTCAGTATACAAAAAATCGAAATTTTAGAACGTTTTTCGCTCTTGCATCCACCTGGGGGTAGTGGCACCGACATAAAATATAGCCTATGTTGGAGCAGGGACTGTCACCATCAATTTGCCACCATCACTTTTGAAATCGGTTCTGTAGTTCCAGAGATACCATAGAAATTGTAATTTAGAACGCTTTTCCCTCATCTCACCCTTTTAAATTTCGAATGTTTTTAGCATTTGTTCTTAGAGAGCATTTACATCTTATAAGTAACTACCATGCCAAATTGATGTTTCTATCTTCTTCAGTATACAAAAAATCGAAATTTTAGAACGTTTTTTGCTCCTGCATCCCCCTGGGGGTAATGGCACCGACTAAAATATAGCCTATATTGGAGCAGGGACTGTCACCATCAATTTGCCACCATTACTTTTGAATTCGGTTCCGTAGTTCCAGAAATACCATAGAAATTGTAATAGAATGTTTTTAGAAAGCTTTTCCCTCATCTCACCCTTTTAAATTTCGAATGTTTTTAGAATTTGTTCTTAGAGAGCATTTACATCTTATAAGTAACTACCATACCAAATTTGATGTTTCTATCTCCTTCAGTGTACCAAAAATCCTAATTTTATTACGTTTTTTGCTCCTGCATCCCCCTGGGGGTAGTGGCACCGACATAAAATATAGCCTATGTTGGAGCAGGGTTTGTCACCATCAATTTTCCACCTTCACTTTTGAAATCGCTTCAGTAGTCCCAGAGATTACCCCCTACAAACAAACAAACAAACAAAAAAACAATATTTACTCCTTTATAATACTAGTATAGATTTAAAGGTACTTTTTTATGTTAGCTGTGCGCCAGTGATAATTCGCCAAATCTTGTTTCAATTGGCATCAAATTGCAACCTTTTACGCAAGATTTTGTTATTTGTATTGATATGTCTGTGTTTACATATTTTATTATGATTGTATTTTAGCCAATTTTAAGTAAGTTCTTTGAGATATAATATTGTAATGTTAAAATACTGGCTAGTTGATATTAGCTAATGTTAAAGAGATAGAAGAAAGTTTTGGGATTGGCACATCTGACTAGTTTATTTTTACTTGGATGTTTATATACATATTCGTAACAATGGAGTAACTCAGGCTACAATTTTCTTAAGTAAAATGAGTAAAATTTAATCCTTGTTGAATGCTCTCCCGTTAATCACGATGTCATTTTTCACAGCAAACCTTTGTCTATACAAGGCGCATATTGATATTCCATGTATTATTTAAAAAATATATTAAAATTTTTCTTTCATATATATGACGTCATATTCATCCGCTTTTCATACGTAGTAATTTTAATCTTGTAAACACATATTTAATATTTTTTAATTACGCACGTGAAAATATTTCAACTGAAATTTAGTTCTGGTAATTCTTGGCGTACAAAATAATAAATACGTTATTATTGCGTATACCACGATTATATTATTCCGGGTTTTGAAAAAATGGCAATTATATCTAAACTAATAAAAGAAAGTTTCGCTCTGTGTGTCTGTGTGTCTGTGTGTCTGTGTGTCTGTGTGTGTGTCTGTTGGCGATGGATAGGAAAATCTGGCCCACCTAGAAGGCTGGAAATTTAGATATAGGTAGTCCAAACCCTCTCCTGTTGCACCATTACTTCAGAATTTTAATATTTTAATTAGTACTCTCTGAAATATTAATTAAAATGCACAGAGAACTCTCATTAAAAATACGCTTTTATTCTCTTGGGTTGGTTGGTTCACTGGTTGGTTGCATCGATTCTTCACAGAAGTAATTAAATAAACCAGAGTAGCGATGCATAAATAAGGATTTCTAACTAAATGGTGTCAACATGGATTGAAGTTATCAGCGTAGAGGAGCCATGCGAATGTCACGCCACCTGTACATGACAAATTACACTGGCTGTCTGGCTGTCACCCGCCTTGAGGATCCGCCTTTGGCATATGATCGGGACAAACCCCAAGCTCAAGGCAGGAAGGTCTCTACCGTCCAAACGACACCACCGTCTCCGGATTAACTAAAATTTCTTACACCATCAATCATAAGTGGCAGCCCTATTTATCAGGGCGTGCCATGGGAAAACATTTACAAATTGAAAAGTAAATTATAGTAAATTATACAAACTCTAATTCACAAATGGCAGCCCTATTTATTCAGGGCGTGCCTGATTTTATACAATGTTTGAATATTATAGATTATATACACAATATTTAAAGCTACAGTTTTTTACAGGTAAGTAGATTTAAAAAAAAAAAAAAAAAAAATGTATACACAATAATTATATAAGTTACATGTTTTACAAATTTCAATATTTACACATTATACATAATAGCTCTTTGCAAGATGATAACAGTAATTTTCTAAGTTTAACAACATTTTCCATTCTTTAAAAGACAACCCTAAGAAATGTCTGCCCTCATGATTAACCATGCAAGAAGTAGATGAATGAATATATGAATTGTAAAGTAACAATTATGTATTTACAGGTAGTACACTTGATATATTTACATTTTCTAGATAATCAATTATATTGATTATTTTAACTATTTAATTGTTAGCAAGATTTTCCGAACATTTATACATTTAATTATAATGAGTAATGCAATGAATACTACACTCGAATAATATACAAATATACACGATGAATAAAACAATGGAAAATTTATATTTGAATAATAATCACTTATATACAATGAACAAAACTAGAGTAATATACTTGATGAATAAACACTTATAAACAGAAAATATAGTTAAAGATACATAACACCGCAAATTAAGAGGACAACCGTCTCCATGAAGCGAAATAACCTTCACAGGACGAGCAATAGCAGGATTAAAAAATATTTTAGATTTAAAAATAAAATTTGTATTTTATAAAAGAATATTTCTCATTTAAGATATTATAATTTTGATATAATTTGCCTAGTGATTCATTATTATTAATAATATCCATCATGTCCTCGAGGAGTGTTGGAAATTTCCTATGAAATTTATATTTCATAAATCTACACTTCCCGAAGACATAATGGATAGGATCACCCCTCTGGCCACAAACACATAGATCATTATCCATTTTACCGATTTTATTTAAGAATGTAGGAAAACTGCCGCAGCCCGTTAAAAAATATATTGAGACTTTATCTTTAGTTATTAATTTAGTGTTGACTTCTGGCACAAGCTGATACGTAAATCTGCCGCTCCCTGAGTTATCCCAGTTGTACTGCCACCTTTCCAGTAATTGATCTTTGATACATTTATTTAAATATGAGCGTGGAAATTTTATTCCGCGCTCTACTGGAAGGTTGGAGTTCTGAGCAGCATCATTAGCCAGCTTGTCCGCCAGTTCGTTGCCTATTGTACCCGCGTGTCCTTTAACCCATGTTAGATAAAATATTTTGTTTTTATTTTGATGTATTAGTTGCTGTATATCATAAATTGCTTTAAGTGTTGGAAATTGATTTGTTAATGAAAGGATTGTTGATTGACTATCTGATAAAATTTGAAATTTCTTAAAGTTAGAATTTATTGCCCATTCTATTGCTGTTATGGCCGCGTGCAGCTCTGCTTGGTAGACTGTGTTTTCTGGTTGAATTTTAGTAGTTTTTTCGTCTATTTTTATGTTGTTCTGAAAAATCACCAATGAGAAAGCTGTATTAGAATCCACCTTAGAACCGTCTGTGTATATGTGTGTAATATCTATGTTATTTAAGATTTTGTCTGTTGTTATTAGATTATTTAAAAAGTTTTCTGGGTTAATTGTGTATTTGTAAAGCTTTTCTTCTATGTCATTTTTAGTTATTACCTTATTATCTTTTAATAATATCTCTGTGTTGTTTAATATTTTATATTTTAAGTTTTTATGTTCTAACGTTAGTAATAGTGGTGGAATACCTAGTAGTGTCTGTAATGTGTGAGTTGAAGTATTTTTATATGTTTTTGTTATTGATATTAAACATAATCTTTGTATGCTCTGGAGGTTACGTTTGTCAATAACTCTTAAATCGTCGAACCATTCCTCCGAGCCGTAAACTATTATTTTCTCTAAGACTGTGATGTACCAGGTTCTAAGGCGTGATCTATCCACTCCCCATGTGGCTGAAAAAACGCGTTTTATTGAAGATGTTAATAATACTATTTTGTTTTTAATTTTTTGGATGTGTTTATCCCATTTAAGATTTGATTGGAATGTTATACCTAAGATATTTAAGTCGGTGACACCTTTTATATTGGATTGTTTTAATTTAAAGATTGGTGGACGACTCGCCAAGGCATTTTTACCCAACAGAATGTACGATGTTTTATCTGATGATATTTTTAGCGAGAGGTCTTCACATAATTGGGCAAAAAGGGCAATTCTTTCATTCGCCTGCGATTCTAAATCTCTTCTATTGTTTGCGCGTATAATAAGATTGAAATCATCGCAAAAGGCATAAAGATTAGTGAATTTAGTGTAGAATATTTTTAGTATTTGATTGGCCACAAGGAGCCACAGGAGAGGGCCGAGACACGAACCCTGTGGCCAACCTTGGGAAGTAGGACGTTTAATGTTATTATTTAGGTAATCGGTAATGATGAGTCTGTCTGAAAGAAAGCTTAGGAGAAAGTTTATAAGATATTTTGGGACTGGCAGGGTTTTGAGAATTCTGTCCAATGTTGTCCAGTCAATATTATCAAACGCCCCCACAATGTCAAATGAGACGAGCGCGCAGTATTTATTTGATTTTAGATAATTATTAATTTTATATTTTAATCTGTTAAGTAATTGTACTGTACTTTTTCCTTCACGGAAGCCAAATTGAGATTTATGTAAGTAGTTATTGTTTTCTAGATAGTAATTTAGTCTATGTTTAAGCATGCGTTCTAGGATTTTGCCCAGCATCGGGAGAAGGCAAATGGGTCTATATGAGGTTGGGAGTTTAGGATTTTTATTGTTTTTTGTGAAAAATATAACGTTAGCTATTTTCCAATTTTTGGGGAAATAATTTAAATTTAAACATTTATTGAAAAGATCACGAATTAAGTATTTGTATGATTTGAAAAGATTTTTTATGAGGTATGCGTCTATTTTATCGTGACCAGGGGCTTTAAGCTTGTTTTGCTCAGATAATGCTGTTTTTATTTCTTTATTTGAGAAGAGTGGGGGGGGAGGGGACTATCTCCCCTGCTGGGGCTAAAAGTAACGGAACAGTTGGATTTATTGGAAAACGATGTGTTAAAAGATTTTGAAATGTTTCTTGTTTTGTAATGTAAGGTGAAGAACCTTCCAAGGATGTGTGAATAAAGTGTTGATTTGATAAGTTTTTGTTTGTTGCAATTTTGAACGCCTGCCCAAAGGTGTCTTTTGTATTATTACAGAATTTTTTCCAGGAATTTAATTTTTCGCTTTTTATGTGTTTTTTATATAGCGCTCGCTCACGTTGTAGAAGCGTTCTCCATTTTGAGTCACCCGATGACCTCCATCTTTTCCTTAGAGCTGATATTTTATTTCGGTGGGATCTTAGCGCGTCAGTCCACCAGTCAAAAGTTGGGTATAGTTTAAGTTTTTTAGTTTTTAATGTTTTTTGACATGTTTGGTTAATTTTGATAATGAAGTCTTCTAGCCAATTATCCAATTTGTCATAGGTGTCAACCGATGTAAGTTTAGTGTGTAAGTCCGTGGCCAAAGGTCTGAAGAATTTGTTAAATTTTTTGAAGGTTGTATACTTTGTTTTAAACCTTTTGAGATCTATTGTTGAGGGTGTTAATGAAAGAGAAACAAATATACCTATGATCAGATAGCGATACGGATTCTGTGTCCACGTACCAGGAGTCGACGAAGTTGGTTAGATCCTGAGTGCACACGGTGACATCTGGGTTTCCCCGACATGGACGACCCGGCTCTCCTATGAACGAAGGTGGTGATTCCGTATCGTTTATGAGTGTTAAGTTCTTTGAAAGTAGTAGGTATGTTAGGATGGATCCCCGTTCATCCTCCTTTTGGTAGCCGAGCAATGACAAGTGCACGTTGAGATCTGCTCCCAAAATCAGGTGCTGAAGGGGCATGAAGAAATCCAGCCATTTTAAGTCCTCTCGGAAGTTTCCTGATGGTTTTGAATAACAGGATCCTATTGTTATTGGTCCTGTAGATGATGTTAGATTCACGAAAACTGAATCTCATCAAAAAGTCACCTGTAAAAAATGCAGCCAAGTCTCGTAACTCATTTACCGTAAAAAGTACTGAGATCGTATAAAGCCAAGTTTAACTATCTTATTAACTCTGAAATTTTCATTCACAAAATCACTCCTAGTCTCTACATCTTTAGTTAATTATTATTTTGTGACTTGGCAATTACTTAGCACGAGAATGTGATGTATATAGTTAGTCTTAATCAAATAATACTATAACATATTAAGGTGTAATAATTTTCCTGTGCGTATATAATTTGCTTTAGTTAAATTATCCCATCCCATCCCATAACATAGTAAGGTGTAATAACTTCCCTGTGCTGCGTAATTGCCAAGTCACAAAATAATAATTAACTAAAGATGTAGAGACTAGGAGTGATTTTGTGAATGAAAATTTCAGAGTTAATAAGATAGTTAAACTTGGCTTTATACGATCTCAGTACTTTTTACGGTAAATGAGTTACGAGACTTGGCTGCATTTTTTACAGGTGACTTTTTGATGAGATTTCACTTCTTTTTGTAAGTAACCCTCCTTTTCTTGATTTTGGGTTCTTTTTGGAGATCATCCACTGATTTTCGCTAAGCTCACACTCTGTCCCTATTATTTACAGGTATCAAAAAAATTGAAGCTTTAGTTTCGTTTGCAAAGTACTGTAGATAAAAAGAGATTTCAGGTTCCTAGGCAAGCACTAAATTATGGGAGGGGGAGTGCCAAAAGTACTCTCAATTGCTTCCAGGATAGGCGCTATGCATCTGAGATATAAATCGCAGCCCTAGATACTTGATATTTAACATAAAAGAACTTTTTAGTATAAAAAGAAAGCCAAAATTAAAATTTCCGGAAATTTCCAATAAATCAAACTATATTCCTTTTTTCGATGGTTTTTTTTCGTTTTTTTAAGACTTTTTTTTATTATTTACGGATTTTTTAATTTTTCCTTACTTTGTGTACAAAACCACTGCCTTTCTGCCAAATGTCAATCTTCTAGGACTACAAAATCGAATTATTTTCAAATTTTCGACTTTTTATGAATTTATTGATTTTTCGATTTTAATTCTAAGTTACCTGATTGTCATGCCAATATAGTAATTATTTGATCCGTCTTCTTAGGATCATTTAGTTTCAATTTAGAGATAAATCAAGTGAATCTTAGAGTCACCATGATTTTATTTAGAAAGGACTATCAAGCCATAACCAGCCAGTAATGTCGGGAGGGTAGGGGGAGCTGTGAAAATTTTTGTGGGGCTAACATCATTTAACAATCCATATTTCATATGTGAAGTAAATAGAGTACAACATGTGAAAGAAAACAAACCTGTCTATAAAGAAATCGCCTATATCGTAGCCAGTCTATAGCGGAACTTTTCTATAACGAAATTCGTAAACGAAAGAAAAGAAAACCATAATCCGGGGGAAATAACATAAAACAATTAGGGGCGTTGTACTAGCTAATAGGACAATTATCTTATAACTAATGTTTCTAGCTGTACAAAATCAAATTGTTTTCGAATTTTCGATTTCTTAAACATATTTCGATTTTTCGATTTTATTTTCGAATTTTTTAATTGTTCCTTTTATTGAATAGTAAATACTAACTTTACACCAAGTTTTAAGTTTCTAAGACTACAAGATAAAAATATTTTCAATTTTTGATTTTTTCGCATTTTTTTTTTATAATTTTCTGGATTTTATAATTTTTTCTTATTTTGTATCCTTTATTACAAATTTTAAGTTTCTAGAGCTACAAAATCGAATTATTTTAAAATTTCCGATCTTTTTCGATTTTTTAATTTTATTTTCGAATTTTATTGCGTTTTTATTTTAACTTATTCTGAATCCTAAACACTATCTTTACCGCGAATTTTAAGTTTCTAAGGCCAAAAGATCAAATTATTTAAATTTTTTTCAAATTTTTTCGAATTTTTCGAATTTTTGATTTTTTTTCGAGTTTTCTGGATTTTTTAATTTTTCCTTATTTTGCATCCTAAATACTACCTTTATTCCGAATTCCAAGTTTCTAGCGCAACAAAATTGGATTATTTGAAATTTTTCGATTTTTTTCGATTTTTCGATTTTATTTTCAATTTTTTTTGTGTGTTTTTGATGTTTTCTTTTTCTGAATTCTAAACACTACCTTCACACCAAATTTTAATTTTTTAAGACTACAAGATCGTGTTATTTTCAAATTTCAATTTTGTTCGATTCTTTTGAATTTTCGAAAGTTTTGTTTTTTTTTAATTTTCCGGATTTTATATTTTTTCCTTTCTTTGTATCCGAAATGCTAGCTTTATTCCAAATTTTCAGTTTCTGTGGCTGTGGGATATACCCAATCTTTTTGATGACGCGAGAGTGAGTGAGTGTGTGAGTGACAGAAAATCGAAACTTTGAGTTCATATATCGTCTGCACTAATTTATGGGTATTTTTGAATTATCCATATTTTTGAATTTTTCCTTATTTAGTATCTTAAATATTACCTTTATTCCAAATTTCAAGTTTCTAGCGCTATGAAATCGAATTATTTTCAAATTTTCCTTATTTTTCGATTTTTTCGATTTTTTCGATTTTTTTATTTTATTTTCGAATTTTAAATGGTTTTTTATTTTAACTTATTCTGAATCCTAAACACTCTCTTTACTGCGAATTTTAAGTTTCTAAGGCTAAAAGATCAAATTATTTTAATTTTTTCAATTTTTTTCGAATTTTTCGAATTTTTCAATTTTTTTTTTCGAATTTTCCGGAATTTTTAATTTTTCCTTATTTTGCATCCTAAATACTACCTTTATTCCGAATTCCAAGTTTCTAGCGCAACAAAATCGGATTATTTGAAATTTTTCGATTTTTTTTCGATTTTTTCAATTTTGCTTTCGATTTTTTTTTTTGTGTTTTTGATGTTTTCTTTTTCTGGATGACAAACACTACCTTCACACCGAATCTTAAGTTCCTAAGACTACAAGATCGTATTATTTTCAATTTTCAATTTTGATGGAATTTGTTGAATTTTCGACTGTTTTTTTTTTTCGAATTTTCCGGATTTTATAATTTTTCCTTTCTTTGTATCCTAGACACTACCTTTTTTCCAAATGTCAAGTTTCTAGGGCTACGGGATCTACCTAATCTTTTTGATGACGCGTGAACGAGTGAGTGAGTGACAAAAAATCGAATGTTTGAGTTCATATATCGTCTGAACTAGAAAAGATAGAAAGTTTTAATTTTAAATTTTGGTCCTGTGTGCCAAATACTCTAGAAAAACGAAGTTTCAAATTTTTAGGATACTCCAGCGCGGAGATATGAGGGGGTCAAACGTGTCCTGAGTTGCTTCCAGAAAAGTATGCTTACGGCTGTCCTCTCTCGACTTGGCGGAGGCACTGCCGTGCCTCCAGATCTAAAACAAACTATCCCCATCCTGTGGGATTTGTTTTTCAATGTTTTACTTTATTTAATGCAAAACATAGATTGCATCCGACAACTCATAAAAAAATCCTCCGGCCTGTACCGGCAGGAAAAGGTAGCTTTCCTATATCTTCGTTTTAAAATTTTAGCTAATGTTACTCGAAAACAGCAAGTTAAAATGCAAAGAAACCGTTTACAAAAGATTACACTGAATTTGAATAAGAAATTCGCCAAATTATTGAGCTATAGCCAAGTTGGCTTCATTTATGAAGACTTATTTTTATCGCCAAATTTGGCGAGATTTCGCCAATTGTCGCCAAGTTTGGCGAGAATTTGGCGCTAATGGATATGAATATATAGTTTTATGCGTATGATTGGGAAAATGATTACAACAATGAAAGAAAATAATTTGCGAGAAATCGCGTTCACTAAAACTTATAAATTTATATTAAAATTATTAAAATTACAGACATTACAATACACTTTCATAAAACATTAAAAACATATTAAAATTGGACGTTTCGGATTTACATGGAAAATCCCTCTTCAACAACAACATTTCACTTAGCGTAAATCATAGTTCAAAAATATCAACAAATAGAAAATGCAACGTGTCAAAATTTCGAAGTCAAAGTTACAGTTATAATAACACGGAGTATTCATTCGGGATTGCACCTGCTTGACCATTATTGACCATAAATTTATCGTTGGTTTTTTGTAATGTGCTGTTTTGTTTCAAAATGTCAGCCACCCTAGAATTTCAAACTGCTCTATCTCAGCCAATTTTTAAGATAGAGGTAAAACAAAAAATGCTCTGGAATCCTTGTATCAAGTCCTAACACCTAATTAAAAAATAAACTTGATTTTTAAACTTTTTTGTATATTTATTTTAGTTTTAAAATTTTCCGTGGCCGCCATCTTGAAACAAGATGGCGGACCAAGCTGGCCGACGAACTCGGTCAAGACATTGGTGAGCTTAATACACACAATTAGTTTCATCCAAATTAATTTATAAATACGAGCGTTATCGTATCAAATTATTTTCATTTTTTCAATTTTTTTCGAATTTTTTTATTTTTTTTTCGAATTTTCTGGATTTTTTTTAATTTTTCTGTTTCTGTATCCTAAATACTACCTTTATTCCTAATTTGAATTTTCTAGCGCAACAAAATCGGATTGTCTTCAAATTTTCGGTTTTTTTCAATTTCTTCGATTTTTTCAATTTTGCTTTCGATTTTTTTGGTGTTTTTGATGTTTTCTTTTTCTGGATGTTAAACACTACCTTCACACCAAATCTTAAGTTTCCAAGACTACAAGATCATATTATTTTCAATTTTCAATTTTGATGGAATTTGTTGAATTTTCGAATGTTTTTTTTCGAATTTTCTGGATTTTATAATTTTTCCCTTCTTTGTATCCTAAACACTACCTTTTTTCCAAATGTCAAGTTTCTGGGGTTACGGGATCTACCCAATCTTTTTGATGACGCGTGAACGAGTGAGTAAGAAGTGACAAAAAATCGAATGTTTGAGTTCATATATCGCCTGAACTAGAAAAGACAGAAAGTTGTAATTTTAAATTTTGGTCCTGTGGGCCAAATACTCTCTATAATTGAAGTTTAAAATTTTTGGGATACTCCAGCGCGGAGATATGGGGGGGTCAAAAGTGCCCTGAGTTGCTTCCAGAAAAGTATGCTTACGGCTGTCCTCTGTCGACTTGGCGGAGGCACTGCCGTGCCTCCAGATTTTGAGGAGATGAATATAGCGAAATTCAAACAGCGTATTCGAATAAAAAAAGACAATTCGTATGAGGTAAATAAAATATCAGTCACAAATGCGTTAGTCTAGTTTATAAATTTCTGGAGCAAAACAACCGACATCGAATAAATTTTAATTTCAGCCGTGGCAAGTGCAATTTTTGCGTAGAGCTGTCGCAGACGCACTGGGGTATATGTTTGGTGCCAAAATGGCGATTTTATGCCTGGGAAATCCGGCGATTTTGGTGATATTTTGTTTTGTATGGCAACCCGGTAGAATAGACAGTAGATTCCGTGTTTTGTATTAAAATAAATATTGTGTGTTTTATAATAAATTGATCATCGTGTGTGTTTTGTAATAAAATGATTTATGCGTGTTTCTAATAAAAACTGTGTGTGTTTTATAATAAAATAAACTGTTTAAAATAAAACTAACATGCTATTTTAGAAGGCTAGGCCTAACACCTAACAGGTACCCGAAAACTGGGTTTTCTCGCCAAAATTCCGCAAAACAAAAATCGCGCCAACTCCGGTGCACTTGTGACAGCTGTTCCCAATTTTTGCGTACTTTGCCATAGAACTTAACTAGTTTATTAAATTAATATTTACAAAGAACCTGTTTATTTTTTACTTGTTCGGTTGCTTTTTCGAAGTTGATATCGCAGACGGGGAAGAGTTCCATATCCTGTGACGGTTGACGCGATTGACTGAAAAATCCAAAATGGCGCCAAAAATGCAGTTTTAGCATCTAACTAAATTTTTCAAGATTACGTAAAAACATGCTTTTTAAAGATTTATAAACGTGCGCTTATTAAACCGTACTTTTGCATCATCTTAAAAAAAAAATATGTAGAATAATAAAACAAAATTTTATCGTTATTTTCGATATTTGAAGAAGTGATGAAAATAGATAAACAAACATTTAATAAACCCAAGAAGCCTTTTTGCGATAAATAATGGTTATTTTCGGGGGCATATTGTAAACAATTAATAAACGAACTAATAAACGAACTAAAAAACTAACTGAAAATATTTGAAGTAAACAAAAATATTACGTCTGAACATATTTATATTTATATTAAAATCATTAAAATTACAGACATTACATTACAATTAAATAAAACATTAAAAACATATTAAAATTGGACGTTTCGGATTTACATGAAAATCCCTCATCAACAAACATTTCTCTTAACCCATTAACGACGACTTATTTTACACTTCTTTTAATACTTCGATACCAGTTGACACCAGTTTTCCTATACTGTTATTTTAACTGATTGAATATCTGATAGTTTCACATTATATAATATGATTTTATTTTTACTAAGATACTGGTGTTCATATTTAAAAGTTTCGTATCTCTTAAATGGTAACTTTTCGTACCAACCGGCATTAATGGGTTAACGTAAGTCACAGTTCTAAAATATCAACACATAAATATGTTTTATATTCTATAATATATAATATTTTAATATGTTTTTAATGTTTTATGTAATTGTAATGTAATGTCTGTAATTTTAATTATTTTAATATCACTGAAAATAACTTGTAGAAATATCAGAAAAGATATATATCATATAAATAGCACTTAAAATCATAAAAAAGAAAAGTTGCAAAAAAAAATGCAAAAAAAAAATACACTTTTTAAATAGTTTCAACAACAGATATAAAAAAAAAATAAAAGTCTCGTTCGCTAGCGGGCGAAGCCAGCTAGTAGAAAAATGTTTATCAAAATGCACAAAAAATATAGAAACAAAATACACAAATTTACACAATATTACATCTACAGAAAAAATATCGTTTAAAAAAGTAAACCCCAAAGGCTTGAGATCGCAACTATCGCAAAAAAAACTCGCCAAATTACCGGCACAGCATATGGAACTCTTCCCCGGAGACGTACCGGGGTTCTCGCGATTTTTGTTTTTACGCAATTTGGGGGAGAAAACCCCGTTTCCGAGAACAGTTTACACCCATTGACATCTAATACAAATGGACACCGCATTCCTATCTTCTCTCCCGAGAGAGTTGAAGAAAAGATCTTCCACCTTTCATCACCAAAAAATGGCGAAAGAGTGCCGCTTTCTAGCGGTAATCCCTTTCTTGGCAACTTTCTGTTTCCGTTCTCGTAATAAAAGAAACAGATCTAGAAACGAAACTGAAACTTAACTAGAAAAGCAAGCTGTCGCATTCACAAGGAAAAAACAGTTTTAGCATCAAATCCACACCCAATCGAAAGATAAAATTGGAGTAAGCAATTTATCTTTTATAATAATTTAATTCATATAAATACATTTTTCTTTTTCTTTATGATTTGTAATTTCAAAATTATCCAATGGACAAGACCGATTTTTTTTTCTATTTAAATAGGCCCTACACAAGAAAGGTTCTGAGGCCCTATTTTATTTTGTAAAAAGACCTGGAAAAAAAAAAGAAAAAAAAAAGATAGTTTTACCTATTGGGTGCCAATATTTTTGCTGATCTATTTTTTTTATTCAAATGATAAAAAAAGGGTCTGGGATCGGACAGGGCCTGATTACCAACGTGGCACACTTCCACCAGTAAACCCATTTTCCCAATGTAACGGAATTCTTTTGATTGTCCCTGTAAACGGACTATAAATGTCATACTTCATTTTCAATACCAAACATGCCTTAGTAAACCTCAATAACATATATCAATTTCATAGAAATCCAAGTTTAGTTACGCGAGTTAGAGCACGGACAGATAAACAAACCGAATTCATAAACAGTTTTGAACTGTGTTGGAAAGTATTAAATGTACGCTTTTATAATAAATACTCTTTAAGGGAAAAACTTTTTCTATTCTTCATACTGGCTAGTTTATGTAAGTTTAAATTGAATAAATACAATTTTATAACTATTGTTTTGCCATACACATTTAAATGCATATATAATGAAATTTAACGATTGTATTAAACGGTTTAGAACAAAATTTGGTACTTATGTATTATCCGTGCCAGTTTTAAGCCAACTGCGCCAGGCATGGAGCCAATATTACTAATTACAGTAACCCTTATATATTTTTTTCTTGCTACATGGTACATGCCTGGGAATAATCTACTTTTTTTAGGTAGGGGTCATTTCTATACGTAGTAAGATTAACAAAATTAACTTTTCAGAATATGCTATATTATTTACCATTTTTTATGTTATTTATTATTCTTTCTTATTTATTATGTTATTTACCATTTATTAATTTTACTAAAATAATGTTATTTACTATTTTTAACAATGTTATAAATTTAATAAACATATATTACATTTTATTTATTTTATATTAATTACCATTTTTAACAATGTTATTTGATAACTAGCCGCCACTGGCGACCAGTTTGGTCTCCCTTAAATGTATGTTAAGCACTGTAACATGTTACTTATTCATAATTTATTTTTTTCCGTAATCCTTCGCCAAACCGGAAGATTCTAATAGACAAATCAAAAACTTTTGTGATCATGGTAGCATTTCGCATATTTTTTGTTGTTATGTATTTCATCTTTCTTGACAAAAACCGCTTAACCAACTTAAGCGTTTATGCTTCATATCCGTTTGCTTATCAGTTGCAATATGTTTGCTAATGAGGAGATTCTTAAACATATTAAGTAGTTTTCCGTAATTGAATCCATTGCCAAATGGCGTATTTTAGTTAATACGATTTGGTGCAATGAAGTGTATTTTGTGAAAGTCTTTAATGATATCCACATTTACACTGAACCATATTGTTGCCAATATTTTTTGTTTGTTTGTTTGTTTCTCGCTAACTTTGGCTGTAGACTTGATTACGGCAGATTAGAAAATCTATCATTATTCTCATTTAAAACGTCTTGAATAATGTGACATAATCGGGTGCATATTATAACACGTAATTTTCGAGTATGGTTTGGTGAAACATTGAACTTTTGGAAGCCAGTTTTGATAATCATATTCATTTTAAACCATATTTGCTGTCAGCACTTTTGACCCGTGGCGTAGAATCTGATTAAATTTCACGTACTTCCTTCTATATACCGATCTCTGTTCGACTCTATTTTTCTCTGCTCTCCTATTTTGATATAGTTCAAGAGTTTTCATAACTGCATAATTCCCTTACTTTGGCATTTCTGCTTAATGTCTACTGACTATTAAGATCCGTAACTTGTAAATACGCCACGCCAACATTACCGCCTATAATTCTAATTACAGCAACCCGTTTTTTCTCTCTATATTGCAACTCTATAGTTAATATAGTGCCTCGGTGCGTCTACGACAGCTGTTCCATCAGAACATTTGTTTTCAAAATCAAAGTACCGTTTCTAATTTGCACACGCGAAAAATAAAAGCTGGTATTGGCGATTTTAAATATACTATTGGCGAGATTTGCCCCCAAATAACACAAATGTACTTAATGATGTTATGTATTTTGTAAATGTATATTAAATTACTGTTTTGAAAGCGATTGGTCATTAATAATGGTAAATATGATTGGTGATTAACATATTAAAAATCATTTTCAGTGGTCTGTCTTCCTTGCACGTATAATACATAAATACCAAATTAACTAACAATTTGTTTCGAAGTTTGATTCATTAAATATCATTACATGAGTTGTATTTGTTTACATTCAGCTTACATCAAGAAAAGATAAAGAATGAAGTTGAGTTGTATAGCACATAATTATGGTAAACTTTGATTGTGTCACTGGTACGAATTATTTTTTTGACACCAGGCAGCGCTCCATAAAATCTTTCACGGAAAACTTACTTTACGAACGATTATCTCCATGGTTTAATGGTTTAATATTTTAAACCTTCACGACGAATGAATCTTTTTTTTTTGTTTACTTTCATGGATAGAGAATTTGAACTACGAAGGTAATTTCAACTGAAGTTATTGGAGAATATATACATAATTGAACGTAAGTCATCTCATAAATATTAATTTATTTTGGTACTTTTCGGTTAGCCGGGCGCCAGTGATATATGTACATATATAAATACATATGTATATACATAAATTTATTTATATATACATACATATATGCAAATATATGTGTATGTATATATATGTATATGTAGATATGTGTAGATATGTGTGTGTGTGTGTATATACATGTATATATATCACTGGCGCCCGGCTAACCGAAAAGTACCTTTATTTTGAACGATCTTTCTAAAAATGTAATATTTATGAAGTTTTATTCGAAAAATTAATTTTGAATAAAAATGGCCGCCTGGCATATGAAAAAGTGAAGCGGGCATTCCGGAACTGTTGATGACAGTCACATGACTTACGGTTTTATTATAGAGATGTTAAATTACTGTGTTTGAAAACATGATTGGCAACGATAAACAAGATTGGTACTTGACAACCATTTTTGGCGATCAATCTCCTGGCACGGATAATACGTAAGTACCCAAAATTTAAATTGTTTCAAACTCGATATTAAGGTCCGATTCTGAGCACTTTCAATTCTACTTCGATATTTGTTAATAACGGAGGTAAAAGAAAACATTATTGTTACCATGGAAACAACGACTTACTGAATATGGAATATATAACAACAGCGTTCTTAATCAGGCAGTTACTTTTAAAATACATTTAAAACTTACATTATAGACGGTGGAACCGTGTAACTGCAGCAACACGCAACTTGTACATATTATGCAAGTTTAAATTCATATTCAATCGTTTCAATTCATATTCATTAGGTAATGCGCATTTAAACACTCATTTAACAAGCAATTTCTAAATGCATGAAAATCGCTTGCATTTGGTGAGAAAAAAGTGCTGCTCGCGAAATCGCATCTTTTTGCGCCAAATACTCGGAAGAATTTTACTTTTTTACATATCTTCTACTAGAATTCTGCAGATAAAGTTGACTGATACTGCTAATGCGCCATTTATTTCAACCCTGACCGAGCAAAGGTTTTCTACTGCACACCGTGCCAAATATTGTATTTGTTATTTATTAAATGTAAATTTTTTAGGTACTTTACCATTATACAAACACCATTGTCGCCGAGCGTAATAGTTGGCTCAAAATAAAATTCACGTGAATCAAATCATTTGAAAAAAAAAAAACATTGTTGAAATGAAAGTGAGCATTTAAAAAATATAACGTTTGAAAATTAAAGACTTTTATGAACTAGTTTATTAAATCAACATAAATATATACTTAAAATAATAAAACAAATAATTGTTAGACAATAAAGTAATATAAAATAAAACTTATTAAACTGCTGCCATGAAATCACAAATGTGTTTCAGCATCGCAGTAAACATTTAATTTTTAGGGTTTCGTTCATCTCACGAAACCCTATTACTCCCGCTCTGTTGTCTGCCCGTCACAGAGCCATTCTCAAAAACTATATAACTTATAGAGTTGAAACTTTGTGTATATAGATGAAAAGCAGCTGTGGAGAGCTCAAAATATCAAAATTTGAAATATTCGTATTATTTTAATAAATAGAGATAAAAAACCAAAATTCTAACATCTTTTTCCTATTAAATTTAAACATTTTTCATTATAGCAGATGCCAAAAATTTAAAATCCACAATGAAATTCTTTCTACAATAATTAATTTTCTATCAGACGATTTCCACGTGCAAAATGAGAATGAAATAAAAAGTTTCACCAATTGAAAAAAGATAAATATGAAATAAAATTGATTGACGTCATAGTGGTAATAAAATGGAAAATGTCTAAGATTTCTCAATAATAATACAAGTAAGTATGAGTATTTGTATGTACACAAAGCAGATTAATATCACGTCATTAGAGAATTAAAAAGAAAATCTGACGTCCTATTGGAAGTTTAACGAATTTTTCAAATGTTTGAGAATAATACAAAGCGAGTATCAATATGAGTAATAGAGAATAGTAAATATATGAGTTTGAGAAACATATTGAATCGTGATAAAAATCCGATTATGGAAATATTCGCATATTTTAACATTTTGAAGGTGTACAATTTGTTTAATTTTGAAATTATTTTTTAAAATATTGCATTTAGTCCGTATGACGGATATTATTATGACAGAATATAATAGCGGGCTTGGCCCGCTATCTGGCTGATTTAGATATTCGAAAAAACGAAAAAATAGACCCGTAAATTTTTACTTTATAAAAAACATGACTTTTTTTTTGTTGTTGTTGCTAAATGATATTTATTTGAATTTATTAAAGAAAGGATAAAGTGTTTTGAAAAGAATATTAAACGAAACCCTTTGAGCGATCTTCGACCACACTTACCCACTTGTTTGAATGAAGACGCCGCCATATGAATTCTATGAGATACGACTGTAAATGATGACGAATAGTCCCCCGATGTCTTTTATTGCGCCATTTTATAGTGCACCTATCGACATTTTAGGTATGACATCCAGTGTTAGGGTCAACAAAATTATATTTGTGATGTACTGTGACATGATCATATCCCTCATCTCGCAGTTCATTTGCTTTATATCCTCTCCAACAATTGGTGTGGATCAACTACATTGTTTTCTATTGCCACCGTTAACGTTTAAATTTACGATCAACTACATTGTTTTCTATTGCCAAAGTTTAACTGTACGATCAGGAATAGAAGTAAGGAAATATCCCTGTGTTTCACGATATAAACCACCTAATACCCATTGAGGAGGAAGAACACGTCCTACAATCCTTTTTCTTCTGGTAAATTGACTTTCATCTACTTCTATAACTTTATTACGCCCACAGATTTTTCCATTTGGTCGTGAGCACAAAGCATTGACGCAAACTACTCTCAAATAGCTATTCCAGTCAACTGCCGTGTTGTGGTTCATTTCAAATTGCTTCAAATTTTTTTTCAATAGGCTATAGTTTTCATAAGTTGCCTTTAATCAAAATAAAGATGGAAATTAAATATCAGCGTAATTGGATTATGTTTAGATATACTGCAAGAAGGATTTTTATTAAAATTTTGACAAATTACGCAATTATGTTGAAATTTACAACAGAGTACTGAATACACTTGTAGTAAAAAAAAAAAAAAAAAAAAAAATACACATTGCTTTTATTCAGAAAACATGGTAAACTTACTGCGCAATACATTTTAATTACAAAATTAATGAAACATAAATAGTGAACAATGAGGTAGAAACAGAACAAAGTTCAGAAGAGAACACTGTACTATCCCAATTTTTTTTATTGCCTCTACGTCAAGTGTCTCTGAAATCTCAAGTAATCAAAATCATAGTCAAATGCACATGAAATTGCGATTTGTGGCTTCTGCTTGCTATCGAACTTGAGTATCAGACAAAATTGCTGCAACAATTACAAGCGCTTCTCTGCAGGATATTGGTCTGATTAGTGATGAAGAAAGAAGTTTGACAGAAATGTATTGAGAGAATGAAAATTAGATGAGAAAAAATAAATAACCGAAAAAGATGTGTAGAAAAAACTGTAAAACTTATCACAGAAAGTACGTAATTGTTTTTTTATGTAAGAAAAGACAAGACAATTGTGCAAGAGAAGAAAGGAACTAAGTATGTTATCGAAGAACATATATCACTTGTTCTAGAACTTGGATCAAAATTTACAAGACACGTAAAACCGATTTCTGGCACTGGAAAAGGTATAAAAGACAACATAATGACATTTTTCAATGGCAACAACCAATACTTAAACATTATACTGCAATTGGATATGATGGAACTGCCTCGAATACTGGATTGAATAATGAAGCGATTGCTTTATTGGAAAAAGAATTATGAAGCCACTGCCGTGGCTTGATTTGTCTGTTTCATGCAAATGAACAACCCGTTCGTAATTTATTTCCTTTCCTAGATGAAAAAACTAAAAATCCAAATGAATTTAGAGGGAAAATAAGGAAACAACTGGAAAAGTGTTATGAACTTCCAGTGACTGAGTTTTCACCTATTGAAAATAACATTCCATTTCTAAAATTTAAGGATAATTTAAGTATGGACCAAATATATTTGTTAGAAATGTGTAACACAATCTCCGTTAGAAGTTGCTCTTCTGACTTGTCTATGAAGAAACAAGAAAAAAAATTGTCATTCACCATAGCTTACCTTAGCAAACAAAATAATTCGCTTGCACGTGGGAACAGAATATCCATCACAAAATCTCCAAATACTGACTGAGTACAGTTTGAAAGTGTATGCAACTGTTTGGTTTAACGTAAAGTTGAAACCATTTTCCATCTATGGACGAAGCACTTGTGAAAACGTGTCAGCTATTTACGTTACCTCAATTACACTACTAAAAATGTAATCGATCCAATCAGCCAAAGAAATGAACACTTTGCTGTACATGAAAATGTTCTCTATTGTATGCTATCAGGTGATAGAAGTCATTAAGGAGTTTGCATTACGCCGAATTATAAAAGGGCCTGGAAAATGAAGTTGGCATCAGAAATTTTTTAATTCCTGTATGTATAAACTTTGATGTCACTGATTATATTGATATGATTCAGTGGCATGATGTTAAAGTAAAACTAGTCGTTGGGGGCCACCGTAATACTTACCCATCATTGATATGCATAATGTAAAATATTAAAATAAAAATGTGTAAACTACTTATAAAATGCATTGCAATTCAAATAAAATCGTGGCTTGATGACGTCATAAACTTTAAGGGCTCGATTACTGAATAGAAACCTCCTTATAACTCCAAAAATAATAATCCTATTAACTAGCGGTTTATTGCATCTGATTAAGCGTCAAACTTCCAATTAAAATATATCTTTGAAGTGAAGTTTGTATGAAATACGGGGTCATGAAAAATCGAAGAGTATGGAAAATAGGATTCCAAATATCTCGGCCACTCATTATCCGATCGACTTCATGCTTTATGCAAAATTTATGTTTTTTTATTGTCTTTTATATTCATTTCTTAAAATAAACAATTTCGAAAATCTTTATATACCTTTTATCAGAACGAATATTTCGAGAGTCCGAAAAAAATAGTTCCGGTTAATCGAGGTTATTGAACTGAAATAGGCTTCTTCCCATTATTACATACTAAGTACATACCAAATTGCAAGTCTCTATCTCATTTTTTTTCGGGAGATAGAGCGTTTACAGACACACAAACGGACGGCAAATATTGTTTTCTAAAAATATGTTTTTCGGAATCTCCAGTGTCTGAAACGTGTAAATCCGTCCAAATTTTTTTTTCGATTTTCAAAACGATTACAAGACTTACCCTATACTACGTATGATGGGTAAGTAATAACCTCCTATGACGATGTATATTGCTGACGACAAACCAAAGCAGAAAATAAAGCAAGCAGAAGAACCTGATCATGAGAGAAAACTTCGATTTTTCCCTATGTCACACACAAGCAGTTAAAAGGATTGGTAAATTAGTTACCGAGTCATTCTTGTCAGTTTTCAACACTTCTAAAACCAAAATAAATTTTCAAAAGATCATGCTAAGATTTGAAACAAACAAACAAACAAACAAACTAAAAAATCCAATGTGTGATTATTATGTCCAGTGTGATTATTATGGACTGTGTGATTATTATGGACATTAGAGAAAAATTAATGTTTCTTAAAAATAACGCTTTGCCTTTAAAAACAATATACAGTCAATCCTCTTATATACGGTGACCCCTCTCTTGCGGCCTCAGCGAACATTAACCTCTCTATAATTATTGTTATAACTAACAACCAATCTCCTGCAGTCACCTCACTTTTTCAGACATTTTTTTTTGGTCACATAGGTGTCCGTTAATCACAGGTTTCACTCTTTTAATGTTTTTCTAAATAATTGTGATTTGTTTAACTAAGATACGATAATTAAAGATTGCATTTCTTTCATTTCAATGTAGTACTATAAGAATATGTTACTGTAAACTTTAAAAAAATTCATATGGTGAAAATCGCTAAATTCTACAAAATAATTCTTTTTGTAATGCCATCTAAAAATTCGTAATACATATAATGTGTAAGTTTTCTGCAAAAATATCATATTTTGAATATTCTGTTTACAAAATATATCTATATTATTTTAATTATCAAAAAAAGAACTTTTTTTTAAAAAAAGGCACTTTTTATCGTTTTTTTATAGAAAAGTCAATTTTTGAAGCTCTTTGCGGCACTTGAAAATATTTTAGTACAGCAACAAAATTTCATATTTTTCATTCTAATCCCAAAAGGCAACTTTTGCCGACTATAGCAAATTTCTAACTGAACAAAAAATTATTAACCATTATTTTCGTTCCATCCTAATGATCATAAGCTACATCTCCATTGCGGATGAAATTCAGAACTCATCCAAAATTTCATTTCATGGTTTTTTGAACAAAACTTTTATTCATACAGAATTAAAAATTCTTAAAACAATTTTATCTCAGCTTTCTCATTATTTGGTAATTGCCAAATGGTGAAATCCATCTCAGCGTCAGTAGTAAAAGTCAGTAGAAAATATCTTTGATTCGAAAAATAGCAAATTTAAATGCTTTTCAAAGTTATGGTTAAATAATAACAATCAAAAAGTGATTCCCGTTCTATAAATAGCAAATCACAATGTTTGGAACGGTTTACAATAAAAATCCTTTTCAGGTTGAAATAATTGGCATGGTGTTTGTATAACGGAAAAGTACCCAATATTCGCGTGACGTCACAGTAATTATAAATTTTTATTTCCTTATAAAACGTGCAGAAACTTGAAATAAAAAAAAATACACGTCCAAAAAAAGCCATGTGTCTGAATATTTTTCCTTATTCCTTTTTTTTCTGCAAAAATGGAAGTACTCCACTGTTGTAATATGGATGTGTTCGTACCGGAATCAACACTTTGTGTTTGATTATATTTCGAATATTGTGGTATTTTAAATAATTTTAAAACATGATTTTTTTTAACCTATCTCCGTCGCACGCAAAGACCATTATGGAAGAATAAAACCCCATTTGCACTTAAAACAATATAATGAGTTCAGAAATTGTTTCCGGCTAATTTTCCGTAACATAACGACATTAAAACTTTATCAATTAAAAAGAAATAAAATAAAGTAAAATAAAATACAAATTTAACATATATGTAATCGAACAACTTCAATTTTTACACCACTGAATAGGTGGAAAAATCTACTTTTAAATATAACTTGTTTGAAAACTGTATCTCAGTTTACTGATCGTACTATATGGTTCTTGAAGTAATTTTCAAGCATGAATTATTTTTAAATATATTTCTATCACGTGCAGCCCGATAAAGAATTGTTAATACGTTTGCACTTAAAATAACATTACCATTTCGGTACTTCTCTATTATCCCGTCGACCACTTTTCATAACAAAAAAACTATCGCCAAACTGTAAGATTAAACGCCAAAAATGCAGTCCCATTTACTTGATGTCAGAAGCATTAAATGTGCTTATTATGTCATCAAGTGATTTTTAATTCGACATTTGCGTGTATTTTTCATTATGTTTTACTGATTTATTAGTTATTTCATTAATTAAAATATTGTGTCCTTAAATTCTTATATTTTGTTTATTTATTTATTTTGATATTCCAATGGCAATGTTCTCCCGTTTATTTGGCGTTACAGTTTGGCGATAGTTTTTTGTTATAAAAAGTCCGGCGGGGTAATAGAGAAGTACCATTATTTCAGCATTTGTTTCCGTTTAATATACCAGAACAAAATTAAAACTTCATCAATAAATAAATTAAAATAATAAAATAATATAAATAAAACACGAATTTAACAGACATGCATTCGAACTATGTGCTTAAACCGCTGAAATTATCAGGATAAAAAAGACTGCTGTAAGTAGCGAAATCTTTGGCTATTTCTTCAGCTATTAACTCCTGCCATGCGACTAATACGAAAGTATTGCTTTTAATAAATTTCAAAACTTTATTTTAATATATTATTGGTATTTTGGACATAAAAGTGTTTTTTGTGCTGTTATTGGGCAATCTAAAAAAAATATTAAAGGTAAAAAATCTATTAGAAATAGAAAAAAAAAAGATTTTCAGCCATGTTCTGTAACCCGGGAAGCCCGGGGCCTCCGAGATGGCCCGCTGTGCTTTTTTGTAAAAAAAAAAAGCACGCAGTGCCATCTTGAAGGCCCGGTTTTATGAATAAAACTGAAATATGTGCATCGTGTATGATGTACCGCAGTTGAAAATGGTAAACGTTGCGTCACACTTATCCATTGGCATTAAATGTTTGGCGACATAATTTGTTTAACCCCTCCGCGACGAGCGTCCTTTACAGAATTTTTAATTTTTTACCACCGGTTTTTCAAAACAGAAATTTTCGCCTAATTGAACCGCAGAAATGCTATCCTAATAATATTATAAATCCGATTGTGTGCAAATGTTAGGCTGAAGCCAGCGTCAAAATGGAGAATTTAATTATCCTGTATCTTTGCATATAGGTTTATAACCCGGAAATGAACATAGGCTGGTTTTTGTTTATTTTATTCAAATATTTTTCTTAATAATTCAAAATTTCGTTGTTTTCATAGAGAATAAATGGATACTTTTTTCATTTAAAATTTAATTAATCATTTTACGTTGCTAAGTATTACCGTTGCAAATAAATACAAAACCTGGAATAATAATTTTTCCTCAACAATTATTTTTCAATTGAACGATTTCCACGTAAAAAAATGAAAATTAAAAAGAATTCAAAAGATGATGAATTGCCATGATATTTGAATGCAATTATGGAGTATTTGTTGTTATACATGAAGTATGAATATCAGTTACTGCGATATAATTAGATAGAAAAATGAATAATAATTATATTTTTAAGAAAAGATTTCGCTTGGACCATGGAACTATGAAAAGGATCCTCCTTGGCTTGGACAAATATGACGTCATAAATAAAACCATGTATTTTCAAATATTCTTAATAATACAAGGAGCATGAATATCAGTATATAGTAGTATGAAAGTAGATAGATAATGGACGTAATATTTAAGATGAAAAACTGAAATATTTTTTTATCGATACTGTGATCGATTGAGCTTGAATATCAGTTACATACAGATGTGAGTTTTCTGCTAAAATTTACATCATGATTGTCAGGAAAAGAAAATTAAAAATAATTATATAAATACAAAGGATATCACTTTACTGCACAGCGTACAGCCACGAATTTAAGAATTATATCATTAAAAAGATATTTCTCTGGAGAAAAATTGGCATCATCATATTGTAAATAAAATGTGAATTTTCAAATACGTTTTAAAAGGAGCGTGAATAAATTCCATACATTAATAATACAAACAATATAATAATACAATAATAATCAATAAGTATAGAAAGTAGATGAGTTTCACGCCATATTTAAAATGAAAAATAGAACTGTTTTTTTTAGCTATACTAATTATTAAGCATGATTATCAGTTATATACAGATGAGATTTTTCTGCTAAAATCACATCATAATTTTAAGAAAAGAAAAATGAACACGAATCTATTATATTAAAATCTGACCGTCGTCTGTTTGTATGTCGCAACTACTCCTCTTAGACTATTGGACGCAACGCGATTTACTTAACATCGGTTATCATTGATCCGAGAATGTCACACAAACTCTCAGAATTTAAAAAATTGAACATTATAATCCGATATATTATTATTATTATTATTGTAAATTTTTAATGAAGTTTCTCTAAAACGGCAAGTAAATTACTCCATATTTGTGGATAGAAAAAGAGAAATAAAAGTAATCAATATATTTTTAAGCCATTTTCGCATTAAAACTGAAAACACAATTTATTTTCAATTTGAATAGATGGTGAAAACAAAATCTTGATTTCAGTAAATTATCTGAAAAATAAAAACATATTTTCCCATATTCAAACTTCATGAATCAATTTTTTTCTGCAGAACAAAAATCGTCTGTCAACATATTGTCTTTTAGAAAACAAGATTTGTTTCAGCTATACATTAAATCAAGGAGGCAGAATTGAATATTTCCATAGAAAAAGCATTTAATATTTTCAATTAATTATTTTTGAAGGACGATTGTTAAAACGTTTCACAGAAGCGTTAAAAATAAAATGGTTTATCAGGTAAAATTCACATTTGTTTTTACCCAATTCGTCAAATTCCACGATCTTATTTGGCCCTCCATTTTGAATTGGTTGCATTTTCATTTTTGCGATTGTTTGGTACAAACTTTCACTCTTTAAGACTGAGTTATGTCAAGGTCCTTATAACAAAGAAATACCGTATTGTTTCCTATGAAATGCGATAAAGAGTTAGTTAATTATTTACGTTTTTAATATCGGGAGTGAAAAATTTTGTTTAATTAATGCATTTATTCTTCTTTTAATGTTGCGTGAACGAAGTCACGGGTAACAGCTAGTTATTAAATATGGCAAAGCTTACAATAAAAAGTACCTGGTGGGAATAATCGAGGATTCTGAGCATCTTATGCGTCACGTATACGTGTCGCTCGTCCCCAGAGGGTTAATGTAAATTGCCGACGCGAAAGTAAACAAGTACCCGCATGAACTGTGATTCTTTAGTTTAGAAAGAACTGCAAATATTGGTGAAAATGGCGTTGTTCATAATAAAAAATGTGCACTCTCATTCATAAAACTCAATGATTTTATTATGATTACATTGAAATAACATTATTTTCAATTGCTGTTTTCACCATCATGGCTAAGATTAATGTCCTTTTTTTTTTTTTTTTCAATTTGCACGTTCATGTCAGAGGATAAGTAAGATTTCTTTTTGTCTATGTTTCAAATAATTTTTAAATATCAGGTACATGTCATAGTTCCTCATTCATATCATCAATCATTCTTTATTATTTCTTCCCTACAGCCAAAATTACATTTTGAACTCATAATCGAAATTCTGAAGAAAACTGAAGAAAATGGAAGGAATCAATATCAATTACAAGCCAGGTATTAAAATTTTTTTATCTGATATAACTGGGAATTTTACAATAAGTAGATGTGGAATGGATTTACTGAACAGACTGTTAATTAATCTAAACTCAAATCTCGTCAACAAAACTTTGGATAATGCAAGTGGTGCATCAAGTGTGACCGTAATGCATGCGAGTAATTCCGTCGATGCTTTCTTTCCTGGAAACCTAAAGGCTTTAGCTTTTGCAGAAGGCAGCAGAGTCTTGAGTTTGTTCAGCAATGGACTCATTGAATACAAGCCTGAGAAGAAAAAAATTAAGCGAAAGAAGAAAAAGAAAAGTAAACAGGCTTCAATCGATGCTGCGAAAGAGTTCACCTGTGGAGTGACTGATTTAACATCGTTAATTTTTCCGCAAGCTTCTCTTCCTACTCGAACTTCCACACTTCTGTGCGAGATGCTTGAAGAATTTGCCGTAAAGCTTTCGGACTTCATCCAAGACAACGGAGGAGATTCTATCAAAAAGGAGGATGTAAGGGATGCTATCGGAAACTTGTTGCCAGGCCAGATGTCAAAGCACGCAATCGCTGAGGGAACCAGAATGACATTTCTACATGAAGCAAGAAAACACGCAAGATTGGACAGGAAAAGGAAAAGAACTTCAGACACTGCATCCCCAGAGTTCACCAGCGGGGTAACTAATTTAATGTCATTGATGTTCCCACAAGTTTCACTTCCTGCTCAACCTACTGCAATTATATGCGAAATGCTTGAAGAAGTGGCCTTAAACATTTCTGATTTCATCCAGACAAAAGCAGGTAATAGCATCAATGAAGAACATATAAGAGATGCAATTGTGAACTTATTACCAGAGGAGATGTCGCATCATGCAATCGCTGAGGGAGGCAGAAATATATTGTTATATGAAGCAGGAGGACTGGAAACAGTTGGCAAAAGACGAAGAACTACTGCGACAAGAAAAGCGCGTAATTAAAGCAGAAGAAACCACTTGTGAAATTACATATTTAAAGTGTTAATTCTGAAAAAAGATATATAAAAAAAAATATAAAATAAAAATGTTCGCACTGTGAATTTTTCGTATGGGTTATTTGTTATTAGGGCAAATGAAGGTACTTACGTATTATCTGAGACAGGAGATAGATCGCCAAAGATGATCGACAATTGCTAATTGTGTTTATCGAGCCACTCACGTTCAAAAGAGTAAATTGACATACGTTTATTAAATACATAATACTATTAATAAATAATAAATGGTAAATAATATAATAAATAAAATTAATAAGTGGTAAATAATATAAGAAATAATATAAGAAATGATAAATAATATAATATTAATTCTAAAGCATTAATTTAATACACATTTACTAAATGCGTGGTATCAGGTTCTCAGTTTAACAGTAAAATATACCAATATATACATAAATCTATAATACGGAACCGTCATTTTGTATGAAATTTTAACATGTAAATAATTATTAAGTGATAAAAGGATTTAAGGCGACATTTTGTTTTTCGGTAAAAATATTTATGTAATAGCCCTTAACATGACATCAAAAGTATTGTTTCCTTGTTAAGCATGTACCATGTGAAAAGAAAACAGTAAGGGTTACTGTAATTAGTATTATTGGCACCATGTTTGGCGCAGTTGTATCTGACATGGCCCGGATAATACGTTAGTACCCAAATGAATCCCAATTGTTACATTTAATTGCCTAAGATGTAGTATGGTCCCTATCGCTGTATTTTACTAATATGTAAACTCTATTGGACCCATGCAATGTTAATATAGATCGCGCGTCTTATCAGTATGCATGATCTAGTTTAGCAGTGACCCGTGCCAGGCCTTCGCACTGCATTCTTTCAGATTTGCGTTAATACCTTTTTTCATTACATTTAAATGCGATTTTTAATCAAATAACATGTTTAACAAAATGGGAATTTACTGTATCAAAAGTCTGTTCAAAACCCTTTCGTACGATACTTCATTCATCGTTTTATATGTGAATAGAAAAATTGATATTTATATATTAGTAATACATATAATGTATTTTACGTAAAAAATTTGGGTACTTTTATGCTAGCTGGGCGCAGATAATAAATCGCCAGCTATTGTTCCAATCGCCATCATTTGTATTCCATTTATTACATTTAAAATATAAAAGGTACTTTTCCGTTATACCAAAATCATGCCAAAATGTATGCTAATGCGCCATATAGTTCAACCCTGAACGTGCAAATGATTTTAATTGAAACTCGTTCTAAAAGTTGTTATTTGCTATTTATTGAATCTGAATCATTTTTTTCTGTTATTATTATTTAATCGTAACTTAATTTGCTATTTTTCAAATTGAAAATATTTATTATTATTATATTATAACTTACATTTATTACTGTCACTGTGATGCATTATACTATTTGGCAGTTACGTGAGGATAGGAAGTTGGAGTAAAATTGTTTCAAGACTGTTGAACTATACATTTTTTTTTTTCTAATCGAGTTCATTCAAAAAATGCAATGTTTACTGCAATGCTAATAAACATTTATAATTTCATGCCTGAAGTTTAAATTGAATTTTATTTTATCCATTCTTGTATCAAATTTATAAGTATATATTTGTATTAATTTAAAAAAGTTCTTTCGACCTGTACAGGGAGGAAAAGGTAACTTTCCCATATCTTCGTTTTAAAATTTTAGCTAATGTTACTCGAAACAGCAAGCTAAAATGTAAAAACCTCGATACAGGAATGTCGTTAATACTGAATTTGAATAAGAGATTTGCCAAATTAGTCAACTATAGCCAAGTTGGCTTCATTTATGAACACTTATTTTTGGACGCCAAATTTGGCGAGAATTTGGTGCTAATGGATATGAATATATATTTTTATGCGTATGATTGGAAAAACGATTACAACAATGAAAAATAAAAATTTGCCAGAAATCGCGTTCACTAAAACTCATAAATGAATTGTTGTTTTGTTCCAAAATGTCAGCCACCCTAGAATTTCAAACTGCTCTAACACAGCCATTTTTTAAGATAGAGGCAAAACAAAAAAAAACTCCGGAATCTTTGTATCACGGTAACTCTTAAGCAAAAAATAAATTTTAATTTTAATTTTTTTGTATATTTATTTTAGTTAAATCTTTCAATGACCGCCATTTTGAAACAAGATGGCGGACCAAGCTGGACAACGAACTCGATCGAGACATTGGTGAGCTTAATACACACAATTACTTTCATCCAAATTGATTTATAAATACGAGTGTTATCGTATGGCATAGACCAGATCTATCTATCTATCTATGTATCTATATTTATATCTATCTATCTATCTATCTATATATATATATATATATATGTATATATATATATATATATATATATATATATATATATATATATATAATACATATATATATATATATATATATATATATGATATAAAAATTTCTTGATCCAGCAACCGTTGACAGGCCAGCCACGATCTCTATAATTTACACCAGATCACAGCACTATTATTCCACCGCCACAAATTACTAACGCTGTTCCATGCTATATGATGACGAATTATACTTCTTAGAGGCAGTCGCATGAACCGGAGAACAGGCTAAGTAAATGAATCCAGGCAGTTTCCCACTCAAGAAAGACAAATGGTATAGACGAGACAACTGTTTATTAGATGACGTTGATGTAACAACTCCACTAAATCTCATCAAAAACTCGAAGATATTTAATACATTAGATGACAGCACAAAGCTATGTTTTTTGAAGACTCTCTACCGATGAATACGTATTTTGACCCCCTAGTGACAGGGTTTAGTTAACAGAAGAAAAACGTACAAAAATCTGTGTCCGAAGCCAATGTAACAGTATAAATATTCCGAGATTTCTGCTCAAAGTTACAAACGCGCGAAATGCTAGTCCACTGACAGCCATGTTCGGCGGGAAACAAGGGGGGCAGAAAAGGCGGGCCTGCTCGCTAATGGATGAAAAAAAGAGGCCACGAGGGTGTGTCTCTGACGTATGACCAAAACTCTTTATCAGAAGCGGCAATTTAAAAAGGTAAAACAGCCTTTGGGCGCGAAAATGCCAGGAATTCTGGGATGCCGAATGATAATTAAATAGAAATAAAAATGGTATTACAAAAGTTCCAAAGAATAAAAATTCAATGTCTCAAAAGAAGAAACTAGGCAGGTGCGTTTTAGAGGCAGTGTTGCAATTTAAGAGAATAAGGTTTTAATAAATACGTGTAGCTTTTAACAGATTAAGATTTTTAGAATGATAAATAAAAGAATATTTTGATTAAGTTATGGAATCTTTCTATATATAAAAAAAAGTTTTGGCTTAAAAATGGACCAATGAAAATCTGCGTAGATATTCCAGGTTAGTCTCATCGCTTTTTTATTAGGGACTTTTTTGAGGAGCGATTACTTTTTTTCTAGCCATCCTACGGATTCGAAAATCATACCACCAGACGCGAAATATAACAAGCTTTCAGAAATTTAAAAAATTATCACGGTCGGACAATAAAAACTCAAAAAATCTTTAAAAATCGAGTAAAAAATATTTTATTGAAAAAGTCATTTATAATATTGTTGCCAAAAAAGCGCAAATGATTATATTTTATCTCAAATAAAAAATGTATTTGCGCGAGACTATTAAAAACAATAATGAAAGTTTAAATAATAATTAAATGATCACGTGTTGAAAGCAGGAAATAAAGAAAATTACGTCATAAAAATTGTGTTTACACATGAATCCTTCTAATACCTCGAAACGTATCTGATTGGTCAGAGGGGGAATTAGGGAGAATTTTCTTACGGGGAATTAACATGAAAGTAGAGAATTTAGATAGGATGGACGCTATTAGAGGGGTTACCAAGAGGAAGAGACCCGAGTATGTCGCCAATTTTAGCGCCAACTTGGTGATATATCGCCAAATTTGGCTGCCAAAAGTGGCGCCAACTTGACGCTATTTCCAATATTTCGCCAAATTTCCATAGACTCCTATTGAAATCCAATAGCGTTTACTCGCTTACAAAAAATCACCAAATTAAGATATTGCAATGCAAAAAAAAATAATATTAGCTTATGAATAGAGCTTAATTGAACTATTTACATTATTTTTAAGCACAAACACTAGCTATTTACAATATTCGTAACACTATATATACAATTGGTTCTTGTTAGTTATCCTGTCGACCAAATTACTGTCGCCAAATTCATATATATTAAACGAGCAAGAGATTTTCCCGAATATTCATATATATTAAACGAGCAAGAGATTTTCCTGATTATGAATGATATCGTAAACGACGTGGAAGATTTTCACGAAAATTGTTCCCTGTACTAAATCGAGCACGAAAAAAAGATCTAGCTAGGTTCCGAATACAAGAAAATTCGTTTTTACAGGTAAAACAAATTCAGCCCTGAAAATGTTTTTTGTTATAAATGGAAAAATACTCGAACGATTTACACGAAACGTGTTGCCTATACTAATTCGAGCACGAGAAATCAATCTAGCTAGGTTTCGAATTCGGGAAAGTTCATTTTGATCTATTAAAAGGAACTCATCACTAAGAATGCTGCTATATATCGAAAACGGCACTAACGATTTTCACAAAAATTAATGACTACACTAATTCGAGCATAAGAAATCGATCTAGCTAGGTCACTAATTCGAGAAAACTCGTTTTCTGTGTTTAAAACTCGACGTGGTATAAAAAACAAGTCTTGAAACAAAATGAGACAACACGTGTTTACGTCATCAAGTTATTTTTATTTCGACGTTTTATTTATATTTTTATTAATGTTATACTAATTTATTTGTTTTTTCGTTATTTAAAATAAAAATTATGTCAATTTGTATAATTTGGTGAGTGAGCAGGATAAAAAGAAAAATACGTCATGAAAATCGGGTTTACACATGAATCTTAAAAATACAAAAAAAAAAAGGTGAATTAAATGAAAAAGCATTATAACCAGTTAAATGAAAAAGCATTATAACCTGATTACAGAAGAAAGTCGCCGTTCGTGATATCACCATCATCTTTTTAAAAGAGGATACATTACCAGGTTTTAAGAGGCTGTGAAATCAGAACGGGGGTTGGTGAGCGTAGCGAGCAGGGGGCAGAGCCCCCTAGTAAAATATAAAATAGATTTAAGAGATATTTTAAAAGACAGGGAAAATATAGAATTGTAAGAATTTGGAATAATTTAACTAAGGACAAATGGCGAAAATTTTTTATTATTACATATATATATATATATATATATATATATCAACATTTGAACGGAAACGGAGGGTGGTTTTCTGATCTGGGGGTCATGATCGATGAAAATATACCGAAATTTTCCGGAATTGCTTTCCTCCGATCGGCTGCAATAGGTAGCTTTATACTTTTTTGTATTGAAAGCTACCTAAAATAGTTCGTGAAAGTCTGTAAATTTCAATTGTTATATTTTTTAAATGCTCACTTTCGTACCAACAATGTTTTTTTTTTTTTTAAATTTTTCATTTCACGTGAATTTTATTTTGCCTCAACTATTACACTTGGCGACAATAGTGTTGATATAACGGCAAAGTGCAAAAATATTTTACTTCAACATCAAAGAATTGTTTCTACTTGACACACGAGAAAAATAGAAGCTGCTATTGGCGAGATTTGCGCCCGTCTAACATGAAAGTAGCAACCAAAACATAATCGTTTAATAAGGTGAAATATATCTTTAAGTAAACAATTTGGAAATCACATTAAACATTTGCAAACACAATTTCGGCAGTTAGCATATACACTCGGAAAATAATTCAAATTCTTTTGTGGTACTCTATATATAAAATCTATCAATTTGTATATATACAACATATTATGATAAAATTTAGTTCATTTACGGATCGTGTAACACAGTTTAAAGTTCCCTTTCAACAATTTCCAACATTAAACGGAAATGTATTCGAATTCTTTTCTACAACCCTCCCAGCAAACACAGAGCTGACAGATTGATACAAGAAAGATACCTATCATCAAATACTAGAGGTGCTATACCGATAACAGCAAATCTTAACAGAACTGTTTCGATTTTGTCAACTTTTCTGGTATCTTTAGCGATACGTGGACTGGTTATCGATTTGCCGCCAAAAATCTGACACAACGACGGCCACCGTCGATATATCCGATACGTATTCGATACAAATATGCTTGAATTCAGATTTGACCGACACAAGAACGTAAACAAAATGACACTAATTTGGTATTGCTTATATCTAATTGTTATCATTTCGCCTTTTATTTTCGACGTATATGCGATGAATATCGTTCTTGTGCCTTATATTCGACGTATATTTATGATCAATATCGATTTTGTGACAATTTATCGACATTTATACGCATGTCGGCGAATATTTGTGATTTAATTAATATTGAACAGTAAAGAATATATTGAATTTCATAGTATTGAAAACTAAAAAAAAAATTTCTTAGCTTATAAAATCAAGTTTATTTATAGTAGCTTATTCTCCTCTACTGTTATATAAAGAAAGGAACAAATGGAAAATACGCAAGTTAATTTATCCTAGTTCTATAAATAAAAATAATTAAACTTTTATTGTCAAAAGCTAACTGAAGATTTTTTTTTTTTCCTTTTCACATTTTGCAGTTAACTGAACAGGTGTGTGGAAAAAGAATAACATTCTAAAAACAAAAAATGAAATGAAATAGTTTCATTGATAAATAAAATTAATCAGTTTTTTACTTTGAAATGCACGGTTTTTTTTTTTTTTTTTTTTGGCGTTTCCTCAACATTTACATCAGCTCTAATGTTATGCTTTTTCCACTCACATGCTCAATTTATCATTTTATGGTGTTGTACTTAACTTCAATTCTTTAACTAAATACAGATACCAAGTTTTGTTTTTTCGATTTCTTTAAATCTTTTATATAAATGTCTTTATTCATTTAAAAATTTTTTCATTGCCACATTCTTTTGTTCTTGTTCTGTGCAATGAACTAGAAATTTGAAATTTTTAGCAAAAAGACCAATTTTAAATTAAAAAAATCTATTTTTCAATATAAATGATTCAAAATTAAAAATTTACGACAGATACTTCCACTTTCATGGCATAACTACATTATGTGCAAATCAATGTAAAAAAAACATTTCTTAAGAATATCTGTAAAATTTCCAAGTAACCTAATTTACCGCATACTAAAATCAGTGAAATCAAAGTTCTTCTAAAAATGCATTTAAAGTTTTCAGACCCCCCCCCCCCCCCCCCCCAAAAAAAAAAAAAATTATTTTATTCCGTTATTGTCATTTATCACTCCTAGTTGACATACATAACAGAATTTTTTTTAAAAAAGGTTTTAAGGCAAATCAAATTTCAAGCTATTCAGAAAAAATATTTAATGCTTTGATTTTTTTTAAATATTATTATTATATATTTTGCTGTCATTTAAAAAACTTTTGAAATTCTTTCTGTATAAAATCTAATAAAGAATTAAAATATATATATATAATCTTTGTTACCTGAAAAAACACACACATAATCAGCAGAATATGGAGCATTTTGTTACATATTAATGCATACCTGCCAACATGTCTATTCAGAAAACCTTACAATTTTTCTGACGTACTTCATTGTGCATCTTTAAACATATATATGTGGTAAAAGGTATTTATGAAGGCGTCTAATAAGGTATTATAAGATTTGATACAAAATTTACTGATAACTACAAAAATATTAAATAATAAAAATAACCCAAATATTATTAGCACTGATAATTCTTTTTTGATATACGTTAAATAGGCTGATTTGGCTTTACCCAACAATTCTTTGTCATACATTTCTCCATAGTGATCGTGTTGCATGCTTTTAATTATTAAAATCTTTAGTACTTTTATGTTAGCCGGGCACCAGTGATTACCAATTTTTTTTTTAATCTCGCAAAGCATTTTTTTTTCCCGACAATCTTTTAACATTATTAGCTATTATAAAAAATAATAAATATTTTAACGCTGAAGTATGTCTTAAAAAAATTACTTAAAAATAGCTAAAATATAATCATGATAAAATACGTAAACACAAACACATCAATACAAATAACAAAATCTTAAGAATTGAATTAAAATCAAAATTCAAATCATTGAATTCAAATCATTTGAATTGAAAGGGTTACAATTCAAATGATGCCAACTGAAACAAGATTTGGCACTGGTGCACAATATTTTATAAATTAAAAAAAAAAAAATCAAATAAATTTCTAATAAAAAAAGTGTCAAAACTTCAATTTTAGCTTTGCGAGAAATTTTTAAAGTACACAGCATGACTAAACATTCTGTGGCATATAATAACGTGTTGTGAATTACTATTTGATTGCTGTGACGTACTATATTAATAATCACACTCCTCATCTTTGTAACATAAATGCAATGTGTGCATCAGTTTTATTTGTTTACTCATGTAACAAACGCAATGTGTGCATCAGTTTTATTTGTTTACTCATGTAACAAACGCAATGTGTGCATCAGTTTTATTTTTTTACTCAATAAGTAACATATTTGAAGAATCATTTCAAGTTTTATCAAAAAACCTTACAATCTTACCTGTTGCCCTTATAACCTTACAATTGGACCTAAATCCTTACACTGTAAGGATAAACCTTACAAGTTGGCAGGTATGTTAATGGTTTAACGTAAAAAAAAAAAAAAAATTATGTAGATCATTCTAAAATTCTACTACAAGAAAATTTATAAGTTCATGCTTAGCCAGAATTCTGCAATTGTTAATTTAAATCATTTTAAAACTAAATAAGACTTCTTAGGTATTTTTGTTATTATAAATGGTGCAGAAAAAGAGAACAAAACAAAAAAAATTGACTTTAGTGAAATATTTGATGCAGTACGGGTCGTGGGTTTTTATTAAGAAACATTTAGAGGACAACACAATAAATGATACATCTCCCTTTTACCTTTCTAGCCGGTCTTTTCTATTTACAAGTTTACTGTAAAAAAATTGACTTATATTTCTCACATCACTAGTATTAAATGAACATACCACCATTTTTTTTAAAAGAAAAATTTCTACATTAAGTTTAGTTGTACTTTTAAAATGCAATAAAACAGTTAAACATTTTATTTATCTTTGATAAAAGTTGATATTTTGAACAAACTATGCAAAATGTGATGTTTGCTTAATTAGCCACTAGACACTAAATTTTTCTAAAATTATAATGGCAGACTTCCTAACATGTTTATTCAGAAAACTTTACAATTTTCCCAATGTACTACACTTTAAATAGTTGATCTGGCTTTACCCAACAATTGAGGGGGTCGGGGCAAGAAAGTCCCAAGCCACATTTTTAGTGAAATAAATATAGTACTGTAATCTGTTGCTCAATATTGTAAATTATAATATAAAACATATAATTTGTTTCTAATGTCACTTGGTGGCAGCCTATGTGACAAGTTTCGTTTTTTACCCCAATAAAGATAGCTAATTTACAAAAAACGTAATATTAATATAATTAAAGTAATGCCATATTGTGGCTCAGTATCTCAAATGTTACTAAGACATTGGCGAAAAAACTTTAGGTTATATATCTTGATTTGAGTTTTTGATATAACTTTCAAACTGATATCTCAGAAGTTTACAAATGTGGCTTATCTCTTTCTTGCCCTGACCACCTCAATTATCTTCAGTAAACTAAGTTTTTTTTTTCAATATTTTTATTCAAAAGATTATGAAACTATTTCTTTTTCAGTTACTTACATCTTGTCATAACAATGTTCAACTGTATCTTGCATCTTGTTGGCTAGTGAAGTAAATCATTGTCTGATAAAATTTTCTGTTAATTCTCCCACACCTGTCTGTGTATGTTATTTATATTTCACATGAATAACTTGATCACATTCATCATAAAATGTACTATAGTAACATCTCTGCTGCTTCATATTTCGACCTTAAGAACACTGAAAAGCTGCTCCAAAACAAAATGCACAGTATCAAATTAGTAATAATTGAAGATTTGAAAATAGTATTTATGCCAAAAATAAAATTTGTTTTTCAAAAATGGCATTGTTTACATACTTAACAATACTTTAAAAGTTTAAATTTGTCGTCAAACTGCAATAATATTGGTTGTACTTTGATTTTTATTTTTTAGATTAGCTTCACTGATAAACTACCTTACAAAAGCTATTGTCAAGTCAAGGCTATTTATAAAAACTGACTTTTTTAGTTTGTGCAGATAATTTAAAACTGTTGATATACTTAAAAGAAACATGAGATAATTTTTATAAAGTATTTTAGATTTTTGGCTAAAGTATAATAAACTTTGAAAGATCCTTTTTTGACTTCATCCTCTGCAATGATAAAAAAAAAAAAAAAAGAAAAAAAGAAAAAAGAAAAATCAACTTTGGAACAAATTTTATTTAACTCCATACAAATATTGATATTTCAAAACCTTTGAAATTGTATGTAATAAAAATTTTGATATTAAGATTTGGAAAAAAAAAGAAATGACAATACTAATACATGGTAATTTATTTATTTATTTATTAAAATCAAAATTTTCTGATACATTAGGTTGTTTTTTTCGACAGCCCAACTCTCTATCTGTTGCATATCGCAGCCACTTGGCTATCCAGCTTTGAATGTCACTAACAGCAGCATCTTCAAACAGTTGGTCGTGTCTCACTGAAGCTAGAAAATATTTAAGAATACAATATTAGTACATTATTTGCATATAAATTAACAAGACAAATTAGTTTTGGTAAGATAGGGTTTAAATTTAAAAAATATCGGAAAGCTACAGAAAGAAATCTGAGATTTTTGTTTTACCGTGACTGATTGCCATAAATTACTATTTTTATTGACAAAAATGATTGACAAATTTCGTAATATATTTCGATGATCGACTGACAAAAGATTTTTTTCCACTATTGCCGAAATATGCATTTTTTAATAACGAACAATCGACACATTTTCCTGATTCATTTCAATGACCAACTAACGAAATCAGCGATATTTTTAAGCCATAAGTGACTGAAAAATAAGATTTTAATCAATGAACAATCGACACATTTGATGATATATTTCAATGACAGATTGACAAAATCAGTAATATTTGCAGAGACTGATTGAAGAAATGCATGATATTTCACCACGACTAACTGAAGGAATTTGTGATTTTTTGCTTGACTGACGAAATTGAAGACACAGAAGAAATTCGCAATTATATGTTATGGCTTACTGGCAAAATCAAAATGTTTTTTTTTCACAGCGAGTGACTGTTGAAATTTCGAGATTTTTTTTTTATCAACCAATGGTCGACAAATTTTGAGATTCATTTCAGGGACTGATTGATGAGACTGAAGAAATTAGATTTTTTTTTTCTTAGACAGATGAATGACAAAAAACGATATTTCGAAAAGTGAATGCCGAAATTTACGATTTTTATCAACTGATCGACAAATTTCCAGATATATTACAATGACTGACAAAATCAACAATTTTTTAATGCAATTGACTGGAGAATTTTTCTTTCTTTTTATAACCACTTCATAGACTAAGATCACGTTTTTTTATCAGCCATCGATTAACAAAATTGGCAACTTTTTCAATGACCGATAGACGAAATTCATATTTTTTTCTTCTGAGATACATTGACGAAAATCACGATTTATTTTCAATCTATGGATGAAATTCACAATTATTTTTCGCAATCAAATGATGAAGTTTCCAATATTGCCAACAGCTTTTTGGGCATGCCTGCCAATAAACTTGCTCAGCTAGAAATTCTCAAATGATTTACTAATTTTTCAATTTCATATCCCACAAACCCGAAAAATTCCAACTATCGAAATCTAAAGAAGAAAAGAAAACAGAAATTTTACTATTTCGGATTTGTGGACTTGAAAAGGGGAAAGTAGATTAATAAGGTTCCCCAGAGCAGAAAAATTTTTGATGGAAAGGAAAAATAAAATAAAATAAAGATTAAAATTTTATTAGTTCAGAAATAACTACAGTTTTCATCTACAATGTACACCAGGCAGCATATTGAGAATTGGTTTAATTTCACTTCAAACAGTCTAACAAACAAACAAACAAACAAAAAAACAGCCGGAGTCTGAGTCGGCTTCTTTTCAGAAATTTCGCAATATTTTTCAGTGATGGACCGGTGAATTTTGCAACTCCCCTCCGCCCCCTCATATAACTTATATTCCAAGTTTCATCGATATCTGTCAACCAGGTCTAAGCAGGGTAACTTTAGTTATAACAACACTGTATATAACATTTATGCACAATCATACAGTGCATAAATATTTACTATTATTGCAGCAGCTATTCCGTTCGGATATAAATTAATATCAAACAGTATTTACCAATAGATTTGTTTCTAAACCCTCCAATAGCACACTCTCAATATTTAATTGTATTGAGTTTTGTTAAGAGTTAATTACATTGAGTTGTCTCATTTCATAACGTAGAAAATTACAGAAAAACCACTTTAAATAATAAATCTATACAAGGCTTGAATTTCAGGGTCGGATGATGGGATTCATGCCCAAAATTTTGAAATCCCACCCAAAAGAATGTTGAGGACGGAAGGCTCCGGCCCAAAAAAGAATTACCATTTTCCGAAGAAATTTGTTTTTTAAAGCGAAGATCAAGTCCCGCAACCAACTGATGAATATTTTCTCATGCCGATCAAAAAATTTTGTGGGGATTGACACGATAGGATCCCACGACATATTGACAAATTTTGCAATTTTTTCCCACAACATATCAACAAATTTTGCAATATTTTTTCATGAGCAATTGACAAATTTTGCGATATTTTCCGTGAGTGATCGGTGATTTGCATGCTTTTTTTTTTCCAACATGATTTACAAATTTTATGATTTTTTTTTTCCAGTGTTCAACTGAAAATATTTGTAATTTTTTCCTCCTCAAGCGACTGATTGACAATTTTGCGATGTTTTCCAGCAACCAACCAACAACATTTATGATTTTTTCCTTGAGATAGATTGAAGAAATTCACGATTTTTCCCCCCACGACCGATTTGTGAATTTCATGGTTTTTTCTGACCGATAGATTGACAAAATGAACACTTTTTTTTCGCTGCGTCTGAATGAAAATTTTTGGGATTTTTCTTCACAACCTGCTCACGAATTTAGAAATATTTTTATGCATCCAATTGACAAATTTGCAATTTTTTTCCGTGATAGATGGGCAATTTTTGTGATATTTTGCTCGACTGATTGCATGGTTTCTTCTTGCGAGAGTGACAAGATTCGCGATTTTCCTTGCGTTAAGACTGAAAATTTTCATGATTTACCATCCCTCTCCCCGCAACTGATCAAAAATTTTCACAACTTTCTTCCCGAGACCAATTGACAAACTTTGCGATATTTTTCAGTGACAAAACAGTGAATTTTACAACCCCCCCCTCCCCCCCCGACAGATCAACAAATTTCACGATATTTTTCCCGTGGCCAATTGACGAATTTACTGATATTTTCCCTTGACCGATTATCGAATGGTGTGGTTTTTTTCTCACAACAGAGGCAAGTAGTTAAAAACTTTTCCCGCAACAGATTGGCGAAATACATAATTTTTTCCATGAAATCAATCAACAAATTTTGTATTTTTTCCCCCACAACTGATCAAGAAATTTTGCAATTTTTTTCCTCGACCTACTGACATTCCGATGACAGACAGATGTATTTCAAGATTTTTTTTTTTTGCTACCAAAAAGGAAAAGAACCAAAAGGACAGTAAGGTCCACCGTGTGCTGCGCCCCACCAAATTCGCCTAGTCAGCACTAAGCAGAAATGAGATTAGAACTGTGCAGAACTTGTAGTGCACATGGAATTTTATTTTTCCTAAACTCCAAGGAAACATTTAGAAACAACAAACTAGTTGATCCTTGCAATTTACAGAAATTAGGACTTGGCAATTTAAAGTAATTCTCAAATTCCCTGCTCAACAACGCTAAATTTTCTTACTCATTTTTAAACATAAAAGGTACCCAATTGGCAGGCATGACTATTAAAGCAAGTTGGAATCAAATAGTGTTTTTTGATAAATAAATTACTTATCAACTTGTCAGTGAATCTTGTTACGTGAGAATGTTTTTTCCTTTCTTGTGCATCAGAATTAGGTTGCTGACTTTGATTGTTTTTTCTGAAAAAACTTCTGCCTTTACCAAAAAAAAAAAAAAAGGAAAATGTCTTTTGAATACATAGTTTCTGAATAAGAACACCTGGCAATTTCATGTATTTGCGAAGAAAAATGAATTTAGAAGTCAGAAAGTAGTTCTTTTGGATTTCAGAAGAGCTTTAAAGTCAACAAACATTTCTCATCTAACAGAAAAAATGAATTGACTGTTTCCCTTTCAAACTTTGGACATCAGTTTAAAATTTCAATGCACATAGAACCTAAGAAAATACCAGGGATTCAAGTTTTACCTATACTTCATTAAGGATATAATAAAACAATTTTATTCAGAAATGGATATTGATGCCATCATCCTAAATATGTATTTTTCATGCAAGTAGTTAAAAATAAAGACATCTGATTTTGTAAAGGTTCTGAAACGCATCTCCAGTGCACAAAATCGAAAAAAAAAAATCAGAAATTCATTTAGCAACCCAATTGTTAAAGGTCCATAACATTGGTGAAAGTTGAAAAACGTAGAGATGTTGTGTATATATAGAGCTTGATGTTCTTCCTTTTTTTAAAAATAAACACTTTGCATATAATCATTCTGAGTTCTCGGTTCTAGATTTAATTTTTTTTCAAACTTTTTGTCATGTCTGTATTAATGTAATTCTTCAAATATCATATAAAATAGTGGGATAGATTATTTTTCTCCCTTCCAAACAGTTCAACTACCCCCTCAGGGTTCATACTTATTGAATTGTAACATAGTTTACCTGCAGATTATTTTCTGACGCTGAAATATCCGTCGCAGACACTTGGAGAATTTTCTGCTTCTGCGAAGATACTGGATATTAGGACATCATTTTCCTGGTTGCACTATGTGCATCTTTGCCACCATAGGCTGAAAAAAAGAGAATCTGAAAAAAAAAAAAAGTTACAAATGCATTTTTATCAAAGACCAGAAGAAAGTTTTTGCTATTTCAGATACAAACTAGTGTAAATAATTTAAGTTTAAATTGCAATAGTTGTAATTAAATTTAATTTTTAATTTAAAATTATACACCCTTATTAAGAAATGTGATTTATGTTACCAGCATACAGGTAAACATTTATCTATTCTTTCCAGGGGTCGATCCAGGAAAAATTTGGGGCCTATTTAGGGTCCGTTCACAAAAATCTAATAAAATGGGCCCCTTCACAGAAATCAATTTGATAAAATAGGTTCCCTTCACAAAATTCTATTCCATAAAAAATTACTATTTATTATCTATTTATTATTTTGTGATGTTTTAAAATGTGTAATTTGTAAACAAACAAGTTCACCAGAGAGGAAAACTTCAGCAAAAGGATTTTAAAAGGTTTTTGTTTATAAATGCTTGGTTCAAATTTTATTAACTGGATTTCAACTTTCGTTAAAAAATATTTTTCACAAAAATAACCTTTAATTTTCACAAAATGGGCCCCAAGAAAAAAAACCTGCATCGAACCCTTGCTTTCTGTAGTCCATGTGCAAGCTGAATAAATTTCTGCAACCGTTATGGTTGAGATGCAAAATCAAACAAAAAAAATTCAAAGTTTCATGATTTGATCCATTCTTATTATGCACATTTTCCATATGGGGCTTAAGTGAACTTTTTTTCTGAAGACTTGATCAAACATGACATGCATTAACAATTGTAGCAGTATCTCGTTTAAGAATATCTAATGCAATGAAACACCTATGGGTTTTAACTGAAGAATAAGATATTTGCACTGCATAAATTAAAATCATTAACTAGTTGGGAAATTCTAATATTCCTTGCATCCTCCTTATGCTCTTCCATAATTTTCTGAAATATTCCGATTCCATAAAATGTTTCAGGGCTCCATAAAATGTTCAGTTGAGTATTCCAGCAGGTATCACTTGGCAGCTGGGATTCTATGATTCTTTACACTCTTTAAGCCATGCTGCAGGAAGATGATATCATTGTTTTAAATTACGGGCACATTTAAGATATTTTAAGTAAGGGAAAAAATGTGCAGCTCATGTGAGCAGTTTCAATTACTTAAAAACAATTTTAGCCAGTTAAAAAATTACACTTAACAATAACACTTTACTAGATATTAATTATTGATTTACAGTAATAGTAACATTTTAAACATTACATCTAATGTTGTATATATATGACATTTAATGTGAAATTTTACATATCAATGTAGTATTCGAGGTTTCTGATTAGGTTTTTGAAGTGACAGTTTAAACTGTCAGAAACCTGCCAACCCTGGTTTGAGTAAGTTTTGATGATTGTAGTTATAATTTCCTTTTAACACTTTTAGGTGAAATTCTGCATCAGATTGCATAATCTGTTGTTAACAATGATTGGATTTTCTTTTTTTTTAAATGACACCATACTTTTATTTGATTATTTCCCTGGAATTAATGCACATAAAATAGAATACTGCACTGGATCAAGACAGTTGCAATCAGCCCCGCAAAACCCATAAGTGACCACAATGAACTAAGCCAGACAACAAACCAACCTGAAAATAAGCCTGCTAAACATTATATCAAGTAAACCTACAACTCTAACTGAACCAGACAAAAAAAAATTATTAACTTAAAAATCATCAACCTGAATCAGACAAACATTTTCATTAAAACAAAACCTGGCGCACTCAACCCTAATAAATAAAAGAAAACTAGATGAAACCCACCAAAATTTGACGGCAAACAACTTGATAGTACCATTAAAATAAAAAGAAAAGCGTCCAGTTAAACTGATGGCATTGAGCTCAAAGGCTATTACTATATTAAGGGGGAGGGATTAGCCCCTCGTTCCCCCTTTGTAACCAATGAACTAAAGGAGAAAATAAGGAATTTCGTTTAGTAGCCACTGGCCGGTAGGTTGATTTGTTTTAGTAGCCAGTTACTGGCTAATGAGAATAATTTCTTTAGTAGCCAGTAAATACACGTATGTCACTGAATATTTATTTTTTTTAAATACAATGACTTTACAGTAAAAAAGTAATTTATGTACTAAATAAAAATGTTTTAATTTATATTGTTTTGAATAAACTTCAGATATTAATTTCCAATCTATTTTAAATTTTAAAATAAGTTAACAGTAAAGTTCTACACAACATGCTTATGTAGCTAACTACATAAGTCACACTAGCTTAGGTACTTTTTAACTAACTACATAAGTACTTTTCAAAAAAAATTATTTGTATAGAATGAAGGTCTGACAATAATAAATAGGTATGTTTATGTACAGGGTTAGAAATTAGCGGTCGTTAGTCGCCAAATGCAACTAAATTATTGCATTTGACGACCACAAAATTATACCTGGTCATCAAATTTGACGCCTAGCTTCTTTTACGCGAAAAATTGGAGTTGGGACACAAAAAAATAATTCTTACGTGTCCCATGGGATGCGTAATTTTTACACAAGTAAATTCGTCGAAGAATCGCGAAATAATTTTGTCGAATAATCCAAAAAACGGCAAATTTCGTCTTAGGATCGCGCGAAAAAACAGCAAACTTCGTCAAGGGATCACGAAAAGACGGCGAATTCTGTCGAAAGATCGCGAAAAAACGACAAACTTCGTCAAAGAATCACAAAAATACGGCGAATTTCGTCGAAGGAGCATGAAAAAATGGTGAATTTCGTCGAAGAATCACGGAAAAACGCGAAATTCATTATAAGATCGCGGAAAATGGCTAATTTCGTTGAAGGATCGCAGAAAAATACGAATTTCGCCAAAGGGCAAAGGAGAAAACGCCACCCTAGTCAAAGGATCGTGGAAAAAACTATTAATGTCGTCGAAAGATCACGGAAAAACGGCCAATTTTATTGAAGAAACGGCAAATTTCGTCGTCGGATCGCAAAAAAACGACGAATTCTGTTGAAGGATCGCCAAAAAAACGGCGAATTTCGTCAAAGGATCTCGAAAACATGGCAAATTTTGTCGAAGGATCTCGGTAAAACGTCAAATTTCGTCGAAGGAAATCGAAAAAAACGTTAAATTTTGTCGAAGGATCGCCTAAAAACGGCAAATTTTGTCGAAGGAAATCGAAAAAAACGTTAAATTTTGTCGAAGGACCGCCAAAAAACTGCAAATTTCATCAAAGGATCTCGAAAAAATGGCAAATTTTGTCGAAGGATCTCGAAAAACGGCAAATTTCGTCAAAGAATCGGGGGGAAAATGCGAATTTCGGTCAAAGGCTTAGGAAGAAACGCGAAATTCATCAAAGGCTCTTGGAAATGGCTAATTTTGTTGACAGATCGGGATAAAAACGCAAATTTTGTCAAAGGGCCGTGGGAAAACACGAATTATTTCATCAAAGGGCTGCGGAAAAACGTGAATTTCGTCAAAAAAAATGAGTTTCGTTGAAGGATTGTGGAAAAAATGCGAATTTGTCAAAAGGCCACATAAAAAACGCAAATTTCGTCAAATGGCTGCAAAAAAGGGCCAATTTCGTCGAAGGATAGTGGAAAAAACTGCTAATTTCGTCAAAGGATCACGGGAAAAAGCGTGAGATCAACAAAAAAAACGTGAATTTCGCCAAAGGATCGTGGGAAAAAAACCCGCTAATTTCATCAAAGGTTTATGAACAAAACATGAATTTTGTGAAATAGTTGAGGAAAAGATGCAGCATTCCTTTAGAAAACAGCAGACACACAAAGTTCTATGCTTGTTAATATAGGCATAGTTTTTAATCTGAAACAATATACTGAACTAACTTTTGAAAAATCTGTGTTAACCCGAACCCAATTTGCAGGAATCTACAACTCAGCCTGAAATCGCAAGTTAATCCGACCTGCAATGACAACAACAAAAATAGTGCTGAGAGAGGATCATAGGTCAACATGAGTTCGAAAAGAAATGAGAAAATATGATATAACATAAAATTGCAACCATGAAATGCAGTTTGGCACCTAGGAAAAAAATTGCAGGCGTCATTTGACGCTTTACTTAAAATTCCCAATTTCTAACCCTGTATATGTACTAAATAATAACCCACAACATGATATGAATCATGAATGCATCACACATGCACAACTTGTGGCCAGCAGGCCAAAATCTCCACAAATTCAGGAATTGTGTGTATTTCGGCAATTAGTTTCAGAAAAAATTGCAAATTTCGTCATTCGAGAGCGTAAAATTCATGAATTTCGTCAATATCGCATGGAAAATCATGAATTTTGTCGATCAAGCGCATAAAAATCATGAATTTTGTCGATAGTGTGCATAAAAATAATGAATTTCGTCTTTCGGATGAGGAAAAATCTTAAATTTCGTCGATCAGGTGCAAAAAAATATCATGAATTTTGTCGATCAGCTACGTAATAAATTTCATCATTCAACGTAAAAATAATGAATTTCGTAGATCGGGAGAATAAAAATCATGAATTTTATTGACAGAGTGCATAAAAGTCATGAATTTCGTCGCATGGGTGCATAAAAATCTTCAATTTCGTCGATTGGGTGCACGAAAATCTCCAATTTCGTCGATCAGGTGCAGAAAAATCTTCAATCTTGTCAATCAGGTGCAGAAAAATCTTCAATCTTGTCAATCAGGTGCAGAAAAATCTTCAATCTTGTCAATCAGGTGCAGAAAAATCTTCAATCTTGTCAATCAGGTGCAGAAAAATCTTCAATTTCGTCGATCGGCTACGTAAATATCTTGAATTTTGTCGATCGGCTACATAAATATCTTGAATTTCGTCGATCGGCTACGTATAAATCTTAAATTTCATTGAACAGCTAAATACAAATCTTGATTTTTGTCATTCGGGAGAGTAAAAATCTTGAATTTCGTCTATCAAACGTGTAAAAGTCATGAATTTTATCAACTGGGCATGTAAAAATCATGAATTTCGTCGATTATGCGCATAAAAATCATGAATTTTATCAATCGGACGCGTAAAGATCATGAATTTCGTCGATTATGTACAGAAAATCATACATTTCTTCCAACGGTGCGTACAAATTACGAATTACGTCGAACGGACGCGGAAAAATCGTGAAATTTAGGGGAAAATGGTAATCAGGAAATCCTGAATTTGGTTGGTCCTTTCCATATTTTTAATCGCCAGTTTTTAAAGTTTAATCGACGAGTGGAGACTGCTTATTTTCACCTTTACAATGTACCCCCAAAACTAATCAGTGTAGCACCTTATAACAATGAACCTCTATACAAACTCTGGAGCAAATCTGATAATTCTGCATGAAAAACCAATTTATCTAAATTAAGGGGAGGGAGGGGGGGTTAGCCTTTGTTCCCCTTTAAACTTTTCCGATGAACCCCCAAAACTAATCAGGGAAGCTCCGTACCACAATGAGTCTATATACAAAATTTGGAAGAAATCTGATAATTCTGCATGAAAACTCCATTTTATCTAAACTAAGGGGGGGGAATTACCCCCCTCCCCAGAACGCCACACTCTGGATTCACTAGTGCACATTATCAAGGTAAGCTGAAATCGTGCTGTACTTTTAAGAATCTCATAATAATCTGATTAAAATAACTTCACTTTTTTAATGTTCCACTTATAGAAACGTGCCGTAAATGGAAAATGCATATTGCAATTATGCAGTTGATGCATCTGTTTTTTTTTTTTTTTTTTTACATTTATTTAGAACTCACAACACGTAAGTCAATCAGAAAGTGTGTGGGAGAGGGGGAGCGACTGGAGAGGAAAAAAAAAGAGGATCATGCAAAAGAAAATTTGCGCCCTGTGCAAAGTTTCAGTCCCCCCCCCCCCCCCCACACACACACACATTCCTAAAATTTATCAAGTGCAGAAACAGAAATAAATTCCCTTGAATAAATATTTTGCATTTTTGGAACAACTGAACAGAAAATAAGAAAAAATTGCACTTATGCATTAGAAAATTCATGATTTTTACACGCTCGGTCGATAAAATTCATGATTTTTACGATCGTAAAATTAGCGATTTTTTTTCTCATTCGTTTAATGAATTTCATGATTTTTTCTGCGATCGTTTGATTATTTTCGCGATTTTTCCCCGAAATCACTTGATGGATTTTGTGATTTTTTTACTGAAATCATTGTTTGACTAATTTCATGATTTTCCCCAGAGTTCATTTGACAGATTTCGCAATTTTTCCCACAATCATTTGACTAATTTCTCGGATTTTTTTTTTGCGATACTTTGATGAAATTCATTTTATTAATTCATATATATTCATAATTAGGATTTTCATTTTTGTTATTGCCATTTATTTGAGCCCACAGTATTCTGTGAAGTGTTTGGAAAGTTACGCGATTTTCGTAGATCGATCGCGAAAAAACGCAAATTTCGTCGGTCGATTGTGAAAAAGAAAACACGAATTTCGTCGATAGACCGCGGGAAAAACACAAATTTCGCCGATCGATCTCGGAAAAAACGCAAATTTCGTCAATCTGTCATGGAAAAAACAAAGTTCGTCGATCTGTCGTGGAAAGAACGCTGTTCGTCAATCTGTCGCCAAAAAAAACCACAAAGTTCGCCGATCAGTCGTGGGAAAAAAGCAAATTTCGTCAATCGATCGCGGAAAAAACACAAAGTTCGTCGATCTGTCACCAAAAAACAAAGTTCGTCAATCAGTCGCTTAAAAAAGGAAAAGTTCGTCGACCAGTCGCTTAAAAAACTAAAAGTTCGTGGATCTGTTGTGGAAAAAACGCCAAGTTCGTCAATCTAGAAAAAACCACAAAGTTCGCCGATCTGTCACGGAAAAAACAGCAAAGTTTGTCGATCTGTCGCGAAAGAAACGCAAAGTTCGTCGATCGGTTGCGGGAAAAAAAAAATCACGAAATTTATCGTTCAGTTGCAGGTAAATAAAATAATGCAAATTTTTCCTAAAATTGTGAAATTTTTTGGGCGGGAGGCTCCCGCCCACAATCTTTTTTGGGCGGTATTTCAAAATTTTCACCGCGAATCCCGCCGTGCTTATAATTTAAGCACATAACACAATACTTATCAAATAAATAAACAAAAATTAACTTACTTTTATTTCTCCCATTTTGTCCACACTAGTAGACTGCTTATGAAGATATACTTTGACCAGTGATAGCCATATTTTTTAATTTTAATCTTGCCAATAATTCAACATGAGCTAGAAACAAATAGCCAATATTTTAACATTGCAATATAGTATCTTTAAAAACTTACATGTAAAAATAAACATATCAAAAAAAAAAAAAATCGCATGTTGGGTCTATTAAAAATTAGACTTAAGCCCATTATAAAAATGGTAAGATATAACGGTACTTTTCGGTTAGCCAGGGGGGGGGCAGTAAAATATATATACACATATATATGGGTGTGTGTATATATTTCATTGGCACCCAGCTAACTGAAAAGTACTGATATAATAAACTAGAAAATTTTATTTTATACTGAAGGCATTTTTACCTTATACACACAAAAATCAGGATTTGTAAATATCATGATTTCAAAAATATAGAATTTTTTTTATGTACTATATCCCATATTTTCAAAATAGTTAATTTATTGATGATTATAAATATTTTTAAAGTTAATATAAATTAGACATTAAAACATATATGTCATTTAGCATGAAAACTTATATAAAACAATATTCTAAATGTCTTTTTTTTTTTTTTTTTACTTAGCAAAATTTAAGATCAACTAATTGAAAACAGACAATTGGCTTTTTACACTCACAAAAAACAAACTATTAAGATTTAGTAAACAAGTTTTGAGAAAATTTTATGTTTTACACAACAAAATAATTTGTTTTTATTAAAAAATTTTAACATAAATATAGTAAGCTTGGTCTTCTTAAGTAAACGAAAACGAGAAAAAAATTATTTCTAATGAAGTTGCAAGTTTATCTAAATGAGATATTTTATCTTTCAGTAGCTTTTCTAAGTAAATACTGTCTGACATAATTATTGATTCTAGATTTAGAAATTCAGCTTCAAATATAAAACTTAGTAAAGTTTTTTTTAGGGTACTTTTCTGTTATACAGACACCATTGTCACCAAGCATACATATACATACATACATTAGCATACATTTTGCAGGGGTCGATGCAGGTTTTTTTTCTTGGGGCCCATTTTGTGAAAAGTAAAGGTTATTTTTGTGAAATTTATTACATTTTTGTGAAAAGTAAATGTTATTTTTGTGAAAAATAACATTTTGTAACGAAAGTTGAATTCCAGTTAATCAAATTCGAACCAAACATTTATAAACAAAAACTTTTTTAAATCCTTTCGCTGAAGTTTTTCTCTCTGGTGAACTTGTTTGTTTACAAATTACACATTTTAAAACATCACAAAATAATAAATAGTAAGTTTTTATCAAATTGATTTTTGTGAAGGGGCCCATTTTATTAAATTGATTTTTGTGAAGGGACCCATTTTATTAAATTGATTTTTGTGAAGGGGCCCTAAACAGGCCCCAAATTTTGCCTGGATCGACCCCTGTTTTGGCATGGTGTCTGTATAACAGAAAAGTACCTTTTTATTTTATTTTTATTATTATTTTTTTTTTTGGGGGGGGGGGGGTACAATGCTAACAAAACATGAAATTTCAAACATCATATAAAAAACTTTATACATAGATTATAAAATATGCAAGTCACGGTTTTTTAAAAACTTTTCATTTCATTGCATGATAAAAATTTTGGGTGCTTTTCGATTAGCCAGGTGCCAGTGATATATGTACATATATATGTATATCAGTTTCCCCCAGACGGTTTCAGAAGGGTGCTGAACCCTGCCTGCCCTTTGGTTTACAAAATAGCACCCTTCTAGCCCTTCACAAAAATAATTAGCACACTTCTTGCCCCTCAGTAGAAAAAGTGTCCTTTTTGCATTAAAAAATTTCCTTCCAGAGTAAAAACTGACTCAATGTTGTCTTAAAAAGAATGCCCTGACTTTTAAATATTAAAAGTGGCTTTAAACACCAAAATAATAACTTTAAAAATTAAAAAAAGTGCCAATAAGAATCTGAAAAGTGCCCTTTTCTCATCATCAGCACCCTGCCCTTTTTTAAACCTGGGGGAAACTGTGTATAAACATATGTATATATATTCATACATATATGTGTATATATATACATATGTATATATGTATCTGTGTAGATATATATGTGTATAGATATCACTGGTGCCCGGCTAACCCAAAAGTACCGATATATAACCAACTAGAAACATTTTATTTCATACTGAAGGCATTTTGTCTTATTTTATATATACAAAAATCAGGGTTCGTAAATATCATGGCATTTTCAAAAATATACAATATTTTTTTAATATACTATATCCCAGTAGCAGAAAGATAGAGACTGGCGACGTATGTCGCAGATTTTTTCCCCTCTTCAGCAGATTTTTTTCCATGGAATTTTCTTCGGCTCAGATTTTTTCTCCCTCCTTCTGCACATTTTTTTACTTTGTCAGTGAGTGCGGTGCCGCAGCCACACTTTCGCTTCGCATCTGGCAGAGCGCTATGATCTTCTGTGCATTGTCTCATTCTTTGCAAGCTAAATATCATTTTTTTCCCTCCGACATCCTTGCTCAATGGACCAACAGCGTTTGCTCATATACCGTGCTTGCATCTCGGCAGAAAGTTCAAAAGAGAAAATCTGTGAAAAGCGGTTGAAGAAATCAGCAAAAAGCAGACCCTATATTTTCTTTTAGAGCTGCAAATGCACTCTGCCTGTTTTTTTTGTTAATAGCTGCATAGCATTTTGGGTTTGCGAAAAAAAATCTCCGTCTGCATATTTCACCAATAGGTTGCGGAAAAAAACCAAAAAATTTGTCAATCGGGCACAGCAAAATTTCGCAAAATTCGTTAAACAGTCATGTGAAAATATTGCGAAATTTGTTAATCGATCGTGTGAAGAAAAAATCGAAAAATTTGCCAATCTGTTGTGGGAAAAATTGCGAAATTCCCCAGTCGATAACAGGGGGGAAATAGCAAAATTCGTCTACGATCATGTGAAAAAAACCCTGCGAGTTTTGCCAGCAAGACGTGGAAAAAAATCCGAAAAAAGCATCAATCAGTTGCAGGAAAATTTAGGGAGTTTAGTCAATCAGTCGTTAGAAAACTATCTAGAAATTCATCTGTCTGTTACGGGAAAAAATAGTGAATCTCTTCAGTCAGTTGCAGAAAAAAACCCCAAAATTCTTCCATCTGCTGCGGAAGAACATTGCAAAATTCATCTATAGATAGCGGAAAATATTGCGAAATGCGTCAGTCAGTCACAAGGAAAAATTGTAAATTTTGTCAAGCTATTGCATGTAAATAGCCAAATTCGCCGATCGGTCATGAAAACAATTGTGAAATTTGTCCAATTATGTGTTAAAAAAAAAAAAAACACGCGAGTTTCACCTGTAAGACGCGGGAAAACAAGCGCGAAATTCACTTATCGGTTGGCCAAAAAAAAAAAAAAAAAAAAAAAAATTGTCAATTGGTAGCAGGAAAATATCACAAATTTCTTCAATCGATCACAGGAAAACAATCGCGAAATTCATCAGTTGGTTACAAAAACTAAACGTGAAATTCTTCAATATCTCGCGGGAAAAAAACAGCTCAATTCACCAATAGGTTGCTGGTAAATATCGAGAAATCAAGTTAAAAAATTGCATGTAACAGTAATACTTTACTACATATTAATTATTGATGATATACAGTAAATGACTTATTTATTACGTATAATGTTGTACTGTTTCATCTAATATAAGTACTATTTAATGTAAAATTTTACATATCAATGCAGTATTTGAGGTTTTTGACATAAGATGGTTTTGGACATAGCAGTTAAAACTCAAAAACGGACACATGTCAAAGACCTGCCAATCCTGAATTGTAACATAGTTTACCTGCAGATTATTTTCTACCGCTGAAATATCCGTCGCAGACACTTGGAGAATTTTCTGCTTCTGGGTCCCATATTTTCAAAATAGTTAACTTATTGATGATTATAAATATTTTCAGAGTTAATATAAATTAGACATTAAAACACGTCATTTAGCATGAAAATGCTATAGATAGATAATGTAACTAATAGAAAATGTCTTTTTCTATTTTTCTTTTTTACTTAACAAAATTTAAGATCAACTAATTGAAAACAGACACAATTTGCTTTTTTACACTCACAAAAAACAAACTATTAAGATTTAGTAAACAAGTTTCAAGAAAATTTTGTTTTACACAACAAAATAATTTGTTTTTATTAAAAAAAATTAACATAAATATAGTAAGCTTGGTCTTCTTAACTGAACAAAACGAAAACGAGAAAAAAATATTTCTAATGAAGCTGCAAGTTTATCTTTCAATAGCTTTTCTAAGTAAATATTGTCCAACATAATTATTGATTCTACATTTAAAAATTCAGCTTCAAATATAAAACTTGGGAAAGTTTTTTTTTATGGTACTTCTTTGTTATACAGGCGCCATTGTCGCCAAGCATACATATCAGGGTTAGAAATTGGGAATTCTAAGTAAGGCGTCAAATGACACCTGCAATTTTTTTCCTAGGTGTCAAACTGCATTTCATGTTATATGATATTTTTTCATTTCTTTTCGAACCCAGGTTAACAATAATATTGTAATTACCTTTATGTGTTAAGGGCAAGGGGGCTGTACATATTAAACATTTTATCCCTGCGTTAATCACTAAAACAAAATAAAAATTGGCTTTCGATAAAATTTTAAAACAGCATTAAACTACAATATTTGGATTCTAGAAAAATGTTTAAATAATTCTTTTTATAAAGCTAATATACATACAAAACAGATTATCAAGCATTTATATCCATAGAAAGAAAATTTGAACTTTTAGATACAACCAGGTATTAATTTTTAAAAAAATCTTATGATTGAAAGTACATCAGAAAATGAAAAAAGAAGCAAATAAATGAACTTTTGGATACCAATTAATGTATATTTGTATGGCATTTAAAGATATTGATTTCTATATAAATACTTTTTTTTTTTTTTTTTTTTGAGGAAAAACACTGAAATTTTAAAACATTCTTTATACAGTATATTAAAACAGGTGTTTCAAGTGCAGGCAGCGGAAGGGGTGTGGATGCAAACTTATACTAAAATAGGAATAAAAGCATTTGTGTAAAAAAAAAAAAAAAAAAAAGAAAGAAAAAAGAAAAGCTAGGTGTTAAATTTGACGATTAGGTATAATTTTGTGGTCGTCAAATGCAATAATTTAGTTGCATTTGGCGACTAACGACTGCTTATTTCTAACCCTGATACATACACATACATACATTATGCATTAGCTTACATTTTGGCATGGTGTCCGTATAATGGAAAAGTACCTATTTATTTATTTTTTTTTTTGTGGGGGGGGGTTAAAATGTGTTAAAGATACATGAAATTTCAAACATGATATAAAAAAACTTTAAATACAAATTATAAAATATGCAAGTCACCGTTTTTAAAAAACTTTAATTTCATTGCATGATAAAAACTTTAGGTACTTTTCAGTTAGCCGGGCGCGCCAGTGATATATGTACATACACATATACAGGGGTAGTACTAGCCCAGAAAATATTTCAGGACATACTTTTTACGATATTTCAGGACAATTTCAGGACACATTTGATTGAAAACCAAACCAAAAAAAACCCTTAACTCCCTGTTCAATACATTTTATTATCATAAATAATACACTATATACACAATTTTTTTGTTGTAAAAGTATACATTTAAAAGAAAAGTAATTTTACCAGAACTCTTTGACCAAACTGCTAAAAAACTGCAATTTTTGCATTACTGAAAGACAAAAATCTCAATTTTTTTTTCTTCACTGATCGACGAAAATTGCAAAAGGTTTCTTTTTTTATAACTGACTGGTAAAAATTGGGATTTTTTGTGACTGACAGATGAAAATAGCAAACTTTTTTTTAATGACTAATCTATAAAAAATGATTTTTGGTAATTTATCACCAAAAATTGCAATTTTTTTTTTTTTTTTTTTTTTTGCAAATCGATGAAAATTATTTTTAATGATAGACTAAAGAAAATTGCAACTTTCGTGATCGTTTTGCATCAGTAAAAAAGTACACCTACCCCCAATTTGATGATTTCAAATACCGACATAGCACAAAACGGTTGAATCCTCAAACAAGGGCGGTGTTTGGCGGCGTCGAAGTTGGTGAAGCGATAAATGAGATTTTCTTGCTACCAGTTCGTTTGTTATGTTTCTTCCACGCCTACTGTGGTTGATTGGTTGGTTTATTGTAGTTTGTTCTGGAGATTGGATTGTACTTTGAGCTCAATGCAAAGATGTAGGAAGGTTATGATTGGATTATTGTGTGTCGGATTTGTTGAATTACGTTTGTGGAATGTATTTTGTGAAGTTTAATGATTTGACGTTTTGTCATAGAAGGATAATTCCTGTGAAATAATAAAAAAAAAAAAACGAAAGATGAGAAATATGAGTGTTATATAGTTATATATATATTATTGTAGTGCCAACACTATTTTTCTATAGACGTTTTGGCAACAAGACCGTTTATTTTTTATTCCACACATGCCGCTGCGTTTGCTTGTATATGTTTATTATTGCTAATTAAAATATGGGTTAAATAGAAACAAAAATAGCAAAAGGTAAGTTAATTTTTGTTGATTTTATTTGATAAAATGTATTTCACGTATTCTAGAGACTACATCAAGTTATCGTTCATACATCCAGAGGTGTTTTTTTTTTCGGAAAATGTACGCTAAGCGTACATGTATGTTACTAATTGCTGCTTGTATGAGTTTCGTATATTCTAGAGACTGCTGCACACTGAGGTTCATGCATCCAGGTGTTTTTTTTCGGAAAATGGACGCGAAGCGTTCATATATAAGTTACTAATCGCTGCTTGTACGAGTTTCGTATATTCTAGAGACTGCTGCACATAGAGATTCATGCATCCAGTGGTGTTTTTTTTTTCGGAAAATGAACGCGAAGCGTTCATATATAAGTTACTAATCGCTGCTTGTACGAGTTTCATATATTCTAGAAGTCGCGGCACGTTGAGTTCCATGCATCAAGGGGTTTTTTTTTCGAAAAATGTACGTGAATCGTACATATATGTAAGTTAATAACTGTATGTTTGTAAAAATTGAAATATTCGAAGGAAATATTGCTAAAAGTTTGTAAAAATAGAAAAATACGGAGGAAAATATTGCTAAAAGTTTGTAAAAATACAGGGGAAAATATTGCTAAATGCTTGAAAAAATCTAAATATCCGGAAGAAATATTGCTAAAAGTTTGTAAAAATATATAAATACGCAGGTAAATATTGCTAAAAGTTTGTAAAAATCGTAAAGAAAATATTGCTAAAACTTTGTAAATACTCGAAAAAAGGAATAAAATCGATGTTTACTTTGTAAAGAGGCTTGCCGTAGGAAGCATGCGTTCTGATTGGGTGGAATTTGGAGGTTGCCGAGTTTTGGGTTGGCGCGCGTCAGTGCTTGGCGCGTGTCAAAAAAATCGCCAAATCGGGGGTCGCCCTTGTTTGAGGATTTTGCCCACAAAACTTGCAAAATTTCAGGAATATTAGGACAGACTACCATATTTCAGGACGTTTTTATTTTTTTCAGGAATATCAGGAATTTCAGGACAAGTACTACCTTTGCATATATATATCACTGCCGCCCGGCTAACCAAACAGTACCAAATTTTATTAATTACATGAAATTATTTACAAGCGTCTATTTATATATATATAGAAAAAGGTTATTACAAACATTCTGGTAAGTACAATTTAAAAATTAAATTAGAGTACTTAGCTGTTCAGTTAAATTAAAAGATTTTAAACACTATGAACATTACTGAAATTGCACTTTTAGTAATGTGATGTACATTACTAGAAATCGACTAATTAAGTATTCCAGTAATGGGCATGGGTCCTAAAAATTAGAAAAATATAAATACGATTTTCTAAATGGCCATTGGCCATTAATATATAAAATTCAAAGTTTTATATTATTATCAAAACAAAACCATACAATTTTTGCAAGAAAATTAAAAAGATTTAATTAATTTAATTCAAGCCAGCTCTTAGCATGTTAATTTAGATTTTCACTCAAAAACAATGGAACTGTGAAACATTTTTTGCCTCAGATTGCTTTGTTTAAAAGTGTCAACAGTAACATAGATTATAAATAAAACATGCAATTTATGAAGAAAAAAATAATGCAAGTTAAAATTTTATTGATTTTTTTTTTCCACTTTGAAAGATGTCCATTACTGGCACATCTGCCCTATATTGCATCTTGCAGACTAGTAAACTACTAAAAAAAAAAAAAAAATCTTCCAACGTTACACAAACAAAAAAAAAAATAATAATAAATAAGCAAGTTATACTTTTATATTTCCTATTTCCCCATTAAACAATACTTATTAGTCAGATAAAAAAACATGAATTAAGTAATTTGAAAGCCAATCGTAAAAAGGTACAAATTTTGTTTTCAATATTTAATGCAAACGCTAAACACTACACGTGTTTGTTTATATACGTACACTAGCACATAATTTAAAATGCATGAAAAGAATTAAATACTTAATTCATTAAAAAAAAAGAAAACTTAGATAACATTTACAACTTAAACAGTCAATATATTAGACAAATAACTTACTTTAGCTGAGATGTTCTATAGAAGAATTTTTATCGCCGCTACGAAACACTCACAACACAGCGGCCATTGAATTGAAGGTCAAATGTGTTGCCACTCCGGTTTAGATAAATGCCAGCCGATGATAGTGTATCGGCGATGTATCGATGGGTGTTAAAAAATTATCATATCCATGGTGTCAAATGGAAACTGTGCATTCGACGTAATGTTAGCACGACGACATGTCGTCCTATGTAGGTATAGCTAATGGATACCTAGTATTTGATACGGGTTTTGTGCTGCGTAAGATTATCGCCATTCTTTTACAGTACGGACACCACTTATATGATAAAACTGTATTTTGCCATGAAAAATATATCGGATTGTTACATGAAAATCGATGTACCTGACAATAATGATATTTCTTATATCAATTCGTGACGTTTCTGACAATTCTGTGTTTGCTGGGCTGTATATGGTTTATATTATTTATACACGACATGCAACTTGGGAAATTATAGTTAAATATAAAAGTACAAACCACAATTAAAAATGCACTTCCAGCAATTATCAGTAGACAATACTATAACCGAACATTTTTCTGTGTCCCTGTATATGAACAATAAAAGCTATGAGCACAATATTCAACAGGAAACATCTTGTTATGCACCTCAGTGAAGTATATTAATTTCAATACGTTTCAAATAGTATAGCATTATTAAAATGCATTGTAAGCGATTTTCCTCCGTACACCATAATGTAATGGATTATTTTTTAGTGTCTCTGTAAAGGAACTATGAAAGCTCCACACTTCATTTTCAATACCGAACCTGCCATAGTAAGTGTCAATAACATATATCAGTTACATAGCAATCCGACCATACACTGCAAAAAAAAAGTGTTAATTTTACAGTATAATACTGGCACCCCAGCTGCCAGTATTATACTGTAAAATCAACACGTTTTTTTTGCAATGTACTTGCGCGAGATAGAGCTCGGACAGACAAACCAAATTCATAAGCACTTTTCAACTAAGTTGGAAAATGTTAAAATTATTCCCTATGTGCACTTTATATTTTACATCATGCCTGTTTATCCCAAAGAGATTCTTGTTTACATTCATCTGCATCTTTTGTTACGATAAAATAGTGTAAAACGTTTAATTTCCAAAATTTAAAAATAGATCAAGCACTGTTCAGTTATTAATATTTGATCTAACAAGAATGAAAAAAGATGCGTCAAACATATTTAAAAGCAGTTTGCTTACATTGTCAGAAAATAAGTCTAATTATTTTGTGCAGCCGAGTATATGATCTATAGAACTGCATATACATTTACGCATGCTAAAATGTAGTAAAATTAGAAAATTCATTTTTAGAAATTTTCGTCAATAAATAGAAATGCACTCGAATTCTTTTGTAGAGCCCTGTAATTATCTAAAGAGTTTTGTACACACCACATATTAAGCTAAAATTTAATTCGGGTAAAAAACGCATAACACAACTTAAAACACACTTCCAGCAGTTATCAACCATAAGCAGCAATGTATCCTGTTCTTTGCATATCCTTGTGTATGAACTTATTTATACTCCCCAAATTTCTATTAATATACTAAATACAGTTTAGCCGGAAAAGGCATAACACAATTAAGAATTACCCTTAAGAAATTCGCTCGCATAGTCAATAATAGTTACGAATTCATTTGTGTAGCTCTGCATATGATTAAAAGTATTTATACATTCCACCTGCTATGCAAAAATTTAATTAAGCTTAAAAACGCAAAGACAAGTTGAAAATGCAATTCCAGTAATTATTGCTGATCCCGATCAATGCAATGCACTCCTTGCTTTTCAGTAAGCAACTTATAGTGAACTTCAGTAAAGCATATCAATTTCATTATGTCTGAAATCGTGTAACATCATTAAAATATACTGCAAATGATTTTTCCCGTAGACAATTATGTCACAGAAATCTTTTGCGTAAACTTGTAAAGGAATAATAAAATACTTCCTCATATTTTACAGAAAACATGTTTTAATGCATTTCATAAATGCATATCAATTTCATTATTTTTCAAGAGGTGTAACATCATCAAAATGCACTAGAAACGATATTTTCTCATTGGTCATAATGTAACGGAATATTTTTGACTGTCTCTGTAAACGAACTATAAATACTACACACTTCTTTTTCAATAGCGATCGTGCTATAGTAAACGCCAATAACATATAAAAATTACTGGGCAATCTGGGCATATTTATGAGAGCTAGAGCATGGACAGAGGAACAGAAAAATCGAAGTCATAAACACTTTTCAATTATGTTGAACATAAAAATTATACCTTAGTGTGGCAAAATTTTAATGCATATGTATTACTCAACTTTCATATGCAAAATGAAATTGCATATGAACTTTCATTAATGCATTGTGTAAGTGCGGTATTTTTTACCACGTATTTTTAACACTGTCCAACATAGTTGAAAAGTGTTTATGAACTCGGTTTCTCTCTCTGTGTGTCTGACGTATGTCTGTCCGAGCTCTAACTCGCGTAAATATATCCAGATAGTCATACAATTGATATATGTTATTGAGATTTACCATAGCATGTTCGGTATTGAAAATGAAGTGTGTAGCACTTATACTTTTTTTAACCCTTTAACGTTCATTGGTTTCCCTAGGAAACCACAAAACTTTAATTACGAAATTACACATTGACAGCAGAATTTTAATAGAAATGTTTTCCATTTATTATATAAGTGAAATATTGCTTTTTTTTATATAAAAATAAATTTGTTATAATTTCCGGTGTGAATAATTTATTTTAACATTTTAGCAATTGAAATGCTGTATCCGTTAAAGGGTTAAAGGGGCGCTCAAAAGAATGCCTCTACATTATGGTCTACGGGAAAAAATCCTTTGCAGTGCATTTTAATGATGTGACACTGTTTCTAATATATTGAAATTGACACACTGCAAAAAATAACTGTTGATTTTACAGTATGGCGCGGTAGCGTATTACTGCTTATTTTACTATTTAATACTGTTAATTTTACGGTATAATACTGGCAGCTGGGGCGCCAGTTTTATACTGTAAAATCAACAGTTATTTTTTGCAGTATATACATAACTGAAATACACTACCAGATGCTTACTATCGAACATGGTACGTCTAGCACTTATAATTAGTTTAGAGGGAAACTGAAACAAATTCCATTAAATTATGGTTTAAAGTGGAAAATCATTTGCGGCGCATTTTAATCATGTTACACTATTACAAACATAGTGAAATTGATATCCATTTCTGAAATGCAATAATACATGCTTTCTGTAGAAAATGGAGTGTAAAGCTTTTTTCTCTCATTTACAGTGCCATTCAAAAATATTCTTTTACATAATGGTCTACGGGGGGAACTGTTTGCAGCGTATTATAATTATGTTACGCCATTTCAAACAGAATGAAATTGATATACATTTTTTACGTTTACTACAAGATACTTGTTATGTGCATAGCATTTATTCTTCATTTACAGGGGCACACAAAATATTTCGAGTACAGTACTGTGTCCAAAGTATTGTTTATAAGCCATAATTGGAAGTGGGATTTTAGTACGGTATCTATTTAACTAAATTTTTGAATGCTATGAGGTATGTATAAATGCTACAGATCATATACAGGGCTACACAAAAAAATTCGTAAGCGTTACGGTGCATCAGCGTAAATCGATTAAAAGGGTTTTTAAACTAGTTATGCATTTTGAACGAAAAATATATTTAGTATACCAAGAAAGGTTTGTATAATATAAATAAAATCATATACAGGGCCACGCAAAGAACTGAATTCATGGCTGCCTATGTATGATAATTTCTGGAAGTGTGATTTCAGCGTGTATTTGCCTGAATTAAACAATAGCTTAATATGTAGCGTCTATAAAAAGTTTAAGGTAATATACAGGGCTGTACAAAATAATTCAAGTATATTTCCGTCTATTGGTAGAAACTGCTCAAGATGAATTTCCAACTGTGTTATGAGTTTTATAACTAAACTAAGTTGTAGCATATACAAATAGTATATAAATTATATACAGGGCTGCAGAAAGGAATTAGAGTATTTTTCAGGCTGTGGTCGGTAATTGCTGAAATCTGGTTTTCAAATGTGTTTTGTGTTTTTCTGAAATGTTTACTTAGATACCTTATTTACCTTAGTAAACAGCGATGGTTTGTTAAAGTAGTCTGCTAGTGTTGGGGAGTGTTTCATAATCTATGCTTGGTGCATGATTTTTCTTTCTTGTTTAATTCTGAATCGAATTACACCATTCACAAGTCGATACAATTACTTGTTACAAAGTTACGACAGTTTATTTTTAATAAAATGTCCAAAATTATGCTTTATGAGAGAACACAACTTTATTACACTTATTTTACGTTCAACATACGTTCTTTATATAATATTGAATAATTTTAAACTGATTAAATGTCCTCAAAATAGCAATAATCAAAATCAGGGTCATCTGAGTCTTTTTGAAGGTCGTCGATGTTCTGGATGTAAAATAAGTGTAATAAAGTTGTGCTCTCTCATATAGTATAATTCTTAATTTTTTATTCATAAAACCTACCGTAATATTGTAACATGTGATTGTATCGACTTGCGAATGGTATCATTCGATTCAGAATTCAAAAAGACTGAATACACGTACTATAATACATTATATACTATAATACAATTTAATCTAATATAACATTTCAATATAATGTACCCTTTACACTACACGGGAAATGCCATTGCTTCGATCGATTGAACGATGGTGTCTTTTCTTCTAAACATTTGAATTTTGTGTTTTAATCATGCATGTAATATAAACACGTGTGGAGACGTCTCACTTTATCTTCTTTATACCATTTTTGTTTATAAAGATTGTTGTGCATGATATAAGGCGATATTTTATTTTTGTGGCAATATTGATTTGAGAAAAACCTTTTATTTCATTTATAAAATAAATGCTGATTTAAATTTAATTTAACAGAAATTTTTAATCAAAAAACATGTTTTAACCGAATGTGAATGTACTATGTCAGAAACCGGTTCAAAAACCTTTCGAATGATACCTCATTCATTCTTGTGCGTTTTGTACATGCATAGAAAAAGGGATGTTGCAACAAAAATAATATATATGATGATTTTTGGGGGTCTTCATTTCTAGGACTAAAACGAAGTTCTTCCCAAATTTTCGTGAATGGCCACCAGTGGTTGCTGTAAAACCTATTTAACCTGACCTGCATTAAAACATAATTTTCGACTTTTAGGTAGCTTTCAATACAAAAAAGTATAAAGCTACCTATTGCAGCCGTTCGGAGGAAAGCAGTTCCGGAAAATTTCGATATATTTTCACCGATCATGACCCCCAGACCCCAAAACCACCCTCCGTCCAAATGTTGATTTATATATATAGATATATCCATATATATATATATATATATATATCTGACCTATGTCATACGATAACGCCCGTATTTATGAATCGATTTTGATGAAACTAATTGTGTGTATTAAGGTCACTAATGTCTCGACCGAGTTCGTTGGCCAGCTTGGTCCGCCATCTTGTTTCAAGACGGCGGCCACTTAAAGATTTAAATTAACTTAAAATCTAAAATAACTATACAAAAAAGTTAAAAATTCAAATTTATTTTTTAATTACGTGTTAGGCCTTGATACAAGGATTCCAGAGCTTTTTTTGGTTTACCTCTATCTTAAAAAATGGCTGAGATAGAGCAGTTTGAAATTCTAGGGTGGCTGACATTTTGAAACAAAACAGCACATTAACGCGATTACTCGCAAATTATTTTCTTTCATTGTTGTAATAATTTTCCCAATCATACGCATAAAACTATATATTCATATCCGTTAGCGCCAAAATTGGCGACATTGGCGACAAAATTGGCGACATTTGGCGAAATATCGCGAAATTTGGCGATCAAAATAAGTCTTCATAAATGAAGCCAATTTGGCTATTGCTCAATAATTTGACGAATTTCTTATTCAAATTCAGTATTAACGAATCTTTTGTAAGCGTTTCTTTGCATTTTAGCTTGCTGTTTTCGTGTAACATTAGCTAAAATTTTAAAACGTAGATATAGGAAAGCTACCTTTTCCTCCCGGTACAGCCCGGAAGGACTTTTTTTATTCATAAAACCTGCCGTAACTTTGTAACAAATGATCATATTTGCAGATGGTGTTATTGGATTCAGAATTAAAAAATACATTAATGAAATGACACTTGACATATTTTTTAAAAGTTCAGTTCCCCCCAACCCCCCTGAGAGACAAAATGCCCACTTTTGCTCTCCAAAACATGGTAAAACAACTTCAATTTTTGGGGGACTCAGAATAGCTTCACTTCTAGGGCTAAAACGAAGTTCTCCCCAAATTTTGGTGAATGGATATCAGTTGCCTCCGGAAAAACCCTATTTTCCTGTACTACTATTCAGCCTTCATAATGCAACAAATTTCTTACTTAAATACACTTTATATTTTATATCATAATATTTATATATATATTTGTATTACGTTGCGCGGAAATGGGGCTGAATTTCTAACTTACCGTTGGCAACAACCGTAGTTTCCAGAGCTTAGACCAATGAACAGACAAGATTGTGTTAGCTCCGCCTTAAATATGGCGGTCAGTGTCAGAGCCAGAGCAGTGAAACTGAAGCTAGCCATTATTAAAAATAAAATAATATGAACGTAATCCAAAGCATCTAAGATGATTCCTTATTTTAATTATGAGTAATATTTTTAATTTCAAATGAATTCTCAACTCTTATTTAGAATTTATTTACGAATTTCACTCACACAAAAAATCGGAGATAATAAAATATAAACTTTCTAGAATGCCCCTGCTGCCATCTATTGCTGTTTTATTGAAGAAAAATTAATTTCTTTTGCAGAAATCTATAATCAATTAGTATAGTAAAATGTCGAACGTAATTTAAACAATCATTAATGATAAACTATCTTCCTACCACGTAGTGGTTCTTTTTTTTTAATGAAGTTAAGCCGTGCTGTACAATATTATAGGTGCAATAAGTTTTAAACTAATTATGTTTCCAAGATCCTTTTTTCATAGTATTTAAATGATTTATATGCCCATTAGTAGCATCAACTAAATGCATTTTTAGTTGCGTTTTCAACGGAGTTTTCAATTACTTTTTTACATTAAAAAATTTGTCAATTTCATATGTTCAAATGATTTATTGTAGTACTTATTCCGGCTAGAATTACTAGAAAAATAAAAAGGGGCGAGCGAACGAATCCAGCTGGGACCGCGTAGCGGTCTCAATGTGAATTGCTTTGCAATTCACGGGGGGTTGGCGAACGTTAGCGAGTAGGGGGCTGAGCCCCCTATTTTATTAAATTCATCTACAAATTTTGTTACGATAAAATAGTATTAAATGTTTACAGTCTGTTACAAAATTATGAGACCACTCAGAATTTCACCTTTTTTTCAACAAAGAAAATATTAGTTTTAATTTAAAAGTAGTTGTATAAAAAGGAATAACTCTTTAATGTTTATTTAGCTCAGGTAGCTCAGGGGAAAAAAGTTTGACTATTTTTTTTTGTTTCATGTCAAACGATCTTACGCAAACCCGCTGTTTCATAAATATAAGACCACTCTTATATTATTAATAAAGCAGACGATTTTATGTTGAACTCAGAGTTTAACTGTAACCTAAACAATCTGTAAAATTTAAAAAGCAGACTAAAATGCAGAAATTCTGAATTGTATCCGATTCGTTGAATTTATTAGTAAAATACCTCGTCGGAGTGAGCTGTCTGAAATAGAAGTGAGTAGAGTGTGGTTCTACAAAGGAAAAGGAAAGTCTGAGTTTGAAATAAGTAAGATTCTTAATCGTTCTAAAACTGCGATTCATAATGTTTTAAGTAAAAAGTAATTGTATGGAACGCATAAACGATCTGGTCGTAAAAAGAAGTTATCAGATCGTGATAATAGGCGAATTGTCAAACTGGCAACGAAAAAATACTAGTGGACTCGTAAAATAGCACAACAGATAACTAAAAAGGTATCACATGCAACCATGTGGCGAAGTTTGGAATCTAATGCTGGTGTTATTAGTCGTAAATTAAAAAGTAAACCACTATTACTGAAATGTCTCAAAGAAGCTCGTCTTTAGTGGGCAAAGAATGTTATGTCCTGGAACTCTGCATGGAGAAATGTATTGTTTTCAGACGAGAAAAAATTCAATCTTGATGGTCCAGACGGCAATAATTACTACTGGCATGATTTAAGGTAAAGATCTCACGAGTTCTTCAGTAGGCAGATGCGGGGCGGTTCCGTTATGGGGAGGGGCGCAATTTCATATGAGGAAAATGCTATCTCTAAAGAGTAGAAGGGAAAATGAACTCGGACAGTTACCAACGGATGCTATTTCGAAGTCTGATACCCTTCGGACTACTTTTAGGAGGTTCAAAATGGAAGTTTCAACAAGATAATGCTCCCAGTCATTCATGGAAATAAAAAAAAGAGTGGCTTAAAAGAGAAGAGATTGATGTTTTACCTTGGTCAAGTCGGAGCCCTGACCGAAACCCCATAGAAAACTTTTGGGGTTATTTGTCTCGCCAAGTGTATGAAAATAACAAACAATATCATTCAACATATGAATTAGAAATGTCCATTATGGAGAAATGGGACAATATTCCCGAATCGTTCCTTAAAAAATTAATTAACTCTATGCCAAATCATGTGTTTGAAGTTATTCAGAGAAATGGTGGAGCAACATCTTACTAAATTTGACAAAACTGTCTTTCCCACAGGTGGTCCTATAATTTTGTAACAGTTCTTTTTGACACTTTTTGTTATATTGATGTTTAATTTTTTAATTAAAATTTCATTTGTGTAAGTTGCTACATTTTACGTAAAGCTTGATGTACTAGCGTAGAATATTCTTTATTTTGATTGAAATATTTCTTTAATCACCTAAATAGCAAAATATCTTGTGGTCTTATACTTTTGTAACAGACTCTATACTTCTGTAACAGGGTATTTCCCACAATTTAAACACAGAGCGAAGATTGTTCGGTTATTAATATCTCTTCTAAAAATTAAATCTCATCGAACGAAATTACAATAAGAATTACTTGACTTTCATAATATAACGAGGCGAATTTTTTTAAGTATATACTTGCTGTTCCATTTGATTTAAATCGCAAGCGCCATTAAACATTTTTGTACCTTAAGATGAATAAATGGGTCCTTTTCTAAGAAGAATTTATGTATTTATTCAACCTAATTTTCTCGTGTTCATAAGAGAGTGGTGCGCATTTTCTCTCTGCAAAGATGAGTACTTAGCTGTGTTAGGCGCGGCACCTGGAAAATCATAATTCAGATATAATTGTTTCGTGGTTGACGTCATATTTCACGGAAAGGGCTTTGTACTCGAGTTTTATTATGAGGGTAATTTTGCGAATTTTTTCGGCAATTTCGAACGAAGCGTCATTTAAAGCAGTGGCATTTAAAATGTCTCAGTGAAAACCTTGTGACTAGGCTTTTTAATAATTATACTTCATAAGTGTTTTTATAGAATTTTCTGCGTTGCGAAACCCCCCGGTTAATTTTCAAGAATTGTTTTTAAATATATTTGAGTCGTTTGGGGGATAAAGTTTTAGAAATAAGATGTTTTGATTGGAAATAAGTTTTTTGATAATCGTATATTTATTATTTCTGTTGTCAACATCCCATTCTCTAAGAAAATACAAAACACAGAACGGTGAATGAGATGCCATATGAAAGGATTTTGAACAGGCTGCTGACATAGTACACTTACATTTTTTCAAACATGTTTTTTCCATTAAAAATTGCTGTTAATTAAAAATTAAATCGACGTTGTTTTCATAAATGAAATGAAAGGTTTTCTCAAATCAGTGTTGCTAAAAAAATAAAATACTGCATTATCGGATGACGTCCTCCTCTAATGCAATTAAAATACGACTGTTAATTTATTTCTTGCGCGTACTTTAAGAAAAAATATCGAGCTTTTAATCGGGTTTTTATTTAATTTTTACGCGTGTACCACTATTGTTTATTTGTTTTCTTTGTTTAATCATGGATTTTTATATGCGTACTATATCAGAGCACCAGTAGATTGTTTAATTTAAGGATTACCTTCCAATTAGATATACATTTCATTAGGATTTACAAAAATTGTAAGTATTTATTTTTTAATATTTCATTGAGATATCGTGGGTACGCCAGCGAAGTCTGACGTCACTTAAATGACTGCTGGACTACAAAGTTTGACCATCCCATGTTTAAGTTCCATAGGCTTGCAAAAAAAGTGGTGTACCAAATATTGATTTATGTATTTAAGGCATTTCTGGAACAGTTTTGCAAAATCTGAGGAAATGCTTTCATTTACTAAACGTCTGATTCAGTGTTTCCTTTTTTTTTAAATATATAATTCGGGTTTTTTTTTTCAGTATAGGGATCTTGGCAACCTAGAGAAAAGACATTGGCGAGAGAAGAAAATTTGGCAACAAATTTTCTGACAATCTATTCCCATTTTTCTTATACACAAGCAATTTTCATACATATGATTTCTGTTGTCAACATCCCTTTTTCTATTCACATACAAAACATACAATGATGAATGAGGTGTCATTCGAAAAGTTTTTGAACATGTTTCTGACATAGTACACTCACATTTCGTTAAAATGCGTTTTTTTTTAATCAGTTAATTAAAAATTAGTGCTAAAACGTACCAAGAAATAATCTCAAAGATTGTAGTGCGAAAGCTTCGCACGGGTCCTTCTGGTAGGTAATACTTGTGTTAATTTTTTCAAAGACCGTTTGTAAAAAAGTGGCACCATTTTTCCTTAGAATTAAATATTAATTCATCTTCTGCTTTGCACACATCCAAATAATAAATTGAAACAAATCTACATTAGTATGAACTGAAATAAGTATGCATGAATATACAATAAGATTGCATCTGTAAAATATTTCTGTTGTATATTTTTAAGCTTTATTATAATTTTTCTGCCAATGACGCTTTTTTATGAAATTCTAAATAAATGCTTTCCAAAACTCACATGGAAAAAAAAATCTGCCTATATTTACAAATAGTTCTCAAAATATATTTCCCCTTAAAATCCAAAGGAAAATGAATGGAAACCCGATTACAGCAGATAGCCACAGTGATATTTTTAAGATGATAATTATTTCGAGCAACTAGATGCTTGGGAACAGTAAGAATCCTTTATAACAAAAAATGTAAAAAAAAAAAAAAAAAAAAAAAAAAAAAAAAAAATCGTATGAATTAAAAATTACTGGATGACATAACTAACACGTGTAACAACATATGATGTCAATTGAATGCGACACCACGGATATGCACTTTAGGCGTTAAAAGCTATATTTTGGCGACATTTCTTTTCTTTTATAGAAAGTAATAGACGGGATAATGGAGAAGTATTCAATTTTCTATAGCATCGTTATAAAATCCCCTGATGCAGCGGCATTGTTTACCTAAATATTTTACACAAGTTGATTTACAAATGTTTAATTGATCTTATTTAATCATTCACGAAAACAGTTGTTAGCTGTTTCAACAACAGTTGATTCAGCCTTAAAATCCCTCAGTCAAAGGAAAATGAATGGAAACCCGATTACAGTAAATAGCCACTGGTCGTTTAATTATAATTCAATCTTCCGTAATCGTTTTAGAGTTGATCAAATCAGAGTGTTTTTTATAGTTTTCGGTGTCAAAACGGGGGGGGGGGGGCTGGTGAGCGTAGATCGTAGAGAGCAGAACCCCCTAGTCCTTATAAAAATAAATAGTATAATTTAATAACATTATGTGTATACTATTTTTTTGGAAGAACGTTTGCAAAAAAGCGTCACCATTTCCCCAGAATTAAAAATTTATTTCTTTGCTGCATCACATAGATTCAAATAAAAAAACAAGGCGGGATCTAGAGAGTCTCCAACGAGGGGGTGATGACAAAAAATTGGGATTTTCACATAAGGATGGACTTACAATCCCCCTTATCAAAAAACAACTCCGTAATACATATACAATAAGACGCTCGATATAACGATCGTCCATTTTAGCAACTTTTTTATTATAATGACGGATCGAAAAAATCCATTATGTAACATTCATGCAGAATTATTTTTAAATCCAACAGAAAGACCAATTAGACCAAGCATTCCAATATAACAAGACTTTCAAACTTTTCTAGGAATAGTTGTTTAATATTTTTTGTGTGTTAGAAAAGCTTGAGTATGATTTAGAGTCTTAACCTTTCATACTCGGGGGTCATCTATATATTTAAAATGCTAAGCGTTTTATTTCGACAATCCGAACAAACTACTGCATCAAATTACACCATTCTTTTTTTAAATTAAAGATATTTGGACACAGATTTGTTATCGTGCATTCGTTTGTTCGAAGATTTAATTAATTAGCCGTAATTTTGAATTAAACTTTTACTGCTGCTTATGACGTCATAAAGTCGGCAACTCCCACTGTTGCAAGGCATAGAGTTATTTTCTGAACTCTGTGGTTCGCCAATCTTTTGACATTAGCTAATATCAACTAGGTAATATTTTAACATTGTAATATTAAATCTTAAAAAACTTACTTAAAATTAGCTAAAATATAATCATAATAAACTATCTAAACATAAACATATCAATATGAATAACAAATCTCACGTAAAATATTGCAATTTAAATTATTCCAATTGAAAGAAGATTTGGAGAGTTATCCCTGACGCCCAGCTAACATAAAAGTACCAATTTTATTTTATTTATTTACACACATATTCAATTTTATTATAAAACACCAGGTTGCCATACAAAGCAAAAATCGTCATTTAGGCGTCAAAAATTAACCCCAGTTACAGCGTCCACAGGCGTTCGGCTAACCGAAAAGTACCCCAAATTATTCGCCAAACTGTAGCGCCCAATAAACAAACAGAAGAATGTTGCCATTAAATCTCAAAAATAAAAAAATAAATAAAGTAATAATTAGAAAAGTCCCATTTACTAAAATATCCTTTATCACTAACTTTAAACAATAAAATTTACAATATATTAATGAAAACAGAATAAAAAATAGTCTTGAATATTTATTTATTTATGTTATTTCTCTTAATTATCCCTTTCGACTGTTGGATAAATGTTTTTGACGTCAGTTGAATTTTATCGATTGTACGAAACTACAAATTACAACATTTTTTCAATGCTTTTTCTATTTTAATATCATGGTTTCGAAGACGTAATTTTTATTTTAATTAATGTAATAACTAATAAATCAGTAAAACATCATTATAAATCTGGAGGCACGGCAGTGCCTCCGCCAAGTCGACAGAGGACAGCCGTAAGCATACTTTTCTGGAAGCAACTCAGGGCACTTTTGACCCCCCCATATCTCCGCGCTGGAGTATCCCAAAAATTTGAAACTTCGTTTTTCTAGAGTATTTGGCACACAGGACCAAAATTTAAAATTACAACTTTCTGTCTTTTCTAGTTCAGACGATATATGAACTCAAACATTCGATTTTTTGTCACTCACTCACTCACTCGTTCACGCGTCATCAAAAAGATTAGGTAGATCCCATAGCCCTAGAAACTTGACATTTAGAAAAAAGGTAGTGTTTAGGATACAAAGAAAGGAAAAATTATAAAATCCGGAAAATTCGAAAAAAAAAACATTCGAAAATTCAACAAATTCCATCAAAATTGAGAATTCAAAATAATACGATCTTGTAGTCTTAGAAACTTAAGATTCGGTGTGAAGGTAGTGTATCCAGAAAAAGAAAACATCAAAAACACCAAAAAAATCGAAGGCAAAATTGAAAAAATCGAAAAATCGTAAAAAATCGAAATATTTCAAATAATCCGATTTTGTTGCGCTAGAAACTTGGACTTCGGAGTAAAGGTAGTATTTAGGATGCAAAATAAGGAAAAATTAAAAATTCCGGAAAATTCGAAAAAAAATTTCAAAAATTCGAAAAAAAGTTGAAAAAATAAAATAATTTGATCTTTTAGCCTTAGAAACTTAAAATTCGCGGTAAAGATAGTGTTTAGGATTCAGAATAAGTTAAAATAAAAAACGCAATAAAATTCGAAAAACAAAATAAAAGAAAAAAAAAATCGAAAAAATCGAAAAATAAGGAAAATTCGAAAATAATTCGATTTTATAGCGCTATAAACTTGAAATTTGGAATAAAGGTAATATTTAAGATACTAAATAAGAAAAAATTAAAAAATATGGATAATTCGAAAAATACCCATAAATTAGTGCAGACGATATATGAACTCAAAGTTTCGATTTTTTGTCACTCACACACTCACTCATTCTCGCGTCATCGAAAAGATTGGGTAGATCCCGCAGCCATAGAAACTTCAAATTTGGAATAAAGCTAGTGTTTCGGATACAAAGAAAGGAAAAATTATACAATCCGGAAAATTAAAAAAAAAAAAAAAGCATTCGAAAATTCAACAAATTCGAACAAAATTGAAAATTGAAAATAACACGATCTTGTAGTCTTAAAAACTTAAAATTTGGTGTGAAGGTAGTGTTTAGAATTCAGAAAAAGAAAACATCGAAAACGCAATAAAAATCGAAAATAAAATTAAAAAATCGATAAAATCGAAAAAAATCGAAAATTTTCAAATAATCCGATTTTGTTGCGCTAGAAACTTGGAATTCGGAATAAAGGTAGTATTTAGGATGCAAAATAAGGATAAATTAAAAAATCCCGAAAATTCGAAAAAAAAATTCAAAAATTCGAAAAAATCGAAAAAAATTGAAATAATTAAAATAATCTTTTAGCCTTAGAAACTTAAAATTCGCAGTAAAGATAGTGTTTAGGAATCAGAATAAGTTAAAATAAAAAACGCAATAAAATTCGAAAATAAAAAATTTGGAAAAATCGAAAATAAAGTAAAAAAATCGGAAAAATCGAAAAATAAGGACAATTTGAAAATAATTCGATTTTATAGCGCTACAAACTTGAAATTCGGAATACAGGTAATATTTGAGATACTAAATAAGGAAACATTAAAAAATATGGATAATTCGAAAAAAAAAATCGAAAATTTCAAAAATTAAAAAAAAAAAAAAAAAAAAAAAAGAAAAGAAAGAAAGAAAGGAAAAGAAAAAGAAAAAGTGAGAAATTGAAAATAATATGATCTCGTAGTCTTAGAAACTGAAAATTTGGTGTAAAGGTAGTGTTTGGAATTCAGAAAAAGAAAACATCAAAAACCCCCCAAAAAATCGAAAATAAAATAAAAAAATCGAAAAAAAACGAAAATTTTCAAATAATCCGATTTTGTTGCGCTAGTAACTTGGAATTCGGAATAAAGGTATTATTTAAGATGCAAAATAAGAAAAAAATTAAAAATCCAGAAAATTAAAAAAAAAATTTTAAATTCGAAAAATTGAAAAAAATCGATTTTGTAGCTTTAGAACTTAAAATTCGGCGTAAACTTATTGTTTAGGATACAGAAAAAGGAAAAATTAAAACACAATAAATTCGAAAATAGAATAAAAAACTCGAAAAAGATCGGAAATTTCAAAATAATTCGATTTTGTAGCGCTAGAAATTTGAAATTTGTAATAAAGGATACAAAATAAGAAAAAAATAAAAAATCCAGAAAATTATAAAAAAAAATCGAAAAAATCAAAAATTGAAAATAATTTTATCTTGTAGTCTTAGAAACTTAAAACTTAAAAGGTAAGGTGTAAAGGTAAGGTTAAAGGGTGTAAAGGTAGTATTTACTATTCAATAAAAGGGACAATTAAAAAATTCGTTAAATTCGAAAATAAAATCGAAATATCGAAATATCTTTAAAAAATCGAAAATTCGAAAACAATTTGATTTTGTACTGCTAGAAACATCAGTTTTAAGATAATTGTCCTATTAGCTAGTACAACGCCCCTAATTGTTTTATGTTATTTCCCCCGGAATATGGTTTTCCTTTCTTTCTTTTACGAATTTCGTTATAGAAAAGTTCCGCTATAGACTGGCTACGTTATAGGCGATTTCTTTATAGACAGTTTTTTTTCTTTCACAGGTTATACTCTATTTACTTCGCATATGAAATATGGATTGTTAAATGATGCTGGCCCCACAAAAATTTTCACAGCTCCCCCTCCCCTCCCGACATTACTGGCTGGTTATGGCTTGATAGTCCTTTCTAAATAAAATCATGGTGACTCTAAGATTCACTTGATTTATCTCTAAATTGAACCTAAATGATCCTAAGAAGACGGATCAAAGAATTACTATACTGGCATGACAATCAGGTAACTTAGAATTAAAATCGAAAAATCAATAAATTTATAAAAAGTCGAAAATTTGAAAATAATTCGATTTTGTAATCCCTAGAAGCTTGACATTTGGCAGAAAGGCAGGATTTAGTACACAAAGTAAGGAAAAATTAAAAAATCCGTAAATAATAAAAAAAAAGACTAAAAAAAACATCGAAAAAAGTAATATAGTTTGATTTATTGAAAATTTCCTGAAATTTTAATTTTGGCTTTCTTTTTATACTAAAAAGTTCTTTTATGTTAAATATCAAGTATCTAGGGCTGCGAGTAATATCTCATATGGATAACACCTATCCTGGAAGCAATTGAGAGTTCTTTTGACACTCCCTCTCCCATAACTTTTAGTGCTTGCCTAGGAACCTGAAATCTCTTTTTATCTACAGTACTTTGCAAACAAAACTAAAGCTTCAAATTTTTGATACCTGTAAATAATAGGGATAGAGTGTGGGCTTAGGGAAAATCAGTGGATGATCCCCAAAAAGAACCCAAAATCAAGAAAAGGCGGATTACTTACAAAAAGAAGTTAAATTTCATCAAAAAGTCACCTGTAAAAAATGCAGCCAAGTCTCGTAACTCATTTACCGTAAAAAGTACTGAGATCGTATAAAGCCAAGTTTAACTATCTTATTAACTCTGAAATTTTCATTCACAAATCGCTGCTAGTCTCTATATCTTTAGTTAATTATTATTTTGTGACTTGGCAATTACGCAGCACAGGGAAGTTATTACACCTTACTATGTTATGGAATGGGATGGGATAATTTAATTAAGGCAAATTATATACGCACAAGGAAGTTATTACACTTTAATATGTTATAGTATTATTTGATTAAGACTAACTATATACATCACATTCTCGTGCTACGTAATTGCTAAGTCACAAAATAATAATTAACTAAAGATGTAGAGACCAGGAGTGATTTGTGAATGAAAATTTCAGAGTTAATAAGATAGTTAAACTTGGCTTTACACGATCTCAGTACTTTTTACGGTAAATGAGTTACGAGGCTTGGCTGCATTTTTTACAGGTGACTTTTTGATGAGATACATTTAACGTCGAATTAAAAATAACTTGATGAGAACTTTTAGGCCGAATTTTTTAATTTGCAAGTTAAATTTCGGTGAAAATATTTATCCGCGTGTTTTATAAGCGAATAATAATTCATATTTATTGTAACGTCACCGGAATATTGTCCATTAGGTTTATTTTATCATTATGCATTATAACTTTGTTGATGCCATTTTTTCATTACAATTAAATACAAAATATATTTTTATTTGTAACATGGTGTTTAAGCATAAAAGTAACTTATACAAAGTACGTGTGAAAAGTTTGCGCCGGGGAAAATGACGTTATGCTTAGCTTGAAACGCATTTTAACATTGATAAAACTAAAAAGAAAAATTAATTGTGTCAACATGACGTAATTTTAACTGATTTTTCAATTTTTAATTTTAAAGGTCAGAATTTAAGCCCTTATATTGGTTGCTTCATCTTGATTGCATACCTTGATTACATGTTACCAATTACTTTTTTTTTTTAATTATAGGTTAGAAGATTTCATCTTTTTATAAAAAAATTCACAAAAGTAAAGAATTTCAGGAAAATTAAAATTATTAAAAATAGTGTTATGGAAAAAAAACTTGAAATAATGATTGTATTTGTAGCTAGAATAAATAATGTAAGGCTAATATTTTATATTAATTATTTTGGTATGTTTGTTATAAGTTCATTTAACAGTTCCTTCTTAGTGGCAAAGTCCTATTTCTTCCACTGTGAATTTCTCATTCGATGTCAAAAAATGATAGTCTACTTTTGGATGCCAGCCAAAACACAGTGGCAATGTTTAGAAATGTATAACGGTTGTGACAACAAACGGCCTTATCGCTTTAGCTTTCATCGCGCTTACATCACTTCTAAATACTACAAATTTCAATTTTTTACTACATGTTACTACATTTTACAATTTCATTTCTTACATCATCAATTAGAAAAAAATTAGCTTTCGATTGAAATTTATTTGAAAACTGCCGCTTAATTTAACGACTTTTTAAATAATTTTCAAGCATGAAATATCTTTCAATTCTATCTCAAGAATGAGCATCAGTTTGCTTTAATAATGTAACATATTCCCTGGGAAAGTTGCCCCAGTTGAAAATAGATTTACTTAACCATCCTAAAAACTGAAAATGAAAAATAATAAAAACCCCTGATAAATCATGAGATCAGATTATCCAAAAGGAAGAGCATTTTGGCGCTAAATTAAAATCTGTCAAGAAAAAAAACTATTTATAGTTTATGATTAACATAAAATTGATATGCTGAATTCGTTGATGTATATGTTGCATCAGAATATTCTAGGAACTGTATTTTATTTTATTTTTTTTAAATCCATTGGATATTTAACTGTATAAGAAGGAAAATATCCCCGACTGTGATGGAAAAGGAATAATCATCCTGATTATGTAAAGGAACCAGAGAAACCATACAAATAAATTACACCTGAAAACATTAAAATTTCCCTTATCTGCAGATTGATTTATTATTGTAAAAAAAAAATTCTTCATCTTTAGATTACTGTATTGTATTACTGGGGGAGTGGCTCGAAAGCCAAAGCACCGCGACCAGAGGTCTATTGTACTGTCCCCCAAAGATGAAAGAGGAAAAATCATCCCCACTTAGTCCCTAAACAGGCCAGTAGCTGACATAAAATTCAGCGGACATTTGATAGAGATATCCTGAATTTCCCATGACTCAATCAGATGTCGACCCAGGTGTTCGAAACGATAGGCAGCATATGCTTCACAGCTACAAAGGACATGTGAAGCAGTCTCTTCCTCGTACTTACAACCCCTACAAAGAGGATCACTGACCACCTTCATAATGCAAAGGTGTCTATTAAGTCTACAGTGCCCTGTTAACAGTTCCACCATATTTCGTAGACTATTCCTTCTGAGCCCAATGAGTTCCTGTGCCCTTTTACTAGGGCAGCTACTGTTGAGCTCTTTCGCTTGCCTCTGTCCACTTGAGTCAAGCCATTCTTGATACTGCTGCTCTCTTAGAATTTTAAAAACAGTAGTTCTGATGCAGCCCTTAGAAATGCCAATAGCTGGTTCTGGTCCAACAAAGGGAGTAACCGACCCTTTCCTTGCTAGACTATCAGCAAGCTCATTACCTGGGATACCAGTATGACCTGGCACCCAATGTATAGTAACATTGTTGCCATTTCTGGCAAGCCTGTTCAAAGAGCAGTAACACTCCCAAACAATCCTGGAAGTAATTTTATGTTTCTCCAGGGCAAGTAATGCTGCCTGACTATCAGAGTAAATATTGATAGACAGGCCTCTATACTTCCTTTTAATGCAGATATAACTACACATAAGTATTGCATAGACCTCTGCTTGAAAGAAAGTGGTATAGCTGCCTAGTGGGTAAAAGAGAGAGGTACCATCAGCTGGGCAGCAAACCCCAGCTCCTGTTCCAGCATTTATCTTAGAACCATCAGTAAACCAGGTCATACCTCTCTCAAGTTCCATTACAGAAATATTCTTCCAGTCAGCTCTAGAATGAAGACTAATTCTGAATGACTTGTCAAATACATGTTTTAAAGGCATACCATCACTCTTCATGATAAAAACTGGGTGCTTGCTAATTTTACAGTTAAGCCTACCCCAAGTAAGATATCTCGAGTAACTTTGCCATTGCCCATGTAAAATGAGCCTATGTGAGCAGATCAATGCTTCTGCCTCAATATTCATATGCAGTGGGTACATACCCAACAGCAGTTCCATAGAAGATGTAGGCGTTGTCCTAAGTACACCTGTCATGGTCATGCAGATCATTCTCTGCAGTTTTGCTAATTCAGACTTGGCAATGTCAGTCATAGTTCTTGACCACCAAGCTATACTGCCATAATTGATCATAGGACAGATCACCATATTGTATATCCACCAGATCACCTTTGGACTAAGTCCCCATGTTTTGCCAATGGCGTTTCTGCATGACCAGAAAACTTTTTTGGCCTTATTGATGCAATAATCCATGTGTCTCTTCCAACACAGTCTCTCATCGAGTAGACACCAAGATACTTCACTTCCTTTGAGCAACTTAATGTGTGCCCATAGAACACTACCTCATTAAATTTAAGTGATCTTTTCCTAGTGAAGGCAACGAGAGTCGTCTTTTCTAGATTAACAGAAAGACCAACCTCCTTGCCCCACCGCTCTACCTGATTAAGGATATTATTAAGGATGTCCGAAATAATATTTTCGAATTTACCCCTAATGATGATGACAATGTTATCAGCATACCCAATACAGTATGCACCAAGTAGATGTAACTCCACAAGGAGTCCATCCACCACCAGACACCAGAGCACAGGAGAGAGAACTCCACCCTGTGGGCAACCCTTCTTTGCCTTAACCTGAATTGTACCCCCCAACAACTCAGCATGGACAGACCTATCCCTGAGCAGGCATTTGATCCAATTCAGAGTTACCTCATCCGCACCTCTATTAGTCAATGCCCTGAGGATGGAATCCATAGATACCTTATCAAAAGCACCCTCAATGTCAAGAAAAATTGCAAAAGCAGTTTCATTTGCCTTAATACTTTTCTCAAGCACGAATGAAAGATTATAAAGAGCAGTGTCAGTTGACTTGCCGGTCTGATAGGCATGCTGGGAGCAAAATAGCGGAATTACACTCAAAATGCGCTCCCTAATGTGCCTATCCATCAACTTTTCCAATGTCTTAAGCATGAATGATGTAAGACTGATTGGTCGAAAGGATTTTGCTTCAAAATATGTGTCTTTCCCAGGCTTAGGGATAAAGATCCCCTTAGTGTGTCTCCATGGATTTGGTATGTATCCAAAAGCAAGACACGCCCTATAAATTTGACTAAGCACTGGGACTAAGATCATCTTCCCTTTTTGTAACAAAACAGGTATGATTCCGTCCATACCAGTCTTGTATGGGTCGAACGAATCGATCGCCCACAAGATCCTATCGTGAGTGACGATAACTCCAGCAAGATTCCAGCACTCTCTACTGCCATTGAAGGCAGTAGATGTACCCTGAGCTACATCTGGGTCATCACTAGTAGAATCAGGAAAGTAAATCCTCATCATTTCTGAGAGAATCTGTTTTCCTGTCTCAGCATATTCCCCATTTGGCAATTTAATGGCATTGAGATTGGTATTTTTATCTCTAGCCATAATTCTCATAAGTTTAGCACTAGTTGAGACATCCTTAATACCATCACAGAAGTTTTTCCAAGAATCATACTTAGACTTTCTGATGGCCTTATTATATGCGGTGAGTGCAATCTTGTATTGCTGCCAATCACCATCCTTCTTGGCTTTATTAAAAGCCCTGCGGGTAATTCTCCTGAGTGTACTAAGCTCAGAAGACCACCAAGGCACAGGCCTTGGGGAGCTAGCAGCAGGAGGATGACAACTATTATAAAAAGACTGGAGAATGGCCTGTTGCACTGAGTCAACAGCCAAATCCACGTCTGAAGAATTGTTAAAATTTAACTTACCCCTTAAAGACAGGATCCTTTCTTCAAGCTCCTGCCGGTAAGAATGCCAGTTTGTTTTCCTGGCATTCCTTCTCATCATTGCTGGTCCTGTTGTCGCTGCAATATTAAACATGATTAGTTGGTGATCTGATAGTGAAATAATATCTGACACCTTCCAATCACTAATGATGTCAAAGCAGTTTCTGCTGCAAAATGTGACATAAAGAACCTCCCTCCTATTTTTAGTAATAAAGGTTGGTTCATTCCCCCTATTAAGAATATATAGGTTATAAGCCAAAATATATTCCAGAAGGTCATCTCCCCGTTTGTTGCAGTCTGTACTGCCCCAGACAGAATGATGTGCATTTGCATCACACCCGAACACTAACTTGTGCCCCTTCCGAGAACAGTAGCCCATGAGAGCTTTTGCCTCACTAGAAAGAGGGTTCTGTTTCTCAAATGGAAGATAAGAAGATGAGACAATGATATTTTCAGGCCCATTCTCACCCTTAAAATCCACCTTGACGGCGACACAGTCACCACTCAGGTAGTTCACCGTATTAATTACATTTAACCTAGGGCTGACATAAATACAAGCTCTTGGCCTGAAACAGGTTCTATCATAATAAAGCCTATCCTTTATACACCCTAGACCAAGAATGTTGCCATTTCCTGTCCAGGGCTCCTGAATAAGTGCAACATCAACCTTCCCTTCAGAGATCATCTTTCCTAAAATGGCAGATGAGCCCTACTATGATGGAGGTTGATTTGAGTTACCTTTAGATGGGTTACCTGGTTCATTTTTACCAGCAACCATTTCGTCTTCCTCAGGGATACTTGTATCCTCTGAACCCTCAGCCAACAACTGGTCCACCTCATCTAAGAGCATGGAGGGGGAGTCCTGTTGGACATATACATTTCCAAGTCTAGTATTAATATCATAAATACTGCTTGTTTCACTTACCTGAGAGGAAGTTTCTGTAGCTGGAGCTTCAGACTCTTTCCTTCTCATCTTCTTTGTATTTGGATCATTCAAGATTTTGAATGATCCTTTTTCATCTTTAGATAGAAATTGATTAGCTTAAAACAATGGATGCGTTTCAGAAGATATGGATTTGAAACGAACAATGATTAAAGAAGATATTTTAAAGCTTTCAATTTAAACATTTTAAATTTTTTTTTTCTAACGTCGAATTTTGACGGTGCCTTTGGTGAGATTCAATGCACATGCGCATAGTAGCTAATTCGGTTGTATTATCACAGGGGGGGATGTGTGCTTTATTTACTATGTTCTTTTATTGACTGAATATGAGATGAACGTAGGGATATACTATTTGTATAATACTTCATAGGTCCAGGAAATTTTCTTTCTTGCCGTGGGGAATATGGCGGTAATGTCAAACTGATTTGCATTACACAGTTGTTTACGGATTGTTTGTTTGGAGTTTGCTTCGGAAATAGTACTGTAATTCACTGGGGAGGGGGGGAGAAACTTTTAAAATAAAATATTTGAAAGACTGTTTCATACGCACCCCTTCTTATGTAATAAGGAAGCTTATTTTACTAATATTGTTATTGTAATTTTTTTCCGTCAAGTTTTGACGGGTTCCATCTAGTATGTATAAATTTTTAAATTTTCGTAAGCCACCCATAATTCAATTAAACATCTTATGCAAGAAATGTATGCTCACGTAGGGCTCAGTGGCAGGTTATATAGGCAGTGCAGAACTACAGAATTCTCATTTTCTTTTTTATTTATAAAAAATATTTATTTACTTACGCAAGCAATATTCAATTTTTACACTAGAAAGTCTATGCAATTATTCGATTTAGTAATAATAGTAATAGTATTAATCTGTCGCTTAGCACTTAAGAAAGCGAAAGACGCTATCACTATTTGCTGTGTTTACAACAGTAGCGTTATGATACATGGGGAAGTATACATAGTATGTACCATAGGGAGCTGTTAGCATAAAGTAATACTGTCGGTCTCAAAAAAGTCCCACCTTTTTATAGCACGAAAGGAGCAAATTCCCTTTGTATAATTATTTTTAAACAGAATCAACTAGTTGGTAAAAACAATCACTCGAGTTGTAATTTTCCCATCTGAGCGAAAATGCATCCAGGATGGGACTCGAGCAGGAAACGTTGGGCTCAAGTGCCAATTCTCTTCGAATTGAGCTATCTGGACGCCATTCCAGCCAACACAGTATTCGCTCAGAACAATCATTTGCTCATGAAATCTGGACTGTTATTTGTAACAGCACAACAGAATAAGCTGCAGGTAAAGGACCATAGGTATAGTGGCAGATACCGCAGTTAACTTCACTGCAGGTCGTGTAGAACCACAGGCAACAGACTACAACAAGATGTCTCTTTACCTGCGATTTAATCTGTTGTGTTGTTTCAAATAACAGTCCAGATGTCATAACCAAATGATTGTTCTGAGCGAATATTGTGCTGGCTGGGATGTCGTCTAGGTAGCTCAATTGAAAGAGTATTGACAATTGCAGCCAAAGGTTCTGGGTTCGGGTAACAGCATGGGCACATTTTTACTCAAATGGGAAAATTACCACTCGTAAAATAAAAAATGCACACAAATACATGTGATTCCATTACCTAAAAGATGATTAAAACTTTAATTATATTTTAAAACATTAAAATCGAGCACTTTCGGCTGTGAACCCAGCTTTCATCGTTAAAATACAAACGTCGAGATCACATTCTTGTAAATAGTATGTCTCTGTACTGCGAGCCTACGGGAGAGGTCAAATCAATCACATTCGTCCAACGTTCGGTCAGTTCCATTGCATAGCAAAAAAAGGTGAGGAAGGCAGGAAAAAGGGAAAAACTACTCGTATAAATTCTTTCGTATTTCAGTTGATGTGTTCCAAGTGTTTTTGTTTTATTTTATTTTTTTTCAAAGTTCTATGATCATTTTTTTTTTAATCTAAAGAAGTACTTTGTCATAGTCACCAAATTTTATGCTTCTTCTTAAAGTTATATAAACAATTGGAACCGGAAATTTTACTTAATAAATAAAATCAAGCAAGTGCCGCATAGAAACAAGAAATATTCTCTTAAATAAGTTTTCTCGTTTAAAACAAGTTTATTTGAGAGGGGAAAAAGCGGAAAATTTGGCAGCTGTAGATTCGTCATAATAAGGAGCTTCGAAAATCCTTCGACATTGCTGAAAACGTTTTGTTCTTAAAATTCGAAAGAACACGCGAGCCACTAAAATAACCACGGAGGGCTACCCATAGCCCGCAGGACAGGTTAAAGATCGTTATATTAGAATATATAAACTAGTCGTTGGGGGCCACCGTAATACTTACTCATCATGGATATGCATAATATAACATGTGAAAATAAAACATATGTAAACAAAATACTTATAAAATGCATTCCAATTCGTATAAAATCGGGCTTGATGACGTCGTAAACTTTAAATGCTCTACTGCTGACTTGCGTAAAAGAACCATCCTTATAACTCCAAAACTAATAATCATATTAACTAACGGTTTATTGTTTCGGATTAAACGTCTCATTTTCAATTAAAATATATCTTTGAATTGAAATTTGGATGAAATACAGGGTCATGAAAAATCGAAGAGTGTAGAAAATAGGATTACAAATATCTCGGCAACTCATTATCCGACCGACTTCATTTTTTTAATGCAAAATTTGTGTTTTTTATTCTATTTTATATTCACTCATTAAAATAAACAATTTAGAAAAATTGTATATACCTTTTATCAGAACGAATATTTCGAGAGTCCGAAAAAAATAGTTTCGGATTATCGAGGTTACTGAAATTCAATAAGCTTCTTCCCATTATTACATACTAAATACATTACATACTAAATACATACCAAATTTTAAGTCTCTAACTCAATTTGTTCGGAAGTTGGAGCGTTTACAGACACGCAGACGGACGCCATTTTTTTTTTCTAAAAATATGTTTTTCGGAATCTCCAATGTCTGAAACGTGTAAATCCGTCAAAAAATTTTTTTCGATTTTTAAAACGATTACAAGATTTACCTTACACTACGTATGATGGGTAAATAAAGAGAGAGAAAAATACCTTTTCTTTTTAAATGTATCGATTCTTTCTCTGTTCATAGATGAAAATCATTGTTAAGACTTATTAATGTTCTCTACAAATGTTTTGAAGACATTGGAAATTATATGTCCAGAACTATTGCAACAGGTATGCTAAAATACGTTTACGGCATGTAAAATGGCATGTTTTGAACTCTTTCCAACATAGTTGAAAAGTGCTTATGACTTCGATTTGTCAGGCCGTACGTCCGTGCTCCCGTAAATGTACTCGGATTGCCCTGAATTTTTTTTTATGTCATTTACAGTTACTGTAGCATGATTCTTATTGAAAATGAAGTGTTTAGCATGTACAACTTATTTACAGGAATAGTCAAAAGTATACAGTTACATTACGGTCAATCGGAAATAATATTTTCAAGTGCATTTTGATGATGTTACGCCATTCGAAACATGATGAAATTGATGTACAATCATGTAGCCTATTAAAACATGCTCTTCTAAAAAATGGTGTGAAAAGTATTTATTATCCATTTACAGGGTCACACAAAAGAATTCTGTTGCACAATGTTGTACGGGGAAAAATCGTTTGCAGTGTAATTTAATGATATTTCACTAATCTATACTAATAAAAGAAAGTTTCGCTCTGTGTGCGTGTCTGTTGGCGATGGCTATGAAAATTTAGCCCACCTAGAAGGCTGGAAATTTAGATTTAGGTAGTCCAAACCCTCTCCTGGTGCAACATTACTTCAGAATTTTAATATTTTAATTACTTTCTGAAATATTAATTAAAATGCACAAAGCACTCTCATTAAAAATACGCTTTTATTCTCTTGGGTTGGTTGGTTCACTGGTTGGTTGCATCGATTCTTCACAGAAGTAATTAAATAAACCAGAGTAGCGATGCAAAAATAAGGATTTCTAAGGAAATAGTGGTCGCACGGCTCTGCCGTTACAAACATACAACCTTGCACACGTAGCGCCATCTGCCGACGCGAAACTGAAAGTGTCATTAACGCAGAAGAACTGATACAACTGTCCTACTCGAGCGCCATCACCATCTATTTGAAACATTTTAGAGGGACGTTTTTCGTTAGAAATCTTTGCATGAAAGTCGAGTGTTTCATGAATTACTGTTTTTTTTTCAGCTAAATATTAATATTTTCACATAAAAATTATACCCATGCTTAGGAAACATTTTTTTTTAATACTCATAAAAATTTGGATAAGATTTTTTTTTTAAAACATTAAATAAAAAATTAGAACACTTCTAACAGGCAATTTTGTCACTACAAATTGGCAATTCTTAAGTTCTTGCTTGAGCTGCGGATAGTTTAGCGAGAATTTTTGAAACTTTCTATTGCAAATTTATTAATATTAATATTTTATATCTATATTAATAAAAGAAAGTTTCGCTTTATGTGTGTATCCGTGCGTGTGTCTGTGTGTGTGTCTGTTGGCGATGGCTAGCAAAATCTAGCCCACCTAGAAGTCTAAAAATTTAGGTGTGGATAGTCCAAGGTCTGGCCATGTGCACCTGAGCCTCAGAATTTTAATATTGTGATAATTAGCCTAGATATTAATTAGATTCTCATTAACCATCGCTTCTAAAATGTCATCTTTTAAATCAAAATGGCGAAAGAAACGCACTGGCGCGTTGGATTTGCAAGCGGAAATGAACAAATTAGAAATTATTTACTAATTAGCGAATTTTAAGAAAACTAATTGAGATATCAATTTGAAAATTTCTGAGCATATGTAAAAAAAAAATATTCTGTATCTGAATATGTGATTTTTGAAAAATTCGGTTGGTAATTTTTTTTTTATTTATGCAAAAAACTGCCAAAAATCTGCCGGCGCCAGTGAAAACGATCCGAGAAAGTTTCAGACAGGGATCTGCTTTCATTAAAAACTGAACTACAAAAAGATCTGTTTCTCGGGCCGAACCCTCCATTTAGTTTGCGAAAATGAAAGGAAATAATTGCCAATTTTTACTAATGAACAAAAATTTAGGTAACTCATTAAGATATAGATTTGAAATTGAGGTCGGGAAGGAATGTCATCTGCCGGCTATTTTAGCGTAGCGTCTTCGTTATGTTCTAATTATCAGAAAAATGTAATTCTTTTTTTAATGATCGCGTTAATGTAGGTGACGGTGGTTCTCTTGAACAAATTATTCATTATATTTGCGGGTATGGGGAGGGAGGGGGTTAACGCCTTTCTCTGAGATTGTAATTATCTCGGGCCCGGGCAACGCCGGGCGGGTTAGCTAGTAATGTAATAAATTATAACACCTTTTAATAATATATTTCTTTTAAATGCTAAAAGATGTAAATTAACAACATAATACACAGTAAAATAAATTTTATTAGGTTGTTTGACATGTTTCGGCTCACTCCGAGCCATTTTCAAAAACAAATGAGAATATTCCATAAATGCACGGTCTTTGGAGTTATTATTTAAAATGCTATCGTTTAATTTTCATGTACTTTTTAAAAATTACGCACGTTATCTTTTATTTTCACTTGGTTGTAAAATGGGATATGGGATTCCAGCTCTTTTAGATTTTCTTGACCACGCTAATAATAGCGACAGCAAAATAAAATTTACTTTGGAGTTAGAGAAAAATAAATCATTACCTTTTTTAGACGTTCACTTGACCAGAAATGAGTTATCTCACAAGGAAGGTCTCCATAAGCGCATACTCAGAAAATTTTGAAAAAATTACAGAATATTCTTCTCATGAGGATATATACGTTTCTAAAGAAATTTGCTGCGGAGCCTCGATATAACGTCCGTAAAAAAAATATGAAAATTTCGTGTTTTGGCGATTTATCGCTCGGTTGGCGACACAATGAAATTAAAAAACATGCATTTACGATAAATTCACTTTTAGAAAAAACGTTTTCTACTCTTTATACTGAACTAGTTAAAGTAAGTTTAACTTAAATAATTTCACTTTTATAATTACGGTTTTACCATATATATTTATATGTACATCTAAAAGAAAATTAACGATCGCATTCTACGGTTTAGAGCAAAATTTGAATTGATTAAAATTGCTTTAAACTAAAAATTAATTATGTGATTCTGAGCTCTGTCAATTTGTCATCGATATTGTTAGTGTCGGAGACAACTAGAGAAAAGTCTTGTTGCCGTGGAAACAATGACTTATTCAAAGTCGAAATGTATAATGAAAGAGTGTTTAATCGGACATTTACTGTTAAAATACACTTAAAACTTAACCAGCCTTCAAAACTGTATAAAATTAAATAACTTCAGCAATAGTTAATTTGTATATGTATTACATAACTTTATAGAAAAAATAATAAACTAGCTAATCATTGAAGTTTAAATTCATAAAGTGCTACGCATTTAAACACTCATTTAACCATACATTTTCATATACATTAAAATCGCTTGCATTTGGCGAGGAAAAAGTTTTGCTCGCCAAATCGCGTCTTTTTGCGTCAAATACTCGAAACTATTTTATTTTTTTACTGAATTTCTGCTGGGATTCCGCAGCTAAATTTGACTGATCTCTTATTACGTACATGAGTAGCTTCATTAGCATTTTTTTTCAAAATATTCTGAGTATGCGCTTTAAGGAGACCTGTCTTGTCAGTGCATTGACAGAACAGTTTACAGAAAAGCGTGTCGTTGAAATAATACTATCCCTTATAATAGCTATTCCCCGTTCAGCTATAAAGCTGCTGCTTACCGCTTTTATATAAAGCGTGCTTTTGTAGTTAGCTCTGATTTTAACCTTCAGGATGAATTAAACAAGATTAAGTTAATTGCTGATAGTAATGGCTTTTCTAGTAGTTTTGTTAATAAGTGGATTTACAAGTTTAAGTATCCGAAAATAACAGAAAATGAGAGAATCAGTAACAATAAAAATGAAGTTAAATTTGTAGCAATAGATTATATCCCCCATTTATTTGAAAAGTTAAAATATATCCTGAAGAAATATAGTATGATTTTAGTAGCCAGACGTGATTCTAAATTAGTAAACATAGTGCAGGCAAGAATTGATCCAATTGATATACACAGTAGGTCAGATGTTTACGTGATTGCCTACAAGGATAAGGTTACAAATAAAGTATTAAATTATGTAGGTATGACCACTGGAAAGTTCAAAATGAGAATCAATGAACATATTCAAGATATTAGCAAAAATAGACCTGCCACTGCTCTATCTAGATTATTCCAAATAAGAGATATTGAGATATTTTTTCATAAAGCAAGAATCATTATGCAGGCTACTGATTTTAAAAATTGTGTAATTTTGGAGTCACTAGAAATTTTATCGCAAGCAAACAACTGCTGCAATGATGTATTATCATACCAAATACCAAGTATTTGGTACCAACTGCTTCGAGTTACGGGAAAGTATGGTCTACCGAAATTGTCGTGATTTGGGTCTCCCCTTTACCAACAGTGGGTTCATCTACCGGCACGTGTCCATAATCAGTTTCTCCTGTCATTTTTCATTTCAGATCTTGAACAACATCTGTGTTGTGGTCTCCGCTGGTCGAGTGTCCTTGATAATGGCTTAGTGTATAGCCGAAAGTACTAGGAATTATGTACTACTAAGATCTTATGTTTTTAAGTTTTTGAGACATGTGTACATTGGTTTTATCTTACGTCTATTTTAGTACCATAAATTGAAATCATTTTTATAAAATATTTTTCTTATAGTGAAATTTATATGTATTACTGAGATACACTATAAATTGCTCACTGAATAGTATGGTGTGCATTGCGTTTATCGTTTATTTACAAGGACACACAAAATAACTCGGTTACAGCCTTTGTGCGAAAATTACAGTGTATGTGTGAATAGTGCGTTTTTAACTTTGGTTTGGAGTTTAACTAAATATTTGCATAGTACGTGGTGTATATAAATTCGGTTGATCAAATACAGGATTACACAAAGGAATTCCTAAGTATTACTGACTATGGGATTGAATTGCTTAAGGGTATTTTTAGGTAGCTTTCAATACAAAAAAGTATAAAGCTACATATTGCAGCCGTTCGGAGGAAAGCAGTTCCGGAAAATTTCGATATATTTTCACCGATCATGACCCCCAGACCCCAAAACCACCCTCCGTTCAAATGTTGATTTATATATATATATATATATATATCTCCATATATATATATATATATATATATATATATATATATTATATATATATATCTGACCTATGTCATACGATAACGCTCGTATTTATAAATCAATTTTGATGAAACTAATTGTGTGTATTAAGCTCACCAATGTCTCGACCGAGTTCGTTGGCCAGCTTGGTCCGCCATTTTGTTTCAAGATGGCGGCCAATTAAAAATTTAAAACTAAAATAAATATACAAAAAAATTAAAAATTCAAATTTATTTTTTTAATTCAGTGTTAGGCCTTGAAACGAGGATTCCAGAGCATTTTTTGTTTTACCTCTATCTTAAAAAACGGCTGAGATAGAGCAGTTTGAAATTCTAGGGTAGCTGACATTTTGAAACAAGACAGCACATTACAAAAATTTTCATTGTTGTAATAATTTTCCCAATCAATAGCATAAAACTATATATTCATATCCGTTAGCGTCAAATTCTCGCCAAACTTGGCGACATTTGGCGAAATATCGCCAAATTTGGCGACCAAAATAAGTTTTCATAAATGAAGCCAATTTGGCTTCATTTATGCATACACACGCTGTGCTCAATAATTTGGCGAATTTCTTATTCAAATTCAGTATTAACGAATCTTTTGCATTTTAAGTTGCTGTTTTCGTGTAACATTAGCGAAAATTTTAAAACGAAGATTATAGGAAAGCTACCTTTTCCTCCCGGTACAGGCCGGAAGGACTTTTAATTGTTTTACGCATTTTCCTGCTGAGTTATATTTAGTAGACTAATATAAGTTTATGGAATATAAATAAATTCATTTACAGGGCTACGCATAGAACAAGATTCATTATCGTTTATGGTTGGTAAATACTGGAAGTGAGTTTTAATTTGCCTTATGCGTTTTTTACCTGAATTAAATTTTAGCTTAATATGGGGTGTGTACAAAAGTCCTTAGGTAATATATAGGGCGGAACAAAACATTTCGAGTGCATTTCCATAGATTGGCGAAAATTTCTAAAAGTGAATTTTCTAACTGAACTAATTTTTATTCAGCTATGTAGAATATATCCAAGTCTATAGACCATATAGGCTGCACAAAATAACTTGACTACTTTTTTGACTATGGAAATTAAATTCTTAAACTAGATTTTTAAATTTTAACACATTTAATAATGTATTTCCTAAACTGTTTACTGCATGTCTTCTTTTTCCTTATTTAACCGTCAAGTTTCGTTACAGTTTTCTGTATGTGTGGGAAAGTGTTTCATAATCTATCTTTGACGCATGATTTTCCATTTTTGTTTTATTTCTAAAGTAGTTCAACAAAGTCTACTTTGAAACTTATTGACGAAACATTTATTCTAGAGCTAAAGATAGCTTGTTGTAAACTGCATAACATAACCTTTTAAAAGGTGATTTCTAGCCGTCGGACATGTTCGCAGTTACTAAATTTCAAAGTTGAGGGAAAGTTGTAACAGAATATTCTATGCGTAATTTTAGATTTTGAAAAATTAAATATTTTTTATATAACTATTCATGTAATAGTCATATTTTAGAATTTTTATGCAATAAAGAATAAGAAATACGAATGAATCCGTTTTGAATACATAAGAGATTAAAAATACTTAAAACTAACAAATTATAAATAAACGTTTTTTAAAACATTTAATGCAATAAACTTTGAGAGTTAGAATAAAATATTACTGTCATGTAGTTAAAAATAGTTCTTAAACCGAACTTACTTTAGAAATTAGAATACATATTATGATAAGATGATGTATTTAAAACCCTCTGACTGCCGAACAAAAGGGCAAATTTGTAATGTCTGCAAAATTTGTAATAAGGGCAAATTTGTATGTACTTTGTTGTAATTCTTAAAAAATACTAACAAAGATGAATTTTCTAACATGATATAAAAAACTTAATTACGTATATAAGTATAATTCTTGACAGTATTAATAATAACTCTATGTTTTAAAACTGCATTATATTTATAGAGTTATATTAATTTAAACAATGCTTCTATTTATATTAAAATCATTAAAATTACAGACATTACATTACAATTACATAAAACATTAAAAACATATTAAAATTGGACGTCTCAGATTTACATGAAAATCCCTCATCAACAAACATTTTTCTTAACGTAAGTCATAGTTCAAAAATATCAACACATAGAAAATGCAACGTATCAAAATGTCGAGGCCAAAGTTACAGTTATAATAACACGGAGTATTCATTCGGGATTGCATCTGCTTCATTAAGAGGTAAATCTGTAATTTTCGTATACCATGCTTCTAAGAAAGTACGAGTTCTGTAGTCGCTGCACCTCGATCTGATTACAAAAGATTTAGCAAAACAAGGAAAATGGTCAGTTTTTATTGCATGATCCAATATTTTGGAATTTAAAAAACTTTTGTTTACTTCAAATGCTTCTATTGTTGTGAAACCTACAAGATAGTGAACGGATACATTAGTTCATGGCGGTGAGAAGGTTAAGATGATAGCTAATTAGAATGATTTTGAGATTTGGAAATAATCTAATACGATCTAATACGATCACTTATACAAAGAATATGACCTAAAAATTTTAATAAACATTTACAATCAAATAATAACATTAATGGAATTTCGTGAAAAACGATCAAAAATCGAAATATAAGAAAAATTATGTTTCGCTGTTAATTATATTTTGATTTCGAAAAATTATATTTCGATGTTAGCTACTTAAATATCAGTTTAGATAACCTTTTGCTTCTCCTGTACTTACCATAGAATTCTTCTATGGTACTTACATTATCTAAATGGTTAGATCGAAAAAAAATTGTCCGATTAATAAAAAAATTTATTTTAACCTTTAAATATATGCAAAGGAAATTCTACAGTTTTCCCTAGAGGTTCAATATTATTGACGATTATCCCGATACAGTTTTACTGTATGAGTTTTTAACAGTAATTTATGACTTTTGCGAACAGAAATCGATGAAATCGTTTAAGTGGTTAGATATTTTGATTGTGGTACGAATTTTATCACCGATTTTTAAGCTATTGTAATTGATTTTTAAAGGGAAATAAAATTGTACTTATGAACTCGTTGAGGTATTATAATAATTAGTGCTCATGAATATTTTACTTTCCTAATTAGTACACAAATAACGGTCTGGTACTGTGTATTTGAGATTTTTATTTAATCTATATTTTTTTACTAGCTCTTATTTTTATATACATAAAATAAATCATTGTAAGCTTAACTACGGTATTAAAATTATTGCGCGGTAATACATTTTATAACGATTCTCAGTTTTATGAAAATGGATTTATGATAATCGAACAATTGAAAAATGAAATTATGAAAAAAAATTGTGTGGAAAAATATACACCAAAATCCAACGTTTAACACACAATATCGAACTGTAGCACAATAAACAGACGTACGTTTCGTGAGTAACTTGGACTCACATCCTCAGTGTCAGTTAAAATAAAAATTATATTCCCCCAACGACATAAATCAGAATCCAAAAACCCAAATGACAAACAACAACACACCGAAAGCCCATCACGCTCGAGCAACAAATGAGATTAAACCGGAAGTGATGCACTACGACACAGTAAATCAACCCAGAAAGGTGAGATGTAAGGTACGCTTGAAAAATCGTTGACCAGGGAGTTACTAAATTTATGAATGTAAACTGCTTCAAAAAAGTCTAAATCTAAAGGAGTATTGCATTTCTTAATGATACTGGCTGAATCAAAGTTGAAATTATGTCCCTCACTCCAACAATGACAAGCAATAGAGAATTTTTGTAATTCCTTTTTCTTAACATAGTTTCTGTGTTCATTGACTCTGAAACGGAGTTGTCGTTTAGCCTGTCCCATATAGGACAAACCACATTGACATTGGATATTGTAAATATCCAATTGTAAATACACAAAATATTTTTTACTATTACAACTGCAATAAATTTGCAAGCACTGCCTACAAAAATTCTTAAAATTAAAACAAGAGTGTATTTCATTTGTGTTAATTTTCATCATTTATTTTATTTATTTTTTATTAAAACCATCTATGGCATTAAATCCTTACATAATAGAAATACAATTACGTCATTAGCATAAGTTGCAATAATCCTTGCAAATCCACGAACGTAAACCGTAAACAATCTGTCATTGAACTTTACCACATCACAATAAAGTTCACATCATTTTTAAGCAGTACTAAAACATTTAGTGCTAATTTAAAAAAGATACAATCAGTTTAGCATGAAGGCTACTTCCAGCATTCCAAAAATGTTTCTGAGTAAGAAATAGGGAAACATTTCGCTCTGAATCACTGAACTTTCAAGGTTAGATAACAGATAGGTAACTAATCTGTTCTCTACAGGTAGATAAGTAACAAATAATTATCTAATTCTAGTGATTAATATAATTTAGAAGTTTAACTATATATGAAAAAAAATTCGCAAATGAAAAATACTAACAATTTAAACTATCTTCAATAAATATAAATATAATGCAAGCAGAATAACCACGAAGGAAGTCAAGTTGAAATTTCACGCTGTTGATTATTTTTTTTTCTGATTGTTTAAATTATTAAATTATGAAACAACGTTGTTAAAGTAGTACTTTGCAGTGTTTTAGACTTTATTATAACTTAAATTTCAAGGGTTCTTGGGCGTTCGGGACTTGGTAAAGATATTCCATACTAGTAAGAAATAACAAAAATTTTCACAGAGAAAAAGAAAAAAAGTCCAATTATCGCTATTACATTAATTAATATAAAAGTTTCATTCTTTACAGAATTAGGGAAGTAATGATACGCATACCTGTCGAATCTCACAGTCAAATAAGAAACTTCTTAATCCTTTGACTACGAATTTATTTGTATTAGAAATTACTGCAACTGGCATCGCTATTTTTTTTTACTCTATTCATACCATTTAAAAAATGTATCTTTCGGATACACTTCTAGAATAATATCAAGAGAAATCTACCACCTTTTTTTTTTCTTTTTGCAAAATATATCATAAAGAACAACAAAATAATCATAAATTCGTGTAAACAGCACAAAATGCTGCAGTGAAATGCACTAATTAAAATAATCTTTCAAAAAATATTTGGTCTGCGCTACCACTTACCCCACTAAACGAGAAAACATGAAATATAAAACTATACCAATAAAAATGTTTAATTAAAAGAAAAAGAAAAAAAAAAGAAATGCAGCGACTTTGTTGAGAGTAGGTTAATGTCAAAGCAGCCTTGTAGTCAGAACAGAAATTGTATTTAAAAATATTTAAAGGACACGTACCAGACGGATTCTTACCACATGAAAAAAAGAATGCTGTAACAGTAAAAAAGTAACTAAAATATGCTAATGATGGTTAAAATGAAGTCAAAGCCTAACCTGTGAATAAACACACCCTGTCGCTATAGAAACACACACATATACGAGCGTGTGCGTAACTACATATTTACTATTTATTATTTTTTTTAACGGCCCTAATTTTGAATTCACCTAGCGATTTATGCAAGTTTATAAAACAAAACCAAATATTAACAACTTTCCCAAGCCACTGGCATATTATATTATTCAATGACATCAATTTTTTTTATGTTTTTCGTAACATAGAAAATAATTGAATATTTTTTAGGTGAATAATCTTTCTGCTGCAAAATTACCTAAAAAGATTTTCTTATTATGTTACAAGTAATACTGTAAATAATACAAAAGTATAACTTATTTATTTATATAACAGATGCTTAATGCCTGTGTCTCGTTAAGCATGCATTAACGATTCTAACAAAAGGTGTTACTCACACTTCACTTACTAAACAATACTCATTAAATTTGTAATTATTTAGGTTTGGTTTTAAATAGAAAGCAACTATGTAAATACAACGAATTACTTTGCATTATGAAACATTAATTACTGTTATAACAGAAAGATGTCCAGATGATTGCTGTTCTTTATTTGAAATATGAAATAATTTGAAACTCATAGCATGTAAAACTCAATGAGCAATGGAACATTATGCAATTTTGTTTCATAAAATAATGATAAATTATTTAGATTTGAATTTAAATTATGAAATTAAATCTTTAGATATTAGATTATATTAGAAAACTTTGCATGAATTGTGTTGTTTTCAGGGATTATAATTCATTTAAAAATGAGAAAGAAAAAAACTAAAAAGTATTTGATGCATTCCTGTTTAATAAAAAGCCTTTAAGTTTCTGTTCGATAAAATCTTAGCTTCAAGCGAAACAAATACTTTATAGGAATTATACAACATTGCGTTTTATCCGAGCAATAAGAAATAACAGGAATTTTTTTTTATAATTTTAGTGAAATATCAGCAGATAATTGAAAGTACCCCAAAGGAATTTTATTAAAACATATATTTAATTTTTTTTTTTTTTAGTTTGAGAGTTATTAATGTAAAACGCTCCAAAATTTCTTAAAAATACTTACACTGTAAAAAAAAAAAGTTTATTTCTAGGAATATACAATATAACTATGAACGAAAATATAAGATAACATTTCGGAATTATCGAGATTCCGAGAAGCGTTTTTTTTTTAAAATATACAACTCAGAATCAAAATATTTTTGTGGTTTAAAGGAGCATTTATGAAAACAAAGTTTCTTTTGCTGCCACTGATTTTCGGAAATGCTTCGGGATAGTTTTTAAAGTGCATTAATCAGTTTTTACAAACCGGAATATCAGTTTTAGGACACTATCTATTCTCAAGTAAACATTTTCATGTTCAAACAAGAAAGGAAAGTCATGCTTTAAGCATAGATTATGAAACACTTTCCAACTCATCCAGAAAACTGTAACGAAACTTCACCGTTAAATAAGGTGAAATAGATATGTAAGTATACACTATAGGAAACATTAAAAAGTACAGTTTTAGCAATTACCTTCCATAGTCAAAAATGTAAATGAATTATTTTGTGCAGCCCAGTATATGATCTATAGATTTGGAAATATACTACATAGCATGATAAAATTTATTTCATTTACAAAATTCACATTTAGCAGTTTTCGCCAATCGATTGAAATGCACTCGAAATCTTTTATACAGCCCTGTATATTATCTAAAGTATTTTGTACACATCACATATTAAGCTAAAATTCCATTCAGGTGGAAAACGCAGCTGTCAAAATAAAACAATCTTCCAGCAATTACCAACCATAAACGACAATGTACCTTGTTCTTTGCGTAGCCCTTTGTATGAATTTATTTCTTTTCCACAAACTTATATAAGCTACTAACTATAATTCAGCAGGAAAATGCGTAACACAAATAAAACTACACTAAACAATTCACTTTATAGTCTGCAGTACTTACGAATTCCCTTGAGTAGCCCTGTATATGATTACCCCAATTTATACATACCACGTACTATGCAAAAATGTATTTAAACTTATACAATGCAAAACAATGTTGAAAACACACTTAATCACACATAGACTGTTTTTATTGCAAGTATACTGTAATAGATATCTTTTATGTGTCCCTGTTAATGAACGATAAATTCGATGCACATTGTACTTTTAAGTCAGCAATTTATAGTGCACCTCAGTAATAGATATAAATTTCATTATATTTCAAATAGTGAAACATCATTAAATCACACTGCAAACGATTTTTCTCCGTAGAACAATGTGCAACAGAATTCTTTTGCTGGACCCTGTAAATGAAGAATAAATGCTTTACATACCATATTATACAAAAAGCATGCTTCATAATTGTATATCAATTTCAGCATGTTTCAAATGTCGTAGCATCATCAAAATATACTCGAAACGATTTTTTCCCATTGACTGCAATGTAACGGATACTTTTGATTGTCCCTGTAAAAAAAGTATAAGGGGTATGCACTTCACTTTCAATAGGGATCCTGCTATAGTACAGAACAATCACATACAAAAATTTCAGGGCAATCGGAGTATATTAAAACGAGTTGCAGCACGTACAGACGGACAAAAAGTCATAAACAGTTTTCAACTAGGTTGGAAAGTGTTAAAAACATGTTTTACAAACAAACATGATAAATTAACAGCACTAACATTAACAGTAAAGTTAATATTACTTTGTTAGTGTTGCACGTATAAATTCAATTACGCAGTTGAAAATGTTTAATTGAGAATTGATATCATTCCCAAAACCGATATCCCGTTTTGAGAAAACTGATCAATGCACTATAATAACTACTAGAAAACGGTTCCGCGGAATATGGCAGAAATATAAATTTTGTTTTTATAAATGATTTTTTAAATATCGAAATTATATTGGTTTCTGAGGTTAAGACAAAAAATGATTTTCGAAATTGTGGGAAAATTGGAAGAAGTTATTGTATATTTTCGTTCGTGGTTAGGTTCCATTTTTGTATATTAAGAAAAAGTTGTATTTTTAACACTTTCCGACATAGTTGAAAAGTGTTTATGAATTCGGTTTGTCTGTCTGTCTGTTCGTGCTCTAGCTCGCCAAATATATTCGGATTGTTATGCAATTGATGTATGTTATTGAGGTTTAGTACAGATGTTCGGTATTGAAAATGAAGTGTGTCTGTGTAAGCACTTATAATTTTTCTACAGGGACACACAAAAGAATTCCGTTATATTACGGTCTATAGAGAAAAATCGTTCGCGGTTTAATTAAATAATGTTTCACTATTTCAAACATATTGAAATTGATATATATGACTAAGGTACATTACAAGAGGCTTACTGAAGAATATTGTGTGTATAGCATCATCGTTCGTTTACAGGAACACATAAAAGGATTCGGTACTGTCTGTTAACAATAATTGCTGGAAGTGCGTTTTCAATTGCTGAACGTATTTTCTTTTACATTTTCCAACATAGTTCAAAAGTGTTTAGGAATTCGAATTGTCTGTCTGTCTGTCCGTGCTCTAACTCGCGCAAATATATTCGGATTGTCATGCAATTGATATATGTTATTGAGGTTTACTATGGACTGTTCGGTATCGAAAATGAAGTGTGTAGCCCTTATAATTCTTTTTACAGGAACACTTAAAAGAATGCCGCTACATTACGGTCTGTGGGGAAAAAATCATTTGCTGTTTATTTTACTGATGTTATAGAATTTCAAGCTCGTTGCAATTGATATATATCACTGAGGTGTACTACAAGAGGCTACCTATATATACCTGCATAGCTCTTATTGTTCCTTTACAGGGACACTTAAAAGAATTCGTTACTTTACAGTTTATGGAGAAAAATCCTTTGGGGTTTATTTTAATAATATTTCCCTATTTCAAACATATTGAAATCGATACATATCACTAAGGTGCATTATAAGAGACTTACTGTAGTAAAATGTGTGTATAGCATTTATCGTTCATTTACAGGGACACACAAAATAATTCAATACTGTCTGTTAACAATAATTTCTGGAAAGTACGTTTTCAGTTGTTGAACGCGTTTTTTGTCTATTACTTGGTGTATATAAATTCTATAGATCATATACAGCACAGCACAAAAGTTATCTACCACATTTCCGTTTATTGACGGAAATTCCAGAAGCGGAATTTTAAACTGCGCTAGCGTTTCCTAACTGAACTAAAATTTATTATTCTATATAGTGTATATATAAATGTATAGATCCTATACAGGTCTGCACAAAAGAATTTGGATATTTTTAAGAATATTGATAGTAATTTCTGAAATTGGGTTTTCAAATATGTTATGCGTTTTCAAAATTGTTTACTTAGATATCATCTTTCACCTTATACTCTGCATCGGAGATAATACATATTAGAATTTAAGTAAATTTGTTTATTTATATGGAATAAAAAACATTTTTTTTTTTTTTAATGATTTCCAATTTAGAGGTACGTATAAAAGATAAATAAAATGCTTATATATTTTTATATGAAGCGTTGAAAGATATTATGTTGTTTTTTTAATCTTGTTGGTGTTGTTCAATATTATATTTGTGTGTATTGCTTTTTGAAAACTTTTCAATTTCCTAATATATCTTATTCAAAATAATCCGACTTATTTTAAAATTTTGTAATTTAAGAAATGCTTTATTTCAAACGAATATACATATTTCTTATATTTCAAAGTTTAACCATTTATATTTTCTGAAACAGATTTATTATTCAACTAGCAAAACCCGCAGCTTTGCTTGCGTAATTCTTGAAAAATGCCAAGTGGTATTCGTTGGCCTATTTTCATTACAGGAAATTTTACTGCCACAGATAATTCAGAAATTACTAATTAAATCACCCTAATGTCGAAGAAAAAAATCGAAATTTTAGAACGTTTTTCGCTTTTTTACCCCCTCTCCCCGTGTGGTAGTGTCACCAATATAAAATATAGCCTATGTTACAGGGACTGTTACCATCACCTTTCAAAATGGTTCTGTAGTTCCAGAGATTCCATAGAAATTGTAATTTAGAATGTTTTTAGACCGCTTTTAGCTCATCTAACACTTTTAAATTTCGTATTTTTTTAGAATTTCCTCTTAGAGAACATTTACATTTTATAAATAACTACCATGACAAATTTCAAGTTTATTTCTTCTGTATAAAAAAAAAAATCAGAATTTTAGAACGTTTTTCGCTCTTGCACCTACCTGTGCTAGTGGCACCGACATAAAATATAGCCTATGTTATAGTAGGGACTGTCACCATCAATTTGCTGCCATAACTTTTGAAAAAGGTTCGGTAGTTCCAGAGATTCCATAGAATTTGTAATTTAGAATGTTTTTTGAATGCTTTTTGCTCATCTCACCCTTTTAAATTTCGAATTTTTTTAGAATTTGTTCTTAGAGAGCATTTACATCTTATAAGTAACTACCATGCCAAATTTCATGTTTCTAGCTGCTTTAATAGAAAAAAAAATCGAAATTTTGAACGTTTTTCGCTTTTGCATCCCTCCCCTCTGTGGTAGTGGCACCAATATAAAACATAGCCTATGTTACAGCAGGGACTGTTACTAGCAATTTGATACCCTCACTTTTGAAAATGGCTCTGTAGTTCCAGAGATTGCATAGAAATTGTAATTTAGAACGTTTTTAGGCCGTTTTTCGTTCATCTCACACTTTTAAATTTCGAATATTTTTAGAATTTGTTCTTAGAGAGCATTTACATCTTATAAGTAACTACCATGCTGAATTTCATGTTTCTGACACCTTCGGTATAAAAAAAATCGAAATTTTAGAACGTTTTTTGCTCTTGCACCTCCCTGGGAATAGTGGCAACGACATAAAATATAGCCTATGTTGGAGCAGGGACTGTCACCATCAATTTGCCACCATCACTTTTGAAAACGTTTCTGTAGTTCCAGAGATTCCATAGAAATTGCAATTTAGAATGTTTTTAGAACGCTTTTTACTCATCTCACACTTTTAAATTTCGAACATTTTTAGAATTTGTTCTTAGAGATCATTTACATCTTATAGGTAACTACCATGTCAAATTTCATGTTTCTAGCTCCTTCAGTATAAAAAAATCGAAATTTTGGAACGTTTTTCGCTCTTGCACCCCCTGGAGGTAGTGGCACCGACATAAAATATAGCCTATGTTGGAGCAGGTACTGTCACCATCAATTTGCCACCATCACTTTTGAAAACGATTCTGTAGTTACAGAGATTCCATAGAAATTGCAATTTAGACTGTTTTTAGAACGCTTTTCACTCATCTCACCCTTTTAAATTTCAAATTTTTTTAGAATTTGTTCTTAAAGAGCATTTACATAGTATAAATAACTACCATGCCCAATTTCATGTTTCTAGCTCCTTCGATATGCAAAAAATCGAAATTTTAGAACGTTTTTCGCTCCTGTACCCCCATAAAATATAGCCTATGTTCGAGCAGAGATTGTCACCATCAATTTGCCACCATCTCTTTTGAAATCGCTTCAGTAGTTCCAGAGATTACCCCCTACAAACAAACAAACAATCTTTACTACTTTATAATATTAGTATAGATTATCGTAGCGCATATTTACATTTTAATGTACATAGTTTTGAAATTATAATTTATTCCTATATTGTTTACATAGGAATAAAATACTTACTTAATGCATCTATTAACTAAAGATTATTTAAATCTGGAATACACCAAAATTTTAAATTTCACATTAGTATTTAAGTAAATTTTTGTATTTATCTCGATTGAAAAAAAGCTTATCTTTTATATTATACGAAATATTTTAATTTCTTGGTACTCTTGTGCCTACGATGACATAAATGTAAAAGTGAAATTTATTTTTAATGAGACAATTCGAGATAAGAATACTTGTCTGTATGTTAAAGTTTGTTGATGAATTTCAATATTGTAATTGGATGTCTTTCATTCTGCAAAATTTTCAGTTTCTTTATATGTTTTATTGAAAATTATAAGGTATATTATAATACCTAATAATTTTTATAAAGCTTAATTTATTTTAAGTTAATCTGGATCTTTCCTGAAATTTCAAGTTTGCTTTAATGATTTGCATTTTCTAAAACAGAATTAATAATCCCGTTATCGTAGTGCAGATTTATATTTTAATCTATTCAGTAGGATTTGAAATTAGTCAACGATATCGTGTTTTAATAGGAGCAAATAACTTATTTTATATTTCCTTTAATTATATTTTAAATCTTGAATAAATATATAAAACTGGATCTGAAAAATGTTTAAGTGATAGTATTTCACTAATGATTACGTGGGACATTTTAAAATTGAAAAAAAGTAAAAAAAAAAACAAACAAAGAAAACAGTACACTGTTGCTAACACAAAATTTGTTTTACATTATTGTAATATACACCAGAGATTTTTTTTTTTTTTCATGATTTGGTAGTCAGTTCTATAGAGCAACTTATATAACAAGTCCATTCAAATATCGTGCAAATCAGAAAGATAGAAGTGACATAGGGAGTTGCTTTCTAAAAGTAGCTCGATTATAAGGGATTTCTCCCAAATTTTTCAATCAGTTCACTGTATAATCGGTATCTTTCTGAATTTTCACGATATTTGACTGGTCTTGTTATATGAGTTGCTCAATAGAATTGACTGCCAGATCATGACGAAAAATCTTTGCTGTTGGTTGGGCATGTGCAGTTAAAATTTATTTCATACAAATACCCATATATCATCTAATATTCAATGTATTAATATTTTAATTTCAGTATACTATTGCTACTGTTCTTTGTCAAGTTTTCGGAAAGTGGTGTTAAATTCGGTTCAAAACTCTAAATGGTATGAACAAAAAATATTTGAATTTTTCACAGAAACGTTAACATCTTCACGAATATACGTGCTATGCTTACACAAATGCACACAAATGTCGAATTTGCTTTAGTCATTTGCTACAGTGACATATCATTTTGAGCATTTTCTGTTACTTGGGTGATCGCAAATATTATTTTATTATTAAAATTATTATTGCGTCCCCTTAATTGTCCTTGCGACTAAATCTTCACTGAAAATTATGAAGTCAAACATGTTCTTTACATTCGTGAAGTTCAAGGACAATTCGTAAAGAATTTCAGTAGATATTCGCCAAGCGTCTAAAATCGAAAGTGTCCGGTCACTGCCCCTTAAATTGGACATAAGTGCATTAATTTAAAGAGCACTATTACACACCAACAAATACAAAGTAGGGTGCATTTATTTGAATTTAACTCTGAATTATGGTGTTTCGTGAATAAAAAAGATATTTATTCCTAAAAAAAGTATTTATTTCTAAAATCAAAAATCTAGAAAAGCAATTTTACATTAGCCTTAAGTTATAGTTTTTCATTCAAATTAAATCATCCAAATACAGGTGAAATGATTTTACAAACTTCCAAACAAATATATTTAACTTTAAAATAGAAACCGACTTATGAAAAATGGACACGAAGAATTCTATTCATACGTATTGATTGAAGATTAACCTATCAAATCATAATGGAAATCTTAATGGATTAAAATATTTGTCTCTCTATTTTCAAATGATTTATTTATTCATCTCGTATTTATCCTTGTATTTGAAATACGTAAATGTGCATCACTTTCTCACTTTATCTCTAAATCATATATAAAGAGATCGCTAGCTTATAAATATTCCAGCTATTAATCATAGTCCAGTGCTCTGATGAACTTGGTGCGTTTCACTATCTATATATATTCCTAATGATACAAAGCATTGGTTTCTCATTAATCATTGGCTATCAAATTTTGAGTCTCAGAGTTTATCATTAAGCCAAATTACGAAATTTATACATTTGATCTATGAATGATGCTTTTCTAGTTATTTTCGTTCAATATTGTGACGTCATTTTACCGGCTTTGTTAAACTATACATATTTTGTTCTTTGATCTTAAATTGATATATGTATAATATCGTGCCTGTCTTCGTATTTAATTTACCGCTATATTTTCCACAGACATTAATGATTCATTGTTCTTTAATTAAATATATATAAGGATTCATATAATTTGCTTTTAAACGCTATTTAGAGTTGTTTTTTTGGAATTACAAAACTCATTTATATAATTATTATTATTGTTAACAATTATGTTATTAAAAGTTGTAAATTTCCAACTGGACGAAAAATGTCCGGGCCAGGATTCGAACCTGGGATCGCTTGGCTGAAGCCACCACGCTCTACTACTGAGCTATCCCGGTCGAATCTGGAGGGCATAAATCATCCAGTGCGAATCATCCAGTTTATGCCCTCCAGATTCGACCGGGATAGCTCAGTGGTAGAGCGTGGCGGCTTCAGCCAAGCGATCCCAGGTTCGAATCCTGGTCCGGACATTTTTCGTCCAGTTGGAAATTTACAACTTGTATGATTACTTTACCAATTTGAAATAATTGTGTTAAAAAAATAATAATTATGTTATTGTTATTTTTGTTCTAAAAAAAGGCGAAAATCAAATTTTCCGAAAATTTTCAAGAATAATATTTATTTAAAAAATATCTGATATTTTTAAAAGCATTCATTTTTTTTATGATATCATTTTATTCCATGAAAATGATTGATTAAAGCCAAATCCATGTGAAAATATTTCAATACATTAAATCAATTATCATCTTCTCTTAATAATTAAATTACAGTTAAAGAATTTTTGCTTCTGCACTCTTTATCTAACTATCGAAATCTATTGCCTAATTAGGAGGAATTTGATTTATAACTAGTTTTTAATATATGGAGAGACAAATAATATCGTAAAGTCATTCATTGCTGTGGCTGAAATGCACTGAATAGAGTATGAAATGCTATTTTTATGTAGTATCAAATTTCTGAAGAAGAAATATTAAATAATGATAACGATAAGTTTATGAATTAGTTACGAAACCTTAGACTAATTACTCATTGATTATAGTGGTAACGAGAACTAGAAACTGTTAGAATCTCATTTTTATTAAATAAAACATTTTAAAGTTTCTTATTCAGATTTAAAATTGCTCAATCTCCATTTTGTGTATGTGGTTACATGTGAATTTTTCTAAATTTTATACTAAATTGCCCTCTAACCTCTACATCTCTTATAAAGAAGCCATCAGACCAGGTATTATCACATTTGTCTCCATATATATATTAAATAGAAGTGAAGGTATACATTGAAAAACAATTTGTCTCTATATATATTAAATAGAAGTATTAAATAGAAGTGAAGTTATACATTAAAAAACAATTAACTACATCAATCTAAAACAAAATAGTCAACATACATTTACGAAATGTGTCCTCAATTTTATTAGGTGTGTATAAATGATATTTTAATCTTCTCAGAAGCTGAGCTTTAACCACAATAGACTAATGCTATATATATTGAGTCTGTACATTCAATAATTTTTTATGGCTTACATATGTGTATGTTCATTGTAAAAATTTTGATTGCTTGTATGTCTCTACGTTAATTTAAAAAATGTATTTATTACAAAATTTAAAAGTCCGTGCTCCCTTAAATTTATTCCATCGAAATTTTCCCTTCTAAATTATTCAATTATTTCCTATCTTAAATAATATTCGCATAGTTTAATATTTTATTTCCCTTTGAAATATCTTAAAAAACACTTCTCGTAATAATTTTTCTTCAAGAACCTTTTTATTTCTCAATTGTTAAATGCCGATATTTTATTATTTTTAGAATTATCACTTTGTACTATTTTTCTTTTTTATTTCGTTCTAAAAATCTATTCGCGTGCTTTTTCCTGGAAATCATATCACTCCAATTTCCTGCCGAGACTCAAATACAGTCCAGACCTGTTTCGCCACTCTCATTGGCTGCCTCATTCGTCGCACTGCTGTAGGAACACTTGTCCTAATATTTAACCGAGAGACACGTGTCAGGAGCTTATTTTTGTGTGTTTTTGGTTGTCTACAAAAACCCTGCTGGTGTGAAGTGATATTACTAGATATATTCGAATGTGCGATATTACTTATCTAAGTAATACAATGTAGTGGAAAGAGTAAATCGCTGTTTTTCTAAAATGGCGGACGATTTATTCGGTACGATATTCAAGCTCTATAATAAACTATGTCATCTAGTGCAAGTAGTTGTTATATTTTGAATCTCCACTACTTCAAACACTATTACATACGATTTAATACTTACGACTGCTATTTTACTATCATAATATGGTGATATTCAATTATCGACGAGTTGGAGTTCTGTACTGGAACATCGTCACATATATATGTTTAAAATGTATATATGTCTGTAATATTAACTCTTCTTCTTACTATTATTATTAAATACCGGTCGAGCAAAAACGCCATAAACTTCATATGTTGGAAACTTTACCCAGTCTGAATATCTAACTCTCTTTTTCTCTAAAAACCACCTTTTTTTTCATTTTAGCTGCTTTCTTCTCCGGAAACGTAGCAAAGTCTTCAAGATAGCAAGCCAACACTTCATGATAGAAATATAACTAAAATAAGTTAAAAAATTATATAGTTATCTAGAAAGTCCCAGAGGAAATCTCTCTTTTGTTTTGCAGTATCAATAGATCTTATTGCATTCTTAACACCTTCGCAACAGGCTTCGCGTATCCATAATATACAGGGTGTCTCAAAAGGTCGTTTACAAACTTAACATGCTGGTCTGTCATACCATGATAAACAAGATTTACATAGGAACTTGTGTTCGAAAATGCAAACTGCGACCGCTAGAGGGCGATTTTCATGTCACCGATAATTCCAGCCCAAACGTTTACTGCGAAACGTTGTTGACGTGCATGGGCACGTGTACACCTTGGGTTTTCATGCATCCATATGTGCATGTTGTGCAGGTTCAGGACACTGGCCTGTGTGAAACAGGATTCATCCAAAAACAAAATCCACGATGGAAAATCCGGCTGTGCGACCCACTGTTGCAAATACCAGCGTGCGAATGCAACGCGTTGGGGATAATCGTCAACGCATAATGCCTGTACACTTTGTAAATGGTAGGGATGTTGCGCCTCCTCCTGCAGTATGCGCATAATGCTGGAACGATGTACACCCAAGACGCGTTCGCTTGCTCGTAGACTTGTTTGCAGGTTTCTGTCAAATTCCAGTAGCACGGTTTCATCTACGATAGGTGTGCGTGTAGTGCATTCTCGACCGATGTGGCGACGTACTTGGAAAGCTCCTGCTGCACGCAATCTGCGGTGCAATTGTCCAAACAAAACATGACTTGGCTGGCGTCTGCTTGGGATGCACTCAAGGTACATCCGTACCACGGCTCGTACGTTTCCATCCCAGGCGTCATACACATAATGCATATCGGCCAATTTTGCGTTACTAAACCGATTCATCCTTTTCCTGCAACGTCCTCGCCTGAAATGATTACGCTTCCCACTCTCCCGTAAGCCTGCGCTCATCGCCCTCTAGCGGTCGCAGTTTGCATTTTCGAACACAAGTTCCTATAAATCTTGTTTATCATATGACAGACCAGCATGTTAAGTTTGTAAACGACCTTTTGAGACACCCTGTATAGCGTCCTCGTACAATCCTTGTAAAATCCTTCATTTCTCCTAATAGTAATTTTGTATCGTAATTTTTGACTTATTTAATTGTAGAATTTCTGAAATTAAATATAGCTGTATTTTCTTCTTCAAAATACGGGTTCTCAACGATTAAAAATTGCGTACAAGACGCTCGTCGCGAAGGATTAAAGGCATGTCCTTCACCTTCCCTAAATCCCCTCTAAGTTCTCTAAGAGTGTTGAAATGCATAAAAGTTTAGGGAATACAACAGAGGTTATCTTCAATATACTAGTCCTATGCATTTAGTGTTAGTTTGATGAACAATGCTAAGTGACCCCTCATAAACCCGAATGCTATAATAATGCTGAATGCTGAAAAGTCCACAATTCTGAAAAGTCCTAATTCTGAAAATCCTGACTTTCTAAAAGCCGAATTATCATAAGATCGAATTTTAAAAACAATGATTGTTGCATTTTTAATGGTTTTCTTTATACACATTTTTTAAAATATGTATTTTATAAATAACATTTCTATTTCCTAACACATTTAAGACTTTAACAATCATAGTATGTACGTACTTATTTCCATCTTTGAATGTAAAATATGCATGCTACTATATTAAAGATAGCTTTTGTTGCATTCCATTTTAGGAATTTTTATTTAACTTGCAACGTTGATATGTACGCATGTATGTCTTTCTGGTTCAAAATTTATTCTCGAACTTTAACTTACTTCCTATTATCCGATTGAGCTGAAATTTTGCACACATATGGAAATTTCACGACAATGCAAATTATTATTTGAAATGTGTAGCATTTATATTTATTTTAGAGCGCCACACAAAAGAAATCAGATACATTACAGCCTGCAAGCAGAAATTTTAATTCAAATTGAACAAAATTTATTTATTGAGATACGCAACAGCATTTTCCAATTTAAAATAAAGTGCATAACATTTGTCTTTTGTTTACGGAGCCGAATAAAAGAATTCTGATACATTACCGCCTACGGCAGGAATTTTAATTCAAATTAAAAAAAAATTACAAAGGTTATTGAGATACACAGACGCATCTTTCGGATTGAAAGTAATGTACGCACTGTGTACTATTGAAAGTTAGTGTGATATATTGAAAGTTAGTGCGAAATATTGTAGGTTAGTGTGAAATATTGAATAACCATAAATATTTTCAGCGTCTTAGTTAAAACAGTTTTCCACGGCTAACCATAAAAATTCGGTTAAACATCGAGAAACTGATAGGTCATCGGTTAAACAGGCTTATGACATAGAATAAGAAAAAGAGTTGACACTAAAAATTTGCTGTGCTTCGTCTTTATTAATTACCAACTTACAAGTAATGTTTAATTAAATGTGGTTTATTTTACTACACATGAATGTTTAATTATTTATATATACTAATGTATATAATATATATATTACTTGTATTTAGTATTTAGCAAATTTGAATCTCTATAATATAGAGATCTGGTTTTTGAGTGTTTTTAATAGATTTGCAGTCCTTATAAAAAAAAATTGATATCTGAAATGAACAATATGCAGATTTTTTGTTTTTGTTTTTTAATTGCCTTCAAAACTTTAACCAATACAATTATAATACAAAAAGTGGTTCGACAAACCCCAACGCAGCTTTATACAGCTTTGAATATATTACATGATATATTTCAATAAATATATTCCAATAAATTAGATCTAAAAATGTTTAAAAATAACCCATTTTCAATTTTAATTATTTTTTATGACATGAAAAGTAAAATTATTTAAATGCACATGTCAAAGTATACATTTAAACACAATAACAAGGCTGAAACATAACAAAAAAAGCACATCTTCTCACAAAAACACTTTCACTTCAACTGAGGCTGTGATGGCGTTCGACCATCACGTGTGAGATTTTCGTTTAGTGGAGTATATAATCTCAGGTTCGAAAACATTTTTTCACTGATAGAAAAGGTCGATTTTTTAAAAATGAACTAATTCTATTCCGTGCTAGACAAAATCTTTATTTTTCAGGCAATGTTGGAGTAATAAAATACAGATGAGCTACGAGTCAAAGGATTAGCAGCAAAAAAATATTCAAAAAGACATAATTGCTTTTCATTCAATCGACACAAGGGGAGCGTACGACCTCTTGTCACCGTAACAGTTACATAACTAACTAAATTTTTATCTAAACAATATCGCCAATACAAATACTGGCGAAAAAAATAGATCCCCAACTAAACGTACGGGTAAAAGACGTTAGATAGAAAATAAATGGAGAATTTTAAATTGAGTACGCAGAAAGTGAAAACAAACATCGCCCTTGGCGAAACGAACATGCCAAGTACGACAACCCTATAAGGAGCCACCTAGTCTAGCTACACCTCTCTGCAATTACTTAAAATACCGTTTTTATTTAAATAAAAACAGATAACCGAAATAAAAATGAATATCAAAGGGGAAGAAGTATAAAATTTAATTGTTAAACTATAACGGAAAAAAATAAATAAATGATATTTTTAAAGTAGTATATTAATTATGTCTTATTATTAAGTTTTATTTATTACAAATTTAGGAAGACGCACTCAATAAAGAAATAAAAATAAATGCTTTTTTTTAAATACAGTTTAAATGGGGAAAAATTAATTTTGAAGCATTTTAAAATGAAAAAGGAAATAAAATATGTGACTGCATCACATATTATCACTCAAAATACCGCTAAAAAAAATATTTTTTTTTTTTTTTTTTTTTTTTTTTTTTTTAATTAATTGAATTTTTAAAAAAATCTGCAATTTTTTTTTATTAAATTGTTGGGAATCTATGTGCAATACACTAGGCACAATAAACAATTATACAATACTCCTGAAATAGATGTAGATAGACACCCCAGTTAGTCAGCTATTATAGAATATGCTGTTTACAACTGTTGAGCAAATTTAATTTTCTGTCTTTTTGGCCAGGATATTGCATCAAATACTCCACTATGCGGCTCCAGAAATAGTTTCGAGACAGATCGTGGTAAGGGGGAGATCGTATGAGAAAAACTCCCCGCCAAATCAAAAAGTGGAACCCGACTAATTTGCTTAGGGTTAGAAAGTTTCAGTAGTTAACAAGATTGCGATTAGTTGCATGTTTGATAAGATTCTATCATTATTAAAATCTTTGCGCAAACAGTTAATAAAGATCCAACGCATTTCCCCTTTGAGCCTTGTTGGATAATTAAGCGTGATTCAATACAAGTTCCATAATTTTAAGCATTCTGTTATTTGCGGATACCTCAGAGGGTGAAACATTTCTAATAAACCATTTGCCATTTCTAAATCATAACATGCTTTTTTGTTTCGCACTGCAAGGATTTTATTTTCATCCCAAAAGTTTTAAGGATTATTCGTTCTCTTAACCCTTTCCGGCACAGTGGTCCCACTCCGAGCACACCTAATTTTAATTCCAAACTTGCATTCGACACCAAGAATGTTTAATAAAATTTTGTTTCGACAATGAAAGTTTAAATTAAGGAGTTCTTATTTTCCAAAAAAAAGTCGTTTGTAAATTCCGGTGTTAGTCAGTAGCTCTACTAGATCAACCGTTGACAATTCAGTGGTCATACATTGCAAAATAGCATTCAGCAATGTCTGATTCATATTTTTGTGTAGCACAGCCAATAAAAAATAATAGCACAATCAATCAATATGAAGTCACTGTGTGTGATGTTAAAAAAATGATATTCAAGTATATTCCTCTATGTACCTAGCCTTCTTCAGGATTCAGGACAGTGGCGTAGCCAGGATTTACTTTCGGGAGGGGTCCAGAATTTTTCTTCAGCTTATATATATAGTAAGACCTGCCAAGATAATATCGCAAAGAGCGGTAAACAATTCCGTGTTAGACAGTTTTTCGTCTTAGCAGGTGTATGGCATTCTTTTCTATTTGACGAATGAATATTTCCGTTTAAGTCCGCATTCCGTTATAGGCAGGTTGCGTTTCCACAGGATTTTCTGTATATATAAAAATATAACTTATGTATGTAATATGTATAGTAAAACCTGTCTATAACAGATTCCTGTCTTAAACGGAAGCATTACATGGCCCTGATATGGATAACTATACAATTAAATTTGCTGAAAACCAGCCTGAAACGGGCTTTTTCACCGTTCTTCTGTGATTCTGACTTCGTCTTGTCAGGTTTTACCCTAGTTATAAATACAGTAAAGCCTGTGAAAACGGATACTTCCTATACCGGAATCCTATCTCAAACGGAAAATTTTAGGGATCCCGACGAAACGAACAATGCGTCTTATTGAAGTATAGTGTGACAGGATTGACTGTGTGTGTGATATGCAATAGAAGTATTTCGAGTAACTGTAAGAATTTAGATATTTCCTTATCAATTTCTTAATTTAAAGAAATAGCATGTGTAAAATGAAGTAAGATCAAAATCTCTAATTTGTAGCTAATAATACAATGAAGTTACATTAATATTTACCAAGGAAAAAGATTTTACGAACACTATGATATAAAAACTGAGCACACACTGAAGAGAATGCATTTAAATCAAGTTTCATATGACATAAACATTTTATTATTTTAAAGTTATGATCAAATGGTTAAGTTTATAACAGTATTTGGTTGAAACTGTTTTTTCAATTTTCATGTTTAATTTCTTGTCATTGAAATAAGAACTTGTGCTGTAATAGGTATACTGAATAATGAGTTGACATAATTGCCAATGCCGTCAGCCGTTGATTCACCATTGGAGTTTCTGAAATAAGGTTTTAATTTTTAAGAAAAAAAATCTTGTAACTTCGACTACAGAAACTAGTAATGTAACAAACACACGCAACAAATATAGTTGATGTTGGGAAAAATAATTTTGTTACAATTGTTTAAAACAGCCATAATTCTTTTTCAAGTTTCACCGCTTTTCATACTACAGTAAATATTCGACCTCAATAGTTGTTTCCGATAATTGATCGACATAAAAGATGTTAAATTTTTGTAAAAAAAATAATTATGATGGTTTAGCACATCTTGGGAAGTATTACATTGTGCAAAAAATAATGGTGGTTTCTGCTATTTTACTTTTCAACCAATTTCTTTTAAGCGGTTGGAAACAGTTTTAGAAGTTCAGCAACAATCTTTCAGACTTTGATATGTGGATTAACTTCAACCTATGTTTTCAATTTCTCATTGTTAATATCCGAATGTCACCTACGACCTTCATATTCAAAACGCTCATTGCCAACATGAAATTTCTGAAAACAATGTTAAACTGTGGGTTTACAAGTCGTACTTCGGTCAAATGTAACGTTGATTTCAGACATTTTTCTCCAGGAGGGATTTCTTCGGAGGGTAATATTTTTCTCCGGAATAGGTACACTGTGGAGTTCAGGGAAGGGGAGAGATTGCACTCCTAAGCATAAAATCTCAAATCTTCCGAGGGGTCATTTCGATGCTCCGGGTCGGATGCCCCACCTCCGCTCTCCTGAATTCAACGCTGTAGCGTGGTTGATATACAAGCCATTTCACTGATTTTCGTACCATTTTGAATTAGTAAAAAAATCGTACGAAATTTCCCAAAGTTCTATAACTGTCTTAAATATCCCTGTACAATAGCGGAAAAGAAAATTATAATACTAAATAAGTAGGTAAAAACCTGTCCTTCAAAATAATATACAACAACGTAATATTCCATTAACAGTTTATTAAAAATAGCTCAGGTTGAAAAGTTTCATAACAAGAATCACCATTATTTTGTACAAACCCAGATGAACAACAAAATCTTTCAATATCCCTCTGTTCTTTTCTTTAACGATTAACGAATTAGAAATAAAAGTAACAAAAAAGGATTAGAAATAAAAGTAACAAAAAAGGATTAGAAATAAAAGTAACAAAAAAGGATTAGAAATAAAAGTAACAAAAAAGGATTAGAAATAAAAGTAACAAAAAAGGATTAGAAATAAAAGTAACCAAAAAGGATTAGAAATAAAAGTAACAAAAGGAGGAAGAAAATTGATCTTCCGAAATATTCTTCAAGTCTGACATTGAATCAAATGTATCTGATGGTCTACTTGACAAGGAATATGTGTGACTAAAGAAAATTGTGTCAGAGTTTTCTTTAGCAAAGGACTGTGCTCTCTTGAACAGGTCAGAAAACTTTTGAACACCAGTCTCCTCTTCTTTGCTTATTGATTAATGTAAAGTTTCATAAAGCTGAAAAATGACATCATCAGCATGTTTTACAGCAGAAGACAAATCACATTCAGATGCAGGTATTTTGAAAGTGGCAATGTATAACAACACTGAATAAGAATTCACAAATATCTAGTCGAAGAATAAAGTTACTTTTTTTTTAATTCCAGCCAGCAGATTTAAAGTAAATGATGATATTTCTCGATATAAAATTATAAAATGGACAAAGATAAGGGTCGCCAAACTCTGATCAATGTGCTGTTATTGCATTCGTGTAAACTCGTCTTTACCCATAAGTGCTGGCAACAGTTGGGCCGATCGAAATCTCTGTTGAAGAAGTTTTGCGTTTAATCTAGTTACATAAAAATCTATGAAAACGGAATTGGCAAGGATCGTTAAAAAATTCCGTAAGAGAGATTTCCGTCATATCAGATATACTTGTACAGTTATCCTTCTGTCATCGAGACCATGAAATCTTTTCGTTTACGAGAGAATTCCGCTTTCACAGAAAACCTGCCAAGAAGGATTCACAACCGGAAAAAGTTCAATTTTAGATATGTTTCAAATCTTAACAGGTATAAATATGTAGCGTTGTTTTCGTTGAACTTTAACCTTAAGCTGTTTAAGATAGCTCTCATCTTCACAGATTTTATTGTAATACATCTATGCTTTTCAGAAGTATACTATAGAGTGGATTCGTTTTAACAGTTTAAGAGGATACCTCACAAAATGGACATGTCTGTTACAAAAACCTGTCTTAAACGAAAAAATTTCATAACCCCTGCGAAAGACATACCTTTAAATAATACTTTCTAAGTCAGATACCTGTCTAAAGCGGAATTTTTCATTGCTTCTTCGCGATTTCGTCTTATCAGTTTTCAATATTGTTGTATCTATGACTCAGTAAACCAGTTCTTCATTCGGCGTTCGGGAGGGGGGGTGGGGTCCGGACCCCCTGGACCCTCCCTTGGCTACGCCACTGATTCAGGATGTAAACTGGTTTTACCAACGTCACTTGGCCAGATCTCACTCGCAAAGACCAAACTTTAATACCACGGTTCAAAACCTTATTTTGAAGTGTGGTCTTTGAGAATGAGATCTGGCCAAGTGACGTTCGTAACACAAGTTTGCATCCTGAATCCTGAAGAAGACTAGGTGCGAGGGTAAGTCATTAAGTAAGTCACAAAAGATAATTAAATAATAACTTACAATGATATTCACTTCAGAACTATTTTTATTTCTCAACATATTCTCCACCAATATTTATGCACTTATATCACCGTTCTATCAGTGCCCCAACACCCAGCTGCATAACGTTCTTTAGGTTGCTGTCTAAGCCACATTAGGACTTCAAGTTGAACCTTTTCGTCATCTGTGAACATCATCTTGCTTCCAAGTTGGTTTTTAGTAGACTAAACAGATGAAAATCGCTAGGGGCTAAGTCGAAGCTGTGTAGTGGATGTTGAATAAGTTGCCAACCAAACTTTTGAATTGTCTCCTGTGTTCAACTTGAAGTCCTAATGTGGTTGATACAGCAACCCGAAGAATGTTATGCAGCTGGTGTTGGGGCACTGATAAAACGGTGATATAAATGCTTAAATATTGGGGGAGATTATGTTGAGAATAAAAATGGTTTTGAAGTGAATATCATTGTAAGTTACTATTTAATTATCTTTTGTGACTTACTTAATCACTTTCCCTCGTACATAGCCGAAAGTATTCGTTTTTAATATAATTTTTTAACATATTTTAAAGTCTTTTAATCATCTTTTAGGTAGTGAATCACATTGTTTGTGGAATTTTATATTGTATTACTAAGATTAATGTTAGCATTCTGAAACTAGTTTGTTTTATAATAAGAGTATGGCAATGTGGAATGTAACTCCAGAGGTATTTAAAAAAGCTGGTATTTCCCATTAAAAATAAATCGATCTACCTATGACTATAAGTCAGTATTTTCGCTAATAAATATCATAAAATACTCAAATGGAAACCCTTGTCAGATGACTCCAATTCAGCTTGAATTCTGTAAAAAATTACTAAGTATAAACCCGATTTTAATTATCTCTGATTCCAGATGCAACAAAAGAAATCGCATTACTATTCTTTAGTACTTTCTAAAATATATTTGTTACTAAAGTTATTGTAGTGTAACATTTATTACACTCAATTTTTTTAAATCCTAAAAACACATTTTCACGTAATTTTGATTATTCATAGCTTTTTGATCCACTAAATTTGTTTTTTAAGCTAGCACGTCGTATTCAAGTAAAATATTTTTGGAAGAAAATGGCACGCTATTGTGAAAAGGTTAGCCACCCCTTTAGATCAATACAGAACATTCGAAATATATTCGAAACATACATATTCAAAATGCCGTTGATGATGCATTTCTACCCTTTTGTTGTTCAGATAAAGGCTCATTCATTACGTATGAAAGGTGTGCTGAGTAGTGGCAAAGTTTTAGATTGTAACAGGTATATTCGGCGGACGTTTGCTGAATAAATTATATAAAATAAAGTGAAAATAATATACAACCGAAAAGACAGTTTGGAAAGTACTCCGTATAATTTAAAAGTAAATTAATTGCTGATACGAGGGCTAGTACTTAAGTTTTTAGAAAGTAATACAAGAAATAATTTATTGCTTCTCAAAATACTCTCTTGCAGCATCGGTAAATTTTTGTGGTCGAATAAACCAAGCGGCAAAACATTTATGCCACACTGAAAGTGACATAGCAGAAACATGTCATTTGTATGTTTCAACGACTCCTTCCGAGTTATTAAAACGTTGACCATGCATTTTATTTTTTTTTAAAAGGTAATAAAAAAGTAATCATTAGGTGCTAAATCCGGTGAATACGGGCAATGAGTCATCAATTGGATTTTTTCACGCTTCAAATAATCCATAGTTAGCAAAGCAGAGCGTGAGCTGGCGTTGTTCTGCTGCAGAATGAAGCGACGTTTTGATTTTTATTCCGTAGTTCTGCAACTACTTTCGGCAAAACAAAAATGTAGTATACCAAGGAACATTGACTGTTTTACGATAGTCCAAAGGAACGGATGCAATATAGCCAGATTTATCGAAAAACACTTTAATAATTTTTTTGAAGCACTCCTTGCACGAACAACTTTTGTCGATCTAGGGTCACCTGGAAACACTCAAACAGTCGATTGTTGTTTTGTTTCGAGTTCATAGGAATAAATTGAGGTTAAGTCACGCTTTACGATGTCGTACACATGTTTTGAGGCACCGGAGTTGATTTTCTTTTAGATTTTTACTTTCTTCTATCTATAATAGAAGAAAGTATTGTAATCGAAATTCTTTTCGACTTCCGGTTTTCGACGGATTTACACGTTTTAGGTGTCAGAGATTCCGAAAAACATGTTTTTACAAAATGCCTGTCTGTACGTCCTTATTGTATCATCGAAAACTGTATGAAGTTATGCTTCAAATTGAACCACATTTTTTTCTGTGTTTTTGGCTATGGCAAGCAGATTCTATCAGAATTTGGGGAATTTTCGACGAAAGGGGGCGCTGTGATCGCTATTTTTGTTCCATTTTCACTATTGTACCATCTAAAAGTGTATGAAGTTACGCTTCAAATTGAACCACATTTTTTTCTATGTTTTTGTCTAGGCAAGCAGATTCTATCAGAATTTGGGGATATTTCGACGAAAGGGGGCGCTGTGATCGATATTTTGTTCCATTTTCACTATTGTATCATCGAAAAGTGTATGAAGTTATGCTTCAAATTGAACCACATTTTTTTCTGTGTTTTTGGCTATGGCAAGCAGATTCTATCAGAATTTGGGGATATTTCGACGGAAGGGGGCACTGTGATAGCCATTTAAAGATTTCAAATTCAAAAAGATGTACAAAAAATTAGAAATCCTAAAAGTTTTTTTCGTTAAATGTTCGACCTTGATCTGGAGAATCCGGAACAATTTTTGTTTTGCCTGTATCTTAAAAAATGGCTGAGATATAGCGGTTTGAAATTTTAGGGTGGCTGACATTTTCAAACAAGACAGCAGAATTCATCCATAAACGGGTTTAATTTATGAGTTTTAGTTAACAGGGTTTCGGCAAATTTTCTTTCATTGTTGTAACCATTGTTCCTATTATATGCTTATATCACTATATATTTATGTTCGCCAACGTCAAATTCTCGCCAAACTTGGCGACAGTTGGCGAAATATCGTCAAATTTGGCGACCAAAATAGGTTGCCATAAATGAAGCCAACTTGGCTGTAGAGGACTAATTTGGCGATATTCTCATTCAAATTCAATGTTGACGAGAACTGGGATTGAATCTTCTTTAATTAGGTTCCACGCATTTTACCTTCGTGTTTTCCAGTAAAATTAGCTATTAGCTAAAATCGTAAAACCAAGCAATAGGGAGGCTATCTGTTCCTGTCGGTTCAGGCCAGAAGGACTTTTCGTAGTTTAGTATACATCAGTTGATCGCATCCCGGTAACCCGACAATTCGCAAGCAGCTGACGTACAACAGAATGACGAAAAATATTTATTTTATTGGCGATGTGATAGCGAATTTTGAAGTATTAACATAACTGAGATAGAAGAAAGTTTTGGGATTGGTACATCCGACTAGTTCTGGCACCATTTCACACGAGCGTCCTTTTAAGCTTGAGATAAATTGCAGGAAATCCATCGTGAACACACCTTTTTAACTTTTAAATGATCATGTAAAATTGAATGCACGTGGGTTCTTGAAATGTTCAAAGATGCTTCTATTTCCTCATATGTCACATGACGATCAGAAGCGATTAGTTTTCTCACAGCATCGATGTTTTCGGGAGTCACGGCACTTCTTGGAACCTCTCGAACATTGTCACTGAGATTCTTACGACAGTGGGAGAATTCTTTAAACGAGTTGTAAATCGTTCCCTTAGATGGTGCTTCGTTACCAAACGTCGATTTCAATCTATCTCTACACTGTTTCTGTGTCAAACTTTGTCGAAAGTCATACAAATCATGGCTCTGAAGTCTCTTGGACATAACTCCATAATTATATAGCACATCTGATTTAAAAAAAATCACAGTAAATAGAATTTCACAGCTTTTGATGTTCTGTAAACGCATGCATTCACGTAACGGTTCGAATTTGATAAAAATCGTCTGCGATGAAAGCAGCTGTTTTTTCGTGGCCAGATTCTGAAAACTTGTACTGGCCCTCGTAAATTTATATATGTTTTTCGTCAACCGAATAACATTTACTATTGTTTTCTAAAAAAAACCCTTCCATTACTGCTTGCTCCAAAGCACTAAATCTGCTCAGGCGTTCAATTGTCCCTTTAAAATTAGAATTAAAAAGGGGATAAAAGGCATAGGGAATTTTAAAATATTTATTTATCGAATATTGAATATTTTGATTTAACTGAATGAGTCCGAATCTGGGTTCTACTGTCTATCATAATATACTCTAGATATTATATTTATTTTTTGACAACTGTTCTAAAAAAAACTTCCTTTACTGATTGCTCCAAATCACTAAATCTCCTCAGACGTTCTATTTTCCCTTTTCGTATTATTAGAAAAAAATTACTTTTTTCATTAGAAAAAGACCATTTGAACTGTAGATTTATACATAATACAATAGGAACTGCTTATGAGGCAGCTAAAAAAGAGCATAAAATTCATCGGTTATACGCTGATTTTGTTATAATGTTCTGTAGCCATTCGTCGCGATTTTTGGGGAATTTTTTTAATTTTCAATTTTTCCGATAATTTGATTTACCAGGCTCTTGCGATTTTCAGGGAATTGTTATTATTATTATTATTATTATTATTGTAACGAATATTTTGATTTAACCAAATATGTCTGAATCTGGAATACATTGTACATTGTCTACATTGTAAAAAAATTCAGAGGTTACTGAAATTTTTTTAGTAGATTTGTATTCCACAGATTTTTTTAGTAACCGGTATTATAAACCATAATCGTTGATAGCTGTTTTCTAGTAATTCTTACAGATTTTCTTGTAACTGAGTAAGAATACAAAAAAATTTTCAGTAATTGCAAAAATCATTGAGAAAAACTAAATTTTTTTAGTAGATCCAGTCATTTTTTTTTACAGTGTGTCATAATATCTGTAGATATTAAACTTATTCTCAACTAAGTATGTTTTGGACAATTTTTAAGCTATATATATATATATATATATATATATATATATATATATATATATATAATAAGATAAAATATTACGTGTTTTTTTTAAAGTTCATGCAGTTATGTATAGTTCGTCGACTATGTGCTAAATGCTACTAGTTCGCTGATTTCGTTATAACCTTCTGTTGTTTAGTTGCGATTTTCGGGAAATTTTTAAGAAGTTCGATTTCTCTGACACTTCGATTTACCAGGCTTCTTGCGATTTTCAGGGAATTAAAAAAAAGATTATTTATCGAATATTTCGATTTCACCGTATGTGTCTGCGAATCTGGGTTCTACTGTCTATCAAAATATACAGTATATTATATTTATTCTCAGCTTATTATGTTTTGGACAATTTTTAAGCTATCTATAATAAAATAAAATGTTTTGTGCATTTGTGATTAAAGTTTATAATATACCTAACTTCGAAAAAAAAAAAATTCTATATCCAAATAAAGCCCCAGAAATCTTTAAATAACATAAAAAAGAAATATTGTATTATTCACCAAAATATTTCATTCTCATAATCAAATTTTAATTGTTTAATAGGCGCATAGCCAACATAGTGAAAAAGTACCAGAGCCGGGACTCAAACCCGGGTCATCAGTAGGGTTCGAGTCCCGGCTCTGGTAATTTTTCACTATGTCGGCTATGCGCCTATTAAGCAATTAAAATTTGATTATTATGAATGCAAGGCGTGCGAAATTTTCTATGGAAAATATTCCAAAGTATTAAATATGAATTTATTTCATTCTCGTTTACTGTAATTAAATACTTATCATTTAAACTTTTTTTTCCCCTTTATAGTATTTTTTGATTCGTTTAACATTTCTACTCCTCTAAGGTGAATTTTTACTATGAAAATAAAGTGCGTTTTTTTTTCTGTGCATAACTTATTTGAATCACTCTATTAAGTCTTATGCCAGCTGCTGCTTTGAGTATTGATTCTCGATAGTTTATTTGTTTTGATATAAGATTTATTGCAAAGAAAAAAAAACGTTCTTTTCATTGATAAAACTCTGTAATACTATCTAAAGAGAAAAAAATATATTTGCGTTTTACGCCTCTAGTTATTTTCACATTTCTTTTTTAAGTTCTTGTTAGAAATGTAACTGTTATTAATTAAAAGGTATTTCTCTCTAAGGAAGAAAGTTACTTTGTTTCAGTCTTTGAAAGACTAGATTTTATTTAACATATCCCTTTTGACAGCAATATATAATTAATAATTCACAAGCTAAATTATAGATTAATAAAACTTTTACAAAAACACATTTATTATTTCTTGTTAAAAAAGATTCCGTCCTTTTGTTTGAAAGATAAAGTGTTATGTTTCAGAAACAAACTCAGGTGTTTAAATATCAATTGATATTAACTTTAAAACTAATGTGCAGATAGAGTGCTTGGCAAGGGTTTTTCCCCGACAAAATAATAATCTTTTCAATAAATACGTTTTAAAAACGGGTTTGTGTGTTTATATAATATAACGGAGAAAACTTTAGTTTAATTTAGAATATATTACACAGTAATTTTAATTATTAATAATAATGAATTATTTTTCGTATTTACATATTAAATTTGTAACATTTTTTCTAACTTAAAAAAAAAAAAGACTAATATTTTTGAGAAAATGATTCTTAATATTACCAGACTTATGTGTAAAAATGAATATTATGTCATTCACAAAAAACTTTCATTTCATTTTCTGTGATTAAAAATTGTCATTAAAGTTTATCATATTATTTATTATTATTATTAACTTATTCATTAGGCAGATTTGTTTTCTAAAACAAATTTCTGTTATGAAAATAGATTGTATTTATGTTTCACTTTAGTCTTTGCATAATTTTTAACTGATTCATTCTCAACACTGAACATTCTATGGTCAACCACAATAACATATGTCAGTTACATGTCAATCCGACTGTATATACGCAAGTTATATCGTGGACAGACGGACAGACAAACCGATTAATAACAACACAACCGACGAACTCCATTAATTCTTAGGTCACCTGTCTCTTCGAATATTGGTTCAAGATAGTATGTTTCTTTTAATACGCGATTTACTGTTAATCATTAAATATTTCGACTAGTCGTGTTTAAATTTATGACGTTTTTTTTAACATTGAGAAAACATTACTATTTTTGTGCAAGTCATTTTTAACACTTTCTAACATAGTTGAAACGTGTTTATGAATTGGTTTGTCTGTCCGCGATATAACTTACGTAAATACAGTCGGGTTGCCATTCAATTGATACATGTTATTGAGGTTGACCATAGCATATTCAGTATTGAGAATGAAGTGTGGGGCATTTATGGTTAGATTACAAGGGTAATCAAAAGTATCCCAATACATTACGGTCAATGGGGAAAATCGTTTTCAGTGCATTTTAATAATGTTACTCTGTTTCAAACATAAGAAAACTTATATGTCTCACTGAGATGGCTGGCAACATGATTTATATAGATTAAAGTGTAATTAGCATTTATAGTTCGTTTACAGGAACTCACAAAAGTATTCCATTGCATTAATATCTACACTCTTAGAAATAGATACTCAAATTCCACGAAATTTTCTTCGTTTTTAACGAAACTGTTTCCTGAGAAATGTTCCGAGCGAACATTTCGTCAAATCGAGTAAATTTGCATTCTAAAAATTATGTGAAATTAGTTTAGTCAAATTGTTTCTTCGAAAGTTCCAAAAAAAAGGTTGGAGATTTTAGAAGCATCTTTAAGTGACTGGGGGAAAAATAAGTCTTCAAGGGGATTCGAACGCGCGACTTTTACTGTGGCAGACGAACGCTCTAACCACTTAGCCAGCGCGACTTCAGATGAATTTGATTTTAAATGTATCTACGGGATGTTGATGTGTGTTTATATTTTTAGAAAGCAGATTGTATTTTTATCGGTGCTGTTATAATTTCTGCATGTTTTAATTAATAAGGCTAGATTATTATTATGGTTTTTGTATGGTTAATAAATAATTAGAATATGGCTTGATTAATATAATTTATTAGAGAAATTTCCTTTGTTCAATGAATGATTAAAATATGGTCTAGTTAATTTTTTGATCAGAAATAATTAATTTTGAAGTGCATATTTTGGAGGCGAGTTCATCAATTTTGGCGGATAAGATTACTGTTTATAGAGGGGAAGGGGTCAGTTATACATATTTTAAATTTGATTGTTATATGAATATATCTATACTAATAAAAGAAAGTTTCGCTCTGAGTATGTGTGTGTGTGTGTGTGTGTGTGTGTGTGTGTGTGTGTGTGTGTGTGTGTGTGTGTCTGTTGGAGATGGCTAGGAAAATTTAGCGCACCTAGAAGTCTGTAAATTTAGATTTAGGTAGTCCAAACCCTCTCCTAGTATACCTGAGCGTCAGAATTTTAATATTTTAATTACTTTCTGAAATATTAATTAAAATGCACAAAGAACTCTCATTAAAAATACGATTTAATTCTCTTAGGTTGGTTGGTTCACTGGTTGGTTGCATCGATTCTTCACAGAAGTAATTAAATAAACCAGAGTAGCGATGCATAAATAAGGATTTTTAACTAAATAGTGTCAATATGGATTGAAGTTATCAGCGTAGAGGAGCCATGCGAATGTCGCGCCACCTGTACATGACAAATTACACATACGTCACACTGTTTGAAATATTTTCCTGGCACATTTTTCTTCATGACAATTAGTCGGGTTTAACTTTTTTTTTTTTTTTTTACATGACATTTATTATTATGATGGAGATTGTTAATACAGAAAACTTTATTTAACAGATTCTTTTTTTATATTTGCGGGAATGCAGAGGGGCAAGGGTCTAATTACATTTAAGCTTCAATGTGTATTTCTAGAAAGCAGTTACCAGAATTTCCGAATATTAGTCTAAGCCAAATTTCAAATTAAGTTCCTAGCTTAACCAAATGAATCAATGTTTAAAGATGTATTGTGATCCTCCTAATTAGTTATTTGCTGAAGGCCACTTGAACCACCACCCCCCTCCCTTCCCGGCCCTCCTTCAAGGTTTTTTCTCTAACTCTGCTCCGTTTCCATATCTCAGCAACTAACTTTCCGATTTCAACGCAAGTGATTTCAAGCATTATAATTAATTTTATAGTCACCCTTTATAACATGAAACTAAATTTATGAGCAGCGGTTACCACTATTTCCGAATAATTGTGTAAGCCAAATTTGTAATTAAGTTCCTAGCTTAAGCAAACGAACGAATTTCGAAAGATGCATAGTGCTCCTCTTAATTAGTCATTTGCTGAAGGGTATTTGAACAACCCCCCCCCCCCCGGCCCCTCCTTCAAGGTTTTTCTCTAACTATGCCCCGTTTCTATATATCAGCAACTATCTTTCCGATTTCAACGCAAGTGATTCCAAACATTATATTTAACTTAATAGTCACCCTTTATAACATTAAATTAAATTTATGAGTAGCGGTTACCACTATTTTCGAATAAAAGTTTAAGGCAAATTTGTAATTAAGTTCCTAGCTTAACAAAACGAACGAATTTTTATACATGCATAGTGGGCCTCTTAATTAGTCATTTTCTGAAGGACACTCGAACATCCCCTCCCCTCGGCACCTCACTCAAGGTTATTTTCTCTAACTGTACCTTATTGCAATACCTGGGCTAATAATGTTCCAATCTTCTCGAAACCAGCTCAATTTTGTAGAGCCTACTATACAGTAACGTAGGCAGCTGTCTCAGAAGTTCGTTCGGAAATAGGTTTGTTTAGAACAGAATGCTCCTCTGGCGGTGGTAGGGGGAAATAAAAGATTTTCCAGAGCGTACGAGCATGCCCGGTATACGGTTCCGAAGTCATCGTAGACCGTGGCCAGAGTTCCGTTTTTTAAGAGATTTAAGTTTATTACAAGGGCTCGGGCAACGCTGACCCCGGGCGGGTCAGCTAGTTTCTTAAATAAAAAAGAGCTCCTAAAATTTTGATTTTTTTTCTTTAACCATTGGGAAACTGGTTGTTGCTTTCGGTCGAAAATGGACCAAATGATGTTCGCATTTTACTATTTTAACCGAAATTTTGTAAATTTAGAAGAATTTTTTAAGCGTGTTTAACGAAATTCTATAACTTTAGAAAAATTTATGTTTGAATAGGCAATAGAAATGCATAAAATCGTTACAAAAATGTTAAAGTTTCAAAAATGATAGGCGCAAATTATCAGATATGAAAAATAAAGTAGAAATTTAGTAATTTCGTGTTATAGCGGCACCCCCAAGGATGAAATATTTTTGTTTCTGTTTTCATTAATATATTGTAAATTTGGTACTTTAGTGTAATTTTTTTTTTTTTTGAATGATTTTGTAACAACAAAAATAATCTGGCCGGAAATGGGGAAACATTTTTGTCAAATATTTGAGATTTTCCATTTCATTAAAAATCACTTAATTTTGAGACGAAATGATTGTCAAAAATGTTGATGTATAGCTCAAGAATTGCGGAATCGTCAAAAGTGAGAGTTTTATTTTTGACAGCGAGGAAGCAGTTTCGTCAGATGTTTGAGGATTCGCGTTTCGCCAAAAACCACGTGACTCTGTGACGAAATGATTGTTAAAAATAACGAAATGAGGCCTAAAGATTGCGGAATCGTCAAAATTGAGTGTTTTATTTCTGAGAGTGCATAGGGAAAAACCGTTTACAGTGTTGTTTTAATGAAATGTTGTGTTGTTGTTGTTGTTGTTGCACATTCCCTTAGGCCAGAAGCGCTAGACCAGGTCCATGATATTATACATCCTAAGGAAATCCAGAAGCATCAAGGGATCGTCAGCAAGATCCTGCTTGGAGAGCCCCAGGCACGCAAAGATATGATCAGGGGAGGCCTGCTCAGTGGAACACTTGGTGCATATTTCAAAGCACTTGATGCCCTCAGAAAATTCCATAGCTCTATGGTGCACACTACGAAAGTGAGCAAGAGTGGTTTGTTCCTGCCTGTTATAACCAAGAGCAAGATATCCTCCTGGTCGAATACTCTGGTACCAGTGGTATTCTGGTAGAACAATCCAAGTGATCCTATTCTTGCTTTTTGTTCCTGAGTAAGTCTCCAAATATGTGAGGGGTGCAGAAAGCACCGATACATCACACGCACCCGCCTTGGCCAAGGTATCTGCGATCTCATTTCCTACAAGATAGACATGGGAAGGAATCCGCTGTAGATGTATCCGATGAGACAAGGAAAGTCATTTCAGTCTGTTAAGAATAGTCACTCCCATTTTATTCCGCACTCTATGCCAATTGGCCAAGTATTGGATTGAACTTCTGCTATCGGACAAAATCCAGATTTCATTTCCATGAGGGAGAAACAAAAGTGAACCAAGGCCTTCATTTATGGCAATTAGCTCACTATGAAAGAGTAAGCAGAAGTCAGGATTTCTCTTCTGAATTTTTACGTCAAGATGTTTCGCGATTTAATGTAAGTTCCACTGCCAGAAGAGCTACTATCATTTTTTTCTACCATCTACCATCCGTATATACCTGAACAGCATATCTTGGAATATCGCCAATTTTCTCAAGAGCCAGTTGCCTAAGATAAATAGGAAGATATGTTTGTTTGTTCACATGGACTGGTAAATCAGGATGGAAAAAGACGCCATCAAGATCTTCTGTGGAGTCAATGCACTGTGTCAGGTGATGCGGTTCCACAGCACTATCGATTAGACTACATGAGGTCACTTGGCTGAAGGGACTATTTCTCTTGAGCCTCTGATTATTGCACCAGTCCCTGAGGAAAGCAGAAGTTTGATTTTGAGAACCAAGACCACGGAGTTTTTTAATGAAATTGATATACATTACTGCGGTGCACTAGAGCATGTTTTCTGTAGATTTATTGAGTGCGTAGAATATTTTGTTTATTTACAGAGACACTCAAAAGGTTTCGGTTACTGAACTGACTATAGGACATAACTGAAAGATTTAAGTTCTAAGCTGTGATGTGCATTTAAAATGTTTATTTTTAGAGTATTATGAGGTGTGTCTTTCATATACAGGGCTGCACGATATAGAATTCGCATACATTACCGACTATGGACAGCAATTCCTGAAAACGAATTTTTACTGCGTTGTGATTATTTTTTAATGTTTATTTAGATATCTCATTTCATTGCATGCACAAAAATGACATATTGTAACAATATTCCGACAGTGTTGGACTGTGTTTCATAATCTATGCAGTGGTGCATGATTTTTTGTTCTTGTTAATATATTGACAATAATATACGAAATAAAATGAAATATAATGTTAAAATTTTATTTAAGAAATATTGTATTTAAAAATTTCATCTTCATTTATTGAGATAAAATTTTGGCCATGTAAACTTTTACTATTTACTTATTGCATTTAACTGACTCAGTTGGTAGTTTTCCCTTCTGAAATAAAATTATGCTATTAAAATAATGAAATTTATTTTTTCCTATTTATACAAGACATGGAGCTTATCTGAATCATTCCATTAATTATTATGTCAGCTGCTGCTTTTTTCAGTATTCAGTTTGGAAAACATTTACGTTAAAAAAAACGATATTTTTCTTTTTGTTAAAAGTAAAATCCTTTCTCTGGAAAAGCAATAATTAGACTGAAAGAAGAGCATTCGAAGTTCATTTATGTCATATCCTATTATATATATATATATATATATATATATATATATATATATAATTATTAAACTATTTTTTTTTTTGCTGAGAAAAGAAGCACTTTATTTAATCTTTTAAAGTGATAGTTTTATTTACTACATTCATTTTCAGAACAGCAAAAATTAATAGCTCTAAATAAATTGTGTAATCGTAAAATTCTCAGAAAAAATAATTTTTTTTTACATTTTTTAAAGATGATAAACATGCTGATTTCCCTTCTTTTATTTACTAAAAGGCGCAAAATTAAAACAGTAAAATAACCTTTACTAACATGTTTCAACTCCATCCGAACCATTATTAAAACAAATAATAATATTCTATAATATCACGGTCTATGAAGTTATTATTTTAAACGCTATTACTTAATTTTTCACGTATTTTTTTTAATTACGCACGTTATCATTTATTTTTACTTGGTTGTTTATTTTCATATCGGTAACCATGGAGTAACTCGAGCCACAGTTTCGGTAAGTTAAAGGATGCCGCATCGTTACATATTGTATTTTTGCGTGTTAGTATCTCTATGGTTTCTCTTATTATCGATGGATAGTATAGACTGGAGGGAAAAATTATTTTACTTTTATTGAAATTTATTTGGATGGTTTCTTCTTGATATAATTTTGCCAGGGCCGTGTTTTTTCTATTATACTTAATATTAGCTATATGCTCCTTTTTTCTGTAAATAAATTTCCTGCTTGTCATGCTAATATAGTAATTCTTTGATCCGTCTTGTTTAAAGCAACCACAGAGATTGTAAAACGTAAAAATACAATATGCAACGATGCAGCATCATTTAACTTACCAAAATTGTGGCTCGATTTACTCCGTGGTTACAAATATGGAAATAAACATTCGAATAAAAATAAAAAATAACATGTGTAATTTTAAAAAGTACGTGAAAAATTATAAAAAAAATGTCTTCGTTTGCTGTAACCAAATACTTGTATCTTTTCTTATTGATTTTAGATGATTCTATCAGGGACGATCATTGAGCTGGGGAAAACGGTGTTTCGCTCGATGCGCCAAACTGGAATACAGTAATATCTCGCTTTAACGAATTTCTGGAGACCACCGATTAAATTCGTTGCAGTGAAAAAGTCATTAATGTGAAATTCCACTATGGCGTTTTTTTTTTAAAGTGTAAATTTATGCATGCACATTGAATAATAAAAAATATATTATTACTATACTTATATTAAATTTCAACTTACATTCAAACATACCAGTAAATAATAAATATACAGTATATTACTGTCGTGAACTTACTAGTAAGAAATAAAATAATTATTAAGTTTATTAAGTTTCCAGATTTTAGTCGTAATTATAAAAAGGAATTATAATTTATCTTACATACCTAGTGGATTAAAAAACCTCACTGATATATGCTTTAATGTAACTTTATTTATTTACAAAAAAAAATAAAATAAAAAGGTTTTTTTTTTCTGCACTGAAATTGACAATGCATTTTTAAAAACAAATGGTATAAACAGTTTTCAGAACATTATTTGGTGGGATAATTACTCTTTAAGAGTTTCAATGTTCTGTACACTGCAAAAAATAATTGTTGATTTTACAGTATAAAACTGGCACCCCAGCTGCCAGTATTATACCGTAAAATTAACAGTATTAAACAGTAAAAAAAGCAGTAATACGCTGCCGTGCAAGCAGTAATACGCTACCGCGCATGCGCGGTAGCGTATTACTGCTTGCACGGCAGCGTATTACTGCTTTTTTTACTGTTTAATACTGTTAATTTTACGGTATAATACTGGCAGCTGGGGTGCCAGTTTTATACTGTAAAATCAACAATTATTTTTTGCAGTGTAGAGCCTCTTTTGATCCTATAACACAATCTTCGATACTTGATAGACAATCATCGTTAGCTTCATTTTCACTGTTATCTGCCTCCCTTTTATTGAGTTCCCGACGAAAGTTTTCCTCCAATTTCCAGTTTTTCAATATATATATATATATTTCTTGCAAACTCATCAATCGAAAAACTAAGATGACTATGTATAGTCGATAAAATTGCAGTTCTACCAAATTGAAAAGTTTTTTTAATTGCACGAAGAAATTGCAGGACACTCTTGCACTCAAATTTTTCATCTTCTCTTTTTTTACTTTTACTTCTTTATAAATGTTTCACTATCAGTCAATTTTTAACACTTTCCAAAATAGTTGAAAAGTGTTTATGAATTAGGTTTGTCTGTCTGTCTGCCATCGGTCTGTCTGTCTGTGCTCTAACTCGCGTAAATATGCACGTATCGTCATGCAATTGATATATGTTATTGAGGTTTACTATGGCATGTTCGGTATTGAATATGAAGTGTGTAGCAATTGCTTGTTTTTTTACAGGGACACTCAAATTTTGGACAGCACTGCAATATGCAAGCAGAAACAGGGGTAGTTTATGTTTCTAATCCCTTTGATTTCTTGAGAGATTATTCTAGATACTTAAACCTTTTTCTTTTATAGGGTCAAACCTGTCCCCCATGTCATCCTATGATAGATATACTGACGTTGTTTGGGTTTAGTCAATGTCAAGAAGTTTCGATAATCCTTTGAATACGGCAGAAGCAAAATTCGTTCCTTGTTCGGAATATATCTGTAAAGGTGTACCAAGTCTCGAAACCCATTGTTGCACCTATTCTATTGCTCTGATACTGATAAATAAAAAAACCTCTGGTTTGGGACAGGATAAGCTTCGGGCCACTTCGTGAAATAATCCTACTACTTTGTGACTACGTGTATCTATCCATTTTTTGTCTCTAGACATCATTGTAGGACTAAGATGTCGAGGGCGATCCGCTCGAATGACGCTCCTATATTATACCATTTAAGTTTTCCACGGATACATGTCTTCGGACTCTTTCGAGCATCGCAAGCGTCACAAGAAATGGTACAATTGTTTTACATCTTCTTTTGCTCTGCTCCAGTAGCAGTGCTGCCGACATTTCTGCCGGTTCTTCATCACTTCCAACGGACCACTGGTTGAGTTACTATGGAGTTTAATTAACACGTCTGGAATCCTAGTTCGTTGCAGTAAGAGTTGCCACTTTAGTTTTCGCCCAATATCGGACTTCCATTTTCTGTACAGCATGTCATTTCTTACGTGGGGCGAGTATTGTTGTGCCCAGTGACATTTAGTATTGTGACTAGAAGTTGAGATGTCTTGCCAGGCAGTTCTTGTGCTAGACAATTTCTTCAATTCGCTTGCAGGTTTGACATCATGATCTCAAATAGGGTATGTCTAATTTCTTCGCCGGTCCAAGGGTCAAGCTTTGTTATCTGACATGCAATATGGATTTTTAATCCCATATTTCTTTTCAGCCCTTGAACAATACCGACAACTTTTATTACAAGATTTTCTACAGAAAGATTTCAATGCAGAGTTCCTTTGCGATGTCGTATTTCAAAATCGTATTCCTGGAGCAGTTGTATTTACCTGACAATCTGACCTTCTGAATTTTTTTAATTTAAAATCCAGGTTAAAAAAGCATGACCAGTCTGCCGTAGAGATAATGAGGGAAATGTTCTGCGGCCTTCAAACTTGCGAGTAATTCTTTTAAGGTGGTACAGTAATTTTGCTCCAGCTTGGATAGACATTTACTCCAGTAAGTGATGATTTGTTCCTGGTCGTCAATATCCTGTAATAAAACAGCGCAAATACTTTCATTACTCGCAACTGTGTGCAAAATAAACAATTTGTCATGCTGAAGATAAATTAAGAAAGTTTCATGTTAAAGACTTTTCACTTTCTTAAAAGCAACTTCGCTCTCTCTATCCACAGGAACATTTGATTAGTTTCATTTAATATGTGAAGAGGTCTAGCAATGCTTAAGAAACCTTTCACGAATCTTCTATATTAGATGCTTAATCCTAGATAACTTCTAAATTGATGGAAATCTTTAGGGTGATTCAAGTTTGCATTTGCAGATATTTTCTCAGAATCTGTTGACTCACCTTCAGCAGAAATGACATGCCCGAGAAATCTCACTTCACGACAAAACCAGTTACTTTTAGAGGAATTTATCTTCAGATTAGCCAACTTAAGACTCTCTAGCACCTTCCAAATGTACCTCAAATGTTCTTCAAACGTTTTCCTACGATGATGATGCACCAGACATCTCCACAGAAGATTCTTCTTAGCATTGTATCCATCATACGTTCGAATGTTGCAGGAGCATTACACAATACAGATGCCATAAAACTGAACCATCAAAGTCTTTATCGTGTAGTTAACGCGGTCTTCTTACGGGCGTAAGGGTGTTTGTACCTCTACTTGCAAAGAGCCGCTCTTCAGATCCAAAGTAGAGAACCATTATTATCTAGTTAGAATGTCTAAGATTTTGTCTATTTCAGGAAGAGGGTAACGGTTTTTCTTTGTGATGTCATTCAACCGACGATAGTCTAGGCAGAATCTTGGTAACCCATCTTTCTTCTGCACTAAGACGATAGGAGATGCCCAAGGACAAGTCGATGGCTCGATGACGTCATTCTGCTGCATTTCTTTCAGAAGTTTAATCACCTCTCCAGCTTAGCAAATGGTAGTCTTCTGAGATGCTGTTTGATGGGAGGATAAATTGTTGTGTCAATTCTGTGCTGCATGAGCTTAGTTCTTACGACATCTTCAGGTGTACGGGAAAGTAGGCCTTTAAATTCGGTAACTAATTTCTCTACAGTATGCCTCTCTTCATAATTCAGTTCTGCGCTTATAGATATATTGGAAAATCTCCTGTTATGGTTTTCATTCACACACAAGAAAACCCAGTAAGTTACCTGAATTTTTTTATTAAATTTTCTTTTGTATAAAAATATTTTTTTGTTATATATATATTTTTCCGTTTAATAATTGAATGATTTGTAATTTTTCTCGTGAGATCTATTTTTCGAAATTCAGGAATAATCACTAATATCTGGAGGCACGGCAGTGCCTCCGCCAAGTCGAGAGAGGACAGCCGTAAGCATACTTTTCTGGAAGCAACTCAGGGCACTTTTGACCCCCCCCATATCTCCGCGCTGGAGTATCCCAAAAATTTTAAACTTCAATTATAGAGAGTATTTGGCCCACAGGACCAAAATTTAAAATTACAGCTTTCTGTCTTTTCTAGTTCAGGCGATATATGAACTCAAACATTCGATTTTTTGTCACTTCTTACTCACTCGTCCACGCGTCATCAAAAAGATTGGGTAGATCCCGTAGCCCCAGAAACTTGACATTTGGAAAAAAGGTAGTGTTTAGGATACAAAGAAAGGAAAAATTATAAAATCCAGAAAATTCGAAAAAAAAACATTCGAAAATTCAACAAATTCCATCAAAATTGAAAATTGAAAATAATACGATCTTGTAGTCTTAGAAACTTAAGATTTGGTGTGAAGGTAGTGTTTAACATCCAGAAAAAGAAAACATCAAAAACACCAAAAAAATCGAAAGCAAAATTGAAAAAATCGAAGAAATTGAAAAACACCGAAAATTTGAAGACAATCCGATTTTGTTGCGCTAGAAAATTCAAATTAGGAATAAAGGTAGTATTTAGGATACAAAAAAAGAAAAATTAAAAAAATCCAGAAAATTCGAAAAAAAATTTTTAAAAAATCGAAAAAAATTGAAAAAATGAAAATAATTTGATACGATAACGCTCGTATTTATAAATTAATTTGGATGAAACTAATTGTGTGTATTAAGCTCACCAATGCCTCGACCGAGTTCGTTGGCCAGCTTGGTCCGCCATCTTGTTTCAAGATGGCGGCCACGGAAAATTTTAAAACTAAAATAAATATACAAAAAAGTTAAAAAATCAAGTTTATTTTTTAATTAGGTGTTAGGACTTGATACAAGGATTCCAGAGCATTTTTTTTTTTACCTCTATCTTAAAAATTGGCTGAGATAGAGCAGTTTGAAATTCTAGGGTGGCTGACATTTTGAAACAAAACAGCACATTACAAAAAACCAACGATAAATTTATGGTGCAATCCCGAATGAATACTCCGTGTTATTATAACTGTAACTTTGACTTCGAAATTTTGATACGTTGCATTTTCTATTTGTTGATATTTTTTAACTATGATTTACGCTAAGTGAAATGTTGTTGTTGAAGAGGGATTTTCCATATAAATCCGAAACGTCCAATTTTAATATGTTTTTAATGTTTTATGAAAGTGTATTGTAATGTCTGTAATTTTAATGATTTTAATATAAATTTATAAGTTTTAGGGAACGCGATTTCTCGCAAATTATTTTCTTCCATTGTTGTAATCATTTTCCCAATCATATGCATAAAACTATATATTCATATCCATTAGCGCCAAATTCTCGCCAAACTTGGCGACAATTGGCGAAATCTCGCCAAATTTGGCGACAAAATTAAGTCTTCATAAATGACGCCAACTTGGCTATAGCTCAATAATTTGGCGAATTTCTTATTCAAATTCAGTGTAAACGAATCTTCTGTAAACGGTTTCTTTGGATTTTGACTTGCTGTTTTCGAGTAACATTAGCTAAAATTTTAAAACGAAGATATAGGAAAGCTACCTTTTCCTGCCGGTACAGGCCGGAGGACTTTTTTATGAGTTGTCGGATGCAATCTATGTTTTGCATTAAATAAAGTAAAACATTGAAAAACAAATCCCACAGGATGGGGATAGTTTGTTTTAGATAGATTTTAAGATAATTGTCCTATTAGCTAGTACACCTTCCGTTATTGTTTTGTGTTATTTTCCCCGATTATGCCCTTCTTTTCTTTTGTTTACGAATTTTGTAATAGAAAAGTTCCGCTATAGACTGGCTACGTTATAGACCTTTCTTTTATAGACAGGTTCATTTTCTTTCACAGGCTTTACTCTATTTAATTTATATATGAAATATTTGTTGTTAAAAGATGTTGGTCGCACAAAAATTTTCACATCTCTCCCTCCCTCCCGACATTACTGGTTGGTTATGGCTTGATAGTCCTTTCTAAATAAAATCATGGTGATTCTAAGATTCTCTTGATTTATCTCTAACTTGAACATAAACGATCCTAAGAAAACGGATCAATGAATTACTATATTGGCATGAGGAAATTTAGTTGCAGAAAAATGGAGCATATAGCTAACATTAAGTCTAATAGGAAAACCACAGCCTTGGCAAGATCTGGAGGCACGGCAGTGCCTCCGCCAAGTCGAGAAAGCACAGCCGTAAGCATACTTTTCTGGAAGCAACTTAGGGCACTTTCGACCCCCCCCCCCCCCATATCTCTGAGCTGGAGTTTCCCAAAAACCTGGAACTTCGTTTTTCTAGAGTATGTGGCAAATAAGACCAAAATTTAAAATTACAACTTTCTGTCTTTTCTAGTTCAGACGATATATGAACTCAAACATTCGATTTTGTGTCACTCACTCACTCACTCGTTCCGCGTCATCAAAAAGATTAGGTAGATCCCGTAGCCCTAGAAACTTGACGTTTGGAAAAAAGGTAGTGTTTAGGGTACAAAGAAAGGAAAAATTATAAAATCCGGAAAATTCGAAAAAAAACATTCGAAAATTCAACAAATTCCATCAAAATTAAGAATTGAAAATAAGACGATCTTGTAGTCTTAGAAACTTAAGATTTGGTGTGAAAGTAGTGTTTAGCATCCAGAAAAAGAAAACATCAAAAACACCAAAAAAATCGAAAGCAAAATTTAAAAAATCGAAAAAATCGAAAAAAATCGAAAATTTTCAAATAATCCGATTTTGTTGCGCTAGAAACTTGGAATTCGGAATAAAGGTAGTTTAGTTGCAGACATTTAGGATGCAAAATAAAGAAAAATTAAAAAATCCGGAAAATTCGAAAAAAAATTTCAAAAATTCGAAAAAAATTTAAACAAAGGAAAATAGTTTGATCTTTTAACATTAGAAACTTAAAATTTCGGCGTAAAGGTACTGTTCGGAATTCAGAATAAGGAACAATTAAAAACACAATAAAAATCGAAAATAAAATTTAAAAATCGAAAAAAAATCGAAAAACGTCGAAAATTTGAAAATAATTCGATTTTGTAGCGCTAGAAACTTGAAATTTGGAAGAAAGGTAGTATTTAGGATAACAAAAAAGAAAAAATTAAAAACATCCAGAAAATTCGAAAAAAAAATTCAAAAATTCGAAAAAATTGAAAAAAATTGAAAAAATTAAAATAATTCGATCTTTTAACCTTAGAAACTTAAAATTCGGCGTAATGGTAGTGTTTGAAATTCAGAATAAGGAAAAATTAAAAACACAATAAAAACAGAAAATTAAATTAAAAAATTGGAAAACATCGAAAATTTGAAAAGAATTCGATTTTGTAGAACTAGAAACTTGAAATTTGGAACTTAGGATAGAAAAAAAAATTAAATCCAGAAAATTAGAAAAAAAAATTCGAAAAATTGAAAAAATCGAAAAAAATTGAAAAAAGATTGATTTGTTGGAATTTTCTGAATTTTTAATTTTTAATCTGGAGGCACAGCAGTGCCTCCGCCAAGTCGAGAGAGCACAGCCGTAAGCATCCTTTTCTGGAAGCAACTCAGGGCACTTTTGACCTCCTCATATCTTTGAGCTGGTGTATCCCAAAAACCTGAAACTTCATTTATATAGAGTATGTGGAAAATAAGACCAAAATTTAAAATTTCACATTTCTGTCTTTTCTAATGCAAACGATATATGAACTGAAAGTTTTGATTTTTTGTCACTCACTCACTCAATCACGCGTCATCAAAAAGATTAGGTGGATCCCGTATGCCTAGAAACTTGACGTTTGGAAAAAAGGTAGTGTTTAGGATACAAAGAAAGAAAAAATTGTAAAATCCAGAAAATTCGAAAAAAAAAAAAGCTCTCGAAAATTCAACAAATTCCAACTAAATTGAAAATTGAAAATAATACGATCTTGTCTTGAGTCTTAGAAACTTCAAATTTGGTGTAAAGGTAGTGTTTAGAAATCAGAAAATATATGTATATATATATATATATATATATATATATATATATATATCAAAAACACAATAAAAATCGAAAATAAAATAAAAAAAATTGAAAAAAATAAATTTTTTTAAAATAATCCGGTTTTGTTGCGCTAGAAACTTGGAATTCGGAATAAAGGTAGTATTGGATACAAAATAAGAAAAAAATAAAAAATCCGGAAAATTCGAAAAAGTCTGAAAAATTGGAAATAATTTGATCTTTTAGCCTTAGAATCTTAAAATTCGGCGTAAAGATAGTGTTTAGGATTCGGAATAAGGTAAAATGAAAAACACAATAAAATTCGAAAATAAAATCGAAAAAATGGAAAAATAAGGAAAAATTGAAAATAATTAGATTTTATAGAGCTAGAAACTTGAAATTTGGAATAAAGGTAATATTTAGGATGCTATTTAAGAAAAAATTTAAAAATACGGAAAATTCGAAAAAAAAAATCCGCAAAATTCGAAAAAAAGAGAGAGAGAGAGAGAGAAAGAGAGAAATTGAAAATAATTCGATCTCGTAGTCTTAGAAACAGAAAATTTGGGTAAAAGGATTCAGAAAAAGAAAAAAAAATTAAAAGCACAACAAAATACGAAAATAAAATCAAAAAATCGAAAAAATCGAAGAAAAAACGCAAACTTGAAAATAATTCGATTTTTTAGAGCTAAAAACTTGACATTTGGAATAAAGGTAGTATTTAGGATTTAAAAAAAAAAAAAAAAAAAAAAAAAAAAAAAAACAGAAATAAAAAAAATCTGGAAAATTCGAAAAATTGAAGTTTTTTTTTTTTTTTTTTTTTTTATCTTGTAGCTTTAGAAACTAAAAATTCAGCGTAAAGGTAGTGTTATACAGAAAAAAGAAAAATTAAAACACAATAAATTCGAAAATAAAATTTAAAAAATCGAAAAAGATCGAAAATTTGAAAATAATTCGATGTTGTAGCGCTTGAAACTTGAAAATTGTAATAAAGGTAGTATTTAGGATACAAAATAAGGAAAAATGAAAAAATCCGCAAATTCGAAAAAAATCAAAAATTGAAAATAATTCAATCTTGTAGTCTTACAGACTTAAAATGTAGTGTAAAGATTATATTTACGATAAAAAAAAAAAACTTTTAAGAATTTGTAAAATTCGAAAATAAAATCGAAAAATCGAAATATCTGTAAAAAATCGAAAATTCGAAAACAATTGGATTTTGTAGTTCTAGAAACATGAGTTTTAAGATAATTGCCCTATTAGCTAGTACACCGCTCCTAATTGTTTTATGCTTTTTTCCCCCGAATTATGCTTTTTTTTTTTCTTTTTGTTTACGAATTTCGGTATAGAAAAGTTCCACTATAGACTGGCTACGTTATGGGCGGTTTCTTTATAGACATGTTTGTTTTCTTTCACAGGTTATACTCTATTTAATTTGCATATGAAATATGGATTGTTAAATGATGTTAGAACCAAAAAAATTTTCACAGCTCCCCCTCTCCTCCCGACATTAGTGGCTGGTTATGGCTTGATAGTCCTTTCTAAATAAAATCATGGTGACTCTATCTTGATTTATCTTTAAATTAAACCTAAATGATCCTAAGAAGACGGATCAAAGAATTACTATACTGGCATGACAATCACGAAACTTAGAAGTAAAATCGAAAAATCATTAAATTTATAAAAAGTCGAAGGTTTGAAAATAATTCGATTTTGTAGTCCTACCAGCTTGATGTTTGACAGAAAGGTAGGGTTTAGGATACAAAGTAAGAAAAAAGTTAAAAATCCGAAAAAAAAAATCGAATTTAGTTTGATTTATTGAAAATTTTCGGAAATTTAAATTTTAGCTTTATTTTTATCCTAAACAGTACTTTTGTGCTAAATATCGAGTATCTAGGCTGCGAGTAATATCTCAGATGGATAGCACCTTTCCTGGAAGCAATTGAGAGTACTTTTGACTCCCCCCTCCCATAACTTAGTGCTTGCCTAGTTACCTGAAATTTCTTTATGGTAACTTCTTCGAAAATCAGTGGATGATCTCCAAAAAGAGCCCAAAATCAATAAAAGGAGGATTACTTACAAAAAGAAGTGAAATCTCATCAAAAAGTCACCTGTAAAAAATGCAGCCAAGTCTCGTAACTCATTTACCGTAAAAAGTACTGAGATCGTATAAAGCCAAGTTTAACTATCTTATTAACTTTGAAATTTTCATTCACAAATCACTCCTAGTCTCTACATCTTTAGTTAATTATTATTTTGTGACTTGGCAATTACGTAGCACGAGAATGTGATGTATATAGTTAGTTTTAATCAAATAATACTATAACATATTAAGGTGTAATAACTTCCCTGTGTGCATATAATTTGCTTTATTTTAAATTATCTCATCCCATCCCATAACATAGTAAGGTGTAATAACTTCCCTGTGCTGCGTAATTGCCAAGTCACAAAATAATAATTAACTAAAGATGTAGAGACTAGGAGTGATTTGTGAATGAAAATTTCAAAGTTAATAAGATAGTTAAACTTGGCTTTATACGATCTCAGTACTTTTTACGGTAAATGAGTTACGAGACTTGGCTGCATTTTTTACAGGTGACTTTTTGATGAGATATTTCCTTTTGCAACTATATGAAGATTTAAGATAAAATGCATAAACGGAATACTTTGATTGGCTAATTTGATCCAAGGAGCTCAACGAACTCCAAAAGAGGGGGGTTACCATTCGAAAAATGATAGTTGGCACAAATATAATAAGTAGTCTATCCTCCATTTAAAAAAAGTGACACTATTCGAAAAAAATGATTCTGCCTATTGGTACATTTGTTGAAATTTTATTACAAACGAATTTTAAATGAAGATAGATGTATTGTTTTATATGAAACAGTGTGTACATATCTATTGAATGAGAAACATATAATCCTGATTTGCGTTCGGTAAAATGATGTTAGAATTGCTTTGTAAGATATCACAATGGAATTGTATTCATGTAACATTCTTACTAATAATCAGATAAATATTCCTTACAGAATCTAATAGTTAAAATTACTAAAAGCGTTATGCTTGGGAATAAAAGTGCAAACTTTTTGTTAGTCCCATCACGTCAATTTTTTGCAAGTAAGATATTTTTGCCTTATCAGTTTATGGGCGCTGCATTGAAAAAATAACATTTCCGTTCGAAAGCGCTTTTGGCGATTTTTAAAATAACATTGAATGCACGCTTCCATTAAAAAAAACTCTTTTCCAAATTTTCAAATGGAGGCATAAAATAAAAGATTAAGCAAAAGAGACAATTCTTTGGAGCTTTAACTAATAAATTTTCGCTGCGTGAAGTAAAATTCTTATAAGAATAAAGTATTGAAAAATGTAGATTTTGAGATAAAATATGAAAAAGCAGCAGTCTATTGATTCAACTTTTAAGATTTATTACAAGCTTAAGAAATACATGGTTAAAGAACTACAGAGACGTTTGAAATGTAGCTAAAATTTATTTTATATTTACATTCTGAAATTTACATTCAGAATATTTACATTCAGAAATTTACATTCTGAATTGCAATTTGCAGAAACCGGAATCGTTGAGTGTTGAAGCCTTTAATATGAAACATATTTCTATTGCATGTAATTATGCGTCGCGAAGTTTAAATTTCAGCTCTATTAATTCAAGCATGTTAATGCCTTCAAGTCATTTTCAGTTTCACTAAAACAGTAAAATGCAAATAGTGGTAAACATCTAGTCTGAATTTTTTTTCATTCATTGAAAATTGATTAGTATGTGTGCCTGAATCTTTCCTGAAAATTATTCTGATTGAAAATGATGGCGTGTGCTTTAAAAAGCAAGCAAAACTTCCCTTCCCACATCTTTTTCATTCAATTCCTACTATTAGTTCACACCCTCTATATATTTATATATATTGTTCAAATTTTCAATCGTTAATAAAATACTTTTTATTCATCCACTCAAGTTAAAATACATTTTCTTAAACGTGTTGTGGATGGCACTTGATGTTAATACAGTTTTTTCAAATATTAATTCATTAATTTAATTTAATTAATTTTTGTTTTATATTTATATAAAAATCGGCGCTTTCTTGTTACAGGAACTTCCGAAGTTTAATCTTCAAGCGACCGAGATATTTATTTTATTAAAGAAATTAATCTGCAAATGATTACAATTCATTTCACGGAATTAAAAATCATCAAGATCTGAATATTTATATAACTAGCAATAGTACGAACGCACCTCATTTGTCGCGTTTGACGTACAATTTCCAACTTATGTTTTTAATTAAATGTAATTCATTTTAATTAATTAATTTTAGTTTTATATTTTCAAATTTTCAATCGTTAATAAAATACTTTTTATTCATCCACTCAAGTTCAAATACATTTTTTTAAGCTTGTAGTGGTTGACACTTGATGTTAATACACTTTTTTCAAATATTAATTAATTAAATAAATTTAATTTCTATTTTGCACTTAATATTGTGATTCTGTCATATGTACATATATATTTATATTAATTGTAATTATTTAATAAAAAGTAAATAAAATAAATTTTTTCTTTGTTGACCAAAGTAGAAAATGACTTTTTTTTCTTTTTTTTTTATTATTATTATTACTTGTTTATTTTTAATTAGCTGACCGTCCCGAAGTTGCCCGGGCCCTGGATAATAGCCTTAAATATATTTAAACTAAGCCTTAAATTGAGACATATTCCCCCGGAAGGGATTTAGTGTTATATACTGGCTTCGACAAAGTACACCCTCGAATTTATTCGATTTTATATTTTGAAATGAAAATCTGTCAAAACGAATTTGCAGTTGGGGACTCCACTGCCTCCGGCAGCATAAGCCTAGGCATGCTACGCACGATTTGTCCCGTTTTTGCAAACAACTGTCTAATTTGTATGTTTTTATATTTTTAAACAAAAATTTTTTCAAATCCATCGTCTTCTTTTAAAACGCGACATGATATCCCCGAATGTCCGAGAAATTTTACTTACAGAAATAATTCTGGAGAAATCTAATTATATCAGCTTGCTCCATGCGAAAAACTCTGACACAATTATCTTCAAATGCGAAATGATATCTTCGAAGGCACTGAAAAAAAAAAAAAAAGTCCCCGACGATTACAATAAAGGACTTCCAGAATGTATATTTTTAAATAGCAAATATTCCTATTTATTAAATAGAATTTACCATTGAAAACAGAAAAGAATTTGCTGTAAATGAGTATGTTTTTATTTTTCTATATTTCTAACGAAGATATGAAAATGGGGGTTTAAAACTGCACAGAAAACGGAAAACATAAGAACGAATATGAAATCAACCTTCCAAAAATATTTTTTGAAATAATAAATATTAAAAATTTTTAAACAAAAGATACTGTTAAAATTGGGAAGGTACAGTGAATAAGTAATTTTTTTCCCTTGTACTTCGATCTCGGACACGGGGATGGCAGTTTAAAACTGCAGACAAAACGGAAAACATGAAAACGGATGTAAAATCGACCTTCAGTTTTCTTTTTAAATAGTAAATAATAATATTTTTTAAACAAAAGATAACATTACAACCAAGAAGGTGCCGTGAATAATTGGGCATTTTTGGCTTTTTCCGGATTCTCTCCAGGATATGCAGATGAAGTTTCAAACTGGAGAAAAACGAAAAACAAGGAAATGAATATGAAAAACACCTTCATAAAGATGTTTTTTGAAATAGAAAATATTAATATTTTTTTAAAGAAAAGATACCATTGCAATCAAGAAGGTACTGAAAATGTTTGTATTTTATCCTTTTTTGTATTTCAATAGAAGACTCGGCCATTGCGATTTCAAAAGGCAGAAAAAAACTAAATGTTTGCTATGCTTGTGCTTGAAAAACCGCGGATTATCAGGACATGCGAGGAGGCAATCTTAATGCTGGAAATTGAAGCTCATTCGATAGGGTTTTTAATTAATATCTCTGCTAATTATCAAAAAGTGGAAAATATGAGCATCAGGTGCATTCAAACCTGTTCTTGTGTATCCTTATCCAAATTTCGGAACTTCTATGTGCTATAGATTTCCCTAGCCATCGCCAACAAACAGACATAAAAACTTTCTTTTAATTATATAGATATGTGTAATCAAATTGACAAATATACATTTTTTTTCTTTAAGAAACGTTTCTACATAAATTTTACACTCCCTATTTTTATGTATAATGTTCGTATATTTTAAAAAAGCTTCTTATTAATATATCTTTTTAAAGCTGTTTCTTAGATAATTAACTTCTTTGTAGCTTTAGGATATAAAATATGATACTTACATGTAACAGAAACACATAGAGTGAAATATCCTAAGGTACTACCACCAACAGTAAGACATTTAAAAGTTGCATGTATGAAAATTAATTTGAAAACTTTTATGTTGCACTAATCGTATTTTCTTGACATAAGATATTCTAACTTTATCAGTTTATGAGCACTAAACTGAGAAGTAACATTTCTGTTTGAAAATGTTTTAAGCGATTTTTAAAATATCCCAGAAACTGCATGAACGTGAACGATTTTTCCTTCAAAATTTCAAATGGGAGAAGAAATAAAACGGTTAAGTAAAAGAGACGATTCCTTGGAGATTTAACCACTTGACGACGAGCATCCCGTACACAAAATTTAATCTTTAAACACCATCACTTTAAAATACAAATATTTACATAATTTCTGTGATTAACACTAGAAAGGTATAATTATGAGCCATATTGCTAAACATTCCTTGTGTCCTTTTTTGAGATATTTTGGAAGGTTGCATTTTTAGGGTTAAATAAAGCACAAATTGCGATTCAAAAAATTTTATAGTAAATACAGAGTGTTTTACGCACATTATACATTATGTATATGTAATGCTTATCTCGAAACGGTTAACCAATAAAGTTTTACTGCAGGAATTAAAATTCTCAAAAAGAAATTGTGAAGTATATAGAAAATGAAGGTTATAATAATATAACCTTTATGCTGGTTTAAGAATTGCACAGACTTTGAGATACAGCTTTTTCCCCCTTTCTTTTTTTAACGTTGAGATTGAGTCGTTCGTATTATCAATTAAATTTCTTCAGAAAAGAAAATTGGTTAAGAGTTGAAGCCTTTAAGTATTATTCACATTCTATTATATAATGCATTTAATTATATTTTTAATAATATTGATTTCATTTGTATTAATTTAAAGAGTGTGTTTTCCAAGTTATGCACAGTTATACTTTTTTGAAAAATAGTAAAATGTAAAAGCCAAAAGTATCTTTAGTCTAAACTTTTTTGCTTATTTTTTGAGATATAGATTACTGTTTCCTTTTGTACTTGTAATTCTTGCTAAAATTACAGCATCTGTTTTAGAAATCATTTAAAATGGCACCCCATATCTGTTTATTCAAGCTGGTATACAATCTAGTAAAAACTTACTGAACATATATAACTGACTTTTTTAATATTTTTGTAGAAATATACCCTTTTGTATCATAAATTACGTATTTTTAAGGATAACATTAATTAAAATTGGATATTTTAAAACACACACATTTATTTTATTATAAAACAAACACAATTTTTTATTATAAACACACACAAAAATGTTTTATTATAAAAGACATATACATCATGTGATTTAAAACTCACACATAGTCAAATCACTGAGTTAATACCAGAGGGTATTGATTGGTACGCTCTATCTGGTCTACCGACAAAATATCCGGGTTGCCACGGCAGGTAAAAAATCGCCATTTTGGCGCCAAAAAGAAATTCCGGTGCGCCTGCGACATCTGTACCCAAAAAAGTACAACTTACCTTTATTAGATGGCGTTTTCTCCGAGAGTTAAAGGTAGGTTACTATTTCGTGTACAAGTGAACACAGCTGATTGCACTCAACAAACATAATAAATGCGCAAGATATTAAGTTTTGATACAATAAAAAAAGTAATGCTCTGTATTTGATGAGTTAAATGGAGGGGGTGTATTAAACGCTTTTCCCACTAAGAGGAACTGATGCTGGCGAATGTTACGCTTTTCAATTAAATCTTTTAGTTGAAAAAGAAATCAAAGAAAAGAAATCCTACATATGTGTAATATCACATGGTATGTAATATTACATATGTGGGTGATATTATAGTACGACAACGCTAGGGCACTTAGAAATTCCGTGGCCTGCCAAACCATAAATGATCTGCGATGGGTAATTTTACCATATCATGTTTACATACTTGACATTGCTCCAATCGATTACCACCTTTTTAACAGCTTAACAAAGCAGCAATTTAAGACTGAAGATGAGTTGCAAAACACAATTGATGAATTCATGGTGACAGACTACTAAGCCTGTTTTCTTTTTCTTTTTTTTTTTTGCCACGAAATAAATCAGAAGCCTGAAAAACCAGAGTATTGGAAAATTGTAGCAGAAATTAATGTTGGCTATGTTGATTGAGGTTTGTATCTTATTTGATTTTTGTTAATTAAAAAAGTTGTTAAAAACATTTTTATACGTAATATTTAAATTATGTTTCGACATTGCACCAATTATAATAGCGGAGAGGAACAAGCAATTTATTTTGAATACAGACGCCAATATTAATGGAATCGACGCAGTAATTTATAATTAATGAACTGTATATACTTTTGAAATGTAGCTTAAATTTATTAAATATTCAGATTCTACTATATACTAGAATAGCGTTCGTATTCTGAATTACAATTTCTTTTAAAAACTTAATTATTTAATATTAAATCCGTTAATTATCTTACACCTTTCATATATGTTGGATGCAATTATGTCTAACGAAATATTAATTTGATTTCCATAAATTTAAGTAAATTATGTTTTCAAAAGACATGTTAACATTTACCAAAAATAGAAAAAGAATTCTGGTATATCTTTAGTCAAAAATGTTTCATTTATTCTCTTATTGAAAAAGGCAGCATTTATTTTATTTCTTCAATTGAATTAGCATTTCTTTGGTATTAATATTAGCTTTTAAATCCTGTTTGTAAATCTTGCAGAAAATGTAACATTTATTTTTCAAACCAATCACAAAAATAACACTTCAAATGCGTAATTTGAAAAAGACTTCTAAAATCTGAAAGTAGAATGCAAAATTATTTACAAGAAAAATCGTTCTTTGAGCATCATAAAATATCAATTATTAATATTCAAGTAAATGAAACATTTTAATACTTTCAAGTAAACATTTAAAAATATAATATTTGAGAACAAAATGTACAAAATTTCATGTTGTGCAAATAATAAAATGATTTTACTTATGTTTATAGATGCTGAACTGTGAAAATGATATTTCTGTTTGAAAATGGTTTCGATGGTATTTAAAATAACTGTGACATTGTATAAACAGTTTCTATAAAATAATGTATTTCCAATTTTTCAAGTAAAAGCAGATATAAAGATTTATAAAAGAAAAAGAAGAGTTTGCTTTGAAGCTTACACCAATAAATTTCCTGTACTCCAGGAAATATCCTCATAAGAAAGTATAAGGTATAAACAATAGTATATTTTGAAACAAAGTATGAAAGAGCAGTAGCTTATTGAGTCGGATTTTAAGATCTATTACCGGCCTAGAAAACAATTACCTTGATGTATGATCACACACGGTGTAAATGTAGCTTGAGATTATTGAAAATTGAGAGACTTACGTCATTTTCATAGTAAATTACAATTTCTTCAGAAAATTGAATTGCCGAGTGTTAAATCGTGAATATATGATACATGTTATATTACATGTTAAATGTCATCGTGTCTTAGGAAATGGTTAAGTTTATCCCTATTCATACAAATAAATAAAATCTGTATATTTAAACTTTAATTTTCTTAGATGTATTTCTAATTAAACATAAAGTCAAAAATTGTTAATTCTTTTCCAAATTTTCGACAAAAAAAAAAAAAAAAAAGTTTAGAAATTATAGAAGATGAACGAGAATCTTAATGAATGAATTTCTACTGCACGTATTAAAACTGCCATACGAAAGTTTACAGTGTTAAAAATGATAGATACTATAGATAAATATGTAACAACAGTAGTTTATTGATTATACTTTTAAGACTTATTACAAACCTGTCAATTGAAGAGAACTAAATTGGTAGATGGATACGGAAATGTACTCACATTTCACACGTTGCTGGATTACATTAAAAAATTACACACTGATGTCGTTCGGACACTGAACTGCAATATGTTTAGAAGAATGAATTGCTAACTGTCATAGGTCTTCAGTGTGATACACTGCGATATGCATCCAAATATGGATAGGTGATATTAACAGAATTTCAGAATGCTGAAGTAAATTAATACTTTTAAAAGCTAAGTTATAGGGTGATTAAAAGACAATTTTAAGCTGTGGTTGCATTACAATAAAGAATTTTTGTATAGCTAACTAACTGTTGGAATCTATTTATGAAGCGTAATGAATTATATAATGGTATAAGGAATTATTTTATTTAAAATATCATCAATTTATAAAATTATCAGAAATTGGGGTTACTTGGACTATGGGGGTGTTACTTGGACATAAAGCTTAAAAACGTGTTTTATATCCTTCCTGAATCTAGTGCGTTAAGATTAATGGCGTGATTTAACAATACCTTACACATAACAGCACTAACTACACTGTAAAATAAGAGAAATGTTTCTGGATCTATAAAAACTTTACGAAAGTATAACATAACTGCTTTAGAATAATCTACAATTTCGAAAAGCGTTCCTTTATCTTCAGAAGACCTCAAAAAGCAACTGATTTCCGTCATTTAAAGAAGCATTTCTAAAACAATTTTTTTTTTCTGTGCGTTTAAAAAGCAAAGAAAAAACCGAAACGTTTCCTGGTAGTTTTACAGTGTATTAATCAGTTGTCTAATCATGAAATATGGGTTTTTCGGATGTATCAAATCTCAAATAAACATTTTCAGCTATTACACTGAATCAAATGAATTTGAACATGCAAGACTAACAAAGTAATGTTAAATTTCATGTAAATATTAATGCTGTTAATCTAGCATGTTTGTTGGCTTAACATGTTTATTGAACATGAACATGAGCACTTGAGAATTAGTGGCATCCGAATAACCGATATTTTAGGTTGAGAAAACTGGATAACGAACTGTAAAAACTACTTGGAAACATTTCGGCGCAAAAATAAACTTTTGTTTCAGAAATGTGATTTTAAATATCGGATATTTTTTGGTTTCTGGGGTTTCTGAATATGATTCTTCAGAATCGTGGGTAACCGGAAGAGGGTATGTTATGATTTCGTCAAGGTTTGCTGGATCCAGAAAAAAATCTCTTTTTTTACCGTGTTATAACACCGTTCATTCAGGACTGATTTAAAGCATTTTTTATTTGAAGTCCATGTAGCCGACTCTTGGGTCGAAGTACCCCCAAATTACGGTACACTTAAAATGTCTGATGATTTCAAAAATATTTTGGTATGTTCAATAGATAATTATTTTTGAATGGATAATATTTAGATATTTTAAATAGCGATTAATCACATAAACAAAATAAAAAGTAAAATTTATCAAGTAACAGATTTTACAAGATTACGCATCACTCTTTGAGGAGGCAATAACACAAAATTGCTTGCCAAATTTAATGCTGTTGGTAACTGATATATTATGTTACTAGCAGCTTTAAGTAACAATAATTATGAATCAATAAGTCAAAAAAATATCTACATATTTTTTTCTTGTTTTAATGTAATATTCAATACAGCATCAAACATTAAATGTATTCAATAAAGTATTAAACATTAAATATATTCAATAAAGTACTAAAGTATTAAACTAATCTTTAAAATAATTTTAAATAATAAAATAAAGTGTTGTTTTTATTTAGGAATTTGAAAGTAAATTTTAAAAGCTTCTCTCATTTATGAGGTTGTTTTGATAAAACCATTTTCTTTTTTTAAAACAAACAGCCCTGAAAATCATTTTAAAAATACTTAACAAATGTTGTATAATAAACTATTTTACGTCTTTCACAGAAATTGTTTAGTTTAAAATCATTTAAGGTTTTTTTTTTATGAGTAGTGTTCGCAAACCATCAGAAATAAAATGCAATGTTAAAATTATTTTACTTTTAAAATGCGCTTTGAATAGATCTTTCAAAACGCATTACTTTAAGCCTTGCATTACTGGGATGGTTTCTAATGTAGCTATGAAAAACTCGTTATTATTTTTGTTTATATATTTGAAATTTATATTTAGTCTCCAGTTAAAAAATGACAGTGGCGTAGCAACATATATCTGTGCAACTGAATAACGGAACTTACAAACTTTCATTACTCTTTTTTATTGTTGAATATTGAAATATATAATAAATTATTTCATTAAACACATTTGAATGTAAACTTTCTTTTTAAATTTTTGATGCATTTTTAAATATTGGTGTACAAATAGTAGCTAAATTTTACCCGTGCATGAAATTTAATCCTTTAAATAATCGTGTAATAGTTTTGTCAGACCATAAAAACACATAAAATAAAATAAAAATAAATATAACCTATAATATTTTTATGCAGTCTATATAAAATAAATAATTATTTGTCTTTCTTCCACAAAGCTCATAAAAAACCCAAATCAATACACACATAAGACCTACTACAACTGTTAACCATGGAATTCGATTTTATATAGCGGATGATTCACTACTAGTGTGACAAACTTTAATAGATGATAGGTATAACTGAAACAAAGATTTTTTTGTATAGTACAGTCTCATTCCACTTACTCAGTTATAAATACTCAGTCTTAAAAAAAAACGTAATAAACATGCACATAAATGAACTTAATGAGCGCTGTTTATAATAGCGGTTGAGAAACCGCTATTGAGATACCGTAACAGTTTGGCAGGTATTTATTAAAACAGGTGTAACTCGCTTTCAAGAGTGGGTAGAATTCTGAAACTTTGGTGAGATATATTCCTTTAGAGCAAATAAACTACTTTAGCATGAAAATCTGAAACTGACATTTTCTCCAAATTTCTAATATTTGAAGTACTAAGTCCGCTAAAAGCATGAATGTTTTGTCATTAATTATTTAAACAGCTTAAAGGTGTTTAACTCGGTGTTGTACGATTTTTTTTTTAATGCTTACTTATATGTGCTTAAACTATAGTTAAATTTTAATATTTAACTGCGATTTCTTGATAAGTTCTCTCCCCCCCCCTTTTCAACTACAGGGTGTTTATAAAAGAACTCCGGGGTTTCGAAGCAAAATTTTTTAATTCAACCATAAAATTATGTTAATGTTATATATATATGTACTTAAAGGTAAATTTATCAAGATTTTTACCATTTAGCAGATTTCAATGTGTGCCCCGTTTGTGGCACATAGCGTCGTCTCAACGATTTTTTCGGACTTCGTTCACATCACGTACGGATTCTATCGACGTTCTCTTCTAACACTCGTGGCCTATGAGGCGACGTTTGTTTTAACACATTTCCCGTTTCTTTAAACGCACTTAGACACTGACGAATGGTTTTATCAGTTTTATCCATAGGCACATTACTACCATACTCGCGCGGAAAGTTCAGTTGTACAATGGTAACAGATCCAGTTTCTATAAGTCAGATAATACACTGAACTTTTTGTTGAGGCGTCACTATCGCACTGCATTAACTGAATGGAATGACAGCATGGGCGTTTGCTAAGTTACTTCAAGGTCAATGACGCGCAGCGCTACCTAGTGCTGAAAAAAAAAAAACTGAACTGGCGTGGATAAAATTTGATGAGCTACTAATTTCTTCTAACTTAACTGACCTGACCTAACTCATACCGTTAACTCGATATGATTTTTTAAAACCCTGGAGTTTTTTTATGGTCATCCTGTATATTATGCCATCAAAATAGTCTGGAATCAAACTCAGAATTAAAATTAAAATTTAGTACTCTCTGTCATTTGAGAGTGTTGAGAATTTTTTTCTCATCAATGTATTTATATCTAAAATATTAAATGAACTTTAACTGAATGTTTTTGAAAATGAATTTTAAATTCATAAATGAACCATTCTCTAAGAGATAGTTAAGTTATTTCGTCTGACCAAAAAAATCTGTAATGTTTTGAAATGTTTGGTTCACCTTTAAAAGTTCTTTTAGCTTCGGATGTTTCCTCTCGATACTTTGTTTCTTTTTATATAACAGAAAGAATAATGCTTTTTTCTCAGAAAACCTTAAAGGTGACATGTTTATTTTTCCTCTATAGAAAACCCTTTCATCCATGAAAAATTAATTTATCACATAAATCTAAGCATTGAATATAAAAGAGATTTTTTGTGCGAATTAAAATTAATGATCTTTGTAGCTTTTTGTTGTAACCTACTTTTTAGATAAGGCTTAAAACTTTTTTTAGCTTGATTTATAATAGAGCTTTCTTTAGTTTATCTTTTTATTTATAGGACTAAATAATACATTTTGGCATAAAACTGCTGCGTTGTCTGTTATAAAAAATTACTTCGTTTAGCATCCTATGTAAAGCAATAAAATTAACTTTTTAAAAATTTTTAATATTGGATTAGCCGCTCGTACATTATACACTAATTTACACAATATATATAGAGATTCACGAATTCTTTAAAATCGATTGTTTGAAGCTTGTAAAGACTTTTTAAAGTTCCAAATTTTCATAAAAATTTAGCCAATGTTGTTTAACAATAAAGAAATGTAATTATAAACAAGATATTGCTTTAAAATTTTTACAATAGTTTAAACTACACTAGCGATAAAAATTTTAGAACGGAGAAAATTTAGACGCTTACAGTTATGAAATTTACAAAAGTGGCTTGTAGCGACTAACAAAACGAACACCAGTTTAATAAAAATGTAGTAAGTTTGTAAATTTTTACAACAAGATATTACAGATGATGCGAGAGTGCTTTGTATGGTTACTGGTATATTAACATGATGAGCATGGCGATATTCATATTCAGCTTGAAAGGTGACATAAAAACGTTCATTTAATGTCACTGTTAATTTCAAGAGCAAAATGGATTCAAAAAACCATCTAGACGACTTTACACCAAAAATAATTTGTAAGCTTGGGAAAGAGCTTAGTATAACGAATATAGTCGAAGACTTTGTTATCGCCTACAGTGGGATTTCTTATAAATGAAAATCCTTCCGAAGCATTCGTATATCGGTGAAAAAGGCTGCGGGTGGTCATACAAAATAAACAACACCAACAGATGAGCGTATAACGTGTTCCAATTAAAAAAATATCACTTTTCCTCATTATTCCGCATTTTCATGGTGCAATCAAACTTCAGGTATCGCGCGTTTAACAACTGTGGCCTATTCACCTGTCTCCCGAAAGATTAATTCCATTGAAAATCGCCCATTGGTGATGATGTTTACATTCGTATAGAAACAAAGAGTTTAGAGATTGAATGGATCAACTCTAGGGTTGCGTTCTCATCACAGATGAAAGTCGTTTTAATGTGACGATGATCCTGGTATTCTGAACTCCATTTGATATGGAGAGAGTTGCGGAGTGTCAGAAGTATTGGAAAAATAAGTGATCTCGTAATCTTAAATCACTGCAAAAGATAATTATGCACGTAAAATCCACAGATAATAAATTCTCATCAAAATCCACTTTATCGTTTCTTCAGTGTTGGATCACGTAATTTTTCCAGAACACTATTTATGTCACATCAAGAACCTTGACTCCGAGAGTCTCCATAATAAAGAAAAACGTTAATAACTCTATGAACTATTTAAGAGAAATAATGATTACATCTGATGATATATTGAACGTTATTTCCAAACTAATTAAGAGCTCTAAATTGTACTATAAATACTGATGCGTAAAATAATCTTTCTCTGGATCTCACCTGTCATTCTAAATGTAACACGCGATATAAATAAGTTTCTGTATGAGCCCCTAAGACAACTAAAACAGAATATTTTCTGTTACATTATTCTAACGTAACGATAATTGAAAATTCATAAACTGTAGTATAAATTTATTAATCATATATTAAATATATTTAAAAGGAAAACAGGTCAATTCATTTCGAAATATTGTGTAATCAATGATATACCAATTTCTCATTTATGGACTATTACCGTTGGATTTTACTACGATATCCTACACCTGGAGAAAACAAGGTAAACGATTAATCTTACCTTATTGACCTAACTGCATTACAACTTAGAACAATAATAAACTCTTAATGAACATTTAACAACATAAATAAACTAACGTAATTTAAATAGAATCAAGTAACCAAAATCAGTGTTTATAAAATTCTAATACGGACCAGGTATCGTCCTAGTAAAATAGGGGAGAAGCACCGTTTCGACGGTTCAGGAATATATGTGTAGTTTGACATTACGCTGAATGGAAAAATTGAGTTCCGCATTTTGATGAACATTCACTTACTGGCGAACGCCTTACCAACAACTCTATTCCTAAGTGTCTTCATTGGACCAAATTTACATTTTATGGACGATGATCAAATCGGACTCATTCTGTAAAGGAGCTGTTGTAAAGGGGGGGGGGGGGGGGGATATAGCTCGAATAAATTGGTCAATGCGCTTCCCTGATTTCAGTCACACTGATCTTGTGAGGGACTCTTTAGGAAGAGGTTGGTACTCTTCCATTATCCCGTCGACTACTTTTCATAAAAAAAAAAAAAAAACTATCGACAAACTGTAACGCCAAATAAACAAATGGAAGAATGTTTCCATTTGAATATAAAAATAAGTAAATAAATAAATAAAATACAAGAAATTCGGGGAAAGCGCCGCTCACCAAAATGCCAACTATCAGTAAGTTTCAAAAAAAAAAAAAAAAAAAAAAAAAAAAAGAAATTACAATATATCAATGAAAACAGAAACAAAATCTTGGCTATTTAATTATTTACATTATTTTTCTTAATTATCCCTCTCTGCTGGTAAATAGATGCTTGTGACGTCAGTTGAAACTGGTCTATTGGATGTAACTGTGCATCGCAACATCTTTTCAGTGCTTTTTCTCTTTTAATATCAGGGCACCGCCTTTTAAGTACGCAATTGCTATTTTAATTAACGAAATAACTAATAAATCAGTAAAATCTAATGAAAGTACAGGTAAATTCCAAATTGGAAACCACTTAATGACATAACAAACACGCTTCTGACGTCAAGTGAATGAGACTGCATTTTTTTTTTTGCTTAAGTCACAATTCATTCCATTGTAATGTAATATACGATGTGAGTAAATTCTTAATTCCATTTGTAGGGTTTTGAAGAATTTTGAAATTCATGACAGAGTAAGAAACTGCGCTCTTCTTAAAATTTTCTATGCTTTTTTAATCTTACATAATGTTGAAACTCTTAGAAAATATTTCATTCGACAGAAGAGAAACCATTCTTTGAAATACATTTGATTTATAATGTTTGTCTTAGGAGTCAAACCTATACATCCATAAAAGATATTCTTTGAAAAGAAGCTTAATGAAAACTTTAAAACAGCTAACAATATTCTACTTTTGCCTAGAAACTTTATATTTAAACAAAAAATAAAAATACATATATAGTTTAGATATGCTTAATCAATGTTAATCTATCAACACAATATTTAAACTGAAAATAAATTTAAGAATATTTCACATTTTCCATGTTTTTAATAACTACATAGTAGAATTAAATTTTCATTTTTACTTTACTTATTTCAATCATTTTAAATTTCATTTAGAAATGATTTTAATCGAACAGATAAAAATTATAATGAAATGTTTAGAATTTTCATTTAAAGTTCGGTCCCCTGCTTTGTTTCCGTATATTGAATCACTTTTTCAGTTATACATTTTTAGAAACGTATAAATGGTGCTCCGCTGTATTAAGTTTTAAAAAAGAAATTGTAACATTTCCTTTAATATTTGGAGTCATCCATATTTTTTAGAAACAAGTTCTTAAACTTAAAATATATTTTCATCAGTGATATTCTGATCTAAGATTAACAGTTATTAAAATTATTTTTATTTAAATTTTTATTCTTAGACAAAATTAATATTTCGACTCATCAACAGAAGATTGATGAGCAGCGCATCTGCACTATAAAGCAAAAACTTGCCATTGACGGTACAACACCTCACCAATAAGTTTGGCTTTTTACTGCAATTTTTTTTTTAACTTCTAAACATCACACATTTTTAATTTTTGCACCGTCAAATGGATTTTTTCTTCTTTTTTTGAAAATAAAATTTGTTTGAAAATTGCATCGCAATTTACAGAGTTTGTATAGTTTTTAAAATAATTTTCAAAGTACGAATTTGTTTTAAATCTATCTCTATCACCGTTTGCTGGACTACAAAAGTTGTACTGCTTCCCCTGACCTTGCCAGACGCGCGCATTTGCAACGCATTCTATCTTAATTTTGATTTTTTCCGCATGGCAACAGTTAGTCTCTCTCCCATTCTTGTGCTGTCAGCACGATAAATTAGCCATGGTATAAACCGCATAATTGAGCTATTTCATTACCTAAAATGACCATGGGGGTTGTAAAATGTAGTAATAAGCCATATCTAAATCATAGTAAGAATAACATAGTTATTGTGTTCTTCAAGAGGTATTGTCCAATCATTCATTATGATATTGTTCACAACTGACTACGGTGTCTGTTATGGCCTTATCGCCCTTTGCGGTCACCGTAGTACTTCTCCTATCCTTGAAACCTTAGTAATATGGTATTTGTTGCTACCACCGGTATTAGACTGATACCGGATACGTTGTGAAAAGAAGCTCTCACGTAATTAATCAACTAATAATTTATTGATTAAATTAGCATGAAAAAAGTGTTACAGTGATAGTCTTAATTGGTCAATACAGGTTATTATCACTTGCCGTAAGTGACTGTCGAATGACAATATCCCTGATTGCACATTTTACTCTATTTCGTTACGCACCACTCGTACACACCGTTCCGTCTACGCTGCAATCAATTCACTCTTGACCAAGTTGTCCGATGCACGTTTTCTCTGCAATTCTACACATTCCTCTGGTCTCTTGACTCTTCACGTCTACCCTGTACGCTGCGCACTGACGACTCTGGCGTCCTACTCTCTCCGCGACACATCAACGAGTCACACGTCCTACCCTCTCCGTGGCACACCTGTAACTGATACTTCTTACACTCTTCAGACCACTCTCCAAATCCACGGGGCTGTACTTCTTATTTCACGGAGTTTCCATACCGGTAGAAGCCTTTCTTCTCGACCATTTCACCCCTCTATTATCCTCTGACCCTAGTTCGCTAGGAATCCAGGGCTCATTGTATTCTCCTTCCAAAGCCGGATTAATACTTTCACAATGATTTCGTGAACATCCCCCAAATATATAATCGGATCAGGGAAATTCCATTGTCAATCACATACGGAAGTTTTACAGAAAAAGAAAATTTATATCAGAATACAGTAATATATAATAATGATTAAATATAATTAGTTAAATTAATTAGAAATATACAATATAGGATCTGTTGAATAGTGCTGACACTGTCAGATTACTGTATATTAATGTACTGTATAATAATGTACTGTGTAAGCGCATTTTAGTAATTACTTGGCTGATCGCATTATATTTTTTCTATACAGTCCACGTCGAAAATAACTTTAGCGCCGCGTCAACAGAAATATTAACCCGTTTGGACTTAAAACCATATAAATAGTTCAGCATTTGTTTCCGGCGAATATTTCATAACGAAATTAAAACTTCACCAATAAATAAATGAAATAATATAAATAAAACACAAATTTCACAGACATGTAATCGAAATATGCGTTCAAACTACTGAAATTATCAGATTAAAAAAGGCTGGTGTAAGTAGCGATATATTTGGCGATTTCTGCGGTAACTCTTGGCATGCGGCTAAAACAAAAGTATCGCTTTTATTAAGTATCAAAACTTTATTTGAATACACTATTGATATGGTTCACACCTATGTTTTGTAACCCAGGAAACTAAGGTTATATCCGCCAGTGTATATAATTTTATTATAGTGTCAGTTATTCATCAAATGTTAAGAAATATTAATTTCGACCCTATGCACAAAGAAGCAGAAAAAAAATTGTTATTTTTAAATATGTTTATAATTTTACTTTAACAATGTTTTATACTTCTGTTGAATTTCTAACACATTTGTTGTTTATTTCTATATGCTACTAGAGAAAGGGATAAAAATACAAAACTTTGTATTTACACTGTGTATCTGTAAAAAATATTGTTATCAAGGCTAAATAACATTTGTACATAAGGGTATTTTCATACTCATTTTTGTACTTAAGGGTATATACACTGTTACTAATTGGAACAATTAGTAACAGTGTATTTATTTTAAGTTACAGTGGATAACTGCATATTTTAAACTTGAAATGACGATGTTTATATATATATATATATATATATATATATATATATATATATATATTAAAAATGAAAACACGTGTGAAAATAAAGAATGAGATATTATAAAAAGCAATGGAAAGTGTACAGCAGGAATTAAACTAAATAAAGCGAAAAATCAAAAATGGCAAGCTATGAATATCTTATGGAGCCTTCAGAGGAGCTTCATAAGAATATTCATAGTAAATATAAGTTATTTCATCAAACATTGTCAGCGTTATGCCTAAAATTAACAATATTAAGCTCCTAATAACATATATAAGAAACAAAATAACAAAAAAAAAAACCTACTGGAGTTAAATTAACAAAATATATATATTTCTTTGAAACTAAAGAATATAAAATACTCGTGTAAAAATAAGTATTTCTTCTTAGCACTTTTTAGCTCACAGGCTATCAAAGCCTGCCTGAGAGCTTATGTGCCCGCCCGTTCTGTATGTATGTATGTATGTATGTATGTATGTACGTATGTACGTACGTAACGCGATAACCCTTGACAGAAATAACCATTTTGCTTCCAATTTTGTTTATAGGTTCCTTGTGATAAGGCGCTTCCCTGATTAGTTTTGAGGATTGATTGTTTAACTATAAAGGGGGGGAAGGGGGGGCTAACCCCCCTTAATTAAGATAAATGGTTTTTTCATGCAGAATTGTCCAATTTCCTTCAAATTTTGTATATAGGTTCATTGTGATAAGGTTCTTTCCTGATTAGTTTTGGGGGTTCATAGGTTAAGTATAAAGGGGGTAACGGGGGTGTTTATCCTCCCCCCTTATTTTAGATAAATGATTTTTTTCATGCAGAGTTATCCGATTTTCTTCAAATTTTCTATATGGGCTCATTGTGGTAAGGGGCTTCCCTGATTAGTTTTTGGGGTTCATTGGTGAAGTGTAAAGGAGGGAAACGGGGGCTACCCCCCCCCCCCCCTTAATTTTGATAAATGGGTTTTTCATGCAGAATTATCCAATTTACTCGAAATTTTGTATATAGGCTCATTGTGGTAAGGCACTTCCCTGATTAGTTTTGGGGGTTCACTAGTAAAGTATAAAGGGGGGAACGGGGGGGACTAACCCCCCTTGATATAGATAAAAGGGTTTTTTAAGCAGAATTATCCGATTTTCTTCAAATTTTATATATACAGTGAAACTTCCATTTAACGAAGTCTCATCGTGACACTTCGTTATGAAGAAAATTCGTTAAATAGAAATCAACTTAAATTTATGAAATTTTACCTTCAGATATGACAAACAGGTATTGGATTCAGATGCATTTGATTCAGTTTCAATTATGAAACCGTCTTTTACAAAACATTTGTGTACGGTCGATGAAATCATGTCACATTCCCAAGGTTTCATCAGTTCTGATACACAGATTCTCAAACTAATATTTTCACTACATTGACTTTTTTCTGTCTCTTTCGATAATGTATTCAAGATTTTTTATTATTCCTTAGACTAATTACTGAAATTTAGAAGTTGTATTAGCAGGAACAAAAATAACTTTGATGTTGTTCTATTTGCATTTTAAAACACATTCTTGTGGATGTACAAAGCAATTGTCTAACAGCAATGGAAGGTCAGAATGGTAACTGTCTGACTCTAATTGATATTTTTTGCTTTAATGCATTTGACGCCATTACGTCACTGCATCTTCTATATCATTGAATGTAAAAAGGGGATTTTAACTTCCCCCAACTGTCAGTGCTGGAGTGTCGGTGTGAGAGAGTAATTATAACAAGTGTTTTTCTTAGTGTGAAAAAAAATTGTTTTATTTAGTACCAAACAGAATGGAAATTATTTAAATGTGTACATTTTCGTACAATCCGCTGAAATAAATTTGCATATCCATCGCAACAGCCTCTTAGTTTGAATTCTGTACATGTACAAAAGTGGAATAAACTTCGTTATATAGAATATATTTTTCGTAATATAGAGATTAATTTACATGCTAATGGTGTTCAAAGTCAAAGTTCTGCAGAAAATTTCGTTAAGTAGAAAACTTCGCTAAATAGGGACTTCGTTAAAGGGAAGTTCTACTGTATGTTCATTGTGATAAGGCGCTTCTCTGATTAGTTTTGGGGGTTCTTTGGTTAAGTATAAAGGGGGGACGGGGGGCTAACCCCCCCCCTTAATTTAGATAAATGGATTTTTCATGCAGAATTATCCGATTTTTTCAAATTTTGTATATAGGTTCATTGTGGTAAGGCGCTTCTCTGATTAGTTTTATGGGTTCATTGGTTAATTATAAGAAGGAGAAACGGGGGTTGGTTCCCCCCTCTTAATATATTGTCGATTTCTTCATTTTTCGAGGGCTTATTTCAAATTCTTTGAAATAAGAATATAATTTACAGTTAGTGTGAATAGCCTGTGAGCTCAATGCCGTCAGTTTAACTGGGCAGTTTTCTTTTATTAGCTCACAGGCTATCAAAGCCTGAGAGCTTATGTGCCCGCCCGTTCTGTATGTATGTATGTATGCATGTATGTATGTACGTATGTACGTACGTAACGCGATAACTCTTGACAGAAATAACCGTTTTGCTTCCAATTTTGTTTATAGGTTCCTTGTGATAAGGCGCTTCCCTGATTAGTTTTGAGGATTGATTGTTTAACTATAAAGGGGGGAACGGGGGGGCTAACCCCCCTTAATTAAGATAAATGGTTTTTTCAAGCAGAATTGTCCAATTTTCTTCAAATTTTGTATATAGGTTCATTGTGATAAGGTTCTTTCCTGATTAGTTTTGGGGGTTCATAGGTTAAGTATAAAGGGGCTAACTGGGGGGGGGGGGTATCCTCCCCCTTAATTTAGATAAATGAATTTTTCATGCAGAGTTATCCGATTTTCTTCCACTTTTGTTTATAGGTTCCTTGTGATAAGGCGCTTCCCTGATTAGTTTTGGGGATTGATTGGTTAACTATAAAGGGGGGGGACGGGGGGCTAACCCCCCCTTAATTTGGATAAATGGTTTTTTCATGCAGAATTATCCAATTTTCTTCAAATTTTGTATATAGGTTCATTGTGATAAGGTTCTTTCCTGATTAGTTTTGGGGGTTCATAGGTTAAGTATAAAGGAGGTAACGGGGGGGTTAATCCTCCCCCCTTATTTTAGGTAAATGATTTTTTTCATGCAGAGTTATCCGATTTTCTTCAAACTTTCTATATGGGCTCATTGTGGTAAGGGGCTTCCCTGATTAGTTTTTGGGGTTCATTGGTGAAGTGTAAAGGAGGGAAACGGGGGCTACCCCCCCCCCCCCTTTAATTTTGATAAATGGGTTTTTCATGCAGAATTATCCAATTTACTCGAAATTTTGTATATAGGCTCATTGTGGTAAGGCACTTCCCTCATTAGTTTTGGGGGTTCACTGGTAAAGTATAAAGGGGGGAACGGGGGGGACTAACCCCCCTTGATATAGATAAAAGGGTTTTTTAAGCAGAATTATCCGATTTTCTTCAAATTTTATATATACAGTGAAACTTCCATTTAACGAAGTCTCATCGTGACACTTAAAAACTTCGTTATGAAGAAAATTCGTTAAATAGAAATCAACTTAAATTTATGAAATTTTACCTTCAGATATGACAAACAGGTATTGGATTCAGATGCATTTGATTAAGTTTCAATTATGAAACCGTCTTTTACAAAACATTTGTGTACGGTCGATGAAATCATGTCACATTCCCAAGGTTTCATCAGTTCTGATACACAGATTCTCAAACTAATATTTTCACTACATTGTCTTTTTTCTGTCTCTTTCGATAATGTATTCAAGATTTTTTATTATTCCTTAGACTAATTACTGAAATTTAGAAGTTGTATTAGCAGGAACAAAAATAACTTTGATGTTGTTCTATTTGCATTTTAAAACACATTCTTGTGGATGTACAAAGCAATTGTCTAACAGCAATGGAAGGTCAGAATGGTAACTGTCTGACTCTAATTGATATTTTTTGCTTTAATGCATTTGACGCCATTACGTCACTGCATCTTCTATATCATTGAATGTAAAAAGGGGATTTTAACTTCCCCCAACTGTCAGTGCTGGAGTGTCGGTGTGAGAGAGTAATTATAACAAGTGTTTTTCTTAGTGTGAAAAAAAATTGTTTTATTTAGTACCAAACAGAATGGAAATTATTTAAATGTGTACATTTTCGTACAATCCGCTGAAATAAATTTGCATATCCATCGCAACAGCCTCTTAGTTTGAATTCTGTACATGTACAAAAGTGGAATAAACTTCGTTATATAGAATATATTTTTCGTAATATAGAGATTAATTTACATGCTAATGGTGTTCAAAGTCAAAGTTCTGCAGAAAATTTCGTTAAGTAGAAAACTTCGCTAAATAGGGACTTCGTTAAAGGGAAGTTCTACTGTATGTTCATTGTGATAAGGCGCTTCTCTGATTAGTTTTGGGGGTTCTTTGGTTAAGTATAAAGGGGGGACGGGGGGCTAACCCCCCCCCCTTAATTTAGATAAATGGATTTTTCATGCAGAATTATCCGATTTTTTCAAATTTTGTATATAGGTTCATTGTGGTAAGGCGCTTCTCTGATTAGTTTTATGGGTTCATTGGTTAATTATAAGAAGGAGAAACGGGGGTTGGTTCCCCCCTCTTAATATATTGTCGATTTCTTCATTTTTCGAGGGCTTATTTCAAATTCTTTGAAATAAGAATATAATTTACAGTTAGTGTGAATAGCCTGTGAGCTCAATGCCGTCAGTTTAACTGGGCAGTTTTCTTTTATTTATTAGTGTGCTTAGAGAAAATAAGGTAGTTAATTAAGTTATTATTTTTAAGCCTGTTAAACATTTTAGTTTGTCACACAGTGTTGGAATTAAAGCATAAATATATTTCAAACGGAAAGAAAAAGACGAGAGAAAAAATATAAAAGTACCCAGAAGAAATTCCACAGGGACGGATATTAAAATATTTAATGAGTTTCTGTTTTGAAAAAAATATATTAAACGTTCGAAAAAGTAGTTTCTTAAACGAGTATGGACAAGTGCATTGCAACTTCGAATGCAGTTTAATATGAAGAGGAAGTCCAAATTATTCTTCCGCTGAAGATATTTGCAAGTTGGTTGCTATGGCACCCAAATCAGTAAATCATTAGTTGTACTAAAGTTTCCAATTTCTCTTTTTCTCCTCATTTAATCTTTACCTTTTTTAATCTTTTTTTTTTTCAAATAAAAAATAATAATTTTTTTTAAACGCGGGAAGTTTTAAATATACAGTGACTGTTCGTTTAGGCGGCTCTTGGTTATGCGCGTCTTTCAATGATTGAGGAAGTTTCTAATGTATCGGATGTAAAATGGAAAATAAATGATTTAGATATATCACTTATAAATGCATTTTTAAATTGCATCCCTCAGTTTTGCGTGCAAAAGTTTTGTAGTTCAATAATAGTTTGTTTTGTTTTCGTTAATACGACACCAAAACTGTTTTTAACGGCATTATGTTTGAAAAGCATTACGTTTTAAAAATGTGCTCCCATTTATTGTATTTTACTAATGCTGTCATCGACCCAAATGCTGACATAACCTGATATATAATAAATATTCGAATTAAATTACATAAAATTGTTAGTTAATTGCGTCCTAAGAAAATTAAAATTGTAAATTTTAATTTTAACTTATTTCCGAAAAGACTAAATGTCATATTATTCCGTTAGTGAAATTATTATTTTTTGGGAGCAAAATAGATTACTGTATTTTTCTAATGCTCTCATTGACCCACATGTTTCATGAAGCTGCTTTCGCAACTTATAGACTTTGTGATGTTGTTGCCAGAATGCTGATATAATATAAAATGCAAGAGAAAATTGTTATCTAATTGCGACCTAAGAAAAGCACGAAAGACTTCGGTTACAGTATTGTCTATGAGCAATAATTGCTGCTGGAAGTGCGTTTATAATTGTGGGATGAGTTTTAGAATTTAACTACACTTTTCTGTACTACACGTGACGTGTATTCCCTATATCATGTACGTACAGGACTGCACAAAAGAATTCGTAAGCATTACTGTGTATGGGCGTGAAATGCGTAAAAGACGTTTTTAATATAGTTATGCCTTTTTCAGTTGAACTATATTTATACTAAGCTAAGTTTGTAGAATAGAAATAAATTCATATATAGGGATACTCAAAGAACTCGATTCATTGCAATCTATGGATGGTAATCTCTGAAAGTTTATTTTTATTAGTGATATGCGTTTTCAGCTGTGATGAGTATTTTAAAAGTTAACTAAACTTTTGCATATTACTTGGCGAGTATAACTTCTAAAGATCATATACACGGTTGCACAAATTAAATCATTTTTTTCGTTTATTGACGGATATTGCTGATGGGGAGTTTTCAACTGTGTTATACGTTTCCTAAATGAACTGGATTTTAGCACACAACGTAGTATATATACACATCTATAGATCATGTACAGAGAAGAAATCGGATACTTTTCCGACAATAAATTATAATTGCTGAAATTGGGTTTTCATACGCGTTATGCCTATTCCAAAATGTTTACTTAGATAACATGTTTGACCTTATTAAACAGTGGAGTTTCGCTACTGAACGTGTTGGAAATTGTTTCATAATCTACGCTTTCAGCATGATTTTTCTTTCTTGTTTTTAATTCGAAAGGCATTTAGATTTAGCTACACTACGATATTTTATCTGGATGAATACTTAAAAATATTCGTTAATATACACTGAGTGGCCAAAAAATTAGAGACACCCTCTAATAACGAGTTGGTTCACCTCTAGCTCTGATCACAGCCGATATCCCTCTTGGCACGGACTCGACAAGTTGCTGATACCGTTGTTGAGGAATGTTGATCCATGTTGAAATAACGGCAGCTGTAAGTTTAGTCAAATTGGATGGTGGCGTTTCCAAGCTTTGAAGTACTTTTTCGACTTTGTTCCACAAATTCTCAATAGGATTGTGGTCGAGGGATTGCGCTAGCTATTATACAATAGTTTTAGTATACAATAGTTGTAATTTGCATTCCAATAATATTATCGAAGAGATAGAATGATCGTCACAGCGAAATAGTATATTGCGATTAAAAAAACAAATTCGTTGTAAAGCAAAAACCTTCAGATGCGTTTCCTGGAGTAAAAAGACATAACAAACGTTTGGAGATACAATAAGAACTCATTCTGTCGAAATTAGTCCTTTATTTTAAGCGAAAAGTAGCATAATAATCAAAGCAAACAGGTGGTCGGCTCTCTCCATAGCAGAGAGCATTAAGAGAAGTGTTTTCACCTCTACATCTCAGCAAATAATGATTATAATATCATCATGACCATGTTCACAGGTCAGCGAGTAGTTTACGCCAAATACACAATTGGCAAGACCCATTAACGCCAGACAAAAATAACCGTTAATGATAACAAATAGATATAATTAAATTTGGCGATTAAAGACGGGGTTGTAATTTTACAAAGTACAGCGGCAACCTTTCTGTGGTTTTTAGACCCTGGAAAACATCTGCGATCAACTAAAATATAGAGACAGAAATAACAATTTGTAAAAACATAAAATGCGGATGTCTATAAATTTTGTGTTAAAGTGAATTAATTACAAGGTTAAAAGTAAATGTATTTTGATAACTAGCGGATTCTCAAAGTTCAGAATTAAAAAGAAAAATAATAATACTGGACAAAGTGCATACACACACAGCGAGAAACATATTGTTTTAATATTCGAGCTGCGGTATACATGTAATAAAAAAAGCAAGAGATGCGAGAATAAATTGCATCTGCATGCAAAAATAATAAAGCATTAATCTGTTCATAAATGAGATATGATTTTAGAATAAAAGGAAAAGAGAAGAGATAATTTTTAACAAAATAATTAAAAAATGGTTTTTGTTTATTAAAAAAAATCATATATATGGATCAATACCATAGCCATGAAAGCAAGTTAAACTCTGATTGATGTTCCTCAAACCAATTTAAGACCGATCGAGCACGGTAAAGTGACCATCTCCATAAGGGAACATTATAACCATAAACGAGTGCACGTGATCGGCAACGATGTTGAGGTATGTTGTGCTGTTCAGAGTTGTGTCCATAAATATCAAGAGACCCAATGTACTCCAGGAAAACATTCTCCACACCTTAATTCCACCGACACCAACCTGAAGAGTGGTCATTTGTCAGATGGGGTCCATGCATTCGTGTTGTTTGCGCCATATTCTGATCCTGCCGTCTGCATAATGAAGCAAAAAACGAGATTAATAGGACCAGGTTACTTTTTTCCAATGCTCAAGTAACCAATATCGTCTCTCCTTTGCCAACAACAGGCACCTTTTCCTATTTTTCTGTGATTCCAAAGGCACGTTTGACGGTGTCTTGTTACTAAAGGCCATCCTTTGCAAAGTCCGTTTGGTTGTACGTTGGGATATGCTTTGTGATGCGCCTGCATTGATTTCAGCTGTAATTTGTAGTTTTTTTTTTTTTTGCTTTTTTGTTGCAGCGGAGTATACATGCTGCCCGCCTTTCACCTCTTTCTTTCACCGGCCTTTTTTGAACAGAATGGTCCTTATCGCTTGAAGTTTTTTTTTCCCTCAACTGCCATTCTCCAAACACCCGAGATACTCCTGGGCGAGAAAATCGTAAAATAGTCGTCGTTTTTTTTATGCTAGCACCAGCTTGCAACAATAATAAAGAACTCCAGAATATTTACAGAAGCATTATTAGAATAACTCAGTTATGTATTTAAATGAAAGAAACACTTCGAGAACACTTTGTGATTTTCATTTTTTATTATGTTTATATGATTTAAAACTATATCTTCTCTGCCTGTGGATTTTTTTTCCTTTGTTAACATACTTTGGATTTAAAGAGAGATATTTAACTTATGAAAATGTTATGAAATGTTATTAACTTTATTTATGAAATTACGATAAACTGGATGGACGGTATAAAAAAAGCTATGAGGGATAGATATCTGGAGGACGAATGGACCATTGACCGGAAGAAATGAAGTGGTTTCTTGTAGATTTTTCGGATGTCGGCACCTGACGTACTGTTATATATTTTAAGGGGTGCGAAAAAATAGCATGGGAATGGAAAATGTCCATAAATTATTTTGATTCTGACAAATACGTTTATCTAAGATTCATGTTCTTTTTTAATCATTAAACTATTCACTAATATAAACAATGCTACATTATTGCATTAAAACATTAAAAATATGAATCGTTATAGATCAGCTGTTGTAAATATACGTGTAGGGAGTTACATGTGCTGTGGAAAATTGTTAGAAATTATTTATGAGGAAGACTGTGTTGAATATCTATTTATTTTTATATGCTTTCTTTTAACTTACATTTTTGTATGTATGTGGCAGTCAAATCATGTTACTCATTTTTCACCCACTTCCTGTTGACACTTGAAATTTGGCATATATATTTATTCCTGAGGACAATACATGGATTGGACATTGATTTTTTTTTTTAATTCTATCCCTAAGGGAGGCAATGTCGGTCCAAAACTTGCATTTTTCCCATAGAAATAACGTCACTATTGTTTAACTAGCCGCCACTGGCGACCAGTTTGGTCTCCCTTAAATGTATGTTAAGCATTGTAACACGTTACTTTTATTCATAATTTAATTTTTTTCCTTAATCCTTCGCCAAACCGAAAGATTCTAATAGACAAATCAAGAACTTTTGCGATCATGGTAGCATTTTGCATATTTTTTTTGTTATGTATTTCATCTTCCATGATAAAAACCGCTTAACCCACTTAAGCATTTGTCCTTCATGTCCGTTTGCTTATCAGTTGCAATATGTTCGCTAAGGCGGAGATTCTTAAACATATTAAGTAATTTTTCGTAATTGGGTCCATTGCCAATTGGCGTATTTTAGTTAATACGATTTGATGCAATGAAGTCTATTTTGTGAAAGTCTTTAATGATATCCACATTTACACTGAACCATATTGTTGCTAATATTTGTTTTTGTTTTTCGTTAACTTTGGCGGTAGACTCGATTGCGAAAGATTATAAAATCTATCATTATTCTCATCTAAAACGTCTTGAATAATGTGACATAATCGGGCTACATATTATTACACGTAATTTTCGAGTATAGTTTGGTGGAAAACTGAACTTTTGAAGGCCAGTTTTGATAAGCGCATTCCCTTTAAACCATATTTTCTGTCAGGACTTTTGACCCATGACGTACAATCTGATTAAAATTCACGAACTTCCTTTTAGATGCCTTGTATGACTTTGTTTTTCTCTGCTCCCCTTTCTTGATATAGTTCAGGAGTTTTTATAATAGCGTAATTCTCTTATTTCGGCATGTCTGCTTAATGTCTACTGACTATTAAGATTCGTAACAGGCAAAATACGCCGCGCCAACATTGGGACCTATAATTATAATTACAGCAACCCGTTTTTTCTCTCTATATTGTAACTCTATATTTAATATTACGTAGTAGAAATATAAAAGACTATTGAGGACGGTTCTATCGATATAGTAGATATAGATATGTATAGTATATTCATGGGTATATAATATGTGATTAGAATATATATATCTCATATTCATTCCGGTGGATATAACATACCCCAAATAAAACTTCCATCGTAAATGTCTAATCTAAAAACCATCAATATGATTTTATGTGTTTAGTAAGTGAAATAATACACAAAAAGAATTTTCTGTATTATTTTACTTTAATTCTATATTATTAATTATTTTTAATGATGGGTCCTTTTGGGTACAGTTGTCGCAGACGCACCGGGGTATCATTTTGGCTCCAAAATGGCGATTTTATGCCTGGCCAACCTGGCGTTTTCGGCTAGATTTTGCTTCGTATGGCAACCTGGTAAAGCAGATTCCGCATGCTTTATAATAAATTAAATATTGTGTGTTTTATAACAAATTAATGATTATGTGTGTTTTTAAATAAAATTGTGTGTTTTTTTTAATATAAAATGATTTATTTCATAATAAAATAAAAGTAACATGCTGTTTTAGTAATCTCTAACAGGTGTCTGAAAATGGGATTTTCTCGCCAAGATGGAGCAAAACAAAAATCGCGCCAACTCCGGAGCGTCTGCGACAGCTTTTCCAATTTTACATGCATGCCGTTCACATTTTTCATTTAAAATAGAAAATAGATAAATAAAAAATAGGTACTTTTCCGTTATACGGACACCATGCCAAAATGTATGCTAATGCATAATGTATGTAAATGTATGCTTGGCGACAATAGTGTCCGTATAACGGAAAAGTACCAAAAAATAATATCATAAATCAAAACATTTGATTTCAGAATCAAAGTTTCGTTTCTAATTTGAACACGTGAAGAATGAAAGATGGTATTGGCGATTTTAAAAATGATATTGGCGAGATTTGCACCCAAATAACATAAAAGTACTTAATGATGTTATGTATTTTATAAATGTATATTAAATTACTATTTGGAACGCGATTGGTCCTTAACAATGGTAAATATGATTGGCAATTAACAATCATTTTAGGTGATCTCTCTTCCTGCCACGTATAATACCTGAATATCAAATTAACTGACAATTCGTTTCGAAATTTGATTCATTAAATATTATTACATGACTTGTATTTGTTTACATTCAACTTTGTCAAGAAAAGATTCCGAAGGAAGTTGAGTTGTAAAGCACTTCATCAAGCAGAATTATGGTATACTTTGATGGTCTTACAGGTCCTGGTGCAAATTACTTTTTTGACACCAGGCAGCGCTCCAAAAAATCATTCATGGAAAACTTATTTTACGAACGATTATCTCCATGGTTTAATGGTTTAATATTTTAAAACTTCACAATGAATGAATCTTTTTTTTTTTTTTTTTTTTTTTTTTTTTTTTGTTTACTTTCATGGATAGAGAATTTGAACTGCGAAGCTAATTTCAACTGAAGTTATTGCAGAATATATACCTAATCGAACGTAAGTCATCTCTCAAATATTAATTTATTTTGAACGATGTTTCTAAAAATGTAACTTTTATGCAGTTTTATTCGGAAAATAATTTTGAATAAAAATGGCCGTCTGGCATATGAAAAAGCGATACGGGCATTCCGGAACTGTTGATGACAGTCACATGACTTACGGTTTTATTATAGACATATTAATTGAAAAAAAAATAGCTCTATTATTGAAACATTCATCCATTTTAACAACATTGCTGCCCGCATCAGCATTGAGCGACGCACACATTTGTGCATTATAATATAAATTGACTTTTTGTGAATTTTAATGAAAGCATAATTATTTATTTTATTTATTTATTTATTTATTTATTATAACTCCACATTATCTATGAAACAATATTAGATCATTTTTTATTTTAATATTTTCCTACAAAACTGTTGTAGTAAAATGTATTTCCATAAATTAGTTTCATTCTGTCAAATAAGTTTATCTAAGATTCAATTTATTTTCTTTTAATCATTAAACTATTCATTAATAAAACCAATGCACATTATTACATTAAAATATTAAAAATAGGTCTCATTATAGATCATCTTTTGTAAATATACGTGTAGGGAGTTACATGTGTTGGGGGGAAATATTAGAAATTAATTATAAACGCCAGACTGTGTTCAATATCTATTTCTTTTATTATAACTCCACATTATCCGTGAAACAATTTTAGAGCATTTTTTATTTTACGAAATTTTCACAAAACTGTTGTAGCAAAATTTATAAAACATAACATAATATGGAAAAATATAGTAGATATTAAAGCTTTTAAACAAATTGTTTTTACAAGGATTTTCTGTCATTACTTCTTTTGAACGCGCAGAAAAATATTTTGAAGAAATTCACCATTAAAAGAACATACTATACTATTTATTTAAAACATACACATTAATAAAGATTTCAATATAAACTCCCCTTAATTGAAAATTAATACCAAAGTTTATTCAGTTAATACTTTTCTCAACAGAGAAGCTATATAAATTTAGTCTACACGCACATTACGGAGATTATTAAGAGACAAAATTTTGCCTAGAATATCCTCGGCAAGTCATTATTTTTTTTTAAAGGAAGATAAGAATCAAATTACTTAAAGATTAATACCCTCTGTATGGCATTTTTTTTTTCTATATTGAACGAAATTTCATTAAAATACTGAAATCCTTACAAACTTTTCCAGGCAATTTAAAATAGTTGTGAGAAAATACCTTATTCTCTATCATTAATCAAGAACAAACTTCCTTCTTTTAATGGATTTATATTTTATCGAATAATAATTTAAATAAAAAAAACTATTATTGGTTAAATAATATGAGTGATAATTTGAGTATACTCTTTACTACCTATAGTTTGCTTGATTTGTTGATTTCGTTTGTACAGTGTTATGTATTTTTAATGTACAAATTATTTTATTAAATGAAATAAAATATTATTGAAGTACCCAAAGAAATTTCATATTTTTCTTCGATTAAATTATTTCATTTATCAATTTACTTTCTCACTTAGAATATTGTTAAAAATATCAACTGACAGGTATTATTTATTCAAAACACGCACTTAATTAGACATTGTACAACAGATATTTATATCTGAGTTCTGCTTGACGGATTATACCCGACCAGAATCCAAAAACACGACACGACCAAATCCAAAAACACGGCCAGTTTCCACAACACGAACCCAACTGGACAAAAAAATTTCAGTTGATCCGAAAACCAACCCGAACCCGACAACAAAATTTTCGTCAATTTGCAGTCAGAACCGAACACGACAAACTTCCATCTAAACCGGATAATTTTCAAAACGAACTTTGACCCGAACCCGAAATGGAAGAAAATGAATAAATATTTTAAGGCAATTATTGAAAAGTTGTGTAATTATATCTTTAGTATCAATATTATCTTTTAAGTAGAAAAATAAACACACACAAACACACACACATATATATATATACTCATTAATATTTAAAAAAAATAGTTTTTCTTATAAAAAAAATATTGTGGACTCTTTTGAAAAAACGGGTCAATACTAACCAGACCAGAATGTGTTTAAATTCAACCCAAACTTGACATGAATCCGAATCAGTTAAAGTGAACTCAACCCACATTGAAAAAATATGTCAACCCGACACGCAATGAAAACATTTAGCACCAGCTCGACCCAACCCGAACCACGGATTGAGTCGAATTTAGGTAAAGTTAGTTTAAACGACCAGATGCAGGACAGTAAACTGATCGGGTCGATTTGTATTCTACTTGAAACTTAAAATTCGATTTGAAGTCAACCGAAACCCTGCTTAAACCCGACAAATTATTTTTGTTGATAAACCTTCTCAAGTCGAAACTGACCCAAACCGAAAATAGAAGGAACTTGCCATAATTGCCATATAAGAAATATCGTCATAGTTATAACACAATTCCAGAGAAAAACAGCGTTCTTCATGTCTCTAGTAATATAGGGAAAGGTGGCCTAAAATTATCCTTGCGGGCAAAACGATCCATACATGTTTTCTTCCAGACAGGTCGCACTATCTACCGGGTAACACATAAACTAGTTGTGCCAAGTGGAGAAGAAGTGATGGCGGTATTCAAGCGATGGCAGTATTACGCGTCTGAATAGAATTCATTGAAAATTTGGGTTTGATAACATCCGTTGTAAAGTAATGACTAACTTTCATATTTATTTAGCTATATAGTCTTTGATGTACGGAAATATGACTTGGTTTACGTGATGAAGTATGTTTTTAAATGGGAATTACATTTATGTATTGTCATAATTACTTTTATAGCCTTTATTTTGCCTATAAAATACAATTTACAATTATTTTTAAATGAAGGATCATTTTGCCCTTTGGTGAGGGTAAAATGATCTTTTGTACACTTTTTAAAAAAAATCTATTTTTTTCATTGCTCAATTTAGGTTTAAAATATTATTAAAATATGTTTACAATGCAAAATAGTGCAAAACACTCTAGCAAAGAGCTAAAGTTTTATTTAAGCAGTTGTGTTATTTTACAGAAGTTTTTCCCTTAAGGGGATCATTTTAGGCCACCTTCTTCCCTACATTGCTTTTCTTTAATAAAAAAAGTGTATACAAAAAACTCCATCCAAAACATAAAAATTAATAGTTCACCTGGACAAAATCCGACCTACATAATAAAAGGCTAGAGCCAACTCGACACGTGGTCTAGAATTTCCCAGTGGGTCGGGTCAGATTTGCGTAAAATCAGTGTTAGATGTGCCTAAACCAAAGATGATGCTTAAACCAGTGCAAGAGTAAACGATTAAAAATAATTTCGTTTTTATATTGCATAGTAAATACGTTTTTTCTTTTTCTTTTCTTTCTTTTTTTTTTTTTTTTTGTAAAAGAGTTAATGAAATAAATGTATTAAATTAAAATTAATCTCACTTAAATGATCTCTGTTTCATGTTTATGCTTTTATCTCTTTATTTTTACCTCTTAGCAATACGCATATTTTTTCTTGAATCTTTTATTTGCTTTCTGTAATACAAATAAACTCTGGTCTGTATCCTTTCTTTATGAAGTTGAATTTAAACTTAATAATTATTGATTATATATATGTCTTTCACATAACAGTCTCGTCTTTTTACGTAATTTCTCGTGTAATATTCTTAATTAGTGTGTATGAAATTATTCTTAAGATACCATTTCCTTTAAAACTGCCCTTAAGCAAGTAATAAATTGCATTAGTAAATTATCTGAAAATTGTTAGCATTATAATATTACGATTGTCACTACATGGAAATCATGTTTTTAAAGGAAGATATAACAAAATCAGTGTAATTCTCATATAATATTCATAATATTTCTCTTTGGGTATCAAAACCTTAATAACTATATTTTAGCAAATAAAAAAGTCCATTAATAAATTATTTAAAATATTTTAGCAAGATAATATGAAGATTATTACTGCATGAAAATTTACAATTTTTATGGAAGGTATAACAAAATCAGAGTAATTCTCATATAGTTTTCTTAATATATTTTTTAAATTTCTTTAGGTACCAAAACCTTAACTGTCTTTTAGCAAATAACAAAATGTATTAATAAATATTTAAAAATGTTTTGACATTCGAATATGATGATTAACACAACACGAAAAATCTAATTTTTTTTAAGGAAGTTATATAACAAAATGCTTTTATATTCAGCGAAATTCTCATCTGAATTTCTTAATCAATTTTATGAATGTTTTCTTCAGATACCATTGTCTTAATAACTGTATTTAATAAACATTAATCTGAATTAGTTAATTATTTGAAATATTTTAACATTATAATATGATGATTATTGCTAATTAAAAAAATTAATTTTATAAGAAAGGTATGCCAAAGTGCTTTTCTTTCTTCTTGTTAAACTAAAATAAATTATTGTTAAATTCTCTCTTTCTTTCACGTTTTTTGTCATTTTCTTTAAATACCTATCTTTCGCTTCTTATTTTTTATAATTCTTAATTTACTTTTAAGTAATGGTTTAAAGTCGTTTTTTATGTTTCTGATAATAAAGTGAAATTTATACTTAACAACTATTGCTGATTATATTTTCGATATAATTCTTTCCTAATGCTCTCAATCAATTTTCATAAATTTTCTTTATAACACAATTACCTTAATAATTGTCCTTATGTAAATGTTGAAGTGCATTACTAATTTGCTTCATTTTTAAGTTTGAATGGTGGATTAGAGAGTTTCTTTTTACTCTAAAATTTTATTATGCTGGATGCATTATCTATTTCCAGTATTGGGAAAATGCCAGAAAATTACATTAGAATTCATTAATGTTTGATCACAAGAAACGTCTTTAATACTTTATTATTCTTCGTTATTAGTCTTTTATTATCTCACTTATTTCCAGTAGAAATTATTTTCTCTATATTTTGACAATTCCAGCCAAATAAGAAAATTTGTTCTTTTAGATGTAAGATAACGCTAATTTTGGTCACGACTTTTTTAATCACGTAGTATGTTCAAGAGTGCTGTATACATTTTATAATATATCCAATAAATAACAGAGAAAAGTGGTTTTAAATGTCTCTTTTATATTTAATATTTTGATAATATTTACATTTTCAACGAGCAGAACTATACCCATTGGAGTAAGTTTGACGTCACAAAAAGCGTCTCAGATCGCGTCAAACTTAGGAGATAATTTTTATTTTTATCCTGCATTTTTTGCTTGAAATTGAAATATCTGTATTGTTGCAGATGTTTTAATTCCAAATGCGTTTAAATAGCGGTAATTCGTCATTTTAATAGACTTATAGTAAAACTTTTAAATTTTATGTATGAGCAATGCGTATTAGGGTGGCCGAAAAAAACTTTTTTTCGATTTTCGATGATGGGTATAGTGCGGAAAAGGTGCTACTGGTGGCACCAACTTCACACAAAAAGTTTGATATTATAAGACATTTCCTTAATTTTCCGCAAATGTCTTGAAGTTTTGCTAAGATGTTGATTTTTGAACTTTTTTAGCAAAAATATTTAAAATGTTAAATATACTTATTGTTTATTTTGGTTATATTTACATGAAAAATCATGTTTTATGTGCCAAATGTTTCAATAAGCTCTTATTACGTATTATTTTAGTGCTATTATGCTTTTAAAATATACAGCTTTCAGCTTGTTTTGCGTTCGGGAACAACACAAAACAACCAAGAACTCACTACGAGGAGGTAGCTGCACGGCGAGTACTACCCACCCTCCTATCCCCGAAATATTATATTCCGAATGTACACCTTTTTAAACTACGCAGTTCTTCTTCGAAATGAATTTCAGCACCTTTTCAGTACTTGCAGTTTTGCTCTGATGAAGGCATCTCTTCCTTCATTTCCACATATCTTTGAAGCAGCTTCTGTCACAATTTTAACTGCTCTTTCCCCAGCCTGGTAGTGACTTGGAAAGCAGACTAACGATACATCCAATATAAATCCTGATATTATGTTGTCTTCAATTTCTTCTGATGAGAGAGTTTTGATTATTGGAAGCTTTCTAGTTTCGGTGGAGACCTAGTTCCATTCTAGTCTTCTAATATCTTGGTTGTCGCCAGTTTCCATTGCTACTAGTAAATTCTCGGGATGGCCATAATATCCATTTGTTTGAACGACTGAATGCACTGTCTTCTTTATCTTATCTGGTAAAAATGTTGAGAGTTGAACAATCTTCCACAGATGTCTAGGTCCGTCTGTGAAAGCTGACTGTTCCCTGACATCAAACAACACTTGCGCATATACTCGTATCACACGTACTGCGCGAGATATTCCAGAGCTTCATCAGGATTCAAACTACTAACGTATGAGCGTAAAATTCTGCAGGCAGTTGTGATCCATCTCGATTGAACAACTGGTTCTGGATTTGTGTTTTTAAGTCCTCGAAAACACAGTCAATATCAGATAAATGTTTTTGATCTGCACTTAAATCATCAGTCTTTTGCATTTCTGATGTCCATGAAACAGGAATAGTCTCGAACAAAGCGACACGTAGATTTTCGTACACCATTAGTTCAGCTCTGATTATGCTGGCGAAGGTCTTTGGCACCGTGGTTTCACCATATAGTTTAGACAGTTTATGTTGGAGTGGAAGCTCGTTCGTTTGAAGAATACATATCAAATGTTGTAGTTTTCTTCTTATTTCGTTTTTAAGGCAGGCAATGACACCGTTGCGTAATAACAGCGATGCCATCACATCCGGCTGCTATCAGTTCAGAAAAATCCTCTTTGGTCTGACATACAAAATTATATAATGATTTTGCTAATTCTTCGCCGTGACTGGAACGTAATGTCAAGTGACTTAAATATTCAAAACCAGGATCAGACAACACGGTGATATGTTCTTTGTCTTTCCATTTGTATTCCATACTATGGAATATTCTCATTTGTTTAGATGTTTTACATGTTATACTTTTCACTGCCGTATGAATTTTTAAAAAGTGTCAATGTTTTCATTTAAATTATTGTTTTTATGAAATTTCAGTATACAATTTTCTGTTTCAAAAATGTCAAGAAATAGTTTTAAACGAATATTAAATTTTTATTAGATTAGATTATTTCTGATATTGCATTCTCAAATGAAGGTTATGATATTTTTTTTTCTTCCTAATATTGTTACCGCGTGAAATGTGTATACTAAATTATACAGAAACTAAACTTACTAAAAATACACTTTATGTTTGTACACCTTTAAGTGAGTTAAGTGACACATATGTTTTTTTCTCTTTAAAGTGAGAGTAAATTGTTTTTGTCACTATGAGAAATGTAGATAATGGGTTTGAAAGAAGCGTCAGTGGCTAGGATCAATTCAGTGGCAATGTTGATAAGCAATATAATAAATAAACGTTGCCCATTATTTATTCATGTAAATTTTTCTTTTTCTCTTTCTCTCTCTGTGTGTATGTGGTTTAACATAATGTTTATTTAATAGTGTAAAAATACACAGGACCCCAAATAACAAAAATAACAAACAAAAAATCTAAGTACATAAAATTTATTTATATATATATTAGCATTTTAACGCAAATTGCTGCTTTGGCCTGACATGAGTAATAAGAAACAGTAGCCTCATCATTTTAAAATTTTAATTAATTCATATTTAATTTTTGTTTAGAATACAAAGTTATAAATAAATGAAATATAGTATAATATATATAAATGCTTTATGTTAAATAAAGAATATTCGAGCGTGCTATTAAAAGAAAAAGATATATGAAATATATTTTAGTTATATTAATTAGAAATATGTATCGATTTTACTTTGTAAAGTATTGCAGGAATATCAAAATACAAAAATATGTTTATGCACGTGACCTTATTCATATAACAAATATATATATATATATATATATATATATATATATATCATTAAAAAGTTTAAAACAAATTTATATTTTGTCTTTCATATAAAATATATGTCATATAAAATAGAAAAAGAACCCACAATTTCTCTTTCGAATAACAAATTGAACGGTACAGATGTCGCAGACGCGCCGGAATGTCTGTTTGGAGCCAAAATGGCGAGTTTATGATGGGGCAACCCGGCATTTATATTAAATTAAACATGGTGTGTTTTATAATAAATTAACCATTATGTGTGTTTTATAATAAAATAATTTGTGTGTATTTATAATAAATCAACCATTATGTGTGTATTTATAATAAATCAACCATTATGTGTGTATTTATAATAAATCAACCATTATGTGTGTTTTAGAATAAAATAATTTGTGTGTCTTTATAATAAAAATTGTGTGTGCTTTATAATAAAATAATTTCTGTGTATTTATAATAAAAATTTTGTGTGTTTTATAATAAAACAAACTATTTCGTAATAAAATAAAACTAACATGCTGTTTTCTCAAGCTAGGCCTAACAGGTATCCGAAAACGATGTTTTCTCGCCAAAATGGTGCGAAACAAAAATAGTGACAACTGCCGTCTGCGACATCCGTTCCAAATAAACATATTGATAAATGCATATACAAAATCCAGAAACGTTCAACAAAAAACCAAGATAACTATATAATACACAAATTGTTCAAATGTTTCATTAACGTAAGAGGTAAGCTGGATAAATTTTAGGCAGCGGCTAAAATGAAAGAAATTAAATTCCTGCATTATTATATGAGGAGGTTAGAATGACAGTGGAGTAAGTCAAAACTTGTAAAAATCTAGATAACCACATTTTTATTGAACGTATATTAATTTCTGTTCCGTGCGACAGTCAAATAAATCATAGCTCACTTAGAGAGAGTCATTAGCAGGCAAAAGAAGTTGGACCACTTAATGCAACGGCAACAAAACACTTCATTTCTCAAATTACTAAATATTGACTTACTCCACTGTCATTCTAGCCCCCTCATGAAAAAATCGAAAGAAGTTCATCTGACTTGTAAATTGAAGAATTTCAGGTGAAAATACTCACATTAGTGAAATTTTATTAAAGGAATCCTGTTGGAGAATTCTGTAGAAGTATTCTGCAATCAAGAGAAAAATGTTCGTGCAAAGCTATGCAAATAATTTTCTTTCATGCATATTCAGTATCTGAATGAAACGCATTCAAATAAAAAAACTTTTTTTATTCGTGTTGTTAAAAATGTTTAAAATACCTTTCCCAACAGGCGTGTAGGATTTTTAACCAAAAAATCAAAAAGAATGTAAGAAGTAACTCGATTAAACACTTCTGCATCTTTAAAATTCAATAAAAAATTACACAATCTTAACATGTTGTTTATGTATTTCTTTTAAATGTAAAAGGTGTAAATTAACAACATAATATATACAGTAAAATAACTTTTATTAGGTTGTTGACATGTTTCGGCTCACTCCTACTCATTTAAAAAAAAAAAAAATGAGAATATTCTACAATTGCACAGTCTTTGAAATTATTATTTGTAATACTATCATTTAATTTTCATGTACTTTTTAAAAATTATGGCATGACATGCATCTATATTGGCATGATAAGCAGCAAATTTAGTTACAGAAAAATAAAAGATAACGTACGTAATTTTTAAAAAGTACATGAAAATTAAATGATAGCATTCCAAATACTAATTTCAAAGACCGTGCAATTATAGAATATTCTTATTTGTTTTTGACGAAACATGTCAACAACCTAATAAAAGTTATTTTACTGTATATTATATTGTTAATTTACACCTTTTAGCATTTAAAAGAAATATATTATATAAATAATATATACAAGATGTTGTAATTTATTATAACGTTGTTTATGAATGAAAATGTCATTTATATAATATAGCAATATATTATTGTAATTACACTAAATTTTTTTATTGTTAATAATTAGATATAAAAATAAATCTGAAAATATAAATATTTTAAAAGATTTAATTGTTATGTTAGAATGAAAAATCATTTCTTAAAATCAGAAGAAAAGAGTAAAACTTGCATTTTATATTTCCAGTAAAAATTATGCTCCAAAAGCGAACCACAAAATCTGATTAACACAAAATTTATAGAATACAAAATAAAGTATATTAGGAAATGCATGTAAAAAAATGAAAATGAAATTAAACAGGCTTACAAATAAGGAACCCGTGCAGAAACACAATACTTTGAAAATTAATATTATTAGAGAGAAAGAATAGGAATATAAAAAAAGCTCTTATATATTACATAAACGTAAGAGGTAAGTCGTATAAATTTTAGGCAATGAATAAAACGAGGGAAATTAAGTTTATGCATTAGCATATGAAAAAACCGAAAGAGCTTAATCTGACTTGTAAATAGAAGACTTTCAGTTAAAATGTTCATCGTAGTGCAGTTTTAAAAAAGGGAATTCTGTGAGAGAATTCTGTAAAAGCATTCTAGAATCAAGAGAAGAACCTAGCATGTCCATTCAGACTTATGCAAAGAATATAATATACATATTCAGCATTCCACCTTATTTTGGTTCAAACAGAAGGCAGCAAAGAACAAACTAAATTAAAAAAACTCGGGTTTTATTCATATACGAGAAAAATATTTAAAAACACATCTTCCAACAGGCATACATAATTTTTATCAAAAAAAAAAAGAAAAAAAGTAAAAAGAAACTCGAGTAAATTCTCTTGCATCTCTGAAATTCAATAAAAATTTATAGTTTTTTAACTATAGTTTATTGATGAAAAAATTAACTATCATTGTAAGTACATTAGATTTTTCAAATTTTAAATATTTAGAAAAAAAATTCTGAAAATATAAATATTTTAAAAGTTTAAATTTTTATTACAAATAATAATAATAATAATAATAATATTTCGTAAAATGATAAAAGAGACGTAAACTTTCGCTTTATTTTTCCCACAAAGAATATGTACCAAAAAAAAAAAAAAAAGAACCACAAAAACCGATTAATACAAAATTTATAAATAAAAATATAGTGTATTAAAAAGTGCATGCAAAGAATGAAAATGAATTAAATAGGATTATAAATGAGAAACACATGTAGATATTCCTAAGGTTATTAGGAGGAAAGAATAGGAATATAAAAAAACTTTTTTGTATCACATAAACGTTAAGAGGTAACCTATATAAAATAAGTTTCTGCATTAGCACATGAAGAATCTGAAATAACTTAACCTTTCAAATTTTAATTGCTTAAAAAACGTATAGCCAACATAGTGAAAAGTACCCAAGTTGGGACTCGAACGTCAGTGCGCTATACAGATGACCCGCGTTCGAGTCCCGGCATGGGTACTTTTCACTATGTTGGCTATACGTTTTTTAAGCAATTAAAATTTGAAATCTTATGAATGCAAGGCGTGAGAAATTTTCTATGGAAAAATATCCAAGTATTAAATATAGAACTTAACCTGATTTTTAAATAAGAGACTTTCAGTAAAAATACTGATCTCAGTGAAGTTTTTCTAAAAGGAGCCCTGTCAGAAATTTCTCTAAAAACATTCTAAAATCTAGATTAAATCCTAGCATGAAGAACTATGCAAAGAATTTAATATCATATATTCAGCATCCAGTTTTCTAGTTGGTTTACAAAACTAATGCAAAGAATAACCGCAACAATAATTTTAAAAAAACCTCGTGTTTTTATTTATTTATTTATTAATATAGAAGGAAAATGTTTAAATTAAATTTTTCAACATACATTTTGCGTACATAATTTTTAAGGAGGGGAGGGGGGGAGTAAAAATGAACTCGAATAAATTCTCTTGTATATCTTAAATTCAATTTTAAAAAATTAAACGCTCTTAACATGTTATTTATTAATTTATAAAAGTATGTATATCAAACTATTATTATAAGTACTTTAGATTATAAAAAAATGTTAATATTTAGAAGTTATATTTTGAAGCATATAAAGCTTTTGAAAATTATAATTAATGTAATAAAAAAAAGTACTTTCTTATAACTAGAGAAAGACATGTATAAAATATACAGTTTGTAGCCTAATCACTTGGCAACTTTTAAAATAAACACATCATACATATTGATTATTAATTGTACCTAAAAAATGTGAAAATTTGAGAATAAATGCAAAAAGATTTCTTTTCTTTTTTTGCATTAAAGGTATTGATAAATCTAAAGCCAAGACTCATATCTTAACTAAAATACTGTTGTTCTATGAAGACAACTAGAAAACAAAAAGTAGTATTATAAAATGTACAGTCTTTAACAAAAAACAGGATAACCCATACTATTTTAGCACCAAATTATCTCAGATTAATGAAACATGTACCATCATTCGAAAATGAAATTGTGTCTTTTTTTCGGATATGAATGCAGTTTTTGACATGGTGACATGGGGTCGTCTATATATTAAAAATGGCACCAACTTTGATATTTCAAATGGCACACCCACTTTTGGCACATTGTTTAATTCCTTGCATCAAAACCGTCCGGAAAAAGGTAGTATATATATATATTAAATCTGCATAGAATTACAGGATGTCAAAGTTTCATAATGTTAATGATAAATGCACGTGACAAATTTTAATTTATATTTTTCCATGAAATAATCAAATTGAAGTTTATTTTTTAATGAAATAGAAGTAATAAACCCAAACATACTCCAGGAATTTTATTGATTAAAAAATGTGTTTTTAATTACGAAAATTATTAATAAATTAAATTTAAACAAGAACAAAAATTCATGCATCAAGCATACATTATATAACACTTTCCAACACTTCCAAAATACTTTTAGACATGTTCACCGTTTAATAAGGAGAAAGATGATGTCTAAGTAAACAATTTGAAAAACGTATAACACATTTAAAAACTCAAATTCAGGAAATAACAACAATATTCAGAAAAATATCTGAATTCTTTTGCGCAGCCCTGTATATGATAATGATTAGATTTGTATATGTAATTCATAGAATACTAAAATTTTGTTCAGTTAAGGAAAGCACAGTACAGTCGAAAATTTCCCTTCAGCAATTTCCGTCAATAAACGAAATGTACTCGAGATGTTCTGTGCTGCCCTGTATATGATCTATAGAATTTATACACACCAAGTAGTAGATGAATATTTAGTTAAATTTAAAAACGCGTACCGCAACTGAAAACGTATTTTCAGCAATTGTTATTAACAGACAGTACTTTAAGCGAATTCTTTTGAGTGTCCCTGTAAACTAACTATAAGTGCTACATACTTCATATTCAATACCGAACATGCCATGATAAACCTCAATAACATATATCAATTAAATGACAATCCGAGAATATTCACGCGAGTTAGAGCATGGACAGACAGACAAACCGAATTCATAGACACTTTTCAACTATGTTGGAAAGTGTTAAAAATGTTATGAATTATGACCTACATGGAATTTTACATACAACGGGCCATAATCTTCAAAAACATGGTTGCGTATTTTAATTAATCAATTATTTGATGGTCAAATTATTTTTAAAGCTATCATATAGGGTGAACCCCCCCCCCCCCCCCAGTTATTGATACCTAACCAGTGACTGGTACTTGAGCAAAAATCTAACTCGAATATGCATTTTGTTGTAAAATGCTGCAAAGTAACGTCATCTAGTAGTATATGAGACACTTGGGAGTCAATTTTGGAGTCCATTTATTCAACACTAGAGGGCCCCAAGAATATATTCAATGAGGAAGAAACTTTCGAGAATACAAAAAGTGCCATTTTGAAGCAACCATCTTATTTCTAAAATTAAGGAAGTGTTTTTCTGATCTTTTAGTAATGCAACCATCCTCAACTTTTTTCTTAAAGTCATACTTGTAGATTCATATGATATATTAGGGCCATGATTTAGGGTTTATCTACCCTATATATATAAAATCCTAATGAAACGAATTTGTGAAACGATTTTATGAAACGAATTTATGAAACGATTTTATGAAACGACTGATTAAACGACTGATTATGTTTCAGGGCTATTTTTAATAAAATATTAAACGCTTGATGGTGAAATTAATACCAATTGTCCATAAAAATCCGCGGAAGTCAAAACTGGTAATAGAATTTTGAAATTGGAATTAGTTTTCGAGATATTAATTTTTTTCTAATTTTAATGACATTTCTGTAATGATGGCAACTAATTACTCAGTTTTTTTTTGCGACAAAAAAGGGAAAAAAATTGAAAAGGATCCCGATAGGGATTATTGATTTCTTTTTATTCGTCATTTTCAAATTGAAATTGAATTTATCTTTTATTTCAATCAATAATGAACACAAGATTGTGATTAAATTATGTTTTTCAGGAAAATGTGAAAAAAATCACATTTCTATCGTCAAGATTCAATCGTCTGTCAGCATTTAATTTAATTTATAAACTAAAAATATTTTGAATAAATTCATCCAAATGACGTCATTTATGTAAACGCAAAAGAAAGGGGGGGGGGGAATTAATAGTAATTATTATTTATTGCTATCATTTTGTTATTTTTTTGTAAAATTTAATTAAACGAATTTATGAAATCACTAATTCGGATATTTGAAACGAATATATAAAATAATAATTGCCCAACTGAACGGAAGGAGAATAAAATATCCTGCTTGGTGTTCTTTCCAATTTTAATGAGAATATGACATCAATTATGGTAAAATGACATTTACTCCTTTATCTCTTTTATTGGCAGCAAGGAAAAAAATGTTCCCTATATACTAAAGAAATGCTATTAAAGTTTAAACAAATTAATATTTCAGTAGCATTACTTTTTTAATAATGAATTATATGTTTACACATAAATAACAAAGAGTAGAAAAAACTACAAATAATTAATTAAATTACCATACTCGAAACACACTTAAGGTGTAAATTACGTTATATATTAAAACTATTTTCGTTTCTTTTCCAATTTAGGGGCCTTCGCGAGATACAGTAAGTGACCTTGGCGATGAATTGAAATCCGGCAACATGTTTTCTAACAATCTATTCGCTTTTTGATATACACAAGCAATAATTTCGATATTTATACCATTTATTTAATATAAAGAAGTCATTTATCTATTTTTATGTACAAAAAGAGGTAAATTGAAAGACAATTATAAATAAATTGTATATATACATATAAATACATGTATAAACAAGCATAAAAGTTCGGTGCTTTTCCAGTATATGGGACCTTGACGAAACAGAGAAAATATCCTTGGCGGAAAAGGAAATTTGGCAACATACTTTCTGTCAACCTATTCACTTTGTCATTTTGTATACAGAAGCATTTTTTCAATATTTATACAATTTGTTTAGCGTCAAAATGTCATTTATCCTATTTTATATATAATCAGAAGTAATTTGTATAGAAAAAACAATAATAATATACGTATAATTAAAATACGCATATAAACAAAAAATCGTCGAATTTATTTCCATGGCTGTTTATGTCATTTGGCACCAAATCTCACTTTCTGATGCCCGAATTGCGCCAAGCTTCTTAAAAAAGCGTCAAGACCCCTATAATAGAAAAGCACCAAAAGTTCATTGGGTTTGTTTTCATAACTTTTGGCAACAAATCCATGTATATTAACGAATCTATCCTTTTTTGAAGCTCGAATTACGCCAAAGCTAAAAGCAAAGGATCCTATACTGGAAAAATACCCTATTTTCTTATGGACAGTATTCAAGTGACATAACATGGTGAAAAATTATCGCGGATAGCAAATTTGTTTAAATATCTCATCAATTGATGCCGAATAAATGCAGGCAGGCATGCACAAAATGTTTAATTAATTTAGTATGATAAATAATTATTAGAAAATTCGTATATACATATTAATTAAAATAAATAATTTACATATTTAAAATAACATGAAAATATGCATGATGATGCACTAAAATAGAGAGGAAATTAAAACCTGTTACTGAAAATGTCTATAACATAGTACTTTTCAATATCGTGGTTCTTAATGTTACTCACAAGAAGATGGAATTTTTCTTTTCTCATCCTTAAACGCAAAGGAAGAATAGAATACCGATCGTTGTTATAAAAGTCCGAGAGGTAGCCACAATTTAAATCTAACCATTTTATACAAGCTGGTTTTCAAGTTGTAATTGATTTTACTTATCAATCCTGAAAACAGTCGTCAGTTGTCGCAACAGCTGTGTATGAGGCTATGATAATCAAAAAATGCCCATTAAAACGTTAAAAGCATGGCAACCCAATTACAGATTTACCAATATTTTTAAAACAAAGCACGCTGTCATGTTTTTAGAGGCCTCGAAGTCTGATCGGGGGTTGACGAGCGTAGCTCGCAGGGGGTAGGCCCCCTAGTAGTTATATAATTTAGCTTAATGGGGGGTGCCATTTATTGGTTCCTAGAATTTCATTTCATCAGTTTCTTTCAGAGGTGTTAGTTATTGCGGTTATATTAAAGAAAATTGAGTAATAATAAATTAAAATAATAATTTAAAAATGCGTAATAATAAATTAATTTATCTTGTAGTAACCACTATTAAAATCTAAGTTGTTTTACCGATGTCTGACACCAGATGTCAGTCACTGGATCATAAATGTCAGTTATTGGATAGATGCATTACTAATAGTGCAGTACTAAATATTACTCCTACATACTCTGCACTACTAATAATGCAGTACAGCTTACTAAATCCCACTTTTTATAATAAATATCAATGTATTTTGTTTTTATAATAAAGAATAAAGTTTTTTTTTAAGCATTTTAATCTTTTGAAATAAAATGTCAGTCACTAGGTTTATTTTGTGTCAGTTATTGGTGTTTTAAAATGAGGATGGTGTCAGTTACTGGAGTTTTTGACCACATTTATGAAAAAAATTATTTTTAATAATAAAATGTATAATTTTTCAAAATTTTGCCAACAATAATTTTGTAATATATCTCTACTATTATTTCAAAAACAAAGATAAGTATAAAATAGATTTAAATTTTTGTAACAGTGATTTGAACAAGAAAGAATCATTAAAGTGTCAGTTACTGGGGGGTTTCACCCTATATTATTTTTGTCACCAACATCCTTTTGTCTATGCATTTACAAAATACTCAGCAATCAATGAGGTATCATTTGAAAATTTTTTGAAGCAGCTTCTGACATAGGACACTCACATTTTGTTAAAACCTGTTTTTGATTACAAATTGTAGTTAATTAAAAATTAAATCAGCAATGTTTTTATAAATGAAATGGAAGGTTTTCTCAAATAAATGTTAATGTTGCCGAAAAAATAAAATGACACATTATATTGAGTTAAACAATGATTATTTAAAAAAATAAACAGTACAAAAACGATAAAGTGGGACGTCTCCGCACGCTCCAGAGTTTTTTTTATTTTGTATTCATGATTAAAAAGAAAAATTGAAAGTCAAATGTTTAGAAGAAAAAGACACCATCGATCGATTTTTCAAAATTCTCTAACGTACCGAAAACACTTATTGTTTGTTTTTCTTCTTATATATATATATATATATATATATATATATAATTCTAAATTCTATGTATTTTAAATTATTATCTTAAGTACATGAAATTTATTAAATTGCTCATGTTTAAAAATACGTAAAACAAAAAACATAAAATGTTTTAAAAATCAAATACGAATCAAAAGCTTTTTTTTTTTTTCATTCATCCCCTTTCTTTTATTTTTTTTAATACATACATTTTATCTAATTTTTATTTCATTTTGTGCTACAAATAAACACGACTGAATGACATCTTTATCAAACACGCAATATTTAATCATATTTTAACACACATGTGTCTGAGTATCGTTATCATTATCTGATACACCCAACTCAAGTTTATCGTTTGAAGAGTATAGGCTTCTTGTTGTATCAATCAATAACATTGCGATGAGTTGCACTTCAAAATTATTTCACCGATAGTTTTGAACTCTAGATGATATAAATATTTATACGTACTTTTATACGTAAACTTTCAATACTATATGATATTGATTTGCTTGTTTCAGAATTTTCTTTCATGAGCTAGATTTTCTTCAGATACACCTGGAGACTGGAGCGATTTTTCACTGCCAAGCTTGTCAGAAGCTAAATGCTTCTCGTAATTTAAAGGTATATAATAGATGAAAATGTACTGTATGTATCTTATCAACTAAAGGAAAATTATAATTTTGCATACTTATGCGTGGGTTGGTCTATAAAAATATGCTTGTTAGATTATATACTGTAATAATGTTGTAATTTTGTTATTTGATAATATATACATTCAAACTCTACATATCAACCCGTACAACTTTTCAGTGTAATCACCATGCACATTGAGTCATTTTTTATAAAGCTGAATAATAACTTATTGGAACTCCGCGAGAAACGTTCCTGACTTAGGCCTTGAAACACTCTTCTTACTATGGCTTGGACTTCTGCATAATTTCAAAATCGCCAATCTTATCATGATTCCATCTGTAGTAGGAATTGTGGCGCGACTGGATGAACTTCATTAATAAACTTTATCTTGCCTTTCCGAACATGTTGTGCCATCTTCTGAAAATCAGACTGTGCAATATCAACGTAACGCAACAAGAGGGTGTCAAGACATTTACCTATTAATACCGTATTACACCTAGTATTTCTTCTAGACATCAGTTGTCCTACATACACACTTGTTTTATACTGAAAGCTTTACTAATGGCACGAACACATCCTACCACGCTGTATCCTCTTTTACTTTGCTTTTACGCATGCACATGCACGTACGCTATCGTTTCTTAAAAGTGATGGCTAGCATTGGTCTGCCACGTGCGAAATATTACCCAATTACTTTTGTAGAATGGCACAAGGAATCTTATATATTAGAGCGACATACGTATAATAAAAAAGGAAATACACTTTTGGAGCTTGGATAACAACTTATTGGTACTCCGTGAGAAAAGTTCCGACCTAGGCCTTGGAACCCTCTTCTTACTATGGCTTGGATTTCTGCATAATTTCAAAATCGCCGATCTCAGCATGATTCCATGTGTAGTGGGAATTGTGGCATGACTGGAGGAACTTCATTTATAAACCTCAACCTGCCTTTCCGAACAGGTTGCGCCATCTTCTGAAAATCAGACTGTGCGATATCAACATAACGCAACAAGAGGGTGTCAAGACATTTGCCTATTCATACCGTATTACAGCTAGAATTTCTTCCATACACCAGTTGTCTGACATACACACTAGTTTTATACTGAAAGATTTACTAATGACACACATATACGAACACAGCGGTTCACACTGTGCCCTCTTTTACTTCACTTTTACGCATGCACATTCAAGTGATGACTAGCATTCGTCTGTCATGTGCGCAATAATACACAATCACTTTTGTAACTCAAATTTTATGGTACAAGGAATCTTATATAAATATATAAGACGACCTACGTATAGTAAAAAAGTAATTATTCAAATAAAATTTTTTATAAAATAGATAAAGAAGAAAAAATAAGGGAAAGATTAAATACAGAGGAAAAATTTGGAAACTGTTAAAAACTTTTCATAGTGGAATTATGTACAGTACTATTTGAGTGTAAAATATACATTCACAAATAAATTCAGCCATGCGTGCCAGCGCCAATCTGTCAGCAAACTAGGTACTACTTGGCGAATTATCAGTATAAATAAAGTCAACTGGTTAATTTGAATTCCTATTTTAAATTCTCTTTCACGCACGATTTTGACGAAAACTAGGAATCTTCCATAATAGTATCCTGGCCAAATTGCATATTTTTGCTGACAAGTTTAAGAGTTAAATTAACTGAACTAACCTATTTGGATCATTAGCGCATGTATGCGTCAATTCAGGAATTTATTTTTTAATCAGAAATTTGGAATTCATACAAGAAATTCTGAATAATAATTTTTGCTTTATTTAATGACAGACATTTCGTTAATACAAAAAGTAAAAATTCTTACATTTCCAGTATGGATTCAGGATTTCTGAATTAAAAAAAATATTCTGAAACGCACGCTAATGAAGCAAATAGTTAAATAGTTAATAGTTAAAGAGTGAAAATTATTGCCAAATATTCAATTTTTTTATATTGGATTATAATTTTTTATAAATATTTTTATAATGTTTTTGTTTATTACATTTTACAGTATTTTTACGCAAAGTCATTAATGTAAGCCCACATCGCTTATGCTGGACGCTAAGCCCTTGGCGTGTACCAGAATTTCAAAAATTAACCCCAAAATTTAATGAGAGAATTTTTTGGGATGTCTTTGCAACACTATCTAAATTCTAAATAAATTGTGATATTTTTAATATTATTTTCATTATACATACAGAGTTGCCAAGTCTCCGGCTTTTTGGACACCAGTATTTTAGTACAGAAAATGTTGTTTTATGTAATCGGAACATTCTGCGATTTAAACGAACGACATTTTCTCTAAAATAAAAGCCGGAGACTCAGCAAGTCTGTACTTATATAATATTTCCAAACATATTTCCTAAATATAATGTAGAAAATGTCTTATTTAACATACTTTTAAATGTAATGAAGAGAAGAATGTTTTGCAACCAGGTAAATCATATTCAAATAGTTGGAGTATCTTGATTGAGGTTTATTCCAACAGAGTGAAAAATGTTCAGACCAGGATTCGAACCTGGATACCTTAAGATAACCCACACAAAGTTGAAAGGTAAAAATTAAAATGAGATAAAATATTTAAAAGTATTCAAATAGTTGGAGTATCACAGTTGAAGTTTATTCCAACAGAGTGAAAAATGTCCAGACCAAGAATCGAACGTGGATACCTTGGCTTACCGTTCCATTATTTCAACATACTGTTGTTAATGGCACATACTGTGCCTTGGCACGGTAAGCCAAGGTATCCACGTTCGATTCCTGGTCTGGACATTTTTCACTCTGTTGGAATAAACTTCAACTGTGATACTCCAACTATTTGAATACTTTTAAATATTTTATCTCATTTTAATTTTCATCTTTCAACTGTGCGTGTGTTATTTACTAGTACATCAAGGTAAACGTTTGATAAAATTTAGTATATTTTAAAATATAGTTTTTTTGACATGTCAAAGAACGTAATTAAATTGAATTGATCGAGCACATAATACATATAGACTAGTAATAAAGTAAATATATTCTGCACACGTTATTTAGTAAGAAAACGAAAGAAACATTTGGGGCAATATAACAATTATTTATACAATGTATTCAGCAAGATAAAGAAAAAAAATAAAGCAGGATGTAATAGAATACAAAAAGTAAGATATTACAATGAATTATTTAATAACAAACCAATAAAACTTCTGAGAAGCTTAATAATTATTTTTAAAAAAGTTGTCTTTAAAACCACGGGTGTTTTGTGTCTGTTCAAGTGATGAACTATATTCTTAGACGAAAAAATAAATATTATCTTTAAAAATATAACAATTTTTCTTAAAGTTCGTAGATAATACCCCCTCTCGTACTCCTTTTATTTTAATTATTCTTTAAAAGCTATTAAAACGAGGCTGCATATAACTTTGTACGGAATAAAGCAAACAACTAACTGCACTTCAATTTTCGGAGATTTTGCACAGAACGCGCTTCAAATCCTTGTTTGTTGTTATTTTTCTGGAAGCAACTAACACTCGATTAGAATTTGTTGTTATCTCAGAATAGGAAAATGGTAAATGAGATTTGTTATTCTCTGCTAAGTTATCACCTTTTTCTTGATGTTCGGAAACCATCACAAAGATAAATGCGAAAAATTTTACATATATATATGTTTTTTTTACTGTTTATTTTATTGAAGAGCTTAATTTAATTTTAAAGCAATTGGATTTGGGATAGAAACATTATTATATACGAGAGGATGGCTGTTTTAAAGTAGCGCTAAGAAAATTAAAAATGCATATTTCTAGCCTTCTGAACACAGTTCCTTCTGCCTCAAATGGGGTTTTTAATTTAATGCTTTATAAAGTACTATTATATAAATAAATTAATTAATTTGTTGTGTTTTGTTATATGAAATAGTTAAAAATAATGGAATACTTTTACTTTAAAAAACAGATTAAAAAAGTCATAATAGTATTTAAAATATCTCTCTTTTTGTTGTAGTTATTTTTACATGACTCAGCGCATCTTTTAGCAGAGAGTGAGGATTTACATGGTGGGTACTTTTTAGCATCTGGTTTAATCAGTACTACACATTTTTTTGCTGGTGAGTTGTGTGTATTGTTTATTGGTCTTTTAGCTATTGCAGATGGATACTTATTTTTTGGATTTCTTACTCTTTTCATATTTCTTAGGTTTTATTTGATATGTTATAAGGAGCAACATATTGTCATTTTTAAGCTTAATGCTAACAATATTTGAGCTTAATGTTGTCAATATTGTCATATCTTTACTACGAATTATAATTATGATGCTCCACTGACGAATCCGTATGTTATTCATAGTTTTTCATATTTGATTTTCAACTTATTGGGTTTCATTTTGCAGTATCATTTCATTTCATTTTTATACTGTATCTTCCTTTGCTGTTCACACATATGATTTCATATCATATCTATACTAATAAAAGAAAGTTTCGCTCTGTGTGTGTTTATCTGTCTACGATGGCTATCAAAATCTAGCCCACCTAGAAGTCTGAAAATTTAGGCGTCGATAGTCCAAGGACTGGCCATGTGCACTTGAGTCTCAGGATTTTAATACTTTGAAAATTAACAAAAATAGTAATTAAAAACTGATCAATAACTCATCTCTTTTTTTTGCGAGCTGGCATCGGAACTCGCGCATGCCCAAAACCCGATGTTCCATATTGGACGAGAATGAAGAACCATCCGGAATCCTTGCATCAAGGCCGATCATTTAACGGATTTTTTTTTATGATTTCTAATTTTATAATATATCTTTCTGAAATTGAAATCTTTAAATGACTATCACAGCGCCCCCTTCCGGGCGGAATATCCCCAAATTCAACTAGGACCTGGAGGCCATAGCCAAAAACCTATAACTGAAATTTGGTTCAATTCTAGGCATAACTTCATACACTTTTCGATAATACAAAAAGGATAGACAAACATTTTCTAAAAACATGTTTTTTCGGAATCTCTGACCCCTAAAACGCGTAAATCCGTCGAAAACCGTAAGTCGAAAAAAAATTCGATTACAATACTTTCAATTCCAATAATGCTTAAAGTGATAAAAACGTAACACAGAATATTTAAAATACCTTTTTAATGTGGATTACATATGTTTCGTTCACACTATTGGTAACATCTTCGGATCTAAATGATAAATACAATATTCTCGCATATTTTTGAAAATAGAAAATATAAACATATAGAAAGGGGCAGTTGCAGATTGATTTTAAGAATAGTAAAATAATTTTTCAATCAAGGGCTTATTTCCCATCCATTATCCGTGAATCTATAGAAATATATTTGCGAAAAGATTGCAACGACGCCGCTTTTGCAACGACGCCGCTTCCTTTGAATTAGCTAAAATTTGGCACGCGATGATCGATAGATTGAAAAAGCAATAAAAATAAAAACAAATAATAATTTTTCACGTTTCCCAGTTTGGCCAATTTAAGCACCTGCAAGCCTTGGACATGCGATCTCGTGGTTTATGTTTACCATTTTCAAAAATATGCGAGAATATTGTATTTATCATTTAGATCCGAAGATGTCATCGATAGGGCGAACGAAACATATGTAATCTACATTAAAAAGGTATTTTAACTATTCTGTGTTATGTTCTTTATCACTTTAAGCATTATTGGACTTTAATTTAAAGTTAATAAGTGATTGTATTATATTATTTATATTATTTATTGCAATACTTTCTTCTATTATAGACAGAAGAAAAAAGTACAAATAACGATGCATCATGCATCGCCTGTGGCCGAAGTCATCACTTTTTCCTTTACCACTATTTCCAGACTTCTACAAAATTCGCAAGAGAAATAATCTATTGGAGTAAATTTCTACATTTGTAAGAGAAATAATCTTCGTGGTAGATTGCTACATTTGTAAGTGAAATCTATCACGAAGATTATTGTTCAAAAGAGGTGGCTGTCAAAAAAGTGACCATGCCGAACCTTGCAAAGTTATTTTCTTAGAAAAACATAAAGAAAATGAGATTTTATAAATGAGATATTTATTCAGTAATTAAAAAATATATATTTTTGGAACAGCTAAATAATTATCGTAAAGTATGTTTTTCAAAAAGTCTTTAAAACCATGTTTTTCATTTTTCACCGAACATGCGATGAATAAACTCTTAAATGAATAAAAGGATAGTAACTTTAAAAATATAACAATTTTTAATATATTTCTAGATAAGGACTTTTTCTCTAAATTCTCTGAGTATTCTTAAAAAGCTATTAAGACCAGGATGCAAATAAAGCAAACGAAATAAAGTACGAAATGAAGCAAAAAAAAATCACTTTTGCTTACGGAGATGATGCACAGAATTCATTTCAAAGCCTTCTTTGTTGTTATTTTTCTTAAGAGCGACTAACACTGGATTAAAATTTGTTATTTTCTAGAGAAAGTAAGGGGCGAATAAGATTTGCTATCTTCTGCTAAGTTATTAAGTTTTTCTTAATGTTCTTTAAAAATTCGGAAACCAAGATAAAAGTAAATGCAAAAGTCAATTTCACTAATGTTTATTCTATCACCGAGCTTAAGTTATTTTTAAAGTAATTGGATTTCGGATTGAAACATTATTATATATGAGTGAATGACTTTTCTGGAGGAGCTGAAGAAATAACGTCTAGAAAATAAAAATGGCTATTTGAAACCAGATTCTTAAATCTCAAATGAAGTATTAATTTAAAGACTTTCTAAAATAGTTAAGGTAATGTAATGTAAAATAATATAGTTAGATTCTGTCGTATTTTGTTTTGTGAGGTATTTTATATGAAAGAGCTATAAAATGATACTGGAACTGAATGTACTGTATCTATAATAATATAATAAAGAGAGGACTCCTGAGTCAGGAGTCCTGACTGACTGGCTCATCAACGCACAGCTGAAATGACTAAGTCAGGACCACGAAATTTAGACAGTACATTGCTGTTATGACCCAAGCAAGCAATAAGGAAGGATTTTTGAAAATTTACCTTTTAAGGGGGTTAAATGGAAGGTCGTAAGTTTTATGTCATTTTGCCATATATCAGCAGCAGTTTCAGGTAGGAGCATAAAATTCAGCATAAGAAATCTACTAAAAAATAGTTAAACACGTATTTCAGCGATTTAAAAATTCAAAACTAAGGAAGGGTTAAATGGGGGAGGGGGTCGAAAGTTTTAAGTCACTTCGCCATAACTCAGCTGCAGTTTTAGGTAGGAGCACAAAATACATCCAAACTAATCTGGTAAACAAATTGTTAAACACGTATTTTAGCCATTTTAGAGATTTCGGCGCCAACATCGCCTATGAACCCGATTAGGGAATATTAGACGAATAAGACAACTATTATATCAAAACGTCTTGGACGTTTACACAGTACAGTGGTAAAATACACACACATCAACTACATGAAGTTACTAAGTGATGTATTACTTTAAATATGTAAAAATTATATTAAAAACAAATTTGCGACCTACATCTGAGACCACCATCAGAATAAAAGTCAATCCACAAGCAAGATGTTTCTGACTAAACTGTCGCTGAGAAATCCAAGACCCGAAAACTTGACCAATCAGGTTCAACATAACAAAAGTGTATACCAGAAAAGCAACGCCATCTGTTAACTTAAACTATTACTAATTGCTAATTTGAAGGAATAATCCGAGAATTCGATGTCTTTTCATTTTTTTAAGTTTAAAAAGTGGGGTTGGAGGGGCAGGTGTTGTTTCTATTTTAATAGTTTGGGGTGTTTTTTTTTTCGGGGTTTTGTAGTCGCAACAGTACTGCATTAAGATCCGTGGACAGTGTAAAATAGCAAAATGTGTGGAACGAACTTGATTACAAATGGAACTTATGCACGTGACGTCAGACGCCAGATATGGCGGTATGTCGATCTGTTATTCTCGCCACTGTACCGACAGAAATGCCAGTATGCGCAGGCGCAAATACAACTAGCAGACGACTTTAGCCTCGACCCAGGTTGAGTGCATAAATTTTAACCGAAATTTTGCAAATTTAGGGAATTTTCTCGCATACAGAACAACATTTTGAATTCATATTACAATATATTAAATATATACAGCTACAACAAATAATTTTTTTGCGATATTTTTAACAAACAAGTATTAATAACTCACACTCCCTAGACTACTATGATAATGTTCAACAGTAAATACCGCCAGCAGACGATTTTTAGTCTCGACCTCAGGTCGCGTGCATAAGGTCCATTAGATATTTGTCGTGTTACGAAAGGTTCACACGTCGAACATTTGTAATTAAAAAAGAACTTCGAATGTTTGTTTTTTTTCACTTATCACTTGTTATAATATGCGTAATTGTTTTGAAATCATAGATTTTTAAAATCAGGTTATACATTTATGCTAACCTTATAGTCTATTTAATTGATTCGAAGAAAATCGTAAAATTTTCAGCAATGGTACTGACTATTACTCCCGGATGTGCGAAAATCTGTCTTTACCTTAACAGGAATTATACAAAAGTCTTCACGTAATCTGCATATTAGGTGGGTCTTGAAACAATTTGAAATTTTAAGTTGCGTCACTAACAATAGTGTTTGGGAACCGCCGTTGTAGATCAATAAATTTATCCTCAACTGAATATGTTTTGGATATTTTTTAAACTATCAAAAATTAAGTGAAATATTTCGATTATCTGTGATTAAAGTTTAAATCCTACCTAACTTGGTAAGTTTATACATGCAAATGGAACTTCAGTAATGTTAAAATAATGCAAAAATAAATATTATACCATTTGCCAAAATACTTCATCTTCGTTTAATGAATTAAAATATTTCTTATTTAAGCTTTTCCCAGCATATTTTCCTAAAGCAAATTTTTGCTATGAAAGTAAACATGTATATTTTTTTCTGTGCGTAAATTGAAACTTTTCTGAATCCCCCGATTAATTTTTATGCCAGCTGTTTCTTATTGATTTATGATAGTTCATTTGTTTTGATAAAATATTTATTTTAAAGAAAAAAATATTTTTTTTTTATCATTCATAGAAAAAACTGTGTAATACTATCGAGAGAGGAATAAAAAAGCACTTTGCGGTTTACGCCATCAGTTATTTTCTCATTTCTTTTTAAATTCTTGATAGAAATTAAATTTTAGTAATTGAAATGTATTTTTGCGAGGAAGAAAGTTACTTTCTTTCAGTCTTTGAAGAATTAGTTTTATTTAACATATTCATTTTGGCACACATCTGATATTTAATTATTCAATCTAAATTATAGTTTCATAAAACTATCACATTTTTTTTTACTTTGATTAAAGTAGATTCTGCTTTTTTTTTTTTTTTTTTTTTTTTTTTTTTTTTAAGTAACTTTATTACATTTCAGGAATGATTTCAGATATTTAAGTAACAGTTAATGGTAACATTAAATCTAATGTGTTCATACATTTTTGAAAATACAATCTTCATTCCACCCACGCAAAAATTACTGAAGTAGGTGCAATAGCTGCACTCCCCAAGCGATAATTGCACTTTCCACGGTTTTTCCCATCGAGATGAAATAAACTGAAAAGAGCTTTGGCAACCTTTTTCTGAAGCAGAGATAAAGTCACATGACATATGGATTTATTTCTCCCGCACGCGTTTTTCCGCGTCTTCCGTCCATTGGATTTATATGGGGTTGCCTCCGGAATAAACACATAGACAGTTTTGTTTTTTATTTTGTATGTAATAATGGTGAGAAATTGCAGAGTATACGGATGTAAATCAAGTTATGTCAAAGGAGGGAGCATGAACTTTCATACATGAGTCTTAGATTTATTTAAGAACTTGTTTTCTTTTAAATAATAATAATAATTCATACTTGAAGCAGTGTCATTATTTGATAATGATTGGTATTTTACCCCGTAAATGAAGCATATTAGTTTTTTAAACAAAATATTTTACAATAATATATATACTTTTATTGGATGTAATTTATATAAGTTTTAAATCATAATATTGTTATTTTTTTAAACAAATGCAAAGCTCCCGTTTCCTATCTTGGTGACATTCTTTTACGCCAGATTATAATTTTCATTCCCCATGCAATGTTATCTCAAGTCTATGTTTTTTTTTCCCTAATTAATTCTTCATCGTAACTTCCAAGAGTGAAAGTGAAAGAGAAGAGACAGTTATTACCAACCTCTCAGATCAGACTTGAACTTCTAACCATAGAGTTTAGACTTTGCCTTTCACCCGCAAGGATTATACCCATTCACCCGCACGTGAAGGACCACACGTTGATACTACTCACCTGTATTCATCGCCTACTGAATTACTTACACATCGGATTACAAGGATGACTACAACTAATTCGTCTTGTACATATTTTATATATGTTTTATCTGTGCAATCGGCTACAGTTTTTTTTCTTCTACTCTACACACTTACATATATACACTCGTCATGTATACACTCGTCATGATGCAAACCTCAACAGACACTGTTCCCTTTTTGAAACTCTTAATAGAATTTAAGGAATGGGGATTTAAGTCAAGTCCTCTTTCTGTACACGGTATTTAAAAAAGCAGAAAAAAACTATCTTATAATACAATATAAAAAGACTATGTTCGAAATTTTAATGCTATTTTAATAAAACCGAATAAAATTTTTTTGGCATAAAGCCAAACGTTTTTATACTTTATGATAGTTTTCATGACACAAATGAAACAGATAAATGAAACTCTTAAAATGAAAAGATAATTTAAATCAAGCACTCCATCTTTTGAATTTTATTTCGACGACTCGCAAAACAACACTAAGAAATAAAGAATAATGCACTCCGAATAATATTATGAATGTGGGAATGTGCGGCAGGAGTCAAATTCAACAAGTTGGAAATTGTACGTCAAACGTTACAAACGAGGTGCGTTCGTACGCACGTTTTAGAATTAAATTCATGATATCCCGTGCGTAGAACGGGCTAAACAGCTAGTTAAGTATATATTTTATGACACTGTTCATACAAATATCTTAACTAGTTATATAAATATTCAGATATATATGTATCAGCTAGTTATATAAATATTCAGATCTTGATGATTTTTAATTCTGTGAAATGAATTATATCGTCTGCAGATTAATTTCTGTAATAAAATAAGTATCTCGGTCGCTTGACGATTTAACATCCATCGGAAGCTCCTCTAACAAAAAAGCACCGATTTAAAAAAAAAAATCAAATTTCTTAATAAATATTTTTATTAATATCTCCTAAAGTTTTGATTCGATTTTAATAAAATTTGAAATGTCTCGACAAAATTCTGCAAAGATAATATATTTTAAATTGCAAACCATTTGGTTGGGTAGTTTTTGCGTTGTTATATGCGGACGGACAGACAGACGGACGGACAGACAGACAGACGGACGGACAGACGGACGGACCAAACGACGACTATAGGTGCTACGTATTTATATAATTACGAACGCACCTAAAAAGGGTGATTTAATGTCTTCGTATCTTTGAGTAAAAGTGGATTATAGTACAGAAAGGGTTTTAGGCTATTTTTCATTTACTTTATTCAATTTAATATTTCAATAATTCAAAATTCCATTATTTCCATACGGAATCTATTGACTTTTTCCGTGTAAAATTTAGCCATTTTTCTTTATAGTTGCTAAATCTTCCAAAGCAAGAATAATAATTTTTCCATAACAATTAATTTGCATTTGAAACATTTACACGTGACTAATGAAAATGAAATAAATTTTTCAAAGATTAAACAGCAGGTGAATATGACGTCATATTTCAAACAATTTTTTTAAGGTTTTTTATTGATACATGGCAATCAGTTACGTACAGAAGAGGTTTTATGTAAAAAAGTGCCATGATTAACAGGAAAATAAAATGAAAAAGAATTATACTATTAATAAAAGATTTCTCTTGAAAAAAAATTAAGTCACATTTGAATTAAAACGAACATTTTCAAATATTTTTTTAATAAATCAAGGAGCATGAATATAAATTAGTGCAGAAAGTAAGTGACGATGACGTCATATTTCAATGGAAAATTTAAATACTTTTTACTGGTACTCATTAATGGGAATGACTATCAGCTTCATACAGAAGAAAATTTTATGTCAAGAATGACATCGGGATTACAAGGGAAAAAATAACCATAATTATATTTTTACTAGCCGATCCCGCGCAGAGCATCTGCGCTCTAGTGTCTTCTCTTTTAAATATATGCATATTTGAATAGACGAATTATCAGCATTATATGTATAAATACTATGCATAAAAACTTCTCCCACTTAGGACTGGGTACTTTGAAATAAAATATAAATACACAACATAAGATATGGACACCATTTAGAAATATGAAAACAGAGTTATTTTTTCAGAATCATGCATATAAAAACTTTTGCATGCACACAATAGTTAACGGATACTCTTTAAAATTAATAAAGTGTATACATATTATATTAAAAGTATCTACACCATTCACCATTATCAAAATATTTTTATATTTTCTTTTTAAATTCTCAGCATCGAAAACTAGATCTAACTCTTGAAAGACCCACATAGAACTGAGCATGGCTAAAAAACTGGTTTTGACAAATCTAAGCAAATTGTTTCAAAAGTTTGATCCTGGGTTTTGTTTATAGTCATTGAAAAAGCTAATCAGATAAGAAATTGTGCACGCTTAAATGTAAAAGGCATATTATTGTCTGATAAGTGGGTGGCATTTGAGGGATGAAAAAAGTTTCATTAATATTGGAATCCATTTTTTCCTCTTCAATAACATTATTCTGCAAGTTACTAACTATAAGTCCTGTACCATTGCACAGACTTTTAGAAGCATACTAAAGGGTTAGGGGGTAATAATAAATTTAATAATAAAATAATATTTGCGTTTCCCCAAGAAACAGAAAATGCTCAAAATGATCCGTCATTGTCGCAAATTACTATGTAGGTCTCGTTCAACGTTTTTGTGCATTTGTGTAAGCATTGCACGCATATTCTTGAAGATGCTGACGTTTCTATGAAAAATTCAAATTTTTTTTTCTTTTATTGTATGCAGAGTTTTCAACCGAATTTAGCACCGCTGTCCAAACACTTGACAAAAATTGTAGAAATAGTGTACTGCAATTAAAATAATAATATATTTAATAGTTGATGATGTATGGGTATTTGTATGAAATAAATTTTAACTGCGCATGCGGAAACTACAACAAAGATTTTTTTATTATGATTTGATAGTCAATACTATAGAGCAACTCATATAAAAAGACCAGTCAAATATTTTGAAAACTTAAAAATATAAAGTCAATACAGTGAGCTAATTGATAAATTGGGAAGGAAATTCCATTGGATTATACGGAATTTCTTCCTTAATTTAAGTTATTCAAGTTATTCTTTATAGAATATTTGATGTAAAATACTTTTTATAGGCGTTAAAACTTTCTGTTCTTGTTTTCAAATTTAAAAGTATACTATTTTTTAAATTATTTTCAATTCCAAAAGTTATAAAATATAAATCACATTAAACATTTACAAAATATATAATTTCTATTTGTACATTTTACCAATTTTTCTTTCAGACATTATATAAAAAATCATGGTTAAAAATTCTTACTAAAACGTCCCCCATTTAAAAAAATGTAAAAAACAGACTGTTTTTTACATGTTTTTAATATAAAATTTCTATTATTGTAATTTCTGATTTATTAATTTGAAAAATTCCAAACAACACTGCATGGGGACAAAAGATTAGGACAGTTATTTATAAAGTAACTTGTTGTTATGATTACAAATATTTATCTTTAAAAAATACATACATAATTACGAACAAAAATAAACCGTTTACGTAATAACATTTTTTTATCAATGATAATAGCAAGTATGCTATAATTAGTGTTGTTTTGTACAAACTTTAAACACATTTACTCTAACTAATTATTTTTCGTTATTCTTTAGAAATTATGTTTCTTTGTTTTCGAAATCCATTGATTAAACTCCATAAATCAAAGGATAAGCCTATTTTTCAATTATACTAATACATTATTTAATTATAATTATTTTTGATTTAATTGTTGTCATTTTCAAACTTAAAAACAATGGAAATTACTGCATATGCGATATGTTTTTATTTATTTCAAAGACAAATATCATCAGAATTAATTAATGAAAGAAAATAGAACAATGTCGGTACGGATTAAGTAAGACTAAAAATTCTTTTATGTTTTCTTTGTTCGTCTATGAATCGAAACAAGAAAACAATCAAAGATTTTTAGAAAAACAGTAATTTCCTGACTATCGAATACGTCAGTTAACGAAGTTTTTTTTCGCTATTTTTCTGACTCGTCATATGAATGTTTTATTCGATGCAGACACTAACAAAACGCAGAAACGTTGCAGTTGCAAAGCGTTTTTTTCTAACTTTAACATATTTAAAGATCTTTGATGCAAATTCTTTTTTCAAGTTGACTCTAATAATTTAATTTAAAGGAATTAAGTATAGTATGAATTTTTTCAGTATTTTTTTTTTCAGTGAAAGAAGGATCAGCATATTTTTTTCATGCTTATTCATCTCATTGCCAAGGCATCGGCAAAGTGCCAATTAGAACACTTAAAAAGAAAAGAAAAATCCCTGACGACTCGGCGTACAGACACAGGTAGATTTCAAAGATGCAGACCGATTGCAGAAGAAATGACTTTTTTGCCATGATGCGGCAGTTGAGACCGCACACTTCGAAATCTACTCTAGGCGGAGCCGGCAGGGAATTTTTGTTTTTAATTTGTTTTTGCTATAAGGGTTGACCAATAAAAAATCTGTCATATTTAAATTTTGGGCCCTTTTCCTAGAAGTAATAATAACTTTAAACGGATTCGATACGTATCATAATTAAGAAGTTCGAGGTTTTTTTTCTGTTTACGCTAAAATCCCCAACCCCATTTCCCCCCCTTTAGTTCAATTTTGCCCATTAACGAACGTGACCGAGATTTTATGCCCCTTGATTTTATGTATCAGTTTGGAAGAGATTTGTGCAGAATTATTGAAGTTATCGTGTCCAAAAAAAAGTGATATAGATGGATAGAGAGATGGATACATAGATAGATAGATGGATATATATATATATATATATATATATATATATATATATATATATATATAGATAGATAGATAGATAAAGTTTTCAACTAGGGGTGGTTTTGGGTTCTAGGGTTCATGATCGGCGTAGATATGCAAAAATGTTTCAGAAATGCCAATATAGGGAGAATGTAATAGGTAATATTTCTTACGAAATCTACATAAAAAAGGTAATGTCTAAACTGCTGTAATATAAAAATGAAAATGTTGTTTCCTTTGTTAAAAAGGCTGAATATGCTTCTACGGAAACTGCTATTAAAATAATGACATAGTAGATACAATAGTCGCTTTAAGATAAATATAACACAGGAAGAGAAATGAAGAGATGATATAGAAGAATCAGTAGATAAACACGCTAAATAGCTGGAAACAGAATATCTCGAGGATTTGAAAAAGCAACTAGATCACTGAAAGGACTAATTTCAATGCTCAATTTGAATCTTTGATAACCACTGGTACATTTTAGGATAATAATTTGTATATGGTCACAAACTTTATTGAAAAATAAATATGATATATAGCAGTTTTTATTAGACAAAACACAAATTGTAAGGGGCCAGTAGTGAATTATTTTGCAATTTCGCCACTTTACATAAAAAAGAACATTTTTGGAATGTTGCATGCACTACTTTCAAAGACAAGTCAAACCTACGATTAAATGGCTATATTTGGTTAATCTATAAATATGAATGTTTAAATTCATTGGGGCCAGTAATGACGGTTAATAAAGGTACGCTTACCTTTTCCCCCTTCTTTTCAATCCAGAAAATCTTTATGAACAAAAAGCAAGCAATGGCGATTTTTTAAAAACAACATGTACATTCCTACTGAAAACAATACTGAAAACGACTGCATACTGCCATCTGGTGGAAATTTGAGGAAGTTCGTGCACCGGGACAGTAGTGACCAAAAAAAGAGGGAGACACAACTTTAAACCCAACAAAAACAAATATTACACATTTCACTCCTATAATAATTATATTATTATGCTCTATGATATTCATATATATAATAAATCTATTGGTTTTTCAAAAGTTTTTATTAATTTTTTTCACTTATAGTTTTAACTATCAAGTTACGGGCTGAGGACAGGGGACAGTAGTGACATTTGACATTTTTAAATTCCATTTTAAAGATTAAAACAAGAACGAAAAATCATGCGTCAAGCATAGATTATGTAACACTTTCCAACGCTTCCAAAATCATTTTACAAATCATACTGTTTAATAAGCTGAAAGATAACATCTAAGTAAACAATTTGGAAAACGCATAACATATTTAAAAAGATAATTTCAGGAATTTTTTACATATACAAAATTCTTAAAAATACCCGAATACTTTTATTCAGCCCTGTATTATCATCTATAGATTTGTATATACACTACATAGGATGCTAAATTTTAGTTCAGTTAGAAAACGCGTAGCACAGTTTAAAATTCTCCTTCTGGAGTTTCTGTCAATAAACGGAAATGTGTTCGCAAACTTTTGTGCTTCCCTGTATATGATCTACAGAATTTATACACACCACGTAATATACAAAAAGTGAGTTAAATTTAAAATAGCGTTCAGTAACTTAAAACGCACTTCCAGGAATTATTGTTAACTGACAGTACAGAATTCTTTTGTGTGTCCCTGTAAATGAACGATGACTGCTATACACACATTATTCTGAAGTAAGCCTCTTGTAATGCACCTTAGGGATTTATATAAATTTCAATGCGTTTAAAATAGTGAAACATTATTTAAATAAACCGCAGACGATTTTTCTCCATAGACGTAATGTAACGGAATTCTTTTGACTGTCCCTGTAAAGTAACTATAAGTGCTATGCACACACTATTTCATATTAAGCTTCTTGTAATGCACCTTAGTGATATATATCAATTACAATGTGTTTGAAATTGCGTAACATCATTAAAATAAATCGCTAATGATTTTTCCCCATATATCGTAATGTAACGGAATTCTTTTGAGTGTCCCTGTAAAAAAAAACTATAAGTGCTACACACTTCCGTTGAAATAGGGAACATGCTATAGATAACGACAATAACATATAAAAATTGCAGAGCAATCCGAGCATATTTACGGGAGTTAGAGCACGGACAGACGGCAGACGGCCATGCGGCAGACAAATCGAAGTCATAAACACTTTTCAACTAGGTTGGAAAGTGTTAAAAACAAACAGATTTTCACAGTAGAAGTAACATAATGTTGCAGAACAGACAAACATTTTAACATTAATTGAGAATTTATATTGCAAAGAGATGCCGAGAGGTATACCGGGGACTAAGAAATCCACACTCGTGAGATTTTCGCTCATATAAGAAATATACACAATACATACACATATATAATAATCTCTATAAAAATTATTTCAACTGAAAAACATATAATATCATTTTAACGGAGTTTGTCTGTATGTGCAATTATTTTCTTAAATTTTATATCATCAGAAAAATGTCAAATATATATATATATATATATATATATATAGATAGATAGATAGATAGATAGTGAGATAAAATAAAGATCGTAGATTTACATTGCTTGAAATTCTTGAAACTCATAAAATGTAACACTTTTGTTTATATATCTCTCTCATCTTTAAAAGAGTATACATAAATCTTAAGTAAAACAAATGGACAAGGCTTAACTTCAGAAAACACCATCATATATTTATTTGAGTAAAATGTGGATATTATTTTTCTGAATCCCCCTCATATGTCACTAGTCGTGTGTGAATTGTCAAGCAGATTTATTTTTTTCGTTTTTTATAGTAGAAGTTGTACGATAAGGTAGAAACATGAATTTTAGTTTCATATGAACACTACTTTAAATTCACATCCAACTCACATTCTAATGTGATTTATATTACATGTACGGTCCTCTACACATGTAATTTCATAGTATGTGCACTAAGTCTAAAATAAATCCGAGTGATGACTATAATTTCACTTCTAACTAATGAAAAAATAAAATAAAAGCACCGTTTTAATTCGTATAAAGTTTCTTATATTTGAAGGTGATTTATTTTGTCATAAGAAGTCTCTACATAAGAATTAGGGTTCTGAAAAATGCATCAACTATCATTCTTCGAATGGTAACACCTATTTTAGGCACTTTGTTTGAGTTCCTTGAATAAAAGCAGTCTGGAAAAGCACATAGTTTATGCGCATTTTGTTAAATGTTCGTGGAATTTAAAGGAGTCAAAGTTTGGCGATGTTAATTTTAAATCTCCGTGACAAAATTTAAATTACAGCCTTCCAAAAAATCATGCAATTGAAATATTTATTTTATAATAAAATACATTTAATGAATCCAGAAGCAATATAGATATATATTTTTGAATTTTTGAAAAATATATTTTTAATTACACGTGACAAGCTTTAAATTATATCTTCCAAAAAAATCGTCCGACTAAAATATTTCGTTTATAAAGGAATTCACTGAATAGATCCAAATGCAATACAGACATTTTTTTTTTAATTCGAAAAACATATTTTTAATTCTTTATATTATTAATAAATTCATATTTAAAATATTATTTATGAATTGCGAACTACATTAGTTTCTACAGATACTACATTCGCAGAAACTACATTAGTTTCTGCAGATTTTATTTTAAAAGAAACAGTGTTACCGAAAACATGGCTTTGTGTTTTCACAGCTTTTTTCTGTCATTATCTTCCAAATATAGAGAAATTTTACTTTTAAGGGGATCTAAGGAGATCGTCTACTGCTATTGTATCTAACCGCTGAAAAGAAAATCTTCAACAATTACCGGGAAAGTTTTGAAAATTCTTTTTTATTTTAAGTTAGTGCTTTTCTATTCAACTGGTCAACAAATTTTCTAAATATTTCTACATAAATATATATAATATTACGAATGAGATTATTACTGACCTGACGGATTATACTATATGCGATGTCTCCAATCCCAGCAATAGAAATAGAGCGCGTAATTCGATATTGATTAAAGATAATACCTGATTTCCTTTTTTTTTTCGGGATTATGCTTGATTTACATTTAATTTAAATTTCTTAATAATTGTAATATTAGAAGATTAATATAAAATAAAATAAAATACATAACATATACTTTGTTTTTGATTTTTCTATCTTTATTGTTACTTAATAACAATAGCAACAACAAAAATACTATCACTGAAAATGCCTTTATATCGTCTTGAGATTCCCTTCCTTAATATCCATTGTTTTGAACATTTTATTTTTATCTAGCTACTGTACTTGTTTTTACAATTATATTTCTAATTAATTTTATTACATTTCTCATTTTTAATTCTAACCAAACTATTTTCTGTTTTTATTTATATTTAAAATTATGCTCACTTTCACGTAGTTTGTACTACACTTAGATTTATTCTCTTTAATGGCTCCCTAAATTTTAGAAATACAGCTACTCCTCGAAAGAACATAAAGTTGGCGTGAGCTAGGAAGCTCTGGAAATGCCTAAACTGTTCAACTGTTCTTTGTAATATCTTAAATTATTTTTTTTTTTATTTATGGATAAACCCCTAATACAATTTTATAATTATATGAAGATTTTTAAAAATATGCATAAAACATGTACTTTTCCAAGAAAATAAAAGCTAGTCCCTGGAGGTAGATATAGGACCTTGAATCAGCGTAAGTCTTAAGAAGAAAATGAATTCTGGACAAATTTTCTTTTTTATCCTAATAGATGTGTTGGTAGATGGCAGCTTGATCTGCACTTGAAGGTAATGGAAGAAGTACATAACATTTTGAATAATTTATTTGTTATGTTTTCACGTGTGTGTTGATCGTCATATCTCTGTAATATAACAATGTCGTCATCTGATTCTCATCAGTCGGCCAGGAAAGTCTCTCATTTTACAAAACGGAAATGAGCGGTTAGCAATCGCCATCTTTATCATAAAAATGTTGTTCAGAAGACGAAATAACTTCGGTAATAATAATGGTGATGGATACGTGAATACCTGTACTGATGCTTATCTACCTACGAAAATCCGTCTCATATGTTTCTTGTTTATGTAGTGCACTGACAAGTTCTGGTTTGATGACAAGCAATCGTTTATCAAATACTAGCAAGCTACGCCCGCTGCGCTGGTCGGTTTTTACAAATGAACCTTGACTCAAACGAAATATATCGTTTAATTTGACCTTGTATTTGAAAGCAATCTGTATATTTACCTGGAATATTCCTTCCACATTACTGAAAAATGACGCAGTTGCGCTATTATATTTTCTAATGTGCAGTCAAAATTTTAGCTGTTAAGGACCAACTTTAATTTGGTCATTTACAGTTAAGGTTAGGTAAAGAACTCTAAAACTATATGCAATATACTAAAACCATCACTAAAAATTATCGAACTAACAATGCAAACAAAATAACTAACAAAATCCATCCAGTAGAAGTTTTTATAAAGACTAATCTTTGATAATCGGGTTCATCTGATTATAGAACTTTTTCACATAATTCTAAAACTAACATAGAACTATATGAAACATACTAAAACCATCCTCAAAAATTATCTAATTAACAATGCAAGTCGCAAAAAATACAACCAGTAAAAACTTTCAAAAAGTCTAATCTTTCGGAATCGGGTTCACCTGACTATATAACCTTCACACATAACTGTTTGACTAAGCAACGTAAAACAATATGTAGTACACTAAAACCATTCCTGAAATAGCATCTAACTAATAATACAATTCTCATCTAAATCCGCCCAGTAGAACTTTTTCAAAAGACTAAACTTTCATAATCGGGTTCTGTTGAAGAGAAATATGCATGGCTCAGTTATAATATTTATTTAAGATTTTATCCTTTAATTTCCCTTCTAATTGCTGCCCATTCCAACATAACCCTTTTGCTGGGACAAGTTGATCAGAATTAAAGCTTAGAATTAAATACATAAAGGTTTCTCTGGGGTTGGCTAATAGAATAAATTAATTTATTCAGAAAATAATAATAAAAGGAATCCATAGAGATTAAATTTTGGATATGTTCCCCCCATTGCATTGTGTAATTTCGAAGTAGCCCATTACCCTTTTTGAGAATGATCATTCTTGCCCTTAGCTGACTTTTAAAATGCAAATCTAAATAAACAAACACATACTAGATAATTTAAATGAGAAGACTCCAAATAATTAACACTATTATTTATTTACAATATTTACAGTTATTTCAAGAAAAAAAAAAGATTTATCAGAACACATCTGATTTAATTTCCTAACAAAATTTCTCCTATAATATTGGCATTAACACTTTGATCCTTGCAAAGGATACTTATATTTGTTTGTATTTATATTTAAATTGATCTTTGACAACATTATTTGTTTACAATTAAAATACTGACTTCCATTTGTGACTAAGGTCACACTACCAGCTTCTCTTATAATATTTTGATAAAATCAAATAAACTGGGGAATTACTTAGGTCAGAGTCATATTTACCTATACACATTGATTGAAGAAGGTTTCTCTTTGTATCAGAGCACACTTTCCGCTAACTAAATAGCGCTGCACTTATTGAAAATGTTCATTTCACAAAACTTAGCGCAACTTCACCACTCTCCATATATGTTGTTCGGGTTCGCTGCTTTCTTACCATCAGAATTGCCACTCACTCTATTTTCCTCTTTCGGACCGCACAAAATTCATCGCGTCATTTTTATTTCACCTCTCACTTTCGCTTCTGATATCGGTGTGTGTTCTGTTTTCATTCTTTTTCACAACTGCTTTTTCATGACCACGGTGGGCCGTACTTTGTTCTGCCCAAAATTTGCATGACAGTGCTTTAAGCCCATCCTTCTTTTTTTTCATTGGGTAGTTGATCTCCCGTTTTAACTGAAATTTGCATAACAGAGGGTCAGTTTCACCTCCTCCTTACCAACCCCAACCAATGGCTATGCATCAGTTGTTGCTGTAGCGTGTTGTTTTTTTTCTCGGAACGACGTGTGTGTTCTTTGATATTATCTCCCAGACCAACTTAAATCAAAGTTCTTCTTATTTGACTTTTATGGCTTAAAATTGTCGCCAGCGAGTCTCTGGTCATAAATTTGCCATCCTAAATCTTTCAACTGAGGCGACTTATGGGAAAGTCCCGATAATGTACTTTCCTTACATTATCTTTCCCCCCGTACTAAAAGAAAGAAAACGTCCAGTTTTCTTTAGCATTGCATACCCAAGAAGTCCATCACCATTGCAGATAATCTATAGATCACATAGATGATATCAGTCCACGTTCATCTATACAGAATCATCTTGTAGACTAAAGTTCATGCAGAGGAAAATGTTCATTTGTAAATTACTTGTGTGACTTTAATAAAGAACAGTTCATATATGTACACATTTCCTAAGTATTCCCAAACAATTTAGAGATAAAATATTATCATTAGTACAAAAATTTTAAATTTTGTGGTTAAATATAACCGGTGTGTCTAAGATAGAGCACTCACCAAATTTAAAATATCTAAATAGCCAAACAGACCATACAAAACAAAAAAGATATAATACACTGTGATATGTAAGGATCAGTATTCAACTTTACAATGATTCTTGATAATTATTTTTAACACAATACATGCATCATACAATATATAAAACCCAATTCAGGCAAAATCTTACAATTACACATACATAACTGAATATGTAAGATACCTGAGAGAAAAATTATGATAATGAGTATACATTCAAAATATGTATATATATATACATATTTATATAGAGCAAAGAGTTTAATCCAATATAAAACTGTACATCCACATTCTCAAATTTTCTTTTTTTTTTTTTTTTTTTTTTCAAATTATTTAATTATATCTAGTGCTACTAAAATTTAAACCAAAATTAGGCCAAAACAAACCAAAAGGAACAAATGTATATCTATACATATATATATATATATATATATATATATATATATATATATAATAGCAATACTCTTCTGAGTTCGATGAAATGGCATGTCTTCCACTTTACAATATTTACACATATTAATGAATGAATTCAGCACTATATCTAAGTAATAAATGCAAACAGACAAATATTTTAGATGGACACAAAAACAGTCCTAGCAATCTGAAAACATGACACATTCATGATGTTGTAACTTTATGATATTCATCTACTACTTGACCCAATTTTATGGATTAATTCAGTTACCATTTGTATTGTCCATTCATATGATTGTTGTAATTTTATTATATACATACAATTCTTTCGAATTATTAAACAACAAAGAATGAATAAAAAGAAAAAAAAATGAAATTTTTCTTTAATAATTTTCCCTTCTTTCCTATTTTATTATTATTTTTTATTTATTTCTCTATTTCCTTTTCTTTTTCTTTTTTTTTTTTTTTAAACGCCTAAGCGTAAAAATTCTCATGTTAATTCTAACATGTTGAAAATAATAACTCCCCGTTCTGTCACTGTTCATTTTTTTCTGCCCGACAGAAAGAAGAAAAAAAAAACTTCTACTCAATGATAAGAATCGGAAAGCTGCGTGACCTCAGGTCAAACACTCACCCCGTTTCTGTCAATCATGTAGCCCTACTGAACAGGTGATTCATTCCTTCCTCGTACACCTGAAAATGCTGGCCTAATCCCATACCACGACCGGTTCAACACCTAAATGCTTCTTTACCTGGGATAATGCGTTTCTAACACGCCACCTGAACGCACCCTTTTTTTTTTTTTTCAACCCTGCAGGTGAATAGCGTTTGCGATCCTCCGGTATGCAGAACACCTCAACTCACCTCAGATCTACCTTCCTGATTTGCCCCGTCACATGGAGTATGGCTGCGAATTATGATGTAAGTTTACGAGTTATTATTCTCATTATTTATGTATTTAATGATATTTATATCTATATATATAATTTTTTGATATATATTAAAAGCTTAATTATTAAAACTGACTATAAGCCAATTGTTTAAACTACCCTTCGTCTTGACCCGTAAATTGAGATCAACCAAATAACATGCACGTGGTCTTTCATGCAATTCAATATTAAGACAAAAATCCATTTCCCGTTAAATATGTTACCAAATTACCATCTTTATATAAAACAAATATCCTTGAAAGTTTATTATCATCTAATCACGGCCTTATAATTACAAACACTTAGCGAGAAGGAGGGAAAAAAAAAATGACTTCAAGCCTACAAGATCGTGTGAACTAAGTCATCTCCACGCTAAATGATTATTAAATGGTATATGTCCACTACCGGAATGCCATACATTTATTTCGTAAAATCCGTTATCAAATTAATTTCATAAATATGCATATGGGAATCTTATCAATTTCGGTTCCCCTTTAGATGAGCAGCCCACGTTGAAATGCATAGTACTTAAAAGCCTCTGAATCACTGACAACTTTTAAGATTATCTCCAAATGCTCATTTAAAAAAAAAATGTTTAAATATGTTAAAACCGATAAAATTTATTTATTTATTTATTAATCATTATAATAATTATTAATATTATTATTCTTATTATTTTTTTTCGTATTATTATTTCTTTCCTTTTTTTTTTTTTTTTTTTTTTTTTTTTTTTTACTACCGATCTACTTATTAATAAATAACATCTTAGAACATTTAACCTAACTTAAATGGAAAAAAAAACTTTTATTTATTTATTTATTTATTATTATTGTTTTTAATTACATATTAATTGCCCGCCACCAATTACTGCAGTTAAGAAACTTTTGCCCGCAAAAATTTCCAATTAGTGTTGGAACTTAATATGCAATTAGCATCCTAGTAATTAAAAAATTTTACACAGCTGGAATTATATGTATATATACTTTATTATTCATATTATTATTATTTATTTATTCATTATTAATAATTTTTATTTTATTTTTTTTTTTTTTAAACTCAGCTTAACGAATTAGTTAATGAGATTAAATGTTAAATCCAAATTGTTTAGTTAAACTAAAAAAAAAATAATGTAACTTAATTAATTAATTAATTAATTAATTTTTTTTTTTTTTTAAACGGCTTGGCTTTACCATGCAAATGTGAATGAAATGATCTTTTGACCGATTCATTTCCCAATTTCATGCAGTCTTTTGAAAAGTGAGCCTTAATTTATAGAAACAAGAAAATAAATTCTGTCATTATTATCATTATCACTTAATTAATTAACTGAATTATTTCGTTTCGTCTTATTATTATTATTATTATTATTATTATTATTACTATTATTATTTTATCGTTCTCTAAGAGTTTAAAATCGTTATCTAAATTTTCCAAAAAAAAAAAAAAAACACGAAATTAAAACAAAATGATACCATGAAAAACGAATGTTCGATATTTGTTTATCTGTTTACTGATTTTGTTTTTTTTCCTTTTTATGACGTGGCCCCTGCCAACCTGACCAAGCGGACGAGCTAGGAACCAACTGCTACCGTTTCACTCCCCTGGAGGAAAAATGTATCAGTGTCAACAGGAAAAGACCGGGGGACGCATATGGAAAACTGCCCCCCGGTGTGTGTTTGTGAATGTTAGTTATTTATTTATTTATTTTGGTGTAATATGGAAAAAATTGGTGTGTGTCAGGGACGCCTGGATTATCCCCCAAGGAATAGACACACACCCAAAGAGTGCACCCTCGCGAAGAAGACATCATCAGAGTAAGTGATACCCTCATTTATCTATTTTTATTTATTTATTTTTATCTTTACTGACCCTTCCTTCCGCGAAGTTGTCAGCAATGCTTGTTGACATGGCAACTGGGGATGTTTGTTGATAAACAAATCCCCACTCCGCGCCTACCTGGTACGTCACCAAAATCTTTCACACCGCCTCAGATATTTTATTGCCCTGCGTAACCTAGCCTTACTTGCTTATTTGTCTTTATCCAAATATTTATTCAATTGATTATGTGATTTTCTTTTTTTTTTTTTTTTTTTTTTTTTTTTTTTTTATTGTTTGTGATACCTTGGGTCGCTTTTACTATGAAATTATCTCTTATCAAAATTTGAAAAATGTGCCAGGGATATCTTATTTTATGTTATTTTATTTTACTTATTTATTTATTTATTTATTTTTTTTTTCAACCCTAGTTGAGTATGCCATCACTTTTTTTGAGAATATCTAAATTTGACAGTTAGTAGAATTCTGCAAACCGCAACTAAAAATTTTTTTACATAAACTGTTTAAGCTATTAGTCTTTCTGTAACCGTAACATCTTACTACCCCTTTTTAATGGTATTTTATTCCCACTATTCTTCCTCCGATGAGCTTGACTCCTCTGTTTTGCACCTGTCAGCATGCTTTGGTGCCCAGAATCTGTCAATGTGTCTTTTTATAGTTCCTTTACTTTCTTCCGTTACATCTTGTAAAATGTAATTGTTATTTCGCACTTTTCGAACCACCTTAAATGGGCCTTCAAATTTTTTTTGTAAAACAGTAGGGTTAATGGACTTAAGGTAAACTTGTTGTCCTAGTTCAAGTGTTTTTATTTTATCAAGGTCTTCCTCTGTCACATATTCAGCCATCATTTTCTCCTGCTGTGCCAACGCTTGCAGTCTAACCTCCTGCATGTGGTCCATTCGGTTTTTGACATATGTCTGAGTGTGAATTTGTTCTGTTGGCATGTGTGCAGTAAAAGGAGTGCGTAAATTTCTTCCAAAAAAAAGGAAGGCGGGTGAAAATCCCGTCGCTCTGTGCTTCGCCATATTGTATTGGAGTTTGAAAAACTCTAGGCGAATGTCCCATTGTAAGGAACGTTGTGCCATGGCTGTCAGTGATCCTTTCAGTATTCGATTCACGACTTCTATCAGTCCATTTCCTTGGGCTCTGTAAACTGAACTGAAGCGAATTTCAATGTTTAGAGCACGCATGTACTCTTTGAATACCGCTCCCCTAAAATATGGCCCATTATCTAATTTTAACTGTTTTGGCAATCCAAAATAACTGAAGTATTTATTAAAGACATTGAGAATAGTCTGGGACTCGACATTGCGAATAGGTATGGCTTCTAGGAATCTTGAAGTAGAATCCATAATCGTGAGAATAAATTTATTCTTGCGAAGTGTAAGTGTAAGCTTTCCGACGATATCCGCATGTAATACACTCCCTATCTCATGGTCCTTAACCATTTTTTGAATAGGAACTTTTATTTTTTTATGTGGCTTTGCGGTGTTACATGGTACACAATTGGCACAATAAGTTCGAATATCTGTATACATCCCGTGCCAAAATATTCTACTTTTCATGGCTTCATAGGTTTTGTCAAAACCAAAATGCGGTTTGTGCACTTCTTCCATCAAAGCAATCTTTAAAGCATCCGGCGCTATAATTAGTTCTGTTTTCTGTTTCCCCGGTTTTAAAATTAGCATCTTCTCTTCATTTAAAGTATACCTTTTGGTATTTCTGTTTTCTTTACCTTGTTCTATTTTCTGAATTATTTTGCTTAATTTCTCGTCTGAATATTGATGTTGTTTAATATTCTCATTAGATAATGCGGGATTAACGGAAAATAAATTATTGTGTAAATTTGTATCCGTAATAATATTATTTATATTTCGCGAAATATAGTCCGCTGGGTTGGTGTCCCCTTTAATGTGATCGAATTCATAAGAGAAATCGCTGAGATTTATCACCCATCTTTTAACCAAATCGGACTGATTCTCTAGATGTAAATTTTCCGTGAGAGCCTTGGAATCGGTGAGAATCTTGAAGTGTCTGCCTTCCAACATAGTTCTGAAGTGTAACACCGCTTCATGAACCGCTAATAATTCGAATTTCAAGCTCGGGTAATTCTTTTCCGGTTCCCGTAATTTTCTCCCAAAAAATTCAATAGGTTGTAATTTTCCTTCAATTTCCTGCGCCAGTACCGCTGAAATTGCAATTTTTGAGCCGTCTGTGATTAAAGTAAATTGTTTGGTGTAATCAGGAGGATGTAATGTTGGGTTGTTTATAATTTCATCTTGGATTTTCTTAAAGGCCATTTCAGTATTTTCATCCCATTTAAATTTAATTTTATCTTTAGTAAGATTAACTAATGGGTTTACTATTTCCGCATATTTTGGAATAAGTGTTCTAAAGTAGTTAGCCAAACCTAAGAGTGACCTTACTCCTTTTTTTGTTTTAGGTCTTACTAAACTTTTAATTTTATCTATATTCCTTGTGGATGGTGAATAGCCGTGCTTGTGAATTTGAAAACCAAGAAATTCTATTTTATCTTTACATATTTGCATCTTGGATGGCTCAATTGTTAGATTATGTTGGATTAGCGCCTGTAACACTTCTTCCAAAATTCTTAATAATTCTGATATAGTGTCAGCCCCTATTAAAACATCATCAATAAAGTAGGCTACCTGATGCTTGTTAAAATGACCCAATACCTTATTTATCAGTTCAGCGAAATAGGCGCTCGAATTGCGAGTTCCGAACGCAAGTCTCAGAGGTCGAAATTTACCATTTTCTGTGATAAACGATAGTTTTTGGCTATCTTCAGGTCGTAAATTAATTTGGAAGAAAGCACTGTGTAAGTCCAATACTATATAGTACTTCTTCCTACTAATATTCTGTAAAATTTCTTTAATATCTGGAATCGGATAGGAATATGGCTCTAAAATCTGATTTAGCAGCCGGTAATCTACCGCCATTCGAAATTTAGGATTGTTTTTGCTATCAGCTTTTTTTCTTACAAAAATGACAGGAAATGCGTAATTAGAGTCCGATTCCTCGATGATTTTCGCTTCTAATAATTTTCTTATCTCTGTCTTTGCATATTGCTTCACTGCTTGTGGCACTTTATAGGGTTTTGTTTGAATAGGATAGTCGTGGTTAAGTGTAAACTTTGGTGTCACCAGTGAGCATTGACCTAAAGTTTGATAGGATTTCGAAAAAGCGTGTACATGCTTTAAAAGAATTTGTTTGAACGAATCCTGTACATCCGATGGTAAATGATTAAGATCAAAATCTTCCTCATTTATCTCTGCCTCTCTTAATTTATGTACATCTTCCAAATTTAATGCATTGACCTCAAAAATTCTCCCTTGCTCAATATTGTCTATAGATTTATCTTGTTTGTATTCCAAATTAGTGAAAATTTGCCCGATGTTCATACCTGTTTCTAAATGTATCTTGTTATTAGTAATATTTTTAATTAAAATATTTATTTTTCTGTTATTTGGGGTGTCATGGATAGATCTTTCATAGAAAATTTTATTTTTGTGCTGTATTGGTTCTAGGATAAATGTTTGATTTTCCTTTAATTTTATGGGGCATTCTAATTTTACAAATTTTTCCTCCCCTGGGTTTATAATATTATGGCCTACCGTTTTTGCAAACATTTTCCCCTTTGTAGGTTTTCTGTATTTTTTAGTCCTTGTGTTTTGTTCTGTAATTAATGTATTTACTTCCCCAGTGTCCTCCGAATCTTTGATGTTTAATGCCATTTTTCTTCCTTTGAATTTAAGATACTTCTCTTCAAAATCTAGAACCATTTGATTTTCTTTTAAGAAATCGTACCCTAGTAATAATTGATATTTGCGGCCAAAATCTTTATTTGTAACATAAAAAGTTCCTTTTACAAAAGTGTCCTGTAATTTAAATGACATTCTAATGCACTGTTTGAATGTAATCAGTGAATTTGTAAGTGTTTGAATCTTAATTTGATTTCCCAAATATTTAAATTTTATATTTGCTTGTTTTAAATTTTCAAACAAAAGCGGTGAGATCAAGCTCACTTGTGCGCCTGAGTCACAAAGGCTGTTAACTACAATATCTTTAATTTTAAATTTAATTAGAGGAAGTTCATTTGTATCGTTCTGTACACTTGCAATAGTTTTATCCCTTAAAGTATGCCCGCTATCGTGAGACTTGCTCGGGTCTTCTTTATCTGTATTTACAAGTCTCGTATTTAGTTTTCCGCATCCTTATCTTTGTTCTGTTTGTATCTTTTATAATTGCCCCTCTGAAATTTACCCCTTTGATTACTATCCTTGTTACTGTTCGTATGATTTTCTCTGTTTTCCCTAGAGTCCGTATATTTATTGCGATAGTTATTCCTCTGTGCACCTCTATAATTTCCTCTCTGTTGAGTGTAATACCCCTGTGCATCATAATTATTAAAGTCAGGTTGATAATAAGTATACGGCGTGTTGTAATGTTGTTGTGGTGGGGGTGGAAAAGGTTGAGCATTTGGTACATGATTATAGTAAATATTACCCTCCGGAAATGCATTGTGAGAATCGTGTCTTTCATACTGGTTATAATTCTTGTAATTTGCTCTGTAATTACCCCTATTGTTTACAAATCTATGCCTATAATTCTGGTTGTTGTTTTTATTAGCTTTATTATACCAACAACTATCCTCATTGTGTGACCCCTTCTTGCAGATATTACAAAATTTTTCGACTTCCTCTCTTTTTTCGATTGTTCCCAATTTTATGTTATTTATTTCTTTTGATAAATTATTAATCTGCTCCGCCGTTTCTACATTTAATTTCAATAACTTCTCAAAAAGTTGCGATTCATTGTTAGCTGTTATAGTATTTACCTGTTCTGCCCCTATATTATTGTACGCCTCTTCTAATTTAATTGCTGTTTTGCAAGCATCCTCAAAATTATCGGGAAAGGTTTTCCTTAAATCCATACTTAAATCCGGTCTAATCGCATCCAAAAATCGTGTCAATCTTACTAAGTCCAAAAATTTCCCGTTTCCGTTCGGATCAACTTCTGTATGGCTTTTCTCTATATAAAGAGACGCTGCGTTTTTGAATTCGCTAATAAAACTTGTTAAGTCTTGTCCCGGTTTCTGTTTCAGATTAAAAAATTCAGTCTGTACCTGCGTAAATGATTTCTTGATTTTAAATAAATCTAACAATTTCTTTTTGAATTCGTTGTAGTTTTTCTCTTCTATAAGCGATTTATTTTGTGAGAGTTTCTCTCTCGCAGTACCGGACAATTTTGCTTTCAAAATTGTAAGCTTCGCATCGTCTTTTAATATTTGTTTAGTTAAGTCCTCAAATTGTCTGAGAAAATACTCGCAATCACTTAACTTTTTCCCATCGAAATTCGGGATTAGAGAAATTATTGTGTCCACTGATGGATCTGCCATCGTGTTACTCGAATCAATTTGCTTTTGTTTATTTAACTTTTTTATATGCCCTCGCGTTAATACGCCAAAAAAACTCGAGTTCAAGCTATTTCTATGATTTCTACGATTCTTTTTTGGCATTCAGCTTTTTGATAATTAAAATTTATTTAGATACTGAAATCTAAATCTAACTTTAAAAATGCATGGAAATTCTTACACCTAAAAATATTATTAAGCCAAGTGTAAACATTTGCAAAATTTCAAAGATATCAAAATATAAATGCATTATACAATAAAGTATACAGTATCAAAATATATATACATTAACAATCTACTAATACACTATTTTATCTGCTACATAAATCCTTATCTTTTTATTTTTTTTATTATTCATATCATTTTACGCTATCATTTGATTTTTTTTTTTTTTTATGATGTACTTTCTTAGCACAATGTTTCAGTATACTGTTAAAGATCAAATGCAAAGTTCATATAAGAGTAACATAAGATATACATACAATTACGAATATACTGATTTTTCTAAGTTGAATACTGATATTTACGAAATCACCGACTTGCTGGTAGTGGAGCCTTTTAGAGGAAGTCAAACAAACCATCAAAATAAAAAATCTCCATTTAATCTTCCAATAACTTATCATTAAAATAAAAGAGTTGAAATTATTCTAATTAACAGTTTCATAATTATTATTTTGCAATATACTATATAGATTGTAAATTTCCACAATTTGAATATAAAATTTTAAATTGATTACTTTTAACATGAGCCTGTATTTTAGAATACATTAAAGGTATTTAACTTAATGTTTGACAATAACCCAGTTGCAATTTTTTAATCATTAAAATTGAAAACTCAATTAACAATAATTAAGAACTGGACGGCACCAGTGAATTATATAGGAATTGCAGATGTTGAAGAGAAATATGCATGGCTCAGTTATAATATTTATTTAAGATTTTATCCTTTAATTTCCCTTCTAATTGCTGCCCATTCCAACATAACCCTTTTGCTGGGACAAGTTGATCAGAATTAAAGCTTAGAATTAAATACATAAAGGTTTCTCTGGGGTTGGCTAATAGAATAAATTAATTTATTCAGAAAATAATAATAAAAGGAATCCATAGAGATTAAATTTTGGATATGTTCCCCCCATTGCATTGTGTAATTTCGAAGTAGCCCATTACCCTTTTTGAGAATGATCATTCTTGCCCTTAGCTGACTTTTAAAATGGAAATCTAAATAAACAAACACATACTAGATAATTTAAATGAGAAGACTCCAAATAATTAACACTATTATTTATTTACAATATTTACAGTTATTTCAAGAAAATAAAAAGATTTATCAGAACACATCTGATTTAATTTCCTAACAAAATTTCTCCTATAATATTGGCATTAACACTTTGATCCTTGCAAAGGATACTTATATTTGTTTGTATTTATATTTAAATTGATCTTTGACAACATTATTTGTTTACAATTAAAATACTGACTTCCATTTGTGACTAAGGTCACACTACCAGCTTCTCTTATAATATTTTGATAAAATCAAATAAACTGGGGAATTACTTAGGTCAGAGTCATATTTACCTATACACATTGATTGAAGAAGGTTTCTCTTTGTATCAGAGCACACTTTCCGCTAACTAAATAGCGCTGCACTTATTGAAAATGTTCATTTCACAAAACTTAGCGCAACTTCACCACTCTCCATATATGTTGTTCGGGTTCGCTGCTTTCTTACCATCAGAATTGCCACTCACTCTATTTTCCTCTTTCGGACCGCACAAAATTCATCGCGTCATTTTTATTTCACCTCTCACTTTCGCTTCTGATATCGGTGTGTGTTCTGTTTTCATTCTTTTTCACAACTGCTTTTTCATGACCACGGTGGGCCGTACTTTGTTCTGCCCAAAATTTGCATGACAGTGCTTTAAGCCCATCCTTCTTTTTTTTCATTGGGTAGTTGATCTCCCGTTTTAACTGAAATTTGCATAACAGAGGGTCAGTTTCACCTCCTCCTTACCAACCCCAACCAATGGCTATGCATCAGTTGTTGCTGTAGCGTGTTGTTTTTTTTCTCGGAACGACGTGTGTGTTCTTTGATATTATCTCCCAGACCAACTTAAATCAAAGTTCTTCTTATTTGACTTTTATGGCTTAAAATTGTCGCCAGCGAGTCTCTGGTCATAAATTTGCCATCCTAAATCTTTCAACTGAGGCGACTTATGGGAAAGTCCCGATAATGTACTTTCCTTACATTAGGTTCACCTGATTATAGAATTTTCCCCCATAACTCTATAACTAAGCCACATAGAACAATTTGTTATACAATAAAACCTTACCTGAAAAATTATCTATCTTACAGTTTAAGGTCTATGAAAATTCATTCAGCAGAACTCGAGATATAAGCAGCCAAAACGAAATTTCATATATAAGGTAGAAGTAAATAGAAGTATATTGCTATTAATATAATTTACATTTGAATAGAAAAAAGGTACTTTTCAGTCAGCTGGGCGCCAGCGATATGTGTACATATAAATATTGTATATACATATCTATATATATATATTCATACATATAAGTGTATATATATATGTGTGTATGTATATATATATATGTATATGTGTAGATATATGTGTATATATGTGTGTGTATATATACATGTACTATATATATCATTGGCACCCGGCTAACCGAGAAGTACCAAAAAATACTCCAAAAATGCTGTCGTACACTTGAAAAAACACCTTTTGGCTTAAAATCTAATTGTTTGGGGACAAAAGTAAAATCAAAATCGCCAAAAACAAAAGATAAATCAGCAAATATTGTTCCAATAGCAATCTTGCAAATTAAATAATTTTTTAAGCATTACGAACTTCTTCAATCATGTTTAAATTGAATATTTTCGTTTTATAATGTTATCTCTCATCAAAACTGTTTTTCCTTTTTTTATTTTATTTCTCTTTCTTTCTTTCTTCTTAAATAAAATTAGCAACAGTTTTTCTCTTTTATTTTTCGAGATGTATAGCCATTTCAATTCTTTCTGAAAAAAAAAAAAGAACCTTTTGGCTTAAAATCAAATTGTTTGGGGTCAAAAGTAAAATCAAAATCGCCAAAAACAAACGATAATTCGTCAAATATTGTTCCGATAGCAATCTTGCAAATTGAATACATTTTTAAGCATTACGAACATTCCCAATCATGTTTAAATTAAATATTTTCGTTTTATAATATTATTTCTCATTAAAACTGTTTTCCTTTTTTTTCTTTTCTTTATCTTTATTTTTTTCTTTCTTTTCTTTTAATAAAATTAGCAACCGTGTTTTCTTTTATTTTTCTAGATGTATAGTCTTTTCAATTCTTTCTGCAACAATAATGGTCGCCAAAAAAGTAGCAATGGTAACCTTTTCGTCCAAAATAAAAGAACTTTCTATCATAATTCTATAACTAATCTACGTAGAACGTTGTGTTATATACTAACACCTTCCCTGAAAAATTATCTATTGAACAGTGCAAGTTCCATCAAAATCCATGCGGTGGAACTCGAGTTATAAAGGAACGGAACGAAATTTCCGTTTGTGTTTTATATATATAGTAGATGTTTATGATGGACGTTCAAAAAATGAGCAAGATTCTTTTCTCGTGGGATTAATAATCTTCAAGGATTCAGAGCACAACGATCCAACAGCGAGAAGCCTTGGAAAAAACCAACATTTTTAATTGTCATGTTGTCAAATTTAAAGCACGCATTAAATTGTGTAAGTGAGCATTTTCTTTACTGCATGCTATCGACAATGAATTCCAAATTTGCTTGACTTCTTTGATTTTTGAAAAGAAATCGGCCTTTTGAAGAATGGGGCAAACACTTGGACAGGAGTGCAACAAAATCAGCTGAAATATTCAGCGCCATTGATGAGCACATTAGATTTTCTCTTTACGAATCTCATTACAGCACCAACAAAATACAATACCTGAGTACATACAGCACCAACAAAATACAATATCTGAGTACGTACAGCATTAACAAAATACAATATCTGAATGCAGACCTTGATATTAAAACCTTGCACAAACTCTTCTGTGCGGAACACTCTGAATTATTCTGCCACGTAAAATATGATTTTTCCCTTACATTCTACAATCACAATCATGGGTACCGATATGGAATACCTCAAGCTGACGTATTTTTTCATTTGCAAAGATCTATAAAACAAAAATCAATTCACCCCACCTCGACGACAATGACAAACAAGCAGCTGTTGCTGAGATGTTAGTCCAAACGTATTGCGCGAATAAATTTTATGCTAAGAAAAGGGAGGTTCTGGCGTCGTGTAAAGCGAAGGAAGTTGGAGGTACTATTTTCGACTATATGCAGAGCTTTTCGTCAACCAAAATACAAGTGTAGGAATTGTTTGATCTCAGAAAGTTGTGGCTCACATATTTTGCGTCTATTGCATGAAAACCGATTCAGCTGAATTTCACATATATCTCGAAAGCCTTCCCTTTGCAAGACTTAAAGTTTGCAGTCTTTCGAGCGTGAAAATGCAATATATCAGCCCTACTTTGAAAGAGCTACATGTCTCAATGATGCCTGTGGCGTCAAAAATCGGAATAATCCTCTGGCCTGTTTTCTGCTAGCTTTAACATAAATTGATCCATTTCTGAAAATACACCAGTATTTTCCCGTTCGTGGTCATTCGTTGTTGCAGTTTAACAGGACCTTTGGCACTGCAAAATGAAAAATAAGGAGGGTGGACAGAATAAAGACACATAAGAAAAATAATGAGATGATCAGAATAGCAATGGTTACGCTATAAGAAACATTTTTCCCATAAACATATTGGACTTGAACAACTGGTGTCTCATGTATTTCAAAAAGTCCACGATATCCATTAATAAAAATGCAATGTTTTCCGTTTCGAAATACTGACATCTGCAGTAAGCTTCTTCAAGTTCAGGTTACGTAATAGTAACGAGTTTATTGTTGGATATGTCAAAAATGTTTCCTTCTGCAAAAACCAAGAGATGTTGTACCATTTCCCGAGGATAAGGATCACAGTGCCAAATAAGTATTCATCAACTGAAAAAAAATTGAAAGATCAGTAGAAACTTCTCCATTTCAATTCGGACGACAAGTAACCATTCTACACAGTTAAAAATTTTCAACAAACTGTCCGGTGATTCGACCGTATTTATAGAAAACGGTTCCATAACCACGAATTTAACTTTATTCTGACCATAATATGGTCACTAATATGGTCAGATGCGCTTTATAATATGTTAAAGTAACGTTATCTTTAAAAACAGTCGTATGACTGGACAGTTTGCTGCAAATTTTTAACAGTGTACGACGTCATGATGACTTGGCTTACAACCTCTCACCATGATGAAGGTCAATCGGCGAATGAATGACTTTCATTTAATTTCATTCTATATTCAAACTTTGTCTTAGTCATTCTATTTTTCACTGACTTATTTTAGAAGTAATTTATTATTTTTATTAACTTTATAACTTTTAAGAAGGAAATAAATCCAAACATTGTTTTCAACTCTACAATAATGCTGGGTATATATATATATTGTTTTCAAGTACTACTTTAAGCTGAAACAGGGTTCTGAAGTTACAATAAAAATTTGGTGAATTGAATGAAAACTCTACGACTTATACAGTTTTTGTTCGATTTCTCAAAAACTTGATTTTTGGATATATTACCTTCTTAAGCCTGACCATTCAATCTGGCCATTGAATTAAGTAATGTTTTCTCTAAATTAGCGAAATATCTGCAAAAACTCATTCAATCTTTGTTTATTAAGATCCTCAAATTAACTCTAAAGTCTAGTAACATGTGTATAAATACTAAAGCTTTACTATCAAAAAGGGTGTTCCAGTAAAACTTGGGTAAACTTATACTGTTCTGATTAAACAAAACAAAACGGTTGCGTCTTTCCTTAGCTCTTATAAAGTGACCAACAATTGTAAAATTTACTAGAAAAAACATCATGTATCATATCTCTCTTTGAAACCACAAACTTCCCATTCCACTGTTTTAACTTGCACATCTATGCAGGGTACGGAATAGAATTTAAAAGGCTGAGTATCGAGTGAAGTCCTGCGGTGAATACTTGGCAGTGGATGGTACTGCATAACTGCTAACAGTGCACTTTTTTATGACAAATAAACATAGTTTCAACCAAAGTTATTAACAAAGTGTGTCTCGCCTCGATGTGGTGCTTATTTGATTTAATTTATTACGTAAACTTTCTAGTTCAAATAGACGTGAAAAAGAATGGAAGGTTGGCAATTATGGTACTCGTGTTCGGAATAAAATAAAGAATGATTTAGATTCTATCGAGTTTTTTCAGAGTTGATATATTTTGCAACTTTCTAGGAAAAACATGTTACTTTTTCCGATGAAAACAGCTGAAAAATTACTGTTTTCGTAACAAGTTGCATTTTTCAAATATTTGTGAAGCACTAACAATTGTTTTATGCAGTCATTTTTTAGATTTTTTTAATTGCTAAGACTACAATGAAAAAAAAAAAAACTGCCATTCCAGCTGCTAGTATTATATCGTAAGATTAACAGTAATAAACAGTAAAATAAGCAGTAATACGCTTCCGTGCATGCGCGTATTATACTGTCACAATTATTATACTGTGCGCGTACAGTATTATACTGTAAAATAAACATTTTATTTATTTATTTATTTATTTTTTTGCCATGTATGCATACAGAAAAACATAAAGAATTCCCATATTTTCATTTTTATCGTTGATTGAAGAAGTAAATGTTAATCAATGAACAAACTATTGATAAAAAAAGTTAATTAGCACGGCGTAGCGTCATTTTTCTTAAGTGATGGAAAATTGAGACTACCATTTTGTTACTTAAGAAAGTTAAAATTTCTAGGCAGTTTTAAAAAGAAAGAAAAAAATGTGTGTGTTTGAAAAGAATTTACTTTAAAATACTAGGTTTTTTTTTTTTTTTTTTTTGAAACAAAACTATTGAAACTTTTTAGAAAAAAGGGGAAAAACTAGAGTAAGTTTTAAGTTACTCCTTTCAAATAAACAAAGCTTATTTGAGTTATTTAAAAACAGTATGAACTGAGAAGGGTAAAACTCATTAATTTAAGATAATTAATTAGCTGCTCTTTTGTTTCCTTACTAGAGCTTATTAATACGAAAAAGTATTCCCCACATTAATTAAAAGGAAATAAGGCTACATTATTCAAGCAATGTTATGCTCTAGAATTATATTTTCCAGAATATTTAGCTTGAAAGTTTATACAGGGCGATTCCAAAATAGCGAGAAACGAGTTGGAAATTGTACGTTAAACGTGACAAATGAGGTGCGTTAATTTCGTGCTGTAACTAGTTTTACAATGTTAAAAAAATAATCGTTATTATTTCAGTGAAATAAATTATATCGTCTGCTATGAGCGAAATGAGGATGCCTTTTTACTATTATTACGTATGCTATGTTTACAGATGCAAATTTTATTTTTCTACACCAGACAGCTCAAAAAATTCAACATGGGGATCTTGCTTTGCTAATGGTTACCTCCATGGTTTAATATTTTTATGACTCATAATGAACAAATCTCCTGTCTTTATTTACTCTAATGGATTGAGATATTCGGCTGTTAACCTAATTTCCACTGAAGTTATCTCAGAATCTATAGATTTTTTAACGTAACTCATCTCTCACGCAAACAATTTTTTTGAACGATCTTTCTAAAAGTGTAACTTTTATACAATTTTATTTAAAAAAATAATTGTAAATAAAAATGGCCGCTTGGCATATGAAAAAAGAAGTGTTTTGCCCGTATTTGTTTTTCTCAGTCACATGACTTGCGCTTTTGTTATATAGAATATATAAGATACGATTTAATAGAATAAAGAAAATTTTTATTAATATCTTTTTAAGTTTTGATTCGATTTTCATAAAATTTGAAATGACTCGACAAAATTCTGCAACGATAATATATTTTAAATTACGCTGTTATATGTGGACGGATGGACAGACGGACAGATGGGTGGGGGGGGGGGAAGACGACGACTATTGGTGCTACGTATTTATATAAATACGAACTCACCTGAAAAAAATTATTAGTATATATATTCATTAATATTTCATTAATGTTAAAGTTGTGAATGAATATCCAATTTGGCTTGAAGTGAGATACCCTGTATTTTCAAATAAATGTGTGAAATGTAATCCTATCATATATACTTAAAAAATAAATGATATCGAATGCATTAAATATGCCTATAATGATAAAAAAATATATATAATTTTATTTTGGATTCATTTAGTGGTTGCTCTAAAGATAGAAAAAATGTTGCTTTCCCAATCTTTATATAATTCTTATCTCTGTTTCAAATTCTATCCATCCTTCAGTTTGGGACATGTGGAGATAGTTTAATTGCAATTATTTACTGTGATTCCCTGTAAAATATAGCATTAGGCATTCTTTAGTGAAGTAATTGTTATGTTATATTATATTTAAAAAATTTTATAAATTCATTCATGAAAAGTTGAACAAGAAAAGAAATATTTTGAACGCAAATAGTGATAATTTTTAATTTATTTTAAAACTAAAACCATTGATAGGGCGATATGACGCCAAATGATAATTACTTTTTCGTTTCTTTTGCATTGTTTTACGGATATTAGCAAATGTTATCCATATTCAGCATTTAGTTGTAACACTTTAATTTCGTTAAATTATGAAGTGACATATATAGTTATAAAGAGAATTCCCACAAGTTCAATGATAAAAAGTATTTATTATACAATTAAATTTAAATACAAATAGATTAATTAAATTTTCTTTTCTTTTTGTAATCAAAATTAGTATTTTCAAATTATTTTTATTAATAAAATTTAACTTTTCGGAAAAAAAAACTCTTTTATTCATAATTCAGTTCTTAAACATTCCAATAAAATTTGAAAGTATTATTAAATACAGAAATATTTTGTAACTGTTACTATTTGAAGTTACTGTTGTGACTTCATTGGTTTTAGAAGTTTAGGCACAGAACAATTTATCACAACTCACAAATCACGACTCATAATTATATTAAAATATAATTCTGATAATTTAATTTTTTTTCTGTAATTTTTTAAAAACCAAAAACTGAATTCAGAATTTTTAATAACTCTACGTATTGTTTTGTTAAAGCAATTTTAAAGTATTCGAAAAGAAAATTATTTCGTTCGAAATTTGATGAAGAAAGAATTGAATATTTTTTTCACGTATCCTTAGACATATAACTATATTGCGAGAAGTAACTGTTGTGAAAATATTTATTTTATAAATCAAATTATAAGGATAAAAATATTTATTATAAAATTACATTAAAACAGAATTATATTTATTTTATTTATTGTTTTACTTTTCAATAATTTTACGTTTAATTGTTTTGATAGAAAAATGTTAGTGTATTCAGGAAGAATATTATATTATTTCATCCATAATTTGATCCAGAAAAAAATCAGTTTTTGGAAGTGTTATTAGAAATAATAGAACTGTTTCGTGACTATTTACTGTTGTGACTAGATTGGTTTTACAAGTTCTAGTTCGCAAGAATATTCTAGCATTCATGCCGTCGGAATGTCGGTGCATCTAGTCTCATAAAGTAAACAGACAATATTTAAAAGCATTAAAAATATATTATTTATTGTTTATTGTTTAGTGCTATAAAAGTAATTTGCTTTAACGGCTGTTGAATCTGTATTAGCAAGTGCTTCTTTGTCATCAGTTGTATCATGCAATGCTCAAATGCTAATCTATCAGCAAATGTTTCCATTCTTCCAATTTAGTGAAACTTCTCATTCGTGAAATGCACTTCTATGAGGATATCACCTCAACGACGAAAAAGAGGCGAAATCGCCATAATGACATCATTTCCTTTGATTGCTTTCTTTTAACTCGCATTCTTGTAACTTCTAAATACTATATTATACATATAACAAGCAATGTTTAAACAAAAATAAAACAGAATTCAAGAGACTGTTTCTCACTTCGTGTTTCTGTAGCAACACTTTATTGTTGCACATTGGCATTGAACATTATGTGAGAACAAACTAGATGTTTTAATCTTTCGTAATCGGGTTGACAGTCAATATTTGCAGGAAATTCGAAAGTTTCTATCATTTAATGTGAAAATAGATATCATTCAACCGCTGTCACCCCTTAAAAGCCACTCGATTCCAATCATATTCACTAAATTTCGCCAATTGTCAGTGGAACCTTACAGAAGATTACTAAATAGATTTAAAAATCTCCACAAAAGTGAATGTATTGCAATTGAAAAAAAAGGTGGACATAAACATAAATCCCGAAGTGAATAAGTTAAGCAGTTATGAAAAGTCCTAAACAGTATTAAGAAATTAGAGCAAAGATAAAACGGCATATCTATGTTATAGGGGACTTAGCACTTTTATAAAAAAAACTTGACGCGATTCGGATTTCATGACTGCAATTGATGCTGTCCAAAACATTGTCTATTGCAATGCATGAATATGATGTAGACTTCGATTATGGAAAATTAATCATGGATTTTATTAAAGTTTATCAATTAATCTATCTCTAACTTCACATAAACTTCACGGGAAACTTCAAATAAAACTCAAAGGTTTGTGTCGGGTATAACCCGATTCGTGGAGGATGCCAATGTGCAACAATACCAACATTGGCATCGCAACACGAATTCAGCAACCAATCCATATATGAAGCTGGAAATATTCCAGCTCATATTCTGTTAACTTTAAATTTAACTGCAATAGTTGTTTTGGTGCAGGTTTCACACTAGTAAGTTGTTTTTTATCATCTTTAGTAATTGTATGTAAACTGTATGGAAGAGGGGTGGAGTTTTTACCCGAAACGTCTACATTTATTTTTAATGTTTTATGTCTATTTTAATTGAAAAAAAAGGTCTGTATTAAAATTAAACTTATTTTTAAATATATATCAAACAGACATAATGTTTGTATATTTTAAAATGTTCATTATTTTAAAACGAAATTAATCGCAAAATTTTGTCGAAGGAAATGATATATGATACCCGTTTTAATTAAACTTTTCCTCAATTTGACGTTTACTTTTATGAATTAAAAATATTTTAAACACATTTTACTGTTAATTTTTTCCTCTTAATTTTTTTAGGTGCGTTCGTAATTATATAAATATGTAGCACCAATTGTCGTCGTCTGGTCTGTCCGTCAGTCCGCATATAACAACGCAAAAACTTCCCAACCGAATGATTTGAAATTTAAGATATATTATCTTTGCAGAATTTTGCCGAGACATTTCAAATTTTATAAAAATCAAATCAAAACTTCAGAAAATATTAATAAAAACATTAATTAAGAAATGTGATTTTTTTTTTAAATCGGTGTTTTTTTATTATAGGAGCTTCCGAGGTTTAACCGTGAAGCGACCGAGATACTTATTTTATTAGAGAAATTAATCTGCAGACGATATCATTCATTTCACAGAATTTAAAATCATCAAGATCTGAATATTTATATAACTAGCTAAGTACGAACGCACCTCATTTGTCACGTTTGACGTACAATTTCCAACTTGTTTTATTGAACGAACGAAAATTCCATAAGTTGTTTATAGTATTTTGAGCTGGTATCCGAAATGGTATAATATATATCCATATATGTAATGCTATTGAAACAAATAAAAAAGTCATGTCACACGGGTTTGAGAAAACAAAAGAAAAGAAATTATTAATTAAATATTTTTTTCAAAGTGATAGGTATATATTTAATGCACTAAAAAACTAAACCTAATTAAATAGTACTGGTAAAATTTAATGAGCCACTTTTGTGTAATTTTGATTTATTTGTCATATTCCTTGACTTACGGATAACCCCGATTTAACGATGATTTTTAAGACATCCTTTGCAATCGTTAAATCGATGTTCGACTCTAATTCTTTTGAAAAGCACAGAATGTGACGTGATACCATCACAGTATCATCAAATTTAAATTATCTTAACTGTAAAATTTTGTCGAAGCAAATGACAGCATACAATTATTTGGCCGAATTATAGATTAAATTTTGTAGTCTAGCTGTCCCATAACAGCGTAAGCTAAGTTAAACGTTTTTATCATTTCTCAAATAAGACTAGAGTTGCTTCCCTTGTGGCTACTGTAATCATTACCTAAATAGAAAACTTAAGAGACAAATGGTTATTCAAAGAGAGTGTAATCTATCAATTTCCACTCTCTTAGAGCAGAAGGGTTTCCGGAGAAATATCTCATATATTGTTAGGGTGATCACAGTTTTTTCAAGGATAAAACTAGCATTTTATTTATATTATTAGACATCTAATTTGAAGGAAAGGCTAAAGTCTGAAATGATACTTAATAAAAAAAATTTAAAGGCTTGCGATATTAATAAGATTTCAAGTGCAATATATGTTTTCGTGCTTATTTGAGAGTTAGATTTTTACTTTCTCTGTATGTTAACTATTGTGTATGTGTGTTGTGTGGGACTAATTTTGTTGAAGTTATAGTAAACGAAATAAACATAATGCATGGTTTATTTAACCCTGTTTGTTGCGATGGGATCTTAAAGTCCAATGAAAATTTGATATAAAACCTACACTGCAAAAAATAACTGTTGATTTTACAGTATAAAACTGGCACCCAGCTGCCAGTATTATACCGTAAAATTAACAGTATTAAACAGTAAAATAAGCAGTAATACGCTGCCGCGCAAGCAGTAATACGCTACCGCGCATGCGCGGTAGCGTATTACTGCTTGCACGACAGCGTATTACTGCTTATTTTACTGTTTAATACTGTTAATTTTACGGTATAATACTGGCAGCTGGGTGCCAGTTTTATACTGTAAAATCAACAGTTATTTTTTGCAGTGTATGTAATACGACCATAAGGTACGATTACAGTATACGATAAACTATAATATATGGGTTGCCCAAATGAAAATGGCACTACAGTCGGTTTGAGAAATGGTTTAGTGGTATATTTCTTTTAAATGCTAAAAGGTGTAAATTAACAGCATAATGCAAATTAAAATAACTTTTATTAGGTTGTTTGACATGTTTCGACTCATTCCGAGTCATTTTCAAAAACAAATGAGAATATTCCAAAATTGCACGGGCTTTGAAGTTATTTAAAATGCTATCATTTAACTTTCATTCATTTTTTTAAAAATTACACACGTTATCTTTTATTTTTACTTTGTTGTTTATTTTCATATTCCAAAAAACCATGGAGTAACTCGAGCCACAATTTCGGTAAGTTAACAGATGCCGTATCGTTACATATTGAATTCGCCGATAACTCAGTTATTATTTATCACTACAAAATAAAAACACACAATCTCAATAAAATAACTTACTAGCGGACTGTAACACTTTTAATTTCTCACAACACTAAATAAAAATGGTCGAGAGCCGAGATTTACACAACTTCTCTGATCGGCATCTCGAACCCAACTTACAATCACAAGGGGTTTTTTTTTCAAAAAACATTTTACATAGACGGCGCTTCTAACGGCAACATACCGCCGGGCCTTGAATGTTGCTAACATTCAATAATATAAATGCAATATAATTCAAACACTATCTCTAAATGAAAAATACAATCTCAAAAAAACACAATTTCTTCTCAAAAATACTACACTAAATAAAATACTAAATTTACAAATATAAACACAATAATGTAATACACTGCAGGAAAAGTATATAGTTTAATAAAACAAATGTATGAATTTAAGTAGTTAATAAATCATCATTCACATATGGCAAAACAACAATTTTTGTGACTGGCCTTTTATATGTGCCATTTTTATCTTTCAAGGTGGCAACTCTTATAATATTGCCTTGGCCTGGATGAATTTTAATAATTCGTGCCAAATGCCATTTTAAAGGGCAATAATTATCAGAATTTTTTACTAATACTAAATCTCCCTCTTTTATCTCTACCCTTCTCTTGTACCATTTAAGTCTATTTAAGAGCTTGTTCAAATATTCTGATGACCATTTTTTTTCAAAGATGTGTTAGTTTTTGAACTAATTGCCATCTGCTCAACCTATTCATAGGAATTTCTGTATAATTTGGTTCTGGTAAGGCCATTAAAGAGGAACCCATAAGGAAGTGGGCAGATGTCAAAGCTTCAACATCATTTGGATCATTTGAAAGGGGGCAGAGTGGCCGAGCATTAAGAACTGCCTCAATTTGAGTAATAAGAGTCAAGAGTTCTTCATAACTTAAAATAGTTTTACCTACAACACGTTTTAAATGGTATTTAAGAGATTTGACATTTGTTTCCCACAAACCTCCAAAGTGAGGAGCTGAAGAGGGATTAAAATGCCAGTTAATTCCTTCATTAGCTAAATAATTTTCTATTTCCTCCTCACTTTTATCTTTAAATAAAGATCTGAGGATTGCTCTTAATTCTTTATTGGCACCAACGTAATTTTAACCATTATCACTATGTATATCAGAAGGTTTGCCCCGCCTTGCTATCAAGCGTTTAAGTTCTGCTAAGAACGCTTCACTTGTTAAATCATTTACTATTTCAAAATGCAAGGCTTTTGTAGTAAAACAAACAAATACACAAATAAATACTTTTTTTACCTGTTTACTTCTACCTATGAAGTTTTTTACTTCGAAGGGACCACAGTAGTCCAATCCAGTACGCATAAATGCTCTGGCCATTGTTACTCTAGAAGCTGGCAAATCAGCCATTTGTTGCTCTGAATTCTTAGAATTTACCTTTTTGCAAGTCATACAATTGAAAAGGATTTTACGAAGTATATTTCTAGCAGATAAGATCCAAAATTTGTTTCGGATGAGAGAAAGAGTTGTCTCAGCATCTGCATGAAAATACAAATTATGAAAATATTTAATAACACAAAAAGTAAAATTATGGTTTGAAGGAATAATCATTGGATATTTTTGATGCTCAGTTAAGTTGCTGTTTCTCAGTCTACCACCAACTCGGATTACACCATTATCATCTAAAAACGGCACAAGTTTGTCAGTTTACTACTGTTAGGGATTGCAGTACCCTTTTCCAAATACTGCATTTCCTTCACGAATGAAGTCCTCTGGATGTTCTTTACAATACAGAATAAGGACTGAGAGAGTTCACTGCTGGTTAAAGTTCCACCTTTGGGATACAAGGGATTTCTACAGTTATGGATGAATCTATTACACCATGCTACTACTCTTTGCAGTTTTATGAATGAAGAACTGTTATTAATGATGTCTAAAGGCTCAACGGTGTTAACTAAGGTACGTACTTGAGTTACTGATGGTGCTTTCAATTCACGGATAAACAGCTCACTGGTTTCAACAGAAATAATATCAGGAGACTCCACTATCTCAGGCTGTTTTAGGAATGATGGACCAAACCACCATAAATCACATTGCTGGATCTTGATGGGATCTAAGCCTCTAGAAATGAGATCTGCAGGATTTTGCTTGGAAGGTAAATAATTCCACTGATTAATCGAAGTTAAACTTTGTATAATCGATACCCTATATGCGACAAATGTTTTTAGATCATTCGACTCCTTTTTTAACCATGCAAGTACGCGAATAGTACTATCTGTCCAAAAGCAAGTTTTAGAAACTTCTTGCTTTAGAACACTTAACACTTTTTGCATTAACTTAGATAATAGGACTGCGGCAGAAAGTTCTAGGCGAGGGATAGTAATATGCTTTAGAGGAGCCACTCTAGTGAGCAGTTTGATAGCAGAATCACCATAAGAATTAATAGATTTTACATAAACGACCGCACCATAAGCAAGTTCAGAATCATCTGAAAAACCATGCAATTCCACACAATTAGATTGTTCTACAAATGCAAATCTTGGGATATTGATCATATTTACAGTTTTTAAGGAAATAAAAAAATTAGTCCATTCGATACTTTCTTTCACTGAGAGATAATCACACCAATCTATTTTCAGCAACCATAATTTTTGGAGGAAAACCTTGACCTTCGTAATTATTGGACCTATCAAACCCAACGGGTCAAATATTCTAGCAATTTGCGATAAAACTGAGCGTTTGGTATACCTTTCACTTTGCTCTATAATTAAATTAAATCCAAAACAATCTGGTTGCGGCTTCCACAATATTCTTAAAGTTTTTGTCTCATTGGAAAATGAATATTCAGATATTGCATTATTACACAAAAGAGAAGAATTATTTACTGACCATTTGTCAAGATCCATGCTTCCCTTCTTTAACAAATATATCAGTTGTTGTTGGATCTCTTTAGCTGTGTCTAGATCATCAGCACCTGTCAAAATATCATCCATATATACGTCTTGAAATAATACATTTGCAGCTAAAGGAAATTCCTTTCCTTCTCTCTAGCTAGCTGGGTAAGAGTTCTTGTTGATAAACAGGGGGCACTAGTTGTGCCATAAGTCACCGTACATAATTTATACACCTTAACTGGTTCATGTACCTCAGGTTTAAACAAGATTCTCAATAAATCTCTTTGACTCGGATGTATCAATATCATACGGTACATTTTCTTAATATCTGATACAAAAACAAATTTGTGCTTTCGAAATCGCAACATTATACTAAATAACTCATATTGGATTATTCCTCCGTTATACTGCAAACTATTTAAAGATTTTCCGGTAGAAGTTAAGGAGCTAGCGTTAAAGACAACTCTTAATGGTGTGCTACTTGATTCAGCACGGAACACGCAATGATGGGATATGTAATAAGTGATATCTGGTTCTTCAGATTCTATCACCTCTTCCATATGACCCATACTTAAATATTCTTGCATAAAGACTTTATAAAGATCATTAAATTTAGGTTCTCTAACTAAGCGATTCCATAATGAATTTAAAACTTTCATAGCCTTTTTCTTTGATTCTCCAAGACAAGATGGGTCTTCCTTAAATGGCATTTTTACCATGTATTGCCCTGTTGCAGTTCTGGAATAATTTTTCAGAAAATGTTCTTCACAAATTTCTGATTCCTTATTTCTAGAAACTTCAGACTCTCTCTCAATGTTTTCTATTTCCCAAAAATCTCAAATTACCCTTTCTAACTCCAAATTATCTGTTATCAACCCACAATGTATATTACTTTCACCCTTAGCCGGAAGGCTTCCGTTAACAATATAACCGAAAACACTGTTTTGTAACACTATTCTAGTATTTAATGGTTGGGGGTAAATTTTACCTGGCCTTAAAAATTCATAGAAATTTTCTGCACCCAAAAGCAAATCAATAGAGCCTGGCACATTAAACTTTTCATCAACTAATTTGATGTTATTTAACGATGGAATACAAGTCTCAAGCGGTCTAGAAGGCGTAAATTCCGTAATTTTCGGAACGACTAAAAAAATCTAATTTTAAATAAAAATCTTATTCGAATTAGTTGTGTTAACTCTAGATCTAAAATTAAGGGACAAATTATTTACTCCTGAAATACAAATATTAGTCTTTTCTCTTTTCAAATTTAGTTTATCTACTAACCTTTTACTCATAAAATTAGAGTTTGCACCGACATCTAATAAACCACGTGCTTCATGAAAATTACCATATTCATCTTTTATTAAACAAACAAATGTGCTAAGTAACACAGCTTTTAACTCGTTAGACAAATTACATATCGTTGAAAATAAGTTGCTTTGGTTATTATTAACTTGGAAAGGCTGGAATACTGGAGAAGAAGCATCCAAATTAGATGTATTACTGGCTTCGTTTTTAGAACTCATTTTCTGTGAAATTATCTCTGGATTTTCACCTTTATTTATTTTTTGTTCACGCGGGAAATGCAAAGTCACATGGTGCCTTTTCTTGCAAATAATACAAGAGAATTTAGATTTACAATCAATCACTTTATGATTCATAAGACAGTTAAAACAAAGATTTTTGGATTTTACAAGCTCAACTCTATTACCCACTGACATGTTTTTATAAACAGTACATTTATGCAAAGGATGATTTTCACTACATGACAAAATACATTTAGAATTTTTTACGCCAGATAGAAAAACTTTAGAAACATTTCGATAATAAGTATTTTTATTACTCACTCTAGAATTGTCAACCACGGGTTTTCCCTTACACGTATAATATAAATCAATTTCCCGAGATAATTCAATGGGAGAAAACCACGATTCTGCTTGTCTAACATTTATAAAATACATGAAATCTTTATCAAGCGTTTGACAAATCTTATCAGAAACTATTAACTGTTTTAAAGTTTCGAAATCTGTCACATTTCTCAATTTTAAATAATAATCCCAACTCGTTGTTAATCGGGATGCAAATTGTGTATATGTTTCATTAGGCTGACGTTGTGCTTTCCTAAAATGTTCTAAACAAGTCTGGGGGGTTGGCTCAAATTCTCTAAGTACTATAGCCTTTACTTTTGAATAATCTTCTAATTCCCCATCTTTAATGTATGTAATAACGTTTGTTGCCCTTTCTCCTAACAGATTTAGAAGAATTTCCGATTTATATTTTTCTGGGAAATTTTTAGAAATAAAGGCTCTTTCTAATGATGAAAAAAAAATAACCCCAACCTTCTGGTCTAGATAGAATTTTAATTGTTAACGTTCGTACACTTTTAATGAGAGAGTCTAAAGATATACTATTTTTTTTCTCGAGATCACTTAAATTATCATTTTTGGTTTCTGCACGGGCCTTAGCCAACTCAATTTCTAACTTTGCATGTTCAATTTTTAATTTCTCAAAATCTAGTAATTTTGATTCCTCATTTTTTCTTTCCTCAATTAAACTGTTTGCTATGTCTTCAACCAGTTTATTATCTGCTTTATACTTCGAACTTTCCTTTATTAAATTTATTAAATCATAAATAGTTAATTTGGAATCTGATATATCTATGTCTAATTCAGCAGCAATTCGATGATAATCTTCCTTTTTTGCACCTTTAAACATTGTATTATAAATACAATTCACAATAAAATAAATAAAACTGGCGTACCTTTATTTATTAATAAATCTCCAAATCCGATAATTCCACATTGAAAAGATGTAATCCACTTTTTCTATTCTCAAATTAGTTCAATAATAAAGAATATCAGTTCTTCTCTGCGTAAACACATTCACAGTTTATTTTTTCGTATTACGAAATTCTCAAGGTTAATCGAAATTAATTTTCTTCTGGATTAAAAAAAAACTTCATCGGAATTCTGAATCACAATATTTTGTACTTCAATAAAAACAATACGATGATTTAATTTTAGTTTTACTCATTCTAATTACTTGATAGAATTCCAAACATCATTTTATCTTCTGCAGACGATTACCAAAACATAAACATCGAAAAATTCCTTTTATTCTTTCTCCGGCGAGAGGAGACCAATACTTTGGATTCGCCGATAACTCAGTTATTATTTATCACTACAAAAGAAAAACACACAATCTCAATAAAATAACTTACTAGCGGACTGTAACACTTTTAATTTCTCACAACACTAAATAAAAATGGTCGAGAGCCGAGATTTACACAACTTCTCTGATCGGCATCTCGAACCCAACTCACAATCACAAGTTTTTTTTTAAACATTTTACATAGACGGCGCTTCTAGCGGCAACACATATTGTATTTTCGCGTGTTAGTATCTCTATGGTTTCTCCTATTATGGATGGATAGTATAGACTGGAAGGAAAAATTATTTTACTTTCATTGAAATTTATTTTGATGGTTCCTTCTTGATTTAATCTTGCCAGGGCTGTGGTTTTTCTATTATACTTAATATCAGCTATATGCTCTTTTTTTCTGTAACTAAAATTGAAAGCATATGAAAATTAAATTATAGCATTTTAAATAACTTGAAATCCCGTGCAATTATGGAATATTCTCATTTGTTTTTGAAAATGGCTCGGAGTGAGTCGAAACATGTCAAGCAACCTATTAAAAGTTATTTTAATTTGTATTATGTTGTTAATTTACACCTTTTAGCATTTAAAAGAAATGTATTATTACAAGGTGTTATAATTTATTATATTGGTTTAATGGTATTAATATAAATTAGTATACAAAAGAAGGAAGTAATACAGACGTAATAGACAGGCTAGACAAAGTCACCTTGTATGTCGAAACAAGCGTCCCAGCGGTCAACCAGACGATGGATACCCTGCGTGAAGAAGCTCCGGGGTTGGTTGTGGAACAAATTTTCAACGGTAGCTTGGACCTCATTATCGTCGGCAAATCGTCGCGTCGTCCCTTCACAGCTTCCTTGCGTGGTCCGAAGATGTGGTAGTCACACGGCGAGAGGTCTGGGCTGTAAGGGGGATGTTCGAGAACCTCCCAGCGGATTTTAACAATGTTTGGCACGCCATAGCCACATGAGGACGAGCATTATCATGCAAGACTACGTTTTGCATTCAACGATAGATTGCACTAGCACTCACATTTTCCGCTGTTAAAAATTGCATGACCGCGCGTTGACACTGTTTGGAGGTATCCATGACGCGAACGATGCATTTTAACCAGCTCCCACGCTATCACACACGCATATGGAGGGATCTGACGATATCGCATGTATTCCCAGCACTCTGCGCCCTCTATTGGAGCATGCGCTGTCATCTTCCTCTTTAAATGGCGCAATGAGTTTGTTATTACAGCATTATTATTATTTATTATTTATCATTCATCATTATCATTATTACAACAATGAAACTTTCATTTGGGCAACCCTTATAGATACGATAAAAGAAGACTTTATATGTCATGAAAAATACTTACTTTCTATATGTAGAAATCATAGCTATTTTTATGAAGTTAAATTGCACCATATGATCATGAGTCACTGGAAACTTTCGAATTTAGGCGTTTTGTCGCAAATCTAGAAAAATACCTGGAGAATTCTTCTGGAATTTCAGGAATGTAAAGGATTTGTTGGACTTCATATTTTAAGCGAAGGTTTAGTTACGAGGGAAATTAGGGGACCAACAACAAATTGAATGAAACATTATAATTGCGATCACCCTGTAAAATAAAATGCTCCAAATGATCTGTAGCTGTAGCACATGATGGTTAGGTGGGTCTTGTACAACAATTGTGTTCATTTGTGTAAGAATAGAACTCATTATTATTTAAATATAAGAGTTTCTTTAGAAAATTGAAGAAAATTCCGCATGTTGTTTATAACGTGTAGAGTTTTTAACCAAATTTTACGCCAAGTCCTGAAACATTGACAAAGTGCCATAGAAACAATATATTATGGTTAAAATATAAATATATTAAATATTTGATGAAATAAGAGAATTTGTATCAAATATTATTAACTCCGTTATGCGCGAACAATGTCAGTTTTTATTTTTTATAATTTAATAATCACCCATATAGGGCAAATCATATAAAAAAGGCCAATCGAGTATCATAAAGTTCACAAAGACAGCAGCAATATACGTAGTTAGTTGATTTTCAGTAAAGTAGCTAGATGATAAGATATTGTCTACAAATTGTTATTTTCCATTTATTATTATTGTTATGTTTTTTTTTATGCTTTAGTTCTTGGAAGGATAATAAGAAAGAACCCATTCCAACAAAAAAAGAATACGTACATAGAAGAATGCGTTTCTTTTGAATGGATGCATCAATTTTGATATTCTTCTTTTTATTATTATTGGAATGGACTCGTTTTGATGATTCTGTCAAGGAGAAATCAAATATCAATGAAAAGATATTTTTTTATTATTAAAAATAACAATTTGTGGAAAATCTTTTACCATCGAGCTACTTTTAAAAGCCAACTGAAATTCAACTAATTATATAGCCGATATATTTCTGAATTCTCACAATGTTTGACTGGAATTTGTATATGATTTGCCCTCTATAGTGGACTACTAAAATCGTGAAAATAACAGTTTTGTTATCGCTTGTGCATGCGCAGTTAAAAATTGTTTCATTCTCATATTTCATCAAATAGTTATAATATTTTTATTCTAATTTCAGTATATTACTTCTACTGAACTTTGTCAAGTTTTCTGAAAGTAGCGTTAAATTTAGTTGAAAACTAAGAATTCTATCAACCAAATACATGCGGAAACTTTTTGAATTTTTTAAAGAAACTTTTATATTTTCAAGAATACATGTGATATTCTTACACGAATGATGTAAGAGGACCCACATTCTCATCTGCGACAGCGACGTATAATTTCGAGAATATCATTTACAGTATTATCTCAATTTTTTTTTCATTTCTAATTGACGGCTTAGATGCCTTTGTGATTAAATATTCGCTGCAAAATGTGATGTCAAATATGTTCTTTACACCCCTGAAGTTCCAGAATAATTCTTCTCAAATGATTCTCTAGATCTTTAACAAAATGTCCAAAATCGAAAGTGACCGGTGATTTTTGGTTACATACTTTATTTTTAAAAATACATCTTTCACAACTATTTACATAGCTTTTATACTGCTGAAAAAAGGGCAGCATAAAATTTTATCAATAATACAAATGTGGAACAAAATGAAAAACATGTGAAAAATGAAGGATAAGACATTATAAAAAGCAATGGAATGGACACTGACGGAATTATACTTAATAGGATGAAACAGCAAAAAAATGCAAAAGCAAACTTGGAAAACTATGATTATCTTATAGAATCTTCAGAAGGGCTTTATAAGAATATTCATAGTAAATATATGTTATTTCATCAAATATTGTCAGCATTATGCCTAAAACCGACAATATTAAGCCTTAATAACCCTTAATAACATAACTCCCTTAACATAATAATATTAACTCCCTTAATAACATATATAAATGAAGAAAGAAAATTAATAACCTACATGAGGTTCAAATAACAAAATAAATAAATTAATATGCAACTTAAATAGAAATTAGATAAATAAACAATCATTCAACTTAAATAGTAATTAGATCATAAAATAATATACAAGACTCACCAAAAAAGACAAATTTGAGTGTAGATGGAATAAGATTGTAAATACTTGACAATCAGCCAGACATCATTAACACAAAATTGGCTGAAATATCTATGCGCAAACATTGTTGAGAAAAATGATAATAGAAATGAAATTGTGTAGTGCTGCCATCTATCACAGAAAATTTTAATTAAAAGCTGAAACTGTAGACAAGTGAAATAATAAGGCTTGTATGTATATATATATATTTTTTTCAGAATTGAGATATTAAAAAAAACAGTCTAACAGTACCGTTTTAATAATTCAATATTATTGAATGAATATTCCTAATTTTCATAGTACTAGTAATAATTTTTTTAATTTATCTTCAAAATAATAAGGGGAACGTTATTGATATGGAATCTTCCTGCAATCTTAATTTGAGAAAAAAAGATTAAACATAAATATTTTTAAACTATAGTTTAATTTCTTATTAAAATGAAAGCCCATATAAGAAGATGTTATCTCTTATCCCAAAGCAATTTTTTCTGATGATAAACTTTCCCCCCGGAAACTTTTTCCTTATTTCTCAAAGAAGAAAAAAGTTGCTTCCCTAAAGGCTAGGATAATCATTACCTAAACAGTAAACTTAAGAGATAAATCGTTATTCAAAGACAGTATAATCTATCAATTTCAAATCGTTTAAAGAAAAAAAATTTTGCAGGATTAATACCTTATACGCTTCCCGTGTGATCATAAATTTATAAAGAAAATGTTATTTATTTTACCAATTTTAATTCTAAAAACACAAAACCACTCAAAGTAACTAGTTTAAACTTTTACAATAAATTTAATTTTAAAACTTCCTTTAACATAATGATATTTGTTTAAATGTATTCCACGATTATTAAAAATAATTTCCTTTATTTATTCTATTTCTTCTGATATATACAGGGTGTCCCTAAAACATTGACCTCGGCTTTTATTAATTAAATATTGACCATAGACATATATTATAAATTACAATGTTACGTATAAAAGCTACAAAATTTTATGGAAGCTATTAAAATTTTCAGGGGATTAAATTTGAAGAAATTCAAAATTTAAATTTTTATACGGCCACCATACAAAAAAAATTCCCCAGTGAGTAAAGTGTGCACCATACAATAATAAGGTCATGTACAAAATTTCAGCATTTTATTATAAAAAGTCGCAGAGATATGCTTAAACAAAGTTGGTGAGGGGTTAATCATAAATTAAAATGTAAATGTTTACATTCAGAATGCCATGTCATTTGAACTAGTTAGTTCGAAAGCGCACATGAGAAAGAGAGGCAAGAATATGGTAGTCGTTCACTTTAAACATGTCCAGCTCAAACTATTTTCTTTTAGAAATAGTTCACTTCAATTCGAACGACACATCTCTAACTGCTAATGTTTATAATTTTCCAAGCTAATATTCTGGGTATAGCTGGCGATTAATATATTTTATATGCAAAAATCACAGGAATAAAGATCAAAAAGGGTATTTTTTCAATTAACAGGAAAACTTTCTACTGGATACTGGATAGGAATATTAATGTGAACCAGAAAACCTGAACGAATTGCTAATGGTAGGAAGAACTAATCATTACAGACGAAATGTTGTCAAATCGGTTTTGACAATGAAAATGAGGCCTTAAATACAGCTAATTATAAGTAATATATTTAATGGAAATGTACTCGAAACATCACTTCACTTTGTAATTTTTTCTTTTTATCATACAAACATTTAAAGTGAAAAAATCACTAAATTCTAAATTCTTCCCCCTGCAACTATAATGATCACAGAAAAATACCATTATGCGTTTTTTAAATGTCACATCTGTGAAAAAGAGGATTTTAGAGCTTCCATTTCTGAGAGTTTCATTAAAATTTTTATGTACACATCAGCCGTGATCAAGCTTGTTGTTATTTTTAAAAATAAATTTCGGCATATTGTTTTAAAAAGAAAACATATTATTAATTTTTACAAAAGTACTACGTATAAATAAATGATAATTTTTGTTAAATGTAACGAACCACTGTTAAAACGATTAAATATAGTTTTGAAATTTTCTAATACGTTTTGGAACATTCTCCCAAAAAATAATCAGCAAGCATGCTTAAGTCCAAATCTGAATATTATTGGCTTAATTAATATTATAAAATATAACGTAATAATATTGTTAGGACTTAAAATGCTTGGTGGTTTTGACTGAGTTTAATTACCCTAAATTCTTTACTCTTTTAAAGGTATTTCTCTATAAACGCATAGGAAAGTTTTTTGCTTTTATTTTTATTGGCAGGAGTTTCATTATACTTTCAGTCTGCGTCTTTCATAACATCTAATGAATTCTTGCGCCTAAGACAAATAAAAAGCCAGAAAAAAAAATAATAATTAAAAAAAAAAAAAGAAAGTGCACTGCAGGCAAATTTTATTTAAGAACTAGAGTGATTAAGATTAAAAAATACGTTTTTTTTTAAATTATTCATACTAAATACTGCATAGTTAATACATTATCTACATACTTACATGAGCCTTTCTTTTACATATATGTGCTTACATACACAGTACATATTTACATCCATCTTACATACACTTATATTCTTATTAAACAAAAACATAATTTGCAGGACAAATAAAAAAAAAATTATTTCCCACACTGTTTAGGCCCGAAAAGGAGCAAATATTAAGATATTTCATTCAGTTGATTTTACATTTGATGTTGAATTTTTGTTATTAAGTAAGGTTAAACCAACTGAACTTTAAAAAAAAAAAATCAATATGATTTTTAAACGACCCGTGAAGCTTAGATCCCCTTTGAATGAAATTGAAAATAAATCTTAGACTTTTTAAGGGCTTGTATATTGCATATACTTTGTCATTTTGCACATACAACATATTAACATATTAAAGTTTAATCTGTAATATAATTGTTTGCAGCTTGTGCAGTTTAGAAATGAAAAAAACTCAAAGATTTATTTATTTCACTTTCATTCGAAAGGGATCTAAGTTTTACGGGTCATTTAAACATCATATTGATTGATTTTTTTTTTAATTTCAATTGGTTTAACCTTATTTAGTAACAAAAATGTAACATCAAATCTGTGGTGTTTTTACTTCAGAAAGTAAGTTGTAGATGGCAGCACCACAAAATTATAAGACCTCCATCCGCTAGTGACATCTATATTTCAAATGTTTGTTTTTCACTGCAGTAGATCCGCGAAGCATTATCTATATGCCACCTCAATGTAATTGTAGTTATGTCTTGATGTTGTGATGTACATAATATGTTATTGTGATGTTAATTAAATGTGTAAAGTTAAATTTGTTCGTCCACCTCATTTTTATAATGGGCGATATTTACTTTAATTAATATTCAATATATTATAATTGGCGACGTGGCAATGGTTTACTAAATTTTTCACACCATAAATAATTGAAGCAGAAATGATGAGTCGAAAGCGAAATGGCTTGACTTCTGTTTTCGGTACAGAATTATTTCGTGTTACATGCTGCTAAAGGTGTGATATAATTTGATTTCCTGCACAAAGTTCGTCATTTACGGGGGTGGTAAGTCTATATATTTTTTACTGAATTAACAAAAGTGCTATCATGTTTCAAATTTTTAAGGAATTTAACAATTCAATTGGAACGTTCCAAGCATATATTAAAAGGCTGGAACAAAGTTTTATACTTCATGATATTAAAGAGGAAAAGAAAGTTCCTGCAATTATATCTTGTATGGGTCCAAAATTGAAAATTTGTTATGCGATTTACATTTTTCTAAAGCTGCTGAATCTTTGAAATATGAGGAAACTGTTAATATCCTGTTAAGGCACTTAAATCCCGCCCCTAATAAATATTGTCAAAGAATAAAATTTCGTAATGCTTATCAAAATGAAAATAAATTGATACAAAATTTTGTTGATACATTAAATAACTTTCTGCGTATTTTCTGGTGATACATTAAATGGAAATCTATTGGAGCAATTCCTTAGAGCAGGTATGCCAAACACGTGCGCCGACAACATATCTATGGCCCGCGAAGCCTTTGGCATTTTGCCTGTATTTAATTTAGTTGTTAGAAAACGCATGTTGAAAATTCAGTTTGAACGAACATACTTGCACCAACCAACTTGTCTTAGAGATGGCAAACATAAGAAAGGTAGGTATATCATTGTTACCAGTTTCGCGGGATCTTTATTTTATTCAGAATACTACCACTATTTTTGAATAGTAATATTTAGCTTATTTATTCTTACATTAAATAAGAGAGGTATTTCTATTCAGAATGTCGTAGCATTCTGCATTAAAAAAATCTCGTTCATATGGCAACGGTGATTTGTATAGACAGATATAACTCAGTTTTACATTTTAGCATAAAATAATGGGGATAAACAGATTATCACTCGGAACGTTGCAAAGCGCGGGATCTTGAGTCTGAAAACTTAAAGATTCGTAAAATTTTTAAACAACTTTACTTATAATTTTATTTGTTTTATGTCGAAACTAATATTTAATTTTCTCTCTTCGATTTTACACCGCTTTACAAAATAATAGGATTCATTTATTAAAATATTAAGAAATGTATTTTAAAATTAATAAAATTCGGCGTTAATTAAAAACAGTTAAAATTAAAAAAAATCAAAATATAAAATTAAATAGCTTTTAATGAGTCGCTTTGAAAGTGACATAAATTATCCCTTTTGTGCTTGACACAAAAACCATGTCTTCCAGGTTCTTACCTTAGGCTTAAGTCGAACATAAGAGGATTTTGGATTTAAGCTCTTTAATTATTTTCATCGTTTAGGTTAATAACTGTGTGTGATATTTCTAGAATCCTGTGTGATCTTTCTTTCCTTTCGTTCATTATTTATTGATGTACACACATTTTATTGACATACTCTCATACATCCCAAGATTTATTAAAAAAAAGTGCTCTTTACCACTATGAATAAATATGATAAACTGAAGATGACTACCGCAGATTTTTTTAAAGATGATTTACAATACAATTATATTCACAAGAAAACTGAAATTTTATGTTTGATATGCAGACACTGCTGAAGTTTGGAAATGTGTAACATTAAGAGGTGCTACAGAACAAAGTATAAAGAAAACTCACAAAAATCTGGCTCCACAACGGAAAGATAAACTGTCGGAATTGAAACTGATACTTCTTAATAGAAAATCAAAGTACTTTGACAAAACCTATTGATGAAATTATATTTGCTTTGAAAACTAATTGTTGTCTTTATTAAGTTGAATGTCCCGCGAGTCAAAATCATTCCCTACGAAATTGAAGAAATGAAGTCTAGAACAGTTAAAGAAATTTGGAGCATAATTACCATTACTAGAAATAATTATAGATAGCAGATAGATTTATAAAATCTCGATATGTGCTTTAAAAATTATAGTGCTTATAAACTTATATTTGTATTGTACACACATGCTTAATCTTTGATAATCTAGAAAATATCTTCAAATATGCGTAGTGAAGATAAACAGATCTACCTTCTTATACACATATTTCATGGCTTTCCCATCATTAAGACTTAACTGTTAATTTCGAACTGTTGAAAAAGGTTGCAATTTTCATTTTCAATCGACAAATTATGAATGTGGATTATTAAAAGACCAGCAGTAGACAAAGTACTTGCAGTTTTAATTTACAATTACAAAACACCTGAGGAAATTGAAACTCCAATGCAAATTCCATAATGTTATCTTGTTATTTAATAGTATTTTCAATTACAGTTTATTACTTTGATAAAACAGTTTTAAAAAAGGAAATGTATTTCATTTTAAATGTTAGCAGGCATTATTACAAAAATCATCGGAGTGGAAATTTTTAGAATATACTAAAAATAAATTCAAAAGCAAATTGTTGAATTTCTATAAATGAAAATAAGTTATTTACTTCATCTCTAATGATTTATGTCGAAATTAATCTTCACAATTTATTACTGCAGTTAATCAGGGCGATTCTACATTAGTTTCTAAATTTCGGAATTTTTTATCAATCAACCGATTTTTTAATGTATAATATGCAATTAGGCATATTTTAGCTAGTTCGGTGGTTTTAAAAGACATCTTTGAGTAGCTGCCAACCTTTTGTTATTTTTCAAAGCAAATAGACATAATTTGGACCAGAAAATATATTTAATAAAGAAAATGAAATAAGTAGTGCATAAATACCACACATTTTACTAAATAAATTTTCTGATTCAAAATAGATTTATTTTTATTTATCACTTGAAGAAAACTTGGAAGATTGACAGCTATGACTTTTCTAGATCAATAATAACAGACCAGCGTGTACAATCATTTTTTAAAATAAATACAATTTAGAAAATTCAATTAAATTTTATAGATTTGGTTGATGAAAAGTAATTTTGAGTATTCTTTTAAAAACTAAGATAAAATAAAATATGTATAATAATAACTTTGGAACTTTGAATAAATAGTTCTTTCACATGGTTCTGTTTTCTACAAACAAATTTTATTCTGTGCAATAGCAATAATATTATCTAATTTTTTATGTGACCCGCGGCTTTGTATGTAGTGCTTAATTTGACGCGAAGCTTTGTATGTAATGCTTAATTTGGCCCGCGGCTGTGAACGAGTTAGACATGTCTGCCTTAGAGGCTTAAAAAATGAAACTATTCAGGGTAAATTAATTACGTAAGTTGATGATAAAACATAATGAGAAAACATATGAAAAGTTATATGAGAAAACATAAGAAAAATCCATTTTAAAATTTTAGTCATATAATTTTCCACTAGGGGTGCTACTAGTGTAAAAACACCTATCATGTGAATTTTTTTATTAAACATAAACTTGACCATGGCAGAATATTATTCTAATGATTTATAAAAAAACCGTAAAAAATAATTTAAAAAAACTTAGTTATCCTATCTTCCGCCAGGGGGCGCTATAAACCTAAAAGAAAATTGTGTTGAATCTTTGCCAATTACTTTTATCTTCAGTATAGCTGTTATACATTGAAACATAAAAAATCAATTTTACTTTAATTTGGTTACCTTATTTCCTGTCAGAGGGCATAATAAACGATAAAAGTAAATTGTTTTGAACCAGTACAACGTATTTTACAATAACCATCTACGCCATTAATCTATAATAAGACGTCACTTTTCTCTCCAGCTAAATCTCTTGTATACTTTTTCACAGAAAAATATTTTTTGTAGGTAACTGATCTCCATACTTAATAATCAGTATCAGTAAAATATATTTCAAAATTTTCTTTTAAATACGACGTTATATTCACCTGCTTTCTGTATTTACTCAGATTGATGCTGTTACAAATATGACGACATATTCACCTGCTTTCTGCTTGTATTATTACGAAATATTTGAAAATGCCCTTTTTATTTAGAGTATGACGTCATATTCATCCTTATTTTAATACTTAAAAAAAATATTTTAATTTCATTTTGCACGTGGAAATGTTTCAATTCAAAATTAATTGCTGTGGACGAATTATTATTACGTTGTTTGAAATGTTGGCAACAATAAAGAAACAAGGTTAAATTCTTTAAGAAAAATGTCCATTCCCAGCAAACAAGAGATTTTTGGCCACCTGTTGTAAACGTTGTGGCCAAAAAAGTTTGCGGCAATTTGTATCCAGCCATTAATGTATTTTAACTGAAGCGCCCGCACACCGGATGTCTATCGCCAAATCGTTAACGGGCAAATGGCGGGGAAACTTAATGCAATTTCAGTGCCCAATAGCGAATGAAAGTACGTTTGCGGCCAAGATATACAAATCTATCATTGTTTAAAAGTCAGTGGCCCAGTATAATCTTCTCGACATTTTTATTATAAGAAATAAAAAGTATCTTTACTTCACATTTTATAAGATGATTTTCGTTATTTTAAACCTGGATTTATGTGAAACGATAAAATATGCTGCATTTAAATATTTTATGCAATAAAAAATACACAAAAAGTACCCTTCTTTAATTTAAAGAGTTTTTATGGAAAAAAAAATCATAAAAACTGTTAATGTTTTTGCTTTTAAAGTATGCATTAATATCTTTAAATGAATATTTTTTGTGAGCACCTAGAATGAAAATGAATATTGCAATCTTTAGACATACATATTATATAAACATATTAAAAAAATTAATGATAAATGGGAATTTAAATTTCAATTTCAATGAAAAAATATTTGTCAAAAGAAATAAATGCCACTTTACCAAAAAGCAGTTACTGTTAAACGAAAAAAAAAAAAAAAAAAAAAAAAAAAATCTTTTTTTTCTTGGAGGGGGGGGGGGCGGTGATTTTATATTATCTGTATATTATCTATAAATCAGTTCCAAAAAATAAGTTATTTTCATTTTTTGAAACACTCCAAAATTTAGATTTAAAAGAAAAAAAAAAATCTTAACTAGCTTAAATAAGCAATAATACCAAATACCGATCCCCCCCTCCCACTCCTTTCACACGGCAAGCCGGGAGTAATGCAGGGAAAGATGAAACAAGATTTCCCTTTTCCAACACATTTTTTTTCCCAGTGGGGATTTTTGTAAATATATTTTTAAATGTTTTCCGCTTTGTAATAATCAGCATTGAAAAATTTCCACTTTTAAAATTATTTAATGTTGTATGAGAAATTTTGAAGATAAAAAAAAAAACCTTGAAAAAATAAATCTATTGAAATATAGCTTTTTTTCTGCGGTCTCGTAGGGATTTTTATGTCTTTTTGGCAGCGTCATCGCACATCGCAGCGTTGTTTACATTTCCCTTTCCTGCATCGTGGCGTCGTCTATGTCTAAGTCTCGTCATTCACTGGTTTTTGGATATTTAGGTTTACTAATTAGGTAAGATTATTTTTCTATATTATTCCAAGAGTTAGTTAAAAATTAGTTTTCATCATTCTCAGGGACAGATTTAAGTTCAAGATAAAGAAAGCTGAGAAAAAGCATCAGCAATTGTGTAAAATTAACTGCATTGCTTTGCTTATTATGCGACTTAATTCTACAGAAGTGAATAAAAAAAAAAGTTCTTTACTGATCTTACATCTGCCCTGAATATGCTATTAATAAGTTGATTGTAATTATATATATATATCAGAGTAAAATGTGTCCGTAATGAACAATCTCGGAAGTTTTTGGTTTATAAAAAAATTAACCAATAAAAATTCAGCTTTTATTTTTTTCATAATTCTCCGTTGCCTGTTTTATAATTTGCTTTATTGCTGACAATCTTAAACCAGTCAGGAAGCGGAAAGTAATATTTTACAGCTCCAGTGTCTTTCAGTGAAATTATACTTCATATGTTAAGATCTGGTTTTAATTAACTAATATATATATATTCTGTATTTTCTGATGATACTGGCATATTTTTATTTTGATAGTAATAGAAAACTTCGAATTTTATGTACTAATTAATGACCATTTGCAAAATTTCACTTTATTTTTAAGATTTTAATAAAGTAGGTAATTTCTTTTTAATTCATTAATGTGATTTTTAATTAGTCATGGCAATAGTGCCCAAAATGTTTTGGTTTAGCCGAAAAGCTAAGTAATCCGATTTAATTTTTAAATTCCACTTATCAGAGTCGTGTAATAGGAACACAACTTGGTACTTTTCTGTTATACCAACACATGCCAAAATATACGCTAATCTGCCATTTATTTCTACCCTAACCGTGTAAAGAATTTTTTATTGCAAACTGTACCAAACATTCTGATTGGACTATTTATTGAACGTGAATCTTTTATTATTATTATTTAATCGTAACCTCATAAAACATCTTAACTTGCTACTTTTCAAATAGAAAATATTTATTAAATTATAACTTGCATTTATTATTGACACTGAAATGAATTTTACCATTAAGCTGTTACTTGATGATGTAGAAGCGGCAATAAAATTGTTTTAGGAATTTAGATACATAAAAAAAAAAGTTTTTATCAAAAAAACTCATAAACATCTTCATTCAAAAAATGAAATGTTTACAGCAATCCTAAGAGACATTTACAATTTCAAGCCTGTAGTTTAAATAGAGTTTTATTTTATTACCTTATGTAATATTTATTTGTTCTTTTATTTTAAGTGCATATTTTGTATTGCAATTTTCAAACGTTTTATTTTTAAGTGCTTAAATTCGTGCCAACAATGTTATTTTTGTTTTCAAATGATTCGTTTCATGTGAATTTCCTTTTGTGCCGATTATTATGCTTAGCGACAATGGTGTTGGTATAGCAGAAAAGGACCCAAACTTTTTATAAACAGTTGCTTTTAATATATTTTCATGTTGTAAATATTTTTTTAATAACAAACCAGATTAATTTTTAATGGGTTTTTTTTTTCCTAATGAAAGCACATAATTTGTTTGGGTACATTTCTGTTAGCCGGGCGCCAGTGATATATATACATGTATTATATATACACATATCTATGTATATACACATATGTCTGCATATACATATATATACATACATATATTTATATACATATATGTATGTATATACATATATAGGTATATACGTATTATATACCTTATTATATACCGTATTATATACATTATGTATTTATATATGTTGATATATATCACTGGCGCCCGGCTAACCGAAATGTACCTTTTTTTGTTTCAAAGTATTGCATCGTCCCTTACCCCTCATGCAAAAACAAATTTGTCTTTAAGGACGTCTTCCTTTTTAAAACTTGTTTTAAGCCTTTTTTTAACCTCATCTCCCCCGAGTCTGAAATTTTCTTTCTGTGTTTGTGACAACATACTCTCAAAGCATGCAATTTCTTTCTTGGAATCCAAAATAGTTGCACACTGTTATACTATACTGTTACATTTTTTTTTTTTTTTTTTTTTTTTTTACACCCATCCAAAATATTAAGAGGAGAGAGCCTGTCTGATATTACACTTTTAATTTTATGTTAAATAAAACATTGGGTACTTTTCGGTTAGCCAGGTGCCAAAGATGTGTACAAGTACATACATGTATATATATTACTGGTGTCCAGCTAACCGAAAAGTACCAAACATTGTATCAATTATCTTCCTTAATTACTTTCCTGGAACTATAATTTATCTCCATCTTTTATATTATGTTCTGCAGTGTTTTTCTTTTTCAGTACCATAATTTCAGTAAAAAGCGCTATAGTGCATATGCGTGTAAAAATTTAAAACAGTCTAAGTGCACAGCACTTCTGCTGGTGTGGCTGATTCAGTAATTTTTTTTTTCTTTTCCTCCCCATAGCAATATTTAGATAAGATGCCATTTTATTTAATGCAAATTATGTGTGTGTGCATGTTGAAATAAGTTTTGATTTAAAAGAAGAAGAAAATGATTCACTGACATCAGTTATATACATTAATCAGTTGTACTTTTTCTTTTTAATTTTCTAGTTGAATATGATAAATGCTTAATATTGCAACCTATTACAATTTATTTTCATATTTTTCAGGAAACTGTGGTGGCGCAGTTCAGAGATGGCAGCAGAGATGACTGTGCAGCATAAACTCGTTTGGCATTCAAGCAAAGGTAAGTTGTCAATTTACTCAGTTTGTAACGCAGGGCTTTTATCTTAGGGCCCATTTTGAAAAAAGTAAAAGTTATTTGTGTGAAATTTATTCTTTTTTTTTTGTGTGAAAGATAACATTTTGTAATGAATATGAAATTTAGTTACTCAAATTTGAACCAAACGTTTATTGATAACTTCTTTAAGTCTTTCTGTTAAAGTTTTCCTTTCAATTTGTTTGCAAGTTACACATTTTGAAACATAAAATAAAAATTAACAATGAAGAGTATGTTTTTATGGATTGTTTATAAAATAGTCAATTCAGAAAATTCCAGATTTTAAAAGTATTGCTACCCCACATGCAAAAACAAATTTGTCTTTAAAGACTTCTTCCTTTTTAAAACTCAATTTTTTTTAAGTTGCCTGTGTTATTTAAAAAAAAAAAATGGGAAGAGATCCTGTTTATTAAAAGGTATATTGTGAAGGGACCTGCTTTACTAGGAAGAATTTTGGGATGGTCCCCTAAATAGGCTCAAAATTTTGTCTGTATTGATCAATTTACATTAGTAAATTTAATTTCACACATTCATAAAATAGAAGTGCACTCTTGTATTTTAGCTGCATACAGTTGGTAAACGTTAAAGCTCTTTACAAAGCTTTCCAACCTTTGCACTTTAAGTGTAAAATTTACACTTTTTAACCTTTTTTTACAGCTAGAATGTACTTTTTACTCTTAAAAGTTATAGAAAAAAAAAAAGCTATTAAAATATTTTTCGGCAGAATCCTCGAATAAGCGAGGGTCCCCGATTTGGCGATTTTTTTGACGCACGCCAAGGAACGACGCGCACCAACCGAGAAATCGGCAACCTCCGAATTCTACCCAATCAGAACACGAGCTTTTCGGCAGACGACTTATTACTTACACACATCGTCAAGCAAATTCTTTCACAAAGTACACCGTGAACGTAGCATTGATTTTATTTCCTTTAAGAATATTTACAAAGTTTTAGTAAATTTTACCGCCACATTTTTCAATTTTTACAAACTTTTACCAATATTTTCCTTCAGATATTTCAATTTTTATAAACTTTTATCGATTTTTTCGTTCCGATTTTTTCCATTTTTACAAATTTTTAGCTATTTTTCCTGCCGGATGTTTCCGTTTAAAAAACTTTAGCTATTTTTCACTCCGTATTGTTTCATTTTTAGCAATTTTTCTATCCAAATTTTGAACTATTTATTCCTCCGGATATTTTTATTCTTACAAATTTTTTCCTCCGGATTTTTCCATAAAAAAAAGTTCTACCCTATTTTTTCCTCCGGATTTTTCAATTTTAACCTACTTTTTTCATTTGGATTTTTCGTTTTTACAAGTTTTTAGCTATTTTTCATTTTTACAAATTTTTAGCTATTTTTTCCTCTACATTTTTACAAATTTTAGCTACGTTTTTATTTTATTTCTTTTGTTTTCATTTTTATAAATATTTAGCTATGTTTTTACTTTTTTTTTTCATTTTTATAAATATTTAGCTATGTTTTTACTTTTTTTTTCATTTTTATAAATTTTTAGCTATGTTTTTCCTTTGTTTTTCTTTGCATTTTTTGAAATTTTTAGCTATTTTTTCCTCCGGATTTTTCCGTTTTTAAAAATTTTTAGCTATTTTTTCCTCCGGATTTTTCCATTTTTAAAAATTTTTAGCTACTTTTTCCTCTGGATTTTTCCGCTTTAAAAAATTTTTTAGCTACTTTTTCTACCGAATTTTTCAATTTTTAAAAATTTTTAGCTACTTTTTCCTCCGAATTTTTCAATTTAAACAATTTTTAGCTACTTTTTCCTCCGGATTTTTCAATTTAAAAAAAAATTTAGCTACTTTTTCCTCCGGATTTTTCAATTAAAAAAAATTTTTAGCAATTTTTTCTCCAAATTTCTCAATTTTTTTAAAAAAAATATCTATTTTTTTCATTTGGATTTTTTATTTTTACAAATTTTTAGCTATTTTTTCTTCCGGATTTTACCATTTTTACAAATTTTTAGCCATTTTTTTCCTCCAGATTTTTCCATATTTTTAATTTTCTTTCTTCTGTATTTTTCATTTGTATAAATTTTTAACTATTCTTTCCTCATCATATTTCCATTTTTACAAATTGTTAGCTACTTTTCCTTCAGATTTTACAATTTTCACACATTTTTAGCTATTTTTGCCACCATATTTTCCCACATTTTTAGCTATTTTTGCCGCCATATTTTCCGAATTTCCAATTTTTTTGCTATGTTTTCCTCCAATTTTTCCATTTTAAACTATTTTTCCCACCGGATTTTTCCTTTTTTTTTTATGAATTTTTAACTATTTTCCCTCCAGATTTCTCCATTTAAAAAAATTTTTAGTTATCTATTCCCTCTAGCTTTTTCAATTTACAAATTTTTAGCTATTTTTTCCTCCGGATACTTCATTTTTACAAATTTTCGGCTATTTTTTTCCTCCGGATATTTCCATTTTTACATACTTTTATCAAATTTTTTCTATTTTTACATATTTATAGCTTTTTTCTTCCATCTGTATCCATTTTTACAAATTATCTTTTTTTTTTCTATGAATTTTTTTGAAATATTTATCAAGTTTAATAATTTATTACCTTTAACAATTAAAAAATAAGGCTTAAACTTGAAAATTGTCACAAAACGGAATAAAATCAACGTTTACTTCATGAAAGAAATTCTCATAAAAACTCTATAAATAGTCAATTCTCTGCATCACACCACACACGTTATAATTGAGGAAAATTTCGATATTCTTCATTTTTCTAATACATGCAAGACGCGGTTGACTATGCTTCGCGTACATTAACTGAAAAAAAAAACATCACTGGACGCATGAAACTCGCTGTACAGCATTCTCTAGAATGCACGAAATTCATTTAAGCCGAGGTCAGTAACTTGTGTATGTACGCTTCGCGTACATTAACCGAAAAAAAAAACATCACTGAACGCATGAAACTCGCCGTACAGCAATCTCTAGAATGCACGAAATTCATTCAAGCCGCGGTCAGTAACTTGTGTATGTACGCTTCACATACATTAACCGAAAAAAAACATCACTGGACGCATGAAACTCGCCGTACAGCAATCTGTAGAATGCACGAAATTCATTCAAGCCACGGTCAGTAACTTGTGTATGTACGCTTGGCATACATTAACCGAAAAAAAACATCACTGGACGCATGAAACTCACTGTACAGCATTCTCTAGAATGCACGAAATTCATTCAAGCCGCGGTCAGTAACTTGTGTATGTACGCTTGCCGTACATTAACCGAAAAAAAAAACATCACTGGACGCATGAAACTCGCTGTACAGCAATCTGTAGAATGCACGAAATTCATTCCTGCCGCGGTCAGTAACTTGTGTATGTACGCTTCGCGTACATTAACTGAAAAAAAAACATCACTGGACGCATGAAACTCGCTGTACAGCAATCTGTAGAATGCACGAAATTCATTCAAGCCGCGGTCAGTAACTTGTATATGTACGTTTCGCGTACATTAACCGAAAAAAAACATCACTGGACGCATGAAACTCGCTGTACAGCAATCTGTAGAATGCACGAAATTCATTCCAGCCGCGGTCAGTAACTTGTGTATGTACGCTTCGCGTACATTAATCGAAATTTTTTTTTTTTTCCCCAACAATCCATTGACTAATTTTAAGATTTTTTACCACGATTGGCTGATAAATTTGGCGATATCTTTTAAATGGCCAAAAAATCATTTTGTAAACTTTTTCATATTAAAATTTAGTTAAATTGTAATATTTTAACAAAACTGTTTTCAAAAAGTTATCATAAAAAAATCTTCGTCAGTAGTGGGAAAACGAGAGTTCAAGCTCAGGAGGTGGAGGGTGTGGAGGGATGAGGCGGAGGGATGAGGCGGAGGGATGAGGTGGAGGGATGAGGGGGAGGGATGAGGTGGAGGGATGAGGCACCGACCCTCCGATCGCCCCCGCAACGCACCCTAGCGGGAAAAATGGAAATTGTGAAAAAAAGGGTTAATTTTCTACTGTAACACGAGGAGTGAAAATAAGAACTCTAAGAAAAGGTTAAATGGACAAGATTATCATACTATAAGATGAATATTGATTTTATATACTAATTTTGAATGACAAACACCTTAATGAGTATCACTAATTAAGCGAAACAATGGAAAAATATCAACCTTAACGAAAAAAGCAGATTTCTTTAGAATTTTTCAACTATAAGATGACGATATCAACTTATATGAAGAAATTTAAACTTACATTTTAGTTTTGCACAATGGACACCTTAACGAGAATAATAATTAAGCAAAATAAAATAACAATTTTAACGAAACTGCTGATTTCTTATGAATTTTTCAACTATAACATGAGAATATCAAACTATAAGATGGATTTTAAACTTATATTATAGTTTCTGAACAATAGACACCTTAATGAGTATAATAATTAAGCAAAAGAAAATATTACTTTTAACGAAAATGATGATTTCCTATGAATTTTTTCAACTATAAGATGTGGATATCAAATCATAAGCCGTAGAATAAACATATATAATTATTTTAAATGACGAACATTTTAATGAGTATTACTAATTAGACGAAACAATTGAAAAATATCAATTGTAAGGTATAAAGCTGATTTTTTAAGAATTTTTCAAGTATAAGATGAGAATATCAACTTATAAGAGGAAATTACACTTTTTTAGTTTTTCAACCGTAATACACAGAAAATATTCAAAATTTGAATGAATTTTATACCTAATCAATTGATTTTCCGCACAATAATAGGAGTTTTAGCAACCATTATCTAATTTTACTGTGTATACTTGATTTAATTCTGTTTAGACGTACGTAATATAATCTTTTTATATCATTTAGACTTGAAATAAGAACCATATTTAAATAAAAACCAGTTGTTTATTTATTCTTAATGCGCAAACTTTTTTTCTTTCCTAAAATGTAGCATTTCTGAGGAGGGATAATAATTCCACCCCACATTCTAAGGAAAAGGGGAGTCTAACAATGACCGTCTAGGTCACAACTTTTACTATAATATAAATATTATTCGCTATCAATATGTTTACAAAAAATCCATGTTGGGAGATAGATATGAGTTATATTTTAATAAAGTTTACCCTCCTCCATCTTCTACACGATGCTAACAATTATACAAAACAAAAGAAATACCGATTTTTAACGAAAAAGGGTGAATTTTAATGAATTTTTACACAAGTTTTCGGTATTATTGTACACTAACAGGTATGATATTATTTCTTAGGTGATTACAATACAGAGAAAATTATTCACCTTTAGATTACTTTTCGTGAAATATTTAACAGTAATTATATAAACTCCTGTTTACATCACTAATTTACATTTGAAAATAAGGATTTATAGGATAAAATAAATAATCTTAACTTATACTTAGTAAATTTTACACAATTCCAATTATTTTATACCGTGTTTTTCACGAGTTTTATATTAATTAGTAATTTTATATTAATTAACTTTGAATATTTTCTATGATATGGTTAATCCATTTTTATCACAGAAATACCAGTACCTAAAATTTCACTTAAACTCATATTCTAAGTATTAATATTCACTTATAACTTTACTTTTAGTTATACTTTTACTTGAAACCATGTGAACTTGTAGAACCCTGCTTACACATATGGAGTTTAGTACATCACACTGTTATCTAAATGAATATGAATACCTTATTGTTTTAAATTTTCCAATTTTAACAGAATATGCACGAATATAAACTTTAATTTTATCTAAACATTTTATTTCAAATACCCTAGTTTATGAAAACGATACATATTACCAAATATTAGACAACATTTTAACATGAACTTAGATACTGATCACATACCTATTTTAGCATAATTTATTAGCATACATAGCATTTCTTCCATTTCTTTCAGAAATATACATATAAAATTATGGATTTACCGAGTATATATCCAATTTTAGCTTTCACTTACCAATTTTTACACCATTTCAATGATTTCAATGATTTCAAGCTATTTTATATTACAGAAACGAAAAAATAATTGAATACAGACGCGAGTAAATAATATTTGTATTGTATTTTCCATTCAAAGATTTGAAACTCAAGTTAAAATTTATGTTATAAGTATTGATATCCACTTTTAGTTATACTTTTACTTGAAACCATATGAACTTGTAGAACCTTGCTTACGCATATGAGTTTAGTACACACTGTTATCTAAATGAATATGAATACCTTATTGTTTTAAATTTTCCAATTTTAACAGAATATGCACGAATATAACCTTTAAGTTTATCTAAACATTTTATTTCAAATACCCTAGTTTATGAAAACGATACATATTACCAAATATTAGACATTTTAACATAAACTTAGATACTGATCACATACCTATTTTAGCATAACTTATTAACATGCAATAGCATTTTATCCATTCCTTTCAGAAATATACATATAAATATATGGATTTAACGAGTAAATATCCAATTTTAGCTTGCATTTAGTGATTTTTTACACCAATCCAATGATTTCGAGCTATTTTATATCACAGAAACGAAAACATATTTGAACATAAACGCCTGTAAAATAATATTTGAACTGTGTTTCCTATTCAAAAATTCAAATCTCAAATTAAAATTTATGTTCTATCACTTATCAACTATTTATCCCACATAACTTTTACCATAAAAACATCGTAGAAATTAAATATACGTTAAATGAAAATAATAAATTGTAAGTACCTAAAAATATCAAACACAAAATCTATTAATCAAAACTTAAAAAAATAAAAAAAAAAAATTAAAAGTTCTTACGAAGTTAAAAAAAAAAATTTACAAATGAAAAAAAAAAAATTTACAAATGAAAAAAAAAAAATTACAAATGAAAAAAAAATTTACAAATGAAAAAAAAAAATTTACAAATGAAAAAAAAAATTTACAAATGAAAAAAAAATTTTACAAATGAAAAAAAAAATTACAAATGAAAAAAAAAAAATTACAAAATTAAAAAAAAAAGTTTTTACAAAAAAGTTAAAAAAAAAGTATTTTACAAAATTAAAAAAAAAAGTTTTTTACATAAAAAAAAGGAAAAAAATTACGAAGGTTTAATATATTACAAAAAGTACCCATTTTTTACAAATTTTTTTAAAAATTAGAAGTTTAATTGCTATTATTACCACTATCACTTCTCAGAATTTAGCAGCCTAGACTTTTGTACACTATATATTTTTAATACTATAAAGAAAATTTCAACTGCAATTGTACCAACACTATTATTAAGTTCGCATAAACCAAATTTCATACTGTATTTAGCAAATTTCCAATTAACATCTTCCGTGTAGAGTAACCTTTTCCTCTAACATTTGAAATCGTGTATATCTGCTACTTTCATATTTATAATTAATATTTCAGAATTAAGACCATACTAACCATTTTAATATAAGACCATATTTAAGCAAGATTCCATGATAAAGCTTATTATACTGATTATTTTTATTTAGTACGCATGCGCAGTTTTGTCACATGATCACTTTAACTGATGATAATATAAAATTTTGAAAAGTGATGCAGAGGTTCTCATTTCCCAAGTCAAATTCTTGCAGATGACTGTATAATGTATAGCTCCAGTAAATTTCCTGATTTTAACCCAGTTGGGGAAACAATTTATCTGTTAACGAATAAAGTAAGTTGTACTATATCATTGTAAAACATCAATAAATGATTATTTATCTATTAAATTTTTTCTAAGTATATAATTATATTTCTTTTGTATAGATGTTACACCAAGATGAATCAAAACAGCAGAAACTCTCTTTACCAGAAATGGATACCCCGGATGATTCATCGTCAACACATATAGAGTTAAAGAATAATATACATGTGAGTACTTATATGTGATATATTAGAATACATATATTAAACATAATTAGAGTGAATTTACAATAAAATATTGTACCAGATGTTCTATAAAATGTGATGTTTTTTCGTCTATAGTGTTAGAAGGAATTCTAAATATATGCATTTATTTCTCTTGCAGATGTGTTTCACCTGTAACAAATACTTTTCAAGTAAATGGAATTTAAAAGAACATATACAAATCCATACTAGTGAAAAACCATATACTTGTAATCATCGTCAAAAATCATCTACAAGAAAGCGTGAATTATCTTTTACTAGAAAATACAGACCATCAGTTCATATGAAAACACATCCTGTTAAAAAATTGTTTCAGTGTGAAAAGTGTGAGAAAATATTCGTTATTCGTAATAAACTGAATAGACATATGACTGTTATGTTGAACTTGTCGAAGACAGTATCCCAAATCATATTGAAGATGGATATTCAAAAATTAACCAGTAGTTTGAAGAATTTAACAGTCAAAGATCAGATTGGATACTTCGAAAAATTGACTGTATAGAACATAAACCAACATAACATTTACCCAAACTACTCATGCAGCATTATTGATTTGACATATGATATCCAAAAAGTGAAATTTGTAAAGAAAAATCCAAAGTGTTGTAAAGAATTTTATTGATATAATTGATAAAATGTATTGAAGAGAAAATGATATAAATGTAGACAATATTCACAATGTATTGTTTAAATACCCATAATAATAAAAAATGTATCTATACACATCTGTGTTTATTTTTATAAAACATATTTCATTGTTAAAATATATTGTATGATTTTTAACATGAAATTTCTACATGACAGTAAATAACTAATTTTGCTTTACGTAAGACTTGAGATTTATCATAACTTGTTCAACGAAACAACATTTTTCCCCAATGAATATCCAGTTTACACACATACATATGAAAATCAACTTTTGATAATGCTATACATCAGATTAATGAAAAATATATAAAATTCATTAAAAAAATGTTTTTACAAATAAAAAATTAAAAATTTTTTACAAATTTTAAAAAAAAAGTTTCTTTACAATTAAAAAAAGTTTTTACAAATTAAAAAAAAGTTTTTACGTATATAAAAAATGTTTCTACAAAGTTAAAAAAAAAGTTATAAAAAAAGTTTACAAAACTAAAAAAAAAAATAAAAATTTAACAAAAAATAAATAAATATTTCAAGTTTTTCTAAAAATATTTACATATTAACAAAAATTTACTCAAAAGTCAGAACCAGACCTATGTCTAACATAGCATTTTTTCGACTTCAGTTGTTAAAATCATAGTGTTAGCGCTGTGAAAATACAAAATAATACCTTCAAATGGTAATCTATCTTGGATCCAATATATGGTATATTAAGAATCATTTGTGATTTCAACAAATTAAATATGCATGAGAAAACCATTAATGTATCAGCAACTGATGGGACTCATTTTGCTGATGTTATATCAATCTATAAATCTGGAAGTTACCGACAGTAACAGTAACCAAAGACTAACAGATAGAGATGCTTTAAGGGTGTTGACATTACAGACAGATACAAGAAACAATTTATATCAGTCTTAATCAAATAAAAAATCTTCAGAGTTTCCTTTAGATTTACCTATTGAAGTGTAGATAACTGAAAACATATCTATCGGTCCAGAAGTGACTAATATAACAGCAAAGCATACAGATAATGGGTATCGCGGACTTTTAGTTTATGTTATCACTTCAAGTGATAAATACTGCTGATTTCGGATAGATATGCATACAAGTAAATTATATGATGAGTCGAAAATGAACCGAGAATTCATATCGGAGTATAACTTAAACATGTGTACCTGCTTATGACTTGAAAAATTCACGACATTCTACAACGACTGATTTCAAATTACACAACCAATAAAATATTTACCTTCAAGGAAAGAAAATGAAACCCCATTCAACTGTTTCAGATATCCAAATTGATCACGTGATCGATGTTGAACAGCAGGATCAGGCCTAAATCTAACATCCCATTTTTTCTCGATTTCGGTTGTTTAAAGTTCTTATTTTAAAGAAATGTACAATGGTTAGGCAACCATTATACTACTCTTTAAAATAACACTTTAAACAATCGAAATCGAGAAAAAATGGGATGTTAGATTTAGGCCTGATCCTGCTGTTCAACATCGATCACGTGATCAATTTGGATATCTGAAACAGTTGAATGGGGTTTCATTTTCTTTCCTTGAAGGTAAATATTTTATTGGTTGTGTAATTTGAAATCAGTCGTTGTAGAATGTCGTGAATTTTTCAAGTCATAAGCAGGTACACATGTTTAAGTTATACTCCGATATGAATTCTCGGTTCATTTTCGACTCATCATATAATTTACTTGTATGCATATCTATCCGAAATCAGCAGTATTTATCACTTGAAGTGATAACATAAACTAAAAGTCCGCGATACCCATTATCTGTATGCTTTGCTGTTATATTAGTCACTTCTGGACCGATAGATATGTTTTCAGTTATCTACACTTCAATAGGTAAATCTAAAGGAAACTCTGAAGATTTTTTATTTGATTAAGACTGATATAAATTGTTTCTTGTATCTGTCTGTAATGTCAACACCCTTAAAGCATCTCTATCTGTTAGTCTTTGGTTACTGTTACTGTCGGTAACTTCCAGATTTATAGATTGATATAACATCAGCAAAATGAGTCCCATCAGTTGCTGATACATTAATGGTTTTCTCATGCATATTTAATTTGTTGAAATCACAAATGATTCTTAATATACCATATATTGGATCCAAGATAGATTACCATTTGAAGGTATTATTTTGTATTTTCACAGCGCTAACACTATGATTTTAACAACTGAAGTCGAAAAAATGCTATGTTAGACATAGGTCTGGTTCTGACTTTTGAGTAAATTTTTGTTAATATGTAAATATTTTTAGAAAAACTTGAAATATTTATTTATTTTTTGTTAAATTTTTATTTTTTTTTTTAGTTTTGTAAACTTTTTTTATAACTTTTTTTTTAACTTTGTAGAAACATTTTTTATATACGTAAAAACTTTTTTTTTAATTTGTAAAAACTTTTTTTAATTGTAAAGAAACTTTTTTTTTAAAATTTGTAAAAAATTTTTAATTTTTTATTTGTAAAAACATTTTTTTAATGAATTTTATATATTTTTCATTAATCTGATGTATAGCATTATCAAAAGTTGATTTTCATATGTATGTGTGTAAACTGGATATTCATTGGGGAAAAATGTTGTTTCGTTGAACAAGTTATGATAAATCTCAAGTCTTACGTAAAGCAAAATTAGTTATTTACTGTCATGTAGAAATTTCATGTTAAAAATCATACAATATATTTTAACAATGAAATATGTTTTATAAAAATAAACACAGATGTGTATAGATACATTTTTTATTATTATGGGTATTTAAACAATACATTGTGAATATTGTCTACATTTATATCATTTTCTCTTCAATACATTTTATCAATTATATCAATAAAATTCTTTACAACACTTTGGATTTTTCTTTACAAATTTCACTTTTTGGATATCATATGTCAAATCAATAATGCTGCATGAGTAGTTTGGGTAAATGTTATGTTGGTTTATGTTCTATACAGTCAATTTTTCGAAGTATCCAATCTGATCTTTGACTGTTAAATTCTTCAAACTACTGGTTAATTTTTGAATATCCATCTTCAATATGATTTGGGATACTGTCTTCGACAAGTTCAACATAACAGTCATATGTCTATTCAGTTTATTACGAATAACGAATATTTTCTCACACTTTTCACACTGAAACAATTTTTTAACAGGATGTGTTTTCATATGAACTGATGGTCTGTATTTTCTAGTAAAAGATAATTCACGCTTTCTTGTAGATGATTTTTGACGATGATTACAAGTATATGGTTTTTCACTAGTATGGATTTGTATATGTTCTTTTAAATTCCATTTACTTGAAAAGTATTTGTTACAGGTGAAACACATCTGCAAGAGAAATAAATGCATATATTTAGAATTCCTTCTAACACTATAGACGAAAAAACATCACATTTTATAGAACATCTGGTACAATATTTTATTGTAAATTCACTCTAATTATGTTTAATATATGTATTCTAATATATCACATATAAGTACTCACATGTATATTATTCTTTAACTCTATATGTGTTGACGATGAATCATCCGGGGTATCCATTTCTGGTAAAGAGAGTTTCTGCTGTTTTGATTCATCTTGGTGTAACATCTATACAATAAAAGAAATATAATTATATACTTAGAAAAAATTTAATAGATAAATAATCATTTATTGATGTTTTACAATGATATAGTACAACTTACTTTATTCGTTAACAGATAAATTGTTTCCCCAACTGGGTTAAAATCAGGAAATTTACTGGAGCTATACATTATACAGTCATCTGCAAGAATTTGACTTGGGAAATGAGAACCTCTGCATCACTTTTCAAAATTTTATATTATCATCAGTTAAAGTGATCATGTGACAAAACTGCGCATGCGTACTAAATAAAAATAATCAGTATAATAAGCTTTATCATGGAATCTTGCTTAAATATGGTCTTATATTAAAATGGTTAGTATGGTCTTAATTCTGAAATATTAATTATAAATATGAAAGTAGCAGATATACACGATTTCAAATGTTAGAGGAAAAGGTTACTCTACACGGAAGATGTTAATTGGAAATTTGCTAAATACAGTATGAAATTTGGTTTATGCGAACTTAATAATAGTGTTGGTACAATTGCAGTTGAAATTTTCTTTATAGTATTAAAAATATATAGTGTACAAAAGTCTAGGCTGCTAAATTCTGAGAAGTGATAGTGGTAATAATAGCAATTAAACTTCTAATTTTTAAAAAAATTTGTAAAAAATGGGTACTTTTTGTAATATATTAAACCTTCGTAATTTTTTTCCTTTTTTTTATGTAAAAAACTTTTTTTTTTAATTTTGTAAAATACTTTTTTTTTAACTTTTTTGTAAAAACTTTTTTTTTTAATTTTGTAATTTTTTTTTTTTCATTTGTAATTTTTTTTTTCATTTGTAAAATTTTTTTTTCATTTGTAAATTTTTTTTTTCATTTGTAAATTTTTTTTTTTCATTTGTAAATTTTTTTTTCATTTGTAATTTTTTTTTTTCATTTGTAAATTTTTTTTTTTTCATTTGTAAATTTTTTTTTTTAACTTCGTAAGAACTTTTAATTTTTTTTTTTAATTTTTTTAAGTTTTGATTAATAGATTTTGTGTTTGATATTTTTAGGTACTTACAATTTATTATTTTCATTTAACGTATATTTAATTTCTACGATGTTTTTATGGTAAAAGTTATGTGGGATAAATAGTTGATAAGTGATAGAACATAAATTTTAATTTGAGATTTGAATTTTTGAATAGGAAACACAGTTCAAATATTATTTTACAGGCGTTTATGTTCAAATATGTTTTCGTTTCTGTGATATAAAATAGCTCGAAATCATTGGATTGGTGTAAAAAATCACTAAATGCAAGCTAAAATTGGATATTTACTCGTTAAATCCATATATTTATATGTATATTTCTGAAAGGAATGGATAAAATGCTATTGCATGTTAATAAGTTATGCTAAAATAGGTATGTGATCAGTATCTAAGTTTATGTTAAAATGTCTAATATTTGGTAATATGTATCGTTTTCATAAACTAGGGTATTTGAAATAAAATGTTTAGATAAACTTAAAGGTTATATTCGTGCATATTCTGTTAAAATTGGAAAATTTAAAACAATAAGGTATTCATATTCATTTAGATAACAGTGTGTACTAAACTCATATGCGTAAGCAAGGTTCTACAAGTTCATATGGTTTCAAGTAAAAGTATAACTAAAAGTGGATATCAATACTTATAACATAAATTTTAACTTGAGTTTCAAATCTTTGAATGGAAAATACAATACAAATATTATTTACTCGCGTCTGTATTCAATTATTTTTTCGTTTCTGTAATATAAAATAGCTTGAAATCATTGAAATCATTGAAATGGTGTAAAAATTGGTAAGTGAAAGCTAAAATTGGATATATACTCGGTAAATCCATAATTTTATATGTATATTTCTGAAAGAAATGGAAGAAATGCTATGTATGCTAATAAATTATGCTAAAATAGGTATGTGATCAGTATCTAAGTTCATGTTAAAATGTTGTCTAATATTTGGTAATATGTATCGTTTTCATAAACTAGGGTATTTGAAATAAAATGTTTAGATAAAATTAAAGTTTATATTCGTGCATATTCTGTTAAAATTGGAAAATTTAAAACAATAAGGTATTCATATTCATTTAGATAACAGTGTGATGTACTAAACTCCATATGTGTAAGCAGGGTTCTACAAGTTCACATGGTTTCAAGTAAAAGTATAACTAAAAGTAAAGTTATAAGTGAATATTAATACTTAGAATATGAGTTTAAGTGAAATTTTAGGTACTGGTATTTCTGTGATAAAAATGGATTAACCATATCATAGAAAATATTCAAAGTTAATTAATATAAAATTACTAATTAATATAAAACTCGTGAAAAACACGGTATAAAATAATTGGAATTGTGTAAAATTTACTAAGTATAAGTTAAGATTATTTATTTTATCCTATAAATCCTTATTTTCAAATGTAAATTAGTGATGTAAACAGGAGTTTATATAATTACTGTTAAATATTTCACGAAAAGTAATCTAAAGGTGAATAATTTTCTCTGTATTGTAATCACCTAAGAAATAATATCATACCTGTTAGTGTACAATAATACCGAAAACTTGTGTAAAAATTCATTAAAATTCACCCTTTTTCGTTAAAAATCGGTATTTCTTTTGTTTTGTATAATTGTTAGCATCGTGTAGAAGATGGAGGAGGGTAAACTTTATTAAAATATAACTCATATCTATCTCCCAACATGGATTTTTTGTAAACATATTGATAGCGAATAATATTTATATTATAGTAAAAGTTGTGACCTAGACGGTCATTGTTAGACTCCCCTTTTCCTTAGAATGTGGGGTGGAATTATTATCCCTCCTCAGAAATGCTACATTTTAGGAAAGAAAAAAAGTTTGCGTATTAAGAATAAATAAACAACTGGTTTTTATTTAAATATGGTTCTTATTTCAAGTCTAAATGATATAAAAAGATTATATTACGTACGTCTAAACAGAATTAAATCAAGTATACACAGTAAAATTAGATAATGGTTGCTAAAACTCCTATTATTGTGCGGAAAATCAATTGATTAGGTATAAAATTCATTCAAATTTTGAATATTTTCTGTGTATTACGGTTGAAAAACTAAAAAAGTGTAATTTCCTCTTATAAGTTGATATTCTCATCTTATACTTGAAAAATTCTTAAAAAATCAGCTTTATACCTTACAATTGATATTTTTCAATTGTTTCGTCTAATTAGTAATACTCATTAAAATGTTCGTCATTTAAAATAATTATATATGTTTATTCTACGGCTTATGATTTGATATCCACATCTTATAGTTGAAAAAATTCATAGGAAATCATCATTTTCGTTAAAAGTAATATTTTCTTTTGCTTAATTATTATACTCATTAAGGTGTCTATTGTTCAGAAACTATAATATAAGTTTAAAATCCATCTTATAGTTTGATATTCTCATGTTATAGTTGAAAAATTCATAAGAAATCAGCAGTTTCGTTAAAATTGTTATTTTATTTTGCTTAATTATTATTCTCGTTAAGGTGTCCATTGTGCAAAACTAAAATGTAAGTTTAAATTTCTTCATATAAGTTGATATCGTCATCTTATAGTTGAAAAATTCTAAAGAAATCTGCTTTTTTCGTTAAGGTTGATATTTTTCCATTGTTTCGCTTAATTAGTGATACTCATTAAGGTGTTTGTCATTCAAAATTAGTATATAAAATCAATATTCATCTTATAGTATGATAATCTTGTCCATTTAACCTTTTCTTAGAGTTCTTATTTTCACTCCTCGTGTTACAGTAGAAAATTAACCCTTTTTTTCACAATTTCCATTTTTCCCGCTAGGGTGCGTTGCGGGGGCGATCGGAGGGTCGGTGCCTCATCCCTCCACCTCATCCCTCCCCCTCATCCCTCCACCTCATCCCTCCGCCTCATCCCTCCGCCTCATCCCTCCACACCCTCCACCTCCTGAGCTTGAACTCTCGTTTTCCCACTACTTTCGTCTATTACATATTGCATAGGAATTGTTCATTTTTATTAAAATTATTTTATTCAAAATTGTTATTTTACAGTTTGTTAAAACAGTTTAGCAGAGTTTCATGAAATGTAAACATCTTGTACAATGGGTCCTTCAAATTACTCAAAATTTTGATGCTTCAGCTCATGTGCTTAGAAAATGTTTGCTTTAAATGTTTTAATATTTGTTTCAAGAGTGATGATTCAGTTTTGTGATTATTGTGACACCTCTGGAAATATAGTGCATCTAATCTGGACTTACATTTAATAAAAATTAAATTAATTTAAATTTTTGAAATGTAAAATTTAATAGAAAAAGATTGAGTATTTTTTAAAGTTTTGCAGAAATGTGTCAAATAATTTTTGTTAACAGGGTTTTTGACTTTCATGAACTTTGACAATACTTAAGATTACACAGATTTATGCTAAATAATTTTTTTTAATTTATGCTATGTATGTAGAAGAGGAAGGGAGGTGGTGATAAAATTATTTAATCTTCTGACCTCTAAATTAAGGATTTTTTTTAATATGTTGTCATATAAATTAATTTGGATTTTGATTATATGTAATGTATAATTTTTAACAAATTAAAAATAAAGCAGATTCTTTGGAGAAAGGGACCTTCTTTAATACTTTCTTTGACCCTTTTTTCTTAAGAAACTTTAAAAAATGATATTTAAATTCAAGGTATTTTTAAAACATTCTTATGTTTTGCCCAAAATATTTTGCAAATGTAAGATTCTGGAGAGGAGCTGAAGGTTCAAATCCATGTTTTTAAATTTTCCTTTAAATCAAATATCAAGTAATAAAAATGGTGATTTTTTTTTCATTGCTAACTAAGCGTAAAACTGACAGTGTGAAATATGTTCGAGCCTGGAAGCTTGGTTACGCTTAGTTAGCAATGTAAAAATTCACATGTTTGTTATTCAATAATTTCGAGTTAATTTCACTGCTGAAAATAAATTAAAATTACTCAAATATCAAGTTTTTAGAATAAAATAACTGTGGCAATATTTGTATTGGAGTAATTAGTGTTTCCCCTAGACGTTTTCGAGAGGGCGCAGCACCCTGCCCATTTTTTTATAGTTGTAAATGCGCCCTGCCCGTTTTTATATAGCTGGAAATGTGCCCTGATTATTGTGGATTCGCAAGAATTTGCTTTCGCGAATTTCACCAAAATTTAGCGGGAAAATATCACAAAAATCATCTATCGGTCATGAGAAAATATCGCAAGATTCGTCTATTGGTCACAGTAAAATATCACAAAATTTGTCACTTGGTCGCAAGAAAAATTACAAAATTCAAAAATCTCAAAATTCGGCAGTTTGTTGTAGGAAAAAAATTGGGAAATTTGCTTATTTGTCGCAAAACCTCCCTCCCTGCACAATTCGGCAATTGGTAGCAGGAAAATATTCTGAAATTCATCAGTCAGCTGCGGGAAAAATCACGAAACTATTCAGTCAGTCATGGGAAAAAATAGCGAAATTCTTCCAAGATCGCATGAGAAAAATTGCTAAATTTGTCAATCGATTGCGGCTAAAAATAGAGAAATTTATATATCTGTCATGAGCAGGGCATTCGGGGCACGGGCCCAGGGTCCCCGATTTTCAGGAGTCCCCAAATGCTACTAAAAATTTTTGAATTATTGGCCAAAACAGTTTTAACTGTTAAAAAAACAAAATTAAAATGGAAAAATCTGTTTGTCAGGGATTGTCTATGATGTGTCAAACAGGGTTGGCAAGTTTCTTCCAAAGTGGAAAAAACCGGCCTGAAGAAATAGGTTTCTTCCAAGTGGAAAAAATGGAAGAAACTGTTTTTCTTTAAGAATTTACCATATAAGTTACAACTTTGTAAAATACAATAAAAATAAATGTATTTTCTAATAGATAACCTTACATAAATTTAATTAGACTTATAAAAATTTAATTATGTATGATAAATTGATAATTACACCAGTTTTTTAGCCAAGATCACACACCTGTCTAAAGCTTTCCAATCATTGTGTACCTGAATAAAATAAATGGGACTTTTCTAACACCATGCCAAAATGTATGCTAATGTGCTATTTATTTAAACCCTGAACGTGTAAATATTTTTATTGCAAACCGTGCCAAACATTGTGATTTGCTATTTATTGGACATGACACTTTTTAATTATTATTATTACTTAATTTACTCTGTAACCTCGCAAAACATCTTAATTTGCTGTTTTTCAAATAGAAAATATTTAATATTAAGTAGTAACTTATATTTATTGTTGACACTAATGTGGATTTTACCATTAGGCATTTACCAGATGATGAGGACGCTGCAATAAAATTGTTTCAGGACTTTGGATTCAAAAAAAAAGTATGAACGTCTTCATTCAAAAAGTGAAATGCTTACTGCAATGCTAAGAGACATTTACAATGCTATGCCTGTAGTTTAAATTGAGTTAATTTTATTAATTTATCATATAATATTTATTTGTTCTTTTATTTTAAGTCTATATTCGTGTCGATTTAATAAAATAGTTCGTGAAAGTCTGTAATTTTCAAATGTTATATTTTTAAATGCTCAATTTTGTGCCAACATTTTTTTTTTTTTTTTCCAATTGAATCCTTTCACATGAATTTCATTTTGTGCCAATTATTGCACTTGGTGACGACAATGGTGTTGGTATAATGGAAATGTACCAAATAAATTTATCCAAAATACACAAAATCAATTAAAGGTAATTCAATTCAAAAGAGGCACATTTTTTTTAATATATATAATTTAAACTTCTGTAACCAGTAGTAAATAGTATGTGGATCATTTACCTATTGTAGAATGAAACTCTTTTAAATAAAAGACAGTCAGTGCTTTGAATTTACGCCCATTTTATTAAGGAAACTAATATACAGTAATTACTGTATTGAAGGATTTCATTAAAATCTCCATTTTCCTTACTACAGTGCAACATTGTATAACAAAACAGAAGTAATTTAGCTTTAAGATGCTGCAATCAATTTCTCAACTTAGAATGGATGAATGCAAAAGATGAAAAAAATTCTTATTCCTGTAGAGTTTATTTTCAGAACATTTATCTTTTAAATCAGCATGCTAGTATACATAATTACAAATTTGTTTGTTTTAAGTTTTGCACAATAGTTTTTAAAATATTGCATTTTTATATGATAAATAAGGAATTGGTAGGATTTTTTTTTTTTACAGAAATTATATAAACAATAAAAAAATATCCCCTACCTCTAAAGTTGTAAAAAACATAACCTGTAAATACCTGCTGAACCTGAAATTTGTTATTAAAAAATAACTTATTTTTCCATAAATAATATTTTTAATATTAATTAATTTCCAATTTAAATTTCATATAATTAGGTTTTGAATTTAATTCTTTTATATAGTTAATATATTTTAATTTTGAGCATCTGTTTTGTTTTCTGTTGGTTTCTTCCAGTTTTTTCCATTTCTTCCAGTTTCTTCCGGAAGAAACCCAACCCTGTGTCAAAGTAACTTCATTTTTTCTTTATTGTCTTTTAACCCTTTGAGGCGTGGTGGGATATATTATATCCCACCTAATTTAAATTTTAGTTTTTTAACTTTGACGGGGAAAAGTTGAAAAATTGCTTTTCCTTATTTTGAACTAAATTACGGTGAGAATTGAAATGCTATCGTTTTATGAGTGATAATATCAGATTTATAGCTTGGAGGTACACAATTTATTTTCCTACTTTACAAAGCCATTTTGAAGGAAATGTTATGTGAAAAAATAAGGTACACAATGTATTTTCCTACTTTACAAAGCCATTTTGAAGGAAATGTTATGTGAAAAAATAAAGTGAAGAAAATAAAGAACTGCTGGTTTCTAGCAATACAAATTCTAGAAACATTTACAAAGTGAGCAATTCGACTTTTATGAAATGAACAGAAAGAGCACCCATACATCATATGTAAAGAATATGAATTTATATATTTGAAGTTATTCAAAAGAATTTATAGAAAGCCTGTTTTTATTTTGTTTTAGTGATTAACACAGAGATAAAGTATTTAATATATACAGCCCCCCCCTCCCCCCCTGCTCTTAACACATAAAAATAGAAACAATATTATTGTTAACATGGTTGCAAAAAGAAATGAGAGAATATGATATAACATAAAATTGCCACCATGAAATGCAGTTTCGCACCTAGAAAAAAAAAAGGAATTAGGTGTCATTTGACAACGCTGCCCTTTCATGAGTTTTTGTTAAAAGCAAATATAGGTATACTGCAATAAAATAGTTTCATTTTGTACAAATAACTTGAACTACAAAGCTTTTTGTAAATAGTTTTTTTAAATTATAATTTCTGTTCCGATTATATTTATAAATGGCTAATTAATAAGTGGTGTTTTTAAAGTAAGGCATTTTAATTTTGTTTTGTAAAATTTATTTTTTGTTTTTCAGAAGAAGAAGAATAAAAATCTGGAAAGAAAAAAGTTCTCTGTGAAGATGACTGTAGATTTTCAGCTCTTGTTTATAAACTTAAATTAAGAAACATCAGAAATTTAATTGTAACAGGATTAAATTTTCTTGTAAAATATTTCTGATAAATTTTGAGCATCTTGTAAATACATAAATAAATGTTTTTTGGTTGGTTTGTTTTACATTTGTTGTGAAAAATAAAATTTATATGAAAAAAAAAAGCATTCAGTTCTAGTGTTTTTAAATATATATATTTATTTATGCAAGTGATGTTGTTAAAAAAGATGTACTATATATTTTCCCCTTCTTTCTCATTCTGAGAACATTCCCCCTTCTTTTTACAGGTTAAGATATAATTGAATAAAAGTGTTTTATGTAGGCTATATTTTAAAAACTGATAAACTGTTTTTGTTGGTTGATTATAAATTAGCATTGCTTGGAGATCAGGTATTAAAAATAATTTGCTGTATAAAAACTTTTGAAAATTTTAATAAAAATTTCATCATAATCTCATTAGAAGTTGAGATTAAAATTTTAATGTACATAATATTGTATGAATCAGTTTGAAATTTTGTTAGAAAAAAAGTCACATACCTCCTGCTGGAAGGAAAAATATTTTAAAGATTTCTTTATTGGTAATATATTAAAAAATATATATATATTCAGTACTCATTACTTGCTAATTTTTAAAAAGTAAAAACAATGATATATTATTATTTATGAGTAATGTTTAGTCCATTTAAAAAAAAAAAAAAAAAGATTTAGTGTATGAATGGTGAACTTGCCGTGTTCTAGAAGATCAACTGCCACTACTATTTTGAAAAAATATTAAACTTATTTAATAAGAGAAATTTTAAGATTACATAAGAAGGAAAATAGTGACAATTGGCTTTCTGTCAATTAGTAATATTTTGTAAATATATATACATTGAAATTTTGTTCTATGATGTGTATAAAGGGGGGAAGAGTCCTTAACAGACTAAAACATTACTTTTTAGGAATACTGCTACATTTTTCTGATATTATATGCCAAAGAGATGAAGATAGTGAAATGACATTTTTTGAACGGACCTAATTTACATATATATATAGTTACATCATTAAAAAAAATTCTTAAATTTCAATGATCAGTAATGTCAACATTTTACCAATTTTATAAAATAGAGTTCCTGCGTTTTTGTTTTATTTTCAAGCTGGATAATTGGAAGAAACATCCAGGTAAGAAATTGTATTATAAAAGCACCAGTGGACCCATGCGAAGATTTCACACTGCAGTCTAATACTTTTTAGCAATATCTAATACTCTTTAGATGCAGGTTTAAACTTGTAAAGGAAAATTAAGGACTGAAACTATCTTCAAACAACATTAGTCGAGCCAGAATATCATCTCGTTTATTCCATCACAGTTACAGTAAAAACTGATCGAGCATAGCAAAGACAAAAAAATATATATATATCTATAGTTAATTAACTGCTTTAGAGATGACATCATCTGTTTCGGAAAAAAACATGGGACAAAGAAAAATAAATTGAGCATTTCAGTTTTGCTTTTTAGTCATAAATATAAAATAAACCCGTGCAGCAACTATGTCCCACTTTATCTTTTTTGTAGTATTTATTTTTTATAATCATTTTAAGCATTATATAATGTGGTATTTTATTTTTGTGGCTACACTAATTTGAGGAAAGCCTTTCATTTCTTTTATGAAGACAATGCAGATTTAATTTTTAATTTACAGCAATTTTTAATCAAAAAATATGTTTTATCGAGATGTGAGTGCACTATGTCAGAAGCTGGTTCAAAATCCTTTCTTATGGCATCTCGTTCATTGTTGTGCATTTCATATTTTCTGAGAAAAGGGGATGTTGATAACAGAAATAATATATACTAGTGGGCCTGTGTGAAGATTTCACACTGCAGCCTAATATTTTTTAGCAATGTCTAATATTTTTTAGATGCATGTTTAAACTTCTAAAAAAAAATAAAGCCAGAATATAATCCAATTTATTCTTTCATACTTTACAGTAAAAACTGACTGAAAATATCAAGAGCTATATATATATATATATAAATTGTATTTTAACTACATTAGAGAGTGACATAATGTTTTGAAAAAAAAAAAAAAATTGGGCGTTTGAATTTAAATTTTGCTTTTTTATCATAAATATAAAATAAACCCATGCAGCAACCATGTCCACTTTATCTTTATTGAACATTTTTTTTATAATCATTGTTGTGGAATTTAATTTTTGTGGCAACAGTAATTTGAGGAAAAACTTTCATTTTATTTCTGAAAACAATGCCTATTTAATTTATTACTTGCAATTTTAACCAAAATACATGTTTTAAAGAAATGTGAGTGTACTATGTCAGAAGTCGCTTGAAAATCCTTTCATATGGTATCTCATTTAACATTATACATTTTTTATTTGCTTCGAAAAAGGGATGTTGAATATAATCATTAGATAACAATTTTCAATGGAAATTCTGGCTGGACAATCCACCTGGTGAATTAGCTTGAAGAAACATAAATTGAAACTACTTAAAAATTTACTCCTTTGAATAGAATGTTTAAACCTATAATTTAATTAAAAATTGAAGAAAATTAGTTTTTTTTTTCGTATTCTCACCATCATTGGTAATTTAACGCTCAATATATATTTTACACCTTGTGTTACACCTTATTTTACAACTTTTTTTTTATTAATTACAATTATGGCTTTTGCAACTTTTTCAGAATAACATTAAAAAATAAATCATAACCATATGGCCTTTTATTCCGATCTAATGAGATGAGTGGATACGGCCAATTTTTGCCTCCATTGGGACACTTTAAAAAAAAAAAATTATTATTATCGCTTCCAGATTGAAAGTATTCTATACAAGATCTGAAGCACTTTCGATTTTATTGTATTTTGACCTTTTTAATATGGGGTGCTTATAACACCATTGCAGTTTTTAACTGAAAAATATTATAATAAAGTGAAACATGTTTGCATAAAAGTCAGGTTGGTGTTATGAGCTCTTGTTAAGAAAAATATTCCAATAGATTATTATTATTTTTTTTTTTTTTCAAATTTTGAATAAAATATTTAGAGTTTTCAGACAAAAATTATGGACCAGTAAATTTAGATTCTAAAGTTTAAAATAACTTAAAAAAAGAAAAAAAATTGTCCCTGCCAAAGGAGTAAAAATGGAGATTTGCTCAACTTTACTTTTTTGAGGACCATAAAAAGTATAATTCTGGCCAGCTTCCATTCATGATATCTAATAGTGGCATGAATATGGCTAGCTTTGGGCTATCATTCATTAATGATGCCCATTGATGGCGACAAAGTGGCTAGCTTTCGGCATGCATTCATTAATGATTACCATTGATGGCAACAAAGTGGCTAGATTTCGGCTTGCATTCATTAATGATGGCAACAAAGTGGCTAGATTTCGGCTTGCATTCATTAATGATGGCAACGAAGTGGCTAGCTTTCGGCTTGCATACATTAATGATGCCCATTCATGGCAACAAAGTGGCTAGCTTTCGGCATGCATTCATTAATGATTACCATTGATGGCAACAAAGTGGCTAGCTTTCGGCTTGCATTCATTAATGATGGCAACGAAGTGGCTAGCTTTCGGCTTGCATACATTAATGATGCCCATTCATGGCAACAAAGTGGCTAGCTTTCGGCATGCATTCATTAATGAATAGCATTGATGGTATGTGGATGGCTGGCTTAAGGCTAGTTTACATTTATGATGACCAATAAATTAACATTTATGGCCAGCTTTGGGGTAGCTTTTATTCTTAACAAACGCAGGTGGCATGGCTGTGGCGATCTTCTGGCTAGATTTTATTCACGATGATCGTTAATGGCCAAACTGTGGCTAGTTTTCATTAATAATTGCCACTTAAAGTATAACTGTGGCCAGTTTTAGGCTATCCGTCAATTATGATTAACCACTTGTGGCACAATTATGGGCATCTTAATGTAGTTATGGCCAATTCTGTTGCGGCCACATTGTGGCCGGCGTGACAGTTTTTTTAGGTTGCCGTTACGGCAAACGATTGCGGCCCCTCATCTACTAGTTTGGGCCAAGGCTAACGTAGCCATCAGTGGCCCGCAAGTTCTGTGTTAGTTGGGTTGATTCTCTATGAAAATAATGAAATTTTGAATTATTAGGAAAAATATTTGAATAAAGTAAATAAAACATAGCCTATGTTACTTCCTGGATATAATCCACCTATATAAAAAGGCATTTAAACATCCGTTTTGACCCTGATGTCAGTCAAACAATTTGACTATTTCAAATTTATAATATTATTAGAATTAGCATAGAGTAAAAATTTTGTGGCATCTGGAAAAAACGGTAGGAACAAGTCAAAATGTTATGCGGTCCATATACTTTACTGTGTTAAATTAACATTGAGGAGTCACACTGGATATAAATAAGTATTGCGCTGACGTGCAATACTTAAATATCACACGTACATTTTTATATATAATTTTAGATATATACGATGGATATTTGATTTTTTTTAAATAGATGAAAGTGATAGTGGCTAATGAAAAAGCCTCCACAATTCTAAGCCAGCAAATAACAATTACTTCAACAATGCTTTATTTTATTTTATTTATTTATTTGCATGATCGATGTTCTTTTCTGTCATAAGTGACACTACGCCTTTTTCGGCGATTGGTGACAAAATCCCCTCAACCACCAAAAAGCTATATCCACTTCAAATGAAAAAAAATAATTATCTCCAAGTAGAAACACAATTGTTTGTAGCTTTTCCTCAGTGTAAATAAATTTTCAAAACTAAACAAGTAAAAAATTCAAGATCTAATTAAACGCAACCAGTATAAAGAAAAATAATCAGAAGGGATGGCTTAATGGTTTGCAAAGGAAAAAAAAAAATTACTTTCGAAGACATCAACAAGGCGAAGTATTTATTTGCGAAAGTGGAACAATTAAGATGTTAAATTAAAATTTTGTTATTTACAGTGAGTGCTTTAGAAAATAAACTTGCTTGAAAATTAATTAAAAACTACATGCAAAGGAATAATGCAACTTTTTAGTGAAAGTACATATTAGTCTAAAAAGCACTTTTAAAATAAATATACAGAAATTTAATCAAGATGCTTTTTGTTTTTGTTTGAGTACAAAATAATTATATCTATCCTTGGAGCCTTTTTAAAAATATATATAAAAACCAGAAAGAAAAGCCAAGCGTCAAGCATAGATTATGGAACAGTATGACTTTTAGAATACTATAATAAAACTTCGCCGTTTAATATGTTGAAAAATGATAAATAAGCAATTAATGAACGCATAACACATTTAAAAACCCAATGTCGGCAAATACTGTCCATAGTCTGAATAGTATTTGAATTATTTTGTGCTGCCTTATATTTAAATACTTTGTGCTGCCTTATATTTAAATATTTTGTGCTGCCTTATATTTAAATATTTTGTGCTGCCTTATATTTAAACCTATGGATTTGTATATAGACTAGTATACTATATAAACGAATAAAGTATATTACGAATATCACGAATAAATGGGAGAAACTTTCAGAGAAATAATTTGGACTCGGGGCTGCTTTACGGATCGAACTCGTTTATTGAAATGTTTCATCGTACATTATCTTCGCGCGTTCGATCGGAGGCCCCGCGAGCCATTTACGTTACCTTTATAAGATCTACATGGTCGAGGCTTTTACAGAACTTTCAAATCTGCAAAGCCTCCGCTCTTGATGGGTTACACGCCAGTTTTGTTAAGCATTTAAAATATTTTCCAGCAGAGGGCACAGCTGTCAAATTGGGTGGGTAATTTAATTTAATTGGTCAATCAGCTTTTTTTTATGTCTAGGCCAGATCTTGCAGGGCATCCCGGGCAATAGCTCATGCAGATCTAACCACAAAGAAAGAAGAATTGTACAAACGTCAGCACTTTTAATCTTATTGTTGGATAGAATTGTTGAGATATTGTTGAGATCCGAAAGTAATAAGGGCTATGCTGCAAAAGAAACTTAACAGGGGAAAGTCGGATTTAATCATTAAATTTAAAAGTTAGAAAAAGAAGCTGGGAATTTTGAATTTTACATTTTGAACTTTAAATTTAATTTTGAATTTTTAAAAAGGGTTTTATTTTTATCCTACGGCAAAGTAGGCTAAAAATTAGTTCTGTTATAAAACTCATAACGCAGTTGAATTTCGTCATCTCCGCCGACAGACAGAAATACACTTGAATTATTTTGTACAGCCCTGTTTATTATCTAAAGATTGTTATACACGCCACAAATTAAGATAAAATTTAATAAGAGTACAAAACGCATGACCAAACTAAAACGTACTTAAAGCAATTACCATTCATAAACGGCAATATATTCATGTTCTTTGCGTAGCATTGTATAGGGATTTATTTATATTCTATAAACATCTAACAAGGAGAGTGCCAAGCTTGGTAATCACAGATTTTGATTATTTTTATATATGTTGTAGGGTAGAAGCCCCTTAGTGTCAGGTTCAATGGATTTTATATAACGCTCCTTAGTTCTCGAGAAATGGGGGGGGGGTCTAATATTATAACACAACTTAAATACTTACTTTGTAACGAAATATTTACGTTGGCCGTAGCTCAGTTGGTATGGCGTCCGCTTGTTGATCCGAGGACCCGAGTTCGATGCCGGAACGCGCTACGTTTGTTTTTCTCAATTTTTTTAATAAATATACTTATAATTATAATTTAATAAACTCAATAAAAAAATTTGTTAACATAATTAAACTTTAATTTAGCATTTTGGATTTTTTTAAAATCACTTAACGATATTGAACATTTTTGTCAATTCGTGACTGTAAAGAAACATCATTTATAAATTGCCTTAACAAGGAAAGTCAATGCGATGATAATTCTACTCTGTTTTTAAAGTAAGAAGCATAATTATATTAAAATTTAGCATAAGAATTACATTATAACATACTTATGTTTTATATTATTGTAACTAGAGGGCGCCACAACAGACATTAGTTATTTCTTTCTTTCTTTTTCTTTTTTTTTTAGTTAGTGCAATTAAGTGGTTTTTGTTTTCAATCTTTATCGTCATTCTATAACAGCTTATAATCGTATAAAAATGGAAGAAGCAAGCTGTAGTTCACAAGAAGATCAATTCCGAATGTCGGGATTCGATGAAAATCAGAAAAGTGGTGTCACAAATACGTTGAAGTACTGTAAAATTTTATTGCAAAACAATGGATTTTTAACAAATAAGCCAGCATCTGAAATATCTTCGTTTTCTATTGCGATGGAAGAAGAATTCTATAATTCGATAGTAAATATGCTGATTTTGTAACGATTTTTGAATTTTTACTAAGTTAATAATAGATCCAATTTTTTTAAAAGCTCTTTAAATGATGAGAAATGTTTAATAATGGTTTAAAAATCAAAAATGCTAAATTAAAATTTAATTATGTTAACAAATTTTTTATTGAGATTATTAAATTATAATTACAAGCATATTTATATAAAAATAAACAAACGTAGCGCTTTTCGGCATCGAACCCAGGTCCTCAGAACAACGAGCAGACGCCATACCAACTGAGATACGACAAACGCAGCTATTTCGTTACAAAGTAAGTATTTAAGTTGTGTTAAAATATTACACCACCCCATTTCTCGAGAACAAAGGAGCGTTGTATAAAATCCATTGAACCTGAGACTAAGGGGCTTCTACCCTACAACATATATAAAAATAATCAAAATCTGTGATTACCAAGCTTGGCACTCTCCTTGTTAGATACACTCGATCTTCTGGTATATACAAGAAATACAGACTCTTGTTGTATATATTAGAAATATTGGCATTATGTTAATCGAATTTTAAACTTTCCATAACAAAAGACTTTTTTAACACTTTCCAACATAGTTGAAAAGTGTTTATGAATTCGGTTTGTCTGGTCGTCTGTCTATCTGTCTATCTCTCTGTCTGGCCGTCTAGCCGTGCTCTAATTCACGTAAATATACTCGGATTGTCATGCAATTGATATATGTTATTGATATACGTAATGACATGTTCGGTATTGAAAATGAAGTATTTAGCACTTATACATCGTGTACAGAGGCAGTCAAAAGAATTCCGTCACGTTATGGTCTGTGGGGGAAAATCCTTTGCAGTGTATTTTAATGATGTTACACTATTTAAAATATATTTAAATTGATATACATGACTGAAGTGCACTACAAGATGCTTACTATCGAATATGGTACATGTAACACTTATAATTAGTTTACAGGGAAACTCAAAATAATTCCGTCATATTATGTTCTATAGGGAACAATCGATTGCGGTGCATTTTAATCATGTTACACAATTGCAAACATAATGAAATTTATAAAAATTTGTGAGGTGCACTAAAACATACTTTCCGTAGAATATAGAGTGCAAAGCATTTATCATTAATTTACAGAACCACACAAAAGTATTCAGTAACATAATAATTTTAATTACGTTACACTATTTCAAATATAAATAAAATTGATATACATTACTGAGGTTTACTACAAGCTACCCGTTGTGTAATATGATGTGCATAGCATTTATCGTTCATTTACAGGGACACACAAAATAATTCGGATACAGTACTGTATCCGAAGTGTTGTCTAAAACGATAGTTGCGGGAAGCGATAATTGCGGTAATACATAGGGCTAAAAAAAATTCACATATGTTTCCGCATATTGGTAGAAACTGCTGAAGATGAGTTTTCAACAGTTTTATCTGTTTTCTTGCTAAAATAAATTGTAGCATACCATATAGAGTATATAAAAATCTATAGATTATATACCAGAATGCACAAAAGAATTGAAGTACTTTTCTGGCTATGGTCTATAATTGCTGAAATCTGGTTTTCAAATACATTTTGCATTTTCTAAAATGTTTACTTAGGTATCTTATTTATTAAACAGCGAAGACTTGTTAAAGTATTCTGGAACTGTTGGAAAGTGTTTTATTATCTATGCTGGATGCATGACTTTACTTTCTTGTTATGCTTACTGTAAAAACACCACAGCATAGATTTTCTAACTTGTGATTTAATCTGATTAAGTTCCAGTATACGAATTAAAAAATAAAAGTAAAAATTATCACCAAAACACTAGAAATGTATCACTTCAGTCTTAAAGTAAGGAACTTAATAAACTCAACCATTGTAACATTTAACACAGATTTCATGTTAGCAGGGGTGTATTTAGATCTTAGATGTTAAATTTTAATAACGAAAAAACAAAATTTAAAATGTCTTCAAATTATTTATAATCTAACATTTATAAATTTATAATACACAAATATTTAACAACAAAGTTTAATTTAACAAACTATAGTTTAAAACGAAACAAAGTATTCAAAACTAATAAAATTAATAAAAATTAAAATACCAAAAGTAATTCTTTAGTGAAAAACACATAATTTTCTAGCTGATAATTATTCAGCAGAAATAAAATATATTTACATTTCAAACAGAAGCATTGAAAATATTTTGTTACGATTAAAAAAAACGTTCAATTCCGTTTGTTCATGTGTTTAAGTAAAAACAGAAAAAACTTTACTAATTAAATTTTAAACAAAGCGGCATTTAGTTATTTTAATTTAAACATTTTTTGATATTTGATCCTTTCAACGCGCTATAATTAAGTATGAAAAGACAGAAAAACGAAACAGTGCCAACACAACAAAAACAAAGCATCCAATGCTAAAATTTAATAACTAGCTCTTGCAACAAACTTATTATCACATAATTAAATTGATTTACTCTGATAATTAGTGGTTCTATTGTTCATTAAACAGAAAACGTAGGGGTTGTTAAGATTAAATACCGCAAATGCATTTTTAAAATTTAAATTGGTAATGAACTTATGCTGTTATTCAGTTTTTGCAACTTTGTTAATTATTCAAATAAATTTTATGCAAAACAAAGTGCGTATTCTCGTATTCAAGATAAACTTAAATGCTGAACTGTGCCGTGTGTATTAATTAATTTTTATTCCTTTTTATTTAACAATGAAGAAGAATAATTTAAAAAAAAAACAGGCAGATTTTATTTAAGGGCCAGAATGACTATAATTAAGAAATAATTTTATAATGTTCAAGTTAACTTCATTTTTAGGTGCGTTCGTAATTATATAAATACGTAGCACCTATTGTCGTCGCTTGGTCCGTCCGTCTGTCCGTCCGTCCGCATATAACAACGCAAAAACTAATCAACCGAATGGTTTGAAATTTAAAATATATTATCTTTGCAGAATTTTGTCGAGACATTTCAAATTTTATTAAAATCAAATAAAAACTTTAGGAGATATTAATAAAAATATTTATTAAGAAATTTGAATTTTTTTTTTAAATCGTTGCTTTTAGGTAGCTTTCAATACAAAAAAGTATAAAGCTACCTATTGCAGCCGTTCGGAGGAAAGCAGTTCCGGAAAATTTCGATATATTTTCACCGATCATGACCCCCAGACCCCAAAAACCACCCTCCGTTCAAATGTTGATTTATATACATATATATATATGTATATATGTATATATATATATATAAAACTTTAAGTAAAATTTAACCATTGAAACATAAGAAACTGACCACATACACTGAAATCCCGATACCAAAGAGCCCTGTCAATTTACAAATTAAAATTGTAGTCCTAATAAAAGTAACATTATTAATTCAAATTAAGAAGAAGAAAAAAAAAAAAAATTAAATAAATAGAAATATATATATATATATATATATATATATGTCATACCTATGTCATACGATAACGCTCGTATTTATAAATCGATTTTCATGAAACTAATTGTGTGTATTAAGGTCACCAATGTCTCGACCGAGTTCGTTGGCCAGCTTGGTCCGCTATTTTGTTTCAAGATGGCGGCTATTTAAAAATTTAAAACTAAAATAAATATACAAAAAAATTAAAAAATCAAATTTAATTTTTAATTACGTGTTAGGCCTTGATACAAGGATTCCAGAGCATTTTTTAGTTCACCTCTATCTTAAAAAATGGCTGAGATAGAGCAGTTTGAAATTCTAGGGTGGCTGACATTTTGAAACAAAACAGCACATTAACGCGATTACTCACAAATTATTTTCTTTCATTGTTGTAATAATTTTCCCAATCATACGCATAAAACTATATATTCGTATCCGTTAGCGCCAAAATTGGCAAAAGTGGCGACAAAATGGGCAAAATTTGTGACATTTGCGAAATATCGCCAAATTTGGCGACCAAAATAAGTCTTTATAAAAGAAGCCAATTTGGCTATTGCTCAATAATTTGGCGAATTTCTTATTCAAATTCAGTATTAACGAATCTTTTGTAAACGTTTCTTTGCATTTTAACTTGCTGTTTTCGTGTAACATTAGCTAAAATTTTAAAACGAAGGTATAGGAAAGCTACCTTTTCCTCCCGGTACAGGCCGGAAGGACTTTTTTGTTAGAGGAGCTTCCGATGTTGAATCATCAAGCGACCGAGATACTTATTCTATTACAGAAATGAATCTGCAGACGATATCATTCAGTTCACAGAATTAAAAATCAGAAAAGATCTGAATATTTATGTAACTAGTTATAGTACGAACGCACCTCATTTGTGACGTTTGACGTACAATTTCCAACTTGTTAATATTCTTAAAAATCATTCCTTTACGGGTACCTATCTTAGATATGGTATATTCTTTTTAAATTTCATTATTTTACGTCCAGTTGTTGTGGCTGTCAGTTATTCGTATGACTAGTAGTAGTGTTAAGAGGTATAGTAAGTATGGATAATTGTATTGTTAAGTAAGAGGTATTGTAAGTATGAATAGTGGTATTGTTAAGTAAGATGTATTGTAAATATGAATAGTGGCAAGTTTTGTTATATTCTGCAAACTTTAAAATGTTGACTATTTCATCTTTTGGCAAACGTAATAAAAGCATAAATGCTTTTATGACACTGAAATTGTGAGAAATTACATGAAAGCGTACAGTGCGCGACAAAATTTTAAGCAAAACTACACTTTTTAAATAAACCTATAAATATTAGCTTTATTTCAATATCACCTTTATATGTTTTAAAATCATATTTAACAAAATTATATATTTTAATTTATTTCAAACTATCGATTTTACGAATGGAACAAAAATAACCATGTCAAAAGTTTAAGCACAAAATTGTTTTTATTCAAATTTTACAAAATCACGTAAACAATTAATTACTCAAGCACATGGTTTATGGTTATATAAGCAGCATCAGATTACTGTTTTTACGTTAATACAAAATAACAAAGTCGAAAATTCTTACACGAAGAAGTATTAAAAATCTGGTGCGTGAGAATAAACTATAAGCACGTTTCTGAAATTGCAGCTGCATTAAAAAGATCGGAACGATTAATTTATCAATTTTGGGCTTGAGGGGGTAGGGGGGCAAAGATTTCAAACGAAAATCCCATTCCACGAAGCCCCGCGATCCCATCCCATTCAGGAAGGCCACGAGTGTGCAGCTTTCACAAAGACTCGCACATCAGAAACTGGACTTCAACTGGGATTTATTCTCTTTTCAAATTAAAATTACAGTTGGAAGCAGTAGCGGCTCGTCAAGAGGCTCACTATCATTTTACTACCAGAATTTTAATAAAATAAATTTCGCCTTGTTTAATCGTAGAACATTTCACGAGTAGAAGTCAAATTTAAATATACGAAAATTCTGAAAATAAAGTAATTGTGAACCTCCTGATCAGCAGCCACTGGTTAGAAGAATAATACCCCCTCCCCCCCCCCAAAAAAAAAATATTCATGTAGGAGTATTAGAATCGACGTAAGTGAAAAAGCATATGCAGACTCGATTACCGTGCTTCAATTCCCACGGTGGAGAAGCTCGATCATAATGGGCCAAACAGCACATCTCATTTGGTGACATATGGTGGAATGTCCTATTCAGAGATGGAAAAAAAAATTAGACGGCCCTGATAAGTTTGCATACTATTGGTGATATCCGAAAAGAACCAACTTGTATGTTTAGTAGACAGCATGGTGGTGGTTCTGTAATGGTATGGGGGAAGATTTCTTTCAATGATCAGAGGCCACTAGTCCTTAGCATTCCTCAGTGGTCCTCAAAAATCTGAAAACTAACAGGAGACACTTGCCACTGATTTGATTTCGATTTGAGAAAATATACGTGGAGAAGATTGGATTTCTCAACAAGACAAGCTTCAATCCTTACCTCCAACTGAACATCATAGTCGTTTAGGTCGAACACTGCGTCAGTTTTAAAATGCTTTTTAATCCTGACTTAAGTCCCATAGAAAAGGTGTAGGGATATTCTCAAACGCGTTGTTTATCAAAATGTTAAGGAATATTCTTCAGTTAAATCCTCAAATAGTTGTCTCCAGCTTGAAATCAAGCCGGAAACAATCCAGAACGTGGTTTTACCGATGGAACACAGTGTATTTCATCTAATTCTTTGTAATATTAAAGTTAATAAAATAATCCAATATTAACGTTTTATTATTATCCTTCTGAAAATAATAATAATAATAATAATAATAATAATAATAATAATAATAACTGTGCAACTTTTGACACGCTAATTTTTGTTCTGTTGTCAAATTTGACGGTTTAAAATAAAATTTAAACCATGTTTGTGTTAAGTATATTTTTTAAACTACAATTTGTATCGCATATAATCATGGTTTTAAATTGAAGCGAATATTTGAAAATTGATGTTGCGCTTAAACTTTTGACTCTCACTTTATGATATGCATGTGAAAGCTTCAAATATGCAAAGATTATTTATATCTAAGGGAAAACCTGCACCTGAGAACAACAAAAAAATGCATGCTTGAAAAGGTAAAATAATTGACTTTTTTAATAGGTTACTCGCTAATGAATTAATGTTCTGTTTCGATAGCTGAGCATGCAGACTGATGCTATGATACTTTAAAAAGTAACGCTTTCTAAATCGTTTCAAAAATATTTTGATTTTATTTCCAAACCTCATCTGTAATTTAATATAGAACGTTCATCATTTTAAATTACAGTTTTAAATTAAAAACGTTGTTTTTTAAAACTTCTAAGAAACGTAAAAATCCCTAGAATCGATTTCAAGCTACCTCTCTCCGATAAACAGTACATTAATTAGAGGGACATACACAAAATTAGTGAAACAAAGAAAATGTTAATGCAGAAGAATTAGTTTAAGGTAATTAGTTTCTTTCTTTTTAGTTCTCTGAAAAAAAAAAGTCTGGAATGGCGCAGCATCTATGCTTCAAAGAGCTAATTTATCCTCAGATTTTATTTAAAAGAGTTAGAAAGACACATTTCCGATACGTTCTCTTAAATATCATATTCTTCCTTAAAGGTTAAATTGTGCCCTATACGTACAGGTAAAGATGCATTTTATAAGATTAATGGATGAAAATACTTATTTTATAGTTGTTTACTTTATCAATACAACAAGTTCTAAATTTATAAATACTTAGATTTCAACACGTTGCAACTTTTAATAAAAGAAGAAAATTTCAAAGCTTATGCTGCTAATACCAGATTGTTTTATGGATTATAAAATATTAAATAGAGCTTCTGTAAAGCTGTCGTAGAGCACTGGATTTGCTAAATGTAGTGGCCTTGGTTTTCAGCTCTGATTAGAGTGCCTTTATAAGAAAAGGCCGACATATGGGCAATAAAATTTGATTGGTTAAGAAAACTTTAGAAAATAACAGATTTGGCGATGCGATTGCCAAGCTAATGTTTGAAAGTCATAATTGTAAAAGTAATACTCTTTTACAAATGAATTTCTGTAAGAGAGTTCTACTAAGTTTTATAACATGAGATCCCATACTTAGAACTAAAACTTAGAATCCGAGCATGTGCTCTATGCGAAGGCTACTGTTCTGTTATAAAGTAGTTTGTTCGACTCAAGGCAATCGTATAATCTTAAGTGAGCTGTTTGGGAATTCAGTGTCTTTTGAAGCGGTTTGTTTTCAGACTCAAAGAAGGCTATAATATTATACCTTTATAAGAGAGTGAGAAAGTACGAACAATGCGCTTTCTCATATTTATCTAAACTACGGCTACCCACATAAAAGAATTTGCTGACGCTCGTTCGTTACGAAATAGATTATACAAGTCAGACAAGTAAACAAACATTAGCTTGACGATAATGGCAGACTCACAAAATATTTGTGCAAAATCCTGTCAATTAATCACATTTTACTGCCCATGTCATCATTGCCATAAATTATTAATATAGGCTCTGAGATAATACAGTCGAACCTTGTTAACGCGAACACTCAAAGGGAAACTTTTTTTGTTCATGTTAAAAGTAAGTTCGTGTTATCCGAACTTAAATACATTACATACAACTGAACGGGGCAATCGGAAACAGTTCGTGCTAAAAGTAATTCGCGTTAAGCGTGTTCGTGTTAACGAGGTTTGACTGTAGTAGCTATATGTTCCTAAAAGCCTCTTAACTTTAGTGTGAAAAGATAATATCGTCTCGGATAGTTTATTTGTAACATATGTGCAAGTGTATATAAAGTTTCTGAAACTTGAGAAGAGTTTCTAAATTCAATCCCGTGTTTCCTAAAGTAGACATTTTACAGTAGCATCTATAGTGATTTCATAAATCTAGCTGTATAACCAAATGATGTCATATTTAAATACCTACAGAAATGACTGAGAAATCAGATTTGAAATTCCTATAACAGTTTCTAGTTCAAAACAAAGTTATACAACAAAAATGATGCAGAAGTAACTTACGGGCATTTATTAACAACTATATGTATAATTTTGAAGCTATAAATCAAGTACTGCTAGGGAACAGATTCAAATGACCGGAAACATGTGAACAACGAAATGATTTAATTTGACATGATGAAGTATGTATGTTCAAATTAAGGGAAATTACAAATACAGGGTTGTTATAATTAAAGTTCGCCTATTCAGAAGGCTCTAGAGCCGGTTCTATGGCTCCAAACGAAACAAAATTTCACTAGTACGTAGTTGAAGAGATGCGCTCTGCGAAAATCGAGAAAAAAATTAGTCAAATTTTTGTCAATAGGTGGCACTGCGCCAATATTTAAGCCGATATTTGCAGATTTCTTTATTTTGTAAAAACCAAAATACAGGAAATTTTATTTCACAGTTGGTAAAAGTAAACTTTTTCAGATTCGTTATATCAATTTCGGTCAATCCAGATGAAACACACAAAATCACAAAATTTCACCCAACGCTTGAAAAAGATCACATTTTATTCAAATTTTCGACGAACGACGTCAAAGTGACGTCGCAACCTCAAAAACTTGAAATAACCTTCTGACCACCTGACGATTTAAAATTTGCTGATAAAGCGTGTCTGTGATTTCTTTGCCACTGGAACAGTTGATTGTTTCTGAAAAGCATTTGAATCTACGCTTTGTGGAGAATGGTAACTTTGAAAAAAAAGGCATTTCTTGTAAAGTTATTTTATCAAAATAACAGCAACGCAGCTGCAGCTCTTCGAGAATTCCGAAAACTAAAATATGTTAGACGTGGACCAATGTCGGATCGTGGAGTTCACAAAATGATTAAAAAGTTCGAGGAAACAGGAAAACTCGATATTCTTCCTGGCAGAGGACGAAAAAAGGTAGACATTTCTAGCATTGAAGATATTGCTACTGCTGCCGTGGATTTAGCAAGCCAGTCATCATTTGGTAATGCAAGTGTGCCAGCTATTGCGAATGAAGTCGATATGCCGATTTCCACTGTGAGAAAAGTGATGTGTCAAATTTTGCGCTACTATCCATACAAGATTCAGAGGTTGCAACAACTAATACAGGATGATACCGAAAGTCGGCAATCAATTTACTACAGTTTCTTGCACGAATGAATGTGGACAATTCTTGGACCTGGAATATTCTATGGACTGGTGAAGCGCATTTTTATTTAAACGGACAAGTGAACACACACAACTGTCGAATTTGGGCGAAAGAGAATCCTAATGTTGTCCAAGAAGTTCCATTGCATGCAGCTAAAGTGACGGTGTGGTGCGGTTTCACAGCTACGTTTATGATAGGGCCATATTTTTTGAGGAACTAACCTCCACAGGACCCATTACATGTTCCGTAAATGGGAGAAGGTATCTCAATATGTTGTCAAATTTTCTGATTCCCGAGCTGCAACAGCGAGGCTGCCTTCAAAATATCGTGTTTATGCAAGACGGTGCACCACCGCACATTAATAGAGCAGTTCGGACTTTCTTAACAAGCCATTTTACAGAAGAACGCATCATAAGTCGTTATTTTCAAACAGTCTGGCCACCACGATCGCCTGATCTAACACCATGCGATTTTTGGTTGTGGGGATTTTTGAAAGATTCTGTATCTAAAGACAGATGTCAGACAATCTCTGATTTGAAAGACAGTATTAGACTTCATATTCGCTGTATCTCACAGTACGCAATGCTGTAGAAAGCACAATTCTGAGAATGGAATGCGTTATTGAAAATAGTGGAGGATTCATTGATCATGCGTAATGTTATTCTTCGTTATTTCATTGCTGCCGAGCGACATGTTTTATTTTTGTTAATGCAGATTACATCACATGAAATTATATTCATTTTTCTGTATTGTTTGGAGTCATAGGTCAGGCTCTAGAGCTGTCTGATTAGGTGACCTTTAATTATAACAATTCGCAGTTCGTCGAAGTTTGGTGAAACTTTTAAATTTGTGTGCTTCGTCTGGATTGACTGGAATTGATATAATGAATCTGCAAACATCGCCTTAAATATTGTCACAGCGCCACCTACTGACGAAAAATGTAACTAATTTTTTTTCGATTTTCGCAGAGCGCATCACTTCAACTACGTACTAGTGAAATTTTGTTTCGTTTGGAGCCATAGAACCGGCTCTAGAGCCTTCTGAATAGGCGAACTTTAATTATAACAACCCTGTATATTTTATCAACATTTACTTAGGGACACACATAAAAACATCATATATGAGTTAGACTTGCATGTATTTATACAACATTGCAACCTGAGGTCAACAACAGAAACAAGTGGTGGGCGGGTCTTCGTAGCTGAGTGGTGCGGGGCAAGTTTATTTATTTTATTATTTCATTATTATCCACATTAAATTTATATGCCAAAAAATCGAATGCCAACAAACAAGTCGCCAAATGACTTTGATCCGACGAGTGAAAAAGCAGTGAGTTAAATTTACCAGTTTATATGTATACAGAACAACGGTCTGTCTGTATAATATTGTAGATTATATTTAAACTAAATAAGAATAAGTATACTACATGCTCCAAAACTGGTCAAAACCCTTAATAAACTTGCCAATATTGACAATCAGTGTCGCTATTGTATGACTGACACATAGATATAATGTCAATAACAATCCCATCACTCAAGCCTTACAACATGCTGTCATCCGCTCAAGGCTGAAAATTAAAAGATTAATAAGAACTAATGGTGCTATCACACGTACTCTCATATCATAGTCAATATCAGATATTTCATCCGAAACACGTTTTTCAAGAGGAAAACTCTCGAAATCTTCCCGTTTGATAGATTGCCTCTCGTAATTTCTTCAAGATCTAACTGACAGTAGTTTCTATCCTCTACGATAGATGTCAGCTCGAAATCCACCAATCAGAGCTCTCTAAAAATTTCAAGATGGCTACCGTCAGTGAGTCAAAATGTTTGTTTAGCGTGGTCGCAAATATTGAAACCAAAAATACAGAAGAATTAAGGAAAAAGCGATATCTTTAGTCACACAGGGACCAATTATACACGAAAAGAACTTTAAAAATGTGCAGTTATTTTGAAATTAAAGAATTACATATGCGTCGATTGTCTAAGGTAGTATTTTGAAATTAAAAAAACTACCTTTTCCTCATAGATGGCGCTGAATGTTGCCGGGAAATTTGAAAGTGGGTAGTACTTTTTTTTAAAAAGGGAGGAGATTCAGTCTGTCATTCAATTAACATTAGTCAATAATTAGGTATTCTTTCATTTCATTCTTTCGCGCAAAATGACCAATAGATGAAACGTGTTTCGTAGTCAATTTTGTTTGCTATACAATGTCCAGCTTCAAATGAGATCAGGGGTTTATGTGCATGGGAGGATATCGTATTACGGCTTTTTCAATTAGTACCGAAAGATAAGCATTCCGTGAAGTGTCGTTACGGAAAATTAGATATTAATCAATGAATGAACATTTAATGATTGGCTGGTTTATTAGATGTTTTAAGAGAATTTAAATAATTTTCTCCGGCATTCAACGTTGGACTATACTCTTGAATTAAATAATTTATTTTTTTTTTAAATATGGGAAATCAACGAAATAAGAAAAGGAAGAATCTGAAGTGTGATCAAAAAATTTCTAAGCGGTCGAATAGTCAACGGATTCGGCGGCAACGAGAAAGAAATGTATTTGAAGAAAATCGTGAAATTGACAATGAAAGGTAAGATTTACTGTATTATGTAAACAATATTGATATTACATTTTTAAAAAATCGTATACAAGAAAATTTATGCATGATTCCTGTAGGGTTACATTGACTTATAAAATAGTCTTTTGTTTAATTATTGATTCAATATTAAAATTTATGTTTTTTTTTTCCTGCAATATATCTGTCTATAAAAATTACATTTCACATAAAAAATTTCTTTAAAATTTTGTAATTTTATTTTTGAAAAAAATTAAATTTTAAACTTATGTAATTACATTCTTCTATCTTTACAAGAAGAAAGTATTGGATTCATGAAAATTTTCGACTACCGGTTTTCGACGGATTTATACGTTTTAGAAGGTCCTGAACACGATCTGACTATTTTTAGAAAATGTCTGTTTGCGAGTCTGTCTGTATGTATGCGACAAAAATTTTGTGGCGCTCTATCTCAAGAACTAATGCATGAAATTTAATAAAACTTTATAATCAGTTAGTCCCTAATATAAATTGGTGGTGATTAGTTTTTGGTAATAATTGCCCAACAGGTGGCGCTGTTATGCTGCATTTTTCTCGATTTCCACAATAGCTCTATCTCAAGAACTAAAGCCCTTATGTTCCACAAACTTCAGGTTCAGTTAGACTTTGAAATAAATAGACGATGATTATGTTTTGGTGAAGATATATCAACAGGGGACGCTGCTATACCACCTTTTTCTCGATTTTACGATAGCTATACCTCAAGAACGAATGCCCGGAATTTCATTAAACTTCAGATTCTGTTAGACCTTGACATAGCTAGATGCCGCTTACAATTTGGTGTAAATAGCCCAACAGGTGACGCTGTTATGCTACTTTTTTCATTATTATCACGATAACTATATCTCAAGAACTAATGCACGGATTTTCATCAAACTTCAGATTCAATTAGACGTTGACATAAGTTGTTGTTGATTAGGTTTTGGTCTAAATCTCCCAACTGGTGACGCTGCTGTGCTACATTTTGCAGGATTTACACGATTTTAGCAATAGTCATATCTCAAGAATTAATACACGGAATTTAATAAAATTTAAAATTCAGTTAGACCTTGATATAAATTGGTGCTGATTCTTTTTAGTGTATGCGAAACATGTGTGAGATAGAAGAAAGTTTTGGGGTTGGCACATCCGACTAGTTTTACTGTTGTTTGCTGTAAAGGTTCCTTGTCATTTGGTCTTCAGAATTTATAAAAAATTTTAAATTTTTACTTAAAAAATTTATTATAAATTTAAAAGTAAAAAAAAATGAAAATAAGAAAAAAAGAATTTTTGTCATTGCTTTTTACTTCAAAGAATATATATTTTTTAAATCCTTCAAAATTTTATTTTCTTTATTTATGGGCAAATTTTAGTGATTCTTAACACTTTCTAACCTATACTGTCCGTGCTCTAACTCGCGTAAATGTATTCGGATTGCCCTGAAATTTTTGTATGTTATTGTCATTTATTATAGCATGTTCCCTATTGCAACTGAAGAGTGTAGCACTTATAGTTTTTTTACAGGGACTGTCAAAAGTATTTCGTTACATTACAGTCAATGGGAAATAATCGTTTCAAGTGTATTTTGTGATTCTACGTCATTCAAAACATGACGAAATTGATACATAATTATAAAGCGCATTAATACATGCTTTTTGTATGGAGTGCAAAGCATTTAATATTCATTTACGGGGTCAAACAAAATATTTCTGTTACACATTGTCCTATGGGAAAAAATCGTTTGCAGTGTAATTTAGTGATATTTCACTATTTCAAACGCAATGAAAATTATATGAATTACTGAGGTGCACTATAAATTGCTCTCTTGTGTGCATTGCGTTTATTTACAGGGACACAAAAAATATATCGGCTACAGTACATGTGCGATATTTACAGTTTACATGTGATAAGTGCGTTTTTAAGTTTAACAACATTTTTTTACAATACGTGTGTGTTTATAAACTCGGTTGATCATATACAGGGCTACAGAAGGGAATTCGTTGTATTACAGACTATGGAAGTGAATTGCTTAAGGGTAGTTTCTAATTATGTTGCGCATTTTTCTGCTGAAGTATATTTAGTTAGACTAACAGAAGTTTGTGAAATATAAATAAATTCATATACACAGTGGCTTAGCGTCAGGGGGGGGGGGGACGATCATTTTACTACCAGTAGAATTATATACTACAGTTGGTCTTATTTAATCTTTGAACGGTATGAATTTAAAAATACTATTAGTAAAGTTATCCTGTCCCCCTTGACGCTACGCCTCTGCATATACAGGGTTACGCAAAGAAAAAAAATACATTGTCGTTTACGGTTGTTAATTGCTGCTAGTGAGTTTTAATTTCCCTTTTAGCTTAATATGCTGTGTGTATAAAAGTCTCCATATAATATACAGGGCTGTACAAAAGATTTCGAGTGCATTTCCATCGATTGGCGAAAATTGCTGAATGTGAATACTTTAACTGAACTAAATTTTATCATGCTATATATCCACATCTATTGATCATATACAGGGCTGCACAAAATAATGTGACTACTTTTTTGCCACTGGAAGGTAATTTCGAAAAATGTATTTTTCGATGCAGTGTAAGTTTTCTAAACTGTTTACTTACATATCTTCTTTCACCTTATTTAACGGTGAATTTTCGTTACAGTTTTCTGGCTGTGTTGGAAAGTGTTTCATAATCAATGCTTGACGCATGATTTTTTCCCCCTGAAGTATATCTATGTATAAAAAGTACTATTCAGATAAAAAGTTTTTTAAAACATTACAATTTTAAACACAAAGGAAATTTACAGCGTAATTTGAGCTCTGTTGAAAAATTAATTAGGTTTAAAATTTTATTTTAAAATTTTAAGCTTATTTAATATTTTACTACTCATGAATCACTGTCCCTATTTCATTACTTTTTTCCCTATTCACTGGAGGAAAGTTTCCTTGTTATTTTGTCTTCAGAATTTATAAAATTTTTAATAAATTTAAAAGTAAAAAAAGAAAAAAAAAAGATATCTTCAGTGACTTTCACTTTAAAGAATATATTTTTAAAATTTTTGTCAAAATTTTATTTTCTTTATTTATTGATAATATTTTATATATATAAATTTATATTTATAAATAAATATATATTTATATATATAAATTTATATATTATATATATATAAATTTATAGATATTTTAATGATTTTTTTACCTGCAATATTTTTTTAAATAAAAATTACTTTTCAGCTATATTTTTTTAAACTTTGAAATTTTGTTTTAAAAATTTAAATTTATTGTTTTTAGTTGAAAATCAGTCGAGTTATGATGTTTTAGGCCGGCCATGGTTTTAGCTTTTATACCGGCCATGGTTTTAGCTTTTATACCGGGCTGGTCGGGTGAAACAAATTGTACGGGGCGGGCCGGACTAGGGCCGAACTTTTTGTTTTTAAACCAGGCCGGGGCAATCATTTTGTAGGGTTATGGCCGGTCTCGGGCCTGGAAATTTCGGCCCGTGCAGACATCTATTGTCAGGCCCAGTATAGAGGTGTGAGGTACTCTCTCCCTCCCCTACATATCCTGCATATAGTATATGCATATAGAGAGGGTTCGGAAGTAGCGCGCTACAAGTAGCTAAACTACAGTAGTCGCTACTTTTTTATAGTAGTTTGTAGTGCAGCGCCCTATATTTTGAACAGTGTAGTGTAGCGAGTAGCGCGATACATAAATCAGTAGTTTGTAGCGAGTACTGACTCTACTTTTAACGCTACTTCAGGGGAGACGGGGGCGGGGGGGTCAGCCATACTGCAAATCACGTGGTCGTAACTTCCTTATTTTATGGAAAATTTGTTCTGCTCAACAATTTGCGAATCTCAGCGGCAAATCACAGCTACAGTATATAGTAACGCATCGCATGACGTCATAGATTTTTCCCATTGAAACTTGCTGTTAGAATCAATCAAGTACTAACACACTAAAGGAATATATTTTCTTGCTGTCGACACTTTTTTCTATTTACTCGTTATTAGGTCTTCATGTTTTAACGCTGGGTTTCTTAATATTCCAAATTACTGTATTTACAGATTTATTTATTGTTTGCATTTATAGTTGTTTTTCTATAAATTTCTAAATTATAATATCTCTCTTAATTTTAAATGCGAAATTTGTAATGTGTATCCAAACTACCATTTTGGAGATAAACACGTAACTTTTTCTTGTATATTATTTTTCTTAATTTTTTAATGCACTCGGTTATACAAATAATACGAATTCGGTGTTTACGGAACCCTTTGAATCTTAGGATCCGATATAATTGTACCACTTATTGTCCTCCATTAATTAGTGAAACCCACTGTCTGATAAAACGACAATGTCTGGGGATTTAGTTTCGATCCTTACTTTTTTATTATAATACTTTTAAAAAAATTACTGTTAATGGTTTAATTATATTTCCTGACTTTAATACGTATTGATTACATGGTGGTGGTCTGTTAATGTGGGGGGGGTAAGTGTTCCCCACCTACCATTCTGAAACCTTATTTACGCCCTCGGTAAATCTATAATTGTCAATAAAATGCATAAAAATAAGCTAAAAATTGAATGTATATAAAGTATCAATATTTTAATTTTTGTGTTTGCTTCTTTCAGGAAAAACATGAATGTGCAAGAGGAAAACGAGATTATTGACAGCTCAGAAAATCATATTTTAGCGCCTTCATCATCGAAGCAGTCTATAGAACTCTATATCACGTCCCAAACCACGACTAATAACGAAAATATAGATGAAACGTCTCGATTAAATTCAGATAACCAAAGTGAGGCGGAATATTGCATTGAATATTCTAAAAACAGACAAGAAAATAAATTTCCCACAGGTCGATTTTTGTGTGATCTGGAGGCAGTTATTAAACAATCTAGAAATGTAGAAACTCACACTTATGAATGTAATTTTGGAGGAAAGTTACTGTACAAAGAAATGACAGTAAATGGACTTATTTGCACATTTCACTATGTATGCAGTAACCCACTGTGTCCAGCGGAAGCAAAAATTGTGAGTGATAACGATGGCGATAGCCTTAACAAATTAGCAGTTTTGGGAGCCATGTCCACAGGTTCCGGATTCGCTCAGGAAGAAGAGAAATTCGGCATTATGGGTGTTAAGTACATGAATCGATATAAATTTTCACAGTATGAAGTTAAAACTGGGGAAATAATAAAATTATGTGCTGAGAACACAATGGAAAGAACTATTCTAGAAGAAAAAACTGCTGCAGAAAATAGGGGTGACAAAGATTCAGAAGGCTACTGTAACATTACATCCATCGTGGATGGAGGATGGTGTAAGCGCAGTTACGGTCGAGGGTATAACGCATCAAGCGGAGTCGCTGTGATCATTGGTCAAGAATCAAAGAAGATTATTTTTATTGGCATCAGAAACAAACTGTGTTTAGTATGCAGGATGATTAATAACGGGAAAATAAAGTACCGTGAACACTTGTGCTTCAAAAATTGGAATAGTTCCTCCACAAGCATGGAAAGTGACATCATTGTTGAAGGAATGCTGTATCTTCATGAAATATACAAAATAAGATGCATGAGGTTGGTTGCAGATGGTGATTCAAACACCATGTATAAAGTAAGAGAAAAAATTTCCTACGGCGGCTCTGTCCTGAAAATTGAATGTGTTAACCACGCCATTCGACGTTTCAGGAGAGCACTGGAAAGATTGCAGCCATCAAAAGGAATATATGGGAGTATTCAATCCAAAAAAAATGTTTAAAAGACAAAATACCTCTTCTAGTTAATACTGTTAGATCAGTTATAAAACATAATCCCATTCCCACACACATTGAACCATCTAAATATCTGGTAAAAAAATTCATTGGCGAGTTAAAAAATGTACCTCAACATGTATTTGGCAACCATTCTTCCTGTGGAACTTCTTGTAATAAGAAATCTTCTAAAACGTTATCCCTGGATCAATCTAAAATTCCCTGTATGGATTCAAAACTATTAGAGGGCATCAATTTTGAAATTAACAGAACACTTGTGTTATGTGCTAACACCCTAATTTTCAATCTCACCAACAATTATGCCGAAAATTTTATGAGCCAATTATGCAAGACATCTGGCGGAAAGCGAGTTGACTTTTCACGAGCTGGTGGAATTAACAGGCGTGCATATATTGCTCTATTAGCATATCAGACACCAGCTCAAGGGTGGATAGAGAATACATATACAGCTATCACTGGAAGCATTCCAAAAGCTCCAGTTCGTGATTTTGTATCATCCAGGAACAAAAGACATTTAAAAAGAAAACTTTTCCCAAATAAAAAAATTAAACAAAGTAATGAGTCACTAGTGGGAGGTGATAAAAATTACGGAGAGTTTTCTCAAAAACCGGATATTTCAGACGAAATATTTTTAGAATTAAAAGAAAATTTTCTGAAAGAGCTAAAAGTTAAACAATCATCAGATCTAGAAAAAGAAACTAGAGAACAGTACCTTTCCGAAAAATGGCGACATGAAAGACGTAAACGGATTTCTTCGTCTTTCTTCAAAGAGGTTGCTGATAGACGGCTAACCACATCATGTTCAAACCTAGTTAGAAAAATCATCTACAAAGACCGTGTTGACATACCAACAACAAGGTATGGTATTGCTAACGAAATAGTCGCTCTAAAGCAATATGAAAAAGATTCTGGTAATATTGTTCAACAATGTGGTTTGTTCATTGATGTGGTGCATCCATTTTTGTGTACGAGTCCGGATGGTTTAATAGCCGATGATGGATTGATAGAAATTAAATGCCCGTATAGTGCAAGAAATGCGTCAGGTTTCCAAGAAATATGGAAAAACCATAATATCGGATTAAAATATAAAAGTAACGATGAAGCATTCCTGCCAACTAACTACAGATATTTCTATCAAATCCAAGGCCAACTTAATATCACAGGCAGAAACTGGTGTGATTTGTACTTTTGGTGCCCAAAAGAAACAAAAATTATCAGAATATATAAAGATGATTCGTTTTGGAAGAAAATCCTTCCTAAACTAAAGGCTTTTTACATGGAATGTATTTTGCCAGAACTGGTAGATCCAAGAGCCTGCAGAAACTTACCGCTAAGAGAGCCACATATTAGAAATTTTATAATGAAATTCCAATAAGATAGCTTATCCCTCTGACAACTGAATTTTTTTTTTCCAAGTCCTTCCGACCAATATGTAATCAATCAGCATCTCATCTATTATTACATATTTCACACCCTCATGTACAGGGCTTTACAAATTTGATAAAATCTGGTAACCAACAAAAAATTTTACTCGCCAGTAGAAATATTTACCCCCCCCCCCCACTTTCTGTCATTGATTTTCAAGAAGCACAAAAGTTTTTTTATGAATTAATTAAGACAAATGTAATAACAAAGTATGATTTAGAATTATTAGTTAAATAGTTTAGAATAGTACACAATTTAGAAAAATAATATTAAACTAAGTTTCGTGTCGAAAATTATCAAAATGATATATCTCTGAAAATAAATAATAATTAAATAAAAAATAAATAATAATAATATTACTGCAAATACCGAATTAACTGGCATGCTCGGAATGATTACTGCCGAATGCTTAAATGTCCAGGTAGTTGAGTGCTACATGAGAAATCTATACCAGATATTACCAAATATTACTAATAGTACCGTGTAAAAGTTGAAAATTTTTATCTTTCATAATAAGTATTTCGAAACATAATTTTTTTTCAATTTTTGTAAATTCTTGCAAAAATGTATTTAACAAGTATTTATAATATATATATATATATATATCTTTTTATTTCTTATTTTTAAGTTAGCCTATTTGTTAAATATGTTAATGTTCTATTTATATTATTTTGCAGTGACAGTTTCAAATTCCCTAATAGAAATTTTAGGGTCACTTTTAATTTCTTGAAACTTTAAGAATAATGATGTAATGTGATAAATCCTTTATTTCACAAATTTTGCTGTATTTGCTCACCCCTGGTCGTTAATTTAAAAAAAAAGCATTGTTATTGATCTTAATATAAAAAAGTTATCATTTATGGGTATATTTGATGTACCCATAAATGAAATTTTCCTCTTTTATTTTGATGTATTTTTTATATTTTATATAGTATGTCTTTTATCTTTTGTATAATTGAATCGGTCATTTAAAAAAACCACATAAGTCACAGAATCAGAACTTTTTAGAAATTATACAAAAAACTTTATTATTCACAAGTATTTTTACAAATAATTTTTATGGGTTTTATAGAGGCTGATAATAGAGTTTGGACTTCAAAGTTTGTAAATATTGCATAATTTTTGTAATTTATCAATAATAAAAATAAGAATATCAGAAAAACTGTTCCTGACTTATGTTGTTTTAGCAAGAAACGATTTAGGTGGTTTTTAATTTGAACAAAACAGTTATATTAAACATATTTTTAATCGAAATTAATGAAGTTAGCTCTTATACAGGTACATTTTTATGTTTTAATATGGTATTGCAGACAAATGGTAATATGGTATCCGCATGTAATCTGGTATTGCATCCAAAAACCACCTAACATGTCGCAAGTAATGAACGAAAAATAGAAGGTATTGTTTGAAGAGGAAGGAATACACTGAGTTATGTGGTTATTACCCAAATCATGGCTCTACCTATAAGGAAGCATTTGTGACAAAAATTGTATATTTGAAAAAAAAGACTTATGTGGTTTTCGAAATAACCGATTCAATTCTATCAGGAAGCGAGATAAGAGTTCCGCAAAAGTTTTCCATTTGTAAAAGTTTGTGTATTTCTACTGGTGTATTTCTATTTGTATATTTCAATTAGTATAAATCTGATTTTAATACAAAACAATAACATTTATAATAAATTAACAAATAGCATTTCCATTATGTAAAAATAACAATTTTATTTGTATAAGTTTGTATATTTCTATCTATATTAAATTTAATTTTAATAAAAAAAATAATAACATTTTTGGATCTATTAAATGTACAGTATATATTTTCATGTCTTTATAAATATAATTGTAAGGTCTGTCTCAAAAGTTTAAGCACAAGCATAAAATGTCGATTTTCAAAGAATTATAAAAACTTAGAATGAATAAAAAAATTTTATTTGCAGATTTCGCAACATTATTTATGGTATAAAAATAGAAAAAAAATAAATTACATAAATGTAAAAAATATAATAAAATTTTTTTTAAAAAAACTGTTTTTTGGAATCGAAATGAATTTTCCATTTTTTGATAAATACTTTACTTATCAAGTTAGAAGCGATTCGAGTTACGTGACGACACGTTTTTCTCCTTTTTCATGCTGTGACGTCGGATAGTTGATTCCAAACGCTGACTTTGACAGTACTTTCTAAAAGATATTCTGTCTTTACCATAAAATGGAAAACATCTTTCAACTACAAAGTTTCTAAGTAAGAACACCGGCCAATCTCATGTGTTTCCGAACATAAATTAATTACAAAATATGTCATAAAGTAGCCAGTTTGTATTTGAGAACAGTCTTAAAGAGTTAAATACACACATAAATGAAATATGATTGTTTTTACTATTTGGTCTTTTACTCTCTCTTTGACACTCTTTGGTCTTTATTCACTCTTTTCTATAATTATTATACATTAAAAAAAAAAAAAAAAAAAAAAAAAAAAACTGATTATTTTTTGAGTTATCTAAAATATTTTATCTTAATTTTTAATCATAATTGTACTGTTCTGGAAATGTGGTTGACTCGGTGGATATGTTGGTTTGGTGTTTGAAACTTCTCGTGCGGTCGAGTGGGCTCAAAATCGAGTTCTGAATTTTTCTGTTTTTTTTGGATGTATGTGAATACTAGCTCAACCGTCTTACAAACACTTTCACACGAGTCATAAATCCCGTTAGGTCAATGGGCCTCCTGATAATAATTGGCCTTATTTCAGCCTTTTAATTAACCCTGTTTGTACAGTTTATAATAAACTTGTATTCAACAACAATGATAGTAAATAATGCTACCTATGTGAAAGTGATATCATTTGGTGAAGTTATGTATAATATAAGGCAGTTCTCAAAAAAATACTTTTCGCACTCAATAATACGAAACTTTCTGCAATATTTACGTATTCATTTTTAAACAAAGGATGAAACTTTAGGCATGACTATTAAAATGATTCGTAATCGAACTGTTTTCGTTTTACGATAAATTAATTTCATCTTAAATTATAAGCGATCGTTGTCTCGTAACAATTTTTTTCTACTGTCCTGCATTGTCACATCCGGAAATTCGGTTCAGAACATCAACTTTGACAGCATTTTCTGACACCCACTCTTCCAGTAATGGATACGCTACAAAAAGTAATAGATAACTGTTTTTGTGATTTTATTTAGAAACATATTTTAATGAAAGCATACCAATGAAACGAAATAGCCATTTTCAATTACATTTAAGAATTAGGATATCAATAATAATTACAATATTTATCAGAATAATCAATTGTTCAAATTAAATATTGACATTATCACAAGATCAGTATTTTAATTATTTTAGATGCTATTTTAGATACAAGATATAAAACACTGAATTTGAGAGAATTACAGTTATAAAATTATTGTGACAGTTCGCAAAAAAGGGGGGGGGTGTCCTAATAAAGAAAAAAATAAAGAAAAAAATCAGAATATCAGTGCATAGAATCGTATTTACTGATACAAATTTTTAAAAATTAAATTTCTTGAGTTGCTTGATATATTACGTGTATTAATTAATAATACAAACATGAAAGAACTAAAACGTCACGTTGAATATTTTAAATACTAAATAAAATTGTTTCAAAATAAAACTGCTGATTTGACATTTGATCTCCCTGATATGCAGATTTACTAGTTTCATTACTAATATAAATGCAATAATGTACAGATATTAATTAATCAAAAATTGGAGACAGGATGTAAAATAAATAAATGAATAAATAACAACTCGCATAATTTCATAACCCATAATTTCATCAATTTTACATTCGGAATTTTCTATTGATTGTGCTATATCATAATTGCTGTGTACGTTATATTTCTTAATAAAATCTTATATAACAAAGATGCTTATGTAAACTGAATGTAAACTAAATTTACTATAATGTAATCAAATTTAAAAAAATAAAGTTTTTACAATTTTTGTTTCTGAAAACAGTTTTAGTGGTCATACTATAACATTTAGCTGCAAGATCTTACAATACATTCTAATATACACGATAGCAATAACATACTAAAAACACCTAATGTCTCGGCGGTACTGTGCGTTTGTTTATATATATATTTTTTTAATGATGTTTCAGAACTCTAACTTTCATAATACTATAAATTGTAAATTGACTTGTCTGACTTTAAAAATATTGTTTTAAAGTAAACAAATTATATTTCTTATTTTATTCTCAGTCTGAAGAAATTTTTCCTGGATATTTTTATTGACCTGCCTTGTTTTTCGAATGCGCATACATAAGTTTGAGTCATTTTATGTTGCTGAGAGTTAGATTATTTTAAATGTATCTCAAATATATAAGAAAAGCTTTAGAATATCAATTTCATGTTGACGAAAACTTTTGAAAAGTAGCTTTATTAGTATATATACTGTTTTTCTAATATTTTAAAATAAATATACTTGATTTGTGAAGCTGTATAAATCCCATATTTTTTTTATCATATGTTGTTAAAAATAAGGTAAATATATCCATTCCCGTATATTCACTGTGTGAATATTCCTAAATAGTATTAGGATTAAAACATTTAATGATAATATTGATATAAACTGAAAAATATCATGCAATATATCTAATAATATTGCATAGAAAACATAATCATTATATATATTAAAAAACCCATGATTAAAGTATTTAAAACAGCATAAATTCTTATCTATTCAAGTATTCCTTTAAAATTATCTTTTTGGATCAAAGGGGGGGGGGGGGCGGGGAGGTATATAGTTCAAGCAGCTCAAAAACAACAGCAAAATATATAAATATAAAATGACACTTTTCACTTAATTGTTGAATGTACACATATATGTATACATTCAACATGCAACTTACTTTTTTTTTTTTTTTTTTTTTTTTTTTTTTTAAATAATTAATTCAAATATGAGTTGGCTGCAGATCACTCAAGTGCTACTGGATTTAGTCTTAAAGGACTTCATTTCACTCAAATATGACTTAGTTATAAATCACTCAAGTGCTACTGGATTTAACCTTCATTGATTTGATTTAACTCAAGTATGAGTAAAATAGAGATCACTCAAACATGAGTTGCTTAAAAACAACTCGTTCACTCGAGTTGTTTCAACTCTTCATGAGAAGCTCACTTTCAAATCGTGAGATGAGTGGATTTCGGCTCAACTTGAGTTATTTTGGCTCTTTCGTTTTAAGAGAGTATACCCCTTACATTTTTCTGCTTTATTATACCGCTTACATTTTTTCTGCACTTACTATACCGCTTACATTTTTTCTGTGTTACTATACCGCTTAATATACCGCTTACATTTTTCTGCACTTACTATACCGCTTACATTTTTCTGCGCTTACTATACCGCTTCTATACCGCTTACATTTTTCTGCGTTGCTATACCGCTTACTATACCGCGTACTATACCGCTTACATTTTTCTGCACTTACTATACCGCTTACATTTTTCTGCGCTTACTATACCACTTACATTTTTCTGTGCTTACTATACCGCTTACATTTTTCTACGTTTAATATACCGCTTACTATACCACTTGCATTTTTATGCGTTTACTATACCGCTTACATTTTTTCTGTGTTACTATACCGCTTAATATACCGCTTACATTTTTCTGCACTTACTATACCGCTTACATTTTTCTGCGTTGCTATACCGCTTACTATACCGCGTACTATACCGCTTACATTTTTCTGCGCTTACTATACCGCTTACTATACAGCTTACTATACCGCGGTGCAATAGCGCACAGGCAAGCATGCGGCGCGCCCACCCCGCCCTACCTCATATCTAACTATACACAATACATGTACATAGTTATATACAGAGGTGTCGGTTATAGTAACAGTGTCGCGAGTTCAATAGTTTTTGCCCATCTCAAAAAATGCCCAACGCGCCTAAAGAAGTTTTCACTTCAAATATACAGAGGTGTTGGTAACAGTGGCGGTTACAGTAACAGTGCCGCGAGTTCAATGGTTTTTTCCCATCTCAAAAAATGCTCAACGCGCCTAAAGAAGTTTTCACTTCAAAAATTAAATTTTAGAACGTTTTTCGCTCCTGCACCACCATGGGATTAGTAGCACCGACGTAAAATATAGCCTATGTAGGACCAGGGATTGTCATAAAAAATGTGCCACCATTACTTTGGAAAGGGGTTCAGTAGTTCCAGAGATTCCATAGAAATTGTAATTTAGAATGTTTTTAGAACGTTTTTCGCTCATCTCGCAGTTTTAAATTTCGATTTTTTTTTTAGAATTTGTTCTTAGAGAGGATTTATATATTATAAAAATAACTACCATGCCAAATTTCATGTTTCTAACACCTTCAGTATAAGAAAATCGAAATTTTAGAACGTTTTTTGCTCATGCACTCCCCTCGGGAAAGTGGCACCGGCATGAAATATAGCCTATGTTACAGCAGATACTGTTACCATCAATCTGCCACCATCACTTTTGAAAACGCTTCTGTAGTTCCAGATATTCAATAGAAATTGTAATTTAGAATGTTTTTAGAACGTTTTTCGCTCATCTCACCCTTTTAAATTTCGAATTTTATTAGAATTCGTTCTTAGAGAGAAATTACATCTTATAAGTAACTACCATGCCAAATTTCATGTTTTTAGCTTCTTCAGTATACAAAAAAATCGAAATTTTAGAACGTTTTTCGCTCTTGCACCCCCCTGGGGGTAGTGGTACCGACATAAATTATAGTCTATATTGGAGCAGGGACTATCACCATCAATTTGCTAACATCACTTTTGAAAACGGTTCTGCAGTTCCAGATATTCCATAGAAATTGTAATTTAGAATGTTTTTAGAACGTTTTTCGCTCATCTCACCCTTTTAAATTTCGAATTTTATTACAATTTGTTCTTAGAGAGCATTTACATCTTATAAGTAGCTGCCATGCCAAATTTCATGTTCCTAGCTCCTCCAGTATTAAAAAAATGAAATTTTAGAACGTCTTTCGCTTTTGCACACCCCTGGGGCTAGTGGCACAGACATAAAATATAGCCTATGTTGGAGCAGGGATTGTCACCATCAATATGCCACCATTACTTTTGAAATCGCTTCAGTAGTTCCAGAGATTACCCCCTACAAACAAACAAACAAAAACAAAAAAACAATCTTTACTACCTTATAATATTAGTATAGATTAGGGCTCCCGGACAATTTTATACATTTTAAGTTACAATGACTGTCTTTTAAATGGAAGTACTATATGAAATAACCTATTAACAGTTTTCAAGTATTTTATATCGGCAGGGGGGGGGGGGGGAACGTTTTGGGATCGGCTTCGTACTCTCCTTCCCGATATCCTCTGGCTACGGCCTTATTGTCAAATATGATTTCTGTTTACAACACAATTAAATGCCTTTCGTAAGACTCAGTACGTTATTGAAATTTAAGTCACCACGCCCCCGAAATTAAATTCCGGGTACGCCACTGACAATTAGATGTATTTGGCTTTCAATTCCGAACAAAAGCTCGTAAGAAAACCTAAATAATAAAAACATGAAAAAAAGTTTTTGCGTTCTGTTACTGCATATTTTATTCAATGAAAAGGGCCAGAATAGAGCATGGGCACGTTTTCACTGTTTGGGTGGCAGAAACTATGTTGTTCTTTGTTTGTTAGCATTTAAATCCATAGTAATTTTCTCAATAAATCTTTTTTATCTGACCACGATTATATTCAGCAAAATGCAGTCTTGTTTGACTATGTACGTCTTTATCTGACACGTCCCTCCCTATTTTAAGCCCCCCCCCGTCCAAAGCATGTAAAAAAATTTAAATCGTATATATATATATATATATATTAAACAGTATAAATATTTTGACCTATTTGCTGCTTTCTAGTGATAATAAATTAATAATCAATCAAGTAAATTAACCCTCTCTCGACAAAATTTATGCTTTCTCCTATCGCGCATGATAGTATACAAAATGAATAAATAAATAATAAATCTGGAGAGAGGGAGTAAAATAAATTGTACATATACCCCTAAAATACCTTCTTAATACCTTTAAAATACTGTTTAACATTGTTTAGTAAGGTACCTAAACGATTTCTCTTATGCGTCATTCTCAATTTGTGGAAAAAACTTTGTTTCTTTCTCTCCGCCCACACAAAATTTATGGGGTTTTTTTCCAAGAATTCCCATTTATTTACGCATTTCAACATTTAAAAAATATAGTAACATATGCAGATTTTATTTTATATCTTTCGGCAATACACACGCTCGAATTTGCATGATTATTATTATTATTATTAATTTTTTTTTTTTTTTTTTTTTTTTTTTACGAAAATCTATTTAAACAAACTAGGGGACTTCAGTTTTAATGATTGCCAATTTAATTTATGACATTTAGACAAATTAAATTTGTATTTCTGACCAAAAGTTCATGAGAAAACCTAATTAATATAACACCCCCCCCCCTCTCTTTTCCGTCTTTTAAAACCAGTTTGCAAACCAGAATGGCGCAAGCTCCAGAAATCCTGTCTATTAATCAATCATCATACATCAATAACACAGCAAAGAAAAAAAAGTCAAAAGATTAAACTTTTTTTCGCTCATAACCTTATCAGAAAAGTCATTAAAATTATTTCCATGAGAATCAAAATATTAAATAAATGTTATTGAAACCTAAATAATATGAAACGCCCCTCCACTTGCGTCTTTCAATAAGCGTACAAACGTTTGATATTTCGTAAGCCGCGCCTATACTTACACACAGCCAATTGAATATAAGAATTTAACGAATTGACCAATGATGTGACCCTTGGATAAAACACCACCTTTCCTCAAATAATGCACAAAAATATCTGAAAAGCTATTGTAGCGCCATCTGTCATCGTAATGAAGAAATATTCACATACCTATAGGGTTACCATATCAAACATTCTCATAAAGATTTTAATAATTCGCCAAGAGAATTTCACTAAAAAACCTAACTTAACAAACTTCAAATTTTCCAATTTTTATTGGGTACTTCCATAAGGTTAATTTGCATATAATACTGAATTTTTGAATCCTTCTGTGGGAAATTTTCGGAGAACTTAAGTATAAAGTAATTTTCATGAAACACTCAAAAAATCAAACTTAATAAATTTAAAATTTAAAAAATCTTGGTGGGGACCTCCATAAGGTCAATTTGCATAACATACTCCATTTTTGAATATTTTTCTGGATAATTTCTGGAGTTGTTGTCGGAAAAGTGATTGCCTTGGCGACAATTGTTCGAAATACACCCCTTTATTTACTAATTTAAAGTCATTTATTGCGATTATTTTATTTCAATTCCTTATATTATTTGCTATATGTTATAATTGTACTGTCGTAGTCACTTATTTACTTCCCAAACTGTACTAGTTTAATTACTTTCTGCAGTGTATTTGGCGCTATTTCGTACTTGTTGCCAAATTATGTCGCCAAAGATAAAAATGCAAGCAAACACGCATCAAGGTATTTTATTGCAAAAGCATGCAGCGTTCAGAATCTAAATTTTGTATTGGAGGGGGGGGGGAACAGAAAATGTTCTTATACTTTTAGAAAAATAAAATTTAATAAATGAAAATTTAATCTAGCAGCTATTTATAGTTAATTATATTTTTCCTTCTAATAATTTTCTTTTAAAACAATCTTGATTAATCTTTTTAGCACTTTCCAACCTAGTTGAAAAGTGCTTATGACTTCGGTTTGTCTGGCCGTATGGCCGTCTGCCGTCTGCCGTCTGGCCGTCTGTCCGTGCTCTAACTCCCGTAAATATGCTCGGATTGCCCTGCAATTTTTATATGTTATAATCGTTATCTATAGCATGTTCCCTATTTCAACGGAAGTGTGTAGCACTGATAGTTTTTTTACAGGGACATTCAAAAGAATTCCGTTACATTGCGGTCTATGCGGAAAAATCATTTGCGGTTTATTTAAATAATGTTTCACTATTTTAAACGCATTGAAATTTATATATATCACTAAGGTGCATTAGAAGAAGCTTAATATGGAATAGGGTGTGCATAGCACTTATACTTACTTTACAGGGACAGTCAAAATAATTCCGTAACATTACGTCTATGGAGAAAAATCGTCTGCGGTTTATTTAAATAATGTTTCCCTATTTTAAACGCATTGAAATTTATATAAGGTTCATTACAAGAGACTTACTACAGAATATTGTGTGTATAGCAGTCATCGTTCATTTACAGGGACACACAAAAGAATTCTCTACTGTATGTTTACAATAATTCCTGGAAGTGCGTTTTAAGTTACTGAACGCGATTTTAATTTTAAATCGCTTTTTGTATATTACGTGGTGTGTATAAATTCTGTAGATCCTATACAGGGAAGCAGAAAAGTTCGGGAACACATTTCCGTATTATTTAACTCCAGACGGAGAATTTTAAACTGTGCTACGTGTTTCCTAACTGAACTAAAATTTAGCATCCTATGTAGTATATATACAAATCTATAGATCCTATACAGGGCTGAATAAATGTATTCGGATTACTTAGATGTTATCTTTTAGCTTATTAAAGAGTATGATTCGTAAAATTATTTTGGAAGCGTTGGAAAGTGTTACATAATCTATGCTTGACGCATGATTTTTCGTTCTTGTTTTAAAGATATATACAATTATTATACAGACATACATATTTATTCGTAAATAGGTGGAATAGTAAAAATATATTCACCGTTGTCCGTTCATCTAAGGCTGTCTGTTAGATGGTTGGCGACTTTCTCTCTAACATGGTTTATTAGTGAGAAATTGCGTTTCAGAATCAGCCGGAGTGGCTGAGTGGTTAAAGCGATAGCCCGGAACGCTGTGGACCCAGGTTCGATTCCTGGTTCTGGGTAATTTTTCACTTCATGTTAGGATTATTGTATTTAATGTATGTAGGTGAGAATGTCCTTTTCAGTCTAATTTTCCTTTTTAATTATTGAATTTCAACCACCCTAAAATTTTGTCTACCCCCTCCTAGCGGTGTATAAATTTTAAAACTTTATATGTTTTTCAATTTGTTAAGCAAATTGTGCCCTTTTTTCACTTATTAATGATAAATAACGCATATACCCCCCCCCCCCCCTCCAGTTAAAATATTTTGCTTCCCTTCAAAAAATAAAATAAAATAAAATTTATATATTTTCGAAAACAAAAATTAATTGTAACGTAAAACTTTCCTGGCAGAAATAGATTTCTAGAATTTTCAAATATGAGAACTCAAAATTAAAGCTCATTCCGCAAAATAGTTTTTAAGTCTTGTACACTTGTCTTGTAATCTGTTTTGCGACGATCGAACATTTATTTAACATTAGGAGGTGCAACCATAAAACCTGCGTAATTTCTAAATTACTTTAACGAGTGACTTTCAATTTGATACACGAAGGTAAAATTTACCGAAAAATATGATGTCGAAATTAGGGTTTAGTACTAAAAGTTTTAGAATATGTTACAATTGCTATACGTAACTTCCTCCTTCCCCCCAGCAAAATTTATGTACAGCATTATTATTAGATGTTATTACTAATCTATTGTTACTTGTGACATTTTTATACAGTGATTTGCGGCAGAGTTAGTAGAGGATATAACTCCCCCCCCCCCAACTCATGAATGTACACAATATGTATAAAAATAAGGATTGTGTTTTTGAAACGAAAAATATCAAAAACTCATTTAAACTTTCGAAAAATGATTAAAATCATCAAAACCAAGGAAGAAAACACTGCAAAAGAGTGGGAACTATATCTAAATTCTATTAAGTATTTCAATTTTACATTACATTCATTATGTAACATGAATTACATTTAAAATATGTAAAATATATTAACTAAAAATGTCATAATAGTGATTTTGGCAAAATAACTAAAACTTAATTTAAAATCTTTCTTTGCGTTACAGATTTCGGGTTAGCGATAAAGTACGGTTCCAATACATGTGACAAACTAGTTTTAATATTCTATTTTTTTTTTAAATCACTTAATACTAATAGTTGAGAATTCTTAATATTTACAGGTAATGAAAAACGTTAAGTGAAGATATGGACTCTATAATTTAGAATTTTTATGTTATATTAGCGAGAGTATTGTTTTTATAATCTTGGAATTTGAAATAAAATGATCACAATAATATATATATAGAACAGACACGAAAAGAAACTGCAATGTATAAAATGTTAGTACGCGATAATGCTTCCTGTTTATCAATCAATCTCTACACTAAATATTAAAACACCTACTGCAATTACTCGCCAAATGTTACGCGCTCTCCTTACATTAGCAGATAACTTTCAGTAGGGAAAGTAACCTTAGTTGCAGCGTGAAAGTGTAGCTCCAAGAAATCGAGAGGCAATAGCATATACTTCATATCGTATGGTATTCCGTGTGATAACAGCTTAAAATATCTTCTTAAAACACTATCAAAAACTTTAAAATGCGCTAGGGCTTTCGAAAGATCTGAGTCTTTCTTCGTCAGGCGCAAAAAGACGTGCTTCTACTATGAAAGCAGCAGCAAGACTGAAAGGAGAGATAAGAGAGAGGAAACAAGCTGAAACAACAGCCAATAGGAAAGTAGAAATCAACAGCCAATAGGAAAACAGAAGACAGCAGCCAATCACCGAAGAGTAAAATCAAAACAATAGAATACAAAATAGAAGGGGAATAAGGAAGGGGGAAAAATAAATAATAAATAACTAAATAAATAAATAAAATAGAATAAATAAATAAATAAAATAAAATGAAAAATAAATAAATAAAAATAAATAACTAAATAAATAATAATAAATAAATAAATAAATCAATAAAACACACAAATATATTAAAAAAGATGAAAATTAAGAATTAAATAAGTTATCAAAAATATAAATATATATAAGAACAGACTATATTTTATATATATTTATATATTTTGGTTACTTATTTAATTCTTAATTTTCATCTTTTTAAATATATTTGTGTGTTTTATTTATTTATTTATTATTATTTTTTATTTATTTTATTTTTTTCATTTTATTTTATTTATTTATTTATTCTTTTTTATTTATTTACTAGCAAGCTATGCCCGCTACGCTGGTCAATTTCTTTTAACGAACCTTTAATCAAACAAACTATTGACATTTCATAAATAACTTTTATATTTTAACAGAATAATAAGGCTACTATAATTTGTGACTCGTGCTATAGCCAATATACACGTCAGGACACGTCGCCCTTATCATTATCTTTTTACGCATGAAGGTTTTGCTATGGTACTCCATTGGAAAATTTGGTAATTTTTTAAATTCAATATTTGAAAAACGGCATAATCATTAGATTTGAAATTTATATCAAGAAAAATACAATTTTTTACCTTTCAAACGCAGTTTGTCTAAGAATTTTCTGACAAATACTTTTTGAGCTATCATTGTTTTCAGTAACTTCAAATGTTTCATTTTCCGAGATTAATCTGTTGCAACAATTAGCGAAAAACCCAGTCGTCAGCAACGCATAGTTTTTTATTAAAGAGGCTGTTGGAGCAGGGATTGTCACCACCAATTTGCCACCATCACTTTTGAAATCGGTTCCGTGGTTCCAGAGATTCCATAGAAATTGTAATTTAGTATGACTTCAGAACGCTTTTCGCTCATTTCACCCATTTAAATTTCGATTTTTTTTTTTAATTATTCTTAGAGAGCATTTACGTCTTATAAGTAACTACAATGCTAAAGTTCAAATTTCTTGCCCCTTCAGTATAAAAAAGTCGCAATTTTCGAACATTTTTCGATCCTGCACCCCATTGATGTTAGTGGCACCGACATAAAGTATAGCCTATGTTGGAGTAGGGATTGTCCCCATCAATTTGCCACCATTATTTTTGAAATCGGTTCTGTAGTTCCAGAGATTTCATAGAAATTGCCACCCCCCGTTCCCCCCCCCCCCCCTTTATACTTAACCAATCAATCCCGAAAGCTAATCAGGGATGCGCCTTAACACAGTGAACTTATAAATAAAATTTGAAAGAAATGGAATAATTCTGCATGAAAAACCCATTTATATAAATTAAGGGGGGATTACCCACCGCCCCCCCCTTTATACTTAACCAATCAATCCCGAAAAACTAATCAGGGAAGCGCCTTAACACAGTGAACCTATAAACAAAATTTGAAGGAAAACGGAATAATTCTGCATGAAAAACCCATTTATATAAAATAAGGGGGTATTAGCCCTCCGTTCCCCCCTTTATACTTAACCAATCAATCCCTAAAGCTAATCAGGGATGCGCCTTAACACAGTGAACTTATAAATAAAATTTGAAAGAAATGGAATAATGCTGCATGAAAAACCCATTTATATAAATTAAGGGGGGTATTAGCCCCCCGTCCCCCCCCCTTTATACTTAATCAATCAATCCCGAAAACTAATCAGGGAAGCGTCTTAACCCAATGAACCTATAAACAAATTTTGAAGCAAATAGAATAATTCTGCATGAAAAACCCATTTATATAAATTAAGGGGGGGATTACCCCCCCGTTCCCCCCCTTTATACTTAACCAATCAATCCCGAAAGCTAATCAGGGAAGCGCCTTAACACAGTGAACCTATAAACAAAATTTGAAGGAAAACGGGATAATTCTGCATGAAAAACCCATTTATATAAAATAAGGGGGGATATGCCCCCGCCGTTCCCTCCTTTATACTTAACCAATCAATCCCGAAAACTAATCAGGGAAACGCCTTAACACAGTGAACCTATAAGCAAAATTTGAAGGAAAACGGAATAATTCTGCTTGAAAAACCCAGTTATATAAATTAAGGAGGGATTAGCCCCCCGTTCCCCCCTTTATTTTTAACCAATCAATCCCGAAAAGTAATCAGGGAAGCGTCTTAACCCAATGAACCTATAAACAAAATTTGAAGGAAAACGGAATAATTCTGCATGAAAAACCCATTTATATAAATTAAGGGGGGGTTAGCCCACCCGATCGCCCCCCCCCCTTTATACTTAATTAATCAATCCCGAAAACTAATCAGGGAAGCGCCTTAACTCAGTGAACCTATAAACAAAAAATGAACCTATAGTGAAACCTATAAATGAACCTATAAACAAATTTGTAGGAAAACGGGACAATTCTGCATGAAAAACCCATTTATATAAATTAAGGGGGGGAATTAGCCCCTTGTTCCCCCTTTATACTTAACCAACCAATCCTGAAAACTAATCAGGGAAGCGCCTTAACGCAGTGAACCTATAAACAAAATTTGAAGGAAAACGGATATTTCTATGAAGAGTTATCGCATTACGTACGTACATACATACATACAGAACTGGCTGGCAAGCTCTCAGGGCTTGATAGCCAGTTTGATAGCTAAAAAATCGCAATTTTAGAACATTTTTTGCTCCTGCACCCCCTGGGGTTAGTGGCACCGGGATAAAATATAGCCTATGTTGGAGCAGGGGTTGTCACCATCAATTTGCCACCATCACTTTTGAGACCGGTTCGGTAGTTCCAGAGATTACCCCCTACAAACAAACAAACAAACAATCTTTACTCCTTTATAATATTAGTATAGATTTTATTTATTTATTTATTTTTATTTATTTATTTTCCCTTCCTTATTCCCCTTCTATTTTGTATTCTATTGTTTTGATTTTACTCTTCTGTGATTGGCTGTTGTCTTCTGTTTTCCTGTTGGCTGTTTATTTCTACTTTCCTATTGGCTGTTGTTTCAGCTTGTTTCCTCTCCCTTCATTTCAGTCTTGCTGCTGCTTTCATAGTAGAAACACGTCTTTTTGCGTCTGACGTAGAAAGACTGAGCCTAGCGCATTTTAAAGTTTCTGGTGGTGTTTTAAGAAGATATTTTAGTTCTTATTGTTTCACACCAGTTTCAACTTATTTTATTTAAAAGATTAATACCGAGAATAATGGTCGTCCCTTCAGGTGCTCCAAAAATATTTTCAATTCTGAAACTTTTCTTGACTTGTTCTGAAAACTAATCGCCAAGTGACTGACATTGAAACAACACGGGCGGGCTTTCGTGGTTGAGGATGCGGGCAAGTTTTTTTTCCCATTATTATTATCCACATTAAATTAAAATTGTGATAATTGTCGGGCGTGTCAAAGACCAATTCAAGATAGACATTCACATTTTTAATACATCACAGCACAAAACATTACCCACAACTTCGCTAAAAAGCGCGTAAACTGAAAAAAAGACATAATACAAATATTAGAATGTATCTTGACGAGATCTATCCCCGTACTCTGAATAACTACAATCCAACGGAATACACATTCGCTTAACTCACTTCACTTCATGTTTGGCAAAATACACATAGATATTTTGCCGAAAGTGGTAACAACGCTATTTATGCGTTATTGAATCTAGGGATGGCAATCATTTTGTTACAACCAAGGTCATTCCTTTAGCAGAATAAACACATTTATACGGCTTGAATAATTTTCGAAAATCACAGCAGCAATTATTTAAAAAAAATTGAGAAGAAACTCCTAGATCGTAAATAACTTGATATAACACACCTGTTCACACACAGAACTTCTTGAGAAACACACAATTATTCGAGAAGAACGACACTATTTTAAAATCTGGGTGATACTTTTTTTTTTCACTTCATTTCTTGTCAAAGTGACAATGCACACTTTAGAACCAGAACGGCGGTTCCTTTTATTTTTTATTTTTTTTTTTTTTTTTACTTTAAACGATTCTTTTTCAAATTAAGAATCTGGATGATTCTTTTTAACCATTTGATTTCTTGTCAGGTCGACAATATTAAACTTATCGAACAGGCGCGGCGGTTTCCCCCCACTTTTTTTTTTAAAAAAATTTTACGTCGGGCGTCAGTGTGATAATTATCGGGCATGTCAAAGACTGACTCAAGATAGACATTCACATTTTTAATACAATATAGTACAAAACATTACACTCAACTTCACTAAAAAGCGCGTAAACTAAAAAAAGAACATAATACAAATAATATGAGAAGGTCTCTAGACGAGATTCATCCCCGTATTCTGAATAACTACAATCCCGCGCAATACACATTCGCTCAACTCACTTTACTTCGTGTTTCGCAAAATATCCATAGATATTTTGCCGAAAGTGGCAACAGCGCCGTCTATACGTTATTGAAGAACTAGTTATACTATTATTCTAGAGAAGGATGTGTGTGTACGCATTTAAAAAAATTCTATAAAATTTGTGAGAGTATACTTTACGAGAACAATACACTTTAATCCTAATTTTTATTCAACAAGAAAAAAAATATTTGTTTAGTTTTTTATAAAATAGCGTCATAAAACTCTGTGGAAGATAAAAATTTCTTCTTCGAAAATTAATGCTGTATTCAGACTTTCATTGCTTATTTCTGCAGCCATTCATCTGAAGGGATACTAACTGTAAAACTTCTTGAAAATGGCAGTATACATTTAATCAAAAGAAATATCGTCATAAATTTTGCGATCTGTAGGTCACTTGATGTGTGTAATACATAAAAAGCGTTCTTCATTAGACATTTTCTTCATGTACAAGGTGATTTTTTTTAAAGTTGTGAAAGTAAAACCCTATAACGAAAGAACCACTAGAAAATAGAATTTTCAAATAAAGAAATAAAAAATAGAATTTTCAAATAAAGAAATAAAAAATAGAATTTTCAAATAAAGAAATAGGTACTGCTTTTTTTTTTCTTCAAAAAATATTTATTCCTAATTTATTAGTATAGATATAAGATTTTATTATCTGAAAGGTTTGTTAAGGAACACACTATCTGCTAAAACTTAAATAAGAAAAATCAAAATTTAAACTATAAAATGCTTTTTTCCTAGAAATAATTTATTTTAAAATGAAATGTAATTTTCAAAAAGTGTTTGTTTTATAAAAGTCATGGCATTTGTTTCAAATATAAAAAATTAATAATAATGTAAAATCACAAAAGCCTTTTTTGTTCTCTTTTAAAAATTATCTTCACAATGAAATCTTATTCCCAAAAGTGTAAATGTTTATTACTAGACACAATAAATCTCTCAAATGTAAAAAACAGAAACGAAAATTTTCATTATCAAGAGAAATATCTTTTTCTTAAATTTCTGAAATTATTCGTCAAACCATGACAAAAAAATCTTCAAATTTCTTCAAGTCAATTCAAAAAATATATGCAATAAAAGCAACTAGTAGTGATCATTTGAAAAATATGAAAGAAACATTGTGCATTTAGAAAAAATGGAAAGAGCACATTGCCAAAATCATTATAAACCTAGAGCCTTTCTCTGTATCTTATATTTTTTATAAGAATACTTAAAACAATATTTTCTTATTTTTCACGTAAACAAACGCGGACTTTTGTCTGATCGTTCAGCAGGAAACAAAACAGGGCTACTATTTTTTATTGTTTACTGTTTTTCTTCAATTTATATGCAGTGCATGAAATATTTAAAAAGCTGAAAATGTCAGACTGATACAAATTTCGTTCTTTTATCGAACCTGCTCAGGATTCTTCACCGGACCCCGAAATGTCCCTTTAAACCAACAATATTACAATAAAGTGTCAATTTCGCAATTTATATAGTTTAATCCTATGATTTCAATGTACGTAATTTCCGCGCTTAAGTTTTTAAGATCTGCGAACATTGCCAAATATTTTTTTAGACAATCGAGTGAACAAAATTATTCTTTTTTTTTTCAGGTTCAGACATTGGCAGTTTTATGGAGCTAGTGAAGGCGGTAATAAGTGCGCGCTCAAGATTTTTCGGGGTTCTAGGTATAGTATCCCTCTATCCACTATGTCCACTACTATATAAGCCCTGTAAATAATGTTAGAGATTGACAGCTAATTTTTCTAATTTAATAGATATATATATATAAACTACGTTAAATGATTCCCGCCATCGAAAAATTTTCATATCTTTATCCCTCTTGGGTACATCTGTGGAACTACCCTTGGATTCAAGTTGATTTTAAATAAAACTTTCTCGTCCAGCACGAGTATAATCCGAACTATGCAAAATTTAATATAAAGCGATCCCCAGCCACTGCTACACCCAGAAAAAAGTTTTGTTGAATCAACAAAAATTTGGTTTACCCAACAAAACTTATCGTTTAAATATGGGTCAATGGAAATTTTGTTTGAATCAACAAAAAAAAATATTGTTGATTTTTTTTGCAATTCCAAAATAAAAAAAAATTGTATCGTCAGCAAAAAAATATTTTGTTAATTCAAGTAAAATGGTTCAATTATACTTGAATTAACAGAATTCTTTTTGTTACATAGATATATGCTATGTGTTATTTTAACAATCTGTTTTCTTTTTTCAACAAAATATTTTTTGTTTGTTTAAATAATAAGATATGTTATATTACGAACTTGTTTTGTTTATACTACAAAAACTTTTGTTAAATGAACCAATCTTAACTATTTCTTAATTCCTTTTCAACAGTGAATTACGCCTGTATTTCTTGAATAATAACAAGTGAATTTTTATTCTGCTTTTTTTCAAGCGCAAACCGAGAAAGTGAAAAATGTTCCAAGCCGGGGCTCGATCCTGGGTCCTCAGAACAGCGCTCTGAGGCTCTACCACTGAGCTACAAGGAACGACATCCAAACTTGGCATTTCTCACTCTTATATATGTCGGACCGGCTGCAACCGCAGCACAAGATGGAAAATGTCATCAGGAGCACGCAAATTCCTGCGGCAAACATGAGACGACAATACAAAGCCCAGCATACGGCAACACATAGTTAATTTTTAATTCATTTTCAGCAGTGAATTACGCATGCAAAAAGGAGGATAAAAATTGACTGGTTATTATTCAAAGATTACAGGCGCAATTCACTACTGAAAATGAGATAGAGCTATTGCAGAAATCGCAAAATATGCAACATAGCAGCGCCACCTGTTGCACGATTTACACCAAAAACTAATCAGCAACAATTTATATCTGGAAGTAACTGTATAAAAAGTTTTATTAAATTCCGTGATTACTTCTTGAGATAGAGCGCCCACAAATTGTTTGTCACATAGAGACAGACAGAGACATTGACAGACATTTTCTAAAAGCAGTCAAATCGTATTCAAGACCTTCTAAAATCCGTCCAAAACCGGAAATCAAAAATTTTAATGATTCCGATACTTTCTTCTTGTAAAGATAGAATAAAGTAATAAATAGGACAGGGGGATTTTTAAAACTACCTTGGTCCGTCCCAATGAAAAAAAAAATTAATAACCAAAAATTATGTTAATCTTTTAATTATATAGCTATATAAGTCAAATAAATCGAGTTAAGTGAGAGAGTTATGGCTATTACACAACAATTTTTAAATTTTGCAAAAATAACAAAATTTTGCTGGAATTACATATTTAAATTACAAAATTTACAAACAGATTTTGTTAAATCAAGTAAAATTGATGACATTTTGTTAAAATTTTGTAAGAGTGTTAACAATATTTTTTTGTCCAAGCAACAAAACCAATTTTTTTACTTCAACAAAAAATTTTGCTAAAACAACCAAAATGTACTCAACAAAACATGTTTTGTATTTTTAGTCAATTCCTTTTTCTGGGTGTACGCGGAGCCTGAAGGTCCCCGTTGGCATTTTCTAAGGAATCCGTGACATTCTTGATAAATAAATAAAATTTGAATAAGATAAACCCATTGCAATCGGGAAGTTTTTTGAATAGTGTGTATAAATTTTATTTTATAAAATATCACTAGATATTAAAATCTACTTACACTACATTTAATTTCGTGTTTGTATTACACCTATTGATATTTTCTATATAAAATTTCCGGTGCAATTATTAATCTCCATTATCATTATATATAAGAGTCGCCCAAAGAAAGTGACACTGCTGTAATAACTCCGCCATTTGAAGAGAAAGATGACTGCGCATGCTTCTATAGATGGTGCAGAGTGCTGGGAATGCATGCGATATCGTCAGTTCCTGCCAGATGCGTGTGTGATAGAGTGGGAGCACGTTCAAAGGCATCGTTCGCATCATGGATGTCTCCAAACGGTGTCAACACGTGGTCGTGTAGTTTTGAACAGCGGAAAATATGAGTGATAGTGAAATATATCGTCGAATACAAAATGTGTATGGCACGGTGTGTATGTCACGCAGATCGGTTTTCCGATGGTGTAGAGATTTTCGTAGTGGAAGAAGCAGTACTGACGACAGGTCAAGCGTATGTGGTTATCACCAAGGACCTACAAGGTGACTTTGTCTAGTCTATCTGTTACGTCTGTATTACTTCTTTCTTTTGTATACTAATTTGTATTAATACCATTAAACTATTTCTCAAACCAACTGTTGTGCCACTTTCATTTGGGGACCATATATTTACGTTTCCTATATGTGTAAATGGGAAAAAATGAGAAACATTCAAAACAAAAATGCGAAAAATTCGCTTCTGAATGGAAATTTGCGAAATTCAATTTCGCATTAGGACATTACTAAAAATTCCCTATTAATTAAATAACAGCTTACCGAGAAATGCCTGCACAGCCTCGAGCTGTCTTGCCCGGAAATTTTGTCCAAAATCAAAATTATAACATAAATTTCTAAAATATCCTCTGCCTTTTTCAAAAAAGGCAAAACTCTAATCGATTACATAATTTTTGGATAAGAACACCAGCAACGTTTTTGAGTTTCCAAATAAAAATGATTTCAGGAGCGTGTCAGAAAGTAGCTAGTTTGAAGGGAGATAATAATTTCTACTAAAACGGACAGTTTAGATAAAAATGCAAACTATATTGCTAATCTATCTAAAAAGGAGTAATTTAGTTGCCATCTTTAGAAAAATGTCGTGAAAAGTTACAAAATAGTTAATCTCTAGGAAACTAATTTCAATTTTAAAATTCTGAGAACTTATATGACATTGTCGGATCCATGTTGATCACTGGTGTTGGTTTCATCGCACTCTGCATTCCACATTCTAGGAAAAGGAGTTGTGAAATACAAACAGAAAGTCAGATTTTAATATAATTAGATACAGGTATGTAAACCAATCAGAAAGTTAAAATATTAGTATATATCATTGATATACAGCGAAAAATATAACCGTTTTGTATATATATATATATATGTATATATATACTTTGTTTTTCACATGTGTTTTAATTTTTAAATTTATATATATATGCTTTGCTTTAGTTTTATTATTTATTTGTTTATTTTTGTTTAAAAAATCAATAAACATTTTCACTAACCAAGCATAGTAACAAGATACTAAAAATGTTTCCTGAAATATTTCAATTTTTAGTGAAACAGGTTTTTTTTTTTTTTTTTTCATGCATTTTCTTATCCTGGAGTTAGATTGTCTCCTGCATTTTAAGTTATACTCGAAAATAATTTTGAATTTTCCTTTTTGGTCTGTTGTGTTCCTTCTAAAAGTTTTTGTTGAATGCATATTGCGTGTTATTAAAAGAAGTTGGAGATGATTTCCTCAGAGCATAGAATTTCAATACTGAATTTTTCTCTCGAATATATAATAGTAAACATTTAGGTAGATGGTAAGTCTTTTATTTATACGAAATGTGAAGAATTGTTTGAAAAAGGTACTATCAATTTAAAACTAAATAAACTCTTTTGAATTTTTTTAAGTTTCAGTAAATAATTTTAATGAAGAATTTAAAAATAAAAATGTTTTGTGTTGTTTGAAAATTTTTTCTGCTTCGATAAAAATTGGAAAATATATATATTCTTTATTCAACGCTTTTTGAAAGAGAAGGATTTTTAAAATCTTACAATTTTTCCGAAAATAGAAAAATAAATAAATAAATAAATAAATAAACCTCTGAAATTCACATTCGCTTCTTAAACATATAATTGCTAGGTTTGTTTGACTAAAGAATAAATTTCGTAAATAAAACACAATTTAAAAATTTGTTAATAAAACATTTTTTAATAATAAAAAAGGCACTTTTTAAGAATGCTTTTAAAGTTGAATTACTGCAGAAAAAACTTAAACACATAGAACTAGGAGGAGCTTCGTGAGTAAGAGGTCTTTAAAAAGATATCACAGAAGCCCTCGTTATATCGCCCATTCGGATATATCTCTCGTTTTCTAGTTTCGCTCGTAAAAAGTAAGCTTTACTTGAAATCTCACTTTTTAAGTAACTTTATATGTATCAGTTTCAATAACTGTGATTTTTTATTGTTAATTTGGTAAACGTAATTGCAATACGTGTATAAAATAACGATTCGGAGACAAGTATAAAATATAGAACCACATGTTCAAATATTACATATTTGTTTTATTAATTTTGATTAAATGGTACCATTTTCTTGTCCCGCGGCAAGCCTGATATAATAAGTGTATATAGTATTTCCATGTACGTCTGAGTCGGATTTATTCTCCTGGTTAAGCTATACTTATTTTACATTTTGAAAAATGTGCAAAGAAATTTGTCATATAAGGGTGGATCAAATGAAAACAGAACAGTGGTTATAACTTCGTTATTTTTGTATGAGTGTGGTGAAACTTCGTGTAAAAGTAGAGCGGAAGGTAAAGAAGTTAACCCCTACTGCGAAAATGGACTTGCCCTAGGTAGTCACGCAGAAGCACCTGATACGTGCCGTGCCGGCGACCGGCCAGCAGTATCGTCCGGCAGGCAATCCGTTGTTGCTGTTATTCATCTGCGTCTGCGGTATGGTTGCGAGTAAAAAAGAGCGACTCGGTGTTATTAGTTATTAGTGACTGATTGAGTTGGATTTCGCGAAATGCATCACCGAACGAAAACAGTGTATGGAGAACATGCATTGTCATTGACTCTTGTGCAGGACAGACAAAAGCACTTACTCGAGGGAATCTGATGAAGTTTCGGTGGGCAGGGTTAGAAAACCCATCGTAGATGGGATCGTTTGCCGTATTACTTTCCCATATTTGGTCCAATGAAAAGTACATTGAAGGGTCACCGTTTTTACTCGGGCTGCGAGATCATGGACATTGTTCGAAAATGTTTCCAGTTTCAGCCAAAGAACTTCTATGGAATTTATCACTTGGTGAAACAGTAGGACAAGTGCTTGTGTAACTTTGGAAATTATGTTTGAAATTAACTATATGTCATTTCATTCTGTGTTGCGAGAAAAATGACAAGGAAGAAAAAGGAATAGGAACATTCCTTTTTCATTCGATACACCCTAATATTTAGAAAGACACTCAAGTGAATGTTATGCTTGAATATGGATGTTTTGCATTCGTAACTAAACATGTGTTCGGGAATAAGCATTACTCTCCTATCAAAATATTCTAATTTTCAAAAGTTGCGATTCAGTCTTGGCAGAATGCGAGTTTCAAAGAAGAGCACATTTTGCGCACATGCAGACTTTTCAGACTGCTTTATTGTTGATCGAGAACATACATCAGACTTGTGTGCTTGATAGAAATATCCGCTTATTAAGTCCTCGTCCATACGAGGATTTGATAGACACAAATAAATAACATCACTGAAGAAATACAGCCGAGAACTCCACAAAGAGTGTGCAACGGAGTCAGCGGCAACCGCCTGCCCATACTGCTCGGGAAGTATTTAAGGATGTGATTTCTCTGAGATAGGCAGTGTTTTGCAGCGTCACCTGATTCAGAAAGACTAATTTAGTTGTGTAGTGATTTCCACGTTGTAAAAATTAGAATTTATTTGTTCTCCAATGAAGATGTTGTTGGGTTCAGGGAGTCAGCTCGTTTAGAGGATTGAGTATTGACTTTTCAAAATGTATTAGACTTTTCAAGATGTAGACTTGGTTCTATTAGCCCTTTTGAGTGGAACTTTCTTACAGTAAATTTAGTTAAAAGTTAATTTTGTGAAGGATAATTTTGACAGCTTTTTAACTTGATAAAGTTAAGCAGGGCAGTTTTATCAAACACCTTTTTAAATACATTTTAATAAAATGTTTTGTTATTGTAAGATTTTACCCATTTCAGCGTTCAGTTAGTCTGAAATCATGAGTGATGAATACAGATTAGAAACATCTAAAAATATAACTGTTAGACGGTATGAGCATGAATATGTGGATGAGCCACGAGTTATGTAACATCGGTAATTTGTCCTGTAAACAAATTGTTGATATTCCAGTTTTTCTTTTTAATATGTACATTATAAATTTATTTATCTCAGTGTTATATGGGGAACCCTTTCAACTGGGGTCCTGGCCACTTGCCCCAGGTGCCCTGTGGGAAAATAATCCCTGCATATCAGCCATCTAAAAAGTTTGGTCACATCTTTTATTTGCATCTATAATTGTTCTATACAGTTTTTCTATAGTTTGCTAGTTGTTAATTAAATGCATAAAAGTACCGACAAACACGAGCCAGGTTGCGTTTCAGAAATCTTACTACCGATTTTGCTGTTTAGTGCTGAATACATAATGATCACTGACCCTCCTATAGTAAGAGTAATAAAAAAATTGAAGGGACACAGTTCAATAGTGTTTTCCTAGCGAAGCTTGTCAGATTGAAGCGGTATCGTAGTGCGTACAACCATATATTCATAAGGAGAAAAAGAAAATCGCCACTATAATGATTTCACGGACATTTCCAGAAAACAAACATCACACGACGTTGCTTTTTTCTTATAGTAATCTTTTCGTTTAATCGTAAAAAATCGCTTACAAGTGAATACCGAAATTTACTTTTTAGATATATACTTGTAGTGGAATTAAAAACAAAAGTGTTATTGGATGTTTATCCGCTCTCCAGAAGCTACAAACGCTACTGCCTTCACCTTTCTACACGACCTAAGCGACCACTTGTTTCATTGGAGTTTGAACACTTCGTATGTACTTAGCTTCAGTCCAGTGATTAATTGTACACATAACGATGCATATTGAGATACGAACTGTGACTTTAGACGCTTTTAAATGTATTAACAGAAAAATTATGTACATCAGACAAAAAAAGAAAAAGAATCCGATATAACTTTAATATAACTTCAATACTTCTTCAATATAACTTCAGTTTCATCTTTATAACTTTCGTTCCATTGGTATAGTGCAATGCAAACTGAAAGAAAAATAAATCAATATTTTTCCTTTCGTTCGTATTTGATTTAATAGAGTTTAGTAAACAAATATTACGGTTGCGTTAAAGTTTTAAGAATAAAGAAAATCGATTTCAACTGTTTCCTTCTACTTTGATACTTTAAAGGATGTAGCATTTCTAATTAACAAGAAATGCGTTCCTTTCATAATTATTCTTTTGATGAAAGCAAAGAATAGTTTGTTCATTAGTACAAAATAAATACCTTCCTCTCCTTTTATGATGTCGGATATTTTCCTGGGAATAGCTCTTTTAATGATTTTTTAATGGTCTTTTGTAGTTTTAGGCGCATCAGTTTAAAGCAAATCCGTAATTTGGAAGAAAAGGTTCTAAAATATATTTCCTTTAATTAATATAAAATAAGGAAAAAACTTAAACAATTAAAAATATAATTTAGTTAAATTATTCTGCTGTAGGATTCTGTCTCGCGTATCCTAATTGTTTATAATGACTATATAAAAAGGATAACAAAACTAAGAAAATTGCATGTAACACAATTCCAAGAAATTCAAAGGCATGTTTTCTGGGTACAATCAAAGTACTTTTTTCAGTGTCTTCGTGTATAAGAATCACTGATGATTTACGAAAGAATTAGCTCATTTGAACCTACAAACTAAGTAGTTATTTAAAGTGCTGTTGACCTAGAAAAGAAAATATATATATATATATTCTAGAAATTTATTTAAAACCCTATTTGGAATTCTTTATTGAGACATATGTAATTTTTCATTATGACATCTCTTTCGTGCATGTGTTTTCATTATCCAAAGCTTAGTTACACAAAGAAAAGATAATTATTTTGAACTAACTTTCAAAAAGTCTAAAGTTAGCACCAATTTAGATTGTCTGGGAACCATTGGTGAGTACTAATTCTCTAGCTGCAAGCAATATTGTACATATAATATATAAAAATGAAAATCTGTCTGTCTGTCTATCTAAATTTCTATACAAATCGACAGTATAGTAGCAAAAATTGTGAAATTTTAGATACAGGCGTATTAAAACACTGTCGAGTTAATCCGAAATCAAAATAAACGCTCCGAAACGTCGAAACGTAGGCCCAAAATTTTCAGTTTTCCCATAGAGATAACATTGCGATTCTTTGAATTATTAATTTAAATATTAGCTCTATTGTTGTAACGTATGCATTTTAACCGGATTATTGTCCGCATCGTTATGGCGTCAACATTACGGACGCATACATTTGTGATTATAGATTGCCTTTTAGAAATTTTACTTCTTACGTACGTAACACAACCACGTGTTTCATTTTTTATTATTTTAAGTGGGAACTAATAGGTAGCCAAATTAGACTTTGAATTCTTTGTAACTTCCAAATCGATGTATTTTTGTTTAGATTTTATGTTTTAAAAAAAGGGAAAGACATCTAATACGAATTGGCGTTCTTTCGTATTCGCCACATGCCAGCGGATAAGACTACTACTGAATACTATTTTCTAGCTACTTTCTGAAAAGGAAAGAAAATAAAGTGCGAAGTAAAACCAAAAAACGCGCCACTTTGTTTTTGCTTCAAAAGTTACCGACATTTGTTAATGTTAAATGTCATTGATTAAATTTTCAGGTCGGGAAGATTTCGGCCGTAATTTAAATATCATGTTATTAAAATATGGATAAAATGCTTAAGTGATACAAAGAAAAACACAAAAGTCTGATAAAACCCTTTTAATGATAAACATATGTTTCAGCGCTCATACAGCGCCATTTTCAAGATATATAACGATAAACAAAAATATTCTCGCAAATTTTTGAAAATAAACTTGAAAACATAAATGAAAATAAACTTGAAAACATAAATCTTGAAAACATAAATGAAAATAAACTTGAAAACATAAATTCTGAAAACATAGATGAAAATAAACTTGAAAACATAAATCTTGAAAACATAAATGAAAATAAACTTGAAAACATATGTGGGATCATATGTTAAAAAGCAGGTGCTTGAAATAGTCAACTGTAAACGTGAAAATTAATATTTCCTTATTACTTTTTTTAAATTGAAAAGTACCTCGTACCAAATTTTAGGTAATTCAAATGAGCCGGATTCATTGCAAATGTTCACGTGACAAATAGATTTCTGTTGATTCAGGGATAATAGATGGATAATAAAGCCTTGATTAATAAATTATTTTACAATATTTAAAATCAATTTTTAAATTCTCGGTTCCATGTAGTCTTTCCAGTGCTGTAGTACTTCTGTCCTATTTGATATCTGCCATATGCTCTTTTAATCTTGTTTTAAAATTTCTAGTGGTCATTCCTATATAATATTGTAATGTACCATCTGCTCTAGTGAACGGGATTTCATAAACACCGCTTTTTAATTTTATGGATGGTTTTGCGATAAGATATATATTGAATTTGCTAAGTTTATATTTCAATCTTTCAAAAGACCCAGGGAAATATTGTAAAGTAGATAAATTTGAATTTTGTTTATTGAAGTTTTTCTTTTTTTTACTAGTTAACTGATCTGGAGTACAAACTATAAATGCTCTCTTGATAAAATGCCTAAATGCCGAAACTTTGTAGGAAAAAGGTGCTTGAGCATTATGTGGGATAATGGATTGATTGGCTATTAGTTTTCTATATACAGTACGTTCTATGCTGTGGCGGATTTTGATTAATAGCACGTCCAAGTAAGGAAGTGCGCCATTCTGTGCCACTTCTAAAGTGAAATTAATCTTAGAATCCAGGTTATTGCATCATGTTATTGTTAAAAATATATAAATGTGGCGCCGCTGGTAGTGGAAAGTGGAACTAATTTATTTTTGCAGCGCGTGAGCAGCACCCCTGCTATATTGTACCGTAGGCAGCGGGGACACGTTCTGGAGGTTCTTTGGGGAAAATCGATGAATTTTTTCTACGCATCCTAATTTACAGTGCTGTATCAAAAGAATTTAATATCATTGAGTTGTTCATAGTCGAGTCTGTTTTCGTCAAATATTTTGGTCATGGTAATTTCCTATGTTGTTATCCTAAGACGGGAGATAGGGCGTCAAAGAAACACTTTTCACTTATCTTTCGAATATTGATAAAAATTAAGCAAATTAATAAACGCAGTCACTTAGACCTTTGGTGTGGCTTACAAAAGTGCACATGGCAAATGATCAACTTGATCTATAAGTGTTTTTTCATTCGACTTAAATGTTAAACTTAACAAAAAAAAAAAAAAAAAAAACATTTACTTGTACACACTTTCACATACTTTAAAATATTTTTTCAGCCACCTTTTCCAGGAGCTCCATTCCTAAAATATTCGTACTCAGTACAGAAAAAAATCTGAAAATATGCATACAGTATACAGTGAAAATAGGAGAAGGCATTCCCGACCGAATCGAAAACTGAGAAACCGATTCAGAACGATGCAGATTACGAACCTTACTACATTACAAGTTTGGGAAAAGATAAAATTTTAACAAGATTTCCAACAAATATAACTTTTTAAAAACATAGAAAGAAACAGTGCGCACTTGAATTTATAAAGTTATTTTAAATGAATATTCAATTTTATTCTAATTATAACTTATTTTAAATTACTTTTAAACATTTTATTCTAATTTTTTTTTGAAGCATTGTGTATTATCATGTGAACCATGATAAAAGTCTGAAGGTATTCTATCCCTTTTGCTTTCTGACATATCATTGTCCGATCCATCATTTAACCCTACTATAATATTTTCCCCAAACAAACTGGCTTCATAATTCTTATTATCTACTCCATTATCACAAAATGCTTAACCGATAAAAAATTGTTTGGGTTATGTACATGATGTTTAACTTAGTCAGGTCGTCTTAATGCATTCGGGAAGCCCTTTACAAATAACCTGCATCAATTTACCGGGTGTCCCAAAAATCACTGATGGATTTTAAAATTCAATAACTTGCAAATGGTGACAGATATTAAAAAAATCCTTGCAGGAAGGTTATGTATGATGTCAGGAGTTTTTGTACAGTGATTCTTGATTTTAGTTCGAATTTCAAACAATAGATGGCGCTGACAGCGATTGGCGTTCAGTCGAGGCCGAAACTGACGCCACTCAGCATTGATGCACCGCCCCTTGAATACTAGGTCTGCCCGCTGACAAAAATAACAGATGTCGCAGGCAGATTTTTTTTCACAGTTTGTACGGTCCCTCGAACTTCAACACCAATAATATCTAAAAGTTTTCTTTGACTTATTTGATCTCAGAAAAACTACGCGAAGAAAACTTTTAGAAATTATTGGTTTTGAAGTTATTGGGACCGTTCAAACGCTGAAAAAAAAAGCAGCCCTATTATTCAGGGGGCGGTGCATCAATGTTGAGTGGCGTCAGTTTTGGCCTCGACGGAGCACCAATCGATGTCAGCACCATCTATGGTTTGAAATTTGAGCTAAAATCAAGAATTACAGTAAGAAAACTCCTGACATCATACATAACCCTCCTGCAAGAATTTTTTAAATATCTGTCACCGTTTGCAAGTTATTGAATTTTAAAATCCATCAGTCATTTTTGGGACACCCGGTAATTATTTTTCTAAAACTATTAAACTTTGAAAGTACATAACTATCCGCAGTTATAATATAGAATCTGTCGTTGTTCATGTTCTATTCTAACGGCACACAGAAAATTTATAGCTGATTGCTAGTTAATTCGACAAAATGATAATAAATAATATTATAACCTTAAAAACTACAACAGTGCACTAACGGTTTGTTTCATTTCGTAATTTTAAACATTTTTCCCATTCATGTTGTGTTTAAACTATGCTTGCTCTAAATAGAAAGTTATTCTATTTAATTTTTATAAATTCTTCTTTAAAAATAAATAAATAAAAAGAATCCATCGGGGAATAATATAATCCAAATATAAGAGTTTAAATTCGACAAAATGGCAACAAATAACATTATAACTTTAAAAGCTATAACATTGTACTAAACTTTCGTACTCCTATTAAACTAATGCAAATCGTCCCAAGTGGGTTCAAAGGAGATTTTATAGTACTCTTACCTTGGCTATCTGATCATTTTAAAGTATACGCTATTTCTTGGAATTGCGTCTTTTACTTCAACAATCTAACAGCTCAAAAGAAAACTACCTGTAATCGTATACATTTTCTCCTTCTGAGGTGAGGGAATTTGCTGTAATGTTTTCATTTTTACAATATGTTGATCTTATTTTTCGCAATATATATATTAGAAAATTTAAAATTCCATATCCTAATTAAATTTTTTGTATAAAAAATTACTTTTATTAATATTCCATATACAACCCTAGTTTATTAAAATACTTCTTAAGTATATTCCATTACTGTCCATATTTTAAAACATATGTTAGCCTAATCTACTTAAATTCACTTTTTATTTCCCGACAAATAAGACGTATAAATCACATTTCATAAGAATATTTCTTCTTAAAAAAAATATTGTCTTAAATTCTTTATTATATTAAAAATTCCTATTTATTCCCGTATTTAAATCTCTTTTTCCTTTCATCTGTGTAAATTCAACATTTTCAATTTCCTAAAAGTCTAAAAAATCGTTCTTTTAAATTGTTTTGTTATCGAGAAACTTACATTCTCAATTCACAAAAACCGAAAATTACTCTTTTAATTTCTATAATGTTCTAGAAAATTCCTTCCCCGCCAAAAACATCAGAGAGACGTATTTCTTCAATATTAATTTACAGGTAAAAGATACTGCGCGGCGAAAGTTGAACATGCATAGGGTAAAGTAGGTCACGTGTTACGAAATGCTTCTTGCGCGCCCCTAAATTAAAGCGAACTGACAGAGAGAGAGAGAGAGAGAGAGAAAGATTTTGCCGTCGAATTGGTGTCGAATAAAAATTATCTTGTAGTAATAAAATTTATGTAAAGGGATCACTCCCCCAGAATTTAAGATGATTGGATTTTAATAAAACAGATTAGAGTGCAATCGAGTTCTTTTTTTTCTTCTACCTACATTTACTTGGATACTACTGGTTAAACTTCATAATACGACTGCAGTAATTTTTGAGATGTTTACCATATTTTTTCTTCGATTGCTGGATAGAGCTAAAAATATAGAAGAATAAAACATAAAAATTATAATTTGTCTTTTACATTTCGACTTCTTTACACTTCTGTAATAGTGCTATTCAAATCCTTAAATTTCTCTTTTTCATGTTGTAGAATAACTTTTTATCAATTCTTGTTACGGTAAAATTAATTTCACAAGTTTCACTTGTATTTTAAAAGTTTATAGTATATATTGTTCGTAATAGTATATGCTAAATCCCTTTTTCTTTAAATAACATTATTGTTTCTTATTCAAAACTTTTAATAGATATTGTAAAATATATTTATTTTTGTTCAAAAAGTATAGCTCTTTAATAACAGGAGAAATTTATTTTTAAAAGCAAGGTAAATTATTTTTTTTTATTGGTCGCCCAATAAGTTCCTTCGATTTTTAAGGTTAAAAAACATAATGATTTCTACACACCTCGCATATTTTAATCAATTATATATTGGCTGTTGTTATTGATGACCTTTTGCCATTTTCCCACCAATTCCATTATGCAGCGTTCACATAATGTCTGTGACTTATTGGCAAAAACTTCTCCAGGAACGTTTTTACAGCTCTCTCGTGAGCGAGGGTTATTCCATTCAAAGACGTTTTCAGCGACCCGAGCAATTGGTAATCGGATGGTGTTAAGAGCGGTGAAAATCCCAGTCAAGACTCAACAATTTCTGCCGGGTTGTTAATGACGTATGGGGTCTCGCATTGTCAGGTGAAAACAACATCTTTACTATTGATCAATTCTATGCGTTTTTAGCGCAAAGTATTGCTCCGTTTTATTTAACTGCGAGCAATGGTTTTGCCTGCTGATAAAAACTCGTAATAAAGCACAACTTTGGAATCCCAACACATGGAGAGCGTAATCTTCTTGGGCTGTTGTCCCACTTTTAAAGTTGTTAGCGGCGGTTCGTTGCTTTATCCCCACGATCTTTTTTAGACTACATTATCGTAAACAATCCATTTTTCATCGCTCGTCACCATTTGCTTAAAAAAGGGGCTTGTTCTTTTGACGTATTAGCAGTGAATAGCAAAATGTAATGCGATTGATCAAATTCGCCAAGGTCAATTTATATAGCACCCAAACATTCAGATGGGAAACGTATCCCAGCTACCGCAAATGATTTTCCAAGCTTTTATGGGGAATATTTAATGTTGTAGCAATTTTCCGCACAGTTTGGGATGGATTCGCATTAATAATTGACCTGACATCGTTCGAATCAATCTCGGTGGAGCAACCGGATCATGGAGCGTCATTGATGTTAAAATGTAGAGAACTGAATTTGGTAAATCACTTTTAATATTCGTCTTGTGTTGTGACAACATTACTGTATATCTTTACGTGTACACTGTATATCGTTTTTGAATCTCCGCCGCTTGTTTGCCTTTTTTGAAATAGTACAACAAAATATGACAACAAAATATATTTATTTTCCATTATTGGGATAATAGAAAAATTGCTATGAAAAAAAAAAAGAAAAGTTAAAATACGGCGTTCTAATTTTATGTTACATATTTTACTTTATTTCAAAGTGAAAAGTAGGAGTTTATTCGCGTAAATAATTTTAAATATTTTTTTTAAGCGAAATTTTGTGGTTTTTAGAAATGCAAATTGCGTAATTTTATTTTATTTTTACCTTTCATTAAATATATAAAAATGTAGAATTTCATAGGTAAAACTGTACATATACGTGCAAAACCATATACATTTTGTTTATATTTTTCGTAAATTTAAATAATTAAACTTTTTTTTTTAATTGTGGTTCGAAAAGAATTAGGGATTATATTTACTGAGAAAAATTGGTCAGGTATCAAATCCAGACCAAAAAAAAAAAGAAGCCAGCACGCATCTCACTACGCTGCTGAGCCGCTTGCCAAAGCGAGTAATTTCTCCAATTATAAACTTTAATGTAAACTTCAAATCTTGATTTTTGAAGACCCCTTAGCTATTACTCTTTATGGCTTTCATATGTTTTTCTACTGACAGTACTCTATCGATGGAATAAAGTACTCTATCGACAGTACTCTATCGATGCATTGCATTCTCTGTTTCAAGATATCGGAACCTCCCCATATTAATTTGAATACAAAATTTTATAATTTTTTATTTCCGTTTGCATACATACGAAAATCTTACATATTTATACATACATCTTAATAATATGCATACAGAGTTACAACAACTTCAAATGCATACAATAGATATAATCACTGGTGTTTCTTTTAACAAATAAAAGTAATAATAAATCCATTTAATTACAATCAGTATTTCTTTTGTTAAAAAAAAAAACACATAAACGTAATTTATTAAAGGGAACTTTAATTTACATATCACCCTTTAAATTCGACTAAATGCAAATAAATAACATTATAGCCTTAAAAAATATAACAATGTACTAAAGTTTTATGTCATTTCACTACTTCTTTAGTTTTTTAAACAGTGTTCGACGCATGTTGTATTTAATACCCTATTTACTCCCAATAATAAATACTTGATACCATATAGTTTTTATAAGTCATTCTTAAAAATAAATAAATAAAAATAATCCCTAAGGAGAAAATATCCCTCCAAGTAGAAGTCTTTAAATTCGGCAAAATGGCAGCAAATAAAAGCTATAACATAAGCCTTAAAAGCTATAACAATGTATTAAAGTTTTGTACCACTATTAAACCTAATGCAAATCTTCCCAAGTGTGTTCAAAGAAAATTTTATAGCACTCTTTAACTTGATTATCTGATCATTTTATTGTTTACGTTATTTCTTAAGAGTTCGTTGTTTTACTTCGAAAATGCTAACAGTTCAAATAAAATTACTTATATTCGCATACCTTTTCTCCTTTTGTGGTAGGTGAATTTACCGTTATGTTTCCATTTTCACAATAAATTCATATATTTTTATTATTTTGCAAAATATTTTTAAAAACATTACAATTTAACATTTTTATTTTGAGTACAGTGGTTGTGCCATAAATATTGAGTAAAGGTTTAAATATTACCATATATTGAATTATAATTATACGACCAGTGGCGATCTTCTGCAATCGAGTTTCCATTCATTTAAATTAATTGTTTTAAATAAGACGTTTTAGACTTATAATTTTCAATATGACGTATTTTTCACTATACTTTCATCATGAATGTACTATGTTAGAAAACTGTTCAAAAACCTTTCGAGCGATACCTCATTCATTGCTGTGCGTTTTGTAAATGCATAGAAAAGGGGATGTAGACAACGGAAATAATATATATGATTGTTGATAGATCCCGAATATACTGGTGCTTATATAACCAAATATTAGCGATGAACCTTTTTATTACAGGACAAGACTGGCGACTATTGTTATTATTCATTCGTATCGTAATTATAAAAAAAAATTCTTTGTGGTAGGTTTTCTCTTTAAAATATCCTAGTTTCTTAGTATAAGTATATGATAGAGATTATTGTAATAAAACAATAGCCCACTGGGACGCACACTTCGAAACTCGTAGTCAAAGGGTTAAAGACTTATTCGGTTTCTAATTTCCGAATGCTCACAGATACACTATATTGCCAAAGGAGACCGGTCACTTGCGATTTTAGACGTTTTGTTAACTATCTAGAAAAATACATGAGGAATCAACCTGAAACTGCAGGTGTGTAAACAGTATAGTATAAGTATATATTTCCGCGAAAATTTTTTCCCGAAACCCCATAGGGGACTGTCAATAAATTGAAAAACAACGAATATCTTTTGGATTACCCTGTAAAAACTAATGTAGCAAAAGCGTTCAAACTCGAGATTATTAATAAATGGCTTATTGTAATATACCGTGTTCATTTTTATGAGGATAGCATGTATACTCGGAGAGAAATTAAGGTTTTTATAAAAACAATTTCACCAAGTTTCACCAAGTTTTTTGCTTATAATTTGCAGAGTTCTTAATATAAAAAAAGAATATTTTGAGAAAATATGTCAAACAACATTGTACATAATACTCTGCAATCGGAATTAAAAAATAATAAAAATTGGATGAAAAATGAGCAGGTTTACTAAAAAATGTTTCACTGCGCATGCGCGAATGCAATCCAAATATAATATGCATAATGTATTAGCTAAGTATATAGAGCAACTTTTGTGAATGTCTCAAAATCATAGCTTGAAAATTCTGAAAATTATCGTCGATAGAATAAGCTCGAAATCCGTTGTTCCCAAAAAGAAGCAAAAAGATGAGCGTTGTATTAAATATCTGTTGATTAGTGCCAAGATAGAGTACACAATATACAACCCCTCATCTTTTTGCTTCCTTTTGGAAACAACGGATTTCGAGCTTATTCTATCGACGATCATTTTTAGAATTTTCAAGCTATGATTTTGAGACTTTCACAAAAGTTGCTCTATATACTTAGCTAATACATTATATATATTATATTTTGATTGCATTCGCGCATGCGCAGTGAAACCTTTTTTTAGTAAACCTGCTTATTTTTCATCCAATTTTTATTCTTTTTTAATTCCGATTGCAGAGTATTATGTACAATGTTGTTTGACATATTTTCTCAAAGTAACTTTTTTTTATATTAAGAACTCTGCAAATTATAAGCAAAAAACTTGGTGAAATTTGGGACTGTTTTTATAAAAACCTTAATTTTTCTTCAAGTATACATGCTATCCTCATAAAAATGAACACAGTATATTACAATAAGCAACTTATTAATAATCTCGAGTTTGAACGCCTCTGCTACATTAGTTCTTACAGGGTTATTCAAAAGATATTCGTTCTTTTCCAATTTGTTGACAGTCCCCTATGGGGTTTCGGGAAAAATCTTCGCGGAAATATATAACCTATACTATACTAATTACACACTTGCAGTTCCAGGTTAATTCCTCATGTATTTTTCTAGATAGTTAACAAAACGTCTAAAATCGCAAGTGACCGGTCACCTTTGGCCATATAGTGTACTTAAAATAAAAAAAATCGCGAAATTAACAACACTGGAGGTGTTCTGACTATTTTAGTCCCACCTGTGCAATTTTTCATGCATAAAATGTTTTTATCGGAATTTGTATAAAATATTTTGCCATATTTTTTTAGATGCTAAGAAATTATATATTCACTCCATAAATTCTAAGATATTTATTCATACATAAGCTCGACAATCAATTATAAGCAACCAATGTACCAAAAACTTTCAGAAAAGGGCCATTCTACTGTTTCTACAGTCTACTGTTAAAGACATCTACTATTTCCAACCCCAGATTGTTTATTAACCTACCGTTCAATATTGTACTATATTATAAACAATAATTTAATTTAAATGATGGTATATAAATTCCCAATAAAAATAAACCTCGATGGTAAAATGATAAAATTTTTATTTTTTGAATATTACATATTGTCATTTACAAGAATATATATATATATATCTTCCGTCATATTTGTAATATTGTTTTGTAAAAAGGTTATTATTGTTTTACTCAAATAATTAAGTGCATATTTAACATGAAATAAAAGCTGCATTATTTCATTTTAATGTTATATCTGTTGTGCATTTTACAATTACTATTATCCTTAAACAAAATATTCTATTTCGTAAAAATATCAACATTTCTATTAAATATTTTTTTTTGTTTTACTGTTTTATTATCAGTTTAAATTTTTCCAGAACTTTTTTAAATGACAAATATCCTAGAACCTTAAAATGATTTTCTTGGCCAGAAATTCCTCCTTGCTACATGCATTTTTATTGGTTGCATGTGACGAGAATATATATGCCATATTTTCGGTTTTGTTCGGTCTTTCTTTTTAAGTTGAGGAGCATATTTCAAATAACGTGATTTGAAAAAACAAAATATTCAACAGATATATGGATTTCTTTGCCACTATTATCACTTTAAAACACTTGGGATTTTCTGCCACCAAAATGTCTCATGATCACGTTTTCATCGTACAAAAATGAATTGCTATTTTAAATTTAATGTGTATTTTCTTCTTTTTTTTTTTTCTTTTCACGTGTTTTTTTTTTTTCTTTTCACGTGTTTTTTTTTTTTTTTTTTTTTTTATCAATAAAGATTTAAACATGAATAGGAAAATTTCTTATTTATTACTTTCCATGCTTTCATTTTTGTTTCGTAAAAAGATTTTTTAAAAAAATTCTATTTTAATTTGTGAACTATGAATCATTTAAAATATTTAAGCTTAATTTTTAGATACTTTTTTCAAGAATGATTCCGTGTCTCTAATTTAAACATTGCTACAAAATGATTAACATCAAATCACGTTTTTCAATTATTGTAGGGAATTGTTACCTGTCGTTTGTAAAGTATTTCTTTTCAGTGGTATTCACATATTATTAAAATTATTGGGATATATTTACGTAAAATGTTATGAAAATTCTTTTCTTTTATATTAAAAAAAATGTTTTGTTGGGTTACAAAGGTTGAAATATTTTTCCTTTATAAAAAAAAAAAAAAAAAAAAAAAAAAAAAAAATGTATTTGAAAGAAAGGCTAATTTTTACTAATTTCCTTTTGTAAATTCTGTTTATTTCAATTAAAATAGTGATTAATTTACTTTCTGGACTGAAATATTTCATTGAAAAAATACAATATTTGAAATTTTAAGTCACAAAGTCTCAAAACTTTTTTTTTTCATAATATCATCAAAGAATGATATTTCAGAGTATTACTATCTTATTATTTTAAAACTTTTTGGACAATAAAGAAGAGAACATCCCATATTTTGAATCACCAAGTTGTCCCAGAAATGAAAGGAAATAGCCATTGGATCGGAAAAAATGTCTTCTTTCAATTTATGTTATAAAAAAATAAGCTTAGTGGTTGTTTCCATGCTGAAATTGGACCCTCACATTTTTAATTTTGACGCCATATTTGGCTTTTTCGGGAAATTTTACTTCAGGATACCAAAGATGGAATCATTATGTTAAATGGAATAAAAAGTATGAAGTTTAAAGTTAGAAAAAGGGATGAGATTTATCCGCTTTTTTGCATATCAGTATAATCTTACAGAAAATGTTTTTGTACTTAATAGGAACATTCTTCGATTTAGAAGAGCAACGTTTTCTCTAAGATTATACTGATATGCAAAAAAGCGAATAAATCTCATCCCTGGTTAGAAACTTCTAACGTGTAATAAATTTTCAACCAGTGGACACGTGCGAGGATTTCGCACTGCAGTTTAATATTTTTTAGCAATGTCTAATATTTTTAGATGCAGATTTAGACTTCTACAGAAAAATTAAAGATGAAAATATCAGCGAACAACATTAGTCAAGCCAGAATATCATCTCATTTTATTCCATCAAAGTTACAGTAAGAAATGATCGAAGATAGCAAATATCAAGCGCGAGAAAATAAAATAACAATCGTATTTTAACTGCAATAAAGTGCGTTTATTACTATGTTAAATTTCCTATAAATGTCTGAATTAGTAATTCATTTTCCAAATGTAACAGATATCGGAAAACATATTACTAGCTTGGTTAATAAAAAAAACCACGATGAGTTTATGGGTGAATTGAAATGTTTAATGAATGATATTGTAGAAATTAGTATAGAAACGAATGCATAAATTGAGAATCAGATAAGATTGTGTCTGTTTAGCACAGATGATAGTATTTCTATTAACATGCGATTCAAGTGATTTTTATTTTATTTGAGGAGTTTTTAAGAACTTACCTTTCAAATAAAAATAGCATATCATATGTATAGACTGTGAAATTTCAATAGAGGAGTACTTTCATTACTAATTGTACCGTGATGAGAAAATATCTGTTTCTAATTGAAACTGTCATACAGAAATATTTCCATATACTGTTAAAAATTGTAATCCTAATCCTAATAATATTATAAATCTGATTGTGTGCAAATGTTAGGCTGAAGCCAGCGTCAAAATGGAGCATTTAATTATCCTGTTTCTTTGCATATATGTTGATTATAACCCTCATATGAACATAGGCTGGTTTTTGTTTATTTTATTCAAATATTTTCTTCAATAATTAAAAATTTCATTATTTTCATAGAGAATAAATGGACATTTTTCCATACAATTTAACCATTTAAATTTATCGTTGCTAGGGCTTTGATCGTTGCCAATAAATAAAAACACGGAAAAGTACGTTTTCCTCAACAGTTAATTTTCAATTAAACGATTTTCGCGTGAAAACTGAAAATTAAAAAGAATTCAAAAGAAGATTAATTTCCGTGATATTTGAAACAAAAATATGGAGTATTTGTTATTATACATGAAGTATGAATATCGGTTACAATAAAAAGATCTTTTTCTGTCAAAAATTGCAAAAAAAAAAAGATTATAATTAGAAGGAAAATGAACAATAATAATATTATTAAAAATAGATTTCGCTTGGACCATGGAACTATGAAAAGGATCGTCCTCGGCTTGGACAAATATGACGTCATAAATAAAACATGTATTTTCAAATATTCGTAATAATACAAGGAGCATAGATATCAATGTATAATGAAAGTAGATAGATAATGGACGTAATATTTAAGATGAAAAACTAAAATATTTTTTATCGATACTGATTAATAATTAGCTTGAATACCAGTTACATACAAATGTGAGTTTTCTGCTAAAATTTACGTCCTGATTGCCAGAAAAAAAATTAACAAGAATTATGCCATTAAAAAGAGATTTCTCTGAGGAAAAAGTGACGTCATATTCGAAATAAAACGGGAATTTTCAAATATGTTTACAAGGAGCGGGAATCAATTCTTTACATTAATAATACAAGGATCGGTAGGTTTAGAAAGTAGATGCGTTTTACGTCATAATTAAAACACAAAATTAATTTTTTTATCTATACCGATTATTACGTATGAATATCAGTTACATACAGATGAGAGTTTTTTGCCAAAAACCACACCATGATAATTAGAAAAATAAAAATAAATACGAATCTATTATATTAAAATCTGACCGCCTGTTTGTATTTCGAAACTACTCCTTTCAGATTGTCGAACGCAATGCGATTTACTTAACACCGGTTATCATTGATCCGAGGATGTCATAAACTCTCAGAATTAAAAAAAAAATGATTTAAATTCCGAGATATTATTTTTTTTTTGTAAATTTTAACGAAGTTTGTTTAAAAATAGCAACTAAATTATTCAAATTTTGAGCGCGTTCAGAGACCAAAACGCGAGTTACTTGTATAGTTGGGGAAGGACATCATCTGATTTTCTCAGGGTAAACTTGGGTTAAAACGGCAGTGAATGCTTTTGGGTAAAGTTATGGGTATATTTACAATCAAACACTTCCGTCAACCAATCTACCATTACATTTTGATTGTACGAACATTTCAGGAACCATCCTAGCCGATGTTGGGCATTTATATCATAGTCCTGTTAAAGGTAGACCAATCAAATGTTCAGGACTCAAGTGTACAGTAGGAGTCATAAAGAACAACAGTTAACAGTTGCAGTTAGCTATAAAGCAAACAAACAAATCAGATTTCCCAACCACGTGATCACTTTACCCAACAAAATTCTCCAGGTAATGTGGATTACCAGAAGTCTGAGTAATTTCCAGCTCTGAACGCTACGGGTAACTCGCAAAAAGTCACGTGATATCACTCTCTGTACGCTTCGGGTTACCCATATGTAACTCGGGGTTCGGTCTGTGAACGCGTCCTTTCTGAATAAAAAAGAAGAAATAAAACGGATTAATATATTTTTTCTCATTAAAACTGAAAAAAAGAATTTATTTTCAATTTGAATAGATGGTGAAAGAAAAAAAATCTTGATTACAGTAAAATTTTTGAAAAATGAAAACGTATTTTCACACATTCAAACTTCATGAATCAATTTATTCTAAAGAACAAAAATCGTCTGTCAACATATTTTCATTTAGAAATAAAGATTTTTTTCAGTTATAGATTAAATCAAGGAGGCAAATTTAAGCTTCTTGCATTTAGGTCTAGAATAATTGGTCCCTATTCACAAGAATTGAATTTAATGAAAAAGAATATACTGTTTCCATTATCTTTGAAGGATGGCTATTAAAACGTTTCACAAGGCGTTAAAAGTAAAATGGTTTACCAGGTAAACTTGACATATGTTTTTACACAATTCGCCGATTTCCACGATTTTATTTGGTCCTCCTTTTTTGCATTGGTTGCAGTTTCCTTTTCGTGATTATTTGTCACAAAATTTCACTTTTTTAAAACTTAGTTATGTCAAGGTAAAACATAGAAATACTGTATTGTCTCCTATGGAATGTGATAAAAAGTTAGTTAATTATTTACGTTTCTAATTATCGGGAATGAAATATTTTGCTTAATTAATGCATTTATTCTTCTTTTAATGATACGTGAACGAAGTCACGGGTAACAGCTAGTGTGATTTATAAAACGTTACAGTAAATACAATAAATGAAAAATAACAATTCTCTTAGTTGTGTATCTTTATTTAATTGATTTGTTAGTTTTTATAGGGTAATGTTTTCTTGATCAACGACTCAGATTTCATTTAAATAAAAAAAATAATTTTCAACTTATAATAACATTTTTAATTCAGACAATTTTAACTACACAAACCCAACATACTCAGTGGCAGAGCGTCAGCACGTTACGCTGAAGGTCCCAGGTTCGAGTCCTGGTCCTGGTCAATTTTTCACTCATGTTGAGTTTGTGTAGTTAAAATTGTCTGAATTAAAAATGTTATTATAAGTTGAAAAAGTAATCAGACGTATTGTGTATATGTGCTTTTATAAATGTAATTTTCCTTTAACATTTCAAACAATATATAATTTAAAAAAAAAAATCATCTTTAGTAAACATTTCGATTACAATTTCAGTTTGTGGTATCAAAGCATCGATACTTAATGATCCAAAAAGAAAGATAAATTAGTAAAACATTTTAAAAATATTTTCCCATTGAACACGCGTTTTCACACACACAGTCTTGCTCCAAGTGCCTAAAGTATCAACATAAAAATAATCAAGAGCTTTGATAATAGCTTTTCATAGAATTAATTTTACTTTTGCGTTCTGAGGTATACTGCAGGAATTATCTGATAAGCCCTGTAAGTTTGTGCTTAATAAGTAATATATTTACTTTCTCTTCTATTATCTTGATTGCATTGCATCTTTAGTACAATTTTGATTATACTAAATAATTATTAATATTAATATATATTAAATAATTACCAGTATAATTTGAATAGTCATAATAACAGTTAATCTCTAATATTTATGTTCGGGGGATATTTACATCATATCTTCTGTTTATTCTGGCATTCTATTTACAAAATCAACCAAATCAAGTAAAAAACTACACATTACAAAACATACACATGCAGAGATTTATTTTCTGAAGTTTAACTTTTACAGCGTACAACATTTTCATATTTAACTTAATCTTTTGGATATGTAAAGCTTCTAGCACTGAAATGTTAGATACATACATTTTCAGAAACAAAAGTTTAAGTAAATAAAATTTTTCCATAGCATCTTCAATGAAATAAACATTGTCTTATTTGTTTTACTCTCGTCAACAAATGCAAATAAAATCCTAGAATGGATGAAAGAATTATGGTATAGCGTGATGAAATATTAAAATAAACATTCTTCACGTTAAGTAGCATAAAAAAGGTATCACGTAGTGCTTTTAACATTTTAATTAACATTAATTATTTGTAAGCATGCATAAAAGAAAAAGGGTTTCTAACTTTACATAACGATAACTATTTGCAGAAATTTATCAGTAACAACAAAAAGAAGAACAGAATGAACACTACAAGTTTACGATTTGAAGCAAATTTTCATTTATTCAAAATTGGTACGAAATATGATGGTTTTACAGCAGTGTTTATTGTACAATAAACTTTGTTAGTTTATGATGTAATTAATTATTTTGTTGAATTGGGTTTTTGAATAAATTAGATTACGCCTAAACGTGGATCTTTATATGCTTATGATGAAAATAGCTATTACAACATTTAATATTTGTATGCATAAAAATCATTATTTGCAGAAACAAAGCAAAATTTATCTGTAACAACAAATAGAATGAACAGTACAAGTTTACAATTTGAAGCAAATTTTCATTTATTCAACATTAGTAACGAAAGAGGACGGTTTTACAGCAGTGTTTATTGTATAAACATTGTTAGTTTATGATTAATTATTCTGTTGAATTGGGATTTTTAATAAATTAGATTACGCTTAAACGTGGATCTTTATATGCTTATGATGAAAATAGCTATTACAACATTTAATATTTGTATGCATAAAAATCATTATTTTCAGAAACAAAGCAAAATTTATCTGTAACAACAAATAGAATGAACAGTACAAGTTTACAATTTGAAGCAAATTTTCATTTATTCAACATTAGTAACGAAAGAGGACGGTTTTACAGCAGTGTTTATTGTATAAACATTGTTAGTTTATGATTAATTATTTTGTTGAATTGGGATTTTTAATAAATTAGATTACGCTTAAACGTGGATCTTTATATGCTTGTGGTGAAAATGGCTATTAAATCATTAACATTTTGTATGTGTTTGTAAAAAAAAGAAAATCAGAAAATTTAATAAAGATTCTGTTGATTTTGCTGACAACTTCTGTTAATTTTTAATCAAAACAAACAGCAAATGTCACTAATCATTAAATGACAACTATGAAATGACCCAAGGAACACAACATTCTATTGTCTGCCATTTTTATGCTCTTTTATTTAACATAACGATTTTTTGTTTGTAAATTTAGAATTTTTCAATCGATTTATCACTCTTGACATGCTATAATTATAAAAATTATGTACACAGGTGTATTTCCGATGACAAAACAATATTTTAATATTTTTAGAACAACATTATAAATTTATAAATTAATTTTAAGTCATTTTCCGTTAGCTGACCGCAGGTGATTAATCGCTGAAAAGTTTTTATGGTTACAACTATTTTCGAGTTACAAAAACAATGGAATTAATTATGCGCCAAAACACTCACGCCAAAACATTCCAAGTGGCTCTGAAATTGCAACAACGAAATATTTTAACCATTAAAATTATAAAATATAAATTAAATTAAAAGTGTAATAATTTGTTTCAAATAATCTTGTATAATTATATATCTTAATATTAATTAAATTATGATTATACATTGAGAAAACAATTTAGAAATCCAGAATCGATGGTGCAAATAATGCTTTTTAGCTCACAGATTATCAAAGCCTGAAAGCTCATGTGCCCGCCGCGCCGGTTCTGTATGTATGTACGTACGTATGTATGTGTGTACGTAACGCGATAACTCTTGTTAGAAATATCCGTTTTGCTTCAAATTTTGTTTATAGGTTTCTTGTGATAAGGAGCTTCCCTGATTAGTTTTGGGGGTTCATTGGTTAAGTATAAAGGAGGGAAACAGTGGCTAACCCCCCCCCTTTAATTTAGATAAATGAGTTTTTCATGAAGAATTATCCGATTTGCTTCAAATTTTGTATATAGGTTCATTGTGATACGGAGCTTTCATGATTAGTTTTGCGGGTTCATTATTTAAGTATAAAGGGGGGAAGGGAGATGCTAATACTCCTTAATTTAAATAAATGAGTTTTTCATGCAGAATTATCCGATTTGCTTCAAATTTTGTATATAGGTTCATTTCGATAAGGCGCTTCCCTGATTAGTTTTGGGGGACATTGGTTAATTATAAAGGGGGGGAACAAGGGGCTAATACCCCTTTAATTTATTATCGTTTTTTTTATTTTGCGAGGGGTATTATTCTTTGAAATAAGAGTATATTATACAATTAGTGTGAATAGCCTGTGAGCTTAATGTGAGCCATCAGTTTAACTGGGCACTTTTATTTTTATTTTTTTCTTTCCTATTGCCATTTATTTAGGAAAAAGAGTAATTATTTATTAGGAAACAAAGCAAAAATATAGTTTTATTATTATTATTATTATTATTATTATTATTATTATTAAATTAACGAGTTCGCGTTTCTATTAAGCGTAAATCAGTCGGTGAATTTTCAACAATCGGTGGCCACACCAAATTAACATATTGTAACGGAATTTGTTCGCAACTACATGTATTTCAGTCATGAAATTAGGAATGAATTTTAAGATAAACATTAAACTCTTCTAAAAGAAAGTTTTTAATTAAAAAATTTTTACTTTTATTATTATTACTGTACATAAATTAAAAAAAATTCTTAATGTATAATGTTATTTGACACCCCCCTCCTCCTTTCTTTATCAGAAAAATGAAAGAAAATACTACCCAAAGTTAATTTAAAAAAATAAAAATTAGTCAGATTTCATGAAATACGCAAAGAATGTATTTTCAATTTATTTTCATTACAAATGATGTTAAACATTTATTTAATGGTCATTGTTATATTAAATCTTACAAAAACATTGCTCATAACATTAAAATATTGATCTTGCTTCAGCTTGTATACTAACAAAAAAAGAAAGAAAAAAATGCTTTGTTTCAAGTGTTTCAAAAATAAAAATGAGTTTTCCTTAAACTTCTAAATTAAAAAGTTTATCTCCAAGAAATTGGTTTAGTGTTAACACATTAACCAACAAAAAACGAAAAATCTCATTTTTACTGAAAAAACATGATTGACTAACGGCGTGGCTTAATGTATTTATACCATGTTGTCCATATTTTCTTAGTTTGTAAGGCATTTTATATTAAAAATCCTTATTTTGAAAGATATTTACAGATGCAAAAACTTGAGAAACCTATCTAGGAAACCAATTTACGCAAGATCTTCAGAAGATGGAGAAGCTTCTACTGTTGTAAAATCCAGATTTTGCAAAAACATACCGTCGGTAGTGAGTTAAGATATAATTAGGTAAATCAGCAATGCTTTTATTAAGATGTTTGTTTTCCTTCTCAGAAAATAAAAGTACTGAAGCATGAATTCTCTTTGGTCATAAACGGACTGATACATATATTCATTAGAAAAAATGCATTTATAATTGTCAAATTCGCACTAGTACAATTTGTGAATTAAAGGAAATACAATTTTATGAAATTTATTTGTAGTATTTGTACTAAAATCTAAATTTAAAACACATCGATATCTTCTGATTACCTTCTTTTTAGTATATGAAATAATAAATATTTTTAACCCCTTGTTAATTCATTGTTTTGTTTTTCGCTCTTTGGCAACAAAGAGTGCCCGCTTATTTTATTTAAATTTTTCCATACTGTTGATTTCATTCTTCTCGTGTCGAAAATTAAAAGATCAGTAGTCGTTTGTGTTGTTCCTCTTCCCCGATGATGGCTTTAAGTTTGAAGCCGAAACATGTAGGATTTTAGCTCTTTTATGAGTTTAAAACAATTTTTACACTGATTTTAGCAACTAATAAGCACAATTTGTGCAATTTGTGTTTTTAAAATACTAGTTAACAGTGTAGTGTCCAAATGGATTCAATTGTGAAATTAAACATTTATAAGAGTATTATAAGATGAACAGCAAAGCGGTAAAAAATCTTATGGTATTTTTATTTTCTGTTAAAACAAATTATATTTCACAATGTTTGTATGAATAAATTGATAATTTGGAATAAGACGAATTTGGTAATTGGCTTATTTATAAGTCCATTGTAATGTTTTACTCAGATAAATATTATCCAAATATTCTTGAGGAAAAATGGTAGTAAATGAATTTTTAAACTGAATATAGTCCAAAATTTACAGTGCATTTATTTAAAAAAACAAACGCAGTACAAGTGAAGATAATAAAATATAATTAGATAATAAATAAAATTACAGTGGTAATGAAGAGAAAATGTTTAAAATAATTTCATTAATAAAATCAATTATACGGGTGACGCTTAATTTTGTCTATTCGTAAAATTTTCTTTATTTTTTAATGGAAATCTCATGGGGAAGCTTTACATATAACACTGCAGAAGTTGTAAGACTTTTATAAAATTTATGAATTCAGATAGCATTAATCTTTTGGCTAATGGACTCCGTAAGCTAATTATCGCATCAATAAAAAAGAAAAAAAAATTATGTTTTCAGTGCATTGCTAATTCGTTTTTCTCGCGACTTCTCATTGCCATATATTTAATGTAGGAATCTTGTTGGAATTAACTTTTCATGCAGAAAACGTAAAGGTTAAAAATTAAAAGTCAATTTAAATTTGTATTTTATTTGAATATTCATCACCAATAATTAAAAGGGTGAGTGGAAAAATGATAACATTACAAAAGTACTAAAAATAAAGTGACATAATTTAATTAATAAAAACTAACAAACTAATGAGTATTTTCCTTTGAAATTTATAGGAAGAACCCTCATCGACTAGTATCGAATATAGGTGGACATTTCTGTAAGAATGATAGATGTTTTACATAAAGGTTTTTTGTGCTTCCTCGCCATTTACATCAGCTAAAATGCTATCTTTTTTTCCACTCATCCGTTCAATTATAAATACATTTTATTTATGCAGGATGTTTTAAAATAAATTTACGTTTTTAGAATCCATTATAAACAGTAGCAACTATTAAAATTGTTCTTCCAAAAGAGTAATATGTGCAGTAGGAATGTATTTACTACGATTCTCTGTTTTAATTTGAAATATCGCCGATAGATGGAACTTTACTGCATCAAACTGTAATACTGCTCTAAAAGATTTTGAAATTTCAAAAAGTTTTTTTGTTGCATCGCTACTCTTAAACAAAATGAATATAGGAGTGCAATATACAAACAGCTTTTCAGCTGTTCAATAGTTCAACAGTTCAATATACAATTAACTTTTGTCCCACAGAGACAGTTGCAAAATCTAATTCTATGTAAATTCAAGTACAGCTATCCGTTAGAACAACAGAAAGAATTTGTTTACAGAATCCCAGGTAAAAACTGTGACGCAGTATACATTGGTGGAACTACGAATCAGAGAGAATAAACATTCATTCAAATCTAAGAACCCAAACTCGAAATTCATTTCACATGCAATAGAAACAGACCATTTACCTGAATTTGCGAAAACTACGATTGTTGAACGGAATTGTAATGTCTACAGAGGTCAAAATTTTCCTTCAATCCTGGCACACGAATTCCACAACTAATCCAATTAATGAAGCTGGAACTATTCCAGCTCTGTTCTTTTAAAATGTTAACTTTAAATTTAACTATAATAATTGTTTTGGTGCAGGTTTCACACAAGTAAGTTGTTTTTTTAACATCTTTAGTGATTTTATGTAATTTTTATAGAAGAGGGGTGGAGTTTTCACACGAAATGTCTACATTTGTTTTTAATATTTTATGTATGCGTCTATTTTAATGGAAAAAAGTATCTGTATTACAAGTAAACTTGTTTTTGAATATATATTAAACAGACGTAATGTTTGTACATTCTAAAATGTATGCTTTGTGCATTAAATTAAATTCTATTTTATATGTGTTCAATCTATTTATATGTATTCTGATTGCGTTATATGTTTCCGAACCAAGTAATCCATATAAAATCTTTTAAAAACATAAAATCATGAAAAAAGCAAACCTTAAAAACAAATTAATTCTATCTGGGTTTAACAATGGGGTAACACTTCTTAACGTGAAAGAATAAATAAAGAAAAAAAAAACAGTTTGCCACATTCGGCAGTTTGGCGCAAAATTACGACTGATGTTCGTCTGACGGAACAGTACCTAAATTATTTTCATGAAAAAGCATTGCAAAAGAGTTATAAAGACATTTTTCGGCTCTGGAAAGAATTTTGTGATCAATAATCCTACCATGAAAAGAGAAATCATGAAAACTAAGACAAGTTCAAATAGAATTCCGGCATATTTTTAACATCATAAAAGTATTTCAATCAAAGAAATGGCAGTGAAAGATCGTGAATTTGTTTGAAAGGCCGTAAAAATGTTTAAAAATTCCTTTTAACATTCTTATAACTGCTTTTTGATACTGAATAAAATGCTTCTTGACGGAAAGAAAGAATATGATGAATTATTTATTCAACGACATAAAAGTTTTCAAATTATTCATCTTCAGTTGACACATAACATACTTCGTAAATGAATTCTGTTGAGAAAAAATTGTGTTCCAGAAAATATTTTAGAGTTACTTGAAAAAGAGCGCTTATTTTAGAATTATGAGTTTCAGAGTTTTCTGTATCATTAAAATCTTTCGAAAATGATTTTAAATAAATGCATAACAAAAATAATAAAATAACATCATTCAAATAAATGAAATACATATATTTCTTATTTTATACTGTGTTTTGTTGCGTTTAGTCTTTTTTTTTTTTTTTTTTTTTTTTTTTTTTGTAACAATTTATTTCTAACCATACCAATTTTAATTATTACCACCTTCCATATTTTAAGTTAAAAAGTTCATTTATCTTCACTTGATATTTCACTTGTTAATACCAATTAGAATCCTGCATCAAGTTGGGTAACCGATTATACCCAGGCCCAACTCAGTAAGCGGGACTGTTTGACTTATTTTTTCAGTTTCGTGTCAGGTTGATTTTAAATGTATTGAACAATATTAGAATGCCATGAAATAATACATATCAATATTAGAACGTTTCTTATCTTCAAAAATAAACAAGTGTTGAATTTGGACAAAAGCTACTCTTAACAGACGTTTTCGCCTTATCTGATCACAAATTTTCAGAGATTACATGATGTGAAAAATTCCATTTCATAAAAGTGGTGTCCACAAATTGCAAGAAGAGTAAAGGACGTTCGTCGTGAAGGCGTTAAATTATTGAATGCCGATTTGAAGAAAGTGGTTGGTGAATATTTTAAACAACTGCTGCTAAATAATTTTATGTTCTATTTGAAAACCGAAAACAAATTTTAGCACATACTCCGATTAAGCGTAGCATAAATGCTTGTCTTATTTACATCTTATAAACTATAATGCTACAAACATTTTGTAGCTTGCATGAATATTTATCATAGTTAAGCAGAAAATATTAATTGCACGTAAAGTATTTAAAAACAGATCATTAATTATAGAAACAATGTATACTTTTAGCTTTAAAAACAAACCGAAAATGTAAGTATATAAATATGTTAAACTAATTGAAAGCTCTTCAAGTATGAAAAGTAATTAAAGTACTATAAAGAAAAAGAAAGCAGTTCATAATTCAAACGCTGCTTACGATTAAAGGATGTATATTACACCACTTAATCAATTTTTAAATTTCGTTTTAGTAACAATATAATAAATTATAACACCTTGTAATAATATATTTCTATTAAATGCTAAAAGGTGTAAATTAACAACATAATAAATACACAGTAAAAAAACTTTTATTAGGTTGTTTGACATGTTTCGGCTCACTCCAAGCCATTTTCAAAAACAAATGAGAATATTCCATAATTGCACGGGCTTTGAAGCTATTATTTTCATGTATTTTTTTTAATTACGTACGTTATCTTTTATTTTTACTTGGTTGTTTATTTTCATATCTGTAACCATGGAGTAACTCGAGCCACAGTTTCGATAAGTTAAAAGATGCCGCATCGTTACATATTGTATTTTTGCGTGTTAGTATCTGTATGGTTTCTCTTATTATAGATGAATAGTATAGTCTGGAGGGAAAAATTATTTTACTTTAATTGAAATTTATTTGGATGGTTTCTTCTTAATATAATTTTGCCAGGACTGTAGTTTTTCTATTATACTTAATATCAGCTATATGCTCCTTTTTCTGTAATTAAATTTCCGGCTGGTCATGCCAATATAGTAATTCTTGGATCCGTCTTTTTTAATAAAAGGTATTTCATATACTCCTGAATAATTCTCAAAATTAATTGGGTCAATTTTACTGCAAATGATATTCTTAAAACAAATGGGGGTAGTATGTCAGAAACCGGTTCAAAAACCTTTCAATCGATACCTCATTCGTTGTTGTGTGTTTTGTAAATGCATTTAAAAAGGGATGTCGACAACAGAAGTAATATATATATGATTTAAAATAATTCATTGAATGATTAGCATCTCTAGTTGTAAAATGACAAATTAAGATCACGTAATTGGTTTTGCAGTAAGGAATTTTCAACAAATAACATATTTATTGAAATCATAACGGATTATGATCTGTCCAAAAGAAATAATGCGGAAACTATTCACAAATGTGGATGATGATTTCTGAAAACTTTTCCTATAAGCTTGGAGATATTTGGCGAAACGTCACAAAATTTGGTATTAAATGAAGTCACCAAAGCACAGGTGGGGATTGGAGCGACTTCACATTAACGGATCAATTTACCGAAATTTCCTTTCAAACCATTACAATAAGCCATCATTACATTAAGCCATTTATATATCTTTTTTTTCTATCTGGGACTTTTATGAGGAAATATTCCTCACTTCAAACCTTTTCATCTCTTATTTTCATTAATTTTTAGTCTATTAATATAAGATTGACCAAACCTTGTATTATTTTACCGTATTATAGCTTGTGCAAGGATTTAATCGTACATTTTTTGTTGAATCTGTAGCAATTTGGTCCTGAGGATTCTGCTAGAGTTCCACAAATATTTCATTAATTTACTTTTTTCAATTTCATTTATCTTTTCTGGGTAATATATGGTATTTTCTCTTCTTCTTTTTTTCAAATTTTATTGCCCTATTTGTGTATAATGTTTCTGTGTTGTATTATTACGTTTACACACACACACACACACACACACACACACACACACACACACACACACACACACATATATATATATATATATATATATATATATATATATTATGTATATATATATATATATATATATATATATATATATATATGGAGCAGAAACATGGACGTTAACAAAGTGGATGGTACAAAGATTAAGAACAACACAGCGAAGTATGGAAAGGTGTATGCTAGGCATAACTAGAAGAGACAGAAAGAAAATAACCTGGATAAGAAGTCAGATAAAAGTTTTTGACATTATTGAGAGAATTAAACGGCTAAAATGGAAATGGGCTGGGCACTTTGCAAGAAGACAAGACAATAGATGGAGCACAAACAATCTACAGTGGTATCTCAGAGCTGTAAAACGATCAAGAAGACGACCTCAAGTAATACGGAGTGACGAAATCAGAAAAGTGACCGGTGTTAATTAGAGGAGTAAAGCACTACACAGGAAACAATGGAAAAATCTGGGAAAGACCTGCATCCAGCAATGTATTGAAAACGGTTGATGATGACGATATATATATATATATATATACTAATGTGAATTGAAATCGTATAGCATTTGACAAACTCTCGTTTTTTTCTTAATTATAAAAAATAATTTACTTTTTAAATCCTTATAAAACGATGATTTTTTCCAGTTATACAGGGTGTATCTGAAAAAGTGAGCAAAACTTTGCGGGGTGATAGAACGCAGCTATACGGGCAAATTTCGTCATAGAATATATGGTCGGAACGCAAGCGTCGAGAAGTTAAAAGGTACTTTTCCACTGTCGCAGTTAAAGAATTAACACAAGAATGAGAGGAGTTACTTCAGAAAAAATTTCATTAACAGCAATGTAATTAATGTACATGCTTAAGGAAATTTTTCAAAAGATCTTCCTCTAGCTGTAATGCACGCTTCACACCTGCGGGATAGGGACAGACGCACACTTGCGAAGCCACCGGGCATTTCCCGAATACCCCCGGCAACAACGGCAATCCTGGCGACTAGATCCATATCGGTTTCAATGGGGCACTCGTAGATTAGGCTTTCATATGGTCCCACAGGAAAAAGTCCAAACACGAGAGATCCAGCGATCTTGGTGGCCAAGCTATGGGACCATCTCGACAGTCCATCGCCCTGGGAACGTTGCATCTAAAGTGTTCCGCACATCCAAGGCAAAGTGTGCTAGCACACCGTCGTGTTGAAACCACATTTACCTGATGGAGGGAGGGGGGGGGGGTTGGAATCGGACGCAGCAGCTCCGGCAACACCTTTCGTAGGAATGTGTCATATCATTTACAATGTCAGCTAGCGGCTCGCGCGGCCATACATTCTATGACGCAATATACTCGTATAACTGCGTTCTATCATCCCGTAAAGTTTTGCCCACTTTTTCAGCTACACCCTGTATATATGTATCAATGAGTCATTATTTTTCGAAAGCTGATTTAACCATTGGAGTTATATTTGTTTTTAAAGTATATTGCCTGAATTACAATTAAAACTTTTGGATTTTGCTAATATGTAAATTTTTACTTGCTTCTGTTACTTCATTATAATATAAATTCTGAAATAGAGAATAATACAAATATTCGTTAATGCAATAAACCTCTAAAATTTATTTTCGTGCATCATTAAACCCTTATTTTTTTTCTATTTATTATTAATTTGAATTTGTAAAATCTATCTAATCCTTCGAAAAATCAAATAGAAATACTAAATATACATAGACTTACAGATCTATAGCTTTTATATAGAAAATGTTTGTTATTTAACTTTATCTCTTGATGCCTATATTTTCATATGCACTAAATTTAGATGCATGTGTTCTTGAAAACTAAAGCTTGAGTAAATAAAAATCATTCGTAATATCTTTGATGAAATAAACGAAATAAACATTGTATTGTTTGTTTTAATCTCCAGAACAAATTTAAATAGAATTCGAGAAGATATGACAACACATGATGTAGCGTGATAAAATATTAAAATCAATATTCTTACCATAAATAGCTTAAAATAAGGTATTACATAGATTTTACTTACCCATCATACGTAGTATAGGGTAAGTCTTGTAATCGTTTTGAAAATCGAAAAAATTTTTTGACGGATTTACACGTTTCAGACACTGAAGATTCCGAAAAACATATTTTTAGAAAAAAAATTTTGCCGTCCGTCTGTGTGTCTGTGTGTCTGTGTGTGTGTGTGTGTCTGTAAACGCTCTATCTCCCGAAAAAATTGATATAGAGACTTGCAATTTGGTATGTACTTAGTATGTACTAATTGGAAGAAGCCTATTTCATTTCAATAACCTCGATTAACCGGAACAATTTTTTTCGGACTCTCGAAATATTCGTTCTGATGAAAGGTATATAAAAATTTTCGAAATTGTTTATTTTAAGAAATGAATATAAAAGACAATAAAAAAACATAAATTTTGAATAAAGCATGCAGTCGATCGGATAATTAGTTGCCGAGATATTTGGAATCCTATTTTCCACACTCTTCGATTTTTCATGACCCTGTATTTCATCCAAATTTCACTTCAAAGATATATTTTAATTGGAAATTTGACACTTAATCAGATGCAATAAACCGCTAGTTAATAGGATTATTATTTGTGGAGTTATAAGGAAAAACCTCTTTCAAGCAATTCAGTAATCGAGCCTTTAAAGTTTGTGACGTCATCAAGCCACGATTTTATTTGAATTGCAATGCATTTTATAAGTAGTTTACACATTTTTATTTTAATATTTTACATTATGCATATCCATGATGGGTAAGTATTACGGTGGCCCCCAACGACTAGTTTGTTATTGCGTTTAAAATGCAGTATGTTTAAGCATAAATATGAATTGATTTAAAAAAATTACATAAAACTCATTTGGTACCTTTATGTCTAGCACAAGTAATAAAACGTTAAAAATTGCACCCATATTGTATTGCAATAATTTCATTCAAAATATAAACCTGTCTCTCATTTCTTTTGAAATGAATAACTTTCATTGAAAACGATACAACTAAAAAACATATATTAAATGCATTTAAAATACATGTCTTCCACTCATTTAATTTTAAAATACGAAAAGAAAGAAAAAAGAAAAAGAAAAAAAAAGAAAAGAAAAGAAACATAGTGAAACCCCGATTTTACGTATCACGTATGCTACTTTTTTTTCTTTTCGAAAGATGTCGTTAATCTCGCATTTCATTACCATCACTCCAAGAATTTGATAAGAAACAACTTTTACCTATGTAACATCTGCTTATGACCGAAAAGAATTGAAAATCGTGTTATTGTAAATATTCAAATTCACAATTTCTATACGATCACAAATTTTACCGCCAAAACCTAGTCTGCTGAATGGCAACATTAATCATCCCATTATGGCATGTACTGCCTCTTGCAATGAATAATCTCTGTCTGAAAATGAGAACAAAATTAGCTTCTACACAACATCTACTGTTTGACTCTCAAGAAATGTGTAATTTTTGTGCAAGGAAATCTTTCTACTTGGCAATGTACCGTAAGTACTGACTCTTCAGATGTTATCGAGTTACATTAGACGTTTTCTCGCCAAACTTGAGCAACGAATGCATTATATGTATTCATTAAAGGGTCATTTTATTTACAATTGAAGATCAAACATATTTTTAGGGAGCCCAATAAGCACTTATATGAATTTATGCCTCGTTTCTTTCTGTAACATGTACTATGCTTAGTATGCTTCTGAACGTGATTCAGCAGTTATGCTAAATCGGTGATTCATATTGAACTTCCGAGAATTTTACTCTTCACGGGTGAACAGAGGAAGCAATTATAAGAAAATCGGGATATTTTGCTGTTGTAATCTTATCAAAGTAATTAATGGTTGCGTTGCGGATAATTAATTTGCTTGCAAAGATCAATGCTTTTTAAATTAAATGTATCATCAAGCCACGAAGATATGGGCTCCCTTGCCATTGTCACTCAAACTTACCCAAAAGTCTTTAACATAGGATATTGACTTTAAAATTGTCTTTATAAAAACCTCACACCTTCTTTGTAAGAAAAACGTTGTACAGGGTGATTTTTTTTAAAGTTGTGAAAGTAAAGCACTATAACAAAAGAACCACTGATCCAAATGATCTAATATTTCACCAGTATGCTCCCAAAGCAATGGGTATTTTTTTTGCATGGTTAAAAAAAATCTTAAAATCGCACCGACAGATGGCGCTGTAAGGTAGCAGAAACAAAGAATATCGTCTGTTGGAGGAAAACAATGGACGGTACTTTGAGAAACCATCTTCCGTAGACCCTCTGTCGTCATTGGACCTTTTCTTAAATTCTTAAGTGTCCTAAATCTCCTAAGAGCAGTTGCTGTGCTGTCATTATTCTGATAATACAGTTTCACTAACAACGCACGGTCCGTCAATGACGCAGTCATTGCCAGGATTTCTGTAGAATAATGAACACGAAATGTGCGTACTTCACGCTTTTATCGCCAATGTGCGTGTGCCAGGCACAAGTTCGTCTCCCGACTTTACTGCATGTACAGCGCCATCTGTCGGTGCGTTTTTATGTTTTTTTTAACCACGCTTAAATAATTCCCATTGCTTTGGGAGCATACTGGTGAAATTTTAGGTCATTTGGATCAGTGGTTGTTTTGTTATAGGGTTTTACTTTCACAACTTTAAAAAAAATCACCCTGTATGTAAAAGATTTTCATTGCAATAGTCCACATATCTCTTCCTCTGTGATATCTGTCACATCTTTTTCAGGGCAAAGCAGTTTATAAAAGTCTGGACTATAATAGTCAGCAGGAGACAAAGTGAAAAAGTCGGTAGGTGTTTCCAAATGCTTCACTATCCCATTCAGAACATCTACCGTTCCAGTAGCTTCTAGTCACATCTTTTTCAGGGTAAAGCAGCTTATAAAAGTCTGGACTATGATAGTCAGCAGCAAACAAAGTGAAAAAGTCGGTAGGTGTTTCCAAATGCTTCACTATCCCATTCAGAACATCTACCGTTCCAGTAGCTTCTAGTCACATCTTTTTCAGGGTAAAGCAGCTTATAAAAGTCTGGACTATGATAGTCAGCAGCAAACAAAGTGAAAAAGTCGGTAGGTGTTTCCAAATGCTTCATTATCCCATTCAGAACATCTACCATTCTAGTAGCTTCTAGTCACATCTTTTTCCGGGCAAAGCAGCTTGTAAAAGTCTGGACTATGATAGTCAGCAGCAGACAAAGTGAAAAAGTCGGTAGATGTTTCCAAATGTTCTATCCCATTCTAGTAGCTTCTAGTTACATCTTTTTCCGGGCAAAGCAGCTTGTAAAAGTCTGGACTATGATAGTCAGCAGCAGACAAAGTGAAAAAGTCGGTAGGTGTTTCCAAATGCTTCACTATCCCATTCAGAACATCTACCGTTCCAGTAGCTTCTAGTCACATCTTTTTCAGGGTAAAGCAGCTTATAAAAGTCTGGACTATGATAGTCAGCAGCAAACAAAGTGAAAAAGTCGGTAGGTGTTTCCAAATGCTTCACTATCCCATTCAGAACATCTACCGTTCCAGTAGCTTCTAGTCACATCTTTTTCAGGGTAAAGCAGCTTATAAAAGTCTGGACTATGATAGTCAGCAGCAAACAAAGTGAAAAAGTCGGTAGGTGTTTCCAAATGCTTCATTATCCCATTCAGAACATCTACCATTCTAGTAGCTTCTAGTCACATCTTTTTCAGGGTAAAGCAGCTTATAAAAGTCTGGACTATGATAGTCAGCAGCAAACAAAGTGAAAAAGTCAGTAGGTGTTTCCAAATGCTTCACTATCCCATTCAGAACATCTACCGTTCCAGTAGCTTCTAGTCACATCTTTTTCAGGGTAAAGCAGCTTATAAAAGTCTGGACTATGATAGTCAGCAGCAAACAAAGTGAAAAAGTCGGTAGGTGTTTCCAAATGCTTCACTATCCCATTCAGAACATCTACCGTTCCAGTAGCTTCTAGTCACATCTTTTTCAGGGTAAAGCAGCTTATAAAAGTCTGGACTATGATAGTCAGCAGCAAACAAAGTGAAAAAGTCGGTAGGTGTTTCCAAATGCTTCATTATCCCATTCAGAACATCTACCATTCTAGTAGCTTCTAGTCACATCTTTTTCAGGGTAAAGCAGCTTATAAAAGTCTGGACTATGATAGTCAGCAGCAAACAAAGTGAAAAAGTCGGTAGGTGTTTCCAAATGCTTCACTATCCCATTCAGAACATCTACCGTTCCAGTAGCTTCTAGTCACATCTTTTACAGGGCAAAGCAGCTTATAAAAGTCTGGACTATGATAGTCAGCAGCAAACAAAGTGAAAAAGTCGGTAGATGTTTCCAAATGCTTCACTATCCCATTCAGAACATCTACCATTCTAGTAGCTTCTAGTCACATCTTTTTCCGGGCAAAGCAGCTTGTAAAAGTCTGGACTATGATAGTCAGCAGCAGACAAAGTGAAAAAGTCGGTAGATGTTTCCAAATGCTTCACTATCCCATTCTAGTAGCTTCTAGTTACATCTTTTTCCGGGCAAAGCAGCTTGCAAAAGTCTGGACTATGATAGTCAGCAGCAGACAAAGTCTTCCCTATCCCATTCAGAACATCTAGCGTTCCAGTAGCTTCTAGTCGATCCCTGCGCCATACATCATAATATTTTGAACTAAATTTGGCTTTTCTAGCAGCACTACGTGTGCTCAACAGTCATATGTAGAAATCTGTTCCTATGTACATAATATATCCCTTTTGAAAGAGTTTGATATTTTAGAATGGAATTCCATATAAAATGCCTCAATCGAGACTTTTGCTTGAATACCTGAGCTTTATAAATCTTCCATCATAAAGCTTCATGAGTTACATGAAATATTCATCACGACTTAAATTTACTGGTCTTGCTTGGTTCGCATTCCATATTATGCATAAAGTATATTTTAATGCACCTCATAAATTCATATTAATTTCATTATGTTTGAAATAGTGTAACGCCATTAAAATATACTGCAAACGATTTGTCCTTATATTACATGATGTAATAGAATTTTTTGAGTATATCTGTAAACGAACTATAAATACTATATACTTTGTTTTCAATAGGGAACATTCCATGGTAAATCTCAATAACATATATCAATAACGTAGAGATCGAAGTATATTTACGAGAGTTGCAGCGCGCATTGGCGGACGTTTAGACAGACGAACAGAATGCAAAAACTAGATCAATTTTAACACAATTATTCAAATTGGCAAAGAAATCATACGAGTTGTAATTTTCCAACTGGATGAAAAATGTGGGCCAGGATTCAAACCTGGGATCTCTTGGCTGAAGCTGCCATGCTCTACCAACTGAGCTATCTCGGTCGAATCTGGACTGGAGGGAATGCAAAAAGACTTTTCAACTATGTTGTAAAGTGTTAACAACAAACAATACAATTACTAACAAATGTAGATTGCTTTATTTTTTTCTCTGTAAACTATTTAATATCGAGAAAAGTTTCTATATATATTTCATTAAAGCATCTAGTTTAAAAACACTGATAATCTATTTAAAGTTTAAATACTAAACCATGAGATCAAATGAAATGAAAAACAATCCATTTATGTTGAATATTTTAAATTTCAGTATAGGATAAAAAACGAGAATGTTATTCATTGTACGATAACAAAACCATAAAATTGATTTAATGTTTAATTAAATAATTTTGTAGTAAATTACGTCAAGTTAGAAACAGTGAACTAGATAATTTTAATATCTTCATAGTGTGAAGAAAGATTGAAAAAACATATGTATAGGAAACATATGGGGTACTACATACATGGGATTGTTTTTGAGACACGCTATACATAATCCTTCTTATCGTTCACCAATAGAATATTCCTAAACCGTTTGTTTTAACGATATAGTTACAGTTGCAAAAATGTTTCAAGTGCTGTTCTTCATCATATTCATCATTCATATTCTTCATCCAAAGTAGTTGTTTTTAAAAACTTATGAATTTAAGTTTCTATACGGTTTCTGAATCTTATAAGTTATTTACAAGTAGAAGGTTAAGACTCTAAAGTACGTACAAAATGCTAAAAAGAGTGTATAATGATTATTAAAGCTTTGAAAACTAAAAATATGTTAAAATTCCGAACAGTGGTTTGGTACAAACCACTTGGCCATCATCAGGGGATTTCAAAAATCAAAATGACGAAGACTCAAAATACCAACCACTGCACTGTTTTTAGCATATTGTATGTAACTTATTCACAGTGTAAAGTCCACTCTTACAACTGAAAGATATATTTTTAAAAACTTATTCCATGCTCTGTCAAGTAAAAATAAAAGAGCCCATTCTTCTATGGTTAAAACTTACCAAGTTGTGATACTTCGAATTTTATAAATTTCTGTCGTTTTCTGTCACAAAAAACGGAAAACACGTTTTCGTGCCATAAATATTCGTCATATTAAATCAGGTAAAATATTTTTCTATCTATATATTTAGCTTGCATATATATAACTATTTTAGCTAATATTCTACTCCTTAATTACAGAATAAATACTCGACATACTACATCGGATGAAACATTCTTCTACGTGTAACATGATTATTTATAACTGCTAATCAGAAATATTTTCCGGGTGTAACTCATTTAAAAACAAAAAATGCAGATCATTAATTACCGAAACAACGTATAACTTTAACCTTAAAATTAAGCCTAGCATGCAAATATACAAAGCATCTTAAACTAATTAAAAGCTGTGGAAGCATGAAAAATAATTGCAGAGAACAAGAAGGCGGTTCAGATTCAAATAGCGTTCCCTAATAAAGGATGCTGATTATCTTTATGATTAATTTCGAAATCTCGAATTTGTAACGAATATGAAGGAATGAATGCATCAATGTTAATTTTTCCAGATAAAAATGTGCAATTAAGTTGTTACAAGATGTTTTGGGTGTTAATTAAGAAAGAATAATTAAACGCAATCAAAAGTTTTTTCGTGTTACTGTTAATCAGTACATTTTCAGTACATTAATTAAAACAAAGAAAGACTGTTTTAACATTTAAAAAAACTCCGTGAATGATATCCTTTAATGAAATCATAGATTATAAAAGTCTTACTATTTCGTATAATGTAGATACCATATATTCAAATTTTTTAATGTTCATTCAAAGATTTTACTTTAAAAAAAAATAAAAGACATTATTTTAATTAAACGTATTAGGATGTACAATGCACAGAAAAGAACCCGGTTTTGCAACCAGTTTTTGTGCCCAATTTGCAAATAAGTGGACATAGAAACATGAAATTTAGAAGAAACATGTGTTAATCATTTGTTGAATTTTACACAATTTTAAAATCAAGAATGATTTCCAGTTAAATAATTACATTTCTTTTACAAAAGCTTAATCTAGGAGAAAAGGAATAAATGAAAGACACTTGCGAAAAAATATTTTAATAAATGGATTTTAATAATTAATGTGCCCTCATATATAATCCAGTAATGCATTGAGGGCATCGACTTTTCATACTGTTAATAAAGCTGTCTAACACCGGAATAAGAAGCAAAGACCACACATGTGACCAGGGGCAGATAATTTCTATGTGAGACCCGGGGCGCTTTTTCGGGAACACTCACGTTTTCAGCACCAGTTTGGCGAGTTGGCGAAAGAGATAACGTTCAGCCAGCTCTATCACCAAATAACGCTAATCGCCGTCCATGATTTTTACTTTCTTATATCTTTACAAGAAGAAAGTATTGGATTCATGAAAATTTTCGACGGATTTATCCGTTTTAGAAGGTCCTGAACACGAGTTGACTGTTTTTAGAAAATGTCTGTCTGTGAGTCTGTGACTCTGTCTGTCTGTCTGTATGTATGAGACAAAAATTTTGTGGGCGCTCTATCTCAAGAATTAATGCACGAAATTTAATAAAACTTTCGATTCAGTTAGACCTTGATATACATTGGTGCTGATTCGTCTTTAGTGTATGCGAAACCTGTGTGAGATAGAAGAAAGTTTTGGGAGTGGCACATCCGACTAGTTTGTTTTGATCCGAAAGCAATGACGGCAGACGAGCTAGCATATTTTAGAATTACAATCTTACCTAAATTAAAGGAATATTTTCAATCATGTGTGCTAGATGAAAAGAAATCTTCTTCGAAAAAAATTATATTACGAACTAATATTTGTACAAAAGATGAGGCCGAATATTATTCAGTTGAATATTATTAATTTCTTATGGATTTACACAAGAACTCGTTATCTTCATAAATCTAGATATTTGATTTTAGATAAAGGTGGATTTATAGGGATGATGAATTAATGCAGTTTTAGCGCATTTCAATGTATATAAACACAGATTTACGAGGATACCTGTGGCAGAAAATTACTATACTTTTTGTGACGAACTTCATTAATATATCAAATCTTTCTGCAGGAATAGTCCCTAAAGTCTAGTGGAAATAGGTAAAACTAAATAAAATCACAAGCATGTTTAGAAATTCCATTTTTGACGAGAGATAAATTAAGGGGGGGGGGGATATTTAATGATTTATCTTTTGTTACTTCAAAGTAACAAATAAGATAACTAGAGCAATTTTTAAAGTCTGTATGCTAGTAAGAGGGGTTATAGGTTAAAAAAAAAATTTAATTTATCAATTATGAAAATAACAAACAGAAAAAAACAAGCCAAAAAATTAAAACTTTAAATATTTAACATTTTTGTGTGTTTTGGAGGAAGAAAACAAAAACAAAAAGAAATCGTAAAATCTTAAAAAAGAAAGTTTTTTTAGGGGGGGGGGAGAGGGGTGTTAGAATTTGAATAGTTGATCATTTATTTATTTATAAGTTACCTCAAAATAACAAATAGGACGAATTTTTTTTTAAATGTAAAGAATTTTTAAAAAAGTAATAATTATATATATATAAAATTAAAATGCTTGTGTAAAAGGGAAATTGGGATTTCTTTCTTTTCTTCTGTGGTTTTTTTTCTTTTTCATGGTAAAATATTTATTTATATTTAATTATATTGTATTTATATTTAAATATATTATATTTATATTTAAATATATTATATTTATATTTAATTATATTTAATTATTTATATTTATTTATATTTAAATATATTATATTTATATTTAATTATATTTAATTATTTATATTTATTTATATTTAAATATATTATATTTATATTTAATTATATTTAATTATTTATATTTATTTATATTTATATTTAAAAATCAAGAAATAGAGCAAAACAGTGAAGTTTATGCACTGTTAGGGATAAACGAATAAATTGTGAACATTTAAGACACAATTTTAATTAATCCTTTCTGCAAGGCCACAAAGAATTTAAAATTATCTAAAAATAGTGTGCTGGAGGCGGGGGGGGGGGGTGACTAAAAGGCAGACAAAATTTGGGATGGGGATTGGCGCATACTATTGTTCGTTCTTTTATTGTCGCTTCAATGTAATAAATAGGGCTTTTTTTTTTTCAAATGAGTGTTGAAATTTTTTTAACTGTGTGCTGGATGAGTAAAAAAAAGAAGTGTGGTTAGGGGGGGGGGGAATTTCAGTAGAGAGAAAAATTTAGATGGTTTATTTAAAAAATATTATGTATTACTATTTCAAAATAAATAAACCAACCAAGACAAAATAATATTAAAAAATGGGGCAAAATTTTGAAAATAAAAGATTTAAGAATTTTACTCAGATTATGATAAAATGATAAAGATTTAACATCATTAAATGTAGTTGTAATTGATTTTGATTTAATTGCATGCTTCAACTTGCAATTATTTTAACTGTGATTGATTTAACTGCAGGGTACAACTAAATAAATTATTATTTACATTCAATCTAATTGCAATTAAATTCAGTTTAGTTGCAGCTTGCTATTAACTTCTAATCACTGTTAAATTAAAAGCAATTAATTTTTAATCAATTCTTTATATGAAAATATATTTCAATAATGTACACAACACATCGCACAATTATGCTGCTTAATAAAGGAAAAAAAAAACCTAAATTGAATCAGTATTAGTACTACAAATAATACTTTACGAAGTTCAATTGTGTCATAAAAAACTCATCAATAGAATTATATTTATTACAAGAAATTCCTTACTTCTGTTTTTTATTTTTATATCTTAAAAATAAGTTCTCAAATTTCTTCGAACGTTGCGAATTAGCGAAACAAAAGGATATTACTGAACTGAAAAAATTAACTTATTTATGTTTTGAATTATATGTAGTATTGTGAAATTAAAAGCAATTAAATCAGAAAAAGCTCTTTGTTTTAAAGTAAAGTTTTAATTGTAAACAACGGTAAAATAAGATATGTCTACCTATATTTTCTAGTTGATAACATATCCGGAAAAACAAACGAAAAAAAGCACCCTCTTTGCTGCAGCAAAGGAATGGGGTTGCTGTTTGGTATGCGTATGACGTCGCAAACAAGAAGGGGTGCATATTCTGTACGCAGCGGTGAATTCAGCACTGCGCCAACCGTTATTGTCGCGCCAACGTGCTGAAAACGTGAGTCTTCCCGAAAAAGCACCCGGGGCACGCAGGTCATGTTGGTGCCCCTTTCTCAAGAAAATTGCATTATAAACATGACAAACAGCTTTATGTGCAGTTTTAAAATTTAAATCATAGCATTATGAAAAAAGAATATACAGGGTGTTTCTAAATGAATATCGGGGTTTTAACGCTTTGTAGTATCTGTTATATAAAACTTAAAATTATACTTAATACATAAAATGGAAGAGCAACTCAAACAGTTTGTTGGTACCTGTGCATGTTTGTGTGTATGTGCACGCGCACGCAATGTTTCTTCCGTCACATGTTAGACAGCGCTAGCAGCAAAAATGGCGACTAATGAACAGAAAGCATTTTGTGTTCTGCAGTTTGCAAAGACCGAATCTGTAGTTATTGTACAACGTGCGTTCCGGATAAAGTTCAGATGTGATCCCCCAAATTGAGGCAGCTGTTGCAACAATTACCCACAAACACTAATTAACGTTTGGGAAGAACTGAGCTATCGACTTGATGTGTGCCGTGTGACGATAGGTGTTCACATTGAACACTTGTAAGCTTGTAGGTAAAACTGTTTAAGTTGCTCTTTCATTTTATGTATTAATTATAATTTTAAGTTTTATGTAATAAATACTACCAAGCGTTAAAACACCGATATTCATTTAGAAACACCCTGTATTATGTATACACATAAAAATGCATTAAAAATTATGGGAATTAAAAAATTTCTGCACTATGTACTATTTAGAGTGAGTAATACTCTAAACCTAAGAGATGAATAAAATATGCCTGATGTAATATCTATTCTTCTTAGAATTTCGAAGTACACTACATTTTATTGTCGTTAGTGAAGAACACTGAGATTGTTTAGTTTACATGAATGGGAAAAATTATTTTTTTCTATAAATGGAAATGTGCATTAATTTGTATATTTAGAGAGTGGACAGTATATATTTTGGGGGCGCGGGGCACCGGCCCCGTGTGTCCCTGTGGTAATGAGACCCTGCATATGGTAAACATTTTCCAGCGCATTTAACGATCTCAGAGGAGAAATTAAAATAACCACATGTCTTCCAAGGTACTCACAAAGTTTATCTATGGTATAAGGGCCCGAAGATCAAGCTGTCCAGTCCATTTGCTTAATCAAAAAAGGCAAGAAAAACACAAATTACATTTATTTTGGCTTAGTGTCAATAGATCACAAGTAACTATAGAAATGTTTAGAATTTTGTCTCGTATTAGCCCGATTGACCCTCTATTATAGTTATCTTAAATCGCCTGCAGAAGGGTGGCATTATAAGGAAGACGTACATTTACTATAAAAACTATCACATATAAGCAAAGTGTAGTTTATTTTAATAAGAAAATCAAATTAAGTATGCTTAATGTGTATCCATCATCTGAACACATGCAGAATACCTTATGAATTGTTGGTCACATTGACTATACTCATACTTAACTTGATTTTTCTTATTAAAATATATATCTTGTTTACATGTGTTAATTTCATTAGTGGCATCTGACTTTTAATGCGAAAATTCTGCATGCAATTAGTGATATATTTAATCTAGTGCTTGGATATGTAAAATGGCATTTCTCGACTTATAATAAAGTTATTTTTACACGTAGAGTAGAATGTAGAAAAAATCTTTTGTTATTAAATCTAGGACGCTCTATAACTTTGTAATTGACGTTTTTATCGTATCCCATACAGTTTTCGAAATATGTAATCAAAGAACATTGCAGTTTGCCTGTAAGTGGCGTAACGTTATCGCATAGTACATAACCACTTTGCGATACCTAGACACCACGTTCACGACTGTTGCCATCGCTATTCTGCAGTTAATGGGGGGTAATAGTGGATACCCTAGTGGGCACCACCTGATTAATCGGCACCCTAGTGGGTACCCTAGTCGGCACCTTATTATTGTGAATCCCTAAATAATACTACTGATGGAAATCTAACAATATAACTAATAAATGAATTTCATAATGTGTTTAATTTATTTATTCTTTGTTCATGTTCATTTTATGAGTAATTTTTAAAATTTCTTAGAACCGCAACTTTAATACATTACTTTGGTCAAAATCTAATTAAAATACGCAGCTTTTTAAGAAGAAATGGCAAAATCGAAGACTTAAAACTTTTAATTGGTTGTTCATCTTCCAAAAGAGAAAACAGAAATAAAGAGTTTGGTGCAATAGATGTTTTCTTCAAACTATATTAATTATTTTTGTTGAAATAATTAGCAAATTAAAGTACCACAAAATTGTTTTAGAAAAGTTTTACGCTTTTCAATATGAAAGATAATAGTATCATTAACCTATAACAGTAAAATAAAGTTGTTTGTCTGTGTAACTGTGTGTTTGTTGGTGATCGTTAGCGAAATCTACAGCTCGCACAGGTCTGAAATTTTGGTTTTAGATAGTCCAAAGCATGTCCTGAAGAACGTGAGTCTAGGATATTTAATATTTTGATAATTAGCCGATATATTAATTAAAATAAAAATTCTTCTCCTTCTTTGCGAGCCGGCAAAAGCATTCTCGCATACCAAGAACCCGATTTACTCATCGGGAGCAAATAAAGAAGCAAACACGCGATTATTTTTATTTATTTATTTTTTTTTATTTTTTTTTTTTGCGTATGCTATTTTGTAGTTATAAATCGGCCTAACTCGGCTAAATCATTCTGTCATTCGGTACAGTTTAAGTTGAATAACATATTCAGGAAGATTGTACTCCGTCTCGGATGCTGCAATCAATTTGAAAAAATATCTTTGATAAACTTTTGATTTTTTTTTTCAAGAACTCTCGTTTTAACGAAGGACTTTTTTTCCTTCATGTCAACGCCCCTCCAGGGCAAAATTTTAAAAGTAGAGACAAACCAAAAATAAGTTTTAAAAGGTAAAACCATCTTCTAATGAACGGTGAAATCGGTTTTTAAAAATACGCATTTTAAGTCTTTTAAAGATCGGCCTAACTCGGCAAAACCATTCGGTACAGTTAAAATTGAATAACACATTCAGGAACATCGTACTCCGTGTCAGATGCTGCAATCAATTTGTAGAAATATCTTTGATAACCTTTTGAAATTTCACTGGTCACTTGGCCGGTCACTTCGTGCCTCACTGAAACGATATTTTTTCTACGCTAAAAGTAACTAAACGGTCGTATTTCGACACAATCTTTTTTAGAGCATCTCGGTAGACAAGATTTATATCACCTACAAAATTTATGAAACATTCGGATGTGCAAAAGCATTTTATATAAAATAAAGTTTGAGACATTTTCGAAAACAAAAAACGCGAAAAAGCGGGGTATTTCGCCGTGGTTTGCTCATGATTTGACTCATCTTTTCACTGCTAAATATGCACATTTTTTCAGAAAATTTTAAAGAGAGCTTGTATACAGTTATATTTATAACCGATTAAAATTTCAGAGAGTTCGTAAGAAGATAACTATTTTTTTATTGTTATATTCAAGGAAAGGAAGCGAAAACAAACAAACAAAAAAGCGAGAAAAAAACATATTTCTTTTTTAAAAATAGTTAACAACATTTTTTCACGAAATTTTTACACAGGCTGTAAACCATTTCATTTATAACCAAAAACGATTTCAAAGAGTTCGGACAAAACTTTAAAAAATAAATAAAACTATGAAACGACCCTACGTGAAAAAACAAGAAAATGTCTTCTTACGATCGCTTTTATCACTAAATATCAATATTGTTTCGCAATTTTTTCCTTTAAAAATATAATTTCATACAAAATTGCGTAAAATATATGTAATCATACAAATCTGAGGTGTGTTTAAATTTATTGTCACGTGCCCGGGAAACGCTGGGCATGTCAGCTAGTTTGTTTAAACCTTAAATTTTCAAACCTCTGATATGCTTACCTCCTAACTTTCTAAATATTAGGATGCCTAAATATAATACATATTATTTTTAAATCAGTAGTTATATACATTTCTCCTTCTTTAATTATAAATTCCTCTAGCTTTTCAAGTCATTCGAAATTTATCTTTTTTTCTTTCTGTAAACCTCCCATTATTGCTGAATGAGTACAAAGAAAGTTCATTTTTTTTATCCTGTAATTTTAGCATCACATAGAATATATACACTGCTCAAAACAATTAAAGGATATTGCAGTTTTAGGTGGATTTTGTATCTTGGAAACTTTTTAGCTGATTGATACATGGTCGACAGACATAGTAGGTTATATGAGAATAAATTACACATGTTTGGCAGAAAAAAATGCATTTTATTGCGCATTTGTGTACAAAAGGAAAAAAACACAATTTGTGCATATGAGAAAAAAAGAATAAGAAAAGGTGTTTTCTTCAAAGAAAATCATTTTCAGTAGGGGGTATGGTTTCCACGGGCGGCCAGCAACGTTGAACACCTTTGAGGCATGGACTCAATGAGGCTATTAATGACGAGTTGGGGTATTCTGCCCCACTCTTCCAGAAGAGTTCTTTCCAGTTCTTGGAGAGTTTGTGGGGGTTGTTGGCGGCCAGAAACTCGTCTTCCTAGAGCGTCCCAAACGTGCTCGATTGGATTCATGTCTGGATAACACGCTGGCCGTTCCATTCGAACGATTCCTTCCTCGAAAAGGAAATCCTCCACCAGGTTTGCACGATGTGGCCTGCAGTTATCGTCCATTAAAATGAAGTTATCTCCGATTGCTGCAGCGTAAGGGACTACAATAGGTCTGAGGATCTCATCCCTATATCGGCGACCAGTCAGAGCTCCATCTCGAATGATGTAGAGGTCAGTGCGCCCGTCAATGGAGATGCCACTATACACCAACACTCCTCCACCGCCAAATCTGACACTTTCGTGCACGAACGCAGGATTATTCCTACTGCCACGGTCCCTCCAGATGAAAATACGCCTATTATCCGGATGCACAGAAAAACGGGACTCGTCAGAAAACAGAATATTGCTCCATTCATTTCTCCTCCAGTTGACATGCTCGGTTGCCCACTCCCTGCGGTCGCGACGATGCCTTGATGTTAATCTAACACATACCATCGGTCGGCGAGCATACAGACCTACATCATGTAGCCGGTTTCGTACAGTCTGAGTTGAAATCGTGGTGCCTGTAGCCGAGCGAAGGTGTTGTTGGAGAAGAGTAGCGTTCATGTTTCGGTGTCTCCGAGCTGTTAACGCTAAATACCGATCTTCATTGGGCGTTGTTGCCCGTCTACGACCTTGCCCTGGTCTTCGGCCTACACATCCACTCTCCAAAAAACGGTTCCAGATCCTGGAAATGACACTTTGTGACACTCCAATGGCTTGCGCTACTTCGGCTTGAGTTTGGCCCCCTTCTAACCTACCAACAATTCTCCAAGCTTCTGAATCTGTCAAATGACTTCGCTGAGACATCGTACTCATCGAAACAAAGCAATCACTGATTGCCGATCATCCTTGTCTTCATTCTCTTTTATCCAGTTGGAAGTCAAATTTCATTCGCTGCCGCTGAAGCGACGTTTTTGACGTCGAACTCAAAATTTGCATACTCCACAGTTTGAAAACCAGAAAAATTTGCATTTGTGATTCTCTTCTTCTATTTTCGGCAAAAAAAATTTCGTTTATATCTTTATTTTATATAAAACTTCAAATATCCTTTAATTGTTTTGAGCAGTGTATTTCTTATTTAAAATGTAATTTGTTATTTGAATAAGTATTTGCTTATACTTTTAAAATGGATTATGCAGTTTAATTTTTAATTTCTTTTGGAATTAATGTAACTGTTTAAAATTCATTTTTTCTGTTTTTCTTATGTATATATATATATATATATATATATATTTTTTTAAATATATATATACATATATATATATATATATATTTTTTTTTTTTTTGAAATATATATATATATACATATACATACATATATATATATATATATATATATATATATATATATATATATATATATATATATATATATTAATACAGCAAATATATCTTTCTTATTAAAGATCTCTTTAATTGTATACACATTAGTTTATACTTTTACAAAATGAATTTTGCATCTTATTTTTTAATGGATTTTTATTTATTTATTTATATCTTAACGTCTTTTTTTAATTGCTGATTTTCTCTCTTTTTTTCTTTTTTTTTTTTTTTTAGAATAGTTTATTTTCTCTGTTCTAAAAACTGTGTTGCTTACAAAAAGTAATTTTTTTCTTATTATAATTTTTTTTTCATTAATAGTGTAATTTAAAATGAATATTTTTAGTTCTTTCATTATTTTTGTCTTACATAAAATATTTTTTTTCTTATTAAAATGCAATCTTAACATTTTCATAAACAATAGTTTATGCTTTTAAAAACGGTTTTTGCAGCTTAATTTTGAATTAATATTAGATTTGTAGTAGTGAAAAATAGAGTTTATTTTTTTCTATTCTTCCTCAAAGTTTTTCTTACATATAATATTTTTTTTTTATTATAAAAAAATATTTTTTTTATATTTGCGTAAATAGTAATTTATTCTTCTCAAAATAGATTTTAAATCTTAATTTTTAATTTATTTTCGAATCATGAAACTTTTGTAAATCTAAATAAAGAGGAAAACTTATTCGAATAGTCAAATATTGCTTGCGTTACCTCATTTTATTTTTATTTTGTATTATTATTGTAATTATTCCTATCATTATTAGAAGACTATTTTGTGCTTGCGATTAATCCGTAAAACAAGAATTTTTTTTAATTTGCTCACAAAATCGGTAGAACTGTAATGAAATTGACATTCTATCGCTAATTTATTTTACCAATGGATCTGTGCGAGAATTTCGCACTGCAGTCTAATATTTTTTAGGAATATTAATATTTTTTAGATGCAAATTTAAACTTCTAAAGAAAAATTAAGAATAAAACTATCTGCAAACAACATTAATCAAGCCAGAATATTATCTCATTTATTCCATCAAATTTACAGTAAAAACTGATCGGAGATAGCAAAAGGCACGCGCGAGGAAAAAAATAACAATCGTATTTTAACTGTATTAGAGTAAGACTCCTATAATTCGGGCTCACACACGTCGCCATTTAATTATCCGTGGGATAAGAACGATTGACGACGACATTTATACCCACGTGGGCAATAATCGCTGATTGGTCTAAATGGGAAACAAAATGCTGGATGAGTCAGCTTGTATTATAGCAGCCTTATATTAGAGGATGACGTCATCCATTGCGAGAAAAACATAGGACAAAGAAAAATAAATAGAATACATATAAAATAAAATTTAAATCTAATATAATAAAGCATATATTTTAGCCTACGCGTGAAATACCACTGCTTCGATCGATCGATGGAGTCTTTTTCTTCCAAATATTTAAATTTAAATTTTGCTTTTTAATCATAAATATGAAATAAATCCGTGCGGATACATCACACATTACCTTTTTGAACTATTTATTTTTTATAATCATTGCTCAGCATGATATAATGCGGTATTTTTGCGGCAACACTGATTTGAAAAAGAAAACAAAAACTTTAATTTCATTTATGGAAACAATGCTGATTTAATTTTTAATTAACTGCAATTTTTAATCCGAAAACATGTTTTAACGAAATGTGAGTGTACTATGTTAGAATTCGGTTCAAAAACCTTTCGAATGATACCTCATTAATTGCTGTGCGTTTTGTAAATGCGTATTAAAAGGCAGAGGCGTAGCTACATATTCATCGCCTTGGAGCAAGTACAATTGGTGCGCTCCCTTCTCTACAGGAAAAGGTTTCCCAAAATTTGTTTTGTGGTTTAAAACACATACATGAATATTCAAAGGTTGGAGTATCATAGTTGAAATTCATTGCAACAGAGTGAAAAATGCCGGGACCAGGACTCGAACCTGGGTACTTTGGCTTGACGTGCCAACGCCCTTCCTACTGAGCTATCTTTAACTTGACATCTGGATGGGGTAACCCCATCCAGATAGTATTACTTAGTGTATTACTTTTACACTTTACTTTTTTACAATTCTTAATATATGTTTTATACATTGTATGACTATATCTGGATGAGTGACCCCATCCAGATGGTTTTCTCATTAAGCTTTGTTTCCTTTTTGTGTTCTCTTGTGCATTTTTTAATATCTTTTTCTTTACTCTTATTTTGGCGCAGCTTGTCCCCCAATGGAACCTTGTGCCATTAAACCTAATACAACCAACCAACCTACTGAGCTATCCTACCGATATCCTAGCTGGCATAATTCAGTCTTATTTTTTGGACATGACTGCGTTTGAACCTTTGAATATGATTTGCCTAATTGAAAAAACTTTCATTTGTTCATTATGGCACATGCATGAATATACATTACAACTGTAAAAACCGAATCTGCTACACTGTTAAAAATTTGCAGCAAACTGTCCAGTCATTTGACCGTTTTTACAGAAAACGGTTACATAACCGTAATTTAACTCTATTCTGACCATATTATTGCCTATATTATGGTCAGAATAGAGTTAAATTACGGTTATGTAACCGTTTTCTATAAAAACGGTCAAATGACTGGACAGTTTGCTGCAAATTTTTAACAGTGTAACAAAGACACCCTACAAAATTTCATGGTGCTGATAGAAGGAATGCTATACAATTATACCTGCTAAGACTAAAACCTGTCTAAAATGGAATTTCCTCCAGTCATTTTTGGTTCCATTTTAACAAGCTTCATTTTAATTATTTCAAATTAATGTAAAACCTTTTTGCTGTAAAACATAATTTGCAATGCAGAGGTAAGGATGTAAGTGCCCTTAGTTCTGCTTTTTCTTTACAATTTCTTTCAATTTCTTCTTTTCTTACAATTCTTTACAATTTTTACAAATTCAGAGGCATAAAATATTAAAATTATAATGCATATTGTTAGAAATAAAAAGTGTGATAAATAAAGTTCAAGGAATATTGCAGTTTCATTTATCTAATTATTTTAATACAATAGATTCTGCTGAAACAGAATCGTAAAACATTGATGAAAAATTCCATTTTAGACAGGTTTTCTTATTAGCAGGTATAAATCTACAGAGACCAGGAAATATTGCTGTTAAAGTCAGAATTCATCTTTCACAAGTTGCTGTATATTTTATTAATAAAAAAAAAACTTGACAAATTAAAGAAAATTTTTTTATTAACATTTTTACAATTTTTTTTTCTTTCTTTGTAATTTTGCCCCTTTAAGATTCTCGCGCCTAGGGCAATGAGTTCCAACTGCTCCACGATAGCTACGCCCCTGGAAAAAGGGATGTTGACAACAGAAATAATATATATACCAGTGAACCCGTGCGAAGATTTCGCACTGCAATCGAATGTTTTTTAGCAATATCTAATACTCTTTAGATCCAGGTTTAAACTTCTAAATCAAAATTTAGGACTAAAACTATTTGCAAACAACATTAGTTAAGCCAGAGTATCATCTCATTTATTCCATTAAAGTTACAGTAAAAACTGATCGAGATAGAATAGGCAAGAAAAAATAATACTATATCAATCGTATTTTAACTGAATTAGACGATGACATCATCTGTATCAGTAAAAAAACATGGGATAAAGAAAAATAATTTGAGCATTTAAATTTCATTTTTTTTAATCTTAAATATAAATTAAACCCGTGCAGCAACAGCGTCCCACTTTATCTTTATTGTATCTCATCAAAAACAACTCGTTGTAAATGATCCCGCCAAGCCACAAGCCTAAAACGTCAGTCACAAAAAGAAGTGATATCACATAAAAAGAAGCGATATAGAAGTGCATACTCCGAGTCCAGTGTAAAAATCTATCACCACTCATAATGTTTCCAAAGGACTCGGAGTGAGGTACAGTATGTGAAAACTGCTTGGCGACCTGCATGCTTTTATAATGTTCGCGTTCCCTGCAATTACACATGACTATATTATTTTTATTTTATTTTATTTTATTTTATTTCATTTTATTTTATTTATTTATTTATTTTGCTTCCATAAAATTGTAAAAAGTTGAAGCTTCTGTGTTTGCATGTCCTTTCTTATTTATGAGCTTGAAAAATCAATTTGTTGATTTTATTTACCATTATTTAAACTAGAAACACTACTCTTACGAAGAGGAATTTTTAAGTAAACATGTAAAGATTTTGAGTTTGTAATATATATATATATATATATATATATATATATAATGATCATACGCATATTAATAACAATGCACCTTATAATAAACGTTAACTAAATTGAGATATATTACAGTAAATCTAGCGTAAACGGTTTCCAGGAAACGCAAACATTATAAAAGCCTGCAGGTCGCCAAGCAGTTTTCACATACTGTACCTCACTCCGAGTCCTTTGGAAACATTATGAGTGGTGATAGATTTTTACACGGTACTCAGAGTATGCACTTCTATATCGCTTCTTTTTATGTGATATCACCTCTTTTTATGACTGACGTTTTAGGTTTGTGGCTTGGCGGGATCATTTACAACGAGTTGTTTTTGATGAGATATCACTCCTTTTTGTAAGGTGTTTAATTTCAATTACACAGATCCCATTTTTATTCAGAAAAGAAAAGATAAAAGAAAGATGAAAGGGGCAAAATAAAAGAATAATTGTGATGCTATAAACAGAGTTATACAATTTATTGAGTGACTTACTCCAATGTACATGTCGCTACCATAGCGACGGGGAAACTTTTATATTCATTTCCTTACATTGTATTCATCAGATTATTTATGACATATTTATTTTCCTTTTTCTTTTGTTTATATCACTTACAAGTAATTAAAATACTACAGTTTCAGAAAAATGTGGAAAAATAAGAAGCACCTTTTTTCGGTCAATTGTAACAATAAGTTTATGGAGCATACGTTACCGAGAATAATCAACATTTTTTTCCTACTAACCATTGTAATTCACGGGGATTTGTATACTAATATATTAAATATTATTTTTGAAAATTACTGAGCATCTTAAAAGATTTTTTATTTGTTAAGTTTTTTAACGCAACGTTTTGAGAATCGGAAAAATATAAGATTCGCAACGTTTTCAGAAGTATAAAAACTACTAAAGTGATTTCAAAATAGAAATTGTTCGTAGGATGACATGTATTTCAAAATTTTGTGTGATTTTGTAAATATACCGGAAAGACTAAAGCGTTTACATAATGAACCGTTTAAAAAGATGTAAAATTTTATTAACATTTTTGATCTAATAATTCATAAAGCTTTAAATTAGATTTTAAAAAGGAGCGTGATTAAACCAAAAAGGATTATATTTACTAAATGCAAATGTTAGATAAGTTGACCATAAGAACAATAAATGGACACAAAAGCACAATGGGTGATCGGTTAACGAACTTTATCCGTTCCAGAACAGAGTTCGTTAACCGGTCATAGATTTTACATTGATTTGCATGGGAATGAAATTAATTCGTTCTAAAAATCTAAAGAATATATAAAAAATAATAAAAATCTTCCCTTCATAATAGGGTTAATATACGTCCTGACAGATCGTATATTTGACAGCTTTGTCCATTTCGTGGCGTATTTAAAAAAAATAAATGATATGCCCTTTGTAAAAACTTTCGGATTACATTCATTGATTATGACATTAAATCATATCAAATTGTCACTTTGACCTTTTAAAAACTCTGAAGTTCTTTAAAAGATTGTGATAACTGCAGTGCCAGATAAAGCCCAAGTGGAGCCTAGAGCCTGTTAATAATTTGTAAACTAAATTTCAATTAAAATAATTAATTTGCAATTAAAAATATTTCTTTGGTAAAAGACACAAAATACATAATTAATGTTTCTATTCTGTTCATTCCGATTCGGGGATCCTAAAATATAGGTCCCCAATCCCCGGCAGTCTATAAATTAATTAGGACATTTGTATGCAACTGTTAAAATGTTCCCAAAGTCGACAATAGAGGCAATAAGTATAACTCGGCAAATATGAAACACGGCATTACTTCATCATGTGTTTGTTTCGTGAGGTGTTCGTTCTCCGAACATAAAAATCTCTCAAAAGTGTTCGTTAACCGAACATGTTTTCGTTATCCGAACATAAAAATCTCACGCGAAAGTGCTCGTTAACCGATTTGTTCGTAAACCAAACAGTTCGTTAGCGATCACCTATTGTATACGAAATTTAGCATTTTTAATTATTATGGGGAATTTAAGAAGTTGTTTTCTTTTCATTGTGCTCTAAGTCCGTTTTTAGAGCATTTTAAGTTCGTCATAGCCGGAGATTCGATGAACGGCAAATATTTAAACGCAAAACTTCTAATCTTGGGATAGCAACTTTTTACATTATATTACTCAGCGCATGAATGTAAAGTAGGAATTTTGTAATCGCTATTTCAATCAATTCCTGATACGCAAGAATTATATATTTATAAATAAACAGTTTTTTTTAATCGATGAAAATACTATATTTTAATAGATTTAGAGCTTAAGATCGACGAGCTTTCAGGTGGACAAAATGCAGTCGTATTAAATTTTAAAGCAAGATAATAAAACCTTACACAGATAGAAACCGTATAAAATCATTAAAATACATCTCACTCAGTAAATATACATCGGTTGTAATGTAATCAAGATCTTCTAAGAGACTCTGTAAACGAAACGTATATGGTTCAACAATACAAACAATAGAGAGTTTAAATGAATCGGATGCAGTAACATATTTGAATATCTTGTGTATATAGCCACTTTGACAAAAGTTATGCTATTTACTATTGTTTTTCCTCTGTGTTAAGTACAGGAATCAAGTACTTCAACGTAAAAATTCACAAATTACGCAATTTTTTAGTCTTATTAAAAAATCTTTTGGGTTACCCTGTAAACGAACAGTAAATTCTACAATTCTGTTTTACAATAAGAAGCTAACTTAGGTCGTTCGTAGTAACATATTTTAATATCATGCGCATACGTTCTTTTTGAAAAGAGTTACCATTTAATATTTCTTTACTTCATCTTAAGTATAGGCATAAATCACTTTAAAGTGGTATACATAAAAAAACAATTAATATTTTTACACGAAATATTAAACATTTGAACTACTCATAAAAACAATTCAAATGCTGCAAACCGCGTAAAAGTCTGATAATTATACTACTCTTTAACCCTATATCAAAAGATCTTTTGTGAGACCCTGTAAACGAAATTTAAATGTTACGATTTTTTTATAATAGGAAGCTTACTTGGGTCGACTGTAATAACATATCTTAATATCATGTGTATACGACCATTCCTGAAAGAGTGGGGTCATTTATTATTTTTTTTGCTCTCTGTTAAGTATAGGAATCAATAACTTTAAACTGATATAAATCAAAAACTAATTCATATTTTTACATGAAACTTACAAAGGTTTGAACTATTCATAAAAACAATTTAAATGACGTCAACCGCGTAAAAATCCGATAATTACACATTTCTGTAGCCCTGTCAACAGTTTTGGATCTGAACAAGAATTTAAAAAGTGCAAAAAACAGCACTTTTAAAATCGCATTTACTGAAAACCTATTCGTCGGATTTTGCTTTACTTTCTATTTCTTAGTCACTTGGCCCTCCCCATTCCATAAAATCAAGAATTTTGTTTCTATCTTAAATAGAACGCGAGATATAGATGTGTTAAAAACCCGTTTTGGCCCGTCCGCAAAATATAAACTAGACAGATTGCTAAAAAAATTTTGTAAAATCGTTTGGCATCCATTGGCGGAAATTCCTTTCATTTACGTTTCAATGCATTGCTGTTTCTTTTGCTTGGCGAGAAACTCTGTCGAGTTTCCATGATTATTATTTTTCTGTTGAGCATGATATATTGCGGTATTTTATTTTTGTGGCAACGCTGATTTAAGAAAAACCTTTCATTTCATTTGTGGGGAAAAAAATGCCAATTTAATTTTTAATTATGAGCAGTTTTTAATCAAAAAACATGTTTTAACTAAATGTGAGTGTACTATATCAGAAGCCTGTTCAAAATCCTTTAATATGGTATCTTATTTATCGTTCTGTGTTTTGTAAATGCATAGAAAAAGGGATGTTGACAACAGAAATAATATATATAATGATTAAATCCGAACTTTTCTTAAATACACAGTCTCGCTGGGATTAAGACCTACTGTACATTCATTTCTAAAAATTATATTCAAATCATGGTTATTATAAAAGTACTTTGTTCAGAAGGTGAAGAATTTCAAAAGTTATGATAAAAAATATTCTTACTCTGTCATCACCTAAGGGAATAGTATCAGAATCATAACAGCAAAAACTTAACCTCTAGGGAGAAAAAAACTTTTCATATCAAAAATATATTCCCTGAAATGTGTTTCTTGGGGTTAAATGTGAAAAGAATATTAACTACCTATAAAATTTCTACTCTTGAGATGCACTTTTTCCACTTGAAAGGATTACGCTGTTCAAGTTTCTATTAATGTAAGAAGTTTTTATTAATTTAAGTTAGAGATTTAAAATTGTGTATGGTACTAGTGGATTTTAACACTTTTTAACATAGTTGAAATGTATTTGTGAATTCTGTTTGTCTGTCCGTCTGTCTGTGCTTTTGACCCAAAATATACTAGTATCAAAACACACATAAATAACGCCTGCATTCAGCATTTTAAAGGTATACAATTGTTATACAGACAACCAATTTAAAGTATGGTTGTCTGTATAATAATTGTATACCTTTAATATACTAGTATCTTTGCTCTGAGATTGAAACGTTCAAATGAAACTTTTGTTAAAAATAAACAAACGTGTATTTAACTAAACAATTTTTACTTTTAATTACTTTCTTTGTTTTATTTATGTGTTTTTTGTGTGTGCCAGAAAGGGATAGAAGTATGTAGTGTATTCAAGTGATCAAATAACAACAACAACCGGTTTAGCCAATTAATCATCTAAATTTTAGGAATGTTAACCAAAACTATCTCCAGTGTTACACTCTAAAAAAATGCGTGAATTGAACGTATATTTCCGTTGATTATATGTCGTTAAACACAGAAATTTTCGCTGTGATTTGCCAATTTTCCCACAAAATAAAGAAAATTTATCCATATAACGTACAAAGTACCTGGGATCCAATCTAAAACTGCAATTTCGTCAAATCGCATAGGTCTTCCGACAAATGTGCTGCATAGTACTTTTTAGCACTTTCCAACATAGTTGAGAAGCGTTTTTCGATTCGGTTCAGTGTTGAATTCAGACACTTTTCACCGGGAGGAATTTCTCTGGCTTTGGGGGGGGGGGGGGGGGGGATTATAATGTACCGGAGCGGAAATTCCACTTTTTGACCATTGAAAGCATAAAATCTAAAATCTTCCGGGGAGGACACTTTTTTGCCCCAGTTTTTCTGCAGTGCTGTGTCCGCTATCAGCAGCCACAGCAATGGCCCGAGGCAGCTTCCCTGCAGGCAACCTCCAAATGTCTGTTTTGTTTCTTTGATCCCATTTTCTTCTAGTGAAACGTACTTGTCCTCTAGGAAACTTATAATCGAGTTTACTAAATATGTTGGGCAGGGGGATTGTTTTAGGATTTTTTCTATTATAGGCCATCTAATGTTATCAAATGCGCCTGAGATGTCCATGGCGATGAGTAGTGTTTGGTTTTTATCATCTTTGTCTTGTTTAATTGTTTTTATCAGGTTCTGTAGTGCGTGTTCTGTTGAAGCTCCTTGCTTAAAACCGTATTGCTTTTCGCTCCAATAGTTGCGTTTTGTGAAGTGGTAGGATATTCTACCGTGTGTAATTCTTTCTAATATCTTACTAAATGCTGGTAGTAAGCATATGGGTCTATAGTTTTTTGGTTCTATTGTATCCTTACCTACTTTGTAGAGTAAAACTACTATACCGATTTTGAACGATTTAGGAAAGTAGTTTAAGATTAGACACGTGTTGTACAATGTTAGGAGGAGTTGCGGTGCTGCTTTGTGTATTCGTTTGATTATATTGTAGTCTATGTAATCGAATCCTGGTGCTTTATTTTGTTGTATGTTTTTTTATAATTCTGTTAAGTTTGATAGTGGACTTAGGAACATAGGAAGTGCCGGTTTTAGTTTATGTTCTGTTGATGAATCTCTGAGGTATAGGTTATTTAAGAAATGGTTGAGTGTTTCTTTTATTGTGACAGGACTGTCATATGGTAATATGTTTACTAATCTTGATGGTTTTGTTGCCTTGACAGATGCTAGTTTATATTGTGGGTCATATGTATTTGTTACGTTTTCACAGTATTCCTTCCATGTTTTGTTTTTTGTTTTACTTATTAGTTTTTTTAGCTTTGCTCTTTTATATATATATATACAATCTGTTGTCTGTATTTTAGTTCTTCATCTTGTTGTTTTTGAAATTTTCTTCTAAAAGCCCTGACAATGTTTCTTGTTTCTTTTATTTCTGGTGTCCACCATGGTGGTGCTGTAATGTCTGGCGTTTGCCTTTTTTTATAGCATGTGAATGCAATGGTTGTTATCTCGTTTTGAAGTTTTAATGTTAAATTATCTAAAGTATCTTTATTTTTAGCTCTTTTAAGTTCTTTGATATATTTGTTTCTTATTTGTTTCATTGATTTTTCAAATTTATCATGTTTTCCGTATTTTGTTTCTAACCTATTCCTGTGGTAACTAGTATTTTCATAATTTATTTTAAATTTTATGTATTTATGGTCACTGTTTGTTTCGTCGTCACTAACCTCTCATTCTTTGATTTTGTCGCTTAAATTTGGTATTGATATAGTTAAGTCTGACCAGCCTTTTAGTATTTTTTTGTATCTCATTGTACTGAATGTTGCTGGTGCTCCTGGTGGATTTTGTACAAAAAGGTTGTTTTGGAGTAGAAAGTCTGTTAGTTTTTTCCCTCTGTCATCAAAGTCGTTTATAACCCCAGGCTTGGAAGTGGGCGTTGAAATCCCTGCCAGCAGGATTTCTCCATTAGCCATCTTCAGGGTGTCTTCGACCTCCTGAAGTACGAAGTACTTCCAATGAATCGCTGAGGGGGGGCGCGTTACGTTAATTAGTGTTATTGTGTCTTTTAAATTTTCAATTGTTACTGCTGTTGTGTATTGTTTTTATTTATGATTATTGGGGTCGTCCCCGTTTTTGAGATTATTGCTGATTTATTTATTTTGGTTTTCGTTATCGTCGATTGTTGCGGGTTAAGTCCCGTTATTTTGCCCGTATGTTTGTTTTGATGATAGTCTTGTATTAGTCCTATGTTTATTCCTTTTCAACCATGTACCCTGCTAGTGTTGATGTCACGTTTGCACTACTGTGTAAGTTTATTTGTATGAGTTTTATTTCGTCTTTGTTTTGCGTGTTTTTGTTTGTGTTTGTGTTTGGTTGTTTGTTATGTTGAGGGCTTTTGTCTTTTGTGCCGCTATGGCTTTGGTTTTGCTTATTTATTGTGAACTCTGCTTAATTGTTGTTTCCTTCGTTACATTTGGTTTAGATCTTCCCTTGTCCTCTTACTGATTTTTGGCACTCCCTGTACTTCATGTATAGTTACGTAACCCTGGATTTTATGTTGTTTAAGAAATGAACGAAAATTAGAAGGTATTGTTTGAAGAGGAAGGAATACACTGACGTATGTGGTTATTACCCAGATCAGGGCTCTACCTTTAAGAAAACTTGGAAAAACCTTGACTTATGGGGTTGAAAAGACCGATTCAATTATTGTAAGGACAGTAAATAAAAATTATGCAGTGTATGCTTATGTATAAATAGCTATGGGTACTATTTTTTACTCACCTTCGAATATAGATTGAATACGTTGGAAAAATTAGCTTTCTAATAACAGTGAAGTATAAACTTCTTTAGAAAAAGTACTTTCAAATCACTACTTTTTAAAACAAGTAGTTCTTGTAATTAATTACATTATATACAATGTAGACATAACTGTAGTTCGCTACAAAAATCAGTAGTATTTCCTACTACTGACGACAATTTATTCTAATCAAGATAAATGAAATCGTTAAAAAAAGGAAACATTTTTATGGTTTTTAAACTAAATTTATTCTCTGAATTATGTCTCTGAAGAACTAAGAAGAATTCGATTCATTAAGATAAAAAGATGAGTTAAAATGCCTTCCTTAATTACCGAGATAAATGAAAATGCCCAAAGTACATTACGAAGGTCCTTACAAAAGAGATAAAGGAATTACTAAAGAGAAAACAATTTATATGAAGAGACTTAAAATTTATTTAGTTAGGTGCTTGTTGTTTTTCAGTAAGGAGAAAATTGTTTATTATACTTATAAATGCTAATTTTCAGGATATGAAGGCAAAACTTATTTATAAAATAAGAATTCGTTATTTCATAATTTAAGGAAAAGGTGCTTCGGAAATAAAAAGAAAAGAATAATGAGAAGAAAAATAGAAAAATACGATAGATTAAAGAAATGGTAAAACATTTTAAAGAAGATAAAAAGGTTTTGTGACTTTAATTTGCTTCTTTACAGTTAAATCCATGGTTTACATACTAGGACTTCCTTAATTATTGGTAAAATAAAGTTTCTGGAATTTTAAAAAATATTATCAAAATGATGATTTAATATAATTCATGAGTGTCTTCCGTGACTTACTTGAACAGCAAGTTCTTGGTGTTTATCTTCTATGCTTCTGTCGGGTTTTCCACGAAGATTGATTTCTGTAATTTGTACAAGTTGGGTAAAAATTAATGCAATGTTTGGAAAAAAAAATATATTTTATACTATCTGAAGTTTCTTTATACGCAATCTAAGAAAATCTAGTTTCCTGATAAGGAAATTTTATAGTAAAATTCGAAACATATTTTAATGTTGCGAAATATATGTTGTAATTCTATTGAATACATAACATACGTCAATGTATGTATATAATTTCATGATTTTGCGAGGATTATACTTATATTTCTCACAGAGACACATATCTAACTAGCATACCATATAAAATTTGTAAAAATTATGACTATGTTATATCTGTTGTTTATAATGTCGATTCGCGTAAAATATTCTGTAAGCATTATCATGTATGCAGTGTAGCAATTCTTGGGGAAATATGCATCTATTTATGAAAAAAAACTAATAACTAAATGCATTTAATTTTATGACAAACACAATTCAAATAAGAAGGGTTGTTTAAATATTTCTTTAAAGTTTGTAAAAGTAGTTCTTGTAATTTTTAAATAAACGAAGTTTAAAACTTTTGCTAATTTTTAACATTTTAAAGGTAACTGATATCACCTGTTATTAAACCAATCTCACAACCTAAATCACCAGCAGCAACTTAATGTATAGTGTTGGGGCATTAAGGTTCATTAGGATAGGAATTGAGAGAAAAGAGTGAAAACATAGAATTCGGAGGAATGTAAGTTTCATGAGGAAAAGCAAGTATCAAAACGTTCAAAGTGCCTTTGAAACCTAAGGATAGACATTAAGGTAGTTTCCGAAAGGAATTGTATGATTATTGTATATACGAGGGTGATTCCAAAAAGTAAGGTAACAAGCCCTATGATGGGGGAATAAATTTCCCGCTTGAATTAAATTTCCTGTCTATACAGCGTTTCCGATGGGAGATATTGGAACATCCACCATACAGCCCGTACCTTGCTCCAAGTGATTTCCATCTCTTCGGACCATTGAAGAAACCGTTGTCATTTCAGAACCTATGACAAAGTTCAGCAAGCCGTCTTGATGTTGCTCCACAACCTTGACGCTGATTTCTTCTATGCCGATACAAATGCTTTGACAACCATGTTGGTTGTGTGGAGAAGTAATATGTACCAGTTCCTTACTATTCTGTGTATCTCTTTGAATTCGTGAATAAAGTTTTCTCCCAAAGAGCTTGTTACCTTACTTTTTGAACCGAACCTCGTATATTGTCTAGACAAAGAACAAGTACGATCGTAACAAATCTGTTGGCGCATTGAGGATTGTATAGCACCGAAGCCAGAACACAAGCCTTTGAAAACGGAATACCGGGCTGAATGGAGCCATTGGCATGTTTATCGGTTTGTTTTTCGAGTTGTAAACTCGGGGGGTTGTAAAGACGTAAGTTGTAACGTAAGGTTGTAAAGTTGTAAAGACGGGGAACGCAGAACTCCTTTCAGAAATCACGGAGATCTTTCAGGTTTCTGAAGCAGGTAAACTCATAGCGACAAAAGAGTTATTATAGAAGAAAAGGGACGTACGGTTGTGGAGGTTTCGGGTGCATTGCGACCGCCAGGCAGGGCGTAAAATGAAAGCGGTAAGGTTCTTGAAATATAAAATACGATATATATATTTTATATGTTAGATCTCAAAATATAAAATAGTTCTAGGATATAAAATATTATATCCTAGGGCTAATATTAAGGGGTGATAGGGATCCAATAAGGCTTATTTTATAAGTAGTGAAATGACCAGTAGACATGTCGAGAATCAAAAGGCGTAGATGCTTTTGATTAGGCTGGAAGATACACTGAGAGAAGTGACACTTTCAAATCTGAGTAAATCGATGTTTACATTTTATTATGAAGCTTTTCGTTTCAAATAGGACGACCCAATGCTTTCAATTCGGAAATACCAGAAATATTCAAAATATTGAAGCATGGACATACTCAAAATTGAGCACATAGAGTTCAGTTCATACTCATTTTTGAAACATGGACATACTCAAAAATGATTAGAATCAGTTCAAACTCATTTTTGAAACATGGACATACTCAAAAATGAGCATAAATAAGTCAGTTCATACTTATTTTTGAAACATGGGCCTACTCAAATAGCAGTACATGATGTTTTATTCTTGAGTGTGTGCATGTTTTCAGTAATGAGTATATACATGTTTCAAACTTGAGTAATTTTGATTCGGAGCCATTTTGACTAGGCGACATACTCAATTTTGAATGTCGTTTTTAGAGTGCATTGGATAGGGGTAGAAATATATGATTAGAAAACTTAACATAATATATATGAAGGACGAGAAGAATAAACAAAGGTTACATAATTCTGCGAAATGAGATATATTTGATTAGAAGATGATTAGATAAAGAGAATATTGATATTTTAGAATTCAATTTTTGATTTTTTTTTTCCTAACTCTGTCTAGCTTTTAGTTTAAAATGTCATTTTTTTTCTTTTGCATTTTAGTATAGTTAAAATTAATAGTTTAAGCATTATTCTTCTACACATATTAATCGTTTGATTTATTTTTTAGACTTTTATCTTTATAACTTTATTTTTATATAGGAGTTTACACAGTATATTATATTTCAAATTAATAAGGAATTCTCTATTTATTTTTTCTTGCTACTTTAATGGCTTTCCGATTCAAAGAAACGAAAATCGGTCATCGGGGAAGAAACTTTTCTTGATCATAAATTGATAGCCAGAACATATGTTTCCTGGGGTAAAAAGTTAATAACCTCTGAGATTTCCTTTAGCGATGAGAAAGTTTCACAGATAAAATGCTCTAAAAATGGATTAATGGAATAGTTCAGCAAAAATAAATGTTTTGAAACATTTATAAAATGTTTCTTTAATATTACATGAGATGAGATACATGACTTCGTTTACGAAAATGTTTAACCCCCTTAACCATCGTGTAATGTTCGGAATTCTTTCAAAAATTGTCGATTTTTTTAAAATTATTATTGCCCCATTTTATTATTCATAAAATTCTGAGTAAATTAGCAAAAGAAACAGAGTATTTTTTTTTCAAATTTAAAGTATTCAGGAGGGATAACAATTTTTTAAATCACAATTTTTACCTTGGCTTTTTATGTACACAAGTTACTTTTTTTAAAATTCAGATTGCTTGATTGCCACCACTTTTTTTAAGTAGAAATATTCGACTTATTTAATGGCAGATTAAATAATAAGAGAAAGTTGTGACATGTTGAAAATTTCACATGCTCACATGCTTGGAAGATAAAGATAATCCCTTACGAATGAAAGGCCTTTTGTGAATTGTCACTATTCAAGTAAGAGTACTATACAGAAGGTTGACAGGTGGACGTGAATCGGATAAACACTTACTTGGAGAAATGGGATAATCTCCTAAGAATGAAAAATAGAACTAGAGATTGGGGTCTTTCATTGTCCACGGGAGATAAGAGACTGGTGCAGGTGTGGGAGTGAAAGAATGCTTTCTGCAGAAATTCCTGGAATGCAAGGAAAGCCCCTAGGAAGTGAAATTGCAGACGGCAGTGGGATGTTGAAGGGGTTAGAGAGAGGTTCGCTTTGAGCGGAGGTCAGAAAGGTTTGTTTCTGAAATGATGCTTATACAACGTGGATATGTTCATCGGATTTTTTTACTTATATTTTTTTAAATGTTAATTTAAAATAAAGTTTTTTTCGTTTCAAACGATAAATGGATTTCATTAATTATATATACATGTGTTCACGCTACCACAGCTATAGTATAGTATATATAAATAATTGGTGGCAGCAAATGGGATATGTAATCTAGAATAAATTAGATTACGGATCTATGTTAACCTGATTAAACAGATGATGAGCCAGTGGAAAACGGACAAGCAGAGTTGTGGATTCGTGAAGTCTAATTGGAGTCGTGGTTTTTTCTCGGAGTTCTAGCAAGGAGAGAACTGGTAAAAGAACTTTATCGACAAAAGCTGTGTAGTGTATGGACAGTCAACTATAGATTTGGTGATATGTGTTTGTGCTTCTTAATATATCCAGTGGAATGAAGATATGCGGCGTACCGTCTAAGTTGTCTACATACGGATCTAAGGTGCAATTAGTGCCTCATCAGCAAAATTTAGTGTCTTCAAATCTTCAAACATCTGTGTGTGCCATCTTTAAAAGTGCTTGGAAGCCTGGTATCAGTGTGGAGGAAATATCTGCATCTGGAGGTAAGCTCTTTTATGATATCTTCTATAGAGGTCTGTTTTAAATTAAATTTTGTGTATAAATTTTAATTTTGGGGAACAAAACTCTATGAGAAATTTAAGAATTCTAGGGAAGCTATTAATTTGGTACTTAAATTTTTAGTTAGAATTTTTATGTGTGTTGATTTTCTGGTATCTGTTTGGTATAATATTGGGTTAAGAAAATTATATACTTATGTATATGTTAAAATTTACTTTGGGTATAGTAAATTGTTATTGATTAATTGAGATTATTAATCAGGGTATTTTTATCATAATTTTGTATAAAACTTTTGGAATTAAGAGTTTTGTTTGCATACATTTTATTTATTACAGTAATAAAGTTATAGCTTAATTTTATGGGTATACTGTGGATGATTATGATTAATGTTTCAAAATAAATTGATGTTATACTGTACTGTTGGGTATAAAATTTATTTTGGGGGATATACTCGGTTTGAAAGACGTCACTGTTGCATGAGAATTTGCTATATTGAAATTGTGTCGTTTTTGAATACATTATTATACGTATAGTGAAGAAAATTCTATTTCTGTATTTATTGTATTATTATAAATTGAATATATCTGATATTTTGAAATTTATTATATTTTGGGGGAAAATATGGTAGAGTATTTAGCAAAATATAATAAAAGCGTCTTGCTCTTATTAGCAGATGAATTTGAGACCAGTGTGTCGAATACGTGTAAAACTAGAGCTATAATCCAGGGTATTGTTGAGGCAGTGGATTATGATGAGAGTTTCGCTAAAATTCGCTTGCAGTATATTCTTGAGCAGGAGGCGGAGCGGAAAGTACAGGAAAAACAAATTGAATTAGATTGTAAAGAAAGAGAGAGGCAAATTGAATTAGATCGGATAGCGCAAGAAGTAAAACTTAAACAATTTGAATCAGAAAAACAATTTGAATTAAATAAACTTGATAAACAACTTGAATTAGATAAACTTAAGCAACAATTTGAATTAGAAAAATTGCGTATTCAAAATTCTATGGATATTGTTAGAGTTTCGTCGAATGTTGATTTGCATAGAACTTCTAGAGTAAATTTAAAAGATTTAGTTCCGCGTTTTGATTCCAAATTAATCAATATCACTCTTTTCTTTATGATTTTTGAAAGGCAAGCTAAGAAATCTAAAATTTCTCAGGAGGATTGGGTTAGTCAATTAATTCCTTTATTACCTTCGGACATTGCTCAAATTATAGTTAAGCAACCTGTAGACAAGTGGGATGATTTTCAGTATATAAAGAAAGTTTTGTTAAATAGGTTTAAGCTGAGTACAGGCGCCTTGAGGCAAAAATTTGAAAATCATCAAAGAAAATCTGATGAATTATGGGTGGAGCTGATTTACGAGTTAAGGGGTTATCTTGATAATTGGTTAGATTCGTTAGAAGTGAGGGATTTTGAATCCTTAAAAGAACTAATGCTCACGGAACAACTGAAAAAACGCGTCCCTTTTGAGATAAAAGAAAAATTTATGGATGATTGGGAGGAAATGAAGATTGCTTCTAAACTCGCGGAGAAATCAGATAGGTTTGAACGTGTTAGAAGGGAATTTGAGAGATTGGAAAGAAAACCTTGGGAAAAGAAATCTTTTCAAGAAACTCATGGGGATGACTTTAATTCTAATATTAAGAATAAAATTAAATCTAAATTGGACTTTGTAAATAGAAAAGATATTGTGAAAAATGATAAATTTAAGAAGGACCAGGCTTTTGAAAAACAAAGGCAAATTACATGTTTTTTTTGTTTAAAACCAGGTCACGTGAAACAAAATTGTGCGGAATGGTTAAAAGATAAATCTAATTATGAGAGTAGAAATCTAGGTTGGATTGTTACAAATGATGGGAAAAGTTTAAATAATAGGGAAGGTGTGGAAACTGATTTACCTATGATTGATTTATGCGTAAATGGTAAGAAGTTAAAAGCGATTAAGGACACAGGGGCGCAAATTGCTGTTTTTGATAGATGCGATGTTCCCTGGAGGGCAAAAAAGGTGGGAAAGGTTTTTCTTATTCCGGCCCTGGGAGATAAACAAAAAGCGGAATTAATGTCTGTGTCTATTGCTTTGATAGAAGATGAAAAAGAGTATGTTAAAAAGAATGTGGTGGTTGCAGTTGTGAGAAAACTGAATTCTCCTCCGCTGATAACACCCGCTGTTTATAACTTGTTAAAATTTGGAAGTACAGATAAGCAAAATTCAGGGTGTAAACAAGTGGGGAATCAAAGAGAATTAAATGGGCAGGGAACCCTCAGATTATATAGCGATCATGAGCAAAGGGTTGTTAGAAAAACGGTTGTGAATGAAATCTGTGAAAGGGATAATAAGTCTGTTAATGAGATAGAGGTAAATTCACCGGGAGACGTGACTGATAAGAATTTGGAAAAAGGCTCTAAATTGATCGATCTAAATGATGATGCGTCTCGAACGGACAGTGATAAAAGGTCAGGTAAAGGAGGTCAATTTCGGGAAAAGAATTCTGAGCATGATGTAAATACACCCAGGTATTTTGTTGGTAGTATGGGATTCATACATGTTAGAAATAGAATTAGAAAGAAATTGAGTTCACCTATGACTGTGGCCAGAAAAATTAACTCTGGGATAAAAGATAATAATAGAGTAAATTGGGAGGCTAAATGCCAAGAAAATGAATATGGAAATTCAAAGTTAAAAAGAATGGAGCATTCTGTTTTTAAAACGAATCACAAAGAAAGATTCATTAAAGTCAAACAAGATTTTGAAAGGAAAAACTTATGATCATGAAGTTGTAAAGCGAAATTTATTGTTGAAAAGATTTTATGATAAAGGTAATTTAGATATTGGGTTTTGAGAGAATTCTCTAAATTAAGTTTTATTCTAAATTTTGGAGTACTCATTATTGTAATATCTGTATTGTGTTTATTTATCATTTAATGCTTAATATTTTCGCATTGGTAAAACTTCATTAATTTAATAATTGCATAAATTTAGTATGCAATCCTTTTGTTTGTAGAAGCGTCTAAATTTAGGCTGTTAGGCAAGTTTTTAAGAGAATTGTTTTAGGCATTGTGTTGTATATAGATTTATTCTTTCCTCTTATTATTATTTTTTTTTTGTTAGAATTATGTAAGGTGTAATCTGTTTTTGGTATTATATAGTATGTGAAATATTTCAAAATTGTTTCTTAGGGCATCAATTGTATAAATTATTCCTGGAATTATACTTAGGTATTGTAGGTAAGGGATTATAGTAAATCCTATTGACAGTGTAGTCTATCAAATACTGAGTATAGGAATGTGTTTGTATTCTATAGGGATTTCGTGTATTATTTTAAATTCCTTTATACTTTGACCTCTTTAGAAGTTGATTGAAGGAGCTTATTGTATTCATGTATATGCCAAATTTCCTGCAGAAATTTTTCCTTAGGGGGGAGGAGTTGTGACATGTTGAAAATTTCACATGCTCACATGCTTGGAAGATAAAGATAATCCCTTACGAATGAAAGGCCTTTTGTGAATTGTCACTATTCAAGTAAGAGTACTATACAGAAGGTTGACAGGTGGACGTGAATCGGATAAACACTTACTTGGAGAAATGGGATAATCTCCTAAGAATGAAAAATAGAACTAGAGATTGGGGTCTTTCATTGTCCACGGGAGATAAGAGACTGGTGCAGGTGTGGGAGTGAAAGAATGCTTTCTGCAGAAATTCCTGGAATGCAAGGAAAGCCCCTAGGAAGTGAAATTGCAGACGGCAGTGGGATGTTGAAGGGGTTAGAGAGAGGTTCGCTTTGAGCGGAGGTCAGAAAGGTTTGTTTCTGAAATGATGCTTATACAACGTGGATATGTTCATCGGATTTTTTTACTTATATTTTTTTAAATGTTAATTTAAAATAAAGTTTTTTTCGTTTCAAACGATAAATGGATTTATCTATGGATTACACTATTTTAAAAAACTGGTGGGAATCAAACAACTTGAATTTTAAAAAAGTAGCCTACACTACTAGTGAGAGTCACGGGCTCGGGGTCTAAGGGGTTTTAAAATAATCTCGGGAGTGACAAAATCATTTAATAAACCATTATATAAGGGGTTCAGCTGGCAACTGTTTTTATAATCTATTCGCATCGCTATTCTTAAAATATAAATATTGTATTATACTTCTCATGTAAGTACTTTTTTTTTTTTTTTCGAAAGTGGTGCGAGATAAATTAAAATTATGAAAAGTTCAGTCCATGAGGGTCCCGGACACGACGATTAAAGGGTTAAATGTAATAGTACAGCCGATTTAAAAAATATATAAGAAAATAAGAAAGAAAAAGAGAGATAGAGAGTATACCTGATGTTTTTTTTAATTTCAGATTGTTAGAGAGAACTGTTGAAGAATAAAGGTTCCATTCGCCTGGGAATTGAACTTGTTACATTGTCGGTAATTATTTATGGAAAAAAAAGCTTGGACGTCATCTCCAAATTGAAAGAAATATAAATTTTAAAAATGTCACTGATAATACCTAATTTTTACATTACATTTCCATTCTTGGATAAATTTCAACACTAGATGCAAGATTTACCTTCTAATGTTAACTTAATTTTTGAGATTTTCATTCGTCTCTTCTTTAATAAATATTTTTTTTGTCTGTAGTTTTAAATTTAGGTACCGTATGTATAATTATGGGATTTTTACAAATTTACAAAGTTATTTATGAAATATTAATAATAAAATGAACAAAAATGTGAATTGCAATCGACAAATGCATGTAGACTCTCGTTAATGCGTCTTCTTTTTAAGATGCATCTCGATTAAATAAGACATTACGCCATCATTTTCTATTTGCAATTAATGTTATTTGCGTCATTAGCGCATATATGCATGCATTTCAGAAATTTCGAATCCATTACCGGAACCTCCGAAAGAAGAATCTATACTGTATGTAATCATGAAAAGGGCTGTTAATAAATAAAACAAAAATTACTATTTAGACTTTCTGGTATGAAGTTGGAATTTCTGAATAAAAAAAGAAATCTTGAAATGCACGCATATACACTGCTCAAAACAATTAAAGGACATTGCAGTTTTAGGTGGATTTTGTATCTGGGAAACTTTTTAGCTGATTGATACATGGTCGACAGACATAGTAGGTTATATGAGAATAAATTACACATGTTTGGCAGAAAAAATGCATTTTATTGCGCATTTGTGTACAAAAGGAAAAAAACACAATTTGTGCATATGAGAAAAAAAGAATAAGAAAAGACGTTTTCTTCAAAGAAAATCATTTTCAGTAGGGGGTATGGTTTCCACGGGCGGCCAGCAACGTTGAACACCTTTGAGGCATGGACTCAATGAGGCTATTAATGACGAGTTGGGGTATTCTGCCCCACTCTTCCAGAAGAGCTCTTTCCAGTTCTTGGAGAGTTTGTGGGGGTTGTTGGCGGCCAGAAACTCGTCTTCCTAGAGCGTCCCAAACGTGCTCGATTGGATTCATGACTGGAGAACACGTTGGCCATTCCATTCGAACGATTCCTTTCTCGAAAAGGAAATCCTCCACCAGGTTTGCACGATGTGGCCTGCAGTTATCGTCCATTAAAATGAAGTTATCTCCGATTGCTGCAGTGTAAGGGACTACAATAGGTCTGAGGATCTCATCCCTATATCGGCGACCAGTCAGAGCTCCATCTCGAATGATGTAGAGGTCAGTGCGCCCGTCAATGGAGATGCCACCATACACCAACACTCCTCCACCGCCAAATCTGACACTTTCGTGCACGAACGCAGGATTATTCCTACTGCCACGGTCCCTCCAGATGAAAATACGCCTATTATCCGGATGCACAGAAAAACGGGACCCGTCAGAAAACAGAATATTGCTCCATTCATTTCTCCTCCAGTTGACATGCTCGGTTGCCCACTCCCTGCGGTCGCGACGATGCCTTGATGTTAATCTAACACATACCATCGGTCGGCGAGCATACAGACCTACAGCATGGAGCCGGTTTCGGACAGTCTGAGTTGAAATCGTGGTGCCTGTAGCCGAGCGAAGGTGTTGTTGGAGAAGAGTAGCGTTCATGTTTCGGTGTCTCCGAGCTGTTAACGCTAAATACCGATCTTCATTGGGCGTTGTTGCCCGTCTACGACCTTGCCCTGGTCTTCGGCCTGCACATCCACTCTCCAAAAAACGGTTCCAGATCCTGGAAATGACACTTTGTGACACTCCAATGGCTTGCGCTACTTCGGCTTGAGTTTGGCCCCCTTCTAACCTATCAACAATTCTCCAAGCTTCTGAATCTGTCAAATGACTTCGCTGAGACATCGTACTCATCGAAACAAAGCAATCACTGAATGCCGATCATCCTTGTCTTCATTCTCTTTTATCCAGTTGAAAGTCAAATTTCATTCGCTGCCGCTGAAGCGACGTTTTTGACGTCGAACTCAAAATTTGCATACTCCACAGTTTGAAAACCAGAAAAATTTGCATTTGTGATTCTCTTCTTCTATTTTCGGCAAAAAAAAAAATTCGTTTATATCTTTATTTTATATAAAACTTCAAATATCCTTTAATTGTTTTGAGCAGTGTATATGCGCTGATGATGCAAATAGGTTAAGGACATCGCTTAATGTGTACTACTCATTGGATAATGAGGACAATTTTTTCCCAAATAAATCGGGCAGAATCAAAACAGGTTTTGTACATTATTTCTTCAAAAGCAACTGTGAGGATTGCGCATGCCTCTTCTTGCTCTAGTAGCGCCCCCTTCTGGAGAAGCGAAAGGGTGCGGCAGTAGAACGCAGAACGTCAGCGGCGAAGAACGTCGTTTGTGATATGAGAAACCAGAATTGGTTATGAAAATGGCCGTAAATGTTACCGGTCATGAATCTTGAAAAATATGAATAACCTTTTATGTTGATTTATATTCCTGTGCTTGTCATCTGTCCTCGTCATGTCAACTTTATGTTACCATATTAAACTTGTGTTCGTAATTAGAACGGCCTGTTTTCTTTAGAACGCCCACACATATAGAACAGCCTTTACACTGGTGTCAGAAGTGGGATGAAAAACAGGCTGTATTACTGGATTACGGAGTGAAATATTATAGTGAAACATTATAGTGAAATATTATAGTGAAATATTATAGTGAAATATTATAGTGAAATATTTTGGATAACCTTAATCAGAGGTAAGGCACATTTTTTTTTATTGTTTAAGCATGACTGATCAGTTAACTAAGCTTAAAAAAAACTAGGGGGTAATAAAAGCATCTATTACCTCTATTGTTAAAAAGATCGAAGATGCATGGGTTTTGGAATCACCGAATTATGAGGAAATAGAAGAGAATTTAGCTCAGCTAGAACAAAAAGGCATCGATCTTAAACGAGAAGATGAACAAATTTTAGCGCTAATTAATGATGAGGATGAAATCGAAAAAGACGCGAAGGCCTCCATCGAATATCATGAAAAAATAACTTTATGGAGATTTAGAATTAATAAGAAATTGAAAAATAATAGCAAAAGCCAAATTTCCCCCGTATCTCACGTCGATAATAAGCACGCAGAAGTAGTTGCGCAATCTGTTAACTCCCTACCTTAACGATTGAGAAATTTTACGGCGAAATAAGTAAATTTCAAAACTTTTGGAACTCATTCAAAATAGCAGTCCATGATAATGATTCACTGTCAAATATTGAAAAAATGAGCTATTTACAAAGTTATTTAGGTGGTAGTGCATATAATTCTATTTCCGGGTTTGCGTTATCAGATAAAAATTATTTGGAAGCGATCCAAATTCTGAAACAACAATTTGGTCGGAATGATCTCATTATGACGACACACATAAATACATTATTATCTTTGAAACCCGTATTGAAAACAAATGATGTAATCGCTCTGCGAAAATTATTTGATACTATTCAATCCCAAATAAGAAGTCTCAGGTCTTTGGATATTGAATCAAATGGATTTGATAACCTGTTGACACCTATAATTCTTAAATCCCAGCCAAGTAATCTTTCGTTAGAATATAATAAGCAATGTATAAAAAATTCTAGTGACACGCAATCAAGTATTGATGATTTGTTATTATTTATTCGTACCGAAATAGAGTCGAGAGAAAAACAAAATTATTTAACTGGTAATTTAGATAACCCAAGGTCAAAACAGTCGTATAATAATGATTCCCCTGCATTTCGTAGACAAATGTTCGCTAGTGACAGAATTAATTCTGAAGTATCTCATATTAAAGCCACCTCTGAAACCTTTTGTATATTTTGTTCTTGTAATAGTCATTCGACTGAGGAATGTAATAAATTATCCGTTGAGCAGAAAATGGCTAAATTAAGAGCTGAAGGGCGTTGTTTTTTATGCTTGAAGAGAGGTAAACACGTCGCTAAAGATTGTACCATAAAAGATAAAAAATGCACCAATTGCGGCAGTTACCATAATGTTACAATATGTAGTTATTTATTTGGCAATGCCAATAAATTTGATAGGGAAGATAATTCGAATGCAAATGAAAAAGCACTCACTGCTAGAATAAGGTCAGATGAGTTATTTGATTTGAAAACACCGCAAAAAGAAACAAAATTAATTGAAACATTACCGACAGTAGATATCGAATGTGGTAATAAAATATTACATGGCGTAGTAGATAGTGGAACTCAAATTTCTATAATAAAGGCTAATTGTGTACCCAAATACTTTAAAAATCCTTGTGGTACCATAATATTGCAATCTGCATTCGAACACCAATTGAAAGCTCCTTTAATAAATATCCCATTGAGTATTGCAGTTGATAAATTAAACCCCAAGATATATCCTAATATTATGATAACATGTGCTGTAGTTGATAATTTAATTAATGATTTATTACTTTCTCTTGATACATATAATGAATTGAATGATTTGAATAAATATAATGAAACTGAAAAGGCATTAAATTGTAATGTTGACGCGATAAGTGACAATAAGAAAGAAACCAACACTGTAGATCTGTCTGCTTCAGTTTTAGACCATGTGTCAGTTGAAAATGCGAATGGAAACGAGAACATTGACCAAACACCTGGAGACGACCCTGATACTTTTATAACCGATTCAGAAAAATTTAAATGGCAACAGAAAAACAACCCTTCGTTAAATCAGTGTTCGACAGCTAACAAAAATGATTTTAATAACTTTTCCGTTCATGAGAATTTCTTATATCACTTGGATAAATTATTCGATGAGACAAAAAATAACCCTCACCCGCGTACTAATATTACACAATCGATCACTAAAGAAACTAATAATAATGAAAACGACATATGTACTGTTACCGATTTAATCGTAATAGAGAGTGGAGATCAAATCGAAACGGAAATTCACTATAAGGAAGAAGATCCCCAAATTAGGCAAGCAGAAGAAATTTTACATAATTCAAAAGATTTAAAAGTCCAAAATTATTTACAGAGTGAACACAATATTATGAAAGATACTCCCATAGTTAACAATGTAACTTCAATTTTTGAATCCTCAAACTATGCAGTCACGCCTGATGAAGAAACCGAATACGAAACCGCAAATTATGCTAAAAAGAATGCAAGTGCTTGGGATAAATATTTGATTGCATCAGAAGACATGAAGGAAGAAAATATAAGACGAAGCATAATTTCTGAAAATAAAGATTCAAAAGTTGATGTCACGACAACAGAAGAATCTTACTCTGTTTTCAATAATACAATGCCAGAAACACTTGATGGAAGTTCCGAATCCAACACGATTGAGTTCAGCGAGAAACAACCACTTGTTTACGATGAAAATTCCGACTACATTATAGTCAATGGTTGTGTGAAATCGCATGAAATAGCAAACAAAGAACCCGATGTATTCCTTAAGTTAAATCATCCTGACAACATGATGTTAGAAAAATGCCAGAAGAAATCTGAGAAGCTTGATGAGTCTACAGAGACTAAGGAAGTGACGATCGACGAAAATAAAAATGAAACTGAACTTTCTAAAAATTATGATAAAGTGAAAATAAAGGAAACTGTGCGGAAGAAACAGTATACACGCGATGGCTTTCGCCGAATGAACAATACATTTAGTACAGAAAGACGACGAAAACGAGGAAAAATAAAATTTCTAGGTCATGTGGTAGTATCCGGTATACATGCACCCGATCCCGACAAAGTATCAGCGATACAAAACTTAGAAGTTCCCAAGTCAAAGAAAGATGTCAGAAGCATATTAGGTCTTTTATCTTACTACCGATCCTATGTTCCTTCATTCTCCGACATAGCTCTTCCATTGATTGAACTTACCAATAAACGTGCCCCTAATGAAGTTACCTGGTCTGAGGATTGTGACAAAGCCTTTTTTGAGTTGAAACAGGCGATCAGTAAATCACCCATCTGTTATTCCTCGAACTTTCAGAAACCATTTATTATACATGCAGATGCTTCTTCATATGCGATAGGCGCTTGTCTGTCTCAAAAAGATGAAAATGAACAAGAGCATCCCATTGATTTTACAAGTAAAAAGCTCTCCAAATGCCAAGAAGGTTATGCCACCATCGAAAAGGAAGCTTATGCTGTTATCTTCGCCCTGAAAAAGTTCGAACACTATATTTATGGTTCGCACGTAACTGTGGTGAGCGACCATAATCCTTTGAAATTCCTCACAGACTGTGCACCTCAAAGTGCGCGCCTTCAAAGATGGGCCCTTGTACTTCAGCGCTTTCAAGCCCAAATAATGTACCGACGTGAGAAACTCCACGCGAATGCTGACTCTCTAAGTAGGCTACATGCCTCACATTTGACTTAAAAACTTTGAACATTCTCTTTTTTTTCTGTTACAAGTTTGAACTTAAAAACTTTAACTTTATCCTAGAACTTTAGAATATTAGTATTAGTGTTATAGTGTATTCTATTTGTTTATTTTCTTTGATGTTCTTTAAATGTTTGAATTTTTGTATTAATATGCTTTACTTGTTTATTTAGATATTTACTAGATATTGATTTGTCTCAAAAGACTAAATCAAATTCTCGAAGGGGGGAGGTGTGAGGATTGCGCATGCTCTTATTGCTCTAGTAGCGCCCCCTTCTGGAGAAACGAAAGGGTGCGGCAGTAGAACGCAGAACGTCAGCGGCGAAGAACGTCGTTTGTGATATGAGAAACCAGAATTGGTTATGAAAATGGCCGTACATGTTACCGGTCATGAATCTTGAAAAATATGAATAATCTTTTATGTTGATTTATGTTCATGTGCTTGTCATCTGTCCTCGTCATGTCAACTTTATGTTACCATATTAAACTTGTGTTCGTAATTAGAACGGCCTGTTTCCTTTAGAACGCCCACACATATAGAACAGCCTTTACACTCGCTTAATGTGTACTACTCAATGGATAATGAGGACAATTTTTTCTCAAATAAATCGGGCAGAATCAAAACAGGTTTTGTACATTATTTCTTCAAAAGCAATTTTGGTGTAACTTTGATTATTGTGAGATCCATAATGAAAGAGGATTTCGTGGCAGCGCGATTAAATTGTCTCAAAGATTTTTAAAGTTACTTTTCTGTTCACCGTAAATATCAGTCAGTTCAATAAGGATAAGAAATTTATCTTACCTTTCCTGAAGGTGTTCTCACCGTGTAATCCCGTGTGCGTGGTAATCCATTTATTATTATTCGTTGTAAAGATCAATTTATTTATATATTGTAGTATCCATTGATAATCTCGTTGATAGTGCACAATTCACTTTTTTCTGAAAAACTAATTCATGTGATTAGTAGGAGACTAAATAAACTTAGGCATATTTTTTTTAATCTTGGATATATATTTTAATATAAGAATTATAGAATGTTTAGAAATTATAAGAATTTAGATTTAGTTTAAAGTTAAAGTATAACGCATTATAAAGCATAATAACATATTTTATCTGAGCTTTAGAAGCTCACGTGTGTTCTGGGTTACATTTTTTAAACGGGACTGAAATATAAAGTTATTAGTTCAATATTGAGAGTTTTTTACTTTCGTCATTCTTACGTCAGTGGAATTACACACTGCAAGGTTTTCCCGTAAGAATGCAATCAGTCAATTAAGTTATTTATTACTTGTTATAATTATTGTTCTAAACTTCAGCATATTCACAAATAACATTTTATCAATGTAGAGTGGTTTCCCATCATTTGTCTGGCGTTGAGTGGCTATAAATCTCTATAATTTGTTTCTCACTGCGCGATGAAGAAATGAGTTGGTGATTTCGTGTTTTTCCCTTTTTGATTATTAAGTTCTTTTATTTTCTTTATTTCACTAGGAAATGAAAATATACTTTTTGATCTTTAATTTCGCGGATGAGATTAATATTTCCAACAAATAAATTGTCAGTGGCAATGATGAAGAGGAAAACATTCCAACACCAAAAAACGTGAGGAGTTCAAAAATTGCTGACGACTTTCGTCGTTATTAACAGTCAAAATGTGAAATAACAAACAAAATTTCTGAGTGTATAGCAAAACTGGAAAATGATGGAGTAAAAAGGATTTGTTCAACTATCGCAAATAAAGGTGGCAGATTACGTTAAAGTTAAATTATGTAAGTACGGCAATTTCATTACATAACTTGTGTGCCCTGAGTAATTTGTTCTTTTGTATTAACAAATTGTCATTAAATTATTTTTAATTTATTCTATCTATAATAGAAAAAATATTGCAATCGAAATTTTTTCAACTTCCTGTTTTCGATGGATTTACAAGTTTTAGGGGTCAGCGATCCCGAGAAACATGTCTATACAAAATGTCTGTCTGTCCGTGTGTCTGCCCTCATTGTATCATGGAAAAGTTTATGAAGTTATGTATAGACTTGCAACATATTTCATTTATAGGTTTTTGGCAATGGCCAGCAAGTCCCACTTGAATTTGGGGATTTTCCGCCAAAAGGGTCTCTTTGATAGCATTTTTTATGGAATTTTAATTATTTGTTTAATCGAAAAGTGTATGAAGTTATGCACAGAATTGAACCAAATTTTATGTATATGCTTTTGACTATTGCCTGCAGATCCTTGGGGCTATTTCGCCAGAAGAGGACGTTGTAATAGCGATATTTGTACGATTTTTTTCGATTTTTCATAGTTGTTTTATACGTCGTCTGCTCGTGGAACGAGGGGTGCTTCGCATCCAGGTAACCCGATGCTTCGCAAGCAGCTGTCGTATAACAGAATAGCTAAAAATATTGATTTTACTGGCGCTGTGATGGCGAATTTTGAAGTATTAGTGTGTATGAGATAGAAGAAAGTTGTCAGATTGGCACATGAGCAGTCGCTGCAAAACAGGAAGATTTACTTACTTACTGGCAAAACTTTGACGTTCTTCATACTGATTTTACGGAGAGATTCCAGGGTATTTTAATCATGAATATACGGAGTTGGGTTTTAGATCCAGCAGAATCATCAAATTTAGAAGAGGAACTCGTAGAACTCATAACTAACGAAGAACTAAAAGTAAAATTCAGAAATAGATACCAAGAGTTCTAACTTCAACAATCAATACCAGATCTCTACTCTAGATCGAAGTGTACAGAAATTTTAATTGGTTTTCCTTCATCGTATTTGGCTGAACGTGGGTTCAGTGCAGTAACTAATTTACTGTCTAAGAAAACTAACAGGCTCACATCAGTGAACGTGGCAATTTGCGACTGATGTTAACGAAATTGGAACCCAACATTAACAAATTTTTAGAACTCCACAAGCTTCAACCATTGCATTAATTTTTTTTATTTCTGATTGATTTTGTGTGAAACAATTTTTTACTACATTTGATAGTAGTTATAATTTATTTTCTGATTCTTAATAGATATATAGACAGATAAATTAGGTAAAGATAATATGTAAAAATACTTTAATAATTGGTATAATTAATTATTATGGAAGAAGGGGGGGGGGGGGCGTTGGTATATTTTTATTGTAAAGTGAGTGGTGGTCCTGAAAAGGTTGAGAACCTATGGTTTATACCATTAAAATGTTTGCATCGTTTAATGCGGACTTGGGCTTGTTCGAAAAATAATACCAAAAATGGCCTCCCTTGGAAGTCCGCACTGTAGTTTAGATTTCTAGAAGCTTCTAATATGAGCATAAGAATTATCAGCTCATTCTTTTAAATAGTTTTGAGTTACGTTTAAAAAAATCATCCGAAGTACTATTTTTGGGACGTTGAAAAAATAATTTTATAAAACTATTAATAAATGCAACTGTCTTAATTAATTTTTAGAATATTTAAATATTTTATTTAGTGTTTACTTAGCACTAATTATATTCCCTATTTAAAAGTACTAATACATCTTATATTAAATTTAAATTTGAAAGTACCGGATTTTAATTTTTTTATCATCTTAGTGTTAGCTCAATTTTTCACTGTTTTATTTAACTTAACTTGAATTTTGTATGTAGTGATGGAATTTTGTAATCAATTTTTCAGTCATTTCCTGATATTCAAGAATTATTTTTAAAAATTACATAGGTATTTTTTCGATTACAATACAACAATTTAATATTTTTAGTAGTATATTATAATTTTTAGATTGCAGTATTTATTTAATTTAAGAAATTAATTTTAAGGTATTTTCCTGTTAGCCAGGAACAGGTGATAAATTGCCAAATATTATTTATGGTTACAACTGCATAAGAGTTACAAAAACAATGCAGTTAATTATGCGCCAAAAAAAGCTCGTAAAAATATACCAACTTTACCAACATTTGCATTAACAGTTGACAGCTTTATTAAATTTTAACTGAATCTGGATTATGTATTATTCCAAATTAATTATAATTACTTTCATTTGTTGAAAATAAAACATTTTTTATGTGTATTATATGTACTGAAAGTTGTTGTATGTAAGAATTCCTGTATGTTATAATATATATTACGTAGATATAGATGGATGTAAGTATATTAGATAAATGAATATATAGATAAGAAAAGGATGTGTGTAAGTAGAAAGATCATGTATTATGTATGGAGTACTCAATGTACAGTATATTTAAAAATTGTTTATTTATCGTAATACTCTGTCGAATAAGTAAAAACCAGCAATGAAAGATTTCATTTTTAATCATGTTTAAGATACTTTTTTAAGTATACTTTTTCAGAAAATTGGTTGCGAAGATACATAATGCAGTTTAGAACAAACAAAGTTTTTTAAAAAGGCAAATAACGAAACAGTTTGTACAGGGGCGTGCTTAGGGCTTTGGCAGCTCTGGGCAAAGTATATTTTGGTGGCCTTTTTTCCTGAAATTTTTAAAACAGATATAAAATATTAAATATTGTACAAGTTATACAAAGCATATCACTCTTTAACACAAAAAGTTGTAGAAAATACGTCATAAAAAATACCTTAAAATAAAAAATCAAACATCCCATGCACATCAGTATTCAAAATAATCATAATGGTTTTTGTTTATTTTGATATTCCATGAAATAAGAATAAATTTGAGTTCACGAATCTGGTAAAATGTACTAAATCAGCTATTTATTCATCATATTGACAGCAATGTTATCAATGAGTTCTGAAAAATTTATAGATTTGGCCAAACCGTTTTCAATCAAAATAAGATCGAGAGCAGTGAGGCGTTCATCAAGCATAGTTGATCTTAAATAAGTCTTTATAAGTTTTAACTTTGAAAAAGAGCGTTGTTCTGAAGCAACAGTTACAGTAAAAATGAGTAAAATTCACAATGCAATGACAATATTTGGCATAACTTCCTGAAATCTATGGCTAAATAATCATTACAAGGTTTTCAATGGAGAATGTACACCACTTGGAATTGTTCGGCATAAACGTTTCTATTCTGTGAGTAATTCTAAAGAATTTACGTCATTCATCAAAATTTGCACGTCATTGCACTTTTTTTACTTTATTTTATCTATAATAGAAGAAAGTATTTTAATCGAATTTTTTTTACTTCCAATTTTCGACGGATTTACAAATTTTAGGGGTCAGAGTTCCCGAAAAACATGCTTTTCAAAATGTCTGCTGTGTGTTTGTGTGTCCGTCTATGTCTTCTTCTCTTTCTATGATCGAAAAGTCAATGATGTTATGGATAGAATTGATCCAAATTTCATTTATATGTTTTTGGCTATGGACAGCAGGTCCCAGTTGAATTTGGGGATATTCTGCCGGAAGGGGAGCTGTGATAGCAATTTTTGTGCTATTTTATTGATTTTTTGTAGTTGTGTTGCAAATCGGCTGCTCTTGCAGTGAAAGGTGCTTCTGATCCACGTAACCCGTGATTTGCAAGCAACTGACGTACAACAGAATGATGAAAAATATTGATTTTATTGGCACTGTGATAGCGAATTTTGAATATTAACATGTATGAGATAGAAGAAGGTTTTGGAATTGGCACATCTGACTAGTTAATAAATCAGCATCAGGCATAATATGGATTTGCGTTTGGTCGAAAAGAAAACCAAATGTTGAATTAAATGTTTTCATCTGATAAAAACGCTCCTTTGTCGACATTGTGGCTTGATTAAAGAGGACATTAAAAAACACTGTTTGAAATTTTTTTTCCGGATCATGAATTTGTTCTGTTCATCAGTAGCTTCATTTGAAAATTGATTGTTTCACATTTTTTCTATGAAATGATGATACAGGTGGAAAAGCCATTGCTCCAGAATTCATCTCTAGCTCTTTAGCTAGTTCGTTCGCTGATATTTGAGCATTAGAAAAACCACTTTCTTTATATTCTTTTAAAACTCGAAGTATATTCTCTATTAATTGCAAGGCATGGGCCAATTTTCATGTCAGAGCGTTGCATTACTTTGCTAATAAGATTGAATTCCGCTAAAATGCCTTCCCAGAAACACAGTATCGTAAAGAATTGAAATCTTTTCATTTCTTTTGCCAATGAAGTTGCTTCTGTCATACTTTTCATGTTATTTGATGTTTCAGAAACTTCTGCTAATGCATCACAAACATCCCCAACTTGGTAGAAAATAGCCTTAATGCTTTCTATTCAACATTCTCCACCTCGTATCAGACAGATGCTTAACCGTTAACTTTTGTACATATTTTTTAAATATGCACCATCTTTGAGTAGAAGCCGAAAAAAGAGTGTTGATCTGTTGAATAATTCCAAAGAATAATTTTGCAATAATCAATGATATCCCATATCACTTAATACTAAATTACAGCAGTGAGATCCGCATGGAACGAAATATGCTTTTAAATTTATTTCTAACATTCTAGCTTGAACGACTTTCTGACAACCACACAGATTTGCTCCCTTATCATACATTTATGACCGGCAATTTTCATTTGAGAGATCGAACTCACTCAGATAATTTTGCTGTAAAGACTTTCGTTAAACCTAGACCTGCCCTAGCATCCACTGTCAAGAAACAAATAAATATTTTAACGACTACAGTATTGTTTTCAGAAGTTAACTGATCGAAGAACTATTGTCATTTGGTCTTGGTGGCCAATAATTCGGAATACAGTGCAAACTTATTGAAAAATATTTTGATCTTTTAACTGAAGAGCAAATAGCTTCCAAAATATTTTCGCTTATCATCTGAATAAATTTATTCTGAATCCTGTTTCCAAGGTAATGATCTTTAATTTCATCCTTGGAAATGCGACGCAAACGTTCAAACAACACTGGGTCGAAATTAACTCAACCAATCTCAGAAAGTTACTCTTTTTCGCATAATATTTTTTTCATTTGAACCACAAAAGGCAAATTTCTCCGAGATAGAAACTGAACTATTAATAACGGTCTTTCAAAAACTTCACGCCAATGTTCTCTTTCAATATTCATAGCTTTTTCGGCAGCAGAATCGATGGTTCGAGAAATCCGCAACCTATTTTCCATTTCAATCCAAGAGTGAAAGCTCCCGAAATGCTTTGTTGAAGTTACATGAGATGTATAATTGACTCGGGAAAATGTTTCCAGTTGTTATATCCCCGTTTATAAAGCTTAATATCTGAGTTGCTAAATAATATGTAACAAAAGCAAAATATGGCGTCCAAACCTTTTGAATACGCTAACCAACGACGATCAAGAGCTTACTGATTTGGTATTTTTTGAGTGTAAAAATTATCCGAAAAATGACGCTTTTCCTCATCTAATGGCAAGTCATATGACGAGGATTTCACACGACCAGGATCATATTCTACTGTAAATTTTCTCCCTTCATCATTAAAATTTGGCTTCCATAATCTAATATTACTTGGATCGAATTTTGCTTTTTCAACGGAAGCAAAAATTGGTGAATTTTTCTGAAGTGGTGATTTCTCAGTGAAATCGTGAAAATCTAACAGTGAAACTTGACTTGAAGTTGGAGAATCTCACTGTAAAGCATGACTGGAAGTTTAAGGACTGTAATGTAAAATCTGTTTCATTTCTGACTCTACTTCTTTATTATCTATAACAGAATTCATGCGAAAGTGTTTCAGTTTCTTGCTGTGATTTAAAAAATTCTTTTTCCTGTTGCTTTCTTTTCCGTTTACAATAACCATATTCATTTTTACTACCATTCCTACTTTTAGTATCATTAGAACCTGAAAGAGTAACTGGATCTAAAAATGTTGTCAATGATAAAATAATGCGCGAACAAATAGCCCGTTTAGAGCGATGTGATGATGAGAAAATATTGTGTACAATCCGTTCAGTTCCCACTTTAAGAAATCCCTTTTCGCACAGATTTAATTTAGCATTCATATCCTCATGCTAAATTGTATATACTTACGTCTACAGCAGTGGTTCCCAACTCTTTTCCTCTTTGCATATCCCTTTTTAGCACTTTCCAACCTAGTTGAAAAGTGCTTATGACTTCGGTTTGTCTGGCCGTATGGCCGTCTGCCGTCTGGCCGTCTGGCCGTCTGCCGTCTGCCGTCTGTCCGTGCTCTAACTCCCGTAAATATGCTCGGATTGCTCTGCAATTTTTATATGTTTTTGTCGCCATCTATAGCATGTTCCCTATTTCAACAGAAGTGTGTAGCACTTATAGTTATTTTACAGGGACACTCAAAAGAATTCCGTTATATTGCGTTCTATGGGGAAAAATCATTTGCGGTTTATTTAAATAATGTTTCACTAATTTAAACGCATTGAAATTTATATATATCACTAAGGTGCATTAGAAGAAGCTTAATATGGAATAGGGTGTGCATAGCACTTTTAGATACTTTACAGGGACAGTCAAAAGAATTCCGTTACATTACGTCTATGGAGAAAAATCGTCTGCGGTTTATTTAAGTAATGTTTCACTATTTTAAACGCACTGAAATTTATATATATCACTAATGTGCATTACAACAGGCTTACTACAGAATATTGCGTACATAGCGTTCATTTACAGGGACACACAAAAGAATTCTCTACTGCCTGTTAACAATAATTCCTGGAAGTCAATTTTAAGTTACTGAACGCGATTTTAAATTTAACTCACTTTTTGTTTATTACGTGGTGTGTATAAATTCTGTAGATCATATACAGGGAAGCACAAAAGTTCGCAAACACATTTCCGTTTATTGACAAACTCCAGATGGAGAATTTTAAACTGGGCTACGCGTTTCCTAACTGAACTAAAATTTAGCATTCTATGTAGTATATATACAAACCTATAGATCCTATACAGGGCTGAATAAAAGTATTCGGATATTTTTCCGAATATTGTATATGTTGGAAATTCCTGAAATTATAATTTTAAATATGTTATGCGTTTTCCAAATTGTTTACTTAGATGTTATCTTTTAGCTTATTAAACGGTATGATTTGTAACATTATTTTGGAAGCGTTGGAAAGTGCTACATAATCTATGCTTGACGTATGATTTTTCGTTCTTGTTTCGCTTTTCTACAAGTTGAACACCTTGTTTTTAAAATAAGTTTTTAAATATTAACTATTTTTCACTGTCTATCTTAAAATCAGGCCTTCTTGAAGACTTTTTAAGCACCTTGGGAACACTGGCAATTTTTCCAAAAAAAATATTAAATTTAAATAAATTTAAAAAAATAAAGGAATATTTGCTTTTTTCTAGAAATTACGTTACATGCCATAGGTTTTATGCTGCTGTGACAGGAAATAAAAGTTAGCCAAAAGATAACTGTTAAACTATAGGGTTGACAATGTACGAATCATATTTAAATTTTTTTGTTTATGTAAAACGTTTGTTTTTAATAGGATTTTGCGTTATTTAAGAATAAAATAATTGAAATTCTGCTATCCAGCTTACCTGGTACATTGCATACGAAGAACAATTCTATTTTGTTTTGAAGAACAAGAGTTTCAAATTTAATCTTTAACTATATAGACTAGAATTTATAGGTATATAAATGATTAATAGAACATCAGTACATTAAAAATAAAATAAAATCACTCAAAACAACATGTTAATTTTAGCTACGACATGCGAAGGATATCTTCTAGGCGCTAGAATTCGTCCAAGGAATGATCAGGGTTGGTCCTAAGGTGTGAGCCTGTAGGGGAAGGAGTGTCGCACCCCTCACTCAAGCTTTGTGTCGACAAATTTAACATGGATAGATCGTCAAATTAAACCGGGAAAATTTTGCAAATTGTTGACAGAAAATTTTCAGATTATCGAGCGAAAAATTTTAGATTTTCGAAACTGGTGTATTTGGTATATTCTTTATCAGGAGCACTAAGAAAGATTTCTATTCGGTAATTCCAAGTTCTTTAGAGTAGCTTAATAAAAATTGAATCCGGTAGGTTATGGCTGGTTGATTTTTTAACTCAAATTATCTACACGAAGGATAAAGGCCTAATGGGAGGTATTACTTGGGTGAAAGTCTTCCTAAAAGTAAGGGTGGGTGTCGGCCATGGCTCGTTTACGTTACATCCGAAAAAACATTCATAATTTCGGATATCCAGCTGGACTATGTGAAATTGACAGATTACAGATTTAGATACTAAAACACTTGAAAAACTAATTAAGTTACCAGACTCCAATAACTTAGATTTCAGCTAAGGGCAATATCTTAAATTATATGATAAGTAAAAGTTACAGAAATTGCAGAATATTAAAAGAATATTTAAAAAAATAAAATAGGTCAAGTACCGGCTCAAGAAACATGCATTTTTCGAAAATTTACAAAATAGCAAATCGTAAAACATTTATTAATATATAATTTAGAAAGACTACATGGAAATGTAAAAGCAAGATCAAAATTTTGGCCGCCCCCAAATTTTGACGGCCCTGGGCAAATATCCGGCTTGCCCCCCGTAAGCACGGCCCTGAGTTTGTAAAACAAATATTTATCTTAACATATTTTTGAACGTGCTTTAAATTTGACTATACATAAGTTATTTATCAAAACGTATATTTATCAAAATTATTTTAAAAGTACTTCCCTAAAATTTCATTAAAAGTCATTTTATATTATCACACTAGGTGAAAACTCAAAGACGTATTTTGCTTTTCCAGAAAATATTCATAATTAACAATAACCTGAAAATTACATCTTTTTCAATTGTTACATATTTTGTAATCATACAAAATCGACATTTTATTAGTCGAAAATATTAAAAAGTATCTTTTACCACGTTCAACGGAAATAGATAATTATTTAAACAAACTACAGAACTAAATTAAGCAGACTTCATTTATATTATATGCTCAAAGAATAGTTGCAATTCTAAAGAGAGCAAGTTTCCTTACATATACAGGGTGATTCATAAAAGATGGGCAGAACTTTAAGGGGTTATAGTACACTTAAAGACAAATAATATTAAATAGGAGACTAAGGGTCCCAGACGTATTCCCAAGGAGATAGGGGGCACTAAAGTTTAGGGTCCGAAATTTCAAATGATTATAAAACATGGAAAAATTGGTCGATTCGTTTGCGGTTTTTGCAAAAAATTTTCTTTATGCCAGTATTTTCTTGAAATAAAATTTTAAAGTTCAATTTCAAAAAATGCCGATAGGGGGCGCTTTAGACTTTGGAGTAACAAACAACTATTTTTTAACGTTATTTTTTGTATTTTTTTAAATGATTTCGAAAGCTTAGACTTAAACTTAAATTTTGATCTAAAAATCTGAGTCCTAACGAGTAGTTAAGTAGCGTAAACTGAAATTTGAAATTTGAAACCCTTCTCCCCCCAGAACAAAAATCAGTTATTCCCGATCTTTGTGTCGTAGATTAGGCTCTAACTACTGCCGCGTTTTGCTAAAATTATTCTTTATGTCAGTATTTTCTTGAAAATAAATTTTAAAGAAAATTTTCAAAAAATTCCGATAGAGGGCGCTTTAGACTTTGGAGTAACGAACAACTATTTTATACCGTTATTTTTTGTGTCTCATTAAATGCTTTCTAAAGCTTAGACTTAAACTTAAATTTTCAGCTCAAAATCTGAATCGCTGAGCGTGGTTCAGTAGCGAGGGGAGGGGGTTCAAATTTCAACTTCTGAACATAGTTCAGTTTGCACTACTTAACCATGCCCAACGATTCTGTGCTGTGATACGAGGCAAAAATACAACTTTCGTCAAGGACTGCATAGTCGGAATTCACTCATAAAGGCACTGGCACAGTTGGAAACGTCGCTCATGCAAACGTTAAAGCTCCATTCCTGACGCTAGTCACCGGGTGAAGAAGGAAACAGAAAGTATGCAAATGTCAAATGGGGAAGAAGAAGAACACGTATGCAAAATTTCGACACGATTCAGGCATAAAAACCACTGAACGGTGAGTCAAGTGTAAGTCGCTGTAGTAATGAATCGGAAGATGGTGCCCTTCACGAATAAGGAAAAGGCTGAGATGCATTTAATTTACGGAGCGGCAGATGGAAATGGTGCAGAGGCACAACGAATGTACGGAGAGCGATTTCCTAACAGGCGGTTGCCTAACCGCAAAACTTTCGAGCGCTTGCACAGACAGTTGTGTGAGACGGGATCATTTCTCGCTTCCCGGTCGAATGCAGGTCGTGCAAAAAAGGACGAATCAGTAGTTGTTGCAGAAGCCATTCTGGATGTAGTAGCGGCGCAGCCAAGTACAAGTACACGAACAGTGGCTAGCCAGGTGGATACCTCACAGTCCACGACTTGGAGGGTACTGAAGGATGAACATTTGCTCCCGTTTCATGTGCAACGAGTCCAGAAACTGTCTCCAGGGGATTATCCAAATCGTATTGAATTCGCCCGCTGGTTTCTGCAGCAGAACGCGCTAAATCCACATTTTGGACGAACTGTGCTTTTCACCGATGAATGTACCTTCACACGTGAAGGTACATTTAACACACACAATGCACATGTATGGGCGGATGTCAATCCACATGCTACGTATCCACATGCTCATCAGAGACGCTTTTCCATCAATGTTTGGGCAGGAATCCTCGGAGACCACCTAATCGGACCGTACCTTCTTCCTGAACGCCTCAACGGTAAAACATACCTCACATTTCTGCAACATGTGCTGCCAGACCTGTTAAACGTTGTTCCTCCACGCATCCGGCGGGTCATGTGGTTCCAGCACGATGGAGCGCCAGCCCATTACGTACGAGACGTCCGCAACTATCTGGACATCACATTTCCGAACAGATGGATTGGTCGAGGTGGTCCTGTTGCTTGGCCTGCTCGCTCGCCAGATCTTTCACCCCTCGATTTCTTTTTTTGGGGACGATTGAAGGCTCTTATGTATGAGACACCCATTGAATCCCCCGAGGAATTGGTCGCCAGACTTTCCGCCGCTGTAGGGGAAGTGCTCGAAAAGCCTGATGTTTTCGCGAATGTTCGCCGTTCCATTCGTCGCCGTTGTTCTGCGTGCATAACCTCTGGTGGTCACAATTTTGAACATTTATTGTGATTACATGTTAATAAATATGCTTTGGTAACATAATCCTAATTTGTGTCTTTTTACCTCGTATCACAGCACACAATGTGTGGACATGGTAAACTGAACTGTGCTCAGGAGTAGAAATTTCAAACCCCTCTCCCCAGAAACTTAACCACGTCTAACGATTCAGATTTTGGGCTGAAAATTTAAGTCTAAGCTTTAGAAAGCATTTAATGAGACACAAAAAATAACGGTATAAAATAGTTGTTCGTTACTCCAAAGTCTAAAGCGCCCTCTATCGGAATTTTTTGAAAATTTTCTTTAAAATTTATTTTCAAGAAAATACTGACATAAAGAATAATTTTAGCAAAACGCGGGAGTAGTTAGAGCCTAATCTACGACACAAAGATCGGGAATAACTGATTTTTGTTCTGGGGGGAGAAGGGTTTCAAATTTCAAATTTCAGTTTACGCTACTTAACTACTCGTTAGGACTCAGATTTTTAGATCAAAATTTAAGTTTAAGTCTAAGCTTTCGAAATCATTTAAAGAAATACAAAAAATAACGTTAAAAATAGTTGTTTGTTACTCCAAAGTCTAAAGCGCCCCCTATCGGCATTTTTTGAAATTGAACTTTAAAATTTTATTTCAAGAAAATACTGGCATAAAGAAAATTTTTTGCAAAAACCGCAAACGAATCGACCAATTTTTCCATGTTTTATAATCATTTGAAATTTCGGACCCTAAACTTTAATGCCCCCTATCTCCTTGGGAATACGTCTGGGACCCTTAGTCTCCTATTTAATATTATTTGTCTTTAAGTGTACTATAACCCCTTAAAGTTCTGCCCATCTTTTATGAATCACCCTGTATAATTACCCGCCGGATGAAGACTAAAGAATAAGTTTCTTAAATAGCTTAAACAAAAGATCGTTGTTTTGTTATTCATTTTATGCTGTCTTTGATTTATTGAGGACAATCCTATTGTGATAGACTAGAAGATTGAATTAAAAATCAATTATCTGCACTGAGCTTTGGAACAATTATTTTTACAATAATTATTATTTATAGGAGGAATGAATAGGATTAACAATAATTATTTATAGGAGATAAAAATGTAAGCATTAAAAAATTTTCTTTTTATCTATTTTTCCCAATTTAGTGGAACGTTAAATTGTCAAAAATAAATGTTAAAAAAATCTAAATCCCTTTTTTTTTTGGATTTTCCAGTTCGTAATGTAAGAAGTTCTATGGACTTTTTAGGTTGGAATTCCAAGATAGGTTAGGTTAACGAATGGTTTACAATCCCAGGCGAGATATTGAAACATATTGACTTTCAGTTCCATTTTGATGTGAATGCTAGTAATATTTTGGGAGCTATCTTGTTGATAAAAGTATATTTTTTTGGAAAGCCCTAACAGCCCTAATTACTTCTTAAAACACGTGTTTATCAAAATTTGGTTATAAATAAGTTATTTATCAGAACATAAATTTATCAAAATTATTTTAAAAGTCCTCCTGCAAAGTTTCATTAAAAGATATTCTATAATATAATACTAAATGAAATGCTCAAAAATGCATTTTTCTTTTCAAAAATAAATTCATAATTAACATTATTTTGAAAAATACATCTTTTGAAATTATTTACGTCCTGTAATAATAGAAAATCGATCTTTTATTTTCAGAATGTACCTGGTTTCGTAAAAGTATATTTTACAATGTTAACGGGAATAGATAATTATTTAAACAAACTACAGAACTAAAGTTAAACAGTCTTCATTTATTACGCTCAGGGAATAGCCTGAATTATAATGAGCCAATTTCCATTTAAAATTATCCTCCGGATGAAGACTGAAGAATAAGTCTGTTAAATAGCTTAAACAAAAGATTGTTGTTTTGTTATGCATTTTATGTTGCCTTTGAATTATTGAGGATCATCGTATTGTAATAGACTGGAAGAATGAGTCAAATATCAGTTATCTGGAATGAGTTTTCCAGCAACTATTTTTATATAAGAGACAAAAATCTAAGCATTAAAAAAAATCTAATTATCTATTTTTCCCAATGTAATGGAGTATTAAATTGTCAAAAATAAAATTTAAAAAAATTAAATCGATTTTTTCGGACTTTTCATTTGAAATATGTAAAGTTCTATTGGCTTTCTGGGTTTTCAATCCTCGAGCGTGTAGGTTGACGAATGGTTTGCAATCCCTGACGAAATCTTGAAACTATTGACTTCCAGTCCCATTTTGGTGTCAATGCTCGTAATATTTTGCTCGTAACATATATTTATCATCAAAAACATATCAAGAACTATATCAAGAATATATATTTATCAAAGTTATTTTTAAAGTACTTCTCCAAAATTTCATTAAAAGATATTCTATAATATAATACTATATGAAATGCTCAAAAATGCATTTTTATTTTCAAAAAGAAATTCATAATTAACAGTATTTTGATTAACAGTATTATTCAAACATGTGTTTATAAAAATTTGGTTACAAAAAAGTTATTTATTAGAACATATATTTATCAAAGTTATTTTTAAAGTACTTCTCCAAAATTTCATTAAAAGATATTCTACATTATAATACTAGATGAAACGCTCAAAAATGCATTTTTATTTTCCAAAATAAACTCATAATTAACATTATTTTGAAAAATACATCTTTTGAAATTATTTACGTCCTGTAATAATAGAAAATCGATCTTTTATTTTCAGAATGTATCTGGTTTCGTAAAAGTATATTTTACGCTGTTTAACGGGAATAGATAATTATTTAAACAAACTACAGAACCCACTACAGAAACAAACTACAGTCAGTCTTCAATTATTACCTTCAGAGAATAGCGGCAATTCTAATGAGAGCTAGTTTCCTTTCATAATTATCCTCCGGATGAAGACTAAAGAATAAATTTGTTAAATAGCTTAAACAAAAGATTTGTTTTGTTATTCCTTTTATGCTGTGTCTGAATTATTGAGGCTGATCGTATTGAGATGGACTAGAAGTCTAAATTAAAAATGTATTGATTTTTGCAGCAATTATTATTTTGTAGGAAATAAAATTCTAAGCACTTAATTATCTATTTTTCACAATTGGACAAAATGCTGTAGATTCCGATTGATTGGTACACCTCGTGTCTAGTACGATTTGTCCCGATAAAGCAGCTGGGCTAATTATCGAAGGTATATTTACGAACACTTATTTGTTCTATTCTAGACTTCTTGCCATAGTTAAAAGATGTTTCAAATAACCAGAATCTCCAGTAAATGAAATCATCATCTAGATGATTTTACATATTGTAAGAGTTTTACATTAAATTAAAAAAGCATTTAACGATTATTGTAATGATTATTGAGAAAATTTTATAAAGCTTTAAATGCGGATATTTTTAAAAGAGAACTAATATGTAGTAGTTCCTCACAGCATGATTTCTATTGAAGGCAATATGTATAGTATTTATTATTATTTCTCAGAGCCGCGGAAAAGAATTAGGATGCATTTCTATCTACGGGACATAAGTTGTTGAAATACGATTTACTGACTTACTATACGGAACTCAACGAAATATATATGTTATTATATTTCACAACAGTATTCGCTATTGAAAATCTTGTACCAAGTGTATATTTTTTTTACACGACCACGTAAAGGAATTTGAATAGATTACGCTCTGTCGCCGGTTATTGTTATAAGTGCATTTTAATAATGTTATATGATTTCAAATACATAGAAATCTTATTTTTGTATGTAAAAAATGTAGATGACTTTAGTTTTTTTTTTTTTTTTTCATTTTTACCGGTCTCCCTGACATTTGAGAATGTTCAAGAAATATTCGCAGATAACTTAAATAGTCACCAAGTATAATTTTCAATAAGCTTCGCGATATTTGGTAAAATGCTTTCTAACATTTGTTAACTGACTGCCAGAGAATTAGGTTATACAATTTGTTTGTATCATATTTTCTCTAACGTATGTCCACGCATAATTTTAAACACACAATCCGATTTTCACACTTTTTTATGGTAGAAACTGTCTCTATCGGCAGATGGTCCCGTTTCAATATCATTAGGATCTAAAAATGATATATTTGAGTGTCTCTCTATTTAAATTTATTTTATTTTAATTTTATGGGCATTATCTTCCGAAAACATTGACCAATTATCTCGAAATTTTAATATAGTGTTAAGGTATACAAGGGATGACAAGGGAACCCAGCTTTCGCTTTAGAGTATAAGTGCAATTCCGGGGCGAAAACATAAACCCACTGTTTACATTAACGTATACACAATGTGTTGAAAGTTAGACAGTTTTTATGCAGCACTGCTTTACGCTTTAGAAATAGTTGTCGTATAGTTTAAATAGTATAGTTTTATCTAGAGACACCTCAAAACTTTTATCATCGTATACTGCTCGACAAAATGAGCGATATTAATAAGAACGCAATTTAAAATTAATGTAGATTTAAGACCTGCATCCGGTCAAGTAAAATGATTTTACCTTGTCCCAACCTGACCCGTGGTCGTATTTGGTCGATTTGGCAGTAATTTCTTTCTTGCGGATCGGGTTCGGATCGAATGGACTGTAATTGTTTTGGGTGAATAGGGGGTTGTGTTTTGATCTTACGGGTGAAGCTTGATAAACCATTTTTTTCAAAAGAAAGCCCTCAATATTGTTTAACCTGAAAAATAAAATTATATATTTGGATATAAATGATTATATATATGTTTGTTTTTTCAACGTAAAAGAAATATAATTACAGTTTTTTTTTCATAATTGTATAGAAATATGTATAGATTTCAAATAGAAATCCCGGGTTTGGGTCAATATAACTTTAAGCGTGTATCACGCTAATGTGGAAAACAATATAGAGTTGCCACAAACATGAAGAGAAGAAAAAATCGGACTTATTTTTTTTATTTTAAATTACTTGTTTTTTACTCTGTCTTAATTTAAGTATATATATTTCATGCAGTTGTGATCCATTTTAAAATGGTTTCATACTTTTAATTTATATTTGATGCATTTGACAGTAAATTTGTATTCTAAAGCACAATTAAAAGCAATATTGCAAAAACATAAATCTATGTATCAGAGTGAATTAAGCGTTTATACATCATGCTATTAACAAATTTATCAAGATTTTAATAATCTATTAATCCCTTAGGACAATGAATATAGTTTTAGACAAGTTTTAAACTAATATTTCCGAGAAATAAAATTATTAAAATATCTTACATAAATTTCTAAATTATCCTTTAAAAATGTTTATTTTTCATGAGAAAAATCTCATATATAAAAGCAATGACAGAACTGATACTCTAGCTAAATCAACAATCTTAGAATATAAATATAATAACTACATGTCCGTATTTCCAATCAGAGATTATTATAAAAGATAAATTGTAACAGATTGGCAAATTCACTAGTAAGAATTCACTAAAAGTTCGACACTTGTAAAATTCTCAATAACCCTTGATATTATTTGTAATAAACCAGTCCTTGCATATTACTATACTAATCCTGATAGTTTTCCCTCTTTTTTTTCTTGCTTTCCAAACACATAAGTGTATGGAATGTATTCTAATCATGATGTATGTGTGTGTGTGTAAATGAACACAATATCTTCTAAACGCTACTTCTGGCAGCGCTACTATTTGTCAAATATATTACAGACCACTATCGCAAGAACTGTATAGATTTTCATACAAATTGGCCGACGGATTAGGTATTTAAGCTATTTTCAAACCATTTTGCAACTGATTCTGTAGGAACAAGTAAAAAATTAAATTAAAAAAATCAAAAAACTCGACTGCGTAAAAGGCGAACTAATTATTTACTTGTATTGATGACTTTTAAGTTGTGTTTAATTGTTAGTTCCTATCTCTAAAACACTGTTTTGATGAGACTATAGATGTCTATGAAGGTTAGAGTTACAGTTAAGCTAGAGATCCTACCTACACAACTTTCAGGTTGTGTAATATTTAAACGGAACTTCTGACTGTAAAACAGTCTAGGAAACATCGTCTTCATTTTGAAAGACATATCCAATGATATGCTACTCAATATTTTTTTTTTTGCGTCTCTACCACGATTTTGTATTTTATGGCCGCCATTTTGAATTTATGTAAACAAAACCTAGCTGATAACCATCGGACGGTTAAGACGAATCAGAGACCTCATTCATTAAAATCCACCCAGACATCTTCACCGTCTCATCCGCCACCATCCTGGCTGATAAACACAATAACGAGGCCAGTCTTAAACCATAAGCTACTAGAAATTTATAAATTTCTACTCCATCTCTCAAATCTCACCTAATCTTTGCATTTGTTGTAGTCTTAAATTATTTATTAATTTCTCTTTCTTAGTTTAATTCATAATTCTTAAGTTCATCCTAATCGTAACCCTAATTTTTTTGTCTTCAAGCTTCTAGTCTAAGGGACAAGCTCCCACTTATAACTTTAATGTTTTTTAACTTCTCTTCATTGGGACCGCTCTTATGCTCAGCAACATCATCACTGGCGCTCGGTATTTTATATCAGCCTTCCTACAGTGCACGGGTTTCAGCGCAAATGTGTGGCGCTCCTTGTCGCGTGGAAATCCTGCACTGTCACCTCTTCAAAGGGCCGTCAGCTATGAACTGTACAAGTGGTGCAGTCATACCACTGAACTGCTCATCCATTCTTCAAGCGGACTGTGCAACTAGTGCAGGCGCACCTTCTCCATCATCCTGTCTGTCGCTTCCTGTCGCGTAGGAACGCTGGTTCCAGCGACAGACCCTATATTGTAATTTTTTTCTGGTCTTTAGTTCCTGCCGCCTGTCGCGTGGGGCTTTGCCCGGCAGGACCAGCCATTTTGTACTGCCACGTTTAATCCCTGCGTGCCGGGAGCTAGCCGGGGAAGACATTAAACGCTCAACGGCTGGGTTCGCCCTCAGCCGAGTGGTCTTCCTCAGGCATTCAAATTAAAATAAAATCCATCCAGCCGTTGGGATGTTTTGAGGGTATGAAAAATCCACATACATACCCAGATACGCATCAAACACATAACCCTTCTGGGCAGTCGTATGATACAAATCATGTATTTTTAATTTAAAGTAATCTTAAATTATATTCCTCTTCTTATTTCATGTAAATGAAAAAAAAAATCATCTTTCTAATTTAATTTTTAAGCTAAATCATTTTACCTTTTATTATAAATAAGCCGTTTTTCTATTTATCAGGTTCTTTTCATCATATCTGCATGATATATTCAAAAGTAAGAAAAATAATATTAAAAATCAATCTATGCACTTTCATTTCTATCTTAATTTCAAATGACGTATTGCATCGCGATATTTTTAATTCTGTAATAACTGCTTTAAATTTTCGTAACTTCTGCAATTTATTTCTGATTGATAACTGTCAAATGCCGCTGTATAACTCAAATTAATGATTTTGTTATTTATCTAATTTTCTACTTAACGGTCATATTTGCCTTTTAGTTATGCAACTCTTACTTTTAATTATTGTACAGTATTTACACCATGTTCTTAATATAAGTTATCATAAATCTGTTAACATATATTTTTAATGATCGAATATAATTTCATCTCTTATATTTCACGTTTTTTTTTACGCAATTCCTTGAGAATCAAATATTATAGATTTATGTTGATAATATATGTGCATCATTCAATCAATTGAATTGTTTATGACCATTTCGATTATCATTATTTCATAGCTAAATGACTGCTTTGTACAGGTTTACCATAATTTATTTCCTCTTTAAGCTTAAGATAATTTTGCCAAATTGCAACACAGTTTTTGGTTGAATTTTATATTGCTAATTCATAACGGTTATTTCAATTTGGCCTTTTTTTATTTCACCACGGCTCAATAAAAATATTATGTTGGCGATATAGCAAGAATGTTATTTGAAGCACTTGGATTACGACGATGCTTCTGTAAAGTCGCTTTAAAAAGTCGATGAGGGCCATGCTTCTCTGTCCTTTACTGAAATTTTCTCCCCATTTGCAATACTCCTGTTATGAACAATAAAAGTTTATCAGATTATCCTAATTATCTTGTAGTTTCTTTTTATTGGACTGTTTCTCTACGTACAGGAAACGAACTGGAGGTAATTGGACATAAAGGAACGCAATGTTATATATCAGCAAGATATCAAAAGTTATACAAAATCACGGCTGTACTCTTTAACCTGCACAAAATAACTACACCACAAGTCGGGTAAAAATCACCAAGAAAATCTGACATAGTATTAGCGATAAATATTGCAGGAATGCCGTCAAGCATTAAAGACTCAGAGATAACGTCTCCAGATTCGAAGTGATAAGTCCAGTGTTCGAATGTCAGAAATTTATCTGAATCCACCGAATTCTATAACAAGTGCAGACACTTAATTTTTTTTAAAAATCTCCAATGGTCCAAATCCTGTCAGTCATTAATGGTAGTACATTCAACCTTATCCATTACCTCTCTGGTAGATGTACCATTATGTATCATTTTATTTTTGATAGCATGCATACTATTTTAGTGTACAATTAGATATTTTTGTACAAATTTGATGATACTCATTTAATAAGCAGAAGAAACAATTCTAATTGATAAACATTTAAATTATTTGCATATAATGCAAACACAAATTCTTTGCTTCCTTGTTATATAAGACTTACTGTTATAGAAAACAATTTTTCTTTTTGAAACCCTTTCCGATCATATAGATAGATAGATATACGGTTCGAAAGTCGTAGGACAAACTTTAAAGAGTGGTAGTGAATACTACAACAAACATTTTTTGCTTAGAAATCTAGGATTGTAATCCATTTATTCCAGCAAAAATACTGGGTATCTCGCTCCAATTCGAAAACAACTATTATTTGAAGGTGTTAGAATGACAGTGGAGCAAGTCAATATTTAGCAATTTGAGAAATGAAGGGTTTTGTGAAACTCGTCGTATTGTTGTTGCATTAAGTGGTCCAACTTGTTTTACCCTTTAGCCGCTCACTATGTGAACTATGACTTATTTGATTGCCACACTGAACAGAAATTAATATACGTTCAATTAAGGTTATCAAGATTTTTCAAATTTTTGACTTACTCTACTGTTATTCTAACCTTTGTGTTAAATATAACGACATTTATGTAACATTTATGACATTAACAAAGGTAAAGGTATTTCAATTTTAACAAAAGACATACCTTGCATTATGTGAAATGCCATGTCATTACGAAACATGAGGAAACTATGCAGTATTTTGGTCAATGATACCGTATAAAATTTCATTTTTCTTTGAAAATTTGGAGATGTCAACCAATTACATCAATTCTCCTGATATCGTTATATTTAGCACAAAGAAACTCAAGTTTGTTTCAGATTTCTTTAAAATATGATCATTATTGTTAAAGTTTAAAAAAAATCGGATTTGGATTGTTTTTGGAATGAGAACCGTGTATTTTGGACTGAATAAATGAATTACGACTCTGCTTCCGTGTGCAAAATTGTTTCTTGTAGAGAACTCTATCACACCTTGTAGAGCATCCAATCTATACATATATCCGAAATTGTTTCAATAGTAACATAAAAGACTATATTTTAAATGACAGTTTTTTTAAGCTGAATTTTTAAGCATAGGAATATTTTATTTACTAGGGGGCTCTTCCCCCTACGAACTACGCTCTCCAACCCCCGCTCAGACACAGCAGGTTGTAAAAACATGCGAATTTGCTCTGTTTAAAAAATATTACAGAAGATTAAATTATAATTATACAACCAGTGGCGATCTTCTGTAATCGAGTTTTCATTCATTTAAATTAATTGTTTTAAATGGGTTTTTTTAAATGTATCGTTTTTAATATGGAGTAATTTTTACGAAACTTTTCTTCCTCTTTTTAATATTAACGTGAAAATACAGTTTTTGATTGAAAAGAAATATCATTATTTGTGCTGTTTCAAAATTTGCAACAATAGGTAAAAATAGTTTTTCGAAATAAATAAATCTCTTGCGTAAATATATTTTTTAATTGAAACTGTTGGGAAATATTATTTGAGCATTTAAAAATGGCGTAATTTCCTCCTATTTACTGCTTTTAACGCGTAATAATTTAATTATTACATTAAAGTTTTATCTCTCTTTTTAATATTCACGTGCAATTATATTTTTTATGACGTTATTTTCCCCATTTACTGCTTTTAACACATGATCATTTAATTATTATGTTAAAGTTTTATTTCTGTTTTTAACAGTCAAGTGTAAATACATTTTTTTTAATTGAAAGGGAATATTAATCTTTGCGCTGCTTTACAAATTGGCAACAGTATACAAAACGGTATTTTCGAAATATGAAATAAATATCAATTAAAATAATGAAATTTTGAAAAAAAAAGAAAAATAAACCCTCAAAAGATTAGTCAAATTAACAAAATAATTACCACACTGCATACCGCAAACTTAAAAACTCTTCAAAATGTGATTAATTTCCTGTGCATAGTTTTTGTTCCAAAAAAACTTTTTTAACGGAATTTTTTTTTGACCGACTTCAACATTAAATATGTCTTAAAATAATTCTTCGATTTAAAAACTGTCTGTTTCAGCATATTTATCGAACATTTCTCTATAAAACTACCAATTTTCATATTTTTATGTGCAATAGTTTTCTTAATATTAACTGAGAAAGACCTCCGTGCAAATAAAATTCATTTACCGCGGTGGTTACTATTTTTTAGAATAGAGAGATTCAATTTCTTCAAAACAACATATGTTCGAAAGAATTTCTAAATGCGCGGATTTCTTTCTTTCGTTCTTTCTTTTTTCTAAATTAGGAATGAATATTTTCCTCTGAATTTAACATGATGCATTTAATCAATGAAAGAAACAGATGCATTCAAACCATTTGCATGCGATGCGATACAAGAGAGAGAAAAAATAATTATCTTTCGTCTTGGAAAAAAAAAAAAAAATTAGAACAGCTGAAGAAAAAAATATTTTTTCCCAATGTTTTTTTTTTCTTCTAAAATTTAAAAAAAAAAAAAAAAAAAAAAAAAAAAAAAAAAAAAAAACGCATACATCGTATTTCACCATTGTACTTACGAAAATTTGTAGTTTTTTTTTTTAAGCATGAAAGCAATTTCTAAATGTTCTGTCAGTTTGTGTAAAATTTCATAATTATCAGAAAAACGTACAAAATGCATTTGGTAAAGAATAAATATTTCTGTAAGCTGAGTCATATTAAATCAATAAACGAAACAGTTGACAACGATAAAAAGTAAAAATATTTGAACGCATTGAAATAAATATTAACTCCTTTTCATTTTGTGCAAAATAAATAAATAAATAAATAAATATAAAAAGAATAAAAAATAAAACACAGTTGAATAAAGAAGATAACACTTTTTTATTGATTTCAAGTTTGTTTTAATACATTATTTCGACAACAGATAGTCGAATTTTTAATTATGTAAAATATTTTCAATTGAATTTTTCTTTCTAAAACGAAGTGTTTATTTTAAAAATAAAGAACAAACAGCCATTACTTTATGTACTGTATTTACATGCATATATCGCGCATTCTTCGGTAACTCAAGAACAAATCGTAATTTATATATTTTAAAACTGATATTCGAAAACAATATGTATTGTAACCTCCTATACAATTTTTAAGAGAAATCGTTATCTACAGGCTTTAAATACGCGAATCCAAACTTACAGTTCATTACCCCAATTGTTTTTTGGGTTATGCTTAAAAAACTACCCGCATTGCACTTTGTTTTGCAACTATTAAACAAGTTAGAAATTGTACGTTAAACGTGACATATGAGATACGTTCGTTTTATAACTAGTTTCACAAAGTAAAAAAAAAAAAAAAAAAAAAAAAAAATCACCCTCATTATTTCAGTGAAATGAATTATGGCGTCAGTCAGCTCGGACGAAATGAGTATGCCTTTTTTCTTTCTTATTACGTATGCCACGTTTACAAATACGAATTTCTTTTTACCATGGAGATCTTGCTTTGCGAATGATTACCTCCATGGTTTAATATTTCTATGACTCAGAATGAACGAATCTCCTGTGTTTATTTACTCTAATGGATTGAGATATTCGGTTAAGCTAATTTCCACTGAAGTTATCTCAGAATCTATACATTGTTGAATGTAACTCATATCTCAAGCAAAACATTTTTTGAACAATCTTTCTAAAAATGTAACTTTTATGCAATTTTATTCGAAAAAATAATTTTGAATAAAAATGGCCGCTTGGCATATGAAAAAAGATGTGGTTAACCCGTATTTGTTTTCCTCAGTCACATGACTTGCGCTTTTATTATACAGATTACGTACGATTGGATTTAACAGAATAAAGAAAACATTCATTAATAACCTTTTAAGTTTTGATTCGATTTTCATAAAATTTGAAATGACACGCCAAAATTCTGCAACAATAATATATATTAAATTACAAACCATTCGGTTCGGTAGTTTTTGCGCTGTTATATGCGGACAGACGGACGGATGGACCAGACGACGACTATAGGTGCAACGTATTTATATAATTACGAAGGCACCTAAAAAGAATTTAACATCAGAAATTCCAAAAATTATATCTGCATTATTGCTAAATTGCTTCACGGAATGTCTTCCTGTTTGTTATTCGAAGGTAAAATTTACTGAAGAATCCAAATATTAAATCAAAATAGGATGATCGTATGGAAAATTTCAAAGTTTCTTACCAATTTCTATATGGAGACAGCTCATGAGATGATCAAGCCCGGGATCTCATGAACAATAGACGAGAGCTTTAACGTCGAGCAAAAAGCCAAGCCATTTGCTCTAAGCTAGTAACTCGCTTCGTACTGTTAAGTGAGATGAGATCGCTATACACTCCATCCCCACTGAGGAAGACGTCTTGTGATATGCACTCATGAATGATGCTGTCCTGCACATATGTGATGCGTGGCATGGTAGGATTTGTGCTGTGAGCATTTAACAGGCTTTGCGTGCTGGCGACGATTTATTTGGTGCTGCCATCTATTGCTTATGAGAGGAGATGATTGTTGTTATTGAAGGTTCGTTGTTCGTCTGGGTCACCAATGAAGAGATTGGCGACGGTGATGATCGAGCCAGAGATCTCATGAACAGTAGGCGAGAGCGTTAAGTGTCGAGCAGAAGGCCAGTCCGTTTACTTTAAGCTAGTAACTCGCTTCATACTGTTCAAGTGAGATGAGATCGCTGAAGCAACTAAGCTTATTTTTTTTTTCGACATAAATTGAAAAATGACATAATTTCCAAACGAATGGCTATTTTTGATTTTTCTGTGACAATTACTGACATCTGCTCTATTAAAGTGACGTAAGTCGGTAGTTCAAAGAAGAATTTGATTTTTTCGATTTTTTGCCATATTTGAAGGCTTCTTGCCCCACTCTGAGTCGGTGTCAAGGTAAATGATACGCCTCATACATCGCGAATTCGCGATGTATGAGGCGTATCATTTACCTTGACACCGACTCAGAGTGGGGCAAGAAGCCTTCAAATATGGCAAAAAATCGAAAAAATCAAATTCTTCTTTGAACTACCGACTTACGTCACTTTAATAGAGCAGATGTCAGTAAACATCTGCCTAGTATTCAAAAGTGTGCAAAGTTATCTTGGTCGTCATTAAAGAAAGTAGTTAAACTGCATATCGCACGATGAGAATAAATGAAAAAAAAAATTAATAATTTTGTTTCAACTTTCGTTTGTTAATTATGCTGTAATAATTGAAAAATAATATTTTTTGACTGTGGAACCTTCAACTTCAGGTATGTAACAAAAATACATTTACTTTTAATTTGTTTTTAATATGATTTTTAGGTAGCTTTCAATACAAAAAAGTATAAAGCTACCTATTGCAGCCGTTCGGAGGAAAGCAGTTCCGGAAAATTTCGATATATTTTCACCGATCATGACCCCCAGACCCCAAAACCACCCTCCTTCAAATGTTTATTTATATATATATATATATGACCTATGTCATACGATAACGCTCGTATTTATAAATCAATTTTGATGAAACTACTTGTGTGTATTAAGCTCACCAATGTCTCGACCGAGTTCGTTGGCCAGCTTGGTCCACCATTTTGTTTCAAGATGGCGGCCATTTAAAAATTTAAAACTAAAATAAATGTACAAAAAAGTTAAAAATTCAAATTTATTTTTTAATTAAGTGTTAGACCTTGATATAAGGATTCCAGAGCATTTTTTGTTTTACCTCTATCTTAAAAAATGGCTGAGATAGAGCAGTTTGAAATTCTAGGGTGGCTGACATTTTGAAACAAAACAGCACATTAACGCGATTACTCCCAAATTATTTTCTTTCATTGTTGTAATAATTTTCCCAATCATACACATGAAACTATATATTCATATCCGTTAGCGCCAAATTCTCGCCGAAATTGGCGACATTTGGCGAAATATCGCCAAATTTGGGGACCAAAATAAGTCTTCATAAATGAAGCCAATTTGGCTATTGCTCAATAATTTGGCGAATTTCTTATTCAAATTCAGTATTAACGAATCTTTTGTAAACGTTTTCTTTGCATTTTAACTTGCTGTTTTCGTGTAACATTAGCTAAAATTTTAAAACGAAGATATGGGAAAGCTACCTTTTCCTCCCGGTACAGGCCGGAAGGACTTTTATAGATAAAGTGAGGCTTAAAATATGTAGTAGTGAAATTTATAAAAAAATTTAACAGTATGTACAAACATTGAAGGTTTTAGTTATGAATTAAAGCAGATTAAGTGTCAACTATAATTTTTTTTTTTACTAGGTTCGAGTTTTAGGATGGTAAATATTTCAGAAAATTTCGCTCCTTTTTGCTCCTTTTTTAATTGTATGGTCATTTTTATAGTTAATCATCCTCAATTTTTAGTTAATAAACGTACATAAACATGATTATATATATATTTTTTTTTTAAGGACGAACTTAAATACATTATATATTACCAGAAGATAACTTCTGAATATCATGAAACGTTCGAAAGGAAACAATTTTGAAAAGCAATATGATTTTTTGGTAAAAGAGCTCCAGAGTCAGACAAACTGCGAACATAGTAGTTCTATAGATATAAAAAAGAAGCTAAATTGTTTTAAATTTCAATATAAACTCCGATGGGCAAAAGCCTGTCGAGACAAGGAAAAGTTTTTTAGAATTAATAAAGAGTGGCTTGACAAATCGCTTTCATTTCCTCGACTTGAAAAACAAACAGAAGGGGCATCGAAAAGCAATCGTGGTCGGCCTCATATTCCGTTTGAAAGGTGTTCTGAACGATCAAAAAGATTAAGAGCAAAACGATTACGTGATTGTAGTTCTACATCTTCGGTATTGTACGCCACATGTATGAGTTTAAGATCTGAAGGACAGATGCAGGCCTCAAAAGTTTTAAAAATATAACTACAAATCCGAAGTGAACTATCAAATATCAAAAAGCTTATACAAAATCTGTAAAATCGCAACAACAGCTTTTATCAGGAGAAGATGCTCTGGCTGTATTAATTGACGCAAAATTATCTCGCGAACAGTATAATGTCATAAGAAGAAGTGCTCCAGAAAAATTTCCCTCTTGCAAAACTGTGCAAGAGGCAAAAAAAGAATATTATCCTAAAAACATTACAGTACCAGAAATTAGTGTATCAGTTACATTACAGGATCTTCTAGATCATACTTCAGAACGGTTGTTACAAATACTTGAACTTGTTATCGAATCACTTGAAAATGAAGAATTAAAGCAGTTATGCTTTATATCAAAGTGGGGTTTTGATGGGTCTTCGGGACATAGCTCATACAAACAAGCTTTCTGTGACTCGGAAGCCAGTGATTCAGCCGTGTTTATTACGTCTCTAGTTCCACTTCGAATTATATCTGAAAAAAGAGTTATAAGGGAAAACCCGCGACCTGCGTCAACTAGATATTGCCGGCCTATTAAAATGGAATTCATGAAGGAATCTAACAAATTGTGAGTTGCGGAAAAAAATAAAATGGATGACAAATAAAAAATATTCAAGGTAGTAATGTAGCAATTAAATCAAGAAAAGTAAAAATAAATCACAAGTTAATTTTTTCCATGGTAGACGGTAAAGTTTGTAATGCTCTGACAGAAACAAGTTCAACTATGACATGCTTCATATGTGGCGCAACATCTAAACAATTTCATAAACTTGATAAAATGATATCCAGAGCTATAAAAACTGAGAATTTAGAATTCGGCCTATCAGTGCTCCATGGATGGATACGTATATTCGAATGTCTTTTACACATGTCTTATAAGCTACCTGTTAAAAAATAGCAAGTTCGTGAAAAAAGAGAAAAAGAAATCGTAGCTCAAAATAAAATTTGAATTCAAAAATAGTTTAGAAGCCGATGTGGTTTAATTGTGGACAAACCTAAGCCAGGGTTCGGTTACTCAAACGATGGCAACACTGCCAGGCGATTTTTCCAGAATCCAGAAATTTCTGCTCAGATCACAGGAATTGATGTAGATTTGATAAAAAAACTACATATTATCTTGATAGTAATATCCAGTACATATGAGATACATGTAGAAAACTATCGTATATTTGCGAATGATACAGCCAGATATTTAGTCCTGAAGTATCCATGGTACAATATGCCCCCGACATTACACAAGTATTTGATTCACGCATCAGAAATGATAAGTTCGGCTCTGTTGCCCATAGGACTGGTGACTGAGGAAGCACAAGAAGCCAGGGATAAAGACTTTAAAAGATACAGAGAGTACTACTCGAGAAAGTGCAGCCTAGAAAAAACTAACAGAGATATTTTAAATTATTTACTTCTAAGTTCGGATCCAGTGATCACTAGCAAACAGATGAAAAGAAAGAAAAAGTTAGAACATTTGCCACAAGAATCCCTACATTTTTTAAAAACTCCATCTCTCAGTGTATCTGATGATCAGGATAATGACAGTGATGATGACTCAGATGATAGTATGGATTAAATATTCTAAAATGTTTAAAACACACTATAAAATTAATACTAATGACGTATTTCAAAGTAATGAACGCTTCTTCCTCAGACTAAGACAGCAGAAACAGTTTTACTTTTGCTGTCTTAATAGTAGTACATACATTTTGCCTGAGAAAGAGGGATTCATTCCTTCAAAACGAGTCGCTGATATTAACCTTAAGATGTGCTTCAGAATCATTAAAGTTATTAATTGTGTTTGCAACACCACTTTTTTTTTTGCATTTTTAATTCGATATTATGGATAATTTATAAATATTTTATTTGTATAAAACTATCTCAATTTCTTGTTTTTAACTTATTTTTCTACAGAAAATATTTGAAAAATCTTTGTAAATTATTAATAAATTTTATTTATTGCCAACTTTGGAGGCTTCCTGCCCCACTGTGCGACTGTACAATTACGTTTGAAAATAGAGAGAACCTATTTCGGTTCTGGATGTGAATGGTGGTCACTTCTAATAGTTCTCATGATATCGTTACTTTTCAAACAAATAAAATTTCGTTACAAATTTCGTTGTTGTTTTTTCTAATCCTAAATGATCTAGCCAATAGGCTTGACCAAGTCCAAAAATTTGAAGGAAGTCTAAAACAATGAAAGGACACTCCAGAAGGTCACTCCTAGCCAAGTCCAAACAGGAAAGGAGATGATCAGGGGTGGACGGTGCAGTCTTGGACTTTCCACAAATGGGGAAAATCTTGATACCGTTGTCAAATTTCAGGCATCTCAAGTGTCCACTCAAGAATTTTGAAATAGCAGACTACGGGTGACGGCTACCCACAATAGTAATAGCTCCTCCAGGCCTTTTGCTACAGTACCAGTTGTGAAGTGAAGGGGAACGCCAAGATGCGTCGAGAGTAGGATTTGGTTCTTGAACAGATCTCCAGAAAAGTCAAGGTGGAATTATGCGGTGTCAGTGTATCTGTCATTTCATTTCCGCCAATGCCAACATGCGAAGGTATCCATTGAAAGGATATATCATGGCAGCAGGAAAGTCCTCTCAGTAGAGATAGAATAAATAACGAAGTTCTGTCACCAACGCGAGACCAATTTTGTAAGTGTTGTATGGAACTGCGACTGTCAGTTAGAATCCAAATACAGGGTGTTTTTTTTTTAACTGACACTATTCAGAGCCGCCTGTAGCTCGTTCTAATAACTGGATTGACACAAAATTTTGTGAATGGACTAAGAAAACCATGGGAAAAAAGATTCCAACAAAAAAAAATTAGTTCCAATCACCGCCGATAGGGGGAAATGTGGCACTGTACATTGAAAAAAACCATCAGAAACAGACAAAATTAATAATTTGGATAAAATGCCATGTTTTATTCATCATTTATGTTTTATTCATCATTTCCCTTTCGTTGATCGCAGTTGAAACATCCATTATAACTTTTTCTGCCACCGCTTTACGTCCTCTGCCTGACCGAACTGCTAGCGAGCCTGTTTCTTCGAATTTCAGAATCATTGCTTTCAATACATTAACGGATAAAGGTCCTTTGCTCAGTTTATGGCGTGTTCTAAGTAAACGAAGAGCGGCTGGTGCATTGCACTGGTTACAATAATAGAACTTCACAAAAGTAACGCGCGCTGCGGTAAGTGAGATTCATTTTCAACCTGAGCTGAAATTGTTTCTCGGTGTTTTTCGCATGCATTTATAACTTAAACTATTGGCGCTACTGTCGCTTGCGTAAGTAAAAATTTGCATTTTCATTTATTGCCCGTATTTTACACTAATTCTCAGTTGCATAACTTACCACAGCGCCACACTTCCCCCTATCGGTGGTGATTGGAACTATTTTTTTTTTGTTGGAATCTTTTTCCCCATGGTTTTCTTAGTCCATTCACAAAATTTTGTGTCAATCCAGTTATTAGAACGAGCTACAGGCGGCTCTGAATAGTGTCAGTTTAAAAACAAACACCCTGTATCTTTATAAGTGATACAGGAAGTGACATCCTTGAGGTCCTCCTCAATCGCAAGTAGCTCCGATCGAAAAACTGAGCAATGGTCCGGATTTCTGATATTTATGGCAAGTTTGGATGAGGTAACGTTCGTAAACAAATTTCGTTAAACTATCTTAAGTTTATTGTTAACGTGGTGAATAAAAATTACATTTAGGATTGTAGAGACGTATACTGTATTTTTAACTGTATATATGGATTATTACCCTAGATTCTTAAACAAAATTGTTTGTCAGGTGCTCTACCAGCCCTTAATATTTGTAAGTGGAATTTTGAATCACACTATGTATCAATTACTTAGTGACAATAATTATAGTTTTAATGCCATTTCACGATTTTATAACCATTTATCATTATGATAAATAGAGCAAAATTTAAGTGTAACGGCGAATTTAAAATCGGTATTTCATTAAATGAAACAAAATCGAATATTAACGTTAAAAATAAACATATGTTGAGATTAAATTGTGCATATTTAAAGGAGTAAATATAACCTCAGATCTTCAAAACTATTGTATTAATTAAGACGATAATTCAAATACAACATTTGTTTTTTAATTAAGCATGCTTGTGAATACTTAGCAAATGGGGAATTGTTAACAAATCGGAATAATAAATGCAATTATGTTTGGACATTTAATTTGGAACCACGCAATCGTGTACTTATAAGATATTTCATACTTTAATTAGGGAAGAATACAAGAATGACACAAAGCTGAATTGGAAATGCAAAATGCGACTAATAATAAAGGTTGAATAAAATTAATAAATACTGCACTCCATAAATATTACGTCAAAACTTCAGGTTTTAAATGACTCATCTTTTACTTATTTAGGATTAATCTCATAAAATAATGAATAGCATCAAAACAAGGAAATCTTTTATTGTTAAAACCTTAATTAATAGTATGTGTTATAAAAAAAATTAGACTTTAGTTTCTTTTGGTATACATGGAAACTATGAAAGCGCATAAAACTTGAGATAGTCCTTTCAGGGTCATTATGCGTGTACACTAGTATTACGTCTTACACTGTAAATAGAGGTGTCTTAATTTCAGAGAAAAATGTGTCTAAGAAATTAATTCAGATACTTTGGTGACTGAATGTGAAATTTCAGACATTATAGATGTCTCAGTTCTTGACATACGAGTGTCTTACGATGATCGTGGCATAAGCGAACTGAAAAAAATATCTGAATAATGATCATATGTCTGAAAATAAGACACCTGAATCACCCACGGTCTACAAGTGAAATGAAGTGAAAGTGTGTTTGTTTGGTTTGCGTTATGAATTTTTGGAGCTCTCCGTGACCGAGGGGTTAAGAGACTACTACACTCACGTGAAAATATCCGCTCGCTAATTTTAATCCTATGGGAGAATTTTTTTTAAATACCTCGTTTTTTTTTCAATATATATATATACATATATATATACGGAGAAACATGATTAATTTTATAGGTAGAAGTAAATATAGAAATGAAATGAATTCATTTTTGAATGCTAAGGGTGGTCTAGATCAGTTGTTTGATGAGTTCAGATAGAGTTGGTTACTGCTGTGTGTAGCTTAGTGTTTTGTTTTGGTTGATAGTTTGAATTAATTTGGTCTCGGCAAGAGAGGGGGGACGTTGCAGGCGTAGAGGACGGTTTTAACCCGGCAGTGTATGTTGTTAGCCATGCCCTCCTGCTTTCAGGTTTAATTTTCCTGGTATTAATTTTTCGTTAGTATTTTGTGCTTGGTTAAATTCGTATTATAGTTTTAATTGGTTATATTTTAGTGTTCAGTTGATATATTGTTATTTGTTTTTGGCTATATAGTGTGGTTAGTGTAAATGTATAATTGTGTTTTAGTAATATTATGTCCTGTGAGGTTCGGTGGCATGTCTACGATTTCACTTGGGCAGTAATTAATGTAGTTTCTGGTTTTTATGAGTCGTATGGATTGAGTTTAGGACCACTATGGGCGGCTGTCAGGTATGTCTTTTATACACTATGATATAAGTTGGAACAAAATTTGGTCTACCACAATGGTATTTATTGATGTTGTTTTGTGCTATTTTTACAGTTTGGTTTATAGTGTTGATATTTAAATTGTTTTATAGTTTTTTTAAAAAATGTTATGTGTTTTTATAATGGTTGCTAATATTGGTTTTTGCATATTTATTTTGTGGATTTCCTCAGTTCTCTCGTCGTCTCTCTACGTGAAGTTAAGCAATGTACATTGGGCGCTATGGTGAATACAGTTATACTGGGATTGACTGGAATATTGTTTTAGTGGTTGTGTTGTGGTGTGTATAAGTTGTTTCAAAATATAAAATTTAAATATAATAAAGAGTACAAATTATGGTAATAAAGTTACCGGCAAGATACGAAATTTTATGAAATACCGTAGTGCCCGGTCGGATCCTGATTACATGGTGGGGATCGGATCGTTAGAAAGCGACCATGCAAGTAGTGTTTGTGGAAGATCTGGAGTTTTAAGGAGTATAATTTGTGAGGGTGATATTGTGAATGTCCGTGAGACGAGGGGGAATGAGGAGAGAAGCAGAAAAGAAAAAATACAAAAAAAGACAGATAATGTTACAAAAATAAATAAAAATAGTGGTTTAAGTTATTCGTTGTGTGTAAACAGTTGTGGTAGTAAAAATAAAGGTGGGATGAGGTATAGGATCAGATATATTTATAATCAAACTTTAATGAACAAGAAAAAATATGATATGATGCTGTAGGTATTGTTAAAATATATAAAACAAGATAGTTTTATAATAGATGTTTTGAGAGAGTACATATCGGAGAAGTGTGTCCTTGTGCTGAAATAGAAAATGAGAGTGAAGTGTTTGAAAAGAAATGTATAAAATTCTGTAAGGTATATAACTGGGTATATAAATTGAGGTGTAATGTGTGTAACCAGATGTATATTGGGCAAACATCCACTCCAATAAATAAGCGAATTAATAATCATAAATCGGAAATAAGAAATCTTAAAACCAAAAAAGAGGACCAGGAGATGGAAATTACTCATTTTGCTGAGCATGGTGTGGAAAATATTAGAATATCTATATTGAAAATTATCCCAAATAAGTTAGAAAGAATGATTTGCGAAAAAGAAATGATGATTAAATATGGAACAGTATACCCGTATGGTTTAATTGTTATGTTTAATCAGAATGTCCTACAAAATTTTAGAGATAGGAATCGGGATAACTCTTATTTATGACAAAATAAAACATGATATAAGGAAAGAGCTTATCAGTAGTGATATTAGACATAATATCAATATTTGAATACTCCTAAAAATCTAAATACTAGTGAAGAAATAGAAAAATCAATATTTAATTGTGATAGTAATCGAAGAGAAAATGACATTAAGGGAATTATATTTAAATATAAAAAAGAAATTGATTCCAGAGACTTTAACAACTTTACAATCTAGCATAAGAAATGTTAATAATGATTTGGGTTTGGATTTATTGCGGTATAGAATCAAGAAACAGGATCTACAGAGATATTGTAATTTAAAGAACTGTCACAAAAGTACGGAAGAAAAGATCTATTTTATATTGGATTATCTGGGAAATTGCTATAAAGGAGTTAATTTTGATAAAATTTTAAACAAGTACAATGATCTACTACCAATGAGTAAAGTAAAAATAATTAAGGCATTTAAATATGATAAGCCTTTAGGACGTATTATGTTTCATTATAATGGATATGCAAAAGACCTAAAGAGGGGTATTGATGAAAGTACATGCAGTTGCAATGATGGAGAATTTATTAATTATATAGATAAATATTATGGACATGTCATTACTGGTAATTTAGAGATTGTAAAAGACCAAGAGCTGAGAAAGAGTATGGAATATGGCACAAAATACAAAATGAAACGAATTATAACGAAAAGTGCAGCCATTAAATGGTTTACAACTAACATAGATATTTTTATACAAAAATTGACTTACAAATACAGCTTACCAAGTAATGTTTTTGATGAGTGGAAATTCTACATTTTAAAAGATTTAAAGAGAAAATATGTTAGAGATTGTGACGGTGTGTCGCAAGAGGATTATACTGGGTTAACTAAATCTATTAAAGAACTTCAGAGTAAATTTATAATTACATATGTCGATAAAGCTAACACAAGTTATGCATTAATCTGTAAAAAATTTTATGGTAAAATATTAAATGAAAATTATAATAATAGCGATAACTATGAGTTATTGAAATCGAGAGTTTCAGTGATGGAAAAAAGGGTTAAGGCACTATATAAAAAAGTTAAATTGAAGCAGAAAAGTCAAAGTTTCTCATATCTTGTTCTAGTGCCAAAGTTTCATAAAAAACCAGAGAAATTTAGAATTGTAACTTGTGGGTATGGTTCATACCTAGAGTCTGCTAATAAGAAATTATTGGGAGTTTTGAGAAGCGTGTTTTATAGAGTGTTGAGTACGCAGTTCACATTTATTATAAATAAGAGTTACATTTTATTAGACAAATTGAAAAAACATCAAAACATAAAGAGTTTGTTTGCATATGATTTTGCAGACCTATACAGTACAATTAACTTACTGGATTTAAAGGAAAAGGTTACAGATTTTTATAATAAAAACAGCAATATAGATAGCGATAAAGATTGGTTTATTAATTTGTTTCAGTTGGTAGTGCAAGAGAATTACATGTATGAGTGGAGTAGAGTATTTAAACAGATCCGTGGAATCCCAAAGGGGGGGGGGGAGTCGCAGTTCAATTTTAGCTGACATCTACTTACATATATATGAGAATAACAATAATTTAAATAGAGAAATATTGAGTTATAGGTATATTCATGATGTTATAATAGTTGGATTAAATAATGAAAATGTAAACCTAGATTTTAAATATTATCCAAATACTTTAAAACGAACTCTCCTCCCAGAATATTAAAAACATCAATTATCTGGATGTGAATTTAGAGTTGGAGAATGACAATTCAATAACAAGGGTTTGTGACAAGAGAAATAATTTCGATTTTAAAACTTTAAAGATCTTAAATTTAGAATCGAACGTGCATATTTCAGTATTTAGAAATGTGTTTACAAACGGTTTAGTTCGTATTGAAAGATTATGTTCAAGATTTGGCGATGCAGTTGGCGAATTCATAAAGTGGATTAACATGGCATTGATGCAGGGTGTAAAGACTCTTCCGAATGTGTGAGCGTTCTAAAGGAAACAGGCCTTTCTATCGACGAACACAAGTTTAATATGGTAACATAAAGTTGACATGACGAGGACAGATGACAAGCACAGGTACATAAATCAACATAGAGGATTAATCATATTATTCAATATACATGACCGGTAACATTTACGGCCATTTTCATACTATTCTGGTTTCTACTATGACAAGCGACGTTCTTTTTCGCTGACATTCTGAGTTCTACTGCCGCACTCTTTCGTTTCTCCAGAAGGGGGCGCTACTAGAGCAAGAAGAGGCATGCGCAATCCTCACACATCCCCCTTTCGAGAATTTGATTTAGTCTTTTGAGACAAATCAATATCTAGTAAATATCTAAACAAACAAGTAAAACATATTAATACAAAAATTCAAACACTTAAAGAATATCAAAGAAAATAAACAAGCAGAATACACTATAACACTAATACTAATATTTTAAAGTTCTAGGATAAAGTTAAAGTTTTTAAGTTCAAACTTGTAACACAAAAAAAAAAGATAATGTTCAAAGTTTTTAAGTCCAATGTGAGGCATGTAGCCTACTTAGAGAGTCAGCATTCGAGTGGAGTTTCCCACGTCGGTACGTTATTTGGGCTTGAAAACGCTGCAGTGCAAGAGCCCATCTTTGAAGGCGCGCACTTTGAGGTGCACAGTCTGTGAGGAATTTCAAAGGATTATGGTCGTTCACCACAGTTACGTGCGAACCATAAATATAGTGTTCGAACTTTTTCGGGCGAAGATAACAGCATAAGCTTCCTTTTCGATGGTAGCATAACTTTCTTGGCATTTGGAGAGCTTTTTACTTGTAAAAGCAATGGGATGCTCTTGTTCATTTTCATCATTTTGAGATAGACAAACGCCTATCGCATATGAAGAAGCATCTGCGTGTATAATAAATGGTTTCTGAAAGTTCGCGGAATAACAGATGGGTGATTTACTGATCGCCTGTTTCAACTCAAAAAGCTTTTATCACAATCCTCAGACCAGGTAACTTCATTAGGGGCACGTTTCTTCGTAAGTTCAATCAATGGACGAGCAATGTCGGAGAATGAAGGAACATAGGATCGGTAGTAAGATAAAAGACCTAATATGCTTCTGACATCTTTCTTTGACTTGGAAACTTCTAAGTTTTGTATCGCTGATACTTTGTCGGGATCGGGTGCATGTATACCGGATCCTGCCACATGCTCTAGAAATTTTATTTTTTTTCGTTTTCGCCGTCTTCCCGTACTAAATGTAGTGTTCATTCGGCGAAAGCCATCACGTGTATACTGTTTCTTTTTCACAGTTTCCTTTATTTTCACTTTATCATAATTTTTAGAAAGTTCAGTTTAATTTTTATTTTCGTCGATCGTCACTTCCTTAGTCGCTGTAAACTCATCAATCTTCTCATATCTCTTCTGGCGTTTTTCTAACATCATGTTGTCAGGATGATTTAACTTAAGGAATACATCGGGTTCTTTGTTCGCTATTTCATGTGATTTTACACAACCATTGACTATAATGTAGTCAGAATTTTCATCGTAAACAAAAGGTCGTTTCTCGCTGGATTCGGGACTTCCATCAAGTGTTTCTGGCATTGTATTATTGAAAATAGAGTAAGATTCTTCCGTTGTCGTGACATCAACTTTTGAATCTTTATTTTCAGAAATTATGCTTCGTCTTATATTTTCTTCCTTCATGTCTGCTGATGCAATCAAATATTTATCCGTAGCACTTGCATTCTTTTTAGCATAATTTGCGGTTTCGTATTCGGTTTCTTCATCAGGCGTGTCTGCATAGTTTGAGGATTCGAAAATATAAGTTACATTATTAACTATGGGAGCATCCTTCATAATATTGTGTTCACTCTGTAAATAATTTTGGACTTTTAAATCTTTTGAATTATGTAAAATTTCTTCTGCTTGCCTAATTTGGGGATCTTCTTCCTTATAATAAATTTCCGTTTCGGTTTAATCTCCACTCTCTATTACGATTAAATCGGCAACAGTACATATGTCATTTTTATTATTATTAGTTTCTTTCGTGATCAATTGTGCAATACTAGTACGCGGGTGAGGGTTATTTTTTATCTCATCAAATAATTTATCCAAGTGATGTAAGAAATTCTCATGAACGGAAAAGCTATTAAATTCATTTTTGTTAGCTGTCGAACACTGATTTAACGAAGGGTCGTTTTTCTGTTGCCATCTAAATTTCTCTGATTCATTTATAAAAGTAACAGGGTCGTCGCCAGGTGCGTGGTCAATGTTCTCGTTTGCATTCGCATTTTCAACTGACACATGGTCTAAAATTGAAGCAGACAGATCTACAGTGTTGGTTTATTTCGTATTGTCACTTATCGCGTCAACATTACAATTTAATGCCTTTTCATTTTCATTATATTTATTCAAATCATTCAATTCATTATATGTATCAAGAGAAAGTAATAAATCATTAATTAAACTATCAACTACAGCACATGTTATCATAATATTAGGATATATCTTGGGGCGTAATTTATCAACTGCAATACTCAATGGGATATTTATTAAAGGAGCTTTCAATTGGTGTCCGAATGCAGATTGCAATATTATGGTACCACAAGGATTTTTAAAGTATTCGGGTACACAATCAGCCTTTATTATAGAAACTTGAGTTCCACTATCAACTACGTCATGTAATATTTTATTACCACATTCGATATCTACTGTCGGTAATGTTTTAATTAATTTCGTTTCTTTTCGCGGTGTTTCCAAATTAAAAATCTCATCCGATTTGACTCTAGCAGTGAGTGCTTTTTCATTTGAATTCGAATTATCTTCCCTATCAAATTTATTGGCATTTCCAAATAAATAGCTACATATCGTAACATTATGGTATCTGCCGCAATTGGTGCATTTTTTATCTTTTATGGTACAATCTTTAGCGACGTGTTTACCTCTCTTTAAACATAAAAAACAGCGCCCTTGAGCCCTTAATTTAGCCATTTTCTGCTCAACGGATAATTTATTACATTCCTCAGTCGAATGACTATTACAAGAACAGAATATACAAAAGGTTTCAGATTTGACTAAAATATGAGATTCAGAATTAATTCTATCACTAGCGAACATTTGTCTACGACATGCAGGCGAGTCATTATTATATGATTGTTTTGACCTTGGGTTATCTAAATTACCAGTTAAATAATTTTGTTTTTCTCTCGACTCTATTTCGGTACGAATAAATAATAACAAATCATCAATGTCTGATTGCGAGTCACTAGAATTTTTTATACATTGTTTATTATATTCTAACGAAAGATTATTTGGCAGGGATTTAAGAATTATAGGTGTCAACAGGTTATCAAATCCATTTGATTCAATGTCTAAAGACCTGAGACTTCTTATTTGCGATTGAATCGTATCAAATAATTTCCGTAGAGCGGTTACATCATTTGTTTTCAATACTGGTTTCAAAGATAATAAAGTATTTATGTGAGCCGTGACAATGAGGTCCTTTCGACCAAATTGTTGTTTCAGAATTTGGATAGCTTCCAAATAATTTTTATCTGATAACGCAAACCCGGAAATAGAATTATATGCACTACCACCTAAATAACTTTGTAAATAGCTCATTTTTTCAATATTTGACAGTGAATCATTATCATGGGCTGCTATTTTGAATGAGTTTCAAAAGTTTTGAAATTTACTTATTTCGCCGTAAAATTTCTCAATCTTTAAGGTAGGGAGTTTAACAGATTGCGCAACTACTTCTGCGTGCTTATTATCGACGTGAGTTACGAGGGAAACTTGGCTTTTGCCATTATTTTTCAATTTCTTATTAATTCTAAATTTCCATAAAGTTATTTTTTCATGATATTCAATGGACGCTTTTGCGTCTTTTTCGATTTCATCTTCATCATTAATTAACGCTAAAATTTGGGTATCTTCCCGTTTAAGGTCAATACCTTTTTGTTCCAGCTGAGCTAAATTTTCTTCTATTTCGTCAAAATTCGGTGATTCCAAAACCCATGCATCTTCGATCTTTTTTAACAATAGAGGTAACAGATGCTTTTATTACCCCTCTAGTTTTTTTAAGTTTAGTCAGTTGATCAGCCATGCTTAAATAATAAAATGTACCTTACCTCTGTATAGGTTATCCAAAATTATTCACTATAATTCTTTCACTTATTCTTAATCTTCCACTAATTTCAATTATTCGGCCTGTTATTCATCCCACTTCTGACACCAATGTAAAGACTCTTCTGAATGTGTGAGCGTTCTAAAGGAAACAGGCCTTTCTATCGACGAACACAAGTTTAATATGGTAACATAAAGTTGACATGATGAGGACAGATGACAAGCACAGGTACATAAATCAACATGGAGGATTAATCATATTATTCAATATACATGACCGGTAACATTTACGGCCATTTTCATACTATTCTGGTTTCTACTATGACAAGCGACGTTCTTTTTCGCTGACATTCTGAGTTCTACTGCCGCACTCTTTCGTTTCTCCAGAAGGGGGCGCTACTAGAGCAAGAAGAGGCATGCGCAATCCTCACACAGGGTTACCCTGTGAATTATGTACGGAGAAACATGATTAATTTTATAGGTAGAAGTAAATATAGAAATGAAATGAATTCATTTTTGAATGCTAAGGGTGATCTAGATCAGTTGTTTCATGAGTTCAGATAGAGTTGGTTACTGCTGTGTGTAGCGTAGTGTTTTGGTTGATAGTTTGAATTAATTTGGTCTCGGCAGGAGAGGGTGGACGTTGCAGGCGTAGAGGCCGGTTTTAACCCTGCAGTGCATGTTGTTAGCCATGCCCTCCTGCTTTCAGGTTTAATTTTCCTGGTATTGATTTTTCGTTAGTATTTTGTGTTTGGTTATATTCATATTATAGTATTAATTGGTTATATTTTAGTGTTCAGTTGATATATTGTTATTTGTTTTTAGCTATATAGTGTGGTTAGTGTAAATGTATAATTGTGTTTTAGTATATATATATATTACAGGGTTGTTATAATTAAAGTTCGCCTATTCAGAAGGTTCTAGAACAGGTTCTATGGCTCCAAACGAAACAAAATTTCACTAGTACGTAGTTGAAGAGATGTGCTCTGCGAAAAAAAAAAATTAGTTAAAATTTTTGTCAATAGGTGGCGCTGCGCCAATATTTAAGCCGATATTTGCAGATTCCTTTATTTTGTAAAAAACAAAATACAGGAAATTTTATTTCACAGTTGGTAAAAGTAAACTTTTCAGATTCGTTATATCAATTTCGGTCAATCCAGATGAAACTCTCAAAATCACAAAATTTCACCCAACACTTGAAAAAGATCACATTTTATTCAAATTTTCGACGAACGACGTCAAAGTGACGTCGCAACTTCGAAAACTTGAAATACCCTTCTAACCACCTGACGATTTAAAAGTTGCTGATAAAGTGTGTCTGTGATTTCTGACACTGGAACAGTTGATTGTTTCTGAAAAGCATTTGAATCTACGCTTTGTGGAGAATGGTAACTTTGAAAAAAAAAGGCACTTCTTGTAAAGTTATTTTATCAAAATAACAGCAACGCAGCTGCAGCTCTTCGAGAATTCCGGAAACTAAAAGATGTTAGACGTGGACCAATGTCGGATCGTGGAGTTCACAAAATGATTAAAAAGTTCGAGGAAACAGGAAAACTCGATATTCTTCCTGGCAGAGGACGAAAAAAGGTAGACATTTCTAGCATTGAAGATATTGCTACTGCTGCTGTGGATTTAGCAAGCCAGTCATCATTTGGTAATGCAAGTGTGCGAGCTATTGCGAATGAAGTCGATATGCCGATTTCCACTGTGAGAAAAGTGATGCGTCAAATTTTGCACTACTATCCATACAAGATTCAGAGGGTGCAATAACTAATACAGCGTGATACCGAAAGTCGGCTATCATTTTCACTACAGTTTCTTGCACGAATGAATGTGGACAATTCTTGGCCCTGGAATATTCTATGGAGTGATGAAGCGCATTTTTATTTAAACGGACAAGTGAACACACACAACTGTCGAATTTGAGCGAAAGAGAATCCTAATGTTGTCCAAGAAGATCCATAGCATGCAGCTAAAGTGACGGTGTGGTGCGGTTTCACAGCTACGTTTATGATAGGGCCATATTTTTTTGAGGAACTAACATCCACAGGACAGGTATTTCAATATGTTGTCAAATTTTCTGATTCCCGAGCTGCAACAGCGAGGCTGCCTTCAAAATATCGTGTTTATGCAAGACAGTGCACCACCGCACATTAATCGAGCAGTTCGGACTTTCTTAACAAGCCATTTTACAGAAGAACGCATCATAAGTCGTTATTTTCAAACAGTCTGGTCACCACGATCCCCTGATCTAACACCATGCGATTTTGGTTGTGGGGATTTTTAAAAGATTCTGTATCTAAAGACAGATGTCAGACAATCTCTGATCTGAAAGGCAGTATTAGACTTCATATTCGCTCAATCTCACAGGACAGTTTACGCAATGCTGTAGAAAGCATAATTCTGAGAATGGAATGCGTTATTGAAAATGGTGGAGGATTCATTGAGCATGCGTAATGTTATTCTTCGTTATTTCCTCGCTGCCGAGCGACATGTTTTATTTTTGATGATGCAGATTACATCACATGAAATTATATTCATTTTTCTGTATTGTTTGGAGTCATAGGTCAGGCTCTAGATTAGGTGAAATTTTAATTGTAACAATTCGCAGTTCGTCGAAGTTTGTTGAAAGTTTTAAATTTGTGTGCTTCGTCTGGATTGACTGAAATTGATATAATGAATCTGCAAACATCGTCTTAAATATTGGCGCAACGCCACCTACTGACGAAAAATATAACTAATTTTTTTTTTTTCGATTTTCGCAGAGGGCATCTCTTCAACTACGTACTACTGAAATTTTGTTTCGTTTGGAACGATAGAACCGGCTCTAGAGCCTTCTGAATAGGCGAACTTTAATTATAACAACCTTAATTATATATATTCCTGCATTGGATAGCTGAGGTCGATCTCTACGCAGACCATTCTTTACTTTTTCGATTTTGTTTACAGGTTTTTTTTTATTATCATTAAAAAGAACTGCAACAAAAATCGAAAAAGTGAAAACAAGCTTTGTAGAGATTTTCCTCGGCTATCCAATGCAAGAAAAAAAAAAAAAAAAAAAAAAAAACAGCGGCACTACGGGAGTGCCGACAGAAGTGAAAACTTGAACAATTACGTGGTGTATTTTTTGAATCGTCAGGAAATGTTTTATTGTGCACGAAATACTTTTAAATGAAGTGTTTTTTATTCATTATTATAAACTACTACTACAAAAATTATATTACAATTTTCATTTAATGCGCTATTGTACATGAAAAATAATGCATATTATTTTACATACAAAAATTTCGGGAAACAGACTTCAGTTGCACTATACCGCTTATTATACAGCTAACATTTTTCTGCCTTATTATACCGTTTACTATACCGCTTACATTTTTCTGCGTTACTATACCGCTTACTATACGGCTTACATTTTTCTGCGTTTACTATACCCCTTACTATACCGCTTACATTTTCTGCGTTACTATACCGCTTACTATACCGCTTACTATACAGCTTACTATACCGCTTACTATACCGCTCAGTATACCGCTTACATTTTTCTGCTTGTACTATACCGCTTACTATACCACTTACATTTTGTCTGCGTTTACTGTACCGCTTACTATACCGCTTACATTTTTTCTGTGTTACTATACCGCTTACATTTTTCTGCGCTTACTATACCGCGGTGCAATAGCGCACAGGCAAGCATGCGGCGCGCGACGCGCCCGCTTCGCCCTACCTCATACTTAACTATATACAATAGATGTACATACTTATATACAGAGGTGTTGGTTACAGTAACAGTGTCGCGAGTTGAGTGGTTTTTTCCCATCTCAAAAAATTCCCAACGCGCCTAAAAAAGTTTTCACTTCAAATATAGAGAGGTGTCGGTTACACTGTAAAAAATATTCGTGTTACTTTACACCAAAAATGGTGGCAACTTTGTTGCCACCATTTTTGGTTTAAAGAAACACCACTTGTAAATTGGTGTAAGGAAACACCAAAAATTAATTAGTGTAAATAAACACCAAAAATTAATTAGTGTAAAGGAACACCAAAAAGTAATTAGTGTAAAGAAACACCACTTTTGATGGCAACAAAGTTGCCACCAAAAGTGGAGTAATAAAACAACATCATTGATTTGGTGTGCTTTAACACCAAATTGGGTGTTCTACTATCTAATTTAGAATTTTCCACTTAGATGCAGCATCACACCAAATTTGGTGTTCCAAATCTGCTCAATAAATTCACTGTCCCTGCTATCCTGATGGAGAAAAATGTTTGCACTGTTATACATTTGCATAAAAATTAAACATATTTTTCTCTTTGATTCAGAAAATGGTAGTTAAAAGTCAGTTAGCAAATCTGTTTTTGAAATCCTCGCTAATTTTTTTTTTTTAATTTCAATTATAAAAGTTTACTGATGTTTCAAAATATGTTATATTTTAATCAAGAAGAGAAAAATACAGTAAAAATGCCTGTAGTTTTACGTAAATGTCCATTACCTTTCAATCACTTTTTCCCTTAGGATAATTTGGGTCGGCAGATTTCCGGTCTTATTTATTCATACACATTTGAAGATTGCTTTAAGAAATAATTTGGTGTTGTAAGATTTATCTGGTGTTTAATTACAACAATTATGATAGCAACTTTGTTGCCACCATTAATAAAGCCTTATTCAATTACAGTTATAATTAAAAATAATTCCATGGAAATTTAACAATATAAATGTTATGATTACATGAATATTAAAATAAACTGAGTCAGGAAATTCTGTTAGACTTTGTATTTTTTCATACTAAAATACTTACATATTTAACAATGGAGCCACATGGAACTATTTGCACTTATTGTTAGTAGATAAAGGGTTTAAACAACAATCAATATAGCATTATAGAAGTTTTAGCCATCACCCACTCAAGTTAACATAAAAATTATAGAATTTTCTCTGAAGACATTTACATACTCATATCTTAGATAGGCAGTCCTGACAGTAAATCTTTGGTTTAATGAGTATATTTGCAATTTCACAATAAAAAAGTGACTTTTATAAGCACTTAAAAGAGCATAAGTCAAGGGTAAAAGTAAAGAACTGTTTTAATTAATCATAATTGTAAAAAAAAAGTTTGCATATTGCAGTGCACCAAACCAAACAGCATATAATTATTACTTAACATTATCAAAACACATTTCATGGTTAAATACATTGATATTAACCAAAATAGCCTATACCCAGTTAAACATAAAACAGGAATGAATACACAAATTTTTCACTTTCTTATAAAATTATAATTTTGGACTTGTACTGTAAAAAATGCCCAGCTGAGATATATTACACACAATATTACAATTTTTATATGTAACAAAACATTTTTAAGTATTGCATTCCATGTATGAAACATCATTTCATGTTACCAAAATATGCTTTAAAACAATGTACCAGTTTCCATTTGTGTAGTAGCTGAAAAATGAATATCTAAATTGCAAGAGGCTTGCATCCACCAAAAAAATCTTGAATAATCCTTATTAGACAATTTTTTAATTTTATATGCACCAAAATGATCGTTTAAAGCACCCCCCCCCCCCATAATCTTCTAAGAAAAAAAAACTTTATCACTATCTGTTATAATGAGTAAAATTTTTGAAAAAATTGGTTCTTCTTCAGCTAATTTCCTAAAAATAAATAAGCCACTCCTTTTTATTTTTAATTTACTTTTTTAAATAATTCACAAACCTTTTGTTTAGAAAATCATAGTAAATGTTGATAACAAATGTTCTTTACTTTTCAAATTTTCTTTTCACATGTTGCATTTTTATACAATTTTATATCTTGTGTGTGACAAAAACTAACATTGCTGCTATAGGGTACTGGGGTACTAATCAAGTAAACTCCCCCCCCCCCCCACCACTTCCCATTTGAAGATGGCGTTATATATTTTTTTTCAACTTGCTACCAAATTCATAAGAAATTTCGGCTTAGATATGTTTGTGGTCTGCAAGCAAAAAGGGGAAAATACATTTTTTTATTGTATAAAAATCGTAATTTTATGAAATTATACTATCATGAGCTATTCCTTATAAAGAAAATAGTATTTATCACAATTATCATACAATGGATATGACTACAAATAAAATGCATGAAAAGCTGAACATCGAGAAAATAAATGCAGTTATCTAATTTCTTTATGATTGTGAGTCAGAGCATTAACATAAGTGACCGCATTGACTTATACTCAGAGGTAAAATATGCAAGAAGAATAATTTTAAATGAAATCAAACTATACGTCTGTTTAATTACATATAGTCCTCCTGTCTGTCTCACTGTTTTTCAAACAAAACAATTTTGAGAACGTCAACATAATGAAATTTCGTTCCAGAAGTAAATTTAAATAAATAACACAATAATGGAAATTGGGTAAGCTGGGATAGCAAATTATTGGGTGGGCTTGGGCCCCAGTGGTTCATATAACTTGGTGCCACTGCTAGTTAGTAACTCTTAAGTACTCTTAAATAAATAAGGACTAATTACTTTGCTTCCCTTGCGTTTTCTCTTTGCTTTTAAATGAAAGCAAAATGGCGAATGCTTCGTTCTCGTTCTCTGTGGTCGTGTGCTGACGCAACATTCTGACGTCATCGTGTATCTGAACACCAAAAGCTGGATAGCGAGATAAAATTGTACACCGATATTGGAGTTTTGGTTTCCCAAATTAATTTGAAAGCTTCATTCAGGGTGTATGATGTCACCGATTTTTTTTGAAAGAGTAAAGCTAAACTATTTTAAGTGTATTATAACACTTAATTCAGTGTTGACACCAAAATTAGTGTATATTTAAACCTATTTTGGCATTTCATGAACCCAAATTAAGCGTAATAATACTCCCTCTTTTTTACAGTGTACAGTAACATGTGTCGCGAGTTCAATGTTTTTTTTCCCCATCTCAAAAAATGCCCTACGCGCCAAAAGAATTTTTCACTTCAAGTCGCGAGTTCAATGGGTTTTTTTTCATCTCAAAAAATGCCCAACGCGCATAAAGAAGTTTTCACTTCAATCACTTCAAATATACAGAGGTGTCGGTAACAGTGACGGTGAGAGTGTCGGTTACAGGTGTCGCGAGTTCAATGGTTTTTTCTCTTCTCAAAAAATGCCCAACGCGCATAAAGAAGTTTTCACTTCAATCACTTCAAATATACAGAGGTGTCGGTAACAGTGACGGTAACAGTGTCGGTAACAGTGTCGCGAGTTCAACGGTTTTTTCCCATCTCAAAAAATGCCCAACGCGCCTAAAGAAGTTTTCACTTCAAAAAATTAAGATATTGAAATACAAACGAGATATTTTTTAAATTTTCTCCCATAGGATTAGAATTCGCGAGCGGGTGTTTCTCCCGTGAATGAAGTAGTCTCTTAAGGCACCACTCCGCTAATCACTTGAAAGCATAGGAGCAAGCTGCGGGTTCGACTCCCGCTGACTTCGTTGAACAATCTTTGTGGCGTTCCCATTTGTATTTCTTCAGTGATGTTATTTCGTTGTGTTCTATCCAGTCCTCATCTCGACGAAGACTTATAAGCGAATATTTGTATCAAGCACATAATTCTGATGTATATTCGTAATAAAGAAACAAAAGTGAATCTTCGCGAAAAGTTATTTCGGTTTCTTCGTTACTTTAGTTTAAAACTTTATTTTCTGTGATGAAATGTTTTTGAATCAGTCGTTGATGTTTATAAAGTTAATGAAAGACTTGTATAAAGTTAATGAAAGACTTGTATAAAGTTAATGAAAGACTTGTATAAAGTTAAAGAACCAACAGCTATTAAAAACACCCATTAAAAGTGACGATTTTTAAGAGGAAATAAGAAAGGGAGGACATCCCAAGCTTTTGAATCTCTTAGCATTTTTGTGTACGAATAAAAAAAAGAAGTTCTTATACAGATGCCATTTCATCGAAGTATTTTATCAGAAAACATTATAGTTAACAGACTGCTCAAACATGAATAGGTTTTTTTTTCATATTTTCTATTATTCGTATTTCTATTGTTAAGTTTTAAATGAAATTACTCATTTTGTTTTGTTTTAAGTGATTCTAAAAATTCTGCTGGAATTGAGATGTTTATTTACATTTGGTGTGTGCTTATATTATTGGTTTACATTAAATTATACGCCCAGATCAGATTTATTTTAAAATTTGTGTACTTTGAAATGAATCTGGGTTATCAGCTTAAGTTAAAGTACATTTGACTGAATGAATGAGATTTTTACTATTTCGAATGTTACGTTTTAAATGAAATTAGTCATTTCGTTTTGTTTTAAGTGATTCTAAGTTTTCCGGTGAAATTGGGGTATTTATTTACATTTAGTGCATGCTTTATGTTACTGATTTACATTTTTTTTTACATTTGTGTGGTTTGAAATGAATCTGGGATTTCCGCTTAATTTAATGTGCATTTGATTGACAGAATGAGATATTTACTTTTTCGAGAATGTTAAGTTATAAATAAAATTAGTCGTTTTGTTTTAAGTCATTCTAGATATTCCGGTGAAATTGAGGTATTTATCTCCATTTCGTGTGTGCTTTATGTTATTTATTTACACTCTACTCCTAAAATAGATTTATTTTAAAATTTGTGTAGTTTGAAATTTTGAAATATCCACTTAATTTGATCTGCAGACTGAATGAGATTTTTACTATTTCTATCGTTAAGTTTTAATGAAATTATTCATTTTGTTTATTTTAAGTAGAGTTCTAAGTTTTCTGATGAAATTTTGCTTACATTTACATTTAGTGTGTGATTTTCGTTATTGATTTACATTTTTAAAATATGTGTGATTTGAAATGAATCTGGGATATCCGTTTAATTTAATGTGTATTTGATTGACTGAATGAGATTTTTACAATTTCTATTGTTAAATTTTAAATGAAATTACTCATTTTGTTTGCTTTTAAGTAATTCTAGATTTTCCGCAGAAATTGTTTTGCTGAAGATGTTTATTTACATTTAATGTGCGATTTTATTATTAGTTTACATTAAACTATAAGTCCAGATTAAACTTATTTTAAAATTTATGTGCTTTGATTGTATTTTAAATGATTAAGCATTGACGGTCTCACAACAAGAAAACCCGGCTTATTTTGGTTTGAAAAATATTTTAGCGACCTATTATATTAAGAGGATTTTGGTTTTAAGAATTAAGCAGTGAGGTCACCTATGTCGGGGTTCCAAATAATTATTTTTAAAGGACGAAGAATTAAAGTTTAAATTTGTTTTGTTTTTTTGCAGTTTGACTTTCGAATTAATTTTTTTTAGATTAGATTTTTGTTTTAAAGTTTATTTAGGACCCCATTATACTGATTATCGCTTTAATGATTAGGCAATGGAGCCCACATCACCGGGAGCCGAAATATTAAAAGATCCGCAACAAGGGTGCGATAAATTATTCTAGGGGTGAAAAAACATCGAAATTCCTTATATAGTGATCTTTTATCAGCAAATAGGCAGTTAGGCTCCGTGTAAATACTGATAATATATGCTATCGCAATCAGAGAATGCATCAAATTTCGTAAAGCTGATAATTTTTTTTTTATCTAAATATTTTTATCAAAAGTTTATTTTTATCTTAATTCTAAATATAAACGTATTATAAATCATGCGTTCGCGAACAAAAGGTTTAACTTAATTATACTTATCGTGAAAAATCAGAAGAAAAATTCAGTTAGATTAACTAAAAGGAGAAAAAATACATTAGACTTTATATTTTGTCAGAAAACTTTCACGTATGATAATCTTCTGTAATCAAGACAAATGAAGAAATTTGAAAGGAAAAAAAATTGTTTTAGTGGTTTTTAAACTAAAAATACCTTAGTGTCATTAAAGAACTAAAAACATTGCGGTCATTACGATAAAAAGGGGATTCAAAGTGTCTTCTTTAACTACAAAGATAAGTGGAAATGGCTGAAATACATTGCTAAGAATACTACTGCATAGATAAAGGAATATCTAAAAAACAATTTTTAACGAGAAACTTTATTTCGTATTTAGATAAAGGAAAGAATTGTTTATCATGCTTTAAATTGTTATATCTTGAACAATGAAGACAAAGTTCGTTTAAAAGATATAAACTTCTTATTTAATCAGCTTTATACACATATTTCTTATAAATTGAATAAATGAAGAAGGTACCGAGAAGATTCTTTAAACCTTCATTCCTTTGAACAGGACAATTGGCATGCTTTAAACGGTATGACAATACAAGAAAAATATTTTATGTGTTGTCTTTGAACTTTGAAGGGGGGGGGGGGCTTTGAGACCTATAGCGGCATGGCTGTCGTCTCGAGTGATCCATCAAAACAAACTTCAAAACAATTGTCAAAATCCATGAAGGGGCACTATTAAAACCGATGTATGCGGTGTAAGAAATTTATAGTTGACGCTCGGAAGTCACCAGATGAAATAAATTTATCCAAAAAGTTCGGAAAGCACCGAAAACAATCACTGTTTAGAATTGTGGCGTTCCAGTATAAAGCGCGCTGTTGCTGATATTTGATACAAGAAAAAAGGATGTGCTCCAACGAGTCTGGGACATGGCATGCACTGCAGTTACCATCTTCCGCTATATTAAAGCGAGCCAACATAGCAGGGGTGATTACCATCTTACATAAAAGCCGAGAAATAAGTACATCCTCACGTCTGTTCAAAGCCCATGAATGGGACTGTGTAATGTTGGGAATATTGCCGTGTGACTGTCGGTATTTACTAGCGAAGAAAATCTGATCACATTGCCGCCGTATGTTTGATTTGCACTAGCGAACCAAGTCCTCTGGAGAAACCCAGTCCAGCAAGGCATCCGCGTCGGTAACACTCCTGGCCAGGCAGTCAGCTTTTTCGTTGAGGGGGATCCCTCGGTGACCCGGGACCCAGTAAAGATTAATGCTTGATACATGTTCAGCCAGTCTCTGAATTTTGTTATGCAACCATATTATTACTTTAGGAGAACGCCAATTGACACACTGAAGAGCCGATAGTACCGAAAGGCTATCTGTAAGAATGATGATGGAAGAAGTCGTGGATGTCAGCTCATCAAAAGCCCTTCCAATGGCTAGAGCCTCCGCCGTGAAAATCGAATTTGTATCATTGACTCTGTATCTGAATTGGTTGCTTGAGGAGCAGCCGGCAATCGAAGTAGCACCCGTCGACTTTGAGGCGTCTGTAGCTATGATTTCCCAAGGACTCGTGAACTCTTGGATGAAGTCTGCGAAGAGAGAAGATACTGCATAAGCTGCAAGGTCTGTTCTTTGGAAAGGGAAGTCCGATAAGTGATATTGCACTATTCTCCTATTAAAAGGCAATGGAAATTGGAATCGTATCAAACAATCTGGCCGGCAATGAAATTCCTCGAACACATTCAAAACGCATGGGTGACAGCTGGCGACAGCTTGAAGCCCGTTGTCCCAGAGCGGGGACCACTTTCTTAAAGAAAGGTGCTTAATCCAGAATCCGCTCGCAAGGCCTTTGAGCCTGTCGCCGATCAGTTTAACACCAGCATGTTTCCGGAGTATGATGTTCGGGGTCCACTTTGGAAGCCCCAAAGCTACCCTAATGGCACTTGTTTGCAGGACATCGAGCTTTTTCAGAACAGAGACACTTGCCATGTTAAGTACCACAGCCCCATACTCAATGCAGCTATAAACTGAGGCGGACGCCAGCGTCAGCAGGTGTCTAGATCTTGCTCCATAGCTCTTGTAGGCCAGTGATTTTAACATGCCGATGCGGACAAATACTTTTCTTCTCAGATAATTGACATGGCTGTTGAAACCTCCCCGGCGAGCCACATGAAAGCCCAGGAATTTAATTTCGTCGCTCCATTCAATAAGGCCCCCGTTGATGCTGAGGTCAAAGTCACATAGTGCATTTCTTCGAGAAAGGTTAATCGCGTGGCACTTATCAGAGCGGATGGACAGTTTCCAGTAATCACACCACTGGGTGATGAGACGAAGGGCTTCTTGTAACTTTGCCTGGCAGGTGACTAAGGAAGAGTGTATGCAGTAAATAAATATATCGATAGCATATATCAGAAATTTGATGCCAAGACCTTCTAGCACCTCGAAAAAGTCATACAGGAAGATAGTGAAAAGAATCGGGCTTAATACTGCACCCTGGGGAACTCCTCTACCAGTAGTGCGAGGGGACGACTTAGAACCCCTCCAGAGCACCTTGATACACCGACTGGACAGGAAACGGTGTAGCCAATGGAGTATTGGGCCCACAATTCCAATCTCAGCACACTTGAGTAACAGACCATCGATATATACAGAGTCGTAGGCTGCTTGGATGTCCAGCGAAATTCCCAACACAAATTTTTTGTCCAGTTTAGCCTGCTTGATGTCAAGGTGGAGTATCATGATTGCAGTTTGGCTGTCACGGAACGGTTGAAACCCAAAGTGGCGCGAGTCGAGGATATTATTTTCGAGGAGGTGATTGGAAATTCTGTGAGCGAGCATTCGCTCGCAAATCTTGCACATGACAGATGTAAGAGCAATGGGGCGATACGAAGTGATATCAGATTTAGGTTTGTTTGGTTTGAGTATCGGTATGATCAGGGAGGAGGTCCACTCGAGAGGAATATCTCCGGTAGTCCAGATTGAGTTGTAAATACGAAGTAGGCAGTCCAAGGCGTGGTCGGAGAGTCCCTTAAAGAATGCTGCGCTAATTTTATCCTCACCAGGGGCTGTGATTTTCGTTCGTCGAATGGAGTCCTTAAGTTCTGTCATTGTAAAAAGGCGATTTAGCTTTTCGGATACGTCAGCACCGAAGGTTAGAGGGATCGGGTCATGAGAAGCAGGCTCGCTAAAATGGTCTGCAAAGAGCTCCGCTTGTGTAATCGCCTCAGAGCTAATGGAGTCAGCATGTCTCAGGCAGAGGTGGGAATCAGGAGGCGAGGACTGCCGGCTCTTGACTTTTCGGAAGACTTTATAAAGGGTACCCGGGTCTTTAGCGTTACGGCACACGGAATCCCAGTAACATCGTTTGGCGTCTCGTGTCGCTTGCCGAAGTTTGGCTGCAGTCTGTTTGAATTTTGTCCAGAACTCCGTGGACACAAGCTGGCGGGCTTTCTTAAGGAAAAACCTCTTCTGTCTCAATAAACCACTGCATTTGGTTGACCACCACACTGGGAGGCCTTTTGTAGGGTACTTCCTTGAAAGACTGTGGTTATGCATAGCCCGGCGGACCAGATTAAGAAAAGAGTTATAATTTAAATCAGGCGAGTGCAATAGGTAGAGGCCATTTGTAAAGAGTGGATCCTGGGTGTAAAGGTGTCCTAATTTCCACCTGAATATTGATAGGAAAGTGGTCGCTATCATACGTGTCCTCTTCAACATGGTAAGTTGTGCCAGCGAACAGATCAGCTGAGCATAGGGAGAGGTCAATCAAGGAGCATGTCCCACTCGGGGCAACATGTGTTGGGTCGGAAGAGTTAATGAGGCAAAAAGAGCTGTCACAGAGCCAGTCCACGAAGACTTCAGCAGTACGGGACGATACCTGGGAGCCCCAGAGCTGATGATGAAGGTTAAAGTCCCCTAGGATTAGAGTCGGGCCATTAATCTCACGGCAGATCTTGATTATGTCAGTAACAACCAGTCCGGAGCCAGAATAAATGTTGATAATGTTTAAGTGAGAAGAGCCAAAGTGACAGCGGACTCCCATCAATTCATTCGCCGAACTATGATCAGAAAGATTGATACGGGCAGAGGACCATTTATTATTTACTGCAATGGCCAGTCCACCACCTGGGCGGCCCAGCCTGTCAGACCTATACAAAATTTTCCCAGGAAGGGAGACATATTTATCCGGGACTAGAAAGGTTTCTTGGATCGCCAAAACATCAGCCTTAAAAAATGGAGGGCAGCTTAGCCAAGGAAGTTTATTCATAAGACTGCGACAGTTCCATTGTACAATACTTATCCCCATATATGAAGAAAGAACCAATAAAAGAAGAATGACAACACAGGCCAAAATATAACAGTTACCCAGGCAAGTTGCAACTCACAATCGCCAGCCAACCAAACGTTAAAAAACCCTGTTCGTAATGGTATGTGCTACCTCATCTGAGAGCCGCTGCCTTGGTTCAGGCGTTTACGTCTCTCAGGTGAAAAGTCATTCCATTTTGCTAAGCAATTGACCAACATATTACTAAGATCAGTGATGGCTTCCGTAACCTTCTCCGACTGTTTGGAGAAAAGACCCACTATAATTTTCAACATAGTATTAGTGCGTACTTCTATAAATTTTTGGAATTCTTCCACTTCCGTTTTTTGTACACTTGCTACTTTAGCATAAGATGTGGCTTCAGTTTTGGGAGAGAATTGCCTACGGGCCTCTATAAAAGACAGAAAGTTTTTACATTTGAATTTTAGTAAATCGATTTCCTTAAGACGGAGAGAGCATTGATTATAGTCAGCCCTGTGCTCTTCTCCACAGTTCGTGCAAGATATTGGGTCTTCGCAAATTCCATTATGATGTTTACCACAAGTAGCGCATAACTGCTCGGATTTGCAGCGAATTGTGCTGTTGTTAAATTTGTAACATTTTGAGCATTGGCGTGGGCGGTCGATGAATTGTTGAATACGTTGGACGGAGAACCAGATTTTTATATTTGGGGGGAGGGAGGTACCCAAGATTGTAATAAGAATCGGTGACATTTCGTTTTTACTACCCTTCTTCAGAAAACGCCGTAGTTCGAGAATGTACACTTTATTTGTTTCCTCAATCTCCCGGGCAATATCCGCTAATTGTATGTCGACCGGCATGTTAAACAAGAGAAATCGATTGGAAATATTATCCCATATTATTCTAGATGATACTTGGACTCCAAGAAATGAAGTGATTTTGCTAATGTTAATGGCACACATTTTGTCCTTTGTTGAGAATATTACGCTTCCGGACCGGGTAAATTTTACATTGTCAATTTTCTCAGCATTTTCAATTTTTGATCTTATTTCCGTTTGTACATCCCGAGGATTACGTCTGGGGATAGCCGCTGAATCTTTACTTGTTAAAAAAATATTAAAGGCCTTACCTCCATTTTCTGCCGCCTTTTCCAACAATGTTTCAACTGGTGCTGAAGACCGAGCAAAGAGAGGAGTAATTTCGGCAAACTGTGATCCGCCGTCTTCCACATCGCTCATTTCCATGTTTACTATCGGAGCTACCGAGCTGGAGTTAAATGCTGCATTAAATACAGAATTGTCAATTTCCGAGCTGGAGTCAGAGACTACTTTGAAGGTGGAATTTGCCATGCCGGCACGTAGACCAGCTACGCCACACTAATTGACCAAATCCAGTGAAAAGTCCACTATTATGTTATATAAATCGGCACGGAAATATGAATAAATATTCTTACCCTAGTTAAATACTCAATATAGCACCAAAATAAATACCAGCAGTAGTAAACTGCCGCTGGGAATACAGAAGCAAACTTATCACCACAAACCAGCCGCCACGTCAGTAAACGCCCCCCACAACAAAGCGAAGAGCTCACCACCAACCGTCACGGTCCCGACCAAAAACACTCTCTATAACCTTTATGTGTTGTAGTTTAGATTCGATGCATTCATTTTTTTTTTTTAACGAGCATGGTATTGAAACTTGGCTTTAATATTAATTTACTTTATAATAAGTATCAACACTTTTCAACATCCTTGAAAAGTGTCTATGACTTCGGGTATCTGACCGTATAACCCGTCTGCGCTCTATCTCACGTAAATATACTTTGATTTTCATTATATTGATATATGTTATTGAAGTTCCCTATATCATGTTTTCTATGGAAGATGAAGCATGCAGCTGTTATATTTCCTTTAAAGGTGTAGAGAAGTTTTAAAGTGAGCCGTGATTTACCCAGGTGAGAACAACACTATTTAGCAGCACAACAGATAGGTAGGCATACTGTTTATTTAAGATGGAAGTACTAAAGAGTACAAATTAATAATTTATCACCGGACGTATGCCGGGTATTAGTATGCAGCACAGTGTCTGGAGCAGAAGTGAGAACTTGCTCGTAGCGTAACTGAAATTGACTGATTGCAGAAATTCGCCAATAGGGTTGCATTAGCGATAAAAAAAATTCAGAGGGAGCATAACGCGTTAATGAGAATCTTCGCGAAAGGGTACCATTTTTGGCATATAACTTCTACTTACTTCAAAATACTATCTGCTAAGGACACTTTAACGGCCCGTGGTCATAAGATGGGATAGGAATTTGGGAAGGTTCGAAAATTACATTTTAAAGCAACAGTTGAGTTATTTTTAGATTAACGAACGATAGATACTCGTTAATGATACCATATAAGGAGTTACTTCATTGCATTGCTTGCCAGATGGTTTTTAATGAATATTGCGCAGCTAAAATAATTGATATTAAAAATTCGTTGGGATCTTGATTTAACAAAGTAGGGTATCTATGAAGTTTGTATTCTTTTTTTTTTTTTAAAGGGAAAAGGGTTCCGAAAGAAAAGCGAATAATGGACATGAGAATAATTTAATCAAAAGAAATTATTATTATTTTAAGTTAAATATTGAGTGATCCGACATTATGAAGCGAGGGACTATTGATTTATTAAATAAAAGGGAAGGATAAAGCCTAATATATTATTTTTATATCATAAGAGGGACACGCAAAAAATATCCGTTACATTATGGTCTATGGGGGAAAGCCGTTTTCAGATGCATTTTGATGATACACTACTTCAAACTGAATAAAATTTATATGATTACGTTATTGTAAATATAATGAAACTGAAATCTTTAACTGAGGTGAACTACAACATTATTTTCTTTAGAATAAAGGTGAGTAATATTATTTTAAAGGGACACACAAAATAATTTCGTTACATTATAAACTAAATTGAAAAATCGTTTGCGGTGTAATTCAATGATTTTATTACTTCAAACTTAATGAAATTGATATGCGTGATTGAGGTGCAATAATTGCTGGATACGCGTTTTCAGTTCCGGTATGAGATTTTCTGCTTAACTAAATTTTAGTATGTTACGTAGACTGTATAAATTCTATAGATCATATGCAAAAGAATTTGTTAACGTTACTGTCTATGGGAATGAATTGCTTAAAGTGTATTTTCAACTGTGTTATGAATTTTCTTGCTGAAATATATTTTACTATACTAAGAGATGTTTGAAGAATATAATTAACTATATATGTATATATATACGGATGCTCATAAAAAGTTTCGATGCATTACACTTTAAGTATGGTAATTGCTTGAAGTGTTTTTTGTTGTGTTACGCGTTTTGTAACTGAATTGAATTTCAATATACATTATGTGGTGTATTTGAATTTTATAGGTAATACTTTAAAATTCAGTTGATTTGAAAACAAATATTATAACGAGAAAATTCCTCAAAAAATAACCAGTGTAAAATATTTATTTTTCAGCTGTTATAAAACGAAAAATTCTTTCCCAGAAAACTCTCACATGATAATCCGCTCTAACTAAGACAAATGAAGAAATCTGAAATGAAAACTTTTACTTACCCATCATACGTAGTATAGGGTAAGTCTTGCAATCGTTTTGAAAATCGAAAAAAAAATTTTGACGGATTTACACGTTTCAGACACTGGAGATTCCGAAAAACATATTTTTAGAAAAAAAAATTTGCCGTCCGTCTGTGTGTCTGTGTGTGTGTGTGTCTGTGTGTCTGTAAACGCTCTATCTCCCGAAAAAATTGAGATAGAGACTTGCAATTTGGTATGTACTTAGTATGTAATAATGGGAAGAAGCCTATTTCATTTCAATAACCTCGATTAAACGGAACAATTTTTTTCGGACTCTCGAAATATTCGTTCTGATGAAAGGTATATAAAAATTTTCGAAATTGTTTATTTTAAGAAATGAATATAAAAGACAATAAAAAACCATAAATTTTGAATAAAGCATGAAGTCGATCGGATAATGAGTTGCCGAGATATTTGGAATCCTATTTTCCACACTCTTCGATTTTTCATGACCCTGTATTTCATCCAAATTTCACTTCAAAGATATATTTTAATGGGAAATTTGACGTTTAATCAGATGCAATAAACCGCTGGTTAATAGGATTATTATTTATGGAGTTATAAGGAAAAACCTCTTTCAAGCAATTCAGTAATCGAGCCTTTAAAGTTTGTGATGTCATCAAGCCACGATTTTATTTGAATTGCAATGCATTTTATAAGTAGTTTACACATTTTTATTTTAATATTTTACATTATGCATATCCATGATGGGTAAGTATTACGGTGGCCCCCAACGACTAGTTTTAGTATCAATGGTTTTTAAACTAGAAAGACTGTTGTGTCTTTGAAAAACTAATAATATTATGGTCACTAAGATAAAAAGAGAACTTAAAGAAGACATTTTAACTACAAAGATAAGTAGAAATGGCTAAAATGCATTACTAATAATCTTACTAAAGATATAATGGATGGAATGCCTAAAAAACAATTTGTGACGAGAAACTTTTCTTTTACATGAAGGAAAGGATTTTTATCATACTTTAAATTAGAATTATATTGAACAAGTGGGTAAGTGGGATCGAAGATCACATAAAGAGTTTCATTTAATATTCATATTAAAAAAAACTTTATCCTTTAATTAATAAATTCCGGTCATTAATTTATAATTATTCTTATCATTTATCAATAAATTTTATTATAAAGAACATAGAGGGCAGCACTATTAAATAACAAGAGGAAGCTATTTTTTAAATCAAATTAAAAATATTCAAAAGCTGCTTTTCAGACGATTGTAACAGCATATGTTTCCATATCTGAATAGCATATTTAATTACATGAATTAATAAAAGAAACAAACAAACAAAACGCTTAAAATGGCAAAAAAATAAGAAAGTTCTTTTAATAAAATTCATCGGACAATGCAATGTAAAAAGCGAAAATTTCAACTTCCGTCGTCGAGAATAGAGCTCGGAACCTTTGGGTTAGAAGGAAAACGCCATACCACTGAACCACCTAGCCTATGCAAAAAAGACTGAAATAAAGGTTCTGTTTTAAGATCTCAGAAATGATTGGATGTTAATAAATTAATCCATTTAATTAAAATAATAGAAGAAATTTCTTCAAAATTTTATGATGTGTCGTGTGACAGGAGGAATTCAGCTATAAATATGCAAAATTTTATGTCTCTAACTTATACAGTTTCAGAGTACGAAGTCTGTGAAATATAGTCAGACTGACAGACAGAGGAGTGAGACGAATAGGGTTTCGTAAGATGAACGGAACCCTAAGAATGAAGACCAAAATTCAGTTCAAAAATAAATATTTCTTATTTAATCGGCTATTTTATACTTTTTGTTTTCTTTTGAGATGACATTTTGATATTTTTCTTTCTTGTTAATTTATCATAAAGTTTCGTTAATGTTAATACTTCAAACAAAAATCAATCTAATTTATATTTATTTTTAAAGGAATAAAACATTCTTTATATTAATATTTTGTACCAAAATTTTATTTTAATTTTAATTTTTAATAAAAACGTTTTATAAATCCTGCATTTTTTGTAAAAAAAAAAAAAAGAAAGAAATAAAAAGAAAGAAAGAAAACTTAATTACACTTATTTCTAACGACAGAGGGTAAAAAAATGATGATACATTACTAAAATGGGAAAAGGGGTATTATACTTTGCCAGAAAACTTCAGACTCTTAATTTTAATTTATTCATTTATCTTAATTTTCAATATAAACGTTTTATAAATCATGCATTTTCATAAAGAAAATGTTAAATTTAATTACTCTTATTTCTAACAACAGAAGAAAAAAAAAACGTTTCATTACTAAAATGAGAAACGAGGAATTATACTTTACCAGAAAACAGAGGCATTATATTTTGCCGAAAAAAAATTGCTTCAAAAGTTTTAAACTAAAAATACTGTAGTGTCATTAAAGAACTAAAAACATTCAGATAAAAAGAGGATTCAAAATATCTTCTTTAACTACCAAGATAAGTGGAAGTGGGTGAAACACATTAATAAGGATCTTACTGTAGGGTAGAATGCCTAAAAAATAATTTTTAAAGATAAACATTTTTTTTTATTCATATAAAGGAAATAATTATTTATCACACATTAAATTGGAATATCTTGAGAAATAAAGACTAAATTTCTTTAAGGGGTCATAGGACTTTTAAATAAATCTTTGAAAATATATACTGAAGAGTAATTACTTCTGAGAACTTTAAAACAAAATGAATGACACTCTTAATTGTCGTTAAGTAAGCAATATTTTTAAAGAGAGAACTTTAAGTCATTTTCTCAAAATGTGATTTTCGGGATTACGTGCAAGGTAGTTAGAAAACTTTTCGATATTTTTTCATGAAATTTTCAGTATATACTCTAAGAACGACATTTTCGAAACTGAGCAAAAAATACTCAAATCTGAGTATGTCGCATAGTCAAAATGGCTCCGAATCAAAATTACTCAAGTTTGAAACATGTATATACTCATTTCTGAAAAAATGCACACACTCAAGAATAAAACATCATGTGTTCCTATTTGAGTATATACATGTTTTCAAAAATGAGTATAAACTGACATCTGTGTGTTCATTTTTGAGTATGTCCATGTTTCAAAAATGAGTTTGAACTGATTCTAATCATTTTTGAGTATGTCCATGTTTCAAAAATAAGTATGAACTGACCTCTATGTGTTCAGTTTTGAGTATGTCCATATTTCAATATTCTGAGTATTTCTGGTACTTCAGAAATTAAAGCATTGAGTCGTCCTATTTGGAAACAAAAAGTTTCATAACAAAATGAAAACATCGATTTACTCAGATTTGAAAGTGTTATTTTCCTCAGTGTATATAGTGTATTGCTCTATAAAGTGAATCTAAATTTTCATATTTTTTCAGTTGAAAAAAAAAATCTTGATGTTTTGAAAATTTTATATAAGCAAGATACAGTTTGTTTTTTAAAATATAAAAGTGCTATAAATAAATATTTTTTCCAGGTTCAGTGTAAGCACAAGTCTCTCAAGTATAATTATATATCAAAAGTTCTTTTGTACACATGCGCGCAACCTGTGATTCTAATTTTTTGCTCGACAAGATTAAAAACACCTATAACAACTAATTTTCCCAATTATTTTCTAAAAAATGTAATAAAAGAAGAAACATATATCTAATACCACTTCCAAAAATTGTATTTTTGTAATGTATACTTTTTAAGATTTAAAATGACAAAAGTCGTCACTTTTTCACTTTTCGATATTTTAAAAGTCACATGACCTCATAAAAAACAAATAAGGTTGGTGCCCCATGACCATATTCCTGATATGCCCATCCCCTTATTATACGTTAGCTAACCAGAAAATTCGCTAAATGGCATGATCATACCGCGAGGGAGCCTCCTATTGTATGATGTGATCACTTTGTCATTCAGCTAGGTTGTGAAATTTGGCGCCAATTTCCTTTTTTATGTTTTTGGTGTGATCACTTCTCCTTTTTACCTGATAAGTCTCCCTTTTTTATGTACATTTTTAAAAGGATTTTTTATGAATACCATGATACTCTGTTCAGTTTTTAATGCTCTATCGATTGGTTCTGTCGTTGATGGTGTATATTTTAAGAGTTGCTCAAAATCAAACAATATTCGTGAAGCTGCCTGCTCCTGATATAGCCATCCAAGTGGCCATATCAAGCGCACCATGCAAGCCTAGGATAAAGACATTTTTATTTGTTCTAATTGCGATAAGTAATTTCTTTTAACAATTTTTTTAACTCTAAAAGGATTTCACATTTTTTCTAAATAAAAAATTGAATTTTGATGTCAATTTTGTAAACAACTTAATTTTTGATGAAAAATCCTGTTTCAAATCCACTTTTGAATAACAAAAAGAATTATTGAGGATCATGTTTATTTATTTTACACCAAAATTATTTAATTTAGCAGAACAGCATTTTTAAATTGAAGAAAATCGCGATTTTTGAAACATGGAACAATGGTGACCATATCATGTGCACATGTTCCTGATATGGCCACTTGGTAGACTTTTGGAATTCCGTCTTTTTTGAACTAGTAAAACTATTTTCATGGTGAATGTAATGTTTTTTTTTTTTTTTTATGGAAGTCCATTAACTTGAAAACGTTGAAAAAAATAAAACGGTTTTTTTTTTTCAAATTGGCGGGAGAGAAAATTCTTAAACTTTAGCATGGCCATATCAGGGGCACCCACCATATTTCTTTTTTAGTCAGATTTTTAGATTTACTTCTGATAGATAAAATAAGTCAGCGAAGAATAAAACAGAACATTTCAGAATTTATTTTAATAATTCACAAAAAAAAATAATAAATAAAAATTATTTTCCCGATGAACTTAAAAGTAAAACAAAAGATATTTTCTGATTTTAATTTGTTTCTTTGTCTGTCTTCCTAACATCCTGTATCTATGAAAATGCCTTATTATGTTAAAATCAGTTTGAATTTAAAATCTTTCTCGTCTGTGTAAAAATAAAATTATATATTTATCTGTCTATTCGTCGATAAACAGTATAGCATCGTTTCCAATCACTAAAATAAAACTGGCTTTTTAGGGAGGTGTGATATGCGGCTATCGTACCTGCTTTTATTTTGCACCCGTTTCCATACGCGAGCACAAAAACAATCCCCGCTAGCATAGGGGTCTTGGAAAAAACATTGGAAACGCGGCTTTTTTTTAACCCGAACTGAATCATGGGTAAAAGCCGAATTACTGGCCTAATCGCTTGCAGGTCTGATTTCGGGAATAGAATGACATAGACTAGTTTCACCTTCAAACCGGTTTGTGCATTGGGAATGGTGTTCGTAGGGGTTTTCGAAAAAGCATTGGAAACGCGGCTTATATAATGCTTTAACACTTCCAACTAGAACCGAACCAAAAACCCAAAACCGGAAAAAACCTATCATTCTAATTTAACGGAAATCGATACAGTACCAAACTTATTTTTCTTCCCCGAAAAACATTTTTAAAAATTCAATTTATATTTTCCATTATTACTAATATCAAAATTTATTACTACTTGTCATATTACTAATACTTATGAAAGAAGATGTAAATAGAATACAAATCATTGGCATAATTTACTTCTGGTCTATAACTTTTTGATATAAGGTAAATCAGAAGTTAAATCATAAATTATACATTGAAACTAATTAAATTGCCGAATTGAACTGGAACAGAACCAAAAACTGGAAACCAGAAACCGGCTAAACTATTATTTCTGATGGTAAGAAAACAAGACCTGAAACGGAAACTTTTTTTTTTTTTAATGAAAAAAGCCAAAATTGAAATATTCTATTTTAATTAATTTTAATTAAACTGGAAAAAATAACCGAACAAAAGTATTACGGTTTGAAGCCGGGGCTGTACCGAAACAACTTCGAAAATTTGTCGCCAATATAGTCAAGCGGGAACTAGGAACATATAGTTATTAGATATAAATAAAAATTTTAGTAGTATTCATTTACATGCATAAATACAATTTGTGTTGAATTTCAGTTAGAAAATTATCATTTATTCACGAAAGAAAACACAATTGAAGACCTTTTTCCATTTCGCAAACTAAAAATCACCATATTACAAATCAAACTCATCCGATTGTTCTTTTGAATATGTGTGCATTTATACAAAAATCTCCTGAAATGTTAGAATAATGTATCCAGGAAAGGAAATCAATGCGAAATAGATTTTAAAAAAAGAAAAAAACTAAAATGTGCTTTAAAGTTTAAAGTTATCCTGGAACTCATATCCAATCTCAAATTGTATTTTCTTACATGCAGATGCAAGCATCCACACATTATCCGCTAATTACCTTTAAGTGCTATTTTAAAACACCCAAATGAAAGAAACATTTTGCATTCTATTGTATATTAAGGTTATTGTGCCTAAATGTGACGACACATAAATCCTTACAGTTTTCATTTACTTAAAATATTAATGTAATAATCGTACATAAACGCTACATAATGAAACATACGAAGTTCAGGAACAAGACGCAAAACATTTCACTGGATTAAAAATGTTTTCTTTAAAAAAATTTCCCACTACAATACACATTGTTCATTATTCATCGCCCCCATAACTCCCTAAATGCGACGAATAATCCCGAAAATGGTTCCAAATTTTCCTTTGTAAACTTTGAAGATCAAACTATATCAACGTCACTTTGAATATGTGTTTCATTTATCTGAAGTGGAAGCTCGTTAAACGGCGACAAGTTTTCAAATTAGAGTTCTGAACAACGCATTCTGGCGACTGATTTTCTTTTTTCAGAGATCTATTACCGACAACTGAATCCCTCAAATGCGTAGAGACTTTTTCGAGATTTACTGAAGTAAGTTTATGTGATATCTTCATACATTATATTAAATGGTGGTTACAGCAGAAAGTGTGTTTAATTAAGCTTTGTTGAGTTAATAGATAAAGAATTTCCACATGATCATGCGATAGTGTTTTTCTTTGACCGGGTATTTAAATATGTGTTTCAAAGAAGCTATTTCTAAAACTGACTGTAGGGAACGCCCTTTACATGAAAATATTCGGTCATTCCTTAATTACTTCCTGCTTTATACATGATGAAAGTGATAAAAGTGTTCGAAGTATGAATGTTGAAACATTCATTATTTAATTATAATATATTCAATATTCTGTACCTCAGTTATTTTTTTTATAATTTAAAGTATTATTAAATTAACTTATTAATATATTAAATAGTTCAATATTAAGTGTCTTAAATTTCAGTTTTATCTATTTCAACTCTTTAGTAAGCATTTCAAAAATTTATAGCAATTAAATGAATATTTTAAGATGAACTGACATGCATAAAATGCTTTGTCACATTTAAGTACTTCGGACGCCTCATTTGGGTTTTAACTAATATAAATGCAACAAAAATTAGCCAAATGTGACGAGCGTATCTTGATAGCTTATATTACAGATAATGAATGAATTTGTACAAAACAAGTTAGTTTTTATCTAAAGGCATCGTATTTATACATTTTCCGTTTAATAAAATATATATTTATTTAATAAAATGGGAGAGCTCTGGGGAGAGCAAATGTAACTCGCTTTTCACCGCCCAGAACCACCCAGACCTAAAAGCAGAGTACTAAAAGGTCGCATACATGATCCCATTTTCATGAAAATAAATGTTAATAAATATTGATTGATTTAGACAATATATTTTTTTATCCTAAATTTAAATTAATTTTTTTCCGTTTAATTTAACGAAATTACTATTATAAAATCGTACTGAAATATTTGTGAGTAACAAGTCACATATTGTATTCATTCAATCACCAATAATACCAAATTAAATAATCGAATAATGTGAAAGTAACGTAAGTATTAATGTAAAAAGTCCCTAGGATTATTTTAGTGACTGTCCACATTAATTTAGCAACTCACTGTACTCTCATAGATAAAGAAAAACTGAACTTTTGGATATTCTTATATTTGTTGTATCTTGGATTTGTATTTGAAAATTTTAGTAAATATTTATTTGTATACCCATCCGAAATTGCAGCATATTGATATGTGTACGTTTATTCAATATGCACTCTAAACATAAACGTATAAATAAATAGATTTGTACCCAACGCTTGCAAAATACGCTTTAAAATTCAAATGCGCCCGTGATAGTAAAAAGATTAACAACCATGAGCTGTTGGATAGAATTAAAATGGGACGATGTTGGAACAAAGTTTTCTGCTTGTACAAAATAAGCTCTTCCTAAAAGCGATTTTGTGTGTGTGTAAATTAAAACAGAATAAAAGAGATACACATTTTAAAAAATGTATAAGAAAAATTTTAAACGACAAAAACGGATGCGTGCATTTCATGCAATATTTTAAACTCTGTTCGATTGTTCTGTAGCTTTTAAATTTGGAATTTTCTAGGAACACTTTATATTAGAGCATCTGTGGAATTAAACATGATGCTTTTATTGAATGAAGAAGGAAACAATCACATACAGGAAAAATTTCATTTTCCGCTTCATTTCCCAAGAAAATTGTCTCTGAAAAATCCCGTGAAAAAGCAGCCTTATAGGCGAATGAAATTGCATCTATGCACATGAAAACAGACGTAATTTTTTTTCTATTTTAATCTTTAAAAGGATTTAGAATGGAAAAATGAAATAACATTTTAAAATTTTCGTATGAGGTAAAATTAAAAATGCTAATTCCGCACAAGGTAAATAAACTGTAAAACAAAAATGAAAAATCATGCATTAAGCATAGATTATGAAACCTTTTCCAACACATTCGGATGCTATAATAAAACATCACTGTTTAATAAGCTTGAAAGGTGATGTCTCAGTAAACAATTTGTAAAACGCATAACTCATTTGAAAAGTTAATTTCAGCAATTAGCATCAATATTCAGAAAATATACGAACTCTTTTGTGCAGCCCTGTATATGATCTAAAGATTTGTATATATAATACAAAGTATTATAAATTTACTACAGTTAGGAAACGCATAGCACAGTTGAAAATTCTACTACAGCAACGTAAAATCCGTTAGTAATCATAATTGTACTCGACATCTTTTGTGCAACCCTGTATAGGATCTATACAATTTTTATACACCAAATAATATGCAAAAATGAGTTAAATTTAAAAACGCGGACCACAATTGAAAACGCACTTCCAGCCATTGTTATTCAATTATTATGCATAGACAGTACTGTAACCGAATTGTTTTGTGTGTCCCTGTAAATGAACGACGAATGCTATATTCACTTTATTCTCTAATAAGCCTCTTGTATTGCACCTCAGTTATGTATATCAATTTCAATATACTTGAAATAGTGTAACATTATTAAAGTACATCGCAACAGATTTTTCCCAATAAACCGTAATGTAACGTTATTCTTTTGAGTGCCGCTGTAAATGAAATATAAATGCTACACATTTCATTTTCAATACCAAGCAATCCACAGTAAATCTTAATAACATATATCAATTGCATGGAAATCCGGGTATATTTACGGGAGTTAGAGCACGGCTAAACAGCAGACGTACGACAGACAGACAAACCAAATTCATAAACACTTTTCAACTATGTTGGAAAGTGTTAACAAGGGAGATGTTTTTTAACATAGAAAACATAATCACAAAACGAAAACTAGTCGTTGGAGGACACTGTAATACTTACCCATCATGGATATCCATAATATAAAATATGAAAATACTTATAAAATGGATTAAGCGTCTCATTTCCAATTAAAATATATATTTGAATTGAAATTTGAATGAAATACAGTGTCATGAAAAATCGAAGAGTGTGGGAAATAGGATTTCAAATATCTCGGCAACTCATTATCCGATCGACTTCATTCTTTATGCAAAATTTATGCTTTTTTATTGTCTTTTATATTTACTCCTTCAAATAAACAATTTCGAAATTTTTTATCAGAACGAATATTTCGAGAGTCCAAAAAAAAAAGTTCCGGATAATCAAGGTTACTAAATACTACAATAAGCTTCTTCTCATTATTACATACTAAGTATATACCAAATTTCAAGTCTCTACTTCAGTTTGTTCGGGAGATAGAGCGTTTACAGATACACACACAGACAGACGGACGGCAATATTTTTTTTTTATAAAAATATGTTTTTCGCAATCTCCAGTGTCTGAAACGTGTAAATCCGTGATTTTTTTTTTCGATTTTCAAAGCGATTACAAGACTTACCCTATACTACGTATGATGGGTAATTAATGTACAATAGCTTCTTCCTAATTACTAACGGTTCCGAAAAATATTCTTTATCCATAGTAACCTCAGAAACCAATACATTTTCGAGATTTAAAGGAGCATCTTATAAAAGCAAATTTTCTTGCTGCCACTGGTTTTTAGAAACGTTTCCGGGTAATTTTTATTGTACATTAATCAGTTTTCTCAATCCGGAATATAGGTTTTTCGGATGTTATCAATTTTCTAATAAACATTTACATGTTCAACAAATATTTTTTATAGACAAACATGGTAAATTAACACCATTAACATGAACTTTAAAATTAATAATATTGTATTACTCTTGCATATATAAATTCAGTTACGCAGCCGAAAATTTTTAGTTGTTTATTAATAACATCCTGAAAATCGATATGTCTGTTTGAGAAAACTGATTAACACATCATAAAAACTATTCGGAAACGTTTCCGAATATCGGTGGCACCAAAAGAAAATGTTTTTTATAAATGCTTCTTTAAATCTCAAAAATACATTGGTTTCTGGGGTTTCTAAAGATAAAGAACGATTTTTGGAATCATGGATAACTCAAAGAGGTATGTTATTGTGTATTTTCGATCGTGGTTATATTATATTTTTGTAGATTAAGAAACATTTGTGTTTTTTTACAATGTAGTGTCTGAAATTGAAAATTACAAAACCGAAAAATTTAAATAATTCTTACGCAATAACTTTGCCCGTAGTATTTTTTAATAAATCCTAGTTTTTCGTGCCTTTCTTAACATTAACTTCAAATTGCATTTAAAACTGAAATAAAAATCATCAGAAATTTTAAGCAGTATTTAAAAAGCAGCCTTTTGTATTTAAAAACTATAAATATTCATAAAAGCTTTGTTAAAAATATCTATACATATTTTACGAAAAATCGCATAAAATAAAAAATATTGAGCGTTAACTTTCAAAATATCACTTTAGATGTAATTATGACTTTTGTGATGACTATTAAATAGTTAAGTATGGTGCTAATTCTTCAACTTATTTCACCGAATATATTTTGCTATTCAACGTTAAGTATTTTTACAGTGCAACTTAATAAATGTAATTAGTATATGCAATCAACTTTTTTAATGTTTTGGGATATAACTAATTAATAAAGTTAAATTATGTTGCTGAAACACGAGTTTAAAAAGTTAAGTACAGTATTGTCAATGGGAACAGAATATAAAACCGAGCATTACAAAAAATTCATGAAAGAATTTCCTGAAAAAAAAAAAATAGTAACTATTAATATTTTTTAAACACAAGACATCGTTAGAACCGGAAAAATACCAGAAATAAGTGGGTATTATTTATGTATTTATTATATTTTGATTTGTAAAGTGGGTGTGGATGTTTGAAAATTGCAGAGAAAACGAAAAATACGAAATTGGTATTTAGAAAATATTTTTTGAGAAGGTAATTAATATATATATATTTTTAAGTCATCGTTACAAAGACAAAGGTGCCATGAATAAGAGGGTATTTTTTATTTATTTGTATTTCGTTAAGGCTAACGAATTTGGACATGTAAATATGCGGAAAGGAAAAAAACCCACAATATGTGTAATTTTTTTTTTTTTTTTTTTTTTTTTTTTTTTTTTTTGTAAAGCTAAGTATTAATATATTTTTTTTTAATTACCTCGTTAGAAAGGTAAAAGTAAAGGCAATAAGTGAGCATTTTCCCCGTATTTCGTTCTAAACAGATAAACAGATAATGAGGCAGTTTCAAAATCGGTAAAAAAAAAAAAAAAAAAAAAAAAAAACTGAACGTTTTTCCTTGCTGTTCAGCAGTTCTGCTTCAGCCATTCTACGGATGCCTCGCTTCAATATCTTCGGAAATATCGTTTTAGGGCAGACAACTGCGATAGCGCGCCATTTTGCATTGTTTATTTTGGTTTTTAATGAATATCTCTGTTAATTAATTGGTTCGATTTTGCCCATTAACGAACTTGACCGAGATTTTATGCCCCTTGATTTTATGTATCAGTTTCGAAAAGATGCTGGAGTTGGAACCGCCTACTTCGAAAAATAACTTGTTTGCAGGCGGAGCCGGCAGGGATTTTTTTTGTTTTTAATTTTTTTTTGCTATAACGGTTGGTCCTATAAAAAATTTGTCAATATAAAAGTTTTAGATAATACTAAGAGGATTAATAATAAATTTATGCGGATTTGATATCTTGTGAATTGACGAAGCTATGATTTTTTTTCTTCTAAACCCCCCCTTTTTCCCCCCCTTGGGGCCATTTTTAATTATATCAAAAATCTGTCAGACATAAATTTTCGGCCCTCTTCCTAGAAGTAATAATAACTTTAAACGAATTCAATACGTATAATAATAAAGAAATTATGAGGGTTTTTCTGTTTTCACAAAAAGCCCCCCCCCCCATTTCCCCCCCTTGGTTCGATTTTGCCCATTAACGAACTTGACCGAGATTTTATGACCCTTGATTTTATGTATCAGTTTGGAAGAGATTTCTGCAGAATTTTTCCAGTTATCGTGGTCAGAAAAAAGTGACATAGATAGATAGATAGATAGATAGATAGATAGATAGATAAACTTTTGAACTGGGGGTGGTTTTGGGTTCTGGGACTCATGATCGGCGTAGATCTGCAAAAATTTTTCAAAATTTCCAACTTAGGTGAGAATGTAATAGGTGGTATTTCTTACGAAATCTACCTAAAATTACACAGACGTTCTATTATAAACCTGATTTCATAACGATAGTAATATTCAAGTAAATAAAAATAAGAGAGGAGGGCAATACTTATGACGTACAGTCCTGAAAGAGAAACATGATTATTACTGCTAAAGTTGCTGAAAATATTAGGATAAAAAAAAATATTGAGATCAATTGATTGGGAATTTCTACTATTAACATAGGCATTTAAAAGGGTGAAATGTGCGTAAAACGTTCTAAAAATGTTCTAAACTACAATTTATTTGAAACTGTTAAGGATAGAAACTGAAAATTGGACGTGGCGGTTACTTTTACGATGTAAATGCTCCTACTGAACAGTTTTTTTTTTTAATTCAAAATTTAAAATGCGGCAAAAGTAAAAATCGTTCCAAAATTGTGATTTTTGCGATACTGAAGGTGGTAGAAACTTGATATTTGGGTATGGTGGTTACTTTTAAAATGTAAATGCTCGTTAAGGATGGTTCCTAAAAAATCGAAATTTAAAAAGATGAAATAAACAGAAACGTTCTAAAAATGTTCTATTAGGAACGTTCAAAAAGCAACGAGCCGGAGGCCTAGGAACAGAAACTAGTACATGTATTTCAGAAGTATTGGCACTGGCTGTTGAGGCACTTGTCCCACTGAGACACAAGGCGGTGAATGGCTGTCTCGTAAAATTCCTCGGGCTGCGATGTGAGCCAGTTCCGCACGTACTGCTTGACGTCGTCGTCCGAGGTGACTCGTTTGCCCCTCAGAGCCTTTTTTAGTGGACCACGAGTCCAACAACCAGCTGGACGTCATCGGTAATGCGTTTTGGTGTTCCAGACGGGGCATCATTGGCTAAGGAAACCCGTCCTTCTGTGAAGTGCTTGTGCCACGCCTTGACCCTTGCAAGGGACATGCAGTGTTAACCGTACACTTGTGACATTCTTCGATGAATATCCGTTCCCCTTACTCCTTCCGCTGTCAGAAAACGAACAACACCTCTTTGCTCTTCTTTTGACGCCTTCATTTCAGTGCTTACAACACCAATGAGCGTTGGACGACTGATGCACGCTTCTGCTAGCTTTGTAGTCACGTGACCTTGCACTCGTGACCCTCTAACGGCAGGCATGTGGACTTCCGCGCTCTTGTCGTAACCCTCTTAATTACTGACGCAACGATATTACCATTCTGTCACCGGTTTGCACATTCCAGACTCCGGCTCGTTTCTTTTTGAATGTCCCTTATAAATTAAGATTTATATGGAATTGTTCGGGATAGAAACTTGAAATTCGACATTTCTGTTACTTTAAAGTTATAAATACTCGCACAGATCGGTTTTTAAAATTTCGATATTTAAAATGGTGAAATGAACGGGAAACGCTCTTAAATAACGATAACTTTGTAACTACTGAGCCGATTTCAAAAATTCTTTTAGGATATTGATGGTCACTGTCTCTGCTTAAAATTGGGTTACTTTGACCTGTGCACAACTGCCCTCGAAAGGATGCAATCGTGACAAATGTTCTAAAATTACGATTTGTTTGTATATGTTGAGAATAGAAACATGAAATTTGGCAAGGTGGTTACCTTTAAGATGTAAATGTCCGCTAAGATTAGTTCTAAAAACATCGAAATTAAAAAGTGTAAATATGTGTAGAAAAGTGTAAATAAAAACCATTCGTGTTACAGTGCCATCTATGGGAATTTAGGTGTTTAAATTATTATTTTTTAATTTAATTAATAAATAATTAATTTTTTATAATTTAATTAATGTCAAACGCATCATTTAAATTATCTACAGATCAAATTTTATCTCATTTGAAGCACTGGAACACACTCCAGATCATTCTGAATTAGGGAACTTATTTCTCGCTAACTCTGTATTCGAGATTTAAAATAGTGAAATGTGATTAGAAAAAAGCCCTATAGTCATGATTACTCGGAATCTACTGTGGCTAGAAATTTTTAATTTGACATGCATGTTCCTATTAGAGTATGATTCCCTAACAGAAAGTTTTAAAAAATTGAATTTCAAATGTGTAAAATGAAGAAGAAAACATTCTACTGTTTTATTTTCAGTGTGATTGCTTTGAAACTATAAGTCTAGAAACTTTAAATCTGCCATACAGATAACTTTTGAGACGCATATGCGCACGAACAATTTTTTTAACTTTAAAATATGCAACGAGAATAAAAATCAGTTATTTCTCATGCTTATGTAAGATACAACTTTTCTGAGCAATAAGAAAAAACGTAAGTACCATCAGTAACTAACTATAATGAATTAAAATGACAGCAAAAAAGAAATATGATTGCCAACTGGGTAAGGAAGTACTGCATATTTAACCTTTCGCCGCACAATTACTTATGCTTTTATATTAATGCTTTAAAAAATATACAGATGTTTGTTTGTATCTTTTTGGGGGGGTAGGGGATGCCTGTAATTGGTTTGGAATAATGATTTTCTCATTACTTCAAATCCAATGTGCATCTAATGCGGTACAAAAATGAGGTGTCCTCAAAATGCGACTTAATTAGTAATATTTATATTATCCGCAGAAGTATAATTTCCCCTAATATAAATAGGCACAGGAATACTACTTGACATATTTCAACAACCCTGCATGAAAGCCGTGGATTTGGTTAATGGAATTATATAATTAATTGCGCTAGGGGTTCATATTTAAATTTAGAAAAATAAAATTAAGATCTTACAGAGAAATTAACAGAATTTATAAGAAAAAACATTTCCTACAATTTTTCTGGGTTTTGGAAAAGTTACTTGTATGTAGATGCAACGACAATATTTTTTTTATATATATATCGAAAACTTTTGATATGAATGAACTGTAAATTCCCATAGCAACGTTTTTAACGATTCTTATTCTTTTTTGTCCTGTAGAAACAAATGTAGATCGTAATTCATGATCGTTTTTAATATGAATTTGTTATCAATAATTTTCACAATTAAAAATATGTTTTTAAAATAAATAATGCTAATATTATGTTTGGGTTCGATCATTGTATGTCATTTAATAAACATTTCAATGGCAGTTATTGGGAAGATATAAATGAAAGTTTGTCACGCGGATTTAACAATGTCATCCTGAAATTTTAATTCTGTTAATCTTTTCTACCCTCCTTCACATTTGAAGCCTCCACTCGCGAAAGAGACTAGAAATGATCTTTTGGTAGTATGGTTTTGCTGCCACCACCGGTATAAAACCGTGATACCGGACACCAAGATAATTGAAACTTTCAGCTGAATAATCAATTAATATTTATTCATTAAATTTGGTAATGGTATACTGAAAAAATACATACAGGACTTGAATACACTGGATAATAGACAGTCTACAGTTCTCTCAGTAAAAAAGTACCGTTCTCTCTCATATAATGAAGTATTTCTGATACTTCCTCTACGCAAAATTATTACAACGATCTCCCTGATCGCACGCCACACTTCATAATACTGCACTGCACTTTGGTACACAATCCTTGCTGTATTCTACAACAACCAATGCTTATCGCATTCCACGGCGATATCCGTCTAATCACCCTCTCAGTCTGTCCTTTGCTCTACATAGCAGACAGCTACCTCCTGCTCTGAACGTTCCCTTGAAGTGACTCTCCTACCTTATCCAGTCACTACCTCTCTGCTCTCCCTTACACAACGGGGTCCGCTTTTTTACTTCCAAAAGCAACCACGTGCATATCTCTTGTTACTTTCTTCTATCTTTACAAGAAGAAAGTATTGGATTCATGAAAATTTTCGACTTCCGGTTTTCGACAGATTTATACGTTTTAGAAGGTACTGAACACGATTTGACTATTTCTAGAAAATGTCTGTCTGTGACTCTGTGACCCTGTCTGTCTGTCTGTATGTGACACAAATTTTGTGGGAGCTCTATCTCAAGAACTAATGCTCGGAATTTAATAAAACTTTATATTCAGTTAGTCTCTGATATAAATTGGTGCTGATTAGTTTTTGGTAAAAATCGCCCGGCAGGTGGCGCTGCTATGCAGCATTTTGCAGGATTTACACGATTTTAGCGATAGTCATATCTCAAGAAATATTGCACGGAATTTAATAAAACTTGAGTTTCAGTTAGACCTTGATATAAATTGGTGCTGATTCTTTTTAGTGTATGCGAATCCTGTGTGAGATAGAAGAAAGTTTTGGGATTTACACATCCGACTAGTATCAATTGTGATCATGTCCGCATTCCAAGGGGATTATAACCCTTTTCTAATTTCATTGCGAACGCCCCAGGACACCTGTCCAGATCATGGGGGATTGCTTTTAATCAAGCACGTAGATAAAATAAAAAGAATACATAAATAAACACAATAATAGATGGTAATAATTAAATACAGTTATATGAATTAGTGGTCTATACAATGCATACGTCTTAATAACGTCAGATACCTAACAGACTCCCTCTAACTCTGTGAATATTGATGAAAAAATGCATATACTTGTTTGGGCTGATTTGAACAAAAGACCTCATGTAAAGCACCAAGAGTCGGTGAAAAATGAAAATTGATGCAATGTTTTATATGTGGTGGACACCACGCCGAAACAATTTATGCATACCATTAATTAGTAGATATTATTCCCAGTCCATTGATACCTACATATGTTTTGTACGAATATTTGAATCAGAATTAGTACAGGTTATCACTTTTGTTTTCAGAATTCTACCTTGGTCTCAACTTGTGTAACTCATGTTCTGTTAAGAATCTACTAAAGAATTACAACCATGAGCATTTAGTGACTTTTAACATATTTTATTCTTCAACAAAAGTTCGTAGAAAGAAAAGTATCATCATCTATCTGTACTTTGCATGAATACAAATGAACCAGGGAAACAGATTTAGCTCTTTAGAAGAAAGTTAAAACAATCATTAGAAGACATGAAGGGAGTTTTAGAAACCAATCAAGAACTCGTTACATCCGCATCAGCATAAAGTACTCAGTCTTAAAGAAAATATTGTGTGACTCACTGTATAAAATAAGAATTGTAGTATATTTCAGGCTATATTTTGAATGGTAAATTGCGAATTTTACCAGACGATGTCAAACACTAGCTTACAAACATGTCTTCCGTTATGCTTCAACCTTTCGCTAAAAACATTTATCCTATAAAAATGTTTTCATTGGTGAATAACATATTCTAATGCCACATTTCTTAAACTGTTGACCGCAGACTAAAAGAGCTTTTTTTAGCGTCTTCGATCCTCGAGGGTTTCGCGTTCAATGTAAAAATTTTCGCTTATATAGAATCCGATAAAAGAAATTTTTTGAATAAAATAAAAGGAAAAGTTAAGAATATTATTTAAGAAACTATAATAGTTAGTTTACATTCTATTATTTTATGCGGCCTCTTTTGATATTCTGGAGACTATTAAATCCTGGGGTACCGCTAAGGCAAAGAAAATATAAAATGGGGACCGTGGTAACTAAGAAATGAACCGCTGTTCTATGGTATACCTGTCTGTTCTCCAGCTAGCCTCATTTCTGCCACTAATACCACATTCTCAAGTAATTTAGGGTCTCGTTCGGTTTTCATAATATTTTTAATATATCTTTATAAGAAGAAACCAATATTTAATAAAATTTCTTTACACTGCCAGTAACCTTGCTTATGAAATATGTTTCAACATTAAAAGGAAAGTGTTAGCTGCAATATTTATTTAAAAAGTTTGATTTCTATATAAAAATCTTTTTGCCATTTTTTTTCTGTTTTGTTATATAGCTACAAAGTTGTTTTTAAACACTTATATATATATATATATATATATATATATATATATATGAGTGTTTTTTTTTTAAAGTTGTGAAAGTAAAACACTATAACAAAAGAACCACTGATCCAAATGACCTAAAATTTCACCAGTATGCTCCCAAAGCAATGGGTATTTTTTCAGCATGGTTAAAAGAAACTTAAAATCGCACCGACAGATGGCGCTGTAAGGTAGCAGAAACAAAGAATATCGTCTGTGGGAGGAAAACAATGGACGGTACTTTGAGAAACCATCTTCCGTAGACCCTCTGTCGTCATTGGACCTTTTCTTAAATTCTTAAGTGTCCTAAATCTCCTAAGAGGAGTTGCTGCACTGTCATTATTCTGATAATACAGTTTCACTAACAACGCACGGTCCGTCAATGACGCAGTCATTGCGAGGATTTCCGTAGAATAATGAACACGAGATGTGCGTACTTCACGTTTTTATCGCCAATGTGCGTGTGCGGGGTCAAGTTCGTCTCCCGATTTTACTGCATGTACAGCGCCATCCGTCGGTGCGATTTTAAGTTTTTTTTAACCACGCCAAAAAAATCCCATTGCTTTGGGAGCATACTGGTGAAATTTTAGGTCATTTGAATCAGTGGTTCTTTTGTTATAGGGTTTTACTTTCACAACTTTAAAAAAAATCACCCTGTATATATATTTGAGTATGTCATCCGCTCGTTAAAAAAATTGTACTTTTTAAAAAATGTATGTTTTTCTTCATATTGTCGAAGAGATTTTTTTTAACTGCGTAGTATTTAAGAAAAAAGTATAAGAACTTGAAGATGTTAATCAAAAATGAAATAATTAAAACATATTTGAAAATTAAAAGTACTACATTTTTACGCATTCCAATTTATTTGTTTTCTGCTTAAACGATGCCATTATTATCTAGATAGCATACATTTTAGCAATAAAATGTCAAAATAAAAAGTCTTGAGTATTAAATATTAAATTTTTGACAAAATTTACTTCAAAATTTCAAATTTGATTCGAAACTAGATCATATTTATTTACATTTTATCTTAAAATTCACGCCCAAATCCTAATGGCGAAACATTGCTGGTTGTCAAAGTGCAATTTAGATGTTCTCTAAGAGAGCAGATCCAATTTATTTACATCACCATTTCTAAGTGTTTTCTGATGTTAGTTTGCTTTTGAAGTTCGCCCTGTTTATCTGTCAAAGATTGCGTGTAAATGTACAAACGTCTTGAAATATAATATTTCGTGATTAGGAAGCTATTTTAATTACAATTGTATCTGGTAATGATTATTTTATGTATTTTGGAATTTATTTAATCACAGTTAACTTTGTTGATCATCAAATGTTAACTTTGTTGATCATGAAGCGTAATATTTCTGTAATAAAATATGTTAAATGGAAACAATGAAAGTTTAACCGTCTTAGAACAACAAATAAATGCATGCAAATATTTCCAACAAAGTAGATCAAAAATTCAAAAATTTTGAAAAAACTCCAAAAGAATATTGGATTTCTGTTCTATTAAATAAATATTTGAGACTTTTCTAGCATTATTCTTTGTTTCTTTGTAAATTGTTTAGACATTTTTAAGAGTACTGATGACATAAAAGGCTTCAGTTTTTTAAATATTCAAATTGGCGATTAAAAAATAAAACAGGCAATCCCGAAAATAACAATTTTTTGTATATAATTTTGCAATATGTAAACCCTATAAAGTATAAGTTATAAAGATTTATAAATTATGTAAATAAAGTTATATAAATCCAGACTGGCTACTTTATGAAATATTTTTTTATTCATTTTTGTTTTTAAACGTATGAAATTGGCAGGTGTTCTTATGCAGAAACATTGTAATCGAAACACATTTTCCATTTTTCGGTAAAGGCAAAAGATTTTTCAGAGACTACTGTCAAAGTCTGTGTTTTCAACCGAATTCCCGAGGCAGCGAGAGAGAAAGGGGAAAATCGTGTCGTCACGTGACACGAATCGCTTATAACTCAATAAGTAAACATAGATCGAATACTCTGTGCGAATTGTAATTCATAAACCAAAACCAATTACAACGTTGTAACGCACAAATATGAAAAGTTCGCAAAAAAACCGCATACGGCCGTTTCAAGGATGCATCGATCCCCTTCCTCAGTGCGAAAAAAATAAGAAAAAAAGGATAAAAATGGGTTCAAAGGTTATAGCCCTGAGTACTGGCTTGAATGAAAATGCTAAAGCAAGAGTTTATATATACCAAAGAAGTGACGTAGTTGACCGGAAATAACTAAAAAAAGGAGTCACTGCGCAGGATCCCTCCACACGTGTGAGAGAAAAGGGGTGCTGGCCATATCATTTACCAACGATGAACTATGTTTGTGAATAAGGTAAGCTTCGTGAAAGTCGAGATCTATAACTGAATTACATTTTTGGATAATTTTAGCTTCTGAATAATTAAACCTGTGGTTGGAATCCCAATAATGTTTAGCTATTGTAGATTTCCCACACTCCTGCTTTTTAACATAATTTGTGTGTTCCTTCAGCCTAATTCTAAGAGCACGTTTCGCCTGCCCAATGTAAGAGAGGCCGCATTCACAAAAAATTCTGTAAATGCCCCAGGTATTATGTTCATCAATTGGATCTTTAAGGTTGGAAAAATAAACTTTATTGGTTGGAGAGAAAACAACTTTGAAACTAAACCTATTTAGAATACGAGAAATTTGTGCACTGATTTTTATGAAAATAAGGCAAGACAATAACATTTTTAAATTCTTTATTAGCTGGAACAGAATCAGTGTTTGTCGGAGCTTCAGATAAAATACGGTTAATTATATTAAAGTTAAATCCACGATCGATAGAGACTGCTTTAATATAGTTAATTTCATTATTAAACAACTCGGAATTTGAACAAATTTTACGTGCACGGAAAACAAGTGTATTGAAAGCTGCTAATTTTTGATGTGGGGTATGATTGGATCTATAATGAGGGAGTCTAGCTTTTCTAGATGTCCTAGTAATTCGTAATGATCGTGAATGTTTGACAACAGTTTACCGCAAACCTTTTTCAGTAAGTTTACCCCCTCATTATAGATCCAATCATTCCCCGCATCAAAAATTAGCAGCTTTCAATACACTTGTTTTCCGTGCACGTAAAATTTCTTCAAATTCAGAGTTGTTTAATAATGTAATTATCAATGTGCGTTACAACGTTTTAATTGGTTTTGGTTTATGAACTCAATAAGTAATTTATCTATTAGAAAACTCATTTCGATTTCATATCTCTTCAATAATCAGGCCGCCAATTTATGACTTTATTTAAAATTGAGTCAGAAAATGTGTCAAAGTTTCGCGTTTTTTGAGCAGGTCGTTTGAAAACCACTTAAAAAAACAAATTTTACCAACGACGTAATGCGCGATTTAAGCTTTTTAAGTTGTAAACTTTCTCTCCAAAATCCCTTCTCATAATGTACTTTAAATAAATACTCTTCTAAAAGCCATAAAAAAAGCAGGTTAAAAGTGTGAAATATTGTAAAAATTATATTGTAATCATCTTATATAAAGATTAAAATTTTACTGTATACTACATTATCTTCGCGAAAAGTAATGTTGTAACTCCATATACAAAAACTGAAAAAAAAAAAACTGTCTTGAACGTTGTCAAGTAGAAGATGCCAAAACGAAACAGCATTTATGCGCCACTGCATTCATTACGAATTTCAAAAAATAAATGTGCTGTGAACACCTATGCATCAATATGTTCTGTTCGGTGAGCGTAATACTGTATAGTAAAGAACATCTGAGTATTGGTTCAGGCGGTTTAAAACTGGCAATTTCCATGTTAGGGATCAGAAACAAAGTAGAACTAAGATTACAGGCGAAGAGCGGCAACATTGTTTGGATGCAGATCCGTTTGAAATAAATTTTGGTAAATTATTAACGAACTTTGTTATTTTCTGACTAATTTCTATTTAAATATTTTGATCGCGGTCCGTATACAGGGACCGGTCTAAAAATGTAATTAAATTGGAAAACAGTACGTGGAAGTTTGATGGCTGAAATTGGCAAGGTAGTGACTAAAAGTGTTGAATGTAGATAATACACATTGATAACACAGTTTTCAGGTTTAAATTAAACTAACGTTTATTTGACAAATCACAAAATAAAATAAAGATGAAAAGCATGACAGACAATTTAATTAAATAAAAATATAATGGCATATAGCAACAAAAAGACAAGGTGGCAAAAAATAATATAGCATGAAATAACTTTAAACTTTCCAAAACAAAACCAAGTCCAACTCACATGCTGGTAAGTTACTTCATAAGAGTATTTAACACTGTTCATTTATTATCACAGTTCAGTATAAAAAAGAGACTCAATTTTAATCCACATAATTATAGAAGCACTTCTGAAAAGATGTAAAATATATTAGCGTAAGCCTTCCTCTCTATTCATATTTGATGAAACCAAAAGCAGATAAGTCAACATCACAGTAGAGAAAACACAAAAACTGAATATGGGTGCACATGTCACTTTTAAAAAAAACCACTTTCATATTAACAAAACACGATATCAAATGGACTTCGGAAGAATAAATATTACTGCAGCATTAAAACATTTCTTTAAAATTTATCACTGTATAACCTAGCTGCAGCTATCATTCGCTCGCCCACCCCTCAACGGCCTTCTCATTCTCTTTTAAAAAGCATCAACATACCGCTTTCCGATAACGCCCCCTTTCTAATGTGCAAAGTTGAGAAGTTCTTGAACTGCCTATTGGCAAAGTAATTTAGAGTGCCTTTGAAAACTGTGGCACGGCCTCTGGGCGCATGCTCCCCTATAGCGTTACGAATGAAATAATTTCGTAGCTAGCGGTCGCAACTGAATCCGGAAAAAGGCTGAGAAACGATATCGAAACGAACAGTTTGGAAAGTATCTATAGATCGGCGAGTTGAAAAACGAAAAGAAAGATTTGAACGATACTAGAAATGGAAAACGATAGCGACTGAAGAAAATGAATATAGGATTGAATGGGAAAATTAGACAAGTACGAAAAGGTGACATTATGTATAAGTTTCAAGGCCCAAAATATATATATAGGGCTAACATTTGTCCCCCCCCCTTGACACTTATACTGAAATTATCTGATAACATAACAATAACAAACATTCATGGTTAATCAGTAAAATTTGGTTAATATATCCACATTCATATATTCACATTCAACAATATTTATAAACACATTTCAACAACAATTACACAAGTGCAACAATAATTATAACAAGTTATAAATATAACAGAGATCCTCATCACTTTGAGGGAACACACTTGTTGAACAAAGACAGATGAACCCTTTTATTTAAAAAAAAAGGGAAATTTTCTTTCAAAACACACAAAGAAAGTTCTTGTTTCTTGCTTGTATTAAAAATTTATACCTCACCATACTAACATATGGCTACATTTACCAACACACATTTTTCTTAGACAAGAAATAGAAATATATGTATTTCAAATATTTAAATTTCAGTGAGCTCACTTAAAAAAAAATATATATATATGTGTGCACAAAAAAAAATAAAAATTTATGCAATACTGATAAAGCTATTTGATAAGCATTTGCATAATAGGATTGAAAAATACATGTAACAACTCGATTTCCAATAGCACGGACGGGACAAAAGTGGCAGTTCCATTAATAAAAACGAGGGACTTACGGGAATAAAAATAAGATGCTCGCGACAGGCCTTCCAGTGATCAGAGCACTCACGAAGGCCGCTACCCCCTGCAGGTCACTCTGGCAATTACATTGTCACCTCTGCGAGACGCTTTCTGAGGCTGCTCGTAACCCCGGAGGATGAACCAACATGAGGTCTGATCACGTTCCAGCGGGAGTTAAATTGTCCATGCCATTGGAAATGAGGGTACTCAAAATATAGCATCAAAAATTTGATTATGAAGGATCCTTCTGAAATAAAAATTAAAACAAGGTATAAACACGATGCTATCACAGAAAAGCTAAATGTATAATCACAAGGTTCAAACATTAATATAAAAAGACATATCATGAAACATAGAAGTTTTGGTATTCAAAAATTCAAAAGAGATAAAGTTAAACTTTATATGTTTCACTAGAAAATTTTTAAACAAGCTTTTAACGCTTGAATAAAAGAAACAACTTTTTTTTCAACAATTCAAAAGGAGAGGAGAGTTTTTTTTTTCAAGTTTTAAATGTACATTTTAATTTTTAAGACCCAAAAATAAATATAGCCTCATTGAACTTTAGAAGAGCAGCTTTTGTAAAAATGTCAGAGAGATTGGATTTACAATTAACGTGTTTTACTAAAAATATCTCTTGGTTTACTAAATCGCGTACAAAGAAAAGTTTAACATCAATGTGTTTTGTCCTATAGTTTTCTATGGGGGATTTAATGAAATCTATTGCTGCCATATTGTCTACTAATAAAGTTGGTTTAGTTTGTGTACCTGAAAATATGTGTTTATTATAACATTCTGTGCTAATACGGCTGAACCAAAGAAGCTCTTTAGTTGCTTCTGTTAAGGCCACGAACTCAGATTCCATAGTAGACAAACATATTGATTTTTGTTTAAAAGCTCTCCATGTTATCGGAGCTTTGTCTAGCATAAGTAGTTGACCACCCATAGATGCCCTGTCATCACGATTGGCTGCAAAATCTGCGTCGGTATATGTGATCAGGTTAATTTTATGACAAGGTAAATTTAACTTATAATGTTTTGTATAGCTAACGTAACCCAGAAGTTTTAAGAGGCCGACCCAGTGAGCTATTCCCGGATTGCTTTGGAACTGGCTGAATATGTTTACTGCATAAGCAATATCAGGGCGTGTTCTGCTTGTTAAAAAGGATAGGCACCCTAACACACTTCTATATGGGTAGTTAAGCATTTCTTGAATTTCTGCATCTGTTTGAGGGCACTGCAATTTCGAATAGACGACCCCTTTACTAATCGGGAGTGAAGAAATGGGAAAGTTATACCCCTCAAAACGTGTGCAAACTTCTTTAATGTATTGCATTTGATGTATAGAGACTACACCTGCCTCATCTTCTCAAGCTCCACCCCAAGCAACTTACGGGTTTTGCCCAAGATTTTTATATCGAAATGCTTAGTTAAAAGAGTTAAAACCTTGTCAATGTATTTTTGATGTCTGCTTAAAATGACAAAATCGTCAACATATAATAATAAAACAATGTAATCAGAAAATGTATAAACACAATTGCACCAATCTAACTTTTTAAAACCAAGAGAAATTAAAACTTTATGCAATTCGTAGAACCACACTCTCCCGCTCTGATGCAACCCATATAATGCTCTTTGAAGCTTACAAACCAGGTGTTTTTTCCCTTTTATTTCAAAACCAGGGGGCTGTTTCATATAGACCTCATCAGTTAATGGGGCGTATAAGTACGCTCCTTTCACGTCACATTGTAAATGAGTCCACCCGTGACAAGACACTAAAGCTGCAAAGAAAAAGCGAATTAAACTAAAATTGACTACTGGTGAAAATGTTTCATCGTAAGTCTCGCCCTTAATTTTTTTTTTTTGTAGCCCAGTGCTACTAGCCTTGCTTTGTATCGTGCTATGTGCCCTTTATCATTACACTTAATGGTGAAAACCCACCTACTTCCGAGAGGTTCTTTATTGGGTGGAAGGTTAGTTAAGACCCATACTTTTCTATTGTTGATTACTGATAACTCCTCCCCCATTGCTTGTTTCCAGAGCTCCCATGGAGGTGATTTTAAAGCCTGTTTGTATGTATTGGGTATAGCCTGGTCTAGTCATGCATCGGTATTGTTGGATTCTAAAATGGAGCAATGTGGTGGTGTACTGCCTGGACTAGAGCTAGCGCTTGAGCACCGTGAGTGTCCATGTACAATCCCTTCATGTTTGTCTGCTCCTCTAAAACAAAAGATAGTTGGATTAAATTTAATTCCATGTTTTAGACAGTAGTCACGGACCTCTCTAATTCACCTTAACCTCTGTGTCCCTCCAAACTCATAATAGTAAATGTCTGTACGCCTTCCATCAGGCCTTGTTACAGGTTTTCTGAACCAAGTAACTTCCCTCAAAGTTCTTGAAAGCTCCTCGCCTTCCTCCTCACTCTCATCCGTACATGGGTGTACGGCGGCTGAAGCAGAAAAACCTGAGGTGCTTGGTTCTGTTATTGGATTTACAAACTTATGAAATTTGTCAGGTTGAATTTCTGTTAGTGAGTCAATTTCGGGAGGTTCAGATGACAGTGTGAAATGGGTCCCAGATCGCTTCCGTTGTGCTGCTCTAAACTAGGAAAAGGGTCTGTGCATAAAGAATAAATAGGGCCTTGTTCAGTTCCAACGTAGGTGTCTTTATGTACGGTTGCTTCTTCACTGAATCTTACGTTATTTGTTTCTATGATCTTATTTGTGTCTGGCAGCCAAATTCTATACCCTTTTGTAGACATTGCATACCCTACTAAAATCCCCTTTCTAGCTTTAGGCTCAAATTTGGTGCTTCGGAGTTGTCTGGCTACTCCCACATATGCAACTGTGCCAAAAGGACGCAAGTGTCTTATGGACGGTTTATTTCCACAATAATATTCAAATGGAGTTTTCTTATGAGACTTGTGACAAACACGGTTCAGAGTGTAAGTAAAATACAAAATTGCTTCTGGCCAAAACTTCAGACTTAGTTTACTTTCATGTAGTATAGAACGTGCCCCGTCTACAATGGTTTGATTGAGCCGTTCCGAGACGCCATTTTGTTCTGGAGTATATGTGTTCGTGAATTCGTGTTTTATCCCATTTTCCTCAAAATATCTTTTAAAAGCTTCGTTTGAAAACTCCCGCTCATTGTCACTACGTACGTGTTTAAGTTTCGTGTTTAGAAAACGTTCGGCCCTTTTGACATGGTTTGTGAAAACTTTAAAAACTTGTTATTTGCTACATAAGGGGTAAACTGATGCCTTACGTGAAAAATCGTCTGTTATTGTTAAAAAGTATTTTTCTCCACCTCTCCCAGTTACTGTAGTGGGTCTGTATGTAAAAGTTCAAGTGGCTTCTTAGACCGGATTTGATTTAATGGTTTAAAAGATGTGCGTCTATGTTTATTTAGTTTGCACGTTTCGCAATTAAAATCTCGATCTTTAATGTGTGGTAAGCCTTTTACGCCATTACACCTCTGTGTATGTTCGATTAGTGTGGGACTGAGGTGACCTAGCCTACGATGCCATAATCTGAGGTCATCTTTTTGTACTGTCGAGGCCTCAAAACGGACCTGTTTAAACTTTATGTTGCTGCTAGGTTTACTTTTACTTTTAGAATTGGCATCGGGGTGGATGTAATAAATCCTATTTTTAAGGGTAGCCCTAAATAGTGTTTTATCATTTGTGTAGGCTTTAACTCTCCCTTTCCTTCCTTTGAATGTTGCGCCTCTACTATCAAGGCGAGAGGCAGAAATAAGATTACGTCTTAAATTAGGACAATACATAAGATCCCCTAGATACAAAGTTGATCCATTTAAATCAAGATTAACGGTGCCAGTTCCTTCAATCGGGAAAGTTGCTCCATCAACAGCAACGGCAAGTTCGTGGTTATGAAGAGGCTGAAAAGACACATAAAGTCCTCGATCTTTGCAAAAGTGGTGCGAGGCACCGGTGTCGAACACCCAAGCATCGTCTTCCCCCTTAACTTTACTAAGGTTAGATTGAATGAGGAAGTTTACCTGACTATGGGATGTACCTTGATGCTTTCGACTCGGTCTGGATCTAGGAGCTCCATTTCCATTCTGATGATGGACAGGACTACCTCTGAATGTAGAAGACTCTCTGGAACTGGTGCCAACTGAGGACTCGGGACCCGATATGGCTGGAGAAGAGGCCTTACATTGATTTTTGAAATGACCAGTCTTTCTACACTTGTGGCATCTGCCTTTAGGTTTTCGTCGGTAGCTCGTGTTATTTGGTGGACGACGACTTCTAGAAAAGTGGGACTGGACGGCAAGTTGGTTTTTGTCCTCTGACCTCAGTTTAAGACGAGATTCTTCGGCGACTAGTTCAGTCAAGATGTCAGAAAACACAAATTTAGAATCTGGCCAACGGAGTATGTTCTGGACTAGACTATCGTATTTTTGAGGGAGCCATCTAAGAAGTTGGAACGAAAGATAGATTTCCTTAATTGTCTCATTTATTTCCTTTAGTTGGTCAGCGATTCGGTGGAGGCGAGCAGCGTACATATCTATCGACTCCTCTGGTGCTATTTTACATGCTAACAATTCTGAGAATAACTGCATGTGGCGAGCTCTATTATCAGGTTGGAAATGGGATCGGAGTTTTGCCCATGCATCTTTAGGATCATCAATGTTTTCAATTATTCAACGGAAGTCAGGCTCGACATTCAGGTAGATTATGGACAGTGCTGAACGAACTCTCGATTGATAGTCCTTGTATTCTGCTGCATCACTTGTATCAGGTACAGTCTCTGTTCCCTTAACAATGCCCCAGGCATTTTTCTCCAATAGAAGGAACTTGATGTCAGCTGACCAGTTTCCATAATTATGGAAATTTAGCTTGTTTATGCTTACCTGTATGTTAGCCATTGCCAAGAAAGAATTTTTTTTTTTCAAAAAAAAATGTACAAAAAGGTACCAAAAAAAATAAATTTTTCAACAAAATTTCATAAAAATAAATATCTTAATTTTTAACTGTCATACTGAAATTTATGAAATTTTTATGTAAATGCGCCCCCCCCCCCCCCACTAAAATTCACTAGTGGGTCTAACTGCCGCCGTCTACTAACACTTGTCAACTAACCCTTGCCAAAGGTTACGGCCCTTAAAGGGTTAATATGGCTTAAATAAGCCTGGGCCCATAACCGTGATCGCGGTCTGTATACAGGGACCGGTCTAAAAATGTAATTAAATTGGAAAACAGAGTACGTGGAAGTTTGATGGCTGAAATTGGCAAGGTAGTGACTAAAAGTGTTGAATGTAGATAATACACATTGATAACACAGTTTTTAGGTTTAAATTAAACTAACGTTTATTTGACATATCACAAAATAAAATAAAAGATGAAAAGCATGACAGACAATTTAATTAAATAAAAATATAATAGCATATGGCAACAAAAAGACAAGGTGGCAAAAAATAATATAGCATGAAATAACTTTAAACTTTCCAAAACAAAACCAAGTCCAACTCACATGCTGGTAAGTTACTTCATAAGAGTATTTAACACTGTTCATTTATTATCACAGTTCAGTATAAAAAAGAGACTCAATTTTAATCCACATAATTATAGAAGCACTTCTGAAAAGATGTAAAATATATTAGCGTAAGCCTTCCTCTCTATTCATATTTGATGAAACCAAAAGCAGATAAGTCGACATCACAGTAGAGAAAACACAAAAACTGAATATGGGTGCACATGTCACTTTTAAAAAAAACCACTTTCATATTAACAAAACACGATATCAAATGGACTTCGGAAGAATAAATATTACTGCAGCATTAAAACATTTGTTTAAAATTTATCATTGTATAACCTAGCTGCTGCTATCATTCGCTCGCCCACCCCTCAACGTCCTTCTCATTCTCTTTTAAAAAGCATCAACATACCGCTTTCCGATAACGCCCCCTTTCTAATGTGCAAAGTTGAGAAGTTCTTAAACTGCCTATTGGCAAAGTAATTTAGAGTGCCTTTGAAAACTGTGGCACGGCCTCTGGGCGCATGCTCCCCTATAGCGTTACGAATGAAATATTTTCGTAGCTAGCGGTCGCAACTGAATCCGGAAAAAGGCTGAGAAAACGATGGTCGATGTGAGAAACGATATCGAAACGAACAGTTTGGAAAGTATGTATAGATCGGCGAATTGAAAAACGAAAAGAAAGATTTGAACGATACTAGAAATGGAAAACGATAGCGACTGAAGAAAATGAATATAGGATTGAATGGGAATATTAGACAAGTACGAAAAGGTGACATTATGTATAAGTTTCAAGGCCCAAAATATATATATAGGGCTAACATATTTGAATTAAATTGTTCCTTTAAAACTTGTTGTCAATAGAACAGTCATAAAGTAAATAAGGTAATAACCTTACCTTGTACGCTTCAGGTGTATGACATCTCTGAGTAGTCCAAAATGATAATCCAAATTTATCCAACATTGGGGAGATGCTTTCATCCTATCCTTTTGGCACACAAATGTATTTATTTTATTTCACACACTTTTATAAATAATCTGAAGGGGTTTTTTTTTGTGAAAATATATTTAATATAAATTAGTTAATATTGCATTATAAATTATATTAACGATAGAAATAGTATTTTACTTATGGATCCTAGGTGCTTATTACAGAATATCATTACATTGCTAGTTAGAGTGTTATATTGTAATTCGATCATTATATAATAATCATTACTTTCATTTTAAGAGTTCCTTACTAAAGTTTTTTAGTTCATTATTGGTTTTTTAGTTCGTTATTGGTATTCCTAGCTTCATTATAGTCTGTTCTCCAATCCAGAATGACTGCTTTATGGCATATTTTTTAATTCATTTTTGTTCGGAAACGCATGAAATTGACTGGTGTTCTTATTCAGAAACATTGTAATCGAAACACATTTTTCATTTCTCGGTAACGGAACGAGATTTTTTAGAGACTACTGTTAAATTCGGCGTTTTGAACCGAATTCCCGAGGCACCAGAGCGAGAAAGGGAAGAAACGTGTCGTCACGTGACACGAATCGCTTATAACTCTATAAGTAATTTATTGATCATAAAATGGAAAACACATTTCAATTCCAAATCGCTTCAATAGTCAGGCCGGCCAATTTTATGCCTTTGTGCTTAAAAAATGAGTCACAAAATGTGTCAGAAAGTTTCACGTTTTGAGCAGGAACATTTATTTTAATTTGTTACATTAAGTGGGTAATTATGATATTGCTTTCAGTCGGTGAAAGATATAGATGAAAGAGATGGTTTTTTTTCTTGCTTCTGTAATCGTCCTTAAATCATCTATTTGATTGGTTCATTTTTTATTTCTCAATATTAGAGTTTCAGGGATCATAATTTCTAAAAATAAACGCAAGAGGAATTTGCTGAAAAGCTCAATGTATATCAACACACCATTTCCAACTAGTTACAAAGACGTATTAAACTTGCATGTAAAATTACTTTAAAACTTATTTATAGACCTAATATTAAAGTTTTAAAATCGTTTTCGTGATATAATTATTTTGTAATAATAATTAAGTAATCGCAGATTATTCGTTAATTTTAGAAACAGATTTGTCTAAACTGGTTACTTTATTTGTGATGAATATCGATGCATTATTAAAGTTACGAAGGAGTTAGTAACCCATTATCAAAGATTTATATTTCTCACTAAACTATAAATAAGGAAATTAAGTTTGGCTTAACTATAAGTTCTATAGTTTTCAGTGATTAAACTTTTTTGCTCATTCTACTTATAGGAGCAATGCAAAATACAGTTATTCTTATGAAATAATATAATTGTATATATCGCATATCTTGTGTTTTAAATGTGTGAAATGATTAATATTCTTTAAATATTAAATTTGAAAAAAAATATTTTTCGTTATTTAATTATTTTGTAATCTTAAAAAAATATTAATGGTCTTGGAATTATCTTTTAAGAAATATAAATTACTTTAAAATGTATCCATGAGAACCTGATTATATCTTACTAAATTTATTTTTTCCCATTTTAACCAAATAAATCATTAAATTTTGTAATGCTTCCAAAGGGCTAAAGTATATCATAAATCAATGACATGATTATGCATCAAGTAATTTTAGATTATGTGTTAATTTTAGAAACAGATGCTCGTTAAAATCACTACACTAGCAATGATCGATGCATTATTAAAGTTACGAGGAAGTAACCCATGTCACAAAAATTTATATTTCTCATTACGCTATCACTATGGAGATTAAGTTTGACTTTTAAAATATAAACTTTACTGGGGTCAGAGGTGAAACTAAGCTGTGCATTTTGATTAGAGGAACGGCACAAAATAAAATTCTGCGTAAATAATTCATGTATCCCGTATCTTTTGTCTTTTAAAAATGTTAATAAAAATATTATTCTGGTATTTTATATACAAAAGCTTTTAATTTATATTAAAGATATCTTATTAGATTTGATTTTCCCATAATTTAACCAAATAAATCGTTAAATTTTCTAATGCTTCCAAACAGCTGAAGTATACCATAAATCAATGACATGATTATGCATCAAGTAATTTTAGATTATGTGTAAATTTTAGAAATAGATGCTCGTTAAAATCACTACACTAGCAATTATCGATGCTTTATCAAAGTTACGAGGGAGTAACCCATGTCACAAACATTTACATTTCTCATTACGGAGATTAAGTTTTACTTTTAAAAGATAAAATTTACTGGGGTTAGTGATGAAACTACGAGTAAACTGTGCATTTTGATTAGAGGAACGGTTCAAAATAAAGTTCTGCGTAAATAATTCATCCCGTACCTTTTGTCTTTTAAAAATGTCAATAAAAAATATTCTTCTGGTATTTTATATACGCTTATATCAAAAGCTTTTAATTGATATTAAAAAATATCTTATTAAATTTTCTTTTCCCATAATTTAACTAAATAAATCATTAAATTTTGTAATGCTTCCAAAGAGCTAAAGTATATAATAAATCAATGACATGATTATGTATAAAGTAATTTTAGATTATGTGTTAATTTTAGAAACAGATGCTCGTTAAAATCACTACACTAGCAATGATCGATGCATTATTAAAGTTACGAGGGAGTAACCCATGTCACAAAAATTTATATTTCTCATTACGCTATCATTATGGAGATTAAGTTTGACTTTTAAAGATAAAATTTACTGGGGTTAGTAATGAAACTAAGCTGTGCATTTTGATTAGAGGAACGGTGCAAAATAAAATTCTGAGTAAATAATTCCTCTATCCCGTATCTTTTGTCTTTTAAAAGTATCAATAAAAAAATATTATTTCGGTATTTTATATACAAAAGCTTTTAATTGATATTAAAGATATCTTATTAAATTTGCTTTTCCCATAATGTAACCAAATAAATCATTAAATTTTCTAATGCTTCCAAAGAGCTAAAGTATATAATAAATCAATGACATGATTATGTATCAAGTAATTTTAAATTATGTGTTAATTTTAGAAACAGATGCTCGTTAAAATCACTACACTAGCAATGATCGATGCATTATTAAAGTTACGAGGGAGTAACCCATGTCACAAAAATTTATATTTCTCATTACGCTATCATTATGGAGATTAAGTTTGACTTTTAAAGATAAAATTTACTGGGGTTAGTAATGAAACTAAGCTGTGCATTTTGATTAGAGGAACGGTGCAAAATAGAATTCTGAGTAAATAATTCCTCTATCCCGTATCTTTTGTCTTTTAAAAGTTTCAATAAAAAAATATTATTTCGGTATTTTATATACAAAAGATTTTAATTGATATTAAAGATATCTTATTAAATTTGCTTTTCCCATAATTTAACCAAATAAATCATTAAATTTTCTAATGCTTCCAAAGAGATAAAGTCTATCATAAATCAATGACATGATTATGTATCAAGTAATTTTAAATTATGTGTTAATTTTAGAAACAGATGCTCGTTAAAATCACTACACTAGCAATGACCGATGCATTATTAAAGTTACGAGGGAGTAACCCATGTCACAAAAATTTATATTTCTCATTACGCTATCATTATGGAGATTAAGTTTGACTTTTAAAGATAAAATTTACTGGGGTTAGTAATGAAACTAAGCAGTGCATTTTGATTAGAGGAACGGTGCAAAATAAAATTCTGAGTAAATAATTCCTCTATCCCGTATCTTTTGTCTTTTAAAAGTTTCAATAAAAAAATATTATTTCGGTATTTTATATACAAAAGCTTTTAATTGATATTAAAGATATCTTATTAAATTTGCTTTTCCCATAATTTAACCAAATAAATCATTAAATTTTCTAATGCTTCCAAAGAGCTAAAGTATATAATAAATCAATGACATGATTATGTATCAAGTAATTTTAAATTATGTGTTAATTTTAGAAACAGATGCTCGTTAAAATCACTACACTAGCAATGATCGATGCATTATTAAAGTTACGAGGGAGTAACCCATGTCACAAAAATTTATATTTCTCATTACGCTATCATTATGGAGATTAAGTTTGACTTTTAAAGATAAAATTTACTGGGGTTAGTAATGAAACTAAGCTGTGCATTTTGATTAGAGGAACGGTGCAAAATAGAATTCTGAGTAAATAATTCCTCTATCCCGTATCTTTTGTCTTTTAAAAGTTTCAATAAAAAAATATTATTTCGGTATTTTATATACAAAAGCTTTTAATTGATATTAAAGATATCTTATTAAATTTGCTTTTCCCATAATTTAACCAAATAAATCATTAAATTTTCTAATGCTTCCAAAGAGCTAAAGTATATAATAAATCAATGACATGATTATGTATCAAGTAATTTTAAATTATGTGTTAATTTTAGAAACAGATGCTCGTTAAAATCACTACACTAGCAATGATCGATGCATTATTAAAGTTACGAGGGAGTAACCCATGTCACAAAAATTTATATTTCTCATTACACTATCATTATGGAGATTAAGTTTAAATTTTAAAGATAAAATTGACTTGGGTTAGTAATGAAACTAAGCTGTGCATTTTGATTAGAGGAACGGTGCAAAATAAAATTCTGAGTAAATAATTCCTCTATCCCGTATCTTTTGTCTTTTAAAAGTTTCAATAAAAAAATATTATTTCGGTATTTTATATACAAAAGCTTTTAATTGATATTAAAGATATCTTATTAAATTTGCTTTTCCCATAATTTAACCAAATAAATCATTAAATTTTCTAATGCTTCCAAAGAGATAAAGTCTATCATAAATCAATGACATGATTATGTATCAAGTAATTTTAAATTATGTGTTAATTTTAGAAACAGATGCTCGTTAAAATCACTACACTAGCAATGATCGATGCATTATTAAAGTTACGAGGGAGTAACCCATGTCACAAAAATTTATATTTCTCATTACGCTATCATTATGGAGATTAAGTTTGACTTTTAAAGATAAAATTTACTGGGGTTAGTAATGAAACTAAGCTGTGCATTTTGATTAGAGGAACGGTGCAAAATAGAATTCTGAGTAAATAATTCCTCTATCCCGTATCTTTTGTCTTTTAAAAGTTTCAATAAAAAAATATTATTTCGGTATTTTATATACAAAAGCTTTTAATTGATATTAAAGATATCTTATTAAATTTGCTTTTCCCATAATTTAACCAAATAAATCATTAAATTTTCTAATGCTTCCAAAGAGCTAAAGTATATAATAAATCAATGACATGATTATGTATCAAGTAATTTTAAATTATGTGTTAATTTTAGAAACAGATGCTCGTTAAAATCACTACACTAGCAATGATCGATGCATTATTAAAGTTACGAGGGAGTAACCCATGTCACAAAAATTTATATTTCTCATTACGCTATCATTTTGGAGATTAAGTTTAAATTTTAAAGGTAAAATTGACTTGGGTTAGTAATGAAACTAAGCTGTGCATTTTGATTAGAGGAACGGTGCAAAATAAAATTCTGAGTAAATAATTCCTCTATCCCGTATCTTTTGTCTTTTAAAAGTTTCAATAAAAAAATATTATTTCGGTATTTTATATACAAAAGCTTTTAATTGATATTAAAGATATCTTATTAAATTTGCTTTTCCCATAATTTAACCAAATAAATCATTAAATTTTCTAATGCTTCCAAAGAGATAAAGTCTATCATAAATCAATGACATGATTATGTATCAAGTAATTTTAAATTATGTGTTAATTTTAGAAACAGATGCTCGTTAAAATCACTACACTAGCAATGATCGATGCATTATTAAAGTTACGAGGGAGTAACCCATGTCACAAAAATTTATATTTCTCATTACGCTATCATTATGGAGATTAAGTTTGACTTTTAAAGATAAAATTCACTGGGGTTAGTAATGAAACTAAGCTGTGCATTTTGATTAGAGGAACGGTGCAAAATAGAATTCTGAGTAAATAATTCCTCTATCCCGTATCTTTTGTCTTTTAAAAGTTTCAATAAAAAAATATTATTTCGGTATTTTATATACAAAAGCTTTTAATTGATATTAAAGATATCTTATTAAATTTGCTTTTCCCATAATTTAACCAAATAAATCATTAAATTTTCTAATGCTTCCAAAGAGCTAAAGTATATAATAAATCAATGACATGATTATGTATCAAGTAATTTTAAATTATGTGTTAATTTTAGAAACAGATGCTCGTTAAAATCACTACACTAGCAATGATCGATGCATTATTAAAGTTACGAGGGAGTAACCCATGTCACAAAAATTTATATTTCTCATTACACTATCATTATGGAGATTAAGTTTAAATTTTAAAGATAAAATTGACTTGGGTTAGTAATGAAACTAAGCTGTGCATTTTGATTAGAGGAACGGTGCAAAATAAAATTCTGAGTAAATAATTCCTCTATCCCGTATCTTTTGTCTTTTAAAAGTTTCAATAAAAAAATATTATTTCGGTATTTTATATACAAAAGCTTTTAATTGATATTAAAGATATCTTATTAAATTTGCTTTTCCCATAATTTAACCAAATAAATCATTAAATTTTCTAATGCTTCCAAAGAGATAAAGTCTATCATAAATCAATGACATGATTATGTATCAAGTAATTTTAAATTATGTGTTAATTTTAGAAACAGATGCTCGTTAAAATCACTACACTAGCAATGATCGATGCATTATTAAAGTTACGAGGGAGTAACCCATGTCACAAAAATTTATATTTCTCATTACGCTATCATTATGGAGATTAAGTTTGACTTTTAAAGATAAAATTTACTGGGGTTAGTAATGAAACTAAGCTGTGCATTTTGATTAGAGGAACGGTGCAAAATAGAATTCTGAGTAAATAATTCCTCTATCCCGTATCTTTTGTCTTTTAAAAGTTTCAATAAAAAAATATTATTTCGGTATTTTATATACAAAAGCTTTTAATTGATATTAAAGATATCTTATTAAATTTGCTTTTCCCATAATTTAACCAAATAAATCATTAAATTTTCTAATGCTTCCAAAGAGCTAAAGTATATAATAAATCAATGACATGATTATGTATCAAGTAATTTTAAATTATGTGTTAATTTTAGAAACAGATGCTCGTTAAAATCACTACACTAGCAATGATCGATGCATTATTAAAGTTACGAGGGAGTAACCCATGTCACAAAAATTTATATTTCTCATTACGCTATCATTTTGGAGATTAAGTTTAAATTTTAAAGGTAAAATTGACTTGGGTTAGTAATGAAACTAAGCTGTGCATTTTGATTAGAGGAACGGTGCAAAATAAAATTCTGAGTAAATAATTCCTCTATCCCGTATCTTTTGTCTTTTAAAAGTTTCAATAAAAAAATATTATTTCGGTATTTTATATACAAAAGCTTTTAATTGATATTAAAGATATCTTATTAAATTTGCTTTTCCCATAATTTAACCAAATAAATCATTAAATTTTCTAATGCTTCCAAAGAGATAAAGTCTATCATAAATCAATGACATGATTATGTATCAAGTAATTTTAAATTATGTGTTAATTTTAGAAACAGATGCTCGTTAAAATCACTACACTAGCAATGATCGATGCATTATTAAAGTTACGAGGGAGTAACCCATGTCACAAAAATTTATATTTCTCATTACGCTATCATTATGGAGATTAAGTTTGACTTTTAAAGATAAAATTCACTGGGGTTAGTAATGAAACTAAGCTGTGCATTTTGATTAGAGGAACGGTGCAAAATAGAATTCTGAGTAAATAATTCCTCTATCCCGTATCTTTTGTCTTTTAAAAGTTTCAATAAAAAAATATTATTTCGGTATTTTATATACAAAAGCTTTTAATTGATATTAAAGATATCTTATTAAATTTGCTTTTCCCATAATTTAACCAAATAAATCATTAAATTTTCTAATGCTTCCAAAGAGCTAAAGTATATAATAAATCAATGACATGATTATGTATCAAGTAATTTTAAATTATGTGTTAATTTTAGAAACAGATGCTCGTTAAAATCACTACACTAGCAATGATCGATGCATTATTAAAGTTACGAGGGAGTAACCCATGTCACAAAAATTTATATTTCTCATTACGCTATCATTTTGGAGATTAAGTTTAAATTTTAAAGATAAAATTGACTTGGGTTAGTAATGAAACTAAGCTGTGCATTTTGATTAGAGGAACGGTGCAAAATAAAATTCTGAGTAAATAATTCCTCTATCCCGTATCTTTTGTCTTTTAAAAGTTTCAATAAAAAAATATTATTTCGGTATTTTATATACAAAAGCTTTTAATTGATATTAAAGATATCTTATTAAATTTGCTTTTCCCATAATTTAACCAAATAAATCATTAAATTTTCTAATGCTTCCAAAGAGATAAAGTCTATCATAAATCAATGACATGATTATGTATCAAGTAATTTTAAATTATGTGTTAATTTTAGAAACAGATGCTCGTTAAAATCACTACACTAGCAATGATCGATGCATTATTAAAGTTACGAGGGAGTAACCCATGTCACAAAAATTTATATTTCTCATTACGCTATCATTATGGAGATTAAGTTTGACTTTTAAAGATAAAATTCACTGGGGTTAGTAATGAAACTAAGCTGTGCATTTTGATTAGAGGAACGGTGCAAAATAGAATTCTGAGTAAATAATTCCTCTATCCCGTATCTTTTGTCTTTTAAAAGTTTCAATAAAAAAATATTATTTCGGTATTTTATATACAAAAGCTTTTAATTGATATTAAAGATATCTTATTAAATTTGCTTTTCCCATAATTTAACCAAATAAATCATTAAATTTTCTAATGCTTCCAAAGAGCTAAAGTATATAATAAATCAATGACATGATTATGTATCAAGTAATTTTAAATTATGTGTTAATTTTAGAAACAGATGCTCGTTAAAATCACTACACTAGCAATGATCGATGCATTATTAAAGTTACGAGGGAGTAACCCATGTCACAAAAATTTATATTTCTCATTACGCTATCATTATGGAGATTAAGTTTAAATTTTAAAGATAAAATTGACTTGGGTTAGTAATGAAACTAAGCTGTGCATTTTGATTAGAGGAACGGTGCAAAATAAAATTCTGAGTAAATAATTCCTCTATCCCGTATCTTTTGTCTTTTAAAAGTTTCAATAAAAAAATATTATTTCGGTATTTTATATACAAAAGCTTTTAATTGATATTAAAGATATCTTATTAAATTTGCTTTTCCCATAATTTAACCAAATAAATCATTAAATTTTCTAATGCTTCCAAAGAGATAAAGTCTATCATAAATCAATGACATGATTATGTATCAAGTAATTTTAAATTATGTGTTAATTTTAGAAACAGATGCTCGTTAAAATCACTACACTAGCAATGATCGATGCATTATTAAAGTTACGAGGGAGTAACCCATGTCACAAAAATTTATATTTCTCATTACGCTATCATTATGGAGATTAAGTTTGACTTTTAAAGATAAAATTTACTGGGGTTAGTAATAAAACTAAGCTGTGCATTTTGATTAGAGGAACGGTGCAAAATAAAATTCTGAGTAAATAATTCCTCTATCCCGTATCTTTTGTCTTTTAAAAGTTTCAATAAAAAAATATTATTTCGGTATTTTATATACAAAAGCTTTTAATTGATATTAAAGATATCTTATTAAATTTGCTTTTCCCATAATTTAACCAAATAAATCATTAAATTTTCTAATGCTTCCAAAGAGCTAAAGTATATAATAAATCAATGACATGATTATGTATCAAGTAATTTTAAATTATGTGTTAATTTTAGAAACAGATGCTCGTTAAAATCACTACACTAGCAATGATCGATGCATTATTAAAGTTACGAGGGAGTAACCCATGTCACAAAAATTTATATTTCTCATTACGCTATCATTATGGAGATTAAGTTTAAATTTTAAAGATAAAATTTACTTGGGTTAGTAATGAAACTAAGCTGTGCATTTTGATTAGAGGAACGGTGCAAAATAAAATTCTGAGTAAATAATTCCTCTATCCCGTATATTTTGTCTTTTAAAAGTTTCAATAAAAAAATATTCTTTCGGTATTTTATATACAAAAGCTTTTAATTGATATTAAAGATATCTTATTAAATTTGCTTTTCCCATAATTTAACCAAATAAATCATTAAATTTTCTAATGCTTCCAAAGAGCTAAAGTATATAATAAATCAATGACATGATTATGTATCAAGTAATTTTAAATTATGTGTTAATTTTAGAAACAGATGCTCGTTAAAATCACTACACTAGCAATGATCGATGCATTATTAAAGTTACGAGGGAGTAACCCATGTCACAAAAATTTATATTTCTCATTACGCTATCATTATGGAGATTAAGTTTAAATTTTAAAGATAAAATTTACTTGGGTTAGTAATGAAACTAAGCTGTGCATTTTGATTAGAGGAACGGTGCAAAATAAAATTCTGAGTAAATAATTCCTCTATCCCGTATATTTTGTCTTTTAAAAGTTTCAATAAAAAAATATTCTTTCGGTATTTTATATACAAAAGCTTTTAATTGATATTAAAGATATCTTATTAAATTTGCTTTTCCCATAATTTAACCAAATAAATCATTAAATTTTCTAATGCTTCCAAAGAGATAAAGTCTATCATAAATCAATGACATGATTATGTATCAAGTAATTTTAAATTATGTGTTAATTTTAGAAACAGATGCTCGTTAAAATCACTACACTAGCAATGATCGATGCATTATTAAAGTTACGAGGGGGTAACCCATGTCACAAAAATTTATATTTCTCATTACGCTATCATTATGGAGATTAAGTTTGACTTTTAAAGATAAAATTTACTGGGGTTAGTGATGAAACTAAGCTGTGTGTGTAATAAAAAGTATTTTTTGGTATTTTATATACAAAAGCTTTTAATTAATATTAAGGTGATTGACACAAAATTTATATTTTTTTAATTTATAAACATTTTCTCTGTTTCCCTCTCTTTTTCCAACAGGGTTGAAAAGTCTTATGACTTTTTCCGCCTGTCCTGTTCCAAGTCTTTGAAATATACTCGGTGTCATGTAATTTATATATGTTATTGAGGTTTACTATATAATGATCTCTATTGAGAATGAAGTGTGTAGCGTTTATAGTTCGTTTACAGGGATACACAAAATAATTGCGTTACCTTATGTTGTATGAAGAAATATCGTGTGCGGCAAATTTTAGTGATGTTACGATACTTCAAACATAATGAAATTGACTTCCATCCTTGAGGTGGACTAAAACTTTCTTTCTATTGAGTATAGAGTAATTAGCATTTATTTACAGAGACGCACAAAAAAAAAATGTATTACATTATGATCTATGGAGAAAAAGTTTTGCAGCGTATTTGCAGCGAGTTTGCAGCGTATTTGAATGATGTTACACTATTTCAAACATAATGACATTGAGGTGCACTACAACATGTTTTCATTGAGTGTGTAGAATTTATTGTTTATTTTCAGAGACACTCAAAAGAAATGTGCTGCAAGTATAAGAATTTCATAGTCTTGTTGTCAAGTTGTATATCATAGGATGTCATAAGAGCTATCAGAATTTAAAAAGTTGAATTAGTTTCTAGATATTAATTTCTTTGTAACTTTCTTTGTAACTCTAACGATGGCAACTAAATTACTCCATTTTTGTGAAAAAAAGGGAAAGAAAAAGATTAATAATGGGATGTCGTCTGTTATGATGATAATGACTGAATGTGCTGTCAGCTGTTGCATGATTTTTTAAATTTTACTAATTGTTAGTGTATTACGAAATGTGTAGTGATATACAAGGCTGCGCAAACAAATTCGCACTCATTACTGGTTAGGGGCAGCAATTTCTGAAAGTGGATTTTCACTGCGTTGTGTGTTTTTTAAATATTTTATTAAGATACTAGCTGACCCGCCCGGCGTTGCTCGAGCCCTTGTAATAAACTTAAATCTCTTAAAAAACGAAACTCTGGCCACGGTCTACGATGGCTTCGGAACCGTATACCGGGCATGCTCCTACGCTCTGGAAAATCTTTTATTTTCCCTACCATCGCCAGGGGAGCATTCTGTTCTAAACAAACCTCTTTCCGAACGAACTTCTGAGACAGGTCCCCGCTGCCTACGTTACTGTATAGTAGGCGCGCTACAAAATTGAACTGGTTTCGAGAAGATTGGAACATTATTAGCCCAGTTATTGAAATAAGGCACAGTTATAGAAAATAACCTTGAGTGAGGTGCTGAGGGGAGGGGATGTTCTTGTGTCCTTCAGAAAATGACTAATTAGGAGGCCCACTATGCATGTATAAAAATTCGTTCGTTTTTTTAAGCTAGGAACTTAATTACAAATTTGACTTAAACTCTTATTCGGAAATAGTGGTAACCACTACTCATAAATTTAATTTAATGTTATAAAGGGTGACTATTAAGTTAAATATAATGTTTGGAATCACTAGCGTTGAAATCGGAAAGATAGTTGCTGATATATAGAAACGGGGCATAGTTAGAGAAAACCTTGAAGGAGGAGCCGGGGGGGGGGGGGGTTGTTCAATACCCTTCAGTACATGACTAATTAAGAGGAGCACTATGCATATTTCGAAATTCGTTCGTTTAATTAAGCTAGGAACTTAATTACAAATTTGGCTTACACAATTGTTCGGAAATAGTGGTAACCGCTACTCATAAATTTAGTTTAATTTCATAAAGAGTGACTATTAAGTTAATTATAATGTTTGGAATCACTTGCATTGAAATCGGAAAGATAGTTGCTGAGATATGGAAACGGAGTATAGTTAGAGAAAAATCCTTGCAAGAGGGGCCGTGCGGAGGGGGGGGTCATGTGCCCTTCAGCAAATGGCTAATTAGGAGGACCACTATGCATCTTTCGAAATTCGTTCGTTTCCTTAAGCTTTGAACTTAATTACAAATTTGGTTTAAAGTATTATTCGTAAATAGTGGTAACCGCTACTCATAAATTTAGTTTAATGTTATAAAGGGTGACTATTAAGTTAATTATAATGTTTGGAACCACTTGCGTTGAAATCGGAAAAATACTTGCTGAGATATGGAAACGGAGCATAGTTAGAGAAAAAACCTTGAAGGAGGTCCGGGAGGGGGGGGGGGAGGGGATGTTCAAGTGCCCTTCAGCAAATGACTAATTAGGAGGACCACTATGCATCTTTCAAAATTCGTACGTTTCCTTAAGCTTTGTATTTAATTACAAATTTGGCTTCAACTATTATTCGCAAATAGTGGTAACTGCTACTCATAAATTTAGTTTCATGTTATAAAGGGTGACTGTTAAATTAATTATAATGTTTGAAATCACTTGCGTTGAAATCGGAAAGATAGTTGCTGAGATATGGAAACGGAGCAGAGTTAGAGAAAAAACCTTGAAGAAGGTGCCGGAAGGGGAGGGGTGTTCAAGTGGCCTCCAGCAAATAACTAATTAGGAGGATCACAATACATCTATAAAGATTGATTCATTTGGTTAAGCTAGGAACTTAATTTGAAATTTGGCTTAGACTATTATTCGGAAATTCTGGTAACTGCTTTCTAGAAATACACCTTGAAGGTTAAATGTAATTAGACCCTTGCCCCTCTTCATTCCCGCAAATATAAAAAAGAATCTGTTAAATAAAGTTTTCTGTATTAACAATCTCTATCATAACAATATATGTCATGTAAAAAAAAAAAAAAAAAAAAAAAAAAAAAAAAAAAACTTAAACCCGACTAATTGTCATGCAGAAAAATGTGCCTGGAAAATATTTCAATCAGGGGGACGTATGTGTAATTTGTCATGTGCAGGTGGCGTGACATTCGCATGGCTCTACGCTGATAACTTCAATCCATATTGACACTATTTAGTTAGAAATCCTTATCTATGCATCGCTTACTCTGGTTTATTTTAATTACTTCTGTGAAGAATCGATGCAACCAACCAACCCAGGAGAAAATAGCGTATTTTTTATGAGAGTTCTTTGTGAATATTAATTAATATTTCAGTAAATAATTGAAATATTAAAATTCTGAGGCTCAGGTATACCAGGAGGGGGTTTGGACTACGTAAATCTAAATTTACAGACTTCTAGGTGCGCTAAATTTTCCTAGCCATCGCAGACAGACACACACACACACAGACACACAGAGCGAAACTTTCTTTTATTAGTATAGATCTCATTTCATTGTATGAGAAAATGGAATTTTTTTGCTTTTCCCCGATAGTGTCAGAAAATGTTTCATAATATATGCCTGTTGTAGAATTTTTCATTCTTGTTACTTTCGTATAAATCCATTCCTTTTAATATGTAAATTTTCAACCAAGGAAGCTGTTGTCTGCTGCTCAACATAGCATAACGCCAACTCTAATGCTTTTACTACTTCCGTATGATGGATTTTAGCAGTGTCAACTTCTTCATCATCAGGATCGTTTTCATGTTGAACAACATCAGTTATAGTGCCTCGTCAAATAATGTTTCATGCTTGTGATCTTTGTCAGACTCAAAGCACTCTTCTACATCTTCTACGGTTATTTGGTCGCAGCCCTCAAGCCTTTTAACTGTTTGTACAAAACAGTTTGCAGATAGATCAGGATCATTTGAAGTTCCTTCAGTTTTCTCCGGTTCCACCAGAGTTCCTCCAATTTTAGATTGTTCCTAAGTAAGAAATTTTCTCCAAGACTTTATTAGTGTTGATTCCACGCTGCAGCTGTATGTAGACAACATCTTTTATAGAGATAGCTTTCAGAGAATCTACAAGGCAAACATTGGTATTATCTTCCAAGCTCAAAGAAATCAATAGCTTTCTTCTGTATCTTCTTTTGAAACTTTCTATAATGCCTTGATCCATTGTCTGTACGAGTGACGTTACATTTGGTAGAAGAAAGACTGCTTCGATTTTTCCATTTTTAAGTTCATCTTCACTTGGGTGAGATGGTGCATTGTCTAGCAGATGAAGTGCCTTAACCGGCAATTTTTTTATTGTAAAGGATTTGCGACACAGGGAACAAACTGAGAATGAAACCACTCTTTGAATAGCTCTTAGTTCACTCATGCAGTCCTCGAAGAGCGATAGTAGACAGGAAGAGATTTCATATTTACATTTTTAAATGCCTTGACTTTAACTGATTTACCTATTAGGATGAGTGGTAGCTTATGGGTCCCAGTAGCATTGCTGCATAACGATACAGTTACTCTGTGTTTGCTTTTCTTGAATCCTGGTACAGGAGCTTCATTCATAGAAGCTAGAGTTTCGGATGGTAACATTTTGTAGTACAGAACGGTGTCATCTACACTGTAAATCTGTTCTTTTTTTAAACCGTTTTTCTATATTAGGTTTTCCAGCTTTTCTTGAAAGATTGTTGCCCCTACTACGTCCGCAGATAACATTTTAAACGAAATCGTTAGTTGGTGAATCCCGTGTCGCTTCTTCAACATAGTCAACCCTCACTTGCTGTAAATTCATCACTTCCTTCAATTTTCTGATGCAGAATCAATGCTTTCTACTTCAGTATCGGACCACTGATTGGTTTTCATTCAATCTTTCTTGATTAAACAATATCAGTAATACATCATCTAATTTCGCATGCGCGGTAGCGTATTACTGCTTGCACGGCAGCGTATTACTGCTTATTTTACTGTTTAATACTGTTAATTTTACGGTATAATACTGGCAGCTGAGTGCCAGTTTTATACTGTAAAATCAACAGTTATTTTTTGCAGTGTGGGTACCTTGGCTTATCGTGCCAATGCTCTTATCAACTGAACTACCCGAACGATATCCTGGCTGGCATAATTCACTCATATTTGTTGGACGTGGCTGCGAACTGAAGACCTCATTTCGCTCCTCCGAGCTATAACTATAGCATTTACATGATGAAAGTATGATATAACTTGGATACTCCTGTATACCATATAATTAGGTAATAATGAAGAGAGGAAAGTTTTTTCAACTAGGTAAATCATATTCAAGGGTTGGAGTATCATAGTTGAAGTTTATTTCATTTTTCACTCTGTTGGAATAAACTTCAGCCATTGAATATGATTTACAGTTAAATCGTTAAAAACAATTTTCTAATCTAGCGTAATTTAAATGAAAATTTTTCACTAAAATATTTTCCTTCAAATATATACTTCTTAAAATGTACACCCTGTTTTGAAATGAAAATGCAATATGTTCAGTAGGGAAGTCTTCGGACCCACTTTTAATAAAGTGCACTTAATTTGTGTTTCGCATGCAATAGCATCGTAATTTGTCGCATACGTAACTTGGGTTCTGCGTCAATTCGTCGCGCACAATTCATTGCAGGGTCAATTTGTTACGGCGTCAATGCATGTCAGCGAAAATGTTTTTGAAGGCAATGATGATAAAAGTAAAGTTAATTTAGTAAAATTAATGATAATTTATTTAATTTTTTTTTTCAGAAATAGAGACTTTAAATAACATTTTAAAGGCTGGTTATAGATGCATATTAAAATATTCATATAGATATATTTCTCCTTTTATTGCTTTAGATTAAAAATACCAATCATTAAAATAGAGAGGAGTTTTTTTTATGTTGTTTTTGGGAAGTTCCCAATAAAGAAATGTGTGTTTAATGCACTAGTCTAGAGGAAATGATGTCTTATTTAAATTAAAGATTGGGTAAATATTGCTTCTGATCACAGGAAGAATGGAGTGAGATTTAAGGTAAAAGTACTAAGATAATGAAAGAAAATTCAAGGAATACCTGCATCTAAACTCGGCTTGTACAGTGTTAGTTATGGAAACTCATGAATCTATATCTGAAAAAAAAATTATCATTAAACAAGTTTACTAAATTAACTTTTATCATCATCGCCTTTAAAAACATCTTCGCTGCAATGAATTTACGCCGCGACGAATTGACGCCGCAATGAATTGTGCTGCGATGAATTGTGCGTGACGAATTGACGCGACATCCGTAACTTGCAATATATTATACTTTTTTAGAGCATCCCAATTCAGAAAAGACATTTAATAATATTTAAAAATGCATTTAAAAAGTAGGACTGGTTTTTTCCAGAGCGAACAGGCGGACGAGAGGTGGTCTGCGCGCGCACGATCGGTAGAGGGGGATATTGGGAATGCTGGAAAAAATCGGCAGTCAGCTCTCGGCCGTTGAAGAGCACAGGTCGCTTGTACTGTGAACCCCTGTCGAAACACCTCGGCACGGAGAATCATGCAGCGTTTACTGGAGCAGCTATACTCGATCAAATGTTGTGTAAAGCTTGGTAAAACGAGCAAAGTGACTCATGACATGATTAAGGAAGCCTACGGTGATACTGCCATGGGTAGATCGGGTGTTTTTGAGGGGCACAAGCTGTTCCGAGAAGGTAGGGAAAAAGTGGAAGACGACGACCATTTCGGACGCCCTTCGACCATCAAGACCAAAGAAAATACGTCGCAAGTGAAAAATTTACTGAACAGTGATCGTAGGATGAGTATCAGAATGATTGCTGATGAATTGAGCATTCCTCAAACCCAAGTTTTTGAGATCGTTTGATCCATGACAACGCACCGAGCCATACAGCGTTTCGCGTTGTGGAGTATCTTGCCCAGCACAATGTGGCAACGCTGCCTCATCCCCCCTACAGTCCCGACTTGGCCCCGCCAGACCTTTTTCTATTCTCGAGAATAAAATCTACGCTCAAGGGGAAGCATCACGGCTCCGTAGAGACAGTTCAACAGGCCGTGACGAGGGGGCTTAACAGCATTCCCGCCCAGGCGTTCCTGGAGGCATACGAAAACTGGAAAACTCGTTGGCAGCAGTGTGTAGATGCCGAAGGGTGCTACTTTGAAAAATTCTAATCGTTTGTACTATTCTCATGAATACATTTTTTTTTAAATGAGTCCTACTAATTTCAGAAGAGACCCTGTATTTTATACAAATATCTGAATTTCCATACTGGAATTTGTAGCATTTCATTTCAACGAATATGGATTCAAAATATGAAAAGATTGTATAAGCATGAAGCAAAAGATGATTATCTATTGAAAAAGAATGTTCATTTCCAGAGATTGAATGCAAAAAACTTTGTCCCTTGATAAGACATATTATGTTTTTATTAATGTACTAAATTTTAAGTCATAGACATCTTACACTCTACAAAGCAATTAAGTCTTTTGCAAATTATACTTTATTTCACTGAAAACATTTTTATTACGTTCTTGTTGAAATAAACAAAAATGGACATGTGGGAAATTCTTTTATGAAATAATTAAATTGTTTCCCGTTGCGTGTAATTAGAAAAAAAAAACAAGACTAGCAGTTGTAATTAAGAAAAACAGTGGTAATAAGATACTTAGTAGTAAATTGAAAGTCCAATAGAAAATTATAAATAAGCTAGCAAAGAAATGAAAAGATACTTTTAAAAATTTTAAATGCCAAACGAAAACTAAAAAATATTCAAGTAGCTATTTTCTATGATTAATTAGGGACAAAGCCTTGGGTAGCTAACATTCTGATAAACCACGCGTCATGACGAAAGCCTTGAAAATCTTCAAAACACATTACTGCATTACAGGAAATGCGTAGTTATTTTTTTATTGGTGCTTTTCTTTTGAAATGATGGTTATCAATAAAAATATACTTTCGAAATAAATAACACTCTCGTGTAAACGTTTTTTTTTTTTTTTTTTTTTTTTTTTTTTTTAATTTTTTTATTTAAACTGTTTCGAAATATTATTTGATCATTTTAAATATGACTTAATTTTCCCCATTTACTGTTTGCTTTTAACGCGTAATAATTTAATTATTATATTAAAGTTTTATTTCTGTTTTAAACAGTCACATGTAAATACATTTTTTAAATGAAAGCGACTATTATTATGTGCGCTATTTTCCAAATCGGCAATAATATAAAAAATGGTTTTTTCGAAATATGATGAAATAGATGAATATTCCTATCCTCTTTAATAAAAAGCTATACGTTGCTGACGACTGGGATCTTTGCTAATCGTTGCCACAGATTAATCTCGGAAAATTAAACATTTGAAGTTACTGAAAACAATAATATAGCTCGAAAAGTATTTGTCAGAAAATTGTTAGAGAGACTGCGTTAGAAAGGTAAAAAATTGTATTTTGCTTGATATAAAATTCAAATCTAATGATTATGCCGTTTTTCAAATATTGAATTTCAAAAATTACCAAATTTTACAATGGAGTGCCATAGCGAAACCTTCACGCATAAAAAGATGATGATAACGGTAATAATTTGTAGCCCGAGTCAGAAATTATAGTAGCCTTATTATTCTGTTAACCCTTTAGCGGACGGTGTCCACAAAAAAGGACATCTAATTTTAATTCCAAAACTGACAAACGGCACCAATAATATTTAATTAAATTTTTCGTTTTATGTACTACGGGAAAATAAGCAAGTTTCTATTTTCTAATAAATTCTTTTGTAAATTCTGGTGTTAGTCGATAATTTCATCATTTTAAAAACAGACTTACTCCGCGCCGGAAAGGGTTAAAATATAAAAGTGAATTATGATGGCACGAGTGCATGATTTTTATTTTAATTTTCGACAAATAGCACATCTTAGTCACTTCAGTCAGACATATCAATTTCATTACATTTGAAGTATTGTAACTTCTTTAAAATCCGACGGAAATGATTTTTCCCCATAGACATCATAATTTAAACCCCATAGACACCATTATGTAACACAATTATTCATTTTTTTAAAAGCTGACCTATTCCATAATAGAGTCTACAGAGAAATGGCCTAATTTGGAACGAAGTTTTTTGGATACCTTTTGGTACTTTTCCGTTATACCAATATCATGCCAAAATGTATGCTAATGCGCCATTTATTTCAACCCTAAATGTGCAAATAATTTTTATTTCAAACCGTGCTAAGCACTGTGGTTCGCTATTTATTCAACGCAAATCTTTGAAAATTATTATTTAATTGTAAGCATGCAAAACATTTTTATTTATTATTTTTTGAATCGTAAATATTTTTTTTTAAGTTATAACTTACATTTTTCACTGATTCAAAAAGGAAATGCTTATTAACCTTCAGGAATAGATTTTGGTGAGACTTGCACTGTTAGTTATAATTTATCAGAGATGGTTTTAGTATCTCGCACATTGTTCTACTTTGTTTAGTTATAGATTTATGGAGGAAAGTTTTATAATCAGATGAACCGGGGCCTCCGAAATCACGCTGTGTGCTTTCTCGGAGTGTGTGGTTGAGAAAGTACACAGCGTGATCTCGGAGGCCCCGGATGAACCCGATTATGAAAATATTCTGCCTTTTTCTGCCTTTTCTTCCTTTTAAAAATATTCTGCCGAATGAATTTTGACGGAACTTTTACTGTTAGTTAGATGAGTTTTCAAGGATGGTTATAGTATATAGCATATCCTTTTATCGTTCTTTACCAAATCCTACTGTAAGTGATCAACGAAAAGAGTTTTTTCTGAACAGCCCAAATTTTGTCTGACACATTAAAAATGTAATAACGCAATTTCGTTCGTGTCGTTTTCAGAAATGCAGAAGGACATTCCAAGTAAAGGTCCATATGGTTTTAAAACACATGGTCAAATTCAAGGTCAATATTTCGTTTGATTAAAGGTATGTTAAGAGAAATTAGCCAGTCTAGCGGGCGTGGTAGTCTAATATAATCCCTATCGAAATAATGAAAATTTGAAGAAGAAATTAAGAAAAATAATAATGAAAAAAATAGTCAAATTAAAAAATAATTGCACACAGCACACCGAACGCTTGTCAACTCGGTCCTTACAAAATATGGTTAAATTACTACGCATGTTTTTTGTTCTTATACAACTTTTTTAACTATTTTGACCAACATCAATATTAAATAGCTCTTAAAATAATTCTTCGATTTAAAAACCGTCTGCTTCAGCATGTTTATCTAACATTGCTCTACAAAGCTACCAATTTTTATATTTTGGTGTACAAGTTTTCTTAATATTAGCCTAGAAAGATCTTCGGTCAAAAATAAATTATTCACAGCGATAGCAGCGTTAGTTACCTTTTGTTACAATAGAGAGAAACATTTTAACTACGTTCTTATTAAAATAAAGAAAATAACTAAATTGTTGTCATGTGATTCATATTTTAAAAAATAGGATCAGGAGGAGCAGTTATAAATAAGATAAAAAATGGGAATAAAATATTTAGTAATAAAGTGAAATTCAATTATTTTAGATAAGCTAGCTAAAGGTAAATAAAGAGGAAAATATTTTGAAAAACACAATGCAAACACATTGATAAAAATTTATTTGTTACTATAATAGGTGCAAATTGTAGAAAACTAATCCATTCATTTTAATCAACTTAATATTTTCCACTCTAAATAAATAAAAGAAGGAAAATTATAAAGCACAGAAAAAACCCAACGATAATTTCCTTCATGTCTTCAAAAACCAGTGACCTAATTTCATGACTCTTAAGTTTCAAGATACCAAGCCATAGATATTTATGGCTTATCGTTACATTCATCACTCTTCTAATAATGTGAAGTATGTTTCATGATTTGTGATTTGTGATTATGTTATTATAAACTTGTTAAAGAACTAAAAGACAATTTATAAGACAGTTATTCATCATTAAATGTAACTTATAAACTTACAGTCGTTCAATAATATTTCTTCAAAAAAACCACCAATAATTTGTGAAATATATGTTAGTGACGTCAATTTATTTCAAAGAACTTGTGCAACATAATTATTTGTAACTTTCCAGACTTAATGAAAATAAGTCAGTGTACTTCTAAATCCCATTCTGTGAATACACAGGAATAATGTCGCCTGTTAAAAAACATCTAATTCAAAAATGTTAAAACTTTAAGTAATTGTAATTAATCTGGAATATAATCTTTAAAAATCAAATTCAAAAGTCAATTCATTTATTTATTAGTTAAACACATCTAATATCATTGTCTACAAGTTTTATTTCAGTCATGGTGTATAAAAAAGTGAATATTCAAGAAACTACTGGATATGATCCTAAACTACTGGTATGTGATCTTCTATTGGAATACCTAAACCGTGGATATATATATATATATATTGTATACATCTAAAAATCGATTGACCATAGAAAAGGTAAGCCAATCCTTTTCTCTGTCTATTTTGAAGACAAGAGTTCATATTAATCTGACGAATTTAATATTCTGATGTTCAGCGCTAATACCTCGTTGACCTTGCCGTGTATAACAAATACTAAAAACATAGTTTTAAAGCATTAAAACTATTTTTGATGTAAAATCAGATATCAAAATACCTAAGCGCGTTCGGCTAAACATTAGCCATCATCAGAGGATAAAAACCAGTTGAAAAACACATTTCTGAAGAAGTGCGCAGGACAGGTGGAAACCGGTCGAAACCAACAAACTATGAAATGGAGGCAGTGAAGAAAGATGGGACGATACCACTAAAAGCTGGAGAGGGGGAGGGTCAGCAAAAACCAAAAACACCAGGGACTCCAAGGACATTATACCAAATTCGTGGGATCTGAAAAGACAATACATCTTTACATGTATATATATATATATATATATATATATATATAGATAGATATATATATATATATATATTATCACCTCTTTTCAAAATTCCCAGGGACTCTGATTATGCAACTGTTATATTGTGAACCATGTGCCATTATTTCAGCCTTATTGAAAAATACATCAATTGCTTTAGCTTTATTTAATCTGGATAGGTCGGTGGATAATTTACCTTCTTTTTATATCAGCTGTATGTTCTTTAATCCTTTCCTTTAATCTGCGAGTTGTCATGCCTATGTATGAATATGTTTTAGAACTGCCATTAACTTTAAAAGGAATAATAATAATAATGTCAAATTTATCTCCGTTAACAATCGGGTCTACCATACTATATGTACCAGATATTTTAGCTTTGTTGAGGGCTTTGCGATAAGAGTTACATTATATTTCTTTAATGCGTATTTAATTCGTTCAAAAAGTTGTGGGATATAAAAATAATTATTATTCTTTAAAGGTTTAATTATATACTCCATGTATTTTCTTGAACATATAATCCAATTTAAATGCTAAATCTCGAAATAGAAGGATGTAAACATTCATCTGGTTTGCAGAACAATATTCCCGGTTGTAAAATTCTTCGGCAAACTGTAAGAAATGTAAATTTAAACGGCTGTAACTTGGGTTCTAATTCTGATACAGACACAATTAAAGCAGAATTCGATAGATAAAAGATCGGAGTTTAATATTATTGCAAAAATAAAATATCGATATTTTCATCGAAAATGACGTTTCAAAGGTGTGCGGATACCTTAAGTATTATATATTTAGTAAATATGCATGGTTTAAATATGGATACCTTGAAATAAAGTCCGCAAATTTCCAGAATACACTTGATTTTTGTTTCACAAGTAATTGAACCGAATGTCATGAATGTAAAAAATTTCATTTTATAATTTGTGGATGGCGGTAAAAATTCATTTTGTTTTGCTATTCTATACTAATTATCATTTCTGTGACGATTACGTTGTTTGAAATTATTGAACTATTTTTGAATAAAACAGTTAGCGATTTTCATTAGTTGCACCATAGATACTTTACAAATATTTTTAAAATGCTAAACTTTGACGGTGGCCGATAAAATTGGTATCATTCGTCATCATATCATGAGTTTTCTCTATCATAAAAGTTTCATTGAAATAAGTGTACCTTTTGTGTAAATACTAGATGTGAAACAAATACTTACGCTATTCAATATCCGATTGATAAATCAATTGATAATCGACATACAGTTGCAACAAGTCTTTGATGGATTTTCCATTACAATTTCGACATACAGCTTCAAAACTATATAATGTTTGAATAAAATATAATAACAGTTGTTATCAGTGTTACCAATATTTTTCTTGGTGTTACCAATGTAAAGTAGAAAGCTGTCAATTCTCATGACATATAAAAATTATTTCTTTCCTTCCTTATTCACATGGCCTTTTACTTGCCATATATGATACATCGGCGTCCACTTGTGATAATTTTAGCTGTCATTTTCCGCTTTTACATAGTAACCTTTTAAGACGGATTCTTGCAAAACTTCATCGGGTTCCATCATGCCGTTTTAATCGGACTGGAGATAAAATTCATAATTGCTCTTTGACTTGATCTCATTCGCTTTACACTAACAGATAAAACCACGTGTGTCACCTCGGGCTACTGTATCGCTAAGAATATATATATTTGGCTAATTTTTGTTGCTGTTGTTTCGCCAACGCCTCATACGAGCTGAGAATGTTGTAACAGTTTTTTGCATATACTCAGTCCCTGCTTTGCGTAGCATCAACATGTAAATTGCCTTAGCCTCCTCTCTAGCACCGGCGTTTGATTGCCGGTCTTGTATTGCGTACCCTGTAAAGAACCTCGATCATCAATAAAAGGAACATGTATTTACAATCGAAGACTCCTTTCATCTTTAATAATAGTAATCACGACTCTAGTTTATTTCAATTTCCTAAATAAAATAAAATCTCATCAAAATGTCGTCCCTGGAAATATACTTCGCCATAGGGTCCCTTGTCAGTAAATGCTAGATGTGAGACAAATCCTTACGCTTTTCAATATCCAATTAATAAATCAATAGATAATCGACATAGAGTTGAAACAAATCTTTGAATGATTTTTAATTACAATCTCGACATGCAGCTTCAAAACTATATAATGCTTGGATAAAGTAAAATAACAGTTGTTCTCGATGTTACCAATTTTTTTCTTGGTGTTACCAATGCACAGTAGAAACACATATAGTAAGGTATTTTTCACACTATCTTCCGGTTAATAATACTTAGGGCACCAGAGACACGTCGATGAAGTAAAACCACATACTACGGATGCCGGCGATTTTATCGTAGAATATGCTACCAACTTCAACTGATTTAAAAACGATGAAAGAGACAAAGACTTATCTCATGAAGATGCAGTACCGCTGAAATTGATTGGAACGCTCAATGAAAAACAGCAGATTTCTCTTAATACACAATTTATTATAACGAGAACAGACATAGTTTATTTTAATAGTTCATATATCTTCCCTTGTTCTTTATTACATCCTGATAACGTTGATTCAACTAGTCTTTTTCGTATCATCATCATGAAATCATATCTTGATTATTGGAGAAAACATAGACGTTTCTGTTGTATAGAAGTCGTATAGAAGACGTTTTTCGTCTTCTTTGGCAAGTTTTGCTTACAAATTTACTAGTGATTTTTGATCGGGTGTAAGGCTGGTGAGTTACCAGGCCATAGAAAAACGTTTACACCACTTTGAGAGAAGAACGTTTTACATTTTTAGATGTGTGGCAAGTTGCAAGATCTTGTTGGAAAATCCCGTCACCGGCCGGCTGGAAACAATTTTTGTAAGAGTGAACCACTCTTCTCAAGAGTAAAGATATGTACTTAACAGAATTCATCATTCCTTCTACTGGAACTAATGGTCCTGGTCCATGAAGTCATACAGACCCAGAACATTTTCTTTGGAGGATGTGGATGAAAAATTGTTTCCAGCCAGCGACGAGATTTTCCAGCAAGATCTTGCACCACACATCTAAAAAATGTAAAACTTCTTCTCTCAAAGTGTTTTAAATGTTCTTCAATGGCCTGGCAACTCACCAGAATTAAATTTGATCGAAAATCTCTGGTCAATTTGTAATCAAAAACTTGCAAAATGTATACATTTTAACGTCTGAATGTGAAAAATATTAAAAACACCAATTAAAATAATTTAAGACAGACATGAGTACACATAAAATAAAAATTTATAAAAAAATATATACTTAAAAACAGTTAAAAATACAAAATAGTAGACGTTTCGCCAAGCGACACGCGAGTCATCATCAGTACAAAAACAATCTATTGCATAACAAACCACAGAACAAGGAAAAAGAAAAGGTTTGAAATCAAGGAAAGTTGAAGTTATTTTAAAAACAGATAATATTCATTAGGGACAGAACGAGCTTCATTCAACGTCTGCGATCGCAATTGAGTGAACCAACTCTCAAGGAGTAATCGACCATGGTAGCTGTTACAACCTGATTTCAAAATACTGGCGTTCGCAATTAGCGGGATGTGATTCGTTTGAAGTGAATGCTGGACAATTTTTGAATTCAAATTACTATTTTTTAAAGCACTAGTATGTTCTTTTAGGCGAATTTCCAATGATCTACCTGTTTCACCAATGTAGACACTATTGCAATCTTTACAGGGAATAATATAAACAACACCGGGTAATTTAGACTTATCATATTGAAATTTATGCTTAGTGAAAAAGGAACTCACTTTATTAATTGGTTTAAAAGAAACCCCAATATTGAATGATTTTAGAATGCCAGAAATTTTTTCAGAAATGTTCTAAAAGTAGTAAATCTAGTAGTCTTCTGTAGTAAACCAAACTCTTTTATCTGTATCCCTTATTATAAGAACATTTCTGAAAAAATTTCTGTCATTCTAAAATCATTCAATATTGGGGTTTCTTTTAAACCAATTAATAAAGTGAGTTCCTTTTTCACTAAGCATAAATTTCAATATGATAAGTCTAAATTACCCGGTGTTGTTTATATTATTCCCTGTAAAGATTGCAATAGTGTCTACATTGGTGAAACAGGTAGATCATTGGAAATTCGCCTAAAAGAACATACTAGTGCTTTAAAAAATAGTAATTTGAATTCAAAAATTGTCCAGCATTCACTTCAAACGAATCACATCCCGCTAATTGCGAACGCCAGTATTTTGAAATCAGGTTGTAACAGCTACCATGGTCGATTACTCCTTGAGAGTTGGTTCACTCAATTGCGATCGCAGACGTTGAATGAAGCTCGTTCTGTCCCTAATGAATATTATCTGTTTTTAAAATAACTTCAACTTTCCTTGATTTCAAACCTTTTCTTTTTCCTTGTTCTGTGGTTTGTTATGCAATAGATTGTTTTTGTACTGATGATGCCTTGCGTGTCGCTTGGCGAAACGTCTACTATTTTGTATTTTTAACTGTTTTTAAGTATATATTTTTTTATAAATTTTTATTTTATGTGTACTCATGTCTGTCTTAAATTATTTTAATTGGTGTTTTTAATAATCAAAAACTTGCCAAAGCAGACTGTACAGCAAAAAGTCTATAATTTCTTCACTAATCAAGATATGCTATCATGACGATGAACTGAAAAAAACATGTAAAAAACAAGTTGAATTAATGCATAAACATTGTCCAGAGGTAATAAAAAACAAAAGAGGACATATCAACTATTAAAATAAACTAAATCTATACTCTTTTTAATAAATTGTGTATTAAGAGAAATTTGCTGTTTTTCATTTAGTGTTCTAATTAATTTGAGCGGTGCTATAGATTTTAGGATGTTTTGACTGTTCTTTACAAGTACATAGATAAAAATAAATAAATATTTAAAAACGTTATTTTGCTACGTGCATATTTCTCGGTATCTCTTCCGGTTAGGATCCTTTAGAAAGACGACCCCCCCCCCCACGGAGGGCACTCTCCCCGCTGGCCTATATCTCTAGTAAAAAATAACCAACCAATCTTCGTATCTCACTTCATAAATCTGATTTTAAATAAAATATTTTGAACTAATTTATTTGTTTTCTGATTTCTTATGGCATTTCACATACATACGCAGGTTAACGACATTAAAGTGTAACACCACTTTGATGTCCTGAAATTTAAGGGTTTTTCGGGAATTATTCTTAAAGAAGCGCGAATAATAAAAGCATTCCTGTCATGGAATAAAATAATTGTTGTAGTTCTTGTATTCTTAGATTAGAATTATCAAGATTGTTCATTAGTTTGCATCGCTTTTATTGTTTTAAAAATGCCTTATATGTATTAAACCTCGATCGTGGAAATGGAACATAAATTAATTTCGACTGAAGGGATTTTAAAACTCCTATAATCATGAAATTTAGATGCACATTTTATATTGTATAAAGGAAGGAATCCGGAAAGGAAGGATTTTACAGTAAAATAAAATTAAGGCAATTTAAAAATTAAAAGATTTTTTTCCTCTTAATCAATTTGGCGCTTAAATTCAATCTTCTAATAATGTGGTGTTGTTTTTTTTTTTTTTTTCATTTTTGATTTTAGAATAAATTTAATGCATATCGCTCATTTTTCCAAAATGTACCATAACTAAGCGGTATCTAAAAGAATAAAAGAAATAAGCAAAAACTAACGCATTTATTTTAATTGCAATAAATTATTTCGGAAGTGAACATGGCCTTCATTTAATCTAGAAACACCGTTTTTCAGGATAATGAATATCCAACATAGGTGAACTATTACTTCTTCTCTAATGAAGAAGAGCAAACAGTTAAATGAATATTTCTTCAGTTTCATTTGGTAATCTTTTCCTCTTGAAGAATCTGCTTAATTCCTCAGCTCTCTTTACTATTACTTACTATTGGAATTGGCGAACTACGAATTGCATACTATTAATTAAGATAGATGATAACCTGCAGATAAATGATTTATATATAGTTCAAAAGGTTATTTTATATGTACACCAGAGTTTTATTAATAAAAACAAAGATATAGAATTATACTTATTGAAACTAAATTTTATCTAAAGTTACGTAATAGTACAGCTTCGATATAGCTTTTCTTTTGGGGAGATTCGCTTAAAGGGGGGTATATCCAAAAGAGTAATATAACGAGATCATATATAGCGAAAAGTTATATATAAATCAGTACGATATTTATAGAGCTTCTTCTAAATATTAAGAATAATTCTGGGATAATTATTGTTTCAAAAGAATATTACAAATAATACAATAACTATGCATTTCCGTTAATGCAGTAATTTATTTCGGAGATAAATATGGTCTTCGCTTTTTTCCAGATAAGCCGTTTTCTCAGAATGAAAAATATCGAAGCAAGCACGAACTGGTATACTTTCTCTAACAAAGAATAGCAAACAGCTAATTGAATTTTCTTTTTCAGATGTATTTGGTATTTTTTATCTCTTGAAGAATTATTTTCGCTCTTTAGCTGTCTTTTTCATAATTTACTAATGAATTGATAACCTGCGAATGTCTATAAGTAGCACCTAGTTTTTAGTATTAAAAGTGTTATAAAATGTCTAACCCCATTCCTTTTCAGGCGCGGATATCATGTACACTAATGGCGCCCGGTGCATCTAAAATCCGTCGTGGATGCAAAGTCCTCCAAGTTCCCTGTGAATTATAGCTCTGGAGGTGCCTAGTCAGGTGGAGGTGTCGTCACCTGATCGAAGTTCTAAATTACGAGACCAACTCGAGCAGCGATGGCATGACGTATAGGTATGCGATGCAGCGAGGAATTTAGTAAATACTTCAGCATCTCACATCCGTCCGGCAGGACTTCGCTACACTGTGCAGTGCTGAACCGTCTCATCCAAACATTATCCAAACATCAATTTGCAACCGGCCAACTAAGGAAAGCAACTTAGGAAATAAGATGCACTGAAACCATGTCACCCTAGAAATTTATCAAACAGATCTTCCTATGTGGAGATCAGGGAAATTACTTGCCTCGTTGCCAGGCATCATCCCGTTAAGCTGGGCAAAAGCTCGGCAGGAAGGGGCTTGGTCAGTGGTATAAAAATGATTGCGAATTACTTAATAACACTGCAAGAACAGATACTGTATAAACTAAACAATATTGTTCACGAAGTGAATGTAAAGGCTTAAATGATTTTACGCTGTACTATAAAAATCAAAGCACAATTTAGAGAAAAACTTTTAAATATTAACAATAGTTCTGTGATAATCATTATTTCAAAATAATAGTACAGATAAAATAATAACTGTGAATTTCCTTTAAAGTTAATCCAGCGCTTGCAAAATCCTATGGAAAACACCTGATATTCAAGATCCTTTTTCTTATGAACTTCTGAAGCTATTTCAATATTTCTTTTACTAGTTTTGACAATAGCTGAGCTATAAAATACGAGGGTTCCTAAGGCAGATTTTCGACCCAAAATTTCGATTTATTTTTATCGCTTAAAATACAGGGTGGTTATAATATAAGCATCTCTATTTGGAGCTGTCTGTAGCTCGAAGGAATAACCCAAATGAAACCAAAATCGGTACACTTACTATTCGAGAAAGGGGAAGAAGAATGGAACAAAAAATAATAATTGCAATAATCACCGACAGATGGCGCTACTGAGTGTGAAATGTAGTGTGTAATACAAAAAAAAAAGAATCAAACCGGATGGCACACCTAATTTATTGGAAAATGTCAGAGTGAATGTGGTTACGCTTTCGCACGGCGCGCGGCGTTGCCGATCATGTTCAGGCTCCACATGGCCATTGTGCTGGAGTATACAATCCAGGCGGTGCACGACGTGCTCAACTGCGGAATGTAATGCATCAGGTGTGATGTTTAGCACATGTCGTGATATGCGGTAAAATCATTGAGGTTTGCGACATCTCAACGATACACAATATTACACATTTCATTTCACACTCAAAAACGCTATCTGTCGGTGATTATTGCAATTTTTTTTTTATTATTGTTCCATTCTTCATGGCCCTTTCTAATAGTAAGTGTACCGACTTTGGTTTCATTCGGGTTATTCGTTCGAGCTACAGACAGCTCCAAGTAGAGATACTTTTATTATAACTACCCGGTACTGTTTATACACACAGAAATCATATTTATTAGTTAGAAATGGATATAGAAACCTAAAGGTCAATTTTGGAGCTATAGAAATACAACGCACCGTAGAGATTAAGTTGTAACAAAAAATTAAAGCGTATGTTTTTTAGAACAGAATTTTCAAAATCGGTGAACACTCTACCTCCGACAATTTTCAATCAATCAACGTAATATTTTTGGAAAATCAATCGCCACATATTTTTCTAGTAAAATACTTAGGATTTTTTCGAAATATTGATATCTCGCAGTTTTGTGTAAATTTAAGTAACGAAATTTGTGGTTGAAAACTTACATTTTAATTTGAAACGATGTCATTTCACTAAAAATGCATGTTTTTAAAAACGGCTACGTATTTCAGTAGCTTCTGGACTAAAAATCTTTTGTCATCATGAGTTTGCGTGTTCCCCACTGGACCCTCTTTTTTCGTAGCCCTTCAACTGTCAAACCGCCGTGCAAAGTGCAGTTCTGTGCAGAGTGCAGTATTTTGGTCTAAATTCTAGAATTCCATAAAAAGAAACATTTTAACACTCCAAATAACATTACCCTACTATTTCTCTGCCTGGTAAACATTACTTTTAGCTCAGTTTAATATTTTCAACTTTTATTTGATTTATAATTTTTTTTTTTCATGAAATTCTAGCATTTAGACCAAAATGCTGCACTCTTTACAGAACTGTACTTTGATTCAGTTCCCCATTACAGTGCACCATTTCCTGTTGCATACACCGAGATGATTATTTTCTGTGACCTACACACAGGAACCTTACTCTTCTACCGCCAATTGCTCTCCTGCACCTTTTCTGCCTTTGCCAGTCTTGTTTTGAGTGACTTAGACATCCCTTTGTTAATTTATTGAAGTTTTCTGGCTGTGTTGGAAAGTGTTACATAATCTATGCTTGACACATGATCTTTCGTTCTTGTTAAAATGTGTCAAGGACTTTTGGCCCACACTGCCCACTCTGTACTTTATTTTACCGAAAACATTTAACCTATGTTATTATATATTTATATAAAATAAAAATAAGACTAAAAAGAAAAAGAAATAAATAAAGAAAAGAAAAGAAAATCCTTAGTGAAATAATTAAACTTTTTTTTTTCTTTGCGTGTGATTAAAACAAAAAAAAGATTCAAGATGAGCATTTGTAATTAAGATAAATAGAGGAAATAAAACATTTAGTAATAAGGTGAAATTCCACTAGAAATTTACAGATAAGGTAGCTAAGGAGTAAAACAGATTCTTCAAGAGGAAAAAAATTACCAAATGCAATTGAAGAAATATTCAGTTAGTTGTTTGCTCTACTTCATCAGGTGAGAAGTAATAGTTCACTTGTCTTGGATATTTATCATTTTGAGATACGGCGTGTCTAGAACAAATAAAGGCCTTATTCATCTCCGAAATAAATTATTGCATTAAAGGAAGTGTGTTATTATTTGCTTATTTCTTTTATTCTTTTAGACACCTTTTAGTTATTGTACATTTTCAAAAAATGTGATTTTATACAGAAATAGTGTTTATTTTATGTATATATTTATATAAAAAAATACTCAATGCTCAATGTATTATTTTTTTTTTTTTGAAACAGGAATGAACACAGGAATCTTTGAAAATAGAACATATCGTCAAATTAAAAAAACAAAACACTGCACACCACATATCTCAAAGGATGGATATGTATAGATGTGTATAGTTGTTGATCCTACTATAAAGTTATGTAACTGAAATCGCTTGACCAATTTCAACATTAAATACCACTTAAAATACTTCTTCGATTTAAAATTGTTTACTTCGACATCTTTTAAATTACTGTTGTATACAAAACTATCAGTTTTCATGTTTTTATATACAATATTTTTTTTTATCATTATGAGCCGAGAAAGTGTAAAAAACACATTTGATTCAATACCGGTGCCGCATAGTGGCGAATTTTTCCAAAATCTTGGCCAAAACTCTAATTGATTTCTTCATTACTGAGATTTCTTCAAAGAAAATTGATTTTTTTTTTCAAAATATGTTGTTAAATTGCAATGGATTAATATTTTATGAAATATAGATCCCATTAAGTATATATGCATACCTGCCAACTTTTACGCTTTTTTATTTTCACTAAAATTGAACAAAAAATTTTGCGTCATTTAATCGGCAAATTCTGTGATTAAATAAAGCATTTATTTTATTTTTTATAATAATTATAATATTATATTAATATATAATATTAATATATAATATTTTTTTAAATAAAGGAGCACCTATGGGATCTCCTATTTCCGGTCTGTTGGCTGAATTTAAACTTAGACCGATGGAGGAATTTATTTTTAAAAGTTTGAATTTAACACCAGAAGTTTGGCTAAGATACGTGGACGATATCTTTATCACATGGAATCATGGAAAGCAAGAACTCCTATCTTTCCTCTCAAAAATAAACAAAATAGATGAAAATATTAAGTTTACGTTGGAAATAGAAGAAAATTCATCACTGCCGTTCCTGGATATTCAATTAATTAAAGATGACAACAACCTAAAACGTAAAGTCTATCGTAAACCGATGAGAAGTAACACAATAATCCCATTTAATGCCTCTACAACTTTCACTTATAAGATTGCTGCCTTCAATTCATTCATCAAGCGTGCTTTTCTGGTTTGTTCAAGTGAATTCATCCAAGATGAACTTAATTTTATCAGAGATATCGCCATTGACCATGGTTTCTCCGCTCATCACGTACAGAAAATTATAGAAAAATTCAATGGCCATTTAATTCAGCATCCTGTCCCTAGCAATAATAAACCAAACTATCGTAAATTCCAATATATACCTATTATATTTGAAAGGATTAAAAGGGTTAAAATTTGTGCAATTTGTGTTTTTAAAATACTAGTTAACAGTGTAGTGTCCAAATGGATTCAATTGTGAAAAAAACAAGCATTTTAATACATGGTTGGTTGGTTGATTTATGACGGCCGATTATCTACTCTTGGGATTAGGCCCTAATGGGGGAGGGAAGTGCCCTCCATGGGGGTCTTTCTAAGGGATCCTAATGTTAGAAATATTAATCTCATCTATGAAATTAAAGAAAAAAATATTTTTTTCATTTCCTACTGAAATAAAGAATATAAAAGAACCTTGATAATCAAAAGAGGGAAAAACATGGAATCATCAACTCATTCTTCATCGTTTAGTGAAAACAAATTATAAAAGATTAATAGCCACGCAAGGTCAGACAAATGGTCAAGAAAACCACTCTACATTAATAAACTGTTATTTGTGAAATATGCTGAAGATACAGGAACAATAATTATAACAAGAAACAAAGAACTTCATTCACTGATTACATTCTTACGTGAAAACCTTGCAATGTGTAATTCCACTGACGTAAGAATGACGAAAGTAAAAAACTCTCAATATCTGAACTTATGACTTCTATACGTCAGTCCTAAATAAGAAATGTAATCGAGAACACACGTGAGCTTCTAAAGCTCAGATAAAATATGTATTAATGTTTTATAAATTAACATTATATTTTAACCTTACTAAATGTAAATGCTTATATTATAATATATTCAAGATATAAAAGATATCTAAAGTTTATTTAGTCTCCATATTAACATATGAATAAGTTTTTTCAACAGTAAATAAATAAGAGATATCTATTGTGAAATGCCATCATCCCACTGGATAACTCGTAAGGATTAACTACTGCAACCTGTTAACTAATATATGGATAATTCTTGACCAAACGGTGAAAGCACCTTCAGAAAATGTAAGAAAATTTTCTTATCCTTTTACAAGAAATTGATATTTATGATGAACAGAAAAGGTAACTTCAAAAACTTTCGAGATAACTAATCGCGTTACACGAACTCCCCCTTCACCTAACCCGTATTTACGGCAACATTTTAATACATGAATTCGAAGCATTTTACTGATGAATGCACAAAAATGAATCATTTCCCCTTAAGTCTCAGAATTCTTACTATAATGCAGAAATTAAAATAATTTTTTGTGACACTTTCTCTTCAAATTTTGGCAAAATCGCTACATTTTATAAAAATCTAAAACTGTAATAAAAATTATATTTTTTTTATCGTATAATTTTCACCGGTTAAAATGCTTAATATTAATTCACTTCATAACCCTATAAATTTTCATCGTCAAATAGAAATGTTTTCAAATACTGACTTACGGTGCTAATCTGAAAAAAGACGAAAATATTCAGTTGTGAAAATGAAGTTGCGTTTAGCTGAAAATGTGCATTTGTTTTTTCATCATGCCAAACATTTTTTGACAATAGAGAGAAGAATAACATAATTGTCACTCATATTTGATTCCAAGTACGCTGAAATTAAGGCATGTAAAGTTGAAAGAATATTAAAATTTAAATGACAATTACTCTGTCATGATAACAGAATTAATTTGTTTAAAATTTTGGAATTCTTTCCCTATATTGCTAAAATGTCTTGATATTGTTACAAAACTTAAATTTTAGGTCGATTGAAAGTAATTTTTTTTTTATCAATTATGTCTCTAATAACTATATTATAAAGCACAGACGTGTACGTCAGAAAGCACTCTCTAAAAATGAAATGTTAAAAAGTGGAGCTTTGAAAACACAGAACTTATTTAACATTTTTTTTCAGAAAACGGCATAGTATGAGACAATATTTTTACATTACTTCATTATTATTGTTTTCGTTTTTATAGTATTACTAGTGTAAAAGCCCGTCCTCAGACGGTAGATAGATATCATGGTTTTCACTTAAAATTTTAAATAATTGATACAAATATTCCTATACTATTCATCGACAATAAGCAAAACTGACCTGCAGCTCAGAACCTGATTAATATAAAAGTCTCTGGGGTTTTAACAACACATTTTAAATCAATTTTTATGTAAAAATGAAGAAATTAATTTACAATAATAATATACAATCTACAGATGAAACAGATTTCTAAAGTTTTGAGCTGATAATTTCTATGTTTGGTTTCTTCGTTCCATTTCCACAATCAGGATGGCTGTCCCTTTTCCATAATCAGGGATCATGTCCTTGTTATGAAGTAGCATACCCAATGGATCCTTTAAAAATAATACAATACACCTAAAAAAAATTAATTTTTCAAACTTTTTTTTTTTTACCATTTCATCACTTTCAATAATTTTAATTTTACTGAAATCCTTTACTTTTCTGAATTCTTTATTAAAAAATTAATTCATCTAAACTATATTTTATTTATTTTTTTAAAGCTATCGGTAACATGTAATCAAAGTATACAATCAAGATAAGTAATCAATAAGGCTGTCATTCAAATACATAATCTTTATAATTAAGAAATGAAAAATGTGAAAATTACGTCATGTTGACACAATCATATATATTTTTCTCTTTAGTTTTTTCAATATAACAAGTAATATATATATTTTTAAGTCAATTCCTACTTTTTAGTTATAAATAAATAAAATAAACCCGTGCAGCATTAATGTCCCACGTTATGTTTTTGTTGAAAATTTTTTTATAATCATCGTTGCGGTATTTTATTTTTGTGGCATCACGAATTTGAGGAAAATCTTTCATTTCATTTATGAAAACAGTGGGAGAATTTTTTTATCCCATATAAAACAAAAATTAATTAACTAAATTTAATTAATGAATTAATATTTGAAAAAACTGTATTAACATCAAGAGTCATCCACGACAAGTTTAAAAAAATGTATTTGAACTTGAGTGGAAGAATAAAAAGTATTTTATAAACGATTGAAAATTTGAACAAGATATATAAATATATAGAGAGTGTGAGCTAATAGTAGGAATTTAAAAATAAGTTATAAAAATGCACAGTGTTATTTTCATTGGCGAAAACTTTTCACTCGTACTTTATGTATCTACTTTTATTTTTAACCAACATGTATTGAAATAAAAATATTTTTCTATTTAATATTAATGAAAAAAATGGCATCAATAAAATATAAAGATAATATTAACCCAGTGGATAATATTCTCGTAACGTCACAATAAATATGAATTTTTATCTCTATCTCTATAAAAGAGTAAGTGTCTGTCTGCCTGCCTGCCCGCGGATTTCTCCGTAATTATAACACCTAGGACTCAGAAATTTTTGTCATGTGTAGATGTTGTCACCGGATAGTATACCTCGCGGCCGGATTTTTAAATTTTAATTTAGATTTTTTTTTTAAATTAAAACGTGTATATGGAATTTTGTGTTCGAGACTATTTCAAGCTCCTCCCATGAAATAGCCTCGGCAACGCCATACGTGGCAACAAAGCAGCCAGCCAATGAGAGCAGGTGCAGGATCCAGGATCTAGCGACCAGCGACGACAGTTTATTAGTCGTAGCACAGTGTTTATTTTTTAGATTTATTTTAAAGAAAAGGAATTGCGATTAATTTTTGCCTGATTGAGATTAAAGTAGGTTAGTTTTGATTGTATTCATTCTTTGTATGTTTAGTTGCCCCCATATATTATGTTTTAGGTAAGAATATAATTTGAATTTTACTGAATGGTTTCAAAACGTTCACATATTTACTCATGTTCTGAAATGAAACAAACTGTTTTCAATAACAAATCTTAATGAATCAAATTAATCTTACACTTTACTATAAAATGTACAGTTCTACAATTTATCGCATGTTACAACGTTTTTGGGAACTAAAAATGTAGTCAAAAGCTGTAACAGAAAGATTGTAAATTAACAAACTCATATATATAAATCAAACAGCAGTTTTTACTGTTGAACTATAGTTTTCTATTTTTAAACATTTTAGTATTGTAAAATATATTTTTTACTAATTTAAATTCCCGTAAGTTAGTTTCTTTAGTTTCTGTTCCTTTTTATATATTTATTTTAAGTTTCCGTAAGTTAGTTTATTTACTTTCTGTTCAGTGAAGTGTAAGATGAAATAGGCCTAAACCCATTGACAGAACTATTTTCGTGTGTCTGCAACGCTAATAATATTTCAAAAATAGTTTGAAATATGCAATATATATCATATTAAGTTCCCGATAGTTAGTTTTGTCACTGGGGTTTAGGCCTATTTCATCTTACACTTCACTGAACAGAAAGTATATCTTCATGTATCTGCAACGCTTATAATATTTAAAAAACTATTCTTGACTGTATTTTTAGTTAGTTTGTTTCATTTTTTAACATTTTTAGTATGAAAATATTCAGTAAATAATTTGTGCAACGCTTATAATATTTTAAAAAACTGTTTTTGACTGTATTTTAGTTAGTTTGTTTCATTTTTTAACATTTTTAGTATGAAAATATTCAGTAAATAATTTGAGTTCTTGGGCGGTTAGGAATCCATTGTGATTTATTTTTTACCTCATACTTACAAATTAAATATTTTTGATGGAAACAAACAATTTACATTAAATTTTTGAGTATTTATTTATTGTTTACAATTTTTTTCCTGTAATTGTTTTGGACTACATTTTTAGTTCCCGAGAATGGTGAATTCATAACATGCGATAAATTGTTAAGATGTATGTTCTCATTAAGATTTGTTATTGAACTCCATTTAAGAACCATTTTTAACTCCATTTAAGAAGTTTCATTTAAGAACTTTTTTAGTCGCCCAAGAATCTAATGTTTTATTCAATAAATAATTATTAAATCTTAATCAATTGACCTGAGAATGGAAATTATTTGCTGAATGTTTTCATTTTATAGAAAGTAAAGTTCAAGAAAAGCAGTCGATTCTTGGGCGACTAAAAATATTCTTAATGAAACAGATTTTCTGAGCTGTTTCTATATATTCATTATTTTTTTGTTGGGGCGTTTTTGAGTGATGTTTATGATTTAAGAACTTTTTTAGTCGCCCAAGAATCTAATGTTTTTCTTCAACTTTACTTTGAATTAAATGAAAACATTCAGTAAATAATTATTAAATCTTAATCACCTGAGAACGGAAATTATTTGCTGAATGTTTTCATTTTATAGAAAGTAAAGTTCAAGAAAAGCAGTCGATTCTTGGGCGACTAAAAATTTCAACTGCAATTTCTCGGTGTTTTTTAAATATTTTAAATTATTAAGTTTGTTTTATTTTTCTGTTACCATATTAATGACAGATATTAGTGTATTATTAATCTAATGCATTCCAGTTTCAAAGCTTCTGAAATCCAGATTTTTTTATAATCTGAAATCGCCATTAATAGTAAAGTTATACTGTTTTTCTATTTTGTATATCATTTTTTTTTTTCAAATTTGTTTCTTTTGTCACTTTATAGAATGCATACTTTGTGACGATCGGCCGGTAGCATCCAACCACCACCACCACCCATAAATATCATATACTACAATTCTAATACCGTGCAAGCACCCCCCCCCATGGTTATTTTACGATTTTCCGTCGCATTTAGGGGGGCGGATTAACGGGATTTTACGGTAATTATTAAATTGTTTTGATGAACTGATTATAAATTCACAGTCCGTGAAATATTTATGATGTGCATTTTGTGACATGAGTTTCATAAGAATCACTCACATATAGGACAAAATTAGCACTCACCAATCTGCAAGTGATACTAAAAATTTGTCGATTGACTGTTTTGCCACCACTGGCCATCTTAATAGTCACACTCGCCAATTGTGATGATTGATTTAAAAAAGATTTTTTACCCCTGCTGTCGTTTGATGATTTTCAAAACCATTTGGTACATTTCACAATTACCCCCCCCCCCCCCCCAAATCATTTGACAAATTGTGATTTTTTTAAAGCTATTTCCGATATTTGCATTTTTTTCCCCCGAGACCATTTGATGATTTTTGAGATTTTTTTCAACTATTGATTGATGAATTTTGTGATTTTCCGTTTTCTCACATTATGAGTTTTATCAGAAAGTAAAACAATAAATAAATATGAATGATTTGCGGAGCTGTTTCAAAATAATTATAAAGAATAAGTCTTTAAAAATGTAAAATCAATGTTATTTCTGGCCGAGTTTTTTTTTTAATAATTATAAACCATTTTAATTTGTTGTAAAAACATGTAAAAAAATCACCATTTTGTGACAAATTTTGTATTTTATAAGAATCGTCCAAGAACGGACATGCAATGCGGACATGCAAATTTATGTTGTCATCGCACTCTTTATAATTATTTTTGTTGAGGGTTTTTGGGTGATGTTATTGAATTAGTGATAGAAACAGCTCCGCAAATCATTCATATTTACTTAATGTTTTAACTTGCTGATAAAACTCATAATATGTGAGAAAACGGGGATTTTTTTTTTACTTCATATTTACAAATTAAATTGTTTTGAGGATTGTAAGTATGAGGTAAAAAAAAATCACTGTTTTCTCACATAATGAGTTTCATCAGAAAGTAAAACAATAAATAAATATGAATGATTTGCAGAGCTGTTTCAAAATAATTATAAAGAATAAGTCTTTAAAAATGTAAAATCAATGTTATTTCTGGCCGAGTTTTTTTTAAAAATAATTATAAACCATTTTAATTTGTAAGCATGTTGTAAAAAAATCACCATTTTGTGACAAATTTTGTGTTTTATAAGAATCACCCAAGAACGGACATGCAAATTTATGTTGTCATCGCACTCTTTATAATTATTTTTGTTGAGGGTTTTTGGGCGATGTGATTGAATTTTTGATAGAAACAGCTCCGCAAATCATTCATATTTACTTAATGTCTTAACTTGCTGATAAAACTCATAATATGTGAGAAAACGGGTATTTTTTTTTTTAACTTCATATTTACAAATTAAATTGTTTTGAGGAAAAAATACATCCTACACTGCACTGAATGTTTTAATTTCTTAGCAAACTCATAATGTTTAAGAATTATTTACATTATATTGATTTCGACAACAGTTGATGAGGCATATCAGTTTAAAGTTGTATCTTATATATGAGTTTGTTAATTCAATGATGTGAAGTTTATGATTATTTATTTATTGTTATTTACAATTTTTCTTTCTGTTACTGTTATTGGACTACATTTTTAGTTCCCAAGAACGTTGTAATATGCGATAAATTGTAGAACTGTACATTTTATAGTAAAGTGTAAGATTAATTTGATTCATTAAGATTTGTTATTGAAAACAGTTTGTTTCATTTAAGAACATGAGCTGATATGTCTAACGCTACGAAAACATTCAGTAAAGTGCAAAATATATTCTTACCAAACTTACCATAATATATGGGGGCAACTACGCATACAAAGAATGAAGACAATTGCAACTAACTTATGTGAACCTCAATTAGCCAAAAATATGTACCTTTTCTTTAAAATAAAACTCAAACATAAACAAAGCAATGAAATCTGTGGCTAGCCGCTTTCAGCTGTGAACATGAACTGCCGTCGCTGGATCCTGGATCATCCCATATTCACACCTGCTCTCATTGGCTGTCTGCTTTGTTGCTGTGGATTGGCGGAGAGCATGGAATAGCCTCGAATCCAGAATTCCGTATGCACGTTTTAATAATTAAAAAAAAAAAAAATCTAAATTGAAATAAAAAAAATCCCTGACGGCTCGGCCTACAGGCACAGGTAGATTTCGAAGACTCAGACCGTGGGGCGCCTGTTTGTCGGGAATTGCGGAAGAAATGACCTTTTTTACGATGATGCGGCAGTTTGAACCGCCTACTTCGAAACCTAACTTGTTTGCAGGCGGATTCGGCAGGGATTTTTTTGTTTTTAATTTTTTTTTTTTTGGTATAACGGTTGGTCTTATAAAAAACTTGTCAATATAAAAGTTTTAGATAATATTAAGAGGATTTATAATAAATTTAAGCGGATTTGAAATCTTGGGAATTGACGAAGTTATGCATTTTTTTCTTCTAACCCCCCCCCCCTCCCCCCCCCCTCTTAAGGCAATTTTTAATTATATCAAAAATCTGTCATACATAAATTTTCGGCCCTTCTCCTAGAAGTAATAATAACTTCAAGCGGATTCGATACGTATCATAATTAAGAAATTATGGGTTTTTTTCTGTTTTCACAAAAAGCCCCCCCCCATCCCCTCCCCCCTGGTTCGATTTTGCCCATTAACGAACATGACCGAGATTTTATGCCCCTTGATTTTATGTATCAGTTTCGAAAAGATGCGGGAGTTGGAACCGCCTACTTCGAAAAATAACTTGTTTGCAGGCGGAGCCGGCAGGGATTTTTTTGTTTTTAATTTTTTTTTGCTATAACGGTTGGTCCTATAAAAAACTTGTCAATATAAAAGTTTTAGATAATATTAAGAGGATTAATAATAAATTTACGCGGATTTGATATCTTGTGAATTGACGAAGCTATGATTTTTTTTCTTCTAAAACCCCCTTTTTTCCTCCCCTTGGAGCCATTTTTAATTATATCAAAAATCTGTCATACATAAATTTTTGGCCCTTCTCCTAGAAGTATTAATAACTTTAAATGGATTCGATACGTATAATAATTAAGAAATTATGGGGTTTTTTCTGTTTTCACAAAAAGCCCCCCCCACCCTCCCCCCCCCCCCCTTGGTTCGATTTTGCCCATTAACGAACTTGACCGAGATTTTATGCCCCTTGATTTTATGTATCAGTTTGTAAAAGATTAATGCAGAATTTCTCCAGTTATCGTGGTCAGAAAAAAGTGACATAGATAGATAGATAGATAGATAGATAGATAGATAGATAGATAGATAGATAAAGTTTTGAACTGGTGGTGGTTTTGGGTTCTGGGAGTCATGATCGGCGTAGATCTGCAAAAATTTTTCAAAATTTCCAACTTAGGTGAGAATGTAATAGGTAGTATTTCTTACGAAATCTACCTAAAATCAGGCCTAGGTGTTATAATTACGGTGCTTTCCTCAGGCAGGAAGACAGAATAGGTTTGTTTATGTAGAGGTTTGTGTGTGTGCTGTTTTTAATAAAGACAGTTGCATTTTTTCCGCGACCCTTTCACGAAAGTTTTTTCTGTGAACTTTTCACAAAATCTGCATTTTTTCCACAATCCTTTGACGAATTTCGTATTTTTTCTGCGATCCTTCGATGAAATTCAAGTTTTTCCTGCAGTCATTTGACGAAATTTGCTTTTTTGTGATCCTTTAACGAAATTCGTGTTTTTCCACATACTTATGTCGAGATTCATGTTTTTTCAGTGATCCTACGACGTAATTCGTGTTTTTTTCAGCGATCCTTTGACGAAATTCACATTTTTCCTGTGATCCTTTGGCAAAATTTGCGTTTTCCCCGCGATCCTTTGATGAAATTCGCATTTTCCGTGATCCTTTGATGAAATTTGCTTTTTTAATGATCGTTTGAAAATATTCGTGTTTTCTCTGCTGCCTTTTGTCGAGATTCATGTTTTTTAGCGATCCTTTTACAAAATTCATGTTTTTTCAGCGATTATTTGATAAAATTCGTGTTTTTCTTGCGAACCTTTGACGAAATTCGCGTTTGCCAGCGATTCTTTGATAAAATATGCTTTTTTCTATTATGATAGGGAAAAGCGGATTAGGATAGGTAGATAGGAAACCCCATTATTAGATCGGGACATTAGATGTAATTAAGAAACATTTGTATATTTGTAATAATTAGCGAAAATGGCGAGATAAAGAGGGTGGGGTGGGAACGACTTTTTATTAAATATCACATTTATTCTACATCAACTTCCTCTCACCACCAGGGGGTGCTTTGCTATCTCTGTTTCTATGGGCTGGATCACGACGGGGTATGGCTCTTCCCACCCGACATCAATAGAGCTTACTGATTTTAGTTCGGATTTTCACCACAGGGGGCGCTTTTGTATCTTTGGTTCTATGGGCTGGATCATGACGGTGTATGCCTCATTCGACTCGACATCGATAACCTTAATGAATTCAGTTATGTTCGTATAGAACATATTGTGCTCCCTGGCGGTGGAAGGTGTAACTAAAGGATTTTATAGCTAACTCGGGTTCTATGGGTCACATCATGACACGGTTTGGCTCATTCGACACAACATCAATAGAGCTTACCTATTTTAGTTCTGAATTTCACCACCAAGGGGTGCTTTCCTATCTCTGTTTCTATGGGCTGGATCACAATGGGGTATGGCTCTTTCCACTTGACATCGATAGAGCTGACTGATTTTAGTTCGGATTTTCACCACAAGGGGTGCTTTCATATATCTAGTTCTATAGGCTGGATCACGACGGGGTATGGCTCATTCGACTCTACATAAATAGAGCTTTTCGATTTTCACCACCAGGGGTGCTTTTCTGTCTCTGGTTCTATGGGCTGGATCATGAAGGGGTATGGCTCTTTCGACTCGACTTATGGTAATATATGGGAGTGTGTATGGCACGCCCAGTGTTTGCTGTCTAAGGTAGTGGGGCCCCCAACATTAGATTTGTTTGCAGAAAATTAACAGTATTAAACCGTAAAATAAGCAGTAATACGCTGCCGCGCAAGCAGTAATACGCTACCGCGCTGCGCGGTAGCGTATTACTGCTTGCGCGGCAGCGTATTACTGCTTATTTTACGGTTTAATACTGTTAATTTTACGGTATAATACTGGCAGCTGGGGTACCAGTTTTATACTGTAAAATCAACAATTATTTTTTGCAGTGTGCGCTCTTGTTGAAATAACCGTAAATAGAAATTTTTTAAAGAAATAACTAAATTGTTTTTATTTGCGTGTGATAAAAAAAAAGATAATCAAGAGTAGCATATGGAATTAAGATAAAAAGTGGGAAGTAATAAAATAAAAGTTTAGTAATAAAATAAAATTCCATTATTATAGATAAGCTAGCTAAATATCATTAAAGAGGAAAATATTACCAAATGGAACTGAAAAAATATTCAATTAGCTGTTTGCTGTTTTTCATTAAGAAAAAAATAATAGTTCCCTTGTCTTGAATGCTTATCATTTTGAAAAATAGCGTGTCTATAACAAATGAAAGACTTGAACATCGACAAAATACATTACTGTATTACAGGAAATGCATAATTAGTGTTTTGTTGGTATTATTATTTTGAAATGATTATTAGCACAGAATTATTTTTAGAATTTCAAAGCTGTTCTCTAAAATCGCATTTAGTTTTTAATATAAAATTATTTAAACATTTATTTTAAATCCATAAACGATATTGTTTATTTTAAAAACTTGTACGAAATCACTTAAAATAAATTTCATCTAAATATGAGGAAATTTTCATTAATAAGCTAAAATTTCAAAATACTATAAACATGTTACATTCAGCATCCTAATTTATGCATCACTTATTTTATTAAAAACATTTTAACTATGCTCTTGTTAAAATAAGTGAAAATAGATATGGGAAAAATTTATTTAAAATATATTTTATTTGTTTTCCTTCGCGTGTGTTAAAAAAAGCATGAAAAGAAACAGTTGTAATTAAGATAAACTATGAGATTTAGTAGCAAAGATAAATTCCATTAGCAGATTATAAATAAGCTAGCAGAGAAATGAAAAGGTTCTTCAAGAGAAAAACAATTGCCAAATGAAACGGAAAAATAAATCAATTAGTTGGTTTTTATTCTAAAGTAGATACAATGTAACAGCTTACTGGTCTTGAATATTTACCATTCTAAGAAAAATTAAATAACTGTATGGAAATTATATGTATAGTTGTTCATTTAAAATTATGATCATCATAGATTAACACCGGGGAACAGTGATTTTGCGGCACGGGGTTGGGCAACGGATTTCGAGTTATTTTGGTCTGCTGAATACGAAAATAAAAGCAAATTTTCTGGATTGGCTCTCGTTCTTGCAATAAAGCCGACAATCCGATAACGACACAAATACAAAAAAGGTAACATTAAATATGTAAAGACTTTTTATTTTTTTTTACATATTTTGTAACATTGTATTTTGAGTGCGATAGGTATTGTAAAATAGAAATATAGATTTAACATTGCTATGAAAACCGTTTAAAGTATAATTTTCTTGAATGTTTCTTTAGAGGACAATTGCTTTGTGAGGTCCAATTGTAGTGAGCCATCATATGGCAATCCCAACTTCCTTGGTACATTTGCTTCATTATTCCTATATCTTGATGGAGCCGTTCACCCTCCTCTTCACTATAATCACCCAATTTTCCAGGAAATCTGTCTAAATAACTGTGTAACAAAAGTGCACCATAACGCTCATAGTAGCTCTTAATCTTTCAAAATTTTGCAAGAACCAGAACCATAACAACTAACTACTTTATATTGCATAATTATAAACTTTTGTATGTATCAAAATCACCAAATAGATGTCAGGAAAAAAAATTGTTCCCCTGTGTTATTGTTAGCAAATAAGGTAAAAGTATGTAAAAAGAAATGCAGCTTAACGCTCATATTAGCTCTTAATCTTTTAAAATTTTGCAAGAACCAGAGCCATAACAACTAATTACTTTATTTTGCATAATTATAAACTTTTGTATGTATCAAAATCACCAAAGAGATGTAAGTAAAAAAAAAAATTGTTTCCTTGTGTTATTGTTAGAAATAAAAGTGTAAAAGTATGTAAAAAATGCACCTTAACACTCATATTAGCTTTTAAAACTTTTGCAAGAACCAGAGCCATTAAAACAAACTACTTTATATTCTGTAATTATAAACTTTTGTATGTATCAAAATCAAAGAGATGTCAGAAAAAAATCAATTGTTTCCCTGTGTTATTGTTAGAAAAGAATGTAAAAGTATGTAAAACAAATGTTGTTACATACAAAAGTATGTAAAATATTAGCTCTTAATCTTTTAAAATTTTGCAAGAACCAGAGCCATAACAACTAATTACTTTGTTTTGCATAATTATAAACTTTTGTATGTGTAAAAATCACCAAAGATATGTCAGAAAAAAAAAACAATCATTTTCCTGTGTTACTGTTAAAAAATAATGTAAAAGTATGTAAAACAAATGTTGTTACATACAAAAGTATGTAAAATATTAGCTCTTAATCTTTTAAAATTTTGCAAGGACCAGAGCCATAACAACTAATCACTTTGTTTTGCATAATTATAAACTTTTGTATGTATCAAAATCACCAAAGAGATGTCAGAAAAAAAGAATTGTTTCCCTGTGTTATTGTTAGAAAAGAATGTAAAAGTATGTAAAACAAATGTTGTTACATACAAAAGTATGTAAAATATTAGTTCTTTATCTTTTAAAATTTTACAAGAACCAGAGCCATAACAACTAATTACTTTATTTTGCATAATTATAAACTTTTGTATGTATCAAATATCACCAAAGAGATGTCAGAAAAAAACAATCGTTTCCCTGTGTTATTGTTAGAAAAGAATGTAAAAGTATGTAAAACAAATGTTGTTACATACAAAAATATGTAAAATATTAGCTCTTAATCTTTTAAAATTTTGCAAGGACCAAAGCCATAACAACTAATCACTTTGTTTTGCATAATTATAAACTTTTGTATGTATCAAAATCACCAAAGAGATGTCAGAAAAAAAAAGAATTGTTTCCCTGTGTTATTGTTAGAGAAGAATGTAAAAGTATGTAAAACAAATGTTGTTACATACAAAAGTATGTAAAATATTAGTTCTTTATCTTTTAAAATTTTACAAGAACCAGAGCCATAACAACTAATTACTTTATTTTGCATAATTATAAACTTTTGTATGTATCAAATATCACCAAAGAGATGTCAGAAAAAAACAATCGTTTTCCTGTGTTATTGTTAGAAAATAATGTGAAAGTATGTAAAAGAAATGTTGTTACATACAAAAATATGTAAAATATTAGCTCTTAATCTTTTAAAATTTTGCAAGGACCAAAGCCATAACAACTAATCACTTTGTTTTGCATAATTATAAACTTTTGTATGTATCAAAATCACCAAAGAGATGTCAGAAAAAAAAGAATTGTTTCCCTGTGTTATTGTTAGAAAAGAATGTAAAAGTATTTAAAACAAATGTTGTTACATACTGTATGAAAATATTAGCTCTTGATCTTTCTAAATTTTGCAAGAACCAGAGCCATAAGTTATGGCAAGGAAGTACCGATTTTTAAAAAATTCAAATTACCTAATAAATATTTTTTTAAGATCTTTTTAAGTTTCGATTCGATTTTTATAAAATTTGAAATGACTCGACAAAATTCTGCAACGATTATATATATTAAATTTCAAACCATTCGGTTGGATAGTTTTTGCGCTGTTATACGAGGACGGACGAACGGAAGTAGGGAAACAAGAGTTCAAGCTTAGCCGGCGGTGGCACTGTGGCACCGTGCCACCACCGCCCATGCCACCGCCGTCCGTGCCTCCTCCACCCGCACCGCCTTCGAATCGATTCGGACGTCCCCTAGCGGGAAAAAGTGTTAATTTTGTACTGTAAGATGACGGGTGAGCGTAAGAACTCTAAGACGAGGTTAAATGGAAAACATTATCATACTATAAGATTAATATTAAATTTATATAGTATTAATTTTGAATGACGAATACCTTAATGAATATTAATAATTCGATATCTTAAGAATTTTTAACTCTAAGACGAGGTTAAATGGAAAATATTATCATGCTATAAGATGAATATTAAATTTATATATTAATTTTCAATGACGAACACCTTAATGAGTATTAATAATTAAGCAAAACAATAGAAAAATGTCAATTTTTAAGGAAAAAATTCGATTTTCTAAACATATTTCAATTATACGATTGAGTTGTTATGGCCCATAACAACTAATTACTTTATTTTGCATTATTATAAACTTCTGTATGTATCAAAATCACCAAAGAGATGTTAGAAAAAAATAATCATTTCCCTGTGTTATTGTTAGAAAAGAATGTAAAAGTATGTATAACAAATGCTGTTACATACAAAAGTATGTAAAATATTAGATCTTATTCTTTTAAAATTTTGCAAGAACCAGAGCCATAACAACTAACTACTTTATTTTGCATAATTATAAACTTTTGTATGAATCAAAATCATCAAAGAGCTGTCATAAAAAAAAAATTGTTCCCCTGTGTTATTGTTAGAATTTAAATGATGTTCTTTAAATTCAGGTTTATTGTTTATGATATAACATAAAATCAGTTTAGCATTTATTTATGAAATATTGTTTATTTTTTGAAGATTTGTACAAAATTATTTAAAATAAATTTATTTCTTAATATGAGTCTATTATATATTTATAGTTATGCTGAATATTACAAGATATATGTTGTATTCAACAACACAATTTAAGTATTACTGAAATTATACTTATTTTATTAAAAACATTTTAACCACATTCTTGTTAAAATATGGATGTGAGGAAAAATTTTTTAAGGAAATAATTAAATTGTTTTTCTTTGTGCGTGATTAAAAAAAAATCAAAAGACGTAGTTGTAATTAAGATAAACAGTGGAAATAAAATACTTAGTAGTAAAGGGAAATTCCATTAGCAAATTATAAGTAAGCTAAACAGTAAAAGAGATTCTTCAAGAGAAAAAACATGCCAAATGAAACTGAAAAAATATTCAATTAGTTGTTTGCTACTCTTCATTAGGGAAAAAGTAATAGCTCACTTATCTTGGATATTTATTATTCTGAGAAATGGCGTGTCTGGAATAAATGAAGACGATATATATCTTCGAAATAAACTACTGCATTAAAGTAAATGTGTTGTTATTTGCTTATTTATTTTATCCTTTTAGCCACCATTAACTTATTCTGTATTTTGGAAAAATGAAACATATTTACATACAAATAAAACGAGATATATTAAAAAATACGGAAAAGAAATTTATAACAGATTAATTTGTTCAAAATAAACTACTGCATTAAAACTACTGCAAAATAAACTTCTGCATAAGGCTTTAATCATTTATCTTACTTCCTTATATTTATTTAGATGCTATATACTATTGTAAACTTTGAGAAATAAGCAATTTATCACAACAAAAAATTTCGAAATAAAAACGAAATTGAAGTGGAATGAAATATTCACCTTGTATTTAAAGTTAATAAAATATACATTAAAACATGCTTAAAAGGTGCAAAATATGTTAAAAACGTTAAAATACAAACATTTACATCCCGAGACTTTCGATCACTAACGTGATCTTCTTCAGTGGGGAATTGTTGACTGATTTGAGTGTACGAATGTCGCATCTCGCTTTCACTGTGATAATATGTAACGGAGTTTTAACGGGGCCAGTCTATTATTCTGTAGGGGCGTATCAGGAAAAGACCATTAGTTCCAGCGCCGGGGTTCTTGATAATTTCAAAATATTAAACCAGATTTTAGGTACATTATAAGATAAGCAATCATTACAGACTCGATTTCCTTTACATAAAATCTCCAAAGACTCTCTGATTTTAGCTGTAAACTCGTTATTTGCAGGAACTATAATTTTTGCGTTTTGAAAATCAATATTTATAATCTGTCGCTGATTTAATCTCGATAAAGCTGTGGATGGACGGTTAAACTTAATGTCAGAAATGTGTTCTTTTAATCTTTCTTTAAATTTCCGGGTGGTCATCCCTATATAGGATAAACCAGTTTGTGTTTCTGTACTAAATGGGATAGAGTATATTCCTGCGATGTCGTTATTGGGTATGAGATCAATTTTATTATGAACTAAAACTTTCAATTTTTGCGGGGGTTTTGCAACCAAATTGATATCAAATTTCTTTAATGTATATCTTAATCTTTCGTATAACTGTGGTATGTAATCAAATTTGCATAATTTAAGAGACCTCTTGTGTATAATATCCTTAGGGATTTTCTTCTCTGCTTCATAAATTAACTTATTTATGCAATGGGGGGGGGGGACCATTTTCTGCTGCAATATATCTAATTTTATTCACTCTTTATATAAGTACTGTTCTGTACAAATGTCGAAAGCACGCTTTATATAGAATCTGTAAGTTGCAATTTTATATTTAAACGGAGAATTGCTGTCGTAAGCGATGGTATTATTTGACCTGCATTGTTTTCTGTATACTTTTCTTTCTATCGTTCCTTTGTTTATGCTTCTTATTAGTTCAATATCTAGAAAAGGCAAAATCTTGTCCTTCTCCAATTCCAACGTGAATTTATCTATGGAAACAAAAATAGATATGAAAAAAATATAGGAAAAAGAATATTGGAACACATTAATGTGCCAAAACAAACTGCCGTATATACTCGCGAATAAGTCGACACCATAACTGGATGGAAATAAATGTATTTCCATTCTAATAACAGTATTTTCTATACGGTTTCTTTGCCTTATTTAGACACAGAATTCATTGTATTTTTTTCTGCAAAACAGCGCGAGCATTTCTATACGAAAATACTGGTAATTTAAAACAAAATCGCATCATGTTCCTCTTGAATTTTGGGCTCGACTTATACGCGTACTACTTCGTTAAGTATGTCTGTTATTATTTTCTTTTCTTTTCTTTATTTAGATGCCATTTACAAATTGTATACTTTAAAATAATTAGTGCTTTATATATGAAAATAAAAAAGATGCGTACAATGATAGGAAAACAAATTTCGTAACAGAGTAATGTATCCAAAATAAACTGCTGCACTAAATTTCTTACACACTGAGGAAAATAACACTTTCAAATCTGAGTAAATGGATGTTTTCATTTTGTTATGAAACTTTTTGTATCAAATATGTCGACCCAATGCTTTCAATTCTGAAATACCAGAAATACTCAGAATATTGAAACATGGACATACTTAAAACTGAGAACATAGAGGTCATTTCATACTCATTTTTGAAGCATGGACATGCTCAAAAATGATTAGAATCAGTTCAAACTCATTTTTGAAACATGGAAATACTCAAAAATGAGCACATAAAAGTCAGTTCTCACTCATTTTTGAAACATGGACATACTCAAATAGGAGCACAGGTTGTTTTATTCTTGAGTGTGTGCATGTTTTCAGAAATGAGTATATACATCTTTCAAACCTCAGTAATTTTGATTCGGAGACATTTTGACTCTGTGACATACTCAGATTTGAGTATTTTTTGCTCAGTTTTAAAAATGTCGTTTTCAGAGTTTAATTTCTTCATTTCTTTTATTCTTTTAGACAGCGAACAGAGCCGATTTTTTCTAAAATCTTGGTCAAAAGTCGAATCGCTTTCTGCTTCTGAGTCTGAGCCGTTTTTTAGATAAAATTAGCTTGACCCACAGTGACCCAAAAATGACACACTAATCGGATTTTCTCGAGCATGTGACCTAGCCCAATGATTTTCTCGTGCCCCAAAATCGTAGTATACAAAATTTAGTTCAAATCGTCAGAGCCGTTTTTAAGATAAAAATAGCTTGACCCATAATGACCCATGACCCGAATAACCCACTAATTAAAATTTTTTGAACATGCGACACAGCCCAACAGTCTTCTCGTGTTCGAAAACCACAGTATGCAAAATTTAGTCTAAATAGCCTGAGCCGTTTTTTAGATAAAATTAGCTTGACCCACAGTGATCCAAAAATGACTCACTTATCAAATTTTCTCGGACATGTGACCTAGCCCAATGACTTTTTCATGCCTGAAACTCGTAGGATACAAAATGTAATCAAAATCGTTAGAGCTGTTTCTTAGATAAAATTAACTTGACTCGCGTTGACCCGGAAATGACCCAATAATCGAAAGTTCTCGAACATGTTACCTAGCCCAATAGTCTTCTCGTGCCCAAAAATAGTAAGATACAAAATTTAGTCAAAATCGTTTGAACCGTTTTTTAGATACAATTAGCTTGACCCCGACCCATGGTGACCCAAAAGGACCCACTGATCGAATTTTCTCGAACATGTGACCTAGCCCAATGGTTTTCTAGTGCCCCCAAACGGTAGGATACAAAATTTCGTCAAAATCCTTAGAGCCGTTTTTAAAATAAAATTTGCACATATCTATATATATAACCACACACACACAAGATTTGCTCGTATTAGAATATATGATTAATATAAGCAAATATACAGAGTGGGGAATTGTGGCTAAATTGCTATGGACCAATATTTTGTTAAACATAGATCTCACGAAGTACATGTCGATGAAATTCAAGTAACTACTTATTGAATAAAATAATCAAATGTTAAATCTGCATTATTTTTAATAAAATAGCTCAAAAGCAAATAATATTAGTTTTTTGTAAAGTTAATACATTAAACATTTTTAGACGCATTCACTATTTCTATGGATTACGATGAAATTTTTAACTTTTTTGACAGAAATTTGTACTTAAAGGTGATCTTACTACTTATTTGACGGATTTTCTTAATAACTTTATATATTTACAATAAAAATCGACTGATAGAGCCTTCCTGAAATGCAGTACATGTTAAAATATTAAGAAAAGATCTCCCTCTAAAAAATATATTTTCAGAGTATGGCATGAAAACAGCGAAGATTGTTAACTTTCTAAATATTTAACATTGCTGATTATGACCTAAAACAAACTATTATGCATTTTCCAATGGTATAAGGATAATCTAAAAATATACTAAGGACATTATTCTGCAAGTATGCAAATTTGTGCATGGAAGGAATTTAACATTTATTTTCGTGTTTTGGCAAGCTTTTTGGAGAAATTTCGCCAGTGTATACCACTTAGTTATTGGAAATTTTTGGCTTATTAGGAAACAATATATATACATATATATATATATATATATAATGATGGTCAAGCGAAATTCATAACAGGTTTGCGAATAATAGTGATTAAAATTGCTAACAAGAAATATCATCTATTAATTAAAGTTATATGTATTAAAATTTTATGCCTTTCTAGATTTGTATTAATGATTAAAAATAGATTGCAGCTTTTGTTTTTCGGTATAATTTAACGTACATGTAATTCTTCAAAAGTTACGGTAGGTATACAACTTTGAGAACTACTATTATACGGTATCTCCACACTGCCACGCCCCCTTTGGACAATAAAAGCGCAATATTACTACGCCAAAAAAATTACTCTAGAGATTATTTTAAAACGTTTGCATGCATAAAGAAAAACATGTGCATAGCATAAGTTAATAATGATTTAAATAACAGAAATTCTGCGATCTCGTAATAATTATGTGTCGTAAAATGTCTTGCTTTGCCTCATTTTGTTGCTTCATAAATTACAAATCAGTGTTCCGTTAATACCACGTGAAGTAATTTAATGAACTATGCAATTTAAAAACATATGCTTCATTAAAGCCATTTTGTTATTTATGAGTAAAGTTATATTGAAGCTATAAACGAGCTAGCAGCGTCAGCAAGATTTACTTTTCTCATTAAAAGCATCATTATGGGTATTACGGGAATTTTAACCCGTAAATTTTATTGACATAAGAATTTTTTGGTTAGAGTAACACAAGGTGTGGTTTTCTGATTAAAAAAATCAATATATTTATGGGTGAGATACATTTTGTGTTTAACGTTTTATAGGTTTCAGAAAATAATTCATTTACTAATAATGTCCAATAAAATGTAAAATAGTAACTATATAGTCAAATCTACAGTCATATATATATGTATATATATGAACAGTAATTATATTTATAGCGAAATAAATGTAGCGTTCTAGAACTGTATGATTTTTTAGAATTGTGAAAAATACAGAAATTTACGCTGATAGGTAGAATTAAAATTTTTGAAATTATTAAATTATCATACATGTAGAGTTGCCATGCCTCCGGCTTTTGGATACCAATATTTTAGTACAGAAAATGTTGTGTTGTTTAATCGCAGCATTCTGTGATTTCAAAGAACAACATTTTCTCTAAAAAAATACTGGTGTACAAAAATTCGGAGACTTGGTAACTCTGTACATGTATTTTTAAATATGTTTAAAAATATCTCTTCCGCTTACTTTATATTTTTTATTTTTTCAGCGCTTGTGTTAAAGAAATAAAAACGTGCTACATATGTAAAGTTATCTTTTACTTTGAATGTGTGAAAGACACTGTAAAAACCAGGAGATGTCAAATTGATTGATATAGATACCAAAGGGATGATATAATAAACTTCAGTTTGTAAAATCGCAACACTATGAAGAACTGATCAAAATTAAATGAAACTTATTCCAGAAACGGCCTGCATCGGTACAAATAAATGATTAAATTTACAAAGAAAGACAAAACAATATTGCATGTCGAAAAACAGCATTTCGTGCAGCCACCTTGCGTTGCAATAAGCGTTTTTGTACGACGTGGTATAGAATCTATCAAATGTTCAATATTTACCTAAAGAAAATCATGCGAGATTGCTTATATCCGAACCCAGGGTCCATCTGTATCAGCTACGGGAGGGCGTAACGAGCAAAACGCCGACCAGAAAAATTCCAGACATAATCAAAAAGCGACATATCCGGTAAATATGCCGGCGAAGAGAGAAGCTGTATCTGCTGAGAAATAAAGAAGGTTTGGCCATTTAGAAATATACGGAAGAGCATTGTCCTGTTGAAATACAGCACAAAAGAAGCTTTGAAGACAGGATACAACTTAGAACTTCTGAACTTCTTCGATGTCGTAGAGATTATACACAATTGTTAGCTGCTGAGATCGTTCATGATGCTCAATAGAGCCTCAAATAATCACGCTTGGCGTTCGTCCAATATCACTTCGGATAACATATTCCGGAAGGTGGCGTTCACCAGTATGGCATCTAACGAGGATGTAGCCATCACTGTACCCCGAATTAAAGCGGGATTCATCGGAAAAGGTGACTTATTGCTAATCGGTACGCCAGTGTCTATGTCGACGAGCTCATTGTACACGCAGGCGCCGGCCGGTGGTTTTACGAAAGGGGTCCTGTACAAAGGAACTCTTGCTCGCAATTCACGGTGCAGCAGACGCCAACGAATTGTTGGAGAAGACAATGACACACCTGTAGCAGTACTCCAACGTTCTGCCATTTTTCCAGATCAAGCTCTACGGTGCCTCACTGACATGCAGATAAAATGTCTATTATTCTGTGCTGATGTAAAATTTCGTCCTCCACTGCCGAATTTCCGGCCTGTCCGGTTCTCTTGTGTCTACTACTTCCACACTCGAATCACTATCGTGGCATTGAGCATCATACGATCTGCTATTGCCCGATAAGAAAAAAAATCATTGCTCATATGGCGCCCGCTGTCATTGCATTGTTTAAGCAGACAATTTCACACCTGTAGCAGGACTTCAACGTTCTGTCATTTTTCCAGATCAAGCTCTACGGTGCTTCACTGACATGCAGATGAAGTGTCTATTATTCTGTACTGATGTAACATTTCGTCATCCACTGCCGGATTTCCGGCTCGACCAGTTTTCTTGTGTCTACTACTTCCACACTCGAATCACTATCGTGGCATGCGCACCATACGATCTGCTATTGCCTGATAAGAAAAAATACATTGCTCAAATGGCGCTCGCTCGTAATCATGAGTATCTCTGAAGGGGTTATTGTATATTTTCGTTCGTGGTTACATTATATTTTTGTAGATTAAGAAACATCTAATTTTTTTTACAGTGTGAAATTATTACTTTTTAAACATTTTTCAAAATTATTTTTAGTAACATTTCTTAGATTTGTTTACTTTTTTTGAAAGGCAAGGAAAACAAGGCTGGAAACTACACATAAAATTAAATTCTGTGGAATGAGAACGTAAATTAAGACATATGGAACATTTTGTAAAAAATAAAGTTTTAGTAAGTATTTGAATGCTATATTTATGTTTGCTCTCTCTTTTTCTGTAATAGCAATGTTTTTGCGAAAATATTAATTTTTGTGTGTGGCAAAATAGAGCTTAATCCTGTCAAGTCATATATCATATCATTCACATTGGTAATATCAGTTAATTTTACTAATTTAATAAAAACGTTATTGCATGCATTGGAGTAGATGACTATAATATAGAGTCTTGCATTCCCGCGGTTTGAGTTGGGTCGGATTTGCGCTAATTATTTTCCTTACGTGTCAGGGTCGTGTTGTTTTGACTTTAATTTTTTCAGGTTTGAGTTGACGCAGTTTTTTAAAAGAAAGTCCTGAATATTTTTCAAATAAAAGAAAAACTTTATATTGGAACCTTAATGATTTTATATGTATTGTCATTTTCATATTAAAAAAAAAAGATAAAATTGATATTAGAAATATTAGAGATATAGTTGTAGACTACTTTTCCATAATTGCAGTAAACTAGTCGGATGTGCCAATCCCAAAACTGTATTCTATCCCATGCATATTAATACTTCAAAAAGCATAATATTTTTATTACACTACAAGTTTTGTCAATAAATGTTTCAAAACCATTCGTAATGAAGTCTAATCAACGGGTAAAATATCAAAAACTTAAAATAATAATAATAATAAAACAATAATAAATACTAAAAGGCAAATTAAACCTAGGTTGGACATTTGGGTGATTTTTTGCTCAATTATTAGTATTTCTTAAGATAGTGCTTGTTCAAAAACTGAAATATATAAGTTTAACTTTCACCAGTTTTCTTTTCTAATGCTTGGGGGCAATTCCAATCATGGGAGATATTTCTGCACTATCTTAAAGAAAACCATGACTCGATTGTGTTTCTTCCCTTTCGAATAATAGGGTGAAATATTATCCCCTTTAGATGTTTATGTATTGAGAATAAATAAACAGCTGGCTTTAACTTAAATGTGGGCGATTATTTTGAGCCTAAATAATATAAAAAATTATTTTACGTGCAGTATAAACATAATTAAATCAAGTATACACAGTAAAATTAGATAATTGGTTGGTAAACTCCTATTATTGCATAGAACAATGAATTAATTCGATAAAAATAATTCAAATTTTGAATATTTTCTATGTATTACGCTTCAAAACCTAAAATATAAGTGTAAATTTCCTCTTACAGTTTGAATACTTAATCTTATAGTTGAAAAATTCATAGAAAGTCCTTAAAAATTATATTTTTTCTCTGTTTTTTCTAATTTTTAATACTTATTAATGTGATGATTGTTCAAAAACTAAAATTTAAATTTAAATTTCCTCTTATAAGTTGATAACGTCATTTTATAGTTGAAACATTCTTAAGAAATCGGATTTTTTCCTTAAAATTTTATATTTCTCCATTGTTTTGCTTAATTATTAATACTTATTAAGGTGTTCATCATTCAAAATTCAAATATATATTTAATCTTCATCTTATGGTTTGATATTCTCCTCTTATAGTTGAAACATATTTAGAAAATCGAATTTTTTCCTTAAAAATTGACATTTTTCCATTGTTTTGCTTAATTATTAATACACATTAAGGTGTTCGTCATTAAATATATGAATTTAATATTCATCTGATAGTATGATAATATTTTCCACTTAACCCCGTCTTAGAGTTAAAAATTCTTAAGATATCGAATTATTAATATTCATTAAGTTGTTCGTCATTCAAAATTAATACTATATAAATTTAATATTAATCTTATAGTATGAGAATGTTTTCCATTTAACCTCGTCTTAGAGTTCTTACACTCACCCGTCATCTTACAGTACAAAATTAACACTTTTTCCCGCTAAGGGACGTCCGAATCGATTCGAAGGCGGGGCGGGTGGAGGAGGCACGGACGGCGGTGGCATTGGCGGTGCTGGCACGGTGCCACAGTGTCACCGCTGGCTAAGCTTGAACTCTTGTTTCCCTACTTCCGTCCGTCCGTCCTCGTATAACAGCGCAAAAACTATCCAACCGAATGGTTTGAAATTTAATATATATAATCGTTGCAGAATTTTGTAAAAAAATTCAGCAGCGTTTCAGAATTTTGTCATTTAAAAATTTATGAAAATCGAATCGAAACTTAAAAAGATCTTAATAAAAATATTTATTAGGTAATTTGAATTTTTTAAAAATCGGTACTTCCTTGCTATAACAGCTTCCGAGGATTAATCGTCAAGTGGCCGAGATGTATCACCAAGTTATCTGACATGTATGACGTTATGGTCATATATGACGTATATGACATTTTATAATCTATATTACCAAGTTATAGTCACATTCTTCATTCTATTAAATCCTATCGTACGTAATTAATTCAATGATATCCCATGATAGGTAATGATTCTAGGTTACCATGGTGGTTACGTAATATTTAGATGGAGTCCTTTTATTTCCGTATTACTGACTTTTAAAAAACCCAATTTGTATACTAAAATTGTTTAATTATAGTAATCATATAATCTTTCGACAGTTTTTTTGATAGATGTTTCCGGAGAAATAGATATTAAATGGAAAAAGAGTCTAAATATAGATTTCAAGTTCAGAAATTGTCTAGGCATTAGTTTCCCATTGGAATTTTCAATATGTGTCAACAAAAGAGAAAATGTACTTATTTTATTACGGAAATTAACCACATCATAATGACAGATGATATAATTCATTTCACTGAAATAATAACAGTACGAACGCACCTCATTTGTCACGTTTGACGTACAATTTCCAACTTGTCCTTAAATAGCATTTACATCTTAAAAGTAACCAACTTGCCAAAATTCTAGTCCCAACAGTATCACATAAATCACAATTTTACGACGTGTTTTGTTCCTGCACCTCGTTGTGGGTAGTGATACCAACATTAAATATAGCAAATGTTGGAGTAAAGTCTGTCACTACCATCTTGCCACCATTTTTTTTCATCAGCTTGGAGGTTTCGTTGATTACCCCCTGCAAATAAACAGACAAAATACAAAGGTTTCTTCTCTATAATAATAGATTATCGTCTGCCTTATAATACTACATTTCTGCCTACAATTAGTAGCGAATTTTTGACGGTTATTGGATATAAAAAATACATTTCAGAATTTCTAGTATTTTTAACCGACTCAAAAAAGGAGGAGATTATCAATTCGACGTGTATGTATTTTTTTTTTTTTATGTATGTACACCGATTACTCCGAAACTATGCGTCCTATTTATGTAATTTTTTTTTTATTATTCGAAAGAGAATACTCTCGAATTGGTCCCATTTGAATTTTATGAAAATTGGTTCAGTACTTTTTCAGAAATTCAACAAAAACGAAAAATAATAAGCATTTTAAAAATAGTTAATTTGTTGGGCAGACGACTTTTATTTAATATCCTAAAATATTCTATTGCGTGAATTTGAAAATAAAAAGACTGACATATTTAATTCAGCTTTAACTTATCGGATTATAACTCTGCATAAATAAATTAAAGGGGGATTAGCCACTGCCCCCCCCTCCTCTTTATACCTAACCAATGAGCGCCATATCACAATGAACGTATATACAAAATTTTAAGCAAATCCTATATTATCAAGAGTTATTACGTTCGGGTCACCAGTTGTTGGGCAGACGACTTTCAAGTTGCAAATAATAAAAAGACTGACATATTTAAATCAGCTTTAACTTACAGGATTTATTTTCATAGAACAAACCTTTTAAGATCTAAACAAAAACTAAAACTTTTGAGTGTTGCCAAATTTGAAAAGCAAAATTGCATAAAATTGTGAATTGGATTAATATAATACAACGTACGGATAAAAACTATAAATTATGCCACAACAAATCTACTTTTGAATCTTTTAAAAGTTCCATTGTATCAGTTTCACAGCGGTTTGGCATATTTTGAGGAGCGTTTATTGGCGCATAATTAAATACATTGTTGTTTCAACTCCCATACAAATGTACGAAATACAGAAAATATTTAGCGATTTATCACCTGTGGCACACAAGTTGGAAACTTCCTTTAAAATACCCAATTATCTATATTATATTATACAATACAGTTGTATATAAATGCTTCTGCAATTGTCTTTTAATATTTCTACTACATATTATTAACTATAGAGTGACAATATAGAAAGAAAGAAAGAAAGGGTTACTCCGAATAGTATTATAGGCGACATTGTTAGCGCAGTGTATTTACCTTGTACGAATCATAAAAATCAATACACATTAAGCATTAAGCACCGAAATCAGTGAGTTACGCAGTTATCAAAACTGTAGTATACAGCCCGATTATGACACATTATCCAAAACGATTAGGTGAGAATAATGATAATTTTTCTATTTTTCCGTAATCGAATCTACTTGCCAAGGTTAGCGTGAAATAAAAAATATATTAGAAACAATAGGGTTTTATATAAATATAGATATCATTAAAGGCTTTAAAGACATTAGATGAGAATAATAATAAATTTTCTAATCTTCCGTAATCGAGTATACTGCCAAGGTTAGCGTGAAATAAAAAATATATTAGAAACAATATGGTTTTATGTAAATATAGATATCTTTAAAGGCTTTAAAGACATTAGATGAGAATAATGATAATTTTTCTAATCTTCCGTAATCGAGTCTACTGCCAAGGTTAGCGTGAAATAAAAAATATATTAGCAACAATATGGTTTAATGTAAATATAGATATCTTTAAAGGCTTTAAAGACATTTGATGAGAATAATGATAAATTATCTAATCTTCGATACTCGAGTCTACTGCCAAGGTTAGCGTGAAATAAAAAAGATATTAGCAGCAATATGGTTTAATGTAAATATGGATATCACTAAAGTAATAAATAAATAAATAAACTTTTTAACCCAAAAAAGAACAGACTTCAAAAACTACTAAAAAGCGAAAAATAAACTTTTTAACCAAAAATTGAACCGACTTCAAAAACTACTAAAAAGTGAAAAATACACTTTTTAACCAAAAATAGAACCGACTTCAAAAACTACTAAAAAGTAAAAATTAATTTTTTTAGATAATAGTTAATAAGAAATTAAATTAAGAGCATTTTTTTTTACCATGCATATTATTATATTTATGTACATTAATTTGATTTTTTGGAGTCCGTGCCAGCCAAGCATACTATTTTCGTGATAACTTTGTAGTTTGCCGCTAGGTGGCGCTGTAAGCGGTGTCATTGTGTAATAGCCACTTTAAAATACCTATACAGTGCGTTCATAAGTATAGTTGTCGATGTTCTGAAGTTTGGTCAGGACTTTAGTAGGCACTTTGTTTGTTAAAAGCAATTATGCCTGTTTTCGAAGCACATAAGGAATACTTCTTACGTTAGTTTTTATGTTTCTTTAGTTTAGTGTTTTATTAAGCTTGTATAAATCGCAAAATTTTACTTTTTGAATGAAATATATTTATGAGATCGATCAGAAAATTGTCTTCGGGATTTTTAAAGTTCAGTAACAATATTGGGACAATATTGTTTGTATTGACTGTATCTTGATCAATATTAGAATATTGGGATGAAGTATTGCCTCGATATTGGTTAGTTTGCATTTTGCCATTTCATTGCCAACATGTGTAATGTAAGTCAAATATTCTGCAATAGTGGCATTTCATATCAAATATTTGCAATGTAAAGCTGAAATTTAATAAAATAAAATACAATAATATAAAGTTAATATTGGTATTTGATTAGAAATAATTCAGATTTACGCAGTAGTGGCACAAATTTGAACTCCACTATCACCAACATACGAGGAAAAGTCCTTAAGTAAGTCAGAAAAGATAATTAAATGATAACTTACAATGATATTTACGTCAAAACTATTTTTATTTCTCAACATATTCTCCCCTAATATTTATGCACTTATATCACCGTTTTACCAGCTGCATAACATTCTTTGGGTTGCTGTCTCAGCTGCATTAAGACTTCAAGTTGAACCTTTTCATCATCTGTGAACATCATCTTGTTTCCGAGATGGCTTTTTTAGTGGACTAAACAGATGAAAATCGCTTGGGGCTAAGTCGAAGCTGTATGGTGGATGTTGAAGAAGTTGCATTATGATGTTCACAGATGATGAAAAAGTTCAACTTGAAGTCCTTAATGTGGCTGAGCCTGAGACAGCAACCCAAAGAATGTTATGCAGCTGGTGTTGGGCACTGATAAAACGGTGATATAAGTGCATAAATATTCATGGAATATTGTTGAGAAATTAAAATAGTTATGAAGTGAATATCATTGTAAGTTATTATTTAATTATCTTTTGTGACTTACTTAATGACTTTTCTTCGTAATTAGTACTACTTTACTAACAGAGAAGGAACAGTAATAAATATGATGAATTAAAATTTCAATATTTTAATGCATTATCAAAATCTTAATGCCTCGAAATTTTATTAAATTACCTCGATTTATTTAAAAGGAATAAAAATTTCCTATTTTTAATTTTTGTATATAATATAAGTCACTTTAATTTTTAAAATTCTGTATATAAAAATCCTCTCAATTTTTATACTAAAAAATCCAAAACATTTTTTTCTCCTCAACTGTTTACGGCCTATTTTCTTCGCAGTTTTCATAAATCAAATCCTGAAGTCAAATACAGTTATTTGAAAACGTTTTTCTTACATGCTGCTCTAGGATACTGCAGACATACTGAAACTTATCTTAGAAAGTGCCATAAACATATTACTTTTAAGTCTTTTTTTCATCACCTAAGGTCTTAAAGTGAAATATGAAGAGTATTCGTGGAAAATACGTTTAGTTCTTAGAGAATGTTTTTAAAGAGAACCTTTGACAAGTAATAAAATGTGTTTTATAAAAAACAAGCCATTACAAATTTATCGTATATGAGGAGACAATTTATGGAAATTTATACAGAGAAAATTTTTCTGGAAGTTTTAAAAAGATATTAAGAATATTTTAAGACCAGTTTTTAGATTTAGTTAGTCTATTTTTTTATTAAGTTTTTGCGCTGTTAAAAATGAATGCTATGCATAAACAAAAAAATGTACGCATGATTTCGCATTTTCTTGTATTATGCGTTAATTTTAACTGTATTTGAGTCTTAATTTAAATAAACATACTCCTTTTTAGTGAACCAAAAGAAATGTAAATATATATTTTAACAAATTCAATTTAATCTGATATTAATTTTATGCTCAAAATCTGTGTTTTCGTTGACAATAATAGTTTATTGCCAAAGCCCGGTTACGATATATCTACTATATATATATAAAACACAAACGGAAATTTCGTTCCGTTCCTTTATAACTCAAGTTCCGCTGAATGGATTTTGATGGAACTTGCACTGTTGGAGAGATAATTTTTCAGGGAAGGTTTTAGTATATAACACAACGTTCTACGTATATTAGTTATAGAATTATGATAGAAAGTTCTGTTATTTTGGCCGAAAAGGTTACCATTGCTAATTTTTTGGCGATCATTACTGTTGCAGAAAGAAATGAAAAGGCCGAAAAATAAAAGATAAATTGTTTCTAATTTTATTTCAAAAAAAAAAAAAAGAAAGAAAGAAAGAAAGAAAGAAAAAAGAAAGAGAAATAAAAAGAAAAAAAGTTTTGATGAGAGAATATTATAAAATGAAAATATTTAATTTAAACATGATTGGGAATGATCGTGATGCTTAAAAAATTATTCAAGGGGCAAGATTTCTATATTGAAACAATATTTGGCGGTGTATCTTTTGTTTTTGGCGATTTTGATTTCACTTTTGACCCCAAACAATTTTATTTTAAGCCAAAAGGTTTCTTTTTTTGTTGCAGAAAGAATTGAAATGGCTATACATCTGGAAAAATAAAAGAAAAAACTGTTACTAATTTTATTTTTAAAAAAAGAAAGAAAAGAATAAAAAAAGGAAAAACAGTTTTGATGAGAGATTTTAAGCCAAAAGGTGTTTTTTTTTTAAGTGTACGACTGTATTTTTGCAGTATATATATTTTTTGGTACTTTTCGGTTAGCCGGGCGCCAGTGATATATATATATATATATATATATATATATATATATACACATATATCTACACAAATACATGTATATGCATACATATATATACACTTATATGTATGAATATATATATATACGTATATCACTGGCGCCCGGCTAACCGAAAAGTACCTTTTTTTAATTTCAAATGCAAACTATATTAATTATTAATGGCAATATACTTCTATTTACTTCTACATATATGAAATTTCGTTCCGGCTGCTTATAACTCGAGTTCTGCTGAATGGATTTTCGTAGAACTTAAACTGTAAGATAATTCAGGGAAGGATTTATTGTATAACATATCGTTCTACGTAGCTTAGTTATAGAATTATTCTGGGAAGTTCTATAATTGGATCAATCCGATTATGAAATATTAGCCTTTTTAAAAGATTTTGCCGAATGGATTTCGATGGAACCTACACTGTTAGATAATTTTCTAGGGAAAGTTTTATTATATAAGATATCATTCTACATTGCTTTAGTTCTAGAATTATAAGGGGAAATTCGAAAATGGGGTGACCATTTTTTCATCAAATATTAGCCTTTTCAATATTTGATTCCGTTTATGAAAGATTAGCCTTCTGAAAAAGTTCTACTGGACGGATTTTGATGAGAATTTTATTGTTAGTTAGATGCTATTTCAGGAATGGTTTTAATGTACTACATATTGTTCTACGTTGCTTAGTCAAACAGTTATGTGTGAAGGTTATATAGTCAGGTGAACCCGATTCCGAAAGATTAGCCTTTTTGAAAGTTTTTACTGGCCGTATTTTTTGCGACTTGCATTGTTAAATAGATAATTTATAACGTTGGTTTTAGTATATTTTATATCGTTCTGTTAGTTTTAGAATTATGTGGAAAAGTTCTATAATCAGATGAACCCGATTATCAAAGATTAGCCTTTATAAAAACTTCTACTGAATGGATTTTGTTAGTTAATTTGTTTGCATTGTTAGTTCGACAATTTTTAGTGATGGTTTTAGTATATTGCATACATTTTTATCATTCTTTAGCAAACCTTAACTGTAAATGACCAAATAAAAGAGTTGGTCCTTAACAGATAAAATTTTGACTGCACATTAGAAAATATAATAGCGCAATCACGTCATTTTTTAGTAATGTGGAAGGATATTCCAGGTAAATATACAGATTGCTTTCAAATACAAGGTCAAATTAAACGATATATTTCGTTTGATTCCAGGTTCATTTATAGAAACCGACCAGCGCAGTGGGCGTAGCTTGCTAGTATTGGAATAAAATCGTTTCCAATACATTAAAAAAAATTAAAAATTAAAGCGGTATCTTATGATTAATATTACGTAATAACGTCGCTAGCCAAATGACGTGTTTGAGCAATTGTGATTTGGCACAAGTGGCTTTTAGAATGGACCTATTCCTCGACCTTCCACCACCGAAACGAGAGCTTCGCTCGAGCTCTTAGTTAAATGCTGCCTCGACCAAAAATATATCGGAGCAATAAAAATAATAAATATAATTAATAAGGACTTTACGTTGCACATATAAATACTCATCAAACACTTGCTTTCAACGTAAATTTGATTTAATAAATATGAGTTACTTTAACTACATATATAGAAAACAAACCTCGACGTTTCGGTTAATCTTTATAACCATCATCAGGAGAAAAAACCTTCATAAATATGAACAGCAAAAATTAAAGTGTGTTACATTATTGAGTCACAATATTCAATCTGAATTGAATATTGTGACTCAATCACGTACAGAATTCCACTCATGTTTAAACAGAATTCCCGACGCGCAGTGTGAGAAAGGAGAAAAGGTGTCATCACGTGACAAGAATTGCTTATAACTCGATAAGTAATTCATTTATTCAAAAATGGAAAACGCTATTCGATTTGAAATCGCTTCAATAATCAGGCCTGATAATTTTGTTTTTACGTTTATAAATGATCCAGAAAATGTGTCATGAAGTTTCGCGTTGTTGAGCAAGGAATTTGAGAAACACTTTATACAAAATTTTCCGAAAGTAAAAGTGTTCTTAAACTAAAACAAGAACGAAAAATCATGCGTCAAGCATAGATTATGTAACAATTTCCAACGCTTCCAAAATAATTTTACAAATCATACCGTTTAATAAGCTAAAAGATAACATCTAAGTAATCCGAATACTTTTATTCAGCCCTGTATAGGATCTATAGATTTGTATATATACTACATAGGATGTTAAATTTTAGTTCAGTTAGGAAACGCGTAGCACAGTTTAAAATTCTCCGTCTGGAGTTAAATAATACGGAAATGTGTTCGCGAACTTTTGTGCGTCCCTGTAAATGAACGATGACTGCTGTACACACACTATTCTGTAGTAAGCCTCTTGAAATACACCTTAGTGATATATATAAATTTCAATGCGTTTAAAATAGGGAAACATTATTTAAATAAACCGCAGACGATTTTTCTCCATAGACGTAATGTAACAGAATTCTTTTGACTGTCCCTGTAAAGTAACTATAAGCGCTATGCACACCCTATTCCATATTAAGCTTCTTCTAATGCACCTTAGTGATATATATAAATTTCAATGCGTTTAAAATAGTGAAACATTATTTAAATAAACCGTCAATGATTTTTCCCCATAGACCGCAATGTAACGGAATTCTTTTGAGTGTCCCTGTAAAAAACTATAAGTGCTACACACTTCCGTTGAAATAGGGAACATGCTATAGATAACGACTATAACATATAAAAATTGCAGAGCAATCCGAGCATATTTACGGGAGTTAGAGCACGGACAGACGGACAGACGGCAGACGGCCAGACGGCAGACGGCCATACGGCCAGACAAACCGAAGTCATAAACACTTTTCAACTAGGTTGGAAAGTGTTAATAAAAAGAGTAAAATAGTATAAATAAGAATGTATTCATAAAAACACATAAAATTCCTAAATGGCACACAAAACAAGAACCTTTATATGAATTTGTATAAATAAGTATGATGCAGGTGCATATAAAAGGTTTTATGAATACATTCTTATTTTATAATATTTCATGGTGCAATTGTCCAACACGTGTTAAGGCATTCACCATTTCTGAAGATTCGGCAAGAAACCTTTACAAGAGACTTTTAATTAATCTACAACTTTAAACTGAAATGACTTCTCAGAGTAAAACTGCATACATAGTAAGCGCACAAACTTAATACTAGAATAGAGGCGAAAAACAGACACAATTGCGCCATCTTGTGGAAGAGGTTTATAATGAAAATACGCGGGCTTTTAGGATGACGTCATTAGGTATGACAACGGGGCTAACGCAGAGGGCTACCGTGGTTGAAAGTCACGTGACAGTCGCGGTCTCACTGAAAACGTACTTTGATGCGCAGCTGTCACAAAGGAATTCCATTACTTTTGTTTTCGTGTGTGTTTAAAAACCAATTGTTCCAACGTTCCAACCTTTATTAATAAATACAAGCGCAAATTTTCATTGCGATTCTTTTCTTTTCTTTTAATTGTGTTAAGAGGTTTTATTAAGTAGTTTCATCAATTAATATAAAGGACGAGATACTTAGCATAATCTATCGAATGTAAGTATTAACCATTTTTTCGTTTTGATGTAATATGCATAACATTAAATTGTGCAATGTTATATACTTTTAATCGTTGTAAATATGATAATTTAGTTAGCAGAATGCCGGTAACTTTACTTAATGAAATAAAACAGCAGAGTAAAATCGTAAGATTATTATTGATTATATATTTTTTTCTAAGGGCAGCTTCGGTGGGAGGACATTACAATGTTTCGGGATAATTTTTCATATCTAGACCATTAATAAATCTAAAATATGAAATCATTTGTAGGGAATGTCACTCCTTGAATTCACCACTGCATTACTGATCTTGGCGATGTATTTTTTTTTTTTTTTTTTTTTAAATGAAAGACACCTATGCGTTATACGATAATGTTTGTTTTGTATTGTTTAAATATAAGTAAAGCTAATTTATTTTAAATGAATATGTATTTACTTGCACTATTTATTCTTAAAGTTTTTCGCTTATTGATGTAAACAACTCGAAATTTTTAATAAGTTCAGATTATTTTTAAAGATTTAATATTCAGAATACCACACGTGTAATATTACTACGGATTAATATTAAGAATACTATACATATGATACTTTGCATTTTGGTTCCTTTAAACAATTCGTGATTTTTTAAATGTCTATATGAATGAAATGTTATTTTTTTTTTTTATTAACAAATTGAATACAATTCCACTAATAAATGTGTTAATCTTTTTTTAATTTAGTTTATAATAAAATAATAAATCAATAAATTGAGATTTTGACTGAAGCACAAAGAACAAATTGCCAGATATTATTTCAAACTTTTACATTTGTACCATAAATTTTCAATTATGTTGCGTATGAATTTCTAACAATCAAACTTTGTTTTACAAGGAAATCCGGCATGCTTAATTCTATATATGCTTATCATTTATGCCATAATTTCTGTTTAAAGTATTGCCATATTTTCCTATATTTGTCTTTGTGTATGTATCATTACTCAGGACTGATATAGTTCAAAAGTGTTTATGATTTCGGTTTGTCTGTCTGTCTGTCTGCCGTCTGACTGAACAAGAACTTTTGATGTAAAAAATTGCATGCACATACCTTTAAAATTAGTTCTGAATTATTAATATATGTCTACGTTAATATTTATTATTAACAGAACTTAAAAAGCTCTCTTATACAGTTTTTCATACCATTTAAATTCATATTGAATAATTGAAAATAGCGGCATTAATGTCATTTTTTAGATAAAAAATATGTTAACAACTGTGAAAAAATTCTATCCCAAAATAAATACATCTAAATAAAGCAATACGCCGGCAGAGCACATGTCAAGAGACTAATATAGATTTAAATCATACAAACGAATTTTTTTTTTAAGTAATTCTCAAAGCTCCTTATAATTTTCTATAAACTTCAATACATAACTAAGTTTTTATAATAATGCTTCTCTAGTGCTACACAACTAATATTATTACGATTACATTTTGTTTATGATCAGTTAGATTTATTGGTATTTGGTTGTAAAATAAATATGTTTTCTTCCCCAGAAAATGACCTTTTCCCAAATTCTATAGAAGGGAAGAACTCCCCCCTCCCATTTACCTTTCCAGCCTTCAAAAAAGTGAAAGCGCATCCCTTCCCTTTTCCTTTTGTTCACCACTCTCTCAAATAAAGCAGGTAGAAGAATGGATTCTCCCTCCAGGAAGGGGGAATAAAAATGGAATGAACAGGAATTTAGATAGAGTATTTCCTAGGGGTAGGGTTGTGAGCAGTGAAGGTTAATAGGCGAGCTGTTCTTTCCCCAACCGTCTTGATTCTTCTTAATTCTGTTCCCAGCTTTATCCACTACTCAAAAAAGTTGAGGCTTGCGAAGTAAAGTCAAATTTGCACTGAAAAATTAAGACTTTTGCTTCTTGTTTTAATATATTATATGCTCAGAAATAAATATTGAGCATATTTCACATTTCACATATGTTTTTTAAATTCTTAAACTAAAATTTTGAAAATTTTATATATTATATAAAGTGTGTGTTCAAAGACCGTGTATAATTTTCATGCAAAAATATTGATATTAGGGTATAAAAGTCCCCCCCCCCCACCTTTTTTCTCTCTCTTTTATTTTTCGACAATCGTATTTTTTTCTCAATAACTTAAATTGTTCTACAGCTTTGAAATTTTTATATGCTAAATAAATCATAGTATCTAGTATGTGTTATTTTTTTTTTATATTTACAGTAACTTCTAGGGTACAGAGAGCTAGGTACAGTTGTATATACTTACATATATATATATATTTCACTTTTGACATTATAACTGTTTATAAATTATTTTATTTAATATACTTAAAATTATGATAGTATTTTGAACTTTTTATAAGATTTAATCACAATTCCTCTGGTAGGAAAAAATTATTGAAAAAATATTAATTTTTATATATTTTGTGTGTTAAAAATATTTTATTTATTCTCTGAGATAAGTATTGAGCACATTTAATTTTGTTTTAAATATTTATTTTTCTACTAAATCTTTAATTTTTTTTTATATATTATATAAAATATATATCCCATGACCGTCTATAATTTTGGTGGAGAAATATTGATATTTATGGTATAAAATACCTGTTTGAAAATTAAAAAAATAATAATCGACATTTTTTTTTTCCAAAATCGTCAATTGTGCTTCAATTTTGAAATGTTAAATAAATTATATTTCCGTAGTTTGTGTTATATTTTGGTGTATTCACAATGATTTGTAGGATATAAAGGGTTCAATTATTTGTTTTTCAGTTTTAACAACTTTATACCTGGTTACAAATTATTTTAATTAGTACTTAAAATTATCCCAGTGTTTTGAAATATATGTAAGATTTGATAATCATGATTGTACTGCTTGGGGGCAGTAACGAATTTTATCAAATTAAAAAACAACTCGGGTATAATAGTAATCTAAAATATATTATGTTAATTGGTTTGCTTAGCTCAGCTGAGACCGGGAGCGTCACGTGACTATACACTAAATTGAAGAAGTGCGGTAGCCCGTCTTTCTCGTTAGCCCCTGTATGACAAAATCTACCATCTGTGCACTCTCCTGAGCATATATTGTGAATCTTTACTCACTCATGGAAGATGTATCTTGTTTACCAGATCTATTGCCAAATATCTTTGATAGAGTATTTTGATAAAATATGTACATTTAAAAACAGTCACAATATCATTTTATTTTCGGTAGTAAAAGTAATAATATAAGCATTATGTAAGCACTATGTAAGTATTACTCCTTTTCCTCCCGAAACTAAAAAGATATAGGGGATGTTTTTTAAATATAAATATTTTTATCAAAACAAACTGTATCAAAAACATTTTGCAATAAATCAGGTAATTAAGATACATCTTCCATGAGCGAGTAAGGATTCAAAATATATACTCAGGAGAATTCGCAGATGGTAGATTTATATATAATTCTCTATCTCGCCAAAGCTCCTATATTAAAAAAATACCTTACGCTCTAAACATATTAAAATGTATTGTTACCGGAAAAATACCTGTGTACCTAATGTTTATAATTTTAGCACATCAGAAATTGAATGAAAATTGGATTACAAAATTCTGTCTTTACACAGAAGAAATAAAGTTAAGTTACATAATAAAAGCGTATGACGAATAATAAAACAGTGTGAAAATAATTTTATAAAGTGTGGTAAGTTTGGTGGCTTGAAACCAACGTATTTCGATAGATAGATACTGAAATTTTATTACACATATTTATTTCAACATTTACCACAAACTTTCACTACATTATAACTAATACTATTTCCATTTTTATATTAGAAACAAACAGAAATTGATATAAATCTGTTGATTATTCGATGATGTTCAAAATGGCAAACGGTAATAATATCAGATATTGTCCCTTCTAGAAAGATGACTGTCCACTAAAGATTCAAAACGATGTAAATATTCAATAAATATTTAATAACAATACAGGGTCATTCATAATTCCCTCCGGGGTTTCGAAACGTTATAGTAAAAAAACGAAGACGAATATGAAAAAAAGAAACATATGAAATTATTCCGAAACTATTCAAGTTTTACTTACATACATTACAGGTGTTCTATGTGTGAACCCTTGGTCACACGGCATACATCCATGCGATAGTCCAGTTCCTGCCATACTCCGTTTCTTTAAATTTCCGGTACCACACATGAATTGTTTTGTCAGTTGGTCCCTGTTTTCGATATTTATTACGAAAGGCCCGTTGAACTGACACCACTGATTCAGATTTAAAGAAACGGAGTATGGCAGGAACTGGACTATCGCATGGATGTATGCCGTGTGACCAAGGGTTCACACATAGAACACCTGTAATGTAAGTAAGTAAAACTTGAATAGTTTCGGAATAATTTCATATGTTTCTTTTTTTCATATTCGTCTTCGATTTTTTACTATAACGTTTCGAAACCCCGGAGGGAATTATGAATGACCCTGTATAATGAAAATATTTTATAAAAAAGTAATACTATACAAAATATTCACGAATAACAAAGAATACAATTGTTATTACAATATACTAACGTTCAACAATTTAGCACTAATACAAATGAAAACATGACGTTTGCATTTGCGCATCTATTTCATATATATAGGAACTACTAGACTACAAACAAGAGGTATAAACAGTTAATCACTTTGCTGTAGTTCAATCCCTTCCGCTACGTGGCGTACGACCTTAAGTGACGCGGCCTCACTTTTGATCTGCCGGCTACCTCTGCCATTTATCTTTTAATGCTTACTATGTGTGCAGTTTTGTCTCAGAGTCTCACTAGATGGCGGCACGAATGCGTGCTGTGAGAGAGGGCATAAAAGGAATTTGTTTAGTGTCAGGTACATGTAATTTTGAAAATGTCTCCCAAAGCGTCACATTCAACTGAAAATTGCAATTTTATTGGTAAAAACGTATTTTTATTGTTGTTTTTATTGTTAATTTTTATTGTTAAGAAGACATACCTCATTAGCCTCAAACGTTCCATAACCGACTCATTTTCAACATCAAAAGAGAAATGCTCGATTTTGTTACTGACAACTTTGTGACTAAGTTGCGTTATTGTATAACCTCTGAAGGTTCTCACTTTGAAAACCTTATCCATTAAATTCCTTTTCCACGTTCTTTTCAATAAAAAAAATTGTAGTGCTATCTGCAACGACTCAAGAGTTATTTCAATTAAAAGTTGTAGGTTAATTAAAAGTCCACCCTGTATATATACCTTTTGCAAATAATGTAACAGCTAATCGATAACATACCCTTTTTTTTCACAGACGGATCTTGTATTGTAAATATTTACTACATAAATAAATTCTACATTAGCTATTATGCATTATATATATATATAAATCTTTACATTAGAAATTAAGCTTATTTCCACAGAACTTTCTATTATCTTTATTGAATAGATAAATATTCATGTTTTCTCAACAAATAAAATATTTTAGTTAGAAGGACTAGCACGTCTCACTCTGTTATTGTTTTATTCCCAGTAGAACATTATCCAATTTTCTCTAACCCGTTGACTTACTCTTAATGGCGTCAGAGAAAATCTTTTCATTATTACAGCCCTCAAATAGAAAATACACAAATAAATGGAAAGCGGAATAGTAAAAGAAATAGCCTTTGTTTGCTTAACAAACTTTGTTAGCGACTACTTGGAGAACCATTCAAGAATAAAGACTTTTTTTTTTTTTGACACACAACAGCTATGCCGTTTAAAAAAGATAAATATTTTACATAAAACATTTCTTTTACTGACTTTTGTTAACAGTGTGGTAACGTGATCGTACATATATATAATCAAACGTTTCATATCGTTTTAAACGAAAAAAACGTTATTCCAAAATAACAATTAAAGCAAAAAAAATGAAATGGTGATGAATATTTACAAAGCATGTTCGTACAATTTCAGGAACAACATCCAGACCAGTTCAGAAATTCTCTTCAATACTTTCTATTCTATCCTCTCGAACTCCCAAATCAGCCTCCTTTATATAGCGAAGAAGCACAACTTCTCTCACTTGGATAATCTTCTTTGATTGACATCTTCTTTCATTCACTTACTTTCACTATGAAAGTACCATTAATTTCCTTTCTTTGGGTCTTGCTATCTATACAAAATGAATTCCTGACACATTTTTAACATCCCCAAGAAGACTTTGTCATCAATACAATTCACACACAGTTGTCATGGCTATTCAAGATGAAAAGCTTTTCATTTCTACTTACGAAAATAAGGTTTTTCTAACAGGATTACCCTCTTTTAATGGGCGCCAATCAAGAAAACTATTCACATTATTCTGGAATTATCTTAATCCCACTAGAATGTAACAAGTTGATAGTCAATCCATCACAACAGAAAGCCGCTGGTGTAGCAAATGGGGAGAGGGTGAATTTCGGGTTACCCTCCCCCCCCAAAGCATTTAAAAACTTATAAGATGCATATAAATCCACTTCTGCTGAGATAAAAGTGTGATGTGTAAAAACCAAAGTAAAGAAAAACATAAAACATTTACCATTCAACTGTTTCGAGACTTCCTAATAGGAGCCTCTATTTCAACACAAAATTAATGAAAGGAGAAGTTACGAGCAATAGCAGCAAATAAGTACACGTAATGTAACTGCAACTGCCCTTTCTCCCTCTCTTCTTTTTTTTTCTCTACATATTAAAGATGCACTGAGAAAAATGAGACTTTCAAATCTGAGTAAATCGATGTTTTCATTTTGTTATGAAACTTTTTGTTTCAAATAAGTCGACCCAATGCTTTCAAATCTGAAATACTCAGAATATTGAAACATGGACCTACACAAAACTGGGCACATAGAGGTCAGTTCATACTCATTTTTGAAACATGGACAGACTCAAAAATGATTAGAATCAGTTCAAACTCATTTTTGAAACATGGAAATACTCATAAATGAGCGGTAACAGGAAAAAAAGTAAACGGGAAAAGAGTAACTGAGTCAGCAAGAGCGGAAAAAAAGTAATCGGAAAAAAAGTAATCGGAAAAAAAGTAAACGGAAAAAAAGTAAACGGAAAAAAAGTAACAAGGTATTGATAAATATTGAACTTATTGATAAATAAGTGTTAAAAGCTAACGAAGTAACATATGTCTGATTTATATAATTCCCGTAGGCGGATATTTTCGAATACTATTAGGAATTGAGTAAAGTCACCCCCGGAAAAAAGCACCATCGGTAAAAAGCTCCCTGATTAAAAAAAAGGGGGGGTGGGGAGAAAAGGCTTCACGTTAAGATGGGAAAATACCACACATTTATGAATAACACGTGTTTGAATAAGCCAATTATAATTTCGGGTAAAGCACGTGCTACCACGTGTATTTACTAACCACGTGTACTAGGAACAATCAGAGCATTACATCATATATTCTAATACGAGAGCAAATCTTATGTGTGTGTGGGGGGGGGGGGTTATATATATATACAAATTTTATTTTTAAAACAGCTCTAACGGTTCTCATAATGTGTTGTGTGTTATCTGCATCTGCAACTATATTAGTGCATTTTTTGTTCTTCAAAAATTTACTGCAAGGGCTATTATTTGATTAACAAAGATGCTGTTTCTGAAGAATAAGAAAGTACTCGCGAAATACCAAGTTCTAGAATGATATGATTCAAAATTATATTATTATCAAAATAGCTTATGGAATAATGATATAAAATTTTCTTCAATATAATTTTTTTTTAATTTTGCTCATTCATCTGCACATTTAAAGAAAAATATAAAAGATCAAGAAAAAGTACATATATTTTTTAATATTTATATAAAAATGGATTTAAAATTTTGTGGTTTCATTACAAAGGTAAGAGCTCTAGTGCGATTATTTACAAAAATATAATCTTAATTTTGAAATGGAAATTTTACGTGAATATTATTACTTTTGTAATATTAATTATTTAAATTACTTTTTTAAGCATAATATGTATTATCTTATTTGTATATTTTTCTATCGAATAAATATTTTTCAGTGTTACAAGAATTGTGTTTTTTATTATTATTTATTTTTTCTATTTTCCACTAAATTTATATCATTTCCAGGATTAACGATCTTGTTTAGTAATTCTTAAATAATTCACTTCATAAATAAATGTTTTTTATAGTAAATAAACTGTTATTGCTTGAATACATAAAAGTAGAGTATTGCTTTTATTGCTTATATATTCAAACCCATATTTAGCAAAATTTTTCGTATTATGTTTTTGCCCAAAAAAATTACTTTTTTTTTTCCCCTTAAAATTTTATATTTTGAATTTGAAAAACTTCAGATGTTGAAAAAAAATATTATTATTGATTTTTCGATTACTTCTGGTATAAAGGTGACTTCAGATTTTAATTTGAAATTAGAAAAAGGTAAGTGTTTTATATTATTTACTTGCATAACTACATTTTTCACATAAAATTGCTGGGGATTTTTTGTAAAGTTTATTTATGCATTTGCATGAAAGATAAGAAAATAACAATTGGACATGATAAAATGTACTACATATAAGGAAAAATGATCTTGAAGCTGGAAAATATTTCTTCTGCATGTTATTTAAAAATATATATATAATTTTCTAATGACAGTTTAGTAACTCTGATATTACCATCTGATGTATATAAGAGAAATTACTAACATGGCAATATAATTAAAAGTATGAAGTTATTAAATGATATTGTATTAATATGTTTTTCAATTTTAATTTTCAGTTACAGGTATTACTGGTATGATTTCGCATATGAATTTTTATTTTTAATGACAAATCATTTGATTCTCTTACACATTATAATTTTGAAGTTAATGTTTTCATGTTAACAAAATGAAATATATATATGGGAAATGTTATGGACATTTTAGCTTCAGATAGGGGACATAAAACTTGAAAAATAATCATAAAAGCATCCGAATGAAGTTATCATAAAATTCTGAATATTTTATAAATAAATTTTAATTAAAAAAATTAAATTACTATTATATTTAGTTGCAGGATTTTTTTTTTTAAATCTGAAAACTTGCTCAAAAAATAAAAAATAAAATTAGATCCTACGTTCCATCTGTATAACATATTTAGATTTCAAGACACAAATTCATTTTGAAAGCTTTACGCTATTAAAACTGGAAAATATGTAAATTAATTTTAATTTGATTTTTTATTCTTTCTTTCTTTTTTTTTATTATAAAAAAGTTATTTGAAATAAAAAATGGAAATCAGAAAAAAGGTACAATTTAATATATTTACTTACATAAAGTTAAGATGTATATTTAACACCTAATTAGTTTTGAAACTTGAATGAATTTTTCCTAGTGTTATTAAAAAAGAATAGATATATTTTTTAAGGACAGCTAACACTTTCAATTAAATAGCTCTTACAATTATCATCTTATCTATATTAAAAAAAAAATGCCGATATGATCATCTTAATAATATATATATATATATATATATATAATTTTTAAGTTATTAAGTTCTTTCCACACAGTTACTTTGAATTATTGATATATTTTTGCATATGAATTTTTAATTTTAGTGACAGATCGGTTAATTCTCTTACAGATTATATTTTCGAAGTCCATGTTTTCGTGTTAAACAAAATTAAATTTATATTCGGAAACTGTTAAAAACATTGGTGCTTAAAGGGGACTATAGAACAAGAAAACGAATCACAAAAGCATCCGAATCAAATTATTGTGAAATTCTGAATATTTTATAAATGATTTTCAATATTTCCTCATGAAAACTTGTTCAAAATACAAAAACTGTATTTATATGTATTTACTGTGTTCCATCTAAATAACATATTTAAATTTCAAGACACACAGCCATTTAAAAAATATAACACAAACAAAGAATCCAAATCATTTTACTTAATCATATATGAACTGGGAAAATTAAAAAAGTCATATGGAATACGATTCTAAATAAAGAATCAAAATAATGTGGAACTAAATAAAGATAATTGAAAAAAGAAAAAAAAAAGAGTGGTGGTGGTGGTGTGTGTGTTTGGGGGGGGGGGGGGAATTGGGTAGATAAGAACCATGTTTGGCCTATGGCAGAGACAAATATTTTGTTTTCATTTTTGTAATATAATTTAGGATTAAATTGGTTCTTTTTGTATAACTATTTAAGTATGCTATGTACAAGATAAAAATAAAAGTTCTTTAGCAAATTTTAATATACTCTTAACATTTTTACAACAACAAAAAAATATTTTTTATTTATTCATTTATATTTATTTATTTATTTTAATAAAAAGGTCTCATAACACTAGCATGGTTTTTATGGATGTTAATATTTGAATAAAAATATAAAACATTCAGAAAAAGAATGAAAACTTGATTTGTCATTATTATTATTATTAAACTATTCTATTCAAATGTTAAAATAAGTTAAAGCATACTTAAATGATAGAAAATTGTACTTTCTACTAAGAAAATGAACTGCAAAATAAATTTATGCAGTTAAAATTTTCAATAGCGGATACCTCGGGACTGCTGGGTTTGTTCTCTATATACCTCGTTTTAGCAAACTATAAATCAGGTTTGGGTTGCTTCCAGAAGCAGGACCTGATTATTGCACGGGCAAACTCTTTCACGGCTTTGACCCCCTCCCCTCTGATTTTAGGTGCCTCCCAAATTTGACATTTCTTTCAATATTTTAAACTTATAGAGTAGGATAAGATTAAAAACAAAAAACAAAAAAAATATATTTATCTAAAAACAGTAAAACCTTTCAATAGCGGACATTTCGAGACTACAAAATTTGTCTACTATTCGGAGGTGTCCACATTTCTGATGTAAAAGTATTCAAACATGTATGTGTTGTGGATTGAAAAGGTGGTGTTTCGCTAAATAGAGGTATCCGCTATTACCTCTAAAACCGGACATTTCCGAATAGCGGAAAAATTCTGTGGTCCCGAAGTATCCACTATTGAGAGATTTTACTGTTTTTAGATAAATATAATTTTTGTTTTCAATCTTATCTTACTGTAAAAGCTCAAAACATTGAATATAATCAGTACAATGTCGAAAGAGATTTAAAATATCAGCTTTAGGAAAATTGCATTCTAAATTTTGGGCCCCATAAAATCGGGGGGGGGGGGGGGGCAAGTAGTGCGAGGGCCAATTTGCCCATGCTTTAATCAGGCTCTTCTTCTTAAAAAATTACCAGCCCTGCTTTGTGGTCATATATAGTCCCATTTATTGAGGATGCAATGTGATCAAATATGGCTGCATTTAATGCTTTAAAAAAATGTGGTCAGAAATGGCTACTTATTGCCGACAGATCTGAGCACGAAAATAGCCGCAATTCAGGCGTTTCAAATGTCTTAAATTCAGACACAAATAAGTGACTTAAAAATTTACGACACTTTAAAGTGTCTCTTTTTTGAACCATCCTTTTCAGACACTTAAATGTCTGAATTTCAGACATTTCAGTTTACAGTGCAGTTTTAACAACTTTATACCTGGTTAAAAATTATTTTTGTTAATACTTAAAATTATTCCAGTGTTTTGAAATATATGTAAGATTTGAGAATCATGATTCATGATAAAATTAACTTGACTCGCGTTGACCCGAAATGACTCACTAATCGAAGGTTCTCGAACATGTGACACAGCTCAATAGTCTTCTCGTTCCCTAAAACTGTAGGATACTAAATTTAGTTCAAATCCTCTGAGCTGTTTTTAAGATAAGAATAGCTTGACCCATAATGACCCATGACCAAAATGACCCACTAATAGAATTTTCCCGAACATGTGACCTAGCTCAACAGTCTTCTTGTGCCCGAGAATAGTAGGATACAAAATTTAGTCAAAATTGTTTGAACCATTTTTTGGATACAATTAGCTGGACCCTGATCCACAGTGACCCAAAAATGAGCACTAATTGAATTTTCTTCGACATGTGACCTAGCGCAATGATTTTTTCGTGCCCGAAACTCGTAAGATGCAAAATTTAATCAAAATCGTTAGATCGTTTTTTAGATAAAATTAACTTGACCCACGTTGAGCCAAAAATGACCCACTAATAGAAAGTTCTCGAATATGTGACCCAGTCCAATAGTCTTCTCGTGCCCAAAAATGGTAATAAAAGTTTAGTCAAAATCGTTTGAACCGTATTTTAGATACAATTAGCTTGATCCTGACCGATGGTGACCCAAATGACCCACTATTCAAATTTCCTCAAACATGTGACCCAGCCCAACGGTTTTCTGGTGCCTCAAAACTATAGGATACAAAATTTCGTCAAAATCGTTAGAGCCGTTTTTAACATAAAATTTGCATATATATATATATATATATATATATATATATACACCCCATCCCCCTCACACACACACAAGATTTGCTCTCGTATTAGAATAAATGATGTATATAATACTCTGATTGTTCCTAGTACACGTGGTTAGTAAATACACGTGGTTAGCACGTGCTTTACCCGAAATTATAATTGGCTTATTCAAACCCGTGTTATTCATAAATGTGTGGTATTTTCCCATCCTAACGTGAAGCCCCTCCCCCCCCCCCTCTCCTTTTTTTATCAGGGAGCTTTTTACCGATTGTGCTTTTTTCAGGGAGTGATTTTACTAAATTCCTAATAGCATTCGCAAATATCCGCCTACGGGAATTATATAAATCAGACATATGTTACTTCGTTAGCTTTTAACACTTATTTATCAATAAGTTCAATATTTATCAATACCTTGTTACTTTTTTTCTGTTTACTTTTTTTCCGCTTACTTTTTTTCCGATTACTTTTTTTCCGTTTACTTTTTTTCCGCTTTTGTTGACTCAGTTACTTTATTTCCGTTTACTTTTTTTCCGATTACTTTTTTCCTAGATTCAAATGAGCACATAGAAGTCAGTTCATACTCATTTTTAAAACATGGACATACTCAAATAGGAGTACATGATGTTTTATTCATGATGTTTTCAGAAATGAGTATATACATGTTTCAAACTGGAGTAATTTTGATTCGAAGCCATTTTGACTATGCGACATACTCAGATTTCAGTATTTTTTGCTCATTCTTGAAACTGTCTTGAAAATGTCGTGTGTTTTTCATTAAACCTTTAAACACATAAACGCTAAATTGATTATGGTTGTTTGTGCTTTTCATTGCGTTATTTTTGATGTGTCATGTTTTTATTACACCGTACCTTGTGAACATATTTATAACACAACGAAATTGTTGATTTTATGAGTAAAAAATAGCACGAAACACGAAAAAACTCTAATAATCGCTGCACGAATTCCAAATAAACTTTTTTGAAAATAAAACAAAATTTACTATATTGAGCTAGAAGATTCAAACCGGATTCCTTTTAATAATATTTAAAAATCACAGCAAATCGCGAGAAAACGCTAAAAGTCACAAAAAATTATTTCGAAAGTTACAGACAATAATGTTTACTATATTGGGCTAAAAGAGTAAAAGAAGATTTATTTTATGAATGTTGAAAAATCGCAGCAGAACACGAAAAATTCTAACAATCGCATAAAAAATTCGCGAAAAATTCAAAAAACGCTGTATGAATTCCGAATAAATTTAATTTAAAAGAGGACAAATTTACAATATTGTGCTAATGTGCAAAAATTTCCGTGAAACTATAAAAAAAAACCTCTAAGAATCTCATAAAATATTTCTAAAAATACGAAACTAGCAGAGGACAAAATTTACTACAGGGGACTAAAACATTGTAACCGGAATTCTTTCACAAACGCGAAAATCGACGTGAAAGGAGAGAAAAAACGCTACAAATAGCATTGAAAATCGCGGAAGACAAAATGTATTATAAGGTGACTGAAAGTTTGAAACCGAATTATTTTTACTAATGTAAAAAAAAAAATCGCCGCAAAACGCGAAAAAACTCTAAAAATTGCATAAAAAATTCGCTGTACGAATTCGAACAAACTTTATTTGAAAGGGGACACATTTTACAATATTGTGTTAAAAGATTAAAACCGGATTCTTTTATTAATGTGGAAAAATTGCCGCCAAACTATAAGAAAAAATAAATTTGCTAAACATCGCATAAAAAATTGCTAAAAATTCAAAATTCGAGGATGTCTAAATGTACTATATTAGTTGAAATTGAAATATTGGTAATTCAAATTTTGGTCAAAATGCTAGCTTTGAATTGCATAATTTTTAAGGGTTACTAATATGATTCGAAACCTAAGTTTGATTCTTCAAACTCTCAACCTAAAATTGAATTTTGTTAATAAAATCATTTACCTGAGAAGAATTAAAAAACATATCCATATGGCTACCAGGTTCATATTTTTCTTTTATTCCCAACAAATACTGTTTTATGTAGATGGGAAAAGCAAAATTGTGTTGTCATGGAAATAAAATAGTATAAAGGGATTATTAAACGGAACGTTGCATGACAAAATGGCGTTTTTGAAGCACATTTAATTAAATATTCAATTTTTGAAGTTCTTTGAATCCGTCTGCATGTACATATGAAAGCATGTTTTGTTTTATTTCGTTTAAGGAAGAAAATATTAACTGAAACCGGGTTTTCCAGTTTAAAACCATTACTTTGTTGGAATATTTATTTCAAATTGTAAAAATTGTAAGATGTGTGGTTTTTTAATATTCAGACTTACGATTCAAAGGTAAAGTTTTTAAAATTATTTTTCAAATTCTGAACAAAAAATAGAAATTTGTTAATAAAATAATTTATCTGAGAAGAATTAAAAAATAAATCTATTTGTCACGTTCAAATTTTACCTTTATTCTGACATTAAAAGTGCAATTAAATTACTAAATAGACCACCAGACGTAATAAAATACTTCTTTCAATTGCTAAAAGGCGTAAAATAATTTTAAATTAATATTAATAAATTAAAGTTATAATATTATAAATTATTCTGCTATTAATTATTCTGCTATAAATTATTCTGCTATTATAATATTATAAATTATTCTGCTTGGCGCGAAAAATTCAGTCTCATTACTTCCTGGACAGACCCTGTATATGTACATTATATACATTATTACTATTATTATTGTTATTATTATTACTCATCATTTCAAGGACCTATTCAACAACATTCATTTGGCCTATTTAAACTCAACTATTAATTCACTATTTATAGAATATATCTCATAATTACATTTACTTGACAATATCGATATTGATTACTTTAAAACTTTAACTAACTTTTTATTTTATAAATATATTTTACAAAATAATGCTATTTTTATTAAAATACAGGATATTCCTCAAAGCGCAGCTAGTTCTAATATGCTTTCAGATTTATATCTTTGTTTCTATGAAAGAAAATTTATTAACAGTAATATTTTGCCATATAGACATATTGATGATATAATTATCTTTTCACTTCATGATAATCATTCTATATATCTTCCTGCAGCGCATCCTTCTAATCTAGAGCTTAGTACTAATTCCAATTCTACAATTAATTTTATGGAGCTTAATATTACTGTTCTTTCTGATCACACTGTTAATTTTAATATTTTTGATAAACGTATAATGACATCTCTTTTAATTTTATTAATTTTACTAATTTTTATTCCTGTCTATATATTTCAGTTTATAGAAATATTCTTCTAAATCACTGCAATCGTATTAAATTTTTATGTTCCTCCCATTTTATAAGGCCAAATTCATTAAAATTAAAGCATACAGCATTGTCTTATAATTATTCCCTTTCTTTCACTTCTTCCTCGATCCACCTTTAAATATTCATTTCATTTTACCAGTTTGGGCATCAAATATGTAGGAGTGGATGGGTGGGCGTCGATTGCTGAAAAATTATAAAAGCATTATTACAAATTTTGAATAAAAGCAAAAAAATCAATTAAATTTCCTCCAAAAATTATAAAATCAAAAATGCCATTACGGAGGGCTGAGGTGGGACAGCTAAAAAAGTTTAAAAAAATTTAAAGTGGGTTTTATGCATTTATTATTCTATATTATTTATAGTGATTCCTCATGCTATATTTTTACCCCTTAAATTATTTACTTATTTAATATTAATTTTTATTCCATAATCATCTCTTATTTTATTTTTATTCATTTTATTTTTAACTATATTATTTTTTTATTTTATTTTTATCTGTATTTTTTTTTAATTTTATCTTTTTTATCTATTCCATTTTTAGTAATTACCTACATTTTTCTTTCAATCTTATTTATTATTATTAATTATATTGTTTAATACATTATTATCCCCTTTTATCTTCATATCTTAAATAATAACTTAATCTTTAGAATATTGCCCCTCTTTTTGGAGACAGATGGCAGCATTGCTAATTGTTCTTATTTTTGCATGAGATTAATCAGCTAATCTCTTTGCAGAGTGTAGGGTAATGCATTGTAATTTTTTTTTTTTCATTTGGTTGAATTATTCTTGCACGTTTTTTTTTTTTTTTTTTTTTTTTTTTTTTTTTTTTGCATGCAAGTTGTGTGTACTTTTTTAGTTTCTTAACTTTATGAATAATTACTTATTTTTTGGAATTCTTTTTGTTTTAGTATTTCTTGGGTTTCATTTTGATATGTTATAAGGGTCATAATATAGTTATTTTTAGGGTTAATGCTGACAATATTTTAGGAAATAACATATCTTTACTATGAATTATACTTATGATGCTTTTTTGGTGAATCCATATGTTATTCCTAGTATTTCATATTTGATTTTCATCTTATTGTGTTTAATTTTGTACTATCATTTCATTTTAATTTTATACTTGTTACGAAATCCTTGATCACATGTTCTGTGGGCGGGGTTATGCTCACGGCGCGCGTTACGTAATGTGACGTAACCTCGAACCGATTAGAAAACAGTTTTTTATTTTTCAGTTGGAATAATTTGTATCGTGAAAAATGGAGCTTCTTGGCAGCTCTCCTGAAATTTAAAAGTTTTTCAGTCTAATAATCTTTATTTATTTACTTTTGTGTTTACTGTGTTGTCAAATAAAATAAGAAAAGACTACAAGACTTTTTAATGTGAAATCATGATCGACACACTTCACCAGAATTATTTATTGTGTTTCTTCTTTCGAAATTACGTTCTTTCTGACTGTATCTGCTGCTGATTATCATTATTTTTCAATACTGTCATTTTCTTAGTTTTTCACACATGTAATTTCATTTTAACTGTATATATATACAAATCCTCTACGCTAAAATTAGTTGTAAAAATATAACGCTGCCTCCCGGACTATTAACTCTAATTACATCATCAACGCCTGGAATCTGGAAATACGTCTTTTTGATCCCTTTTCGTGACAAATTCCACTTTATGTGGTTATCTGCTTTATTCATTACTTCTTCAATGAATTGTTATTTATATTTTCTTTCTACATATTTCACAGTTACCAATATACCTGGTTTGAAAACTTCTTCGTGGACTTTTCCCACTTTCATTTGGTTTTGAATAGACATAGTTTTGAAGGTAGAATTTCATGATATTTTCTTTTTCTGTGTTTCGTATTCTTCAGCTAACGTTCATAGTGTTATTATTTCTTCTATCAAACTACATCTATTTTACTTTAAACTCTTTCTCGCATCTTTTTCTTTCTTTCTTTCATGAGACCATTGTAGTAGAGGAGAATGTAATTATGACAATGTATTGACAAAAACAACTTGAGATAAAGTTATGCAATCAGCAAAATACACTCTTTTGAGATGAAAAGAAATACCTTTTTTTATAAACTTATCAGTGTTGCCACTCAATGTCATTCATTTCTAAAATAATCCCGAAAACAAATATAATTTTAAGTGAATTAACATCAATTATTACTTACATCCGTCGCATTTTTATGAAAAGAGTGAGACAACAAATAAACAAAAAAAAACATGAAAAACGACCAGTTAAACTGATGGCATTGAGCTCACAGGCCATTCACTTTCATTGTATATTATACTCTTATTTCAAAGAATAATGCCCCTCGAAAAATAAAGAAATCGACAGTAAGTTAAGGGGGGATAGCCCCCCGTTCCCCCCTTTATACTGAACCAATGAACCCCCAAAACTAATCAGCGAAGCGCCTTATCACAATGAACCTATATACAAAATTTGAAGAAAATCGGATATTTCTATCAAGAGTTATCGCGTTACGTACATACATACGTCATACATACATACGTACATACATATATACGTACGTACATACAGAACCTGCGGACACATTAGCTGTCAGGCTTTGATACGGATAATTCTGCATGAAAAAGCCATTTATCTAAATTAAGGGGAGGGAATAGTCCCCGTTGCCCCCTTTATAATTAACCTATGAAGCCCCAAAACTAATCAGGGAAGCACCTTATCAGAATGAACCTATACACAAAATTTGAAGCAAATCGGATATTTCTGTCAAGAGCTATCGCGTTACGTACATACGTACGTTCATACATATATACTTACGTACATGAACCTGCGGACACATTAGCTCTCAGGCTTTGATAGCCTGTGAGCTAAAAAGTAAACAATACGTAAAAGATGTTTTTAAATGAACAGATCGGAAACAACTAAGTGATATACAGGGTGATTTTTTTTAAAGTTGTGAAAGTAAAACACTATAACAAAAGAACCACTGATCCAAATGACCTAAAATTTCACCAGTATGCTCCCAAAGCAATGGGTATTTTTTTTAGCATGGTTTAAAAAAAACTTAAAATCGCACCGACAGATGGCACTGTAAGGTAGCAGAAACAAAGAATATCGTCTGTGGGAGGAAAACAATGGACGGTACTTTGAGAAACCATCTTCCCTAGACCCTCTGTCGTCATTGGACCTTTTCTTAAATTCTTAAGTGTCCTACATCTCCTAAAAGCAGTTGCTGCGCTGTCATTATTCTGATAATACAGTTTCACTAACAACGCAAAAAAGGGTGATTTTTTTTTTTAAGTTGTGAAAGTAAAACCCTATAACAAAAGAACCACTGATCCAAATGACCTAAAATTTCACCAGTATGGTCCAAAAGCAATGGAAAATTTTTTTGGCGTTGTTAAAAAAAACTTAAAATCGCACCGACAGATGGCGCTGTACATGCAGTAAAGTTGGGTTCATTGGCGTAAAAACGTGAAATAGGCGCATCTCGTGCTCATTATTCTACGGAAATCCTCGCAATGACTGCTGCATTGGCAGACCGTGCGTTGTTAGTGAAACTGTATTATCAGAATAATGAAAGCGCAGCAACTGCTCTTAGGAGATTTAGAACACTTAAGAATTTAAAAAAAGGTCCAATGACGACAGAGGGTCTACGGAAGATGGTTTCTCAAACTACCGTCCATTGTTTTCCTCCCACAGACGATATTCTTTGTTTCTGCTACCTTACAGCGCCATCTGTCGGTGCGATTTTAAGTTTCTTTTAACCATGCTAAAAAAATCCCCATTGCTTTGGGAGCATACTGGTGAAATTTTAGGTCATTTGGATCAGTGGTTCTTTTGTTATAGTGTTTTACTTTCACAACTTTAAAAAAAAATCGCCCTGTATATAATATACCGGGTGATTATAATTAAAGTTACGATTTCAAAAATCAATAATTTTAAAACCACTGATCAGAATGACTTGATATTTTAGTAGAACAATTGTGAGGCAATGGAATATTTTTTGGCAAAGAAAAAAAAATAATTCTAAAATGTGCCGATAGTCAGGTTAATGTCAGGGGAAAGACCAAAAATGTATTCTTTAAACATAGGAATGTTGTTAGCCAAAAGGAAAAAAATAGAGTACAGGGATTTACTAAAAATGTATTAGCGAAAAGACAAGAATACGTGTTTATAGCAACAACAGCAATAATGACAAATAAAAAAGTAAACTGCCCAGTTAAACTGAGGGCATTGAGCTCACAGGCTATTCACACTAATTGTATATTATACACTTATTTCAAAGAATTTGAAATAAGCCCCTCGAAAAATAAAGAAATCGACAATATATTAAGGGGGGATCATCCCTCCGTTCCCCCACCCCCTTATAGTTAACAATTGAACCCCCAAACCTAATCAGGGAAGCCCTTTATTACAATGAACATATATACTAAATTCGAAGCAAATCGGATAATTCTGCATGAAAAACCCATTTATCTAAATTAAGGGGGATTACCCCCCCCGTATCCCCCTTTATACTTAACCAATGAACCGCAAGACTAACCAGGGAAGCTCCTTACCACAATGAGCCTACATACAAAATTTGAAGAAAATCGGATAATTCTCCATGAAAAACACATTCATCTAAATTAAGGGGGAGGATAAGCCCCCCCCCCCTTTACCCTCTTTATACTTAACCAAAGAACCCCCTAAACTATTCAGGAAAGCGCCTTATCACAAGGAACCTATATGCAAAATTTTAAGAAAATCATATAATTCTGCATGAAAATCGCAGTTATCTAAATTAAGTGGGGGGGGCAGCCCTCCGTTACCCCTTTATACTTAAACAATGAATCCCCAAAACCAATCAGGAAAACGCTTTATCACCATTAACCTGTATACAAAATTTGAAGAAAATCGGATAATTCTTCATGAAAAACCCATTTATCTAAATTAAGAGGGGATTAGCCCCCCCTTTCCCCCTTTATACTTAACCAATGAACCCCCAAAATTCTTCAGAGAAGCGCATTATCACAATGAACCTATATACAAAATTTGAAGAAAATCGAATAATTCTGCATAAAAACACATTTATCTAAATTAGGGGAGGTTATCCCCCCTTTCCCCCTTTATACTTAACCAATGAACCCCCAAAACTATTGACAGAAGCGCATTATCAAAATGAACCTATATACAAAATTTGAAGAAAATGGGATAATTCTGCATGAAAAACCTATTTATCTAAATTATGGGGGGTTAGCCCCCATTTCCCCCCTTTATGCTTAACCAATGAACCTCCAAAACTAATCAGGGAAGCGCCTTATCACAAGGAACCTATAAACAAAATTTAAAGTAAAACGGTTAGTTCTATCAAGAGTTATCGCGTTACGTACATACATACGTACGTACGTACATACAGAACCGGCGGGCACATAAGCTCTCAGGCTTTGATAACCTGTGAGCTAAAAATGAAAAAAAAAAAAAAAAAAAAGCTTTATGGAACAAACATTTTATTGATGATTAAAGCATAAGTTGTTCGATATGCCCTCCGCCTTGTTCCGCTACTAATTGGAAGCTCAAAACGGCATACTCCACAGCAGATCGGAAGGTATCTGTACTGATGCAATGGGTGTGGTGTGTGATGCTTGCCTTCAAGTCGGCTAGATTCTGAATTCGTCCGCTGTAAACAACATTCTTCAGGTACCCAGAGTTGCCACGTATTAGTAATTTGCATATCTCCAGACAATGTGAACCCTGACAGCGCCATCTATCGGCACATTTTGGAACTATTTTTTTCCTTTACCAAACAAAATTCCATTGCCTCACGATTGTTCTGCTAAAATATCAAGTCATTCTGACCAGTAGTTTTAAAATTATCAATTTTTGAAATCGTAACTGTCATTATAATCACCCGGTATATTTAATAAAAGTAGTTTTTATTTCACTCTTCACGCAGATGCATTTGCTAAACATAACTTTTTTTTTTTTTTTACTCAATTTATTTATTATCAGTTTTTTTCTATTTTAAAATATCACCCAGAACAAGTTCATAAGAGTCCTTCAGCTTTATGTTTATGAACAAATGTTTAATGGTTTTCAGATGTGTAAAAATCGTGCTATCAATATGCTATACAAAACTATAACCACTTCACAACCGCTCTACAACGGCATTAATAAATAAATAAATTATTTATGAATTCCTCCACTGGTTATTTGAATTTGTTGCTAGTTGTTATTTGTAGCTACACTGCAAAAAATAACTGTTGATTTCACAGTATAAAACTGGCACCCCAGCTGCCAGTATTATACCGTAAAATTAACAGTATTAAACAGTAAAATAAGCAGTAATACGCTGCCGTGCAAGCAGTAATACGCTACCGCGTGTAAAATCAACAATTATTTTTTGCAGTGTATAAGAGAAGAAAGACTTTAATTTTTTTTTTCTAAAAACAGCTTCGAATAAGAAAGTTTTAAAATTAGTAAAACGTATTATTTGCGAATGAAATGGAATAAAATGACTATATATAATGGAATATAATAATGTTGTTCACTCAATTTTGTATTTCTTAAAATAATCCCTATAACATAAATTTAAGTTTAAGTGAAAAAGAGAGAGAGAGAGAGAGAGAGAATCTTTATTATTTTTTTAACTGCATTTTTTAAAAATCTGCATTGACCACTTTACCTACACAGACCCCAGTTTGTAAGATGTATGTTATTAAAATTATGGACATTGATTCCTCAATCTCTGAACATAAGATTGAATTCTGTTAATAAAAACATTTTTATGCGATTCCGACTTTCCTAAAAATTAACTACATTTCAAAAATCCTTAATAATGGGAGCAATTAATATAACTGAATATTTTTAGTACACTATATACTGAATTATACTGAATAAAATTTATGATACTGAATAAAATTTATTATACTGAATAAAATTTATTCTAACGAAGATGGATATTTTAGTTCGATAAAAAAGTTTGTTGAAATATTTGCCAAAAGAGATCGATGAACGGCGATCGCACGAATTAAAATCAAGGCCCGATTAACCTCTGAAACTAGGGGACAGTATCAGTTTAAGGGGGGGGGGGGGGGTTCACTCGGTAAAAGATTTCCAAATTCTTCATACATGGAAACGAAACTCATCAATAATGCAAGTTTCAAGTATTATTCACGAGAGTGACTTAGCCAAATTCATATATTTAATTAAACAGCCTTTTTACCTCACAGGCTATCAGAGCCTGAGAGCTAATGTATCCACAGGTTCTGTATGTACGTTCGTATGTATGTATGTATGTAACGCGATAACTCTTGATAGAAATATCCGATTTGCTTCAAATTTTCTATATAGGTTCATTGGGATAAGGTGCTTCCCCGAAAAGTTTTGGAGGTTCATTGGTTAAGTATAAAGGGGGGGCAGAACTAATCCCCCCTTAATTTAGATAAATGGGTTTTTCATGCAGAATTTACCGATTTGCTTCAAATTTTGTATTTATGTTCATTGTGATAAGGCGCTTCCCTGATAAAAAAGTTTGTTGAAATATTTGCCAAAAGAGATCGATATACGAGGATCGCAAAAATTAAAACCAAGGACCAATTAACCTCTGAAACTAGGGGACAGTATCTGTTTAGGGGGGGGGCCTTTCACACAGTAAAAGTTTTCCAAATTCTTCATACATGGAAACTCATCAATGATGCAAGCTTCAAGTATTACTCACGAGAGGGACTTAGCCAAATTCATATATTTAATTAAACAGCCTTTTTACCTCACAGGCTACCAGAACCTGAGAGCTAATGTGTCCGCAGGTTCTGTATGTACGTACGTATGTATGTAACGCGATAACTCTTGATAGAAATATCCGATTTGCTTCAAATTTTGTATATAGGTTCATTGTGATAAGGCGATTCCCCGAAAAGTTTTGGAGGTTCATTGGTTAAGTATAAAGGGAGGGGAGGGGCTAATCCCCCAACTTAATTTAGATAAATGGATTTTTCATGCAGAATTTACCGATTTGCTTCAAATTTTGTATTTATGTTCATTGTGATAAGGCGCTTCCCTGATTAGTTTTGGGGGTTCATTGTTTAAGCATAAAGGGGGGATGGGGATCTAATCCCCCTTTAATTTATTGTCGATTTGTTTATTTTTCGAGGGGCATTATTCTTAGAAATAAGTGTATAATATACAATTAGTGTGAATAGTATGTGAGCCCAAGCTAACTGGGCACTTTTCTTTTTTATTATGTTTATACGAGTAGAGAAGACCGAGCTATGTTCGGTCAAAATTAGCTTTGAGTTCAAATATCATGACCCATGACCAAAATGACCCACTAATCAAATTTTCTGGAAAATGTGACCGAGCCCAATTGTCTTCTCGTGCCCGAATCCCGTAGGATATAACATTTAGTCAAAATAATGTGAGCCGTTTTCTAGATAAAGTTAGCTTGACCCACAGTGATCCAAAAATGACCCACTAATCGGATTTTCTCGAGTATGTGACCTAGCCAAATGATTTTCTCTTGCCCCAAAACCGTAGGATACAAAATTTAGTTCAAATCGTCTGAACCGTTTTTAAAATAAAATAGCTTGACCCATAATGACCCATGACCAAAATGACCCACTAATTGGATTTTCTCGAACATGTGACCTAGCCCAACAGTCTTCTCGTGTCCGAAAACCATACGATTCAAAATTTAGTGTAAATAGTCTGAGCCGCTTTTTAGATAAATTAACTTGACCCACAATGACCCAAAAATGACCCACTAATCAAATTTTCTTAGCTATGTGACCTAGCCCAAGGATTTTCTCATACTGAAAACTCGTAGGATACAAAATTTAATCAAAATCGTTAGAGCCGTTTTTTAGATAAAATTGACCCGCGTTGACCCAAAAATGACCCACTAATCGAAAGTTCACGAACATGTGACCCAGCCCAATAGTCTTCTCGTGCCCGAAAATGTTCGGATGCAAAATTTAATCAAAATCGTTTAAACCGTTTTTAGATACAATTAGCTTGACCATGACCCAAAATGACCCAAAATGACCCACTAATCGAATTTTCTCGAACGTGTGACCCAGTCCAATGGTTTTCTGGTGCCCCAAAACTGTAGGATACAAAATTTCGTCAAAATCGTTAGAGCCGTTTTTAAGATAAAATTTGTATATATATATAACCACACACGCAAGATTTGCTCGTATTAGAATATATGATATATACATATATATATATCTTTCATTTGGCATGCTGTTACTCCCTTATTTATAAACCGATTTAAATGTGACTGAGTAAATATGCAGGACATAACAAGGTCTCGACCGAGTTCTTTGGCCAGCTTCATCCGCCATCTTGTCTCAAAACGGCGACCATTTGAATATTTTTAACACTTTCCAACCTAGTTGAAAAGTGTTTATGACTTCGGTTTGTCTGGCCGTCTGGCCGTCTGGCCGTGCTCTAACTCCCGTAAATATGCTCGGATTGCTCTGCAATTTTTATATGTTATAATCGTTATCTATAGCATGTTCCCTATTTCAACGGAAGTGTGTAGCACTTATAGTTTTTTACAGGGACACTCAAAAGAATTCCATTACAATGCGGTCTATGGGGAAAAATCATTTGCGGTTTATTTAAATAATGTTTCACTATTTTAAACGCATTGAAATTTACATATATCACTAAGGTGTATAAGAAGAAGCTTAATATGGAATAGGGTGTGCATAGCACTTATAGTTACTTTACAGGGACAGTCAAAAGAATTCCGTTACATTACGTCTATGGAGAAAAATCGTCTGCGCTTTATTTAAATGTTTCCCTATTTTAAACGCATTGAAATTTATATAAGGTGCATTACAAGAGGCTTACTACAGAATATTGTGTGTATAGCAGTCATCGTTCATTTACAGGGACACACAAAAGAAGTCTCTACTGTATGTTAACAATAATTCCTGGAAGTGCGTTTTAAGTTAATGAACGCGATTTTAATTTTAACTCGCTTTTTGTCTATTACATGGTGTGTATAAATTCTGTAGATCCTATACAGGGAAGCACAAAAGTTCGCGAACACATTTCCGTATTCATTTAACTCCAGACGGAAAATTTTAAACTGTGCTACGCGTTTCCTAACTGAACTAAAATTTAGCATCCTATGTAGTATATATACAAATTTATAGATCCTATACAGGGCTGAATAAAAGTATTCGGATTTCTTAGATGTTATCTTTTAGCTTATTAAACGGTATGATTTGTAAAATTATTTTGGAAGCGTTGGAAAGTGTTACATAATCTATGCTTGACGCATGATTTTTCGTTCTTGTTAAATTTTAAAAATATAAAAAGATGTACAAAAAATTATAAATTGAAAAGTGATTTTCCTTTAAGGATCAGATCTTGATACAAGGATTCTTAAGCATTCTTTGTTTTCGCTTTATCTTAAAAAATGGCTGATATACGCCTTTTCTTACGCCTTTTACGATCCATAAGTGTCAAGCGTTGACTATTCAAAAGTCTGTATCAACATAGGCACAAGAGAAAGTCCTTCAAATTCATCATATGTTGCTTTTAGTTGGATAAAGAAACTTAAAAATTTAATTATCGATGCTGCCTTTACTGAATACAGATTAGATCGCATAGGGAATATAATTGACTTGCAACATCCATCATTCCTGAAATAAAAATTAAAATCCTATTCGTCATGTAAATTTTTAATTAACACTTTCCAACCTAGTTGAAAAGAGTTTATGACTTCGGTTTGGCTGGCCGTCTGCCGTCTGCTGTCTGGCCGTCTGTCCGTGGTGTAACTCCCGTAAATATGCTCGGATTGCTCTGCAATTTTTATATGTTATTGTCGTTATCTATAGCATGTTCCCTATTTCAAAGGAAGTGTGTAGCACTTATAGTTTTTTTACAGGGACACTCAAAAGAATTACGTTACATTGCGGTCTATGGGGAAAAATCATGTGTGGTTTATTTAAATAATGTTTCACTATTTTAAACGCATTGAAATTTATATATATCACTAAGGTGTATTAGAAGAAGCTTAATATGGAATAGGGTGTGCATAGCACTTATAGTTACTTTACAGGGACAGTCAAAAGAATTGCGTTACATTACGTCTATGGAGAAAAAATCGTCTGCGGTTTATTTAAATAATGTTTCACTATTTTAAACGCATTGAAATTTATATATACCACTAAGGTGCATTACAAGAGGCTTACTACAGAATATTGTGTGTATAGCAGTCATCGTTCATTTACAGGGACACACAAAAGAATTATCTACTGTCTGTTAACAATAATTCCTGGAAGTGTGTTTTAAGTTACTGAACGCGATTTTAATTTTAACTCGCTTTTTGTCTATTACGTGGTGTGTATAAATTCTGTAGATCCTATACAGGGAACCACAAAAATCGCGAACACATTTCCGTTTATTGACAGAGACTCCAGACGGAGAATTTTAAACTGTGCTACGCGTTTCCTAACTGAGCTAAAATTTAGCATCCTATGTAGTATATATACAAATCTATAGATCCTATACAGGGCTGAATAAAACAGCTGAGATATTTTTCCGAATAATGTTGGTAATTCCTGAAATTGAATTTTTAAATATGTTATGCGTTTTCAAAATTGTTTACTTAGATGTTATCTTTTAACTTATTAAACGGTATGATTTGTAAAATTATTTTGGAAGCGTTGGAAAGTGTTACATAATCTATGCTAGACGCATGATTTTTCGTTCTTGTTGTGTTTACTGAGCGTGTCTTTCCATAAAAAGCTTTGACTATTCTCAATACTCAATGGTTGGAGTATCATAGCTGAGACTTTTTCCAACAGAGCGGAAATATGCCGGGACCAGGACTCGAACCTGGGTACTTTGGCTTGCCGTGCCACCGATCTCCCTACTTAGTTATCCCAACGATATCCTGGCTGGCATATTTCACTCTTATTTGCTGGACAATGCTGCAAACTGCAGCACTAATTTCATTCATCCGAGCTATAACTATATAAGCATAACATCCCGCTGCACTAGTTAAATTAAAAATAAAAAAACATTTATTTTTTTTCGTTACTGTTTTTATATCAAATTTCCTCATTTAAGAAATTTTACTTCAAAATACATATAGTATCATCGTTATTAATAGATTTTAAATATTATCTTTTAAAACCATAACTTTCGTTGCGCCAAGCAAATTAAATATTAAAATATATATATAGCTCAGCAGGGAGAGCGTTGGCACGGCAAGCCAATGTACCCAGGTTCGAGTCCTGCTCCCGGCATATTTTCGCTCTGTTGGAAAAAAAACTCAACTATGATACTCCAACCATTGGATATAATTTACCTAGTTGAATATACTTTCCTCTGTTCATTATGATTCTCAATACCTTTCTGGGTTTTTTTCTTTTTTAATAATGCTTTATATAACCAACATAATTCCAAAAACTGGGCTTGACGTGAATACTAGTAATAAATAATTTTATTTTCAGGAGTAAAAATCATCTTTTCGTTTCCGAATGACGTCATTTTCATCACTGAAGCTTTTGTGCCATTTCCAGACTCGGTTAAATTCTGTTCTAAAATATTTGAGTTTCATGAAAGTCAATATTTATTTTAAATATGTTATCATTTCCATTTATGGAAATATGCTTTTAGTGTTGGATTGCAAACATGCAAACTCAATGTTATATTGTAGAGAGATACTCTGCCAACCGACATTACTCGATGTATTTTAGGTAGCTTTCATTACAAAAAGTAAAAGGCTGCATATTGGAGCCGTTAGGAGAAAAGCAATTACGAAAAATTTCGGGAAATTATATCTATCTATATATATATATATCTGATCTATGTCACACGATAGAACTCGTATTTATAAACCAGTTTCGATGAAACTAAGCGTGTGTATTACGCTCACCAATATCTCGACCGAGTTCGTTGGCCAGCTTGGTGTGTCATCTTGTTTCAAAATGGCGGCCACTAAAAGATTTAAAACTGTATATATATATATATATATGTATATTTATACAAAAAAATCGAAATTCATTTTTTATTAAGTGTTAAGCCTTCATACAAGGATTTCGGAGCATTTTTTGTTTTGCCTCTATCTTAAAAAATGGCTGAAATATAGCAGTTTGAAATTCTAGGGTGACTGACATTTTGAAACAAGACAGCAGATTAAAACAAATCTGGGATTAATTTATAAGTTTTAGTGAACGGGATTTCTCGCAAATTGTTATCTTTCATTGTTGTAATCATTTTCCCAATCATACACAAAAATCATACACATTTTTCCATCATCCCATTCAACGACGTACAAAATATGTTTTACTGTTTATATGTTTCTATTTTAAACAGCACTTAAGAATAATACTTATTGACGATTTTGAATTTGACGCTAGCGGTTATAAATATAGTTTTATACTATATTTATAACCGCTAGCGTCAAATTCTCGCCAAGCTTGGCGACCAAAAATAAGTTTCCATAAATTAAGTCAACTTGGCTAGTTTAATAGTATTGTCAATTAAATTGTAAATTAGTCAATTTGACTAATTTCGGGAATTTCTTATTCAGATGCAGTATTAACGAATCTTCTGTAATCGGGTTATTTACATTTTTGCTTGCTGCTTATGAGTAACATTAGATAAAATCTTAAAACGAAGATATAGAAAAGCTACTTTTTCTTCCCGGTACAGGCCGGAAGGACTTTTTTAATTATTATTTATGCTGTATATATTTTCTTTTATATATTTTTTCCATCATCCCATTCAACGACGTACAAAATATGTTTTACTGTTTATATGTTTCTATTTTAAACAGCACTTAAGAATAATACTTCACACTGTCACAGAAATATCATTTTATTACTTCACAAAAATATGAAAAGTTAAGACCAGGTGATAAAAGAAAATTCATCGTTTCAATCACATCTGTCTATGACACTCATCAATACATTTCAAGGATTTTATATTTCCAACCAATTGATTTTTCTTACCTTTAATTTTATCATTAAAAGAAGAAAAACAGCAAGAAAAATTATTGTCTTAGAAAACTTTTTTCATACAGATTTTTCCATTTTCTAGCATTAGAGTAGTTTCATAAAAAAAAAATATTTTGATTGCTTCATCTCGGGTGGGAAACGTTTATATTTTATATAGTATATCGCTCATGTTTAAATATTTTCAATTTTTAGAAGCATAACATCCCGTTGCAATATTTAAATTTAAAAAAAAACTAGTCGTTGGGAGCCACACTGCAAAAAATAACTGTTGTGCGCGGTAGCGTATTACTGCTTGCGCGGCAGCGTATTACTGCTTATTTTACGGTTTAATACTGTTAATTTTACGGTATAATACTGGCAGCTGGGACGCCAGTTTTATACTGTAAAATCAACAGTTATTTTTTGCAGTGCACCGTAATACTTACCCATCATGGATATGCATAATATAAGATACAAAAATAAAACATGTGTAAACTATTTAATAAAATATATTGCAATTGCAAAATAAAATTTAAATGTATTTTTAAATATTTTAAAAAGATTTATTCATATAAATAATTATACAAATCTGTACACTTAAAAATCACCGAGCATTCGATTTCTAAACAAATATTTAAGCAAATAAACAATAATAATTATTAAGCGTCCCATTTCCAATTAAAATATGTCTTTGAATGAAATTCAGTGTCATGAAAAATCGAAGATCGTGGAAAATATGATTACAAATATCTCGGAAACTCATTATCCGATCGACTTCATTCTTTATGCAAAATTTATGTATATTTTTTATTGTCTTTTATATTCACTCCTTAAAATAAACAATTTCAAAAAATTTTATATACCCTTTATCAGAACGAACATTTCGAGAGTTCGAAAAAAGTAGTTCCGGATAATCGAGGTTACTAAAATTCAATAGGCTTCCTCTCATTATTAAATACTAAGTACATACCTAATTTAAAGTCTTTATCTCAATTTGTTCGGGAGATAGAGCGTTCACAGACACACAAACAGACGGACTGCATTTTTTTTTTCTAAAAATATGTTTTTCGGAATCTCCAGTGTCTGAAACATGTAAATCCGTCAAAAAAAAAATTCTACTTTTAAAACGATTACAAGACTTACACTATACTATGATGGGTAAGTAAAAACATATATTTTTTTCGTTACAGCTTTTCTATCAAATTTCCTCATTTAAGAAGTTTCACTTCAAAATACAAACAGTATCATCATTATTAATAGATTTTAAATATTATCTTTTAAAACCATAAATTCCGTTGCGCCAAGCAAATTAAATATTGAAATATATATATATTTAACAATTTTGCAGTCATTTATTGAGAAAAGATTTATTCAAAAAATGTTACTGATTTGAAGAAAAGGAAATTGAAATTTTTGAACTTTCACAATGTTAAAGCATTTCTCTACTATGCATTCGATCGCCAATAGAAAAAAATATATAAAAGATCAATATCATTCGGTTTATATCAGACGACATGAGAAACCTTTTACTGAAATATTAATGTCGTAAAGATATGTCGCGTGGTAATGCATCTTTTCTTTATAAATGTATGTTCTTTTTATCATATTTAAATGAATATTGAGTGTATTTGTAGATAAATAGAGATAACGATTTATAGATCAATGCAATTATATGATTAGTAGAGGTCGTCGTTTAGAGGATGTTCTCATTGAAGTACCTTTCGCAAAGGATAGGCTAGACCAAAATAAGAAGAATGGTGGCACTGGCTGATAGAATAGCATTTGAGCAGTATCTGAGGCAACTGTCGACCGAATAAACACTTGAAGATTCAAAAGCTGTTATTGTAAATTTTCTTTTATACTATTAAACAAACACTAAATATAAAAATAAAATACAGAGTGTCTCATTTATTTTACACCCCCCCCCCCCCCCAAAAAAAAAAAAAAAAAAAAAAAACAATGCACAAACATTAATTTTTATTTTACAGAAGTGCTTAAATGACTACAAAAGGTGTTGGAAGTGACCGCCATCTTCATCTTTACATATCTGGTCCCGTTGGAGGAGGTTTCGAGACACATTCTGTAATGTATTTGGTGTGATCGCGTTTATCTCTTCCGTAATGCGAGATTTCAGTTCAGTAATCGAGGCTACCGGTTCACGGAACACGCGATTTTTCAAATAGCCCCACAAGAAGAAATCGGGCGGTGACAGGTCTGGACTGCATGGAGGCCATAATCCTTTTGTAATTAGCCGATCACCAAAAAATTCTTGGAGAAATGACAGAGTCTCGTTGGCCGTATACGCAGGAGCGCCATCCTGTTGAAACCAAACGAAACGTTCATCTGCTAATTTTCTTACTGACGTGGCCGGTTTCTCCTTGATTTTCGTCTCCATTTCCTTCATTTTGTGGTCAGTTAGGACAAACGACAGACTGTTCTTTCTTTTCGGTTCCACAGTCCATTCTATTTGAAAATGGTCCACGATTCACTTAATTGTGCTTTTATTCGACACCACCGAGTCTGGAAACTTGTTTTCATATCGTCCCTTGACTGTTTTGTGCGAAGACGTTCGAAAATAATGTTCAATAATAAATGCGCGTTTTTCTGCACATAGCACCATGACGCAAAACTACCTTTCACTTCGTTCTCCTTAGCACTGAAGTGTCTCGTGCGGTTTTCTAGCGTGTTGGTAGTGTTGCTCGCACGCCCCTCCACACCGCTACCTGCGCTAACGGTGTACGCGTGCACTCGTGTAGGTCATTTGCTTCGCGTTTACGCGGGTTGCAAAATAAATTAGACACTCTGTATATATATTATATATTTTTAATGTTATATTTTATGTTTATTCCACTCAATGCTGCGACATTTCGGCCTGGCGGATTCTAGTTTAATTATTTTAAAGTTTTCTTTTTTTTTAATATTCACGTGTAAATACTATATTTTTTAATTGATAAATGCTTCGCAATATTATTATTTGGACTTTTTTAAATCTGGCAACAGTAGACAAAAGACTGTTATTTCAAACTATGAATTAAATCTCGATTTAGATAATGCAATTTTGAATAAAAAATAAGAAAAAAAACTTAAAAAATTAGACAAATTTTAAAATGGAATTGAATATTGCACAACACAATCTGGTCAAGTATGTGCCTTCAAAAAATGGTTAAATTGCTATACATAGTTTTTGGTCCTAAAAAATTTATTTAACTGAACTATACTGACCGATTTCAACATTAAAATAATTGTTCTATTTAAAAACTGCCTGCTTCACCGTGTTTATCATACATTTTTCTTTAAAACTACCAGTTTTCCTGCTTTTAAATGCAATCGTTTTTTTTTTTTTCAGTATAAGCCAAGAAAGTGAAAAGGTCACAATAAATTCAACTACTGCTGCAGCAATAGTAGAATTAGTTTCTTTTTTTTAGAAAAGAGAGATGAATACCGGTGTAGCACAGATGCCATAAACTCCATATGTTGGCAGTTACACTTGGTCTGACCCTGACTCTCTGACTATGCCTGCATTCCTAAACAAATTTCTGAAAGCGCATTCAAATGAGGAATTTATAAAAGTACTATGTCCTAAATAAAAGTACAAGCTAACATACAAGAATGCATGAAATTCAGTTTATTTTCCCCCCATCACTAAAACAAAACTTTTACACAACAGTAACAAATATTCTTTCAACTAAATCCATATTCATTCAAAATACCCCAATTTTTAAATTGCATATTTTGAAAATAAAACTTAATTCTTATCCTATGTCACTCTAACTTCAATTAAATTATAGACGTCGTTCAAATTCTAATCAATAACTGTAAGAGAATCTTGTCTTTCTTGCCATCAAAAAAGAAATATTCAATGTAAAGATTAAAAAATTTGGTACTTTTATCATAATGAAATGATAAAAAATGTGATATGCATAGAAATAAAGAATTGATACATTGTATTAAACAGTTATAACTATATTGTCTTAAACAATTATACATTCATTCTATTTCCTTGAAAAATAATACTCTTGATTATTAAATGATAAAAATAGTGATTCAGTTTCAATTCCCTTTTGCAATTTCCTTTCAAATTTAAATCAGCCCCATTATGTTAAAATTAAAACGTAATTCTTTCAAATTGTTGTAGTATTATAATATTATTCCACTTTCAGATATCGTTGAAAAGCATAATTAAAGTATAACTTAAAATAAAAAATTATTTTTTGATCAATTTGAAGGGATTTTCAGTTTATTTGTACTTTTTTATTTTTTTACTTTTCACCATCGAATGTAATGAACTCATTAAAACACATTTTTATTATTTTTTGTTTGATATGCAGTAAGTGAATATTTTTATGTTCTACAATTACTGAAAAAAAGAATGCTACGAACCATATTTTTCAGAGATACAGGAATTTCTCTTCTAATCCAATAAATGATGTTAACTCAGCTATACACAGCCTGCAGCTGTCGGACCGCGTGTGACTTGTCGAACTTTTATATGCGGCCCGAGACTCATCCTAATTTATAAAAGTTTAAGATACGCATTAAAGATATTTAAGACCTTCACTACTGATATATATTTTTTTATGAGAAGACAAAATCTGCCCTATTATTTATAATTAATTCAAAATTATGTTAAGACATCTTAACCTTCTGCACTGTACTGAAACCTATACGGTGACATACTAAGTTTAATCCCAAATGTAACAATGGCTCCGGAATTTTGAAACAAAATTTTCGGTTTATTATGTACATAAACAAATGCAATGAATTATTTTTTTTTTTAAATTTTATCGAAAATTTCGGGGCCATAGTGACATTTGGGTTCACTTAGTATGTCACCGTATAGTTGTCACTGGAGTGCAAAAATTTAAATCTCGTTTGTTTCCTCATAAGTTCCTTTTACAAGTAATCTTAATTGCTTTAAAGTAGTGTATATATATTTTTAAATCTTCAACAGCAATCAAACATCATTGGGAGATGTTATTTGTTTGTGAAAATTTTTACTGACAGAAAATCATTAATGAAAATTTACTTATACCTATGTATGGGTTACAAAATTTGCAAATTTCGTAACTTCTTGATGGTGTTTGTGTGCTGATTATCTCGTGACCGATTGAATTTCACGACTTTTTTTCGTGATTGTTTCATTTTTTTTTTTTTTGTGATAATTTTCCAAAATTCGCTATTTTCTGTGAATCATTGACGGAATTGATTTTTTCGACCATTTGTCTAAATTCGCGACATTTTTTTCAACCAATCAACGAAATTCGCTATTTGTTTTCGCCATCTTTTGATGAATTTCACGGCTCTTTTTTACGATCGTTTGTTGAAATTCGGGAGTCCTTTTCCGCAACCAACTGACAAAAATTGCTATTTTTTGCGCAATCTTTGACGAAATTCCGATCGTTCACGAATTTTTTTCCACCATTTGTCGAAATTCACGACATTTTTTTTTGGCAACTGATCGACGAAATTCACTATTTGTTTCTGCAATCTTTTGACGCAATTCGCGACTCTTTTCTACGATCGTTTGTTGAAATTCGGAAGTCATTTTCCGCAATCGACTGACAAAAGTAGATATTTTTTTGCGCGATCTATGACGAAATTCCCCTTTTTTGCGCGATTGTTTGACTAAATTCGTGATTTTTTTTGTTCAATCTTTTGACGAATTTCGCTATATTTTTTCACAATAGTTGTACTAAATTCGCGATATTTTTCTGCGACCGATTGATGAAAATCTCTATTTGTTTCAGTGATCTTTGGCGAAATTCGCAATATTTTTCCACGGTCGTTTGAAAAAAATTAACGATTTTTTCCGCGACCAATTTGACAACTATTTTTTCTAATTCCAATTAATAAAATTCGCGATGTTTACCGCGATCGGTTGACGAATTGCTTTTGCGTAAAAAAAAGAAGAAAAATTCGCGGACTACCACTAAAATTAAAAATATATTCGCTGAAGAAGGCAAAATCTCACACTGCATTTTTTATTGTGAAGGGCCTATTTCTATTTTGTGCACGATTTGGACAATCCTGCACGATATTTCAACCCCTGTCTCTAAAAAAAAAAACTCCCCCCCCCCCTCCCTCTCCCCAAGAATCTCTTGAAATGGCGCCCCTGCAGTAAAACCTGCAAAGAAGGAGTTGAAAAGGACTGTAAAAAAGCTCCATTTTCAACAGGTCTCCATTTTAGCAAGTATAATTGTATAGCGTTTTTTAAATCGAAACTTGATTTTTTTTTTCCCGTTTGAGAAAGAATTATGTTATAGACAGATTTCGATTAGACACGTTTCACTGTAATACACCTATGCTCTTCAGAAGTTCTTTATAGGAAGGAGGTTTTAACAGCCTTAAAGAATACCTGAAAAAAAAAACGGTACCTCTCTATAACTGAAAACTTTCATAATATTTTAAAATTCTACTTGCTAAGACGAAAACCTGTCTAAAACGGAATTTTTCAGAGGTCACTTGATATTCCGTATTAGAAATATTGCTGCCTCTGTATATATAATTCAGTAAACGTTTTTCGTTCGGAGAGGTTGCGAGGGGAGGGGGGGGATGCAGCCTCCCCGAACTCCACCCTTAGCTATGCCACTACCTTAAAAAAAACTCCCCCCCCCCCCAAGAAAGTTCTAAAATGGCGCCCCTGGACTACACCCTTCTCCACACTTTACATTTTTCGCAGTGAAATGATTTATCATGGGCGTATTCGTAAAAGCGAAATTATACTGTGGCGAATTAACATAAAGCTGAATATACTAAAAAAAGAGTACTATAGCTTCACAAAATTGTGATTTAAATATTGGGAGATGTCATATGAAGAGAAAATTCTAAAAAAGAAAAGTAAGTTTTGTTTGTTTTCGATATTTTTTAACTATTTACTACAGAGACTACACGCCTCTCCATTTATTTACATTTCTAGCTGTGAAGTGATTTATCATAAAAGCGAAATTATAATGTAGTGAAGTTAGATAAAGTTGAATATAATAAAAAAATAGCATTTTAGCTTAATAAAATTGCGATTTAAATATTAACAGATGTTACATTCTGAAAAACATACTCCAAAAAGGTAAATTTTGTTTGTTTTAAATATTCATTTTTAATGTTTTACTACAGAGACTACACGCCTAACCATTTATTTACATTTCTCGCAGTCAAGTGATTTATCTGGACGTATTCGTAAAAGCGAAATTATACTGTAGCAAAATTACATAAAGTTGAATATGCTAAAAAATGAGTATTTTGCTTCTTAAAATTGCGATTTAAATATTGGGAGATGTTATATGTAGAAGAAAATACTCATAAAAAGGTAAATTTTGTTTGTTTTAAATAATCAGTTTTAACAGTTTATTACAGAGACTACACGCCTCTCCATTTATTTACATGTCTCGCAGTGAAGTGATTGATCTGGGCATATACGTAAAAGCGAAATTATAATGTAGCGAAGTTACATTGAGTTCAATATACTAAAAAATTAGTACTTTAATTTCTCAAAATTGGGATTTAAATATTGGGAGATGTTATATGCAGAGAATCTATTCAAAAAGAAAATGTAAGTTTTGTTTGTTTTAAATATTCATTTTTAACAGTTTTCTTTGTGAATGTATGACAAAATTATCTTCTTCCACATCATTATATTTAGCCCTCATACTTACTTTAATTATATGTCTTTCATTTTCGGTTCTGGGGCAAAGAAAATGACTGTTCTGTCTTTGTCGTTAAAGAGAAGTCCATGACTCATGAAGAAGTTCCACTGAAAAAAAGCAAAACGTGACAGGCAATCAGATGAGCTTTTATACTTATGTTTTGAAAAAAAAAAAAAAAAAAAAAAAAAAAAGAAACTTCTTCCCATACAGTTGTCATAAGTATCAACGTGAATAAGTATTAAAAGATTTCACTTATTAAACTTTACTCATTCACTTTAATATAAAACTGAGATAAATATCTAAAAGAAACCATCTTCACTTCGTGTGATCTTTACGCAAAGAAGAAATGATGTTAATATGATTAAAAGTAATATAAAGATTATTGCCTTTTTATATTTTACGGTGCACTTTTACCTACAGTCAAATTTCCTTAGCACACTTATTATGATAAAAAAGAATGTAATTTTCATTTAAATATTAGCACAAAATATTCCATTACTACTAAGTATTAAAAGGTTTTTATATTTATTTATTTATTTATTATTTATTTATTTATTTGTATTTCTTAGTAAAAAATTTGACGTCTTTTGGAAATCGAAATAGGCATTATTCAAACGTATTGTTGTCTACTGAATTTCTATGCTCCCTGTTCTTGTATTTTTCCTTTAAAAAAAAAACTGTTCCAACTTTTTCAGATGGTCCGTTTTTTCGGATACAACTTTTTTTTCAAAGAATAATCGTCTTTTTAGATTTTTCTTGCAAAATTTGTAGAAACCTACCCTGAAGGTTATTTCTGTTGCAAATGCTGTAGAAAGCTACCACGAAAATCTTTCTTAAAAAATACTGGTGTTAGAAATAACGGACCATTTGGAAGAAAATATAAGAATATGATCTGCTATAAAACTTCACCAGGAAGAGATAGTATTAAAAAACATAAAGTTCAGCTACTTCATTTAATGCTAAATTATATTTATTATAATTTAGCATTAAATGAAATAGCTGTACTTTATTTTTTTAATACTATTTTTTCTTTGTGGATTTTTATAGCAGACGTATTCTTATATTTTCTTCCAAAGATTCAAAAAACAGGTATCCCAAACAGTCCGTTTTTTGACAATCAGAATTATCTAACAAATATTTTCGTGATAAGTTTCTGTAGCATTTGAAACAAAAATAAACTTCAGGGTAGGTTTCTACAAATTTTGCAAGAAAAATCTAAAAAGAAGATTATTCTTTAAAAGAGTCCTTAAAAGAGTCTTTAAAAGAGGCAATGGTCCAAAAAACGGACCATTGCCTTGTAAACAGCGATCCTTTTTTTTTCTTTGAAGCAAAAACACAAGAACAGGAAGCATAATAACTCAGTAGACAAGAATACATTTGAAAAATTATTTAATAAACATTTTGAAAAAACTTTTTTCAAACGTAGAAAAATATTTGCTCTTACATCAGGCTCCAATTTTGATTTAAAATTCCTTCATAGAAAAAGAACATGCTTAATTTTAAAATTGAAATTTTAACGATTTCAAAGACATACAGAGTTAAAAGTTTTTTGAAAATTTCAAGATGATTGCGAAATTCAAAACCGATCACAAGACTTTTGAAATAACCTGCAATTTTAGATAAAAAATTTGAATTAGTGAATTCTAGAAAGTCATGATTATTATTGATACATTACGATTGATGTGTTACGATTATTACTAATTATATAATTAATCAGTCAACAAAGGTAGAAACGGCTTTATTTATTCATGTTTTATTTAAGTTTTTTTTTTTTTAACTGCCGCCGAAAACTACGCTGAGCAGCTAAAGGTTTTGCTGAGATAATTAATTCAGCCGAATAATATTAATCATATATATTATTTCTGTTGCCAGCATCCCTTTTTCTATGCATTTACAAAACGCACAACAACGAATGAGGTATCATTCGAAAGGTTTTTGAACTGCTTCAGACATAGTACACTCACATTTAGTTAAAACATGTTTGTTGATTACACATTGCAGTTAATTAAAAATTAAATCAACATTGTTTTCATAAATGAAATGAAAGGATTTTTCTGAAATCAATGTTGTAACAAATATAAAATACCGCATTATATCGTGCTCAACAATAATTATAAATAATATAAATAGCACAATGAAGATAAAGTGGAACATCTCTGCGCGGTCTCATTTTATATTTACGATTAAAAAGCAAAATTCAAATTTAAATGATTAAAAGGAAAAGACACTATTGATCGATCGAAGCAGTGTTATTTCACGTGTAGCCTAAAATGTATGCTTTGTTATATTAAATTAAATTATATTATTTATATATATATATATATATATATATATATATATATATATATATATATATATATATATATATATCTTATGTTTCAATGGTTAAATTTTACTTAAAGTTTTATATATATATATATATATAAGTATGGTTTCTTTCCTTTTTTATATTGTATTTTATTTTTTATTTTATCACTGATTTGAATCATTGTATTTGAGATGTAGTCCCAATATCATATTTTTTAGCAATGTTTGGCTAATATGAAGATGAAACATCTCATTTTATTTGTGGTATTTAGGCAATTGGGACTTGATAATTCTGTCTAAATTCCACAAATTTCATTTCATTTAATTCATTTAATTCCATTGATTAAATTTTTATTTAATTTCTTATTCTTTCAATGTTTTTTGATTCCATATTAAGTATGTTGGGGAATCTTTCATTGTCAACTAATTATTTCATACTTAATTATTTCATGGTTTAAGTTGGTGTTATGATAATGTTTCATTTATGGTTATATATATATATATATATTCAATTTATTTTCCTGTGCTCAGTGTTTTTTTCCGAAGTGGGTGGCGCCATCGTCTAATACAGTTAAAATACGATTGTTATTTTTTTTTTATCGCCCGTGTTTTTTTACTCTAACTTTGATGGAACCAATGAGATGAAATTCTGACTTGACTAATGTTGTTTGCAGATATTTTTAATCATCAATTTTTCTTTAGATTCTTAAACCTGCATCTACAAAATATTAGATATTGGCAAAAAATATTGGATTGCAGTGAGAAATCCTCGCACGGGTCCACTGGTTTATTTTATTTGCAACTAAACATACTAACAAACATATAGAAATACACATTAGTTTATATAAGATGCCTTTCCCAACGTTGTTATCAAGTGACATTTCCAGACTCACTCTTCTTGGAAAACGAAGCAGAAAATGAGATTTCTCTGTGAATGATTACCGTGCTTATTTTATGTTTATTGAAAGTATCACATTTAAGTCGTCTTATACATTATAATCTAAAATAACCTCGGAAAATTCGCTTAAGTAAATGTTGTAGAAAGTATAAATGCCTGAGTATAAAACATATGCTTGGTACTCATGCGCTCATTCCACTCAATTTCATTTTATGCTGGAATATATGTGCAATTGTTGTCTACCATTTGTTTGCATTTTCTTTCGAAAAAATGTAAAAAGTCAGAAAATGTTACCCAAGAAAAAAATGGCTTTAAAAAATAATAATTTTGTATGTAGAAAATGGTGTTCTTAACAAAAAGTATAGCAAATTATAACACCTTGTAATAATATACTTATTTTAATTGATAAAAGGCGTAAAATAAAAACTTTATAAACAGTAAAATAAGTTTTATCAGACGGTTGACATGTTTCGGCTCCCTCGGAGCCATTATCAAAACAAATAAGAATATTCTATAGTAATCTATAATAATCCAAGTAAAAACTAGTCATTGGGGGCCACCGTAATACCTACCCATCATAGATATGCATAATATAAAATATGAAAATAAAACATGGGTAAACTACTTATAAAATGCATTGCAATTCGAATAAAATCGTGGCTTGATGACGTCATAAACTTTAAATGCTCTATTACTGAATTGCGTAAGAGAAATATCCTTATAACTCCAAAATTGATAATCATATTAACTAACGGTTTACTGAGTTGGATTAAACGTCTCATTTCCAATTAAAATATATCTTTGAATTGAAATTTGGATGAAATACAGGGTTATGAAAAATCGAAGAGTGGGAAAAATAGGATTATAAATATCTCGGCAACTCATTATCCGATCGACTTCATTCTTTATGCAAAATTTATGTTTTTTTATTGTCTTTTATATTCACTCCTTAAAATAAACAATTTCGAAAATGTTTATATACCTTTTATCAGAACGAATATTTCGAGAGTCCGAAAAAAATAGTTCCGGATAATCGAGGTTACTGAAATTCAATAAACTTATTCCCATTGTTACATACTAAGTGCATACCAAATTTCAAGTTTCTATCTCAATTTGTTCGGGAGATCGTTCGTTTACAGACACACAGACAGACGGACGGCCATTTTTTTATCTAAAAATATGTGTTTTCGGAATCTCCAGTGTCTGAAACAAATAAATCAGTCAAAAAAAAAAAATTGTTTAGATTTTCAAAACGATTACAAGACTTACCCTATACTACGTATGATGGATAAGTAATAAAAAATAACGTGCGTAATTTGAAAAAGTACTTGAAAAATAAATGATGGTGTTTTAAATAATAGCTTCATAGACAGTTCAATTATGGAATATTCTTATTTGTTTTGATAATGGCTCCGATGGCGCCGAAACATGTCAACAGCCTGATAAAACTTATTTTACTGTTTATAAACTTTTTATTTTACCACTTTTAGCAATTAAAAGGTGTTCTTTATTTTGGAGTATGAATTTATATTGATTAAAATGTTTCACAAAAATAAAATGTACATTTGCATGCTAAACGCGATTACAGTACATATGAAAATGCCTTTAAAAATATTTTAATAACAAACCGAACAGTTTCGTACACTTTCATGGTGACATTTCCAAGGTCTGCAAATAATAAAATGTTTATTATTCTTTTCAGTTTGAGGTGTGTTATTTATTATTTGCAATTACATTTTTGTTATTTATTATTTGCAGACATTCAAAATGTCACCGTTAGAAGTGTGCGAAACTAGTCGGTTCGTTATTAAAAAAATTAAGACTTTTTTATATACAGTAATCACTTTTAGCAAATGTCTATTTTATTTTAGTGATAATATGTGATTTTTTTCCGATATGATTCAATAAAATGTTTTAGTTTTTACAACAATATGCTATTCTTTTACTATTTATGAAATTATATTTGTAAAACAGAGCTAAAATTAAATTTTAAAAAATTATATACATTTGTATGTAACAGACGCTGTTCTCTGTTTTTAAAAGTATGAATTTCTATTGAATAAAATGTTTTAATTCTTATAACTATGTGTATTAATGGAGTATTTATGAAATTATGTTTGTACAACAGAAACTAAAATAATGTTTCAAAAAGTAATATCTATGAATGTAACATATGTTTTGCTTTGATTGTATGAATTTATTTGAAATTTGTTTGAAGTATGAATTTATACTGTTAAAAAATATTTTAATATTTACGACAGTATGTTTTATTTGAGTATTTATGAAATTATGCATGTAAAACAAAGGTAAAATAAATTTTAATAAATAATAGTGTGTATGCAATGACCTTTGTTTTGGAAATATGAATTTATACTGATTAAAAAATATTTTAGTTTTTATAACAGTTTTATTTGAGTATTTATAAAATTATATTTGAAAATAGAAATTATTATTTATTTTTTTAAGTAATAAGCATGAATGTAAAACACGCTTCCTTTGTTTTGGAAATATGAATTTATATTGATTAAGATATTTCAGATATAATAACGCTATGTTTCATTTGAGTATTAGTGTAAATGATGTTTGTAAAGCAGAAGCTGAAATAATAAGTTTTAAAAAGTAATATGTATGTAAATGACGCTGTTCTATGTTTTTGAAATATGAATATATATTGGTTAAAATATGTTAGTTTGTATAACAATATATTTTATTTAAGTATTTATGAAAATGTGTTTGTAAAACGTAAGTTGAATATGTTTAAAAAAATGATTAAATTAACAAATATCGAAAAATTATATTCTTGATAGAACGTTGAATAATTCATATGTTTATCAAAGTCTTAGTACAGTGAAACTTCCATAATTCGACATCCCCAAGGGATAAACTATATTATTCATACGTAATTTCTACATAATTTCATATTTAATTTTTTTTAATATTGTTTATATTACTGTGATTTAAAATGACAAAATATCAAGCAGGGCGGTCGCTCTGCCAAGCCAAGCTTTAAAAAAAACGCCACACAAGCAACGCCAAGAACTGGAATAAAGACCGCTAATGCTTATATACAGAAAGCAACTTCGCAATGTTAAATCGACAAAACATGCCAGATTAAAATATCAGATATCAAACAAACCAAGCGTCGTAGAAAAAAAACCCGGAAAACTAGAAGAATCTAAGGAAGAATTTCTTCAATTTAAGACCAAACTCATCTTCATAAGTGATTTATAAACAGAGATATAGCTTTTTTTTAAAAAACGTCGAGTTACTTAAAATGATCACTTTTTTCTTCGTCAAACTTTTTTTTTCAAACAAGCTACAGGCCTTAATATTGGGCAGAATAAAAAAAGGATTGCATTTTTGGACAAGTAATTACGTAATCTATGTGCTTTTATAAAATTCAGTGTAAAAAAGAATTATTTTCTATTCTTAATTAGCAAAAAACTGTTAATTAACTTGGCGATTAAAAAATTATGCCAAAACAGAGATAAAACCCGCCAACGACCATGTACCATCTGTATTAAAATAGCAAAAATCAGTTACAGGTTATAATATAACCACATCAAATTTCATCTGCAAGTCAGCCATTTTCTTTTGAAGATATTTAAAAAAAAATAAAACTTCATAATTATAAGAACACACATTTTATCAGACAAATAAATATGACTGCAAATTGTAGCAGATGACTGTTTCCAACATGAATAAGTATGAGGAATTGCCGCTCAAGGATATGGGTCTGGGTGGCTCTGTCGTAGCGCGTCAACACGGCATGCACAAGGGCCCAGGTTCGAGTCCTGCCCCCGGTAAACTTTTCACTCATGTTTGTTTAGTGTATTTAATTGTCTGATAAAATGCGTGTTATTGTAATATTGTAAAATAAAGTAATCAGACGTAGTGTTTATGCTTTAAAAAATATTTTTAATATATAATTTACGTTTTTAGAAAGATCTTTAAAAATAAATTAGTTTTTGAGGGAAGATGTACCTTCTAAAATGTATACATTAAGACTTATCGGCATTTAAAATTTCTTTCCAAACGTAAACAAAATTTTTGAAATGAATTAAATGTGATTCATTTATTTCTTTAAAAAAAAAAAAAAAACAGTAAAGGACAGGCATTTCGTTCGCAGGAATACCTTTCACCTCATTTTCCTATAAATTAATGAAATCCAGTTGTTAAATTACACAGCTCAACACAAATCTGGGGTTTGAAGAATGGTACTTTTTTCTTAGTAAATCAGTCACGCTGATCACAAATATGACATTAGTTTTTTTCTAACACCCACAGTTTTTTCACAAAACAAAAAAGAAGGGGGGTGCCTCTTAATAAAATCAATGTGTAATATTTATTAAATAAGATACATTTTTAATAAAAACAAAAATTAATTTCTTAGTAAAGTGACATTAATAAATGTTAAAATACAATACTGCACTAAAGGATGTGAAATATAAATATAGATGGCGCCACTTTATGTATTGATATTTGCCTGAGAAGGCGCAATTTTCTCCCGCGCATTTGTAGTGAGAACATGCATTTATTCTGTTCGTTTATTTATATCTTACGTTTGTTTTGTCAGTTTCTTATAGCAATATGGCATCAGAGGTTGTATAAATCCAGGATATAAAAAAAAGTGATTCAGCAGAACTTAGTTGATCCAAAAGAAGTCCTCTTGCCTCCCCTGCACATTAAATTAGGTTTAATGAAACAATTCGTAAAAACCTTAGATAAAACAGGGGATAGTTTTCGATATTTAAATGAAGTTTTTCCACATTTATCGGAAGGTAAAATCAAAGAAGATGTGTTCGTTGGCCCAGATATGAGATGGTTAATGAAGGACGAAAATTTTGAGGAAAAAATTAAATCAATCGAGAAAGATGCATGGGTTAGTTTCAAACACGTTACTCAGAAATGTTTAGGAAATTACAAAGATCCTAACTACGCAACTATCATTGAAAAAAATGGTTCAAAACTTTCAAAAACTAGGTTGTAACATGAGTTTAAAAATGCATTTTCTGCACCCCTATCTTGAATGTTTTCCTGAAAATCTTGGTGAAATGAGTGAAGAACAAGGTGAGGGATTTCACCAGGACATAAAATGCATGGAAAAACGCTATCAAGGACACTGGAATGTAAATATGTTGGCAGATTACTGCTGGGGGCTAAAAAGAGACACTAAACAAGCTTCAAAATCTAAAGGATACAAGCGTTCTTTTGATGATAAAGAAAAGTAATTTTACTGTATATACTAGAATATAATTTCTTATAAAACATGCACACACATTTATATATGTATATATGATTTTATTTATTTATCTGATTTTTTTTGTACATTTTTAAATGAATGTTGTGTAAATTGTATATTCTCAAATTCCAAATTCTTAGTTTCTTAATTGAAAAGAAATCCTGACGTGATACATAAAAATGGATATTATTTTGAAATAAGCATAGCAGATTTCTAACAATTTACATAAATTCATGAAAACCCCAGATAAAAATTTTAATTTTGTAGGCCTGTGTTATTTTTGTTTTAGAAGTGAAGTTTCCATTTAAATTTATTGTAACAGTACAATGTTTAATTAATAAAATAATGTAAATCTAAGAAATTGCTAAGCAATTCCAAACATGCACAGGGCAACGCAAAAATAAATAAATTAATAAATAAACAAAAAAATAAATAAATAGATAAATAAATAAATAAAAATCAGCTTTCAGAAATTCTAAAAATTGTTCGTATATCTTAATTACAAGCTAAAGGAGGGTTTATTTCTATATTATTCTATATATAATAGTAATTTCAGCAAATATATTAAATTCCAATGCGATCTGATTTAAACTTTAAGATAGTTTATAAGACATGATAAAAAAAAAATTATAAAAAAGAGTGGCGCTTTACATTTCGGGGAGGAGATGGGGAGGGGAATGAACAAAATTAGGAAGTATAATAAGGCTATCTGTTTGAAACTTTACGATATTTTATAACACATAACATATATTTTAAAAATAAAGCCGCGTCAAAAATTATAGGGAGGGGCGGAGCGTGTTTTGCCTACACAAGGGGGGGGGGGTACTTTTCTAAATTTTAACGATATCCGTCATGTCACATATCGTTACAAAGGGCTGTGACCACTTATTCCTGTTATGCATCACAGGTGTCACCCTCACATTTTGCGCCCCCCCCCCCGACACTACTCATGTGATACATCGTTGGAAAGGTCTGTTAACGCTTAATCATACTATGCAGGGAGGGGGGAGATTTCTAAATTTTGCACATACCCCTCATGTGATACATCGTTGGAAAGGTCTGTGACCGCTTAATCCTATTATGCATCTCCGGTGTTCATCCCCCCACTTTGCCCCTAAACGTGATTAGCTTTCACCATCAGGGGGCGCTTTTCTATCTCTGTTTCTATGGGTCGGATCACGACGGGGTATGGCTCATACGACTCGACATCGATAGAGCTTTCTGATTTTAGTCGTTTTTTCACCACCAGGGGGCACTTTCTTATATCTGGTTCTATGGGCTGGATCACGACGGGTTATAGCTCATTCAACTCGACATCTATAGCTTTAACGATATCAGTGCCCGAGGTTCATATAGAACAGATTGCGCTACCTGGTGGTGGAAGATGTAACTTGAGCGTGCGCAGCACGACTGCTATACGTTGCCGAAGTAGTGGGGACCCGTGTCGGAGGTTCGTTCGGTTAGAGGTTTATACTATTCGATGTGCAAATTAAGGGATTATCCGGTGCCGAAGGCAGCGGGGAACCTGGTCGGAGGTTCGTTCGGTTCGAGGTTTTACAAGATTTGAGGCCCTGATGTAAATTAAGGGCCAGCTAGTGCTAATAATAAAAGAGCGTGATATCACGTTTCATATCAAATGCAGCACTGACACGCTATGTACTTATTCCATTTTTATTCATTTCATGGATAAGTCAGTGATATTTTTTAACGGAGGATAACAAGTATTATAACAAGCCACATTTAGTATGTTGTTTTTAAGAGGGTATTTAGTTTAATTGAAAAATCTACTGGTATTTCTAGTTAACCCTTTAAACAATGACTGAAAGTAAAATGTAATTTTAAATTATTTCTCATGTTTAGATTATTTAAATTATATTTAATCTATTTAAAAAAAAAAGAAATGATATCTACAAAAACAACTTTTCAAAAGTAGAAAAAGCCAAGCGTAAAAAAAAAAAAAAAGTTGTGGCTAAAAAATGGTGTGATATCAAATTTCCAAGCTATTGTATTATTTATTTAACTTTTTTCCATTAAATAAGTTATCATATATATAAGTCGAGTGCCTACGTATATGTTAATAGAAATCGTTTTCTCCTGTACTAAATACATCCTAACGAGTTTCTGAAAATGCAATTTTTTTCAAATTATGCATGATGGGCTTGGCGGCCATCTTTCCATATTTCTAAGCATCCAAATTTCTAAAGTAAAAGAGTAATATGTTTGCACTGTAATATGTTTATAACAATTTCGAACTTCAGATTTTAACTACGGACAGATAAATTAGATAAGACTGATAGTTTGAGAAATTGATTTTTACTAGTTTGAAATTATTAATTACTCTAAAAAATAAATCCTAAGATGAATCTTTAAGGTAAGTCATCATTATCTTAAGACACAATTTTCAGAGTATACAAGTCTATAAATTAAACGCTTAAAACATTTGTTTAAATAATAATTTTGAACTTCGGATTTTAACTACGGATTTGAGTGTTTAGAATTTTGTGAATAATATCGAAAGATGGCCGCCAAGCCCATCATGCATAATTTGAAAAAAATTGCATTTTCAGAAACTCGTTAGGATGTATTTAGTACAGGAGAAAACGATTTCTATTAACATATACGTAGGCACTCGACTTATATATATGATAACTTATTTAATGGAAAAAAGTTAAATAAATAATACAATAGCTTGGAAATTTGATATCACACCATTTTTTAGCCACAACTTTTTTTTTTTTTACGCTTGGCTTTTTCTACTTTTGAAAAGTTGTTTTTGTAGATATATAATACTACAGCGAATATGTAAGGATATTTTATTAAATATGCATTAAGATAAAGGTATTAGTGGGGGACACTGTACCAATAACGAACAATTTTAAAATTTAACTAAAAAATAGGCTTTGAAAGTCTCGCTGGGTTTTCACCTCATTTTTTGTGAGGTTGCTGATACAACTTTCTATAGTATTAACGCCTCTACTAAGATTTCAAGCCATCAGTTTCGGAGTGAGGTGATTTTAAGCCAGACAATGCAATCGTGTAATCATCATGTCACGATTTCTTGTAACATAAATTAAGGTAAATGGGTTTTTGTTTTGTTTTTTACGTTCAAGCAATTTTTTTCTTTTTAACTTTTGTTTTAATATGACTAAAATTGGTATGCAGAATTTATTTCTTGTGCTAAATAATGTCCATTTATTCTTAAATTTTGCCTCCACTTGTTGTATTTCTGACGGATGTTTACTATAAGTGGTATCGTCATATTATTACCATAACCAGTAGTGGAAAATCTTGTCAAACGCTGAATTTACAGTGACAAGGGTCTGTGTCACAAACAATGCGCGACAATCGTGGAAGGACTTATTTTGTTGCTAATCGATCAGGACGCAGGTGGTTTAATGCATTTTTGCGCTATTTCTAGCCGTTTCGTCTTTTATTTGACATTTTCTGCAAGAATTCAAACATATCCACTTCTGGATTTTATGTGTCCACTATTAGAGCATTTTAAGCTCACCGAAAAAAATTAATTTCTTGAGGGAAAATATTTAATCTCTTCGCTTCCTGGGTCCACATATGTGGCCTCCGCTCTTTCTCGTTTTATTATGATATTCAAACATAATTGCAATTTCGATGTCAGAATGATATGTTTCCATGTCTAATATTCGAAATAATACAAATAGATCAAAACTCTTGCTCTGAATTCAAATGGGAGAAGAAATAATTCCTAAATAATCGATAATGTTACATTAATACTCAGTAAAGAAGAGGTTTAAGCAGCACTTTTGTCAGCACAGTCGTGTGTAGAAAAACTTAGTTGAGAGATATCAAATACTCAGTAGCGAAGATGTTAAAGCAGAACATTTAGCAACACAGTCGTGTGTAAAAAGGCTAAGTTGATATATGAAATACTCAGTAGCAAAGAGGTTGAAGCAGCACATTTAACAGCACAGTCGTGTGTAGAAAGGCTAAGTTGATATATGAAATACTCAGTAGCGAAGAGGTTAAAGCAGCACTAGCAGCTCATTCGTGTGTAGGAAGACGTAGTTGAGATATCGAAAAATGTTTGTTATATGAGGCACTAAGACTGACAATGGTACATTAAATATAGGCGTAAAATATTCTTAAAATGTCTACTACTTGTACAGTTACCTTAAATATTAGAATTATTAAACAGCTGGACGATTCCATTTAATAAACTGATTTCCGTTCATTTCTAGATAGGGGTGATATAATAACAATATTCACATTTTAATCTCATGAAAAGTAAACAACAAAAAGAGCTTCCAGAAAAACAAGAAGCTAAATTACATTATAGAAACAAATAATAGATTTTAATTAGAAAGTATTAATTGACAGAACAAGTCTTATAGATTAATTGTGATAGAATACTTCAAATTACAGTCGAATTAAGCTAGTTTCTGCTATACATTTGTCCAGTTAGAGAGTTCTTTCTTCATTAAAGTTAATATTGTACTAACCATGTAAATAATAAATGTCAAATTACCCGAGTAGTAATCGAGTTATCCAGGTGTCAATTTATCGTGGTTACACTGTACTTTACAATCAGGAAAAATGTAAAAATATGATTTTTAAAAAATTATACTTTTTAAGTATTAAACAAAATTGAAAGTACAGGAAGAATGATTAATTTTACACTTTGAAACATTTTTTAACAAGTATTGGTAACTATGTCAAAAGTTAGTATTTTTAAGAAACTAAACATAAACACATTGAACGATCTTTCAAGAAAATCAAAAGAATTGTTCACCGTGTTATATACGTATAGATACCGTATTTTCTGCGCTATTATACCTAGATAATGGACAAAAAATGCTTGTTTCAAATAACTTCAGACGCGTTTACGTACACATGCTATGTATCTATATAATAAACCATTTTGGTCCTTTTTGGGTAGAACAGGGTAAGAGCAAATAAATTGAACGAAATTTGGAGAAATTTGGCGAAACACTATGTGAAGCATATAATTACAATAATCTAAATCTTGACAGCGGATTATTTCTAAATCGCATACATAAATCGAAATAAATAAGGCAAGGTTTTTAATTATATTATTCTAATTTTTCGAAAGTTTAAACGAGTCATTTCATCTGAGTTTTAAATGTAACTGGGCTGTAAATTTATTTTATTTACAGCCAAACGTACTGTAAACAAACTTAGAAATATCCATTTGTTCATCTAAATCGCCTTTACTTGCGTTGCCACCGAGTGACATTTTCAGAGTCACTTTTCTCAGAAAATGAAGCAGAAAATGAGAGTTCTTTGTGAATGATTACCGCGCTTATTTCGTTTACTGAAAGCATCACATTTCAGTCTCTTTATTCATTGTAATCTAAAATATCCTTGAAAAATTAGCTTAAGTAAATGTTGTAGAAAGTAAAAATTACCTAGCATAAAATAGTTGATTTGAATTTATGTACTTATTCCACATAATTTCATTTTATGTGTAGTTTCTAGCATAGATTTTTCCTTTCTTTCGAAAATAAAGTAAAAAATCCAAGAAATGTTGCTAAAAATAATAAGAAGAATTAAAAAAAAGTGATCAGTTAAACTGATGGCATTGAGCTCACAGGTTATTCACACTAATTGTATATTATACTCTTATTTTAAAGAATAATGACCTTCAAAAAAGAAAGATATCGACAACAAATTAAGGGGGGATGAGCCCCCGTTTCCCCCCTCTTTATACTTAAACCAATGAACCCCTAAAACTAATCAGGGAAGCGCCTTACCATAATGAATCTATATACAAAATTTGAAGCAAATTCTGCATGAAAAACCCATTTATCTAAATTAAGGGGAGGGGGGGGGATTGACCCCCCGTTCCCCCTTTATACTTAACCAATGAGCCCCAAAACTAATCAGGGAAGCGCCTTATGAACTAACGCTAAATGAACCTATGAACCAAATTTTAATCAAATCGGATAATTTGGCATGAAAAACACATTTATATAAATTAAGGGGGGATTAGCCCCGCGTTCCCTCTCCCTTTATACGTAACCAATGAACCCCCAAAACTAATCAGGGAAGCGCCTTATCACTATAAACCTATAACCAAAATTTGAAGCAAAACGGATATATATCTATCAAGAGTTATCGCGTACGTACATACATACATACGTACAGAACCGGCGGGCACATTAGCTCTCAGGCTTTGATAGCCTGTGAGCTAAAAAAATGTTTAAAAACGTAATAATTTTACACTCTAAAAAAAAAGACAGATGTTTCTTAATCTAAGAAAATATAATATAACTACAAACGAAAATGTAGAACAACCTCTTCCGAGTTACTCACGAAAAGCGTTCTTCATCTTTAGAAACGTCAGAAACCAATATTTTTTCGAGATTTTAGAAAACATTTATAAAAACAGTTTCTTTTGCTGCCACAGATTTTTCGGAAACGTTTTTATAGTGTATTAATCAGTTTTTTCAATCGGAATATCGGTTTTTACGAAGCTATCCATTCTCATGCACTGCAAAAAAAAAAAAAAAAAAAAGTGTTGATTTTACAGTATCATACTGGCATCCCAGCTGCCAGTATTAGACAGTAATAAACAGTAAAATAAGCAGAAATACGCTGCCGTGCATGCGCGGTAGCGTATTACTGCTTATACTACTGTTTATTACTGTTACTGAATCTGCCCTTTTCTATAAAATTCTGTCTTCAATATTATTTAAATTGATATTTAATTATCAATATTCATTTCAAAGTTAAAATATCATACAAATAGAACATACGAATGTGTTAGACTTACCTAAAAGGTCCTCTTTCGGGGGATAAAAAGCGATGTTAAATTATTCTGTGTTTTCGAAAATAAATGTTCATAGTGTTTAAGAAGTAATTGAATCTACACAATGTAAACACACAAACATATATATTAAACGAACACAAACTAAATATACATAACGTTTTCGCGCACATCTTATCTTTTTCTTAAATATTACATCTTATATTCCGTAATTACATTTCTAGTTCAGTTCATAAAGTTCTAAAACGGATTCATTTTGTCAACAAAAAATATCGTCTGTGCGAGGCGCAAAATAAAAACGATTAAATTAAAACCATAGAGGTATAGCGATAAACGCAACAACTGTTAATTTTACGGTATAATACTAGCAGCTGGAGTGCCAATATTATACTGCAAAAACAACACTTTTTTTTTTTTTTTTTTTTTCAGTGTGTAAAATTTGTATATGCAACAAACATGTTTTACAGACAAATATGGTAAAATAACAGCATTAAGATTAACACTAAAATTAATATTACATTGTTACTCTTGCATGTATACATTCAATTACGCAGCTTAAAATATTTAATTGAAAATTAATACACTGCAAAAAATAATTGTTGATTTTGCAGTATAAAACTGGCACCCATGCGCGGTAGCGTATTACTGCTTGCACGGCAGCATATTACTGCTTATTTTACTGTTTAATACTGTTAATTTTACGGTATAATACTAGCAGCTGGGTGCCAGTTTTATACTGTAAAATCAACAATTATTTTTTGCAGTGTAGCATTCTAAAAACCGATATTCCGATTTGAGAAAATTGATAATATAGTATAAAAACTACTCGAAAACGTTTCCGAGAGTCAATGGCAGGAAAATAAACGTAGTTTTTATAAATTATTCTTTAAATCTCGAAGATAGATTGGTTTCGGAGGTTTCTAATGATAAAGAATGCTTTTCCGAATAGTGTGTAACTCGGAAGAGGTTATTGTATATTTTAGTACGTGGTTAAAAATTAATATTTTCGTTAGACTGAAACATTTGTCTTTCTTTATATTGTATATGCAGAAAATGCGTTTCTTTGTTTTGAAAGTATTAGTTTATTAAAACATACATAAATAACGCCTGCATTCAACATTTAAAGATATACAATTATTATACAGTAATCGATTGTACCTGGACAGTAATCGACAGTAATACCAGGTTCGGTTCCTGGCTCTGACTAATTTTACACTCCATGTTGGATTATTGTATTTAATGCATGTATGTCTGTATAATAATTGTATATCTTTAAGCATTAGTTTATATTGGTTAAATTGTTTTGGTTTTTATAGCAATAGGTTTTATTTGAGTATTTATGAAATTACGTTTGTGATAACAGAAGCTAAGTATACAGGTTGTCCAGAACTGGGTGTCTCCATTTTAAACATCAAACTATATATGCAAAAATCATTAGTGTTTAAGTGTAGGTTCCGTATACAAATCTACAATTTTGACCACTTTGCACGAAACTTGGTATACATACGTTTTAGAAGAAGAGTAAAATTACTGTTTACTTTTAAAAATTCTCCAACCATTCTTTAAACCCTTTTTTCAATCTCTTGCCATAATTTATCTTTAAAAAATCTATTTTTTTTAATTTTCTAATGCATTTTCTTTTCTTTTGCCACAAAAAGAAACAGCGCATGGAAAATATTTTTAAACTCAGGCTCATTCGCTATATTTACGTAAGTGAAATTGAGGTCATTCTGAGCATATAATGCCAAACTTTGATATATAAAATTTTAAACTTTTACTATAAGTGCATTAAAATGGCATAATACTTTGATTTAAATGTACTTAGAGTTAAAACATCTATTATAATACCAGACGTTTTAATTTCAAGAAAAAAATTAGGAAAAAACAATATGCTAAGTATGACCTCACTTTCAACCAGACACTTTCAAAGTAACATCAAACTGACTCTAAACAAACGATTGCTGTGTTTTATTTCCTATTTTATTTGTATACTACTTATAGTTATACCTTAGAGTAAGTGTTTTAATACGTTAGAGGCAGTGGTAACATTTTCTACGATTTATATTAAATAGGAAATGAAACATGGCAACCATTTTTTTGGAATCAGTTCTTTCTCTTCAAGTAAAACTTCATGACTGACATCACGACTGAAAGCGTCTAAAAAATGGCATCATTTTCATGTAATCATTGTAGATTTAGTTTTATGAATGAAAATGTAATATTCTGGGAGGTAGCGTCATATTTTTTCAACCAATTTTAGCGTCGGCATTTCGATATATATAGTAGATGGTGGTGCAGATAACAAAACTGCCAGTCAGCTTGCACAGCAGTGGGAGGACATTACACAGCTCTTTACAATGTGAAATGAATGACAACCCGATTACTGATGTTACCTTGACTTCAAAGTATCATCAGTAATTAGGTTGTCAGTTATTTCCCTTTTAAGTGAATTGCGCAATGCTGCTTTAGCAACCCCCCCCCCCCCCCCGCAGATGCGTCAACTTACTGGCAATTTCATTATCTGCACCATGTGTTGCGTCATATCCCACTCCTCGAGACTAACGAAAAAGAAAGGCTACCGCGGTGCTTTACGTGTATATTTTTTTACAGACCGCCGGAGTCACGTGATGCTCGAATGCACCAATGAAGGTGTACGAAAAGAGCATCACGTCACTCTCGCGGTCTGTAAAAAAAGATAAGGGGAATGCACCGCGGTAGCCTGTCTTTTTCGTTAGCCTCGCCACTCCTTCAGCAAGGACGTAGTATCTCTCTCGTAGTGACATATTTATTCTTTCAATGAAAACCAGAGCTATTATATTTAGAGCGCCCGCAGTACGTGTTAAATTTGTTAGCGCAAAATAGCACCACTCTCCTCTCCTGCGGCCAGTTGTAAAAACAGACGAGCGGTGCAGGGAAACCAGCTACTGATATTTCCTACGCTTTTTATCTAAGCAGCGTTTCATTTTGCTGTTTCCCTCTTTAGAAGCTTTTTTATTACTGAAGTCTTTCTGACGAAAAAAACAAAACAAAATACATTAAAATTTTTAAATAACCGAACTTTTGGGATTTTAACATTGAACTACCAAAAATTAATAATTTACTGGTGCGAATTAGTATTTTAAGATAGTTAAACTGTTGCCAGTAGGCTACTTTTTTAAATTCAGAATGTTTGATTCTCACCACTTTTTTAAAATAGTGTAATTGGCTTTATTTTATTATCGTATTATTTGATCTCTCCTTAAATAAGGCGAATATTTCTACTTAAAAAAATGGTGGCTATCCAGCAATCTGAATTAAAAACAAGATCAAACTGGCAACACTAGATAGCTGGACATCAAATGCGAAAATTTGTCTAATCGGCCACTAGAGGGTGCTTTTTCAACTAATTAAATTTCTTCCATTCATCTGGGCAGGTTTAATACACAAGAGCTTTGAGCTGCACTGAGTCCAAGTGCTTAAAAGTCTACGCTAGTCAGTCAACAAAATTCGCAAGCTAATGTTAAACCTATGGAAGCGTTCTTTTTAAGTTTCCCGTTTGTATTTCAACATTTTTAAAATATTTTTTTTCTTTTGCATAAGATATCTGAGACTGATGTCTAGGGTTGTACTTTTGTATTTTCTAGATTTTGGCTGTACTGTTATTGACTTTTTTTTTTCATAGAATATCTGAGGTCGATGTGTGGAGTTTTCTTTTGTAGTACTCTTTATATTTGAATTGAAGTTTTTTTTTTGTGGGGATAGGGGGGGGGGAGGGGTGCACTTTCAATTCCGAAACCGATTCCAAAAGAAAAAGTATTCTTATAAAAGACACTGTAACCAAAATCGAAAAAGTACAAACACACAACGTTTAATATCGGCCTCACATATCATATGCAATTATATATATATATATATAGATATAGATATAGATATAGATATTAAAAATATTAAAATGCAAGCGAATTTTTTGAAAAGAACACTTCCAAACACTTTCATAGGATTTACATTAACATGCGAGTGTCTTCACGTGACTGGTGTACGCTCTTAACCCCTTGGGGACGAGCGACATGTATACATGACGCATAAGATGCTCAGAATCCTCGATTATTCCCACCTGTTACTTTTTACTGTAAGCTTTGCCTTATTTAATGTTAGCATTTCTGCGATTCAATTAGACGAAAATTTCTGTTTTAAAAAACCGGTGGTAAAAGATTAAAAATTCTGTAAAGGATGCTCGTCGCGAAGGGGTTAATGTAAAAGAAAGACATTATACCGGTAACTCTGCAAAATTCTTTCCCTGAACTAGGGTTCGTACGTCTCATGGGATTCAGAGAATTTGAATACCAGATTTTTAGAAAGATAATGATCGCCATATTTAAACACATAAATTAAATAAGGCAAATATTGTTTCACGAAAAATCTGGTATTAAAATCCTGTGCAAACACATACAAACCATGTAAACTCAGGATGCGTAGTAATTATTATTTTCGAGTATAACTATTTCCTATTAGTAACCTTCGCTTTATTTAATCGTGAAATTCTGCAACTATATAAGGCAAAGGTCACTATTCGGAAATATTGGCACTCAACAATCAGGACCGCTTCGCACCCTGGAACTATTTTTCTCTACGTGGGTATCTATTATTCGTCAATAATATTTAAAACTATGATATCTGTTATCGTTTATTGATTCATAAACTTGTAATTTGTAATGTTGATCAATTTATTCTCGAAAATAAGAACCGCTACGCACGCTGCAACTCTTATTTCTCTAAATTGGTCTCTTTAATTCGCCACTATAATATTTAAAACTGCGATATCTGTTTTCGTTTATTGACTTATAAACTTGTAATTTGTAATGCTGATCAAATTATTCTAAAAAATAAGGACCTGCAACTCTTATTTCTCTAAATGTGTCTCTTTAATTCGCTAATAATATTTAAAGCCTTCTAAGCGTTTTTCCCGTATTTTTCTTTTTTCCAAAAACAACTTAAATCGGCTCTAGACAAAAATATTTTTAACAAAATTGTATTTTAAGATATATGTAAAATAAAGAGATATGAAGTGTATTTTAGAAACAAACGGGGAAACAAAATTTTAATTATTTTAAGTTTTGCAAAAATTTTTATGAAAATGCAGGAAAGCCGTCAGACGCTCAGAGGGTTAAAACTGTGATATCTGTTTTCGTTTATTGGTTCATAAACTTGTAATTTATAATGTTGATCAAATTATTCTTGAAAATAAGGACCACTACGCATGCTGCAACTCTTATTTCTCGAAATGAGTCTCTTTAATTCGACAATAATGTTTATAACTTCGAAATCTGTTTTCGTTTATTGATTCATAAACTTGTAATTTGTAATGTTGATCAAATTATTCTCAAATATAAGGACCGCTACGTACGCTGCAACCCTTATTTCTCTAAATGGGTCTCTTTAGTACGTCAATAATAGTTAAAACTGTGAAATCAGTTTTCGTTTATTGATTCATAAACTTGTAATTTATAATGTTGATCAAATTATTATTTTTATACATAAGTCAATCTTATCATGCATTTTCTTTTCTAATTTTGACATTTCCCTTCCAATATATTGAAAAAAGATACAAAAAAACTATCGTTACAAGAGTTCAGCAAAACTAAAACTAAAATAAAGCTGGGGAGATCAATATGCCGTGCATTGTCATTTCATTCGCCTGCACGTGGGATTCCCCGCCTCCAAAAAAATCTCTTGTATCATTCATCACAACTTTTGACCAGATATTGGTTTTTTCACTCAAATACATCGTCGAGATCTGAATAAGCAATATCCATATATCTTTCTTCTGCCATCTGCGATGGATATCTTTGTTTCTTTCCGATACTGCTCTGATTTGTGTCATTCTCCTTTTGCTTTTCTCTTAAAATAATATCTATATATTTTTCAAAGTTTTTGTTATCCCCTTCACCTTTCTTAAGGATAAAATCGAAAAAAAAATATTCTATCATGTTTATATGAAAAAATGGAAGTAAAAAGAAATCAGAATCAGGTTAGTTACCCTTAAATGAGATTTGTAGTTTTTTTTTTTTTTTTTTTTTTTTTTTTTTTTTTTTTTATCTGATAACATCACCTAATTGTTTCGTCTTTTTAACCAATTTGGTCCAAAAAATGTCACATTTTTTAATCATCACTTTTTTCGCCATCTTTTTCAGCAATTTAAACTAACTAAGCAATAAAAATATGAGCAAAATAGTAACAGAGTGAGAAAAATCTTTTAGCACGTACGGCAAACAGTGGGGCGAAAAAAGTGTTTTCGTGGACATGGATGTACAATTCGTAAAAGACGTCGAAATTACTTGATATTTGGTAACTGTATGTTATTACAGGTGGCGAATGCGAATCTGAAGTCAGAATCAGGAAATTTTTAGGACAAACTGGAGAAAATCAAGAATCTTACGCTTAAACGTGGTATTTTCAAAATCCGACTGCAACATCAACTTTGAACGTGTTAAGAAGTTTTAATTAGTTTCGTGGGCGTACTAAACCAGGACGGATCACGGCGAGTCTAATTGTTATAAATTTCTCTCACCCAATACCTATGAAAAAAGAGAACAATGTGCGTTTTCCGAAACAATTCAGAACCTTTTTTTGAATCGCTGTGTTTGTAAAAATTACATTTAAAAATAAGTATTGTTATAAACAAAACATAAAAAAAAAACGCTGCAAAATACACGTTTTAGAACTAAATTGTATTTCATTGAATGACGTAGGACGACAAAAAAACTTCTAATTTCTTTAAAAAGAAATACCAACTGCCAGCTAGCACTAAACAAATTGGCTAAACCTCAAAATGATGTGAAATTCCATAAAATTGACAAGTTTTCTGAAAGTAAATGTTGTGGACTTGTCCCCTTCACTAATTTCTGATAAACTCTGGAATGTATAGAATAAGAACAACGTACATCTAATTTCGTAAGACTTTTTTTTTTTTTTTTTTTTTTTTTTAGCTTTTAAGTTGGCCATTTTGCAGCGCACAGGCAGATTAAGGGAACGTGACGAATTGCTGTTTTCGCAGCTATTGATTGCATCTGTGCGAAAGTCCAAATTTACATTTCAATATATTTGTTATGTACTTTTCAAGTAGAGTTGATTAGTGCCATTGAAAATGCCAAAATATTTACACTATAATACTTTTTTCGAGTTTTATTCAAATATTGAAATATTTTTTTTTTAATGTTTTTTCTTTCTTTATTTTTTAAGTGGAGTGTACCAAAGTGGTACCTGGGCGCAGGCAGAACCTGATTACCACCCAGCCAAACTTCCACCAGTAAATTTGAATAAAAATTTCCTCCTTATTTAAACGCTTTGATCATGCAGAAGAGGAATGTACCAACGATTTTACGGGATATCGCGGGATCTTGACTTTAGAAGACAAAAATGTTGAAAATTATAAAAATTCCAAGAACCAAACATACACTGCAAAAAATAATTGTTGATTTTACAGTATAAAACTGGCATACCAGCTGCCAGTGTTATACCGTAAAATTAACAGTATTAAACAGTAAAATAAGCAGTAATACGCTGCCGTGCAAGCAGTAATACGCTACCGCGCATGCGCGGCAGCGTATTACTGCTTGCACGGCAGCGTATTACTGCTTATTTTACTGTTTAATACTGTTAATTTTACGGTATAATACTGGCAGCTGGTATGCCAGTTTTATACTGTAAAATCAACAATTATTTTTTGCAGTGTAGGCATCAAAACACAATTATTTTTTTTTATTAAAATGGGATCAAAATATAACTTATAAGACAAAAATTGATAATTAAAACAAAAACAGATGGACTTATATAAGGTTTTTTTTTATTACTTACTCATTTTTGGTTTCCAGATGTTTTTCCTACTTTTCCAATACATTTAATTCTAAAAACGGGGGTAGACGGTATGTAAGGAAAAAAATATATCTGATTTCGTATTCTGTGGAACGTATTGAAAAACTCTATCAAACCTTGGGAAAATACATACAATTTTCACTTATGTCGTGAAAATTCGTCGTTTTGGAACACTGTCCGGCGTACGGGCAATTATTCAGTTCTAGATACACGGCAGTCAAGTGTCAGCCAAGTTTTTCTGACCTACTAGTGTAGTTATATTACACGAACCATTTGGAGCTGTTTTCGCCAAATTTAGACACTCTACTCTGAAAATCTAATTGACCTACGTACTTGTAATTTTAGATGTTTAGTAAGGCCCCTTTAATTATCCAGAATCCAAAATTTTATAAATAACGCATAATTAGTTTCCGAGATAATGATATTTGAAAATGTCTGATAAATCGATAATTTTATCACTGACTCACTCACTCATAAAAAATCTTATATATCTACTGCACCTACAGACATTTGGTACAAAGTTCGTTTACAGTATAAAAAATCGAAAAAAAAATTCTGAAAATCGATTAATTACCCACTTGGGGGTTTCCATTTTTACTTTAACGTTACGTCTATTAGGCGAAATTTTAATTTGCCAAAAAAGCGCCTAATGTTGAATCCGAGCTGACCTTGCAGCAAAATCACCTGATTATCAGCCATTTTTGGCTAATTTCAGAGAATTAATTTTTTGAGTAATGGTGCATAAAATTTACCTTTTTAGACACATTGTGAAAAAACAAAAACATTTTGAGAGAATACATATATCGAAATAGGCATATATTTCGAGACATCCGCAGTTGAAAATGTAAACAAAAGAGAGTCATTCCTATGATTAAAAATAATATTGATTATAGATGTGTGGCTACCATGGGTCTAGGCAGTGTAGCTGTGGACAACCTTGCGGTGTCTCGGACTCTCAACGCCAGTGCTACGGGTACTCTATCGATTTCCGTTGCGGATAAAGGTACTCTACCGATTGCCGCTGAGTATAAAGATAATGCGTGTAGAGGACTATCAAGTATCATTTCGATATCTTTCGATAGCGACACGAACTTTCAAACTGTTGGATACGGAGGGTTTTGAAGATGCAAATTCTTGCTATGCTGTAGTTTCGGCGTACGAATTCGAATTTTAATAATTAACTGTCTGTTTACTTTCAAGTTTGTATGCTGTGTGTCAAATAAATGTTATAATTAAAAAAAAGGTGCATTAGCATTTTGTTTTTAATTATAGTTTGAGTCAATAGTTTTTTCACCAGACTAAAAACCTACATTAGTAGGTCTAAAAGTCAGCCAGATTTTCTTGTTAGTGCTTGTTTAAATTTTATACTATTCGTGTGATATTATTTGGATAGCTTCATAATTTTATTCCTAAATGTGAATCGGACTGCTGACTTATATGTTAATGAGTCTGTTATGGTAAAACATAAAATTATGTCAATATGATTATTGTTATTTCAGAAATAATAAAAATTTCGAATCAATACATTTCGTTTCAAAACAAACAGTAAATACAGCAGTATTAAAATACAGATTTCTGCCGCAAATTGACAGCCAAATATTTTGTTGTAGGAAATTTAAATTAAATTGAATGGTGCCTGGTGAATAAAATAATCCCTTGTAAACACATTAAAAACCACTAAGTAATGTGTTTAAGTATATTGTAACTGTACAAAAAGTAATGATATCTAACAAAAACATAACTGTGACAAAAAGGAGCCAAATTCTGTAAAAATAAATAAATATATATATATATATATATATATATAAAAGAAGTGATATATATGTAAGGGGGTGCCAAGTTCAAATAAAATTCACAAAATTCACTGAAACTTACCTACCGAAGTATTATAGCATTGTTTAAATTGTTTTCAAATAAAAATTATTGATAGCATATTAATAATAAATCTAGAACTTGGCAAGTTTTTGATAAATATTATGCCTATCAATTTCATGCCTTAATAAAATGATGATGATAATATTAATAACACTGTCTTTATAATAATTTTTTATATTGTTATTATTATAAACAAATGACTCGTGTTAAAGATTTGATAAACAAATAAATCCACAGATGCACTTCCGTTCGTCTTTGATTATCACTCAAGCGACCCCCCCCCCCCGACTCCCGGAAACCTCAATACAGACTAAAGCCTGACAAAGAGACACTTACGCTTGTCTTTGGTCACCACTCTAGAGACTCCACCCCTTTCAGGAGTCTCAATACACTCAAATTAAGGCCTCCAAACATGAAATAACAAGTTTTGATATAATAATGTTATTAATAAAAATAAATGATTCTTAGGTAAAAACTTGCCAAGTTCTAAATTTATTATTAATATTCTATCAATAATTTTTATTTTTAAACAATTTAAACAATGCTATAATACTTCAGTGGGTAAGTTTGAGTGAATTTTATTTGAACTTGGCACCCACTTACATATCACTTCTTTTTTTTTCTACAGAACTTGGCTCCTTTTTTTCACAATTATGTTTTTGTTAGATAAGAGTTTACACTAGTCATTTTGCTAGCTAATGATAAACCAATGGCAGCGTTCTTTTCATTTTTTTTTTTCGTTTGCATTTCAATATTTTTAAATGATTTTTCTGTCTTCTATCTATAACAGAAGAAAGTGTTGTAATCGAAAAATTTTTCAACTTCCGATTTTCAACGATTTACTCGTTGTAGGGGTCAGAGATCCCGAAAAACATGTTTATACAAAATGTCCGTCTGTCCGTGTGTCTGTCCTCATTGTATCATCGAAAAGAGTATGAAGTTATTCACAGAATTGAACCAATTTTTTTTTATTGGTTTGTGGCTATCTCCAGCAGGCTCTTCTTGAATTTGGAGATATTCCGCCGGGAGGGGGAGCTGTCATAGCGATTTTTGTGCTATTTTTCATTATAGTATCATCAAAAGCTGTATGAAGTTATGCATAGAATTAAACCAAAATTCATGTGATGTTTTTGATTATTCCCTGCAGGTCCCAATTGAATTTGGTGCTATTCTTGTTGTAAATTGGCTGCTCGTGCAACGAACGTAACCTGGCGCCTCGCAAGCAGCTGACATACAACAGGAGGACGAAAAATATTGATTTTATTGGCGCTGTGATAGCGAATGTTGAAGAATTAACATGATTGAGATAGAAGAAAGTTTTGGGATTGGCACATCCGACTAGTTTTATAGCTGAGGTTAGATCTCTAACCGGGTACAATTTTACTTTTTCGATATTGGTTGCGGGTTTTTTTATTGGGATACTTTCACTTTCGGAATCAATTCAGAAATAAAAAGTGACCTCATAAAAAAAAAAATCTGCTACCAAAATCGAAAAAGTAAAAACGCACCCGGTTAGATACCACCCTCAGCAATCCAATGTAAATATATATATACATATTTAAAACTATTGAAATGCAAACGAGAATTTGTTAAGAACGCTGTTTCATCTCAATTGTAATTGCATATTTAGTATTACACATTTGTCATATGAAAGCAATTTTAGAAATATTTATATATAACTAAATATCTAATCCCATTCCTGCAAAATATAATCCCATTCCTGAAAACAGCAATTTTTTAGCCTCATTTGTTAATTTTTAATGATTTTTTTAAAGTTTTACTGAACTTCTAGTGCACCCGGTATAAGTTTATCAAGAGTATAGTTGTCACCGGTCAACAACCTGCTAAAGTACGCTTTTTCCAAAGATAAATTGTTCTAGTGAGCAGAGTATATTAGATTGTCCAAGAGCACACTATTCCTAAACTATGATGTTAACAGAACAGTAAATCGAATTAGATTAAATACAACTACTAACATAAATAGTCAAGTGTATTTCTAGAATATTCGAGTAAAATTATTCTTCATTTTTATTTAATATTATTTTGTAGCAAGTATTTTTAACGTTGAAAATAAAATTATTTTCTAACGCATTTTTTAAAAAAATATTAGAATTATCCCTCATACAAATTTGTTTTAACAAAAAGCATCTAGCACTCAATTACTTAGTTTTTTAAACATGAAATGACTATGTGTATCTTTTCAGAAAATATTCTGATCCAATTACAGTTAATATCCATACTCCAAAATATTTTAAATATTCTTCCACTGAAGATTACATAACGTAAAAATAAAAGGAGATCATATAAAAAAATTTTGGAATAATCCTCTTATAAAGAAATTCTTTATGCAAATATTGTAAACAGAGATATTTTTAGTCTGAGTAAATTCCGACTTATAAAATATTTTTTTTAATATAAAAAAAGGATAATTCATCGATGATATGAGAATTTCGTTTTCATCATTGAGAAAAGAATGAGGAAGACATTTATTTCACTAAGGAAATCCACTCGGTAATTTTCCTAAACTTCGAATAAAAATAACAGATGAAGAATAATTTATTTTTCTTAGTGGTCTGAAACTGGAAGTAAAACATATTTTTTTTCTTCGAATTATAGCAATAAATGTTCGAAATTGAATAAATTTATTTCGCTCCTTACGATTCTTTTTTGCATATAATTTCAGAGTACTTTCTTGCATTTTAGATTTATTAAGCGATAGAGTTCCCAATCGCTTTCAATTGCCGGAAAAACATCGTGTCATCTATGTATATATATATAAATCTATATATATAACAAGGCTCGATCCAGGCAAAATTTAGGGCCTATTTAGGGCCCCTTCACCAAAATCTATTTAATAAAATGTGCCCCTTCACAAAAATCTGTTTAATAAAATGGGACCCTTCACAAAAATCAATTTGATAAAATGGAACCCTTCACAAAAATCACAACAGGACGCTTCACAAAATTCTTTATAACACAACAGGTCCCTTCACAAAATTCCTTTTACTAAAATAGGCCCTTTCACAAAATTCTATTCCATAAAAACTTACTATTTATTATTTTGTGATGTTTTACAATGTGTAATTTGCAAACAAACAAGTTTACCAGAGAGAAAAACTTCAGGAAAAGAATTTTAAAAAGTTTTTGTTTATAAATGCTTGGTTCGAATTTGAATAACTGGATTTCCACTTTCATTACAAAATGTTATTTTTCACAAAAATATAATAAATTTCAGAAAAATAACCTTCACTTTTCCCAAAATCGGCCCCAAGAAAAAGAACCTGCATCGACCCCTGTATAAAACGCTAAGGTACGTGGCGGCTAAAGAGCGATTATTTCTCTTTTGCCGATGGCAACGAGTGGTTTGTTTTTACTAATTTGCGAATATTAAGAAAAGTATTTGAGGCATCAATTTAAAACTCACCATACATAAGTAGCAAAATTTTCTGCATCCAAAAATTCAATTTTTGTAAATATCGGCTGCTAATTTTTCTTAAGTTTTGCAAAAAACTAGCTACTTTCTGAAAAGGAAAGAAAATAAAGTGCGAAGTCAAACCAAAAAAACGCGCCAATGGCTCAATTGTTGTATTATGTTAGTTTAACATCATTGTTGTCCGCATTGTTATAACGTCAGCGTTACTGATGCACATATTTTTTATTTATAATTGTCTGAGTGCAACGAAGACTCATACACAGCGCAGTATTACTTTGCCCCATATATAGCTACGATGGATATTAAAACCTTTCGTCAAGCATAACTCAAAAAATATTTAACGGATTTCGTTCAAATTTTTACAGCAGGTACCTATAAAGGTGACAACGTCGTCTATTTATTACCAAGAATAAGCGTCAAACCGTTTGGAAGTTATATTAAAAAAATAGATAAAAAAGCACAATTAAAGTACATACGTCACTAAATTTTGTGCGTACGTCATTTTCACCGGTGGGAGATTTTCGTAGACAATCGGAATTGAAAAGTTCATGGAATACATGGAGCAAAAAAATATGCAAGCACTAATATTCAGCACAATAAAATATATTTCAATTTAATAAAAATGGAAAGTTAATCTGGAATTTTTTCTGTTTGAAAAGTATTAGAGATTAGTAAGAGTAGTATTAGTATTAGAGATTTGGCGTAAATCACACCATTAGCAGTTTTTTTATTTCGCGTGTGTATGTTAGGAACAATTCTTTGATGGTTAAATAAAAGGTTTCGATTTGTGGCATTATTTCTTATTTTCTTTTCCTTTTTAGTATTTTAAATGGAATTAGTGAAAGGCGTGTATTTTAAATTAAATGAGTGAAAGACGTGTATTTTTAATGTATGTATTTCAAATGAAATCAGTGAAAGATTTATATTTAAATAAAATGAATGCAATATGAAGATGTTATGAGAAAAATATTTGGCGATTTATCAACTGCGCCAAGTTAACATAAAAGTACCAATACATATGTGGGTACTTCTCTATTATCCCGTCGACCACTTTTCATAACAAAAAACTATCGCCAAATAAACGGGAGAACGTTGTCATTGAAATATCAAAATACATAAATAATTAAAATATAAGAATTTAAGGACACAATTGTTATTTTAATGAATGAAATAACTGATAAATCAGTAAAACATAATGAAAAATACACGCAAATGTCGAATTAAAAACCACTTGATGGCATATCAAATACGTATAATACTTCTGGCATCAAGTAAATGGGACTGTATTTTTGGCATTTAATCTTAGTTTGGCGATAGTTTTTTGTTATGAAAAGTGGTCGACGGGATAATAGAGAAGTACCCAAAAATGGCTTAGTTTTGTTAAATTTGTTTGTTATGTATTTTCATTTCTTATTAAAATATCGAAAATGGCAATAAAATTTTATTTTAGCACCGTACTTAATTTTTTAAAATGGCTCAAAAACATGGTTTAATAAACGTATATTTGTAAATATTTTAAAAAACATGTTTTTCCGCTCTCTAGAAAAATTTGTAAGATTCTACAACTGCCTTTGGCACCAACCAGTACATGATACGGAACTTTTCCCTATTCAGATACACAGAAGAGGTTGGTCACAAACAAGAGTAATGCTAGCAACAATATTGTTTTAACTCTATAAGAGTTAGAAACAATAATGATATTAAATTCCCCGATTAGCTTAGGGCCCGATTACGGAACTTTCTCCTAGAAAAAAAAACTGTAGAAGTATTTTACATTTGTTTCGAATGAAGCTCGATCAACAAAGTATTAATTGATAATACAAACAACACTAATATTAACTATTAACATGGGGGCAAAATTTTGAATTTAAGTGTATATATTTGGAACCCTCCCCCCCCCCCCCCCCCAACCACCCACCAAAAAAAGAAAAAGAAAGTTACAGAAATGAATTTAAAATGGCGTGAAGCCACCCTTTCTGACATAAGAAATTGGCTGCGAACCCGATTACGAAACTTTCACTTAACTTAATAACATGTATCTAATAGCCCTGAGGACAATTCCCCTTCCCAGTTATACGGACCTTGGGGCTTTTTTAAAAAGCTTGACGCAGTTCGGGTTGAAGAAGTTGAGATTTACTGTCAAATGACATAAACTACTATGAAAATAAAACTGGTGAATTATTATGCTGGTTTATGTATGTATTTAAAAAAATTGCATCTGATTACACTCTTTAGATAAATTACTCCTGTTTGCATTTAATAACAGATAAACGGCTTCCGTATACTAAATTGTTTAAATATTGGGAAGAGTTGGCGAGAGATAGATAGACGTGTAAACAAACGGGTAGACAGACGGGTAGAGAGACGGATAGCGACAGAGATAAGCTAACGGGTAGCGAAACGAATAGACAGACGGGTAGCGAGGCAGGTGCAAAAAAGGGTTGACAGAGGGGTAGTGAGATGGGTAGGGAGACGGATAGCGTGGTGGATAGAGAGACGAGTACAGAGACGACTTGACAGACGGGTAGAGAGAGGGGTATATAGACAGACAGACGTGTTGATAGACGAGGAGTGTAACGGGAAGCGAGACAGGTAGAGACACGATTAAAGAGTCGGGTAGAAAGACAGACGGATACTGAGACGGGTATACAGAAGAGTAGAGAGACAGTAGACAGATGAGTTCGGAGAGAGACACAGCTAAGACATACGAGTAGTTAGACTGGTAGACACGTTTGTAGCAAAGCATGTTATCAATGTGGTTTGAAGTATACGAGTTTCTATAAATAGTTATACAAATAAACAAAGGAAATTTTTTTAATTCAAATATTAAATATTTGATTTAATATTTCAATATTTAATATTTTATTTTTTAATATTTTATTTAGATATTTGTCACAAAGAAAATGTTGCAAAAATTAAATTAAATTTGCGTTAAACTACGCTTGCTAAAATACGCTATTGGCTGCAAATCTGATTATGTGACTTTAAAAATATCGTTTTAAAAGATCCGGCGGTTTTTTTTTTTTTAAGTTTTGAGCAATTCCCGCTTAAGAAAATGAGATTATTTGCCAAATGTTATAAAAAAATGCATATGAAAACATAACAGTATATGAATTTATATATGATATTTTGTAATTATATCATTTAATTTGCTATTTTTCATATGTTGTATCTTTATCTATCTCTTGTCTATCATATGCTATATATTCACTTAGATTCTTGTTGATATCTTCTTTATATCGTAATTGTTAACTTTATGTTCTCAGCAATATCACTCAGACTAATCCCTTTGAGGGAAGTCCTAGTATAGATTAACTTTTAGACGTTTTACTTCTTACGTACGGAACGGGTTTTTTTTTCTTTGAAAGTGCCAGAGTTTGAAGTAGCCAAACTAGACCTTACGTTCTTTATTACTTCCAAATCGATGTAATTTAGGTTGAATTTTATATTTAACAAAATATTTAAAAAATAAAAAATCAGATACGAATACTGTGAAACGAATATGTGTCCTTCCGTATTCACCGCATGTCAAATAATAATAATAATAAAAGAAATTGAGAATAATATACTGGTGTCCAAAAATTAAGAGGCAGTGACCAATTTCAGACGTTTTGTCGAATATCTTACTGAAACTCGTGAGGAAATGCCCGGAATGCCCTTGAACTTTGAGGATGCAAAGAACATGTTTGACGTCATGTTTTTCAGTGAAGTTTTTTGTCGCGAGGACAATTGGGGGGGGGGGCAATAATAATTTTTATAATAAAATAATATTTTCGATCACCCAAGTAACGGAAAATGTTAAAAATGATCTGTCACTGTAGAAAATCCCTATGTAGGTCCTGTTCAACATTTGTGTGCATTTGTGTAAGCATAGCACGTATACTCGTGAAAATATTAATGTTTCTGTAAAAAATCAAAAGTTAACACCGCTTTCCAAAAACTTGACAAAAAATCGTAGAAATAGTATACTGTGATTAAAATATTAATATATTCAATATTTGATGAGATATAGGTACTTTTATGAAATAAATTTTAACTGCGCATGCGCCAAATACAGCAAAGATTTTTGTCATGATTTGATAGTCAATACTATAGGGCAACTCACATAAAAAGTCCGGTGAAATATCGTGAAAACTAGAAAAGTTACAGCAATAATTGGAAAATTGAGGTGAACATCCCTTGGGATTATATGGGATTTCCTCCATTTATTTTGAAATCGTTGCCAATTAACGGTCTTAACAGTCTGCTGTGGCATGTTTTCAATCTTGACCTAGTTCCTGCATATATTACCAGTGTCTTGAAATGACGCTGTTGGTTACTTTTAGGTCTTTACAGACCTGTGTCAGTACTTGCCCACTTCCTTTCTACCAATTAAACGCCGTTTCTCACAATCCATCAAATGCATTCTCAACAGAATATTCTACCTTCCACAAGCGAAATTTTATCCAACTATTCGTACAATCCTTAATATTAGAATTTGAAGCAACTTCTTGCATTCCTTTCCAACAAGTGCCGAAAGAACGGAAGCAAAAAATTTGCATATTTACGTATAGCGAAGATAAATCCCATTGGACTACTTGATAACATTGACCTTGTTCTACTAATCTAGTAACTTTCAATGGGCTTCACATAACCCATTCGCGACGGGTGTCTTTTAAACTTCTTTTAATTCTTCTACACCAGTTTTTCCATATTGTAATTTTGACTTTTTAATCGATCAAAATTTGAGATTAGATAAGGGGTTCCGTATTAAAACACTGGTTTTCAAATTCAACGGTTTCGTGCGCTTTAAGTACGCTTTACATACCTGCAAAGTCGAAAATAAACGTGTATTTATGGGACTTTTTTTCAGGAAAATGAAACAAGATATTCAAAAAACATTTTTTGTATTTTGTTTATTGCACTTTAAAGGAAATGAATTGATTTTGGTAATGATTAAATAAAGTTGGATGTCTCCAGCAGACCCTCTCCTTAAGGATGGTGATTCCCGTAACTCTGTCAAATGTTATCTGAAATTATAAAAAACATAATAGCTTTATTCCAAATACTGAAAACTAAAGAGAAATTGTTCCGTTTTTGGAAAAATTCATATTTAACAAAATAGCGGCCGTTCAAAGTTAAAATAGCAATTTTCAGGAAAAAAATTTAACTTTTGTTGTTTATTTAAATAGAAAAAAACATTAGATTGCCAAAAGGAACGATTACTCTCTAGATAATATTGTTGTTAAAAATTGGTCAAAATTTGAAGAAGATTGGTTGAGATTTGTTCGAGTTATTGTGATAACCGACTTTAAAAACATAGTTCTGAGATAATCACGTTTAAAGATTCAAGTTAGGATTTATGTATGATAGACCAAAGTCAATTAAAGCAGCGTAACTTTGTTAATTTTTATCGGATTGATTAAAAAATGTAACTGAATATTCTTGATTAATTTTACTTTCAAAAAATGAAATAAAAACTGCATTTTGTTTATGTTTTTCGGGAGGTATAACCCGTTAAACGGCACGTAAACTTGCCGCTCGTCATAAATGGGTTAATAGAATTAACAAAAAACACCTTTCTATAGTTGTTCCTTTAAGTTTTTCCGCCAATGCGTATTTTCTCAATCTTTTTGCAATACAGATACATTAAAAGAGTATTCTACTTTCATTTTTTCTTTTTTTTTAGATGATAGTTTTGTACAAGATAACTCTAACACATTATGTAACTCTAACACAAATATCTATAGTCAAGTTATTTAGACAAAGTTTTTATAATCGTGAACGAACATGGAATATCAGGAAGAAATTCATCAAACATTATTAGAAACATTAATTATACTGTTTAAAAAGAAAAAAAAATACTAATTTCAAGATAATTAGTTTAAACGGGCACTTGCACATAATCTTAATTTGAGTTCTTTGATTAATTATGCAGATGTTTCATAATGAACCAAATACTTAGAAGACTGTTTTTTAAAAAGCGCTTTTTAAAAATTTGAGGCTATACAAAATCAATGAAAAATCAATATTGTCAGAATATTTAATTAACCGAAACAAATGAATTTTTAATGAGATAGGGATATTAAATCTACGTTAGCTATTTGGATTATTATTTTGCTTGGATATAAAAATCTATTAACAAAACAAAAAATACGCATGATTAAAGAGATAAGGTTTTTGAAAGATTTAATTAATTTTCTCTTGTGAACTCTGTATCTTTATTAATATGCTTGAGATAAAGTTGAAATTTTAAGAGTCTTCTTCTTAAAGTTTGGTTACATAGTTTTGTTGATAATTTATAACAAAATTTGCGAAACAATTTAATGAAGAAGACTGCCATCTAGTGGATGTACTAGGTATAGAAAAACTTCAAATTGTAATAAGAATATCACCTTTGGTAGGAATGCAGCTTATAAATATACAGTATAATTAAGATAGGGAGGCATCACCCAAAGTGAGAGGAATTCAATATGGTGGCTGTAATCCAAAATGTCGTTACATATGGGGAATTTTATTTAACTTTTATAATGCATATCATACATAAGAATGTTTGGTATAAATTTATATGTTTTCTGTTTTATATGTATTTATATGTGTATCTATATGTTAAATTTGGTCTAATATGCTGTGTGTATATTAATATGTTTCAGGTTAGAGAACATGAAGGTGAAACACTAAATACGGCAGAGCAGATCTGATTAGGTTCTTTTGCGATGGTTATGCAACAAATAAGGATCAGCTGTTTAATGTAACAATGCTGCATGTCGATTAAAAAGTGAGAAAATCCGCCATCGAACAAGGAAATGGCAATCTAATTGCAAAACGGAGTAGTGGTGACTTAATTGCTCAAGAAGCAGAGTACCGCGCAAGATGCCTAGCGCGACTGTACCTCGAGTATCGGAGTAATGAAATGCCAGAAGGAAGCAATAGCGTTCAAATATGTAAGAGATAAGTTTTCTCAGAATTGGCCAAATCATGGAGAAACGTAGGAAATATTCAAATGACACTCAACCAGTTGACTTTCCTGACAAAAATGTATATGGAGAGATTAACCCTACTTATAGAAACAGATGAGAAATTCTGTATGCCAAATGTACACATTTCACGTTTACGACAGAGAATTCTTGCACACTTCGCATGCATGACGGCTTTCATGTCTGGTAGAGAGTATATTTTAGCCTATGACTCATCTAACTGACAGAGAAACCCCCTTGCCAGCTTACATGGGTAAACAGGGTTACATGGGTTTCAATATTTGTTAAAACATGAAAAACAGAAACCGTTGAGAAGCTCCATTCACTTGAACTTTCAATCTCGTATACTCGTGTGCTGAAATTTCAGCAGCGATGTGTAAAGTTATAAATGCTAAGTTCCAAAAATAAAATGTAGTATGTCCGTCAAAATTAAGACAAGGGGATTTTCACGATTGGGGCATATGATGACATATGATGATTCAAGTTATTCAACCTCAGAGAATTCCTTTCATAAGACTTATAGAAGATATATTCTTATTTCTGGAGATATTCTTATTTCAAAATTTAACATATATTTTTTTCGGAAGCGTAAGGACTACTTCACAAACTGTGAATTACTTCACAATCGCCTTCACAAAAAGCGAAGTGTTCAGAGTTTGTCAAAAGAAGAGTGTTAGGTTAGTGGATGGAATAGTGCAATTTCTCATGACGATATAGCGTCTTCTAATGCAGGGTTGAAATGTTTGTTAAAGTAATCCTTGTAAAGAAAGTAAGATGTATTCACCAAGTAACTGCTGTAGCACTGTATTTTTTTTTTATTTGATGATCATAGCAAACTTAATAAAGAGCATGAATTTTAACTGTGGTGTAGAAAACAAGCAAAAGGGATTGTTGAGCTCAAATATTTCCTATCTTGTCTAAATGTGAAAATCCTATTGTTTATTTTTGTTTGCTCAATGAGAGAATGAAACTATTCAATGTACCATGACTGCCTAAAAGAAATTTCTTTTTTTTTCTTTTTTGACCCCAATAACTATACACGTCCGTTACCAATTCGTCTGAGAAATCTTTTTGTTGCAGAGTTAAAACTTCCATACGTAATCGTACATTTTCTTCAAGACAGTTTGTGATAAAAAAAATTGAACAAACTCTTCTCAGAAAAGAGCATACATGAACGACGAACAAAACAATGCTATAGTGAAAGGAGATAGAGGTGCAGTATGTTTAACACAGGATCCATCGGTACTAACACATTTAACGATAGCTGGATAATAAATCTGTCATTTGATATAAGAGTTTGTTTTTACATTCAGATAAAACCCAAGAAAGCAATCGACGCCATCATGAGCAATATCACTTATTTCAAGTTGAAATTTGTCTCTAAGGTTAAAGCACTTGAAGACATCGGAAACCTATTTTTCGATATTTATAAGGAAAGTAATACATCAGTTTATTCAGCTGAGTCAACCGAAGTTAAATAATTCAATAGACCTAGTAAAAAAAAATTCTCAACAATATTTCACCTTTGAAAAAGAACAAAATTCTTCTTTTGAGTACTCCAAAGAAAAGCATAAGCAAGAAAAATACAATCCTGAAGACGTTAAAACAGACGTACAGCTGTTTTTTAGGCCCCTAATAGGTACACAGAATCGTCAGTTAGATGTGCAGAATTTTTTCATATACGAAAATGAACCATTTCCGCCTGCATTTTCCTGTCATGGGGAATTTCAACCCAGCCATAAAAGTGATCTAGCATATATTATAAAGGAAACTGTTGAAAAGAATGACAACGTCTTTACGGTAACCCGAGATGTTTTAATTTATGATAGTGCAGTTCTTGCTAACATTTTAACCCTTTAATACCCATGGTATCATATATGATACCACCACTGTTTCAAATTAAGTAGATTTTTTAATTCAGATATTCCATATTCACTTCAGAAATTTAAAATAGCAATATTTACTTCATTTAATAACAAAAAATCTGTCATTAAATGAAGCTAAATTTATTATTGAAATTTTCCGGTATGAATTCAGATTTTCTGAATTACAGAATTTCTAGAACGTATTCAACCATGGTAATTAAAGGGTTAAAGCCTAATCACTTTTCAAAGACATTTAATGCTTACTACATTATTAGAGTTTAACCTCATATATGTAATGACTTTGAAAATTATGGCTGCCAAATAATTGATTTGATTTGGGATAGAAACATTACACCGAGAAAAAGGAGAAACCAGACAGAAGAGGATTCAGGAACCAGGAGACAAGTCAAATTACGTAGAAATAGGCTAGCTTTTTTAATAAGTTCAAGTAACAAAGAAGAACTCTTTAATCTCTTGTAACGTCAGAAATAAAGACCATAAAATACGCAAGTTATAATCACTTCAGGTGAAGAGGTTTAAGGAAATATTACTGTTCTATTATTCTTAATTAGAGTCTGGACATGAAGAAGCTGATTCAAGGATAATACTGAATGGTAGAAAACGCAATAAAAAATATATAGTTATGCGCTCTGTGAATAATGATGTATTAGTTTTAGCAATAGCATAAACTCTCTCATTAGCTTTGTCAGATAAATATCTGAAAACTGTTTATGGCAACATTTAGAAATGCAGATTTATTCCCGTTCATGATATACCTGCATAAATTGGAAGAGGAAAAGCTATCGCTTTCCTAGGATTTAGTGCTTTCTCAGGCTTACTTTGCTCTTCGGAAGAACTACGTGGCGACATCATGCGCAAACGTTTTTTGCTTTCTGGATGACCTACGTATTTACTGTGTGAGGGATTTTAACTGTTTTTAACATGGCTTTTATTGTATTTGGAAAAACAAGTTTTCCCATCTTTTTAAAAACTTTCATTTTTTGTTACCTTTTTTTGTAAAACTACATTTATCATTTCTTTTTTTCTCACTCAAAATGCATAACTTAATAAACAGTGTTGTACAAATAAACTTAAAAGTTAGTATAATAGTTTAAATAGCATATTAAATCATATAAGATAATTTCAATGGACTAATATTCTAATTATTTTTTTCGGAAGTTATTTATCGAAGATTTTGTATTAATGAAATATAAATATAATGGTAATAATAAAATGACAATAAGTACACTTTTACCCTAATTAACGGGAAATTTATCATTAATAATATGTCATGTGGTAGGTATTAACGCTAGTTAAAACTAAGCGTTAGCTTTTTCATCATTGAGTTAATAGATTATTTTTTTACAACATTTTATCAGTTTTTATCAATGAAATTAAAACTTTTCGTTAATACCTTTGTCTCTACCTTAAACTCAATAAAAAAAGTTTTACCTAATAGTGTAAAATTCAATACAAAAGAAATAATTTCTTAAATACATAATCAAAAGTGAAAAAAAAAAGAAGAATACGTTTCGAAAGAATAAATCTCTGTTCATCGGTTTCAAAAAGACCTGCTTCCACTTTGAGAGCTAAAGCAAAATGAAAAAAAAAAAAATAGATAATTAGTAATATAAAATTAGTAGACAAGAATATAGAAAAAATATAATTTAAAAAGAAAATTAGAAAAGAAAACGTCTTAAAACACATAAACTTTAATTTCTAATCAACATCGAATTTTCGTACAAAGCTGTACAACAACAACAAAATATTAATATATCTCTCCATTTCCCATAACAAGAAAAACATTTTAATAAAAATAATATCCATCTATTTAACCTTTGTACTCTTTGATAAGAATATATGACGCAATAAAGGCAATATGCATCATTTGTCGTCCAGCACCCACTTTAATTATGTTCCTTTCCTTTTAGTTCTAGTACAAAGGAAATATTTGTTCCGTCTTTATCATCAAAGGAAAATAATGACTTTTAAGAAGTTCTGATAACAATGGAAGAAAGGCAAATACTTGATGGGTACATAGATATTTTAATATATACATTACTTTTTTTCCATTAACGGGAAATGAAAAGAAGTAGAAAAGACAATAAATCAATGGCTGTTTCTGCAGGTAATAAAACAAAGTGTGTCAGCATAATACAGGCGTCATTTTTAAAGTTACTTTAAAAAATAAATTTTGTTAAATTATAAAGAGTGCATAAGAAAGTTCCCTTTATCCTAAAATAACTCGTAAACGGATAAAGCTAGAATTTAGAAATAAATGTCTACCTCACTGAAAAAAAAAAATGCAAATCTACAAAACTAATTTTTGTAAAGCTACAGAAATCTGCTCACTAAAATTTTATCTGCATTTAGTAACAGTTACTGAAACAACTTTTACAATTGTACATGATTTTTTTTTTGTTGTTGTTGCAGTTACATAAAAAGTTCTAGGCATCCCAGTTTCCTAGAAAATTCTTAGTAACCTCACAGACTTTTTATTTACAGTGATGGTAAAATAACTATTCGCTATCATACGAAAGTGATTGCAGTGCCCTAGTGGCATATTCAAAAGTTATCGACACTATCTCTAAAACTGTGAGAGAGAGTGAAAAGTAATCAATTACAAAATTGAACAGCATCCTCGATTTAATTTGAAATTATGTCGTACATGTAAAGGTAACTTTATTTTCTAATAATGTCTAAAGGGTTAATTTCTTGATAACCAATCACCGTCTTAAATATGTCACTAATCGCTGGTATACAAGTGTGGCATTATAAGGTAGATGCATATTTGCTAACCGAAAACATGTGAGCAAGATATAATTTATTTTAATAAATAAATCAACTTCATTATGTTCAAAATGTCCACCTCCGAAGCAATGTATGTGGATGCAAGCAAGTGCATGTGTATTGCTGAGGAGATCAATGTAATAAACTAATGTTTGAATTTATTCAGTAAAAAACCCACCGACTTACATAAACCTGGGATTAAATCTGGAGATAAACCAGGTTTTTAGAACTTCTTCCAAAGATAAACATTAACAATCTTATAGAATTATTATGGAATTGTATTACAGAATTTTATCATAGAATTATTATGGAATTGTATTATTATGGATTCTATTTTAAAAATATAAGTTCTGTAATGCATCTGTTACATACAATACTAAAAAAAAACGCACTACTCCATACTATTTTATCACTTAATTGTCGCAGAGGGATGTGAGAGGTCACAGGTACCATTCGACTGGGAATTCTGTCTACTTTTCGAATATTAGTGCAGCTTTCCAAATAGGAGTCATCTACACATCCAAAATTGCACTAACTTTGAATTTTCAATTGGTAACACCCAGTTTTATATACATTTTCGAGTTATTTAGGTCAAGGCAGCCCGTAAAAGGTATAGCTTATATACTTGTTCTTAAGAGGAAACTCAGTATCCTTCATTTCTCGAAAAATTGTGAAAACATCATTTTTTCCTATTTCATGGTTAAAATGAATTTAGACATTGTAGTATATTCTGACGAGTTCTCATAAATATCACAAAAATTAAAATATACGAAAAAGCCTTTTTACCGCCCTTTGAATGATTCAGAATTCCTTTTCCCCAATTTGTGTTTTTTCCGTATGTGAATATCATCAAAATGCTAAAACTTCAACATATACTTTTTTAAAGACTCGATTTCTTTTTTCAAGGACGACCCTTAAGGTGCATTTCATAAAATCGAATTTTCAGTAATATAAATAGTTTTTTTTAAATAAAAATATTTAGTAAATAGTAATTTTGATTGTGTCTTTGCATATGTCACCACATTCTATTTATTTTTTCATAACTGAATTGACTTTTTTGGAAATCTTTTCCGCACAGTTATAGAGCACAATTGTAAGAAAATCATGTAAAAACGTTGTTCAAGTTTGAAATAGGAGAAATGTGGTTTTAAGTTTCTTTGTGAATTCATTAAAAAATTAACTTTTCAAATGTTACCATATATTTTTCTTGATTAAATCATTTTCCTTCATAACGACATTTACTAATATGTCAAAAAGGTGTTATAAAATACTCAAATTAAAAAATAGTTCAAAGGGTAAATCGTTCGCTTAAAGCGTTATAGAGTTATAAAATAAAATCTGTTAAGTGTTTATACATATATTTCGAATATAAAATTAAGATCTTACACGGAAAAGTAACAGAAACATTCCACAAGCTACCAGAAACAAAAACAGAAATTCAGAATGTACATTTAACTCAATTTATAAAAAAGAAAAAGCGATAATGGTTTTCGTTAACTATGTCTATGAGGTTTTCTTTTCTATAGATATCAACTATAACAGAAGACGCTCTCCTTTAAACAGTCAAAAAATAATAATTACCTATATCTCGAAAATTAACGATTAGAATGAGCTAAAAACTTACATAGTTATATATTTTTGACGATTGCAGTTTGTTTTATTCAACATTTAACGTAGGTCAAAATTCATATTTTTTTAGTATGAATTTATTAATAGTTTTCATAATTAAAAAATAGTTTTTCAATCGAAAAAAAGCCTGGAATATTTTTTTATCGATCTTCATTATATCTTATTAAAAAGAATCAATTACATGATTTTTTGGGAACATATAAATTAAAGTTTTGTCAAGTGAATTTAACATTAGCATCTTCAAACTTTGAACTCTTCTAAATCTATAAAGATTTCAGAAAATGAACATAAACTATATCTTTTTTCCGGTTGCCTTTATCTAAAGAACTCAAATATCGTGTGAAAAATGGGTGTTACGATTTGAAAATTCAAAGTTGGTAATATGTAGGTGACTCCCTATTTCAAAATTTGTATTCATATTCGGAAAGTAGACACAAATCCTAGTCGAATGGTATCTCTTGCATCGCTCTGTGTTAATTGGCGATAAAATAAGATAATTTGGTGCGGGTTTTTTCAGGATCCAAGATTATACCTATAGGGTAGAAAATAATATTACAATAATAATGAATGATATTTGTATTTATAGTGGAGAATTTTTTCAACTGACAATCGCTGGGTATTGCGGATAATGTTTAAGCAGCCGATTGTCAAAATAGACTTCATATTAAAATTGCATCTTTAGACGTGTTTATAATATTTCATTCATTGGCAAGTATCTTTTTTTTTTTTTTTTTTTTCATTGAGATAAGTAGTTTTAGTCACAAGCAAATTGACATAGAAGAAATATTCTTACAAAAATTCCAGCAATGGGGATTTTTAGTTCTTTAAAATATCATTACATGACGCATCAATTAATTCCATCTATGTCGGTGTTAAAATAGTTCTAAAAATCAATATTTTGCTTCAAGATCTGAAAAAATAAAGCCGAAACTTTATACATAAATACTATCTGACCAGCCTGGCGTTGCCCGGGCCCATGATAATAACCTTAAATATACCTAAAACCAATGTTGAATGAATTTATACATTTAAACGAAAATCTTTCTAAACGATCCTAATGCTGGGACCACCAATGCCTTCGGTAACGTATACCCTCAATTTTGTATGAGTTTTATTTTTAAATGAAAATATATCCAAGCAAACTTAGAGTTGGGGGCCCCACTGAAGAATACATCATCCGTATTTTAAACGGTTCGGCCGATGGACGTTAAAACAAAAACCTCCCAAAATAGGTATTTGGTTTTCCCTTTTTACGCTTTGCGGAAAGCAAGGACTGAGCATGTGCGGGAACGACTGCCGATTTTTGCAAAAAAAAAGATCGTTTTTTTATGAGTTTTTAATTAATATCTTGGTTAATTATCAAAATTAAAAATCTGAGCATCAGGTGCATTCGGACCTGCCTTGGACTATCCTCTTCCAAAATTTCTGATCTCTAGCTAAAGTAGATTTCACTAGCCAACGCCAACACACACAGAACTAAACTTTATTTTATTAATATACATAAGACATTGTAACTAAAAATATTTTATGATTACTTCAAGTGAAATTACTTATTTAGCACAAAAGGGTTGGACCAACGCTGGCTAATCGTTGGAACGTTGACCCATAGTATGAAGTATTCGCTTTGCCACAACATTAGCTAACTAACCATTTGCCAAAGAAGGCCCAACAGTTGTTCAACCATTCGCTGCTCAGAATCCTGTTAAGATACGCTCCAAATTTAGAGGATACTCTGCAGCTACCATTTCCCAACTATTTGCCAACCCCACCATTGCAATCCTAGCATTTCCCAACGGTTTCTACAAACTAGCAACGATTGGCCAAATAAACTATGCTACTTGGGTCAGGATTATGCTTGATAAAGGACTTACCTTCAAAAAACATATTCTCAGCATAAGAAGTGCGGTTGAAGGGGTTTCTAAATTTCTCGCTCCTTTCCTTAAAAATCCTGCTCTTTCTATTCGAAATGAAACACTAATACATAAAGCTTGTATTCTCTCTGTCATGACCTAGGCCTATCCGATCTGGCGCTTTATATACAAAAACCAGCACAGAAAACCTATCAAACATTCAAAATAAAAACGTAAGCATCATTAGAAATGGGCCCAGATTCCTCAGAAATTCCATTATTAGACATAATTTTAAAATATTATCTTTATTCAACGGTTTAATAAACGTTTTAAAAATTTCTACAAAAAAGTCTACAATATTTCTAATGAAATTATAAATGAACTCCACAATAGATAAAAATACTAGAGCTAAGCACTAACTCAAATAAACTCCTTTTTTTCTATCTTAAGCGTTTGTACAGCTCTTTGAATTTGAGTACTATTATTTTGTTTTATTTAATAGCTGAAACGTACGACGAAAACTACTTTTCATTGAAAACTGTTCTGAAATTCGAGGAACCATATAAACGCTGAAAAGCCAAAAAAGCTTCGAATTTGTATAAATGTTTATTTAAACTTTACCATTAGTAGACAAGGAGGAGGAGAGGGAAAAGTGGGTGCAAAAAGCTTCTGCGCTTCCAGGCTACTTATAATACTGATTTGATGACTACAAAAATTGCTGCATCTAGGTTTCCAAATTGCCTTAATCAGGCGTTTGTATGCCAGTATGTTGTACTATAGCTTCACTATAGCACAGCCTGCTCGACTTTGTGAAATAATTAACGTAATCCTTGAGCAAAAATGCTTGTAGAAGCCTGCTCTAACCAAATCAAAAATAATAAAGAAGAGGCACCAAGTAAACCTAGATAAAGTTTTCTTTTTAATATTTTATTTGTGAAATTTCAACTGTGTCAATTATTATGAAGCTTCCAATTTTCAGACACAAACCTCGTTATGACTACTAACCTCACGAATGAGCAAGCGCTAACGAAATAAAAATAGAGTTTATATATATATGTATGTATATCTATTACGAAGTATTAAAACAATATCGTTATACGATACAGAAAAGTGTATCAATCAGTTTTGAATTGGTACTTAAACTACTATTTGCAATTCATTTTATTTTGTGCAGCAAATAAGAATATATTCTAATATTATAAAGAAATAATGTTTGTTTGTTTGTAGGGGCTAATCTCTGGAACTATCGAACTGATTTCAAACATAATGGTGGAAGAATGCTGGTGGTCATCTTTGCTCCAACAGAGGCTATAGTTTATGTCGGTACAACAACCCCCAAGGAGGTGCAAGAGCAAGAATTTCTAAAATTGCGATTTCTGATATGTTATTGCGGCTATAAAATTTCAATTTGGTGTGGTGATTACTTTTAAAATGTAAATACTTGCCTTGAACGGTTTTTAAAAATGTCGAAATTTAAAAGAGTGAAATGAACGGAAAACATTCTAAATTACGATTTGTTTGGAACTGTTAGTCCTAGAAACTGAAAATCTGGCATAGCTGTTACTTTAGAAACGTAAATACTTGACCAGAACAGTTTTTTAAAAATTCGAAATTTAAAATGATGCAGGAAACGTTCAAAATCAGGTCCAACCAACATCAGATCCAAATCAAACCAACGTTCAGGAAGGAGCAAAAAACGTTCTAAAATTGCGATTTATATGATACTGTTGTTGGTATAGAGGATTGGAATTTGGCATGGTGGTTACTTTTAACATGTAAATGCTCGATAACTAAAAAATTTTAAATTTAAAAGGGTAAAATAAGCAGAAAATAAAAACGTTCTACATTACGATCTAATTGGAATTTTTAGAGTTAGAAACTTGAAATTTAATATAGTTCAACATTTAAACATTTAGTATTTTAAGATGCAGATGCAGATGCTCGGTGTAAACAGTTTATTAAAAATTTGAAATTTAAAAGTGTGAAATGAGCGGAAAACATTCTAAATTGCTATTTATTTAGAATTGTTAGGAACAGAAACTTAAAATTTGACATGTCTGTTATTTTTAAGACGTTAAGTCTCACACAAAACAGTTTTTACAAAATTCCAAATTTAAAAGGGGCCAGAAGCAAAAACCGTTCTAAAATTGAGATTTTTGTGGTCCTGCTCGGGCTAGAAACCTGAAATTACTGGTGATTACGTTTAGGATGTAAGATCGCTAAGAAATGTTTCTAAGAAATTCGAAATGTAAAAGTGTGAATTAAGCGAAAAATGTTCTAAAAACATTTTAAACTATGATTTATCTTAAATTATTAGGGATAGTAACATAAAGTTTGAAATGGCTATTTCTTTTGAGACGTAAATGCATTCACAGAACAGTTTTTAAAAATTTCGAAATTTAAAAGTGTGCAAAAGCAAAAGGCGTTCAAAAATTGCGATTCTTGTGATATAGTTGATTATAGAAACGAAACATGCAATTTGGCATGATGGTTACTTTTAAAATGAAAATAAATACTCGCTAAGAACAATTTCTAAAACAATTCGAAATTTCAATTAAATTAAGAAATGAGTAGAAAATCTTCAAAATACATTCTAAATTACGATTTATTTGAAATTATTTTTTGATTTTCTGATTATTTTAAATGTTATGTTCGCTTAATTCAGTACAAGAATGACATTTATTCAAAATGTGGCTTAATTAGTAATTTTTTTAATTATCCGTAGAAGTATAAGTTCGTCTTAATAATAGGAGCACAAACACCATTTCAAGAACTACGCGGGATTTGCTAGTATTTATTATTTTTTTTAATTCACATTGCATAGCAATTTTTAAATCAGAAAAAAAAATTATTACTTGATAATGTTTACATAAACACTTATTATAATTCATTTTTTATAAAATTTTCAATTTTCACATTTTTGATTAATGTAAATGAAAAACCGATAAGATTATTTTTGAGCAAGAAAATATTTTTAATAATTGCCAATTATGACATTCTGCAAAATATTTTCACGGAGTCTAATAAAAGAAAAGTGACATAGAGATTTTTAAAGTGAATTCACTTTCTTCAGATTTGTTTTTATTTTGTTTTGTTTTGTTTTGTTTTTCATTTTTATTTTTAATGAAATACTTCAAACGTTAATACTTTAATCCCGAACGATTCCTTCATATTTAAAAATTCGACTTTTATAATAAGGAGTGTATGAGTTTTTTTTTTTTTTTTTTTTTTTTTTTTTTTTTTTTTTTTTTTAACTGGATCCAGAAATTATAATCAAATTTGTTTAGTTAAACAACAATAAATTGTATATTATTTTCTTATTTCTCGAGAGAAAAAAACGTCATTAATAAAGTATTTGCGTCATAACCTTTATTGAGAGCTAGTGTTTAGATGAATAAAAAATTATTTTTCTTCTAAAGTTTAAGCAAAATATTTATTTTAGTAGTTGTATATTAAAAGATCTTTTTAAATGATCTTTTCTATCTTAATGCATACTTGCCAATCTTCCGGCCGGTTTTTAAATCAATTAATTTGAACCCGAAAACTCATTTAATTAAATACTAGCTGATCCCCGCCAGGCGTTGCCCGGGCCCGTGATAATAATTTTTTTTTTTAATCAAGTTTCTATTATTTTATATCTTTAACCCGATTTTGCATGGAATTATATTTTAAAATGAAAAATTCGCGAAAAAATATTGATATTTAGTGATAAAAGCACTCATTTTCTTGTTTCTTTACGTAGGGTCGTTTCACAGTTTTAAAATAAAAAAGTTATTTTTGTCCGAACTGTTTAAAATCTTTATTGATGTTATATAAAACAGTTTTACAGCCCGTGTAAAAATTTCGTGGAAAAATATTGTTATCTAGTTGTAAAATAAATGTTTTCTTCTCGCTTTTTTGTTTGTTTGTTTTCGCGTCGGCTCCTTTAACCTAGCAATAAAAAAAATAGTTCTCATCTTCCGAACTCTCTGACATTTCAATCGGTTATAAATAGAACTCTCCTTAAAATTTTGCGAAAAAATATGCATATTTAGTAGTGAAAACATTTCTTAAAAAAAAAGCTTTAGCTTTCAACCTCAGAGCAAAAATATATTTGGTCTATGCTTTCAATGCAATGGTACACCTCTATGCGTTTACAATCAACCCTTTTCAATCCCCCTAGGCTAAACAGGCAAATCCATCAGGTTTCCCGTTTCTGAGGGAAGAAGACTTCAAAAAAGTTGACGCATGCGCGAAGAGACGATATTCGTGTGGAAATTTGACAGTATGCGCTTTTCGTTTTAAATATATAGATGTCTTGTTTCTATGTGGTTAGTCAAATGATTTCAACTTCATTTCATTTATTAAATAAAATTTCTGTTTCAAGTATGATTATTAGAGTTGAAAAAAATGGAAGGTTGATAGCCTTGTAAATGTATTGAAATTCCTTAAAAAAATAAAATAACAACAAATTACGAAGAAAGTGAAGGTATCACAAACTGCAATAAAAAGCTTATATCACTTATGCTTGTTAGAACCTAAAGAAACGAACAAGAATACGGTAACATTTCCTAATATGGAAATACAAGAACTTGAGGAAATCCATTTTAGACGAATTTCCGCCAAAATTATAGTAAGATAAAATTTGTTTCGTGGATTTAAGATTAACCTTCTTACCCTGAATGGGTCTAATCGTCCCGTTTCTATAATTTATTTCATTCTATTCGAATACCAGAAATTTCTTCACAAAATAAGTTAAATAAAAGCCACAAAACAGTTGCCAAACAATTGATGTCAGTTAACCCTTTGAGGGGCGGTGGTATATATTATATACCACCTAATTTTAATCTGATTTAAACCAGAAACTTTTAATAAAATTTTACTTTTTTAACTTTGACGAGAAAAAGTTGAAAAATTGCTTATTCTTATTTTTAACTAAATTCTTTCCTAAATTCCGGTGGGAATTCAACGTTACAGGAGCACAAGTGCTTGCCCCTGAAAGGGTTAAGGGGCTTCCGAGTTGCAATCAACTTTACTCCCAGTCTATTGGAAGTAGAGTGTCTTGTATAAAATTGAGCCGTTGGGAAAAGTTAAGATGTAGTATTACACTGTAAAAAAAATCTGTAAATTTTACAGAAAAAACCCATTTTTTTTACAGAAAAAAACTGTTTTTTAAAAAAACAGTTTTTTTCTGTAAAAAAAATGGGTTTTTTCTGTAAAAATTACAAAATCCATATTTTTTACAAGAAAAAACTGTTTTTTTCTTTTAAACAGTTTTTTTCTGTAAAAAATACGGATTTTGTAATTTTTACAGAAAAAATCCATTATTTTTTAGAGGGAAAAAAGCTGTTTAAAAGAAAAAACAGTTTTTTTCTGTTTTTTTTATTATTATTATTCCTAACCGATGCAAAAAATGCTGAACTGTAACCATATTTTGATTTTCCCTGTTTGCCTGTCAATGTCATTTAAACACCCGCCAAAGACAAAACAGGGGAAATTTTTATAAAGTTGAGAATTTTCATTATTTACAGGGTAAATGGGGGAGGGGGGGGGAATTTATAGACTAACAGAAAATGTGAAAAAAAAATTCTGAAATTTGGTCGGTGGGGGGGGGGGAATTTATAGACTAACAGAAAATGTGAAAAAAAAATTCTGAAATTTGGTCGGTGGGGGGGGGGGGGATTTATAGACTAACAGAAAATGTGAAAAAAAAATTCTGAAATTTGGTCGGTGGGGGGGGGGGGGGGCACCGTTTTGACATTTTACTGGGGGAAGTTTTAGATGCTTTTTTTCTTCAAGGAGGGGGGGGGGGATACAAAGTATGTTATTATTGTTTTCAATAGTTAATTTTCACCAAGAATAACCTTTGGAGGTGGGGGGGGGGGAGCGTAAGGGGCAAGAAAATTAAACAATTATACATAGAGAGATTTTAAAAAGATTCAAATAAAGAACAATGTGGAAAGCTTTCTCCATTATTATTCCTTTTTTTTCTCTCTTTTTTAGGATAAGGATGAGGCAGAGTTGAGATTGGGATAATTGAAATATATAAGATAAAACTCTGAAATTTAGCACAAGAACGCACAATTTTGATATTTGGCAGAAGAAATTTTAATTTCTTTAATTTGAAGGGAGCTTTTAGCGGGGGGGGGGGGGAGATTAAAATGGTAATACAATGGATAGATAATTTTTCAACTCGCTACATGGATTGGATATATATTTAAAAATGAAAACACATGTGAAAAACAAAGGATAAGACAATATAAAATGCAATGGAATGGACACTGCAGGAATTATACTTGATAGGATGAAAAAGCAAAAAAATGGAAAACTATGAATACCTTATAGAATCTTCAGAAGGGATTTATAAGAGTATTCATAGTAAGTATATGCCGCCAATGGCCTTTAGGAAAAGGATGTGGGGGGGGGGGGGTCAAGAAATTAAAAAATGCAAAGTAACATACAGAGATTTTAAATAGGGATGAAATAAAGACGACCAAAGCAGAAACTTTTAAAAGGATAATATTTTTCACAGTCTAACCTTTTTAGAGTGTGTCTGGGGGGGGGGGGGGTAACAGAAAAGAAAAATAATCTATAAAATATTCAGGTTTGATCAACGAACACCCATTTATGATACTTTACTGGCAGAATTTTAAAAAAAATGCTTTATTTCTTCAAAGGATGATGAGCCAGCAGGGGGAACTGGTTAAAAAGAAAATACCATCCCTTGAGCCCTTCCCCCTCCCGCCACAAAAGCCATTCTTGATGAAATAATAGTAATAATAATATATCAACCATCGTATCATCCTCTATATTAAAACTAAAAGCTAATTCATAAGATCAGTTTTTTTCAGTGCAAAAAAAGAAACAAATGCGCATGATTAAATGTAGAACATATCCAGCTTTAGAGCAGACTAGTGTGAGGTCGGGATGGCTGAGCGGTCTAAGGCACCTGTTTTAAGCAGTGGTTCTAAGCCGTTGACAGCGCAGGTTCGATGCTCGCTCGGGGAAGCTCGGGGTTTTGTTACTTAATTGGCGATAAGATAATTAATTTCAATAATTTCTTATTTTACTTCAAAAGATGTTATATAATTTGTAATTTTTTTTTATTCGAATGCAATTAAGTAAATTTTAACATCTAATAATATATTTTTTTAATTACCAATTTTATATTTAAATTAAAAGATTGTGCATGTAATTATTGATTAAATAAATTGAACTGATCTACAATTTTTGTTATATTTGGTATGACCATTAACAAGATGCCATATAAATACTAAGATATATACAAAGAATAGTATTTTATTATTTTTATATATATAAAAAAGTGAGGAAATAAAAGGAGAGAAATATATTCAAACAGGAAATCTAAAAGAAAAATGACGTTGATATCCATGATTTAATAATTAAATAATGTATAAAAATGTAAAATAAAATTCAAGTAATTAAAAAATATGTATTATAAATCGTTAGCTGCAAACAACAAATTTTAAGTTCGTGGTTTTAGAGTAAGACTCATAAAAAAGAATAAATAAATAATAATAGTGAAAAATAAATAAAGATAGCGTGATTTAAAAATATTCAGAAAATACTCAGTATTGTTATTATTATTATTTTTTTTTTATATTGCGACTGTGGTAAGTAAAATTTAACACCTGACAATATTTTACTAATTTACAACTAAGACAATACTTTACAATGATTAATAATTTGATATTAAAAATATTTAAATTAAAAGATTTTGCATGTGTTATCGATTAAATAAATTGACCTAAACTTTTATCTTTTTTTTTTTTTTTTGCCTGACCATTATCAAGAAGATATGTTTATATACTAAGAAACGTATGTGATTATTCTCCGTAAAAAAGAAAAGAAGAGAAAAACAGGGCTAGCACTAGGATTTTTCAAAATTTTAGGGAGGAATTTTAGGAATTTTTTCCCAAATTTTAGGAAAATTTTAGGGGCATTTGCGATATTTTTAACATTACAAGTATGTAATAACAGTATTTTTGTGCTAGTCAGGCACATGTGGTACACTGCCAAAGAATATTCCCATCATTCCAATGAATTCAGCCCTTGTTCCATGTGCTTGTGTTGTTTGTTGCGAATGAGTGCATTTAAATTTGCGCAATAACCGGTTTCATATTAACAAACCGTTTTGACAGCTTATGCTTACTGCAATTGTATTAATTAGAATTTTGAGTTCCTGGATCACTGAGCCTAACCAGAATGAATGCTCCTCTTCTCTCTCTTTTGGATGTTCTCGGTGAACCTAGAGAACAAGAGGCAGGAAGCAGGGGTGATTATGAGAAAAAAAAAAATTCTGAAGCTCACAGAAAAACTTCTGAAAGGTTTTTTTTCACACTTCTTTGTCGAAATTTGCATTTTTTCCGCGATATTTTGACGAAACATGCATTTTTTTTAGATTCTCTCACGAAATTCGCCTTATTTGGACGATTTATTGACAAAATCCCACGTTTTTTCGCGATCTTTTGACGGAATTCGCCTTTTTTCTGTGATTCTTAGACGAAATTATCTTTTTTCCTTGATTTTTAGATGAAATTTGAGGGGTTTTTCACGATTTTTTTAAATCGAAATTCACGTTTATTCTGCAATCTTTTTAAGAAATTCTAGTTTTTTTTCCCGAGATGTTTTTAAAAAATTTGCGATCCTTTGAAAAATTCGTGTTTGTCATAATCCTTAGAGTTTTTTTTTCAGGATTGTTTGTCAAAATTAGCTTCCCCCCCCCCCCCCCCCATTATCCTTGGATGAAATTAAGTTTTTTCCCGATTCTTTGTCGAAATTTGCTTTTCTCCGTGATCTTTTGACGAATTTTGCGTTTTTTCACGATCTTTTGACAAAATTTGCGTCGTTTTAGCAATCTTTTGACAAAATACGCATCTTTTTCGGTGACCTTTTGTCAAAATTCATGATATTTTTTGGTGAAATTTTGGCGATCACGAATTTTTAGGAACAAGAAGAAAATTTTAGGAGAATTTTAGGAATTTTAGGGGATAAAATAATATTTAGGAAATTTAGGAATTTTAGGGGGAATGCTAGCCCTGGAAAAAAGAAAGAAAGGAAAATATTCATATAAAAACTATAAAAGAAACCACCATGATATACATGGTTTAACATATAAATAATGTTTTAAAGTCAGGCTGGTAAAAATAAAAGTAAGGAAAAAAATTTTAATTTCGTATAATTAAAATATATATATATAAAATACTAAATACTGATAGTTTAAAAAAAAGTTTAGACTATAGAAAATTTCCATTAATATTTTTAGTTAAATTCCTGCTAAAAAGCAAGCATAATAGGTTATAAATTACAAGCTTAAAATCTTTTCACTTCATTAGTTGAGTAGTTTGGACTGACAGCACCATTTATCGCTTTATATCTATAGGAATCGCTTACACAAGTTTTCGATACTTTATTAAGTTAAATCAACTAATTAAAAATTAAAACATATTACTAATGCAATTTTTAAGTTGTTTACCGTCAAATCTTGACGGGTACTATCTAGTATATATTAAAGCACAAGTTTAAAAATTTAAGTACGAATTATTCAGCGCAAAAATGAACAAAACTGCGTATGAGTAAAATCAAATATAGAACCTGTTCAGTTTTCGAGATTAACAGACCGAGGTCACGATAGCCCAGTCTTTTAAAGCGTCGGTTTATGAACTGGTTATCTACATAGAAGATGAGTTCTATTCCTGCTGCTGATAGAATGATTTCTGGAATATCTTTTGTTATAATTAGTCATATTTTATTTCAGGGGGAGAAGTTATATGATCTGTACTTTTTTATTATTATTCGAATGCTTAATAATTAAGTAAAATAGAACATCCAAGAATATTTTTACAAATATCTAATTTTGTATTAAAAATATTTAAATTTTAAAATTTTGCATGTGATTATCGATTAAATAAATTGAAATGGTCTATCTGAAATGGTCTTCTACAATTTTAGTTATATTTTGTATGACCGTTATCAAGAATGTAAAGAGAAATATTTGATTTTTTTCCCTTTAAAAAAAGGAAAAAGAAGAGGAAAGAAAATAGAAAGAAGGAAAATATTCATCTAAGAATTATAAAAGAAACTATCTTAATAATGTATGAAAATATAAAATTAAATTCAAGCAATTAAAAATATGTATAGCTGGATGCAGCAAATTTTAAGTTCGGGGTTTTAGAGCGAGACTAATAAAAATAAAATTAGTGGAAAATTTTAAAGGCCACGTAATTTAAAAAAATTAAATACTAAAGATTGATATTTTTAAAAAAAAATTGAGGTTTGTAGTATGTACAAACAACTGCCCTGTCTATTCAATTAATATTATTAGTTAAACTACTGATAAAAAGTAACCCTAATAGGTTAGAAATTACAAGCTTAAAATTCTTTAAATTCTTTCACTTCATTTATTGAGTAGGTTCGACTGACAGCGCCATCTATCGCCTTATATTTTTAGGAATTGCTTAGACACTATAGCAATTCATAACGTTTTCAATGCTTAATTAATTAAAAAGCAACTAATTAAAAATTCAAATATATTTCAAATGGAACTATATAGTTGTTTACCATCAAACCTTGACAAGTACTATCTAGTACACACATACACACACATATGTATATATGAGCTATCCATTTAGAGAGTTGAAAACAATCTATAGATTTTTTTTTTTTTCAACTGCACGCGTCCGCCCTACATCGCCTTCAAAAAGCTTTCCTATTTGGAAGAAATAAAGCATTTAAAACTTTCCTTAACCAAATGCAAAAATTGTGTTTTTGGGGCCAAATCTCATTCTTATATTTTTCTGTTACCCCCCTTAACTCTGACCCTTCCATACTCCGTAAAAGCCGTATAATGAAATTTTATAAGTTACCTTTTATAAGTTTCTACTTTGTTCGCCTATGAAGCGACGGGCCTAGCTTGGGGTCCGGACTTGCTCCGGCCCCTCTCGATCTGTTGAGTGGGGCTCAATCGCAGCGTCTGGAATCGGTTAAAAGCCCTGTCATATCCAATATTGGATGAGTACAGTACTAAATAGTCTTATTTCACCCCCATTCAATTATTTATAAGTATTTTTTTATTTTTTTATTTATTGCCTCCCCACCAATCTTGGTGAAAGTTTCAAAATATATGTATACATAAGCAGCCCACAGTTCTCTCAGCTACCAATCACAACTATTCTCCAACGTTTATTTGACCTCAAACCGATGATTTCTGACGTCAACTACCCTACATCAACGCCCCCTAGATAAGAAAGCCGTGACACGCGTCACGAAAACGTCATACTAAGCAGGCAAAACAAAGAAAAAAATTCGAACAACTTGCATGTTTCGATTTCATTGGCTCATAGAATTAATAATTATTGTTTATGACTAATAAGGAAAGGGCATGTTTACAAACAAACAGTTCCATCAACCAATCTACCACTACATTTTTGTCGTAAGTATCATTGCAGGAATCTCATGGCGACGTAGGCCAATCATATTATAGACCAATTTCACGTAGACCAATCAAATTTCCCCATTTCATGTGCATAGTAGGAGTCATAAAGAACAAACAGGTTTTTCTTGCTAACCAACCGTAATTGAACCACGAGGCTAACGAAAAAGACAGGCTACCGCGGTGCATTCCACTTATGTTTTTTTACAGACCGCTAGAGTGACGTGATGCTCTTTTCGTACACCTGCATTGGTGCATTCCAGCATCACGTGACTCCGGCGGTCTGTAAAAAAAGATATGCGTAAAGCACCGCGGAAGCCTTTCTTTTTCGTTAGCCTCGATTGAACCAACAGCGACGTCAGATGCCCTTTCCCAAGGCTAACGAAAAAGACAGGCTACCCGCGACCTACGTTATACACGGCCGGTGACGTTTAAAACGTCACATGGAGTGGACCATTTTTACACGGTGATTGGTGCAAAACGAGGGGCGCGCCGCTTTGCACCAATTGTGGTGTAAAAATGATCCATTCCATGTGACGTTTTAAACGTCATGCACCGGCCGTGTATAACGTAGGTCGCGGGCTACCGCGGTGCATTCCACTTATCTTTTTTTACAGACCGCTAGAGTGACGTGATGTTCTTTTCGTACACCTGCATTGGTGGATTCGAGCATCACGTGACTCCCGCGGTCTGTAAAAAAATATACGCGTAAAGTACCGCGGTAGCCTTTCTTTTTCGTTAGCCTAGCCCTTTCCTTATAGTTAATAATTCCACGAGCCATCGAAATCAAAACATGCAAGTTGTTCGATTTTTTTTTTTTTTTTTTTTTTTTTTTGCCTACTTGGTATGACGTTTTCTTGACGCGTTTTACGGCTTTCTTATCTATGGGGCAGTTTTGCGCATTTTCGGAATTTATTGATCCTGAGAGACTTTGCTGTATTTTAGAAGCGAGATGAACCAATCAAAAGCTTGTATTTATGCAAAAATTTCGTATTTTAAGAAAATTTTGCAGAATACAGATTCCTGGTGGTTAATCTTGTTTAAAAAATAGTAAAATATTCTATCTGTATACCTGCTTAAGTCTTCAATAAGGAAAGGACATATTTACAAACAACCACTTCCATCAACCAATCTATCAGTACATTTTTGTCGTAGCGATCATTGCCGGAATCCTCATGGCGACGCAAGCCAATCATATCGTAGACCGTTTAACGTAGACCAATCAAATCACCACATCTTATGTGTACAGTAGGAGCAGGGCTACACTAGATACCGGGCTGGCTCATTCATTATCATGACGTCACAAATGGTGGCTGGCCGTGACCAGCGATTGGTACAAAGCGACGCGCCCATCGTTTTGTGCCAATCGCTGTATGTCTTTCGCTTTGTCCCAATCGCTGGTCGCGACCAGCCACCATTTGTAACGTCATGATAATGAATGAACCAGTCTGGTATCTGTGTAGCCCTGGTAGGAGTCATAAAGAACAAACAGGTTTTTCTTGCCTTCCAACAGTAATTTAACCAACAGTGACGTCAGCTGCTCTTTTCTTTTAAAGAAAGGGCAGCTGACGTCACTGTTGGCTCAATTACGGTTGGTTAGCAAGAAAAACCTGTTTGCTCTTCATGACTCCTACTGCACACATAGAGTTGCAAAAACCCCGCAGTTTTTGAGGGACGGGAATAAATCAGGGAATTTTTTAGAAAAAACCCGGAATTTTGGGGAATATTGTAAATTTTGAAGGAGTTTTGAAAGTAAACAAAACTAGTCATTTTCAATTTAATTTTTTTTATTTGTAAGAAATTTCAAGCATTGTTCCGAAAAGTTTAAAATAGGTTTGAATTCACAAAACTTGGGATTTTGCGCTCTAGGTTTTTATGATTTATTAAAACTCATTTGCTTTACAACAATGGCAGCTGTGAATTGGTAAAGATTTGAATGTTTCTTTAAAAATTAAAATTGTTTAATTTCTGTTAGCTGGCATATTTACTATTCAGGCATACTCAATATTAATTTTCTTCTGAGTTAGTCTATTTTTTGCATTGATTTCTATTAGTTTTGTTCGTTTTCTTTTTTTTTTTACATTGTCTGAATCAGAGAACAGGGGTGATGTTTATATTCATGTCAGGCAAGATGAATCTGTCATCTGCTTCTCGCACTTTTTGCTTATCCAAGATTAAAATATCAAATTACTTATGATATTTTAATTTATCTTACTTAATTATTTCTGCAGCTTAACCATGTAAGTCGTCAATTTTCATGTAAACTGTGCTATTTTTCTGTATTTGTGTTACTGATTTTGTTTACATTTGTAAAAAAAAAAAATAAAAAAAAAATTGTTTAGAAATTAAAAAATTCCATGTCTAAAACTTTATGAAAACGCCCGGGAATTATTAATATTTCCCTCCCAAAAAAACCCGGGTTATTCCCGGGAATGGACTTTACTTACGAGTGGCAAATAGCTACGCCTCTGCTGGTATATGTCCTCCGAAAAAGACTATTTAATGGACGAAGGGGAAGCTGTGTTAAAATATTCTTCACGCCTATTGGTGTTTTTCTTCTAATACCCGTAGATGACGTGACATGGAAAAAATCCATAAACCTGTTTTTTCCGCCCTTTGCAACTCTATGTACACATAAAATGGGGAAATTTGATTGGTCTACTTTAAACTGGCCTATAATATGATTGGCCTACGTCGCCATGACGATTCCTGCATCGACAAAATTTACTGGTAGATTGGTTGATGGAACTGTTTGTTTGTGAACATGTCCTTTTCTTATAGAGTAGTATCGTGACCTACGTTATACACGGGAGGTTCATCACTTTTAAAACGTCACACGGATTGGATAATCTTTACACGGTGATTGGCACAAAACGATGGGTGCGACTCTTTGTACCAATGGCCGTGAAAAAAAAAATGACGTTTTGAACGTCATGAACTGGCCATGTATAACGTAGGTCGCGGTTTCTGCCATTGTCGAAAGTAGATGATAAAAGAGAGTTCTGCGCCAGCGGTGGATGCGGTGGTGACCTTCTGTGACTGTGAAGGTCACCGGAAGTGGCAGATGTGAACACCGGAAGTCTCAGGTGGGGATAACAGATATGTTGGAGCAGGAAGTGGGGCATGTTTAAACAGGAAATGATCCAGGAAGTAAGAACGGAAGGGATTATGAGATAAGGACAGGATGAGACGTGTTTTTTCTAAAAAGGGTTTTGAACAAGTTCTTTCTGGACAGGGAAATTTTTTTAATTTTTTAATTGTGGACCCACCATAACCACCCGCTATGAAAACAATTCATAACGCCACAATTATTATTTTTCCCATCTGCATATCCTTTTCCACCAGTTATCTGCGACAGACCTGTAACGAAATAAAAGAAAGAAAAAGAAAACATTTTACTTAAACAATTTATATACATTGAATGAGAAAAAAAGAAATAAATATAGTTACCACATCTTTAGGTGAGCATGTTTGAACTTGCATGATGTTCTGAGAAGAAACCTTCTGTTTGAACTTGCATGATGTTCTGAGAAGAAACCTTCTGTTTGGACCCGCATGGTGTTCAGCTAAGTCATTCGCAGCAAATTTTAAGCGTAGCAAAATTATTTTAAAATAATAGTTCTTAGTTATGCACCACGAAATCAATAGTTCTTGATTATGCACCATAAATTTAGTTCTTTAGCTTTACAGTTTTTAGTTATGCACCACGAAATCAATAGTTCTTGATTATGCACCGTGAAAATAATAGTTTTTAGTTATGCACCACGAAAATAATAGTTCTTAGTTATGCACTATGAAAATGATAGTTCTTGATTATGCACCATACATAAGTTCAATTCTTGAAGAAAATTAAAAGTTCTTGGTTATGTAGCATAAATAAATTCAGTTCTTGAAGAGAATTGAAAGTTTTTGACTATGCACCGTAATTAAATTCAGTTTCCTGAAGAAAATTAAAAGTTCTTTTGAAGAAACATTTTATATTGAAGAAACATTTTTATTTGAAGAAAATTGAAAGTTCTTCTTTTGAAGATTTTTTTTTTTTTACTTTGAAGAAAGAAAGAAAAAAATATATATTTTTATGAATTGTATCCATCCGTCCACCCGCCATGTTTTTCATGACGCTACAATTCATTTGGGGAGAAAAATTTTTAAACCACCCGATGCCTTTTATACACGGCCACTATATTCGAAGACGTTTGACGACCACAGTTTTTCAAAGACTTGAGAAGAAGAAGAAGAGAAGATTTTTATTATTGAGTACCCCTTGCATTCTCGCCCACAGCTGCTAGCACCTTTAAATTAACTTTGAAAAAATATATCTTGTACAGAATAATGCACCCCAGTTGATGAAACATTTTATCTTGACTTGAATAAAATCTTGATTTTTGAAAAATGATTTGACTTGAATAAAATCTTGATTTTTATCTTGAATTAAGTCTTGATTGGAAGAAAGAAGTTTGATTTTTAAAAATCTTGAAGAAAAAAAATGTATGGTTTTTGATGAAAAAATAATTATTTTGGAATTTTATAGTGGCCGTGCGCGAGCGTATGGATACCATCTTCTAAAATATAACGCTTGTCATCAAAAGCTGACAAAGCGATTTTGTTAACTTGAGTTGTGTGAAGATGATGTCGCTCGCTTTGAATTCGATATTGTATCTCTCTCGTCGATTGGAGACTCTCTAAGCAGGTCTTATAATGATTATGTTTGATTTTACTTTTTACGACGTTTTTGGCCACCCCCTTTGCAGTTTTTTTCTCCCCATCGGCCGACATGATAGAATACATCTTGGCTCGTAGACCGATAAATTCATGAATCGGTCTACTGTTGAGCTCGTCTTTAAATTTTCCGATCACCTTCTTATTTTTCTTATCAAATAAGGGGTGATCTTTTGGATAATCAGATGTATCCAACATGTCGGAAAATGCCTGCATATCCGTGTATATATTTCGAGTACGGATTTCATACGTTAGAGAGTCAGTATCCGTGAACAGAAGCGTCGATTTATTTTGATATTTTTTCTTTATGACGTTGTAATGAAAATTATACATGAGAATCTTGCTCAGCTCCAATATAACAAACCCTACATAAATGGGTTTATTTAATGTAAGGGTTTGCTTTAACCTTTCAACTGCAACTAAATTGTGGTCAAAAGGGAGAAACCTTTTGAAGGTAGGAGCTGAGACAAGTTTTTTTGCTTTCTGTTCACAGTTCACTAGCTGTACATCTTTGTGTCTTCGAATATTCTCCAATGACTTGCCATATACTGCATTATTCATAAGTTTAAAAAAATCTTTGGCAAAGGGGGACTTTGCTTTTTTTCGTTGCTCGGTATTAAAATCTATATAATCTTTTAGCCACGGCTTTTGTTGGAATTTCAATATTTTATGTACAGCTAGTAACTGGAGGCCTTGCTGTAAATAAAATTTTAAATTTTTATAATATGTAACATAATTTTTTTTATCTTTTAAATTGGGGACTAATTTCGTGACTGGGCAGTATTTATTTCCGTGCAGAGCGTCGATAGAAAAAGGAGAGAGATCTTCATATTTGATTTCCATTTTTTCGGGCGCCAGTGGATAACAGTTGTGGTCGTCGTGAAGCTGCTGGGGGTATGCAAGATCAACTTCGAGAATATAACCCACTGGACTATTTTCGGGAAGTTCAAGTATCTCTTTCACAGAGATAGTCTCTTCAGAGACCCACTCAAACTCCCCGCATGGCAGAGATTGGCTCATGGCCCACCCATACAAATTATTGGCATCAAGGTACATGATATAATTATCATTTTCGCCCCCTTCGCCATTGCCAATAACTTCATTTTTAGCTTGGGCCCAACGCTTCGTTATAACTGAAATACCCCCTCGAATACCTTGCTCGATGAACAGATGCATATTTATATCTGTGAGCAATTCGAGGGGTTGATTTGTCATTTTCAAACAACTCTGCCATGCTAGCCCAGGGGCTGTTAACAGGTGCACACAGTCGATATTATAAAATTCCAAGCATATTTTTCTAAAGTTTTCGAAGACATCTGATAACTGAAGAACATCCACTTGAACATAGAGATTATGATACTCGCCCATTGTTTTTATATTGAAAGATTTCCATACATTTTGTGCATGTTGATAATCTTGATTAGAAATTTTTTCACCAGTTAAAGTACTGGTGAAGGCATCGGGTGGTGGCAGCTCGCTTTCCTCAAACTTTTGAAAATTATCCATATATTCATAAGGATAAATTCCCTTTCTGAGTAACAGATCAGTATTGTGAGGAAAGTGTTGTTTTAAAGCATGAAATTTGTCATGTTCTAAATTATTGACTAATTTTTCTAAGGAGGTGGCCATAAATGCGAAACTATCAATAAATGTGAGTGACACTCTGCACTTGTTAATTTTCTTCGACAAAGAGAATGAGATATATTTTTCCATCGTAGATGGAATGACGGAAAATTCATGATCGTCAATACTGCCCAGTTGCTGCATAAGTAAATGCCCGTCGTAATGTTTCAGATTGTGAAAGACGACGGGAATCTTTTTTTGAAGTCTGAACTTCAAATTGCAGCTATTATGCAAGGCCCCCCGATAGCGACCGTTTAGATGATCATGGTCATGAATTTTGTCCCCATTGAAAGCTTTTTTGCAAAGATAACAGTGCGTGGCTGACTGGAAATTTTCTTCATCTTGCGGTGTCATCTTGATAGGTACAATAGTCGTTAATGGAATGGCAAGTTCTTTTTCTTCACCTAATAAAGCATTTAAAAAGTGGCTAACAGCGTTGGGCCCGCGATAGACTGTGATACGCTTAGTGGGTTCTCCATTAGGACCGATAATGATATAAGCATACCCACATGCTTCATGTTGAGCCACTTTTTTAGTTTGACTTTGTGTGTGCACCTGATCCATGCCGACAATCAAAGATTCAAAGTCGGCATAGATGATGTAGGGGACCGGATGACAGTAATGATAATTATTAAATTGGAGAATATGGTCCCCCTCTTCCGGCATTCGAATTTTTTGCGGGGCATGCTTTTTACATAAAGGTGTATGCTGTTTTAATAAGTTATTATTAGAAAATCGATGTAAACAGTAGTAACAGTAATGACAAGCCCCATTATGTTTTGTAAGATCCCCCAGCAGCCGTGAGAAGCTTCGAATGAGACAATAATGTTTTTTTTCTTCGTTGCTGATAAGTAATAAATTAATGCAGTCTTCGTCTTCTCTATCAGACACATATAAGGGAAAAACTTCCTCTTCGAAGCCAAAGACGTTGATACGAATATCATTCAATTCTTCGATTTTGGCTATTTTGCATAATGATATGGGATACTTAATATTTCCTAATTTAATTTCATGTTCATAGGGTTCATAATTTGACACTCTATTAGCATGATCTGATCGATCGATAGGATATTTGTGGGCGAGAATAGACCAAACAAAGCACTTATTATCTTTTTCATTTTTAATGTTTAAAACGGCCCTTTTCTTGTATATTTTCGGAGGAAGTTCGATATAAGTGCTAGCAGCGAGGGGGTGGTACTTGGCCATACAGAGTTCTAATTTATCTATACGTTCTAGGGTCCATCCAGAACCCATTTGAACAAATGACTCGAATGATTTTTGTATCTTAGCAAAAGCTTGCTGCATATTACTTGTAATAGAAAAATCGGCCAGCTCAATCATCACATTCGAACGAAAGTGTGCTTTGATGGTCTCGAAATCCCCCTCTTGTGTTATTTTGGATAGAATAACATGGGACACAAGATACCATTTTAGGGCGCGTTTTTCACTTAATTGAAACTGGATTTCCTCCTCCAACAGAGGTGCCGTTTGCGTAAAAAATGCATTAAAGTCACGCTCATTGTCTTCGTTGGACTCAAACGTTACGATTGAGAACACATTTAAGGCGTCAAAACTTTTATGTAAGCGAGACTTTTTACTACGAGGTGCATTATTATCTAAACTTTTACGTTTTGAAGAGTGTGCATGCAGGGTGCGCTGGTGCAACGTAAGATCTTTTTTGTAATCAAATTCAGCATTGCATTGATTGCAGGACACTTTTTCATGTACTTTAGTATGTCTGTTCAAATCACTTTTTCTACCAAAAACTTTGCTACAAATATCACAGGTGAAAGGTTTTTCGCCACTGTGACTTTTCATGTGACGTACCAATGCATCTTTGCGTGAAAATGACTTGTTGCATTGGGGACAAGTCTGAAAAGATTAAAAAAGCCCCAGTTTAAATTTAAAAATGAATTTTGAACAAACTTTTTTTTTTAATTAAAACTTAAAAAACAACATTTACAAACCTCGTTAAACATATCTATTCTTAAAGAAACAATACTTCTTTTCCCTTACAAATAATAATAATAATAATAATAATAATAATAATAATACAAAAAAGGTTTGGTATGAAACATTTCTTTTTCAAACTTTAAAAATAATTTTTTCACCCCATAGTTCACAAAACCCATTAAACATATATATTTTTAAAACTTTAAAGAAATTTTCATTATGAAAACAATCTATTTTTAAAATTGTAATTATTAAAACTTTTTGAAAAAAAAAATAATAACTAACCTTGTTTGCATTTCTCATGTCTGTACTAGTCATCCTCTGCAAATTGTTAAAAAAACTTGGAGGTAACTCCTGCAATATTTCGTCTATAAGTGGTGTTTCCATAATACTCTACAAAATAAAAAATAAACACGTTCATATTTAAAAAATGTCACGCACACTTACTAATCTTTTTTAAATCATAAAGGTATAAAATGTCAACTTTGACAGCATTTTCTAGAAATGTGTCTATCTTTACCGAAAAATGGAAACCGTGTTTCGATGAGAAATTTTATCGATTAAAAGACTAATGGAAACAAATTTAAACTCTTTGCACAGAATCTTAAAAATATCAACTTTGACAACATTTTCTAGAAATGTGTCTACCTTTATGAAAAAATGAAAAATGTGTTTCGATTATAAAGTTTCTCAATAAGAATATCTGCTTTTTCAAACAAAAATATTCAATTGTTCACGGAAACAAATTTAAAAACATAAGTGCAATTTAAAAATAGAATTTGGATTTAAGAACACCTTATGCAAAAAAGATTCATCGAATCATGTTAAACCCGTTGCATACAATCTTAAAAATATCAACTTTGTTAGTACTTTCTTTAAATGTGTTTATCTTTACCGAAAAATGTATAACGAGTTTCGATGGCAAAGTTTCTTAATAAGAATAACTGCTTTTTCCAACAAAAATATTCAAAAGTTCATGGAAACAAATTTAAAAACATAAAGATGCAATTTAAAAATAGAATTTGGATTTAAGAACACCTTATGCAAAACAGATTCAAAGAAACATTTTAAACCCTTTACATACAATCTTAAAAATATCAACTTTGACAGCATTTTATGTAAACGTGTCTACCTTTATCAAAAATGAAAAACATGATTTGATGACAAAGTTTATCAATTAAAAGGTTCAGTGAAACATTTTAAACTATTTGCATACAATCTTAAAAATATCAACTTTGACAACATTTTCTTGAAATGTGTCTACCTTTATCAAAAAAATGAAAAACGCGTTTCGATTATTGTGATTTTAAATTAGAATATCTACTTTTTCAAACAAAAAATGAGAAAATTTAAAACAGCATAAACAATTTCAATTATTTTTTTTTCCTTTTAAAATAGTAAACATTTATAAAAAAAAAAAAAAATGTAAAAGTATTTCGATTATCAAGTTTCTAAATAAGAATATCTGCTTTTTCAAACAAAAATAAGTAAAATTAAAAGAGTCTAAAGCAATTTCAATTTTTTTTTTCTTTAAGAATATTAAACAGTTAAGGGAAAAAAAATGGAAAGCGTGTTTCGATTACAAAGTTTCTGAATAAGAATACCTGCATCATGCGTTTTGGAATAAACATGAATTTAAAAATAGGTCATAAAGTAACCCATTTGGATTTGAGAACAGGCTATTTTAAAACAATATTCTGTTGTAACTTAGCAATGTATTCGTTAAAGCAATATATTCAAAAAGTAAACAATTATTCTTTTAAAATATTATCTCAGTTAAAATAACCCGTTTGGATTTGAGATTTTAATATGGTCTTAAAATATTAAAACAGTTAAAAATATTTTAGCAATAGATACACTAATCTGTTATAACTTTAAAAATATTATAGCAATAATGTAACACACTATTTACAAACATGATTCTATAATTAAAAAAAAAAAAAAAAACTTACTTCAAAATCCTGTAACGCAGAATTTAAATCTTGAGTTGATGTATCCATATCTACGAAAATTTACCTAAGCACAACACTTTGAATTTCAAAATCGAAATAACACTTTGAGAAGCACAAGGGATAAATAATGTTAGAAGCTCAAATTCTATAAGCAGAATGACTGCTTGGCTACTTCATGCGTGTTTATCAGTAAGAACCGGAAACTGTAAAACTCCCCCCGTCTACTTTTAATTGGAGGAAAGCTTTTCCCCCCATGCTTATCAGCCAATGAGGTTCGTTTACGTCACATGCCAACCGTCGTTAGGTAACGCCCATTTTTTAAACAACGTCTTGTTTTTATGCGGCACGTCTATTTGGATGAGTCATCACGTGTTTGTCCAGACTTGTCTAGACTTGTCCAGACAAGGTCCAAACAGGAAAGGTAAAATAAGTCAAGTGAACGATGACTCACCCAAATCGACGTGCCACCCAAAAAAAGTCTGGACAAGTCTAGACAAGTCTGGACAAACACGTGATGACTCATCCAAATAGACGTGCCGCATAAAAACAAGACGTTGTTTAAAAAATGGGCGTTACCTAACGACGGTTGGCATGTGACGTAAACGAACCTCATTGGCTGATAAGCATGGGGGGAAAAGCTTTCCTCCAATTAAAAGTAGACGGGGGGAGTTTTACAGTTTCCGGTTCTTACTGATAAACACGCATGAAGTAGCCAAGCAGTCATTCTGCTTATAGAATTTGAGCTTCTAACATTATTTATCCCTTGTGCTTCTCAAAGTGTTATTTCGATTTTGAAATTCAAAGTGTTGTGCTTAGGTAAATTTTCGTAGATATGGATACATCAACTCAAGATTTAAATTCTGCGTTACAGGATTTTGAAGTAAGTTTTTTTTTTTTTTTTTAATTATAGAATCATGTTTGTAAATAGTGTGTTACATTATTGCTATAATATTTTTAAAGTTATAACAGATTAGTGTATCTATTGCTAAAATATTTTTAACTGTTTTAATATTTTAAGACCATATTAAAATCTCAAATCCAAACGGGTTATTTTAACTGAGATAATATTTTAAAAGAATAATTGTTTACTTTTTGAATATATTGCTTTAACGAATACATTGCTAAGTTACAACAGAATATTGTTTTAAAATAGCCTGTTCTCAAATCCAAATGGGTTACTTTATGACCTATTTTTAAATTCATGTTTATTCCAAAACGCATGATGCAGGTATTCTTATTCAGAAACTTTGTAATCGAAACACGCTTTCCATTTTTTTTCCCTTAACTGTTTAATATTCTTAAAGAAAAAAAAAATTGAAATTGCTTTAGACTCTTTTAATTTTACTTATTTTTGTTTGAAAAAGCAGATATTCTTATTTAGAAACTTGATAATCGAAATACTTTTACATTTTTTTTTTTTTTTTATAAATGTTTACTATTTTAAAAGGAAAAAAAAATAATTGAAATTGTTTATGCTGTTTTAAATTTTCTCATTTTTTGTTTGAAAAAGTAGATATTCTAATTTAAAATCACAATAATCGAAACGCGTTTTTCATTTTTTTGATAAAGGTAGACACATTTCAAGAAAATGTTGTCAAAGTTGATATTTTTAAGATTGTATGCAAATAGTTTAAAATGTTTCACTGAACCTTTTAATTGATAAACTTTGTCATCAAATCATGTTTTTCATTTTTGATAAAGGTAGACACGTTTACATAAAATGCTGTCAAAGTTGATATTTTTAAGATTGTATGTAAAGGGTTTAAAATGTTTCTTTGAATCTGTTTTGCATAAGGTGTTCTTAAATCCAAATTCTATTTTTAAATTGCATCTTTATGTTTTTAAATTTGTTTCCATGAACTTTTGAATATTTTTGTTGGAAAAAGCAGTTATTCTTATTAAGAAACTTTGCCATCGAAACTCGTTATACATTTTTCGGTAAAGATAAACACATTTAAAGAAAGTACTAACAAAGTTGATATTTTTAAGATTGTATGCAACGGGTTTAACATGATTCGATGAATCTTTTTTGCATAAGGTGTTCTTAAATCCAAATTCTATTTTTAAATTGCACTTATGTTTTTAAATTTGTTTCCGTGAACAATTGAATATTTTTGTTTGAAAAAGCAGATATTCTTATTGAGAAACTTTATAATCGAAACACATTTTTCATTTTTTCATAAAGGTAGACACATTTCTAGAAAATGTTGTCAAAGTTGATATTTTTAAGATTCTGTGCAAAGAGTTTAAATTTGTTTCCATTAGTCTTTTAATCGATAAAATTTCTCATCGAAACACGGTTTCCATTTTTCGGTAAAGATAGACACATTTCTAGAAAATGCTGTCAAAGTTGACATTTTATACCTTTATGATTTAAAAAAGATTAGTAAGTGTGCGTGACATTTTTTAAATATGAACGTGTTTATTTTTTATTTTGTAGAGTATTATGGAAACACCACTTATAGACGAAATATTGCAGGAGTTACCTCCAAGTTTTTTTAACAATTTGCAGAGGATGACTAGTACAGACATGAGAAATGCAAACAAGGTTAGTTATTATTTTTTTTTTCAAAAAGTTTTAATAATTACAATTTTAAAAATAGATTGTTTTCATAATGAAAATTTCTTTAAAGTTTTAAAAATATATATGTTTAATGGGTTTTGTGAACTATGGGGTGAAAAAATTATTTTTAAAGTTTGAAAAAGAAATGTTTCATACCAAACCTTTTTTGTATTATTATTATTATTATTATTATTATTATTATTATTTGTAAGGGAAAAGAAGTATTGTTTCTTTAAGAATAGATATGTTTAACGAGGTTTGTAAATGTTGTTTTTTAAGTTTTAATTAAAAAAAAAAGTTTGTTCAAAATTCATTTTTAAATTTAAACTGGGGCTTTTTTAATCTTTTCAGACTTGTCCCCAATGCAACAAGTCATTTTCACGCAAAGATGCATTGGTACGTCACATGAAAAGTCACAGTGGCGAAAAACCTTTCACCTGTGATATTTGTAGCAAAGTTTTTGGTAGAAAAAGTGATTTGAACAGACATACTAAAGTACATGAAAAAGTGTCCTGCAATCAATGCAATGCTGAATTTGATTACAAAAAAGATCTTACGTTGCACCAGCGCACCCTGCATGCACACTCTTCAAAACGTAAAAGTTTAGATAATAATGCACCTCGTAGTAAAAAGTCTCGCTTACATAAAAGTTTTGACGCCTTAAATGTGTTCTCAATCGTAACGTTTGAGTCCAACGAAGACAATGAGCGTGACTTTAATGCATTTTTTACGCAAACGGCACCTCTGTTGGAGGAGGAAATCCAGTTTCAATTAAGTGAAAAACGCGCCCTAAAATGGTATCTTGTGTCCCATGTTATTCTATCCAAAATAACACAAGAGGGGGATTTCGAGACCATCAAAGCACACTTTCGTTCGAATGTGATGATTGAGCTGGCCGATTTTTCTATTACAAGTAATATGCAGCAAGCTTTTGCTAAGATACAAAAATCATTCGAGTCATTTGTTCAAATGGGTTCTGGATGGACCCTAGAACGTATAGATAAATTAGAACTCTGTATGGCCAAGTACCACCCCCTCGCTGCTAGCACTTATATCGAACTTCCTCCGAAAATATACAAGAAAAGGGCCGTTTTAAACATTAAAAATGAAAAAGATAATAAGTGCTTTGTTTGGTCTATTCTCGCCCACAAATATCCTATCGATCGATCAGATCATGCTAATAGAGTGTCAAATTATGAACCCTATGAACATGAAATTAAATTAGGAAATATTAAGTATCCCATATCATTATGCAAAATAGCCAAAATCGAAGAATTGAATGATATTCGTATCAACGTCTTTGGCTTCGAAGAGGAAGTTTTTCCCTTATATGTGTCTGATAGAGAAGACGAAGACTGCATTAATTTATTACTTATCAGCAACGAAGAAAAAAAACATTATTGTCTCATTCGAAGCTTCTCACGGCTGCTGGGGGATCTTACAAAACATAATGGGGCTTGTCATTACTGTTACTACTGTTTACATCGATTTTCTAATAATAACTTATTAAAACAGCATACACCTTTATGTAAAAAGCATGCCCCGCAAAAAATTCGAATGCCGGAAGAGGGGGACCATATTCTCCAATTTAATAATTATCATTACTGTCATCCGGTCCCCTACATCATCTATGCCGACTTTGAATCTTTGATTGTCGGCATGGATCAGGTGCACACACAAAGTCAAACTAAAAAAGTGGCTCAACATGAAGCATGTGGGTATGCTTATATCATTATCGGTCCTAATGGAGAACCCACTAAGCGTATCACAGTCTATCGCGGGCCCAACGCTGTTAGCCACTTTTTAAATGCTTTATTAGGTGAAGAAAAAGAACTTGCCATTCCATTAACGACTATTGTACCTATCAAGATGACACCGCAAGATGAAGAAAATTTCCAGTCAGCCACGCACTGTTATCTTTGCAAAAAAGCTTTCAATGGGGACAAAATTCATGACCATGATCATCTAAACGGTCGCTATCGGGGGGCCTTGCATAATAGCTGCAATTTGAAGTTCAGACTTCAAAAAAAGATTCCCGTCGTCTTTCACAATCTGAAACATTACGACGGGCATTTACTTATGCAGCAACTGGGCAGTATTGACGATCATGAATTTTCCGTCATTCCATCTACGATGGAAAAATATATCTCATTCTCTTTGTCGAAGAAAATTAACAAGTGCAGAGTGTCACTCACATTTATTGATAGTTTCGCATTTATGGCCACCTCCTTAGAAAAATTAGTCAATAATTTAGAACATGACAAATTTCATGCTTTAAAACAACACTTTCCTCACAATACTGATCTGTTACTCAGAAAGGGAATTTATCCTTATGAATATATGGATAATTTTCAAAAGTTTGAGGAAAGCGAGCTGCCACCACCCGATGCCTTCACCAGTACTTTAACTGGTGAAAAAATTTCTAATCAAGATTATCAACATGCACAAAATGTATGGAAATCTTTCAATATAAAAACAATGGGCGAGTATCATAATCTCTATGTTCAAGTGGATGTTCTTCAGTTATCAGATGTCTTCGAAAACTTTAGAAAAATATGCTTGGAATTTTATAATATCGACTGTGTGCACCTGTTAACAGCCCCTGGGCTAGCATGGCAGAGTTGTTTGAAAATGACAAATCAACCCCTCGAATTGCTCACAGATATAAATATGCATCTGTTCATCGAGCAAGGTATTCGAGGGGGTATTTCAGTTATAACGAAGCGTTGGGCCCAAGCTAAAAATGAAGTTATTGGCAATGGCGAAGGGGGCGAAAATGATAATTATATCATGTACCTTGATGCCAATAATTTGTATGGGTGGGCCATGAGCCAATCTCTGCCATGCGGGGAGTTTGAGTGGGTCTCTGAAGAGACTATCTCTGTGAAAGAGATACTTGAACTTCCCGAAAATAGTCCAGTGGGTTATATTCTCGAAGTTGATCTTGCATACCCCCAGCAGCTTCACGACGACCACAACTGTTATCCACTGGCGCCCGAAAAAATGGAAATCAAATATGAAGATCTCTCTCCTTTTTCTATCGACGCTCTGCACGGAAATAAATACTGCCCAGTCACGAAATTAGTCCCCAATTTAAAAGATAAAAAAAATTATGTTACATATTATAAAAATTTAAAATTTTATTTACAGCAAGGCCTCCAGTTACTAGCTGTACATAAAATATTGAAATTCCAACAAAAGCCGTGGCTAAAAGATTATATAGATTTTAATACCGAGCAACGAAAAAAAGCAAAGTCCCCCTTTGCCAAAGATTTTTTTAAACTTATGAATAATGCAGTATATGGCAAGTCATTGGAGAATATTCGAAGACACAAAGATGTACAGCTAGTGAACTGTGAACAGAAAGCAAAAAAACTTGTCTCAGCTCCTACCTTCAAAAGGTTTCTCCCTTTTGACCACAATTTAGTTGCAGTTGAAAGGTTAAAGCAAACCCTTACATTAAATAAACCCATTTATGTAGGGTTTGTTATATTGGAGCTGAGCAAGATTCTCATGTATAATTTTCATTACAACGTCATAAAGAAAAAATATCAAAATAAATCGACGCTTCTGTTCACGGATACTGACTCTCTAACGTATGAAATCCGTACTCGAAATATATACACGGATATGCAGGCATTTTCCGACATGTTGGATACATCTGATTATCCAAAAGATCACCCCTTATTTGATAAGAAAAATAAGAAGGTGATCGGAAAATTTAAAGACGAGCTCAACAGTAGACCGATTCATGAATTTATCGGTCTACGAGCCAAGATGTATTCTATCATGTCGGCCGATGGGGAGAAAAAAACTGCAAAGGGGGTGGCCAAAAACGTCGTAAAAAGTAAAATCAAACATAATCATTATAAGACCTGCTTAGAGAGTCTCCAATCGACGAGAGAGATACAATATCGAATTCAAAGCGAGCGACATCATCTTCACACAACTCAAGTTAACAAAATCGCTTTGTCAGCTTTTGATGACAAGCGTTATATTTTAGAAGATGGTATCCATACGCTCGCGCACGGCCACTATAAAATTCCAAAATAATTATTTTTTCATCAAAAACCATACATTTTTTTTCTTCAAGATTTTTAAAAATCAAACTTCTTTCTTCCAATCAAGACTTAATTCAAGATAAAAATCAAGATTTTATTCAAGTCAAATCATTTTTCAAAAATCAAGATTTTATTCAAGTCAAGATAAAATGTTTCATCAACTGGGGTGCATTATTCTGTACAAGATATATTTTTTCAAAGTTAATTTAAAGGTGCTAGCAGCTGTGGGCGAGAATGCAAGGGGTACTCAATAATAAAAATCTTCTCTTCTTCTTCTTCTCAAGTCTTTGAAAAACTGTGGTCGTCAAACGTCTTCGAATATAGTGGCCGTGTATAAAAGGCATCGGGTGGTTTAAAAATTTTTCTCCCCAAATGAATTGTAGCGTCATGAAAAACATGGCGGGTGGACGGATGGATACAATTCATAAAAATATATATTTTTTTCTTTCTTTCTTCAAAGTAAAAAAAAAAAAATCTTCAAAAGAAGAACTTTCAATTTTCTTCAAATAAAAATGTTTCTTCAATATAAAATGTTTCTTCAAAAGAACTTTTAATTTTCTTCAGGAAACTGAATTTAATTACGGTGCATAGTCAAAAACTTTCAATTCTCTTCAAGAACTGAATTTATTTATGCTACATAACCAAGAACTTTTAATTTTCTTCAAGAATTGAACTTATGTATGGTGCATAATCAAGAACTATCATTTTCATAGTGCATAACTAAGAACTATTATTTTCGTGGTGCATAACTAAAAACTATTATTTTCACGGTGCATAATCAAGAACTATTGATTTCGTGGTGCATAACTAAAAACTGTAAAGCTAAAGAACTAAATTTATGGTGCATAATCAAGAACTATTGATTTCGTGGTGCATAACTAAGAACTATTATTTTAAAATAATTTTGCTACGCTTAAAATTTGCTGCGAATGACTTAGCTGAACACCATGCGGGTCCAAACAGAAGGTTTCTTCTCAGAACATCATGCAAGTTCAAACAGAAGGTTTCTTCTCAGAACATCATGCAAGTTCAAACATGCTCACCTAAAGATGTGGTAACTATATTTATTTCTTTTTTTCTCATTCAATGTATATAAATTGTTTAAGTAAAATGTTTTCTTTTTCTTTCTTTTATTTCGTTACAGGTCTGTCGCAGATAACTGGTGGAAAAGGATATGCAGATGGGAAAAATAATAATTGTGGCGTTATGAATTGTTTTCATAGCGGGTGGTTATGGTGGGTCCACAATTAAAAAATTAAAAAAATTTCCCTGTCCAGAAAGAACTTGTTCAAAACCCTTTTTAGAAAAAACACGTCTCATCCTGTCCTTATCTCATAATCCCTTCCGTTCTTACTTCCTGGATCATTTCCTGTTTAAACATGCCCCACTTCCTGCTCCAACATATCTGTTATCCCCACCTGAGACTTCCGGTGTTCACATCTGCCACTTCCGGTGACCTTCACAGTCACAGAAGGTCACCACCGCATCCACCGCTGGCGCAGAACTCTCTTTTATCATCTACTGTCGAAGACTAAAGTTTAAAATGTCACAGAACAGAGTTGTTGAATTCTGTTGAGTGCCTCTTTAGGAGAGTGGTAACATACGCACAGAATCAGGGCTACACTAGATACCGTGCTGGCTCATTCATTATCATGACGTTACAAATGGTGGCTGGCCGCGACCAGCGAATTGTACAAAGCGAAACAACAAAACGTAAGACATACAGCGATTGGCACAAATGATGGGCGCGTCACTTTGTACCAATCGCTGGTCGCTGCCAGCCACCATTTGTGACGTCATGATAATGAATGAGCCAGCCAAGTATCTAGTGTAGCCCTGACAGAATGCGAGCTCTAATTGAAGTTTTTGTCCAATCTAGGAGAATCAAGATCCCAGAACTTGTCAATAGCTGCTTAGATGAGTATGGATTTGGTTGGAAAATAGATAGAAGTCTAAAAGCATTAGCTTGACGATAATGGCAGTCTCGCTATGATGCTTGAAATTCCTTTTTGTTTAACCTCTCTCGACCAATAATTTTTTTTGCCACTATGTCATCACTTAAGTATTCTGTAGTAGCGCGACCTACGTTATACACGACCAGTGCATGACGTTTAAAAAGTCACATGAAGTGGATCATTTTTACACAACGATTGATGAAAAGCGGCGCGCCCACCATTTTGCACCAATCGCCGTACAAAAATGATCCACTCCATGTGACGTTTTAAACGTCATGCACCGGCCGTGTGTAACGTAGGTCTGGGCTCAACAGAGGATTTTGTCAGGGCTACACTACATACCGGGCTTGCTCATTCATTATGATGACGTCACAAAAGGTGGCTGACTAGGAGGAAAGACATACAGCGATTGGCACAAAACGATGGGCGCGTTGCTTTGGACCAATCGCTGGTCGCGGTCAGCCACCATTTGTGACGTTTTGAGAGTGAATGAGCAAGCCCGGTATCTAGTGTTGCCTTGGTTTTGTCCAAACTATAGCAAACCTAGATTCCAAAACATGGCGATAATCGCCTGCACGTGTTCGATTAAATGTGAATTAAGTTTTAAAACATTAATTTGGTAATAATGGCAGTCTCGCCATTTCACGCTATTCATTTTTGTCCAAAATCGTCTCAACCAATCACATTTTATAATCTGTATATCACCATTCTGATATAAGGAAAGGGCATGTTTACAAACAAACAGTTCCATCAACCAATCTACCACTGCATTTTTGTTACAGCTATCATTGCAGGAATCGTCATGGCAACGTAGGCCAATCATATCATAGACCAGTTTAACATAGACAAATCAAATCCCTCCATCTCATGTGTACTGCAGGAGCCGTAAAGAACGAACAGGTTTTTCTCGCAAACCAACAGTAGTTTAACCAACAGTGACGTCAGATGCCCTTTCCTTATAGAAACATGTAAGTTAATGTTACTGACCAATGGAATTTGGGATGAATTTAGGTAGGACATTTGATACGGAGCATCGATTGGTTTGTATGCTACTAATATGCCATGGACTATTGATATTTTTATGTATAATTTTTATGTTGAATTCTATAAGTACAAAACCGACCTCCCCAGGAACCTTATAATATCCCCTTCCTGGATTTCCAAAATCTTTCCTGGAGAAAAGTGTCTGAATTAACACCATATAGGACAAATCCTACTGTTTGAGAACTATGATTTGAGATTAGCGCTGTTAGCCTTTTGAAAAGTGTATTCCGGCATAAAAACTTGTTATTTCCACAGGGAATTTAAAGTAAAATCGAGAATTTTAAATATTCCCGAAAACTAGGAATATTCCAACGTCAATATTTTAAAGCATTTTCATTAACATACGTTTATACTGTTATCGTACAAATTATCAATCGATAAGTTGATTAATATCAATAAACATACAAAAATCACAAAAATTTACAAACTTTAAATATTTCCACGTAAAACATTGAAATTGAATTAAATAAGCTATACTAGTCATCATTTTGTATATGTAAATTACAAACACTTAACGTTCAGAACAAAGATACTTAGTGGTTTAGTAATCTTCATATAATAACATGAAATAATATTATGAAAGATATTATAGAAGAAAATAAATTATTTGACAACAGGAAAATTGATATTACAAAAATGACTTTACAATTACTTTTTTTCAGCTTACATTCTATATAAAAAGTCAGTATTTCGATACTAGTTCTCAAACGTAGAATATAAATAATACAACAATTCAATTGTATAAATCATGTATAAAAACTGAAAACTTTTTTATATTATGTAAACAGCTCTTTCTTCTTGAAAATTTCTTAAATTTGTTTATTCCTCAAAAAGTTCCCAATTTTCCCAGTTTTTTTCCTAAATTTTCCATTGTTTTTCATTGTTCCAAAATTATCGGGTATTTTGCTATTCTACTTCAGATGATTCAATGCGCAGCGAAGCGCAACGACAATGATATTTGGAAAAGATAGATCACCCAATATAAAACTATTATGCAGATAGTACTTTTGTTATGAATTTTAAAGATATTTTTCTCATAATGTAGCACAACCTATTAGTAGTACAGAAATATGTAATTACCTATGAGATTTATGGCCAGGGTTGTAAAACACCCAGGTTTCTTTCTAAACCCAGCGGGGGGGGGGGGGGGGGCTCAATTTTTAATTTTAACCTTCCGGCTATCAAGATGGGTCCATTGCACCCGAAAGCGATTTTTGTCCATTTTCGTCAAGTATAGTGAAGTTGCAATCTGCTGATTACCGTTTCATCCGTCAATCAAAACTGTCCGGTTGACCTCCAGTCGCGTCCAAAATCCTCTCAGCTACCAATCACAACTACCTTCTAAAGGTTATTGGACCTCCAATAGTCGATTTGTGACGTTATTTTAAATTACCCTATACAGTAATTGAAAGTAATAAAAATAAGTGCCTAACCATTAACAATTTTTTTGTATAGCATATGCTGTATTATTATATCTCTTTATAAATCAATAATTCAGTTGTATTTTGATAATTCTATATTATATGTGTCCAATAGACCAGTTCACATCACGTGACTTTTACCGTAAAACGATGAAAAAGCTGTAGGACACAGAAGTAGAAAAAACATTGATAAGAGTAAACGTTGAAAAAGCTGTAGGGCACAGAAGTAGAAATAACATTGATAAAAGTAAACGTTGAAAAAGCTGTAGGACACACAAGTAGAAAAAACATCGATAAAAGTACCGATATCTGTCCTACAGCAGCAGCAAAAACTTGTTCGTCACGTCACCTTGCACAACTCTACAGACTAAAATAATAATTCTTGGATATTTTATTCAGTGGTCGGATGGTTAACATAGTATATTCATCATGTGAATACAGTGTTATTAATTCTATTCACAATACTAAAATAATTTTAATACAATGAATTTAATATAATTCAAAAACTTTCGAGAAATATAAAAGTAAATCTCGGATATGTGTGTGCGTGGGGGCGGTTGAACGCTGAACCCCAGTGTTCGAGCCTATAAAGTATCATATTGAGAAAATATTGAAAATCGCATCAATTGATTTCAAAAGCATTAAGCTTTTGAAGAATTCACTATTTTTTTTAATTCTATCAGTACTAATTATAAAAATATGTACAATAGATCTGAAAAATATAAGGAACATACACAATATCAGAATGATTTTGTGTTAATTATCTTATTTATTATAAATATATATAACGTTAAAAAATAAATTAGATTATAACTGATGTCGATATAAATTAGCGAAATTACTTAAATATGTTTTTATTTCACGATTTCAAATGTTAATTTTCAGAAAATTTCTATTCAAATTCTGCAAATAATGCTTACAAATAAATGAGCTAGACTAGAGCTACTGAGCCTTAGAGCTACTTCCTTATAGGGGTGACGTCACGAGCATATATTAGACTGGGGAAGAAATATGAGTTGGCAACAGCTAGTTTTGTTTACATCGACGCGGAAGCCGGAAGGCGCGAAATTTTTGTGCTCTGCTCATATTGCCGACATCTGATATTTTAAAACTGATAAGGTAAGTTTAAATTCATCGTTTTTTAAAATAATGAAAGGTATGATATTTGTCAAACTAAATTAAAACTCTTTAGCATATCTGTTAGAGAATTTTCATTATATTTCAATTTAAAATGTTTATTAGTACCTCGTGGTGAATCGTGGAAGCTTCCATATTGCTTGGCTTGCAAGCACATAAGCTGACAAATATCATATTCCTTATAAATGTGCATGTAATTAAATGTTCTTTTATAAGTACGGTTGTTATAGTATTGCAGAATATTAGAGCTCCCAGAGTTCGTAAATATATTTTCGAAAATATAAAAAATATCCGATATTTTGATATTTAGATATCCGGTTATTATTATTATTATTTTTTATATCTGTCCGATATTTTCAAAATAGTACTGCTGATTATAAACTTTTTCAGATTTTCATTATTTTCCGGCGTATAATACGCAGATCAAATGTACTAATCATGTTTCGACCCAGAAATTTTATTTTATAAAATGTCGCTAGATCGCTGTAAATATTTGACTTAAATCGTTGAATAAAATTTCTGTGTTGAAACAGAATTGGGGGGGGGGGGGAATTCTAAAAAAGTCACTGACAGAGTCAAAAGTTTTGTATCTACAAAGTGTCATATAGTCAATAAAAGTTGAAAAATTTATATTGTTTTAAGTTTTCACTGAAAAAAAAAAAAAGATACTTTAAGAAATTTATTATCAACTAGAGACAGGGTTATGATTTAGCCCAATCCAAAAAACCCGGGTGGGTTTTTCTGAAAAAAAAAAAAAAAAAAAAACACTTGAAAAAACCCAACTGGGTTTTTTCAAAATTAAAACTTTAAATTACATAGGTAATATATTTCTTAACGTCACTACACCAGTCGTAAAGTTCCGCCCACCCCAAGCGAAAAAAAAATGCCTTAATTCTCCCAATGACAATTTTTAAAACAAATAATTGTAACTTAATTTTCTATAAGTGTATGTGTAACTATCACAAACACAAAAACTAATTTTTTTTTTTTTTCCATTGAAAAAAATGCTTTGATATATATAATCCCACAGTTGAAACTCATAACACATATGCTGAGAATTCTAATTTAATGATGTAGACAAGTAGAATTATTTGGTTTATTCTATTAATTAGTTATAATAAAAAAAATACTTTACAGCAAATATATTTTTTCCAGTTCTGCAAATTTTGTTATATCCCGTTTCAATTGCAAAAAATTTTGCTTAACTAAATATAAACTACCACCCATCTTAATTCAATAACAACACAAACTAAGGGAAAACCGAAATTTCCTGTTTACCTCGGGCTGAGGAAATGTTACTTTTTACTTACTGTACCTAAGAAAGAATATAGCAACACATTTTGCAATGCAAACTACTCAAAAAAAAAAAAAAAACCTTGCAATCCATCAATCAATATGTTTCAGAATGAATTTTTTCTAGAGAAAATATTTATTATATAAAGGCAATCACTTCAATTAAAATGAATATAAAGATACTGTATCCATAACAAAATATTAGTTTAAACGTTCTAATTCATCACTAGTATTAGTATAGTACTTTAATGATAATTCTATTGTTAAAACTATTACTAATAATCAATTTATCTAAAAGTAAAGCATAATTTTGATTATTGTATAGCTGCAGATTCCCAAAATCTGGAAGGAGCCAGTGGCTCCTAAACCCAAAAAATCCAGTAGCCACATTGTGAAACAAACACATAAAAACATTTTTTTTTTCCTCCATTAAATTTGGACAATGGGATATTGAATATTCCCACCATAATTGTATACAGTTTCTAGGAATAAATGTTTGCAATGTAAGGCCTGAATAATCTGTGAATAAACGATTCTCTAAAGTTTTTTATCTATAGATAACCCCCCTCCCCCCCCCCCCCCCCCAAAAAAAAGGATTTTTTATAGCTGAAAATAAATAATCAACGTAGGAATTTTCATAAGAAAATATGTCCATAAAAAACAAAATTAAAAATAAATATATATAAAAAAAAATATGGAAAAGATTTATTTTCAAAAGAAAATAAATACTGGAAATAAAACCTAAAAAGGTTTTAGATTTTAATAAAAAACATTTAACAATTTCTGCCATTTTCAAGGATGATGGAGAAAAATCGAATACCATAAGCCTCATTGCAACTTTCGTTGCAAGGGGATTCTTTTAAGCATTTATTAATTAAAGAATTTTTAAAATCCATATGGAGACAAAAAAATTACAATTTTTGTGACCGATCGCCAATTTTCATGTTTTATTATCACAAGCCCTTGACGAAATTCACTTTTTTTTTTCTGCAATCGATTGATGAACTTCACGGTTTTTTCGCGACCGATTGATGAAATTTGCATTTTTTTTTTTTTTTTTTTTTTTTTTTTTTGCTTCTCGAAATTCGCTTGCATTTTTTTTTTCTCCAAAACAAATTGAGGGAGGAAATTTGCGGTTTTATTTTGCGACCGATTTAAGAAATTCGTGGTTTTATTTCATCAGCGATTGATGAAATTCTTGGTTTTATTTGGAGAGCGATTGACAAAATTTACAAAATTTTTCAGTGACCGATTTCACGAATTTTGCGACCGATTCACGAAATTTCAGATTTCTTTTCATTACTGATTGGCGAATTGATTTACGGAAATTAAAATAATAATAATGATAATAATTCGAGTTTTGCTAATTCGTGAAGGAATCGCATGCCAGTATCTATGTCTACATGTAAGAACATATCTGAAAAATCCCAGAGCTGTAGATTTAATGAGTAGGCCCAAAATTATTCTATTCTCGGCACGAATTTTACTGTGTCGCTGGCTAATTGTAATATACGATCGTCGCAGAGTTCATTCGCGACGCATATCAACATGATTTTTTTTTCTGATTATCCGGACATTGAAGTTTTTTTAAAAGAAGAAAACGAGAAAGTTGCGAATCAGTGGAAATGTGGCATCCATGTTCAATCATATTTTTTAATTATGGACAATAGAAAAAAGAGCTAAATATCGCTGAATTATGGAGGACAATCCCCGAATTCATGTTAAAAAATAAAGCGGAAATCTGCCTTTCGGCGAAAAAGGGGTATCCATGTAAAACACCTGGCGACTTAGACATAGAAAGTTAGTCGCCAAAGCAAAAACTTTAGTTGCCACGTTTCGACTGGCGACCGTGAATCTGCACCTATAGATTATTGTCATTGATTTATATATTTTTGTAATCAATTAGTTACTTTAAATTGTATTTAGTAGTAAGTAAATTTTTTTCAAACATTCTGAACCACCTCTTTTAACTTAAAAAACCCAGTGGGTTGGGTTTTTTCTGAAAAAACCCGGGCATTTAACCCTGACTAGAGAAAATATCGTTACTTATTATCTGGGCCAGGTCACATTCACTGCACCAACAATAGCGACGGAAATAATAATTACAGTAACGCTTATTTATTTTTGCTTTTTTTATGTTACGTGCTTAGTTAATACCTCATAGTTGGCATATTAAAGACAATGGTAAAAATATTTATATGCACATTATTACTATATAATATAGTTGGCATATTAAAGACAATGGTAAAAATATTTATATGCACATTATTACTATATAATATAATAGAGTAGAATATACAAATATAATAGTATATTTGTTACATTTATTCAGATTGGCATAACAGACCACTGGAAATAGAACTACCATATTTATTGCCATATGGCTGAAAGCCATCAATTTTATTTTATGTACTAAATTAATGTTTTGTATTGCTTTAGTTTGCTTTTATATTATTTATCATTTTTTTAATAATTTTATGTATTTATTAAATTATTGTTTTGGACACGATTGGCCACATTGAACAAAATTTGCATTTGACAACCATATTTGGCATTCTATAAGTTAAGGTTCTTGGTTTTTTTACTATCCAAATGATGCCAAATTAGTCTGAAAAGATAAATGAATCTTATAAGAAATGAAAATTATATTTTGTGTTATCTCAAAATAAAATGTTTGTTAGGAAAAAAAAAAAGGCTGTGCAATATTACACCAAGTTAAAAATCAGACACTGTGTAAATAAATAAATAAAAAAATGGAAAATCTCAAATTAATATAACCAACATAATGAAAAACGGTACTTTTCGGTTAGCCGGGCGCCAATGATATATATATACATGTATATATACACACATATTTACATATGCAAATATATACATACACATATATATATATATACATATATGTATGTATATGTATATATATGTATTTATATATGTACTTATATCACTGGCGCCCAGCTTACCGAAAAGTACCTGAAAAACTTTAGTCATGCAGAATTATACTTAAAATAAACTTTTTATTGTTATATTAAGGTTGTTCTCAGATCCAAAAGAACTACTTTTAACATATTTCTTAATTCATTTTTGTTCAGAAACATGTAAAATTGGCAGGTGTTCTTATTCAGAAACTATGTAATCAAATGATGTTTTCCATTTTTTGGTAAAAGCAGAAGATCTTTCAGAAAATATTGTCAAAGTCTGCATTTTGAATCAAATCCCTGATGCTGTTTGCACGAGAAAAGTGAAATACGACACAAATCGCTTATAACTCGATAAGTAATTTATTTATCAAATTGTGGAAAACTCATTTCAATTCCAAATTACTTCAATAGTTAGCCCTGCCAACTTTATGCTATTGCATTTAAACAGAGTTTCCCCCAGGTATAAAAAAGAGCAGGGTGCTGCCGGTGAGAAAAGGGCACTTTTTCTATTCTTAAGGGCACTTTTTTTTAATTGTTCAAGGTATTCTTTTGGTTTTTAAAGCCACTTTTAATATTTCAAATTCAAAACACTCTTTTTAAGACAACATTAAGTCAGTTTTTACTATGCAATTTTTTAATGCAAAAAGGAGAAAGGGCACTTTTTTTACTGAGGGCAAGAAGGGTGCTAATTATTTTTTATGAGGGGCAAGAAGGGTGCTATTTTGTAAACCAAAGGGCAGGCAGGGTGCAGCACCCTTCTGAAACTGTCTGGGGGAAACTCTGATTTAAAAATGTGTCAGAAAGTTTTGTTTTATTGAGCAGATCATTTGAGAACTACCTTAAATTGCAGGGTATTCATTTGACTTCAAGTTAAGTTTTACAAGTAAACCTAATTCACTAATGATAAAATTACGAGTGAATCAGCAAGAAAATATTAATCTTATTTTCAACAAACTAATTAAAAAAAAATGTGTTTTATTAGAGTACTGACACTGTGCACACATACAAATTAGAAATTTAAAAATAGGTGGTTGCAACTGTTCAGAAATCATGCCTAATTTCACAACTGCAATTCTTGTAATTCTAAAACATTTCTGTTAAAATATGAGAGTTTGGCATGTGCCTTGATTGTGGAAAATTTTCCACTTTTATTTAGGGGAGACCGGTACACAGTGGACCACTTTTTCAGTTAACATTTTTTTTCTCTTTAACAGACTGACCGATCTGTATGAAAATTTGAAAATATTTTTGAATATTCCTTAAACCTTCTTACATCCATCATAATTTTCTCACAACATAGTTTTCAATACATTTAAAAAAAAAAAAAAAATTATATGCACTTGTAAAGTGGACCAGTGTACCCCGGAAGCTGGGTACACTGGTCCACCCACCGAGGTACAGTGGACCACTATTAGGTATTATCTAAAATACAATATAAATCTATTTTTCATTAATCTAATTCTTTTTTGTTGCCCCTTCACCCGCAAAATAACATAGTAATATAAATTTTGAAACAAAAACAAAAAATTAATTATATTTTGAAAATAATAACAGATTAATACAGGAACAATTGCAATTTAGTTGAAGTTATTACTTAAGTACAAAAAAATCAGCGCACATTAAAATTTGCAAATGAAATTCCAAAGTACTTATGAGTAAGATTGAGCCTGGAATTTTCAAGAAATAATTTTGGGTCTGAGAGCAACATTATGAAATCATTGACATCATCTTTATTTGCTCCCAAAATTGTTTGAAAATTTTATGCACTGCAGTTATTATTATTTTAACTAAAATATTTAAGGTTACATTGATTTTTGACATATGATTTGTAGTTTCTCATGCATTTTGTATAATAAAATATTTTGGTAGCCTAAAATATTACCTTTTAATCATTAATGTAAATTGTATAAAAATATTATATATATTGCATTGATAATACTTATAGAATAATACTTATTAATATATATTGGTAATACTTATAGCATGCATGTATGTGCATAATTTTTATTTTATAAATTAAAAGAAAAGTCATAAAATAATAATATTGTGAGTTTTTTTTTTAAAATTGATTTAAATTTTTAAAAAATCTGATTATTTTGATTTAAAAAAAATCACAAACCCTGTTTAGTTATAATTATATTAATAATTATTTATTAATTGACAATTAAGCTATGAATATATTGTATTATCATCAGGAACACAAAACTGTATATAATTTCTAGAATTCTAGCATATCAGAAAGTGGGTACAAAATTAATTACAAAATTCCATTTTTATATACAAGTGTTTCATATAAGCAGCTTGTACTGCAATATTTTTTTTTATGTACTGTTTGGCATGTTACAATGATGAAAGACATTGTCAATTTTGGGCACACATACATAAAAAACATTCGTCATCCTTGATATAGAAACAAAAGCTAAATTTTAGATGTTTTGTTGTTAATTTTTTATAATTAAAAAAAATGTAATACTTTTACTACTTAAACTACAGTAGATGCCGCTTAATGTGATTGCGGTTAATATTATCAAAATCACCATGTCCCGACCCACTGTATTTTGCTTACAACATCGCTTTATGTGATCAATACTCCGTTTAATGTTATCGCTTTTTCAGCAGACCAATTCCTGAAAAGTTTGCAAAAAAAAAAAAAAAAACTTCTGGAAACATTACATCTCAGGGGTTGATCCAGGCAAAATTTGGGGCCTATTTAGGGCCCTTTTACAAGAATCAATTTAATAAAATGGGAACCTTCACAAAAATCAATTTGACAAAATGGGCCCCTTCACCTTTTTACTAAAATAGGCCCTTTCACAAAATTCCATTTCATAAAAACTTGCTATTTATTATTTATTTATTGTTTTGTGATGTTTTAAAATGTGTAATTTGTAAACAAACAAGTTCACCAGAGAAGAAAACTTCACCAAAAGGATTTTAAAAAGTTTTTGTTTATAAATGCTTGGTTCGAATTTGATTAACTGGATTTCAACTTCCATTATAAAATGTTATTTTTCACAAAAATATAATAAATTTCACAAAAATAACCTTTACTTTTCACAAAATGGGCCCCAAGAAAAAAAAACCTGCATCAGCCCCTGCATCTTTTGGTAATGTCATGGAATGGAATATCATCTGCTACAATTAAAAATTGTTTTGTTACTGCTGTATTCTGTGAAACTGAAAACAGACTATGGAAATCTTCCCTGATGATATGACGAATGAAGATAATGAGGACTGGATGGCGATCAGCAGTGACATTCCTGTAGTTGCAAAGCTCACAGAAACTGAAATTTGCAAAAAGTTTGCGAAGATATACAAAATCATAGTGATGATGAGGATCAGGAGGACAATGAAAGCCAACTTTTTGAAGGACCACTTACATATGCAGAAATGAGGAATGCATTGAAAATGTTCTGAAACAAGGTGTACAACATCATAGGACAATAAATAAAAATAAATAAAAATATGAGTTATAAACAATTCATTAATAAACTTTAAGAGAATTGTAAACAAACAAAAATTACTGAATTGTCTCAATAAATGTTTATCACTTTACAAGTCGTCATTGCAACAAGGGTGAGTAATCATTTTCTTAGTAATAGTACTACTAGATATGATTTGGTATTTTCTTAAATCGCATATTGTTATCAATCTGATTTGTTATCAAAAACTCATGGTCCCGAAGTGATCACATTAAGCGGCATCTACTGTATTAGAAATATTTTTGAAAACTATGAATATCAGATATATTTTTATATTAAAAAGCAATTTTTTTATTTTATTTTCTAAATGCAATTTGGAAGAAAAATGCTAGAGTGTAGTGTAACACTTATAATGTATGTAATGTGTAAATTTGTACTATATTTTAATTTCATATTTGCTGCCAGAGATTAATATTTACAATTTTTTTCCCCATATATCCTTGGAAATTAGGAGAGCACTGGAATACATGTAATTGATGATGGATGCCTTTATGGAAGCTATGTCCAGCTAAAGAAAAATATACATGTAAGTGTTTAGGAATTTCTTTAAAAATGACAAAAAAATGAAAAATAACAGCATTTTTTTGCCTAGCCATGGGGTCGAACAGAGATTGGATGTCATGTATGGGTACATCAGTCCATGCAGCTTCAGCACTATGCCACAGTTCATCAACCATAGTGACGGGCGAGTGGTGGCGAGCCAGTCTATCAGAAGCCATTGACAGGACATTTTCAATTGGTGAGAAATCAGGAAAACGTGCCGGCCAGGGCAACAGTCAAACATGTTCTGTATCAAGGAAAGTCAGGATAGTACGACCAACATACGGTCATGCATTGTCCTGCTAAACCATAGAGTTGCAGAGGCATCGAAAATAAGGCAGAACCATGGCCGTAACACATCAGAAATGTAACGGCTGCTGTTCAAATTGTCGGCAATGAGAACAAGAGGTTACCGAGAGACATTTCATACTGTCACTCCAGGTAATATGACAGTACAGTCAACTCTGTGAAATCCGCCGATCTATAATCCGCCATCCATTTTCAAATGTAAACAATGAAAATCATACTTTCATAGTTAGCTTATTAAAGAAATTACATATAGTTGTTTTTATGAATTATCAATTTTTAAATGCTTTAAATTGTGATTTAATAAGTTTTATGTGATTTGCATGATGTATATTAAAATAATAACTTTAGGTAAGCAAAAGGAACAACTAAATGCAAATATCAGTGGAGTAATTTACATTTTAAAACTAATACATTCATGTAACAGCTGACTAAAGAAATATCTGCAGAAATCAGTAACTGATTTGGTCTTATTTGGAAGGCACTTTTGCTAAATACACCTTTAAACAATTTGGATATAAAGATTTAAGCCAAGACTTAAATTCCCATTGAGTAAATGTTCAAAAAAATAAATAACAGCTAATGAAATTAAAATTTTATAATAATTCCAACATACTTAAAATTTAGAGCTAAAAGATCTTCTTAAGAAGATTAGCTCTTCTTATCGATTCTTAGCTCTTATTGTTTCACACCAGTTTCAACTTATTTTCTATACTTAGAATTATTAAATTACTTTTGAGTTATAGTGTTCCTTTTTATATTGTTATTTTTGTACAAATATTAGTAATTTATAGTTCAGTTTAAAAAGAAAACAAAGGAATGATCTGTGATCTGCAAAACTCCTGGTCCCAAACTGTGCAAGTTTAACAGAGTTGACTGTATTTAAAAAATGAATAATATAAATAAAATTTGCATTGTATAATTAATTTTTCTTTAAATTAACTTAGTTATTAAATATTTTAAACCAGTTATGCATTATATTTTCCTTTTCTATTGTAATTTATGTTTAAATATTTCTAATTAATAGTCAGATTATAAAAAAATGAAATGTAAACAAAGAAATTATCTATAATCCGCCAAAATCTATAATCTGCCAAACACTTGGTCCCTAAGTGTGCGGATTTCACAGAGTTGACTGTATGACGATTCGAATGCAAGTTGGCAATGTGCGTTTTCCATGATGCCACCAAACTTGGATGCTGGCATCATGATGCTGCATACAGAGCCTGGATTCATCAAAGACGACGTGAGACACCCTCCCTGCGTCATATACAGCATCATGATGCCAGCATTCATGTTTGGCGGCATCATGGAAAACGCACATTGCCAGCTTGCATTCGAATCATCATACTGTCATATCACCTGGAGTGACGGTATGAAGTGTCATTGGATACACGTCTCGGTAACTTCTTGTTTGCATTGCCGGCAAATTCAACAGCAACCGTTACATTTCTGATGTGTTACAGCCCATGGTTCTGCCTTATCTTTGATGCACTGCAACTGTACGGTTTAGTAGCACAATGCACGACCGCATGTTGTTCGACTGTTGCCCTGGCCGGCACGTTCTCCTGATTTCTCACCAATTGAAAATGTCCTATCAATGGCTTCTGAGCGACTGGCCTGCCACCATGCGCCCGACACTATGGTTGATGAACTGCGGCATAGTGTTGAAGCTGCATGGACTGATGTACTTGTACATGACATCCAATCTCTGTTCGACTCCATGGCTAGGCAGAAAAATTCTGTTATTGCGGCCAGGGGTGGATGCTTTGGGTAGTGTTTTCTCAAGATCTATATCTCCTAATTTTCTGAAAATGTAATCACTTGTCCTTCCCATTATAATGTATTTGTCCAATAAATATCATTCTGTTATTTGCATTCCTTCATGGTGTAGCATTTTGGATGGCCAGTAGTGTATATTCAATATAAAGGTATTTAATATAATACATACTTGCCAACTTTTACACTAGGTGTAAAATTTACACTTTTGGAGCATTTTTTACACTTTTACACTTTTTTTGTAAAGTTTCTTCCAAGTTTCATTTTCATCTCTTAATTTATAAATTACTTTCTGGTAATAACAGTAAATGATGAATGAAAGGGGAATGAATATTTAGTATTGTCAAAGGAATGAGTTCAGGCTTCATTCTCAAATGGAATCAGGGAGATTTTTTTAAAATTTGTATTCTGTGTAACAATAAGTCATGTTTTGAATAAATTAGCTCAGAAATTCCTTATTTAAAAAAAAAGTTCTAATAAGAAATATATGTTTTTAAAGTTATTTTCTTATTGAGTGTTGTAATATTTTTCTCATCAAACTTTCACTATAATTAATGTATTATTTAAAAATATTTTCATGTATTATGTACTTAAGAAAAGTGAAAAAGGCCGTTTATGTGTTACTTAAAAATGGGTTATACAGGTCTTTATTGAAAAAAATTGTGTGAAATACTCTTCCGCGTCATTTTACACTTTACCATTTTCAAAATTTGGCAGGTATGTATAATAGTATTTTCAGTGAGAAGTTACTTCCTCTAAAGTAGATTATATATGATTCACAAGTTTGTGTTATGTTCAGGGATCACTCTAGAGAGTTTCACAGGGCCGGCATAACCTCATGCCCTTTTTAGTTCATGTTATTTTTTACTATGACAATTTTTCTCAATTGTTGAATTCTATAGAATTGCCCATCACTAATTCCAAGTAATCCACCAGAAATAAAAAATATTTACTTAAAAGAAAATGACGAAGAGCATCAAGAGAAAGAAGAAAACTGTGCTATTACAAATAAGTGTTGCTGTGTGTAAAATATAAACTAGAAAAGTTATTTTTAAGCTGATCTGAAGAATTAAATTTAGTTAGTGAACTTATGAATGTATAAAACATGTTTGCCAAATAGAATTTAAAAGACAAAAACTCTTAACTGAATACCTTAAATAAACAGATGTACTACCTAAATATTCACATTTACATTTATTCTTTGAAATTTTTAGTCATAAATTTTTTATTGACATAAGTCAGTACTCATTATTGATTACATCATTATTATTAAGGCAAGGCACAAACTTTTGAATTATTATTATACTTTTTTTAACTTTTGTTATCTTGAATCTCTTAAGCAAATTTAAATTGTTATATATTTTATGTATTAATATTTTATTTTTTCAACAATACCTCCAAATAAAAGACAAAATATCCAATCCCATCGATGTGCAAAATTGGAAGGTTTTACTGTATATTATTATAAATATTGAAGAAAAATAAAATGTATCAAAAGTAACTTAGTAGAACTTAAAAGTAAAACATAAAAGAACCTCACATTTTTATCTATTTTTAATAAAAACTGCCCTTTTTAAATAAAATTTTTGTTTTTAAAAATGGTGTCTAATTAACTTTCAGATGAAAATTCTTATAAATGGAGCTTCATGTATGATTTGAACATGGAAAAGTTATAACTGCAGATAAATTTGCTTTCAATGGTATATGGTAAGATTACTTTTAAATATATAAAACAATGATTTAATAAAAATATTTGACTTTTACTAAATGTAGTTTTCTCAATAACCCCCCCCCCCCTTTTTTTTTTAAATAGCAGTGCTCTGTTCTTTTTAAATACAGTGAAATTTTCTTTTGTAAAAATTTTCTATGTCTATGTGACTGAATCTTTTTTTTTTTTTTTAAGTAGAATTTTCTTAAACAAGGGGATTATTAAATCATATTGTAATTTAATTGTATTTTTTTATTTATAGTTCATAAAATTATTTGTAATTAATGTTACTGTATTTGCCATATCTAAAAATTGCATCTTTTTTAAACATTCCTAAACACAATAGCGACTACCTGCCACTTTTCTTTCTGGAGTGAACACTAATTGGATGCATTTCTTAAAGCTTTTAAAATGCATTGCTGGTTTTTAGCTATTTTTTGCAGGTTTATTTTTTTTAAATACTTTTTTTTATAGTGTTATAAATAATATTATATAATAAAATATCAAGTCAGTGATAGAAATTGGGAAATGAAAGGTAGGTGTGAAGTGACGCCACACCTACTGTAAATATCTTGGGTGCCAAATAAAAAATTCTAGTTGCAATTTCTAAAATTCACATAACTGTATCATTATATTCTACTTTATAGAAAATCATGAATATTTTGTTTTTATTTAAATTATTGAAGTTCATAAACTACAATATTATAATAATTGAAGCAACTGTAAAACTGATAAAGTCCTTTTAATTAATACTACTACATTTTCAAATTAATAAAAAATGCACTTAACCATGTTAAACAAAATTAAACCTAACAAAATTTTATCCATTGTTGATAATTACACTTAAATTTAGTAAAAAAAAAAAAGATATATATACATATAATATAATTACAGACGAATATTGTTAACATGAAATCTAAAAGACCACTTTTTTTTTTTTTTTTTTTTTTTGTGTGTGTTAACCGTTAAAATAATAGTACCATCTTATCTGTTGGGACTGCATTATCAATTCATGTTAAGAAAAAATTCACATTAAGTGATTTAATGCTAACAATGCTTTACTGCATATAGATTGCAAAGATGAAATTCAAACAATACCCATTAATTTTAATAAAGTTAGATAATAAAATCAGGATGTCTAACCGTCCTTCAGATACATCATTTCACAATGATTTATAGCTTTATCTGGACAAAAATCTGCTAAATTGGGATACTATAGGATAGAACTTAGTACAATGTTTACATCACAGTAATTTGGAGTGAGTTGCACACAGTTGATCACAGTAAGTTGCAACATACAGCTAATTAGCTAAAAAAATACAGTTTTTAGCATATCTTCTATAGCCTGCAATTTTTTAAGTCACTCGCCCCATCATAAAATCCATTCACCAGTGGCAAGTAAAAGAATATATTCCCCCACCCCAGTGTATTAAGTTAGCCACCAGCATGGTGTTTCTAAAGCCTATATTACAATAGCACTACATATATGATACAATTTAATGATTATATGTGGAATTAAACAGAGAGGAGCCATACTTCAAAAAGAAAAAATATTTTTACATAAAAAGGGAAAAACATGTTTTACATTACAACTATTTACTTTTTTACATTGATTAAAACAAAATAATTTATATGTATTTTTTAAATGAAATTATCTGAAAATACTTGAGCTTATCTATATTTAGCAAACAGTGAATTTTAATGCTTATAAAAATGATATATATTTTTTTAATTTATAATATGCAGAAATTTTTTTTCCCCTTCTCTGCTCCTAAGCGGTTTTATAATTTATTCCAGATAAATCTTCATGAAGAGAAAATTCTCTTCATATCTTGAGAATGTTCAATGTTGAAAAGGGAATTGAGCAGAAGATAATATTTGAGGAAATTCTGGTACAAATTTAGAACAAAAGAAAAACTATATATATATATATATATATATATATAGAGAGAGAGAGAGAGAAAGGTTAAAAGATGTGCTCAAAATAAAACTTATTATTTTCTTTTGAGAAGCTTCTTGCTAATAAGTTATTCATGCTATTTTATTCTTAATACTGTTTTCAACAGCGAGAAATTGAGATTTTTACTAAATAATTTTATGTATGATTTACATATCTATGTGAGAAAAAATAGTTTCTTATCCTTAAAGTCCTTAAAAAAAATATCACTAAGCAGTTACTATCCTAAATTAAAATACATAATAGCTATAACCTTGAAGTTTTTTTGGTATTTTCATGTTATAGCACCCCTTACAATTATGATTATGCAAAGATTGCAGCTCTGATTTCACCAATATCATAGAAAAGCTTATATATGCCTCATGTATACATCCAGGGTTGCAAAAAAAAAAAAAAAAAAAAAAGCCAGCTAAAAAAAAAGGGGGGGGGGGGCATACCGGTTGCTTTTATTGGTTTTAACCAGCTTTTTTTTCTGCCAAAATTGGCTTTTATACATTGAAACATTTTATTTATCAACTTGTACATTTTAAAGTGTTTTTTAACTAATTTAAAAAACATTTTATAGAGTTCGAATTTAATAAATAACCTAATTTCTCAATAATGAAAACATTCATATTGGAATAACACATAGATGTAACTGCTAGTGATTTGTAGTCAGAATTGCAAATATGTCAGCTAAATTTTAAAAAGCAAAATAAGGCAAAAAAATTGCTTTATCTGGTTTAACTTTTTTTTTTTCATTTTTACTGCTTTATATAATTAAAGAGGATGCTGGTTGCTTAATTACGTATTTTATTAACTAATTTTAATGTCTTTTCATATACAGGTCTTATTTTTTTCTCACAAATGTTAAAATCATACATTAAGTCATTTAATAAAAACACTATTATAAATAACATGCATGAATAACTCTTTTAAATAGCAATAAGCTATTCAAATTTTTAATTCAACAAATTTTATTTGAAGACTTTTTTTTTTTTAAATGGGTTGTTTTTAATGTACTTAAATTGTCTAAAATATTATATCCTTATATATATCAAATATTATATCCTTATATATATCAAATATTATATCCTTATATTATATCCTGATTTCTCTTTCAACATTGATCAATGAACTTACATTAAAACATGAACAAAATTTTGAAATAGAAAAAATAAATTTTACTTTATATTTAAAATTTTTTTTTTGAAAAATGAAACTTTATACAGAATTCTATATTTTGTGTTTTGATGGGTGTAAAAAGTCAACTTGTTAAAAAAAAAAAATTCTGTTTTCTATTAGTTGATTTTCAATTTTTCTATAACTGTAAAACAGAAAAAAAATTTAGAATATTGTTTTATTAAGTTTTCATGCTAGTGATATGTTTCAATTTCAAGTTTATATTTTAAGTAAAACAATATTTATAATCAGCAGCAAGTTGACTATTTTAAAAATTTTGGATATTTTTGCCATTTTCATGTATATTATATATTTACAAATTTTGGTTTTAAAGCATTCAGAAATGAAATTTCAAAATTGTGATTTCAGTACCATGACTATTTCTTTTCTAAAATGTTGTTTTATTCAATTGTAAAAGAAGACAAAAATCTTTTATTTTAATCCACTGAAATAAATATATTCCTTTTACAGGTACTCTTTTGGAATAAATCAACAACTAATGTTTGAAGATGAATCCAGAAGTGAAATAAAAATGATGCATTAACTTGAAACATCTTTATTTGTTTAATAAAATTTCAGATTGTGAAATGGCTGATCATTTTTATGTACTATTTTATTTATTTGATAATAAACATCATAATTTCATTTGTTTGTTTTTATGTATTTTAAAATTATAAACATGATTATTAGATGTAGCTTTAGTTTAAAAATAAATAAACTAATATTTAATTTTCATGCACATATTGTATGGTGATGACTGCCAACTACTACCTATTTTTTGGCTCCAGTAATTTCGAAGCGACTTCATCTTATTTAATCGCAAATTTCTCCAATTAAATAAGATGAAGATTTCTCTTCAAAATTACTGGTATCAAAAAATAATAGCAGTTGTCAGCTATGGGTATAGTGTATAGTGAGAACATCAGCTGAAAGCTTAAATATAGGTTGATATTTTTTAATGTTTTATAATTTAATTTGCTTCAAGCTAGAAAATTTCGATAATCTGAATTTAAGAAATAATTTGATTTTATGATTTTTATATATATATATCCTGTAGCTATTCTTATTTTCATTTACAGGCTATTGCTAAAATACAAGAACTAATTTCCAGGAAATCTATAAAATAATTTTCATACATTTGCATTTACATCAAGAAAAATGAGAATTCTCATTTTTGTAAATTATGCTCTCGTCAGGAAACAATTTTTTTTTTTTTTTGTAATAAGAGTATGCTCCACAATTTCTTTGAATTTTCATACCACTATTTCAAATAGTAATTTCTGCTTTAGTAAGTTGTAGAATTACTATTACAGTTACTATTTGCAAACAGTGTTACTCAAATTCAAATACTTGTAAGAGTGTTGAATATTTATCAAAAATTGTCGATGTGAGTATGTCAAAAATATGTTTGCTTTATTTTGAAAATTATTTATATTTTATTTATTAGAAGGTGATGCCCTCACCAAACTTGAGCAATAAATTCACAAATGTTGCTTTAAATATATTAATTTTTCTCTAAATTAATATTTTAGCGAAAAGTTCACTTTTTTTGTACTAAAGTTAGCACATTTGTATACAGGCCCTGACTATCACATGGGCACCAGGGGCCCATGCCCTGGGCACGAAATTTCTAAGGGGCATGCAATTAGAACTTCTATTAGGACTTTTGTTTGCACTCCGTTTTGTTTTATCATTTAATAGCAATAACATCATTATTTTCTAGTAAATGATGTACTGTATTCATCAAGTCATTCAATTATATCATATTGCACATTTATTCGAAAAGTGACACAACTGAAAATATGTGGTGCTTGAGATATTATTACGATGAAATGACAAAAATATATCTCAATCTGTGGTTAAAAGCACATTTCAATAAATAATAAAAAAAATATTTTATTTTTATTCCTGGAACTGTTTTCCAATTTTCCAGAAAACTTAATTTTTTGAGTTGACACCTTTTGAATAAGTAGACTAAAAAACTAGTATCAGTAAACCAACCAATCTATGGGGGCATGAAAAATTGAAAGTGCCCTGGGCACAAAAACTTGCTAGTCGGGCCCTGATTTGTATATAAATAAGCATACAGGATGTCCCAAAAAGAGTGAAACATGCTTTAATTTTTTTACCTGTTGGAGATACGTAGGCAAAGTAAATTGCAAAAGTGTTCAAAATAAAGTAAGAATTATGATTATATGGATTAATTAGTTCTGAAAAAGTTACTTTTAAAATTTTTATAGCGCCCCTGGGTCATTAAGTTATATTTAAAAGAAATTTCTGCTTGCTCTGAAGAGTACAACAATAATAATTCCATTCTTCTGTAACCAAAATACACTAAGTTATTATACTAGGAATTTTATTAAATTTCTGAGTTTTATGGCACTAAAAATAATCTGTCTATTTAGAGGCAGAAATTTCATAAACTCTAAAGTATAACTCTGTGTGTTTTGGTCATAGAATAATGCAATTTTGACTGTTGTACTTGTCAGAACAGGGATAATACTTTCCTAAATATAACTTGTAAGACCCAGGCATCAGATAAAAATTTCAAAAGTGTAACTTTTTGAAAATTAATGGCAAAACCATTTCATCAACATAATCTTATATTCTAGCTTATTTTGAACAATTTTGCAATTTACATTGCCTACGAATCTCCAACAGATAAAATATTAAAGCATGTTTCAATCATTTTGGGGTGCCCTGTATTTGACTTAAAAACACGAGATTTCTGTAAATACTACAGATTTTTCTAGTAAGATTTACATGTTTTATCTGTTAAAATCACAAAATATTTCTGTTAAAATAACAGTTTATTTCTGTAAATGTAACAGCATTTAACTGTTAAAAAAACAAATATTTCTCGTAAAACTTGCAGAATATTTCTGTTAAAATAACAGTTTATCTCTGTAAATGCAACGGGATTTAACTGTTAAAAAAACAGAATGTTCGTTAAAATTTACAGATATTTCTCGTAAAATTTACAGATATTTCTCGTAAAATTTACAGATATTTCTTGTAAAATTTACAGATATTTCTTGTAAAATTTACAGATATTTCTCGTAAAATTTACAGATATTTCTCGTAAAATTTACAGATATTTCTCGTAAAATTTACAGATATTTCTCGTAAAATTTACAGATATTTCTTGTAAAATTTACAGATATTTCTTGTAAAATTTACAGATATTTCTTGTAAAATTTACAGGTTTTCTCTGTACAAATCACAGAATATTTCTGTTAAAAAAACAGTTTATCTCCGTAAATGTAACAGTTTTTAACTGTTAAAAATACAGGATGTTTGTTAAAATTTACAGATTTTTCTCGTAAAATTTACAGATTTTCTCTGTAAAAACCACAAAATATTTCTGTTAAAATAACAGTTTATCTCTGTAAATGTAACGGTATGAAACTGTTAAAAAAACAGTCACTTCACGTAAAAAATGACAGATATTTCCTGTAAATTAAACGGTTTTAAACTGGCTCCAAAATTGACAGTTTTTTCTCGTTAATTCGACAAAATTTTTTTTACAGTGTAACTGCCTGATAAATGAACAATTACAATATAAAGGATAGATGTAAAATTAAGAAATGAGAGTTAATAAATTTGAAATAATAAAGTAAAGCAAAAGAGATTAAGGAGAGAGTCTAAATACTGAGAAGGAAGTGAAATGGTATAGCTGTAGTTATAACTAGCTACTTGAAAGGAAGTTGAAAAAGTAAAAAATTGGGTTCGGAACATGTTCGTGAAACAGCACATAAATGCCAGGTGGTAAAAAGGCGGGCAAAGCTTAAACAAAAAAAGGCACTCAAAAGAGCTACACATAGAGCTAAATTAAATAAATATGTTAAATAATTTTAAAGAAAAATTCTGGTGTGAAATGTTTTTATCAATGTTGAGTAAAATTTCAACAGGGTAGGAATTTTAACTAACATCCTCGAGTTTTGACTCTTTCTAACTCTGTTTATGGAATATTTTCGCCCGGTTAAAAGTTAAAAGTCTGGCCCGGCCCGTGGAATTTTTTTTTCTGGCCCGATATAAAAGTTAAAATCTCGGCCCGGAACGACTGAATTTCTACAAAACATGCCGATATTTCTGAAGCAACCTTATCATACAATTAAAATTATTGAAAAAGCACACTTACTTAAGCATAGATTTTATTTTCAGATTATGTTCGAAATTCATGGAATACAAAATATCAACAATATTTATTAATGAACACTTAACGTATATAAACATTGATTAAAAAAATTGACTTGGAGAATTACATTCAAATGAAGATTCAATATAAGAAAAATCCGTTATAGACAGGTTTCATTCTTAGCAGATTCATCGTCTGTTGTAAATGTACTACATTCTTTTCGCACGGATCAAAACACTTTTCCATTTAAGACAGGTTTCCGTCATAGGCAGGTTCTATTTTACAGATTTTACTGGGTTTTTTTTGTTTTTTTTTTTTGTGTGTGTGTTTTTTTTGCCTAGAAAAGTGTGTTCTACTCTTTAACAAGAATTTCAATTGTAGAATAATGGCCGCTTAAAAATATATGCATTTTTCGCAAAAATTAATGTGTTGGGCCTCATTTTACTGATTTTTGCACGGACCATGCCGTACTGGGCCAATGATCGTCACACGGGCTGGGTCGCGATCGGACCTGAAAATTTCGGCCCGTAAAGACCTCTAGTAATCATGAAGTCCAGGCCTGGCTATCCCCGGAAAAAAAAAAAGAAGCCTGACCGCGCCCGAGTCTCGTGAATGAAAATTGGCCCACGCCCGTGCAGACCTCTATACCTGAGTTTATGACGACATAGTTGGACTAAAAATAGAAAAACCTAAGTGTGGAATGTGCTCAAATACTTCAAAAGGCTGCACGAGGATCGCCTAGTAACGATTGATTAGATGAAAGTGCTGCAAATGCTTAGCCTTAAACCAAGAAAAGTTTATTTCTATTAATAGAACTAACAGTTTCCATGTATTATTTGTTTTATAAATAACTAGCAAAACCCACGGCTTTGCTCGCGTAATTCTTGAAAAATGACAGGTGGTATTCGTTGGCCTATTTTCATTAGAAGAAATTTTACTGCCACAGATAATTCAGAAATTACTAATTAAGCCACACTAATGTCGGAAAAAAAATCGAAATTTTAGAACGTTTTTCTCTCTTTCACCCCCCTCCCCTCTGTTTTAGTGTCGCCGATATAAACTATAGCCTATGTTACAGCAGGGACTGTTACCATCAATTTGCCACCACCACTTTTGAAAATGGTTCTGTAGTTCCAGAGATTCCATAGAAATTGTAATTTAGAATGTTTTTTGACCGCTTTTCGCTCATCTCACCCTTTTAAATATCAAATTTTTTAATAATTTGTTCTTAGATAGCATTTACATCTTATTAATAACTACCATGCTAAATTTCAAGTTTCTAGTTCCTTCAGTATTAAAAGTAAATCGAAATTTTAGAACGTTTTTCGCTCTTGCACCGTGACACCGACATAAAATATAGCCTATGTTACAGCAGGGACTGTTACCATCAATTTGCCACGATCACTTTTGAAAATGGTTCTGTAGTTCCAGAGATTCCATAGAAATTGTAATTTAGAATGTTTTTAGAACGCTTTTTGCTCATCTCACCCTTTTAAGTTTCGATTTTTTTTTTTAGAATTTGTTCTTAGGGTTGGGTTGGGTTGGGTTGATTGTTGACGGCCAATTATCTGCACTTGGGATATAGGCCCGGGGGGAGTGCCCTTCGTGGGGGTCTTTCTAAGGGAACCTAATCCGTATTTACGCGTGGATTGGATAAATCCACGGCTCGAAGAAAACCACGAAAACTCCGAACGATTAGGCCGACGGGCGCGATTGGGATCGAACCCAGCACCTCCCGTCTACCAGCTTCGAGAGCACAACCTCTCAGCCACTGGTGGGGCGAATTTGTTCTTAGAGAGCATTTACATCTTATAAATAACTACCATGTCAAATTTCAAGTTTTTAGCTCCTTCAGTATAAGAAAAATCGAAATTTTAGAAAGTTTTTCGCTCTTGCACCCCCCTGGGGGTAGTGGCACCGACATAAAATATAACCTATGTTGGAGCAGGGACTGTCACCATCAATTTGCCAACATCACTTTTAAAAACGGTTCTGTAGTTCCAGAGATTCCATAGAAATTGTAATCTTTACTACTTTATAATATTAGTATAGATAAAAATATTTTTTTAGAATAACTATATTTTTATTACTTGTTAATGTACTACTCAAACAAAATCATGTCCCGTGGCATAGTCGATGGGCAGAAAATGGTCATTATCTACCCTTCTCCTTTGATGCTTAAGTGCATGCTAACTTTATTCATAAAATATCGTGCATCAGAAAATTAACAAATTGCATCACGTTAATCAAAGGGGCGTAGTTGACGTATTAACTCTACTAAAATTTATAGTTTGAGTGTTGATTCAAATCTTTATAATGATATTTTTAATGCGAAATGTAAATATATAAATTTATCGGCTAATGACAAAGATATTAATGAAAATGCATTTTGGCGTTGGTTTATATCTTATTTATAGCCGCAATTTTTCATGAACCGTACCTTTATAAGGCGGCTTTAATTAAAGTTATATTCCTAAAATGTTCTTTTTAATAAATTAACGGAGAATAAAGAAAATGTAGATTTAACATCATTTAAATACAACATACTAGTATTTAATGAGAAAAATAATTTTTAAAGGAAGGTACTTTTATTCAGTTTCAGATGTCTACATTTTTCTTGGCATATACAGTGAAACGAAGGAAAAAGTACTAACAATTGTCATTATTTTCTTTATTGTACAGACATCGCACACTTTTGAACTCAAACTGGAGTATTCAAACATCTTGATTTTTAATTCTTTTCAACACTAAACAAAAACAGACGCAACGCTTCCATCGACGAATATGGCATATGTAAACAGGTTGGCCATAATTAAAATGCACGTGTTTGAAAAGATCTACAAGTTAAATTATTTCGAATATTTTTTAAAAGCTTCGGTATTTATACTATTTAGGGTATGCGGGAACGTGTTATGCGCCTCCGTGGCCGAGTGGTTAAGACACCATTCCGCTAATCTCTCAAGAGCGTAGGAGTCAGGTCGGTGTGTTCGACTCCCGCCATTGCACACACTTTGTGCAGCTTCCGGTTGTAATTCTCTGGAGTAAATTTCCTTGTTGCTATCTCGTCCTTGTATGTTGATGATGACGTATAAGCGGGCACTTGATGTCAAGCACACAAGTCAGATGTATGTTCTCAATAAAACAAATAAAACAAAACGAGTTATGCAATAAAATTAATTAGTTCTAAATTTTACCAACATATAGTTTTTACATGTTAGGGATGTTTTATTAACATTTACAAAAATAACTAGTTTTAAATCAATATCTTTTGAGTCGACTATATTCTTTCATAGCAGCGCTATGATTACTACCATTTTGATAAATAACACTATACTAACAGAGCACGGCTTTTTTTCTTTTTTTGGCTAAAATTTAATGCTCTCATGGCTAAAACCTTAAGCTAGAATCTTGTGAAATGTGCGATAAAAAAGTTTTAAAAGTTAGCTGGTAGGAAATTCTCTACAATCTAATTTAAATATTAGAATTTTTTTTTAATCCAGAGCTTGTTTTGCATGCTCTAAACAGTATAAATACCAAAGATTTTTAAAATATTCTAAATAGTGTAGCATGTATCCTTCAAATACGTGCATTTTAATCATGGCCACACTGTAGATCGGCAATTTCATTCTAAAATGAAACATGTTAGATCGACTGTTTAAAAGAGATGTGCTTTTCCCTTTTATGTTCAGCTTAGATTAACTTGGGAAAGTCCCCAACTGCCAGATCGGGATTTTGTTGAGAGTGGTGCCGTTGGAAAGCTCTTATCATGGGCATCAAGGAAATGTATACAACTACCCGTCCAAATGAAACTGGTGAAGAGTTATAGGCCGATGTATTTCTGTAATTTACTGATTTCTTCAGGTCACTAGCTATGCAGGAAAGACACTTATGTGGTAGAAAAGAGAGTAGATTACAGAGAAGACAGTTTATGCTTGGTGGAAAATGTAACTTCACGGATGGTAGTGTATTTCTGAATAGAAATGGCTGAAGCAAAAGTGTTTCTAGCACCAGATACGCACAATGAAAGGGGGTGTTTTGCAGTTGTCACAGGTGTTATTAGTTAAGTTAAAGATGCCTGTTTAACTGATCGAAAGACGGGATCCGTGTCTTTAAAGCCTTTTGAAAGTCATATCAACGCATGTCATCGAAAGTGGGCGAGGAGAATTGGTTATAGGCCAACTTATGCAATTTTATTATGCTTTCTCTAATGTTCATGTCGACAAAATGTGGTCACAATCTTCTATTGCTTACTAAAGGGAACATGGAACCTTCACCAACTTCACACTGGCAACAACAGGTTACATAACTGTACTTGAATGCCTAAGAGGGACTGCTCAGACTGGGAACCAGATCTGTAGAGCATAGATGTCCCTCCCGGTCCCTTTATTAAGGTCTTAAAAAAAATACATAATTCAGCTGGAGCTGAACCCGCCAGAAAACGCGACAGGGGGCGGGGTGGAAACAGACATGATAAGGTGATACTATCTTAATGTACATTACAGGTAGTTCACTGCCAGAGACATACCTCCAGCGCGACACTGGGCAGTGAAGATGGTTTATGATTGAATGAACTCCATAACTCAGGAGCGGGTCAAGTTAGAAAGATCCATCAAAAATTTAAAGATGTTTTTCAATTTATTTAAAAGTGCTGGGCGGGAAAGGATATTATCTAGCCAACCACTAGGGGGAGAAGAGGGGCGACGGATGTGCCAGCGAGCTGTAAGGGGGCAGTTAAAATAGAAGTGTGAGGCTGACGCCTCTGCGCCACACTCACAGGTGGGAGTTCGGGCCCTTTTAAACCTGTTTAGATATGACCCGAAAGAGCCGTGTCCCGTTAGGAAGGCAGTGGTTGAGGGAGTTAAAGTAATAAGATTGCAAGATACCGCCGGGACTATGTCATAGGTATATCTACCTTTCTCTGAGTAGTCCCAGTGGTCTTGCCACTGCTGCAGCATGCGCATTTTAAGGGATCTTTTGATATAGGAGTGGGGCGCAGGTAGCGAGATGTCTATGGATGTTTTTGTCGTTGCTTCCTTTGCCAGCATGTCCGCAGATTCATTGCCGAAGATCTCCTTGTGTGCTGTCACATGACCTAGCGAAGTTTTATGTAGCAGGTTACTAAGTTGGGTCTTAATTTCGTGGATTTGTGGATTGATGGTTCTAAAGGCGTAGATTGCCTGCAGGCTGGATAGGCTATCACTATAGATGGGGATTGTAATGGTTGTTTGTTGTTCCGAAATCCATTCTAGAGCTTTGTGGATGGCAAAGAGTTCAGCATGATAAATCGAGTTGAAGTTGTCCAATCTGCAGGCCCACCGGTGAGTAAGCACTCCGCCTTCCGTAGCACAGAAAGCTGCGCCTACGCCGGTTTCGGTGCATGAGCCGTCGGTGAAGACTGTTAGGCGGTGGGAAGGGGAGTAGGAATTGCATTTAGGGTTAACTTGGAAGTGGGAAGTTTCATCAACTGGGTGAATTTACCAGCTCTGTATCTTGTGTTGAATGGTTAAATGTGGGAAGTGGATTTGTGTTATGGCATTATTATGTAGGTGTAAGATGTTACTCCTTTGAAATTCGTATAGAATGGTAAATGTGATAGGAGGGATTCCGGTAATGACTGCTAGTGCATCACTAGAAATAGTTTTATATCCTCTAGAAATCTGCAGTAGGAACATGCGTTGGATGGATAATAATTTTATTTGTGCTGCCTTGGTTAGGTGGCCTCACCAAATTCCTGCACCATAAGTTATGATTTTTTCTGTTGTTGCTGTGTACCATATTTTTAACATTGTATTTTTAGTACCCCATGATTTAGATGTTAATTTAGTGGAGTTGTGGTAGTAGTTAATGAGCTTAAGTTTTAAGTAATTTATGTGTGCAAACCAATTTTGGTGTTGGTCTATGGTTAGGCCTAGAAGTTTTAAGGTGGAGACATGGTGTACACTGATACCATTAATTCTGATGGTTGGTTTCCTTTTTAGTTTGTAGGGTTTCGCGAATGTGAGGGCTTGTGATTTTGCAGCTGATAGTTGCAGGTGTATAGACTCCAACCACCACAGAGTGTCTTTCTGGCATAGCTAGCGACCTGGAGAAAACAATAAATAACAGACATACATCGGCCTATAACTCTTCACCAGTTGCATTCGGACGGGTAGTTGTATACATTTCCATGATCCCCAAGGTAAGAGCTTTCCAACGATACTACTCTCGACTAAATCCCGATCTGGCAGTTGGGAACCTTCTCTAGTAAGATTAAAATCCCACATCACAAAGACATTTTTTTTCACGTATAAACCAAGTAGAGAAGCTACTAAATAAACTAAATGGCGAGAATTCTTAAGAATAAAAATGGCGCGTATGGCATTTTTTATTTTCCAAAAATGTAGTGGAAGGGGACGTACTTTTATTAGTGTCTCAGGTTCGTGCAATGAAACAAAATAATCGTTTGCAGTTTGGCATTTATTAAAATTAGCAAAATATTACATGTTTTAACATTCATTTTTTAATTAAAAGGTGTTTTAATTAATCATTAAAAATCTGACCGTACATTAAAAAGACTTTCTGATTATAACGACGGAAAAAAGCCCGATATATGTAACCATTCACGCAACAATCAGTTGCTGTATGACTTATAGACGCAAATTTACTTTCCCGATACTTTAAGCATACTAAATATGCAAAAGTTTCATCAGTGTAATATATATATATATATATATATATATATATATCAACTATAGTAATAATTTTACCATCTGAAACATTTGGCTTGAATTGTCAATGCTCTTCCAATTGAGCTATCTGGACGACATCCCAACCAACACAATAATCGCTCAGAACAACCATTCGGTCATGACATCAGACTGTGATGTCATGACCGATGTCAGATAGCTCAATTGGAAGAGCATTGACAATTGAAGCCGAAGATTATGGGTTCAAGTCCCAGCCTGAACACATTTTCGCTCAGATGGGAAAATTACTACTTGTATAAATTCTTTACCAGTGAGTTGATTGTGTTAAAAATAATTTAAAAATAATGTTTTGTCCGACATTGGATTCTTATCAAAAAAAGTTCTTTCAAAAATAAAATTTCAGGACAAATATCTCAGAGAAATATCCATTTAAAAGGCTACGTAGTAATGAAAAACGTTTGTTTGGTTCAGACTCATATATATAGCAATTAATATACGTATAGCTAAAATAAAAAGGTTATATGATATTATATTGCTGACTGTATTGGTTCCTTCTATGGTAATTAATTGTCCCCAAATCGATATACCTTACCATGAAATGAAAAATAGCAAGTTTATGGCCCATGTCATGGCTGGCTGATATTGAGTCGGTTCATTTGTTCGTGTCGAAAAGGCGATTTGTATCATTCGGCTTTCAGTTCTGCCAGATTAATTTATTGCCCGTTAAAATAGAAAAAATGCTCATCTTACTTTATGTAATTTTATTCAGATTTTTTAATACAATTTAAGGTAAATATACAGATAAATAAAGAAAGATGTGCAACATTAGTATGTTATCTTCTTTAAAATAGTCTAAAGAAATATTTATAAATAGTTTTACAGAAATTTCGAAGATTAATATAAATGTTTATGCATAAATTTATTAATAACCAGTACAAATATTAGAATTTTATATTAATAAATGTTTCAGTATCATAGCTGCCAGCTTTTATTATTTTTTGTTATCGTTATTTCCGAATAGTAATCTTGGCTTTATTTAATCGGAGAAATTATGTGATTAACTAAGGGGAAGAAGTAATTAGGAAAGAGTGGTGACAAAAGTGTAAAAGTTGGCAGTTTTGTAACATAATTGTTTCGAATAAATATTTTGACTCTCTCTGTAAATGTAAAATTATACAGAACATTACCACATAGATAATGGGATGCTTCAACCAAGTACGCAGAAAAAAAAAGAAAATACACATGGATAAGTACAATACATAATAAAGAAATAAAGTTAGTAATAAAAATAGTAAGAGATATATAATACATACGCCTTACTGACATCAGGAACCTGACTCTCTCTCTCTCTCTCTCTCTCTCTCTCTCTTTTCTGAACAAACAAAACCTCCACAGTACATATACAATAGCCGTTCAATGTAACGACTATCCATCATAGAGACTTCCTCGTTATAACAACGGATTAGAAATGTACGTAACCATACAAGCAGCATTATTTTTACATACAATAATACGCTCAACTAAACCGAACATTTCAATATAACAAGCTATTTCAGATTTTTCTGCCAATAGTTGTTTCAGTATGTTTGTGTATAAGAAAAGCTTGAAAATGTTTTAGAATCTTTCAAAAAGAAAAAAAAAATCAATCTCCTTCTCTTTTTTTAGCGATTCATTCTCCATTCATGGGTGAAAACTATTGCAAATACTTATTATTCTCGTCTATATCTTATTTAAGGGCAATAGACCTTCTGCGTCCAGAATTATTGCAACAGGTATTTGAAAAAGGTTTATTGCATATAAAACTGCTTGTTTCTTTATTTCTAAAATAGTTCAATAAAGAATACTTTGTGAATTTATTAAGAAACTTTTATTTATTAGTTATGGATAGCTGGCTGAAAACGGGATTCTCACCCTCTTAAAAGCTAATTTCTAACCGTCGGACTCATTCAGAGTAAGCTAATTTTTATTGTTTCAATGGTCTACATTAAAATCCTCCCTGTGAAAACAATGATTGTTTCTGGCATATTTAACGACTAGCTAATACCCGTGACTTCGTTCACGTAACATTGAAAGAAGAATAAATGCAATAATTAAGCAAAATATTTTATTCCCGATAATTAAAAACGTAAATAATTAACTAACTTTTCATCACATTTCATAGAACACAATACGATATTTCTTTGTTATAGGGACCTTGACATAACTCAGTTTTTAAAAAGTTAAATTTTGTGCCAAATAATCTCAAAACTGCAACAAATAGAAAAGGAAGGTCAAATAAAATCGTGGAAATCGACGAATTGGGTAAAATCAAATGTCAATTTTACCTGATAAACCATTTTACTTTTAACGACTTTGTGAAACGTTTTAACATCCGTCCTTCAAAAATAACTTATTGGAAATAGTAGTAGGTATATGCTTTTTTTTTATTCAATTCTTGTGAATAGGGAGCACTAATTTGTACACCTAAATGCTAAGAGCTTTAATTTGCCTCCTTGGTTTAATCGATAGTTGATACAATTACTGATTTCTAAATGACAATATGTTGACATGTTGACAGATGATTTTTGTTCTGCAGAATAACTTTATTCATAAAGTTTGAATATGTGGAAATATGTTTTTATTTTTCGAAAATTTTACTGTAATCAAGATTTTGTTTTCACCATCTATTCAAATTGAAAATAAATTATCTTTTTTTTCAGTTTTAATCAGAAAATGGCGTGAAAAATATATTTATCCGTTTTATTTCTCCTTTTTATCCACAAAAATGGAGTAATTTTAGTTGCCGTTTTAAGAGAAATTTCATTAACATTTACAAAAAGAAAAATAATTAATATATCGGCATTTAATTCAAAATTTTAAATTCTGAGAGTTTATATGACATCCTCGGATCAATGATAACCGGTGTTAATTAAATCGTGTTGCGTTCGATAATCTAAGATGAGTGGTTGCGAAATAAAAACAGACGATCAGATTTTAATATAATAGATTCGTATACATTTTATTTTTCCTAATAATAATGATGTGAATTTTGGCAGAAAACTCTGATCTTTTCGAAATGTGATCTCTCTGTAACTGATATTTTAATGCTTAATAATCAGTATAGTTAAACAAATATTTCAATTTTTCGTTTCAAATATGGCGTGAAACTCATCCACTTTCTATACTTACTGATCCTTGTATTATTAATGTATAAAATTAATTCACGCTCATTTAAAAAAATATTTGAAATTTCCCGTTTTATTTCAAATATGACGTCAATTTGTTCTCAGAGAAATCTCTTTTTAATGATATAATTCTTGATAGTTTTCTTTTCCTGGCAATCATAACGTATATTTTAGCAGAAATCTCACATCTGTATCTAACTGACATTCAAGCCTGTTAATTAGTAGCGATAAAAATTATCTCACTTTTTCATTTTAAATATGATGTCAGTATCCATCTACTTACATTATATACTGATTTTCATGCTCCATGTATTATTACGAATATTTGAAAATGCATGTTTTATTTCCAATATGACGTCATATTTGTCCAAGCCAAGAAGGATCCTTTCATAGTTCCATGGAACAGACATCTTTTCTGAATAATATCACAGAGTTCAGAGAATAAATAGAGATGAAATGTTTACGTTTGGCGTGACGCTGAAAATGCAACCCTACAGTCGTCCCAAACAACTGACGGCATTCTTTGAAAACCTCTCCCTGTCCAATGAGTTCAGTCCTTGTTCCATGTGCAGCCTCTCTCCGACCAATAAAATCAGTCTTTGGGTCTAATGATTTGAGCGCTTCATATTGCAAGCCGATTTTACGGTTCACTGCTCCTCTATTCTTTCTCTGTAAAACTGTGTAATAATATAATTATTGTTAATTTTATCATCTAATTATAACGCAAGTTTTGTTAGAAAACCTCTTCTCAATGTTACTGACATTCATACTTCATGTATAATAACAAACACTTCACATTTTTGTTTCAAATATTACGGCAATTCATCTTCTTTTCCATTCTTTTTAATTTTCATTTTTCACGTGGAAATCGTTAAATTGAATATTAATTATTGGGGGAAATATTATTCCAGGCTTTGTATTTATTGACAATGATAATGCTTAGCAACGTAAAATGGTTAACTAATTTAACAGGAAAAATATTCATTGATTCTGGATGAAAATAAAGCAATTTTGAATTATTAAGAAAAATATTTGAAAATAATAAATAACAACTGCTGTATGTTCATTTCTGGGTTATAATCCATCTATATGGAAAGACACAGGGACGTTAACTCCTCCGTTTCGACGTTTACTTCAGCCAAACATTCACACACACAATCGCATTCATAATATTATTAGGATTAGAATTAGGATTAGGATGAAATTTCTTAAGAATATTCTGTTAGTGTTGAAAAATGCTTCATAATCTATGCCTGATGAGCATGATTTTTCGTTTTTATTAATTATCTAATTATTAGAATTTTACTGTCGATTACTATTACACTATTACATATTTAAACTTGGTTATTTTCTTTTAGTCATTTATTTTTAAACACGATTAAATTTAGTTAGAAACAAGAAAAATTAAATACTTCAAAAATAAATTTAACACTAATGTGTAAGCTGCAATGGGTCCACGAACTCTAGGGATGAATTTTTCAGTAAGTAATTAGAAGGAGATACTTGCTTTAATAAGTATTTCTAACGTTTATCGCAATAAAAAAATGTTTTAATTGCTATAACCATCAGGTTTTGCAATTATAACATATCTTGGAAATTCAAATTCTACAGTCACAAGGGATAATTTTTCATGTAAGTGTAATTGCAAAGAATAATCATAAATTAAACGAAAGCACCGTATTTACCCGAATATTTTTCGCACTTTTTTTTGCTGTTTCTTTTATGCTAAAAGTAGGTTGGGTAGGAAATACACGAGTTTTTATAAAATGTTTTTTTCCCTTACAGGAAAACTTAGAGTAAAAGGGGAAAAGACTGTCGATGTAAGATGAACAAAATATTTTAGCGTTATGAATAATTAAAATTAAATAAAACGTATAATAGTTTCAACAGTTCCTAGATAATTTTTGGACAGAGCGAAAACAATCCTTTTTAATTTTCAGGAATTGAAGAATATCACAAACACAAAATTTCAAAATGCAATCAATCTTGTTTCTGTGCGGTGCACAGGACCACATTAAAAACGCACAAAATAGAATATTACGAAACTTCACAAGTAGCTATAAGTAATGATTTTTCGCAACATATTTTTTTTTTTAATATTTACGGTGGATAAGGACCACATAAAAAAATCTCATATAGAAAATATGTCAAAGCTTCATATTTTATTTACTTATTTTAAAACATGCAAACATTTCCAAAATGTACATATTTAAAAATTATTCTTCGTAGTCCATAACGCACATTTTTCTATAAGGAAATTGTTCAAAATCTCTTTCTAGTCCAGTAGAAATAGCATTTTTACTTACAAAAATTCGGGTAGTTCCGATTTTTGGGTATGTTGTAAAGGTTGACCCTCTAATAAAAAAAACCAAGTTTTCGACCTTCTAGACCTTGTGCGTTTTTCACAATATTGAAAAAACCAATATTTTTCGGCACTTTTTTAGATTTTTCTTAAATAACTCAATTTTAGTGCATTTTACAGAAAAAAGCACTGTTACCATTTTGTAGAAAATAAAATTTTCTACAACATGCAGTATTCAGGTTTGTAAATTGTCCAAATAGGGGGTAAGATACGGAGCCGGGAAAATAGGGTAAAATTTGCAAAAAATGCAAAAATCCACTAAAGACGTTAGTTTTTGCTTAATAACCTACTTTTAGTGTGTTTTAGAGACAAAAGCACTTTCAACATTTTATAGAGCATAAAATTATCTACAACATGCAGTATTCATGTTTGTAAATTGTCCAAATAGGGGGTAAGATACGGAGCCGGGAAAATAGGGTTAAATTTGGAAAAAATGTAAAAATCCACAAATGACGTTAGTGTTTGCTTAATAACCCACTTTTAGTGCATTTTAGAAACAAAATTGTCATAATCAACTTTTTAGAGCATGAGATAGTCAATAGTTTCATTTATTATAAAATTAATTATTTGTAATAAACCTTTAAAATCACAGCAAAATGATTTTGGATGAAAACAGGAAAATACTGCCTAACAAGTTATTAATGCTCTAAAAAGTTGATTATGACAATTTTGTTTCTAAAATGCACTAAAAGTGGGTTATTAAGCAAAAATTAATGTCTTTAGTGGATTTTTGCATTTTTTGCAAATTTTACCCTATTTTCCCGGCTCCGTATCTTACCCCCTATTTGGACAATTTACAAACCTGAATACTGCATGTTGTAGAGAATTTTATGCTCTACAAAATGTTGAAAGTGCTTTTGTCTCTTAAACGGGGCTACTTCACTGGCTCTCCCAGACAGAGCAGCTAATGTTATTTCAATGGGAGAAATTTAGAAGTGTCATCTTTTCGCATTTTGCTCGAATTTAGTAATTTTTGTAGCTTTCAAAACCTGTACATTTAAATTATGCATGCTCCTTTCAAATTTTATTTTATTATTTTTTTTAATGTGATATAAGTGCGTTATTTTGAAGATTCATGTTTAGTGTCTTATCGCGAAAAATCTGTTTGACATTTTAAAATTTGGTAAAGACACAATCGTAGCCTGATTATTTAGCTTTCCAAAAATGCTTTTTATTTCAATTAAAAAAAAAATTTAATCGATGCTACAATCCTAAAAAAATTGTACTGCCTTTTTTAAAACAGCCGAAAACAGTAAAATGACCGCCCCAAACAAGTTACCTCCCTTTCTTTCCGGGAACTCAACGGGAAGTCAAACGGGAAAAATCTTCATTGAGCGATAAGAAAGACCACCTAATGTGTGAAATTTTGCCTTTGGCTATCAGTATGCAACTTCTAAAGCTGCAAATTTCATTTTAAGAGCAGAGAAGAAAGTTTAAAAAATGGTATTTTGAAATGATGTAAATAGATGCTGATTATTTGTTTTACTAGGCATCATACAGATTTTTAAAAAACGTTATTGATTTGGGATAAATAAAGATTTTTTTTCACCTCTCACCTCTAAAGTTTAATACCCGATATATTTTTTAATTGCCTACAATAGTAAAATGAAAAAGCGTTTATTTGCTAAACAAAAATACTAGAACTATCATTTATTCACTCTTTCTCGGGGAAAAACAAACATACAGTGGCAAGTGTCATTAAAATGAATAGATAGACAATAGACATATCCCGCGAATAAATACAGTTGTATTTAAATTTTCTACAATACCTTTTTTCTATTATTTATTACATAACTCTTACTGAGTTAGTTTTAACGTTTCTTTCGAAAATATTAAATATTTATGCAGTAGATTAACTAAAAAATAACTATTGTATAGCTTTATTATTAAAATTTGTTACACTAATTTAAAACTCAGAATTGGTGAGATTATACGGGTTCTCTTTTTTTCGGTAAATTTCATGATTCTCCTTTCACAAATGAAACATTTTTAAATTATACTTCAAAGATAAAAAACAAAACAAAAAAAAAAACATATTTCAGTGCGATTTATAATTAGTTACTATAAATAAAGCATTATTTATTTTACATGTAAGAATTTAAATAAATGTGTCAGTCACAAATGCTCGCTCACACATCCACATACATAATAAATGTTCTTAAAAATGTGGCAAACACTTCTGCACTAAAAACTTAGTAATTTCCGAATTACAGTGAATGAAACTATACGAAAAGAATATATGAAAAATATATTATTATTAATATCTGAAAAAGAATGTTTGAACTATTACTTTTTCATATGAAGTGAATGTTTAAAAGAGGAAATAAAATTTCTAATTCTATTGTTTCATTACATTATTTAAAGCTGTTTTAAAAAAAAGAAATACGAAAACTCATGCATCAAGATATAGGTTATATAAAACTTTCCAATAATTCCAATATACTTTAACAAATCTTTACCGTTTAATAAGATGAAAGATGATGTCTACGTAAATAAATTGGAATAAGCATAACATATTTAAAAACCCAATTTCAGGAATTACCAACAACATTAAAAAAATATTCGAATTCTTTCGTGCATTCCTGTATATGATAAATAGATTTGTATATGTAATGCACGAGCAGGGAAGACCGAGCTATGCTCGGTAAAAATTAGCTTTGAGTTTAAATATCATGAGCCATGACCAAAATGATCCACTAATCAAATTTTCCCGAACATGTGACCAAGCCAATTGTTTTCTCGTGCGCGAAAGTCTCAGGATATAAAAAATTCAGTCAAATGGTCTGAGCCGTTATATTTATATCAATTAGCTTGACCCTGACCCATGGTGACCTACTAATCGAAAATTCTCGAACATGTGACCTAGCCCAATGGTTTTTTGGTGCCCCAAAACGGTAAGATACAAAATTTCGTCAAAAACGTTAGAGCCATTTTTAAAATAAAGTTTGCATATATATAACCACACACAAGATTTCCTCGTATTAGAATATATATAATAGAATGATAAAATTTTGTTTAGTTTGTAAACACATAGCGCAGTTTAAAATCCCCCTTCTGAAATTTCCGTCAATAAACGAAAATGTGATCGAGATATTTTGTGTATGATCTGTAGAATTTATACACACCAAGTAATACACAAAAACTTAGTTAAATTTAAAATAGCGCACTGCAACTGAAAACACACTTCCAGCAATTATTGTTAACAGACAGAACTTTAACAGAATTCTTTTGTGTGTCCCTGTAAATGAACAATGAATGATATGCACACAGCAATCTATAGTAAGAAAGTCCCATGTAATGCAACTCTCAGTGATATACATCAATTTCAATATATTTGAAATCGTATAACATCATTTAAATAATACGCAAAGAATTTTCCTCTATAGACCGTAATATAACAGAACTCTTTTGAGTGTCCCTTTAAAGTAACTACTAGATGGAACCCGTCAAAATTTGACGGCAAACAACTTGATAGTACCATAAAATTAAATTTTATAGTTGCTTTAACTTGACAAATTTCATAGTGGGGAGCATAATATGATTAAGCGATCACAGACCTTTCCATCGATATATCACATGAGGTTGTGTGCAAAATTTAGAAAGTACATCTTGGGGGGAGGGGCAAAGTGGGGAGATGGGCATTGGAGATGCATAATATGATTAAGTGGTCACAGATCTTTCCATCGATATATCACATGAGGGTTGTGTCCAAAATTTAGAAAAGTGCGGGATGGACCCCGAAGATGCATATGATTAAGCAGTCACAGACCTTTCCAACATTATGACATGAGGGGTGTCAACAAAATTTAGAAAAGTACCCCTTGTGGGGGGGGGGCAAAGTGGGGAGATGGACATCGGAGATGCATAATATGATTAAGCAGTAACAGACCTTTCCAACAATATGTGACATGAGGGGTGTCAACAAAATTTAGAAAGTATCCCTTGGGGGGGGGGGGGGCAAAGTGAGCAGATTGACATTGGAGATGCATAATATGATTAAGTGGTCACAGACCTTTCAAATGATATATAACATGAGGGTTGTGTGTAAAATTTAGAAAGTACGTTGGGAGGGGAGAGGGGGGCAAAGTGGGGAGATGAACATCGGAGATGCATAATATGATTAAGCATTCACGGACCTTTCCAACAATATATGACATGAGGGGTGTCAACAAAATTTAGAAAGTATCCCTTGGGAGGGGGGGGGGGGAGCAAAAAGTGGGGAGATGGACATCGGGGATGCATAATATGATTAAGTGGTCACAGACCTTTCCAATGATATATAACATGAGGGTTGTGAGCAAAATTTAGAAAGTACCACTTGGGGGGGGGGGGGGCAAGTAGGAAGATGGACATCGGAGATGCATAATATGATTAAGTGGTCACAGACCTTTCCAATGATATATAACATGAGGGTTGTGAGCAAAATTTAGAAAGTATCCCTAGGGGGGGGGGGGGGGAAAGTGGGGAGATGAACATCGGAGATGCATAATATGATTAAGCATTCACGGACCTTTCCAACAATATATGACATGAGGGGTGTCAACAAAATTTAGAAAGTATCCCTTGGGAGGGAGGGGGGCAAAAAGTGGGGAGATGGACATCGGGGATGCATAATATGATTAAGTGGTCACAGACCTTTCCAATGATATATAACATGAGGGTTGTGAGCAAAATTTAGAAAGTACCACTTGGGGGGGGGGGGGGCAAGTAGGAAGATGGACATCGGAGATGCATAATATGATTAAGTGGTCACAGACCTTTCCAATGATATATAACATGAGGGTTGTGAGCAAAATTTAGAAAGTACCCCTGGGGGGGGAGGGGGGGGCAAGTGGGAAGATGCACATTGAAGATGCATAATATGATTAAGTGGTCACAGACCTTTCCTATGATATATAACATGAGGGTTGTGAGCAAAATTTAGAAAGTATCCCTAGGGGGGGGGGGAGGCAAGTGGGAAGATGGACATCGGAGATGCATAATATGATTAAGCAGTCATGGACCTTTCCAACAATATACGACATGAGGGGTGTCAACAAAATTCAGAAAGTATCCCTTGGGGGGAGGGGGGCAAAGAGGGGGGATGGACATCGGAGATGCATAATATGATTAAGTGGTCACAGACCTTTCCAATGATATATAACATGAGGGTTGTGAGCAAAATTTAGAAAGTACCCCTCGGGGGGGGGGGGGGCAAGTGGGAAGATGGACATCGGAGATGCATAATATGATTAAGTGGCCACAGACCTTTCCAATGATATATAACATGAGGGTTGTGTGCAAAATTTAGAAAGTACCCCTTGGGGGGGGGGGGGGGGGCAAGTGGGGAGATGGACATATCAGAGATGCACGATATGATTAAGTGGTCACAGACCTTTCCAATGATATATAACATGACGGGGGGGGGAGTGACGGGATGGACCCCGGAGATGCATAACATGAATAAGCAGTCAAAGACTTTTCCAGTGATGTATCACATGCGGGGTGTGTGCAAAATTTAGAAAAGTGTCCCACTTGGGGGGAGTGGGGGGATGGACTCCCAGAAATGCATAACATGAAAAAGAGGTCACAGGCGTTTCAACTTGCAACTTTTTTCTCGAAGGCATTTGACAATAGTAATTTTTTTTTACCCAAGACAATTTAACGATATTCTTAATTTTTTTGCGTAATTCGTCAAACGTTCATGGAAAAAATCATGAAATTCGCTAATCAATAGTTGATAAATTATAAAATTCAACAATCAATAGCAGCAAAATTGGTCAATTGATAACGGAAAAATCACGAAATTCATCAAATGGTCTACCTAAAAAAACTGTCCTGCACACTGATGTGATGATCAAAAGGGTTTTGAAGTATAGGACAAAATTAGCACTTGCCAAACAGCGAGTAATACTGAAAATTTTGCAATGGACTTTATTGCTACCTCTGGTCAAACATAATAGTCACACTCACCAATTGCAATGACTGAATGGAAAAAGATTTTTTTCTCTGCTGTCGCTCGACAAATTTCAAAACAGTTGATGAATTTTCCGTCGATTAATGAATTTTGTGATTTTTCCTCTATCGATTGACAAATTTCGCAATTTATCGATTAACGAATTTCACAATTTTTTCCATAAACGAACAAATTGCGCACTTTATTTCCGCTAATGTCTGACACCATTTCGCCCTTTACAATTCAGCCAATAAATTGAACGTTGTTTCTTTCTAGAAATGTCAGGAATGAAACAATGATTCTTTAGGATGAATTTCCTTCGTTCGATGCCCCATGGAAGAATGTGTGCGATGCAGCAACGGGCGTCAGACTTTTTAGGGCACCTGCAGACTAAAAACATCTAACCAATCTTCGCGTTTTGAAAAAATCACAGATTTCATCAAATGATTGAGAAAAAAACACTAATTTCATCAAAGGATCATGGGAAAACATGACTTTCATTAAAAGACCACAGAAAAAACGTGAATTATGCAAAAGGATCGTGAAAGATAAGCAAATTTTGTCAAAGAATCTCAAAAAAGGAAATTTCACAAAAAGATCACGCTTTTTCACTAAATTTCGTCTAAAAATTGCGGAATAAAATGTATTTTATCAAAGAATCGCTGGAAAAATGCGAATTTTGTTAAGGATCGCGAGAAAAATGCGAAATTCTTCAAAGAATCGCTGAAAAAACACGAATTTCGTCAAAGAATTGCTGAAAAAACATGAATCTCGCCCAATAACAGAAAAATCATGGTTCATAATCATTATATCTAGTAGTATCCAGTACTGGCTAAACTTAATAGTCACACTCGCCAATTGCGATGATTGAATGTAAAATGAAATTTTTTTTCCCGCTGTCACTCAAAGAATTTTGAAACCATTTGGTGAAGTTTTTCCCGAAACCATTTTGTGAATTTACCGATTTTTTCTTCAAAATCATTTTTTAACAATATTCGACCCAATACGCATGCGTAAAAAAAAAAACACCGGCCATTAAAATGAGGGTCTATTACTGTCTCTAGAAACGTGTTTGGGATCAACTCCTGTTTTTTTTTTTCTTGCACGTTGCATTAAACCTAGGAAGATATTTATATAGAACTCACTGTGGAGTGTTCAGAAGGTATTTATTTTATTTATTATAATTTGTATGAATACTTAGTATTTCGGATTTACTGTTTAAAAATGAATTTAGGCTCATTTAACATTCGCGAAATCAATCCCGATGGAAATTGTGGTTTTAGATCTCTATCATTTTGTTTATATAGTACAGAAAATAATTATTCAAATGTACGTAAAAATATCGTAGAACACGTAATACAAAATTGGACCACTTATAGTCCGTTTTTTATCGGGGATGAATCTTATGGTGTTCCGATTGCTAATGAAAACGATTATGTAAATATATGGTTCTTCATAGAAGTATGTGCTTCTTCACACTTCAATAGAAGCATTGTTTAAATTAATATAATTCTACAAATATGATGCAGTTTTCAAATATTGAGTAATGATTAATACTGTCAAGGAATCTACTCATATACGTAATTAAGTTTTGGTACTTCTCTATTATCTCCTCGACCACTTTTCATCACAAAAAACTATCGCCAAACTGTAACGCCAAATAAACGGGAGAACGTTGTCATTAATACGCGCAAATGTTGAATTAAAAACCACTTGATGACATAACAAACACCTATAATGCTTCCGACATCAAGTAAATGGGACTGCATTTTTGGCATTTAATCATACAGTTTGGCGATAGTATTTTGTTATGAAAAGTGGACGATGGGATAATAGAGAAGTACCTAAGTTTTTTATACCAAGTTTGAAAATTTATCTTTTTTTGACATTTAAAAAAAATAACAGAAAAAACATTACAAATTTGCCCATTTGCTCAGCGGTCAAAGGATTAAGTAAATAAGTAAATATTAATGATTACCGGAACTGGTTCTAGCTATGAAGTAATATTATTTTGCTCAAAAACCCCCAACAAAAAAATAATTATAAAGAATAAGTAATCGTCTTTAAATATACAAAAAACAATGTGATTAATGGCCAGGATTTTTTTACATATAACATTTTTTATATACAAAAGAAAAACCGAAATAACCTCATTCATTTCACCCGATGTCAAAAAGTTTTTTTTTCGACATTCTTGGGCAAAGCACTAAATCAATAAAATCACCAATTTGTGACAAATTATGAGTTTCATATGAATCGCCCATGAACGGACATGCAAACTGGTAAAAAATGAATGTAATAAATTAAAACATTCAAGATTTGTATACATACAAACAATACAATGTAAATATTAATATTGTTACATGATACATTGTTTGTATACATACTTCTTTGTATACATATATTGTTTGTATACATACAAACAAATATAATGTAAACATTATTCAAATATTAAGAGATTCTAAAGATTTGTATACATACAAACAATATAATGCATACATACTCTTTACAAATAAAATAGCACACTTATATAATGACAAAACTTTTAAATCGAATAGAGATAGTATATTTCTGTTAAAAAATAATGCTAAAGTTCAGACTTATATATATTATACATTCATTCACATAAAGCTAGTCACATTCCTGCATATTTATTAAATATTTAGTTGCTAAATACAGAAATAATATTTTATAATTTATATTCAGACGCTCAGATTCGCTTTTTTCGAACAAATAATAATAAAAATATTACTGCCGTGCGTACTGTCTTTTGACATTATATTTACATAATCGGTTTCATTAGCAATCGGAACACCATAAGATTCATATCCGATCATAAACGGAATATAAGTGGTCCAATTTTGTATTACATGTTCTACTATATTTTTATTTACGATTGAAGAATTATTTTCTGTACTATATAAACAAAATGATTTGATTTCGCGAACGTTAAATGAACCTAAATTCATGTTACACAGTAAATCCGAAATGGATACCTAAGTATTAATTCAAATTACAATAAATACAACAATAAATAAAATAAATACCTTCTAAACACTCCACAGTTTTTTATATAAATATCTTCCTAGGTTTAACGCAACGCGGAAAAAGCCATCAAAACATCAAAAGCCATTAGTTGATCTTGATCCCAAATACGTTTGGAGACAGGAATAGACCCTCGGCCTCATTGGCCGGTCCTTTTTTGACGCATGCGTATACGGTCGAAATTCGATGGAATTATTTGACATTTTTAGCAAACAGCTTTAAATATATGGATAAGCCCGACACACTTCATTTTCAATGCCGAACATGCCATAGTGAACATCAATAACATATATCAATTGCGGGACAATCTGAGTATATTTACGTGAGTTAGAGCACGGACAGACAAATAGACAAACCGAATTCATAAACACTTTTCAACTATGTAGGAAAGTGTTAAAAATAAAGAACAGAGACTCGCTCAACAGCGTGAATCTTTGCTGACATTATTACTCAATCACTTTGGAATCGAATATCGTTTTTTTTTTTACATTTTTATTTTAATATAATTTTGAATTATAAAAGAATGGCTACTCGAATACAACTTTTTCCTGTTGTGTATAAAATCAATACAAAACACCATCTTTGCCATCGTTTTCCGAATAATGTTTTGCCTTCATAGGGAAAAAAAATAGCACCTGAATATCTGTAAATAATTTCGTGCATTTAAAAAGATATATAATTGATTTTAAGAATGTGTTAGAAAATAAAGTTTAGATTTCAGCCCAGCGGAGCTATCTGAGAAAGTGTGATTGGAAACCTATCTCCTGTTTGCTAATCACTTTTCTCGCGGTGGGGTATCACCAGGCCCGGACTGGCCAGGTCGGCTGTTCGGCGATTGCCGAGGGCCCCCAAAAATGGATATACGAGTACAACTTTATAATTGGTTACATTAGACAAATTTCACCATTTCTCACTAATTTTACGAGTTTACAATCAATTTTAAGAAGTGACCAGTTGTTTTTTGTTTATGGTAGCCTACGTAGTGGCGCTGTGTCGTGTCGCTGGCCAGACGGAAGAGGGCTGCTGGCTACTAATCGAGTTCTGTGTAGTGCTCATAGGCTTTGATTCAGGGCGCATTGCGATGCTCATTCGCTCATTATCGTAGTATGGCTGTAGTTAGTGCAGTGTCGCAGTTGTGTCAACATGAAACGTGTGTACCATAGTGGCGCTACGAAAAGGAAAAAAAAAGAAGATAAAATATTTAGACGTTGAAAAAAGTTCGAAAAGTTAAAATACTTGGTTAACTAGTGCCACTTCTCGATCGCAAAGTCAGCCTTTGAGGGACAATAGTGATACATTAAATACAGGTAAGATAAATCGAATTAGTTTATTAACTCATACGTACTTTGCACATACTCAGTATTTTGTGTCGCAAATTCCATGTTTGTGTTTCTTGCCTATTATTAGTGCAATCATTTGGTAGAAAATAAAAGAAAGTTTTGATATTTGGTACTTTTATGTTTTCTGGGGTCCCTGAACACGAATCTGAGGTTTCCCAACAAACTTTTTTCCGGAAAATACTTTTCTTTTTACAAAAATGTAAAAAAAAAACCCGGACTTTTCTCTGTTTTATCAAAATAACTCTAAAACTATGCATTTTACGTGAAAGTCGACAGTATATGAATCAAAGAGGATAAAATTTTATACATTTTATGAATTGAAATTTTTTTCTCTGATCAATAGTTAGCCATGAGAGTGCCACAGAAATAGGTGTTAAAATCAAAAAACTGAAACAACGGGAAATACGGCACTGCACATCGATGTAACATGGAAACTAACCATTTTACGCTATAAACAATCCATTTTTACTTTTACGTGCCGGTGCGTGAGAACCAGTGTTTGGCATCTGAGAGTTCTCGTGTGAAGACCATTTCCAGCATATTTGTTCACATCGGCGTTGCTTTGAAATAGTGGCAATCCCGAACTTATTTTGTGAACAGAGGAAAACTTTAGAATTATAATTGATGTAGCATTGTCCACCAAGGATGATATAACTTACTTTGCTGGTAGCCTGTCTTGGTGAGAAAAAGATCTCCGTGAGAAACCACAAAGTGCAACTACTTATTTTCCCCTTTTTAGAAGGGAACCAATACCGCACTGGTTTGCAGGTGATGTCATGGTCCCACGGTACAAGTAGTCCTGATATGCCTCTTCTCGGACAAAATCCTCTCCCATTGCGAAAACCATGAGCGAAAGGATTTTAATTAAGAGTTCAGATTGAGAAAAACGCTGAGAGGTGCCAGACCTCTATTCGAGAATACAGGGTACGCCGAGTACCCGGGCGAATGCTAGAAAGTCCGGCCGCAAGAAGCTTTGTGCGGACAGGGAACGAGAAACCTTTTGAGATGCAACACATGATCTGGATAAAAATCCTACTAGAGAGAGAGAATTCTTAACTTTTCACGAATCGAGAAGAGTACTAAAACTCTTAATACAAAACAAATCTAACTGTCAATTATAGTGGACTGAACAGACACTGAAGTCTAATCAGCGAAAATTTAAAACGAACGATCGTCATATCGACGGACTTATGAAATTTATTCTTATTTTTAATCTTATTTTTATTTTTCATCTACCAAGAAAATCTTTGTTTATTCAGTAAAGTGATCTTTCGGATGTAAGAAATATTTTCGAAGTTTAATTCTTTCGCTACCAAATCATTACTTCGCGGATTATCTTTGAAAGGGCGTTATAACGCAAATGTTGACCATTAATGATAGTAAAATTTATATGATTGACTATATTTTATGCATCTGAGGTTCATTGTTTTCTTCATAACTAAAAAATAATAAAAATGAGCATATTTGGGTTCGGATCAAAATCTCCATTTGCTTTTAAAAAACTTTAGCACTTTATTTTGTCTTTTAAATAACACAAAAATAAAATAATTAAAACACACTTTCGCTAATAAAAGCTGACATGGACTTCAATTCCTAAAAGTTTTATTTTTAGCCTAAACGGATCAACTGCCATAAGTCTAGGTAATCAGACATTAAAGACGTGAACAGTGTTGTTGTTGGTGACTTTGGAACTGTCAAATTTAAGCGGAGCGACAGAATAAAACCTCTTGCTGTAATGAACAGTGTGATACTGTGATACGATTAGACGACGAATTGGTTTCTATTATTCCCACAACTTTGTTCCAACGAATTTTGGTTGCAAAGCACTCGGATGAAGATATTGAGGAGTTTTTGACGTACGATCCAGGACCTTATTCCGTGTCCCTATTCGACAATGGCTTAAGAAATAAGAACCAAATCTACTCTCTACAAGGCACTCTAAAAGCACGTAATAACAACCAAGCGGTTCAGCGGCAGGATTCAATTCGTCATTAATGGTGGTTTTTACTTGCGTAAGGCTGTTTGGTCTAAAAATCATTCTTTTTCTTTAATATCCGAAAAATATGTCGAGTACGTACAGTCAAAATATCAACCACAGGCCAGTAGTTGTCTTTGATGGCTACCCGAGGCTAACGAAAAAGACAGGCTACCGCGGTGCATTCCACTTATCTTTTTTTACAGACCGCTAGAGTGACGTGATGCTCTTTTCGTACACCTTCATTGGTGCATTCGAGCATCACGTGACTCCGGCGGTCTGTAAAAAAAGGTACGCGTAAAGCACCGCGGCAGCCTTTTTTTTTCGTTAGCCTCGATGGCTACCCTGATGACGTACAAAGTGGTAAAAAACTGATGAGCGTATGAGACGATTAAGGAAGCATGTTTCGACTGACGTATTGTTTGACGGCACAACGATACCTACCACGTCTACAGCGCCTAGAATACATAGTGTGGAAATCTGTTACAAAATAGTACTAAAAAATTGAATCCAATAAATGTACAACGTTGCTGAAAAGATAACGATGGGATCGCAGCGCCATCTGCTAGCTTTTCTCAACGTAAACATTGTGAATGTTTCGGCTGGAATGCTCGCCTTATTATCGTAGGAGCACCGTTGTACATTTATAGGCTACAACTTTTCAGCACTTTTTAAAGCATTACAAGGATAGCCGGTTTCCACACTATGTATTCTAGGCGCTGTACCACGTCCAAAGAAAAGTTTTTTGCTAACCTAACCCAAAAAACAAGGGTCGGTTAATATCTATGATGATTGACAAGTTTTCATCACGAGATATTACATGCAAGCAAGCAAAAGAATACGCCGACACCTTTATTGTAAACACTGTTTTGTCCTTGGCTCCATAAAATGAGATGGTGAATATAGTTGGGGGGAGGATATGTAAAGCTCTTGGTCATTTTGATAGGTCTCTGCAAAGCTGAAAACGTTTTCTTTTTAAAACGTGAGAAGGATACTATGTTTTTCCATCTCCATCAAATGATGTGAGTTCAGCGGTTGCGGAAAACATCCTTTTCCTACATGCTATGAGTGGGTGTGATACAAAGTCAGCACCGTTTATGCAAGGGAAAATGAAGTTCTTCAAAATTCTTGGGAATAATCCATATGTTGCAGATGTTGTTAAAGTGTTCAAATATCCGATCGCTACTCAGGAAATAGTTGCAGCTGCTGCGGAACGTTTCCTTGTCTCACTGTATGGCTATAATGGGACAAATGTGCCTTCTCTGAACTACCTAAAGTATATTTCGTACAAGAAGTCAGCCTTTAGATACAGCAGTTCTAATCTTGCTGCTTTACCACCATCTGCAGCTGTAGCGCAACAGCTCTCTTTAAGAGTATATCACCAAGTCCAGCAATGGCTGGGGGTTGGAAGAAAATGCTGGCCTTGAGCCTGTATTTACTGTACTACGCCTTGGTTTGTGGAAGCTTGTATCCTGCAAGTGCACAGAGAACTGCAACCGAAATTTTGGGTGCAAGAAGGCAGGGCTTTGTTAGCCTCAACTGCGAGGGGAACTTCAACAACATCGCAGTGGTGAGTCAAGACGAAGAAGACGAGCTTACCTTGAAACCGAACTGTAGCTGCATTGCCCACCCAAAACATAAAGGTACCAAATATCAACACTTCACCAAAACTTTCTTTAATTTGCCCTTTTTGAGCACTTAAGGCTGGACTATATGTTTTGTTTTTGCCCCTAAAATCATTGTAATAAAAGTGCAAATCACGTGACTGAGAGCAGATTTTAGAGCTTCCCTACACAAATCACGCAACTTTTCTAAATATTATTTTTGCGCTATCTGTCGGTAATTAATATAAATAAAGAAATTTTCTTTTGAAATTATACTTTGTTATGCATGTTATGAATTCTGAAGACATTGCAAATAAAATGAATATTTCTTATAAAGCGTAATTAGAATATAAGGAATATATAATGCCGTGTACTACATATATTAATTATATCAATGCAAATAAAATTTTGTATTTTAACATACTAGAAACTTTGTAGTGAAAATAAAGTTGTAATCCTATTTATGTCTATTGTTTTATTAGATTTATTTCTTGTTATATCTCCTATTTTAAAATATTTACAAAGTAAAACCATTGACTACTCTACAGCCTGGAACTTGGTAGAGAAGCTGCTTCAACAAATAAGGGATAAAAGGAGTGATAAACACTTTCATGCTCTGTATTCCAAAATAAAATATTATACAAGCATAGTTAATAGCAACTTAGAAGATAACAGTATTGATGTTGAAGTAGAATTAGATTTCAAAGAAAAAAGAACTTAAAAGAAAAAGGTAATGCCTAGTGAAAAATCAATAGACGAGGCTCCTAGAATCCCAACTGCTCAAAACTATAAATTGGTCTTTTTCAGTGTTTTAGATTGTGCCAGAGCAAGTATCGAAAAGATTTAGTCCGAACAAAGAAATTTCAGTAGATTGTCCCTGGTTAGAATGAAATTGTAATGCTTGATAGTTTTCCTGCGGAAGTCCTTTGTAGCATTTCTAATCTTTGTAAAGTTGAAAGAAGTCAGTTATAGATAGAGCTGAAAGCAGTGTTGAATTCAGGGGTGGCCCGGGGGGACATCCCCCCCCCCGGAACATTAATATGTCCCCCCGGAAGATTTGAGATTTTTTGCTTTTAATGGTTAAAAAGGGAAACCCCCCCCCCCTCCCGGAACTCTACAATGTCGCCCCCGGAGCTACAGAAAACCCTCCCGGAGAAAAGTGTCTGAATTCAACACTGGCTGAAAGAGTTTGCAGATCAGTCTGAAAGCTTTACAATGGCTGAAAAAACTATCATTAAAAGAAAACAAGACAATCTGAATGGAGCTGAAGAAATCTGTGAGTATGACGATGTAGAATCTGAATTTGAAAAAGACAAAAATCTTTATGGTTACTGCTCTGACAAGAAACAATGTTTTCTGTGTTTATCATGCGCTTTTTCTGTTGTTTTTGAACTCTCAGAATCTGGGATGTTTACCCACCTGTATGTAGCTTACAAGTTTGTTAACCTGTGAAAGGGTGTTTTCTAAACTTAAAATACTCAAGAATTGACTTAGATCTACTTTAAGCCAATACCTTATTTCTAATCTTCTTTTCATGAATGTAGAAAGATTTTTTTTAATAACTTTGATAAAGATGCTATTATAGATGAACTGACCAAAAAGGCGTTTGGTTAGTAAACAGCCGTTCACAATCACATATGAACTTTCTTAGTTCGCTGTATCTGTACCAAGGTATTGTAAAGCCATTTTTCTTTTTGTTATAAAACCTATTTTACAATTTGTAACAATTAAATTAAAATTAAAGAGGACATTGTTTTTTTTTAGGACCATCAGAATCATTTAGAGGACATTGTTCTGTCCCTTTTTAATATTTACTTAGGTATTACAGAAGGATTTAGATTATTAGAGCTTCAACTTCTGCTATTTTGTTGCCTAAAACTAAAAGTATTTTTCACTCTCATTTTTAAGTAATAAAAAACTCGTAATTAATTAGTATACTTACTTTTTTCTAGCATGGGACTAGTTTAGGTACGGAATATAAAAATAATATAAATATTTATTGTGAAAGTAAACAAACTACATCAGAGAATGCTTACATTTTAACCCAACTATTTTCCAAGTGCAAAGTAGCTAAATGTGGTTTTTAGGCATATAAACCTAATTTTCAAAAAGTAAATATTCTAATATTCTGTGTCCTCTAAATTTTCCGGTAAGGGGCCCTTTTCAATCTCTAGCCGAGGGCCCCCAAAGGAGCCAGTCCGGGCCTGGGTATCACTCTCCCTTACTATCCGCCTGAGGCAAAATGTGTCTTGTTTTATGTTGTGGGATGACCTTTCTGTTTGTCAATCGCAAGCTTAGTAAATATCATTGGACTTTAAAAGTGTCAATCTTAGTCACAGATACGCCTTACAGATGGCAACGGTTTTTCTTTTTTCGGCTATTTCGATCTTTCAACTGAGTGAAGTAGCCTCTTAAACGCACTAAAAGTAGGTTATTAAGCAAAAACTAACGTCATTTGTGGATTTTTACATTTTTTCCAAATTTAACCCTATTTTCCCGGCTCCGTAGCTTACCCCCTATTTGGACAATTTACAAACATGAATACTGCATGTTGTAGAGACTTGTATGCGCTACAAAATGGTGAAAGTGCTTTTGTCTTTAAAACGCACTAAAAGTAGGTTATTAAGCAAAAACTAACGTCTTTAGTGGATTTTTGCAAATTTTACCCTATTTTCCCGGCTCCGTATCTTACCCCCTATTTGGACAATTTACAAATCTGAATACTGCATTTTGTAGAGAATTTCATGCTCTACAAAATGGTGAAAGAGCTCTTTCTCTAAAATGAGTTATTTAAGAAAAATCAAAAAAAGTGCCGAAAAATGTTGGTTTTTTCAATATTGTGAAAAACGCACAAGGTCTAGAAGGTCGAAAACTTGTTTTTTTTTTTATTACAGGGTCAACCTATAATAAATGAAACTATCGACTATCTCATGCTCTCAAAAGTTGATTATGACAATTTTGTTTCTAAAATGCACTAAATGTGGTGTGCGGACGTTTCGTACTAGTTGTGCGAACTTAGAAAAAAAATGGACTGTATCTTAAAGTAAAGTATTTATTTAGTTAATAAATATGATTAAGAGAAGACAGCAACGGCGGCTTGTCGCCACCGAGTTCCAAGCACATCTACTCACACACACAGGGTTACATTAACGGGTTGCCAGAAAACAAAAAGAGGGGGGAGGGGAATGTTCCATCGCCAATAGATACAGAACATCCCACCCGGCGTTGAAATATTACAATGTATTTCAATATGTAACAAATGTAACACAGATAATAAAGAAAACAACATGATACAATTATAAGCAATTAAAACAATCACAATAATTATACAATTAAGAATAATAATAATAAAAAATATTAAATAGTTACTGAGCATTAATTTCATTATCTATCATGGGCAAAATACTAATTTTAGATACAGATCTTTTAAAAATGCCCTTCGCGGTTCGTACCTCTACTACTCTGACGTGTCCGTCAGCACCTGGGATTACTTTAGTAATACGGCCTAGAGACCAAGTGCAAATAGGAAGTTGCGATTCCTTTACTAATACCAACATACCTGGCAAAATATTTGGCTTTTTGAATAGCCATTTGTTTCGTTGTTGTAAGTAACTAAGATAATTATTCTGCCAACGCTTCCATATAATTTGCACCATTTTTTGTGTTCTTTGCCATTTGTTTAATAAGTTATCCTTTACCTCAATTAAATTTGGTTCTGGAAGCGCATTAAGCGGTCTGCCTATGAGGAAGTGACCAGGAGTCAATACTTCAAAACTGTCGGCATCTGTCGACAAAAAAGAAAGTGGCCGCGAATTTAATATGCCCTCGATTTGTGCAATTACCGTTAGAAATTCCTCTAACGTTAAATGAGCTGAACCCACTACTCTCTTAAAATGATATTTAAATGCCTTAACTCCCGCTTCCCAAAGGCCACCGAAGTTGGGTGCTCTAGGAGGAGAAAATTTCCAGCAGATGCCCTCTGATGCCAAAAGGTTAGAGATTTCTTCGCTATTCATAAGTTTTCGTAGACGCTTAAGTTCTGCTGAACCCCCAACAAAATTTGTAGCGTTGTCGCTAAAAATTGTTGAACTTTTCCCACGACGAGAGAAAAATCGCTTTAAAGTAGCAATTATTGCTTCAGATGTTAAGTCTGAAACGAAATCCAAGTGTACAGCTTTAGTGACCATACATACAAATATAGTTACATAGATTTTTTGGAGGGTACCCTTTCTCTGGCCCTTGTATTTTATTTCAAAGGGTCCACATAGATCTAATCCGACATTAGAAAAGGGAGAGCTAGGTATTACTCTCTCAGGAGGGAGATCCCCCATCAGCTGGTTAGCCATTATGGGCTTAACTTTGAAGCATTGTACACATTCATGCACAACCTTACGTGCAATGTTTCTGCCGCTGAGTGGCCAATATTTTAGACGTATAGTATTCAAAAGAGCCTGGGGTCCTACATGAAAATCACGAAGATGATAGTATTGAAAAATAAGTTTAGTTAACCTATCCTTTGCTGGCAAAACTATGGGATATTTGCTTTTATAATTTATGTTCGAACGTGAGAGTCTCCCACCTACTCTGATTAATTCATTACAATCTAAAAAAGGATTCAGAAATTTTAACTTACTTGCAGGAGGGACTGAAGAACCCTTTTTCAAGGCCTCAATTTCATGTGTAAAATACTTTACCTGAATGTATTTCAATAAGTAAATTTCCGATTTCTGGATCTCGTTGGCAGAAAGAGGACCTTTTAATTTATCGCACTCCTTACAATTTCTAATAAATCTATAAATAAAGGCTAGAATTCTAATTAATTTCAAAAAATTATTAGTTAAATTAAATAAATCATTCATAAAATTAGAGTCATTAATGTTCAAAAGAGTCATTTTTGCAGGAGTTTTCAGTTCATTTACATATAACTTGTCACACAGACTATCTGGATTACGAATAGTCTCTAAAGATTGTTCACTAACAGTTGAAAGTTGTGGACCTTGCCACCACAGTTCACTAGCAGCAAGAGCTTTTACGTCAAGTCCTCTAGAAACCATGTCAGCTGGATTGCTCTCGGATGGAATGTAAGACCACTTATAGTTTTTTGATAACTGCTGAATTTGCGAGACTCTGTTGCACACAAATGTCTTTAACAAATTTGGAGAAGTTTCAATCCACGCTAGTGCTATAGTTGAATCAGAGAACAACTGGACGGAGTCGAGAGGTTGTTTTAAGGCTTCTAAGACCTTGTTAGTCAATTTTGTCAGAAGAAGACATGCAGATAATTCCAGTCTAGGAATAGTCATTACTTTCGTCGGGGCAACACGGGACTTGCTGCAAAGAAGTTGACTAGATAGTTCATTAGTGTTGGAGATAGTTTGAATATATATGACTGCACCGTACGCCTTAGAAGAAGCATCTGCGTAACCGTTCAGCACCACAGATTTAACGTTCACTTTTAAGAAACACCTTGGCACCTTAATTGTCTCTAATTCTGGTAATGTTGCGATGAAGTTTTCCCATTGCTGAGAAACGTGTGGAGGTAGTTTTTCGTTCCAATCCACATTGAGTAGCCACAGTTGTTGCATGAAGATTTTTGCCTTTGCTATCACCGGTCCAAGTAGACCAAGGGGGGGTCATAGATACGAGCTATTTGTGAAAGGACATCTCTTTTAGTAAAGTTTTGTTTTTCACTTATGTTTACCTTGTAGGTAAATGTATCACTGAAGCTATTCCATAGCATTCCTAACGTTTTTGTCATAATTTCCTCGGAATTTCTGTCAAGGGGAAATATTTCCTGATCCTTAGACTGTACTCCATTGGAGCACCATTTGTGCAAGCTCATGCCTCCTCTTTGGAGAAGCTGCGTTAATTCGCGCTGAATTAATTGCATCTGGGTTAAATCTGAAGCACCAGACAAGCAATCAGCCATGTAAAAATCATTTAATAAAATATTCGAAGCCAATGGGAAGTCCCTTTTTTCATCCAAAGCAAGTTGTTGCAAAGTTTTGGTTGCTAGATATGGGGCGCAGGCGGTCTCGTAGGTAACGGTTGAGAGTTGGAAAACTTTGACAGGCGATGACTTACTGTCCTTCTAGAGAATTTTTAGGAATTTATGCTGCGACGGGTTAATTTCTATCATTCTGAACATTTGTTTTATATCTGCCGTGAAGGCGTAAATGTGCTTTCTAAATCTTACTAATATTGAAAAGAGATCTTCCTGAAGCACCCCTCCCTTATATAACATATCATTTAAAGATTTTCCCGTTGTTGATTTTGCACTTGCGTCAAAAACAACGCGCAGTTTGGTAGTTTTGTTTGATGGTCGCAGGATTCCGTGATGAGGTAAATAAACACCGTCTTCAAAATCACTATTTTCCTCTATTTCATGCATATGCTTCAAATACTTATATTCATTTAGAAAATCTATGTACAAATTTTTCATTGTTGGATCACGCTCTAAACGTTGCCACAAATAATCTAATCTTTTAGGTGCGATTTTTTTAGACTTTCCTAAATTAGTTTCAGAAGTTTCTGGTTTGAACGGCATTTCAACTACGTATCTCCCATCCTCCTTTCTAAAATGCGTTTTATCAAAATGTTGATTACAATATGTTAATTCGTCACTGCTGCATGGCTTTAAATCATCAACATTCTCTATTTCCCAAAATGAGGTCAAGGTCTTATTGAGTGCTTCTAGATTTTTTGTTGGAAAACAATGGGTTTCATTATGCCTTATATTATTATCATAAACACTACCAGATACCAGATATCCAAAACAAGTTGATTGCAGAATTAAATTATCTTTCAGTTTTATTTGATCAGCATTTAAAAATTCGAAAAACAATTCGGCACCCAGAAGTATATCTATTTTTTGCGGAATGAAGAATTCAGGGTCCGCCAATTTTATGTTTTGTGGAATGCTCAAATTAGAAATGCTTATCTTTCTAGACGGACTGAAATTTGTTATTTTCGGTGTGATCAGACAATCAATATTCCATTGAGAATCCCCGCTTTTATTAGATAAGCAAACTGCAGTTTTTGCCTTTATATTTATTGTTGAATCATTCAAACCCGCAATCGGTATACGAATTTTTTCTTTCTTTAATCCCAATAAAGTTGCGTGAAATGAGATAAAATTACTTTCTGACGCAGAGTCTAAAATGCCACGTAGCGGTCTTTTAACCCCATTAGAATCTGTAATATAAATTACCGCCGTGTTTATCAAAACGGATTTATTGTTTCCATGAAAAAAAAACGAATGTTTGGGAGTATCGCTTTCAAAATTCTCTCTCTGCGTACAGGCAGTCGCCGCTGTGTCTGGGACGCTTGATTTGACCTCGTAATGATCAGCTTGTGGCGCTGAATATTTATGTAGGGAAGTATGATGAAATTTTGATTTGCAAACAAAGCAAGTATTTTTTGAATCACACGATGATAATAAATGTGAAGAATTAAGACAGTTAAAACAAAGTTTATTTTTCTTGAAAATATTTATTCTATCTGCTAATTTCATAATCTTATATTTTTCGCAATGGTACAACGGGTGGATTTCAGAGCATAGACTGCACTTTTTATTCTGTGTTTTATCAGATTTCATGAATAAAGACTTAGAACGGTCAGAGTTAGAATTGAATTTTGATGAAGAACTAACACTGATGCTATTTAAGATTTGACATCTTCGTTCTAAGAATTCGAGAAATTCGTCAAAGTTAGGAACCTCGTTATCTTTTAACGTGATCTCATATTGTTTACGAGTGTCTCGATCAAGTTTGTCTAAAAGTATATTTAATAATATGGCGTTAGAGAATGTATCTCTTTCATAGTCTAAAACTTTAAGGGCTCTTAAGTTCTTTCTAACACTATCTAATAAATTTCGAAGATCTTTTGCGGATTCATGTTTGATTGGGTACAAGTTGAGAATATTTTTTATATGACAATCTACTATTCTTCTTTTGTTCTCATACCGTTGTTCTAATGCACTAAAGAGAGACGTATAACTATCGTCTGGGGTTTGTATGCTTTTGGGTTCCCCCAATAAAGCACCACGGAGATAGAAAAGCTTTTCATTTTCGTTCAAATCAGAATTTTCAGTAATGAGCGTATTAAAGGCAGTTTTAAAAATGCTCCACTCCTCAATTTTTCCAGTAAAAACCGGTAATGGAATTTTGGGCAGTTTTATAATTGATTTATGATTACTAACAGTTATATCATTACTTGAAGAAGCGCTAACATTAGATTCACAATAAAATTTCTTAATAGAGGTTTTAAGACATACCTCTATTTTTCTAATGTCCTCATCCAGTAGAGACAGTTGCTCCTCTGTTTGTTCAAAATCGTCCTCTTTCACGATTTTATAATAATCCTCCTTGATAATTTCGAACTTTTCTTGTATTCTAGTTAAACACTCCAAATGAGACTGCCATTCAGCTATTTCAAAAGTATCTTCGTTAATCGCTTTGGATATTTTGGTGAGCTGGAGACTTGATGTTGCCGCGCTTTCGATTTAGAGTCGTAACTACTGCCTCCGACATACTGTTGATCTTCTTGTTGAAGATAAAGAAATCACAAGTTTTTCGTTAAAACAATGAAGATGCGCTGATTACCTCCGGGTCGCTTAGGACCAAAAATGTGCGGAGGTTTCGTACTAGTTGTGCGAACTTAGAAAAAAAAATGGACTGTATCTTAAAGTAAAGTATTTATTTAGTTAATAAATACGATTAAGAGAAGACAGCAACGGCGGCTTGTCGCCACCGAGTTCCAAGCACATCTACTCACACACACTGGGTTACATTAACGGGTTGCCAGAAAACAAAAAGAGGGTGGGGGGAATGTTCCATCGCCAATAGATACAGAACAAGTGGGTTATTAAGCAAAAACTAACGTCATTTGTGGATATTTACATTTTTTCCAAACTTAACCCTTTTCCCGGCTCCGTATCTTACCTACTATTTGGACAATTTACAAACATGAATACTGCATGTTGTAGAGAATTTTATGCTCTACAAAATAGTGAAAGTGCTTTTGTCTCTAAAACGCATTAAAAGTAGGTTATTAAGCAAAAACTAACGTCTTTAGTGGATTTTTGCATTTTTTGCAAATTTTACCCTATTTTCCCGGCACCGTATCTTACCCCCTATTTAGACAATTTACAAACCTGATACTGCATGTTGTAGAGAATTTTATGCTCTACAAAATGGTAACAGTGCTCTTTTCTGTAAAATGCACTAAAATTGAGTCATTTAAGAAAAATCAAAAAAAGTGCCGAAAAATATTGTTTTTTTCAATATTGTGAAAAACGCACAAGGTCTAGAAGGTCGAAAACTTGGTTTTTTTATTAGAGGGTCAACCTTTACAGCATACCCAAAAATCAGAACTACCCGAATTTTTGTAAGGCAAGGCCCTTTTTGCGCTATTTCTACTGGACTATTCGTCAGTTGAAGATTTTTAATAATTCTACATTTGTTAAGCATACAAAATTGCTTTAATTACATGGAATGATTTTAGGATAGGAGGGCTAAGATTCCCCGGCGTAGAATGAAGGAATTTTGAGATGGGGAATAGTAGAAAAAAAAAATGTGGTCGTCTGTGTTTTCAATATGGCCGTAGGTATTTTTTATGTGAAAACGTCTATGGGTAGTGAGAGGAAAAAAACTGTGTGCATTTGTTTAAATAAATTTACTTGTTATTAGCACGCAACGGGCGTCCAGAGGTGGTGTGCAAACGATTGAGTATTGGACATGATACGAGAAGTACGATATGAAGCGTAGAGTCTCAGAGGTGATGTGTCTGACTAATGTGAGGTATTTTTATAGATTGTATCGTCAATACCAATATTGCATTGCACAGCGATTTTCTTTTTCTTCCTTTCGTGGTATACTCGGGATCGTTCTGCGGTAGTCATCGAGGGCTTCTTCATCGTTTCAGAGGTATAATCCTATTCTTTTTTTTTTTTTTTTTTTTTTTTTGCCGTGTCCGATTGATATGTGTCTGGCTGAAATATCATTGCCGGCTGGCGCCGCTGGGTCGTGTCTGACTAAAGCGTCATTAATATATTTGGGAGACTAACGAAAAAGACAGGCTACTACTTTTCGCGTTCGGCCGCTAGAATCACGTGCTGCTCTTTTCGTGCTCGTGCATTCGAGCATCACGTGACGCGAGAGGTCTGAAAAAAGAGACACGCGTAACGCACCGCAGCAACGTGTCTTTTTCGTTATCCTCGTGTATTTTCTGGAGACGTATCTATTGACTTCTTCCTTCGTTTTGCATTTAATTTTTTGAGTTGTGGCAATCTATTTTGATGTTTTTTTTTCGTTTGTGCTGATTGTGTCGTTGGCGTTTAATCTTCGTCACGTCATGTGATGTGGCATGTGATGATGGCCACGTCCGCATTTCTCTGCTGCGTATAATTGTCAACTTCTTCTTCGTACACCTCCTGATTGTATTTAGGTAGACTGAATCATCTTTTCAGTATTATAGATTTGTCTTATCAAGCACGATTAGTTTTCATAGACGTTTTCTATATCATAGACGTTTTCTTTCATAGACGTTTTCTATACGCTACCGCGCATGCGCGGTATCGTATCTTGCTTATTTTACTGTTTATTACTGTTAATTTTACGGTATAATACTTTCAGCTGGGATGTCAGTATTATACTGTAAAATAAATTTTTGTTGCTAAAGAAATTTCTTTATTTTACCATTCTCTATCAGAAAGTATTACGATATTTTTAAATACTGAAGGACTGCATATATTTTAAAATAGTATAATAATTTTAATTTTCAGCATACGCACTGAAAAAATGACGCTTTCAAATTTGAGTAAATCGATGTTTTCCTTTTGTTATGAAACTTTTTGTTTCAAATAAGACGACCCATTGCTTTCAATTCTGAAATACCAGAAATACTCAAAATATTGGAACATGGACATACTCAAAACTGAGCACATAGAGGTCAGTTCAAACTCATTTTTGAAACATGGAAATACTCAAAAATGAGCAAATAGAAGTCAGTTCATACTCATTTTTGAAACATGGACATATTCAAAAATGAGCACATGATGTTTTATTGTTGCGTGTGTTCATGTTTTCAGAAATGAGTATATACATGTTTCAAATCTGAGTAATTTTGATTCGGAGCCATTTTGACTATGCGACATACTCAGATTTGAGAATTTTTTGCTCAGTTTTGAAAATGTTGTTTTTTAGAGTGCGGCCGAATTAAATACTTAATTAGGGTTAACAAAATAGAAAAAACCCAAAGAAAACAACATTCCCGAAAATTTTGCAAAGAGTGACCTGATAAAGTCAGTCAATATAAGCAAAGTCGGCCAAAACGTGAAGGAAATGATATAGACTAAATGTCTTGAATAAATACGACATTTAGTTTTGGATAAAAATTTCGGATTATAAATAAGCTCCGATGCGAATTTTGCATTTCTTTCCCTTTCACTTCAAACTTATAGAAAATCTACTTTATGCTTTAAAAGTTTCTTATTGTTGTGGATAAAATTAACCCATATAATATATTATCTAACCAATTGGTATTTATCAATATTAATGTACTTGTTATGCTCAAGTTTCCACACATCAGCAACTTTACTTACGTGATCATACGTATATAGTGGCTGTCGAAATCGGTTTGAATTCGTGAAATTGATTGCATATTATGTAATATTAATGCACTAAACCCTTTCAAACCGGTGGAATTAATTAGGCTGTAAGATAATAATTATTAATTTTTAAAAAATACTCCATTCTAGGAATTCAGCTAAATGGCGAATTTATTTACAGAATATTTACGAAATTTATACAATACAACATTAAGGAAAAGAAAAAAAAGGTATATTTTAAACATCATTAATTTCAAGTAAACATTTCTGCTATAATTGAATTTATTGTGACCTTTTTCACTTTCTCAGCACATAATAGAAAAAAAAACTATTGCATATAATAAAAACATGAAAATTGGTATTTTTATAGAGAAATATGCTAAACACGCTGCAGTAGGCAGTTTTTTAATCGCAGAATTATTACTTACCCATCATACGTAGTATAGGGTAAGTCTTGTAATCGTTTTGAAAATCGAAAAAAAAATGACGGATTTACACGTTTCAAACACAGTTAGATAGTTTTAAGCAGTATTTACTGTTGAAATTGGTGAAAGTAAGTTTAGTTGAAAAAGTTAAATAGGATCAAAAATCATGAATAGCAATTTAACCATTTTTTGTAGGCATATAATTTACTAGATTGTGGTGTGCAGTATCCAATACCTTTTACATATAGAATACATAAAAACTTATAATTAGTTTATATACAGATAATAAAATTAATAGAAACAATTGTTTCATTGATAGTTGCAATGATAATCAATAATTGAATGCATCATGTTTATTAGTTCTGATTTTATTTAATTATTTATTATTTGTTTTTGGCTGTTAGCTTTTCAAGTACTACTTGACGTAAAATTTCATATACTCTTTTTATGAACAAGATTAATGTTTAGTTGTCTGGTCTACAATACATTAAATCTATCTTTTAAAATATTAATTCAGGTCATGTTACGTAAAAAAATCTATGAATATTTTATTTTTTATTTTTATTTTTTTTTTTTTTAAAGATTTAATGACAAAAACATTAAAAGCGGTACCAGAAAATATTACACATTAAGAAAATTTAGCTTGTTGACTTTTTTTTCAAAATTATTATATTCGACCAAAGTAATTAAAGTTTTACACAAAACTAAATTTAAAAATATTTCAGAAACACGAGCAATACTTTTTCTTTAATTTTACATTAGTTCAAAAAAAAATTATTTGTAAACTCTGAATCCATTAAAATTAATGACTCAAATTAAGTTAATCTAGGCAAAACAAAAAATACCACACAGTAAATTAAGCGTGATTGAGACATTGTTTATTTGAACAATTACGTGTCGATAATAATGTTTTTAAGTAGTTAGTAAAACTTTTTTCTAACTATGGCTTGTTGCATTATTAAATTTTCTTACGATAAATTATGCAAATATATTTGTGTTGCATTTTGTTTTTGTTTTGTTTAGTTTTGTTTTGTCTTTATATGTTTATACAATGGTGGCCAGAAATTAAGGGGCAGTGACCAATTTCAGACGATTCGTCGAATAGTATATAGGATTACTAGCTGACCCGTCCGGCGTTGCCCGAGACCGTGTAATAAATTCAAATCTTTTTAAAAACGAAACACTGGCCAAGGTCTCCGATGGCTTCGACGCCGTATACCGGGCACGCTCGCACGCTCCGGAAAATCTTTAATTTCCCCTTCCACAGCCATGGGAGCAACCTCTTTCGGAAAGAACCTCTGAGACAGGTCAACTTTGCCTACGGTACTGCATAGTAGGCGTGCGACAAAATCGAGCTGGTTTCGAGAAGATGGAAACACTATAAGCCAAGTTATTGAAATAAGGCACAGTTAGAGAAAATAATCATGAGTGAGGTGCCGGGTGAAGGGGATGTTCAAGTGTCCTTCATAAAATGACTAATTAGGAGGACTACGATGCATCTTTAAAAATTCGTTCGTTTGCTTAAGCTAGGAATTTAATTACAAATTTGCCTTAAACTATTATTCGGAAATAGTGGTAACCGCTACTCATAAATTTACTTTAATGTTATAGAAGGTGTCTATTAAGTTAATCATAATGTTTGGAATCAGTTGCGTTGAAATCGGAAAGATAGTTGCGGAGATACGGAAACGAGGCATAGTTAGAGAAAAACTTTGAAGGAGGGGCCGGAGGGGGGGAGGGGATGTTCAAGTGCCCTTCAGCAAATGACTAACTAGGAGGACCACTATGCATCTTTAAAAATTCGTTCAATTGGTTAAGCTAGAAACTTAATTACAAATTTGGCTTAAACTATTATTCGGAAATAGTGGCAGCCTCTACTCATAAATTTAGTTTAATGTTATAAAGGGTGTCTACTAAGTTAATTATAATGTTTGGAATCACTGGCGTTGAAATCGGAAAGATAGTTGCTGAGATATGGAAACGGGGAATAGTTAGAGAAAAAAAACCTTGAAGGAGGGGTCGGGGAGGAAGGTAAGTTCAAGTACCCTTCAGCAAATGACTAATTAAGAGGAGCACTATGCATCTTTCGAAATTCGTTCGTTTGGTTAAGCTAGGAACTTAATTAGAAATTTGGCTTAAACTATTATTCAGAAATAGTGGAAACTGCTACTCATAAATTTAGTTTAATGTTATAAAGGGTGACTATTATATTAATTATAATGTTTGGAATCACTTGCGCTGAAATCGGAAAGATAGTTGCTGAGATATGGAAACGGGGAATAGTTGGAGAAAACTTTGAAGGAGGTTCCCGGAGGGGGGAGGGGGGGATGTTCAAGTGACCTTCAGCAAATTAGGAAGATCACTATACATCTTTAAAAATTGATTTATTTGGTTAAGCTAGGAACTTAATTTGAAATTTGCCTTAGGCTATTATTCGTAAATACTGGTAATTGCTTTTTAGAAATGCACCTTGAAGCAATGAATGCTGATTTTTACGATAATTTAGTAAAACGGGGTAAATAGAAAAGTTCGGAACATTATTACTGAGATATTACTGAGAAACTGAGATTTAAAATAGCGGTATTTTGTATATAAAACAACAATTAAACGCTGCGGATGAAGCTAAAAATGTTAAAATTGTTAAATGTAATTAGACCCTTATCCCTCACCATTCCCGCAAATCTATTACAAATAATCTGTTAAATAAAGTTTTCTGTATTAATAGTCTCTATCATAATAATATATGTCCTGTTCTATAAAAGTATTAAACCCATATAATTATAATGAAGAAAAACCTGCCTGGAGTGCCGTGAGTAGATGGCGCTACATTCGCTTGGCTGTATGCAGGTAACTGCAATACATGTTGGCACTATTTCGTTGTAAGTCCTTATCTATTCATCGTTACTCTGATTTATTCAATGTGTTCTGAAAAGATATTTTACACAACCAACCAACCGAAGAAAAGAAGCGTATTTTTAATGGGAGTTCTTTGTGCATTTTAATTAATATTTCAGAAAGTGATTAAAATATTAAAATCCTGACGTTCAGGTGCACTAGGAGAGTGTTTGAACTAGCTAAATCCAAATTTCCAGCCTTCTAGGTGGGCTAGATTTTGCTAGCCATCGCCAACAGACACACACACACACACACAGAGCGAAACTTTATTTTATTAGTATAGATATGGGATTTTCTCCTCAATTTTTGAATTATTGCTGTAACTGTTTGAGTTTTCACGATGTTTCACTGGTCTTTTTATATGAGTTACTCTATAGTATTGACTATCAAATCATGACAAAAAATTTGCTGTAGTTCGCGCATGCGCAGTAAAAATTTATTTCATAAAAAAATACCCATATCTCATCAAATATTTAATATTTTAATATTTTAATTACAGTATGCTATTTCTGCGATTTTTTGTCAATTTTTGGAAAGCGGTGTTAAATTTGGCTGAAAATTCTGCTTCTTATAAAAAAAACCTTTTGAATTTTTCACAGAAACGTTAACATCTTCACAAATATGCGTGCTATGCTTACACAAATGCACACAAATGATGAACCGGTCCTACATAGTCATTTGCTACAGTGACAGACCATTTTAAGCATTTTCTGTTACTTGGGTGATGGCAAATATTATTTTATTATTAAATTTATTATTGCGCCCCCCTTCCCTAATTGTCCTCGCGACAAAATCTTCACTGAAAAACATGAAGTCAAACATGTTTTTTTACATCCTCAAAGTTCAAGGGCATTCCGGGCATTTCCTCCTGAGTTTCAGTAAGATATTCGACGAAACGTCTGAAATTGGTCACTGCCCCTTAATTTCTGGACACCAGTATACAAATAAAATACACTATTAGGCTTAATACTCTAAATTCCCACTAGATTAATTTTGACACAATTATTCAAATTGGCAAAGAATCCTGCCCCGGACTTTTTCGCTCAGTTGGGAAGATTACATCTCATACTCTAAATTTAGTTTGATAAGAAAGTGATATTCGAACTCAAACATTTACAAGGGAACCACTTTTGGTGCAGCTCGTACCTAGCATCGAGACCTGGTGCATTTTGTAGCCCTATATATAAAACTTAGAGAACCGATCAAATTTCTCTGTTAAAATCATATTTTATATATATTTTTATACTTTTAATTTTTTATTATTGAATTTTAAATTGTTAATTTCACGCCAAAAGCGAGTTAAGTCGCCAAATAGGGTGCTACAAATCCAAATCACTTCTCACTCACACACAGCAGAAGATTATGACATTCGGCCAAGGTTGCCGGGAAAAATTCGACGGTAAGGAATAAAACCAAATCACGCCGCTAAAAATGCAACTATACTGTTGTATTTTTTAAAAATGAAATTCGCAGGTTTTTAAAGGATTTTTTAAAATTTATTAAATTATTATTATAAAGTTATTATTATTAAATTGTTTTTAAAATTATTATTATTAAATTATTATTATAAAATTATTATTTTTAAATTATTATTATTATTATTAAATTATTATTATTTATTATTAAAGTTATGTTATTTATTAAAGTTTAAAAGTTATAAAGTCATAAAGTTATAAAGCTTTGTTAAAAAGTTGTGTTTTCTTTATTAGACCGGGAACTTATCAGCCCACGTGTTACCTTGGGTGAGGTTACAAGACTTTTTCTTTCTTTGGCAGTTCAATAGTATAAAAAAAGAATAGTCATCTACTCAAATTAGTGAAAAACTATAAAGAATTCAATTAAATTTAGCTTGTTAATCAACTTTTTGCAAGAGTTACGAGCTAATCTAACAAAGCAATTGAAATTTTACATAAAACTTAATTTAAAAATTCTTCAGAAACACAAACTATACTTTTTCCTTAATTTTACATTAGTTCGAAAGCAAATAATTTGTAAACTCTGAATCTAATAAAATTAATGACTCAAATTAAGTAAATTAAGCGGAACCAAAAAATACCACATAGTAAATTAAGCGTAATTAAGACTTGGTAAATTAAGCGTAATTATGTTTATTTGAATAATTACATGTCGATAATAGTGTTTTTAAGCAGTTTCGTAATTTTTTTTCTATGGCTTGTTGTACATTTAAATTCTCTTAAGATGAATTACATGGATATGTCTGGGGATTTTTTTTTTCATAAAAATAAATTTTGCTGTTAGGTTCAAAATTCTAGATTTACTTTCATAAGCCAATGATATCAGTCGATCTTAGGGACGGTGTAAGGGTACCTTGCGCCTTGTGTCCCTACGAAAACATAAATTCATGCGCCCGTCATCAATACGAAGTTGGGTCATTCCATGGTAACTTACGTTACATTTAGAATAATTTGCATCAGTAATTTTCTTAATATAACAGCAAAAAAATATTAAAAATGTAAAGTTGGTGTGATTTGTTAATAAGAACTACTCAAAGCTTAATTTGGATGAAAATTACTTAAATTTAGTGCTATTTCTAGAACTTTGTCAATTATATTTATTGTGGTAACTTACGTTACTGAAAAGGGGAACAGTGTTATATTGCTATTGACGTTTGGATAAAATTCTGTTCTATTGAAGATGACATGGCTTAAAAAGTATATACATTCCATTCTTTAAGATTTTTGAAATGTAATTTATGAAATTTTAAAACTTTAGATCAACAACTAAATTTATTATATTTTTTTTAAGTAACTTACGTTACACATTTCATTTTTACAAAAGTATTTTTCTCTTGCATCATATTTATTACAATACACTGGATAATTAAACATAATAATGAAACTACATAAAATATAATGAAATAGTATAAAAATAATTGAAATTGTAGGTATGAGTTACATAATATAACAAAAATATTATAAAATATAAGCTTTTTTAGTTTTCTAATTTGAAATGTCCTCTGGCATTAACCACTACTAGTGGTTTTATTTTCTTGATCAAATATATTATACAGGGTGTCCGAAAAAGGTTCGACGGATTTGAAAGAATCATAACTCTAAAAGTAATTGAGTAAACGAAATTATTTTTTTCCAAAGTACTCGGCAATTGTCCAAGATTTGTTAGATGTAGCTATTTTAAAGTCGTGACATTCAGACGATGCGCAAAATCGATGATTTGAAAAATGCAAATCGCACCACACATTCGAAATTTTCACTTTTTGCTTCTGCTATTCGTCTACATAGGGGATCCTTTCCTACTAAATCAAAGATGCTGAATAAGTTTCTAATTGACTTTTTTCCCATACCTCGAATAGCTTTAGACCTATACGCTTTCCACTCCAGAATCATCGAAGAAAATTGCGAATGTGTGGTGCGATTTGCATTTTTCAGATCATCGATTCTACGCATCGTCTGAATGTCATGACTTTAAAACAACTACATCTAACAAATCTTGGATAATTGCCGAGTACTTTGGAAAGAAAATAATTGGGTTTACTCAATTACTTTTAGAGTTATAATTTTTTCAAATCCGTCCAACCTTTTTCGGACACCCGATATATGTTATATACAATATCAAATATACTATTATATATAAATATATTTGTAAGAACAAATACAAAGGAACAAAGAAAAGTCTCCTTTTTAATTATTTATCTCAGATATTAGTAAGTAAACATGATTTATTTCTATACAGAATATGACAAACTTACATTTCATCATATTGGTAACTTACATTACGAATTTTTAATGTTGCTAATTACAGAAAAAAGGTATATATAAAAGCAAAGTATTGAATTTTGCTTAGTACATAGCTGGTAGAAAAAGAAAAAGATGCTTTAAAGATTAAATTTATCTTTTATCTTTTTTACCAGAAACAAACAATTGTTTTTGGTAACTTACGTTACATGTAGCAAATCATTAAAAATTCCTTTGAAACTGCAGTAATTTACAACTGAAATACTTGTTTAAACTGTTTTGCTATTATTTAAGTCACTATTAAGTAAAATAACCTTGTTTATGAATCTTTAAAGCATAAAAACAAAATTAAATCGCCTTCAAAAACCAACAACGTGTTTACTCCAAAATAGAACAAACTCAAGCATTCTTTAGAATGTTGCCACTTCTGAAAAACGAAATTCTAAAAATATATATATGTTGTTGCTAAAGAACTGTACTTTTTTTAACCCAAAAATATCTGAAACAGTTTTATTACTAAAAAAATTTTTTTTTTTTCAAAATTTTCCCTATGAGCATGGAATTGCCCAGTTACATATCCATTTGCATAACCAAAAATATACAAATTTTAAAGGGAAAAATACATTGATTTTTTTTTTTTTCAAATGAAAAAAGTTTTTAAATCGCACAAAAATTTTTTTTAATAATTTTAAATATCAATAAATCATTACTTAATAATATCTTAAAGTTAAACACATATTAGAATTATCACTACACACATTAGAAATATCATTAGAGCCCACAATAATAATTAATGTCATTTTCCTAAAATTAATATTTTAATTATTTTCTATAGAAATTTTTAAGTAGTGAATTCCAGTGAATTACAATTATCGAATTAATAAGATAATGGGATGTTTACAGAGGCAACCCCCCCCCTCTTCCTGAAATACAAAGTATTTGATATAATAAAAATAAAATCACAGGAAGAAAACAGTCTTGAAGTATCAGGCCATATAATCAGGGGCTCTCCCGTTGCAATTCATAGAAATTAAATCTCTGAAAACACTTGCAATTTTTTTTTAATGTTATTATGAAGTAAGTGAAACTGCGTGTTGAAACTCTAAAATATTAAATAAAATTAATTAAAAATAGAAATGCGACTTGCAGAACTGACATCTCGCTAAATTATTTCGGCTTTAAGCGTGATTGTGAAAAGTTTTAGTCACCATCCTATAACAAATAATTACTTGAAGAACTGGATTTCTTCTTTAAATTTATTTCTTTTAAATAAGGGAGAATAAAATCTTTTCTTAAATGCAAAGATCTGAAATGTGTTTTTGTTTAACCTCCTTGGATGATGGTAATGCTGAAAAAAGCTACAATGGAATTATTTTTTTTTACGTCAATTAGAATTTATGTTAGTGTTCATGACAGAGGATTTTTGGCATTCTAAAAAAACTGATTCTTGAAGATCGAATATGTGAAAATAAATTTTTATTTCTTCAGATTTTCTTGAAATTTTTCATTCAATCTCAGTATTGTTTTCCCTATGTGTTCAAATAAAATATAATTTCAATTTCCAATTTCAATTTGAAAATGACGGCAAAAAAAAGAAATCTAATAATCCCTATCATCCACAACAAATGGGGTTATTTAGTTGCCATCATTACAGAAATGTCATAAAAAATTACAAAAAAAAAAACAATACCTCAAAAATTAATTCGAATTTTGAAATTCTAAGACCACTTTTGACATCCTCCGATCAATACGGATAACTGATGTTAATTTGATCGCCCAAAGTTACATATTCTAGGAGCTGTGAAATAGTCATAACATATATTAGTTTAATCAGTCGCTAAATCAGTCGTTTCATAAAATTGTTTCATAAAGTCGTTTCACAAATTTGTTTCACTAGAATTTTATATATATAGGGTAGATTTAATCAGTCGTTTAATCAGTCGTTTCATAAGATCGTTTCATAAATTCGTTTCGTTAGGATTATATATATAGGATAGATATGAGCTACCCCTTAAAGAAAGAATAACAAAGTGAAATTTATTTCAACTAGAATTTGTAGTACGATGAAAATAATATCAACTAAATTTATTCGAGCTATTTCTTATTTTTAAAATCGCACAAAATAGAAATCGAATGTTTTTGTCAGATGGCCGTCTTCTCTTTTTGTTGATGCTCACCATAAAACAATCTATCTGAGAAAAAGAAAGGTTATGTCGGTCATAAAGTTTATTACTTGGAAAATGGGAAGTACTAGAATGAAGAATTTAAATCAAAAGCTTGGTATTATCTTTTCTTTCTGTAAAACTGTAAAACTCTGTTATTGAAACAATCACCTTTTTTATGGAATCTTTTTAATAACGTACATTTCTCTTTCTGTTGGATTTTTATATGATTCTTTTGAAATAAAATATAGATAACTGTATATTTAGATTATTTTAAAAGTCAGTAGTTTAATAGTATAATAGTATTTCCATTTAAACAAAAAATATAAATACATTTAAAAATTATCATGCTATGTAAAGTTACTTTGAATTTTGAAATTTATTCATTAACTCTCAAACTTTTGCTTTTTTCATTAATAGTTAGCTCACTATTTTCATAACTAAGGATTTTTTAAACAAAAATTTAGAAATACGCAGAGTTGCAGTTCCCCCAATATTTGCGGCTATTTTATACTTTATTTGTACCACTATTTCCAATCAATAATTATTGTGATCGGATTCCCATGCACTTGTTGTATAAATCTGTTACATAAATTAGTGTTTTAATATAGTAGTATGAATAAAATATAAAAATGGTCGCTAGAAGCATCCCTAATATTTAAAAAATATATTTTGCGTTACGAAGAACAGCAACTTAAATATAAATCATTATAGTTTTCTAGCAGAAAAGCAGTGCTGAAATACGATAGCATATAAATGAATTTTATCTATATTTTTCTCGATATGCTACTTAAGATTCCTATAAACAATTTCAGTCTGTTCTTTCTTCTTTTCTTTAGTAATCATTAAAGTTTTTTTTTTTTTTTAAGCTAGGCTTTTGCCTAACTTAACGAGTTGATACCTGGCAACGGGGCGAAGATTCGCCTGCTCTCCGCTTGGCGAAGATGTGTTTGTTAAATCTATAGGCCGACGTGACTTCAGTGCGTCTTGTTGCTTATTTCTTAGTTGGCCGGTTGCTAATTGATTTTTGATGAGGCGGTTCAGCATTGTAATCATTAAAGTTAAAATGTGGTAAACGAAAATTTTTGAGAATTTTATTAACTTTTAGATTATAATCTGTAATGCTTAGCAAAACTTTTTTATTTTCTAAAAAGCTTTATTTTGGTCTTCACGTCATTTACATTATAGAAACAAACGCTATTATTCTTAGGTATTTTTAAATACAGTAACACCCAAGCTAACTTGAATAAAGTACATACACAATTATTTCTTTAAAATACTGATAAACCACATATTCTGTAAGGAAATTTCAAAAATAACAATTTTTAATACATTTGCCTCAGCCACATAATTGCAAGACCGTAGTAAAAACTTCTACTAGAGAATATCACGGCGGCTATATAGCTACTAGACTATATCACAGCAATGTAACAGCGGCTGAGGTGCAGGTAGTGTATTAAATTTTAACACACATACTGCTTCCCTCTCTGTTGAAACTGAAATTTTCTTATTCTAGAAAAATGGTTCCCTTTTTTTTGGGGGGGGGGGTCCACCGCCCCCCTAGGATGTATGATGTTTTCATGTCACTCACTATATTTGTCAAATAATTTGTTTTCAGTTATAAAAATGATAGCAATTATACTGACAGATACAATACGTTTTTGAAAGCGTATAGCTCCCTAGTTAAAGTAAAAATAAAGCTATAATATTCAGCCAATGACAAGGCAAGATGTACACTTTAAGTAATCATTTCTTTGGAAAGTAAGAAATAATATTGAGAAATATACAGAAATAAACAAAATCTACAATCGGTGAAAAAAAAAATACCCCATACAGTGTTGAAAGATCGGGATATTTGTGTTTTTCAAAATAACTACCACTTTTCTGTACTAGTAATATTTACTTCATTTAATCACGGAATTTCTGTCATTAAATAAAGTGAAGATTTTTTCTGAAATAGCGGTAGATATTTCTAACACAATATTTCTCTAGTCTTTTAGCACTGATCCTATAATATTTTATAACGCAGTACCATTCGATTAGGAATTCTGTGCGTTAGTTTTCGAAAGTAGTTACCTCAAGAAGTTTAAATTATGTTTATAATTAAAATCATATTCTGCCTTAGTATGAATATGTTTTTTCCTTGTTAGGGTAACTATTCTCTGCTACTAATTATGTGATGCTAAGAGCTCATACTGTATTTCCTCGTGTATACATCAACCCTTTTATTGAAACATTGAGTTCCATCACTACAAGTGATCTATTTAGCTAGCATACGTTGTGGAGTATTTTGAGTACATTCGGTGTACAAGTCGACCCCTTAATTCATTCACAAAACGAGAGGATACCTTTTTTTTCTTCTTCTTTAAGAAAATAAATGTGTTGGGGAAAAGCTACTTGTAAAAAATGATATATGACAAATACTCATACTGCGATATTTTTTGTGGAAATCATTATTTCCTTCCATTATTTCTTCCATCAAAGATTGGAATTAATGGGACGATTCTGTCAATGTAGAAAATTTCCCAGAACATTGTGAATCTAACAGTGATGAAGAACATTTGAATTTTAGAGAACTAAATTATTCTTTGTATTGATATTTTTTGTTTAAAATATTAAAATATATAACTTATTTATATTTCCACTTGTCCTACCACGGATATACATTTTCACCTAATTACCACTAGTTTTTTTTTCTAAAAATAAATTAATGTTTTTTTTTTTTTAAACAGTAACAATAGAAAATAACAATAATATTTTTTAGTTATTATGTAAAATATGTCAGTAATGATCAATTTTGTGGGTCTGCAGTAAGGAGGAGATCGATGCTTATCTCGTAGGTATCGCTACAGCTAACAAACCGTGACAGTTGTTTGGCTGATCTTCCGGTGTATAAGTTGACCCTTAAATTTTCATTGCGTTTTCGCGGTATTGAAAATTAAGTTAAACATCGGAAAATAGCGTAATTAATAGCTTTCGACACAATAGTTGTGTTGCTTAATCATTATATAGAGAAATAACGAAGACTACTTCTATATATAACAAAATGAGCTACACCTTAAAGAAAGAATGTGACAAAACGAAGTTTATTTCAACTAGAATTTGTAGTACGATCAAAATAATATCGACTAAATTTATACGAGCCATTCGTTATTTTTACAATCACACAACATAGAAATCGAATGCTTCTGCCAGATGGCGTTCATCTCCTTCTGTTGATGCTCACCATAGAACGATATATCTGAGAAAAAATAAAGATTATGTTGGTCATAAAGTTTATTACTTCGTAAATGTGAAGTACTAGAATGAAGAATTGAAAACAAAAGCCTAGTATTATGTTTTCTTTCTGTAAAACTGTAAAATTCTGTTGTTGAAAGAATAACCTATTTTATGGAATCTTTTTAACGTATTTCTTTTTCTTTTGAATTTTTATATTATTCTTTTGAAATAAAATATAGATGACTGTGAATTTAGATTATATTAAAAGTCAGCATTTTAAAATGTAATTGGATTTTCACTTAAACAGAAAATGCATTTAAAATTGTTATGTTATAATTTTGAAATCTATTCATTGATTCCGAAACTCTTGCTTTTTTCCTTAATAGATTGCTCAATATTTTCATAACTAAGGGGTTTTTTAACAAAATTTTAGAAATATGCATATAATTGTATATAAATCTATGGGTCATATAAAGGACTGCACAAAAGATCTCTGGTACATTTCCGTTTATTGACGGAAATTACTGAGGGAGAATTTTGAACTGTGTTATGCGTTTCCTAACTGAACTAAATTTTATCATACTATGTAAAATATACATAAATCTACGGGTCATATAAAGGATTGCACAAAAGATCTCTGGTACATTTCCGTTTATTGACGGAAATTGCTGAGGGAGAATTTTGAACTGTGATATGAGTTTCCTAATTGAACTAAATTTTAGCATACTATGTAGAATATATATAAATCTATGGGTCATATAAAGGACTGTACAAAAGATCTCTGGTACATTTCCGTTTATTGATGGAAATTGCTGAGGAAGAATTTTGAACTGTGATATGCGTTTCCTAACTGAACTAAATTTTATCATACTATGTAATATATATATAAATTTATAGATCATTTATAGGGCTGTACAAAATAATCCTGATATTTTTTTTACTATTGACGGTACACTGTTAAAAATTTGCAGCAGACTGTCCAGTCATTTGACCGTTTATATATAAAACGGCTACATAACCGTAATTTAACTCTATTCTGACCATAATATGAGCAATAATAGGATCAGAACACAGTTAAATTACGGTTATATAACCGTTTTCTCTAAAAACAGTCAAATGACTGGACAGTCTGCTGTAAGTTTTTAACAGTGTAATTTCTGAAAATGGGTTTTCAGATGTATTATGCGTTTTACAATTAATCTGTAAAAAATTTTTACAGTATTCTGAATGTGTTGGAAAGTGCTTCATAATCTATGCTTAACGAATGATTTGTCATTTTTGTTTAACAGTATTCTTAGTTTTCTCTTCAATTATTCTCTCAAGACTTTCCTCGGGATGATAAATAAAAAAAGAAAGAAATATTACTCGAAAGAAATATTTCTGCCATTACTAGAAAGATATATCTCTAGATAAGTAAAGAAAAAGAAAGAAAGTACTTTCAGCATGATACCTTCGCGAACCATTTAGAATGCGCGAATAACAGTTTCGCTGATTTAGAGGCTTTTGTACAATCTATTCTAGAAAAAAGTCGAACTTTCGTACAAAGCGTAGGGTAAGGTGGTGCAGGAGTGCACATTTTAGCTTTTGCATTGAATAACAATAAATGAAGAGATTTAAGGTAAGTTTTTATACTTTATTTATACTCTTAGACTATTAAGCTAACAAAATAAATTGCATTAATCAACTTATAAAAAACACTTTCGGTATTATTTGAAAAAAGATTATCCTCCTAAATCCGCACTCCTGTACAACCAATGACGTCAAGAGTGTAAGAGTGTGCAATAAAAAGGAAGCACTTCACTTATAATACATCATAACTGTAGTGATCACTGCACTTTTCGTTTCACCAGTCTCTGTAAGAAATGCACTCGATCCAATCCTCTGCGATTGGTTCACGATAGATTTCTGAGCAACCTGGATATATCCACAATGTTTTCTTTGCTGCAGTTTTTGGCTTCTTGAGTTTCAATTTACTGATTTTTGGTAAAGGTTTTTGGCTTTTTTCCCGTAGCATCATCTCCAAGCTGCCTTTTCTGTGGTGAACTGCTTAAAATTCCAAACCTTTTTCTCCTCTTACTATAGAATTGAGCGCAAATGACTGTGGATACTGTAGCAACTCTGTTACCGTAACGTAAGAGGAAATTGTTGAAGTCGAATCTATACCCTTCGAAACCGAAGTTACGTTTATTTCACAGTAAACGTGCGTCTTTTCTTCACATAGTTTTTCTGAATTTCTGAAATATTTTCTATTGAAAGCAATTTCTTTCCCCCTCATTTTTCGTGTTCTGTGGTTTTATTGACATATGTGGTTCAACAAATTGAGATTCTAATGGTCTTTCACTGCCGCTGCTTGCTAAAAAGTCAATATAAAAAAGGTCTTTTTGAACGGCCATATACCCGTTACTTTAAATCCTTCAATGGCATTAGCAAAGGTAGCAGTTTTTCCAAAAGCAGGTGTAAATATTGATGCAACTTGAAAGGTCATTATTGTTTGACCTGGATGATTTCTCAACCAATTTTCGCACTCAGCAGGGTAATATTTTTTTAGTGGACAAAAAAAAAAATCAATCTAGCGGTTGTACTTTGTGACTACTATACGGAGACCAAAAAAAAATAACAATATCATATTTTGTCTCCATAAATCGACAGCTGCAAGTGTGCAATGCGGTGAATGATTGTAGAAAATCAAAAGCGCACACTGCTCTTGAGTTGACATAGCATGGTTTTTAAATAAAGACAGTCAAGAAACACATCACCTGTCGTAAAGCTGCTGTCAGAAACCATTCCAACGTCAAATGCAAGTGCATTATCTAAAAGTTCTGTAAGTATTTAAACCCATTTTATATCTATAAGTGACAAGTAAAATAGATAATACGTATGTTGGACAAGAGTGCGTGCGCATTCTTGCACATTTTGGCACAGCGCACTCTTGCACAATCGCCACGTCAGTAATGCCATCTATTGATAAGCAAATCCAAATCAATTTGGTGACAGTTAGTCCAATAATAACCTAATCGAAAAAAGAAAAAAGAAAAAAAGTAAATTACCTTTGTAATCTTTATTATGTTCCTGTTTTCAAAAATCAAAAATATTTTAACGAGAAGGTCAAAATCACTTTTTCTCTTCTAATTTTTTAAAAATATCACTAAAATACACAGATTTTTTTTTACCATAAACTTATTATGTCATTACATCGTTTAAAACTGAAACTAAACGCGTTTTGGGATTAGATAATCGCTCTGCGTAAATACCGCGCACTCTTGAACGACTCTACCCTATATACAAAAATAGTGATAAATATATCTAATATGAATGAGCACACAGATAACAATTCGGCATAATAATAAAACATAACCTTATTTTATTAAGCATGAAAATATGCAGTTTTTTTTTTCATTTAAAAAATACATTTTAAAACTCAGTGTAATTTATAGAATTTTTTTGTATCAACGACATTGGCTATATCGCCTCAAGTCGCTCCCAACATAAAGTTTAAACAAGTGGGTAAGAGTGATCGAAGATCGCACAAAGGGTTTTGTTTAATATTCGTTTCAAATAACTTTATCCTTTCTTTAATAACATAAAACCATATAAATTTCATTTTCGAAGGGAAAATTGTCATGTTTTTTACAAAGTAAAAATTTACCGGTCTATTTTTTCGTTTTTTCGAATATGTGAACCGGTCCGATAGCGGGCGAATCCCGCTATTTTACTCTGTCATAATAATATCTGTCATGTGAACCAAATGCGATATAAAACGAAATCAATTTCAAAATTAAACATGTTGTATAGAGAACATCAAAAATTTAAAATATGCCGATATTTGCATAATTGGGTTTTTATCATAATTCAATACGTGCCTCAAACTCATATGACGTTATAATCACTTGCTGACGTCATATCTACTTGCTTTCTCTATTACTCATATTGATACTCTCTTTGTATTATTCTCAAACAATTGAAAAAGTCCGTTAAACTTCCAATATGACGTCAGATTAATTTTCTTTTTATTTCTCTAATGATGTTATATTAACTTACTTTCTGTATTTACACATACTCATACTGCTTGTATTATTGAGAAATGTATGAAATTTTCAGTTTTATTACCAATCTGACATAATATTAATCTCTTTTTCAACGGGTGAAACTTTTTATTTCATTTTCATTTTTCACGTAGAAATCTTTCAATAGAAAATTCATTATTGTAGAAAGAAGTTTATTGTGGATTTTTAATTGTTGGCAACTGCTATAACGAAAAATGTTTAAATTTAATAGGAAAAGGCTATTAGATTTTTCGTTTTTTATCTCTATATATTCAAATAATACGACTTTTCCAAAATTTTATGATTTTCAGCGTGACAGCAGGTAGTCAGCTGTAAGTACACAAAATTTCAAGTCTGTAACTTTTACAGTTTCTGAGAATTGGCGCTGTTACGCTGACAGCAGAGAAGCGAGACAAATAGAGTTTCGTGAAATGAACGAAACCCGAAAAAGAACACTGTCATTGTGGGAAATAGCTCATCTAATTTTTTTTCCAACTTGTTTTTAATGATGTAACGTATTATATTCGTTATATTTTTTACAGCAAATAAAATGCATGATATATTTTTAAAGAACTTATCGACCCATAGTTTAGTAACCGTTGCGATTATGCTCTGTAAGCAACACGTACTTTATCAGGTATCGAGAGTTAAAATATTTGCTAGGCTGATCGCTAAATTCAGTACTGTTAAATACACATTAAAACGAAATTATATAGTTTTATCAAAACTTCGATTTCTAGAAAAGATGTTATTTGCTCCTTATCTATCTTTAAGCTTTTCTTAAATTTAAGAATAAAATTCTGTATTTTTCTTTAAAATAATTATTGATCTCTGTGTAAGACTCTGTGTAAAATAAAAATATTCCTTATCATATATAGAACACGGTGTCTATTTTATTGTTGGCTATTGATTTTCTCGTGGAACTGTTCCAATTCCGGATGTTCTGGTCCATTTGATATCAGTCTCTTTTCGCTTCTATTTGCTTTATTTATCGCATCTTTTTCGAATAATTGTTATGTTTCTCTATTTTTTCTTTATTTTCATTTATAAACAAAAAAAATATTTCTCGGTAAAATGGTAAAATTTTTTTCATTAAAATTTATGTAGGGCTAATCGCACATTGCATTTCATTTAATTAAGCGCTTATGTGTCTGTATAATATGTGGCCAAAAAATAAAAATAAAAAATAGAAAGAAAGAAAGAAAAATCATGCGTCAAGCATAGCTTATGAAACACTTTCCAACACATTCAGAATCCTGTAACACAACTTCACAGTTTAATAATGTGAAATATGAGTAAACAATTTGGAAAACGTATAACACATTTGAAAATCTACAGCAATTATCATATATAGTCAGAAAAATAGCCCAATTCTTTTGTGCAGTCCAGTATATAATCTATAGATTTGTATATATAAATACACAGTATGCCAAAATTTAGTTCAGTTAAGAAACTCATAACAGTTGAAAATCCCCTTCAGCAATATCCGCCAATAAGGGAAAGTGTACTCGAATTCTTTTGTGCAGTCCTCTATATGATGTATACAATTTATACACATCAAGTAATATACACAAAAATACTTAAATCAAAAAACGCATAATTGGAAACGCACTTCCAGAAATTATCGCTCATTATCGGAAAATTACATACATAGCGATTTTCGAAACATTAAAACTACCCGTTTTAATACTTTCGTCATTTTTAAAGCAAAAGAAAATAATACTTTAATACGTGAAAAACAGTCCTCTTAAAAAACATAACGAATATCTTTATTCTCTCACTTCCGTGCCGACAAAACATTCTACAAAACCATTTTTGACAACCACATTTTTTCACACAGCTGGGAAAGATACATCTAAAAAAAAAAAAAATCTTTCTCACACAGCTTAGAAAGATACATCTACAAAAACAAAAAACATCTTTCTTACACAGCTTAGAAAGATACATTTATGAAAACATCTCCTGTTAGTAGGAATTCAATTGGATTCGCGACAATCTCCCACCTTGAGTTTTCAACAGGAAAACTCAACAACAGGCACAACAAAATTCAAAATATGTGTAACATTATACTTACATTACATGGCCAAAGCATAGATATTCTTAATACTAATTTTTCAAAGACAAATTATACAATTTCCTGCAAAAATTCAAACAAAAATTAAACATATTACTACAAATTCAAATTAACACTAGGAAATGAGATATACTAAAAATAAGGAAAAAAAGTTTGTAAAGTTCAGTGTTCAAAAAATAGTCCTATGACTGATAACGTTTTGGAACAGTCACTGTTCTGCCACTTCTTGTTCGTAATATTGGTTCTAAAGAGTGTTCTTTTGGAATCTCTAGATTGTACAGTTTTTGTATTGGTCTTAAAAGTTCACCATTTTCAGTTTTTACCCGAGCAACTCTCGGGTGACCATCTTTTTCAGAAATTAGTTCTTGCACACGAGCTAAAGTCCAATACGTACGTTTCTTATCAGACTCTACGAGAACGACATCACCAACGGTCAGTTGCTTGACATTCTTTTGCAGGGAATTTTGTTGGCGTAACTGCCCTAAATACTCGATACGGAATCGTCTTCTAAGATGTTCTCGAACTTGTTGTCTATATTTTGCTCTTCTGTTTAATTCTTGTGCGTCAATTGCATCAAAATCTATCACATCTGAAGATCTTATTTCTTGTAGAAACATTGATGGTGTTAAAGGTGCTAGATCATCCACATCTTCTGAGACATACGTGAGTGGTCTAGCATTTACAACTTGTTCGCAGTCACAAAGAATTGTGATAAGCTCTTCATAGGATAATGAGGTTCTACCTCGTACTTTCCTCAAGATGCGTTTCACCATTTGCATCAACCGCTCCCACCAGGCAGTAGTAGGCGGATTGAATTTCCAACGAATCTTTTGTACAGCTGCTGCAGCTGAGATCTGATCACAATCGATGTCTGAAAAAGCTCTATCTGCACCGACAAAATTTTTACCATTATCAGAATAAACGGTCGTCGGTCTTCCTCTTCTCGCTATAAAGCGCCTAAAAGATTGGAGGAAGGTATCTGTTGCTAATGACGTCACTAATTCTAAATGTATGTCCCTGTACACTGCACAAGTGTACAACACAATCCATACCTTCTTCCCATTTTTCCAATATAAGGGCCCAGCTAAATCTACTCCAGTTATTTGGAATACTGCCGCATCTTGAAATCTTTCTGCTGGCAATGCAATAGGTCCTGACTCTGTCTTCTGTGCACTAAATATTTTGCAACACACACATTTCTGAACTACTGCTCGAATGGTTTTCCTGGCTTTCAGGATCCAGTAGTCTTCTCGTATAGATGTCATCAAAATAGCCACTCCTGCATGTAATAGCTCTTGGTGTTTCCAGGAGATCAATCGGTGGACTACAGGATGGTCAGACGGCAAAAGAATTGGGTACTTAAAATTGACAGTATCTTCTCGATAGATGACTTGTGTTTTTACTCTGATGATACCATCTTCATCTAGGATTGGTCTTAGGCTACGAATTTTCTCATTATTCTTTTCATCCAAGCTGTCTTTCTGGATCAAAATCATTAATTTTCTTTCAGCTTGTTCTATTTCAAAACATGTAAGTTCAGATACTTCTTTTGAATTCGGTTTTCTTGAATTACTTATGAATCTTAGAATCCATGCAATCAATCTTATTATTTTCTTGTATGATGAAAATCGTCGATAATACCAATCATTAGGTTTCGTGTTCTTGTTTAATGCTGAAATGACACTTTTCCGTTTCTCAGCATTAATAACTTCTTCATCTGGTGATTCGATATTTTGAGGCCAAGTAAATTCTGGCTCAGCCAGCCAGGCTGGTCCCTCCCACCATTTTAGCTGCAAGAACTGTTCAATGGAACAACCTCTTGAAGGAAGATCAGCCGGATTAAATTTTCCTTAAATATGTCGCCACTGATCTTTCTGTGATAAAGACCTGATTTCTTCTACACGATTCCAGACAAATGTCCCCCATCTATCATCTCGCTTTATCCAGCTTAAAGCTGTGGTTGAATCACACCAATAACAGATCTTCAAATTTGGAATTCTTAAATCAGCAATGACACGACTACCCAACCTCACTCCAATGCAGCATGATAAAAGCTCTAACCGCGGTATAGTTAGGTTCTTAAGAGGAGCTACTCTTGCGCGTGCTTGTATAAAACTCCTTCTTTCCTTCTTTACTCTCAGAAAAATACAAGTAGCATATGCGTGTTTACTTCCGTCACAAAATATATGAAGACTTACATCATTTTCAAAGTTATATAGATTCATCCAGCGCTCAAGTTTGATGTCAGAAATTAATTTTATTCCCTGCACCCACTTCAAAAATTGTTTAGCTAAATTCTCTGGAATTAATTCATCCCACTTTAATTTCAACTTCCAGCATTCTTGTAGAATAAGTTTAGGGAGCAAAGTCACGGGTGAGGCAAATCCCAGAGGATCAAAAACCTTCTGAGACAATGAAAGTAGAGCTCGTTTTGTAGGAATAATTTTCTCTTCCTCAATAGGGCCGATTTTGCAAGATAGGGTATCGTTTTCTAGATCCCAGTTTAAGCCTAGTATTGGTGTTATGTTAACTGTTGAAGTTTCAGACACAATTTGAATTGGATAATTTGACAGCCATCCCCTTAAATTGAATTTCGCGGAGGACAGTAACATTCTCGATTCAATTATGAACTTGTTTAACTCTTCAGTTGTGTTGAAACTACAAACACAATTATCTACATACAAAGATTCATTCAAAGTCTCTGCTGTAGAAACAAAATTATCAGGTGTACTTTCCAGATGGTGATATTTCAGAGTAGCCGCTAGTAAAAAAGGGCTGCAATTGATTCCGAAAACCACACGTTTATGTCTGTAAATTATATTATCCTTCCATAAAAACCGTAGATAGTCTCTATCACTTTCTGTAATACCTATCTGTAGGAATGCCTTTTCTATATCAGATACTGCACCAACAGGAAATTGCCGAAAACAAAGCAATATTGAAGGAATCATTTCAATCATATTTAATCCTTTATCCAGACAATCATTTAAGGAAAGAAAACCTTTCACATGAGCCGAAGTATCAAAAACCGGCCTTACTTTAGTAGTTTCACTCGATTCTTTAAATACAGGCCTGTGTGGCAAATAATCTATTTTGGATTTTTTATTATCGACCACCCTTTCAATTATTCCTGCATTTAACCATGTATCAAGTACTTCATTATAAACTTCAGTTTTATTCAAATTTGATAACCTTTTCTTCGTTGCAGCAAGTCGTTTTTCGGCCAATTCTCTATTACTAGGTAAGCGGGCATTATCTAGTACCCAAGGCAATGCTACTTCATACTTCCCATCTGAATCTATTCTTATGTTTCTTTTAAAATGTTGCATAGTTTCTTCATGAATTTTATTTTTAGTTTTAGATTAAACCGGATCAGTTATACCAAGAATATCTAGCTTCCATAAATTAGCAACGGAACTTTCGTTCCAAAGAGACGAAATAACCATAAGAGAATCATTTGTTTCAGATTTAATACCTGGAATTTTCCCCATGAGAGTCCACCCCAAATGGGTCTTTACAGCAACCGGACCACTTTTTAAAACTTTATTATTTCCGGTCAGTAATTTTCCCGCCACATCGGAACCAATTCACAATTTAATTTCATTTTCGGTTTTACATACAATGTTTTCAACATCCGAAATCTTAATACCATATTTATTTAATTCTTTTAACCAAGGTCCATTTGGCACCTTTTTTATATTAGAACAAATAACAAAAACATCTAAAACATGCATATCACGTTTATAACTATTATCACTACTACTTAAATGAATTCTATATTTGTTGTGGTTTGTTTCACTTTTTTCAACACCACCAAATAATTTATGAATTAATTTAACTTCATCAATACTTTTATAATTCAAATACTTAATTACATCTTCTGATAAATATGAACGCTCAGAGCCCGTATCTATGACTTCCCGTAAATTTTTTTTCTTTACCATCGTGCTTTACACGTACATGCAAAGTTTGTAATAACACTGTTGGGTCGGAACCTTGAGTAGTCAAAACAGTATCACTACTCCCTGACTCATGTTTACGACTTTCTAACGCCGTATTACTCTCTTCATTACAAACATTTTGACACATTACAGCAAAATGCCTTTTACCACAATTTAAACATTTAATCTTCGATTTACAGTGACGTGAAATATGATTTTTCTTAAGACAGACAAAACAAGCCCCTTTTTCAAAATTATACTTCGTTTATCTTCAAACGAATTAGCTTTAAAACATTTTTCTGATAAGTGACACTTGTCACAAAATATACATGTTTCCTCATATTTCTTAATTAAATGTTTATCTTTAGATTTATCACCTACAAATAAATCAGTAGCAGTTGGCATAGAATTATATTCAACATTTTTAAATCTAGTAAAATTCTTAGATTTATCAAAACCAAAACTAGTACGCGCCAATAAAATACGTTCTTCAGACAGCACTTCATTTTTTAAGAAATTAAGTATAGAATTTAATTCACTCTTACCTTGAGCAGACTTTTCACGATCCCGTTCCCAAATTCGGAGAACATCATGAGGTAAACACGATTCCACCAACGGGAATAAAATGCTCGCGTATTTATCCTCTGTAACCCCAAGAGATTCCAACGATCTAAGTTTGGTTTCTAGGTTGTCATATAACGATGACAAATTGCACTCTCTTCTGGATGTATTATTATTGCATAATACCAGCTGCAGCAGATCGCGAACATAAATTTGACTTAAAGTGTCTTCTCTTCCAAATCTTTCTTTTAGATGTTGAATTACTTTAGGATAATTTTCAGCCGATATAGGATAACTGTTCACTATTTGGGACGCTTTCGATTTCGGAGTAATTGCTTGCATCAGATATACGAACTTCGAGTGATCGTCTAACACAGTGTCTTCGTGAATTTTCTTGAAGTTATTCCAAAACGTTAGCCACGATCTTGAGTCTCCATCAAACGGCTGCAAGCTAATTTCAGGTAATCTAAGTGTGCGGGATCCCATTCTTTCGATTTCTATCGAATTAGGTAAAAGAGGTTGATGTTCGACGGCAGGCTTAACGAAAAAAATGTCTTACATTTTGCTTCACTGTTATTAATTTTTCATGGTATTCTTCGCATGCTTCGAATTCTTTTACATAATCTTTTTCTGCAGACCCATTCGACAACATAAAATTCAATTTTTCGTCATCTGTGGAACGTAATCTAGATGCTTTATCTACTAGTTGATCTAATAGCTCTTCTATTAGATTAACATCTGGGCTTGACTGGTTAAGAGCTTCGTTTAAAGTATTTAAAGCCTTCGTAAATGCGCTTCTAAGCGGCGTTCTTTTTATTTTTAACGCATCCATACTTGAACAGTTTTCCACTTAAAAAATATTACTCCCTATCTCCTTCTGTTCGGGCGCCAATTTATCGCAAATTTACATACATAGCGATTTTCGAAACATTAAAACTACCCGTTTTAATACTTTCGTCATTTTTAAAGCAAAAGAAAATAATATTTTAATACGTGAAAAACAGTCCTCTTAAAAAACATAACGAATATCTTTATTCTCTCACTTCCGTGCCGACAAAACATTCTACAAAACCATTTTTGACAACCACATTTTTTCACACAGCTTGGAAAGATACATCTAAAAAAAAAAACATCTTTCTCACACAGCTTAGAAAGATACATCTACAAAAACAAAAAACATCTTTCTCACACAGCTTAGAAAGATACATTTATGAAAACATCTCCTGTTAGTAGGAATTCAATTGGATTCGCGACACTCATAGAAAGTAGCGTAACTGAACTATTTTGTGTGTCCCTGTAAATGAATGATACATGCTATGTTAGACCATATTCTACAGTAAGCATCTTGTAGCGCACCTCAGTGATATATTACAATTTCAATATGTTTGAAATAGTCTCACATCATTTAATTACATTGGAACGATTTTTTCCCATAGACCATAATGTATCGAAATTCTTTTGAGTATCCCTGTAAACGAATTATAAATGCTATCACTTCATTTTCAATAACGAACATGTCAAAGTAATTCTCAATAACATGTATGAGGGGGTCGGGGCGAGAGAGTGCTAAATCACATTTTTTAACTAAACTTGTATTAATTAGTTAACTTTGAACTATATTTGAACTATATTTTATAACTATAATTTGAAAGTTAGATCAAATACTCAAATCAAAATATACAATATAAAGTTTTTTGCCAATTTCTTACTAACATTTGAGACATTCTGAATAACAATATGACATTAATTTAATGATATTACTTTAATGATATACGATTTCTTTCTGGTAAAAAAGTTCTTGAAATATCTGGAGCAAAAACGAAACCTGGGACATATGCTGCCATCTAATGACATTAGAAAAAAGTATATGTACGATATTATAATTTGCAATATTAAGCAACAAATTATAGCGTCGGATTTATTTCACCAAAAATATGGCTTGGGACTCTCTTGCCCCTCCCCCCCCCCCCCTCATATCATTTACATAGAAATCCGAGTATATTTACTCGAGCGAGATCTCCGACAGACAAAAAAAGGTTCATCAATGAAGCAGTTACTCAAAATGCTTTAAAACACTTCAGTTTTATGAAAGAAGAAGTATATAATATGGAATAATGCAAGTTTCATTAGATAAAATATATCATTTTCACTTGGTTGGTATTGTTGAAAATTTCAAAATAATATTTGACATTTCATAAGCAACAACCTGGATAAAATAGAAGCAAAAACGTTATATATATATATATGCTCAGCACAGAACCTTGTTTTAAATGTTGTACAAAATATTTGACATTTTATTCTTACTTTGTAATAAACCTTTCCCCTATTTTATACAAAATAAAAAAAAAAGAAAGAAAGAAACACTTCCTGAAAAAAGGGGCTTGATTACGAATAGAATTCCAGCAACGCTATTTTCTAATTAAAGTACAGTGCCTCAATAAAACGAAATAGAATTAGAATTGATTGGTTTTCTTTTAATCAAATTCTTTTTTTTTTAAATCCTTTTAAAATTCAGCTCGTTGGTTTTTTGCAGTGGGTTTGTTAGACTTTTCCAATTTAAGTGTATTAACTACTTTTTTTTTCCAACATAAAATAAACAAGACATAAAGCTATTCTTTGAAATTACTATTGGTTTTCGAAAATTTATTAGATTTCAATTAATAGAACAAACTAAAACAATTACAATCTCCTCTATTCTTAGTAAAATCTACAAGAAACTATTCCGTTCCTTCCTGGTAAGGGTTTATTCCTCCTCCAGACCTCTATCCCTCATCACATTTTTTATATCGTCCATCCAGTTCTTTCGTGGCCTTCCTCTTTTCCTTTTTTGATTTGTTTTATAATTCTTATTATTTCTATTCTTGATATCCTGCATGATCTTCTTAAGGCATCCATTTCCACAGCCAATAATTTCTTTCTTTCTGTCTCCATAATTCTTCATCCCTCTTTGTTCCATATAACAATATGCAATTGATTATACAATGGAATTGTATATATTATACTTTCTTTTCCTGGAGATCTCCTCACTCCACCAAATAGAATTTAATAGTTTTACGGCCTTTCTTCCTTAACAGATTCTGTATTTAATTTCCTGTGAGTCTTTGCCTTCTCTATTAATGTCTACACCAAGGTATCTATAATACTCACAGCCAGGGCTTGACAAATGCGGTCGCCAGATCGCCACTGGTGATCAAATTTGCTTATCTGGCGACCAAGTTATTTAAAGTGGCGGCGTTTATATCTACCCTATATATATAAAATCCTAATGAAACGAATCTACCCTATATATATAAAATCCTAATGAAACGAATTTGTGAAACGATTTTATGAAACGAATTTATGAAACGATTTTATGAAACGACTGACTAAACGACTGATTATGTTTCAGGGCTATTTTTAATAAAATATTAAACGCTTGATGGTGAAATTAATACCAATTGTCCATAAAAATCCGCGGATGTCAAAACTGGTAATAGAATTTTGAAATTGGGATTAGTTTTCGAGATATTAATTTTTTTCTAATTTTAATGACATTTCTGTAATGATGGCAACTAATTACTCAGTTTTTTTGTGACAAAAAAGGGAAAAAAATTGAAAAGGATCCCGATAGGGATTATTGATTTCTTTTTATTCGTCATTTTCAAATTGAAATTGAATTTATCTTTTATTTCAATCGATAATGAAGACAAGATTGTGATTAAATTATGTTTTTCAGGAAAACTTGAAAAAAAAAATCACATTTCTATCGTCAGGATTCAATCGTCTGTCAGCATTTAATTTAATTTATAAACTGAAAATATTTTGAATAAATTCGTCCAAATGACGTCATTTATGTAAACGCAAAAGAAAGGGGGGAAAGGGAATTAATAGTAATTAATATTTATTGATATCATTTTGTTATTTTTTTGTAAAATTTAATTAAACGAATTTATAAAATCACTAATTCGGATATTTGAAACGAATGTATAAAATAATAATTACCCAACTGAACGGAAGGAGAATAAAATATCCTGCTTGGTTTTCTATCCTGCTTAGTTTTTTCCACCAAGCTTTTTAAAAAAGCGTCAAGTCCCCTATAATAGAAAAGCAACAAAAGTTCATTGGGTTTGTTTTCATAACTTTTGGCAACAAATCTATGTATATTAACGAATCTATCCCTTTTTGAAGCTCGAATTACACCAAACCTAAAAGCAAAGGATAATATACTGGAAAAGTACCCGATTTTCTTATGAACAATATGCAAGTGACATAACATGGTGTAAAATTATCACAGATAGCAAATTTGTTTAAATATCTCATCAACTAGCCGCCACTGCGACCAGTTTGGTCTCCCTTAAATGTATGTTAAACATTGCAACACGTTACATTTATTCATAATTTAATTTTCCCTTAATCCTTCGCCAAATCGGAAGATTCTAATAGACAAATCATGAACTTTTGCGATCATGGTAGCATTTCGCATATTTTTTGGGCACAAATGTCACATACGCACGTTGGCGCGATTCCCCCCCCCCTCCCCCGCCAATTTGGCGAAAACTTTGTTATGGAAATTGTTGTTTATTTACTTTTATTTTTTATTTTAATTCTATAAATTATTTTTGATATATATATCAATATTTATTTACAACAAACTATCATTTATTTATTTTTATTCTTTTTTTTAATTATGAGTATTTTTGTTAGCCGGGAGCAGATGATAATTCGCCAAATATCGTTCCCATCACCGTCATTCATACTACAATTAATTTAATTTTAAATTATAAACCTGTCACTCATTTCATTTAAAATACTTAACTTTAATCTAAAATGCTTATATTACATAAATTTAAAACACTTCACACTTTTCATTTAAAAGAGAAAATAAATAAATAAATAAGAAATAATATCATAAATCAAAACATTTGATTTCAAAATCAAAGTATCATTTCTAATTTGTACACGCGATAAATAAAAGCTGTATTAGCGATTTTAAAAATGCTAAAAATCTGATTCATTAAATATTATTACATGAGTTCAATTTACGTCAAGAAAAGGTCCGAAAGTTGAGTTGTATAGCACATAATTATGGTAAACTTTGATTGTCTCACTGGTGCGAATTATTTTTTTGACGCGAGGCAGCGGTCCAAAAATTCATTCGCGGAGAACTTGCTTTGCGAATGATTACCTCCATGATTTAATATTTTAAATGTTCACGACGAATCAATCTTTTTTTTGTTTACTTTTATGAATAGAGAATTTGAACTGCGAATCTTTCGACTGAAGTTATTGCAGAATATATACATAATTGAACGCAAGTCATCTCTCAAATATTAATTTATTTTGAACGATCTTTCTTAAAATGTAACTTTTATGCAGTTTATTCGAAAAAATAATTTTGAATAAAAATGGCCGCTTGGCATATGAAAAAGCGATGCGGCATCCCGGAACTGTTGAGGACAGTCACATGACTTACAGTTTTATTATAGAGATTATAGAGATGATGCCGAATAAATGCAGGCATGCATGCACAAAATATTTAATTAATTTTGTATGATAAATAATTATTAGAAAATTTGTATATACATATTAATTAAAATAAATAATTTACATATTTAAAATAACATGAAAATATGCATGATGGTGCACTAAAATAGAGAGAAAATTAAAATCTGTTACTGAAAATGTCTATAACATAGTACTTTTCAATAGCGTGGTTCTTAATGTTATTCACAAGCAGATAGAATTTTTCTCATCCTTAAACGCAAAGGAAGAATAGAATACAGATCGTTGTTATAAAAGTCCGAGAAGTAGCCACAATTTAAACCTAACCATTTTATACAAGCTGGTTTTCAAGTTTTAATTGATTTTACTTATCAATCCCGAAAACAGTCGTCAGTTGTCGCAACAGCTGTGTATGAGGCCATGATAATGAAAAATGCCCCATTAAAACGTTAAAAGCATGGCAACCAAATTACAGATTTACCACTATTTTTAAAATATAGCACGCTGTCATGTTTTTAGAGACCTCGAAGTCTGAGCGGGGGTTGGCGAGCGTAGCTCGCAGGGGGCAGGCCCCCTAGTATATATATAAAATTAATCTCTGAAATCTAAAATATAATTAAGTATAAGTATAAACAATACATTAATTATTTAATAACAAGTCTAAAATATATTTAAGTAGAAGTAACAATAAAAAATTAATAATTTAATTATAAGTTTATAATATATATCAGTGGTTTAACACAGCTGGCAGCATAGCACTTTGTTTTAAAATAATATCTCTTTTACAAAATATACTCTTGTTAAGAATATCTGAAATGCTGTGCAGGATGAATAAATTCTGTGTATATTTATTCATATTGTAGGATTTTATTCGAATTTAATGTAAAAACTACAAGGAAGTATTGTTTATTAAAATTTATATATTGATTAAATCTAATGAAGTGATTATGTTAATAATAATGTGGATATGTAACTAAATATTAATTATGAATAATTATAATACCACCAGATGGCGACACTTTACGTTTTAGTTAGTTGATGATATTATAGATATTATTTTTAATTTAACTATAGAGGGAGCTATTGCTTGTATATTAATTTTACTTTCAGGAATTAAAATTAGATGGAGTAATTATATATTCACAGATATAATTTTGTTATAAGAGTATTATCAACAGAATAGTTTTGTGTGTTTTTGAATTATTTTGTGTTGGGGTGTCATTGATCGAGTTGTGTTTTAAAAAAAATGAGCTCTCAACTTGTCTTTCAAATCATTTCTCTCAACTCGACTCGAATGTCAACATGTTTGATACGTGCCATGTGGAATTGATCATTATGCAGAAGTTGCTATATTTTGAGGATTCTGGATCATTCTTGTGAGTAAAACATTTTTTCTACAATTTAAGAGTTCTAATTTCCAATATTATTTCAAAAATGATATCTGGTGGTAATTTAGTGTGGTGATTTATAGAGATTTTAGGATAATCGTTGTAAGTGATATATTATATATTTCTTAATGGTTTTTTATTTACATTTTACATATTTCCAATTTTAAATTTTTCCAATTGTTGTCTGGTAATAATTCAGTATACTTGGCTGATTCTACTGTTCTTAGCATCATGCCAGTAGAATTATGAAATACTGAATTATTTTTAAAACACATGTGGGTGCAGCCAAGCTGACGAGTACATCCACATATGTTTTTTCATATCCAATTCTTGATTGGTTCTCTTGTGGTCCAGTTTTTCCACTGAATAATGTTCATAATTAATTTATTAATCCATTTGTGTTTACTTAATAGCAACTCCAATTTATAATTTTTTTTTCCCTTTCTCTCTCTTTCTTTTTAAATGTTCTTCAGGTATGAGTAAATTTGGCTAATTACCATTGAAGCACATGCTATGGTAATTTTATGATTGCACAAGTTAATTATTAGCTATGTGGTATTCTGATTACACAATATCATTAATTATCTCTTTGTAGATTTTAGTAGAAGGATATTAGAACTTGATATGTTTTTGAAATTCATAGATGTTATAATTATATATATATATATATATATATATAACCATAAGAAATGAACATAAGCAGCATTTTTTTCTCTCCCCCCAAAGAAAAAACTAGAAAATATATTCAAAAAATATTTTTAACTTTTATTTTTAATTTGGCAAAGATTGGTTCATAAACTGCAAAATTTAAAATTAAAAAAATTGAATTATTTGACTGACTTCGATAGGAAAATAGGCCAAAAATTTAGTTCCTGCTTCATTATTTTATCAATGCCCACCTCATCAGATATAATAGATTTTACAGCACGTAACTATTTGGATATTTAAAGCATTTTTCGAACATGCCGGTTAATTTTTGTTTTACAGTATTACTTTTTTTTGCCAGGGATTTATAATTCTGATAAATTTCATCAGAAATCTTAGATATTATATTTCTAAGGTATGTACTATTCTAAACTACGTAAGTAGAGGAAAAGTGGCGGTCCGACGTCAGGGGGCGGGCATGTGGGCATGGAGGAGGGAGGAGGGAGGGCTGCCCACCGCTCGAAGTGTCCTCCTCCATGCCCACATGCCCTCCTCCCGAAGTGCCCTCCACCACCGAAGGTGCTCCTCCTCTCGAAGTGCCCTCGACCACCTAAGATAAGGATTTCTACTATAAGATAAGGGGATTGATGTTAATTAATTTTAATTGGAGAACTTAGAAATTTTTCGAAGCAATTTTTTTTTTCGCGGAAAATATCTATTACAGTACAGGGTGAATTTTAACGAATTACAAATTTAATTAATTTTAATTGGGGAACTTAGAAATTTTTTGAAGCATTTTTTTTAGCACTTTCCAACCTAGTTGAAAAGTGCTTATGACTTCGGTTTGTCTGGCCGTATGGCCGTCTGCCGTCTGGCCGTCTGGCCGTCTGCCGTCTGGCCGTCTGCCGTCTGCCGTCTGTCCGTGCTCTAACTCCCGTAAATATGCTCGGATTGCTCTGCAATTTTTATATGTTATTGTCGCCATCTATAGCATGTTCCCTATTTCAACAGAAGTGTGTAGCACTTATAGTTATTTTACAGGGACACTCAAAAGAATTCCGTTATATTGCGTTCTATGGGGAAAAATCATTTGCGGTTTATTTAAATAATGTTTCACTAATTTAAACGCATTGAAATTTATATATATCACTAAGGTGCATTAGAAGAAGCTTAATATGGAATAGGGTGTGCATAGCACTTTTAGATACTTTACAGGGACAGTCAAAAGAATTCCGTTACATTACGTCTATGGAGAAAAATCGTCTGCGGTTTATTTAAGTAATGTTTCACTATTTTAAACGCACTGAAATTTATATATATCACTAATGTGCATTACAACAGGCTTACTACAGAATATTGCGTACATAGCGTTCATTTACAGGGACACACAAAAGAATTCTCTACTGCCTGTTAACAATAATTCCTGGAAGTCAATTTTAAGTTACTGAACGCGATTTTAAATTTAACTCACTTTTTGTTTATTACGTGGTGTGTATAAATTCTGTAGATCATATACAGGGAAGCACAAAAGTTCGCAAACACATTTCCGTTTATTGACAAACTCCAGATGGAGAATTTTAAACTGGGCTACGCGTTTCCTAACTGAACTAAAATTTAGCATTCTATGTAGTATATATACAAACCTATAGATCCTATACAGGGCTGAATAAAAGTATTCGGATATTTTTCCGAATATTGTATATGTTGGAAATTCCTGAAATTATAATTTTAAATATGTTATGCGTTTTCCAAATTGTTTACTTAGATGTTATCTTTTAGCTTATTAAACGGTATGATTTGTAACATTATTTTGGAAGCGTTGGAAAGTGCTACATAATCTATGCTTGGCGTATGATTTTTCGTTCTTGTTTTTTCTAAACGAGAGTACGCAGTTTGAATATGCGTGTATGCAGTAGAAGTGAATGAATAATTAAAAATAATAATTAAAAAGGGTCATTAATTAATTTTAATTGTAGAACTTAAGAAATTTTTGTAATTTTTAGTTTTAAAAATTGCCAAAAAATAGAATTTTTAGTTTTAAAAGTCGCCAAAAGTAGGATTTTCAGCTGAAAGTAATCTAAGATATAAACTCTCAACTGAAATGAATTTTGCCTTAAGGTGTGAGCTTTTAGCTAGAAGTGACCTAGAGTCAAAACTTTCTGGTCCCAGGAATCACCACGGGGAGGTAGTTCACACGAACGATTCCCAAAAATATTTTTGGAAGATTTAGATATCTTCACGCACCCAGCACTCTCGTCTATCTCTTATGTGAGTGTGAAACGGAAAATAGCTTTATCTAATATAAAGTCTAGAAAACCGAAGCAGTCTGATGCACTCAATGTGTTTAAAACAATGATGCTCTACCCTGATGAACGTGTAGAATGTGACTTAGAAATGTTTCACAGACACTTACAATCTGAAATACAGGAACGTTTAATTACTGAAATTTATGAAAAGGTTGCGATTAAATGGTACATGGTAGAAAAAATAGCACTTGAGCGTGTGGTCGTTAATGAAGAGATTGAGGAAATTGAAGAAATTCAATCGTATTTTCGATGTTCATGCTTCACCGAGCTCACCGAAGATACTATCTCCCAACATATTGAAGAAGGATTTTCAAAGATAACTAAGTCCTTTGAAGAATTTGTACAAAGAGGCTCTAGGTGGAAACTTAGAAAAATCCATCATTTGGAGCTCAAGATTGCTAAATATCATCCCCTTGCTGCGAGTTCCTACATTCCTCTGTCTAAAAAACTGGATGATAAAAAAAGCCAGAATTTTAACGTATATATAAAGTAGTAAATAAACAAGAATGAAAAATCATGCATAGCGGTATAGTTTATGAATCACTTTCCAACATTATCGAAATGTTATGTGAACAAAATATAATTTTACCATATAGTGCATAGTTAATTAAAATAGTGAACAGATCCCCTTTAGAATAAACAAGAACGAAAAATCATGCGTCAAGTATAGATTATGTAACACTTTCCAACGCTTCCAAAATAATTTTACAAATCATTACCGTTTAATAAGCTGAAAGATAACATCTAAGTAAACAATTTGGAAAACCCATAACATATTTAAAAACGTAATTTCAGGAATTCCCAACATATACAATATTCGGAAAAATATCCGAATACTTTTATTCAGCTCTGTAAAGGATCTATAGATTTGTATATATACTACACAAGATGATAAATTTTAGTTTAGTTAGGAAACGCGTAGCACAGTTTAAAATTATCCTACTGGAGTTTCTGTCAATAAACGGAAATGTGTTCGCGAACTTTTGTGCTGCCCTGTATATGAAATACAGAATTTATACACACCCAGTAATAGACAAAAAGTGAGTTCAATTTAAAATAGCGTTCAGCAACTTAAAACGCACTTCCAGGAATTATTGTTAACAGACAGTAGAGTCCTTTGTGTGTCCCTGTAAATGAACGATGACTGCTATACACACACTATTCTGTAGTAAGCCTCTTGTAATGCACCTTAGTGATATATATATAAATTTCAATGCGTTTAAAATAGTGAAACATTATTTAAATAAACCGCAGACGATTTTTCTCCATAGACGTAATGTAACGGAATTCTTTACACTGTCCCTGTAACGTAACTATAAGTGCTATGCGCACTGTATTCCACATTAAGCTTCTTCTAATGCACCTTAGTGATATATATAAATTTTAATGCGTTTCAAATAGTGAAACATTATTTAAATAAACCGCAAATGATTTTTCCCCATAGACCGCAATGTAACGGAATTATTTTGAGTGTCCCTGTAAAAAAAACTATAAGTGCTACACACTTCCGTTGAAATAAAGAACATGCTATAGATAAAGAAAATAACATATAAAAATTGCAGAGCAATCCGAGCATATTTACGCAGACTTGCCAAGTCTCCGGCTTTTTGAACACCAGTATTATCTCAGAGAAAATGTTGTTCTTATAAACCGCCGAATGTTCCGATTACATAAAACAACATTTTCTGTACTAAAATACTGGTGTCCAAAAAGCCGGAGACTTGGTAACTCTATTTACGGGAGTTAGAGCACGGACAGACGGCCAGACGGCAGACGACCATACGGCCAGACGGCAGACAAACCGAAGTCATAAACACTTTTCAACTAGGTTGGAAAGTGTTAAAAAGCATCCTTCACAAAAAATCGAATTGTGCATAAGACCCCTTCCTAAAATCAGATAATTTACACTTTCGCTTTTTTTTTTCAATTCAAGTTAGGCTAAAAGTACAGCTTGCGCATCGATATGTTCAAAATACATAGTTATAGATATTAAGCTACCTTCACAAAATAATGGGACTATTTATATCCCAATGCCCTTAACAAATAATGTAACCCTATTCGAATCCCAGTGTGCTTCACAAAATAAATTCAATAGATTCATGTTATATTATAGCGACAAAAATACGAGGGATAATGACCTTTCATAAAAATCTAAGATCAATGTTTGAATGAAAAGGCCCCTTCGCAATGTACTCTGTAAAAATATTTTAAGAAATAGACTGCTATTTTCAAATGAATATGTATTCATGTAATGTAAAAATAGGTTTTATACGATTGCCTTTTTAGTTTAACGTTTAAAATATATTTTTTTTTAGAATTGAAATTAAGAAAAACCGAATGCTATCCCCTATCCCCTCAATAGACGGATTGCTGAATCACAATGAGTCATATTAGCAGATAAGCGAAGATCTTGCTTTGACTTGTCACGATGAATCACTTCGCGATAAGAAATGCGGCTATTGGGCTTTTTCTCAAATTTAAACAGTTTCCGACACATTTTAGGTAGGTAAATGTATGAAATGAGCTATTTAAACCGTAAATGTATGCGAATTATTTCATATATATAGTTATTATTCTGTTAAGTTTTAAAAGGCTTCATTGAAAAAATAAGAACTAAGAAATAGTCATTTCCTTAAGAATTTTGAGGCAAACAGACGGGTTTTTAATGAATTAGATACATGTTATGGTAGAAAAATACAGGGTCCCCTATAAGATATAGGAATTAAATTTTAAATAATATAAAATTACATTCGTTTATGCTTTTTGTATTGCAAAGTATAGAAAATTCTACTAAATTGGGTTTTTAGTATTTTAATTTAAAAATTTCTTTTGAGGAATGTATAGAATAACTAACCTTTTGACTTTGTTTTTATAAAATATATATATTGTGCCATTTAGTTAGGGCATTATTTAAAAAAATTTTTGTTTTAATATTGAAAAAATATATATAAAAATGTATCCTACCTATAAAGTTTAACCATAATATACTGGACTTCATCCAAATTCGAATGTATGATTGTCTTACAACAACTGAAGGGTAACGTGTTTGCTTATCTCTTAAAACTACGGGATATTATAACGTTATGGATAAGGCATAGGGTAGAATACAGAATGAATAGGTATTATAAAGAAGAATCATAAATTTTACATACTTTACACAAACACTTACAGTATGAGAAATGATTGCTACAATTAACCATATGAGAAAATGAATCATTAGCTAATCTTATTAGTGTATGTCATATTTATCCAACATGCTCGAACATGCGTGAATTTTGACTAGAATTAATCATTGAATGTAAAAATGATTTATTTTTAGATCTAATATTTATATCGTTTAACATTTTAAAATATATACATAAATTAATCTTACCTTATTCACAAACTTGCAATCCCGTCTTCAATATATGACTACAGAATGAAAAAACATGCGTGCTACTTGTATAGCAATTAGACCAGAAATGATTTCAGTACAAGTCCATTATCTTATCGTTAATCTATTGATTAGTAACATCACGTGACTGATTGCGATAACATTCTAGATAAGATTTACTGATAAGAACACATTTCAACTTATTTTTTCAAAAGCAAGTATACGAGTTGGTTGTAAGGTCTAGGTATGTAGATATATAATAGGTTAGTTGTAATATATTTTTAAAGTACTTTTTATTATGTGTTAAAAGAAATGGTTATTTTTTCTTTATGTAGGGTAGACAAAATTAAAACATAAAATATTAAATTTAATATTTAGTAATACAAAGACTTACACATACAGAAACGTATACATCATTTTAGTTATTTTCATGCAGACTTTAAGATATATCATATATGTTCTTTCTTTTACCATAACACATATGGTTTTTTTAAATGTATGTCACACGACTATCTAAAGCGAGATTGATACTTAAAACCGTTAATATATGTGAATTCTTTCGTATAGCCCTGTATAGATGCTACTCACCATATATGTATGCTATATAAAAATTTATTTCCTTCGTATCCTTCCATTTTATTCGCATTAATATTTTAAAATTAATCTAACTTCTGTCATAGTCAGTATTTCCTTAATTCTTAATAATATCTATTCCTATTGAAAGTCCTTTTAAAAGTAAATATCCGTATATTAATAATTATTTTATTCCAAATCTTAATCTAAAATTTAAGATCATTCGTAGCTTTTATCAGCTCCCCAATCTATAAAATTCCGAGACGCGTTCTCATTTCGAATGTTTTTTAAAAGCCATTTTCTTTTTATTATTATTATTATTATTGCTCTGATTTTTTCGCGCGCTTGGGATTTTAACTTCAAAATTGATCCGCACCCAAGTACGGGATTCTTTACTGTTTTAGCCTCGCCCTCTAGCCTCATTCGTTGGGCTGGAGCTAGCCTCTCACTCATTGGTTTGGGCGCTCGTGACGTAATTTCTGTATATCTCCGCGGAGAGAACAAAACTCGCCCGCACCGGTCGGAGCACTAGATTTTTGACGTTTTCGGAAGCATAAACAAATATGTGTCTGTTGTTTTTATGTCCGTAGAATATTCAACTGGCCCAGTAACATCTTAATTCAATGAAGTGAAGCAACGTTAGCCCGAGGGCTATAAGTTTTAGACCTTTGGGAATTGTTTCTGTGTTGTTCGTCTTCTAATAAAATTATTTGTCTGGAGATTGGCTGGATTTATTGGAAAACTTTGGTGGACTCATTTCATTGCCTTCTACTTCGCCATACTCGCTAATATCGACTGCAACTTGCTATATCGTTGAAGGACTGCCATCTTTTCATCGAATATTATTCATCGTAATATCTCAACCTCGTCAAAATGCTACATGTATGTATGGTGATATATATATATATATTATATATATACTAAAATCTGTTAAGTTTTAAAATGGTTCATTAAGTATTCAATAAACATAAGAACTAAGAAATAGTCATTAAGAGGTACCCTTAAGAATTTTTAGGCAAACAGATAGGTTTTAATTAAATATGTTAATCAATCTAATTCGATACAAGTCTTATTTAAATAGAGATTATAGTGAAAATATAGGCTCCCCTATGATACACATTAATTATACTGCATTAATGTGTTAACTCACCTCTATTTTCATAGAAATACCTTCGATAAAATTTAGGCTAACAATAGCACGTAGAAAAAAAAATACAGAGTGCCCACAAAAAGGATACGAATGAATGAAAAATTTTAACGTAAATATAAATTAGGGTCTACAGTAAGTGAAAATAAATAAATATGAAGGAAAAATCATGCGTCGTGGTATACTTTATGAAACACTTTTCAATGCTATCAGACTATTGTTAAGAATTTGAAAAAATATTGAAATAAGTGAATTAGATTTAATAATTCATACTGGAAATGTATTTTTAAAATGATAGCTTTTATTTCTTTTTCCACTTACATATAATTATAAGGCTTCTTTTACAATAAAGACCTGACTGTTGTGGAGAGATTGAAAACTAGCATACATATGAACCGACCCATCTATGTTGGATTTTCTATACTCGAACTATCTAAACTTTGTATGCATGATTTCCATTACAATTTTGTGAATGCGACATATGGAAAAAAAGCTCGGCTCTTATTCACCGACACAGATAGTTTAACCTGTCACATAGAGACTCTCGATATTTATAAGAATCTGGAGCAGCATCATGATTTTTTCGACTTTTCTGAATACCCGAAATCCCATCGTCTAAACTGCACAAGTTTCGAACCCACAAACATATAATCAGACTTGTCATTTTATAGCCACCACGCTAACCACAGGGCTAAGTGAGCCCCGCCTATTTTATACTCACCACGCTAACTATTAGATCGAGTGAGGCCCAGGTTATTTTATACCCACCACGCTAACTACTGAGCGTTGTAGTTGGCTCCCGCTTATTTTATAGCCACCTCGCTAACCACAGGGCTAAGTGAGCCACGCTTATTTTATACTCACCACGCTAACTACTGGGCTTAGTGAGCCCCAGGCTATTTTATACCCACCACACTAACCACAGAGCTAAGTGAGCCCCAGGTTATTTTATACCCACCACACTAACCACAGGGCTAAGTGAGCCCCAGGTTATTTTATACCCACTACGCTAACTACTGGGCTGAGTTAGCCCTTGGTTATTTTATAGTCACCAGCTAACTAATGGGATGAGTAAGCACCAGGTTATTTAATCACATAAATATGATTTCGAAGGTATATGTCCTTTCTTGATTTAGTCCATTGCCTATGGTAAGATAAAACTGGAAAGTAAATAGATAAACTCTGTACATTTCGCTCGAAAACTCACTTGTATTTTATTAAATATCTGTAGAAATCAGCATAGTTTATTAAAATTATATACATTCTCATTAGTTTATGAATCTACTAACTTATAATATCTATATGGTAACTTGGATTATTAGTATTCCCACTTAAAAATTTCTTTTGTAGGTTTAATATGATAAACACTAACATGAGACTGACTAAACTTCTACCATTTTCATTTCTACTTAGTTTTAGGAAATTTATCTACATAGCTTTAAATTTTACTGTTCAGTTAGTCTATTATCTTAAAGTATTTTTTTTAGTTCTAATATTTAAAACATATTCATATCGTTTTAGATAGTAGAAATCAAATTAATTTAAAGTCATATTAAAAATATATATACAGATACTATTCTTACCTAATACCCTAGCTAGCTAATCACCCAACCGTCTCACACCAAGACTCTGAGAAAAGTGAATGCTTGTTCAGGACCTTATCAGCTAATATAATCACTGATAAGATTTGATCACGTGATCTCTGACTTCACTGGTGACGTATTGAATGATATTACATGGTCACGTGATATCACTTAATCAGTGACATCACATACATTCGAATTTGGATGAAGTCCAGTACATTATGGTTAAACTTTATAGGTAGGATACATTTTTATATATATTTTTTCAATATTAAAACAAAAATTTTTTTAAATAATTCCCTAACTAAATAGTACAATATATATATTTTATAAAAACAAAGTCAAAAGGTTAGTTATCCTATACATTCCTCAAAAGAAATTTTTAAGTTAAAATACTAAAAACCCAATTTAGTAGAATTTTCTATACTTTGCAATACAAAAAGCATAAACGAATGTAATTTTATATTATTTAAAATTTAATTCCTATATCTTATAGGGGACCCTGTATTTTTCTACCATAACATGTATCTAATTCATTAAAAACCCGTCTGTTTGCCTCAAAATTCTTAAGGGAATGACTATTTCTAATACTACGATCAGATCGAGTAGTTAAGATATCTTAGACAGTCGAACTCACTGAGTGAGTTCCAGAAACTCACTTAGTGAGTTCAAACTTCGTATTGTTAGATACAGCCAGTACCACTCACTCTGATTGGCTCTGGAGGACGATTGGCTGTTGAGGTTGCCTTTAACAAACATAGAATGCGCATGCGCACATTCTATGTTTGTTCAGATCTCGGACACGGTGATATTCAGTGAGTTATCTTAGATGAGTTTTGCGGTGTGGACAGATATTCAATTCCGGGAGGGTACCACCTCAAAAATGGCGGTCTAAAATATCTTAAATGTCCGATGTTAACAGGCTATTAGTTCTTATTTTTTCAATGAAGCCTTTTAAAACTTAACAGATTAATAACTATATATATGAAAAACTTCGCATACATTTACGGTTTAAATAGCTCATTTCATACATTTACCTTCCTAAAATGTGTCGGAAACTGTTTAAATTTGAGAAAAAGCCCAATAGCCGCATTTCTTATCGCGAAGTGATTCATCGTGACAAGTCAAAGCAAGATCTTCGCTTATCTGCTAATATGACTCATTGTGATTCAACAATCCGTCTATTGAGGGGATAGGGGATAGCCTTCGGTTTTTCTTAATTTCAATTCTAAAAAATATATATTTTAAACGTTAAACTAAAAAGGCAATCGTATAAAACCTATTTTTACATTACATGAATACATATTCATTTGAGAATAGCAGTCTATTTCTTAAAATATTTTTACAGGGTACATTGCGAAGGGGCTTTTCATTCAAACAGTGATCTTAGATTTTTATGAAAGGTCAATATCCCTCGTATTTCTGTCGCTATAATATAACATGAATCTATTGAATTTATTTTGTGAAGGTCTCTGAGATTCGAATAGGGTTACATTATTTGTGAAGGACACTGGGATATAAATAGTCCCATTACTTTGTGAAGGTAGCTTAATATCTATAACTATGTATTTTGAACATATCGATGCGCAAGCTGTACTTTTAGCCTAACTTGAATTGAAAAAAAAGGCGAAAGTGTAAATTATCTGATTTTAGGAAGGGATCTTATGCATAATTGGATTTTTTGTGAAGCATGCTTTTTTATTCTAAAGGGGATCTGTTCACTATTTTAATTAACTATGCACTATATGGTAAAATTATATTTTGTTCACATAACATTTCGATAATGTTGGAAAGTGATTCATAAACTATACCGCTATGCATGATTTTTCATTCTTGTTTATTTACTACTTTATATATACGTTAAAATTCTGGCTTTTTTATCATCCAGTTTTTTAGACAGAGGAATGTAGGAACTCGCAGCAAGGGGATGATATTTAGCAATCATGAGCTCCAAATGATGGATTTTTCTAAGTTTCCACCTAGAGCCTCTTTGTACAAATTCTTCAAAGGACTTAGTTATCTTTGAAAATCCTTCTTCAATATGTTGTGAGATAGTATCTTCGGTGAGCTCGGTGAAGCATGAACATCGGAAATACGATTGAATTTCTTCAATTTCCTCAATCTCTTCATTAACGACCACACGCTCAAGTGCTATTTTTTCTACCATGTACCATTTAATCGCAACCTTTTCATAAATTTCACTAATTAAACGTTCCTGTATTTCAGATTGTAAGTGTCTGTGAAACATTTCTAAGTCACATTCTACACGTTCATCAGGGTAGAGCATCATTGTTTTAAACACATTGAGTGCATCAGACTGCTTCGGTTTTCTAGACTTTATATTAGATAAAGCTATTTTCCGTTTCACACTCACATAAGAGATAGACGAGAGTGCTGGGTGCGTGAAGATATCTAAATCTTCCAAAAATATTTTTGGGAATCGTTCGTGTGAACTACCTCCCCGTGGTGATTCCTGGGACCAGAAAGTTTTGACTCTAGGTCACTTCTAGCTAAAAGCTCACACCTTAAGGCAAAATTCATTTCAGTTGAGAGTTTATATCTTAGATTACTTTCAGCTGAAAATCCTACTTTTGGCGACTTTTAAAACTAAAAATTCTATTTTTTGGCAATTTTTAAAACTAAAAATTACAAAAATTTCTTAAGTTCTACAATTAAAATTAATTAATGACCCTTTTAAATTATTATTTTTAATTATTCATTCACTTCTACTGCATACACGCATATTCAAACTGCGTACTCTCGTTTAGAAAAAAAAATGCTTCAAAAAATTTCTAAGTTCCCCAATTAAAATTAATTAAATTTGTAATTCGTTAAAATTCACCTTGTACTGTAATAGATATTTTCCCGCGAAAAAAAAATTGCTTCGAAAAATTTCTAAGTTCTCCAATTAAAATTAATTAACATCAATCCTCTTATCTTATAGTAGAAATCCTTATCTTAGGTGGTCGAGCGCCCTTCGAGAGGAGGAGCACCTTCGGTGGTGGAGGGCACTTCGGGAGGAGGACATGTGGGCATGGAGGAGGACACTTCGAGCGGTGGGCAGCCCTCCTTCCTCCCTCCTCCATGCCCACATGCCCGCCCCCTGACGTCGGACCGCCACTTTTCCTCTACTTACGTATCTAATAATTCTAAACAATGCTTGTTAAAACTTTTCTCAATTAATTCTTAAAAAAATCCTTTTTTTTTAATCAATTACGGGGAAGGAGTGGAGGGATAAAATATTTTTTTTTATTTTTTTTTTCTTTCACTGGCGACTAGATTTAGATTTTATCAAATTTGTAAAGTCCTGCTCACAGCTTCCTATTTTTATGTTATTATTTAGATTTAGGTATGTCTCATTTCCTCCTATACATAGGTATTTGGTCTTACTAACGTTCATGTAAAGTCCCCATTTCTCAGACTCTTCCTTAATAATTTTTATCGTCATTTTCTCTAAATCATTTTTACTTTTTGCGATTATAACTTTGTCATCTGCGAATTGCAGAGTAAAAACTGGTGTTCCATTCACATTAAGTCCCATTCCTCTGCAATTTTCTTAATTTCTAATGCTACTTCAATATAGGTTTTAAAAAGTGTTTTGGAGACAACATCCCTGTCTGAGTCCTTTATCTGTTATAAAACATTTTGGCAATTTGGCATATTTTAATCTTTGTTTTTGATTGTCTGTAAAGTTCTTGAATTGTTCTAATAATATTTAGATTTATATTCATTTCATTTAATACATTCTATAATTTTGTGACTGGAACGTTAATATAGTTAACCAGAAGGACCCGTGCTAAGCTTTCGCAATCTTTGAGATTATTTCCTGGTACGTTTTAGCACTAATTTTTAATTAACCGAATTTTTTTTTAATCAAACAACGCGTTTTAGCGAAATGTGGGTGTACACTCTCAGAAACTTGTTCAAAAACTTTTCGAATGTTACCTCATTCATCGTTGTATGTTTTGTATGCGTAAAGAAAAAAGGATGTTGACAACAGAAATAATATATATGATGAATGCTTGTGTGTAAGAAAATGGGAATAGATTACCAGAATTTTTTTTGCCAAATTTTCTTCTCTCTTTCGCCAAGGTCATTTCTCTAGGTTGCCAAGACTCCTATGCTGAAAAAAAAAACCTAATTATAAAAAAATTTAAACACTGAATCAGACGTTTAGGGAATTCATATGAAAGCATTTCCTCAGATTTTGCAACACTGTTCCAGAAATTTCTTAAATACATAAATCAATATTTGGTACACCACTTTTTTGCAAGCTTATGGGAACTTATACATGGGATGTTCAAACTTTGTAGTCCAGCAGCCCTTTAAGTGACGTCAGACTTCGCTGGCGTATTAACAGCTTAATGAAATATTAAAAAAATAAATACTTACGATTTTGTGAATCCTAATGATCTGTATATCTTAATCTTAATGGAAGATAATACTTAAATTACGTAATCTACTGGTGCTCTCCCATACAGTACGCATATACACAGCCATGATTAAACAAAGAAACCAAATAAACAATAAGTGACGCACGCGTAAAAAGTAAATAAAAACTCGATTAAATGCTCGATATTTTTTCAAAAAGTACGCGCAAGAAATAAAATAACAATCCTATTTTAATTGCATTATAGGATGACGACATCTGATAACGCAGTATTTTATTTTTGTGGCAACACTAATTTGAGAAAAACCTTTCATTTCATTTATGAAAACAATGTCGATTTAATTTTTAATTAATTGCAATTTTTAATCGAAAAACATGTTTTAAAGAAATGTAAATGGGCTATGTCAGCAGCCTGTTCAAAATCCCTTCATATGATATCTCATTTAACGTTCTGCGTTTTGTATTTTCTTAGAAAAAGGGATGTTGACAATAGAAATAATATATACGATTATGACATAGGGGAAGGTGGCCTAAAATGATCCTAACGGGCAAAACGATCCACATATGTTTTCTTCCAGACAGGTCGCGCTATCTACAGGGTAACACATAAACTAGTTGTGATAAGAGAAGAAGAAGCAATGGCGGTATTCAAGCGATCGCAGTATTACGCGTCTGAAAAGAATTCTTTAAAATTGGGTTTTATAACATATTTTATAAAGTAAGCACTATCTTTCATATTTATTCAGATATACAGTCTTTCATGTTCAGAAATATGACTTGGTTTATTTAATGGAGTATTTTTTCAGATGTGAATTACAGTTATGTATTGTCATAATTACTTTTATATCCTTTATTTTGAAGATAAAAAACAATTTACAATTATTTTAAAATGAAGGATCATTTTGCCCTCGGGTGAGGGTAAAATGATCCTTTGGGCACTTTTTAAAAAATCTATTTTTTTCATTACTCAATTTTTGTTTAAAATATTATTAAAATATGTTTATAATGCAAAATATAGTGTAAAACATACTAGCAAAGCACCAAAGTTTTATATAAACAGTTACGTTATTTTACACAGGCTTTTCCCTTAAGGTGATCATTTTAGGCCACCTTACCTATAAAAAATTATCTGCCTGTAAAAAATACATATTATTTCTTAACCTACTTACAACATAACTTAATATACCTTTTTCAGATATCTCTTCCTTATTTCAAATATGATGTTTAGATATTTAATAACATCGCCATGAGCGGTACGGAAACATGACGTATAGGTTGTAGAAAAATCTTGAATTTAAATACCACTATTTTCGAATAGTAATTTTCGCTTTATTTATTCACGTAATTCTAGTGATTAAAAAAAGCAAATTTTATTACTCGGAAAAATTACCCAAAATTTAAAAGAAGTATATGAACACTCGTCGCGAAGGGGTTAATATTATCATAAATAAACTAGATGGTACCCGTCAAAACTTGACGGAAAAAATTACAATAACAATATTAGTAAAATAAGCTTCTTTATTCATAAGTAGAGGTGCTTATGAAACAATCTTTCAAATATTTTATTTTAAAAAAAATTTCCCCCAGTGAATTACATTATTATTTCCGATGCAAACTCCAAACAAACAATCCGTAAACAAAATGCAAATCAGTTTGACATTACCGCCCTATGCCTCACGGCAAGAAAGAAAATTTCCTGAACCTATGAAGTATCATACAAATAGTATATCCCTACGTTCATATTCAGTCAATAAAAGAACATATTAAATAAGGCACAATTCCCCCCCACCCCCCCCCCCTGTGATAATGCAACAGAATGAGCTCCTATGCGCATGTGCATTGCATCTCCCCAAACGCACCGTCGAAATTCAACGTTAAAAAAAAAAAGTTTTAAAATGTTTTGATCAAAATTTTTAAAATGTCTTCTTTAATCATTGTTCGTTTCAAATCCATATCTTCTGAAACGCATCCATTGTTTTAAGCTAATCAATTTTTATGTAAAGATGAAGAATTTTTTTTACAATAATAAATCAATCTGCAGATAAAGGAGATTTTTAATGTTTCAAGTGTAATTTATTTGTATGGTTTCTTCATTCCTTTACATAATCAGGATTCCTGTTCCATAATTAAGAGAAATAATGTAAATAAATAAATATCCAAGATTATTTTTGATTCTGTTTTCATTAATATATTGTAAATTTTATTGTTAAAAGTTACTGATAAATGATACTTTAGTAAATGGGGCTTTTCTTAATTATTTTATTATTATTATTATTATTTATTTTTTTTAGATTTAATGGCAACATTCTTCCGTTTGTTTATTGGGCGCTACAGTTTGGCGAATTACTTGAGGTACTTTTCGGTTAGCAGGGCGCCAATGAAGTAAATATATATATATATATATATATATATATATATATATATGTAATAATAAAAAATTTTCGCCCTATTTCTTTAGTTAAATTATTCCAAATTCTTCAATTCTTTTTTCCCTCTCTTTTTAAAATATCTCTTAAATCTATTTTGTATTTTATTCCATAACTTAATCAAAATATTCTGTTATTTATCATTCTAAAAATCTTAATCTGTTAAAGCAATCTGTCCTTATTCTCTTAAATTGCAACACTGCCTCTAAACGCACATGCCTAATTTCTTCTTTTGAGACATTTAATTTTTATTCTTTGGAACTTTTGTAATACCATTTTTATTTCTATTTAATTCATTCGGCATCCCATGATTCCAAGCGGTTTTCGCGCCCAAAGGCCTTTTTACCTTTTTAATTTGCCGCTTCTGTTAAAGAGTTTTAATCATACGTCAGAGACACGTCTTCGTGGCCTCATTTTTTCATCCATTAGCGAGAAAGCTCCGCCTTCTTTATCCCCCTAGCGCCCTCCGAACATGGATGCGAGTGGACCAGCTTGTTCGCGCGTTTTGTACCTTTGGGCCAAATTTTGAAGTTTTTATACGGTTACACTGGCTTCGGAGACAGAATTTACACGAATTAGTGGTTGTCATCTAATTGCCGTCACTGGGGAGTCTACACTAATGCATCGGTAGTATGTTCTTCAAGCTCAGCTAATTCTTCAAGATCTTCAAATGTGTTCAGTTTTTAATGAAGCGAAAGTTGGTGGAGTTGCTTTCATCTCTGTGATCACAATAAAGCCACTGCTCATCTATTAAGTTATTAAGTCTTCTTTTTAATATTTTTGGGAAATTTCTTCTGGATTTCACTGCCTCTGCTCAATTTTTACGACTGCTAATACACTACGATTTCCGATGTGATATACTTCGAGATTTGTCTTCATGGTGAGCGACTCGAAGTGATGCCCTGTCCGGGTGTCAGGACTACATTTCAACGATCTCGACTGCGGCTACCTCGATATGATTATCAGGTAATTTTAGTGGGGTCGGACTGAGATGTTCCGATTGTCTGGTGGAAAGAACGTTCAAGTCGACAGCAATAGCGATCGTCTATAATGTGCCAATTTTCGACAGGAATGTATCATATATATATATATATATATATATATATATATATATATATATATATATATATATATATATATATATATATATATATGTATATATTATATACATACATATATACATATATATAATGTATATAGTTTTGTTTTTCTAGTATTCAATTTATGTGGTTTATAGATTTTAGTTAGCTTTTGTGATAATGGTTCTGCACGTAATTTTCAATTGGAGTTTATTATTATGTATATATATATATATATTTTACTGGCGCCTGCTAACCGAAAAGTACCTAATTTGCATATAGTTTTTTTTTTCTTAATGGGACGGCGGGATAATGCACGGAATTTCGACGGGATAATGAATATTTTTGATGGTACCAGAATATTTTTCTGTATTTTATACTTATATTAAGAAATACATATTTTTATGATTTGCTGAATCACTTATTTGTTTACTTTTTCATGCATTATATTATTGAAGGTTGTTAGTTCTCTTATTCGTTTAAATATACCCTACTTATATAAAAATAGCGTGTGTTCTCTGTGGTGTTTCGCATAAACGTTGTAAAATTCAAGTTATTAGATTTTATCCAACTTTGCTGTCATAACAGCTGATGAAGCAGCCATTTCCGGCGATTTTTTATTTACCTGTAAAATGTTTGTTTTTGGTATAGCCCGAACTAAGAAAAATTTGAGTATTTTTCCATTATACGGACACCATTGTCGCCAAGCATATATTTACATGTATGGCATGGTGTCGGTATAACGGAAAAGAACAAAAATTTGCGATCGATCAAATAATTGAATTTCGTTAAACATTAAATTTTCTGGTACTTTTCTATTATCCGGTCGACCACTTTTCATAACAAAAAACTATCGCCAAACTGTAAAATTAAACGCCCAAAATGCAGTCCGATTTACTTGATGTCAGAAGCATTATACGTGTTTGTTACGTCATCAAATATTTTTTAATTCGACATTTGCGTCTATTTTTCATTATGTTTTACTGATTTATTAGTTATTTCACTAATTAAAATAACAATTGTGTCCTTAAATTCATGTATTTTATTTATTTATTTATTTTGATATTCCAATGGCAACGTTCTCCCGTTTATTTGGCGTTACAGTTTGGCGATAGTTTTTTGTTATGAAAAGTGGTCGACAGGATAATAGAGAAGTACCAATTTTCTTATTTTTAATCTGAGAAAGAAACAATAATCATGGATTTAATTAATTTTGCAATATGCCATGCAACCAAAACAATTCTGATTAAATCGGTACATATATCGCAGACGCACCTGGGTTATTTTTTGGCGCCTAAATGACGATTTTTGCTTTGTATGGCAACCTGGTGTTTTATAATAAATTGGAATATGTGTGTAAATAAATAAAATAAAATAGGTACTTTTATGTTAGCTGGGCGCCAAGGATAACTCTCCAAATCTTGTTTCAATTGGAATCATTTAAATTGCAACATTTTACGTGAGATTTGTTATTCATATTGATATGTTTACGTTTAGATATTTTATTATGATTATATTCTAGCTAATTAAGTTTTTTTTAAATATTTTATACTACAATATTACCTAGTTGATATTAGCTAATGTCAAAAGATTGGCGAACCACAGAGTTCAGGGTATAAACTCTATGTCCTCAAAAGTGGGAGTTGCCGTCTTTATGACGTCATAAGCAGAAGTAAATGTTTAATTGAAAATTACAGCTAATTAATTAAATTTTCGAACAAACGAATGCACGATAACAAATATGTGTCCAAATATCTTTCATTTAAAAAAAGAATGGTGTAATTTGATGCAGTAGTTTGTTCTCACGGATTGTCGAAAGAAATCGCTTAGCGTTTTAAATATATAGATAAGTAAAAAAATTTCAGTTTAGCCATTTTTGCATTCAAATATTTTCAATTCGTTATTTTTAAACTCAACACTTAAAAAAAATAATAATAAGGATTGTATCTTATCATTAAAAACCTCTCTATCTTATCTTCAACTTTAAAATATTTTTATATAGTCCATTTCTCCAAAGTGAAGTTATGTATGTCTATGAACAGCTTCGTAATATGTTTTTCACAATAAACATCTTTATTAATTTTTGTGCAATCCCATTCCATAGATTTCGAAATATAGCTATCGCAAATATTGTGAAAAACACTGCATAGCAGCGCCATTTGTTGATCACAGTATACCAAAATTCAATTAGCACTAATTTATAACAACGGCTAACTAAATTGGGAATTTCATAAAATTCTGTGCATTAATTCTTGAGTTACAGCGGCCACAAAGTTTGTGTAACACACACACAGACAGATATCAGTCTAAAAGTAGTCAAAACATTTTCGAGACATCTCAAAACCTGTAAATCCGTCAAAGACCGGAAGAATATTTTCACTAATCCAATACTTTCTCCTAATGGATATAAAATAAAGTAAAACAAAGTAAATTTCTTGTTTTCGTGTGTTATAAGAAATAAATGTTGGCTTATGCTACTCAAAAATATTATACATTTTTAAGTCCTTAATATTATGTTATTTTAAGTCACTTTTGCATTATCCAGAAATATTAAGCGTATCCAGATTAAAAACCTTGTGTACGATTTTAAGTAGAACTCTTTCCGCTAGATGTCAGCACCAAAGAACAGTTAATTGACTATACTTTGATTTTCAGCTTATTATGTCAGAAATTTTATAAAAGACATTCTATAAACTTTAAAATATTCTAGAACTTTAATTATTCTTATGTTTAAAAAATTCTGTCATCATTTTTCTGTAATATGTGTTATTAATTTTCTTTCATTTATTTCTTAGATTTTGTGAAAGTCTGCGACCCTGCTTTTTTTCTGCGGGGCAGTCATGTAAAAATGATTCTGTTTTGATTCTGAATGTAAAAGGGTGATGTAAATTCTACTCTAATTCGAAAAGTCTTATTATACTAATTAAATATCTGAAAAGTATTTAATTCTCACGTCATGATTGTGAACTGAGTCAGTTATTTTAATTTAAGACGCAATTCTTCATAAGAAAATGTTGCTGGGTTTTAAAGGAAAATCTTCTGTTCTTCAAATCGTGCTGTGGAACAAGAATTTAAGTTTTGATCAGTGAAACACTAAAATCGTAGAATATCAGCTATCTGATTATACATAAATTCAATGATTATTCAGCATTCTCTAAGTGATAATTCATTATACTATCCTATTCAATCGGTGTACATGAAAATTCATCCTGGAATCGAACCCTCGACACAAATCAAAAGGTACGTAGATTCTATTTATTTATTTATTCAGTAATAAAATCTCAAATAATTCAAAATCTTTAAATCCGAAACTATCCATAATTGTTGGTCCGTCGTAGCTATGAGCTTCTACGTGGAATCTGTTCTTAAACCGTAGTTTCTATCTGTGCTAGATTTTTAAAAAAAAGAGTGGTAGGTAAAAAAAAAAAGTAAAATTGTTATAGGTATTGATTCAATTTGGGTTTATGCTTTTATATTTTTTTTAATGTGGTATTATAGTATATTTTATGTGTAGTACTTTGATTGCGAATTTTCATAATCTGATTCAGTTTTATAGTGCTTATTTGTAAATATTAAGTATTAAAAATGACTAAGCAATCGAAACAAGAACTTTATTTTGAAAGAATATGTAAAGAAATAGATTTATTTAAAAATAAAGTGAACAAGTCTAATTCTGGTGAACATGCAGAAATTAAAATATTGAAATCGAAAGTATTACCGTATGAAAATATTCTCGCGCAAGCTTTTGGAAAACTGTCGCCCAAAGAAAATGATGATAATTTAGATGCGTATTTGAAGTATCAAGAAATAATATGCGATTTGTTAGTGGAGTTGGAGGAAAAAACTAAGATCGATTCTCAGCCCGAAATTCATTTGAATTCTCAAGTTAAAGACTTCCTTGGTAAAATTACTGAAATTTGATCTTCCGCATTTTTATGGCGAGAAAGAACATTGGATTTCATTCAAAGAGTTATTTAAGTCGACGATATTAGAGAATGAAAATTTGTCAAATATTGAGAAATTGCAATATTTACATTCTTTAGTCCGTGGAAATGCGGCAAAAATTATTCGCGGATTTGCATTAAAGGACGAAAATTTGGATCAATGTTGGGAGTTGTTATGTGAGAGATTCGACAACAAAAGACAACTGGCATTGAGCCAAATAAATAAAATATTTTCTGTTAAAATTCTCAAAGCTAATAATTCAAAATCTTTATTAGAATTACTAGATACTTGTAATGAGGCAATTCGTAATTTGAAAACATTGGGGTTAGAGTCCAATGTGTTGAGTGATTTGATGGTTATAAATTTCATGTTAACTAAGTTAGATCAGCCGCTTCAGCAGAGATGGGAATTGATGTTAGACAATAATAAAATACCAGACCTAGATTCATTTCGAAAATTTATCGAACGTGAGGCTAGGAGTGTAGAAGAATCAAAGTTCATTAAAGTAGAAAATAAATCCAATTTTGTAAACAGGCCTCCAGATTCTAACAGAGGAGCCACTAAAACTAACCTAGTAAACAGCGCATTTGTTAGGAATAGTAATAATTGTGTAGTATGCAATCAAAATCATGCGGTATTCAAATGTTCCGTTTTTAATTCTAAACCAGTAAAGGAGAGGTGGAAAATTGTTGAATTAAACAAATTATGTCAAAATTGCTTAAGGCAAAATCACAAAGTGCAAAATTGTAGAATAAATGTGAACTGTAAAAATTGTTCACAAAAACATCATACATTATTAGATGTGTATACAACTGTTCAAATCAGTCAAGAGGTAGTGAATAATAATGTACCAGGCATTTCTGTGTCTAATAGCGCGCAGTGTCAGTCATCTATGCAAAATTATAACGTCTTATTATCTACCGCTTTGATTAATGTGAAATCTAGCACAGGTAATGGCATTCAGTGCTGAGCACTTGTTGACAATGCTTCTCAAAGGAGTTTGATTTCAAAATCGTGTTGTAGAAAGCTAGGTCTTCCCTTGAGAACTACAATTCATAAAATATCAGGAATCAACAATTTAGTCGCAGAGACAGCTCTTCAGAAAGTTTCTTTAACATTTTCTCCACATATTAATAACGAAACTTTTCAGTTAGATGCTTTAGTTGTTAATCAGATCACAACAAATTTACCGAACTTTCTGTTACTAATAAGTATTGGCCTCATATTGAAGGATTAAATCTGGCAGATCCCAATTTCCATGTGTCCGATTCCATTGATATACTCATAGGTGCGGATTTGTTTGCTAACATAATAATCGGAGAGTCCATTCTAGGTGCTGAGGGAACACCGAGTGCTGTTAATACGAAACTGGGTTGGGTATTATTTGGAGTAATTTATTCAAATCATTCAAATCACAATTCTTCTGTTAGTTGTCATGTTACGACGCAAATAAATTCTCAATTGCAAAAATTTTGGGAACTCGAATCAGTTCCTAGTTATGATCCAGTTTCGCTAGTAGAAGATAATTATGTAAAAACAGTATCACGCACGGAATCAGGAAGATATATCGTGGATCTTCCATTTAAATCTAAACCTGTTCTCGGAAATTCTAAATCTCAAGCTTTAAAGCGTTTCAATTCCTTAGAAAATAAACTTCAAGGAAATTCCGTACTTAAGCAACAATATTCGTCATTGATGAAAGAGTATATTGATTTGGGACACATGGAGCTTGTACCAGCCTCAGAAATTTCAAATCCAGATCATTTTTATCTCCCCCACCACGGGGTAATAAGAGAGGATAGTTGTACAACTCGTCTTCGGGTAGTATTCGATGCATCCGCAATTGGTTCAGAAGGTCGCTCGTTAAATGATTATTTGGAGATAGGGCCGAAATTACAATCGGATATTTTTCAGTTATTACTAAAATTTAGAATGCATCCAATAGGCTTTAGTGCGGACATCGAAAAAATGTTCAGACAAATTCTTATCAATTCAAAACATGTAGATTATCAACGTATTTTATGGCGGTTCGATCCTAAAGAAAACATTCAAACCTATCGGTTGTTAACAGTAACCTATGGCACTGCTTGTGCGTCATTTTTGGCAATTAGAACTTTAAATCAGTTAGCAATAGATAACGAACAAACTTTTAAAAGGGCTTCTAAAATTATTCGCGACAATATCTACGTCGATGATTTGTTGTCGGGTTCAGATTCCAAAGAAAATGCCCAATCTTTAATTACGGAGTTTATTAATGTGATGAAAGGCGGAGGCTTTAATTTGCGAAAATGGACATCAAACAATCCTGAAGTACTCGCTCATTTACCAGATGAGCTTAAAGCTTCATCACAAACTATAATCAAAGAAAATGAAGCTGTTAAAATTCTTGGTTTACTCTGGGATTCATCTAATGATACGCTAAAAATAAAATTTAGTGAGTTCAAAGACGTAAAAAATAAAAGAGATCTTCTATCAGTGATATCGACAATCTTCGACCCTCTGGGTTTCCTTTCCCCGATCACGATTAGTTTAAAAATCATGCTACAAAACCTCTAGAAGGAAAAAATCTCTTGGGATGAGGAAATCCCAAATTCAATCTTAGTTAGTTGGAAACAATTTTTGGCAGAAATTCATTTGTTAGAATCTATTGAAATTCCCCGGTATACTAACTCATACCATAAAAAAGACTGAAAATCAATTACATGGACTTTGTGACGGTTCAGGAAAAGCTTACACTGCTGTCGCCTATTTACGAGTAATAACTCCTAACGAAATATTCGTCAATTTAATTGCTGCAAAAACAAAGGTAAATCCCATAAAACCACAAACTCTGCCACGCATTGAACTGTGTTCTGCTCTGTTATTAGCAAAACTATGCTCAACTATCATCGATACTTTATTTACGAGCATAAATACTGTATTTTTATGGTCAGATTCCCAAATAGTACTCTGCTGGCTAAAATCGCCCTCTTTAAAGGGAAATCAGTTTGTATTAAATAGAGTACGTCAAGTGCAAACATTACTGCCTTCAGCCGAATGGAACCATGTTCCAGGAACGCTAAATCCTGCAGATGTAGCCTCCAGGGGTATTCCACCGCGAAAACTCCTTAATAATCAGATGTGGTGGCATGGGCCTCCATGGCTGTCGTCAAAAGAACCAATTCCAATCCCCTTATACAGTCCTATCGCTAAATTAGATCAAGAAGCTAACTCTGTCAGTAACATAACAAAAATAAATGTATTACCCAACTTTATTCTAAAATTTTCAAGCTTTAGTAAATTAAATTAGTACGCGTAATAGGATGGTGTTTGCGATTTATTCATAATTCTACAAGAAATATCGGAAATCTAAGTGCACAAGAAATATCTAGTTCTACCATTTCTATAGTGAGAATAATTCAAAATTATGAATTTCATGCAGAAATTAAATTTTTAAAAGAAAATAAAGCTTTGCCAAGCAATAGCAAATTGCTATCGTTGAATTTATTTTTACATTCAACTGATATATTAAGAGTGGGCGGTCGTCTATCGCAACATGAATCATTCAGTTTCGACAGAAAGTACCCTATTCTTCTTCCTAAAAACAGTGTCGTTACTAAATTATTAATAAAGGATGTACACGAAAGAAATTTACATGCAGGCACACAGTTAGTGCTTTCTACAATTCGCCAGAATTACTGGTTTGTAGATGGTCGTTCAACGGCCCGACAAGAGCTCCATAAATGTGTGCTTTGTAAACGCCTTAAGGCACAAGCAGGCCAACAAATGATGGGAAACCTTCCCGTTGAAAGAATCACTCCAATTCGTTCATTTTTCAAGGTGGGCTTAGACTTTGCAGGTCCTTTTTTGACAAAACCAAATATGCCAAGAACAAAGGTTAAGCTCAAATCTTATATCGAAGTTTTCGTCTGTATGTGCACGAAAGCGGTTCATCTTGAACTTGTATCCGACTTATCTGTACAAGCCTTGCTAGCAGCTTTCAAACGATTCATCGCACGCAGAGGTTTGCCCTCTGATGTCTTTTCGGATAATGCAAACAAATTTATTGGTCTGTCCAACCAATTAAAACAACTCTTTAAATACTTGAAGGAAACAGACTTTCAAGAATTTCTTTCCACCCAAAAACTTAATTGGAATTTCATCCCTCCATATGCACCACACTTTGGTGGTCTATGGGAAGCAGCTGTGAAACTCACAAAAACCCATCTTCTAAGAGCTTGTAAATCAAATGTACTCAATTTTGAAGAGCTCACTACTTTACTTTGTCAGATAGAAAGTTGCATAAATTCCAGACCTTTAACTCCGATGTCATCAGATCCTTCTGATCCTCGTGCCATAACGCCGGGTCATTTTCTAATAGGAGCACCTCTTCTTGACATTCCAGAATCATCAAATCATCCTAAAATATCGTTAAATGCTCGCTGGCGTTTAATAGAAAAAGCAAAAAATCAATTTTGGGGCAGGTGGTCCAGCGAATATTTACAACATCTTCAACAGCGTCCAAAATAGACTACTCCACGTGCAAATCTTCGAAAAGGTGATTTGGTAATAGTTCACGAAAGATTACAGCCCATGAAATGGAAATTGGGTCGAATTCTAAAGACTTATCCTGGAACAGATAATCTTGTGCGGGTTGTCTTGATTAAGACAGTTGACGGTAACATCAAGCGTCCTATATCAAAGGTGTCCCCTCTCCTGCCGGGGGGCAAATTCACAATCACTCAACGTCCTACGCACTTGACGCCAACCTCTATCGCCAAGCGCTTTGGCGAGAAAATGAACTTCGCGCATGCGTGGCATTTGGCCGACAAACTCAAATTCGTACAAGTACCATTGAATAGATAGATGTTTTATTACAATTGTACATCCTTACAGCATTCCTTCTACCTTTTTACCTCGAGTTTTATCGCCAGCATTAAAATGCTTTAAAAATAAATGAAAGCTTTCCTTTTTTAAAGATATTACAAAGATTCAGTAGCTACTGAATTAACTACTTGGTAGCTTAGGCTACCAAGCTCATGAAAATGAATCATTTCCTGTTTTGTAAACAGTTACATTAAATAAACAATAATTGTTTTTATAAAATAAGTTTAGAAAGAAGTAAAAATACATTTTATAATACATGTTGTTATTTACATTTTTAACCTTTTATACTACTTTAATTAATCTCGAATAAACACGGATATTTATTTATTATATTTAGTTAAATGCTTTTTCACTTTTAAATTATCCCCCCCCCCAAAAAAAAAAAAAAAAAAAAAAAAAAATCTTATACAGTTTGTTAAGCATTGATAGAATTAGATACATTCTAAAGGGATAATACAGCACTGCAATAACACCAAATTCAATAAAATAATTAGGATCGTTAGGTTTTTACTTTTTAAATTCATCCTAATTAAGTATATATATATATATATATATATATATATATATATATATATATATATATATATATATATTTAAATAATTTTTTTTAGTAGATTAGAGAAGAAACCTAATTGAGCATTTCAGTAATGGATACTAAATCTTAAAAATAAATGAAATTTTGTAAATGACCATTAGTATAAAAAAATCCAGTTTTCTATTATTGGAAAAAAAAAAAAGCATGCAATTTTTGTAAGAAAACAAAGAAGATATAAATGAATTAAGTAAAACCATCTCTTAGCTTGTTCAGTAAAAATTTCACTAAAAGACAGTGGAACTGTGAAGCAATATTTTATGCTTGAGTAATTCAATAATATATATTGAATATCAGATATTGAGATCAGATATATTGTATATTCAATAAGATATATTGAATATTATTCTCTATCCCTGGGTTTGAGTCTCGAGTTGGTTTATCGAATGTAATACGAGATGGCAGCACCATACACTGATTAAATGAAAAGAGATACGATTTTCCTCCTTCTTACGGAAATGTATTTTGAGCGGCTGTAACTTTGAGGTATGTGTGTGTCGAATGGTTTTTTTAATGGCACAAAAGCAAAATGAATAAAAGGTTGTTGAGTTTTATATGATTTTCACTTAACTTATTGAAATATATTATTTTCACATGTTCTGAATGGTGATAATATAAGATCGGGTAAATTTTTGTTTATCGAATCGCCGTCTGCGATACCACATTATAAAACATGCAAGGAAGAGTTCTGAAAAAAAAAAAAAAAAAAAAAAAGATTAATTTTTATTGGATATTTTTTTTATAAAGCAAAAACTTTGAGGGGGAGGGGTCCATTACTGTTATGTCACATTTACCCTATTATCAATCAGCAACAAAACACTTATGTTAACATTTCTTCAACAAGTAATTAAGGTAAATATAATAAACTTTCATCTATTTATTGGGATCATTTTAAGAAAGGTAAAGTTATAAAGCGGATCTAAAACATAAAATAATGCACATGTTCACAATATATATGCATACATATGTATTATAATTAGTCAGAAATACTTCTTACATAAACAAAAAATGCGCGGTCGAAATGTCGAAGTAGTTTCACCGAATGCGTGCCAGTTCATTTTCTCGCCAAACCGTTTGGCGTCAAGTGCGTAGGACGTTGAGTGATTGTGAATTTGCTGCCGGGGGCGGAGGATGTACGAATTTAAGTAGAACTCTTTCCGCTAGATGTCAGCACCAAAGAACAGTTAAAAGGACTATGCTTTGATTTTCAGCTTATTACGTCAGACATTTTATAAAAGACATTCTATAAACTTTAAAATATTCTAGAACTTTAATTATTCTTATGTTTAAAAAATTCTGTCATCATTTTTCTGTAATATGTGTTATTAATTTCCTTTCATTTATTTCTTAGATTTTGTGAAAGTCTGCGACCCTGCTTTTTTTCTGCGGGGCAGTCATGTAAAAATGATTCTGTTTTGATTCTGAATGTAAAAGGGTGATGTAAATTCTACTCTAATTCGAAAAGTCTTATTATACTAATTAAATATCTGAAAAGTATTCAATTCTCACGTCATAATTGTGAACTGAGTCAGTTATTTTAATTTAAGACACAATTCTTCATAAGAAAATGTTGCTGGGTTTTAAAGGAAAATCTTCTGTTCTTCAAATCGGGCTGCGGAACAAGAATTTAAGTTTTGATCAGTGAAATATGAAAATTATAGAATATCATCTAGGTGATTCATTATAAATTCAACGATTATTCCTCATTCATTATTTACCATGTGATTCATTAGATTATTCTATTCAGTCGGTAGATTAAAATTCATCCTGGAATCGAACCCTCGACTCAAATCAAAAGGTACGTAGATATTCTTTATTTATTTATTCAGTAAGAAAATCTCAAATAATACTAATTCTTTAATTCCGAAACTATACACCCTGTCAATCACTTTTCTAAGAAAAATGTTAAAAATTCTCATTACTTTGTTTTTTTAACCGACATCAAACAAAGGAGGAGGTTATCAATTCGATCCGTATGTATGTATGTTTTGGTCCTGTTCAAGCATAACTTTCGTAAATGTGCGCAGATTTTGAAAATTTTTTGTTTGTTTGAAAGTGTAAGGCACCCTGGTCGTCCCATTTGAATTTCATCAAAATCTGATGATTAGAAAAAAATTCTTTTTATAAGAACTTCAAAATTCAAAGCTTTAACTCAAAGTGAGACTGACATAACTCCCTGAAAAATGCACAGATTGTTATATATCTATTAATTGTTGGATTTTTCATACTTGAGAAATTTTGCAATAATATGCAAGGATGATACATTAGAAACGAAGTCGGTTTGGTTTTTTTTTTTTTTTTTTTTTTTTTTAAATCTTGTATTATTACAGAACTTTTTTAGTTCTGCATGGACTTAATAAAATTTAATTTCAGTCTCAGAGCAAAATCCATAATGCTGTCGCTTTTATTTTTATATATTTATTTGCGTCTGACAATTTTTGATATGTTTCTTAAGACAGGCATTAAAAAGGTATGAAAAAGAAATGTTATGAACCAGCCAGGCTTCTCGCGTCCAGCCGGGCAGATTTTCCAAACGAACCTAGTGGCTATTTCTTTAATTGAATTAGTTCTTTTCTCCTCGAAAAAAAAGGAGTAAGATTCTTTATATATAAAGAATCTTACTCCTTTTTTTTCCTAAAGTTTCCTGCGACATATATGTCGCAGGAAACTTTTCTTACTGGATCATCATTTAAAAAAAAAAGATGATCTAAAATTCTCAAAACCTTTGGTTCCAAGCTGTGCGGATTCGAGAAAGCGTTCTGAATGTAAACAATTCATTCTCAGAAAAAACTGTTAGACATTCCTAAAAAATATTTTTTATCTTATGTTTGTTAATAATTTTAGTACTTTCTACCAAACTTAAATATGAGTATGTTAATTTAGAAAGGCCTACATTAATCATTTAAAAATAATGATAAAAAAACATGTCTACAAAACAATAATTTTTCAGATTCTGGGCTTAGTAAAAATTTGTCTTAATAGCCAAACTCTTGTAAATGTAGCGCAAAAGTTCAGAATAATGAAATATGGGGGGGCGATTGCCAAATAGGTTGAAGCCTATGGGACTGTAAGGAAAGACATTAAATACCTTAGTGTTTTTTTAATATTCCTGTTTCATAATTGTTAGTTGGTATGCTGTTCCATGTAAATAAAAGACATTTTAGACATTTACGTATTGAAAACTCTTTTAAATAGTATAATTTTTACATTTTAAAAAAAAAACATTTGAATCGTACCCTATAGTAAGTTCAAAAATCTGATAAATCCCTAGATTCCTGTGGTGATTCCAAGGTATCTACCTCTTCTTCAGTGTCCATATCACTATTATCAAATTCTTGTAAGATTGGAGTTTTCACTATAGATACCACTTCAGTGGGAAGTTGTTTTAGTTTTTTTCCTTTTTAGGTGCGTTCGTAATTATATAAATACGTAGCACCTATAGTCGTCGTCTGATCCGTCCATCTGTCCGCATATAACAGCGCAAAAACTACCGAACCAAATGGTTTGAAATTTAATATATATAATCGTTGCAAAATTTTGTCGAGTCATTTCAGATTTTATGAAAATCGAATCAAAACTTAAAAATATATTAATAAAAATATTTATTAAGTAATTTGAATTTTTTAAAAATCGGTACTTCCTTGTTATAGCAGCTTCTGAGGATTAATCGTCAAACGACCGACATGTATCGTCAAGTTATCTGACATGTATGACGTTATGATCATATATGACGTATGGGAGATAGGGGAGGAATAAGACATTTTCACAAACATATTTATTTTAAATATTTTATTTAAGTTATTATTAATATTGTATATCGCATTTCATACATTAGGTGTTTGTCTGCATCTTATGCACAATATTTATTCAAGATTATTATTATACAGAAATATATTATAAAATTTAAAAAAGTTCCTCTCTGTCCCAATCATCCCACAGCAGGGATGGATGGGACACAAATATTTTCCTCTCTGTATTCAATGATACCAAATTAAAATTTATAATTATAAACTTATATGTGATTATATTTGTAATATATGATCTTATATGGCTGTTATATATCAGTGTTAGTAACCTAAGAAGTGAAAACACAGTTAAGTATGCATTAAAAAACTGTAATTTATATTATATATTTTAACTGAAATTTTAATGAATTAAAAAGTTAATGTTGCTCGGATGTGCAAATATCAGTAACCCAATAAATGTGCTCTGTCTAAAATGTTCTAAATGTGGTCTGTCAGTCGTATAAGCTGGTATAAAATCAGTTTCAGTGAATGTATTGCTGTTAAAAAGGAAATGGAAGTTTTCCTAAAACCACTGGTTATGTTTATGTTGCTAGTACTAAAAGCTGACAAAAATGCCTCCTTGGCAAAAGCTGAGAGGTTATAAATTGTAATATGCTCTCCAAGATTACCTGTCAGCCAATCATCTTGGACTGATCTCAGCTTTGCCTTTAAAGGCCCATAAACAGAAACATCCAATGGCTGAAGACGGCGGTGGCTACAATGAGGAGGAAATGTTAAAAGAATAATTAACATAAATTATTAATTTATCGATTTATATAATTTTATTTAGTTGATTAAAAAAAATATATATCAGTATCCGTTTAGGGATGAATGAAGCAGTCCCATTCATCCCCATGTGAAATGTCCCAATCATCCCCATGATGCATATATTCAATTGTCAGCCATTTTGTCTCAGACATTATTTTGTCACAATGGTTAATATTCATTCATATTTTAATTACCAATATTGAGCCTTGAAATAAATAACTATAACATATCTTAATTGTTTATAATGCATAAAATATGTAAACAGCTTCAAATATAAAAAAATTACTTTTAAGCAAAGTTTTCAGGAAATGCAACTTTGAAGGAAATCGAAAACAGCCATGTAGTCTTGTTTTTGGTTCTGAAGTACACTATTTTAGTGCCATTTATGAGGTTAGGAAGCAACTAAAAAAATGTTTATTGCCTGAAATATTGAGAATGTCCCATTCATCCCTTGTCCCATTCATTCCCCAGTTCCCCTATATGACATTTTATAACCTCTATGATCACGTTATAGTCATATATGACGTATATGTCATTTTATAACCTCTATGACCAAATTATAGTCACGTTATTCATTCTATTAAATCCTATCATACGTAATTATTTCAATGATATCCCATGATTCATAATGATTCTAGGTTGTCATGGTGATTACGTCCTATTGAAGATGGAGTCCTATTATTTCCGTATTACTAAATTTAAAAACAGAATATGCATACTAAAATTGTTTAATTATAGCAATCCTATAATCTACCGACCAGTTTTTTGAATAGATGTTTCCGGAGAAATAGATACTAAGTGGAAAAAAAGTCTAAATATGGATTTCAATTTCTGAAATCTTCAAAGCTAGGTGTTTAAGTTTTCCAGTTGAATTTTCAGAAAATGTCAACAAAAGATAAAATGTTGCCAACTTAAAATTTACTTATTTTATTACGAAAATTAATCATATCATTATAACAAACGATATAATTCATTTCACTGAAATAATAACAGTACGAACGCACCTCATTTGTCACGTTTGACGTGCAATTTCCAACTTGTTATATTTTGCGCTTACTCGATATTTGTGGATCACTACTGATTTATCTGGCCCGCACATGAAAAAGAGTAAAACAATCTGGGCCCCTACTTAAAAATAGTTGGATCACATTGACATAAATGTTTACGATAAATGGAAATGAATAAAAAAATTTAAACAATAATACGATATTATGTCGAACTGTATAGAAAAAAAATTATTTAGTGCAATAAAATGGGGGGTGTTTTGCTTGTTTAAATCATTGCGGAAAATGGAAACAGATAGAGTAATTAAATAATATCATAATATTTATATTAAATTCTAAATAAAAAAATATATTTAGAGGAATATAAAATTTGAGCTATATCGCTATATATGTCTACTATATACTATGCAATATAATTATTACTTATGTAATTTTATTATTTACGTATATAAATCATTGCGATGAATGGAAATTAAAAAAATAAATTAAACATCATGCAAATAACATAATTGCTAAAATAAAATTCGAACATGCGCTTATTTTACTGAAATATCACAATTATTATCCAGATATTAAGAGAGAATACTTTGAATTGAAAAATAACGTCATTGAGCCCATGTTAATTAGGAAAATCGTTTGACAATGTCAAAAACACCGTTCCACAATGCCTCTTTTTTTCATCCTAATTGCAAAACAACCAAGCCAATTATTTTAAACAATACCTTTGGGCCTATTCCTTCTTCGAGTAATTTTAAAGGAAAGAATAATAATTAGCATATAGAAACAAAGCGTTTCAAGAAAGTCTGGTACAGCTGAGTGGTTGTGTTGCACAAATAATTTTTGAGAAAAAATAAAACTGATTTCAAGGGACTGTTTCTTGTTTTCGTATATTTGGGGGGTGGGGGTTCTTTATTGCTATCTGTATTAGAGTTTATCACGTGCCGGACTTATCCGAATCTGAAAATTCTATTCAAAGTCAAAACGAAACCAGATCAGAACCCAACGCATTTCAATGCGAGCCCTGAAATGACAGAAAATTAATCCATTTTGTAATGCAATTATACACTGCAAAAAAATAACTGTTGATTTTACAGTATAAAACTGGCACCCCAGCTGCCAGTATTATACCGTAAAATTAACAGTATTAAACAGTAAAATAAGCAGTAATACGCTGCCGCGCAAGCAGTAATACGCTACCGCGCATGCGCGGTAGCGTATTACTGCTTGCGCGGCAGCGTATTACTGCTTATTTTACTATTTAATACTGTTAATTTTACGGTATAATACTGGCAGCTGGGGTGCCAGTTTTATACTGTAAAATCAACAGTTATTTTTTTGCAGTGTAGAAAAATACATACAGTCGTCGACTTCTCTAATATCAGCTTTATCTTTTATGAAAAAAATAAACATAAATACCCTAAACTATACCGATATATACCGTAAAATCCCTACTATACGTCCTCCTCGAATGTAAGCCTCCCCCTTAATTTTAAGTAATATTGATTTTTTTTTCCCTCTCTCAAACATGAGCTCTATCCCTCGTCAAATTTTTTGTGTAAATATTTTTTCAAAAAATCGAGGGCTGAGATTTTTCCTTTTTCGACCAAAAAAAAATGCAGGTTTATTTTATGTTTTAGTAAAAATGTGTTTCCTAAAATAACTTTTTCGCCCCCCTTAACAAAAAAAAAAAAGAGTTATAGAATTGAGAACAAGTAGCAATAGTTTGAGGATGAAAACGAAAAAAAATAAGCAGCGCTGTCTTATTTACAGAAGTGGATTCATAAATATGCTGATTTTCTTTGTTACATGCCATATACTAAATTAATAATAAATACAATTTTGTTAAATGAGTTTTCTGTAAATCTGGTTAAAAAATAGTTTGTAAAAATGTACTAACTAAATCTGCGTTTGAAAAAATTAACAGCTTTATAATCTGGATTTATATGGAACTCGAGTAGACTGACCGATGAAATTCATGATTTAATAATATTTAATCAGAACAATTATAAAGAAAAAAATTTATAATTTTCTTTATATTTCATATATTTAAGTAGCTGTTACCCTTAACTTCTTTCACGTAAGCTTTAATTAAGAATTAATGCATTATTTAAGTAAACAAATTCACTCCCGATACTTAAAAACATACGCAATCAACCAACTCTTTATGACATTTTATAGCATACAATACTTCTGGTGATTCCAATTTGTATATTTATTGTATACATGTATAATCATTTAAATTTCTTTCATGTGCTTGAAATTTCATACGCTTTTTCTAAGATTAAGTACCTTTGAGCCCGTTTGAAATCCTAATAATATTATAAATCTGATTGTGTGCAAATGTTAGGCTGAAGCCAGCGTCAAAATGGAGCATTTAATGATCCTGTATCTTTGCATATAGGCTGATTATAACCCTCATGTGAACATAGGCTGGTTTTTGTTTATTTTATTCAAATAGTTTTCTTAATATTTCAAAATTTCGTTATTTTCATTGAGAATAAATGGACATTTTTTCGTATAGCATTTTAAAATGGTTAAATTTACTTTACCGTTGCTAATACTTTATCGTTGCCAAAACTAATTCAAAACCCGTAATAATAATTTTTACTCAACAATTTAGTTTCAATTGAAAAATTTTCACTTGAAAAATGAAAATGAAATTTAAAAAAATAAAGAATTAAGAAGAAGATTAAATAATATTATTAGAAATAAAACGTACTTTTTTTAGTTTTTCATAATAATACAAGGTTTCAATATGCGTAACCATAGGAAACAGGCGAATATGACATCATTTATAGAAAATAAAGCGGATATGCTTTGATTGGTGAAATAAAATGATCTTGGGTTTTTTCTTTACTTTTTTTCTTTTTTTTTTTTTTACCGTCTGCGCACGGCTAATATAACTATACCGTATTTTTTATTTAAATTTTAAAAAGTAAAAAGAAGTTTCAAAAGAAAATGGTTAGCAAATGTCAATAATATGCTCCGCAAAATTAAACATGTCGTAAATGATGTCATGGATAGCGAGAAATGGCGATTTTTCATTCTTAAAACTAAAAGAAATAACTCGATTACCTTAAAAAAATGACGAATGTTAATAGTTCCATTTTTGTTGATAAAACCTAAAGATTTAATATTATTTCGTTAAAGTAACATAATTTTCTCTATGCCAGTATTGATATTAATTGCCTGGAAAAGAAAATTAACAAGAATTATGTCATTAAAAAGGGATTTCTCTGGGGAAAAAGAGGCGTCATATTTGAAATAAAACGGAAATTTTCCAATGTGTTTTAAAATGAGTGTGAATCAATTCCTTACATTAATAATACAAAGATCAATAAGTATAGAAAGTAGATGAGTTTCACGCCATATTTATAACGAAAAATTTAAATGTTTTGTTATCTATACTGATTATTAAGCATGAGTATCCGTTATTTCGTTCCGCATGAGTATCCGAGTTTTCTGTTAAAAATCACACCATAATTTTAAGAAAAGGAAAATGAACACGAATCTATTATATTAAAATCTGATCGTGTGTTTGTATTTCGCAACTACTCCTAGACTATCGAACGCAATGCGATTTACTACCGGTTAGTTTACTACCGGTTTAGCGAATACCGGTTATAATTGATCCGAGGATGTCCCACAAACTCTCAGAATTAAAAAAATTAAATTAAATGCTATTTTTTTAACGACGTTTCTCTAAAAACGGAAAGTAACTTACTCCATCTTTGTGTATAAAAAAGGAGAAATAAAACATATCAGTATACTTTTTACACCATTTTCTCATTAAAACTGAAAAACAGAATTTATTTTCACTTTGAATAGAAGGTGAAAACAAAATCTTGATTTCAGTAAATTATCCGAAAAATACAAACATATTTTCACATATTCAAACTGCATGAATCAATTTATTCTGGAGAACAAAAAATTGCCTGCCAGTATACTTACTGTCATTTAGAAAACAAGATTTGTTTTAACTATATATTAAACCAAGGAGGCAGAATTTAATTTAAAGAAAAAGCATATACTATTTCTAATTAATGTTTTTTTTTTTTTTTTTTTTTTGAAGGATGGCTGTTAAAACGTTTCTCAAAGGCGTTAAAAGTAAAATTGTTTATCAGGTAAAATTGACATTTGTTTTTACCCAATTCGTCTATTTCCACGATTTTATTTGGCCCTCCTTTTTGCATTGGTTGCAATTTCATTTTCGCGATTATTTGGCACAGAATTTCACTTTTTTAAGAATGAGTTATGTCAAGGTCCCTATAATAAAAAATACCGTATTGTCTCCTATGAAATGTGATAAATAGTTAGTTAATTATTAACGTTTTTAATTATTGGGAGTAAAATATTTTGCTTAATTAGTGTATTTATTCTTCTTTTAATGTTGCGTGAACGAAGTCACGGGTAACAGCTAGTAATATTATAAATCTGATTGTGTGCAAATGTTAGGCTGAAGCCAGCGTCAAAATGGAGCATTTAATGATCCTGTATCTTTGCATATATGTTGATTATAACCCTCAGATGAACATAGGCCGATTTTTGTTCTTTTTATTCAAATATTTTTCTTAATAGTTCAAAATTTCGTTATTTTAATAGAGAATAAATGGACATTTTCCCATAAAATTTAACCATTTTACTTTATCGTTGCTAGGGCTTTGATCGTTGCCAATAAATAAAAACACGGAAAAATAATTTTTCCTCAACAATTAATTTTCAATTGAACGATTTTCACGTGAAAAATGAAAATGAAAAAGAATTCAAAAGAAGATGAATTTCTGTGATATTTGAAACAAAAATATGGAGTATTTGTTATTATACATGAAGTATGAATATCGGTTACACTAAAAAGATTTTTTTCTGTCAAAAAACTGCGTTATAATTAGAAGGAAAAATGAACAATAATTATATTCTTAAAAATAGATTTCGCTTAGACCATGGAACTATGAAAAGGATCCTCCTCGGCTTGGACAAATATGACGTCATAAATAAAACATGTATTGTCAAATAGTCGTAATAATACAAGGAGCATGAATATCAATGTATAATGAAAGTAGATAGATAATGGACGTAATATTTAAGATGAAAAACTGAAATATTTTTTATTGATACTGATTAATAATTAGCTTGAGTACCAGTTACATACAAATGTGAGTTTTCCGCTAAAATTTATGTCCTGATTGCCAGAAAAAAAATTAACAAGAATTATGGCATTAAAAAGAGATTTCTCTGAGGAAAATGTGACGTCATATTTGAAATAAAACGGGAATTTTCATATGTGTTTTACAAGGAGCGGGAATTAATTCCGTACATTAATAATACAAGGATCAGTAAGTATAGAAAGTAGATTAGTTCCACGACATATTTAAAACGAAAAATTGAAATGTTTTTTATCTATACCGATTATTAAGCATGAATACAGCGCCTAGAATAAATAGTGTGGAAACCGGCTGTCCTTGTAATGCTTTAAAAAGTGCTAAAAAGTTGTAGCCTATAAATGTGCAACGGTGCTCCTACGATAATATTGCAACCAGAGACAAAACAATGCGTATCACATTTTTTAGCCATGTTTTCATAATTTTAAAAAAGCTTATAAAAATCACTAAGCCAGAGGAGGATATAATTTAAGTATTTAAAATAATACTTACCACCAGCCGAAACATTCTAATACAGTGAAACTTCCATTTAACGAAGTCTCATTGTTACACTTAAAAACTTCGTTATGAAGAAAATTCGTTTAATAGAAATCAATTTAAATTTATAAAATTTTTCTTTCAGATATGACAAACAGGTATTGGATTTAGAAGCACTTGATTCAGTTTCAGTTATGTAGTCGTTTTTTACAAAACAGTTGTGTTACGGTTGATGAAATCACGTCACATTCCCAAGCTTTGGCTCAAGCTTTCATCAGCTGTGATACACGGGTCTCAAACTAATGTTTTCACTACATTGTTTTTTTCGATAATGTACTTCAAGATTTTTTATTATTCCTTAAACTAATGGCTGAAGTTTAGAAGTTGTATTGGTAGGGACAAAAATAACTTTGATGTTCTTTGATTTGAATTTTGAAGCACGTTCTTGTGGATTTACAAAGCAGTTGTCTACCAGTAATGGAAGGTCAGAATGGTAACTGTCTGACTCTGATATTTTTTGCTTCAATGTATCTGACGCGATTGCGTCACTGCATCTTCTATATCATTGAATGTTAAAGGGGGATTTTGACTTCCCCAACTGTCAACACTTGAGTCTCGGTGTGGGAGAGCAATGATAACAAGTGTTTTCTTAGTCTGAAAAAAATTGTTTTATTTAGCAACAAGCAGAATGGAAATTATTTAAATGTGTTCATTTTCATACAATCCACTGAAATAAATTCGCAAAAGTAACCTTAGTTTGGATTCTGTACACGTACAAAAGTGGAATAAACTTCTTTATATAGAATATATGTTTAACAATATGGAGATTAATTTACATGCTAATGGTGTTCAAAGTCAAAGTTCTGCAGAAAATTTCGTTAAGTAGAAAACTTTGTAAAATAGGGACTTCGTTAAAGGGAAGTTCCACTGTACATTGTTTACGTTGAGAAGAGCTTGCAGATGGCGCTGCGATCCCATCGTTATCTTATCAGCAATGTTGTACATATTCCTTTTAAATGCTAAAGATGTAAATTAACAACATAATATAAATTAAAATAACTTTTATTCGTTGTTTTACATGTTTCGACTCTTTCCGAGTCATTTTCGAAAACAAAATGAGAATATTCCAAAGTTGCACGGGCTTTGAAGTTATTATGTTCCAAAAATTACGCACGTTATCTATTATTTTTTACTTGGTTGTTTATTTTCATATCTGTGACCATGGAGTAACTCGAGCCACAGTTTCGGTAAATTAAAAGATGCCGCATCGTTACATATTGTATTTTTGCGTTTTAGTATCTTTATGGTTTCTCTTATTATGGATGGATAGTATAGACTGGAGGGAAATATTATTTTACTTTCATTGAAATTTATTTGGATGGTTTCTTCTTGATATAATCTTGCCAGGGCTGTAGTTTTTCTATTATATTTAATATCAGCTATATGCTCTTTTTTCTGCAATTAAATTTCCTGCTGGTCATGCCTATGTAGTAATTCTTGGATCCGTCTTCCTTAATAAAAGGTATTTCATATACTCCTGAATAATTCTCAGAGGTGGTTTGGCTATTAAGCAGATATTGAACCGTTTAAGGCTGTGTTTTAATTTTTTAATAATTTTGAATAGAAAAACTACAGCCCTGGCAAGATTATATCAAGAAGAAACCATCCAAATAAATTTCAATGAAAGTAAAATAATATTTCCCCCCAGTCTATACTATCCATCCATAATAAGAGAAACCATAGAGATACTAACACGCAAAAATACAATATGTAACGATGCGGCTTCTTTTAATTTACCGAAACTGTGGCTCGAGTTACTCCATGGTCACAAATATGAAAATAAACAATCAAGTAAAAAATAATAGATAACGTGCGTAATTTTTGGAAAATAATAACTTCAAAACCCGTGCAACTTTGGAATATTCTCATTTTGTTTTTGAAAATGACTCGGAAAGAGTCGAAACATGTAAAACAACGAATAAAAGTTATTTTAATTTATATTATGTTGTTAATTTACACCTTTAGCATTTAAAAGTTAATATATTATTACAAGGTGTTATAATTTATTATATTGTTAACGTTGTACATTTATTGGATTCAATTTTTTAGTACTATTTTGTAGCAGATTTCCACACTATGTATTCTAGGCGCTGTAGCATGAATATCAGTTACATACAGATGAGAGTTTTTTGCCAAAAACCACACCATGATTATATGGGAAAGAAAAATAAATACGAATCTATTATATTAAAATCTGACCGCCTGTTTGTATTTCGCAACTACTCCTTTCAGATTGTCGAACGCAACGCGATTTACTTAACACCGGTATCATTCATCCGAGGATGTCATAAACTCTCAGAATTAAAAAAAATGATTTAAATTCCGAGATATTATTATTATTATCATTATTTTATTTTATTTATTTTTTTATTTTTTCTTTGTAAATTTTAACGAAGTTTCTCTAAAAATGGCAACTAAATTATTCCATTTTTGTGGATAAAAAAGAAGAAATAAAACGGATTAATATATTTTTTATCATTAAAACTGAAAAAAAAAATAATTTATTTTCAATTTGATCAGATGGTGAAAGAAAAAAAAATCTTGATTACAGTAAAATTTTTGAAGAATAAAAACGTATTTTCACATACTCAAACTTCATGAATCAATTTATTCTGTAGAACAAAAATCGTCTGTCAACATATTTTCATTTAGAAATAAAGATTTTTTTCTCAGTTATAGATTAAATCAAGAAGGCAAATTTATGCTCCTAGCATTTAGGTCTACAATAATTGCTCCCTATTCACAAGAATTGAATTTAATGAAAAAGAATATACTATTTCCATTATCTTTGAAGGATTGCTATTAAAACGTTTCACAAAGGCGTTAAAAGTAAAATGGTTTACCAGGTAAACTTTACAAATGTTTTTATATAATTCGCCGATTTCCACGATTTTATTTGGCCCGCCTTTTTTCATTGGTTGCAGTTTCCTTTTCGTGATTATTTGTCACAAAATTTCACTTTTTTAAAACTTAGTTATGTCAAGGCCTCTATAACATAGAAATACTGTATTGTCCCCTATGGAATGTAATAAAGAGTTAGTTAATTATTTACGTTTCTAATTATCGGAAATGAAATATTTTGCTTAATTAATGCATTTATTCTTCTTTTAATGATACGTGAACGAAGTCACGGGTAACAGCTAGTAAATGAATAAATTTATGATTAAATGAATATTTGAATAAATTTATTTCCTTGTTATTCTAGTTTATCATTTCTATTTATACACACCAAGTAATTTGCAAAATTTAGTTATACTTAAAAACACGTAATTCAACTGAAAATGCACTTCCAGTAATCTTTACTCATACACAGTACTGAAACCGTATTCTTTTGTGCATCCCTATAAATGAAAGGTAAATGCCATGTACACCATATTCTACACTAAGCATTTTGTAGTACACCACAATAATGTATACCAATTTCAATTTCTTTGAAATACTGCAGCATTAAAATACACTGCAAACGTTTTTTCTACCATAGACCATAATGTAACGGAATTATTTTGAGAGCCCCTGTAAATAATTTATCAATACTACACAGTTTATTTTCAATAATAAACATTCCATAATAAACCTCAATACCATATATCAATTACATGGCAGTCCGAGTACTTTTACGAGAGTTAGAGCACGGGCAACAGCCGGGCAGACAGTCCACCAGACAAACCGAAGTCAGACATTTTTCAACTATGTTAGAAAGTGTTAAAAAGAGTGGGTCTATAGGCATGTAAGGTTACGCTGTGATTATATATACGGCATATTTGACTATACAAAACTTTATTAAACTGCAACGAAATATATCAATAACTCAACATATTAAAATAAACATAATTACTAAATAAATATAATGTTTAACAGCCGTCCTGCAGTCGTTCCAAAAGACGATGCTTCACCGGTGACTGCCGTACAAGTGTCGAAGTTTCTCTCTGAATTCTACCTCTGGCTCTATACTTGGCGAAACCACGGCCAAACTTTTGCCAAACAGGAGAACGCTCTTTTTGCTCCGCTGGAGAAACTGAATTATGCTTCAGCTTCCACTTTCATATAAGGCGAATTAACGTCACCACAGGTCTAAAATCTCGGTTGTCCAAGTGAAATTTATACGTGCAAAATATGACTAATGATCATTAATCTCGATATTACTAATCCATTACTGACCATAGTCAAAAACATATGAAATTTGGTCCAATTCTATGCATAACTCCAAACTTTTCTCGATGATACAATGAGGGCAAACGGACAGACAGACATTTAGTAAAAACGTGTTTTTCTACGTCTCTGACCTCTAAAACGTGTTAATCCGTCGAAAACCGGGAGTCGAAAAAAAAATCGATTCCGATACTTTCTTCTATTATAAATAGAAGAAAGTAATTAAAAAAAAAAAAGTTGGAAATTGTACGTTAAACGTGACATATGAGGTGCGTTCGTTTTATAACAAGTTTCACAATGTAAAAAAATAATCCTTATTATTTCAGTGAAATGAATTATATCGTCTGCTATAAGCAAAATGAGCATGCTTTTTTTTTTTCTTATTACGTATGCCACGTTTACAAATGCGATTTTTTTTTCGACACCAAACAGCGCTGCAATATTCACCATGGAGATCTTGCTTTGCGAATGATTACGTCTATGGTTTAATATTTTTATAACTCATAATGAACGAATCTCCTATGTTTATTTACTTTAATGGATTGAGATATTCGGCTGTTAACGTAATTTTCACTGAAGTTATCTCAGAATCTATACATTTTTTAATGCAACTCATCTGTCAAGCAAACAATTTTTTTGAACGATCTTTCTAAAAATGTAACTTTTATGCAGTTATATTTGAAAGAATAATTTTGAATAAAAATGGCCACCTAGCATATGAAAAAAGAAATGGTTGGCCCGTATTTCTTTTCCTCAGTCACATGATTTGCTCTTTTATTATACTGGGTGTGCACGTATAACTTGATCGACCTTTATTTTCGCAACCGTTGGTCCTAGATGCAAACTTCCAATTACAAAAATGGTTTAAATAAGGTAAAGAATTATTTTTAAAGCAATTTGTGTCAAGAAAAACATTTATTAAAAAATTACGAAATTTAAATTTTTTTACGGTCCCCCGGTCCTATAAGTGATATTTAGTAACATTTACTGTGACACTGACAAGTAAAACAAAAAAAAAGTTCCATTCATCTAACATTAAAATTAACCGAGTAATAGCTGTTTAAAGTTGGAGTATATTTTTTGCTGCGAAATAGGGGTCATTCACAAATGTAGTAGAAATATAAATAATCGTCAGATATATCAAAAAAATAGTTGAGAGCAAAATTAACATTGCAATCTAATATAAATATGAAATCTATAATCATTCTGACATATTAATGCAAAATATACAATTTGTACTGAACATATAAGAGGATAAAAATAACAGAATTTTTGTTAAATAAAAGGATGAAAAACAACAGCCTCAATTCTTTACAAAAGGATGCAGATTTTTAAAATGCTGTTAGATTACATGGTCTTTCAAATTTTGGGTTGTGCCATGTTTTTTAGCTTTTGAAAATTGATTCTTGTGTATTTTTTAGCGCTGAATCCGAAAATGACCTTCATTTTAAACTATCACGTCAGGATTTTTCTCAAATCGCAAATTTCAAAGTTAAAATTGATCTTCCCTCTCCTCCCAACCTCATCGGACCCCTGAGCTGTTTAACTGTAAGAAACCCAGTATAAAATTTAATAAAGTATTGAATTAAATAAAATTAAACTGAATAAAAAAGTCTTACATCTTTTTTATAGTATCAGATTTTTCGCTATTTTTAACACTTTCCAACCTAGTTGAAAAGTGTTTATGACTTTTTCGGTTTGTGAACATGACATCGGTTTGTCTGGCCGTATGGCCGTCTGCCCGTCCTCTAACTCCCGTAAATATGCTCGGATTGCCTTGCAATTTTTATATGTTATTGTCGTTATCTATAGCATGTTCCCTATTTCAACTGAAGTGTGTAGCCCTTATAGTTTTTTACAGGGACACTCAAAAGAATTCCGTTACATTACGGTCTATGGGGAAAAATCATTTGCGGTTTATTTTAATGATGTTACACAATTTCAAACACATTGTATCTGATATATATCACTAAGGTGCATTACAAAAAGCTTAATATGGAATAGGGTGTGATTAGCACTTATAGTTACTTTACAGGGGCAGTCAAAAAATTCCGTTACATTACGTGTATGGAGAAAAATCGTCTGCGGTTTATTTAAATAATGTTTCACTATTTTAAACGCATTGAAATTTATACATCTCACTAAGGTGCATTACAAGAGGCTTACTACAGAATATTGTGTGTATAGCAGTCATCGTTCATTTACAGGGACACACAAAAGAATTCTCTACTGTCTGTTAACAATAATTCCTGGAATTGCGTTTTAAGTTAGTGAACGCGATTTTAAAATTTAACTCACTTTTTGTTTATTACTTGGTGTGTGTAAATTCTGTAGATCCTATACAGGAGAGCACAAAATTTCGGGAACACATTTCCGTTTATTGACAGAAACTCCAGAAGGAGAATTTTAAACTGTGCTACGCGTTTCTTAACTGAACTAAAATTTAGCATCCTATATAGTATATATACAAATCTATAGATCCTATACAGGGCTGAATAAAAGTATTCAGATATTTTTTCGAATATTGTATATGTTGGAAATTCCTGAGATTATGTTTTTAAATATTTTATGCGTTTTCCAAATTGTTTACTTTGATGTTATCTTTCAGCTTATTAAACGGTATGATTTGTAAAATTATTTTGGAAGCGTTGGAAAGTGTTATATAATCTATGCTTGACGCATGATTTTTCGTTCTTGTTTAACCTTGAAATTTGCGATTTGCGAAAAATCCTGACATGATGGTTAAAAGTGAAGGTAATTTTTTTATTCAGCGTTAAAAAATACATAAACGTAATTATAAAAGGTAACGTAAAATTAAAATAAAACGTAATTATAAAAGTTGAAAAACACAACTATCGTAGGTTTATGTTATCTAATCTAAAACTCTTTCTTAAACTTGTTGAAGGTAATCTATCCGATTATTTTTGTGTTATCCTCTAATATAAGTATATATAAGATGGTAAGCGTCAAAAATCATAATAATATTACATTGTCATCGGATTTAAGTCAGTATGTAAAATTTAACTTCGTTGGACATTTGAAAGTGAGTTAAAGTTCGAGTACAAATTTTAAATTGGAAAGATGATCGTTGCAAGTTAAATAAAACCTTATGAAAATAACAATGTTTGTTAAAAGAAATCATAGCCTCAAATCCTTACAAAATAAAACATATGTTAAAATACAATTTTTTAACTAATATGAAACTTAACTAATAAAAATTAACTCAATCGTAATAGTTGTATGATTTCTTTCAAAGCGCAGATACCTTGAAATCAGTTTAAGTACTTTATGTACGACCCCTGAAAGCATGGCCGAAATCATCTGTTTTGGGATGCAAAAAAGTGGTATAACATGCATTTCAAAAGTCATGCATTTCAAAGTTTCATAACTCGGTCAATTTTAATGTTAGATGAATGGGGCTTTTTTTTGTGTTACTTGTTAGTGTCACAGTAAATTTTTACTAAATATCACTTATAGGACCGGGGGACCGTATAAAAATTTAAATTTCGTAATTTTTTAATTTTTTTTTAAACCCAAATCATTTTAAAAATAATTCTTTACCTTATTTAAACCATAAATAACCCACTTATAATTTTGTAACTGGGAGTATGCATCTAGGACCAACGGTTGCGAAAATAAAGGTCGGTCAGGTTATACGTGGACACTATAGATTACGCACGATAGGATTTAACGGAATAAAGAAAACATTCATATCTTTTTATGGTTTTATTCGATTTTCATAAAATTTGAAATGACTCGACAAAATTCTCCAACGATAATATATATTAAATTTCAAACCATTCGGTTGGGTAGTTTTTGCGCTGTTATATGCGGACAGACGGACGGACCAGACAACGACGCTTTGCGACTATAGGTGCTACGTATTTATATAATTACGAACGCACCTAGAAAAGGAAAGAAGAAAACATCGTAAAAATGACATAATTTTTAAAAGGGCTTTTTTAATCAATACTTATTTTCTTGAAATTTCAGATTCATTCCAGTTATTAGCAGAAAATATATTAAATTCCAAGAGAATGTCATTGAACCCATGCTAATTAGGGAATATTCAGAAAATGTCAAACACAGTGTCTGTCCCATGACGTCTTTAAAGCTAACTGATAAGACAGATGGGCCAATTATTTTAAACAATACCTTTGAATCTATTCCTTCACGATGTAATTTTTCTAGGAAGAGATAGCAATTAGCATTAAGAATAAAGTGTTTCAGGAAGTTATGCAATATGGAGTTGAAAAATAAATTATTATTATTTAAGAATATTCAAGTATTTTAGGAAGAATAAACAACAAACTAGTTGCGTAGCAACCCTTTTAAGTGTTATCATACTTTTTGGAATCTTACCACCGCCAGTAAAAAGTCATGTGGTTTCGAGTTCTCATAAATTTTTAAATACTTATTGAAATTACATAAATCTCTGTAATATATTTAAGCCATATTTCAAACTTTATAAAATATAAAAATAAACATAATATGATATGATAAAAAATACAGTTCAATTAATATTCATTTTTTTTTCACATGGTATGTCATAATCCGCACGATAACTTAACTTAGAACATAAAACATGTTAAAATGACCTCACTCTAAACTATATTTTATAGAACGAATTAAGCATATATAAATTTTTTGACAGAAACTATTTTTTTTAAATCAATTAAATTTGAAAAATTAAAAATATATATTAAAAAAATAATTAATCATTAAAAAATAATAAAAATATTTAACTATCTCAATTTTTAATTAATAATTTTTAGCAGTATTTAATATTTTTTAGATGCAGGTTTAAACTTCTAAAGGAAAATTAAGGACTAAAATAAAACTATCTGCAAACAACATTAATCAAGCCAGGCATCTCATTTATTCATCTATTTATTCATCTCATTTATTCAGTAGCATCTCATTTATTCCATCAAAGTTAGTATACAGTAAAAACTGACCGAAGATAGCAAACGCAATAATAATAATAATAATATCAATCGCCTTTTAACTGCATTAGAGGGTAACATCATGTTTCGGAAAAAAAAAAAAAAAAAAAAAAAAAAAAACATGTGATAAAGAAAAATAAACTGAGCCTTTGAATTTGAATTTTGCTTCTTAATTATAAATATAAAATAACCCCCCTATGTCCCACTTTATCATTATTGAACGGGTTTTCTTATAATCATTGTTGCGGTATTTTATTTTTGTGGCAATATTAATCTGAGGAAAACCTTTCATTTCATTTATGAAAACAATGTCGATTTAATTTTTAATTACTTGCAATTTTTAATCAAAATACGGATTTTAACGAAATGTGAGTGTACTATGTTAGAAGTCGCTTCAAAATCCTTTCATATAGTTATCTCACTTATCGTTCTGCGTTTTTTTATTTACTTAGAAAAAGGATGTTGACAACAGAAATAATATATAGGATGATAGCGTCTCGTTTTCAGTATGGAAAATTTAAAATGATTCCTTCAAGTCTATATATAGTCAGTCAGGGCTCGGAAGTAGCGCGCTACAAGTAGCGAAACTACAGTAGCCGCTACTATTTCTAGTAGTTTGTAGTGTAGCGCGCTACATTAAAAAATTGTAGTGTAGCGAGTAGCGCGATACAAAATATCAGTAGTTTGTAGCGAGCATCCACGCTACTTTTCACGCTAGTTTAGGAGGGAGGAAAAAAGTGCCAATCTTCAAATCACGTGAGAACAATTCGTTTATTTTGTGCGAAATATGTTCTCGGCAACAATTTGTGAATGTCAGCGACAAATCTCAGTTGCAGTGTCATAGATTTTTCCATAGACGACGGGCACGGTCACAAATTAATTGTCATTTTCACAGTTTGGGTGTCAGAAGTTTAGTGTATTGTCATTTAAATCCATAGAAATATTTTCAATATAATGTATTTTATACGACTACGATTGTTTTTACCAAAATATAGTCGTCTGGCTATGTTAAATCTTTTTCTGACTCCAATTTCTTTTTCCTTTTACCTCCCATCCAGAAATGTAATATATATATATATATATAATATCTATGAATTTCAAAAAACATATCAAGTTCTTGTATCATTCTACTTAAATCTCCAAAGAGATAATTAATGATAATGTGTAGACAGAATACCACATAGCTAATAGATTAACAAGTGCAATCATAATATTACCATAGCTTGTGCTTCAATGGTAATTGGCCAAAAATACTGAAAACATGAAGAAAATTTAAAAAGAGAGAGAGAAAAAAAAATAAATAATAATTTGGAGTTGCTATCAAGTGAATACAAATGGATTAAGAAATGAAATATGAACCATATACAATGGAAAATTGGACAACAAGAGAATTAAATCAGAATTGGATATGAAAAAACACATGTAGATATAATCATCAGCCTGGATGTACCCACATGTGTTTTAAAAAATAATTCAGTATTTCATAATTCTACTGGCATATATGCTAAGATCAGTAGAATCACCCAGTTATACTGAATTATTACCAGAAAACAATTGGAAATATTAAAATTTGAAATAATAAAATTGGAAATAAAAAACCCGTAAAGAATAGATAAAATATTTCACTCACATCAATTATCCTAAAATCTGTATACAACACCTCACTGAATTACTACCTGATATCAGTTTGAAATAATAAAATTGGAAATAAAAACCCGTAAAGAGTAGATAAAATATTTTACTCACAATAATTATCGAGAATCCTTAAACATCACAAGTTCTTAAGTATACCACACGTCCACATGGCACACATCATGAAATATTTTATACTTGTTGACATAGTCGAGTTGATAGAAATTATTTGAAAGTCAAGTTGAGAGCACATCTTTTGAAATATTACCCTAACTATGACACCCCAACACAAATTGATTCAAAAACACACAAATTTTTTCTTATGATAATACACTAATAACAAAATTATATCCATGAATATACAAATACTCCATTCAATTTTAATCCCTAAAAGTAATATTAATATACAAGCGATAGCGCCCTCTATAGGTAAATTAAATATAATATTAACAATATTATCAACATCTACCTGACAAGTAAGGTGCCTCCATCTATTGGTATGATAATTATTCAAAATTAAGATTGAGTTACATATCCACTATATTAGATTTAATTATACATACAAACAGTAAAAAACAATACTACCTTGTAGTTTTACATAAAAATCGTACAAAATCCCACTATATGAATAAATTTACCCAGAATTAAATCCATCTTACACAGCATTTCAAATATTCTTAACAAGAGTATGTATTATGTAAAAGAGATATTATTTTTATTTTTAATACAAAGTGCTGGTGCTGCCATCTGTGTTAATCCACTTATATATATATATTATAGAATTTATATAAAATAATTAATGTTTTATTTTTTAATGTTTTATTTTACTTCTACATAAATATATTAATGTTTTATTTTTTAATGTTTTATTTTACTTCTACCTAAATATATTAATGTTTTATTTTTTATTTTACTTCTACTTAAATATATAATATAATTTAGAGATTGATTTAAATATCAAATATATCTTAAACAATTTAAAATATCTCAAAATTTATATTAAAAAAAATTAAATTAAATTAATAGTATTACTACTGTGTTGCAATCTTTATAATGCAATGCAGTATTTAAAAGACTTATTAATATTAAACTTTCAAAAAAAAACTATATATATATATATATATATATATATATATTGCATATAGATATGTTTGTGATTTATAATCATTAATGTTATCCATGTATAATTTTATGTGTTTTTTTGTATAAGTTAATTTATGTATGTTTTAAAACTGAACATCAGTAACACTTAAAACAGAGGTGATCGGCTAAACGCACTATCACAGACTATATAAAATATATATAATGTTCAATCAATTAATAAATGTCCTTATATGTTTTAATTGTATTTATGTTTGTTATAATTGTAATTTGCTATATCTTTTGTTATATGTTATCGCACACTAAAACAATAATTTAATACGTACCATGTTTATATTTATATGATATAATAAATGTTATTTAAAAGAGTTGATTATTGTATTTATCATAAAAATTGGATAACCATATATTTTTGCTTGATCTCGAATAAATCTAATATTTTTGTTTTTATTTATATCTGAGCATAGGTATTTTATACGATGAAGATAATTGATAATTATATTTTTATAAACTGATTTATGTAAACATGAAGCAAAATTGGTAAAAATATTTACTTTAAATGGAAAATCAAATCTCTTATCATAAATATCAAAAATTAATTTATAATTATCATTAATATTAATTTTTAAGTCAAGAAAATTTATATTATTGTTAATTAAATCATTTTCGCTTAATTTAAGCTGATTAGGATAAAAATTGAGTGGTGATGTGCAATTTTTAACATTGAAATAAAATATGATAATGTCATCAATATAGCGATAAAATACATAATCATTGTTCGGACTAATATTTCTTTCATAATAATATAAGTAAAGGTCAGACAGAATACTAGAAGCGGTTCCGCCCTGCGGAATTCCCTGGCATTGTTTATAAATAATATTGTCATATATGATGTAATTATTATGCAATGTAAAATTTAGTAAAGTTTTTAAAAAATTTACAGAAATATGTTCTTTTAATTTTAATTGAGATTTAAATTCTTTAAATAATATACACATTGTTTTATGTAAGTCTTTTATATCAATGTTATTAAATAAATCATTAAAATCTAATGTTTTTATGAATTTTACCGGATTGATATTATGTATTTTATTAATTATATATATATATATATATATATATATATATATATATATATATATATATAAAGAGAAAGAGAAAAAGAACGGATTCATCTAAACATAAATCATCTATATTATCCTTAACCTGTCAAATTCACGCTTCTCCCTAGTAGCATACAAAGGAGTTTAAAGTATTTTTAAATCTTTATTTTTATACAAAAATAAATTCTTTTACTCCATTTATTGCTCTCTAATGACAATAAATAAAAATTATTTCCTTGTCCCCAAAATTTACGCTGCCCTTTATGCACCTCTACCAGCATACAGTTTCAAATATTTAAAACTCTTTATTTAAAAAAAAAAAGTGGCCGCTTTCGTTTCTACCTAATAATAATATATAAGTAATCATCTAAATTGTCCCCTGACCTCCCACAATTTACTCCCCCCCCCCCCCCCCCTCAGCATATAAATAAATCTTTGAGTTATTTTTATTTTTATATATTAAAAAAATCTTCTGCCCTAAATAGTGCTCTGTTGTGACGATAAATAATCAGTAATATAAATTATCCCCCTTCCTCCCCTCTCCCTATACAAAATTCAAAACTCTTCTTTTTTTTAAGTTCCGTATTCTTTGCTGTCTAGTAACATTAAATAAATACAATCATCTAAAATATTAATATTCCCCTTCGAACAAAATTTATTCGAAAAAGCACAGAAAAAGAACAAGCACATCATTTTATTATTAGAGAAAAGTGAACTAGGAATGAATGATATCTGCCCTTCAAACAAACTAACAGCTGAAACGTAAAGCATCAGCATGCCCGGGATGTATTATTTGCTGGATTTGCTGATAAAAATCGCAAAGTACTCACTCATCAAAAAAATTTATTTTCCTGCTGGCAACCATTTGTCTTCTTACTCATTATTAGATCTTGTGTTTTAATGTGGAGATTCTTCTTTTGAGATTGATGTAATAGAATGACAGACAAAAATAATACAGATCTACCCGGGTCGGCATATAATTAATATTCTGAAGTTATAGAACAACAAGAAAGTGGTACTTTTTCTGTAGCATGTAAACTTTGTCCAATTAATAAGAAGTTATCAGTATCAAAATCATCTGCTTACAACCTGAAGTTGTACATGGAGGTGAGTTAGCATTTTCCTTATTAATAATAATTACTGGATCTCATCTCGCACTGAATATCTAAATCATTATTCATTAAAATTCATAAATCATTAAAAAGTGTATTTTCGAATTAAGATACCAGGTTCAGAAAATATTCTTATCGAATTGTTTATTATCGCAAAAAAATATTTTATTAATACGTCTTTTGATCGTTGTGAAATATTTGTCCAATGTATGCATACAAATTAATTTACTGCATTATTTCCTGTTGAAGATTCCAATAGATAAAACAAAGGTGGTTAGAAATAAAAATATATTATTTTAAAAAATACCTAAGATTGCTTAATTTTATTTTTATGACTATTTATTTTTACTTCAGCTGCACAGGTTTTTTTATCGCTAAAATAATTGATTTGTAATGTTTTATATACCGGGTGATTATAATTAAAGTTACGATTTCAAAAATCGATAATTTTAAAACTACTGGTCAGAATGACTTGATATTTTAGCAGAACAATCGTGAGGCAATGGAATTTTGTTTGGCGAAGGAAAAAAAATAGTTCAAAATTGTGCCGATAGATGGCGTTGTCAGGGTAATGTCAGGGGAAAGACCAAAAATGTATTCTTGAACCCTTTCCGGCGCGGTGTAAATTTGTTTGCAAAATGATGAAATAATAGACTGACACCGGAATTTACAAACGAATCCATTAGTAAAAAGAAACTTGCTTATTTTCTGGTTCTTAATGAAAGGAAAATTTTAATTAAATATTCTTGGTGTCGTTTGTCAGTTTTAGAATTAAAATTGGGTGTCCTTTTTTGTGACCACCGCCCGTTAAAGGGTTAAACATAGGAATGATGTTGCCAAAAGGAAAAAAATAGAGTTCAGAGATTTACTAAAAATTTATTAGCGAAAAGACAAGACTACGTGTTTACAGCGACGACAGCGATAATGACAAAAAATGAAAAAAAAAAAGAGCTTCATGGAACAAACACCTTACTGATTATTAAGGCATAAGTTGCTCAATATGCCCTCCGCCTTGTTCCGCTACTAATTGGAAGCGCAAAACGGCATGCTCCACAACAGATCGGAGGTTATCTGTACTAATGCAATGGGTGTGTTGTGTGATGCTTGCCTTCAAGTCGGCTAGATTCTGAATCCGCCCGCTATAAACAACATTCTTCAGGTACCCCCAAAGCCAGAAATTACACGGGTTTAAGTCGGGGGAACGTGGCGGCCACGTTGTTGGAAAATGGCGGCTTATGATCCTATCATCTCCGAAATTATCACTCAGTAGCTGCTTCACAGTAGTAGCAATGTGCGGAGGAGCGCCATCTTGCATGAATATTATGCGATCCACACACTGACGCTGTTGAAGTGCCGGAAGAACATGATTACGCAAAAGTGCTTCATACCGCTTGCCAGTAACTGTGCAGGTAACGGGACCCGCAGGTGTGATCTCCTCGAAGAAAAATGGACCGACGATAAACGCTGCCGTTATTCCGCACCACACAGTGACCTTTTCAGACTGAAGAGGTAATGGCTGTAGCTGGGACGGATTCTCGGTCGCCCATATCCTGCAATTTTGCGTATTTACAGAACCTTGCAAATGAAAGTGGACTTCGTCAGACCACAGAATGTTCCATGGCCATCCGTTGTCCACTTCCATCCGGGCAAGAAATTGTAGTGCAAAAGATTGACGTGCTTCCAGGTCAGCAGGTAGCAACTCCTGCACATGAGTTATCTTGTACGGATAACAGCGTAAGACGTTCCGTAGGACTTTTGTGGGGATCTGGCATCGCCGAAAACTTAAAACCAGCTAATGAGCTGGGTCCAGAATTTCGGATGTTGGATCCATGGTTTTTCATCTGTGCTTAACGGAAAACCGCACGGAACAAGCCTTCGCCGTTGAGCGGGAAGAAACAGTTAGTTGGACTCTGGACTGCCTGTTGAACGCACGTATTTTAGCGTGCTAACGTAACGATTAATGCTGAATTGCCGCACGCTGGTGCGAAGAGTGTATTTTGAGTTTAAATATAATTTATTAAGTTTTAAATGTATTCTTAATTTGTGAAGTGCAATATTTCATTTAATCGATAATTAGTAATCGGGTTTAGAATGCCCGCAACTAAAGTGGTGACCTCGGTGTTTGAACAGTTCGTCTGATAATCTAAGTGCATCGACCTTATAATAGCCTTAATTACGGCGTGTGTACATCATTAGTGACCCAAGCGGATATATTTCTCATATTTCTTCAAGAGTTTGTGTGAAACACGATTGTGTGCATTATCGGTAAACTGTGTTGTTAATCACCTATTGGCATGTGGAGACATCAGTGCTACGAGGTAAAGAGCTTGAATCCCGAATCCCGGTGAGTCGTATCTATTTTGATGGTGTTCAAATCAGTAATACCCCTGTGTGTGCATATAAATTTTACTTGCCCCTAGATAAATTCGACATTAATTTTTTGCGCATTTTATTTAATTTTTGTATATGTATTTATATTGGTAATAAGCTTTCAGTACAGCATTATTTAAGTGCTTTCAAATTGAATATTTTTTGTTTGTTTTGTAATATATGCTTATTTTGAAATTCGGGGTATGACGCGATTTATTTCGACATACTATCGTTAAGCCTGGCCAGATCAAATCGCATGTTTAGGTGATCCAAAATATGGTTTATCGTATTATATTATGCTAAAATTTTAGTTTCCATACTTTTCCTTGCATTCTTATTTTTTATTATGTCTTAAATAGCATTTGTGTACATAGTTTTTGGTAGGGTTGTTGAAACCAGTTTTTTCTGTATACAGTATATGTCCTGCATTTATATTTTTTTCGTGGCTTAATTGTGTAGTAAAATTCAAAAAAATGTCAACAGAAACACCGGATACTGTCGTTCCAGGCATTCATAGGGTTGGGGTAAAGGCGACCCCATTTTGGCGTGCAAACCCGAAACTTTGGTTTTTCCATTTGGAATCCCAATTTAAGCTGGCAGGGGTTTCCGACAGTGTTACCCAGTTTCACCATTTAGTTGCAGCAATGCAACCGGAGGAACTGGCGATAGCAGGCGATATCATTAGTGAGCAACCCACGGATCAGCCATATGAAAGGCTCAAAAATCGGCTCGTAAATCAATATTCCATGAGTGAGGATCAGTGCATTCGCGAGTTGATTTCTGGTTTGCAACTGGGGGATAAAAAACCTTCCCGTTTGCTCCTTGAAATGCGGAGTAAGGCTGGTAGTCAGGTCAAGGATGATTTGCTGAAAACCTTATTTCTCCAGCGCCTACCCACTCATGTGCGACAAATATTAGCAATTTCGAATGACCCACTTGACAAATTGGCCGAAATGGCCGATGGTATCATTGCAGCGAATGGTCCACCCCCCATGGTTCAAAATATCCAATCGGGTAATGAGGAGCTCAAAACATTAATTCTTGCACTCTCCACACGCTTGGAGAAGTTGGAAGTGCAGGGGAATAATAGCAGACAGAGTCGTTCCAAGTCCTGTGACCGTTTTAGGCATTATAAACGTGATAAAAGTCAAGAAAGGAATGCTGTTGGAAGGAATTTATGTTGGTACCATGCTACTTTTGCTGATAAAGCAAGTAAATGCCGCAAGCCTTGTTCATGGGAGGGAAACTAGTACAGCCGTCACTCAATTCTGGGAGTGACGGCGCAGTTCAGATAAATAGGCTCTATCTCAATGACAGAACTACTCATTTGAAATTTTTAATTGACACGGGGGCGGACGTGTCTGTCTTACCTGTGACAAAAGCTGATAGAACAGGTACAGCAGATAAGCTACAACTTTTTGCCGCTAATGGCACGATCATTCCTACGTTTGGTCAGCAGCTCTTAAAGCTAGATTTAGGCCTGCGCAGGGAATTTCATTGGCTATTTATTCTGGCGGATGTTTCGCAACCAATTATAGGGGTTGATTTTCTTCGACATTTTGGTTTACTCATTGATGTGCGTCAGGGAAAGTTACACGACCCCATTACTAATTTGCAGGCGCAGGGTATAATTGATAAGTCAAATAGTAGCAATATACGCACGGTTTCTGAAATGACAACATTCCATACGCTGCTCAACAAATTCCCTAGCCTAACCGATACTTCAGCCTCCCTTAACCCCCCAAAGCATGATGTGCAGCATATTATTGAGACCAAAGGTCCACCTGTGTTTGCTAAGCCTCGCAGACTTCCTCCAGATAAGCTTCGTGCGGCTAAGCAAGAATTTCAGTTTATGATGTCGGCCGGTATTTGCAGACCTTCTAGCAGCTCTTGGGCTAGCCCGCTGCACATGGTACCCAAATCGAAAGGCGATTGGCGCCCGTGCGGGGATTATCGTCATTTAAACGCTGCTACAATTCCGGATCGCTATCCTGTTCCTCATATTCAGGATTGTACACAAGCGCTCCACGGTACAAAGATTTTTTCGACTTTAGATCTGTCTAGAGCATATCATCAAATTCCGGTACGACCTGAGGATGTTCCAAAAACAGCAGTCACAACTCCGTTTGGTCTTTTTGAATTTTTGTATATGCCGTTCGGTTTAGCCAATGCTGCTGCGACGTTTCAGCGATTTATCCATAGAGTGTTATATGGGCTTGAATTTTGCATTCCATATTTTGATGATGTACTAGTAGCATCGGAGAATTACGAGCAGCATGTCAGACATTTACAAATGGTGTTCGAGCGTCTATCTCAATATGGGGTACGTTTAAACCCATCTAAGTGTGTTTTTGGCCAATCTAATGTTAAATTCTTAGGGCATAACATCTCTGCGGATGGTATTAGCCCGCTTCAGGATAAGGTTAACGCGATTAAAAATTTTCCCCGTCCCGAAACCATTAAAGAATTGCGACGTTATCTGGCCATGCTTAATTTCTATCGCCGGTTTATCTACCATGCTGCGCACACACAAGGGGTTTTAAACAAATATTTGCAAGGAGCCAAAAAGAATGACAAAAGCATAATTCAGTGGACAGAAGAATCTAATGATGCTTTTGTACGAAGCAAGGAAGAACTTGCAAATGCTGCCACCTTGGCATACTTCATACCTACGGCACCTCTATCTATTGCAGTGGATGCATCAGACTTTGCAATGGGTGCAGCCTTGCAGCAGCAGGTGAATGACAATTGGCAACCTCTAGCATTTTTTTCAAAATCTCTGTCACCGGCTCAACAAAAGTATAGTGCTTATGACCGCGAACTTTTGGCGGTGTATTCCACAGTACAACATTTCAGACATATGATTGAAGGTCGGAACTTTACAATTTTTACTGACCACAAACCACTTATTTTTGCATTCAGACAAAAAACAGACAAATGTTCACCGCGGCAAACTCGACAGCTGGACTTTATAGGCCAATTTTCCACGGACATTCAGCATATTAGTGGTGTGGAAAATGTTGTGGCTGATGCTCTCTCCAGGATAAATATCTCCTCCATCAAGTCTTGTGTTATTGATTTGGAGCTGATGGCCAAATTACAAGCGACCGATATTGCTTTACAACATGCGAAGCAAGACAACATTAGCTTAAAACTTCAACCAATGCCAGTAGGTGATTCAGCGGTTGAATTGCAGTGTGATATTTCCACGGGTCGCATTAGACCTTTTGTGCCAGCAGACATGCAAAAAACAGTGTTTCAGAAATTGCACGAACTGTCCCATCCTGGTGTCAAAGCGACACAGAAACTGATTGCTGAACGCTATGTTTGGACTGGAATGCAGAAAGATATTGCTTTATGGGTACGATCCTGCATCTCCTGCCAGAGGAGCAAAGTACACCGGCACACGAGAAGTGCTATTGGCATATTTGAACAACCGTCTGCTCGGTTCCAGCATGTTCACATTGATTTGGTTGGACCATTGCCACCGTCTAACGGGTTTCGGTTTTGCTTAACATGTGTTGACAGATTCACGAAGTGGCCAGAAGCAATTCCATTGGCTGATACTACTGCTGAGAGTGTGGCGGAGGCCTTCTACGCCAGTTGGATCGCCCGTTTTGGACCACCTTTACGTCTAACAACTGACCAAGGTCCCCAATTCGAATCATCACTATTTTCGGCGCTGAATCGTTACCTGGGCATCTCGAAAGTTCATACTTCCCCATACCATCCGGCAGCGAACGGCCAGGTGGAGAGATTTCATCGACAGCTCAAGGCTGCAATTATGGCCCACAACACCACGGATTGGGCCCGAGTTTTGCCAACTGTACTCCTGGGCATACGGACAGCGTGGAAAGAAGATCTGCAGGCTACAGCAGCGGAAATGGTATATGGTACCACCATCGCCCTTCCAGGAGAGTTCCTTGTTCCAGTAGCCGGTTCACCTAACCCAGTCGATTTTCTTGGCAGGCTACGGGAGGTGATGCGACGATTACAACCAGCCACTTCTCGGTTGACACCTGAGCGTAAAATTTTTGTCAGCAAGGATTTGAAGTCTTGCTCACATGTTTTCTTGCGCAGAGAGGGTATTAAGAAGAGTCTGCAAGCTCCATTCGAGGGGCCTTACCAGGTTCTGCAACGGACCGACAAAAATTTCACTGTTAAGATCAACGACAGAACTGTTACGGTAAATATTGACAGAGTAAAACCTGCCTTCTTCTGCACTGAGGAGCAGCCGTCGAATCCTCAATCCGAAGAAAACCACTCTAAATTAGATTCACCAGCAGCAACAGTCACAGAAGAAGCGGAAATTCCAGCTCCAAGAAGTCCAGTAACTACTCGTGCTGGTCGGCGTGTCAGATTTAACCCTCGCTACCTCTGATGGTGAAAATTGTTTCGCTATCGCTCAGGGGGGGCTACTGTGGGGATCTGGCATCGCCGAAAACTTAAAACCAGCTAATGAGCTGGGTCCAGAATTTCGGATGTTGGATCCATGGTTTTTCATCTGTGCTTAACGGAAAACCGCACGGAACAAGCCTTCGCCGTTGAGCGGGAAGAAACAGTTAGTTGGACTCTGGACTGCCTGTTGAACGCACGTATTTTAGCGTGCTAACGTAACGATTAATGCTGAATTGCCGCACGCTGGTGCGAAGAGTGTATTTTGAGTTTAAATATAATTTATTAAGTTTTAAATGTATTCTTAATTTGTGAAGTGCAATATTTCATTTAATCGATAATTAGTAATCGGGTTTAGAATGGCCGCAACTAAACTTTACGCACCGTGCTGTTCGGCATATCCAGCATTCGGCCAATCCCCCTTGCACTGCTGATTCCAGCATCACTGTCAGTATGTTCCTGTAATGCTGTAGCCACATCTTCCACTGCCGCAGCTGAAACTGTTTTCCTTCCTCTACCCCGTTTAACGTCAAATGAACCGGTCTCTTCGAATTTAGCAATCATTTTTTGCAGACCATTTGTTGTTATTGGACCATTTTTTATGGATTTTAATGTCCGAAACTTCCTAATAGCTGTAAGTGCACAGTCATCGTTCTTATAAAAAAGCTTCAAGAGCAGAGCGCGATCCTTCATAGTCAAAGTCATGATGAAGCATTCAGGCAAAGAGCTGCTGCTCTGCATTTTTATGGTTGCTATGTCTGCGGCGCGCATGTCACGTATTAGTAATTTGCATATCTTCAGACAATGTGAACCCAGACAGCGCCATCTATGGGCACATTTTGAAACTTTTTTTTTTCCTTCGCCAAACAAAATTCCATTGCCTCACGATTGTTTTGCTAAAATATCAAGTCAATCTGACCAGTAGTTTTAATTAAAATTATCGATTTTTGAAATCGTAACTTTAATTATAATCACCCGGTATTTAATTAAAATTTTCCTTTCATTAAGAACCAGAAAAATAAGCAAGTTTCTTTTTACTAATGGATTCGTTTGTAAATTCCGGTGTCAGTCTATTATTTCATCATTTTGCAAACAAATTTACTCCGCGCCGGAAAGGGTTCAAGAATACATTTTTGGTCTTTCCCCTGACATTACCCTGACAACGCCATCTATCGGCACAATTTGGAACTATTTTTTTTTCCTTCGCCAAACGAAATTCCATTGCCTCACGATTGTTCTGCAAAAATATCAAGCCATTCTGACCAGTAGTTTTAAAATTATCGATTTTTGAAATCGTAACTTTAATTATAATCACCCGGTATGATTTTATATTGGTTAGCTCGGTGTTTTAATGAAATATCTTTATCTTTGTCTCCAGAATGAATCTAAAGCCCTGTATTTTGAAATTCGGATTTTAAAAAGGAAACAAAAAAAAGAGAGCGAGAGAGATAGAAAGGAAAAGAAATGCTGGGATTTAACTTATGCAAGTTTATATGATCTTGTTCAGTTTTTAAATTGCTTTCGGGAACTATATTTAAATTGTAAAGAAATATGACTATTTAGCTCTATTTAAAAAAAAATAATGTATATTCAAATTTACCAAGGGCTATCCGCTCTTAAGGTTGTTCTCAAATCCAAATTGGCTACTTTATGACACATTCTTTAATTCATTTTAGTTCGGAAACGCATGAAAATGCAGGTGTTCTTATTTAGAAACTTTGTAACTGAAAGACGTTTTCCATTATTCTTTATTTTATTTTATTTTTTTGGTAAAGACAGGAGATTTTTCAGAAAACACTGTCAAAGTCGGCGTTTTCAACTGAATTTCCGAAGCCGCAGCATGAGAAAGGGATAAAACGTGACACGAATCGCTTATAACCCGATAAGTAATTTATTTTATTAAAAAAAGGAAAACTCACTTCGATTCCAAATCGCTTCCATAATAGTCAGGCCTGCCAATTTTATTCCTTTATTTTTAAAAATGAGTCAGGTAGTTTCGCGTTGCTGAGCAAGGAATTTGAGAACCACCTGAACCGCTACAGTGCTATATCACTCTCATAAATTTGTAAGATTATTACAATTTTTGTTTTCAAATTTCCTCTTGAAAAAGCGATGTTTTCTGCACATGAATCTTTCTTTTTCTCAAACTTGTTTGTTTTTTGGTTTTATTGTCCCCATTGCTGCTAACTTTACATTCTATCCATTACTTTGAAAATTTAATTCCATCACCTGTTTGTGTTCCCATACCACCTGAACTAATGTTACGACAACCTAATAATTTGTTTTGAACTTCTAACCATGTGTTTTCTGAAGTAAAATATTTATATTGCTCTTTTGACCAACTGTCTGGAAAAATAACAGAAGCTTTAAAATTCGAATTAAATTCTTCAGAATGAAGATGAGACAGATCAGAATTCATATTAGTTGCTGAGCATTCTGTTTGACCACTTTAGCTATTATTGTTCAAATTAATATCAGTTCGTTGTTTTTTACCATTTGGATTATTTGTCTCATCTTCATTTGAAGATCGTTATTTCAAATATTTTATCATTTCCATTTTCACATGATGCTAAGTTCAGAAATACTAAAAAAAAATAGTAAAAAAGAACTCAATCTAAATAAACTTAATTCTATTTCATTCTTCATCAAAATTAATAAAAATAGACCATTCCACGTGGTAAACAAAACCCGGTTTGAGTCGCGTTGAGCTGTTATGAAACTACATCTGGAAAATCCTAGCGAATCGAATCGAAACCATTGAGTATAAATTGCAGGAGAACTTCGAGCCGAAATCCGGAATAATCGCAATAGAGCAAAATATGCTGTGATGAACTGGCGCTGCTGTGCGAAAAAAAGGTGTTTGTTTTCATCCAATAAGGATAGGGCAGCCGCCGTCACTCAAGGCAGAACCGAGGGTAACGAAAAAGAAAGGCTACCGCGGTGCTTTACGCGTATCTTTTTTTACAGACCGCGGGAGTCACGTGATGCTCGAATCCACCAATGCAGGTGTGCGAAAAGAGCATCACGTTACTCTAGCGGTCTGTAAAAAAAGATAAGTGGAATGGACTGCGGTAGCCAGTCTTTTTCGTTAGCCTCGGGCAGAACGGTGGCTTCAAGAGATCTTATACGCCAGCGAAGTGATGACGTCACTGTAATGGCTACTGGAGACAAGAAGTTTCAGTTTCCCGTTGAGCGTTAATGTTAGCAAAAAATAAAGTCGTGTTAACAGTATTAATAAATTTTTTTAAGAAATATCTGTTACAGTTTTGCTAAATCTGAGGTAAGGCATTCATATGAATTCAACAAACTTCTGATTAAGTGCGTCATTTTTTTTTAATTCATCAAAAAAGATAAGCCTTCATGCAGAGCATCAATGGCCGATGTTTTGAATATTTGAATGTAATTTAAAAATGTTTTTAAGGTTTTAATTTCTTTTAGTTGATATTTATATTACTCAGGCGTACTCTATGTTAAGTTTCATCTGAGTTAAATTATGTTTCTGCTGGGTTTTTTTTCTTTTCTTTTTTTTTTAAATTTTCTTCATTTGGTGTATTATTTACATAAATTTCTCTACTGAATCGTAAAGCAAGGGTGATATTTTAATATATTTTGCTTGATATTCCTGCAGTTTAAATGTATTTTTCAGTCATTTTCATGTTATTTGTGTCGTTTTTTTCTTAATTATTTTACTTAATTACCGAAAATGTCTATATTCATTTAAAATATAAAACCATTAAAATGTATCACAGTTTGTGTAATTACTAAAATAGGTGTAAATAAATAAAAGGCTCTAAAACATTAAAACCATTTCAAGATGCTAAAAACATCCATCGGAGTCCCGAGCGCTTTCAACCAGAAAACATGGCCATCATCAGAGGGTGGAAATGAGAAAAAATTCTCTTTTATTTTTTCTTTAAATTTGGAAAAGAGAATTTTTTTCTCATTTCCACCCTCTGATGATGGCCAGGTTTTCTGGTTGAAAGCGCTCGGGACTCCGATGGATGTTTTTAGCATCTTGAAATGGTTTTAATGTTTTAGAGCCTTTTATTTATTTACACCTATTTTAGTAATTACACAAACTGTGATCCATTTTAATGGTTTTATATTTTAAATCTTACACAAAGGTGAATTTTGTTCCAATTTTAGAATATTTTTCTATTTATTAAATGTCTATATTCAGTTGTTTACTTTCCTAGTATTTAATAAAATTCTATAAAGATAGTCAGTCTTCTTGCACTTAATTATGCGATGACCACGGAAAAAAATATAATCCAGTAACTATGAAGAATCATTTGATAAAATTATCATTAGTGCTCTGTTAGAAAAAAAAAAGAAAGAAAGAAAAAAAAACAGAAAGAAAAAAAAACAGCACAAACACATTTCAACTCAGATGAAACTTAACATAGAGTACGCATGAGTAATATAAATATCAACTAAAAGAAATTAAAACCTTAAAAACATTTTAAAATTACATTCAAATATTCACATCATCCGGCATTGATGCTCTCCATGAAAGTTTATCTCTTTTTTGATGAATTTAAAAAAAATGAGGCACTTAATCAGAAGTTTGTTGAATGCATATAAGTGCCTTACCTAAGATTTAGCAAAACCGTAACAGAAATTTCTTTAAAAAAATTATTAATACTGTTAACACGACTTTATTTTTTGCTTACATTAACGTTTAATGGGAAACCGAAACTTCTTGTCTCCAGCAGCCATTACAATGACGTCACACTTCGCTGGCGTATTGGTCGAAATATCCACTTTCTTGGTGTGTGGAAACGGATCTTCTTAAATCTAGCTTAAAATATTGTTTCGCTTGAAAAAAAAAAAGGTTTGTGCTCGTATGCGATGTTTTTTTTTTTTTTTAGAGTAACAAACTAAATATTCCTGGTTCTTCCCATATGGCGTATATATAATGTAATAATATATGGCGTTCCCACACAACTACAGCTCTGAGCAAAAGAGTCTTTAGAGAAGCGACAGATGGTTGAAAGTAAATATGCTAACTTACATAGTACACGACTCTCAAATTTGCAAGACAAAGCAAGAGTTTGGTTTCGCCAAAAGATGAATGAACTATATAGAAGCAAGGAACTGTCATTCAGATTGGTCCTCAACCTCGATCCTACCTTATTAAAAGCATAGATGGTAATGTTTATAGAAGAAACATTTTTACATCCGCCCTGATAAGTCTCAAGTCTGAATTAGGTCAATCGGTAAGGCCTGTGAGATCAGTAGAAGATTTTTATTCAGTAACTACAGATCCTGTGAGTGTTCCTGTGCAGATTTCAGATACCATAGATAACAAAACTGGTAAGTTACAAAGGGTGTTGCCTCAAGGGACTGTACGGAAATCTTCCAAAACAAGTGTGAAACTGAACGCTATAGAGATATTTGAACTAAACTTAACAAAGTTAAATTTAGAACTTTAAATGAATTCTAATTTTAATACTTTTTTCAATATTCATTGCTTTTATTATTATCTTGTTTAATTTTTATAGAAAAAAGGGCATGTAATGTATTTAGTATGTTGACACTAAATGACAGCCACATGCTGTGTACAACTCCGAAATAAATACTTCAGTTTGAGATCCGGCAGACTAATGCAGGAAACCATGCTGGTAACATGCAGCTAGCATATATTATATTTCATCCTATATAATCCTCTTTAATAAAAAGGTATGTGTTGCTGACGACTGGGATTTTTGCTAATCGTTGCCACAGATTAATATCGGAAAATGAAACATTGGAAGTTACTGAAAAAATTAATAGCTCGAAAAGTATTTGTCATAAAATTGTTAGACAAACTGCGCTAAAAAGTTAAAAAATTGTATTTTTCTTGATATAAATTTTAAATCTAATGATTATGCCGTTTTTCAAGTATTGAATTAAAAAAATTACCAAATTTTACAATGGTGTACCATAGCGAAATCTTCACGCGTAAAAATATAATGATAACGGCATTGTGTCCTGACGTATATATACTGACTATTGCACCAGTCACAAATTATAGTAGCCTTATTATTCTGTTAAAATATAAAAGTGAATTATGATGTCGCGAGTGCATGATTTTTATTTAATTCTCGACGAGTACCATATTTTTGTCCACTTCAGTAAGGCATATCAATTTCATTATATTTGAAGTATCGTAAATTGTAACTTCATTCAAACCCAATTTGAATCCAACGGAAATTATTTTTCCCCATAGACACCATAATTTAACACAATTATTCATTTTTTTTAATGCTGACCTATTCCATAATAAAGTCTACAGAGAATTGGCCTAATTTGTCCTTAACAGCCCAAATTTTGTCTGACACATTAAAAATGTAATAACGCAATAGTGTTCGTATCGTTTTCAGAAATGCAGAAGGATATTCCAAGTAAATATCCATAGAGTTTTAAAATACAAGGTCAAATTCAAAGTCAATATTTCACTTGATTAAAGGTGCGTTAAGAGAAATTGACCAGCGTAGCGTGCTAGTCTACTATAATTAAACGTAAATAGTTACATTTATTCATCAGTACAATAGGGGCCTCCGTGGCCGAGTGGTTAAGACACCATTCCGCTAATCGCTTGTGAGCGTAGGAGTCAGGTCGGCGGGTTCGACTCCCGCCAGCTCCATTGCACACACTTTGTGGAGCTTCCGGATGTAACTCTCTGGTGTTGTAAATTTCCTTGTGGCTATCTCGTCCCTGTATATTGACGATGACTTATAAGCGGGCACTTGATGTCAAGCACACAAGTCAGATGTATGTTCTCAATAAACAAACAGTACAATATATCAATAACATAAACAAACATATTTATTTCGACAACATGAAAGATCCATTTCTTTCATGGATGAATTTTAAGAGCAACAAATTAATAGCAGGTCGCCATACAAGGAAAAAAATAACTTATAAATTAAAGTCAGATGCACGTGTAGATAAACCATGGAAAGCTCGCCACTACTTTTACCAATCAAAAGCCATGTTTAGAGGGAGTTTATCCTAAATATTTCAAATACATGATGATAGGATCTATAGAGGGCGCTAATCGGAGCTGTTAGTACAGGAAAATTGTCCCTTTAACTATTGCTAAAGTTCCATTGAAATCATTATTTACTGTAAACGCATTTGAAAGGTTTAGATATTCAAATTCGGAAAATTTTTACCTTGTTATATAAACACAGACTGATGTTACGTGAAATCTGAAATTGTTCAAAAAAATAATCATTATGAACAAATTAAAAATACGTCTAATGCAATGTTATTGCACGGGATTTTCCTGAAGTGAGCAGTTATATCTTTCTCCAGCAGATGGCGCGTTCGAGAGGACGAATTTTTTTTAGCCTTGAACCGAAAGAATTTACAAAATGACTGTGTGTTTCCCATGGAGATAGAAATAAGAAGGAGAACAGTGAGGATAGGCTTTCAAGATCACAACATGGACCGGGAATTAGTACCCAGTTTGTGGCGCTGGTGCTCCCAAAGGCCGGTCATGTGACCTGTCAAACATGACAAATTGTCGTCTGCTCTTCCTGCATTTTGGTTTCGAGCATGGTAAAGAGATAGAGGGCGCTACACTTCCTAAAGGCCCAAAAGACCAGAAACGCCGCCATACTAGGTACCGCTTTTAGTTCCATAAGTAGAAACATTATCTTTGTTCTCCTTCTTTCTATCTTCCTGGTGTTTCCATTTAGCCTAATTCGCCGGATGTTTCAGTCTTCTGTGTAAATTTTTAATTCGTTTCACTTCCGGATCTGGCTTTTGCAATGCAACTAAATTCTGATTGTTTACGTTTGTGGTGTAACAATGTGGTTTCGTTGTAAAAGTTCTGAATACTTGTAAAATTGGGTTTTTATTACGGGTATATTATTTAAAGCTTTTTTTGTTTAAGTTCAAAATTCTTCTTCATGTTTTATAACTTGACATATTGAAACTTTACTGTAAAATTTTCATATTGATGTAATCGGCAATGTTTGTATTTTTAGGATAATTTACAGGATATTTCAAGAGCGCAGTACAATGTCATTAATCGAAAATCTTTCGATGTTTGATAATTTTTTTTTTCGATTTGTTCCTTTAAATTGTGGGCCGTATATTGTGTGTGAAAATGAAATGGGACGATATTGATTTTTAGAAATTCATTGTCTTTATGGGCAAACGACCATGGATTAAATATACGCTCAAATTTTCTTTTCTTTTAAAATAGTGTCTGAAATAAAGATTTTATTAATTAAATGTATGGAATATTGCTACTTACGTATTATCCGGGTCAGGAGATAGATCGCCAAAAATGCCAACATGTTCAAAACAGTAGTAATTTAACATATACATAACATTGTTATAAATGGTAAATAATATAAAATAAATAAATATAATAAATGAACAATAAAATAAATAACAATAAACTATAAATTATAATAAAAAGAATAAACTATAATAAATAAGCTATGTACCTAGTTGTAAAAAAAAAATAAGGGTTACTGTAATTATCATAATTGGCGGCATGCTTGGCACGGTTGTATCTGATCTGGCCCGAATAACATGTAAGTACCAGAATATTAACTGAATTTGGAATATGCTTTAAAGTCATTAGAGCAATGCTTTATTAATCACTTTAATTATTTCAACATAACTATGCAATGTTGAATTAATCTTCTAATAATAATGAATTATATTTACTTTTCATGCAAATATTTTATCGTATAAGCAAATTCAAAACACTGAAATAATTCTACCATTAGATTACATGTACTACCAACTTTTTTTTCTAACATTGTCATTAAATAAATCTAAATGACATGGTTTAAAAAAAGTCTCTCAATTTTATCCTTTCAGAATCGTAAATAACTAGAATCTTTTAGAAAAACAAAACAAACATCAACAAAAAATCAATAGACTTGAAATTTTTAATTTTCAAGGATTTACTTTTTTATAAAAAAATCATGTAAATCTTTGAATTTATTAGTTAATATATATTTTATAAAATGTATTGAAATATAAGTTTATTCTGTAACTTGACATACACTGAGTGACGAAAAAATTAGACAGTGACGTAGAATGACGTAACAACTCAGAGTTGCTTATATAAGGAACTCCCAACTTCATAAGACGTAGTTAGCACAGAAGTTACTATAAAAATGGGTAGGACAAAAGATTTAACTGAATTTGAACGAGGGATAATTGTTGGTGCAATAAGAGTTGGTGCCAGCATCTCTGAAACGACGACTCTTTTAGGATTTTCTCGCCCAACAGTATCTTGAGTGTTTAGAGAGTGGTAATTGAGAAAAAAAAACTTCAAGCAATAAAGACCATTCTGGTCAAAAAAGGCTGGTGAACAAGAGAGGTGAAAGACTAGTAGCACACATAGTCCGCAGCAACAGGAGTCAATCAACATGACAAATTTCAGCTGAAATCAATGCAGGTGCATCACAAAGTACATCCTAACGCACAATAAGACGGACTTTGCAAAGGATGGGCTTTAGCAGCAGGAAGCCATTAAGACTGCCATTGGTATCACAGAAAAATAGGAAAAGGCACCTGTTGTGAGCGAAGGAATGATAAAAATTGGTCACTTGAAGACTGGAAAAAAAAGCCTGGTTCGATGAATCTCATTTCCTGCTCTATCATGCAGATGGCAGGTGCAGAATCAGAATATGGCACGAACCGAACGAATTCATGAACCCCTCCTGCCAAATAACAATGCTTCAGGCTGGTGGCGGTGGAATTATGGTGTGGGGAATGTTTTCCTGAAGTACACTGAGCCCCTTGATATCTGTGGTCACAACTCTAAACAGCACAATTTACGTCAACATTGTTGCCAATCATGTACACTCGTTTATGGTTATGATGTCCCTTATGGAGATGGTTACTTTCAACAGGACAATGCACCTTTCCACCGTGCTCGATCAGTCTTAAATTGGCTTGAGGAACATCAATCAGAGTTTAACCTGCTTCCATGGCCGGCTCAGTCCCTTGACCTCAATCCTACTGAGTATTTGTGGGATGAAGTCGAAATAGCACTTCAAATATTGGAAACGTCACCATCCAATCTGGCTCAACTTACGACTGTTATTATGTCAGCATAAGCCAACATTCCTCAGCAACTTATTGAGTCCATGCTAAGAAGAATATCGGTTGTGATCAGAGCTAAAGGTAGACCAACTTGTTATTAGATTGCAATTATTAGAGGGTGTCTCTAATTTTTTGGCCACTCAGGTATGTTAATGAAATTTACTTTAGAATGCTTCCTATTGAAATGGAATGTTACAGTTTATTTACAGGATCATCTAAAAAAAAAAGTGTTACATCATGGTATAGAGAGGAGCATGTGTGTGTAGAAAAATTCATTCACAGGATATTTTAATAAAGATATACTCTAGTAAACTTACTGAAGTTGATAAAACATTATATTGAGATTCTACAGGAAGGAAGAATATGAAATGCTGAGATATTTATTTATTTATTTGCAAATAAACAAAAATAAAATAAAATTCTGTTACATCTATTGGAAAAAAAAATATTTAAAAAAATGAAACAAACAAAAAACTGCTGTCATTAGACAACAATAGCTTATAACTCATAATGTATCTCATTTATTGGAAAATGTCATGGTAATACTAATAACATTTTTGAAAAAAAAAAAATCATTTTGTTTCACTGTAATGCACCAGAATTTTGTTTTGTTTTGTTTATGTATGAAGACCATTCAAATAATGTACAAACACAATGTCTGATTATTTTTTCAAATTATATTTGTGTAACGAAAATTTAATTTTGCTTTTTAAATCTCCAAATATTATTGAATTTTGAAAATGACCCACTTATCTATTTTTCATTTCAGCTTTAGAGATGTTAACTCCAGCATTTGATTTGAGTCAGAATGACGATTTTCTTATCATAGCCATTCAGCTTCCTTATGCTAAGGTAATTTTCTGTTTTGTTAATGAATTTAGACAAGTTATATTCTAAGACTGCTAAAAAATCATTAAATGATCAAAATGATGAAATCCCTGAATTTTTTTTTCTGTGATTAAGTGACGAAATTCTCAACATTTTTTTCGTAGCTGATTGATGAAATTCACACTTTTTTCTAGAATTAATAGACGAAATTCATTATTTTATCACACGACCACTGAACGAAATTTGTTATTTTATCCCATGACCGATTAACGAAATTGGTTATTTTATCCCACGACCGATTAACAAAGTTTTTGATTTTTTTCCCCCACGAGTGATTTACAAAATTTACAATTTTTTTTCAGTAATCGACTGATGAGATTTGCGACCAATTGATGAAATTTACGAAATTTTTTCTTGACTGATTGAGGAAATTCATACTTTTATTTCGCAACTTATAAACGAAATTTATGGTTTTTATTTCATCAGCTTTTGATGAAGTTTGTGGTTTTATATTTGGCGATCGATCGACGAAGCTCGTAACTGATTGAGAAAATTTCAGAGTTCTTTTCAAGACTAATTGAGGGGGTCAGGGAAAAGTGCCAAGCCACATTTTTGGTGTAAGAAATCTAACACTGTAGTCTGTTGCTTAATATTGTAAATTATAATATTCTGCATATAATTTGTTTCTAATGTCACTTGGTGGCAGCATATGTGACAGGTTTTGTTTTTGCCCCAAATGTTTATGCCCCCAATGAAAATAGCTAATTTACAAAAAAAAAACATAATAGTAATATCATTAAAGTAGTGCCATATTGCTACTCAGAATATCTCAGATGTTACTAAGACATTTGCGAAAAAACTTTAGGTTATATATCTTGATTTGAGTATAGGATCAAATTTTCAAATTGAAATATCTCAGAAGTTCAAAAATGTGGCTTGGCACTCTCTTGCCCCGACCCCTTCAATTGAAGAATTGATTTTGAGGAAATCTGCTAAAAATAAATAAATAGATAATAATACTTTGAGGAATTTTTCTAATTTGTAGAAGTATCGCACACCGACATCCGGTGTCCATGAATATATCTGAATACTGAATAATCCCAGAGCTACAAAAATTATTCTTTTCTCGGCATAATTTTTTTTTCGTCGTAGTCTTATTGTTGTATGCCGCAGCCGCTGAGTTCATTTGCAGCACATATCAACGTGACTTTTTTTCCTGATTCTGCAGACATTGCAGATTTTTTAAAATTTTATTATTTTTTTTTAAAGAAAAAAACTTAAAATTTGCGTATTTGTGGAAATGTAGCATCCATGTTAAAGAATATTTTTGAATTATGGACAATAGAAAAAAGAGAAAAAGCAGTATATACTACGGAATTATGAAGGAGAATTTGCAGATTTTATTTATTAAAAAAAAAAAACGGAAATCTGCTGTTTGGCAGAAAAGAATACTGTACCCTGTTGTAAAGCACATGGTGACTTAGACATCCAAATTTTTAGTCCAAAGAATAAAAATTTAATCGCCATATGGCAACTGGCGACCATGAATCTGCATCTATACCCACACATCCAGTATAATTTTTGATTGTCACCCCCCCCCCTTTTTTTTTTAAGTGATCAACATTTTTATTGAATAAAATCTAGTTTAGAAAAAAAATATATATTTAAACTAAACTACTAACTTAAACTGCTAAAACAAAAATAGGTTTTAAAAAAGGCACATTTTTATAAAGATCTTTCTGCTCTTTTGAGAAAAGCCTTGTTTTTTGGGGTAAATTTTAATTACAAACAATATAAGGTTGAGAATAAGTATTTTATTTATAATATTGTCACACTAAATAAAATTGGGGAATTATGTGAAATTGACTTCTTCCTGCCAAATTATCGTAACTGCCAGAAAGTAAATTTTACTTGAGAGTTTTTTATACTTAATTTCTTTTCTATCTTTCTTAACAGGCTGTGATCATGCACAAAGCAACTATTTAGTGTAAGTTGTACACTGATGATGTTTTTTTAAACGTTCATGATGTATAAAGGCATAATTTTCTGGTTTCAATATTTTTGTTTTTAAATTATGACAATAAGTGGTGTTTACGACAAATTTGAAATACACATTTCATGAAATAATATAAGAAAGCAATTATTTTAAATAATTTTATTGCTAAACTAAAACAAAAATTATTGAACAAAGATTATTTTAAATATTTCTTTTCTCTGTCCAAAAGAAAGAAAGAGAGAGAGGTTTAATCTCGGCCTAAGCAATGTTAACAACTTAACTTATTTTACAAAAAATTTCTAGTATTTTTTAGAGGAAATAGTTTATCCATAAGTATTTTGAAATATCAGGGATCATTCTAGAGAGTTTCAGAAGGGCGGCCAGCCCTCATGCCCTTTTTAGATAAAATCCCACCCTCTTTGCCCTTTTTCCAGGTGGAATTTTACCCTCCTAGCCCTTTTTCCAGGTAGAATTCTACCCTCTTTTTATTCCTACAGAGAATCCTGCCTTGTTTGCATTGTACTTTCAAAAATTCTTTACCTATCTTTTATTTTTAGAATGCTAGTAAGGTACATCAGGAGTACTCCTCTTTTCCTTTTTATTTCTCTGTGAAATGCCCTGGTATATTTAATCTTTGACTTTGAGCGATTCATCTTTCCATTTATCATTATTTCCATTGAACATAAAGGGTAACTAAAGGTCATTGATTAATTTCACCTTCTCTAGTAAAATATACTGTTGGATCAGGCATTCTGGCCTTTGACCACATGATAACTTAAATAAGTTCTATAAAAAATTTGAGAAGTAGCTTTAGAACTTTTATTTTGTAGCTTTTTCAAAACCAGTTTTGCCAAAACCGGGAAAAAGTTATCTGGTGAATAAAAGTTTTAGGGAGAGAAGTTTTTGAATGTTGTAGGAAAAGGGAGAAATGACTGTGAATATAGTAAACAATTTTACAATTAAAATCGAGAATATAAGTTTCATTTTGCTATTTTTAATGCTTTTCAAATGGTGAAGTTATGGAAATTAGAAATGTTATTGGATTTTTTTAACTAAAGAGCACTTTAAGCTGTTGCCAGACTTCCCTCCCTACCACTATATTGGTATATGCACTTATTACAAAAATGCCCTTTTTATGAAATGATGTGCCCTTTTCAGCTAAATTGCCCTTATTATGTAATGTGCGCCCTGCCCTTTTTTATGTTCTAGAATGATCCCTGGAAATATGTATAACAAATCATCATATTTATTATTATAGGTGCGATTAAGGTGTCTGGTTCTTTCCCCTACAAAGTTTTTGAGATAGGTCTCCTCTCGGGAAAAATGTATACTTTTAAATTTACTAGGACTCTTTTTTTTTTTTTTTTTTTTTTTTTTTTTTTGCATGTTATTTCTGAAATATAGGGTCTTTATGAGGTAAGATGCATTGTTGACAATTTAATGCATTTTTTATTCACAATATCTATCACTTCTTCTGTATAGCAATCTTAATTTTGTTTTATTTTAGACATTAAGTAATTAAATAAAGCAAAGATTTCAATTCGAAAATAGTAGTGTATCAACAAAGGGCGTTCCATAAAAACTCAGAGTAAAATCATAAAAAATCAAATATATTTACAGCAAAAAATACATCATTCTTTTTCAAAATACATTCGCTTAGATAATATGCAACGGTCCCATCATTCACCCCACTTTTCAGAATACCGTAAAATCCCGAAAGTAAGCCCCCCTCCCACTTTTAAGCAATTTGATTTTGTTTTCCATTTTCAAATATAAGCCCCGTCCCCCTCTCACATACACAAAAAATTGATTTTAAAAATTCAAGGGAGGCAATTTTCATTCTTTTGATATTTTTGGCAGATTTCCACCTATGTTTTTATATGATGTTAATGAAATCCCTCCTCTCTGAAATGTCTGTTTACCTTCTATGCCTTCTCCAACATAAAAAGTTTGAAAATTTGAGAATCTTAAATCCTTCTGTACTTCTTTCTGCTCACTAGCAACGTAACAATTAAAAATCAATCCTCTACACTACAATCTCCCTTTCCATCCAAAATTTATGCCCATCCCCCCTCAGCATATAAAGTTTAAAATCTATAAAACTTTTTATTAAAAAAAATTATGCTCTATTTGTTGCTCTCTACTAACAATAAATAAATAATCAGCCATTTAAATTATCTCTCTTATCTTATTTAAAAAATGATTTGATTTTTTTTTCTTTTTTGGGGGGAGGAGGGGCAGGATTTTAGGGTTAAATTTATTTTTATTTTATTTTATTATTATTATTATTTTTTTAATTTATTTATTTTTATCTGACGAAATACGGAAGATTCTTGCCCTTTTTTTACTTTTACGAGATGCATTTGGAGGGGGAAGATTGTCATGAGATAAGGTTGGGGAGCAGGGGGAGAGAAGCAGAGATTTTAGGAACAGGGGTTAATTTAGGTGGTAGGTTGGATTTATTTATTTTTAATATAGAGTATTTAATAAGTCTGAAAAGAAGTTTAAAATAAAAAAGTTATAAAGGTTAAACTATACATTTTTGGTACCAGGGGGAGGGGAGAAACAGTAATTTTGAGAGCAGATTTAGATGATTGATTATTTATTGTTTCAAAAAATAAGAAATAAAAAGGGGGGGGGCAGGATTTTAGGGTTGGGAATTGTTTTTATTATTATTTTTTTTTATCTGCCGAAATACGTAAGATTCTTGCCCCCTTTTTACTTCTAAATTAATGATAAAAACAGGTTTTTAAATGATTTTTTTTTTAAAATCCCGATTTTAAACCCCTCCGAAATTTAACCTTTTTTGATTTTGAAAAAGGAGGGGCTTACAATCGGGATTTTACGGTAAGTCGATCAGCCTTTTTCTGGAAGCTGCTTAATAGAACCCTGCACTGATAAAATAATTTCAGTATCTGTATTAAATTTTCTGCCTTGGAGCTTCTCCTTCAACGTCGGAAACAGCGAGAAATCGCATGGTGTGAGATTTGGACTGTAAGGGGGATGTGGCATGATTTTAATATTGCATTTACTAAGATATTGCTGAACAGGACTAGCAACATGCAGGCAGGCATTATCCTGATGTAATGTCCAATTCCCTACCAGTTCATGGTGTTTTCTCGATATGTGTCGTCGCAAAATTTTCAAAACTGAAACATAATATTCACCATTCACAGTAGTTTTTGGGGGCACAGCATGCTGATAGATTACACCTTTATGATCAAAGAAAATAATCATCATGACCTTTCCAGCAGATTTGGTTTGTCGATTTTTTTGAAGGGGGAGAATCAGCGTGTTTCCATACACTTGTTGTGGACTTGATAAGGAGATCAAAATGATCACTCAAGTTTTATCATCTGTTATTACAGTCTTTAGGAAATTCGGATCATTTTGAAGCATCTGTTTCCACTCACAACATTTGTGAATTTTTATTTGCACTTGTTCTTTAGTAAGGTGATGACGGACCCATCTGGAACACACATAGTGAAGCTGTAATGTAAATTGCTGAATAGAATGTGAAATATCGACGTTTTCGAAATGTTACTTAATGCGACTATCTCCTCGCATGTCATTTGCCGATTTTCTTGCAAGATTGCCCACACAGTGTTAACATTTCGATCATTCACAACACTTTTTGATTGGCGAGGCTTAGGAGCCAGTTTTGCAGACAAACGTCCTTTTTTGAAATTACCATACCAACTAAAAATCGTAAACTCAACAAAACATTTGTCTTTGTAAACTTCTTTCATTAACTTAACTGTTTCTGGAGCTGTTTTGCCCAAACGATAGCAAAATTTTATGGTACAACATTTTTTGTTTTTTAACTCTGAATCACTCACCTCCATTTATGTAGGTTCAAATAAAAACAGTTCTTTAAACAAGCACAAAACTAGGAAAATAAAATCATCTGCTTTGTTTAGAATATTTATAAACATACAGTTAACAGTTTGAAAAAATCCCTGCGGTTTTATTTTTTAGTTTCGCAGTGTTGCCACTACATAAAAAAATAACTCTCAGTTTTTATGGAATGCCCTTTGTATTTTCAGTAAAAAAATGCGATAAATTTGTGACATTGATAAGACGTGTTTGTATGGCTACCACTACGTCATGGCCTACTATAATATATATACGGCCCGCTCATTTCGCCGAAAATGTGAAGCCGGATTAAACTTCAAACCCTGAACCATTTCATTGGACCACGTGGTCTTTGTTTACATTTAAACCTGCCCAGATAACGGCTCGTATTTTATTAACGGCTTTTATTTCGATGATTATCGAAGTTTGAGATACATTAATCGTATTTTCAAATAAACGAATTAAATAGTTATACCATTCAATTTCATACTATTTATAAACATGTTTTTGTAAAGATTGTTGCATTTTATAGCTACATTAACAAATGTGAATTTGTAAGGTTTGCTAGATTCTTATTTGTTTATAATTGCATGCGATACTTTAACACTATTTTTACCGTTGTCAAATGTCACCTTTTTAAAGTTTTTATTTATGTTTATTTTGCTTGTAGTTTTTGAATAAGCTTTAAAAAAAAGGGGGGGGGGTCTTCAATGTATTAAAAATTATTTGTAATTGTTTCAAGGAAAAATCATAAATTGAAATCTTTTAAAATGTGCCATTTGACATCTGTAGTGTGTGAGATTATTGTGCAGTATAAAAATTAAAACACTTCAAACATTTGTTTTTCTGTAAGGAAAATTTCTAAAAAAAAAAAAAAAAAAAAAAAAAAACCCATCAGGAACATTATGTAAATTCTGAGACTCAAACTGTTACGGAGAACACTAGCTACACAAATACATTTAAAGCAATAGTTTGCTGTTTTAAGCAGAACGTTCTACAATGTTCTTAAAATAAGTAATAATAAAATTGATTGTATTTTAGTATTAATATTTCTTTCTGACTATGTTTAAAAAAAATTATAGATATTGGTTTTGCCTATAATTAAACCAGACTGTTCTTCAGGAAAATAAGTATTACGCAAAACTACGATATATTAAGAATTTAACCCATAAAGATGTTATCATTTATTCGTAAAGGAACAGATGTGTTACACTCACGCATCGATCTCTGTCGACTTTTCGATTGACGCGATTTTCAAGTCTGCGCCAAACCAGTAACTTAATACAATTGCCAGGTTACCACTAAAGGAAAAAATCCCTAAAATTTGGCGACTTTTTTCATTTTTAAAACCGATAAAAAAAAAATTTTTTTTAAAAGGAAACAATAGTTTTTCGCCGTTATCTCCAACATTGCAGCTACGATCACTTCGAGATTTACAATTATAAACGCAACAATTTATCATATTTTCCCTTACAATACTATTTTAATAATCGAAAAATAACAGTTATTGGAATTCGCTGTCATTTCTAATCTTGATTGGAATTGGAATGTTAGAAGAGTTGTAAATGTAACCATGGCGACGTGACGCAAACATGACGACGTGTTTACATTTCAACACTGCCCAGGTTGTTTCAGTTACGGTCAATTTTCAATTTTGGGCAGGGTTTCAGAATCCTCTGGCGGGAAGCTTCATACATTAATCTCAATTGAATATGCCTGTAGATCTAGTCTGCCTTGACTACGTTGAGATAATATTGTTACATATTTTGAATCATTTGAATAACAACGCCCTTCACTATTTGCCAGTAGCTGAAATGCACCCATGCTTACTTCAGGTTCGGCATGCTTGGTTTAGATGTTTATTTATTTATTGTTATTAGTGAGAAACAAATAGTGCAGATTTTCTTTTTAAATAAAAAGTTTTAGATACGAAACTCAACGATGGGGAGATGAGGTAATTTACGTGATTGATTATTGATTTATTAATCACTAGAAAGCTACAAATAGGGCAGAATTTTTATGCTGTAGAATAAAAAAAAAAAAATTAAATTCCTTTGCATGCTGGGGGAGGAAAGCGTCAGATAAAGACTTAACATAGTCAGACAAGACTATATTTTGTTGAAAATATTCATGATCAGATAAAATTACATATTGAAAAGTTTCCTATGAATTTAAATGACAACAATTGAAGAAGAATGAAATTTCTTCCACCCAAACAAAGAAAATGACAGTTTATTTGCAACCATGCCTGTGCTCTATTGAGCTTCAAGGTATACTGGGGAAAAAGAAAAAAGAATTATACATAGTATCTTTATAAAAAAATATTTGCGAGAAGTATATATATTTTAATTTGATATGATGAATCACTTTAAAACTGAAGTGTCATTATTGTTTAACTGATGTTTTTTTCATTATCTTCTTTTATTTAGATATCTGAAATAGATATTCACTATGAAGACACAGATTTTATCTTTTATTCAAAGCCATATTATTTAAGGTATTTCATTTTCTGCCTTCTTAGTACTTTTTGTATTATATCTTATGATATGTATTTCTTGTATAACTTGTAACTACACGTATTCTATAAAAATGATACTTTTCACAGTACAAAAAAACAATAAAACAACATTTTAAGCACCAGAAATTTTTTTAACTAATTAGTTAACAAGTTCTGGTGCTTAAAATGTTGTTGTATCTGTCTGTCTATAAATCCTAATTTTATTTATTCTCTGCATTTATCAAAATTAGTATTGATTGTTCCAAGATGTTTCTTTGTCTACATCATCAGAAATTTCAATTTATGTATCTGTATCTCTCTGATTTCTTTTTTTGCTACTTTGTTGGACTATTCAAAGATAGTATAGTCCCATGCATAATATCTGAAATGCCACATTTAAGGAAAAAACAGTTAACAAAATCATTAAGAAGGTATTTTTAATATGTTTTCAGTTCTGGTTTTTTCATTGTAAACCATACATTATGCAAGTGAATTGCTTTTTGAAAGGTCTATATGTTGGGAACTCAATTTTCCGAACACAACTATATCAGTTTTGCCTACAGTAATGAGAGTTGTCTTTGCACTCAATTGCAAGATGCACCCAGTTAAATGGATTTGATTATATGTATTAATGGTTTAGAAGTGAAATCCACCCAGAACTGTATAATCCTCTTCCCCCACCACCGGGATGTAAACATCTCTTCCAAGGCAGTGTTGAATTCAGAGACTTTTCTCTGGGAGGGATTTCTGTGGCTCCGGAGGGGAAATTGCACTTTTTAACCATAAAAAGCATAAAATCTCAAATCTTCTGGGAGGGACATTTCAATACTCCAGGAGGGAATGTCCCCCCGGGCCACCCCCTGAATTCAACACTGTTCCAGAGGAAAACGTCCGATTCCAGTACTGCTGTATTGACAAATAATTCAATGAGAGTATTCCTTTACTCAACAAAAGTGCCCCTTTACCCAACAGAAATATCCATCTCATTAAATATCCTGTTCTTTTTTAGAAGAAATGTGAACATTAATCTTGACTATCAAGTATAGGTGAAAATTAGCGGTCGCCACTCGCCACATGGCGATTAAAAAATCTGTTATCGATCGCCAAGTGAAATACACCATTTTTCATGGAAATATGCATCTCTACACTGATTACATCTAATTAGAGAACTGGTTAATTCTTTTTCCTACCAGATGCAAACAGATTTCAATGACTTAGCTGTATTTTCAATATTTCGGCTTTTTCTCGTGTGCTTACTCTTTAGTTGGATTATTTTTTCAAGAAATACAGTTTTATTCTGCAAAATATATTCATCAGCTTTGATTCATTCCACATGGATTTCAAGTAATTTATTCCTTTTTTTTCCACTGGATACAAGCGAATTTTAAGGACATTTCAGTATCTTCAATATTTCGACTCCTGTCGCATGCTCACCAGTTGGATTGTTTCTTCAAGAGATACTGTTTAATCATGCGAAATACTACTCATACTACATACGAAAATCGTACTCATACAATAGGTATAAAACTCTTATAGAAAAATATGTTTATATACAACAGTTATAATTTATCTAGATGTCAAGAAAGTTTGAAATTTAATAGTGGCCACCAGAGTTGTATAATATAGATGCACGCGCGAACGCTGTGCGTGGAAAATTTTCTGCAAAATTCAGAACTTTGCGGGGAAAAAAAAAAAAAAAATATATATATATATATTTTTTGAAGATATTAAAAAGTTAATTTTATGTATGATTTATGTACTGTTTGCGCACAAAAAGCATTCAGATAGTTAAAGATGCAAAACTTTGTTGTGACATTGCAGACGCTTGCGAAAATATTAAGGATTGGGCTGTTTCTAAATGCATTGACAAAATATTTGATAAGACTTCAGCTCTTACTATCATGAATTTTTAGCTTTATTATTTTTTTTAATCAAAATAATTATTCTTTAATTAATATTAATTAATTTTAAATTTAAATGGTAATTATTTTAAACTATTGTTTTTAATACATATCGTCAAAATAATATAACACGTAATTTTATTAAACATTAAATTAATTTGCAGAAAGTTTTTGACCCGATATTTATGTGCGCAGAAAGTTTTTTATTTTATACAAGTCTGGTGGCCACTAACTTTAAAAAGTGGCTACTAATGAAACTGAGTCTACCGGCCACTGGCTACTAACTAAATTTCCCAGTTCTCACCTATACTATCAAGATTAGGATTTACTAAGTTTCGCTAAGTTTCATAATTTTTTCTTTCAAATTTTTTGTGTGTTTATGAGTTTAAGCGTGTACTCAAATCCAAACTGTTTATTTTGTGACTTATTTTTCAATTCATTTTTGCTCAATGCATTCAATTAGCAGGTTCTCTTATTCAGAAACTTTATAATGTCCGTACTAGTTGATTTTTTTATAAAGGCAGAGTATATTTTTAAAAAATGCTATCAAAGTGGACATTTTGAACCGAATTTCCCAAGCGATAGTGCTGGAAACAAAAGAAAATTATCGTACTGTGAAAATAATTGTTTGTAAATCAATTTCTAATTAATTGATCGAAAAATAAAAACACAAGTCACTTATAAATCTCTTCATAAATCACACCTTAAAGAAAAATTACTTATTTTTGTAGCTAAAAAATTAAGGTGTGTGCTTCGATTCAAGTAAATAATGTTTTGTGGGATGTGTAGTAATTTGGGGTTGTCAATTTACTATAAATATTACAATTTTTTCAATTTTCGATAATTTATCATAACAAGTATGAGTTTAATCTTTCATCTCCCCCCCCCCTCAATTTGTGTATGATAATTGTAATGTTGTCTATTATTGTTATATTGTGACAATTCCTCCTTATCTGGACTTTAATAAGTCCAATTAAATCTTAATCTCACTCATTTTAATCTTACTCATACATGGAAATCTGAAGTGGTAAACCAGATGTGAGCAGTAATCCACAGAGGAAGCCGCGACCATACGTTCGGCATAAAAATTCATCTGTTCAGACTGCATGATCTCTAGCAGATGTAATTCCTAACAAACTTGAGATTCATTGCATTTTCAAGTAGTTATAAATTTTTGCCACTTTTTAAGAAGTGACGTTACACGGACATAAATGGCCATATATTCTGGCCACTTGAAACCAGATTGCTACGTCTTTCAGGCACTACAGATACCGACATCTGTTCATCTCTGAGTGACTAAAACACTCATAAACACTTGAAAATCGACCGAACAGATATACCCAACTGGCGGGAGGTCTTGAGGAGTAGTCTGATTCTTGCAGTGAAAAGAGCACCTTTGTCTGGAAACCTCTCTTGTGAGACGGTGTTGTTCCAGCCGTCCGTGCCGAAGATATGTATGTAGAATCTACCCTGAATGGATTCAGTCATCTTGACCAAAAACCCCAATAGAAAGCCTACATGTTTTGCTTTATGTAATTTGTCTTAAGTGTACTGTGAAGAAGTATCGTAATTAAAGTCTGTGTTACTTAAAAAACAGTTTGATGATTTAATAATACGGTACAATATATCTATATTTGGACATGTCTGGGTTCCATAATTAAAAAATATCTAACAGCATCAATATTAACTATGTAATAGCCTACTCATGCTTAAATAAAATGCAGTCCCTCAAAAAATTAAATGAGCATTGCTACCCTTATTGAAAAATGTCCTAAAATTTCAATTCTCACTTATCATAATCGAAATTTTAATATATTTTTTAAATAGGTCTAGCAATGTTCGTTTAATTTTTTGAGGAACTGTACATATTAATTGTAAAACAATAAAAATATGACGTTAAACTTTTCTTTAAAAATATGTAATAATTATTGTTTTTTGAAGGAGAATTGGTTGAGGGTTAATATAAATTAGTTTTATTTTCTTTTGCAGATTAAATTTACCTGGTAGAGTTCAGTATTCTCCAGAACCAAGCTTTGATTATGATGTTGATAAAAGTAAGTAATTTTCAACCTTTTTTTACATAATGTATTTGATTAAAGATGATTATACTCAGAAATTTCAAATAAATAAATACAAATTTAAAAATAAAGTGATAGCTTGCTAAGTTAAGAATAAAAATGCAATAATAATAAAGAGGACATGAAAAGTTTTTGTACATATTAGAGATCTGCACGGGCCGGGCCCGGGCCATATTTTTTTCTGAATACTCGGGCCGGGCCAAGTGATTACTCATTACGAGCCGGGCCAGGCCTTACTTTTTTCTTGAAGTATAAGGCCGTGCCTTAAATTATTTTTTCCGTACAGAGCCGGAACTGGTTTCATTTTTCCTAAGCCTCAAAATTTTTAGTCCTGGTTTTGATCCATATGAAAGTCATTATCTCGACGTGCCTGGTCCTTTCGAAGGTCAGTAAAATAAGATCTGGCATAAAAATCTTTGAAAAACATGCATACATTTTTAAATCACCATTATTTTATAATTAAACATTAAAATTTATTCTTTTTAAAGAATAGTAGATTTATACACTTATTAAAATATGGCTAAATTAAAATATAGTAAAACGTGTGAAAAAGAACCTGCTTATGATGGAATCCTGTCTTAAATTGAAAAATGTGTTGATCCATTAAAAATGAATATACTAATACGTAAGAAAAGAATATATAATACATTTACACCTGCTAAGAAGGCAAATTGTCTATAACTCAATTTTTCCCTTCCCTATGTCATTCCATCTTAGAAGATTTTACTGTATAGCATTTTTCTGATTTTTAACACTTCAATAAATGGAATATGGATTAACAATATTGATGATAACTTAAACACATACATACAACAAATAGAGATTTATTAAAAAAATAAACATTCCAGCTTGCGGCACCTCTATAAAAATGAAGATTATAAACATGAAAAAAAAAAAAAAGGCTAAGATAGAAATTTTTGGTTAGATCTCCTCCTACGAGGCAAATTTTTAACCAAATCGACGTAAAAATTATGTTTTGTAGAAATTTACTCGGGCCGGGTTCGGGCAGAGATTTTAACTTTTTTTCGGGCCGGACCGGGCTCGGGCCGAACTTTTAAATGGGGCCGTGCCGGGCAAATATTTTTTTTGTTCAGGCCGGGCCGAACTTTTAATTTTTGTATTGGGCCGGGCCGGGCTCGGGCCTGGAAATTTCGGCCTGTGCAGACCTCTAGTACATATTTTATGCATATTTTAGATGCCATTGAATTTTAATCTGTGCTATCTTCATTTCTGTATAAAAAATATTTCTGGGAATCCCTTTTAATTACATTCAGATTTAAATATAAATAAATATAAAACAATATTTCCAATACATAGTTTTCCCTGTATGTTTTAAAACTCTCTTTCCCTTTGAAATAATGAACTTTATGGTTTCTTGGAAAATACATTTTTGTTTTTAACAGACTATCTATAATATAAAGGACCGTGCATAATGCTGATGCCATTTTGTGAATGGCAACACTTGACAATGAAATTTCGGTTTTGAGATTTTTGCCACAGCATTTTTTTAAATTTCTGGACATTGCACATTTTCAATTTTTGCACCGTTATATAGGGAAAAAAAAATCTACCTTCAAATGCAATTTCTTTGAAAACTATATGTTAATTGAGTGATTTATTATGGCTTTAAAAATAATTTTCAAGCCTGAATTTTTAATTTCTTTTGTTTTTCAATTTCTAATGCAATTATTCTTTCCTGTTGCCACAACCTAAAAAAAGGCACAATAATTTAAAAAAATGATAACACATGTACTTTGTTTTTATAAGCCAATAAGAATTCAGACTCAATCTCTATAGTTTTGCTCTTTAGAAAATTACGTCATTATAAGTAGAAAATGTGCATTTTTCATATATAAATAGAAAATGGTAGCTAAAAGTGCTTTAAAATGATGTAGTGCCTTAATTTAAATTTATTTAAAGTTAAACATCTACTTTATTATAGACATTTCAATTTCAAGAAAACAAATTAGTAAAAAGGAAAAAATAAAATCTAGATATGACGTCACATTCTGTTAAATGTTTTTAATTGGATTTCAAACTGAGTCTGTATAATCGTTTGCTATGTTTTATTCCTACTTCGGTTGTATACTACAGCTGTATCTTATAGCTCTACGTTATACAGTTAAGTATTTTATTTGTGTAGATGCAGTCATAACATTTTCTATGATTTATATTAAGAGTCAGTTTTTAATAGATATTTCCTTTTCAAACAAAAATTCGCAAAAGAAAACACGCATTCGATTTTTAAAAACTGAAATATATTAGTACAATTGCATCAAAATAATGTAATTGTTTTTAAATTTCAATTTTGCAAGTTCTAAAATTACGACTAAAAACTTGAGGTTTTTCCTAGACATCAGTTTAAGCATTATCAGGTTAAGATTTTGTAATCGAATTACATGCTCGAGTTGGAATCGAGAAGTTCTTTCAGTTAAAAAAAAAATAAATGTCAAAAAGCCACGCTGAAAGGCGAAAAAATACTATACTGGGCTAATACGTTGAAACCTGATTCCTTTTTTTAATGCAGAAAAATCTCTGTAATATGCCAAAAGATGCTAAAAATCACATTAAAAAGTTCAAGAAAAATTCAAAAATCACTGAGGACAAAATTTACTTAGATTGGTCTAAAAGATTGAAACTGAATTCCTTGTACAAATATGAAAAATCATCACAAAATAAATAAATAAATAAAAATTGCATAAATTATTCACGAAAAATTCCAAACTCACTGTACAAATTTTGAGTAAACTTTATTGAAAAGAAAACAAAATTTACTATATTGGGCTAAAAGATTAAAACCAGATTCCTTTTTTTAATTTCCAAAATCGGTGCAAAATGTGAATAAAAACTAAAAGTTATAAAAATTTTGCAAAAATTCACAGAGGATAAAATTTACTATATTCCTTTTACAAATGTCAAAAAACAGCCAAGAAACAGGAAATAATGCTAATATTAGCATAGAAAGATTGAATTGCTGTGCAAATTTCAAATGAACTTTATGGAAAAGAGGACAAAATTTACTATGCTAAACTAAAAGATTGAAACTTGATTCATTTTACAAATGTGCAAAAATCATCATAGAAAGCAAAAATCATATAAAAATTTCATGAAAAATTCACAAATTGCTGAGGACAAAATTTATTATATTGGTCTAAAAGATTAAAACTAGATTATTTTTACAAAAGTTAAAAAATTGCATGAAATATATATAGTGTGTTTATATATTTGATGCAATTTTTGTGTATGAAATATACATATATATATATAAAAAATTGCCAAAAATTTAAATTGCTGTACAAATTTTAAACAAACTTTATTGAAAAGAGAATAAAATATACTATATTGGGAAGTTTCAAACCAGATTCCTTTTATTAATGTGAAAAAATCATCATATAACATGAAAAAATGCTGATAATTACATAAAATTTCACGAAAAATTCCAAAATTGCTGGACAAATTTTACTATATTGGGCTAAAAGATTGAAATTTGATTATTTTTACAAATGTGAAAAGTCACCACAAAACATTAAAAAAGGCTAACAAATTCTAAAAAAAAAATTATTTCACTGTACAAATTCTGAATAAACTTTATTGAAAAGAGTACAAAATTTACCATATTGGCTAGAAGATTGAAACTGGATTATTTTTACTAATGTGGAAAAATTGTTGTAAAATGCATAAAAAATTAAACAAAATTTAATGAAAAAGTCCAAAAACTGGTTTTGAGGTTCATAATGTCGGACATATAGCTATTTTGCCAAATCTTCTAGCACACAACAGTTTCTTCACAAAACAATGGACACACAAGCATCTCTTTTTATTATTATAGATGAAACATTGTTCCTTAGTTTATTTGTTATTGCACCAAATTTTATTTATTACTTAAGTAAATATTTCAAGTGCATTTTCTTTTTCAAAAAATTATATATTTTGCTATTAAAATAATAATAATAATGAATTTTAAAAAAAGTCCTAAAAAAATGTACATCAGAACAATCTTGTTCTTTCTTTTTTCTTATTTCCATAATTTATTACTTTTTTCAAGAGCTATATGCTGTTTGTACACTGTTTTATTATAGCCATTATATATATATATTACAGCTGCATATAAGTAATTATACATACAATATTAAAGTTTTAGTAGAATATCTGTACACCAGATGTCAGCAGCAATGTATTTGATAGTATGCTAAAATAGTCTAATATTTTTACAATAGATAGCAGTAGTATAGCTTATTTAAAATATTAAAACTTGGAAATTTAGTATGGAGGTAATAATATCTATGAAATACTTTCAAATTATCAAGTAATATTATATATTTTAATTTATTAAATTAAAATTAAAATAAAATAATTAATGGTTTTTATTTATATGTATATCATAAATTTTTTTCTACATTTTTTTAAATGTTGTAATCTATTTAGTTAAATAAAAATAACTGTAACTGTAGGTTACAATTTATGATCTGAAGGATTCTCTATTTAACTGTGAATTTAATCTCTTCTTTTGGATACAACTTTGTACATGTGCTCACAATATACTAAATATCTTGGGATATTATCAATATAAGTAATATATATATTTTTTAATTTTTTTAATTCTTTTTCACACTCCTTTTCAAATTGTATGTATAATTTATAATATTCCATTGTAAAGGTCTTGTTATTCAATATTGTTTCAGCGATTGTTCGGGCAAGATATGGCACTATATTTAGCAAAAGCTGGTGTCATATACAGAAAACAATCGTTCTTTGCTTATAAATGTGATTTTCTTGCCCTTGAAAAAGTAAATTACTTTATAAGCTTTTATTTGTGTATATACTCGTGTGGTTTATATTTCATTCCTTATTTTCTATTTATTTAATTTTTTTTTTTCTTCTTAATTTGAATTAATAATGTTACTTTTATTAGGACTACAATTTTAATTTGTAAATTGACAGGGCTCTTTGGTATCGGGATTTCAGTGTATGTGGTCAGTTTCTTATGTTTCAATGGTTAAATTTTACTTAAAGTTTTATATATATATATATATATATATATACATATATATATATATATATATATATATATATATATATATATATATATATATATATATATACTTTAACATCACCTTTGCTGTGCAACAAACTGTTGCTATTATCAAACAGGAATTTTGCTAACATAAATCGTTCTGTTTTATTTAGAGATCAACCAGAACAAGTTTTTCCGAAACCGAATTTTGGTCCTTTTTCCAGTTCCGACCAAAAATGAAAATGAAACTCTCCCAAACTAAATTTTAAGCTATTAATATATGCATACATACAAAAATATTATTAATTTAATCACAAACACACAGACTCTACAGAGACAAATTTAACAAATGTTTCTAAAATTTATTAAAGATCCCCCCAATAAATCATAGGAGCAAAAATAAGCAGTCTGAATCTAAGAATTGAAATTGATTCATAAAGATGAATTCAGCAGCATAAGCTGATGACTACCTTTGTAACATACCAAAACCTTCCATAAGATTCCAAAATTTTTGAGAATATGCCAATATTTTATAATTAGCAAACATAGGTTTGACATGCCCTATGCAACTACAATTTGGTAAAAGTGGCTATTGCAAGCAAAATATCATCAAGTGTTTTTGTTAAGAAGTAATATGAAAGTAAAACTTCTTAGTGCTTTAATTATAATCTGTAATGAATGCCCAAACATACAGAATTTTAAATTTGATCTGGCATTTGAATAATAAAGAATGAATAGAAACCAATATTTTTAATATGTTAAGTATAATGTAAATATTTAAATATTTATCTTATATTTAATATGAAACTTTAAATTGCTATTGCATGTTGCATTTTAAAATTGCTGTACATTAATTATTTTAAATATAAGTTTCATGTGTTAGAAATTTGGGTCTAATTTTAAAAAAAATAATAAAATGAAACTCTAGCTAACACTTTTAAATATTAGCTAATAAGTAAAAATTCGCTAATAGTCTGAATTTTCTAGTGCAGTCCATACTTCATAAGTTTAAATTTTGTGTCTTTTGACAATAGTCATTTTTAATATGGAGTTGTACCAAGACTGCTATACAAATGAAGTATCTATTTTGCTATAAAAGATGCATGACATAGTCTGCCATGTGTATCAAGGTGATTAAATTGAATTTTCAAACTTTTCAGAACTCTTAACTGTAAAAGCTCAGAAAGTGGACAGGGGTCAAGTGTTTGAAGGACTTGATTTGATTACAAAATTATTAGCTCCAAAGAAAATTAAAACTCCAGCTTCTCCGATGATTGAAGTTATAGGTGAGTATTATTCATGCATTTTCATGATAGTGTTTTTTTTTTTTTTTTTTTTTTTCATATCATACCTTCAATGCTAAGGAAAAAAGCAAAACTATAAATTTGTTGATTAGATTAACCTTTTGAGGATGAGTGTTTTAAGCATTGATGAAGAGTAATTTCTTCTTAAAAGGCACGAATCTACCTAAAAGCTTTTTTTTTTCTTCACAATTATTGTTACTTATGTCACCCTGCAGCAAGTTAACAATAACAGTGGGAAAAAGAAGTGCTTGTTAGATTTTAAAATCATTACCATCTATTAAAAATAAATGTTTTCTGGCTGATATTTAAGCCTCCTGTCCTGAAAGGATTAACAAGCTTACAACTAAATCTTATTTTTTAATAATTCTAATTGTTATTCAAATGTATGCTTTATAAAAATTTACTTTTGTCTCCATAAAACAGATTTTAAACACTAAGGATGAGCTTTTCCTTTCAATGCTAGTTTTAAAATATAAAAAAAATGCATAAAGAAATTATTTAATAACTACAAAGATAATTTCTGTAGCAGAGTTATATATGTGAGCCCTGTAGCAGAATTTTGTGTTAATCTGCAGCAAACCAAAATTTATCTGTGACCCAAGAATGCCAGACCAAGCTTACTATCATAAAAAATTACAGTAACTCATAAAATAAGCAAAATTTGTATTTATAAAGAAAGCATAGGAAGAAAATACAAGAAATTTAAAGACAAAAAAGAAATTTTAGCAATTTTTCATAGCCCAGAATTTTATTTTAAGCTGTTAGATTGATCATCAAAGACTAAAATAATCTGCAGTGCTGCTGCCGTGCTGCACTGTTGCTGCTACTGGGTATGTGAGTCTCTAACATTAGCACAATATCACGAACATGCTAATTAACTAAAATCATAGAATGGATGGAAAAAAAAAATGTATATACAATGCATTATTTTCGTTCTAAGAGAACTTTTGGTAAATAATTGTATGGTAGACTTTTTTTATATCGAATATGTTGAAGTGGTCATTTTCTAAGTATCAGATCCAATTTTTTAGTGGCATTATTATTTACTCTTAATATTCTACAACAGAAGGAACAAATCTGTCTTATATATTAAACAGGTACCTTTTCTTGAATTTAGACTTTTGATTATTTATAAATAAAAATATAAAAGAAAACTTGTCTTTAATGCTCAAGTCCTACTAGTTTTTGTTTGTTTGTTTGTTTTTTTCCACAAAATCCCATAATTAGTGTAGAAGTGCTAATGATTAGACATGATTGGTATGTCTAATTATTCCTATGTGGAAGCAGGGTCATTTGTGTAAATTTTTAACACATAGGTAAATATGTAACATTTATTGGTATATATCTGATATCGTAGGCACCAGTGTTTGAAATTACAGTCATTAGTCGTCAAATGCAGCTAAATTATTGCATTTGATGACTGCAAAATTATTTTCGGTCGTCAAATTTGACGCCTACCTTTTTTTAAATTTATTAACTATTATTTTAACAGTTAACACACAAAAAAAATTAGTGTTTGTGTGTGTTACAAAAAAGTCCCTATTGAAATCGAGCCTATAAAACCCGAGAAAAGATTGTGCCCCCAGGCAGTGGAAGGTGCCCCCTGTAAATTTAATTAATTACCTTCAACATTAATGTGATCTTTAATTTATGGATGAAATGCCCCTCCTTCTCTAAACTTGACCACTTATCTTTAACAGTAACACAATTTTTAATTTGCGGCTGTACTGAGTAAACATAAGTTGATGCCTAAAAAGAAGATTAATGTTAAAAAAAGGGGGTTAGTTGGGGTCTAAAAAAATGTTTAGTAGTTTATAAAGTAGCTGGAGGACCCTAGAACTATGAAAATTGCAAAAGAATCAGATCATTTTTAAAGAAGCTGTACCAAGGGCCCCAAGAAGAATATTAATTTCAAAATTGGTGGTAGCTGAGGTCCTAGAAATTTTTTTGTCATTCAAGTAGTAGCTGAAAGTAGAGATCTGCAAAGCCCGTACTCGGGCCTATTTTTCTTCATGGCACTCGGGCCGGGCCTTACTTTTTTTCCTAAAGGATAAGGCCGTGCCTTAAATTATTTTTTCCGTACAGAGCCGGGACTGGTTTCATTTTTCCTAGTCTTCACGCCTCAAAATTTTTAGTCCTGGTTTTGACCTGTATGAAAATCATTGTCTCGGCGTGCCTGGTCCGTTCGAAGGTCAGTAAAATAAGATCTGGCATAAAAATCTTTGAAAAACATGCATACATTTTTAAATTGCCATTATTTTATAATTAAACATTAAAATTTATTCTTTTTAAAGAATAGTAGATTTATACACTTATTAAAATATGGCTAAATTAAAATATAGTAAAACGTGTGAAAAAGAACCTGCTTATGACGGAATCCTGTCTTAAATTGAAAAATGTGTTGATCCATTAAAAATGAATATACTAATACGTAAGAAAAGAATATATAATACATTTACACCTGCTAAGAAGGCAAGATGTCTATAACTCAATTTTTCCCTTCCCTATGTCATTCCATCTTAGAAGATTTTACTGTATAGCATTTTTCTGATTTTTAACACTTCAATAAATGGAATATGGATTAACAATATTGATGATAACTTAAACACATACATACAACAAATAGAGATTTATTAAAAAAATAAACATTCCAGCTTGCGGCACCTCTATAAAAACGAAGATTATAAACATGGAAAAAAAAAAGGCTAAGATAGAAATTTTTGGTTAGATCTCCTCCTACGAGGCAAATTTTTAACCAAATCAACGTAAAAATTATGTTTTGTAGAAATTTACTCGGGCCGGGCTTGGGCCGAACTTTTAATTTTTGTATCGGGCCGGCCCGGGCACGGGCCTGGAAATTTCGGCCTGTGCAGACCTCTAGCTGGAAATCCTCAAGAAGTTGTTGGGGGGAAAAAAAAAAGCTAGTGAATTGTACAATTTTTAAGGAAGCTATAGTAGGATGCCAACTGTTAGTTTTGAGCAGGACCCTAAGAAAAAAAATCTTAAAAGGTCCTAGTACTTAGCGCTTTAGATTCTTCAATTAGTCAAAATTAAGCATAGGGTATAAATTAATCATTATAATAAAATTTTAAAGAAATGTTAAAAAAGAGCCCTAGGACCCCATTAAAAATATGAGGGTGGTGGCCCGGGGAGAGGAGTCCAAGACTCAACTTTAAAGTTATGCATTGAGAGGGTGACACAATTAGGGAGGTGAAAAATGCATGGTGCTAAAAACTTCAAGAGGCCCTGTACTGGACCCCAGAGGGCCAGGGTCTTAACTGAAATGTAGTAATGGAGGAATAACTAAATGGAGAAAGGGTTCCCAAAAACAAAGAAGATCAGATAAAAAAGGGGAAAGTTATTAAAAAATGAGGGCACAAAAACTTTAACGGAGCCAAGGTCTTGTCCAAGAAATTTTTATGTTGTTCATGTAGTAGCTGGAAGTCCTAAAAAGTTGTTAAAAAAAAAAAAAAAAGCTAGTGAATCCGACAATTTTTAAGGGTACCCAAAATAGAAACCCTGATAGTGTTGAACAGGGCCCTAAAATGAAAGGTCCTAACTGGAATGTAGAAACGAAGGAATAACTAAATGGAGAGAGGCCCCAAAAACAAAAAAAATGGATAAAAAGGGAGCAAGTTATTAAAAATTTAGGGCATAAAAACTTAAAGGGGCCTGGGTCTTATCCAAGATTTTTTTTTTTTTTGTTCATGTAGTAGTTGGAAGTCCTAAGAAGTTGTTAGAAAAAAAAGCTAGTGAATCTGACAATTTTTAAGGGAGCTATAGCAAGGGGCCAAAAGGGGACAGCCGATAGTTTTAAGCAGGGCCCTAAGATGAAAAGGCCTAACTGGAATGTAGAAATGGGGGAATAACTAAATAGACAAAGACCCAAAAAGGAAGAAGATCGGATAAAAAGGGGGCATGTTATTAACAATTTAGGAAATAAAAACGTCAACAGGTCCTGTACTGGGCTCCAGAGGTCCAGAGTCTTAACTGGAATGTAGAAATAGGAGAAAAGCTAAATGGATAAAGGGCCCCCAAAACGAAGGAGATCAGATAAAAATGGGACAAGTTATTAACAATTTAGGGAAAAAAATCTTAAAGGGGCCTCAGGAGGTCAGCATCTTAAAAAATTAAAAGAGCCTCAGGTGCATCAGGACCTGTTTTGGACTATTCACACTCAAATTTTCAGACTTCTACGTGTGGTAGATTTTGCTAGCCATTGCACACACAGACAAACAATTTTTCTTTATTAGTATAGATATTGGATTTTTCAGAAACAGGGATATTTATTAGTTCATTTTGTAATCAATAAATATCTTATATAGAATAATAATTTCATGATAGATTATTTGATTAACCTTACCAATGTAAAGACTTTTTTAATAATTAGGAGTAAGGCAGGGAAGGTTGTCTGGATTATTGAAATCAGAATTTTGGTCTTCAAAAATTACTCTAGTTTGAACTTATAAAACTTAGTATATTTTTCTTATTGTTTTTAATTTTATATTTTTTTCAAAAATATCTTTGGTTATATTTTATGGTAGGTGGTACTGATGCTTCTCAAGATGATGATGAAGAAGAATTTGACTGGAGCATTGAACAAATACCTTGTGAAGAACTAAGTAGCTTAAACATACTTGGTGAACAGTGTGGTTTTGGGAATTCCTATTCGTATGCTGTGTTTAAAATGAAGGTAAATTTTAGTCTTCATTCTTTTTTTATCGTTAATGTTTTTTTTTTTAAAATTATTAGTGCTAGTTGTATTAAACAAAGCTGTATTTTTAGGAGGAAGTAAGAGAAATATTTGATGTGGAAAATCCACAAGATAAGCAGCCAAGTTTACGTCGACAAGAAAGATTGAAGACTGAATCTGAACAATTTGATGAAGACCATTATATGTAAGTTAATGCAAAATTTTAATCATATTGATTTTACTGTAGGGGGATGCACCGAATATTTGGTATGTATTCAGTATTCGGCCATATTACTAAATATTCAGTTAGGTCAAATATTGAAATATTCCATTTGGCCTTATTATATTTTGATATTCTGCCATACCAAATACATAAAAACCTTTTAAAAAAAATTGTTTTTTTAAATTCTTACATATAACTGCTTTATTTTAGCTATCAATAAATAAAGATACTAAATCAAAATAATCAAGAAATTAAATAATATTTGAATAACAGAGGTTTCTTTAACTTTATTCTATTATTTGAAAAATGGCACTTAGAAAATTAAGTATTAATGGTGATATTCATAGGAATTAATAATGTATAAATGCAAGTTTCTGAATATAGTCTGGTAATAATCTGTTTCTTGCTCTTTCACATACAAGGTGTTTTTAAACTAAATGGAACTAAATTTTCAGCGTTGATGATAATAGGCATCAAGACAAAAATGTGTTCTATAGGAAACCATTATCACATTCGACTTATTTAATAAAAAAAAATACAGAACATCCCACTCTAAGCCAAACTAGAATTTTCATTTGTAACTTTAACAATAATGAAGATAGGGTAATAGTAGATTCAGCAGATTTACTTTACTTTCTGTGAAATGTGGTGCCATCACTAGAAGTGCTGGAAATTGTCAGCACATCTAAACAACACTGATGCTCCATTATTCATTATACAGCTCTACATACTGTATCAATATCACTGACAAAAATTTAGTGCACTTTCCCTCATCATAATGAGAAAAAGTGAAATTTAGATGGACCTGATGGTTATAAATTTTACTTGTATGATTTAAGAAACAAAGCTAAAGTTTTCTTAGTAAGCAACAAGATGGAAAATCAATAATAAATTGAGATGGTTGTGAAATTAATAGCCAAATTTTTTCAGTCTTTTAAAATAAAAAATAAATAAAATTAAGTACAACCAGCAAATATTTTACCATTGTTTAACTGTACTACTAGGTTTGCTGAAAGGGAGGTTCTGGTTGTTTTTTCTAGAAGACACAACATTGGTCATATGTCTTAAGTTGACAAAATTACAAAATATTGGCAGTTATGCAAAGATGTCAATGTCGTATAAAAGTGTGCACGCAACATAGTTAAAATGTCTAATTGTATACTATATTTTAAAAATTCGGTCGATTGATGAATAATTGCAGAAATTTGTGAACCCCATATCAATTTTTGCTGTAATGTGGAATCGCACGGAAATTTTATTAACTGCAGTAATAAATTCTGAAGAAAAATTTCAACATCAATCATGATTTTCATATTTTTTTAAACTCAAAACTTTGCTTTTGAATTTAATTTTTAATATATTTTTAGTATATTCTAAAAATTTCTAGTTTGATAATTTTTATAATAATGCCTGACAACATTTAAAACGAAATAAATTTTCTTTTTGCAAATTGTTTTATCAAACTAATAAATTATATTTGAAATGCTAATACTATTAATTAACAAGATAGCATTATAAAATTTGCCTTGAAGTTGAAGTTTACTTATGGCGCAGTTCCATAAAAGTATCAACTTTTATCAAATTTTTTTTTTTATAATTTTTATAAATTAAGTTAAAAAATGTACTGAAATATATTAAATGTTTAGGTTATAGCTGAAAAGTAAAATATTTGCAGATGTGTACAAATAGTATTCTTGAAGAAAACTGTGAAAAAGAATGCAATTGTTTATTTTGTATTTTCTTAATAAATGAATGCAATAGTAAAATATGAAATGGTTTACAATAGTCTTAAAGCCATATACTTGATAATAATGCATGCAAAATAAACTAGGTAATCATGCTCAATATGCTTTTGAAAAAGCTGTCACATGTGAATAGTTATATAATGTAATTTCTTATGATCAGTCTGGATAATTAAAAAATTAGTAAATTTATTAGTTTAGTCGATTTCTTTTAATAAATGTTTAAGAAACTTTCAGTCATTCTGATTCTGACATGTCAAATGACAGTTAATAACTGCAACCCTAGGACAGGTATGTTGCTCTAAATTATAATTTTATATTGCTTATACATCATATTTAAGATATGTATTAGTTTAAAACTGAATGTCTTCTTAATTTTAAAACATTTCCAATTTTAAATACCAGGTTAGAGTCATAGTAGCAAAAATGTCATTCCGCCACACAATAAGAAATTACTCAAAAATGAAAAAAATAAAATAGTTAAAAAAATTGTTTCATAGTCTTTTTTAATTTTTTAATCAATAATAGTCATGTGCAAACTGTAAAGTCAATTTTCATTTGAAAATAGCTTCCGGGTAATTGCTTTAACTTATTCTACAATTCAAAATGTCATTCCATCACATATGGAATTGCCCTATGTGCTTTGTAATTTAAAATGAAAACTCAAAGTACTTTGTCTATTGGTCCTCTTTAAATAATCCACATTCATAATTTGTCAATTTAAAATGAAAATTGTAACCTTGTTTGACAGCTCAAAATTCACATTAAAATCTTTATAATAGAAAGCCGTCAAATCTATATAAGAAGGTAAATCTTTATTAAGAAGTATCAGTTTCAATTCTGACAGTGTATCTTTCCGATGTTTAGCCAGATTTTTTAGTTTTCTTTATACTTTGTGCTTTAGCACCTCTTAATGTTACATTCTTTCCAGACTCCAACACTGTCTACATATCAAACATAAAATTTCAGTTTTCCATTGAATATAATTGTATTGTAAATCACTTTAAAAAAATCTCCGATGTTCATCTTCAATTTATCAATTTATTCATAATAACAAAGAGCTTTAACATATTTTTTTATATATAAATACCGGAATCTATGAGAGTACGTAAATAAAATGTGTGTATATCAATGAAAAATGAATGAAATGAAAGAAAGATCACACAGTATTCTAGAAATATCACACACAATTACTAACCTATGCAATGAAAATAATTAAAGGGCTCAAATCACCTTAAATAAATCTGCGATGTTCATCTTCAGTTTATCATATTTATAATGCCAAAGAGCTTAATATATTTATTTTTTTATAAATCCTGAGATGTATCAGAATATGTCAATAAACTGTGTGTATATCAATGAAAAAATTAATGAAGGGAAAGAAAGATCATGCTTACACAGGATTCTAGAAATATCACATGCAAATACTAACCTAAACTAGTCGTTCGGAGCACCGTAATACTTACCCATCATGGATATGCATAGTATAAAACATGTGTAAACTATTTATAAAATTCATTGCAATTCCAATAAAATTGTGGCTTGATAACGTCATAAACTTTAAATGCTCTATTACTGAATTGCGTAAAAGAAACATCCTTATAACTCCAAACATCTCGTTTCCAATTAAAGTATATCTTTAAATTGACATTTTAATGAAATATAGTGTCATGAAAAATCGAAGAGCATGAAAAATATGATTACAAGTATCTTGGCAACTAATTATCTGATCAACTTCATTCTTTATGCGAAAGTTATGTTTTATTTATTGTCTTTTATGTTCACTCCTTAAAATAAACAATTTTCGAAAATTTTTATATACCTTTTATCAGAACAAATTTTTCAAGAGTCCGAAAAAAATAGTCCCAGATAATTGAGGTTACTGAAATTCAATAGGCTTCTTCTCATTATTACGTATACTAAGTACTTACCAAATTTCAAATCTCTATCTCAATTTGTTCAGGATATAGAGCGTTGACAGACGGACAGCAATTTTTTTTTTTTTTTTTTTTCTAAAAATATGTTTTATGGAATCTCCAGTGTCTGAAACGTGTAAATCTGTGAAAATTTATTTTAAGATTTTTAAAACGATCGCAAGACTTACCCTAATATGTTTGATGGGTAAGTAGCAATGAAAATAATTAAAGAGCTTAAATCCAATATTCTTATGTTCGACTAAAGACAAGTGAAGAACCTGGATGACATATTTGGGGTTTTTGTGTCAAGCATAAAAGTGATAATTTGTGTCACTTTCAAAGCGACTCATTAAAAGCTATTTAATTTTATATTTTGATTAAAAAAAAAAAACTAACTGTTCTTAATTAACACCGACTATTATTATTTTTGCAATTCATTTCTTAGCCTTTAATAAATACATCAGATTATTTTGTAAAGTGTTGTGAAATCAAAGACAGATAAGTAAGTATTAGTTTCGAGATAAAACAAATAAATTATAAATAAAACATCCCGTGCTTTTTTACATTACAAGTGGTTATATCCACATTTTTTTTTTTTTTTTTTTTTTTTTTTGTGATAAAATGTAAAATTGAGATATATCTTAATGAGTTATATATATTTTTTTTTATGTAGAATACTACGACTTTCTGAAAAGAAATATAGCAGGTTCGTGCAAAACGTATTTTCAGCATGCATTTTCTAACAAATAAATTAAATAAAGGTAAAATGCCAAAGGCTTTGCGAGCCACAGATAAGATGTCAGCGGGCCATGTGTTTGACATGCCTGTACTAGATGAAGACAACATTTTCCATATTTTGTTATTCATGTATTACATAACTTGAAATTTAAATGTATTTTTAAATTTTATTTATTTATATATATTTTTTTTTAGAGCTGACTTGTATCATGATGAAGAAATTCAACAGCTATTAAAATATCGGCCCGAATGGGAGGATCTATATGATGAAACCCTGTCTGATTCCTCTGTTACTAACTCTGATGACATAAGTAAGAATATTTCATTTAAAGTTTATTAAAATAGTTGATTTTTGCTGCTGTTATATGTTACGTTAATCTTTCTTAACTTTTTGTGTATTAAGTTTCATTCCATTTTAATATTGTAGTATTTTTATCTCTTAACAGTTGAATTTTCTTCTAAAGAAAAAGAAAGGCTGCTAAAGCTTCCCAACAAAGAATATATCCTTTTCTGTTATTTAATTTTAAGAGACATGGTTAGTTTGATTCATTTTTGCTTTTAATACAGGATAAAAATCTGTAGTTTTGCAGATTTTCACTATTTTGGAAATTTTTATGAATTTTCTTCTGCATATGAAAGAATTTTTTCATTTCTACTTTTTGTCTCCCCAGCATGCAAAAGTTTAATATGTTTAGTGTTTTTTCTGCTCAATAACAAATAATTAATCATTCAAATTTGCTCCCTCCAACTTATAAAGTTTAAAATCTGTAGATGTTTAGCTTTTAATTTTTTTCTGCTCTTGTTTCCTTTGTAGTAACAGTAAATAATTAGATCTAAAATTTCATTTCCCCTTTTTTCAACAGCATACAAAGTTGAAAATTGTGTACTTTTTACAATTTCTGCCCTATCTGTTGCTTTGCAGTAACAGTAAATAAATAATTGATCATCAAAATCCTGAAATGCATACCTCTCTCCTCTCCTTTAAAGACTATTTTGTAGTAAGATAAGTATTTAAATTTAGATAATTATTTTATTTAGGATAAACCTTTCAGGATTTGGTTACATATATATCTTGATATATATTGTGATATATATCTGATATTTATTTTCAAAATATCATGTTTGATATTTTCAGTCAAAACAAATGTAAATGAATTTTTCAGTTATTGATTGTGCCATTCTTTATATGGAGAACTTTAGTTCTGGCAGTGACCTTTTTTTTTTATCAAAATAATAATAAATAAATAATAATAATAATAATTCCAAGATTTACGTTTTGAAGCTGATTTTTTAAATATAGAACTAGTAATTATGTGGTTTAATATTTACTTAGAACAGTCATTGAAATATGAACTGTCTAATTTAGATAATAAGTTATTTACATCTTCATTAGAAAGGATCTTTTCTTATTTTGGTTTAATTCAGTTTAAACTGCATGACAGGTTAGGGAATGAAAAAGCAGACAAGCTTACATTTATGTTCAAATTTTTCAATAAAAACAAATTATTTTATATTTAAAATTTTGTTGCATAAAACATAAAACTTACTTGATACAAAATCCTATAGTTTCCTTTTTGGGAGTGTAAAAAGTAAAATTGTATCTGTTTTCAATTATTTGATCTTCAATTTTGTTATATAAGTAAAAGAAAAAAGACATTTAGAATATTGAATATTGTATAATTTAGAATATTGTATTAGTATATATTTTATTAAGTTTTCACGCTAAGTGCTGTATGTTTTAGTTTATAAATAAACCATAAATAAGTTGACTATCTGGAAAATATCAGATATATATGAAAAATATTAGATATACAGTCAAACCTCGTTATATGGTCACCCGCTTATATGGTCATCCCGCATATATGGTCACTTTTGAAAAGTCCCGGCTGACTTAATAGGAATTCTGTGTATTTTGTTTCCGCATATATGGTCATTTCAGAAAACCTTTACCCGCTTATATGGTCACTTTACTTGTGAAAATATCTTTCTTCCAGGAAACGATTAGCCATACTTCCGATCATTGAAAAAGTTCGCTTTCATTTCCATTTTAGTATAGCTGAGTGAATGCTGTCAATATGATTTATTGAGGAGGAAAGCGTTAAAGGGACAGGGACTCCCTTACAAAAGGACTTTTCTCCTTTCCCTCCCCCCACACACTTCACTTTGCTACTGAAAGAATTTCACATGCCATTCTCATTTCTTAGAAAACGAGATTGCAACCAACTTTGTTCACTAATCTTTAGGGAAAAGAACACGTGTGGAATAAGTGTCACCTTCACGCCAATAAAATTCTAAAATTGTTTCACCTGTTTTTGGTCACTGCTTTTTTGTTCAGGATTCACTTTCAACTGTTTATGCTTGCGAGTAAAGATGGCTGCTAAACGAAAAAATTTGTCATTTAAAGAAAAAAAAGAACTGATAAAATCTTTTCAAACATCAAATTTATCGAAAGCGGCTTTTGCGAAAACGCATGGAATTCCAAGGACAACTGTAAACAATATTTTATCAAAATCATGTACTGTAGATTTCAAAAATGGAAAGAGAAAACGGGAACGTGTTTCACCATTCGACAAAGTTGAGCAAGCGCTTGTGATTTGGATAAAAAATGCCAGATCTCAAAATATGCCAATATCTTCCTTCATCTTAAAAGAAAAGGCTTTACAAATTGCAGCTGAATTAGGAGAATTCGATTTCAATGCTAGCAACGGATGGCTTCAAAGATTTATGTTCCGGCAAGATTTATCTTTCAAGAAAGTATGCGGTGAAGCTGCTGATGTGAATGACAGTGAATTAAACGAATGGAGAGAATCTGTTTTGAGTGATGTCCTCAAGTGTTATAATCCTTCTGATATTTACAATGCTGATGAATGTGGACTATTCTATCGTGCTCTACCAGATAAAACTCTTTCTTTTAAGAGCGATGAATGTATAGGTGGCAAGAGAAGCAAAGACAGATTAACCATTTTATTAGCAGCAAATATGGATGGCTCAGAAAAACTAACTCCATTGGTTATAGGAAAATTTTTGAGACCCCGTTGCATGAAAAACATAAAATCTTTGCCCGTGTTCTACGATGCGAACCAGAAATCTTGGATGACAACAAGCATCTGGGAGAAAACAATCCAACGTATGGATAGATATTTCTGAAAGAAAAATCGTTTTCGTTATCGACAACTGCCCTGCCCATTGCGACATTCCTCAATTAGATTCCATTGAACTTGTTTTCTTACCTCCAAACAGCACTAGTGTTTCCTGACCCCTAGATCAGGGGATTATTCAAAATTTTAAGGTAAACTACCGGAAGTTACTCCTTAATGGCATGATTTCTGCAATTGATCAGAATGAGAAGTTCTATGTGTCCGTGTTGGATGCACTGTTTTATATAGACAAAGCTTGGCATAATTACACAAAGGTATCAAAGAAAACCATTTCAAATTGTTTTAGACATGCTAGTTTTTGCCCCTCTGAAAATGATGAATTATCGGACGACGAAGATGAGGATGTGCCTCTATCTGAACTTGCAAAGCGTCTTCAAAGTTATGGATGCACCGTGCCTGATGAAATGAATTACGTAACTATTGATAATGATTTAGCTACATCTTCTGAAGTGTCCATTACTGGAATTGTCTCCGAAGTGTTAATTCAAATGCATCCGGAAGCAACGATGAAGAGAGTGATGGTGAATTGGAAATTCAGCCTGTAACTCAGGCAGAAGCTCTCAAGGCACTGAACGTTGTTAGGTGTTTTTTTGCGCATTCAGAAGCTTCAGAAGAACATTTTAAAACTGTTAATAATCTTGAAAAGGTAGTGCTAACAACAGCGAAACCGAAGCAAAGACAATCCTGCATAAATGAGTATTTCAAACACCGTACTGTACATTCTTAACTATTCTGTAAGTAATGCATTAATTTCTATTATAGTAGTATATGTATTATCCCATTCAGTTTCATACTTAAATTAAAACAAAATAATTAATTAATATTATGTACACTTCTGTTTTTAAAAACTTCATGTTTTTATGTTGACAAACATGTTTAAGATTAAAAATAGCCTTTAATTTTTTTTTATCGCATATATGGTCACTTTTCAACGGTCCCCACAGGTGACCATATAACGAGGTCTGACTGTATATATAAAAATATCTGATATTTTTGATATTGTATTAGTATACATTTTATTAAGTTTTCATGTTAAGTGCAGTATGTTTTAGTTTATAAATAAACCATCAATAAGTGGGCTATCTTGAAATATCGGATATATATAAAAAAAATATGTCTCATATTTTCAAAAATATCATGATATTTACGAACCCTGAAACCTTAAAACTTATGTACTATTAATATAATTTTTTTGTTTTTGTTTGTTTAATAATTTAAAATATATTCTTTTCCTTTGTTTTTCCGAGAACAACTCATTACATATCTGCTAACTTCCATTTTTCAAGGAAGATTTTCTTTTTTTTGCATTTAAATAAAATATGCTGTGAAAAATATTTTTGCAAGTGTTAATTTTTTTATTGAGCAATTTCTTTTATTTTTTAAGAGGACATTTCACTGATGCAATTGATTTTATCTACTACATTTAAAATTTTATACTTTTTAAATAGCTGAAATGATATTTTATAATTCAGGAAGAAAGAGTTCAGTGGCTTTTTATGAGAAAATAAAAAATGTGAAGCTTGGAATTGTGTGCTTTCCACTTAGTAAGGCTGAATATGAACAGATATTTGGCTGAGTTCATAAAAAAATCATACTGAATTCCATTCATTTCTTTCTGACGATAATCTGGAAAGCTTTATTAGTTTCAAAGATCAGTATCTCAGCCGCAAAACTGTATAGATGGCTTTATATCAACCAAACTCTCTTACTCATTTAAAAGTGAAAAATAAATTGTAAAACATTAAAAGTATTGAATAAACTGGTGTGATACTATAAAAGCATAAAATACTTCTTAATAGCACCATAAAAATAAGGAATACGCTAGACCTTTTTAAAGAACTTTTTCTTCATCAGGTGCAAAAAAGATGTGCAACCACTTTGAAGGCAAGAGCAAGACTGGTCTTGCACCTTTTTTTAACAAGTATTTTTTTTAATCCATTATAATCTAGCCATGAATAAGTTTATAGAATGAACTTTATATTTAGAAATGTAGTTAGATTCATGTTTAGAAAATAAATTGATTTATGTATGTGTGTGTGCATATGTATGTGCAAGTGCATACAATTTAGCAGTTTCTGCAGAAAATGTTTGGGTAAATAATTGTGTTCACAGACAGTTTACAATTTTATATTACTTATGTGGTGTACCTGGAAGACATACTAGATTAGAAGGTTTTTTTTTTCCTCCTAAAATCATATAAAATATTTTTTTTTTTTTTTGTAAAGTTGGCAGTATGGCTTCAATTAATGAAAATTGGTAGTCATTAATTTTGTAAATACACAAACCTCATGGAATTATAAAAATGGAACTGTTCCATTTAAAAAATAAATGTTTTTTTCTTTTATTTACTTTTTTCCTCATGATAAAAAAATAAGCATAAATAGTTTGAAAATGCAGTAGATTCTGGTTATTTAGAACACTGTTCAATTGGAGCAAAATGTCAAGTACAAAATAAAAAATATATCATTAGTCTTACTTTTGATAATTTGTACAGTTGCTTTATTCGGCTAAATTGTACTTGAACCAATGTGCAAATACATTGTATTTGCATATTTTGTCATGAATTATGACAAAATGAGCATTTTTTTTTTAAACATAAGAAGGTTTTGTTGTATGAATATAAGTACAGTAGTAGCTTATCTGTATTATCAATGATCACAACTATTTTTCTTAATGCTAATTACATATTCTTGATAAAAATCAAGTAAAAGTTGCCCTTTTAGGTTTAATAGATATATTATTTGCATACGCATACAATAAAAGGACTACAGAAGGAGAAAATACTGTAAGTATTGTTTTGATATATTTTTGTAATGCAATATTGGTGTTTTCTGCAAAGTAATGAAAAATCTTCATTATATATTTCAGGTGGAATCTGGTTGGACTATCAATAAACTCAGTGCAACTTTATCTTGGTTAGAAGTAAGTCTATCCATTTTTTGATTTATGGATATTTGTGTTAACCAAAAATGCCATTAGCAAAAAATGTTGGCATGAATATCAGTAAAATTTATACTAAACTAGCTGACCCACCCGTCATTGCCCGAGCCTGTGTAATAAACTCAAATCTTTAAAAAAAAAAACGAAACTCTGGCCCAGGGCTCTGATGGCTTCGACACCGTATACCAGGCACGCTCCGGAAAATCTTTTATTTCCCCTTTCCAGCGCCAGGGAAGCAACCTCTTTCAGAAAGAACCTCTGAGACAGGTCAACGTTGCCTGCGGTACTGTATAGTAGGCGTGCGACAAAATCAAGATGATTTCGAGAAGATGGGAACGTTATAAGCCGAGTTATTGAAATAAGGCACAGTTAGAGAAAATAATCATGAGTGAGGTGCCGGGTGAAGGGGATGTTCAAGTGTCCATCAGAAAATGACTAATTAGGACTACGATGCATCTTTAAAAATTCGTTCATTTGCTTAAGCTAGGAACTTAATTACAAATTTGCCTTAAACTATTATTCGGAAATAGTGGTAATCGCTACTCATAAATTTACTTTAATGTTATAGAAGGTGACTATTAAGTTAATTATAATGTTTGGAATCAGTTGCGTCGAAATCGGAAAGATAGTTGCAGAAATACGGAAACAGGGCATAGTTGGAGAAAAAACTTTGAAGGAGGGGTCGGGGGGGGGGGGGATGTTCAAGTTACCTTCAGCAAATGACTAATTAGGAGGACCACTATGCATCTTTAAAAATTCGTTGGTTTGGTTAAGCTAGAAACTTAATAACAAATTTGGCTTAAACTATTATTCGTAAATAGTGGTAACCTCTGCTCGTAAATTTAGTTTAATGTTATAAAGGGTGTCTATTAAGTTAATTATAATGTTTGGAATCACTTTGTTCAAATCGGAAAGATAGTAGTTGCTGAGATATGGAAATGGGGCATAGTTATATAAAAAACCTTGAAGGAAGGGTCGGGGGGGGGGGGGATGTTCAAGTGCCGCTCAGCAAATGACTAACTAGGACAACCACTATGCATCTTTAAAAATTCGTTTGTTTGGTTAAGCTAGGAACTTAATTAGAAATTTGGCTTAAACTATTATTCAGAAATAGTGGTAACCGCTACTCATAAATTTAGTTTAATGTTATAAAGGGTGATTATTAAGTTAATTATACTGTTTGGAATCACTTGCGTTGAAATCGGAAAGATAGTTGCTGAGATATAGAAACAGGGATTAGTTAGAGAAAACTTTGAAGGAGGGCTCCGGAGGGGGGGGGGGGGGTATCGGATGTTCAAGTGACCTTCAGCAAATAACTATTTAGGAAGATCACTATACATCTTTAAAGATTGATTCATTTGGTTAAGCTAGGAACTTAATTTGAAATTTTGCTTAGGCTATTATTTGGAAATACTGGTAATTGCTTTTTAGAAATACACCTTGAAGCAATTAATGCTGATTTTTACGATAATTTAGTAAAAATCGAACTAAATGGAGAAGTTCGGAACATTATTACTGAGATATTACTGAGAAACTGAGATTTAAAATAACGGTATTCTGTATATAAAACAACAATTAAAAGCTACGGGTGAAACTAAAAATGTTAAAATTGTTAAATGTAATTAGACCCCTACCCCTCGCCATTTCCACAAATATATAACAAATAATCTGTTAAATAAAGTTTTCTGTATTAATAGTCTCTATCATAATAATATATGTCCTATTTTTAAAAAAAACCTTAAACCCAGATAATTATAATGAAGAAAAACGTACCTGAAAATGTCTTAAACAGGTGGCATTTGTGTAATTTGCCGTGAGTAGATGGCGCTATAATAGCTTGGCTATATGCAGGTAACTGCAATCCATGTTGGCACTATTTCGTTATAAGTCCTTATCTATGCATCGTTACTCTGATTTATTTAATGTGTTCTGAGAAGATATTCTACACAACCAACCAACCGAAGAAAAAAAGCGTATTTTTAATGAGAGGTCTTTGTGCATTTTAATTAATATTTCAGAAAGTAATTAAAATATTAAAATTCTGACGTAATGGTGCACAAGGAGAGGGTTTGGACTACCTAAATCTAAATTTCCAGCCTTCTAGGTGGGCTAGATTTTCCTAGCCATCACCAACAGACACACACACACACACACACACACACCCAGAGCAAAACTTTCTTTTATTAGTATAGATAAAGTCGGTCACCACAGAAGTTCCTAGGAATCTTATGAATTTTAATCTTAAAGATATTCCTTTTTAAAAAAAGTTAAACCATGTATTATCCTAATGGCTAGAAATACTGGTAGCCAAGGTGCCCTGACCGAGATTGTTTTCTGTGCCCAATAATAGGATTTCTGTGGCTCCAGTGTAGAATGGGGACATATTAAACTATTAGACAAAGTATAACATCCCAATCCTTAGGGGTTGGGATGGCTACTCCCCTATTTCAGTGCTCCAGAGAGAAGGAAATGCCACTCCCTGAATTGATTACTGTTTCTTATAGAATGACATAATGCAAGAATTTCCCACTTTTTGAAAGAAAAAAAAAAGTCTTGCATGAAAACACTTGAGCACTATGTATTCTCACATGCCGAAACTTAAATATTTTATTCAAGTGCAAGATTTTTCACAGAGGCGAAAATTTTTTATCACTCTCTTATTTCCTGTACAGCTTACAACTACAGCTTCTGTACAGCTGTAGAAATACAAACATTTAATAAAGTATCTTTTATGTTATAATATAAGATTGTCGTAGTTCTGATTAAAAGTATTTGTTTCCATGCATTTATTATTTATTTGTTTTTCCCCTTAGACCTTTACTTCAGTATCAAATGTTGCTGAAACTTGCATTCGACGTTCATTGTGTTATCCTTTATGCCGGCATTTTGAACTGTCTGTGACTGTTTTAGATGACGTTAGGAAAATTTTACTATTGGGTAATTAATATTTTGTTTACTATGAATTGAAGAAAAATTTTATATTCATTTTTATAAGATTTTATTTGTTTATTTATTATAGGAAGGAAATATGTTATAAAATGTCTTTTGGAAATTCACGAATTGTTTTGTACCAGTGAGCCTCGATATATATTAAATGACCTCTACATTACTGATTATTGTGTTTGGATGCAAACTAAAAGGTATTTGATTTTTTTTTTCTGAACTGAAATTTTTTTACTTAAGGCTGTTTTTTTTTTCAGTTGAATAAACTTAAGGAATAGCTTAAAAAGTATTAATAATATTTTAAAAACACAAATTGCACAAATTGTGCTTATTAGTTGCTAAAATCAGTGTAAAAATTGTTTTAAACTCATAAAAGAGCTAAAATCCTACATGTTTCGGCTTCAAACTTAAAGCCATCATCGGGGAAGAGGAACAACACAAACGACTACTGATCTTTTAATTATCGACACGAGAAGAATGAAATCAACAGTATGGAAAAATTTAAATAAAATAAGCGGGCACTCTTTGTTGCCAAAGAGCGAAAAACAAAACAATGAATTAACAAGGGGTTAAAAATGTATCCCATAAACCAGGTATGCTGAAAGAAAAGTTATCATTACAAATACAATCTTTTCTAATTTTAATTTCCAATGATTCCCTAATGGCGGCTTTAAATGGGTTATTGAACCTATGGATAATTCTTGCTTTATCGAAATTAATTACAATATCATTATTTTTAGCGTAAAACCGGGAGAGTGCAGTGGATAATTTTCCAAATTTTATGTCGTTTTTATGCTCTTTTAATCTTTCCAAAAACTTTCTTTTAGTCATACCAATGTAAAATATTATACTATTATTATTTAAGCTAATGGGGATTTCATAAACACCTGCGAATTGATCAGGGGGGATAGGATCTAATTTATATGAAACTAAGTCAACCAATTTTCTGGGAGGGACAGCAATAAGATGGATATTGTATTTACGGAGGGCCCTTTTAATCCTTTCAAATATAATAGGTATATATTGGAATTTCCGATAGTTTGGTTTATTATTGCTAGGGACAGGATGCTGAATTAAATGGCCATTGAATTTTTCTATAATTTTCTGTACGTGATGAGCGGGGAAACCATGGTCAATGGCGATATCTCTGATAAAATTAAGTTCATCTTGGATGAATTCACTTGAACAAACCAGAAAAGCACGCTTGATGAATGAATTGAAGGCAGCAATCTTATAAGTGAAAGTTGTAGAGGCATTAAATGGGATTATTGTGTTACTTCTCATCGGTTTACGATAGACTTTACGTTTTAGGTTGTTGTCATCTTTAATTAATTGAATATCAAGGAACGGCAGTGATGAATTTTCTTCTATTTCCAACGTAAACTTAATATTTTCATCTATTTCGTTTATTTTTGAGAGGAAAGATAGGAGTTCCTGCTTTCCATGACTCCATGTGATAAAGATATCGTCCACGTATCTTAGCCAAACTTCTGGTGTTAAATTCAAACTTTTAAAAATAAATTCCTCCATCAGTCTAAGTTTAAATTCAGCCAACAGACCGGAAATAGGAGATCCCATAGGTGCTCCTTTATTTTGTCTGTAAAATTTCTTATTAAACATGAAAACGTTGTTATTAATGATAAGGTTAAGTCCTGCCTTTAGAGATGTTTTTACGCTATCACTTAAATTATTTTGTTTATCAATTTCCAAATTAATATTTTGTGCAACTTCATTTGTATCAATAGATGGGTAAAGAGACACAATATCTAAACTAGCTAGAATAGTTCCTTTAGAAATCTGCATATTTTCTATTTTATGGATAAAATCTTCTGTTGACTGTACAGTTTTGCTTGAACTTGGTAAAATTAATTTTAGGAATATAACGAAAGCTTTTTCAATAAAATATGTTGGGCCAGAACACCTAGAAACAATAGGTCTCATAGGGAGTTAGGAATATAACGAAAGCTTTTTCAATAAAATATGTTGGGCCAGAACACCTAGAAACAATAGGTCTCATAGGGAGACATACAATATCCATCTTATTGCTGTCCCTCCCAGAAAATTGGTTGACTTAGTTTCATATAAATTAGATCCTATCCCCCCTGATCAATTCGCAGGTGTTTATGAAATCCCCATTAGCTTAAATAATAATAGTATAATATTTTACATTGGTATGACTAAAAGAAAGTTTTTGGAAAGATTAAAAGAGCATAAAAACGACATAAAATTTGGAAAATTATCCACTGCACTCTCCCGGTTTTACGCTAAAAATAATGATATTGTAATTAATTTCGATAAAGCAAGAATTATCCATAGGTTCAATAACCCATTTAAAGCCGCCATTAGGGAATCATTGGAAATTAAAATTAGAAAAGATTGTATTTGTAATGATAACTTTTCTTTCAGCATACCTGGTTTATGGGATACATTTTTAACCCCTTGTTAATTCATTGTTTTGTTTTTCGCTCTTTGGCAACAAAGAGTGCCCGCTTATTTTATTTAAATTTTTCCATACTGTTGATTTCATTCTTCTCGTGTCGATAATTAAAAGATCAGTAGTCGTTTGTGTTGTTCCTCTTCCCCGATGATGGCTTTAAGTTTGAAGCCGAAACATGTAGGATTTTAGCTCTTTTATGAGTTTAAAACAATTTTTACACTGATTTTAGCAACTAATAAGCACAATTTGTGCAATTTGTGTTTTTAAAATACTAGTTAACAGTGTAGTGTCCAAATGGATTCAATTGTATTAATAATAGTTAATTAAACAAGTATTTTGTTTATTTGCTGTCTAAAAAAAGGTTTAAAAAGCTTTTAAAATATCCCAATCCGTCCCTTTTTGTGTGTTATGTGTTTTTCATACAAGGCATATTGATGTATTTATTTAAATTGAAATAAATCTTCTTTCTGACAATGTGAAAAGCAAGCGTCTGCAATTTAATCAGTTTAACTTTTATCTAAAAAGACAGACAGATGTAGGTCCAAGTATTTAGTTATGTGAGCTTAAAAGTCCACGAGTTTGAAAAGAAAAGAAAAAATATTTATATTTTTTTCATTTGATCTCATCAAGGTTTATTGTTTATTTTTAGACTGTGTGATTCCAATTTTTGAAAAAAATAATTTAATTTTTGCAATCTGAAGCAGCAGATATTCCCATTTTGAATGTCTTGAAAAATTGATATAAAGTATGCTGATATATGTGATCAGAAAGGTGATGCTGATTTATCATTTAGTAACACTATTTTAAAAGTAGTCAATGTCTTGGAAAGCAATGAAAAGCCACTTCATGATAGCACTTGAATTAGGGTTTAGCCAAAATTTGAAAACAGTTAGCAATTGTTATTTTCAATAGTAGAACTCTTTTGAAATGTGAAGTAAATATCTCAAATTAGGGATAATCAGTCTGATTATTAAGCTTCAATCTCATATTTTTATTTTGGTAAAATATATGTTTTAAGGTTGAAAATTGTGTAAATATTGTTACAGATTATTTTAGTTTAATTTATAAGAAATAGTAATTGTTCACATCATCCTACCTCATTATTGCACTATATAACTTATTCAAGTAAGTGGTGTATTTTTAATTTTGGAAGGTCAATTAATTCTACTGAATATTTTTTGGTATTTATTAATATAATAATTTGTGTCCAAGAAACCATATTACATTTTTCGTTGCATATATTTTTAATGTTGCATGTTTTTAAAAGCACATCGTAAAAATTGTCAAACTTCAAAATTGACATGGTGGCAGATATGCTAAGGTGTTTGAATAGAATTAAGCAAGATTTTAAAGTCGAAAGATTCTTGGAATCAAGCATAGCTATTCACACAGCAAAATTTTATGTACTCTTAATATATTCACCACAATTAATTTACTTTTAATTTTTTTAACTTTGTTTCTAGCTGTTCTACAAAAAATCTGACTCCTTTAGCCAATGCTTTGGGTAAAGTAAGTATGATTTTTTTTAATTGCATTTATTGGTAATAATTACTTGCATTATCTATATGTTTATCCCTTTCTTCAACTTCCCTTATAGCAAAATATTGACATAATTGACATATTTGAGAATAAAGTTTATTTTTATGTTGTTAATCCTCTCATGCATGAATTATTTTTAAATGGATGTAAAATCTGTTTTGCACTTAAAATGGATTATTTAGAACAAATGATGTTGAATTAAAAAAAAAAAAATACAATTATTATTAGTTAATAAATAGTTTTTTGTGATAATGTTGACTTTGGAAACATTAACTCAAAACAGAAAGTAAAAAATGCATTTTTGATCATGTTCTTAGATTAAGAGCAGGAATTCTTAAAGAAAATTTTCTCTCACGCAGAACAGAAATACAAGATAAATTTGTCAAAGGCAGATTTTCTAATTATTTGAAAAAGAAATAATTCTGTCATCTGTTGCCATAGTCTACTACAAGCGTTATTGAACTTCATATGAAGTTTATATCAGGTAAAGAAATAAAAATAAAATATGCACAATTCTGAGGTTTGTTTTTCAATACAACCTCAAATGATGTTACCATGCATGAGAGGGTTAAACTAAGTGGTTTAGAAAATAGTTTTCAGTTATATTTGTTGCTTTGCTTTTCTAATGTATATTAAAATAACTGGTATAGACAAACTAAGTTAAACATGCATGATTGTCGATAATTCAACAATAGAGACAGTCATCGATTAATTCCCAAATTCTACAATTTACTGTCTTACCGATTTGCTAAAAACCACAATTGCAAAACTTAGTAATTATCCCAGCAGGAAACGTTATTGCAGTGATGAGAGACTGCAGGTTTATTCTACAATAGCAACTTGTAATATTCTTTTGAAAGAGTTTTAATTGTAGGATAATGATGGTAAAGCAATATTGGCATTTTTCATAGAAAAAAAGTTAGGATGGGCTGGTTCATTTTAGTAAATTATTTAAAGTTTTACTGTGTTCCTCTGTTAAAAATTTTTGCTTGTGGCTCCTGATTGTCCCAAACTCTCGGATTTATCATAATTTTAATCATAATATTTCCTCAAAATAATTATTTTGAGGAAAAATCATTGAATCTGATTAATTTTAAATGTTGGATGTGTTATGTCGACGATACTTTTGTTTTAGTTGATAATCCTTTTGATATTTCTACCATTCTTCAAACTGTCAATTCTATCGACCCACATATTCAATTTACTTTTGATTTAGAAAATTAGAATAAACTTCCTTTCCTTGATGTTTTAGTTATCAAATATGATTCTTCTTTCAAAACTCGTGTTTATAGAAAACCTTTTTCTGTCTCTAACCCACCTCATGCTCTCTCAAATCCTCCTGTCAACCAAAAAAATCAGTGTTTTTTACGCGTATGTAAATCGTGCTCTCAAAATTTTTTCCGACTCTGCATCCCTTAAGGATGAACTTAATTACTTAAAAACTGTTGCTGGTTGAGGTTTCAATCCTTCTGTTATCAATAATGCTGTGAAGAAATTCAATAGACTGTCTAATAAATCTACTCTTTCCAAATCTGTCAAAAGCAAACCTGATAATTTGGTTGTCCTCCCCTTTTATCCTCCTTTATGTTTCAAATTAGCTAAAGTTTTAAGACGCTTCAATTTTAACATTATCTTTAAACCTGTTAATAAATTAAAGTTCCCTTCCACTAAATCTCCTGTTCCTGATCTTCGTAAGTGGGGAATTTATAATGTTCCTTGTAATGGCTGTGATTTATCTTATATTGATCAAATTAAAAGAAATTTCAAAATCCGCTTAAAAGAACACTCTCGTTATGTAACTAATCAAGAAATTTCTAAATCTTCTATTGCCAAGCACTCTTGGGATTCCAGCCATTGTTTTAATTTAAAAAATGCTAAAATTATCTTTAATGCCAATAGTATCTCTGAATTGGACTTTCTTGAAAATTTAGCCTTTTATCTTAATCGTGAAGTTATTGTTAATGATAAATCTGATTCCACAATGCTCTCTGCCGCTTGGAAAAACCTTTTCAGTACTACCATATAATGTATTTTTGTATTAATTAATATTAGTCTGTTTTTTTTATATTTTATTTACTTATTTCTTAATTTTATCTGTTCTCATATTTTAATATATACAGTCAACTCTGCGAAATCCACGAATGTATAATCCGCCAACGTGTATTATCCGCGGTACACGTCGGGATGTAAACAGTGAAAATCGCGGTTATCGTGGTTAACAGTTAAGCTCGTAGATGAAGTTAAATGAGGACATTTTTTCATAAATTATCAATTTTCCAATGGAATAAATTATAATTTAAGGAAACATATATATTTTGTATACTGCATTCGAAAATAATAATTTGAGTTAGTTAAAAGGGACAACTAAATCGAAATAACAATTTTTATTTTAAATAGACATCGATGTTTGGTTGGTTGGTTTCGCGTAACGTGAATGTACGCTTTACTCAAAGTGCCGATGAAACTGTAACGTTAACTGACTTTATTTGTTTATTTTACGATACACGTGAATATTTTCTTCTGCAAAATTTACACGAGCGTATTTGTACTTACTTTTGCGTACCGCTTGCGATTTTTATTACGAATTATGTCCGGAATAAAAAATATAAAGGATTCATCTAGCAAGAGAAAGCATGTAGCACTTTCGATTCTGCAAAAGGTGCAAGTGATCCAAAAATTGGATGCCGGATCATCCGCAAATTTTATCGCAAAAGAATTCGGTATAAGTCAGAGAACTGTTTATAATATTAAAAAAAAATAAAAAGAAAATATTACAGTATTATGCTGAAAGTGACTCCAATGCAGGATCTTCACAACGTAAAACCATTCGTTCTGCAAAGTCCGAAAATTTGGATGCTATACTGTTTGAATGGTTCAAACAAAGGAAAAGTGATGGCGTCCCAATTTCGGGACCACTTTTATGTGCGAAAGCGAAAAAGCTGCATTCTCAGCTAACAATTCAGGAGCCATGCAGCTACAGTTCTGGTTGGCTAACATCGTTCAAACACAGGCATGGAATCCGCTATTTGAAGGCATCTGGAGAAAAATTATCTGCTGATTCTAAAGCAGCTGAAGATTTCATTGAAAAATTTTCAAATTTCGTCGCCGAAGAAAAACTTAGTCCAGAGCAAATTTATAATGCTGACGAAACTGGGCTTTTTTGGCGCTGTTTGCCAAGGCAAACTCTTGCAGGTCCTGATGAACACAATTTAGCAGGATTTTAAGAAGCCAAGGAGAGAGTAACTGTTCTTGTTTGTAGTAATGCTGCAGGAACTCATAAATGCAAATTGTTAGTGATAGCAAAATCTGCAAACCTTAGAGCTCTGAAAGGAGTGAAAACTTTACCTGTGACATACAAAGGGAATAAAAAGGCGTGGATTAACAGAGACTTGATGGTGGAGTGGTTCGAAAACCACTTTGTTAAAGATGCCCGTGCCCACTGCTCTAGTGTGGGATTACCCAGCGATTGCAAAATTGTGTTATTACTGGACAATTGTAGTGCCCATCCTGAAAATCTTGAAAAAGATAATGTATCTGCGCACTTCCTGCCTCCAAATACAACGGCTTTGATTCAGCCTATGGATCAAGGAATAATCCATAGCATTAAATCACAGTATCGAATAGAATTTTTACGACGATTGATTGCCTTGAATCCATCAGCTGATGTTGTAAATAATTATAGAAAACAATACAACATAAAAGATTGTGTATTCAACTTAGCTGAAGCTTGGGATGCTGTTTCCCAAGATACTCTGGTAAATGCTTGGCATAACCTTTGGCCATCATCATTGTTCATTGATACTGAAAGCAGCCAAATTAAAGACTTCAGTCGATTTTACACAAGAGATGCACAAGTAAAAAGTAGAGAGCTACTAAATTATGCAAAGAATGCACTAAATGCTGTTCCTGCGTTTTTAGAGGAACGAAATTTAGTTCAGTGGATCAATAATGAAGATGAGCTAGCTATAACTGAGTCAATGACAGATGACGAAATCATTGCTAGTGTTTTGAATCCCACTGAAACTAACATTGATTCTGACACTGAATCAGAGGATGAAACCTCACAGATAACCTATGAACAAGGTTTAGAACTGGGGTATAAATATTTAAATTTCCTGGAAAAACAAAATTTTCTCTCACAGCAAGAAATAATGGCTGTTCATAGACTCCAGAAAAAAATCATAGATAATAAACCAAAACTCAAACAAACCACCATTGTGTCTATGTTCAAAAAAATTAATAATCAGTAGAATTTGTAATTATTTTTTCTTTAAATTGACTTAAGTTTTGAATATATTTACAATTTTGCATATATTTTCCACTTTAATTTTTTGTGTATATTTAAAAAATTAATAATATAAATAAAATTTGCATTGTATAATTAATTTTTCTTTAAATTAACTTAGTTATTAAATAATTTAAACCAGTTATGCATTATATTTTCCTTTTCTATTGTAATTTATGTTTAAATATTTCTAATTAATAGTCAGACTATAAAAAGTAAAATGTAAACAAAGAAATGATCTATAATCTGCCAAACCCTTGGTCCCTATGTGTGCGGATTTCACAGAGTTGACTGTATATATATCAGTACAAAAACCCTTAACGGGTTAAAAGTTGTGACGCAGCACTTTCTTTTGGCTCTAAGAATTTCAAATATGGGTCTTAAAAGTAATGATATCAAATTTGAGTGACGCTATGTTAATTTTTTTTAAATCATCATTTTCTTTTTAGTTTTATTTATATTCACAGGTGCAATTATTATCTTAACATGAAAATAATATAAAATTTATTCGCTAAAGCTTTTTCATTCAGATCTCTCAGGAATTCAAAATATGGGTTTTAAAAGAAATTATATCAAAATTTGAGTGACACCTTGACGTGAATTTAATAGGATTGTTTTAAATTTAAATTTAAATTATTTTTCGTTTGTCTTCTAAAGTATATTTACACATACAAACAATACTTTTAATTTTTCAATACACTGTTAAATATATTACTTTCACTGAGCCTATATTATGTATTGAAATGTATTTATTTCAATAGACTGATTCATGTTTTGTGCCACGGTATCCAAAATTATAAGTAAAATTTATGTAAATGATTAATTTGCGTCATAGTATCCACTTGCATACATTTTCCTTTGTTTGGATACTATGACGCAAATTAATCATTTACATAAATTTTACTTATGATTTTGGATACCGTGGCACAAAACATGAATCAGTCTATTGAAATAAATACATTTCAATACATAATATAGACTCAGTGAAAGTAATATATTTAACAGTGTATTGAAAAATTAAAAGTATTGTTTGTATGTGTAAATATACTTTAGAAGACAAACGAAAAATAATTTAAATTTAAATTTAAAACAATCCTATTAAATTCACGTCAAGGTGTCACTCAAATTTTGATATAATTTCTTTTAAAACCCATATTTTGAATTCCTGAGAGATCTGAATGAAAAAGCTTTAGCGAATAAATTTTATATTATTTTCATGTTAAGATAATAATTGCACCTGTGAATATAAATAAAACTAAAAAGAAAATGATGATTTAAAAAAAATTAACATAGCGTCACTCAAATTTGATATCATTACTTTTAAGACCCATATTTGAAATTCTTAGAGCCAAAAGAAAGTGTTGCGTCACAACTTTTAACCCGTTAAAGGTTTTTGTACTGATATCATTACTTTTAAGCGGTTATTGATGAAAATTTCTTTCAGTCGCAATTAAGCATTAGGGTATAAATTTATAAGAATAAAACTTAGTGGCTTCGCCCGCTAGTGGGCCTTCAATTTACATCAGGGCCTCGAATCTAACTGAATTCTCCATTTGTATGACAATCCCTTAATTTCCACATGGAATAGTATAAACCTATAACCGAACGAACCACCAACCCAGGTCCCTGCTGCCTCCGGCACCGTATACCGGTCGTGCTATGCATGCACCGGATAATACCTTAATTTGCACATCGAATAGTATAAAGCTCTAACCGCACGAACCTCCGGCTAGGGTTCCCGCTGCCTGCGGCACCGTATAGCTGCTGTGGTGAATAATAAGATTAAGTGGTCACAGACCTTTTAAACAATATATCACATGAGGGGTGTGTGCAAAATTTTAAAAAGTACCCCCTTTGTGGGAGGGGCAAAGTGGGGGGGATGGATACTGGAGATGCATAATATGACTAAGTGGTCACAGACCTTTCCAACAATATATCACGAGGAGTGTCAGCAAAATTTAAAAAGTGCCCCCTGGAGGGGGCAAAGTGGGGGGATGGACACCGGAGGTGCATAATCTAACTAAGTGGACACAGACCTTTCCAACGATATATCACATGAGGGGTTGTGCAAAATTTCAAAAAGTACCCCGTTGGGGAGGGGGGCAAAGTGGGGGTACGGACACAGGAGATGCATAATATGATTAAACAGTCACAGACCTTTCCAACAATATATCACATGAAGGGAGTGTGCAAAATTTTAAAAAGTGCCCGCCTTGGGGGGCAAAGTGGGGGGATGGACACCAGAGATGCATAATATGACTAAGCAGTCACAGACCTTTCCAACGATATATCACATGAGGGGTTGTGCAAAATTTGAGAAAGTACCCCCTTGAGGGGGCAAAGTGGGGGTGTGGACACAGAAGATGCATAATATGATTAAACAGTCTCGGACATTTCCAACAATATATCACATGAAGGGTGTGTGCAAAATTTAAAAAAGTACCCGCCTTGGGGGGGGCAAAGTGGGGGGATGGACACCAGAGATGCATAATATGACTAAGCGGTCACAGACCTTTCCAACGATATATCAAATAAAGGGTTGTGCAAAATTTCAAAAAGTACCCTCTTGGGGGGGCAAAGTGGGGGTGTGAACACAGGACATGCAGAATATGATTAAACAGTCTCAGACCTTTCCAACAATATATCACATGAAGGGTGTGTGCAAAATTTAAAAAAGTACCCGCCTTGGGGGGGGGGCAAAGTGGGGGGATGGACACCAGAGATGCATAATATGACTAAGCGGTCACAGACCTTTCCAACGATATATCACATGAGGGATTGTGCAAAATTTCAAAAAGTAACCTCTTGGGGGGGGCAAAGTGGGGGTGTGAACACAGGAGATGCATAATATGATTAAACAGTCTCAGACCTTTCCAACAATATATCACATGAAGGGTGTGTGCAAAATTTTAAAAAGTACCCGCCTTGGTGGGGCAAAGTGGGGGGATGGACACCAGAGATGCATAATATGAATAAGCGGTCACAGACCTTTCCAACGATATATCACATGAGGGGTTGTGCAAAATATCAGAAAGTACCCCCTTGGGGGGGCAAAGTGGGGGTGTGGACGCAGGAGATGCATAATATGATTAAACAGTCTCGGACATTTCCAACAGTATATCACATGAAGGGTGTGTGCAAAATTTTAAAAAGTACCCGCCTTGGTGGGGCAAAGTGGGGGGATGGACACCAGAGATGCATAATATGAATAAGCGGTCACAGACCTTTCCAACGATATATCACATGAGGGGTTGTGCAAAATATCAGAAAGTACCCCCTTGGGGGGGCAAAGTGGGGGTGTGGACGCAGGAGATGCATAATATGATTAAACAGTCACAGACCTTTCCAACAATATATCACATGAAGGGTTGTGCAAAATTTCAAAAAGTACCCTCTTGGGGGGGCAAAGTGGGGGTGTGAACACAGGACATGCAGAATATGATTAAACAGTCTCAGACCTTTCCAACAATATATCACATGAAGGGTGTGTGCAAAATTTTAAAAAGTACCCGCCTTGGGGGGGGCAAAGTGGGGGGATGGACACCAGAGATGCATAATATGACTAAGCGGTCACAGACCTTTCCAACGATATATCACATGAGGGGTTGTGCAAAATTTCAAAAAGTAACCTCTTGGGGGGGGTAAAGTGGGGGTGTGAACACAGGAGATGCATAATATGATTAAACAGTCTCGGACATTTCCAACAGTATATCACATGAAGGGTTGTGCAAAATTTTAAAAAGTACCCCCCTTGAGAGGGGGGGGCAAAGTGGGGGGATGGACACCAGAGATGCATAATATGACTAAGCGGTCACAGACCTTTCCAACGATATATCACATGGGTTGTGCAAAATTTCATAAAGTACCCTCTTGGGGGGGGGGGGCAAAGTGGGGGTGTGAACACAGGAGATGCTGAATATGATTAAACAGTCTCAGACCTTTCCAACAATATATCACATGAAGGGTGTGTGCAAAATTTTAAAAAGTACCCGCCTTGGTGGGGCAAAGTGGGGGGATGGACACCAGAGATGCATAATATGACTAAGCGGTCACAGACCTTTCCAACGATATATCACATGAGGGGTTGTGCAAAATATCAGAAAGTACCCCCTTGGGGGGGGCAAAGTGGGGGTGTGGACACAGGAGATGCATAATATGATTAAACAGTCACAGACCTTTCCAACAATATATCACTTGAAGGGTTGTGCAAAATTTCAAAAAGTACCCTCTTGGGGGGGCAAAGTGGGGGGATGGACACCAGAGATGCATAATATGACTAAGCAGTTACAGACCTTTCCAACGATATATCACATGAGGGGTTGTGCAAAATTTCAAAAAGTACCCTCTTGGGGGGGGCAAAGTGGGGGTGTGAACACAGGAGATGCAGAATATGATTAAACAGTCTCAGACCTTTCCAACAATATATCACATGAAGGGTGTGTGCAAAATTTTAAAAAGTACCCGCCTTGGGGGGCAAAGTGGGGGGATGGACACAAGAGATGCATAATATGACTAAGCGGTCACAGACCTTTCCAACGATATAACACATGAGGGGTTGTGCAAAATATCAGAAAGTACCCTCTTGGGGGGGCAAAGTGGGGGTGTGGACACAGGAGATGCATAATATGATTAAACAGTCTCGGACATTTCCAACAGTATATCACATGAAGGGTTGTGCAAAATTTTAAAAAGTACCCCCTTTGAGAGGGGGGGGGGCAAAGTGGGGGGATGGACACCAGAGATGCATAATATGACTAAGCGGTCACAGACCTTTCCAACAATATATCACATGAGGCGTTGTGCAAAATTTCAAAAAGTACCCTCTTGGGGGGGCAAAGTGGGGGTGTGAACACAGGAGATGCAGAATATGATTAAACAGTCTCAGACCTTTCCAACAATATATCACATGAAGGGTGTGTGCAAAATTTTAAAAAGTACCCGCCTTGGGGGGGCAAAGTGGGGGGATGGACACCAGAGATGCATAATATGACTAAGCGGTCACAGACCTTTCCAACGATATATCACATGAGGGGTTGTGCAAAATATCAGAAAGTACCCCCTTGGGTGGGCAAAGTGGGGGTGTGAACACAGGAGATGCAGAATATGATTAAACAGTCTCAGACCTTTCCAACAATATATCACATGAAGGGTGTGTGCAAAATTTTAAAAAGTACCCGCCTTGGGGGGGCAAAGTGGGGGGATGGACACCAGAGATGCATAATATGACTAAGCGGTCACAGACCTTTCCAACGATATATCACATGAGGGGTTGTGCAAAATATCAGAAAGTACCCCCTTGGGGGGGCAAAGTGGGGGTGTGGACACAGGAGATGCATAATATGATTAAACAGTCTCGGACATTTCCAACAATATATCACATGAAGGGTGTGTGCAAAATTTTAAAAAGTACCCGGCTTGGGGGGGTCAAATTGGAGCATGGACATTATCATTAATTTCGTCAATCGGGCATGAAAAAATCATGAATTTCGTTGATAGTGTATTTAAAAATCATGATTTCGTTGATCGGGTATGTAAAAATCTGTGAATTTCATCAATCGAGCACAGAAAAAACATGACTTTTGTCGATCGGGGGAGGGGGGTCATATATTTTGTCAATTGGGCACGTAAAAATCTTGAATTTTGTTTATCGATCGCATAAAAATCACGTATTTCAGCAAATAGATACATAAAAACGAAGAAATTCCTTGATTGGCACATGAAAATCATTAATTTCATCAAACGGATGCATAAAAATCAAGAAATTTATGAATCAGGCACATAAAAATCATCAATCAGTGTGTAAAAATTATGAATTTCATCGATTAGGTACGAAAAAATCATGAATTTTGTAGAACGGACGCATAAAAATTACCAATTCGTAGAGTAGTCGCATAGAAATCACGAATTCATCAAGTGGGTGGTTAAAAATCACAAGTTCATCAAGTAGGTGCATAAAATTCACAAATTTCATCAAACGTTTGCATAAAAATCAATAATTTCATCGATCAGGTTCAGAAAAATGAAATTTCGTCGATTGAACATGAAAAAAATCATGAATTTCGGTGATCAAGTGCATAAAAATCTTGAACTTCGTTGATCGGTGTGTAAAAATCATGAATTTTGTCGATCAGGTGTGTAAAAATGATGAGTTTCAATAATCAGGCACAGCAAAAACATGAATTTTGTGGATCAGGGAGGGGGAGATCATAAATTTTGTCAATCGGGAATGTAAAAATCTTGAATTTTGTTTATCGATCGCATAAAAATCACGTATTTCATCAAATAGATACATAAAAACCAAGAAATTCCTTGATCGGCACATGAAAATCATTAATTTCATCATACGGATGCATAAAAATCAAGAAATTTATGAATCAGGCACATAAAAATCATCAATCAGTGTGTAAAAATTATGAATTTCATCGATTAGGCACGAAAAAATCATGAATTTTGTAGAACGGACGCATAAAAATTACCAATTCGTAGAGTAGTCGCATAGAAATCACGAATTCATCAAGTGGGTGGTTAAAAATCACAAGTTCATCAAGTAGGTGCATAAAATTCACAAATTTCATCAAACGTTTGCATAAAAATCAATAATTTCATCGATCAGGTTCAGAAAAATGAAATTTCGTCGATTGAACATGAAAAAAATCATGAATTTCGGTGATCAAGTGCATAAAAATCTTGAACTTCGTTGATCGGTGTGTAAAAATCATGAATTTTGTCGATCGGGTGTGTAAAAATGATGAGTTTCAATAATCAGGCACAGCAAAAACATGAATTTTGTGGATCAGGGAGGGGGAGATCATAAATTTTGTCAATCGGGAATGTAAAAATCTTGAATTTTGTTTATCGATCGCATAAAAATCACGTATTTCATCAAATAGATACATAAAAACCAAGAAATTCCTTGATCGGCACATGAAAATCATTAATTTCATCATACGGATGCATAAAAATCAAGAAATTTATGAATCAGGCACATAAAAATCATCAATCAGTGTGTAAAAATTATGAATTTCATCGATTAGGCACGAAAAAATCATGAATATTGTAGAACGGACGAATAAAAATTACCAATTCGTAGAGTAGTCGCATAGGAATCACGAATTCATCAAGTGGGTGGTTAAAAATCACAAGTTCATCAAGTAGGTGCATAAAATTCACAAATTTCATCAAACGTTTGCATAAAAATCAATAATTTCATCGATCAGGTTCAGAAAAATGAAATTTCATCGATCGAGCATGAAAAAAATCATGAACTTCGGCGATCAAGTGCATAAAAATCTTGAACTTCGTTGATCGGTGTGTAAAAATCATGAATTTTGTCGATCGGGTGTGTAAAAATGATGAGTTTCAATAATCAGGCACAGCAAAAACATGAATTTTGTGGATCAGGGAGGGGGAGATCATAAATTTTGTCGAACACAGATGTAAAAATCATGAATTTTGTTTATCGGTGCATGAAAATCATGAATTTTGTCAAACAGGCACATAAAGATCAAGAAATTCATTGATCGGCATGTAAAAATCATTAATTTAGTCGATCAGGCATGTAAAAATCACAAATTTTGTCAACGGGGCACATAAAGATAAAAAAATTTGTTGAACGGCATGTAAAAATCAGAAATTTTGCTGAACGGGCACATAAAAATCACGAATTTCTTTAATCGGCGCATAAAAATCATAAATTTCGCCAATCTAGTGCAGTAAAATCATTAATTTCATCGATCTGGTGCAGAAAAATCACTATTTTCGTCGATCTGGCAAGGAAAATCATGAATTTTGTCAAACGAACATGGGAAAAAAAGAAAATCTGAAAATCCTGCATTTGGTCAGTTTTCTCCATATTTTTCAAGTCAGTTTTTCAAGTTTTATTGCCGAGTGGTGATTGGCGAGTGCCTATTTTCACCTTTACCCAAAAACGAATAACATCGAATTAAAAGGAGAAAGTTATTAACTATTTACAGGAAAAAAACTTTAACGGCCATGTACTTAGCTGTACAAGGTCTTAACTCGAGCGTAAAAATGAGGAAACGTGTTTCCTTACGGATGCTCAACTACTGTATAAAGCGTCGACAAAAAGGGGTGACAATCCCATGCAAATGAACTACGAAAACTTCCAAAAATGAGTGTTGGAAAAACTTCTTCCAAATTTGCAATCGAATAGTGCCCTATATATGGCCAATGCTCAACATCACATGCCTGTTGAAAACTGCACTCCTGCAAAGAATTCTATAGACTGGCTGAAAAACAACAAAATATACTGTGGCGAACAAATACAAAAAGTAGAACTTTTCTCTCATAGAGAGTAATCGTCCAAAGAAAATCATCTATAAAATTGATAATAAAATTCTAGTTTAGAAGGTATTATTTTTTTTAATATTTTAAATGATAAAATTTTATCCGCCCTTCCAAATTATTTGAAAATACAAGCTGCAATTTATAATAGATAAAATACTCCCCCCCCCCTCCCCCAGGTATTTTGTTTATTTATTTATTGTTTTTTATTTATTTTGAATTGATGGTTCTCCATTTCAAAATTTTCATTTTATTTGATACTTTGATGGTCTATAGCTGTTTGTGAAGCTTCATGCATGTTTTGCTGTTACTGTATATTAATTTTTCAAATTCATTTTTAATAAACTTATGCAAGTAAATAGTTTTAGAGCCCTATGTTGTTTTCAACATATTCAGACAATTTCAAACTTTGCACTCACCAACACTTAATTTATAAGATCTGACTATTAAAAATCATTGCGAAAAAATTAACAGCGGTTTTCTCTAAAAAAAAATTTTTCTTTCTTCTATATGTTTTCAAAATACACCTCTGTACAAGAAACCCTATGTAAAATATGGATATTTATGTAAGTTGTAATCAAAAAATTAAATGTATTAGCAGCAGTTGAAATTTAATAATTTTTCAGAATTTACTTTGAAGAACAAACACTTATTACAGTCAACAGTAAACAGTATTTTATACAAAAATTGGGAAATGTTTAAGATGATTAAATTTGTGAAGAGTTAATTTTTGGTAGGAAAAAGTTTTGTGAAGTGTCCTGTTTTAATATGAAAAGAAATGTGAAATAACCTGTTTTAAAATGAAAAAAAAAAATGTGAAGGATACTGTTTTAAGATTTAAAAAAAATTGTGAAGGATCCTTTAAAGGTGTTCTTAATTCTTCTTAAACAGAGCCCTGCAATATACTTACTAAAGTTGTATTTTTTCTGTGATTTAAGCACATATAAGGTATTTCATACCTCTAAATTAGTAATTTTAAATGATTTTTAAAGTCACAGGTAAATGATAGAAAAATTGAAAGATAAAATAGCTATTTGTTTACTTTTTAAACTCTGAATTTAAAGTAAATAAGAACATATTTATTCATTGTATAGTAATATTTTAGAGCTAAAAAAATCTATGTGGGTTAAAATGATTATATTCTTAAGTTTCGCGAGCAAATAGCAATTTTTTTACTGTATTTTTTAACAATTTTTAATGTAACATTTGACATTGAAACAATATAGTGCTTGAAAACTATTTAACAAGCTTATTAAAAAATGAATGTGAAAAATTAATATAAAGTAAATGCAAAACATTCATGAAGATAGAAGTTTGTCACACAACTGTTTGTAAATGTAATGAGAAAAAAAAAATGATAACAATGTAATAATACTGGCAATATGAATGCAATAAGGTAATGCCAGGGGTCGATCCAGGAAAAATTTGGGGCCTATTTAGGGTCCCTTCACAAAAATCTATTTAATAAAATGGGCCCCTTCACAAAAATCAATTTGATAAAATGGGCCATTTCACAAAATTCTATTCCATAAAAACTTACTATTTATTATTTTGTGATGTTTTAAAATGTGTAATTTGTAAACAAACAAGTTTGCCAGAGAGGAAAACTTCTGCAAAAGGATTTAAAACAGGTTTTGTTTATAAATGCTTGGTTCGAATTTGATTAAATCGATTTCAACTTTCGTTACAAAATGTTATTTTTCACAAAAATATAATAAATTTCACAAAAACAACCTTTACTTTTCACAAAATGGGCCCCAAGAAAAAAAACCTGCATCGACCCCTGAATGCAATAAGAAAAAGAAAAAAAAAACTATTTGTTTACTTTTCAAACTCTGGATTTAAAGTAATTAAGAACTTATTTATCCATTGTATAACATAAAACACTTAATTCAGAACTAACTTTCTGCATTTTCTTTTACAAAATAACATAAAAGTAATATTTTAAAGCCATAAAAACATGTAATTGGCAGTTGCTCTGACAAAGACAAACTAAGCACCTTACCAAAACGAAATTTTTAAAAAGAACCATCAAGTCATATAAAATAAAAAACAATGAATAAATAAACAAAATACCTAATAGTAAGTATAATATCTTTGATTTTCTGTGCCTATCTTTTCCCCAAATGCCTCTCGCTAATTTGTGCTTCGCGCATTGATACGATAATAGTTGGTTGGTTGTCTTCGTTGCGAAAGAAACAAAGAAATGAAAAATATTTTATCATTAGAAAATGAAAGATTTATTATATTTAGCAGTAAAATTGAATACATGTAATTAAAAAATATTTCCTCATTTTGAAAAAGGAATCTAAATAATTTTTCGAATATATGCATGTTTAAAATCTGAAATTATTTCTTTGTAACAAAAAGAGAAAACATATAAACCCCAATTGAATTTAATACATATGTTTTACATGTTTAGAGTATATAATTCATTGTTTTTGCATTTAAAAAAATATAAATAATTAGCCCGGTCACAAGCTTTATTGATAACGGCAACCGTACATCAAATTTTAACTGTAATTCCCGGCGGAAGAAGTAGTGAATACTCTATTGCATTTGTACAGCTTGGCTTAAGAAAATAGTCCCATTTTTTTAAATCGGATTATATAAAAAACTAGAGTTTTCCTATTTAAGCGGATAGGTGGATTCACTTCATATAAAACCGATTAGTATCATATATTAATTTTAAAAAAATCCTTCGGGCGGTTTTCGAGATACGCTGTCTTACACCATGACACCATTACATGCAGAGCGAAAAACTTCCCATTTTACTTAAAAATGGATTTCCAGATCTTAAAATCTACTGCATGTAGAAATCTATAAATTTCAGGATAGAGTTAGACCGGAGATATAAGACAGCTGTCAAAAAATCAAAACGATGTACCTCATATTTGCTGAGATATTAAATGTCGGCTTTTCGCTTTTCCTTTGAACTCAAACTAGCTGTATATATGGAGTGACGGAAATCTTCGGTATTAAGCATTCGGTTTTCGTTTTTTTGCTGCGTCACTCGAGAAACTACCGTCTCTCATGATATGTGTGTGTGTGTGTGTTTTATTTTTTATTTAATTTTATTTTCATGATTTTTTAATTTTTTTTTTTTTTTTTTTTCTCTCTCAATTTTCTTCCATATTCCTCTTCTACTTTGTGTTCTATTTATTGTTTTGATTTTACTCTTCTGTGATTGGCTGTTGTCTTCTGTTTTCCTATTGGCTGTTGATTCGTACTTTCCTATTGGCTGTTTCTTCAGCTTGTTTCCTTTCCCTTATCTCTCACTTCAGTCTTGCTGCTGCTTTCATAGTAGAAGCACGTCTTTTTTGCGCCTGACGAAGAAAGATTCAGATCTTTCGAAAGGCCTAGCGCATTTAAAAGTTTTTGATGGTGTTTTAAGAAGATCTTTTAGTTCATAGAGAAAATTATGTCATAAAAAAATTTAATTGCACATGAATACTAAAAAGAGAAATAAAACTTGAAAATAATAATTAAATTATTCCGTGTTCAGATCATTAAATGGGGACACGTGTGCCATATTTAAAATGCTCAAATAACAATATTTCCAAACAGTTTCAATTTAAAATATATTTACATGAGGGATTCATTTATTTTGACAAACTCTTTTACCTATTGTTGAAAATTTTAAAACAGTGTAAATAATAATATTTCCCTTCAATAAAAATTATATTTTTACATTTTATAGTAATATAAAATGTCTTACTGAAAACAATTTTTGGTACTTCTTCATTATACCGTTGACAACTTTCTATTAAAAACAAACTATCGCCAAACTGTAACATTAAAACAAACAAATGAGGAATCTTAAAAAAAAAAAAAAAAAAAAGAAAATATAAGTAATTAGAAAAACACCCACTCAGTAAAGTTTCAACTATCAGTAACTTTAAACAATTACTTTTTTTTTTTCATTTATTATAAATTTTATCTTAAATATTTATTTATTTATAATATTTTTCTTAATTATCCCCCTTGGCTGGTGGATAAGTGTTTATGACATCAGTTGAAACGGATCTGTTGTGCGTAACTATGCATAGCAACATTTTTTTCAATGCCTTTTTCTATTTAATATCATGGCGGTGCCATTTATGGTCGTAATTATTATTTAAATTAACGAAATAACTAATAATTTGGTAAAATATCATTAAAAATACAGATAAATGTCGAATTAAAAATCACTCAATGACATAACAAACACGTGAAATGCATCTGATTTCAATTGAATGTGATGCCATGGTCATGCACTTTTTTCGTTAAATCCTATATGTTGGCAACTGTTTTTTTTTTTTCTTTTATGGAAAGTGGGATAATGAAGAAGTATCCAATTTTCTTATAGCATCATTATAAAATTCCCCAATGCAGCAACCTTGTTTACTTAGCCATTTTACACAGGTTGATTTTCAAATGTTTAATTGAACTTATTTAATCAATCATGAAAACAGTTGTTAACTGTTTCAATAGCAGTTTATTCAACCTTAAAATCCCTCGGTCAAAGAAAAATTATTGTAATCAGATTACAGCAGATCGCCACTGGTCATTTAGTTATGATTCAATCTTCTGTAATCGTTTTAGAGTTGATCAAATTAGTGTGTTTTCAAGGCTTGCGGTGTCAGAACGGGGGTTGGCAAGCATAGCTTGTAGGGGGCAGAGGCAGAGCCCCTCTAGTTACATAAAAAATAAAAGTCGCCCATTTAAAAAAGGAATGGATAACCAGACATTGACTTTTTGATATATTGAAAATGCCATGATGTTTCATTAGCTAAATCAATTTTTACTTTGATAATAAAATATAAGGACTAGTTGTATATTATATTCATATGCAAAATTTTTTTTAATAGTAATAATATAAAAACTTGTAGCCCCTTTGTTAGGGAAGACACAAGCTAATACTTTGTCCATTAAATAATTTTATTTATTTATTGAATGACTTTAATGATCATAATTAGGGCTTATTCTTCTATAGCCACACTAGCATTAACTAAAACCTAACTTTTTAACATAATAGGTAGTACAGAAGAGCCAAATGATCACTAGAAATATCTTCAGTTCTTCATATAATAAAAATGTAAACAAGCTTGAATTTTTGTTGTTGTTTAAAATATAAACAGTAGTGGAAAAAAATCAGAAATAAATGCCTCTCTCTCTTGCTATACTTTTAACATTTTCAGCTTTTAGAGTTAAAGACCGCTTCAAATAAATATGGCATTCACTAAAAACTAATTGAATTGGAGATATTTCTACTGACTAGTAGTTAAGATATTTCTAGTTTTTTGTCTTAGACCTAGCAAACAGTTTTTCACTCTCCTAATTAGTCCTGGAGTGCCCCATCACCCCAAAGAAAAAAAGAACACAACTGTTAGAAATAAAAATAGCATATACATCCACTTGCATGACCAATACACCAAGATCAGTCACTAAGAATGCAAATTGGATAGATTTTTTTATTTTCAATTTTAAGCTTAAATTCAGATATGACAGCAAATTCTTCAGAACATAACAGAAACTTAAGTTAAAGATTTTTTATTTTTTTTAATAATATGCTTTCTATACAATAACTTTAGCACACAAATTTTATATAAATTTATGTATGTATTTAGTGTTCAAGTAAACTTAAAAGCTTTTAGATGCAAAACTCTGCCATGTACAATAATTTACAACTTATAGGCCATTTCCTTCACAATTGCAATTGTTTTTGCACATGAGTACTTTTTCACCAACATTCAGGAGCATCTTTTTAAACAGGGATGTTCATGGTCTGAGGCATTTATTGGTAATCTATGATCTAATAAAAATGACGAAAAGAAGCCTTCTTTTATCCATTTCATCAACATTAAATTTATGCTTTTTTTAAAATCCCTGTACATTATCTATATGTGTTTTGGTTCCAACATGTTTTACTACATTCCACCGTGAGAAATTGTCAAATTGAAACAACATGCCGTGCATTTAGGATGCGAACTTCCTGTCACCAATGATATTATATAATCAAAATCATCTGAAAAAGATGGTGCATATTCCTTGTTGGCACCATAATTAAATCAAAAATGGAAAACAAATGACAAAATTAAACATTTCACCCATCATGAAATTCTAAAACTTACTATCAACTACCGCTCAATAAAAGCGTGGCATTAGAATATCTCTGTATAGTTTCATGAGTAATAGTAAACTGTAGTAAGCATAGCTTATCTCTATTCAGGGGCCGCGCTTGTCATTCGCCTATGCGCCAAATACGAATACATCACGAAATTGGCGAATAAAAAATTATTATGGCGAAAAGACTGGCGAATAATTTATCAGGAGCTTTTCGTTCTTGTAATCATGTTTTGAAACGCGGATGAATTTTTAAAAAAGTTTGTAGTGAAAAATATGTATGCTATGCTCACAAAAGTAACAATAATAAAACAGTACTAAGTTCAAATTTAATCAGCAGTTTTTTGGGGTTTTTTTAGTTGGCAACAGTTTAATTTTAATCTTTACTTTAAGGCAGAACTATTGGCGCAGCTTGTCCCTAATGGGACCTTGCGCCATTAAACCCTATACAACCAACCAACTTAAGGCAGAACTACCAACTCTTCCGATTTTTGGATACTACTAAAATTTAATAGAAATTTTTGCCTTATTTAACCACAGCATTTCGACGATTAAATAAGGTAAAAATTTCTATTAAATTTCAGTGGTATGCAAAAATTGGAACAGTTGGCAGCCATGCTTTACGGTAATACTTTTATTTTTAGATGGAGTATAACTAAAAAAAAATTAAAAAAGAAAAAAATGGGCACAATTTTTGGACACAGCAAATGTAATGCAGTGAGAAAATGCTTTTTTACCCATTCAATAAAGTCAGGGCTGAAAGAGTTAATGATAAAAAATACATTATATACTTTCAGCTAATTATAGATAAATTTGGCTAAAAATATTTTAATTTGGCTAATTTATTGGCTAGCATTTTGAAAATCTTAGCGCGGCCCCTGTCTATTACCTGCCGAAACACATGACACTTCAAGCTCATTGCACATCTAGATCATACTGTTTTTAACTACACCCACTTATGACGTAACATCAGACATACTCGCCAATCACATAAGAGAAAAGTGATTCACGAGTTCTTCCTCACAGATGGGTTGGTTCTGTTTTATGCAATAACAGGAAGCAAAAATGACATAATTTTCAAATATAGTAGAAAATTAGAAGAAATTTGGATAAAATTGGAAGAGTGGTTAAAAATCGGGAAAGTCTCAGCGAGTATTCATAGGCATATTTAATACTGATTAAAATATTTTTACAATTCTATTTTGATTTAACTGAATGAAAAACAAAAGTATATACAAAGTAAAATATTAGGAGAAAAAAGTGTAGATCCACGGAAGAATCTCATGCGTGAAATTAAAAAAAAATTATGATTTAAATCACTGATTTTAATCATATGATTAAAATCATTGATATCCTACTAACTACTCACATTAATCAAAAGCAGTCTATAAATGACAGTTAAAAAGTTAATAAATATTATTTATAGGAAAAATTTTGAATATTTGAATACTTTTTTAAAAATTAAACAAAAAATTTACCCTTTGAATTTTTTTAAAGCTTTAAAAATAAGCTTAAATTATTATTATTACTATTTTAAGTTTTAAGAGATTTGGAATAATATTTATTTTAATAAAAGTTAAGAACAGTAAGTTAAGAGTATTAACATTTGAATGCATTAAAATAATTGTAAAAATAGCAATAAAAGTTAACAGAAAACCACTGTTTTAATATTTTTTAAAAAGGATTGCCTTATATCATTAGTATAGGTTCTTAATATTTGATAATGATTTATGAGCCAATCTTCCGGCCTTTTCCAAGTCAAATAAACATATTTTATATAAGAAATTTCATTCAATAAATGAATTAGAATGAATACCCGATAGAAACAACATATTTTAATAAATGTACCATAAATAAATTTTCTGTTTTAAAATATGTTTGACCTGAAAAAAAACTTGGAAGGTTGGCAGCTATGAATTATAGCATGGTTAGTGGTCGGAAGTAGTGTGCTACAAGTAATGAAACTACAGTAGTCTCTACTTTTTTGAGTAGTTTGTAGTGTAGCACATTACATTTTTTAAACAGTGTAATGTAATGTAGTGAATAGCACAATACAAAAAATCATTAGTTTGTTGCTAGCACTGACACTACTTTTAATGCTACTTCAGGAAAAAAAAAAAAAAAAAAAAAAATGCGCTATTCTATAAATCATTGTGATCATAACTTATTTCTTTTGTGCAAAATGTGTTCTGCACAACAATTTGCAAATCTCAGCTGCAATGTTCAGCAATGCATCGCACAAAGTCATAAATTTTTCTGTTGATATTTGCTGGTAAAAGTTAATTTTCTTGTTGCCAACACTTGTCTAACTATTTGTTATTGTCTTGTTTTAATGCTGGGTTTCTTCATCTGGAATTACTTTATTTACAGATTGCACTTAGAGTTGTTTTTCTGTAACATTCTAGATTATAAAATTAGACAACTCCATATAATTAACTTTCAACACAATTAACATATTAAGAATGTGTTGGAAATTAAAGTAAACAAATCCATTGGTAGTATTGTAATTTTATGTCTAAATGCAATAATTATTGTAAGACTAGTGAATTAAAATTATGCAGTGTATTATTGTGCATAAATATAATATATACAAGAGTAGCCCTTCATCATATTGCTTGTTCAGATATAGGCTATAAACTCTGTTTTCATACCTACCAAAAAAAAAAATAAGCTGTAGTTTAATTGCATTTTTTATGTAACTGTATTTAAATATTGATTATATTACACATCTCTCTTAATTTTGCTAAGAAAATTGTAATATGTGTATAAACTAACATTTTGGAGACTAAGCATGAAACATTTTCTTGCAACTTATCTTCATTTTTTTAATGCCCTTGGTTATATAGCACTTGTTTGATTGTATCCTGGCAGACTGGACATAACGAGGGGTCAGTGTATTCTTTAATCAGTGTCCTCAATTTTGTGTATAGATTGAACGATCCTTTGACAAAATCCTGAAAGTAGCGAAGTAGTGACTACTTTTAAATAGTAGTTTATAGTAGCTACTTTTTTTAAGCAAGTAGTTTGTAGTGGTAGTTAACTACATTTTGAATAAAGTAGTAGTAGTTCCCTATGATAAACAATCACTGAGTATGGTTGTAATAACTTTCTAAGAGAAGCAAACCATTGAACTTGAATTTGTAATGGGCTGTTATTGTTAGAAACTGTAATTTGTAATGGGCAATAACTGACAAATCTGCCATACTGCAACTTCTACAATGGAAATTATCAATGTATTCAATATTAAGAAATCATTTAATTCGGCACCTTTTCATCCCTATTATTATTTATGATGAATTTTTTGCTATTTAATTTTTATGGTACTCAATTAGTATTATATCTGTTAAAATTTTAATTCATTTTTATTTGTGTAGGTTCTTTTAACTAAAGGTGACATTGGCTTTAACTTAGTTGATGTAGAAAGCTTTGCAGCTATAGCATGGATGGCCCACAATCCTTCTGCAAAAGAATTTCCCACTCCGATCAGAAGAGATAAGTATACAGATGCCGTGAAAAGTGAGGCAAGTTTTCATTCATCTGAAAAAGATGCAGATGATCTTTGTACTGGTATAGAGGAATTATCTCTCCAAAGAAAATCTAGTGATACAGATGTATGTTCTGATAGTGCTGAAAATTACAGAACATTAGGTGACATTTTTGATGACTATGCTGCTAGTTTCAGTTCATGTACATCAGGTTCTAGTTGTAGCAGTTCTTTTTCTTTAGAGTCTGATAGTGACGACTCTTACTCGGACGGTGATGATTCATCTAGTTCTTCTGGAAGCGAAGAAGATTCAGACAGTAGTAGTGATAACGATGATGATGGTGCACATAGACTGTTACTCAAGAAAGAAAATTGTGAAAAAAACCGATAATTATTCCCAGTCATAGAAACATACTGTAGAACTTTCAAAAATGTTCTTTCTTAATATCTTATTTTAAATTAAAAATTTTATCTCAGGCTTCCATTGTATTGAGAAATTAGGATATTTAACAGTCTAAATATCATTTAAATAATTTGATTTTTTTTTTTAAATCACAAGAAGAATGTTGCATTTTGGTTGTATTGTTGTATTTCATTAAAAAAAAAAGTTAAATTCTGTGCCAAACATCAAAACAAAGGGTTTAGAATATTTTTTAACAACTATTTAATGTTTCCATTATGTGAATACTGTTAGATTAATGGAACTGTAAGAATTTTTGCAAAATTATTGATGCTAGTGACTAGCAAAGATCTGTACTCATCTTCATGTAACCAAGGAGAAATTGTTTAATACTCATAAATATAGTTAATATAGTGAAATAATTTTGAAAAGATTCATTTTAAGGATATTTTTTTTATATATATATCTTTGTTTTAAAAATAGTTGATGTTCAGATAAAATACTCTGGAAGCAGTTTTTCACTAGTCAGTAAGTTTTTACAAATGTCTTAAAATATTGTATTAAATAGTTTTATTTGCAACAAAAATTTTAAACTGTAATACCTTTTTGTTAATAATTATTGAGTATCAAACGTTCAAGCAATAACTATTAATTATCAAGCAATCATTAACCCTAAAATTTTTTGTTGAATACGCAAGAACAGAAACAAAAAAAATATTTTATTACTGATTTTTAATTTGATGCAGTTATGTTTCAACTTTAACATAATTCAGTTTTAATTTTGCTTAACTATTCCATTTTTTTGTAATACAAGAAATCTGAATACGAAATAACTTTTTATTACATTTCAAATGTACAAAAGCTAATACAAAGGAAAAAAGTATTATAATAATGCAACTTGTCTGTTCTTTTTATACATTTATATGAAAATGGTCCACAGTTATAAACATGCCAGTTTCTATTGTTGGTTTTGAGTGATATTTATGTCATATCCTTTCTTTAATCTAGAACAAACTATTGTTCTTGTGATGTGCCTTATATTTTGTAACTATGTTCTATATTTTGAAGAGTATATATTTGGAATATTAAAGTTATTTCTTGATTTACTATATTAACTAATGGTAGTCTCATTATTTTAATTAATTTTACTGTCAAAGTATTTTCGTAATCTAGAGCTCTCTTCTGCCATGTCTTCGTCAGTTCGCCATTTATGATCCTCTTCTTTATCATGAGTGTACAGCTAAAATATAAAAATAAAGTTTATTGGTAATTATATTTAATGTTAAAAGTAAAAACAAACAAACCTACTAAGAAAATCAGATTATTATATCACACTTGAAAACTTTAAACATTTTCAACAGTACTATTTATTAGGATTAGCGAAGCGAATCCTGTACTAGGCTACACAAATTACATTTTGTTGTACACTTTACAAAAAAACTATTCAGTATTTTGACTTGAAAAATTTTTATTATTTTGTTGAATATATTTTTCCATTAAAAAATATTGAAATTCCGTTGAAAATATTATCGTTGCATCAAAATTTCTCTCTTTTTTTTAAATTATTTAAATAAGGAAAGGAACCTATATATCTGCATTTTGCGAGGACGAAATATTTTAAATATTGAAAATAACTGCAGAATTTATACTTCAAACCGTAAAAGAACATTAAACTTTCTTATATTAAAAATGTATGTTATTTGAGAGGAAAATATACATTTTAATAGAATACTTTATTAAGATTGGTTGGAAATGGTGCATATTTTGGTGCTCATTCCTATCATATAATAGTTTCACGATTTCTTTTATGAAATTTTTAAAATACCTTTTTTATGAAAATTATAGCATATTTTTAATGAATTAAAATTTGTGAAAATTCAATTATTTACATTCAGTTATAAAAGTATTTTGCAGTGTTAAGAATTCAAATACGCAATTTATTCTTATTATGTGAAATCATTTACGCAGACGATACTTATGCATTTTCAAAGAAATATGATTTTTTTTTGTAAAGGGGCAACAAAAGAATTCTAAACAAATAAAATTAATTGTTAAATTCATTATATAAAGTGTTATTCTAATTCGAAGGTTGAAAATTGAACCAAATGAAACATATTTACTATTAAGAAGTAATTAGTATTATTTTTAATATGTTTGCCGTTTAAAAACAATTTGTGGAATGTATTAGTTCTATTATGAAAAAAAATGCTGTGAAAATGTACAGTTACTGGTCGAAAAGAACACGAACATGATTTAGCTTTAAGGCAAGAGGCTAGATATCAGTGTAAAAAACAATGACATGACGAATCTCTTCTGACAGAGAATGCATGTGCAAAAGTTCAGCAAATTCAGCGATAAATATATTATTCTAAGATTGCTATCAAAGATTATTTGATGTGAATTACAAAGACTGGAAACATACCTATTTCAAACCGTTTGAGAAAATACCAGAGGCTATTGGAAAATGTAAAAACATCTTTAAAAGAGCTTTTTGTTGAAAATTTTAAAATATTTTGTAAAATTTTGCTACAAAAATATTTTTATTTAATCTTATATCATAAATAAAAAATTCCGAGGAAATTCTTAGATATTTGGCTGAATTTACATTTCTAAAATTAAAATGCGCCAAAACATAAAATAACGTTTTTGCTTAATAAAGATGCAAAAATACTATTGAAAAATATTGCTACTTTCAAATATTTATCTTATGAAATAATGCTTCGTGAATTCAAACAAAGCATGGCTTTTGCTAGTTATATTGGTTTTAATTAGGAGAAAAAATGCAATGTTTCTTTAAAATTATAAAATAATGATTATTTGAGTATTAACAAGTATCGCTAATATTTGCATTTCTTTTAAAAAGTGCAGGACGGATTTATTGAAAAGGACATTTTTGTTGGATAAAAGAATACTTTTGTTGAGTAAAGGGGCACTTTTTGTCCTTCAACCCTGTATATCCACAAGCAGATTACGTAAAGTTAAAGGATTTTTTAAAAAAATGAATGCTTTTTGACAAAAACATTTTTTTTTATAATTGTCAATTGTTTAAGGAAGGGAGGGGGGGCATTTACGGGGTTAATGTATCATTGTACTACTATTCTTAAGGTATATCATAAAAATTAGTCAAACTTCAGCAGCAGCTAAAAAATGTTTATGAACTGAAATAGCTGTTAAACTTCACTGGAAAAAAAAAAAACAACAACAGGAAAACAACCATGCTTCCAACAACGTGAAAACTTTCATATTGTGCATGAATTTCAGTGATGTCGCTGGATCCTAAAATCCTGGGTCCCTGGGACCCAGGACTTTCAAATATCTGGGTCCCTTTTTTATAAAAGTGCTTCCCCATTCATAATAATTCAAATTCATATTTTAAAGGAATAAGTGAAACTTGTTTATTCAGAAAAGAGAAATGCAGTAGTTATTGTTTTGATAATAATTAAATAATGAATAATTAAAACTAGTATTTCCCAATCAAATAAGATATCTTTTTAAATACTATTAAAAGAAATTTTCTTTACTTTTTTTAATGTAAATGCTTAATTATAAAATAATGATTATTTGAGTATTAACAAGTATCGCTCATATTTGCATTTCTTTTAAAAAGGGCAGGACGGATTTATTGAAAAGGACATTTTTGTTGGATAAAAGAATACTTTTGTTGAGTAAAGGGGCACTTTTTGTCCTTCAACCCTGTATACCCACAAGCAGATTACGTAAAGTTAAAGGATTTTTTAAAAAAAATCAATGCTTTTGACAAAAACATTTTTTTTATAATTATCAATTGTTTAAGGAAGGGAGGGGGGCATTTACGGGGTTAATGTATCATTGTACTACTATTCTTAAGGTATATCATAAAAATTAGTCAAACTTCAGCAGCAGCTAAAAACTGTTTATGAACTGAAATAGCTGTTAAACTTCACTGGAAAAAAAAATACAACAGGAAAACAACCATGCTTCCAACAACGTGAAAACTTTCATATTGTGCATGAATTATTTACAATAAATAATAAAAAGTCAAGTTGTTTAGCTATTTAAAACCCTCTCACTGACAAGCCCGTGTTAAAACATTCACTAAGCTCCATGTTTCATTGCAATACAAGCATTGTTTAAATTAATATATTTCTACTGATATAATGCAGTTTTAATACATTGAGTAATTGTTAATAGTCTTAAGGATTACATTCATATATATAACTAAGTTTTTTATATTATGTTGGAATAATCATCTTTATTTAGCATTTAAAATAAAATACAGAGAAAACAACATTACAATTCTGCCCTTTTGATGGACAGTCAGAGGGTGAATAACAGTAGACACTACATGATTTTTTTTTTTTTTTAAACTTTGCAGATCAAAATAAATAAAATAGAATTGTCTGTACACATACAGACTTTCCAAAGACAAGCTTTACTGACAGTTATTGTCAATAAAAAAATAATCCATAGATTTAAAACAAAAAGCACATTCTGTTAAATTCTAACATTTCCACACAAAAAGGGTCTCTTTATGCATGCTTCAACATATTTTTGAAGGCTTCTCCCCTCAGAAACTGGAAAACAGAAAACCTGATTAGCCCTCACCTGTTCAGCCTAGGGGGATTGAAAAGGGTTGATTGAAAACAGATGGAGGCGTACCATTGCATTGAAAGCATAGACAGACCTAACATATTTTTGCTCTGAGGTTGAAAGCTAAAGCTTATTTTTTTAAGAACTCATGTTTTCACTACTAAATATGCATATTTTTTTCGCAAAATTTTAAAGAGAGCTTGGATACAGTTATATTTATAACCGATTGAAATGTCAGAGTTTGGAAGATGAGAACTATTTTTTATTGCTATGTTAAAGGTGGCATCGCGAAAACAAACAAAAAAGTGAGCAGAAAACTTTTTTTTTTTACAAGTAGATAACACTACTTTTTTACGAAATTTTTACGCAGGCTGTAAGATCATTTTATTTATCACCAATAAAGATTTCAAGGAGTTCAGACAAAAGTAACTTTTTATTTTAAAACTACGAAACGACCCTACGTAAAAAAAACCCAAGAAAATGAGCGTTTTTATCACTAAATATCAAAAATTTTTCAAAATTTTTTTATTTAAAAATATAATTGCATACAAAATTGGGTTAAAGATATAAAATAATAAAAACTTGATGTTTTTTTATAAATTTATTATCACGGGCCCGGGCAACGCCGGACGGGGGTCAGCCAGTAATTTCTTTAAAAAACATTTTACCTTTTCATATATATCATCATTCCTTTCAAAATCTCCCTTTCTTCGTGGCAAAATATGTACATGAACATGTGGAATGGTCTGTCCGGCTTCTGGTCCATCCTGTAAAAGATTTGTAAATAACTAACAAAATATTGTTTCAAAACAGGCTGAATCTTTTGAGAAACAATTCAAAAAGATTCTGTTAGCTTCATTCTAATATAGTAAGCCTTTGATTACATTGCAAGTGCCAGAAGACAACAAAAAAGTATGATATGACCAAAGCAGTGATGGGTGTGCTGCTTCAGAAACTTTTCAACCATTAAAGCAAATAGGGCATCCAACCCGGGCTTTCCAAAATAGAGAATATAGGTGAAAACCATTTATTTTTTTATTGAAAACTCTAATAGATTTTTTACATTTTTTAGATTACTCCCTAACAACACCAAAGAGCATTTTTATATGAAATATATCAATTATATATTCAAATAAAATTTTGAAATTTATTAAAAGCAGTATTGGCCTCATGCTAGAAGTTAATAAGCTGAAAAAAAATTCATTATCTACAGCAGTTTTTTTAGACTGATAATCAGGGGCATGCCGAAGGCTGTTTTAGTGGGGGGTGAACTGAATTTTGCCGAGTATGGGATCAGGGGGTGAGAAAGGCTTTGTGATAGCCCCCCCCCCTCTCAGCGATGGAGTGAATTGTTCTACAATACTGTGAATTTAAGAAAATCAGTAAAAGTCCTAAGGGACCCCTCCATTCTGTCTAACGACAGTCTGTTGCCACTGTCAAAATCAAATGCTGTTATTCAGTATGTATAAAAAAATGTTTATTCTTTTACTATATAAGTAGAGTTGGGAATCCTGTTATTAATTAGGATTCTGCTTATGATTTAAAAGGAACCGTGTACGGATATACCGTCCATTAACCAGTTTTCAAAAGTAATAATTTAAGAATGTCTCCAAATGCAGTTGTAAGTCGATCTACCACTTACAAAATTTCTGCTTTAGTAGTTCTCTTGTGTGAATTGAACTGTAGTTTAAGGATTTAGAGGAATAGAGATTGCAATTCCCCCCCCCCCCTTCCTTTACCAAAGTCTCAAATTCTCAGAAAAGTGATTCTCTCTCGCTATCTTAGCATTGGACATCCCCCCACCGCTCTCTGACACCCCTCCCTCCCACACAGAATCGTACATAATCTTCCATTCTGTGTGAGAAGATCTTTCTTTTCCCTTTTGAAGACGGACAACAGAGAATTGAAATGAAACTGACGACGGGGGAGGGGACTTTTTTGCAAGGAGTGTTCTTAACTTTCCGACTATTCTAAATTTTACCAACTAGTATAAATAAGTGGGACGGGGGTTCCCCCCCCCCCCCCCCGGCACGCGCCTGCTGATAATTTCAGCAGTTTCAAGCGTTTATTTTGATTACATGTCTGTTAAATTTGTGTTGTATTTATACTATTAAATAAAATATATATATATATAACTATTAAATAAAATATTATATATATATATATATGTAACTATTAAATAATATAGTTGCTTAATGAAGTTTTAATTTCGTTATTGAATATTAGCTGGAAACAAATGCTGAACTTTTCACATTGTTTAAAATGCAAACTGATTAATATTTTGTAATTGTCTGCAAGCAATAGAGATAGATTTTTAAAAAAATCATGCTTGAAATTTAATTAAAATGCTATAATAAATAAGTAAATTGTGATACAGTTTTCAAACAAATTGCATTTGAAAGTAGATTTCCCCCCCCATATAACGGTGTAAAAATTAATAATGTGTGATGTTTAGAAATTAAAAAAATTGCAGCAGCAAAAATCTCAAAACCGAAATTTTATCGTCAGGTGTTGCCATTCGCAAAAAAATATCAGCGTTACGCATGGACACGTTTGTCCTTTATAATATAGATACTGATTAAAAAATTTAATATGACTTATTAAAAAGAAATTCTTCTAGCTTTTTAAGATAGCTGATAATTAAAAATTTTATAAGCTAGTTAAACAAATGTCATAAACTCTAACAATGAATACAATATAAAACACCACACAAGCTAAATATTTATTTATAAATCTAGTTTGATTTATCATTACCTATATGTTTGACTTTTTAAAATAAAAAATATTATAAAAGAAAACTTTTAATATATATTTTTTAAATGCAGAATTTATTAAAACATAGTCTTATAAAGTACTATGCAAAATCAAGGATCTGTTTAGGAAGAACTTGGATCCTTTAAAGTAATCAAAAAGTTATTAAGTTTAAAAATTGATTTTAAAAGGAGTAACAAAATAATTAATAGTTATGTATTGCCACCTTTTTTCTAGTGTTTCTAGTTTTAACAAGTATTCCCTCAAAGCAAAATTAAAGAAAAAAATCTAAAATAAGAAGACATAGCCTTTATCCCTATCACTATGTCCTATCAAAACATGCCATGTTGTTGCCCAGGACAAATATGCTATCTATTTTTCAAATTTAAAAAAAAACAAGTACCACTTATATTTGTACAGTTTAATTTTTACCATGTGTTACAAACATTATGATATGAGATGTCACCGGCTGAAACTACTCAGTGAGTGATACATTTTTTGACAACTTGTTGAAAGAGTTTGGGGTTCGTGTGGACCCTAGGACATAGTGATAGCGTTAAAAACTATTCCTTTGAAAAATATAGATTAAAATGTGAATGAAATATTTTAATTGCATTAGTTTCACAATGCATGCTCAAGGTCATTTTGCGATACTGATAGCTCCATTATTTGTTTCATTGTGTTATGTATGCTGCATTGATGTTTGTTCCATATGTGTTATTGTGATAAATTTGTATCATGAGGATAGTTCAGATTTTTCAATGAACCTCAGATTTCATGCCTGAACCATGGAGTGTAACATTTATAGTTCTCTTACAGGACAACACAAAAGAATTTGATTATACTACCAACTAGAGGCCATCTTATACCACATAGGCAGTAATTACTTAAAATACAGTTTAGTGTTATTATGTTATTTGAAACTGTAGGAAATTTGTATATGTTACTAAGGCTTACTGTGGCACATTCGCCTTTGAAAATATGGAATGTAACATTTATAGTCCTACTAGCTAATCCGCCCGGCGTTGCCCAGGCCCGAAATATTAATAATCTGTTCTATACGAATATGACTGAAATCTGTAAGGCTATCGAAATCAAGTCGAATGAGGCTAACTTCGTCGTATTTGGGCTCATAAAACCCAAGATCGGAAAGCGCATCCTGGCGGTCGAAAGTGCAGCTAAAATATTTAAGGCTATAGATATCAATTCGAATAAGCCTAACCCCGTCGTAATCGGGTCCATAGAACCAGATATACTCATATAGTTCCACTTTCCACCGCCAGGGGGCGCAGTCTGTTCTGAAAGAGGCCTTTTCAGAACACTTGACCCAACCAAATTTCCTAGTAGAATTGAAATTTAACTACGGGTAAACATTGCCAAAATAGCGGAAATCGCGAAAGTGGGTTACGTAATCGATCGGGTTCTAAAGGGTTAAGGGTTGTAGATATTTTTTAAAACCCAACGATGCATTTTGAAGAAAATGAACGTGTCTATGATCTGGAGTCTACTGTTTGTCCGTACTTGCATTTCCCGAGTCGATGCCGATTTTTAAATCTGGACCAAAAAAAGGAAATTCGCGTGAGAGAGTTTTGAAAAGGATTTTTTTTCGGAGAGTTAAAATAAATTTTTTTCAAAACGGATACCAGATTTTAAAAAACAAAGGGATATAAATTAGGCATGGTATTTTTAGTTTTTCATATATTGTTTATAAACGCCAATTCGGATTTTTAAAGATAGGAGAAACAGTTAAAAAAGCGAAATTGACTTACGGTTAAAAACGTTTTCGAAAGGGTTAACGTGATTTATTTTTTAAACTAAAGGTTTCTGCCCAAACCCGATAGAACGTAGATGTCTTTAGGTGTGTTTGCTTTTTGTTTGGTTATTTTAGAAAGCCGATGCCAGATTCAATATATAGCAGAAAATCAGAATTCGCAAAAGAGAGTCCTGCGCACGAATTTTTTTTTTAAGGGTTAATATTCGTATTTTTCAAAAACAAATACATATGTCGAAAAAGGAATAAATGTAGATATTGTCTGGTATTTTCAGTTTTTCGTACCTGTCTCTGAATCGCCGATGCGAAATTAAAAAAATTGTCAAAATCGTAAAACGGCATACAGAAAATATACTTTTTCGAAGGGTTAATTTTTGCATTTTTTAAAACCAAAGGTGGCTTTGAAAAGGACAGAAACAGTTCTTTAATTTGGTGACCTTCGTTTTTCCGTATCTTTTGTATTCCGGTAGATGCAAGGCTCGGAAAATGGGAGAAAATAAAAAACACGAATTCGATGCTTTTTGATAATTTTTTTTGAAAGGATTAAATGTAAAATTTTTTCAAACCAACCAGATCATTCGAGACATAAAAGTGTGTTCTTTTAGAATATGTAGACGGTTTTTCCGTATTTTTAGCCTTTGTCCATGGCGAATTTAGAAATACTTTAAACAAAAACGGAATGTCTTCTGCTTTCTTTCTTCTGTTTCGGAAGATACGGAAATTGGTTTCTGCACATGTGCCAGCTCTCTTCAGAATAATGACTTTTTTATTTGTGATCTTTGATCATTTTTTAATTGATAACTACTTTAATTTTCAAAATTTTAAAATTCTGAGGCTCAGGTATACCAGGAGAGTGTTTGGACTACCTAAATCTAAATTTACAGACTTCTAGGTGCGCTAAATTTTCCTAGCCATCGCCAACAGACACACACACACACAGAGCGAAACTTTCTTTTATTAGTATAGATTACAAGGCAACACAGAAATATTCAGATGCATTACCACTTTATCTTCAATTACTGTTGGAAGAGTTATTTTCTATGACCTTTATTTAACTTATGATGCTTCATGTATCTCTATGAGTATAGCTGTGTCTTCAACTAACATTTAAAGGCATTTTTAAGCTCACTTTCCATGGATGAATTCCACTCAAATCTTCAGAAAAAGCTTCCGCCATTGTCAAATTTATGTATTGATACAATTTTTCTCAATTAGTGTTTTTTTTTTTTTAAACTTTGGTATCGGTCCTGGTGGGAAATTGTATATTTAAAATGATTTTTTTTTTTAATGTTTTCTCATATAACAACCCTACTCCAAGTATAGGGTAATTTAAACTCCACTTTCTTTTTACAACGATAATGGCCCTAATGAGAAATATATTAACTAAATTAAAATAAAAGCTGATTTTTTTTGTGTTCCACTGTATGGTGACCATATTCAAGATAAAATTGATGGGAAATCTATCAGATTAACAAACTAGATTCAGTTTCACTTTTCAAATAACATAGTGAAACTTCACAAAGATTGAAATATTATAAAGTCTTTAAAACACATTTTACTGAGTAAATACCCATAGGCTGTAATGTATTCTACATCTTTTGAGTGATTGTAAACGAACTGCAAATGCTACAGTGCTGCTACAATAGGGAGCTTACTGTAATCGACTGCAGTAACATACCTTAATATGATGTGTACCTGCCAACATGTCTATTCAGAAAACCTTACAATTTTCCCGATATACTTCACTGTGCATCTTTAAAAATATATATGTAGTAAAATGTGTTTATGAAGGCATCTGGTATGATAATATATGGTTTGATACAAAATTTACTAATAAATACAAAAATATTAAATAAGTAATTGTTTATGTTAGAAAAGAAAGTCAAAGACATAATCCAAATAAGATTAGCACTGATAATTCTTTTTGTATATACTTTAAATACGCTGATTTGGCTTTACCCAACAATTTTTTGTTATATATTTCTTCATAGCAATTTTCTCACATGCTTTCAATCATTAAAATATTTTATGAATTAAAAAAAAAATGTATTAGATTTCTAATCAAAAAAGTCTCAAAACTTCAATTTTAGTTTTGCATTCAGCATTGCTGCGAATTTTTTTTTTTTAAATATACAGCATGACTAAAAATTCCCTGGCTGTGAAGTCCCATGTTGTGAATTACTACTTGGCTGCCACGACATACCATATTGCTAATCACACTCATCTTTGTAACGTAAACACAATGTGTGCATCAGTTTTATTATTTTACTCAATAAGTCAGGGTGTCTAGCCACCTGGTTAACCTGAAAAAGTCAGGGAAATTTACCATTTCTGAGGAAAAGTCGAGAAAATTTGAAAATTCTGAAAAAATAGGAAAATGTTTCTTATAAAACTAACGGTTTGAAGTTGTAGCGCCATTATAATCAAACATTGTTTTTCATAAGTACTGTAAAGAGTATTTCAACATCTCATACAAATCATTTTGTCTACCCCCTTTCAGTCCTTCTTTGTAATCAGAGATTTTCAGTTCCGATTTCACTCTGCTTAGTTATCTTGTTATCTTTGTTTGGGAATTGAACATTTGTTAGCTTAATTTATTGAATATTTATTATTTGTATTAAAATATGTCAAAGCAATCTGTATTTAACTATGACTGGTGGGATAAAGAATTTAATCCTGATTTGACAAAACGGATATAACCTGATACTAAAAGTCTGTATCTGCTTAATGTTTATCATGTAAAATGTTCAACAATTTGTAAATTTTGCACCAAAAAAAAAAAAAAAGTAACAAATTAGTAATTTGTGATTTAGAATCAGTTGTGAATGTTCCACTCTCAAATTCCCAACTTTTAAGATTTTTTTGTGTGCAACATCAACATTACAAAATCGCGATACCTGGAATTTTTATTTAATGATATGTGAAACCTGGAAAAGTCAGGGAAATTTGTTTCTGATCTGGAATAGACACCCTGATAAGTAACATATTTGAAGAATAATTTCCAAGTTTTACCGAACAAACCTTACCGCTCAACCTTACAATTTGACCTAAATCTTTACATTGGAAGGTAAAACCTTACAGCAGGTATGTGTATATGACCATTTTGATAAGAGTTAGGCCAGTTATTATTATTTTGTTGTTGTTGTTGTTCTATAGTAAGTATAAGAATTCCATACTTTAAATTAATATAACTCAAAGCTTATTAATATTTTTACGTGAAACTACAAAGATTTGAACTATCCATAAAAACAAATAAAATGTAGCAAGCCACATAACAATCCAATAATTACACATTTCTGTAGTCCTGATAAAATATTTGAGCTGAACAAAAACTTAGAAATAAAGTTTATTTTTAAAATCCTATTTATTAAATTTCTATTTGTGTCAGATTCTGCTTTCCTTTTGTATATTTAGTCCCTATTCTATAGAAACAAGAAATTTGCTTCTATGATAAATAGAACACAAGCTATAGAAGTGTAAAAAACCCATTTTGTTCAGTCTGAAAAATATAAACTATTCAAAGACTAAATTATTTTGTAAAATTGTTTGGCATCAATTGCTTTCACTTGTTGTTCATTGCATTGTTGTTTCTTTTGTTTGATGAGAAATTCTGTCGAGTCTCTATGATTAGTATAGATAACAGAGATTTACAAAATGTGACTATCAGAAACTTTTTCAAATCAGATCATCTAACTTGCTTTTTTTCTTTTTTTTTCAATAAAGTTTTCTTGTGAGAGTTCAATTTTAGAAAACATTTTTAATTAACTAGTGTATCTTTTCTCAATAATAAATGCCAACATTAACATAAAATCTAAAAACCTTAAAAAATGATACTTAAAATTTTTTATTTTTAAAAGTATTTGAAACAGAGTATTTTTTTTTTTTTTTTTTTTTTTTTTTTTAGTAGCATCAAATAATAATTGAGTTTTGACAGTAAATAATATACAGTGGAACTTCCATTTAACGAAGTCTCATCGTTACACTTAAAAACTTCGTTATGAAGAAAATTCGTTAAATAGAAATTAACTTAAATTCATGAAATTTTTTCTTGAGCTATGACAAACAGGTATTGGATTCAGAAGCATTTGATTCAGTTTTAATTATGAAGCCGTCTTTTACAAAACAGCTGTGTAACGGTCGATAAAATCACGTCACATTCCCAAGCTTTAGCCCAAGCTTTCATCAGCTCTGATACACAGAATGTCAAACTAATGTTTTCACTACATCGGCTTTTTTCTGTCTTTTTTGATAATGTACTTCAAGATTTTTTTATTATTCCTTAGACTAATGATTGAAGTTTAGCTGTATTGGCAGGAACAAAAATAACTTTGATGTTCTTCGATTTGTATTTTGAAGCACGTTCTTTTGGACGTACAAAGCAATTGTCTATCAGCAATGGAAGCTCAGAATGGTACCTGTCTGATTCTAATAGATATTTTTTGTTTCAATGCATCTGACGCCATTGCGACATCTCATCTTCTATATCATTGAAGGTAAAAAGGGGATTTTGACTTCCCCCAACTGTCAGCGCTGGAGTCTCGCAGTGGGAGAATAGTGATAACAAGTTTCTTAGTGTGAAAAAAAAATTGTTTTATTTAGCACCAAGCAGAATGGAAATTATTTAAATGTGTTTACTTTCATACAATCTGCTGAAATAAATTTGCATATCCTTCGAACAGCAATCGCTTAATTTGAATTCCGTACACGTACGAAAGTGGAATAAACTTCGTTATATAGAATATATTTTTCGTAATGTGGAGATTAATTTACATGCTAATGGTGTTCAAAGTCAAAGTTCTGCAGAAAATTTCGTTAAGTAGAAAACTTCGTTAAATAGGGACTTCGTTAAAGGGAAGTTCCACTGTAAATTCACTTTGATGAATACTTTATATACCAAAAATTAATAGCAGATACACAAATTAATTTAAAAGAATAATAATTTGTTTTTAACCTGGATTGCGATAGTTGATGATGGAGCTTTATATTCCAATTCAATAATTTTCTGCACAGCTTGTACACAATTGAATAAGTCAGACACTTCATGAGGATGCAAATCACAAAACCGTTTGGCACAACGTAAAGGTGTTATAAGCACATCTATGAGCAACATGTTAAGAAGCTTTTTCAAATAGAAGCAGAATTGGGATATTAAAAATTAATTCATTTTGTACCAATGTTTAGAAATATTATTAATTTTCTTCTATATTTCAAAGTCCAGATACTCGAATTTTGCTTTTACTGAAACAGTTCTTTATGTATCAGATTTGTTGTTTATTTATTTTTTATCTGAATTCATGTTTACATAGCTGCCAAACTTCCAGTTTTTTCCAAGTCAAGTAAAAATATTTTAAACCAGAAAATTATTTAACAAAATGTTTCCTGTTTCTATGTGGTTCTTAATTAGCTTTTATTATTCAATAAAATTTTTGGTTTTACATTATTTGGAAAAAAAAAAAAAAACTTGAAGGTTGGCAGTTACATTATGGTGCAAATATATTTTTTAAAATCAAATAAAACCAAAAATTTTATTAAATAATAAAAAATAGTTAATACCCACATGGAAATAAGAAACATTTCATGAAAAAAAAATCTGGAAGGTTGGCTGTTATCTAATATGAATTAAGTTCTTCTGATAGTCATAGCATCAAAATTAGCAATTTTTCAGGATTGTTCCCATTGAGACATTTGATCAGTATTGCATGAACTACAACATATCAAAATTTTAGTCAATTCTACCAAGGCCACATTTTCGTATAATTTGTGTGTGGTCCTTTGAAATCTTTAATTTTTCTTCCCTATTTATTACTTTGTAGTAACTGTAAATAAAAATTATCTAAGACAATTCCTATGAAAGTTTCTGCTTTTCCCTTTTGCCAATCTTAAAAAGTCCAATTTTTTAAAACATTTCTTTTCTGTTTGTTACTTTGTACTAACAATAAATAAATAATCAACCATCTAAATTACCAGCATTACCTGCTTCTCCCCTCCCTACAGCATACAAACTTTTAAAATTCTTATTTTCCTCCTACCTGTTTTTTAATTTGTTGTAATGAATAATCACTGATCCCCCCCACACCCCTGAAATTACTTCTTCCTTTTGCCTTTCAAGCAACAGGGAGTATTTCAAAATATGGGGGAAAATCAAAAATTTGCTCCTTTTTTTCCCCATTTATCTTTGAGACTAAGATAAAAAAATACAAGTAAATTTAAAAATTGATCATCCAAGAAGAAAAATTAGTATTTTAGTATTAGCTGCATACCATAGCCGAACTTTGGAACTCTTTACTGTCAACAAAAACTTTTTGTTTTGGACAAAAAATATTTAGCAATTGAACTTGGTATGCTATCAAACATACTACAAAAATAATTAATACATACATTACATAGATGCATGCATGAATACATACATACAACAATATATAATGAACATATACATGGCATGAAATCTTTGTTAGTTTCTTTGGTCATGAAGAGGCTACTTCACTCAGTCAAAAAAATCTGCTGACTAATGTTAATCCTATAAGGGAAATATTTTACAATATCTCATTCGCATTTCAATATTTTTAAATGATTTATTTTGCATTGGATAGCTGAGCTATGCAGGCTCTTTTTTACTTTTCAATTTTGGTTTCACTTTTTTTTTTATTGAGGATACTTTCACTTTCAAAACCAGTTCCAAAAGTGAAAGTATCTTAATAATAAAAACTTGTGATCAAAATAGAAAAAGTCAAAAGCACCTGCATAGAGATTGATCTCATTTATACAATGCAAAAAAAAAAAAAAAAAAAAAAAAAAAAATCATTTAAAAATACTGAAGTGTGAACGAGATATCATAAAATATTTCCCCCATAGGATTAACATTAACAAGCAGGTGTTTTCGACTGAGTGAAGTAGCCCTTTAACTGCTGGCATGCAGTTAACACTAAGGTAACATAACATTTAGAGATAATGAAAGATGGTCTAATTACTACTAAATTGTATCATTAATCAAGGCAGTTTAATGATCATTAGTTGAACATTTTCCTTATTATAATAATTATTTTGACTCAATTCATCATTTAAATTTAATTCGTTTTGTGTAACATATTTCAATGACTTATTAGTGCCACTCCCAAAGTATCCCCACTACATTTTATTAAATTCAGCAAATTATAGAATATTATAGATAAAATATAACACAGAAAATTGAAATCATAAAACTAATAAAATATAAAAGGATACGGCCTGGAAGAATAGGTTTCTTATTCACAAAAGCCATGGAATGTTTAGTTTTGTGAAATATGCAGCTTTTCGGAAGTTGGATGCTCCCAAACATATAAACAGATTCAGAACAATCTATAAGGAAATAAACATTACAGAATGAAGTCTGGGATCATTTTACAGTTTTTAATGTAAAAATATAGCAAATATGAATATTTTAGAACAAATATTATTTACATTACTGAACAAAAATTATTAGTTATTTTCATTTTGTTGTCTTAAAATTCTAATATATTTCTCAATTGCTTATTTTTATTAAATTAATTACACAGCAACCAACATTTTGAAACAGCTTTGTTCCTATAATTGAAAACCCATCTGAACTAATGGGGCAAATATAACTGCACCAAAACTATTTTATACTTATGGCAGAATGGTCATTTTAATCACACCTGATTTTACCAAAATCTACAGGAATAATATACTTCATAATAAAATATATAATCTTTTATTTAATATTTAGATTTAACAAAGATCTATTTTATTACTTTAAAAAAAAAAAAAAAACTAAATAAACAGAAACATGTTACTCTTTTAGAAATTCCAAATTAGAAAGCTGAAATGCAAATAAAAATATATATTTTTTTTTAAATCACAAAATACAGTGTGTCCTAAAAGTCCTTGTACTTCAATTTGAAGAACTCATTGTCCGTAATTTTTTAAAAATATTAAATTTTATCGTCTGCTTATCATTGCATCAATTCTTGAGTTTTTATCGTTTGGTTCTTTTCACGCTCAATTGGTGCAATAATAAAGTTCTATGTTATTTTGTTCTTCATAGTGAATGTGTGATAGTTTATCATGCATTCAGAGAATTGTGCTGCTTGAAACTTATTTTGAATGTAAATCGTATAAAATGTGCAAAGATGTTTGGCAATTTTAATATCCAAATGATGCAATACCGAGTAAAGATACGTTATATTGACTCGTTCGACTATTTCGTAATACAAGTTCGGTGGAAGGCCAAAAGTTGTTACACCAGCCTTTCTGCAAAACACTCAACAAAGGACATTGCAAACTCCTAAAAAATCTGCGAGACGTTTGGCACAAGAAATTGGCACATCTCGTGGATCGACACATAAGATTTTAAGATCTTTGCATTTTCCTGCTTATCATGTAAAATTGGTAGAGATAAAGCCACCGGACATTGAGAAGCAGATTCATTATTGCCGGGATGAAGAATTTTTTGGCGATCACCTTATCTTAAAAAATCTTTGGCCACCTTGATCCCCTGATCTGAGCATCCCGAATTTTTTTTTCTATGGAGATATTTAAAGAACAAAGTTTATGCAAATAATCCTTAAACAATAGATGATCTGAAAAGTGACATTACTCAAAGGATACAAGAAGTCACTCCTAGCATGTTAAAACACGTTTCGACAAACATGTGCAAACAAGTTCAGCTTTGCTTCCTAGAAAGGGGTGGACATTTTGAATGTTTATTATAAATGTAAGTTCAATATCATAGAAACTCGACAGAGTTTCACGCCAAGCATAAAAAACAGCAATGCATTGAACCGTAAATGAAAGGAATTTCCGTCAATGGATGCCAAACGATTTTACAAAAAATTTTTAGCACTCTGTCTAGTTTATATTTTGCAGACGGGACAAAACGGGGTTTTGACACATCTATATCTTGCATTCTATTTATGATAGAAGCAAAATTCTTGATTCTATGGAATGGGGCGTGCCAAGGGACTAAAATTCAAAAGTAAAGCAAAATCCAATGAATAGGTTTTCAGTAAATGCGATTTTGAAAGTGCTGTTTTTTGCACTTTTTAAATCTTGTTCAGACCAAAAACTGTTGACAGGGCTACAGCAATGTGTAATTATCGGATTTTTACGCGGTTTACGTTATTTGAATCGTTTTTGTGAGTAGTTCGGACCTTTGTAAGTTTCATGTAAAAATATTAATTAGTTTTTGATTTATATCAGTTTAAAGTTATTGATTCCTATACTTAAAATAGAGCAAAAAACTGTTGACAGGGCTACAGCAATGTATAACTATCGGATTTTTACGCGGTTTATGTTATTTGAATTGTTTTTATGAGTAGTTCAAACCTTTGTAAGTGTCATGTAAAAATATTAATTAGTTTTTAATTTATATCAGTTTAAAGTTATTGATTCCTATACTTAACATAGAGCAAAAAAATAATAAATGACCCAACTCTTTTAGGAATGGTCATATACACATGATATTAAGATATGTCATTACACTCAACCCAAGTAAGCTTCCTATTATAAAAAATCGTAACATTTAAGGTTCGTTTACAGGGTCTCACAAAAGATCTTTTGATATAGGGCTAAAGAGTTATGTAATTATCCGATTTTTACGCAGTTTGCAGCATTTGAATTGTTTTTATGAGTAGTTCAAATGTTTAATATTTCGTGTAAAAATATTAATTAGTTTTTTATGTATACCACTTTAAAGTGATTTATTCCTATACTTAAGATGAAGCAAAAAAAATATTAAATGGTCTAACTCTTTTCTAAAAGAACGTATGCGCATGATGTTAAAATATGTTACTACGAATGACCTAAGTTAGCTTCCTATTGTAAAACAGAATTGTAGAATTTACTGTTCGTTTACAGGGTAACTCAAAAGATTTTTTAATAAGACTAAAAAGTTGTGTAATTAGCGAGTTTTTACGTTGAAGTACATGATTCCTGTACTTAACACAGAGGAAAAACAATAGTAAATTGCATAACTTTTGTCAAATTGGCTATATACACAAGATATTCAAATATGTTACTACATCCTCTCTACTGTAAAGTGGCATTGAAGCATATGCGTTTCGTTTACAGAGTCTCTTAGAAGATCTTGATTACATTACAATCGATGTATATTTACTGAGTGAGATGTATTTTAATGATTTTACACTGTTTCAATCTCTGTAAGGTTTCATTATCTTGCTTTAAAATTTAATATGAGTTCATTTTGTCCGTCTGAAATCTCGTTGATGTTAAGCTCTAAATCTATTAAAATATAGTATTTTCATCGATTAAAAAAACTGTGTTTATTTATAAATATATAATTCTAGTGTATCAGGAATTGATTGAAATAGCGATTACAAAATTCCAACTTTACGTTCATGCGCTGAGTAATAGAGTGTAAAAATGTTGCTACCCCAAAATTATAAGTTTTGCGTTTAAATATTTGCCGTTCATCGAATCTCCGGCTATGACGAACTTAAAATGCTAAATTTCGTATACAATAGGTAATTGGTAACGAACTGTTCGGTTTACGAACAAATCGGTTAACGAACACTTTCACGTGAGATTTTTATGTTCAGTTAACAAACACTTTCGAGAGATTTTTATGTTCGGAGAACGAACACCTCACGAAACAGAGCCATGATGAAGCAATACCATGTTTCATATTTGCCGAGCTATACTTATTGCCTCTATTGTCGACTTTGAGAACATTTTAACAGTTGCATACATATGTCCTACTTAATTCATGGACTGCCGGAGATTGGGGACCTATATTTTAGGATCACCGAATTGGAATGAACAGACTATATGAACAGACTATATGAACAGAAATCACTTTAATAGTTTTTATACTTTTGCAAACATTGCGAATTTTATATTTTTCAAATTCTCGAAACATTGAGTTAAAAAACTTAAATAAAAAACTTCTAAGGTGCTCAGTAATTTTCAAAAATAATATATTTAATATGTTAGTATAAAAATCCCTGTAAATTTTTATACTAATAGAAATAGGTTTGTAGAAAAAAAAATTTTTGATCATTCTCGGTAAAGTATGCTCCATAAACTTATCATTGTAGTTGACCGAAAAAAAGTGCTTCTTATTTTTCCACATTTTTCTGAAACTGTAGTATTTTAATTAGTTTGTAAACTACTGTAAAATTGTCTAATTTTTTGTTTTTGAGTGTATATAAACGGAAGAGTGGTATAAACAAAAGAAAAAGGAAAATAAATATGTCATAAATAATCTGATGAATACAATGTAAGGAAATTAATATAAAAGTTTCCCCATTGTTATGGTAGCGACATGTACATTGGAATAAGTCACTCAATAAATTGTATAATTCTGTTTATAGCATCACTATTATTTTTTTTGCCCCTTTCATCTTTTCTTTTCTGAATAAAAATGGAATCCGTATAATAGAAATTAAATACCTTACAAAAAGGAGTGATATCTCATCAAAAACAACTCGTTGTAAATGATCCCACCAAGCCACAAACCTAAAATGTCGGTCACAAAAAGAAGTGATATCACATAAAAAGAAGCAATATAGAAGTGCATACTACGAGTCACATGTAAAAATCTATCACCACTCATAATGTTTCCAAAGGACTCGGAGTGAGGTACAGTATATGAAAACTGCTTGGCGACCTGCAGGCTTTTATAATGTTTGTGTTTCCTGCAATTACATATGGCTATATTATTTTTATTTTATTTTATTTTATTTTATTTTATTTTATTTATTTATTTATTTATTTATTTTGCTCCTATAAAATTGTAAAACGTGAAGTTCTGTGTTTGCATGTCCTTTCTAATTTATGAGCTTGAAAAATCAATTTGTTGATTTTATTTACCATTATTTAAACTAAAAACACCACTCTTACGAAGAGGATTTTTTAAGTAAACGTATGAAGATTTTGAGTTTGTAATATATATATATAAACCTTATAATAAACGTTAACTAAATTGAGATATATTGCAGTAATTCTAGCGTAAGGGAATGGCATAGATCTGGGGGAAAATCCGTTCTGTCAGTTCTTTCGCATACAAAAATATTTATAAAAGTGGTATAACAAATATATAAAATTTATTTTTCGATTTTCAAAATTGATATACTACATATATTATAAAAGCCTGCAGGTCGCCAAGCAGTTTTCACATACTGTACCTCACTCCAAGTCCTTTGGAAACATTATGAGTGGTGATAGATTTTTACACGGGGCTCGGAGTATGCACTTCTATATCGTTTCTTTTTATGTGATATCACTTCTTTTTGTGACTGACGTTTTAGGTTTGTGGCTTGGCAGGATAATTTACAACGAGTTGTTTTTGATGAGATTTTTTCCTATGGGATGTTAAAAGTGCTTTTTATCATTAGCATAAAAGTAATCGTTTTAAAGTTTGTTGTTTTGTGCATAATAAATACATATGTCGTCAGTAAAGAAACTTTTAGGACACTCGGTATATGCAAGTTTAATTGTCTTTGTCATTCAAATCGGAATATAAAAATAATTAATCTACAATTTCAATCCAAATCTGCATATGTTTATCTATACTAATAAAAGAAAGTTTTGCTCTGTGTGTGTGTCTGTTGGCGATGACTAGGAAAATTTAGCGCACCTAGAAGTCTGTAAATTTAGATTTAGGTAGTCCAAACCCTCTCCTGGTTTACCTGGGTCTCAGAATTTTAATATTTCAATTATTTACTGAAATATTAATTAATATTCACAAAGAACTCTCATCAAAAATACGTTTTTTTTCTCTTGGGTTGGTTGGTTGCATCGATTCTTCACAGAAGTAATTAAATAAACCAAAGTAGCGATGCATAGATAAGGATTTCTAACTAAATAGTGTCAATATGGATTGAAGTTATCAGCGTAGAGCCATGCGAATGTCATGCCACCTGCACTTGACAAATTACACATACGTCCCCCTGATTGAAATATTTTCCAGGCACATTTTTCTTCATGACAATTAGTCGGGTTTAAGTTTTTTTTTTTTTTTTTTTTTTACATGACATATATTATTTTGATAGAGATTGTTAATACAGAAAACTTTATTTAACAGATTCGTTTTTATATTTGCGGGAATGAAGAAGGGCAAGGGTCTAATTACATTTAAGCTTCAAGGTGTAGTTCCAGAAAGCAGTTACCAGAATTTCCGAATAATAGTCTAAGCCAAATTTCAAATTAAGTTCCTAGCTTAACCACATGAATTAATCTTTAAAGATGTATTGTGATCCTCCTAATTAGTTATTTGCTGAAGGCCACTTGAACAACCCCCCCTCCCGGCCCCTCCTTCAAGGTTTTTTCTCTAACTCTGCTCCGTTTCCATATCTCAGCAACTATCTTTCCGATTTCAACGCAAGTGATTTCAAACATTATAATTGATTTAATAATCACCCTTTATAACATTAAACTAAATTTACGAGTAGCGGTTACCACTATTTATGAATAAGAGTTTAAGCCAAATTTGTAATTAAATTCAAAGCTTAAGCAAGTTCAAAGCTTAAGGAAACGAACAAATTTTGAAAGATGCATAGTGGTCCTCCTAATTAGTCATTTGCTGAAGGGCACTTGAACATCCCCTCCCCCCGGGAACTCCTTCAAGGTTTTTTCTCTAACTATGCTCCGTTTCCATATCTCAGCAACTATTTTTCCGATTTCAACGTAAGTAGTTCCAAACAATATAATTAACTTAATAGTCACTTTTTATAACATTAAACTAAATTTATGAGTAGCGGTTACCACTATTTCTGAATAATAGTTTAAGCCAAATTTGTAATGAAGTTCCTAGCTTAAGCAAACGAACGAATTTTGAAAGATGCATATTGGTCCTCCTAATTAGTCTTTTGCTGAAGGGTACTTGAACAACCCTCCCCCAAGCCCCTCATTCAAGGTTTTTCTCTAACTATGCTCCGTTTCCATATCTCAGCAACTATCTTTCCGATTTCAACGCAAGTGATTCCAAACATTATAATTAACTTAATAGTCACTCTTTATCACATTAAACTAAATTTATGAGTAGCGGTTACCACAATTTCCGAATAATTGTGTAAGCCAAATTTGTAATTAAATTACTAGCTTAAGCAAACGAACGAATTTCGAAAAATGCATAGTGCTCTTCTTAATTAGTCTTTTGCTGAAGGGTACTTGAACAACCCTCCCCCCCGGCCCCTACTTCAAGGTTTTTCTCTAACTATGCCCCGTTTCTATATATCAGCTAATATCTTTCTGATTTCAATGCAAGTGATTCCAAACATTATATTTAACTTAATAGTCACTCTTTATAACATTAAATTAAATTTATGAGTAGCGGTTACCACTATTTACGAATAAGAGTTTAAGCCAAATTTGTAATTAAATTTCTAGCTTAACAAAATGAACAAATTTTTATGCATGCATAGTGGGCCTCCTAATTAGTCATTTTCTGAAGGACACACGAACATCCCCTCCCCTCGGCACCTCACTCAAGGTTATTTTCTCTAACTGTGCCTTATTTCAATAACTGGGCTAATAATGTTCCAATCTTCTCAAAACCAGTTCAATTTTGTAGCGCGCCTACTATACAGTAACGTAGGCAGCGGGGACCTGTCTCAGAAGTTCGTTCGGAAAGAGGTTTGTTTAGAACAGAATGCTCCCCTGGCGGTGGTAGGGGGAAATAAAAGATTTTCCAGCGCGTACGAGCGTGCCCGGTATATGGTTCCGAAGCCATCGTAGACCGTGGCCAGAGTTCTGTTTTTTAAGAGATTTAAGTTTATTACAAGGCCTCGGGCAACGCCGGGCAGGTCAGCTAGTTAAATTATAAATTTTACAAAAATGTCTTTTCAAGCTATAAGTATGTGATTTATGAATACAAGAAATACTAAGCTTATATATATTGAATTCCAATTTATGTGTGACTGTAGAAAAATAATTAAACATACAAAAATGATGATTTAAAAACAAAAATAATCAGTCAAGTGCGAGTGTTACTCGCACACAAAGGGTTTCGTACAATAAATTTATTAATTTTTAACTGCAATATTACAAAAAATCATTGCTAAAAGAATAATAAAACTTTGTAAAAACTTGGAATTATTCTATGAATCATTTTTCAATAATTGCATTCAGTTGGATTGAAAAATATTGACTATTTATCACTATGATTCGCCTTACCTAAAACAAAGACCTTCCTCGTACAAAGTTTAAACTTGGCATCGTGCAAAGCTGAATGAGCCTAAAGGACTTATTTACGTTAAGCATTGTATTTTCTTCATTCTTAAACTGCTTTAAAATACTTTTATCATGTTTGATTGTGTAAAAATAAATAAATCAGGTAGAGTTAAGAATTTGAATCTTTCAACAGGAATTATATCTCAGGAGAATGATTTTATCAACTGTCAATATCTTTAACTTTTTAATGGGGACTCAATATTTTACACTTTTAATAATAGAAATCTATTAATTTATAATTTTCTGATTTTCAGAAGGCAAAACCATTGAAGTTCAAAGTTACAATAGATTTTCAACAATCCAGTTTTCAATGTCAGTCATTGCATTTGTTTTTGTACTTTTCTTAAATTGATAGTATTCAAGTAATAATCTATAACAATAAAGAAAGAAGTTTGTGTGTGTCCGCTGCATTCTGAAGAAACCGCTGCATGCAGATCTACAAAATTTGGTGGGAAGGTACTTCTATCTATGTATGTAGTTTTGCACACTGAAGCCCAATTTTTGAATTTTTAAATAATTTTTTTAAAATTAATTTTTTATGCAATTTTTAGCATTTTTTCACGTTTTGCTGCAATTTTTCCACTTTAGTAACAGGAATCTGGTTCCAATCTTTTAGCCCAATATAGTAAATTTTGTCCTCTTTTCAATAAAGTTTATTTGAAAATCGTACAACAGTTTTTGAATTTTTGGTGATTCTTTTTTCCTTTGACACTAAGAAATTTCTCCCAGAATGCTTGATTAGTACATTGGTTGCTTCCATTTCAGCCTCAGTTATGCTCAAAATAGTCTTTTTTTCTCTTTTTAGCTTGGAGAGAGTTAATATAATTCTTTGCAGATAAAAAATCATGATTTTAAAAGGGAAGGGCAGGTTATTAATTATCCCAATTTGGAATTTTTGATTATATATATTTTTTTTATTTCATTTTTTTGCATTTTTTAACTTTTTTTCTTTTTTTTTTAATGATGTCACAAATTACCTATTGGAAGTCAAAAACACCATTAGAGGGCAGTTGTGATTGGTAGATGAAAAGGCCATCAGCTAATTGCAATTCAAACAGTGATTTATGAATTTTTCATGATTTGTTTTATGCAATTTTTAGAGTTTTTTTATGTATAGAACATCATTTATGTATCTGATTTCAGAAATTGGCAACGATAACTTACAGTATTTGTATGTCAAAACAAAAAAGCGTCATTTTGTTTCTGTTTCAAAAGTTAACAACAATTTCTAATGTTAAAGGTCGTTGTTTTTTTTTTTTTTTTTTTTTTTTGTTGTTTTGAGGTGGGAGGGGAGTGTCCAGTTGTAATTTAAATATTGCATTAATGCTCTAATCGAAACTCTCTCCTTCCCCTCTGCCTCCCAAATCAGAACTTTTTTATTATTAGTCCAATTCAAACGAAATCTTTTCTAACATTCTTCTCAGATCCCGCAGGTACTAGATAAACTTGGTATGATTTTTTCAGCCCTTTGTTACCCCTATTTCAGAACAATCACCAGGGAGTGGTATTTTCTCGGTTTCTATGGGCCCAATTTCAACGAGAATTAGTTCCTTCAACTTAACATGAAGTAATTAAGATATAGATAACTAATTAAGATACAGATTTGGTGCCCCCTGGTAGTAGAAAGTGTAACTAAAAGATTTTGCAAGATGTGCATAGCACGTCTGCTAAACGGTACTGTAGGCAGCGGGGACATATGTCGCAAATTTGTTTAGAACAGAATGCACCTCATGGCAGTGGAACTAAAAGATTTTCCTGTGCGTGTGCCGAAAATGGCTATTTTTATCGAAGCCACAAAAGAAACTTACCGATTTGATAGTCCCAGGCAATGAAATATTCGAATTTTCACTCATTCTCAAGTATTAAGAAAAGTATTGGAGGTATCAATTCGAAACTCACAATATGTATGTAGTTTATTTTTCTGATTCCGAAAATACAAATTTTGTGAAAATCAGACAGTAATTTAAAAAACTTTTGACCAAAAAATCTGACCCGTTTTGAATGTTTGTATCAGATGATCCAGACTTTTGAGGGTGTGATATTGAATTTATTTCTACGTCGGGGTCCATCTCTCGTTTTAATTTTTGAAAGACAAAAGAATTGCTGTACGAACGGTTTCGTGCAGTGATGTTTAGAGTGATTTTGCATTTTGTATTATTTTTTGACGGATCAGCTAATTATAAATTTTAAAAATCCCTGACGGCTCGGCCAACAGGCACATGTAAATTTTAAAAACGCAGACCGTGGGGTGCCTGTTTATTGGGAATTGAAGTAGAAATGACCTTTTTGCCATGATGCGGCAGTTGTGACCACCCACTTTGAAATCTACCTGTGTCTGTAGGCAGAGCCAGCTGGGATTTTTTTATTTTTAATTATTTTTTTTTTTGCTGTAAGGGTTGGTCCTATAAAAAACTTGTCAATATAAAAGTTGTAGATAATATTAAGAGGATTTATAATAAATTTAAGCGATTTGATATCTTGTGAATTGACATAGTTATGAACCTCTATTTCTCCCCCCCCCCCCTCTTGAAACCATTTTTAATGCTATCAAAAATCTGTCATACATAAATTTTCGGCCCTTTTCCTAGAAGTAATAATAACTTTAAATGGATTTGATATGTATCATAATTAAGAAGTTATGTTTTTTTTTTCTGTTTACATAAAAAGCCCCCATTTCTTCCCCCTTGGTTCGATTTTGCCTATTAATGAACTTGACCGAGATTTTATGTATTAGTTTGGAAGAGATTTGTGCAGAATTATTGAAGTTATCGTGTCCATAAAAAAGTAATATAGTTAGATAGATAGATAAAGTTTTGAACTGGGGGTGGTTTATTGTTCTGGGAGACATGATCGGTGTAGATCTGAAATTTTTTTTTTTGAGAAATTCAAACATAGGGGAGAATGTAATAGGTAGTATTTCTTACGAAATCTACTTAAAAGGAAGCAATTCAATATTTTCTTATTTACTTGGGCTATTCCACCGTTATGTGTGTGACTTGTAGAGAGTTTTTTTTTTTTGCAAATTGAGACAAATTTGGAAGTGAAATTATTTAGATAACGTGTTACTTTTTTTATTTCTATTACAGGACACATACAGAATCATTTTTGTAATGAAACCTTTAGTTAAAGTAATAACAATTTATTTTTTTTTAAATAGTAAAGTCATTGTTACGTGTGTGATTTTGCTGAGTCACACATGTAACAACGACGTTACTATTTAATAATAATTTTTTTATTACTTTAGACTAAAGGTGTCAGTACAAAAATGATTCTGTATGTATCCTGTTATCTAAATAATTTCACTTCCAGATTTGTTCCAATTTGCAAAAAAAAAAAAAAAAAAAAAAAACTCTCTAAAAGTCACACACGTAATGGTGGAATTGCCCACTTATTGAATGCTACCTGACATGTTTCAGTAAGAGTAGTTTAGTGTTAACTTTTTAATATTATTCACATTCACTTTAAGCCACATTGTTGTCAGAATTGCTTATGTCTGGCATGCAGTAAGACGACAGCATATTAAAATTTTTTGTGTGTCCCTTGGAAAAAAAACAAAAAAACATACACAATAGGATGATGATTATTTTTTGTAATGTACAGTGTGCGTTAATATTCAAAATATATAATAATATTCAAATTTTGTGGTGATTAGTCATTTTTATGAAAATAAATGAATAAATAAATATATATATATATATATATTAGTTATGGATTCTAATAAAATTTATAAGGGAAAGAAAATTATTAAAATTGGAGCATCTGTTCAGAAGTTATGCATGCATATACATTAAACAAATAACTAGTATAATCTCCTTTGATTGAAGTCTGTTAAAAATTAATAGAAATGTGTGTGAAATATTAAAATATCTACATAATTATCTAAGCAGTCTTATTGAGCACTTACGCTGAGCATCTTCAGCTGGAATTATATTTCCATATAATTCACTTCTTCTGTGCAACAACACTGGCATTTGAGCTCTTGTTTTCTTAATATAATCTGAATTTATTTCAGCAAAAGCTATTCCAGGACCTTCACTGCAAGAAGCAACAACACAGCCCCAGGGATCAATTATCTATCAAACAATTTCACAGCAAACAATAAAAGAAATTCTAATAGATTAAAATTACAATTTAAAATTTTTTTAATGTGTATACCAAGTATATTTTCTAATACATAGAGTTATTTAATGTAAAAGTTACCATTACTATTTAGAATAAAATGTTATAAAAAGTGGTGTAATTGACAAAGGAAAAACTTAAAATTAACATAAAAAAGGATGTTCTTTTATGTTATTTTTAAGTTTTTTCTTTACATCAATACTATTTTACTTCCAATTATTTAAGCATTTTTGGCACAAAATTCGGGACAACAAAATTTCTTTACATAACTTAGAACAGATTTCAGAAAAAGGTTATACAGTATAGAACCATTTACACAGAATGGTCAGAGCCAGGTGTATTCTGAATAACTGGTTTTTCTGGATAACTGATTGGGCAGTTAAGCAACATCCATTTTATCAGATTACACAGAGTATTAATCAGATTCAATCGAAATCGAAGATTAATAAAATTTTAAAATTGAACAGCTTATGAAAATCCCTTGGAAACAATAATTCTGCATAAAAATCAAAATATTGTACATCTAAATGCTTCCATTTCAAATCATGGATGTTAATAACAAAGTTAATCCCTGCATATGGTGATGTATCAAGCAATGCCTATGTCAAACTGGCACTGTATGACACTTTTTTTCTGGAAAGATTACGAAATCAGTCAATTATAAATATCATTCTGAATAACTGTTTGGCACAAACCAGATAAATGGTTCCATACTGTACTATGTTTTAAATAGTAAATTATTGAAAACTAAGGGATAACCCATAAAGTATGATGACTGAAAAAAATATTTTAAAAAGGTAGGATAGTTTTTTTTTATCCTATTACGTTTAACTAAAATACATCAAAAATATAACTACATATGAGGAAAGTATTGAAAAAAAAAACAAACACAGAATTCATGTATTTATTTGATAGATAATAATAATAAATATTTCATGTCTATTTAGACTACATGTCCACATTTATGCTTAGTATATATTGTTGCCTCATCAACTGAAAATTAACATTTTGCTTATTATTAGTACAGTTAAAAGCAAAGGATAGTTGAATTATATTTTAAACAAAATATTTTCAGTTTCAATTCTATTAATTCATTTATTTTAAAGGTGACATTTAAAGAAAAAAAAATTACAAACATTAAGACCAGAAAGTAGTGATTTACACTAGATTAATTTGGACAAAATTATTCTAATTGGTAAAGAAATCATTTGAGATGTAATCTTCCCAACTGCACGAAATAGTCTGGGCCAGGATTCGAACCCAGGAGCCCTTGGCTGAAGCTGCCAATGCTCTACTAACTAAGAAATCCCGGACGAATATGGCTGAACTAATCCAGCTTAACAACCGGGATTGCCCAATTGGGAAGATTACATCTCATATGATTTCTTTACCAATTAGAATAATTGTGTCAAAATTAATCTAGTGTAATCACGTTTCCTGGAGGTCCCATTACCTGTGATTTATTCTGTTGTGCTGATTCAGATATCAGACCAAATGCTATGATCATTAAGGTTAACTGGATGAAATAGTTCAGCCATATTCGTCTGGGATTGCTCAGTTTGTAGAGAATTGGCAGCTTCAGCCAAGCGATCCCAGGTTCGAATCCTGGTCTGGACTTTTTCGCCAAGTTGGGAAGATTACATCTCAGCAGTAATTTAATTTGAAATACTGAATTGTCGTGGATTGTCACTATGAATTTTCAAATTATACGCACCATTGCATGACCATAGGAAGTTCTTTTAGGATTGTGACGGCCAGTTTGAGCAGCAGCAATTACATAAGATTGACATTCTATTGCTCTACTACGCAGTAAAGGCTAAAAAGAAGAATTCATAGCAAATAAATCAACAAAGAAGTAACATTTCTTTTTGATTTTTTAAGTATCATTTAACTGAATATTTTTATTAATAAGTATACAAAAAAAAACTATTACATTATATTTACAATTTGTACAACAACATAATGTGTGTGTGTATGCAGCATGTTTCAAAATAGTTCGAACAATTTCAATTCATTAAATTTTATACATAAATTGCCAAAGTAAGATATAATTCCACACATATGTTTATGCAATGTAACTAGTTAATTCACAAATGTTCAATGTAAGTTACTTTTGTTATTCAGCACATGTTAACTCCATCCAGACCTGTTTGCGATCACTAGGCTAGGTTATTTTTTCTGTGAGGATATATATATATATTTATATAAGAGACATTTTTTTAAACATATATAATTATTAAACAGACATACATACATTCAATACAATAATCCAACATGGAGTGAAAAATTAGCCAGAGCCAGGAATCGAACCTGGGTCCACAGCGTTCCGGGCTGTTGCTCTAACCACTGAACTACTCCGGCCGACCCCTGAGTCTGCAATTTCCCACTAATAAACCATGTTGGAGAGAAGGTCACCAGCCATCTAACAGACAGCCATGATGACCAGACAACAGTGAATAGATTTTACTATTCCACCGATCTACGAATATATATTAAATTACACATAATTAACGTCTGCATTCATTGTTTTTTTAAACATATATAATTATTAAATAGACATACATACATTCAATACAATAACCCAACATGGAGTGAAAAATTAGCCAGAGCCAGGAATCGAACCTGGGTCCACAGCATTCCGGGCTGTTGCTCTAACCACTGAACTACTCCGGCCGACTCCTGAGTCTGCAATTTCCCACTAATAAACCATGTTGGAGAGAAGGTCACCAGCCATCTAACAGACAGGCATGACGACCGGACAACGGTGAATAGATTTTACTATTCCACCGATCTACGAAGTGGGAAATTGCAGACTCAGGGGTTGGCCGGAGTAGTTCAGTGGTTAGAGCAACAGCCCGGAACGCTGTGGACACAGGTTCGATTCCTGGCTCTGGCTAATTTTTCACTCCATGTTGGATTATTGTATTGAATGTATGTATGTCTGTTTAATAATTATATATGTTTAAAAAAACGATGAATGCAGACGTTAATTATGTGTAATTTAATATATATTCGTAGATCGGTGGAATAGTAAAATCTATTCACTGTTGTCTGGTCATCATGGCTGTCTGTTAGATGGCTGGTGACCTTCTCTCCAACATGGTTTATTAGTGGGAAATTGCAGACTCAGGGGTCGGCCGGAGTAGTTCAGTGGTTAGAGCAACAGCCCGGAACGCTGTGGACCCAGGTTCGATTCCTGGCTCTGGCTAATTTTTCACTCCATGCTGGATTATTGTATTGAATGTATGTATGTCTGTTTAATAATTATATATGTTTAAAAAAACGATGAATGCAGACGTTAATTATGTGTAATTTAATATATATTCATAGATCGGTGGAATAGTACAATCTATTCACCGTTGTCCGGTCGTCATGGCTGTCTGTTAGATGGCTGGTCACCTTCTCTCCAACATGGTTTATTAGTGGGAAATTGCAGACTCAGGGGTCGGCCGGAGTAGTTTAGTGGTTAGAGCAACAGCCCGGAACGCTGTGGACCCAGGTTCGATTCCTGGCTCTGGCTAATTTTTCACTCCATGTTGGATTATTGTATTGAATGTATGTATGTCTGTTTAATAATTATATATGTTTAAAAAAATGATGAATGCAGACATTAATTATGTGTAATTTAATAAGAGACATTGTTTGCAAACTACTTCTTCCCCAATATGTGTATGAACTGCAAGATTGCATTAGCACTACACTGCAGCTTATTGATGAGAAAAATATTGAGCAAGTGTTGACATGTGCAGAATAACAAACAGTGCTTAGATTGTGCATTTCTGAGTTAACCTTACAACAGCCATTGCTACTTAAAACTGGATAGTCATATTTGTATATTATACCTTATTTTGACAATCTATTAATAACATATAATGAAATTGTTCAAATCATTTTGAAACATTCTATATATAGCTTGCTTTTATTTCAAATAAATTAAATTTAAAACATCATACAAACTTTAATATGCTAAAATAGTCATTAAAGAAATACCAACATGTTTCAATAGCAAGCTGCTGTCATTATCAAGGTAAACAAACTAAAAATAGTTTGCAACAAACTAAAAAAGTCATCTATTGATATTGATAGATATTATTGTGAATTGAATCTTGATTTTATATTCTCCAACTTTTAAAATATCTCATGTCATTATTCAGGAAATTCAAAAGATACGGAATCATTGCAAATGTACAAAATTATTAATAGTTTTATGGATAACCGAAGGAAAATAAAATTTAGAGGGATAAATAATTCTGCTGTCATTAAAATTGATTTGTATATTTTGTTTAGAGTTCAATTGATGAACTGGTGGAATTTTTACACTATAAAAGAGTCTAGAATGTGTTATCTATGATAGCAGTTAAAATTTTTATAATAAAATGGCAAAAAAAAAAGCAATTTTCGCAATTGGATTTCTTTATTAATTTATATTTTACAAATAAATCATAGCTTTTAAATTTTTTTAATTCAGTTATATTGATAATGATTCAATTTAATTTGCAGATTTTTAAGCCTAATACAAACTTTGATTACAATTATTCCTGACTCAGATGCTGATGATAAGCAAGCAAAACAGCAGCTCCCGAAAAATAACCAGTGAGAGATAATTACATTAAAATTATCTGATTACAGAAGTTATTTTACATAGTTTATATACTGCTGTATACAAAATGAGAAAAATTAACTGAAAGGTCTAAACTCTGGAAAAAGTAAATTACTCTTTTTTACCACCCTTGTAAATCTGCTGTAGTAACTCCTCTATACCGACCCGATAAAAGATGGTGAGTGGTAGCGAGATCGGATCGTTGGCACAGAGAATTTCTCGCATAAATTAGAAAATAGAATTTTATTGTATAACAATGTTAATTCTAATGAAAAATATATACAAGACGTCAATACAGCATTTAATTATTTTTCGTGAGTCAATCGCTTATAAATTAATGACCTCTTGACTCCAAGTGTAACTGAAACAAACAAAAGTCTCTAAACATTACAGACAGTCGTGACTACAAAACAAAGTTCATTCGGACCAAGGCTCGTCCGTTCCTTCTCTTCGGAAGATCTACTAATGCTCGTTAATTCTGAGTCTAAGAACTCTCACTCTCGCACTTGGTGTGCTTTTTCACTTCGCTGGGATTTTCAGCGGATACCTGCTGTATCAATTCTAGAGGTCGGACCTCACTAACGCTTACACCACGCTGAGTTAGAAACTGACGTTTCCTTTTCCCTTCTCCAGAGAGTCAACACTCTCCTTTTCGATCTCTCTAAAAACTGTCCTCTCTCACTTTTTCATTCTCGCAGGAGAACTTCTTCTGGGGGCGGGGGCTTTGTCGAGGCGGGCCCCTCGAAACTCTCCAGCCTTTTAGCAGCCTTGAGATCCCTCTGTTTCGTTTTCACTAAGTCCGTCATTGGACGTTCTAAGACAAAGGGCAAAGTTTCGGGCGCAAACCTAAAAATCGTGTGCAGAGATCGCTTCTCTCGCAGATGAACTCTTTCCCACGAACTCGGCAAGGATCAAAGCATAAGACCCCTTTTTGGGTAACGCCTTACCACTTCATCACTGTCCGAACTTTCCGCTCACAGTACAATAGAATTCGGCGTCTGCTAGTCTTCAAGGCAAAAATAGCGAGGGAAGGTATGCAGTTAAGTGTACTCACAGGAAATGCTAGAATGACACATAGTGCAGCTGGATGTCGAAGCTCAATTCTTTACAGCACCTCCTCCTCAAACGATTCTTAAGGGTGAAACACTAAGAATCTCTAAGAGTCGGATAAAGAATTGCAAGCTCAAATTACATCAGATTTTTAAATTTTATTTATTTATATATATTTTTTTTTAGAGCTGACTTGTATCATGATGAAGAAATTCAACAGCTATTAAAATATCGGCCCGAATGGGAGGATCTATATGATGAAACCCTGTCTGATTCCTCTGTTACTAACTCTGATGACATAAGTAAGAATATTTCATTTAAAGTTTATTAAAATAGTTGATTTTTGCTGCTGTTATATGTTACGTTAATCTTTCTTAACTTTTTGTGTATTAAGTTTCATTCCATTTTAATATTGTAGTATTTTTATCTCTTAACAGTTGAATTTTCTTCTAAAGAAAAAGAAAGGCTGCTAAAGCTTCCCAACAAAGAATATATCCTTTTCTGTTATTTAATTTTAAGAGACATGGTTAGTTTGATTCATTTTTGCTTTTAATACAGGATAAAAATCTGTAGTTTTGCAGATTTTCACTATTTTGGAAATTTTTATGAATTTTCTTCTGCATATGAAAGAATTTTTTCATTTCTACTTTTTGTCTCCCCAGCATGCAAAAGTTTAATATGTTTAGTGTTTTTTCTGCTCAATAACAAATAATTAATCATTCAAATTTGCTCCCTCCAACTTATAAAGTTTAAAATCTGTAGATGTTTAGCTTTTAATTTTTTTCTGCTCTTGTTTCCTTTGTAGTAACAGTAAATAATTAGATCTAAAATTTCATTTCCCCTTTTTTCAACAGCATACAAAGTTGAAAATTGTGTACTTTTTACAATTTCTGCCCTATCTGTTGCTTTGCAGTAACAGTAAATAAATAATTGATCATCAAAATCCTGAAATGCATACCTCTCTCCTCTCCTTTAAAGACTATTTTGTAGTAAGATAAGTATTTAAATTTAGATAATTATTTTATTTAGGATAAACCTTTCAGGATTTGGTTACATATATATCTTGATATATATTGTGATATATATCTGATATTTATTTTCAAAATATCATGTTTGATATTTTCAGTCAAAACAAATGTAAATGAATTTTTCAGTTATTGATTGTGCCATTCTTTATATGGAGAACTTTAGTTCTGGCAGTGACCTTTTTTTTTTATCAAAATAATAATAAATAAATAATAATAATAATAATTCCAAGATTTACGTTTTGAAGCTGATTTTTTAAATATAGAACTAGTAATTATGTGGTTTAATATTTACTTAGAACAGTCATTGAAATATGAACTGTCTAATTTAGATAATAAGTTATTTACATCTTCATTAGAAAGGATCTTTTCTTATTTTGGTTTAATTCAGTTTAAACTGCATGACAGGTTAGGGAATGAAAAAGCAGACAAGCTTACATTTATGTTCAAATTTTTCAATAAAAACAAATTATTTTATATTTAAAATTTTGTTGCATAAAACATAAAACTTACTTGATACAAAATCCTATAGTTTCCTTTTTGGGAGTGTAAAAAGTAAAATTGTATCTGTTTTCAATTATTTGATCTTCAATTTTGTTATATAAGTAAAAGAAAAAAGACATTTAGAATATTGAATATTGTATAATTTAGAATATTGTATTAGTATATATTTTATTAAGTTTTCACGCTAAGTGCTGTATGTTTTAGTTTATAAATAAACCATAAATAAGTTGACTATCTGGAAAATATCAGATATATATGAAAAATATTAGATATACAGTCAAACCTCGTTATATGGTCACCCGCTTATATGGTCATCCCGCATATATGGTCACTTTTGAAAAGTCCCGGCTGACTTAATAGGAATTCTGTGTATTTTGTTTCCGCATATATGGTCATTTCAGAAAACCTTTACCCGCTTATATGGTCACTTTACTTGTGAAAATATCTTTCTTCCAGGAAACGATTAGCCATACTTCCGATCATTGAAAAAGTTCGCTTTCATTTCCATTTTAGTATAGCTGAGTGAATGCTGTCAATATGATTTATTGAGGAGGAAAGCGTTAAAGGGACAGGGACTCCCTTACAAAAGGACTTTTCTCCTTTCCCTCCCCCCACACACTTCACTTTGCTACTGAAAGAATTTCACATGCCATTCTCATTTCTTAGAAAACGAGATTGCAACCAACTTTGTTCACTAATCTTTAGGGAAAAGAACACGTGTGGAATAAGTGTCACCTTCACGCCAATAAAATTCTAAAATTGTTTCACCTGTTTTTGGTCACTGCTTTTTTGTTCAGGATTCACTTTCAACTGTTTATGCTTGCGAGTAAAGATGGCTGCTAAACGAAAAAATTTGTCATTTAAAGAAAAAAAAGAACTGATAAAATCTTTTCAAACATCAAATTTATCGAAAGCGGCTTTTGCGAAAACGCATGGAATTCCAAGGACAACTGTAAACAATATTTTATCAAAATCATGTACTGTAGATTTCAAAAATGGAAAGAGAAAACGGGAACGTGTTTCACCATTCGACAAAGTTGAGCAAGCGCTTGTGATTTGGATAAAAAATGCCAGATCTCAAAATATGCCAATATCTTCCTTCATCTTAAAAGAAAAGGCTTTACAAATTGCAGCTGAATTAGGAGAATTCGATTTCAATGCTAGCAACGGATGGCTTCAAAGATTTATGTTCCGGCAAGATTTATCTTTCAAGAAAGTATGCGGTGAAGCTGCTGATGTGAATGACAGTGAATTAAACGAATGGAGAGAATCTGTTTTGAGTGATGTCCTCAAGTGTTATAATCCTTCTGATATTTACAATGCTGATGAATGTGGACTATTCTATCGTGCTCTACCAGATAAAACTCTTTCTTTTAAGAGCGATGAATGTATAGGTGGCAAGAGAAGCAAAGACAGATTAACCATTTTATTAGCAGCAAATATGGATGGCTCAGAAAAACTAACTCCATTGGTTATAGGAAAATTTTTGAGACCCCGTTGCATGAAAAACATAAAATCTTTGCCCGTGTTCTACGATGCGAACCAGAAATCTTGGATGACAACAAGCATCTGGGAGAAAACAATCCAACGTATGGATAGATATTTCTGAAAGAAAAATCGTTTTCGTTATCGACAACTGCCCTGCCCATTGCGACATTCCTCAATTAGATTCCATTGAACTTGTTTTCTTACCTCCAAACAGCACTAGTGTTTCCTGACCCCTAGATCAGGGGATTATTCAAAATTTTAAGGTAAACTACCGGAAGTTACTCCTTAATGGCATGATTTCTGCAATTGATCAGAATGAGAAGTTCTATGTGTCCGTGTTGGATGCACTGTTTTATATAGACAAAGCTTGGCATAATTACACAAAGGTATCAAAGAAAACCATTTCAAATTGTTTTAGACATGCTAGTTTTTGCCCCTCTGAAAATGATGAATTATCGGACGACGAAGATGAGGATGTGCCTCTATCTGAACTTGCAAAGCGTCTTCAAAGTTATGGATGCACCGTGCCTGATGAAATGAATTACGTAACTATTGATAATGATTTAGCTACATCTTCTGAAGTGTCCATTACTGGAATTGTCTCCGAAGTGTTAATTCAAATGCATCCGGAAGCAACGATGAAGAGAGTGATGGTGAATTGGAAATTCAGCCTGTAACTCAGGCAGAAGCTCTCAAGGCACTGAACGTTGTTAGGTGTTTTTTTGCGCATTCAGAAGCTTCAGAAGAACATTTTAAAACTGTTAATAATCTTGAAAAGGTAGTGCTAACAACAGCGAAACCGAAGCAAAGACAATCCTGCATAAATGAGTATTTCAAACACCGTACTGTACATTCTTAACTATTCTGTAAGTAATGCATTAATTTCTATTATAGTAGTATATGTATTATCCCATTCAGTTTCATACTTAAATTAAAACAAAATAATTAATTAATATTATGTACACTTCTGTTTTTAAAAACTTCATGTTTTTATGTTGACAAACATGTTTAAGATTAAAAATAGCCTTTAATTTTTTTTTATCGCATATATGGTCACTTTTCAACGGTCCCCACAGGTGACCATATAACGAGGTCTGACTGTATATATAAAAATATCTGATATTTTTGATATTGTATTAGTATACATTTTATTAAGTTTTCATGTTAAGTGCAGTATGTTTTAGTTTATAAATAAACCATCAATAAGTGGGCTATCTTGAAATATCGGATATATATAAAAACAATATGTCTCATATTTTCAAAAATATCATGATATTTACGAACCCTGAAACCTTAAAACTTATGTACTATTAATATAATTTTTTTGTTTTTGTTTGTTTAATAATTTAAAATATATTCTTTTCCTTTGTTTTTCCGAGAACAACTCATTACATATCTGCTAACTTCCATTTTTCAAGGAAGATTTTCTTTTTTTTGCATTTAAATAAAATATGCTGTGAAAAATATTTTTGCAAGTGTTAATTTTTTTATTGAGCAATTTCTTTTATTTTTTAAGAGGACATTTCACTGATGCAATTGATTTTATCTACTACATTTAAAATTTTATACTTTTTAAATAGCTGAAATGATATTTTATAATTCAGGAAGAAAGAGTTCAGTGGCTTTTTATGAGAAAATAAAAAATGTGAAGCTTGGAATTGTGTGCTTTCCACTTAGTAAGGCTGAATATGAACAGATATTTGGCTGAGTTCATAAAAAAATCATACTGAATTCCATTCATTTCTTTCTGACGATAATCTGGAAAGCTTTATTAGTTTCAAAGATCAGTATCTCAGCCGCAAAACTGTATAGATGGCTTTATATCAACCAAACTCTCTTACTCATTTAAAAGTGAAAAATAAATTGTAAAACATTAAAAGTATTGAATAAACTGGTGTGATACTATAAAAGCATAAAATACTTCTTAATAGCACCATAAAAATAAGGAATACGCTAGACCTTTTTAAAGAACTTTTTCTTCATCAGGTGCAAAAAAGATGTGCAACCACTTTGAAGGCAAGAGCAAGACTGGTCTTGCACCTTTTTTTAACAAGTATTTTTTTTAATCCATTATAATCTAGCCATGAATAAGTTTATAGAATGAACTTTATATTTAGAAATGTAGTTAGATTCATGTTTAGAAAATAAATTGATTTATGTATGTGTGTGTGCATATGTATGTGCAAGTGCATACAATTTAGCAGTTTCTGCAGAAAATGTTTGGGTAAATAATTGTGTTCACAGACAGTTTACAATTTTATATTACTTATGTGGTGTACCTGGAAGACATACTAGATTAGAAGGTTTTTTTTTTCCTCCTAAAATCATATAAAATATTTTTTTTTTTTTTTGTAAAGTTGGCAGTATGGCTTCAATTAATGAAAATTGGTAGTCATTAATTTTGTAAATACACAAACCTCATGGAATTATAAAAATGGAACTGTTCCATTTAAAAAATAAATGTTTTTTTCTTTTATTTACTTTTTTCCTCATGATAAAAAAATAAGCATAAATAGTTTGAAAATGCAGTAGATTCTGGTTATTTAGAACACTGTTCAATTGGAGCAAAATGTCAAGTACAAAATAAAAAATATATCATTAGTCTTACTTTTGATAATTTGTACAGTTGCTTTATTCGGCTAAATTGTACTTGAACCAATGTGCAAATACATTGTATTTGCATATTTTGTCATGAATTATGACAAAATGAGCATTTTTTTTTTAAACATAAGAAGGTTTTGTTGTATGAATATAAGTACAGTAGTAGCTTATCTGTATTATCAATGATCACAACTATTTTTCTTAATGCTAATTACATATTCTTGATAAAAATCAAGTAAAAGTTGCCCTTTTAGGTTTAATAGATATATTATTTGCATACGCATACAATAAAAGGACTACAGAAGGAGAAAATACTGTAAGTATTGTTTTGATATATTTTTGTAATGCAATATTGGTGTTTTCTGCAAAGTAATGAAAAATCTTCATTATATATTTCAGGTGGAATCTGGTTGGACTATCAATAAACTCAGTGCAACTTTATCTTGGTTAGAAGTAAGTCTATCCATTTTTTGATTTATGGATATTTGTGTTAACCAAAAATGCCATTAGCAAAAAATGTTGGCATGAATATCAGTAAAATTTATACTAAACTAGCTGACCCACCCGTCATTGCCCGAGCCTGTGTAATAAACTCAAATCTTTAAAAAAAAAAACGAAACTCTGGCCCAGGGCTCTGATGGCTTCGACACCGTATACCAGGCACGCTCCGGAAAATCTTTTATTTCCCCTTTCCAGCGCCAGGGAAGCAACCTCTTTCAGAAAGAACCTCTGAGACAGGTCAACGTTGCCTGCGGTACTGTATAGTAGGCGTGCGACAAAATCAAGATGATTTCGAGAAGATGGGAACGTTATAAGCCGAGTTATTGAAATAAGGCACAGTTAGAGAAAATAATCATGAGTGAGGTGCCGGGTGAAGGGGATGTTCAAGTGTCCATCAGAAAATGACTAATTAGGACTACGATGCATCTTTAAAAATTCGTTCATTTGCTTAAGCTAGGAACTTAATTACAAATTTGCCTTAAACTATTATTCGGAAATAGTGGTAATCGCTACTCATAAATTTACTTTAATGTTATAGAAGGTGACTATTAAGTTAATTATAATGTTTGGAATCAGTTGCGTCGAAATCGGAAAGATAGTTGCAGAAATACGGAAACAGGGCATAGTTGGAGAAAAAACTTTGAAGGAGGGGTCGGGGGGGGGGGGGGATGTTCAAGTTACCTTCAGCAAATGACTAATTAGGAGGACCACTATGCATCTTTAAAAATTCGTTGGTTTGGTTAAGCTAGAAACTTAATAACAAATTTGGCTTAAACTATTATTCGTAAATAGTGGTAACCTCTGCTCGTAAATTTAGTTTAATGTTATAAAGGGTGTCTATTAAGTTAATTATAATGTTTGGAATCACTTTGTTCAAATCGGAAAGATAGTAGTTGCTGAGATATGGAAATGGGGCATAGTTATATAAAAAACCTTGAAGGAAGGGTCGGGGGGGGGGGGGATGTTCAAGTGCCGCTCAGCAAATGACTAACTAGGACAACCACTATGCATCTTTAAAAATTCGTTTGTTTGGTTAAGCTAGGAACTTAATTAGAAATTTGGCTTAAACTATTATTCAGAAATAGTGGTAACCGCTACTCATAAATTTAGTTTAATGTTATAAAGGGTGATTATTAAGTTAATTATACTGTTTGGAATCACTTGCGTTGAAATCGGAAAGATAGTTGCTGAGATATAGAAACAGGGATTAGTTAGAGAAAACTTTGAAGGAGGGCTCCGGAGGGGGGGGGGGGGGTATCGGATGTTCAAGTGACCTTCAGCAAATAACTATTTAGGAAGATCACTATACATCTTTAAAGATTGATTCATTTGGTTAAGCTAGGAACTTAATTTGAAATTTTGCTTAGGCTATTATTTGGAAATACTGGTAATTGCTTTTTAGAAATACACCTTGAAGCAATTAATGCTGATTTTTACGATAATTTAGTAAAAATCGAACTAAATGGAGAAGTTCGGAACATTATTACTGAGATATTACTGAGAAACTGAGATTTAAAATAACGGTATTCTGTATATAAAACAACAATTAAAAGCTACGGGTGAAACTAAAAATGTTAAAATTGTTAAATGTAATTAGACCCCTACCCCTCGCCATTTCCACAAATATATAACAAATAATCTGTTAAATAAAGTTTTCTGTATTAATAGTCTCTATCATAATAATATATGTCCTATTTTTAAAAAAAACCTTAAACCCAGATAATTATAATGAAGAAAAACGTACCTGAAAATGTCTTAAACAGGTGGCATTTGTGTAATTTGCCGTGAGTAGATGGCGCTATAATAGCTTGGCTATATGCAGGTAACTGCAATCCATGTTGGCACTATTTCGTTATAAGTCCTTATCTATGCATCGTTACTCTGATTTATTTAATGTGTTCTGAGAAGATATTCTACACAACCAACCAACCGAAGAAAAAAAGCGTATTTTTAATGAGAGGTCTTTGTGCATTTTAATTAATATTTCAGAAAGTAATTAAAATATTAAAATTCTGACGTAATGGTGCACAAGGAGAGGGTTTGGACTACCTAAATCTAAATTTCCAGCCTTCTAGGTGGGCTAGATTTTCCTAGCCATCACCAACAGACACACACACACACACACACACACACCCAGAGCAAAACTTTCTTTTATTAGTATAGATAAAGTCGGTCACCACAGAAGTTCCTAGGAATCTTATGAATTTTAATCTTAAAGATATTCCTTTTTAAAAAAAGTTAAACCATGTATTATCCTAATGGCTAGAAATACTGGTAGCCAAGGTGCCCTGACCGAGATTGTTTTCTGTGCCCAATAATAGGATTTCTGTGGCTCCAGTGTAGAATGGGGACATATTAAACTATTAGACAAAGTATAACATCCCAATCCTTAGGGGTTGGGATGGCTACTCCCCTATTTCAGTGCTCCAGAGAGAAGGAAATGCCACTCCCTGAATTGATTACTGTTTCTTATAGAATGACATAATGCAAGAATTTCCCACTTTTTGAAAGAAAAAAAAAAGTCTTGCATGAAAACACTTGAGCACTATGTATTCTCACATGCCGAAACTTAAATATTTTATTCAAGTGCAAGATTTTTCACAGAGGCGAAAATTTTTTATCACTCTCTTATTTCCTGTACAGCTTACAACTACAGCTTCTGTACAGCTGTAGAAATACAAACATTTAATAAAGTATCTTTTATGTTATAATATAAGATTGTCGTAGTTCTGATTAAAAGTATTTGTTTCCATGCATTTATTATTTATTTGTTTTTCCCCTTAGACCTTTACTTCAGTATCAAATGTTGCTGAAACTTGCATTCGACGTTCATTGTGTTATCCTTTATGCCGGCATTTTGAACTGTCTGTGACTGTTTTAGATGACGTTAGGAAAATTTTACTATTGGGTAATTAATATTTTGTTTACTATGAATTGAAGAAAAATTTTATATTCATTTTTATAAGATTTTATTTGTTTATTTATTATAGGAAGGAAATATGTTATAAAATGTCTTTTGGAAATTCACGAATTGTTTTGTACCAGTGAGCCTCGATATATATTAAATGACCTCTACATTACTGATTATTGTGTTTGGATGCAAACTAAAAGGTATTTGATTTTTTTTTTCTGAACTGAAATTTTTTTACTTAAGGCTGTTTTTTTTTTCAGTTGAATAAACTTAAGGAATAGCTTAAAAAGTATTAATAATATTTTAAAAACACAAATTGCACAAATTGTGCTTATTAGTTGCTAAAATCAGTGTAAAAATTGTTTTAAACTCATAAAAGAGCTAAAATCCTACATGTTTCGGCTTCAAACTTAAAGCCATCATCGGGGAAGAGGAACAACACAAACGACTACTGATCTTTTAATTATCGACACGAGAAGAATGAAATCAACAGTATGGAAAAATTTAAATAAAATAAGCGGGCACTCTTTGTTGCCAAAGAGCGAAAAACAAAACAATGAATTAACAAGGGGTTAAAAATGTATCCCATAAACCAGGTATGCTGAAAGAAAAGTTATCATTACAAATACAATCTTTTCTAATTTTAATTTCCAATGATTCCCTAATGGCGGCTTTAAATGGGTTATTGAACCTATGGATAATTCTTGCTTTATCGAAATTAATTACAATATCATTATTTTTAGCGTAAAACCGGGAGAGTGCAGTGGATAATTTTCCAAATTTTATGTCGTTTTTATGCTCTTTTAATCTTTCCAAAAACTTTCTTTTAGTCATACCAATGTAAAATATTATACTATTATTATTTAAGCTAATGGGGATTTCATAAACACCTGCGAATTGATCAGGGGGGATAGGATCTAATTTATATGAAACTAAGTCAACCAATTTTCTGGGAGGGACAGCAATAAGATGGATATTGTATTTACGGAGGGCCCTTTTAATCCTTTCAAATATAATAGGTATATATTGGAATTTCCGATAGTTTGGTTTATTATTGCTAGGGACAGGATGCTGAATTAAATGGCCATTGAATTTTTCTATAATTTTCTGTACGTGATGAGCGGGGAAACCATGGTCAATGGCGATATCTCTGATAAAATTAAGTTCATCTTGGATGAATTCACTTGAACAAACCAGAAAAGCACGCTTGATGAATGAATTGAAGGCAGCAATCTTATAAGTGAAAGTTGTAGAGGCATTAAATGGGATTATTGTGTTACTTCTCATCGGTTTACGATAGACTTTACGTTTTAGGTTGTTGTCATCTTTAATTAATTGAATATCAAGGAACGGCAGTGATGAATTTTCTTCTATTTCCAACGTAAACTTAATATTTTCATCTATTTCGTTTATTTTTGAGAGGAAAGATAGGAGTTCCTGCTTTCCATGACTCCATGTGATAAAGATATCGTCCACGTATCTTAGCCAAACTTCTGGTGTTAAATTCAAACTTTTAAAAATAAATTCCTCCATCAGTCTAAGTTTAAATTCAGCCAACAGACCGGAAATAGGAGATCCCATAGGTGCTCCTTTATTTTGTCTGTAAAATTTCTTATTAAACATGAAAACGTTGTTATTAATGATAAGGTTAAGTCCTGCCTTTAGAGATGTTTTTACGCTATCACTTAAATTATTTTGTTTATCAATTTCCAAATTAATATTTTGTGCAACTTCATTTGTATCAATAGATGGGTAAAGAGACACAATATCTAAACTAGCTAGAATAGTTCCTTTAGAAATCTGCATATTTTCTATTTTATGGATAAAATCTTCTGTTGACTGTACAGTTTTGCTTGAACTTGGTAAAATTAATTTTAGGAATATAACGAAAGCTTTTTCAATAAAATATGTTGGGCCAGAACACCTAGAAACAATAGGTCTCATAGGGAGTTAGGAATATAACGAAAGCTTTTTCAATAAAATATGTTGGGCCAGAACACCTAGAAACAATAGGTCTCATAGGGAGACATACAATATCCATCTTATTGCTGTCCCTCCCAGAAAATTGGTTGACTTAGTTTCATATAAATTAGATCCTATCCCCCCTGATCAATTCGCAGGTGTTTATGAAATCCCCATTAGCTTAAATAATAATAGTATAATATTTTACATTGGTATGACTAAAAGAAAGTTTTTGGAAAGATTAAAAGAGCATAAAAACGACATAAAATTTGGAAAATTATCCACTGCACTCTCCCGGTTTTACGCTAAAAATAATGATATTGTAATTAATTTCGATAAAGCAAGAATTATCCATAGGTTCAATAACCCATTTAAAGCCGCCATTAGGGAATCATTGGAAATTAAAATTAGAAAAGATTGTATTTGTAATGATAACTTTTCTTTCAGCATACCTGGTTTATGGGATACATTTTTAACCCCTTGTTAATTCATTGTTTTGTTTTTCGCTCTTTGGCAACAAAGAGTGCCCGCTTATTTTATTTAAATTTTTCCATACTGTTGATTTCATTCTTCTCGTGTCGATAATTAAAAGATCAGTAGTCGTTTGTGTTGTTCCTCTTCCCCGATGATGGCTTTAAGTTTGAAGCCGAAACATGTAGGATTTTAGCTCTTTTATGAGTTTAAAACAATTTTTACACTGATTTTAGCAACTAATAAGCACAATTTGTGCAATTTGTGTTTTTAAAATACTAGTTAACAGTGTAGTGTCCAAATGGATTCAATTGTATTAATAATAGTTAATTAAACAAGTATTTTGTTTATTTGCTGTCTAAAAAAAGGTTTAAAAAGCTTTTAAAATATCCCAATCCGTCCCTTTTTGTGTGTTATGTGTTTTTCATACAAGGCATATTGATGTATTTATTTAAATTGAAATAAATCTTCTTTCTGACAATGTGAAAAGCAAGCGTCTGCAATTTAATCAGTTTAACTTTTATCTAAAAAGACAGACAGATGTAGGTCCAAGTATTTAGTTATGTGAGCTTAAAAGTCCACGAGTTTGAAAAGAAAAGAAAAAATATTTATATTTTTTTCATTTGATCTCATCAAGGTTTATTGTTTATTTTTAGACTGTGTGATTCCAATTTTTGAAAAAAATAATTTAATTTTTGCAATCTGAAGCAGCAGATATTCCCATTTTGAATGTCTTGAAAAATTGATATAAAGTATGCTGATATATGTGATCAGAAAGGTGATGCTGATTTATCATTTAGTAACACTATTTTAAAAGTAGTCAATGTCTTGGAAAGCAATGAAAAGCCACTTCATGATAGCACTTGAATTAGGGTTTAGCCAAAATTTGAAAACAGTTAGCAATTGTTATTTTCAATAGTAGAACTCTTTTGAAATGTGAAGTAAATATCTCAAATTAGGGATAATCAGTCTGATTATTAAGCTTCAATCTCATATTTTTATTTTGGTAAAATATATGTTTTAAGGTTGAAAATTGTGTAAATATTGTTACAGATTATTTTAGTTTAATTTATAAGAAATAGTAATTGTTCACATCATCCTACCTCATTATTGCACTATATAACTTATTCAAGTAAGTGGTGTATTTTTAATTTTGGAAGGTCAATTAATTCTACTGAATATTTTTTGGTATTTATTAATATAATAATTTGTGTCCAAGAAACCATATTACATTTTTCGTTGCATATATTTTTAATGTTGCATGTTTTTAAAAGCACATCGTAAAAATTGTCAAACTTCAAAATTGACATGGTGGCAGATATGCTAAGGTGTTTGAATAGAATTAAGCAAGATTTTAAAGTCGAAAGATTCTTGGAATCAAGCATAGCTATTCACACAGCAAAATTTTATGTACTCTTAATATATTCACCACAATTAATTTACTTTTAATTTTTTTAACTTTGTTTCTAGCTGTTCTACAAAAAATCTGACTCCTTTAGCCAATGCTTTGGGTAAAGTAAGTATGATTTTTTTTAATTGCATTTATTGGTAATAATTACTTGCATTATCTATATGTTTATCCCTTTCTTCAACTTCCCTTATAGCAAAATATTGACATAATTGACATATTTGAGAATAAAGTTTATTTTTATGTTGTTAATCCTCTCATGCATGAATTATTTTTAAATGGATGTAAAATCTGTTTTGCACTTAAAATGGATTATTTAGAACAAATGATGTTGAATTAAAAAAAAAAAAATACAATTATTATTAGTTAATAAATAGTTTTTTGTGATAATGTTGACTTTGGAAACATTAACTCAAAACAGAAAGTAAAAAATGCATTTTTGATCATGTTCTTAGATTAAGAGCAGGAATTCTTAAAGAAAATTTTCTCTCACGCAGAACAGAAATACAAGATAAATTTGTCAAAGGCAGATTTTCTAATTATTTGAAAAAGAAATAATTCTGTCATCTGTTGCCATAGTCTACTACAAGCGTTATTGAACTTCATATGAAGTTTATATCAGGTAAAGAAATAAAAATAAAATATGCACAATTCTGAGGTTTGTTTTTCAATACAACCTCAAATGATGTTACCATGCATGAGAGGGTTAAACTAAGTGGTTTAGAAAATAGTTTTCAGTTATATTTGTTGCTTTGCTTTTCTAATGTATATTAAAATAACTGGTATAGACAAACTAAGTTAAACATGCATGATTGTCGATAATTCAACAATAGAGACAGTCATCGATTAATTCCCAAATTCTACAATTTACTGTCTTACCGATTTGCTAAAAACCACAATTGCAAAACTTAGTAATTATCCCAGCAGGAAACGTTATTGCAGTGATGAGAGACTGCAGGTTTATTCTACAATAGCAACTTGTAATATTCTTTTGAAAGAGTTTTAATTGTAGGATAATGATGGTAAAGCAATATTGGCATTTTTCATAGAAAAAAAGTTAGGATGGGCTGGTTCATTTTAGTAAATTATTTAAAGTTTTACTGTGTTCCTCTGTTAAAAATTTTTGCTTGTGGCTCCTGATTGTCCCAAACTCTCGGATTTATCATAATTTTAATCATAATATTTCCTCAAAATAATTATTTTGAGGAAAAATCATTGAATCTGATTAATTTTAAATGTTGGATGTGTTATGTCGACGATACTTTTGTTTTAGTTGATAATCCTTTTGATATTTCTACCATTCTTCAAACTGTCAATTCTATCGACCCACATATTCAATTTACTTTTGATTTAGAAAATTAGAATAAACTTCCTTTCCTTGATGTTTTAGTTATCAAATATGATTCTTCTTTCAAAACTCGTGTTTATAGAAAACCTTTTTCTGTCTCTAACCCACCTCATGCTCTCTCAAATCCTCCTGTCAACCAAAAAAATCAGTGTTTTTTACGCGTATGTAAATCGTGCTCTCAAAATTTTTTCCGACTCTGCATCCCTTAAGGATGAACTTAATTACTTAAAAACTGTTGCTGGTTGAGGTTTCAATCCTTCTGTTATCAATAATGCTGTGAAGAAATTCAATAGACTGTCTAATAAATCTACTCTTTCCAAATCTGTCAAAAGCAAACCTGATAATTTGGTTGTCCTCCCCTTTTATCCTCCTTTATGTTTCAAATTAGCTAAAGTTTTAAGACGCTTCAATTTTAACATTATCTTTAAACCTGTTAATAAATTAAAGTTCCCTTCCACTAAATCTCCTGTTCCTGATCTTCGTAAGTGGGGAATTTATAATGTTCCTTGTAATGGCTGTGATTTATCTTATATTGATCAAATTAAAAGAAATTTCAAAATCCGCTTAAAAGAACACTCTCGTTATGTAACTAATCAAGAAATTTCTAAATCTTCTATTGCCAAGCACTCTTGGGATTCCAGCCATTGTTTTAATTTAAAAAATGCTAAAATTATCTTTAATGCCAATAGTATCTCTGAATTGGACTTTCTTGAAAATTTAGCCTTTTATCTTAATCGTGAAGTTATTGTTAATGATAAATCTGATTCCACAATGCTCTCTGCCGCTTGGAAAAACCTTTTCAGTACTACCATATAATGTATTTTTGTATTAATTAATATTAGTCTGTTTTTTTTATATTTTATTTACTTATTTCTTAATTTTATCTGTTCTCATATTTTAATATATACAGTCAACTCTGCGAAATCCACGAATGTATAATCCGCCAACGTGTATTATCCGCGGTACACGTCGGGATGTAAACAGTGAAAATCGCGGTTATCGTGGTTAACAGTTAAGCTCGTAGATGAAGTTAAATGAGGACATTTTTTCATAAATTATCAATTTTCCAATGGAATAAATTATAATTTAAGGAAACATATATATTTTGTATACTGCATTCGAAAATAATAATTTGAGTTAGTTAAAAGGGACAACTAAATCGAAATAACAATTTTTATTTTAAATAGACATCGATGTTTGGTTGGTTGGTTTCGCGTAACGTGAATGTACGCTTTACTCAAAGTGCCGATGAAACTGTAACGTTAACTGACTTTATTTGTTTATTTTACGATACACGTGAATATTTTCTTCTGCAAAATTTACACGAGCGTATTTGTACTTACTTTTGCGTACCGCTTGCGATTTTTATTACGAATTATGTCCGGAATAAAAAATATAAAGGATTCATCTAGCAAGAGAAAGCATGTAGCACTTTCGATTCTGCAAAAGGTGCAAGTGATCCAAAAATTGGATGCCGGATCATCCGCAAATTTTATCGCAAAAGAATTCGGTATAAGTCAGAGAACTGTTTATAATATTAAAAAAAAATAAAAAGAAAATATTACAGTATTATGCTGAAAGTGACTCCAATGCAGGATCTTCACAACGTAAAACCATTCGTTCTGCAAAGTCCGAAAATTTGGATGCTATACTGTTTGAATGGTTCAAACAAAGGAAAAGTGATGGCGTCCCAATTTCGGGACCACTTTTATGTGCGAAAGCGAAAAAGCTGCATTCTCAGCTAACAATTCAGGAGCCATGCAGCTACAGTTCTGGTTGGCTAACATCGTTCAAACACAGGCATGGAATCCGCTATTTGAAGGCATCTGGAGAAAAATTATCTGCTGATTCTAAAGCAGCTGAAGATTTCATTGAAAAATTTTCAAATTTCGTCGCCGAAGAAAAACTTAGTCCAGAGCAAATTTATAATGCTGACGAAACTGGGCTTTTTTGGCGCTGTTTGCCAAGGCAAACTCTTGCAGGTCCTGATGAACACAATTTAGCAGGATTTTAAGAAGCCAAGGAGAGAGTAACTGTTCTTGTTTGTAGTAATGCTGCAGGAACTCATAAATGCAAATTGTTAGTGATAGCAAAATCTGCAAACCTTAGAGCTCTGAAAGGAGTGAAAACTTTACCTGTGACATACAAAGGGAATAAAAAGGCGTGGATTAACAGAGACTTGATGGTGGAGTGGTTCGAAAACCACTTTGTTAAAGATGCCCGTGCCCACTGCTCTAGTGTGGGATTACCCAGCGATTGCAAAATTGTGTTATTACTGGACAATTGTAGTGCCCATCCTGAAAATCTTGAAAAAGATAATGTATCTGCGCACTTCCTGCCTCCAAATACAACGGCTTTGATTCAGCCTATGGATCAAGGAATAATCCATAGCATTAAATCACAGTATCGAATAGAATTTTTACGACGATTGATTGCCTTGAATCCATCAGCTGATGTTGTAAATAATTATAGAAAACAATACAACATAAAAGATTGTGTATTCAACTTAGCTGAAGCTTGGGATGCTGTTTCCCAAGATACTCTGGTAAATGCTTGGCATAACCTTTGGCCATCATCATTGTTCATTGATACTGAAAGCAGCCAAATTAAAGACTTCAGTCGATTTTACACAAGAGATGCACAAGTAAAAAGTAGAGAGCTACTAAATTATGCAAAGAATGCACTAAATGCTGTTCCTGCGTTTTTAGAGGAACGAAATTTAGTTCAGTGGATCAATAATGAAGATGAGCTAGCTATAACTGAGTCAATGACAGATGACGAAATCATTGCTAGTGTTTTGAATCCCACTGAAACTAACATTGATTCTGACACTGAATCAGAGGATGAAACCTCACAGATAACCTATGAACAAGGTTTAGAACTGGGGTATAAATATTTAAATTTCCTGGAAAAACAAAATTTTCTCTCACAGCAAGAAATAATGGCTGTTCATAGACTCCAGAAAAAAATCATAGATAATAAACCAAAACTCAAACAAACCACCATTGTGTCTATGTTCAAAAAAATTAATAATCAGTAGAATTTGTAATTATTTTTTCTTTAAATTGACTTAAGTTTTGAATATATTTACAATTTTGCATATATTTTCCACTTTAATTTTTTGTGTATATTTAAAAAATTAATAATATAAATAAAATTTGCATTGTATAATTAATTTTTCTTTAAATTAACTTAGTTATTAAATAATTTAAACCAGTTATGCATTATATTTTCCTTTTCTATTGTAATTTATGTTTAAATATTTCTAATTAATAGTCAGACTATAAAAAGTAAAATGTAAACAAAGAAATGATCTATAATCTGCCAAACCCTTGGTCCCTATGTGTGCGGATTTCACAGAGTTGACTGTATATATATCAGTACAAAAACCCTTAACGGGTTAAAAGTTGTGACGCAGCACTTTCTTTTGGCTCTAAGAATTTCAAATATGGGTCTTAAAAGTAATGATATCAAATTTGAGTGACGCTATGTTAATTTTTTTTAAATCATCATTTTCTTTTTAGTTTTATTTATATTCACAGGTGCAATTATTATCTTAACATGAAAATAATATAAAATTTATTCGCTAAAGCTTTTTCATTCAGATCTCTCAGGAATTCAAAATATGGGTTTTAAAAGAAATTATATCAAAATTTGAGTGACACCTTGACGTGAATTTAATAGGATTGTTTTAAATTTAAATTTAAATTATTTTTCGTTTGTCTTCTAAAGTATATTTACACATACAAACAATACTTTTAATTTTTCAATACACTGTTAAATATATTACTTTCACTGAGCCTATATTATGTATTGAAATGTATTTATTTCAATAGACTGATTCATGTTTTGTGCCACGGTATCCAAAATTATAAGTAAAATTTATGTAAATGATTAATTTGCGTCATAGTATCCACTTGCATACATTTTCCTTTGTTTGGATACTATGACGCAAATTAATCATTTACATAAATTTTACTTATGATTTTGGATACCGTGGCACAAAACATGAATCAGTCTATTGAAATAAATACATTTCAATACATAATATAGACTCAGTGAAAGTAATATATTTAACAGTGTATTGAAAAATTAAAAGTATTGTTTGTATGTGTAAATATACTTTAGAAGACAAACGAAAAATAATTTAAATTTAAATTTAAAACAATCCTATTAAATTCACGTCAAGGTGTCACTCAAATTTTGATATAATTTCTTTTAAAACCCATATTTTGAATTCCTGAGAGATCTGAATGAAAAAGCTTTAGCGAATAAATTTTATATTATTTTCATGTTAAGATAATAATTGCACCTGTGAATATAAATAAAACTAAAAAGAAAATGATGATTTAAAAAAAATTAACATAGCGTCACTCAAATTTGATATCATTACTTTTAAGACCCATATTTGAAATTCTTAGAGCCAAAAGAAAGTGTTGCGTCACAACTTTTAACCCGTTAAAGGTTTTTGTACTGATATCATTACTTTTAAGCGGTTATTGATGAAAATTTCTTTCAGTCGCAATTAAGCATTAGGGTATAAATTTATAAGAATAAAACTTAGTGGCTTCGCCCGCTAGTGGGCCTTCAATTTACATCAGGGCCTCGAATCTAACTGAATTCTCCATTTGTATGACAATCCCTTAATTTCCACATGGAATAGTATAAACCTATAACCGAACGAACCACCAACCCAGGTCCCTGCTGCCTCCGGCACCGTATACCGGTCGTGCTATGCATGCACCGGATAATACCTTAATTTGCACATCGAATAGTATAAAGCTCTAACCGCACGAACCTCCGGCTAGGGTTCCCGCTGCCTGCGGCACCGTATAGCTGCTGTGGTGAATAATAAGATTAAGTGGTCACAGACCTTTTAAACAATATATCACATGAGGGGTGTGTGCAAAATTTTAAAAAGTACCCCCTTTGTGGGAGGGGCAAAGTGGGGGGGATGGATACTGGAGATGCATAATATGACTAAGTGGTCACAGACCTTTCCAACAATATATCACGAGGAGTGTCAGCAAAATTTAAAAAGTGCCCCCTGGAGGGGGCAAAGTGGGGGGATGGACACCGGAGGTGCATAATCTAACTAAGTGGACACAGACCTTTCCAACGATATATCACATGAGGGGTTGTGCAAAATTTCAAAAAGTACCCCGTTGGGGAGGGGGGCAAAGTGGGGGTACGGACACAGGAGATGCATAATATGATTAAACAGTCACAGACCTTTCCAACAATATATCACATGAAGGGAGTGTGCAAAATTTTAAAAAGTGCCCGCCTTGGGGGGCAAAGTGGGGGGATGGACACCAGAGATGCATAATATGACTAAGCAGTCACAGACCTTTCCAACGATATATCACATGAGGGGTTGTGCAAAATTTGAGAAAGTACCCCCTTGAGGGGGCAAAGTGGGGGTGTGGACACAGAAGATGCATAATATGATTAAACAGTCTCGGACATTTCCAACAATATATCACATGAAGGGTGTGTGCAAAATTTAAAAAAGTACCCGCCTTGGGGGGGGCAAAGTGGGGGGATGGACACCAGAGATGCATAATATGACTAAGCGGTCACAGACCTTTCCAACGATATATCAAATAAAGGGTTGTGCAAAATTTCAAAAAGTACCCTCTTGGGGGGGCAAAGTGGGGGTGTGAACACAGGACATGCAGAATATGATTAAACAGTCTCAGACCTTTCCAACAATATATCACATGAAGGGTGTGTGCAAAATTTAAAAAAGTACCCGCCTTGGGGGGGGGGCAAAGTGGGGGGATGGACACCAGAGATGCATAATATGACTAAGCGGTCACAGACCTTTCCAACGATATATCACATGAGGGATTGTGCAAAATTTCAAAAAGTAACCTCTTGGGGGGGGCAAAGTGGGGGTGTGAACACAGGAGATGCATAATATGATTAAACAGTCTCAGACCTTTCCAACAATATATCACATGAAGGGTGTGTGCAAAATTTTAAAAAGTACCCGCCTTGGTGGGGCAAAGTGGGGGGATGGACACCAGAGATGCATAATATGAATAAGCGGTCACAGACCTTTCCAACGATATATCACATGAGGGGTTGTGCAAAATATCAGAAAGTACCCCCTTGGGGGGGCAAAGTGGGGGTGTGGACGCAGGAGATGCATAATATGATTAAACAGTCTCGGACATTTCCAACAGTATATCACATGAAGGGTGTGTGCAAAATTTTAAAAAGTACCCGCCTTGGTGGGGCAAAGTGGGGGGATGGACACCAGAGATGCATAATATGAATAAGCGGTCACAGACCTTTCCAACGATATATCACATGAGGGGTTGTGCAAAATATCAGAAAGTACCCCCTTGGGGGGGCAAAGTGGGGGTGTGGACGCAGGAGATGCATAATATGATTAAACAGTCACAGACCTTTCCAACAATATATCACATGAAGGGTTGTGCAAAATTTCAAAAAGTACCCTCTTGGGGGGGCAAAGTGGGGGTGTGAACACAGGACATGCAGAATATGATTAAACAGTCTCAGACCTTTCCAACAATATATCACATGAAGGGTGTGTGCAAAATTTTAAAAAGTACCCGCCTTGGGGGGGGCAAAGTGGGGGGATGGACACCAGAGATGCATAATATGACTAAGCGGTCACAGACCTTTCCAACGATATATCACATGAGGGGTTGTGCAAAATTTCAAAAAGTAACCTCTTGGGGGGGGTAAAGTGGGGGTGTGAACACAGGAGATGCATAATATGATTAAACAGTCTCGGACATTTCCAACAGTATATCACATGAAGGGTTGTGCAAAATTTTAAAAAGTACCCCCCTTGAGAGGGGGGGGCAAAGTGGGGGGATGGACACCAGAGATGCATAATATGACTAAGCGGTCACAGACCTTTCCAACGATATATCACATGGGTTGTGCAAAATTTCATAAAGTACCCTCTTGGGGGGGGGGGCAAAGTGGGGGTGTGAACACAGGAGATGCTGAATATGATTAAACAGTCTCAGACCTTTCCAACAATATATCACATGAAGGGTGTGTGCAAAATTTTAAAAAGTACCCGCCTTGGTGGGGCAAAGTGGGGGGATGGACACCAGAGATGCATAATATGACTAAGCGGTCACAGACCTTTCCAACGATATATCACATGAGGGGTTGTGCAAAATATCAGAAAGTACCCCCTTGGGGGGGGCAAAGTGGGGGTGTGGACACAGGAGATGCATAATATGATTAAACAGTCACAGACCTTTCCAACAATATATCACTTGAAGGGTTGTGCAAAATTTCAAAAAGTACCCTCTTGGGGGGGCAAAGTGGGGGGATGGACACCAGAGATGCATAATATGACTAAGCAGTTACAGACCTTTCCAACGATATATCACATGAGGGGTTGTGCAAAATTTCAAAAAGTACCCTCTTGGGGGGGGCAAAGTGGGGGTGTGAACACAGGAGATGCAGAATATGATTAAACAGTCTCAGACCTTTCCAACAATATATCACATGAAGGGTGTGTGCAAAATTTTAAAAAGTACCCGCCTTGGGGGGCAAAGTGGGGGGATGGACACAAGAGATGCATAATATGACTAAGCGGTCACAGACCTTTCCAACGATATAACACATGAGGGGTTGTGCAAAATATCAGAAAGTACCCTCTTGGGGGGGCAAATTGGGGGTGTGGACACAGGAGATGCATAATATGATTAAACAGTCTCGGACATTTCCAACAGTATATCACATGAAGGGTTGTGCAAAATTTTAAAAAGTACCCCCTTTGAGAGGGGGGGGGGGGGGCAAAGTGGGGGGATGGACACCAGAGATGCATAATATGACTAAGCGGTCACAGACCTTTCCAACAATATATCACATGAGGCGTTGTGCAAAATTTCAAAAAGTACCCTCTTGGGGGGGCAAAGTGGGGGTGTGAACACAGGAGATGCAGAATATGATTAAACAGTCTCAGACCTTTCCAACAATATATCACATGAAGGGTGTGTGCAAAATTTTAAAAAGTACCCGCCTTGGGGGGGCAAAGTGGGGGGATGGACACCAGAGATGCATAATATGACTAAGCGGTCACAGACCTTTCCAACGATATATCACATGAGGGGTTGTGCAAAATATCAGAAAGTACCCCCTTGGGTGGGCAAAGTGGGGGTGTGAACACAGGAGATGCAGAATATGATTAAACAGTCTCAGACCTTTCCAACAATATATCACATGAAGGGTGTGTGCAAAATTTTAAAAAGTACCCGCCTTGGGGGGGCAAAGTGGGGGGATGGACACCAGAGATGCATAATATGACTAAGCGGTCACAGACCTTTCCAACGATATATCACATGAGGGGTTGTGCAAAATATCAGAAAGTACCCCCTTGGGGGGGCAAAGTGGGGGTGTGGACACAGGAGATGCATAATATGATTAAACAGTCTCGGACATTTCCAACAATATATCACATGAAGGGTGTGTGCAAAATTTTAAAAAGTACCCGGCTTGGGGGGGTCAAATTGGAGCATGGACATTATCATTAATTTCGTCAATCGGGCATGAAAAAATCATGAATTTCGTTGATAGTGTATTTAAAAATCATGATTTCGTTGATCGGGTATGTAAAAATCTGTGAATTTCATCAATCGAGCACAGAAAAAACATGACTTTTGTCGATCGGGGGAGGGGGGATCATATATTTTGTCAATTGGGCACGTAAAAATCTTGAATTTTGTTTATCGATCGCATAAAAATCACGTATTTCAGCAAATAGATACATAAAAACGAAGAAATTCCTTGATTGGCACATGAAAATCATTAATTTCATCAAACGGATGCATAAAAATCAAGAAATTTATGAATCAGGCACATAAAAATCATCAATCAGTGTGTAAAAATTATGAATTTCATCGATTAGGTACGAAAAAATCATGAATTTTGTAGAACGGACGCATAAAAATTACCAATTCGTAGAGTAGTCGCATAGAAATCACGAATTCATCAAGTGGGTGGTTAAAAATCACAAGTTCATCAAGTAGGTGCATAAAATTCACAAATTTCATCAAACGTTTGCATAAAAATCAATAATTTCATCGATCAGGTTCAGAAAAATGAAATTTCGTCGATTGAACATGAAAAAAATCATGAATTTCGGTGATCAAGTGCATAAAAATCTTGAACTTCGTTGATCGGTGTGTAAAAATCATGAATTTTGTCGATCAGGTGTGTAAAAATGATGAGTTTCAATAATCAGGCACAGCAAAAACATGAATTTTGTGGATCAGGGAGGGGGAGATCATAAATTTTGTCAATCGGGAATGTAAAAATCTTGAATTTTGTTTATCGATCGCATAAAAATCACGTATTTCATCAAATAGATACATAAAAACCAAGAAATTCCTTGATCGGCACATGAAAATCATTAATTTCATCATACGGATGCATAAAAATCAAGAAATTTATGAATCAGGCACATAAAAATCATCAATCAGTGTGTAAAAATTATGAATTTCATCGATTAGGCACGAAAAAATCATGAATATTGTAGAACGGACGAATAAAAATTACCAATTCGTAGAGTAGTCGCATAGGAATCACGAATTCATCAAGTGGGTGGTTAAAAATCACAAGTTCATCAAGTAGGTGCATAAAATTCACAAATTTCATCAAACGTTTGCATAAAAATCAATAATTTCATCGATCAGGTTCAGAAAAATGAAATTTCATCGATCGAGCATGAAAAAAATCATGAACTTCGGCGATCAAGTGCATAAAAATCTTGAACTTCGTTGATCGGTGTGTAAAAATCATGAATTTTGTCGATCGGGTGTGTAAAAATGATGAGTTTCAATAATCAGGCACAGCAAAAACATGAATTTTGTGGATCAGGGAGGGGGAGATCATAAATTTTGTCGAACACAGATGTAAAAATCATGAATTTTGTTTATCGGTGCATGAAAATCATGAATTTTGTCAAACAGGCACATAAAGATCAAGAAATTCATTGATCGGCATGTAAAAATCATTAATTTAGTCGATCAGGCATGTAAAAATCACAAATTTTGTCAACGGGGCACATAAAGATAAAAAAATTTGTTGAACGGCATGTAAAAATCAGAAATTTTGCTGAACGGGCACATAAAAATCACGAATTTCTTTAATCGGCGCATAAAAATCATAAATTTCGCCAATCTAGTGCAGTAAAATCATTAATTTCATCGATCTGGTGCAGAAAAATCACTATTTTCGTCGATCTGGCAAGGAAAATCATGAATTTTGTCAAACGAACATGGGAAAAAAAGAAAATCTGAAAATCCTGCATTTGGTCAGTTTTCTCCATATTTTTCAAGTCAGTTTTTCAAGTTTTATTGCCGAGTGGTGATTGGCGAGTGCCTATTTTCACCTTTACCCAAAAACGAATAACATCGAATTAAAAGGAGAAAGTTATTAACTATTTACAGGAAAAAAACTTTAACGGCCATGTACTTAGCTGTACAAGGTCTTAACTCGAGCGTAAAAATGAGGAAACGTGTTTCCTTACGGATGCTCAACTACTGTATAAAGCGTCGACAAAAAGGGGTGACAATCCCATGCAAATGAACTACGAAAACTTCCAAAAATGAGTGTTGGAAAAACTTCTTCCAAATTTGCAATCGAATAGTGCCCTATATATGGCCAATGCTCAACATCACATGCCTGTTGAAAACTGCACTCCTGCAAAGAATTCTATAGACTGGCTGAAAAACAACAAAATATACTGTGGCGAACAAATACAAAAAGTAGAACTTTTCTCTCATAGAGAGTAATCGTCCAAAGAAAATCATCTATAAAATTGATAATAAAATTCTAGTTTAGAAGGTATTATTTTTTTTAATATTTTAAATGATAAAATTTTATCCGCCCTTCCAAATTATTTGAAAATACAAGCTGCAATTTATAATAGATAAAATACTCCCCCCCCCCTCCCCCAGGTATTTTGTTTATTTATTTATTGTTTTTTATTTATTTTGAATTGATGGTTCTCCATTTCAAAATTTTCATTTTATTTGATACTTTGATGGTCTATAGCTGTTTGTGAAGCTTCATGCATGTTTTGCTGTTACTGTATATTAATTTTTCAAATTCATTTTTAATAAACTTATGCAAGTAAATAGTTTTAGAGCCCTATGTTGTTTTCAACATATTCAGACAATTTCAAACTTTGCACTCACCAACACTTAATTTATAAGATCTGACTATTAAAAATCATTGCGAAAAAATTAACAGCGGTTTTCTCTAAAAAAAAATTTTTCTTTCTTCTATATGTTTTCAAAATACACCTCTGTACAAGAAACCCTATGTAAAATATGGATATTTATGTAAGTTGTAATCAAAAAATTAAATGTATTAGCAGCAGTTGAAATTTAATAATTTTTCAGAATTTACTTTGAAGAACAAACACTTATTACAGTCAACAGTAAACAGTATTTTATACAAAAATTGGGAAATGTTTAAGATGATTAAATTTGTGAAGAGTTAATTTTTGGTAGGAAAAAGTTTTGTGAAGTGTCCTGTTTTAATATGAAAAGAAATGTGAAATAACCTGTTTTAAAATGAAAAAAAAAAATGTGAAGGATACTGTTTTAAGATTTAAAAAAAATTGTGAAGGATCCTTTAAAGGTGTTCTTAATTCTTCTTAAACAGAGCCCTGCAATATACTTACTAAAGTTGTATTTTTTCTGTGATTTAAGCACATATAAGGTATTTCATACCTCTAAATTAGTAATTTTAAATGATTTTTAAAGTCACAGGTAAATGATAGAAAAATTGAAAGATAAAATAGCTATTTGTTTACTTTTTAAACTCTGAATTTAAAGTAAATAAGAACATATTTATTCATTGTATAGTAATATTTTAGAGCTAAAAAAATCTATGTGGGTTAAAATGATTATATTCTTAAGTTTCGCGAGCAAATAGCAATTTTTTTACTGTATTTTTTAACAATTTTTAATGTAACATTTGACATTGAAACAATATAGTGCTTGAAAACTATTTAACAAGCTTATTAAAAAATGAATGTGAAAAATTAATATAAAGTAAATGCAAAACATTCATGAAGATAGAAGTTTGTCACACAACTGTTTGTAAATGTAATGAGAAAAAAAAAATGATAACAATGTAATAATACTGGCAATATGAATGCAATAAGGTAATGCCAGGGGTCGATCCAGGAAAAATTTGGGGCCTATTTAGGGTCCCTTCACAAAAATCTATTTAATAAAATGGGCCCCTTCACAAAAATCAATTTGATAAAATGGGCCACTTCACAAAATTCTATTCCATAAAAACTTACTATTTATTATTTTGTGATGTTTTAAAATGTGTAATTTGTAAACAAACAAGTTTGCCAGAGAGGAAAACTTCTGCAAAAGGATTTAAAACAGGTTTTGTTTATAAATGCTTGGTTCGAATTTGATTAAATCGATTTCAACTTTCGTTACAAAATGTTATTTTTCACAAAAATATAATAAATTTCACAAAAACAACCTTTACTTTTCACAAAATGGGCCCCAAGAAAAAAAACCTGCATCGACCCCTGAATGCAATAAGAAAAAGAAAAAAAAAACTATTTGTTTACTTTTCAAACTCTGGATTTAAAGTAATTAAGAACTTATTTATCCATTGTATAACATAAAACACTTAATTCAGAACTAACTTTCTGCATTTTCTTTTACAAAATAACATAAAAGTAATATTTTAAAGCCATAAAAACATGTAATTGGCAGTTGCTCTGACAAAGACAAACTAAGCACCTTACCAAAACGAAATTTTTAAAAAGAACCATCAAGTCATATAAAATAAAAAACAATGAATAAATAAACAAAATACCTAATAGTAAGTATAATATCTTTGATTTTCTGTGCCTATCTTTTCCCCAAATGCCTCTCGCTAATTTGTGCTTCGCGCATTGATACGATAATAGTTGGTTGGTTGTCTTCGTTGCGAAAGAAACAAAGAAATGAAAAATATTTTATCATTAGAAAATGAAAGATTTATTATATTTAGCAGTAAAATTGAATACATGTAATTAAAAAATATTTCCTCATTTTGAAAAAGGAATCTAAATAATTTTTCGAATATATGCATGTTTAAAATCTGAAATTATTTCTTTGTAACAAAAAGAGAAAACATATAAACCCCAATTGAATTTAATACATATGTTTTACATGTTTAGAGTATATAATTCATTGTTTTTGCATTTAAAAAAATATAAATAATTAGCCCGGTCACAAGCTTTATTGATAACGGCAACCGTACATCAAATTTTAACTGTAATTCCCGGCGGAAGAAGTAGTGAATACTCTATTGCATTTGTACAGCTTGGCTTAAGAAAATAGTCCCATTTTTTTAAATCGGATTATATAAAAAACTAGAGTTTTCCTATTTAAGCGGATAGGTGGATTCACTTCATATAAAACCGATTAGTATCATATATTAATTTTAAAAAAATCCTTCGGGCGGTTTTCGAGATACGCTGTCTTACACCATGACACCATTACATGCAGAGCGAAAAACTTCCCATTTTACTTAAAAATGGATTTCCAGATCTTAAAATCTACTGCATGTAGAAATCTATAAATTTCAGGATAGAGTTAGACCGGAGATATAAGACAGCTGTCAAAAAATCAAAACGATGTACCTCATATTTGCTGAGATATTAAATGTCGGCTTTTCGCTTTTCCTTTGAACTCAAACTAGCTGTATATATGGAGTGACGGAAATCTTCGGTATTAAGCATTCGGTTTTCGTTTTTTTGCTGCGTCACTCGAGAAACTACCGTCTCTCATGATATGTGTGTGTGTGTGTGTTTTATTTTTTATTTAATTTTATTTTCATGATTTTTTAATTTTTTTTTTTTTTTTTTTTCTCTCTCAATTTTCTTCCATATTCCTCTTCTACTTTGTGTTCTATTTATTGTTTTGATTTTACTCTTCTGTGATTGGCTGTTGTCTTCTGTTTTCCTATTGGCTGTTGATTCGTACTTTCCTATTGGCTGTTTCTTCAGCTTGTTTCCTTTCCCTTATCTCTCACTTCAGTCTTGCTGCTGCTTTCATAGTAGAAGCACGTCTTTTTTGCGCCTGACGAAGAAAGATTCAGATCTTTCGAAAGGCCTAGCGCATTTAAAAGTTTTTGATGGTGTTTTAAGAAGATCTTTTAGTTCATAGAGAAAATTATGTCATAAAAAAATTTAATTGCACATGAATACTAAAAAGAGAAATAAAACTTGAAAATAATAATTAAATTATTCCGTGTTCAGATCATTAAATGGGGACACGTGTGCCATATTTAAAATGCTCAAATAACAATATTTCCAAACAGTTTCAATTTAAAATATATTTACATGAGGGATTCATTTATTTTGACAAACTCTTTTACCTATTGTTGAAAATTTTAAAACAGTGTAAATAATAATATTTCCCTTCAATAAAAATTATATTTTTACATTTTATAGTAATATAAAATGTCTTACTGAAAACAATTTTTGGTACTTCTTCATTATACCGTTGACAACTTTCTATTAAAAACAAACTATCGCCAAACTGTAACATTAAAACAAACAAATGAGGAATCTTAAAAAAAAAAAAAAAAAAAAGAAAATATAAGTAATTAGAAAAACACCCACTCAGTAAAGTTTCAACTATCAGTAACTTTAAACAATTACTTTTTTTTTTTCATTTATTATAAATTTTATCTTAAATATTTATTTATTTATAATATTTTTCTTAATTATCCCCCTTGGCTGGTGGATAAGTGTTTATGACATCAGTTGAAACGGATCTGTTGTGCGTAACTATGCATAGCAACATTTTTTTCAATGCCTTTTTCTATTTAATATCATGGCGGTGCCATTTATGGTCGTAATTATTATTTAAATTAACGAAATAACTAATAATTTGGTAAAATATCATTAAAAATACAGATAAATGTCGAATTAAAAATCACTCAATGACATAACAAACACGTGAAATGCATCTGATTTCAATTGAATGTGATGCCATGGTCATGCACTTTTTTCGTTAAATCCTATATGTTGGCAACTGTTTTTTTTTTTTCTTTTATGGAAAGTGGGATAATGAAGAAGTATCCAATTTTCTTATAGCATCATTATAAAATTCCCCAATGCAGCAACCTTGTTTACTTAGCCATTTTACACAGGTTGATTTTCAAATGTTTAATTGAACTTATTTAATCAATCATGAAAACAGTTGTTAACTGTTTCAATAGCAGTTTATTCAACCTTAAAATCCCTCGGTCAAAGAAAAATTATTGTAATCAGATTACAGCAGATCGCCACTGGTCATTTAGTTATGATTCAATCTTCTGTAATCGTTTTAGAGTTGATCAAATTAGTGTGTTTTCAAGGCTTGCGGTGTCAGAACGGGGGTTGGCAAGCATAGCTTGTAGGGGGCAGAGGCAGAGCCCCTCTAGTTACATAAAAAATAAAAGTCGCCCATTTAAAAAAGGAATGGATAACCAGACATTGACTTTTTGATATATTGAAAATGCCATGATGTTTCATTAGCTAAATCAATTTTTACTTTGATAATAAAATATAAGGACTAGTTGTATATTATATTCATATGCAAAATTTTTTTTAATAGTAATAATATAAAAACTTGTAGCCCCTTTGTTAGGGAAGACACAAGCTAATACTTTGTCCATTAAATAATTTTATTTATTTATTGAATGACTTTAATGATCATAATTAGGGCTTATTCTTCTATAGCCACACTAGCATTAACTAAAACCTAACTTTTTAACATAATAGGTAGTACAGAAGAGCCAAATGATCACTAGAAATATCTTCAGTTCTTCATATAATAAAAATGTAAACAAGCTTGAATTTTTGTTGTTGTTTAAAATATAAACAGTAGTGGAAAAAAATCAGAAATAAATGCCTCTCTCTCTCGCTATACTTTTAACATTTTCAGCTTTTAGAGTTAAAGACCGCTTCAAATAAATATGGCATTCACTAAAAACTAATTGAATTGGAGATATTTCTACTGACTAGTAGTTAAGATATTTCTAGTTTTTTGTCTTAGACCTAGCAAACAGTTTTTCACTCTCCTAATTAGTCCTGGAGTGCCCCATCACCCCAAAGAAAAAAAGAACACAACTGTTAGAAATAAAAATAGCATATACATCCACTTGCATGACCAATACACCAAGATCAGTCACTAAGAATGCAAATTGGATAGATTTTTTTATTTTCAATTTTAAGCTTAAATTCAGATATGACAGCAAATTCTTCAGAACATAACAGAAACTTAAGTTAAAGATTTTTTATTTTTTTTAATAATATGCTTTCTATACAATAACTTTAGCACACAAATTTTATATAAATTTATGTATGTATTTAGTGTTCAAGTAAACTTAAAAGCTTTTAGATGCAAAACTCTGCCATGTACAATAATTTACAACTTATAGGCCATTTCCTTCACAATTGCAATTGTTTTTGCACATGAGTACTTTTTCACCAACATTCAGGAGCATCTTTTTAAACAGGGATGTTCATGGTCTGAGGCATTTATTGGTAATCTATGATCTAATAAAAATGACGAAAAGAAGCCTTCTTTTATCCATTTCATCAACATTAAATTTATGCTTTTTTTAAAATCCCTGTACATTATCTATATGTGTTTTGGTTCCAACATGTTTTACTACATTCCACCGTGAGAAATTGTCAAATTGAAACAACATGCCGTGCATTTAGGATGCGAACTTCCTGTCACCAATGATATTATATAATCAAAATCATCTGAAAAAGATGGTGCATATTCCTTGTTGGCACCATAATTAAATCAAAAATGGAAAACAAATGACAAAATTAAACATTTCACCCATCATGAAATTCTAAAACTTACTATCAACTACCGCTCAATAAAAGCGTGGCATTAGAATATCTCTGTATAGTTTCATGAGTAATAGTAAACTGTAGTAAGCATAGCTTATCTCTATTCAGGGGCCGCGCTTGTCATTCGCCTATGCGCCAAATACGAATACATCACGAAATTGGCGAATAAAAAATTATTATGGCGAAAAGACTGGCGAATAATTTATCAGGAGCTTTTCGTTCTTGTAATCATGTTTTGAAACGCGGATGAATTTTTAAAAAAGTTTGTAGTGAAAAATATGTATGCTATGCTCACAAAAGTAACAATAATAAAACAGTACTAAGTTCAAATTTAATCAGCAGTTTTTTGGGGTTTTTTTAGTTGGCAACAGTTTAATTTTAATCTTTACTTTAAGGCAGAACTATTGGCGCAGCTTGTCCCTAATGGGACCTTGCGCCATTAAACCCTATACAACCAACCAACTTAAGGCAGAACTACCAACTCTTCCGATTTTTGGATACTACTAAAATTTAATAGAAATTTTTGCCTTATTTAACCACAGCATTTCGACGATTAAATAAGGTAAAAATTTCTATTAAATTTCAGTGGTATGCAAAAATTGGAACAGTTGGCAGCCATGCTTTACGGTAATACTTTTATTTTTAGATGGAGTATAACTAAAAAAAAATTAAAAAAGAAAAAAATGGGCACAATTTTTGGACACAGCAAATGTAATGCAGTGAGAAAATGCTTTTTTACCCATTCAATAAAGTCAGGGCTGAAAGAGTTAATGATAAAAAATACATTATATACTTTCAGCTAATTATAGATAAATTTGGCTAAAAATATTTTAATTTGGCTAATTTATTGGCTAGCATTTTGAAAATCTTAGCGCGGCCCCTGTCTATTACCTGCCGAAACACATGACACTTCAAGCTCATTGCACATCTAGATCATACTGTTTTTAACTACACCCACTTATGACGTAACATCAGACATACTCGCCAATCACATAAGAGAAAAGTGATTCACGAGTTCTTCCTCACAGATGGGTTGGTTCTGTTTTATGCAATAACAGGAAGCAAAAATGACATAATTTTCAAATATAGTAGAAAATTAGAAGAAATTTGGATAAAATTGGAAGAGTGGTTAAAAATCGGGAAAGTCTCAGCGAGTATTCATAGGCATATTTAATACTGATTAAAATATTTTTACAATTCTATTTTGATTTAACTGAATGAAAAACAAAAGTATATACAAAGTAAAATATTAGGAGAAAAAAGTGTAGATCCACGGAAGAATCTCATGCGTGAAATTAAAAAAAAATTATGATTTAAATCACTGATTTTAATCATATGATTAAAATCATTGATATCCTACTAACTACTCACATTAATCAAAAGCAGTCTATAAATGACAGTTAAAAAGTTAATAAATATTATTTATAGGAAAAATTTTGAATATTTGAATACTTTTTTAAAAATTAAACAAAAAATTTACCCTTTGAATTTTTTTAAAGCTTTAAAAATAAGCTTAAATTATTATTATTACTATTTTAAGTTTTAAGAGATTTGGAATAATATTTATTTTAATAAAAGTTAAGAACAGTAAGTTAAGAGTATTAACATTTGAATGCATTAAAATAATTGTAAAAATAGCAATAAAAGTTAACAGAAAACCACTGTTTTAATATTTTTTAAAAAGGATTGCCTTATATCATTAGTATAGGTTCTTAATATTTGATAATGATTTATGAGCCAATCTTCCGGCCTTTTCCAAGTCAAATAAACATATTTTATATAAGAAATTTCATTCAATAAATGAATTAGAATGAATACCCGATAGAAACAACATATTTTAATAAATGTACCATAAATAAATTTTCTGTTTTAAAATATGTTTGACCTGAAAAAAAACTTGGAAGGTTGGCAGCTATGAATTATAGCATGGTTAGTGGTCGGAAGTAGTGTGCTACAAGTAATGAAACTACAGTAGTCTCTACTTTTTTGAGTAGTTTGTAGTGTAGCACATTACATTTTTTAAACAGTGTAATGTAATGTAGTGAATAGCACAATACAAAAAATCATTAGTTTGTTGCTAGCACTGACACTACTTTTAATGCTACTTCAGGAAAAAAAAAAAAAAAAAAAAAAAATGCGCTATTCTATAAATCATTGTGATCATAACTTATTTCTTTTGTGCAAAATGTGTTCTGCACAACAATTTGCAAATCTCAGCTGCAATGTTCAGCAATGCATCGCACAAAGTCATAAATTTTTCTGTTGATATTTGCTGGTAAAAGTTAATTTTCTTGTTGCCAACACTTGTCTAACTATTTGTTATTGTCTTGTTTTAATGCTGGGTTTCTTCATCTGGAATTACTTTATTTACAGATTGCACTTAGAGTTGTTTTTCTGTAACATTCTAGATTATAAAATTAGACAACTCCATATAATTAACTTTCAACACAATTAACATATTAAGAATGTGTTGGAAATTAAAGTAAACAAATCCATTGGTAGTATTGTAATTTTATGTCTAAATGCAATAATTATTGTAAGACTAGTGAATTAAAATTATGCAGTGTATTATTGTGCATAAATATAATATATACAAGAGTAGCCCTTCATCATATTGCTTGTTCAGATATAGGCTATAAACTCTGTTTTCATACCTACCAAAAAAAAAAAATAAGCTGTAGTTTAATTGCATTTTTTATGTAACTGTATTTAAATATTGATTATATTACACATCTCTCTTAATTTTGCTAAGAAAATTGTAATATGTGTATAAACTAACATTTTGGAGACTAAGCATGAAACATTTTCTTGCAACTTATCTTCATTTTTTTAATGCCCTTGGTTATATAGCACTTGTTTGATTGTATCCTGGCAGACTGGACATAACGAGGGGTCAGTGTATTCTTTAATCAGTGTCCTCAATTTTGTGTATAGATTGAACGATCCTTTGACAAAATCCTGAAAGTAGCGAAGTAGTGACTACTTTTAAATAGTAGTTTATAGTAGCTACTTTTTTTAAGCAAGTAGTTTGTAGTGGTAGTTAACTACATTTTGAATAAAGTAGTAGTAGTTCCCTATGATAAACAATCACTGAGTATGGTTGTAATAACTTTCTAAGAGAAGCAAACCATTGAACTTGAATTTGTAATGGGCTGTTATTGTTAGAAACTGTAATTTGTAATGGGCAATAACTGACAAATCTGCCATACTGCAACTTCTACAATGGAAATTATCAATGTATCCAATATTAAGAAATCATTTAATTCGGCACCTTTTCATCCCTATTATTATTTATGATGAATTTTTTGCTATTTAATTTTTATGGTACTCAATTAGTATTATATCTGTTAAAATTTTAATTCATTTTTATTTGTGTAGGTTCTTTTAACTAAAGGTGACATTGGCTTTAACTTAGTTGATGTAGAAAGCTTTGCAGCTATAGCATGGATGGCCCACAATCCTTCTGCAAAAGAATTTCCCACTCCGATCAGAAGAGATAAGTATACAGATGCCGTGAAAAGTGAGGCAAGTTTTCATTCATCTGAAAAAGATGCAGATGATCTTTGTACTGGTATAGAGGAATTATCTCTCCAAAGAAAATCTAGTGATACAGATGTATGTTCTGATAGTGCTGAAAATTACAGAACATTAGGTGACATTTTTGATGACTATGCTGCTAGTTTCAGTTCATGTACATCAGGTTCTAGTTGTAGCAGTTCTTTTTCTTTAGAGTCTGATAGTGACGACTCTTACTCGGACGGTGATGATTCATCTAGTTCTTCTGGAAGCGAAGAAGATTCAGACAGTAGTAGTGATAACGATGATGATGGTGCACATAGACTGTTACTCAAGAAAGAAAATTGTGAAAAAAACCGATAATTATTCCCAGTCATAGAAACATACTGTAGAACTTTCAAAAATGTTCTTTCTTAATATCTTATTTTAAATTAAAAATTTTATCTCAGGCTTCCATTGTATTGAGAAATTAGGATATTTAACAGTCTAAATATCATTTAAATAATTTGATTTTTTTTTTTAAATCACAAGAAGAATGTTGCATTTTGGTTGTATTGTTGTATTTCATTAAAAAAAAAAGTTAAATTCTGTGCCAAACATCAAAACAAAGGGTTTAGAATATTTTTTAACAACTATTTAATGTTTCCATTATGTGAATACTGTTAGATTAATGGAACTGTAAGAATTTTTGCAAAATTATTGATGCTAGTGACTAGCAAAGATCTGTACTCATCTTCATGTAACCAAGGAGACATTGTTTAATACTCATAAATATAGTTAATATAGTGAAATAATTTTGAAAAGATTCATTTTAAGGATATTTTTTTTATATATATATCTTTGTTTTAAAAATAGTTGATGTTCAGATAAAATACTCTGGAAGCAGTTTTTCACTAGTCAGTAAGTTTTTACAAATGTCTTAAAATATTGTATTAAATAGTTTTATTTGCAACAAAAATTTTAAACTGTAATACCTTTTTGTTAATAATTATTGAGTATCAAACGTTCAAGCAATAACTATTAATTATCAAGCAATCATTAACCCTAAAATTTTTTGTTGAATACGCAAGAACAGAAACAAAAAAAATATTTTATTACTGATTTTTAATTTGATGCAGTTATGTTTCAACTTTAACATAATTCAGTTTTAATTTTGCTTAACTATTCCATTTTTTTGTAATACAAGAAATCTGAATACGAAATAACTTTTTATTACATTTCAAATGTACAAAAGCTAATACAAAGGAAAAAAGTATTATAATAATGCAACTTGTCTGTTCTTTTTATACATTTATATGAAAATGGTCCACAGTTATAAACATGCCAGTTTCTATTGTTGGTTTTGAGTGATATTTATGTCATATCCTTTCTTTAATCTAGAACAAACTATTGTTCTTGTGATGTGCCTTATATTTTGTAACTATGTTCTATATTTTGAAGAGTATATATTTGGAATATTAAAGTTATTTCTTGATTTACTATATTAACTAATGGTAGTCTCATTATTTTAATTAATTTTACTGTCAAAGTATTTTCGTAATCTAGAGCTCTCTTCTGCCATGTCTTCGTCAGTTCGCCATTTATGATCCTCTTCTTTATCATGAGTGTACAGCTAAAATATAAAAATAAAGTTTATTGGTAATTATATTTAATGTTAAAAGTAAAAACAAACAAACCTACTAAGAAAATCAGATTATTATATCACACTTGAAAACTTTAAACATTTTCAACAGTACTATTTATTAGGATTAGCGAAGCGAATCCTGTACTAGGCTACACAAATTACATTTTGTTGTACACTTTACAAAAAAACTATTCAGTATTTTGACTTGAAAAATTTTTATTATTTTGTTGAATATATTTTTCCATTAAAAAATATTGAAATTCCGTTGAAAATATTATCGTTGCATCAAAATTTCTCTCTTTTTTTTAAATTATTTAAATAAGGAAAGGAACCTATATATCTGCATTTTGCGAGGACGAAATATTTTAAATATTGAAAATAACTGCAGAATTTATACTTCAAACCGTAAAAGAACATTAAACTTTCTTATATTAAAAATGTATGTTATTTGAGAGGAAAATATACATTTTAATAGAATACTTTATTAAGATTGGTTGGAAATGGTGCATATTTTGGTGCTCATTCCTATCATATAATAGTTTCACGATTTCTTTTATGAAATTTTTAAAATACCTTTTTTATGAAAATTATAGCATATTTTTAATGAATTAAAATTTGTGAAAATTCAATTATTTACATTCAGTTATAAAAGTATTTTGCAGTGTTAAGAATTCAAATACGCAATTTATTCTTATTATGTGAAATCATTTACGCAGACGATACTTATGCATTTTCAAAGAAATATGATTTTTTTTTGTAAAGGGGCAACAAAAGAATTCTAAACAAATAAAATTAATTGTTAAATTCATTATATAAAGTGTTATTCTAATTCGAAGGTTGAAAATTGAACCAAATGAAACATATTTACTATTAAGAAGTAATTAGTATTATTTTTAATATGTTTGCCGTTTAAAAACAATTTGTGGAATGTATTAGTTCTATTATGAAAAAAAATGCTGTGAAAATGTACAGTTACTGGTCGAAAAGAACACGAACATGATTTAGCTTTAAGGCAAGAGGCTAGATATCAGTGTAAAAAACAATGACATGACGAATCTCTTCTGACAGAGAATGCATGTGCAAAAGTTCAGCAAATTCAGCGATAAATATATTATTCTAAGATTGCTATCAAAGATTATTTGATGTGAATTACAAAGACTGGAAACATACCTATTTCAAACCGTTTGAGAAAATACCAGAGGCTATTGGAAAATGTAAAAACATCTTTAAAAGAGCTTTTTGTTGAAAATTTTAAAATATTTTGTAAAATTTTGCTACAAAAATATTTTTATTTAATCTTATATCATAAATAAAAAATTCCGAGGAAATTCTTAGATATTTGGCTGAATTTACATTTCTAAAATTAAAATGCGCCAAAACATAAAATAACGTTTTTGCTTAATAAAGATGCAAAAATACTATTGAAAAATATTGCTACTTTCAAATATTTATCTTATGAAATAATGCTTCGTGAATTCAAACAAAGCATGGCTTTTGCTAGTTATATTGGTTTTAATTAGGAGAAAAAATGCAATGTTTCTTTAAAATTATAAAATAATGATTATTTGAGTATTAACAAGTATCGCTAATATTTGCATTTCTTTTAAAAAGTGCAGGACGGATTTATTGAAAAGGACATTTTTGTTGGATAAAAGAATACTTTTGTTGAGTAAAGGGGCACTTTTTGTCCTTCAACCCTGTATATCCACAAGCAGATTACGTAAAGTTAAAGGATTTTTTAAAAAAATGAATGCTTTTTGACAAAAACATTTTTTTTTATAATTGTCAATTGTTTAAGGAAGGGAGGGGGGGCATTTACGGGGTTAATGTATCATTGTACTACTATTCTTAAGGTATATCATAAAAATTAGTCAAACTTCAGCAGCAGCTAAAAAATGTTTATGAACTGAAATAGCTGTTAAACTTCACTGGAAAAAAAAAAAACAACAACAGGAAAACAACCATGCTTCCAACAACGTGAAAACTTTCATATTGTGCATGAATTTCAGTGATGTCGCTGGATCCTAAAATCCTGGGTCCCTGGGACCCAGGACTTTCAAATATCTGGGTCCCTTTTTTATAAAAGTGCTTCCCCATTCATAATAATTCAAATTCATATTTTAAAGGAATAAGTGAAACTTGTTTATTCAGAAAAGAGAAATGCAGTAGTTATTGTTTTGATAATAATTAAATAATGAATAATTAAAACTAGTATTTCCCAATCAAATAAGATATCTTTTTAAATACTATTAAAAGAAATTTTCTTTACTTTTTTTAATGTAAATGCTTAATTATAAAATAATGATTATTTGAGTATTAACAAGTATCGCTCATATTTGCATTTCTTTTAAAAAGGGCAGGACGGATTTATTGAAAAGGACATTTTTGTTGGATAAAAGAATACTTTTGTTGAGTAAAGGGGCACTTTTTGTCCTTCAACCCTGTATACCCACAAGCAGATTACGTAAAGTTAAAGGATTTTTTAAAAAAAATCAATGCTTTTGACAAAAACATTTTTTTTATAATTATCAATTGTTTAAGGAAGGGAGGGGGGCATTTACGGGGTTAATGTATCATTGTACTACTATTCTTAAGGTATATCATAAAAATTAGTCAAACTTCAGCAGCAGCTAAAAACTGTTTATGAACTGAAATAGCTGTTAAACTTCACTGGAAAAAAAAATACAACAGGAAAACAACCATGCTTCCAACAACGTGAAAACTTTCATATTGTGCATGAATTATTTACAATAAATAATAAAAAGTCAAGTTGTTTAGCTATTTAAAACCCTCTCACTGACAAGCCCGTGTTAAAACATTCACTAAGCTCCATGTTTCATTGCAATACAAGCATTGTTTAAATTAATATATTTCTACTGATATAATGCAGTTTTAATACATTGAGTAATTGTTAATAGTCTTAAGGATTACATTCATATATATAACTAAGTTTTTTATATTATGTTGGAATAATCATCTTTATTTAGCATTTAAAATAAAATACAGAGAAAACAACATTACAATTCTGCCCTTTTGATGGACAGTCAGAGGGTGAATAACAGTAGACACTACATGATTTTTTTTTTTTTTTAAACTTTGCAGATCAAAATAAATAAAATAGAATTGTCTGTACACATACAGACTTTCCAAAGACAAGCTTTACTGACAGTTATTGTCAATAAAAAAATAATCCATAGATTTAAAACAAAAAGCACATTCTGTTAAATTCTAACATTTCCACACAAAAAGGGTCTCTTTATGCATGCTTCAACATATTTTTGAAGGCTTCTCCCCTCAGAAACTGGAAAACAGAAAACCTGATTAGCCCTCACCTGTTCAGCCTAGGGGGATTGAAAAGGGTTGATTGAAAACAGATGGAGGCGTACCATTGCATTGAAAGCATAGACAGACCTAACATATTTTTGCTCTGAGGTTGAAAGCTAAAGCTTATTTTTTTAAGAACTCATGTTTTCACTACTAAATATGCATATTTTTTTCGCAAAATTTTAAAGAGAGCTTGGATACAGTTATATTTATAACCGATTGAAATGTCAGAGTTTGGAAGATGAGAACTATTTTTTATTGCTATGTTAAAGGTGGCATCGCGAAAACAAACAAAAAAGTGAGCAGAAAACTTTTTTTTTTTACAAGTAGATAACACTACTTTTTTACGAAATTTTTACGCAGGCTGTAAGATCATTTTATTTATCACCAATAAAGATTTCAAGGAGTTCAGACAAAAGTAACTTTTTATTTTAAAACTACGAAACGACCCTACGTAAAAAAAACCCAAGAAAATGAGCGTTTTTATCACTAAATATCAAAAATTTTTCAAAATTTTTTTATTTAAAAATATAATTGCATACAAAATTGGGTTAAAGATATAAAATAATAAAAACTTGATGTTTTTTTATAAATTTATTATCACGGGCCCGGGCAACGCCGGACGGGGGTCAGCCAGTAATTTCTTTAAAAAACATTTTACCTTTTCATATATATCATCATTCCTTTCAAAATCTCCCTTTCTTCGTGGCAAAATATGTACATGAACATGTGGAATGGTCTGTCCGGCTTCTGGTCCATCCTGTAAAAGATTTGTAAATAACTAACAAAATATTGTTTCAAAACAGGCTGAATCTTTTGAGAAACAATTCAAAAAGATTCTGTTAGCTTCATTCTAATATAGTAAGCCTTTGATTACATTGCAAGTGCCAGAAGACAACAAAAAAGTATGATATGACCAAAGCAGTGATGGGTGTGCTGCTTCAGAAACTTTTCAACCATTAAAGCAAATAGGGCATCCAACCCGGGCTTTCCAAAATAGAGAATATAGGTGAAAACCATTTATTTTTTTATTGAAAACTCTAATAGATTTTTTACATTTTTTAGATTACTCCCTAACAACACCAAAGAGCATTTTTATATGAAATATATCAATTATATATTCAAATAAAATTTTGAAATTTATTAAAAGCAGTATTGGCCTCATGCTAGAAGTTAATAAGCTGAAAAAAAATTCATTATCTACAGCAGTTTTTTTAGACTGATAATCAGGGGCATGCCGAAGGCTGTTTTAGTGGGGGGTGAACTGAATTTTGCCGAGTATGGGATCAGGGGGTGAGAAAGGCTTTGTGATAGCCCCCCCCCCTCTCAGCGATGGAGTGAATTGTTCTACAATACTGTGAATTTAAGAAAATCAGTAAAAGTCCTAAGGGACCCCTCCATTCTGTCTAACGACAGTCTGTTGCCACTGTCAAAATCAAATGCTGTTATTCAGTATGTATAAAAAAATGTTTATTCTTTTACTATATAAGTAGAGTTGGGAATCCTGTTATTAATTAGGATTCTGCTTATGATTTAAAAGGAACCGTGTACGGATATACCGTCCATTAACCAGTTTTCAAAAGTAATAATTTAAGAATGTCTCCAAATGCAGTTGTAAGTCGATCTACCACTTACAAAATTTCTGCTTTAGTAGTTCTCTTGTGTGAATTGAACTGTAGTTTAAGGATTTAGAGGAATAGAGATTGCAATTCCCCCCCCCCCCTTCCTTTACCAAAGTCTCAAATTCTCAGAAAAGTGATTCTCTCTCGCTATCTTAGCATTGGACATCCCCCCACCGCTCTCTGACACCCCTCCCTCCCACACAGAATCGTACATAATCTTCCATTCTGTGTGAGAAGATCTTTCTTTTCCCTTTTGAAGACGGACAACAGAGAATTGAAATGAAACTGACGACGGGGGAGGGGACTTTTTTGCAAGGAGTGTTCTTAACTTTCCGACTATTCTAAATTTTACCAACTAGTATAAATAAGTGGGACGGGGGTTCCCCCCCCCCCCCCCCCCCCGGCACGCGCCTGCTGATAATTTCAGCAGTTTCAAGCGTTTATTTTGATTACATGTCTGTTAAATTTGTGTTGTATTTATACTATTAAATAAAATATATATATATATAACTATTAAATAAAATATTATATATATATATATATGTAACTATTAAATAATATAGTTGCTTAATGAAGTTTTAATTTCGTTATTGAATATTAGCTGGAAACAAATGCTGAACTTTTCACATTGTTTAAAATGCAAACTGATTAATATTTTGTAATTGTCTGCAAGCAATAGAGATAGATTTTTAAAAAAATCATGCTTGAAATTTAATTAAAATGCTATAATAAATAAGTAAATTGTGATACAGTTTTCAAACAAATTGCATTTGAAAGTAGATTTCCCCCCCCATATAACGGTGTAAAAATTAATAATGTGTGATGTTTAGAAATTAAAAAAATTGCAGCAGCAAAAATCTCAAAACCGAAATTTTATCGTCAGGTGTTGCCATTCGCAAAAAAATATCAGCGTTACGCATGGACACGTTTGTCCTTTATAATATAGATACTGATTAAAAAATTTAATATGACTTATTAAAAAGAAATTCTTCTAGCTTTTTAAGATAGCTGATAATTAAAAATTTTATAAGCTAGTTAAACAAATGTCATAAACTCTAACAATGAATACAATATAAAACACCACACAAGCTAAATATTTATTTATAAATCTAGTTTGATTTATCATTACCTATATGTTTGACTTTTTAAAATAAAAAATATTATAAAAGAAAACTTTTAATATATATTTTTTAAATGCAGAATTTATTAAAACATAGTCTTATAAAGTACTATGCAAAATCAAGGATCTGTTTAGGAAGAACTTGGATCCTTTAAAGTAATCAAAAAGTTATTAAGTTTAAAAATTGATTTTAAAAGGAGTAACAAAATAATTAATAGTTATGTATTGCCACCTTTTTTCTAGTGTTTCTAGTTTTAACAAGTATTCCCTCAAAGCAAAATTAAAGAAAAAAATCTAAAATAAGAAGACATAGCCTTTATCCCTATCACTATGTCCTATCAAAACATGCCATGTTGTTGCCCAGGACAAATATGCTATCTATTTTTCAAATTTAAAAAAAAACAAGTACCACTTATATTTGTACAGTTTAATTTTTACCATGTGTTACAAACATTATGATATGAGATGTCACCGGCTGAAACTACTCAGTGAGTGATACATTTTTTGACAACTTGTTGAAAGAGTTTGGGGTTCGTGTGGACCCTAGGACATAGTGATAGCGTTAAAAACTATTCCTTTGAAAAATATAGATTAAAATGTGAATGAAATATTTTAATTGCATTAGTTTCACAATGCATGCTCAAGGTCATTTTGCGATACTGATAGCTCCATTATTTGTTTCATTGTGTTATGTATGCTGCATTGATGTTTGTTCCATATGTGTTATTGTGATAAATTTGTATCATAAGGATAGTTCAGATTTTTCAATGAACCTCAGATTTCATGCCTGAACCATGGAGTGTAACATTTATAGTTCTCTTACAGGACAACACAAAAGAATTTGATTATACTACCAACTAGAGGCCATCTTATACCACATAGGCAGTAATTACTTAAAATACAGTTTAGTGTTATTATGTTATTTGAAACTGTAGGAAATTTGTATATGTTACTAAGGCTTACTGTGGCACATTCGCCTTTGAAAATATGGAATGTAACATTTATAGTCCTACTAGCTAATCCGCCCGGCGTTGCCCAGGCCCGAAATATTAATAATCTGTTCTATACGAATATGACTGAAATCTGTAAGGCTATCGAAATCAAGTCGAATGAGGCTAACTTCGTCGTATTTGGGCTCATAAAACCCAAGATCGGAAAGCGCATCCTGGCGGTCGAAAGTGCAGCTAAAATATTTAAGGCTATAGATATCAATTCGAATAAGCCTAACCCCGTCGTAATCGGGTCCATAGAACCAGATATACTCATATAGTTCCACTTTCCACCGCCAGGGGGCGCAGTCTGTTCTGAAAGAGGCCTTTTCAGAACACTTGACCCAACCAAATTTCCTAGTAGAATTGAAATTTAACTACGGGTAAACATTGCCAAAATAGCGGAAATCGCGAAAGTGGGTTACGTAATCGATCGGGTTCTAAAGGGTTAAGGGTTGTAGATATTTTTTAAAACCCAACGATGCATTTTGAAGAAAATGAACGTGTCTATGATCTGGAGTCTACTGTTTGTCCGTACTTGCATTTCCCGAGTCGATGCCGATTTTTAAATCTGGACCAAAAAAAGGAAATTCGCGTGAGAGAGTTTTGAAAAGGATTTTTTTTCGGAGAGTTAAAATAAATTTTTTTCAAAACGGATACCAGATTTTAAAAAACAAAGGGATATAAATTAGGCATGGTATTTTTAGTTTTTCATATATTGTTTATAAACGCCAATTCGGATTTTTAAAGATAGGAGAAACAGTTAAAAAAGCGAAATTGACTTACGGTTAAAAACGTTTTCGAAAGGGTTAACGTGATTTATTTTTTAAACTAAAGGTTTCTGCCCAAACCCGATAGAACGTAGATGTCTTTAGGTGTGTTTGCTTTTTGTTTGGTTATTTTAGAAAGCCGATGCCAGATTCAATATATAGCAGAAAATCAGAATTCGCAAAAGAGAGTCCTGCGCACGAATTTTTTTTTTAAGGGTTAATATTCGTATTTTTCAAAAACAAATACATATGTCGAAAAAGGAATAAATGTAGATATTGTCTGGTATTTTCAGTTTTTCGTACCTGTCTCTGAATCGCCGATGCGAAATTAAAAAAATTGTCAAAATCGTAAAACGGCATACAGAAAATATACTTTTTCGAAGGGTTAATTTTTGCATTTTTTAAAACCAAAGGTGGCTTTGAAAAGGACAGAAACAGTTCTTTAATTTGGTGACCTTCGTTTTTCCGTATCTTTTGTATTCCGGTAGATGCAAGGCTCGGAAAATGGGAGAAAATAAAAAACACGAATTCGATGCTTTTTGATAATTTTTTTTGAAAGGATTAAATGTAAAATTTTTTCAAACCAACCAGATCATTCGAGACATAAAAGTGTGTTCTTTTAGAATATGTAGACGGTTTTTCCGTATTTTTAGCCTTTGTCCATGGCGAATTTAGAAATACTTTAAACAAAAACGGAATGTCTTCTGCTTTCTTTCTTCTGTTTCGGAAGATACGGAAATTGGTTTCTGCACATGTGCCAGCTCTCTTCAGAATAATGACTTTTTTATTTGTGATCTTTGATCATTTTTTAATTGATAACTACTTTAATTTTCAAAATTTTAAAATTCTGAGGCTCAGGTATACCAGGAGAGTGTTTGGACTACCTAAATCTAAATTTACAGACTTCTAGGTGCGCTAAATTTTCCTAGCCATCGCCAACAGACACACACACACACAGAGCGAAACTTTCTTTTATTAGTATAGATTACAAGGCAACACAGAAATATTCAGATGCATTACCACTTTATCTTCAATTACTGTTGGAAGAGTTATTTTCTATGACCTTTATTTAACTTATGATGCTTCATGTATCTCTATGAGTATAGCTGTGTCTTCAACTAACATTTAAAGGCATTTTTAAGCTCACTTTCCATGGATGAATTCCACTCAAATCTTCAGAAAAAGCTTCCGCCATTGTCAAATTTATGTATTGATACAATTTTTCTCAATTAGTGTTTTTTTTTTTTTAAACTTTGGTATCGGTCCTGGTGGGAAATTGTATATTTAAAATGATTTTTTTTTTTAATGTTTTCTCATATAACAACCCTACTCCAAGTATAGGGTAATTTAAACTCCACTTTCTTTTTACAACGATAATGGCCCTAATGAGAAATATATTAACTAAATTAAAATAAAAGCTGATTTTTTTTGTGTTCCACTGTATGGTGACCATATTCAAGATAAAATTGATGGGAAATCTATCAGATTAACAAACTAGATTCAGTTTCACTTTTCAAATAACATAGTGAAACTTCACAAAGATTGAAATATTATAAAGTCTTTAAAACACATTTTACTGAGTAAATACCCATAGGCTGTAATGTATTCTACATCTTTTGAGTGATTGTAAACGAACTGCAAATGCTACAGTGCTGCTACAATAGGGAGCTTACTGTAATCGACTGCAGTAACATACCTTAATATGATGTGTACCTGCCAACATGTCTATTCAGAAAACCTTACAATTTTCCCGATATACTTCACTGTGCATCTTTAAAAATATATATGTAGTAAAATGTGTTTATGAAGGCATCTGGTATGATAATATATGGTTTGATACAAAATTTACTAATAAATACAAAAATATTAAATAAGTAATTGTTTATGTTAGAAAAGAAAGTCAAAGACATAATCCAAATAAGATTAGCACTGATAATTCTTTTTGTATATACTTTAAATACGCTGATTTGGCTTTACCCAACAATTTTTTGTTATATATTTCTTCATAGCAATTTTCTCACATGCTTTCAATCATTAAAATATTTTATGAATTAAAAAAAAAATGTATTAGATTTCTAATCAAAAAAGTCTCAAAACTTCAATTTTAGTTTTGCATTCAGCATTGCTGCGAATTTTTTTTTTTAAAATATACAGCATGACTAAAAATTCCCTGGCTGTGAAGTCCCATGTTGTGAATTACTACTTGGCTGCCACGACATACCATATTGCTAATCACACTCATCTTTGTAACGTAAACACAATGTGTGCATCAGTTTTATTATTTTACTCAATAAGTCAGGGTGTCTAGCCACCTGGTTAACCTGAAAAAGTCAGGGAAATTTACCATTTCTGAGGAAAAGTCGAGAAAATTTGAAAATTCTGAAAAAATAGGAAAATGTTTCTTATAAAACTAACGGTTTGAAGTTGTAGCGCCATTATAATCAAACATTGTTTTTCATAAGTACTGTAAAGAGTATTTCAACATCTCATACAAATCATTTTGTCTACCCCCTTTCAGTCCTTCTTTGTAATCAGAGATTTTCAGTTCCGATTTCACTCTGCTTAGTTATCTTGTTATCTTTGTTTGGGAATTGAACATTTGTTAGCTTAATTTATTGAATATTTATTATTTGTATTAAAATATGTCAAAGCAATCTGTATTTAACTATGACTGGTGGGATAAAGAATTTAATCCTGATTTGACAAAACGGATATAACCTGATACTAAAAGTCTGTATCTGCTTAATGTTTATCATGTAAAATGTTCAACAATTTGTAAATTTTGCACCAAAAAAAAAAAAAAAGTAACAAATTAGTAATTTGTGATTTAGAATCAGTTGTGAATGTTCCACTCTCAAATTCCCAACTTTTAAGATTTTTTTGTGTGCAACATCAACATTACAAAATCGCGATACCTGGAATTTTTATTTAATGATATGTGAAACCTGGAAAAGTCAGGGAAATTTGTTTCTGATCTGGAATAGACACCCTGATAAGTAACATATTTGAAGAATAATTTCCAAGTTTTACCGAACAAACCTTACCGCTCAACCTTACAATTTGACCTAAATCTTTACATTGGAAGGTAAAACCTTACAGCAGGTATGTGTATATGACCATTTTGATAAGAGTTAGGCCAGTTATTATTATTTTGTTGTTGTTGTTGTTCTATAGTAAGTATAAGAATTCCATACTTTAAATTAATATAACTCAAAGCTTATTAATATTTTTACGTGAAACTACAAAGATTTGAACTATCCATAAAAACAAATAAAATGTAGCAAGCCACATAACAATCCAATAATTACACATTTCTGTAGTCCTGATAAAATATTTGAGCTGAACAAAAACTTAGAAATAAAGTTTATTTTTAAAATCCTATTTATTAAATTTCTATTTGTGTCAGATTCTGCTTTCCTTTTGTATATTTAGTCCCTATTCTATAGAAACAAGAAATTTGCTTCTATGATAAATAGAACACAAGCTATAGAAGTGTAAAAAACCCATTTTGTTCAGTCTGAAAAATATAAACTATTCAAAGACTAAATTATTTTGTAAAATTGTTTGGCATCAATTGCTTTCACTTGTTGTTCATTGCATTGTTGTTTCTTTTGTTTGATGAGAAATTCTGTCGAGTCTCTATGATTAGTATAGATAACAGAGATTTACAAAATGTGACTATCAGAAACTTTTTCAAATCAGATCATCTAACTTGCTTTTTTTCTTTTTTTTTCAATAAAGTTTTCTTGTGAGAGTTCAATTTTAGAAAACATTTTTAATTAACTAGTGTATCTTTTCTCAATAATAAATGCCAACATTAACATAAAATCTAAAAACCTTAAAAAATGATACTTAAAATTTTTTATTTTTAAAAGTATTTGAAACAGAGTATTTTTTTTTTTTTTTTTTTTTTTTTTTTAGTAGCATCAAATAATAATTGAGTTTTGACAGTAAATAATATACAGTGGAACTTCCATTTAACGAAGTCTCATCGTTACACTTAAAAACTTCGTTATGAAGAAAATTCGTTAAATAGAAATTAACTTAAATTCATGAAATTTTTTCTTGAGCTATGACAAACAGGTATTGGATTCAGAAGCATTTGATTCAGTTTTAATTATGAAGCCGTCTTTTACAAAACAGCTGTGTAACGGTCGATAAAATCACGTCACATTCCCAAGCTTTAGCCCAAGCTTTCATCAGCTCTGATACACAGAATGTCAAACTAATGTTTTAACTACATCGGCTTTTTTCTGTCTTTTTTGATAATGTACTTCAAGATTTTTTTATTATTCCTTAGACTAATGATTGAAGTTTAGCTGTATTGGCAGGAACAAAAATAACTTTGATGTTCTTCGATTTGTATTTTGAAGCACGTTCTTTTGGACGTACAAAGCAATTGTCTATCAGCAATGGAAGCTCAGAATGGTACCTGTCTGATTCTAATAGATATTTTTTGTTTCAATGCATCTGACGCCATTGCGACATCTCATCTTCTATATCATTGAAGGTAAAAAGGGGATTTTGACTTCCCCCAACTGTCAGCGCTGGAGTCTCGCAGTGGGAGAATAGTGATAACAAGTTTCTTAGTGTGAAAAAAAAATTGTTTTATTTAGCACCAAGCAGAATGGAAATTATTTAAATGTGTTTACTTTCATACAATCTGCTGAAATAAATTTGCATATCCTTCGAACAGCAATCGCTTAATTTGAATTCCGTACACGTACGAAAGTGGAATAAACTTCGTTATATAGAATATATTTTTCGTAATGTGGAGATTAATTTACATGCTAATGGTGTTCAAAGTCAAAGTTCTGCAGAAAATTTCGTTAAGTAGAAAACTTCGTTAAATAGGGACTTCGTTAAAGGGAAGTTCCACTGTAAATTCACTTTGATGAATACTTTATATACCAAAAATTAATAGCAGATACACAAATTAATTTAAAAGAATAATAATTTGTTTTTAACCTGGATTGCGATAGTTGATGATGGAGCTTTATATTCCAATTCAATAATTTTCTGCACAGCTTGTACACAATTGAATAAGTCAGACACTTCATGAGGATGCAAATCACAAAACCGTTTGGCACAACGTAAAGGTGTTATAAGCACATCTATGAGCAACATGTTAAGAAGCTTTTTCAAATAGAAGCAGAATTGGGATATTAAAAATTAATTCATTTTGTACCAATGTTTAGAAATATTATTAATTTTCTTCTATATTTCAAAGTCCAGATACTCGAATTTTGCTTTTACTGAAACAGTTCTTTATGTATCAGATTTGTTGTTTATTTATTTTTTATCTGAATTCATGTTTACATAGCTGCCAAACTTCCAGTTTTTTCCAAGTCAAGTAAAAATATTTTAAACCAGAAAATTATTTAACAAAATGTTTCCTGTTTCTATGTGGTTCTTAATTAGCTTTTATTATTCAATAAAATTTTTGGTTTTACATTATTTGGAAAAAAAAAAAAAAAAACTTGAAGGTTGGCAGTTACATTATGGTGCAAATATATTTTTTAAAATCAAATAAAACCAAAAATTTTATTAAATAATAAAAAATAGTTAATACCCACATGGAAATAAGAAACATTTCATGAAAAAAAAATCTGGAAGGTTGGCTGTTATCTAATATGAATTAAGTTCTTCTGATAGTCATAGCATCAAAATTAGCAATTTTTCAGGATTGTTCCCATTGAGACATTTGATCAGTATTGCATGAACTACAACATATCAAAATTTTAGTCAATTCTACCAAGGCCACATTTTCGTATAATTTGTGTGTGGTCCTTTGAAATCTTTAATTTTTCTTCCCTATTTATTACTTTGTAGTAACTGTAAATAAAAATTATCTAAGACAATTCCTATGAAAGTTTCTGCTTTTCCCTTTTGCCAATCTTAAAAAGTCCAATTTTTTAAAACATTTCTTTTCTGTTTGTTACTTTGTACTAACAATAAATAAATAATCAACCATCTAAATTACCAGCATTACCTGCTTCTCCCCTCCCTACAGCATACAAACTTTTAAAATTCTTATTTTCCTCCTACCTGTTTTTTAATTTGTTGTAATGAATAATCACTGATCCCCCCCACACCCCTGAAATTACTTCTTCCTTTTGCCTTTCAAGCAACAGGGAGTATTTCAAAATATGGGGGAAAATCAAAAATTTGCTCCTTTTTTTCCCCATTTATCTTTGAGACTAAGATAAAAAAATACAAGTAAATTTAAAAATTGATCATCCAAGAAGAAAAATTAGTATTTTAGTATTAGCTGCATACCATAGCCGAACTTTGGAACTCTTTACTGTCAACAAAAACTTTTTGTTTTGGACAAAAAATATTTAGCAATTGAACTTGGTATGCTATCAAACATACTACAAAAATAATTAATACATACATTACATAGATGCATGCATGAATACATACATACAACAATATATAATGAACATATACATGGCATGAAATCTTTGTTAGTTTCTTTGGTCATGAAGAGGCTACTTCACTCAGTCAAAAAAATCTGCTGACTAATGTTAATCCTATAAGGGAAATATTTTACAATATCTCATTCGCATTTCAATATTTTTAAATGATTTATTTTGCATTGGATAGCTGAGCTATGCAGGCTCTTTTTTACTTTTCAATTTTGGTTTCACTTTTTTTTTTATTGAGGATACTTTCACTTTCAAAACCAGTTCCAAAAGTGAAAGTATCTTAATAATAAAAACTTGTGATCAAAATAGAAAAAGTCAAAAGCACCTGCATAGAGATTGATCTCATTTATACAATGCAAAAAAAAAAAAAAAAAAAAAAAAAAATCATTTAAAAATACTGAAGTGTGAACGAGATATCATAAAATATTTCCCCCATAGGATTAACATTAACAAGCAGGTGTTTTCGACTGAGTGAAGTAGCCCTTTAACTGCTGGCATGCAGTTAACACTAAGGTAACATAACATTTAGAGATAATGAAAGATGGTCTAATTACTACTAAATTGTATCATTAATCAAGGCAGTTTAATGATCATTAGTTGAACATTTTCCTTATTATAATAATTATTTTGACTCAATTCATCATTTAAATTTAATTCGTTTTGTGTAACATATTTCAATGACTTATTAGTGCCACTCCCAAAGTATCCCCACTACATTTTATTAAATTCAGCAAATTATAGAATATTATAGATAAAATATAACACAGAAAATTGAAATCATAAAACTAATAAAATATAAAAGGATACGGCCTGGAAGAATAGGTTTCTTATTCACAAAAGCCATGGAATGTTTAGTTTTGTGAAATATGCAGCTTTTCGGAAGTTGGATGCTCCCAAACATATAAACAGATTCAGAACAATCTATAAGGAAATAAACATTACAGAATGAAGTCTGGGATCATTTTACAGTTTTTAATGTAAAAATATAGCAAATATGAATATTTTAGAACAAATATTATTTACATTACTGAACAAAAATTATTAGTTATTTTCATTTTGTTGTCTTAAAATTCTAATATATTTCTCAATTGCTTATTTTTATTAAATTAATTACACAGCAACCAACATTTTGAAACAGCTTTGTTCCTATAATTGAAAACCCATCTGAACTAATGGGGCAAATATAACTGCACCAAAACTATTTTATACTTATGGCAGAATGGTCATTTTAATCACACCTGATTTTACCAAAATCTACAGGAATAATATACTTCATAATAAAATATATAATCTTTTATTTAATATTTAGATTTAACAAAGATCTATTTTATTACTTTAAAAAAAAAAAAAAAACTAAATAAACAGAAACATGTTACTCTTTTAGAAATTCCAAATTAGAAAGCTGAAATGCAAATAAAAATATATATTTTTTTTTAAATCACAAAATACAGTGTGTCCTAAAAGTCCTTGTACTTCAATTTGAAGAACTCATTGTCCGTAATTTTTTAAAAATATTAAATTTTATCGTCTGCTTATCATTGCATCAATTCTTGAGTTTTTATCGTTTGGTTCTTTTCACGCTCAATTGGTGCAATAATAAAGTTCTATGTTATTTTGTTCTTCATAGTGAATGTGTGATAGTTTATCATGCATTCAGAGAATTGTGCTGCTTGAAACTTATTTTGAATGTAAATCGTATAAAATGTGCAAAGATGTTTGGCAATTTTAATATCCAAATGATGCAATACCGAGTAAAGATACGTTATATTGACTCGTTCGACTATTTCGTAATACAAGTTCGGTGGAAGGCCAAAAGTTGTTACACCAGCCTTTCTGCAAAACACTCAACAAAGGACATTGCAAACTCCTAAAAAATCTGCGAGACGTTTGGCACAAGAAATTGGCACATCTCGTGGATCGACACATAAGATTTTAAGATCTTTGCATTTTCCTGCTTATCATGTAAAATTGGTAGAGATAAAGCCACCGGACATTGAGAAGCAGATTCATTATTGCCGGGATGAAGAATTTTTTGGCGATCACCTTATCTTAAAAAATCTTTGGCCACCTTGATCCCCTGATCTGAGCATCCCGAATTTTTTTTTCTATGGAGATATTTAAAGAACAAAGTTTATGCAAATAATCCTTAAACAATAGATGATCTGAAAAGTGACATTACTCAAAGGATACAAGAAGTCACTCCTAGCATGTTAAAACACGTTTCGACAAACATGTGCAAACAAGTTCAGCTTTGCTTCCTAGAAAGGGGTGGACATTTTGAATGTTTATTATAAATGTAAGTTCAATATCATAGAAACTCGACAGAGTTTCACGCCAAGCATAAAAAACAGCAATGCATTGAACCGTAAATGAAAGGAATTTCCGTCAATGGATGCCAAACGATTTTACAAAAAATTTTTAGCACTCTGTCTAGTTTATATTTTGCAGACGGGACAAAACGGGGTTTTGACACATCTATATCTTGCATTCTATTTATGATAGAAGCAAAATTCTTGATTCTATGGAATGGGGCGTGCCAAGGGACTAAAATTCAAAAGTAAAGCAAAATCCAATGAATAGGTTTTCAGTAAATGCGATTTTGAAAGTGCTGTTTTTTGCACTTTTTAAATCTTGTTCAGACCAAAAACTGTTGACAGGGCTACAGCAATGTGTAATTATCGGATTTTTACGCGGTTTACGTTATTTGAATCGTTTTTGTGAGTAGTTCGGACCTTTGTAAGTTTCATGTAAAAATATTAATTAGTTTTTGATTTATATCAGTTTAAAGTTATTGATTCCTATACTTAAAATAGAGCAAAAAACTGTTGACAGGGCTACAGCAATGTATAACTATCGGATTTTTACGCGGTTTATGTTATTTGAATTGTTTTTATGAGTAGTTCAAACCTTTGTAAGTGTCATGTAAAAATATTAATTAGTTTTTAATTTATATCAGTTTAAAGTTATTGATTCCTATACTTAACATAGAGCAAAAAAATAATAAATGACCCAACTCTTTTAGGAATGGTCATATACACATGATATTAAGATATGTCATTACACTCAACCCAAGTAAGCTTCCTATTATAAAAAATCGTAACATTTAAGGTTCGTTTACAGGGTCTCACAAAAGATCTTTTGATATAGGGCTAAAGAGTTATGTAATTATCCGATTTTTACGCAGTTTGCAGCATTTGAATTGTTTTTATGAGTAGTTCAAATGTTTAATATTTCGTGTAAAAATATTAATTAGTTTTTTATGTATACCACTTTAAAGTGATTTATTCCTATACTTAAGATGAAGCAAAAAAAATATTAAATGGTCTAACTCTTTTCTAAAAGAACGTATGCGCATGATGTTAAAATATGTTACTACGAATGACCTAAGTTAGCTTCCTATTGTAAAACAGAATTGTAGAATTTACTGTTCGTTTACAGGGTAACTCAAAAGATTTTTTAATAAGACTAAAAAGTTGTGTAATTAGCGAGTTTTTACGTTGAAGTACATGATTCCTGTACTTAACACAGAGGAAAAACAATAGTAAATTGCATAACTTTTGTCAAATTGGCTATATACACAAGATATTCAAATATGTTACTACATCCTCTCTACTGTAAAGTGGCATTGAAGCATATGCGTTTCGTTTACAGAGTCTCTTAGAAGATCTTGATTACATTACAATCGATGTATATTTACTGAGTGAGATGTATTTTAATGATTTTACACTGTTTCAATCTCTGTAAGGTTTCATTATCTTGCTTTAAAATTTAATATGAGTTCATTTTGTCCGTCTGAAATCTCGTTGATGTTAAGCTCTAAATCTATTAAAATATAGTATTTTCATCGATTAAAAAAACTGTGTTTATTTATAAATATATAATTCTAGTGTATCAGGAATTGATTGAAATAGCGATTACAAAATTCCAACTTTACGTTCATGCGCTGAGTAATAGAGTGTAAAAATGTTGCTACCCCAAAATTATAAGTTTTGCGTTTAAATATTTGCCGTTCATCGAATCTCCGGCTATGACGAACTTAAAATGCTAAATTTCGTATACAATAGGTAATTGGTAACGAACTGTTCGGTTTACGAACAAATCGGTTAACGAACACTTTCACGTGAGATTTTTATGTTCAGTTAACAAACACTTTCGAGAGATTTTTATGTTCGGAGAACGAACACCTCACGAAACAGAGCCATGATGAAGCAATACCATGTTTCATATTTGCCGAGCTATACTTATTGCCTCTATTGTCGACTTTGAGAACATTTTAACAGTTGCATACATATGTCCTACTTAATTCATGGACTGCCGGAGATTGGGGACCTATATTTTAGGATCACCGAATTGGAATGAACAGACTATATGAACAGACTATATGAACAGAAATCACTTTAATAGTTTTTATACTTTTGCAAACATTGCGAATTTTATATTTTTCAAATTCTCGAAACATTGAGTTAAAAAACTTAAATAAAAAACTTCTAAGGTGCTCAGTAATTTTCAAAAATAATATATTTAATATGTTAGTATAAAAATCCCTGTAAATTTTTATACTAATAGAAATAGGTTTGTAGAAAAAAAAATTTTTGATCATTCTCGGTAAAGTATGCTCCATAAACTTATCATTGTAGTTGACCGAAAAAAAGTGCTTCTTATTTTTCCACATTTTTCTGAAACTGTAGTATTTTAATTAGTTTGTAAACTACTGTAAAATTGTCTAATTTTTTGTTTTTGAGTGTATATAAACGGAAGAGTGGTATAAACAAAAGAAAAAGGAAAATAAATATGTCATAAATAATCTGATGAATACAATGTAAGGAAATTAATATAAAAGTTTCCCCATTGTTATGGTAGCGACATGTACATTGGAATAAGTCACTCAATAAATTGTATAATTCTGTTTATAGCATCACTATTATTTTTTTTGCCCCTTTCATCTTTTCTTTTCTGAATAAAAATGGAATCCGTATAATAGAAATTAAATACCTTACAAAAAGGAGTGATATCTCATCAAAAACAACTCGTTGTAAATGATCCCACCAAGCCACAAACCTAAAATGTCGGTCACAAAAAGAAGTGATATCACATAAAAAGAAGCAATATAGAAGTGCATACTACGAGTCACATGTAAAAATCTATCACCACTCATAATGTTTCCAAAGGACTCGGAGTGAGGTACAGTATATGAAAACTGCTTGGCGACCTGCAGGCTTTTATAATGTTTGTGTTTCCTGCAATTACATATGGCTATATTATTTTTATTTTATTTTATTTTATTTTATTTTATTTTATTTATTTATTTATTTATTTATTTTGCTCCTATAAAATTGTAAAACGTGAAGTTCTGTGTTTGCATGTCCTTTCTAATTTATGAGCTTGAAAAATCAATTTGTTGATTTTATTTACCATTATTTAAACTAAAAACACCACTCTTACGAAGAGGATTTTTTAAGTAAACGTATGAAGATTTTGAGTTTGTAATATATATATATAAACCTTATAATAAACGTTAACTAAATTGAGATATATTGCAGTAATTCTAGCGTAAGGGAATGGCATAGATCTGGGGGAAAATCCGTTCTGTCAGTTCTTTCGCATACAAAAATATTTATAAAAGTGGTATAACAAATATATAAAATTTATTTTTCGATTTTCAAAATTGATATACTACATATATTATAAAAGCCTGCAGGTCGCCAAGCAGTTTTCACATACTGTACCTCACTCCAAGTCCTTTGGAAACATTATGAGTGGTGATAGATTTTTACACGGGGCTCGGAGTATGCACTTCTATATCGTTTCTTTTTATGTGATATCACTTCTTTTTGTGACTGACGTTTTAGGTTTGTGGCTTGGCAGGATAATTTACAACGAGTTGTTTTTGATGAGATTTTTTCCTATGGGATGTTAAAAGTGCTTTTTATCATTAGCATAAAAGTAATCGTTTTAAAGTTTGTTGTTTTGTGCATAATAAATACATATGTCGTCAGTAAAGAAACTTTTAGGACACTCGGTATATGCAAGTTTAATTGTCTTTGTCATTCAAATCGGAATATAAAAATAATTAATCTACAATTTCAATCCAAATCTGCATATGTTTATCTATACTAATAAAAGAAAGTTTTGCTCTGTGTGTGTGTCTGTTGGCGATGACTAGGAAAATTTAGCGCACCTAGAAGTCTGTAAATTTAGATTTAGGTAGTCCAAACCCTCTCCTGGTTTACCTGGGTCTCAGAATTTTAATATTTCAATTATTTACTGAAATATTAATTAATATTCACAAAGAACTCTCATCAAAAATACGTTTTTTTTCTCTTGGGTTGGTTGGTTGCATCGATTCTTCACAGAAGTAATTAAATAAACCAAAGTAGCGATGCATAGATAAGGATTTCTAACTAAATAGTGTCAATATGGATTGAAGTTATCAGCGTAGAGCCATGCGAATGTCATGCCACCTGCACTTGACAAATTACACATACGTCCCCCTGATTGAAATATTTTCCAGGCACATTTTTCTTCATGACAATTAGTCGGGTTTAAGTTTTTTTTTTTTTTTTTTTTTTACATGACATATATTATTTTGATAGAGATTGTTAATACAGAAAACTTTATTTAACAGATTCGTTTTTATATTTGCGGGAATGAAGAAGGGCAAGGGTCTAATTACATTTAAGCTTCAAGGTGTAGTTCCAGAAAGCAGTTACCAGAATTTCCGAATAATAGTCTAAGCCAAATTTCAAATTAAGTTCCTAGCTTAACCACATGAATTAATCTTTAAAGATGTATTGTGATCCTCCTAATTAGTTATTTGCTGAAGGCCACTTGAACAACCCCCCCTCCCGGCCCCTCCTTCAAGGTTTTTTCTCTAACTCTGCTCCGTTTCCATATCTCAGCAACTATCTTTCCGATTTCAACGCAAGTGATTTCAAACATTATAATTGATTTAATAATCACCCTTTATAACATTAAACTAAATTTACGAGTAGCGGTTACCACTATTTATGAATAAGAGTTTAAGCCAAATTTGTAATTAAATTCAAAGCTTAAGCAAGTTCAAAGCTTAAGGAAACGAACAAATTTTGAAAGATGCATAGTGGTCCTCCTAATTAGTCATTTGCTGAAGGGCACTTGAACATCCCCTCCCCCCGGGAACTCCTTCAAGGTTTTTTCTCTAACTATGCTCCGTTTCCATATCTCAGCAACTATTTTTCCGATTTCAACGTAAGTAGTTCCAAACAATATAATTAACTTAATAGTCACTTTTTATAACATTAAACTAAATTTATGAGTAGCGGTTACCACTATTTCTGAATAATAGTTTAAGCCAAATTTGTAATGAAGTTCCTAGCTTAAGCAAACGAACGAATTTTGAAAGATGCATATTGGTCCTCCTAATTAGTCTTTTGCTGAAGGGTACTTGAACAACCCTCCCCCAAGCCCCTCATTCAAGGTTTTTCTCTAACTATGCTCCGTTTCCATATCTCAGCAACTATCTTTCCGATTTCAACGCAAGTGATTCCAAACATTATAATTAACTTAATAGTCACTCTTTATCACATTAAACTAAATTTATGAGTAGCGGTTACCACAATTTCCGAATAATTGTGTAAGCCAAATTTGTAATTAAATTACTAGCTTAAGCAAACGAACGAATTTCGAAAAATGCATAGTGCTCTTCTTAATTAGTCTTTTGCTGAAGGGTACTTGAACAACCCTCCCCCCCGGCCCCTACTTCAAGGTTTTTCTCTAACTATGCCCCGTTTCTATATATCAGCTAATATCTTTCTGATTTCAATGCAAGTGATTCCAAACATTATATTTAACTTAATAGTCACTCTTTATAACATTAAATTAAATTTATGAGTAGCGGTTACCACTATTTACGAATAAGAGTTTAAGCCAAATTTGTAATTAAATTTCTAGCTTAACAAAATGAACAAATTTTTATGCATGCATAGTGGGCCTCCTAATTAGTCATTTTCTGAAGGACACACGAACATCCCCTCCCCTCGGCACCTCACTCAAGGTTATTTTCTCTAACTGTGCCTTATTTCAATAACTGGGCTAATAATGTTCCAATCTTCTCAAAACCAGTTCAATTTTGTAGCGCGCCTACTATACAGTAACGTAGGCAGCGGGGACCTGTCTCAGAAGTTCGTTCGGAAAGAGGTTTGTTTAGAACAGAATGCTCCCCTGGCGGTGGTAGGGGGAAATAAAAGATTTTCCAGCGCGTACGAGCGTGCCCGGTATATGGTTCCGAAGCCATCGTAGACCGTGGCCAGAGTTCTGTTTTTTAAGAGATTTAAGTTTATTACAAGGCCTCGGGCAACGCCGGGCAGGTCAGCTAGTTAAATTATAAATTTTACAAAAATGTCTTTTCAAGCTATAAGTATGTGATTTATGAATACAAGAAATACTAAGCTTATATATATTGAATTCCAATTTATGTGTGACTGTAGAAAAATAATTAAACATACAAAAATGATGATTTAAAAACAAAAATAATCAGTCAAGTGCGAGTGTTACTCGCACACAAAGGGTTTCGTACAATAAATTTATTAATTTTTAACTGCAATATTACAAAAAATCATTGCTAAAAGAATAATAAAACTTTGTAAAAACTTGGAATTATTCTATGAATCATTTTTCAATAATTGCATTCAGTTGGATTGAAAAATATTGACTATTTATCACTATGATTCGCCTTACCTAAAACAAAGACCTTCCTCGTACAAAGTTTAAACTTGGCATCGTGCAAAGCTGAATGAGCCTAAAGGACTTATTTACGTTAAGCATTGTATTTTCTTCATTCTTAAACTGCTTTAAAATACTTTTATCATGTTTGATTGTGTAAAAATAAATAAATCAGGTAGAGTTAAGAATTTGAATCTTTCAACAGGAATTATATCTCAGGAGAATGATTTTATCAACTGTCAATATCTTTAACTTTTTAATGGGGACTCAATATTTTACACTTTTAATAATAGAAATCTATTAATTTATAATTTTCTGATTTTCAGAAGGCAAAACCATTGAAGTTCAAAGTTACAATAGATTTTCAACAATCCAGTTTTCAATGTCAGTCATTGCATTTGTTTTTGTACTTTTCTTAAATTGATAGTATTCAAGTAATAATCTATAACAATAAAGAAAGAAGTTTGTGTGTGTCCGCTGCATTCTGAAGAAACCGCTGCATGCAGATCTACAAAATTTGGTGGGAAGGTACTTCTATCTATGTATGTAGTTTTGCACACTGAAGCCCAATTTTTGAATTTTTAAATAATTTTTTTAAAATTAATTTTTTATGCAATTTTTAGCATTTTTTCACGTTTTGCTGCAATTTTTCCACTTTAGTAACAGGAATCTGGTTCCAATCTTTTAGCCCAATATAGTAAATTTTGTCCTCTTTTCAATAAAGTTTATTTGAAAATCGTACAACAGTTTTTGAATTTTTGGTGATTCTTTTTTCCTTTGACACTAAGAAATTTCTCCCAGAATGCTTGATTAGTACATTGGTTGCTTCCATTTCAGCCTCAGTTATGCTCAAAATAGTCTTTTTTTCTCTTTTTAGCTTGGAGAGAGTTAATATAATTCTTTGCAGATAAAAAATCATGATTTTAAAAGGGAAGGGCAGGTTATTAATTATCCCAATTTGGAATTTTTGATTATATATATTTTTTTTATTTCATTTTTTTGCATTTTTTAACTTTTTTTCTTTTTTTTTTAATGATGTCACAAATTACCTATTGGAAGTCAAAAACACCATTAGAGGGCAGTTGTGATTGGTAGATGAAAAGGCCATCAGCTAATTGCAATTCAAACAGTGATTTATGAATTTTTCATGATTTGTTTTATGCAATTTTTAGAGTTTTTTTATGTATAGAACATCATTTATGTATCTGATTTCAGAAATTGGCAACGATAACTTACAGTATTTGTATGTCAAAACAAAAAAGCGTCATTTTGTTTCTGTTTCAAAAGTTAACAACAATTTCTAATGTTAAAGGTCGTTGTTTTTTTTTTTTTTTTTTTTTTTTGTTGTTTTGAGGTGGGAGGGGAGTGTCCAGTTGTAATTTAAATATTGCATTAATGCTCTAATCGAAACTCTCTCCTTCCCCTCTGCCTCCCAAATCAGAACTTTTTTATTATTAGTCCAATTCAAACGAAATCTTTTCTAACATTCTTCTCAGATCCCGCAGGTACTAGATAAACTTGGTATGATTTTTTCAGCCCTTTGTTACCCCTATTTCAGAACAATCACCAGGGAGTGGTATTTTCTCGGTTTCTATGGGCCCAATTTCAACGAGAATTAGTTCCTTCAACTTAACATGAAGTAATTAAGATATAGATAACTAATTAAGATACAGATTTGGTGCCCCCTGGTAGTAGAAAGTGTAACTAAAAGATTTTGCAAGATGTGCATAGCACGTCTGCTAAACGGTACTGTAGGCAGCGGGGACATATGTCGCAAATTTGTTTAGAACAGAATGCACCTCATGGCAGTGGAACTAAAAGATTTTCCTGTGCGTGTGCCGAAAATGGCTATTTTTATCGAAGCCACAAAAGAAACTTACCGATTTGATAGTCCCAGGCAATGAAATATTCGAATTTTCACTCATTCTCAAGTATTAAGAAAAGTATTGGAGGTATCAATTCGAAACTCACAATATGTATGTAGTTTATTTTTCTGATTCCGAAAATACAAATTTTGTGAAAATCAGACAGTAATTTAAAAAACTTTTGACCAAAAAATCTGACCCGTTTTGAATGTTTGTATCAGATGATCCAGACTTTTGAGGGTGTGATATTGAATTTATTTCTACGTCGGGGTCCATCTCTCGTTTTAATTTTTGAAAGACAAAAGAATTGCTGTACGAACGGTTTCGTGCAGTGATGTTTAGAGTGATTTTGCATTTTGTATTATTTTTTGACGGATCAGCTAATTATAAATTTTAAAAATCCCTGACGGCTCGGCCAACAGGCACATGTAAATTTTAAAAACGCAGACCGTGGGGTGCCTGTTTATTGGGAATTGAAGTAGAAATGACCTTTTTGCCATGATGCGGCAGTTGTGACCACCCACTTTGAAATCTACCTGTGTCTGTAGGCAGAGCCAGCTGGGATTTTTTTATTTTTAATTATTTTTTTTTTTGCTGTAAGGGTTGGTCCTATAAAAAACTTGTCAATATAAAAGTTGTAGATAATATTAAGAGGATTTATAATAAATTTAAGCGATTTGATATCTTGTGAATTGACATAGTTATGAACCTCTATTTCTCCCCCCCCCCCCCTCTTGAAACCATTTTTAATGCTATCAAAAATCTGTCATACATAAATTTTCGGCCCTTTTCCTAGAAGTAATAATAACTTTAAATGGATTTGATATGTATCATAATTAAGAAGTTATGTTTTTTTTTTCTGTTTACATAAAAAGCCCCCATTTCTTCCCCCTTGGTTCGATTTTGCCTATTAATGAACTTGACCGAGATTTTATGTATTAGTTTGGAAGAGATTTGTGCAGAATTATTGAAGTTATCGTGTCCATAAAAAAGTAATATAGTTAGATAGATAGATAAAGTTTTGAACTGGGGGTGGTTTATTGTTCTGGGAGACATGATCGGTGTAGATCTGAAATTTTTTTTTTTGAGAAATTCAAACATAGGGGAGAATGTAATAGGTAGTATTTCTTACGAAATCTACTTAAAAGGAAGCAATTCAATATTTTCTTATTTACTTGGGCTATTCCACCGTTATGTGTGTGACTTGTAGAGAGTTTTTTTTTTTTGCAAATTGAGACAAATTTGGAAGTGAAATTATTTAGATAACGTGTTACTTTTTTTATTTCTATTACAGGACACATACAGAATCATTTTTGTAATGAAACCTTTAGTTAAAGTAATAACAATTTATTTTTTTTTAAATAGTAAAGTCATTGTTACGTGTGTGATTTTGCTGAGTCACACATGTAACAACGACGTTACTATTTAATAATAATTTTTTTATTACTTTAGACTAAAGGTGTCAGTACAAAAATGATTCTGTATGTATCCTGTTATCTAAATAATTTCACTTCCAGATTTGTTCCAATTTGCAAAAAAAAAAAAAAAAAAAAAAAACTCTCTAAAAGTCACACACGTAATGGTGGAATTGCCCACTTATTGAATGCTACCTGACATGTTTCAGTAAGAGTAGTTTAGTGTTAACTTTTTAATATTATTCACATTCACTTTAAGCCACATTGTTGTCAGAATTGCTTATGTCTGGCATGCAGTAAGACGACAGCATATTAAAATTTTTTGTGTGTCCCTTGGAAAAAAAACAAAAAAACATACACAATAGGATGATGATTATTTTTTGTAATGTACAGTGTGCGTTAATATTCAAAATATATAATAATATTCAAATTTTGTGGTGATTAGTCATTTTTATGAAAATAAATGAATAAATAAATATATATATATATATATATTAGTTATGGATTCTAATAAAATTTATAAGGGAAAGAAAATTATTAAAATTGGAGCATCTGTTCAGAAGTTATGCATGCATATACATTAAACAAATAACTAGTATAATCTCCTTTGATTGAAGTCTGTTAAAAATTAATAGAAATGTGTGTGAAATATTAAAATATCTACATAATTATCTAAGCAGTCTTATTGAGCACTTACGCTGAGCATCTTCAGCTGGAATTATATTTCCATATAATTCACTTCTTCTGTGCAACAACACTGGCATTTGAGCTCTTGTTTTCTTAATATAATCTGAATTTATTTCAGCAAAAGCTATTCCAGGACCTTCACTGCAAGAAGCAACAACACAGCCCCAGGGATCAATTATCTATCAAACAATTTCACAGCAAACAATAAAAGAAATTCTAATAGATTAAAATTACAATTTAAAATTTTTTTAATGTGTATACCAAGTATATTTTCTAATACATAGAGTTATTTAATGTAAAAGTTACCATTACTATTTAGAATAAAATGTTATAAAAAGTGGTGTAATTGACAAAGGAAAAACTTAAAATTAACATAAAAAAGGATGTTCTTTTATGTTATTTTTAAGTTTTTTCTTTACATCAATACTATTTTACTTCCAATTATTTAAGCATTTTTGGCACAAAATTCGGGACAACAAAATTTCTTTACATAACTTAGAACAGATTTCAGAAAAAGGTTATACAGTATAGAACCATTTACACAGAATGGTCAGAGCCAGGTGTATTCTGAATAACTGGTTTTTCTGGATAACTGATTGGGCAGTTAAGCAACATCCATTTTATCAGATTACACAGAGTATTAATCAGATTCAATCGAAATCGAAGATTAATAAAATTTTAAAATTGAACAGCTTATGAAAATCCCTTGGAAACAATAATTCTGCATAAAAATCAAAATATTGTACATCTAAATGCTTCCATTTCAAATCATGGATGTTAATAACAAAGTTAATCCCTGCATATGGTGATGTATCAAGCAATGCCTATGTCAAACTGGCACTGTATGACACTTTTTTTCTGGAAAGATTACGAAATCAGTCAATTATAAATATCATTCTGAATAACTGTTTGGCACAAACCAGATAAATGGTTCCATACTGTACTATGTTTTAAATAGTAAATTATTGAAAACTAAGGGATAACCCATAAAGTATGATGACTGAAAAAAATATTTTAAAAAGGTAGGATAGTTTTTTTTTATCCTATTACGTTTAACTAAAATACATCAAAAATATAACTACATATGAGGAAAGTATTGAAAAAAAAAAAAAACACAGAATTCATGTATTTATTTGATAGATAATAATAATAAATATTTCATGTCTATTTAGACTACATGTCCACATTTATGCTTAGTATATATTGTTGCCTCATCAACTGAAAATTAACATTTTGCTTATTATTAGTACAGTTAAAAGCAAAGGATAGTTGAATTATATTTTAAACAAAATATTTTCAGTTTCAATTCTATTAATTCATTTATTTTAAAGGTGACATTTAAAGAAAAAAAAATTACAAACATTAAGACCAGAAAGTAGTGATTTACACTAGATTAATTTGGACAAAATTATTCTAATTGGTAAAGAAATCATTTGAGATGTAATCTTCCCAACTGCACGAAATAGTCTGGGCCAGGATTCGAACCCAGGAGCCCTTGGCTGAAGCTGCCAATGCTCTACTAACTAAGAAATCCCGGACGAATATGGCTGAACTAATCCAGCTTAACAACCGGGATTGCCCAATTGGGAAGATTACATCTCATATGATTTCTTTACCAATTAGAATAATTGTGTCAAAATTAATCTAGTGTAATCACGTTTCCTGGAGGTCCCATTACCTGTGATTTATTCTGTTGTGCTGATTCAGATATCAGACCAAATGCTATGATCATTAAGGTTAACTGGATGAAATAGTTCAGCCATATTCGTCTGGGATTGCTCAGTTTGTAGAGAATTGGCAGCTTCAGCCAAGCGATCCCAGGTTCGAATCCTGGTCTGGACTTTTTCGCCAAGTTGGGAAGATTACATCTCAGCAGTAATTTAATTTGAAATACTGAATTGTCGTGGATTGTCACTATGAATTTTCAAATTATACGCACCATTGCATGACCATAGGAAGTTCTTTTAGGATTGTGACGGCCAGTTTGAGCAGCAGCAATTACATAAGATTGACATTCTATTGCTCTACTACGCAGTAAAGGCTAAAAAGAAGAATTCATAGCAAATAAATCAACAAAGAAGTAACATTTCTTTTTGATTTTTTAAGTATCATTTAACTGAATATTTTTATTAATAAGTATACAAAAAAAAACTATTACATTATATTTACAATTTGTACAACAACATAATGTGTGTGTGTATGCAGCATGTTTCAAAATAGTTCGAACAATTTCAATTCATTAAATTTTATACATAAATTGCCAAAGTAAGATATAATTCCACACATATGTTTATGCAATGTAACTAGTTAATTCACAAATGTTCAATGTAAGTTACTTTTGTTATTCAGCACATGTTAACTCCATCCAGACCTGTTTGCGATCACTAGGCTAGGTTATTTTTTCTGTGAGGATATATATATATATTTATATAAGAGACATTTTTTTAAACATATATAATTATTAAACAGACATACATACATTCAATACAATAATCCAACATGGAGTGAAAAATTAGCCAGAGCCAGGAATCGAACCTGGGTCCACAGCGTTCCGGGCTGTTGCTCTAACCACTGAACTACTCCGGCCGACCCCTGAGTCTGCAATTTCCCACTAATAAACCATGTTGGAGAGAAGGTCACCAGCCATCTAACAGACAGCCATGATGACCAGACAACAGTGAATAGATTTTACTATTCCACCGATCTACGAATATATATTAAATTACACATAATTAACGTCTGCATTCATTGTTTTTTTAAACATATATAATTATTAAATAGACATACATACATTCAATACAATAACCCAACATGGAGTGAAAAATTAGCCAGAGCCAGGAATCGAACCTGGGTCCACAGCATTCCGGGCTGTTGCTCTAACCACTGAACTACTCCGGCCGACTCCTGAGTCTGCAATTTCCCACTAATAAACCATGTTGGAGAGAAGGTCACCAGCCATCTAACAGACAGGCATGACGACCGGACAACGGTGAATAGATTTTACTATTCCACCGATCTACGAAGTGGGAAATTGCAGACTCAGGGGTTGGCCGGAGTAGTTCAGTGGTTAGAGCAACAGCCCGGAACGCTGTGGACACAGGTTCGATTCCTGGCTCTGGCTAATTTTTCACTCCATGTTGGATTATTGTATTGAATGTATGTATGTCTGTTTAATAATTATATATGTTTAAAAAAACGATGAATGCAGACGTTAATTATGTGTAATTTAATATATATTCGTAGATCGGTGGAATAGTAAAATCTATTCACTGTTGTCTGGTCATCATGGCTGTCTGTTAGATGGCTGGTGACCTTCTCTCCAACATGGTTTATTAGTGGGAAATTGCAGACTCAGGGGTCGGCCGGAGTAGTTCAGTGGTTAGAGCAACAGCCCGGAACGCTGTGGACCCAGGTTCGATTCCTGGCTCTGGCTAATTTTTCACTCCATGCTGGATTATTGTATTGAATGTATGTATGTCTGTTTAATAATTATATATGTTTAAAAAAACGATGAATGCAGACGTTAATTATGTGTAATTTAATATATATTCATAGATCGGTGGAATAGTACAATCTATTCACCGTTGTCCGGTCGTCATGGCTGTCTGTTAGATGGCTGGTCACCTTCTCTCCAACATGGTTTATTAGTGGGAAATTGCAGACTCAGGGGTCGGCCGGAGTAGTTTAGTGGTTAGAGCAACAGCCCGGAACGCTGTGGACCCAGGTTCGATTCCTGGCTCTGGCTAATTTTTCACTCCATGTTGGATTATTGTATTGAATGTATGTATGTCTGTTTAATAATTATATATGTTTAAAAAAATGATGAATGCAGACATTAATTATGTGTAATTTAATAAGAGACATTGTTTGCAAACTACTTCTTCCCCAATATGTGTATGAACTGCAAGATTGCATTAGCACTACACTGCAGCTTATTGATGAGAAAAATATTGAGCAAGTGTTGACATGTGCAGAATAACAAACAGTGCTTAGATTGTGCATTTCTGAGTTAACCTTACAACAGCCATTGCTACTTAAAACTGGATAGTCATATTTGTATATTATACCTTATTTTGACAATCTATTAATAACATATAATGAAATTGTTCAAATCATTTTGAAACATTCTATATATAGCTTGCTTTTATTTCAAATAAATTAAATTTAAAACATCATACAAACTTTAATATGCTAAAATAGTCATTAAAGAAATACCAACATGTTTCAATAGCAAGCTGCTGTCATTATCAAGGTAAACAAACTAAAAATAGTTTGCAACAAACTAAAAAAGTCATCTATTGATATTGATAGATATTATTGTGAATTGAATCTTGATTTTATATTCTCCAACTTTTAAAATATCTCATGTCATTATTCAGGAAATTCAAAAGATACGGAATCATTGCAAATGTACAAAATTATTAATAGTTTTATGGATAACCGAAGGAAAATAAAATTTAGAGGGATAAATAATTCTGCTGTCATTAAAATTGATTTGTATATTTTGTTTAGAGTTCAATTGATGAACTGGTGGAATTTTTACACTATAAAAGAGTCTAGAATGTGTTATCTATGATAGCAGTTAAAATTTTTATAATAAAATGGCAAAAAAAAAAGCAATTTTCGCAATTGGATTTCTTTATTAATTTATATTTTACAAATAAATCATAGCTTTTAAATTTTTTTAATTCAGTTATATTGATAATGATTCAATTTAATTTGCAGATTTTTAAGCCTAATACAAACTTTGATTACAATTATTCCTGACTCAGATGCTGATGATAAGCAAGCAAAACAGCAGCTCCCGAAAAATAACCAGTGAGAGATAATTACATTAAAATTATCTGATTACAGAAGTTATTTTACATAGTTTATATACTGCTGTATACAAAATGAGAAAAATTAACTGAAAGGTCTAAACTCTGGAAAAAGTAAATTACTCTTTTTTACCACCCTTGTAAATCTGCTGTAGTAACTCCTCTATACCGACCCGATAAAAGATGGTGAGTGGTAGCGAGATCGGATCGTTGGCACAGAGAATTTCTCGCATAAATTAGAAAATAGAATTTTATTGTATAACAATGTTAATTCTAATGAAAAATATATACAAGACGTCAATACAGCATTTAATTATTTTTCGTGAGTCAATCGCTTATAAATTAATGACCTCTTGACTCCAAGTGTAACTGAAACAAACAAAAGTCTCTAAACATTACAGACAGTCGTGACTACAAAACAAAGTTCATTCGGACCAAGGCTCGTCCGTTCCTTCTCTTCGGAAGATCTACTAATGCTCGTTAATTCTGAGTCTAAGAACTCTCACTCTCGCACTTGGTGTGCTTTTTCACTTCGCTGGGATTTTCAGCGGATACCTGCTGTATCAATTCTAGAGGTCGGACCTCACTAACGCTTACACCACGCTGAGTTAGAAACTGACGTTTCCTTTTCCCTTCTCCAGAGAGTCAACACTCTCCTTTTCGATCTCTCTAAAAACTGTCCTCTCTCACTTTTTCATTCTCGCAGGAGAACTTCTTCTGGGGGCGGGGGCTTTGTCGAGGCGGGCCCCTCGAAACTCTCCAGCCTTTTAGCAGCCTTGAGATCCCTCTGTTTCGTTTTCACTAAGTCCGTCATTGGACGTTCTAAGACAAAGGGCAAAGTTTCGGGCGCAAACCTAAAAATCGTGTGCAGAGATCGCTTCTCTCGCAGATGAACTCTTTCCCACGAACTCGGCAAGGATCAAAGCATAAGACCCCTTTTTGGGTAACGCCTTACCACTTCATCACTGTCCGAACTTTCCGCTCACAGTACAATAGAATTCGGCGTCTGCTAGTCTTCAAGGCAAAAATAGCGAGGGAAGGTATGCAGTTAAGTGTACTCACAGGAAATGCTAGAATGACACATAGTGCAGCTGGATGTCGAAGCTCAATTCTTTACAGCACCTCCTCCTCAAACGATTCTTAAGGGTGAAACACTAAGAATCTCTAAGAGTCGGATAAAGAATTGCAAGCTCAAATTACATCAGAGTGGCAAGAAATAAAACATACATGAATAAGATAATACTACCTTCCTTTTTTTTTTCCGCGCTCTGATAAGAAATCATGAACATATAATGAAATAAAACACAGTGAAATAAAAAATAAAAAATCTTAAAATAATTATATACAAAAGTTTATCAAGAAATCTCCTTAAACTCGACTCAGACAATCAACATGCGGAATGTCTTTGCCTGCGCGATGAGAAATGGCATAATTATAAGGTTGCAGAGCTAAGGACCACCTTAATAATCTGGGATTATTTCCAGAATTTCTTTTTAGAAACACCAAAGGATTGTGATCGGTTTCGATAGAAAAGTTTTGTCCATCAATATAATGCCTTAACTTTTTTATCGCAAAAATTATCCCTGCACACTCTCTTTCAGTGGCGCAGAAACTTTTCTCACTATCAGTAAATTTTCGACTTAAATATATTATGGGGTGCTCTTCCGATCCCTCTCTTTGAGCCAAAACCACGCCAATACCTAAGTCACTAGCATCAGTTTGTACTATGAATTCTTTCTGAAAATTAGGAGCGTAAAGCACCGGTTCTTCAGTAAGTTTCATTTTCAAAGTCTCAAAGGCTTTTCCCATTTCGTCGCTCCATGCAATCTTTTCTTTTTTATTTTTCCCTTTAAGCGCCCTCGTTAATGGTTCTACAATCACTGCATAATCTTTTATGTACCGGGAATAATATCCAGCCATTCCCAAACATCTACGAATTTCAGTTTTCGATTTCGGAACCGGTAATTCCTTAATTGCCCTTACTTTCGCCTCAGCTGGCCTCCGTCTACCCTCACCTACAATATGCCCAAGATATTTTACGGTTTTCTGAGCGAACTTGCATTTCGCCAATTTGATTTTTAGTTTCGCGTCATTAACATTTTTTAATACTATTTCTAGATGACGCATACAGGGCTAGCACTAGGATTTTTCAAAATTTTAGGGAGGAATTTTAGGAATTTTTTTCCAAATTTTAGGAAAATTTTAGGGGCATTTGCGATATTTTTAACATTACAAGTATGTAATAACAGTATTTTCGTGCTAGACAGGCACATGTGGTACACTGCCAAAGAATATTCCCATCATTCCAATGAATTCAGCCCTTGTTCCATGTGCTTGTGTTGTTTGTTGCGAATGAGGGCATTTAAATTTGCACAATAACCGACTTGATATTACAAACCGTTTTGACAACTTATGCTTACTGCAATTATACTAATTAGAATTTTTAATTCCTGTATCATTGAGCCTAACCAAAATGAATGCTCTCTTTCTCTCTCTTTTGGATGTTCTCGGTGAACCTAGAGAACAAGAGGCAGGAAGCAGGGGTGATTATGAGAAAAAAAAATTCTGAAACTAACAGAAAAACTTCTGAAAGGTTTTTTTCACACTTCTTTGTTGAAATTTGCATTTTTTCCGTGTTTTTTTTTTTTTTTTTTGACGAAACATGTATTTTTTCGCGATTCTTTCATGAATTTTGCCTTATTTGCACGGACGATGTATTGACAAACTTACACGTTTTTTCGTGATCTTTTGACGGAATTTACGTTTTTTTTCAATAACTTTTGTCAGAATTCGTGTTTCTTTCGTAACCTTTTGACGGAATTTGCTTTTTTTCGCGACCTTTTGACGGAATTTGCTTTTTTTCGTGATCCTTTGACAAAATTCACGTTTTCCTGCAATCTTTTGACAAAATTTGCGATTTCCCCGCAATCTTTTGACGAAATTTGCGATTTCCCCACAATCTTTTGACGAAATTTGTATTCTTGTGCGATCGTTTGACGAAATTTGCCTTATATGCACGATTGATTGACAAAATTTCATGATCCTTCAACGAAATTGGCGTTTTTTACCACAATTTTTTGATGAAATTCACGTTTTTTCCGTGATTCTTAGACGAAATTATCTTTTTTCGTTGATTTTTGGATGAAATTGGAGGGGTTTTTCACGATTTTTTTTTAATCGAAATTCACGTTTATTCCACGATCTTTTTAAGAAATTCTAGTTTTTTTTCCAGAGATGTTTTTAAAAAATTTACGATCCTTTGAAGAAATTAATGTTTGTCGCGATCCTTAGATGAACTTTGAGTTTTTTTTCAGGATTGTTTGTCGAAATTAGCTTTTTTTCTCCCACGATATCCTTGGATAAAATTTAAGTTTTTCCCCCTATTCTGTGTCGAAATTTGCTTTTTTCCGCAATCTTTTGACGAAATTTGCGTTGTTTTAGTGATCTTTTGACAAAATTTGCGTTATTTTAGCGATCTTTTGACGAAATTTGCGTTATTTTAGCGATCTTTTGACGAAATTTGCGTTATTTTAGCGATCTTTTGACAAAATACGCGTTTTCTTCGGTGACCATTTGTCGAAATTCGCGATATTTTTCGGTGAAATTTTGTCGATTTCGAATTTTTAGGAACAAGAAGAAAATTTTAGGAGAATTTAAGGAATTTTAGGGGATAAAATAATATTTAGGAAATTTAGGAATTTTAGGGGGAATGCTAGCCCTGCGCATATTGTCCTTCCAACTATCTGAAAAAATCGCCATATCATCTAGATACGGTAAACAGAAATTCTTAAGTGCGTTTATTTCCCGCGTTAAGATATCTGCTAACTCCACCCGTTTTCTGTAAGGCTTTACTAAACTCAAGTGAGAAATCTGTGATTTCTGTCGCCTCCCAGGAACATTCACAATACAATTTGTTTCCGTAATTATTGACTTCTTTCTTCCCGGCCCTATCCGACTATCTGACATTTTAATTGGCTTTCTGGTAGTTAAAACTAAAACCTCATCTTTCACATTAAGCTTCCGCTTTACCGCCTTTCTGTCAAACCAAAATTTCCTCTTTTCTCGTTTTTCTGACACATTTTCAACGGCTAAAACTCGACCTCTTTTTAACCTGTTCGTGAGATTAAACACACATCCCTTCACGAATTTATTTTCCTCCGTTTCTCTTATCCATTCTCCAAATACTAACGCTTTCAAGAGCTTTCTAACTTTTCGATGCCAACATGCAATACTATTGCTTATTGTGCGACACACTCTCGGATTTTTCAACTTAACACCGAACCTTTTTAGAAATGCGGTAGTTAAATCGCTTATCAATCTTTTCCCAAGGTTCAAGTCCCCAAAGCAGAATACTTTGCAATGTTCTGCAACAAACTTCAGTTGATAAAAAATGTTCTGCGGGAATAAAAAATAAAGACACAGGGATATTTTCTTATATATGAAGACGTGCAATTGCATCTTTTATAGATATGTAAATGCCATTTTATAAAATGCTGACATACACACACGAAAGAAACTAATGGCAAATTTTGAGATTTTACATGATCGAATAATGAATTTCGTGGTTTCTACTGACAATCGATTGACGATTTATGCAATATTGCAGATTTTTCCATAAGTCAACTTGCGAATTTCGTGTTTTTTTCTTGGACCCAATTGTCGAATTTCGTAATATTTTTTTTCTGCGACTGATTCAAGAATTTCGAGATACTTTCAACAATTCACTGACGAATTTTGGGTTTTTTAACTTCAACCGATAGGCGAATTTTGCAATATTTTTCTGGGACCGATTGGTGAAATTCATAGTTTTTTCATGCAACTGATGCACGAATTTTGTGATTTTTACCGACGACTGATTGGCAAATATTCCACCTTTTTCTTGCGAGAGATTGGAAAAAATCGTGGAAATTTTTTCCACGACTAATCGAAAAATTTCGTGATTTTCCTGACGATTTTAGAGGTTTTTTTACATGCGACTGATAGCGAATTTCATTCAATTTTCTTTTTATCGATTGGCAATTTTTTACTATTTTTCTTGCGAGTGATTGGATCGACGAATTTCCAATTTTTTCCATTTTTTAAATTTTGTTGAAATGTTCGTAGACAAGTTGTGAATTTCGACGAACAGTTGCAAAAAACAAAAATCGCAAATTTTGCAGTGTTTTTTACCTGCGACCAATTGGCGAAAACCGTGGATGTTTCTCCATGACTGTTCGTCAAATTTTGTATTTTTTTGTACAACAGGCTGAAGAATTTCATGATTTGTTCTCCATGATTGACTATCATACTGCGCAAGATTTTTTCACGACCCATTGATCAACTCTGCAATCTTTTAAATGAACGATTAAAGAATTTTGATATTTTTTCCCCGGCTATTGAGTGACGAATTTCACAATTTTCCTTCGATTGAATGGATATTTTTCTTGAAAATGATAATTTGAAATGTTCTGCAGGGAAGGCCATTGTTCTGCGACGTACGTCGCACTTTTAAGCATATTCTGCTTTGGGGGTTCAAGTATTCTGACACATTTCCTTTAACTTTCCCTTTCCCTAAGTGTAATGACACTTTTTCTAGGCACGCGCCAAATATATCCACTCTATAATGCAATGGGACAAGCACCCGCATTCCCCCACTCATGCGATTGTCTCTGGCATTTGCCACTATTAAAGAATCTCTTGCATTACAATGCGTTTCTTCAATTTCCCCTTTCCCTCTAATCTCTTCGAGAGATGGATACCTGTCATTTTCCATTTTACTAACCCCTCTTTCAATGTTTGCTAAGATCGAAGATTCCTCACATATCGGCAAAGGCGATAATCCCTTATCCACACTGACCCGTTCAATAGGGCTTTCTAGATTTTCACCCTCTAGTTTTGAATTCAACGCTTCCGCTTCACTGCACTCGCGAAAAATTCCCCCTTCTTTTTCTTTTACTGAATTCAAAGTTTCCGCTTCAACATTCCCGCTAGAAATTTCTTTTTCTTTTTCTTCCTCGGAATTCAAAGTTTCCGCTTCAACATTCCCGCTAGAAATATCCTCTTCTTTTTCTTCCTCGGAAATCACAATTTGTTTATTTACCGGATTCGGAGCTGGGCCATACTTTTCTCTCGTTTGAGCGCGTGTCAAAACTGCATTCATCAATTCGGGTTTTTTCTTCGCCTGTTCTAACAATTTCTGAGTGCGATTACCCAACAAATAGTAGTACATATCCGAATTTAGATTACATTTTTTTGCCTGTCTCTTGAATAAATTCAAAAACAACGAAATATCCGAATTCTTTTCATCAACGCGATGCATAATTGTTTTTAGGGGTAAATGATTCGTTCTAACTGAGATGCTACTGGATGCGGTACTCCGGTCATCTGACTCTTGTGTCGCTTTTAACATAGCTAACTCATGTTCGCATTCTTTCTCTTTTTGAAGTCTATCGTTCTCTTCCTTCTCTGTCAATAATTTATTTTCCCTGTCTTTTTCTAACAGTTTAATTTGCGCTAAGGCTAGCTCTTTATCAAATCCCTCTGACGACTCTATTTTTTTTATAATTTTCGGTACTGTATCATTCTCTTCTAAAATGACCTCAAATTCGCAAGCTAACGTTTGCAAATCAGCTTTCCTAAAATATTTAAGCTCTGACATTTTTAAAGTTTAAAATTAGAAATTATCTTTCCCACAATTATAAAACAATACAATAAGATTAAATGTAATTCCTACCAAGTGCACCAAAATAATACTGAAATATGCACTCATAAAAAGTACGCATAACAATAATATATAAGAAATATGCAACATATAAAATTAAGCAACCCTGTCCTATCGTCCACATTCACCTTGGTATTTGGTTATAAAATACATATGGGATCAATTTTACACAAAACAACAATTTCAGTTTCAAAAAGCACAGTAAAAATATTTTAAATTGCAAAAGTCTTATTCAATTCCTTTCTCTTTTAATCAATGGTGGTCTTAATCTCTGCATCCACTCTTAAAAGATTTAGAATAATTCACAAAAAACATATAAAATCAACTCTGTTATCTTAAAATATGACATGCGTTCAATATTTTTTTTTTTTTTTTTTCAATGAACTCTCATTTATAGATTCAGCTAAAATTTGTAACACTGCACAACTCTCAGTTTGCATTAAATTAATTCAACAATAATTTAATTTTAACTACAAAATTTGTCTATTAAATAAGTTACAGTTATATCGGAAATATCTCATCATACTTTTTTTTTCTACCGGAAAAATTTCTCAAAATATTTACTCTCACAAAAATAAACATACAACTTTTTTTTTTTTTTTGAAGCCTACAACACCTATACAGACACTAATAACAATTAAAGCCACTCTGAGTATAAAAAGAGCTTACCTCCATTACTAAGAGTCTTTCAGGGCGTCAGAAGCACAGACTTCAGAGATTCTCAGGAGCACAGACGGAGTTTCTATCACACTTTTCGGATGGGGGAACACTCTCCAGAATTCTTGGTAGATTTCTCTTTCTGATGGGGGAACACTCCAGAATTCTTGGTAGATTTCTCTTTCTGATGGGGGAACACTCTCCAGAATTCTTGGTAGATTTCTCTTTCTGATGCTGTGTTGATCCACAGGGGCGTCTAAGGAGACTCAGGTCACAAGTCACAAGGAGACTCTTTCTTGGAGCACTTTGATGATTTAAATTTCGGAGTCCACTCTTTGTCTTTGAAGATTGTCATTAATTTTTGCTAATTAATCCATCACCGCAAGCCACCAGTTGTAGTAACTCCTCTATACCGACCCGATAAAAGATGGTGAGTGGTAGCGAGATCGGATCGTTGGCACAGAGAATTTCTCGCATAAATTAGAAAATAGAATTTTATTGTATAACAATGTTAATTCTAATGAAAAATATATACAAGACGTCAATACAGCATTTAATTATTTTTCGTGAGTCAATCGCTTATAAATTAATGACCTCTTGACTCCAAGTGTAACTGAAACAAACAAAAGTCTCTAAACATTACAGACAGTCGTGACTACAAAACAAAGTTCATTCGGACCAAGGCTCGTCCGTTCCTTCTCTTCGGAAGATCTACTAATGCTCGTTAATTCTGAGTCTAAGAACTCTCACTCTCGCACTTGGTGTGCTTTTTCACTTCGCTGGGATTTTCAGCGGATACCTGCTGTATCAATTCTAGAGGTCGGACCTCACTAGCGCTTACACCACGCTGAGTTAGAAACTGACGTTTCCTTTTCCCTTCTCCAGAGAGTCAACACTCTCCTTTTCGATCTCTCCAAAAACTGTCCTCTCTCACTTTTTCATTCTCGCAGGAGAACTTCTTCTGGGGGCGGGGGCTTTGTCGAGGCGGGCCCCTCGAAACTCTCCAGCCTCTTAGCAGCCTTGAGATCCCTCTGTTTCGTTTTCACTAAGTCCGTCATTGGACGTTCTAAGACAAAGGGCAAAGTTTCGGGCGCAAACCTAAAAATCGTGTGCAGAGATCGCTTCTCTCGCAGATGAACTCTTTCCCACGAACTCGGCAAGGATCAAAGCATAAGACCCCTTTTTGGGTAACGCCTTACCACTTCATCACTGTCCGAACTTTCCGCTCACAGTACAATAGAATTCGGCGTCTGCTAGTCTTCAAGGCAAAAATAGCGAGGGAAGGTATGCAGTTAAGTGTACTCACAGGAAATGCTAGAATGACACATAGTGCAGCTGGATGTCGAAGCTCAATTCTTTACACTGCCATAAAACATATCAAAATAAGAAAATGTTTCAATTTTTTAAAAACTTAACTATGTGAAAAAAATAGGCATAGCCAGCTTTCTGTGCAAGTGGGGGGGGGGGGAGAGGATGTACTTAGATTTTCAAATGGAACTTCTTGGGTACAAACAATACCTTATATAGTAAAATGTGTAAAAACAAAATCTCAAAAAATAGAAAATTTTATGGTTTTGACAGGTATGCATCTTAGAAGGTATAATTATGTGGTATTCCTTCTTCTCTTGAAAGGAGCCCGGACACACACAAATTTTTGGATCTCAAAATGAATTCTAAAAGTAAAAAATAACATATTTGAATCTCCTTAGAGGTTCTTTTCAGCATGGTTACTAAATGTGGGCACAAGTCCAAAAATGTTTCCCAACATAATATTTTTAAAGATTAAAAAAGTTCTTTTAATCATGGTGAGAACTTCCAATGGCACGTAAGCGTGCTGCATTGGACCCACTGCATCCTTCCTCCAAAATATGATACATATTTTGATAATGTCACATGCATGTAAAACTTTATTTTTATGAAAGAAGTTAAAAACAGAAAAATAAGTCATTTGCATTCATGATTTAAAATAAGCGAAGCTCAGAAAATATATAAAGGTACATATAGAAAAATTAACTGAAATTTCTAAACTCTGGGAAAGGTAAATTACCCTTTTTTACCATCCTTGTAAATCTGCCAATGAAGCATATCAAATAAGTTTCAATTTTTTGAAAACTTAACTATGTGAAAAAATAGGCATAGCCAGCTTTCTGTGCAAAGGGGGGGGGGGGGGGGGATGTACTTAGATTTTCAAATGGAACTTCTTGTGTACAAACAATACCTTATAGAGTAAAATGTGTAAAATCAAAATCTAAAAAAAAATGGAAAATTTTATGCTTTTGACAGGTTTTTATCTTAAAAGGTATAATTATGTGGCATTCCTTCTTCTCTTGAAAGGAGCCCGGACACACGAAAATTTTGGGATCTCAAAATGAATTCTAAAAGTAAAAAAGAACGTATTTTAATCTCCTTGGAGGTTCTTTTCAGCATGGTTGCTAAATGTGGGCACAAGTCCAAAAATGTTTTACAACATATTATTTTTAAAGATTAAAAAAGTTCTTTTAATCATGATGAGAACTTCCAGAGGCACACAAGCGTGCTGTACTATACCCACCGCATCCTTCCCCCAAAATATGATACATATTTTGACAATGTCACATGCATGCAAAACTTCACTTTTTATGAAAGAGTATGAAAGAAGTTAAAAACAGAAAAATAAATTATTTGCATTCATGATTTAAAATAAGCGAAGCTCAGAAAATATATAAAGGTACATATAATTATTCGTGGCTATGTATAATTAAATACAACCTTACAATTTAAATTAATACTTAAAAATGCAAGGATTGGAAAACAGTAGAAATAAAATTTAAAAATGTTAAAATATTAGGAAAGACAGAGAGAACCTTACAGAGTGAAATTAATTTACAATAATACCGATAAAAATATACAAGCATTTTTGTACAATAAAATATTGGGAGAGGGGAGAAATACAATGTCATATACTAGTATATAATTTATTAATAATTTAAATATAAAACGAAATAGCATATATTTTCATTCCATTCATGTCCATCTAGAATTTTGCTGAATAAAAAATATTTTAAAACATATTGATGCAATAATTATATAGGAAATCAATTCTTGCCAAAAAGCTAAATTTAATGACTAACGACTGAAACACATAATTCTAAATAACAAAATGTTAATACAGAAAAAGGACCTAAGAAAAATTCAGTTTTAGATAAGACTTAGCAGGTTCACCTTCTATTGTAATTAGTATATTGTATTCCTTTTAATGTCCTGACACCCAGAACCATGAAAATTTCACAGTTAGGATTCCTTATTGACAACAATTCTTACTTAATCGTTTTCATAGGTTTACCATAATATTTCTTTTAATGCTTTTCAAAAATAACATAAATTTAAATATTCATTACATAGGAACACTTTAAAAAATCATTAAACTGTAAAATACAAATGCCATGTAGGTATTCCAGTGTGATAAATTAATTTGATGGTATTTAAAAATGAGGGATCGTTGAGAATTTTTGCCATTCTGCAGATCATATAAAATTTTATTTAAGGCATTGTGAGTTAGTTTTAAAGCAACAATCCATGCAGTCTATGGTTCTTTAAAGAGAGGATATAGAATAAAAAGTTTTTACATGAGTTGTGAAACACAGAAAATTAAAACACTTGAATGCAGACAACACTTTATAAATTAAAATTATTATTATTATTTTTAATCTTGAAATCGGTAAAGAAATTCCTCTTGGCCCTGTTTCTTAAAAATAATGTTGAATCACTTTGATAAATCCCAGCAGAATTTTAAATTCCAGGAAATCTTGAATACCTATCTTCGAATTCGAATCAAACAGAAAAGAAACAGCAAATTCTTTAATCAGGCATAATATCACCTTTTATGAGCCCGTCAAACTTGAATGGATTTAAATTTTAATGATATGAACTTAAATATGAAACAAACCGAAGTTTAAAATATGACAAAAAGTAAATTTTAAAATAATTTACTGAAAGGAAAAAAACTTACAATTTTAAAACAGCAATCAAAACATTCTGAAACTATATCTGTCTCTTGATATACAATTGGGTACACAACACTGAGTGATGTAATTCTTTCTAATGATTCAGTGCTTTTGATAAAATGTTAAATTTAAAAAATGTGATTGTTCTAAAAGTTTACCAAAAGCAAAAAATATAAAATGAATTACAATGTATGTATATGTTTCATTAGTAAGTATAGTAACAATTACTCATTGACACTTTGTAATACATACTCAGTAAATTTCAAACTTACTTCCCAGTGAGCCATACCAGTATGCTGAGTAAACGCAGATGGATATGTCAATATTTCAGCCCCAGCTTTTGTTAAAGCAAGTGCAAATTCTGGGAATCGCAAGTCATAACACTGTTTTGAAGTTTTATTAAGGAAACTACCATATAGTTTATTGAAAATATAACTAGAATAATTTTTAAAAAGTATTAATTGCTATAACATAATTTTGGCAAGTAGAAGCTATCACAAAGTTGTTTTCTGTAAGCATCAAAATCTTATCCAACATTTACTTACACCAGAAAACTATCAAAACAGGTTTTTAAAAACATAACAATACTTTTATAAAAACAAAAAAGTACATATCACAGTGCAAATCTGCATTTTGAATTCAAAATATCTTACAGAAATATCAAATAAAATGCCTAAATTTTCAAATCATTTCTTAAAAACTGTTCTTAGCTAGTGAGCATTATAATATTTTTCAATAGTTACATACATTAGCAAACTATCAAAGATAGTTCTGAAAGAAGATTATAACAATACTTTTGTAGATAACAAAGTAGATATAACAGTGCGAAATTGCATTCTGAATTCAAAATATCTAAAAGAAATAGTGTTTACTTTAGTTTTCAAATACAATGTCTAAATTTTCAAATCTTTTTTTTTTAAAGGAAAAATTTGTTTAGCCAAGTTTTGTAGTTTGCAAATAATAAAATATTAATTCTGTTTTTTTTTTTTGTTTTTAAACCTGAAATACTTTTTTTCTCCTGAATGCTCATTGCAAGAATTAAAGGCATCTCTATTCTTAAAAAAGTTACTATTGTTGCCTCTCCATAATTGAATCTATTGTGTCCTTTTCACTTTCTCGGCTTATCATACAAAAAACTATTGCATATAAAAACATGAAAACTGGTAGTTTTATAGAGAAATGTATGCTAAACACACTGAAGCAGACAGTTTCAAATTAAAGGATTATTTTAATTGCTATTTACTGTTCAAAGTGGTCAAAATAGTTCAATTACATAAGTTTTATAGGATCAAGAACTATGCATAGCAATTTAACCATCTTTTGCAGGGATGTACTGGACTAGATTAGGGCATACAGTGTGCAATCATTTTTTTAAATTTGTCTTTTTTATTATTATTATTCAAAATTTTATTATTATATTCAAGATTTAATTTATGTTTTGAAATAGCCATTTTTTATCTAATGTTACTAGATTTTTAAAAAAAAAGCCCGAATAATATTATTTCCAAACACTGTATTTTCAGTTGAAATATATATTTACAGGTGAATATTGAAAAAGAAAGAAAACTTTAAATTAATTAAAATATTACTTATAAAAAACATTTGATTGTGAAAATTACATCATATTTAAAACAATGTAGTAATTGTATGATTTTTATATATGAAAGCTGCACCATATTCAGCAGATCATGTGCATTTGCATTTATAAATCAGGAATATCTTTAAAGCTTCCGCTGGTGAAAAAGTCGTCATATTTAAAATGAAATTTCTAGAAAATTTAAATATTTTCAGAAACTTAAATATTTTATTATGATTGCACAAAGTAGCATAATTTTCACAAACTTGTCTGTCCATAGTTCTTTTCCCCAGATTCTTCTTTCTTTTATTTTTCAATGTGGTAAAGAAAAGCGGGCAATGATATTTTATTAAATTAAAAGTGCTGTTAATGCTTTTTAATTTATCTTTAAATGGCTATTGAGTGTCTACATTCACAGCCACTTTTTTCTTCTTTTTAAAACAGAGCAAATTAATCTTCTTTTTTTTAAAAGACTGCAGGGTCTCGATGGGGGTTATTGAATGTTGCTCATAGGGGACAGAGCCCTCTAGTTATAATAAACAAAAAAGATTTTTAAATGATGTCTTTATCTACTTTATTGAATTTTAGTGATTTGAATAAGGAGGGGAGACGATAAACTAAATAAAGCAGCAAAAGAGATTTTTTTAACTGTAGATATTTTACATTGTAATACCTAACAGGCCATAAATCTTAGAGACATTTCTCTTTTAATGAATTAATTACATAACTTAATATTACATTTGATTTTCTGTATTTAAATTTCTACTTTATAGTCATACTGGAGCATTGATGGTTAATTGATATCAATTTTTCTAATTTTAAAAAATCATAAATTTTTGCTGTTTAAAAAGGGATTTGTTTTATGTACTTTTAAATCTGTGTCTAAAATTTAAGGGGAGGAAGAGTAATAAGCATTTGGTTCAGCATTAATTCAAAGTGCTGTTTAATTAGTATATAATAAATCTCAAATACATATAATAAATACTCTAAAATTAAAACATACAATATTATGTAGTTTAATTTTCTATTTTTGATTTTAAAATTGTTCTCAAGATTAATTTTAACACAATTATTCAAATTGGTAAAAAAAATGATACGAGATATCCATACAAATATATATACGAATCCATAAATCATACGAATCTTCGTCCGGATGGCTCGGTAGAGCATTGACAGCTTCAGGCAAGATATCCCTGGTTTGAATCCTGGCCCAGACATTTTTCGCCCAGTTGGAAATTACAACTCATATTTACAATTATTACGTATATATTTCATTATTATTTCAGTTTATCATGAATTATAATTTTAAAACATGTGTCTCCTTTCCTTTAAGAATCTTCTTAAATAACAATATATACATATATATTTCCAGGTTGTAATACAAAATGGATTAAATAATATCTCAATACACAACTGACCAGCGGAAATGACTGAGCTATGCTGGTTAAAATTAGCTTTGTGATCAATTTGATATAACAATAAATTCTTTGGTTAATCCTGAATGTCACTTTTCCTGCCAATTGTTACTAAAATTTTTCCAAAATTGGTGAAATGTTGCCAACTTTGTGACTTTGTTTACAGCTAACTCTTCAACAACTTGATAACTGTTTCAACCTTCATTCTCATCAAAATGCACTGACCTGTAGTGAGTGACCCACTAATCACTAGCCCAATGGTCCTCTTGTACACCAAAATGGTAGGATACAAAATTTAGTCAAAATGAGCCATGTTTTAGATAAAATTTGAATATATATACACACACACACACACATACACAAGGTTTGTTCATATTATAATATATGATATATATACACAAACGCTAGTAATTAAAATATATTACTCTCCATCCTGAATTAAAAATCTTTAGTATGTATAGAGGCAATATATCTTATTTTGCCAATTTATGAATAAAATATTAAGAAATTGCTCAAACTATTTTGAAACACACTATATATGTGTTACCTGCTTTTATTTCAAATAAATTATAACCCCTGATTATAAATTACTTTTTACATAATCTTTTTCTAAACTTATATTCTGAATAAGTTCAAGCTTAAAAAATAACCATAAAAACATTGCAAGGATACAATACCAAGTCCAATTTTTCCAATTGGAGAATCTACTGGAGATATTACTTCTTGTCCTGGAATAGTGTAGTCTGATTCTTTTAATCTGACACCACCGGGTATATCAATATCAAACATATGAATTTTGCGATACACAGCTGAAATTTCCCCACTGCTATTGATGATTATATGAGAATTATACACTCGATTTGAATTTTCTGTGGGATCCTAAAAGGACAAATTATGTTTATATAAATGTACTTTCAAATATAAATGTACATAACATGAATAAAATCAATCACTTTATCTCACTAATGACAAATATCACATTTATTCGCATACAGTATTACCCTGATTTACATCACACAGCATTTACATTATCTGGCTCAGAAAATGAATTTTCCTTAATTAGATACACTTTGAACATTTTTTTAAGATTTGTGACTTTACATTCTATGAAGGGAAAGTTTTCCATGACAGTCACATGATAGAGATAAATAGATTAGATAGAAAAAAAATAATCCTCCCCCCCCCCCCTCCCTCATGGAGGAGGGCAGGGGATATGCAAATAGCCACAGCGAAGAAAGAATATTTGGTATGCAAGAAACACATATTAGAAATTCATTCATTCCTTGTTCAAGTGATGTGATGTGATGGAGCTAGTGATTTTACATCTGAAGAAAAGAGAAAACAGATTACATTGAAAGCAAAACATGAAATCATCAAGTTTTATGAAGAAGAAATGAAGACAATGAAATTGCTTTAGATGTGAATTTAACCCTAATTAGATGTATTTATTGTGTAACAAATGATGTGAAGGAAAGCCAATTCCTAATGATTCAGGTAAATTTGTTTTGTGAAAAACATGGGAAAATAAAGGTGGCAAAACTCAATTGCACACCAAAGAATCTCAAATTAGAAATGTATATGAAACAATAATTCAGATATGACTAAAATGATTAATCTTGTAAATATTAAAAGAATATTAAGCTTCTTGTAATGCACCTTAGTGATATATATCAATTACAATGTGTTTGAAATTGTGTAACATCATTAAAATAAACTGCAAATGATTTTTCCCCATAGACCGTAATGTAACGGGATTCTTTTGAGTGTCCCTGTAAAAAAACTATAAGTGCTACACACTTCAGTTGAAATAGGGAACATGCTATAGATAACGACAATAACATATAAAAATTGCAGGGCAATCCGAGTATATTTACGGGAGTTAGAGCACGGACAGACGGCAGATGGCCAGATGGCAGACAAACCGAAGTCATAAACACTTTTCAACTAGGTTGGAAAGTGTTAAAAATAAATACATGGCAAAACTGCTTTGCATACTCACAGAAAAGAATGAAGAACAGAATTTCACATGAAAATACTTTACTACTCCTTATGGAAAAAGAGGTAGTTGATGAGGTGGGTGGTAACATAAAGAGACTTGTGTGTCAAAAGATGATGAATAAGAGCAAAATACACACACTTCAATCTGTTACAGATGTTGTTGACTTAGAAGGCCAGCTTTCATAGAGCACGAAGGTATTCTACATTGGAAAATAGAAGATTGAAGAACGAGTGTGCAGGAAAATCCTTGGAAAAAATTAACTAAAATCAAAGGACTATCAAGTTTCTATATCATTCAACCCAAGGGAAAAAACATAGTTTGTCAAAACCACTCTCTCTAGAGAAACTTTTACATTTGAATAAAACAATTCAACAACCTTAATTCCCAATAGAGATTCGGAATGTGGAAAATGGATTATTGTGAATTATATTGGCAAACTCTAATGGGAAATTCTAATAAGATAATGGTGCATTTTTTATAAATGTAACTAGCAAAACCCGCGGCTTTGCTCATGTAATTCTTGAAAAATGCCAAGTGGTAATCGTTGGGCTATTTTCATTAGAGGAAGAAATTACTAATTAAGCCACACTAATTAATAAAATTTCTGTAATGACTATGTCACAGAAATGCGCAATTTTAAAACTTTTCTGTTCCTGCTCACATTAAAATTTCAAAAATTTTAAAAACTGTTCTATGGATGCATTTGTGTCTCTAACGTAACAGCTATGTAAAATTTCAAGTTTCTATCCCTAATAATTTCAGATAAATCATTGTTTAGAAGATTTTTAGAACTTTTTCAACTTATTTCACTTTTTTAAATTTCAATTTTTTTTAATGGAAACTGTTTTTAGCGAGCACTGAAGTCTTAAAAATAGCCACCATGCCAAATTTCTATTTCCTATACCGGCAGCATCACTAAAATCGCAATTTTGGGATGTATTTTGCTTCTGCACCTTTTTTAAATTTCGAATTTTGTAAAAACTGTTCTATGAAAGCATTTACGTATAAAAAATAATAGGAAGGTTATATTCTAAGTTTCTATCGCTAATAATATAGGAAAAAAAAAACATAATTTATAAGGTTTTTCGCTCAGTTTACACCTTTAAACTTCGAATTTTGAATAGACTGTTTATACCGAGCGTCTGCATCTTAAAAGTTACAACTATACTTAATTTCTAGTTTCTAACCCGAATAAATCCAATTAAATTATAATGTAGAGCGTTTTTAGACTGTTTTCCGCTCATTTCAGCCTGTTAAATTTTGATTTTTTTAGAAACCGGTCTTAGCGAGCATTTGCATTTTAAGAGTAACCACCATACCAAATACGATGCTTCTGTACCAGCTGTATCACATGCATATCTTATATGTTACTATCTTGTCCAATTTCAAGTTTCTAGCTCTTTCAGTATAAAATAAAATCGAAATTTTAGAACGTTTTTCGCTTTTGCACCCCCTGTGGAAGTGGCACCGACATAAAATATAGCCTATGTTACAGCAGAGACTGTTACCATCAATTTGCCACCATCACTTTTGAAAATGGTTCTGTAGTTCCAGAGAATCCATAGAAATTGTAATTTAGAATGTTTTTAGAACGCTTTTCGCTCATCTCAGTTTTAAATTTCGATATTTTTTAGAATTTGTTCTTAGAGAGCATTTACATCTTATAAGTAACTACCATGCCAAATTTCATGTTTCTAGCTCCTTCGGTATAAAAAAAAAATCGAAATTTTAGAACGTTTTTTGCTCCTGCACTCCTCTAGGAGTAATGGCACCGACATAAAATATAGCCTATGTCGAAGCAAGGACTGTCACCATCAATTTGCCACCATCACTTTTGAAAACGGTCCTGCAGTTCCAGAGATTCCATAGAAATAGTAATTTAGAATGTTTTAAGAACGCTTTTCGCTCAAATCACCCTTTTAAATTTCGAATTTGTTCTTAGAGAGCATTTACATAATATAAGTACTACCATGCCAAATTTCATGTTTCTGACACCTTCAGTATAAAAAAATCAAAATTTTAGAACGTTTTTCGCTCCTGCACCCCGCCCCCCTGGGAGTGGTGGCACCGACATAAAATATAGCCTATGTTGGAGTAGGGACTGTCACCATTAATTTGCCACCATCACTTTTGAAAATGGTTCTGCAATTCCAGAGATTCCATAGAAATTGTAATTTAGAATGTTTTTAGAACACTTTTCGCTCAACTCACCCTTTTAAATTTCGATTTTTTTTAGAATTTGTTCTTAGAGAGCATTTACATGTTATAAATAACTATCATTCCAAATTTCAAGTTTCTCGTTCCTTCAGTATAAAAAAAATCGAAATTTTAGAACGTTTTTCGCTTTTGCACACCTCTGTGGTAGTGGCACCGACATAAAATATAGCCTATGTTGGGGCAGGGACTGTCGCCATAAATTTGCCACCATCACTTTTGAAAACGGTTTTGTAGTTCCAGAGATTCCATAGAAATTGTAATTTAGAATGTTTTTAGAACGCTTTTCGCTCAACTCACCCTTTTAAATTTTGATTTTTTTTAGAAATTGTTCTTAGAGAGCATTTACATCCTATAAGTAACTACCATGCCAAATTTCATGTTTCTAACACATTCAATATAAAAAAAATCGAAATTTTAGAACGTTTTTCGCTTCTGCACCCCCTGGGGGTAGTGGCACCGACATAAAATATAGCCTATGTTGGAGCAGGGATTGTCACCATTAATTTGCCACCATCACTTTTGAAATCGCTTCAGTAGTTCCAGAGATTACCCCCTACAAACAAACAAACAAACAATCTTTACTACTTTATAATATTAGTATAGATGGAAGATTAAAAAATCCAAAATTATTTCAAATGGCCCAAACATCAAGATGAAATTGCATACAAACATGAAGAAATAGTAAAAGTTATTTCTGCACCAGTTGTTCCTAGTAATAAAGGATCTTATAAATTTGAAGATATATAGCACTATATATTCAAACTTATAAAACGTTTTTTGACATTAATACTTTGCTTTTATTTTGTTAAATTCTTTTATGTATACAATTTCTATTCCTGAAAATTTGGTTTAAAAGAGTATATTTTTTGTATTTTACAGCTATTTCATTCATATTAAGGTAGAGATTTTGTTAAATGACTTTTTTCAATTAATAAGCAATTGATTTCTTTTAAATTAGAAATTCATACATTGTACTATTCATTAAACAGATGTCCTGCACATGACATCTTTGAAAAATATTAAATTGACATTATATTTTAAACAATCTAAAAATCAAATTCTAAAACTAAAAATAATGCATGTATCAATTATCCAACGAATAAAATAGTAAAATGAAAAATTTAAGATACCTATCAATGAATTCTTTGTAATCACAATAACAACTAGTCGGATGTGCCAATCCCAAAACTTTCTTCTATCTCAGTCATGTTAATACTTCAAAATTCGCTATCACGTCGCTAATAAAATCAATATTTTTCGTCATTCTGTTGTACGTCAGCTGCTTGCGAATCGTCGGGTTACCAGGATGCGATCAACTGATGTATACTAAACTACGAAAAGTCCTGGCCTGAACAGACAGGACAGACAGCCTCCCTATTCCTTGGTTTTATGATTTTAGCTAATTTTACTGGAAAACACGATATTAAAATGTGTGGAACCTAATTAAAGAAGATTCTTTCCCAGTTCTCGTCAACATTGAATTTGAATGAGAATATCGCCAAATTAGTCCTTTACAACCAAGTTGGCTTCATTTATGGCAACCTATTTTGGTCGCCAAATTTGGCAATACTTCGCCAACTGTCGCCAAGTTTAGCAAGAATTTGACGTTGGCGAATATAAATATATAGTGATAAGCATATAATAGGATTAATGGTTACAACAATGAAAGAAAATTTGCCGAAACCATGTTAACTAAAACTCATAAATTAAACCCGTTTATGGATGAAATCTGCTGTCTTGTTTGAAAATGTCAGCCACCCTAAAATTTCAAACCACTATATCTCAGCCATTTTTTAAGATAGAGGCAAAACAAAAATTGTTCCGGATTCTCTGGATCAAGGCCAAACACTTAACAAAAAAAAACTTTTAGGATTTCTAATTTTTTTGCACATCTTTTTGAATTTGAAATCTTTAAATGGCTATCACAGTGCCCCCTTTCGTCGAAATATCCCCACATTCTAATAGAGCCTGCTTGCCATAGCCAAAAATATAGAAAAAAAATGTGGTTCAATTTGAAGCAATTTCACACACTTTTAGATGGTACAATAGTGAAAATGGAACAAAAATATCGATCACAGCACCCCCTTTCATCGAAATATCCCCAAATTCTAATAGAACCTGCTTGCCATAGCCAAAAACATAGAAAAAAAATGTGGTTCAATTTGAAGCATAACTTCATACACTTTTCGATGATACAATGAGGACGGACAGACAGACATTTTGTAAAAACATGTTTTTCGGAATCTCTGACTCCTGAAACGTGTAAATCCGTCGAAAAAAATTTCGATTACAATACTTTCTTCTATTATAGATAGAAGAAAGTAACAAGAGGATTCTGCATTTTCATTTGCAAGACAATCAAAGTTAGAGAAATACAATTAACTAATTCTAAAACTGAGACATTTAAGCAAAATGTGATTAGGCTTTCACAACATATGCACACACATTATGTAGAGTCAAGATTAGAATTTCCAGAAAAAGAATACATTATTAATAGAAGATGAAACCCTTTAATAAAAAGTTTTGAATTATGAAACTTTGAAAAAAATAGTTAATGAGATATCAATCTTTCTTTTGCAAAAACATAAGTCTGAAGAATTTTTTTATACTTTTTAGTTGACTGAATAATTAACTGAATATTAAATTAAATTATTAGTTGAGATATTAAATTAAGAAGTTGCTTATTATATCCATGCTCTAGAAATTCTAAACTTGATAAGACCTTTTTACGTAGGTAGAATTAAATTGTTTTTTTTTTTGTATGATAAAAAGGCTTATTAGAAACAAGACCACCTTTTTTGTCATGGATAATTATTTGAATATTAAATTATTAGTTGAGATATTAAATTAAGAAGTTGCTTATTATATCCATGTTCTAGAAATTCTAAACTTGATAAGACTTTTCTATGGAGGTAGAATTAAGTTGCTTTTTTCTATGACAAAGAGGCTTATCACAAACAAGACCACCTTTTTTGTTATGGACAATTATTTGATAATAGAACTATTATAGAAAGTGAAATGGCTATACTTTTTCATGATAGCCTCCTAAAGACAGCCACAATGATTTTTCTAGGGCTAGTTTTTTATACTCAGACAATAAGGCACCATCTAGAGATTCAGCCAGCTGAATCGATTGATCTTTACTTTCTCCAACATGGTCAAAGCATTCAGGAAAAAATACCATCTGAAAAAAAGAAAGAAATGTATTTATATCAGAGTTATCTACCCGCCCATGTACTAAAAAAAATCTGTATGGGTTTTAAAAAAGATGCCTAAAAATACCCACCCAAATATATATATAAAAAAAAAGTGATGGTAAATTTTTCCATTTTTTTTTCAAACTTTAACATAATTTATATTTTTGTTTGTCATAAAATCATCAACAATGTAATTAATTAGACACCAAAGAGAAATAAATATAACCAAATTATAATGAAAGAGCGAATATATTTTGACAAGTGTATTTAATTAAAAACATATTACACGATCATTGTTGTAAAAAGTATAATATTTAAATTTAAATTGCATTTTAAATTTCTTCTTCTTCATATTCTTTTAATTCTTTTTTACTGTTTAAAAATTTGTGCATTTTTACTAATTTTTGTACTTTTCACAACCTGAATTATTTTTTACTGTTTAAAAATCTTTGCACTTTTACTAATTTTTGTGATCTTTCACAACCCAATCTGTTACAAAGATTAAACCATACTAATCCACAGATGGAAAATACTTTCTATTAATGCTAAATGAGTTGGGCAACTAGTCAACCCATTCAAGAATTTGCAGAAAGCCTTGACATTCTCATTTGTTGAATATTTTTCCAAAATATTCCACCACTGTGCAGAGCTAAAACTTTTAATTACATCAACCACAAACATTGATGGTGAATATAATTGTGTATCTTTAATTTTGAATTCTAAAAATGGTACAAGCCATTCAGGGTGTTTGTTTGTTAACCAATATTCTGCATATTTTTCTTGTTTAACAGATAAGTGTTTCCCTGCATATTTTGGATTCATCATATTTGCTACGTAATGAATTGACAAAAGAACTTCACACATCTTTCTCTGGATATTTTAATATAAAACTAAAGTCAAAAGTGGAAAATTCTACACACATTTTCCCATCAGCAACAGTATTTAACTCTTTTTGTTTTCAGTGTTATTTCTTAATGAATTTGTTTGAAAAATATAAGTTATTATAGCAAAAGTAACAGTAAAAATATCAAGCATCAAACATAATGAATATGCATAAAGAAAACATATATATATATTCCCATGAAAAATAATTCATTGTTAATTGTATTATAAAATTTATTAGGATATTGCTATAGTTCGTACATAAAGGCATTCAATAGATATTTTATGAAAAATAAATACATATGAATCATTAAGTTGGTTTAAATGCTTAAAAAGATCCATAACCAGGACTCATCAGGGGTCTGTCCAGACTTTTTTCCCAGGGTCCTGTTTTTGTGAAATTGTGAACAGCTTTTTGTATTTGTGAAAAATCTAGTCATAATTTTGTGAATTTGAAATGATCGTTATATTCAGGTTCTTGTTTATACATTTTTAAGAAGATATATGGATGTAAAATACATATATTTTCTTTATATGTGTAAAAGTGACAGGTCAGAATTTACTTTTAAATGATTAATTTGTGAAATGTTTAGTTTAAAGATGAAAAAAGTTTGTGAAAAACCTATTTTTAAGATATAGAATTTTGTGAAGGGTCCTGTTTTAGGGAAAATAGTTTTGTGAAGGGTCCTGTTTTGAAATAAAAAAATTTGTGAAGGGTCCTTTAAAGGACCCAATTTTTTCCTAAACAGATCCCTGCTCATACTCAATTTTAGAAATAGACATGTAGCAGTTTTTTAAGAGAAAAACTATATTTTTCAGGAGTGCTTTTGAAATCATGTATATATAAAATTACAAAAATTTACCTTAACAAAAAAAGGTATTAATTGATTCTGCATGTTTTTAAAATTACAGATTTATATAAAATTAAAAAATGTCCGAGACCCATTGCTTTTCCAAATTTCTGAATTTACCGGATTTTAGGTCTTTACTGAAAAAAATAAGTCTACAAACAGCGATAATATGATGGAATTTCAGTATCCATTCTGTTTAGCATTTAGCATAATATTTATAATTTGAGCTTCTTTTTTTAAGCAATAAACACTTAAATTAAAAAATTGGCAAAGAAAATGAAATATCGAAAGTGAGCTTATATAATGTTAGAAAAAATCTAACTAGATCAGAACATAAAATTATAGCTCCCATTAAAAAAAAAGACGTCAGTTAGCACTTTACAGATAGATATTCACAGCAAGGGACATGGACTCCTCTCCTCATTCAGCTCACATTTTTTATAGTAGTTTGTTTCCACTTGGTATGCTTTTTAAAGTGGATGGCATCCCTGTAAAATAAGGGTAAAGCTGATAATTTTTATTTGCCAGACACTTTAAACATGTCTGATAATTTTATGCTTCATCTGTTTCAGTATTTCTTTCTGCAACACCTCTCTTATTAGAAATATTTTTGCCTGACACCACCCTACTTTTTTTTTTTTTCTTTAAACCATTGAGAAAATGGTTGTTGTTTTCGGTCGAGAATGGACCTCTTGACATCGTCACTTTATTTTTTTAAGCATTTTTAACGAAATTCTGTAACTTTAGAAAAAATTTTAACGAAATTCTGTAACTTTAGAAGAATATTTAACGAAATTCTGTAACTTTAGATTTAGAAGAATATTTCTTTGAATAGGCAATAGAAATGCATAAATCATTACAAAAATGTTAAAGTTACAAAAAGGATAGATGCAAACTATCAGATATGAAAAAAAGCCGAATTCAAAAATTGACGTTGGATGAGAAATTGTCTCATTAAGCAAAAAAAATCCCTGGCCTACAGGCACAGGTAGATTTCGAAGACGCAGACCGTGGGGCGCCTGTTTGTCGGGAATTGCGGAAGAAATGACCTTTTTACGATGATGCGGCAGTTGGAACCGCCTACTCCGAAACCTAACTTGTTTGCAAGCGGAATCGGCAGGGATTTTTTTGTGTTTAATTTTTTTTTTACTATAACGGTTGGTCCTATAAAAAACTTGTAAATATAAAAGTTTTAAATAATATTAAGAGGATTAATAATAAATTTAAGCGGATTTGAAATCTTGAGAATTGGCGAAGTTATGAATTTTTTTCTTTTAAACCCCCCTCCCCCCCCCTTAAGGCAATTTTTAATTATATCAAAAATCTGTCATACATAAATTTTCGGCCCTTCTCCTAGAAGTAATAATAACTTCAAACGGATTCGATACGTATCATAAGTAAGAAATTATGGGTTTTTTTCTGTTTTCACAAAAAGCCCCCCCCCATCCCCCCCCCCCTTGGTTCGATTTTGTCCATTAACGAACTTGACCGAGATTTTATGCCCCTTGATTTTATGTATCAGTTTCGAAAAGATGTGGGAGTTGGAACCGCCTACTTCGAAAAATAACTTGTTTGCAGGCGGAGCCGGCAGGGATTTTTTTTGTTTTTAATTTTTTTTTGCTATAACGGTTGGTCCTATAAAAAACTTGTCAATATAAAAGTTTTAGATAATATTAAGAGGATTAATAATAAATTTACGCGAATTTGATATCTTGTGAATTGACGAAGCTATGATTTTTTTTCTCTTAAAACCCCCCTTTTTTCCCCCCCTTGGGGCCATTTTTAATTATATCAAAAATCTGTCATACATACATTTTCGACCCTTCTCCTAGAAGTAATAATAACTTTAAACGGATTCGATACGTACCATAATTAAGAAATTATGGGTTTTTTTCTGTTTTCACAAAAAGCCCCCCCACCCTCCCCCCCTTGGTTCGATTTTGCCCAATAACGAACTTGACCGAGATTTTATGCCCCTTGATTTTATGTATCAGTTTGTAAAAGATTAATGCAGAATTTTTCCAGTTATCGTGGTCAGAAAAAAGTGACATAGATAGATAGATAGATAGATAGATAGATAGATAGATAGATAGATAGATAGATATATAAAGTTTTGAACTGGGCGTGGTTTTGGGTTCTGGGAGTCATGATCGGCGTAGATCTGCAAAAATTTTTCGAAATTTCCAACTTAGGTGAGAATGTAATAGGTAGTATTTCTTACGAAATCTACCTAAAAATATGGTCTTCAACTTTAATTTCCTCAAAATACCTTTAGCTCAGACATCAATCTAAACAAGAGTTAAAGTTATTGCGGGAAGGACCCGACAAAATATTAAGGTATATATTAAGGATAAGGTATAGTAATGGAAAATGTGTTTCAATAACTGCAGCAATGGTTCAAACGAATATTTTTGCGAGGACAGAGAATGTCAGGATCTCTTCAACTGCAGTAATGGAAAATGCATTTATTTGTAGATGGTTCCGATGAATATTTTTAAACAATTAATATTTTTAATTAATTTGAAAAAAAAAATTAAAGCTTTCGGAACATTTTTTCAATGGTTGTTGTAATTTTTTTTGTTTTTTGTTTTCTGGTAAGATAAAGTTTTGGATTTTGGGATTCTGGATTTGAGGTCCCATACTGTACTGATAAATTTATGTAAAATGAAAAAAAACAATAAACAAAATACACATAGTAGGTTCGCACTTCTTTACTTTCAACATGCCATAATCTAACAAGAATGTCCATTTGTTTTCTGATTAGACTGGTTAGGTAAAATGATATTTAATGGAAAAGCAAAGCATAGTCAAAGCATTTTTAAATATTGCATTAAATAACAAAGCATTTGAGTAACATTTTCTGAAAATGAATATGAGGACCAAAGTAACAAATATAGGCACATTTTCTTTTACCACAGGAAAACTGTTTGGCTATAGAACTATCTGGAAACACGTATTTGAACAATTCACAAGAATCTTCAGAAGACTTGAACAAGTAGTGACTTTTTATGCATTTCAGAGTCCATAAAGGGTGTCCTGTAGCTCTGCAACTCTTTTACTAAAATGCCACAGCTTCCCACATTTTAAAGTTTGCAACTCTGCAGGAAAGAAGGGAGAGGGGGGAAGTTGAAGTAACCTAGAGATAATGGTGTAGGGGTTGCATTTCCACAGGGATGAACCAGAAAGATGTAGTGGGGAAAATTGGACTTAAAATTTTCAAACAAATTGTTTATTCATACTTTTTTTGTCAAAAAAGGACACACATTGATTGAAGAGACAAATAAACAGATAAGTATATGCAGCCAGAGAGGGAAAAAATGGTTTTATATTTGGAATTTACAATTTAGAAGACACTTATACAAGGAAATGTATGATGTAGTGCTGTGAAGAGAGGAAATATAAATTTGTATTTAGAGGACAGTATGTCGGTATCAGTTGCGTAGCTACATATTCAGCGCCCTGGAGCAAGTAAAGTTTGTACGCCCTCTTGAATCTTGAAAAAGTTCTGCGCAATTTTGTTTTGAAGTTTAAAATTTATGTATTATTATTAATTCGATTTAAAACGTTACTTTTATTTGAAAGTCAAAGTATTTTAACAACGTATTAAATACAAATAATTAATAATGAATAATGAAATATAATTCTACAAGTTCAAAGTATACTAATATTTTCTGCGAATTGGCCATGACTTTCGTTTTAAATGCGCCAATGGGCTAATGCAGTCTGCTGCCTTTAATATCTGTTTTTCTTTTCAAGGGTTTCGAAGCATTGTAGAATATAAATAAATTAAAACACATTATCGTCAAGATTTTTTAAATTTTTAAATTTTACTTTTATGGATGAAACACATTTTTGCTGTTTTTAGTGCCAGAAAATATTAAAATTCCATAAAATTTAAAGTATCATAACACTATAAGTTTTGGTTGTACAAAAAATGAAATTAACTTTTAAAATACAGAATTTTTTTTTTTCTAAATATGACGTATAGAACCCAGGGACCGAATAAAAATGTAAACCTCGTAACTTTAAAAAAATAAATAAATAAACAAAATAAAAAATTAAATAATAAATGTAAATATTTTGACATAAATTACTTTTAAGAGGATGAAGAACGACTTTGAAACTTTTTTTACTATTGGAACAATATTTCTACAATTAATAGTTTAGAAAATTAGCCAATGGATAACGATAAAAGTTGACATCTTTGTTTGCACTTGTTTTTGACTAATCTGAGCAATTTGGCTAATCGCTAAAGGAAAACTAGTCAAATTCAAATAATGGTAGTAATAGATTCGTCATGAAAAACTAAGAATATCAAAACACACATGAGTTACATAGAAAACGTTTAATCATACAATGGAATAACATCATTGAAAGTGTCGCCGAAAGAAAAAAAGAATCTCATTCAACTTGGCGATTTCAATTTTGAGTTTTCTCGTCAAATAATGAAAGATTTTTGCGCAGTGACGATTGGCAGCGAGAATCCTGATTGACACCCTTATGTACTCAAGATTGCAGTTTTTATTTTCCATACACATACAGTGTAAGGAAAGAAATAAGAAAACATTGTAATCACAATAAAAATAAATGAAAAAATGGAAATAATGATATAGTTTTACATTTTCAAACACTTTGAATCCATTCTCACAATTTTTACAATGATTCAATATGTATATGGTTATGTATGCATGCATATTAGAATTTCCTCACGTTTCCAGATTCCCAGAGCATGGTTTGGTGTGGTTTTGATGATGTCAGCAGGTATACGTTATAAATCTATTGCAAAAAATTGTATTAATTTTCGAAGAAATCGGCCGACGGATTTGGTATCTAAACTGTTTTTCACCCATTCTGTGGCGATAGTTGATGAACATTTTCTCTTATAATTCTATTAAATTATTTTTATTGCTCATGTTCATCTTATATCTATACAACAAAGTTTCATCAGGCAGACAGTGTCAGCTCAAGGGCTTCACAATTACTTTACTAACAGTAATTTCATTTTTTACAAAATCCTCCTTGTTTAATCGTAGAAAATCCCACGATTAAAACAGACCAAATTTTATATATCAATTAGAAAAGTTATTGTGAACCCCTGAAGACCCGCTGCTGCACGCAGAGTCGGACTCAGTCACTGTCAAATACGCAGACCTTGGATTTTTGAAGGGCGCAACATTTTAGAAACTCACTATTTTACCACCTTACTAGTAGAAACCAATATTACCCATTACCATTCAGTTTTTCTTTCTGCAGATCCTTTCAGTTTCGGATTCAGTTCCGAAATTGAAAGTGTACTTTATCGAAATAGCATAAAGATAACCGTTTAGACATCGACTTCGCATATTCTACGCAAAAAAAGAAAAAAAAAACATTTAAAAATGTTCAAATGTATAAATGAGAAATTTGAAAAAAAAAAAAAAAAACTTACGTTTGGTTTAACATTTACTTGCGAGTGACTAGTTGTAGGATTCTAAATAAGAATGTTATGATTAATAAACCTACTTAAACTTTTTTTGCAGTGGGAAAATACAAAAAATATTTATGCTGTTAGTAAGATCAATAAACGTGTAAATATCATTAATTTGATTTTAAAGCAAAGTATCTTTGAAATAGATTTTTATACAGTAAATTCTGTCTAAAGCTCTACCTAAGACAGTTTCTATCTTATACAGAATGTACTGTATTAAAAAAAAAAAAAAATCCCTGACGGCTCGGCCTACAGGCACAGGTAGATTTCGAAGACGCAGACCGTGGGGCGCCTGTTTGTCGGGAATTGCGGAAGAAATGACCTTTTTACGATGATGCGGCAGTTGGAACCGCCTACTCCGAAACCTAACTTGTTTGCAAGCGGAATCGGCAGGGATTTTTTTGTGTTTAATTTTTTTTTTACTATAACGGTTGGTCCTATAAAAAACTTGTAAATATAAAAGTTTTAAATAATATTAAGAGGATTAATAATAAATTTAAGCGGATTTGAAATCTTGAGAATTGGCGAAGTTATGAATTTTTTTCTTTTAAACCCCCCTCCCCCCCCCCTTAAGGCAATTTTTAATTATATCAAAAATCTGTCATACATAAATTTTCGGCCCTTCTCCTAGAAGTAATAATAACTTCAAACGGATTCGATACGTATCATAAGTAAGAAATTATGGGTTTTTTTCTGTTTTCACAAAAAGCCCCCCCATCCCACCCCCCCCCCTTGGTTCGATTTTGTCCATTAACGAACTTGACCGAGATTTTATGCCCCTTGATTTTATGTATCAGTTTCGAAAAGATGTGGGAGTTGGAACCGCCTACTTCGAAAAATAACTTGTTTGCAGGCGGAGCCGGCTTTGTTTTTAATTTTTTTTTGCTATAACGGTTGGTCCTATAAAAAACTTGTCAATATAAAAGTTTTAGATAATATTAAGAGGATTAATAATAAATTTACGCGAATTTGATATCTTGTGAATTGACGAAGCTATGATTTTTTTTCTCTTAAAACCCCCCTTTTTTCCCCCCCTTGGGGCCATTTTTAATTATATCAAAAATCTGTCATACATACATTTTCGACCCTTCTCCTAGAAGTAATAATAACTTTAAACGGATTCGATACGTACCATAATTAAGAAATTATGGGTTTTTTTCTGTTTTCACAAAAAGCCCCCCCACCCTCCCCCCCTTGGTTCGATTTTGCCCAATAACGAACTTGACCGAGATTTTATGCCCCTTGATTTTATGTATCAGTTTGTAAAAGATTAATGCAGAATTTTTCCAGTTATCGTGGTCAGAAAAAAGTGACATAGATAGATAGATAGATAGATAGATAGATAGATATATATATAAAGTTTTGAACTGGGCGTGGTTTTGGGTTCTGGGAGTCATGATCGGCGTAGATCTGCAAAAATTTTTCGAAATTTCCAACTTAGGTGAGAATGTAATAGGTAGTATTTCTTACGAAATCTACCTAAAAAAAAGCTACGTTTGGTTTAACTTCAAAGGGCACCGCTTTAACTGTCCTTTCCGTTCGGATTATCACATTTATAGACATGTGATAATCCATATTGAGGCAGTCCCGTTTTACTATTAAAATGTAATTTTTAACAAAAAAGAATGTTTGACTTACCTTTTCTTTGGCAAAAATATTCTTTATAAATACTTTTGTGCATCGAGCGCAGAAAGCAATATAATGAACATTTATTATAGGGTAAATGATAATCACAACATTATACAAATACACGAAGGCTGCACATTTCCAACAAATACTTAATAAACGATTTTACAAAAGACTAAATTAAAAAAAATATATACGGATATATATTTAGAATAGAGGCAACGCTCTTTAGTGTCAGATAGGCTTTAAATTATTGGGGTAGATCATGTCGTCATTGGTAACAGACAGAATTACAGACTATACATTAGATTCCAAACATTTAAATAGCCCTCTGAAACAAAGAAACTTAAGAAAAAAATTCAATTCTTCAGCTTTACAAAGAGAAAAAAAAAATCATTAATAAAGAAAATTATTTTAAAAAGTTATTTTTTTAATTTATTAAATAATTTAAGACTCTAATCTAACTCTAATCTAATGCTTTTAGCAAATTTTGTAACTACTGGGAAGGGAACATTACCTGGTTTAGGGTGCACCAAACCGTAGTCCGGTTGCCAGGCGGGCCAGTCTGAGTCTGCCAGAATGTGATTTAATTTAGTAAAATACTATTTTTTTAATTTATAGATCTTGGGTCAATGAGAATTTGTTGAAAATTGTGTCATTAGAAAAATGCTTAAGCCTTGTGAATGAATGTGAACGTTTTCTTTAAAACACGGTGGAAACCACTTTAAAACCAGTGGAAATATTTCACCTTTGTATAAAATTAGGATCTAATTTTTTATTCATTGTTATACTGTTTTGAACACAAAGTGTAAACTGTTCGAAAAGTTGAGTGGAATAACTCCATATTTTATTTTCATTTTATAATTTGAAAATTGATTGATACGTAATATATGATATCGGATGGTGGTGGTATGCGGGAGGGGGGGAGGGGGGAGCAGATCCTGATTATGGTCTAAGCAAACTCGCATTACTATTTTCGAAAAACATGTTTTGCCTTCTTTAATCCTAAAATTCAGTGATTAAGTAAGTTTTAATGTAAAAAAATACTTTTCGAAAAAAGTGATGTAAATTTGCATAGGCGATAATCAGGTCCTAAGGAACACAGAAATTGATACTTAAATGTTTCTTTCTTTTTTGAAGGTAAATGCTGATCGATTCCACCAATCCCACATTAGAGATTTGTCATATTTTCAAAATCTTTAAAACAATACGCACAAAATTTAATTCTCACCCGCTTCTAAATTTTGTCGTCGTGAAATGATGTGGAATATGCCAAAATTCCGCTCTTATTTTTGTTTTGTCCGCTGTTATTTTATTGATGTACGTTTAGTTTCTACAAAACAAAACAAAAAAAGCTTCAATTTTTCAGTTTTCTTGATTTTTCGTTTGTAAAATGGTCAATAATTTTCTTTAATCTCATCAAAAACAACTCGTTGTAAATGATCCCGCCAAGCCACAAACCTAAAACGTCAGTCACAAAAAGAAGTGATATCACATAAAAAGAAGCGATATAGAAGTGCATACTCCGAGTCCCGTGCGTAAAAATCTAACACCACTCATAATGTTTCCAAAGGACTCGGAGTGAGGTACAGTATGTGAAAACTGCTTGGCGACCTGCAGGCTTTTATAATATATGCAGTATATCAATTTTGAAAATCGAAAAAAATGATAATGATAAAAAATGATAAAAATGAAAATGATAATGATAAATGATAACAGTTTACACTTCGATCATGATCGGACCTGATTATCGCCTATGCAAATTTACATCACTTTTTTCGAAAAGTATTTTTTTACATTAAAACTTACTTAATCACTGAATTTTAGGATTAAAGAAGGCAAAACATGTTTTTCGAAAATAGTAATGCGAGTTTGCTTAGACCATAATCAGGATCTGCTCCCCCCTCCCCCCCTCCCGCATACCACCACCATCCGATATCATATATTACGTATCAATCAATTTTCAAATTATAAAATGAAAATAAAATATGGAGTTATTCCACTCAACTTTTCGAACAGTTTACACTTCGATCAGTAGTCGTTTGTGTTGTTCCTCTTCCCCGATGATGGCTTTAAGTTTGAAGCCGAAACATGTAGGATTTTAGCTCTTTTATGAGTTTAAAACAATTTTTACACTGATTTTAGCAACTAATAAGCACAATTTGTGCAATTTGTGTTTTTTAAAATACTAGTTAACAGTGTAGTGTCCAAATGGATTCAATTGCGAAAAAAATAAATTTTTAATTTTTGTTACATCATTTTTTAAATATTTTTGTATGCGAAAGAACTGACAGAACAGATTTTTCCCCAGATCTATGCGATTCTGCTTACGCTAGAATTACTGCAATATATCTCAATTTAGTTAACATTTATTATAAGGTACAATATTATTAATATGCGTATGATCATATATATATATATATATTGCAAACTCAAAATCTTTACATGTTTACTTAAAAAATCCTCTTCGTAAGAGTGGTGTTTGTAGTTTAAATAATGATAAATAAAATCAACAAATTGATTTTTCAAGCTCATAAATAAGAAAGGACATGCAAACACAGAAGCTTCAACTTTTTACAATTTTATGGGAGCAAAATAAATAAATTAAATTAAATTAAATTAAAATAATATAGTCATATGTAATTGCAGGAAACGCAAACATTATAAAAGCCTGCAGGTCGCCAAGCAGTTTTCACATACTGTACCTCACTCCGAGTCCTTTGGAAACATTATGAGTGGTGATAGATTTTTACACGGGACTCGTAGTATGCACTTCTATATCAATTCTTTTTATGTGATATCACTTCTTTTTGTGACTGATGTTTTAGGTTTGTGGCTTGGCGGGATCATTTACAACGAGTTGTTTTTGATGAGATATCACTCCTTTTTGTAAGGTATTTAATTTCAATTATATGGATTCCATTTTTATTCAGAAAAGAAAAGTTAAAAGGGGCAAAAAAATAATAGTGATGCTATAAACAGAATTATACATCAGAATTATACAATTTATTGAGTGACTTATTCCAATGTACATGTCGCTACCATAACAACTGGGAAACTTTTATATTAATTTCCTTACATTGTATTCATCAGATTATTTATGACATATTTATTTTCCTTTTTCTTTTGTTTATATCACTCTTCCGTTTATATACATTCAAAAATAAAAAATTACACAATTTTACAGTAGTTTACAAACTAATTAAAATACTACAGTCTCAGAAAAATGTGGAAAAATAAGAAGCACTTTTTTTCGGTCAACTACAATGATAAGTTTATGGAGCATACTTTACCGAGAATAATCAACATTTTTTTCCCCTACGAACCTATTTCTATTAGTATAAAAATTTACAGGGATTTTTATACTAACATATTAAATATATTATTTTTGAAAATTACTGAGCACCTTAGAAGTTTTTTATTTGTTTAAATTTTTTAACTCAACGTTTCGAGAATTTGAAAAATATAAAATTCGCAACGTTTGCAAAAGTATAAAAACTATTAAAGTGATTTCTGTTCATATAGTCTGTTCATTCCAATTCGGTGATCCTAAAATATAGGTCCCCAATCTCCGGCAGTCCATGAATTAATTAGGACATATGTATGCAACTGTTAAAATGTTCTCAAAGCTGACAATAGAGGCAATAAGTATAGCTTGGCAAATATGAAACACAGCATTGCTTCATCATGGCTTTGTTTCGAGAGGAGTTTGTTCTCCGAACATAAAAATCTCACGCGAAAGTGTTCATTAACCGATTTGTTCGTAAACCGGACAGTTCGTTACCGATCACCTATTGCATACGAAATTTAGCATTTTAAGTTCGTCATAGCTGGAGATTCGATGAACGGCAAATATTTAAACGCAAAACTTGTAATCTTGGGGTATCAACATTTTTACATTCTATTACTCAGCGCATGAACGTAAAGTTGGAATTTTGTAATCGCTATTTCAATCAATTCCTAATAAGCTAGAATTATATATTTATAAATAAACACAGTTTTTTTAATCGATGAAAATACTATATATTAATAGATTTAGAGCTTAACATCGACGAGATTTCAGATGAACAAAATGATCTTATATTAAATTTTAAAGCAAGATAATGAAACCTTACAGAGATTGAAACAGTGTAAAATCATTAAAATACATCTCACTCAGTAAATATACATCGGTTGTAGTGTAATCAAGATCTTCTAAGAGACTCTGTAAACGAAACGTATATGCTTCAATGCCGCTTTACAATAGAGAGGATGTAGTAACATATTTGAATATCTTGTGTATATAGCGAATTTGACAAAAGTTATGCAATTTACTATTGTTTTTCCTCTGTGTTAAGTACAGGAATCTTGTACTTCAACGTAAAAATTTGCTAATTACACAACTTTTTAGTCTTATTAAAAAATCTTTTGAGTTACCCTGTAAACGAACAGTAAATTCTACACTTCTGTTTTACAATAGGAAACTAACTTAGGTAGTTCGTAGTAACATATTTTAGCATCATGCGCATACGTTCTTTTTGAAAAGAGTTAGACCATTTAATATTTTGTTTGCTTCATCTTAAGTATAGGAATAAATCACTTTAAAGTGGTATACATAAAAAACTAATTAATATTTTTACATGAAATATTAAACATTTGAACTACTTATAAAAACAATTCAAATGCTGCAAACCGCGTAAAAATCGGATAATTACACAACTCTTTAGCCCTATATCAAAAGATCTTTTGTGAGACCCTGTAAACGAACCTTAAATGTTAAGATTTTTTATAATAGGAAGCTTACTTGGGTCGAGTGTAATAACATATCTTAATATCATGTGTATACGACCATTCCTAAAACAGTTGGGTCATTTATTATTTTTTTGCTCTATGTTAAGTATAGGAATCAATAACTTTAAACTGATATAAATACAAAACTAATTAATATTTTTACATGAAACTTACAAAGGTTTGAACTAGTCATAAAAATGATTCAAATAACGTAAACCGCATAAAAATCCGATAGTTACACATTGCTGTAGCCCTGTCAACAGTTTTTGGTCTGAACAAGATTTAAAAAGTGCAAAAAACAGCACTTTTAAAATCGCATTTACTGAAAAACTATTCGTCGGATTTTGCTTTACTTTTGAATTCTTAGTCCCGTGGCACGCCCTATTCCATAGAATCAAGAATTTGGTTTCTATCATAAATAGAACGCGAGATATAGATGTGTCAAAAACCCGTTTTGTCCCGTCCGCAAAATATAAACTAGACAGAGTTAAAAAAAAAAAAAAAAAAAAATTGTAAAATCGTTTGGCATCCATTGGCGGAAATTCCTTTCATTTACGGTTCAATGCATTGCTGTTTCTTATGCTTGGCGAGAAACTCTGTCGAGTTTCTATGATTTGTCAAATTATCATTTAATTTTTTTTTTTTTTTTTTTTTTTTTTTTTTTCAAATTGAAAAACAACTACATAGCTAAGGCATTAAATATGGGTTCCTCAGCGGTGACTTCTTCGGCTACCATTATTTATAAACAGTAATCATCATAATTTTCTAAAAGATTTTCAGTAGAAATGTACCAGAAAGGTTATCGTTCAGAAATAGTGGTAGAGGGCCCTATAAATAAGCTTGGTTACTATAAGATTTGAAAATCTTGAACAGTCATCTACGGAAAAGTTACAGAAAAAATCTGGATGGTGAAACGATGCTGTAGAAGTTATTTGAGGCTTCAATATGTTATGAATTAAAATTAAAACTGTGAATAAGAGCATATTTTAAACCGAAATAGTTGAGGTTAAAAACAAGGTGAAAATATTATAGGGATATGATCATTGTAACAAAATTCATTTATAATATCCGGTTAGTAATGGAAAAAATATGCAAATTTTTTAACAAACTTTTTTTTCGCTCTTTCTAATTTTGCACCCTTTAGTTTCGTGCGCCTGGAGCAGTTTGCTCCAACTGCTCCACGGTAGCTACGCCCCTGGTCGGTATTTTTTCAGAGAAAAATTTATCTGTTAAATCATGGTAAGAGATAGAATTTAGAAACAAAATATATATTCATACTCATTAAAGAGAAAAGTATCAGAAGACTTATTGCAAAGAGTTAGAAAATTATTTCGATGTATGTAGCCCAATTGTATATATATATTTTTTTAATTTAGAATATTATAATGCATATAATATAAATGCAATTCAAAATATTGCTAAAATAAGTGAAAATTAAAATATATATTATATATATATTAGAAATGTTGAACCAATCTCTTTGTGATATCACCTGAGTAACGATAATAAGCTTAAATATACATACATGCTATTAAAAGTTCTCATAGATTTATATAGTTAATGATTGATTTCATTTTTGAGGATTTACCAATGTTTTTACATTATTAATTTATTTTTAATTTGCAAGAAAAATATTAAAATAAAATTATGTCTGATAAAAAAACACCATTAAAAAAAAAAAAACTCTGTCTATATTTATACATAATGCTATATATATATATATATATATATATATATTGCAGTGAAGTAACAGTGAAAAGTGTGTATGTAGTTCTCAGGGTTGTAGTGGGTAGCTGCCCGGGTACCTGCTCAGGCTGGGTTTTTTACAACAATAAGGGTTGTAGTGGGTAACTGCCCAAGTACCCGTCCGCGCTGTGTTAAAAAAAAAAAAACGGGTTTTTTACAACCCCGGTAGCTCCAAAAAGCACCCACTTTAGAGAGCTGTAAAAATTTAAAAGATAGGAATCAGCAGTAAACTTTCAAAAATATTTAGTCACTTAAAGAAATTTCAGATATTAATTTATCAAATAGATGATAAAATATAAAGTGTTAGAACTTAATTATTCAAATGTCAGAGCAAAATTTCTGTTAGGTCTCCATTTGAGGGGAAGAGTATTTTTGTGAACAAATAAAATTTTGTAAAGAAAAACCAAAACCAGTTAATCAAATCCAAACTAAATATTTATTAATACTAACTTTTTTAAATCCTTTTGCTAAAATTTTCTTTCTTGGTGAGTTAATTTTGTTTCCAAATTACACATTTCAATTTTCAGAATTTATACACACCACATACTATGCAAAATTTTAGTTAAACTTAAAACACAAATCAAAGTTGAAAACACGCATCCAGCAAAAAACACTTGCAGACAGTATTGTAACCGAATTATTTTGTGTTCCTTGTAAATTAACAATAAAGGCAATGTACATCATACTTTTCAGTCAGCAATTTATAGTGCATCTCAGTAATGCATATATATTTCATTTTGTTTTAAATAGTGTAGCATCATTAAAATATAATTGCAAACGATTTTACCACATAGACCATTATGTAACAGAATTCTTTTGTGTGACCCTGTAAATGTATAATAAATGCTTTGCGAACCATATTCTACAGAAAGCATGTTTTAGTGAACTTCATAAATGCATATCAATTTTCATTATGTTTAAAATGGTGTAACATTATCAAAAGGCATTTGAAACGATTTTTTCCCATTGCCTGTACTGTAACGGTATATTTTTTACTATCCCTGTAAACGAACTATAAATACTACACACTTTATTTTCAATAGCAATCATGCTATAGAAAACATCAATAACATATATAAATTATAGGGCAATCTGAGTATATTTATGAAAATTAGAACACGGGCAGAAAAAAACAAAGTCATAAAAACTTTTCAACTATGTTGGAAAGTGTTAAAAAAGATATATATATATATATGTTCTATAGAATATAGATAGAAGTAAGACCGAAAATCAGGACAGTTGAATTCTCTACATTATAGGCAGGCAAATTTAAGTGACAAAAATAGACTGGCAACACAAAAACATTAAAAAAAAAAAGCTATTAGAAATAAAAGTGTTTTCAAGTGTGCTAGTTAAAACATGTACTGGAAAAAAAAAAGGAAAATAAAGAAGAATCATTTGCGAACCATATTCTACAGAAAGCATGTTTTAGTGAACTTCATAAATGCATATCAATTTTCATTATGTTTAAAATGGTGTAACATTATCAAAAGGCATTTGAAACGATTTTTTCCCATTGCCTGTACTGTAACGGTATATTTTTTACTATCCCTGTAAACGAACTATAAATACTACACACTTTATTTTCAATAGCAATCATGCTATAGAAAACATCAATAACATATATAAATTATAGGGCAATCTGAGTATATTTATGAAAATTAGAACACGGGCAGAAAAAAACAAAGTCATAAAAACTTTTCAACTATGTTGGAAAGTGTTAAAAAAGATATATATATATATATGTTCTATAGAATATAGATAGAAGTAAGACCGAAAATCAGGACAGTTGAATTCTCTACATTATAGGCAGGCAAATTTAAGTGACAAAAATAGACTGGCAACACAAAAACATTAAAAAAAAAAAAGCTATTAGAAATAAAAGTGTTTTCAAGTGTGCTAGTTAAAACATGTACTGGAAAAAAAAAAGGAAAATAAAGAAGAATCACCTCACAGTATCAAAATTGCTAAAGATGTCTCTAGCTCTATTGTATATATTTCTACCAGTAGTTAATATTAATAATGATGCATAACACATAACTATAATTTGAAATATTTTTTTTCTAGGAAAAACTGTTTTTAAAGGACAAAAAATGCTTCAAAACAAACAAGCCAGTGATAAAATGAAATAAACAATATTTCTTTCATACTAAACACAATAGAATTTCTTGCCAAGTCACTTGTAAGAACTACACAGATCTTATCTTACAAAAACATTTTAATTTGATTATGTAGATTATTATAAATACACATACTTTATTTCAATGAGTTACTTAATTTAATTTCAAATAATTGAAGGGAAAAAACCTGTTACCTTTGCATGATGCTGTGATGCTTTTTCTATCAACTCTTTACATTTTTCAAAGTTTTTCATCCTATCTGAAGTGCAGTTTAACTGACAAACAGCAACTAATGGAAAAGCACTGTTTGCCATTGTAGAAAATCTAAAAAAACAGTAACAAAGAAAGTTATTTTATTTCATCTATTCAAAAAATATTAATATAAATTTAATTATTTTTTTTGAGTCAATAACTTCGATGTCTAATCTTCTACTATACTATCTATCTATGTACCATATATATATAATACAAATGAGAATTTTGTTCCGGCTGCTTGAAATTTGAGTTCTGCTGGATGGATTTTGATGGGACTTGCACTATTAATTAGATATTTTTTCAGGGTAGGTTTTAGTATATAACTCATCATTCTACATTGCTTACTTATAGAGCTATGGGGGGAAGTTCTATAATCAGGTGAACCAATTATAAAAGATTAACCTTTTTAGAAAGTTCTACTGGATGGATTTTGGATGAGACTTGCATTGTTAGGTAGATGATTTTTCAGGGATAGTTTTAGTATATTGCATATCATTCTACATTGCTTAGTTATAGAATTATGGTGGAAAGTTCTATAATCAGATGAACCTGATTATGAAAGATTAGCCTTTTTAAAAAGTTCTACTGATGGATTTTGTTAGTTAGTTTGCTTGCATTGTTAGTTAGATAATTTTTCAGTGATAGTACATTGCATATTGTTCTATCATTCTTATGGCTAATTCCATGCGTGACTGTAGTGTAAGTCACATAGCCGCAAAAGTTTACCGTTCTTGGCCACCAGTATTTTTGTAAAAAATTCTTCACTATATTTAATTGTAGATATATGGGATTGAATAAGTCAAAATTTCTTTTACTATAATACTGATAGTCACACATCACAGCCATTTACATCTCTGTGACTGACACTACATCCACTCATGGAATTAGCCATTTACATCTCTGTGACTGACACTACATCTACTTATGGAATTAGCCTTTACCAAATCCTACTATAAATGATCAACTAAAACAGGGCTCATACTCATTTCCCTCCAAAAAATCCCCTGAGAATCCCCTGATGTATTTTCCAGGATGAACAATTTTCCCATGTTGAAAATTAACGACATTTTTTAAAACTTAGTATGTATTACCACCCAAAAAAATAAATAAATAAATAAAGAAGTAATCACAAAAGTTAAGTTTTTACATCAGAAGGTTAAAAAAAAAATTTTTTTTCTAGATCAGCAGCAAATTTTCGAGGTATCAAGATTTTATGTTACACACAAAAATCTTAAGAGTTGTGAAAGTTCCACTCACTCTCAAGTTCACAACTGATTCTGAAGCACAAACAACTGATTTGTTAAAGAATTTTTTGCAAAATTTACAAATTGTTGAACATTTTGCAGATACATGCTTTTACTTCACGAAGCATGCAAATAGCAGCAAGTGCCCTCATTTCTCAGAGTAGCCGATCATTTTGCCAAATTTTCCCAGGTTTTGGGTATTTTTTGGAAAATCCCCTGAGATTCTCCTGATTTTTAAGACAAAAAATTTATCCCCTGATTCCCAGGTTTCCCCTGATGAGTATGAACCCTGTAAAAATATTGGTGCTTAACAGCACAAATTTTGTCTGCACATTAGAAAATATAATACTGTTTGTATCGTTTTCAGCAATTCCAAAGGACATTCCAGATAAAGGTCCATATTGCTTTAAAACACAATGCCAAATTCACCAATATATTTCATTCAATTCAAGTGTAGTGGGCAAAGCCTGATAGTTATTTTATAAAAGAATACAGCCTTATTGAAGAATATCATAAGTAAAAACAGCAGAAACGCAGATCATCTAATTTATCATGTTCATGAAAAATGCAAATAGCTCATTAGATAATATATTTTTTTTTAATGTAAAAAAATCATTTATTTAAAGAGTAACAAATGTATGATACAAGAAAGACATGCAATGCTAATTTTGAAAGTAAATTCAAATGGTAGAAATGAAAGCAACCATTTTTTAATTGTTCATTCAACCAATTTCCAAAGGAGAATATTTTAACTGATAAATTACTGTTTCAAAACTAAAAAGCTCAAAAAGATTTTATCATTGAATGCTAAATTTTTAATACATTATAATTTTTGCATTCTATAATGTTATTGAAAATGTTGCATTAACAGGCCATTCCATAAAAATATACAGTTGATCATCTATCCAGCCAGTGATGAAATTATTAGGCATATGAATTTATGTTAGTGGTAAATTTAATTGAATATATGAATTTTCACCCTAAAAAATTGAAACTAGTTTTACAGACCAATGTAACATTTGAATCAAAGTTTTGACTGAAAGAAACAATAAATGGTAATATTTTGTCCCCTTTTCTTATCTAGATATGTTATTTGTGGATATGTTTCTACATTTTGCTGGTGGGCTAGCAAAGGGAAGGAGGGTCGGGATATAAGAATAGAAAAATTTTGAATATGAAATGTGGAATTTTTATCTGCTTTAGTAAAGAGATTATGTAATTCAAAGTTGTTTCATTACAACTGTCCATTAAAAATACTTTTAAGAAGCAATAAATAAAGTAAAAAATAATTAGTTTTGAATTTTGTTTTGGTCATTTGTAACTTTTATCTCTACATTTTCAATCTGGGCTTCAAATCTTTTTTAAGATTTTAATATTTCAAAAAGGATAAAATATGCAAAATGTTACCCAAAAGTCCAAAAAAATGTCCTTCAAATATAACAAATTATCTAAAATTTATAAAATGATTATTGTAACCTATTACCAAGCTGGCAGTGTAAGGATGGAACTTGTTAACAGAAAGTAACTGTATATACCATCCGTATAATAAAGTGACACAACTAAAAAAAATGACTTCAGAAAAGGCAAAAAAAATCTTCATGCATGAAAGATTTATTTTTAATTACTTAAAAAGGATCTGGAATTCATTCAAAACTTTTCTATTCGGGTTCAAATATAATTTATTTATTTTCATATGAGCCATTTAACAACTGATTACCTGGAGATTTATAAACATTAGGTTGTATAATGAAAGATAAGAAAAACATAAAATAATTTTATTTTGGTTATTTTTAAAGGCTGATTATTTAGCTGAATACCAAATATTCAACAGCCAAATAGTAACATTTAAAAAAATATATATATTTTTTATTATATACTAGCTAATCCGGCCGGCGTTGCCCAGGCCCGAAATATTAATAATCTGTTCTATACGAATATGACTGAAATCTGTAAGGCTATCGAAATCAAGTCGAATGAGGCAAACCCTGTCGTAATTGGGCTCATAAAACTCAAGATCGGAAAGCGCATCCTGGCGGTCGAAAGTGCAACTAAAATATTTAAGGCTATAGATATCAAGTCAAATGAGCCTAACCCCGTCGTAATCGGGTCCATAGAACCAGATATACTCCTATAGTTCCACTTTCCACCGCCAGGGGGCGCAGTCTGTTCTGGAAGAGGCCTTTTCAGAACACTTGACCCAACCAAATTTCCGAGTAGAGTTGAAATTTAACCACGGGTAAACATTGTCAAAATAGCGGAAATCGCGAAAGTGGGTTACGTAATCGATCAGTTTCTAAAGGGTTAATGTAGATATTTTTTAAAACCCAACCATGCATTTTGAAGAAAATGAACGTGTCTATGATCTGGAGTCTACTGTTTGTTCGTACTTGCATTTCCCGAGTCGATGCCAATTTTTAAATCTGGACCAAAAAAAGGAAATTCGCGTGAGTGAGTTTTGAAAAGGATTTTTTTCGGAGGGTTAAAATTAAATTTCTTCAAAACGGATACCAGATTTTAAAAAACAAAGGGATATAGATTAGGCACGGTATTTTTAGTTTTTCGTATCTTGTTTATAAACGCCAATTCGGATTTTTAAAGATAGGAAAAATAGTTTAAAAAGTGAAATTGACTTACGGTTAAAAATGTTTTCGAAAGGGTTAACGTGATTTATTTTTTAAACTAAAGGTTTCTGCCTAAACCCGATAGAACGTAGATGTCTTTAGGTGTGTTTGCTTTTTGTTTGGTTATTTTAGAAAGCCGACGCCAGATTTAATATATAGCAGAAAATCGGAATTCGCAAAAGAGAGTCCTGCGCACGAATTTTTTTTGAAGGGTTAATATTCGTATTTTTCAAAAACAAATACAGATGTTGAAAAAGGAATAAATGTAGATATTGTCTGGTATTTTTAGTTTTTCGTACCTGTCTCTGAATCGCCGATGCAAATTTTTAAAAATTACAAAAATCGCAAAACGGCATACAGAAAATATACTTTTTTAAAGGGTTAATTTTTGCATTTTTTAAAACCAAAGGTGGCTTTGAAAAGGACAGAAACAGTTCTTTAATTTGGTGACCTTCGTTTTTCCGTATATTTTTTGTATTCCGGTAGATGCAAGGCTCGGAAAATGGGAGAAAATAAAAAACATGAATTCGATGCTTTTTGATTATTTTTTTTGAAAAGGTTAAATGTAAAATTTTTTCAAACCAACCAGATCGTTCGAGATGTAAAAGTATGTTCTTTTAGAATATGTAGACGGTTTTTCCGTATTTTTAGCCATTTGTCCATGGCAAATTTAGAAATACTTAAAAAAAAAAACGGAATGTCTTCTGCTTTCTTTCTTCTGTTCCGGAAGATACGGAAATTGGTTTCTGCGCATGCGCCAGTTAGCTTCAGAATAATGACTTTTTTATTTGTGATCTTTGATCAGTTTTTAATTATTAACTACTTTAATTTTCAAAATTTTAAAATTCTGATGCTCAGGTACACCAGGAGAGGGTTTGGACTACCTATATCTAAAATTCCAGGCTTCTAGGTGGGCTACATTTTGCTAGCCATCGCCAACAGACACACAGAGCGAAACTTTCTTTTATTAGAATAGATATTAAATATACATACGTAAATAAATACATATTCATTTACATGTATACATTATTGCATATACATATTAATTTAAAAATAGAAATACAATTAAACACAAATTAAAATGGATTTTTTTTTTTTTTTTTTTTGGTTATTTGCATGTTTAAAAGTTTTAACAGCTTGAGTTTTTTTTTTTAATATTTCAAACACCTTCATGCTAATAATAAAACATGACTTTTATTCAAATTGCATAATTTTATCTATAAATACATGCAATTCCAATGCATTTTATCTAATATAAGAACTCATTATCACTGTTAAATGTACTTTTTATTTAGAAAACTTCTTTCATCACAAAAAGTTGATACTTTTATATGTAGACTTATCAAACTGACTTTCTGCAAGTCATGGTGGTATGTTATTATTTCCATTAAAATATAAAGAAAATTCGTCACTTTTACTATTCAGTGATACTTTTATCCTTTCTAGCATTCAAAATTAATGAGCTCTCAGAATGCTTATTCTCCCCCATGATTCACAATGAGACACATTCTGAAATAGCCTTTAGTCAAATAAATTTTTTGTAAGGTGTTCGTAATGCTGTTGGCCAACAGATTTGTAAAAAGTAGAACATACGGTACTTCTCCATTATCCCATTGACTAATTTCCATAAATAAAACTATTGCCAAACTGTAACAGCCAATAAATAAATCCAAGAGTGTTGCTATTAGAATCTGAAAAAAAAAAAAAAAAATGCAAGAAATTCTGAAGTCTCATTCACTGAAGTGTCAACTGTCAGTAACTGTAAAGAAAAAAATTTACAATATAATAATGAAAACAGAAAAAAAAATCTTGGATATTTATTTATTTACATTATCTTTCTTAATTATCGGCTGGTGAATGTTTGTGACGTCAGTTGAAACTGATCTATTGTTTGTAACTTATGCATCAAAACATTTTTTCAATGCTTTTTCTCTTTTAATATCATATCATCGCTGTTTAAGGACATAATTGTTATTTTAATTAAAAAAATAATTAATAAATTAGTAAAACATCATTAAAAGTGCAGATAAACATAGAATAAAACACCTGATTACATAAAAAACACGTATAGCACATGACATCTGACATCAAGTGAATGTGATGCTGATGCATTGGATCTTGCCTTATTGACGTTAAATCCTATAGTTTGACGATAGTTTTCTTTTTATGAAAAGTGGTCAATGGGATATTGGAGAAGTACCAAAAATACATATTTAACGAAACTTTGAACAGTTGAATCAGCATATGCACAACACAAAGTTTTACAACTTACTGAACACATATTGAAAATACACACAGAAACTGAGACCAACAGTGTGTATTTAACGCTGTTCTTTAAAAAAATATATTAAAAAATTACTGCTGAACAATGCAGATTTTTCTGACACAATTACAAAGCCATTTTTATATGAGCATGTGGTCCATTTTCAAAATTCGCTTACATATGCTGTCCCAGAAGAAAAAAATTCAAACATACATTAATATTTAACGTTTAATTTGAGCTATGCATTATATAAAGAAAACTATATTAAATATTTCTAGCATTAAAAATTAAAAAAAATCAATAAAAATTATTGTGATATAAATTAGTATAAATGGATTTGTATCAAATCCGTTACCAAATGTCAAGTCTGTTATCATACAAAATTACTGAAAGTAGTCACCTTTTAATTTTTTCAAGTTTCAAAATCAACTTACTTTGAAGTGACTTGTGTCTCTAAATTTCAGAACATGGTACTTATCAATAATATTTAAATTAAATTGAAATGAGAGACATTTATAAACACAAATTTTGACCACATAGAAATTTATACAAAACTTTTTCTAATAATAACAATATATATTTATGTAAATTATTGAATTAAAATATATATATATATATATATATATCTTTCTGAGTTGAAAGAAAAATAACAATAGAATGGTGCATTAATATTAGAATAAATTAAAAAAATGTGCAGAAATAGACTTGACATTTGGTAACAGATTTGACACTAACCCATTTATATTGATTTATATCTCAACAATTTTCATTGATTTTTTTAATATTTAATGCTAGAAATATTTAATACTAGCATATAACCCTCGTCAAAAATGACGGAATGTTACGTTTCATTTTCATAAGATTTCATACAAACAAACAGCATTAAGATGTTATGAAATAATATTCAATCCTTTGATATAAACAACGCCATTCCCAAAGGAAATAAACAGTTTTGATTGAACTTCAATACACTGGATTATTTTTTAACACAACCATTTCAAACCGGTAAAGCAATCATACAAGTTGTAAATTTCCAACTGGACGAAAAATGTACGGGCCAGGATTCGAACCTGGGATTGCTTGGCTGAAGCCGCCACGCTCCACCACTGAGCTATCCCGGTCGAATCTGGAGAGCATAATTCATCCAGTTAACCTTAATGGTTGTGTTAAAAAATAATCCAGTGTATTCACGTATCCAGCGTTTACTGGAGTTCCATTACCTGCGATCTTTTCTGTTGAGCTGATTAAAATATCAGACCAGATGCTTTGATCAATAAGGTTAACTGGATGAATTATGCCCTCCAGATTCGACCGGGATAGCTCAGTGGTGGAGCGTGGCGGCTTCAGCCAAGCGATCCCAGGTTCGAATCCTGGCCCGGACATTTTTCGTCCAGTTGGAAATTTACAACTTGTATGAACTTCAATAGTTTAAAGATTTCACTATAAAAAAATTCTGTAAAGATTAAGAACGATAAAATCTTCAAAACATTATTTAGATATCAGCAAAGTTGTTTAAACACCCATTGCTGGGTAAACACATCTCCGGGCCCGCTAGCGGCCCCCTAATTACATCGGGTCGGTGCCTTGCATACAAACGTCGTAAAAAGCTGCTCTAATATTTCACGAGGCAGCGCTGCAAAGCATATTTTTAAGCGACATTAAAAATTTCGAGTCATTTCGGCAATCTGTGTCGTTTTGACCTTTTAAACTGCCCTGCTATAATCAGAGTAAACATTTCATTATTCAAATTCCGATTTCGCAACTGTATACAACTGTAATAAATTTCGATGATTAAAATAATTTCTTTTATTTTATTTCTTGATTAAATCGCATCTATTAATTGTATTAATATGACTGATAATTTTTTTTCACTACAAAGTTACTATGTTAAAATTCAAAATTTTATCTGCATTGATATAAGTAATACTTGTTGTACCACAGTATTACATTATATTCCTTATATTTTAATTATGTTTGATATAAAATATTCATTTTATTTACAATGCAAGCAAAATTGATTAAATACAGAACAAAGTGCAATTTCGACAGAAAGTTTATTTGCCAAAATAATAATTAAATAACTTAAATTTTAAAAAGTTTATCTCAAATTAAATTCTGATTTTTTATAAACATGCCTAAAGAAATCTGTGATAAATTTTGATCATTAAAGATCATATTTTATTAAATAAGTATTTTTTTTTTAATTCTCTTATTAAATTACAAATTTATTTTCACTACAAAGTTTCTACTATGCTAAAATACAAAATTTTATTTCATTGATATAATTAATATATGTAGTACACGGTATTACAATTACATGTTCCTTACATTCTAATCATTGATATAATTTAATATATGTAGTACACGATATTACAATTACATATTCCTTATATTCTAATTACATTTTATAAGAAATACAGTGACCTCTCACTTATACGCGATGTTCAGTAATTACTTTTTGTACCACTATTTTAAAATTCGATTTATAAATTCTGCGATTAAATAAGGAGAAAATTACTTTAAAAAGGAACTGGTGCTGAAAAATAATTACAGTGTATCGCGTATAAGTGAGAGGTCACTGTATTCAATTTAAAATTTTGTTTATATTAATCTCCGATAGATGGCGATAAAGGCTCACAACGAATGAACGAAGTAGTTTAGCGAGTATCACGGAGGAAAGTAACTTACTCCGTCTGCGATCGCTTTCTGAAAGGTTGCATTCATGGTTTAATATTTTATACGTTCACGACGAATGAATCATTTGTTTGTTTACTTTCATGGAGCAATAAACCTAATTTCAACTGAAGTTATCTCAGAATATAAACATAATTTAATGTAAGCCATCTCACAAATATTAATTTATTTTGAAAGACGTGATTTCAAGTAGGATAAATTATCATTCAGTTGTTATATGTTAGAACAGAGTCTTCATTAAGCCTAACATGGCATTTAACTACGGTCAATTCGCAGATCAGGGTGGTTCAGCCCGGATTGGTTACAGACACTTTCTCGGCTTTGGATTTTATTATAAGTAAGATAGTCTTCTTTATATAATGCATAGCTCAAATTCTCAAATTAAACATTAAATATTAATGTATGTTTGAATTTCCTTCTTTTTCCTCTGGGACAGCATATGTAAGTGAATTTGGAAAATAACCCACATGAAATTTACAGTCTTTAATATCCAAGCACTTTAGAATGGAATAGTGTTTTTCATTTTTCTATAAATGTATTGCATCTTGAGCTGTAATTAATTGTTCCCCAATGAAGATCCCTCCCTGAAAGTTGTGTCTGTAAAATTGGTTTAAATCTCCATCTTTGACACCATTTTCTTAAATGATCCTTAGCCTTTGTAGAAAATTCTATTTGATTTCTTAGTCTCTGAATCAGAATAGCTGAAAATTATGTACATTTAAGAATGAAAATGGCATCATGAATGTGAAAGAAAATACCCAAGTTGGATTTGAGAAAAGCATTGCATAAAAAAAAGAGAGAGAGAGAGAGAAAATGAATGCATTCGGCTGTTCCTGAGTATCTGCTAATTATCCAACAGTATTTGACCAACCAAATATTCGGCAAAAGGGCCAAACACCAAATATTCGTTACAGTCTTAGTTTAAATGTGTTTAATTCTAAGTTAATAGCAATTTTGCGATTCACTTTTATTAATATCACAAAAAATGACATTTTGTCTAGGTTGCATTATTTTACAAATTGGATGATAGAAATACCTATTGTCATGATAAAAATAAAGCATTCATCATATGTATGTACACAATAGATTAAAAATTGAAAAACAATTACCTGTTAATTGTAGTGAAAACTTTCAAGCATGGAATAAATGTATAACTTCTATGAAGATGATGCAGCTCTTTATAAAATAGACCAAATATGCTCTGTGATTAAAAAATATATTTTAATTATGCTTGATCCATGCAAAATGACTATAATAATCCATGCAAAAAGAATATAATACACACACAACAGACAATGTATCTGCTAAGAATGGAATCTGTCTATAAAGGATTTTTCTTCTTTTACTCTTCATTTGAATGTACAGTGAAACCTCAATTTAACATTATTCAAGGGACTACAAAGAAATGACGCTATATGTGGGAAAACATTAAATCAGCATAAAGACAAAACTAAACACTGAGAATAATATAAAGACTAATTTAGGTAACACACTTTTTATTTCTTCATTTACATAAAGGTTTATACATCAGTTTTCTAAATTATGCTTTAAAGAAATTGGTTATTTTACTCAGCGTCTTCTTTTTAGCAGCTACATCGCAAATCGCAGTCTCAACGTAATAGGAGTTTTTACAAACTTTTCTCTTGGCCTTCCTTCTCATCATCTTCATCATTATCCAAACTAATGGATTCCAAGTTTGTCAAATTAGTTAGAGTCTGAATCTCTGATGTCACGATGTTTGAGTCGCAAGTGAGATAATTCTTATGATCTATATCTGAGAAAGGAAAAAACTTAAACCATTTCATTAGAATCTTAATTTTCTCTTTCCTTGTACTCAAATTCACCACCTCTGTCCTCCGTTAACCACCGTTTAAGATAGATTTTAAACACATGAACGTAAAAATGAAAAACGAAGCAACAATTGATATTCATGGCTCATGGGGAGTTCAGAGGGCTCTGCCCCTTTTGACTAAAATTTCTTAGTTCCTGTTCCTCTTAGTGTGCTTATTATTTTAAGTCACTTAAGAATAAATTTTACTATTTTGTATTTCAAACTCATCACAGAAAAAGAAAAATTAATTATTTATTTCAATTGCTTAACTTAATTAAAAGAATTAAATTGCAAGAGAATTATAAAAATTTCAAATTATTTTACTACAGAACCATTTTTTCCTTTATGTTAGGGGTGCACAACCTGTGGCCCGTGGGCCAAAAGTGGCCCGCGATCGGATTACTGGTGGCCCGTGGATCAATTTCGCCGATCGCAAGCGAAAAAATCACGAATTTCGCCGATCAGGTGCGTAGAAATCGCGAATCTTGCCAAGTTTCGCCCATCGGGTGCGTAAAAATCGCAAATTTTGCTGAGCGAGTGCATATAAATCGCGAATTTTACCGATCGGGTGCATATAAATTGTAAATTTCGTCAATCGCCTGCATAAAAATCGTGAATTTTACCAATCGCCTGCGTAAAAAATCGGGAATTTTGTCGATCGGGCCCGTAAAAATCGCGAATTCTGCCGATAGGGTGCGTATAAATCGCGAATTCTGCCGATAGGGTGCGTATAAATCGTAAATTTCGTCGATCAGGTGCGTAAAAATCACGAATTTTGCCGATTGGGCCCGTAAAAATCACGAATTTTGTCGATTGGGCCCGTTAAAAATCGCGAATTTTGCTGATCGGGCCCGTTAAAATTGCAAATTTTGCCAATCGGGCCCGTTGAAATCACGAATTTTGTCGATCGGGTGCATATAAATCGCGAATTTTGTCAATCGGGTGCATATAAATCGCGAATTTTGTCGATCGGGTGCGTATAAGTCGCGAATTTTGTCGATCGGGTGCGTGTAAATTGTCAATTTTGCCGATCAGACATGTAAAAATCGCAGATTTTGACGATTAGGCCCGTAAAAATCGTGAATTTTGCCGATCGGGCCCGTAAAAATCGCGAATTCTGCCGACAGGGTGCGTATAATTCGCAAATTTTGCCGATCAGGTGCGTATAAATCGTAAATTTCGTCGATTGTATGCATAAAAATCACGAATTTTGCCGATCAGACGCTTAAAAATCGCAAATTTTGCTGATCGAGTCCGTAAAAATCTCGAATTTTGTCGATCGGGTGCGTATAAATTGCAAATTTCGCCGAACGTGTGCGTAATAATCGTGAATTTCGTCAATCACTAGGAAAAAACTATGAATATTGTCAATCGTGCATGAAAAAAAATGCAAGTTTTTTCCCATCCTTTCCAATTGAATTGGGTTATGCTGACTAAGGAGGTGGTTGAGTATAGGGAGCTAACTCTCCTTTTAAAATTAGCATTTTTATGAACTTTTAGGCCGGACCCCCCCCCCCCCCCCCACTTGCCCGAAACAAAATTTTGTTCATCCTATGGATGTTGGCTCTCGACAATCCAGTCATTTTAGTGACTGCCCCTCCTCTTATAAAGGTTGTGCACCCCTTTGATATCCACATTTTATGACTGAATATGTTAAGAAGTGCAATTTAGAATAATATATGTTTCTCCTCCTCTCCACCTTCATTCATGAAAGCAGAATTTTTTTTCCGGCACTGGCAATCTTTAAAGCTAAATTTATTCCTTCAAATAAAGTCAAGGAGTATTTTCACTCTTTGAAAATAATCTTAGCTATATTTCTTGTATAAATACAAACGTAAACTGTTGATATATCATTGCCAACAGAACTGAATACGTTGACTGGAAGAAAGGAACCTGGGGGGGAGAGGGGGGGGCTAAATCTACCCTTTCGAAATTTGTTTTTTTAATCGATCCCCCCCCCTCCCCGGTCACATCTCCTCAAAACAAAAAATTTCTGATGGTGGCCCTCGACAACCGGTCATTTTTGTAAGTGGCCCTTCACTTAAAAAGGTTGTGCACCCCTACTTTATGTCATAGGTTGGCAGGCAAAACTTTAACATTAGCAAACTCTTATTGGTTGCTGATGTGCCGATCTTCCCAACTGCTAAGCTCTAGTCAGCAAAATCTAATTGGGTAAAAGGGGGAGGAATCTTGCACCTGCAATTGGTAAGAAAAAACAAAAGAGGGAGGTTAGTTTTAGATGTATTGATTTTACATCCATTTTTCTTCATTAGAATTTTTGACTAGGGAAATTTCATAGAGATTTTCTTATCGCTAAATGCAAGCAATAATTCAAAATGATAACGTTAAATCTGCTATTTTTAAGCATTACAAGTATAGGAAATTAATTGGGACTAATGAAAAATTATGTTATATGCATGAAATCATTAAATACAGGTTATGTTAAATCGAGGCTTCACTGTAATTGTCTAAGTAAATTTCTTAATCATTATTTATGTACATAATTGCCTAAGTAGTCGTTAATATTGACTGATATTTTGAATTCCATAGATTTCAAACAAATTAAAAAAAAAAAAACTATGCATAAGTAAGTGTGTTTTTTGAAAAATTTTGTGATGTTGTTGTTTCAGAAATATCGGCTTGTTTCGTAGAAATTCAGTTGGACCCGGCTGAACTGTTAACTTTTACATCGGCCGGACCATTTTTTTTTTCCCGGTTCGGGCCGGGAATTTTGGCTCATGCAGGCCTCTAGGTGATACCTTGTGTAATTCTCAAAGTAATAATTGAGTGAAATGAGTTTTTCTGCCGTGAAGATTAATAAAACAACAACAAAAAAAAAGGTCACCACTGGACGTCTCAGAAGAAAATTTAAGAATAAAATGTCTATCGCAAAATTCCAACACAGCAAAAATGTCACTTAAAAATGCATTCCTTCAATGTAAAAATACTAATATAAACAAAATAATAAATAAACATAAATAAGTTTTTTAAAAATGTTAATTGTTATCTTTTTATTACAAATTATAATAACTTGTTCAGTTGCAACATTTCATATGTGTTAATAAATAGGGGAGACCGGTACACAGTGGACCACTTTTTCAGTTAACATTTTTTTTCTCTTTAACAGACTGACCGATCTGTATGAAAATATTTTTGAATATTCCTTAAACCTTCTTACATCCATCATAATTTTCTCACAACATAGTTTTCAATACATTTTTCAAAAAAAAAAAAAAAATTATATACACTGGTCCACCCACCGGGGTACAGTGGACCACTATTAGGTATTATCTAAAATACAATATAAATCTATTTTTCATTAATCTAATTCTTGGCTAGGATTGCTTATACGCCCTCAGATCGGGCGGCCATTTTTTTGGGTGATGTTTGGCGGTTTTTTTGGCGATGTATTTGCCGATCTGGCTACCGAGTGGACTTTTGCCTTCTGGCAACCCTGAAGTAATCTCCGATACGATTTTTTTTTTCTTCTCATTTATTCTGTGAGCGGACGACTGAGAGGTTGTGTTCATTTTTTCTTGCCTGTTTTATTCCACGTGGTATCTTTGATCAGGTTGTATAATTCCAACTTTTTATTATTATTATTAATATTTGATTATTTTTTTCGATTGATAATGGCTTCTGTTGTTAGTTTACCGCTTGTTGGTGATGTTGTGCTGAAATTTCAGGAAATTTTGAGAGCCAAAGGAGGTTTTAAGGTTTCTCGAGATAGGCCTATTTTTGGAGTGCAATTGCATTTTGCGCTATTTTAAGTTTTATTTTTTGTTTAATTTTGGAATATATACAGATTAAACATAAAAAAGGTAAATTCAAGAAATTTTCGTAGAAACGTGAAGTATTTTTTGCAATTTATGCACGGAGATTTGATTTTTCAATGGATGTATCCCTGTTTGATTTTTCAAATTAATTCTGCAAGTGTTTTTTCTGTTTGTTTTTTTTTCTACGTTTGTTTAAAGATGTATTTTTGCAATTTATGTACGGAGGTTGGATTTTTCAATTTCTGGTGTTTTTTTTATTTTAATTGAGGTTTGTTATTAAGATGTATTTTAGAAATTTATGTACAGATTTTTTATTTTTCTATTTGTCGATGTTTCTTTTTTCAAATTTTGTATCGAGGTTTGTTTTTTAAACGATAGGATATACGTTTTAATGCCTTTATTTTTAGAGATATGTTGGTTTAATAATGAATCTTTGCGGGTTTTTTTAAGTATCACTATATTTACGTTTCTGCCGTTTGCTCAGTATTCAGTGAAAATTTCTTGAATTTCCCTTTTTTATGTTTAATCTGTATATCTTCCAAAATTAAATAAAAAATAAAACCTAAAATAGCCCAAAATGACCACTTGGCGACAAATTCTTGTTGGCGAAAAACGGGTTTTCGCCAACAAAAAAAAATGGCGGACCTGAGGGCGTGTAAGCAATCTGTTCCTAATTCTTTTTTGTTGCCCCTTCACCCGCAAAATAACATAGTAATATAAATTTTGAAACAAAAACAAAAAATTAATTATATTTTGAAAATAATAACAGATTAATACAGGAACAATTACAATTTAGTTGAAGTTATTACTTAAGTACAAAAAAATCAGCGCACATTAAAATTTGCAAATGAAATTCCAAAGTACTTATGAGTAGTTAAATCTACTTTAAAACAATCTATCTTTATAGAAAATAAGCAATTATTAAATATTTTGAACATTCTGCATTACAGGAGCAGAGGGGATTGTGGACCACTGTGCCCCAGGAGTGGGTAGTCCACTGTACCCCATGTTGAAGTTCAATAAATAATCATATTAATATTGTTTATAGCTTTCTTTTAAACATATTAACTTTAAAGTAAAATAAAAACAAGTATCTTAGCTTTGCAAAAAAGCTGTTTTATTTTATTTATCTACAACCTTTAATTACTAAAAAAATAAAAGTATGATGATGAAAAATTTTACTTTTAGAAGCTCAAAACAACCAATCAGGATAAAATAGTTCAATCTGAGCTAAACATATTTTCTGAAGGCTATAAATAATCATTGCAGTGATGTTGTCTATTAGGATAGAAGAGAAGCTTAAAAAATTTTTAAATAAATGAAATATTAGGGGGTGGTCCACTGTGTCCATAGGTCCAGTGTGTACCGGTCTCCCCTACATAAGAAAAAGCTACATTTTTTTTATTTTTTTGTAGCACCATAATTTAAGTGTGCCTAAAAAGTTTAATCATAGGTTCAGTAAAAATGTAAGTAAAAAGTTTGAAAACCGCTGATCTAAATCGAAAAGCTACTTTTAGGATTTCTCACAGTGTCCAAGTTCAAAGTATTAAATCAGGGATCATTCTAGAACATAAAAAAGGGCAGGGTGCACATTACATAATAAGGGCAATTTTATTGAAAAGGGCACATCATTTCATAAAAAAGGGCATTTTTGTAATAAGTGCATATAACAATATACTGGTCGAGAGAGAAGTCTGGCAACAGCTTAAAGTACTCCTTAATTTAAAAATCCAGTAACATTTCTAATTTCCATAACTTCACCGTTTGAAAAGTATTAAAAATAGCAAAATTAAACTTGTTCTCGATTTTTATTGTAAAATTGTTTACTATATTCACAGTCATTTCCCCCTTTTCCTACGATATTCAAAAACTTCTCTCTCTAAAACTTTTATGCACCAGATAACTTTTCCCTGTTTTTTGCAAAACTGGTTTTGAAAAAGCTACAAAATAAAAGTTCTAAAGCTACTTCTCAAATTTTTTATAGAACTTATATAAGTTATCGTGTGGTCAAAGGCCAGAATGCCTGATCTAATACCATATTTCACTAGACAACGTAAAATTAATCAATGACCCTTAGTTACCCTTTATGTCTTGTTCAATGGAAAAAATAATAAATGAAAAAATGAATCACTTGACATACAAGGGCATTTCACAGAGAAATAAAGAGGGAAAGAGGAGTACTCCTGATGTACCATACTAGCATTCTAAAAATAAAAATAGAGAATTTTGAATGTACAGTGCAAACAAGGCAAGATTCTTCCCAATAAAAAGAGAGTAGAATTCTACCTGGAGAAAGGGCAAGGAGGGTAGAATTCTACCAGGAAAAGGGGCAAGGAGGGTGGGATTTTATCTAAAAAGGGCATGAGGGCCGGCCGCCCTTCTGAAACTCTCTAGAATGATCCCTGATTAAATCTTTATACAAAAACATTATAATAACTATGGATATGCACGCTGAAAATCACATGATACCCTTAAATAGAAACAGATGGCCATCCTTTTTCATATAAATATCTTATTGAATGAAAAGATAACAGCACATATACATACCATATTACAACTTCTCCGATATCGAGTTTCCCGATGATTTGTTTGTAAATATTAAGTTTAGAGTTGAGTTGCTTATTGGTGTCACGGAATCTTGCTGAAAATTAAAAATATATATATTTGCACAAATAAGCGATCAATAAGTTAAATAAAATAAATATTATTAATTAAAGACATGTTGTATAAGTCATACTTCTAGATAAATAAATTCTTGAATAAATTAGTGTATTTTCATTTTGTATATTAGTGTTTTGATTTTATTTTTCCTTAAAATATTGGTGAATATCACAGTCAACCAACCCATATGTTAAAAAATACCGCAATTTCATTGGATAACTTTTACTGCACCTGAAATGACGTAATCAATTGTATGCGCAGTGAAAGCAGCTCACTTTCAGAAGTAATGTGATTGGCTTAGGTGTGTCACGTTTGTGTAAGCAGCGCCCAGACACAGTCCATCTTCTTATTTATGTATTAAGCCTTGTTCTCTCCGTAAACACATTTCAGATGGAAATTCCTGTATTTATATCTTTATACGACGAATGAGAAATTTTGCTAAGTAATTTAAACTGTGTGTACATTTATGTGTGTTATGCCGTGTTGATTTACTGTAATTAAAATTCAAATATGGCGCATATGTTTATCATGTTTATACTACTTGTTTAAAACGTATTTTTCTGTTTAATATTTATTAAATATGGAACCAGAAACTGAAATCGAAACAGTTTACTATGTGGAGACTCCTTATGCTGCGAACGAAGAAGAAATTGCTACTAGTTATATAGCTGTTGAAGACGTCGAAGTTGTAGAAAATGAAGAATTGGTTTCTACTTTCGATGATACAAATGATGTCCAGTCTTCTGAGAAATGTGATGCTGCTAGTGAAGAAAATTCAGGTGCTGCTGATGAAGAAATGGTTGATCTAATGGAAGATGAAGCAAGTCAAAATTCGGCTGAGGTTTCTAATTTTGATCAATCTCAAATGATTGAAGGCGCCGAAAATAATGAATCTGATTCACCAGTAGATCGACTTACCTGTCGAATATGCGGTAAGAAATTTACAAAAATAAGTAATAAGCAGCGCCATATAAGAAGAGTGCATAATGTTAAAAGGCAGAATGGTACAAGTATAAGATGCATTGAGTGCAGTGTAAATTTTAGTCAAATTGCAAGGCTTCGGGCTCACTTAGCTTATGAACACAAGCTAGAAATGGATGAGCAGAAACTACGATTTCCTAGCATGGAAGGTAATTAAGTTTATTATTATTAAATTGCAAATGTGATTAATTCTTTACTCCCAACTTTAAAAAACAGCATTGTATTATGTAGTAAAGTTGGCATAATCCTATTTCATTCCGCCATTTGGCTATTTTTAAAAAAGATGCCACGCTGGTGATTTCTAAATTGTTTATTTACATTTTCATACAGTAACCCCCAATAAGCAAATGGTAAAATGCTACCATTCTTAATTTTTAAATCGTTAAACATAGTGAAAATAATGAATTTAGAGATTAAAACGTCACTGAAAAATAGATTGTAGCAACATACAGAATGTAAAATTTAATTTGGACAAAATAATGATGATTTAAATACAGAATAATTAAATTAAACAATAAACAAACAGTTGATTTTTTATTTTTTAGATATCGCATTTAGGAGTAAAATATAAACATTTTGTTTGACATATTTAATAAGATAGATATAAAAAAGATAATATGAGCAGTAGAAATAATATTTTCATACACATTTCAGCAAACTTACATAAAAATTTAACAATCAATGTAAAGTTGGTAAAAGAAAAGCATGAAATTTGTTAATGCTGCAATAACTGTACTGCATGTATGATCAATTCGTGAACATGAAAAACAAAGAAAAAAATCACTGCATGCAGCAAGCTTGTTTGGAGTCTTAAAAATACACAAAATTTGTTAATGCCGTGATCACTGTACTGCATGTATGATCGCTTTGCGAACATGGGGGAAAAAGAAAAAATATATATCATTGGATGCAGCAACCTCGTTGTATTGGAATCCTAAAAATACACAAAATTCATTAATGCTGCGATCACTATACCGTATATATGATCACTTTGTGAACGTGAAAACAAACAACAACAACAAAAAAAATCGCTGGATGCAGCAACCTCATATTGGAATCCCAAGAATACACTAAATTCGTTGACATCAAATTATTTTCCAGTTGTCCTATTACATGTTTACAGAGTAAAAGTGTTATAAAATTTTCCTCATAATTGTTATCTTTCTAAACATTGTGAATGTAAATAAATCAACACAAATGTATTGCTAAACTAGTTTTTCCCCCAGACAGTTTCAGAAGGGTGCTGCACCCTGCCTGCCATTTGGTTTACAAAATAGTACCCTTCTTGCCCCTTCCAATAAAATAATTAGCACCCTTCTTGCCCCCAGTAAAAAAAGTGCCCTTTCTCTTTTTTGCATTAAAAAATTTGCTTTCATAGTAAAAATTTACTCAATGTTGTTTTAAAAAGAATGCCCTGTCTTTTAAATATCAAACATGACTGTAAAAACCAAAAGAATACTTTTAACAATTAAAAAAAGTGCCCTTAAGAATCCAAAAAGTGCCCCTTTTTCAACCAGCAGCACCCTGCCCTTTTTTGAACCTGGGGGAAACTCTGGCAAAACTGAAGAAATGACATTAGTTATAGTTATACCACCTGCACACAATGCAACGGATAAAAAAATATAAAAAAAGTCGCAGGAGAAAATTTAATTTTTTTTTCTAAGATTTTAATGGACACATGCAAAGAGTTTTGAAATTTCACCAATTTAAATTATATTATATGTTTGGAAATTACTTGAATCTTTGTTTTTAACAAAATTTTCCTTTAAAAGTATATGGTGAAAAATATATGCAAGGGGTGTAAATTATGCAAGTGAATATAGTATTTTGGTATGTCTTTTATAATATAGAAAGTACGAATCATAGTGCTATCTTGCTGCCTTTTATATGTAAACTAGCAAGCTTCGCCCGCTACGCTGGTCGGTTTCTCCAAACGAATTTTGAATCAAACTAAATATACCGGTGAATTGCATTAATCCAACAATGTACGCTTTTGGTCAGACAGCTACAGGAAAATATGAAAAGAGATCGCATATCAAATTATTGCCTTGGACTACTAAGTATTTGTCTGGCTTTAATTATGATCCTCATATTGATTATTTCAGGAATAAGGCTGTTGATCTCGGATCTCAGTTACCCTGCACCTCGTGCCGTGCCTTGAAGTGGCAGGATGAGACTCCCTGGATATGTTGCAGTGGCGGTAGTAAAGAAGATATAGTAATGGATGCATTTTTAGAAATTATAACTCGTAATGTTAGAAATATTGATGAGTTGGCACTTAAAGGCATCACCAAATTATAGAAAATGTGCAATATCGAAGCTGTACAGACCCTCGAAACTTTACTTCAGCAAGCATATTTTATTTAAAAATCACAATTACATAAATATCCGTAAGAATAATAGGTACTTTTATATTGCTGGGCGCCAGTAAAAACTCACCAAATCTTGTTTCTATTGGCATCATTTGAATTGGAACATTTTGGGTGACATTTGTATTGATATGTTTGTGTTTATGTATTTTATTATGATTATATTTTAGTTATTTTAAATAAGTTTTTAAAAATATTATATCGCAATGTTAAAATAATGGCTAGTTGTTATTAGCTAACGTTAAAATATTAGCGATTAGCAAAAAAAAAAAAAAAAAAGGCTTGGCGAGATTAAAAAATTTTTGTCGATCACTGGCACCCAGCTAACATAAAAATACCGAATAATATTCAATTCCAAATTCCCGAAGCAAACAAAAAAGTTAAAACAAAGAGCATGAAAACTGGCATTATTGAGATTTCATCTAATCAAAATATCAGGTGATTTTTTTCTTATCCAGTATCTTATAAATCGACAAGTATTGTTTGATCTTTAACAATGACGAATGTATTTTAAAAAATATCACTTGGCGATCAATGCAATAAATCTTAAGGTTTTGTCGCCAAAGGCAACGCCAAATTTGAAAATGTGCAATATCTCACGAATTTTTGGAGTTTGTTGGTTACCATTCGATTAAGCATGCAAAAATACATTGAAATATCTTATCATTTGACGAATAAATATAAAACCCGATTTTTAAGAAATTTTGTTATTGTTCGTTCCCATTTTAACCCCTTTAGGGATGGAATTTTAGGAAAACTTTCTTATTGCGCCTCTACATCCTAAGAAGTATTTTCCCCGCAATTTTCGTTTTTGTAGCTTCAGTAGTTTGGACTGTGCGTTGATGATCTCCCAATTCAGGACTTTCTTTTACATAATATATAATTTTATATACAGATAAAATTAATTAATTAATTAGATAATTTAATAATAATTACAATTAATTATTATTACCTAGCAGGCTTTGCTCGCTACGCTGGTCGGTTTCTCCAAAAAAAACTTGAATCAAACGAAATATATCGGTGAATTTGATTGTGTGTTTTAAAGAAACATGAACTTTTACCTTCATGTCCTTCCGCATTGGTGTAAAACGATACGAAAGCCATCACGCTGTTATATTTTCTAATGTGTTACACGAAATTTAGGCTGTTAAAGACCAACTCGTTTATTTAATCATTTACAGTATGATTTTCTAAAGAACGATATAACGATATGCAATATACTAAAACTATCCCTGGAAAATTAACAATGCAAGTTCCATAGAAATCCATTCAGCAGAATCTTTAAAAAGTCTAATGTTTCATAATTGGGTTCAACTGATTATAGAAATCCCCCCCCCTAATTCTTTAACTAAGCAACATAGAACGATATGTTATGCACTAAAACTTCCCCTCAAAATTTAGCTAACTAACAGTGCAAGTTCCAGCAAAATCCATTCAGCAGAATTCAAGGTATAAGCGGCAGGATCGAAATTCCCTTTGCATTATACATATACAGTAGACAGATAAATGTATCTTTCATAATCATCTTCACCTGTTGATAGAACTCTCCGGATTTTGTAGAAAGTATATGCTGGTATATGCCGTCAACCTTCTGGAAATTTTAAGACGAAATGCTGCACACCGTCCGTAGCTATAATATATACTCTCTAGTATATATCCTCTGTCTATAGAGTATATGCACTGTTTTTTTACGACTACACCACTGACAACTTTCTCCCATAGCTCCATAACTAAACAATGTAGAAAATCAATTCCTGAAATATTATCACAATGCGAAACTCCCATCAAAATCAGTTCAGTAGAACTTTAAAAAAGGTAATCTTTCAAAATCGGGTTCACCTAATTTTATCTATAACTTCCTCCCGTGGCTCTATAAATAAGCAATGTAGAACAATGTACTTTATTTTAATACCTTTCTAAAAATATTACCTAACTAACAGGGAAATCATATAAAAATCTGCTCGGTAGAATCTGAGTTTTAAGCGATCGGAATGGAATAAGAATTTGCGTTTTATAAATATTATAGATGATTATGATATGATTTTTGTAATCGGATGCGTTGTCAAGCTTTCGCTTCAGAAAACACAACGCAGACGAAAATTTTACTCCAGAGAAGTACTAACCATCCCCATAAAATTGCCTAACTAACAGTATAAATCCCACCAAAGTCCGTACAGCGGAACTCAAATTATAAACTGTCAGAATGAAATACGAATTTGCATTTTAAATACAGAGTAGATATATCTTTCATAATTGCATTCACCTTTCCCAATTACTTTCCCATTAGCTCTATCACTAAGCAACATAGAATGATATGTTATAGGGTCATTAACCATACCTGAAAAATCACTTCCATTAAAATTTGTTCAGTAGAATTTTTTAAGTAATCTTTAATAATCGGGTTCACATAATTTTAGAGCATTCCTCCTTAGCTCTATAACAAAGCAACATAGAATAGCTATACGCTAAAACCTTTCAAAAAACATTACCTGATTTAAATGTGAATATGCGGTTTATACTCATAGTAGATGATGATATGATTTTCTGTAACAGGATTCATCATGAAGATTTCGCTTCAAACATAACCGATGCTTTCAACATTGTAGCTAATACGCCAATTGGCGAGGTATCCGATTGCGGAAAATTAGCCCGAAATCGTATAAATAACTACCCAAAGAAAAAGAGAAACATGGCTGAAGACTGAAAACAAATAAGGAAGTAATACATAATACTAATCAGACCTTCGACACTTTATTTGGTACTTCTCCATTATCCCGTCGACCACTTTTCATAAAATAAACTATCGCCAAACTATAAGATTTAACGCCAAAAATGTAGTCCCATTCACTTGACGTCAGAAGTATTAAACGTGTTTGTTATGTCATGAAGCGGTTTTTAATTCGACATTTACCTGTATTTTTCATTTTGTTTTTCTGATATTTTAGTTATTTCGTTAATTAAAATAAAAACGGCTGTGCCATGACATTAAAAGAGAAAATGCATTGTAAAAATGTTGCGTTTCATAGTTAAGTGCAATAGATCAATTTCAACTGACGTCACAAACATTTATTCACCAGCCGAGAAGGATAATTAAGAAAAATAATGTAAATAAATAAATATCCAAGATTTTTTTTCTATTTTTATTAATATATTGTAATTTTTTTGTGTTAAAATTTACTGGACACTTCGGTGAGTGGGGCTTTTCCGAATTTATTTTATTTTATTTATTTATTTTGATGTTCCAATGGCAATATTCTTCCATTTGTTTATTTGAGTTCATGTTTGGCGATGATTTTTTTTTTTTTTTTTTTTGTTAGAAAAGTGGTCAACGGTATAATTGAGATGTACCCTTTATTTTAGCAATCACATTTTATTTTAAATCGTGGCTTTTGTAATAATAATAATAATACACAATTACATAAATATCCGTAAGAATAATATTCAATTCCCAATTGAGCAGTTAATGTTTCTATCTGCAAAAATAAACAAAAAGATTTAATTTGAATTTCTTCCATTGCTATAGTAACGGACGTATTTTTAGAAATTATCACTTGTATTGTTAGAATTGCTAGATTTTGACGTCAAAGACTTCGTCAAATTAGAAAAATGTGCAATATCTCACGAACTATTTGACTTATGAGTATTTAATTGATACCATTCGATTCAGCATACAAAAATACATTTAAAAAAGTTATCATTTGTCACGTAACTATAATACCCGATTTTTAAGGAATTTTTTTAAAGTTTGTTCCTCTTTTTACCCCCCTTAGGGGTGGAGGTTTTGAAAATCCCGTCTTAGTGCGCCTCTACATACTAAGAAGTATTTTTCCTGCAAGTTTTGTCTTTGTAGGTTCAGTAGTTTTGGCTGTGCGTTGATCATCTAGCCAGAAAGGACTTTCTTTTATATATATAGATGTACTACCATTTTTTAGTACTCTCTTTTAGAAATAATGTAATTCATTTCAGTTTCATCCTTTATTATTCATCATAAATGTTAAAATAATTAAAATTTTCTTTAGGTATATTTGCCAATAATTCATTAAACTGCTCCCTCTGATTTTGTCTCATATTTTCGCATGTTTCATTATTAAATTTATTTCTTTACATAGCTTTTAAGAAGTGGAAATGTGAAATTGAACGCCAGACGGTATGCTCATATACATTGAGACATGGAGCTAGAAAGGGTCCACAGGGTCCAAGATACTTTTATGCATGCCATCGGTCAGGAAAGTACTCGCCTAAAGTTCGTGGACCAAGGCAAAGAATGATGAAAACTCAAGGATCATGCAAGATGGGAATTATGTGTACTGCATCCATTAGTGTAACAGTAAATCATACTCATGTTTCTGTGGTATATTGTCCTCATCATTATGGCCATGGGAAAGAAACAACATTGCTGCAGTTAACATCTGAAGAGCAAAGTGCAATAGCAGGTATCTATTAAACTATAAATTGCTTTTACAAACTTTCATTTCCTTTTTATCATTTTATTATTAACAGTTAATATTTTCCTGCATTGAAAAATTTAATAGATTGTTCTGTAACTTTGATTGCAAAATCCTAAATTAAGTTTAGATTTTAATAATTACATTAAAAAAAAAACTGTACTTTTATGTTAGCCGGGCACCAGTTATATATATATATATATATGTGTGTGTGTGTGTAATATACGTATATATATCATAGGCACCTGACTAACATAAAAGTACCAAACTAACCAATAATTAATCGGATTTTATTTTTTTCATAATTCTCGCTTGCATGTTTTATAATCTGGGTTATTATTGACGGTCTTAATCAAATCAATCAGGAATCTGAAAATAATGCTTCACAGTTCCACTGTCTTTTGTGAAAATTTTACTGAGGACCAATGTTCTTTACTGGAATGCATAATTAGTCAATTTTCAGTAATAGATTCATACTCATAGTGCATAAAATCTTTTGATTTAACTGAAAAGCTAGGTAATAATTTTTTTTTTTTAATTGCACTTACTAAAATGTATTAAGAACATTTATGTGTGTGTATATATATATATAATATTACAAAAATTAAATTTTGTTTCACCGAAGTTAACATTAGTCTATTCTATATAAATTTTCCTTTTAATAATATTCCATCTATTGTACCGGCTTATTAAATTAAAACCTAATCTATCAATCTCCATATGTAAAGGTATAAGATCTTAATCCACCTAATAATATTTATTCCAAACTCCTTAAATCTAAAAATGACGCTAACTATTTATATTCTGTAAATAAAACCCTTTTATTATTTAAATCTGTATTAAAATTCACTATTATTTACCATGTGTTTTCGAATTGAGATGTTCTTCTATATAGAGAGTTATTAAATTTATCAATACCTAAAGAGAGCCTTATCTGAATCTAGAAAGGATTATGTTTTAATAAAAAGGATTTGACTGTCATCTTGTTTTTTCTTGTCTTTGATTTACGCTACTCGCCTGCTGATATGAAAACCCAAATTACGACTGCATTAAATTGGAAGCGTTTGCTATTATTTTTCTTCGATTTGTTGCAAAATGTAACATCTATATCTATACTAATAAAAGAAAGTTTCGCTCTGTGTGTGTGTCTATTGGCGATGGCTAGGAAAATCTAGCCCACCTAGAAGGCTGCAAATTTAGATTTAGGTAGTCCAAACCCTCTCCTGGTGCAACATTGCGTCAGAATTTTAATATTGTAATTACTTTCTGAAATATTAATTAAAATGCACAAAGAACTCTCGTTAAAAATACGCTTTTTTTCATCGGTTGGTTGGTTGTGTAGAATATCTTCTCAGAACACATTAAATAAATCAGAGTGACGTTGCATAGATAAGGACTTATAACGAAATAGTGCCAACATTGATTGCAGTTACCTGCATATAGCCAAGCTAATACAGCGCCATCTACTCACGGCAAATTACATAAACGCCACCTGTTTAAGACATTTACAGGCACGTTTTTCTTCATTATAATTATCTGGGTTTAAGGTTTTTTTAAAACAGGACATATATTATTATGATAGAGACTACTATTACAGAAAACTTTATTTAACAGATTATTTGTTATATATTTGCGGGAATGGCGAAGGGTAGGGGTCTAATTACATTTAACAATTTTAACCCGTAGCGTTTAATTGTTGTTTTATATACAGAATACCGCTATTTTAAATCTCAGTTTCATCTCAGTAATAATGTTCCAAACTTCTCCATTTAGTTCCATTTTTATTAAATTATCGTAAAACTCAGCATTCATTGCATCAAGGTGTATTTCTAAAAAGCAATTACCAGTATTTACGAATAATAGCCTAAGGCAAATTTCAAATTAAGTTCCTAGCTTAACCAAATAAATCAATTTTTAAAGATGTATAGTGATCTTCCTAATTTGCTGAAGGACATTTGAACATCCCCCCCCCCCGGAACCTCCTTCAAAGTTTTCTCTAACTATCTTTCCGATTTCAATACAAGTGATTCCAAACATAATTAACTTAATAGTTACCCTTTATAACATTAAACTAAATTTATGAGTAGTGGTTACCACTATTTCTGAATAATAGTTTAAGCCAAATTTCTAATTAAGTTCCTAGCTTAACCAAACGAACGAATTTTTAAAGATACATAGCGGTTGTCCTAATTAGTCATTTGCTGAACAGAACTTGAACATCCCCTCCCTCCCCCCTGAACCCTCCTTCAAGGTTTTTTACCTAACTATGCCCCGTTTCCATATCTCAGCAACTATCTTTCCGATTTTAACGCAAGTGATTCCAAACATTATAATTAACTTAATAGACACCCTTTATAACTTTAAACTTAATTTATGAGTAGAGGCTACCACTATTTCCGAATAATAGTTTAAGCCAAATTTGTAATTAAGTTTCTAGCTTAACCAAACGAACGAATTTTTAAAGATGCATAGTGATCCTCCTAATTAGTCATTTGCTGAAGGGAACTTTAACATCCCTTCCCCCCGGTCCTTCCTTCAAAGTTTTTCCTGTAACTATGCCCTGTTTCCGTATCTCCGCAACTATATTTCCGATTTCTACACAACTGATTCCAAACATTATAATTAATTCAATAGTAACCTTCTATAACATTAAAGTAAATTTATGAGTAGCGGTTACCACTATTTCCGAATAATAGTTTAAGCCAAATTTGTAATGAAGTTCCTAGCTTAAGCAAACGAACGAATTTTGAAAGATGCATATTGGTCCTCCTAATTAGTCATTTGCTGAAGGACACTTGAACAACCCCCACCCCCCCTCGACTCCTACTTCAAGGTTTTTTACCTAACTATGCCACCTTTTCCATATCTCAGCAACTATCTTTCCGATTTGAACGCAAGTGATTCCCAACATTATGATTAACTTAATAGACACCCTTTATAACATTAAACTAAATTTATGAGTAGAGGCTACCACTATTTCCGAATAATACTTTAAGCCAAATTTGTAATTAAGTTTCTAGCTTAACCAAACGAACGAATTTTTAAAGAAGCATCGTAGTCCTCCTAATTAGTCATTTTCTGAAGGACACTTGAACATCCCCTTCACCTGGCACCTCACTCATGATTATTTTCTCTAACTGTGCCTTATTTCAATAACTCGGCTTATAATCTTTCCATCTTGAAACCAGCTCGATTTTGTCGCACGCCTACTATTACAGTACCGCAGGCAACGTTAACCTGTCTCAGAGGTTCTTTCCGAAAGAGGTTGCTCCCCTAGCGGTGGAAGGGGGAAATAAAAGATTTTCCGGAGCGTGCCCGGTATACAGTGTCGAAGCCATCGGAAACCTTGGCCAGAGTTTCGTTTTTTAAAAGATTGCAGTTTATTACACGGGCTCGGGCAACGCCGGGCGGGTCAGCTAGTATATATATAAATAACTGCTTTCTTAAGTAATTTTATGTGGTTAATAAAATTGTTAATATTAAATCAGAAATTTTTATAACTCTGCCTTGCATATTTCATAATCTGGAAAGCAATCTGGCAGAAGGCAATAATGTTCAAGGCCGAAAAGCATAAGAAAAAGAGGGCTCAAGTCCTCTCCATTGAAATAAAGACATTTTATTAATTCACAATAGTTGTTAAAAATCTATTACTTTCTGCCTTCAATGTTTCATTAATCATATTTTCAAAACAACTCTGTGCATAAAAAAAATATTATAAATATTAATTACATTTATAGTACAGATGAGTTTGGACTATCTTTTAAGAGACTGGGCCTGCCTGAGCCCTACAGTTTCAAAACTGCACCTGCCCGAGATCTATTACTTTCTGCCTTCAATGTTTCATTAATCATATTTTTAAAACAACTCTGTACATAAAAAAAGTATTATAAATATTAATTACATTTATAGTACAAATGAGTTTGGGCTCTCTTTTCGGAGACTGGGCCTGCCTGAGCCCTACAGTTTTAAAACCGCACCTGCCCGAGATCTATTACTTCCTGCCTTCAATGTTTCATTAAACATATTTTCAAAACAACTCTGTGCATAAAAAATATTAATTACATTTATTGTCTGTTTCAGACAGAATGAGTCTGAAGAGTAATACAGTAAAAGCTCAAATAACCAGCACGCTCGGGAAGTGCCAATTGCCGGATAGTTGAGCATTACAAAATCTGTATCTGTCATGAAAGAGATTTGGATGGAGGTGCATCGATATAACAGTGTAAAAGGAAAATGATTTTTTGGCCTATTTTCCTGTCATCGGGAAGTCGATCAAATAATTCTTATTTGATTATATCTTATAATGATTAATTCTTATTAAATTTTCATTTGATAAAGTTAATTTTGACAAAGTAAACAATATTTTGTGTTAGGATGTCTTTTCTAAATTTACTTATTAATCTTTTATAGCATTACATTATTTATAATTAGACATCTTATAAAGATTTTAATTTAGGACTAAGATGATTAACAGATGCTGCTCTTACTTTATGTACTAATAAAGTAAACCTCAACATGGGAAATAACAAAACTAATGAAGTCAACTAATCAACTAGATGTTTTTCAAAGGGCACTGTGATCTGCTCTTTTCTTCCAAAATCATCAACTTTGGTTAGTTGAATGCCGGATAATCAAGCTTTTGCTGTATAAAAATAGAGCCCATCTCATCTCTAATATATATTGTAGTAATGAAACTAGTAAATAAGAGTATGATGCACTAGGCCAGGGTTAAATGTTATTTAAAGTGTGATTTCTATTAAATAATTTAGAGTAAAATTTAAGGTACTTTTTGGTTAGCCGAGCGCCAGTGAAATAAATAAATTACACACACACATATAATATATATTTCACCACCGCCCAGCTAACCAAAAAGCAGGGTCGTTGGAAAAAAATCATGATTTTTTTTTTTAAATCGGATTTATTTGATTTTTTTAGAATTCTATTTTTAATTATTGTGTTTTTATGTTTTTACAATACATGTAGCAGTTTTTTATAATAAATAACTAAAAAAGAATAAATAATATTTATAATTTATAAAAATAACACATAAGAAATAATTATATAGTTAAGAAAATACTATATTCTAGTTACTGATTGGTATTAAAAATTAAACATCTAGGCTTTAATCTAAAGCCATTCTATTATTTTGTAATTGAATTGTGCATACTAAATAAGAAGTAAACTTAAATATGTTGTAAATGAATAGAAAATGGTAAAATTTAAAAAACAAATTAAATATTCATTTAATACAAGCTATTTATTAAGGGATAAAAATCCAATTAATTCAATATTTTTTAAGCAAATAGAAATAAATCAAAGATTTAATTGTTTGAACAAAAACACTAATTTAGAAGCTTTGTCCACTCCTAATTTATTACGAAGGCTTGAATGAACTAGTCCAAAAGAAGAAAATTGTCTTTCTACTCCAGCAGATGAAGCCACGGCTGTTGTTATTTGGTAAATAAATTCAATTTCAGTTTTGCTGATTCTCTCTTTACCTCCCATTACATAGGACTTCCACCAATCATAATCTGTCATAATATCTGAAACTTTTTTCTCAAGCAATGGTAATTTTTGGAATGGGCCATTTTTTGCTTGAAAATGTGCTACAGTGGTGAGAAGATTTGAACATTTTTTTTTTTTTAATAAATGCCAAACCTTCATTATTTTCCTCTACACTAAGTAAAATTTCATTTCGATTTAAAACAGAGGGGCTTAATAAAACTCCAGCAAAATGATAGCCATTAATAGCTTGTTCATATCTTGCTTTAAATTTTGTAATTCTATCTTTATCTAATACCTTTTCTAACTTTTTACCCAAAATTTTCCATTGATATGTGCATTCGGCAAGGGAACTTGGATTTTTGGATTGTATCTAGGGCACAAGCAATGGGTTTCAAAACTTCAATCATATACTCTGCATTTCTTTTAATATTTAAGTCCATTACTGTTTTCTTGATATCAGAACTGATATTTTCTCGGTGCTCTTCACATACTTTTACTATTTTTGACCAATTTTTTTATGTATCATTGAAAGCAGTCAACATAAGAATTCCACCTTACATCTACTGGAATAAGTAATGCAGTGCCGCCTTCACTATTGTACCAAGCTTTAGGGAGATGAGTATTTCGGAAATATTTCGCTATTTTTATAATATGATCACTGATCATTTTACTTAGTAGATCTTTTGCCAACAAGTTTAGAACATGAGCAGAACACCCATACGTAGTTACATTACAATGTACAACGTCCAGTTACATTATTAAAACCTTTCTCTTCTAATTCATTTCGCATTTTAGCCATGTTGGCAGCATTATCAGTGACGAAACTACAAACTTTGCATTTAAATTTATTTTCTGTTAAAGGAATCATTTTAGTCACAAGTTCAGTCAAATATTCACCTGTGTGTGAAAATTCTGATGTATCGATTGTGTCAACTAAGTAGACTTTACCTCTATTTACCACACATGCACATATGATTGGTTCATTTCGTATGTTTGCCCATCCATCAAATGTCATACACATAATTTCGCCACTTAAAACATCTATGCATTTTTTGCTCTCATCATTGTACATTTTTTCCAATAACTTTACGATTTGGTGGGGTATATCCAGGACGAAGTTTATTACAGAAATTGATGAATTCAGGATTTTCAACTATATGAAAAGGGCAATTATTAGCATAAATAAAACGAGCAGCTTGTTCATCTATAAGTTCCTTTTCCTCAGCTGATGTCCGGACTACAAAATTATCCATCTTGCATCTTTTGTTTCCCTTTATTACCACAGATGAATTTATAGAGTCATCTGAAAAAAAAAAAATATATATATATTTTAGATTTTTCTTTTTTTTAATAATTGAAATTAACAAGGGTATGGCAGAGCTGTTATCTTGTAGTTTCTTGATTTAGGATTGAGGATTAAATTATTACTTTATTATTATCTTCTAACCAAGTAAAGGAAGGAAGGAAGGTACAAACCTCTCTAAAGGAGTCTAGACCACTAAAATAGAAATTTACCCATTTTTATTGGAAAATATGTTGAGAAAAAAATTACTTTTAAGGGTTGGGTTGAAGAGAAGATTTAGACTTACACATACATATCTTATCTAGTTTATTAGATTTGATTGGTGTGCATGAAAAATAAATCTAAATAGAATTCTTAAAAACCTTATTTTATGTTTGAACATTATTTAAATTTAATTTTTTTCATACCATTATCACTGTCTCACAGGTATGTAAGAATTACTTTTGTTTTCTTTGAATTTTAAATAATTCTATAAATACTTTTAAGAACACATATACATTAAAACAAATAATAAAATAAACAACTGTAACTGCTGTATGATGTGTAATTCTTCTGTCAACACTATTTTTAAATTCCTGCCACACCTCTCTTGATAAAATACTATAATGAATTTCTTTAAAAATTTCTTAAAGCAACTTTTTAACAACAAATTTTACTTAAAAAAAAAAAAAAAAAAAAAAACATTATAAGCATTAGGTGTTCGAAATTTCAAATAGTTAAGATTTAGAATAATAATAAATGCTTATAAAAGTGATTAAATATCAAATTTGCAATATTTTAAAAATAAGCTACCGGCAGTGGGTGCTTATATGGCATTAAGATTAAATTTTAAATTTCATCAAATATTTTTATTTCTAAAATATATAATTTTCATTTAAACTTTCCTTTTTTATTTATTGTAAAAGGTGAATCACAAACAGTCTCATCCATTTGTAGAGGAAGAACTTTCACACTTATTACTGTGGTGTAGTTTCAGCCTGGCTACCAGTCCTTGTAATTCTTTGTCACAATATCTGCATTTTGCTCTAATTCCTGTTTTTCCAATTACTTCAGGTAATTCAATAAAATGTTCCCAAATGGGATCTCTTTTCCTTCTAGAATTTGCCATTAAATTAAATTTAAAAAAACAAACAAACATAGGATTACTGAATAATCTAAATTTGCATGGATAAAAAAAACACAAGTATAAGTTTGCATATGTTGCTAGTAAAATGAGTTGGGAATTGCTACAAACAATATTTCACTCTTTGCTTTCTACCACTTTGAAACAAGTTTATTACAAAAGAAGGATTAGGAGGGGACATATGGACTTAACCTGCACCTGCCTGCCACATTCTTTCTGATAGCAATCCTGGAAATACCAGAAAAACACCTGCTACTTATTTACACCTACTTCTTGTTTCACTGCTGACTAATTTCCAGCATTTAGAAGAAAAAAAATTGATTTAAATCAAATGATTTTTTTTAAAAAGCAGCTGATTTAAATCATGCCAACCCTGCCGAAAAGTACCAAATTTAACAGGTCACAATTAAAATTCTTCGATTTCCCATAAATCTAATTTAGAAAAGATAGTTTTCAAATATTCTCTTTGTTTAATAAATTTTCAGAACATATTGAATTAGATTAGATTTTAAGGTACTTTTTGGTTAGCCGGGCGCCAGTGAAATAAATAATATATATATATACTCACACATACAGTAGAAGATCTTTATAACGCAATTCTCCATATAACGCACTTCTCAGATGTAAACAATGAATTTTCAGTTAAGAAACACATGAATTCCCACATTATAAATAGTTGTTATTCTCTAGAGGACTACATTTGATACATTAGTTCAACTTCACCTCCTTAATTCAGAGCTAATTACTGAAAAAAATGCTATGATTCGATACAAGTATATTTGGACAATGTTTATAAAGTAAATTTAACAATGTGTGGAATGATCTATATTATGCAAAAAATTATAATCTGCACAACTCCTGGTAATAAAGAATGCAATATAAAGATACTCTAATGTTTTTGGTATGTTTCACACATATTTGGCCATGTTTTACAACATAAATTTAATGATGTAGGAAATGTGATCTGTATAATGCACAACCTCGTGTTTTTAGGTTTGCGTTATAAAGATCTTCTGCTATATATATATATATATATATATATATATATGCACATACATATATTATAGGTGAAAACTGGGAAATTTAGTTAGTAGCCAGTGGCCGGTAGACTCAGTTTGATTAGTGGCCACTATTACGTTTCAAACTTTCTTGACATCTAGATAAATTATGATCGTTGTATATAAACATATTTTTCTATAAGAGTTTTTACCTATTGTATGAGTATGAGTGTATTTCGCATGATTAAACAGTATCTCTTGAAGAAAAATAATCCAACTGGTGAGCATGCGGCAGGAGTTGAAATATTGAAGATACTGAAATGTCCTTAAAATCTGCTTGTATCTGGTGGGGAAAAAGGAATAAATGACTTGAAATGCATGTGGAATCAAAGCTGATGAATATATTTTGCAGAATAAAACTATTTCCTGGAAAAATAATCAAACTAAAGAGTAATCATAACATGCACGTAAGAGCACATGAGAAAAAGCCGAAATATTGAAAATACAGCTAAGTCGTTGAAATCTGTTTGCATCTGGTAAGAAAAAGAATTAACCAGTTGTCTAATTAGATGTAATCAATGTAGAGATGCATATTTCCATGAAAAATGGTGTATTTCACTTGGCGATAACAGATTTTTTAATCACCACGTGGCGATCGATGGCTGATTTTTTAATCGCCACGTGGTGAGTGGCAACCGCTAATTTTCACCTATAACATATATGTATATATATTTCACTGCCACCCGGCTAACCGAAAAGTACCGAATTTAACAGGTCACAATTAAAATTCTTCAATTTCCCATAAATCTAATTTAGACAAGATCAGGTCATCTAAGTTCATGTATTTTGTGTAATCTTACTGTCTCTTGATTTAGAAACAAAAGCAAACGACATTCCAAAATTATTCTTTCACATGCCATAGGTTCACCGTCCCTGCACTAGGCCATCTGATAAGAAAAATCATTTATTACAATAAAATGTGTTTATAGTAAACATACAAGTTAAAAAACCTTTTAATAAATAAACAAACTAGTTTTATACACACAAAATAACGATAAAATTCTCATAGTCTGTAATGATAAATAAACTATTTTTGCATAAATTTTGAAATATATACTTGTTAAACAAAATATCAGATGCTTTAACAGAAATGATTGTCCATAAGTGTGATTTATTTTGGTATTTCTCCATTATCCCATCGACCACTTTTCATAACGAAAAACTATCGCCAAACTATAGGATTTAACTCCAAAAATGCAGTCCCATTCACTGGACATCAGAAGCATTACATGTTTGTTATGTCATCGTGGTTTTTAATCCGACATTTACCTATATTTTTCCTGGTGTTTTACAGATTTATTAGTTATTTCGTTACTTAAAATAACAATTGCGTCCTTAAACGGCAGTGCCATGATATTAAAAGAGAAAAAGCATTGGGAAAATGTTGCAATGCATAGTTACGTGCAATAGATCAGTTTCAATTGACGTCATAAACACTTATTCACCAGCCGAGAAGACTAATTAAGAAACATAATGTAAATAAATAAATATTCAATATTATTTTTTTTCTGTTTTCATTAATATATTGAAATTTTTGAAGTGAAAACTTCTTTAGGCGCGTTGGGCATTTTTTGAGATGGGAAAAAACCATTGAATTCGCGACACTGTTACCGACACCTCTGTATATTTGGCGACGATTCTGCAATAGCTGGTTCAGGTAAGCAACCAGATTTGCTTAAATTAATATCTCACTTTGATAGCAAAAGTGATATTAGTCTCTATTTAGCATTATTTGAAAGACAAATTTCTCAAATGAATATAATAAAAGAAAATTGGGTCACACATTTGTTAAGTTTAATTCCGTTAGAAATCGCCAATATTATAGCTAGAGAACCAGAAACATTTGCGAACAATTACGATTACGTAAAAGATTTACTTCTTAAACGCTTCAAAATGACGGCAGAAGAATTTAGGCAGAAATTAATGTCACATAAAAAGAATCTTCAGCCACTTGGCTCGATTTAGCATTTGAATTAAGAAATTATTTGGAAGAATGGATTAGCGGTCTTAAAATATCTGATTTTGAATCCTTAAAAGAATTAATAGTAATAGATCAAATTAAGAAAAGGTTACCTATAGAAATGAAAGAACATTTTATTGATGATCTTCCAAAAATTAAAAATGTAGACGTATTAGTAAATAAACTAGACGATTATGATGCGGCAAGACGTAATGTTAAAACCATGAATAGAATTTCACCCCACTTTGAAGATAGAAAACCCGACGTAAGTAAAAATGAAAATTCACAATCTTTCTTTCATACCCAATACCAAAACAAAAGAAATAAATCTCAAATTTGGTGTTTTAGATAGATGTAACTCTCAAGGCCACATAGCGTCTCAGTGTAATAATAGCAATAACGGTCAAACTAATGAGTTCAGTCAAGACTCTACCGAAATTATAATCGCCAAAATCACAATCCTAATGCCGATGTACAGGAAAAAGCTAACATTGCTACAATTTGAATCAGAAATAAGTCAACCTAATGGAATGGGTAAAATAATTAATATCAAAGGCAAAGAAGCAAATCTATTGTTTGATACAGACAGCTATATTTCTTTATTCAGTTACGAACGAATGTTATGTCAATATTGGGTCGCCAAATTTGTCTTCTGTTGATATCTTATTAACTGACATTGGCGGAGAAACTGTAAATTTAATTGGATATTTTGTGTATGAAATACATGTCGATGGGTTTCTTATATCAACGAAATTTTATTTTTCAAAATCTCTCGCATACGATATTGTAATAGGACAAGACGTGATCAGCAAACTAAAGTTGGCGATAGATGAAGAGGGAATTAAAATTGTTGGCGAGCGCAATACTTTTCAAGTAGGTTGCCTTAAAGTTGTAAATAATTTCGATAAAAAATTAAATTATGTTGCCAATTCATACAATGAAGCGAAAGAATCAAAAGGAAATAGTTCACGTGCAGAAAACGAAATGATTGGTATTATGAATAAAAATAATTCAGAAAATAATTTCAAGATAAATTTAGAACGCGCGATGAAAACAGATAAAAGTGACTCAACTCGCGAGACCAAATCAAAAGATGAAAATGAAATAACAAAACACTGAAAATATTATAATTTAACGAGCACGAGAAAAGACATAGACGGAAGTAATATAAAAAGAAAAAATGAAATATTTCACGAAAGTTTTAAGAAACGTGGTTATTGTTACGGAAATGAAGTGAAATCATTTTATAGAAAAGAAAAGTTTGTTGATAGAAATTATAGATACCGCAAACAATACGTGCAGTATGCAGATAGAAAAAAGCATAATGTTCACGAATAATGTAAACAAGACAGGCAGCAAAGAAGTCATCATTTTTGGAGTGATAGGAAGCGGGAACCGTATTTTGCAGATAAATGTTATTACAAAAGATATGAAACTACATCTCATGGAAGAAATGATGAATGTATTGAGAGTTGTTTAAATTGTGGATGAAAATTCATAAGTTTCATTGGTATTCATTTCAAAGAATACCAATTAATTAAATTTCATATTTCATGTATTTGTAAATTTACGTTTTAAGCAGTAGATTGCAATTTTTGTATGTAAAATAATATGCATTATTTTTCATGTACAATAGTGCATTAAATGAAAATTGTAATATAATTTTTGTAGTAGTAGTTTATAATAATGAATTAAAAAAACACTTCATTTAAAAGTATTTCCTGCACAATAAAACGTTTCCTGACGATTCAAAAAATACACACGTAATTGTTCAAGTTTTCACTTCTGTCGGCACTCCCGGAGTGCCATTTTTTTTTTTTTTTTTTTTTTTTTTTGTATAAACTTACTGATAGTGGACTCTTGGTAGAGTGGGTCTTTTACGAATTTCTTGTATTTTATTTATTTATTTATTTTGATATTCCAATGGTAACATTCTTTCATATGTTTATTTGACGATAGTTTTTTGTTATGAAAAGTGGTCGACAGGATAATGGAGAAATACGTTTATTTTATACTATCTTGTTTTTAAACTCATGCAGCATTTAACACTTAATTCTAGGTAGCTCAAAAGAGGCTGATTCATTGCATATGCTCTCGCTGCGTACATAGATTTTTATTGACTGGTGGATAATGGATGGGGAATAAAATCTTGGTGGGAAATTTAGTTTACTTATTTAAGTTAACCTATAAAGGTTCTATGTTGTGTAGTCTAGCTAAAGTTGTAGTTTTCTTTTTGTATTTTCAGAGCTGCCAACTGCTACGAAAAAATCGTAGTTGCTACGATTTTGAACCATAAACTACGATGCTACGAAAATCTGTCTAAAACTACAATTTTCTGGGGGAAAAAAATGCGAATTTTGTCACAGGATCACTCGAAAAATCATGAATTTCGTCACAAGATCGTGCGAAAAATCATGAATTTCGTCACAAGATCGCGCGAAAAATCATGAATTTCGTCACAAGATCGCGCGAAAAATCATGAATTTCGTCACAAGATCGCGCGAAAAATCATGAATTTCGTCACAAGATCGCGCGAAAAATCATGAATTTCGTCACATGATCGAGCTAAGAAATGCGAATTTCGATACAGGATTGCTGAAAAAACGCGAATTTCGTCAAAAAATTGGCGGGAAAAAGCAAATATCGCTGAAAAAACGTAAATTTCATTCAACAGATTGCTGAAAAATGCGAATTTCGTCAAAAGATCGTTCAGGGGTGATTCTGGTCCGAATTTTCCGAAAAATTAAGGCAATGATTTCCGAAAAAAAAAAAAAAAAATCTGTCATTAATCCGAAAATTCGGACATTAAATGTATCTTTATTTCGGCAAATGATCGCCGAAAAAAATCAATTCCGTCTTTCGTTCGAAGAAAAGTCGCCAATTTTGTCAAAGGATCGCGGGAAAAACGTGACTTTCGTCAGAGAATCGCGAAGAAATGGCAAATTTTGTCAAAAACATTGCGAAAAACGGCAAATTTTGTCAACAGATCGCGGGAAAAACGTGACTTTCGTCAGAAAATCACGAAAAACGGCAAATTTCGTCAAAAACATTGCGAAAAACGACAAATTCCGTCAAAAGATCACGAAAAAACGGCAAATTTTGTCAAAAACAGTGCGAAAAACGACAAATTTCGTCAAAAGATCGCGAAAAAACGACAAATTTCGTCATAAGCATCGCGAAAAAACAACAAATTTTTGTCAACAGATCGCGGGAAAAATGTAACTTTCGTCAGAAAATCGCGAAAAAAACGGCCAATTTCGTCAAAAACATTGCGAAAAACGCCGAATTTCGTAAAAAGATCGCGAAAAAACGACAAATTTCGGGAAAAAAACATTGAGAAAAATGGCAAATTTCGTCAAAAGATCGCGAAAAAAACGACAAATTTTGTCAACAGATCGCATGAAAAACGTGACTTTCATCAGAGAATCGCGTAAAAACGGCAAATTCCGTCAAAAACATTGCGAAAAACGGCAGATTTCGTCAAAAAATATTGAAAAAAAACGCAAATTTTATCAACAGATCTTGAAAAAAAAACTGCAAATTTCGCCAAAAGGTTGCGAAAAAGCGCAAATTTCGTCAAAGGGATGCATAAAAAAAGTGGCGGGAGTGGACACCCCCACTCCCGGTTGTATCAGCTTACTCGACCTGATGAAGGACTCTAACTCAGACATTTTTCTCTGGAAGGTATACCCATAGTTCCATCACCCCCTCCCCCCAACTGCCTTGGAATCTTTCAGAAAATTCACTGTGAAGTTCAGAAAATTGGCTTAGGAGTGGACAGAGCATTAATTGAATAGGATTAATTATGTTTAATTGATTAGTATTTGCTCGCTTAAAATTTACAGCGTAAAAAACAGCCACCAACCAACCAACCTTCATATAAAATTGAATTTGGTGTGCTACTATTTCTCATTTTCAAAGGTTGGCAGGTCTGTATTTTATATGTATGTTCTTTTATCCTTGTTTTAAACTTTCTATTCATCTTTCTTATATAATATTGCAATGTTCCATCACCTTTGGCAAACTGTATTTCATGTACACTCAATAGTTGATCAGGATCTATCTCCCTACAGACTATGTTGCTTAATTTGAGGGAGGGTTTGCACTAAGACAGTATAGAATTAGCCAGACTACACAACATCAAACCTTTACAGATTAATTTTAAAAATAGTAAAATAATTTATTCATCAAGATTTTATTTCCCTTTCTTTATTCTCAAGTCAATAGAAATCTATGTACACAACGAGAGCATATGCAATAAATAAGCCTCTTTCGAGTTACCTAGAATTTGATGCAAGATGCTTGATAAGTTTTAAAATAAAATAGTATAATAGAATTCACATTTATGGAAGATCATTTTTGTTAAAGTACCTACTTTTGTGGTACCTATTGTGTTGTTATTGTGATATTTGTTTATAAAGTACACATTTCATATTTTATCATTACAGACCTTGAGAATGTCACAGTTATTTTGTGTGTGCGAAGCTGGTCAGTTTGTTTACTGTATCACTTTTAGCATACGTATTTTATTTTAATTATTGATTTAGCAAATTATTCAAGAAATATTTGATTAAACACCTGTATACTAAGAAAAATTCTGCAGTTTTTAAGACTTAAAATATCTAGAACTTGTCTATATAACAATGCATTTTTTTTTCTTCTGCCATTTTGATATTATAGATAGTAAGACAGTTTCATTGAGTTTATGTTACTGATTTAATTGTTTAAATTTGTATAATATTATTTTCTTTCTATTTAGAAAGTGTATCAAAAGGAGTACCTTATGAAAAATTACTTGATGATATTAGGGACTCACAATCATCTAAAGATCATTTTCAGTTGCATTTATTGAAGAAGAAAGATTATCGAAGCATTAATAATTCATATAATTCTGAAGATTTCAATACTGGAATGAGTGATGCTGAAAGCGTTGATCATTGGGTAAATTCTTGTTGTCAGATGGAAAATTCTCCAATTTTATATTATAGAAAAGAGGAATTTTCAACAGAAAAGGGAGACCAAGAAGAGTTTCTTTTGATAATAATGACAGAATTCCAAAAACACATTCTCTTATCATCAGATAAAAATGTCATTTGTGTTGATTCATTGTACAGAAAGAAAGGTGGTCGTTTTTATCTCACTGTGTTATTTATTATGGATGAAAATGAACTTGCTTTTCCTGTAGCATTTTGTGTCAGCAATAAGGTTGATAAAAATGTTATTGCATTGTTTTTCCGATCACTGCATGAATCTGCTGGACCATTAGAGTGTAATTTTTTCATGTCTGACAGTGAACCATTCTATTATGAAGCCTGGAAAGAAGTAATGGGTGACAAATCAAAATGGCTATGGAGTATGTGGTATGTTGACAGTAGATTTAGGATTCAGTTAAGAGTATTTCGTGGAAATGTTGCTAAAAGAGCTGTTGCTTATAAAACTATGAGAATGTTATTAGAATGCCAGAATCAAACAGTATTTCAATGTATGCTTGAAAATTTTATTGAAAGTCTTCGTAATGATCCTGATAGTAAGGATTTAAGTACTATTGTAAAGAACCATTATGCTCCAAATGCTGAAATTTGGGCCTATTGTTTTAGAAAAGAAATTGATTTGGGTACCAATATTCATCTTGAAATAATGCACAGAACCTTTCGTTACTGCTGTCGTGAAGGTAGAAAGAAAAGATTAGACAAATTCATATTCGCTATTATGAAGCTTGTACGGGATAAAATGCTTGATCGTTTAACCAATATGATGGATAGTGACAGAATTGAATTAGCTCTTGAAACTATAAATGTATGTCACAGTCTAGGCTTAGAAATTGCCCCTGAGCAAATTACAGCTTTGTCTGAAAAAACTTGGCTCATTCGTACAGATCATGATGATGATGAGAATTACTATGTTATGCTTGAAAATTCAACATGTCCAGAACATTGCAATTTGAAATGTTCAGAGTGTGATATTTGTGTTCATATGTACACATGCAGTTGTATCCACAATTTAATTAATGCTAATCTGTGTCAACATATTCATGCTGTAGTTTGGCATCTTTTAACGCCACATTTCACTCCTCCAACATCTCCTGTTCCTCTACTTGATAAAAATAATGAAACACTTGATGCTAGTTCTGAATTTCTTCAAAAATTATTGAAGAAAACTCATGAAGTGTATAAACAAATTCAAGCTAATAAATGTAAGTTAAACAGAGTTGCTTTGAATTCTCTTATGAAACGTATGAATGAATGTGTTGAAATATGCAATGGCAAAATAGTGGATGAAGAAAAGCAGCCAACAACTGTTGCAGGAGCAGCAGCCACTGTAGTAACTACAACTACAACTTCTACTAATCCTCCTGGGACTGTTCTTCTCATAAATCCAATGCAGATGAAAGGGAATCAGCCGTTTGTTATTTCAAATCCTGGCACAAATGTTATTAGTTCTAATTCTGTTCCTCAAACTGGCTACGTTTTAATTGTTCCAAATCCAAACACATCTAACACAACTATCAAATCTGAACCAACCTAAATAGATTCAAATGAGTGTTCTTTCACAATATTTTCTGAGAATTCCATAAGTTGTTTGCCTTGATCTGTTTTTATATGTATATAAATGATGCTTTACATGCATTTTGTACGTATGAAAAAGGAATTATAATTTTGCCTTACACTCGAGCAGCATGATATCATGGAAAACTGTGTGTTTACCTGACGTTTGCTCATATTCACAGAAACAAGATGACTGTGTCTTAAGAGCTTATGTATAAAATGAATTAAAGATAATCTTTCACTTTTGTGGGTATTCCATAAACAGAATAAGTTATTTTTTCGAGAAACAAATTCACTGTTTCATTGTTAATTGTTATATCACTACTTGTTTTCTATATGCTATGCAATTAACTGGACTTAATACTATAAGCTGTGTTTTCTTATATACAAAAGAGTAAGATTTATTTATTAACAACAGTATTTTGTATGTAAAACTGGATGATTTTAAAATGATTTTATGTTGACAATCTTCTCTGTACAGTAAAACTTGTATTTTGATAATGTTTTTCAATTTAAAAATATCTATGCAAAGTAGCTACCTGTTGATTTGTATTTTAGCATTTCTGTTTTGCACAAATGAATTCGTACTGAATTGTTATCATTTACTAGTTAAAAAGATATATTTTTGAGCATTTTCTTTTACTATTTGTTGTACAAAGATACCAACATTAGTCAAATAAAACTTAATCCATTAGCTTTATTATAGACTTCTTTTTCTTACTACATTTAGATTTATAAAAATTTAACTGCCTGTTTAATTTATCATGTAAGATTTATATTCAAATCGGCCATTAAAAGAACTTTATGCATCTTAGTTCAATGAGAAAATGTTAATTGAGAGCATTCAACACTTGTTAAAAGTTTGTATATGTTAATCTAGTATAGCAATTGTGAAAACTACAAACATGCATGTCAAATGTGACATATATTAAATTTTGTTGCCATCTGAAACATTTATAAGCAACGGCATTTTCTGCACTTTTTTTTTCCAAAATGTAAAATTTTGCCTTATTCAAAGTGTTTTACTTGAAAGGTAAATAAAAAGAAACAACTGTTTTTTATGCAAATCAGCTTTTGAAAATCTTAATTTCATTACAAATATGCATACTTAATTTTTGTTTTCTCAAAAAACACCATCAGAGCTTAATTTCTTAACAAAAAAAAGTACCGGAGCTCTAATATTCTGCACAACCATAGTATATCCCCCATCCCCTCCACCCGCATATTTATATTGCATACATTATTTACAAAATTTAAAGCAATTTGTCTTCAGCAAAGAAAAAAAAAATTTCAGAAAATCCTACTCACCAAAGATATTTTTGTATCAACTAGCGAAATGCAATACGTGCTGTTCCTGTGGATTCCAGAGTATTTATGAGCTCCAGTAAATTCTGACCAATATTTAAATACTCACTAAAATCAAAGAAGTATTGGAGCTGAAGCTCCGGTGCAAATTAAGCACTAATTAGCATAAACCACATAACCTAGGTGCCAAGAGAAAAAAATACAGCCAAGTTCAATTTTAAAAAAATTAATAAATATGTTATTTTAAGTGGATAAAAATAAAACCTAAGCGCACTTTATGCATCAACTTTATGGCCATTTACCTGCATAACGCTTTTAGTTTTTAAATACCAAGTATTATAGCTATCTAAGGGATAAAATTCTTTAAATGAGTTCCATTCAGATTAATAATTGTTAAATTTTGTAAACTTTCTTTCTAATCAATAAATAGTCCAACTACCAACTATTACACAGATATACCGAATATTCCCATATCTCAGAATTTAGAAAGATTAAAAAATTAAATTTTAAATCAATTTTACATCATATTTAACACATACTTCCATTTTGGTGAAGTACACAAATAAATTTTAGATATTTAATATATATATATATATATATATATATATACTAGGGGGCCTACCCCCTGCGAGCTACGCTCGCCAACCCCCGCTCAGACTTCGAGGTCTCTAAAAACATGACAGCGTGCTTTGTTTTAAAAATATTGGTAAATCTGTAATTGGCTTGCCATGCTTTTAACGTTTTAATGGGGCATTTTTTGATTATCATGGCCTCATACACAGCTGTTGCAACAACTGACGACTGTTTTCGGGATTGATAAGTAAAATCAATTACAACTTGAAAAACAGCTTGTATAAAATGGTTAGGTTTAAATTGTGGCTACCTCTCGGACTTTTATAACAACGATCTGTATTCTATTCTTCCTTTGCTTTTAAGGATAAGAAAAATTCCATCTGCTTGTGAATAGCATTAAGAACCACGATATTGAAAAGTACTATGTTATAGATATTTTCAGTAACAGGTTTTAATTTTCTCTCTATTTTAGTGCACCATCATGCATATTTTCATGTTATTTTAAATATGCAAATTATTTATTTTAATTAATATGTATATACGAATTTTCTAATAATTATTTATCATACAAAATTAATTATATATTTTGTTCATGCATGCCTGCATTTATTTGGCATCAATTGATGAGATATTTAAACAAATTTGCTATCCGCGATAATTTTACACTATGTTATGTCACTTGAATATTGTCCATAAGAAAATTTTTGTACTTTTCCAGTATATGATCCTTTGCTTTTAGGTTTGGCGTAATTCGAGCTTCAAAAAGGGATAGATTCGTTAATATACATAGATTTGTTGCCAAAAGTTATGAAAACAAACCCAATGAACTTTTGGTACTTTTCTATTACAGGGGTCTTGACGCTTTTTTGAAAAGCTTGGCGCAATTCGGGCATCAGAAAGTGAGATTTGCTGCCAAATGACATAAAGAGCCATGGAAACAAATTCGACGATTTTTTTTTGTTTATATGCGTATTTTAATTATACGTATATTATTGTTTTTTCTATACAAATTACTTCTGATTATATATAAAATAGGATAAATGACATTTTATGCTAAACAAATTGTATAAATATTGAAAAAATGCTTCTGTATACGAAATGACAAAATTAATAGGTTGACAAAAAGTCTGTTGCCAAATTTCCTTTTCCGCCAAGGCTATTTTCCCTATTTCGTCAAGGCCCAATATACTGGAAAAGCACCGAATAAATTAAATTAAATGCTGACAGACGATTGAATCCTGACGATAGAAATGTGATTTTTTTTTTTCAAATTTTCCTGAAAAACATAATTTAATCACAATCTTGTCTTCATTATAGATTGAAATAAAAGATAAATTCAATTTCAATTTGAAAATGACGAATAAAAAGAAATCAATGATCCCTACCGGGATCCTTTTCAAATTTTTTCCCTTTTTTGTCACAAAAAAATTTGAGTAATTAGTTGCCATCATTACAGAAATGTCATTAAAATTAGAAAAAAATTAATATCTCGAAAACTAATTCCAATTTCAAAATTCTATTACCAGTTTTGACATCCGCAGATTTTTATGGACAATTGGTATTAATTTCACTATCAAGCGTTTAATATTTTATTAAAAATAGACCTGAAACATAATCAGTCGTTTCATAAAATCATTTCACAAATTCGTTTCATTAGGATTTTATATATATAGGGTAGATATATATAATATGCTTTTAATTATAGATAAAATAACTATTAATTTAATAAAAAGGTGCATACAATTTATTTAATCCATCCATTACCATATAAGTAGGTTTTAAAAACGTGTAAAAATGTTACATACATATTCCATTTTAACCCCAAGATCTTTCAATCACAAATGTGATTATTTTCAATGGGATACATTAAACTAAACTGTCGCTTTTAATGTGCTATTTTATATCAGTTTGGAACAAGGGCCAGTCTGTTAATTATTGGGTGTGTATATTAAGTTTGTATGTTCAGATCTTGATATTTTCAAAGTATGAACCATATCTCTGGTATGTTATAACTAAAAACTTAATATACACCCACAATGATTAATAGACTGACCCTTATTCTAAACTGATAAAATAGTTTACATTAAACATTTTAGTTTAATGTAGAGTTTCTCTATTAGCTTTTAATTATTTAAGAAGAGGATAATGTTAAAACTTTTTTAATTAATAAAACTTTAAACTCCATGACTTCATCTATGAATTAAAATAAATGAATAAAATTTTCTTATATTCTACATTAGGGAGGCACAACCTGCGGCCCACAGATAAATTCCGCCGATCGGATGCGAAAAATCGTGAATTTTGCCAAATTTCGTCGATTGGGCTCGTAAAAATCACGAATTTTGCCAATCGGGTACGTATAAATCGTAAATTTCGCTGATCGTGTGTGTAAAAATCTTGAACTTCACCAATTAAGCGCATAAAAATCATGAATTTTACCGATCGACGCGTAAAAATTGAACATGTAAAAAATCGCGAATTTTGCCGATTGAACACGTAAAAAATCACGAATTTTGTCGATCGGGTGAGTATAAATCGCGAATTTTCCGATCGGGTGCGTATAAATTCTAAATTTTGCCGATCGGATGCGAAAAAATCGCAAATTTCGTCGTTCGGTTGCGAAAAATTGGGTGTGAAAATCACAAATTTCGTCGATCGGGTGCAAAAAAGTCATACATTTTGCCGAACGGGAGCATAAAAATCATGAATTTCGTGAATCACTAGGAAAAAACTGCGAATATTGTCAATCGCATGTGGAAAAAAAATGCAAATTGTTTCCATCCTTGCCAACTAAATTGGATTATATTGACTAAGGAGGTGGTCATTTTTGTGACTGGCCCACCTCTTATAAAGATTGTGCACCCCTACGTCATATCCACATTTTATGACTGAATATGTTAAGTACAATTTAGAATAATCTTTCTCTTCCTTCCTACCTTTATTCATGAAAACACAATTTTTTTTCGGCACTGGCGACCTTTAAAGCTAAATTTACTCCTTCAAATAAAATCGGAGTGTTTTCACTCTTTTGAAAATAATCTTAGCTATATCTCTTTTATAAATACAAATGTAAACTGTTGATATATCCTTGCCAACAGAACTGAATATGTTGACTGGGAAGGAAGGAACCTATGGGGCTAAAACTATCCTTCTGAAATTGATGTTTTTTTAATCTGATTGTAGACTCCCTTCCCCGCCACACACCCTCGAAACAAAATTCTCTCTGTGCTACTGATGGTGGCCCTCGACAACCCAGTCGTATTTGTAAGGTTTCTAGATTTTAAAATCAAAGAGAATTTTTGTTTTTTCAAAATCAATTATTCTTTTTATGAAAACCCCCTTTTTCTCAAAGCTAATTATGATTTTCTAGAAGGAGTTAGAAGAAAAATTTTGTGAAATAGTTTGTATTTGCCAGAAAGAAGTTAAAATCTATTCAAATTGTGGCCACTCAACAAGAATAACATTCCTGCTCCTCTTGACTTAGCAAGGAAGTTTTTAAGTGCACCAGCAAGCAGTGTTAGGGTGTTCTGTTTTCTTGCAGGAGATTCATTCATTATGAGTCATAAAAATATTAAACAATGGAGGTAATCATTCGCAAAGCAAGATCTCCATGGTGAATTTTACAGCGCTGTCTGGTTTAGAAAAAAAAATTTGCATTTGTAAACGTGGCATACGTCATAAGAAAAAAAAAAAGGCATGCTTATTTAGCTCATAGCAGACAATATAATTCATTTCACTGAAATAATAAGGATGATTTTTTTTTACATTGTGAAACTAGTTATATAACGAACGCACCTCATATGTCACATCTAATGTACAATTTCCAACTTGTTAAATGTTAAATAGATTTTTGTGAAGAGGCTCTAAATCAAGGTTGTAAAAAACCTTTTATATTAGCTTGGGCAGCTACCCACTACAGCCCTGCTCTAAATAAGCCCCAAAATTTGCCTGGATCGACCCTTGTATTCCTGAAAAAATTTTCTATAGTTAAGAAAATTTTATATATGTGAAAAAGTAAGAAACAGTTTATTAACCAACAATATTCAATTACATTTATTCATCAATTAGCTGTTACCTGTGACTTTGTTCGCATAACATTTAAAGGTGAATAAATGCATTGATGAAGCAAAATAAATTTACTCATAATAATTAAAAACATACAATTCACTAACTCTGTATTATATTTTATAGTAAATAAGACCACAGTTTGCATATTTATGTTTTTATACATAGGATCATTTAAATTTCTTTCTTGAGCTGGAAATTTCATGCGCTATCTCTAAGATTAAATGTTGAATGAATGTACTTTCTTGTTATTCCATTTTATCATTTCTGTTTTACATTTATTTTGTTCGTGGATACTGATTTAATTTATATATTTATGTAAAAAAAAAAAAATGTTTAAAGTGATTCATTGTTAGTACATATTTTTGAGGTCACTTTAGACATGACTTTGAGAGGATTAGAATAATCGAAAAATCAACATACACCATTATGTTTTTATTCCAAAACATCTCACATCTTGAAAAAAAAGGAAGATATTTGCTATTTAAAAGGGAAATTAAAACGTAGTGAGGCATAAAAGTTCAAAAATGTAAAAAAATTAAAAATATCTTTTAACTCTCATATTTTCTTTATTTATATTTCATAGTGCCTCATTTTTAACAGCTGTAGATTTACCAGCAATTTCAAAATATTTGTAACACCAACCTTAAATACTTATTTGTTAAGCAATAGATTTGTTTATTGCTTTCAGTCGAGAAAAAAATTCTTATTTATGAAAAAAGCAACCCAATTTCATGGATAAACACTGTCATATCGATTGTTGTGTTGTAATTTAGGATTATGGAAGTTTTGAAATTTAGCAGGTTCCGATGGGGGACAAAGGTCGTCTTGCAGAGATATTTTCAACTATAGATTTAAATATTTTTAAAGGATAACTGCTTAATACTGGAATTTTTTATTGTATTTTCCCTTACACTTTTAAATAATCAAGGTGCCTTTTAAAAAGTAGGGGAAAGGGAATTTCTTGCTTAAGAGAGATTCTATTTCTTTGGGTCAAAATTTTTGATTTATTTTATTTTGCATCCCTCAAGAATAGATTGTTGCCGTAAAGCGATTTTGTGATATTCCAATTCCTTATAATATTTTTTGCTCATTGAATGTAACACTGCTCAGTGAATATAACACTATTATAAAACTTTAAACTTGTTTTCCTCGAAATCTTATTTTTCAAACTGGGTGACCATTTTTCTCGACAATTATTCGACCAATTTCCTTCATTTTTTATTTAAAAGAAAGCTAATTGTTTTTGCTGGAGCTTATACAACTAAAAATTTTAATTTTCTTTGATTAAGGTTTTTTTTTTCGGTTCACAAAAGGTGAAAAAAAGAGGCAAAAAAAATTCTTTTGTTCAAATCACTGCCATGTTGTCAAAAATCAACTTTTTATATTTGCTATAAGATCCAGAGAATTTAATGCCTCTTTATAATTTATGACCAAATTTGTTTCAGATGCTTGTGAACAGAGAAAAACAGTTGCCCAATTATCAAAGTTCATGGTGTGTTGTCCTCGTTACACAAGATGTATTATTCATGTTTTTTTACACACAAAAATTTAAATATTATAAGTGGAATGTCAATAAATATAAAGCTAGAAGTACGAAGGTGATAACTCTTTTCTTTGTAACTGAAAAAAAAAAAAAAAATCATTAAAATCGCATAAATTTTAGGCCACAGAAATAGAATCTTTCCCTTAACGCCATCGGCTGTTCTTTGAATTTCACGTGACTGATGTCATAGGCAAACCCTAGTCTCAATGAAAATTAAATACTAACAACTTTTATTTCAACTTTAATATATTTATTAAATTTGAGTGAAATCGGGATTCTGAAAGATTATGGTAAAAGGACACTTAACTTATTTATGTATTTGCGAATGTTAAAGATCTGTGAAAATTATGCCATTTTGTGTAATTGCAATTAAATATTAGTGCATATCAAAAGTATTTTTGACTTTTCATGACTCCTGAGTTTGAATTCAGGGCTGAGGCCTCCTTTCTTAAAATGTTTAAATCCACTTTGAGCTGTCAGGACACTAATCCTGTCCTGGCCTCCAACTTCAGGAATTTCGCAGACTGTCTTAGTAGTTTTATTGGACTATATATACAAGGAAACGCAGGTTAAACAGTCCCAATATACTGTCCAGTGTACAGCATTCGGCCAAATCACTATTCGTTACATCCCTAATGGAAACTGGTGCATGATTTAAAATATGACAACATTTTCACCAGGGATAGTTTTTCCTACAGATTAGTACTGATCAACATAAAAAAAAAAATTCTTTCACTTCATGTATCATGTACAATTATGCATTTCTATTCATTTAAAACATGAAGTGCTTAAAAAAAAGATTAACAGGATTTTAACATTTTGAAAAGGGATCTTTCAGGGATGCATGTTACAGTGACATATGCTGTCCCAGTCCTGGTGTAGAGGTTAATTTGTTTCATCTCTAAAACATAAACAGTGATTTATATAATAATCTATCATATAACGTAAATTATACCATAGAATTTATTCAAGTACTTGCCCGTGTGTTTAAAAGAGGAAATGAAAACAATCATCAATATTCTATAAAGCAAAAACATGTCCATGCAGGGATGTCCTATAGCACATCATTTAAGCAAAAAATTGGAGAAAGGATGCATTAATATAATTTTTATGGGTCTTTCAAGATGCAATTTTTTTGTTGAAAGATCGCAAAAAAAGTATATGTTGTATTAAATACATTAAATCTGTCTTATTTCTAAAAGAGGATTTCCTTTTGTAAAAAAAAAAAGACCCAGTTTTTGGAAGTGTCTGGGTCCCAGGGACACTGGAGGCTGGATTTCAAAAGCGTAGTAGCATCACATGAGTAATGCTGACGTCATAAAACTAATGGTCAGAATGACCTGGCATTACCTGACTATTCGTCAAGCAATGAAATTTTGTTTGAAAAAAAAAAAAAAAAAAAATTGCATATGTACTGATAGATGAGATTGTCAATATCAAACAAGGGAACTTGACGGAAGAGAAAATTTTGCCACTAGGTCACTCACAAAAGGCCAGATTTTTTTTTTTTTTTTTTGGTTGTATCAGAGTCTGAATATTGTCATTATACATTTCGATCATTTTTCCATGGCAACAATATTTTCATCTTTTTGTCCGACACTAACAATATAGAAATCATACAGAAAGCACTCAGAATCAGGCCCTCAGCTACAATGATATTTTTCTAAATATGCGAGGGTAAAAGTTTTCTTTTTTTTTTTTTTTTTTTTGGTAAAGCATTTTAATAAAACATTTTCAAAAACTTCCTTCACTGAATTTTTGCACATTACCACTGTTGCCATGGAAACAGTTTCTTCAATATTGAAATATATAATGATAATGTTTAGAAATGAACCCTGAAACCCTAATGCGTCAAGAAAAGTATTTAATTTCCATCAATATGCTAATGTAGATAGAGAAGTATGAAAAATTATTATATATTTGCAGTTTAAGGTTGAAACATTGTTTTACTGTTATGCCAAAAGATTTAAAGCAGTTGATTATATTGTTCTATATAAAATTATAAAAGGAACAAAGATAAGATTTGCCAATCTATGATAAATGTGCCTTTATTGCATTCATGTAAACTCTCTTTTCCGTAAGTGTTGGCAACATCAAAGTCTGTGTTGAAGTTTTATGTATTATGTTGTATCTAGTTACAATAAAATTTATGAAAATGGAATTTCTAATGATAGGAAAATTTCATCTTAGCAGATATGCATGTAATGATTATCCTTTCGTCATTTGAAAATGTTTCCATTTTAAAGTGGATTAAATTTTCATAGGCTCAGAAAAAGAGGAGTCGAAAGGAACTGGAAAAAAGTTCCATTTTAGACAGGTCTTTGTTTTAAGAAGTATAATTGAAGGGCTCGGAGCAAGGGAGTGCCAAGCCACATTTTTGAACTTCTGAGATATTTCAATTTGAAAATTTGATCAAATACTCAAATCAAGATATGTAACAAAGTTTTCTCGCCAATGTGTTAATAACATTTGACATATTCTGAATAACAATATGGCATTACTTTAATGATATTACTATTACTTATTTTGTAAATTAGCTATCTTCATTGGGGACATCTGGGGCAAAAACAAAACCTACATATGCTGCCACCAAGTGACATTAGAAACAAATTATATGTCGGATGTTATAATTTACAATATTAAGCAATAGATTACAGTGTCAGATTTATTTCACCAAAACTGTCGCTTGGCACTTTTTTGCCCCGATCCGCTCAATTGTATAGTGGTTTTTTTATTGTAGTTTGAGAAAGGATTTCATTATAGACATGTTTCATTTTTGCAAGTTTTACTGTAATTACATCTATGGCTCTCCAGAGAGAGGTATACTATAAAGTGGATGTTTTAACCATCCATTAAAATAAAACCTGTCTAAACTGGAACCCAGACTTAATCAGAAAATTTTCATAGCTCCAGCAAAAATAGAAAGATAGTTTGACTCAGAAAAATCACACTCGTAACAACGACTTTACTATTTAAATATATATATATTACTTTAGACTAAAGGTGTCACTACAAAATGATTATGTGTGTGTCCTGTAATAGCAATCAAAAAAGTAAAACGTTATCTAAATAATTTCACTTCCAAATTTGTCTCAATTTGCAAAAAAACACTTTCTAAAAGTCACACACATAATGGTGGAATCACCCTGTAGCTGTTTTAAAGTCCTGACATTCAGACGATGCGCAGAATCTATAATCACACATTCACAATTTTTTTTCAATGATTCTGGAGTTAAAAGCATATAAGTGTAAAAATATTGGGATGTATGAGAAAAATGTCAATTAGAAAGTTCTTCAACATTGTCGATTTAGTAGGAAAGGATCCACTATGCACACGATTAGCCTAAGCAGAAGTGAAAATTGTGAATGTGCGATGCAATTTGCATTTTCAGATCGATTTTGCGCATTGTCTGAACGTCACGGCTTTAAAACAGCTACATCTAACAAATCTTGGATAATTAATTGCCGAGTACTTTGGAAAGAAAAATATTTGGGTTTCTCAATTACTTTGAGTAACGATTCTTTCAAATCTGTCCAACCTTTTTCAATGACCCCGTATGAAAGCAATTAGGTAGGCATTGTTTGCAAGCAGCATAATAAAGTTTAAAAAGAACTATATAGTTTTACTCAAGTAGTACAGAAAAACTGTGAAAATGGAATTTGCCTATAATTGAATCCAATAGATTCCATTTTCACAGGTTTTATTGTATTAGATACATTTTCCCCTTTTTTTTGAATTGCAGTAGCTTGTAGTAAGACACAAGATCTTGGATTATTTTACTGTAGTGATAAATAATTTCAAATGGTATGGAAGTCCATGGGCTTAATTTAATGTATTAGAACTGGTGAAAATGTTAGAATATTTTAAGGTTTAATTTGTAAGCTTTAAAAAATTATATTCTCAATGTTGTTTTTATAAAATTAGCTCCAAATTAAAGGTGCAAAAAATGTGCCACCACAGCAGGCATGGGAGGTATCACTATATTAAGTAACATAGATGGAGGGGTAAAAAAATCCCATGAAATTAATTTGCATGATATAATGAATTAACCCAGGCGTCAGAAGAACTTTCTTATTGTAGCGAACTACAACTACTTTATCGAAAATGTAGTTAACTACAACTACTTGTTTTAAAAAGTAGTGACTACAAACTACTTTTCAAAAGTAGTCACTACTTCGCCACTTTCAACTTTTGTCAAAGGGTTCCATTTACACTAGAAATTGAAGACGCAAATTAAATAATAAAGCAACCCCTCTTTAAATCACGTCTACCAGGATGTAATTAAATGAATGTAACATAATTGAAGGCATTAAAAAAGATAACATACAAGAAAATGTTTTGTGTTTGTCTCCAAATTGTTAATTTATACACACATTAAATTTCGTAGCAAAATTAAGAGAGATTATAATCTAGAAAATTACAGCAACAACTCTAGATGCAAATAATAAATCTATAAATCAAAAAATTCCAAATAATAAGAAACTGGTGTTAAAACATGAAGACTTAATAATGAGTAAATATGCAAGTGTTGCCAGAAAGAAAATTAATTCATTTGGGAGATTAGTACTTTATTTTAGCAGCAAGTGTCAATGGGGAAAGTCTATCACTTCATGTGATACATTGTTATAAGCTGCAGATGAGATTCGCAAATTTTGCACAAAAGAAGCAAATTTCGGCAACGTGATTTGCAGAATGGTACATTTCCTACCCCTGAAATAGCGTTAAAAGTAGCGTCGGTTCTCGCTATAAACTACGGATTTTTTTTAATCGCACTACTCGCTGCACTACATTATTAAATATGTAGCTCACTAGACTACAAACTACTGTAAAAAGTAGCAACTACAGTAGTAGCGTGCTACTTCCGACCCCTGGATGAACCCTTACAGTATTAAACTTTTGAAGCTTAAACAACAACAACAAAAAAAAGTTTCGGTTAACAAACGAAAATTTATACTTTCAAAACATATTAGCTGTGGAAAATAAATTCTCTATGCAAACGATTTTTTTTTTTTTACACTAAAACAAACTCTTTTAAAAAATGTGTGAACAACCTCATTAAAACTGCCTATTTGCTCTCAAAAAGTTAAGGGGACTTACTTCGAGGGGAAGAAATATTGCGGAATCCCATGTTATCCTATGGGAAAAACTTCTTCTGCGTTTTGTTCATTCAAATTTAAAAATTTCGACTTTTTTTTTTCTCCAGCATATAAATCCGAAAGCTCACCATACAGCCATAAGTTTGAAATATTTTTAAAATAGTTCTGAGTATTTTAAAATTTATGTTAAAGTTAAAAAAAATCCCGAAAAGTATAAAGCGTTTACTTTACTAGTTTGTAACTCTGGATTGAAAAAAGATATAAAAATTTTGAGCTTATACCATAAAATGTTTTTTTGTTTTCTTTCATGTAATTAGGCAACTTTTAAAATTTACTCTAATCAAAACGCTGTAATTTGACAATTAAAAATAAGCTATCGCCAAAGAACACTCCAGACCTGTCAAGTTGTCAACCTGACCTAATTGATTGCTTAGCTCTCCCCAAAAGAGGGGTCACGTTGGAGGGTCAGGGGTTGCCATAATTTGGAAGGCGCGTGATTTTTGTAAAAAAGAAAACTTTGAGCTTTAGTCAAACGATATAGGTATTTTTGCTCCAGTCTTGGGTCTTGGCAAAGTAGTTTGAATAGACGATAGACTTATTGAGCATCCATGGCTGTTTTCATATCCAAACTGGTTACTTTATGAAATATATATTTTCATTTTTGTTCGAAAACGCATGAAATTGGCAAGTGTTTTTATTTAGAAATTTTGTAATCGAAAGACGTTTTACAGTTTTTGGTAAATATAGAAGATACTTCAGAAAATAATGTCAAAGTCGGCGTTTTGAACCGAATTTCCGACACCGCAGCACGAGAAAGGAGAAAAAGTGTCGTCACGTGAAACGAATCGCTTATAACTTGATAAATAATTTATTTATCAAAAAATGGAAAACTCACTTCGATTCCAAATCGTATCAACTGTCAGGTCTGCCAATTTTATGCTTTAGAGTCTAAAAATGAGTCAGAAAATTTCGCTTTTTTGAGCAGGTCATTTGAGAATCACCTTAATTAAAATTTTTATTCATCTGATCCTTTGATGGGGGGGGGGGGGGGGGTGATATCTCTGATTCTATCAGATTGTTTAAAAATTAAATTTAGTGGGATGGTTGATTTTTGAGATATAGAAGAACAACTTTTGATTGCTCTTATTAAATGCTTATTACTGCTTACAAAATATTATTTTTCCCGGATAAAATAGTTCTTAGTTAAACTTTTGATCCCTGAGTCCCGAAGGGTAGGGGGGGAGGGGTGGTACCATATCTCAAGGTCTGTCAGAACTTTTAAAAAGGAATTTTCGAGATTATACATTTTTTAGAATAGGCGCAGATAAAATAATTTTTTATTAAAATTTTGATAGTGGAATGGGGGGGGGGGGGGACTATATTTTGAGATCTATCAGATCTTTTAAAATTAAATTTTGCACAATGATAACATTTTAAGCATAGGCGCAGATAAAAGCATTCTTAATTAAAATTTTGATCTTTATCTCACCCAGGGATGTGGTTGGGGCGAAGAATGAGGGGGGAGACCATATCTCAAAATCTGTTAGACCAGCCATACTCAACCTTTTTTTCTCGCGGGCCGCAGCCCTATGTTTGCGACGTTAGGCGGGCCGCAACACATTTTAAAAAGTTTTAAAAAAGAGTAATTAAAATAGTAAGCTAAAAATAGTAGTATAAAATCAATATATAAAAGTTAATATTATCAGAAGTGTTGAAAAAATCGAACATAAATTTTTCGTGTCTTGTCTTGTTTTAGAATAATAATTTATTTTTTGTAAAGACAGACAGACACACTACAATTTATTGGCAAACCTTTCATAAATGCTGTAAAACTAAGAGAATTAATAAAAGCAAAACAAACACCTCATTCGATGACCCTGAAATTTTGCCTCCTTTCTTTACGGTCTTTTTATCACGTGACTATTTTCCCCAGACGCATCGTATCGAATTACACCCTAAATTCCCAAGACCCAAGACAATCTCAATAATAGAAAAAAGAGGGGTCATATTTGAGGTAAAGTGAAGACGAACGAAAATTGTCTTTTTTGCTCCATAGCTTTAGTTTATATCAAGAAGGACTTGCTTATTATGGGACGCTATGGAAAGTCTATGGTGCGGCTCTGGTTATCTCGTTAGTTTTTAACTAAATATACACTTAGCTAAATATACACTTAGATATACATGTATACATGTTTTACGATTACTACATTATTAACATAAATGTGCAAGTATCAAATATATGGAATGGATAATATACAAAATTCCCGTGTTAGTTTTTCTTTGTATTTGTTTCTTTTCTTTCAGTTTGAGAAAAAAATGAGCGTTTATTTTCCGTTTTATACAAAACATGTAAAGTAATACACAGTTATTGATTTTTTCTCTAAATTTTGCCTCGTAATGTTTCAAATTAAAATGGAGTATTCGAGATTTCGGGAAGTTTAATTGAAAGCCGTAAAATATCTCTTACCCATTTCATTCCCCCCCGGAGGCAGGTTATTTATCTATACTATAGGTCTGTCTGGGATAGAATTTCCAGACACGGGCTCGGCCAATGCCTGAACGAAAGCTAGCTTGGCCCGGCCCAGCCGGTGTAAAAACAAAAAGTTTATCCCGATCCGTTTATGATTTTGCAGTTCACGGTCCAGCAAGGCCCAGTAAATACAAACAGTAAATACAAACCCGCTGATTCTACAAAAAATTTCGATTTTTCTTAACATATACTTAAGGTTCTTTTAATGAATACTGCATATATATTTATGGGAAAATTTTTAAAGTACATTTTATATTACTATATGTTTGCAAGCCATATGGAATACAGAAGAGTAACATTAATGATCACTTAGACTATTACATTCAAATAAAGACATTAAAAAAAATTAATGTAGCTTAGACCAAAAGGAAAAAGATGATTAAAAATATCGTAACTTTTGTTGCTGTATAATAACAAAACAGTACATTTTTGAAAATGTTTCTCTATAATTTATTAAAATATATTTCAAAAGATTCCATTACCAGATGTTCACTATTGCTATTACTATTTAAAAAAAAAAAAAAAAAAAAAATTACTTGCTCGCACGTCCTGGCAGGGCCGAAACTAGCGGGGAGTAAGGGGAGCTTGTGCTCCGGGCGCCAGTGTAGATAGAAGGCGCCAAAAGAAGATTTGATTCTTCTTTCAGTACAAAATAAAATAACAAGATGTGGGAAAAAAGTCATGCAATCGGACAACCCAAAGTAAAAATGTATTCGATGATTTTATTTGCTCTAATGGGACGGTTTTTCCATTAGGTGACCACAGGGGGCGTCAAATCAATACTTGATTAACGAATTCATCCAAGATATTTGCAACATCAGTACACTATTAGAGATGCAATGGAGGTCAATTTGGCCGGATACCGAATATTCGGCTTCAGTATGTTTCGATCTGTCCTTTTTACATTTACATTTTTTTTTTTTTTTAAATTAAGCAAAGGTTTAGATTAGCTAGCTATCACTATGTTATTTTCTTTTTGATCTAATTTTTAAATTTTCTATTAACAATTATTTTTATGATAATTTCCGTTTTAGTACCAGTATTATAATTACATTATTTAAAATTTTTAGTTTATAATAGTATCAGCTAAATACCGTATATACTCGTGTATAAGTCGACCCCCCTCCCCCCCCCCCCCCCAATTCTTACGCAAAATTGTGAAAAAAATTGAATTTTCGTGTATAAGTCGAACTACATTTCTGGCAGTATGTTGAAAAATAATTTGTAATCAAGGATAAAAAAAATTAATACATTTCGTTAAAATAGTAAACTTTTTTTTTTACGTTTCTAATCAGATCTTTTTAATTCAACGTTTTAAAACTGTATAATTATGTAAAACTGAAGAAACAAACTATTTTGAAATCTCACAAGAATTTAATGATGCTTAAAAAGAAAAAATCTTTGAAAAATCTATTCAAGCCTTATTTACAAAGGTAAACAACTTCTTAGACTGCTAAAATATAGTACTTCCTTGTATTGTAGGACTTTTAGGAGATAAATCTAAGAAGCATTCTCATGTTTAATTCTTTTTAAAAAGGGAATTAAAATGTTAAAAGAATGCCCCTGTATTGAAGGGCATTCTATCCCAAGAGAAAATGGGTGCAGGACAATTATAGGGACATTATTGTTGAGCTTTTTTAACACTTTCCAACCAAGTTGAAAAGTGTTTATGACTTCGGTTTGTCTGCCGTATGGCTGTCTGATAAATAAGTCTTAAAACCTAACGAGGTAACAAATGTCTGATTCATGTAATTCCCATAGACGAATATTTGCTGTAAATATTTGTGAATGCTATTAGCAGTAGTGTAAATAATAAAAAGAAAAGTGCCCAGTTAAACTGATGGCATTGAGCTCACAGGCTTTTCACACTAATTACATATTATACTCTTATTTGAAAGAACAATGTCCCTCAAAAAAATAAAGAAATCGACAATAAATTAAGGGGATTTAGCCCCCGTTCCCCCCTCCCTTAGACTTAACCAATGAACCCCCAAAACTAATCAGGGAAGCGCCTTCTCACAATGAACCTATATGCATATTTCGAAGGAAATCGGACAATTCTGCACGAAAAGCACATTTATCTAAATTAGGGGGGGGAGGGATTAGCTCCCCGTTCTCCCCAATTTTGCTTAACCAAAGAACCCCCAAAACTAATAAGGGAAACGTCTTATTACAATGGACCTATATACAAAATTTGAAGCAAATCGGATAATTCTGCATGAAAAACACATTTATCTAAATTAAGGGGGGGGGGGCGATTATCGCCCATTCCTCCCCTTTATACTTAACCAATGAACCCCCAAAACTAATCCGGGATGCATCTTATCACAATGAACCTATATACAAAATTTGAAGCAAATAGGATATTTCTGCATGAAAAACAGATTTATCTAAATTAAGGGGAGATTAGCCCCGTTCCTCCCTTATACTTAACCAATGAACCCCAAAAACTAATCAGGGATGCGCCTTATCACAATGAACCTATAAACAAAATTTGAAGGAAAACGGATATTTCTATCAAGAGTTATCGCGTTACGTACATACATACATTCAGAACGGGCGAGCACATTAGCTCTCAGGCTTTGATAGCCTGTGAGCTAAAAAGTGAGAATTCTCATATTCATCACAACTTGATTTTTGACATTCTCGAAGACAATTACGAATATTTACGTATGCCAAAAATCAAGTAGTACTTAAAACGAGTATTCTCGTATGCGAATATTCACACCACTTTTCAATATGTGCGCTCGCGAATGTCAAAAATCAAGTAGTGATGAATACGTGTATTCTCGTACGCGAACAGTCCCACTTTTTTACACTATTGCTAATAGCGCTCACAAATATTTACCGTAAATATTCGCCTAAGTGAATGATATAAATCAGACATTTGTTACTTCCAGCACTGCAGCAGTCCCATTTGGTGCCTGGTGCGAAACACTTTTACACACCATCCGCGCATCAATAATCACCGCTGAAGGCACCGATGAAGCCTGCCCGCGCCTAGCCTAAATGATGGCGCCTGGTGCGGCTCTGGTTACCTCGTTAGTTTTTAACACTTATTTATCAATAAGTTCAATATTTATCAATTCCTTGCCGCTTTTTTTCCGCTCTTGTTTTTTTCTGTCACGTTTTCCGATTACTTTTTTTTCGGTTACCCTGGCTAAAGCTAAATATACACTTAGATATACATGTGTACATACATGTACATACTATTAAAAGAAAATCCAGTAGATTTATATACAACATTACTTATTAAAAAGAGAGAAAAAAATTATAATATATTAAAATTTGATGAAGTTTAAGTTGCAAACTGTATTCTTACTTCAAATTAAAATTCCAAAATTTAAAATAGGTAAAGTACAATGGAATCTGTAAGGTGAAAATCTGCATTTTGAAAGGACTTGAGAAATTATCCAAGTACTAGAGATACTAAAGATAATTACCGAATACTACATTATTAACATAAATGTCCAAGTATCAAATATATGGAATGGATAAATACAAAATTCCCGTGTAAATTTTTTTTATATATTTGTTTCTTTTCTTTCAGTTTGAGAAAAAATGAGCGGTTTTTTTTTTTCGTTTTATACAAAACATATAAAATAATGCACAATTATTGATTTTTTCTCGAAATTTTGCTTCGTAATGTTTCAAATTAAAATGGAATATTCGAGATTTTGGGTAGTTTAATTGAAAGCCGTAAAATGTCTCATACCCATTCCATTTTCCCCCGGAGGTAGGTTATCTATCTATACTAGAGGTCTGCCCGGGCTAGAATTTCCAGACACGGGCTCGGCCATGCCCGAACGAAAGCTATCTTGGCCCGACCCAGCCGGTGTAAAAACTAAAAGTTTATCCCTGCCCGTTTATGATTTTGCAGTTCACGGCCCAGCACGGCCCGTTCAAAAATCAGTAAATACAGACCCGCCGATTCTACAAAAAATTTCGATTTTTCTTAACAAGGTTTCTTTTAATGAATACTGCATATATATATTTATGGGAAATTTTTAAAGTATATTTTATATTACTATATGTTTGCAAGCCATAGAATACAGAAGAGTAACATTAATGATCACTTAGACTGTTAGATTATTACTTTCAAATAAAGACTTAAAAAAAAAAAAGAAAAATATTGTAGCTTAGACTAAAAGAAAAAAGATGGTTAAAAATATCATAACTTTTGTTTTGTACAATAACAAAAAAAGTACCTTTTTGAAAATGTTTCTCTATAATTTATTAAAATATATTTCCAAAGATTCCATTACCAGATGTTCACTATCGCTATTACCATTTTTAAAAAACAAATTACTTGCTCGGCACTTCCTGGCAGGGCTGAAACTAGCGGGCAGCAAGAGGAGCTTGTGCCCCGGGCGCCAGTGTAGTTAGAAGGTGCCAAAAGAAGATTTGATTCGTCTTTCAGTACAGAAAATAAATAACAGGATTTGGGAAAAAAGTCATGCAATCGGACAACTCAAAGTAAAAAAAGTATTCGTTGATTTTATTTGCTCTAATGGGCCGGTTTTTCCATTAGATGACAACAGAGGGGCGTTAAATCAATACTTGATTAACGAATTCATCCAAGATACTTGCAACATCAATACACTATTAGAGATGCAACGGATGTAAAATTTGGCCAGATACCGAATATCCAGCTTCAGTATGTTTCGATCTGTCCTTTTTACATTTTCATTTATTTTTAAAGAAATTAAGCAAGGGATTAGATTAGCTAGCTATCACTATGTTATTTTCTGTTTGATCTAATTTTTAATTTTGCTATTAACAATTATTTTTATGATAATTTCCGTTTTAGTACCAATATTATAATTACATATTTAAAATTTTTAGTTTATAATAGTATCAGCTAAATAGTTTAGTAATAATAAATTACTTTTATGAGATTATTTAATACTTTTATCTGGGCATGTTATATTTCTGTATTGATAATATTAAGCTCATGCAGCACATTTGTACTTATTCTCCTCCCAATCACGACCATTGAAAATTATTCATATTTTATCAGCTTAGTTTGATCCTTTTTAATTTTTTATGTCGGGCTGGTTGGCCCGCTTCATATTTTTATCACCCTGGCTGGCCAGTTTAATGTTTTATATCGGCCCGGCCCGTTACAAAAATTGTCTTTATTCTGCCGGCCTGGCTCGCGTGCGAGACTCGTATATATGCACTGCATTTTTCCTCTCTGATTCACCTTCAAATTTGTTCCGTTCAAGAAATGAGGCATAATCTAAGCGATAACGCGCCAAAAATGTCACATGTGTGCCGGTCAGTTAACGCTTTGATCTTTCCGACCTGGGGTGGGAGATTGTTCAAAGTCGTAAATTATATCCGCCCATTCCGTGTGTAGCTCTTAGAAACACAGGGGGCGCTCGCTAGATATCTGAGTTCGGATTTTTCAAGTGAGTCGCCTTAAGTTAGCTTAACGTTTCTAAAATGTGAACAAATGAAGACATGAATATGCATTACTAAATAGACATGATATGGTTTAATATTTCCAGTTAGAGCTTGTATTATATGCAGGGTCCATAAATATAATATTTTTGAAAATATCCAAAATGTTGATAAATATCTTTTTATATTTTGATAGGATATTCAATGTTTTGTTAAAATTAAATATGTTCATGCTTGATAGAGATTTTATTTGAAATATTTTATTAGATGTAAAAACTTTCATTTTATATTTGTTAATTAATGACATGGTATTTTAAATAAATTTTTGCATTAAACAATAAAAGTAACAAACACAAGACAAAAATATTAAAAAAAATTATAATTTGCTCTTTGTAAACATTCAAAAAATAGGATTAGATTTTAAGTGCTTACTAAATTTTTGCATTAAACAATAAAAGTAACAAACACAAGACAAAAATATTAAAAAAATGATAATTTGCTCTTTGTAAACATTCAAAAAATAGGATTAGATTTTAAGTGCTTACTTAATAACTTAAAATGTATTTAGTACAGAAATTAATCATCACAATAACAGACGATATAATTCATTTCACTGAAATAACAGTACGAACTCACCTCATTGGTCACGTTTGATGTACAATTTCTAACTTGTTAAATATTGAAATTAAGTGTAAGCTTATCCATTATAGGCTTTTTCAGTTCCTTGCTTACAGTGTGGTTCTTATAGATTAATCCAAAATTAGAAAAAATTTCCCCAGGGAAACCATTGTAAAGGAAGCAGTATAAATATTTTTTACTGTTTTTCCTATGTTGTCTAGAAATGATTTTTTAATGCATTAAACAATGTACTTCATCTCACAGCTTGAGGAATCATTAACATTTTTTTCTATACCAACTGTCTGGTAAATGTGTGTGCTTAAAATATTTAATAACTTTGGGTGCATTTTTACCTACACCAGGTGAATTCCATGTCTTTTGATAAAGGATTTAAAGAATGAACAGAACAGTTATAAAAATAACATCCAACTCTTCTCTCACATGTTTCTTTTTTAATATTCTTGGTATTTATTAGTACCTGTACTGCAAATATTTACATTACATTAATTGTATTTTTCATACTCCTGGATAGACAGCTTTGCTATAGCACTTAAATAATCTGCAATATTAGAATGTTGTGAAGTATGAACATTTGAGCAAGCATCAGAAGATGTTAGGATTGGGATAAGTGGTTCATTATGAATATTAACTCAGCCATTGTTTCTGTATAAATTATTTCCTTAGATTATTAATAGCCTCACTAATTACATGAAGAAATTCAGAAGCTAATGTTAAACCTATGGGAACATTCTTTACAAATATCTCGCTTGTATTTTTAAAAGATTTTTATTTTTATTTTTTTTGACATAGGATATCTCAGGTTGATTTCTAATGTTGTGAGTTTTTACTTTTTCAATTTTGGTTAATTTTTTTATATGCTGACACTTTCACTTTTGGAACCAGTTCTGAAAATGGAAGTATCCTCATATGAAAAAAGACTGCAACCAAAATTGAAAAAGTAAATATGCACATTGTTAAATATAGACCTCAGTTATTCTATGTAAAAAAAATATTAAAATGCAAGCGAGAAATTTGTAACAAATGCTTCTATAGATTTAACATTAGCTTGTGAGTTTCTTCATATGTATAGTGTAGGCTTTAAGTAAAAATATCAAATATGATATACAAGGTATCCCTAAAAGATTCAAACACATTTTAATTTTTTACTGTTGGAGGTATGTCCAGTAGCAGAATTTTCTGTGTTAATCTGCAGCAAAGCAAAATGTATCTGCAACCTAAGAATGCAGGACCAAATTTACTATTGTAAGAAATTATAGTAACCCATAAAATAAACAAAATGTGCATTTACAAAAAAAAAAAAGATAAAAATTAAATTTTAGCAAATTTTTGGCACAGATGTCATATACGCACCACATTGGCATGATTTTTCCCCCCGCCAATTTGACGAAAAAAATAAATTGTTCTTTATTTACTTTTATTTTTTATTTTAATTCTATAAATTATTTTTATTGTGTATATCAATATTTATTTATATCAAACTATCATTTATTTATTTTTATTTCCTTTTTTAAAATAATAGAAGCTATTTCATTAATTACGTTATTTTATTTTTATATTGAAATAAAAAGTCATGTGCTATTATTGCATGCTATTTGTAACTAATATTAAAAAATAAAGTTTTTGCCAAATTGGCGTGGAAAAAAAATTGTGCCAACGTGGTGTGTATATGACAACTGTGCCAAATTTTCTTAGCCCAGAATTTTTTTAAAGTTGTTAAGATTGATCTGTAAGATCTAAAATAAAATGCCCGCTACCCTGTTTCTGCTACTGGGAAGCTACATAACCAGTGAAAATTACAGTTATGAATTTAGAAAATTTTCTCGATGCTCTGACACATAAAACAGTAAAAATTGCATTCTTCTAAGACCAAAATTCACTAAGATATGATACATTGAATTTCATGAAATTTCATAGCTTTTCGGCACTAAAAATAAACAGGCAATATTTTAGTGCCCGAAAGCTCCAAAATTTCAAAGTATCATAACTCAGGGAATTTTTAGTTTTGTATTTATCAAAGCATGGAGAACTTTTTTCTAAATATAACTTTATATATATACAGTCAGTATAGGTTATATGGTCAGCTGAGCGGTCCAGAAAAATTAGACCATATAAGCGGGGTGACCATATATGCGGAACAATACTACAATTATTACACTATTTAATTACACGGTTCGTACGCATCGGGGAATTCAGTGTTTTACTACCAGAAATTTTGTAGAGTACTGGTCGCTATATCTGAAGATAGATTTTTTTTCCCATTAAATAAGCCAAATATTACTGTACGAAAATTCTGATAAAAGGTGCTTGAAAGTCCTTGAAGTGTATGAACCCTGCATTATGGCAGGATTATATTCACCTATCAGAATATACTGCTCACAAACAAATAATTAAATTTTAAAAATTAATTTGTGAAGTAAAAACTACAGTAACAAATATGCAATATTTTTAGGGAAATTTATTAGCTTACCTTACCAATCTAAATACACTACGCATACATACGTGCACTGCACCCATATTCAATGCACTTATTTAAAATATTCAGGTATGCAAGATTGCCTCCTTTTCTTGGTTGTTAAGACAGCTCTTTCTAAGTCCCTAATAGCTTTTAAATGTTCATCTGCTGCTTCGGAATTAATAAAAAAACATCTGAGGTCATCTATGGCTTTAAGCGCATCTGATGTTGATACTGATTTCTTTTCACATTCACTGTCATCTTCATCATCGCTTCCTTCAGCATTCAAATTTAACACATTAGAAACAATATTTTGTATTGAAGCTTCACTGTTAGTAGCGAGATCTTCATCAATCTTTGCATACAGATTTTCGTCTGGAATTGAATAACCTCGATTCCGCAGTTTTTCTGCTAGTTCAGTTAAGGGGAGATCTTCATCCTCGTCTTCCGATAATTCTGCAGACTTTAGTGAACTGTGAAACCCAGCATGTCGGAAGCAATTTTCAATAGTTTTCTGTGACACCATATTCCAACTTTGGTCAATATAAATAATTGCATTTAACACGGACACTTGGAATTGTTCTTTTCGGTCAACAGCAGAAATCATATCTCGCAGAAGAAGCTTTCTATAGGTAGACTTGAAGTTCTGGATTATGCCTTGATCTAAAGCAGTGGTTCCCAACGGGGGGCGTACGCCCCACAGGGGAGCAATTTGACTTTTCAGGGGGGCAATTTAACTTTTCAAGGGGACAATTCAGAATTTCTGTGAACCCATACCTTCTGAATTTTTTTTCTAATAGTAATGTTGTAGACTGAAAATAAAAGTTGCACATTCAAATTTCAAAAACAAAATTAAAAAAAATAGTTTTTTATTCAATTTTTAAAAAGTATCCATTCAAAAGTTTTAAATACCAGAATAATTATAGGAAAAAACATTTTAAGATATTTAGATACTTTTATATATTTAAAAATTCTTTATAATTTTTCTGATTTAGAAGTATTTTAGAATTTTAAACAACTTTTTCGATTATTTATTGAATGAGTCGCACTGCAATATGTCACATGAAAATCAATTTTACACATGAAACTATTTAAGTGTATATTTAACAATTACTTGAGGACCTTCCTTTACCGAATCTTTTATCACGTTTCATTCTGATTAGAAATTGATTAGTAATTTAATCGCAGAAATTCTGTGATTAAATAAGACAAAAATGTTTTATTCAAAATTATTGATTTTTCTAATCAAGGATTCTGAGCACTCTATACATCACGCATACGTGGCGACCGTATGCCAGTAAACTGCGAGTAGTATCAGATGATTATAAAAAATATTTGATTCTTCCATTACCTTCGGCACGTTTCAGGATCAATGTTAAATGCTTTTTACTTTGTCAGGAGTAAATTCTTTTAAAATTTTATGAGAATTATATGTTATAGGGGGAGGGGGGGGGGGCATCATCATTTTAGAGATGTTTTGGTTGGACGCGGCTAAAAAAAGGTTAGGAACCACTGATCTAAAGGCTGCGATACACACGTGCTTTTTGGAGGCAAGAAAACGAGTTCAATTGATTTCAAGCCATCAAGAGTGGAGTGTGCAGCACAATTGTCTGCAATTAGTGCAACTTTCCTGTTCTGTTTTGAAAAATTTTGATCCCACCTCCTAAGCGTTTTTTCCCAGATGTCCACTGTCATCCATGCCTTTGAATTAGCATCGTAAAATAGAGGCAAAGATTTGCAGTTTTTCATACACCGAGGCTTAAGAAATTTTCCAATCACCAAAGGAATAATTTTCTCCGATCCATCCATATTTGCAGCTAACAACACGGTTAAGCGTTCTTTACTTTTCTTTCCCCCTACACATTTTTCACCTTTAAAACAAAGAGTTCTGTCTGGCAAGATCCTATAAAAAAGTCTGCATTCATCAGCGTTGAAGATGTTGGCAGGTTCATATCTTTCGAGAATGTCCCGCAATACTACATCTTTCCATTGTTTTAAGGAATTCCTGTCAAAATCAGCAGCTTCTCCGCACAATTTTTTGAAGCATAGGTTATGCCTTGAATTAAATCGCTGTAGCCAGCCATTGCTAGCAACGAAACTTGACTCGCCAAATTCATTAGCAAATTCCAAGGATTTTTCTTTCAAAATATTCCAGGATATAGGAGCATTTTGCGATCGTGCATATTTAATCCATGATAAGAGAGCCCTATCCACATTTTCATAAGATGACAAGCGCTGGCGTTTTCTTTCTTGATCACAGATTTGAACATTTGGCTGCTAAAATGTTGTTTAATGTCGTTCGAGGTATCGAATTTACTTTGGCGAATGCAGCTTTTGAAATATTAGAATTTTCAAACTTTTTAATAAGTTCATTTTTTTCAGCAATTGATAAACTCTTTCTTTTCGAAGCCATAATATAAAATGAGTGTTCTTATTCGACGCGTTTGATTCATATGAAACAAAATTTTCCTTTATTCTTTTTGTTTCAATTTTAATGCACTTTTCAAACAAAGGTAGATACCAATAAAGAAACCAACCAATAAACAAACAGATATCCACCTGTTGTCCGCGGGGAGGAAGAGAATTGAGGGGGATGGGGGGCTCCGTCGACGATTATTCAACAAGAGAAATGAGACTGCCGGGGTGTGGAGGGGAGGGGAGGGAAGTACAAGTATGAATTCAAGTCCTCTCTGGCGCCGCACAGACTTTTTTTTTTTTTTATCATTCCCGTTTCTCTCCACCTCAAAAAATGTTACAAAAGTGACTATTTTTAAAAAAAATAGCCGAAAACCTCATTGAAAAGATTTTAAAAATGACCATATAACCGATAACCAGGAAAATAACATGACTATATAAGCGGTGCACTTTAACACATTTTCCCTATTAAGCTAGACGGGACTTTAGAAAACTGACCATATAAGCGGGGTGACCTTATAAGCGGGTGACCATATAGCTGGTACTGACTGTATATATATATGGAACCATATAGAAATTTTAAAAATTTAACTTTTTGAAAATTAATGGCATTGACTATTTCATAAACAATCTTAATTCCTACCTTTTTTTGAAGACTTTTGCAATTACCACTGTCTACATATTTCCAACAGATAAAAAAGACATTGTTTTTGGAACACTCTGTATATCATAAAATATATGCATTAATATACTATACAGAGTTCATACATACTACTTAGAAATTAAAAAGTTTCCAAGGAGTACTTAGAACTTCTTAAATAAACAAAATACTCCTTAAATTATCACGAAGTATAATTTAGCATTGAACAATGATTTAATTGAAGTATACAAGAGTAGAAAATGGAAACATGTATTACACTGTGAATAATACTGCTTAAGCATGTAATGGGTTGGGAGAGATTATCCTTTAACTCTCTGAGCATCTGGGGACTTTCCTGCATTTTCATAAAAATATTTGTAAAACTTAAAAATAATTTAAATTTTATCTTCCCGTTTGTTTCTAAAATGCACTTGATATCTCTTTATCAAGCAGGGCGGTCGCTCTGCCAAGCCAAGCTTTAAAAAAAAAAACGCCACACAAACAACGCCAAGAACTGGAATAAAGACCGCTAATGCTTATATACAGAAAGCAACTTCGCAATGTTAAATCGACAAAACATGCCAGATTAAAATATCAGATATCAAACAAACCAAGCGTCGTAGAAAAAAAAAACGAAAACTAGAAGAATCTAAGGAAGAATTTCTTCAATTTAAGACCAAACTCATCTTCATAAGTGATTTATAAACAGAGATATAGCTTTTTTTTAAAAACGTCGAGTTACTTAAAATGATCACTATTTTCTTCGTCAAACTTTTTTTTTTTCAAACAAGCTACAGGCCTTAATATTGGGCAGAATAAAAAAAGGATTGCATTTTTGGACATGTAATTACGTAATCTATGTGCTTTTATAAAATTCAGTGTAAAAAAAAATTATTTTCTATCCTTAATTAGCAAAAAACTGTTAATTAATTTGGCGATTAAAAAATTATGCCAACACAGAGATAAAACCCGCCAACGACCATGTACCATCTGTATTAAAATAGCACAAATCAGTTACAGGTTATAATATAACCACATCAAATTTCATCTGCAAGTCAGCCATTTTCTTCTGAAGATATTTTTTTTTAAATAAAACTTCACAATTATAAGAACACATATTTTATCAAATAATTAAATATGACTGCAAACTGTGGCAGATGATTGTTTCTAACATGAATAAGTATGAGAAATTGCCGGTTATGGATATGGATCTGGGTAGCTCAGTCGCAGAGCGTCGGCATGGTACGCATAAGGTCCCAGGTTCAAGTCCAGGCCCAGGTCTATTTTTCACTCATGTTTGTTTAGTGTATTTAATTGTCTGACAAAATGCGTGTTCTTATAAATATTGTAAAATAAAGTAATCAGACGCAGTGTTTATGTTTTAAATATATAATTTACGTTTTTAGAAAGATCTTTAAAAATAAATTAGTTTTTGAGGGAAGATGTACCTTCTAAAATGTATACATTAAGAGTTATCGCCATTTAAAATTTCTTTCCAAACGTAAACAAAAATTTTGAAATTAATTAAATGTGATACATTTATTTCTAAAAATAAAAAACCACGGTAAAGGACAGGCATTTCGTTCGCAGGAATACCTTTCACGTCATTTTCCTATAAATTAATGAAATCCAGATGTTAAATTATTTTTGTTTTAGAAGTGAAGTTTCCATTTAAATTTATTGTAACAGTACAATGTTTAATTGAATAAAAAAAGGTAAATCTAAGAAATTGCTAAGAAATTCCAAACATGCACAGGGCAACGCAAAAAAAATAAAATAATAATAAACAAAAAATAAAAAATAGATAGATAAATAAATAAATAAATAAAAATCAGCTTTCAGAAATTCTAAAAATTGTTCCGCTATTCATATTATGTATCTTCGGGGTCCATCATCCCACTTTCAGCCCTCCCACCCAAATGGGGCACTTTTCAAAATTTTGCCGACACCTCTCATGTGATATATCGTTGGAAAAGTCTGTGATCGCTTAATCATAATATGCGGGGGGGGGGGGGGGGGGGGGGGGGGGGGGGTATTTTCTAAATTTTGCACATACCCCTCATGTGATACATCGTTGGAAAGGTCTGTGACCGCTTAACCCTATTATGCATCTCCGGTGTTCATCCCCCCTTTTGCCCCCAAAGCGCGATTAGCTTTCACCACCAGGGGACGCTTTCCTATATCTGTTCCTACGAGTCGGATCACGACGGGGTATGGCTCATTCGACTCAACATCAATAGAGCTTTCCGATTTTAGTTCGTTTTTTCACCACCAGGGGGCACTTTCTATCTCTGGTTCTATGGGCTAGATCACGACGGGGTATAGCTCATTCGACTCGACATCTATAGCCTTAACAATTTCAGTGCCCGAGGTTCATACAGAACAGATTGCGCTACCTGGTGGTGGAAGATGGAACTTGAGCGTGCGCAGCACGACTGCTATACTGTGCCGAAGGCAGCGGGGACCCGTGTCGGAAGTTAGTTTGGTTAGAGGTTTATACTATTCGATGTGTAAATTAAGGGATTATCCGGTGCCGAAAGCAGCGGAGAACCAGGTCGGAGGTTCGTTCGGTTCGAGGGCCCGATATAAATTAGGGGTCCGCTAGCGGGCGAAGCCAGCTAGTGCTAATAATAAAAGAGCGTGATATCACGTTTGATTTCAAATGCAGCGCTGACACGCTATGTACGTATTGCATTTTTATTCATTTCATCGATAAGTCAGTGATATTTTTTAACGGGGGATAACAAGTATTATAACAAGCCACATTTAGTATGTTGTTATTAGTTTAATTGAAAAATCTACTGGTATTTCTAGTTAACCTTTTAAACAATGACTGAAAGTAAAATGTAATTTTAAATTATTTCTCATGTTTAGATTATTTAAATTATGTTTATTCTGTTTTAAAAAAAAGAAATGATATCTACAAAAACAACTTTTCAAAAGTAAAAAAAAAAAGCCAAGCGTAAAAAAAAAGTTGTGGCTAAAAAATGGTGTGATATCAAATTTCCAAGCTATTATATTACTTTTTTAACTTTTTTCCATTAAATAAGTTATCATATATATAAGTCGAGTGCCTACGTATATGTTAATAGAAATCGTTTTCTCCTGTACTAAATACATCCTAACGAGTTTCTGAAAATTCAATTTTTTTCAAATTATGCATGATGGGCTTGGCGGCCATCTTTTCATATTTCTAAGCACCCAAATTTCTAAAGTAAAAGCGTAATATGTTTGCAATGTAATATGTTTATAACAATTTCGAACTTCAGATTTTAACTACGGACAGATAAATTAGATAAGACTGATATTTTGAGAAATTGATTTTTACTAGTTTGAAATTATTAATTACTGTAAAAAATAAATCATAAGATGAATCTTTAAGATAAGTCATCATTATCTTAAGACACAATTTTCAGATCATACAAATCTATAAATGAAACGCTTAAAATATTTGCTTAAATAACAATTTTGAACTTCGGATTTTAACTACGGGTTTGGATGCTTAGAATTTTGTTAATAATATGCAAAGATGGCCGCCAAGCGCATCATGCATAATTTGAAAAAAATTGAATTTTCAGAAACTCGTTAGGATGTATTTAGTACAGGAGAAAACTATTTCTATTAACATATACGTAGGCACTCGACTTATATATATGATAACTTATTTAATGGAAAAAAGTTAAAAAATTAATATAATAGCTTGGAAATTTGATATCACACCATTTTTTAGCCACAACTTTTTTTTTACGCTTGGCTTTTTTTTTTTACTTTTGAAAAGTTGTTTTTGTAGATTTTATATACATCATAAAATACAATTTTGTTAAAAAATATTTTGTCTAGAGCTGATTTAAGTTGTTTTTGGGAAACTGAAAAGTATGGGCAAAATGCTTAGAGGGTTAAAGGAAGTAAAATTAAAATCTCATGTTTACAAAGGTGAAGTTCAAGTAATTATTGCCATTCGAAGTAAAAAAAATATATTTTTTTTTATTTATTTGTATATGCCACATAACATTTACTTTTAAAATCTAGGTACATGCGATATATGATGAGTATTTGAGATTTGACTGGCGATTGTATATATGGCCATTGGTCACTGTATAAAATAGTTCACTGGCAATTTTGTATTCAAATTTACTAAAACATTAAGCAATGCATTGTGAATACTTTGTACACTTAGGCACAGCATGCATGAAAAAATAAGACAAGTCCTTTAAAATTCTTGTGTTCCTTAGAATTTTTCTAGACTCCTTGGATTTTTTTTCTCAAGTCTGTATAAACACTATATATATCACTGAACTCTGATTCTACGTCAACACATGAAAATATGTCAAATTTTAAACAGCTAATTACGTATTTCAATTTGTGAACATCACTATTTCCCAATAGCAACCTTTGCCTTATTTAATCATAAAAGTTCTGTGGTTTTTAAAATCAGGCAAAAATTATTTTAAAAAAAAAAGTGGTAATTAAAATTAAAGATTGTACACACTCTATATGACATGTTTATACGAGATGCTTGTCATGAAGAGGTTAAGGCTGTCTTATCAGCTCATGCTTGTCACCAACACTTTTCTCATTTGTGGATAAAATAATATACACAGTCTATTTAAAATTAAGAAAAATATATAATAAAAGCACCTGCAAATCGGCAGCTTTCGTATGTTTTGGCAACAATAAATGCCAGACAAGCATTGATCATTGACAAAGCAACAATTGTGGATTACATTTAAAAAAAAATATTTGTTTGCTCTTATTTTTATCAATATTTGTTTATATTGTTAAAAATGACTAAAAAAAGCAAAATAACTTTAAATTCTCTCAAAAATGAACACATTTTCACAAAGTTGGGAAGGACATTATTTAAAATATTTCGTAGTATTGCAACGGAATCCTGAAGCTGCATTAATGGATGTTAATGATGTTTTGATGAAAAGTTAATAAAAAAAAAATTAAATAAATGTTTTTTGTGGGTAATTAATACATCAGTTAATTGTTATTTGGTTAGTTACATTTTAAACATTGAATACAATTAACTGTTTGAGTCATAAGGAGTATTTATAAAATCATATAATGCTCGTCTTGATTTATGTCAAAAAATGCCAAGTAGTGTGATAGCACTCGTCTTATTTATAACAAATACTGCTAAATATAATTTTTTTATTGATTAAAAACCATTTAAAATGATAACTACAAACAAAATGTATTATATAATGAAAAAAGTAATGATGTTATGAACAAAAATCAATAAAATTGAGCATACTGTCTTTGGCAGAAACCAAATGCATCACTATTTATACATCAAAATCAAATGTATAGCTCTTTTCAACGTGAAATCAAAACAGTGTGATTGTACTATATTGGTTAAAATTACAGGATTTTCTCAGATTATCTTAGAAATTAATCTAAGAAAACAAATCGAAAATTTAGAAATTTTAACTTTAAAAACAATGAAAATATAAAGGTAAAAAATAAATGACAATATATATATATATCCTGTCATGCAAGTATTTTTGTGACAATGTTTTATTTAAACAAGATCCTTAATTACACAAGGAAAAATCACGAAGTGAGCTTTAGTAATTACAGGGTTCCCAGCAAAACATGTCTGGCAGTTTTCATGATTTTCCCTGACCAAATCCGAAAAAATTCCATGACCAAACACGGGCATATGCAAAATCTGTTTTAAATAACAGAAAATAACAAACAGCATTTAAAAAAAAAAAAAAAAAAATCAAAAATTTATATCGTAACAGGGTTTATACTCTTTTTCCCAGAAGAAAATTGCAAAATGAAATTCTATAAAATACTATAATGCAAAAAAAAAACTTCATCTTTGCCATTTTTCAAATGAATGCCATACAACAAAGTTTAGAATGTGAAAATGTCATCAAAGTTACAAAAATGTAGAAAACTTTTGTCCATATTATGGTTTTTCTGCACTGCATTTGGGCATTTCCATGAAAAAGTGGACAGGAGAGTTTTGAAATTTCAAATGTCTTTTATTGCTACAAATAATATATCAAATTAAAGGTTAAAATATGACGCATATGAAATTACAGAGAACTAAGCTCTAAAAATATTTTTTTTATAATTTATCTAGGCTCAAAGTTGGAAAAATTTGAAAAACTTTCAGCCTGTAAAGTAGGGTATTTTCATTCTGCCAGAAGCAATATTTAAAACAGCAGCATTTTCCATATATGTGCATATATTACTATTTGTGACCTTTGTGTATCTTTTTAAACACTTAATTTTTCAAAAAATTTAAAAGACTTTTAATACAAATATATTTACACTGTCTCTCTGTCACACCCGTCACAAAAAAGATGCTTAAGTTATTATATAGAAAATGCATTTTTCCATGAAAATACATGAAACTTTCGGAAATTCTAACTATTGCAAGTCTGAATAACTACAAAACGTTAAAAATTCATTAAATTTTTATTTTGTGTGACGGGTGTGACAAAATCCTTGTGGCGGGTGTGACAAAATTTTTGTGACAAGTATGACAACATTTTAAATTGCTTTGAAATGTATTTAAATATTTTTTAAATGAAGTGTAAGGTTGAATCATTCTTGTTTCTGAACATATTAAGGCCAATTTGCCAAAAAAGAGAAGATAAATCACGAAATATATATTTGAATCATTTTAGCAAATTATGAGTTGGTAGCAACTTACTTACTTTTAAGTTAATTCTGCTTTGGATCTTTTTAAATGTGCTCAGGAGATTGGTGCAATAAAGGCATTGTATGTCTCAGCAGTGAAAATACTAGAAACTAAACAAATACTGACAGAAAATGGGAAGGCATCAAGTCTTATCATCACTTTAAAGTAAGTAGTGATAGTACTATCCTTTTGATGGGAAAGACTGCCAAATCAACACTGAGGGAAGTGACAGTCACTGCTAATTGTGAATCTCCCCCCAGAAAGATTTTGAAAATATCAGATTTAAATATTGGTTATTATCTTTTGGTTTCCCTGGCCAGTAGCAAAAAGCGTAATAGCTTGTACTATGCTAATGTCTTGAATATCAACTTCCGTAAGGAAGAAATAAGCTTAAAATACATGCAAGCCAGTGGGCCACACTGGATTTGGCCAGAGGAAGATGACATCAATTAAAAAAATTTCTGCTATTGTAAAAAAAATAGCTCCTCCATCACTTATAACGAATAGGGGGCACTACAAATTTTAAACTAACTGCATAAATATGTTAGTTTTATTAAATTTCTTTTGTATATTTACTATTAGAGTTTACTGTCTGTACTGATCACTGTATTTTTTTGGTAAACAACTTTCAAATTGTACACTTTGCACAATGTCACACCCGTCACAGCAGGAAAAAATTCTTTACATTAAAATAATTAAAATTTACTATGAAAATTACGTATTAAGTCTAATTTGAATCTCTTTCATTAGAAAAAAATTGTTTTAATAATGACACAGTTAAATATTCACAGGAATTTTAACAAATGTGTATGTAAGTAAAAACTCTTGTCCCAAGAGAGTCACACCCGTCACAAGTTTAAATTTTTTTTAATAAAAATATTGAAAGCTATTGAAGTTATATATTTGCTCAATTATCCAAGCATATGCATGGAAAAACATGATTAAAATACTTTTCAGGGATTTCTTAGCTAATTTATTTCCCAAAATATAGATATAAACTCGAAAATTTTGTCTGGATGTCACAATGGAATGGCCCATTTGAAGGAATTTCTCGATCTTGAAACCGACAAGAGTAGAGATTCTTCAGAGGCGTCATGTAGCGAGAAATATAGTAACACTTTTCTAAAGAAGAAATTATTTCAAATTCAAATTCTCTCCCCCCCCCCCCCCTCCCAGACATTTCCATGGCTTTTCAGGAAATATTTGTAAATTCCTTGACTTTGCCTATATATTTTAAAATTTCCATGACTTTCTCTGTCAGTGGGAACCTTTAATTAAATAAAATTATCCTGTTAATGCAATATTATCTATCAGTTTTCAATAGGATGCACCAAATTGGAATGATCTTTCGGTGTAAATTGATGGAATAATGGTAGTAAAATGCCTCAGTTTATTTCTATGCAATCAAGCAGAAATGTCATGCAATGAGTTGTGATAAGATTTATATAAATGGTGCATAAGATAGATAACTTCTTTTCCTGAATATGTGCAACTGCAGCATGCAACAGTAGTCTATGCTTTAAAAAAGGTGCATTTGAGCTTTCATGTTTATCATCAGGACACAAATTTATTTAGTTTTAATAAAAAATATATGTATCAAAAAAGAAACCTGACCCTGCTGATTTCTGAAAATGTAATTTTCTAGAAATATTGATATACTAAACTAAATCCAAGATATCAATATCCTTAACCCTTTCCGCACAGTGGTCCCACTCCGGGCACACCTAATTTTAATTCCAAACTTGCATTCGGCACCAAGAATATTTTAATAAAATTTTGCTTCTACAATGAAAGCTTAAAATAAGGAGTTCTTATTTTCTAAAAAAGTCGTTTGTAAATTCTGGTGTCAGTCAGTAATTTCACATTTTATGAACAGAATTTGTCTGTGCCGGAAAGGGTTAAAGTATTCAGGGGTCTATCCAGACTTTTTTACCAGGGTCCTGTTTTTGTGAAATTGTGAACAGCTTTTTATATATTTGTGAAAAATCTAGTCATAATTTTGTGAATTTGAAATGATTGTTATATTCAGGTTCTTGTTTATACATTTTTAAGAAGATGTATGGATGTAAAATACATATATTTTCTTTATATGTGTAAAAGTGACAGGTCAGATTTTACTTTTAAATGATTAATTTGTGAAATGTTCAGTTTAAAGATGAAAAAAATTTGTGAAAAACCTATTTTTAAGATATAGAATTTTGTGAAGGGTCCTATTTTAGGAAAAATAGTTTTGTGAAGGGTCTGTTTTAGGGAAAATAGTTTTGTGAAGGGTCTGTTTTAGGGAAAATAGTTTTGTGAAGGGTCCTTTAAAGGACCCAATTTTTTTCCTAAACAGATCCCTGGTATTGATAATAAAATTTGCTTTCAATGCCTTAATATTTTCAAGGAAAAGTAGAATTTTTTGATAAATTATTATTACATTGTATGAACATTATTAAAATGTTACTTAATACTATTTTATTTTTTGATCTTTTACATAAAATAAGTTATTTTAGGAATATTTCAGTCACAGTTAAAAGTTAAAAATTATCTATGAAATAAAAAAATTCCTGTAAAATTTTTATATGTAATAAGAGAATACAAGAACAATTGGTTAGATTTTAATATTTTTTAAAAAGAACATTTATATAAAAAGTTAAATTACAAATTATATTGTTATATAAAAAACATAAATACAATCTTACCTCATACAACAAAATATAATACAACATATTAAGATATAAATACCACACATGCCTAACCAACATTTTTGTTAAATTATTATTACATTGTATGAACATTATTAAAATGTTACTTAATACTATTTTATTTTTTGATCTTTTACATAAAATAAATTATTTTAGGAATATTTCAGTCACAGATAAAAGTTAAAAATTATCTTTGAAGTAAAAAAATTCCTGTAAAATTTTTATATGTAATAAGAGAATACAAGAACAATTGGTTAGATTAATATTTTTTAAAAAGAACATTTATATAAAACGTTAAATTACAAATTATATTGTTATATAAAAGAAAGGTTATATGTAATAAGAGAATACAAGAACAATTGGTTAGATTTTAATATTTTTTAAAAAGAACATTTATATAAAAAGTTAAATTACAAATTATATTGTTATATAAAAGAAAGGTTATATGTAATAAGAGAATACAAGAACAATTGATTAGATTTTAATATTTTTTAAAAAGAACAATTATATTGTTATATAAAAGAAAGGTTAGGTGCAACTAACTCATTTACACATTACCTCATACAACAAAATATAATACAAACATATTAAGATATAAATACCACACATGCCTAACCAACATTTTTGTTAAATAATAACTTAGATGGATAAAATGAAAAGCAATTTTATGATGCTGAGTCTTTGTATAAAAGCATATATTACAAATTTACATTAACTTCCATTTCAAGAGTCACGTATGAAGCATTTACAAAACAAAGTCACATCATTAGTAACTTTTCATATAAATATGCATCAAATAGTTCAGTGTGAAAATAACTTATTTACAAGTTCAGCTATCACATTTTTCATATCTCTTTTCTTTCCAAGTTAGAAAGGCATTTAAATAGAGTGAAAAATATAGACTGTTTAGGAACTTCAGTGCTGTACAAAATGAGATTTAATGTTTTGTCCTAACACAAACTTGCTAAACACTAGAAGGCTGGAGCAAAAATTACCTTTTCACACTCTGCTTTACAAGGATGTAGTCTGTCCTACTATTATTTTTTGAAGAATCCCTCGATAGCGTTTTATGGATTTCGATGTTTGTATTATTCCAGATTTGTATTGAAGAATTGTTTGTAACTAACTTCATATTATTAACTATTTCAGTCGGTAAAGTTTTATTTAGTATTTGAGATTTTAAAAACAATGGATTTTTGTTAAATTTGATAAATTTTGATTGAGATGTATTACTTGTCGTTGGTTTCACTTTTCCATTTGGAAAAGGTAGTTGGTCTGGAGTGATTATAATAGAGTAATTTAAGTCTTTAAGCACACTTTCACATGTATTTTGAACATCCACAACTTGCTTGTATGTAAAACGTTCACGCCAGGAGTTAGCCATAGCTGTTGTATTGCGTCTAGTAGAGTATGGATTATTATCATCAGTTCTTCGTCCTACAGTGTGAGTTTTCAAAAATCTTTGAACTGATGTTGAAAAGGGCAGTTTGAGAAATTTAAATAATTTGCGACTTTCAGTTTCAGGATTTAAAGATACATCCTCATACCTTACTTTTATAAAATTAGAAGGATTTTGCTTCTGAAGTTGATCAAATATTTTCAAATCTTCTGACATTTCATGACAGAGGACATTTGTATCAGAACATTCTGTACCATTACACCAATCTAAAGACCACCTTGAACTAACAATGCCCCTAGGATCTCTTGTCAGGTAAACAACTTTTATATTCATATGAGGGTTTTCTTCTAAATAAGTTTGTAAGTGGCGCATGTGTAAGCGAGTGAGTTTCATAACATGAACAGGAGCTCTATGGCATACTGCATTGACAAATGTGGGATTAAAACATGTTTTGGGATTACTGTGGCATGTAACACGTAAAAATAAATTATGTGCGAATAAAAATTGGCAATGAGGTTGTTTAACCCACTGCATATAATCTTTTAGCTCAGTAAAATTACAATTAAAAACGCCATTAAACAAGTCAAAAGCCTTCTGTATACTGTCATCTCCAATTCGTCTGTTGTAAGTCATAGAGTGAAGAGGTTCAAAATGATAGAATGTTTTCCAGTTTTGTTGTAGAAGATCGCCAAAGAATGAAGAACCAGAACGAAAATAAGTGAGTATTATGATTCTTGTCACATTATTAGGATTTACGATTGGCATGGATTTAAGAGACTTCATAGGATCTATAGTGGATCTTCCACGAATAACATTACTTTGTTTCAAAATTTCTTGAATTCGATCTTGTCTGTTCACTAAAGGTTTTTCTTTAAGGTACTGTGATGGTTTTTTACCTAGTGGTATACGCCTTACTTGTCCAGTTCCTTCAGAATGATGAGAAATAGTTTTAGGATGAAGTGAATTTCTATATGTTGATGATGGTTTAGGTGAGGTAATTTTCTTTGGTGCAACTGAAGTTGTGGATTGAGACTTTACTTCGGCTTTTGATAGTTGTATAACTCCTTTTATTTCCTGTTCTTGCAAATCTGAAATAAGATAACAAACATTAATGTCTTTTATAATTTTGAATAGCATTAAAAAGAATTAGCAGCTATTTATAATTTAGAAAGCAGTTTTTAAAAAGATTTTTATGATATATATATATTTTTTTTTATATAATAAAAATCTTTCAGCTCATATAATAAATACAGAAGAATAGAACAGTGATTTTACTTGCTTTAGCAGAAATAAAATGTAAATAATTTTAAAGGAAAAAAATGTAAAATAAATCATTGGAAAATATATGGTACTTTCGTGTTATAACATCCCCCAAGGATGAATCGTTAAGTGACCAATATTTATCGGCAAATTATAAAGCATATATGACATTATAATATATGATGTAACATTTCATGACATATATTGCCCAGTTATAGTCATCCTCTTTAATAAAAAGGTATGTGTTGCTGACAACTGGGATTTTCGCTAATCGTTGCCACAGATTAATCTCGGAAAATAAAACATTTGAAGTTACTGAAAAAATTAATAGCTCGAAAAGTATTTGTCAGAAAATTGTTAGACAAACTGCGTAAGAAAGGTAAAAAATTGTATTTTTCTTGATATAAATTTCAAATCCACTGATTATGCCGTTTTTCAAATATTGAATTTCAAAAATTACCAAATATCACAATGGAGTATAGCGAAAACTTCACGCGTAAAAAAATAATAATAACAGCAATGTGTCAGCACGAGTCACAAATTATAGTAACCGTATTATTCTGTTAAAATATAAAAGTGAATTATGATGTCACGAGTGCATGATTTTTATTTAATTCTCGACAAATACTAGATGCGGCGCCATTTCTTTTTCGTTGTGAATAATATAGGTTAATTCACATCATTAAAAAATATAGCTATAAAACATATAAATCAATGGAAAACGGTAGGTAATAAATTGCAAACGTAATAAACCATATTAAAAAAACATAATTTAGTGAAATAATATTCGTTTTTATGTTATTTTAGGATATTCCAGGTAAAGGCACAGATTACTTTAAAATACAAGGTTAAATTCACCGATATATTTAGTTTGATTCAAGGTTCTTTTGGAGAAACCGACCAGCGCAGCGGGCATGGATGTATTATAAATGGATGAAGCACCTAGGCTTTTTAACACAGGCTACGACGGATCGAGTAAGACGGGGAATCATGGATAGTTCCGGTGATAGCAGGTGTGCAATAATAGGGTGTTTATCACACTTTGGCGTATTTTTCTGTCTGATTTTTTCTCATTTTGCCAGAACCGACCAGTAAAGTAAAAATAATTTTGCTTGAGGTGATAAACCATCGTCTTTCTGCATTTAAAACTTCTATTTAGAAGTTTCAGTGTTAATTGATTGATTATTAGAAAAATAAACATTTATATTATTACTTCTACTTAATTTAAGTGAAAATCATTCAAGTATTATTTATGAAAAAGCAGCACTGAATAACTGAAAAAAAAAAAAAAAAAAAAGAATTGCCGTCTTATTAAAAGTCGGGGGGAAATATTAAATAATAAATAGATTTAAAAATTACTGGATTTTCGCACATTTTTTTAAATTATTAAACACTACATGAAACCACGTTCTTTATAAAAATTTATATTTATAAATAATAACTAATTATAAAAATTTCAAAAATGTAGAGCTAATATAAATATTGTAGAAGACATATGTTTTCTACAATTCTACTACTATCTAATATTAGATTTAAATTACTGAGATTATAATAATCAAAGTTGATTAAAAAGTATTCATTTTCTATTGCTGCAGATTTTGAATAATCTAACAGTTAAATTTAACTTTTAAATCTGTAAACAGTAATCAAATTTTTCACTTAAAAAAAAGAGGAGATTGACATTATTATTTTGTATTTCCATACATAATTATGGCTTTCCTAAAGCAATGCATAAATCTTTATACAATAGAAAATGATTTGATCAAAATGCATTGTTAGATTTCTCATTGTAGATAATTATGATAAAATATTATAATTTTGATAATTGTTCCTTTTTTAGGGGGATTGAGAATGATAAATACTAAATACATTTTACAGTTGTGTCTAGTAAGCATTGTTGCTATAATAGTGATCTATACTTATTTACATCGCAGTACGTATGCATATCATAAGAAAAACGATTGTTCTTAACTAAAATATTAAGAAAAATAAAATTACCTTGAAAAACATTACTTAGCTAGCCAAAACACTAAAGGCAGTTCTGAAAAAAAATTTTCCCATTTAACAGCGCGAAACTTTCTGCCACATTTCCTGACACCTTTTTAAATATAAATGCATGATATTTGCAGGAAGTGATTTGTAACCAAACAGTTTTGTTCAATTTTCGATAAAGGAATTGCATCTTGAGTTATAAGCTATTGTTGTCTCAGGACGGCAGCTAAATATCCATATTTTTGCATGAAAATTATACGCAGGCTCCCAAAATATTATATTTATAACTCATAATATTTTCAAAGCGTTCGGACGTTAAGAACTATTTTATTTTTAATATTAAACGACTGACGCGGGAAAAAAAAGTGTGAGGAAAAGATTATAATGTCATAAAAATTTGAACTGTATTTAAGGTTATAATCACGGGTCCGGATAACGCCGTACGGGTCAGCTAGTTTTGAATAATCACACAACCTCAAGAGTTAGTAATCCATTTATGATGAATTATGTATCATTATTTAAAAATGTTCTCAAAAAAATATTTTTCCCCAGACAATAATGCGACACTTTTTGAAACATTCACAGAATCGTTTTTATGCGTAAAAGCATGAAATTTACAGGCTCTATGTAATTAAATTTTAGTAAATACATAGCATGTAAAAACAGCTTTGCCTTTTTTTATAAGATTCTTTACCTTTATTGAAAATTTAAAAACGCTATTCCATTTCAATGGTTTTTAATACGACCTTATTAACATGTTAAATGTATGCGTTTACGAATAAAAATGAATTCAGGAATGTGTCAGAAAGTATCCAATTTCAATTTGAAAATACTCTTAATATGTGCAAAAAAATTAGATAAATCTGTTTCTTGGTTAATTAAAAGATACAAGACCCGCTTAAATATTAAAACATAATCAGGAGTCTGTCCAGACTTTTTCCCCCGGGGTCCTGTTTTTGTAAAATTGTGAACAGCTTTTTACATTTGTGAAAAATCTAGTCAATTTTGTGAATTTGAAATAATCGGTATATTCAGGTTCTTGTTTATACATTTTTAAGACGATATATGTATGTAAAATACACATATTTTCTTTATATATGTAAAAGTGACAGTCAGATTTTACTTTTAAATGATTACATTTGTGAAAGGTTCAATTTGGAGAGGGAAAAGTTTTGTGAAAGGTCTATTTTTAAGACAAAGAATTTTGTGAAGTGTCCTGTTTTAAGGTGAAAAGATTTGTGTCCTGTTTGGGGATGAAAAATTTTGTGAAGAGTCCCGATTTGAAATGAAAACAATTGTGAATAGTCCTTTGAAGGACCTAAATACTTCCTAAAACAGATTCCTGATAATATATTTTTTTAAATGAAGATTTTTATAAATCTTTTCTCAGGATACAAAGTTCATAAAACATTAACCAATAAATTAGTTCCGTCGTTTTATTTGTTTGAATTATGAAATATTTTCTGTCTTTGAAAACAACTCAAATATTTTAATAAAAATTCTATGAAAAAAAACCCTGAAAATTCCCTAATTAAAGTATCAATATTTTGTGCAGCGTAACATTTAAACAAATTTATTTATCTTAATAAAAATTTAAGGAAACTCGAAATAATAAATCAGATGCGAATCATTAGAGTAAAATCTACATTTAAATTATGAAATAAATTTCGCTATTGTTATTGGTGAAGATTAAACTTATCAATTGTTGGAAATGAAACTTTTTGTATTGGTGATTTGAAATTAAAATACCATTTTCTGAAATTGTCAAAAGAAAAATTTCCCTCCAACAATGCTACTGTTCTGGAGTACTAACATCTTTTGTATAACTGATCAGCCCCCGTGTCCCCAGGACAAAATTATAGAGACAAGCCCATCAATCAAACAAAAGCGGGGAGAAATTATCGCCAAAGGATTGCTACAGTCGTATCGCCAACCGCCAACTTTTAGCAGCCAACAGGTGACATCGCGTGACATCGTTTTTCCCGACATGCAACACAGCCAACGTTGTCACCTTCGGCTGGTCGTGCTGCATCCATATATAATACATCCATGGCAGCGGGCGTAGTCTGCTAGTACGTATATGACATGTGTATAAGATATATGCCATAGTACAAGATGTAAATAATATGTATATAATGACATATATGAACATTAGAAGTATATACATGCTTATATATGAGGAATATATAAGCTTTGATCTTGGCGAAATTTTAACTGTAATCTTGGCATAATCGTAATTGTGGGGGCTGCTATAATACAAAAGTACCAAACATAATTCGGTGCTTCTTTGTTATAGGGGCCTTGGCACAATTAAAAAAAACTATCAGATTGAATTTCATGAGAAAAGCAACATTTTCGACAGCACTTTCCAATCTTATCTCCTTTATATTTTAAAATCTCCTCCATTATTATACAGTATATCTTTATGATAATTAACTGTCAATATATCAAACACATAAGCAAATTGTGAAATATTTACACCATTGAATAAATACTTTGAGGAGTAGTTTATTTAATACTACTGCATAAATAAGCCATATAATAATGTAATACACCATATCAAGACATAAGTAAGCCATATAAGACAGAACATTTTTTCCTTTATAATATTTGCCGCGAAATTGCACTTTCTTAAGAATGAGGCCAAGGCCCTTATAGCAAAGAAGTGCCATATATAACATAATTCTATAACTAACATATACTCTTTAACATAATTCTATATTATCTAAAAATTATGTTGTAAATCATAATTAAGTAGTACTAACAATTCCCTATTAAGCTTTTAAATTCTAATACAGTAAAATCTAGTTAAGAAAATTTTGCATAATTGGCAGAAAAAAAATTCCACTTAGCAGGTCTGTTATAGTAAAACAGTTAATTTTATTACATAAGACTTAAAATTTTCTAAATAGCAAGAAAAATTTATAAATATCAAAATAATCTGCCGCTAAATGCCATAAAGGTTAAATCCTAAAACAAGGGAGACACTTGGCTGCATTGGTTTTATTCTGTTTTGTGAAAATTTACAAAGTTTAAGAAAGGAGGAAAAAATAGCTTAAGATATGTAAAAATACAAAAATACAGAGGAAAATATTGCTATATGCTTGTAAAAATCGAAATATCCGGAAGAAATATTGCGAAAAGTTTGTAAAATTATAAAAATATGCAGGTAAATATTGCTAAAAGTTTGTAAAAATCAAAAAATCATGAAGAAAATATTGCTCCAAAATTCTGTGAGAAAGCTACTAAATGTACTAAAAAGAAATAAATTGTTATAGAACATAAAAATTTAATCTTTATTGATATAATTATAATCAGGGGTGGGGAATTGCATCATTCTACTCGCCACTGGCAAGTGGATTTTCTGACAGGGCAAGTAAATTATTAGAGTCTTAAAAACTACCAGCTATAGAAAAATACCAAAAATTTCATATTTTTATTTGTTAGCCATATTTTGCTACTCTCTCAACTGCCACAATGTAAACATGGCACCAAGTTCTATTTCTACCTCTGTTTAATTAAGTCTGTCTATTGTATTCCTTGCTCTTAAGTTTATATTTAAAAAATAATAAGAAGAAATATGGAGAAAATAGTATGAAAATGCATTTTAGTAATGAATTACTTTTACAGTTGCGTAAACTTTGTCAAGATTTTCAACTGTACGCTGTATCTTGCTGGCTGGTAAAATAAATCCTTGGCAGGTAAGATTTTCTAAAAATCCATCACCTCTGATTATAATTCATTTAAACAAAAAATTAACGTAAGGAATGGTTGTGTTTGAAAGACAGACCAGACTATTCATCATATTTTTTTATACATACCGTAAAATCGCGTTTGTAAACCCCCCTTTTTCAAAACCAAAAAGGGTTGAATATGGGAAGGGGGCCTTATAATCGGGATTTAAAAAAAAAAAAAAGATTTAAAAACCCGTTTTATCATTAATTTAGAAGTAAAAAGGGGCGAGAATCTTCTGTATTTCGGAAGATTTTCACTCAAAAATAAATAAATCTAAATCCCCCCCCCCCCCCCAAAAAAAAATGGAAAATCTTTAAAAAAAATTTTATAATATTTTATTTTATTGTAACAATGAATAACCAATCAACTGAATCCCCTCAAAATTACTGCTTCTCCCTTTGCCCTCACCCTCTAGTACCAAAACCTCATAGTTTAACCTTTATAACTCTTTAATTTTAAATTTCTTTTCAGACTAATTTACTACTGTATATTAACAATAAATAGACCTAATCGACCCCCTAAATCAACCCCTTCTCCTAAAATCTCTGCTGTTCTCCCTCTGGCCCCCAGACCCTCCTCCCTGCAAATGCGTCTCATTAAATTTTAAATCTTTAAAATTCGCTCTATTTCTTATTGTTTGTAACAATGTTTAAATAACAATCTAAATTATTCCCCTCCTCTCCCCCCAAAAGTCTTCTTTATTTTCTTTTCCCCCCCATCCAGTACATACTTTAAAATCTATTTTTTTCCTACAATAATTAAATAATAATTTTCAACAATAATTAAATATTTATCTAATTTGTCCCCCTCCCCCACTCAAAAAAAATCTGCTTCTTTCCCTCCCCCCCCCCAGCACACAAACCTTAAAATCTTTAAAATTATTTTTTAAAGATTTTTATGCCTTATTGTTACTTTGTAGCAACAATAAATAAATAATCATGCAATCCTCCCCTAAATTTCCATTCCCCATCCCCAGAAAAAGGGAAAAAATCCAGTAATTTCTAGACATGGAGGAGGGGCGGGGGGAAGGCAGAGAGAAAATTTCAGTCTTTTTGTAGTTTGACTGGCAAAGGGGCATTTTTTTGGAGCAGAAAGAAAACTTAGGTGACAAATTATCTATTTTTACTAGAGAGCAACAAATAGGACAAAAGATTTCCTCAATTAAAGAGTTTTACAAATTTTAAACTTTGTATTCACGGGGATGAAAGGGTAATGTGAATTTCAAAGGCAGGGGTTTGTAATGTAGATGATTTGTTATTTATTTATTGTTAATAGAGAGCAACAAATAGGACAGAAGATTTTTTTTTTTAATTATAGAGGTTGACAAAGAGAGGGGAAGCAGAAATTTTGGGGGTAGAGAGGTAATTATAATGGTTGGTTATTTATTTATTGTCACTTGACAGGAACAAATAGAGCATACATTTTTTAATAAAGAGTTTTAAAGATTTTAAGCTTTGTATGCTGAGGAGGAGGGGAAACAAATTTTGGATGGAGGGTGAGATTGTAGTTTGGAGGACTGATTTTTTACTTCTTGTTGTTATATTACTAGCGAGCAGTAAGGAGGCCAGAAGAATTTAAGATTCTCAAGATTTTGAACTTTTTGTGTTGGGGAGGGCAGAGAAGGGAATCAGACATTTCATGGGGGGGGGGGGGGGGTATTTCATTAACAAAATATAAAAGCACAAGTCTAAATCTGCCAAAATCTTCAAAAGATTGAAAATTGGGAACAGATGTGTTACTATCACGCTAAAATGTAAACAAAAGATTGGCGACTGTTTGTTTGGCGCGATTTCCAAGACTGCGCCAAACGAATAACTTAATACAATGGCTAGGTTGCCATTAAAGAAAAAAATCCCCTAAATTTGGCGACTTTTTTCTTTTTTTTAACCGATAATTTTTATTTTTTTTTTTAGCGTGAGTGTAAAGCATCTAAGCCGAAAATTGTCTTCCTTAAATTTTTAAAATCCTTTTTTTTGTGTTAAAAAAAAAAAAAAAGTGGTGGTTTGGGGGGGGGGGGGGGGGGGGGGCTTACTTTTGGATTTTACAGTAATTGAAACATACTGATACATTGAAACAGACTGATAGTAGTATGTAAGAAATTTTGGTACTTCTCCATATCCCATCAACCACTTTCCATAAAATAAAAAAATAAATAAAAAAAACTTTTGCCAAACTAACGCCAATAAACAAAATGAAATATCACTAAAAATAACTTGATAACATAAAAAACACATTTAATGCATATGACGTCAAGTGAATGTGATGCCACGATTATGCATTTTTGGCATTAAATCATTTAATTTGGCGATAATTTTCTTTATGGAAAGTGGTCGACGTGATAATGGAGAAGTACTAAAATTTCTTAACAACATCAAAATTCAAAATTAGCAAAAAAATGTGCAGGCCCAAAAAGTTTTATAAATTAATCACTGAACTTAATATTATATTATTAAATGACATATTGAAACTTACTTTGTAAATTAGTTTTGCAATTTGCAGAACTTCCAAAAGAAAAACATTTTGACAGAAGAGTAATTACTTACTACAAAATCATACATAAAAGCTTTCTAAATAAACAGATTTCTCACAAACTAATCCTACTTTAGCTTTTTTATCTTTCTTCTTCAATATTAATCTAAAGTCAAACAATAAAAATAAAAGTTACTTACCCTATATTGAAGAATTTAAGACACTAAAAAATACTTGATTTTTCTAAATGATCACTCTTACTTATTATATGCTTTGTTTATTGAAAAATACAAACTACAAAAGTGATCTTAGGTCAAATGTGAAATTAAGTTTAACATATTAATTTATCTTTAATTCCTAAATATTTTATTTTTATCAAAATCCAATAAAACATAACAATGCAATAATTAAAACTGTCAGTTTTGATTATTAAAATTTGTATAAACGAGCAAAAAACAAGCCACTGACTTTTCAAAATATTTAATCATAAATTTTATCTTGCTGAAATATCAAACAAATATATTGATTGTCATTTATATCTAAGTTCACCAGCGATTTTTCTTCTTTTTCTTTTGGGCACCTTTAACTTGCCTTGGTCCTTGAACATTTGGTGAAGTAGGAGTTGTAGTTGGATTGGGTGAAGGCACATTTGAAGCAACGTTACTACTTTTGGATACTTCTTCTGAACCAGAGACAGCACCTTGCGTTCCTTTACCGATTGCAGCAGTTCCCCGCTTGTCTTTTTTCTTTTTGTAAGTAGAACGCTCTCTGCGAGGAAGCCATCTCTCGGGGTCGGGATCCACAGAAGGATCATAATTTTTAGGCAATTTCCCTTTCTTGCGGCGTTTTTTCTTTTTCTGAATAAGGCCATCACCACTTTCTTGCTTGGTTGATGGTGTGTCAGATTTACCACCTTTTTTAATGTATTTAGCACCCATAGTCCAACTTGTAGATTCTAAATTATCAACATCCACCTTCAGAGTGGCTTCAGAAACAGGAGGTAGGTGTTTACTAACTTCTTTTGCTTTGACAGGGTTAAACTGCGAGTAAGCTGATATTAATTGCGCTAAAGTTTTTAGATCACTAGGATTTTCTTTTCGTAGCTCTTCTAACAATTTAGCAGCCTCCTGAGGATGTCCATTTCTTAGTTCTATCTTAGCAGTTTCACGAATAAAAATACTGAGGGCTTGAGATTTAGGCAGGTTTTTCCTATACCACTTAATGGCAGATTGCAAAGCAGCTGCTGCAGAATCATTATCCTCCAAACTTTGATATAAAGTAACAAGAGCAGATATAACACCAGGAGTATAAGACACATCGCCCATAGATTTCAATGTATCACAAGCTTGGCTAATATGACCTTGAGTGAGCAATAACTGGGCAAGAGTAAACGAAAGCACTTGTGATTGGTCAGGGTGAGATGCTCCAAACTCTTTCAAAACATCAACAGCTTTTTGAACCTTTTTCTCTTTACAATGCAATGCAGCAGATAACAGAGCAGCTTCAGCAGCACAGGATGGGAACCTCTTTGAAAATGCTTGAATACTTTTACGGCATTGATCAATCTGGTTCGTGTGAAGAAGTAAAAGGCAGTTATTGATGGCAATTGTTTGCCGTTGTTTCGAAGTCAACTTTTGATCTAAACTTTCAGCAGTAGCAGTTTTGATCTTTTTCTTGGAATCAAAGACATTTTGATCCTTATTTAGTGTAACAATATTATTTGAGGCAACAGCAGCGATGGCTAAATCTGATGGCTTACTTTTCAAAACATGATTATATAATTTCATTGCTTTATCATTTCTCCCAAGTAATTGCAAAACATAGGCATGCTGAACTTTAATCACACCAAGCTCAGCTTCAATTTCTTCTTCGGTAGCATCATTTTCTTCGAGAGTTTTCTTACATAATTCTTCAGCAACTTTGAGCTTTTCTATAGCTGCATTATACTCACCTCGATTAATTAAAATGCAAGCAGCATTATAGCAAAGTTCATAAGTATGCTCCCTTAATTGGGTTGCTTTCTTAAATTCTTTTCCTTTCTCAGCATACAGATTTGACACAACAGCTGATAAGTTCGTCTCTCTTTCTTCCTCAAAATCATCTTCAGAATTTTTGATCAACTCTTTATAAACATCAAAACATTCATCAAATTTTTCTAATCGATAAAGAACTTGGGCAAATAATTCTTTCTCTTTCCATCCAGAATTGCTAATTGCTTTCAAAGTATCATAAGCTTCTTGTATACGATTTAATCTGTAAAAGCAGTATGCTTTTTCAAAGTGAGAGTCACTTACATGTTTATCCAATAGCTTCAAAGCTTCATCAAATTCGGATAGATGAATCAAACACACTGCCTTGCAATGTTGAGCTTTTTTATCTTCTTTATCCTCATGGAGAATTTTATTTGCAACTTTCAAAGCTTTATCATACTCTCCACTATCACCTGCACGCAATAATTCTGAATATAAAGAAGCTATATGAGCATTAGGATTCGCCATGTCGAAAACACATAAGCCTATTTTATTTACAACATGAAAATGAAACGATTACGATAACGAAAGCAGCAGGACGTGGCAGTGACGATTAAAATCCAGAGTGAAAAGAAAATCGATTGTTTAGTGTCGCCATCTGTTGGTTTTATAATAAACGAGAATCTCTGTTTCTACTGTTGAGACTGTTCCACTTGTAAATGTCGTAACACACTAGGAAATTGTAAAAGTCTAACAAACTTAAAATTAAAAAATTAAAATGAGCAAATAATAACTAAAGAATTTTTTTTCTAAACCAATTACTATACGAATAACATTTTCTGTTTTATTAATATTTCTGAAAATCATATACTACAATTGGTTCGATTGAAATAAATCTCATTTCTAACTTATTTTCTTCTTTAGAATTTTTATAAATATATATTGTTTAATTCGATGCATGGTCCCTAAAATAAAAATGTTTAAAAAAATAGTAACATTTTATACAGTTTTTAAATTACCAAGTATCTTTTTACAATTTTGCATGAGCTCTATTTGTTATTTTCGGATTCCACCCCCTTAAAATTAATGTTTCTATATTAGCCACCCCTCCCCCCCCCCCCCTAAATTTAAGAATTAAAGAAGATTCATACCCTTATTAATTCTTATCGCACGTTTAGTGTTTAAAAGAGGTGTCATTTAAAAGCTTTCTTGGAAGAGCAAAATTTTGTTTTGATCTTGTTCGCGCACAGCTGAGAAGCAATCGAAACAATTTTATTTTATCTTTTAAAAATTAGCTAAAGTACTCATAATTCATAAATGTGTCTCATTTTGAGATTATTGGAACAGCGAGCGAGTCCTTAGAAAGTATTATTGATTATTAATTTCTGTGCTTAAAGTGTTTATTTAATGTTAATGTTTCTATTTTAACCCTTTCAGGGACAAAGTACTTAAGTTTGTAAAATGTTGAAATCATTGAATCGCACCGGGATTTAACAACAAATTTATTTCAAAATAAGTAAAGGCTTTTCTTCACGTATCTTACAGAAGCAAAATTGGATTAAAAAATTCCGGTGCCATTGTGGCGTTTTGAATTAAAATTAAATGGGATATATTATATCCCACCGCTCCTCAAGGGCTTAATCAAATCCGACAAGTTATTTTAGCTTTTTTACACCCCCCCCCCCCTAATCTACTCTGTTATAACTGAGATATCAAAATCCCTGAGGAGGGCAACAATCCCCACCCCACCCCCATTAGTTTCCCGAAATAGCACCATTGAGTGCAATTCTTTTTTAATTATGGTGAAATTAATTGCAATCTGTACTTTTTTTTAACCCAACATTTTCAGGGGTTGCGTTCTAGTGGGACACGCTATATATTAAATAAGTACACAAAACTAATTCTAAAAAGAATAATTATATTTAAATATATATATATATTACTTTTAGATTCCGCATGCACACCATAAGAGAAAGAAGTTCTGAAATTCCACCCATCCAGAGTCACCTGCACCAAAACTACACAGGTGACACAAGCCAGTAGGAGCAGCAGCAAGAATCTTCTGGAACCAGACATGGCTTCGATCATCCTAAAAAAGAAAACAAAAATAATAAATAACAAAAAAAAAAAAAAAAAAAAACTTTTTCAGCAGTGCACACTAGAAATAAGATTAATTATAATTGGCTATACGATACATATGCTACAGGCGCCGCGAAGAAAAGGGGGGGGGGTGAATTTAACTAAATTTTCCTTTTCTCTAATGAGAAGAAAAAAAAAATGTAAATTTTATTCACCCTAAGTGACTTAGAATAATAAAACGCCAAGAGAGGAAAAAAGAAACTAAGAATTTTTCGTCAGGGAAGGAAAGTCTCCCTGAAGTCCCGTGCAACATAAATATTAAATCTACCTTTTTCCGGGTTTCAGAGCAGACCCTCCCGGACGTGAAAAAAAGTATAATACAATATTAACAAGATACATATTTTTTTTTTCTTTCGCGGAGGGCTTTGGTTGGTTGATTGATTTTATGACGGCCGACTATCTACACGATGGATATAGGCCCTAGGGGGAGTACCCTACGTGGGGTTCTTTCTAAGGGATCCTAATCCGTATTTACGGCAAAGTTCGAGGAAAACCAAGAAAAACTCCGAACGATTAGGTCGACGAATGCGACAGGGGTTTGAACCCAGCACCTCCAGTCTACCAGCTTTGAGAGCAGAACCTCTTAACCACTGGTGGGGTTCGCGAAGGGCTTTGAAAAAAAAAAAAAAAAAAAAAAAAAAATGGTTATTCTAATTCATGTTTATATTCTCCATTTTAAAAAAACGCAGGTTTAATCGAGGCAGGATCAAGCGAAAGAAAGGCATAGGTCTGGCATTCATTCGAGCCCCCCATCTTATCGTACTCTAAAAAAATACAAAATATTGAATACAAAAAAAGATTTAAAATATCAGTTTTACAAAAACTTCATACAAATTTGGAGGCCACAAAAATCAGGCGCCCCAGGTCCGCTGCCCAATTGGTTCCTGCTTTAATCAGGCGCTGGGTTTAATAAAAAAAAAAAAGGGGGGGGTTAAAATTTTTGATGGGCTAATTTACAGTTACAGCTTGTCTTTTACCCATTTATTTTAAGGATATATAAATATCGACAGAAGAAGAAAGCATGTTCCCACTGTCATAAAACTTTTGATTATAAAATTCTTTAATGTAATGAATGATGTTATTCGTAATGAAAGATTATGAAGTCTAGCTCAAGAAATAGCAAGGAGGGCTCAGCTCACCCTGTTCCCATCTGATTATGGCCCTGGTTCCACAAAGTTTATTTTTTAATCGTGGGAGGGGGGGAATTCATGAAAGAATTTGAATGTCTGGGATCAATTCATGTGGCTTAAGGGTCCGCTTGACTAAAAAAAACCCCGATCGCGAAATACCATGTTAACCTATGGGAAAACTTAAAAGCGCGATCTCATTGCCTAAAATAATTATTAAAATACCGTTTTCATCATCAGAAAAGTAGACGTCAGATGTCGACGATGTGCGTTTTTAAAAATTGTCTCCTTAAATTTTAAATCCCTATTAAACTTTGAAATTTCCACTTAGAAAATTTCATCATCTTGAAAAACTTAAGAATTACGGAAACAATTTTTAAAAACGCACATCGTCGGCATCTGAAGTCTACTTTCTGATGATGAAATTTTAATCATTATATTAGGTAATGAGTCATCGCGCTTTTAAATTCCCCCATAGGTTAACATGAGATTTCGCGATCGGTGAGTTTCAGCGAAGCAACCCCAATCCTCATATTTTCAAAAATTCTATTTTTCGTTATTTTTTAATTTTTCCAACGCTTAAGATTTTTGGAATGCTCTGTTAAAATCGTTTTCTAACAGTCTAACCCCTCATAAAATTATCAGCAACGAAGCATCGCATATTCGAGCGCTACTCTAGATTAAAACATGAAATGCATTTTCCTTAAATTCACTTCTTTTGGACCCCCCAGAAAAAAATAGAGTTGTATTTATCGCAGGTTGATTGAGAAATCTGGCTCTTTGAAAAGAGCCAGCCTAATTGGACATTGGAGAATCATCTATTTCCCAATCAGCCAGAAAAATTCAAAGCTTATTGCAAAGAGCCCATTCTGCTTTAGGCTAATTGGAACGAAGGTGGTAAATTTTTTCACACTTAACCTGGTAATTTTCAGGTTTATTGCAATGAGCCTGTGCAGTTTTTGGGTAGTTAGAAAATGAGCAACTGCTAGCCAAACACAGTCTGGATGAAACCAGGTTTATTCCAATAAGACCAAGGTGTTGTGAATGTTTAAGCATAATTTTAGTCTAAAAAGCATGGCATATGGGGCAGTTGCTCCGGCCACCGATTGACTGCTGAATGAAATTAATTATAAATATATACTATATAAGGAAATTGTTGCATCCATAAAATCTGGAGATGGGGGAGATTTTTAATGTTTTCCCAGCATAATGTATAGAAAAGATTGACTGCTGAATGAAATTAATTATAAATATATACTATATATGGAAATTGTTGCATCCATAAAATCTGCAAATGAAGCAGATTTTTAATGTTTCCCAGTATTTTGTAGAGAAGACAGGCTGCTGAAAGAAAAAAAAATTATCAAAAATATATAAGAAAAGTGTTGTATCAAAAAAGCTGCAGGTGGGGCAGATTTTTAATGTTTCCACAGCTTTAAGTAGAAAATATGGACTGCGGAATAAAAATAATAAAACAACACATAAGGAAACTGTCATTAGGAGATATAGTGTCCGAGATTGGTATTTTTATTTTAAGATTATAGCGTACTTAAAATTAAAATAAGCGTACAGCGAGCTTGTGATTAGCGCGCTTTTATTTTAAGTAATTTTGCCCTTCTCAGCGCACAAATCTTCGAATGTAACTCATCGCTCAAACAAACAATTTTTTTGAATGATCTTTCTAAAAATGTAACTTTTATGTAATTTTATTCGAAAAAAATAATTTTGAATAAAAATGGCCGCTTGACATATAGAAAAAAGAAATGGTCAGCTCGTATTTGCTTTCTTCAGTCACATGATTTGTGTTTATATTATTACATAGATTTACGTACGATAGGATTAATAGAATGAAGAAAACTTTTATTAATATCTTAAGTTTTGATTCGATTTTCATAAAATTTGAAATGACTCGACCAAATTCTGCAACGATTATATATATTAAATTTCAAACCATTCAGTAGGATAGTTTTTGTGCTGTTATATGCGGGCGTACGGACCAAACGACGACTATAGATGCCACGTATTTATATAAATACGAACGAACCGAAAAAGGGATTTTATTAGTTGTTTTTATTTTTAGAGAATGACTCAAATTGTCCATAATTTAGAACAGTGTTATTTATTTCAGTTGAATAAATTAATTTTCCGGGAGAAAACATTCACATATTAACTACTTCTCATTCTACCCAAGCCAGACAGTGAAACATAATAAAAGCCAACTTTACAGGTAAGTTTTCTTTTATTTTGAAATAACTTTTGTAATTTTTTTTTTTTTTTTTTTTTTTTTTTTTTTTTAAGGAAGAATTGTATAACAATGGTTCCATCGTGTTTAAAAAAATACTTACTCACAAACATAAAACTTGAAAATATATAATTTGTTTTTCTTTTTACTCAAACCATAAATAAATGAGTTAACCCGTAACTGGGGAGGTGAAAAAGTATAATACAACAGGAGACGTGCAGTCTCATAGACCGCATTTACTTATGGATCCAGTAAAACTTTCTTATTTAAATATTAGAATGAAATTGTACAGATATGTACTTTAAATATTCAATGACAGAAAAAAAAAATCCATTTTCGAAGAAATTTTCGCACAAAAGACATTTTTAAAACACAATTCTTACTTCATCAAAAAAATTTCACCAGTAAGTAGGCTATAGTCGACACACTCGACACCACTGAACTGCATAACGAAACGAACTCTATTGAGCGGTCCATTTTCTGCTGCGACCGGATCACCCTTTTAATGCGCGCTGGTAATGAAGCCCTCACCTTTGTTAACCCTAGAATGACACACTGGAGTTTCATAAACCTCATGAATTTTTATTTTGTCAATTCCTAGAATGACACACTGTGGTTTCACAAACCCCACGAATTTTTATTTTGTCAACTCCTAGAATAACGCACGTTTTTATCATTAACAAATACTTTTTTAGCTAACAAACCTTAAGAGGTTTTTTAGAGCCCCAGCGTGGTTAATATTAAGGCAGTTGGTCAGTCACCCCCTCAATTCCCCTCGCTATTGTTAAATCTGGGGTTTCACAAACCCCACGTGTTTTTATTTTGTCAGTTCCTAGAATGACAGAACTAGGGTCTCATAAACCTCAAAATTTCTGAAGGCCACTCACACTTTGAGTATAAAAGGCACCCTTATTGTTCCAGTAGATTGACAACTATTCGACACTAACTTCGATATCGTTTGGAACCGCTGCGAACTTTCGGATAACTGGGTGCGGAGAGTTGGAGCGATGCAAGAACTTGCAGTTTTTTACTTCGTGTTTTCCTATCGTTAAATCTATATAAAGCTAAAACAATTATGTTTTTGATTTAAAAAAAAAAAAAGCCAAAAAAACAATTCGTTTTCTTTTAAAGCTAATACATTTATTTTATTTTTTTTTTTGGGGGGGGGAGGGCTGGTGTGTGTGTGTGTGGGGGGGGTAAATATATTTTTTTTTGCCTGTTTTGTTTTTTCATTTTTTTTTCCTATCGTTTAGTCTATATAAAAAAACAGGGTTACGTTTTTATCATTAACAAATATTTTTTTAGCTAACAAACCTTTTGAAGTTTTTTAGAGCCCCGGCGTGGTTAATATTAAGGCAGTTGATCAGTCACCCCCTCAATTCCCCTCACTATTGTTAAACTTATGGGAGCGGAATGCATTTGTATATTTAAAATATCTCCTCAGGAGATTAATATTTTTAACTTCTTTATTTCTGTGTACTCCTTCTTAAAAGATGTCTCTCTCTCTCTCTCTCTTTTTTTTTTTTTTTTTTTTTTTTTTTAGTTTTCAAAATATTTTATCATTACTTAGTTTGTGAGGGCTGGTGTGTGTGTGTGTGTGGGGGGGGTAAATATATTTTTTTTTGCCTGTTTTGTTTTTTCATTTTTTTTCCTATCGTTTAGTCTATATAAAAAAACAGGGTTACGTTTTTATCATTAACAAATATTTTTTTAGCTAACAAACCTTTTGAAGTTTTTTAGAGCCCCGGCGTGGTTAATATTAAGGCAGTTGATCAGTCACCCCCTCAATTCCCCTCACTATTGTTAAACTTATGGGAGCGGAATGCATTTGTATATTTAAAATATCTCCTCAGGAGATTAATATTTTTAACTTCTTTATTTCTGTGTACTCCTTCTTAAAAGATGTCTCTCTCTCTCTCTCTCTTTTTTTTTTTTTTTTTTTTTTTTTTAGTTTTCAAAATATTTTATCATTATTTAGTTTTATTTGAAGTATTAAAATCTTACTCCCAGCTCGTCAGATTTTAATACATAAAATATCAAATCCAGTATATATTTTAGAAATATTTTGACATCTAAGGAAAAAAGAGACATCCTTTAAGAAGAGTACAAAGAAACAAAAAGTTTCAAATATTAATTAATTAGGAGATATTTTAAATATACAAATGCATTCTACGCCCATAGGATTAACATTAGCAAGGAGAATTGGGGAGTTAACAGCCTTAAAAACATTTTTTCAAACTTTTCCGCGTACCTTTTAACATTTTTGATTATTTCTACACTTTTTTCATACTTTTATGAGCTATACTTAACAAATTTTTCATGCTTCTTGTTGAGCTTACATAATTTTTTTTAAATGGAATGAAATTAAATATTCGTGATGAAATCAATAAAATCTGTAGTTCTTTAAAAAAAAAAAAAATTCCTGACGGTTTGGCCTACAGGCACAGGTAGATTTCGAAGACGTAGACCGTGGGGCACCTGTTTATTGGGAATTGCAGAAGAAAGACCTATTTGCCATGATGTGGTAGTTGAGACCACCCACTTCGAAATATACCCCTGCCTGTAAGCGGAGCCAGCAGGGATTTATTATTATTATTATTATTATTATTATTTACCGTAAGAGTTGGTTCTATTAAACACTTGTCAGTATAAAAGTTGTAGATAAAATTAAGAAGATTTATAATAAATTTAAGCGGATATGATATCTTGGGAACTGACGAAGTTATGAATTATTTTTCTTCTGAAACCCCTATTTCCTCCCCTCTTGGGGGCATTTTTAATGAAATCAAAAATCTGCCATACATAAATTTTTGGCGATTTTCCTAGAAATAATAACTTTAAACGGATTCGATGTGTATAAAAATTAAGAAGTTATGGGTTTTTTTCTGTTTTCACAAAAAGGCCTAGACCAGTGGTTCCCAACCTTTTTTTGGCCGTGCCCCACCAAAGCATCTGTAAAATGACGATGCCCCCCCCCCCTAAAAAATATAATTCTTATAAAAATTTAAATGAATGAACTGATAGAGTAAATAACATTTAACATTGATACTGAAACATACCGAACGTAATGGATGAATCAAATATTTTTTATAATCATCTGATACTACTCGTAGTTTAAAGAATCGTTGGCATATAAAGGGTCACTTTTAATCTCTTCGCAACGGTCGCAACTTATGCGTGATGTATAGAGTGCTCAGAATCCTTGATTAGAAAAATCAATAATTTTGAATAAAACATTTTTGCCTTACTTTATCGCAAAATTTCTGCCATTAAATTACGCAACAATTTCTAATCAGAATAAAACATGATAAAAGATTCTGTAAAGGAAAGTCGTCAAGTAACTGTTAAATATACACTTGAATAGTTTCATGTGTAAAATTGATTTCCATGTGACATATTGCAGTGCCACTCATTCAATAAATAATCGAAAAAGTTGTTTAAAATTCTAAAATACTTAGAAATCAGAAAAATTATGAAGAATTTTTAAGTATATAAAGTATCTAAATATCTTAAATAATTTTTTCTATAATTATTTTGGTAGAATTGTATTTAAAACTTTTGAATAGAGACTTTTTAAAAAGTGAATAAAAAACTTGTTTTTTTCATTTTGTTTTTTTAAATTTGAATGTGTAACTTTTGTTTTCAGTCTACAGCATTACTATTACAAAAATAATTCAGAAATTATGAGTTCACAAAAATCTGGAATTGCCCCCCTGAAAAGTCAAATTGCCCCCTGTGGGGCGTACGCCCCCCGTTGGGAACCACTGGCCTAGACCATACCAAGCAGTAATACGCTACCGCGCATGCGCGGCAGCGTATTACTGCTTGCGCGGCAGCGTATTACTGCTTATTTTACGGTTTAATACTGTTAATTTTACGGTATAATACTGGCAGCTGGGGCGCCAGTTTTATACTGTAAAATCAACAGTTATTTTTTGCAGTGTATAAATAACCCTTTCCTTTCCTTCCTATCACCAATCTTTTGCCTTCTTTTGTATCAAAATACTTATAAGTGTCGTAGTGTGTCGCTCACGTAAGAGATGGAGATGAAACGGACTTTATTTTTATATCAGTTTTGGGTTTTGGCAGGCCCGAGCTCAATCTGTCATAAATTCAAAATTTTATTTATTTCCATTTCAAATCATTTTAATGCTAGTTTGATCAGAATAAAGAGTAAACAGACATAGTCTTTTTTCTATTCTGCATATCTGCGAACTATTCACTTTTTGTGTTAACCCTATTTCCGAATCATAATCCTGAGCTTATTGAATCGCAGAATTCTGCGATTAATTAACATTAAGATTAGGAAAAGGTTTCTATTTGGAAGTAGTAATAACTATAAAGTGGAATAGTTGATAGCTAAGTAATACGCAGATAGATGTATATTTAACATTTTTTATTTTGCTAAATAAAAAAACAATGCTTTAAATTTTGAAAATAATGTATGAAATATAAATATACAGATTGGAGTGACGGCGGAGGTGGGGAGGGGTCCGCTACGGGTGTTAGTACTTCAGAATATTAGGTCCCCGATACTTTTTTCTTAGAAATTATTCCCTGAGTGTAACAGAATAGGGAGTTATCGCTCTGTTCTATTGTGGGAGCTCATAGTGGTCGACACATTATGATTTCAGAGACCGCACCTCTCCACCAGAACAGACTGTTAAAACAGATTTTTTATCTCCTAGAAATCGAAGCAGCCATCTAATTAATGGTCCACTCCCCTTAAAATTCGGATGTGCCGTCCACGCGAAGATGCTTCCACATTTTGCATGCCAGAAGTCACGAAATTTCAATCAAGCTTACCAGCCATCAGACATCATAACCGGTTGAAGACGATGCAGTCAAGATGCTTATCATTTTGAATAAGCACGTCATCAGTGAAAAAGAAATGAGAACGCGAACTTTCTGACCCGGACCCGTTTAAACCTGTCTATTGGACATTAACTTTTCCAAAGAGAATTGTCTAAAGTTGTTTTACAAACTATATAGGTATACAGGGTGCCCCATCTTACGATTATCAAATAGCTAATTCTTAAATCGTCAGCTTTAGAAGTAGGGTCGCAATTGCAAAAATGTTCAAATGTTGTTTCCCATCATATCAAAAGCTATTTCAGGGTTCCCAGCGACATGGAAAGTCAGGGAATTTCAAAGTAGTCAGGGAAAGTCATGGAAATTTAAAAATATATAGGAAAAGTCAGGGAACTTGCAAATATTTCCTAAAAAGTCATGGAAAGGTCTGGGGAAAAAAAAATTAATTTGAAATCATTTCTTTTTCAGAAAAGTGTTACTATATTTCTCGCTACATGGCGCCTCCGAAAAATCTCTAGGCTCTTATCGGTTTCAAGATCGAGAAATTACTCCAAATGCAATGAAGGAAAACCATAATATGGACGAAAGTTTTCTACATTTTCCAGACTTTTTCATGGCATTTCACATTCTAGACTTTCTTGTATGGCATTTATTTGAAAACTAGCAAAGGTGAAGTTTTTTTTGCATTATAGTATTTTATAGAATTTCATTTTGCAATTTTCTTGAAATGTGCTCGAATTTTCTCCTGGAAAAAGTTATTACGATATAAATTTCTGTTTTTAACACTTTTTCGGTTTGCCTGCCGTCTGGCCGTCTGCCGTCTGTTCGTGCTCTAACTCCCGTAAATATGCTCCGATTGCCCTGCAATTTTTATATGTTATTGTCGTTATCTATAGCCTGTTTCCTATTTCAACTGAAGTGTGTAGCACTTATAGTTTTTTTACAGGGACACTCAAAAGAATTCCGTTACATTACGGTCTATGGGGAAAAATCATTTGCGGTTTATTTTAATGATGTTACACAATTTCAAATACATTGTAATTGATATATTTCACGAAGGTGCATTACAAGAAGCTTAATATGGAATAGGGTGTGCATAGCACTTATAGTTACTTTACAGGGACAGTCAAAAGAATTCCGTTACATTACGTCTATGGAGAAAAATCGTTTGCGGTTTAATTAAATAATGTTTCACTATTTTAAACGCAGTGAAATTTATATATATATATATATATCACTAAGGTGCATTACAAGAGGCTTACTACAGAATATTGTATGTATAGCTGTCATCGTTCATTTACAGGGACACACAAAATAATTCTTTACTGTCTGTTAACAATAATTCCTGAAAGTGCGTTTTAAGTTGCTGAACGCGATTTTAAATTTAACTCACTTTTTGTCTATTACTCGGTGTGTAAAAATTCTGTATTTCATATACAGGGCAGCACAAAAGTTCGCGAACCCATTTCCGTTTAGTGACAGAAACTCCAGAAGGAGAATTTTAAACTGTGCTATGCGTTTCCTAACTGAACTAAAATTTAGCATCCTATGTAGTATATATACAAATCTATAGATCATATACAGGGCTGAATAAAAGTATTCGGATATTTTGCCGAATATTGTATATGTTGGAAATATATGTTGGGAATTCCTGAAATTACGTTTTTAAATATGTTATGCGTTTTCCAAATTGTTTACTTAGATGTTATCTTTTAGCTTATTAAACGGTAATGATTTGTAAAATTATTTTGGAAGCGTCGGAAAGTTACATAATCTATGCTTATGATTTTTTTTAAAAATGCTGCTTGTTATTTTGTGTTATTTAAAGCAGATTTTGTGTATGCCCGTTTGGTCGCAGAATTTTTTTGGATTTGGTCAGGGAAAATCATGAAAAGTCAGGGAAATTGCCCGCCTTGTTTTGCTGGGACTCTGTACCTTGCTGGAACCTTGTATTTAAGTAAAAATAGTTTTTTTTATTTGTTAAGTTGTGAAATATAAATTTTTATACGGTCTCGAGATCCTATAACTAATATTAAAAAACTTTTCCCATGCTCTGACAAGTAAAACAGTAAAAATGTCATTCTTCTACGACTAAAACTTACAGAGTTACGATACTTTAAATTTTATGAATTTTCAGCGTTTGTCCCAGAAGTTTTCTATATTTTTTCTTACAAGTAGAATTTCGTCCGCTCTTAAATTTTGGATATGTGTGTGATTTATAATAAATAAATTATTCCATAATGAAATATTTTTAACTCAGTGAAAATGATAACAAATCTATATTTTAATATTATATGAGACGGGAGAATTTTTCGAAAATGAAGAACAAACAAGTAAAATTTATTTAAATATTTAGTGGAAATTATTCAAAAAAAAATTCTCTTAACTATTGAATTTATGTCAAGAAACAAAAAGAAACTTTCTTTCAAACTAGCCATTCAGAAAGCAATAAATGAGGTTCTATATTGAAAGGAAAATTAGACAGTTATTCGACTCTTTATTTCATCAAATTACAATTTGAGCAATTCTTTATTATCGTCTGCGCGAAGCTAAGAACCTTGATTTGGAATTGAAATTAATTTTCATTGGAAACTTAAGAACCATTATCTTTCTATTGTCTTTTCTGTCCGGAATGAATTAGTTAACGAGGCGAATCCAACACTTGTTGGAGCGAATAATTCGAATGGAGAACTTAATTTAAGAGATTGAGTTTAAAGTGAAGAGAAAATCTGTCGATAGAAAAGTGCAGTTTGTTCCGAAAAGAAATTGATTTTTTTTTTTTTTTTAAATCTTGTGACAGACAAAGGGTAGAATTAGAGGAACAGGGTATCCTGTTTTTGATTAAGACAAATAACTACGAAGAAACAATCCAAGTTTATCTAATGTAATTAAAACAACTATTAAAAATACTAACTTTATTTCTGTAGTTAATAACTTTTCTTTTTAAATTTAGCAAAAAAGGAAAGAAAGAAATGAAATACTATTACAGATATTGTGCAAATAAAAAGCAAAAATGTAATTTGTGAGAATTGGCTCGATAGTTTTAAGTACTATGCATGCCCTTAACCCATTCAGGGTAAGTAATTGTTTTTCTGTAATGTTAAATTCGTGCTAAAATTTTCGGAAAAAAATTATTTGAAAATAAGGAAATTCAATTTGAGATCTATTTTACACCAAAGTTATAAAAGAAAAAATCTGTTAAAAATTTTTGGTACAAATCTGGATTAAAAACTTTCTGGTTAATCATGCCATGGAAATTAACTATGTACCATCTTTTGAGAATATTGAATTAATTAAATCTAACTGTGTTAATTATAAAAAAGCAGAACATTTTTAGAAGAATGATATTCACAAGTCTACAACAAAGATCCGTTCTAAAGCTCGATCAGACGTGCTTATCCTATATAGACAATCAGATATTTCCTCATAAATATAGGTTTTTCAGGAGGAAAACGGACGAAAATGCACTGTGTGATTAGTTTATCTCTCGTAAATTCATCGATGATGAAATTATCGCTATTTGTATCTCCTGCGGTAAATATCATCTCGAATTCCACCAATCAGAGCGCTCTAAAAACAGTTGTTCGCACTTCTTGGACTTTACCCATAAATTTTTAAAACACTTAGCAGGGATATAATAAATTATAACACCTGGTAATAATACATTTCTTTTAAATGCTAAAAGGTGTAAATAAACAACATAATACAAATTAAAATAACTTTTATTAGGTTGTTTGACATGTTTCGACTCACTCCGAGCCATTTTCAAAAACAAATGAGAATATTCCATAAATGCACGGTCTTTGAAGTTATTATTTAAAATGCTATCATTTAATTTAATAAAAAAGTACATGAAAATTATTCGGCCGAAAGAATGAAAGAAAGAACACCCCATACATTTTAATTTCTAAATTGTCCCAGGGAGAGAATAAGTAAAAACGGAAATAGGCCATTTGAAAATTGTCTTTTTTCAATTTATGTTAAGAAAAATAAGCTTAAGGGGTCATCTTCATAACTCAAATTGTACCAAACTCTAAAATTTTCAATACGAACACAAAATTTTGACATTATATTTGGCTTCTTTGGTAAATTTTACCTCACGATACCAAACTAAAAATATTCGGTCAAGTAGTTTACGAATTACGATGGTTTGGAACTCTAATGCTAAATTAATTTTCAATCGTTGGAAAACAGATTGCAATACGGGTATTTTTTTTAACCATAACTCGAAAACTACTAGGCGGAATGAACTGTAATTTTGGATTCGTATATTTAAATGTTCTAGAAATCAATTTCTGTTAAAAATTTTATACGTTGCAATTCATTTTTCCATTCCACCAAGTAGTCTTCGAATTATGCTTAAAAAAGTACTCTTATTGCAATCTGTTTTGCAATGATTACAAATGGTTTTAACATTAAGAGTTACAAACTTTAAAAGCTACTTGACCGAATGACTTTCCGTTTAATAGCCTAAAATAAAATTAATCAAAAAAGCTAAATATGATGTCAAAATTAGGTGTTTGTATTGGAAATTTCAGAGTTAGTACGATTTCAATATAAATACGATCCCCAAAGCTTTAAAAATCAAATCGGAAGAAGACATAATTTCAAGTCAAATGAATGTTTCCTCTTTTTTTCTTTTCCTGGGAAAATTTAGTGATTAAAATGTGGAAGGCTCTCTCTCTCTCTCTTTTTTTGTGGGGGCTGTGGGGGGGGGGGTGTACATGCCTGAATTTAAAATATCAGTTTAGTTTCGATCTATAGTTATGCTGATGAGGACATGTTTAAAGCTTTAAATATCTAACGATTTTATTTTGTGCTGTTGGCACATTGTTGATTAGCAATTTTGCTAATTTAGCATATTTTTTATTCAAAATATCTACCAGAATTTTGGAACAGTAATGTTTGTTTAATTTATTCACAGATGTTCTGTTATTTGAGAACCAAAGTTTACTATTCTAAAGTTGGTAAGAAGTTTTGGTTAAAAAAACGAGCTGACAATTTCTGTCACAGCACAAGAGAAAAACAATGAAATTTTAAAATAACAAGAACGAAAAATCATGCATCCGGCATAGAGTATGAAGCACTTTCCAACACTAACAGAATAAAATTAAGAAATTTAATTTTTTCATACGATGAAATGAGATATCTATCTAAATAATCAATTAAAAAAATACATAACTCAGTTAACATCCATTTTCAATGATTGCTGCCCATATTCGAGACTTTCGTGCACTGTATATAATCTACAGAATTTGTAAACAACACTCACTAAAAATTACATAAAATTGCATATCACAGAGGAAAGAGCACTTCTAGCAATTACCGATCATATATTCAGTCCTTTAACCGAATTCTCTTGTGTGTCTCTGTACATGAACGATAAATCCTACGCACTCCATAAATCTATAGAAAATAAGTTGCATTGGAACTTTTGTGAACCTTTTAAATTTCATTATGTTTCAAGTATCATAATATGTTCAAAATGCACCGCAAAAGAATTATTTTGTACATCTCCTGTGTTATTGAACTATACACTCTAAAAAAAAAATCCGTGAAAATACAAGAGATTTTCCGTTAAATTTTACGGAGAAGTTTCATTTTTCCAAAACAACAGTACCATTTCCGTAAATGGCATTAGTTCCGTAAAGGAGATTTCAAATCCGTAAATATGCAGTAAGTTTTCTGTAAATTTAATGGATTTTTCCGTATTTCTTACAAAACTGTACAATGTCCGTATTTCTTTCAAAACAGTGCCATTTCCGTAAATGACGTTCAGAGGTTTGCGTACAGAAATCGCCTTGTTTGAAATGCGAATTAAGATTGCTGTATTTACTAGAGTTCTTCTAGGATCCAAATCTGAACCAGTCCTACCCGTGGGCCTATTTTTTGTCATTAGACTCGGGCCAATCCTGGAGCTCATTCTAACCAGGGTTGTGTCTGGGCAGAAATGTGAAAATAATAGTGATATTTTTATTTTTTAGTGAAATCTTTAGAAATTTATTTTATTTTCATAAAATACAGAAAAATATTTTTTTAAATGTACTTTTTTTTTTTTCTTTATAGTGCTTTAAATTGTGAATTTTTTCACAGACGTTTTAAAATTTTATTTTAATTTTATTAACGTGAGGCAATATTAGGTTTATAAAAGTTATTAATCATTTTTTCTTTACTTTCATAAAAATGAAGTTTATGATTTTATAAAGTTTGTAATTTATTTCGTTAGTTTATGATTTTATAAATTAAACTAAATTAATTTAGAATAAATTAATAGGTCCAAATTTAAACTTACCTATCCCAAGGTCATTAATTTCCAAATTTTCTCTAAAAATCTATTTTTTTTTTTAAATATTTTTAAGGTTTCATAAAATAATATCTTATCAAATTATCAGTATGTGGGTATTAAACTAAACTGATTTGTCTTATAAATTTGTGAATTAAACTAAAATTTATTATTTTATAAATTATAATTTTACAAAGTTCGTAATTTTCTCTTTAAATTTATAAAAAATAATATCTTTTTGTTTACTTTATAAAATTAAAAACTTCATTTTTATAAAAGTTTATAATTTATTTTGTTAGTTTATAATTTTTATAAATTAAACTAAATTATTAAGTCCAAATTTAAACTTACCTATCCTAAAGTTATTAATTTCAAAATTTTCTCTAAAAATCTATTTTTTCGTTTTGATATTTTAAAATTATTCATTTTAACAGAACCATACACAAAAGCTCGCAGCAAAGCTTAAATATAAAAATTTAATTTATTATAAATTTGTTTATTCACAAGTTTTTAAACTAAGAGATAAAGAAAATTTACTTTAATAGCATGTAATAAATACGTCTGCTTAAGATAATTATTGTTTTTACTGGAATTGATAAATAAATCAACACACAAATTATTAAAAAAAAGTATACGTACTATTGCAGAAAGAAACAATCATTACTGTTAATACAATATTTTACGCATATAATACATAAAAAATTTAAATTTATATGTTATAAAGCATCAAATAATAAAGCAGAATATAGAACAATTTTGAAAAGAAAATATTAAAAACAATGGAACTCTGAAAATATCCATCTAACTATGAGAACTTCAAGTTTTTGCATCATTAAAAGCATCTCAAATAAGTAACAACATTTGAATACGTGTCCTGTCCAACGGTAGCGTAGTGGTTTGGCCCGCTGGTTTAGTAAATAGAAGATCTTGGGTTCGGTACTTATCGTGGGAAGTGGTGGTTGTTTATTAAAAACTCGCTCAGAAATGAACGGGAAAAAAAGAAGCTTATCTATCCCTTGCATAAGATGTTCCTTAAGGGATAACTTTTTTTTTTTTTTTTTTTTTTGGTTCTATGAAATTTATTTTAACGATATAAAAATTTCTAAAAAATAGGGAAGATATCTGTTATAAAACGGAAATTTCATAAATCACGGAAAATTTCCTGGAATTTACGTTTTTTCCCCGTTAAAATACGGAAATAGTACTGGCGTCTCGTTTGCCAGTACAATTTCCGTTATTTTCAGGAATTTTTTTTTACAGTGTATAAATGCTATTAATTGTATACTCCGGTAAAAGCATGCTGTAGTCCACCTCAGTAGTGCATATTATTTTCATTATCTTTGAAGCATTGTAGTATCAATAAAATGCGCCGCAAACGATTTTTCCTCACAGATAATAATGCAAAAAAAAAATTATTTTGCACATCTCCTGTATGTTATTGAACTATATAAATGCTATTAATTGTATACTCCGGTAAAAGCATGCTGTAGTCCACCTCAGTAGTGCATATTATTTTCATTACACATGTTTGAAGCATTGTAGTATCAATAAAATGCGCCGAAAACGATTTTTTCTCACAGATAATAATGCAAAAGAATTATTTTGCACATCTGCTGTGTTATTGAGCTATATAAATGATATTAATTGTATACTCCGGTAAAAGCATGCAGTAGTCCACCTCAGTAGTGCATATTAGTTTCATTATGTTTGAAGCATTGTAGTATCAATAAAATGCGCCGCAAACGATTTTTCCTTAAAGATCAAAATATAATGTGGAATTCTTTTGTGTGCCCCTGTAAATGAACTATTAATGCTAAACACTTCATTTTCAATGCTGAACATTCTATAGTAAATTCAATAATGTATAACAATTTCATGGAAATTAGAGTATATTTACGAGAGTTAAAGCACCGTCAGACAAACCGAATTCATAAATAACTTTTCAACTATGTTGGAAAGTGTTGAAAAGGCTACTTTTATGACCAGTGTTGAATTCAGGGGACACCCCCCCCCGGAGCATTGAAATATCCCCCCCCCCCGGAAAATTTTAGATTTAATGCTTTTAATGGTTATAAAATGCAATTTCCCCTCCTGAACTCTATAATGTCCTCCCCGGAGTCACAGAAATCCCTCCCGGAGAAAAGTGTCTGAATTCAACACTGTTTATGACGGCCAGAAGATGTGTCGATGATATATTTTAGACTTCTCAGCAGCACCATTGTGACTTGGAAACTTTAAGTACTACAGGTTAAGTAGTACAGGTTAACCATATTTATTCGAATACTAAACGCTATTTTATACGATAGAAAAACTGTGAATACTGTGTGAAAAAAGCAATAAAGATCAACACTTCCACCCGTGAAATCTGAAAATTGCTCCAGCTGTGTAAAGATGATTTTGTGTCAGGTGTGCGATGTCGCGTGTTTTTTGTGAATCCAGAATGAGATGAGGAGAGTTTCGAAGAAACCGCGAGCAATTTTGATGTATATCGAAATTTATTCCTCTCCATTTCACTCTTGTTCTCGAGCGAAAACCGTACTTCCGGATAGGAAGAGCAAACATACGACAGCAGGTGGTTTATAAAAACGAAAAAGGCTGTAATACGAGAAGTTTAAAAAGAAAATATGATTTATTTTTCTGGGTTATCCTACCGAGGCAACAATGATACACACTTTATGGAATGTAAGCATCTTATATTCAGTGAGGAATTCAGCGGGTGGCCGGAGGTAACATTCCCACCCGGAGCATCGAAATGTTCCACTTGAAGATTTGAGGATTTGTGTTTACTAATGTTCAAAAAATACAAATTCACCCCCCTCCCCTCCCCACAGGAACTTTATAATGTCTCCACCACCCACGGAGCCACAGATCCCCCCTCCCCCCCCCCCCAGAGAAAAGTGAATTCAACACAGATAATACTTCTTGAGAAACTATTGCAAAAGGGCTCAGAAACTAAAGCTTATGATACTTTGAAGACGCGAGGAAAAAATCTGGAAATATTTAGTGGGTTGGAATGGAACAGCTTAAATGTTATAAATACCTTAGGTAATGGGTGAAACTGTAAGAGGAATGGCTGATAAAGGGATACTGATAAGACTGAACTAAAAAATCCATACATTATAAGTGAAAATGTCTACCATCCACGTACAAACAACACTGAACTAGCTATATTTCGGTACATAATTGGTGTCACTGGCCGAATAAATGTTTTTATGAGATCACACGAACACACAAAGCAAGGTAAATCTTTTGAAAAATTCTTTAAAATATCTTCATTAGTAATTAAAAATTATGAACAAAACTTGGGTTCAGCTAGGAGGAAGACAACCTGTATTATTTTTTTTTATTTTTTATTTTTTTTCTGTGTAAATGGATTACGAATACGATATCCTGGTTCCCACGCAAATGAAAATATTTCTTGTATTGTGCTTTACGATAACTTAAAGTTTATCCCTTCTATTCTGAAACATACTGACGAAATGTTTTAACCCGGGAGCAATTGCTTTTAAATTCACATGGGGCGCCGGCAGAAAGGAATCTATAGAGAGGAACAAGGAACGGTGTGATGCCTGCCGTCTGCAGCCCATGCCGCGTTTTATAAAAATGGAGATTATAAACATGAAATAAGCTAAAATAAGAATTTTGCGTCAGAACCCCCCCCCCCCCCCCCTGTGAAAGAAAATTTTTAAAACATACCAACATAAAAAGCAATACAGATCTATTAAGATATATTAAATAAGATCAGGGTCCATAAGCATTCTCTTTTGGCCCATGAAAAAAGCCTAAACTCGATTTTGTTATACTGACTTAATTATTTCACTTCTTAATATTAGAAGAATTATCCTGTACGATTTAAACAATATTTTTTGCATTTTGTTTAAATTTATATGACTTACACAAGCTCAAAGTTCGTATTATTCGTAGTTTTTGATGAAAAATACGCAATTTCTCCTAATTTCACCTCAATTATTTATATGAGCGCAATCGTGCAACACTTTCTTATTTACATACATTATGCAATACATCGAAGTGTACAATATATGTAAAAATAAAAGTGTTGCAAAGCTGCGTTCATAGTAAAATATTAAAAAATATATTAAAAATTGAGATAAAATTAGGCGAAATTGCGTATTTTTCATCAAAAACTACGAATAATACGAACTTTGAGCTTGTGTAAGTCATATAAATTTAAACAAAATGCAAAAAATATTGTTTAAATCGTACAGGATAATTCTTCTAATATTAAGAAGTGAAATAATTAAGTCAGTATAACAAAATCGAGTTTAGGCTTTTTTCATGGGCCAAAAACACGGCTTATGGACGCTGATCCTTTCTACACTGCAAAAAATAATTGTTGATTTTACAGTATAAAACTGGCAGGGCGCCAGTTTTATACTGTAAAATCAACAGTTATTTTTTGAGGTGTACCTGCATTTTTTCAAGATGGGGAACTGAAACTGTACATTTTTTATTTCGTCCGGCGCGGTAATGTCCCGTTTAAGATAAATTTATCAGACATGAATGCTTAAAGTAGAACGGGATTTTTAAAAGAAAAAAAAAGCGCACGGATGGTTTAAGAGGACAGAGGCCCCTGACGAAAAATCCTTGATTCTTAGTTTTTTTGTTTTTTTTTGCGTGTAAAGATGGAATTTTGTAATCGATTTTTAATTAACTTCTTGATAGGCTAAAATTATAAAATATATGTACAAAGGTGTGTTTCCGGTGACAATACAGCATTTTAATATATTTAGAACATAATTATAAATTAATATATTGATTTAAAGGTATTTTTCAATTGGCCCGCCACAGGTGATAAATTCCCAAAGATTCTTTAGGGTTGTAATTGTATAAGAGTTACAATTACAACAACAATGGATTTAATAGTGTGCTAAAACACGCACGCCATAAAAAAGGCCAACGAGCTGTGAAACTACAACAATAAAATAGTTTAAACACGAAAAATTAGAAAATAAATTACAAATAAAATAAGAATGTAGTATTTAAATAAATAAATAAATAAATACGCTTTTGCCAGTTAATAGTTTAATGCGAATTAAATTATGATTGCACGTTGAGAAAAAAATTTAAAAATCGCGAATAGATAGTTACTTTTTTTTATATTGCATATCTTAAAAAAGGAACAGAACAAAAATTATATATATTTTTAAATAAATTCAATAGCTCGCACGCTTTCTACCAAGCGTAAAAAAAAGCTGTGGATTTTCCATAATAGGGTTCATAAACGCCAAATTAACATTCTAACGGAATTTGTTTTGGTAAAATCATGAATCGCAGTCATGAAATTATGCGTGATTTTCAAAATTTAATTCTTATAAAAGAATGTATTAGAAAAGAAAAAAATATTTATTTTTCAAAACCATTAGAGGTAAAGAAAATTTAATTAATAAAATTTCAAAATTTAGGAAGAATATCGCAAAGTCCTGATATACCAAAATGAACAATTGTTCTTCGAAAAGAGCCGAGGTATAATGGTGCATTGCATGTACCGCAATAATCGTTAGCATTCGTTTCCTGAGAATAAATTAATCCACACAAAAGGCATTAGATGAAAATAAGTCTAAGATCCATGGAACTCTTTTTATTTTATCTGAACATCGACACAAGAAACAGAGGGTGGCCATCGCTTATTCTACAAAAACTTTCATCATTATTCGACAAAAGCGGGAAAAGATCTGATCTAATTTTTCAGATGCATTTTCGCCAACACATTAGATGTAAACATGCCAAACCTTACACTTCTAGCCAGGCACTAACCGTCAAATTTTGACTGTTAAAGATAAACCAATATTAAGAATTTTTGAACGAGAAAAGAGAAGGAACACCATAACTGGCAGAATATCAATTTTGCGATTTTTAACGTACAACCCGAGGTTATTTTGAGAAAGCCAGAACATGTGCATAACTACGAACAAAATAATGTTGATATTGCATATCTTATGCAGCAGTCAATTTATGAAAACGGCGCCTGCATTTAACACAAGATACGACAGAAAGAAAAGCGACATATGTTAAGAGCATCTGGATAGTACATAACATTAATATTCCGAATTGAAACCACTGAAAAGTAACGTACATTTAATGCTATCTGGGAACATTTTAAGATAGGAAGAAATGATTGCTTTTCGGATTAAAGAATAAAAAGATTTTTAATAAAGAAATTAATTCACATAGAGAAAATTTAAGATAGGAAAACTAAATTTTAGAATAAATCATAAAATATATATGATTCTATATCAAAGGACAATGGTCCTTCCCTGGTCCCCTTGCCGACGTACATGTCACAATGCGCGTATCTTTTTAAAAATCAATTTAAATTTTCTAATAGCCTGTAATACAGATACATTAAGTTCTAAGAAGCTAATAACGAATTAAGAGTGAAAAGTAAATATGAAGCTAAGAGCCTTTCATTTTTTATCCCTGTCTAATGGGACCATGGATCGTTTTTCAAACTGAGTCATACAAAGATAACCACTTTCCCAAACTGGGAACGACTGTCATTTGTTAGGTTGTAAATGGGAAGGAACAGAAACGGAAAGAGAGAGAAAAAAAAAAATAATAACGACATTCGCGTAATTTGCGCTACTATATAGAAAGGATAGGGGAAAAAAATCATATTTCCGTCGGGTTATAAGCTGCCAAAGCAGCTGCTGAATGGCAGCATTTGATTTTATGAAGCGCATCAAACCCTTCCGTCGAAAAGTATAAATAAAAGATTGGGACAAAACTTGATACAGAAAGCATCTGGAATATTTGTTTGTAACGTTACGCAGAAAATGGCAATACTGAACTTCGAAGATAGGCTGATGGTGATGATGATAAGCAGGAAAAAAGCGCCCCATTATGCTTTGAAAGCGACCTTTATTGGTAATGAAAAGTCTATTGCTCACCCCCCCCCCCCCCACCACCACCAAAAAAAAAATAAATGTTTCTATATTTTCAAACGTAAATCCTTTAAATATTTTTTTTTCTTATTTAGTTATTTACATGCATTGTTCGGTTATATCAAACCCAATTTCATATTATACAATTTAAATATTCTGCTACATCGATTTCTACATTTCTAAAAGAATGATCCATACCCACTTAAAACACATTCAATTATTTAATCTGTACTGTCAGAAACGAAAGCAAGAAAAACAAGAACGAAAAATCACTCGTCAAGCATAGATTATGTAACACTTTCCAACACTTCCAAAATAATTTTACGAATCTTTACCGTTTAATAACGTGAAAGATAATATCAAAGTAAACAATTTAGAAAATGCATAACATATTTAAAAAATCCTAAAAATATTCGTGAATGGCTAATAATCTATAAATATGTGGGTCAATAGCTTTTATAACTTTGCCAAGTTTGAACTTTCCATAGTTTTCGAGAAAGACGGCTGTGACAGACGGACACACAGACACAAAACTGATCTTGTAATGGTTCCGTTTATAGGTGCGTTCATAATTATATAAATACGTAGCACCTATAGTCGTCGTCTGGTCCGTCCGTCTGCCTGCATATAACAGCGCAAAAACTACCCAACCGAATGATTTGAAATTTAATATATATATAATCGTTGCAGAATTTTGTCGAGTCATTTCAAATTTTATGAAAATCGAATCAAAACTTAAAAAGTTATTAATGAAAGTTTTCTTTATTCTGATAAATCCTATCATACGTAATCTATATAATAAAAGCGCAAGTCATGTGACTGAGGAAAACAAATTCAGGCTAACCACATCTTTTTTCATATGCCAAGCGGCCATTTTTATTCAAAATTATTTTTTCGAATAAAATTGCATAAAAGTTACATCTTTAGAAAGATCGTTCAACAAAATTGTTTGCTTGAGGGATGAGTTGCATTCAACAATGTAAAGATTCTGAGATAACTTCAGTGGTAATTAGGTTAACCGAATATCTCAATGCATTAGAGTAAATAAACACATGAGATTCGTTCATTATGAGTCATAAAAATATTAAACCATGGAGGTAATCATTCGCAAAGCAAGATCTAAGGGGAAAAAAGCATGCTCATTTCTCTCCTAGCAGACGACATCTGAAATAATGAGGATGATTTTTTTTTTACATTGTCAAACTAGTTATAAAACGAACGCACCTCATATGTCATGTTTAACGTACAATTTCCAACTTGTTATTTTTTAAGTACGGAACCTTAAAAATATATAAAAGCGTAATAAATGATAGAAAACAAGCATAAAACAAATTAAACATTCCTGTTAGGACGCTTGCTGTAGGAAAGCATTTTTGTTTTATGCATGGATAGTAATTTCATCACCAAAATATTATTAGCGCTTATTAATTATGCATATATATTTTTTTGAAGAGAATACAGTGTTGCACGCTCATTTCATTTATCTGAGGGGGGGGGGGGGGAGAAAAGAAACGAACTAACGAACGTAAACGCGAAATTATATTCACCTTTTTCTCTATCGTCAAATGAAGATATGTTTTGAATATTAATAATAGAATGAATCATTGAATATTCAAAAGTTAATCAGTATAATTGAAGCATGAAAAATCTTTAAGGCAATATTAAAAATCTAATCTTGTTTCAGCATAGAGTAAATATATAATGAATCCCTTCAATTCTAGCTAAAGTAGAACTTATAGCTTAGTTTTTAAAAATTCAATTAACACATCAACAAAAACATTGACAATCACTATTTTAAGTTAAAACAGTTTATTAGCAGAAAACTTGTTTCATATACAAAAGTGTTAATTTAGCCGATGAAAGTATACCTTTTTACATACATTTTTGAGTGAAAAAAACTAATTACTGAACTAGACTGATTCAATAAAAAAAAAAAAAAAAACAGGCGAAATTCAACAGTCTAGTTAAAAGGCTGATATGAATATAACTTCATACAAAACTAAAGTAAACTGTAATGATTTGTCCTTCTTATTCATCAGATATTAACGTAAATTTTCAAGAAACGTTAGTTCTCGTCCATTTAAAACAGGCCCTATTTGATCTTATTAAAATTCATGGTGCAAAATAAACCGTCTAGATCAGTGGTTTCCAGCGTGGCGCGTACGTCACAGGGGGGGGGGGGGGGGGGGGGGATTTGACTTTTAAGGGGCCAATTCGAGATTTATCATCAATCCATACCTTAAGGGTTTTTTTTTAAGTAATGTCCTGAACAAAAGATTACAAACAAAAATACAGGCAGATTTTTAAGATAAAATGAAAATATAAGTTTTTTATTCAAGTTTCAAAACCTTTTCATACAAAATTTCAAAATGCAGTATAAACCGGAAAAATTACATGGCAAAATATGTGAGATATTTAAAGGCCCCCCCCCCTTTTTTATATTTAATTTTTTTATAAGTATTGTGGTTACATTTGTGTATTTTGTATAATTTTTTCGACTAGTATTTATTGAATGAGACCTGTTAGCGCTGCAATGTGTCACATGAAGAAAGGTTTATCGTTTATACACAAAACAAGACCACATCTAAAATTGACTGTCTTGAACACATTTAACCTAAAATATATTTGAAATAACGAATTTCTAAACAAGGTATTGATATATTCTTATAAAATTAATAAATTCCCAAACGGGCATCACAGAAGGAAAGAGTGAAAAGTGAATTTCTTATGATTGTACTGCAGACCTCATACACACATATAAATATGCATTATATATAATAATGATGCCATAATGCATAAATAGGCCAGGGCTTGACAAAAGTGGTTGCCAGCTCGCCCACCGGGGCGAGATTATTTAATCCCGCGTCCCCCCCTCCACCCCCTTGGCACAAAAAATGACTTAAGAAATGAGCAGAAACGGCATTTTAATTTAAAATTAATTCTAAACTATGCTTATTATTAGTTTTTCTCAATTAATTCATAAAAAAACTTTTGCGCTTTTTGAAAATTAATCATGAGAGCGGGTAAATATTTTTTACTAGCAACTAGAATTATTTACTGGCTACCAGATTTTATCGAAATTTGGAAAGCCCTGATTATGACATATATATTTAAAAGTTTAAAATCAGTTTATAATACACGGCAATCAACTAACAATACTGGAAAAGGAAAAGCCCGTTAACAAAGAAGTGTATTATGGTGAAAAGCAAAATAGCTTACATAAAATTAATAAAGATGAGAATTCAGAAATTCTTCTCGTGTATTGTGTTATTCATAGAGAGATCTTATAATGTTCAAAACATTCTTGCTTGTTCTTAATGGAGCTCTAAAATCAATTGAATTTGAGTACCATTGTGTACTATTACTTTCAAGTTTAATGCCAAATGCGAGAATATCTTCATTAAGTTTTCTGAAGATACACATAGAGACTATTAACACCTTTGTTTCACATTGTGGTAAGTTGGTAAAGAACAAAAACTCTTGGTAATATAAAGACGAAGATGCTCTGTTGACTTTATAGAGTTGTGTTAAAAATGTATATCAGCAAAATTTTACCTGTTCAGTAAACTAACAAGTCGTGAAATGAATTGTCATTATTAAATGTTTTTAAGCTTCCTTCATATAAATAATATTCACTTTTTAAACAATAACAATTATTGTTAAGGGGGATGGGAGTGCATCATGATTTTAGAGATGCTTACGTGGGGCATGGGCAAAAAAAAAAAAGTTGGGAACGACTGATCTAAGATGAAAAAAACATCCTCGTTCAAACAGGAAATTTTTTTAATACTAACGTACACTTAAAGAGCAATTTTTATTTTAGACTTGAATACACACAAATTACTACAATAGACCGAACACGAGTGAAAAATTAGCTGGGGCCAGGACTCGGTTTTCACTCGTGTTGGGTCTATTGTAGTAATTTGCGCGTATTCAAGTCTGAAATAAAAATTGCTCTTTAACTGTATCTTTAAAAAATTCAGACGTCAATTTATGTGCTTTAATTAATGTACAATTTAACGTATTCATCGTATACCGCAATTTTCTGGTTTATGTATACAGGATTAAAATATAGACTGTATAGAACAACTTTATGTCAAACGAACTATAATTTTCTATGATTAATTACCACACGTTTATCTTTCAAGCAAATAAATTCTTAATGAAACGAAACATCATCATTTGTACAAAATTGTAACATCTAAAGCAAGCAAAGCAACTGTCATTTTCGCTAAATTCACAGGGGATTATTTTGTAATTTGTTTTTAGAGAATAAATAAACAGAGATTTCACAAAATTTTTAAATCTCGAATTTAAAAGCTCCCATTTATTTTAAATTATGTGAATAAACGTGTATTAAAGTGGAAACAAAAGTATTTATTTGGAATGTTTACTAAGGTGTAATGCTTCGTTTTTAAAGTAGAGTAATTCCCTGTATTAAAGCTGTGAAACATTCAGATTTTCCATTTAATACCTATTTGCACTCAATCGTCATTGTATATAATGCAAAGTTAACTTTTCCTCTCCACATAAATAAAGAAAAGTTTTAAGAATATAAATTAAATCTACATCAAGTTAGGACTTTCTTTTTTAAAAGTTTTCATGAAGCATACAAATAATTATCAAGAGTTTCATTGAATTCTTCCTTAAGATTTTGTGCAGCAAATCCATTTTTTTCTTTTTACCATTTAATATTAAAGTCGTAAAATACCGCGATTTCTCTTTTCTCATCATTTGCGTTGGTAAATCCCTTACTTACTCGAAATTTCCTTTTAATAAATTTTCTCTAAATATGCTAATTGTCTAACAAGCAGTCGTGACCACCCGTCCCTTGGATTAGCAAATTCTACACGTCTGTTCAAGATTTCCTTTTCCGATGAAGTTACCTTTTCGATAGTATAAAAGAAAAAAAAAATCGTAAGAAACTCGTATTTAGCATGCATGACGAAAATTGCTAAAATCAGATGCTATTTTATTTAGTAATCTATTTTGAAAACTATAGGTACTAACAGCTATTTGACAAAATATTTAACATTGTTTGTTTTATATTTTATTACAATGCTTTTAAATTTTTATTTTCTTCTGTTTTTACAAGAAGAAAATATTGGATTCATGAAAATTTTCGACTTCCCTTTTTTCGACGGATTTATACGTTTCAGAAGATCCTGAACTAGATTTGACTGTTTTTAGAAAATGTCTGTTTGTGTGTGTCGGTATGTGAAAAAAATTTTGCGGGTGCTCTCAACAACTAATGAACAGAATTTAATAACATTTTAGATTAAGTTACACCTTGATAAAAATTGGTGCTGATTAGTTTTCCGTGTAAATCGTCCAACAGGTGGCGCTACTATGCTGCAACATTCACGGTTTTCGAGATAGCTATATCAGCTATATCTCAAAAATTAATGCACGGACTTTCATCCAACTTCAGATGTTGGTGTAAATCCCCCAACAGGTGGCGCTGCTATGCTGCATTTTTCATGATTTACACGATTTTAGTGATAGTCATATCCCAAGAATTAATGCAAGGAATTTCATCAAACTTCATATTCTGTTATTTTGAAACATGAACATGTTTGAACATAGAAGAAAATTTTGGGATTGTCACATCCGACTAGTTAATTGCAAGGTTTATTAGAATTCGCTATTCGCATCCGGATATTTTTTCATCCCAACGGTTTAAACAGGAAACTTTTCAAATACATTTTAACTTTACACCGCATTTCTTTCAGATTTATCTAATATACATGATTAAGATACAGACAGCCTAAAATATTTTGACCCCAAGAGAACTATAATTGTCAATGATTAATTATCGTAAGTTTATCTTTCGGGCAAATGATTCCCTTACAATGATTCCCTTAATACTCACAGACATTGTCATTTGCAGAAAAGCGAAACATCTAAAACAAAACAAAACAAATGCCCATTTTGATATTTTCGTATGGAATTGCGTTTATGATTATTTTTTTAAAGAAAAGAAGAATAAATAATTTCGCCGAATTTTTAAATCTCGAATTTTAAAGTTGATTTTCCCATTTATTTTAATTTATGTGAACAAGAGTAGTTTCAAACAAGAGTTTTTATTTATTTGGAATGTTTGCTAAGCAAAACGGCTCGTTATTAAAGCTCATTATTTTCCATTATTAAAGCCATATAAAATTCACATTTTCCATTCAATGCCAAATGAACTCATTCGTCACTGTATTTAATGCAAGAATATTTTGTCCCATGTGAATGAAGACGGATTTCAATAGTTCGGTATGGTTCTATGCTTTAAGGAAATCTATATCTCACACAGGTTTTCTTTTATAATTAGCTTCCATGAAACCATACGAATGCTTTTCAAATTATTCTTATAACAGCCTCATTGAATTCCACAATGTTTCGCGCAAATCCATTTCTTATCATTTCATATTAAAATGATAAAATACTACCCCCCTCTTCCTTTGCTCACCCTTTGCGTTGGTAAATCCCTTGCTTACCTGAACCTGAATTATAATAAATTTCATATAAGTATGCTAATAACCTAACAAGCTGTCGTGATCCACAATTTTAATTAGCTCCCAGTCCCTTGGATTAGAAAGATAGATTCTACGTATCTTCTGCAGATTTTCCTTTCAGTCGAAATTATCTTTTCGGGCATTTCGTAGCGTGCATAACAGAAACTGTTTAAATCTAAAGCTGTTTTATTTAATACATATTTAGGAAACAAACGATTTATAAATTCTATGAAACAATGTTTAAGGAAGGAGACCAGAAAGACTTGAAATGGTGAAAAAATGTATTTAGTGTTATTATTATTATAATGTTTGAACCTTTAAGAACGTACGTAGAACTTTTGTACAGTTTGTCAGATAGGAAATTTCCTAAAATTACGGTCATACGTGCGTACCGTAAAAGTTGAGCACGCAGATCATAAATGCGAAAGCAAAACTTTAAAACCTAATTATCTCGAAAAGCACGTTTTATTTCCAGTGGTTTTGAAACGATAATTTTGAACAAGTTAACGGATTCACATGTTTCTTTTTATTAAAAAATAAAAGGAAATTAAATTCTCTATAAACTATACCTAAAAAACAAACATTTCTCCCACAATTCTGTAACTAAGCAACGTAAAACGATATGCAATATACTATACCCATCCTTGAAAAATTTTCTTTTTAACAATGGAAGTCTCATCAAAATCCGTCCAATAGAATTTTTGAAAAGTCTAATCTTTCATAATCGCGTTCGCCTGATTGTAGATATTTCGCCCATAATTCTAAAACTAAGCAACATAGAACGATATGCAATATACTAAAACCTTGCCTGGAAAACTATCTAACAGTCCAAGTCCAAGCAGAACTCAAGTTATTAGCAGCTGGATCCAAATTCCCATTTGCATTTTTTATATATTGCACATTATGTGAATAAATCTATTTTAATGGGGAAAAAAAGTTTTTATTCGTTTGTCTATGATTAATAATCGTAAATTTATCTTTCGGGCAAATAATTCCTTTACAATGCGAGACACTGTCATTTGCATAAAAGTTAAACATCTAAAACAAGCAATGCAAATGAACATTTTGATGTTTTCGTAGGGAATAGCGTTTATGATTATTTTTTTAAAAAAAAGAAAAAGAAGAAATAATTTCGCCGAATTTTTAAATCTCGAATTTTAATGTTAATTTTCCCATTTCTTTTAATTTATGTGAATAAGCGTAGATTCAAACAAGAGCTTTTATTTATTTGGAGTGTTTGCTAAGCAAAATGCCTTGTTAAAACTCATTAATTCCCATTATTAAAGCCATTTATTCCCATTATTAAAGCCATATAAAATTCATATTTTCCATTCAATGCTAAATGAACCAATTCGTCATTGTATTTAATGCACGAATATTTTGTCCCATGTGAATGAAGACGAATTTACATTAGCTCTGCATTGTTTCATGCTTTCAGAAAATCTCTATATCACACAAGGGTTTTCTTTTATAATTAGTTTTCATGAAACCGTACGAATGCCTTTCAAATAATTCTTTTAACAGTCTCATTGAATTCCATAATATTTTGCGCAAATCCATATCTTATCATTTCATATTAAAATGATAAAATACCATCGCTCTTCCTCTGCTCACCATTTCCGTTGGTAAATCCCTTGCTTACCAGAACTTGCATTGTAATAAATTTCGTATAAGTATGCTAATAACCTAACAAGCTGTCGTGATCCAAAATTTTAATTAGCTCCCAGTCCCTTGGATTAGAAAGATAGATTCTTCGTGTCTGCAGATTCTCCTTTCAGTCGAAAATATCTTTTCGGGCATTTCGAAAGGATTAAACTGTAAGAAACTCTTACATATTAGTGTGCATAACAGAAATTGTTTAAACCTAAAGCTGTTTTATTTAATACATATTTAGGAAACAAACGATTTATAAATTCTATGAAACAAAATGTTTAAGGAAGGAGACCAGAAAGACTTGAAATGGTGAAAAAATCATATTATAGTGTAAAAAACTATTAAAATAGTAAGATGACAAAAGTAAACAAACCTATATAATAAGGTTAATATAATCAGTAGGATTAAAGGTTTGTCATAAAAGAAATATAAGAAAAAAATAGTAATAACAGCACTATATTCCCAAACAATATACTTCGTAGTGGATTTCTATTGTAAATTATGTAGAAATATGCCGTGAAAATGTTTGTTTTAGAAATAGTGGTATAAAACGTTTTGCTGCCATTTTTTCCGCGGCAAACTTTCAACCCTAATAAGCATTATTAGCTATATGATAATTATAAAACGTAATAATATAATAATGCAGCATTTACAAGTTCTAAAGGGAAAAAAATCAGGTGATTTATTTTATTAAATCAGTCGTTTTTTCAATGTATAGAAATAGATAGTGCAAATTTAATTAATTTAGAATAATATTTGTTAAGTGTTTAAGAAATGTATAGACCACTATAGCACAAATAGAACTACATGTAATAAGAACTTTTGCCTAAGGAAACGGTATTTAAGATGTTTCAAGGTAATTTTAAATTATTAATTTTAAATAACAGAAAATATTTTCTCTTCCTTGAAAATATGTAAAAGAAGAGTGAAGATTTTAAAAACTTTTTATGCACATCTCAATTAATTTTACAAATAGAGATTAATGATTATATGTCTCGGGCCGCACATAAAGATCGCAGGGCCACATGCGGCCTGCAGGTTGAGTATGGCTGGCCTAGAACATTTTGACCACAAGTGTACTATAACTGTCTATGATTAATTATCGTAAGTTTATCTTTCGGGCAAATGATTCCCTTACAATACGAGACATTGTCATTTGCACAGAAGTGAAACATCTAAAATAAAACAAAAGCTCATTTTGATATTTTCGTAGGGAATTGAGTTTATGATTATTTTTTTAAAGAAAAGAATAATAAATAATTCCGCCGAATTTTTAAATCTATAATTTTAACGTTAATTTCCCCCATTTATTTTAATTTATGTGAATAAGAGTAGTTTCAAACAGGAGCTTTTATTCATTTGGAATGTTTGCTGAGCAAAACGCCTCGTTATTAAAGCTCATTAATTTCCATTATTAAAGTCATATAAAATTCACATTTTCCATTCAATGCCAAATGAACTCATTCGTCATTGTATTTAATGCAAGAATATTTTGTCCCATGTGAATGAAGATGGATTTGAATAGTTCTGTATTTTTTTATGCTAAGAAAATCTATATCACACACGGGTTTTCTTTTATAATTAGTTTCCATGAAACCATACGAATGCCTTTCAAGTAATTCTTGTAACAGTCTCATATTGAATTCCATAATGTTTTGCGCAAATCAATTTCTTATCATTTCATATTAAAATGATAAAATACCATCACTCTTCCTTTTATCACCCGTTGCGTTGGTAAATCCCTTGCTTACCTGAACTTACATTATAATAAATTTTGTATAAGTATGCTAATAACCCAACAAGCTATCGTGATCCACAATTTTAATTATCTCCCAGTCCCCTGGATTAGAAAGACAGATTTTACGTGTCTTCAACTGATTTTCCTTTCAATCGAAATTATCTTTCCGGGTATTTGAAAAGGATTATTAAACCGTAAGAAACTCTTACATTTAGCGTACATAACGGAAATTGTTTAAATCTAAAGCTGTTTTATTTAATACCAGAAGAACCCGTGCGAAGCGTTCGCAGTGCAATATTTGAGATAATTTCCTGGTACGTTTTAGCACAAATTTTTAATTAACTCCTTTTTTTAAAATCAAACAACGCGTTTTAACGATATGTGGGTGCACTATCTCAGAAACTTATTCAAAAACTTTTCGAATGATACCTCATTCATCGTTGTATGTTTTGTATGTGCATAGAAAAATTGAAACACTAAATCAGACGTTTAGGGAATTCATATGAAAGCATTTCCTCAGATTTTGTAAAACTGTTCCAGAAATGTCATAAATACATAAGTCAATAATTGGTACACCACTTTTTTGCAAACCTATGGGAACTTAAACATGGGATGTTCAAACTTTGTGGTACAGCAGCCATTGCCAGACTTCGCTGACGTATTAACAGATTAATGAAATATTAAAAAATAAATACTTACAATTTTTGTGAATCCTAATGAACTGTATATCTAAATGAAAGATAATCCTTAAATTTCGTAATCTACTGTTGCTCCGTTACAGTACGCATAAACACAACTATGAATAAAAAAATAAACAATAAGAGACGCACGCGTAAAAATTAAACACCCGATTAAAAGGCTCGATATTTTTTCAAAATGTACGCACAAGAAATAAATTAACAATCCTATTTTAATTGTATTATAGGATGACGTCATCTGATATTGCAGTATTTTATTTTTGTGGCAACACTCATTTGAGAAAACCTTTAATTTCATTTATGAAAACAACGTCGATTTAATTTTTAATTAACAGCGATTTTTAATCAAAAAACATGTTTAAAAAAATTTAAGTGTGCTATGTCAGAAGCCTGTTCAAAATCCTTTCATATGGTATCTCATTCGTTGTTTTGCGTTTCGTATTTTCTTAGAAAAAGGGATGTTGACAGGAGAAATAATATATATGAATATATATTTATAGGAAACAAGATTTATAAATTCTATGAGACAAAATGTTTAACGACCCGAAAGACTTGAAATGATGAAAATTTTATTATTACCATTATTATAATATTTGAACACTTTAATATTGTGGTACATTTGGTTATATAGTAAAATTCCTAAAATTACGGTTATACGAGTGTACGACTGAATGCGACGGTGGAATGCATTTTTATTTAAAAAAAATTTCATCAGTAAATTAATATTTTAACTTCTTTTTTCTGTGTACGCTTCTTAAAGGAGGTCTTTTTCTTTTTTAGATTACAAAATATCTCTAAAATATATACTACTTAATTCTATTGGAAGTGCTGAATTATTACTCGCAGCCCGACAGCTTTTAACACATAAAATATCAAATTAAGCATATGTTTTAGAAATATTATGTCAACTAAAAAAGAAAGGTACATTCTTTGAGAAAAATATACAAAAATAAATAAATAAAAGTATTAATATAGATATTAAAAAAAAAAAAAAAATGCATTTCATGCCCATTGGCTTAACATTAGTGAGGGGAATTTTCTGTAAGGAGGTGTTTTTAGGCTAAATTTTACGCAAATTCAAACCTAAAATCCCTTCTTACACTAAAAAAAAAAAAAAAAAAAATGCTGATTTTACGGTATAATACTGGCAGCTGGAATGCCAGTATTATACCATAAAATCAACAATTATTTATTTATTTATTATTATTATTTTATTATTATTATTATTATTATTTGCAGTGTACAGTAAACCGGTATAGTTTACAGTATCCTTTGTAGTGATTCTGACTATGTTTATATTGCTGAAACTGGACGATCATGCAATATATATAGTATAATACGCAAAAAACTTTTATCTGCTCGAATAAAATTGAAATAAATCTTTAACCTTTTTTTCATTTCTAAGTTTCACAAGCTGCAAACATTTGTATTACAGATTAAACTTTAACATGTTTATGATAGGTGTACGTAAAATGACAAGGTACATGCAAAATACGGGTTTTACGGGTGGATTAAATATCATATTAATTATTTTTATTTTTTAAAAGCTTTGATGGTTTAACCTTAATTGGTCTAACCTTATTTATTACCAAAAATTTAACATCTAATGTAAAACCAACTGAATGAAATATCTTAAAATCTGCCCTTCTCGGGCCTAAACATAGTCGGATTTTTTTTTTTTTTTTTTTTTTTTTTTTTTTTAATTTGTTCGGCAAATTATGTTTTTGTTTAATTTTATTAATGTGTTGTTTTTTAGTTTCGTTAAATGTCTGATTTTAAAAGTGTTTTTAATTTTAGAATTAAAATACACTGAAAACAATTTTTCCCAATAGATCATAGTGTAACGAAATTTTTTTTAAGTCTCTGTAAACGTGCTATAAATGCTACATGCTTCATTTTAAATAGGGACCATGCCATGGGTCTCAATAACATATATCAATAACGTAGAAATTGAAGTATATTTACGAGAGTTAGAGTGCGGGGACAGACAGACAGGCGGATGAACAAACACAGACAGAAAAAATAAAATTCATAAACACTTTACATGTTGGAAAATGTTAAAAATAAATCAAAATTTGAAAATCGTCCAAATTTCCATAGAAAACCATTATGACATGAAAAAGTTCTATATCTTCCGAACAAATCAATCAAATTTAACCAAAAATTATACAGCTAAACCCAGGTACTTCACAAACATAGCTACCCAATTCCACATTAATTGGATGATTTTTGCTTCAGTTATCGCGAGACATACATACATATATAGACAGACACCAAAATGTTTCTGGTCTCAAGGAAATGTCGGAAGGGGGGATGGTCGAGGGGGCACAAGAGAGGGGCACATTTTTATTAAATTATAACTTTCTTTTACTACAAGATTTTTTTTTTTTTTTTTTTTTTTTTTACAGAGATGATAATCTTCCACATTTGATTCTGGTAAAAATTTCCCTATTTATTTATTTAACTTTATCTAATCTCCCCACACCCGTAAATTTCCTTTCCTCCCTTTGCTCTCTCCTCCAGAATACAAAGATTACAATTTAAAAAAAAAAAAGTTTTTTTTACCGTTACTATACAGTAACAAAAATAAATAAATAAACAAATAATGAGCTAAATTCACCCCACACACGAAATGTCTCCTTCGTCTAATTGCCCCCATTAACATACAAAAATTTAAAAAAAAATGGGTTTTTTTCGCCTTTTTTTTACTCTGAAATAATAATGAATCATTAATCACATGATTCCCGAAACTTCCGATTCTCACACCCCCAACCTTTGTCTCTTTCTATCACACAAAGCTTAATATATTTCAAAGTCTAATTAAAAATAAAGGGGTTTCGTTACTTTATTTTAGTAACATTAAATAAATAATCATCTAAATTACTCCTGTACCCAAAAATGTTTGCCCCCCCCCCCTTTCCAAAATAAATCTAATAACCAAAATATTTTAAGTCTGCAGATATTTAGAAATATTGTGGAAATACATTTTGAAATTATGCAATTGATTTCGACACAAGAAACTTCGATTTTCTGATTTTTAGAACCAAGATTGCTGATTTAGGACCAGTGTGTGGCATTTTGGCAATAAGAAATACAGTTGCTCGAATTTGTTAAACTTTCTAAACTAAAAAATCACACAAATAATTTTTACAATTTTTGTTATCCCCATTTTAATGATATATATATATTAAGCTAAAGTATAAAGCAATAGAATACAAAATAAGGTTTAAAAATAAAATATACATATAACTCAATTCGGTGGATTTCATTAATTTACCTTGCGCGAAATAAATTCATCGAATCATTTTCGTTATATTTGGAGAACTAATGCAGCAAACGGAAGTGCGAACATTAACGCAATGCTTACTATAATTTGATATATGCATTTACAATTACGTAAAGGATGAATTCCAACTGAATATACAGAATATCAATGAGAATCTTACGTAAAAACACTGGGACGATATAATTCGTTTATTTTTAGCTCAAAGATAAACACAAGAAACGCTTATACAAGTATGAAGACGTGACTTGTAAGAAACCAAAGTATGGAAAAGCACAAATAACCAGTATAGAGATGTATACAGCTGTTTTAAGGCGCCCGGTACCCTTCATTTTGCAAAAAATGACGACAATATCATTTTTCCAACTTTTTGCATAACACTCGGTTAATATCCTCTTTAGGTACAGTGACTTGTTTTCCAGTTGAAAAGGCGTCTTTAGAAACGCTAGTTTGTGATATATTTTTTTTTAGTTTTTGTGATTAAAGACAAAAGAACATACACTTCTAATCCATTACTATACCTTTCCTCGAAATATCGCTGCATAATGTGTATAAATATGGAAAATTACGTCATGTGATCTCGCAGATAAAACGACGGCAAGAACATGAATATTTTAGGATAGCAATCGAGTTTTAACCCTTTGTGACTCAACTCCAATTTGAAAAATATTTACTCAGATATTAGACTGCATCGTTTTAAGCATGTAAAAAACAATTTAAAAAAAATTAGGAAAAAAATTATTGACCAAGAGGTACTTTATTCACATCAGTAACAAACAAAACTAGTCGTTGGGGGGCACCGTAATACTTACGCATCATGGATATGCATAATATAAAATATGAAAATAAAACATGTGTAAACTTTTTATAAAGTGCATTGCAATTCAAATAAAATCGTGGCTTGATGACGTCATAAACTTTCCATTACTGAATTGTGTAAAAGAAACATCCCTATAACTCCAAAAATGATAATCCTATTAACTAACAGTTTACTGCGTCGGATGAAGCGTCTCTTTACTAATTAAAATATATCTTTGAATTGAAATTTGAATGAAATACAGGGTCATGAAAAATCGAAGAGTGTGGAAAATGTTATTACAAATATCTCGCCAACTCATTATCCGATCGACTTTATTCTTTATGCAAAATTTATGTTTTTTTATTGTCTTTTATATTCACTCCTTAAAAAAACAATTTCGAACATTTTTATGTACCTTTTATCAGAGCGAATATTTCGAGAGTCCGAAAAAAAAATAGTTCCGGATAATCGAGGTTACTGAAATTCAATAAGCTTCTTCTCATTATTAATATCTAAGTATACATATCAAATTTCAAGTCTCTATCTCAATTTGTTCGGGAGATAGAGCGTTTACAGATAGACGGACGGCAATTTTTTTTTTTCTAAAAATATTTTTTCCGAAATCTCCAGTGTCTGAAACGTGTAAATCAGTCAATTTTTTTTACTAGTTTTAAAACGATTACAAGACTTACCCTATACTACGTATGATAGGTAAGTAAAATTACATAGTTCTCATAAATATTGTCAATTTTCTAATACAAAATTATAAAGTACACGAACTTCCCTTTGTAAAAAATCTATTTTTGAACGTCTCCAGCCTTTTTATTTTTACGAAATTTAAGAAGTTCCTTTTAGAAATAACGGTGCGAAATTGTTTAAATGCTAAATAAAATTTTGGCATGAAAAATTAACGCAGTATCGCCGTCTGTGAAGAATTCTATGAACAATTTATATTTACTGCTGTGTTGGGAGATAGCAGCAATAAATGAAGTCGTAATCTAAAGTCAACTGTATAAGTAAACATTGACTTTTGGGTATGTCGCAGATATGCAACCCGGCGATACAAAGGGTTAAAGTGAATTTAGACATCCGTAGTATATTCTCACGAAGTGCCGTAAAGATCCGATAACTAAAAATATGCGATAAATGTTTTTGCTGCATCTATTTTTCTTTAATTGACCCAGAGTTGAAATCTTTAAATTAATTTTCCTTTGTGTTTTTTCAGTATATTTGTATGATCAAAATGCTAAAACTTCAACATATATTTTTCAATCGATTCGCTATTTTTTATGGACATCCTTAAGTTATCTATCTATCTATATTATAAAGGACAAACGTGTCCGTGCATAACGCTAACGTCATTTTACGAATGGCAACAGTTGACTATGAAATTTTGGTTTTGCGATTTTTGCTACTGCAATTTTTTTAATTTCTAAACATCGCACATGTTTAATTTTTACACCGTCATAGGGGAAAAAAATCTACTTTCAATTGCAATTTGTTTGAAAACTGTATCTTGATTGACTGATTTATCATAGCATTTAAATTAAATTTCAAGCATGATTTTTAAAAAAAAATTATCTTTATCGCTTGCAGACGATTACAAAATATTAATCTGTTTGCACTTTAAACAATATAAAAAGTTCGGCATTTGCCTTCAGCTAATATTCAATAACGAAATCAAAACTCCATTAAGGAATAAATAAAATAGTATAAATAAAACACAGATTTGACAGGCATGCAATCGAACTAAACGCTTAAAACTGCTAAAATTATCAGAAAAAAAAAAAACTATTGTAAATAACGAAATTTTTAGCGATTTCTTTGTGTTGTTAGCAGGCAATGTAACAAAAATTATTAAATGTACAAAATCTATTAGTTTTCAATCACAAAAAATAAAAAAGTAGTTTTTACATATTATCTCTATCCCGGGAAGCCCGGGTTGGATGCCCTAGTCTTTCATAAAATTAAGGATTATATTTTCAGTAATACAAATAGTTTATTTTTAAAAAGAAAAAAATTAATTAATAGTGACTTTTTATTTTATTTTTACATATGTCATGACATTTTATTCATTTTTTCTTTAACCAATTAACTTTTTGACATCTGGTCCTTAAAGTTATAGTAAGTAAGAAAAGTGTTGCAGTTGTAAAAAAAGTGTGCAAAAAAGAAAAAAAAAATCAAAAAGTTTTAAAAATGATAAAATAAGTGTAATTTTAAAAAAAATTCTGATTTTTTTCTTCTTATTATTATTTTATTGCAAGAGTTGCATTTTTTTTTTTTTCGATTAAAACATTTTCCTTCTTAAAACAATTTAATAATAAAGTTAAAAAAAAAAAAAAAAGTTTATAGGGTACCGAGTTCCTTAAAGCTTCAGAAACAGATTTTCTTACACCCCCCCCCCCCCCTCCACACTTCTAACACATTGATGACTTTCATTTTATTACATTTTTGAGACATTAGAATGTTGTTGAAAAGTAACATTTTTACTACGTTTTAAGAAAGATAAATATTAATTTAACTGATATAAAAAATGATCAGAAAATAATCAGGTTAAAATTTAGTGGTTGCGGGGGGGGGGGGGGGAGGGGAGGGGGAGGGGGGGGAGGAATATCTCCCTTTAACCCAAATTTTAGGTGGGGATTCTTCAATTTTGTTGGACAGAAAAATTTATATTTTAGTTTTTTTTTTATTGCAGTTTTATTATATTTACTGCAATCATCGCAATGCTATCAAATCATTTGCTTTATTATATCATATTATATACAGTACACACTCAAAAATCTGCACAGCCTATAACCAAGACGTTTGATTTCTCAATTGTACGGATTTTAGATCATTGCTTTATTTATATTCTAAAACCTCATCTGAATACAGTAAAATCTTTTGTAACCGGCCTCCAATTAACCACTAATATCAAATTTTGAAGGTCTAAATTTAAATGTGAAATTTAAGCTAATGACATTGGGAGAAAAATGTAATGGACTTTTTAGTTTTAGAAAAGGCACCCGGAGACCGTTATCTTGGATTTACTGCAATCTGGATCACCATTTAGATAACCAATTTGGAACAGTCTCATTGAATTCTACCATAATTGTAAAATAACACCACTCTGCCTCCTTGTAAATTTCCTTGTTTACCCGAACTTGCATTATAATAAATTTTCTGTAAGTATGTTAATAACCTAACAAGCTGTCGGGATCTGGAATATTAATTAACCCTGCAATGTTAAATAACTTTAATGTTCGCATAAGTGGCACATAAAATACAGCTTACCTGTTTGAAGTAATGTGTAGCGATTTTCAAAAGGAATAAGAGATTAAATGTAAAGCATATTAAATAATTCGCTTGTAAAAATGTAAAAATACATATTTGCGGAAGAATCACATGCCTGGGACAGATTTTAAGGATTCTTAATTAGTCGGTTCTGAAATCCCCCTCTCGCATTTTTTAAATTCCTCATCAGAAAATTAAAGAGTTTAACTTTTTTTTCTGTACACTCTTCTTGAAGGATGTTTTTTTCTTCCTTTCTTATTTGACAGAAAAATTTCTAAAGTAGATAGATAGTTTTATTTCAAGTGTTAAATTCTTCTTTCCCACTCGTCAGCTTAATTATATATTTAAGTATTAAAATCCAAGTGAAGCTGACGAGTGGGAAATAAGAATTTAAAAACTCGAAATAAACCTATCTACCTGCTTCAGAAAGTTTTTGTCAAATAAAAAAGAAATAAACATCCTTCAAGAAGAGCGTTAAAAAAAAAAAAATAGGTTAAAAATTTTTAAATTTCTAATGAGGAATTTGAAAAATATGGGTTTAACATTGAAGAGGGGGATTTCAGAACCGATTGATTGAGAAGCCTTAAAATCTGTCCCAGGCATGTAATTCTTCCGCAAATAAATATTTTTAAATTTTTGCTGGTGAATTATTTATTTTTTGCGGAATTCCACAAAAAATCAATTGTTCAACTGGTCAGTATGAAAAAAAAATCGCAAATTTCGTCAACCGGTCGCGTAAAAAAACCCGAAAATTTTGACAACAGGACACGTAAAAAATTCGCGACTTTCGTCAATCGGTCGCGAAAAAAAATCGCGTACTTCGTCAAATGACCGTGGGGGAAAATCGTGCACTTCGTCAAACAACCGCGGAAAATAATCTCATATTTTTTCAAACGATCATGCGGAAATTAATCGCAAATTTCGTCAATCACGGAAAAAAATCGCGAATTTCGTCAAACAAACGCGGAAAAAAAGCAGTGAAATTTGTCTATCGATCGCGGAAAAAAAAATCATGAATTTCCTTAAACGATCACGGGAAAAAAAGCCGCATGTTTCGTCAAAAGATCGTGGAAATAAATAGTAAATTTCGTTAATCAGTCGAAAAAAATATCGTGAATTTCAACAATCGTTCTCTGAAGAAAATAAATTTCGTCAATCAGTTGCGGAAAAAAATCGCGAATTTGTGGAACCATCGCAGGAAAAAAACGCGAATGTCGTCAAACGATCATTAAAAGAAAATTTCAAATTTCGCTAACGAACCAGCAAAAAAATTGCAATTTTTATCACACGATCGCGGGAGAAAATTCGTGAATTTGGTCAAACAGTCACGGAAAAAAAATCGCGAAATTCAATCTGTAATTTTTTGCTCCATGGGGATTTCTACTAGCATAGATTTTTATTGATGATTTTCTGCCTTCACTAAGATAACTCTTCAAAGATGGTGATCTAAATTTGAATAAATCTTCTAAAAAATAATTTTGCTCTCTTTTACACTGTTCGAATGTATCATTTTTTTCCGTTAAAATTTTAAAAAATCATGTAATAAAGAGTAAAATATTTTATCAAGCTAAGTACAACATTTATATTTTCCAAATACACGTTAAATAAAACAACTTCAGATTTAAGCAAATTCTGTAATGCATTCTAAATATACAAGTTTCTTACTATTTAATCCTTTTCAAACGGCCAGAAAGATAATTTCGACGGAAAGAGAAATCTGGAACAGACACGTAAGAATCTGTCTTTCTAATCCAGGGGACTGGGGGTTAATTACTGCAGATCCCGACAGTTTGTTAGGTTATTAGCATACTTACAGAAAATTTATTGTAATGCAAATTCGGGTAAACAAGAAATATACAAGGAGGCATAGTGATGTTATTTTACAATTATAGGAGAATTAAATGAGATTACTATTAATTGGTTATTTGAAAGAAATTCGCATGCTTCATTTCGATTAATAGTGAAATAATAATGTAAGAAAAAACTAGTGTAACGTGTAAAAGATGAAGACTTATCTCACAACATTCCTTTGCATGCTATGGAATAAAACAATATTTGGATGATTGATGATTTAACAATAGTATCAAGTCGTAAATATGCTGCTTTTCTTCCCTTCTTTCATTTATTTTTTTTTTCTAATCGGCATAGACATTCCCACATAACTCATTACTTTTCAATTTTAATACCACGCTGTAACGTCCCGAATGAATCATCTCAGAGACTAATAGAATATGTGATGAAGCGCATCCAAACACTGAATCATAGCCAAACTCGAAGAGAACAATCAAAGTGAAGTTATCGTCTCAATAGACTTAATTCGAAGTGATCACACCTGAACGTCTTCTCTGTGAATGTTGAATTCTTATTGCCAATATATTTTCATTCGTAGGGGTAATTCAGAACTAGTCCTCCATATTTCTCAGCCCCTCTCCTAAGAGGTCTACATTAGCTGGCCACATGGGCGAAGATAACAAATCATGCAGCCCTTATGGATTCGAATTGGAAAAAGGTAGGCCCTCACAAATTTGGGGCATCATTTTCCGAATCCCGGAAACATCTGCTTCGGGCCCCTAGTTGAACTATGCTCTGATCATAAATAAGCTGACCATTAACCTATTCAAAACATTGTTCCTCTAAGTTTAAACGCAGAAACTCTGTCTCCATAGCTAGAAAAGAGATTTTTCCTACATTTGCAGTCTATTGGGAAGAATGAAAAAAAAAAACTATGAAATACATACTTAAAATAATTTCAGAAACGTAAAATTTAAATTACATATATAACTTGATGTGTACATTAAAAAATATATAAAATTTATTACTGTAAGTATGGTTTCACTCTTGATTAATGAACTTTAAAATGTCAATTGCGCTGAGATCGTGCACAGGATGTTGCGCAGGAAAACTGAGACGCAGTTTATTTGCCAGCACGTAAAAAAAAAAAAAAAAAAAAAAAAAATGGTATTATTGACAATGACATAGTAACGCTCAATTTTAACCAAAAGTCCTACGATCTTGAAGTTTCGAGGATAACGTAACAATGTAACAACTTTTCTTTATAAAGTAGCAAAATATTAATTTTACAAACAAGACAATTAAAAGAAATGACAATTACTAAGCGTTCATTTTCTTAATGCATTTCTCCTTAAATGGAAAACAGTTCGTGTCCGAATATCATTAACAGTTCAATATTGTAAAAAATAATAATAATATTTTTAAGAAGTATTTCAGTTTTGATAGTACAAATAAACAAAAGTCACATTGCTTTCACAGAATGTATTCTAGAAATACATACAAAAAGTAAAAAAAAAAAAAAAAGATAGAACTATAAACTTAGAACATTAGCAGAACATTAATTTAAAGAAATGGTTTCCTTCAGTAAACATTTATTTCCTTACTGCGTTACTCCTTAAATGAAAAACATTTCGTGTCAGAGTATCATTAACAATTTAACGTCGGAAAACAATTGAATATTGGTTTAAACATGTAATTTTTTTTAAAGGTTGTTTTTTTAAAGTTTTTTAAAACAGAACTTTTTAAAAATAAATTTAGTGAAGTTGCTTGTTTGAAAATCGTATTCCTTGTAAGCAAAATTTCATCAGACTGCTGTTTACCATGTTCATATTATGCAATTTCAACTAAGCATGCAATGTTTATTTAATATACCTTTCCCTCGCCCGAATAATTTGAATATAACATGTAACGGAAAATTTAAGAGCCCATTTATTTATCATTTATATAATAAAATAATGCTTTTGTTTAATCTAATAAATGCATGCATGAGGACCAACTGGACAACAGATTGAAATATTTTAGAGTAAGAACCGCACATTCCATACATCCTCGTATTTAGTTCATATTATTATTCAGTTCTAATTCAGTTAATTTTGCTCATATAATTTATAAGTACCAGGTACATCGAGTTTCGCTTGGTAGTGTTTCAACATTCATACTGTATTTGAGTATAGACGATATTTTATTATTTATTTCTACATAATTCAGACTATATTTGAGTAAAGACAAATTTTTATTATTCTTTTCTACATGAAAATATAATTTCTAGTTTCTGAAAGTTATAATAACAAATGCATTTTTTTTGCGATTTTCGAATATATATTATGCTCTATCCAATTTCTCCATGTTATTGAAATAGCAGTTGCGATTTATATATATATATATATAATCTCCGCAGTTGTAAAATACCAAATTCATTTATTGTCGAAGTAGATATTCAACATCTTTTTGCGTAGAACACCGTCAATTTGTGCAATACTGATAAATGCTTAAGAATTATAGGTGCAGATTCCCAAAATTTTAAAGAAGCCAGTGGCTCCTGCACCCAAAAAATTCAATAGCCACATTGTGAAACAAACACATAAAAAGAATATTTTTTCTTCATTAAATTTGGACGACGGGATTTTATAGAATCTTCCCACCATAATTGTATACAATTTGTGGGAATAAATGTTCGTAATGTAACAACTCTACATTTTATGAATAAACAAATCTGTAAAGTTTTTTGTTCTACAGGTAAACTCTCCCCCCCCCAAAGTATTTTCATAGTTGAAAATAAACGCTCCAGTGTTGAATTCATGGGAGGAGGGGCGGACATTCAACTCCGGAGCATTGAAATGTCCCCACCCCGGAAAATTTGAGATTTTATGCTTTTAATGGTTAAAATGTGCGACTTCCCACCCGGAACTCTACAATGTCTCCCCTCCCCCCGGAGTCACAGAAATCCCTCCCGATGAAAAGTGTCTGAATTCAACACTGTGTTCAACATGGGGATTTGCATCAAAACATAAATTTAACAATTTCTGACATTCAGGGATGATGGACAAAGATCGAACACTATTATAAGCCTCGTTGCAACTCTTGTTGGCAAGGGGATTTTTTTTAAGGATTTATTAAAGATTTTTTAAATTCCTTTGGAGACAATAAATTACAATTTTCGTGACCGATCGCCGATTTTCACTCTTTATTATCGAAACCTCCTTGACGAAATTCGCTATTTTTTTCCCACGAGTAATTAACAAAATTCACGATTTTTTCGCAGCTGAATGACGAAATTTACGCTTTTTCTGTGACTAATCGACGAAATTCGGTATTTTTTCCGCGACTGATTAATGAAATTCAAATTTTTTTTTTCGCGACCGATTGACGAAATTCACATTTGATAAGATTCGCGGCTTTAATTCATGAGTAACTGACGGAATTCGCAGTTTTTATTTTCGACCGATTGACGAAACTCGCTATTTTTTTCCGCGACTGCTTGGCGAGATTCACTATTTTTTTCTGCAATCGACTGATGAGTTTCACGTTTTTTTCGCAACCGAATAATGAAACTGGCGTCTTTTTCTTCACGGCTGATTGACGAAATGAGCGTTTTTTAAAAGACCGATAGAGGAAATTCGCGGTTTTATTTCTCGATGAATGACGAAATTTGCAGTTTTATTCGGCAAGAGATCGACGAAATTCGTGGGATTTTTCGGTGACCGTTTTCACGAAGTTCGAGACCAATGGATGAATTTCCAGATTTCTTTTCATGAGCGAATGATGAATTCATTTTCGGAAATGTAAAAAAAGATAATTCAAGGAGTTTGGCTAATTCGTGGAAGAACGTGCCGATATCTATGTCCAACTGTAACAGCATATCTGAAAAATCTCAGAGCTACAAATTTAATGAATGAGATCCAAAATTCTCTTCTCGGCACGAATTTTTCTAAATCACGGCCACGGGCTAAATGTGGTATGCCGCAGCCGCAGAGTTCATTCGCGACGCAGCACAGTGGGGCGTTTTGATGATCTAGGTGGACAAAATTCATTTTTCCGATATTCTCGGAATTTAACAAGACCGCATATTCTGGTAGCTGAATGTCTCTTTTGTCGAGATCCGTATGATTTTTGTCCAAAAAATTCGTGGTGTTCATTAATTACGACAGTAAAGAAGACATTTGCGCAATTGGTTTGAGGGTGTTTCAACGGTTGCATTTATTTCCCTAAGTTCGAAAGCACATCTTAACTATTCTGTTTAATGTGAAAGCATGAGTTTACTGAAAACATATTACATATTTGTCAATGTAAGATTTAACCTACTGTTGTTTGAAAATAAGCGCCATTAAACCAGTTTAAGTGCTTTTTTCAGAAATTGTATTTTTGGATGATTCATATTGTTGTGAGCTCGGGGTTCGAAAGGACTGATGCCAATATATAAGAATAATCAAAAGGCTTTATTCACTATAAACAGTGCAATACGAACACCAATATCTTCTGAAAATTACAAGATATTCAGTAATCTTCAAATCCAATAAAAGCACAGCAAAATTTCACACAGAAACAATGCGTTCAATACGACGTATCAACGACAAAATCGATCCGAGAAACACAGTTCTCAATGCAAAGCCTCTCGTATGAATTCAATCGCAGTTGACAGACAACTAACTAACTGAACTGGTGGAGGTCCCTTATATAGACTTCAGAGATCTTTCCAGATTATTCCAGGGTTTTCTAATGCTAGAAATTACCAGAAGGTCCTTCAACTCTCGATAGAGTACTCCAAACGTGAAAGGATCCCAATGTAAAGGTATAAAGGGGGGGTGGTTGCACAAAAAGTCGCCAAATCAGTCGCCAACTTGGCGACATTTGGCGATATATCGCCAAATTTGGCGACAAAAATAAGTCGCCAAAACCATCGCCAACTTGGCGATAAATCCATTCCTTGGCGATTTTTCCATAGAGTTCCATTATAAAGATGTGGGTGTAAGGTTGTTTTTCTTGCAAAGCATCTGAGGCCTTTAGCATTGAGTTACATGATGCTCAATAGGAAATACATTAATAATACTGCAATTTTCACAATAATAAAATAAAATAAATGAAATATTTACAAATATATACAAAATTCATAACATTGCCCCCCTCTCAAGGACTGCACGTCCCGGGCAGTTCAACCTTTGATCGGAGAGCAAACCCGTTGCCAACAAATGCTATACTATTCAAAACACTTAAAGCAAACATGCAAAATAACAATTAAACACATTCATAATGCTGAATTATACAAAATATACACTTATTTAAAAAAATTAAATTAAATTAAAGCATAGACATCATTACATACAAGTATTTAAATAATAATAACATTAATAATGATAATTCTAAGCAAAAGAAATTATTACATTAACTTATATACAAGACCATGGTCATACTAATTTACATTATTTACATTACACTATTTACAATCAATGAACTAAGTACTATGGCCATAGTATGGAGCCAGCCTGTCGTAATGAACGACTCTAGGCTTCGAACTTGGTGACTTTCGGATCCGAATCACGACATCGTTCAGTCTGTTTAGGACTGTGTAAGGACCGTCCCAGTGCGATTGTAGTTTGGGAGAAAGTCCTTTGCGTCGAGTCGGATTATAAAACCAAACCTTGTCACCTTCTTTAAATTGATGTCCCGTGGCTTTCGTGTCGTACCTGGTCTTCATCTTCTCCGTCTGTATATTGATCCGCTCTCGAGCCAAGTTGTGGACGTCTTCAAATCGTGCCTGGAGATTCTGCACGTATCCGTCTGGCGATGAAGGCGCATCTGGAGGGCGACCAAAAATCAGATCACAAGGTAGACGAAAATCACGACCGAAAAGCATCTGAGACGGGGAGTAGCCGGTTGTTTCATGGACGGCGCTGCGATAGGCGAGAAGAAACAAGGGAAGTTTTTGGTCCCAGTCTTGTTGGTTTCTTGAGACTAGCAGTGAGAGATTGTTGAGGATGGTACGATTAAATCTCTCAACCATGCCATCCGATTGTGGATGTAAAGGCGTCGTCCTAGTTTTGTCCATTCCAAGAAGTTGACAGAGACCCTCAATCACAGCAGATATGAAATTTCTCCCTTGGTCAGAATGCATTTGAAGGGGAACTCCATACCTTGATATCCACTGCTGTACCAAGGCATCCGCAACCGTAGAAGCTTCTTGATCAGGGATGGCATAAACTTCAGGCCATTTCGTGAAATAGTCCATGACAACAAGGAGGTATTTGTTGCCATCAGCACTTCTTGGCAGAGGACCTAGGATGTCAAGGGCGATGCGTTCAAAAGGTGCTCCTACATTGTAGAGATGTAGTCTTCCTCGGCTACGTTTCTTTGGTCCTTTCCGAGCTGCACATGCATCGCAAGATTTGCACCATTGTTCGACGTCAGCTCTCGCTTTTCCCCAGAAGAAGCGCTCTCGTACTCTGTGTAATGTTTTCATGACTCCAAAATGGCCACCAGTGGGACTGCCATGTAATTCTTCGAGGACCTCTGGGATTCGAGATCGAGGAAGTACCAACTGCAACCGAGATGTTTTCCCATCTTCCGATTCGAATTTTCGGAACAGGACACCATTCTTGACTTGGAGGGAGTTCCAAAGAGCCCAATATTGCTTCGTCGTAGGACTGTAAGTCGAGATGTCTTTCCAACTGGGCTTCGTGCTAGAAGATTCTAATAACTCCAAGATTGGTTTGATGTCAGAGTCTGCCATTTGATCTTCTCGAATCTTTTCATCACTCCAGGGATCTGGTGGCGTTGATAGTGAAGTCTTCGTCTGGCGTATGACATGTTCGGGATTATACTTGTTCTCCGCTCTGGAACAATAGCGACAACTTTCGGGACACGGTCTTCTTGATAAGGCATCAGCATTTCCATGCGATGAACCTTTACGTTGCCTGATGTCAAAGTCGTATTCCTGGAGCCGTTGTATCCATCTGGCTACTTGGCCCTCTGGGTTCTTAAAATTCATCAGCCATGTTAGGGATGCGTGATCAGTACGAAGGAGAAATTTCCTGCCATAGAGATAGTGATGGAAGTGTTCTATGGCTTTCACTATAGCTAATAACTCCTTACGAGTGACGCAATAATTCCGCTCTGGTTTCGATAAACATTTGCTCCAGTATGCTACGACTCGTTCTTGGCCATCTATTTCTTGGGAAAGTACAGCGCCGACACTTTCATGACTGGCATCAGTGTCCACAATGAACTGTTTCTCGGGGTGCAGATAAGTAAGGACTGGAGAGGATGTGAGAGCTTCTTTCAGCCGCTGGAAGGAATTCTCGCATTCTTGTGTCCATAGAAACTTCTGCTTGCTTTCAGTGAGCCTATGCAATGGTCTTGCGATGTTGGAGAACCCCTGGACAAACTTTCTGTAATAAGTGCATAGTCCCAGAAAGCTTCGCAACTGATGGACATTTTCCGGACGCTTCCAGTTCTTTACTGCGGACACTTTTTCAGGATCTGTTCGAACACCTTCAGCTGAAATGATGTGTCCTAGATAATTTACTTCCCGTTCGAAGAACTTGCATTTCAAAGGGTTCAGCTTTAAATTCGCCGCTCTTAGCTTCGTTAACACTTTTCGAATATTTTCTAGATGTTCTTCAAACGTGCGGCCACCAATGATGACGTCGTCTAGGTAGATGAGACAAGCTTCAAAAGTCAGGCCTTTTAACACTGTCTCCATGAGGCGCTCGAACGTTGCTGGAGCATTGCAGAGCCCGAACGGCATAACTTTGAATTGCCAAAGTCCTTGTCCAGTAGTAAATGCGGTCTTCTCTTTGTCATCAGGATGGATCTCTACTTGCCAATACCCACTCTTCAAATCCAGTGTGGAAAACCATTTATGTCCTGAAAGAGTATCTAGCGTGTCGTCTATTCTTGGTAGAGGATAGCTGTCCTTCTTCGTGATATCGTTACGTTTACGATAATCCACACAAAATCTTGTGGAGCCATCTTTCTTTCGGACCAACACGATGGGAGAGGCCCACGGACTTGATGACGGTTCGATGATGTCACTATCCTGCATCTCTCGTAAGAGCTTAGAAACCTCTTCTTGTTTTGCAAACGGCAAGCGTCTTGGATGCTGTTTAATCGGTGGATGGTCGGCAGTATCAATTCTATGACGTGTCAGAGAAGTGCGACCTATATCATTCTCGTTTTGTGAAAACACATCCGTAAATTCCTGGAACAGTCTTTCTGCGGCATGTCTCTGCTCAGGAGATAAATTCTCATTTCGTCCAATTTCAGGTGTTAAACTTGTAGGCGGCTCCGACAACGTCAAGCTCGGGTCTTTGCAAACACAGGTGACTGGAGCACAGGTAGCAAGCACTTCACCCTTCTGGATAATTCTAGACTTTTCACTTACATTCGCCATCCTCACGGGTATCACATCTCTCGACAGATCTACCAGCGCTGATGCTATTAGCACTCCTTTTGGGCTCTTCTCAGGATATCCAACCAAGCCACATTGAAAACTACTTTCGTTCTCAGTTAATCCAGGTATCATCATTTCGGTCCGAGGAGGGATGATAACATCTGCCTTGGCTGTGATCCGTTGAATAGACCCGGACTCATTTCCAAGTTTGAAAATAGTGACATCTTCTTGAGCAGAGCGTAACTCATTCTTCTTAAAATCCAGTGTAAATCCATGCTCTTTTAAAAAGTCCAGTCCGAGTATGAAAGGGTCTGAAATATCGGCCACATAGACTGTATGATGGTAAGCGGCGTTCCCAAACTTTATTTTCAGTTTCATTCTTCCATCTATGTCGATCATATCCCCGGTCACGGTTTGAAGGATAACACGGGGCGAAGTCCAGAGGAGTTTTTCTTTTAGCCGCAGAGCTAGATCTTTCCGAACGATGGTCACATTGGCTCCTGTATCGATGATCATATTACAGGGCAAATCATTCACACGCCCGACTATAAAAACTCCGTTCTCGCCGTAATTTCTTGCAGAAATTTGACACACTTGATAATGGGGCTTCTCAAAATCTGGCAACCTCCGCCCCGCGAGATGGCCATTAATTAGTTTTCCTGCTCCGCCGTTCGTGCGGAGCTATTACCTTCTGTGCTGGGTCGGTTTAGGCAGTTTCTTTGAATATGGCCTTCTCCACCGCATTTCCAGCACTTGATCTTTCTTCCAGGTTTGTTGTCCATCAAGGAGTTTATATGTCTCATCACGTCCTTCATCTGCTGCTGTAAACGCTCCACAGCTGTATCCGACGTCTCAGGCATGTTGGCTACTCGCACAAAGTGCCGATCTTTCCTTGTAGCTTGCTGGGCTGCCTCGAATTTTAGGGCATAAACTAAAGCCCCTTTTAAGACATTGAGATCTGCAATCCGGAGTTGTTTATGGATCTCAGAGTCACGCACACCATCGATAAAATGCTGTAGAGCCAAGCTTTCTCTAATTTCAGTCGGACAGTCAGGATAAGCAAGATGTGAAAGTCTCTCGACATCCGTAGCAAGATCTTGCAGGGATTCAGTGGATTTCTGCTGTCGAGATTTGAGCTGGAGTCTGCTATATTCCTTCATGCATTTCTCGCCAAAGCGCAATTCTAAGGCACTGACGAGCGTTTCAAAATCCAGCGGTTCATTTGCAGGCAAAGTCTGTAGGACGTCGGCAGCATCAGCTCGTAGAGAAGCAGCTAACTGGCAAGCCTTTGTCTGGGAATCCCATCCATTGGCGTCCGCTACGATCCCAAATTGTGTCTTAAAAACTGGCCATGAGGATTTTCCGTCGCAGGTCGAGAGTTTAATACAGGAACGAGGAAGCATAGATTGATACTTGACATCTTCGGTATAGTTTCCGGCATTTATCTTTTGTTTCTTCACATTTTCCAACTCTTTTTCTACACTCTCTATCCTTTCTTCTACGTTATTGGCTGTCTTTTGAACTTTTTCTTCTATTTCCTGAAATCTTCCTTCAAATTTGTTTTCCACGCTGTCAATTCTTTCATTTAAAGATGTTATTTTATTGTCTATTAATTCTTTCAACTCACCAAGGTTGGTTGACATATCTTTCTTTATTTCTTCCGACATCTCCTTCATTTCAGCCTGGTTTGCAGTCATTTTCTCATCTATCGCTGACATTTCCTTCCTCATTTCTTCCGACATTTCCTTTTTCATTTCTTCCGACATTTCCTTCATTTCAGCCTGGTTTGCAGACATTTTTTTTCTTCATTTCTTCTTTCAACTCGCCAAGGTTGGCAGTCATTTTTTCATCCATAGCTCCTAATTTCTCCAATAATTTGTTCAGTTGCTCCTCCATTGCTCTTGTAATCGGCATTCAAACCCCACTCCTGACACCAAATGTTGTGAGCTCGGAGTTCGAAAGGACTGATGCCAATATATAAGAATAATCAAAAGGCTTTATTCACTATAAACAGTGCAATACGAACACCAATATCTTCTGAAAATTACAAGATATTCAGTAATCTTCAAATCCAATAAAAGCACAGCAAAATTTCACACAGAAACAATGCGTTCAATACGACGTATCAACGACAAAATCGATCCGAGAAACACAGTTCTCAATGCAAAGCCTCTCGTATGAATTCAATCGCAGTTGACAGACAACTAACTAACTGAACTGGTGGAGGTCCCTTATATAGACTTCAGAGATCTTTCCAGATTATTCCAGGGTTTTCTAATGCTAGAAATTACCAGAAGGTCCTTCAACTCTCGATAGAGTACTCCAAACGTGAAAGGATCCCAATGTAAAGGTATAAGGGGGGGTGGTTGCACAAAAAGTCGCCAAATCAGTCGCCAACTTGGCGACATTTGGCGATATATCGCCAAATTTGGCGACAAAAATAAGTCGCCAAAACCATCGCCAACTTGGCGATAAATCCATTCCTTGGCGATTTTTCCATAGAGTTCCATTATAAAGATGTGGGTGTAAGGTTGTTTTTCTTGCAAAGCATCTGAGGCCTTTAGCATTGAGTTACATGATGCTCAATAGGAAATACATTAATAATACTGCAATTTTCACAATAATAAAATAAAATAAATGAAATATTTACAAATATATACAAAATTCATAACAATATTGTTGTTTACAAAATATATCTTGACTTTTAATACATTATTAAGCAATAAGATTTTTTTTAAGTAAAAGTGTCATTCCTAAAGTATTGGAAATTTAAGAAAACTCCTGCGAAAGATTGCGAATCGTAAAGTTTTTATCAATAAACCAGCTTTATATTAACTTTCAGTGTATGTATTATAGTAGTTAGTGAAAATTTTGCAAGTCAATTTTAAACCACTTTTAATTATCCGATTAATCTGAAACTTTGAATTTATGTGTCGTTTTAATGATAATACAATATTATTATCATTCGACGAGCGTAGAAGTTATACTGTTTCTACAGGGTTACACAAAAGTTTAGTTTAAATCTTGCAAGTTAATTTTAAACCACTTCCAACTATTCGATTAATCGAAAACTTTCAATACATGTGTAGTTTAAATGGCAATACAATATTATTATAATTTAAGGAAAGTAGAAGTTATACTGTATCTACAGGGCTAGACAAAAGTTTAGTTTAAATCTTGCAAATCAATTTTAATCCACTTATAATTATCGGATTGAGCTGAAACTTAGCTTACATGTCTATTTCACATGATAATTTAATTATATTATAATTTGAAGAACGTAGCAATTATACATTTTTTACATGGACACACAAAAGATTGTGGAAAGATTGTTATTTTTAAACACAAATTTTAATTCAATTTCAACAAAATTAATCAAGATTATCGAGATGCCCAATACCACCTTATAAAGGGAAAATAAAGCAGCTATATTTCTCTTAAGGGCCACACAAATAATAATTCGGATGCATCACCGTCTATATGCAAAAATTTTATCTCAAATTCAATAAAATTTATATAGATTATTTATTTACACAACAGCATTTTTTCAATTGAAAATAATTTGAGTAGCATGTATAATTTTTATAGAGTCACATAAAACATAAAAGCTTATTTTTTAAAATATGTTTTTATCTTTAAACTTTTATTTTTTCATGATGACTACACACATTTCTCGACAATCTGTTGTTGACTTATGGGTTTCCAACCCAAAGGAAAGCAAATTCAAAGCTGTCCTTTCATTTTTGTTGGAAAAACTGGGGAATCCTCAGTTAACTGAAGACATTTTTAAGAATCTGAAATCACGTGTCCGGACATTTCGTTTTTAAATTCAACAAAAATGGTATAATCGGAAAGAAATAGACAGCGTTTTTATCAATACAATTCCGCCTGGTTTCAAGGAACCTTTCACATACCACATTGCGTTATTCAAGCAACAGAAAACGAAAAAGTCTTAAATAATTTCCACCATGGTAGATCAGTGAAACCTCATTATTATTATTTTAATTATTATTTAATCATTAAATTATATTAACTTAGATTGTAAGTATGTATGTTTTGTTAAAATCATGCTAGTCAATTTTAAACCACGTTTATACCACTTTTAATAAATAATAATAATAATAATAATAATAATAATAATAATAATATAAATAATTAAATAAACCAAATATTTATCACTGTTTGAGCATTTTATTAGTGATACATTCGAAAAATAAGCAAAACCTAATTAAACTCCGACAACGCAATAATTTTGTCCACCTAGATCGTCAAAACGCCCCACTGTGCGCAGTTCAATATGATTTGTTTTCTAATTCCACGAACATTGCAATTTTTTTTATTATTATGCAGCATCCATGTTTAATCATATTTATTAATTATGGACAGTAGAAAAAGAAAAGCAGCGCTAAATATCGCGGAATTATGGAGGACAATCTGCAGATTTGATATTTAAAAAAAAAAAAAAAAAAAAAAAAAAGTCCTTCCGGCCTGTACCGGGAGGAAAAGGTAGATAAAAGGTAGCTTTCCTATATCTTCGTTTTAAAATTTTAACTAATGTTACACGAAAACAGCAAGTTAAAATGCAAAGAAACCGTTTACAAAAGATTCCTCAATACTGAATTTGAATAAGAAATTCGCCAAATTATTGAGCAATAGCCAAATTGGCTTCATTTATGAAGACTTATTTTGGTCGCCAAATTTGGCGATATTTCGCCAAATGGCGCCAATTTTGGCGAGAATTTGGCGTTAACGGTTATGAATATATAGTTTTATGCGTATGATTGGGAAAATTATTACAACAATGAAAGAAAATAATTTGCTAGTAATCGCGTTAATGTGCTGTTTTGTTTCAAAATGTCAGCCACCCTAGAATTTCAAACTGCTCTATCTCAGCCATTTTTTAAGATAGAGGTAAACCAAAAAATGCTCTGGATTCCTCGTATCAAGGCCTAACACTAAATTAAAAAATAAATTTGAATTTTTAACTTTTTTGTATATTTATTTTAGTTTTAAATTTTTAAGTGGCCGCCATCTTGAAACAAAATGGCGGACCAAGCTGGCCAACGAACTCGGTTGAGACATTGGTGAGCTTAATACACACAATTAGTTTCATCAAAATTGATTTATAAATACGAGCGTTATCGTATGACATAGGTCAGAATATATATCAACATTTGAACGGAGGGTGGTTTTGGGGTCTGGGGGTCATGATCGGTGAAAATATATCGAAAATTTCCGGAACTGCTTTCCTCCGAACGGCTGCAATAGGTAGCTTTATACTTTTAGGTAGCTTTCAATACAAAAAAGTATAAAGCTACCTATTGCAGCCGTTCGGAGGAAAGCAGTTCCGGAAAATTTCGATATATTTTCACCGATCATGACCCCCAGACCCCAAAACCACCCTCCGTCCAAATGTTGATTTATATATATAGATATATCCATATATATATATATATATATATAAAACTTTAAGTAAAATTTAACCATTGAAACATAAGAAACTGACCACATTATATATATATATATATATATATATATATCTGACCTATGTCATACGATAACGCCCGTATTTATGAATCGATTTTGATGAAACTAATTGTGTGTATTAAGGTCACTAATGTCTCGACCGAGTTCGTTGGCCAGCTTGGTCCGCCATCTTGTTTCAAGATGGCGGCCACTTAAAGATTTAAATTAACTTAAAATCTAAAATAACTATACAAAAAAGTTAAAAATTCAAATTTATTTTTTAATTACGTGTTAGGCCTTGATACAAGGATTCCAGAGCTTTTTTTGGTTTACCTCTATCTTAAAAAATGGCTGAGATAGAGCAGTTTGAAATTCTAGGGTGGCTGACATTTTGAAACAAAACAGCACATTAACGCGATTACTCGCAAATTATTTTCTTTCATTGTTGTAATAATTTTCCCAATCATACGCATAAAACTATATATTCATATCCGTTAGCGCCAAAATTGGCGACAAAATTGGCAAAATTGGCGACATTTGGCGAAATATCGCGAAATTTGGCGATCAAAATAAGTCTTCATAAATGAAGCCAATTTGGCTATTGCTCAATAATTTGACGAATTTCTTATTCAAATTCAGTATTAACGAATCTTTTGTAAACGTTTCTTTGCATTTTAGCTTGCTGTTTTCGTGTAACATTAGCTAAAATTTTAAAACGTAGATATAGGAAAGCTACCTTTTCCTCCCGGTACAGGCCGGAAGGACTTTTTTGTATTGAAAGCTACCTAAAAGATGAAATCTGTCATTTGGCGGAAAAGGGGCATCCCTGTAAAACACATGGCGACTTAGACATCAAAAGTTAGTGGCCAAAGCAAAAAATTTAATCACCCTGTGCCGAATGGAGACCGTGGAGCTGCACTTATATACTTAGAACCTTTCACATACCCACTGTTTTACCCAAAGTGTTCAGTCGGACAAAAAAGATTGTTTTAATCACCACATTTTTTCGGAGAAAATAGAAATAGCCATTCGACTGGAAATTATGTTTTATTTCAATTTATAATTAAAAAATAAGATCAGGGATTTGGCAGCAAATTTATCTTGAATAAAAAACTGCAATAATTTTGCGCCAAGCAATATATGCTGTATTACACCAGTAATCGAGGTACCCTCCCCCCCCCCCCCTTATGAAGGAGTAACAATAAATTTTTTATAAAAATGCATAAAAAATGGGCTTGTTAAATTTAACAATTTTTTGCATTTTAACGGACAATTTATTACTGGCACTGTGAAAGAACGGTTTTATGAATCACATTTAGAGCTAATTTGTTTGCGTTAAATAGAAAATTATTCCACGACATTTCTTTGTCATCTATACGAACACTTTATCTGCAAAATTTAAGCTGAACAGTTTTTAACTCGATTGTGAATGACAGTAAGCAGCTTGCAGGATTAAGATTTTTTAACTTATTAAAATGAACTTTCGAAAAACAATGCTGTATATGGTAAAATTAAACAGGCGGTCGGCCTGAATGCAGTTCGACCTAAAGACTATGGCAGACCGACCCGAATTTCGACTTCCATTACATCTCACATAAAGTAGAAATAGAAACCCTCCGTAATCGTGGCGTTGATTAATGACAAATAGTATTAGTACATAGTAACATTGGTAAATAGCATCGCCAAAAATTCTCTGTAACGCGTATGCAATCGTATGGGATTTTAAAAAAAACAATAGACTTAATTATGCGTCAACAAACAATCGCCAAAATATGCCAAAGAGCTGTCATAAACAGCAACAATGAAATATTTTAAAGGCTAAAAAATAGAAAATAAATTATAAAATAGAAAATTAAGAATGTGATATAAGCTTTTATCAATTAACCTTTTGATTACGGGCTAGGACTGGCGACTATTTTTATATTGACCCGTACCATAATTTGCAAAAAAATTATTTCTGCGGTAGATTTCTCTTGAAAGTACCCTAAGTATAATTGTATAACAGAGATTATATTTCAAAAAGTGGTGCGAATAGAATAAAGAAACCAGAGGGCCCGTGCGAAGATTTCGCACTGAAATCTAATATAATCTATTATCCCGTCGACCACTTTTCATAACAAAAAACTACCGCCAAAATAAGATTAAACGCCAAAAATACAGTCCCATTTACTTGATGTCAGAAGCATTATACGTATTTGTTATGTCATCAAGTGGTTTTTAATTCGACATTTGCGTGTATTTTTCATTATGTTTTACTGATTTATTAGTTATTTCATTAATTAAAATAACAATTGTGTCCTTAAATTCTTATATTTTATTTATTTATTTATTTTGATATTCCAATGGCAACGTTCTCCCGTTTATTTGGCGATAGTTTTTTGTTATGAAAAGTGGTCGACGGGATAATAGAGAAGTATCATTTTTTATCAATATGTAATATTTATTAGATGCAGGTTTAAACTTCTAAAGAAAAAGTAAGGATAAAAATATCTGCAAACAACATTTAGTTTTTTGTCAAGCCAGAATATCATCTAATTTATTCCATCAAAGTTAAAGTAAAAACTAATCTAAGATTGCAAAAGGCACGCGCGAGAAAAAAAAAAAAATCGTATTTTGACTGCATTAAAGGATGACGTCATTCGCTTCGGGAAAAACATGGGACAAAGAAATATAAATCTGAACAATTTCAATTTCAATTTCGCTTTTTAATCATAAATATAAAATAAACCCGTGCGGTGTTTTTTTATAATAATTGCTGAGCTTCATATAATGTGGTATTTTTTTTTATGGCAACAATAATTTGAGGAAAACCTTTCATTTCTTTTATGAAAACAATGCCGATTTATTTTTTTAATTTTCAGCAAATTTTAATCAAAAACATGTTTTAACGTATTGTTAAGTGGGCTATGTCAGAAGCCTGTTCAAAATCCTTTCATATGCTGTCTCATTCGTCGTTCTGCGTTTCGTATTTTCTTAGAAAAAGGGATGTTGACAGGAGAAATAATAATATATATGATAGTCGCTGGGAAGACATATGTCCCAACCCCGTAATCAAAAGGTTAATAGCTTATTATTAATTAATTTGCTACTGTAAGTTGGGAAATCAATTTAGAAATAATGCCCACACCAAACTAATTTAGTTTATCGGACATTTTGAGGTATAAACATGAATTGAATTTAAAAAGTTAGGCTTTGTTTTTCAAGATACACATTGAATGATTGTAAAAAAGTGTTTTTTAGAAAACATGCTACACCTCACACCTCAGTGATGTATATCAATATCATTGAAATGGTGTAACATCATTAATATACACTTCAAACGATTTTTCCACATAGATCGTAATGTGATGGAATTCTTTTGTGCGTCTCTGTAAACGAACAACTATAATTTCTACTTATTCTATACTCTATAGAAAACATGCTGTTATCCACCTCAATGATGCATATCAATTTCATTATGTTTGAAACAGTGTTAACATCAATAAAATGCTCTGAAAACTATTTTTCCCCACTGACCATAATGTAATGGAATACTTTTGAGTGGCCCTGTAGACTAACCATAAATGGTACACAATTCATTTTCGATACCGAACATGTCATCGTAAACTTCAATAAAATATATCAATTACATGGCATTCCGAGTATATTTACGCAAGTTAGAGCCCCAGAAAAATCGTTTACGGTTTATTTTAATAATGTTTCACTATTTGAAGCATATTGAAATTGATACACATCATCAAGGTACATTACCAGAGCTTACTATGCATATTGTGTGTATAGCATTCATCGTTCATTTACAGGGACACACAAAAGAATTCGGTATTGTCTGTCAACAATAATTGCTGGAAGTGCCTTATTAATTGCTGAACACGTTTCTAAATTTAACTCATTTTTTGTCTATTACTTGGTGCGTACAAATTTTATAGATCATATACAGGGCAGCACAAAAGTTCTCGAGTACATTTCCGTTTATTGACGGAAATTCCAGAAGGGGAATTTTAAACTGTGCTACGCGTTTCCTAACTGAACTAAAATTAAGCATTCTATATAATATATATATATACATCTATATATATATACATCTATAGGTCATATACAGGGTTGCACAAAATAACTCGGACACTTTTCCGAATAGTGTTGGTGATTCCTGAAATTGTGTTTTAAAATATAGTATGCCTTTCACCTTTTTAAGAGCTAAAGATTTGCAAAATTATTTTGGAAGTGTTGGGAAAGTGTTACATAATCTATGCTTGACGCATGATTTTTCGTTCGTGTTAACTATGTTCGAAAGTGTTAAAAAGAGACAGCTATGTAAAAAAGGAAACTATTATTTAAGAACTATAACACGATTCAACTAGATCAAACGGTTCCGACTCTAGCATTACCTTTCTCTTTATCTATGAACAATCGTCAAAAAATAAAATAGTTTTTATTAACGCTTCAATGAATATATTTTTTTCCTCTAATCTAGCTACAGGATGTTAGAAAATTACTGCGTTGCGTGCAGTAAGCTAATTTTGTAACTTTTCTAAATTAATATGTCTGGTAGGCATAAAATAGTAGCCACTCCAACTGGTCGAGGCGAATTGTTTTACACAGTTTCCATATTTTTTCTTTCTGTCAGCAAGTGCATATTTTATCTTTTTTTATCCAAATGTCAATGGTTTAAAAGAGTTAAAATAAAGCTTAAACCGGTTTAGGATGCTTTGTTACTGCTAATGAATATTTCAAGGGCAATATCGAGGGTCATCTACAAGTGCAAGTGCGTTTATTTAATTATTTTGGAATACAATGAAGAGAGAAAACACTTTTACTTTTGTAGTAGCATTGTATAAAGTGGTATAAGCAATTGTTTAACTGAATTCAGCCGAGCATGCGATATCAACTGAAGTCGCAACAGTGGAAAGGTTAAGCAGAAAAACAATGATTCGTTTTCCATCTCAATCTACACTTTAATGTATGATTTTTATATCTTTACAAGATAAAACTATTTGTTATTATCTAAGTGGTGCAAAAAAGGGAAAACAATTTTTTTTTAAAGAATATTAATTGATATTTTCCAAATTTTCAATTTTATTGGTTCGTAAAACTTAATGACACAAAGTACAGATCATTTACTTGAAGCAACGTGACATATATGATACAGAGCTCTCTAAAATAAAATACAATGTGTTTACCTGATTAAACAGCTGAACTCGGATAATGAAAGGCCGGTTAAATCGAAAGATCGGATAAAGCGAACTTTTATAAATTCTCTTCAAATTACGATTCGTTGTGAGGACATCTCTTGTAACAAAGTCATTGTATGATGAATAGTTTTTGCGCTCCTTCAACTTTGTTACAGACGGTTTCCACTGTATTTAACTTTGTCTTTAAATATTTATTATTTTATTTAAAAAAAGAGAAAGATAGCCATTAACGAATAATCAGCACTTCTATGTTTTTACAAGAAAAAATATACAATAATTATCATAAAGTGTCATCCAGTAGTAGGTTTGGTGTCATTTAATGGATCTGATTGCTTTAGATGTCGAAGAAGACTCGCATTGCAAACGCATGGGTCGTGGAAAAAAATATATAGCATTATTCGCACATATCCTGTACGATACAAAATCCAGTATTTATCGATTCAAGTTTTCGATTGAGATCCAAAAAAGTATATATTTTTCGACTAGTTTTAAGTGGACTGCTCTGTTAAAAAACAGCAGCAAACTGTCCAGTCATTTGATTGTTTTTATAGAAAACGGTTGCATAACCGTAATTTATCTCTATTCTGACCATTGAGAACGTTTCAAACTACAGTCAAGTAACCGTTATCCATAAAAACAGTCGAATGACTAGACAACTTGCTGCAGATTTTTAACAGTGTATGAAATCGCATACTTTAGTAGTCAATTGTTCACAGAACAAAAAGATCTTTAAAGTGTACAGTAAAATACCGTTTTGAATGAGCTGCAAAATTTCTCTATCAGTTCAGTGGTTTATTTCGAATTAGCTACTAAAGACAAAGACGTTAGGGTCCCAAAATGTTTCCCCATGGGGGCGCCTGTACACTGAAAAAAAATGGGTTCTCAAAATGGAGTAAAAAGTACTAAATTTTAAATACATAATATAAGGTATGTGCCCCTGTTATGGCCATGTTCCTGATATGGCTATTCTCCTATTATACGTTAGCTAACCAAAAAAATCACTAAATGGTATAAGCATACCGTGAAGGAGCCTCCTAGTGTGACACTTGCCATTCAGCTAGGTTGTGGAATTTGAAGCCAATTTCCTATTTTATGTTTCTGGTGTGATCTCTTCTTGTTCTTATCTGATAAGTCTCCCTTTTTTATGCACATTTTTAAAAGAATTTTTTTTATGAACATCATCATACTCCGTTCAGTTTTTAGTGCTCTATCAATGGGTGCTGTCGTTGATGGTGTATATTTTACGAGTTGTTTAAAATCAAACAATTTTCGCGAAAGTTGGCCTGCTCCTGATATGGCCATCCAGGTGGACATATCATGTGCACCATGCAAACCTGGGGTAAAGACATTTTTATTTGTTCCAATTACAATAAGTAATTTGTTTTAACATGGTCATATCAGGAACACCCACCTTACTCAAAATAGCTCTGATCCAAATGTTCTCAAAATTGAGAAACACATATTACTCATTTTTGATTCCATGGATGTACTATTGAAATATATATGAATTGTAATGTACTCATTTTTGATCCCATGGAAAATATGAACTCTGTGTGCACTCTATTAAATATCCAATACATTTTTTTTCTTATTTTATGTAATCAGCAGTACCTTCTGTAAATATTAAATTATGCACAGTATAAGTGCTCAAAATAATGCTCTTAGTCATAAAAATATGAAGTAAAACAAAATGGCGTCCAAGATGGCCGATTAGTAATACGTGCCAAACCAAAATTTGGGTAAAAAAGGGCTAAAAACATTTAATAAAACACTTCCAAAACTAAAATAAGTTAAATGGAAAAAATATTTTACTTGTGAAGGGGACTCTGCCCCTAATTTATTATAGATTAAAGTAAAAATGTACTGACATTTATTTCCCGCTCAAAATTATTAACAAGAAACATTCAATTCATTATTTATTTTGGAAAAATAGCAAAATTATTATAGGATACCCAAATCAAACATTTTTATGACAAAGGCATTGTTTTCAAGCACTTTTAAATTATCAGCCCCACCAGTGGCTAAGAGGTTCTGCTTTCAAAGCTGGTAGACGAGAGTTGCTGGGTTCAAACCCCTGTCGCGCTCGTCAACCTAACCGTTTGGAGCTTTCCGTGGTTTTCTTCGAACCTTGCCGTAAATACGGGTCAGGATCCCTTAGAAAGACTCCCACGGAGGGCATTCCCCCCTAGGGCCTATATCCCACGTTTAGATAATCGGCCGTCATAAAATCAACCAACCAACCAGCTTTTAAATTATCTTAACATACTGTGAATAATTTAATATTTAAATTAATTTAATATTCACAGAAGCTTGAGCTGATTACATAAAATAAGAAAAAAAATGTATTGAATATTAAACAGAGATCACTTACTTTGAAAGATATCGGCGAAATCTTGAAAATCTCATTCTTCTAATTTTCTTTTCATAAACAAACCATGTCTCTCAGCACACAGACCGGACCGATCGCGTATGAATATACAAAGCACTAAAGAAAGAAAGAAAAAAAAACGCAATGTAATTGTACGCATTATGAAGAAGGCACAAGTTATAGTTCCTTCCGAGCAATGAAAATGTAATAACATTCTCTGATTTCCAGGGTATACTGCAATGCTTTCCGATTAATGAACATCTTTTTATGCCGCCATGAATGAAATAAACCATTACAAAGTACAAAATTATCGTTTCGTTTGAGAACATGCGATGTTTCAAAATTGAGAAATACTAGGTTCATTTTTGCTCCAAACATACTCAATTCGATATGAATGCATCGATTTGCTCATTTTTGAGTACTTCATTTTTTTTTCAGTGTACCCTTAATGAGGCTAAAATATTTTAATTTTGTCTTTAAAAGTAATTTAAGGCTCCAAAAAAGTTCTTGCACCCGAGCCTCTCAAACGAAAAGCCTGACCCTTACCCTGACCTTAAAAAAAATGTCCGAATCCACAAACATCAACAGCTTTAAGTACTTTGATACAAATATATGATGCCCCTGATAGAAAATTGATGTTTTTTGTAAATAAAACACATGGCACAAAAAAATTATTTTTTTTCTTAAATTTCATAATATGTTTTATTCCTATATTTATTCTTAAATGAAATTATAGGTGATGTTTTCTTTAGCATATTGAATTGCATGAACCGTGTTGCAATGCTCGTTTGTCCAGTTACCAGTAAAATACTAACAACAAGATCAAACAATGAGCTATAATATTTCTTGGCCGATCTTGTTCATTATATAATTTAACATTTATTACATAAAAGGAAAGATTTATCATAAAGAGACATGAGTTGTATTCTTATTATTTAATATAAGAGCATGACCAAAAGAAAAGAGAGAGAGAAGACAAAAAGAAAGAACGATCTCTTTGAATATTTTATCTTTACACGCAATTTTCGCCATACAAGAAAGTTAACTGAACAAAAGAAAAATTTCAATTGTTTTATCGAAATGAAATGGGCTACTAAATTATTGTTCAGAAGAACTGACGCTACCAAGTATAGGTGAAGAGATATGTTAAAGCGCAATAACATTGTAAAGGAGTACAAGTTAAATTGGGCAATATATCGTTACAATAGACTGTAAAACATTCTAACACTTTTAAATATTTTTTATGGTCCTTTCTCATATTTAGAGTAGCGTTTTTCATTTTATATTACTCAAAAAATGTTTCCTCTATTCCCACAAAACCATTTAATAACTAGGCGAGGTATATGTTTTGCAAGTAAATACGTTCTGTCAAAGTTGGCGTTATTCAGAAATTACGAAACTGAATAGCGTTTTACTTTTTTCGAATAAGACAAAGGATCTTTCCGAAATTACTGTCAAAGTTGGCGTTTTGAATGGAATTTCTGATACCCGAGAAGGGTTATCATGGCACAGCAATTGCTTATAACTATAAGTTTTAATATATACTTATCGAAAAATGAAACACTTAATGTGATTCCAAATCACTTCGATAGTTATGCTTGCCATTTACATGTTTTTACGTTTAAAAATGAGCCCATTAATGGGTCAGAAGATTTCGCGTTGTTAAGCGTTGAATTTTTTATTTTTTTTTATTTATTTTTTTTTGGGGGGGGGGGGGGGGAGCGGAAAACTCCCATGTTAATGATATTAGACTTCTGCATGTTTTGAATAAAATCTAATAAGTTACTAGAATGATTTTTAAAAATGGTGGCTAATTTTATAGACCTCAAAAGACTAAACACAAAAACCACAAATAATATGCTTAAATTACTTCTATTTGTATACTATTTTTTTAATAACACACACAGAAAAAAATAAAACCAATTTGGGTCGAAAGATTCTTAGGTATGTGCCCAAATTGAGTCATGCCTGTTTTAGTTACCACTGTGTATTCATTTTGTGCACTGTTAAATACCAATTAAAAATCTATTTTTTTTCTGTGCATAGCGTGCGTACAATTTTCTGAGGGGTGGGGGGCTGATAATTTATATATTTTTGTTTTATTTAACATGTGGTTTTAAATTATTTTCAGAAATTTTCCAATTCTGCATTGCAAAAAGTATCTTTTTGCAAAGAAACTTTGTGACATTTAGCAAGATTAATGGAAATGCGACAGTTGAAAATATTTTGACAAATGATCTCGCTGCGACTCAATGTACATTTTAATGTTTAAAATGTATCTTATATCCTTTCAGTTAAATTAAAGTCTGGCAAAAGTTCGAGTTTCTTTCGCAAATACATTCACAAAATCATACAATAATAATAATAAAAAAACATGCTTCATCATTCTGACACATCACAAAAAAGGGTTAAAAAGAAAATCATCCACCATGTCAAAATTTGCATGCCGAATTCAGAAAGACTGCTCTTTCTGTGGAAAAGTGATAACATTAATGAATTATTCATGAAGGAATCGATCTGTTAACACGGTGTATGAAAAGAAAATTTTCTGTTCCGGTATTATATTGCATATGTTAATTAATAGCATATGTTAATTAAGACTCGATGTAATTATGTTAGAGCGTTAAATTTTTAATAAGATTGCAAAATATCATATTTGGCTGTATTTTTAATACTTACACTGTCATTTTCTAATAAGCAAGATTGAATATTAGTAATTTAAGTATAAAAATATGATTAGTGTAATTGAATTAGTGATATTAGATTCATGCATACTTTAGAATAAAATCTGGCAAATTATCCGAATACTTTCAATAGATTGATAGTTTTATAAAACAGTTCACTTAAAAAAAAATTATACGGTCCCTGGATCTTATAAGTTATATTTAGAAAATTTTCTTTATGATTTGACAAGTACAAAAGTAAAAATCCCATTCTTATATGATCAAACCTCATAGAGTTATGGCGCTTAGAATTTTTATGAAATTTACGGATCTATGTCTGGCACTAAAATATAAATTTCAAGAAATTCAAAGCGTCATAACATTTCTAAATATAATTTATAGGACACACTTTTTAATTTTTATACGGTCCCTGTAACTTTTTGAAAATTATTGGCAGAACTATTGTTTCATCAATAATCTTAATTTTTACCTTATTTTGAAGACTTTGAAATTTACACTGCCGACGTGTCCCCAACACACTGCAAAAAATAACTGTTGATTTTACAGTATAAAACTGGCGCCCCAGCTGCCAGTATTATACCGTAAAATTAACAGTATTAAATAGTAAAATAAGCAGTAATACGCTGCCGCGCAAGCAGTAATACGCTACCGCGCATGCGCGGTAGCGTATTACTGCTTGCGCGGCAGCGTATTACTGCTTATTTTACTATTTAATACTGTTAATTTTACGGTATAATACTGGCAGCTGGGGCGCCAGTTTTATACTGTAAAATCAATAGTTATTTTTTGCAGTGCGGGTAAAAAATTAAAGCCAGTTGCAATCTTTTTGAGACACTCTGTATAACTTAGAACTTTAAGGAACGCCCATTTGTCAGTGTGGAAAGTTTGCCAGAGTGTCTAAATGAAAGTGTCCCGGACCTTCATGATATTCAATTAACATAATTCTTTACTTTTCAAGTTTCTGTTTACACGTCCGTTCCGGTTTTATTTAGACCAACATGTATAATAGTTTTAAAAGACATGTGGAAGAAATTATTGCTCCAGTGAGAGAGTTTATAACATCAAGATAAAAGCAAAGTAAGGCATAGAGTATTTTATCAAGAACAAAAAATCATGCATTAGGCATAGATTATGAAACATTTTCCAGCAGTAACAGAGAAAACAGTATTAAGAAATTTTTTTTTCAGAAAGTGAAAAGAGATATCTAAATAACTGAGTAAACACTCCTTTTCAACGATTGCAGTCCATATGCGGTAATGTGTATGAATTTTGTGATGTAGCCCTGTATATAATTTATATAATTTGTAAACACCACGTAATACACTCAAAAGTAAATAAGTTTAAAAATGCATACCACAGTGGAAAACGCACTTCCAGCAATTATCGATCTTAGTCAGTCCCGTAACCGAATTATTTTATGTGTCCTTGTAAATGAACGATAAATGCTATGCACTGCATAATCTACAGAAGATACGTTATAGTGAACTACATTGATTTCATTATGTTTGAAGTATCAGAACATCTTTAAAATGCACTTCAGACGATTTCGCCCCCATAGATCATAGTGTAATGGAACTATACCGTGCGTCCCGATAAACTATAAATGCTTCTTATTTTATACTCCCAAGGAAGCATCTTTGCATCCCACCTCAGTGATGCGCATCAATCCCATTATGTTTGAAATATCGTAACATCGATAAAATGCATCGCAAATAATTTTCCTTCATAGGCCATAATGTAGCGGGATTCTTTTGTGTGCACCTGTAAAGGAACTAGAACGGCTGCACACTTCATTTTCAATACCGAACACTCTATACTAAACCTCAATAACGTACAAAAATTAAATGGCAATCCGAGTGTATTTACGAGAGAGCACGGACAGACGGACACACAAATTGAATTTGTAAACACTTTTGAACTTTGTTGGGAAGCGTTAAAAATGTATAGAAGAGTTTGTTTTGAGAAAAAAGCATTTAAAATACATTATGATATGTTATTTTCACACCTTATCTTTATAAGTATGAAAATATAAGCATATGGCAATACACTGCCAGGTATATGACAATAATTGATGTGTTTTAAATTTTAACAATAAATTGTCACACAAAAACGAAAATTCGAATTTTTGCCCTTTTCAAAGCCTACTGCTACCTTAAAATTAATAGTTATTCGACAACTGAAGATATTTTGAGAAATATTCTCACTGCTGATACAATATAAACTTTAATCATATGTATTATTTCTGTTGTCAATATCCCTTTTTATACATTTACAAAACGCATAACCAAGAATGAGGTATCATTATGGAATAGTTTTCGAATCGGCTTTTGACATAGTACTCTTAGATTTCATTAGAACTGTTTTTTGATTGAAAATTGCAGTTCATTAAGAATAAAATCAGCATTTTTTTCAAAAATAAAAATAAAGTTTTTTTTTTTTTTTTTTTTTTTTTTTTTTAAATTAGTGTTGTCACAAAAATAAAATACCGCATTATATCATGCTCAACAATAATTATAAAAAAGTAAATAGTACAAATAAGATAAAGTGTGATGCCTGCGCTCGAGTTTATTTTATATTTATTGTAGTAACTCCTCTATACCGACCCGATAAAAGATGGTGAGTGGTAGCGAGATCGGATCGTTGGCACAGAGAATTTCTCGCATAAATTAGAAAATAGAATTTTATTGTATAACAATGTTAATTCTAATGAAAAATATATACAAGACGTCAATACAGCATTTAATTATTTTTCGTGAGTCAATCGCTTATAAATTAATGACCTCTTGACTCCAAGTGTAACTGAAACAAACAAAAGTCTCTAAACATTACAGACAGTCGTGACTACAAAACAAAGTTCATTCGGACCAAGGCTCGTCCGTTCCTTCTCTTCGGAAGATCTACTAATGCTCGTTAATTCTGAGTCTAAGAACTCTCACTCTCGCACTTGGTGTGCTTTTTCACTTCGCTGGGATTTTCAGCGGATACCTGCTGTATCAATTCTAGAGGTCGGACCTCACTAGCGCTTACACCACGCTGAGTTAGAAACTGACGTTTCCTTTTCCCTTCTCCAGAGAGTCAACACTCTCCTTTTCGATCTCTCCAAAAACTGTCCTCTCTCACTTTTTCATTCTCGCAGGAGAACTCCTTCTAGGGGCGGGGGCTTTGTCGAGGCGGGCCCCTCGAAACTCTCCAGCCTCTTAGCAGCCTTGAGATCCCTCTGTTTCGTTTTCACTAAGTCCGTCATTGGACGTTCTAAGACAAAGGGCAAAGTTTCGGGCGCAAACCTAAAAATCGTGTGCAGAGATCGCTTCTCTCGCAGATGAACTCTTTCCCACGAACTCGGCAAGGATCAAAGCATAAGACTCCTCTTTGGGTAACGCCTTACCACTTCATCACTGTCCGAACTTTCCGCTCACAGTACAATAGAATTCGGCGTCTGCTAGTCTTCAAGGCAAAAATAGCGAGGGAAGGTATGCAGTTAAGTGTACTCACAGGAAATGCTAGAATGACACATAGTGCAGCTGGATGTCGAAGCTCAATTCTTTACAGCACCTCCTCCTCAAACGATTCTTAAGGGTGAAACACTAAGAATCTCTAAGAGTCGGATAAAGAATTGCAAGCTCAAATTACATCAGAGTGGCAAGAAATAAAACATACATGAATAAGATAATACTACCTTCCTTTTTTTTCCGCGCTCTGATAAGAAATCATGAACATATAATGAAATAAAACACAGTGAAATAAAAAATAAAAAATCTTAAAATAATTATATACAAAAGTTTATCAAGAAATCTCCTTAAACTCGACTCAGACAATCAACATGCGGAATGTCTTTGCCTGCGCGATGAGAAATGGCATAATTATAAGGTTGCAGAGCTAAGGACCACCTTAATAATCTGGGATTATTTCCAGAATTTCTTTTTAGAAACACCAAAGGATTGTGATCGGTTTCGATAGAAAAGTTTTGTCCATCAATATAATGCCTTAACTTTTTTATCGCAAAAATAATCCCTGCACACTCTCTTTCAGTGGCGCAGAAACTTTTCTCACTATCAGTAAATTTTCGACTTAAATATATTATGGGGTGCTCTTCCGATCCCTCTCTTTGAGCCAAAACCACGCCAATACCTAAGTCACTAGCATCAGTTTGTACTATGAATTCTTTCTGAAAATTAGGAGCGTAAAGCACCGGTTCTTCAGTAAGTTTCATTTTCAAAGTCTCAAAGGCTTTTCCCATTTCGTCGCTCCATGCAATCTTTTCTTTTTTATTTTTCCCTTTAAGCGCCCTCGTTAATGGTTCTACAATCACTGCATAATCTTTTATGTACCGGGAATAATATCCAGCCATTCCCAAACATCTACGAATTTCAGTTTTCGATTTCGGAACCGGTAATTCCTTAATTGCCTTTACTTTCGCCTCAGCTGGCCTCCGTCTACCCTCACCTACAATATGTCCAAGATATTTTACGGTTTTCTGAGCGAACTTGCATTTCGCCAATTTGATTTTTAGTTTCGCGTCATTAACCCTTTTTAATACTGTTTCTAGATGACGCATATGCTCCTCCCAACTGTCTGAAAAAAACGCCATATCATCTAGATACGGTAAACAGAAATTCTTAAGTGCGTTTATTTCCCGCGTTAAGATATCTGCTAACTCCACCCGTTTTCTGTAAGGCTTTACTAAACTCAAGTGAGAAATCTGGGATTTCTGTCGCCTCCCAAGAACATTCACAATACAATTTGTTTCCGTAATTATTGACTCCTTTCTTCCCGGCCATATCCAACTATCTGACATTTTATCTGGCTTTCTGGTGGTTAAAACTAAAACCTCATCTTTCACATTAAGCTTCCGTTTCACCGCCTTTCTGTCAAACCAAAATTTCCCCTTTTCTCGTTTTTCTGACACATTTTCAACGGCTAAAACTCGACCTCTTTTTAACCTGTTCGTGAGATTAAACACACATCCCTTCACGAATTTATTTTCCTCCGTTTCTCTTATCCATTCTCCAAATGCTAACGCTTTCAAGAGCTTTCTAACTTTTCGATGCCAACATGCAATACTATCGCTTATTGTGCGACACACTCTCGGATTTTTCAACTTAACACCGAACCTTTTTAGAAATGCGGTAGTTAAATCGCTTATCAAATTTTTCCCAAGGTTCAAGTATTCTGACACATTTCCTTTAACTTTCCCTTTCCCTAAGTGTAATGACACTTTTTCTAGGCACGCGCCAAATATATCCACTCTATAATGCAATGGGACAAGCACCCGCATTCCCCCACTCATGCGATTGTCTCTGGCATTTGCCACTATTAAAGAATCTCCTGCATTACAATGCGTTTCTTCAATTTCCCCTTTCCCTCTAATCTCTTCGAGAGATGGATACCTGTCATTTTCCATTTTACTAACCCCTCTTTCAATGTTTGCTAAGATCGAAGATTCCTCACATATCGGCAAAGGCGATAATCCCTTATCCACACTGACCAGTTCAATAGGGCTTTCTAGATTTTCAGCCTCTAGTTTTGAATTCAACGCTTCCGCTTCACTGCACTCGCGAAAAATTCCCCCTTCTTTTTCTTTTACTGAATTCAAAGTTTCCGCTTCAACATTCTCGCTAGAAATATCCTCTTCTTTTTCTTCCTCGGAAATCAAAGTTTCCGCTTCAGCATTGCCGCTAGAAATTTCTTTTTCTTCCTCGGAATTCAAAGTTTCCGCTTCAACATTCCCACTAGAAATTTCTTTTTCCCCCTCGGAAATCATAATTTGTTTATTTACCGGATTCAAAGTTTCCGCTTCATCGCGTCGGTGAACATTCTCCCCTTCCTTATCGGAAAACATAATCCGCTTATCTTCCAGCTTTGGAGTATGGTCAATTTTTTTCTTTTGAGCCCGCGTCAAAACTGCATTTACTAACTCGGGTTTTATATTCGCCTGCTCTAATAACTTTTGAGATTGATTGCCCAACAAATAATAATCCATGTCTGAATCGCTATTATTTACTCCTGCCTTAGTTTCAATGATTCCTACACCTTCAATTTCTAAAGTGACTTCTGCTATAGGTAAGCAGTACAATTTCCTGTCCACCGGGGTTTTAATCCAAACATGATCTCCATTCAAATTATCTTGACTGACTAAATGGTGCGGGACCAAATCTATCTGGCTCCCACTGTCCGTTAAGGCAGTTGCCTGAATTCCATTCACTAATATTTTGCTCAAATAAGGGGAGAAGGTTTCTTCAAGTGTCGGCTTACTTATTAAGTGACTGACCCGCGCAACATCTCTCTTTTTAATCTCCGGACAATCTACTTTGTAGTGCCCGCTTCGAAAACACGCATGACACTTAACTTCTCGCCTTTTTTCGTAAACCCTTTCCCTTTCTTTATGATCATCGCGATCCCTCCAGTTAAAGTTAGTCTCCGGATTTCTGTTACGGTTTCGCCCATTTTCAAAAGTCCTGGGTCTTTCAAAATTCTTCTCTAAAGGGAGTTTCGTATTCCAAGTTTTTTTTGACGGGCGCTTGATTGCCTCGTACGCATCTAAAAGCCTCACTAACTTTTCGGGATCTTTAATCTCCGCCCAGTTATCTATAAAATGTTCGCGCATTTCTGGAGACGCTCTCCGTTTGATTTGGTCCGTGACAAGCAAATTTTTCAAACCCTCAAAATCCGAAACTTGTAAGCATGACAGCCATCCTTCTAAAAAACTATTAAGTTCAAAGATCAGGTCCTTCCAAACTGAATTAGGATTTCGGGGATGCTGACTAAATTTTTGTCTGTACGTCTCTGCATTCAAACGATATCGTTCTAACAATTTTTCTTTCACATATTGAAAATCATCAATTTTGTCTTCAGGTTCTCTCAAAATTAACTCGGCCATTCCCACAGGTAATAATGATAGTAAATTCGTCACCAACTCATCCGAATTTAGATTACATTTTTTTGCCTGTCTCTCGAATAAATTCAAAAACAACGAAATATCCGAATTCTTTTCATCAAAGCGATGCATAATTGTTTTTAGGGGTAAATGATTCGTTCTAACTGAGATGCTACTGGATGCGGTACTCCGGTCATCTGACTCTTGTGTCGCTTTTAACATAGCTAACTCATGTTCGCGCTCTTTCTCTTTTTGAAGTCTATCGTTCTCTTCCTTCTCTGTCAATAATTTATTTTCCCTGTCTTTTTCTAACAGTTTAATTTGCGCTAAGGCTAGCTCTTTATCAAATCCCTCTGACGACTCTATTTTTTTGATAATTTTCGGTACTGTATCATTCTCTTCTAAAATGACCTCAAATTCGTAAGCTAACGTTTGCAAATCAGCTTTCCTAAAATATTTAAGCTCCGACATTTTTTAAAGTTTAAAATTAGAAATTATCTTTCCCACAAATATAAAGCAATACAATAAGATTTAATGCTATTCCTACCAAGTGCTTCAAAATATTACCAAAATATACACTCATAAAAAAAAGGTACGCTTAACAATAACATATAGGAAATATGCAACATATAAAAATAAGCAACCCTATCCTATCGTCCACATTCACCTTGGTATTTGGTTATAAAATACATATGGGATCAATTTTACACAAAACAACAATTTCAATTTCAAAAAGCACAGTAAAAATATTTTAATTTGCAAAAGTCTTATTCAATTCCTTTCTCTTTTAATCAATGGTGGTCTTAATCTCTGCATCCACTCTTAAAAGATTTAGAATAATTCACAAAAAACATATAAAATCAACTCTGTTATCTTAAAATATGACATGCGTTCGATTTTTTTTTTTTTTTTTTTTTTCAATGAACTCTCATTTATAGATTCAGCTAAAATTTGTAACACTGCACAACTCTCAGTTTGCATTAAATTAATTCAACAATAATTTAATTTTAACTACAAAATTTGTCTATTAAATAAGTTACAGTTATATCGGAAATATCTCATCATACTTTTTTTTTCTACCGGAAAAATTTCTCAAAATATTTACTCTCACAAAAATAAACATACAACTTTTTTTTTTGAAGCCTACAACACCTATACAAACACTAATAACAATTAAAGCCACTCTGAGTATAAAAAGAGCTTACCTCCATTACTAAGAGTCTTTCAGGGCGTCAGAAGCACAGACTTCAGAGATTCTCAGGAGCACAGACGGGGTTCTCTGTCACACTTTTCGGATGGGGACTCTTCCGGATGGGGGAACACTCTCCAGAATTCTTGGTAGATTTCTCTTTCTGATGGGGGAACACTCCAGAATTCTTGGTAGATTTCTCTTTCTGATGGGGGAACACTCTCCAGAATTCTTGGTAGATTTCTCTTTCTGATGCTGTGTTGATCCACAGGGGCGTCTAAGGAGACTCAGGTCACAAGTCACAAGGAGACTCTTTCTTGGAGCACTTTGATGATTTAAATTTCGGAGTCCACTCTTTGTCTTTGAAGATTGTCATTAATTTTTGCTAATTAATCCATCACCGCAAGCCACCAGTTGTAGTAACTCCTCTATACCGACCCGATAAAAGATGGTGAGTGGTAGCGAGATCGGATCGTTGGCACAGAGAATTTCTCGCATAAATTAGAAAATAGAATTTTATTGTATAACAATGTTAATTCTAATGAAAAATATATACAAGACGTCAATACAGCATTTAATTATTTTTCGTGAGTCAATCGCTTATAAATTAATGACCTCTTGACTCCAAGTGTAACTGAAACAAACAAAAGTCTCTAAACATTACAGACAGTCGTGACTACAAAACAAAGTTCATTCGGACCAAGGCTCGTCCGTTCCTTCTCTTCGGAAGATCTACTAATGCTCGTTAATTCTGAGTCTAAGAACTCTCACTCTCGCACTTGGTGTGCTTTTTCACTTCGCTGGGATTTTCAGCGGATACCTGCTGTATCAATTCTAGAGGTCGGACCTCACTAGCGCTTACACCACGCTGAGTTAGAAACTGACGTTTCCTTTTCCCTTCTCCAGAGAGTCAACACTCTCCTTTTCGATCTCTCCAAAAACTGTCCTCTCTCACTTTTTCATTCTCGCAGGAGAACTCATTCTAGGGGCGGGGGCTTTGTCGAGGCGGGCCCCTCGAAACTCTCCAGCCTCTTAGCAGCCTTGAGATCCCTCTGTTTCGTTTTCACTAAGTCCGTCATTGGACGTTCTAAGACAAAGGGCAAAGTTTCGGGCGCAAACCTAAAAATCGTGTGCAGAGATCGCTTCTCTCGCAGATGAACTCTTTCCCACGAACTCGGCAAGGATCAAAGCATAAGACCCCTCTTTGGGTAACGCCTTACCACTTCATCACTGTCCGAACTTTCCGCTCACAGTACAATAGAATTCGGCGTCTGCTAGTCTTCAAGGCAAAAATAGCGAGGGAAGGTATGCAGTTAAGTGTGCTCACAGGAAATGCTAGAATGACACATAGTGCAGCTGGATGTCGAAGCTCAATTCTTTACATTATGAATAAAAAGGAAAATTGAAATGTTTAGAAGAAAGACACCATCGAACGATCGCAGCAGTAGTATTTCACGTGTAGCCTAAAAACTATGTTTTGTTATATTAAACTGTATTTTATATGTATTTAACTTATTTTTATTTGTCCCAAGATTTTCCCGATGCGAATGACACCATCCTCTAATGCAATTAAAATACGATTGTTATTTTTTCCCCCTCGTTCGTGCCTTTTGCTATCTTCGATCAGTTTTTACAACTTAGATGAAATAAATTAAATGCTATTCTGGCTTGACTAATGTTGTTTGCAGACATTTTTAATCCTTAATTTTTCTTTAGATGTCTAAACCTGCATCTAATAAGAATTAGATATTGCTAAAAAAATATTAGACTGCAGTGCGAAATCCTCGCACGGGTCCGCTGGTATTTAATATGTTCTTTCAGTTTGGCAAAATTATTCACAAAAACAACAAATATATTTCTGTCACATCACAAGAAAAGGGTTGAAAAGAAAATCATCCACTCTGTCAAAATCTGCACGTCAAATTCACCCATGCTTTTCTCTCTGTGGAAAAGTGATAACATTAATGAATTATTCATGAAGGAATCGATCTGTTAACACGGTCTTATGAAAAGAAAATTCTCTGTCCCGGTAATTCGTCGCATATGTTAATTAATAAGACTGAATGTAAATTATGTTAAGAATGCTGCGTTTTTAATCCAAAGAGGAATATTATTAAGCCGGCAGCAGAATATCATATTTGACTCTAATTTTAATATACTTTGCACTCTCGTTTTCTAACAGACGAAATTGAATCTTGAAATTTTAGGCATGGAAACATGATTTGTAAGACTAAATTAATGATATTAGATTTCTACATTTCGTGAATAAAATTTTAATATTTTTAACGGAATTGTTAATTTCATTAAACTTCCGACTGAAAAATATTAACCACGAATAATATGCTTGAATTAACCCGTAGACATACTATATTTTATAATTCACGGCGCATCTATATATATATTAAAAAAAAAAATGGGGAAATGGAACCCGTGTATAACGGAAACCTGACTTACAAGGAAAATTTATTGGTTCTGGCAAAATATTACAATACATTTATTTATAAGGGACGGCGTACTTATTAGGAAAAACAAGCGCACAAAGGGTTTCGTTTAATATTCCTTTCAAAACACTTTATCCTTTCTTTAATAAATCCAACTAAATTTTATTAAAAAAAAAAAAAAAGAAGTCATTTTTTTTATAAAGTAAAAATTTACCGGTCTATTTTTCTTGTTTTTTCGAATATCTGAACCGGCACGATAGCGGGCTAAGCCCGCTATTAGATTCTGTCATAATAATATCTGTCATGTGGATTAAATGCGATATTAAAAAAAAAATCTATTTGAAAATTAAACATGTTGTATAGAGACCTTCAAAATGTTAAAATATACCAATATTTCCATAATCGGGTGGGTTTTTATCAGGATTCAATACGTTCCTCAAACTCATATGACGTTATAATCACTTGCTGACGTCATATCTACTTGCTTTCTCTATTACTTATATTGATACTCTTTGTATTATTCTCAAACATTTGAAAAAGTCCGTTAAATTTCCAATATGACGTCAGATTAATTTTCTTTTTAATTCATTAATAACGTCCTATTAACCCGCTTTCTGTACTTACACATTCTCATACTCCTTGTATTATTCAGAAATGTTTGAAAATTTCAGTTTTATTACCAATATGACGTCATATTAATATTTTTTTTCAATTGGTAAACTTTTTATTTCATTTTCATTTTTCACGTGGAAATCTTTCAATAGAAAATTAATTATTGTAGAAATAGTTTTATTGTGGATTTTTAATTGTTGGCACCTGCTATAACGAAAAATGTTTAAATTTAATAGGAAAACGCTGTTAGATTTTTGGTTTTTTATCTCTCTATGTTAAATTAATAAGATTTTTTTCAAATTTTAGGATTTTGTGCTTCATAGTAGGTATTCAGCTACACAAAAAATCATGTCTGTAAGTTATAAAGTTTCTGAGAACCGGCTCTGTAACGGACAGACAACGCAGAGGGACGAATGGGGTTTCGTGAGATGAACAAAACCCTAAAAACTATCTAAATTGGATTTTTTCGGTGCTTTGCTATTCTGTTTTAGCAGGTTTAATGGTACTTTTTTTTTTTAATATTTAAGTCACGCCTTTTTTATTACATTATATATATATATATATATATATATATATATATATATATATATATATAACCATTAATGAAACATTACCGAAGCACCAACAGAAACTGTGAAATTATGATTTAGTAAGTAATAATTTATTGACAACGAAATTGTAACCCCAACACAATGAATATAGATATCAAATACTTATTTATGTATATATATATATATATATGTAGGATTCCAGTGTAAATGATATGAACTGACACTCTAGTGCTATTATCCATGATTTAAACGCGTGAGCACACTCTATTGCTATTATCCATGATTTAAACGCGTGAGCTGTAAATACTTTGGATCGCGAGTTTTGGCAAAGAGCCAGTCTTCTAATTTTTGTTATGAAGCAAGATATATATATAATGGATATAGCCGGTAAAGGCGCTATTAGACCTAGTTGGATTATTGTAAGGTAAATTTGTTATATAGTTTTAACCAAAAGTGTATTAGTTGAAATTAAAGTTCGTATTTTGTTGTTCATCGATTATTGGTTCAGTAAAGCGACTATTTACATATCATCTACTTACATTTTTGGGGGCTCGGCCGAGATTATTAAAAGTATAAGCCACTAGTAGTGAAATGGAAACCAAACGTAAAGTGTTGTAAAACGCCAGTATCAAAAGTTGGGTTACGAATTAGCAAGAATCGTATCACTTCAAGTACAATTTTTGAAAGATAAGCATGGGAACTCTCAATAAAGCTAAGAGAATTGATCTAATAAACCTCTGCGAAGAATGCGGAATTGAAGCACCAGAAAAACCGACAATACCCGTCCTAATAAAGCTGATCAAGAATTGGGAGAGTTACGAAGAAGATTTTATAAGAGATCGATTGGAAGTAGTGATAGCAGCTAGAAAAGAAAAAACAGAAGAAGAAAGAGAAGAGAAAGAGAAGAAATTACAAGCAGAACTGGAAGAGAAGAGATTACAAGCAGAACTGGAAGAGAAGAAATTACAAGCAGAACTGGAAGAGAAGAAATTACAAGCAGAACTGGAAGAGAAGAAATTACAAGCAGAAGAAAAGAAATTGAAAATGGAAACGGAAGAGAGAAAATGGAAAATAGAATTGGAGCAAAATTTTGAAATTAAGAAATTGCAGATACAAGAAAATTCAAGAGAACACATTAATGAAAAGCCAAGGACAAATCCAGGTAAGCAATTTGAATTGCTTAGATTATTAACTAAATATGATAGTTCGAATGATATTAGTTTATATTTAGCTATGTACGAAAGGCAAATGACGCAAACGGGCATTGATAAAAAAGAATGGGTAAATTATTCAATTAATCTACTGCCATTAGATGTGATCAATATAATAACAAGGGAAAACGAACCTGAAATTCACGATTATGATTACATAAAAAATATTCTAGTAAAACGCTACAAACTATCACCAGAGGAGTTTAGGCTGAAATTTTCCTCATCTAAAAAGGAGCCCTCAGCCAATTGGCAAGATTTCGCTTATGAGATAAAGGTGTATTTTCAACAATGGATTGAAAGTCTTCAAATAAATAACTTTGAAGATTTAGCAGAATTAATTGTTGTTAATCAAATCAGACATAATTTACCTACGGAAACAAAAACACATTTCATAGAGGAATTATTAGTAATAAAGAAAATTGATGAATTAGTTAATAAATTAGATAATTACGAAACAGCACGAAGGGTTTATAATAAACAATCAGTTAAGGATACAAGCAGCGATTTTGATGACAGAAGATCGAGAGTGGCTGACTACGCCAATTCGAAAAGACGCCAAGTTAATAATAGGCATTATGTAGGTCGCGAAAGCAAAGAGTCGCATATAATCTGTTTTGCGTGTGGCAACCCTGGTCACGTGAGTGCAAAATGTGCCATGGCGAAAAATACAGAACAAGAATATTCAAATTTTTACCCGCAACATAATCAAAATTGGCGAGAAACAAAATACCAAAATGAGACCCAAAACACGCAAAGAAAAATAGTTAATATGGAAATGTTAAATGGTAAAAAAGGAAGAATCTTAGATATTAACGGAATAAAAACAAACGTAATAATCGATACAGGAAGTGATATTTCAATCGCCAGTTCAAGATATCATACTGCAATAAACGCGCCAAAACTAACCAGCGACAATATATCTATATCAGGCATAGGTGAAAAAGAAATTAAGCCAACAGGTTTTTTCTAGCATAAAATCTACGTGGACGATACAGAAATCCAGGATAAATTTTATGTGGTACAAGAGACGGACTGCGATGTAATAATAGGTAGAAAAGCAGTAGAAGGCATAACGTTAAAAGTAACGGAAGATGGTGTTAGAATAATAAGCGGCAACAGAGTACGAGTAGGATACATTAAAATTATCGAAGTACCGACAAAAATTGATGAAGCAAGTATGAACAACGATAATCGAGGTCGGGAAGATATGATTAAAAACGACTGCGTAAATGACGGGGTGAATTTGACGCATATTACAAATTTAGCAAACAGAAAGAAAATAAGAAAATTAATAAAACCATATAAGCCGAATAAAACAAAAGATACAGGATTATCCGATGAATGGAATGTTGATTATCCATCTCCAGAAGAAAATTATGAAAGTAGTAGTCCTGCGCATGTTTAGAAAAGACTATGTGAAAGATCGCAATAGGAATTTCGATCATAAGGGAAAGAACAGAAATTTTAATACACCATTTGATAACAGAAGCAATAATAGATAATCGCCAGAGATATTTTGAACAGTCATTTAACCGTGGAAATTACAATAAATATAGATATGGGAAACAGAGTTCTTTGAAACCTCAAGACATAACAGAAAATACTTCACATAATTCAAGAGCAAGGTACAATCCAAATTTTCCCCTAGATACATGAATAGAGGCTACTATCATGGTCGAAATAATTATAATTATAGTGGCCAACGATCATGCAAGGCTAGTTATAATAAACAAAAATATTCACAACCATCACATAAGAATAATTCTCATCATGGATTTAAAGGAGCTGATAGTGGACGAGATGATTATTCAAATTCTTATCATTCTAGAAGCAATAGGTTTATAGCTTCTAAAGATAGAGAGCAATATCCGGAAAGAAATTACAGAGATATTAGATATGCAGGTTTTAAAGACAGAGAGAAATATCCAGAAAGAAATTAAAATCTTTAAAAAAATAACTGTTAGGCATGAAAAAACATAACAAATCAAGATGCTGATGTCAAGACGCCATCACGTCAGGATGACCGATTTGTAGGATTCCAGTTTGAACACTTCATGTAAATGATATAAACCGACACTCTAGTGCTATTATCCATGATTTGAACGCGTGAGCTGTAAATACTTTGGATCGCGAGTTTGGCAAAGAGCCAGTCTTCTAATTTTTGTTATGAAGCAAGATATATATAAAATGGATATAGCCGGTAAAGGCGCTATTAGTCCTAGTTGGATTATTGTAAGGTAAATTTGTTATATAGTTTTAACCAAAAGTGTATTAGTTGAAATTAAAGTTCGTATTTTGTTGTTCATCGATTATTGGTTCAGTAAAGCGACTATTTACATATCATCTACTTACATATATATATATTTTTTTTTTTCTACCGAACACTTTATTTGAATAAATAAGTTTGTAAAACTATAGTTTAAGCATAATTCACAATCGCAATAAACAATACAGGAAATTTGTTTTTATATTACTGAAATTTCAAGTATGTTATTTATAAAATGCCCATTAAATACGCTTTTCGAAAAACCCTTTTTTAAGTAGAATGCTACATTTGAATCATTAAACGCAAATTTTCAGCGAAATGTTTTTCATATACATTAATTTAATCAAAGGTAAAATATTAAATTAACTCAAAAACGTGTCAACACTGATTCTAAATTTTGTGTTATTGTTTGAAAATTATTCACTAAAATTGGCATTCTTTATAGAATATTAAATGTATTTTATGTAGAAGATATAGAACACAATTCAAAGAAATACATTGTTTAAAAAAGCTTTTTAAAATATAGGGGATTGTAGGGGTAAAAGCCATATATCCTATTATTAGTTGCTTCTTGAAACCACAATTTCCAACTTAAGTTTAACATTGCGTGCATACTCTGCACATATTCTTGTATAAGAATATTATTTTACATATGTGATTAGTTCACATTTTTAGTATAAGAGATTTTTTTTATAAAAAGTCAAATCATCCGTTTTTATTCTGCTTGTGAGGAAAAAACCGCGTGAATATGTTAATCTTACAATAGAGGAAAAGTAAAAGTTTAGATTTTCTTTTAGAAAGAAACAATATATTTTATTTTAAAACTAAGGAACTAAACTAATATGTCAATTATAAGCCTAATGATTTAATATTTAAAGACAAAATGATAATTATCTGCATTACAATATGAGAAAAAGCAGAAAAAAAGTTCAGTTTTACAAAAATCATAATTGTTCTTATCCATGTAGTTTTGGGTGTCTTTTTCTTGAAACATTGTTTATGGTGTCTTCAATTATTGTTCTCCCAATATCCCTCTCTTTTTTTTTTCTTTAAATCCCACATAGAATATCCGATTTTACCTCACGAGAATGAGGATCGCAAAGCAAGTCATAAAATTACACCGATAAACGCTAGCAACAGTTTCACTGTGGGAAATAAATCCTTATAAAATATGCTATGCACAATAATATAAAAAGTTTCTATAACTTGTTCGTGTTTACGATTTCCGAAAACTGGCAAACATTTTAAAAAATTATAAAATAAACTTTCTAACACAGAAACTACAAAAATGCGAGTATGGAGATACCGTAATGGTTGCTTCTTCTTGCCTAGAGCTAAGTATTTCAACCATTTGCCGCTACAGGGCTGCTCAAAGTGCGTCAAATCGATGTATTCGGTTTTCACCCGACTATACGGTTTTACCCAACTTTCTCCTACATGTTTTAAGTTATTATATTATACAGTATTATAACTCTTTATATATATATATATATATATATATATATATATATATATATCAAATAGATTCTCCGTTTTATATACTTTTTAACGTACATATATATTTAAATACAACAAAGTTGAATTGCAAACCTTTTTTTTTTCAACACATAAAAGTAATAGTGAATAATGACAAATCTTCTATAACCCTGATTTAGCTAATTAGCTTTATTTTTAGGTTGATGCAAAAGTTTGTAATGGTTAATTTTATAAAGAACATGCAGAAAGGAATCGATAATAGGTTCTTTTTGCACACCACTAATCGCCACTAAAACATTTTATTTCCCATGATCGGACTACTTTCATCATAAATGAAGGGACCATTTTCTGCCAGCAATGAACGATCCTGTCGTTGAAAAAAAACTATAATTTAGTTTTTTTTCCTCCATTATTCTACAAGGTATTATTTAATCTCATTTTTAACGGAACATCTTATTACGTACATCTTTTAACGGAACATGTAATGGAAAATCCCTTTGTAAAAGTGGATTTGGGAAACTTTTTGAAGATAAAGTTTTGGTCATATGGTTCAAAATTTAAATTTTAAAAGTACGCAAGCGAGAAGGCTAACTTCTGGAGAATTTTTAAAAGATGTTGCAGAGAGAGAGAGAGAGAGATGTAGCACTTTTTTTCATACTTTCTTTTCTGTCATTTAATTATCTAACAGCACATTCTGAAAATAACATGGATGTTTGAAAGAAATTCACAAACTCGAAAGTTTCAGAAACTGCAGAAAATATCAGTTTTGAGATTTTTAGCTCACAGGCTATCAAAGCCTGAGAGCTTATGTGCCCGCCGGTTCTGTATGTACGTACGTATGTATGTATGTATGTACGTAACGCGATAACTCTTGATAGAACTAACCGTTTTACTTTAAATTTTGTTTATAGGTTCCTTGTGATAAGGCGCTTCCCTGATTAGTTTTGGAGGTTCATTGGTTAAGCATAAAGGGGGGAAACAGGGGGCTAACCCCCCAAAATTTAGATAAATGGGTTTTTCATGCAGAATTATCCCATATTCTTCAAATTTTGTATATAGGTTCATTTTGTCAATGTGCTTCTGTCAATGGTTTTGGGGGTTCATTGGTTAAGTATAAAGGGGGAAAGGGGGGATAACCCCCCCTAACTTAGATAAATAAGTTTTTCATGCAGAATTATCCGATTTTCTTCAAATTTTGTATATAGGTTCATTTAGACAATGTGCTTCTGTCAATAGTTTTGGGGGTTCATTGGTTAAGTATAAAGGGGGAAAGGGGGGGATAACCCCCTAATTTAGATAAATGGGTTTTTCGTGCAGAATTATCCGATTTTCTTCAAATTTTGTATATAGGTTCATTGTGATAATGCGCTTCTCTGAATATTTTTGGGGGTTCATTGGTTAAGTATAAAGGGGTAAAGGGGGGATAATCCCCCTTAATTTAGATAAATGGGTTTTTCATGCAGAATTATCCGATTTTCTTCAAATTTTGTATATATATTCATTGTAATTAGAGACTTCCCTGATTAGTTTAAGGGGTTCATTAGTTAACTATGAGGGGGATAACGGGGGGATGACCCCTCCCTTAATATATTGTTGATTTCTTTATTGTTCGAGGGGCATATTTCAAATTCTTTGAAATAAGAGTATAATATACAATTAGTGTGAATAGCCTGTGAGCTCAATGCCCTCGGCTTAACTGGGAAATTTTTTTTTTATACTAAAGCAATAGCAATTCATATATTCTAAAACCAGGGCTGTAGTGAAGGTATATGGTGTATACCTTTTGGATTTTTATAAGAAACTCAGTATACCCTGTGTTTATAAAATAAAACCATAGCATATACATTCGGTTTATAGCACATATTCTCTGTCAATGTTGCGATAACTAAAGTGGAGGTGTTTAAAGCTCGATTCTAAAAAATTCCTCTAGGCCAAACTTCACACAAAATTTAGTTTTAATACTAGTTTAGGTCACGGGAAATAGATTTAATAAGAAAAATTAGTTGAGATTAAAACGTTTGCAGATAATTTTAAAAGAATTCGATTTATCCGATACTTCGATTTAAACGGGGTCGTATTATATCTGTCCTTACTTACTGTATTCAGAAGCTTGCCAAGTCAAATACTTTTATTCTACTTAAAAACAATATGGAATATTATAATAATATAAAGTATGTTATTCATGAAAATATTTATTGAAATTGGAACATTATTTGATTAGTTTTAACTAATCCTTTTAGTTAAATTAGTTACTGATCAATGCTTTTTCCCTTCCTTTCTTGTTTAAATATCGTCGTCTGTAAACATTCCTTCACTATTCTACGTGCGTTTACTTAAACTTTTTCAAACTTCTGAGTATCTTTGTAAATATTTATATGCGATCTAATTTTGGAATATTTACATAGAAAGATATTAGTTGATGGCTTTACATCTAGTGAAAATACAAACATGATAAAAATTCCACAGGCATCTCCATTTTTTCAAAGAAAAAGACGGAGACATCTGATATTGACTCTTAGAGCCTGTAACATAATTCAAAGCCCGTAACATATTTAGAGTACTCTAATTGACAGTGAGGAGCATTTGAAAGGTAGCGAAGCAGAGTGTATATAAACTATATACACTCTGCTTCTATATACACTCCGCTTCGCAACAAGCGTTTCACAGAATTTTTAATCTTTTGCCACCGGTAATTCCGAAAAGAAAGTTTTGTCTAATGTAACCGCAGGTATTTTATGATTAAATAAGTCAAAATTTTCTATTTAAAATTACTGGTAGGAATAATCAAAGATTTTGAACACTCTATACGCGACATATACTTCATCGTGAAGGTGTTAAGCTGAAATTCAAATAAAGGATAACCATAGGTGCAGATTCATTCCAATTATTTAATGCTGCCTCAATTTCAATTATTTTCCATTTGCAGTTTAGAATTTTATAGAGTACTTAAATAACATAATAATTCCAATGCATTGAAAAATATAAACTTATTAGAAAAACAAAATAGGATTATTTATACAATAATATATTCCAATTTTAATGAGATTCACTAAAATAAGTATTTCAAATACGTACATTAACTATTTTCTGTCGGAAAAATGATGCAGTAGATTCTTAACATACACTGCAAAAAATAACTGTTGATTTTACAGTATAAAACTGGCACCCCAGCTGCCAGTATTATACCGTAAAATTAACAGTATTAAACCGTAAAATAAGCAGTAATACGCTGCCGCGCAAGCAGTAATACGCTACCGCGCATGCGTCTACGTTGCGGAGAAACTTTTGTAAATATTTATATCCAATCTAATTTTGGCATATTTGCGGAGAAAGAAATTATTTGATGGTTTTAATCAAGTTAAAACACAAATATTTCAAGATAAAAATCCCACAGACTTCTCAGAGAAAGACGGAGACATCTGATCTCAACGGTAGGCTTCGAAAAAAAGAGCCAGAACTCATGTCTAAAATACCTTACAAGATAAAATGTATCACTTATAAAAATACTTTTGAGAATGCAATGTTATCCCATTAGTTTTGATTTAATAATATTTTAGTTAAATTAATTATTGAACACAAGTATTTTCCCTTTCATTCTACGTTGCGGAGTAACTTTTGTAAATATTTATATCCGAACTAATTTTAGAATATTTGTGGAGAAAGAAATTATTTGATGGTTTTAATCAAGTTAAAACACAAATATTTCAAGATAAAAATCCCACAGACTTCTCACTCAGAGAAAGACGGCGACATCTGATATCAACGCTTAAGAACCTGTAACATAATTCAAAGCCCGAGAATGCCCCGTAATGTATTTAGGGCTCTAATGTACGAGAGAGGCGCATTTGAGGGGTAGCGAAGCAGAACGTATTTGCACAGTCACATTATTTCCACCCTCCGGCAGGTTTATAATAATTAAAGGCGACACAAAGTCGTCAGTCTTCGCACAAAATTCAGCATTTTCCTCGTTAAATAGAAGTATATATGTGTATTAAAAATTCATTGAAATGTCTATAGGGAAAAGATATTTAGAAAGGTGGGGAAAAGTGAAGAATCATCATTACAACATTATAAAATACAATATAATTAACTTGCTTAATGTTCTTAAAATAATGTATTATTTTTACAGTACTTGCAGTATTTAAAGAAAACATATGTCGTCATAATGATGTTTTCTTAGTAAAATTAATTGTATTTTAAAAGATTCTTAAGCTGGAGATAAATTTGAGAAAATCTTCAAAGATATAATTTTAAGGGGCAAACATATATACTGATTATATAATTATGTTTATTCTAATGTTATCTTATCTCAAATATATAATTGTATCTATGCTGTATATTTAAAACTCTCTTTACAAGAATTGCCTAATTTAAAGTCAAAATGGTGAGAAGATATCTTATCTATAAATCATTTAAGATATCTCATCTTTAAGATATCTTATCATAAAGATATATTATACGTACCTTCAAAAAAAAAAATAATCTTAATTACAACATAATTAAGATATACATTTGTTAAACTCGTGTTTTATCGATTTTTTTTTTAATGAATTTTTCTTTTGTTATGGAATAATAGCTGGAAACAAATGCTGAACTATTTACTTTGTTTCAAATGCAAACGTGTAAATCTTCTGCAATCAGGTTAATTTAATCGGAGGGATTAAAACAAAAAATCATACATGAAAATCATTTTAAAAATCATTAAAAGTTAGTAAATGGAAGTGCAGTTTTCAAACAAATTGCATAAGAAAGAACACCCCCCCCCCCCACCTCCTATTCGATGGTGTAAAAATGGAGATTGCTTAGAAGTTAATAATTTTGCGATAAAAACTAGATTGATTCCCAGGCCATTTGTACCGTCGATCAGACGTCAGCGTTACTGATTGGCATGTTTTAGGTAGATTTCGTAAGAAATACTACCTATTACATTCTACCCTAAGTTGGAATTCTTGAAAAATTTTTGCAGATCTACACCGATCATGACTCCTAGAACACCCCCCCCCCCCCCCCCAGTTCAAAACTTTGTATAATCACTTTTTTATGGACACGATAACTTCCATAATTCTGCACAAATCTCTTCCAAACTGATACATAAAATCAAGCGGCATAAAATCTCGGTCAAGTTCGTTAATGGGCAAAATCGAACCAAGGGAAGGCAAATGGGGGGAAGGGGGGGGGGGGGGGGGCTTTTTGTGAAAAACAGAAAAACCCCATAACTCCTTAATTTTGATACATATCGAACCCGTTTAAAGTTATTATTACCTCTAGGAAAAGGACCAAAAATGGATGTACAACAGATTTTTGATATCATTAAAAATGTCCCCAAGGAGGGGGGGGGGGAGGAATTGGGGTTTCAGAAGAAAAAAAATTCATAATTTCGTCAATTCACAAGATATCAAATCCGCTTGAATGTATTATAAATCTTCTTAATATTATCTACAATTTTTATACTGACAAGTTTTTTATAGAACAAACTCTTACGGTAAAAAAATTGAAAACAAAAAAATCCCTGCTGGCTCCGCTTACAGGCAGAGGTATATTTAGAAGTGAGTGGTCCCAACTGCCACATCAAAGCAAATAGGTCTTTCTTCTGCAATTCGCAATAAACAGTCGTTCCATGGTCAGCGTCTTCGAAATCTACCTGTGCCTGTAGGCCGAGCCGTCAGGGATTTTTTTGCTTTATAATATGGATAGATACACAGTAAAGACGGAAATTTTTGATAAGCAAAAAACATTAGAAAAGCCATCCAGAAAAGCTGCATTTGTCTGTCTCTAAAAAAAATCCGTGATAATACAAGAGATTTTCCGTAAAATTTCACGGAGAAGTTTCATTTTTCCCAAAACAACAGTACAATTTCCGTAAATGACAGTTCCGTAAAGTAGATTTCAAATCCGTAAATATGCAGAAAGTTTTCCGTAAATTTAATGGATTTTGTCCGTATTTCTTTCAAAACAGTACAATGTTTGTATTTCTTCCAAAACAGTGCAATTTCCGTAAATAACTTTTAGAGGTTTGCGTAAGAGGTTTGCGTTGGTTATAGAGGTTTGCGTACAGAAATCGCCTTGTTTGAAATGGGAATTAAAATTCAGATTGTTGTATTTACTAGAGTTCTTCAAGGATCCAGGCCTGACCCAGCTCGACATGCTGGCCCATTCTAACCGGGGCCCATGTCTGGACAATAATTTTTGTGTGAAAATAATAGTAATATTTATATATTTTTTTAATGAAATAGTTAGAAATTGATTTTGTTTTTATAAGTTACAGAAAAATATATTTTTTTTAATCTATTTTTTTTTTTTTTTTTTTTTTTTTTTTTTTTAATGATAGTGCTTCAAAATTATAACGTTTTTTTTTTTTTTCACTAATTTTTTAAAATTTTATTTTAACTTTTCTAACGTGAGGCAATATTGGGTTATTTAAAGGTTTCATAACATAATATCTCTGTAAGTTATCGCTATGTCAATTGTATTAAACTAAACTGATTTGGCTTATAAATCTATGAATTATACTAAAATTTATTATTTTATAAACTATAATTGTACAACGTTTATAATTTTTTCCTTAAATTTATAAAAATAGTTAATATTTTTTCTTTACTTTTATAAAAATGAAGTTGATAATTTTATTAACTTTATAATTTATTTCTTTAGCTTATAATTTTATAAATTAAACTAAATTAATTTAAAATAAATCAATAAGTCCAAATTTAAATCTTACCTATCACAAGATCATTAATTTCGAAATTGTCTTTAAGAATCAATTTTTTGTTTTAATATTATTAAAACTATTCAGTTTGACAGAACCGTACACAAAGGTTCTCAGTATAGCTCAAATATAATAATTTAATATATTATAAAATTGTTTATTTACATAAGTTTTTAAAAATAAGAGATAACGAAAAGTTATTTTAATAGCATGTCATAAATACGCCTCCTTCAGATAATTATTGTTTTTATTGGAATTGATAAATAGATCATCAGACAAATAATTTAAAAAAGTATATGTTCAAAAAAAGAAAATGTTGTACTATTACAAAAGGATGCATTCATACAGTGACTCTTAATACAATGTCTCTTAATAGAATGTTTTACGCATATAATACATAATAAGTTAAAATTTAGATGTTATAAAGCAAAATATTGAAAAATATGAAAAGAAAATATTGAAAAATATGAAAAGAAAATATGAAAAATATTGGAACTGAAAAAAAAAATCCATAGAACCTTCAAGTTTTTGCATCATAAAAAGCGGCTGAAATAAGTAGCAACGCTTGAAAATGTTGAATATCTAATCATAGCGTAGTGGCTGGGACCTCCGGTTCAGTAAGCCAAAGATTGAGAGTTCGATTCTCATCGAGGCAAGGGTTGGTTGTTTAAACAAAACTCACTCAGAAATGAGGGGGAAACAAAAAGTAGTATATCTGTCCCTTATAAGGTTGTTCTTGAGAAGAAACTTTTTTTTTTTTTTTTTTTTTTGGTCCTATAATGTTTATTTTAACAGTATAAAAATTTCTAAAAAATACGAAAGATATCTGTTATAAAACGGAAATTTAAAAACCGATATTTCAGAAATCACGGAAAATTTCCTGGAATTTATGGATTTTTTTTCCCGTTAAAAAACGGAAATAATACTGGCGTCTCGATTGCCAGTACAATTTCCGCTTTTTTTTTTTTTTTTTTTTTTTTTTTTTTTTTTTTTTACAGTGATCGGGATTGGTTTGGTTTTTCGGGCTAACGAAATTATATTTGCAGGGTTCGGGTCAGTTTCGGATTGACCTAAAGCAGAAATTTCTAGTTCGGACTCTTAATAGGAATTGCAGCAAAACTCTTTTTCAGATGCTCTATAGTAGAGTATTTTGCCATGTCTGACAGTTAGCCTCACAAACGGGATCTGTCAAATTAAACATTTGTAATCTTAGTTTCATTGTGAATTGTTCTGCGTTGCCGTATAAACTGCTGACACAACTGAAACACCAACTTGTTGGTGGCAAATGTAATTATTCTGGCTATAAAGTGTTTGTTATTAAAAAATACCATGTCTTTCCGCACATTTTAGTGAAAAAACGTATCGTTGCTACTGCCTATACTTCTTGAATTATTGCGACATTTGGATCAGCCGCTATATGTTTTTGCCCTCCATGAGGCTTAAAGTGTTGGCAAATGTGAGAAAGGTTTCATAAATATAAATGTAAGATATAAATTTAATTACATCTATAATTTTGAAGTTCTTTGTAATGATAAAACCATGTTTTGTTTTTGATGTAAATATTCTTCGCTTGATCTGAACTAATGAAGCAGTAAGAAGATAGGAATAAGCGTACGTGTCTAAATTCTCAGAATGCTTATTTTTACTTAGACCTCCTTCACATAAATTTAATGATAATAAGTTACGAATTTGTCATGATAACTTTGAAAATATTATTATTACACTTAAAAACATTTCAAATTTTAACTTAATGTACTTTGGAGGTTTTTTTTTTTTTTTTTTTTTTAAATTAGTGACAAGGATAAGCATATGTCCCTAAATGCTCCGATTTCGATTTCCTATTACACTGTAAAAAAAGTTTCGCATCTAACTTCCCGAAAATATAATAACTCTTCCGAGTTTCCCACGATTCCAAAAAAAAATTATTTTATCCTCAGAAATCAAATGATATCCGCAATTTAGAGTAACATTTCTGAAACAAACGTTTCTTTTACTGCCCGATTAAAAAAATCCCTAACGGCTCGGCCTACAGGCACAGCTAGATTTCGAAGACGCAGACCACGGGGCGCCTGTTTGGTAGGAATTGCGGAAGAAATGACCTTTTTGCCATGATGCGGAACCGATGAACCACCCACTTCGAAACCTAACTTGTTTGCAGGCGAAGCCGGCAGGGATTTTTTTTTTTTTTGCTATAAGGGTCGGTCCTATAAAAAACTTGTCAGTACAAAAGTTTTAGATAATATTAAGAGGATTTATAATAAATTTAAGCGGATTGGATATCTTGTGAATTCACGAAGTTATGAATTTTTTTTCTTCTAAACCCCCCTCCCCCCCCCCCTTGGGGCCATCTTTAATAATATCAAAAATCTGTCATACATAAATTTTTGGCCCTATTCCTAGTAGTAATAATAACTTTAAACCGATTCGATACGTACCATAATTCAGAAATTATGGCGTTTTTTCTGTTTTCACAAAAAGCCCCCCCTCCCCCTTGGTTCGATTTTGCCCATTAACGAACTTGACCGAGATTTTATGCCCCTTTATTTTATGTATCAGTTTGGACGAGATTTGTGCAGAATTATGGAAGTTATCGTGTCCATAAAAAAGTGACATAGATTAGATATATAGATATAAAGTTTTGAACTGGGGGTGGTTCTGGAAGTCATAATCGGCGTAGATCTGCAAAAATTTTTCAAAAATTCCAACTTAGGGGAGAATGTAATAGGTAGTATTTCTTACGAAATCTACCTAAAAAAAGAGAGAGAGAGAAATCGAAACGTTTCCGAGAACTTTTTATAGTACATTATGTTTTCTCAATGCAAAATATCGGATGCTATCGATTCTTAAGTAATTCCGTGTTCAATAAATACGTTCAACAGACAAACATGAAAAATTAACAGTATTAACATTAACATTAAAAGTAACATTATTTTGTTACACTTACATGCATAAATTCTGTTACGCAGTTGAAAATGTTTATTTGAGAATTGATAGCATCCGAAAAACCGATATTTCGTGTTGAGAAAACAGATTAATACACCGTAAAAATTACTCAGAAAAGTTAACAGGCAGCAAAAGAAAGAAACTTTTGCTTCTTTAAATCTCTGAAATAGATTGGTTTCATTGAGGTTTAACTCAAAATGAATTATTTTTAATTTCGTGCACTGTCTTCATTGATCATTTTAGATCTCAACTCTTCAAAAAAAAAAAAAAAAAAAAAAAAAAAGGAAAAAAAAAAAAAAAAAAAAAAGAAAGAAAGCAAGAAAAAAAAACGAAAAAAAAGAACGCCCAATTTAAATTTTGTACATCTGTAACTCTATGGAGCATACAGAAATTTTTAGGAAGTGCAAGTTTTAAAAAGTTTAGCACTGCACATATATCTATATATTTAAAGCTAAAAGAGCAATTTTTTTTCAGATTTCACATGAAATTTACCTCAATGCGCATGCTCCATTTTTTTCTTTCAAGGCAGGAATAGAAAGGGAAATACCAGGGGGATTCTCCCCTTCTATAGTTTGAGAGTGGACTAGGAAAACAAAAAGGGAACAGGGAGCGGTTCCAACCCACACAATGAGAAGCCCATTCATCATTCTCCACCAGTTCCAATGGGAAGAAAAACTTTATCTTTCTTTGAAATGACGGCTTTCCTTCAGATGAATTTTACAAGCAGCCATTTTGTTGACTGGAGCCTGGGTCAATTTTCGGTGAAGAGAAACGCTTCACCCTTCGGACAAAAAATAAGTCAACAATCACAATTTTTAAAATTTCGTTGATGCAGTTTCTGCAGGATTCTAAATGAAATTTTCTTCTTTTGTTTTTTATTTAAATCCGAGTTAACCGGATCCGAAGTGGGGCGCTCAATCCTAAGTTCGTTTAATTAGAGTACCGTTTGGAATAAACTGACCAACGTAGAGGGTGAAGTTCCGCTAGTAAGTATTTAACTACAATGAGACTATAAGGAAAATACAATGAGACTATGAATCAAAACTGATTTGATGATCTATATACGAGATTCTAATGTAAGTTTTATGAAATCTAATCAATTTTGCTAATCGCGATTTGACAGTATCGTGGGATTAGTTTGTTTTGTATGTCAGTGATGCGTTTGTTTGCATTGCCAAAAATTATGACATTTTGAATTTTGTAAAATGCCATTCATGTAGTATTGTTAAAATAAAATAATTAATAAAATAATTGAATAAATAAATAATATAATTAATAAATAAATAATTAAATAAATATTTTTTTCTGAAAGTATCCATTCTCCCATACCAGAAATGTGTAAAATCACATATTGATTTTACAAATTTCTAGGGAAAAGAAGATCTTCTGTATACAGTTGGTTCAAAAGTAAATTATAGACGGTAAAATATGATTCAAAAGTAAATTATAAACCATTACAATTACTTTAAATTACACTATCAAGTTTTATTTTAATGCCTATGGTAAATAATGTCTAAAGAAGAACTAAATCTTATTGCAACCTTCATTCCTCATATCTTTTACGGTCACGGTTATGATGCTAATGGTTAATTGAGGTTTTACTTTACAAAACTAGTAAAGTAAAAAAGAAAACTAAACTAAAGGATTATGCAGTATTCACCAGGCTAATCTCTTGAAACTATCATGCATGCAGAGGGGGGGGGGGGAGAAAGAAAAAAAAGAAAGGCTTAAAGAACTGAAACTATAATAAAGCATCATCCGTACCGTAAAATTAATTTTAATACTACTAATTCGACAAATTATTTCGAAATCGAAATAATCAATGAAGAGGTTTTAAGACCTTTAATGAGTAGCCGTAAGCTCATGCAAACAAAATTATCCAGCGAATGTTCAGTTATCTGTTAATGAAGGATATTTTACGTCGAATTTAAACAATGATTTCTTTAAAGTTTTTCAGCTAAAAATCGGCGATTCGTAAGTTCGTGTGTTGTCATTTTATCACTTAACTTCTCAACAAAAATCGCTTTCACTTCCAATTTCGGAGATTTGTAGTCCTACAGAACACTAACAAGAAAGGAAAATCATGCATCAAGCATAAATTATGAAACATTTTCCAATACATTCAGAATACTGTATAACGAAACTTTACCGTTTAGTAAACAATTTAGAAAACGCATAACACATCTGCGAAAAACAATTTTCAGCCATTATCATCTATAGTCAGGAAGGTGTTCGAATTATTTGTTGCAGCCCTGTATATGACCATAGATTTGTATATATACTACTTAGCATGTTAAAATTTAGTTCAGTTAAAAAACGCATAACACAGTTGAAAATTAACTTTCAGTAATTTACGCCAAAAAACCGGAAATGAACTAATTCTTTTGTACAGCCTTTGTGTATCATCTACAGATTTTTATGCCCCTCACATATTAAACTAAAATTTTATTCAGGTACAATATACATTAACAATACTGAAAGTGCATCTCCAGTAATTACCACCAACAGATGGCAATGTATCCAGTTCTTTGCTTAGCCCTGTATATGAATTTATTTATATTCTGAAAATACCAAATATAGTTCAAATGAAAAACGCAAACAAATTAAAAACCTTCTTAAGCAATTCACGCCCATAGACAACAATGCTTACGAATTCTATTGTGTAACCCTGTATATGATATATAGAATTTATACATACCACATAATATTAAAAGAATTAGTTAAACTTGAAAAACGCACTTTCAGAAATGATCGACGATAGACAGTAATGTAACCGAATTCTTTTGTATGTGCCCTGTACATGAATGCTAGATGCTATGCACACCGTATTCTACAGTAAGCATCTTGTAATGCACCTCAGTATTGTGTATCAATTTCAATATATTCGAAATAGTATAACATCATTAAAATACACCGCAACCGATTTTTACTCATTGACACAATGTAACGGAATTGTTCAGAGTATCCCTGTAAACGAACTCTAAATGCTACACACTTCATTTTCAATAGCGAACATGCCATAGTAAACCTCAATAACATATATCAATTACACGACAATCAAAGTACATTTAAGCGAGTTAGAGCACGGCCAGACAAACCGCAGTCAAACACTTTTCAACAATACTGGAAAGTGTTAATAAAAACACAATAAATTTGATTCATGGAAATGTTGTCATTACGGTGATAGAGCTATTGCGAAAAGCGTGAAAAATGCAGCATAGCAGCGCCATCTGTTGGGCGATTTCCATCAAAAACTAATCAGAACTAATTTATATCAATGTCTAACTGAATCTAAAGTTTTATTAAATTCCGTACATCCCCACAAAAGTTTTGTCAAAAACAAAGAGACTCACAGACAGACATTTTCTAAAAACAGTCAAATCGTGATCAGGACCTTCTTAAACGGATAAATCCGTCGAAAAGCGGAAGTCAAAATCTTTCATGAATCCAATATTTTCTTTTTGTAAATATAGAATAAAGTAAAAATGTTATATGAACAATTTGCAACTTCAAAAACCTTTCCATTTACAGATAGGATCAAAATACATTTATTTACATTGATTTCATAAGAATTGCATAACAGTATTTTTTGTTAATTAATCTAATTATTGTTGTAAATATTTTACAAACAGAGATATAACTGCCGATTTACGGAATCGATTTTAATGAAAAACGTACCTAAATTTCATATTATTATACAATAAAAATTTACTAATATATCTTCAAACATTAACGAACATAATTATGGAGGCGGAGAAATTTCTTCGATTAATAATTTGTGGCATAAAGGGTTAATATAAGCTATTTTTACCATAAACAACTGACAAATAAAAATACATTTTATTAGCTTAAAAACAAATTACAGGTGTAAACATTGGTTTACAGTATCAGTTTTTTTGTTTTGCATATCTATCAGTAATAAATCAGCTAAACTTTATTGTATCCTGTCATTCCTCGCATATTTCACGGTCATGATCGTAACGGTTAATTGAGGTTTTACTTTACAAAACTACAGAAAGAAAAAAAAAAAAAAAAAAAAAAAAGATAATGCAGTGTTCTCAGCTTAATAGCTTACAACAATCATGCGTGCAACAAAAATTTCAAACGGCTCGGCTTATAGAACTGAAACTATAATAAACACTATCCGTATCGCAAGATTAATTTTAACGCTGCTAATTCCGCAAATTATTTCGTAATCTAAACAATCGATGAAACAGTTTAAGACCTTTAATGAGTAGCCGTAGGCCCATGCAAACAAACTTATCCAGCGAATCTTCAATTATTAAAGGATTAGACGAAAGACTGAGAATTTTCAGGCTTGATTAGGTATTGTCGAAGATGGAAATCTTTATTCCCCGGAAGGCAGAGTTGCGTTGTATTGGAATGCATCTTAAAAATAATAAATATTCTGGGACTGAGATAGAAACGAAGTCTATTTATTCATTTTCCCCCAATCGGAGATATAAAATGTATTTAATTTTGATGCATTTGCAACGAATATAATGAAATGCATTTTTACGAATGAAACTATTAAGGCTTCCGGAAATAAATATTCTTGGAGAAATAATTGTGACGGAATAGTTTAGACAAATTTAATAAAAGTGGTTGGAATACAGTTTATTAGATAATATTTCAAAGAGAATTCTTCTCAATTCTTAATAAAACTAATTACTGCATATACTTGTGTGTAAGTTGATGACCTGAATTGTTAAACGAAATTTTAAATAATAAATAAATGAATATTCGCATACAAGTCGAACCACATTTCTGATGTTGCAAAAATCTTTGAAACAGAGGGTAGGAATTTTTTTAATTAGACAAATAAGTTTTCATTAAATTTAGTATACTGTTATCTTAATTGTGCGTTTCTAGTTAGAATTATATTTTATTTATTCGATATCTTGAAAAATAAATCACTATTTAAAACTCATGAAGATAATCTATTTCAAAATTTTATTCCTCCAATTTAACAATACTTAAATGAAAATAAATCTTTGAATGCTCTTCAAACATTAATTACATACGTAAATACCTTTACTGGTGACTGGTTAACTACTGTGTGGCTCCTATAAGAAAACTCCGATTAGGGTTGCTGGTTATGAAGGTTCAAACCTTGTAGCGGGGGTAAGTTTTTTAGTAGGAGTATATATTATTTGGCATATTTGGCACCGTCGTTAAAGTTCGAACAATGCGCAGACTTACTCGCAGGTTCTCTTTTGCGATTTTTTGGATTCTTTGATGTGTTATGTCTTTCTCAGGATATCTAAAGTTCAGAGATCAAAGCGGGAGCAGTTGACACCATCCCTTTCTTTCGCACCTGACCACAAATTGATTCGAGAAGAATGGGAAAATTGATATCTCAGCCTGACTTGCTTATGAAACTTATGGGGGGATCGTAATGGAAAGGAACAACCACACCGGAGTGTGTGAAAGATTCGTAGCATGAAATTCCCCAAAAGATGGTGAAAAAATGTTTTATAAAGTTGCATTAGCTACTCTGCAGACGGCATAGATTTCTATCCCGATTGGATGAATTTCTGCTCATGAGCATAGACGAAAAAAAACATCAGATTGCAATTTCATGAGCTGGTAGAAAATTCAGATTTGAAATAATGCTCCTTTTCTATAAATTTCAATAAAAAATTTTAATCTTCAAATGTAAATAACAAGCCTCTTTAGATACGTGAACTCTATTGATATTTTTAATTGCCTTTTGAGACCCTGAACATCGCTAAGTGGTACTTTATTATGCAAGTAAGTACTTTTTTCTACCACTAACTCGTGTATAAGTAGACTCCATTTTTCAACTTCAATTAAAAAAAAAAAAATCGACTTATATACAAGTATATACAGTAATAAAAATTTAGGTTACCTTCAACAGCTGGTATAATCATAGAGGAACATAAGTTTGTGTATGTAGATTTTATATACTTTTGTAATGAAGTGTTTCGCAAGTTGTCTACACAAATTGAATAGTCAATAACAAATTTCTAATTTCGCTTTTAGTTTGGTTTGTTTTTATTTATTGAAAATTTAGGCTTTAGAAATTGATAATGGAAATATTCAAATCAAACAAAAATAAGAGAATTGTTCAACTCTACTTTGTAAAGACAATGGTCCATCGTTGTCACACAATATTTCCCTTCCTCCCCTTCCCCCTTTTAAAAAAAAGAGGGGGGGAATTGATTTCTCCAGTGATATCTTAAAAAAGATTGTGTATAGTGCCAAGATCTGCAGTATTCAATAGCTCAAGGAAAACATCAACATTCATACATAAATTCCGATTACTCTGACTAGTATAATACAAAGTATTACTAAAAGGAAACGTGTTTGTGAAGGAGACAATAAAAGCCATTTGCGGGATCTACAGGGTAATAAAAAATATTTTAATTTAATTTTAATTGTTTCCCGTGTGCTCTGCTGGTAATAGGGCATTGTGTTGTACAAGATTTTTAGCATTCATGAATTTAGTAAAAGTTTAGTTTTTTTTCTTGAAGGGGTTCGTAAAAGAAATAATTTAGGTACCACCACTGGCAACAACTTTGGACCACTTATAGAAAGTATCAGAACTCCGGTGAACTCAGCTACGCCAGAAATTCTTAATTGGGTGTGATTCAGCTACTGCATTTGCATTGCAGCTTTAATGGAGCAAATTAAACATTTATAAAATTTAACTCGAGTGTAATCAAATGTAGCTTACATCAATTACATACAATGTATAGTCAGGAACTATAACTGTACGAAATTGGGCTAATCTTTTAAAATCCTTCTGAGTTATTAGTCGTTTGAACACATCATTTCAAAATACAAATTTTCAGGTAATAATACTTATTTCTTAAAGAAGCTATATAAGTAATTCTTGTAAGACAAATGGCATATTTATTTGTTTGTATAATATTTATTGAATGTAGATATTTTTATGTAATATGTAATTATAGAAATCTGAAATTATAACTTACGACATAGGAAGTTACTGTGTTGCATAACCCTCTTACCTGCAAAAAAGAAAATAATATTTAAAAATAATATCGAAGCTGTATCAAACAACATTTAAGGCGAAGTGGCGCGAGTGAGTAAATTGCATAGAAAATCCAAGCAGAGTAATGTACAGAGCATGCTAAAATAGCGCTCTGACCGGCACTCATTTCTTAATGAAATTTTGCTATACATGGCAGCTCTGTACACCACTCCGCTAGGATTCTGCACGTGATTTGCGCATTTATCTGTAGAAGCACTTACCCCACTTCACCTTATTCATTATGTAATAATTTACGTTATAAATTTCATAGGATCAACAAAACTTAGAATGGAATATTTTCAAAATTTTCTCTATATATCTTTGCAATGTAAATGATGGATGCAAAATAGCATTGCGATCCATATGTGACCAAAATGTGAAAGCACCGTGACCCAAATATAACTTTTATTCTCCATATTGCCACAACATGTAGTGCAAAATGAGCTACTGTGAAGTGAAGTCATTATGATGTCGATATGTGCCGTTTTGTGAAGAGTTGGACGTATAACATTGTTTTCCTGTCGTATTGTGACGCGTGTCACAAAATTTGGTCACAGTGGCTACACAGTAAGTCACGACGTGACGGTTAGCTCAGAGTCATAATGTGACAAATTGTTATCGTATTTGGTCACCATTTTGACTAAGACACTTGTGGTGCCACGGTGATGTCATATTGACTGGCTGTGCCATAGGGTTAACACTGGAATCATTATGTAATTTTCAGTATATAAAGAAAAATTAAAAAATATATAGTTCCTTAATAGCACCCGTATACTTATAATTTATCTAATAATAAAATTTATTAAAAAAAAAATAATAAGTAACGTACAAGAATTATTCATTGCTTAAATGGTAGCGCGACTTACATGACCTACCCTGTATTAATAAGATAAAAACCAACTTGATGGAACTGCCAATGTACCCAATTTACTTGTTCCACAAGTTTCTCTATAATTTTGATAGTTACTAGAAGAAGAGGAGTGCATCTTTTGGTTTCGTACCTCTTTCGGTTCGTAACTATTTCAGCACATAGGCGATATAAGTCCTCCTCCGAGATCGTTAAATAAGCTGGTTCCATGTGTTCCATGAATGAATAGACTTTGCTTCCCATTCCGGTATCCGACAACTGAACTGGCAGTATATGTAAAGTTGATGCCGAAAGTGTATAAAGTTAGGGGCGTATACATTCCTTCTTAAAACACATTTATTTCATTTTTTTTTCTACAACAATGGGTTTTTGTAAAAAAATGTAATTATTTAATTGTAAATCATACTTTATGTTAAATTCAATAAATAACTAATGAACAATTCTCCCCAATTTTATGTTCATTTGTTTGCAAATTCGACACATAAAATGGATTGTAACTTTTGGAGCTTAGTGTATTGTGATCATTATTATTTACCAATAGAAAAGTATTATTTAACAACATAATCGAGACTATTTGGTGTAATATAAAAGAAAGATAATGGGATGTTAATTCCGAAATTAATAACAATATTCTTTTAAGAGCAGGCTTCACTGACCGAAAAAACCCATGCTAACCTATGGGAGAATTTAATTAGGTGATTACTCATTACTTATATTACTTCAAAATCAGAAAGTTGTATCCAATGCCGACGCAGGGTTTTTTTTTTTTTTTTTTTTTTTTTTTTTTTAATGTTGCCTTAAATTTTAAATATTTTTAAAAACTTTATAACTTTAAAATTTTTACTTGAGATTTTTTTTTCAAATTTTATCATTTTCTTAAAAATACTTAAAATTTAAGGAAACAATTTTTAAAATGCCTTTACGTCGTAATCTGACATGCACTTTCCGATAGTAAAAAAAAAAAAGTATTATGATAATTATACTAGGTAATAAGTAATCATCTAATAAATTTTCCTATATGTACATATGGGATTGCACGATCATATAGATAATTATTGAAGCGACCTCTTAAGTAACATAATAATGAAAAAAACCTTTCAAAAATATCGCTAAGAAAATAACGAAGTTAACATTAATAGGTATTGCTATTGGCGTCAAAAAATAGAAGCAATTCCATTACAAGTATCTGCAACTAACTCTTCATAAGTACGAGTATAACCAGTTCTATCTCAGAATCTAGCACTTAGATAATGAGAGATAACCAAAATATCAATCCTAATGACTTTCTTACAGGAGTCACGTTCACCTCTATTTCTTCACATTATACTCTTTTTTAATATATTATTAACGACAGAGGAACAGTATTGATAATAAATATCTTGTTTATATGATTTATGTCAGTTTTCTTCTTTCAGTATTATGTGCATGATAACTTTTACAGGCTATTTTCGTTATACTATTGGCATATTTATCAGAAGTTTGTTATACTGAAGCTTTAGGGAATTTTGCCTGATTAGAAATAATCACTGCTTTAGAAAAAATAAATTAATTATATGCAGTTCATTTTAGAATAACTCTAATTTGAAAAATAAGCCACAATTTATTATTTAACATAACCCAGTTAAAAATTTTTAATCGTTGAAAATAAGAATTTAATTTTAGATGACGGGGGAGGGACTACGTAAAAGTCAAAGTATACTAGTATAGTAGTTTTAAAAAGTATAATATAAGATCAAATAAATGCTGTGATTTACAATAAACTTTAGGAATGTAAATATCACACTGTCTTTGTCATTTTTTCGCCACATTTTTGAAAAGTAAATATGGATTTTCATTTTAAAAACATGTCCTACCCATCCCTCCCATGAGGGAGTGATGGGACATTTTTCTTGTTAATTTAATTGGTTTATTAACCTAAAATTTTAATTATTATCATCAAATTTATATATTTTTAAATATGTTAAAATGTTTCAAGATGTTATTCTGAAAATTTCTATTTTGTACTAGCGAAAAATTAATTTGTAAAAAATATTTTTGTTAAAATTGTCCCATCCCTCCCTAATCTCCCCTATACATAATTCTTTCCATGATCTACTTCAATGCATAGTAAAATATAAGCCAAGCAAATGGACAATGCATTATTGGTATATTTAGTTCCGGAAAAGAAACTGAATATTTCATCTTATCAAAACCCGACAGACTCAGAAAACCGCGACAAGGCCCCATTTCCGGATGAATTTATCTCTCTCTATAATAAAACGAAGTACGACGGGAAACGGACCTACTGCATTAATCTCTTTTACAACTACATGTGTACAGGTCTTAACTCACTTACAAAACTAAAGTTTTTATAATAAATTTTGCGTGGTGAAAGCGATTAGGAAAGAACCATCAGTATATAGTATAGATTGTCCCCAGTCGTCAATGTATAATGATGTACCGTATTTTTTCGCGCATGCCGCGCGTGTTTGTTTTATTTTAACCTCAAAATATCTTTAAATGAGGTGCGCATGATACTTGACTAACCACTGCATGTATGGCCATTGGTCACTGCATAACATCCTTGGTAGGAAGTTTTGTACTCAAATTTATGCAACCATGAAGCAACACATTATGAATACTGTGCAATTTCAATAATAACTGTTGAATTTTAATGGTCTGAAATATGTGTGAAAAATCCCCCTCCCCGCATGAAGTATTAAATAAAAATCCAGGTACGTTTCACACGATGGTATTGCACACACGAAAAATGTGTTAATTCATACACACACACAAAAATAAAACAATGTTTCTTATTTTTGTAAAGCTGATGCAACAATGACGTTAATATTATTCAATGCTCATATAGAATCCAATGAGTAACAACATGTATTTGTTTACTATCTTTTAAAGTTAATCTCAAACTGGCTGATTTTTGACGTATTCACAAAGTCATTTTTATTCGCAATCACATGAAAATTTCGGTTATTCCCATTCAGATACTAAAAAATTGAATAGCTTTTCCCATTTTTCTCATTATGCAAAGGTTTTTTCAGAAAATGATGCGACGTTTTAAGACGGTTCACAAAATAATCTGCTCAACAACGTGAAAATTTCTGGCAAATCATCCGACTCATTATTAATCGTAAAAGCACGACACTTCCAGGCATGATTATTGATTTGTAATTGAAAAATTTTCATTTTTCGATAAATTAATTATAATTTGAGTTATAAGTGCTTGTTGTCTCAGGACGTCAGTTTTAGGTAGATTTCGTAAGAAATACTTCCTATTACATTCTCCCCTAAGTTGGAATTTTTGAAACATTTTTGCAGATCTACGCCGATCATGACTCCCAGAACCCAAAACCACCCCCAGTTCAAAACTTTATCTATCTATCTATCTGTCACTTTTTTATGAACACGATAACTGCAATAATTCTACACAAATTTTTTCCAAACTGATACCTAAAATCAAGAGGCATAAAATCTCGGTCAAGTTCGTTAATGGGCAAAATTGAACCCAGGGGGGGGGGACATGGGGGGGCTTTTTGTGTAAACAGAATAAAACCCCATAATTTCTTAATTATGATACGTATCGATTTCGTTTAAAATTATTATATTATTACTTCTAGGAAAAGGGCCGAAAATTTATGTATGACAGATTTTTGATATCATTAAAAATGGCCCCAAGGGGGGGGGGGGGGGGTTAGAAGAAAAAAAATCATAACTTCGTCAATTCCCAAGATATCAAATCCGCTTAAATTTATTGTGAATCTCCTTAAAATTATCTACAACTTTTATACTGACAAGTTTTTTATAGGACAAACTCTTACGGTAAAAAAAAATTAAATAAAAAAATCCCTGCTGGCTCCGCCTACAAGCAGACGTAAAAACAGAAAAAACCCATAACTTCCTAATTTTTATACATATCGAATCCGTTTAAAGTTATTATTACTTCTAGGAAAATGGCCAAAAATTTATGTATGACACATTTTTGATTTCATTAAAAATGCTGGGGGTGGAAGGGGGAAATAGGGGTTTCAGAAGAAAAAAAAATATAACTTCGTCAATTCCCAAGATATCAAATCCGCTTACATTTATTATAAATCTTCTTAATATTATCTACAACTTTTATACTGACAAGTTTTTTATAGGACCAACTCTTACAGTAAAAAAAAAAAAAAAAAAAACTCCCTGCTGGTTCCGCCTACAGGCGGATGTATATTTTGAAGTGGGTGGTCCCAACTGCCACATCATGGCAAATAGGTCTTTCTTCTACAATTCCCAATAAACAGGTGCCCCACGGTCTGCGTCTTCGAATTTACTTGTGCCTGTAGGCCGAGCCGTCAGGGATTTTTTTCTTTTCTTTTCAGCTCTGTCGCATCCTGGAATTCGGTTCAACACGCCATCCTTGACAGCATTTTCTGAAAGAAGTTTTTTCCGATAACTTCTGCTTTTTCCAAAAAACAGGAAAAACTGTTCGATTACATAGTTTCTGAATCAGAGCACCGGGCAATTTCATGTGTTTGAGAATAGTGTTGTGAAATGGGAATTAGGTCGTTATAAGAAAACAATTGATTATAATGAAAGTTGAATCACATTTACAAAAAATACCAGAAATTTTCGCATTGTTAAGCAAAAAAAAAAAAGTCTTTGTAAAAAGTTTTTCCGGCCTGTACCGGGACGAAATGGTAGCTTTCCTATATCTTCGTTTTATAATTTTAGCTAATGTTACCCAAAAATAGCAAGTTAAAATGCAAAGAGTCCGATTACAGAAGATTTGTTAATACTGAATTTGAATAAGAAATTCCACAAATTAGTCAACCACAGCCAAGTTGGCTTCATTTATGGAGACTTTACTTTTTGATCGAATCTGACGCTAATGGATATGAATATATAGTTTTATTCGTATGATTGGGAAAATGATTACAACAATGAAAGATAATGATTTGCGAAAAATCCAGTTCATTAAAACTTATAAATTAATCCCTGATTTGTTTTAATCTGCTGTCTTGTTTCAAAATGTCAGCCACCCTAGAATTTCAAACTGTCATATCTCAGCCATTTTTTAAGATAAAGGCAAAACAAGAAATGCTCCGGAATCCTTGTATCAAGGCCTAATACGTAAGCAAAAAACAAATTTGAATTTCGAATTTTTTGTATATTTTTTTTAGTTTTAAATCTTTTAATGGCCGCCATTTTGAAACAAGATGGCGGATGAAGCTGGCCAACGAAGTCGGTCGAGACCTTGGTATGTTCTACGCACACATTCAGTCACATCTAAATCGGTCAGCTATCATATGATATAGATCATATATATATATAAATCAACATTTGAAGAGACGGTGATTTTGGGGTCTGGGGGTCATGATCGGTGAAAATATATCGAAATTGCTTTCCTCCGAACGGCTGCAATAGGTAGCTTTATACATTTTGTATTGAAAGCTACTTAAAGGAGAACTTTCTTAATTGTGTTTATTGATTGTCGGAACAAGATTCTTCAAATTATGTTTTTTACTATGTTTTTTCTACTCTTCAACATTATCAGAAAAGAAACATCTGCAATTCTATGCGAGTTTTCAAAATGAAAACATATTTTAAGTTTTACTTGGTGAAGGTGATTTGATTATGGAAGGTCACGGAGGTGAATCCTTCAGCTAGAGAATAACTGAATGTCCTCCAGTGTAAAATGAATGACAATCTATAGCTTTCTTTAAAAATGTTTACCGTAGTTGCAACAAGCTTTCTGTGATTATATAGTAAGTATCTGCATTTATATTTTTGCAGTCATAAATCAGATGGGGTATGTAGCTGATACTGCGAATGCGTGATACGCAACATACAAATTTTTGTCATCTGTAAAATGTTTCTATTGCTCACTGGAATAATATTCTAAAGCTATGCCGAATATAGACTTTAATTTTCAGTATTAACAGATAAAAAATAATTAAAATTTCTATCAACGAACTTCCAATATTAAAATTCCTATTTTAAGACGATTCTCGGAAAAATATCCCCCCCCCCCCCCCACGCTCAACAAGACATAATTACTGATTCATTTTTAAACGTAAAAGCATGGCACTTACAGGCATGATTTTTGAAGAGATTTGTAATCAAATGGGCTGTGAAAAGAATTGCATCTTGAGTTATAAAGTGATTATTGTCACACGACGGTAAGTTTTCTTTCCTTTTCCGCGTTATAGTTTTTTCGTAAAATAATTAAATCATAACCTTTGAATTTTTTAACAGAAATCTGTTTCTACACTGAAAAAAAAAAAAAAAAAAAAAAAAAAAAATGTTGATTTTACAGTATAATACTGGCAGCTGGGATGCTAATATTATACTATAAAATCAACAATTTCTTTTTGCAGTGTAGAAGCTTGAAATCTGTGAATTCAAAATTGCAGCTCATTCCATATAGTTTCTGAATTACGCTTTAAAAACTATACCCACATAGCAATTTGTTTTGCAATGATTAAGAATAAATTTAACATTAAAAGTTCCAACCTTTAAACCTTCATAATTCCTGAACTACTTGACCGAAATGACTTGCTGTTTGGTATCCTAAGGTAAAAAACTTACCCGAGAATCCAAATATTATGTCAAAATTAGACATTAGTATTAAAAATTTGCAAGTTTGGTACAATTTATATATGTAGACAATTATTTTATGTATAGTCTTAATTAACAGATATTATTACTAATTGATTGCAACCAATCACATTTTTATACGATGATTTGCGATCGAGTTATACTATGGGGTATTTTTTTTTTCGATTGTATTTATTACATATGTACAGCTTTATTATTATATAAATACCGTAGTGACATAAAACTTTCTATATATTTGATAGTTATAACAATTATTTTTATCGCAGAAAATGAAAGTGTTAGTGACTAATGAGGAGTCTTCCATAATTATGATTTAAATAAAACTTAATAAATTTATTAGATTGATGAAAATATTTGTACTGTTTAATTTTTAGTTGAGCTTAACAGCACATAGAAATGAAACAGTAATAGGTTCTCCTCTGCAATGCAACAAGAGTAGTCTTGTCATGATTGATATGCTTCTATCATAAATGACGGAACGTTTTTGCAGCAACTAAAAGTAATTACCAGCTCTGTCGCTTAAAAAAATGAACAATTTCTGCTACCAATACTGAATGCTTAAAATACATAACACATTAATGTATTATCCACTTTCATACTTCAACATTATTAGATTGATGAAAATATTTGTACTGTTTAATTTTTAGTTGAGCTTAACAGCATATAGAAATGAAACAGTAATAGGTTCTCCTCTGCAATGCAACAAGAGTAGTCTTGTCATGATTGATATGCTTCTATCATAAATGACGGAACGTTTTTGCAGCAACTAAAAGTAATTACCAGCTCTGTCGCTTAAAAAAATGAACAATTTCTGCTACCAATACTGAATGCTTAAAATACATAACACATTAATGTATTATCCACTTTCATACTTCAACATTATTAGATTGATGAAAATATTTGTACTGTTTAATTTTTAGTTGAGCTTAACAGCATATAGAAATGAAACAGTAATAGGTTCTCCTCTGCAATGCAACAAGAGTAGTCTTGTCATGATTGATATGCTTCTATCATAAATGACGGAACGTTTTTGCAGCAACTAAAAGTAATTACCAGCTCTGTCGCTTAAAAAAATGAACAATTTCTGCTACCAATACTGAATGCTTAAAATACATAACACATTAATGTATTATCCACTTTCATACTTCAACATTATTAGATTGATGAAAATATTTGTACTGTTTAATTTTTAGTTGAGCTTAACAGCATATAGAAATGAAACAGTAATAGGTTCTCCTCTGCAATGCAACAAGAGTAGTCTTGTCATGATTGATATGCTTCTATCATAAATGACGGAACGTTTTTGCAGCAACTAAAAGTAATTACCAGCTCTGTCGCTTAAAAAAATGAACAATTTCTGCTACCAATACTGAATGCTTAAAATACATAACACATTAATGTATTATCCACTTTCATACTTCAACATTATTAGAAAAGAAATTGTCAGACTATAAGAATGTATTGTTTGTCCACTGACTTTTTCTTTTCAAATATTTTGGCATATTTCTATCGATCTGTTGATTCAAAAGTTAAAATTGATGATTCTTGGAATTTTCTTTAATGTCTGTTCATTTGTTGCCGCAAATCTCAAATGCAGAGAGAAGATTAAAAAATGTTCCGAATGGAAAGAAGATAAAGAATTCCGAATACTCAACTTGATACATACAAAACTGTATAAAAAAATTACGTGTAAAGCACACAACGTGGCAAAATTTCTTAATCTATTTACATCACATATTGCTTATTTAATCTCATATTGTAAGCAAGAATTAAAAAAAAAAAAAAAATCCTGCGTCAAGAACAGATTATAAAACACTTTCCACACATTCAGAATATTGTAACGAAACTTCACCGTTTAATAAGGTGAAAGACGATATCTAAAGTAACAATTTGGAAAATGCATAACACATTTGAAAAACCATGTTCACCAATTACCATCTGTAGTCGGAAAAGTATCCTAATTCTTTTGTGCAGTCATAGATCATACCCTGTATCCCCGGGGCAGAATGTACGCGACGCTGCGACGGGCGTCACAGACTTTTTAGGGCACCTGCAGAGCAGACTGAAAACATACAGCGATGCCACGGACACGCTATAGCATGTAAATGACGGGAAAAAACGGCAAACTTCGCCAAAGGATCGCGAAAAAAACGGCGAATTTCGTCGAAGAATCGCGGAAAAAAGCAAGAAATTCATTTAAAGATCGCGAAAAATGGCTAATTTCGTTGACAGAACGCGAAAAAAACGCAGATTTAGTCGAAAAAACGTGAATTTCGTCAAAAGGCCGTAAAAAAAACATCAGCTTCGTTGAAGGATCGCTGAAAAATGCAAACTTTACCGAAGGGCTACGGAGAAAACGCCAACTTCGTCAAAGGATCGTGGAAAAAACTGTTAATTTCGTCGAAGGATCACGAAAAAACGGTCAATTTCGTTGAAGAAACGGCAAATTTCGTCGTCGGACGGATCGTGGAAAAACTAGGAATTCTGCCGACAGATCGCGAAAAAAACAGCAAATTTCGTCGAAGGATCTCGAAAAAACGGCAAATTTCGTTGAAGTATCTGGAAAAAACGGCAAATTTCGTCGGAAGATTGCGGAAAAAACTCGAATTTTGTATGATATATTGCATATTGCAGACTATTTTTGAAAATATTATGAGCGTTGCAGGCACTTGAAGATAGTTCTGTCACTGGGCCCTGTATATGATCTTTCCGGGGGTCCTCAATCCCAGTGTTGAATTTGTTAAATTTGTTGACCAATGTTAACTTTTTTCTCCTAGAGGAATTTTTGTAGTTCTGGGAAAGGGGTATTTGCAGGTCTAAAATTTCTATTCTAGACCTTTAATAAGAATAAAACCGAGATATTTTAAAGCTTCGGAAAGGTTATTTCACCCCCCCCCTCCTCCCCCAACACACACACGGTCGCCCTCAGAATTCATCGCTGTGCAAATATTAATTGGGGGGGGGGGGGGTGTCTCCAAATCTACATATAATGATTGTCTACATATTACGTCAAAGAGGGTCCGGGAGATCACAAAGTTTAAGAACAGCTGCTGTATAGGATCTATAGACTTTTTTGTGTAAAAAAATATAAAAAGTTAATTGAAAAATGCATATTACCAGGGAAAAACGCACTTCCAGCAATTATTGCTCATAGACAGTACTGTAACCGAATGCTTTTGTGTATCCCCGTAAATTAACGATAAATGGTATGTCCAACATATTCTATAGTAAGTATCTTGTAGTGCACTTCAGTGATGATATTAATTCCAATTTAGGTTTGAAATGGTGTAAAATTATAAAAATACACTGCAATCGATTTTTTCCCTATAGACCTAATGGTAACGGCATTCTTTTGAGTGTCCCTGTAAACGAACTACAAATGCTGCACACTTCGTTTCAATAACTAACATACTATAGTAAAGCTCAATAACGTATAGCAATTAAATGTTCAATCTGGATGTATTACGCGAGTTAGAGAGCAGACAGACGGACCGAATTCATAAACACTTTTCAACTATGTTTGAAAGTATTAAAAAAAAATATCTTATTGTAACATTTTAGTTATGCACCAGAATGGTTAAGACTAATAAATACTTTTTAAATATTTAAACTATCTTCAATTTGAAAAAACATCCTTAATACATTATTTCCAAATTTTTCGTTGTAATATGCTTACATGCATAAATCTTACATACATATATCCAACTTACACCCATTTTATAGATACTTACATGCAAAAATTTTCACTACAGATCAAAAACGCTTCTTTCAAGAAATGAAATTGATAGTGACTAACGAAATACCTTAAGTAACCCTGATTCATCTAAAACTGAATAATTATATTAAGTTTTATTTATTTTCTGTTTGCAGCTGAGATCTTAAGAAAAGTACAGATTTTTATGGCATTAAAAAGTAAAAATATAAGAATAAAAAATAAAAAGATAATAATAATTATTAATAATAATAAATATATATAAATACAAGATAAAAAACTAAGGATACTGAAGTAATCAAACAAGCCAAGTTTATTGGTATATAAAAATACCAAGCAAGGCGGCAATAACAGAATATCTTAAGGTGAGTACAGATTTTTATGGCGGTAAAATGTAAAAATCAGTATATTTGAATATTTCTTTTTATTTTGAATATGAAGTTTATTTTAATTTGTTTTTTGTGTTTCAAAATTTAAATTATCGCAAAACTAGCGAAAACCAAAAAATAAAATATTTACTAAGTACATTATATATGTATTTTAATGTGGTACGCAAAATTAACAAATTCTTGATCAACTTTTTCGACAGAATTTGTTTAAATAAAATCCATCCTACAAGTAAATAAATATTTGATAAGTTGAAATATACACGAAAACGGAGGGGAAAATGTTACAGCTTTGTTATTACAAGGGTGGGGGGGGGGGGGGATATCTCATAGGCTAAAATAAACAGAAAGCGAAAGCAATTTCCTTTTTGGAAGATATGGAAATGGCAAAACATTTCAGCGCTGCAAATGTTTTCTGGAATATTTGAGCAAATTATTTACACTAAATCTTGTGGCTTACATTCAGGTATCACTAAGACATTAATTTATAGAGGAAAGTGAAATTCTTTTGGATATATTATATTTGTTTTATCAAAATTATATCTTTAAACTAAGTAGCTAATTAATTAACAAACAATTTCAATAATGTATTTCTGAGTTTAATTTCATTTTTCCAGGATTATCTCTTATTAATATCAAAATCAATTTTTTTTTTCGTTGTATCATTTTATGAAATAACAATATGTTCTTTAACTTTACATTTATTTCACATGGTTTATTCTGTTTGGTATCAGAAGGCAAAATGTACCAAGGAATCTGAACATAATGTCAAAATTAGGCGTTGGTATACAAAATTTTGAAGTTATAACTTCCTGTATATAAGAAAATTTAAGTATAATATTAATTAGTAGACGTTATTACTAATAGATCGGTACCAGTTACATTTCTGAACGATGATTTCCGGTAGAGTCAGTTGGGGGTGATTAATTTTTATTCCAGGACTCTTCATAAGATTTGAAAATTTATCACAATTCATGCCATCGCAATTCATCGTAAGACTATTTTCTCACAAAACGCGCCATGCAATAGTTCGTACACACTACAAAAAATCCATGCTCTTTAACTTTTTGTAAATAATTAAGTCTTATAAATAAGAAATATAATAAAAAACCTTTATTTACATGCTTTTTTGATATCTTTGATAAGTTATAATTTAGAATGAAGTATTTTATTTATTTTCTGTTTGCATATAAAATGCATTTTGGGGGTACCGGGTTATACGCTGCCGAAGTCAGCGGGACCCCCTGAAACCACCGTCTAGAAGGGCGAAGCCAGGCTAGTCTATAAAATAAGCTTCTGCTATGGTCAATTTTATGTTTGATAAAAGTCTTTTCATGTGATAAGCGTCTTTATGCTAGTAGCGGCCCTGTTGGGAAAATGCATAAACACGCGATTTAAACACACTTCCCACAAAGGAATTTCGCTCTAAAATAACGCGATAGGTTCTTTTTTACGCTGGTAGTGCCCCTAGTGGTAAATTGCATAACTAAATTTTTGACATGATTTTTTAAATATTTTCTACCACATCTGAAGTTAAAATTAGTTCAACTTTCGTTAACGCCGCCTATACCAGTACCCCCCCCCCTCCCCCCGCCAGTAAGAAATAGAGTAGCCAAATTTAAATAAAATTGATACAGTAAAATTTCGTTACAACGAATTTTAGGAATCACCGATTAAAGTTTGCTATTCTGAAAACTTCATTAATGTGAAATTACAATATGGCGGATTTAAAAAATTAAGTTTGTATACACACTGAATAAAATTATATATTATTACTAAAGTTATATTAAATTTCTGCAAACATGTCAATAAAGAATGAATATGCAGTGTATTACTGTGAATTTTGATATAAGATGATTATTAAATTAATTAAATTTCAAGATTTTAGACGTTCTTAAGCCACTTAAAGACTGAGTGATACATCTGCGAATATTACTTTGATAATAAGATGGAAGTTTTTCCACAGTTTTATATAACATCGTGCCTTGCAGATATCCCAAATGAGCTTTTTTTGAAACTTCTGTGTGCTAATGTATCAAAAATTTAAATTATCACAAAATATATTTAATAACTAATAATTTTGTAATACTTGCAAACTTCATATGAGGATCGCTTTGTAACTTTATAATGAAAGTACGATTTTTAAAAATTCTATATTAGTTGGTCTTAATAATCCCTTTTAAATCTACTTTAAGTGCAAAATACTTTTTTGTCCATTTAAAAATAATCATACATCAGAGGATTAAATATAATTAAGTATTGTACGTAATAAGCATTAATATTTGCTGGATCTTTCTTATAATAATTGTGCCTTATACAGGAACTATATTATGCACGATATTCTATTCAATTCTGAATTTACGTATACCTGCAAAAGACCTTGATATCAAAATACATTAGAATTGTTTTTCCACGTTAATACATTAATAACAATGTCATACATACAGAACATAATGAAAAATATTAAATTTGCAATGCAACTTAGCAGAATGAAATGACGTGTTACTTTGCTGATAACCATAGATGTGCCCATTTATCATATACTTTTTGGCAATGAAAGTGCTGCATATAAATGAATAATAAGAATACTAATACGAAAAAAAAGTAGTGAATGTATGGGAATCGCAAGAAAAATAATGGATTTTTGGCCATACGTCAAGAGCGCCCTTCGTGATATGTTTTGCTTTACTTTTACACCATAAAAAATATCTTTCCTCCGTAAGATTTATATTTGTAAACACGATAAAGCTATGCAAGCTACAGTGATTCTAATTTTTCCATTCTTTTGAGTTTCAATATGTTTCTATTTTATTTTAATTCGTTTCATTTCAACACTCTAAAAATCGGTATAATAATTTTCAAGATAGTTTCTAAGCTGCAATTATAAACGAACAAGCATTTAAACAAGAATGAAAAAAATTGTGTAAGAACATATTCCAATTACTCACCAAAGTGGATAAGATTAATAAAAATCAATTCACTAATCTTTGTACCTATCCTGTACCCCTGTTTCTTATTATTACATGCTTTCTTTTACTTTACAATTATGTATGTATGTGATAGTCAAATCTTGTCACTCATTTTTTACCCACTTCCTGTTGACATAGAGCTTTGAAATTTGCATTATATATGTATTCATTCCTGAGGGCAATACATGAATTGGACATTGATTTTTAAAAATTCGACCCCTATGGAGGGGGGGGGGGTGCAACGTCGGTCCAAAACTTGTATTTTCCCCCATAGAAATAACGTTGCGATTGTTTAATATTAAGTGAAATAAAATAGCTTCATTGTTGCAATATTCATCCATTTTAATCACATTGTTGCCTGGATCATTACGACGTCAGCATTTATATGAAATATATATGAATGGTTGGTTGGTTGGTTGTATAAGATTTAATGGCGCAAGGTCCCATTGGGGACAAGCTGCGCCAATGTATATATGAATGAGTATGCATTGATGAATACATCATATGAATACAATGCGTATTTGCTGAAAAGTACTAATGACAGGGTTACCACAATATCGCCAAATTTTGGTTAGTTTGTCGAAATATCACCAAATTTGGCGGCAAAAATAAGTCGCCATATATGAAGCCAACTTGGCGATATCTGGGTAATTTGGCGTAATTCTCATTTAAATCCATTAGTCTTTCATAATCTTTTTCCATTGGCATAGCTCTTACTATATTCTATAAAATGTCATAAGACACACACACACACAAAATTAATAAAGTTATTATTAACTATTATACGATAATTATTTAATTAATAAAGTTAATTAAACATTGTCAATGTTATAAAATATATAGATACTTGTAATATGAACATTTTTACAGTTAGCCGATACAAAAAATTCAATGCAAAAGTCTTTTTTTTCGATGTTTATTATTTAAACAAAATCTCGAAATTGCCCTAAAAATGAAGCCGTGTCAGAACTTCCCCTTCAAATTCCCTGCTCAACAACGCGAAACTTTCTGAGACATTTTCTGACTCATTTTTAAACGTAAATGCATAAAATTCGTAGGCCTGACTTTTGAAGAGATTTGGAATTGAATAGCGTTTTTCATTATTTGATGAATTTTTTTATCGAGTTGTAAGCGATTTTTGTCACAAACATTTTGGACAAGTTTTCCTCTTTTCTCACGCTGCCACGTCGGAATTCGGTTCAAAACGCTGACTTTAACAGTATTTTCTGAAAGATCTTCTGCATTTACCAAAAAATGGAAAAAGCCATTCCATTGCATAAGTTTCTGAATAAGAACATCTGCCAATCTCATGCTTTTCCACCTTTGGACTTGAGAACAGCCTTAGTAACTAAAATCTAATGCTAATTAAAATCTGCCAATAAAGCAGTTTTTTAACACTTTCCAACATAGTTAGAAAATGTTTATAAATTCGGTTTGTCTGGTCGTCTGTCCGCCTGTCTATTCGAAAGAATAAACTCGCGTAAATATTGATTGCCATGTAATTTATATATGTTATTGAAGTTTACCATGGCATGGTTCAGTGTTGAAAATAGAGTGTGTAGAATTTACAGGAGCAATTAAAAAAAAATTAAATTACATTATGGTCTATGCGAAAAATCGTTTGCAGTGTATTTTAATGATGTTACACTATTTAAAACATATTAGAATTAATATCATGACTGAAGTGCACTATGGTAAAGATACCATATATATTATTTTCAAAATTAAAGAAATATATTTTCCCTTTTCTGCATTATAGCATTTTATATACATTCCCGGCTGTTAAAGGCGCGCCCGATGTTTCCTTTCTCTCTAAACGAAATGTTAAATAGTCAAAATCATACATATTGTTATCAAATTATCATTAACGTATTTTAATCTCCCTGCCAGCTCCCAATGCAAAAGAAATAATACAATGTATAAAATGTTTTCTCTCTCATGGTCAATTTTGACTTTCTAAAGTAGACCAGATGCCCGTCCGACTTCCTGGCGTCAATACAGTATATTTGCAAAATACCTTTCCCAACAATTCCCAAAACACAAAAACCGTCAAAATTCTAAATCACTCTTTTTTTAGCCAAAGTGCGCTCTATGTCAAATATATTTACCTGCCCCTGACGCCAATTACAAATTTAATATGTAGTTATTCGAAACGGTTATAGCAACCCGCGCAAAAATGCACTCCTCTTGGCTCAAAAATGTAAATCGTTTGGCGTGTTTCTAATGCACGCAACCTCTCATCGACACTTCACTTTCGTCTCTGATCTCCGCCCAAGCAAAATCTAAAAAAATGCCTTGGCCCCTTGGCCACCCTTATGGTATTCTCCAAAAACATTTTCTCACCTTGCAATAATTCTATGCAGTTTAAGTTTCTTGATATCTTCTTCGCTCCCCTGTGAAAAATATTGACTGTCATCATCGCTGGCGATCGTCATGACACAAGATGTGAATTCTAAAAGGCGTGTCTTGGATATGTTCTTTCTCATCATTAAATAAAGAAAAGTTCTTCGTCAAATCCTTCTCACTTCTTCCACGTTCAAACAAATTTCTTCCAGTTCTTAACAGGATGTCTTACTGTAGTTTATTGCGGGAATAACATATGGACACCACTACAAATGGGACATATGTGTCATCGAAAACAATTTTCCCTTATTTTCGCGTTGCTACTGCAATCTTCAACTTCTAATCTCCGAAACTTTCCGCTATCATATGCACTACGAGATGCTTCGTATAAAATATGCTGGACATACCATTTATCGTTCATTTACAGGGACACACAAAAGCATTCGGTTACAGTACTGTCTATGAGCAATAATTGCTGGAAGTGCGTTTTCAATTGTGGTACGAGTTTTAAAATTTAACTCCTTTTTTGCATATTAGTTGGTGTGTATAAATTCTATAGATATAGATCATATACAGGGCTACACAAAATAATTCGAGTACGTTTCCGATTATTGACGGGAATTGATGAAGTGGGATTTTCAACTGTGTTATGAATTCCCTAACTAAACTAAATTTTTGCATAACTATATAGTATATACACAAATCTATAGATCATATACAGGGCTACACAAGACATTTGGATATGTTTCCGGCTATAGATGGTAATTGATTAAATCGGGATTTCACATGTGACATGCATTTTCCGAATTGTTTTCTCTCAACTTTAATAATTATCTTGTAAGGCTTTGCCGCATAGTAAAAAAACCTGCTGGGTGGGGCTAGTTGAGCTTAAGCCGAAAGGTAGGCCTCCCGCCCGGTTTGAGCTTGACCTTGTTTACCTTGACATTTTTTACCTTATTAAACAGTGAAGTTTAGTTACAGTATTCTGAATGTGTTGGAAAGTGTTTCATAATCCATGCTTGACGCACGATTTTTCTTTCTTGTTGAAAATCTAATCTTGTTATCGGCTCCATGCAAAAGATAACGCAAACAGACAAAACCTATGCATAGAAATTGCTTTTTCCTATTCAGCGACAGACAGCAGCGAATATACGCCTATTTCAAATAAAAAAAGGGCGAATCTTATCGAATAAAATGATTAAATATTCATTATTTTAAAACCACCTTGTGATTTGAATTTTTATTCCCGTTTCCATCCTGTAATTTCAGGCCAGTGAATTGTAAAGCGCATATAATGGTACACTGCTTCAAAAAAATACAGCAATTTCGTTCGCCCAGAGATGTGAACAAGAAAAAAAAAATTATCATTACAATTTCAAAAAGTGTTCCGGAAATTTATGTAGCGCATTCTAGACGGGCGTTTCCTTCACTTATAAGAAAATGTATGTTCTTCCGTAGTGATAAATGTTTTCAGTTCACTAAGAAACTATCTCGTATATTAGGCTAAGCTGAATTTTGCACACTGAACTGAACCGTACTTTCATGTACAATACTAAACAGGAAATAAAAAATAAATAAAAAATAAAATTGAAATTAACACGTTGGAAATTGTACATCAAACGTGACAAATGAGGTGTGTTCGCACTGTTATTATTTCAGTGAAATGAATTATATTGTCTGTTATTATAATATGATTAATATCCGTAATAAAATAAGTACATTTTAAGTTGGCAGCATTTTATCTTTTGTGGACGTTGACTGAAAACTCCAATGGGAAACTTAAGCCTAGCTCTTAAAATTTCAGAACTGAAAATCCATATTTAGACTCTTTTTCTATTTAATATCTATTTCTCCGGAAATATCTATAAAAAAAAAACTGTCGGTACACTATAAGATTGCTATAATTAAACAATTCTAGTATACAAATTCGGTTTTTAAATTCAGTAATACGGGAATAATAGGACACCATCTTAAATAGGACGTAACCACCATGACAACGTAGAATCATTACTTATCATGAGATAGCATTGAATTAGTTACGTATGATAGGATTTAATAGAATGAAAAATATGACTATAACTTGGTCATAAAATGTCATATACGTCATATATGACTATAACGTCATACATGTCAGATGACTTGGTGATGCATCTCGGTCTCTTGACGATTAAGCCTAGGAAGCTGCTATAACGTGGAAGTACCGATTTAAAAAAAAAAAAAAAACATTGCCTAATAAATATTTTTATTAATATCTTTTTAAGTTTTGATTCGATTTTCATAAAATTTGAAATGACTCGACAAAATTCTGCAACGATTTTATACATTACATTTCAAACCATTCGGTTGGGTAGTTTTTGCATTGTTATAGGCGGACGGACCAGACGATGACGATAGGTGCTATGTATTTATATAATTACGAACGAACCTAAAAACTGACTTATTGGCATGAGAACATGGTGCAAAACAGGAACTTCTTCCGATCTTAATTACCCTCCACTTTGGTCTTCATGCTGAGCATTGACGAGTAGTAAAAAGCTAGTTAGTTAAGTGGGTAAGAAATGTATTAATCTTATTTTTAGTTTAATTTTTTAATTAAAGTAAGACCTGAAGCTAAAATCTTGAGCCCTGAAACTATAATGCTACTACTACAAATACTCATTCATTGCTTTTTCACAAACAAAATGACGCTACAGATGACAGAAAAAAGACTTTTTCTGAAACTGATACTTTAGGTGACTGGTAATTTAGGTTCACAAATATGTGGATCTAAAATTACTAGTACCCTAAAATATCATTAACCTAAATTCATACAATCACAAATTCAAGAGCTTTAAGCAAGTGAATGATCTACAAATCTTTAAAAATGTTTTAATCTTAAGTTAAATAATTATGAAAATTACTTACTGTCATGAAGGCCTTTTGTAAACTCGGATAAAAATAACATTTATTTTATGAGGAAATTAGCATTAGTTCGGCCATTTATTCGAATTGTTTTAAAGAGAAAAACATTCAGCTAATAGAAGTGAAGTAAAAATGTAAAAAAAAAAAAAAAATCAAAACAGTTTAGTTTTTATGAGGAAAAGAAAAGAGGTTCACATTTGGGTAACTCGGGTCTGAAGAGGTTAAAAGTAGATTTTCCTCGTTTATATAAAATTTTAAATTTGTAACATACGCCCTTCTTCAAGTCATTCAATTAATATTCAATTAATGAAGCTTCTTCCTTAAGGCTGTTCTCAAATTCAAAAGGTACTATTTTCAAACACATCTTTTAATTCATTGCAGTACACCTCCTAGCGTAAATGACACCAGATTATTATTATTATTATTATTATTATTATTATTGATCAATTCAGAGCAACAAGCAACTCTGTCGTTTAAAAAATACTTTTGAAAAAATATATACACGTAATCTGCATGCATTCTTTCCTATTCAGGTAACAATCAAAATTCAGCTTCTTTACAGAAAAGAAAATTTTAAAAAACGAAGAAATTTAAGAGTTCGACTGACATTCATACATATTGTTATAAAACCACCCTATAATTTGAATTTTTCTTTTCGTTTTCGTCAAGCCACTGAATTGTAAAACATAAATATAACGGTACGTAACTTTAAAAATAAAGTGTTCATTTTTTCTAACAAATGTGAACAAGGAAAAAAAAATGTCATTACCATTTCAAAAAGCGCTCCGAAAATTTATGTGGAACAATCTAAGATGGGCGTTTCCTCCGCATTGTAAGAAAATATATGTTTTCCGCCGTGAGAAATGTTTTCAGTTCACTAGGAAGTTATTTCGTATGCCATATTGAAGGCGCATACTTTCAGATATGAAATGTGCACTATTTTATACAGTCAGTCATACATTCAATTAAAAAAATGTATATACATTAGATTCGCTCTCCCCCTATCATTCTCAAAAAAAAGAAGAAAAAAAGTCTAGTTAAATGGAAATACTGGGTAAATGGAATTATATAATGTTCTCACTCATATGGACTTCATATGACATACGAGGTTCCTATCAAGTGATTTAAAATAGTTCCTCGACTAAATTTTATTTTGAGTAACATTGCATAAGGAAAGTTTGATTTACTTTGTATATTTTATGTGTTTTTCTTTGAAACTCCTTCGAAGACCACAGTAAGCGCACTTACTATATGCGCCGTGTGTTTCATGCCCTAAGATAGGCATGCAATACATGTATTACAGACAGTACAAATAGAGATATTTTTCTGAGGAAACAAATTACAATGCCATTATTTTAGTCAGGAACAAGATCGTGCGGTATAGGTACAATGAATCCCGCTTTAGCGCTTACAGAGGTCTTCATTATAAAGACCCTAACACCCCTGCTCTCCCATGAAAAAATAGGACTCCAAACTTTTTTGCAGAACGGCCTATGTATGTATGTATGTATAAATAAACACACACACATATACATAGTCAATGTAATGGTTATGGCATGTGCTTTTGTAAAGGTTAACGTGGTTTTTGATAGTTAAAATGTCACTGGTTGGGTATGTTTTACTGCTTTATTTCTCTATTTGTTTAACAATTCTTTATTCAGTACGTTTTTGTATTTAATAATGTACTATATTCATTGATTTTTGCACATAGCATGTTCAGTTATTGAATATTTGTCCATTTTTATTTAATTTTCTTTAAACTTGAATACGTAATTGATCGGGCAATTTGAGTTAATAAATTCGGCTCAGGCCTATTTACTCATTATATTTTACTTATAATAGTGGAATATTGCCCTTGAGAAAGTGTTTCACTATATAAGTTTCCAATTGCTTCTTATAATAATTTTCACCTTCTGCACATTGGATTTTTTCTCCACATATCTAAGTATTTTTTCCCACTTATTTTAATTTTGAGAATCTTACATTTCTGGATATATATATGTATTATAACTTTTAAAGCAATGTAGAGATTCAAAAATGTTCTTGATATTTCAAGATCCCTCTTTTAAACTCTTGAAGGGCGGTGATATATTGTTTATACAACTCAATTTTAATCAAATTTTGTACCAGAATTTTTTAATAGAATTTACTTTATAACTTTGGTAGAAAAAAATTGTAAAATTGTATTTCCTTATTTTTAAATGAATTTTTTTTGAAAATTCTGATGAGAATTCAACATTACAGAAACACAAATGATTGCCTCTGAAAGTGTTAAATGAGAAAGCCGGTCCGGATTTTAGTCTTTATAAACAGCATTTCGTTGCTGCCGAAATTCAGTCGGCGGCGCTGGCTTTTAACCAGTCTTTTTCTCAATATTTGATAACAACCATCTATGCGACCTCTACAGATTACAATAGAGAATCTTTCATTCTAATAACTAATTTTCTGATTGCTGACTACCTTGACCTACAATGCATCCCTCTCACCTGTTTTTAAAATCCATGAACTCTTCTTCGTCTTCGACAAGGTAAGGTAATTAATAAGTAACTTTAGTTGGCCTAGAACAACGACTTTCATTTCAAAGCTAAAAATGTCGCGATTAACAAAGGTGAATACTGTTGATTACGTATCATTCGAAAGAATTTGAATAAAACCTTAGTAATTTGCATCGATTTCAAGTTAATTTGTAACGTAATGAGTTAACTTAGTATTTTTGTAAAACGAGACTTGTTTTTCTAGCATGTCATCTCTTAAAAGGTTGCATGTTTTACATTTATTCATCGAAATACAATCACCAAATATAAATTTCACTTTTCACCAACGAATTTTAAAATAAGGAGAAACTGCACATGGTGTGATTACAAAAGTGAATACCGATGACTAAATGTTGCTCAAAAGAATTTAAATATAATCTTAGTAAATTGCATCAATTTCAAGTTTATTTGTAACGTAACGAGTAAATTTTTGTAAAGTACTTGCCTTAGTGTTTCATGAAGCATTTCTTAAAAGGTTACATGCCTCACATATATTTATAGAAACATTATCATGAAGCATTGATATTACTTTTTTCATTGAATAACTAACTTAAAATTAAGAACAAGAAGGCCGTTTGATGATTACAAAAGTGAATGCCAGTGACTAAGGTATGCCGTTCAAAAGAATTTAATTAAAACCTTAGCAATATGCGTCGATTTCAAGTTAATTTGTAACGTAATGAGTTAACTTAGTATTTTTGTAAAACGGGACTTGTTTTCCTAGCATGTCATCTCTTAAAATGCTGCATGTTTTACATTTATTCATCGAAACACAATCACCAATTATAAATTTCACTTTTCACCGACGAATTTTAAACTGAACAGAAACTACATATAATGTTATTGCAACAGCGAATACCAATGACTAATCCTGCTCAAAAGAATTTAAATTGAATTTTAGTAATTTACACAGATTTCAAGTTCTTTGCAACGAAATAAAATTTTATTTCTATAAAAAGAATGCTTCTTCTATAAAAGAATGTTTTTTGAAAGGACACGAGTCCTTTCTTAAAAGGTTACATGTTTTACATTTATTCATCGAAACATAATCGCCAAATGTAAATTTCACTTTTCACTGACGGGTTTTAAAATGAACAGAAACTGCGCATGGCATGATTACAAAAGTGAATAACAGTGACTAAATATTGTTCGAAAATACTATTTATATAAAACCCTAGTAAGATGCATTAATTTATTCGTAATGTAACGAGTGAACTGTGCTTTTTTTTGTAAAAAATATTTGTTTGCCTTTGTGTATCATGAAACATCTCTTAAAAGGCTACATATGTCTCATATTTATTTATATAAACCAGCTATACTGAACCTGCGGCCCGCGGGCCGCATGAGGCCCAGCAGCCTTTTATTTGCGGCCCTAGACACATAATCATTAATCCATATTTATAAAATTGGGATCAGCATAAAAGTATTTAAGACCTTCACTATTATTTCATATATTTTCACAGAAAGACAATATCTGCCCTGTTATTTGTAATTAATTTAAGATTATGTTAAAGCATCTTAAATACCACTTTTTATTAGTCAAAAGTTCTTTTTACATGTAGTACTATTTGTGCTTACAGTGATGTAAAAAATTTTTAATCTGCAACACTAATCAACCATTATTCCAAAATAATTAAATTTGCACTACATTTCTACAATTAAAAAAATAAAAAGTTTTTGCACTCAGATAGTTTATTGCAGAAAAGAGTAGATTAGTTTATTAAAGAAAATTTCCTGTTTTCTTTTTCTTTAGAACTTGGAAATTCCACATTGTCATATTATTACGTTTTATATCTATCATGTAGGATTTCATATCATATAGGTTTGAAAGTTTTTCGCAGAAAAATTGGCACCAAACATTTGGTGTTATATTTTTTTGGTAACATTTTTTCTACAACAATCGTTGAACCGTATTGATAATTTTTAATTTTGTTATATTGCATTGTTGTACTACTTATGTTATTTTATTATTTTAATTACTTTTTTTTACCATTTTCTTTGTCTGTTGTGGCCCGCCTAACGTCACAAACATATGTTTGCGGCCCGCGAGTAAAAAAAGGTTGAGTATGGCTGATATAAACGTAATCATAAAACATTGATATCACTTTTCCATCGGGTAATTTTAAAAGGATAAATGCCGCTATTGGTAATTGCAAAAATGAATGCCAGTGATTAAGGTATGCCGTTCAAAAGAATTTAAATGAAACCTTAATAATTTGGCTCGATTTCAAGTTACTTTGTAATGTAATAAGTTAACTTAGTATTTTTGTAAAACGAGACTTGTTTTCCTAGCATGTCATCTCTTAAAAGGTTGCATGTTTTACATGTATATTCATCGAAACACAATCGTCAAATATAAATTTCACTTGTCACAAACGAATTTTAAAATAAGGAGAAACAGCACATGGTGTGATTACAAAAATGAGTATACCAATGACTAAATGTTGCACAAAAAATTTTAAATAGAATCTTCGTAAATTGCATCAATTTCAAGTTTATTTGTAACATAACGAGTGATTTTTTGTAACATAAGAAAACTTACTTTTCTCACTGTTTCATGAAACATTTCTTAAAAAGTTACGTGTCTCACATTTATTTATAAAGGAACAATATCATAAAACACTGATATTACTTTTTTCATTGGATAACTGAAAAGTAACCACAAAAAGTCCATATGATGATTACAAAAGTAAATGCCAGTGACTGAGGTATATGTCGTTCAAAAGAACTTAAATAAAACCTTAGTAAATATTGCAGCAATTTCAAGTTTATTTGTAAAGTAATAACTTAACTATGTATTTTGGAAAAATATTTGTTTTCTAAATATCATGAGGCATCTCTTAAAGAGTTACATATGTTTCACATTTATCCATAGCCAACATAATCATAAAACATTGATGAGACTTTTTCATCCGATAACTTTGAAATAAGAATAAAATGCCCACATGATGATTACAAAAGTGAAAGCCAGTGAGTGACAAAATGAAATTCAAATAAATTTAAATAAAATAGAAATTTGCATAAATTAATGGTTAATTTGCAACTAATATGAGTTAACATTGCGATTTTTTGTTTGTAAAAAAGTGACATATGTTTCCTCTGTGTATTATGAGACATGTCTTGAAAGATTACTTTTTACATTTATATTTCAGAACATCATCAAAAATATTGATAAACACTTTTCATCAGATAGTAATAAAATCAGGTCAATATGTACTGATACAAGTTCAATAAGAAAAAATTCCAAAAGCGTAGTATTACTTAACACAATTAGAATATCCGTATAAAATCTATTATATATCACATTTGACATACATTATATTTCCAATGATGACCGGTCACTTGCGATTTTTGACGTTTTCTTAAATATCTGGAAAGATACATGAGGAATTATCCTGAAACTTCAGGAGTGTAAACAACATGATAGACGTCATATATTTCCGCGAAGACTTTTTCCCGAAACCCCATAAGGGGCCGTCAACAAATTGAAGAAAAACGAATATATTTTGGATAACCCTGTAAAAACTAATATTGCAAAAGCATTCAAACTGTAGATTATGATTAAGTGGCTTATTGTAATAATTTGGGTTCATTTTTATGAAGATACCATGTATACTCGAAGAGAAATTCAGGTTTTTATAAAAACAGTCCCAAATTTTACCAAGTTTTTTGCTTATAATTTGCAGAGTTTTTAATATAAAAACAAGTTTTTTTTCAGAAAATATGACAAACAAAATTGTACACAATACCCTGAAATCAGAATTAAAAAATAAAAATTGTATGAAAAATGAGCAGGTTTACTAAATATTGTTTCACTGCGCATGCGCGAATTCAATCAAAATATACTGTACATAATATATTAGCTAAATGTATAGACCAACTTTTATGAAAATCTCAAAAACATAGCTTGAAAATTCTGATCGTAATCGTCCATAGAATAAGCTCGAATTTCGCTGTTCCCAAAAGGAAGCAAAAAGATGAGGGGTTGTATCCAAATATACTAGCTTATGAAAGTTGACATAATAAGAATGAAGTGTCTCTCATTCTGTATTTGATACAACCCCTCATCTTTTTGCTTCCTTTTGGGAACAGAGAATTTCGAGCTTAATCTATCGACGATTACTACCAGAATTTTCAAGCTATGTTTTAGAGACTTTCATAAAAGTTGTTCTATATATTTAGCTAATATATTATGCACAGTATATTTTGATTGAATTCGCGCATGCGCAGTGAAACAATATTTAGTGAACCTGCTCATTTTTCATACAATTTTTATTATTTTTTAATTCTGATTGCAGGGTGTTGTGTACAATTTTGTTTGTCATATTTTCTGAGAATAACTTGTTTTTATATTAAAAATTCTGCAAATTATAAGCAAAAAACTTGATAAAATTTGGGACTGTTTTTATAAAAACCTGAATTTCTCTTCGAGTATACATGCTATCTTCATAAAAATGAACCCAAATTATTACAATAATCCACTTAATCATAATCTACAGTTTGAATGCTTTTGCAATATTAGTTTTTACAGGGTTATCCAAAATATATTCGTTTTTCTTCAATTTGTTGACGGCCCCTTATGTGGTTTCGGGAAAAAATCTTCGCGGAAATATATGACGTCTATCATGTTGTTTACACTCCTGAAGTTTCAGGGTAATTCCTCATGTATCTTTCCAGATATTTAACAAAACGTCTAAAATCGCAAGTGACCGGTCATCATTGGAAATATAGTGTATATTGCACGACAACTGAATCTGATATTTCAGAAACTACAAATGCGGTATTTGACAATAATAAAACAGGTGTCTCTTTTTAAATAAACCATTTCCTTCGATATGTTTAACTTTTTTTTTTCTAGCTTCGGTACTCGTTGACAAAAGACGAGGTATTTAACACTAAACGTATAGAAATTTCAATGCAAAAGTGCAGTGGCAAATAAAATAAAATATCTAAGAATCACTCATAAAAAATAATTAATTTATAAATACAATACATGGGTAACATAAGCAAGGCAGACGAGAGAAAGTTTCGTGTCAGCGCCGGCCTTCTCCTTAAAGTTGCTCGGGTATAAAAAACATTTTTTGGGCGCTGCATTTTTTTTAAGTTTAAAAAAAGTCTCATTGGGGAGAGGGGGTGATTAAGTACGGGGTAAGTGCGAGTACAGGTCCAAAGAATATTAAAACCCAATTTCGGTAGCAAAAAAGTTAAATAAAAAACTTTTAGTCCTATTGATAGCCCCTGTAAATTCGGAGCTCGAGTGCATTGCACTCCTGCACTTTGTTTCCTAATACTGCTCATAAAGCCCCTACCTGCCGGGTATGAGTAGAGCTACTAAATATATATTTAGTATAGAAGCCTTAGGTATGAGTTGAGTGCCTGGCATGACGAGTTGGACACGGGGCGAAATTCACCTGATCACAGGATGGCTGTGATCCCCCTGACAAGAGCCTTGTTGGCATCGCTGCACTGCTCTTTAGTAATTTGCTACCGTTTTCTTTGTTTGCCGGTTCATGGTTTCTATTTAACTTTGTTGAATTGGCTGATCAAAAAATAAATAAAGAAGAGAAAAGGGGGGGGGGGGGGGGCCTTCCACAACACTCGCACAAACCGCCTGGATCAGCCGGTCCGTACTCGCACTGACAATCTTGAGGGAAGACGCTGGTCTCTGTACCTTTTAGATTTATCTTTGTTGACACTTTCGTCTCTATCATGTGTGGTTGTCTTTGTCGTGGGAGTTAGTCATTAATATGGTTTTCGTCGTATTTATTTGAATATTTTTGCATTTTGGGGTGGAGCATTGATACAGCCATTAGTTTTGTCATTTTTGACTTCCACCTCCAAGATGCAGAATGTGGGATTTTTTTTCATTATGACTAACGTGATTACTTGGTGCGCGATAGGGTGGAGCCTGTTGCGTGGCCAATAGTTCGCCTTTTTATTAAATATGGCTGTTTTCACTATGATTATGTTTTTATTACGTTATTTCTTTGTGACTTGGCACGTTGGCTATGAGTTCATTTTATTATTTAGGATAACTGCTATCACTTTGTTGAGATTCATTATATTATTTATATGATTGATCTTTGTCGGATTGTGCACTCTGCTTATGGTCGGCCCTGACAAAAATAGTACCCTCAAAATCCGAGCTTTAAGAGGAGGACGTCCGTAACTGAAAAAGTAAAAGAAACTTGCTTTTATTATTTTAATAAGCGTATTAGGGGGAAATAGTTGGTAGGGCAGGAACAAAAAATCATGGCTTCACTACCTTCCCCAAGCATCCATTTCAAAATTATGCTCAATTATACATACATAAAAAAATACTGCCGAATTGTTTAACTTTTTTCGTTTGAAATCAATTAAAAGCGTCGTTATTACAGAAATGAATACCGGGGACAAAATATCACTCAAAATAATTTGGATAAATTTACTTATATTCCAAGTTAGTTATAATTTGTAAATTAATGAATAAATTTGTTTATTTTATAAAACGATACTATTTGTTTTGTTAACATCCATATCGCTGTTTCTTAGTAAGCATCTCTTGAAAGGTTATAATCTTTGGATTTATTCATAGAAACATAATAATCAAATATGAATATCATGTTTCACCAAAGAATTTTGAAATAAGGCCAAATAAGAAATTTCTAAATTCACGCAACATCCGTACTCAATTGTAAAATCACATACTTTTCATTTAATACCGTGATGCTAAAATTTGGGACTTTTAAGATCTTGTGTTCAAATTTGTCACATTACGTGATGCATTACTTCATGGTAATTATGCTTTCTATTTCTTTTTTTTTTTTTCAGCATTCGCTAACTAAAAATAATGTTTATAGTCTATTAATGTCTAGAATGTTAAGCACAGTGAAATAGTATAAATATCTAAAAACGAGCCATTTAGAATACAAATTACAGTAAATTTTGTAATTTAGATAACAGGTGCGTATGAAAAGGATCGGCTTAAGTGCTTTAAGTCTTTTCACAGTTCTTACTAAAAATGAGCAAAAAATATTTATAAATAAACAAAAGTAAAATTGAGTGTCCAGAGCATTTTAATCGTGCATTAAAAAAGCATTTCATTCATACAAATTTTGTTCGTATTTCACTAATTAAAATTATAAGTAAATAAAATCAGTTTCACATCAACCACCTTCCGGGTAAAGTTGTGTTTTGTTTCTATATGTATCTATTCTTCGAATAACTTATTCCTTCACAAAAATTACATTCAAAATATTGTGTTGACGTGGCCGCAGTTCTAGAAATTTTCAATTATACATATGTATATATAATAAATTCCAAGATCATACATCTTTTAATTCTTAAAGTTCTTTATGAGAACAGTAACATTTGATTTTCATCAATAGAATACAGTTACAAAATCAGCATGAGTCATCTCACACGTTCAAAACACACTTCGTACCAACTAACACACATATCTAAACCCGATCATCATCAGTGTTCATAAGATAGGCTTTTTTCCATCTCGACAGTGCTCCAAGACTCCACTCTCTGTGCCCGTCCTTCTCGTGAGCTCCCCTCTTCCCGAGAAGATAATAGGCGAGAATTCCATTTTGAATGGTTCCTCATAACATCATTGAATTTGCAAGAAAGTTCTACTTAGTTCAGTAGATCATATTGCCACAAGTCGTAAGAACTCATCTTTCACAGGTACGAGATTGTCTTCAAGGTGAAACACAGCTATTGTTAACTGATCCTCTCGTTGTTCAGTCTATTTTAATCAGTCTTTTGAATTGGATTATTTTCTCGATTTCACCCCGACTCTTATAATCCTTTAACAAAAAGCACCTTATTGCTGTTAAGAAACTATTTATTGATTGCCTTCAAAAATGAATATCGAACTCAGGATATCACAATATATTCAGGCTCCGTATAGATCATATACTGTGATGAGAGTCATAAATTATTTCTATGAACCTTCTTTTCCGAAGGCTTTGTGGTCAGTTGTGAGCCGGTGTTGCGAGGTGTCCCGATTTATTCGGGGCGTCCCAATTTTGAGTAGTTTGAAGACCCGTCCCGCGGAACCATTGCGCGGGACGTCAATGATATGACAAATTTTTCATGATGCACAAATATTTTTACATTTTCTTTAGTTAGCATGTTATTTGCTAACCTGAATCGAATGGAACTTAATACAGTAAAACCTGTCATAACAATACCTGTCTATAACGGACTATTTTAATGATACCTTACAAATCTACTTGATAAGACGAAAACCTACATAAGATGGATCGATCGCTATCGATTCTATTTTTACAGGTTTTATTATAATTTGTTTAGTAAAACCTGTGGAAACATAACTTATTTATGACGGAATCCCGTCTTAAACGTATTAAAAATGTAAAAATTTAATATTCCCTATGGAAGAAATACCACACAATTATACCTGTTCAGTCGGAAACCTCTCCAAAACAGAATTTGTTTCAGTTCCTTGCGATTCCGCTTTTACAGATTTTACTGTATAAGATTATTGTCTTTTGGAATTACTAGTTCTTTAGAGGCTTTGACTTCAGTACTGTGATTTTGTCTAAAGAAAAGACTTGTATATAACAAGTAAAAATTAAATTTAAAAAAATAAAAAAACCCGACTGCGTAGATTAGGTACTTATAAATTAATTATTTCTCATCAATGTGAAACTATTTTTTATATTACTTACCTATTTTTTATTACTTGTATTGATAGATTTTAAGTTCTGTTTAATTGTCAGTTCCTATCTATAAACACTGTTTTGATGAGGCCTATAGATGTCTATGAAGGTTAGAGTTACAGTTAAGCTAGAGATCCTACCTACACAACTTTCAGGTTGTGTAATATTTAAACGGAGCTTCTGACTTTAAAATAGTCTAGGAAACATAGTCTTCATTTTGAAAGACCTATCCAATGATATGTCACTCAATATGGTGCGTATTTTTTTTTCTTGTCTCTGCCGCCATTTTGTATTTTACGGCCGCTATTTTGAATTTATGAATACAAAACCTATCCTATCACCATCGGACGGTTAAGACAAATCGATAGAAACCTCATTCATTAAAATCCATCCAGTCGTTGGGATGTTTCAAAGGTATAAAGAAATCCACATACCCACACCCAAGATACACGTCAAACACATAACCCTTCTTGGCAGTCGGATAAAAAAAAAGTTACATTCATAAAGGTAAGACTGGATGTTTTGTTAAGTTTATGATATAAAGTTAAATTAAGCATTGAGATAGTTAGAGAAATTAATAGTAGTAATTAATTTATTTATATGCGTGTTTTAAGATTTTTATATCTTCATGGATATACAGGGTGTTTTTTTTTAAACTGACGCTATTCAGAGCCGCCTGTAGCTCGTTCTAATAAGTGGATTGATACAAAATTTTGTGAATGGACTAAGAAAACCATGGGAAAAAAATTTTAAAAAAAATTAGTTCCAATCACCGCCGATAGGGGGAAATGTGGCGCTGTACATTGAAAAAAACATCAGAAACAGACAAAATTAATAATTTGGATAAAATGCCATGTTTTATTCATCATTTACACTTTCCCTTTCGTTGATTGCAGTTGAAACATCCATTATCACTTTTTCTGCCACCGGTTTACGTCCTCTGACCGAACTGCTAGCGAGTCTGTTTCTTCGAATTTCAGAATCATTGATTTCAATACATTAACGGATATAGGTCCTTTGCGCAGTTTATGGCGTGTTCTATGTAAACGAAGAGCGGCTGGTGCATTGCACTGGTTACAATAATAGAACTTTACAAGTAACGCGCGCTGCGGTAACGTGAGATTCATTTTCAACCTGAGCTGAAATTGTTTCTCAGTGTTTTTCGCATGCATTTATAACTTAAACTATTGGCGCTACTGTCGCTTGCGTAAGTAAAAATTTGCATTTGCATTTATTGCCCGTATTTTATGCTAATTCTCAGTTGCATAAATTACCACAGCGCCACATTTCCCCCTATCGGTGGTGATTGGAACTAATTTTTTTTTTTTTTGTTGGAATCTTTTTTCCCATGGTTTTCTTAGTCCATTCACAAAATTTCTGTATCAATCCAGTTATTAGAACGAGCTACAGGCGGCTCTGAATAGCGTCAGTTTAACACCCTGTAGTATACGAGTAACGGTTAATACGAGGACTTTTATAATTCCCTTGCTTTTCGTATTAACCGAGTTCTACTGTACATTATTCCTTTTTCCTCGTGTTAACTTTTGTTTTCTCTTGAACAGTTTATATCCGCAATCTTTAATGTTATACCTTACGACAAAAGAAACTGACATCTGACTCCAGATTGCAGTGACCTCGTTTTGAATCAACAGGGAGTCTGCCTATAACCAGATTTTGCCATTCAACTCGATCACAACAACTTCCCTTTTGACCTTTCATCTCGGCCGTAGAATTAAAAGAAATATTTGTGACATCCTTTACATAATATTTTCATGCATGAATGTCTGTTTGTGATGATAATATCAAAGTCAGAAAAGAAATCAAGAACTGAGAACTTCAGAAAAAGCGAAGGTAATCTGTTACCGGTTATGATCGTATAGATGCCCAGTGATGTGAAGCAAAGTATGGGTTTTGTTGTTCGTCATCGGACAAAAAAAAAACATTATGGGAGAAGTCAAAAGTTTCTTTTATGCAAAAATGTATATTATTCATTTTCATTGTAGAAAGTTATATAGTTTGAAGGATAGGAAATATGCACAATAGTTTTTAGAAGCGACGCGCTACAAGCACAATCTATGATTTTTCCAGGGCGACGTGCAAGTGGCCTATCCCAATGTTTTTAATATTTCGCATACAAAGTGGGACTAACTAAAGAAGTAAGCTGGGGATTCTTGAATTGGCTTTGATTTCTTTTGCGTAAAGACACATGTATTTCATGACACATGACACTCCCGATAAAATTATTATATTTTTCATTTTCATTATTTCGTACCACGTGCGTGTGCGTGTGCGTGTGTTTGAGTGAGTGTGAGAGAGAATATATTCTGATAGAAGTCAATGAGTTTAATTTATGCTAGAAATGTGGATAGCCATTTTCATTTCAGAAGGTTATATTTTTTGAAGTATTAAAGGATTCGAAATATGTACAATAGTTTTTAGAAGTGACGCACTACAAGCAAAATCTTTGACTTTTTCCAGGGCGACGGGCAAGTGCCTTATCACAACGTTTTTAATATTTAGCATACACAGTGGTCACTAATAAAAGAAGTAGCTAGAGATTCTTGAATGGACATTGACTTCTCTTGCAGTAAAGACACATGCATTTCATGATACAGAAACACTCCAGATAAAATTATTATATTTCTCATTATTTCATACTAAATTCGGTACCTCCAAAAGGTTTTTTCTATACTAAGTGAAAAGGTGCGTGTGTGTGAGAGAATATATTCTGGCATTGACTTCTCTTTCATAAAGACACGTGTATTTCTTATACAGAAACACTCCAGATAAAATTATTTTGTTTTTAATTATTTCATACTAAATTCGGTACCCCAAAAAGGTCTTTTCTATACTAAGTGGAAAGGTGCGTGTGATGTGAGAGAATATATTCTGGCATTGACTTCTCTTTTATAAAGACACATATATTTCTTGATACAGAAACACTCCAGATAAAATTATTATATTTTTCCTTATTTCATACTAAATTCACAATGTTTCTAAATTTTTCACATACAAAATGTTCGCTAATAAAAGAAATTGCTAGGGATTCTCTATGTGGCATTGATTTCTCTTGCGTAAAGACATACGTATTCCATAATACTAAAACACCACAGATTAAATTGTAAACTGTTTCAGAGAGAAAGAGGAGGGGGGAAATCTCTTATTAGTTATGATAGAGTTGCATATTAATGTACAAAAAAGAAAAAAAATATGGCGTGTTGTGTGTCATCGACCAAGAAAATATTCTGAGATACGTCAAGAAGTTTCTTTTAAGCTACAATTAAAGATATTTATTTTCATCTTCAAGATAAGGCTGTTTGAAAATTAATGGAGTTGAAAGTTGCACAATAGTCTTCAGGTTTGGCTCTAGGCTACAACAAAGCAGACACAATGTACGGGTGCATTTCCAGGACGTCGCATAGTGTGCCAAAACGACGAATTTCTACGACATAGATGAAAATTGTACGTATTTAACCAAAGTTTTTCAATTATGTAGAGTTGTTCAATTATAGCATGAGAAACCATATATGTTTTTTTTTTTCCGTCTAGCCCCGTTTCTAGAAGGAAATGTAACGGAAAAATAGGAATAATTGGTGAAAACCAAAAGTGAGTAACTGATGAAAGAAAAATTTTTGCAAGTCAAAATTTTTATAGTGGTTTAAATTATTATTTTTTTCGTTTTGTGAGCAATATTCTGAGCCTAATTTTTTTTTCTTGGGGGGGGGGGGGGGTAGAGTTGATACCTATGTATGGTTTTTGAAATTTTTATAATCTTCAACATTTGTAGAGTCAATATCCCACTATATCCCGAAAAATAGTTGATACATGCCTCTTCTTTATAGGAAGTTCCGGAGTGAAAAACGTTGGGATTACCTGCGCTCAGGAGCAGTTTTCGCAATTAGAGGTGTTTGACTGAATGAAAGTACCGGTAAAAAACATGCTTCTGCACAACCTCATGGGGGAAAAAACGATACTTTGCTTAAAAATAACTAAAATTTAAAATTTTTGAATTAGAAAATGTATAAAATTAACACTATGTATAAAATTCTTAACAAAAATTGTCGTGATTGTTAATTGTGAACTGACTTGATAAGCGCTGAAAACCGCTTTGGCAGTGTCTGCAAAAAAGCCACTTCGTCACAGTATGTGTCGTGCATGTGTCGTATCAAAAATTTTCCAATCTTTCGCATACAAAAGGGACATACGCAAATAAAAGAAATGGTTAAAGATTCACGAGTCGGCACTAAATTATCTTGCGTAAAGACGGTGCATTTCACGATTCTGTATGATCAACCCTTTCATTACTTCATAATCAATTTGGTATCTGAGGAAAAGGTGCCCTCCTCCCTCTCCCTAGAAATTGATAATTTAAAAGAGAGAGGAGGAGATGATAATCTCTTAATTATGAACATTGTTCAACTTGTTATGATCATTGTATCAACCTGGTGTGGAGCTCAGTGTGTACTTTGTTGTACTGGGTGGACTTTTAATTAACCTACAATTTTTAATTGAAATAACTCTTGAGTCGTTGCAGATAGCACTACAAACATTTTTTTTTTATTGAAAAGAATGTGGAAAAGAAATTTAATGGATAAGGTTTCGAAAGGGAGAACCTTCAGAGGTGCTACAATAGCGCAACTTAGTCACAAAGTTGTCAGTAGCAAAATCGAGCGTTTCTTTTTTAATGCTTGAAAATGAATCACTTATGGAACTTTTGACGCTAGTAATTTCTGTCGGCTTCTTTTTGTAAACCAAATCTATCATATGACCCCAAAAATAGAAATCACGTTGATTCACGTATGGTGAATAAGGTGGCCAATGCAATGCACCAGGATAACGATTTGGCTATTGATAGGCGATAACTCGGACTCGGGTCGGTTTCTGAATGTTGAAGACCACTTACGTAGAAATAGTGTTGCATTTTCATCACATATACATACCAATTTTTAACAATAAAAATACGATCTTCAGTTGAATATGACGCTTGAGAGACATTTTCAAAACTGCGTGGAACTGACCCTAAATAAATTCCTTTTATGCCCTCTCTCGCTGCACGCATTCGTGCCATCATCTAGTGAGGCTCTGAGAAGTTATTTCAGCTTAAAGTTTTAGGTTAATTAAAAGTCACCCTGTATATGGATTTAATTATATCTTTATGCTATGTCATGTTATAAAGTTATACTGTGCATATAAATATTTCTGCCACTGCCTTTAATATGCAACGATGTGATATTAACTATGCGCTTAATATGAAGAAAGCTAACAAATAAATGAATAAATAAGGTATAATCATATAGTTATTTATCGTAATAATCATGTAATTGTTATTTTCGAGTGAATATGACGTGGCCCGGATAATACGTACCGTATTTTGAGAAAAGTCAGAAAGTTTATTTTTGCATTATAAATTAAAATAAAATTCCTCTTAAAAGGTAAGATTATTTGGAGAATTAATGAATATAAAACTATGTATTTCACGATGTTAAAACATTCAAAGTTGTATAATGATTAATATTTTCGTTACTAAGATATTCAACTGCGTACGTAGGGCCAGACCATCTCTTTGTGGAAAAGATCGGTGCACACGGGCCATGTTGGACCCTGCATTATAAACATGGCATGCATTACGTGCATTTTAAAATTTAAACCACAGCTTTATAAATAAGTATATTCTAGAGTTCTAGACACATATAAAAGTGCATTAAAAAATTATATGAGGGTAAGATCTTCTGCACTATATGCTATTTACAGTGAATAAATCTTTAAGCCTAAGGGATTGAATGAAACGTGTTTGATGCAATATCAGTTCTTTACCGAATTTCGAAGTTTACATTACAATTGGATCGGTCATTTCAAAAAACAAATAAGTCAAAGAATCAGATCTTTTCAGAAAAACAAAAAACTGTTTTATACAGAAGTAAACTAATTTTTATGGATTTTTGGGGACTGTTTATCGAGTTTGGACTTCAAAGTTTAAAAATATCGAATAATTTTTATAATTTATGAATAATAAAAAGAAGAATGACAGAAAAACTGTTCCCGACTTATGTTGTTTTAACAAGAAACAAGGTTAGGTGGTATTTAATTTGAACAAAATAAAAAAAATTAACAAATTAAACATATTTTTAATCAAAATTAATGAAGATAAGACTTATACAGGAACATTTTTATGTTTTAATATATGGCATTTCATGCAAATGGTAATATGGTAATGTAATATGGTATCCGCATGTAATCTGGTATTGCATGCAAAAACCACTTAAGTCGCTGACTTTATGTTGCTTAAATAATGAGCGAAAATTAGAAGGTATTGTTTGAAGAGGAAGAAATACACTGACTTATGTGGTTATTACCCAGATCATGGCTCAACCTTTAAGGAAACATTTGCGACAAAAAAGTATATTTGGAAAAAACTTGACTTATGTGGTTTTTGAAATGACCGATTCAATTCATTGTCGTTAGTGAAGCACGATTAGATAGGTTTAGTGTACATGACTGAGAAAAAATAATTTTTTCTATGAAGTATAAATAGAATTTTGTAATAATTTGTATTTTCAGAGAGTGCACACAGTGCCTTTTGGGGGCCGTGGCACGTGCCCCTGTGATAATCAGGCTCTGTGCGTACGCCAGATGAAAGATCTTCTTTGGGGAATGAAAATTTTAAAATAATAATGACAATGAAGGAAAAATAAAAAGAAGTAGTGAAGATTATCTGTTACCGGTTATGATCACAGTTGCCTAGTGATGTGGAGCAAAGCATGGGTTTTGTTCGTCGTGTCATATATCAAGAATATATTCTGAGAGAAGTCAAGAATTTTCTTTTACGCTAGAAATGAATATATTCATTTTCTTCTTAGAAGATGAGATTGTTTGGAGACTTAACAGAGTTAACAATGCATATCAGTCTTGCTCGAAGGCAATTGCATTTTACGATATTGAAACAATATTAATTATATTAGTTACGTATACATGTACATCAGAGGCTGCATTCTATAATGATTAAACAACTATAAAATTAGATAAATAAATATATTATATGATTTGATTTTGTTCTGTAATTATAATCAAGGGTTGTCACCAACCTACACAAACGCGGATTCACTTGAGCCTTTGAAGCCTGTATAATTAATATGTATAAATGCATATATTTTTTAATTCCAAGATAATTAATATTGGTTTTGAAGCTGGCAGGGCTCGATTTAAATATGGTACGACAGGGCCACGGTTCTAGGCCGATAAATTTGGTGTGCATTATTTTAAAACTAAATTGATTTTAAAAATAATCCACAAATGAAAGGACTATTTTTGATTTTTTTTATCAGTATATATTGAAATATTATGATTATATCATAGTTATGTAATGGCGCTAAATATCAGTATTTTGTATAATCTTCCATTATAATATTTGGGCGCCGAATTTTTTTATAATCAGTTCTTGAACCTATTTTGATAATAATCAGTATTTTAGATTTCTAAAGTTGGATGAAACTGAAGATAATGCATATATTTATCTAAATATGTATTTAGTAACTTTTTACATATGTATTCTAAGTCATCGAAAAATGTAATTAAAAAAAATTAGTTTAGGAAAGGGACTCTGAATGAACATTAAGTCCTGGACGTTGGAAAAAAAAGTAAAGATTCTCAATTCATACATATCTTTTCTTTTTTATTTCATTTGTAAAATGAAATCTGTTGCGAGCAAAGTATTGAAAGAATTTGCTTTGTGAAAATATTCTACTGTTTCATCCACTGTATCCTTGACAGTTGCAAAGAAACTTTGTTACTGTTACTCTTTTATCCGTAAACATACATCTCTATATTCCGGCATCTATTATATACGTGAGTATAATGTATGCTTATGCAGTGTGCACCTAACCAACGACACATATAAATAAAAACATACATGCATTGTGCATACGTCGAGGGATGTATCTGCAAATTCTGATTCGTACATGACTGCTTAAAGTCTGACGACTACTGTCTTAGAGCCACATAATACTAAAAGTTTGTCATAACATGCTACAAGATACTTGATAATAAACTTGAATTTTCACATTGCTAATTAAGCGTAAAACCGACAGAGTGAAAAATGTCCAGTCGGAAATCGAACCCGGACCCATTAAAATGAAGTTCCAATGCTCTACAATTGAGCTACGAGGACGATACCCAGCCTGGAGTCTCTTCACTCACATATGTTGGTAAGGCTGCGACCACAGCACAAGATGGAAATGTCATCATGAGCACAAAAACCATGCGGCAAACTTAGATGACACACAAAGCCCAACATAGGTCAACACATACATGTAAAATTACATAATTTAATGGATTTTTGTTGTTTTAGCCTGTAGATGTAATTTTCTCTGCTATGTTTTAAATGGTGTGGTGTCTTTGAGCTTGATTTCTTGTGACGATGCATTGTAGGGCAGGGATTGTAAAGTTTACGACAAGGTGAGTTCATTGTTAATTTTATGCACAATACGAGTGCTAATGCGGATCTATCATTTAAATTTTAATCTTTCGTTTCTTTTAGATGATGGGTTTAAACTGTTATGTGGGATTATAATAATGCTATATGTAGTATTTACTTTGTAGTTGAATTCATCTAATGGTTTTACTGATAAGTACAAACAGGTTTATTATTTATATTACCTATCGATAACCAAACACTTGTTGTTGTTTTCGCATAATGTTATCATTACGACATTTACTATAAGAACATTTCAAATTAAGTCTCTCTGCAGTAAAATTTAGGCAAAAACAACAACTATGCTTGCAAGTCATCTTACAAAATTACATTTCTCTACATACATCCGTAATTGGTATGGTAGGCGATTGAAACAATGGAAAAGGCTATCTAACGTTAATTTAGTGAAATAATACTTTACTTATTACTTATAAATATCCTTCTCATGAAACTACGATACCTTATTAACCATAATCCTTACAAAATAGGAAGAAAAAGATACATTGTAATAATGACACTTATTTACATTATATGCAATTACTGTCTACATGATGTACAAATGAACAAAGATTGTCTGCGGGCGTCTTGGTAGTCGAAAAGTTAAAAGTTTGAGTGTATTATTTCAAAATTGCAATTTGTCGAAAACTAATAATATTTATTTTTTTAAAGCATATACAAAATTCTTGTAGGACAAAAGGCTTCTTTAACATATTTACAAAATATTTATGAACAAAGATATGTGTAATTGCAAAAATCTAGAATTATAACTTACGATATATGAAGTTACGATGTTGCATAATCCACTTACCTAGAAAAAGAAAAATAGTATTTTAAAATAGTACATCAAATAACAATTATTCATAACGTAATAATTTAAGTAACATATTTTATAGAATCAACAAAACTTAGAATGGAATATTTTCAAAATTTTCTAACTTTCTTTTTCTTTTCAGTCTATACAAGATGCATCGTAACAGCTGATTAACAACTAGATTTCTCTGCTTCAGACTTGGTTAATTAATTAATCAAGTGGCAAAGTCAGTAATCTATTTTAGCGAAAATTTTACGTTCCAAACTTCTTTCGAATATTTAAGCTTTAAGAAAACTAATGCATTCAGTATAAAATTAATCAGCTTATTTTAATTAGCTATTGCGAAATTAAAATTTTTTTCTAACAGCCTCCATTTATGGTGTAAATAGACTTTTAAGTTCGGCGATTTAAAAATTTCATTTTAACACTAAAATTGGTACAAGTGGTTATTTTCAAATTTTTAATGCAGTGTCATTTATAACAAAAGCTCTCCGATCACGGAAAGAAACCCTTTCTGTACCATTGTTGTGTATTGTGAAGGAGAATCCGATTCATTTTTGTATGCTATTTCATCGCAACAATGGAGTAGCAATTAAGTCAAGTAGTCAGTCATTTTGGAATAAATTGAACAATTTGAATTATCAATAATTAATAAAATATCTATACGAATAATTAATCGTTCAAAATAATTATTAATGCTATTATTACAAAATCAATATTTTAATTATTTTAGAAATAAAATAATGAATGCTGAATTCGATTATCAAATTAGAATTAGTGCATTTAATATTTAATATTATTTTGTGTTATCTACCAGAATCCTAATTTACCTATTTTAAATTTATCTTCTCGTAATGTACTTAGTAATAGTAATACGGGAACAAATTAAACTGCGGTAGAGAGCTTCAAATCTATATTAATATATAAAATTGGAGTGTGTCTGTGATTTTCAGAAAAACACATATTTCTAAGTATATTCGACTATTTAGACGACGATGTACAGTCACAAATAACATGAAAATTTTTTTTCGTCTGTCTACATGTTCGTCTGGAATAGACTCATAAGATCTTCATAAGCGTATATTCATAAAATTTAGAAACAATTGAGGGGGTCAGGGCAAGAGAGTGCTAAGCCACATTTTTAAACTTCTGAGATATTTCAATTTGAAAATTTCATCAAATACCCAAATCAAGATATAGAACCTACAGTTTTTTCGCCAATGTCTTAGTAACATTTGAGATATTCTGAGTAACAATAGGGCATTACTTTCATGATATTACTATTACGTTTTTTATAAATTAGCTATCTTCATTAGGGCCATAAACGTATGGGGCAAAAACGAAACATTGGACATATGCTGCCATCAAGTAACATTAGAAACAAATTATATGTAGGATATTATAATTTACTAGGGGGCCTACACCCTGCGGGGGGCTACTACCCCTTATTTCTATCTCCATGGAAAAGGGATACATTCGTTAATATACATAGATTTGTTACCAAAAGATATGAAAACAAACCCAATGAGCTTTTGGTGCTTTTCTATTATAGGGGTCTTAACGCTTTTTTAAAAAGCTTGACGCAATTCGGGCATCAGAAAGTGAGATTTGGTGCCAAATGACATAAACAGCCATGGAAACAAATTCGACGATTTTTTTGTTTATATGCGTATTTTAATTATACGTACATTATTATTGTTTTTTCTATACAAATTACTTCTGATTATATATAAAATAGGATAAATGACATTTTACGCTAAGCAAATTGTATAAATATTTTTTTGCTCCTTTCTTTTGCGTTTACATAAAAGACGTCATTTGGACGAATTTATTCAAAATATTTTCAGTTTATAAATTAAATTAAATGCTGACAGATGATTGAATCCTGACGATAGAAATGTGATTTTTTTTTTTTCAAATTTTCCTGAAAAACATAATTTAATCACAATCTTGTCTTCATTATCGATTGAAATAAAAGATAAATTCAATTTCAATTTGAAAATGACGAATAAAAAGAAATCAATAATTCCTATAGGGATCCTTTTCAATTTTTTTCCCTTTTTTGTCACAAAAAAACTGAGTAATTAGTTGCCATCATTACAGAAATGTCATTAAAATTAGAAAAAAAATTAATATCTCGAAAACTAATTCCAATTTCAAAATTCTATTACCAGTTTTGACATCCGCGGATTTTTATGGACAATTGGTATTAATTTCACTATCAAGCGTTTAATATTTTATTAAAAATAGCCCTGAAACATAATCAGACGTTTAATCAGTCGTTTCATAAAATCGTTTCATAAAATCGTTTCACAAATTCGTTTCATTAGGATTTTATATATATAGGGTAGATAACATTAAGCAACAGATTACAGCGTTAGATTTATTTTACCAACAATATGGCTTGGCTCTTTCTTGCCCCGACCCCCTCAATTACAGAATATTGTTATTATGAGACTATATATATGTCTGTAAAAATATTTCCTACGGAACCTCAATATAACATCCGTCAAAAAAATGAAAATTTTATTTCTTTGGAGATTTATCGTCAGTGGGCGACACAATGAAATAAAAACGCTTTTATGATAAATACACTTTAAGGAAAAGAAAACCTTTTTCTACTCTTCATACTGAACTAGTTTAAAATAAATACCCTTATAACCCCGATTTTGTCATACGGTATACATTTATATGTAATATATAATGAAATTTAACAATCATATTATATGGTTAATAACAAAATTTAAATTGATTAAAAATTGTTTCGAGCTCAAAATTATGGTTCGATTCTGACCACTGTCAATTATGCTTCGATATTGTTTGTGTAGGATGCAACAAGAGACCAGTATTGTTGCCATGGAAACAAGGATTTATTCAGTATCGAAATTTATAACAACAGCGTTCTTAATCAGGCAGTTACTTTTAAAATGCATTCAAAACGTATATCCAGTCGGTGAAACCGAGTAAAATTAAATAGCTGCAGTAACTCGCAACTTATATAGTAAATAAACCTATAGAAATAATAAACAATTTCATAGTTTAGGTTTAAATCTATTAATTATTGCGCATTTAAGCCCTCATTTAACAAGCAATTTCCAAATGCATTAAAATCGCGTGCATTCGGCGAGGAAAAGGTGTTATACTCGCCAAATCGCATCTTTTTGCGCCAAATATTCGAAAGTATTTTTATTTTTTTACAGATTTTCTACTGGAATTTAGCAGCTAAATTTGACTGATTCTTTATAACGTACATAAGTAGTTCCATTGGTACTTTTTTTTTTTCAAAAGATTTTGAGTATGCGCTTTAAAAGGAAACCTTTTCTGTCCAAAGTGGTTGCATAACAAACACTAAACTTATCAGGGACAGATAGATAATATTTCTGGCTACCATCTGCAGTTTATCGCATTGCTATATCTAAAATGATATGAGAAAACATGAAAAAAAAAAAAAACTGGGAGAATCAATCAACCAATCTTTCCATGCTCAAAAAAACTCGGGAACTAATTGATCAATTTATAAAGAATCTTGAAGCAAATGAAATGCCTAATTAACATTTATAAAGGATAATCTGGCTATAATCTGCAGTTTATCGCATTCTGATATATAAACTAGCTTGAGAAAACAGGGGAAAACCGGAATAATCCATCAATTAATCTTTGAATGCTCAAAAACTCCAGAACTAATTCATCAATTTTAAGTAACTTATTGTATATGTATTGAAATTAATTGTATGCAGGTATATGTATATGTAAATACGAGTATATAAGACAGTTCCAAGTTAGCTATAAAGCAAGTGTATATAAGGAAAAGATATGTGTAACAGAGATACGTTCGGGCTCTATTTTTGGAGCCCGAACCCAATACCGAAAGTACGCAGTAGAAAATTTGTTAATAACATTTAAAAATTGTTTCGAAATTAATTTTCTCATTTAAAAATCTCTCCTTACATAGAAATAACTATTAATCCTAACTACACTTTCATGACAATGTTTCGTCATTTTCATGTCTCTGAAAATATATTTAAAAGAGCAAATTTGTTATTTATATCCAACCACTTAGCAGAAATCTGCAAAAGTTGTAATTTTTATTATTTTAAAATATCCTTGTACAACTATGGCAGAAAGACACGAGTATCAGTAATTGGGACTCCGTGTGTTAGCTCAGTGACTGGAGCAACAGCACGCTACGCTGTGAACACAGGTTAGAGTCCTGGCCCCGGCTAATTTTTCACTCGTGTTGGGTTTATTGTATTAAAGTTATATGTATGAAATAACGTGTTCTTTAATTAATTGTAACTTTAATGAATTTAAACGCTGTGCTTTAATATATTATGTATTAACTATGAAGTATTCAGCATAAAAGTAAACTTAGAATTTAAAAATACATATTTATTAATCTTAAGCCATCTGTGGCAATACGGCAGTTTATTTCTGTGCTCGCACTTCTTTTCTTTTGAAACTAAAAGATGCATTACACAGTTGATTAATAACTAGGTTTCTCTGTTTCGGACTTAGTTATTAATTGATAAAGTGGCAAGTCAATAATTCATTTTAGCGAAAATTTTACGTTGCAAACTTCTTTCGAATACTTATGTTTTAAGAAAATTAATGCTTTCGGTTTAAATTAATCACCCCATTTTAGTTATTTATTGTAAACTTAAATTTATCTTCCAGAAAGCCTTCATTAATGGTTATAGATAGGCTTTAAGATCAAATATCCCCTTTAATTTGAGAAAATCTTTAGCACTAAAATTAGAACAAGCAGTAAGATTACCATTTTCAGACTTTTGTGAACAGTTTTATTTCATTTCATTTATCAAATTTCACTGACTCCAGAGTTCTATTTCTTTCTAAAAGTGAATCATTGCAAAAAATGCACAGTCATAAGGGGAAAAACAAAACAAAAACACTCTATACACGTTAATCTCTATATTGTCACAGAACAGACGGAAATAGTCATTCGACTGGAAATTGTGTCTTTTTAGGTGCGTTCGTAATTATATAAAATACGTAGCACCTAGTCATCGTCTGGTCGCATATATCAGCGCAAAAACTACCCAACCGAATGGTTTGAAATTTAATATATATATATATATATATAATCGTTGCAGAATTTTATTCAGTAATTTCAAATTTTATGAAAATCGAATCAAAACTTAAAAAGATATTAATAAAAGTTTTCTTCATTCTATTAAATCCTTTCATACCGCAATTCATTCGATGATATCCCATGATAGGTAATAATTCTAGGTTGCCATAGTGATTACGTCCTATTTAAGATCGAGTCATATTATTTCTATATTACTGAATTTAAAAACCGAATTTGTACACAAAAATTGTTTAATTATAGCAATCCTATAATCTATCGACAGTTTTTTGGATAGATATTTCCAGAGAAATTGATATTAAATGGAAAAAGAGTCTAAAAATGGATTTCAAGTTCTGAAATTTTCAAAGCTAGGCTTAAGTTTCTCATTGGAGTTTTCAGTAAATGTCAAGAAAAGATAAAATGTTGCCAACTTAAAAGGTACTTATTTTATTACGGAAATTAATAACAGACGATGTAATTCATTTCACTGAAACAAAAACGATGATCTTTTTACATTGTCTTGTATTGGATATTTGTGCATAGTATAATTTTAATGTAACAGAATTGTAATTACTTGTTTGTAAAAGTGTAATTGAATTTCATAAAATAAGATTAATATCTATAATATGAAAATCTGCACATAAAATAAATTTTGTATTCGAGCATTTTGTATTCGAGTGCAACAGATATTGCGCCAAGATATGAAATAAAACTAGTTATAGTACGAACGCACCTCATTTGTCACGTTTAACGTACAATTAACTTGTTTCATTTTATGTTAATAAAAATAAGTCTATTGGAGTCGTCTTCTTAATAAAATTGTACAAAACTTTTCAATTTTCAATACGAACACCTAATTTTTACATTATACTTGGCTTTTTTCTGTAAGTTTTACTTTATGATACCAAACAGCAAGTCATTCGGTCAAGTAGTTTAGTAATTATGAACACATTTGTAATCGTGATGAACACATGAACACATTTGTAATCGTGCAGAACAGATTGCAATGTAGGTAGTTTAAGAATAACTCAAAAACTACTTACTTAGCAGAATGAGCTGTAATTTTGGAGTCTCATATTTGAAGCTTCTAGAAATCAGTTTCTGTTAAAAAAAGATAGAGGATTTAATTCATTTTTTTTTTTCGAAAATAGTTTTTAAAAATATACATTTTCGAAAAAATTATAAATTGTAACCTATAAATTTTTAAACAGAAATCAATTTCTAGAAACTTTTAAATATGCGAATCCAAAATTACAGCTCATTCCGCCTTGTATTTCTTGAGTTATTCTTTAATAAAAAAGAAAAGTGCCCAGTTAAACTGATGGCTAACACAAGCTATTCACACTAATTGTATATTATACTCTTATTTCAAAAAATAATGCCCCTCGAAAAATTAAGAAATCGAAAGTAAACCTGTGTACCAAATTTGAAGCAAATCGGATAATTCTACATAAGATACACATTTAGCTAAATTAAGGAGGAAGGATTATCCTCCCGTTTCTCCCTTTATAATTAATCAATGAACCTCCAAATCTAATCAGGGAAGCGCCTTATCAGAATAAACCTATATACAAAATTTGAAGCAAATCGGATGTTTCTATTAAGAGTTACCGCGTAACGTACATACATACATACATACATACATACAGAACCTGCGGGCACATTAGCTCTCAGGCTTTGATAGCCTGTGAGCTAAAAACTACTTGTTACTACAGCAATCTGTTTTGCGACGATTACAAATGAATTTAACATTGGTAGTTCCAAATTAATCTTCATAAATCCAAAACTACTTGATCGAATGACTTCTCGTTTGCTATTCTACGGTAAAATTTACCCAAAACGCCAAATATGATGTCAAAATTAGGTTTTTGTATTGAAAATTTCTCCATTGTCTTAATAATTCGGTGATCGTAACTCTATAAAATTATCTTAAATCTTCTATCTGAAATAATTAAAATATTGATTTTGTGAAAATGACAATAATTAGTTTGAACGATTAATTATTCTCATAAATATTTTATTAATTACTGATAATCCGAATTGTTTAAAATAATTACTCTAGTCCTTCTCATATATATATATTTTAAATTGTTACGCCACTCGTTCAATCAATCCCTCACACACACGCGCAAATATATATGGAAAAAAAAAAAAATCTTTTAAGGGGCAATGGGAGATGAATGCCTGACTCAGTGTTGAACTCGGACATTTTTCTCTTGTGGGAGGAGGGGTATTTCTGCAACTCCGCGGAAAGGATATTGTGCTGTTCGGGGGGATTGCACTTCTATAGCATTAATAAACATAAATCCCACATCTTCCAGGGCGTGACATTTCAATGACCCAATGAGATAATCTAGCCACGAACCACCCCCTGAATTCAACACTGCCTGACATTTCATAAACGTGCTCTCGAAGTTCTTTTTAAAAATTTAAACACATATAGAAATTATAGTTATCCTTGTAGCACAGTTTACGAGTGAGTGGTATTTGCTGCAAAATTTGAAACGTGATTTTCTCAAAACAATGTTTTTAAAGGCGGTACCCGAAATATACCAGTAACTGAGGATTTTTAAAAAAAAAACGAAAGTTGATATATTTTCCTAGACATTGACCGATACTTCTTTAAAATATTTAATTTGTTCTTTTTTTAAAATAAAACAAAAACAGATATGTTCTACAAACTTCTATTAGTCAGCTAAATGTAGTTCAGCAGAAAAATGCGAAACACAATTAAAATTACCCTTAAGCAATTCACTCCCACCGTCAGTAATACTTACGAATTCATTTGTATAGCCCTGTATATAATTAACAGAATTTATACACACCACGTACTATGCAAAAATTTAGTTAAACTTAAAAACGCAAACCAGAGTTGAAAACGTACTTATCACACATAGACTACAATTATCGCACTAAGACTGTAAAACCGAATTTTTTGTGTGTCCCTGTAAGTAAATGAACGATAAACTCAATGCATACCATACTTTTCAGAGAGCAATTCAATGCATACCATATTTTTCAGTGAGCAATTTATAGTGCACCTTATTCATGCGTATAAATTTCATTATGTTTGAAATAGTGAAACATCATTAAATTGCACTGCGCACAATTTCCCCCCGTAGAACATTGTGGAATAGAAGTCTTTTATGTGACCCAGTAAATGAATATTAAATATTTTGCACCCCATATTTTACAAAAGCATGTTTTAGTGCGTTTCATAATTAATTTTATATCAATTTCGTCATGTTTCAAATGGCATAACATCATCAAAATGCACTTGAAGCGATTTTTTCCCATTGACTGTAATATAACGGAATATTTTTGACTGTCCCTGTAAATAAACTATGAATGCTACACACGTCATTTTCAATACCGAACATGCCATAATAAATCTCAGTAACATATATCAATTTCAGGGCAATACGAGAATATTTAGCAGAGTTAGAGCACGAACGGACGGACAGACAAACCGAAATCAAAGACTTTTCAACTAGGTTGGAAAGTGTTAAAAATGAATATTTCTGCAAACCGTCTGTCAAGGGCTAAACGGTTATATATTTTTTTAAGTGTTTTTTTTTTTTTTTTGCTTACTCAGAGAAATCTTACACTGCAAAAAATAATTGTTGATTTTACAGTATAAAACTGGCATCCCAGCGCGCGGTAGCGTATTACTGCTTGCACGGCAGCGTATTACTGCTTATTTTACTGTTTAATACTGTTAATTTTACGGTATAATACTGGCAGCTGGGGTGCCAGTTTTATACTGTAAAATCAACAATTATTTTTTGCAGTGTAGGTACCGCGAAATGCTACATTATACGCCGCTCAATATAGAGGGAAAGAAATTCCAAAAGGCACCTTCAAAAATAAAAATATGGTTTTTGAAAGTTCCAAAGTATGTATTTTTTCTATCCAAAAACCTACATATTTCCACCTCGTCCCTAGATGTCAAAACAACTTTGTAAAATTTGTTTATGTTTAAATTCAGAAAAACAAAGAGAACAAACAATATTTTTCGGAAGTTTCGCAGTGCAATATCTTTACATTCCAACACATTTATGGAAGTTCAACAACTTCAAGCACTACATACAGAGGAGTAAGATAAAAGTCAATAACATTTTGCGACTTTGCTTGAAACTATTAAAATGAAAAGCAAGAAGAGAAACAGAAATGTCTCATTCATGACAATGAAAGTGAAGAGAAGTAAAGAATAGGGGAAAGGAAGTTAATAAAAAATGATCCTCCAAAACTGTCATCAGATACAATGTTTAAAAAAAGAATCATTGCATCTCCATTAAATGCATTCAAGTGAAACTGAATACGAGTTTAGCTACTCATTATGAGGTCAACTCTTTCTAAAGCTAAAAGAAAAAGGAAATAAACAGACAAATATACTAGCCAAAGCAGTAGCGTTTTTGTGTATGTGTGGGAAAGAATAAAATATACAGAAAAGTGCAAAACTGATTTTATTTTTCTTATTTCTCAGTGTGGCATACAGGGTGGCTCAAAATTATTAGTACAAACATTTAGGAGTGATAATAAACCAAGTGAAATATTTTTTGTATCGGAAAACATGATCGCACTGCCGCGCATGCGCGGCAGTCTATTACTGCTTATTTTACTGTTTATTACTGTTAATTTTACGGTATAATACTGGCAGCTGGGATGCCAGTATTATACCGTAAAATCAACTTTTTTTTTTTTTTTTTTTTTGAGGTGTAGCTATTGTAACCACAAAAGTTAAGGTTTACTGAATTTTAAAGAAATATATTATTTTGCGTGCTATTCATGTGACAAAAGGCTAAGGAAGAATTTTCGAAGACGTTTGGAAGATGTATTACAAGAAGATTAAATAAACGTAAAAACTTTCTAGTATTTTTCTTATATTTTATCACAAGTTACTCGTTCAGAAATGTAGCCTCTATTTTAAATTTAAATAGGGAAACGTGTTTGAAATTAAAGAATCGCCAAACAGCGTAAAGAGAATTAAGCAAACTCATTAATATTATTATTATTACTAAATGCTGAAACATATATCAAATCATAATCATAAATGTATAGACATATATACTATCGTTACTACATGCAGATAACAAAAAGAATTGTAAACCCTTTGTGACTTGAAAAATATTTACTCAGATGTTAGACTACATCCTTTTAAGCATGTAAAAAATAATTTAAAAAATTTAGACCATAAAAATAAAAATACATAGATTGAAAGGTACTTTTTTTCACATCTGCAATAAGCAGAAAATTACGCATTTCTCATAAATATTCTCAATTTTCTAATAAAAAAATTGTAAAGTATATGAACTTAACTTTATAAAAAAATCTTTTTTTCGACGTCTACAGAATTTTAACGTTACAAAATTTAGGAAATTCATTTTAGCAATAACGATGCGAAACTGCTCAAATGATAAATAAAACTCTGGCATGAAAAATTTATTCCGTATCGCCGTCTGTTGAGAATTCTATGAACCATATACAGGGTATCGGAAAAGTCTGGAAACGGTTGCCCCTCGGAGGGGGGGGGGAAGGGGGAGGGGCCACTTTGAAATCTTAAAAGATGACCCCCCATTTTTTATTGCAGATTCGGATTCTACAGGAAAAAGTACGTAACTTTTGTATTGAACATTTTCTTCGAAACATTGTAGATGGCGCGGTAATCGAGTGCGATGCTGTGAGAATCGTTACCATTGCAATGTCTGGAAACGCTCCAATAACTCGAGAAATATACATCAGATTGAAAAACGGAAAAATACGTGTTTAATATTTTAGAAAAATGGCAACTTTGATATCCCTAAATAGATTTTTCAGAACTATTGAACATGCATTTTTCCGTTTCTCAATACGATGTATATTTCTCGAGTTATTCGAGCGTTTCCAGACATTGCAATAGTAACGATTCTCACAGCATTGCACTCGATTACAGCGCCATCTACAATGTTTCGAAGAAAATGTTCAATACAAAAGTTACGTACTTTTTCCCGTAGAATCCGAATCTTCAATATAAAATGGGGGTCATGATTTAAGATTTCAAAGTTGCCCCCCCCTTCCCCCGGGGGGAGGCAACTTTCATATCCCTAAATGAGATTTTTCAAAAATATTGAACATGCATTTTGACATTTTTCAATTCGATGTATATTTCTCGAGTTATTTGACCGTTTCCAGACTTTTCGGGCATCCTGTATATGAACTGCTATGTTGGAAGATAGCAGCAATAAATAAAAACGTGTTTTAAAGCCCACTATATAACATTGACTTTGAGTATGTTGTAGATGTGCAACGCAGTGATACAAAGGGTTAAGGAAAAAATAATACTTAAGGAAAACACCTGTCCTATTAATAGGACGCAAGGCCCGAACGTGTTAATGCAACAAAACAATTACATATTAAGATTTCATACAAAAATAATAACTTACTAATATATTATATCTAAATTATCAAAATATAATACAAACAAGACTATATTAGAAGTTTGTTTTGAATTGTGAACACCCCCCGCCCCCTTTTTTTTTTCCTTTTTTCTGAGCATCAATTTTCAAAATAAGACACTGGAAGATGATATATCTTTTTCGCATTTGAGAAATTTGTTGTGGCCGAAGAATATCTTTTGAAATATCTTATTCAAGGGCACAAAACTCGAATGGCGAAATATAATGCACTTCTAATTTTGTCAGAAACTGAGTTGGTTTTAACTAACATTATAAATTTACATAGTGGGAAAACGAAATACGATGTTATTTTTTTGTCTTGCTTGCCACTGTAATAAAAAATAAACTCTCAAGAAGGAAAACAATCTCAAAATAGCTTTCCGATATTCTTCACGCTTAAATATTAAACTAGAACATTTTGTCACGCCTCAGCAATGTTCTTTAAAGCAAACTTTTTAGGTGCGTTCGTAATTATATAAATACGTGCACCTATTGTCGTCGTCTGGTCCGTCCGTCCGCATATATCAACGCAAAAACTACCCAATCGAATGGTTTGAAATTTAAGATATACTATTATCTTTGCATAGTTTTTTCGAGACATTTCACATTTTATGAAAATCGAATCAAAACTTGAGAAGGTATTAATAAAAATATTTATTAAGAAATTTGAATTAAAAAAAAAAAAAAAAAGTTCTTTTTTGTTATAGGAGCTTCCGAGGTTTAACCGTCAAGCGACCGAGATACTTATTTTATGACAGAAATTAATCTGCAGACGATATAATTCATTTCACAGAATTAAAAATCATCAAGATCTGAATATTTATATAGCTAGCTATAGTACGAACGCACCTCATTTGTCACGTTTGACGTACAATTTCCAACTTGTTTTTTTTTTTTTTTTTCTGGAATTTAAAGTCGTTGGCAAATTTTAATATTTTTCGGAACAACTTTTCTTCTATTTTGAGAAAACAAACACATTTAATACTATTTGATTAGTGCAACACGAACGAAAAATCATGTGTCAAGCGTAGATTATGAAACACTTTCCAACATATCCAGAAAAAATGTAATGAAACCTCGCCGTTAAATAAGGTGAAAGAAGATATGTAGTAAACAGTTTAGGAAATATACAACACATTTTAAAATCCAGTTTTAGCAATTACCTTCCATAGTCACAAAAGTACTCTAATTATTTTGCGCAGCCCTGTATATGATCTATAGTTTTGGGTTTAATACTAGTTGATTCATTCGAGGTAATTTTGGATTATTTCTTTTTGTAAGTTTCGCTGCTATCTCTGCTATTATTTGGCGCAACATAGTGAAAAACATTGGGGAAACTGGAAGCATTGACGACAGGGTAAGCCGCACTGCAAAAAATAATTGTTGATTTTGCAGTATAAAACTAGCACCCCAGCTGCCAGTATTATATACTGGCAGCTGGGGTGCCAGTTTTATACTGCAAAATCAACAATTATTTTTTGCAGTGTATTTATTTATTTATTTATTTATTTTATTTTATTTATTTATTTTTTAGTGGGGGGGGGGGGGGGGGGAGGGTCTTTAAGACAACAAACGCCAGCAAACATGCAACGTTGAAGTACTTAAAACTAACATCCGCCAAATTATAGGAGATAACCCCGAAACTTTCGGAAATTACCTCGAACGAATCAAGTGGTGCAGTAGGTCCAGAGGCGGCCATTTGCCTGACATCATTTTTAGGTGCGTTCGTAATTATATAAATATGTAGCGCCTATTGTCATCGTCTGGTCCGTCCGTCTGCCTGTCCGTCCGCCCGCATATAACAACGCAAAAACTACCCAATCGAATGGTTTGAAATTTAAGATATATTATCTTTGCAGAATTTTGTCGAGACATTTCAAATTTTATGAAAATCGAATCAAAACTTTAGCAGATATTAATAAAAATATTTATTAAGAAATTTAAATTAAAAAAAAAAAAAGAAATCGGTGGAGATTCCGAGGTTTAACCGTCAAGCGACCGAGATACTTATTTTATGACAGAAATTAATCTGCAGACGATATAATTAATTTCGCAGAATTAAATACCATCAAGATCTGAATATTTATATAACTAGCTATAGTACGAACGCACCTCATTTGTCACGTTTCACGTATAATTTCCAACTTGTTCATATTTAATGTAAAACACCAAATATTCTATTAATAAAAAAATTAATACGATAAGGTTAAATTTTGTTTGTTTTTTCTTAAATAACAGTTCGTAAACTTGAATTGGATCATCTTGTATTATTAATTTAATAGGTAGAATATGACATTGAACATATTTTTAGTTTTTCTCACAATCATAATTTTAACATTTTGCTTTATGCAAAACATCACAACGCAAAAGCAGGGGATGTAATGATACTTTGTTGATATTACTCCAATAGAGTAGTTTTAGAGAATAAATTGCTTCTATTCTTAAATAAGAATACATTATTTCTGACGGAGAAACCTTTTATATGCAGTTAATTAATCTCCACGTGCAGCGAACGATTGAAAAACATGTTAAAAACCAGACCCCAATTAACTATAAGTACTTTAAGTGACAACCGCAGATGCAAAACAGTGAATAAAACCAGAGACTGTCGAAACTAACTAAGTGGAGAGATACTGCAGATCTCCCTCCTTCAAACTACAGCTGTTTGTCCCGCGCGTGTGCACAGAACTCAAATAACAATCTCCCTTCAGTTTCCAAAATGTATCCGAGCAGTTAAGACGCTCTTGTATATATATGATGTAAATATATTTTAATATAATGTAAAATTGGAGCACTTATACGCAGCCTCCAAAACGCGATTTTAAACATGTACATCTAGCCAAGAATTATAATATTATATTCAAAGGAAAATGAATCTTCTGCTCATTTCACACAATTGTTATTTTCTACTAATACTATTTCTTATTACTCCAATATAAGTGAATCAATGGATAAGATAAATATCGCTACAACCCTTTGGATTACTGTGGATATTACTTGGCGCAAAAAGGAAAATTTCAGGTAAGCTGAACAAACTTCTTTAACATATCAAAAGATGAAAATGTATATTAAATTTGAAGACTGATTTAACTATTTATAAAAATAAGAAAATTTATTACGCTACCGACGGTTCCCCTAACAATTTCTATAGTTACATTTTTCCACATATTTTTTGTCTAGGCAAATTCTGAATTATCGTAATTCCCCTCCCCCCCCCCCCCTATGTGTTAAAAGGTTTACTTGTATACATTTTTAAACAGCACGGTTATAGTTATGAGAGTAGTTCATTCACTGTGGGAGATTCAAGTTTTCACAATAAAACTTGCGAAACAAAAATATCTTCATTTGAATTTGAGTTTTGAAGCTTGCATTAGTGCCATTTTATTGCCATTTTCATGTATATGTTTTGAACCAAAGGAAAACAAAATATATAAAATTGTAAAGTTCTTTTAGATGTTATCAAGCGTTTTATGCATACATTATAATATAATGCACCACAAGTTTTTTTTTAAAATATATATTTTTAAAAATCCTTTTCGGAGATACCTTAAGGTTTGCAACTAGAATCTAACACTTGTAAAACCTCATTATACCTTTGTAAGAGTGGCGACATACGCACAGAGCTCAGATGGGAAACTATAGTAAAATTTATAGTACTTTTGATTGTACTTCTGTCTAAACTTAATAATATCATTCTTATGGAAGTACAATTATGCATCTTTGAACTCACACTCAGATAAATTAAGCTTATTCTGTTTAAAATGTGAAATGATGTAAAATTTGTAATAACCTTTTAAAATGGCATATAATGCAACTATGATATTTTTTTGTTTTAGCTCCTTCTAATACCCAAGATATATCAAAATTATTATTATTATTGTTATTATTATTTGTTATTTTCCCTGATGGAGTTAATAGGTATACTCCTTAAAAAAGTTGCTAGCTATGTTTAGGTGTAAGCCTATATCTAGTGTTACGGTTTAGGATGACCCTGTACTTAATAGTATTTTTGTCCAACGCATATTACATAATTTGAGTTTTATTCTAGATTTACCGGGGAAAGAAAGGTAGAATTTGTTGCTGGCGTATTTATTTTTTTTAGTCTCGCGTTTTTATTGAGGGAAGGTGGAATTCCACACTAAGGTAGAAATTCAAATATATCTTCGTATTTATCTTACTTTTATTAAATTTTCTCTTAAAGTAAATAGAAATCTGCCTGCTAGGGAAAGAAAGTTACTTATATTAGATAAGTGAATATACTCCATGCCACAGATTCTTTGTTTACTGAGCGTTCCCCCTTGTTTATTGAGCTACTGATTTTTGAGGGGTTTCAGCTAAATCAAAGGAGATTTTGTTGGTGTCTATGGAAAAATGTTTGATAGAGGTTTACAAAATCCTCTCAATTAATTAAAATTGTATTGTCTGTATATGTCTCCACTCTCATATAGAAATACTCTAATGAAATCTATTTTGCTATTCAAATAAAGCATTGTCTTGACCACCTGTGTCAAAATTACGCAGAAACATTCTTTTTACGTTTTCTTCCATAGCTATGTGCCTTTATATGATAGCCAAAATATACCAGGTATAACAAATGACTCAATAAAAGATTAAAAAACCCGCATCACGAGTTTTAAATAATTTTGATTTTATATTCTCAATATATTTTTTAAAAAGATTTAAAAAAGAAACAAAAAACTTGCATTTAGTTAAAACGCCCCCCACCCCAACCCCCTTTTTCTTTTTCTTCTTTTTTTAAAGGATTTCTCATTTGCAATAGCAATTTTCTAAAACATTTTGCCTCCAGTAAGGAAAGTTGTTTAGAAAAATTCTGCCGTTTCCCATTCATAGAAAAATACCTGCATTGTATGAATAGTTTTGAAGAATAAAAGTCATGTTTTGAAAAACTGCGGAAAAAGTTGTCTTGGGTTTTCGAATTGTGCACTCGCCAAAGGTATCACTAAGGTGTTTTATTTACTGACTAAACTATCTAACTATCTATAAATAAAGATAGTTTTACTTACTCAATGAGCATATTTAACCTGTAAAACACACAAGGCATATATAACAAAATTAATCATAACATAATTTGTTCTGAAATATATATATATATATATACAGTGTGATTCATAAATATCGAAACAATAGGCTATCTCCTTAAATATTGCCCCTAGGATCATACTTCCAATTGCAAATTTTCATAAAAAAAGGTGCAAAAATTGATGAGATAAGTTGCAACTCCATGGGGGGGTCTATTTGAGAAAATACAAAAATTAAATTTTTATACGGCCCCCGTAGGATAAAATTTCCAATTAGGAAATTATTCCTCATCCAGTCCTGAATTAAACAAAAAAAAATCCATCTTGATATCTGCAAAATTCACAGAGATATTAAAATCCAAAATTTGTGACTTACACCACTTAAGCATACCTCTGAGAGACGCGTTATCAGTTCATTTGCAATGCAAGTTAGGGATCGAACATAAATTTACCCATTATTAAAAGTCGATCTAAGACAATGCCTTAATTTTTAGATATAAAATAATAGTGTATAGATTTTTACGTTAAACTTACTTGATAAATATGCTAGAGGTCTGCATGAGGCCGAGATTGGCCCCAGGGTCGTAATCGGCACGGCCCGCTGGCCGGACCGTGCCAGCCCGTGTCTTTATTGTTATTAGGACGTGTCGGGAAGGCAATAAGTTTTATAAAAATAGTAATATCGATAATGAAACTTCTGTTAACGGAATCATTGGAAATATATTTTATAAATTACACAGAAATATTTTCAAAAATCTTTTTTTTTTTTTTTTTTGTTATACAGCTTCAAAAGTTAGGATGTTTTTGAACCTATTTTTCATTTATTCCAAACATTGTTTTTTAAAATAAATCTTTATTCGAATGTAACAGTATAAATAATCATTAACGTTGCTATTGTGTATTTTTTTAATAGATGCCAAGCTCCCACTAATTTTCCGCTATAAGTGTGTTTATTTGACGCAGGTTCAATACTTTCGAACCAGAAACTCTTTTAAGGAATTCAATTGAATGAAGTAATGATTCGACTTAAATCATTTAAATTAAATAAGTCAAAGATTCATTAAACAATTTTCTAGTTTTAAAGTGGTTAACTGGTTCAAATTAATCTACATATTACGGAGGATTAGTGGAAGGTTTGGCAGCTATGTTTTTGTCATGCGAAAACATAGTAATCTAAAATATACTGTAAAATTTTCTTATAAATATGTATGTAGTATTATTTAGAATAATTGCATCTTAAAATAAATGGGAATTTTTTGTACAAATTTCGGCTTGTGCAGAAATCTAAAATATGCACAGACACCTGTCTAGATAATGAATTAAATAAAATTAAGTGCATCGCCCATGAAAATGGTTTTCTTTCGCATCATATCAATAAATCCAACGTGAAACATAAAGTGCATAAAATAAATTTATATCTCTAATAAACTTAAATTTTGTAAATTTCGCCGTATATCAGATTTGTATGAGAGACTAGGGTATGCGTTAAACAAGTTTAAATCTGTACCCGAGAGCTAAACTATCGTAATCAGAAATTGAAGCTACAGGAAGGAGTTGCTTATTCACCTGGAAGCTTTTAAAAAGCATTTAAACATTCTATTAGGACCCAATCTTTGTTTAAAACTTTAAATGCATTTTTCGGCATCATAAGTTTTTTTCAGCATTTCTTATCTTTAAATTTATATAAGTCAATAACCTCTATAAATTGTTCAAACTTGTAATATATATTTTTCAATATTTTACTTAAATTTTAATTCGGCAAATTTGAAAAAAAATATATTCACTTTTTAAAATATGATTTGTTTAAAATAAGTTACATCTTTTTTTTTTTTTTTAATTGCTATTTTAAATATTTTTTTTAATTAATATTTTTCAAAATGCTGAATAAAAATTAAAACTTATATATTTCTGTTTAATTAAAGGGAAAAAAATTCAATTCGACAAACAATATTTCGAGTTACAACAATTTTAAATTACTTTGCATTTTTTGAAAAAAAAAAAAAAATTTATTTTGTAAGAAGTCTTATGATGTGATTCTGTTTACAAATTATATGGATAATCATCACAAAAAATTCAAAATTCTAACTCTATAAATAAATAAATAAATAAAATGTTTACCGACACCTTACAGTAACATTGTTTCTTGAATTACACGTATTTCAATTTGTGTCTGATCCCTTGAAACCTCACGAATTATTAAAACGGACATATCTCCCTGAGTTTTGCAGCTATCAAGATGGAATTTTTTTTTGTTTAATTCAGGAATGGATAAGGAAAAATTTCCTAATTGGAAATTTTATCCTGCGGGGGCCATATAAAAATTTATTTTTTGTATTTTCTCAAATAGACCCCCCATGGAGTTGTAACTTATCTCATCAAATTTTGCACCTTTTTTTATGAAACTTTGCAATTGGAAGTATGTGTCTAGGAGCAATATTTAAAGAGATAGCCTATTGTTTCGATATTTATGAATCACACTGTATATATATATGGCCAAAAGTTACCGGGCACATTCGATTTTAGATGTTTTGTCGAATATCAATTCTACTAGTTCCTCTGGATATTTGAGAATATAAAAAACATGTTTGACCTCATATTTTTGAGTAAAGCTTTGATCACAAGGGCAACTAGAAGACCAACAACAAATTGAATAAAAAAAAAAAAGATATTTGTGATAACCCTGTTTAATAAAATGCTTGAAATGAATTGTAGCACATAACTAGTGTATCTTGTACAACATCATTTGTGTAAGAATACCACGTATATGCAAAGAGATATAAAGGTTTCTTTAAAAAAATCAAGAAATATCTGCATGTTTTTTTTCTTATATCATACAGGTTTTTCTATCAAATTTAAAGCTACTTCCAGTAAATATGACAAAATACAGAAGAAACAATATATTACAATTGGAATATAAATATATTAAATATTTCATGTAATATGAACATTTGTATGAAATAATTTTTAACTGCGCATGCGGAAAAGTTTATTTTTTTTATTTATTTGCTTATTACTCATAATTTAATAAGAAATTTATAAAAAAGCAGCTGAATATCACAAAAATTCAGAAAGATATGGGCAATATAATGAGCTGAATTTTAAGTGCTTTCTAAAAGTAGCTGGATTATGATGGATTTTTCACAAATTGTCATTTTTTATTAACCGACTTCCAACAAAGGAATTTGTATTTAATTATGTCGATGCGTAGCTTTGGTACGAATGCTTCGATTTAGACTTTTTTTTTTCGGAATGTGCTTCTTTTGATGATTCTTCCAAGGAGAATTAATGCATCAACAAAAAAATAAATTAAAAGAATTTAAAATGACAATTTATGGAAAATGCCTTATCATTCCGCTAAGTATATCGCCGATATACTTTCTGAATATTCACAATATTCGTCTGGCCTTTTTACACAAGTTGCCCTACATAGTTGACTACTAAATTAAGTAAAAACATTTTATTGTCTTTTTCGCATGCATGTGCAATTAAAAATTATTTCATACAAATGCTCATATTTCATCAAATATTTAATAGGTATTTATATTTCAATTGTAGTTTCTACTGTATTTTGTCAGGTTTTCTGAAAGTGGAGTTAAATTTGACTGGAAACCCTGCATGCTATAAACAAAAAACACGCAAAGATGTCTAGAAATTAAAAAACTTTATAGCTATATGCATATAAAGGGCTGTACATATATAACGTTGTCACTTTAGGTTGGGGGGGGGGGGGAGGAGGATCTGACACATGATGTCGTAAGATATCTCTAGGGGGATATGGGGGGTTGGGGGTTGTTGTATTTGATATCGTTATCATCTTTTATCCAACCAAAATTTTCTCTTTTTTTATAACTTTTTCTTTATATTAAAATATTCTATTGTTTTTTAACTATATTTATGAAGCTAAAAAGTTATTATTAAAATCATTAGATGATTATAACATATTTTCCCTTAAAAAATATGGAATACCTCAAAGTTTGACATCCCAATTCTTCTGTCATATATGTATGTGTATAAATCCGCTGTTGGAGAAAGGCAGGTGCAAAGTATGTTTGAAATGATACGTGTTATGATTACTAGTAAAGAAAAGAGAAATAATGTTGTCCATCTATTTTGTTGATAAGAAGTTCTGCTTGCCCCCTACATGTGCAGTGTAATAGACGTTATTGCTGTTGATATTGTTGCATTATGTAACAAAAACCTATATTATTTAATACTTTTAAATAGTAACTATTGCTTTTAAGTGTTATTTGGTATAAAGTTATTTCATACATAATACACTAGAACCCCCGGTTATCCGAAAATCGGCTTAACCGAAAGACCTTGAAACTCTTTTAAATACTGAATACTGTAAAAGCACTTATTTTCGCGAGCCATAATTTTCGCGAAAATGAAGATATCGGTGATTTCGCGAGCTGAAAATTTCGCGAATTTCATATGAATAAAACCGAAAGTTGAAAAATCCCGAAATTACCTAAATAGAACCCCCTTTTGCATAAGGCATTTTAAGAAAGTTCCTTTTGTCCGAAAAGTTCGTCCCCCCCCCCAAAAAAAAAAAAAACGCTCTAAAAACAACACGCGGACACACAATACAAACAAAATGTTGTTCCTCCTTAGATGTTCGGTAACTTCGATCAGACAAACGCAAAGTTTTGTGCCTGCATCTGAATACACATTGGAAGAACGTTGTTCAAAACAAGTGTCTACGGCATGGAAGGTAAAAGAGAGATTACTCTTTTGTTTGCATGTTCCCTTTCTCGAAGCCTACTTCCACCACAATTGTTGTACGCTGAAAAAACATCAAATTGTCATCCAAAGTTTACATTTCCCGCGGACTGGGACGTGTGGCACCCCGATAAGCATTGGAGCAATACTAACACAATGATTCGATACTTCGAGAATATTCTGGTACCTTATTACTACAAGCAGAGAGAGTTTCTCGAAGCTAGTTCCAGAACAGCCTGGTGTAGCATTGTTCGGCGTTTTTAAGGCACACCAAGATCTTTTTCTGGCTGAACTAGAGAAGAGGAATATTATTCTGGTTTTTGTGCCCGCATCCTGCACAGGAGAGCTCCAGTCTTTGGACTTAACTGTAAACGGCGAGTTCAAGCGTTTGCTCAAGAATGAGTTTATTGAGTGGTATTCTAATGAGCTTAAATTTATAGAGGAAAAAGAAAATGTGGACCTGCGAATAACACGAGTAAAACCAATTCACGTTTCCTGGCTTGTGCGCACATTTAACGGCTTTGAAGCCAAACATGATATAATTTTGAATATCTTCAAAGAAGCTGGTATAAATGTTGTAAGTGAATGAGCTGCATTCTATTAGTTGTATTATTGTTTTTATTCAAGAAATAGTTGTATAGTATTCAAGAAATAGTTGTAAGTATTCAAGAAATTTTTGTACTTATTCTTATTTAAGTAACTGTAATCATTAAATTTTGGATAACTGAAAAATTTCTGATTTTTTATTATTATTTGAGGCGAAAAAAACTTATTTCGCGAGGCTTAAATTTTCGCGATTACGACGGGCTCGCGAAAATTAAAGCCTCGCGAAAATAAGTGCTTTTACAGTATGAAAAAATGTGTTTCTAAACAAGTATGTTCTTTATGAAATGAATAAACAAAGTCAACTTACTTATTTGGACCTTTGTGTAAATGGAGACACTTTAGTACACAGACACATAACTACTTACTCTTCATTGTTTTACCAAATATGTTGTGATTTTCCTTTGTTTTTCAATTTTGTATCGCTTTAATGCTGCCTTATCACGCCACCTTTTAAATAACAACACATCTGATGCTGTGGCATCTTCTTGCACTTCAATATATCAAAATGCCGCTTCTAAGCTCTTAATAGCCTGACTGCGTGTAATCTTCCATTCTCGATGTCTTCTGGCTCTTCTTCTGCATCAACATCTGCTCGATTCACCGCAACAACTATTTCCGCATCTGTCAAATCTTGCTCATCAGTGGTTGGACCAAGTCAAGCCTCAACCTCACTTTCTGATACTTCCCCAAGAAGATGCTTGTCCAAAACCACTTCTATGTTAGTGCTATTGTCATCATTTCTGTCCCCAATTTGAATGACATCAGTTTCCGACTCTGTAGTATCAGACTCCAACTTTGTTTCAAAGACTTGCCACTCAACCTTAGGCAATAACTTACGCTAAGATTTCACTAACGTTTTACTTTGAACTTCATCCCATGAAGAAGCTACCTAGTCGCAAACTTTCTTCATATCTACTAGTTTCAAATGCTGAACAACATCTGCTCCATCAGCCAGTCCTTCAATCAAAAACCGTATCAGCCTTTTCCTGTAATGCCTCTGAATGCTCTCAATAACACACTGGTCAATTGGTTTTTTTAGAGAAATCACATTCGGAGGCAAGAAAATCGCTTTAATCTCATCCTTCACAAGCCCATTTTCTGCTGGGTGCGATGGTGCATCATCTAAAAAAAGAACAGCCTTCTGAGGAAGTTTAATTTTGGTAAGTAGGGCCAACAGCCAGTTTAAAAAAGGTAGCCTCCCGGTTATCCGAAAATTCCTATGGAACCCCGGTCAACCGAAAATGCTTTAGTACCATGCTTTTCGGATAACCGGGGTTTTACTGTAGTTATATTTTATTGACTTATTCTCGTCATTTGAATCAACAAGTTTATAAACTTGTGAACAATGGCGGATCTAAGGGGGGGGGGGCGATGGGGCGATCGACCCTCCCCCCCCTTGAGCTAAAATAGAGTCAGTAAACCGACATTAGAGGCCTCCACGGGAAAAGTCCTCTGGCGAAGTCCGGCCCGACCCGACCCGGGTCGGGCCGGGACTTGGCCTTATTTTTCTCTGGAGATTCAGGCCTGAACCGGGCCTTGCTTTTTCTGGAGACTGAGGCCGGGTTAGACTTCTTATTTTTCGGATCGAGACTGGCTTAGATTTCATTCTTTCTAGAGGTCTATACGGGCAGACATTTTCAGGCCTGGTGCCGGCATAAAAGCAGAAAATTGGGCCCGGTTGTGATCAATGGCGAATCGAGCCCCCCCCCCCCCTCCTTGCGCTAATAGAAGGTCTACAAACTGACTTAGAGGTCTGTGCGGGACAGGGTCCAAAGAAAAACCTCGAGCCAATTTTCATTCACGAAACTCGGACCTTACCTGTTCTTCACTCTTTCCTGGCCGGGTATATTCCTTTTTTCTGTAGACTCAAGCCGGGCCGGGCTAGACTTTTTTCCAGGATGTGTTTGGCATGGAATTAATTCTTCCTAGAGATCTACACGAGCCGAAATTTTCAGACTCATGCCCGACCCGGTATAAAAGCTAAGAGTTCGGCCCGTGTCTGACTCAACCCGTATGAAAACCATTATTGGCTCGTGCATACCTCTAAATTCTTCCCCCAAGCCTATGTTCGGGTTTCATTTTTTACTTTCTTCTATCTTTACAAGAACAAAGTATTGGATTGGTAAAAATTTTCGACCTATTTCTACATTTTAGGAGATCCTGAACACGAATTAAGTGTTCTTAGAAAATGTCTGTCTAATATATATGTGATAAAAATTTTGTGGGTGCTCTATCTCAAGAATTAATGCACGGAATTTATTGAAAATTCGTATTCAGTTAGACCTTCACATAAATTGGTGCTAATGATGTTTTGGTTTAAATTATTCAACAGGTCGTGCTGCTATGTTGCATTTTTCGCAATTTCCGCGATAACTATTATCTCAAGAATTAACGCACGGAATTTCATTAAACTTTAGATTATGTTTGACCTTGGCATAAATAGATATTTATTAGAATTGGATGTATACCATCCAACAGATGTCGCGACTATGATCTGTTTTTCACGATTTCTGCCTTAGCTATATCTCAAGAACGAATACATTGTCATTGAATTTTTATTGCAGACGATTTGATTTATATAGAAGAAAGTTTTATGATAACCACAACATACTAGTATTAATTTGTTTTCGTAAAAATTGTAGTGATGTTGTGCATTTTTTTAGCATAATTTTTTGAAACTTAATTTGGTTTCATAAATCAAAGCGATATACTTCTAACTTGTCCGGTGTGCCAATCCAACACTTTCTTCTACCTCATATATGTTAATACTTAAAAATTCGCTATCACAGAATTCTGTTTTACGTCAGCTGCTTGCGAAGCGCCAGGTTACCTTCGCTGCATGAACAGCCGATATTAAACTACGACATATTGCACAAAAATTGCTATCACAGCGGCCGGTTCCGGCGGAATATCCCCAAATTTAAGTACGACCTGCTAGCCATATTCAAAAACCTATAAATGAAATTTGGTTTAATTCTAATATGTACAACCTCATACACTTTCGATGATACCAAAAGGACACACACAGACGGACGTTATGTAAAAACATGTTTTTCGTGTATCATGCGGTATAAATCCTTCCTAAACCGGAAGTCGAAAAAAGTTTCAATTAGAATACTTTCTTCTGTAATATATAGAAGAAAGTAAAGATGTACTTTTTTCTTTGTAGAGCTTTAAAATTATGACTTTTTTTATTATTTCTTTCTTTAATTCTAAACTACGTTAATATTCTTAATGAATATTCATCTGAATGTAATTGTATAATTCAAATATTTAATGAGTGTTTATATACACAATTATCTAACTGTAATTAATATTGTTGTCATTCTGAATTCCACATATTTCAAACATAATCTTAATAAAAATCTGCACATAAGTAAGCGGGTTTTATGAATAATTTTAATTGTAGAATAATGTTGCTTCAGAAATATTGGCATGTTTTGTAGACATTAAGTCTGGCGATGAAGTGTCAATTAAGTTTTTGTACGGGCAGATCCGGCCTTGGGGAAAACTTTTAGCTTTTATACTGGAGCGGGCCGAGCCGAGCTCGGGTTTTTATACCGGGCCGGGCCAATATTTTTTGTTCGGTGCGTGTCTGGCTTGAGACTAGAATTTCGGCATGTAGACCTCTAACCGCGATATCTAAGCTAGTTTCAATGTTTTTTTTTTTTTCTTTTTTTTTAATGCTTCTTTCAGCCAGCGTTCCATAGCTACTGAATATATGTTTCGTCAATAAGTTTCAAACCAGTCTTTACTGAATTAGAACAGATCTTTGATGTAAAGAAACATGCAGTCTTATACCCAGTTAGTATTTTTTTACATAATTCTGAAATTTGGTGATCAATCAAAGCTTAAAATTGTCTCTATGATTATATTGTGCCTTCAAAAATTGAGCCCTTATGCAACCTCTGGAAGGTATCTCCCCAAGTGCGCAGAGATACACACTGCCTACAAAAAAAGTTTGTATGAATGCTTTGTATATTTTTCGTCTTACCGCTGTATAATTCACTGAAAAATCTGGACAACCCAACCTTTTTAATAGTACTGTAATGTGATGTCGTTCTTCCCTATAGTTCTATCTTTGAAGTGTTCGTTGTTTCTTTGGGCGTTTTATTACAAGGATTAGTATGTCGATTGCGTCTTAGGCGATGTTACAGGGAGGAGAGCTCGCCCAGTCTCACTGTACACATCCCTACATCTCTCTAGTTGGCGACAATTTTCAAGTTAGCATAACCTACGATAATCTTCGCTCCCTCACATCCTCCACTCCCCATAATTTACTAGCAGTGAGAGTAAAAAGAATCAAGTGATACAGCAATTGCTTACACGTGCAAAGTGATAGATAACAGAGATTCGCATTCAATATTTGATGTGTTTGTTGCGAAAAGCGAGAAAAACTTCGTTCCAGCATATGTAATTCAGGAGGAAAATGAAAAAAAAAACTAAACAAGCAACATTTTATTTAAAACATAACCAGAACAAGGAACGAAATTTCGAAGTAAATTGGGCTCATTCCATTATTAAAAAAAATACGCTTAAAAAGGGGTGATAAAGTTTAAAAAGGTAAGGGCAGTTACAACATTTGTTTATTGTTTTTGTTAATATTCTTAACAACAGCAAGCCCACTAGTGTAATTGTCAGCGCTTCTCGCTACCACGCTACAGGTTTCAAGTTCGACTGCGGACTGATCAAGGCTAACTCAGGCCTTCATCCATTCGGGGCCTATAAATTGAGTACCAAGCTTGCTTTGTGACTAAACATTAATGGTTCCGCGTTAGGTGACAACCTGACAGAGACATATGCTCGATAGCACCCCAGAGGCCATAGTCAAGAAAACAGGTCTCCGGACCATAGGCCATAAGCCTTAATGAATTGTAAGTTTAGTTCTCAAAAACAAACTCACGTTTTTCTGACACATTTTCAAAATCATTGCTGTTCATACACATATAAGAATATAAGAACAGTAGCATAGGCTGTGTTTTAAGCACCCGGAGCAATCCAAAAATTTGCTCTCGCTCCCTAGAGACTACTGTAGTTTTTTATACCGTAATTTTTTAGTACAGCGTGGTTTTGAAGTTCTTAAAAAAATTACTGCACTGGGCAATTTTTAAGACTCTACAAAAATCCCACTTAAAATTCCACCTAGAGACATGCGCGGAACGGGTCGTTCCAAACCGAACCGAAAAATTCCATTGTAACCAAAACCGAACCCCGCAAAAAAAACTTCGTCTACCCAAAACTGAAATGAAAGAAAATTAATCCATATTTTAAGAGAAATATAAAATGTAGCCAAGGCTGTAGCTAGAAGTAAACAATAGGGGGTGCTCAAGAAAATGTAGAGGGGGGTGGGGGGGGGGTCATACTATTTCTCTCTCTCTCTCTCTGACACATGCACGCACAAACACAGATATATATATAATCGAAGTATTATATAGAAAGGTAAATTAGTGCATATTCATATTGTAGGCACTATGTTTCTTATTAAATTGTTTATAATAACTTTATTTGATGCTAAGAAAAGTAAAGGCTACAGACAGGGATGTAATGGAAGATATACGGTGGATACGCCGTATATCTTCTGGATTATTTTAAGGAATACCGTATACCCTCTTCTTAAAAACACTATAGCATATACTTTTAGGGTATACCCTCTGCCTAAAGCGTATGCCCTCTGGTTTTTTTACTACTACACCCCTAGCTGCGGAATGAAAATTTTCAGTTTATAATTATACTAGTGAAATAATAAGTGATGATGTCAATAAGTAAATAAAAAGTTGACAGTTCACCTGTTTCAAAAGAGTTGCAACCATTCATTTTTTTCTGACTATTCCCTGCCCTTCAGGATTCTAAAGTTATGTTTTTATATGCTAAAAAACGTTAGAAAAATCAAGGGTGTATTTTGTATTTTAAAATTATTTTTGTGTCTAGTCAAAAGCTAAAACCACTTGTATTTAAATTGGCTATAACTCCTTAGAATAACTTTGTTTTATGCTAATAATGGAAAACTCTGCAAAATGAAAATTTTCAGTACATAACTAATGCAAAAGTCAATGTTTGCATCAGCAAAAGATTGCTGATTCTGAGTATGTGCAGTTAGGATGCACGTCTATTGAAGCACTTATTTGCAGTTTTTAAACAAATACTACAATTTAGTATTTATGCAAAACTGTAAAAAGCCCCAAAACTGAGTTTCATTTGGATTTTTGAAACAGAATTTCATTTGGTGGCCTTGGCAACTTTCTGCCCTGAATGTAGCACGCAATTATATTTCTAATTTCAATTTTCTTTTATATAGAAATATAAACATACCTATCGTATTCATATATATACTCATTAATATTCAAATACTGTAAAGCATTTAAATAACAGACACCTCGGCGCCATTGAATTTATCTCTTGCTCGGAGGCGTGCACAAAAATATGCAAATATTTGTATTGGGGACTGTCGCCACTCTTCAGGAGTGACCGTACGAAGTTCTTACTGTACATGCTATTACTTCTGAACTTGCGGATAAATTCGACAGCTCCAAACTGTCCGTAATTCGGAGGTTTTACTACATAAAATATTAAAAATGTATTCCCTACATAAAGCTTTCCGCTATATGGGACTGTCCGTTATGAAATTTTTACTGCATATAGATTTTATGGGAAAAATATTTTAGACATTCTTTTTAAATATCGGGTCAACCCGAACACGACACGCAAGAATGAAAAAATACAGCCAGATAATGTAAGTCAACCAGACCCGCAGCAAAAAAAGTAAAAATTAACCCAACCCGAACCCATCTCGTACAAAAAAAGAAGTTAACCCGACCCGCAGTAAACAAGTAGGACTCAACCCGTCCCAAATCCGACCCGCAGTAAACATGTAGGACTCAACCCGACTCGTAGCAAAAAGTAGAAGTAAACATGACTCGCAATTTAAAAAAATTAGACCCGGCCCGACCAGGACTGCGGGTCAGATATTAACCTCCAAATTTCTGATATCCCCCCCCCCCCTTGAAGATTCTCTAGATCCGCCCTTGCTTGCGAATGAAATCAGACCTTGAAGTTTGACAAGTTGGACTTTAGATAGACTAATTAACTTATTTCTATCAACTTATTAAACGAATCACAAATTTGAAGTGCAATTTAATAAAATACAGTAGTAAAAACCTGTAAAGAAGTAATTTTATTAAATTTGACTTCAAATTTGTGATTCGTTTAATAAGTTGATAGAAATAAGTTAATTAGTATATCTAAAGCCCATCTTGTGAATGAATTCCGACCTCTAGGTTTGACAAGTTTATAAACTTGTTGCCTTTAAAGCAAAATACCGTTACAGATATTCCTTCTTTACATGTTTTACTATTATGTATTTTATTGAATTGGACTTTCAAATTTGTGATCTGTTTAATAAGTTCATAGAAATAAGTTAATTATATTTAAAGCCCATCTTGTGAATAAAATCAGACCTTGTTGTAAAACAAGTTTATGAACTTGTTGCCTCACATAAAATTGTTTATATATAATGAAAAATTCTAAGTTAAAACGAAGAATTTTTCATAATAAAAGATAACAGAATCCTATTCTAAATACAAAATAACTTATTCTTGAAAAATAAAAATCTAATAAGCAACCGTTTTCTCACACATTAATAAAGGTCATGTCTAATTGACTGTCTTACAAATAATATTCAGTTGTTGCTATCGTCTTAAATACCACATTTTGTATGAATGAGAAAGCCATAATCTAATGAAGTGAAGTTAGGAAAAAAAAAATAAGTTTGGCAGGACTGGTGCTTTTCTAAAGAGGCGTTTTTGGCTAGCCTCCAGTAGAATGATTTCTTTTTTATTCTTTCAGAATTTTAACGGTTCGGTTTTTCTTTCGTGCCTTTTCATAACTGTAACAATATACTTTATTTATGAAATAACTTCTCAAATAGAGGTTAAATTTTGCATAAACAATCAATCAAATGTTTTACCAAAATTTATAATTTAATTTTCTAAATGGACAATTTGTAACTGTTACAGTAAAGTGACGTAAAAAAATGTCATTGGCAAGCCTACAATAACAAAGCTATGTCTTACTTTAAGAGCCTAGATCAGTCACGCTAAAAAACGCGCAAGCTAATGTTAAGTCTATGGAAAGGTTCTTGCGCGATTTTTCGCTCGCATTTTATTATTTTTAAATGAATTTTTTTGCATAGGATAGCTGACGTCGATCTCTAACGTTGTTAGTTTTTACTTTTTCGATTTTGTTCCCGTTTTTTTTATATAAAGGTACTTTCACTTTCAGAACCGGTTCCAACCGGTTCTAAAATTGAAAATGTCCGCTTATAAAAAAAAACTGTAACCAAAATCAAAAAAGTAAAAACTAACAACGTTAGAGATCGACCTCAGTTATCCTATGCAAAAAAAAAAAAAAAAAAAAAAAAAATCATTTAAAAATAATAAAATGCGAGCGAGAAATCACGCAAGAATCTTCCCATAGACTTAACATTAGCTTGTGCGTTTTTTCGCATGACTGATGTAGGCTCTTAATATAGTCATAAAAAAAAAATCTGAAAAAAAAAATCGAATAATTTCATTCGTAATAGAAATTCATTAACCTTTTAAATTTATATAAAGAATTTCTTTTAACCTTTTCCGATTCAAATATTATTATTATTTTAATTTGAGGGGAATTACTTTAGCTTAAAAATGAAAAGTAGCTATCCGGTTTACTTACTAAGGGTTAACTAAGAATTATTTTATGTCAATAGTTATTTTGCATACTATTAATATGACCAGAATCTATGGAAGAATTTGTGAAGATGTTTGGAAGATGTTGCATTATTACCACAACAGGATTAAATAGCTGCTAAATAGTACCCATCAAAACTTTACGGTAAACTTAAAGGTTACACAGAAACAACAGTTCAGAACATCATTAAAATGTCAGAAATTATCACAAAATATTTGTTAGCAATAGTTAACATGTTTGCATACATAATTCCAATGCATTTACCGTACTACATACATACTACATACATATATGGTATGCATTGTACATACTTACACACAACAACTTGAGATACGCTCAACATACTGAAAATACTTACAGCTTACAATATAGGGGAGACCAGTACACACTGGACCTATGGGCACAGTGGACCACCCTCTAATATTTTATTTATTTAAAAAATTTTTAAGCTTCTCTTCTATCCTAAAAGACAACAACACTGCACTGATTATTTATAGCCTTCAGAAAATATGCTTAGCTCAGATTGAACTATTTTATCATGATTGGTTGTTTTGGGCTTCTAAAAGTAAAATTTTTCATCATATTATTATTATTTTTTTAGTAATTAAAGGTTGTAGATAAATAAGCTAAAACAGCTTTTTTGCAAAGCTAAGATACTTGTTTTTATTTAACTTTAAAGTTAATATGTTATAAACAATATTATGATTATTTATTGAACTTCAACATGGGGCACAGTGGATCACCCACTCCTGGGGCACAGTGGTCCACAATCCACTCTGCTCCTGTAATGCAGAATGTTCAAAATATTTAATAATTGCTTATTTTCTATAAAGAAATATTGTTTTAAAGAAGTTATTTAACTGTAAAATAAAGTAAACAAAAGAAAAATAACAATTTATTTTAACATAGTAAGAAACATTTTGTTTTGTATTTACTGCCTTTGATAAATATAACTGTAGTCTAATTGTTGATGATTCTATTCAAGTAAGATTCATGAGACGCAAATTGAATGGAAATCAGTTTATTTTTCCCGAAACTGTACGTGATCTGTTGTTGATGTCAATGATTTCATAATGTTGCTCTCAGACCCCAAAGGATTTCAGGAAAATTCCAGGCTCAATCTTACTCATAAGTATTTTGGAATTTTATTTGCAAATTTTAATGTGCGCTGATTTTTTTGTACTTAAGTAATAACTTCAACTAAATTGCAATTGTTCCTGTATTAATCTGTTATTATTTTCAAAATATAATTTTGTTTTTGTTTCAAAATGTTACTTGTAAGTTTATATTACTATGTTATTTTGCGGATAAAGGGGAAATAAAAAAGAATTAGATTAATGAAAAATAGATTTATATTGTATTTCAGATAATACCCAATAATGCTCCACTTCTGGGGCACACTGGTTCAGTTTACGGGTGCATATATATATTTGAAAAATGTATTGAAAACTATGTTCTGAGAAAATTCCGATGAATGTTATAAAGGTTTAAGGAATATTCAAAAATATTTTCATGCAGATCGGTTAGTCCGTTAAATAGAAAAAAAATTAACTGAAAAAAGTGGTCCACTGTGTACCAGTCTCCCCTATACAATGCATATAATGTATACATTATATTTAATGCATACAACAACGCTTCTACAACCTAATGAAAGTAATAGTAAACAATTCCGTTGCTAAGGAAAACTTTCATAAATATTCGAATTAAAAAATCTTTCATAATCCTAAATCAACTAAATTCTTATAAATACAAGTTAAATTGAAAATTTTTTTCCATGTTTTCGGTAACAATGTTTACCAAACAAACAAACGAACAGCTACTTTGTCGCTAGAAATACTAAACTATGTTTAAGTTAAATATGAAATTTAAATATTGACATTCCAAATTCGAAGCGAAATTTTCATAAAAAGCTATGTAAAACTATGTTTTCTTTTTTATATATAAACCGATATACTCGTACATAATTAACATCACCCAATGCGCATTTCCGAAAAGTAATTGAATATAATGCACTGATGAAAATCTCAGAATAGAGCATAATAAATGTCAACATTTTTTTAACATTTACATATCTATTCAACATTTACAGATCTATTCGTAAATAAAATACATTTGTATAGCAAAAATACATAGTCTACTTATACAATGTATAGTAACCAGTGGCGGCTAGTGACATTCGTTTTTGGGGCACTAAATTTATTTCTAAACACATATTATTTTCATACCATTATTTTTTACAAGATATTTTTTGTTGTTGTTGTTTGTTTGTTTGTTTAATGGCCGAACTTTCTGACAGTAAATAAAATGAAGTATTCCGTTTTAATAATAGTGGTAAGAAAAGAATAAATTTAGCAGCCATGCATTTAGTGCCCCAAGTAAAGCCAGTCACGAGTCGCCACTGGTAGTAACATTAGTAAAAAAAAGTGGTCCACTGTGTACCAGTCTCCCCTATACAATGCATATAATGTATACATTATATTTAATGCATACAACAACGCTTTAGTATTATTAACTTGAAAAGGGCTACGCTAAACACTGAAAAATGGAATATACCCCATACAAGAAACATGCTACTTTAAATTAAGTTAATTATATATACTATACATAGGATTTAATAACAATGTTTTGACAGAAATAATAACCATATTTGCATGCAATGCATTCATACTCTTTTCTTTGCCTGCACGTTGCTGTAAGATATCCATATATCAGAAAATAATGGCTTCTATTGCAGTAATATGTTTTCCATTTAAATAATCATTTAGTCTCATTTCAAGCATTTTGTTGAATAAACAAGAACGAAAAATCATGCGTCAAGCATAGATTATGTAGCACTTTCCAACGCTTCCAAAATAATTTTACAAATCATACCGTTTAATAAGCTAAAAGATAACTTCTAAGTAAACAATTTGGAAAACGCATAACATATTTAAAAACATAATTTCAGGAATTTCCAACATATACAATATTCGGAAAAATATCCGAATACTTTTATTCAGCCCTGTATAGAATCTATAGAATTGTATATATATTACATAGGATGCTAAATTTTAGTTCAGTTAGGAAACGCGTAGCACATTTTAAAATTCTCCGTCTGGAGTTTGTCAATAAACAGAAATGTGTTCGCGAACTTTTGTGCTGCCCTGTATAGGATCTACAGAATTTATACACACCACGTAATAGACAAAAAGCAAGTTAACATTAAAATCGCGTTCAGTAACTTAAAACGCACTTCCAGGAATTATTGTTAACAGACAGTTGATAATTCTTTTGCGTGTCCCTGTAAATGAATGATGACTGCTATACGCACAATATTCCGTAGTAAGTCTCTTGTAATGCACCTTAGTGATCTAGTATATAAATTTCAATGCGTTTAAAATAGTGAAACATTATTTAAATAAACCGCAGACGATTTTTCTCCATAGACGTAATGTAACGGAATTCTTTTGACTGTCCCTGTAAAGTAACTATAAGTGCTATGCACACCCTGTTCCATATTAAGCTTCTTCTAATGCACCTTAGTGATATATATAAATTTCAATGCGTTTAAAATAGTGAAACATTATTTAAATAAACAGCAAATGATTTTTCTCCATAGACCGCAATGTAACGGAATTCTTTTGAGTGTCCCTGTAAAAAAACTATAAGTGCTACACACTTCCGTTGAAATAGGGAACATGCTATAGATAACGACAATAACATATAAAAATTGCAGAGCAATCCGAGCATATTTACGGGAGTTAGAGCACGGACAGACGGCAGACGGCAGACGGCCAGACGGCAGACGGCCAGACGGCCAGACGGCCAGACAAACCGAAGTCATAAGCACTTTTCAACTAGGTTGGAAAGTGCTAAAAAGGAAATTATTGAAACGTTGAATTAGAAGTCGATATTTTCTTTTTGACTACATATAACTAAATATTCATGTACCAGGCAAATAAAAAGCACGTTTAGCTTCCAAACATTTACTTCTTACTTGCTTTATGCATTATATTTACAACGAAGTGTTCATAATTATAAGTATTTTTTCCCTTTTATTTTATTGTATAATTTATTCTTTGTTCGAGTATAACTGTACATATTTTATCTCATGCAGATATCGTACTTCTATGTGTCCCCTATCTTTTGTAATCATTAAATTGTTTAAATTTTTCCCGCATTTTCTTTTGTTGTTATATATATTGTATAAATTGAAAGTTGCATGGTAGCATGTATATAACTATGTAAGATCGACGTATGTAATCATATATAAGAAAAGGGTGTATGCATAACGTATGTAAGCATGAAGGTAATTTAAAAAGTTTATTTTTTAGCACTTTCCAACCTAGTTGAAAAGTGCTTATGACTTCGGTTTGTCTGGCCGGATGGCCGTATGGCCGTCTGGCCGTCTGTCCGTGCTCTAACTCCCGTAAATATGCTCGGATTGCTCTGCAATTTTTATATGTTATTGTCGTTATCTATGGCACGTTCCCTATTTCAACTGAAGTGTGTAGCACTTATAGTTTTCTTACAGGGACACTCAAAAGAATTCCGTTACATTGCGGTCTATGGGGAAAAATCATTTGCGGCTTATTTTAAAAATGTTTCACTATCGTAAACGCATTGAAATTTATATAGATCACTAAGATGCATTAGAAGAAGCTTAATATGGAATAGTAGGTGTATAGCACTTAGAGTTACTTTACAGGGACAGTCAAAATAATTCCGTTACATTACGTCTATGGAGAAAAATCGTCTGCGGCTTATTTAAATAATGTTCCACTATTTTAAACGCATTGAAGTTTATATATATTACTAAGGTGCATTACAAGAGGCTTACTACAGAATAGTGTGTGTATAGCAGTCATCGTTCATTTACAGGGACACACAAAATAATTCTCTACTGTCTGTTAACAATAATTCCTGGAAGTGCGTTTTAAGTTACTGAACGCGATTTTAATCTTAACTAGCTTTTTGTCTATTACGTGGTGTGTATAAATTCTGTAGATCCTATACAGGGCAGCACAAAAGTTCGCGAACACATTTCCGTTTATTGACAGAAACTCCAGAAGGAGAATTTAAACTGTGCTACGCGTTTCCTAACTAAACTAAAATTTAGCATCCTCTGTATATATACAAATCTATAGATCATATACAGGGCAACATAAAAGTATTCTGATATTTTTCCGAATATTGTATATATTGAAAATTCCTGAAATTACGTTTTTAAATATGTTATGCGTTTTCCAAATTGTTTACTTAGATGTCATCTTTCAGCTTATTAAACGGTAATGATTTGTAAAATTATTTTAGAAGCGTTGGAAAGTGCTACATAATCTATGCTTGACGCATGATTTTTCGTTCTTGTTATTTTATTAATCTTAACCACTCTTTATGGAGGAAAAAAAATCTGCCAAGCAGGCTGTTATTTTTACTTTAAATTACTTTTTGGAGACATTTAATAATAACAAAATATATAATTTATAAAGCGGATAGATTTTTTGTTTGTTTGTTTTTTGAGCTATTCGTTCTCCTTAAAAGAATTCAACTTCTTCAAGCATGGGCGCCCGCAGAACAAAATTCAAAAAGGGGAAAAATTTTAGAGCAGCTGTGTTTTTATTATTATTATTATTATTATTTTATGGCAATTTTACACATAAATAAACAAAGAATTTTTTGTCAGAATTCCACGTGTAAGACGTTTTTATACAAACCAACATAAAAAGCAACAGAAATACAACAATGAAAAAAAAAAAAAGGCTGGCTTTTTTTAGAATGAAAAAAAAAAATTAACAGCTTACTCTTTTCAGAAGCGACGCTTTTTCTCTTGAACCCCCATGGGAGACAATTTATTTCTGTTTTTCCTTTTATGTTCATGGGTTCAAAAATTATCTTAAACGGGGGTTCAGGGGAAGAAACAGAGTTACCCTTGACCAAAAAAAAAAAAAAAAAAAAAAAAAAATCGGAGTTCTTTTATTTTTCTTAGTGTTTAATTATTTTAAATCATTTGAGGAAAATATATATTTTTTTATTTTTTATTTTTTCAAAATCATGAGAGAAAAAAAAAAAGATTTAATAATTTTGAAAAGCAAGGGAGGGGCAATTGCCCTCTCCTGCGGGCACCCATGATATCAAGATCCATCATGAGTGTGTGAAATGTTTTGTTGAAGGTAAAAATCCTTCCGTAGATCTAAAATGACAGATGAAGTTTAGGATTTCAGCACAATGCCACGAACTAACTCTCCAAGGGCTCGACAAAAAGGTGTAAAAATCGCTTGGAAGATCTTGGATGACACCAAGTTTAGGATTTCCACTTTGGAGCCAACAGCCCTCATGACGTTCTGACGAAAAGAAAGAGATCCCTCCACTTGATCTGAGATGACAGATAAAGTTTAGAATTTCTGCCACCAGAGCATCTGGTTAGTTACAAAATATCACAACCAGAAAAATATGTTCAAAATTCAGTTCATAATGTTTAGACAGTGAATTGTCAAACTGGAGAATTAAATTAATTAAATTATACTTTTAAACAAAAGTGTCTCATTTTCAATTTTTATATACACGCCAAAGTGTTTAAAATTAATAAATAATCTTTAATTTTTATTTCAAGACAGTTGAAAAGTGTTTCTGAATTCGGTTTGTCTGTCCGTCCGAGCTCTAACTCGCGTAAATATACTCTGATTACCATGTAATTGATATATGTTATTGAGGTTTACTATGGTATGTTCAGTATCGAAAATAAATTGTGTACTGCTTATGGTTAGTTTCCAGGAGGGACACTCAAAATTATTCTGTTTACATTACGATCATTGGGGAATGTAACACGGTTTCAAACATTGTGAAATTTAATATGTAACACTGAGGTGGATGGCAACTTGCTTTCAATACAGCATGCAGTAAGTAGCAATTTTAGTTCGTATACAGTGAATCACAAAATAATTCCATTGCATTATGATCTATAGGGAAAAATCGTTGCCAATGTACGTATTTTAATGATGTTACTCTATTTCAAAGAAACCGATAAACATTAATGAGGCCCATTACAGCATGTTTTCTATAGTTTATTGAGTACGTAGAATTCATCGTTCATTTACAGATACATTCAAAATACTTCGGTTATAGGACAGACTATGAGCCATAACTACTTTACGGGCGTTTTTAGCTGTGATATGCATTTTAAAAATTAATTAACTTTTAGTGTATTACGAGGCGTGTACATCATATACATGGCTTCACGAAAGAAATCGCACATATTATTGACTATGAACAACAATTGCTGAAAAGAAGGAATTTTTACTGCGTTGTGTTTTTTATATTTATTTAGATATCTCATTTCACAGTATGAACAAAAATGAAATATCTTAACAATATTACGCTAGTGTTGGAAAGTGTTTCGTAATCTATGCCTTGATGCATGATTTTTCATTCTTGTTTCATTAGACGCGCCCTCTCTTACCCCACTGCTCACCATCCATATAAGACATTTTTAGATGTTTTTTCTCTTACGTTCATGTTTAAAAAAATTCTTAAAAACGAGGGGTTCAGGAGGCGAAAAATGTTTAGTTCACTTTTTAGGTGCGTTCTTAATTATATAAATACGTAGGACCAATAGTCGTCATCTGGTCCCTCCGTCCGCATATAACACCGCAAAAACTACCCAACCAATTGGTTTGAAATTTAATATACATAATCTTTGCAAAATTTTCTCGAGTCATTTCAAATTTTATGAAAATCGAATCAAAATTTAAAAAGATATGAATAAAAGTGTTCTTCATTGTATTATTAAATCCTATCATACGTAATCTGTATAGTAAAAGCGCAAGTCATGTGACTGAAGAAAACAAATACAGGCTAACCACATCTTTTTCCATATGCCAAGCTGCCATTTTTATTCAAAATTATTTTTTCGAATAAAATGGCATAAAAGTTACTTTTTTAGAAAGATCGTTGAAAAAAATTGTTTGCTTGAGAGATGAGTTACATTCAAATATGTATAGATTCTGAGATAACTTCAGTGAAAATTAGTTTAACAGCCGAATATCTCAGTCCATTAAAGTAAATAAACAAAAGATTCATTCATCGTGAGTCATGGAGATAATCAATCGCAAAGCAATATTTCCATGGTAAATTTTACAGCGCTGCTTGATGTCGAAAAAAAATTTCGCATCTGTAAACACGGCATACGTAATAAGAAAAAATAAAGGGCTTCCTCGTTTCGCTCATAGCAGACGATATAATTTATTTCACTGAAATAATAACGAAGATTTTTTTTTTTACATTGTAAAACTAGTTATAGCACGAAACGAACACACCTCATTTGTCATGTTTAACGTACAATTTCCAACTTGTTTGTTTTAATGTTTAATTAAAGTCACTAGGAAAGAATAAATTTTACTTTTTTTGTTCAAACTCATAGATATATATTTTTTTTCAAAACCCAGAGAGTGGCAATTGGCCTTCCCCCTGCTAGCCGGTGGCAATTAAAAAATATGATTGTGCAACATAATGAATTATGTTTTAAAGTTTTAAGTAAAAAAAAAAATGGACTTCAAGATATTCCCATAAATATGCAGTCAACGTAACCACTAAAACTTTGCAATTATCATACTTAAAAGTCTCCAAAGAATGCAGCACGCACGATTTTAGGCAACACGCAAGCGTAGTTCTCTGTGAACTTAACGCAGAATCACGCACATGCGAAATAAGAGACGTTGTAAAAGAAGCTCCTGAACTAGAACTTTATTGACCGAATTTGTGTTTAAAATTTTAAACATACATGAAGAAACTGATTTAAGTTACTGTTTATTTCTCTCCCTTTTTTTCTTTTCTTTTCTAAAAATAGCTATACTCTGTCATATAGCACTTAGTGGAGGAAAAGTATAAGCATTAAAAGTAATATTTAAAGACTAAACTATTAATTAAAACTAGTCGTTGGGGGCCACCGTAATACTTACCCATCATGGATATGCATATGCATAATATAAAATATGAAAATAAAACATGTGTAAACAATTTATAAAATGCATTGCAATTCCAAAATAAAATTTAAACGTATTTTTAAATATTTTTAAAAAAATTATTCATATAAATAATTATACAAATCTGTACACTTAAAAATAGAGTGTTTAAAATCGTGGCTTGATGACGTCATAAATTTTAAAGGCTCTATTACCAAATTGCGTAAAAGAAACATCCTTATAACTCCAAAAGTGATAATCATATTAACTAACAGTTTTACTGCGTCGGATTAAAGCGTCTCATATTTCCAGTTAAGATATATCTTTGAACGGAAATTTGAATGAAATATAGGGCCATGAAAAATCGAAGAGTGTGGAATATATGATTACAAATATCTCGGCAGCTCATTATCCGATCGACTTCATTCTTTATGCAAAATTTGTTTTTTTATTGTCTTTTATTATTCACTCCTTAAAATAAACAATTTCGAAAAATTTTATATACCTTTTATTAGAACGAATATTTCGAGAGTCCGAAAAAAATAGTTCCGGATAATCGAGGTTACTGAAATTCAATAGGCTTCTTCTCATTATTACATACTAAGTACATACCAAATTTCAAGTCCCTATCTCAATTTGTTCGGGAAATCGTTTACAAACACACACACAGAGACGGTAGGCTTTTTTTTTTTTTTTTTTTTTTTTTTTTTTTTAATATGTTTTTAGGAATCTCCAATGCCTGAAACGTGTAAATCCGTCAAAAAAAAAAAAAAAAAAAAAAAAAAAATCGATTTTTAAAACGATCATTTTTTTCCCCTTTTTAACACTTTCCAACCTAGTTGAAAAGTGTTTATGACTTCGGTTTGTCTGGCCGTATGGCCGTCTGCCGTCTGCCGTCTGTCCGTGCTCTAACTCCCGTAAATATGCTCAGATTGCCCAGTAATTTTTATATGTTATTGTCATTATCTATAGCATGTTCCCTATTTCAACTGAAGTGTGTAGCACTTATAGTTTTTTTACAGGGACACTCAAAAGAATTCCGTTACATGACGGTCTATGGGGAAAAATCATTTGCGGTTTATTTTAATGATGTTACACAATTTCAAATACATTGTAATTGATATATATCACTAAGTCGCATTACAAGAAGCTTAATATGGAATAGGGTGTTCATAGCACTTATAGTTACTTTACAGGGACAGTCAAAAGAATTCCGTTACATTACGTCTATGGAGAAAAATTGTTTGCGCTTTAATTAAATAATGTTTCACTATTTCAAACGTATTGAAATTTATATATATCACTAAGGTGCATTACAAGAGGCTTACTACAGAATATTGTGTGTATAGCAGTCATCGTTCATTTACAGGGACACACAAAAGAATTCTCTACTGTCTGTTAACAATAATTCCTGGAAATGCGTTTTAAGTTGCTGAACGCGTCTTTAAATTTAACTCACTTTTTGTCTGTTACTTGGTGTGTATAAATTATGTATTTCATATACATGGCAGCTCAAAAGTTCACGAACACATTTCCGTTTATTGACAGAAACTCCAGAAAGAGAATTTTAAACTGTGCTACGCGTTTCGTAACTAAACTAAAATTTAGCGTCCTATGTAGTATATATTCAAATCTATAGATCATATACAGGGCTGAATAAAAGTATTCGGATATTTTTCCGAATATTGTATATGTTGGAAATTCCTGAAATTATGTTTTTAAATATGTTATGCGTTTTCCAAATTGTTTACTTAGATGTTATCTTTCAGCTTATTAAACGGTAATGATTTGTAAAATTATTTTGGAAGCGTTGGAAAGTGTTACATAATCTATGCTTGACGCATGATTTTTCTTTCTTGTTTTTTAATTCAACGTTTTAAAACTGTATAATTATGTAAAACGGAAAAAGCTTTAACTATTTTGAAACCTATTTCATATCAATTTAATGATATTTAAAAAGAAAAAAATTCTTTGAAAAATCTATTCAAGCCTAATTTATAAGAGTAAACAACTTCTTGAACTACTAAAATATAGTACTTCTTTGTATTGTAGGACTTTTAGGAGAGAAATCTAGAAGCATTTTCCAGTTCAACTCTTTCTAAAAAAGTGGATTAAAATATTGAAAGGAATGTCCCTGTATTGAAGGGAATTTTACCCCAAGAGAAAAGAGGTTCAGAACAATTACAGGGACATTATTGTTGAGGTTTTTTTTTTTTTTTTTTCAATCACAGGGAAATAACCATTGTCCGTTTTTATCTCTCTCCAACCTAGACTGTGATTACTTAAAAGACTTGCCCATTCGCCGTAAGCCTTTTTATTTATTTTTTTTTTTTCGCTAATTCGTATATAAGTCGACTCCACCATTTTCAACACCCAAATTTTGTCTAAAATTCTTCGACTTATACACGAGAATATTTGGTATATAAATATGCTGAAAACTTTTTAGATCATTGAAATCCAACACTAACTATTAAACAACACTAACCATTAATCAAACACTGACAATAACTATTTTTAGTAGTAAAATGAATTCTCAACGACGACATCTTTAAAAGTTTGAAAGGGGAAAAATAGACTTTAAAATCAAGATGTTATCTTATAAATACCCGCGGTTAAGGTAACAACTTGAATTTATGATTATCATACTTTTAAAAGTCTCAGAATATTGCACGAACAGTTTTGTGGCAACACGCAAACTTAGTCCTCCGTGAACCTAATACTGAATCCTGCATGCGAAAAAAAAAAAAAAAAATGATGCAAGAACGCCTGAGTTGGAACTTTATCGATCAGGCTCATACTTAAAGCTACCGTGGTTGTAAAAATTACTTGACAGACATGACATATGTTACAAAGTTGCACTTAGGACTGTTCTGAAATATAAATTTAACTAATTTCTGACACATTCACGAAATTATTTTCAAGAATATAACTCGTATGCATTATTATTCAGGTACAAATATTTGAAATAAAACTAACAAGGTTTTCCATATTCATTTAAAAGTAACGAAATTTTCAGTGCAAAAAAAAAAAAAAAAAAGTGCTGATTTTACAGTATAATACCATACAGTATAATACAGTATAATACCAGGCATCCCAGCTGCCAGTATTATACCGTAAAATTAACAGTAGTAAACAGTAAAATAAGTAGTAATACGTATTTTCATATCATTGTTTTCAATCTTTTTACATCTGTAGGGCAAAGTGGCCATGGAGTGACCACTTTGCCCACCTAGGTCGGGCAAATGGAAAAAGTGGTTTATGGAAAAAACCAAATTCTCACTTCCACTTTATTATTTCGTAAAAATTATAAATACCCTTATACTTCTAAGTAGTCACTCTAGTTCTATGCAAATTGTCAGTTATGTATATGTATTTTAAGGGGTAAACAAAAAAAAATCTCAAAACCTTAGGGTGATCACATTTTCCGGCCTTCCCCTACTTTACAATTTTGAATTAGAAAATATACAATATTTTCAGAAATATGCAATTTTTTTCTTGTTTCAAATATGAAATAAACACTTTTTTGTCAATAAATTTTTATTGTTACGTTTTTTTTTTTTTTTTTTTTTTTTTTTTTTTGCATGCTTGAATGGTGTTTTTCAACATTTGAGTAAATATTTTAAAAATCGGAGTTGTTGCTCTACAAAGGCTTAATTATCATGGAGCTTTGAAATATATTTGCTATTGAAACTATATCTATAAAACTAACGGATAAGGAATTAACTATTGGGCAACGATAAGAGAAGACACCCTGTATAGGCAAATGTAAATTGCAAATAATTTTAACTACGTTTGATATTATTTATTTAAAAGAAAAAAATATATAGCAACGGGCTAAACAATACAGTAAAAAGAAACAAACATTTTTTTTTCCTCTTTTAATTAAACGTCCATAAAAATGTCTTTCTTTCTACATCATAAAACTGTTTTTATTGTTGCCTGTATCTAAACAGCTTGTTTCTCCGTGTGACATGAATATTCATTCTACTATTAATAATTCGTGAGAGCGCACGTAAACTTTGAACAGCTGCTTGCTCATATCTACGAAGCATGTATAATTAAAAATGTTACAAAATAATAACTTAGTTGTTACATCGTACGAATTTAGCATTTATTTTTTCAATAAATCATTGATATAAACGTTAGTGTATTTCTGATATATACTGAAATGAAAAACGCTACATATGTGAAACAAATATAAAATAACAAATTCAATACCTTTGTTTTAATATAAATATGGATAATAAAAAGTTTATCTGAAGCGGATCTCAATATTCAAAAGGATAAAAATAAAAATGCGCTTGATAAATATTCATCTCTCTAAAATCACAAAAGCATTTTTTTAATAAGAACTAAATAAAACAAAAAAAATTTAACATTTTGAAATGTTGATAAATTGAACTTTTGAAATGTTTATTTTATAAGCTACAAAATTGAATGATTTCGTTTATAAACGAAGTTTGTTTAAAAAAACTATTATAAACATATGAAAAGTTTTATGGGTTCCGATTATATTTTTTCCGAATGTAAATGTCGCAATTTATATATTATGAAATTAATATTCGAAAGAACTCTGTACTGTAATATAGAAAAATGTTAGCAGAAATTATTACCAGATGCATCAGCAATTGCGAATCCAAAATTTCAGCTCATTTCGTCAAGTAGTTTTTGAAATATGCTGTTTATTTTTTAACATAAATTAAAAGAAGACCGTTTTTAATCGAATGGTTATTTTTAGCTCACAGGCTATCAAAGCCTGAGAGCTTATGTGCCCGCCGGTTCTGTATGTATGTACGTACGTATGTACGTAACGCGATAACTCTTCATAGAAATATCCGTTTTCCTCCAAATTTTGTTTATAGGTTCACTGTGTTAAGGCGCATCCCTGATTAGTTTTTGGGATTGATTGGTTAAGTATAAAGGGGGGAGCGGGGGGGGGGGGCTAATCCCCCCGCCTAATTTATATAAATGGGTTTTTCATGCAGAATTATTCCGTTTTCCTTCAAATTTTGTTTATAGGTTCATTGGGTTAAAACGCTTCCCTGATTAGTTTTCGGGATTGATTGGTTAAGTATAAAAGGGGGGAAACGGGGGGCTAATCCCCCTCTTAATTTATATAAATGGGTTTTTCATACAGAATTATCCCATTTTCTTCAAAATTTGTTTATAGGTTCATTGGGTTAAAACGCTTCCCTGATTAGTTTTCGGGATTGATTGGTTAAGTATAAGGGGAGGGGCTAATCCCCCTTAATTTATATAAATGGGTTTATCAAGCAGAATTATCCCATTTGCTTCAAAATTTGTATATAGGTTCATTGTGATAATGCGCTTCTCTGAATAGTTTTGGGGGTTCATTGGTTAAGTATAAAGGGGAAAGGGTGGGGCTAATCCCCCCTTAATTTAGATAAATTGCAGCATTATCTGATTTTCTTCAAATTTTGTATATGTATATTCATTGTAATAAGAGGCTTCCCTGATTAGTTTAAGGGGTTCATTAGTTAACTATGAGGGGGTAAAGGGGGATGACCCCCCTTAATATATTGCCGATTTCTTTATTTTTCTAGGGGCTTATTTCAAATTCTTTGAAATACGAGTATAATATGCAATTAGTGTGAATAGCCTGTGAGCTCAATGCCCTCAGTTTAACTGGGCAGTTTTATTTTTATTTTGTTTTTCTCTGCAGCAATTTAGCGATTAAAATGTATGGGGCTGTGCATATATAACGTTATAACTGTAGGGAGACAGGAGTTCTGGCATTTGATATCGTAAGATAACCCTAAGGGGGGGGGGGGGGGAATATCATTATAATTTTTTATCTAACCATTTTTTTTTATTATTTTTAGTAAATTTTTCTTTACATCAAAATAGTCTATCTTTCTTTTTTTTTTTTAGTTTGTTATCTAATGAAAATACAAAATTATTATTAAAGTAATTAAATGATTACCAGAAGGACCCGCGCGAAACTTTCGCACTGCAATCTTTGAGATTATTTCCTGGTACATTTTAGCACTAATTTTTAATTAACTGATCTTTTTTTTTAATCAAACAACGCGTTTTAACAATATGTGGGTGTACTATCTAAGAAACTTGTTCAAAAACTTTTCGAATGATACCTCATTCATCGTAGTATGTTTTGTATGTGCATAGAAATAAAAGATGTTGAAAACAGAAATCATATATATGATGATTGTTTGTGTATAAGAAAATGGGAATAGATTGCAAGAAAAGTTTTTGCCAATTTTTTTTCTCTCGCCAAGGTCATTTCTCTAGGTTGCCAAGATTCCTATACTGAAAAAAAGGGAATTATAAAAAAAAAAAAAAAAAAAAAAAAAAAAAAAAAAAAAAAAATTAAACACTGAATCAGACGTTTTGGGAATTCATATGAAAGCATTTCCTCAGATTTTGCAAAACTGCTCCAGAAATGTCTTAAATACATAAATCAATATTTGGTACACCAATTTTTTGCAACCCTATGGGAACTTAAACATGGGATGTTCAAACTTTGTGGTTCAGCAGCCATTTAAGTGACGTCAGACTTCGCTGGCGTATTAACAGCTTAATGAAATGTTAAAAAGTAAATACTTACAATTTTTGTGAATCCTAATGAGCTGTATATCTAAAAGGAAGATAATCCTTAAATTACGCAATCTACTGGCGCTTCCATACAGTACGCATATACACAGTCGAGATTAAAAAAGGAAAACAAATAAAAATAGCTGACGCACGCGTAAAAATTAAATGGAATCCCAATTAAAAGATCGATATTTTTCAAAAAGTACGCGCAAGAAATAAATTAACAATCGTATTTCAATTGCATTATAGGATGACGTCATCTGATAATGCAGTATTTTATTTTGGTGGCAACACTGATTTGAGAAAACCTTTCATTTTATTTAAGAAAACAATGCCGATTTAATTTTTAATTAACTGCAATTTTTATTCAAAAACATGTTTCAACGAATTGTTAAGTGTGCTATGTCAGAAGCCTGTTCCAACTCCTTCCATATGCTATCTCTTTCGTCGTTCTGCGTTTCGTATTTTCTGAGAAAAAGGGATGTTGACAGGAGAAATAACCAATTATATATATATATGATATATATATATAATAAAATCACTTCATTCTAAAATATGGAATAAGAATGAAAAAAAAAAAAAAGAATGAGCAGTTTCAACTTTTAATTTTGGGAAACGTTGATAGAAATCGATTAATATTTCTTAATTGCTCGGTATTACTTTTTATGTTAATATGTTTACGAAGAATAGAATGGGTAGATGAAGTACATGAAACACATTATTCGTCAAAATGCACCCCCCCCCCCCCCCCCTCATCATTGAGATAGTTCTTACATGGGAAGATATTCTGTGAAACCTGCTTTCCCATATTTTTCATAATAATGTTGAATGCATTATGTAGCAAAATATATTATTAAATACTTTTAAATAGTAACTATCATTTTTAGGTTTTATTTGATAAAGTTATTTTATGTATACTAGTGATATTTTATTAACTCCTTCGCTTCATTTGAAACCGTAAAATATGCGAATAATAAATGTATAACCATATCGGTATAATCACTGCAAACGTATAAATAGTAAAAATAAAAATAATTTTTAGACATTGATAATGTTATTATTAACGGGGGCGGGGGGCATCGAGGAATGATAACGTGTGATATCGTAAGAGGGGGGGGGGGAAGGGCTCCAAAATTAGCCACATATATATATATATATATATATAGAGAGAGAGAGAGATAGAGAGATAGAGAGATAGATAGATAGATAGATAGATAGAGAGAGAGAGAGAGAGAGAGAGAGAGCCCCTATGGGGTGTTTCGCCCCCCCCCCTTTTTTTTGCCCTACTGTACATTGCACAAAATTAAATATCGGCTACATGTGAATATTAAAATTTATTAAGTGAATATTAAACAAAAGGTGCGCATATTAAAATTTATTGATTTTACAAAAGAAGATTAAAAAAAAAAGAAAGAAATGAAGGAAAAACTAATAATGTTTGCAAATTTGTGAATTTCAAGTTCCTATCTTATGTACTTGTTTCAATATTAATTTGTAAAAATATCAAAAGTTTTTTTAAACAACCTGCATTTTGGAATTCGTAACGGAATGCGCAATACCGTGAAAAAATATAAAAAGTTCTTTTTTTTAAATTAAACATACATAAAAATGTATCATCATATAATGCTGTCCGTACCGTACCGTCGCCTGGATCTAAACATCTTGTTTCTACATATACCCTTATATAGTATATGCGTTCTAAAATTTTCATCTCGTGCGAATGTCCGTAAACTTTAAACATCTGCTTCATTTCCATGAAATATAAATAATTAAGGATGTTTCAGAAAAATCACTTAACTCTTACATCGTCTAAATAGAGATTTTTTTTATTTGTATATTTAGAGAATATTTCTAATATAAGAGCTGGAATTTTTCTGCTTCAACTGAAAATGAAAATGCTTTAGAAAAATTTTTCACAATTTTTGAACAAATTAAATATCTTTGTCTTTATATAAACAAGGAAATTATGTTTGTATGCAACGGATATTAATATTCAAAACGGATATTAAATGAAAAAGAAAGTACGTTCGATATGTATTCATATGTAAAAAGAATGTGAAACATTTTTTAATAAAACAGAACTTAATATGATGCTTTGTTTATTTTAAGAAAATAAACAAAAAATCTGTCATTTAACATTCCGAAATTTTTATAAAAAATATTGTAAAACATATCTTGCTTTTTATTATTATAGTAAGTATTATTTGAGCGCAAAAATTAAATTATTTCATTTTTAAGCAAAATAATAATAATAATAATAATTAATTAAATGCTTAAGTTTACAGACAGGAAAATTACGCAATTCGTAAATAAATATATATAAATATACATTTACAAATGAATACACATGTGAAGAACGAAGGATAAAACACCATAAAAAGCAATGGAATGGACACAGAAGAAATTATACTTAAAAGGATGAAAAAGCAAATATTGAAAAAGCAAAATTGGACAACTATGAATATCTTATAGAATCTTCAGAAAGGCTTTATGAGAATATTCATAGTAAGTATATATTATTTCAACAAATATTTTCAGCATTATGCCTAAAATCGACAATATTAAGCCCCTAATAAGATATATAAATGAAACAAGAAAATTAAGGACCGACATTAGGTTCAAATGACAAAATAAAATGAAACAAGAAAATTAAAACCCGACATGAGGTTCAAATTCATTTTTGTAGTGCTTATATATATATAATCTCAATGTATGAATCGATTATTATTCATGTGGCATTTTGTGCAGCAAATATTTTAATTTCACAATTTACTGTTATTATTAGTTTTTAAATAAATATAAAAAGATTTTTTTGATCTATTAGATTTATTTTTCAATTTGTTAAAATCGTTGATATTTATTTCACTGTAACTGTAATTTTTAACTGCCAAAATAGTTTCATTTGCTCTAGGATAATTTGGATGCTAACTCGATGAAATAGATTATTGAATGGGTTCGTTTTACTTCTATACTTTTCTTTTTTGTTTATTATTTTTTAATTAAATATGTTTTCATATCTTTTCTGATGTTCCCTAATAATTGTTTTTGCACCTATTATGTTTAGTTATTCAATATCTGACCCTTTTTATTCTATTTTCTTTACACGATGCATTGTAGTTGATCTGGAAAATTGAGTAATGTAAATTCGGCTCAGGCCTATTTACTCAAACAAAAATCAATTACGATTTACTTATGTTTGTGGAATATTGTCCTTGATAATGTGTTTCACAATATAGGTTTTTATTTGCCTGTTGTAATATTTTCACACTGTGCAAATTTGATTTTATCTTTTTTTTTCTCCATATTTCTTTAATTTTTTTCCACTTATTTCATTTTGAGAATCTTACATTTTAAGATATATAGCAGAGCGCCGATTATCAGAACTCCAATTAAACGAACTGTCCAATTATCCGAACACCCCATTTATTAGTTTGAAATTTTTCTTCAATGAAAATTATGAATGTAAAATGAAGGGTGTAGATGCAAAATTCACACTCTGCAAATAACCTAGTTTTTAGAAAAATGCAAAAAACTGATTATTATTAATAAACACGATATATTGGCACAATTTTTTTTGTGATATATTTGTTGCCATAACAACTAGTTGCACATAGTCCTAAATCTGTAATAATTGTGGTAAAGCTAGAATTTAAATTTAAATATGGAAAATGTGAGTTTTGCAGCAAACTTTTACGGGTAATGTTAGTTATAGACCAAAATAGTTATGAATTTAAAACAACAAGAACCAAAAAGAAAAAAAAAATTGAACATTAGTTTTCATGATGTTATTTTGGAGGTTAATAAACAACAAAACTCGAAAAACATTTATTAAAAATAATTTGGCAAAAATTTTACTATTAGACATGGCTCAACTTCTTCACTGTCATTAAACTAGTGCAACATTTTACACGACTTCTTACTTCTGTACATACCTGATTAGCTGAATTAGACAGTGTGAGTTTTGCAGCAAAACAGTTGTTGGATAATGTGAGTTATGCATCAAAACGAGATTTTCAGCATTTTTTTTCAACCTTAATATGTGTTTTATGGTCCAAATAACTTACAGTCCGATTCGCTTTAAATAGACGAACACGGTGATATGAATAACTCAATACCTTCTCAATACAAAAGTTCATAATGTGATTTTTGTATTTGCATCATTCACATAATGAAGAAGATGGTAAGAATTCTAAGTTACGAAGAAAATTAAATTAATGAGTTGTTGAATGCAGAATTATATAACAAAATCACTTATCATCATTAAAGTGATGACAGTATACACATAAAAACTTATAAATACCTTTTAATAAACAGAACAACAAGTTTCGTACGCTCCATCTGCGACATTTTCAAGATCAATAATAATAAATAAACTAATTTCCTTTTTTTTTTTTTTTTTTTTTTTTTTTTTTTGTGAAAATTAACTTTTTAAACAAAATAATGAATAAGTTAGAGGTTCTCAACTTTGAAAGATAACCCAGAAATCAGTGAAAGAAAATTGATTCCAAGTGGTTTTGAAGCTTTTTCTGAACAAATGAAGAAAAATTTCTGAAAAAATTCGTTATGTAGAGATATGTTTTTGCTATATGGTTACTATTAATGTAATCATGGAAAAAAAATAAGTTTCTGCTAAAAATATAGAGAAATCTGTTACATAGAGAAATTCGTTATATGGAAGTTCGTCATAGAGAGACTCGAGTGTGTTGCATTTTCCCTTACAGTTTTATATGATTACACTTCAAATTCTTTAAATATAAATGCAAAGATCATTTTCATAAACTACAAATCTTCTTAACTTCTTCGAGCAGATCGTTATTTGGACTGAAAAGCTAGTCAAAGGATGAAATAGAAAAAGTTATCAAGCCTAAGAGGTTATCGCGATCGACCATGGGAAGCGATGTTTTTTCGCTATTCCGGAATGTTATCATCGCACTCCCTTTTAAGCTGATGGTTTCAACTGGAAATTTTTGCAGTTTCTCTTATGCGATTGAGTCATGTGCTCAGGGGAGCGCCAGTTAGAGTACGGCATCTATGTGCAGAAATTCAGTTGGCGGGTTATAACCTTTGTAAACGCATTTATGAAGAAATTCAAATTTCAATTTATCAAATATAGAGAAATAAAATGCAGAGACGTTTAAGAACGCTAAATGGAATAATTATTTTTAAAGAAAAATCAAAATTTATATGAAACAGAATCACCACATCCTATGTCAAAACTGTTTAATTCCGGTTTTACAGCATTACAGCATGTAGCCGGAAAAGGAAGAATCCACATTCTGCATTCAATGACTTATTGTAAGCATTTGCATTCCATATAGATCTTTGAAATATTCCATAAATACTGCGCACGGGATTTTTCGTAAAAGGGCCTCAGGTGCAAGAAAATTTTTGAAGCCCAAACACGTTTTACAAAAAAGTCAATTTTGATTAAATGCTGCTATAAGCACAGAGCTTGGTTGCATTGTACCCGCTGCACTCTTCTTTAGTTTTTTTTTTTTTTTTTTTTTTTTTTGGGGGGGGGGGGATATGCGCATTAGCGCACATTACATGTCGTAATGTAAAACTGCACAGAAATTAGTGAAACTTTGTTTAAAAATTGGTTTTCGGTGTATAATTAAGGCATTTCAAACGATTTTTAAATCATTATTTGCTTTTAGTAACTACCAGAGTTGGGGAAATACATTATATTTACATATATATACATTATATTATGTTTTGTTTTGTTTTTTTTACTTCTTAGCAGTATGTTGCAACTTTCCAAATTACTGCGAAGTAAACATTGTACTAAGTTCTATCCTATACTAAGCTTTCCTCTGTTGTACATATTTTTTTAGTTTTATAGAAAAAATATGAACATGCATTGTAGTAATAGTTATTAACTATTTTTGCAGTCTTGTACATTTTGTCCTAACGATTTTCAACTGTACTGCTGACTTGGCTAAATAAATCCTTGGCTAGTAAGATTTTCTGAAAATTCCCCATCCCCGGTAACTACTATGTGGTGTGTAACATTGCTTTCTTTTTCCAAAAAGGACCGATATTTTGAAATATATTAATATTACATAAAATATTTCTTAAAATAGTTTTTGTCTATGAAAACTATTCGCAGATAGTTGTAATTGTATTCGGGTTTTAAACAATATCGAGATGTTGTATTCCCCCAAATGTAAACAGTATTTCATAATACCCTAAGTTTCTCTACCATGAAAATTAATAAATTGTGTGAAAATTTATATTTCATCTCTTTAGTTAGCGACGATTTATGTTTATCCGAGGTGAGTTTGGTCCATATATTAAATCGGATAATAGGGACTCTACTGTAGTTAACCCATTTTCAGAGACAAGGGTTCTTATTCAAACCTGCGTTATATTTAATTTTTGAATAATTACGCGCTGGAAAATGCAAGTCAGTTTCCCTATTATCAAGAACATACACTCATAATGACATGTTGACATTTTTTACGCAGGTGGATTGCATAGCCTTTTCAAAAGAACGTGATGAGAGTCTTGGTTGTATATTACTAACCACCGTTACAAAAGCACAAAAAAACAACCCTTTTAAATTACATTCATATTTCAGACAAAGACAAAGCTGAGTGGAAAAGATATTACAACCCTTCCTGTTATAGTTTCTATGTACCCTAGCTTGTGTGTTTTATGGGAAAACAAGCAGAGCATAATAGCAGACGCATTTTCGCACTATCAACTGAAGGTCACTATGAGAATGTACCACCAGTTGCTTTTTCAATGTTATAATAAAGATATCCGGAGACAAACAGAGCTTTAACAACAGTTATATAATAGAACCTAATTATATTTAGAAAGATAAAAACAAATTAAGCTCCAGGGGACCGCAGACAATATGAACTCTGAATACTGAACTAGTTTCTCAAATGGTCATAACCTAGCTGTAACATAAAAACAGAAATGCGACCGAATATTTCATGCAGAAAAAATTGGCCTTTCAGTTACCCTTTAAAATATTTAAATATAGGGAATAATTGGTTTCTGTAGATAATGATCAGGGTTCGTAAATATCATATTTTCGAATATATCAAAAATATCCGTTATATAGATACAAGTTAGGCAGACAAGTTTACATTTATGTTAAATTTTTTTAATTAAAGCAAATTATTTTGCATTTGAGATTTTGTTGTATAAAAAGTAAAATTTTCTTGATAGTTGATACTAAATCCTACAGTTTGTTTTTTGCGAGTTTAAAAAGTAAATAGTATAAGTTTTCATGCTAAGTGCAATATGTTTTATTTTCTAATTTATATTAAGTCTGAAAATATTTATAATCCATCAATAAGTTGAATATTTTGAAAATATCGGATATATATATATATATATATATATACATATATCCGATATTTTCAAAATATTCAACTTATTCACTTCAAAATATTTACTGTATTTAAATGTTTATTGTATCACTGTAAAAAATGAAGTACTCAAAAATGAGTAAGTCCATGTACTCATTTTGAAATGAGTATTTTTGGATCAAGAATGAACATGCGCATTCTCAAAAATGAGTATGTCCATGTACTCATTTCGAAATGAGTATTTTTGGATCAAAAATGAACATGTGCATTCTCAAAAATGAGTAAGTTCATGTATTCATTTCGAAATGAGTATTTTTAGATCAAAAATGAACATATGATCAAACCCATTGGTTATGATCAAACCAAATATACAAGGAGAAGCCTTGTATATTTCATAATGTGTAATGACGAAATTACGGAGCCTAAAAAGCTATTATTTGAAGGAAAAACGAAGAATAAGAGAAATGAAAAGTGGATCTGGTTGTTCGGGATTTTCATCAAAGTGGATCCACTACAACACATTTACTCTTTTTTTTTTTTTCCCTCACATATTTCACATCTTTTTTTTTTTTTCTTGATAGTACTTCAAAATTATGATTTTTTTTTCCACTAATTTTTTTAAAATTTATTTTAACTTTTTTAACGTGAGACAATATTGTGTTATTTAAAAGTTTCATAACATAATATCTTTGCAAATTATAGCTATGCAAATTGGTATTAAACTAAACTGATTTGGCTTACAAATTTATGAATTACGCTAAAATTTATTATTTTATAAATTATAATTTTACAAAGTTTATAATTTTAGTATTTCAATCTATGATCTTTTCTAATGTCATTTTTTAATTAATAATTCTTCGAACTACCTGTTACTTCAGACATTATTTTAATCTTTAACACATATAGACAGGCACTGTACATCCTTAAAAACATATTTAAAACCTCTATCCCTTCCTAACAGATGGCGCCACATGCCAGATACTGTTAGAAAGGGATAGAGGGGGAGTTTCAAACTAACTAACAACATTTGAGAAGGAGGCGTGTCCCCTTATAGCGCGTTGGTTTGGGTCGTCAGGTTAGAGAATCGCGGGTTCGATTCCTCTCTTGGGCAAGGATTGGTTAATTACTATAAACTCACGCAGGAATGAAAAAAATGAGCAGAAATGTATATATCCCTTATAAGGTTATCCTCGCGAAGTAACTTTTTTTTTTAATCCTATAAATTTTATTTTAACGACATAAAAAATTTTAAATTTGAATACATCCATGGGATCAAAAATGAGTACATAGGAGTTCGTATTTGAATACATCCATGGGATCAAAAATGAGTACATGTGTTTCTCAATTTTGAGTACATTTGGAACGGAGCTATTTTGAGTATGTGACGTATTCAAAATTGAGAACTTTTTACTCAATTTTGAGTACACATTTTTTACAGTGATCTATCTTAATTTAACTAAGAAAATTGCAATATGCGCATAAGCTAACATTTTGAAAATAAACACAAAACATTTTCTTGTTTGTCATCTTTCTTAATTTTTTAAAATCCCCTCAGTTGTATCACACTTCTGTGATTGTATCTAGGCAGATGCGATAGGATGAAGGACCACTATATTATTTAACTAGTAGGATGTGCCAATCCCAAAACTTTCTTCTATCTCACACAGATTTCGCATACACTAAAAAGAATCAACACCCATTTATATCAAGGTCTAACTGAACCTAAAGTTTTATTAAATTCCGTGCATTAGTTCTTGAGATAGGACTATCGCTAAAAGCGTGTAAATCCTGCAAAATGCAGCATAGCAGCGCCACCTGCTGGGAAATTTAGACCAAAATATAATCAACACATCTTATGTCAACGGCTAACTGAATCTGAAGTTTGATGAAAATCCGTGTATTAGTTCTTGAGATATAGTTACCGGGATAATAATAATGGAAAAAGCAGCATAGCAGCGCCACCTGTTGGGCTATTTACACCAAAACGTAAGAAGCATCTATTTATGTCAAGGTCTAACAGAATCTGAAGTTTGATGAAATTCCGTGCATTAGTTCTTGAGATATAGTTATTGTAAAAATAGATAAAAAAGTTGTATAGCAGCGTCACCTGTTGGGATATCCACACCAAAACGTAATCAGCATCTATTTATGTTAACGTCTAACTGAACCTGACTGAAGTTTGATGAAAATTCTTGCATTAGTTCTTGAGATAGAGCTATTGCGGAAATCACAAATAAAGCAGCATAGCAGCGCCACCTGTCGGGCGATTGTTACCAAAAACTAATCAGCACCAATTTATATCAGGGACTAACTAAATACAAAGTTTTAATAAATTTCGTGCATTAGTTCTTGAGATAGAGCGCCCACAAAATTTATGTCACATACAGACAGACTCACAGACAGACATTTTCTAAAAATGGTCAAATCGTATTCGGGACCTTCTAAAACGTATAAATCCGTCGAAAACCGGAAGCCGAAAATTTTCATGAATCCAATACTTTCTTCTTGTAAAGAGAGAGAGAAGAAAGTAAAAATGTGTCCTTATTTTCAAGTGTAGATTGAATCCTTTGAGAAAATCTGAATGTAGCGAAGTAATGACATGAAAAGTAGTTTGTAGTCACTACTTTTTAAAACAGGTAGTAAACTAGGTTTTCGATAAAGTAATTTTAGTTCGCTACTAAAAATAAAATAGCTTTTCTGACCACAGATCTGGGACATACAGATGAAATTTTGTACAATGGTATATTCTAAACCTTCAAGGTTATCCAGTGCAACAGCGATAGGTTGTTGCTAAATGTTGAAATAATATCAACAGAAAAAAAAAAATTAATGTAAATAAGTTCTTAAAAAACTATAAACTGTTATTGAATAGTGCTGTAATATAAAAAATTAGAAAACGCATCTAGACACTTGAGTAAGTATGTTTTTTCATTTTTTTTTCTGTAAAAATGAGGCTTTACGAATTTACTTTCTAAATAACTCAGGCTTTTACATGTTATTTGCTCTGCTCGCGTTCTGGTAAACTTGCTCTTGGTGATGTTGAATACATTATATAAGCCAGAAACTTGCAAACTGCTACAATTACTAACTATATTAAGAAATATAACTACATGTATTGAAGAAAATGTAAGAAGTGCAACGACCTCACACACTAACATTCAGACTGTGTTTAGCAATTTGATGTTTTTCTAGTCTGACTGCTATTATGCACCTCGACTCCCCCGGAGCGAAAAACATAGGCATCTGGACGTATTAAGAAACTTCGACAAGGCCAACAGGATATAAAAACAAGAACATTTTTTTTTCTGTGTTTTCATGGTGACTTTAGATATGACCTGATAACGCACAAATCACCCCAGCTTTGAGTTATGCGCATGCTTTGAAAATTGCAGTTAGCCCTTGATTTACACGGCTTCCAAATTACACGATTTCGGTTTAACTCGACTGAAGTAATACGAAAGAACTTCCATTTATATGCACATTTGCATTCCAATTTAAGAGACCACGGCTTTTCTGAAAGGTAGTCGTGACTTCAATCACGGGAAAACAACCGCTCGCTAATGTTAATCCTATGGCCGAACTTTTTTTAATATCTCATTATCTCATTTGCATTTCAATAATTGTATTTATTTATTTATTTAATTTTATTTATTTATTTAGGGGGGGGGGGGGGGCATTGAATAGCTGAGGTTGATCTCTATGTAAGCCGTTTTTCACTTTTTCGATTTTTGTTTACAAGGTTTTTTTTTTTTTTTTTTTTTTTTTTTTTTTTTTTTTTATTAAGATACTTTTACTTTCGGAATCTGTTTCGAAAGTGAAAGAATCCTCATTAAAAAAACAGCAACCAAAATCGAAAAAGTGAAAAACGGCCTTCGTAGAGATTGACCTCAGCTATTCAATAGAAAAGCATTTAAAAACATTGAAATCCAAATAAGATATTTTAAAAACTTTCTTCCATAGGATTAACTTTAGCGGGCGGGTGTTTTCGCGTGATTTTTTATTTTTATTTTTCACAATTTAACTTGAAATTTTTAGTCTAGCTATAGGTACTGGCGAAATTTTGTTTTGTTTGGAGTCTTGGTACTGTCGATAGAATCGTCTAAATAAGTGAATTTTAATTATATTAGTCCTGTATAGTACACAAACAGTATCTCAAGAGTTAATAGAGTCTTTTATTTTCATCTTTTGATCAAGCGGTCTCAGAGAACGCTCACAGTATCTGTGCGAAAAATTTTGTCATAAGGAGTTAAGGGTTAACACGATTAAACAAATACAAAATTTTCATTTTTTCTCTCTTAGAACATTGCAATAACCAAATGAATATTAACCGTAACGGAACCTGGGCAGATGCGCAAGGTTATTTTCAAATTTCCCGCTCGCATTTTAATATATATATATATTTGTTTAGGATAGCTGAGGTCGATCTCTAACGTTGTGCATTTTTTCCTTTTTTGATTTTGGTTAAAGTTTTTTTTATAAGCGGACATTTTCAAATTAGGAACCAGCTGGAACCGGGTCTGAAAGTTAAAGTACCATTATATAAAAAAACGGGAACCAAAATCGAAAAAGTAAAAACGCACAACTTTAGAGATCGACCTCAGCTATCTTAAGCAAAAAACTATTAAAATGCGAGCGAGAAATTTGAAAATAACCTTCCCATGGACTTAACATTTAGCTTGCGCGTTGCTTCGCATGAGTAGTGTAGGCTCTTAATCGCCTACTTCAGTCAGGAGAGCGAACACACTTGCATCACGCTAATGTTAAGCCTATGGGAGCGTTCCTTATAAATTTCTGGAATTGCATTTTAATACTTTAAAATTATTTGTTTAATTTCTTCTATTTATACAAGAAAGTATTAGCTTTCGTGAACAATTTCGACCTCGGTTTTTGACGGACTTATATATTTTAGAAGGTCTTGAACACAATTTTACTGTTTTTAGAAAAATGCAGTCCGTGAATCTGTGTATCCGTCTGTCTGACACAAATTTTACGGGCACTCCAACTCACAAGCAACTGCGCGGAATAGGAAGATATTTCATATGAAGTACTATTCTTACGTGCACTGTTGTTCATTAGTTTTTGAGTAAAATCTCCCAAGAGGGGGTGCTGCAAATCGATGATTTGTTTGATTTATGTGATGCTTATTTCTCAGTTTAAGTGCGCAGAAATCAGCGAAACATCAAATTTAGAATCCCCGTTGTGGGAATTTCAGGTATGAACTTGGAATTTCAGAATAAAAAAGGAAGCCAAACTAACAAACGCGATTCAAATAGTATGAAGTAGTTTTTTTCGTAAAGATGGGGAAAAATTAAGTAGCAAAGAGTTTGTTGTGCCAGTATAAACCCTGATACGAAAAACGTTCCTACTTTTATTATAGATGAAACCTTTTGACTTTTCTTTCCTGACATTCGCGAACGGTTTTGATGCATAAGTGATTCTCTCACTTGTCTGCGGCTTTTAATGTATATGTACTCTCTTTGCTCATTCCATCTATTGCTCTTCTGACATGTAGTTGTATCTGTAAATGCGGGCCGTTCTGTTTCCCGCTTATTATTTTTCTGTATCTATATAACCCATATAACCAAGAAAAGTTAAAACTCCATTCCAAGTTTCATAACTGGAATCCTTTTCAAAATGGAATACAACCACACATATCTCAGATCACAACATATATATTTTTCTTCATTTTGTTTACTAGTGCCGCCCAGTGGATTCGTGTGAATATGCCCTAGGTAGATCCGAAGATGAAAACAGGTAAGCGAATCTTTCTTACCTTTATTTATATTGAGTGAAATTTAAATAATAGATAGAAGGCCTTCCTTAACTACTGCGCATATCCGTAAAAAAGTTAAATTATACTGCGTATATATCTTTCTGAAACAGATATTTTTTTTTGTAATTGCGTTCTCAATTTAACAAGAACGACTAATCATGCATCAAGCATATATTATGAAATACTTTCCAACATATTCAGAATACTGAAACAAAACTTCACAGATTAATAACGTGAAAAATGTATACAAGGCAAGGTCAAACCGGGCGGTATCTACCTTTCGGATTAAAGGCTACTTTACTCACGCGAAAACACCCGCTCGCTAATGTTAATCCTATGGGAGAAATATTTCAAGATATCTTCGTTCGCATGTCAATATTTTTAAATGATTCTTTTTGCATTGTATAGCGTCGATCTTGTGATGTGAAATCACATATAGTTTTAAATTAGCTTTTTTTTTTTTTTACTTTAATAAATTTCCCTTTCTATAATTCATTTATTAAAGTTTTGATAAATTTTATTTAAGCTCTTTGCGTTCTTATTCAGAACAAATAAAAGAATTAGATCAGCTTTTCTGCTCCCATGCAAATTCTCATCTTTAGTCCTGACGTGCGATCAAACGCTTAAATCGGATAAAAACAAACGCTTAAAAGAAATAGATGAAAGTGAAGACCGAGTTGTACATTTTCACTTTTTTTTGAAAATTTTTCAGGTTATGGATTTCGATGACAGAGTTACATTTAACTTTGTGAGACATGAAGTTTTCTAGTACCCTATAAGATTCGCATTCTTCCTTACAATAATACAAACAAAACAAAATGACATAATTCTACTATAAACAATTAGTTACTAGTGCAAGGTCCATTTAAAATTATTCATGCTCTCTATTAATACATTTCCATATACACTATGGATTCATCACCTCTTTACATGTAAAAAAAAAAAAAAAAATGGAGGAAGATATTTATTTAGTTTATGTTTTGATAAAAGATTGCACCAATACAGGACCAATTGACTCAATTCATCAGTCATTACCTTTCATTTTTCTTTATATTACAAATACTGTTTTTTTTTTCTATCATTCACACAGCTCAATGTTCATGTGCCATCGATATATTTATTGCATTCTTTAATAGTTCAGATAAACTGTTTTTTTTCTTTTTTAAAATTTAAGATAGGTATAACTAATTTAGCTTTATTATTCTTAGAGTGTTATGAACCCCTTTCATTTCATTGTTCCACGGCCGGGGACGATTTTGTGAAAGTGTTACCGTCTCTGTTTGGTTATTTCTTTGTGGTGCTGGTCGCCAAATTTGTACCAAGTTCAAATGGTATTTGTTTATATCACTCTTTTCAGTAAATTTTGTAATTTTAGTATAGATGGTACATCTTTATTATTTCAAAATTTCAATTACATTTATTTGCATTTTTTTACATTAAATAAACAAAATTTTTTTTGCACTCTCAGAATTTATCAAATTTTGGTAAAGTAGTTTTACAGTGCTTACACATAAGTAAAGTATATAGCAATCCTGGATTAATTTTACACAGATTTAACCATATCCTACAACCATTTTGGTAATATGAAACCCCACTTTTTTTTTATTTCTCACCACCAGTCAAGGTTATAAATAATTGCTTCCCACTCTACTAGTCAGCGTCACCAATTATTGTATTACACTACCAATCAGTATTTCTACTAGTCAATGTTACCAGTCACTGTACATACTACCAATCGGGCCCAGTTATTATGCACATTTCCAATCATTGTTACACCCTCTACCATTAATTGTTATATTTTTGTTTTTCTTCATTTTTTTATACTTTTTAATAGTGATAGTTTTTTCCCGTTCGCATCACCTGCATTTAGTAATCTCATGGTATATTTGTAAGTAATAGTTACACCATACACTTTTAAATGGATATATAACATTTGTTATACATGCCATTGTTGGTAAACAACTATACTTATTTACCTGTTGCATTCTCAGTAATGCTGATATCTTATTTGTAGGTTGATAGTGATACTTTTCTTTTGTCTATAAAAATATACAACATTTACTATTCTTCTTCTTCATTTTACATACATTTTTTTGTGCATCTATAGTTCCACTTTAATAAACACTTTGCTCAATATATATAAATAAACACATATTTTTTTTAATCCTACTTTTTCATTAAATAAAACTTGTTTGCTGATGCAAAATAAATGGTGCATTACATTACTGAATCAGGCCTTAAGGGTAATTATATTATTTTTAATATTACGATTCTTAGAGATCCACTCAGATTTCTGTCCAGTGCACTCATTTCATGAAATTTTCATATGCAACGCATCAAGTATTTCATCCTGTAAATTTACACATACTTCTATAATCTATACTTAATGCATCCCGTTTTCTCATTTACAGTTTTTTTTTTTTTTTTTTTTTTTTTTTTACTAATCAATGTTTCAAGTATTACCAATCAAGGATATATAAATATATAATTCCAGTCAAAGTATTTGCTCCACCATTCAATGTGCAACTGAGCTTTTCACATTCATTCCTTTTTAATTAACACCTATTTCTTTAACATTATATACCTTACTTCTAGGTTCTAATTACACTACTTGTAATATTCAACATAATCCATTAACATCATCTCTGCACATGTATCATCTCATCATGTTTTCCATGTAACTTTAAATTAGGTACTAGTTATACCATATATTTATTGGAGGAGTTCATAGAATTCGCTATATGCACCAATTATGGTAAAAAAAACACTGTACTTAGTTACCTACTGCAATCGCAACAATTTTGGTAATGTTAGTTATCATGGTAACATACCTTTTTTTCATTATTCATTTCATCACTTTCTTTACGTCTACATTTTCTGTCATATTTACTTAATCACATATTCTTTTTAATAAAAATAAATTAAATAACCATTTTTTCTTGCTAATTTTTTTTCTACAGTTGAAAAATGAAAAATGTGCAGTACTCATGCCAGTATGGCAATATTATTATTTTCATAATAAGATTTTATAGGAAATTTTTCCTCTTCTTGTAGTGCACATCGCTTTCATGAAATTATTGAAATAAAGGCATCAATTTTTCATTCTGTGGACATACACAACACTTTTACACATTTTCTTTTCTTACATGTATAACACTACAGTCCATCAGTCACATTTTTAGATATCTTTTAAGAATTTTTGTCACTGGTTTTTTTTTTTTTTTTTTTTTTTTTTTTTTTTTTTTTTTTTATTATTCCTGACATGTTAAACAGTAAAATTTTAGTACAAGCAAATGATAACTTTTCACTGTACATGCTCTAATTTAAATTCACTTTTCTCCATTTATTTTCCTCCATGGAGTATGTGTCACGCCTCAATTTCACTCCTTGTTTTGCCTACTCCATGCTCGCAAATTTATCTTCTTTGTTCATTTATATGTAGTTTTTAAAGACATACATTTTTTCATACACTACACTTGTTTGTGGAAGTATTTATTCGCAGTTGTTATGTAATTGCAACCTTTGGTGTTTATACCAGTCATTTCTTCTGTCGAAGTTATATTAATGGTTGCTCTCAGACTGTACACACATACTTTCTCAAATACTTGTTTTCATTCACACAGTGGGAATGTTCTACACAATTGTCTCTAAATTTTTTTCAGTCTCAACTTTTTTTTTTTTTTTTGTAAATGTAGGTACAAAATTAAACGAACAGTGTTTATAGGTTCTCTTTTGTTCACACTTCATCTTGCACTAGTTCTCTAACACACTTAGTCACATTTCTTTTACATGATGTCACACTTTTTAATTCACATTTAAATTGCCTTTCATATTTAATACAACACATGCTATTTTTTATATGCAATTTTAAATAGTTAACATAATTTTTCTTACTCTTTTAAATACAATGTAATATTCCACTACATTTTTTACCTTACCATCCCTGCACAATAACGTATGAAGTTGTTATTCATGTGTCATATTTGATATTTTCCATTTTTTGAGAAGCAGCGAACATTCTTTGAATGACTCATCGGGCCAATTTATCGCAGAGGCGCACAGTTATGGAGTTCTGCAGATTTACGTGGTCAATCCAGCACTCATTTACGGCATAAAATATGATTCCGATCTTCCGATGAAACGAGCGAAGAAACAACACATTGGAGGCCCCGATTTTGAAAAGTTTTCTGACGTCGCCGACTGTAGGAGAAAACTTCGTTCTGGTATATCTCCACCGTATATCTCCACATTTTTTGACACCGTATACCTCCATATTTTTACGGCATAGAAACGATGAAGGGGGTAGAAGAGTTTAAAAATTCATAAAGTTTTGTTATCCAATGAGAACATAATAACCGCCAAGTCGAAAAGTCACGAAAAAGTCTATTATAATTGTCCAAATATTCGTATTTCAAATATTCAGGCACCACCCAATAGAAAGTAGAAGATATATCCAGATAGGGCATGGTCATGCACCAATTTGTAAAGATGTTGTAGACGGTAAGTTGTAGTGAGAGATCACTCACCCTACAAAGAAACTTTTTTTTCACTCTTACACATTTTTTGATAGTTCTTAATTTTTCGTCAATTATTTTCAACATATGCCATTTTACATTTGTGGGTACAAATTCATGCCAGTTTTTTTTTCTAAATATGCCACTTCGCCAAATTCTCTTTTATATTATTATTCCTAATCAAGTATGCCATGTGTTTATTTGCATTTATCTTTATTTCCAGTTTTCTTATATATGTACAGCAATTTATTCTGCTGATACAAAAAAATATGTCTCATTTTAAAGGCCTTAAAATAATTGAATATATTTTAATATATGGTCAAATGACCTATGGACTGATTATCTTATACATAAAATCTAGGTCAAGTAATATAACTAGTCTAAATGACTATGTTATGTAATTATTTTAGTGTGCACACATAATATTATAACATATGCTGCAGCTGATTGTTTATGAGACATTTAAATATAAAGAGGTACCTCATTTTATAAACAAAACATGCATGTTGAATTCTGGAATTTTGTGAATTCATTATAATTCTAGATATTTTGTGTATTATTTGTGTTTGTGGGTGTGTGCCGAGTTTTCATTGTTATGTGTTAGTTATATATATATATATATTCTTACTTTTTGTTTTGTGGAAATTTATATTTTGAGTGACAATTTATTATTCAGGATGTATTGGCGAGAGCATATGATCGTTTCTACTCCCTCGTTCTACAGTTTTTTTTTTCCGGTGAAAGGGGAGATATATGTGATGTGAAATCACATATAGTTTTAAATTAGCTATTTTTTTTTACTTTAATAAATTTCCCTTTCTATAATTCATTTATTAAAGTTTTGATAAATTTTATTTAAGCTCTTTGCGTTCTTATTCAGAACAAATAAAAGAATTAGATCAGCTTTTCTGCTCCCATGCAAATTCTCATCTTTAGTCCTGACGTGCGATCAAACGCTTAAATCGGATAAAAACAAAAACTAAAAGAAATATTTCGGCCTCCAATTTAACTCTGCTCTTTTCATATATATTATGTCTTTCTCAATATGCAGCTGTTTCTTTCTGAATCATAAAGACTATGCAACAGTCACTACGCCAGTATTGTGTCTATCCCTGATCTTCTCACGGGATCTGAAATTCTTCTGTAACGTAATTATTGGCGGTGTTTAATTTGTCTAAATTGCTATTTTGGCTATAAGTTAAAACAGTTATCCATATGTTACTTATTAACGGATACTTTTGATTCATGCACTCTCGCCAAATTTATGATGCCACGAAATGTAAACGAAGAAATTTACAGCGTATGTGTATCAGCATTCCTTCTCTGATTGCCGGCCTGGAAACATGTAGATTCTGAGTCTATTGTACGAACATTAAGGCACCACCCACTCGCCTGTTTTATGCTCCTGTTCTTGTGCTTGTTATTAAAAGTTCTTCGAAATCTTCATAGATGCATTCGACTCAATCTTTCTTCCAGAAAGGGATTATTTTATTTTATTCTAAAAGAACCTGCATTAATTATTTCCCACTATTTATTTTCAAAATCACTTTTCACGGCTAACTCAAGTCACCATCATTACAGATCTCTATGCAGTTTATTATTATTATTATTATTATTGAGGATAATTTCACTTTCGAAACCGGTTCCGAAAATGAAAGTATCTTAATAGAAAAAACTTGTTATCAAAATCGAAAAAGTACAAAAGGGCCTGCATAGAGATCGACTTCAACTAACCAAGGTCAAAATCATTTAAAATTATTGAAATGCAAACGAGATATCTTAAGATATTTCTTCCACAGGATTAACATTAGCCATGAGAAGCGGGTGTTTTCGCGTGAGTGAAGTTGCCTCTTAAGCTCTACTAGCCCAGCCCAGGGAGCGATGCCCGGAAGGACCACCCGGGAAGGGGAACCCTCTCTATTGAAAATTAACTGTCAAAGATTACAATATCAGTCACAAAGGCTATCCAATTATACTGGACGAGCCAAGTTAGATACAATACTGGGCTGAATGAACAACTGTGATTGTAAATAAATATAAGGAGATGTAGAGCTTTTACAAGATAACAATTAAAGTTGAGAGAAATCTATAAATAGAAAAAACAATACTAATAGCTCACTTATTAAACGATAAATAATTAATAAATACGATATTGACAAAGAAAATATTCATAGTTTGAATAGTAGCATCGAGTGTATAAAAATACTTATATGGGGAAAAACTTGAATAATTATACAGGGGTATTTACAGTAAACAGTTAACACAATTTAAGTACAGCAATAATGCCAGAAAACAAATCTGAGAATACAAGTACCGTGTACTATTATTAAGAATAATAGAGAATAACATAAGTGATTATATAGGAATACGTACATGTAGTGCAAACAATCAACACAAATCAAATACCACCATGAGATTAATGAAGTACTGAAACACAAATTCCAAAAATTCCAATTTTGATTATACAAAAATTGAGAAAACAATTTACTAATTATACTGAGCAATACTAAATAATACTTTGTGATATTCAGCAATAATTATACTGAATAATAGTCGGATGCACATTTATTAATAAAACTAACACGCGTGAGCGAAGAACAGAGGTTATTAATAAAAAAAAATCTAGTTTAGTATGTTTAATCTGTCCGCCATCGACAGCGTACATTCTGTATGTGTTTTACAAGTTCTAAGTAATAGATGGACACATGAGCAGGGATTGTAGTGGGGGGTATGCGATGGTATACGCCGTATACCGTCTGGTTAACTCTTTAAACATAGTATACCCTCCATAGTTATAGCGTATACTTTCTGATGTAGACCGTCTGCCTATAGCTTATATCTTGTTTTTAACTACTCCATTGTACATGAATGTACAATGAACGCATTTTTGCACAAATCCTTAACATATAAATAAAGCATTACCTAATCTTGGACATCCAGACCCTTAAATTAATCTTCCAATAAAATAATTTTCTTATACTTTTTTATACCAATTTTATGTTTTTGTTGCGATGTTTTATACTAAGGTAATGCATAAACCTGTAACTTGATGCAATGAGTTTGGATGAAACCAGGCTGTTTGGTGAAACCTTTGATCATTTTCTTATTAGCCTAAAACTGCATAGGTTCATTGTAATAGGCCTGAAAAGTATCAGGCTTACTGGGAAAACGATTGGGCATTTTGTAACTAAGATGAACCTGCACAGACTCTTTGCAATGAGCCTGAAACATATCACGCTGATTGCAAAATGGCATATGATTTTCGAATCAGCTTGGCTCTTTGCAAAGAACTGGATTTCACAGTTAGCCTACGACTTGAAACAAAGGATTCAGGATTTTCACTCGCGACCGCTTGATTTCGTATTTTTAATAGTAAATGGGCGTTTCTCTTGCATGCTGCATTATTTAACAAAAAGGTTGTATTAGTGTTTATATCACAAATGAATGTATATAATAATAATATAGTAACGCCAGGGGTGCAAAAATCTAGGTGCCAATGGTCCGATTCTCACCACTAAATTTTTAGTATTCTTCGCCTAATAAGAATACTGATAAAATTTAGACAAAGTATACTAATAAAATTTGACGAAGAATACTAATAAAATTTAGTGGTGGGAATCAGCTCACTGGCGCCTAGATTTTTACACCCCTTTAGTACGCTGATTGTATAAATTCGAATATTGTTTAGAAATAATGTAAACATAAAATGCAATAGCAACACCTTTAGGTGGAGTAACAAATATATATATATAAAAAAAGGAGGAATGTGTTAAAAGATTTTTTTTTTCAGCATAAAATGGCCCACTTTTTTGTTCGTTATTAGTATAGAAAATACCTACCTACGCATTAACCACCTTAAACCTAATATTACAAAATCTAAACCTCAAACATCATTTTCTAAAAACGGACGGGTATAACAAAAGACTTAAAGTAATTTCTTTGAAAAGATTAAATTTAGATCCTATCACGAATCCTTCTTTTACTTAAAAGAGCAATGGGAGATCGTGCTCTAAATCTCGTTTCCGCCCAAAAAAAAAAAAAAAATTTGCTCTCACATGCAGAAACTGGGTTCATGAGTTAAGAGTATTTACATGCTCGATTAAACTTTTCGTGCCTTCAGTTTAGCAGCTAAAAACCTAGTCTGTTTAAAGGATATGTAACGGAAGGATGTTAGTCGTAACTTACAATACAAACTTACAGATCTAAAATGTTATCCTGCGAAGTAAAACAATAGCTCTTGTGTCATTATTCTTATGCTTAGATGCCAAGATATGCAATATTCGAATTTTACGATTGCGGTTTATTATAGCTAGGGTTAAAAGCTTGGAGCGGAAAAAAAGGGTTAAAATTCACAGAAATACACACTTTTTTCAATTCCTACTATTAGTTCACACTCTTCCTCTATATATTTATATATGTTGTTCAAATTTTCAATCGTTAATAAAATACTTTTTATTCATCCACTCAAGCTCAAATACATTTTTTTAAACTTGTAGTGGATGACACTTGATGTTAATACAGTTTTTTCAAATATTAATTCATTAATTAAATTTAATTAATTAATTTTAGTTTTATATGGAAGAAAAAATATCAACACACAGCCGACTTATTTCAGACATTAGTTCCATTTAAAAGCACTTACTCACAAGTCTTGATAGCGCAGTCGGTTAAGCTCGGAGCTCGTAACCACAAGGTCCCAGGATCGAGCCTAGTCTGGGACGGAAGGAAATTCTCCCGTACTCTAAAATAAATTTCTCTTATATAAGATATTTAGCAGGATATATATTTAGGAATAAATACCATCAGTGGAAAAGCGTGTACATCGCTGGAAAAAAAAATCTTTTTGGCCTAAGTAGGAATTGACACAATTTATATATATATTGAAATTCATAGATATAATTATATATATATATCATCATCATCATCATCATCATCATCAACCGTTTTCAATCCACTGCTGGATGTAGGTCTCCCCCAGATTTTTCCATTGTTGCCTGTCTAGTGCTTTAGTCATCCAATTAACACCGGCCACTTTTCTGATTTCGTCACTCCATCTTACTTGAGGTCGTCTTCTTGGTCGTTTTACATCTCTGGGATACCACTGTAGGGTGTTTGTGCTCCATCTATTGTCTTGTCTTCTTGCAATGTGCCCAGCCCATTTCCATTTTAGCCATTTAATTCTCTCGATAATGTCAAAAACTTTCGTCTGACTTCTTATCCACGTTATTCTCTTTCGGTCTCTTCTGGTTATGCCTAGCATACATCTTTCCATACTTCGCTGTGTTGTTTGTAATCTTTGTACCATCCGTTTTGTTAGTGTCCAAGTTTCTGCTCCATAAGTTAGTGCAGGCAAAACACATTGGTTAAACACCTTTCTTTTCAAACAAAGAGGCATGTTACTTTTCAGAATAATATTGTTCTTCCCAAAAGCACTCCATCCATTTCTTATTCTTCTATTGATTTCATTCATGATACTGTTGTCTGAAGATATTTCTTGTCCAAGGTACACATAACTTTCAACATCTTTAATCTCAGTGTTGTTGTAGACGATTTTCTTTTTTGATGCAAATGAATTGAACATCACCTTAGTCTTTTCCAAATTTATTTTTAATCCCACATTAATGCTAGCTTCTGCCAAATCTTTTAGCATATTTTGCAATTCTTCAGGGCTATTACTGAAAATTAAAATGTCATCAGCAAACCGGAGATGGCTTAAATATTCCCCATTTATTCTAATCCCTTTGTTTTCCCAATCCAGCTTCTTGAAAATACTCTCTAAGACAGCAGTAAAAAGCTTAGGCGAAATGGTGTCTCCTTGTCTTACTCCTCTTTCAAGCTTGATCTTCGCGTTTCCTTTGTCCAAACGGATGGTGGCTGTTGCTTTCTTGTAGATCTTCTTTATGATATTGATATAAGGTTTGTCTATACCAATGTTCTCCAGAGAAGTAATTACTGCAGATGTGTAGACCGAATCAAATGCTTTTTCATAATCAATAAAGGCAAGACAGAGAGGTAAATTATATTCTTTATGTTTTCCTATAACTTCCCTTACTGTTTGAATATGATCCATTGTGCTAAATCCACTTCGAAATCCTGCTTGTTCTCTAGGTTGAGCTGAGTCCAGAGCTGATTCAAGTCTTGTCGTTAAAACTTTGGTGAAAATTTTATAAATCACTGACAGTAAACTGATTGGACGGTAGTTTTTAATGTTTTCCTTTTCTCCTTTCTTATAAAGTAACACCATCACAGCATTATTCCAATCTTCTGGTACATCTGATTTCTCGAGACATTTGGAAAACAGTAAGGCTAGCATTTTTGCAAATTCTTCTCCTGCTTCTTTGATAAGATCAATTGTAATTCCATCTTCGCCAGGGCATTTACCTTTTTTCATGCCTCTAATGGCTTGTACAACTTCATCTGTCATCACTGGGATTATCTCTTCAGTTTCTGTTATGTTTACTAGTGGATCACGTAGGTTGATTTCCCTTTGACCTTCACATTTATATAGATCGTTATAGAATTTTTCGACAATGTGTACTATTTCATTATTGATTTTGGTGATTGTTCCATCTGCTGTCTTCAGTGCAAAAATACCTTTTCTTCCAACACACAGTTTGCGCTTAGCTGATTTTAAACTTTTGTTATCTTCTAGAACTTTTTTGACAAGATCACAGTTAAATTTTCTGATATCTTCTGTAACACATTTTCTTACCGTTTTACATAATTCTGCATATTCAACTCTTGATTTAGGATAGTTTTTCTTCATTTTAAATTCTCTGCGTTTCTTCATCAGTCTTCTTGTTTCTTCTGTTATTTTCTTTGTTTGCTTTACTTGTGCTTCACCAGCTATCGTCCTTGCAATTTCTTGTAGAGTATTTGTTATTTTCTTGTTCACTACTGTAACATCTTGTTCTTCTTCTAAGATTGATTGAAGTACTTGAAAACGATTTTTAAGTTCTAAATTAAATTCTTCTTTATGTTTCTGGAGATTTATAATATCGACTGATTTCTTTGAGCATTGCAAAAGCTTCATTCTTTCCACTTTAGTATTTAAAAGCAGTTTGCATCTAACTAACCTGTGATCGCTTCCTGTATTGAAGTTATTGAGAACGCTGCAATCCTGAATAAGATGCTTTTTGTTTGTCAAGATGTAGTCGATTTCACTTGTTGAGCCATTTGCACTACGCCATGTCCATTTTCTTTGTGGCTTTTTCTTGAAAAATGAATTCATGATATACATCTGTTCACATTCTGCAAATTCAATCAATCTGTTTCCTCTTTCATTACGCACCCCATATCCATGAATTCCTACTGAGAACTCACCTTTCTTTTTTTCCCCAATTCTAGCATTCCAGTCTCCCATTAATAATTTTATGTAGCATTTTCCTTTTTGATGCATTGAAGCTACTTCTTCATAGAAATCCTCAATTTCTTCATCAGTATAGCTAATTGTTGGTGCATAAACTTGGGTAATTTGCAGTTTGTATCTTTTTGACACTTGTATAACTAACCTTGCAACTCTATCTGATGCACTATCATATTCTACGATGTGATTCTTCCACCTTTTATGAATCAGAAATCCTACACCACTTGTTTTTCCATCTTCTGTACCTCTGTAGTACAATACATGTCCACTGGCAAGATCAATCTTCTCTTCACCTTTTCTTCTTATTTCGCATAATCCTAGGATGTCCCAGTTGATTCTTTCTAATTCTTCTTCAAGTTCCTGTAAACGACTTTCAGAAGATAAGGATCGTCCATTATACGTAGCCAAGGTCATCAACTTATGGCAGCCAAACCGAGCCCGGTGATTCTTAGCACCCTCTGTCTTCATGTCTTTCTGATCGCTGCCGTAATCAGGAACATGCAGACTGCCGGGAATTGAGGGCCGTGATTTGTTTTGTGAATTCATGGTAAAATAAGGGGGGAGGTGGCCAAATTCCTCCACGCTGGCCAAGCGGGTTGGAGGAAGCCCATCCGCGTTCGTTCCCCATGCACTAGGCAAGGGTACTAACAGGCTGCACCGATGGAAGGTGCGGATTGGACATCAAGTCCCTGCTCCCAGTCGATTCCTTTAAGTCCTCCTCTGAGGCATTTAAAGGGTCTTCTCCTAGTTAACAAGCAGAGGCTATTAAACAGCCCCATATATATATATATATATATATATATATATATATATATATATATATATATATATATATATATATATATTAATTACTTGTTCTTTATAACACTTCCAACATCGTTGAAAAGTGTTTCGGTTTATCTGGCCATCTGTCTATGTCTCGTGCTCTAACTCGCATAAATATACATGGATTGCCATGTCATTAATATATGTTATTGAGGTTTATCATGGCATGTTTGGTATTCAAAATAAAGCGTGTACCATTTGTGGTTCGTTTACAGGTACACTCAAAAATATTTCGTTACATTATGGTCAATGGGGAAAGTTTTTTTCAGGGCATTTTATTGTTACAATATTTCAAATATAAAATTTATATGCATCATTGAGATGAATAGTAATGTGTTATACACAAAAAAAATCAACATTTAAACACACAATATCCAAATGAAGCACCATAAAAAAGAACAAAAGCACATTTCGTGCGTAACTTGGACTCATATCATCAGTGTCAATAAAAACAAAATCGGCATCCAACCAAAGACATGAAACTGAAAGTCGAAAACCCAAATGACAGCAAACAACACACCGAAGGACCATCATGTACGAGTAACCAATGAGATTAAACCGAACGTGATGCTCTGTGACACAGTAATGCAAGGTACACTCGAAAAATCGTTGACCAGGGAATTTTTTAATTTATGAAAATAAACTGCTTCAAAAAAAGTCTATATCTGAAGTAGTATTGCATTTCTTAATAATAGTTGGTCGAATCAGAGTTAAAATGGTGTCCAACACTGACAAGCAATAGAGGATTTTTGTAATTATTTTTTATTTTCATAGTTTCTCTGTTCATTGATTCTGTACGGAGTTGTTTAGTTTGTCCTACATAGGACAAAACACATTAACATTGGATTATTTATTTATTTATTATTATTATTTTAATGACAATTTTTTATACAAATTGATTTTTTCCAACTGAGCAAAAAATGCCCAAGCCGGGATTCAAACCCAGAACCATTGACTTAAATTGCCAATGCTCTACCGATTGAGCTACCTAGGCCAACAACTGGAGGGTATATTTTCCTCAGATAACCATATTGGCAATAGCATCTGGTTTGCCATATAGACAGCTCAACTGAATATATCGCAGGTAATGGAACTCTATTAAACGATGGGCACTTAGATACACTATTATTACTTACCCATCATACGTAGTATAGGGTAAGTCTTGTAATCGTTTTGAAAATCGAAAAAAAAAATTTTTTTTGACGGATTTACACGTTTCAGACACTGGAGATTCCAAAAACCATATTTTTAGAAAAAAAAATTTGCCGTCCGTCTGTGTGTCTGGATGTCTGTGTGTCTATGTGTCTGCAAACGCTCTATCTCCCGAAAAAATTGAGATAGAGACTTGCAATTTGGTATGTACTTAGTATGTAATAATGGGAAGAAGCCTGTTTCATTTCAATAACCTCGATTAACCGGAACAATTTTTTTCGGACTCTCGAAATATTCGTTCTGATAAAAGGTATATAAAAATTTTCGAAATTGTTTATTTTAAGAAATGAACATAAAAGACAATAAAAAAACATAAATTTTGCATAAAGCATGAAGTCGATCGGATAATGAGTTGCCGAGATATTTGGAATCCTATTTTCCACACTTTTCGATTTTTCATGACCCTGTATTTCATCCAAATGTCACTTCAAAGATATATTTTAATTGGAAATTTGACGCTTAATCAGATGCAATAAACCGCTAGTTAATAGGAGTATTATTTTTGGAGTTATAAGGAAAAACCTCTTTCAAGCAATTCAATAATCGAGCCTTTAAAGTTTGTGACGTCATCAAGCCACGATTTTATTTGATTTGCAATGCATTTTATAAGTAGTTTACACATTTTTATTTTCATATTTCACATTATGCATATCCATGATGGGTAAGTATTACGGTGGCCCCCAACGACTAGTTTTATAACGTCACTATTATTAAATAATAGTGTATCTAAGTGCCCATCGTTTAATGGAGTTCCATTACCTGCGATATATTCTGTTGAGCTGCCTACATGGCAAACCAGATGCTATTGCCAATACGGTTATCCGAGGGAAATATTGGCCCAGATAGCTCAATCGGTCGAGCATTGGCAATTTAAGTCAATGGTTCTGTGTTCGATTTCCGGCTTGGGCATTTTTTCGCTCAGTTGGAAAAATTGAATTCGTATATCTTTACCAATCAGTATGATTCAAAAAACAAAAATAATAGTGGTGTATGTTATCAGCCCTAAACGCTTGTACTTTTAGTTTTGATAACCCTGTATATTACATTTTATCATTTTATTTTTTAATACTTCTACATTACCTTCTAAAATTTTGTAATTATTCTGTATTACGTCATTTCAATCATAGATTTTGCTTTCAAACTGAACTTAAACCCCTAAAATTATATTTTAAACTATATTTTAACAAAACTTGACGCCTAAGATAGATTAATAAATGAGAAAAATATTCAAAATGTGAAGATTGTTGAAATGATGTTGAAAATTGAAACCCCTCCCCCGAAATATTTTTCTATCTATGGCCTTATGGTCTTATTATTTTTCAAAAAAGAAAATTTCCAATTACTTCAAAGTATTATAGATTTCCCCATGAAAGAAATACGAAGAGATTGATTTCCTCTTTTCAAATTATTGTTCCAATTCAATTTCACATTTGAACCAAATTGGATATCGTTTGATCATATTTTGCCGTTTGTAAGGGCTTTTATTTTTTGCATAAAAACGAGAAAATCATCCGAAAAATTAAAACTTTGGAAAGATGATGCACGAAAAATATGTATAATTTTTTATGATAATTATCTATATTAATAAAAGAAAGTTTTTATCTCTGTGTAGGGGAGACCAGGGTACAATGGACCAAGGGGTACAATGGAACACCCCCTATTATTCATATTATTTCTGTTTTTGAATGCTTCATATTTTGGCATATAGATGATAGCACTACAGTGGTGACTCAAAGTGTAAAATTATGTGTCCAACTGACAAATTAGCCATTTTATTCTAGAAAGATGATTTGTGGCAGGTAGAAGTAAATATTTTCAGCGAAACATGTCTTCTTTTCTTCATTAAAGAATTATGATTTGAAAGACATTGCTGAGCACAATTAAAAGCTAAGATAATCTATTCTTATATTAAATGTAGCTAAAATAATTGAATATAAAATTTGTTATTTTTTTAAATTTTTTTTCTGTCAAACTTCCATATGGGGAACAATGGACCACCCAAAACTGGGGTACAATGGACCATGGTCCATTGTACCCCAGTTCTGTATCCGGGCATTATATATGAAATTAAGATTAATAAATTGTTTTATTTTCAGTGAGTAATTTAACCATGATTCACGTAGTTTACATTTTTTAAGTATTTTACTTATTCATTTATTTATTTATGGTTTCTTTACTTTTTATAAACATTCAGTTAATTTTAAATTTCTATATTTTTACAAACCTGCAATTATATTAAACAAGTACATTAAAAGATTAATATACCTATTAGTCTGTATCTATTTATATTAGTGTAGATAAATTATAGGTGTTAAGTAAAATAAAACAGTGCTCTTTTTTTTTTTTTTTTTTTTTGGATGGTTTGGTAACAGGATTATGATTATGTTTTGTCAGATTCATGCAGTGAAAACCTAATCAAAATGTGTTCATTTTACCTGATCTTGTTGATGAATCTCTTGTAAATGTTCAAGATATTGCAATGAGTTTGCCGAACTCTACATATTTACAAGAAAACAGCATACCTTCAGCGACACAAAAATGTTTTAGTATTTGCTAACTTTAATATTATTAATCTTATATGTTTGAACTGAATCCACCAATAAACAAGTATAATACATTCTATGTTTGTGTCATTAAAGAATGTACTACATAAATGTTTTTTTTCTTAATTTACTTGTGGTCCATTGAGCCCCATGCTGCGGACCATTGTACCACAAGGTCGGGGTACAATGGTCCACTTTGTCACTTGCTATTTAAAAAAATATAGTAAAAAAAGTAAACATAATTATTGATTTTGAATGAGTGCAACTTAAACCCTAATATATACATAATATGCACACTTTTTTCAAAACACAAAAAACCCAGTATTTTGAGAGTAAACAGTAAAAATTTACAAAAGTGGTCCATTGTACCCCGGTCTCCCCTATGCTTGTTGGCGATTGCTAGGGAAATCTTTCGCACGTAGAGATTCACACATTTGGTTCAGGATAGACGAAGACAGGTCCTAATGTACCTGAGGCTCAGCTTTTCAATTTTTGATTATATTTTTGATTATTTAATTTTTTATAGGATTTTTAGCATTTTTTCGCGTTTTGCGGCGCTTTTCTGATATTAGTAAAAGTAATGGGGTTTGAATCTTTTAATCCAATATGGGAAATTTTGTCGTCTTTTCAATAAATTTTATTCGGTGTTCGTAACTTTTTAAATTTAGGCAATTTTTCAAGTCATTTCTTTATTTATCAAATGATAATCTACAGAAAAATTTTATATCCATGTATGGAGGAAACTTTCATCACTTAAAACATAAAAAAATACACAACATATTAAATATTTTTTTTCGACAATTTTTTATAAATTCATTAGAAAGTCCGTGTACAACAAGCTTTTGCCATGTCTGGTAAATGAAAAAGAAAACTTCTCCGAAGTCTTGCCTCAAGGGGAGTTGATATGGTAAAGAAAATGCGACTTAGAAATTGCATTAACAATTTATAGGGCATAATCAAAATTTTGCTTTTTTGTTGTTGTTTTTTGCGAGCACGAACCATAAGCGGCCTGTGGGCCTGTCTCGGGCAGATTTTCTCTGATTAGTCTGTGCCCGGGCTTACTTTGTACCCGACAGACTTATACCAGCAAAAACAACTGATTTTTTGTTTAATTATAAGATAATATAATCAATAATATTCTTTTTTTTTTTGCTTGTTGTATGGTTCATTCATCCATAATTTCAGCATCAAGCTTAATATCACAGTAAGTTTAAGATGGCATAAAAAATGACATGTTACACTAAAATTTTAAAAGTCAATGATTTAGATAATCAACCGCAGATGATAAAGCATTACTAATAAGAGGATTACTTCGTTACTTGAGAACCTGACATTAACTGATCAAAGTGCTCACAACAGTGTTAGAAAGAGTGCAATGGAAGCTTTTTGCTACTTTAGCTTCATAAATAAAATACAATAATATATACTAATAAAACAAATGGCTAAACAATGTGCAAGTTTTATGCGTAATATTAACATACTTGAAAAAAAAAAAGGCATAATACAATTAGCTTGGCATATGAAGAATGTTATAGTGAACTGTAATGGATGCTAAAAGAATAAACTATAGCAGATCAAAGAAAACTAGTCGTTGGAGGCCACCATAATACTTACCCATCATGGATATGCATAATATAAAATATGAAAATAAAACATATGTAAGATATTTATAAAATGCATTGCAATTCGAATAAAATCCTGGCTTGATGACGTCATAAACTTTAAATGCACTATTACTGAATTGCGTAAAAGAAACATACTTATTACTGATAATCATATTAACTAAGAGTTTACTGCGTCGGATTAAGCGTCTCATTTCCAATTAAAATATATCTTTGAATTGAAATTTGAATGAAATACAGGGTCATGAAAAATCGAAGAATGTGGAAATAGGATTACAAATATCTCGGTAACTCATTATCCGATCGACTTCATTCTTTGTGCAAAATTTGTTTTTTTTTTATTGTCTTTTATATTCACTTCTTAAAATAAAAAATTTCGAAGATTTTTATATACCTTTTATCAGAATGAATATTTCGAGAGTCCGAAAAAAAATAGTTCCGGATAATCGAGGTTACTGAAATTCAATAAGCTTCTTCTCATTATTGTCTGAGTGCAACGAAGACTCATACACAGCACAGTATTACTTTGCCCCATATATAGCTACGATGGATATTAAAACCTTTCGTCAAGCATAACTCAAAAAATATTTAACGGATTTCGTTCAAATTTTTACAGCAGGTACCTATTAAGGTGACAACGACGTCTATTTATTACCAAGAATAAATGTCAAACCGTTTGGAAATTATATTAAAAAAATAGATAAAAAAGCACAATTAAAGTACATACGTCACGAAAATTTAGTGCATGCGTCATTTTCACCGGCGGGAGATTTTCGTAGACAATCGTAATTGAAAAGTTCATGGAGTACATGGAGCAAAAAAATATGCACGCACTAATATTCAGCACAATAAAATATATTTCAATTTAGTAGAAATCGAAAATTAATCTGGATTTTTTTTTCTGTTTGAAAGAAAAATCTCGCAATAACTTGGTAGACTTGGCATTAGAGATTTGGCGCAAATCTCAGCAATAGCAGCTTTTTTTATTTCGCGTGTGAAAATTAAAAAAAAAAAAAAATTCTTTGGTGTTTAAATAAAAGGTTTCGATTTATGGCATTATTTCTTTTTTTTTCTCTCTTTTTAGCATTTTAAATGGGATTAATGAAAGGCATGCATTTTAAATTAAATGAGTGAAAGGTTTGTATTTAAATGAAATGAATTCAATATGAAAATGTTAAAGGAACAATATTTGGCGATTTATCAACTGCGCCAGGATAACATAAAAGTACCAATATATCAAACGGTATGTAGTGTATGAAATGAAACAATTATATTATAATCACCCATCGAACAAGAAAAAAAACTAATATTCTGCATTCAGAGGGAAAAATCCATCTCCTGTGCCGTAAGATTTGGCGCGTTCTTTTTTGGTGATAAGTTTTTCGATGTGATTGTTGGGATCTGCAGGTTTTGGCTTACTTTTTCTAAATCTTATTTTTTTGCAGATGTAGTATTATGTAAATATATTTTTTTGAAGATATTTTTCTATTTTGTATATTTTCTATTTGGCATTTGGAAAAGAGATTTTTACCTTTTTATCTGTGCCTTCGGAAATATTAAAAAATAAGAAAATATTTACATATATCAAGCGTATAATGTTATGTTTTGCATTTTTATAAGGACCACTTTTCCATTTTTAGATTTTAAATGCTATTTATTATTTGCTAGCCGTTTATTAATTGTTTACAATTTACCCCCCTGCCTCTTAGGTTTGTTAAATAAGTTTGTTTATGTATTTTCATTACTTATTAAAATATCGAATATGGTGATAAAATTTTATTTAACATCGTGCTTAAATTTTTAAGATGGTGCAAAAACATGCTTTAATAAACGTATGTTTGTAAATATTTGAAAAACATGTTTTACCGCTCTCTTGAAAATTTTTGTAAGATGCTAAAACTATGCTAAAAGCTAAAGCTATGCTAAAGCTAGCAACAATTTGGCACCATTTAAATTTTTTTCGCCAACCGACATAGGATACGAAACTTTTCCCCATTCAGATGCACAGGCAAGGCTAGTCTCAAACAAGAGTAAAGCTAGCAACAATATTGTTTTAACTCTATTTAACAGACCACGCAGACCTGATAGGTCTGATAAGCCATAGTGTAAACGCAGCATAAGAGTTACAATAATGATATTAAATGCTCCGATTGGCTTTGGGCCCAGTTACGAAAGTTTCTCCTAAAAGAAACTGTAGAAGAAGTCTTTTACATTTGTTTCAAATGAAGCTCGGTCTACAAGGTATTAGTTAATAATACAAATAACGCTAATGGCATGGAGGCAAAAGTTTTAATTTAAATGTATATATTTGAAACCCTCCCCCCCCCCCCAAAAAAAAAAAAGAAAAAAGTTTACAGTAAAGAATTTAAAATGGCGTTAAGCCACGCTTTCTGACATAAGCAATTGGCTACAAACGCGATAACGAAACTTTCACTTAACTTAATAACATGTAGCTAATATAGCCCTCAGGGTACTTTGCAGTTACAGACCTTGTGGTTTCTTTTAAAAGCTTGAGACAATTCAGGTTTAAGAAGTTGAGATTTACTGTCAAATGGTATAAACAACTATGGACACAAAACTGATGAATTATTATTCAGGTTTATGTATGTATTTTTAAAAAAATTGCACCTGATTACATTTATTAGATAAATTACTTCTGTTTGCATTTAATAACTGATAAACGGCTTCTGTATATTAAATGAATTGTTTAAATATTGGGAAGAGGTGGCGAGAGGTAGAAAGACGAGTAAACAAACGGGTAGACAGACGGGTAGAGAGACGAGTAGCGACATAGGTAGGCTGACGGGTAGCGAAACAAATAGACACACGGCTAGATAGAAAAGTAAAAAGAGGGTTGACAGAAGGGTAGCGACATCGGTAGACAGGAATGTAGCGAGAAAGGTTGCGAGACGTGCAGCGTGGTAGATAAAGACACGAGTAGAGAGATGAGTACAGCGACGAGTTGACTGACGGTTATGAGATTGGTAGCGAGACGTGTAGAGAGATAGACAATCGGTTAGAAAGACGGGCAGAAGAACGGATAGGGAAACAGACAGATTGTGGAGAGACAGACAGACAGGCAAAAGAAAAGTCTGCGGATTGGCGCAGTAAAGGCGCAGGGGGCAGAGCCTCCTAGAGAATAATCAAGAAGTATCTGTTAAGCTTAACTTTGAAATATATATAATTTTTCAATTTTGCCGATATGGAGATTTAATGTAAAAGTTATTTTGCAGAAGTCATCGAAAGATTTTTGTATACTTTAATAGTAATTTAGACTATAGTTTTGCAATCTGGTTTGTAGCAAAGCATGCTATCAATGTGGTTTGAAGTGTAAGAGTTTCTATAAACAGTTATAGAAATAATAGATATATAATCAAGGAAGAAAAATTTTAAATTCACACACAAAAAAAGGTGCAACAATGAAATTAAATTTGCGTTAAACCACGCTTGATAGAATAATCTGTTGGCTGCAAATCCAATTACGTAACTTTAAAAAGCTTGGCGTTTTAAAAGATCCGGCGTTTTTTTTTTTTTTTTTTTTTTTTTTTTTTTTTTTTAAGTTTTGCGCAATAAAAAAATTATGACAACACATCTGATGAACGGTACTTCTTTTCTATTTTTTTAACAGTGTATATGAATTTATATATGATATTTTGTAATTCTATCATTTAATTTGCTCTTTTTCTTTATATTGTAATTGTTAACCCTATGTTCTCAGCAATATCACTCAGACTAATCCCTTTGAGGGACGTCCTAGTTACATACTAAGCACATACCAAATTTCAAGTCTATCTCAATTTGTTTGGGAGTTGGAGCGTTTACAGACACACAGACAGATGATCGGAATTTTTTTTTTTTTCTAAAAATATGTTTTTTGGAATCTCTAGTGTCTGAAACGTGTAAATCAGTCAAAAAAAATTGTTTTCGATTTTTAAAACGATCACAGTACTTACCCTATACTACGTATGATGGGTAAGTAAAAGGTGAATAATAGTTTCAGCTAAGTTATTAAATACCAATATGTTTAAAAAAAAAAAATGTTACACTTACTGAAATGCGTACTTTTTTTGAAAATTAATTTCGAAATATATATAGTTTCGAAATCATTAATTAAAGGTCATGAGAAATAACGTCTAATTTTAACTTTTTATATTTCATATTTAACGACCAGATCTTGCCATCGATTTCGTCTAAAATTCGAGCTTTCACTTCAATTGGTAGCACTTCTACTTCCTTTTAACTATAATTCCCTCGTCATCAACTATTAATTCATTGTCACCTGCAATAATCTGGTCTGGTCTATGAACAGTAGAATCCTGCACGGGTCGGGTACAACCCGACCCGAATCCGCAAACTCCATTTGAAGTCAACCCGCAACCCGACCCGAACCCGACAAAAAAAGTTTCTGGACCCGCAACCCGACCCGAACCCGACAAAAAAAGTTTCTGGACCCGCAACCCGACCCAAACCCGCAAAAATAATTTTCGGCGAACCGCAACGAAAAAATATAGCGCAGACCCGACCCGAACGCGGGTAAAAGCGGGTAACCCGACCCGATGCAGGACTGTAATGAACAGCTCTTCATCAATGAAAAATTCTGCCTCAACAAGTAAAACTCTGAGTTTTTATGAAAAGCAGCTCTGTCAAAAGGTGTTCTTCTTTGGGAGCTATCTTTTTCTGTTCTGTTATTGGCATTTCTCGAATGACTTTATCAAAAAAGCTTTGGTTATTCTATAACTGGGTGTAGACGAAACCTGGAGTGGTCAAAAAGTAAAATATTGTTTAAAAAAGTAAATTAACCAAAAGAGTATTATCAGACTAAGCGGATAATCAAATGCCGTCAGATTCCTTTCGCAGTTGCTCGTAGATAACACTTGGTATTGGTCCTAATTATACCCGGGAAATAAAAAATCCAGAAATTTCAGAACAAACATTGCACATACATATGCGCATGCTCTTATGAGCACCCGCTCGATGCAGGCAACCTCCCCCATATAAGTGAAGAGATTTCTAGAATTTTTTTCTGCACATGGTTTCACGTAATTGAATGAAAATTCTAGAAATTTCTTCGAGTTTGCGCAGTCCGTGTTTTGGAAATTTCCACGACTTTTCCAAAAATTTAAAATTAATGGTCAGTTATCTTCTGAACAAAAAAATATAGTTTAAAAAACATTAACTTCTACAAGGAGCAAATAAGGGAGAATTGACGCCTACAGATTCTTAATACAAAGCCGAAAAGATGATCGAAAGAAATTAAAAAAATAAGTAATTCATTATCTAATGTAAATTTAAAAAAAAAAAAAATGGTAAATTTGTCTTGATAATTAATATTTTGTAGTGTCTTATTGATTACACAAAAGTTTCATACCAAGAAATTCCGTTTTCTTACTTTTCGATTTTAAAAAAAGTTGCTTTAAAAGATTCGAACTTTTTTTTTTTACACCTTTTCAGTGAGTTTCTTTAGGATATAGTGCGAGGACACAAAAATAATCGTAATGAAAAAAAAAAACTTGATTCATTTTAAGCATTTCTACTATGAATTTTTTTTTAGTTGCAATTTTTACTTGCAGATAGTTAATAGTTAGGCGTATTACTACATTTCAGAAAAGTTTCAATCGAATCGGATATATACACAGTATGGAAGCATACTTTGATAGAGAAACAGTTAAAACAAATTTGATAAATTATAATAATATTTTAAAAAGAAAGAAAAACCTGAGAATAGCTAATGTAGAAATTGTTAAAACTACATTAAAAATTATTGCAACATTTTTTTTAATAACTTGGCTTTTTATTCGAAATTCAATCTCTAATTGTAAAACGTATTAAAAGCTTTGAAGAACAGGAAACTAAAAAAATAATAAGGGTCTATTTTGTCAATGTGGATTTAAAATACAAGTTTTTCCCTTCCAGAGAAATGAGATTTGAATATTTGTTCAAATACCATAATAAAAAGTCCAATTTTTTAGTAATAAGTAATTTAACAAGTACAGAATTATTTTAAAAGCGTACGAAAAATGTAAATTGTAGATAATTTTTTTCCTAAAAACATAACTCAACTTTGAGGCAATATAAAGAAAATCAAGCAACACTGTAATTACTTAATAAATAACTAAAAGCTGTAGAAATATTGCTAGCTCATAACACAAAATTAAATTTTAAAGAAATTTCCATAGCTCTGCTTGAAAAAAAATATATATATGTATTATATATATATACAAAAGAGAGAGAGAGAGAGATAATCGAAGTTTTATAATATGATATATATGCACTATCATTATACTGAAATAGAATGCAATTGAACTTAAAACTACGCTTTATTTACTTTTTAACCTGAATGAGGTATCATATTTATATGCTTTCAATCAGCAAAATACATATTAATAGTCTTTTGTCATTAGAATTCTCTCATGTATTGTTTTCAAAGCCGTGTTTGCTTTAAAGGTTCGATTGCCATAAAGAAAATAAACAGTTAAATACATTTCCAAGTCAATATTTATCTTTGCATTAGATAAGATTGTTTGTTCCCTTGTTTCTAAAATTGTGGGTAATTATTCATGCTCTGAAGAACGCTCAAATCGAACTTTAGTTTAATAGGTTACAGCGCTGAAAACATCTTCGTCGGTAAATTAAAAAAAAAAAAATATTTTTTATTATAAGTAAATTTTGCGATTTTCATGCATGTTTCGTTGAAAATCCAAATATTAAGCCTTTATTGTACTTTGAGGCCTTGATTAAAACAATCCTTGAGTTCATATTTTGATTGTTCATTTCATTGTTCTTTATTTACACTTTATCCTAGAATTACAATTAAGGCATAAAATGTAATAAGGTATTAAGGTGTATAAGGTAATATGTTAAAAATGCTTAATATAATTAAAAACAGCGAGAAACTAGCGTCAGATAATTTAGATAGAAAATACTGTCTAAACAAGTAAATTTTAAGAAAAAAAATTATAATCGATTTAAAGAGATTGTGGCTTACCTTATTGCAGTGATATTTACTTACTGTATTCTAGATGTCGTAATTTAACAAGTACGAAAAAACGTGGATCATGTGTTAGATTATGAAACCCTTTCAAACACTACTAGAGTATTGTTATTTTTTCATACAGTGAAATGAGATATCTAAATAAGCAAATTAAGCAACACATAACGCAGAAGAAATCCATTTTCTGCAGTTTATGTTCATATTTGGTAATGAGTGCTAATTATTTCGCCATATATATAATCTACAGCATTCATGCACTCAATACTCTGAAAATGAGTTAAATTTAAAAATGGATACCACGGCTGAGAATGCATTTCCAGCAATTATCAATCGTAGTCAATCTTGTGACCGAAAATTTTTGTGTGTTCCTGTAAATGAACGATAAGTGATATCCACTCCATAATCTATAGAAAATATGTCGTAGTGCACCTAGTATCAGTATCCATATTAATTTCTTATCTTTGAAGTATAACATCATTAAAATGCACGGCAAACGAATTTTCCCCATATACCATAATGTAACGCAATAATTCTTGTGTGTCCCTGTAAACGAACTATAAATGTTACACGCTTTATTTTCAATTGCGAAATTATGAAGATTAAAAATAGAAAATTCTAAAAAACGGGGGGAAATGTACGTGTGTATTTTTTTTTATATAAATATTTTATTAACCCATTCCCTGCTATCTGCCTAACCGTTTTACTTAACCGAATTGATAAAAAGCAATATGACGGGTTTACTAACGAATTTGATCACTCATTTCCGATTAGAACTAAAATTCGTTGCAAATTTTATAAAATGTAACAAATATATCAGAAATATTGTACTACTTTTTCTTTCTCGAGATTTTGCTGAAGTATAACACAAAAGCCAACATTCATGAAGCGGATTGAAAAGGAATGAGCGTAAAATAATAGGATACTGCTTTCGGCAACAGATCGTCGAGAAATACCGGGTGCGCCAAAAGCTCGTTAAAACTTTAAAAACTCATTAAAAAGAAACAAATGATGCTAAAAAATTGCGGTTTGCAGAAATGGGGTTAAAGGAGATCAGATTTTTTTTTTTTTTTTTAATAACAAAAAAGTTCGTTAAAATTTTACCGTTAGATGGCTCTGCATGCATAATATGAAGCAGATGTATGCGAATAAGGCTTATAGTAAAAGACCCATTTCAACGAAGCGTCTAAGCTTCAGTATCCCTACACGTGAAACAGGCCCTTTTCTCGTCTTCAGTCATTTTGACGTGCAGAATTTTGCAATGCGCCAGTTGTCGATTTTCCGTTGTTGTAAGAGAGTTTAACCAACAGCGCTTGATCTGGTAACGATAGCATACTGCTGGAATATAATGAAGAATCTGTGTGCATTGATGGGTTTTATTGGCAGCCTGATGTGAATATATCTGCTTCATATTATGCATGCAGCGTCATCTATCGTTAATTTTTTAACCAATTATTATTATTATTATTACAAAAAATCCAATCTCGCTCTAATCCCATTCCTGCAAACCACGATTTTTTAGCATCATTTGTTTATTTATAATGAATTTATAAAGTTTTAACGAACTTTTGGCATATCCGGTATAAAATTCCTATAATAAAGAATCGGGAAATATATGTTGTAAAGCGTAATACATGTACACTATATGGCCAAAAATCACCGGACACTTTCAATTTTAGACATTTTGTTGAATATCTAGATAAATACTTGACGAATTCTTCTGGAATTTCAGGGATATAAAAAATATGATCTCATAGTCTTCAGCGGCGAAGGTTCGATTACGAGGTCAATTAGGGGACCAAAAACACATTGAATAAAACATAATATTTGCAATCACCCTGTATAATAAAATGCACGAAATGATCTGTAGCTATAAAACATGACTATGTGGATCTTGTGCAACATTTGTGTAAGAATAGCACGTATACGTATGGAGATATAAAGGTATCTTTTAAAAATTCAAGAATTTTTCCATGATTTATATATATATATAGCTTGCAGGGTTTTCAACCAAATTTAACTCCACCGTCAGGAAAATTGACAAATCACAGTAAAAACAACATACTGCAATTAGAATATAAATATATTAAATATTTGATAAAAGAAATTTTAACTGTGCATGCACAAACGATAACAAAAGTGTTTTTGCATAATTTAGTAGTCAATTAAATAGGGCAACTTACATGAAAAGGCCAGTCTAATATGTACTGACAGCTTTATAAATATCAAAATTTAGGAAAAACATTTTTTCAAGTCCCGACATATATAATAAGCAAATATTAAAATATGCCTATTTTTGTGGAACAACCGCTAAATCTGCGTAAAATAAATACACTTAAAGTTGAATAAAAATAAAAATATTTAATTCAATTCATTTTCTTTTATTTTCTTTAGATAACAAAGTTTTTACGAAATTTGTAACAATGTCTATCTGCACATTTTGTACGTTGTTTCAGTATTTTTAGAAATAGATAAGCTGGAAAAATATATTAATGACCTTAAAAATGATGCCACAGATGAAAAATGATTTATTTATACGCGACATTGTAATGAAAATGATGCTGTCATCTTGTGTTGATTTATTGTAGAGGCAGTATTTATCGAAGTTTTCCCAATATTTTGTGGATTTTATATGAGATTACTTTGAAATCCTAGCTTACATTTTAATATTAAACATAATCCAAAATATTAAATTTTTATTTTCTTAGATACGAAGAATTTGATAAGAGTTCGAAATTTATTTTTTATTATGATGAATTTACAGTATAAAGAATTGCAAAGAATTCTTTTTTTACAATTTAATGGAGGGCTTTAAATTCCAACTCAACTGTAAAAACCTTTCTTTTAAAATTTATAAAGTTTGAATTAAATAATTTAAAAAAATATAATATATATATATATACAAATATATATATAATATATATACAAATATTAAAATATGCCTATTTTTGTGGAACAACCGCTAAATCTGCGTAAAATAAATACACTTAAAGTTGAATAAAAATAAAAATATTTAATTAATTTTCTTTTATTTTCTTTAGATAACAAAGTTTTTACGAAATTTGTAACAATGTCTATCTGCACATTTTGTACGTTGTTTCAGTATTTTTAGAAATAGATAAGCTGGAAAAATATATTAATGACCTTAAAAATGATGCCACAGATGAAAAATGATTTATTTATACGCGACATTGTAATGAAAATGATGCTGTCATCTTGTGTTGATTTATTGTAGAGGCAGTATTTATCGAAGTTTTCCCAATATTTTGTGGATTTTATATGAGATTACTTTGAAATCCTAGCTTACATTTTAATATTAAACATAATCCAAAATATTAATTTTTATTTTCTTAGATACGAAGAATTTGATAAGAGTTCGAAATTTATTTTTTATTATGATGAATTTACAGTATAAAGAATTGCAAAGAATTCTTTTTTTACAATTTAATGGAGGGCTTTAAATTCCAACTCAACATTGCATTTCATTGATTTTTCTTGTTACAGAATTTACAACTTATATATTTAATTTTTTTTCACGTATTCTCGAATTTATGACCTATTTGAATTTAATTAATTTCCACTTATTCCAGAATTTATTACTTGTATACAGTTAAATAGTTTCCCTTTATTCCAAAAGTTATAACGTGCATTTGCATTTAATTAATTTATGTTTTGCCCATTTTTATTTGCTGAGTTTATTTATTTATTTATTTTCAATAACAATTATTAGTTTAGCATTGACGCAAAATCAAATTAATGAAAAAGGCATATATTTTCAAAAGAAAAAATTAATAAAAGTTGGTTCGCTCATTCGAAACCAAACCGAAAACCCGCACTGAAACGAAATATTATTTTAACTGAATAGGGACAACAACATCTGGAACAAAAATATTTCTATTCGAAACTTTGATTTGATTTAAAAAGTTTAAAGATCAACGGGGAAACAAAAATTATTTTAAAATATTTTAAAATGTGTGAAAAGAATTAAGAAGTTGTGTGCTTTTTAAAACAATTTAAGAAAAGAACAAGAACGAAAAATCATGCGTCAAGTCTGAAGCATAGACTGTAAAAAAAAAACTGTAATTTTGACAGAAAAGCATTGTATTTTTTATAGAAAAAAAAACTGTTTTAAAGAAAAACAAGTTTTTCCTGTAAAAAAATGTGGATTTTGTAAATTTTACAGAAAAAAATCTACATTCTTTACAGAAAAAACTGTTTTAATGAAAATATACAGATATCTTCTGTAAATTAAACGGTTTTCCTCTGGCGCCAAAATAGACAATTTTTTTTCTACCAATTTGAGAGAGTTTTTTTTTTTTCAGTGTATATTATGTAACACTTCCTAACGCTTACAAAATATTTTTACAAATCTTTACCGTTTAATAAGTTGAAAAATGATATCTAAATAAATAATTTGGAAAACGCATAACATTTAAAAACACAATTTCAGGAATTACCAACAATATTCGGAAAAAACATCCGAACTCTTGTGTGCAGCCCTGTATATGATCTATAGATTTCTATATATACTACACAGAATACTAAGTTTTAGTTCAGTTAGGAAACGCGTAGCACAGTTTAAAATTCCCCTTCTTGTATTTCCGTCAATAAACGAACTTTTGTGCTGCCCTATGATCTATAGAATTTATACACACCAAATAATAGGCAAAAAATGAGTTAAATTTAAAACCACTTTCCATAACAATTCCAAAATAATTTTACAGTTCTTTAGCGTTTAATAAGGTGAAAGGCATAACATATTTAAAAACACAATTTCAAGAATTACAAACAGTATTCGAAAACATATCGGAGTTATTTTGTGCAGCCCTGTATATGATCTATAGATTTGTATATATATTATATAGAATGCTTAATTTTAGTTCAGTTAGGAAACACGTAGCACAGTTTAAAATTCCCCTTCTTGTATTTCCGTCAATAAACGGAAATGTACTCGAGAACTTTTGTGCTGCCCTGTATAGGATCTATAGAATTTATACACACCAAACCTCGTGTAGTGCATATCAATTTCAATACATTTGAAATTGTGTAACATCATTAAGATAAATCGCAAATGATTTTCTCCCCATAGACCGTAATGTAACGGAATTATTTTGAGTGTCCCTTGTAACAACTATAAGTGCTATACACTTCATTTTCTATACCGAACATGCCAGAGTAAACCTTAATAACATATATCAATTGCATGACAATTCAAATATATTTACGCCAGTTAGATCACGGACAAATTCATAAACACTTTTCAACTATGTTGGAAAGTGTTAAAAAGGGAGAAAAAATTGCAAAAAAAATAGTTTTTTATTAGGGCATGATATAAATCATGCGAAAATAAACATACTATAGATTTGCTTCTATTTTAAGAAGAATTTTGTCCTCCAGGGATTAGCATCATTGTCTCATGTGTTTTAATTTCATTAAACCACCAAAAAATATACAGTACGCAAAAATGTGGATTTTACGGTATAATACTGCCACCCCAGCTGCCAGTATTATACTGTAAAATTAACAGTATTAAACAGTAAAATAAGCAGTAATACGCTACCGCGCATGCGCAGCAGTGTATTATTGCTCATTTTACTGTTTATTACTGTTGATTGTACAGTATAATACTGGCAGCTAGGATGTCAGTATTATAGCGCGGTAGCGTATTACTGCTTTTTTTACTGTTTAATACTTTTGGTTTTACGGTATAATACTGGCAGCTGGAGTGCCAGTATTATAACGTAAAATCAAAATTTTTATTTATTTATTTATTTTCAGTGTGGAGAAAATTTACTTTTCGACGTTCGTCCGAAGAATCCACAAAAGAAGAAAATCTTAGAAAATAACAGAAAAAGTCTTAAAAATTCGCTTTTATAATCGAGTAAATTTTTGCCTTTAATAGGTTTCTTTTGTTGTTTGTCCAAGAAAATAAATAAATAAAAAGGAGATAAATGCGAGTTGACCTTTTCATTGATATGATATGATCTGCAAACTATGCGACAAAATCCGTGCAACAAATCGAGCCTTACATATCCTGAAAGTCACTGGACTGACCCAAGACCGGTTTCACGATTTGAAGAATTTGACCGAAAAAGACGGAAAAGAAAGAGAGAGAGAGAAAGTGAGAGTGTGTATGTATATAAACATTATGAAATGTCACAATGAAAAAACATAAACATGGTGGAGGCGTATTCAGGCGTAACCCCTAACGACGAGAAAGTGTTAATGACCGACATATTACGAGAATTCAGTGCAGTAATTGACACTGCAATGCAAATCTAGAATTGTTTGTGACACAAAATTAAAATCATCATTGAAATGAAAATAAAACAAGAATTGTGAGAAAAGCTTTATTGGCGAAATTTTATTTACGCGCAAAAATGGTTGAGATAAATAGTTTTAAAATTTTAAATTACTTTTCTTTTAAATGTTCTACAAAATTCTGTTTTTGTGCGTGAAGGTGCCTAATTTTCAAATTTCATTATTTTAGGGCTAGTGGTTAAGGGGCTACTTTATTCACGTGAAAACACCCGCTCGCTAATGTTAATTCTATGGAGATTTTTTTTTTTAAAGCTCGTTTGCATTTCAATATTTTTGAATAATTTTTTTTTTTCGTTGATAACTGAGGTCAATCTCCGCGAAAACCGTTTTTTACTTTTTCAATTTTGCTTGCAGGTTTTTTTTTTTTTTTTTTTTTTCTTTAATGGGGATACTTTCACTTTCGAAACAAAAAATCCTTTTCAAATGCAAACGAGATATTTAAAAAAAATTCCCCATACGATTAACATTAGCGAGCGGGTGTTTTCGCGCGAATGAAGTAGCCCCTTAATGCTAATGACAGAAATTAAAACCATCATTTAAATGAAAATAAAACAAATTTTAAAAAAGCCTTATTGGTAAAATTTTATTTAGGCGTCAAAACGGTTAAGATAAATCAATTATTTTCAAATTTTAAATTACCTTTATTTTAAATGTTCTTCATAATCTTGTTTTTGTGCGTGAAGGTGGCTATTTTCCAAATTCTATTATTTTAGGACCAGTGATTAAGGTTCCCGTTGACTCACGCGAAAACACCCGCTCACTAATGTTAATCCTATGGGACAGTTATTTAACAATATCTCGTTTGCATTTCAATATTTATTTATTTATTTATTTATTTATTTGTTTGTTTTCTCATTGGATATCTATGGTCGATCTCTACAGAGCTCTCTTTTTACTTTTTCGATTTTGCAGGTTTTGTTTTAAGAGGACACTTTTACTTTCTAAACTGTTTCTGAAAGTGAAAATATCCCCATAAAAAACAAATCCACAAACAAAATCGAAAAAGTAATAAATAGCGTTTGTAGAGATCGACCACAGATATCAAATGCAAAAAAATAGTTTAAAAATATTGAAATGCAAACGAGATATTGTAAAATAACTGTCCCAGGATTAACATTAGCGAGCGGGTGTTTTCGCGTTAGGGGACAGGCCCCTTAAGACTTGGTGTTAATACGTTTGTCAGTTGTTGATATGTCAAAGTATGGTTTTCGGTGACTTTCTCTGTAGGTTCCTTGTTTCATACACTAAACCATTGAAAAAAAGAGCGCTACTTCCAATCATTGATCGAACATAATCAACAATTTCTACAATTCACTGCATATATATATATATATATATATATATATACTAAGTCTTATTGAAAATCTAAAATCGATTATTTATCTATTAGGAAGAAATTGGGTCCTTTAAAGGACCCTTCACAATTTTCTTCATTTCAAAACAGGACTCTTTAAAAAAAATTTCATCTCAAAACAGGACCCTTCACAAAATTCTTAGTCTTCAAAATAGACCTTTCACAAAACTTTCCCTTTACTAACTGAACGTTTCACAAATTTAATTATTTAAAAGTAAAATCTGACTGTCACTTTTATATTAAAAAAAAATGTATATTTTACATACGCATAATCTTCTTAAAAATGTAAATGTATAAAGAACCACCTGAATATGACGATTATTTCAAATTCACAAAATTATGACTAGATTTTTCATAAATGTAAAGCTGTTCAGAATTTACAAAGACTGTGAAAAAAAACCCTGTGAAAAAAAGTCGGGACAGACATCTATACTATCGAATGTTGTGAGCGAAATGTATCAGGCATAATAAACTATTTCTACTTTTCACAGTTTAAATTTGTAGAAATACAATAAAATTTATTAAAAATTTAAAATTGTTTATGTTTCTTCGATAGTATCGATTTTTATTAGCCAAAGGTATCGAGCATGATAAATAACTTCTACTTCTTACTATATACACTGATAGAAATACGATAAAACTTATTAAAAATCTACACTCATCGTAGTCGAGCATATTTTTAATTACAGGAAAAAATGTTTTGAAAAAGAAAATTTGTTTCCTCCTATTCACGAAATTTTCTATTAATTTGCAAATTGTAAAAGGCAAATGAAAACAATTATGCAAAAGCGATATAATTCCTTCTTTAAAAGAAGCAAAAGAAGCGTAAAGGAAAAGTAACTAAATGAATAGTAACTTGTTTCTTTTCATTTCTCTACAAAGCTGAATAAATTCACTTTTCAATTCATAAACTCATTTAATGCATTCCTATTTGTTTTGTATTCTTTAGCAAATATGCAATTCGCGAAAAAAGCAAGAGTTCTTTTCTTGGTAATAAATAAGAGAAATTCAAAAGTAAAATAAATGTACATGCAAAACGATTTCTTTATTTTATAGTTTTAGTTTTTAGCATGAAAACTGCTTAAATAAAATATTTAAACAGTTCAAATTTAATATTTATTTGAACAGTTGCCATTATCAAACTAAAATTATCAAATGTATTTAACAATTTAAGCTTGATAATGGCAACTGTTCAAATTCAAATATTAAATTTAATAATAAAAAGAATAACGTAATCGAATAAGCAAATGGCAGAAAGTTTATATAAATATTAAAGTTTTATATATTCTGTGCAGCCTGCATACATTGGATTGAACTTAGTTTAAGGTTATTTAAAAAGATATTTGGTCAATTTTTTATTTTTGTGCAGATTCTTATTCTGATTTAATATATATTTACAAAAATAATTTATAAAGTACATTCTATTAAAACATATTACATATATTACATTTATAAAGTAATTCTATAAAAGTCCTACATTTTAATAGAATATATTTTGTTTCTGAAATTTGTATATTATAGTTCACATACTGATCACATTTTTGTACTCATACTGCTCCTATTTCAGCTTGCTGTTTGAGCCATGCAAAATTACTAGTTATGTTATAATTAAGTATTCTTTTCATAAATTTTTTTAATTACTTTCTTTTATACTAATATTAAGAAATGTCGTGATCTGAACTAGTATTGTAAAAACTAACTTTGTACTAATTTTATTTTAATCTCTAATGTAATATTCAACATCTGTATTCTACAATATGAATTTTCAATAAACATTTCTTCTCGTGGAGAAAAGATCCAATGCTGGATCTCCACGAGAGGGTGATTTCATTTCATTTCATTTGTTTACTTAGATATCATCTTTGACCTTATTAAACCGTAAAGATTTGTAAAAGTATTTTGGAAGTGTTGGAATGTTTTTCATAATCTGCTTGACGCATGATTTTTTTTCTTGTTTTAAGTACACTTTAGCTTTAGTCAACTGTTCAAATAAATATTAAATTCAATAATAAGGTAAATAATATAATTATAAAATAAATACAAAGTATTTTTAACAGGTTTAAAGAGGGAAACTTTTGAAATGAATACCGACTTCGAGGAAGAGTAAATATTAATTTGAAAATAAAATAAATGTATGTAAAGCATTTCAAATAAGTCAGTTTTGACGTAACTGTTTAAACAAATAATATAGTAGAATAAATAACATATAACATTTGTAACAGTTTCAGTTTTAACATGGGTACTAACTATTTAAACAAATACGACATTTAATATTTAGATATATATAAGAATAAAATGTAGAACTTTATTTCTAATAGTTTTAATATGGAAATTACTTAACTAAATATAAAATTTATTATTATTATTATTATTATTTTAGGCAAATAATAATGTTATTGTTAAATAAATATGGAACTTTTTTAATAATTTCATTTTCAAGCTAAAAATTATTTAAATGAATACTAACCTTGTAATAAAGCAAAGAAAAATATAATCGTAAAATAAATATCTAGAAGAAATTAAAAAATAAATTTTCTATGTAATATTCTATAAAAAAAAAAATATTCTCTCTATTAAAAAAATATATATATTGAGATAACTTGAAAATTAGTTATACAAATATTAATTTCTAATATCGAGGTAAATGAAAGTATAACAGTAAAATAATATCTACAGAAAAAACTTTGAATATGTTAATTTCAGTGTGGAAATTGTTGAGTAAAGTATCGAAAAAATTAATAAATTAATTATCTGCATAAAATTCTGTGTAAATATTTTCATAAAAAAATTACTGGATTACCACAAGTTTAAAAATCTGTATCTGAAATTTGTGACATAGTGAAATATTTACATCTGCCTTACTAGTAAGAAAACAACAAAATATTTAGGCAGGAAATTCTCGGCTGTTTGTTTAAGTCGATAAAAATCATCGATCAAAAGAAAGAAAGAAAAAAAAAGTAAAAAAAAAAAAAAAAAATGTTCCGAATTTTATGCTAATTCAAAATAGGGATTTCATTGCACTTTTTACAAACCTGATAACAATCTTTAATGAAACTCGTTTAATAAGTTATCAGGGGTCTGTCCAGACTTTTCTCCCAGGGTCCTGTTTTTATGAAATTGTGAAAAGCTTTTTAAATTTGTGAAAAATCTAATCATAATTTTGTGAATTTGAAATGATCGTTATATTCAGGTTCTTGTTTATAAATTTTTAAGAAGATGTATGTATATAAAATACACGTATTTTTTTTATATATATGTAAAAGTGACAGGCATATTTTACTTTTAAATGATTAAATTTGTAAAGATTCATTTTGGAAAGGGAAAGGTTTCGTGAAAGGTCAGTTTGTAAGACAAAGAATATTGTGAAGGTCCTGTTTTAAAGGTGAAAATTTTTGTGAAGTGTCCTGTTTTGAGCTGAAAATTTTTGTGAAGGATTCTGTTTTGAAATGAAAAAGATTTTGAAGGACCCAATTTCTTCCTAAACAGATCCCTGGTCTCCAATACAAACATCTTTAAAAAATGGCGATAACAAATAGTTTAGTCAAAATAAATTGAGGGGAAAAAATATTTTCCTTTTTGAAAAGACGATCAATTTTAGATAGCTATTATTATTATTATCGTATTTACTACAAATTGCACGTTAATGAAATCAAGCTGCCCTAATCAATTAAAATACTCGCGCATAATAATGATTCGTAGAAGCGCGACATCTTTAAAAATATTTTTTCTGGTTAATTAAGTTACAATTTATAAATTTAGAAGAAAACTCTTCTCATATAGTTTATAGAAGCTTATATTAGAAGATGTTTTCGGAAGACAATTATTATATTACGTTATAGATACTCGTAAATTCTAAATTTCATTTTTGTTAAAATTTGTTTTTATTTATGATTAAAAGGACAGATGACGTACAAATGCTTCAATTTTCCAATTTTGCGTTTTAAAAATACAGACGCAACGAACTCCAAACTTAACTAATTAATATAGCTTTACAATATACAGAATATCCCCATAATATGAAAACGCGCTTTAACTATTTATCTGTTAGAGATTACGTATTGGCAATGTAAATCTCAAAAGTGCTCAAAATAAGGTAGACTAACCCTTTCTATTCCCCTGTTGCATATCTGCAACACATCCAAAAGTCAATGTTACTTATACAGTGGATTTTATATATTGCTGTTATCTTCCAACACAGAAATTAATTATAAACTAGCTGTTTAACCCGTTCTACGTACGGGAGTTCATGAATTTAATTCTAAAACCAAAATTAAAAATAAAAATCAGTACAACCAAATGTATCTATGTAATGTGTAGAAAAATATTTTTCTACTACTGTGCATTTTTTTAAATGAAATTTAATATATCATGTTGATATGGCAGCAGACGATAAAACGATATCTTTGAAACAACGAAATAAATAGAATAAAAAGTTTTGTTGATGTTTCTGATAAAATGTTTTTCTTTATTTTAAGAAAAAGGTAATAATTAAGTGCAATTAAATAATCTCTAATTATTTGCATGCGAGGTAAAAGAATTATCGCAATACCCACTACAGCTTCTTAGTATTGCAGCGTGGCGTACGTAATATGTATATCTCACATTGCAGTAAACATTTAGAACTGGTCAGAACTCGCGCGATTACGGGTTGAACATAAAAAAGGCAAAAATTTGTCAAAAACATAACATAAAAAAATCTATTTAAAATTTTAAATTTTTTTGCCCCAATCGTTCATGGGGCCCCCTACTAGTAAAACGTATGCCAAATTTCATAGCTCTGCGCCCTGTGGTTTTGCGAGTTTTTGAGGTTACATAGATACGCGCACTGATTAGGGTAGATTGTTCGTAGAATTCTCAACAGCCGGCGATACTGAGTTAATTTTTCATACCACAGTTTTATTTATCATTTGAGCAGTTTCACAGTGTTATTGCTAAAACGAACTTCGTAAATTTCGTAAAATTAAAAACGTCAAAAAATAGATTTTTTTTTTTTTTTTTTTTTTTTTTTTTTTTTTTACTAAGGTCAGTTTGTATATTTTACAATTTTGTATTAGAAAATTGACAATATTTATGAGAAGTATATAATTTTCTGTTTATTGCAGATGCGAAAAAAAGTACCATTTAGTTAGTCAATATTCGGATAATTGGATTATTCGGACGGATTCGATACGTATCATAATTAAGATGTTATGTTTTTTTTTCTGTTTTCACAAAAATCCCCACCCCCCCTGATTCGATATATATATATATATATATATATATATATATATTTTTTTTTTTTTTAATACGTTTAAAATTATGTATTCTAACATCTGAGTTAATATTTTTCAAATCGAAGTTGTTTATAATTTTTTTTGGCTATAAGGGTTGGTCCTATAAAAAACTTGTCAATATAAAAGTATTAGATAATATTAAGAGGATTTATAATAAATTTGAGCGGATTTGATATCTTGTGAATCGACAAAGTTATGAATTTTTTTCTTCTGAAACCTCTACTCCCCCCCCCCCTTGAGGGCCATTTTTAATGATATCAAAAATCTGTCATACATAGAATTTCGGCCCTTCTCCTAGAAGTAATAATAACTTTAAACGGATTCGATACGTATCATAATTAAGATGTTATGTTTTTTTTTTCTGTTTTCACAAAAATCCCCCCCCCCCCCCTGATTCGATTTTGCTCATTAACGAACATGACCGAGATTTTATGCCCCTTGATTTTATGCATCAATTTGGAAGAGATTTGTGCAAAAATTTTCTAGTTATCGTGTCCATAAAAAAGTGACATAGATAGATAGATATAAAGTTTTGAACTGGCGGTGGTTTTGGGTTCTGGGAGTCATGATCGGCGTAGATCTGCAAAATTTTTTCAAAAATTCCAACTTAGGGGAGAATGTAATAGGTAGTATTTCTTACGAAATCTACCTAAAAATAATGAAACTGTTATAACTGAAATAGGTACATTCAAATTTGCCAAATAAATCTATGCTTCTAATCTTAAATACACTTAAACACTCTTCAAACAAAAATTAATCCGAGCTTATATACATTTAAACACTCTTCAAACAAAAATTAATCCGAGCTTATATACGCTTAAACACTCTTCAAACAAAAATTCATCCGAGAGGCATAAATATACAATCCTAAAGTATATTAAAACGAAGCATGTTGGAAGAAAGTATTTATTATTATTATTATTATTATTATTATTATTATCTTTATTAGTCTATCGAGAAGATAGAAATAAATGCTTATCTATTATCACCTCCTTTTGTATATTTAGTAGTTATATTGTCAACATCCCTTTTTCTATGTATTTACGAAACGCACAACAACGAAATGGGGTATCATTCGAAAGGTTTTCGAAGAGGCTTCTGTCATAGTATACTCACATTTCGTTAAAACATGTTTTTTTTTTTAATTGCTGTTAATTAAAAATTAAATCATTGTTTTTATAAATGAAATGAAAGGTTTTTTTATATTTTTATAAAAGGCTCAAATTAGTGTTGCCACAAAAATAAAATACCGCATCATAGGATGCTCAATAACGATTATAAGAAAATAAAAAATACAAAAGAGTTTTTTTGCACAAGTTTATTTTATATTTATGATTAAAAGCAAAATTGAAAGTCGAATGTTAGACGAAAAATAAACCACCAATCCATCGAATCAATGGTATTTTAAGTGCAGACTAAAATGTAAGCTTTATTATATTAAATTAAATTGTATTTGATATGTATTCCATTTCTTTTTTATTTTTCACCCTCCCTGTTTTTTTTTTTTTTTTTTTTTTTTTTTTTGTTTTTTCTGGCTTGACTCATGTTATTTGCAAATATTTTTAAACCTTAATTTTTCTTTAGAAATTTAAACCTGCATCTAAGAAATATTAGATATTGCTAAAAAATATTAGACTGCAGTGCGAAATCCTCGCATGCGTCCACTGGTCTATATTATTTCTGTTGTCAAAATCCCTTTTTCTCAACTAATATGTAGCGTACAACGATAAATGAGGTATATTAGATAATATTTTTTTGTCCACATCTGACATCTCATACTGAACATAACTAATATGTAATGTACAACGATGAATGAGGTATATGATTTTTGCCCACATCTGACATTACAAGCTGAATTTTCGTTAAAAGTCATCGTTTCTCTGAAATTTCACTTAAACTAAAAATCATATACATTATTTTTCTTGTCCCCTTTTTCTAAATATTTACAAATCGCAGAACAATGAAGGAGGTATCTTTTGAAATCCTTTTGAACCCGCTTCTGACTATCTTCGGTCATTTGTTTGCTGTAAATTTTATGAAATAAATGAGATGGTATTCTGGTTTGACTTATGTTGTTTGCAGATATCTTTATCCTTAAATTTTCTTTAGAAGTTTAAACCTGCATCTAAAAAATATTAGACTGAAGGGCGAAGCTCTCGCACGGGTCCACTGATATATATTTGCCGAAACGTCAGTGAAGGCTCACTGTGGAGACGCGAAAAGTTTTTGGTTTCTGTCTGTCTGTCTGTTCCACGATAACTACCGTAATAAACGTCGGAATAGGTTGATTTTTGGTGGGTATGTGGGTGAGGTACCCGGAATTAGCTGTATAGTTTTTAGTTACATTTGGTTCATTCGTTCGAAAAATATAGAATATTTATTTTTAGGTCATAATGCTTTCCTATGGGAATGCAGACGATTTTCAAATTTTTCATTCGTTGAAAAGAAATGGTCCATTTGATTAGTGGATTTAAATGATAAATTATTGAAGTTAAAATTTTCCTATAAGGGTCTTAAATAATTCCTTTTAGCTTGAAATTTTGTTAATAGATATGCCAGATTTTTTTTAATTAGGTGTATAACATTTGAAGAAATTTTATGCATCGGTTCGAATAATATAAAACATTTTCTTTTATCACTTTATTTATTTGACATAATTCATATTTCATTTTTCCCCTTTTGTCAGTTCCCTAGCAACCATATTTCATAGCCTAAATAAAATCATTCAAATAATCCGCGATTATGAAAGCAGAAGATCTGCATGCGGGAAATGAAAGGTTAGTTAGTTTAGTTAATTAAAGGTTAGTTAAATTTCGCAATCAGGCCTGCTCTATAGGTTTGCGTCAAATATAAACGAAATTAGTAACATTACGGTTTAAATTGAATGTGTTACTATTAAAAGACTGTCACAAAAAATAATTTATAGCGCCAAATAACATTTGCTATTTAGTCAATTGAAAGTAGATAGGATTATGAATGATTACCCATTAGATTTTTAAATTTCAGATATGCTTATTTTGGAGTGGTTTATCATGCTATTGCTATCGTGCAGATCAGGGATGTATTTAGATAAGATCTTACATCTAAATATTACGGAATGACCATCAAAACTATTTTTCTTCAACAAAAATTGTAAAAACATCAGATTTCTAAATCAGATATATGTGAAATATAGTAGATTCAGTTTACATTTCCATAAGTTGCTTTAGTACATGAGATTTTATTCAACTTATCCATCAGATGCAGGTGTTTCGTGGTTGGCAAGTAAGTAAATATTGCTATTTGGATATTTAAAAAACATGAAATCTTTTACCAAACTGATGCTTACCATAATAAAATCACAGTGTAAAACGAAATACAAGATACCGGATCCATAATAACTACGAGGGGTTCAGGGGGCAGAGCCCCCCCCCTGAAGAAATCAACTTTTTTTTATCTAAAATATTACAAGAATAAGCAGTTCATCAGGATTTAGGAACATCATTGCATAGCACCGTGTTTAGTTTAACGCTTCTAATTTCCGAAACATTCGAAGTATTTTATATACTTATAAATATTTATGTAATTTAAAAAGTTTAAATTGCGATTTGTAGGAAGTTGTATATTGTGAAAGGTGTGTTAAAAATCAACGAATTGGAGAACAAACGTTATGGCTCCTGATCTGCAGATTTACTAGTTTATTTCCGATGTCAACTTCGATCTTCTCTACGCACATACAAAACGCACAACAATAAATGAGGTATAGGATAAGTTTTTCAAAAGTTTTTTGATATAGTACCACTCAATTTTTTTTTTTAAACACGTTGTTTGATAATAAACTGCTGTTAAATTAAAATTAAAGAAAAAAGTATCAGCAAAAAATTTCGAAGATTGCACTGCGAAAGCCTCACACGCGGCCACTGGTTTATCAAAATAAGTGTAACAGGTGTTTGAAAAATTGCGGTTAAAATGGAAGTTTTAAACGAGTTATAGTACCGTTAAAACTTCATTCAAAAAATAATTATAATTAGCAATCAACAATAATTAAAACAAGTGGACGAGGAATTCGCACTGCAGTCTAATAATATTTAGCAGTATCTAATATTTTTTTAGAATTAAGGACTAAAAATATCTGCAAGCAACATTAGTCAAGGCAGAATATCATCTCATTTATTCCATCAAAGTGACAGCAAAAAGAACTAAGTCACACGAAGAAAGCAAATGACACGTGCTAAAAATAATAACAATAATCGTATTTTAACTACATTAAAGGATGACGTCATTTGCTTTGAAAAAAAACACGGGACAAAGAAAATTAAATACAGATAAAATTCAATTTAATCTAATATAACAAAGCACACATTTTAGGCTATATATGAAATACCGATGCTTCGATCGATCGAATCTTTTTTGTCTAAAAATTTTTATTTCAATTTTGCTTTTTAATCATAAATATAAAATAAACCCGTGCGGAGACGTCATACTTTATCTTTTTTTGTACTATACTATTTGATTTTTATAATCATTGTTGAGCATGAAATAATGTGATATTTTATTTTTCTGGCAACATTGTTGAGAATTTTTCTTATTTTACGCATGACACCAAAGCTGATTTAATTTTTAACTAACTGAAATTTTTAAATCAAATAAAAAATTGTAGAAAAATGTGAGTGTACTATATCAGAAGCAGATTCTAAAACCTTTCTAATGATATCTCATTCACTGTTCTGCGTTTTGTAAATTCATGGAAAAAGGGATGTTGACAACAGAAATAATATATATGATTATCAGAGTTGTGAGAAAGGAAAAAAAAAACGCAAAGCATCACACATTTCTGTTCAATCAGAATATCTGAGAAATTCATGCTCGTAAGGATAAAACTTATCTCACGATTGTGGTCTAAATTTACAGTGAGGAATCTGATCTCTGTCGGCGTGTTCCGATGCAGAAGAAAAGTACTGGTTTCTATGGCAACAGTACTTTTCTTTATTGTTTTCATCGTCACCATCGCTATTTTTCGACACTGAACTGAAGCCATATTTAGCAATACTTACAGTGAAGAAAAAAAAAGGGGGGGGGGGAATTATTTAGACAGTTTACATGCTATCTTCAAGGGAGAAGGGAATACATAAAATTAATCACTGAAATAAGCTAATCCTTTATAATAAATTATTTTCTATTAAAATATACATAGCACAAAATTGTGCTGTTTCTTGCTAAAAACAGTGTACAATACGATTAAAACATGGTTAAAAGTTATCCAAAAGTTTAGGCCTGTAACTTCGCAGCCATCATCGGGGAGACCACATAACTTTTAACAAAGTTTTAATCGTATTGTACACTGTTTTTAGCACAATTTTAGCGCATTTTTTTCTGTTTTTAGCACAAGAACAAGAACAATTTTGTGCTATGTAAATTTTAATATAATATTCAATGGTGTAATGTCCTTCTTAAGACTTTTATTTAGATTATTTTCTACCACTCACATAACGTAATTCCTTTGGCTTAGAATGAGATAAATATGTAATTAAAATGTCTTAATTATACTAACTGATTATATAAGAAAATCATTTATTATCATTAAACTAAAAATGTATATATTTCGTATATACGAAATGTCTCGAAATGTATATGTTTCGTATATATATTTAGATGTGTATCTAGTGGTTTATGTTTGTCAAATTTATTTTCAAACATTTTTGCGAGAATACTTTATTTATTATTATTGATCTTGAAAATCTCGCCGTTTTAGCGTTCGAAACATGTCAATCTTTAAAAGGTTTTTATATGCCTTTATGTGTTCTGTCTTATCACTTTAAGCATATACTTTAGTTTTATACTAACTCATTTATAAAACGTCTTCTCAAAGAAGATAGCAAATTTTAGTACAGCCTGAAAAGAGACATATAGGACTTTAAAATCTTCAAAATTGTCAATTTTCTTAAAAATCAATTTATGAATGAGTAACGTTTTCTGGGGCATTTTAAAACATATCTCACAATAATATTTTATTACGCTAATTGAAAATGCGTCGGGTGTTCTCTGTGTAAACAAAGATTAAAAGGATACTTTAAACAAGATTTCCTCTAAATATTTTTTTTTTTTTTTTTTTTTTTTTTTAATCCTTACCCAAAATATCTCGGCAACAAATAAACAGATTTCCTCGATTTTTTTTTTTTTTTTTTAATGAAAACCTTACGATTTTTTTTTATATATATTTTGATATATTATTGATATATATATTTTTTACTCGCTATTTTTTCATAAACAAAACAAAATATCGGATTTTATTTTGTTATTGTTGAAAACCGATACATTAAATTTGGCAATCTGTCATTTTGTTAAAAATACAAAAAGTCTGTCAAAAATGAAAAAAACTTTTTAATGAAAAAAACTACGTATTTGAATATGGAGGAGTGTAAACGTGTTCATTTTTATACTACAGAGATAAGACTGATATTAGAGATATAATTGTAGACCACTTTTCCATAATTGTATTAAAATATGGAATAATTTTCTTTCACTTCGGTCTCAGGTTTGAATATTTCAGATTCAGGTTGAAGTGTGTTGGGTTCGGGTTGACTTTAAGTAGAATTTACGGGTTCCGGTCACCCGACCCATATACAGGACTCTAATAACATTGGGGACTGCTTAAAATCATTGGACTTCATTTTTGTATAATTTAAATTTACGAAACCATTGCATTGTGCATTCTGCAATTTCTGTATTAAGTTTTATATAGAGTTATATAGTTTTAATAGAACAAAATTTGTTTGAAATGTTTCTCTACTATTTACTCTCAGAATTCTCCCCACCAAATGAATTAAAAATCGGGAAGAACGTTTTACACAAGGGTACGACACACCCACACACAAAAAATACAGTATATTTTAAAGCAGTACACATTTCTTTTTAAATCTGGCAAGAATTTACTTTCCTGAGAATCATTAAATACATAGCTACCAACCTTCCGTTTTTTTTTTCAAGTTAAATAAACATATTTACAACCAAAAAAATTATTTAATAAAATGTATCCTGTTTCAATGGAGTACTTGCTTGATATCATTTATTAAATAAAATTGATGCTGCAATTTATCTGCTCGTTTAATAACGATAATTTTTGGTACTCTAATGTGGTTTACAATACAGGAATGCCACAAAAAGACGAATGTAAGAAAAAATCTCTTGAAGTTTTTATTATTATTATTATTATTACTTGTTAAACATTTCTTTGACAAAGATATATTAAAATGTAATACATATAAACATCATATTATTGTGAGTTTAACTTTTTTGTTAATATATTTTTATTGCAAACGATAACTTAATAGTAAGATTATCTTTATCTTTTATTATTTTCATCTTTACTTATATTTATTTCAGTTGGGGGAAGGAGGGAGGACGGAAGGTTGGTAGTTATGTAAATATAACTGGCTAAACACCTTATTTAATCCAACTCATTCTCTACTCACCCTCAAAGAATTATTCTGAGAAGAGCGCAATCAGAAACGGGTAACATAAACAAAGATAAGGAGGGATGAAATCTTGCAACTCTTGTCTTCGACATAACAATAACAATTTTCGAAGACATCATCTTTAACACAGTGATTAGTGGAGGAATTTCCACAGGCTCGCTTCACAATCTTATCCGAATTCGCCGCAGATCGTGGGGATAACATCAAAAATAACTCGCTCGGGGAAATCCTTAAAATTTGCAGGAATTCCCCCCACGGAAGTCAGCACTGCAAATCACATATTTATTTTGGATGCATTTTATTTAATTATTTGAAGCTTTCAAACCGCAGTTTTATTTCTTTAATTTTAATACTACTGCAAATAAGATTTCAAGTAGATTCAAGATAGTTGATTTAACTCTTAAAAAAAAAAAAAAAAAACTGCAACGGGTGCTGATGTTTCAGCACTGTTTGTTTTCTATGAAAACTTTTTATTATACCAGACAGGCTCAGCCACTGCCCCTTACCCCCTGAACCCCCTATTGTATCATTAATTTGGTAATCATAATTCTCTAGGATTTAGCATTTTAAATTTTCTACCTAAAATACTAATTAAAATATTGATTTCGCGATAATGACATTAAAAGTTAGTTTAATCGTTTAATTATTAATCGATCATATATTTTATTAATTATTAAGTGACCGCTTCACTGAAACTCCCTGATCGCGAAATCCGATGTTAACCTATGGGAAAATTTCGAAGCGCGATGACTCATTACCTAATATAATTATTAAAATACGGTTTTCACCATGAGAAAGTAGACGTCGGATGCCAATGATCTGCGTTTTTAATTTTTTTTCTCTTTAAATTTTAAATATTTAAAAAAATCTCTATAATATAAACTTTGCAATTTTTACTTGATGAAATTTTATCATCATCTTACAAATACTTAAAATTTACGGAAACATTTTTTTTAAAAACGCACATCATCGGCATCTGATGTCTACTTTATAGTGGTGAAAACAGTATTTTAATAATTATATTAGGTAATGAGTCATCGCGCTTCGAAGTTTTCCCATTGGTTAACATGAGATTTCGCGATCGGGGAGTTTCAGTGAAGCGACCCCTTAATAATCCTATTTGTTCAATTTATTTGAAAATAACTGTTTGTACCCCCTTCCATAATTTTCTAATTGCTATGACACGACACTGCATAGAAGCAGTAATCATAGAAATTATTTACATAGAATAATGTACACATAGAATTTAATTCGACTCATTCAAAAAATGCATAAATCTCTACTTACCCTCAAAGAATTATTCTGAGAAGACGGTAATCAGAACCGGGTAACATAAACCAAGAGATAAGGAGAGGGATGAAATCATCAACAATAACAATATTTGAAGACGTCTTCTTTAATAACACAGTGATCAGTGCCTATGTTTCCACAGGCGGATTTCACAAACATATCCGAATTCGCCGCAGATCGTGGGGATATACCATCAAAAATAACTCATTTATTTCTGTGTGGGGAATCCTTAAAATTTGCGGGAGCCCCCACAGAAGCGTCGAAAATCTTCGCAGACGAGAAGTCTCGCGGTGTGTGAACGGAGTTGAATAGAAAGCTTGTTTTGGAGTCCCGCTGCTCCGCGACCACGTGACAGAATGATGTCATTTCCGTTCCATGTGCTCGGGATGGGAAATGACGGCTAAGGAGTTGGGTGCAAGATCAAGTTTTTGTTTTCTTAAGCTTTTGATGATTACAAGATGCCGATGGAGGAAAGAATCCAAGGTGTTTTGGAAACAAGTAGTAATTATTAGTAGGTGATTCATAAAAAAAAACTTGTTTTGTCTTTGTAGCAGTTATGATATTATTTGATACATCTCTACTACAGAAACAAGAGAAAAAAAATAGAAAGTCAGTCTTGCTGAGTTCTTTCATAAGCGGAAAAAAAAGGTGCGCAAACAAATTATCTTTACAATAAAAACATTTTTAAAAAAATTACAGAGATTTTTTTTTTTTAAATACATATTAAACATATTAAATATTCAGCAGTAACCTTATTTGTAGGCTTTCTTGAAAATGAAGAATTGAAACACAGTTTCTTTGCTTTTTCATCAGGAAGCTCTGTCCTCTTGAAGATAATTTTTAAACACATGAAAAAAATTGTCTATCACGAGAGTTTCGGGGGGGGGGGGGGGGGGGTATCAGCTCACCTGACGAAAAAATTGTTGTTCCTTTTTCTATAGTTTTTAATTATTTTAAATCACTTATTTTTTTTTTTAAAGTTATTAAAGAAAAAAAATTCAGTTAATTGAAGTTTAAAATAACAGTAGGACAGAATGATGTCACTTCCGCTCAATATGCTAGGGATGGAATGGGGATGCAAGATCAAGTTTTTGTTTTCTTCAGTTTTTGATTATTGCAAGATGCCAAGAATCCGACCCGAATCCAACACACTTCAACGCGAATCCCAAATCAAAGAAAAATAATCCATATTTTATACAATTATGAAAAAAGTCTACAGTCTACAGTCTCTAATATCAATTTTATATTTTATGCAGAAAAATTCAAATGTTCATTAATGTTCAAATATGTTATTTTATTTTCTCTAAAAAAATAGTAAAAACATTCTTTGAAAAATTGGTTCAATCCGAACCGAACCCGACATGCAAAACTCGACACCCAATACGAAACCGGCCTGAACTCGAAACAGTCAAATGCAACCTTTCGGGTCGGGTCTGGTTGCGTAAAATTGATGTACTTGACCTGATTGATATATATATATATAATATCATATTAACTTCTAATATAATGTATACTTTTCTAAAGTGTTAATATAATATATGTTTTAATTTTTATTAACCGTTCTACCCTTACCACTTATATTAATCTAAATTTGGTATTTCATGTAACATTTCATGTAATGATTTTTTGCAATTCATTCCCTTGTTTTGGTTGTGTTCATGTGTGGTTCATGTGGTGCACAGGTATCTATTTTAATCCAAATGGATTATAGACTTTCTGACTCTATTTCATATTTTATCTGTATATTATAGGTATGGCTTCTTTCCTTTTTAATATTGTATTTATTTTTTATTTTTTCACAGGTTTGATTCAATGTTTATGAGTAGGTAGTCCCAAAATTACATTCTTTAGCAATGTTATGGCTAATATGATGATGAAACCAATCATTTCATTTTATTTGTGGTATTTAGGCATTTGGGACTTGAAAATTCTGTCTAAAACCACAAATTTCATTTCATTCATTCAATTCCATTTATTCAATTTTTAATTTAATTTTTTATTCTTTTAAATAAGTTTTTGGTATCCATATTCAGTGTGTTGGGGGATACTTTCATTGACAACTAATTATTACATACTTAATCATTATTTCATAGTTTAAGTTGGTGTTATGGTAATGTTTCATTTATGGTTATATATATAGGGGGGAAATAGCGCGCGAAGATTGGAAAAGATACAGCTTGGCCAAAAGTATTGAGTACCCCCATATCTTTAATATAGCTTTAAAAATAATGGTCGAATACCTATGTTTAACTGCATATAATTGTGAATTTCTTTTGTAAGTTATTAACGTTTGAAAAAACTGGCAGCAAATAAACAACCCATACTTAACTTTCAATTAAACCATTTAAAAAAACTCGTTTTTAAAAAAATTACTAAACTATTTTATTTTTTTGAAAGTTTCGTTGTTGTTTTATGTAAGGCAATAGATACTCTAGCAAATTGGATTAATTCTTGCAGAAAATGTCAAAACATAAAAAAAATTATTCTCTATAGCAAGGAAAATGATTAAGAGATTTTTCAATCGAAAAAAGGGTTCCATAAAGAAATATATATATATATATATATATATATATATATATATATATATATATATATATATATATATATATATTATTAATACATGCTAAAACATTATTTAAAACATATTAAAACATTGCATATATATATATATATATATATATATATATATATATATATATATATATATATATATACATGGTGATTTTTTTTTTAAAGTTGTGAAAGTAAAACCCTATAGCAAAAGAACCACTGATCCAAATGACCTGAAATTTCACCAGTATGCTCCCAAAGCAAAGGAAATTTCTTAGGTGTGGTTAAAAAAAAAAAACTTAAAATCGCACCGACAGATGGCGCTGTATATGCAGTAAAGTCGGAAGACTAGCTTGCGCACGACACATGCAGAGTGGATACTCTTCGGTCTGTTGTGGAACATGCGGTTTCACGTTTCCAACTCGTAGCTGAAAACGGTGGATAGCACATTGAAAATCTTATGCGTTAGTTGTGCGGAGTTCTGTACGAATGTTTTACTCCAATTTTTAATTCGTTCTGTTTCTGCGAAGCTGTTCGCAGTTACTTTTCCCAATTACTGCAATCTGTATGTTTTTGATATGCGTAATGAAGTTTTCTTTTTCTCAAAGTACCGTCCATTGTTTTCGTCCCACTGACGATATTCTTTGTTTCTGTTAAATTACAGCGCCATCTGTCGGTGCGATTTTAAGTTTTTTTTTAATCACTCCTAAAAAATTCCCATTGCTTTGGGAGCATACTGGTGAAATTTCAGGTCATTTGGACCAGTAGCTCTTTTGTTAAAGCGTTTTACTTTCACAACTTAAAAAAAAATCACCCTGTATATATATATATATATATATATATATATATATATATATATATTTATTATTATTAATATTGTTTTCAGTATTGAAGACTAAGTTTTATAAGTTTTGGGTATTTTCTGTAAGAATTATTCTAATTTTTGTAATTATGCATTACATAGAAACGAAACTTCCATAAAAAACAAAGTAATTTTGATTTTTTTTTTAAACTCGCTTTTTAAGACAAAGGATTTATTTAAAAGGGATAATTAAAAATGCAGTTGCCCGTTTTCTTTTTTGTCTTACTACAATAACTTAAAGAAGAAATCTTTTCCTTGCAAAGTCCTTGCGTGTACCTGTTAAGACGGAAAACTATTTAAAACTGAATTTTTTCAGTCTTTTGTGATTTCACCTTAGCACGTTTTACTGCATTTTCTCACGTGAAATGCATTTGCACAATGTAAGCCTTTGTTTTCCGTCTGGAGCGGTCATCTGTAATTAAATGACACGAATACTTCACGAATACAATTAAGATAAAAATGTTCTCTTTTACAAAAGCATAGAAGGGTAAATTTGGCGGGTTTCTAACTTTATCCTTTAAAATACCCGAAAATAAACTGTTATTATTATTTTTACAGAAATATGAATTTGCAGGTGTTAGGATGCAAATATATACCCCAGTCTATTTTCTTAGCTGGCCTTCTACTTTTGTGTATCTCTCTACTAGCTGTTACCCCTGACAAACATCTACCGACTCCATATAAAATTTTATTGTAGAGAATATTTTTGATAATCCAATTTGCACTTTTAAATTTTAATATATAAAATCATTTAAATTTATTTCATGTGCTTGAAATTTCATGCACTTTCTCTAAGATTAAGTGTGTTGAATAAATTTACTTCCTTGTTATTGCCTGCGTTTTAATACACCAGTATGTACAATATAACGATTCTCTCTTCTAAACTGTGGATTTCTATAGAAAGAAAGGCAGAATGAAAGACAAATTTTCATTTTTATATATATTAGATCATAGAAAAAAATGTAACAAACGCTGCTGAAGCCATAATTGAATTTATTGTGACCGGGGATTTTAACGGCTTATATTAAGAATACTAAGCATGAAAAATGGTTGTTTTATAGAGAAATGTATGATAAATACGGTGAAGCAAATAATTTTTAAATCGGATAAATTGTTTTAAGCGCTTTTTAAGCTGAAATCGGTCAAGATAGTTCAGTTACACACGTTTTATAGAATCAAAAAGTATGCATAGCAATTTATCCACTTTTTGCAGGCATATACGAATACGTGACTAGATTGTGGTGTGCAATGTCCAATCTTTTTTTTTTTCTTGACACTATGCATTTCAATTAAAAAATATATTTAATCGTGATATTAAAAAAGTAAAACAAATTTTAAAATAATTAAATTTTTATATTCGAAAAACATTAAATGGGGGAGAAGTACTTCATATTTAATACAATATATTTAAAACGATTTTCTTATAGGGTTTTAAAGAAAGCTTTTCTTTAAAAGACCGGGAGGCGCAGCGACAGTTTTTATTTAACCATTTTATACATGCTGATTATCAAATGTTTGATAGATTTTACTTAAACAAATGCGAAAATATAGCTGTCCCTTAAGCAGTGGATGCGGCCTTGGGAATCTAAAAAATCCCTCAGTCAAAGGGAAATGAATGGCAACTCGATTACAGAAGATCGGCACTGGTTGTGATAATGTCACTGAATATTCCGATTTTTTTTTTTTTTTTTTTTTTTTTTTTTTTTTGTAATCTTTTTAAAACAGAACAAATTTGCGTGCTTTTAGAGCCTGTGGGGTCTAGACGGGGGATGGCGAGTGTAGCTCGTAGAAGGCAGATACCCCGAATCTGTATAAAAAAGACGAAAATTATTACAACAAGTTGGAAATTGTACGTCAAACGTGACAAATGAGGTGCGTTCGTACTATAGCTAGTTATATAAATATTCAGATCTTGATGATTTTTAATTCTGTGAAATGAATTATATCGTATGCAGATTAATTTCTGTCATAAAATAAGTTTATCGGTCGCTTGACGATTAAACCTCGGAAGCTCCTCTAACAAGAAAGCATCTATTTAAAAAAAAAAAAAAAATCAAATTTCTTAATAAATATTTTTATTAATATCTCCTAAAGTTTTGATTCGATTTTCAAAAAAATTGAAATGTCTCGACAAAATTCTGCAAAGATAATATATCTTAAATTCCAAACCATTCGGTTGGGTAGTTTTTGCGTTGTTACATGCGGACGGACGAACCAAGCGACGACAATAGGTGCTACGTATTTATATAATTACGAACGCACCTAAAAATGAGCATTAATATTAAGATTAAGAAAACATTTTACTGTAGACAATATTTTTAATGATCCAAATTTACACATTTAAGATTTTATATATAAAATCATTTAAATTTTTTTCATGTGTTTGAAATTTCATACGCTTTATCTAAGATTATGTGTGTGAATAAATTTATTTCCTTGTTATTGGATGTGTTTTAATACGCCAGTGTGTACAATATTACGACTCTCTCTTCTAAACTGTGGATTTGTATAGAAAGACAGACAGAATGACAGACAAATTTTCATTTTTATATATTAGATTATAGAAAAAATTTAACAAACGCTGCTGCAGCAAGAATAATTTTAATTCTGAATAATTCATATACATTTTGTTACTAACATCAAAGGATTAGAAATGAGCATTTCAGAATTATTATTGTAAAAGTATCTATCGAAATAACGAATTTCCGTAAATTTAGTGTTAATCGTAAAATTTCTTTCTCTATTTATAAATATTCAAAGAAACGCTAAAATATTATCAGATCAATACATAATATTTTGTTAATTAGATTGGGCTGTGAATCATAATTTGTCACTCTTGTTCAAGTAGGTAAACTGTACATTGTGTTACCTTAAGTTATAAAAACTATAAAATTCAAAATTTTGACTGAATTTTTGAAATTATAATTTAAAAAAAAAATTCTGATATATTATACATTTACTTAGATAGTATGAAATGTTTTTTCCCTTAAAAATTGGAAAAAGTCATGCAAGAAAAAGTTAAACCACAAATTTCATCTCAACACATTACAATTACTCCAAGGTGATTTTTAATAAATATAATAGAATTTCTCAATTGTTCGGTATTTTTCATAGGTGTGAAAAATAATAAATAACTAAACTAAAATAAAGAAGATGTAAAATTTTTACAAAAGAATAAAGCTCAAAATTAAATGAGTTCAAAAGCATATCTTACTTTCAAAAACAAATTAGTTATTTTCTCTATAATATCACAAAATGGAAGAAACGGAATGTAAGATTGAATGTAACCATTTTCTTTAAGACGTTGACCCCATTTCTTCATATTTTTCTCTTTTATTTCAATGGGAAAAAATAAAAATAATTTATAAACTGAAGAGAAATAAATTACGAAATTTGTTCCGGTACTTTCAAAAGGTATAGCATCTATTTTTACGCTGTATATTCTCTCGTATCTTTAAGCTAAGATTTTTTTTCTAATAAAATACATTTTTCTGTTAAAATAGAAAGCAACGTTTTCTGAATAATTCATACCTTTTATTACCAACATCAAAGGATTAGAAATGAGCATTTCAGAATTATTATTGAAAATTTAAACTTTATAAAGACACGAGAAACAATTGAAAATACTGTTTATTGTTAAACAATTTTGAAAAACTGAATTATAGAGTTAAACCTTGGCCAAATGTATTTTCTTATAATAATAAAGAAAATAAGTTTGTGTATGTGTGTGTGTGTGTTGTATTATAAAGAGACCGCTGCACACAGAGCTACAAAATTTGGTAGGAATATGCCTCTATACGTGTTTTAATGCACCTCGAAGCGCGATTTTTGAATTTTTTATTAGATTTTTTTATATTTATATTTTTTATGCGATTTTTAGCGTTTTTTCGCATTTTGCGGCGTTTTTTTTTTACATTAGTAAAAAGAATTCAGTTTCAAACTTTTAACCTAATATAGTAAAGTTTGTCCTCTATGATTTGTGAATTTTAGCGATTTTTAATGCGATTTTCAATGTGATATTTTGCGAGTTTTGGAGTTTTGAGGCGATTTTTTGACATTTGGAAAAGGATTATTTTCCAAAATTTAGTCTAATATAGTAAATTTTGTCCTCCAGGATTTTTTTAATTTTACTGATTTTTAATGCGATTTTCAGCGCGATTTTTAGCGTTTTTTTTCACGTTTCGAGGCATTTTTTCTACTTTGATAGAAATAATACGGTTCTAAACTTTTACCCCAAAATAGTAAATTGTGTCCTGTTTTCAATAAAGTCCTATTCAGAATTCGCACAGCGATTTTTTAATTTTTCGAGAGTTATTTTATGCATTTTTTAGAGTTTTTTCGCCTTTTTCAGCGATTTTTTGAGATTTGAAAAAGGAATTACGTTCAAGATTTTAGTCTAATATAGTCAATTTTGTTCTCCACAAATTTTGAATTTTAGCGATTTTTAATGCGATTTTCAGTGCGATTTTTAGCGTTTTCTCGAGTACCGCGGCAATTTTTTGACATTCGGGAAAATAATTTGGTTTTAAACTTTTTACCTAATATGGTAAATTTTGTCCTCCAGAAATTTTTAATTTTGGGCGATTTTCAGTGCAATTTTTGGCATTTTTTCGAGTAACGCGGCGATTTTTTGACATTCAGAAAAGGAATTTGGTTTTAAATTTTTAGCCTAATATTGTAAATTTTGTCCTCCGCGATTTTTTAATTTTTAGCGATTTTAATGCGATTTTCAATACGATTTTTAGTTATTTTTCGGGTTCCGTGTCGATTTTTGACATTTGTAAAAGGTTTCAAACTTTTAGCCTAATATAGTAAATTTTGTCCACCGAAATTTTTTTATTTTAGCGATTTTTAATGCGTTTTTTAGGGTTCCGCTGCGATTTTTGACATTCGGAAAAGGAATTTGGTTTAAAACTTTTAGCCTAATATAGTAAAATTCGTCCTCTGCGATTTTTAAGATGTCGTGGTGTTTTTTGACATTCGTAAAATGAATTTGGTTTAAAAATTTTAGCCTAATATAAGAAATTTTGTCCTTCGCGATTTTTGATTTTTTTTTTTTTTTTTTTTTTAGCGATTTTAATGCGATTTATAGCATCTTTTCACATGCACGGCAAATTTTTTACATTCGTAAAAGGAGTTCTGCTTCAAACTTTTTGATTATATATGACCACTATTAGTAAATTTTGTTCTCTGATAATTTTAGCGTTGTATTGCATCGCGCGGCGATTTCGTGATATACGGAAAAGGAATTTCGCTCTAAACTTTTTAGCGTTGCATAGTAATTTTATCCTCCACATTTTTTGAATTTTAAGCAATTTTTAATGCGATTTTAATGCGATTTTAATGCGATTTTCAATGCGACTTTTAGGGTTTCCCAGTGATTTTTTTTTTTTTTTCAGATTCGCGTAAAGAATTCGGTTTCAAACATTTAGCCAATTACAGAAAATTTTCCCTTTGCGATTTTTGATTTTTTAGCGATTTTTAATGTAATTTTCTATGCGAATTTTTATATTTCAGCGATTTTTAATACAATTTTTAGTTTTTCTTGCGATCCGCTGTGATTTTTTGACATTTGATAAAAGAATTCGATTTAAAATTTTTAGCCTAACATAGTAAATTTTCTCTTCCGCGATTTTTAACGTTTTTACGTTTTTCAGAGCGTTTTGTACCATTTGTAGGCGTTCCGTGGCGATTGTTTGACATTTATAAAAGGGATTTGGTTTCCAACATTTTGTTTATAATAGTTAATTTTGTCTTTGGTGAGTTTCAATGCGATTTTTAGCGTTTTTTCGAGTTTTACGCCGATTTTCTGACATTCGCGAATGAATTCCGTTTAAAGTGTTTTAGTCCACTGTAGTAAACTTTGTAATTTTTGAATTTTCAGCGATTTTTGCAATTCGGGGCGATTTTTCCACATTAGTAAAATGCAGCCGGTTTTAATATTTTAGCCCAATATAGTAAATTATGCTCTCTTTTCAATAAATATTATTCGGAATTCGTACAGCAATTTTTTTAATTTATCGCGAATTTTGTATGCAACTTTTAGAGTTTTTTCGCTATCTACAGAGATCTTTCGATATTCCTATAAGAAATCCTTTTTCAATGTTCAGTTCAATATAGTAAATTTTGTTCTCTTTTCAATAAAGTTTATCCGGAATTCGTACAGAGATTTTTATATTTTTCGTGATTTTTTATTGTGATTTTTAGAGTTTTTTTCGCGTTTCGTGATATTTTTTGATGGGACCGGGTCACGCCAGGCAGGTCGGCTAGTTTTCAATATTTATCTTTAAAATAATACTCGGATACAAATATTTAACTACGTTCAATTATAAATTTATTCTTTAAGATATTAAACTTTTCAAAATATGGCAGCAAAGAAACAACCAATACCCAACTTTTAATTAAACCATTTGCTCTAAAAACGACTTTAAAAAAAGTGCTAAACAACTTTGTTCTACAGGAAGTTTCGTTGTTGTGTTATGTAAGTTAATAGATAATCATGAAAATTGGAATAATTCTTCAGTAAAACTACAAAATATAAAAAACTTAGTCGTCAACAGCTTAAAAAAAATTAAATTAAAAAATATTTTTTAAAATACCAAAAATTTTTTTTTTTCAGTTTTTTATATTTTGGCATTTTCTGCAAGAATTATTCTAATTTTCATGATTATTTATAAATTCGCATAGCACAACAACGATACTTCTAGAGAAACAATTCAGTAATTGAAAAAAAAAATCCAAGTGCTTAAACCAATATTAATAAAATATTGTTTCATAGAAAAACTAGTCGGATGCGCCAGTCCTAGAACTTTCTTCTATCTCATACAGGTTTCGCATACACATAAAACGTATCAACACCAATTTATATCAAGTTCTAACTGAATCTAAAGTTTTATTAAATTCCGTGCAATAGTTCTTGAGATATAACTATAGCTAAAATCGTGTAAATTCTGAAAAATACAGCGTATTTGCCACCTATCAGGAGATTCACACCAAAGCCTAATCAACAACAACTTATGTAAACATCGAACTGAATCTAAAGTTTTATGAAATGCTCTGCATTAGTTCTTGAGATATAAGGTATCTGCATGTAATATGGCCACCTTAAGGTTAGACATTTTTAAACTGTAGTAATAACTGATTAAAAAAATAATAGTAATTGACTAAGAAAGTGGACCCCTTTTAGCTACGGAAAAATATTTTAACATTTAAGTTAGTCAAAACTTACATCTGTTGCAGTTTGTTAAAAAAATGCTAGTTGATGCAGGTAATATGGCCTTACATGCAGGTAATATGCCTATAGGCGTCATAAAATGCAAAGGTCTATATTTAACGCAGAAAAAACACCATTACTCAAAAAAATTATATTTTGAAAATCTATAAAAATAATAGAAAAATTAATATGAAGTAAATTTAGACAAAAATTTAAAAAAAAAAATTACGCAAAAAAGTATTTTTAATTTGTCTTTTAATGTGTAGAGCAAATGGAAACTTCTGTATCTTAACTGGTAAGGCGGACACATTTATCATGCACTTAATTACGACGAATAGAACATAATCTCATATCTACATCCTTTTCGCCCATTTGGCCATGCTGCCTACAAAAACCCATTTTATAAAAGTGTTCGTAATTCTGTCTGCGCACTCCGAAATTGAAATTCGTTTATACAGTTGAAAAAAGCATTAAACCAGCTAAAATATTATGTACAACAGTAAATACAAATACTTTGTTTAAATAAGAAAAGTAACAAACTTACCAGAGACAAATTTAAATTTATAATATGCTAACGCAACTAGCAACAAACCAAAAATGACTGCTTTCCCGTGCACGTGATCAAGGATTGCAGGCAACCCGGTACTAAACTATGTTCTTCTGACTTCCACCGACTAGATTCAAGCGCCATACTTTGGATTTCAATGAAATTAATAACATTATTGCAGGTAGGCCATATTACCTGCAATGGCCATATTACCATCAGATACCTTAGATATCGTGAAAATCAAGGAAAAAGAAAACATAGCAGCGCTATCTTTGGGCTATTTACACCAAAACGTTACCAGCATCTATTTATGTCAAGGTCTAAAAGAATCTGAAGCTTGATGAAATTCTACGCATTAGTTCTTGAGATATAGCTACCGAGAAAATCATGAAAAGGGTAGCATGCCAGCGCCACCTGTTGGGCTATGTTCACCAAAATGCAATCAGCGCCTATTTATGTCATGTTCTAACATAATCTGAAGTTTGATGAAATTCTCTGCATTAGTTCATGAGATATATTTATTGTGAAAATCGTGAAAAATGTAGCATAGCAGGGCCACCTGCGACGCGATTTACACCAAAAGCTAATCAGCACCAATTTATATCAAGGACTAACTGAATCTAAAGTTTTAGTAAATTCTGTGTATTAGTTCTTGAGATAGAGCGCCCGCAAAACTTATGTCACATACAGACAGACTCACAGACTCAGGGACAGACAATTTCTAAAAACTATCAAATCGTGTTCAGGACCTTCTAAAACGTATAAATCCGTCGAAAACCGGAAGTCGAAAATTTTCATGAATCCAATACTTTCTTCTTGTAAAGATAAATGAAAGTAATAAATAAAGCGGAAGCATAATATTCATAATAATAATAATTTGTAATGAATATTGATTTTTCTTGGTCATTCTCGAGGACATTAATTGTTAAATAGTAAAGTAATTTTTTATGTTGTTGTTACCAAAAATTCAATCGTGGTTTAAAAACAAACAAAAAACAACAACAGCAAAAACAGATAGAGAGTAGGAGAGTAAACATTAAAAAAAAAATCCTTCCGTCTTGTACCGGGCAGAGGCGGATCCAGAGAGCAATTTATTTTTTAGAGGGTGGGGGACGATATATAATCGGCATAGTATAGTATAGTGGAACCTTTGAAAATAGAACCTGTCTGTTACAAAATCCTGTCTTAAACGGAAAATATTCATGGTTCCGATGGAAGGAATACCATACAAATATACCTGCTAAGACGAAAACCTGTCTAAAATGGAAATTTGTTTTGGTTTTTAGCTATTTTGTTTTTATTGTATGTAAAATAATATAGTAAGTTATTATTGTTTACAATTGTTTATAAGTGCTAATTTCTGTTGGTTAATTAATACAGTAAAATCTTTTAAAACGAACTTGACCACAAAAATTCTATCTTAAATGGAAAATTTTTATAGTCGTGGTGGAAAAAATATTATACAAATCTATCTTCTAAAGCGAAAACCTGTATAAAACGGATATTTTCTCGTTCCTAGCGGATCCGTTTTTACTGGTTTTACTGTAAGTTTAGTTTATTACTAATTATTAAATTAATAGAAAACTAATACTACTATGCGTATTATCAATGATTTACAAATAAAAGTACAGTAAGTCCGTGAAAACAAAACCGCTAAGGATCGGAAAATCCGTTTTAGACAGGTCTTAACAGTTAGGTTAGTATGGTATTAAATCTGTCGGATCATGAATTTTTTCCGTTTAAGAGCGGATTACGTTAAAGACAGGTTCTGTTTTCACATGTCGGAATGAGTACTTGTTATGAATACAATTACAACATGGTATAATAAATATACCTGTTATACTTGTTATGGATATACAATTCTACTTCATACCGAACTGCTTACCCCAGTGACTAAGAGTACAAGTGTCCCTGAGCTTCTCAAACAGCTAGCTCTTGAGGTTATTGATATAATACCGAGAGATGCTATCAAAATATACCCAGACGGTAGTAAAGGTGAAAATAACCAATCAGACAGTGGTATTTTTATCAAGACCTCAGATGGTGAACAGAGGTGAGTATTAGTGATCCAGACTTTTGCTCTGTCTTTAGAAGTGAACTTATTGCCATTGAAGTAGGGCTAAAAGTCATTCTGGCAGAAAAGCGATTTGATGAAGTATGGATTCTATCGGTCAGTAGGAGCGGAATCCAACATCTAAAAGGCTGGAATGATGCGGGTGATAGCACCACTATTTCCATTCTAAATATGCTGAAACGGATCTCCTTGACTTGAGTAATACATCTGTAGTGGATACCCTCACATGTTACGTGGACATTCAGGGAAACGAGGCTGCAGATAAACTTGCAAAGAGTGGTTAAGAGGCCCCGCCCCCTGCCCCTTTCTGGACTTGAAATCTCATCAATTAGGAAAAATAGGAGTAATGTTAAGTGGCAGGTCCCTCCAGCAAACGAATGGTACACAAGATCGAGTCCAGGCGGATCCTTGGGCCTCACTTGCGACCGAAAATCTCAGACAATCTTATCCAGATTTCTAGTGGTCATTTGAGGGGACTTACTTTTTATGGTGGACAAAAGGTTTACCCGGTTTGCAATAAGTGTGCTTCTGGGAATGCTTCTCCTGACCACATTTTCGACTGCCTCCAATTCACCTACGATGACATAAATAGCGATCCTCTATTGTTTCTGGACTTCTTGCAAGTATATAACCTCATGGAACAAGTCTAGCTGTCGCTGGACATGGAGTATATGAAACAACAACACAATTATACTTGTTAAGACGGAAACCTGGTTTTAGTCTCTAGCGATTCCGCCTTAGCAAGTTTTATTGTATTTTATTGTCATTAGAATACATAATATGAAATAATTTTAGTTCTTCTAAAAATGAAAAATAATGATGCGGACTTGCATAGAGCGAATAGTATTTTCCAAATATTTCAAAGCGAGCCTTAGAATAACCTTAATTTTCAAAACTATTTCCGTAATATGCATTGAGTAAAATCTGCGAAACGAAACCATTCTATAACGAAATTCTTTCGGAAAAATTTCATGGCCCCGGCAAAAGGAATTTCATAGAATTATACCTGCTAAGATAGACACCTGTCTGAAACGGATTTTTTTTTTTTTTTTTTTTTTTTTTTTTTGGGCCAACCTGGAACTTTGTGCTGTATTGTGATGTTTGAAAGGAATTCGCTTGCAAGTGGGTTCATGTTTGAGGTGGAGAATACGTCCCTTGGTGTATTCATATCTGAGTATTGTTTCGATTGGTGGTATGCCTTTTATGGTATTTAGCACATCCGTGGAGATTGTTTTGTACCCTTGTGAGATTTGTAAGAGAAACATTTGCTGTAGTGAAATGAATTTTGTTACTGCTTGTTTTGTTAAATCCCATGCGGCATGAAGATGGTTCAAGATGGCATGAAGAGCTTTTTCCGCAAGATCTGCCCTCTCAGAACCCAAATTGGCGCGGGTGGAGGATATTATTAGTTTCTAGAAAAAAGGTCAATCGCTGGATAGGAGCTTTTAAAGCAAGTTTCCTCAAATCGACCAGTATGAGCATGGTTCAGAGGGTGACTTCCCTTGCTTCAGGAATTATACAACTTCCTCCTGACTCAGGACAAGTGGAAAGTAATTATGTTAGAGGGCAAAGGTTTGCCAAGCCTGTCAGTAGTTGTAGAAATTTGAAGGTCCGTTTTAGTAGTCTGAAATCTATAGTATGGTGTTATTTTGTCATTTAGTAAATTAAGGGCCGTTCTTAATTCAACCTTTGTCTGGTGGTGCTCTGAATTCTATGTCCGTGTTATCGTCTTGTGCACTGTTAGAAATGGATACTCAAATTCCACGAAATTTTCTTCGTTTTTAACGAAACTGTTTCCTGAGAAATGCTCCGAGCGAATATTTCGTCAAATCGAGTAAATTTGCATCCTCAAAATTGTGAATAAATTAGTTTCGTCAATTTGTTTGTTCGAAAGTTCCAAAAAAAGGTTGGTGGTGCCATCTATTGGAGATTTTAGAAGCATCTTTAATTGACTGGGGGCACACTTCTCTTAAGTCTTCAACGGGATTCGAACGCGCAACCTTTGACGTGGTAGATGATGCTGCCTACTTTGCCAGTGAGCCCTTGTGTGAATTTGATTTTAAATGTATCTATGGGATGTTGATGTGTGTTTACATTTTTTAGAAGTATTTTTATTGGTGCTGTTATAATTTCTGCATGTTTTAGTTAATAAGGCTAGATTATTATTATGGTTTTTGTATGGTTAATAAATAATTAGAATATGGCTTGATTAATATAATTTATTAGAGAAATTTCCTTTGTTCAATGAATGATTAGAATATGGTCTAGTTAATTTGTTGATTAGAAATAATAAATATTGAAGTGCATATTTTGGAGACGAGTTCATCAATTTTAGCGGATAAGATTACTGTTTATAGAGGGGAAGGGATCAGTTATATATTTTTTAAATTTGATTGTTATATGAATATTAAATAAAAAAAAAGCTCCTAATTTTTTTTAAATTATTGGGAAAATGCTGTTGCTTTCGGTCGAAAATGGACCAAATGATGCTCGCATTTTACTATTTTAACTGTTTTTAACGAAATTCTGTAACTTTAGAAAAAATTATCTTTGAATAGGCAATAGAAATGCATAAAATCGTTACAAAAAGGATAGACGCAAATTATCAGATACGAAAAATAAAGTAGAAATTTCGTACTTTCGTGTTATAGCGGCCCCCAAGGATGAAATATTTTTGTTTCTGTTTTCACTAATTTATTGTAAATTTGATACTTTCGTGTATTTTTTTTTTTTTTTTGAACGATTTTGTAACAACAAAAATAATCTGGCCGGGAATGCGGAAACGTTTTTGTCAAATATTTGAGATTTTCCATTTCATTAAAAATCACTTAATTTTGAGACGAAATGATTGTCAAATGATGAAATATAGCTCAAGAATTGCGGAATCGTCAAAAGTGAGAGTTTTATTTTTGAAAGCGAGGAAACAGTTTCGTCAGATATTTGAGTGTTCGCGTTTCGTCAAAAACCACATGACTCTGTGATGAAATGATTGTCAAAAATAACGAAATGAGGCCTAAGGATTGCGGAATCGTCAAAATTGAGTGTTTTATTTCTGAGAGTGTGGGCATTCTGTTTCACTAAAAACATGTTCTGTCAGGAATTCTGAATTGTGTTGTCTGGATGCTTCGCTGGGAGACAGTTCAAGCTTGATTTCATAAGGAGTGAAATTTTTTCCTTGAAAAAATTTTGGGATGTGCCGAAAGGATTGGGCTCACTGCTACAAAACTTAGTCCATGCTGCATTATTGGTCGACACTGCACTTGTACTGCGCCGCAATCTTCGAATATCTGGCGCCCAAGACCTTCAGATGCTCCGCATTTGTGTCAAGCCGTCTGATTGCTTTCATTTTACGCCTGAGTACCGTAAATAGGTTCCTATATGTGCCTTGAATTGCGGAGTCCAGAAGGAGAACGAGCGCGTTTTTCTGATTATTTTGAGTCGGAAGTAGGCATTTGTTGCTAAACAGATTTCTTCTATTAATTTGTTAGTAAAAGTATTTATTTGTTTAGTGTTCATGGTATTATGAAGTTTTCGAGTTAGTTCTTCTTTCCGCGTTTTTAGAATTTTGTCAGATTTATGCACCTTATCCCTCGTGGTGTTAAAAATCCTTCTCAACATATAAAGCAGGGTTGTCTGGCATGTGAAATGTATGTATCTGTGAGCAGAGGCACTATAAATATCTGTGACTTGTCATTGCGAGATTCTTTGAAGCGTCTGTGTGTCCATGAGTGTGATGTCTGGCCAGCCCCTATAGAAATGACTATACTTTTAGAGTATACTTTTACGAAAGTTGCCTTTGAATTGTGGACATTTGCAATTGCTAGGTTATGTACCACTAAGTGTTCTGTCAGGAATTCTCCTCGGAGGTCCTCCCGTACACAGTTCCACAGAGTAGAATTGGCATTGAAGTCTCCTCCGCAGATAAATGTGTGTCTTTGTGTGATGAGATGGCTCCATTCTTCCATGGACTCCTCGAAAAAAGCTGAAGGCACCACATAGGTTGACCCTATGCTCAAGGATTACCCGTGATGAGGTACGAATACACTAGCTCAACATTCCTGATGACCAAGGGTGCGCTGCTTTTTTCTTGGAGAAAAAGATTGCCTATGATGTTGGAAGTTGGAAAGCCCTAGAGCACAGAATCTATGGTGCGGGAGGCGTCCTGTAGTAGTGCATAGACCGTAATGTAATGGAATTCTTTTGAGTGTCCATTCATTTTCAATACCGAACATGTCATAATAAACCTCAAAAACATATATCAATTGCATGACAATCCGAATGTATTTACGCGAATTAGAGCACGGACAGCCAAACAAATTGAATTCATAAACCCTTTTCAACTATGTGGGAAAGGGATAGGTAACAATTGGATTCCCGAATAAATTTTAAAAAAGCCTAAAATGCTAAAATTAGCCTAAAATGTTAAAATTAGCCTAACATTTTCGAAACATTAAAAGTAAACCTCCTATTAATTTTACATTTAGTTACTTAATCTTTTTGTTTTTTGATAAGTGGTCACCTTGCTGATTCTTTAAACATTCTTTAAATTTGAAAAATATAGCTTGTTATAAATAGCACGTACTAATCATACGTATAAGTTTGTTTTAGATGAAGGGCTAAATATGTAAGATGTTTGCTGCCAGAAATAGAGTATAAAAATGCGAGTTGCCAAAGAACAAACAATATTTTTGTTTTAGCGACATACTAATCATTCAATTAAAAAAAAAAAATCTTAATTTATGATTCATTACACATATAAACTGGAGCAAGTAATTTTACTCACGTACTTTTCTAGGAACACGACCTAAATGAGTGTATTTCAAGAAAAGAAAGTCTTCATTTCTCTTCTCGTTATAGTTCTTCATTCGATCGTCTGCAGCTTATTTGTCTTAACCGCAAAAAGGTGGCAACGAAGCTTTGTTTCTAAAGAAGAGATAATTGGTCAACTGACAGCCATTCTCTCTCTTCTTAAAATACTTTTTTCTTCTCAAAAACTTAGGTTTAAAGGATTTAGGTCAGTGATGCGATTTTATTTCTAATCGCTTTTTATAAACGATTAAGTGATGGAAGAATATTGTGAATTTAAAAGGAATAGTGGGATATAACTTAACGTAGTTTATTTTTGCAACCATATATTATTTAAATACTTCCATTTATACATACATATATATAGTTAAAATGAAATCGCATGTGTGAAAAACAAAGCAAGAGACTGTATAAAATTCAAATGAAATACACACACACGCGCATACTCACACACACACACACATATATATATATATGTATATATATATATATATATATATATATATCATCATCATCAACAACCGTTTTCAATCCAATGTTGGATGGATGTAGGTCACCCCAGATTTTTTCATTGTTTCCTGTCTAGTGCTTTAATCCTCCAATTAACATCGGCCACTTTTCTGATTTCGTCACTGCATCTTACTTGAGGTCGTCTTCATGGTCGTTTTACATCTCTGAGATACCACTGTAGGGTTTTTGTTGTCCATCTATTGTCTTGTCTTCTTGCAATGTTCCCAGTCCATTTCCATTTTAGCTGTTTAATTCTCTCAATGATGTCAAAAACTTTCGTCTGACTTCTTATCTAGGTTATTCTCCTTCTGTATCTTCTAGTTATGCCAAACATACATCTTTCCATACTTTGCTGTGTTGTTTTTAATCTTTGTACCATCCGTTTTGTTAGCGTTCATTTTCTGCTCCATAAGTTAGTGCAGGCAAAACACATTGGCTGTTAAACACTTTTCTTTTCAAACAACGTTACTTTTCAGAATAATATTGTTCTTCCCAAAAGCACTCCATCCATTTCTTATTCTTCTATTGATTTCATTAATGATACTGTTGTCCGATGATATTTCCTGTCCAAGGTACACATAACTTTGCACTTCTTTAATCTTAGTGTTGTTGTAGACGATTTTCTTTTTTGATGCAAATGAATTGAACATCTTCTTAGCTTTTTCCAAATTTATTTTTAATTCTACATTAATGCTAGCTTCTGCCAAATCTTTTAGCATATTTTCCAATTCTTCAGGGCTATTACTGAAAATTATTGTCATCAGCAAACCGGAAATGGCTTAAATCTTCCCCATTTATCCTAATCCCTTTGTTTTCCCAATCCAGCTTCTTGAAAATATTTTCTAAGACAGCAGTAAAAAGCTTAGGCGAAATGGTGTCTCCTTGTCTTACTCCTCTTCCAAGCTTGATCTTCGCTTCTCCTATCCAAATGGATGGTGGCTGTTGCATTTTTGTAAATCTTCTTTTTGATATTGATGTAAGGCTTGTTTATACCAATGTCCTCCAGAGAATCAACTACTGCAGATGTGTAGACCGAATCAAATGCTTTTTCATAATCAATAAAGGCAAGGCAGAGAGGTAAATTATATTCTTTATGTTTTTCTATGAGCTTCTGTACTGTTTGAATATAATCCATTGTGCTAAATCCAGTTCGGAATCCTGTTTGTTCTATAAGTTGAGCCGAGTCCAGAGCTGATTCAAGTCTGATCGTTAAAACTTTGGTGAAAATTTTATAAATCACTAACAGTAAGCTGATTGGAAGGCAGTTTTTAATGTTTTCCTTCTCCCCTTTCTTGTAAAGTAGCACCATCACAGCATTATTCCAATCTTCTGGTACATCTGATTTCTCTAGACATTTGGAAAACAGTAAGGCCAGCATTTTTGCAAATTTTTCTCCTGCTTCTTGTTTTTTGATAAGGTCAATTGTGATTCCATCTTCACCAGGGCATTTACGTTTTTTTTCATGCATCTAATGGCTTGTACAACTTATCTGTCATCACTGGGATTATCTCTTAAGTTTCTGTTATGTTTACTCGTGGATCACGTAGGTTGATTTTCGTTTGATCTTCACATTTATAGATCGTTATAGAATTTTTCGATTTCGATAATGTGCACTGTTTCATTATTGATTTTTGACGGAGAAACCTTTTTATGCCATTAATAATCTCCACGTGTTGTGAATAAAAACCAGACCCCAATTAAACTCCAGTGTCTAAAATGTAACCGCACAGTGAAGACGCCCGTGTAAATACAATGTATATATCTCAAATATAATGAAAAATTGGAGCATTTTTAAGCAGTCTCCAAACGCGATATAAATGTATAAATGTAGCCAAGAATTTCAATAATAATATTATATGCAAACAAAATGAACATCTACTTACTACACGCCAATTTGTGATACTACTACTAATATTACTTCTTATTCCAATACAGCGACACGATGATCATTCAAAAGAATAAGTATTTGGATAATACTGTGGATTAATTCTTAGCGCGAAGGCAAATTTCAGGTAAGCTGAACTAACCTTTTTTACCATTATCAAAAGATGAAAATGTAAATTAAAATATGAAGACTGATATAACAATTTATAAAGATAGAAAATTTATTATGCTACCGAAGGTTTCTAACAATTTTGGTGATTGTTCCATCTGTCCTCTTCAGTGCAAAAATACCTTTTCTTCCAACACACTGTTTGCGCTTAGCTGATTTTAAACTTTTGTTATCTTCTAGAACTTTCTTGACAAGATCACAGTTAAATTTTCTGATATCTTCTGTAACATATTTTCTTACCGTTTTACATAATTCTGCATATTCAATTCTTGATTTAGGATAGTTTTTCTTCATTTTAAATTCTTTGCGTTTCTTCATCAATATTCTTGTTTCGTATGTTATTTTCTTTGACTGCTTTACTTGTGCTTCAAAAGCTACCGTCCTTCCAATTTCTTGTAGAGTATTTGTTATTTTCTTGTTCTCTTCTGTAACATCTTGCTCTCCTTTTCAGACTGATTGAAGTGCTTGGAAACGATTTTTAAGTTCCAAATTAAATTCTTCTTTATGTTTCTGTAGAGTTATAATATCAACTGATTTCTTTGAGTGTTGCAAAAGCTTCATTCTTTCCACTTTAGTATTTAAAAGCAGATTTTGCATCTTCCTTTATTGAAGTTATTGAGAACGCTGTAATCCTGAATAAGATGCTTTTTTGTTTGTCAAGATGTAGTCGATTTCACTTGTTGAATCATTTGCACTACGCCATGTCCATTTTCTTTGTGGCTTTTTCTTGAAAAATGAATTCATGATATGCATCTGTTCACATTCTGCAAACTCAATCAATCTGTTTCCTCTTTCATATTACGCATCCCATATCCATGATTTCCTATTGAGAACTCACCTTTCTTTTTTTCCCTCAATTCTACTATTCCAGTTTCCCATTATCAATTTTATGTATAGCATTTTGATGCATTGAAGCAACTTCTTCATAGAAATCCTCAATTTCTTCATCAGTATAGCTAATCGTTGGTGCATAAACTGGTGTAATTTGCAGCTTGTATCTTCTTGACACTTGTATAACTAACCTTGCAACTCTATCTGATGCACTATCATATTCTACGATGTGATTCTTCCACCTTTTATGAATTAGAAATCCTACGCCACTTGTTTTTCTATCTTCTGTACCTTTTAGTACAATGCATGTCCACTGGCAAGATCAATTTTCTCTTCAACTTTTCTTCTTACTTGGCATAATCCTAGGATGTTCCAGTTGATTCTTTCTAATTCTTCTTCAAGTTTCTGTAAACGATTTTACGAAGATAGGGATCGTCCATTATACATAGCCGAGGTCATCCACTTACGGCAGCCAAGCCAAGCCCGGTGATTTTTAGTACACTTTGTCGCCATGTCTTTCTGATCGCTGCCGTAACCAGGAACATGCAGATTGCCGGGAATTGAGGGTCGTGATTTGTTTTGAGAATTCATGGTAAAATAAGGGGGGGGGGAGGTAGCCAAATTCCTCCACGCAGGCCAAGCGGACTGTAGTAAGCCCACACGCGTTCGTTCCCCATGCACAAGGCAAGGATAGTAACAAGCTGCACCGGTGGAAGGTGCGGATTGGACATTAAGTATCTGCTCCCAGTCGATTCCTTTAAGTCCTCCTCGGAGGCATTTAAAGGTCTTCTCCTAGTTAACAAGCAGAGGATATTAAACAGCCCTGTGTATATATATATATATATATATATATATATATATATATATATATAGAGAGAGAGAGAGAGAGAGAGAGAGAGAGAGAGAGGGAGAGAGAGAGAGAGATAGCTTGACAGATAGATAGATAGATAGATATAACCATTAAATAAACATTACCGACCAACAACAAAAACTGCGAAATTATGAATAAAATTAAAATAACTAATTGACAACAATACAGTTCCCCCAACACACTGAACATAGATTAAAAACATAGTAAAAATTAGCAGAAATTGAATAACAGAAATTGAATAATGGAAATTTGTAGAACTTAGACAGAATCGTCAGGTCCCAAATGCCTAAAGTTCCACAAACAAAATGTGTGGTTTCGTCTTCATATTAGCCATAAAATAGCTAAAGAATATGAATTTTTGACAACCACACCCATAAAATAGAGAAATAAACTATGAAACAACAATTAAGTTCAAAATAAAACAAGATTAAACAAGATTAAAAAGATAGAGGAAATAAAAACAACAAAATACCAAACTGAAAGCATGATCAAAGCATGAGGCAGCAAATATTACAAGCATTGGAGATCACCAGTACATGTTGCCAAACAAAGTTTTTAAATGATCTTGGACCATGGACCAAGGAGCAGCAATGTACAGCACAGCCAAGCACACGCCCCAATATATATAACCAGCGCCCTCTATAGAAAATTTAAAATTGAACTCCAACATGTATTCAAATGAATCAGTGAGGTGCTACCATCTATTGAATTATTAGTAAATAAATACCATTATAGAATAAAAACTATTTATAACTATTAATGGATTAAGTTGTAAAGCAAATACTGTCTAAAGACAGATAAATGATAATTAAATAATAAAATTATGTTAATAAATATATTCAATTGTATTACAAAAAATGATATGTAATTAAAATGATATGTAAAATGGTGAAATTGATGATTATTAATTAATGTTTCACATAAATATCTGTACCTAGCTATAACATATCACCATTTAAATTCCTGTGACAACATTGCATCATCACTTAAATGAATTTATAATTAAATATAATTAAAAATAAAAATGATTAGAATTAAGATGCTAAGATTTAATATTAATAATAAATAAAGTTTGAAATTAATTAGTTATATTTAATGTGTCTACGAACGTTCTTAAAAATAAAATACACATAATTTAAGGGGAAAGGGTAGATAAATAATAAAAATTTATAATTAATATACATGCATTTTATTCTCATTTAAGAAAGTATACTTGGATACTTTGTATTAGAAATTAATATGATATTGTCCACAGTGGGCTAAAATTTAAATACAAGTTAATCGTTAACATTATTAATTATTAATTAATGTGAATACATTTAACATGAATTAATAAATATATAAATATAACTACACAAATATACATATAGTATCGAATCAAAGTCCATTATAAAATGTGTATTAGCAATGTAGTTCTAAATCAAATGCCCCATTCCATTTTTTTTTTTTAATTAACCATTGCATATTTTCCAGACAAAGCCAACACACCTCCGTACTCTTAACATCTACCCACACATCCGTGCTATATATAATGCTGTGAATGAAGCACTAATTTGGGTTTTCATTTAACATAGCCCGGGGCACAAAATTAAAAAAAAAAATCCTTATTTTTTTTTTTTATCGAAGTGTATATTTATTTAAGCATTCTTTTCAATAAAAAAAAATTATTAAAGTTATAAGTTTTGTTTTATAGCCAACAGAAATAATATACTATTTTTCTTTGATAATACATTTAATTAGTATTGCCAGTTGGTGTGTTTTCTCATACAAATACCTACCACTATTTCAAAATAATAATATTCGCCTAATTTAATCTGTCATTAAATAAGGCGATAATTATTCGGAAATAGTGGTCTATTTCTAATTTTAAAAAACTGATCAGTTGCCAGGAATGTGCTTGATATATGACTAATAGCAATATTTTTCCTTACATTTACACAGAAAAAAAAAATATAACATACTAATGGGATATTTTTAAAAAATAATAAATAATATTTCTTTTTCATGTTTTTATCAGTCATACTGAAAACAAACTTTTTATCTTCAGTTTTCTTACTTGGAATAAAGTAAACAGTACTTTAGTTATTTTATTTATAATGTTCATATGGATTCAATCTGCAGTTCCTTTTTAATAAGATAAATATTTCAAGATACCCCGGCACTATTACGATAACATACTCAAGCACAGCGAGAGACGAATAGAACTCATTAATTCATATCAAGAATTTTGCAATGCATTGAAAATATTAAATATTTCTAAAGAAGGTCAAAGAGCCTTCATTTACTGATAAATATTTAGAGATGTCTCTTTAAAACTCTCTCTCTTTAATTCCTATCGATCATGTTCTAATTAAAATGAATCGTCTTTTTTTTTTTTTTACATCTTTATACATGTATATACCAGAAGCAATTTTTACAGCTGAACTTTTTGAATTTCTGAATAAGTCCAGACAGGAATTTTTTTTTAAACGTTCCAACGTTCTAAGCAATATAAAACTATTTTCAAATTTTAAAGAGCAAAAATGTCTGATACTAACTGGGCATTTAAAAAAAAAATAATTATTTCTTAAGAATTAAAGATTAGTTTTCAAATTTCAAAATCTAAAAATTATTACGCAAGTTGTCGTCACGGCTACTTATGAATAAACAAGGTCGCATTTTCTTATAATACGAAAAAATGAAAAATATAATAAAAGTTTTACTGAAAAATAGTATTTTTTGAAATGGACTTAATCGGGGACAAACAAGATTGTAAAACAATGAAAATATTAAATACAGAGGCTCTTCGGATATTTTTTGAGCTATTTAATGAGTGTTTAACATCTAATTGTGGACACTTTCTAGAACTTCACAAATTCTAGACGAATTGGTCTTCAACTTCGTACCAATACAGTGTAATTATTTTACGATTTTTCATCAGTCTGCCTATGCATTTGGCTACCAGATTATGAAAGAAAAAAAGTGTGATTTCTTTAGTGCACGTAAAAATGATTTCTTATAAATGGTCATATCTGAAAAATTATTCTGCTGTCCTCTAAAAAAACATTTTTTGAAATTTTCTCTATATAAAATCTAATAAAGAATTTATAAAAATTGAATATGTCTAAATAATTACAGCTTGTTCTGACTAAGATTTTAATGTTTGGCATTTTTCATTTTATCACTTTATTACAAAATGGCAGCCAATCATGCGAGAAATCGAAAAAAACCCACTTATCCAGAAAACGACCCATGTTACCTGAAAACAACCCACACCTGACATAATCAGCTGAAAATGGAGCATTTTATTACATATTAATGGTTTAACATAAAAAAATAAATATGTAGATCATTATAAAATTCAATTATAAAAAGAAAATCTGTAAAAATGCAGCTCGTGTTTTGCCAGAATTCTGCAATTGTTTATTTAAATTAGTTTAAAACTAAATAAGCACTCCTTAGGCATTTTTAACTATTTTTATTATTCTAAATGGTGCATAAAAACAGAACAAAACAAAAAAATTGACTTCAGTAAAATATTTGGTGTAGTGCTAGGGTGGTTTTTTTTTAGGAAACATTTCAGTGTCGGTTTTTGGTAGAGAGCAGCACAATATAATTAGTTTTTGTTAAATCAAAGACATTGACAAGTGGGTCTAGGGCAGTGGTTCCCAATCTTTTATTGACCATGCCCCACCAAAGCATCCGTAAAATCACGATGCCCCCTCTCTCCACTCTGTTTCATATCTCTTAAAATTTAAAAATGAACTCTATTTACATGGAAGAAGCCCATAATACAGCCTTAACAATAACTAGTTATTTAACATCTTTTAGCTTATCAAGCAGGTAACTTTGCTGTTCTCTGCCAACATCCCTCCTGATATAGTCTGTATTGTCATGTCACATTTGTCATTAAAATGAACAGTATTGACACATTTTATAATTGATTTTAGTAACACATTAAGAGTTGGAGGAAAAGTTGTGGGCACAACGTTTTTTCTCTTTGGATAACACAATACACATGAAGCATATCAGGATTCTCATCTTTATCAATTTTAATTACCCATTTTCCCCATCACAACTAGGGAGCTTTCTTTTCCCCATCACAACTAGGGAGCTTTCTTTTCCCCATTATTGTTGGTTGATTAATGCGTATTATTTGATTTTGAAATTTAAAATATATAGGTCAAGGTGTATATTTATTGATTGTGTAGGAGGCCTGCACTAGAGCCAGAGATATTTACAATCCTGTTCGTTTTTTAATCCCCATGTGAGATTTATTACTTTTATAAAGTTTGTGTTGCTAGTACCTCGTTTAGATATTTCAAATAATTTTTAGGTTAAATAGTTCAAAACAGTCAGTTTACCCTTAAGTACTACATACAAAATTCTGCAAAGATTATACATGTTAAATTTCAAACCATTCGATTGGGTAGTTTTTGCGCTGTTATATGCGGACAGACAGACGGACCAGACGACGACTATAGGTGCTACGTATTTATACAATTACGAAGGCACCTAATAATAAGGTCTGACAGCGAATGGGTTAGTAACAAAATTGAAATTGCCCCCCTAAGAAGTCAAATTTCCCCTCGGTGAGCCATACGTCCCACGTTGGGAACCACTTGTCTAGGGGAAAAGGCGCATTTAATACATCGGAAGACTGAGATAGCTTCGAGCTCATTTATTGGTCATTAAGAAATATTGCAGTTTAATAAAATAAAAATAAATATCTGTTAATGACTCAGATATATTTTGTTAACAGTTGACGAGTAATTTGATAATTTATAATTACTTGCATTGCAGTTGGTAGCCCTATCACGGAACATCTCACCGGAAAATTTTAAAAACTATTTCCATTAAGTTAATTAAACACATCGAAGAGCGCGGGTCTGGGAAAGTTGGAACGTTTAAGACTGATCTCAAATCCAAACTACCTACGTTCGGACACATTTTTTAATTCTTTTCCGTTCACAAACGTATCAAACTGACAGGTACTTTTATTAAGAAATTATATAATCGAACAGTTTTTTTCGTTTTTCGGTAAAGGCAAAAGATTTTTCAGACAATGTTGTTAAAGTTGGCATTTTGAACCAAATTTCCGTACGCGACAGCCCAGAAATGAAAAAAAAACTGCCCTCCTGAGACGACAATCGCTTATAAGTCAAGATGTAATTCATGTTTGGAAAAGGGTAAAAAAAATCTGTTCGATTACAAATCACTTCAATAATCATGCCTGCAAGTATCACGCTTTTATGTTTGAAAATGAGACAGAAAATATGCCAGAAAGCTTTGCGTTGCTGAGAGGGGAAAGATATTTTTTTGAAAACCCCTTAATACATCAGACGACCGAGAAGGCTTTGAGTTTATTCATGGTTCTATTACCACTACTAATGACTAGTGTGTCGCATCTGACATCACGTGACCATACTTAGATTCTGCATTCAGATTACAAATTTGCGTACTTATTTTAATGTTTTGTTACTGTGCTTCGGTGTGCTTGGTGGTTGAATGGTTAGAGCGATGCATTTGTGTCTAGGTAGCATGAGTTCGAATCCCACGTATTCTTTTGATTCCCAACTGTTCTTCTAGATCTTTATTTTAAAATGTTTTATCGGTTACAATATTCTATTTCAGTTTTTTTTTTTAAACTTTTTTATTTATAAATGTTTTATCGGTGAAATATTCAATTTTAGTTTTATTTTCAACTTTTTCATTAAAAAATACTCTATCGGTTGCTTTATAATTTTTCATGGTAAATGGAATATTTTTAATGAAAGTAAATTTTGATGTTAATAACAATTAAAGATTTATTTTTATTTTTAAAATAAAATACTTAAATATTCTATTTCAGAATTTTTTTCTACTTTTTGAATTTAAAACGTTATGCATGGAATATTTTAATAAAAGATATTAATAACAATTAGATTTTTTTTTATTAATAAATTAAAATGCTTATTTAAATGCGATAAAATGGGCTTAAAATTTGTGCCTTACTTATTTTGATATTTAATGTTGAACATCTGTGTGCTTGGTGGTTGAATGGTTAGTGTGATGCATTTGAGTCTATTCCTAAGTTTCATTTTAGTGCAATATTATCAAATACTTTCATTTATTTATTTTTATTGCTAAGCAAAGCATATTTAAGGATGTAAAAGGGCAGGTATCTAAGTATGGACACGTGATGTCTTCCGCGAGACACTTGTCTATTAATTAGAGAGCATATCGCCGAGGCATTAATGCCTCGGCGATCAATAGAAAAACTAACAAGCTGCTTTGCACCAGGCGCCAAATGGAGTTGCTGCGGAGCTGGTGATGACATATGTTAAATATATTTTTGAATAGAAGAAAACTAGGACGCAAACTAAAAAAAAAAAAAAGTTAGTATGAACTAAATAATTAATAATCGAAATTTCGAGAAAAGGATTAATGTAAGAAAAACATATGTGATTCCACATCATATATGATTTCAGCAGTTAATGAAAAAACATCGCGAGTTGATCTCTGCTTTTAAAAAAAAATATTTCACTGAATTTATCGAATTTCACGATAAGTTCCAATGATAAATAAATTTTTTTTTTTTTTTTTTTTTTAAGTATTTTTAAGAGTCTAAAACGTTTTAAAAGCTGTCCAACTTTTTATGAACAACACTATTTTTTTTTTCTAAAATTTAATTTACCTAGAAATTGTCACAGTCGTTGGATCAATAACTGCAAAATAATTCTCTTTTCACAATTTAAAGATTGTCTAACAATGCATTAAAATAAAAAGAAAATAAAAATAAACTTAATTTTTTCTGAGACATTAGTAATTTTTGGGAATGAACTTATCCATAGACTAATCTAGCATTTCGATCAGTCACGAGATCTTAAGAAATAACATGAAAGCCTCTTTTTCTCCTCTTTATTTGTAGCGATAGCATGCTAGAGGAGGCATACATGGAATGATAAAACATTTTCGTGCAGGAACGTTCAGTCCAAACCTAAAACAAGTTCTAATATTATATAGCTAAGAAAAAAATATAAAAAGTGCTCAAACCATGCGTCTAATAAATATTCTAAAACTGTAAAATGAAGATAAATCAAATGTAGTGCATAAAAAAAAAGGAAAATGCTATAAATAATGTAAAATGTTTTGTGTTATAATATCTTTAGATCATAGATCTAAGGCCAGAGGATAGACTTGAAAGAATAAGGCAGTTAAGCAACTCCACGGTTATTTCTATCTGTGTTTATTAAGCGCTATTTAGATGAAAAATGTAGACATGAGCGTTGTAAAGTACATTAGCGCTGATATTTCGTTTGCGATAAGGTTATAAGTAACGTTTTGAGAAAAATTATCGATGGGTTTTTATATCAGCGTATTGGTTAGTTACTTATATTATCGATTACCGATTGAACTGTCGATTGTTAAGCACTAACTGATGGTATTATGAACAATGACGGAATATTGAAAATTCGGTTGATATGAATATAGTAAAAAATGGTCTAGTGGCAACAAGATGACAACTATAAAAATGAAGTAAAGTAGATCCAGGAATTAAACAGCATGCATGGCCGATGATGATCTTTTATTTGTTCAACAAACATGCTTCAATCGATATTAGAGAGATAACATGTTTAAATTTTTAACACCGGACATTTGCCACTAATTAGTAAATTCACTTTACATTAAGAATGAAACACTGAGACACCGAGATGGGGAATTCATAGAGTACTGAATCAAGCAGGGGTTGAATAGAGAGTGACTTGTCAATTAGACATTTTACGAAACTTTCAAAATGTCCAGTAAATAGCCAAAGGTTACATTATTATTTTGAAAAGAGCATCAAACATTTTGAGAATGCATTGTTTGTCAAAACCATATTGGCACATTTAGCTCCGATAGGTTGGCAAAACTAGGGTGTAATTTAGAAAATAATTACTAATATAATTTGACATATTTATGAAACCCATGACGTCAGCTTTATTTTAGGATGAAATAACGGGCACATTAAGCAGATAATTTCATGATTTATTGGCAGATAATTATTATTATAAGAAAAAAATAATGACGGTGTATTGATATCATGTTTTTTTTTTTTTTTTTTTTAATATTTAATCTGTTATTTGATAATTTATTGATTGTTAGAATGTTAGATTATTATTGGAAATGTTTGATATTAGTATAAATGAGAATGCTTATATCTTTAATGTTTATGGCCGGAAAATTAGATAATAAATCGTTTAGAATACTTTTTAATGACTTTTTAAACAAGGAAGTTTTCAATATATTATTTCTTGGTCGTTGGAAAATATTATTACTTATTCTTTTTCTTATATATTACAATCTACGGAAAATATTTAATGACTGCTATTGCCTTTTAACTGAAAAAAAAAGCCATCTAGCGCTTTTTGAAGGAGATAAGACAAAATTACGTTAAATAAAGATATAATTTAAAATAATATATATATATATATATATATATATATATATATATATATATATATATATATATATATATATATATATATATATATATATATACAAAAATTTCAGTGATAGACTACTTTATGAATCCATTTATATCAAATCCCGTAACTCTTTATATCCTTATGGTCTAAATTCTAAGTTATTTAATCGTACAAACATTGTTTATACAAATACTAATAAACATGAACATTATACTAGCACTTATGCTAATTTAAATCATAAAGTAAATACAAAAACTACACGTACAAAAAGGGGTAAATATGGTACTAATACACAGTATATTTCTAGTAATGATATTATACAGCAATTATCTAATATGGAAAATGAATTCACTAATACTTTCAATTGGTTTGATATAAGGAAACATATTTTTTCGATCAAAAAGAAAAATCTTAATAATTATTATAAAGTATTTTTAACATTAAATTTATCACCACATTTTAGTGATGTATATTTTGATCTTCTATTATATAGAATTAATCAACTTAATGTAAAAATTTCAAAAAGTACTTATAAAAAAACTAACAATACTCAACTTATAATCACTTTTTCCAATATAATACTTCATAAAATTAATATACACAATGTAATTAATAACAATAACAAATTCCCCATAAAAAATTTTACAATACATAAATCATACAAATACAATGTTACACTTGGACGTAGGATTTTCAATTACAATAATTTTGCAAAATTTCTTACATCAAATGATAAACCTCCGTGCTTATGTAATAATCCTAGTTTTAGTAATTATGTAGATAAGGTACATGGTCACATTATTACAGGGGATATTAATATTGTCGAGAATGATTATCTGCGCAATTTTATGACTAATGGGACTAAATTTCGAACACCATCATGTTATAATATTTTTTCTATATTAAAACAATTTAATCTGGATCTTGACCTTTTTATATATAAAATTTCAATAGATTATAATAAACCCATTGAATTTTTTAAAGAATGGAAATTAAATGTATTAAGTAATTTAAATGTTGAACTTTTCAGAAATATGGAAAATTTTAATTTTAATGTTAAACAACTAAATAGTGAAATAAAGAATTTACAAAACAAATTTATTATTACTTATGTTGATAAATCACCAAACAACTATGCTTTCATCTGCAAAAAATATTATTCACAGCTAATATCTAATGCAATAAATACAAGTTTAAATTTAAAAAAAACTAATCTTAATACAATTATTAATAATCGACATATATTTCAATATTATAAATTGCTAAAAATTAAAAATTACAACTTTAATTATCCATATATTGTTGTTATACCTAAATTTCATAAAACTCCTATAAAATTTAGATCTGTAACTATAGGCTGTAATACGTATAATAATAATGCAAGTAAATTTCTATTAACTATTCTCACTAAATTGTTTGAACTTACAAAACTGAAAGATAATTTGTTTAGCATAAAAAATAGTTTTCAACTTGTCAATAATATAAAAAATTTAAATAACATAACTTACATGAAGACGTTTGACTTTAATGACTTATTTAATAATATTGATATCAAGGATATGTTCAGGATTGTCAATGTATTATACAAAGAATACAAGGATTCCAGAAAATTAAAAAATAACATTTCTTTAAATTACTTTAAAACTTTAACTAGATTTATTCTACATCATAATTATATTGTTTTTAATGAGACTATATATATTCAATGCTGTGGATTACCACAGGGTGGTATTGTTTCTTCAATTCTTGCAGAATTATATTTATATTATTATGAACGTAATTCACATATTGCTAATTGTAAAATGTACCGTTATATAGATGATATAATTGTCTTCTATTTTAATAATAATTCAAATTATTTACTACCAATAAAATATCATAAAAATTTAAATTATAGTTTCAACCTTATGGTAAATAATGAAATTAATTTTCTTGATCTTAAGATAATTCTTAAAGATAATAAAATTTTGTTTGACATTTATGACAAAAGAAATGATTTCACATTTAAAGTTAACTTATTTACTAATTATAAGTCTTGTATACATAAATCAGTATTTGTAAATATTTCACTAAATTTTGCACATAGAATAAACAATCTTTGTTCTAATAATTTTAAAACTCAAAAGTTAAAACTTATTCTTCAACATGCAGTAGAATATGGCTTTCCCTTTTATTTAGTTAAGTCAATTTTACGAATATAAATTTTGCTTTCATTGGGGTTTATATGTTTGCACATTCTATCTGTTAAATCACTTACATTTTGATTACTGATATATTTGGCTAAAGACTGAATTCCTTTATGTAAGAGCTGAGTGGGAATATTTTGGTTAACTATCTTTTATTAATTAAAAAATTTAAATAGTAAATTCTATTTTTTTTCCTTTTCAAGGGAGAGAACTTTAAATATAATATTGTTCCAATAAGTGCGTTGCCATATTGGAGATTTACTGTTTTTTTTTTTTTTTTTTTCTCCTTGCCAGGTAGAGAACTTTTAACAATATAGTTAAATGCGTTTTTATTATTTATTTATTTATTTATTTATTTATTTATTTTTGCAAGATATTAGATCCAATACGTGGGGTTAACATATTGGAAATGTTTGGTTATTTTTAGCTATCAGTGTGTGAAATCTAATTTTATTTTTCAGTGTAAATAATATTTAGCAAGATGTTAGTTCCATTAAGTGCGTGTAGCCATTTTGGTATTTCTTTTAAACTTGCATAGTTATTTATAAAATGAAAATCTAATTTTATTTTTCAAGGTTAATAATATTTTGCAAGATGTTAGTTCCAATAAGTGCGTGTAGTCATATTGGTAAATCTTTTAAGCTTGCATATAATTATTTATAAAATGAAAATTTAATTTGACTTCTACAATAATATTTGAGATTTTATGGGTTTATTTATGTTTTGTTAAAATGATATTACACAATAAATATAAATTATTTAAATGTTGACATATGTAAAAATAAATAGATAAAATAATTTTATACTGGAAAATTTACTTAATCTAAATAATTAATAGTTATTTAGATATTGTTTTAATCTTTAACTAGATGGCAGCACCATATAATGATTTAAAAAAAACTATTACTATTATTCTTTAGTATTACTTTTTAGTTATTGTTCATTATTATAAAACCAGATGGCAGCCTCATATAAATTTTCACAATTTTTTTTTTCTCTTTTACCTGAAAACTTGGAATACAAGTGAAATTTTTAAATATTCCAATAATATAATATATATATTAAAATTATTTAAGTTAAAAAATATTTTTAGTAAATGAATTTATAGTTTTTATATTATTTATTTGTATTTTTATATTTTAAATTAGAAATAGTTAAAATCACAATGGTTAAATTAATAACTGCTACTTTTAGAAAATTAACTGTAATTTTAACTTGTACGTTTGAATTCCCGTATTCACTTTACCATGTGCTTAGCACAAAACATTTTTGGCTTCGGATTCTGGACAAATTGATGTTGTAATGTATAGATTTTCTTTGTCTTCCTTTGTATTTATTTACACATTTCAGAAAATGCTGTCAAAGTTGGCACTTTGAACCAAATTTCCGGACGCGAGAGCCTGATAAAAATGAATAGCGAGAATACACAGTATTGTTGAAAAAAAGATTTGCAAACTGAGACAATTATGAAAATTAAAAAAAAAAATTATAAATAAATATCAGTAAACATTTTATGAGCAAATATGTGGTTTTGTATTACTTATATATTTCCTTACGACATATAATTTTCTTACTGATATGTTTTATAAAAGTATAGTTTTTGAGGGAAAAAAGGGATGCGTTCCCCCTATATCTCAAAATCATCGTATAACAAGAAAGAAAAATAATGCGCCAAACATAGATTATAAAACACATTCCAACACATTCTGAATACTCTAACAAAACTTCCCCCTTTAAAAAACTGAAAGATGATGTCTAAGTAAACACTTTGGGGAACGCATAACACATTGGAAAACTTCAGCAATTGCCATAATAGTCGAAAAAAATATCCGAATTCTTTCGTGCAGCCCTGTGTACGACCTATATATTGGTGTATATACTACATAATATGCCAAAATTTAGTTTAATTTGGAAATGCATAACACAGTTAAAAATTCCATTTCAGCAGTTTCCGTCAATGAGCGAGTACTCGAATTCTTTTGTGAAGCCCTGTATAGGATTTATATAATTTATACACGCACTATGCAAAAATCAGTTAAATTTAAAAGTGCATACCACAACTGAAAAGGCACTTCCAGCAATTATGTTCATAGACAGTACTGTATCCGAATTTTTTGTGCGTCCCTGTAAATGAACGATAATTGCTATGCACACAATATTCTATAGTAAGCATCTTGTAGTGCATCTTATTGATGTACAGATGGGTGACAAAATAATACGAACACTCATGAAAAATGGTGAAAAGAGCAATATCTAGAAAAATTCATGAGGAATTAACCTGAAACTGCAGGTGTGTAAACAGTATAGTATAAGTTATATATTTCCGTGAAGATTTTTTCCTGAAACCCCATACGGGACTATCAATAAATTGAAAAAGAACGAATATCTTTTGGATAACCCTGTAAAAACTAATGTAGCAAAAGCGTTCAAACTCGAGATTATTAATAAGTGGCTTATTGTAATATACTGTGTTGATTTTTATGAGGATAGCATGTATACTTGTAGAGAAATTAAGGTTTTTATAAAAATGTCCCAAATTTCGCCTAGTTTTTTGCTTATAATTTGCAGAGTTTTTAATATAAAAAAAAGTTATTTTCAGAAAATATGACAAACAGCATTGCACATAATACTCTGCAGTCAGAATTAAAAAATAATAAAAATTGGATGAAAAATGAGAAGGTTTACTAAAAAAATGTTTCACTGCGCATGCGCGAATGCAATCAAAATATAATATGCATAATGTATTAGCTAAGTATATAGAGCAACTTTTGTGAAAATCTCAAAATCATAGCTTGAAAATTCTGTAAATTATCGTCGATAGAATAAGCTCGAAATCCGTTGTTCCCAAAAGGAAGCAAAAATATGAGGGGTTGTATCCAAATATAGTAGTACGTGCAATATTGTGTACGCTATCTTGGCACTAATCAACAGATATTTGATACAACCCCTCATCTTTTTGGGAACAACAGATTTCGAGCTTATTCTATCGACGATAATTTACAGAACTTTCAAGTTATGATTTTGAGACTTTCACAAAAGTTGCTCTATATACTTAGCTAATACACTATGCATATTATATTTTGATTGCATTCGCGCATGCGCAGTGAAACCTTTTTTAATAAACCTGCTCATTTTTCATCCAATTTTTATTATTTTTTAATTCTGATTGCAGAGTATTATGTACAATGTTGTTTGTCATATTTTCTGAAAAGAACTTTTTTTTATATTAAAAACTCTGCAAATTATAAGCAAAAAACTAGGCGAAATTTGGGACTGTTTTTATAAAAACATTAATTTCTCTACGAGTATACATGCTATCCTCATAAAAATGAACACAGTATATTACAATAAGCCACTTATTAATAATCTCGAGTTTGAACGCTTTTGCTACATTAGTTTTTACAGGGTTATCCAAAAGATATTCGTTCTTTTTCAATTTGTTGACAGTCCCTTATGGGGTTTCGGGAAAAAATCTTCACGGAAATATATAACTTATACTATACGGTTTACACACCTGCAGTTTCAGGTTAATTCCTCATATATTTTTCTAGATATTGCTCTTTTCACCATTTTTCATGAGTGTTCGTATTATTTTGTCACCCACCTGTATATCAATATCATTATGTTTGTAATTGTGAAATATTATTAAAATATACTGTAAACGATTTTTCCCCATAGACCAAGCATGTCAAACTCGTGGCCCGCCGACAAATTATCTTTGGCCCGCGAAGCCTTTGGCAATTTACTTATGTTTAATTTAGTTGTTAGTACACGGATGCTGAAAATACACTTTGCACAAACACACTTACTCCAATCGTGATCTTCGAGATGGCAAACATCAGAAAGATATGTATGTCAGTGTTACCAGTTTGACGGTTTTTTTTTTTATTATTCAGAATACCACTATTTTTGAATAGTAATAATTTTCTTATTTATTATGTCATTATATAAGGAGAATATTTGTCTTAAAAAAATTAATTTGTATGAAAAAATTCCTGCCCATCTGGCAACAGTGATGTATACTGTAGCCAGATATAACTCAAGTTTAAATTTCAGCACAAAAAAAATTGTGGATGCATATAGATTGCCAATCGGGACAGGTAAATGAATACGGAGTTCTTCAGTCAAGGTTTTCTTCATTTCATCATTTTCTCAGCTCGCAAATCTTTTTTCCAACAAGACTGTGTATTCTTGCTACTCATTTCTAAAATTATTTTTCAAATGCCAATAATTTCTTGTTATTTATTCTGCTTACAGTACCGATAAACTGAATAAATGATATATGAAATATAAACAAAAAACTTAACAGCGCGATTATATAGTTTTCTTAGCATTCAAGGTATGCATGCCGTAAAACATGATTTACAGGTAAATGAATACGGATTTCCTTCAGTCAAGGTTTTCTTCATTTCATCATTTTCTCAGTTCGCAAATCTTTTTTCCAACAAGACTGTGTATTCTCGCTACTCATTTCTAAATTTTTTTTTCAAATGCCAATAATTTCTTGTTATTTATTCTGCTTACAGTACCGATAAACTGAATCTCATCAAAAACGTCACCTGTAAAAAATGCAGCCAAGTCTCGTGACTCATTTACCGTAAAAAGTACTGAGATCGTATAAAGCCAAGTTTAGCTATCTTATTAACTCTGAAATTTTCATTCACAAATCACTCCTAGTATCTACATCTTTAGTTAATTATTATGTTGTGACTTGGAAATTACGCAGCACAGGGAAGTTATTACACCTTACTATCTTATCGGATGGGATGGGATAATTTAATTAAGGCAAATTATATACGCACAGGGAAGTTATTACACCTTAATATGTTATAATATTATTTGATTAAGACTAATTAGATACATCACATTCTCGTGCTACGTAACTGCCAAGTCACAAAATAATAATTAACTAAAGATGTAGAGACTAGGAGTGATTTGTGAATGAAATTTTCAGAGTTAATAAGATAGCTAAACTTGGCTTTATACGATCTCAGTACTTTTTACGGTAAATGAGTCACGAGACTTGGCTGTATTTTTTACGGGTGACGTTTTTGATGAGATTTCACTTCTTTTTGTAAGTAATCCTCCTTTTCTTGATTTTGGGCTCTTTTTGAAGATCATCCACTGATTTTCGCTATGCCCGCACTCTGTCCCTATTACTTGCAGGTACCAAAATCTTGCAGCTTTAGTTTCGTTTGCAAAGTCCTGTAGATAAAAAGAAGTTTCAGGTAACTAGGCAAGCAACTAAGTTATGGGAGGGGAGAGTCAAAAGTACTCTCAATTGCTTCCAGGAAAGGTGCTATCCATCTGAGATATTACTCACAGCCTAGATACTTGATATTTAGCACAATTGTACTGTTTAGGATAAAAAGAAAGCCAAAATTAAAATTTCCGGAAATTTTTAATAAATCAAACTATATTCGATTTTTCGATGGGTTTTTTTTTTTTTTGTTCGTTTTTTTATTTGTCTTTTTTTCGGATTTTTAAATTTTTCCTTATTTTGTACCCTAAACCCTAAGTTCTGCCAAATGTCAATCTTATAGGACTACAAAATCGAATTATTTTCAAACCTTCGACTTTTTATAAATTTATTGATTTTTCGATTTTACTTCTAAGTTTCCTGATTGTCATGCCAATATAGTAATTCTTTGATCCGTCGTCTTAGGAACATTAGTCTCAATTTAGAGATAAATCAAGATAATCTTTAGAGCACCATGATTTTATTTAGAAAGGACTATCAAGCCATAACCAGCCAGTAATGTCGGGTGGGGAAGGGGAGCTGTGAAAATTTTTGTGGTGCTAACATCATTTAACAATCTATATTTCATATGCAAATTAAATAGAGTATAACCTGTGAAAGAAAACAAACATGTCTATAAAGAAACCGCTCATAACTTACCCGGTCTATAGCGGAACTTCTCTATACCGAAATTCGTAAACAAAATAAAATAAAATAAAGTTTTACAAAAAAAATATTAACGAACTTAAAAAAAGCACTAAAAAGTATTAAATAATTCTTTAAAATTCTCTAATGACAAAATGTTATCCATTAACCACAAATCCGATATCATGTTTCGGAATAAAAATGATAAATTTAATATGTACAGTTCAATACCCACCAAACATGGATTTTCGAGAGAATATATTTTACAAGAGATGAATATACAGACTTGTGATTTAATTTAGTTTACGAATATATACATATGAAAAACAATCAATTACTTTTTGAAGTCGGCGCCAAACTACCTTAAGTTTAGTAAGAATTGTGAATATATTGCACCTAGTATCTACTAATTTATCGATTGGGGTTGTTTAGCACCGACTTCAAAAAGTAATTGATTGTTTTTCATATGTATATATTCGTAAACTAAATCACAAGTCTGTATATCCATCTCTTGTAAAATATATTCTCTCGAAAATCCATGTTTGGTGGGTATTGAACTGTACATATTAAATTTATCATTTTTATTCCGACACATGATATCGGATTTGTGGTTAATGGATAACATTTTGTCATTAGAGAATTTTAAAGAATTATTTAATAATTTTTAGTGCTTTTTTTAAGTTGGTTAATATTTTTTTTGTAAAACTTTATTTTATTTCCTACTTTTTAGTTATTAATACAGTAATACACAATTATCTTGATTTCAACATCTGCTGAGTAAATAAGTAATTTGTAATAGAAATTATAATTTACCAAAATTATCCATTAAATAAATACTTTTTAATAAAATCTTTGACAGAATCAAATTCTTGTCAATCTGGACGACAACTGGAGAAATGTCGCCAAATTTGGCGATCAAAATATGTTGCCATAAATGAAGCCAACGTGGTTATAGTTGACTAATTTGACGAAATTCTCATTCAGATTGACGAGAATTGGGAATGAATCTTCTGTAATCGGGTTCCACGCATGTTTTAATTTTGAAATTTTTTTAACAACAAAATTGTTCTAGACATTAGAATTTGACGAAATTTAAATGGGACCACCAGGGTGACTTGCACTTTTAAACAAAAACATATATACATCAAAATCGGTGCACATTTACGAAAGTTATGCGTGAACAGGACTAAAACATACATACATACATACATAGGGTCAAATTATTAACATCCTCCTTTTCTCACCTTCTTCTATCTAAATAGAAGAAAGTATTGTGATCAAAATTTTTTCAACTTCCGGTTTTCGACGGATTTATATGTTTTAGGACTCAAAGATTCCGAAAAACATGTTTTTACAAAATATCTGTCTGTCCGTTTGTGCCCTCTTTGTATCATTGAAAAGTGTGTCAAGTTATGAAGGAACCTAGAATTGAACGAAATTTCTTTTATAGGTTTTTGGCTGTGACCAGCAGGTCCCACTTGAATTTGCGGATATTCTGCCGAAAGCGGGCGCTGTGATGGCGATTTTTGTTCCATTTAAATTATTGTATCATCGAAAAGTGTATTAGGTTATCCACAGTACTAAACCAAATTTTTTGTATGTGTTTTTTACTATGGCCTGCAGGTCCCAGTAGAATTTGGGGATATTCGGCAAGAAGGAGGCGCTAAGATTTCACTTAAAGATTTCAAATTCAAAAAGATGTACAGTTAAGTCGTTAAAAATATTAGAAATCCTAAAGGTTTTTTTTCAATTGAATGTTCAGCCTTGATCCAAGGATACCGAAACAATTTTTGTTTTGCTCTACCTTAAAAAGTGGCTGAGATATAGCATTTTGAAATTTTAGAGTGGCTGACATTTTTAAACAAGACAGCAGGATTCCTCCATAAACGGTTTTAATTTAAGAGTTGTAGTGAACATGCTATCTCGCAAGTTTTATTTCATTGTTGTACCATCATTCCAACTCTTACATTCTTAACACTATATATTCATGTTCGCCAGCGTTAAAATCTCTCCAAGCTAGGCTATATTAGGCGAAATATTAACAAATTTGGCGACTAAAACAAGTTGCCATAAATGAAGCCAACTTGGCTATAGCTGACATATTTGGCGGAATTCTGATTCAAATTCAATATTGACGAGAACTGCGACTGAATCTTTTGTAATCGGGTTCCATACGGTTCCATCCATTTTTATAGCTTGGTGTTTACCAGTAAAAGTAGCTAAAATCTTAAAACCAAGGAATAGGTAGGCTGTCTTTTCCTGCCGGTATAGACCAGAAGGACTTTTCGTAGTTTAGTATACATAATATATCAGCTACAAATAAATTAATCTCTCGTGTAAATATGTTTTTAAATTGAAACTGTTTGGAAGTAATGTTATTTGAGCATTTTAAATATGACGTAAGTTTCCCCATTTAATGTTTTGAACGTGTAATAATTTAATTATTTCTCTTTTTTAATATTTACGTGCAAGTATATTTTTTATAACGTATTTTTCTACATTTACTGCTTTTAACACGTGATCATTTAATTATTGTTTTAAAGTATTATTTCTGTTTTTGATAGTCACGTGTAAATATGTTTTTTAATTGAAAGAGAATATTCTTATGTGCGCTATTTTACAAATTGGCAACAATTCAAATAATGAACTTTTTGAAATATAAATTAAATTATCTAAATACTGGAAATTTGAATAAAATAATTTGTTCTAATGATCGGATTTTGACGAAATTGAAATGGGATCACCTTGGACCCTTACTCTTTCAAACAAAATAAAAATTATCAAAATCGATGCACATTTACGAGAGCTATGCGTGAACAACATAATACATACATACGGGTCGAATTGATAACCTCCTCCTTTTTTTAAGTCGGTTAAATAAAAAAAGCATAATCCGGGGAAAATAACATAAAACAATTAGGGGCGGTGTACTAGCTAATAGGACAGTTATCTTAAAACTCATGTTTCTAGCACTACAAAATCGCTACAGAATCTAGTTACTGCAAAATCGAATTGTTTTCGAATTTTCAATTTTTTACAGATATTTCGATTTTATTTTCGAGTTTTACAAATTTTTTAAATGTTTCTTTTATTGAAACGTAAATACATACCTTTACATTACATTTGAAGTCTCTAAGACTACAAGATCGAATTAGTTTCAGTTTTTGATTTTTTAGAATTTTTTTTTTATATTTTCTGGATTTTTTAATTTTTCCTTATTTTGTATCCTAAATACTACCTTTATTACAATTTTCAAGTTTCTAAAGCCACAAAATCGCATTATTTTAAAATTTTCGATCTTTTTCGATTTTTTTATTTTATTTTCGAATTTATTGTGTTTTAATTTTTCCTTTTTCTGTATCTTAAACACTGCCTTTACGCTGAATTTTTAGTTTCTAAAGCTACAAGATCAAATATTTTTAATTTTTCGAATTTTTGAACTTTTTTTTTTCGATTTTTCTGGATTTTTTTTCTTTTTTCTTTTTCTGTATCTTAAATACTACCTTCATTCAAAATTTGAAGCTTCTAGCGCAACAAAATCGGATTCTTTTCAAATTTTCTATGTTTTCAATTTTTCCGATTTTTTAATTTTATTTTCGATTTTTATTGTGTTTTTAATTTTTTCTTATTTTGAATTCCAAACACTACATTTACGCCGAATTTTAAGTTTCTAAGGCTAAAAGATCAAATTATTTTCATGTTTTCAATTTTTTCAAATTTTTGAAAAAAAATTTCGAATTTTTTTAATTTTTTTCTTTTTTTGTATCCTAATTACTACCTTTATTCCAAATTTGAAGTTTCTAGCACAAAAAAAAAAAAAAAACGGATTATTTTCAAATTTTCGATTTTTTTTTTCGATTTTTTCAATTTTTTTATTTTATTGTCGATTTTTATTGTGTTTTTAATATTTTCTTATTCTGAATTCCAAACACTAGCTTTACGCTGAATTTTAAGTTTCTAAGGCTAAAAGATCAAATTATTTTAATTTTTTCAATTTTTTTTCGAATTTTTAAAATTTTTGATTTTTTTTCGAATTTTCTGGATTTTTTCAATTTTTTTTCTTTTTCTGTATTCTAAATACTACCTTTATTCCAAATTTGAAGTTTCTAACGCAAAAAAATCGAATTATTTTCAAATTTTCGATGTTTCTCGATTTTTCCGATTTTTTAATTTTTTCTTATTCTGAATTCCAAACAGTAGCTTTACGCCGAATTTTAAGTTTCTAAGGCTAAAAGATGAAATTATTTTCATTTTTTCAATTTTTTCGAATTTTTGAATTTTTTTTTCGAATTTTCTGGATTTTTTAAATTTTTTTTCTTTTTCTGTATCCTAAATACTACCTTTATTCCAAATTTGAAGTTTCTAGCGCAAAAAAAATCAGATTATTTTCAAATTTTCGATTTTTTTTTCGATTTTTTCGATTTTTTTATTTTATTTTCGATTTTTTTGAGTTTTTGAAGTTTTTTTTTTCTGAATTCTAGACACTACCTTCACACCAAATTTTAAGTTTCTCCGCCTACAAGATCGTATCTTCAATTTTGTTGGAACTTGTTTAATTTTCGAATATTTGTTTTTCGAATTTTTTGGATTTTATAATTTTTCCTTTCTTTGTATCCTAAACACTACTTTTATTCCAAATTTCAAGTTTCTAGGCCTGCGGGATCTACCTAATCTTTTTGATGACGCGTGAGTGAGTGAGTGAGGGAGTGACAAAAAATCGAAACTTTGAGTTTTTATGTCCTCTGAACTAGAAAAGATAGAAACGAGAAATTTTAAATTTTGGTGTTATTTGCCACATACTCTAGAAAAACGAAGTTTCAGGTTTTTGGGAAAATCCAGCGCAGAGATAGGGGGGGGGGGGTCATTTGTGCCCCGAGTTGCTTCCAGAAAAGGATGCTTACGACTGTGCTCTCTCAACTTGGCGAAAGCACTACCGTGCCTCCAGATAAATGATATATGAAATATAAACAAAAAACTTAACAGCGCGATTATATAGTTTTCTTAGCATTCAAGATATGCATGCCGTAAAACATGATTTACAGGTAAATGAATACGGAGGTCTTCAGTCAAGGTTTTCTCCATTTCATCATTTTCTCAGCTCGCAAATCTTTTTTCCAAGAAGGCTGTGTATTCTCGCTACTCATTTCTAAAATTATTTTCAAATGTCAATAATTTCTTGTTTTTTATTCTGCTTACAGTACCGATAAACTGAATAAATGATATCTGAAATATAAACAAAAAACTTAACAGCGCGATTATATAGTTTTCTTAGCATTCAAGATATGCATGCCATGATTTACAGGTAAATGAATACGGAGTTCTTCAGTCAAGGTTTTCTTCCTTTCATCATTTTCTCAGTTCGGAATCTTTTTTCCAACAAAGACTTATATATTATCGCTACTCATTTCCAAAATTATTTTTCAAATTCCAATAATTTCCTGTTATTTATTCTGCTTACAGTACCATTAAACTGAATGAATGGTATATGAAATATAAACAACGAACTTAAAAGCGCGATTATATAGTTTTCTTAGCATTCAAGTTTTGCATGCAGTAAAACATGATTTACAGGTAAATGAATACGGAGTTCTTCAGTGAAAGGCTTCTTCCTAGCAGATGGAATGTAAGGATGACGCTCAGTGGAATGTGAATCTAGATTTTTCGGCTAAATCTATTACGAGTAAGTTGTGACATAAAATTTTAACAATTTTACTCTAACCTAAGTGCTAACATATGTTTTAATAAAATGTGTTTTAAGACTTATTGTGTATTTTGCTCTTTTATGGGGTGAAAGAATCATAAACAGCATTACCTAATTTTATTTATTTATTTATTGTGAAAATTTAGTCCTGAGTGTATTTAACACATGTTATAACTTTTTTTTTATCGAAAAAAAATTATGTATTTTCACCCCTTAAGAGCCTACATCAGTCATGCGAAAAAACGCGCAAGCTAATGTTAGGTATATATGGAAAGGTTCTTGCGCGATTTCTCGCTCGCATTTTAATATTTTTAAATGATTATTTATTTTTTATTTTTTGCATAGGATAGCTGAGGTCGATCTCTAACGTTGTTAGTTTTTACTTTTTCGATTTTGATTCCAGTTTTTTTATATAAATGTACTTTCACTTTCAGAACCAGTTCCAACCGGTTCCAAAATTGAAAATGTCCGCTTATAAAAAAACTGTAACCAAAATCAAAAAAGTAAAAACTAACAACGTTAGAGATCGACCTCAGCTATTCTATGCAATATATATATATATATATATATATATATATATATAAAGTATTAAAATGCGAGTGAGAAATCGCGCAAGAACCTTCCCATAGACTTAACATTAGCTTGAGCGTTTCTTCGCATGACTAGCGTAGGCTCTTAAACCCTCAAAAACGTTGTGGTAAAACAGTTTTTTCGAAATTCGCATTGGTTCAAAAGTTACCCTCCTTTTGGTGTTGCAGTGAATAGGCTCATTTTTAGCGTATTGTGTGCGGCGCAAAAAGAAACAAAAGAATTGAAAAAGAGGAAGTCAAAGAGGGTTCATTATATGGGCCTGGTACAGATGATTATATGTAAGTTGAAAATTGTCACTGTTATCTATGTTTGTTTAAAAACGTTGTAAAACTTTAAACCTGTTTTTCTCGAAACTCTGTTTTACAAACCGGTACCAGATAGAACTCGAGATTGGATCGACCGATTTGGTTAAAATTTTCATGCTTTTCTAGTATACTATTTTGTAGTCCCTCACCGACGTGTTTTTTAATATTCGAATTGTACATATTTTTTTGCGCGATTTAAATCCGGAAATATTTGTCTAAAATCGACACTTGAAAATTTGAACGGCCACCATTTTCTTCAGGATCGAAAAATTGATAAACCCATTCAGTAGGACTACAAAATATCGTAAATTTTAAAGTTTTTTTTTTTGTGGTTGGGGGGGGGGGGGGTGTTACAGATAAGCATTCCGCGATTCATCTGGTACCGCGGAACGCTTCAATTTTTGCACACCCCTGTATCAAAGGCCTCCAGAAGACCATTTTTCAACCACTTTCCAAATAAAAAATTGTTTTGAAAACTTCAGGATATGCTCTTTAATTTGCAAAAAAAACCCATTATTATTACGGTATAATTGCATTAAAAAATCGCAAAAAATTATAGAAATTTTAGGTTTTTATTTCTAAAGTTACAACATGCCTTAATAAAACTAAAAAAATCGCAAAAAATTATAGAAATTTTAGGTTTTTATTTCTAAAGCTATAACATGCCTTAATAAAACTAAAAAAAATCGCAAAAAAAAATAGAAATTTTAGGTTTTTATTTCTAAAGCTATGACATGCCTTAATAAAAATCGCGAAGGAATAACGTTTGACGTAGCCCATTAACCAAAATATATCAATAAATAAATAAATGATTAACGTAAAATATTGAAAGGTACCGGAGAACTAAAATTCGGTAATCATATTTTAATTGCTTAATAGGCGTATGGCCAACATAGTGAAAAAGTACCCAAGCCGGGACTCGAACCCGGGTCATCAGCATAGCGCACAGATGTTCTACCAAATGAACCACTTGGGAACGATACTCAGCCTGGAACTTTCTCACTATAACATGTTGGCAAGGCTACAATCACAGCACTAGATGGAATATTTTCCGTGAGCTACCAACCCTGGGGCAAACACGAAATCAAAGAAAATCCAGCATCGATAGTTGAAAATAAATTCATATTTAATACTTGGAAATTTTTCAATAGAAAATTTCTCATCCATCAATATTCCATCTAGTGCTGCGATTGTAGCCTTGCCAACATGTTATAGTGAGAAAATTCCAGGCTGAGTATCGTTCCCAAGTGGTTCAGTTGGTAGAACATCTGTGCGCTATACTGATGACCCGGGTTTGAGTCTCGGCTTGGGTACTTTTTCACTATGTTGGGTATACGCCTATTAAGCAATTAAAATGTGAATATTATGAATGTAAGGCGTGAGAAATTTTCTATGGAAAAATTTCCAAGTATTAAATATGAATTTATTTTCAATTATCGATGTTAGATTTTCTTTGATTTTGTGTTTGCCCCATGGTTGGTGGCTCACGGAAAATATTCCATCTAATTCTGCGATTGTAGCCTTGCCAACATGTTATAGTGAGAAAGTTCCAGGCTGAGTAAGGTTAAGTGTAGTGGTTCAGTTTAGAACATCTGTGCGCTATACTGATGACCCGGGTTAGAGTCCCGGCTTGGGTACTTTTTCACTATGTTGGCTATACGCCTATTAAGCAATTAAAATGTGAATATTATGAACTAGCCGCCACTGGCGACCAGTTTGGTCTCCCTTAAATGTATGTTAAGCACTGTAACACGTTACTTTTATTCATAATTTATTTTTTTTCCGTAATCCTTCGCCAAACCGGAAGATTCTAATAGACAAATCAAAAACTTTTTCGATCATGGTAGCATTTCGCATATTTTTTGTTGTTATGTATTTCATCTTTCTTGACAAAAACCACTTAACCAACTTAAGCATTTATGCTTCATATCCGTTTGCTTATCAGTTGCAATTGCTTGCTAATGAGGAGATTCTTAAACATATTAAGTAGTTTTCCGTAATTGGATCCATTGCCAAATGGCGTATTTTAGTTAATACGATTTGGTGCAATGAAGTCTATTTTGTGAAAGTCTTTAATGATATCCACCATTTACACTGAACCATATTGTTGCCAATATTTTTTTGTTTGTTTGTTTGTTTCTCGCTAACTTTTGCTGTAGACTTGATTACGGGAGAATCAAGAAGAAAATCTATCATTATTCTCATTTAAAACGTCTTGAATAATGTGACATAATCGGAGTGCATATTATAACACGTAATTTTCGAGTATGGTTTGGTGAAACGTTGAACTTTTGGGAACCAGTTTTGATAATCACGTAAATATGTCACACCAACATTACCGCCTATAATTCTAATTACAGCAACCCGTTTTTTCTCTCTATATTGCAACTCTATAGTTAATATAGTGCCCCGGTGCGTCTACGACAGCTGTTCCATCAGAACATTTGATTTCAAAATAAAAGTATCGTTTCTAATTTGCACACGCGAAAAATAAAAGCTGGTATTGGCGATTTTAAAAGTTCTATTGGCGAGATTTGCGCCCAAATAACACAAAAATACTTAATGATGTTATGTATTTTGTAAATGTATATTAAATTACTGTTTTGAAAGCGATTGGTCATTAATAATGGTAAATATGATTGGTGATTAACAATCATTTTCGGTGGTCTCTCTTCCTTTCACGTATAATACATAAATACCAAATTAACTGACAATTTGTTTCGAAATTTGATTCATTAAATATCATTACATGAGTTGTATTTGTTTACATTCAGATTACATCAAGAAAAGATAAAGAATGAAGTTGAGTTGTATAGCACATAATTATGGTAAACTTTGATTGTGTCACTGGTACGAATTATTTTTTTGACCCCAGGCAGCGCTCCAAAAAATCTTTCATGGAAAACTAACTTTACGAACGATTATCTCCATGGTTTAATGGTTTAATATTTTAAACCTTCACGACGAATGAATCTTTTTTTTTTTGTTTACTTTCATGGATAGAGAATTTGAACTGTGAAGCTAATTTCAACTGAAGTTATTGGAGAATATATACATAATTGAACGTAAGTCATCTCTCAAATATTAATTTATTTTGAACGATCTTTCTAAAAATGTCACATTTATGAAGTTTTATTCGAAAAAATAATTTTTAATAAAAATGGCCGCCTGGCATATGAAAAAGTGAAACGGACATTCCGGAACTGTTGATGACAGTCACATGACTTACGGTTTTATTATAGAGATGTAAGGCGTGAGAAATTTTCTCTGGAAAAATTTCCAAGTACTAAATATGAATTTATTTTCAATTATCGATGTTAGATTTTCTTTGATTTTGTGTTTGCCCCAGGGTTGGTGGCTCACGGAAAATATTCCATCTAGTGCTGCTATTGTAGCCTTGCCAACATGTTATAGTAAGAAAGTTCCAGGCTGAGTAAGGTTAAGTGTAGTGTTTCAGTTAGTAGAACATCTGTGCGCTATACTGATGACCCGTGTTAGAGCGGGGCCTCCGAGATGTCGCTGTGTGTCCTTCACCGGGCCTGCTACAAGTATTAGTGACGTCACAGTAGTGATCCACTTTGGTCAATGTATCGCAGCAGAAAGATGTAATAAAAAGAGCATTTCCGCTCTTATAATTTGTGATTACATAAATAATATTAAATTTCATAATCGTGAAATAAAAGGGAATCAATACACTTGTTTTATTAAAGGAAATTAAAAGTTTTAAATAAAAAAAATGCTAAGATTAATAAATCAGATTGATCCCATTGACTTACCTTTTCCTAAACACATTATTTTACAATAAATATACGTACAAAAAATATAATAAATCTACCAAAAACCTTACAAAATCAATCCCATTCCTCCCTTTTACAACTACATACCATAATTTAACCACCAAAACACAATAAATGTCAATTTAAATAGAGAAATCGACATTTTTTAACTATAGAGACCTTGGCACTTTTTTTAACGCTTTGGCGTAATCCGGGCTTCAGAAAGTTAGATATGTTTTTAAATTATATACACAATTATGAAAACAAACCTAATGAACTTTTATGTTTATTTATATATATAAAATTATTTATATATACAATTCTGTTCTACCTGCATATAAAAAGAGATATATGGCTTCTTTATATTAAATAAATTATATAAATATTGAAAAAAAAAATACTTATTTATATGAAACTACGAATAGGTTGCCAGAAAATATGTTGCCAACTTTCCTTCTCTCGCCATAAGCCTTTTTCGGTACTTTTCGGTTAGGCGGGCGCCAGTGATACATGTACATATATAAATATATATATATATTAATTCATACATACATGTGTGTGTAGATATGTGTATATATATATGTGTGTGTGTGTGTATATATATATATATATATATATATATATCACTGGCGCCCGGCTAACCGAAAAGTACCCAATTTTCTATCTTAACTTAGTAACTGACTTGTAATATTTTAATAATTGTATATTTATTGTACTTGGGTGTAGGACCTAATAACCACTCAAATTAACTTATCAAAAGTTTTATTTTCATAATATATTTGTACACTTAAGTTAGCTAAAATGTTAAATGGAACTACGTAGAACTACTAAGTTGTGTAAATCAGTTACTTTTAATTTTATAAACAAAGCACACTCACTTCTAACTAAATGTATCCAGATTTCATTCAATTTATTACAGTATTTCTTTCAAAATCATTTTTTAAACTGTTTATCGTCTGCTTATTTTTTTTTTTTTTTTTCTAAAGATCATTTGACTCTTTTTGATTTGGAAGTACAAATTCCTTCAAATATGCCGGAATATTTCCATTATAGTAGGATGGACATTCGTTGTTAGGGTTTTTTTTTTTTTCTCAGCACAGCAAGTTCAATACCATCATATTAATTTTAGCTTCACGAATTATGAAACGTATATCGAAACATTTAATGTTGACAACTTCTGTTAAAATGTAAAAATAATTATCACAAGGTAATTTTCGTAGCTAAAATTTCTTCTTTTCATTATCAGTAGCGAATTTGAAGACTTAGATTAGAAACTAGGAGCACAACATTTTCTTCTCTTTATTTTATAGATATAATCTACACTTTCTTTAATAATTATCCTAATAATATTATAAATCTGATTGTGCGCAAATGTTAGGCTGAAGCCAGCGTCAAAATGGAGCCTTTAATGATCCTGTATTTTTGCATAGAGATTGATTATAACCCTCATTTGAACATAGGCTGGCTTTTGTTTATTTTATTCAAATATTTTTCTTAATAATTCAAAATTTCGTTTTTTCATAGAGAGTAAATGGACATTTTTTTCGTATAATATTTTAACATGGTTAAATTCACTTTACCGTTGCTAATACTTTATTTATCGTTGCCAAAACTAATTCAAATTCCGGAATAATAATTTTTAGTCAACAATTTAGTTTCAATTGAAATTTTTTCACGTGAAAAATAAAAATGAAATAAAAAAATTAAAGAATTAAGAAGAAGATTAAATAATATTATTAGAAATAAAACGTACTTTTTTTTAGTTGCTGATAATAATACAAGGTTTCAATATGAGTAACCATAGGAAACAGGCGAATATGACGCCATACATAAAAAATAAAGCGGATATCTTTGATTGGTGAAATAAAATGATCTTGGTTTTTTTTTTTTTTCTTTTTTTTTGCTATTTTCTTTTGTATGGTAATAATTCTTGGCGTTTTACCGTCTGCGCAGGGCTAATATAATTATACCGTATTTTTTATTTAAATTTTTAAAAAGTAAAAAGAAGTTTCAAAAGAAAATGGTCAGCAAATGTCAATAATATGCTCCGCAAAATTATCCATATCGAAAATGATGTCATGGATAGCGAGAAATATTTATTTTCATTCTTAAAACTAAATAACTCGATTACCTAAAAAAAAAATGACGAATGTTAATAGTTCCATTTTTGTTGATAAAAACTAAAGATTTAATATTATTTCGTTAAAGCGACATAATTTCCCCTATGCCAGTACTGAAATTAATTGCCTGGAAAAGAAAATTAACAAGAATTATGTCATTAAAAAGGGATTTCTCTGCGGGAAAAAGATGCGTCATATTTGAAATAAAACGGGAATTTTCCAATGTGTTTTAAAATGAGTGTGAATCAATTCCTTACATTAATAATACAAGGATCAGTAAGTATAGAAAGCAGATAAGTTTCATGCCATATTTATAACGAAAAATTTAAATGTTTTTTTATCTATACTGATTATTAAGCATGAATATTCGTTATATACAGATGAGAATTTTCTGCTAAAAATCGCATCATAATTTTAAGAAAAGGAAAATGAACACGAATCTATGTTTGTATTTCGCAACTACTCCTCACTGTAAAAAATTGCTGCAGTAAAATTACTGCAGCAGAGATTCCAGGCAATGTCCATAAGAAAACCGGTTTTGTGACTAGATAAACGAGCTTTGTTATTAGATAAACGGTTTTTGCCCGTAAAAACATGAAATTTACTGAAATGGACCGTTTACCTTGAAAAGGGGGCATTTCCCGTAAAATTACGGCAGCAATTCACGGAGAATGCCCGTGAATTTACAATTTTCATTTACAGTACCAGAATATCGAACGCAACGTGATTTACTTTATACCGTTTATCATTGATCCGATGATGTTACACAAACTGTCAGAATTTAAAAAATTAAATTAGATGCCAAGATTTTTTTTCTTTTTTGTTAATTTTAACGAAGTTTCTCTAAAAACGGAAAGTAAATTACTCCATATTTGTGCATAAAAAAAGGAAAAATAAAATAGATCAGTATATTTTTTACACCATTTTCTCATTAAAACTTAAGAACAGAATTGTTTTTCACTTTGAATAGATGGTGAAAACAAAATCTTGATTTCAGTAAATTATCCGAAAAATAAAAACATATTTTCACATATTCAAACATTATGAATCAATTTATTCTAGAGAATGAAAATTGCCTGTCAACATACTGTCACTTAGAAAATAAGATTTGTTTCAGCTATACATTAAACCAAGGAGGCAGAACTGAATTTAAAGAAAAAGCATGTACTATTTCCAATTAATGTTTTTTTGAAGGATGGCTGTTAAAATGTTTCACAAAGGCGTTAAAAGTAAAATTGTTTATCAGGTAAAATTGACATTTGTTTTTACCCAATTCGTCTATTTCCACGATTTTATTTGGCCCTCCTTTTTGCATTGGTTGCAATTTCATTTTCGCGATTATTTGGCACAAAATTTCACTTTTTAAAGACTGAGTTATGTCAAGGTCCCTATAACAAAAAATACAGTATTGTCGCCTATGAAATGTGATAAATGGTTAGTTAATTTTAACGTTTTTAATTATCGGGAGTGAAATATTTTCTTAATTAATGTATTTATTCTTCTTTTAATGTTGCGTGAACAAAGTCACGGGTAACAGCTAGTAATCAATAATTATTGATAGCATTATAATCTAAATACACTGAAAAATATTATTAATTACTATATAAAACAATAAATAAAATCAAAATACTATCGTAAACAATACGTACAAACGAACAAAGTACATGAAAATTTTTAAGTTATTATGGATCACTGTTTTGACGTCAGCAGATTGTGACGTCACTTGTAGCAGGCCCGGTTAAGGACACACAGCGACATCTCGGAGGCCCCGGTTAGAGTCCCGGCTTGGGTACTTTTTCACTATGTTGGCTATACGCCTATTAAGCAATTAAAATGTGAATATTATTAATGCAAGGCGTGAGAAATTTTCTATGGAAAAATTTCCAAGTATTAAATATGAATTTAAAATTCGGTATTTAGAAGATACAGATGAAATCAAAAATTAGAGCCAATTATCAGTGTTGCACGATTTTAGCAACAGTTTAGGCTTTTGTTGCTTACGGAAACTGATTAACCTTCCTACTCTGTTGAAATTTTACTCTACCTTAATAAAAACATTTTACACCATAATTTTAATTAAAACTATTCAACATATTTATTTAACTTAGTTCTCTGTTTTGCTTTTATTTAACTTACTTTATATATATAAAAAATCTAATTCGAATCGATTGAAATAAATTATACCGTGTCGATTAGACCCATTCAGAGTAAGAAGGTTAAACCTGGGTCAATTGCTCCGTGCCTCTGGAACCCCCTGGCTTTTTTTTTTTTTTTTTTTTTTTGTGGAGCATATTTGATATGCATTTTGGGAAAAGGTGATATTTTAAATATATTTTGAATCAATATTTTGTAGTTTCAGAGTACGATAAAATTAAATAAATATATATATATTTATCTAAATATATATTTATATATTCATATCTGTATTCTAAGGCATAGGAAATGTTTGTTTTTTGTGAAGGTTTAGCAAGGCACTGCCTCCTTAATACTATAATACATAGTATTAAGGAGGCAGTGATCAAGGGCGGCCTGGTGAACATCAGGCTTCGGACCATGTTTTAAAGTAAGAGAGGAGCAACATAACTCCTTCGCGACGAGCGTACTTTACAGAATTTTTAATATTTTATCACCGGTATTTTTAATTGGAAAGATTTGTCTAATTTAATCACAAAAGTTCTATTATTAATTATAGCAAAATTTACAATTAAAAATTATTGGTGGAAACAGTCAAGGATTCTGAGAACCCTACATTTCACGTAAATCAACACTCATTGCGAAAGGAATTAACCTATTGAGATCTTTAGTTAAAATAACTCTACAAAAACACATTCATTCCTGTTGGACAAACAAAATGACATCATAGATGTCATAAAGAGCCCTTTTCTGAAATTGATGCTTTTGTAGGCTTGTAATTTAGGTTCACATATGTATCTAAAATTACTAGTCCCTTTAAAATATCAATTTAATTATCAATAACCTAAACTCACAGAATAGCAAATTGAAGGGCTGTAAACATGATGTGAATAATCTACCAATCCTCAAAAATTTTATTGTTAAGAACTTAAGTTAAAAAATTAGGAAATTTCTAGTTTTCTTGACCACACTGCCTTGAAGGCATTTTGCAAACTCAGATAAAAATAGCATTTATTTTACGAAGAAATAAACATTAGTGCTGCCATTTATTGGTTTTGTTCCAAAACAAAAAAAGAAAAAAAAAAACATTCAGCTATATAGAAGTAAAGTAAAAATGTTTAAAAGAAAAAATCAAACATTTAGTTTTTATGAGGAAAATAATAGAGGTTTACATTTGTGTACCTAAGGTCTAAAGAGGTTAAGTGTAGTGGTAATAAATAATGTACCTTTGTTAAAGGGGTTTACCGCGCAAATGATGATTTATAGCGGCATTACTATTTATATCGGCAACACTAAAAATGGATTTTTCCCGTAAATATATAATACTATATCATATTAAAAATAATAAAAAATAAAAATAAAAATAAAAATAAAAATAAGTGTTAGAGCTTAAATTTACGGGTTTTGCACATTAATGGAAGAACAAACAAGATATTTAATTTTTTTAAGGGGGGATACTTTTATACTTTTGATACTTTTGATACTTTGATAATTTGATACTTTTTATAATGCTGTTTCTTTCTTCCTTTTTCATGTTATCAGTTTAGCTCTACTAATAATTTTTGACTGCAATTATGTAATATCTATAATACATTGTGTAAAAGCAGATATATTTTTAGAGCCATATTTAAGTTAAAAACTTCTTAACCATAACGATAAGTCATGAAATTAATGTGCTTTAACCTTTTTAGAATAACATTTTTTCGCTGCATCTAACCATGGGAGATTTTTTTTAAAGGAAAAGTTGTGCAACATTCTGCAATTTTGTGAATTGCGCGCACTCCTACCATACTAACCATATTGAAAAATGTTTAAAACATTACTAGAGGATGGCACTAACTCTTGACAAATCTCAAAGATAACGTACTAAAAAATATACGTTTACGTACATATATGTATAATAATTGAATAATTGTAGAATACTTCTCCTCATGAAGTAGAATATGAAAACTTAATATATAGGGACACACACCCTGGGTCGCAGGATATATATATATATATATATATACTACTGAGAAAGGAAAAGGAAAACTACAAAAATAGTTTAACATATTTGGTATAGTGTTTGGTAAATTAGAAATATTCATGTATTTATAAATAAACTTGACCACCAATTTATAAAAAGTCAAGTGTACTGTTCAAAAATATTTTTTATTAGTCAAACAAATCATTTTTGTGTTAAATTTAGATATGTATTGATTTAATATGTGTCATTTTATTCAAGTTTATAATTAGTTTTTAAGTACCTAAGACATTTTACATGCTAAATTTTTTTTAATTACATATGACTCTTTATGAACTTGATTAATTAAAACAATTCATATCTTATCAGCTTTGGGCCAGAAAGTTCATAAAGTTAATTTGTAACTTAAAATGCTGCGAAAAGTTTTCGATACACTAAGAGCCCCCATGGATACTAACTAAACTACTATCCCTAAACGTATTTTTGCAGAAGTGCTAGTCTCAAAGGAAATACACAGGAAGTTATTTGAATTGGAGAAACTTTTGACAGTGTTATTAAACGATGGAAATAAGTAGATAATTAAGCGCTTCTCTTTTTTATAAAATATTTTGAATGTCTTAAAGCATCATTTTACATGAAAAGCAATAAATAAAAAAAATAAAATCTTTGAAATCAAAGATTCTCTTATAAAAGTAACTGTTATTCAATATCTGTAATAATATAAGGAAAGACGTTTTTCTGTCTGTCTGTGTATGTGTGTGCTGCGTTCTGAAGAGACCGCTGCACGCAGAGCTACAGAATTTTGAAATTAGGTTTCCCTGTATATGAAATAATGCATATCGAAGCCCGATTTTGGAATATTTAAATAGATTTTTTTTTTTAATTTTTTATGCGATTTTTAGCGGGTTTTTAACGGTTTTTTTGTACATTACGAGGCAATTTTTCTGCATTAATAAAAATGATGCGGCATCCAGTTTTTATCCTAATATAGCACATTTTGTACTCTATCCATTGTTTACAGTTTCGTAAAAATCGGTCCATAATTACCCGAGATATTAATTAAAAACTTATTAAAAATCTTCCAAAATGCGATCTTTTTTTATCAAAATGACTCAGACATTTGAGGAAGTGGTATTGGATTTACTTCCGCAACAGGGTCCGTCTATACATTTACTATCCGATACGAAAGGTCAGAAATTACAAGGTAATTCAAATTTTTAGAACTTTTTCAAGTAGGCCCAAAATTGACAATTATACGCCAAAAAAATTATATTTATAAAAATTTAATTTTCGAACAAAATCGGCTGGTAACTTTTTTGTTATAGCAAATTGACAATGGATATAATTAATAAAGAAACGTAAATTTCAAAGTCAAACAAACAAAAAAAAGCGTAATTTTTTTACGGGACCGGGCTATGGCGGGAGTGCTCGTTCTGTGCTCGTTCTAAATATAAATTACAATGCAAAATACTTCTCTCCCAACTCTGTACTTTATTCGGTTTTCAAAAAGTACGCGAAAATATTTGTACACTCAAAATCACCAAGGAAATATGACAGAGTTTAAGTGATAAGTATTGCGACGATACAGACAAGCATTATTGTCTCAGAGGTAACGTATCCAGATTTCAGATTTTCGAGTCACTCCATATTTTATTTCATTCTTTCACGGGTTATTAAAAGAAGTACGAAGGGCTCTTACATTTTTATTATAATAAATTTCTTTTATGAAAAAATAAATAAATAAGTATATGAACTTTAGTTAGTAGCCAAAATGAGAAGATCTTTGATATCAGAGACAGTATTTATATCATACTGATATTAAAAAGAAATTGTGGAAATAAAATTCTCTATATAATTAGCATTAAAGATTTCTTGAAGCATACTAAAAAAAAAAAAAAGAAAAAAAAAAAAAAAGAAAACAGAACGATACATTTTTTATGATTTAAATAATAAATTAAACAAAACTAAGTTTAACTATTATTTTGTTTTATTTTGAATAATTGAAAGACATTTTACATTTTTATTTTAATAAAAAGTTACCTCAAACTTTTAGAGACCGTATTAAAATAATCTAAGTATATTTTAAATTATTATTATTTTAATATGTCGCCTTTTAATGCTTTAGTTTAAATATACCAATCAATAAAATGGGGGAAAAAACGATTATGCTATTTTTATGAGTCCCCAATTAGAATATTGGCCATTTCTACAGCGTGTTTAAAACTGGAACATAGTAATAAGCCACTTAGTAAAACATTTTAAATGATTTATTTTTAAATTTAAACACATACCTGACAACTGAAAATTGTAAATTTAAATTTAAACAAGCGTGTAAGTTTGATCGAAGATCGCACAAAGGGTTTCGTTTAATATTCCTTTCATAAAACTTTATCCTTTCTTTAATAAATCCAAATAAATTTCATTTTCCAAAGAAAAAACAAAAAAAGGTCATGTTTTTTATAAAGTAAAAATTTACCGCTCTATTTTTCTCGTTTTTTCGAAAATCTAAACTGGTCCGATAGCGGTCGAAGTCCGTTATTATACTCTGTCATCATAATATCTGTCATGTGGACTAAATACGATATTAAAAAGAAATCAATTTCAAAATTAAATAAACATGTTGTATAGAGACCCTCAAAATGTTAGACGTCAGATTAATTTTCTTTTTAATTCTCTAATGACGTCATATAAGCTGCTTTCTGTGTTTACACATACTCATACTCCTTGTATTATTGAGAAATGCTTGAAAATTTCCGTTTTATTATCAATATGACGTCATATGAAATCGGTTCGGTAGTTCTTGAGATTACTCCCTACAAACAAACAATCTTTACTCCTTTATAATATTAAGTATAGATATGACGCCATAATCTTTTTTTTCAATTGGTGAAACTTTTTATTTCAGTGCCATTTTTCACGTGGAAATCTTTCAATAGAAAATTAATTATTGTAGAAAGAATTTTATTGTGGATTTTTAATTGTCGGCAACTGCTATAACGAAAAATGTTTAAATTTAATAGGAAAAGGCTGTTATTTTTTTGTTTTTTTATCTCTATATATTAAAGTAATAGGATTTTTTCAAATTTTATGATTTTGAGCTTCATAGTAGGAATTCAGCTATAAATACACAACTGTAAGTTATATAGTTTCTGAGAACCGGCTCTGTGACAGACAGACAACGAAGCGGGACTTATAGGGTTTCGTGAGATTAACGAAACCCTAAAAAATTAACAGAAAGTCATAAAATTTGTGTTCGTATTGCATTCTATGCTACATTGGAAAGCTACCTAACATTAAAAAATTATATATATATATATATATATATATATATATATATATATATATTATTTCTGTTGTCAACATCCCTTTTTCTATGCATTTACAAGTCACACAAGAATGAGGTATCATTCGAAAGGTTTTTTAACCAGCTTCTAACATAGTACACTCACATTTCGTTAAAACATATTTTTTTAATTAAAAAATTGCAGTTAATTAAAAATTAATTCAGCATTGTTTTCATAAGTGGAACGAAAGGTTTTTCTAAAATTAATGTTGCCACAAATTTAAATTCCACATTATTTCATGCTCAGCAATGATTTAAAAAAATAAATAGTACAAAAAATATGAAGCGTGATGTCTCCACACAAGTACTTTTCATATTTATGATTAAAAAGAAAAATTGAAATTGAAATGTTTAGAAGAAAAAGACACATTGATTTATCGAAGCAGCGGCATTTCACGTGTAGCCTAAAAGGTATGCTTTGTTATAATAGATTAAATTGTATTTCAGATGTATTTAATTTACTTTTCTTTGTCCCATGTTTTTCCCGAAACGGCTGACGTTATCCCCTAATGCAGTTAAAATACGATTGTAATTTTTTTTTTTCGCGCTTGCCTTATGCTATCGTCGATCATTTTTTACTGTAACTTTTATGGAATCAATGAGATGATATTCTGACTTGACTAATGTTGTTTGCAGATATTTTTATCCTTAAATTTTCTTTAGAAGTTTAAACCTGCCTCTAAAAAATATTAGACATTGCTAAAAAATATTAGACTGCAGTGCGAAATCCTCGCACGGGTCTACTGGTATATATTATTTTGATAAGTTTTGAAATTACAGGCGAATATTCCTAATCGGTAACATGACAGTTGAACGAATTAGAAGAGCATTTCTTATTTTTTATGTTGTTTTTAATACAGTTAATCGTTTTAAATACGTCTATTGAATTGTGAAAGTGTTGGATTGTTTTTCAATTTCATACGAATTTTCACATGTTTATTGGAAAAATAGCAATATTGTACGCTTTTGTGGTTTTCTGCACATTTCCCTTAAATATCTGAAACGTAATGTCTATCTCAAAAAAATCTCAAGTCATAAGTATAAACTGCTATTTTTTTCAAAAGAAAAATATTTTTTCCTGATCTAGACTAAACTGAAACTTTAACAATAAATTTCATGCCAAAGAACAAAACAATAAGATTTAAGGTGACTTTCACGTTGTCTATGCTACATTAACCCTCCAGCCGCGGGTAACGCTCCTGTCGCGTTTCACTTATTCTATACAATTCCGCGGGGAACGCTATTTTGACGTTCCCTACAATATTTATAGTACTTAAGCATCGGGAGATTCTATTTCTTTGTTGAATCTATCTTCTTTTATTTAGAAATTTATTTAGATATTCGTTTACAAATTACAATACATATATCATTTCATTTATTAGGTCATTCTGAAAGTTCTGCGGTTTTTGAAATATTTTGAATCCATAAATGCCACATTCCCACCGGAATTTTGAAATAAAACTTTGTTTTTATAATGTACACGAAGAAACTGCTTTTACTTATTTGGAAATAAATTTGTTTGTAAATTCTGGTGACATTTAATCCGTATAGCCATTATAAGTGACGAATAAAAATAGGCCGCGGTTTTATATTAAAAACAAGAAAGAAAAATCATGCGTCAAGGATAGATTATGTAACACTTTCCAATGCTTCCAAAATAATTTTACAAATCATACCGTTTAATAAGCTGAAAGATAACATCTAAGTAAACAATTTGGAAAACGCATAACATATTTAAAAACATAATTTCAAGAATTTCCAACGTATACAATATTCGGAAAAATATCCGAATACTTTTATTCAGCCCTGTATATGATCTATAGATTTGTATATATACTACATAGGATGCTAAATTTTAGTTCAGTTAAGAAACGCGTAGCACAGTTTAAAATTCTCCTTGTGGAGTTTCTGTCAATAAACGGAAATGAGTTCGCGAACTTTTGTGCTTCCCTGTATATGATCTACAGAATGTATACACACCACGTAATAAACAAAAAGTGAGTTAAATTAAAAATCGCGTTCAATAACTTAAACGCACTTCCAGGAATTATTGTTAACAGACAATAGAGAATTCTTTTGTGTGTCCCTGTAAATGAACGATGACTGCTACACACACTATATTCTGTAGTAAGCCTCTTGTAATGCACCTTAGTGATATATATAAATTCCAATGCGTTTAAAATAGTGAAACACTATTTAAATAAACCGCAGACGATTTTTCTCCATAGACGTAATGTAACGGAATTATTTTGACTGTCCCTGTAAATTAACTAAAAGTGCTATGCACACCCTATTCCATATTAAGCTTATTGTAATACACCTTAGGGATATATATCAATTACAATGTGTTTGCAATTGTGTAACATCATTAAAATAAACCGCAAATGATTTTTCCCCATAGACCGTAATGTAACGGAATTCTTTTGAGTGTCCCTGTAAAAAAAACTATAAGTGCTACACACTTCAGTTGAAATAGGGAACGTCCTATAGATAACGACAATAACATATAAAAAATGCAAGGCAATCCGAGCATATTTACGGGAGTTAGAGCACGGACAGACGGCAGACGGCAGGCAAACCGAAGTCACAAACACTTTTCAACTAGGTTGGAAAGTGTTAAAAATGGAAACATCGCCCGCGGCTAGAGGGTTAATAATGAGCAGAATAGCCAGAACAAAATATTGAAAACGGGCAAAATTATTCATAAAGATAAAACTGAACTTACCTCATATTATTTTCACTCTGCATGTTGTTATATTGCGGTTTGGTCCTTGTCTGCTGAAAAATCCTCCCTGTAATACGAATTCCCGTTCACTTAACTACACAAAACATATCACATCACTTTCATAAGTGACAGAAATCAAATTCGATATTCAACTAAATAGGGTCAGTGGTTCGCGCTTCCCTGGAATTATGGCATTTAGATTTGTACATGTCGCACTATGCATTCAATAAAAAGAAGAGTGGGAGATTATTCGGCAAGCACAATCAAAATCGAATACTGTTGATCTGCTAACCCCAATCGGAAAATGTAAACATCTTCTGTGATGCATTTAATGCGACGGTGTTCTGGGAGCTTGAGTTCTTTTGGGATCCATTCATATGCAAATCTAAACTCAAGGGTAAATTAGCAAAATAGTGAATGGTTTTTGAAAAACATGAGCATATGTGGGAGAAAAGTAAACAAAGGTGGATATATTTAGTGCTCAAAATGTCCTAAAATATTTTCAAAGAAAACAGATGTAACGATCATTTTCGACGTTTGACATTTCCTTAATTTCGATCTACGCATTTCATTAACCTGAACGGGTATATTTATTCAGTGCATGTTGTTATGGCTGAGATCCACACAGAGCGTCGCACTTCGGAATTTATCGTGCTATCATTTTACTCAATAGCAATAGCTACATAACAGAACAACAGACGTTTCAAATTACTAAATTACAAAACTCTTTCTAGATCAGTGGTTCCTAACCTTTTTTTTGGCCACTCCCTACCTAAGCATCTGTAAAATCATTCAGTGCATGCTATTATGGCTGAGATCCACACAATGCGTCGTACTTTGGAATTTAAGAAATCTATTGTTACCGTGCTATCATTTTACCTAATAGCAATAGATCTGCATAACAGAACAACAGACGTTTCAAATTACCAAATTGCAAAAAGTTTCTCTAGATCAGTGGTTCTCAACCTTTTTTTGGCCACGCCCTACCTAAGCATCTCTAAAATCATTCAGTGCATGTTATTATGGCTGAGATCCCACAGAGCGTCGCATTTTGGAATTTAAGAAATCTATTGTTACCGTGCTATCATTTTACCCAATAGCAATAGATCTGAATAACAGAACGACAGACGTTTCAAATTACTAAATTACAAAACTTTCTCTAGATCAGTGGTTCTCAACCTTTTTTTGGCCACACCCTACCTAATCATCTCTAAAATCATTCAGTGCATGTTATTATGGCTGAGATCCCACAGAACGTCGCATTTTGAAATTTAAGAAATCTATTGTTGCCATGCTATCACTTTACCTAATAGCAATAGATCTGCATAACAGAACAACAGACGTTTCAAATTTCTAAATTACAAAACTTTCTCTAGATCAGTGGTTCCCAACCTTTTTTTGGCCACGCCCTACCTAATCATCTCTAAAATCATTCAGTGCATGCTATTATGGCTGAGATCCACACAGAGCGTCGCACTTTAGAATTGAAGAAATCTATTGTTACCATGTTATCATTTTACCTAATAGCAATAGATCTGCATAACAGAACGACAGACGTTTCAAATTACTAAATTACAAAACTTTCTCAAGATCAGTGGTTTTCAACCTTTTTTTGGCCACGCCCTACCTAAGCCTCTCTAAAATCATTCAGTGCATGCTATTATGGCTGAGATCCACACAGAGCGTCGCACTTTGGAATTTAAGAAATCTATTGTTACCGTGCTATCATTTTACCCAATAGCAATAGATCTGCATAACAGAACAACAGACGTTTCAAATTACTAAATTACAAAACTGTGTCTAGATCAGTGGTTCCCAACCTTTTCTTGGCCATGCTCTACCTAAGCATCTCTAAAATCATTCAGTGCATGCTATTAAGGCTGAGATCCACACAGAGCGCCTCATTTTGGATTTTAAGAAATCTATTGTTTTTGCGCTATCATTTTACCCAATAGCAATAGATCTACATAACAGAACAACAGACGTTTCAAATTACTAAATTACAAAACTCTGTCTAGATCAGTGGTTCCCAAACTTTTTTGTCCACGCCCTACCTAAGCATCTCTAAAATCAGGATGCATTGCCCACCCCTCCCACTGTAACATATACTAATTCCTATTGATTAAAAACGGAATATCTGGAGGCACGGCAGTGCCTCCGCCAAGTCGAGTGAGGACAGCCGTAAGCATACTTTTCTGGAAGCAACTCAGGGCACTTTTGACCCCCCCATATCTCCGCGCTGGAGTATCCCAAAAATTTTAAACTTCAATTATAGAAAGTATTTGGCCCACAGGACCAAAATTTAAAATTACAACTTTCTGTCTTTTCTAGTTCAGGCGATATATGAACTCAAACATTCGATTTTTTGTCACTTCTTACTCACTCGTTCACGCGTCATCAAAAAGATTGGGTAGATCCCGTAGCCCCAGAAACTTGACATTTGGAAAAAAGGTAGTGTTTAGGATACAAAGAAAGGAAAAATTATAAAATCCAGAAAATTCGAAAAAAAAAACATTCGAAAATTCAACAAATTCCATCAAAATTGAAAATTGAAAATAATACGATCTTGTAGTCTTGGAAACTTAAGATTTGGTGTGAAGGTAGTGTTTAACATCCAGAAAAAGAAAACATCAAAAACACCAAAAAAATCGAAAGCAAAATTGAAAAAATCGAAGAAATTGAAAAAAACCGAAAATTTGAAGACAATCCGATTTTGTTGCGCTAGAAAATTCAAATTAGGAATAAAGGTAGTATTTAGGATACAGAAAAAGGAAAATAAAAAAAATCCAGAAAATTAGAAAAAAAAAAAAAAATTCGAAAAAAATTGAAAAAATGAAAATAATTTGATACGATAACGCTCGTATTTATAAATTAATTTGGATGAAACTAATTGTGTGTATTAAGCTCACCAATGCCTCGACCGAGTTCGTTGGCCAGCTTGGTCCGCCATCTTGTTTCAAGATGGCGGCCACGGAAAATTTTAAAACTAAAATAAATATACAAAAAAGTTAAAAAAATCAAGTTTATTTTTTAATTAGGTGTTAGGACTTGATACAAGGATTCCAGAGCATTTTTTGTTTTACCTCTATCTTAAAAATTGGCTGAGATAGAGCAGTTTGAAATTCTAGGGTGGCTGACATTTTGAAACAAAACAGCACATTACAAAAAACCAACGATAAATTTATGGTCAATAATGGTCAAGCAGGTGCAATCCCGAATGAATACTCCGTGTTATTATAACTGTAACTTTGACTTCGAAATTTTGATACGTTGCATTTTCTATTTGTTGATATTTTTGAACTATGATTTACACTAAGTGAAATGTTGTTGTTGAAGAGGGATTTTCCATGTAAATCCGAAACGTCCAATTTTAATATGTTTTTAATGTTTTATGAAAGTGTATTGTAATGTCGCGACAATTGGCGAAATCTCGCCAAATTTGGCGACAAAAATAAGTCTTCATAAATGAAGCCAACTTGGCTATAGCTCAATAATTTGGCGAATTTCTTATTCAAATTCAGTGTAAACGAATCTTTTGTAAACGGTTTCTTTGCATTTTAACTTGCTGTTTTCGAGTAACATTAGCTAAAATTTTAAAACGAAGATATAGGAAAGCTACCTTTTCCTGCCGGTACAGGCCGGAGGACTTTTTTATGAGTTGTCGGATGCAATCTATGTTTTGCATTAAATAAAGTAAAACATTGAAAAACAAATCCCACAGGATGGGGATAGTTTGTTTTAGATAGATTTTAAGATAATTGTCCTATTAGCTAGTACACCTTCCGTTATTGTTTTGTGTTATTTTCCCCGGATTATGCTTTTCTTTTCTTTTGTTTACGAATTTTGTAATAGAAAAGTTCCGCTATAGACTGGCTACGTTATAGACCTTTTTTTTTATAGACAGGTTCATTTTCTTTCACAGGCTTTACTCTATTTAATTTATATATGAAATATTTGTTGTTAAAAGATGTTGGTCGCACAAAAATTTTCACATCTCTCCCTCCCTCCCGACATTACTGGTTGGTTATGGCTTGATAGTCCTTTCTAAATAAAATCATGGTGATTCTAAGATTCTCTTGATTTATCTGTAAATTGAACATAAACGATCCTAAGAAAACGGATCAATGAATTACTATATTGGCATGAGGAAATTTAGTTGCAGAAAAATGGAGCATATAGCTAACATTAAGTCTAATAGGAAAACCACAGCCTTGGCAAGATTGTATTAACAAGAAACCATCCAAATACATTTTTATGAAAGTAATATAATTTTCCCCTCGAATCTATACAAACCATGTATTATAAGAAAAACCGGTACTTCTCTATTATCCCGTCGACCACTTTTCATAACAAAAAACATCGCCAAACTGTAAGATTAAACGCCAAAAATGCAGTCCCATTTACTTGATGTCAGAAGCATTACACGTGTTTGTTATGTCATCAAGTGGTTTTTAATTCGACATTTGCGTGTATTTTTCATTATGTTTTACTGATTTATTAGTTATTTCCTTAATTAAAATAACAATTGTGTCCTTAAATTCTTACATTATGATCTGGAGGCACGGCAGTGCCTCCGCCAAGTCGAGAGAGGACAGCCGTAAGCATACTTTTCTGGAAGCAACTCAGGGCACTTTTGACCCCCCCATATCTCCGCGCTGGAGTATCCCAAAAATTTTAAACTTCAATTATAGAGAGTATTTGGCCCACAGGACCAAAATTTAAAATTACAACTTTCTGTCTTTTCTAGTTCAGGCGATATATGAACTCAAACATTCGATTTTTTGTCACTTCTTACTCACTCGTTCACGCGTCATCAAAAAGATTGGGTAGATCCCGTAGCCCCAGAAACTTGACATTTGGAAAAAAGGTAGTGTTTAGGATACAAAGAAAGGAAAAATTATAAAATCCAGAAAATTCGAAAAAAAAACATTCGAAAATTCAACAAATTCCATCAAAATGGAAAATTGAAAATAATACGATCTTGTAAGTCTTGGAAACTTAAGATTTGGTGTGAAGGTAGTGTTTAACATCCAGAAAAAGAAAACATCAAAAACACCAAAAAAATCGAAAGCAAAATTGAAAAAATCGAAGAAATTGAAAAAAACCGAAAATTTGAAGACAATCCGATTTTGTTGCGCTAGAAAATTCAAATTAGGAATAAAGGTAGTATTTAGGATACAGAAAAAGGAAAATTAAAAAAATCCAGAAAATTCGAAAAAAAAAATAAAAAAATTCGAAAAAAATTGAAAAAATGAAAATAATTTGATACGATAACGCTCGTATTTATAAATTAATTTGGATGAAACTAATTGTGTGTATTAAGCTCACCAATGCCTCGACCGAGTTCGTTGGCCAGCTTGGTCCGCCATCTTGTTTCAAGATGGCGGCCACGGAAAACTTTAAAACTAAAAGAAATATACAAAAAAGTTAAAAAAATCAAGTTTATTTTTTAATTAGGTGTTAGGACTGGATACAAGGATTCCAGAGCATTTTTTGTTTTACCTCTATCTTAAAAATTGGCTGAGATAGAGCAGTTTGAAATTCTAGGGTGGCTGACATTTTGAAACAAAACAGCACATTACAAAAAACCAACAATAAATTTATGGTCAATAATGGTCAAGCAGGTGCAATCCCGAATGAATACTCCGTGTTATTATAACTGTAACTTTGACTTCGAAATTTTGATACGTTGCATTTTCTATTTGTTGATATTTTTGAACTATGATTTACGCTAAGTGAAATGTTGTTGTTGAAGAGGGATTTTCCATGTAAATCCGAAACGTCCAATTTTAATATGTTTTTAATGTTTTATGAAAGTGTATTGTAATGTCTGTAATTTTAATGATTTTAATATAAATTTATAAGTTTTAGTGAACGCGATTTCTCGCAAATTATTTTCTTTCATTGTTGTAATCATTTTCCCAATCATACGCATAAAACTATATATTCATATCCATTAGCGCCAAATTCTCGCCAAATTTGGCGACAATTGGCGAAATCTCGCCAAATTTGGCGACAAAAATAAGTCTTCATAAATGAAGCCGACTTGGCTATACCTCAATAATTTGGCGAATTTCTTATTCAAATTCAGTGTAAACGAATCTTTTGTAAACGGTTTCTTTGCATTTTAACTTGCTGTTTTCGAGTAACATTAGCTAAAATTTTAAAACGAAGATATAGGAAAGCTACCTTTCCCTGCCGGTACAGGCCGGAGGACTTTTTTATGAGTTGTCGGATGCAATCTATGTTTTTCATTAAATAAAGTAAAACATTGAAAAACAAATCCCACAGGATGGGGATAGTTTGTTTTAGATAGATTTTAAGATAATTGTCCTATAGCTAGTACACCTTCCGTTATTGTTTTGTGTTATTTTCCCCGGATTATGCTTTTCTTTTCCTTTGTTTACGAATTTTGTAATAGAAAAGTTCCGCTATATACTGGCTACGTTATAGACCTTTTTTTTATAGACAGGTTCATTTTCTTTCACAGGCTTTACTCTATTTAATTTATATATGAAATATTTGTTGTTAAAAGATGTTGGTCGCACAAAAATTTTCACATCTCTCCCTCCCTCCCGACATTACTGGTTGGTTATGGCTTGATAGTCCTTTCTAAATAAAATCATGGTGATTCTAAGATTCTCTTGATTTATCTCTAAATAGAACATAAACGATCCTAAGAAAACGGAGCAATGAATTACTATATTGGCATGATGAAATTTAGTTGCAGAAAAATGGAGCATATAGCTAACATTAAGTCTAATAGGAAAACCACAGCCTTGGCAAGATTGTATTAACAAGAAACCATCCAAATCTGGAGGCACGGCAGTGCCTCCGCCAAGTCGAGAGAGGACAGCCGTAAGCATACTTTTCTGGAAGCAACTCAGGGCACTTTTGACCCCCCCATATCTCCGCGCTGGAGTAGCCCTAAAATTTTAAACTTCAATTATAGAGAGTATTTGGCCCACAGGACCAAAATTTAAAATTACAACTTTCTGTCTTTTCTAGTTCAGGCGATATATGAACTCAAACATTCGATTTTTTGTCACTTCTTACTCACTCGTTCACGCGTCATCAAAAAGATTGGGTAGATCCCGTAGCCCCAGAAACTTGACATTTGGAAAAAAGGTAGTGTTTAGGATACAAAGAAAGGAAAAATTATAAAATCCAGAAAATTCGAAAAAAAACATTCGAAAATTCAACAAATTCCATCAAAATTGAAAATTGAAAATAATACGATCTTGTAGTCTTGGAAACTTAAGATTTGGTGTGAAGGTAGTGTTTAACATCCAGAAAAAGAAAACATCAAAAACACCAAAAAAATCGAAAGCAAAATTGAAAAAATCGAAGAAATTGAAAAAAACCGAAAATTTGAAGACAATCCGATTTTGTTGCGCTAGAAAATTCAAATTAGGAATAAAGGTAGTATTTAGGATACAGAAAAAGGAAAATAAAAAAAATCCTGAAAATTCGAAAAAAAAATAAAAAAATTCAAAAAAAATTGAAAAAATGAAAATAATTTCATACGATAACGCTCGTATTTATAAATTAATTTGGATGAAACTAATTGTGTGTATTAAGCTCACCAATGCCTCGACCGAGTTCGTTGGCCAGCTTGGTCCGCCATCTTGTTTCAAGATGGAAATTTTAAAACGCCACGGAAAATTTTAAAACTAAAATAAATATACAAAAAAGTTAAAAAATCAAGTTTATTTTTTAATTAGGTGTTAGGACTTGATACAAGGATTCCAGAGCATTTTTTGTTTTACCTCTATCTTAAAAATTGGCTGAGATAGAGCAGTTTGAAATTCTAGGGTGGCTGACATTTTGAAACAAAACAGCACATTACAAAAAAACAACGATAAATTTATCGTCAATAATGGTCAAGCAGGTGCAATCCCGAATGAATACTCCGTCTTATTATAACTGTAACTTTGACTTCGAAATTTGGATACGTTGCATTTTCTATTTGTTGATATTTTTGAACTATGATTTATGCTAAGTGAAATGTTGTTGTTGAAGAGGGATTTTCCATGTAAATCCGAAACGTCCAATTTTAATATGTTTTTAATGTTTTATGAAAGTGTATTGTAATGTCTGTAATTTTAATGATTTTAATATAAATTTATAAGTTTTAGTGAACGCGATTTCTCGCAAATTATTTTCTTTCATTGTTGTAATCATTTTCCCAATCATACGCATAAAACTATATATTCATATCCATTAGCGCCAAATTCTCGCCAAACTTGGCGACAATTGGCGAAATCTCGCCAAATTTGGCGACAAAAATAAGTCTTCATAAATGAAGCCAACTTGGCTATAGCTCAATAATTTGGCGAATTTCTTATTCAAATTCAGTGTAAACGAATCTTTTGTAAACGGTTTCTTTGCATTTTAACTTGCTGTTTTCGAGTAACATTAGCTAAAATTTTAAAACGAAGATATAGGAAAGCTACCTTTTCCTGCCGGTACAGGCCGGAGGACTTTTTTATGAGTTGTCGGATGCAATCTATGTTTTGCATTAAATAAAGTAAAACATTGAAAAACAAATCCCACAGGATGGGGATAGTTTGTTTTAGATAGATTTTAAGATAATTGTCCTATTAGCTAGTACACCTTCCGTTATTGTTTTGTGTTATTTTCCCCGGATTATGCTTTTCTTTTCTTTTGTTTACGAATTTTGTAATAGAAAAGTTCCGCTATAGACTGGCTACGTTATAGACCTTTTTTTTTTATAGACAGGTTCATTTTCTTTCACAGGCTTTACTCTATTTAATTTATATATGAAATATTTGTTGTTAAAAGATGTTGGTCGCACAGAAATTTTCATATCTCTCCCTCCCTCCTGACATTACTGGTTGGTTATGGCTTGATAGTCCTTTCTAAATAAAATCATGGTGATTCTAAGATTCTCTTGATTTATCTCTAAATTGAACATAAACGATCCTAAGGAAACGGATCAATGAATTACTATATTGGCATGAGGAAATTTAGTTGCAGAAAAATGGAGCATATAGCTAACATTAAGTCTAATAGGAAAACCACAGCCTTGACAAGATCTGGAGGCACGGCAGTGCCTCCGCCAAGTCGAGAGAGGACAGCCGTAAGCATACTTTTCTGGAAGCAACTCAGGGCACTTTTGACCCCCCCATATCTCTGCGCTGAAGTTTCCCAAAAGTCTGGAACTTCGTTTTTCTAGAGAATGTGGCAAATAAGACCAAAATTTAAAATTACAACTTTCTGTCTTTTCTAGTTCAGACGATATATGAACTCAAACATTCGATTTTTTGTCACTCACTCACTCACTCATTCACGCGTCATCAAAAATATTACGTAGATTCCGTAGCCCTAGAAAGTTGACATTTGGAAAAAGGGTAGTGTTTAGGATACAAAGAAAGGAAAAATTATAAAATCTGGAAAATTCGAAAGAAAAACATTCGAAAATTCAACGAATTCCATCAAAATTGAAAATCGAAAATAATACGATCTTGTAGTCTTAGAAACTTAAAATTTGGTGTGAAGGTAGTGTTTAGCATCCAGAAAAAGAAAACATCAAAAACACCAAAAAACTGGAAATTTGGAATAAAGGTAGTATTTAGGATAGAAAAAAAAGGGAAAAATTAAAAAAATCTGGAACATTCGAAAAATTGAAAAATAATTGATCTTGTAGCTTTATAAACTAAAAATTCAGCGTAAAGGTAGTGTTATAGAGAAAAATGAAAAATTAAAACACGATAAATTCGAAAATAAAATTTAAAAAAAATCGACAAAGATCGAAAATTTGAAAATAATTCGATTTTGTAGCGCTAGAAAGTAGAAATATGGAATAAAGAACAGAAAAAAAGAAAAAATGAAAAAATCTGGAAAATTCGAAAAAAAAATTCGAAAAAAATTAAAAATTGAAAATAATTCGATCTTGCAGTCGTAGAGACTTAAAATGTAGTGTAAAGGTAGTATTTACGATTCAAAAAAGTAACTTTTAAAAATTTGTAAAATTCGAAAATAAAATTGAAATATCGAAATATCTGTAAAAAATCGAAAATTTGAAAACAATTCGACTTTGTAGTTCTAGAAACATGAGTTTTAAGGTAATTGTCCTATTAGCTAGTACACCGCCCCTAATTGTTTTATGTTTTTTTCCCCGGATTATGCTTTTTTTCTTTTTTTTTACGAATTTCGGTATAGAAAAGTTCCGCTATAGACCGGCTGCGTTATGAGCGGTTTCTTTATAGACATGTTTGTTTTCTTTCACAAGTTATACTCTATTTAATTTGCATATGAAATATGGATTGTTAAATGATATTAGCACCAAAAAAATCTTCACAGCTCCCTCTCTCCTCCCGACATTACTGGCTGGTTATGGCTTGATAGTCCTTTCTAAATAAAATCATGGTGACTCTAAGATTACCTTGATTTATCTTTAAATTGAACCTAAATGATCCTAAGAAGACGGATCAAAGAAATACTATATTGGCATTACAATCAGGAAACTTAGAAGTAAAATCGAAAAATCAATAAATTTATAAAAATTCGAAGGTTTGGAAATAATTCGATTTTGTAGTCCTACCAGCTTGACATTTGGCAGAAAGGTAGGGTGGGTTTAGGATACAAAGTAAGGAAAAATTTAAAAAGCCGGAAAAAAAGACAAAAAAAAACTTCGAAAAATCGAAAAGAGTTTGTTTTATTGAAAATTTCCGGGAATTTTAATTTTAGCTTTCTTTTTATCCTAAACAGTACTTTTGTGCTAAGTATCAAGTATCTAGGCTGCAAGTAATATCTCAGATGGATAGCATCTTTCCTGGAAGCAATTGAGAGTACTTTTGACTCCCCCCTCCCATAACTTAGTGCTTGCCTATAGTTACCTGAAATTTCTTTAAGGTAACTTCTTCGAAAATCAGTGGATGATCTCCAAAAAGAGCCCAAAATCAAGAAGAGGAGGATTACTTACAAAAAGAAGTGAAATCTCATCAAAAAGTCACCTGTAAAAAATGTAGCCAAGTCTCGTTACTCATTTACCGTAAAAAGTACTGAGATCATATAAAGCCAAGTTTAACTATCTTATTAACTCTGAAATTTTCATTCACAAATCACTCCTAGTCTCTACATCTTTAGTTAATTATTATTTTGTGACTTGGCAATTACGTAGCACGAGAATGTGATGTATATAGTTAGTCTTAATCAAATAATACTATAACATATTAAGGTGTAATAGCTTCCCTGTCCGTATATAATTTGCTTTAGTTAAATTATCCCATCCCATTCCATGACATAGTAAGGTGTAATAACTTTCCTGTGCTGCGTAATTGCCAAGTCATAAAATAATAATTAACTAAAGATGTAGAGACTAGGAGTGATTTGTGAATTAAAATTTCAGAGTTAATAAGATAGTTAAACTTGGCTTTATATGATCTCAGTACTTTTTACGGTAAATGAGTAACGAGACTTGGCTACATTTTTTACAGGTGACTTTTTGATGAGATTATATTTATCTGGAGGCACGGCAGTGCCTCCGCCAAGTCGAGAGAGGACAGCCGTAAGCATACTTTTCTGGAAGCAACTCAGGGCACTTTTGACCCCCCCATATCTCCGCGCTGGAGTATCCCAAAAATTTTAAACTTCGTTTTTCTAGAGTATTTGGCAAACAGGACCAAAATTTGAAATTACAACTTTCTGTCTTTTCTAGTTCCGACGATATATGAACTCAAACATTCGATTTTTTGTCACTCACTCACTCACTAGTTCACGCGTCATCAAAAAGATTAGGTAGATCCCGTAGCCCTAGAAACTTTACATTTGGAAAAAAGGTAGTGTTTAGGATACAAAGAAAGGAAAAATTATAAAATCCGGAAAATTCGAAAGAAAAACATTCGAAAATTCAACAAATTCCATCAAAATTGAAAATTGAAAATAATACGATCTTGTAGTCTTAGAAACTTAAGATTTGGTGTGAAGGTAGTGTTTAGTATCCAGAAAAAGAAAACATCAAAAACACCAGAAAAATCGAAAGCAAAATTGAAAAAATCGAAAAATCGAAAAAAATCTAAAAATTTCAAATAATCCGATTTTGTTGCGCTAGGAACTTTGAATTAGGAATAAAGGTAGTATTTAGGATGCAAAATAAGAAAAAATTAGAAATTCCGGAAAATTTGAAAAAAATTTCAAAAATTCGAAAAATTCGAAAAAATTTGAAAAAATTAAAATAATTTGATTATTTAGCCTTAGAAACTTAAAATTCTCAGTAAAGATAGTGTTTAGGATTCAGAATAAGTTAAAATAAAAAACGCAATAAAATTGGAAAATAAAATAAAAAAGTCGAAAAAATCGAAAAATAAGGAAAATTTAAAATAATTCGATTTCATAGCACTAGAAACTTGAAATTTGGAATAAAGGTAATATTTAAGATACTAAATAAGGAAAAATTAAAAAATATGGACAATTCAAAAAATTAGCGCAGACGATATATGAACTCAAAGTTTCGATTTTTTGTCACTCACACACTCACTCACTCTCGCGTCATCAAAAAGATTGGGTAGATCCCGCAGCCACAGAAACTTAAAATTTGGAATAAAGCTAGTGTTTCGGATACAAAGAAAGGAAAAATTATAAAATCCGGAAAATTCGAAAGAAAAACATTCGAAAATTCAACAAATTCCATCAAAATTGAAAATTGAAAATAATACGATCTTGTAGTCTTAGAAACTTAAGATTCGGTGTGAAGGTAGTGTTTAGTATCCAGAAAAAGAAAACATCAAAAACACCAAAAAAATCGAAAGCAAAATTTAAAAAAATCGAGAAAATCGAAAAAAATCTAAAAATTTCAAATAATCCGATTTTGTTGCGCTAGAAACTTGGAATTCGGAATAAAGGTAGCGTTTAGGATGCAAAATAAGGAAAAATTAAAAATTCCGGAAAATTCGAAAAAAAATTTCAAAAATTCGAAAAAAATTGAAAAAATTATAATAATTTGATTTTTTAGCCTTAAAAACTTAAAATTCGCAGTAAAGATAGTGTTTAGGATTCAGAATAAGTTAAAATCAGAAACGCAATAAAATTCGAAAATAAAATAAAAAAATCGAAAAAATCGAAAAATAAGGAAAATTTGAAAATAATTCGATTTAATAGCGCTAGAAACTTGAAATTTGGAATAAATGTAATATTTAAGATACTAAATAAGAAAAAATTTAAAAATATGAATAATTTTAAAAAAATCGAAAATTTCAAAAAAAAAAAAAAAGAGAAAGAAAGAAAGAAAGAAAAAGAGAGAAATTGAAAATAATATGATCTCGTAGCCTTAGAAACTGAAAATTTGGTGTAAAGGTAGTGTTTAGGATTCAGAAAAAGAAAAAATTAAAAACACAACAAAAATTGAAAATAAAATCAAAAAATCGAAAAAAAAACGAAAATTTGAAAATAATTCGATTTTGTAAAGCTAGAAACTTAAAATTTGGATTAAAGCTAGTATTTAGGATACAAAAAAAGAAAGAAAGAAAAAATCTGTAAAAATCGAAAAAAAAAATCGAAAATTCGAAAAATTGAAAAAAATTCGATTTTGTAGCTTTAGAACTTAAAATTCGGAGCAAACTTATTGTTTAGGATACAGAAAAAGGAAAAATTAAAACACAATAAATTCGAAAATAGAATAAAAAACTCGTAAAAGATCGGAAATTTCAAAATAATTCGATTTTGTAGCGCTAGAAACTTGAAATTGTAATAAAGGATACAAAATAAGAAAAAATTAAAAAATCCAGAAAAAAAAAAAAAAAAAAAAAAAAAATTCGAAAAAAATCAAAAATTCAAAATAATTTTATCTTGTAGTCTTAGAAACTTAAAACTTGGTGTAAAGGTAGTATTTACTATTCAATAAAAGGAACAATTAAAATATTCGTTAAATTCGAAAATAAAATCGAAAAATCAAAATATCTTTAAGAAATCGAAAATTCGAAAACAATTTGATTTTGTACTGCTAGAAACATTAGTTTTAAGATAATTGTCCTATTAGCTAGTACAACGCCCCTAATTGTTTTATGTTATTTCCCCCGGATTATGGTTTTCTTTTCTTTCGTTTACGAATTTCGTTATAGAAAAGTTCCGCTATAGACTGGCTACGATATAGGCGATTTCTTTATAGACAGGTTTGTTTTCTTTCACAGGTTCTACTCTATTTACTTCACATATAAAATATGGGTTGTTAAATGATGTTAGCCCCACAAAAATTTTCACAGCTCCCCTTACCCTCCTGACATTACTGGCTGGTTATGGCTTGATAGTCCTTTCTAAATAAAATCAGAGTGACTCTAAGATTCACTTGATTTATCTCTAAATTGAACCTAAATGATTCTAAGAAGACGGATCAAATAATTACTATATTGGCATGACAATCAATTAACTTAGAATTAAAATCGAAAAATCAATAAATTTATAAAAAGTCGAAAATTTGAAAAAAATTCGATTTTGTAGTCCTAGAAGCTTGACATTTGGCAGAAAGGCAGGGTTTAGTACACAAAGTAAGGAAAAATTTAAAAAATCGTAAATAATAAAAAAAAAAAAACATCGAAAAAAGGAATATAGTTTGATTTATTGGAAATTTCCGGAAATTTCAATTTTGGCTTTATTTTTATACTAAAAAGTTCTTTTATGTTAAATATCAAGTATATAGGGCTGTGAGTAATACCTCAGATGGATAGCATTTATCCTGGAAGCAATTGAGAGTACTTTTGACACTCCCCCTCCCATAATTTAGTGCTTGCCTAGGAACCTGAAATCTCTTTTTATCTACAGTACTTTGCAAACGAAACTAAAGCTTCAAAATTTTTATACCTGTAAATAATAGGGACAGAGTGTGGGCTTAGCGAAAATCAGTGGATGATCTCCAAAAAGAACCCAAAATCAAGAAAAGGAGGATTACTTACAAAAAGAAGTGAAATCTCATCAAAAAGTCACCTGTAAAAAATACAGCCAAGTCTCGTAACTCATTTACCGTAAAAAGTACTGATATCGTATAAAGCCAAGTTTAACTATCTTATTAACTCTGAAATTTTCATTCACAAATCACTCCTAGTCTCTACATCTTTAGTTAATTATTATTTTGTGACTTGGCAATTACGCAGCACAGGGAAGTTATTACACATTACTATGTTATGGGATGGGATGGGATAATTTAATTAAGGCAAATTAAATACGCACAGGGAAGTTATTACACTTTAATATGTTATAGTATTATTTGATTAAGACTAACTATATACATCACATTCTCGTGCTACGTAATTGCCAAGTCACAAAATAATAATTAACTAAAGATGTAGAGACTAGGAGTGATTTGTGAATGAAAATTTCAGAGTTAATAAGATAGTTAAACTTGGCTTTATACGATATCAGTACTTTTTACGGTAAATGAGTTACGAGACTTGGCTGTATTTTTTACAGGTAACTTTTTGATGAGATTTTATTTACATGGAGGAAGCTTAAAAGATTTAACAATGACAAATCATTTCATAACTTCTTAGCTTATTCACAGGTAAAATTTTGTCACAAATATATTTTTAACATAACTCTATAAATGCAACAGAGCCTCCGTAGTGTAGTCGAATGGGGACGCGGGGGAACGGCGTCTCCTCACTTTTTTATTTTATTTCAAGCGTCCCCCGCTTTTTATTTTCAAGGGGACGGTAGGGACACTGGAGGGAGGACGCAGGCTTTCCAAACTTATTATTTTTGTAAAGGGATAAGCACGCTAATTAATTAACAATTTTAAAAAAAATAAAGCACTGATTTTTAACACTTTTCAACAAAGTTGAAATGTGTTTATCACTTTGGATCGTCTGCCATGTCTGTCTATTTGTCTGTTCTCCCTCTAACTTCTGTAACTTTGTTTGAATTGTGACAAAATTTATGCATGTTTTTGAGTTTCTTTGCGTTATTATCACTAGTGAAAATGATATGACTTAATTGTATAGCTTCAATCTAGATATCTGCATCTCTGCATGGACCGACATTTTCAGACACGAAATAAAGATCTGAACTTTTTAATTAGGGACAAGTTATTTAAAACATTACAAGTAAAGAAGCTTTAATTAAATTAAATTAAACTGTTTAATTTTTCAATTATTTTCTCTGCAGCTCAAAATGAAAGGTAACATTCAGTATCAAGTTTTCTATCGGTGACACAGACCCTATATTATGAGCGTCCCCCCCCCCCCCCAATTTTCCCCCCAGGACTACATCACTGAGCCATGCATCTTCGTTTTTATATCTAGAAGGGTTCTGTTGGTTTTTTGCCAACTTCGCTCAGTGTGAAAAAGTGTTATTAGGTCTATTTGTATCTGCACAAATTTTATTGAAGAGACTCTCACATTTGATATTAAATTTGAAAGCAATGATACATATTATAATTGATTTTAATACTTCATTAAGAACAAGTAAGAATGTTTCGGACACTATGAGATCTCTCTATGAATAGCATAATAAACAAAAAGCATTTCTAGATTATCATCTTTAGTAATTTTATGTAGCCATTTTTCTTTCTCACCATAATTCCCGTGTTTCTTCCCCATTATTGCCAAGTTGACTGCCGCACAGTGGAGTATTTGAAGCAAAATCTTGGCCAAAATTACTTTTCATGTGTCTTAACGTTAAAACCGTTGCTGTTGACTTACTATTTGTAAGTACAATTGATTAATGTTACATATACACAAATGTATGCACTTATGTAAAAAATAAATATATAATACATCTTTTACTGTTTATAAGAGGAAAGCAATTATTGATAGGTTTGTTTTATTTACAAACTAACTGTTACCCGTGACTTCGTTCACGTATCATTAAAAGAAGCATAAATGCATTAATTAAGCAAAATATTTCATTCCCGATAATTAGAAACGTAAATAATTAACTAACTGTTCCATAGGACGTATTCCATAGGAGACAATACAGTATTTCTAATGTTATAGAGGCCTCGACATAACTAAGTTTCAAAAAAGTGAAATTTTGTGACAAATAATCACGAAAAGGAAACTGCAACCAATGAAAAAAGGTGGGCCAAATAAAATCGTGGAAATCGGCGAATTGTGTAAAAACATATGTCAAGTTTACCTGGTAAACCATTTTACTTTTAACGCCTTTGTGAAATGTTTTAATAGCCATCCTTCAAAGATAATGGAAATAGTGTATTCTGTTTCATTAAATTCAATTCTTGTGAATAGGAAGCAATAATTGTAGACCTAAATGCAAAGAGCTTAAATTTGCCTCCTTGATTTAATCTATAACTGAAAAAAAAAAATCTTTGTTTCTAAATAAAAATATGTTGACAGACGATTTTTGTTTTCCAGAATAAATTGATTCATAAAGTTTGAATGTGTGAAAATACATTTTTATATTTCACAAATTTTACTGTAATCAAGATTTTTTTTTCTTTCACCATCTATTCAAATAGAAAATAAATTCTTTTTTTCAGTTTTAATGAGAAAAAAGTATATTGATCCGTTTTATTTCTTCTTTTTTATCCAAAAAAAAAATGGAATAATTTAGTTGCCATTTTTAGAGAAACTTCGTTAAAATTCACAAAAAAAAAAAATATATAATAATAATAATAATAATAATAATATCTCGGAATTTAAATCTTTTTTTTTTAATTCTGAGAGTAATGACATCCTCTGATCAATGATAACCGGTATTAAGTAAATCGCGTTGCGTTCGACAATCTGAAAGGAGTAGTTGCGAAATACAAACAGGCGATCAGATTTTAATATAATAGATTCGTATTTATTTTTCTTTTCCTAATAATCATGGTGTAGTTTTTGGCAAAAAACTCTCATCTGTATGTAACTGATATTCATGCTTAATAATCGGTATAGATTAAAAAATTATTTAAAATTTTCGTCTTAAATATAGCATGAAACTCATCTACTTTCTAAACTTACCGATTCTTGTATTATAGATTCACGCTCCTTGTAAAACACATTTGAAAATTCCCGTTTTATTTTAAAAAAGTCCTTCCGGCCTGTACCGGGAGGAAAAGGTAGCTTTCCTATATCTTCGTTTTAAAATTTTAGCTAATGTTACACGAAAACAGCAAGCTAAAATGCAAAGAAAACGTTTACAAAATATTCGTTAATACTGAATTTGAATAAGAAATTCGACAAATTATTGAGCAATAGCCAAATTGGCTTCATTTATGAAGACTTATTTTGGTCGCCAAATTTGGCGATATTTCGCCAAATGTTGCCAATTTTGGCGAGAATTTGGCGCTAACGGATATGAATATATAGTTTTATGCGTATGATTGGGAAAATGATTACAACAATGAAAGAAAATAATTTGCGAGTAATCGCATTAATGTGCTGTTTTGTTTCAAAATGTCAGCCACCCTAGAATTTCAAACTGCTCTATCTCAGCCATTTTTTAAGATAGAGGTAAATCAAAAAATGCTCTGGAATCCTTGTATCAAGGCCTAACACATAATTAAAAAATAAATTTGAATTTTTAACTTTTTTGTATATTTATTTTAGTTTTAAATTTTTAAATGGCCGCCATCTTGAAACAAAATGGCGGACCAAGCTGGCCAACGAACTCGGTCGAGACATTGATGAGCTTAATACACACAATTAGTTTCATCAAAATTGATTTATAAATACGAGCGTTATCGTATGACATAGGTCAGATATATATATATATATATATATATATATATAAATGAACATTTGAACGGAGGGTGGTTTTGGGGTCTGGGGGTCATGATCGATGAAAATATATCGAAATTTTCCGGAACTGCTTTCCTCGGAACGGCTGCAATAGGTAGCTTTATACTTTTTTGTATTGAAAGCTACCTAATATGCGTCACTTTTTCCTCAGAGAAATCTCTTTTTAATGGCATAATTCTTGTTAATTTCCTCTTTCTGGCAATCAGAGCGTAAATTTTAGCGGAAAACTCACATTTGTATGTAACTGGTATTGAAGCTAATTATTAATCAATATCGATAAAAAAAAAAAAATTCAGTTTTTTATCTTAAATATTACGTCCATTATCTATCTACTTTCATTATACATTGATATTCATGCTCCTTGTATTATTACGAACATTTGAAAATACATGTTTTATTTATGACGTCATATTTGTCCAAGCCAAGGAGGATCCTTTTCATAGTTCCATGGTCCAAGCGAAATCTATTTTTAATAATATAATTATTGTTCATTTTTCCTTCTAATTGTAACGCAGTTTTTGACAGAAAAAGATCTTTTTAATGTAACCGATATTCATACTTCATGTATAATAACAAATACTCCATATTTTTGTTTCAAATATCGCGGTAATTCATCTTCTTTTGAATTCTTTTTAATTTTCATTTTTCACTTAAAAATCGTTCAATTGAAAATTAATTGTTGAGGAAAAATTATTTTTCCGTGTTTTTATTTATTGGCAACGATCAAAGCCCCAGCAACGATAAAGTAAAATGGTTAAATTTTAGGGGAACATGTTCATTTATTCTCTATGAAAATAATGAAATTTTTAATTATTAAAGAAAATATTTGAATAAAATAAACAAATACCAGCCTATGTTCATTTGAGGGCTATAATCAACCTATATGCAAAGATACAGGATCATTAAATGCTCCATTTTGACGGTGGCTTCAGCCTAATATTTGCACACAATCGGATTTATAATATTATTAGGATAACGTTTAATTAAATGTGGTTAATTTTACTACACGTAAATGTTTAATTATTTATATAAACCAATGTATTACTTGCATTTAGTATTTTGCCAAGTTGAGTCTCTACAGTACAGAGGTGCTGGATTTTGAGTGTTTTTAATAGATTACCAGTCCCCCCTAAAAAACATTGATATCTAAAAATGGCAACAACATGAGGAACACTTTTTTTTTTATATTTGCCTTCAAAATTATAACCAATACGATTATAACACAAAAATGGTCCGACAAACCCCGAGACAGCTTTAAAAATCTTTGAATATATTATTGGGTGAGTAAAAAGTTTTAAAGCGTTTGTCAGAGAAATGAATATGCAATTAAGAGCTGAGAATAACGCATTTATTCATCAAAATAATCTCCATCCTTATCTAACACCTTCTGCCATCGGTCGGGCAGTTGACGGATGCCAGCAGTGTAGAACGATTCATCTTTTGACGCGTTGAAGTCGTCAACCCAGTTTTGCACTTCTTCCACTGTCCGGAAATTAAGACAAGGCATTCTGCATCGACCAAAACAAATGATAGTCCGAAGGGGCTATGTCGTGACTATACGCCGGGTGTTCTAAAATTTCCCAGCAAGGAGTTACTGTCCTTGACTGGTTTTGCAAAATGAGGTCTTGCGTTGGCGTAAACCTTTTCCAGTAAATGAACGTTTTCGACCATTTCCTGGTTCAATTAAAGCAATTGTTGCTTGTAGCGTTCAGTAGTTACATTTACATTAGGCTCCAACAGTTCGTAATAGAGCACACCCTTCATATCCCACCAGATGCACAGGAGAACTTTTTTGCAGTGATTGGCTCGTTTCGGTGTTGATGTTGTTGCTTCGCCGGAATTCAACCAATATTTTTTGCGTTTCGAATTGTCACAACCTATCCATTTTTCATCTCCCGTCACGATTTTCCAGAAGAAAGATTTTTTCTGTTGCCTATTTAGCAGATTCATGAACTTCAAGACACGCTCATCCTTGTTCGTCTGGCTCAATGCATATGGCACCCATCTTCCTGCCTTCTGAATCTTTCCCATTGCGTGTAAACGATTAAAAATCATTTTTTGTAATACTCCTAATTGTTCGGCAAGTTCTTTTTGCGTCTGATATGCATCTTCATCAAGTAGTGCTTGCAAATCCTCATGACTAGCCTTCAGTGGAGCGCCGCTACGTTCTCGATCGCTAACATCAAAATCGCCATCTTTACAACGTCGAAACCAAAATTCGCATGTCCTTTTCGATACGATTTCCTCTTCAAGAACAGAAGAGATTGATTGATATGCTTTTGCAGCACATTTTCTTTGGTGAAATTCGTAACGAATGCAGTGACGAATAAATGACTTATCGTGTGACATATTTCACCTTCGAAATTTCAACTTTACTTTCACCTTTTTTGCAGCTTCTGCGTCGATTTGAAAACGCTGAACTGGTTCTTATCATATGACACAAACGCGGTCTACTGATTGGTGTGCTATTTCGCAGTAAACGTCAGACAAAATTCGCTTTACAGCTTCTTACTAGATACAATAGATGATATATTTCAATAAATTAGGTTTAAAAAGACAAAAATAACCCATTTTCAATTTTAATTATTTTTTTATTATATAAAAAATAAAACTATTTAAATGCACGTGTAAAAGTATCCATTTAAACACAATAACAAAGCTGAAACTTAACAAAAAAGCACAACTGAGGCTAGGAGTCGCCGGATATGACCTGTGCTCCGGAAAATGGAACTCCAGTAAACGCGGGATACATAATTACACTAAATTAATTTTTTAGTTGGCAGAGCATTGACAGCTTCAGTCCCTGGATCGAATCTTGGCCTGGACATTTTTCACTCAGTTCGAAAATTACAACTCCATGATTTATTTACTAATTAGAATAATTGTGTTAAAAATTAATCTAGTGTAGTTACGTATCCAGCGCTTACTGGAGTTCCATTACCTGCGATTTATTCTGTTGAGTTGATTCAGATATCAGACTAAATGCTATGGTCAATAAGGTTATCTGGGCGAATTAGGTCCTCCAGATTCGTCCGGGATAGCTCAGTTAGCAGAGCATTAGCAGCTTCAGCCAAGAGGTCCCTGGTTCGAATCCTGGCCGGGACATTTTTCGACTAGTTGGAAAATTACAACTCATATATTTTAATGCTTTATCACTCACTTTAGCATTAGTATCCTAAAAATTTGACTCATTCTAGTTGCGTGAAAATTTAAGTATAAGTGCATGAATTATATATTTTTCTGGGTGTTTTTTTTTATGACACTCGTAAAAGTGTCAAAAGTGAGGTTACCAATTGAATTAATTAGAATACAAGCTATAGTCATCATTCATTTTTGTTGTTGTTATTTGCTTGTGTTTTTTTTTTTTTTTTTTTTTTTTTTTTTTTTTTTTTTTTTGTCTTAATGTACATATTTAATGTACAAATATTTTTATATATTCAAATGAGGCTGAAGAATATGAATTAATTAATACACAATACAGTTCATTTCTTTTATTTCCTTTTTTTTTCTCTTTTTTTCTTGCGGATTCATTGCACTTTAAATAATTTTAAGATAATATTAAAAATACTTTTCTTTTATCTTGGTTATTTTTGTTACATTTTTAAGTGAGTTCATTATAATGCTCATAAATAAATTATAAGTAATGCGCAACGCACTGCTACTTTCAAATAATATTTCTTGTGAAAATTATCTTTCTATACTGAACGAGACCGAAATGACCCACTTCGGTTTGAAATAGGTGACAATGTTCATATATTCTCAGCGATTTGCTAGAAAACAACCATATAATATTACCCGGTTGTTTTCTAGCTCCACGCGGCTCTTTTCGCCCCTAATGAATGATCGTTTTATATATTTCGATCACAAACGATATCGTCATCTTTTATAATTTTTTGTGGTACATTTAATACAAAATATGTTTTACTTCTTCATATATATTGACACAAGTTTCTTCTTTTTTTTTTTTTTTTTTTTTTTTTTTTTTTTTCATTAAGATACATGTTTAAATCTTTTATTATTTTGTCATCAAAAATTAGCTTTTGGAAAGCAAATCGTTTCTTCAACTTTTCAAAAATCATTAAAAATATTTAAGGAATTGAAATGCATTACTCATTTTAATGCATACTCTTTTTTTTAAATTATTATTAAATAAAAATCATTCAACATAACTAACGTAATGTTGCGTCAAAATTGTTTAAAACTAAATAATGGTAAATTGACTGATATATCAGAAGCAAACCAATGAAATGACATGACTTAATTTGAGAAATGATTCGAACCGAAACTTATTTATTTCGCAAACTAATTCTTAATGGAAATGCAATAATCCTTCTTTAGAACTTTCTGGTCTCGGAGGTATTTCGGACTTTAATTAATGCATTAAGCCTCTGAAGATGCAGCTATTAATTTAACGGAGACGTAAAATTAGCAGAACTGGAAATGCCTTGAGCATTACTTCTCAATATAGAATTCAATTTAAAGCTTCTTTAATTCTGAAGTTATTTTTAACTTCAATAAAAATCAATCGCTCGAAAATTTTATTAAATTAAAAAGAAATGTCTTGATTGAATTTTTGTGTGTGAAATTAAAAGTTTTTTCCTTAATATTTACTACTATCAAAATAATAATGATAAATATATGCTGTCATAATGGTCGTTACTGTCACATTTTAACACTTTTTAAAATAATTGAAAAGTATTTATGACTTAGGATTGTTTACCTGTCTGACAAAAGAAAACAAAAAGCGAAAATTATTTATATCAGGGCTATCCAACCCGCAAGCCGCATACGGCATAGTGTTGTACCCATGAAGATATAATCTTCATGATTGTACCATTCAAATAAAAATAGATAAGAACTAACAAAATAGCCTTTCGAAGTAGAAAACCGTTCCTCGAAAAAGCCTGTGTAGGAAAAGTTGTATCAGTTCGTCTGCTTGACAGTCATCGTCCGATATACGAATTTTATTGTCATGTAGTTATTTTTTTTAAATTAGATATTAACATATGTATATATTTTTTGACTAGCAATGGGTAGAAAGCATTATTGTCGCATTCCTGGATGCCAGAACATTGTTGGTAACAGTTTCGGTTTGTTGTTTTTGTAGGCGGCGCTACCTTAGCATACCTGTGCGCTGACTGTCATTTAGCTCCAAAGTCGCAAATCGATATGACACTATTTCGTTAGAAGTCCTTTTCTATTTCTATGTTCATGTGTTGTACGAACATTTTCTTTAAAAACTGATGTTTCAATGCACCGTGATTTGGGGGTTACTTGATTTCAAGAGAGGGCCACTTGGACTGAAGGGAAAAAAACCTTTAAATCAGTCCCTGGTGTACTGTATTACTAGTTAGTGTTGTTACCTATATAGAGTATTGGTGAATCGCGTCAGTACTCTCAACACAGTAGATCCAGAAGTTATTTAAAATCCTTTTTGCGTTCCGTACCTCAAAAGGAAAAATGGAACCCTTATAGGATAACTTTGTTATCCGTCTGTCTGTCAAGACAAGAACGGCTTGAAGGTAACAAGTTGAAATTAATATGAAATAATAAGGTCAACAGAACAGCCCTATTGTTCTGCAAAAATTTCGTGGACTTCTTCGAATTTCGAGTAGGACGTCTTCGAATTTTGGATCTTCCAATCTGGCAACATCTCACAAAGCCAAAACTGCACTATGATCGTTTCAGGAATACGATAATCTTTTTCATTACCTCGTTTTCTTGATTCACTGAATAACGTAGCAGCAGAACTGAAACTGAGTGAGCTATGCTTGTATATTTCGTGCAGTTTACATTTGGCCACTTTGAAAGTCTTTTACCTTCTATTGAAAGAAGAATTGCAATTGTTTTCCATATCTAAATTGGATGAACACAGTATTATTATATGACTAGGCTATAGTCGTAATTCTGGCTGCCGTGTTCAATAAATTTAAAAGCATATCCAAAGGAAAAGAATAAAATTTTCTTCGACCTTTTTCATTTTATAACTCGTTGTATGTTACACATTTTCTAACATTTTTATTTAAAAACTATCGTTAATATTACTACGGTGTATAAGCGTCCCGAGAAAAAATTTCCTCCTCAAATGTGGTACGAAATTTGCCTTAAATGTGGCTAAGGGAAGCTAAAAGGCTAGACACGCCTGATCTGTATTTTACATTTTTAATTAAAGAATACAATCCCGGTATGCGGGTTAACCACTGATTTTTAGTGCCAAAAATCTCGGATTACATTTGGTCAAATCCCAGCAGATTGGGAATTGCCAAACAATTAATCTACCGTTCCATATTTATACAAAAAGCTTTCCGTTCAATCAAAGTTTTCAAGTCGTTTTATTTCCACAGAGTTATTGTAAAGGAGCTACTTAAAAAGGTTTATACGAGTAACTAGAGGATTTTTACATGATAAAAACCTTATTTTTAACTATTTGGATATTGGCCTATCTCAATGGTGGCCGGATTTTGGTTTGACATATTATCTTTAATTTTATGAAAAAATATACAGTAACAAGTAACAGAAGCTCAGAAGCATTCTACCACATACTGGCATAAGGTGTGTCTCACCTAAATAAAGCCACTGTGATTGTGTGCCGTAAATGGACATGAAACAAACCAATAAGAACGAAACAAATATAAGTCTATATACAAATACATATATACAAGGAGTGACTCACTCCCTGCCCCACTTGGGAAGAAAAAAATGAATGTTTTTAGAAAAAGAGGGGGAAAAAGTGTCCCGCCGAAATAAAGCCACTACTGTTAATAGCCAATATATCCACCATGCTTATATATGACTTGAAATATACGATGTGGCATACTATTTAACAGTCCTTGGAGGACAGTAGCATCAATATTATCCCATTCTTCAATGATGGCGGCCTTCAATTCTGCCACAGACTGACAGACAGACAGCGCCCACCCTAGGGACCAGCTTTTGGCTAATGGCCAGGACGAACCCCTAAGCCTAGGGGGGGGGGATATTACTATCCGGCGCTAGCTACAGTGATTACAAGTTAAACTACAATTTTACAAAGTATAAACGTTACCCAATTTTGCCACAAGGCTGGGCGAACGTTAAAATTATTACAATAATTGATATTTTACATAAACTTTAATTTTAGTTATTTAATTTAGTTATTATTTTAATTTTAGTTATTTTGAGATTAACATTATAAAGACAATTATTTATAGTCATACATTTTGAATGCATTAATACGTATACAATAACCTTTAGAGGTATAATATATTTTTAAAAATGATTACAATATAAAATTCAAACAATTTTATTTACACACAATAACATTTTGAAATACACTATATACAGTAACCCCTCACCCACACGCGACACACGGCCAACAAACCTCAACACCAGAAACTTTAAAAAAAGTAACACCCGTACACAAATGCAAAAATTAAAAACTATCCCCTTTTTTCCCCCCTCTTTACTGTTTAAAACAGTGGTACGAAAAAGCAACCACCGAACATTGCGCTGTCTGCCATTGTCATATACAGCCCTACTGAGGATACCCCACACATTTTCTTGGGGATTAAGATCATGGGAAAAGGCAAGCCATCCCATGACATGCACTCCATTATCCAAAAACCATTGCCAGGAGGGGCGTTGTCCTGCTGGAAAATCCAACTTAGGCCACCAATTCTCTCTGCAAATGGCAGTAAATGGGTTTCTAGCATGTCTTAGTAATCGGTTGCCTTCATGTGGCCTGAGGGAAAAGCCAGGTTAAGTTTACCATCATAGCCGAAGTCTCCCCACACCATTAATGAGCCTCCATCTTGCTGTCTTTTGGAGAAAATTTCCTTTTATTTCCTCATGTCATGCCAATAGAAGGCAAGACCGTCTGGGCCATCCAAATAAATTTTTTTCTTAGAATGTAACACAATGCCGCTGGTCCTTCCAGGTTTCATAATATTTGGCCCAATCGACTCTTCGTTGCTTGTGGATAGCTTTCAACATGGACTGCTGTTTCCTTTTTTAATATAGCAAGTTGCTTGTACGTTTTACAATCCGTGACCGGGTTGATTGTGTCACAAGGATGTTATCCTCTTTGGTCAATTGTCTTAGAGAAATACCACCTTGTGAAAGACGACGCACAACAGCTCTTTCCTGCCTGGAAGTCATTTTTCTGCATGTACACCTCCATTTTTATACCCGTACGCATTGCCCTGATTCACAAAATTGTCTATTACAGTTTCAGATCTTTTGATACCACCTTGTGAAAGACGACGCACAACAGCTCTTTCCTGCCTGGAAGTCATTTTTCTGCATGTACACCTCCATTTTTATACCCGTACGCATTGCCCTGATTCACAAAATTGTCTATTACAGTTTCAGATCTTTTGATTAGCTTAGATATTTGTCTACGAGAAAGACCTTGTTCCTTAAAAGCTGTTTTAAGGCCAGTTAAAACTTATCTGGCATTTCTTGAACTCTAATAGCTGGGTTCCCTTTCCCATTGCAATACTGCTGGAGAAATAGAAAATACAACCTTCTGAAGTCTGCACAAAGTTCGACTGCCATAGAACAGGTATTTGACAACTTTCCTGACATCATAAACCTGTTGACCTGTAGCAGCTCGAATGTCGGGAGTTCCCATAAACACTGATAGGAGTGGTGGCTTTATTTCAGCGGGACACTTCCCCCCCCCCTTTTTTTTTACATTTTAATTTTTTTTCCTGCCGAGGTGGGGCAGGGAGTGAGTTACTCCTTGTAAATATGAATTTGTATATAGACATTCTTAATGTATTTGTTTCATTCTCATTGGTTTATTTCGTGTCCATTTACAGCACACAATCGCGGTGGCTTTATTTCGGTGGGACACACCTTACTACCGTAATACTGGCACCCCAGCTGCCAGTATTATACCATAAAATTAACAGTAATAAACAGTAAAATAAGCATGCGTGGTAGCGTATTACTGCTTATTTTACTGTTTCTTACTGTTAATTTTACGGTATAATACTGGAAGCTGAGGTACCAGTATTATACCGTAAAATCAACATTTTTTTTTTTTTTTTTTGCAATGTACATAGGGAATTATTGTAAAACCAGTGAAAACGGATTCACGGAACTGCAAAATTTAAAGATATACAAAAAAAAAATCCATAACATACAAATGAAAAAATGTCTTTTCTGTTGATTGATTTCAGTTCACCACCAAAGTGCGGTACCCCATGTTTAATATGATTTTAAGATTAATTTGCTTTTTTTTTCCTTTTTAAATTGCTTCAATTGCCAAATATGGTAACTTTACCACAAATGTTCACTGTTGAGATAGGTTATTAAAAATTATGCTTCAAAAATATTTTTAAAAATTATAAAAAGTCACTAAATTGGGGTTAAATTTTCAAACAAATTTCATTCGAAAATACATTTTTGTCCCGTTCGATGATGTAACAAGAACGAATAATCATTCGTAAAGCATAGAATATGAAACACTTTCCAACACATTCTGAATACTGTAACAAAACTTCATAATTTAATAAGGTGAAAGATGATGTCTAAGTAAACAATTTGGAAAAGGTATGTCACATTTGAAAACCACAATTTCACCAACTATCATCAATAGTGGGAAAAATATCTGAATTATTTTGTGCAGTCCTGTATACTATCAATAGAATTATACCATATATACTACATAGTATGCTAAAATTTAGTTCAGTTAAGAAACACATAACACAGTTGAAAACTCCCCTTGAGCAGTTTTCGTCAATAGACGGAAATGTACTCGATATATTTGTGCAAGTCTGTATATATGATAAATGGTATTTATACACAACAAGTAATATGCAAGAAATGAGTTAAATATAAAAATGCGTACCACAATTAAATCGCACTTCAGCAATTATTATTCACTAGGGCATCTAAACGTGGGCTTCCCAGGATCCAGAATACAGGTGAAAACCATTTTTTTTTTTTTTTTTTTGAAAACTCTAATAGATTTATGACATTTAATAATTTAATTTAGATTTTCCCCTAACAACACCAAAGAGCATTTTTATAGGCAATATGTCAATTATATATTCAAATAAAATTTTGAAATTTAGCGGTAATTTCGTATTGGCTTGGTGTCAGAAGTTAATAGCCGAAGAAATCGTTAAAAATTTCATTATCTTCAGCAGCTTTTTTTATTCTGATAATTTCAGCGGTTTTAAGCGTTATTTCAATTACACGTCTGTTAAATTTGTATTTTATTTATACTTTTTTATTGATTGCTTAATAAACTTTTAATTTCGTTATGAAATATTTGCTGGAAACAAATGCTGAACTTTTTATAGTGTTTAAAGTGCAAACGGATTAATATTTTGTAATCGTCTGCAAGCGATAGAGATAGATTTAAAAAAAAATCATGCTTGAAATTTAATTTAAATGCTATGATAAATCAGTCAATTACCGGGTGTCCCAAAAATGACTGATGGATTTTAAAATTCAATAACTAGCAAACGGTGACAGATATTAAAAAAATTCTTGCAGGAGGGTTATGTACGATGTCGGGAGTTTTTTTACTGTGATTCTTGATTTTAGTTCGAATTTTAAACAATAGATGGCGCTGACAGCGGTTGGCGCTCATTCGAGGCCGAAACTGACGTCACTGAGCATTGATGCGAAGAAAGAAGATTAAGGCTATGGAGTAGGTCTCATTCGAGTGATCTGGGATTCTGAATCGGGGAATAAGAGCAAAATTGTATTGACGAATGAGACCCACTCCATAGCCTTAATCTCCTTTCTTCGCATCAATGCTCAGTGACGTCAGTTTCGGCCTCGAATGAGCGCCAACCGCTGTCAGCGCCATCTATTGTTTAAAATTCGAACTAAAATGAAGAATCACAGTAAAAAAACTCCCGACATCGTACATAACCCTCCTGCAAGAATTTTTTTAATATCTGTCACCGTTTGCTAGTTATTGAATTTTAAAATCCATCAGTCATTTTTGGGACACCCGGTAAGATACAGTTTGATAACAAATTGTATTTGAAAGTAGATTTTTTCCCTACATAACGGTGTAAAAATTAAAAATGTGCGATGTTTAGAAATAAAAAAAATGCAGTAGAAAAAATCGCAAAACCGAATTTTCATCGTCAAGTGTTGCCATTTGCAAAATGACGTCAGCGTTATGCACGGACACGTTCGTCCTTTATAATATAGATAGATAGATAGTGATGTAGCCGAATTCGGTTGTGCGCCTCTGTAAATGAACGATGAATGCTATGCACACTAAATTCTATAATAAACATCTTGTAGTGTTCGTTAGTGATATAATATCAATTTCAACATGTTTGAAATAATGTATAATATCATTAAATTACACTGCAAACGATTTTCTCCATAGGCAGTAATGTAACGAAATTCTTTTGAGTAGCCCTGTATACGAACTATAAGTGCTACACTCTTTATTTTCAATACTGAACAAGCCGTAGTAATCCTCAATGATATATATCAATTGCACGGCAATCCGAGTATAATTTTTGCAAGTTAGAGCAGGGACAGACGGCAGGGCAGGCAGTCAAACCGAGTTTATAAATACTTTTCAACTATGTTGGAAAGAGTTAAAAATTGAAATTATGCTATATTTAGAAGTCGTGTAGGGCCAAAAAATCAAAAGCGAAAGCGCAGAAAGCTGTCACCATCGATATACATTTCTTAAAATAGTAACCGTCCAAAATTGACCTAATGAATTTATGGAGACAATAAAGAAGTCCGTAGTGAAAGGTATAGGACCCAGGCCCCGATTCAACCTCTGAATGTAGGGGAAGCATGGTATATTTTGGGGCAATATGGCAAAAGTTTTCTTAATTCTTCATTCATGAAAACTCACCAATGATACTAATTTTATTCTCGGGAGTAGCTCAGCCGAGGTCACATATACTTTCATGAAGCAGCTTTTTTATGTTCCCTGTGTATACTTCAGATATATTCAGTACCTATAGTTGTATGCCCAATTTCCCGGGTGGTTTTTAAGCAGACACACCAGGATGCTATATGATTAAGGCTATATGAAAACTTGATTTCCACGATAGCTTTATCTCATGGAAAGGAATATCATTAAACTTGATAGTCAGTTAGGCCTTGGCATAAGTTGGAATCCTATAGATGACATTCATATTTCTTCCTCTTGTTAAACTTTATTTTCCAAAAAAAATTAAAAATACGATGTAAACAAGTGGGTAAGTGTGATCGAAGATCGCACAAAGGATTTCGTTTAATATTCCTTTCAAAACACTTTATCCTTTCTTTAATAAATTCAAATAAATTTCATTTAGCAACAACAACAAAAAAGTCATGTTTTTTTAAAAGGAAAAATTTACCGGTCAATTTTTTTCGTTTTTTAGAATATCTAAACCAGCCCGATAGCGGGCGAAGCCCGATATTATACTCTGTCATAATACTATCTGTCATGTGGACTAAATGCGATATTTAAAAAAAAAATCAAAATTAAACATATTGTACACCTTCAAAATGTTAAAATATGCGAATATTTTCATAATAGGGTTTTTATCATAATTCAATACGTTCCTCAAACTCATATATTTACTATTCTCTATTACTCACATTGATACTCGCTTTGTATTATTTTCAAACATTTGAGAAATCCGTTAAACTGCCGATATGACGTCAGATTTATTTTATTTTTAATTCTCTAATGACGTGTAATTAATCTGTTTTCTGTACATACACATACTCATACTCCTTTTATTATTGAGAAATCTTTGAAAATTTCCGTTTTATTACCCATATGACGTCATAATCTGATTTTTTCAATTGGTGAAACTTTTTATTTCATTTTCATTTTTCACGTGGAAATCTTTCAATAGAAAATTAATTATTGTAGAAAGAATTTTATTGTGTATTTTTAATTGTTGGCAACTGCTCTAACGAAAAATGTTTCATTTAATAGAAAAAGGTTGCTAGAATTTTGGTTTTTTATCTCTATTTATTAACGTAATACGATTTTTTCAAATTTTAATATTTTGAGCTTCAAAGCAGGTATTCAATTATATATACACAAAGTTTCAACTCTGTAAGTTATATAGGTTCCGAGAACGGCTCTGTGACGGACAGACAACGGAGCGAGAGTAATAGGGTCTCGTGAAATGAACGAAACCCTAAAACATGAAAATGGGAATTAGAGGGCTCTCTTCACAGTAATTTTGGGGCCTCTTTTAAATTTTAGAAGGGAAGCATGTGCTTCACGTGCCTTTTGGATAATCAGGCCCTGATAGGACGTTCTCGTTAATTATAATGTAAAATACGAAAAAAAGTTTGATTTTTGACAAACGTTGTGATTTATGTTTTCAAATTTCGCCAGTGTATGAAATTGCGTTTATCATTTAGAATTGGAATGACAATATTTATTCACGATTTATGCTCTGAAATTTAGGTTTATTTAATGGTTTTTGAATGCTACAGCTGTTGAAAACGAAAAAGTGTGTTTGGTGGCTTGCTTTTTCCTTTGAATTGCATTGTATTTCCAATTGCTCCAATATTAGTTTTATTGGCCATATGTTGGCGAAATATTTCTTGCCAGTATTGTGTCAATACTGGCAAAATGTCACCACAACAATATTGGAATAATATTTCATACCAATGAATGCAATATTGAGCTAAGATATAGCCAATACAGACTTTCTACTAACGATACCTCAGTTTACCTCAATAATGTATTTAAATTCGATGGCACTTTGACAGAAATTAGAGATATGTGCAGATTAAGAAATCAAACTTTAAATCGTTTTAACTACACTGGTCAAATATTAAATTAAATTCCACGAAAAGGTAGGATAAATACAAAATAGACTCCAGGACAGATCGGATTACTCGAACCGAAATATACAGACACAGACACAAACACCCCCCCCCCCCCAAAAAAAAAAAAAAAATAAAAATAAAAATAAAATAAATAAATAAATAAATAAATAAATAAATAAATAAAATCGTTGACCCGAAACTCAACAAAATATTTTTTTTAGCCCCGAAACAGGACTCGAACCCCATACACTTCAACTCGAAACCGATCCGAAACTCGAAAGGGAAAAAAAATTAATCCCTCCCCCTCCTTTAAAAAATACAATAATGTAAATATAACTACAATTTTACGTATATCAATTTTATCTCTTATGTTGAAATATAATACACATATATATATATGTATTATTCATTTTAATATATATATATACCTATCCATTTTAAAATATATGTTCTTTTATATGAAAATATGATCTGGGCATTCTTTTGGAAAAGTCGTGTTTAACAGAACTCTATCCGTAAATATCAAAACTTAACCCGAAATCGAAGCGAACCGTTGGCCGGGTCTGTGTAAAATCCGGTTGCCCTACCCGATATACAAAGTAGCAAAATATCAGAACAATACTAGTAACAAACAAGAGAATCATAAAATAAAATAAAAAATAAAATAATATCAGTCCTGCTCATCGAGACGAAATAAGATTTATCTCAAGTCTATGGTCCTGCTCCACTCATCTGGATTTCGGCTGCAGTGATGTAATTGTTGTGATTGCTGACAGGATATTAATTGTAGCGACGACAGGATATATGGCTCTCAATAGCAATTTAACATCTGGTATAAATTTAGTGTTTGCAGTATAAAGCGTGGTTCAGATTACAGTTTTTATTTAAATAGATTTTGATCGTAAGTTAAACGTATATATTTTGTAAATAATAACATCGATGCATTTGTGTATTACAAAACAATACTTTACATTATTAATTTTATTCCGAAGTATCAATTAGATATGTTTTTTAGTACTTCAAAACTTCTATCTTTGTATAATATTTTCTACATTTAATATTCATTTATATCGTTTTCATTTCACAATTTCCTATTCATTTTCATTTTTCAATTTCATTTTCATATAATTTACATTTCACAATTTCACTTTCAAATAATTTCCATTTTACAATTTCCTTTTCAAATAATTTCCATTTTACACTTTCATTTTCAAATAATTTCCATTTCACAATTTCATTTTCATATAATTTCTATTTCACAATTTCATTTTAATGCAAGATATATAAATAGCTGTGATAATGCGTTGAATAGGCATCACGAGAAAATAAGACTGTTTAGTTGCTGGAGAAGTGATAATAAACAAAAAAGAAAAATGATGTGTCATGAATAGATTATGAAACCCTTTTTAATATTACGAGAATGTTCTGGCAATTACTGGAAATTAATGGAATTACTGGCAATTACCTAATTCTACAACTAACGTGAAATGTCGTCGAAATCTTTGCACGCAATAACATGCAGCAATGTAGATCAACTCTGTTTATATTTTTGCTTTGTTGAGAAAATCTTATGACTACCTGGATAACCAGTTTAATTCTCAATAATTTGGTTCCTCTAGGTTGTAGAGGTTTGAATTCTGAAATTTTCCAATAAAGCGTTCGGCACTAAATTTTATCTCCGTAGTCACCCAAGTTCCGAAATAGCTGCTATGTTTGGCTGCAAGATAATTCTCTATAAAGGCCTTCACATTATACTTACTATTCACATATTGCTGCAAAATTACTTGTACAACAACAACAGTGTGTGTGCAGGAAAGACATTTGTAGGATTTTGTATCAAAAATAGAATTTTGTGCAGTTAGACAAATGTGTAACATCACTGAAAGCAAAGTAACTCCACCGCCTTATAATAATAATAAATAAGACCTTCTAAATCTTATGCTTAAATTTCTTTCGTACAGAGCAGCGTAGCAATTCAAAAATTTTAGGAGGTGGGGGGGGGGGGGGGGGAGTTCAAATATTTTTTAAATGAACAATTAGGACTGATCAATTTCTATGAAAAATAAATTGAACAATATCACCAATAATTAACGAAATACAATATTTATTAGAATAATTAATCGCTCAAACTAATTATTTATACCATTATCACGAAAAGAATATTTTAATTATTTTAGACTAAGCTGAAGCCCGCCCGGCGTTGCCAGGGCCCGTGATAATAAGTAATAATAATAATAAAAAAAACAAGTTTTTATTATTTTATATCTTTAACCCGATTTTGTATGAATTTATATTTTAAAATGAAAAATTCGCGAAAAAATATTGATATTTAGTGATAAAAAGGCTCATTTTCTTGTTTTTTTTACGTAAGGTCGTTTCATAGTTTTAAAATAAAAAGTTATTTTTGTCTGAACTCTTTGAAATCTTTATTGGTGATAAATAAAACGGTTTTACAGCCCGTGTAAAAATTTCGAGAAAAATTATTGTTATCTAGTTGTAAAATAAATGTTTTCGTCTCGCTTTTTTGTTTGTTTGTTTGTTTTCGCGTCGGCTCCTTTAACATAGCAATAAAAAAAGTGTTCGCAGCTCCCGAACTCTCTGATATTTCAATCCGGTATAAATATAACTGTATCCAAACTATCTTTAAAATTTTGCGAAAAAATATGCGTATTTAGTAGTGAAAACATGAGTTCATAAAAAAAAAAAAAAAAAAAAAAAAAAAAAAAAAAAAAAAAAAAAACTTTAGTTTTTGACCTCAGAGCAAAAATATATTAGAAGATCTGTGCTTTCAATCCAATGGTACGACTCCATACATTTTCAATCAACCCTTTTCAATCCCCCTAGGCTGAACTAGAGCTCCTATAATACCCTTATAGGAGCCTTAGGCTGAACTAGACTGAACAGGTGGGGGTTAATCACGTCAATAATCAGGTTATAGGTTTCCCCTTTCTGAGGGTAGAAGCCTTCAAAAAAAGTTGAAGCATGTGTAAAGAGACGATATTCGTGTGGAAAATAGAATGTGAAATTGAAAAAATTGGCTAAAATAGGCTCTTTTCGTTTTAAATATACAGATGGAAGATTTAAAATAGTGAATTCCAGAGAATTACGATTAATGAGACAGCGGAGTAATAGTAATGAGACAATGAAGAGTTCAGGGGGCCAGAACCTAATAGAATAAAAAATGTTTCATATAATACAAGATTTTCACAAGAAGAAAAAAAAAAAAGCGTTGGAATATCAGTGCATGCAATCGTTATTTACCGTTATAAATTACAAGGGACCTGTTTGAAATGTTATTTGCAGTAATACTAATATGAAAGAAATGAAACTGACATTTTAAAGTTTCAAATCTGTATTATAAAGCAAAAATACGTCCGTGAGTATAACGATGACGTCATATTGACGGTGACAGGGGCGTAGGAGCCCCCCCCCCCCCCCTACAATTTGAAATCAAGTCTTTTTTTTTTTTTTTTTCCGTTGGATTATAGTATCTTCTATAAATGGAACTTTAAATTCTTATTAATTAAAAAAATAATAATAATTTAAAAATCATGAAAAAATAATTTAGATAATTTTTTTCTTTTATAACAAAGTCGCTACCTTTTTTCGAATCCGTCTCATTGTCGCAGTTTTCTACGTACAAGACAAGTAATATACCTGATCGCTTTCAGAATTCTTGGAATGTTACCAGAAATTTAGAATAAACTAGTGAGGGAAATTATTAATTAATCTACGTAATTACTTATTAATGAAACGCTTTATCATTAATTGATTTTCTCAGTTTCGCAGTTATTTTGAGCATACTGAGTTAGAAACTATTTGAGCACCCCCCCCCCCCTCCAATTTTTTTATCACCAGAAATTCTATATAATTTTCTCAATCAGCAACTGCAGTAGTAGTACATAAAAAAGTAATCCGTTGAATAGTACTCTAGAAAGCGAAAGACGCGAGCAAGACTATGTTTACTTTAATAATATATTGATACATAAGAAAACATGCATATTAGCCATCGAAAGCTATTAGCAGTGTGAGAAATTCACTATAACTCACTCGAAACCCGTATTTTGCAGCCTAAATCCAGTATAGAGAAATACCATTTATTTCGGATTTTCCTCAAATTTTAAACTAACTCCACAAATCGGCCGGTAAAATCAAAACTTTCGTTCCATCATAACCAATCTTCCATCTTGAAGGTGTTGAGACAACTGGAACAACGGAACGAGCAGATTGGCGTGTCTTTCATCACGCCGACGATCGCCCAGGTAACGTGAGAACCAAGGTGACATCAGCCGTAGAGAGGGAACGTGGGAAATCCTTTTCCACCAATCATAACAGACTTTCTACGTCACCTCATCCTTAAGAGCATCTAGTGGCTGGAGAAACACCTATTGTTCTAGGCGTAAAACAGGGGTGATATGAGGAGAAACAAGTTTAGTTAAGAGTGAGTGATCGAGTTAGGTTGCAGGCAAGCTGAACCTAAGGAGACGGAGTCATAACTCCGGGTGGAATATTTTCGGGTGATGACTAAAATCCCCGGATAGAGAAAGCATTTCTCTGACTTATATTTTTGAGGTTGTTACGTGACATCCTTGTGCACTGAGTGTGGACAGTTCCAGTTTCGTTAGGACGGCGAAAACACTTATCTCCGTCCCTTATTCAAGAGAAAATTGACAGAAGACTCCTTTTGTGAATAGTAAGACTCGCAAGCCATTTTTAGCTCCCGTGCCCACTTTGGAGGGGACTTTACATCTGTTTCATGTTGTAAAAGCAGACTTTGATAAACACTGGACTCTTCTACAATGAAGCTAAAAGAACCCGCATTAAAATGTAATTGTTGTGCAATCTCATTAAAATCAAGAAATATGTATTTTTATTTGTTTGACGTACTGAATTCAATAAATTCATTTCTGTGATATATGGGAGCGGTTCATGTGAAGGCCAACGTTACCACTTCATAATTAACATCAGGACCCGTCAGAGCAGGAAGTGGTACAGTTCGTCTACTAAGGTTCCACTTTTCTACCATGAGAAAATTCGAAACCAATGGCATTTGTGTTCATGTGGAGAAAAAGGAAAATTATGTGTTCCGACACCGACAGTTTTTTCCCTTCTTTCTTTTTTAACACTTTCCTACATGGTTGAAAAGTTCTTATGCAGTGGCTTTGTCTGTCTGTTTGTCCGTGCTCTAACTCGCGTAAATGTACTCAGATTGTCATGTAATTGATATATGCTATTGAGGTTTACCATGACCTGCTCGTTATTGAAAATGAAGCGTTTAGAATTTATACTTCGTTTACAGGAGTGCTCAAAAGAATTCCGTTACATTATCATATGGGAGAAAATTGTTTGCAGAGTCGTTTAATGATGTTCCACTATTTCAAACATATTGAAATTGAAATACATCACTGAGGTGCACTACAAAATGCTTACTATAGAATAGGGTGTGCATAGCATTTATCATTCATTTACAGGGAGACACAAAAGAATTCGGTGAGCAATAATTGCTGGAAGTGTGTTCTTAAATTTAACTAATATTTTGCACATTACTTGATGTGTTTAAATTCTATAGATAATATACAGGGCTGCATAAAATAATTCGAATATATTTCCGCTTATTGGCAGAAATTGCTGAAGGGGAATTTTCAATTGTGTTATGCGTTTTCTAACTGAACTAAATTTTTGCATACATATGTTTTCGACGATATTTCTGAAAATATTATACCTAAAATTAAAACAAATATATTTTTGAGTTCGATGTTACGCGATCTTTCACACGATGTCCCACACGATATACAAAAAGAAAATATTTTTTTCAAGTAACTTAATTAGCCCTTATTTGTGAATGGCTAATAATCTATAAATATGTGGGTAAGCAATTATATTTCATCAAATACATTAGCGTTTCTTTTCTGTTATTTTTATGTTTGGTCCTTTAACCGCAAAAGTGATCTTCCTTTTCTGCATAAATGCAGCTGAAAATTATTCAATATGTACGTTAGATATTTTCACTGTCCTTTCAAACTTTGTTCTCTGTCTGGAAAACTTTATGATAAATTTAAAACGATTTTACATCTGCGCTGTTGACCAAGCAGAATATTAACCCCCTGGTTTAATGTTAATGCACGCGTTAATTGCTTTCCAACCGCCAAAATTCTATATGCTTCCCTGGCTCATCATATGATTCATCTACAGAAAGCCACATCTGACTTCTTTCTCATAACATTCATTGGGTTGCTTCTCAAAAATTACGAAAAATAGCAATAAGTAGCCTGGCAGTGTACTCCTTCCATTTCCTTCCCCCTCTAAATTAATATACCAGAAAGGCTAACTGTCATAAAATTCTTGCTGGCGAAATGTTGATACACATGTATATATTAGCGCACTGATTAAAGATTGGCGCTCAAAATGTACTGCGAAATTAGATCAGACTTTATCTATCTCTGGTACTCTGAGAAGATGGTAATTCTAATGGTGTTGTGAGTAGGTATTGGTTCTGAGTGCCGGGGGGCCACCTCAAACTTTCAACTCTTATTCTCTTAAAATAAAAAGGTTTCATGGAAATCCTCTGCCTATTTATTTTTCTTGTTAAGCATCTTTACACGGGATGAGAACAATTGGTTCTTCTGTTAAAATGACGCAATGTTATTTTGTTAGTGTACTTTCGAAACGGCCAGAAATCACTTGGACTCGAACCATCTTCATACAGACAGACAGACACACGAGTGGTCCAATAATGGTTCTGATTTTACTTTTTAAATACGGAACCCTAAAAATGTTATAGGTTTTGATCTAGTATTCGTCAGGGCCGTAGCTAGAGGGGTGCCAGGGGGGGGGGGGGGCTCAGCACCCCCTGAACAATTTTGAGCCCCCCCCCCCCCTGGGAAAGTTGCCAAGGTCACCAAATGAAATTCTGTTTCAAAAATCCAAATAAAACTCTGTTCAAAAATTGAACTTAGTTTTGGTTTTTTTTTTACAGTTTTGCATAAATTAAATTGTAGTATTTGTTTAAAAACTGCAAATAAGTGCTTCAATAGGCGCGCATCCTATCTGCACATACTCAGAATTAGCAACATTTTGCTGACGCAAACATTGACTTTTGCGTTAGTTATATACTGAAATTTTTCATTTTGCAGCGTTTTCCATTATTACCATAACAAAGTTCTAATGAGTTTAATAGTAAATATGATGCTTATGATAATCATTAGGTTTCCTATTTGAGTCATCCTAATTTAAATATATATAAGATCCTTAATTCATAAATGATACTAATGAAAATATCTAATAGCCAATTTAAATACAAGTGGTTTTAGCATTTGAATATAATTTTAAAATGAAAATACGTCCTTGATTTTTGTAATGTTTTTTATCATATAAAAACATAACTTTAGAATCTTTAAGGGCAGGGAATATTCAGAAAAACAATTACTCTTTTGAACTGTGAGCTTTTTATTTACTTACTGTCATCATCACTTATTATTTCACTAGTATAATCTTACACTGAAAATTTTCATTCTGCAGCCAGTGATGTAGTTGTAAAAAAACCAGAGGGCATACGCTGTAGGCAGAGGGAGTATATGCTAAAGAGCTTATGCCCCAAAGAGTATGTGCTATAGTGTTTTTGAGAAGTGGGTATACGGTATTCCTTAAAATAATCCAGAAAATATACGGCGTATCCACCATATATCCTCCATTACAACCCTGTCTGCAGCTTTTACTTTTTTTAGAATGAAATAAAGTTATTATAAACAGTTTAATAAGAAACACAGTGCCTACAATATGATAAAATCCCAGACAGCTCGGCTTACAGGCGCAGGTACATTTCGAAAACGCAGACTAGAAGTAATAATAACTTTAACCCTTTCAGGGGCAGTGGTATGTTTATGAAACCACTTAATTTTAATTCCCAAACGCCACAATGGCACCAGAAATTAGCTAAAATCTTTCCCATTTAATATGTGTGTGATTTTTTTTTTTGCCCTTTTCTTATTTCCAAATAAATTTCTACGTTAATTCCGGTGTCAGTCATTTATTTTTACATTTTACTGAAAGTACTTTGCCCCTGAAAGAGTTAAACGAATTCGATACGTATCATAATTAAGAAGTTATGGGTTTTTCTGTTTTCACAAAAAGCCCCGCCATTACTACTACTCGATTTTTGGTATCTGAAGAAGTTACAAGTTTTATAGAATTACAAATATACCTGCAAATTTTATGTTCTTACGAATGAAAATGACTTCGTGAATGTGTCAATAAACAGTACATGTGGGACAATGTTTTTTTGGACATGTGGGATAAACTGAAGAAATAAACATTGCTCATGCACTGAAAAAAATTTTTTTGTTTTGTTTTGATTTTACAGTATAATACTGGCATCCCAGCTGCCAGTATTATACCGTAAAATTAACAGTAATAAACAGTAAAACAAGCAGTAATACACCACCGCGCATGTTTCTTTTTCTTTACGATAGAGATAGATATTACACTAAAGTTTTCTAAAATAACTTGATTTACACAACACAAGCCTTTGACAGCCATATTATGTTAAACTAACAATAATAATATTTAGTTTTATTCAGCTGATTACGAAAGGCATGTAAACGTTTATTTTTACTTAATTAAAGTTGTAAAGGGGGAATAAGTTTAAAAGCGTTGTGGAAATCAGAAACTCGGTTACTTTTCAAACCAATCTCCTGTGACTTTATCTAAACATCCGAGTATACTTTAATTAACTGAAAAGTACAAAGATAAGATCACAAATCCTTTTGTGTTGTGTAAAACTTTCCACGCAGTTTAACTTTGATAATGATTTCTATAAAACTGATACAAGAGAATCATGGTATCCAGAGAGAATTTAAAATAAAAACACTGATAATCTCTAAATAAATATTTATCTTATGCGCACATTATATTATGACTAAAAATATCGACAGTTTACAATGTTACTGTCAATCAGTAATATTCAATAATAATCAATTTAGAGTTTATGTATTTCTCAAAGATTTTTTTGTAATACTAGCAGGGTACGCCCGTTTCGCTGGGTTCGTTTCGCCTCGAATGATCAAAACATCTTTTAAAGTTCCACCTTCCACATCCAGAAGGCTTATTCTGTTCTAAACAAGCGTGCGCTGCCTACGGCACCGTATAGCAAGTGTGCTGCACATGCGCTGAAAAATAAATTAGTTCCACCTTCCCCCGCCAGATCTATATACCTTTAACATTGATGCGATATTTAAATTACGACCGCCCCCGTCCCTCCCGCCCCTGAAAATTTAACCAATGTACAACACAACTTTAACAAAGAATGTACGGTGTAATTTGGCTACGTATCAATTGGCACTTTAAAAAAAATCATGTGGTTGTTACGTACATTAAAAGTAAAATTTCTAAAATTCAATCTACATATATCATAAATCCCAAATGTGAGTGTCAGTAACGTTGACGTCATAACGATGCGGACTACAATGAAGTTAAAATGCATAATACAACAATTGAGCTTTAACATTAAACAAATATCGGTAACTTTTGAAACAGAAGCAAAATGTTGGTTTGACTTCGCACTTTATTTTCTTTCCTTTTCAGAAAATAGCTAGTTTTTTTTTTCAAAAATTAAGAAAAATTACCGGCCGATTTTTACAAAAATTAGATTTTCGGATGCAGAATTTTTGTCTACATATATGTAGTGAGTTTTAAATAGTTACCTCAAATATTTTTCTTAATATACTCAAATTACTGAAAACAAACCTCTCGTTGCCACCGGCAAAAGAGAAATAACTGCTTTTTCACAGCCACGTACCTTAGCATTATATATAGAGAGAAATAATGTACAGAGTAATTCAAAATACTAGTCATTTTTATACAAGGCGATTCAAAATAACTGCCCTGATTATAAATGACAATAACTCTGTTTTAAACAATAAAGAGAACAAAATACAGAATAAATTTAAAATTTTGGTTTGCATTCTTTAAAATTGCTTTATATGACTTCGCTTGGTCACACGAAATCATGTAGAGTGGAGATAGAGATAAAAGGGTAAAAAAAAAAAAAAAAAAAAAAAAAAAAACGGGAATTTGAGAATTTAGCGGGAGAAAAAAATTAAGAAATTCTCAAGGTGTTGCGTACATAAAATAAAGTTTTCAGATATTGTTAAATATTTATATTATAGTATTATTTATATTCTGCAGTTCTCAACTAGTTTCAAAATATTGTCTTTTTATGTGTAAAGTAAGCTAAAATGTATATGTAATTTTTTTAAGTTAAAACAATTTTCCTGTTGTTAAGGAATTTCTTTTTTATTGTAATATTTTTTACAACATAATTTCATGTTAATTTGGCGAGAATTAAATTAGGTAAAACGCTTATAGTATCCTTGTGTTGAATGCCCATTTGTTTGCAATACTTGTATAGCTTATTTATTTGTCTTACGTAGAAATATTTACAAACTTGTCATGGCTGCAAACATATTTGAACAAGAAATTTTACTTCATAAATGAAATAAAATAAATACACCATCATTAAATAAACGCAGCATACAATTGATTTTTTTTTTTTTCGGGGGGGGGGGGGATTCAAAACATGTTTATATGATATAAAAAAGCGTAGAAGTTGGCATATATGACTTGTTAGTCTTTGTGGTTTATTAATATTAAGCAACTTATCGATTAATAATTTTTATGATATCAACACAAACAATGCCACGTTAATATATATATATAATTGATAATTTGAATGTATCCAGTTTGCAGGAATTTTGAAATTTCCCAGTTTTACTTCTTTTTTTCCTCAAAATTTCTGCGACTTTCATTTAACTTACTAGTTGACCCGGCCGGGCCCGTGATAATGACCTAAAATCAGTGTTTAAGAGGCTACTTTACTCAGACGAAAACACCCGCTCGCCAATGTTAATCCTATGGAGGAAATATTTTAAGATATCTCGTTCGCATTTCAATATTTTTAAATGATTTTTTTTTTTTTGCATTGGATAGCTGAGATCAATCTTTATGCACGCTTCTTTGTACTTTTTCAAATTTTGTTGCAGTTTTTTTATTGAGGATACTTTAACTTTCAAAACCGGTTCCGAAAGTATCTTAATAAAAAAAAAACTTGCAATCAAAATCGAAAAAGTACAAAGGTGCGTGTCCGAGAGATTGACCTCAGCTATCCAATGAAAAAAAAAAAAATCATTTAAAAAATATTGAAATTAAAAATCTTAAAATATTTCCTCCATAGGATTAACATTAGCGAGCGGGTGTTTTCGTCTGTGTGAAGTAGCCTCTTAATGATTATATATTTTTTAAACGAAGAATTTTCCCAATGAACCTAATGTTAGAGATCTAACGTACACCTGGTATGCTAAGCTAGAGATCTGCACGGGCCAATTTTCATTCACGACACTCGGGCTAGGCCTTACTTTTTTTTTAATGAAAGCTGGGATCGGGACGGGATTGGACTTCATTCTTTCTAGAGGTCTGCAGGGGCCGAAATTTTCAGTTCCGGTCTCGACCCAACCCGTATGAAAATCTTTGACTCGACCTGGCCCGTGCAAAAAACAGTAAAATTTGACGGTCTAACAATTTTTGCAAAAAAAAAAAAAAAAACATATATTTTTAAATCGCCGCTATTCTACAATTAAAATTTATTATCTTTAAAGAATACTACATATATTTCTAGGCAATAAAATTAAAGAACAGCAAAACCTATGAAAAAGAACCGGCCTATGGCAGAATTCTTTCTCAAACGGAAAAAAATATGTTTATCCATGCAAAAGGAATATAATACGTGTGAAAAGAATATGATACATTTATAACAGACGATGTACTACCTGCTAAGAAGGGAACTTGTCTATAACGGATTTTTCTTCTGTCCTAGAAGATTTTACTGTATAGCATTTTTCGGAGCTTTAAGTCTCCAGGACATGGAATATGGACTAGCGATATTAATGATAACTGAAACATTTACATACAAATAGAGATTCGTTAAAAATAAAAATCTCAACACAAGGGGCATTTTTAAAAAATGAGAATATAAACATGAAAATCAAAGTTAAAATAATTATTTTTTGTCAGAACTCTTTGTACAAGACAATTTTTAACCATATCGACGTAAAAATCCATGTTTTGTAGAAATTCAGTCGGGCCAAAACATTTTTTCGTACGTGCCGGGCCGAACTTTTAGCTTTTATATCGGGCAGTGCCAGAATTTTTTTTCTACTGGCCCGGTCGGGTCTGGAAATTTCGGCCCGTGCAGACCTCTATGCTACGCACACACCGGTCTGTTTTGATTTTATATTTTTAAACGAAAGTCCGGCATAGCAATCATTTCAAGTTCTCCAACTTTTTTTTTCTCTCGTAGCAATTCAACAGTGGAATACATTTTTATGTTAATTATGTAATTAGATATTTCTATTACAAACAACTGCTGTTGCTACAAAAAATATTGCTATTATAATACAGCCATATTTTAAAAAATATATATAAGAAAGAATTATTCATAATGAATTGTCTACCTCTGCACTATTTAATAAATTTATTTTCTTCGAATTTTAAGGAAACATCGGAATTTTTACCAAAACTTTCCAATTTTTTTTTTTTTTTTTTACAAATGTATTGATAGGAATGAACTACTATAGTTATTTATGTATTTCAATGAAGACAAAACTGATCGATTTTAATCTCCAATTATAATAAAGCATGTTTGTGTGTGTTTCTCGGTTGTGTTCTGAAGAGACCGCTGCACGCAGATCTACAAAATTTGGTGGGAAGGTACCTCTATGCATGTAGTTTTGCACCTCAAATCTAGATTTTGGAATTTTTTTAATTAAATTTTTTATGCGATTTTTAGTGTTTTTTCACGTTTTGCTGCGATTTTTCCAGATTAGTAATGGGGATCCGATTCCAATCTTTTAGCCCAATATAGTAATTTTTGTCCTCTTTTCAATAAAGTTTATGCGAAATTCGTACAGCGATTTTTTTTTTCTTTGACACTAAGACATTTTGCCAAAATGCTTGATTGGTTCGGTGGTTGCTTCCATTTCAGCCTCAGATACGCTCATAATCCTCTTTTTTTTTTTTTTTTTTTTTGCCCTTTTTAGTTTGGAGAAAGTTGATAATTCTTTACAGCTAAAAAATCATAATTTTAAAGGGGAAGGGCGGATTATTTATTATCCCGATTTTATTAATTTTTTTCTTTTAATTTCATTAAAAAAATTTTCTTTTTCATGTTTTGCAGCGTTTTTTGTTTCAAATGACGTCACAAATCGCCCACTACAAGTCAAACACCATTGAAGGGCAGTTGTGATTGGTAGCTGGAAGTCAACCGGGCAATTGTGATTGGCAGATGAAAAGGTCGTCAACTGATTGCAATTCGAACAGCGAGTTGTGAATTTTTGCATGTATACGTCATTTATGTATTTGATTTCAGAAATTAACAACAATAACTTACTGTTTTTGTATGTAAAAAAAAAGTCATATTGTTTGTGTTTCAAAAGTTAATGATAATTCCTAATTTTTTAACTATGTTGATTTAATTCTGTGTGTGTGTGTGTGTGGGGGGGGTGTTCGGTTGTAGTTTAAATATCGCGTTAATGCTGTGATCGAAACTCCCTCCTTCCCCCCCCACCCCTTCTGCCTACAAAATCAGAACTATTTAATTATTAGCCCGATTCAAACGAAACCTTATCTCAGGTCCCCAGGTACTAGACAAACTTCAGTATAATTTTTTCAGCCCTTGGTTACCACTATTTCTGAATATTAATGACCAGGGAGGGGTATTTTCTCGGGTTCTATGGGCCCAATTTCAATGAGAATTAGTTCATTCAACTTAACACGAACTAAACATCTGAGGAGGTGATATTCAATTTACTTCCACTTCGGGTCCATTTCTCTATTTAATTTCTGAAAGACAAAGAGTTACAAATGGAAGGGTTTCGTGCAGCGATTTTTAGAGTGATTTCGCGTTTTGAATTATTTTTTGACGTAATCAGGCAACGCCGGGCGGATCTGCTAGTATTTAAATAAAAGTTAGGCATGATATTTTTAAAAAACTCTACCCTTAATTAACCAGGTAATTCTAATAGAATTTTCCTTTCTCCTCCTACTGCATATCTATATCATCAAAAGTTATATGCACATCTTTGAAAGTAGCTCCACTTTTATATTGCAATAATTTTCAGAGTCAATATGAACAGAAGAATCAAGTTTTAATTTCAATGTTAAAATTATAAAAAAATTGAAAGAAATTTTTCGTGTAGTAAACAACTAAAAATTTAATAAAAACTTTCCAACTATATTTGATTCACAAGGAAAGACAGGAATCTTGCAATCAAAAGACAATTTGATGCAACTACAATCAGTGTTGTGTCAGTACTATTTAAATAATTCTACAAAATGTTTAGCAAGGTTCATACTCCTTTCCCATAAAAAAATAAACACCTTTCCAGAAATGAAAATTTTAATACTACAAAAAGCTACACATGGTGTATTTGAATTGATGGTAGAAATGTACGGGGTGGTAATACATGTCAAGATTAGCAAATTTTGTATAGGAAACCAGGGTTACAATCCACTTATTAAATCAATAATTGGGCTTGGTGTCTCACACCAAGCCCAATCCACATTTTCGTTCATAACTGGAACAATAATGAAATTTTTTTAGCGATATCTCCAATCTAGTTACTTTTCTTGCTATGAAACATGATAAAAACACATAAAGTAATAGAAACGACAATCCTCCAAGTAATACTGAGATAGACGCTTCCAAACTCGGAAGGTAAACGACAATGCATACGATGTCACTGATCAAATTCCAGCGAAATTCCAGCAACTCCTTTGATGCTACGTCATTTCACAGAAGACAAAGTCATTGTGTAGAAGATTTCGCTAAAATATTTTCATTATTGTTACAGTTATGAACGAAAATGTGGATTAGGCTTGATGTATTCGTGAAAACACCTGTATTATTAAATTAATAAGTGGATAGAGACCCATATTTCTTATACAAATTTGCTTGTTTTGACATGTATCCTCTTACATTTCCTTTGACCCCTTACATTTCGGACCATCAATTCAGTTGCACCCTGTATATTATTTTACCATGCAAAAGTATAAACAGTGGAAAAAAAACTTGTTCATTTTCACCAGTTTTCAGGTGAATGCCATATGATAGCAAAGTCTTAAATGTGAAATGTCTCGAGAAAGCATCTGAAAAATATAGAAAATCCTTTTGCATTCTACTCTGAAAGTTGTTTTGGTCTAACACTTGACAGAAATAGATAATTTTACATTGTTATGAAATGAACAGTGTTGAATTCAGACATTTTTTAACCAGAAGAGATTTCTGTGGCTCCGGGGATAGGTGGGAACATTATATAGTTCAAGGGGGGATATTGCAATTTTTGACCATTAAAAGCATAAAATCTCAAATCCTCCTGAATTCAACACTGGTAATGAATCTTCAGATCTTTTGCTAAATATTCATCTGGCTCGATATTGTTGGATATTTAGCCGAATAAATTATCTTTTCTAACACTTTCTCACATAGTTGAAAAGTGTTTATGAATTTGGTCTATCTGTTTGCCCGTGCTCTAACTTGCATAAATAACCAGATTGCCATGCAATTGATTGCTATGTTATTCAGGTTTACTATGGCATGTTCGGTATAAAAAATGACGTGTACTGCCTTCATCGTTCATTTACAAGAGAGACACAAAAGAATTAGATTACAGGACAGTCCATTAAAAATAACTGCTGGAAGTGAGTTTTCACTTCCAGCATGTGTTTTAAAATTTTGTAATTTGGTGCTTCAATGTTGTTTGTAGCTTTTTTGTATTAATAACCACACAAAGTGTACCTTTTATACCTAAGCGTTTTTAAATTTAAATAATTTTTTGTCTACTACTTGGTGTGTATAAACTCTACAGATCATATACATTGCAGCCCAAAAGATCTGTAGTACATTTCCATTTATTGGCAGAAATTGCTGAAGGAAAATTTTCAACTGTGCTGCGCATTTTCTAACTGAACTAAATTTTAGCATACTATAAAGTATATATACAAATCTGTAGGTCATATACAGGGCTGCACAAAATAATTCAGATAGTTTTCGTCTATTGATGGTAATTCCTGAAATTGGGTTTTCAAATGTGTTATGCATTTTCAAAATTGTTTACATAGATATCATCTGTTACATTATTAAAAGGTGGAGTTTTGTTAAGGTATTCTGGAAGTGTTGGACAGCATTTCATAATCTATGCTTGATGCAGGATTTTTCTTTTTTTACAATGTTTTTCTCAAAACCAAACTGACACATTCATAGAGTCAATTTTATTTTTAAATTCATAAAATTTACAATATGATTCAAATACTTATAAATCAAATAGCATTTTCTATAAAGGCTAAGGATCTTTTAGAAAATGATGCCAAAATTAGAGATTTAAGCCAATATTATACAAGTGTCATGGAAAGGTCTTCATTGGGGAAAAAATCAATTACAACTCAAGATATAATGCATTTATTAAAAAATGAAATATGCTATTCACTTCTGAATTATTTGGATATTAATGTCTATAAATTTCATATAGTACAGAAAAAAATGGATTTGTGAATCTGGAGAGACATGAAAGTGGGAAATAGGAAAAAGGTGGAAAACGTTTATATATATTATGGCACCAATTTCTTATATTTTCGACACATTTTAACAGTTATTTATACAATAAAATTAAATGTATGATTGATATTTTCTTTTTGTAACTTATAAAAAGTTAAAATCAAATTTAAACTAACCCTAAATGTATGGTTCATTGAATCAAAAAAGGTGTAAATACCAATATATCGGAAGAAATTATGTGAAGTACCATGATTAATTTTTTAAACCAAGCATTATTCTGGATGGTTTGTCTGTTTAAGAATTTTCCCCTTCTTTCAAAAGAAAAAAAATATATTCATGCTCTCTCTCTCTCTCTATATATATATATGTACATCAAATTGACCTCTGATCCAGAAATACATGTCCAAAAATGTACCACTGGATTTACCCAAAAGTGTTGTATAAATAGGACAATATACAGGGTGTCCGAAAAGTCTGGAAACTGTCAAATAACTTGAGAAATAGACATCGGATTTAAAAATGGAAAAATGCATGTTCAATATTTTACAAAAATCTATTTAGAGATATCAAAGTTGCCCCTCCCCCAACTCTGACACCTAGGAAGGGGAACTTTAAAATCTTAAATGATAACCCCTCTTTTTTATTGCAGATTCTGATTCTACAGGAAAAAAATACTTAACTTGTATATTTAACATTTTCTTCAGAAAATCGTAGAAGGCACTGTAATCTAGTAAAATCCAGTGAGAATAGTTTCCATTGAAAAGTCAGGAAATGGTCGAATAACTTGAGAAATAGACATCGGATTGAAAAATGCATGTTCAATATTTAAAAAAAAACCTATTTAGGAATATCAAAGTTGCTACCTGATAGGGAAAAGGGTGGCAACTTTAAAATCTTAAATGATACACCCCCCCCTTTTTTTATTGCAAATTTAGATTCTACGGGAAAAAATACATAACTTGTGTCTTTAACATTTTCTTCAGAAAATCGTAGATGGTGCTAAAATCAAGCAAAATGCAGTGAGAATTGTTTCCATTGAAAAGTTTGGAAACGGTCGAATAACTCAAGAAATATACATCAGATTGAAAAACAGAAAAATAAGTCTTCAATATTTAAAAAAATGGGCAACTTTGGTATCCCTAATTAAATTTTTCTAAAATACTGAACACTTATTTTTCTGTTTTTCAATCCAATGTATATTTCTCAAGTTATTCGACTGTTTTCAGATGTATTGGAGGATAAAAAATAAACCCTTTTTAAAATTCAAAATTTAAATAAAAGTTCTAAATTTAAAATAAAAAAATCCAACTTATTTTCTACAGACTTCAAAACACAATAATTATAAAACTAATTAGCTCATCATAAACATCTTTGACATTAATTGGTATTTATGAAACAGTAGGTTCAGAAGAAAAGAAATTACCCTTTGCAACATAATGTTGACATAATACACTTATATTGCCATATAAAACATATTAAATAATATAACAGAAATAAATCTCTATTATGAGCCAAGAATGTAATCAAATTTATATATTTCCTATCAGAATCAAGAATTGCATTATAATATTTCTTAATATAAACAAAATGGGTTTTTCATGCTATGCTTGATTATTTAGGAATCAAACAATAAATGATTAGGATAATCCTGAATTACATTTAGATCATAAAGTTTAATCAATTTCCCCCAAAATGACAGTTATTACATTCAGATCAAGAAATCAAAGTAAATAATTATGTTTAGAGTATAACTTTTAACTGTCTGACAGTTATTACTATGATTAGTTCAAAAATACAAATTAACACCAAATTTAGAATTGGCTGTTAGTGGGTGATACTATCAGATTTGGGTCAAGACTGTTGCCCCAATAAAAAGACACTGAACCAATCAGGAAAGAAAGAACCTCCCACTTTGATACTGCAGCCCTCTGCTGTGAGAAGTTTGAAGTATATCAACAAAAGAGGACTGCACAAGCAGAAGAGAGCCTTTTCCTCTGACTAAACTTTGCTACTGCAATCTTCGGCGCTCCAATGTTGATATTACGTAATGAGACATTAAAAGCTGTCAAACCACTGGGCCTGGCTTGGAAAAAGAGAACATGTAAACTGAAAGGAAATAAAGTCAGGTCCATGATAGACTGGGAGGCGGTAGCACAGACAATCACCTCATCGAGTTCACGGCTGAAATTCCAGAATTAGTTAAAACTTGATTCTCATATTAAAACGCAATCGGTCTGCCAAGTCATATCTGGGTGGAAAACACCCGAAAACCTGATTTTAGCGGTTGGCTTGTAGGTTTACCATTGTGTGTTCCTGTTCCCAGTCCTCCATGTTTTCATACCTTTGGGTGCAGGAAAACACAATGGTAAACCCACGAGTCAACCGCTAAAATCAAGTTTTCCGGTGTTTTCTACCAAGATATGACTTGGCAGACCGATTGTGTTTTAATATGCGAATCAAGTTTTAACTAATTCTGGAATTTCAGCCGTGAACTCGATGAGGTGATTGTCTGTGCTGCCGCCTCTCAGTTTATGATGATATGACTGTTGCACTCTTTATTTGCCATGACTACACTGTAAACAATGCTGATGATGGAAAAAAAAACTGAAATTACATTCACAGTGTAGTAGAAAAGTATGGAAAGGGGCCGATATCTCTCACTCACTCATCATACACACACACACATATATATATGAATATATTTTTTTCTATTTCAAAAAGAACCTTATGGAAACTTCCTTTCAATTTTTAAAGTCGAAAAAAAAAAAAAAAAAAACGTTCATTCTGGAAAGACACTTTAAACAGCTTTATTTACATGACTGTCAGATACAAGTTTATTATTGATTTGTTGACTCTTTTGCACAGCGATTCAGAAACAAACTCCCAAGGATTTCAATAGATAAAATGTCCAATTATGAAATCTCCACCGCCCTCCATTGTACGCTTCCAATATTTTTTGTGCACTTTTGCAACAATTCAGAGAATGTCCAAAGTTGCCTTAAAAAAGGTAAAATTCCTCCTTTAGCACAAACTCTTTCATGCCTGGTGAATGCGTTAGAAAGATTGACATTGTTCAGCAGTATTTTTTCTTTTTTAAGAACAGTGTTAAATAAAGTTAATAAAAACATTGCAGTATGTTCAAGATCATTCATACTGTTGCTATCAGTTTTGATTGTACTTTCAACATGTGTTGCATATGTTATAGAATGTTTTGTATTGTACAGATGCTGGTTCAACTGTCAAATGTTTTATTAAATACGTGTTTTTTATTTTAAGTGCACACCTTGTTAATTTGTAATTTACGTTAATTTAAGAGTGAGAACTGTTTTTAGAATCGACCCATTTCTGTAAATTTATTGACTAAGGACACAAACTTCTCACAATAAAATTTATGTGACCAAGGACTATATCAGAGACATCTCATCGTGAGACATTCATTAGTTTGAAGTTAAGAAGTAATAAAAGCATCACTGGAGGAAGTGAAGAATATTCGTTATATTTTAATCGAAATAACTTACAGTCCTGACATACAGAAAATCAATTTGCTACATCTAAGTATAAAAAGATAAAATATGAATAATTTTTTTGTGATAAAGTGGGGTTTTTAAATTAAAAATAATAAATTTAAAAAGCACATTTAACAATAGCAATGATTTCGTATATTAGATAAACTATATACGAATTGTAAGTATCTATATATAAAATCATGCTATTAATTGATTTAGTAAAAGTCATGTTTTATTATTCACATCAAAGTGCTTAGAAGTTTAAACAGCTTGATATGTATTTTTTGTGAATTTCAAACATACAAAATAATTCAATTTTGTTATATATATATATATATATATATAACAAAATTCAAAAATTTATCGCGATAAACCAAAGTATTTTTATTCCATCCTAGTCTAACTTACTCTATAATATTTATTTCCTCCGTTTATTAAAATATTTTAACTCTATGTATTCCGAAAAAACCTCATATCTAAATTCAATATTTCAATGGCTGCTAATTAGTTTAATAAATCGCGTCTTTATCTTTAAATTATAAAACTCCAAAATATTCATACTTTAAAAAACCCGATTAATTCCCTTTTAATTTTCTAAATTCCTAAAAAGACTGCAGTGGCGTATCCAGGATTTAATTTGGGGGGGGGGCTGACTTAAATTTCGATAATGTTCTGAGTCTTACGAAACAACCCCCCCCCCCGCCGAAATAAGTTGAAAAGTGATAATGGACTGTTTCATATACTTTCATTTAAAAGAAAGTCATTGCAACTTATAATCTATAAAGTTGTCACCTTCTCCCCTAAATTCTGGCTACTATTCTTGCTTGACAATAAATTAATTTTGCTTGGGACAATCTCAAACAATTTTTTTTTCATAATCTGTTTTCTATTTTAGGATCAGTTCCCTATTACTGCCGAGGCACGTGGGGCACTTTCCCAGAACCCACATATCTAAGGGGCCCAAAAATTTATGGTGTTTCAAATCAATTTTATTGTAAACAATCTTAATAGAATAAGAAATTAAAATTTCTAGATTCATTACACAACTTATGTAAGCTAAAATTGTCAATGATATCATAAGTATATTTATAATTTTTCTTCTCATTTGAAGATTTAAGTTTCTCATAGTGCGCCCAATTTATTTCAGTTTCTGCATATGTGTTTTAAACTTGTTTAAAAATGTTTTAATTTTAGGACTATTTTATTTATAAACTATCATTTTATTTGGGTTGCGTATGGTTTTAAAGTTCGTGCAACATTAGTTCATGTTTATTTAACATGATATTTGAGTCTGTCAAGTTAATTTTTACGAAGAAATTTCAATAATAATAATATTAATACAACTTCAGTTCACATTTATTCTGTCTTTCATTTAAATGGGCGCATTACATACCTATATTCATACACTTCTCATTCACAGTATTTGTAAAAATGTGAAAATCTACGATTAAGGCCAAAAATATTTTCTTTTGCCATCGCCCAAAATGTTGATGGCCGGGTCTGTTCAGCATAAACAAACTTTCTTTGCAAAATCTCTTTTTTAATACCAACAAAAATTTAATTCCAAATCTTTGGGGTAGCAAGCATTCTTTCTTGATCTCCCCCTTCCCTTCGTATACATGCTCCTGGGATTTTGATCAAACGTATGGCTATTAACCTTCAAGAAATATATGTTTAAAAAAAAAACCTCAAATTTGTGAAGGAAGGGACAAGTTAAGAATTAATTGGAAACTAAACATCAGATTTCCCTTTTTTAAAAAAGAGTGAAAGTTATTGAATTATGGCTAACAATATTACTGAACTTTAAAAAAAAATGGTTAAGTAAAATTGTAAGAAAATTTATTTTTAACCTGTGAATTTATTTAATGCTTCTTTTGTTAAATATTCCAAAAGGTAAAAATGCCGATACTAAAGTGTGTTGTGTCAAAATAAGAGCGATTAGAAAAGAACACTATTCGTAATATTGTACTTTCATAGAAGAGTAATTAAGAATTTTTATCTTTTGCTGGATCACTCGTACTCTGAAATATTGAAAAAGGCATCTTCCTCCCTGCTCATCAACGAGAAACTTTCTGACACATTTTTAAACGCAAAGGCAGTAGACTGGCAGGCCTGACTATGGAAGAGATTTGGAATCTAGATGAGTTCTCCATCTTTTGATAAATAGATTACTTATCGAGTTATAAGTGATTCTGATAACGTATTAACGACTCTTTTTTCGCGCTTCTCAGGCTGCCGCGTCGGGAATCCGATTCAAAACGCCAACTTGGACAGTGCTTTTTGAAAGATTTTCTACCTTTACAAAAAAAAAAAGGGGGGGGAAACATGTTTCGATTGCAAAGTTTCTGAATAAAAAGACCTGTGAATTTCATGCAAAAATGAATTAAAAAATATGTCATAAAGTAGCCAGTTTGTATTTGAGAACAGCTTTAAATCTAGAAAAGCACGTAACGTAAATAAAACTAGTTCGTTAGGAAAAAGACCAGGAACGAACAAATCAACAGATTATTTTTATTGTATTACTACTGGGTATCTTTAAAAGACCCTTCCAAAACCGAAAATCAATAATATTGCTTGACATTGCCATTCACAGAAAAAATTTCAGTTCGCACATTTGCTGATTTGGCGATGTTTAATGTCACTGCGCATTAATATATCTCCTTAGTCTTGGCACCATCTGTGGAAGAGAGTTAAATATTCTTTAAATTAATTAAACAACTTCTAGATCTTGCCAATTGAGCATATTATACGTATTCAATTATCCATTAAAACATGTATGGAACTGTTTTTCAGTCATTTGAAAATAGATTTTGTGGTCTAAAGTAATTGTGATCGTAGGACTGAGACGCATATAGGGCTAACGAAAAAACAAATTCGTTGCGTGCCAGAAAATAAAACAAATTTATCTAAAAAAGAAAGAAACAAAGTCAGTTTTTTTAATTTCACTGTGACCACTTCGGAAGGGGAATGGAGCTGTTACCCCATAACCCCCACCCCTAGTGTACTAATATGGGACAAAAGAAAATAGAGTGGGTTGTCCATTGCATGACAGAAAAAATAATTCTAATTTTATCTCAAACATATAAAGAGAAAAATCGGCACTTTTTTCATTCCACTTTTGACCATTTTGGGAGGTGGGGGGGCTGTTCCCCATAAGCCCCTTCCCCCTCTTTGCATATGCTGTGGTGTTACTCTGTACTAATATGGGAGTAAAGAGAAGAAAGTGGGTAGTCTGTTGTATAACAAAAATAAATATACAAATTTATCTCAAAGAAGAAAAAAACAGCATTATTTTCATGAGATGTTCGAGTATTTCGAGAAGAGGGGGACCTCTGTAACCCCATCAGCCCCTTCCCCGTTTTAGATACGCTCTGATGTCAATGTGAACTAATATGGGGCTAAAAAGAAGAGAGTGGGTAGTCTGTTGTATAACCAAAAAAGAATTACAAATTTATCTCAAAGAAGAAGAAAACAGCACCTTTTTTTCATGAGATTTTCGAATATTTCGAGAGGAGGGGGGGGGGGGCTGTAACCCCATCAGCGGTATGCTCTGATGTCAATGTGGACTAATATGGGACTAAAAAGAAGAGAGTGGATAGTCTATTCTATTACAAAAAATAAAATAAAAATTTATTTCAAAGAAGAAAGAAACAGCACTATTTCATGAGATGTTCGACTATTTCGAGAAGGGGGGGCTGTAACACAAACAGCCCTTCTCCTTTTTAGGTATGCTGTGGTGTTATTGTGGACTAATATGTGGTTAAAAAGAAGAGAGTGGGCAGTCTATTGTATGACAAAAAAATAATACAAACTTATCTCAAAGAAGAAAAAAAAGCACTATATTCAAGAGATGTTCAACTATTTAGGGAGTGGGGGGGGGGCTGTAACCCCATCAGTCCCCTTTTCCTTTTTAGGTATGCTCTGATGGCAATGTGGACTAATGTGGGACTATTAAGAAAAGAGTTGAGAGTCTGTTCTCTGACAAAAAAAAAAGTACAAATTTATCTCAAAGAAGAAAAAAACAGCAGTATTTCCATGAGATGTTCGACTATTTCGAGAAGGGGGGCTGTAACACAAACAGCCACCTTCTCCTTTTTAGGTATGCTCTGGTGTCATTGTGGACTAATATGTGGTTAAAAAGAAGAGAGTGGGCAGTCTATTGTATGACAAAAAAATAATACAAACTTATCTCAAAGAAGAAAAAAAGCACTATATTGATGAGATGTTCAACTATTTGGGGAGGGAGGGGGGGCGTAACCCCATCAGTCCCCTTTTCCTTTTTAGGTATGCTCTGATGGCAATGTGGACTAATGTGGGTCTATTAAGAAAAGAGTTGATAGTCTGTTCTCTGACAAAAAAAAGTACAAATTTATCTCAAAGAAGAAAAAAAAACAGCAGTATTTCCATGAGATGTTCGACTATTTCGAGAAGGAGGGGCTGTAACACAAACAGCCCCCTTCCCTTTTTAGGTATGCTCTGATGTCAGTGTGGACTAATATGGGACTAAAAAGAAGAGAGTGGATAGTCTGTTGTATAACAAAAAAAATACAAATTTATCTCAAAGAAGAAAAAAACAGCACTATTTTCATGAGATGTTCGACTATTTCGGGAAGAGAAGGGGGAGGGGGGCTGTAACCCCATCAGCCCCCTTCTCCTTTTTAAGTATGCTCTGATGTCAATGTGGACTAATATGGGTTTTAAAAGAAGAGAGTGGGTAGTCTATAGTATGACAAAATATATATATATACAAATTTATCTCAAAGAAGGAAAAAACAGCACTTTTTTTAAGAGATATTCGACTATTTTGGGAAGGGGGGGAGGCTGTAAACCCATCAGCCCCCTTCCTCTTTTTAGATATGCTCTGATGTCGATGTGAACTAATATGGGGCTAAAAAGAAGAGAGTAGGTAGTCTGTTGTATAACCAAAAAAAATTACAAATTTAGCTGAAAAAAAAAGAAAACAGCACTTTTTTCATATTTTCGACTATTTCGGGCGGGGGGGGGTGGCTATAACCCCATCAGCCCCCTTACTTTGTTTATTCTGTGATGCCAATGCGGACTAATATGGACTAACGAGAATGGCTAATTCGCTGTATAACAGAAAAAAAATTACAAATCTATCTAAAAAAAGCAAGAAAAAAGCACTTTTTTCATTTTACTCTCGACAATTTCGGGGGGGGCTGCAGCCCCATCAGCTCACCCCCTGGATACGCCACTGAAAGACTGTATTTATTTTAATCAGTTCCGATATTAAAAATAATTCGCCAGATCATAAAATCTTTTTCTTATATTAAATGTAAAAGCATTTATTCTAATCCCATTCTGGCTATGTTCCAAATTCGATAAACCATTTCTCTTTCTTTTTTTTTCTTTCCCTAAAAGTCAAAATCATTCCATATTCTCGAACCAATTAACTAACGATAATCAATTAATCTAAAACACTCTGGGTCATAGCTAAATCATCGAACATCATGGAACTTTCGAGAATTTTCTTTCGCGCCAAAAATTAGCGGAAACCATTTTATTACCATATTCTGGAGCCAGCGCAAAGAATCCCGGTTAGATCCCAGCTCACGATTGGCGCACGTGACCATGTATTCCTAATCTTACTGAAAGAATATATCGTCGCCTTTTCCGTTTCGGAGAACATTCTATTCGGAGATCTGAAGATGTGATGCACTGATGAAAGCTAGACGTATTCGTATAAGAACATTCGAATAGAGAGACGCTAGTTCGAAGTTTGATTTGTTAGGTTAATGATGGAATCTCTGCCTGGTATTGGCGTGGAGTCCAGTATGTTTTTTCTTATATGCCTGCGGAATGTTTATTTTAAATAAATGGCCATCGTGCTCTGCTGTAGTGGGAGCCGTGATTGAAACGAAAAGAGGACTCGAGTGAAAGCAGATTCTTCCCTGATATCAATTTAAGCTTCAGAATAAAAACTTCTGTGTTCTTGAATGAGATGCTTAATTATGATTACGTACATACGCCATCTAATATGGAGTGCTGGAACTTCCTCTTCAGTACTATCGTCTCATATATATATATATATATCAGTTTCCCCCAGACAGTTTCAGGAGGGCGCTGCGCCCTGCCTGCCCTTTGGTTAAACAAATAGCGCCCTTCTTGCCCCTCATCCAAAAAATAGCGCCCTTCTGCCCTTTTAAAAAATGACGCCCGTACTGCATTTTGTTGTGCCCGCCCTGAACGTGCGCCTGGAAGTTGTTTTCTCATTTACACACATAGGATCGCACGTTCGTCTCCCGTCTGTTCGAAGGCCGCGATCGCGGTAGATTTAGAAATTCCCTGACGCAGGGGTGATTCTGGTCCGAAATTTCCGAAAAATTAAAGCAATGATTTCCGAAAATTAGAAAAAAATATCGGTCATAAATCCGAAAATTCGGACATAAAATGTATCGGTATTTCGGCAAATGATCGCCAAAAAAAATCAATCTCGTCATTCGTCCGAAGAAAAGTCGACAATTTTGTCAAAGGATCACGGGGAAAACGTAACTTTCGTCATAGAATCGCAAAAAAACAGCAAATTTTGTCAACAGATCGCGGGAAAAACGTGCCTTTCATCAGATAATCGCGAAAAAACGGCAAATTTCGTCAAAAACATTGTGAAAAACGACAAATTTCATTAAAAAATCTCGAAAAAAATGGCAAATTTCGTCAAAAACATTGCGGAAAACGGCAAATTTTGTCAAATGATCACGAAAAAATGGCAAATTTCGTCAAAAACATTGTGAAAAACGGCAAATTTCGTTGAAATATCGCCAAAAAACGGCAAATTTGGTCAAAAGAATTGCGAAAAACGGCAAATTTCGTCAAATGATCGCGAAGAAAAGGCAAATTTGGTCAAAAACATTGTGTAAAACGGCAAATTTTGTTAAAAGATCGCGAAAAAACGGCAAATTTCGTTAAAAGATCGCGAAAAACGGCAAATTTCGTCAAAAACATTGTGAAAAACGGCAAATTTCGTTGAAATATCGCGAAAAAACGGCAAATTTGGTCAAAAGTATTGCGAAAAACGGCAAATTTCGTCAAATGATCGCGAAGAAAAGGCAAATTTGGTCAAAAACATTGTGAAAAACGGCAAATTTCGTTGAAATATCGCGAAAAAACGGCAAATTTCGTCAAATGATCGCGAAGAAAAGGCAAATTTCGTCAAAAACATTGCGAAAAACGGCAAATTTCGTCAAATGATCGCGAAAAAACGGCAAATTTTGTCAATAAATCGCGGGAAAAACGTGACTTTTGTCAGAGAATCGCAATAAAACGGCAAACTTTGTCAAAAACATTGCGAAAAGCGGCAAATTTCGTCAAAAGATCGCGAAAAAACGGTAAATTTCGTCAAATAATCGCGAAAAAACGGCATATTTCGTCAAAAACAATGGAAAAAAAAACAGCAAATTTCGTCAAAAACATTGCGAAAAATGGCAAATTGCGTCAAATGATCGCGAAAAAAAGGCAAATTTGGTCAAAAACATTGTGAAAAACGGCAAATGACCCACTGGCCACGGGTTGTGCATGTGTAATTCATATCATATTGTGAGTTATTATTTAGTGCATAAACATACCTATTTTATTATTGTAAGACCTTAATTCTAGACAAATATATATATTTTTTAAATGTACTTATATAGTTGAAAGAGTGTCGTCCTTTAAATATTAAAGGTGTCTTTAAAAATTAAAAAAGTGCCTGAAGAATGTAAAAGTGCCCTTTCCTCATCAGCAGCACCCTGCCCTTTTTTAAACCTGGGGGAAACTCTGATATATATATATATATATATATAATGAAAATGCATATATGTATATTTTTTTAAAAAGCTGGTATTCAACCTAAAATTTAGCTGAATATTCAGTATTCGGCTAAATCACTATTCGTTATATTCCTAGTTATGATATTATACAATATAATCTTCAAGTGACTGGTAGGTACAACAAATTACCTAAATCTTTTTATTTTCTTTTTTTGTCAACTTAATCCTAGAGAGGGCAGCAAAGCAAAGTAAAATGACCTTCCAGGAGGTTTTAAGGCAGAAGTGATGCCAGGCGAAAACAAATATTTTCCCTATTTATTTAACAGAAGGTTTATTTTTCCCCACTCAGCTTCTTTATTCTATTTTTGACATCTTAATATAAAAAATTAAGCATTAACACAAAATAAAGCACATTCACCAAAATTTAAACATTTTTAAGGACTTTATTGTTGTCTTAAAAAATCAACAGGACTGTATGGATCCTGTATTAGGTACAATACAAAGTAAACTTAAGTGAATAATCATATTCTTAAATATTTAAGGATATTTTATTATGGAACAGTGAAATGCATAATGATGTTTATTATTTTCAAATGCAAGATAATTCAACTTCCTATACAAAAAACAAAAATAAATTATACTATTTACTTTTTAAATGGAACTTAGAAAGACTTCAATTGTAATATGTTTATAGGAATAATAAAAACATCTAAAGCTTGAAAATTTATGTTTAAACTTCAAAATAATATTACTGATGTTAGTAAAGCAAATTTATAACAAAATGTTAAAACTATCATTCTTATTTAAATACTTTTTGTTTTGATGTAATTAATTGAAGTAGGTGACTTTCTTAAATAGTTATTTATTTTGGTAAATTCCAGTGAACACATTCAACAGATGAATCTTTTAAAACATAATTGCTTTATTATCTTAAAATAAAGTGTACACCAAAATCTAATATATTTATTTGATAATATGTAAACTAATTTATTAAAAAAATATCTTCTGAAAATGTCAGTAAAACAATAAAATGTAACAGATAATTGACAACAAATAATTATAAAGCCCAAAATAACACAAAAACTCTGGAAAAATCTTTATTTTTGTTGAGAAATATATATAAATGAATTTTGAAAACTACAATTATTTTATTTTATTTTTTACTTTTGTCATCCTTTTTAGGGGAAGATTTTTTATCCTTATCCTTATCTTTGTCTTTACTGTCCAAATTTCCAACTGCATTACGAATAACTTCACTCTGGGGATCTACACCAGGTAGATTTCTTAAAACACTATGCAAGAATTCAGTATCATCCATTACATCCCTGAGATCTTCTTCTTCTTCCTACATGAAAAAAAAGAAGAAAATGTTTTATTCTAAGAATTATGCACAAGTGCAAGCATTAACATTTTATTAACTCAAAATTCATATTTATAGAGTATGATAATTTTTCACAGAATTAATATCTGAGAACAGGGATTTTTAATATGAAGATAAAATTATTAAAAACATTGTAAAATGTTATCTAGAAAGAAATGGCCAAAGCCTGTAGAAAAAACTAAGGCTTCCCTGAGACAAGTATGAGGAGAAAAAAAAAGCCTGGGCCCAACCTAGTCAGAGTCTAATGAAAGAAGTCTTGAGTCCTGCACATAAGCCGGGCTTGGGTTTTGCCTTAGCCCATGCACATCTCTAGGATTTCATTTATAATTGGAAATATATTAATAATGCATATCAGTTTAACATTTTATGTAGTGTAACATCATTAAAAAACACATCAAAATATCATTGAACATAGACCATAATAGATGCAAATTCTTTTGAATGTTCCTATAAATTAACCATGAATTATAAGCATTTTGTTTGCAATAAGGAACATGCTATAGTGAACCCCAATAACATATATCCATTTTGTGGCAATCCAAGAATATTTACAAAAGTTATAGACCAAACAAATGTACAAATGAAGTGAGGGTTTCCAGCAAAACATGTCGGGCAATTTCCCTGACTTTCCATGATTTTTCTGACTGAAGCATACACAAAATCTACTTTAAATAACACTAAATAACAAGCAGGCATATAAAGAAAAAATTTCAGAAATTTGTATCATAATAAAACTTTCATACTCTTTTCCAGGAGAAAATTCAAGCACCTTTCAAGAAAATTGTAAAATGAAATTCTATAAAATACTATAATGCAAAAAAAACTTCGCCTTTGCCAGTTTTCAAATGAATGCCATACAACAAAGTCTAGAATGTGAAATGTCATGAAAGGTCTGAAAAAATGTAGAAAACTTTTGGCCATATTATGTTTTTTCTGCATTGCATTAGGAGGAATTTCTCGTTCTTTAAACTGACAAGAGTCTGGAGATTTTTCAGAAGTGCCATGTAGCGAGAAATATAGTAACACTTTTCTGAAAAAGAAATTATTGCAAATTCATACCCCCCCCCACCAGACTTTTCCATGACTTTTTAGGAAATATTTGTAAATTCCCTGACTTTTCCTATATATTTTAAATTTTCCATGACTTTCCCTGACTACTTTGAAATTACCTGACTTTCCAGATTTTCCATGTCGCTGGGAACCCTGGAAGTCATAAATTACACAATCTCCAGTTATGGAGATTTTATCTCTAGGATGCCCTCTCTAGGATTTTTGTACCTCTGGCAACATTCAACTCTTAAATGACATGACCAATGTAACTAACTGCCCTGTGTAATACACACCTCTATCAATCTTTTTTTTTTTTTTTTAATTAAGAATTGAAAGTAAAAAATTGCAATAGAAATGAATAAAAGTAATCTATTAAGCAAATTTAATTATTTTAATTTGCTTATGTTAACAACACAGAAATTTTATTTATTGTACTGTTATAAGTTAATGATTAATAACAAATGACATTTGTTTTAACTGCACAATATATTTAATTAAATTTGAAAATATTTATTAGAATAAAATAACTTCCAACACTCCATTATCAAGCATACCAGTCAACAATCCCTTGTACTTTAATTTTTTATGATTTAAACTCCAAACTTTAAAGAGTTTTTTTTTATCATTATTACAAATAAATAAATATGTATCCATATTATTTAACATTATTGAAAACAGGTGAATCAGTCATATTCAAAAACTTAAGAGATAATTTTGGACATTCATTAAAATCACTTAATTTATAAATTGATTTAGTGTCTTTATTATGACCAGCAGAAGTATGGAACCAAAGGATAAAAAATTCTTACAAATCACACAGGAAGTTTATAAATTCGAAAGATAACATTCCACAGAATATAGAAATATCCACTTTTAAAATTACTAAATCAGAAGAAAAGTAAATTGTTTTTTCAATAATTTGAAAATTATTAAAAAAGAAAGATAACATTCCAGATTTTGTAAATGACACTCATTTAAAAAAAAAAAAAAATATTTCATAGGGAGAATAAGAACATTTTATAAGAATTATGTCCAATTAAAATTTAGTTTGAGAGATATTATTTTAAATTCAAATTAGATCTAATTTATGTAAAAATCAAAGAAAAATTCAAAATATCACAATTAGTCCCTGCCCCTTTTAAAAGAAATATATATATATATATTTTTTTTTTTATCGCAAATCATTAAGTCATAGTATAAGAGTTTATTCTGCTATTTGAAAATTAATAGTAGAGAAAACTAAAAAGATTACTAAATGTATTATGTATAATATTGTTTTAAGATATCAAGTAAAATAAATAATAATACCTTGGTTTGATCTTTATCATCTGTTTCCATAGGAGTGGCTTCGTCATCAGATCCTTCATCTGAAAAAGAAAAAAAGGGCTATTTAGAGAAACATGCATTACAATTTTCATAATTATTAATGGTATACTATAAAATTTATTAAGAAATTAAGAATGTTTTACAATTTCTAACAGAAAAAAAAAAAAGTTTAATATATATACACTTGTGTTTAAAAAACCATAAAAGAAAGCCATAAATACAGACAGACAGTTATATCAAACTTATTATTTGAAAGTAAATCCTAAAATTTATTTATTAGGTATCATTTTCATTTTTGAATTGAGACATGCACATAAAATTTGAATAAAATTTAATCCTGCAGTTTAATTCCAACTATTTAAAATGGAACATTTCTGACATGTTCTTAAAATTACAAATTGTGTGTGTTCTGAGTAATATGAGATAGTCAAATTAGAAATAATGAGCAAAAGATAATGCACTAGTACAGGAGTCTGCAACATATGCGACTCATTTCATAATTTAAAGTAACCCACTTGAGTTCTGAAAAAAAAAAAAGGTACAACATATTAAACATAAATATGAAAAACACTTGAAGAATGCATAAAAAAATAAAATGAAAATAAATAATAACACTAACAATTTTGTTTGATTACAAAGTTGCAGTGACGAACATGCATAATGAACGCAGCAGTTGGATGAACGAAGGCGCTGTGGAAAGCAGCGTCCAATCGCTGACTTTGACACATTCGCTGTGCCTTCGCCTTTTATCGAATCAAAAGTTTTTGAGCTACAGCTACAATTTGGTGGTTAGTTATTTCCACGATATCAATGCATTGGGCATGACTTCCTATGAAGTTTTTATCCCTGAAAAAAATTGGCTTTGCTATTTGGTCTGCATTTGGTTCAACTTAGCAAATATTTTCGAACATGGAATTTATTTTAAGTAAGAACAAGAGCAGCTATCGAAAATTCAGATGCTTGTATTAGCCTTAAGACAGCTAACTATAAGCCAGACTTGACGTCACAAGTTCAGTATCAGGAGAGCCATTGATATCGAAAAGAAGAGTAAAGTTTATCCTGATATGTTTCTTTTTATAATTATAATTTTTTTATTTAAAGTTTAAAAAAGTGTATTGTAATTACTTTCTCAATACAATTAATTTTATTATTTACCAAAAAAGACAGTTTTAAAATGCAAATACCACTGACCCAGAATGTCTTCTTACACATTTTGGTTGATTGTGATGCAGCCAAAAAAGATTGCAACCCTTGCACCAATAGGTTGTAGGAATGTTGCTAACTAGTGGAAGTCAATCTAATGTTACGTAAGAACTTATTGTTTGTAGCAATCCACAAAAAGCAATCAAAATGTGCATGTGCCATGTTCTAGAATTAATTCAGCAGAATATGATCACTTTCTCAGGGTTCATACTTCTTTCTCAGAAGTAAAATAAAGCATCTTACCACATGTTAATACAAATTTCTGAATTGGACTTTTAATGATACAAAATATTATTAAAAAAAAGGAACCTGCAAAGCAAATTAAAAAAATAAATTTATTTCCATTTTGTTAAGCCCGAGAAGGGACAGATATTAAAATTATTTTATTTAGTCAATGCTACAATAATGTTGCATTTTTATATTAAATCTTGCTCAGTCTATTTAATCTTAAAAAATTAAATTTAAATTTGAAACATGATATTAAAGCAACTTTAAAACATTTCATTTAGAAATCTAAATAAATCTTCAACTTTTTAAAATTATTTGAACTTCTCATGTTTCTTGTCTGTTAGAATTTGCTACAATACAAATTTTGTATAATGCATGTAAAACTGAAAAAAAGTTGAAGATTTATTTAGATTTCTAAATGAAATGTTTTAAAGTTGCTTTAATATCATTTTTCAAATTTAAATTTAATTTTTTAAGATTAAATAGACTGAGCAAGATTTAATATAAAAATGCAACATTATTGTAGCATTGACTAAATAAAATAATTTTAATATCTGTCCCTTCTCGGGCTTAACAAAATGGAAATAAATTTATTTTTTTAATTTGCTTTGCAGGTTCCTTTTTTTTAATATCTCAAGTTTTTTAATAACAATTTAATATGAAGCAGACAAGATTCAAACGAGGCAAGTATGTAAAAGACTGCACGTATCAAAATCAGTATTGGTAATATGAAATATACAGTTCAAACACTGATTATTCTGTAAACAATTAAAATAATAAAAGTAATTTTTAACAAAAAAATGTATATAACGGACTTTAACGGATTGTTTCTCATCTTTATAATGATAATAATAAAACGAATCATGTTCATTTTTGCAAATAATTTTATGCCATAGTGTAAAATACATTTGCAACCACTTTGGAAAGAGACACTAGTAAGCGTGTGTGAAAGCTATTAATAACATCTTATGTTGTTTTATCACATAAGAAGCAAAAAAATAATAATGAGCATATATGAAACAACTGTATTCTGATTTTGTTATAAAATGTGTAGTTATGGAGGATGAAATTTTCAGCAAAATATTTCTTTTTGTAGCTGAATAAATATTTTACCTTATATTGACAATTTCTTAATTTAACATTTCTGTAGAAGCAAAATGTAAACATCTGCAAGATTTTTTACAAAACGTGTACGATCTGTTATTTTCTTATCGTCACAAACAGTCCATTTATTGATCTCGTTTTCATTTGTTACGATAATTTCATAACAATAATTTCATTAACAGCACACATTTGATCTTCTTTTATGTAATACGATTTATACTCACAACAATCTATGTTTGAAAATAATTCCTTTGTAGAACTGCCCTGAGAAGAAGCAAATATATGAAGAATATGCAATAACCTTCGAACTGAATTCTCTCAAATGTTACAGAGAGGTCCACATTTCTACATTAGAGTTTTGGGATGATGACCATCAATGTTTTTCTCGTAATGTAAATCACCTAAAGGAATATGTTCTATTTTAGAATTGGAATGACTACTATAATTATGATCTAAATGTATGTGAACTAATGGGTGATATGCTATTTCCCAAAAATAGGGTTCTGCATTGGAGTTATGAATTCTTTCGCCACCAATTATTTCACATAAATTTTCTGCAGTGATATTTTGAGTTGATTTTGATAACATCTGTTGAAATTTGTTTGAAAAATTTTCTGAAGCCGATGAACTCTTTGCATACAAAACATTTTTAGTATGAATAGCTTTACGCGCAAGTAATTGAGCTTTTATTTGAGTTTTTAGAAATTGAATATTTGTTCTTCTGCTTTGCTGAGCTATGTTTGATTTATAACTCTCTAGCAGATTTTTCACTAAAGCAAGCTGTCGATATCTTGAAGGATTAATTTTCTTAGAGGTGAGAATCCTATTATGATTTGAGTATTTTTTTTCCAGTATTTTAGCTTATATTTATTAGCCTTTGATTTATTTCGCAAACAATATGAAGTATTACGCTTCTGTATCTGGCTTTTACATTTTTTATAGTATGCGGCTCTTTTATTTTTGATAATTTCACGATTTCCTCGATAATATCGTGAATATTTATTTGATGTATCACTTAACGGTTCAGACAGAGATACTCTTTGTATAGGGTTAGGATACTCTTCAGTTGGGCCATTTAAATCAATGAAATGCCGAGAGCAAACATACCAGTCTCTAGTCATCGTTTCTGTATAAGGAAAGGGCATCTGACGTCACTGTTGGTTAAACTACTGTTGGTTTGGCAGAAAAACCTGTTCGTTCTTTACGGCTCCTACAATACACATGAGATGGTGGGATTTGATTGGTCTATGTTAAACTGGTCTATGATATGATTGGCCTACGTCGCCATGACGATTCCTGCAATGATAGCTTCGACAAAAATGCAGTGGTAGATTGGTTGATGGAACTGTTTGTTTGTAAACATGCCCTTTCCTTATTTGTTATTACCACAAGCAGAAAGCCATTCGTTACATTTACTCAAGTTTTTCTGTGGTTTAGGAAAAGGGAAAAACAAAACTCCCAGCATATAGTCTTTGTAAAAGTATCGTGCATCACTCTTGCAACCAGAAAATTTGCATTTTTTCACCATGTTGAATTTTAGTAATCATCGATTAAGAGAGAAATTTAAAAACGCATTTCGTAACATCACAGTATCACTAGATAAGTAAATATCGAACATTCATCCAATTTTGATAAAGACAGTAACATCTAAATTAAAGTCCAAATACTGCTTAAAGTGATAAAAACATAACACGGAATATTTAAAATACCTTTTTAATGTAGATCGTTCACAACTATTGGTGACATCTTCGGATCTTAAAGATAAATACAATATTCTCGTATATTTTTGAAATAGTAAACATATACCACGAGATCGCATGTCCAAGGCTAGCAGGTGCTTAAATTGGCCAAAACTGGGAAACGTGAAAAATTATTATTTGTTTTTATTTTTATTGCTTCTTCAATCTATCGATCATCGCGTGCCAAATTTTAGCTAATTATTTTAAATATTCCGTGTTATGTTTTTATCACTTTAATCAGTATTTGGACTTTAATTTAAAGACTCCACGTTTACTACATTTAGAGTTTTTTGATTGGAGGATTTATTTTTTTACAGAATTAGGTGTTTTGAAGAAAATTTGTGGAAGCGCGTACAAAAAGTGGGAAAAACTCTAGTAAATTAACTCGTTCAATGGGATTTCCTGTGTTAAATTAACATTAGGATGTCACACTGGAAATAAATAAGCCTTGCGCTGCCGCGCAAGGCTTAATACTGTTAAAAAAATACAAAATTACCAAAAGTGAAAAAAAATTACAATACTTTTCATCAGAGGAATGCAGGATTCTTTAGTATGCATAAATTTTGTAGGATCTAAGCACAAAGCATGGCTGAAATTATTGGATTTAGAAAGGGATTTTAAAATAATTTTATTTACTATTGTTTAACAAAATCTTTTGTACTTCTTGCAGACATTGTACAAGTTCACAAAAAAAAAAAAAAAAAAGCTGAACTTTCACGGCCTCACGCAACCCCCCCCCCCCCCCCCCCCCCCCCCTCCACACCTAAACAAAAAAGTTATATAATTGGTCATGCAAATTTTTAAATATGTAAATATTATATAATTATGTATAATGTTAATTTAAATTGCATACAGTGAACATAAAAACATATTCAATAGATACTGTTTTTTGGCAAAAAAAGTTGAACTTAGCGGAATACGTGCATTTGTCATGTGTCACATTAGACATGTTATTTTAAATTAAGAAAAAAACTTACATGCAAGCAAATATTACAAATTTGACAGACAGCATTAATACTAATAACTTTTTTAACTTATTTTTTTATCTGCATTTTAACTTGCTTTGTTACAGAATAAAGAACCATTGCTGAGTTAAAATATTTTGCATAAAGAAACATTCTGAACTAATCTTCAAACAAAATCAAATGTTCTATGTATTTTAACTGAAATTTTATATATTTAGCTAAAATATCTGTAAAAATGTTATGAGCAGAAAAATATTACTTTCTGAAAGATATTTATAACATGAATCCAATTTTTATAGCATTAAAAGAAAGCTGTTCAATCCACAATTATATTAAAGAAAAAGCTGAGTTCTTAAATATATTTATATATACACACACACACACAAAAAAGATATTTACAAAAAAGAAAAACAATCTACTGCAGTCAGAATAAAAAGATATTTACAAAATAAAAGAGATCTGCTGATGAGATTTGGTTTAGGAAAAACATTTTTGGAATCTACAGTTAAAAATTTAAAAACTGCAAAATTGTCCTTAAATATTGATGAATTGACAAGTGCTAACTACATGCGGTTAGTATATCTCTTTTATGTAGTTATTTTTCCTCAAGGGTAAATAGTTGTTGTGGAACACTTAGCTTCACTAAATGTAGACACAGTAAGTGCAGAAAACTTATTAAATGAAATTCAAGCATTGTTTGATAAGAATGATATTCCATAGGAAAATTTAATATCAGTTTTGCCTGATTCCTGCAATGTAATGAGAGGTTTCAAAGCAGGTCTTGAAACCAGAATAAGTGTTGAAAAGGCTCCACATTTGTTGGATGTGGATGGTGACATGTCATCACATCCACAATGCCTGCAAGAAGTTTTGCATACCATTTAATATGTGGTTAGAAGGTCTATTTAAAGATATATACAAAGACATTAAATGGTCTGCAGATATCAAAACTTGTCTTGGTAAAAATTGTGATGTTTTAAGTATAAAATTTGTTTCACCAATCTCCTTTATTGCACATAGATGGATGTCTTGTTATAATGCAGCCTTGAACTTTGTTTAATAAACACAATTACACTTATATATTATGCCTTTCTGAGTAATGATGATAAAACTGTTTACTTTTCCATACTGTGCTATCTATACAGCGTTGAATTCAAGGGGTGGAGCAACAAAGACGTTCTTTTAAAGCTAAATGTATGCTTGTTAAGTGAGTGTAATTTTCTTTTTTTCTTCGTATTTTGATATCAAACCCGTATACAGAATTTTAAAGTAAGCATAAAAAACGAAAGTCACCACAGTTAGTTTCGGAAAGGAATTTTTTGAAAGGGTTAAATTATCCTTTTTCTATCATGAACATAACCCATCAATTCAGCTTGTAAGTTTCTTATATAACAGTAAGCATAAAACTGAGCAAACGTGAGAAGTATCAGGATTAAAACGAGAATCTACTCGATTGGATGGGATAATCCACAGCTCTATTATTTCTGTTATAAAATACAGACTTGTCTGTTTTCGGTAGTTATGGGAACACGTAACGTTGATATGGTGCATTCTCCAGGCATTTTTACATTAAAGCCTGTTAGAATAACATAAGAAAAACATTCTTGAACGAAAATTTCAGCACAGAACAGCACATAAAATGCTACGTAAACAAGAGAATCTGTCCGCCAAGTGACGTTAATGCGCGAGAAGTAAAGAATTTCTTACAACTGGCGCATCGAGTTGCATCCACCCTCATCTGATGTCGAAGGAGAAAAACCTAATTTCGCGCTGTTTGCTCTTGTTGGCGGATCTTCCAATGCTCTTTAAGTTTCGTTTCGGTTTCATCGGCTATCGGCGTTTTTGCTGAGGAGAGAAAAATAACTCACATTCAAACACAAGGAGAGACATACGAAGAATGCTTTATTTACAAAGATTTACAGAAAAAGAATGAAAAATAGATTCCCATTGTTTGGGATCAATATGTAAGAGGAGCTCCCATTGGTCTCCTTACAAGCTCTTGCTACACGTCACATGATGTCACGCCTCGAACTCCGTGATCGTCAAAGAAGAATGAACGGAGGATGACTCGAGGGAAAGACAACTTGCAGTTTTTTACTGAGCGGCGATAGAAACCCCACACTCGCGCGTTTATTGTATTTCGTCTGCTACCCCCCCCCCCCCAAAATGGTCCACAAATTTTAATGCAGATTCGCATCGAACCCAAGAATGATGAAATTCAGTGGCGAAAAAGCGGAATTCCGCATTTCTGCGGAAATGTAACATGTCTGTTCTTGTTTTAATACAAGAACACTTTTTTATGATACAGATTTCTTATTCAATTTGTTTCCGTTAAATTGTTTAAATTTCAGTAACATAATTTAAAAATTTATTTTAAATTTAAAGCAGCAAAGCTTTTATAATGTTGTATTTTTTATTTTACCCTCCTTTAATATTTTATTATTCTATAAAAATGAGCAAGTTTATTATTAGATTAAAAGAAGAAAAAAAAGGAAGCATTGGTTTATTAATTTGATATTGGGTCATAAAAACATAGACCAAAGTTTAAATATGTAGTTTTGCCTCGACTTAGAATATAATAAAATTTAAACAAACTACATGTTATTTAGATCAAATAAGCCAAAATAGAAAAAAAAAAAAAAAAGTGCCTAAAAATGACTTTTTTACATTTTCACTTATATAGCTATCGCTTTTTTTTATTTCTCTGAATGCAATAACCTAGAACAAACGAGTCCAAAATTCCATTGGCAATTATATGGCTTTACTACCATTATATGCATCACATAAATGCTATTTGAAATGACATGCTTGATAAATTAATATTTTAACTTATTTTATAATAACTTTCAACTGTTTTACTCATGGTTATGTCCAAGGCTATAAGAGCACAGAAAAACAGAATAAAGATAATTAAGACTGCAAGCCTACAGATGTTTACAGCTGAACAAAAGATTAAAATTAGCAATGATTAAAATTACACATAATGTGTTTTATTACTTAAAATATGACAAAATTGCAAAAAAGATGTTAAATTACATTAATATTAACAAATCTTTATTATCAACAAATTATCAATATTATACATTATCATTGACAATACATTATTATTAACAATTTTTTTAAAAATTGAATATGAACTCAAACTACTAAGATGGTACGAGCAATTCCATTAGTCTGCAATTTTGAAATTATTCTAGCTGTTTGACCGAATTTTAGGCTAAAATTTAAAGTAGAAGTTAATTGTTTTTATGAAAATGACACAATAGGTAAAATTCATTGGATTTTTGTAGGAAAAAAAATACCCCAGACAATGAAATATGTTGTCAGGAGAAATTATTTTGGAAATGAAGAGTAAAGCAACCATAAGTTGTGCTGTATAATATGTCCCTATAAACAAATGGTTTAAAAAATAATTTAATTTAAATTTTTGATATATATATATATATAATATTCACTAATTTTCTTTAAAATAAATTATACTAGCTGATCCCAGCCCGGCGTTATCCAGGCTTGTGATAAAAAAAAAAAAAAAAAAAAAAAAAAGGAAGAAGAAGAAATTTTAAACAAATTTTTTATTATTTTATATCTTTAACCCAATTTTGTATGAAATTATATTTTTAAATGAAAAATTCACGAAAAAATATTGATATTTAGTGATAAAAAGGCACTCATTTTCTTGTTTACGTAGGGTTGTTTCATACTTTTAAAATAAAAGTTCCTTTGGTCCGAACTCTTTGAAATCTTTATTGGTGATAAATAAAATGGTTTTACAGCCTGTGTAAAAATTTCGTGAAAAAATATTGTTATCTAGTTGTAAAACAAATGTTTTCTTCTCACACTTTTGTTTGTTTGTTTGTTTTCGCGTCGGCTCCTTTAACATAGCATTAAAAAAATAGTTTTCATCCTCCGAACTGTCTGACATTTCAATCGGTTATAAATGTAACTGCATCCAAACTCTTTAAAATTTTGCGAAAAAATATGCATATTTTGTAGTGAAAACATGAGTTCTTTACAAAAAAAAAGCTTTAACTTTCCACCTCAGAGCAAAAATATATTAGAAGGTCTATGCTTTCAATGCAATGGTATGGCTTCTTCCGTTTTCAATCCCCCTAGGCTAAACAGATGAGGGTTGGGTTAATTAATCAGGTTTCCCGTTTCTGAGGCTGAAAGCCTTCAGAAAAACATTGACGCATGCACAAAAGAGACGATTTTCATGTGAATTTGACAAAATGTGCTTTTCGTTTTAAATATATAGATTGCATTTATGGTTGATTTTAGTAAGTCTTTTAAACAAACTATTTATTTCTTAAATATAAAATGATGGATTACAATTTTTTAATATGATATGAAAATGAAAATATGATTCAATGCTGAAAATATTAAGAACAACTGGACCAATACAATAGGAGAAAATAAATTATTAGCCATATTAATAACATAATTTTAATTTAAATACATATTTTCATTGTGCACTTCACACTGAATCATGTTTTTTTTTTTTTTTTTTTTTTTTTTTTAAAGCTACAGCACATCTGTATCAGAACCCATGGGTGCAAGAAGTCCATTCAAGCTAAGACTAAAATGTTTCTGAGTATTAGATATAACTAAAGGAGATAGGCTAAAATATTTCAATGTCGTGCATTATAGCTAAAATCAATCTTTTACAATAAAAGAAAGTGATTAAAAGCTTTCTCTTGTAAAATTGTTATTATTTTACCATATATAGCATAATTTACTATTCGTCAAAAATTTCTCCAAGACTGAAATCAGTCCTGAGACTACAGACTTGCACCCATGTCAGAACCCAAAAGTTTTGTGAACAAAACTGATTTTGATTTACAAGAAATTCAACTTCACTTTCCTTTGAACTCATGTACTTATGTCCTTATATTTTATGAACCAAGCTTAAAATATTTTTTAATTTCCCATTTTCAATCTATGTAGTTCTGTTGAAGAATCATTAAAAATCTAAAAAAATAATCTAATTTATAGTCAGTAACTTATGAATGCACAAAAATACAAATCACAGATGCTCTGAAATAAAGAAAACTGAATTTAAATTTTAGTATCTGGTTGATTGAGCTTCATTTGGGAAAATTCCTTTTGTGGTTGTTTTACTAGAGAACATTTCCATAATTGGGTCCAAAGTACATTTAATATTATGATTCTTATACAAGTAAAATAATATTACTGCTAGCATCACTTTTATTTGATGCAAACCTTGCCTGTGGTTGCTTGTTTAATAGTAGAAGATTTCAGTCTTTGGCAATTCTTGTATACTTTATACACCTTTTTCAATTCTTTACTTGGAGAAAGTTTTGTAATTAGGTTCAAAGAGAATTGGCATAGGTTTGGCGAAAAATTAATTTCTTTTTTGTAAACAATGTTGTGACTCTCATGTAGTTAAAATTGTATATTTTCTAGTTTGATGCCAATCTTGTCTATGGACCTGATTACAAAAAATAGCTATTTTATCTGTGCAAAGAGCAGGTATAACATAATAAATTGCTTTATTTTGCATACCACACACTATTTTTAATATTTTTACAATTCATTTCCACTTTTGGTAGTTCTTGTACACTTTTTACGCTTTCTCCAATGTTTTCTACCTGTCCAAAGAGCAGATATTGCATTAAAACGATTTTTCCCGGAGATGACATCCTGACAGATTGATTTTAAGACTAACAAAATATATATTTTTTAAAATCAGACATTTTCATGAAAATTGTTAGAGTTGTTCTGAGAATCTAAAAATATATAAATAAAGAAGAATTGTTTGCTTAACAGTATAAGATTAGAGGCTTTCTAGAAATCAAAGTTCATATAAAACTTGAGTTATGAATTTACCAACAAACTTACACTTTTTATGAAAAAAAGAAAGCAAATTAAAAAATATATTCAAAAGAGAAAAAGTTTAAAACCTTAACCTACAAAATAAATCAACAAGTTAAAGAAAGTGAAATTATTACGTGTTTGCTGTAATGACATCTGCATAGCATAAGCAATTTGTTCTTCTTCTGTCATGGAAGCAAAATCAGGAACTGCAGGAGCAGCGGAAGCTGGAGCAGTACTGTCAGTGGCTAAAGACATAGCAACAGCTTGTTCTAACATGGCTTCTTCATTACTTCCTACATGAAAAATAAAAAAAGATACATCAATTTATGCATTAAAATAAAAGCCTCTACTCAAAAGACCATACACAAAATTTATAAAACTTACTAAGTAGAAATATCATATACTATAGCAAACTTATAACACTTATTTATTACATACACATAAAAAATGTATAAATTAAAGTATGCATTTCATAGACAGCAATTAAGAAAATAAAAAATATAAACAGCTTCTTTTTCTCTAGCTTTTACTATCAAAAGGGACGCCTTATCAATATCTGGGAGCACAGCAGTGCGTCCGCCAAGTTTGCACAGGCCATAAGCTACCTTTTCCCTGGCCATTTTGGCCTAATTTTCACCCCCTCATAACTGCGTTTTGGTGAGAGCTAGAGAGTTTTCCTTTTTAACACACATTAATATAATGAAACTGAACTAGGTTCCAAGATTTCTTATTTCTGTATTTAATATTTTTCGAAATATGAGATTCCGAAAAAGGGCTTTTTTGTAACTGACACACAGGGGATCATCAAATAACTAAAAAGTTGGTGATCATCAAATAATTAAAAAGTTGGTGATCATCAAATAACTAAGGTACTTCTAACAGTCGTAGAATCATAAAATTTGACAAGTAAGCAGGTTTTGTCACACAATTAACCAGAAAAGTCTGAAAACTTAGAATTTCTGCCTTTAAACCCTTCAAATAGGGGGTGCTGATTTGGCTATATACAGTTAGTAACACATTCAATTGGCAAATTAAATTAATTGCATTGTTGCAACCATTTGTGTTTTTTGTTGTATGATAAACATTTAAGCAATAATAGTTGCCTAGACAATCATTTCCTCGCTCATATTTGACGCCAGAGTTGGTCGCCAAAGCCTGAGTTTAAAGGTGTTACATGGTTTCAAGCAGAATGAATTTTTTATATTCTTTTTCGAAAATGTTGGGAAGGCAAATCTTTTAGTTTATCTGTTCGTTTTTCTATTTTTTGCTTCCTTAAAATAAATTTTATTATAAATGTCGGTATTCTAATCACAATAGCACTCAGTCAATCTGGCAAAATTCCAGTGGGTTGTTAGTTCTTTAAGTGCATTTTAATGATGTTAATAAACTTTATATATATATATATATATATATATATACAGTGGAACTCCAGATATACGTTACCTGAGTTGAAATGTATAACTGAGGGAAACGTAGAACTCAGCGGTCCCGGCCGCTTGCCATTAAAAATTAGCTGAGTTATGCGTTTTGCGTTAGACATTTCCCTCACTTATACATTACGTTTTTGCACACCCGGCAGAAATTTTGTATCATTTATGAATTTTGTAATCGAAAACACTTACGACGGGTCGGATGAGTTTGATTTGAAAGATCTCACTCAAACTTCGGAGCTACTCTGAAGCTACTCTGACTATTTTGACATTGTAAAGCGGTTCGTGAGTAGTAAAAACAGTAAAGGTAAGGTGGCTGCATTATTAACAGAAATGCAATGTTTGCAGTTCAATGTCAGCACTGCCGAAAAGAAACAATCGAATATTAGTGATAATTTCTACAAGATTCAGTAAACTACTCAAAGGTCTTTTGATAAATGATTTACATGCCAAGGCGATTCCTATAATTTCTTTGAAGTACTCTATGTGTATTAAAAATATTTTTAATAAAATTTTATGATAAAATAGCTTCATGTATACTTTTCTTATGCATCTATTTTCTACTCTGTTCCATTTTCTAAACTTAATGTCATGGATGCTGTAATATTTAGGAAACTTGCGTTTTCGATATAAAAGGTAACTGGAACTCCTCAGTGGATCAATGTTTTCAGGATATATTTAAAATATTGTTCTGGTAGACCATTAAATGAGTTGTACGTTTTACTGAGTTATACGTTTTGTTGTCTGGTCCCGAGCAAAACATATAACTGGAGTTCCGCTGTGTATATATATATATATATATATATATATATGCACACTGGATTTTATTTGAAATATATATATCTATACTAATATTATAAAGTAGTAAAGATTGTTTGTTTGTTTGTTTTTAGGGGGTAATCTGTAACTACTGAAGAGATTTCAAAAGTGATGGTGGCAAATTGATGGTGACAATCCCTGCTCCGACATAGGCTATACTTTATGTCGGTGCCACTACCCCCAAGGAGGTGCAAAAGCGAGAAACATTCTAAAATTTCGATTTTTTTTATACTGGAGGAGCTAGGAACATGAAATTTGGCATGGTAGTTACTTATAAGATGTAAATGCTCTCTAAGAACAAATTCTAATAAAATTCGAAATTTAAAAGGGTAAGATGAGCGAAAAGCGTTCTAAAAACATTCTAAATTACAATTTCTATATGGAATATCTGGAACTATAGAACCGTTTTCAAAAGTGATTGTGGCAAATTGATGGTGAAAGTCCCTGATCCAACATACGCTATATTTTATGTCGGTGTTACTACACCCAGGGGGGGTACAAGAGCGAAAAACGTTCTAAAATTACGATTTTTTTTATACTGAAGGAGCTAGAAACTTGAAATTTGGCATGGTAGTTACTCTCTAAGAATAAATTTTTAAAAAATCGAAATTTAAAAGGGTGAAATGAGCGAAAAGCGTTCTAAAATCATTCTAAATTACAATTTCTATGGAATCTCTGGAACTACAGAGCCGATTTCAAAAGTGATGGTGACAATCTCTTCTCCAACATCCTCTTTAATATAAAGCTATGCGTTGCTGACGACTGGGTTTTTCGCTAATCTTTGCCATAGATTAAACTGGGAAAATGAAACATTTGAAGTTACTGAAAAAAATAATAGCTCGAAAAGTATTTGTCAGAAAATTGTTAAACAAACTGCGTTTGAAAAGTAAAAAAAAAATGTATATTTCTTAATATAAATTTCAAATCTAATGATTATAAAATTTTTCAAATATTGAATTTCAAAAATTACCAAATTTCACAATGGAGTACCATAGCGAAAAGATAATGATAAGGGCGAAGTGTCCTGACGTTTATATTGGCTATAGCACGAGTCACAAATTATAGTAGCCTTATTATTCTGTTAAAATATAAAAGTGAACTATGAAATGTCAATATTTTGTTTGATTAAAAATTTGTTAGAAGAAACTGACCAGCATAGCGGGTGTAACATTTTTTGTTAAAGCAGTTGCCAAGAATTAAAAATCCACAATGAAATTCTTTCTACAATAATTAATTTTCTATTGAAAGATTTCCACATGAAAAATGAAAATAAAAAAAAGTTTCAGCAATGGAAAAAAAGATTAATATGACGTCATATTGGTAATATAACGGAAATTTTCAAACATTTCTCAATAATACAAGGAGTATGAGTATGTGTAAATACAGAAAGCAGGTTAATATGACGTCATTCAATAATTAAAACAGAAAATCAATATAACGTCACATTGGAAGTTTAACGGACTTTTTCAAATGTTTGGGAATTATAGAAAGAGAGTATCAACATGAGTAATAGTGAAAGCAAGTAGGTAAGATGTCAGCAGGTGAGTACAACGTCATATGAGTTTGAGGAACGTATTGAATCATGATAAAAACATTATAGAAATATTGGCATATTTTAACATTTTGAAGTTATCTATACAACATGTTTAATTTTGAAATTGATTTTTCTACACAAACATTCTTAAAATCTCGAACAGCACCAAGTACTTCGGCTAGTTATGAATAAAAGTAATATGATGAAGTGCTTAGCATACATATTAGAAAGAATATATTGTTTGCCTGAGACGGCTAGTATTTTGATGTAAACTACAAATAAAAATATAGATTTGTAAAGGATAATAAAATAATTTAAAAATTCTTTGACATTTATTATATTTATATCCTTTATACATTTGATAAAACCTACAAAAAGCAGTGATATCCCATCAAAAAACTTTCTGTAAAAAAAAAAGCGCCAAGTTCTCCTTAATGTTTCGCCGTAAAAAGTACTGATATCTGATGTTCGCCCAAGTTAAAAGTCAAACATCCGAAATCTTTCATTCAAAATGGCTTCCTGCGACTTGGCCATTAATGCATTTTAGAAGGTTTTTCAAATTCAAAAGAATGTATAATGATCTACATGTCTACTACATTTTTTTGAACATTTTACGCATTTTGTTGTACAAAGTACTAAAATATAATACACATTTTTAAAAACATAATTTCGAGATCACAGCTGTCGAGAATGGTCCACTCTGGTTCTCAACGTCTCATATAATGTAACACAATGTGAAATTTGATGAAAAAAATATTCATTGGAATTCGTGTTAATGACAATAGACCGTACAAAATGGTCATTAAACCATAGTAAAACTAAATGATGGTTAACCAAAACTAATGTTTCTTGAAACTCAATGGTATGTATCACAAAGCTTTTAATTACAATGTCATCATACGAATTTGCCTATTTGCATTCCGATATTACTTTTAAAAGCATAATTTCCAATCATTAATTTTGAAATGATTTATCGACGTAATTATTTATTTCAAATGAAAGATATGGCATGTTTAACATCAATCAGGGTGTATTATGTAATTTATTTTTCTCAGTATTACATTCTTCTAATGTTTTTAACCTAGAATGCATTAACGGCCAAGTCGCAGGAAGCCATTTTGAATGAAAGATTTCAGATGTTTGACTTTTAACTTGGGCGAACATCAGATATCAATACTTTTTACGGCCGAAACATTAAGGAGAACTTGGCGCTTTTTTTTTTTTACAGAAAGTTTTTTGATGGGATAGATTTTCTCCACTTGCCAATTGCAAAATCCTGTGTTGGGGGAAATTTATATAGGTGATTATTCATTACCCAATGTAATTATGAAAATATAGTTTTCACAATCAGAAAGTAGACAGTCAATACTGATGTAATGAGTTTTTAAAAAATATCTCTTTATATTCAAGGGTTGGAGTATCATAGTTGGGGAGCGAAAATATGCCGGGACCAGGACTTGAACCTGGGTACTTTGGTTTGCCGTACCAATGCTCTCCCTACTGAGCTATCCCGACGATATCCTGGGCTGGCATATTTTACTCTTATTTGTTGGACAAGGCTGCGAACTCCAGCACTAATTTCATTCATCCAAGCTATAACTATAGCATTTTACATGATGAATCTTGAAACAGCACAGAAACTCCTGTATATCATGTAATTAGATCTAATTTTGCACATTTAAAATATGCATTTAAAATGTGCATATTTTAAATAATTCTCTTTGGTCTAAATATTTTAATAAGTTACTAAATTAACACAATTTAAAATGTTTCTTTGGCTGTAGACAGATTTTTAGTTATTTTGACATTAAAAAAAAAGTCCTGAAGAGTTTGCAATTACTTGATTTTTAAAAATATGAACAGTGTGGTAAATACTCGACTATCATTTCTAAATGAAGAACACACCTATTTTACACTATAAGAATTGTTTACCTTATTCCTGGATTTCTTCCATTTTTGAAAATAATTAAAATTTAATGAACTTACACACACAAGAGGAAAAAACCTTAATAAATGCAGCTTTTATTTTCCACAGCTTAACTAAACAGAGCAATTATATCAAAGCCACATATAGATTGACAAGTATGCTTGTTCATTCTTACCATCAGTAGTTCTAGCAGCGGTTTCAGTACTAGTGGCAGAAACTGTTCTACGAGCTTCATCTTCTTGACGTTGTCTCTGCTCTTCCATAGACACTCTTAGAGCCTATTTTTTTTAAAAAAGTACATATTTTAAGAAATAACTGAGATAGGTTTTTAGCAGCATGATAGAATACCATTTCCTTGACCATGAAAATATTCAATACACTTAAAAAACAAATACACTATTTAATAATTGTAAATTTTATTTTCCCTGTGTCTTAAGTGCGTAGGCATAATTAAGCAATAAATAAACTAGTCATTGGGGGCCACTGTAATACTTACCCATCATGGATATGTATAATGTAAAATATTAAAATAAAAATGTATAAACTACTTATAAAATGCATTGCAATTCAAATAAAATCATGGCTTGATGACGTCATAAACTTTAAAGGCTCGATTACTGAATTGCTTGAAAGAAACATCCTTATAACTCCAAAAATAATAATCCTATTAACTAGCGGTTTATTGCATCTGATTAAGCATCAAAATTTCAATTAAAATATATCTTTGAAGTAAAATTTGGATGAAATACAGGGTCATGAAAAATCGAAGAGTGTAGAAAATAGGATTCCAAATATCTCGGCAACTCATTATCCCATCGATTTTATGCTTTATACAAAATTTATGTTTTTTTATATTCTTTTATATTCATTTCTTAAAATAAAAAATTTCGAAAATTTTTATATACCTTTTATCAGAACGAATATTTCGAGAGTCCGAAAAAAATAGTTCCGGTTAATCGAGGTTATTGAAATTAAATAGGCTTCCTATTATTACATACTAAGTACATACCAAATTGCAAGTTTCTATCTCAATTTTTTCGGGAGATAGAGCATTTACAGACACACAGACGGACGGTAAAATTTTTTTTTCTAAAAATATGTTTTTCGGAATCTCCAGTGTCTGAAACGTGTAAATCCGTGAAATTTTTTTTTTAATTTTCAAAACGATTACAAGACTTACCCTATACTACGTATGATGGGTAAGTAAAAGTAATCAACCTTTATAAATAAAAGAAATTTTTAGAATTACTTATTAAATATAGTTTGAACCTTGATTTAAGGGCTGCTTCAGTGAAACTACCTGATCGCGAAATCCCATAGTAACGTATAGGAAAAGTTAAAAACGCAATTACTGATTATCTAATTAATATAATTATTAAAATATGGTTTTCAACATCAGAAAGTAGACATCCGATGACGACATTTTTAAACATTGTCTCCTTAAATATTTAAAAAATCCTTATAAAAATTTAAATTTCCACTTGATGAAGTTTTATCCTCTTTTTAAAAATATTTAACATTTACGGAAACTATTTTTAAAAACACACATCATTGAGCTCTGATGTCTACTTTCTGATTTCGAAAATCATATCTTAATAATTATATTAGATAATGAGTAATTGCGCTTTTTAGTTTTCCCATAAGTTAACATGGGATTCCACGATCAGGGAGTTTCACTGAAGCAGTCCCTTAACGATTGTAAAAGTTTTCTTGAAAACCATTGTTAAATGAACACGTTAGATCAGTCCAAACTGCATAAAAAATGTTTATTAAATTTAGAAAATTTTAATCACCAGTAGTATTTAATTAGATTAGGTATTCCTTTTAATGCATTAAATATATATTTTTTAATTACAAAAAAAATTATTGGCGGCAATTTACTTTTATTTTCTTTAAACCCATGTGACATGATTTTTTTCATGTGTTAAGTTAGATATATATATAACATTTATCCAATATCAAATACCCAATGAATATAGTATAATTCCGCATATAGCTTATATATATATATTGTTCAATAGGTAAATAAATACAGAAAAAAGAGACATTTCTGCTTGCTAAAAAGGAGTTAATATTTGAAATTCATAAAAAATATTGTTAGGATCATGTAATATAGAAATAAACATAAGTGAATCTGCACCTTATAAGTAATCATTAAATTGAGTATAATAATTCAATCAAGGTTTTATTTTTTTATTTTATTTTATTTTTTCTAAAACTGTATTATATGTTTAAGCAATTAATTGTAATTTGTTTTGTAAATAAAATAAAGTAATAAAAAATAATAGATCTATATCAAATTATTTCAGTTCATCTGATCTACAGGTATTTTTTTATACTTACTAATGCTAATTCAGGATCCTCATTAGGATCCACACCAAACTCAAAGCCCATTCCACCAATACCAACAGCACCACTTCCATCTTCTCCTTGAACCACAGGAGAGCTAACTAAAGCATCAGATAAATGAGGTCCTGGAGGAACTGTGACAAGATGGGATCTATGATAATAAATACATAAATCTAATCAATATTGAATAAATATTGATGAAAAAATAAAACTAACAATTTAACACACACGCAAAATCTAGTATAGAGAAAAATGTTTAAAAGTGAAATTTTTATTGTAACATGCCACAGATTACTACTAAAAAGTGGCTTTCCTTTGGTAAAAAAATCAATGTACATATACACATGTAGCAAGAAAGACTAATAATTTAACACTTTTAAAGAAAAAAAAAATCTACAGTAAAAAAAGGTTTAAAGTTAAAATTTATTTTATAATGTTAATGTGCTTCAGTTTATCCTTCATATTTTCTGGTGAATTTGCTTTCTTTAATTCATTGTTTTGTTGCTGGATTTTTTGTAATTGCCTCTGAACCTTTGAGGATTTGTTTTTCATAACTAAAGGACTCGCATTGCTTTTCAATAGGCGATGTCATTTCCCTTGTAAACAAAAGTGATCCACTGTTGCTACTGCAGTAATAAAAATCTTTGAAATAAAGAATATCAATGTAAATCATTTTCATTTACTTTGCAAAATTATTTTAACTAAATTCTTTAATCCAGTCATTAATTTATGGACACTGTACATTTTACAGTAGTCATTTACACTGCTCATTTTGAAAATGCTAAAAAACAAACTTGAAAAACTAAATTAATAATGGAATATGTAAAATCATTGATTTTCAAATGTTGTTGTTGTCGTGTCTATGGATATGCAAAAAGTCACGAAATAAAGCTTCAGATATGGTCAAAGGTCCGGAGGACCACTGCCGCCAGCTTTGGTGCTTCAGGACTGTAAAGGATCTCCCGAAGTGGATCCATTAGTGGTAACCAGCCAAGTTTTAAGATATCTGCGGTAATAGATGGGCACTCGAAGATGTGTCTCTGTGTGAGCTGAGTTCCCGGCAATTCCTGCAATTAATATATGTTCTTATCCCATCTAGAAGGATCTTCATTCCTTTATAGTGATTTGTTCTTAATCTAACCAGAGTAGTTGCTACATTTCTAGGGTAATCAAAGTCAGTGATTAAAGCTTCCTAGAGAGTTGATTAAAAAGTCTACATCTGGCCACAGCGTTCGCATCTGCAAGTGTGATAGTGGAACTAGATTGCTCAAGATTTCATGCCTCTTTGGCCAAAGCATCCGCACACTCATTACCCTCGATGTTTACATGTACAGGTATCCACTGCAGCACACAAGACTTCCTCTTGCAATGGAGCTGATCGAGTAAGTCATTTATAGTAGAGGTGATGTTTGTGTCTGTTTCCAATGGCTTCTAAGGCCAATTTAGAGTCTGAGAAAACAACCAGTCCTTCAGCAAGATCCATAGCATGAGAATTAGTCAGGTAATAAGTTAGGGCTTCTTTAATTGCCAAAAGTTCGCTGGTGAAGTTGGAGGCAATCAAACCTGTGTAAATTTTAAGATCGACTTTTTCACCACTTGGAAGGATGAAGAGGATGCCTGCTCCACCTCTGTTGAGGGATTTATCTGAAGAACCGTTGGTGAGGTCATCGTCTCCTGGGAGAGCTTTTCTATAGTTTGATTTTCAAATGAATTGCCTGTTTAATGTCTCAATCTTGAAATCCATATTTCATGTTAAAAAATTAATCTTGATAATGTTAAAATAGATGCCAATACATTCTTTTATCTTGATAGGTAATAAAACGTATTCAATTCATTAAAATGTTTATTGTTTTTTAAATATTTAAGTATTAGATTATTTTAGTTATCAAACTACAAAAATGTATGTAGGTGTATCCCAAATCAAAAATATCTAATTTAACAAAGTCCTTTTCAAACCTTTTTTACTAGATTAGCTGACTACATTAGGCCCATCATGGCTAACTTGCAACAGATTTGATAAATCCAAATCGGCAGAACCATGAATACATTTCTCATACAAGTCTTGGGTCAAGAAAAACAGAATTTAAAAATCTTACCTGCCCTTCACTGAATTTGTCTGGCAAATATCTAATGATTAAATTCATTATTATTATTATTATTATTATTTTTAGATATTTTATTCAGGGCTGCATACATAGGTATCACAAATTTGACATCCTTGCTAATATTATTGAATATATATATATATATATATATAATTTTTTTTTTTTTAAGGCAATATTTGGATTAAGAAGAGTAATCTGAAAGCTATTTAAATATGCAATTTTGAAAATGCTTAAAGTAACTTTTTTACAAATGACATTGTACACATTTTTCAGTAACTTTTTTTTCAGTATTGTTTCCATCAGATACTTTTGTTTTATTCACGCCATCCTTAGAACAATCAAGAAGCTGAAGATTTTGAGCTACATTAGTTTATGATTTACTGCTATTTTTTTATGTTTTCATATTTTGCATGGCTGCTGAGATCTTGTCTCCCATATTACTTAGCAAAAATGATTCCCAGAACAAATGACATTGAAATTTGTACAGATCATATTCAACACATTTTACTTCATACGTGAATTTTGCATTAATTTTTTACCTGTTCAATTCAAATTAAAAATAATTTTCAACCAGTTCATTTTAATAAGAAATATAATTCTTTCAAAAATATTTTTCACATTTTCGAACAAATAAAACGCAATTGCCAGGAGATAGTACTAGCAAGAATTCATAAACAATGTCCACAGATTTCAAAACAAATTTGAAGATGTTGCCAAATGCTTACTTCATGACTGAAGAATAAGTTACCATGGAGAACCCACCACAAAATTCAAAGAATGTTTTGAAGGAAGGGGACATGTTTAGTTTCATGACCTCACAATGTTAGGTGTGTTTAGTGTCTGAATGGTTGTCACCAGATGTTAGAAGGAACATAGATTAAAAATAATATACATTATATTTAATTTGTGAGAAGAAGTGGATAGTTTCCAATTTTATCTCTTACAATGTTAGAAGTGTCTTACTCAATTTCATTATGACATCCACAAAGCATGCAAAAAGCAGTGATTGCTTTCATTTCCCAGAGTAGTTGATTATTTTCCCAGGTTTGGGGTATTTTTTTTTATTATTCTCTGAGATTCTCCTGATTTTTATGATTAAAATGTATCCCCTGATTTCCTCCTGAATCCCATAATCTCCTGATATTTGTCTGCTCTACATTTCATGTGTCACCTCATGAGTATTACCATAGTTATTTTACACAGATTTTGATTTTTGCAGTTGACACCAAAGCTAAAGGAAGCTATATTTGTTCAGTTTTATTTAGTGCAAACAAAAAATGAGAAACTTAATGATGTGCTTCTTATTTATTGAAAAATTCATATAACCCTAGTAAGTATTTTTCTTTTCCTCTCGCCAGTGTTACCCATTTATTTTATTAATTATTTATTTAATTATAATTTCTTTTGTTTAAGAATCTATTAGGACTTCTTCCTAAGAATGACAACATTTTCCTAGGGTAAAAATTCTTATGAAAAATTAGAGTCATTTTAAAAACAATATTAATCAAAATTATCACTTTTTAACCTTTTTTTTATGAAAGAAAAATAAATACTCGCTTTCTTACTGAGTTTTGAACTTCAATAAATCAATAGTACAGCCTTTTTTTTACATTAACATTAAATTGATTTTCTCATCACTTTTTAACTTTTCTTTTTCTTTTTAAGAAAGAAAAATAAATATTCACTTTCTTACTGAGTTTTAAACTTCAAGAAATCAATAGTACAGCCCTTTTTTACATTAACATTAAATTGATTTTCTATGTTTTTTCAATCTTAAAGTGGCAAATCATTTGAAAATGACCCATGAACATTTCCATTGAAATTACAAAAAAAAAAAGAGAAGAAAGTTGGCAGATGTATTAAGAGGTAACAATCTGGAAGAGAAGGGATAAAGGACACTGAAGTCCGACGCCATTAAAAATACTTTAAAGATACATATTTGGATGAAAAATATTTTCTTTCACTGACTGTTTTAAAAACAAAATATAGAACAAGTTACATGCTGAAAATGACTTACAACTCTACACCAGCAAATTAACACCAAAGATTTAAAAATAAATAAATATAATATATATATATATATATATATATATATATATATATTTTCTGTACAATTAATCCATTGAAACTATATATATGTGCATGGATAAATAAAAACACCCTTTAATACTTATGTTCCTAAAATTTCACATCATACAATTTTTTCCTATGTCATTTGTTATAATGGTTTTTTTTACAAGCCAATGTTCCCAACTGAGAACATTGAATAAATTAAATTTCATCAGACTTGAAAATATTTGTCAATATATATCATCATCATCATCATCAACCGTTTTCAATCCACTGCTGGATGTAGGTCTCCCCCAGATTTTTCCATTGTTGCCTGTCTAGTGCTTTAGTCATCCAATTAACACCGGCCACTTTTCTGATTTCGTCACTCCATCTTACTTGAGGTCGTCTTCTTGGTCGTTTTACATCTCTGGGATACCACTGTAGGGTGTTGTGCTCCATCTATTGTCTTGTCTTCTTGCAATGTGCCCAGCCCATTTCCATTTTAGCCATTTAATTCTCTCGATAATGTCAAAAACTTTCGTCTGACTTCTTATCCACGTTATTCTCTTTCGGTCTCTTCTGGTTATGCCTAGCATACATCTTTCCATACTTCGCTGTGTTGTTTGTAATCTTTGTACCATCCGTTTTGTTAGTGTCCAAGTTTCTGCTCCATAAGTTAGTGCAGGCAAAACACATTGGTTAAACACCTTTCTTTTCAAACAAAGAGGCATGTTACTTTTCAGAATAATATTGTTCTTCCCAAAAGCACTCCATCCATTTCTTATTCTTCTATTGATTTCATTCATGATACTGTTGTCTGAAGATATTTCTTGTCCAAGGTACACATAACTTTCAACATCTTTAATCTCAGTGTTGTTGTAGACGATTTTCTTTTTTGATGCAAATGAATTGAACATCACCTTAGTCTTTTCCAAATTTATTTTTAATCCCACATTAATGCTAGCTTCTGCCAAATCTTTTAGCATATTTTGCAATTCTTCAGGGCTATTACTGAAAATTAAAATGTCATCAGCAAACCGGAGATGGCTTAAATATTCCCCATTTATTCTAATCCCTTTGTTTTCCCAATCCAGCTTCTTGAAAATACTCTCTAAGACAGCAGTAAAAAGCTTAGGCGAAATGGTGTCTCCTTGTCTTACTCCTCTTTCAAGCTTGATCTTCGCTTTTCCTTTGTCCAAACGGATGGTGGCTGTTGCTTTCTTGTAGATCTTCTTTATGATATTGATATAAGGTTTGTCTATACCAATGTTCTCCAGAGAAGTAATTACTGCAGATGTGCAGACCGAATCAAATGCTTTTTCATAATCAATAAAGGCAAGACAGAGAGGTAAATTATATTCTTTATGTTTTCCTATAACTTCCCTTACTGTTTGAATATGATCCATTGTGCTAAATCCACTTCGAAATCCTGCTTGTTCTCTAGGTTGAGCTGAGTCCAGAGCTGATTCAAGTCTTGTCGTTAAAACTTTGGTGAAAATTTTATAAATCACTGACAGTAAGCTGATTGGACGGTAGTTTTTAATGTTTTCCTTTTCTCCTTTCTTATAAAGTAACACCATCACAGCATTATTCCAATCTTCTGGTACATCTGATTTCTCGAGACATTTGGAAAACAGTAAGGCTAGCATTTTTGCAAATTCTTCTCCTGCTTCTTTGATAAGATCAATTGTAATTCCATCTTCGCCAGGGCATTTACCTTTTTTCATGCCTCTAATGGCTTGTACAACTTCATCTGTCATCACTGGGATTATCTCTTCAGTTTCTGTTATGTTTACTAGTGGATCACGTAGGTTGATTTCCCTTTGATCTTCACATTTATATAGATCGTTATAGAATTTTTCGACAATGTGTACTATTTCATTATTGATTTTGGTGATTGTTCCATCTGCTGTCTTCAGTGCAAAAATACCTTTTCTTCCAACACACAGTTTGCGCTTAGCTGATTTTAAACTTTTGTTATCTTCTAGAACTTTTTTGACAAGATCACAGTTAAATTTTCTGATATCTTCTGTAACACATTTTCTTACCGTTTTACATAATTCTGCATATTCAACTCTTGATTTAGGATAGTTTTTCTTCATTTTAAATTCTCTGCGTTTCTTCATCAGTCTTCTTGTTTCTTCTGTTATTTTCTTTGTTTGCTTTACTTGTGCTTCACCAGCTATCGTCCTTGCAATTTCTTGTAGAGTATTTGTTATTTTCTTGTTCACTACTGTAACATCTTGTTCTTCTTCTAAGATTGATTGAAGTACTTGAAAACGATTTTTAAGTTCTAAATTAAATTCTTCTTTATGTTTCTGGAGATTTATAATATCGACTGATTTCTTTGAGCATTGCAAAAGCTTCATTCGTTCCACTTTAGTATTTAAAAGCAGTTTGCATCTAACTAACCTGTGATCGCTTCCTGTATTGAAGTTATTGAGAACGCTGCAATCCTGAATAAGATGCTTTTTGTTTGTCAAGATGTAGTCGATTTCACTTGTTGAGCCATTTGCACTACGCCATGTCCATTTTCTTTGTGGCTTTTTCTTGAAAAATGAATTCATGATATACATCTGTTCACATTCTGCAAATTCAATCAATCTGTTTCCTCTTTCATTACGCACCCCATATCCATGAATTCCTACTGAGAACTCACCTTTCTTTTTTTCCCCAATTCTAGCATTCCAGTCTCCCATTATTAATTTTATGTAGCATTTTCCTTTTTGATGCATTGAAGCTACTTCTTCATAGAAATCCTCAATTTCTTCATCAGTATAGCTAATTGTTGGTGCATAAACTTGGGTAATTTGCAGTTTGTATCTTTTTGACACTTGTATAACTATCCTTGCAACTCTATCTGATGCACTATCATATTCTACGATGTGATTCTTCCACCTTTTATGAATCAGAAATCCTACACCACTTGTTTTTCCATCTTCTGTACCTCTGTAGTACAATACATGTCCACTGGCAAGATCAATCTTCTCTTCACCTTTTCTTCTTATTTCGCATAATCCTAGGATGTCCCAGTTGATTCTTTCTAATTCTTCTTCAAGTTCCTGTAAACGACTTTCAGAAGATAAGGATCGTCCATTATACGTAGCCAAGGTCATCAACTTATGGCAGCCAAACCGAGCCCGGTGATTCTTAGCACCCTCTGTCTTCATGTCTTTCTGATCGCTGCCGTAATCAGGAACATGCAGACTGCCGGGAATTGAGGGCCGTGATTTGTTTTGTGAATTCATGGTAAAATAAGGGGGGAGGTGGCCAAATTCCTCCACGCTGGCCAAGCGGGTTGGAGGAAGCCCATCCGCGTTCGTTCCCCATGCACTAGGCAAGGGTACTAACAGGCTGCACCGATGGAAGGTGCGGATTGGACATCAAGTCCCTGCTCCCAGTCGATTCCTTTAAGTCCTCCTCTGAGGCATTTAAAGGGTCTTCTCCTAGTTAACAAGCAGAGGCTAATATATATATATATATATATAAAATGACTTTATTTTTTGAAATAGAAACAACATTTCAATTATAAAAGAGGAAATGCAAAGAAAACATGAAAATGATATTTTCATAATTTTTTTTACAGAAAGTTTTTATTTAAATTTATAAATTTTTAACTTTATTCAAATCAGTTCTTTTATTTAAAAATAAATCAGTCATTAATTCTTACTACTTTGTTTTTATTTAATCTGCTCATCACTCTATTCCATTTTTTAATCCAGTGTAAAAGGAAAAAAGCGGCCAATGTTCTCCATTGGAACAAAATAAGCACAAGTACACTGCGTAGAATATTGAATCTCACCTGTCATAAATTTATATAACTACTACTCGTACTTATGCAGTATATTTAATTTATTTATAAATATTTTAAAACAAAGTTTCTAACATGCGAAAAGTATATATTGCAGAAACCTTCATTTTATGGTATTTTAATAAGAGAGCAAAATATACAAGACCAACAATGGAAATTTAGGGTAGAGATTTTTTTTTTTTTTTTTTTTTTTTTTACTTTGCGATTACCCCCCGGGTACGGATAGGGGCACCTTTGTAGGTGTCCTGGATAGCCCCGGGGGAATAGCAGTATTCGTGGGAGTTGATTCTGGCTAGTTGTGGGTCTCTGGTTGCTCCTATGAGCTCCAGAGTAAGCCCATAGCGAGGATGCCACGATCGATTTTCACGTTCCGAACCTGCCTATCCTCTCTGTATGCCATTTTGGTACTGCGATGGCCAGGATTGCTTTCGCAGCGGCGGGTTCATTCAAGGAAAACCCCCTGCGATGGTCTGCATAGACTGAAAGCAATATCTATTGGCTTTACTTTGCGAGTCTGATTTTTTATAATTTTTTTTTCACATTATACAAGAGTAAATATGATATTTAAATGACTAATATAGTTAAACTAAAGCATTAAAGACAAAATATGCAAAGATAATTAAAACTATTGGTAATTTTTTGCCTGGCAAAAGCAATATTATATATATATATATATATATATATACATGGGTCGGAAAAACTACTTTTTTATTGTAGCGAACTACAACTACTTTGTTGAAAATGTAGTTAACTACTTGTTTAACTACAACTACTTGTTTTAAAAAGTAGCGACTACAAACTACTTTTCAAAAGTAGCCACTACTTCGCTACTTTCAAATTTTGTCAAAGTGTTCAATTTACACAAGACATTGAAGACACATGGATTAAATAATATTGTGACCCCTCATTATATCGCGTCTGCCAGGATGCAATTAAATAAATGCGAGATAACCGAGGGCATTAAAAAGTTAAGGACGATAACATACAAGAAAATGTTTTGTGTTTGTCTCCATAACTTTAGTTTATACACACTTAAAACAAATTTCGTAGAAAAATTAAGATATTATAATCTAGAAAATTGCAGAAAAACAACCCTAAGTGCAAAGAATAAATGAATCTGTAAATAGAGAGATTCCGAATAACAAAAAAACCGGCGTTAAAACATGAGGACTTAATAACGAATAAATAGACTAGTGTTGTTAACAAGAAAATTAATTCTTTTGGTGGGTTACTTGATTTCAGCAGCAAGTGTCAATGGAAAAAAAATCTATGACTTCACGCGATGCGTTGCTGTACACTGTAATTTGCCACTGAGATTCGAAAATTGTTGAGCAGAGCAAATTTCGCACAAAAGAAGCAATTTCGACCACGAGATTTGCAGAATGGCACTTTTTCCCTCAAGTAGCGTTGGTTCTCGCTACAAACTACTGATTTTTTGTATCACGCTACTCGCTACACTACATTGTTCAAAATGTAGCGCACTACACTACAAACTACTGTAAAAAGTAGCGACTATAGTAGTTTCGCTACTTGTAGCGCGCTACTTCCGACCCCCTGTATATATATAAATGTAGTAGTTTATAGTTTCAACCTTTCATCCTTTAGGAGTCGATAAAATGAGTAGCAAGCTACTTAGGAACTAAACCCTGAAAGTCCCGCATTAGACTGACTACCTGATCAGGACATATGCTGTATAGCCCTTCAGGGCCCATGGTCAAGAAAACAAGGGTGGACACTATAGGCCACGATCCTTAATGGATAGCACCACAGGTATATTTTATTTTAGTTAATGGTGGATTGTTACAAATAAGTGGCAAAATGAATTGGTGTTGCTTATACATTCTATGTATCTGACATAGATAAAAAGAAAAATAATTTGGCAGGAAATCCCACTGAAGGAATTAAATGGGTTAAATGTAGTGTAAAAGTTATGTTGCTTTGTATGTACAGTAGAACTCCAGTTCTACATTCTGCCCGGGACCAGACAACAAAATGTATAACTCAGTAAAATGTACAACTCAATTATGGTATACTGGAACCATTGTTTAAATATGTCATAAAAACTTTGTTCTGCTGAGGAGTTTATCTTTCATATCGAAAACGGAAGTTTCTTAAATATTACTGCACTCATGACATAAATTTTCAGAAATGGAACAGAGTAGATAATCTTCGATTGTTTCTTTTCGGCAGAGCAGACATTGAACAGCAAACTTTGCATTTCTGTTAATAATGCAGTCAGTTGCCTTATCGTTACTGCTTTTACTACTGATGAACCGATTTACTACGTCAAAAGCTCTCAGAGCAGCTCCAAAGTTTGAGTGGGATCTTCAAATCATACACATCCGATGCGTCGTCAGCATTTCTGGTTACAAAATGTATAAATGAGACAAAATTTCGTCCAAGAATGCAAAAACATAACATATAACTAAGGGAAATGTATAACTCAGAAAGTATAACCCATTTAATTTTTAATGGCAAGCGGCCGGGACTGCTGAGTTGAAACGTATAACTAAGGGAAACATACAACTGAGGTAACATATATCTGGAGTTCCACTGTATTTGTCTTCTTTGCATTCCCCCCCCCCCCCCTATTTATAATTCTTAGAAGTAAAAAGATAATGGAAAGTATGTCAGGTACATACCAGGTACGTACATGAGGAATAAAAATTTTAAAGCAATACTTTATGGGATACAAATTTTGTGGAAGTAGAAGTATTTTTGCAAAGTTTATTCTATTTCAATTTACTTTTTAAAATTAAAAACAAGCAATAATTAAAAAATAAAGAATCGCAAGTTCAGATGAGATAAATCATAAAAAAGATTTTCTTCAGAATCACTGCACTAAATTTTTCATAACTCTTAAGAAGAGAGCAATATTTTCCATCTACTTACCCAGTACCATCTTTCCCATTCAAAGTGTTTATGAACAGAGTAAGCTTCTCAGCATTGGTATTCTTCTGTAAGAAATCGCAAAACTAAATTTAGTTTTGCAATTAGTTGTAATTACAATACAATATTTATATATATGTCAAAAAGTGGTTTAAAATAAAGAAATAGTTATATAATTTGTAAAATAATAATAAACATAACTCAAATAGCATCTTAACCCTTTCATGTCAGACCTTTTTTAACATTTCATAAAAATTCTTAAGTTTCAAAACTTTGAATTTAGGATGTTTTAAAAGTGCTGGCAAAAGATTTTGAAAAAAATTACTAATTGTTATTAAAATATAGTCCATGTTTATATGATCACACTAGGCATTTACATGATCAAAAAAGTACGGTACACATGGGTGCAAGAAGTCCATCCAAGCCAAGACTAAAAACTTTTCTGAGTTATTAGGAATAACCAAATAGAAATGTACTAGATTTCTATGTCTTGCATTATGGCTAATAATTGATCTCTTACAATAAAAGATAGTGATTAAAAGTTCTGAAGACTTGCACCCATGATGGTACATGTCACAAAAGCAAATATTTTCTGTACTTCTTTGTTATAGCAGTCCCGAGATTTACGACTGCACCAAGGCTGCAATTACGATTCCGCCAAGATGGTTGCCCAGCTTATATATAAGCATACATATATACCAAACGATCATATATGTGAAACATGCATCAATATATACATAATACAGTAGAATCTCATTACAACGAACCTTGATTTAACAAATTTTTCAATTTAACGAATATAATTTGGATTGTAAAAAAAGTCATATTATTCTATTTCAGTATAAAAACATTTTCACTTTAACGAATATTTTATTATAGCGAATTTAATCAGTGGTCTCCTGAGATTCGTTGTAATGAGATTTTACTGTATTTGTGTCATATGTCCTGTGTTATACACATGTCATATGTGCATCATTCATTATATAACTTGGTCATATACGTCAATGTCACGAAATATCATATACATCATATATGATTATAAATCTCAAATATGTCCTATAATTTGGTGATACATCTTGGTCGCTTGGCGATTCATTCTCAAGGAGACACTATAACAAAGTACCACCTTATTTTCTATAAAAACAATTTTTATTTCATTAGCTGAAATGTTATAATGAAATCTACAGGTGTTTCAATCACATTAAGAAAAACACTTAATGATTTAAATATAGGCTACAGAAGTAGAAAAACAAAAGGGAGAGTAGGGATGAATGGGGCATTGCCTGTTACTCAGTAACAGGCATGTGCAAATACTATTTATTGTCCTAAAATAGTATATTGTCCATATTACCAATTTACATTCATACATTATCTAAAAACATGGTTAAACATTTTCATTAAAAACGTCCCTCATTATCAAAAATGTAAATAAGTTTCAAATAAAAACCTTCACCATTGTACAAAAGCGCTTTCACTCTGGCTAGAGCATCATCAGTTGTAACTTTCAAGTCTCTGCTTCTTCGCTATATATACGACTGCGGGTTGAAGAACTCCCCCTATCGGCATTCAATTCTCTCTTTTTCTTTTTCTCCCCCTCCTCTAACATCTTTTTCTAGCGACAATCAATGACTGTGTGTACCATATCATTGCAAATGTCTCGTAATATCAAAGCCATAGCCTAATTTTAGTTTTGTGTTAGTTTATGATTATTGTTTCTAGATTTCTTAATTTCCATCATAAACGAACATAAAACTGAAATTAGGCTATGGCTTAGATACATAGATGACACATTCATTATCACAAATAAACGTATTAATCTAGATAACCTCCTTGACAAAGTAAATTAGTATGACAAGAATATCCAGTTTACAATAGAAAAAGAAATAAATCATTCGATCAACAACTTAGATGTAAAATTAACTCATGATATAACTAAAATAAATACTACAGTATATAGAAAATATAGTATATAGTAATATACAGTATATAGTAATAGCAAACTTAAATATAATCTCCTATAAAGCAGACACTCCACTACCGTACAGATTAGCAGCCATGAATACATATATAAATAGAGCCCTACTTGTTTGTTCAACAGAAAAATCACTAAAAAATGAATTAAAAATCATTGAAAACATAGGTTTAAAAGGCAGGACATCTGAGAAAAACTGTACTTAAACTAATTGAAAGAGTAAAAGAAAGCATTGACCATATACAACCAGCACAGAAGAATTTAACATACACTCCTCCCATTCCATATATAAAAGGCGTATCTTTGAAAATAAAACGTGACTAGGAAAAAATAGTCCCACTAACCCCCAATCCATCCCTCTTCAAATCAATAAGAAATGAAATAGAAAAATATGAGGAAATACAAACAGCCGGAATATACAAAATAAATTGTTTAAATAGCAGGATACATAGGAATGACAAAGAAAAAATAGAGGAAAGAACGAAAGAACATATAAGAGATATAAAACTAAATAAAACAGTCAACAGCGCTTGCAAGATTAAACATTAAATCCTCAAGCAAATTTGAAATCCTACAAATACAGAAAATAGCAAACTATGAAAATCTATATAATGCTCTAATAAGAGAAGCAATAGAAATTAATACATCCAAAGATGTTTGCAATGATATGGTACACACACAGTCATTGATTGCCGCTGGAAAAAGATGTTAGAGGAGGGAGAGGAAAAGAAAAAATTGAATGCTGATAGAGGGAGTTCTTCAACCCACAGTCGTATATTTAGTGAAGAAGCAGAGGATTGAAAGTTGCGAAAGCGCTTTTGTGCAATGGTGAAGGTTTTTATTTTAAACTTTTTTACATTTTTGATAATGAGGGATGTTTTTAATGAAAATTTTTAACCATGTTTTTAGATAATGTCTGAATGTAAATTGGTAATATGGACAATAAATAGTAAATGTACAGACATTAACAAATGACCACCTATTTTAATGTTAAATACTGGTACTGAGTATTAAAAAGTTAAAAATGACTGAAAAGGAATTGAAGAAATCCTACTTCAAGTATGACAGAGTGATAAGACATAACATCTTCTTGAAGAAATGTAAGAACAATAAGATAACCCCGAACTTCATGAAAATCAAGAATAAATTCCTATGGACTGAATTTAAAAGAGAAGTACTAGTTTTTGAGCGGAAAATCATAAATAATAAAACGGAAATATGCAGAAATAAATAAAATCAGTATGCAAATCGAAGAACAAAAAGAATTAGGGAGACTTGAAACAGGTATAAAAGACCAAGTCATTGCAAAAATAAATACCATCCGTGAATATGAAAAATGTAAACATGAAAAGAAACATAAAAAACTATAATTTTGGAAAACCAAAAAAAATCAACAAAGAAAAATTCGAGCAGGAAAGGACTGAAATACCATATATAAACCTATCATCATACATAACCAGTACAGAAGACGATGACTATCTAAAGAAAGGACCTATGTACACTATGAGAAATAAAAGAAACCTAAAAGAAACCATTCCAAAGATAGAAAGAATTCTGAAATTAATACCCAAAGAAGAGGTAATCAGGGTAAGAAATATTACACAACATGAAATCAGTAAACAATTAAAAACGTGAAAGAAAAAAAGAGGGGAAGATAACCTGCATACATTAAAGAAATTGAAAAATAATCAAGATCTAACCTTTTTACATACAGATAAAACTGGAAAATTAGCTATAATGAATAAAACTGATTACAAAAAAATCCCTGATGGCTCGGCCTACAGGCACAGGTAGATTTCGAAGACGCAGACCGTGGGGCGCCTGTTTGTTGGGAATTGCGGAAGAAATGACCTTTTTACGATGATGCGGCAGTTGGAACCGCCTACTTCGAAACCTAACTTGTTTGCAGGCGGAATCGGCAGGGATTTTTTTGTTTTTAATTTTTTTTTTTGCTATAACAGTTGGTCCTATAAAAAACTTGTCAATATAAAAGTTTTAAATAATATTAAGAGGATTAATAATAAATTTAAGCGGATTTGAAATCTTGAGAATTGGCGAAGTTATGATTTTTTTTCTTCTAAACCCCCCTTCCCCCCCCCTCTTAAGGCAATTTTTAATTATATCAAAAATCAGTCATACATAAATTTTCGGCCCTTTTCCTAGAAGTAATAATAACTTCAAACGGATTCGATACAATTATGAGTTTTTTTCTATTTTCACAAAATGCCCCCCCCCCCCCCCCCTGGTTCGATTTTGTCCATTAACGAACTTGACCGAGACTGTATGCCCCTTGATTTTATGTATCAGTTTCAAAAATATGCGGGAGTTGGAACCGCCTACTTCGAAAAATAACTTGTTTGCAGGCGGAGCCGGCAGGGATTTTTTTTGTTTTTAATTTTTTTTTTGCTATAACGGTTGGTCCTATAAAAAACTTGTCAATATAAAAGTTTTAGATAATATTAAGAGGATTAATAATAAATTTACGCGAATTTGATATCTTGTGAATTGACGAAGCTATGATTTTTTTTTCTTCTAAACCCCCCCCCTTTTTCCCCCCCTTGGGGCCATTTTTAATTATATCAAAAATCTGTCATACATACATTTTCGGCCCTTCTACTAGAAGTAATAATAACTTTAAACGGATTCGATATGTATCATAATTAAGAAATTATGGGGTTTTTTCTGTTTTCACAAAAAGCCCCCCACCCTCCCCCCCCCCCTTGGTTCGATTTTGCCCATTAACGAACTTGACCGAGATTTTATGCCCCTTGATTTTATGTATCAGTTTGTAAAAGATTAATGCAGAATTTTCCCAGTTATCGTGGTCAGAAAAAAGTGACATAGATAGATAGATAGATAGATAGATATATAAACTTTTGAACTGGGGGTGGTTTTGGGTTCTGGGAGTCATGATCGGCGTAGATCTGCAAAAATTTTTTAAAATTTCCAACTTAGGTGAGAATGTAATAGGTAGTATTTCTTACGAAATCTACCTAATATGATGGAAAAGACAATTAAAGAAATCGATACATGAAAGATCCATTGAATAAGTTAATCAAAGCATCTAATGATCTAATAAAATCAGTAAACTGGCCACCTGAAGAAAAAACGATTAAACGTAATTTCACACCAAACATTCTTATGATTTTTGGTAAACGGTAAGACAACAAGACTCCATATAAACTACGACCTATTGTAAATAAAACGATCAGCCCAACATATGACATTGAAAAATATATGAAAAAGCAATATGAAAAAATAATCCCCCACTCTGAAATTTCTATCAATTCAACAAAAAGTTTCATACAAAAATTAAAAGAATATGAACTGCAGCCTGATGACTACGTGTTAAGCCAGGATGTCCAAAACCTCTATCCGTCTATTAACTTGAAAGAAAAGACAGATTTAATCAATAATAAAAAAAAAAAGTATTATACAGAATCTAATTTAAGTACTCTATTACAAAGCATTACAAACCTGATCCTGAACGAAAGTTATTTTAAGTTTAATAGCAAAATATATAAACAAATTAAAGGGGTACCTATGGGATCTCCAATTTCTAATATAGTTGCAAAATGGAATTAAGAAATCTAGAAACAATAATCATAAACGAACACAAAACTGAAATTAGGCTATGGCTTAGATACGTAAACGACATACTCATTATCACAAATAAACGTATTTATCTATACTCCGTTCGCTGAAACGAGATAACGAAAGTAAACAAATTGCGAGTGCGGATTGGCGATGCTTAAACCTGGCGTTGTGCCAGAAGCGCCAATTGTTTGAGCCTCTGCTTTTTTTCCCAAACGGCTGTTTGTTTCTTGTCTTTCACTTTTAAATTTGACGATTTTTTTCGATTGATTTGGTATTTTATATACACAAATGGAGTGTGAAAATTCTTCTTTGAGCCCGCCTAAGAAGAGAGTAAAAAGAAAAGCTTTGAGTAAGGTGGAGAAAGATATGATTTTAAATGTATATAAAACGGAACTTGAATCGAATCCTGAACTTCCGATTTCTCATATAGGAGATAATGCTGCTCGTATAACAGGCGTAGGTAAAGCTTCTGTTTTTCGAGTGTTAAGAGAGTATAAAAAATGTGGTGTGTTAAACTCGCCGAAGAAAATAAAATTACGTAAACATGTTTTAGAAAATATAGATGATTTTGATAGGAATGCTATTAGGAGAAAAATCCACGAGTTCTTTTTGAGGAATGAATTGCCCACTATAAATAAAGTTTTGGAAGTTGTAAATGATGACCCTGATTTGCCAACCTTTAAAAAGGACAACATTTTATCATCTCCTGAAAGAATTAAACTTTAGATATTCACGGAGAGGACGAGACAGTACTCTCATTGATAAAAACGAAATAATTGTGTGGCGAAGAAAATATTTAAGGCAAATCAAATCTTTCAGAGAAGAAGGGCGCAAAATATATTATATGGATGAAACTTGGTTGAATGCAGGCCATACAGTTAGTAAAGTTTGGAAAGATACCTCAGTAAAATCATCAAAACAAGCATTTTTGTCTGGTCTTTCTTCCGGATTAAAATCTCCTTCCGGAAAAGGAAAACGGATGATAATTAGCCATATTGGTAGCGACTCTGGTTTCGTGGATGGAGCGCTTGACTTATTCGAATCAAATAAAAATAAAGATTATCACGAAGACATGAATTCAGAACGTTTTGAAAAGTGGTTTGGTGATATCTTATTTCGACTGGAAGATAACTGTGTGATAGTAATGGATAATGCTCCTTATCATTCCCGAAAATCAGAAAAAATACCGAATACTTCATGGAGAAAACAAAAAATTGCTGATTGGCTTTTAACAAAAAATATCCGGAATGTTAAAAGCGGAACTGTTGCAGTTAGTGAAGCAAAATAAAAATAAATATGACAAGTACGCTGTCGATGAAATGGCAAAAGCACAAAATAAAACTGTCTTACGATTACCCCCCTATCATTGCGAGCTTAATCCTATTGAACTGATTTGGGCACAAATAAAGAACTTCGTTGCGAAAGAAAACAAAACATTCAAAATGCCTCATGTAAAAGAAATATTCTCTCAAAGTATAAGCAAAATTGGCACTGAAGAATGGAAAAGATGCATTCAACATGTAACAAATACAGTGGAAAAACAAATGTGGGATTTAGATAATGCTATAGATAATATAGTAGATTCCATGATAATCAATCTAGATTCTAATAGTTCCGATACTTCAACTTCATCTTCTGAATGATTTATGAGGTAAGTGGGCTTCAATAATGTAAGATATAAATAGTTTTGTACTATTTTGTATTTAACAAAATTAACTCCTGATGATGGTTTATAACAATGTTGAATTCAGAAAGTTTGCCCCGGGAGGAAATTCCGTTCGGGGCATTAAAATGTCCCCTCCCGGAATATTTCAGATTTTATAATTTTAATGGTCAAAAAGTATAATTCCCCCCCCCCCCCCCCCGAAACTATATAATGTCTCGCCTGGAGGCACAGAAATCCCACCAGGAAAAAATATGTCTGAATTCAACGCTGTTTAAAATAAATAGAGAATAATTTATATTTTGACGTCTTAAACTTTTACATTTTGGTTTAAAATCTCGATGTAAGTCAGTTAGCAACTTGTGTTGTTTTCATATAGTTATCAAAATAAATGTTTAAAAAATTAACAAATCGAATTAAAAAATAAAATTCGCCAACCTAGGGATTTGTGCCAAATGTGTGGCTCCTTGGCAATTTTTCTGCAACCCGCTTGTTTACTTTCGTTATCTCCTTTCCCTGAACAGACCATAGATAACCTCCTTGACAAAGTAAATTCGTATGACAAGAATATCCAGTTTACAACAGAAAAAGAAATAAATCATTCGATCAACAACTTAGATGTAAAATTAACTCATGATATAACTAAAATACTACAGTATGTAGAAAACCCACAGCAAACTTAAATATAATCTCCTATAAAGCCGACACTCCACTACCGTAGAGATTAGCAGACATGAACACATATATAAATATAGCCTTACATGTTCGTTCAACAGAAAAATCACTAAAAGACGAATTAAAAATCATTGGAAACATAGGTTTAAAGGCAGGACATCCGAGAAAAACTATACTTAAACTAATTGAAAGAGTAAAAGAAAGAATTGACCATATACAACCAGCACAGAAGAATTTAACATACACTCCTTCCATTCATATATAAAAAGATCTTTGAAAATAAAACGTGAATTAGAAAAAAATAGTCCCACTAACTCCCAATCCACCCCTCTTCAAATCAATAAGAAATGAAATAGAAATATATGAGGAAATACAAACAGCAGGAATATACAAAATAAATTGTTTAAATAGCAGAAATGAAAAGCTTACTTACATAGGAATGATCTACAGGCTTACTTACATAGGAATGATCTGAGGCTATCTGTCTTGACTTTTTGCATATCCATGGACACGACAACAACAACATAGGAATGACAAAGAGAAAAATAGATGGAAGAATGAAAGAACATATAAGAGATATAAAACAAAATAAACAGTCAACAGCGCTTGCAAGATTAAACATTAAAACCTCAATCAAACTTGAAACCCTACAAATACAGAAAATAGCGAACTACGAAAATCTACATAATGCTCTAATAAGAGAAGCAATAGAAATTAATACAACCAAAGACGTTTGCAATGATATGGTACACACAGTCATTGATTGCCGCTGGAAAAAGATGTTAGAGGAGAGGGAGAAAAAGAAAAAGAGAGAATTGAATGCCGAAAGGGAGAGTTTTTCAACCTGCAGCCGTATATATAGCGAAGAAGCAGGGACTTGAAAGTTACAACTGATGATGTTCTAGCCAGTGTGAAAACGCTTTTGTGCAATGGTGAAGATTTTTATTTGAAACTTTTTTACAATAATGAGGGACGTTTTTAAAGAAAAATTTTAACTATGTTTTTAGACAATGTCTGTATGTAAATTGGTAATATGGACAATAAATAGTAAATGTTCAGACATTAACAAATGAACACCTGTTTTAATGTGTAAATAGTTTATATTTTTAAAAATAAATGCCACTACTGATGTAACTCATATCTAAATTTGCTTTTTGAATTTTGATTTTGTTGAAATGCCAGAACAATTTGTCAAATAATTTGGGAATGTTTTTTCTGGTACAGGAAGACTTACACATACTGTAATAATTTAATTAAAAGAAAACTATGTTCCTCAAGTAGCAGCACGCTGCAAAATTTTTCTAGCTTTACATAACAAAGGGAAAAAAGAGCTATAAAATAAGGTTGAAGTTGGTATAATAACTAAAGCTGAAAAGCCAACTGAATCCTTAAAGTAACATGGTTGTAGTTCAGTCACTAAAAAAGCTGAGAATTTTCTTTGATCTAAGAACACTAAATAAATCTACTGAAAGACCCCATTGCCAATCCCCACTGTAGATGCACTTATGAAAAAGTTACCATGTTGTAAGATTTTTTTCTATTTCTGATGCCAAGAATGGCTTCTGACAGTTGCCATTGGATCTTACTAAACAACTTTTACTACTGCTTGGGAAAGGCTCATATTCCTGGTTTTGCTGTTTGTTTTGAATTGTTCTCCTGGAGAATTTAAAAAGTAAATGGATGACATTTTCAAAGAAGATAAAGAAATAAACACTTATTTTGATGACATTGCATTGGACTCAGCTACCAATGAAGAACATTGTAATTTATTATAGTAAATTACATTATACATATTTTCTATTATGAAAACATGAAGCATTATGTTATTTGAGAACTTATTAAATCTTATTATTAATTGTTTGTATGTTAATTAGTGCATCTTCAAAGAACCTCAATGAATGAATGACATGCTGAAAGTTGTACTTTTTAATTTTAATTATTTTATAATAGCAGATCGAATTTTACACATAAAAACTGAAAATAAATAGTCTAGTTGAATTTTTTTCAACCTTTTTGGACATGTGACATTATTATTATGTGATGTGCCATAGGTCCGCCACTGACCTCTGCTATAGATGAGAAAAGTAAGAAATATTATTCTATGCTATTAGATTAATGCACGTTGATGTTATTAATTCTTGAGAATATAGATAAATAAAAATGAAAAACTATATAAGCAAACTTACAGTAATTTTCTTAAAGTTAAAAAACAAATTAAGTTTTAAAGAAAATTTTCCAGATTTCTTTAAACAAAATAGATAATATATTTCAGATTATTTTTTTATTAATTAGATAATTAACTGATTTGAATATTAAACTAAAATGCTACTTTGTTTCAGTGTTAAGCTTTTTTTTCTATTTTACAGTGCTTTTTGCAAATTTCAATTTATAATTTTTTTATAACAACAGATCAATTTTACTCATAAAAAATGACAACAAATTGTCTAATTGAATATTTTGCAGCTTTTTGGACTAGTGACATTTTTAATTTTATGCTTGTGACACACTCCAAATTTTAGAATGAAAAATACTTTCTGCTACAATAAAATAAATAAGCTTTACTATTTTAGAAGTGATAGCAGAAAATGTAGTAAAATAGACAAAATGATTTACTTCACAAACATTATCATAAAAGGATTAACTTCTAATATAATATTTGTACTAATTGCTGTTTGCATAATTTATTTGGAAACAAATAGTAGGCAAAAAATAGTTTACACTAACCACAGAGTTGCCATCATCTTCGAAAGTATCTTCACCAAAACTCACAACATCTACGCAAACCTTTTCTTTTTTAAACTTTTTAGCCAATTTTGCTATCTAGATATAAGTAATAATAATAAAATATAGTTAAATGACAATTAAACATTACAAGCTTAAATAATAAAGTAAAGTAATAAAAAGACAACAGATTTCTTAGAAAATGAACAAGATAAAAATCATTACCTCTTTATCATCATCTTGAATGGGACTGCCAACAAAAATTACAATTCTCATTTTATGATGCTTTCCTTGCCGATGTTTTAAAGCCAACTATTGGGAATAAATAAATAAATCAAAACTGTATTAATCTCTGAAAATAGCAGTTACTAAAAAATAAATTACAGAACGGTTATACTAAAAATATTGGATTCAGCATTTACTAATTACAAAGCATAAAGAATAACCTTTGTAACCAACAATGAGGAGTCATTGTAGCGAAAGTGGCTGACTTCCATTTCAATCATAAAATTTAATTACATACTTGTCTTTCTTCTGACACATATTTTAAAATAGGAATACCTCTTATGTCTAATAATCATCTAATAATTCTTTGAACAGCATATTTAATATATAAATACTGAATGTTTGCTGTTAAAAAAATACATATTTGACTTACAAATTAGCACACTTAGAGAGAGATACACTTAAAAAACAAGCAAATTTTAAAAAAAGTTTTTTTTTTTTTTTTTTCAATCTTTGAAGAAAATATTATGAAACCCGAAATAGCTAATCCATCTTAAGCAATAACCTACTTCTATTAAATATAATGTCAACATGTTGGCACTTTATTACTGCTAATTTCATTTTGCTTAGAGATGTGATGTTAATTATAGATATAAAAAGCATTCAGGAAGTAACCTAGAGGCATAAATGGAGTATTATTGTTAATCAAAAGAAATCTAACAGAGTTTAAAAAAAAAAAAAAAAAAAAAAAAAAGAGGAAAAATTAATAAAATTAAAACATTATAAGCTACAAATAAAGTATAAAAAATAATGGATTTGCTTCTTTTTTCTTATTATCATTATTAGCAAAGCATATGGTTTTGCAGTCACGGTGGTTAAAATGTATTTAGTAATCAGGAGCATAGGAAAGAGAGAGGCTGATGGGACTCAAAGCCTTTCTCACTCAAATAATGGTAATTTTTAAAGTCACATGAGCTGACTCAAAGATTTATTTTCTTTCAATATTTGATCTCAGAAATAAACAACTCTGTACCTAATGAAACCCCATAAATATTAATTATATTTCTAATGTGAAAATCTGCAAATAAAGTGCCTTAACATCAGCTTTTCAAGTTTTATTTTATTTCATATTTGAAACTCTCAATCAACAGTTTCACTTCATTCAGATTAGTATTAAACAAATATTTCAGAATTTAACTAATGTGACTTAATTACATGAACTGATATTCAACAACACTCAAGAGCTAGTCATTTTCTATGAAAACTTTTTAATTACATCAGGAGCTCTGCCTCCTCCCACTCTTCCATTGTCTCAATTCGATAATAATAGATATGTAAAATTATTGGTGATAACAGTTTTGGGAAATATTCTCGTCAAGAAAAATAACTGAGAATGTTCTCCTAGAAGTTATTTTCAGTAATAACATCATTTTAAACATTTTATATGTGAATAAATATCTCCAAAATTACACAAAAATAATTTTTTTAAGATATACAATAAGGAATAAGCATAAAAATAATAGTAAATTACTTATTTCAAATTGGAAAAAAAGCCATATTTTGTGTAAGATTTTTCTGCAAAACTATCCAAAAAATTAAATTTTTCTATTCTTTGAAAATTAAATTGCTTATAACCAAGAATTTGTCTTCAAATTTTGTTTGCTTTTATCTGCTAATAAATTTCCACGCAATAAAGATTTGAGTAAATGCTTTAATACATTGCACATTTTGACAGTAAAATGGGGTTTCGGCTGAAAATAGAATCGGACAACAAAATGACTGCATATACAAACCCTTATTTGTTTAATTGTGTAGGGTCAGTCAGAATCTAGTGAAAAAGTAATAGACAAAGAAAAAAAAATGTTTAAATGAAAACATACATTTTAAATAATTTACTACATTTGCATTGAATGAATTGCTTTTCACCAATTTTCATTTTGACTGTTCTAAGATTTAAAGATTATTCTGCTATTTTAATTTTACAAAACTCTCAATAATGGTAAAAAATGTATTTTCTTTCAAACAAAAATTGTATTTTGAAATGCACAGGCACCAAGAAAAATCAGTGAAAATTATGCTACTACTTATAACACAATCATAAGAAGATATTTAAGTTTTATAAATTTTAATGCATGCTTAATTTTTAAATGATGTCATTTTCACTAGCAAGATTGTTAGTCTTTAATAGTAGTAAAAGTGCAGCTGATATTAAAACTCTAAATTAGATAATTAAAGTATAAAATTTAAATTGCTTGATATACCATTATTCAAGTTTTCTGGAAATTATCAGAATTAGTACAGGTTTAAGGATAAATTTAAGACTAATTTAATTGAAATTATAATTAAGTAGTACACAAAAACTGTATTATTTAAAATCTACTCTTAGCTATAGTGCTTAAATGTTGTTACAGCTGATGACTCTCATGAATTGAAAATAAATGATTTCCTGTTAAGATGATTCTCAAATGACCTGTTGAACAACACGAAACTTTCTGACACTTTTTAAAATGCAAAGCCATAAAATTTGCATGTCTAACTATGGAAGCAATTTGGAATCGAAATGAGTTTTCCATTTCCATTTTTTGATAAATAAATTACTTATCGAGTTATAAGTGATTCATGTCACAGGATGTCATGTTTTCCCCCGCTTCTCTTCTTGTCGCATCGGGAATTCTGTTCAAAATGCAGACTTTGACAGTATTTTCCGAAAGATCTTTTGTTTTTACAAAAAAAAAAAAAGGAAAATGTTTTTCGATTATATAGTTTAAGAATAAGAACACCTGCCAATTTCACAGCGTTTCCGAACAAAAATGAATTAAAAAATATGTCAAAGTAGCCAGTTTGGATTTGAGCCTTAATAGTCACATGAATGAAATATTATCAATAGAAATGCCAACACAAGATGCAACTAAAGGTCTATTATCATAGGCCGGGCAATGTCGGGCGAGTCAGCTAGTTCTTATTAAAATGAAGTTCAAGTCAATACACAGATATTTTTCAGTTAAAAAAAAAAAATTAATTAAATCCACTATTAAACAGTAAAAAATATGCATATTTAAAAATGATATATTTAAAATATGAAAAAAATAATACATATATTAGCAATAACAGTTAACTGCAGACTGAAAAAGATATTGGTAGAATGCTTTGACAAAATTACCAACACTAATGTAGAGTATAACATCTACAGAAAAGGTACAGTGAAGTTCAAAAAACAACATTTTGAGAAAACTGAGTTTGAAGTAGCATGGTCAAGAAGACCAGATGTTAAGGTTTATAAACTTCCCTTGCTGTAGAAGCAAAAGTAATACAGGATTAAAAATATTAAAAAACTGGTGTTTTCACATTTTTGTCTCCCAACTGAATTTAAAACAAAAAGTGCATTTTCATTCATAAAATTGTAATATTTTATTACAATTTTATTACATTCATCTTGCTTATCCTTATTATTAATGTTCGTATCCGTCTGTGTGTCTGTGTGTGTGTGTATGTGTGTGTGTGTCTGTACCCGGATAAACTCTGCGAGCGTAGCGAGTAGCAAAGCGCTTTTTGTGTCAAAAAATTTAGAAAAATCCGGGCCTTCAGGAATTGCAGTTTCGAAAAAATCGGCCCTTAATTAAGGGAGTTATTAACGAACAAAGCTGTTTTAATTGCTTCAAAAGAAACCTATGTGGAAAGTCCTCCGCGCATGCCCAGAAGAGCTCAATCCTCATCTTCCGCAAAAAGAAGAAGGAAAGATCGCTTCTGCCGGTTTCGTTTTACGATTGTCTAAACTCGCCGACGGCGAACCGACTGAAATACGAAAAAACCGTCAACATATTCTCAAAGAACGTACTTTTACGTCTCTAACGATCCTGTCGGTTCGAAAAAATTTCGATATTAACCCTTTCAAAAAAAATAATCAAAAAGCGTCGAATTCGTGTTTTTGATTTTCTCCCTTCGTCCGAGCCTCACATCCGCCGGACTAAGAAAGATTCGGATAAACGGATTTCACCAAATTAAAGACCGGTCTTTGTCCTCTCCAATTCCACCTTCCATTAAAAAAAATACGTCAGTTAACCCTTCGAAAAAGTATATTTTCCGTACACCGTTTCGCGATTTCGGCAATTTCGACTATTTTGAAAAATTCGCTGCGTCGGTTCCAAACAAGTCAATGAAAACTAAAAATACCAGACGAGATCTACATTCTTTATCATTTCGAAATCTGCGATCGTTTTTGAAAAATACAAATATTAACAATTTGAAAAAAATTCGCGCGCAGACTCACTTTTGCAAATTCAGATTCTCTGCGATTTTTAAAATCGCGCATCGGCTCTCTGAAAGAACAAAAAAATAAACAATCACACCCAAGTACATTTCCTTCCTTTCGAGATCACTGTAAATCCTTTAGTTTTAAAAAATATTTCAGTTAACCCTTTCGAAAACGTTTTTTTCCGTAAGTCTCTTTCGGTTTTTCAGTGATTTCTGCAATCTTTAAAAATTCAATTCTGGGCTTCTAAACAAGATAAAAAAAAATAAAAATACCGAGCCTAATCTACGTTCTTTTTCTTTTTAAAACCAGGTATCAGTTTCGAAAAATTCGTTTTTTAACCCTTCTAAAAAAATGGTTTCCGAAACTCACTCGCGTGAATTTTTGTTTTTCGGCCCATGTTTAAAAATCCGCATCGACTCGGAAAATGTGAATAGATACAAATAAAATACACCAGATCATAGCCACGTTCTTATTCTTCGAAACATATATTTCAGTTTTAAAAAATATGCACATTAACCCTTTAGAAACCGGTCGTTTCCTTACCTCACTTTCACGATTTCCTCTAATTTGCCAATGTATACCCCCCCCCCCCCCCCCCGCGCCGCAGGACTTTTTTTATCGAATTACACAAATTCCGAGAGAAGAGGCTAAAAGTGCATTTATTCAGCTATAGAAAGATGCCTTCGACTTTAAAAAATTCGATTATTATCAATTTAAAAAAAATTCTTTTGTGAAACCCGTTTCTAGGCGCAAGCACGGTTTAATCAAAGTGTAATAAGTGACTTAGCTTTCGCCGTAAATGTCTTATTTATTAACGATCTTAAATCAAAAATCGTTGTTCATTTTGCGTACAGAATTGAATGGGCTTTCCGAAAATATGATTTATTTTGAGAAATAAATATATTTTCATGGTTAAAATTATATTCTACTAGGATATTTGTGTTTTGAAGCAGACGATTGTACTGCAAATATACTTGCTGTGTGTACTTTTTCGAAAGCTCCAAACGATATCAAATTAATTTTTTTTTTTTTTTTATCGGATTCTATATAGTTTGTTGAACTCCCGGTTTATGATTCAACGCAGGAACATTTATTTTTAAAAGTTTTAGAATTTTTTAAATAATGGTCAATTTTGTATAGAAAAAGAAAAAGAAAAAGCTAAGGAATTTGCTATTTTTTTTCAAATAATCTCCCTTCGTATGGGTCCCATCGCGACCTGGTTTGGCTCATTCGACTCGACATAGATAGAGCTTACCGAATTTAGTTCCGAGTTTCACCACCAGGGTGCGCTTTCCTATCTCTGTTTCTATGGGACGGATCACGACGGGGTATAGCTCATTCGACTCGACACCGATAGAGCTTACTAGAGATTATCAATTTTAGTTCTGCATTTCACCACTAGGGGGCACTTTCCGAACTCTGTTTCTATGGGCCGGATCACGACGGGGTATGGCTCATTCGACTCGACGTCGATAGCTTTTCGAGATTTTACAATTAGGGACAGCGGGAACCCGAGCTGGAGGTTCGTTCAGTTAGAGGTTTATACTATTCGATGTGCAATTTAAGGGATTATCCGGTGCGTGCACAGCACGACCGGTATACGGTGCTGAAGGCAGCGGGGACCAGGGTCGGAAGTTCGTTCGGTTAGAGGTTTATACTATTCAATGTAAAAATTAAGGGATTATCCGGTGCGTGCTTAGCACGACCGGTATACGGTGCCGAAGGCAGCGAAGACCCAGGTCGGAGGTTCGTTCAGTTCGAGGTTTATCTTATTGGAGGTTTTACAAGATTCAAGATTTTACAAGATTAGAGGTTTTACAATTAGGGGCCCCGCTGGCGGGCGAAGCCAGCTAGTTTCAAGATTAAAATTCATAAAATAAAAGAATTTTTTCATGTGAAAAAAATGTAAGAAAACTACTTAATTTTAACTGTTATCATTACATTTAGTGCATGGAAATTTCATATGGAGGTTAGATTTGTGTTTTTATATTAAAAAAAATGAAACATTTTTAAAAATGCAATATCATTTGTTTTTAATAATGCATTTAAAATCTATTTTATGTGCAAACAAATTGTTTCACCCATTTAAAATAATTCATGCACAAGAGGATTAATGATATTTACCATCAACAAATCCCATGTTAACATATGGGTAAATTACAGCATAAGATTACTCTTCCTAATTATTAATATATATATCTTTTTAATTCTTTCACAATCAGAAAGATAATCACTGATACTAACATACCACATTTAAAAAAATACTTTCCTAAATTTAAAGTATCTTTTTAGAAGGCAATAAATTTTAATAAAATTTACAAAACTCATTGCCTTTTTAAAAATATTTAAAATTTAGAGCAAAGAATTTTTTTAAACGTAGTACGGTATCAGATGTAATCTTTGTTATGATGAATATGAAATTTTGAAAACTATATTTGATGATGAGTAATTATGATTATTTTGTTTTAATTTGAACACATTAACATGGGATTAATTTTAAAATTAAAGTTTTAAAGATTTTAAAATTTGTGTGGTTGGGAAGGGATGACAAAGAGGAGGAAGCAGAAATTTCATAGCAGGCGAGAATTTCGATGATTGATTATTTAGCTACTGTTGCTGTAATGTAAAGAATGGGGCAGAAAAAGTTTTAAAGATTTTTAACTTTGCGTGCTAAAGGTGCATTAGTGTAAACTTTGGGTGAAGGGGGAATATAGAAGGAGAAAAAAAGAGAGAGAGAAAAGCAGAAATTTGGCAAAGTGCTTAAGATTTTGACCTCCTGTTTTGGTCTATTGAAAAATACAATCTTTTGTCAAATAATTGTTCCAACAGTTCTTTTAACTTTTTTTTATTTCATCTTCAAAGATTTTTCTGCAATGTATGTGTGCTTTTTTGGCACATTCTGCTTTGGAGAATATGTGTATTTTTTCAATGATGTTTCTAAAATAAATAATCAATATCAACAATTTAATCAATTACCAATTTTTACTATGAAATATAGGAGTTTGTTCAGGAATTTAATGCATAACTAAAAAATTAAAAAAACGACAATCTCTTAACTTAGCTGCTGAACTACTTGACAAAGGAAATTATTTATCCAATTGAATCGGTGATGTTGAAAGGAACAAAGTCCATATTTTGACATTCCGCACTTTAAGATGGCTTCAATGTTCTTTTTTATGTTTATTGACCGTTTTCATTACAAAAGGAAATCAGTCTGTGTACTTACTGCCGATGCATGTTGGACTTTGTGAGGGAGGAATTTAAAAGTTGAGTGTTGAAACGTTGAAAGGCACTATTGTCCATGACTTAGAAAATTTCAAAACTAGGACTTAGTTCCTTTCAACAATCACCGATTCAACTAACTGTTATGTAAATTTTAAGTGCTGTTTTCTAAAGCCCCCCCCCCCCCCCAGCAGCACATTTAAAAACATATGTTTGAGATATACCATGATTTCTTTTGTATTCCTATGCTTGATCATAACATATTATACATGACATATGATTATACATGATCATAAAATAGATCTACACTGCAAATAAAATTCTGAACTCTCATATAATTTCATTTGATGGGTTTTTTTAACAAAAACTTTATGTATAATTCCATAGTTCTGAAACAATTTTATTGCAGCTTCCTCATCAGCAGGTAACTGACAAATTGTAAAATTCATTACAGCATAAGTGAAAAATGTAAGTTAAAACTTAATAAAAAATATTTTCTATTTGAAAAATAGCAAATTAAGATGTTTTGCGTGGTTACAATTAAATTAATAAACAATGATTCACATTAATTAAATAGCGAATAAATAAAAAGTCACAATGTTTGGCATGGTTTGTAATAAATAATAATCCTTTGCACGGCCAGAATTGAAATAAATGGTGCATATTAGCATACATTTAGGCATGGTATTAGTATAACACAAAAGTATCAAATTATATAATCCAAATGCACTATACAGTAATATGATTAAAGTTAATGTTTGAATATAAAATTGAATAACTTATACATACATGGGCAATGCGAATCCCAGTACATAGATTAATGTAGCCTTTAGGTTGAACTTGATGCAGTTTAGATAAAATTCTACCAACATCAGATGTTAATGTTGCAAGAACTTCAGGCCTAAAAATACATTTAATAAAATGTTAGATAAATATCATTCAGAAAGTAACAAAGGAAAATTAATGCATTATACACTTCTTAAATTAAATTGGCCCATTTTATGATAAAAAAAATACTTTAAAAAAGTAAATAACAGATTTAAATGTTGCAATATGACTAAACACTTTTTTTTTTTTTTTCAAATTATATAACTTAGATTTTTTTTTTTTTTTTTTTTTTTTTTTTCACTGTTTAAAGTATATAAAAGGTACAGAAATGGTAAATTTGAAAGCTACTTTCATAGTACTGTAATTTTGGATAGATACTCTGTGGCTTATACATGTTTAAAAGTAAAATTTCACCTTTTGTAGCTTTTCTACTGGTATGACGTAAACAAAGCATTCTCAATTTTTCCAGGGAAAAAAAAAATAAATAAAAAGAACAGATATGTTACACTCACGAACCAATGTTTGGCGATATTTTGATTGGCATTTTCCAAGCCCACACCAAACCAATAACTTAATAAATTACAAGCATAATTGCCAAGTTACCATAAAAAAAAGGAAAAAATCCCCCACAGTTCGGCAACTTTTTTCGGTACTTTTCGGTTAGCCGGGCGCCAGTGATATGTATACAAGTATATATACACACATGCACACATATACACATATCTACATATACATATATATACATACACATATATATACATATATGTATGTATATATATACATATATGTATATACATATGTATTTATATACGTACATATATCACTGGCGCCCGGCTAACCGAAAAGTACCCTTTTTTCTTTTTTACAACAAATTTAAAGAAAAAAAAAAAATGTGCGTGAGTGTAAGACATAACAGCTAAAAAAAATCACATCATTTAAACATTGTCGATTGAATAACCAAAAACAATATTAATAATGCTTCACTGGTCGGAAATAATAATCTCTCAAAATATGTCAGAGATTCGGTGATGGATATGTTACCATTCCTAGAAATAAACCACATGCAAAATGCTATTGTTCACGATCGATGACGTCATACTTACGAGTGACCACCGTGAACAGTGATTAACAGGTGATTTGACATTTGCAGTTCTAGAATGTTGCTAAATCATGTATTTATCGAAAACCAGCGTGAAGCAATGGCATCTGGACATACTTTGCTGCAATATGTTGTAGTCATGTACAAAAATGAATTTAGATTTATTTTAACTACTTGAAACTTTAATAAACAAACATGAAATAACAATACTAAATTTAAAATGCTAATTTTTAAGGTGTTTAAAATAAAAGCACAAAAATATTTAATATGACATCTACAGTGAGTACTATACCCCTTTCAATAAGTGTGGCTTATGCAGGAGTGTAGCATATCTGATGAAATTTCAGAGCTTTTTTTTAATCGTTTTCAGACGTAGCAGCATATACGCCAGAGCGGCTTATCCACCCGAAATAACAGTAATATGAATTTGAAAATGAGATACTTTCTTTTTAAGAAAAATAATAAATGCAATACAGAAATTAAAAAACAGAAGTTACAATTACAAAATGTAATATATATATAGTGAATTAATGATGATTAACACATCCTGCATACACACTGGGTTCGGAGAAAATCTTTTTTTTCATTAAGCAAGTTGTTTAGGTCGCTTTTTACTCATTTGAATCATTTTAAGAAATAGTGAATTATTTAAAAATTTACAGCTTAACATCAAAAGAGAAAGAAACTATTAAAGTAAACTGAATACAATATCTACAAATATAATACATTTCAATTTTTATTTGTGTAGAAATAATAACAAACTGAAAAATGGACTAATTTTTAAATAGAAGGGAAAATGAAATTTTTCTCTAGGAGATAAGAACTTCTAATCTAAGTATAACTTTTCCTCGGAATTTTTGAATTTATACTTTATCTACAATAGTTAGATGTAACTGAATCCTAATCATATAATATGCAGACATGTCTTTTAGCCTAGTTTTTAATATTTCAAGCGACTTAAGTCCCTGATACAGCTGCTAAAATTACAAACCATACCCAACTTATATAAATTTGCTAATGCAAGGCTCCCAACACATTTCAGTCCTCCAAAAGGGCAAAAGGGGACCATTTTTATTTAAAAAGGGAACTTTGGGGGACCATTTATATTAAAAAAGGGGACTAAAAGGGGACCATATGTCTAAAAATACTGAACAAAGTTTTACTAAATATATTAAGCAATTTTTTTTTAATTACCCTAGAAAACATGTTAATTGGTTATCTTTACAAAGATGTCATTAAACAAAGTTACACAGCTTTATTTAAGACACTTAAATATCCTACTGCAAAATGGATAATATTTAGAACAACAAAAAATTATTTGGAATAAAATATAAACAGTAAAAATTAATGGATCTAAGAAAATATTAAATCAATCAATTGTTAGCTGAGTTACACATTAACAAAAGTGTAGTGCATTTCTTCGAATTTAACATGGAGTAAAAAAAACAAATTCTGTTGAGTAATGAAATTTAAAATTAGATTAACATATTATTGTTAATTATTAACCTCAAACATAAAATTTAGTTCCTTTCTACACAATAGAAGCTGAGATAAGCTATAATGTTCATCGGAAAAAGCATAGCATGGCAACAGCCCCTGGGGAGTGATCAAAACCAATACTGAATCAACAGTTATTCGTAATCATCTTACATATTAATTTTGGTGAAATTCTATCCCAAACATGCTGAGCAAAATCTGGCTATCACGGAAATCGTTAAAAATGTGACCCAGTAGCACCACCTGTTGGGTGAAATGCACCAAAATCTAATCAGCATCAATTTATTTTAAGGGTTAACTGAATGTGAAGTTTGATGAAATTTCAACCCAGAGATGCTGAAATTGCCTTTTTAAACTACCTCATGTAAAATGTGAAAAATGCAGCATAGCAGTGCCACCTGTTGGGCCATATATATGCCAAAACATAATCAGCACCTGTATGCGCCTTAAGTCTAATTAAATATGTCATTTGGTGGAATTCTATGCTTCAGTTTGATATAGAATAGCTACAAAATTTGTATCACATACAGAGAGAGATTTACAAAAAAATTGTGAAATAGTATTCAGGTCAACCTAAAACGAGTAAATCCATCAAAAAATGGAAATTATTTTCATGATTAAAATACTTTCTTCTAATAAATATATATTAAAGAAAGTATTAAAAAGAAGAAAAAATTGTAATTAAGTTTTCCTTTAACAACTGGATAGACTTCTTCATCAAAACCAAAACTGCATCTATAATAACATAGAAGTTTGTCTATGTGCTAAAGAGACTGTTACGTGTCAAGCCACAAGATTTGGCAGGAAGATACCTGTATGTCTAAAGTTACTTTTTGAATTAGATTTTTTTTAAATTTAAGTTTTTATGCAATTTTTACTTTCTTTTTCATGTTTCAAGGTGATTTTCTCACATTAATAAAAGGAATTCATTTTCAATTTTTTAGCCCGATATAGTAATTTTTTTTCCTTTTTCAAAAAAGTTTATTCAGAATTTGATAGTGATTCTTAAATTTTTCATGAATTCTTTATGTGAATTTCAGCCTTTTTTTCACACTTTGCGACGTTTTTTGATATTTGTAAAAATAATTCGGTTTCAAACTTTTAGCCCTAATGTAATATATTTTCTCCTGCAATTGCTCCCCTTTGATTTGAATTTTTACCAATTTTTAGCTCTGTGTGTGTTCCACGACAATATATTTTCACTTGTGCAAAAATTCTGGTTACAATGATAACTATAGTGAATTTTTTCTTCTGCGATTTTTGGAATTTTTGTGATTTTTATATATTTTGCAGTGATTTTTTGCAGAGGAATCTGGTTTCAATTTTTTAGCCCAATATAGTAAATGTTGTCCTCTTTTTAATAAAGTTTATTCAGAATTCGTGCAGTAATTTTTCAATTTTGTGCAAATTCTTATGTGATTTTTAGAGGTTTTTTTTGCATTCTGCGGCGATTTTTTGACATTCTGAAAAGGAATTTGGCTTCAATCTTTTAGAACAGTTCAATAAATTTTTTCTTTTTTCTCAATAAAATTTATTTGGAATTCGTAGAGCGATTTTTTAATTTTTGGCTAATTTTTTATGCAATTAGTTTTTTGCATTTTGCAGCGATTTTTTTACATTAAATTTTGTCTTGTCCTCAGAGAATTTCAATGTATTTTTTAATGTTTTTCTGCATTCCACGGCAATTATTTGACATTCTTAGAAGAATTCCAGTTACGATGTTTCAGCTATAGGTGCAGATTCTTAAAATTTGGAAGGTGCCAGTGGCTCTTAAACCCTAAAAATCTAGTGGCCACAATTGTGAAACAAACGCATAAAAACAATAGTGTTTATATGGGGTAAAAAAAGCTAAACAAAAACACTCAGGAATTCAAAGTGGAAAGTAATTTATTTAATATACACACATGTATAACAAAATTTGAATATTAATTAAGTGTAATATAAATCTTAAATTATGCACAGTCAGAAGATAAAGTTGGGCAAGAACAAGTTAAGGTTTTAAAAAAAATGTATAAGCTAAGCAATCATGATAGCGGGGAATATTAGAAAAACAATATTTCTTATTTTGATATTGTCATACAAAAGTACATATAAAAGAAAATCTGAATGTGTGAGATTATTTTGCACTAGAAAAATCAAAACACACTTCAAACATTTGTTTTTCTATATACAGTAGATTCCCGTTACAACGAATTCCATTACAACGAAAAATCCCGTTACTATGAAATTTGACAAATCCCCTTTTCAAATTTCATCAACCCTAATGTATTAAGAATTCCAATTTAACGAAGTGCATTTTACTAGGAATTCCGTTACAACAAAAAATCTTCATCAAGCTTTTTTTTCTTTTTTCTCAATTGCTTAACAGAAATGAAATATACTTCGAATAGCACGTCGAAGTTAAAAAATAACGTTGTTTTGGGGACAAGTGCTATTTCATATTTTTCTCTCCTTTGCTATTTTTTCGTTTGTTTACTTCTGTTTCCGAATTCCTTTTTTTTTCATTAGCCCATACACTTCAAAATGATCACGTGACAGACAGTAGGTGGACTTCACTGTGAAAGAAGTGTTTGTGCTTGTTCTGGGATGTCTTTGTTGCCAATACCTGTTGCAGTGTGTTTCTTGCTTCGTTCATTGATAAAATATGGCTTGTGTGAAACGAAAACAATTTTCATTGGAAGAAAAGAAAGCTATAATTTCTGAGATTGGTAAAGGATTACGGAAAGCTGATGTGGCCAAAAAATATGGAATAACACCATCGAGTTTATCGACATTTCTAAAAGATAAGGGAAATATTGACAGACAATTCCAAATTGCAAGCATTTGTTACCATAGAAAACGAATGCCGTGTTCAAGTGATTGTGCCGATGTTCGTTCACGCAATGTAATGTCTGATAAGGCAAAAAGCTCAAGAGTTCGGAACAATGCTTGGTATCGAAAATTTCCAATTCAGTGTTGGATGGCCCAATCGCTTCCGTACTCACCATGGAATTGTAATAAAATCAATCCTCTGAGTTAAACACAATTTGGAAGGCTACCAGAAAATTAACATCAATCCCTGATCAGGTGGATTTCTTATCTGTGGATGACAATATTCAAACATGCTCTGAAGTGATTGATGAAAATATCATTTTAACCATTAAAACTACATTAGACCAACAAAATGACGAAAGCAGTGAGGACGATATTGGTGTCACCGACGATTCAAAAGTTACCTCTTCGGAAGCTCTCTTATGCTTGGAGAAAATGCGTGCTTTTGTTTCTCATCAAAAGAATGTTCTAGAGGAGGTATTTTCTCACATTCATTCGTTGCACACGTTTTTTTAATAATCAACTACACATTCCTTTGTACAAACTAAAATCACAGATTTTCTGCAATAATGTATTACTAAATAAAGGTTAGTCTGTAATTTTGAAAATTTAATATTGAATTTTAATTTACTAACTTTTCTATGTTAATTTAACTAGTCTTCCATTAAAATCCTCTATGATGAAAGGTACATTTATCTTACATAATTTATTTACATGTACATGTAATTCATTAGATAAATAGGAGTAATTCCGTTACAACGAAAAAATCGTTACAACGAAATATTTTAGTGGTCCCGTGGAGTTTGTTGTAACGGAAATCTACTGTATTTTTCTTTTAATCACAGACTGTAAAATTATCAGACTCAAACTGTTACGAATAACACAGCTATTCGAATATATTTAATAGTTTGCTGTGTTCCCCAAAGCAGAATATGCTTAAAAGTGTGACGTACGTCGCAGAACAATGGCTTTCCCTGCAGAACATTTCACATTATCATTTTCATGAAAAATCACCATTCAATCGTAAGAAAATTGCGAAATTCATCACTCAATGGCCGGGGAAAAAATATCAAAATTCTTTAATCGTTCATTTAAGAAGATTGCGAAATTCATCAATTAGTCGTGAAAAAATCTTGCGCAACACATCAGTCAATCATGGAAAACAAATCGTGAAATTCTTCAGCCTGTTGTGGAAAAACATGCAAAATTTGATACACAGTCGCAGAAAAACATCCACTATATTCGCCAATCGGTCGCAGGTAAAATATATGGGCTAATGAATGTATGGGCTAATGAAAAAAAAGGAATTCGGAAACAGAAGTAAACAATCGAAAAAATAGCAAAGGAGAGAAAAATATGAAATAGCACCTGTCCCCAAAACAACGTTATTTTTTAACTAAGTATATTTCATTTCTGTTAAGCAATTGAGAAAAAAGAAAAAAAAGCTTGATGAAGATTTTTTGTTGTGCAAAATTCGCCAGTGCATCGCCAGAAGAAACTGCAAAAGAAACTACGATTTTCTTTAATTGGTCACAAGATAAAGCCTCAAAATTTGCTTACAGTACAAGGAAAAAAATTGCAAAATTTGCAATTCGGTCGTAGTCAAAAAATTGCAAAATTAGTTGGTAGATCGTCGGAAGAAACTGTGAAATTCGTTGAACACTAGCAGGAAAAAACTCATGATCTTCTCCAATCAGTCTCAAGAAAAATCTACAAAAATTTGTCTATTAATACAAAAAAAAATTTTGCGAAATTTTAAAATCAGTCACAGGCAAAAAAAAAAAAAAACTGCAAAATTTGTCAGTGGATTGTAGGAAAAAATTGAAAATTCGTCAATTAGTCGTGAAAAAACCCAAGAATTGGCCAAAAGATTGCAAAAAAGCGACAAAGTTTTCAATTCGACGGAAAGAAAATATCGCAAAATTCACCGATCTGTTGCGGGTAAAACGAGAAAGTGGTCAATCAATCGCAGAAAAAAGTGTGATTTTTATCAATCGTTTGCAAGAAAAAGCAAAAACAATTAGCCAATTAGTAGAAAGAAAATGTTGCAGAATTCGCCAATTGAAAATCACTATTGAAAATATGCGAAATTCGTTGATCAGTGGTGGAAAAAAAGTTGTAAGATTTTCTCCAATGGGTCGCAAGAAGCTGCTGCAAAATTTGCCTATTGGTACAAGGAAAATTTCGCAAAATTCCCAATCGGTTGTGATAAAAAAAACACGAAATAAATCAGTGTTAACGTCAGAAAAGATCAGAAATTCATCGATCAGTCATGGAAAAAAACCCCACAATTTTTGCCAATTGGTCTCCCAAAAAAAAAAAAAAAAACGACAAAGTTTGCCAATTGGTAGAAAGTAAATAAATATCCCGAAATTGGGCTATTGGTCGTGGCCAGGGCTTAACAAATGCGGTCGCCAGGTCGCCACCAAGTTTTTCGAACTGGCGACCAAAGTGATTTGATCTTTCGGGGTGATTTCTGTAAAAAAATTTGACATAAGAAATGAGCACAAATGGCATTTTTGCTCTCCCCCACCCCTACTCTTGCGCGGCAAGATTGATCTTCCTCTTCTCTCGTACTTTTAATAGAAGAACTAAATTTAAAAGGCATTTTCCAACTCATGCACAGAAAACACCATTATTTTCATCTATAAGCCAGCTAGTATATATCACGTGATTAGAATGTGGGGGGGGGGGGGGGAGAGGCTATTTCAATAAAACAGTACGAAATCTTGTCAATCCAGACTCTGTGGCATCTAAAATGGGATACAATGCTAAAAAATGCTCGAGTTTTTTTAAAGTTTCAAATCTGATTTTGCGTCTGAATTGACTTATATAAGTTGTCAACATAATATAAATGATTATAAGTTTCATTAAAAAATATAGTTTATATTATCTTTCTAAATTATATACTATTTTAAACTATGTGACCAATAATTCTTAACTATGCTTGTTATTATTTTTTCTCAATTAATTAATAAAAAACTCTTGTGTTTTTTTTTTAAATCACTGACAGGGAGGAGGGTGGGGGATAAATGTTTTTTATTGGCGACTAGTATTTTCTTCTGGATACCAGATTTTATCAAATTTGTAAAGGCCTGGTCATGGCTAAAAAAATGTGAAATCTTTTAGTGGATCATTGGAAAAAATTAGAAATTCATCGATCTAATCACTCGCAAGAAAAAGATAAAAAAAAAATTGCCAATCGGTAAAAAGAAAATAATGAAATTCACCTATCACTCGCGTGTAAGAAAACTCTAAAATCGTCAGAAAAATCTTGAAATTTTTCAATCAGTCATGGAAAAAAAATCCATGAATTTTTCACTTTTTCCAATCTGTCACAAGAAACAGCTGGAACATTTGCCAATCAGTCGTCAATAAAAATAATGAAATTCGTGGATAAGTTGCTTGAAAAAAAAAAAACTACGAATTTTGCCAATCAGTTCAAGAAAAATATCGCAAAATTCACCTATCGGTTAGTTAAAAAACCCGAAAAACCCGTTTATAGCTTTCTTTTAAGCATATTAACTTTAAAGTAAAATAAAAACAAGTGTCTTAGCTTTGCAAAAAAGCTGTTTTATTTTATTTATCTACAACCTTTAATTACTAAAAAAATAAAAATATGATGAAAAATTTTACTTTTAGAAGCTCAAAACAACAAAGCAGGATAAAATAGTTCAATCTGAGCCAAACATATTTTCTGAAGGCTATAAATAATCATTGCAGTGCTGTTGTCTATTAGGATAGAAGAGAAGCTTAAAATTTTTTTTAATAAATAAAATATTAGGGGGTGGTCCACTGTGTACCGGTCTCCCCTATATGATCACATGATCATTTTTTTGCAGAAGTGCTAATTGAATTGTTAGTATTTTGAGACAAATTGTTCATAGAATTCTAAAAAGATGGCGATACTGAGTTAATTTTTCATGCCAAAGCTTTATTTATCATTATCATTTGAGCAGTTTCGCATCATTATTGCAAAAACAAACTTCATAAATATTATAGAACTTCATAAAAAGGTTGGAGACGTCCAAAAATAGATTTTTTTTACAAAGGTAAGTTCGTATATGTTACAATTTTGTATTAAAAATTTGAGAATATTTATGAGAAGTATTAATTTCCTGTTTATTGCAGCTGTGAAAAAAGTACCTTTTAGCCAATTTTTTTTTTCATGCTTAAAATGATGTAGTCTAACATCTAAGTAAGTATTTTTCAAATTGGAGTTGTTGTGTCACAAAGGGTTAAATTAACACATTTAAGAAATGTTTAATCACCTATTGAAGTTTTGAGAGAAAGTGTTGTTGGTTCTGGTTGATTGACATTTTGATTACTTTTGTATAATGAACGTTAACGAAACAAGCTAAAAATTTCTTTCATATTTGTCAGCACATTTTTTGGTCTATTTTTATATTTTAATAATTTTAAAGTATGTTAGCAGTCAAAAGTTTAATTTTAAATTATAATCGATTTGTTATTATTAATGATTATGAGAGGTAGAGCCATGGAGATAGAAATAAGAAGGAGAACAGTGAAGATTGGCTTTCAAGATCAGAACATGGACCAGAAATTAGTACCCGGTTCGTGGCGCTGGTGCTCCCAAAGGTCGGTCATGTGACCTGTCAAACATGACAAATTGTCGTCTGCTTTTCCTGCATTTTGGTTTCGAGCATGGTAAACAGTTGTCAGTCGAAACCGGAAATAGAGGGCGCTACACTCCCCAAAGGCCCAAAAAAACAGGAACGCTGCCATACTAGGTACCGCTTTTAGTTCCATAAGTAGAAACAGTTGAATCCTCAAACAAGGGCGATGCTTGGCTGCGTCGAATTTGGCAAAGCGATAAATGAGTTTTTCTTGCTACCGGTTTGTTTCTTGCATTTCTTCCCCGCCTACTACGGTTTGATCTAGAAATTTGATTGGTTTATGAGTGAATTACGTTCGTTTGGTTGGGTTGGTTGGTTTATTGTGTGCCGTATTGTTGGATTCAGAGAGTGATGAGCTAGATAAAAGGTGCACTATACCGTAAAAATGTCTTTGAGAATGAAGCCGGTAATTTCGGAATTTACTAGGCCCAAAAAAGGAAGCATACACTGTTAAAAATATCGTGAAAAATTACCTCTGTTTTCAAAGGCTCTCTATTTTCTGACCAATGAGAACGCAAAGGGCGTTCATGTAGCATTCTCATTGGTCAGAAAATAGAGAGCCTTTATAAACAAAGGTAATTTTTCACGATATTTTTAACAGTGTATGGAAGAAGGGCTGAATTTATTGGACAGTGAGAGGTTTTCAAATCAAGCCCCGAGTTGTTTGGGCCGACTTTAGTGTTGCATCACGGCACATCGCATGTCTATTTTTGTTTGAACTCTGGGATTTGTGAAGTGAAGTGAATTTAATCTTTTGACGTGTTGTTTTTTTATGAAGAATTCGGCAAAGCGGCAAGTACGAATTTGAAATAGTGTGTGTAGTGTGTTGTTAATGAAAATGTAGGATATTTTAGGTGTTTTTGATAGATTATTTAGAGGTAAATTTGAATTTTGTCCTCTTGAGTGAGCAGTTTAAGGGTTTGTTTGTTTGTTTATTGAGAAGATACATCTGACTTGTGTGCTTGACATCAAGTGCCTGCTTATATCGTCAATATACATCAGTTTAAGGGTTATTTGTGTATAAATACTGCTGCCTCATCAGAAGTGATCGGCGATAGCGATTATGACAAACCGACGCCTTAAAAAAAAGGGTAAATTTGAAAAATAAAAGTAAGTGAATTTTTATTGATTTTATTTGATAAGTGTATGTCTTGCATTTTAGATATTACTGTAGAGGTAGTTTTGTGCATCGAGTGTTGTTTTTTTTGTTTTTGATATTGTGTACAGGATACATACATAAGTTATTGATCGCTGCGTGAATGAGTTTCATGCATTCTAGAGATTGCTGTACAGCGAGTTTCATGCATCCAGTGATGTTTTTTTTCGGTTAATGTACGCGAAGCGTACATACATAAGTTATTGATCGCTGCGTGAATGAGTTTCATGCATTCTAGAGATTGCTGTACAGCGAGTTTCATGCATCCAGTGATGTTCTTTTTCGGTTAATGTACGCGAAGCGTACATACATAAGTTAGTGATCGCTGCGTGAATGAGTTTCATGCATTCTAGAGATTGCTGTACAGCGAGTTTCATGCGTCCAGTGATGTTTTTTTTTCGGTTAATGTACGCGAAGCGTACATACATAAGTTATTGATCGCTGCGTGAATGAGTTTCATGCATTCTAGAGATTGCTGTACAGCGAGTTTCATGCATCCAGTGATGTTTTTTTTCGGTTAATGTACACGAAGCGTACATACATAAGTTATTGATCGCTGCGTGAATGAGTTTCATGCATTCTAGAGATTGCTGTACAGCGAGTTTCATGCATCCAGTGATGTTTTTTTTTTTTCGGTTAATGTACGTGAAGCATACATACATAAGTTAGTGATCGCTGCGTGAATGAGTTTCATGCATTCTAGAGATTGCTGTACAGCGAGTTTCATGCATCCAGTGATGTTTTTTTTTCGGTTAATGTACGCGAAGCGTACATACATAACTTATTGATCGCTGCGTGAATGAGTTTCATGCATTCTAGAGATTGCTGTACAGAGAGTTTCATGCGTCCAGTGATTTTTTTTTCGGTTAATGTACGCGAAGCGTACATACATAAGTTATTGATCGCTGCGTGAATGAGTTTCATGCATTCTAGAGATTGCTGTACAGAGTTTCATGCGTCCAGTGATGTTTTTTTTTTTTTCGGTTAATATATGCGAAGCATACATACATAAGTTACTGACCGCTGCGTGAATGAGTTTCATGCATTCTAGAGATTGCTGTACAGTGAGTTTCATGCGTCCAGTGATGTTTTTCTTCGGTTAGTGTACGCGAAGCGTATATACATAAGTTGCTGACCGCTACTTGAATGAATTTTATGTATTTAAAAAATTAGGAATTTAGAGATTTTCTCCAATTATAATATCTGTACTTTGTGGCAAATAAGTGATTATTTACACAATTTCTATGAGAGTTTCTTTCATGACGTAAACGTTGCTTTTATTTCGTTTTGTTTTAATTTACAAAGTTTAAGGGGTATTTTCTTAGATTTTTTATTTGTTAGGAAAAAATTGATTGTTAAATTTGCGAATTCTTTGTAAAAATCGGGAGGAAAGAATAGTTAAAAATTTGTAAAAATGGAAAAATTTGGAGGAAAAAATAGCTAAAAATTTGTAAAAATAGAAAAATCTGAAGGAAAAAATAGCTAAAAATTTGTAAAAATGGAAAAATCTGGAGGAAAAAATAGCTAAAAATTTGTAAAAATGGAAAATCTCGAGGAAAAAATAGCTAAAAATTTGTAAAAATGGAAAAATCTGGAGGAAAAAATAGCTAAAAATTTGTAAAAATGGAGAAATCTGGAGGAAAAAATAGCTAAAAATTTGTAAAAATGGAAAAATCCGGAGGAAAAATAGCTAAAAATTTGTTAAAAATGAGAAAATCCGGAAGAAAAAGTAGCTAAAAGTTGTAAAAATTAAAAAATCTGAATGAAAATATTGCTAAAAGTATGTAAAAATGGAGAAATCTCGTAAAAAAACTTTTCAAAACTTTGTAAATAGCAGTAAAACGAAATAAAATCAGTATTTACTTTGTGAAAGAAATTGGCCTAGGAACTGTGGGCATATTCAGCTTACACGACCACAACGACCATGGTCGAAGGAGAAAATATACATGGAGTGAGTCACCTTAGAAGCATGGAAATAAGCCATAATTGAATTATATTCTGTTTCTGTGCCTTATAATAAGTGAAGCCAGCGACTATAAGCCCTTATCCTTCCAAAAAAGTGGCTCTTGTAATAGGAATATCATAATAGGAATCATGAACACAAAACATCACGTGACACAACAAAGCATCACGTGATCTGATTTAGCCCGATGCGCCTGCGCAAACTTCGCTCTCTTGACCCAAAAAATTTTGTGGTCGATTTGATCACGTGATTGGGCTTTTCGTTTGGAAGGTTGATTGAACACCTTTAACAGTTTGATCGGAAATCTAACAATTTTCAACTTTATAACTGATTTTTTAAACTTTCGTATTTCTTAACGAAACAGTATATAAAATACAACAATAGCGGAGTACGATTAATATATCAGTTTTAGTGACATATAAGTTGATGACAGGTCAGATGTTCGATCACCGATTTGTGTCAGCTTTTGGCCTAACCACTGAGCTCTAATATAATTCTATATAACTCAGTGGGTCTGCTGTAGCATAATTTATAGTCTTTATACGGTCATCATATTATGTGTAGCTCATTGTATTATATTTATCTAATTCATAATTTTATGTAATTTTGCTTTTCAAATTTGGCAGCACTCTAAAGTTTTAGTTTGGAAGTTTGGAATTTTAAAAAGTTTGTTCTATGCAAATAATTTATCTGAAAAGTTAAAACTGATTTGGAGATGTCAGTCGTTTTTATTTGGAAATACACATATTAAAATAATTAAGGATCGTATATGAAAGTCGTCTCCCAACAGGTCTAACACAGAAAGCCTTAAAATAATTAGACAGAAGCACTCAAAAATAAAAATAAAATAAAAAATATTACATACACTTACGATGTTTTGTCGTACTAAACAAATGAACCTGGATCATAAATAAGCCTCTTCTTTTATTTTAGATTTTTCTTTTCAATTTTTATTAATATATAAAAGGGATTCATCAGTTGCTTTATATTTTCATTAAAATGGAATACTGTTAATATAACAAAACTGTGATATCAACATGTTATGACTTTCATTTGTATTAGTAAATTAAAATATTTGTTAAAATTTCATAAAAAGAGTTTCTAATATTCTTATTAAAACATTTATTTAGGTAACAAATTGTTTGAAACTTAAATATTTAATTATCAAAATTTATTTTTTAATTTGATTTTTTAAAAAATTAACGTTATACGTATAATTTTATTTTTATAGTATTTTACACATTGAATTTTATATTGTAAAATATGCTTTGCATTTTAGTTTTAGTAATAATAAACCAATAAGATACTCCATAAAAAACACACACCCATCGTATGCGCACAGATATTTTTGCACAATTCTTATTTGCTAAAAAAATATTAACGAATTGGAATAAAAATTTAAATATTATAAAGCGCTGTAAAAGAAAATTTTAATCGGGAGATTGCCCATTTATCGTATTTAAATGAGTATTTTATAATAACAATAGAAATAAATCTGTAATTCTTATTAATATCAAAATTTACTTTTATTTAAAATATTCCATTTATCATGAAAAACATAAAGTAACCAATAAACACTTAAAAAAAAAAAAAAAAAATCTGAAATACAATATTTAAACAAGTATTTTATTTTAATTAATTAAATTTATTTTAATATTAATCAGGAACTGTTATTAATGTCAAAATTTACCATTTAGCATGAAAAATATATAGCAACTGACAAAACATTTTTAAATAAAAAAGCAGAAAAAAAACTTGAAGAAAGCGTGGGATTCGAACTCACACTATCTAGATAGAAAGTCAATGCTTTAACCATTCACCCACCAAGTACACAACTAACATGCAACAAAATATTAATATAAGTAGGCAAATGCGTGATTTGAACATTTTATTCTCAAGTTCACTGTAACTGTATGTTTAAAGACCAACTCCATTTTCCAGTCTCCTTCGACCATGGTCGTTGTGGTCGTGTAAGCTGAACACGCTCTGTGTAAGTAGTGACTTGTCTGCCGAAAAGTACGTATTCTGATTGGGTGGAATTTGGAGGTTGCCGTTTTTTAGGTTTGCGCGCGTTAAAAAAATCGCCAAATCAGGGTTTGCCCTTGTTTGAGAATTTTGCCGTAGAAACATTATCATTGTTCTCCTTCTCTCTATCTCCCTGGGTAGAGCTGTTGAGCCAGCTCTGTCTTCATCTGATTACCAGCTGTGACTTGAATAACACTTCGAACCAAGTTAAAAAGAAAGAATGGAGCAAAAAACATCAAGAATAACTGAATATGCATGAATTATTAAATTAATAAAACTAAGACTTACTTTGCAAGAGTCAGAAGACCAACATTATTTTCTGGATTTGATCTTATCTTTGAATGGCAAATCAAACTAACAGCATCTTGTTGTGCTTGGAGGCGGGTAGGCAAAAAATCACCATTCCGCATAAAATCACTGTTATCCACACTAATATAGAGTATTTTTAATTAAGACAAACATACATATATAAAGCAAAATAAGTCATTTATAAAAGCTTGCAATAAAATTCAAAAGTCACACACTGAAATGCTTAAAAAAAAATCTTGGTTTAACCCATTAGGTGCCATTGCTCCCATTTTGGGAACATTGATTTAGAATTTTTTTTCTAAGCGAGTAATTTATACATTGTTAAAAGGTTTATGTTATTTGCATTTTGAATATATGAGATGACTGAATACAAACGATGTGAATTATCACTTTACTACACAGCCTACAAACAACAGAGCGATGAATTATACATAATCAACATTGATTCAGAAATATATTAAACACTGACCCGTAGGCAGACACAAAAGGTTTTAAACATTTTCTTGAATTTCAAAATCTGTTTAAAAACCGAAAATATTATACAATAATCTTTAAAACAAAGTTCAGTTTTATAAATATTATAAATATGAAGTATATTTTAAATATTAATGCACATCTTCTAAGAAATGAGGGTGATATGAAATTTATTGTTTGCTAAAAAATGCAAGTCATCATGGCTTTTCGGATATGTTTCAATATATTTTTCGTTAAATATTTATGCATACAAACATATATAAAGAAAGAAAAAAGATTCAAACTCATAAAAAGGGCAGAATCTCATATTACATACCAAATTATAGTACTTTCTAGAACCATTTCAGCTGCTACAGCTACAAGCTAAAACAACCACAAAAATTTATGAACAACAATATTGACAAATGTTATTCTGATACGGTCTAATCCGGAATGGACTCTATTCCTACTGATTCATTCCTACAGTGCAGCGTTTTTATTATGTTAAAAAATTACAGATACACACATACAAAAAATTATAATGTAATGGTAATTATGTTTAAGTATATTTCTGATGATATATAGCTAAAAACTGATTTAAAAGCAAACTATATTAATTTTATGTTTTACACCTTTTTATACACTTTTAAAAGATGGCATCACGTAAAAGTTGGGGCTGTTCAGAACAGAAGATCAGGCGGCGCGCGGGCGATGGAGATTAAAATATCGAGTGAGTCTATACTGTGAATGAAATTGAAAGGCCTGCGTTCGTTATCATTGATTTGGACATCCAAATCAATGATAATGAACACGGTCCTTCATTTGACTAATTAGCGTATTTTAATGATATTTTGTTAAATTAAGAAGTGAACTTGGTGGCCGAATGGTTAGAGCACTGCTCTTGGTTCTGGAGGTTGCGGGTTCGATCCCCCAAACTTTCTGTTTGATTTTTCTGTTGTTTTTTTTTTTTGTTTGTTTTTTTTTTCATTTAAAAATGTTTAATCGGTTGCTTTGTATTTTTCATGATTAATGGAATATATTTTATAAAAGCAAAAATTGATATTATTAACAATCACTTATTTAATTAAATACGACAAATTCAGCTATTTTACGATTAAAATTTTACATTACAGTGTCTTTTAATATTTAAACATTATTATTATTATTATTTTCTTTTTAGCAAATGTAAAATAAGAAATGAAAATATAGTCAATTTGCACGAATTTCTCCATGTTTTTATAATGAGTACTTCAACAGTGAATTTTTAGTACGAATAGAATGCAAAGCATATTTTACAATGTAAAAAATATTATAAAAATAAAATGTAAAATATATACATTATTTAAACTAGCAATATCAGTACCTATTTTTGTAAAGAGGTAAAATACATGTGGTTTACCGTCTAGTTTCGTAATGAATATAAATAAAATATAGTTAGAATGTTTATAAATTTTCTACTGAATGTACAAGTATTTTAGCATTTGTTTCTCGTGTTTTATGATATTTATTGCAATATAATAAATAATGCAATTTACATCGAAAAATGAATTTTTAGAAATTAATAATTATGTTTCAACAAGGTTGTTATCGAAAAATATATTTTAATAAAATGTTTAAAAGCTTTTTTATCAAATTTTAACAAAGATTTTATTTTACTATTATAAATAAAGAAATAAATCTTTTAACATATATTAAAAGATTTATCGTAAATCAAGGTCGTGATACCAACATATGTTGGTATCACGACCTTGATTTATTAACATTCTATTTATCCCCAAAAATATAAAGCAACTGATAAATAATTTTTAAATTAATAAAAATAGGGGAAGAAAATCGGAAATAAACGGCGAGCATTCACTTTGTATCCATACTTTTCAGGTTCATCTGTGTAGGACAACCCAAACGTCAGTAAAGTACATAACAATTTTTGGTACTTTTCGGTTAGCCGGGCGCCAGTGAAAAAAAAAAATAAATATATATCTACATATATGTTTGTGTATATATATATATATATATATATATATATATATATATGTCTGTGTATATATTTATGTTTGTTTCACTGGTGCCCGGTTAACCAAAAAGTACCCTTTTTTTTTTTAGAGTTTACATTAATTTTATTGAAACCACCAATACCGTGTTTCAGGAATTCGGTGATCCGAACGTCCTCTCCCTTGTTAGTTAAAGGTGCACTGATTATAGAAAATTAAACTTTATAATATTATATGCATTGTTTTGTACAATATATATATTTATGTAACTGCTATCAACTAAACTAATATATCAGTTTTAGTAGGTGCTGTAGTTTTAGAGACATATAAGTTGACAGCAGTTATGTAACTATATGATGTGTATATATATATATATATACACATCATCGTATTCTATTATTTTTATGTTGGATCAAAGGCTTAAAAAATCAGTTTAGAATGTTAAAAATTTTAAATTTTTCAGATATCCGATCATGTTGCTACAGCTGTATCAATCAACCTACCAAACCAAGTAGGACACAAAAAAGCCCAATCACGTGATCAAATCGCCCACAGAATTTTTGTGAGTCACCCGCGCGCAGCCCGCGCTAAAAATTTGCAGGTTATGAACGCGGATCGGGCTATCTGATCACGTGATGCTTTTCATGAATGTTTCGGGGGTTTATTATGATGAAATAAAAATAGATATTCCTATTATAAGATCCATTTTTTTGGAGGATAAAGATGTGTAGTCGCTAGTTTCACCTAATCCGAGCCACAGAAGCTTAAAATAATTGAAATAATTAAATTATTTCAATATATTAAATTATTTAAATTTCCGATAAGACCTACTCCATAACCCTTCTCTCCATCGCGCGCGCGCCGCGCGATCTTCTTTCCTGAACACAACCGTTTCGTCAGGATTAAAATTTTAAAAATCATCTGTTCCGCGCCGCGTTTCGGTGTGAGTGTTGTTTATGGTGATATCATCCTTCAATGACAAATTAAATGTTTGCTTTAAAGATAACTTCTGTACAAGATTTCAGGTTCTTGGAGTATCGATAGCGTGTTATCTTTCGTGTGAATTCGTCTTATACATTTTTGTAAAACTTTAAAATGGCTAATTTGCCTGCTTATTTCTTAAAACATGTATGTGCTAGAACTTTTAATAGACAGTTTAAATCTCTATTTAATCCCAGTTTTACTGTAAAACGAAATATTTCATTAGCTTATTCAGCTTGTTATAATCGTAAGTTTTATTTGTTATTATTGTGTTTTCTTTACTTATTTTGTGTTAACTATTCGTTCTGCTTGTTTAATTCATCAGTACATTATTATAATATTTTGTATTATTAAGGCATCTTTTTTTTTTGTGTCTGGTTGTATTATTTTAAATAAATAATTATTGACTGGGACGTTATATTCCGTTTTCATCTGCTTGTAACATATTTTTTATGGTGTCATCACTGGTGTAGTCCTGGAAAAAAAAGTGGGGGGACGCTTATAAACGAGAACATAATGGTCATTGATATACGGGGGAAAAGTGATTTTGAAAAAATTTAAAGTTAATTTAGTTTAAATTTTTGTGCGTGTAAATCGTGTAGCTTGCAGCAGGTTAAAAAAATTTAAAACTTTGAAGATTTTTTTTTCTGGTTTAGAATGTGGAATGCTTCAGTACATTTTCTCTCAACAAGAATTTTGATTAAAAAGTTTGATATGTTATTCTGAGATTTTTAGTTTTGAAAATTGTTGAGAACAACATTACGCTAGTTGTCCACTAACATTACCGAAAATTACTGCACTTTGTAAATCTCTTAATTTTTGAAGCAGATATTTATAGTAAATAGTACTTGTCGTTGAACCAGACGGCGTATATAAAAAACTTTCCAAATCGATTATTTTACTAGTTGATAAAATAAAATGAAATTAAGTAATCTCTTTTATTTATTAAATAAATAAACCAAAGAAAAAAGTGTTTTAAACAATATCAATCTATTCGTGTTTTTTACATTTTAATAATATATACATTATCTTTCTCCTTTTAAAGAATTTTCCATAAACACTCATTTTCATATGTGTCCTCAGCTTTATATACTTTCCTAGATTTTGAATCTGTGGCCACTCGGTGGTTTTCCGTTTTCAAAACTTTGATAAAGGGATGAGGTTGCCAATTAGAAAGGGTTGGTCCGTTAATGTGTATCAATAAAAGGTTAGATATGTTACTAATTAAATTTCGAGAACGTTCATCAGATGCAATAATATTCATCTGACTAAAGGAACGTTCGCATTCGACTGTGGTAGCGTTTCGATGCAAAACTTTAAAGCAAAAAGTTCAGGAGGTATAATCTCCGGATTATCAATATATTCCCTCATTGCATTAATAGTTTCATTAGTGTCCATATTAAAACTGGAGCATGAACGCTTTATTGTTTGCTCCCCAAAATGTTATGTCTGGATCTGTGAGGATCGTTAAATCTTTCAATAAAGTCTCCTCTTTTTCTTTTCATTCAGAAGACGTTCCTTTGCAGAAACTGTCCAGGATTAATGACTGAAAGTTTTGGATTACTTATCAGTTCAATGTTTTAAAACACCCCTTCTTTCTCTGCATTTTAAGATCTTCAAAATGATCTCTTTATGATGTTTTAAACGATTCTAAAACCCGTATTGTTCGTTTTATTAACATATTTACCTTCAAAAGAGTTGAATTTCGTGCTTGCAGTTGTACAAACAGATTTGGAAGTTCTTGAAGTGCATCGTGCATAAATCCTAAATTCTCCACATCCTGACACCAGAGTCCTGTGCAGATTGGGTTGTACCCGACCCGAATCCTGACTCTAATCCGAAAGACTTCAACAAAACCCAAAATATTCAGACCCCAGTCCGAAGTGAAAGAAAATGAATGTATATTTTAATACATTTATGGAAAAGTAGTCTACAAGTGTATCGCTTATCTTAAAAATTTAACACATATACACCCATTAATATTCAAATATATAGTTTCTTTCATTTGGAAAATATTCAAAACCTCCTTTTGAAAAATTGGTTCATCTCGAACCCGACCCGAAAGAGGCTAAGCACAACTCGAAACGCATAAAGTTTAACCGACCCGCAACGAAAAAAAATTTCATCAACCAAACCCAAACCGAAATGCGTTTCGGGTAGCTGATGCTGTTCTGTAATTTCCAGTCAACCCGAAAACCACCAAAAAGATTTAACCGTTTCACCAACCCGACAAGAAAGAAAATTAATCGAAATTTTGAATATGATTAGAGAAAAGTAGTCTACAAGGATATCTCTAATAACAATTTTATCTTTTATGTAGAAAAATAAGTTTTTTCATCTGAAAATATTCAGTATTTCTTTGAAAAATTGAGTAACACGAACCCGACTCAAAATAGTGAAAACCCAACTCGAACTCGAAGCAATTAACCCTTTGATTTTAGGCCAGGATTGGCGACTAATTTTATATTCAATCGTCCCAAAATTTGCAAAAAATTTCTTTCTGGTGGATTTCTCTTTAAAATATCCTAATACAAGTGTATGACAATTCCAAAAAGTTTTGACTAAATTCGTAATTATTTTTTGCTCAACATTTTGAAGAATTTTGCGATATTCTTCCGCAATAGTTATACGAAATTCGCCATTTTTTGCGCAATCTTTTAAAAAATTTTTCTGCGACAAATTGACGAAAATCGCTATTTGTTTTCGCGATCTTTGGGAAAATTCGCAGAACTTTTTCACGATCGTTTGAGAAAATTAACGATTTTTTCTGCGACTAATTTGCCAAATTAGTTATTTTTTTCAAGTCCAATTCGTAAAATTCGCGCTTTTTTCCGCAGTCGGTTAAAAAATTGATTTTTCGTAAGAAACAAAATAAAAACAAGTGGGTAAGTGTGACTGAAGATCGCTCAAAGGGTTTCGTTTAATATTCCTTTCAAAACACTTTATCCTTCCTTTAATAAAGCCAAATAAATTTCGTTTAGCAACCAAAAAAAGAAAAAAAAAAAGTCATGTTTTTTATAAAGTAAAAATTTACCGGTTTATTCTCGTTTTTTCGAATATCTAAACCAGCTCGATAGCGGGCGAAGCCCGCTATTATATTCTGTCATAATAATATCTGTCATGTGGACTAAATGCGATATTTAAAAAAAAATTAATTTCAAAATTAAACATGCTGTACACCTTCAAAATGTGAAAATATACGAATATTTCCATAATCGGGTTTTTATCATGATTCAATACGTTCTTCAAACTCATACATCTACTATTCTCTATTACTCATATTGATACGCACTTTGTATTATTCTGAAGTATTTGAAAAATCCGTTAAACTTCCGATATGACGTCAGATTTTCTTTTTAATTCTCTAATGACGTGATATTAATCTGTTTTGTGTACATACACATACTCATACTCCTTGTATTATTGAGAAATCTTTCCGTTTTATTACCACTATGACGTCAATCAATTTTATTTCATATTAATCTTTTTGTGAAACTTTTTATTTCATTTTCATTTTTCACGTGGAAATTGTCTGATAGAAAATTAATTATTGTAGAAAGAATTGCATCGTGGATTTTTAATTTTTGGCATCTGCTATAACGAAAAATGTTTAAATTTAATAGGAAAAGGCTGTTAGAATTTTGGTTTTTTATCTCTATTTATTAAAAGAATACGAATTTTTCAAATTTTAATATTTTGAGCTCTTTATAGCTAGTATTCAAGTATATACATAAAGTTTCAACTCTGTAAGTTACATAGTTTTTGAGAATGGCTCTGTGCAGGGTTGTTTGATTTAAATCAGCTTGATTTAAATCGTGATTTAAATCAAATGATTTTTTTAAAAAAATCTTTGATTTAAATCAGTTTTTTTAACATTCATATTTACTGGCTGAATAAGGATCAAATTCCTCATTCATGTTAAAATAAAAGTTAAAATCATTCATTTCAGATTAAAAATTACCTTTTAATAACATTAAATAAAACTTTTATAGATTAAAAATACTATTATATTATGAAAGTAAATGCAACACTGCATTAAAAATATTATCTATCCATAGTACATTCTCCAAAACTACTGATAAATACTTACTAATTTTTAAAAGTTTTTTTTCTTAGTCACTTCCATTTTTTGAAAGCAAGATGCTGAAGCTAAAGTTAAATATATTTAATATAATAGTATTTTCAGTGGAGAATCACTTTCTCTAAAGCAAATTATACATAATTCACAAGTTTGTTTTACATTTACCTGCAAATTACAATATCCCATATGTTGATGTTGATGTATTGATCATATAATGTGATCAATACATGAACTAATTATAACATAAATATTTGGACTGTTTGTCTAACATAGAATTAATTCCAGTTTCATGTTTCTTCTATAATTGAAAATACTTTAATCCCTGTAACTGATCCCTTTCCTCTTTCTTTTCTTAGAATTCATTGCTTACTGCAATGGAAAAAAAATAAGAAATGTTATTGTACTAAGCTAAGCACTAAGCAGTCATACGTATTGTCAAGTAAGCAAGATTGTTTTCTAAAATTGACAATGGCTGAGTAAGGGGGGGGGGGGGGCAATAACACTAATAATTGATAGCTTCCACTTTTAGTTATAGGATTACCTTGTATTTGGTACCTAAGAATAGTATAGTGTGAATTTCACTAACGATGAAAAAAAAGAAAGCCTTACTTTTTGCTAAAGACAAATACAGTTCACATTTTATATCCGTGATAATGAAATTTCAAGGAAAATCTGATCCTTTTTCTGAATTTTTATTTGATAAAGACATCGTAACAAAGATTTCTCCCTTAGACTGGTGGAAAACACACTTTGATTCAGAAATTTGTGTATCAGATAGTGAGGGGAGTGTAAAGAAACTCATAGAGCAACTGTTTACAGCAACAGCTACTTCTTCCTCCGTGGAACAGATTTTTTCAACATATGGTTTAGTTCAGTTCAATCTATACTTAGAACTAAATTAGGAAATGATAAAGCAGCCAAATTGGTGTTCTTATACAAAACCTTAAATGCATAAATAGTTAAAAATGTTAATATAATTACATATATGTAAATAATTACAAAATAAAAAACAGATTTTGTAAGAGATTGAATTGTAATCTAATATTAAAGTATAATTTTATATTAATGATTTAAACAATTATCTGTTTATAGATATTCACCAATGTTAAACTGTTTCTATTTAATATTTTGTCATAACTTAAAAATTATAGAATTGTTCTTGCATGATGCATAATAAATATATACCCATATGCATTTAGCATTCTTTGTTGTATTTATTATACGTTGTTATATAAAATATGTGTTATTTAGAGTAATACACGAAAGAAAATTTTAATAACTTTTAAATTAAATAGAAATTTATACATATAACACACATATTTATATGTATAACAATTTAATATTAGAATGTTTTAAATTTTAAATGAATAATCTAAATTTGTTTGCAACAATTTTAAATTTAAATTATTTTGAATTCTTATCTAGAAATTGTAATGAAATTAATAGAAATATGTAAATCTACACAGAAAACATAAATAAATATGTGCAGAGTACACAAATAATATTATACTATAACAATATTTAAAAAAATAAAAAAAAATCTGATTTAAATAAAAAAAATCAGATTTTTTTGATTTTTTAAAAAAAATCACGATTTTTAACAACCCTGGCTCTGTGACAGACAGACAACGAAGCGGGAGTAATAGGGTTTCGTGAGATGAACGAAACCCTAAAAATCGCGGACTTTCATGAAAATAAAAAAATATTCACCGAAGAGAGAGAATCACACGCATGTGGAGCGACGACGTTAAGATAGCAAAATCACACACAGCTTTTTTTATTATTATTGTGGGTGCTTATTCTTATTTTTGACGTAAATTGCGCAGTCCTACACTATTTCAAACCCTGTCCCTCAAAGAAAATTCCCTCCCCCCCCCCACACACACTCCCCCAAGAACCAAGAAGGAAGGAGTTGAAAGGAAATGGAAAACAAGTGGGTAAGTGTGATCGAGGATCGCTCAAAGGGTTTCGTTTAATTCCTTTCAAAACACTTTATCCTTTCTTTAATAAATTCAAACAAATTTCATTTAGCAATAACAACAAAAAAAGATCATGTTTTTTATAAAGTAAAAATAACCGGTCTATTTTTTCCTTTTTTCGAATATCTAAACCAGCCGGATAGCGGTCCAAGCCCGCTATTATATTCTGTCATAATAATATCCGTCATACAGACTAAATGCAATATTTAAAAAAATAATTTCAAAATTAAACAAATTGTACACTTTCAAAATGTTAAAATATGCGAATATTTCCATAATCTGATTTTTATCGCGATTCAATATGTTTCTCAAACTCATATATTTACTATTCTCTACTAGCAGACTACGCCCGCTGTGCTGATCGATTTCTCCAAAAGAATCCTGAATCAAACGAAATATATCGGTGAATTTAACCTTGTATTTTAAAGTAATTTGTACCTTTACCTGGAATATTCTAAAATAACATAAAAACGGATACTTATTTCACTAAGTTGTGTTTTTTTTAATAGGGTTTACTATTACGTTTACAATTTATTACTTACTGTTTTCCATTGATTATGTTTTATAGCTACATTTTTTAATAACGTGAATTAACCTATATTATTCACAACTGAAAAGAAATGGCGCATCTAGTATTTGTCGAAAAATTAAATAAAAATCATGCACTCGTGACATCATAATTCACTTTTATATTTTAACAGAATAATACGGTTACTATAATTTGTGACTCGTGCTGACACATTGCTGTTATTATTATTTTTTTACGCGTGAAGTTTTTGCTATGGTACTCTCTATTGTAAAATTTGGTAATTTTTGAAATTCAATATTTGAAAAATGGCATAATCAGTGGATTTAAAATTTATATCAAGGAAAATACAATTTCTTTACCTTTCTAACACAGTTTGTCTAACAATTTTCTGACAAATACCTTTCGAGCAATTAATTTTTTCAGTAACTTCAAACGTTTCATTTTCCGAGATTAATCTTTGGCAACAATTATCGAAAATCCCAGTCGTCAGCAACACGTACCTTTTTATTAAAGAGGATTATTTATATTGATACTCTCTTTGTATTATACTCAAATATTTGAAAAATTAGTTAAACTTCCTATATGACGTCAGATTTTCTTTTTAATTCTCTAATGACGTGATATTAATCTGCTTTGTCCACTTACACATATACTCATACTCCTTGTATTATTGAGAAATCTTAGACATTTTCCGTTTTATTACAACTATGACGTCAATCAATTTTATTTCATTTTTTTTTTCAATTGGTGAAACTTTATTTCATTTTGCTTTTTCACGTGAAAATCGTCTGATAGAAAATTAATTATTGTAGAAAGAATTTCATTGTGGATTTTAAATCTTTGGCATCTGCTATAACGAAAAATGTTTCAATTTAATAGGAAAAGGCTGTTAGAATTTTGGTTTTTTATCTCTATTTATTAAAATAATACGAATTTTTCAAATTTTAATATTTTGAGCTCTTTACAGCTGCTATTCAGATTTATACACTAAGTTTCAACTCTGTAAGTTACATACTTTTTGAGAATGGCTCTGTGACGGACAGACAACGGAGCGGGGGTAATAGGGTTTCGTGAGATGAACGAAACCTTAAAAAGCTCCATTTTAGACAGATCACCGTCTTAGCAAGTATAATTGTATGGTGTTTTTTTTCGTCGAAACACGATTTTTTTATTCATTTGAGAAATAATTCTTTTACAGACAGGTTTCGTTTAGACAAGTTTTACTTTAATACATCTATAATATTGAAATATGCAGTGAACTATAGACAGGAAATTTTAATAGTTTTAAAGGATACAGGAAAAACGGTACCTGTCTATAACTGGAAACTTTCATAGTCAATATTTTAAAATTTCACCTGCTAAGACAAAAGCCTGTCTAAAACGAAAATTTTCAAATGTTTCTTGCGATTCTGTATTGGAAGTTTTTCAGTCTTTGTATCCATAATTCCGTAAACTTTTCTCGTTCGGAGATAGAGAACCCCAAACACCATCCTTGGCTATGACACCACCCTAAAAAAAACTTTGCCCCCCCCCCCCCCCCTTTCAAGAAAGTTCTGAAATAGCGCCCCTGCCATTGCTAGCGCCCATGTTTCTTTTCAATCCCTTTCTACAAAACAGATACTTTTATAATAGAAGCATATTGAGCGAAAATATCTAACCTTATTATAAAAAATTCTTTACATAACATAGCATACAATTAAAGGATTTGACAAATGTTATTGGTCAAAACTTAATAATTAAAAAGATACAAATCTCTTGGATTGGATATTTTATCACTAATTGAAGTTGATAATTTAGTATCTGCTTTTGTACGACTACGTTTGGAAAAAAAACGTAAAACTTCCTAGGCTTGGCTGTCTGTATCTTTTCATTGTTATTTTATCAATGTTCAAAAATGGATAATTTTGAAATTTCGAAATTTATACTTATGGCCAGAATTAAAAAAAAAAAAAAAGAGATATTGCAGAGAGACACTTGTTTGAACTCAAACTAATCCAATGCTTCTGGTTTTTCCCTAACTACCAATAGTTATTCCTACTCCTCAAATCAGGAAATAATTGTCAATGTGTATTATAAATGAAGTTGTTAGGTGGAAAAGGGGGAGATAATGGTTTATAAGATTCTCTCTCTCTCTCTCTCTCTCTCTTTCACACCATTAGGACTGGTCGGTCTACATTGATGTCACCTCTTGTTGATATTTTCTAGATTCGATTACAGACTCCCTACGGTCCATGTCGACCCTACGAACCAACGGTAGATGACAGCTATGGCAATTACCATCACCCTGAATGTGTTTAAAAATGGACCTTTTTTAATTACTAATGAAAACTTGCTGTTGTTAATTGCGTTTAAGAAAAGCATGCCCAGACTTTCAGAATAGTAAACTTGCGACATCTGGATATTATTCAATCTGAGGCGGGCGGTGTATAAAGACCTATTTTGGAGAGCTAAGGTGGTCCTTCAGTTGGGAAGGGGGGGGGGGGGTAATAGTTTTCCATTAAAGAATTCCAAGTAAAACGAATGTATATATCTGAAGAAACTAATGTTAGCACTGTATCTCACGGCTGGTGATTAAGATGACCTGTAACAAAACAACCTTTTTTCCCCCAATTCCCTTGAATTTGTACTTGAATGCAAAAGGATTCTTTTAAAGAAAACTAAAATAGTTTAAAAAATCCATTCCTTACTTCTTAAAATTTTTAATTTATTAATGTGTTTCTTCTTTTAAACTTTTAATAAATCAGAAAGGCCTGCGTCCGCTCGCGTCCTTAGCGTCCCCTTTGAAAAAAAAAGTAAGGGGACGCTTGCAATAAAATAAAAAAGTGGGGGGACGTTGTCCCCCTGCGTCCCCCCTCGACTACACCACTGGGTGTCATGCTATCCACAGTTTAGTTGACGAATGCAGTTACAACAAAAGTTTGATTCTCAAACTTGTGCTTGCATTACAAAGTAAGTAGGCAGTTAGTGTTAAAGGACAGTGATTGCCGTAAAGGGAAATTACACTTACTCATGTGCAGAATATTTTCCTAATGCATGAATAAATAGACTACTCATTCTAGATGTAAAATAATTAAGTTTTGTCTCATCTGTGTTTATAATTTTAAAAATCAGTGTTTCTTAATATTATTTTATTGTTCCTTTCGTTCTAAGTCTTTTAAACAAATAAAAGGTTTGATTTCAGTTATACAGGGGCCGATCCTGGCAAACTTTGGGGCCTGTTTTGTGCCCCTTTACAAGAATACATTTAATGAAAGGCCTTCACAGAACTCCTCCTAATAAAACCGGCTTCTTCACAAAATTTCTCTTTAATAAAATAGACCCCTTCACAAATAATTCCACTCCATAAAAAGCATTTCATTAATTGTTTTTATTTTGTTAGGCTTTTAAAATGTGTAATTTGCAAACAAAACAAGATCAGCAGCATGATTGGCAAGGTGGTAAAAACTGTCCTGGGAAAAATAGGTTTTTGCCACTCTGCCAAAGTGAATTTTTTTTGCTTTATTTATGGAAATGAAATTAAGGTATTTTAATTTTTACTAATTTTAATACATAACTTTGACTTTAACTTCAAATGCATTATTAATCATTAATAAATTTGCATTGTTTTTAATAATAAAATACTTAATATTGGTTTATGTTATGGATGGAGAGGATGGGAAAGTGGGAAGAAAATAATAAAATAACTCCTTGGTTCATCTTATTTTTATGCTTCAGTTAATCTTTAAAATAATCTAAGAAATATTATCCACTTTGTTGTGCTATCGGAACAAATGTAACTTGAAGATACAAAGCACATTATTCCCCACTGTCTCATGTATTAATAAATTTTATCTGGACCATATGTTATATATATATCCTGTAATCCCTTAACATTCGCGAGAATCTGACTTGATTATTCGCAATTTTTTTTTTTTTTTTTTTTTCCGAATTTGTAGTGGTTAAAGATTATTCTCCCTGTGTTTTCTTGGTATCTATTTAAAAATCAATATTCAGTAGTGAACTGAAAAAAAGAGTGAATGTCTTAGGAAAGCAATATAATAACAGCAGCATAATAGTCATTGCAATGGACATATTAGAAGTGGTAAAGTAACAGGTGCAGGTTCTCGTAGAGATAAAGCTGAAGCTGCACTTAGATAGAAAATAAAAGCATTCCTGAAGCATTTAGCTGTATTTAAATATCATATTTTAATATTGTATCGCATAATGACCCACTAATACATTATCTCTTTGCGAATAGAAAGAGTCGAAATTACTTTACACAAAAACCTATGCTTTTTTAACAGTGATTATTTCTGCAGTCAGTCAGTTAGTTTGAATTATCTTCAATAAATAAATTTCATATTTTTGAATATGTGTGTATTCACCTTCTACATATACGTTATGCATAACATATTGTTAATAAATATATTCTTTTATTCTTTGAAATGTGGTGGCACTCTGATTAAAATTTTATGGAACATAACTTTTTTTTATTGCAGAGAGATAGACTCAACATTCGTGAGGTTTTCCTCGAATGTAACCCTTGCGAATGTTAAGGGTACTACACTAGTATATAACCCCCGTCAAAAATGACGGATTGTTGATCTGCATTCCATTTTCATGAGACTTAATACAAACAGCATGAAGATTTTATTATTGAATGGTTTGTATTGTAGAAAAGTACATTTTAAAGCCGGTAGATGGCAACAAAGAAATATAGGTGTCAACCATTTTAATCAAATGATTTAAATTGGTGATTAAATCATTGATTTAAATCAACTGATTTTTTTTTAATCATAAATTTACTAAATGTTTAAAAAGACAAAAAAAATAATAAAATCTAAGATTAACATAATTTGGAAAGTTTCTATGGATATTTTACCTTATGAATAAACAAAAAAAGGTTTGAGTAATTGTTTCTAAACTTAATTCCTTATGCTTGTAAAAAATTAAATACAGTAAGTTTGTAAAAAGCTAGTTTATAACCCTTGTGGAAAATGACGGATTGTTGATCTGTGTTCCATTTTCCTAAGACTTCATATAAACAGCATGAAGACTTTACTATTTAAAGGTTTGTATTGTAGAAAAGTACTTTTTAAAGCCGGTGGATGGCACCAAAAAAATATTGTTCATAACAGTGTTTGTTTATATCTGGGATTCTGATGTTTAATCTGGATTTTTAATTAAGAACTTAAAACATAACAGGATAATGATATACATATGTTTAATAGGAAAAATATGCTGAACAGACATTTGAAGTCTAGAAGATATTATCATTTAGCTGTCATATGTTACCATAGGTTTTTCATTAAGCCTAACATGGTGTTTAACTACAGTCGATTCGCAGATCAGAGTGGTTCCGCCCAGAATGGTTACACTTTCTTGCCTTCGGATTTTATTATAAGTAGATAAGATATACATGTTTTATGTTAAAATATGCAGAACAGACATGATTTCCAGTGGAAGAAATTATCGTTTAGTTGTCATATGTTAACATAGGTTTTTCATTAAGCCTAACATGGCGTTTAACTACAGTCAATTCGCAGATCAGAGTGGTCACGCCCGGAATGGTTACAGACACTTTCTTGCCTTCGGATTTTATTATAAGTAGATATACCTTTTGAAATCTAAATACATCAAATAAGTTCTATCATCAAAATCTGACATATATATAGCAAAATAGTTCCAGAATAAGTTTCAAATATCCCACAGGGACAAAATCCTAGAACAAGTGAGACACAGATTTGGAAATTTTTTTATGCATGCCAACTGAAAAATCGGCAACCTTCAAATTATACCCAATCAGAATGTGTGCTTTTTGGCAGACAAAGTGCTACTTAACACTTCCTACAGCAAACTCTTTCACAAAGTAAACATTCATTTTATTTCGTTTTGAGACTTAACAAAGTTTTTCTTTGAGTTTTCGATTTTTACAAACTTTTAGCAGTATTTTCTTCCGGATTTTTTGATTTTTTACAAATTTTTAACAATTTTTGGTACTTTCCCGTTATACGGACACCATTGTCGCCAAGCATACATTTACATACATTATTCATTAGCATACATTTTGGCATGGTGTCCTTATAATGGAAAAGTACCCAATTTTTACTTACCCATCATACATAGTATAAGGTAAGTCTTGTAATTGTTTTGAAAAAAAAAAAAAAAAAAAAAAAAGACTGATTTACATGTTTTAGACACTGGAGATTCTGAAAAACATATTTTTAGAAAAAAAAATTGCCGTCCGTCTTGGTGTAGGTCTGTAAACACTGCAGGGTTGGGTTTTTGACGTCAAAAAGTGGTTTTTGACATGACATGTCGAAAAGTGTCAAAAACTGTCAAAAAGTGTCAAGAACTGTCGAAAAGTGTCAAAAACCTTATAAAAATTTTTTTAGCAATCATTAGTGATATTTTATAATATATCAAGCTAAAAACTGATTAAATAATAATTTATATATTATATAAATATTTTTTATTTAGTCATAGTATAATTAAGTTGTAATAAAATTATATATCATAATTCAAAATATTTGTCAATTGCCATGCTAGTTAAAATAGCAAAAAATATTGAAACTACTATTAAATGCATTTTTCAAAGTACTTTTTACATCTTAATTACTATTAAGTGTTTGGTTTATTATAAAAAAAATTAGCAATCTAATTTATGCTTTAAAAAAAATAATAAAAATAAAGGCTTGTGTAAAGCTAAAGTAGCCACTATTTAAAATGACTGTTCATAAGTTACCTAGACTTTTAATGATTCTAAATGTTTGTTTTTGTACATAAACTTTAAATATAAACCATAATTGCAACACAAATGTTCTTTAAGTAATTAAATGAATTACGAGGGTTGTAAATTAAATAGTGGCAACTTAACCTTGAAACTCGCAGAAGAGCAGGCATGCGCAAATAGGATATGGGGGCGGTGAGGTGGCGCTGTTGTCGATGTGTAGAGTGCAGAAAACAGTCGATCTACTTAGAAGGGTAGTTGTTGTGTGGCGTTAAAGTAAGGAGTTTCGTTTCCATCGCTCTAAAGCAAGTTTTCAAAAGGTGATCGGCAGTCGTGGCTTAAAATCGAGGTTGCCCGTGGCAAAAATGCAACAGAATGCTATCGAGGATTAGTGGAAGCCTGTGGCACAAATGCTTTACTGTATAGGACAGTAGCACGATAAATTCAAGCATTTCGTTCAGGTCGGAATGAGCCGCAGTAGGAATCCACACAGTAGGGTGCTCGGTCGCTCACATCAACAATCAACACCTTGCCACTGGTCTACAATGGCTTTCCGACATTTGGCAAAAGGTTATAAGCTTTGCTGGTGATTACATTGAAGGAATGTAATGCAATTGTACTTGTAAGTTCATTAAAAATTCATTTATACCTATGTTGCCATTACTTAATTTACAGCCCTCGTATAATATGAAATCTACACAATTAAACGTTTTTAAAATCAATAACTTAAAAGAACATGGTTTATTATTTTCAATATTTACACGTATATAATATATCTTCATTTTATTATGCTAGTTTTAGTTTAATTATTTAGAATTATTTCTTTATGCTAAGTTTAATTTTTTTACATTATAAAATAGTACCTTTTTTGATCCAAAAGGTTGGAGTATCATAGTTGAGATTTATTCCAACAGAGTGAAAAATGCTGGGACCAGGACTCAAACTTGGTACTTTGGCTTGCCATGTTCTATGCCAATGCTTTTCCTACTAAGCTATCCCAACAATATCCTGGTTGGCAAAATTCACTTTTGTTTGTTGGACATAGCTCTGAACTACAGTGCTAATTTTATTCATCTGAGCTATAACTATAGCATTTTTACATGATGAATGTGTTACAACGTGGAAACTTAACTCCTATATACCATGTAATTAGGTCATAATGAAGAGACTCAGGTTTAAGTCCTGGTCCTGGCATTTTTCGCTCTGTTGGAATAAATCTGAACTATAATACTCCAGCCCTTTTGAATATGATTTATCTAGTTGAAAAAACATTCTTCTGTTCATTGGTACCTTTTCGAGGGACAAACATTAAAACAATATAAAAATAAGTATATTATTTATATGAAATTTTATACATTAAATTATACAAGTACCAGAATTTCCCCCAGGTTTAAAAAAGGGCAGGGTGATGCTGGTGAGAAAAGGGCACTTTTCAGAGTTTTAAGGGCAATTACTGTTAAAGGCATACTTTTGGTTTTTAAAGTCACTTAATATTTAATAGTCAGGACACTCTTTTTAAGACAACATTGAGTTATTTTTTACTATGAAAGCAAATTGTTTAATACAAAAAGGAGAAAAGACACTTTTTTTTTTTACTGAGGGGCAAGAAGGGTACTATTTTGTAAATCAAAGGGCAGGCAGCATGGAGCACCCTTCTGAAACTGCCTGGGGGAAACTCTGCAAGTACTATTTAATAGTTTGATTAGTTTATATTTTTAATATAATGATACTTTTAATTATTTTATTATATATTTATAGCTTACAATTATTTTCAAAGATTTTGGTTTTTACAAATTACATGTTTTCAGTTTTTAGGGGTCGACATAGATTTTATTTCTTGAGGCCCATTTTGTGAAAACTAAAAATTATTCTTGTGAAATTTATCATATTTTTGTAAAATTTATTTTGTGAACATTTTCTTATGAAAGATGAAATCCAGCTGCTCAAATTCAAACCAAGCATTTAATGATAACTTCTTTAAGTCATTTAAAGTTTTCTTTTCTTGTGAACTTGCTTTCTTTGTACATTATACATTTTAAAACCTAACAGAATAAAAATAATTAATGGAGAGTATGTTTTTATGGAATGGAATTTTGTAAAGGGACCAATTTTATTAAGAGGAATTTTGCGAAGGGGCTGATTTGATTTTTGTAAAGGGGTTCTAGGTAGGCCTTTTTTAATGTCTAAAACTGTCAAAAAGTTTACCCATGTATCTAACACTAAAAATTATGAAAAATTGTAAATTTAGTTTTTGTAAAAATAATTTTAGACAGTTTTTGGACTCAATTTTAGGTTTTTGACAGTCATTGTCAAAAACTATGTCAAAAAGGGGTTTTTGACATGACGGTTAAAACCATGGTTAAAACCGGATAAAACCGTCACACTGTCAAAAACTTGCCAACTCTGAAACACTGTCTCCCTAACAAATTAAGATAGACTTGAAATTTGGTATGTACTTAGTATGTAATAATGGGAAGAAGCTTATTGAATATCAGTAACCTCGATTGTCCGGAACTATTTTTTTCAGACTTTCAAAATATTCGTTCTGATAAAAGATTTGTTCAGAATCAAATATTTCACAATATTACCCAGGTTTGAGTCCTGGTCCCGGTATATTTTCGCTCTGTTGGAACAAATCTCAAATACTCAAACCATTGGATATAATTTACCTAGTTGAAAATGCTTTCCTCTGTTCATTATGACCTAACTAGTAAATCTACAGATCAGGAGCCTCAACGTCAGCTCTGAAAGTCAATGTTTTTTTATCTCACTTTTCATAATATTTAACCTTACAATCCGCAAATTAATTTTTTAAAATTACTACCTGCATATTTATACGCTTTTAAAATAATTTGAAGGTTTCAGAAATTAGAAACGTTTAATTAAACACAGTTTATGCAATAATATTCTGACATTCTTATGAACTTCTTATTCTACGTTTTAGATTAAAAAAATACATTCCCCTGAACCCCCCCCCTCCCCCCTCCTAATTTAACAAATTTATATTCGTGATTTACTATTGATTGTGTGAATGATTCTAGTATATCTTGGATTTCGTTCTACACAGTGGTTTTATTAGAATAAGCAAAATTTTCGAAAATAATTTCATGTTATCCTAATGCCTAAATAGCAATATTTACTTACCTGCCAACCACGAAACACTTGCATCTGATAAATAGGTTGAATAATATCTCATGTACAAAAGCAACTTATGGAAATGTAAACTGAATCTTTTCACTTATATCTATTTCAGAAATCTAGTGCTATTGCAACTTTTGTTTTGGAAAACAGTTTTGATGGTCATTCTATAATATTTCTTTTACCTAAGTACATCCTGATCTAAATCGATGGCAATAGCATACTAAAATCTCCCCAAAATAGGCTTATTTAGAAACTTTTAAACTTATTGGGTAATCATTCATAATCGTGCCCACTGTCAATTCACTAAATAGCAACCGTGGTTTGGCGCTATAAAGTATTTTTTGTGATAACTTTGTATGATCTCAGTTTCCAGTAATAGTGCTATTTCAGGCTGTATGGATGCGTTTTACTAAGCTAATTTCTTTAGATTAACCATCTCGTTGTTAGAGATATTATATCCTATTTTAAAGTAATACTAATTTTGAACCACGAAAAATCCATATCTCTTCCAGAAAATGAATATCTCATGTAAAAATGTTTCGGTTATCATTCTATAGTAGTTAAAAGGTAACTTGTTTCAACATAAATTTCCATTTATTTCAATAAAATATTAAAATCACTCAAAACTATTTCATTTTGCGAATAAAATATTGTAGCAAAATAATTTGAGTTATTTGAATTTTATTATTTTGATATTCTTTAAAATGTAGTTGCTAGGTTACGATTAAATTAAAGAGGAAAATAAAAATAAATACATTTTAAAATTTGCAAAAAATGATAGAATAAAATGTATTATATTATTAGAACAGATGTATAAAATTGCAGTAAACATTGTACACCTAATTTAAAAAATCTGACGAATGTATTAACAAAATTTGAATAATTTAAGACATGACTTGATAAATTTTAGCCTTCATAACTCACACATTAAATACATTAATCAAATGTGCCATTTTATTTCAATGGATGAAAATTTTCAAAATCGTCTGAATTCCGAAAGGAAAGCATTATGACCTAAAAAGAAATGTTTTATATTTTCCAAACAAATGAACCAAACATAACTAAAAACTATACAGCTAATTCCAGGTACCTCACCAACATACCTACCAAAAATCAAACTAATTGGATCATTTTTGCGGCAGTTATCGCGGAACAGACAGACAGAAAACAAAAACTTTTCGGGTCTCCACAGTAAGCCTCAACTGACGTTTCGGCAATTACATGGTATACAGGAGTTTCCGTTAAAGGTGAAAGTAAGCACTCGCCAGTCGCCACTCGTCGATTAAACTTGAGAAACTGGCAATTAAAAATATGGAAAGAACCGGCCAAATACAGGATTTTCAGATTTCTTTTTTTCCCTAAAATTCGCCATTGTCACGCACCCGATCGTCGAAATTTATGATTATTCTGCACCTTATCGCCGAAATTTATGATTATTCTGCACCTTATCGCCGAAATTTATGATTATTCTGCACCTTATCGTTGAAATTTGATTATTCTGCACCTTATCGCCGAAATTTATGATTTTTCCGTGTCCGATCGCTGAAATTGACTTTTCTGCACCCGATCACCTAAATTAATGATTTTTCCATACCCGATTGCCGAAATTAATGATTTTTCCGCACCTGATCGCCGAAATTCATGATTTTTTTTTTCGCACCCGATCGCCGAAATTCATGATTTTTTTCGCACCCGATTGCCGAAATTCATTTTTCTGCACGCAATCGCCAAAATTAATGATTTTTCCATGTCTGATCGACGAAATTTATGATTTTTCCACGCCCGATTGACGAAATTCGTGATCTCTGCACGCGATCGACGAAAGTCCTGATTTTTACATTCCCAAATGATGGAAATTCATGATTTTTACGCTTATGATAATGACGTAAATTTAGGATTTTTATGCTTCCGAATGATGGAAATTCGTGATTTTTACGCTCCCGAATGATGGAAATTAATGATTTTTATACTCCTAAATTACGAAATTTGCAATTTTTTCCGGGCGAATTGACAAAATATACATTTTCTTAATTTCTGAAGATGTTCGCTACTTTTGGTCTGCTTGCCACAGGTTGTGCATGTGTAATGTATATCATGTTGTGGGTTATTATTTGGTGTATAAGCATACATATTTTATTATTGTCAGATCTTAATTCTAGACAAATATTTTTTTAAAAAAAGGTACTTCTGTAATTAGCTACTCAAGTACCTAAGCTTAGTGACACTTATGTAGCTAGCTACATAAGCATGTTTTGTATAACCTTGCTGTTAACTTATTTTAAAATTTAAAATAGCTTGGAAATTAGAATCTCAAGTTAATTCAAAGCAATATAAATTAAAATATTTTTATTTAGTACATAAATTACTTTACTGTAAACTCATTATGTATTTTTAAAATTAAATATTCAGTGACATAAATTAAATGTACTTACTGGCTACTAAAAAAAATCAACCTACCGGCCAGTGGCTACTAAGCAAAATTCCTTATTTTCACCTTTAGTTTCAGTGTTATTTCAGATTCATCATATAAAATGCTATAGTTATATCTCGGATGAATGAAATTAGCGCTACAGTTTGCTGCCTTGTCCAACAAATAAGAGTGAAATATGCCAGCCAGGATATCGTCAGGATAGTTCAGTAGGGAGAGCGTTGGTACGGCAAACCAAAGTACCCTGGTTCGAGTCCTGGTCCCGTCATATTTTCGCTCTGTTGGAACAAATCTCAACTATGATACTCCAACCATTGGATATAATTTACCTAGTTGAAAATGCTTTCCTCTGTTCATCTCTGTATGTTAGTCAGAACAGGAGTTATGATGATTTGAATGTACCATCTAACAGGGTTGACGGCTTTTAGCCAGGCCAAAAAAAGCCGGCCGGCTTTTTTTGGTTTTAACCACTTAAAAAAAAGCCGGCTTTAATTGAAAAAGGCCGGCTTTTATTAAAAAAAAGTGGTTTACAACTAATTCACATTAAATTTTTTAATGCAATAAAAAATATTTCCTTCTAAAAATTTTTTATACTCGTTGAAAAGAATATATTAAATTAGACTGCAAGGTGGTGTTTTGAAATTCTGTATTACATAGCTCGACATATACTATACATTTTAAAGATTATATTTAATTAAACAATAACAAAACATCACCATCAAAAATGAAAAATTCTTTCATATACTGCTTTGTACTTTTAAAATTGTTGTGGATTAAAACTTAATAATTTATATATTTAATAAATGAAATTAGCATATATAATACTTGAGAGCATCCATATTTAGTTAGTAATCAGTATTCTAATGTCTTATCTACCCTATATATATAAAATCCTAATGAAACGAATTTGTGAAACGATTTTATGAAACAACTGATTAAACGACTGATTATGTTTCAGGGCTATTTTTAATAAAATATTAAACGCTTGATGGGGAAATTAATACCAATTGTCCATAAAAATACGCGGATGTCAAAACTGGTGATAGAATTTTGAAATTGGAATTAGTTTTCGAGATATTAATTTTTTTCTAATTTTAATGACATTTCTGTAATGATGGCAACTAATTACTCAGTTTTTTTGTGACAAAAAAGGGGAAAAAATTGAAAAGGATCCCGATAGGGATTATTGATTTCTTTTTATTCGTCATTTTCAAATTGAAATTGAATTTATCCTTTATTTCAATCGATAATGAAGACAAGATTGTGATTAAATTATGTTTTTCAGGAAAATTTGAAAAAAAAAATCACATTTCTATCGACAGGATTCAATCGTCTGTCAGCATTTAATTTAATTCATAAACTGAAAATATTTTGAATAAATTCGTCCAAATGACGTCATTTGTGTAAACGCAAAAGAAAGGAGAAAAAAATATTTATACAATTTGTTTAGCGTAAAATGTCATTTATCCTATTTTATATATAATCAGAAGTAATTTGTATAGAAAAAACAATAATAATATACGTATAATTAAAATACGCATATAAACAAAAAAATCGTCGAATTTGTTTCCATGGCTGTTTATGTCATTTGGCACCAAATCTCACTTTCTGATGCCCGAATTACGCCAAGCTTTTTAAAAAAGCGTCAAGACCCCTATAATAGAAAAGCACCAAAAGTTCATTGGGTTTGTTTTCATAACTTTTGGCAACAAATCTATGTATATTAACGAATCTATCCCTTTTCGAAACTCTAATTACGCCAAACCTAAATTCAAAGGATCCTATACTGGAAAAGTACCCGATTTTCTTATGGACAATATTCAAGTGACATAACATGGTGTAAAATTATCGCGGATGGCAAATTTGTTTAAATATCTCATCAATTGATGCCAAATAAATGCAGACATTCATGCACAAAATATTTAATTAATTTTGTATGATAAATAATTATTAGAAAATTAGTATATACATATTAATTAAAATAAATAATTTACATATTTAAAATAACATGAAAATATGCATGATGGTGCACTAAAATAGAAAGAAAATTAAAACATGTTACTGAAAATGTCTATACATAGTACTTTTCAATAACGTGGTTCTTAATGTTATTCACAAGAAGATGGAATTTTCTCATCCTTAAACGCAAAGGAAAGAATAGAATACAGATCGTTGTTATAAAAGTCCGAGAGGTAGCCACAATTTAAACCTAACCATTTTATACAAGCTGGTTTTCAAGTTGTAATTGATTTTACTTATCAATCCCAAAAACAGTCGTCAGTTATCGCAGCAACTGTGTATGAGGCAATGATAATCAAAAAATGCCCCATTAAAACGTTAAAACAAAGCACGCTGTCATGTTTTTAGAGGCCTCAAAGTCTGAGCGGGGGTTGGCGAGCGTAGCTCGCAGGGGAAGGCCCCCTAGTAAAAATATATTTTAATAAGATTTTTTTCTACTAAGCAATTATAAAACTCATGCCAGATAAGTCCATATGATGAGATTAAATTATGGAATGATCAATGTTGAAAGAGGAATTAGGAAGAATATATAATATTTGAGGAGATTTTAGTAGATGTAAGTGTATAAAAAAAGAGAGAACAGTTAAAAAAATAAATTAATAAAACTTGTTGAAATGAAAAGCAAATGTTATTCATATTACTGTTTTTAACAGTGGAAAATGGTGTTTTTATTAAATTGCTGTATGTATAATTTTAAAGATATGAGAAATATTAAAACTTGCATATCAATAGCCCCAGTAACTTATTTGTGTGTGTGTGTATCAATCTGCAGCAAAACAAAATTTATCTATGACACAACAATGTCTACTACCACAAGAAATAATAGTAACCAATTAAATAAACAAAATTTTCAATTACAAGGAAAATACAGTAAGAAGATTACAGTAATTCAGAGACAAAGTAAAATTTAGCTTTTTTTTTTTTTTAAGTACAGTATTTTTTAAGCTATTAGATTAATATTCAAAAATCTTCTAGTAAAATATGTAATTAAACAACTGTTGTCCAATTTAATTATTTAAAGAAGTAAAACTGAAAAAAAGTGTAAATTAAATTAATAATAAATAGCTTTTATTTAAAAAATATAGCAATAGTTATGCACCGAGTATTCCTTGTTAAAATTTAGGTATAACATATTTACAATTCTGACTCAAATCACCAGTCTGCTATGTGTTATTTCAATATTAATGTCTTCATTACTGAGAAATTAAGTTATTTATTAAATTCTAACTCAATAAAATGTCTTTTAAATTAGTTAAAAAATACTTAAAAATCTACAGTTTGTAAATAAATTGCTTCAACGTATAAAAACCAATTATAACCAAAAAAGGCCAATTTTGGCCAAAAAAAGCCGGTTAAAACCAATAAAAGCCGCTGGCCTGGCTTTTATTAATTTTAGCCGGCTTTTTTGCAACCCTGCCATCTAATGGTAAATTTGTCTTAGTTGGCCATTTTAAATGCCTAATGTTTAAAAAACTAATAGTCTCAGGAGGAAGCTCCAATTGCCGATTCTTTATTTTCTCAACAAATCTAACTAGTTCCCCAAATTTTATAAAATTTGGAGATGGTTAGGGAAACAGCTGTATTGATTTGATACTGAAGGACTCAGAACCCAAATACCATATAAAAAAATTAATTTAATATTTTATGTATACACCCCTTTTTGAAAAATAAATGCTGTATCTATAAGCTGTACTTGATTTGAAGTATCTTTGTCATCAATAGTTTAAATATCTCTTAAAAGCCATAACCTCTATTTTCAATCTTCCTGTATATTAATATATTTAATTTTGTTGGTTTATTTCAAAGATATAAAATTTTATGCCCTTGTTTATTTATTGTTTTTATAACTATATTTTTCCTGATTTTCTCTTTTCCGTAATAGAACGAAAGTTTGGAGATAAGCATGAATGGGTATCACTTGAAGGTAAAATTGGTACTGTAGGAATAACAGATTATGCTCAGGTACTACTACATATTTTATTTTTGTCTCTCTTTGTTTTGTTATTGACCATTTATTATTCAACTAGTAAATAAGGGGGGGGGGGGAGATCTGAACACCCATTGGAAGACAGTTTAGAAAGTTTAATATTTCTGTATTGTATTGCTTTTAATGTTGATATGTTTAAAATCGTTTTGCACGAGGAGTTTTGTCAAAATATCTTAATTTAGCTTATTTCATATGTTTATACCCTACACTTAAAAAAACAGACTAGATTGTGGATCACACATTTTTTTCCAAAAATCTTACCCCTCATTAGATTTCTTTCTATCGGCACCTATGTTTCTTAATATTTCAAGCTATATCTCACTATTTTCAGACTTGTATGGGGTGGACCTTCTCCTGTGCATGCTTATATTTAATTAGCTTGCTATTCTTAAAGTTCATCTCGGATCTTTTTTTTTTTTTTAGGGAGGGGGAGTTTTGATTAAAATCTTATTAAAAATACACAATGTAGTATTATATTATTTTTTAAATACAATCCACTGTAAATAAGTAGTACTATTTTAATTTTGTAAAATAAGTGCAGTATATATGAACAATTATACAGGGTGTCCCAAAAGTCTTCGTACAACTTCAAAAATTTATTACAAAACAAATAATAGGCCTACTGTAAAAATAATTACAACAGTACATATAGTAACTTAAAAAGTTTTTTTTATACTACCTTAGTATACTTGTATATGAGATCCTTTTGTTGCACGAAGAATATCAAGTCGAAATTCCAATTCCATCCACGTGCGTTTCAGCATGCTAACATCAACAGTAGTTACAACTGTTTGATGAAATCTGAACAAAAGTTAAGTCTCATGACAAACAGACAACAAAAGATCCAAACAGCAGTAGCTACTATTGACGTGAGCATGAAAAACGTTTGTGGATTGAATTTGAATATAGTCTTTATATTCTTCGTGCTATGAAAGGATCTCATGTTGAAGTTTACAAAGGCAGTAGAAAAAAACTTTTTAAGTTACTCTATGCACTGTTATAATTATTTTTTCTGTAGACCTATTATTTTTTTTGTAATAAATTTTTGAAGTTGTACTGAGACTTTTGGGACACCCTGTATTATTACTTTCATAAAGATGCAATTTTAAAAATACATAAAGTTAAAACCAGCAATTATAAATTCTTAAAGATTTAACATTTTTTAAGAGAAAGAGGAGGGGGGAGGGGATTTAAAATTTTAAAGCTATAAAAAATTGCAGTTATTTATAAACAAATACTTTTCAATGGATCAAGTGAATAATATTTAACATAGTAGCATTACTATAATTAGCAATTAACCCTTTCGGGACGGGTGATGCATATATGCATAGTCAAAAGTTGTATGTGTAGTATGCTTTTTGCACCACTAATAAATAATTGTAATATTTGTCTTTTTTTAACTAGGGTATTTGTTGGTATTTTACAAGTACAGGGAACTGTTTAAAAAAAGTGGTACCAACCAAATAAAATTTCTGTAAGGGATGCCATCGCGAAAGTGTTAATTGTCCAAATTTAGCATGAGTTCATTTTTATCTTCCTCAGTACTTTTAATTACAATTTAATTGTAACACCAGGACAAAACAGCCAAACTGCAGAAAAAAAAAGAGAAAAGAGAACTGTTTTTACTTTGCCTTCCCCCCCCCCCCCCCCCAATGCCTAGACACTTCCACTCTCCTTTTTACTTTTTTCTATTTAACATAATAAAGTATTAGAATCATGAAAATTTCCAACTTCCATTATTTGATGAATTGTCATATTTTAGGATGCTTGATTAGGATTTGATAATTTTAATAAAATGTCTTGTCTATGTCACAAATTTTGTGGATTCTGTAGCTCAAGAACTAACACAAAGAATTTCATTGTTTCAGTTAGATCTAGACTCAAATTGTTTCTGACTAAATTTCAGTGTATATCGCTCAACAGGTAGCACTGCTATGCTGTCTTTCTTGATTAAAATGGTGCTGTGGCCAAGGAACAAAGATATACTCACAGAACCTGATTTCAAGATTTCCATATTACATAACTCTTGTTCGGTATATATTACACATGATATATTATATGTGCAGCCATAGATTTCTGTGAATTTTGTGCCAATATTTGTACTTGGCACAAAGTTGTGTCCCATCCCATGAAAAGGAACCGAATATTTCTGTCAGTGCCTCACGGTTTTATAATTTGTGTTTTCACCTTCAAATTTTTGATAAAATCGCCGTATTCTATTTAAATACACTAATAAAAGCATGCTTAAAATAAAAATACTTTAATTTTATTTATGCTAATTTTAGTATGATTTTCTCTAACAATCAATTTATATGTAAAAGTCTTTATTTAATCTAAGTGATTGTTCTAACTAATACACAATTGACAATTACTTAATTCCCTTAAAAATTAATCAGTATTAAATCAGAAAACATTAAATTGAATTTACTCTTACATTATATAGTATATAATAGAAACACAAATAATATCGAAAAAGCAATAAATGACTTACTTTTCATAAACATAGACAATAAAGCAATCCTCGGGGGAAAAAAAAAAAAAAAAAAAAGCTCTCATGCTGCATAGAAAATGTGATTTAGCCTGCAAGTTAGCACCTAAGAGACTAAAGATTATTTCTAACCTATAGCCACCTAAGGCGCATTCCAACGGGCCAACACAGAAGTAAGCAACCTATGGTGCAGCAACTCTATTTAAATTTAGGGACAAAAAGTTTGCTCCTTTCTGCACTGACCATCATATTAATATCAATATAACTGACACTCCTGATGCACAGATTATCCAGCTTTGCTTAATATCTACTCGCATCATCCTTGTTGTATCTCTGTTCAACTGTAGCAGCTATAGCAACTAGAAAAACTAAGAGAAAGAAAAATGTAATACAGTCAAACCTCGTTAACACGAAATTGTAGGGACTGCGAATTTTTTTCGTGTTATCCGAAATTTCGTGTTAACCGTCATAATAGGGTTATATCTATAGGGTAATCAATGTTATATATAAAAACTAAATAAATTAACCTACAAATATATCCCTGCTCAAAAAATCATAAATTAATAAGAAATAGAAAATTTCATTAACAAATTAATTATCGTGTTTTAGGCAATTTTATTTAGATGCTAATCATTTTTTTTTAAGTCCGTTATTGACTTTGGCTTCAATTTTTGTAGAGTACTTTTTTTTAGGAACATATGGACCTAATCTAATTTGTCCAAAGCTCGGGAAGCATTCTCTTGATCCACAAGGAAACGTTGTACAGTTTTCAATGCTGCGGTAGATTCATTTATTGACACTAAACTTTTCCGTTCTGTGTCAATTTCTTCTTCCTCGTCTGACACTTCAATGTTGTCCTCTTTATTTTTCAGCAATTGTTTTTTCCTCTGTCGTCACATCCGCAGTCAGCACATCATCTATGCAAATGTACTCGGAAAAAACAATGCCTAAGAAAGAATTTGCCGTTTTTTGGCTACATATCTTTTTGCAGTCAAGACGCTGTATAAATCTTGTCAGTCATCCGTTAGAAAATATGAAATCGCTCTCACCGAGAGCATCACCAAAAGCCTCTGCTTCATCTTGCAAAACTGCAAAAGTTAAAATAATGTTCTGGCTTATTGCCTCTTTTATCCACCGCAAGAGAGCAATTTCAATTTATTCATTCTTTCTTCTACACATTCGTTTTCTTACTGGTTTGAATTGACTCCCACATAAGCCGCTTTAATCTTTTCACGATTCTTTAAAATTGTAGAGACGACCAATTGTAGAAGAATTGTAAGGTATCCCATACTTCACCGCATTTTGTGATTTTTTCAGCACTTTATCGCTAACTTCGTGTAATTTTTTTGGTTGGTTTCTAAAGATACTGCTTGCAGTTTTCGACTCACCTCTCAGAGAATACTACTACAGAGCAACTGTGAACGCGTTTCAATTATGTTAGTCATAGGTAGTGAAGTAGAGATTGTCACTTCTTTCACTCACAGATAGGAGAATTCAGACCCCCGGTTTATGGTTTATGTTACTGTCAATACAGTCAATCGACTAATGGAACAATCACTTTCAAAAAAGAAATTTCTTCACTCAAACTTTCATTGTGACTAATCTATTGCTCATATGGTTAATGTGGGAACACTTGTGCATATTAGAGATCAAAGAAAAGCAGAAATTATTCAGGAATTCAGTATTTCAGGATTTTCTGAAATCCTTTTCCACTTTAAATCTTTTTCAAACCATGCGAAAATTCCACTTTTAATAAGAATATGTGACATTTAAGTTTGAAATATCGAAAACATTGCATGAGGAATCATGTTTTGACTTTAAAGCGAAAAAAAAAAAATTCACCTTAAGCGGGATTTTCGAAATTCTATTTCGTGTTAAACGAAGTAATTAACATTGATTTTCAGACTCATCTGACGGGACCTCAGTATTATTTCGTGTTAAGCGAAATTTCGCGTTAAGCGATTTCGTGTTAACGAGGTTCGACTGTACATGCATATATATATATAAGGTAAAGTACCCAGTAGTTGACACCTTAAGGAATTTTTCGGCGTTCGTCGCCTTTGGTTCGTGCAGTTTTCAATTAAGGGAAACAGTTTGATCATTACTAGGGGGTTTGAACATTTTTCCACAAAATCATAACGTTTAATGTCCCGAAATGAATACATTTTGTAAAAATTACTAGGGGATATGAAAACATGATTTTTGTCCAGAGGTTGACACCATCGTGAACGTGAGAGTTTAGTAGTTGACACCTTCGTGAACTAGTAATTGACACTGACTGCGGCGGGGCCTAAATTAATAATAATAAATACTCTTTATTATTATATTACTATATTAATTGCCCATATGAAGACATAATGATAAGAACCATTAATTAGCAAAATTAGCAAAATAAAAAAAATAATTTTAGTAGTTGACACTCCCTAATTTCAATAATTGACACCCTGTGTCATCTATTGGTTTAAATGCATTTTTAGTTTTTCAAAGGTCAGTCATGAATTTATCTGGTAGATTCCAGCTTATTTTCATTGCACTGAATTAGATTAACAAAACCCCAACATGAGCGAGTAGTTGACACTGGGTGTCAACTTTTGAAAATCTGTTTCTTTTCATATTCAATAGTTGACACTTGTACTCACTCCCGCTATTTTGAACAAAATGCATCAATTTTATTCCAATACAATTCTTGGACATCGAAACAATCAATATCAATCAAAACATAACCAGAAATTAAGATAAATTACGGGTTTTAATACTTACTGTAACGTGCAATCCTTATCACTTTTCTTAAGATAAATTCGAAAAATTCAACTTTGCACACATGCTTCTTTGTTGTCTTCCGCCATATTGGAATTGGGCTCGACTGTTTATAGTTTTAGTTCTCAGTTTTGATGCAAGGTGATAGATTTTAAAAATTCTGTGTCTCTCATGTTCCTACCTGTGACGTTTTCTTGTTACACTACTGTTTCTAAAAATGTGTAAAGTATTGGTCCAGTGTCAACTACTGGGTACTTTACCTTACACAGAAATTAGTTTTTGAAATGCACAATTCTGAAAAAACAAATATTATTTACTAATGAATAACTAACTATTAATTAGCCAAGAAATTTGTGTGCTTGTTTGAAACAATTTGAGAAGAAAAAGAATTCATAGCTATACTAACTGTACTATGTAAATATTTATCATGGGATGCTAATTATAATATTTTAAAAATGTGATAAATATTTAAATACATTTATTGCATGATATTTAAAATGTTATGATACTGGAAAAAAGTTCTTTATGAACTTTTTCTTTTTCCACTTCATAAGCTTAAAAAATAATTTTAACTAAAATAAGAAATTTGTAACATATTTTTTTACTCGGCAATAATGAAAGGAGCATGATAAAGGTAGAATTTTCTTCTGTAATAGTCTGTCTCTTCTTTCTATTTTCACAATACATTTTGTATTGCTCCAGAGAGGTCAATCAGAATTTTCCACTAACTTAACAGCAGAGAATCCCAAATGATAGCTACTTTGATAATAAAACTACACATCAAGGAGTCTCTGCTAAATTGTAGGAGAAAATTAAACTGCTTTCCAGTCACCCAAAATAAGAAATCTGTCATCTCTCCTCAATTGAAAATGATGAAAGGTACCTTTATAGTGGTTATATTAAGAAAAAATTACTTGACCCATCATTATTTGAAGAAAAAAATAGTACTTATGCGTGTTATTCATGCCAGGAAGATAGATTGACAGAAATTATCAGTCATCAGTTGTTTAAAACAGTAAATTAAGTGCATAACATTGTTAAAAATGACCAATATAACTTGCAAACTAAAATAATATAAAAAAGTAATGATGTATACATTTATTAAATACATAACATGTTTGAGGCTATTAGCGATGAAGGATATTTTTACTTTCAGTGGAATATTATACTCTCCAAAATGAAAATAGCATTATACATCCAATACAGATTATTTTACCATTTATGAATATGAAATATTGTGAAATGTGTAAACAATTTAACCTCCGCTAGATAGATTGGAAGAAAATAAACACAGGATAAAATCAATATTTTAAAATGGTTTACTCGGATATTATAAAAGCTAAAATCATCGATCTTACCTGATGTCTGATAATTTCGCTTACATGTAAATTAAAAATATATCATAAATAAAGTAAAAAACACATGAGTGAAAACTTCACATGTTGATTGTTGAATAAAATAAATGGTGATGCCAAACAACTTAAGATATTCTTAAATAATGATTAAAAAGGGAAAATAACTGTCATGTCTCTTCCGTATGTGTGGGCGTTCTAAAGGAAACAGGCCGTTCTAATTACGAACACAAGTTTAATTCTTGACATAACGATGACATAAAGTTGACATAAAAATGACGAGGACAGATGACGAGCACAGGAACATAAATCAACGTAAAAGATTATTCATATTTTTCAAGATTCATGATCGATAACATTTACGACCATTTTCATAACCAATTCTGGTTTCTCATATCACAAACGACGTTCTTCGCCGCTGACATTTCAAGCTCTACTGCCGCGCGCTTTCGTTTCTCCAGAAGGGGGCGCTACTAGAGCAAGAAGAGGCATGCGCAATCCTCACACCTCCCCCTTTCGAGAATTTGATTTAGTCTTTTGAGACAAATCAATATCTAGTAAATATCTATCTAAACAAACAAGTAAACATATTAATACAAAAATTCAAACATTTAAAGAATATCAAAGAAAATAAACAGAAAAACAGAATACACTATAACACTAATACTAATATTTTAAAGTCCTGGGATAAAGTTAAAGTTTTTAAAGTTAAAGTTCAGACTTGTAACACAGAAAAAAAAGAATGTTCACAGTTTTTAAGTCCAATGTGAGGCATATAGCCTACTTAGAGAGTCAGCATTCGCGTGGAGTTTCCCACGTCGGTACGTTATTTGGGCTTGAAAACGCTGTAGTGCAAGGGCCCATCTTTGAAGGCGCGCACTTTGAGGTGCACAGTCCGTGAGAAATTTCAAAGGATTATGGTCGCTCACCACAGTTACGTGCGAACCATAAATATAGTGTTCGAACTTTTTCAGGGCGAAGATAACAGCATAAGCTTCCTTTTCGATGGTAGCATAACCCTCTTGGCATTTGGAGAGCTTTTTACTTGTAAAAGCAATGGGGTGTTCTTGTTCATTTTCATCTTTTTGAGATAGACAAGCGCCTATCGCATACGAAGAAGCATCTGCATGTATAATAAATGGTTTCTGAAAGTTCGGGGAATAACAGATGGGTGATTTACTGATCGCCTGTTTCAACTCAAAAAAGGCTTTGTCACAATCCTCAGACCAAGTAACTTCATTAGGGGCACGTTTCTTCGTAAGTTCAATCAATGGACGAGCTATGTCGGAGAATGAAGGAACATAGGATCGGTAGTAAGATAGAAGACCTAATATGCTTCTGACATCTTTCTTTGACTTGGGAACTTCTAAGTTTTGTATCGCTGATACTTTGTCGGGATCGGGTGCATGTATACCGGATCCTACCACATGATCTAGAAATTTTATTTTTCCTCGTCTTCCTGTACTAAATGTATTATTCATTCGGCGAAAGCCATCACGTGTTTACTGTTTCTTCCTTACAGTTTCCTTTATTTTCACTTTAACATAATTTTTAGAAAGTTCAGTTTAATTTTTATTTTCGTCGATCGTCACTTCCTTAGTCGCTGTAAACTCATCAATCTTCTCATATCTCTTCTGGCGTTTTTCTAACATCATGTTGTCAGGATGATTTAACTTAAGGAATACATCGGGTTCTTTGTTTGCTATTTCATGTGATTTCACACAACCATTGACTATAATGTAGTCGGAATTTTCATCGTAAACAAGAGATTGTTTCTCGCTGAACTCAATCGTGTTGGATTCGGAACTTCCATCAAGTGTTTCTGGCATTGTATTATTGAAAACAGAGTAAGATTCTTCTGTTGTCGTGACATCAACTTTTGAATATTTATTTTCAGAAATTATCTTTCGTCTTATATTTTCTTCCTTCATGTCTGCTGATGCAATCAAATATTTATCCGAGGCACTTGCATTCTTTTTAGCATAATTTGCAGTTTCGTATTCGGTTTCTTCATCAGGCATGACTGCATAGTTTGAGGATTCGAAAATTGAAATTACATTGTTAACTATGGGAGTATTCTTGATAATATTGTGTTCACTCTGTAAATAATTTTGGACTTTAAAATCTTTTGAGTTATGTAAAATTTCTTCTGCTTGTCTAATTTGGGAATCTTCTTCCTTATAATGAATTTCCGTTTCAGTTTGATCTCCACTCTCTATTACGATTAAATCGGCAACGGTACATATGTCATTTTCATTATTATTAGTTTCTTTCGTGATCGATTGTGCAATACTAGTACGCGGGTGAGGGTTATTTTTTGTCTCATCAAATAATTTATCCAAGTGATATAAGAAATTGTCATGAACGAAAAAGCTATTAAATTCATTTTTGTTAGCTGTCGAACAGTGATTTAACGAAGGCTCGTTTTTCTGTTTCCATTTAAATTTCTCTGAATCATTTATAAAAGTATCAGGGTCGTCGCCAGGTGCGTGGTCAATGTTCTCGTTTGCATTCGCATTTTCAACTGACACATGGTCTAAAATTGAAGCAGACAGATCTACAGTGTTGGTTTCTTTCGTATTGTCACTTATCGCGTCAACATTACAATTTAATGCCTTTTCATTTTCATTATATTTATTCAACTCATTCAATTCATTATATGTATCAAGAGAAAGTAATAAATCATTAATTAAATTATCAACCACAGCACATGTTATCATAATATTAGGATATATCTTGGGGTGTAATTTATCAACTGCAATACTCAATGGGATATTTATTAAAGGAGCTTTCAATTGGTGACCGAATGCAGATTGCAATATTATGGTACCACAAGGATTTTTAAAGTATTCGGGTACACAATTAGCCTTTATTATAGAAATTTGAGTTCCACTATCTACTACGCCATGTAATATTTTATTACCACATTCGATATTTACTGTCGGTAATGTTTCAATTAATTTCGTTTCTTTTCGCGGTGTTTTCAAATTAAAAATCTCATCCGATTTGACTCTAGCAGTGAGTGCTTTTTCATTTGCATTCAAAGTATCTTCCCTATCAACTTTATTGGCATTGCCAAATAAATAACTACATATCGTAACATTATGGTATCTGCCGCAATTAGTGCATTTTTTATCTTTTATGGCACAATCTTTAGCGACGTGTTTACCTTTCTTTAAGCATAAAAAACAGCGTCCTTGTGCTTTTAATTTAGATATTTTCTGATCAACGGGTAATTTATTGCACTCCTCAGTCGAATGACTATTACAAGAACAAAATATACAAAAGGTTTCGGAGGTGGCTTTAATATGAGATACTTCAGAATTAATTCTATCACTAGCGAACATTTGTTTACGAAATGCAGTGGAATCATTATTATACGACTGCTTTAACCTTGGGTTATCTAAATTGAAAGTTAAATAATTTTGTTTTTCTCTCGACTCTATTTCGGTACGAATAAATAATAACAAATCATCAGTACTTGATTGCGTGTCACTGGAATTTTTTATACATTGTTTATTATATTCTAACGAAAGATTATATGGCAAGGATTTAAGTATTATAGGTGTCAACAGGTTATCAAATCCATTTGATTCAATGTCTAAAGACCTGAGACTTCTAATTTGCGATTGAATCGTATCAAATAATTTTCGCAGAGCTATTACATCATTTGTTTTCAATACGGGTTTCAAAGATAATAATGTATTTATGTGTGTCGTCACAATGAGATCCTTTCGGCCAAATTGTTGTTTCAGAATTTGGACAGCTTCCAAATAATTTTTATCTGATAACGCAAACCCAGAAATAGAATTATACGCGCTACCGCCTAAATAACTTTGTAAATAGCTCATTTTCTCAATATTTGACAGTGAATCATTATCATGGACTGCTATTTTGAATGAGTTCCAAAAGTTTTGAAACTTACTTATATTGCCGTAAAATTTCTCAATCGTTAATGTAGGGAGTTTAACAGATTGCGCAACTAATTCTGCGTGCTTATTATCGGCGTGAGATACGGGGGAAATTTGGCTTTTGCTATTATTTTTCAATTTCTTATTAATTCTAAATTTCCATAAAGTTATTTTTTCATGATATTCTATGGAGGTCTTCGCGTCTCTTTCGATTTCATCCTCATCATTAATTAACGCTAAAATTTGTTCATCTTCCCGTTTAAGGTCGATACCTTTCTGTTCTAGCTGAGCTAGATTTTCTTCTAATTCCACCAAATTCGGCGATTCTAAAACCCATGCATCTTCGATCTTTTTAATAATAGATGTAATAGATGCTTTTATTACCCCTCTAGTTTTTTTAAGTTTAGCCAGTTTATCGGCCATACTTAAATAATAAAATTTACCTTGCCTCTGTATAGGTTATCCAAAATTTTTCTTCACTATAATCTTTCACTATAATATTTCACTATAATGTTTCACTATAATATTTCACTATAATGTTTCACTCCGTAATCCAGTAATACAGCCTGTTTTTCATCCATTAATTCTGACACCAATGTCATGTCTCTTCCGTATGTGTGGGCGTTCTAAAGGAAACAGGCCGTTCTAATTACAAACACAAGTTTAATTCTTGACATAACGATGACATAAAGTTGACATAAAAATGACGAGGACAGATGACGAGCACAGGAACATAAATCAACGTAAAAGATTATTCATATTTTTCAAGATTCATAATCGATAACATTTACGACCATTTTCATAACCAATTCTGGTTTCTCATATCACAAACGACGTTCTTCGCCGCTGACATTTCAAGCTCTACTGCCGCGCGCTTTCGTTTCTCCAGAAGGGGGCGCTACTAGAGCAAGAAGAGGCATGCGCAATCCTCACAATAACTTACTCAGAAAATAATATAAACTGTAGTCGTAAATAAAAAGGAATATAAAACTTACAAACTTCTAAAATAAATATAAGCCACAAAGGCGATAACATTAAAAATAGTAATGGCGGCCAAAATACCGCCGTTCCTTAAGTTAAGGACAGGGTTTTAGAATCCGAGCTCTTTGGACCCTCATTTCCTTAGTTAAGGATCCTTATTCGGACATCTGAATAGCGATTTTGAGATTTTGGTTGGGAATAAGGATTTTGGCTCACTTAGAGATCCTTAACGGACACCTGAATGCCTGCCTAGATGTACAAATAATGCAACTGCTAGTCAGCTGACATACTAGTGGGATTGTTGTCATGGCAACATCATACAGCCCGCTGCAATGTGAAATGAATAGCAGCTGGATTACTAAAACCTATCATACCAAAATCAACGGTGTTAAAATAGGTTGTAAGGGATATCCAGGAAAATTACAAATGTTGCAGTTCCCCCTCCCCCACCCCACGTTTGGTACTGTATTATCTTTGCTTTGTATTTTTGTAAATGGCCTTTAATATAATTTTTGAATCATTTCATAAAACTCTTTCATATTTCTTAGGAATCACTTGGTGAAGTGGTCTTTGTTCAACTACCTGAAGTCAGTTCTAAATGTCAAGCAGATGGTGAGATGTTTTTATTTTATCTTACTACCTCTCTATATTAAAAAAAAAAGTAACCACCACTGCTGCTGCAGCAGCTGCTGTCAATGAAGATTTTGTGGCTTGAGGTCTTCATGGTCTAATATTCAGAAAACTACTGCATATAAAAATATGAAAATTGGTAGTTTTATAGAGAAATGTTCGATAAACACGCTGAAGCAGTTTTCAAATCAAAGAATTATTTTAAGATATTTAATATTAAAGTTGGTCAAAATAGTTATCTTAAAAAAGTTTTATAGGAACGAAAACTATGCACAGGAATTTAACCATAATTTAAAAGGATATAGTAGACAAGCTTGCGGTGTGCAGACTGCAATTAATTTTTTAAAGTTATTTTTCAATTTTTTTTCTTATTTTAAAAAGTCCATTATTTGAATTGTTGCCAAATTGAAAAATGTATTTACACGTGACTATCAAAAACAGAAATAAAACTAAAAAAATAATTAAATGATCATGTGTTAAAAGCAGTATTACGTAATAAAAAATATACTTGTGTGTGAATATTAAAAAGAGAAATAAGTAAATTATGTATTCAAAGCATTAAATGGAGAAACTTACATCATATTTAAAATGCTCATACAACAATATTTCCAAACAGTTTCAGTTTAAAAATATATTTGCACGAGAGATTAATTTATTTCAACAAAATCTTTTATCTATTATTGCAAATTTTAAATCAGCATAAATAATATTTCCCTTCAATTAAAAACTATATTTTTACATTTAATAATAGGAAGAAAACTTTGAAAATTATGTCATATTGGAAATGATACATTTAAAACGTCTTACTGAAAACAATTTTCGGTACTTCTCCATTATACTGTTGGCAACTTTCCAGTAAAGAACTATCGCCAAACTCTAATGTCCTAAAAATCAATGGAAGAATGTTACCATTGGAATATAAAGCCCCACTTACTAAAGTGTCAACTATCAGTAACTTTAAACAATGAACTTTATAATACATTAATGAAAAGAGAAAAGAAGTAATCTTAAATATTTACAATATTTTTCTTAATCTCCTCGACTGATGGATAAGTGTTTGACTTCAGTTTAAATGGATCTGTATGTTGAAATGGTATCAAAATTTTGATACATTGCATTTTCTATTTGTTGATATTTTTGAACTATGACTTACACTAAGAAAAATGTTTGTTGAAGAGAGATTTTCCATGTAAATCCGAAACATCCAATTTTAATGTTTTATGAAAGTGTATTGTAATGTCTGTAATTTTAATGATTTTAATATAAAAACTCTATTGTTTAGTTTACTTTGATGCTTAGCTAATTTAAGTTATTTTAATGTAATTGCCCAACCTATCAATGAAATTAAATGCTTTTATTACAATTATCTGAATTGCATGCTGTCTGTATCTTTATTTTAAAAAAAAAACCCCACTGTAAAGTGTGTTTTCTTTTGCGAAGTCAGATTTTTCATTTTTTGAAAATCTGTTCATAAGTTGAAATTTTAGAAGTATATAGAATTTTTAATGGAATGGACTCATGTTTATATCTTATATATATATATATGCTATTTTTCCTAGAAATGATTTGTTTATCATTTTAATAACTTTTATTTTTAGATCATGTTGGTGTTATAGAAAGTGTGAAAGCTGTTAATGAGATGTGTTCACCAGTTAGTGGAACTATTACAGAAGTCAATACAACATTAGAAGAGAATCCTAGTCTAGTCAATGAATCTTGTTATGACAAAGGTAAGATTTGTGCTTAAAATAAAATAAATTGTAAGCCTTGCAATTTCTAATTCTCAAATCTGGTAAAAAGTGATCATGTAAAGCTCATTATTTGTGATTTACAGCAAAGCTTGTATTTTGTTTAAAATAAGTGCTAGTGTAAAGTAGTATGCTTGCCAGTTAGTTCGTATTTAAATTGCATAATAACACAAATATAAGTAATTGATAAAAAGCTGAATTTAAGTTTGTTATAAAAAAGGTTGTCATAATTTATGATTTGTATGTGACTAGAATATTCATTAAAACACAATACCTACATTTGTCTAATGGAATGAACTGATCTTTTGATAGTAAAATCATTCATATCGCCTCAGTTTTTACATAGATAAGAAATTTTAATGTGATTGGAGTAACCCTTATGATAAATTTATAGTAAGATAGTTGCTTGTCCATAAAATATTCATTAAATTGTGCAATTCTGAACAAACCATAAGATATTCATTTCACATTAATAGCTAAAATTTAGGTACTATTTTTCTTTTTAATTTAAGTCACTGAAAAAAAAATCTTTTGACATCCCATTCATGCATGTTAGGCACTTTGTTTTTATGTAAAGAGATCTTATCACAAATTGTATACAGCAATGGGAAAACAAGAGATTAAGATATTATTATTTCTGTTCATCAGATATTCCACGCAAACAAAGACACATAATCTGTTTACAGTAAAGGATTTTGCTAATTTGCTATCTAACTTATACAACAAGAAATGGAATTGCACTTTATATGTTAAATGTACTTAAAAATATATATTTAATAACTAGGGTAGATTGGATGAAAGAGCTATAGTTTTTTATTTAATTTTTTATAAAATTGCCTGTTGTTTTTATTTGTCATTCATTAATTTCTTGTTAAATTTATGTATGATTTAAAAATGTATTTCATTTCACAAATGCCATAGAAAGGTTAAAAATTTTGCATAAAAATAAAAGGTAAATGCTTGCAATTATTCGATATCTTACCCCAATCTTGGGGTAAGATGGCCAACTACATAGGATAGGGTAAGATGCCTTCTGGAGTTTCAATGTAAACAATTTTTGTGAAGCAGTGCAACACATATAGGAATGAAAAAAAGTAACTTTAATATTTTAGACATACTAAAGTTGTTACTTAGTATTCGACAATTACAAAAATAGGAATGTAACAAACTATTATTTGAGAAAAAAAAGATTATGTTCTACTTAACATTTAAAAGTATTATGGCACTTAAGTATGCTAATTTTTAAAACTTTATAACAAGCTGAAATATGGCAAAGCTACTGAGATAGTGTTTTAGAGTCTAGCCTTTTTGCTAATGCTTTTCATATGTTCCTCTTTTCTTTTTAGCAATATCTCAGCTCTGCCGCAAACTGCACAATTGTCTAGGAACTTTCAGCAACTTTCATGTACCAACAGTTGCACTGAAATGCACTTGATCCAATCACATTTTTTGAGGTTTTATTGTACTCTTCTAGACGCTCTGAATACTCATTCTAATCCACTTTAAAAAAAATCCTCATTTTTGAATCTGGGTGGGGAATTTCATCATCTATATTGTCTGTTGCAGATTCTTGTTTTCTAGCTTTTGACTTATTCTTAAACATTTTATTTTTAGAAAGGCTTGAGACATCTGGCAATTCGCAAACTGCTATTTTCTCTCTGTCTGTTTTGCTTTTATAGACCTAGTTTTATTTTTTTCTTAACTTTTTTCCTTGCTTTGCTTTTTCTCCTTAATAAGCTGCCATTTTATTTTTTATTCAATAACTTCTGATGATGCAAGTACTTGAACTTCTTGCCTTCTTTTACTATGTTTTCTCTTTTTATAAACTGGAACAGGTGAATTTTTTGGCAGAAATTTTGTTATAGAAGACTAATATTGTCAACAGTTTGTACTAGATCTTTCACTTAATGGCAAGTTGATCGTTAGGCCAGTCCACTGTTTGTACGATTTTAGTGATGTGCATGGTTGAGGGAAATATTGAATCAGCTGCTTAGCTGATGGTCTTGAGAGTTTGTTCGACAGTTTTGAAGTGGATTTCTCCTTGAAAAACTGGGCTGTGACTCATTTTGTTCGTTGGACCCAATGAAAGCTCGACTTGGAATAGCTGTTGGATTAAATGGAAATATTCCTGTTGCTTCAAAAGACATAATCCTATTTTGTGCAGTAGCACTTTCTTTCCATGCTGAACTGAGTTCTCCCACCTGAGCTCGTCCTAATTTTTTTGGGATGGCTAGGAAAAGAATGGGCATTCCTCCATCTTTGGCATGCTTCGTACCAAAAATGCTTAAGTGTTTTGAAAAAACATCGATCTAATGGTTGAAGAAAGTGAGTGGAATGACTTGGCAAACATAGCAAAAGATGTCATTTTGAGCTGCTAAATCAAGGAGTTTATCAGCACTCGTATGACTTGTATGTCCATCTAGCAACAAAGGGTATGTTCCCTGTGCTTTGCAAGGAATAAAATAATTTTTTAGCCAGTCAGAAAAAATGTCTGTGCTTACGTATTTAGACATTGCTATGTAGAACCCAGGGGGCATTTTGCCTTCCCAATCAGCCTTTTTGTTAACTCCCTTTAAGATGTGCACGGGAAGGAGCAAATTGCAGCAGACAATAGCTGTAATATCTTCTCCTTTCTCTCCAGATATGGGCTTATGGACATCTTTGCCTCCCTTTTTAGTGAGAACATAACAGGATTTATTATTAAGGGGCAGACCTGTATATGAGTAGAAAGCTTTTGTTCAATTTCTGTGCCTAGAACACATATTAAGGTGTAAAAAAAAAATCTGACTTTTAAAATTTAATTTCCATTTTTATGATTTTTTATCCTGCATTAAAACACATAACAGCTACCAAGAATTTTAGGTTTCCAATACAATTAAACTTCTAATTGCTAACATAATCTGTTTTTATGCTTTCATTTATAAAATTTATAATTATTAGTTAGTAATTACAGAAATTCTAAGAACTGCAAATTAGTAATTTCAATAGTTATTAGCATACAATAACATTATATATATTAATATTTTATAATAATTAACTAAAATTATATCAAATACTATCAATATTTACATTTTAATAATTATTAAACAATTATTTATAAGGCAAATAAGGTTTATTTATACAGCAAAATGCACATAAAATTTTCCAAATTATGTTCATCTTAGATTTTAATACTTTTTATGTCATTTTAAACATTTACAAAATTTATGATTTTAATCACTGATTAAAATTGTTGACACCTTAGCGAATACCCAAAAGTAATTTAAAATAATGAAAAAACAACCAGGTAATGGAGGTTTAAAAAGGCATCTTCCCCCTAAAAATTTTCGTTGACTCACCCCCAAAGTATTGGACAAGATGCCAGTCTCCCTACTAAAGTGAAAAAGAGTTAACCGGCTGCCATTTATGTTTGGTGGAAGGGCAGACACCAATACTCTCTAAAAACATCATCAGATTCATTTTTCTGATGTTTAAACTATGACCATACTTGCCAACTTTCACCTAAACTTCCGTACAATGTGAGTTAATTTGATCCAGGTTAAAGACGTTTCTAACCAGAAAATATATCTGAAAAAATAATAGACATTTAATTTCATGTTCTTACGCGGAAACCATTTGAATGCATTTGTTAAAAAAAAGTTCTGGTTTGAAACGTGTTTAACCTCGGTTAAATGAACCTACATTGTACGGAAGTTTAGCACGATGTTGGCAGGTATGTATGACTTATATAGGTAAATAAAGAAAGAGCGTAAAGATTTTGGACACTAACCAAAGGTGTTAAGATGAAATAGCAATAGAAAAGCACTAATTAAAACTTAAATAAAACAACACAAACTGGAATTAAAGTATCAGTAGGGAAGACTCTTCCACATGACTGAGTGGCATTTTCCTACAATGCCTGCACGTAAGAAAATCATGTGATGCGTTATCTTGTCTAATACGGCATCTCACCCCAAGTTACTTTATCATTTATTAATCTTCATTTAAATACTTATGACAATGTAGAATGGTGATAATGTATTAATTTATTTATTTTCGTATAATTTACTGTATAATATTGAAATAATAACAAAAAAGCTTTTTAAAAATATTTAGTTTATCAAAAACCTATTTGAATCTGTCAAATTCAAACCTTTTGCTGAGCTAAAAACAGGGTTGGCAAGGTTTTTCCCACCCCCGGTAAATACCATGGTGAAAACCGGTATTTACCGTCCTGGGAAAAACTGATTATTAAAAACATAAATATAAATTCAAAACAACCTTTTAAAAATGTCAAATTTGAGTTCTAAGTAAATAGCTTAAAAAAGTAAAAAAAAAAAATCTACTAAAACGGACAATGGAGTGCATTATTTAAATATTTACACTTCCCAAACATTTACCATTTGTAATCATATTCATATTCTTAGTCTTCCACTTCCACGTTGGATTTTAGCATCATATAACAAAATACTAATTTAGAGGCTTTTTGTAAACCCAGTCTATTTCTAATTGTTTATTGTTTATTATTTTTATTAATATTATTTATTTAATAAAATATTTATTTAGGAAATTCATTATCTATATTAATAAAAGAAAGTTTCGCTCTGTGTGTGTGTCTGTTGGCGATGGCTAGCAAAATCTAGCACAACTAGAAGTCTGGAAATTTAGGTGTGGATATTCCAAGGTCTGGCCATGTGCACCTGAGCCTCAGAATTTTAATATTTTGATAATTAGCCTAGATATTAATTAGATTCTCATTAACCATCGCTTCTAAAATGTCATCTTTTAAATCAAAATGGTGAAAGAAACGAACTGCCGCATTGGATTTGCTAGCGGAAATGAACGAATTCAAAATTATTTTACTAATTAGCGAATTTTAAGAAAACTAATAGAGATATCAATTTCAAAATTTCTGAGTATATTTAAGAAAATATTCTGAATCTGACTATGTGATTTTTGAAAAATTCGGTCGGTAATTTTTTAAAATTTATGCAAAAATCTGCTGGCGACAGTGAAAACGATCCGAGAAAGTTTCAGACAGGGATCTGCTTTCATTAAAAACTGAACTACAAAGAGATCTGTTTCTCGGGCCGATTCCTCCATTTAGTTTGCGAAAATGAAAGAAAATAATGGCCAATTTTTACTAACAAAAATTTAGGTAACTAATTAAGATATAGATTTGAAATTGAGGTCGGGAAGGGGTGTCATCTGTCGGCTATTTTAGCGTAGCGTCTTCGTTATGTTCTAATTAGAAGAAAAATGTAACTCTTTTTTTAATGATTGTGTTAATGTAGGTCACGGTGGTTCTCTTGAACAAATTATTCATTATATTTGCGGGTATGGGGAGGGAGGGGGTTAACACCTTTCTCTGAGATTGTAATTATCTCGGGGCCAGGCAACGCCGGGTGGGTTAGCTAGTTATTAAAAAATTTTATGAGCAAATTTTATGTTTTATACAATAATTCTTATTTATTTATATTTCTTTCCTACAGAATAATTTTAAACCTAATGGAAATTTGTAATAACTATGTAGGGGAGACCGGTACACAGTGGACCACTCCCTAATATTTCATTTATTTAAACGTCTATTCTAATAGACAACAGCACTGCACTGATTACACTAGTTTACATGACTTTTGTTTATGAAATGAAATATATACGGTTACGTTATTTTGGGTATCTACATCTAGGAAAAAATATTTTTTAAAATCCAGCACGTCAGTTTTTTGAAATATTTATTAAGAAGATTTTTACAAATAACTACATCTAAATAAACAATAGACAGTTAAAAATGGGTAATTTTTGCTCTATTTTTATAAATATTTTCATCTGTATCTCTTACAACAGACCAACAATGGTCACCTAGTATATTTTGGTCCCAAAAACCTTGATAATTTTGCTCAAATGATTTTAAATCTTGGTGAAATCGCTCACCATGTTCATCATTCATACCACCGAGATTTTCTGAGAAAAATCTAAATGGGAATGCAAAAAATGATTTTTTAGTGACATATTTACACCCATACGCTCGTAATTTTGCACTAAATTTTCAACAATCTCTTTATAATTATCACTTTTTTATTGCCTAAAAAATTTTTAACGACACTTTTGAAAGAGTTCCAGGCTGCTGTTTCTACCTTGGTTAAAAGGCTCTCAAATTTTGTATCGTTCAATATTCTCCTGATTTGAGGACACACAAATATTCCTTCCTTTAGTTTAGCCGCAGAAAGATTCGTAAATACAGAGCAAAGGTATTGAAAGGCTTGCTTGGATTTATGCAAAAAGTGGCAGAAGTGACCAAAGTTTGGTCACTTCTGCCAGGTGGTGTGGGAACTGGTAAATCCTCTGAATGAAGGACTGGCTTAGTCACTGATGGAACGTCTGCATAACTTATGCTATCTTTATTTTTTGAGTTAAAACCAAAAGTTTGTGTTAAACAAAAGTAACAATCTGTTACGTGGTTAATTGGCTCTCTCCATATAATTGGTTTACCAAATTTCAGTGATCTATTTTTACCTGAATATTCAGGAGCTGAGAACCAATCCACAATTAGTGCAAATCACATGAGGAACCCAATTTTTATCTTGATTTGACACCGGAAATCCAAAATAATGTAAAAAGGCTTCTTGCAATGGTTTTGTTATAGGAAAACCACGATTTAACTGAACAATTTTGCCACAAACATAACAAAATCGGTTTGGATGTAGTTTACACACTCTAGGTGACATTTATATATAAAAATAAGACTTTTGAATCACACAGTTGTTGACACAATAAAACAATCTCAGAATTGTGACGTGCTACAAAAAAAAAAAAAAACTACCGTCCATAGCCTACATAATGTTTTATTTCATGAACAAAAAATTTTTTTTTTTTTTTTTTGTAAACTAGTGTTATTTATAACTTTTAGAAAATATGTTTAGCTCAGATTGAACTATTTTATCCTGATTGGTTGTTTTGAGCTTCTAAAAGTAAAATTTTTCATCATCCTATTTTTATTTTTTTAGTAATTAAAGGTTGTAGATAAGATAAAACAGCTTTTTTGCAAAGCTAAGATACTTGTTTTTATTTAACTTTAAAGCTAATATGTTTAAAAGAAAGCTATAAACAATATTAATATGATTATTTATTGAACTTCAACATGGGGCACAGTGGTCCACAATCCACTCTGCTCCTGTAGTGCAGAATGTTCAAAATATTTAATGATTGCTTATTTTCTATAAAGAAATATTGTTTTAAAGTAATTATTTAACTGCAAAATAAAGTAAACAAAAATAACAATTTATTTAACATAGTAAGAAATATTTTGTTTTGTATTTACTGCTTTTGATAAATATAATTGTAGTCTAATTGGGGATGATTCTATTCAAGTAAAATTAATGAGACGCAAATTGAATGGAAATCAGTTTACTTTTCCCAAAACTGTAGATGAACCTGTTGTTGATGTAAATGATTTCATAATGTTGCTTCCAGACACAAAAGTATTTCAAGAAAATTCCAGGCTCAATCATACTTATAAGTATTTTGGAATTTCATTTGCAAATTTTAATTTGCTCTAATTTTTTTATACTTAAGTAATAACTTCAACTAAATTGCAATTGTTCCTGTATTAATCTGTTATTTTCAAAATATAATTCATTTTGTTTTTGTTTCAAAATGTTACTTGTAAATTTATGTATGTTATTTTGCGGGTAAAGGGGAAATAAAAAAGAATTAGATTGATGAAAAATAGATTTATATTGTATTTTAGATACTACCTAATAGCGGACCAGTGTGCCCCACTTCTGGGACACACTGGTCCACTTTATGGGTGCATATAAAAAAAATTTTTATGAAAAATGTATTGAAAACTGTATAAAGGTTTAAGGAATATCCAAAAATATTTTCACACAGATCGGTTTGTCTGCTAAAGAGAAAAAAAAAAAATTAACTTAAAAAGTGGTCCACTGTGTACCAGTCTCCCCTATTTCTAACTTTAATTTTACGCATCAGATTCAGCCAGAATATTTCTTACATATTGTCATTTGGAAGTTTTTCCCGGTATTTACCACTTTTTCCCGGTGGGATGGGAAAAACAAGTTTTGGACGGGAAAAAGCCAACCCTGGCTAAAAATGGCTCCCAAAAAATTAAAAGTGAAAGTCAGTAGCTGTACAATTAAGAGCTGCAATTTTTCTAAATCTCTGGCATTGTGAAAGACTGAAATAAAGCAAAAGCTCTGGTTCTAGATTTTGTCTGTTCTGATTAGTACTGCATAACAAGAAAGAAAAATCATGCGTCAAGCATAGATTATGAAACACTTTCCAACACTTCCAAAATAATTTTACAAATCATTACCGTTTAATAAGCTGAAAGATAACATCGAAGTAAAACAAGTTGGAAAACACATAACATATTTAAAAACATGATTTCAGGAATTTCCAACATATACAATATTCGGAAAAATATCCGAATGCTTTTATTCAGCACTGTATATGATCTATAGATTTGTATATATACTACCACGGCCAAACTCAATCCCTTCTCCCCTTATACGACCGTAACAAAAAGTAATTTTCCCTTTGTTCAAGAGGAATCAGATATTCTCCCCGGAGGAACATAGAGGGCGCTATTACTTACCATGACAAATGAAGAATTTCCTTATCTTCGCTTTTCGCTCTTGTGTTTTCTTAGATATAACGTAAGTGAAATTGCTAGTTCTTAGTTTTTTAGTAGAAAATGGTTTATTGCCGTGTTCCATATTGTGTTTCAAATTCAGATAAAAAAATACCTGGAATTTCTTTTCATGAATTTCCATCAAGATTGGACTTAAGGAATAAATGGTTGAAACTTATATCCAGGGAAAATTTCTGTGTTAATGACAAATCAAATTCGTCAGTTATCTGCAGTAAACATTTTCGGGAAGAGGATAATTATTTAAAAACTCCGAAACGGAAACGATTGTTACCAAATGCTGAGCCAAGCATATTTGAAAATTATCCATCTTACATGCAACCCACATCTAGCAGAAAAAGAAAATCTGTTTTTCAAAGAGAAGCAAGAAAAACCTGTCAAACAGAAACAAAGTTGTACTGATACCGATTGTCCGAAATTAGATGAAAACCCTCATCCTTTGCCCTCACCAGAATGTAATGAAGCAGTTATAAATGATATTAGAAGTATTCTAGATAAAAAAAGAAATGAAGTGAAGCTCTTAAAATGTAAATTATGGAAAAAAAATACCGAAATTAAAAATTTAAAAGAGCATTTAGAAAGAGTCGAAGAAAAATTGAAGTATTATGAGAAAAATGAATACCATTCTGAATTAGAGAAGTTGATAATTATGAGTGAAGAAGTGGGTTATAGGAAAGCTACTTTTATACTTAATCAAATTGATAATTTTTTTGTTAAAAGACCCTCATGGAATGAAGAAGTCATTCGTGAGTGCTTCTTGTGGAATGCCTCTTCTCCCAAAGGATATAATTGTGTACGAGACAGAAAACTGTTGACTCTGCCGTCTAAGATGACTTTAGCGTGCTATCTGGGGCCATTTATTGAAGCGCTAGGAGTCGCATCTTTAATAAAGGAAAGACTGACGGGCGAAGCAGATAAATTAAATAATTTTGAAAGATTCCTCCTCCATATTTAACCCTGATTATTGATGAAATGGCAATACAAAAAAAATCTCCAGTATGATGCTAAGGCTGATTGTTTTTTTGGTTTTCAAACAAATTATGAAAAAAAAAAAAAAGCTCATGCCAATTAGCCAACAGATTGTTATGTTTTTTAATTAATGGTGTGTCATCAAATTTTAGAATACCGTGTGGGTACTTTTTTACCAAGCAACGAACTGTATGAGTTGACTCTGAAGGTATTATCAGAGGTAGAAAGTTGTGGTTTTAAAATAATTAGATTAGTTACTGACAATCACAAGACATGCTACATGTTATGGAAAAAACACTTGAACATTGTGAACAAGGACAGAAATGTTTAAAAAAAGGGGAGGTTTCATATGTGCAAGCTTATTAAACAGATTGCCATTGCTTCATTTCTAAGAAAAAAAACCCTCCAACTTCCAATACTGTCCAAAAAGCAAAAGCAGAAGACAACCAATTGACTTCCTCTTTACAAGCTAATGTGAAATTTTTTTGGAAAGGACGTGTATAGTAGGACAAAATGTAAAGGGAAACTTGCCAGAGCTTTCGTCTCGATCAGACGGGTCAAGAGATTGTCTCCTTGTAATTTTATGCTGGTTGGTGGACCGCACATTTAATTAATTTTTAAACCCAACAGATGGTCGGGTAAATTTCAAATGTTACGTCAGTTTAAATTATTATTGTAAATATTTAATATTATAATCAAGATATTAAAAATATAACGTATTTAACTTTGAAAACCGTCAAAAAATTGACCCGTTGACTAAAAAAAAACTCAGACTAGTTGAAATAAAATGCCAAAACTGTATATTACTTATCAATGCCGACAGCTTGCTTTTCTAGTTCAGTTTCATTTCTAGATCTACATTTCTTTGATTGTGAGAACGGAAACAAAGTTGCCAAGAAAGGGATTACCGCCTAAAAACGACACCCTTTTGGCAATGAAAGCGAGAAGATGAATGCTGCAATTTTCTGTGGTAGGAGTAGTGGAATCCGCACTCAACTTATAAATCCCTCCTCTATAGTTGTGACGCATAAATGAAAAAAAAAAACAAACATTGCATTGCTATATGTTTATCTAGGACTACCGAAAGTTGACGTATAAATGAGACTCATAAAAGAGGCGACATATAAGTGAAAGATTACTGTATTTCAAAATTTTGCACTGCTAAATCATAGATTAATAATCTTGCTGTTCTTTAGACAAATAAAAACTACAATTAATATATGTGTTAATTTTTTTGATGAGGCATAGAAATAAATACAAAGAATACTTGTTTGGCCCATTTATAGGCATTGTTTGAAAAATTGCTAAAAAATAAGGCTAATAAATATAAAAATTATGAATTATTTAAAGGTTTATACAATGCATGAACATGATTACTTTTCTGTTGCTATTTATTTATCAGCAAATTATAAGTAAGATCTGAAAGAAATTATATGCATTTGAAATAGTATTATGCATATTAGAAATTAGTGGAATTTTATTTTATGCATGTGTAAACATAATGTAAGTGAATAACTCATTTTAAATCTTGCTTCTCTTTTGCAGGTTGGATATTTAAAGTAGAATTGTCAGATCCTGCTGAAATGGATAAACTAATGACAGAAAAAGAATATGAAGAATATTTAAAATCCATAGAATGAGGCATTTATATGAAAGTAGTTTTTGCATTTAAAGTTGTTTATTCATATAGTTTTAGATTTTTTAGTTTGTTCTTTAATATATGGTTGAATTTCAGCAGTTTTAAAATTCAAATGTTAGTACAAGAATTTTACTGCAAATGAAATTTAAATGTACTTGCAAATTAAGTGCAATAAAATTTTAAATATATTCAATGTTTGTGTTATTGTAAATTAGTTAAGTGAGAAAACAAATGAGATAGTTATAAATATTATTCAAAATAAGTCATGCATCCAATAATTAATTTTATAATGTATTCATATTGTAAAGAGAAAATAAGATGGTAGAAAAATAATATAAAATACAGTGGAATACCATATATGGTACTTTTATCCCTCTCTCTTTGTTAAATGACTGAGTTGTGTATTGCTTTGAATCACCGTAAAATCATGTCATTTATGCGGAAAACACCTGAATCATGGAAAGAAACTGCTTTTGTAGAAATTGTTGTGCTGTATTAAACTAATAATGATTGAATCTATATTTAATACTTGGAAATTTTTTCCATAGAAAAATTCCCACACATGGCATTCATAATATTCAAATTTTTAATTGCTTAAAAGGCGTATAGCCAACAGAGTGATAAAGTACCCAAGCGGGGACTTGAACTCGGGTCATCAGTATAGCACACTGACGTTCTACCAACTGAATCACTTGGGAACGATACTCAGCATGGCACTTTCTCACTATAACAAGCATATATAGTACTGCATTTGTAGACTTGCCAACATGTTGTAGTGAGAAAGTGTCAGGCTGAGTGTATCGTTCCCAAGTGGTTCGGTTGGTAGAACGTCAATGCCCTATACTGATGACCTGGGTTAGAGTCCCAGCTTGGGTACTTTTTCTCTATGCTGGTTATACGCCTTTTAAGCAATTAAAAATTTGAATATTAATATTAACTTACTAGTTTTATATATTAGTACTAAATGCATGGATACATCAAATTATTAACAGAAAACACAATAAGTCCTCGTAAAGATGGGAAATAGTTACTTTTGATTAATAAGTTACTTGTTCCACAGTAGCACTAGCAATAGGTTCTACAAACCTGTTTTTTGTATAATTGTTGCTAAGTATGCCACCAACAGATGTTTTAATTGAATGGGCTTTAAACAGAATATTGGAAATAATTTCAGAAAGTATAGACATTGTTTTCTGCACTATTAAAATCTGATTACACAAAGAAAATTTCATTTTTGCACAGCAAAAACTTATCTAGTTATGATTTTTCGAATTTCATGAATTTTCAGCACTTTTCATTTTTAATGACAGAAAACACTGAAAGTTAATAAAATTCTAAGTATTATAACTCTAAGTTTTGGTCATAGAAGAATAGATTTTTAGTTTTACTTGTTAGAACATAGAGAAGTTTTTATATACAGAAAAAGACCATATTAAATTTTAATTTTAAAAGTATTAAAAAAGCAATTAGTTTGACACAAATCAATTTTCATATGAAGAACATCATTTGAGACATTTTTGCAATTGGAACTGTACTTTTTATAAACTACTGGTTTAGGAGTTAGCTACAGGTCAACAATAAGAATAAAACGGACACCCTCATTTAAAATAACACTTTTTAGGTAGATTTTGTAAGAGATACTACCTATTACATTCTCACCTAAGTTGGAATTTGTGAAAAATTTTGGCAGATCTATGCCGATTAGGACTCTCAGAACGCAAAACCACCCCCAGTTCAAAACTTTATCTATCTATGTCACTTTTTTATGGACACGATAACTTCTATAATTCTGCACAAATCTCTTCCAAACTTATACATAAAATCAAGGGAATAAACTCTCGGTCAAGTTCGTTAATAAGCAAAATCGATCCAATGGGGGGGGGGGGGCTTTTTGTGAAAACAGAAAAAAACCCATAATTTCTTAATTATGATACATATCGAATCCGTTTAAAGTTATTATTACTTCTAGGAGAAGGGCGGAAAATTTATGTATGACAGATTTTTGATATTAAATATGGCTCCAAAGGGGGAGGGAAAGGGAGATTTTAGAAGAAAAAAATTCCTCATTTCGTCAATTCAGAAGATATCAAATCTGCTTAAATTTATTATAAATCCTCTTAATATTATTTAAAACTTTTATACTGACAAGTTTTTTATAGCAAAAAAAAAAAAAAAATTAAACAAAAAATCCCTCCCTGCCGGCTCCACCTGCAAACAAGTTAGGTTTTGAAGTGGATGCTTCCAAATGCTGCATCATGGCAAAAAGGTCATATCTTCTGCAATTCTCAACAAACAGGCGCCCAACGGTCTGAGTCTTCCAAAATCTACCTGTGCCTGTAGGCCGAGCTGTCAGGATTTTTTTAAAACATGATTTATAGCAGGCATATCAAACACATGGCCCGCAGACAACTTATCTGTAGCCCGCGAAGCCCTTGGAATTTTACCTGCATTTAATTTAGTTGGTAGAAAATGCATGCTGAAAATTCACTTTGCACGAACACAATTGCACCAACCGTGGTCTTAGAGATGACAAACATAAGAAAGATATGTATATCAGCATTACCAGTTTCGCAGGCTTTTCATTTTATGTAGATTTCTAAAATATTTCTGAACAGTAATATTAGTCTTATTCATTCTTTAATTAAATACGGGAAATATTTCTCGTCAGAATGTCGTAGCATTCTGCTTAAAAAAAAAATCTCGCTCATCTGGCAACAGTGATGTATAGAGACAAATATAACTCAGTTTTACATTTTAACACATAAAAATGGACACAATATTTCTGAATCTGTATTTAACCACCTGGTCACTTCTATGAAAAACAGTGTTTGAGGTTATAAGGGAAAATGGAGGACCAATATAGTGTTAATTTACATAATTTTGTTAAAATACCTATTTATTGCAGTATTTAAAATTATTGCGAACTAATTTTAATAAATATGTTGTATTTTGATATCTCATGTGTTTAAACTATAATTAGAACCTTTTATTTACTTCATAATTTTCAAAATCAAAGTGGTCTTATAATTTCTTAACGCACTGTAGTGCATTTATATATTACATACTCAATTTTGGGCAGAAAATCTATACGAAAAATATCAAAACATGCGCTACATTCAAAGAAAAAGCATGCAATTAAAATTTTCACACTTAAGATTTGCATACTTGAACCTCAGAAAGTAAGAATCACACAGACTTTCTTAAAACAACCTATTTACATTTCATTACAGCTGTTCAAATAGTTCTGTATGTGCAAACATAATGCTATGTCTGAAAAGCACATAATGCAAAAATGTATAATCTGCTCAGCTACTAGTCCCAAGGAATGCAATACAACGATACTCTACCTGTATTTTGTTGTTTCAGACATATTTGGCCATGTTTGACAAGGTAAGTTTAATGATGTGTGAAATATGATATGTATATAACACACAGCTTCACGTTTTTAGGTTTGTATTATAAAGATCTACTGTAAATGCATTTTTACTTTCTTCTATCTTTACAAGAAGAAAGTATTGGATTCATGGATATTTTTGACTTCCAGTTTTCGATGGATTTATACGTTTTAGAAGGTCCTGAACACTATTTGATAGTTTTTAGAAAATGTCTGTATGTGACAAATTTTGTGGGCGCTCTATCTCAAGAACTAATACACAAAATTGAATAAAACTTTATATTCAGTTAGTACCTGATATAAATTGGTGCTGATTAGTTTTTGGGGAAAATCGCCGACAGGTGGCGCTGCTATGCTGCATTTTTCGCGATTTCCGCAATAGCTCTATCTCAAGAACTAATGCACTCATTTTCATCAAATTTCAGATTCAGTTAGACCTTGACATAAATAGACGCTGATTACGTTTTGGTGTAGATATCCTAACTGGTGGTGCTGCTGCTATACCACTTTTTTCCTGATTTTTACGATAGCTATATCTCAAGAACGAATGCACGAAATTTCATAAAACTTTATATTCTGTCATACATTGACATAAATAGATGCTGCTTATGTTTTGGTGTAAATATCCCAACAGGTGGCGCTGCTATGCTGCATTTTTCATATTAACACGATAACTATATCTCAAGAACTAATGCACTCATTTTCATCAAACTTCAGATTCAGTTAGACCTTGACATAAATAGACGCTGATTACGTTTTGATCTAGATATCCAAACAGGTGGCGCAGATATACCACTTTTTTCCTGATTTTTATGATAGCTATATTTCAAGAATGAATGCATGAAATTTCATAAAACTTTATATTCTGTTAGACATTGACATAAATAGACGCTGCTTATGTTTCGGTGTAAATATCCAACTGCTGCTGTGGTACTTTTCATTATTAACACAATAACTATATCTCAAGAACTAATGAATGAACAGATTTTCATCAAACTTCAGATTCAGTTTGACGTTGACATAAGTTGTTGATTCAATTTTGGTCTAAATCTCCCAACAGGTGGCCCTGCTATGCTGCTTTTTGCAAGATTTACACGATTTTAGCAATAGTCATATCTCAAGAACAAATGCACAGAATTTAATAAAACTTTAGATTCAGTTAGACCTTGATGTAAATTGGTGCGGATTCTTTTTAGTGTATGCAAAACCTGTGTGAGATAGAAGAAAGTTTTGGGATTGACACATCCGACTAGTTTCTTAAATGTAGCAAAAAGATATTTTTTGTAAATTTAATAATACACTGTAATTTTGCATAAAAACCTGCCTTGGACTGTTTTCATCCAAATTTTAAGACTTCTGTTTGCAGTTGATTTTGCTAGCCATCGCTGACATATAAACAGCGAAACTTTCTTTTATTAGTATAGATAACAGTAAGATATTTGCTTCGACTAAATAATGCCGAATATGGCTCTTTTTGTTTTTAACACCAGAGCTGAGAGTATCATATGTATTACTTAGAACAATGATTTTTCTTTTGCGTTTTTTAATTTGCTTGCACTAAGTGCAGTCAATATATCACTGTTAGTACTCTTATTTCTTTACTGTAAAGCTTTATGTATTGATAGCATGTTAATAGCTTTTTAACTAAGTAAATATAGTTTAGATACTAACCATTCTTAAATAACTGACTTAACAGGAAGCTTTTACTTCCCATTGAGCATTATTATTACATTTTAATTTTCTGTAATCTAAATTCAAAATCTGGGATTAAAAAAATTCAAAGATTTTAGGAGCCCCCCAAAATAAATCTCCAGGTTTGAAATTATAGCTATAATAAACTAGATGGAACCCGTCAAAACTTGACAGAAAAAAATTACGATAACAGTATCAATAAAATAAGCTTTATTATTTAAGAAGGGGTGCGTATCAAACAGTCTTTCAAATATTTTATTTTAAATGTTCCCCCTCCCCCAATGAAATACAGTATTATTTCCGATGCATACTCCAAACGAACAATACGTAAACAACTGTGTAATGCAAATCAGTTTGACATTACCGCCATATTCCCCACGGCAAGAAAAAGTTTCATGGACCTATGAAATATCATACAAATAGCATATCCCTACATCCATCTCATATTCAATAAAGCAGACCTCTCCCTTTGATAATGCATCTGAATGAGCTCCTATCTATGCACATGTGCATTGCATCTGCCCAAAGGCACTGCCGAAATTCAACGTTAAAAAAAAGTTTTTAAATGTTTAAATAAGTTTTAAGATGTCCTCTTTAATCATTGTTTATTTCAAATCCATACGTTCTGAAACTCATCCATTCTTTTAAGCTAATCAATTTTTATGTAAAGATGGAGAAACTTTTTTACAATAATAATCAGTCTGCAGATGAGGAAAATGTTTAACGTTTTCAAGTATAATTTATTTGTATGGTTTCTTCGGTCCCTTTACATAATCAGGATGATTATCCCTTTTACATCAGTCGGGGATCTTTTCCCTCTTATACAGTGAAATACCTAATGGATCTTTAAAAAAATAATAAAATACAATTCCTAGCATATTGTGATGTAACATATACATCAACGAATTCAACATATCAATTTTATGTTCAACATAAAGTGAAAATAAATAACGTAATAAATTAATATAAAGTAATTTAGATGATTACTTATTGTCTTATTGTTACTTAAAATATATATATAAACCAAACTGTTTTACAGATTTTAAGGGGAGGGGGAATCAAATTTTGGTGTAAAGGGATAATTTAAATGTTATTTATTGTCACTACAGAATAACAAAAACGGCAAACAATTTAACTAGTTGGATGTGCCAATCGCAAAACTTTTCTCTATCTCACCTTGGCTTCGCATACACTAAAAACAAATCAGCACCAATTTATATCAATGTCTAACTGAATCTAAAGTTTTATTAAATTCCGTGCTTTAGTTCTTGAGATATGACTATCACTAAAATCATGTAAATCCTGAAAATGCAGCATAGCAGCACCACCTGTCCGGAGATTTACACCGAAACCAAATCAACGACAACTTATGTCTACATCTAACTGAAACTGAAGTTTTGTCAAAATCTGTGCATTAGTTCTTGAGATATAGTTATTGTGAAAATCATTAATAATGTAGTATAGCAACTCCAGCTGTTGGATATCTACACCAAAATGTAATCAGTGTCTATTTATGTCAAGGTCTAACTGAATCTGAAGTTTGATGAAAATCAGTGCATTAGTTCTTGAGATATAGCTATTACATACTTGCCCACTTTTACACCTAGGGCACATATTTTTACTTTTTTGCAAAGTTTCTTCCAAGTTTCATTTTTCATCCCTTAATTTATAAATTACTTTATAGTTGCTTATAGTAACGGTAAATGATGAATGTGAGGGGAATATTTAGTATTGTCGAAAAATGAGTTCAAGTTTCATCATCAAAAATCATCAGGAAGATTTTTAAAATTTGTATTGCATGTAAAAAGTTGTGTTTTAAATAAATTTGCTCAGACGTAAAGCAAAAATTAGATAAGAAAAGCTGTGTATATGTCTTTAAAATCAGTTTCTTAATGAGTGTTGTAATGTTTTTCATATTTTTCTCATCAAACTATCTTTATAACATGGATGCCACTTTTCCGCGGAAACGCGGATCTCCGCTTTTTTGCTTATTTTCAAAATCCGCGGATTTCCGCTTTTTTTTTTCTTATTTCTCGGACGCATTTCTCTTTAATGCATCAAGCGGAACCAACCAACCAACCAACCCATTTGTCGGAAGAACTCCTGAACACTTTCTCCTCTGTGATTGGTGAGTACGTTTGACGTCACATCGTCAGTGGCAGTAGTCATGATTCAACTGACCAATGACCACGAAGTGTCGTGGCTTTTGGTAAGTAGTGTAGATAGAGTTGCAAAGGGTGGAAAAAACCGGGTTTATTCCCGGGAATAAACCGGGTTTTTTGGGAGGGAAATTTTTAAATTCCCGGGAGTTTTCAGAAAATTTTAAGCTTGAAAATTTTTAATTTATTATTTTAAAAATTTGTTATTGATTTCAATTTTTGTCAATGTAAACAAAATGCTTTTACCAATGTAAACAAAACCAATAACATAAATATAGAAAAATAGCACAATTTACATGGAAACTAATGAAATATATGCTTTAGTTGAAGAAATATTAAGTAAGAGAAAGTAGTAATTTGCTATTTTAATTGTCGATAACTAAAAAGTGAAAGAGGCAGATGACAGATTCATCTTTTCTGACATGAATGTAAACTTCACCCCTGTTCTCCGAATTAGCGAATGTAAACTTCACCCCTGTTCTCCGAATTAGCGAATGTAAACAAAAAATAATATGAACAAAAATAAAAGAAACCAATGCAAAAATACAATGCAACTCGCTAGAAAATTAATATAGACAAAGTATGCCTGAACAGAATATATCTCAGCTAACAGAACTTAAACAATTTTTATTGTTAAGAAAACATTCGAATCCTCACCAAATCACAGCCTCCATTGTTGTAAAGCTAATGAGTTTTAATAAATTAGAGAGTAAAATCATAAGTTTCATGAATTCATAATAAAAAGTCCATCTTAAACTTTTCAGAACAATGCCTGAATTTTTAGGAAAATAAAAAATTCAAATTGAAAAATGAGTGGTTTTGTTTACATTCAAAACTCCTTCAAAATTTCCAATATTCCCCAAAATTCCAGGTATATTCCCCAAGATTCCCAGGTTTATTCCCGTCTCTCAAAATCTGCGGGTTTTTTGCAACTCTAAGTGTAGATGAGTCGTGTCGTGTTTGTTTACTTTTTACTGACGCTGCGCGGAAATAGATAGTAAGATTTGAAATCTCATGATGGATTAAGTGTTTAATCTCATCATTTGTTTTTTGATTTATATTTAATTATTGCGCCGCAAAAGACAGATTTTGATAGTAATAAGTATTATGGGTCAAAAAAAGTCCGTATACTGAATGCACGGCACGTTGTTTTGATTTCCAATTTTGCCAGATATACTAACGCCCGAAATCATATAGATAATCTACAACCCATCAAATTAATTGTTGATGGAATGGATCAAAGAATCATTAAATCGGAATGTTTATTTTCGTCTTTTTTAGTTTTAGTGGATCATAGTTTACCATTAAATGCTTTATAACATGCAGTATTCCTATTTAAAAAGATGTTCCTGAATGGTGCTGTAGTAAAAATAGTTATGCACAAGGACAAAAAGAACCACAATTGTGAAAGAAATGGCCGATAAATTGTAAATATCTGCACATGATAGAGTTCTGCATTGAAGATATATCCAGCGACTATTTACTCTTGTATTACCTATTATGTTAAAAATAAATTTTTAGTGACTGCTAGTGTTGTTAGAGAGCATGATTTAAAAAATGAAAAAGGTAAAAATTATGTTTTTAAAATCTTTTTTTTTGTAGTATTTTCAGTTTCATTGCCTAAAAACTAATTTTATGTAGGAAAATATAGCTAGACCTTCATATAAATAATTTGCTACAACATTGATCTTCTCACCACATGCTTTTGTAGCTGTGGCAGGTTAAACATTAGCCATATGTATTAACTGATGTTTTGAGTGAAAGCATGTAGGTTTTTAAATGTATTTGCTTATAAAAATTTTAAAGAATAGTTTTACAATTTTGAGGAATTCTCATATTAATATTTGTCATTTACATCAGATAATTATTGAATAAAATTTTGAATTAGCCATATTTGTTATATTTATTAGTGTTCTTATTTTTGTATTACATGTATATATGTTTCAATTTGAATTCAAATAATGACAAATTTTATTTCGCGTATCATTTCACTTTTTTTGCTCGATTTTTAACCCGCGCACAGGTTTAACTTTTTTGTTCAATTTTCACCTCACGCATCATTTCCTCTTTTTTGCTCTTTTCTCAGACTCATCCCTGTTATAATGGTCAGCACTGTATTATTTAACAATATTCATCTATTATGTACTTAAAATTTTTTGAAAAAGGTCCGTGTGTGTGCTACTTAAAAATGTGTTACATGGTTTTATGTTTCAAAAAAATTGTGTGAAATACTCTTCACGCGTCATTTTACACTTTGCCATTTTCAAAAGTTGGCAAGTATGCTATTGCAGAAATCACAAAAAATGCAGCGTAGCAGTGCCACCTGTTGGATGATTTACACCAAAACCTAATCAGCACCAATTTATATCAGGAACTAACTGAATCTAAAGTTTTATTAAATTCCGTGCATTAGTTCTTAAGAGAAAGTTTCCCTCAAAATTTTTCTCACATACAGAGACATTTTCTAAAAACAGTCAAATCACGTTCAAGACCTTCTAAAATGTATAAATCCATCAAAAACCCAAAGTCAAACTTTTATGAATCTAACACTTTCTTCTTGTAAAGATCGAAAGAAGAAAGTAAAAATAAGAGTTTTTAAATGACTTCAAATTTCGTGGGCATGTTATGAACACAAGTCCAAACAAAAATGTTGATCCACTTTCTGACTCAAACCTGAAATTCTTCAATTCAACCCAACCTGAAATCCACAATCATAAAAAGTTGATCCACAATTTAATCTAATAATGAAAATGTAGTCTATAATCATATAGTCAACACAACTTGCAGTTAGTTTAGTCAACCCAACCTAATCCAATGCATGGATTGAGTCTGGTTGGTGGTCATTTTTAGGGTTTCGTTCATCTCACAAAACCCTATTATTCCCACTCCGTTGTCTGTCTGTCACAGAGCCATTCTCAAAAACTATGTAACTTACAGAGTTGAAACTTTGTGTATATAGCAGAATATCGGCTATGAAGAGCTCAAAATATTAAAATTTGAAAAATTCGTATTATTTTAATAAATAGAGATAAAAAAACCAAAATTCTAACAGTCTTTTCCTTCTAAATTTAAACATTTTTCATTATAGCAGATGCCAAAAATTAAAAATCGACGATGAAATTCTTTCCACAATAATTAATTTTCTAGCAGACTATTTCCACGTGAAAAATGAAAATGAAATAAAAAGTTTCACCAATTGAAATAAAGATAAATATGAAATAAAATTGATTGACGTCATAGTGGTAATAAAATGTCTAAGATTTCTCAATAATACAAGGAGTATGAATATGTGTGTGTACACAATGCAAATTAATATCACGTCATTAGAGAATTAAAAAGAAAATCTGACGTCCTATTGGAAGTTTAACGAATTTTTCAGATGTTTGAGAATAATACAAAGCGGGTATCAATATGAGTAACAGAGAATAGTAAATATGAGTTTGAGGAACTTATTGAATCATGATAAAAACCCGATTATGGAAATATTCGCATATTTTAACATTTTGAAGGTGTACAAGATGTTTAATTTTGAAATTATTTTTTTTAAGTATCTCATGTAGTCCACATGACAGATATTATTATGACAGAATATAATAGCGGGCTGGTTTGGATATTCGAAAAAACGAGAAAAATAGACCGGTAAATTTTTACTTTAAAAAAAACATGACTTTTTTTTTTCTTTGGTTGCTAAATGAAATTTATTTAGATGTATTAAAGAGAGGATAAAGTGTTTTGAAAGGAATATTAAACGAAACCCTTTGAGCGATCTTCGATCACACTTACCCACTTGTTTATAAACTAATATGCACTCGGCACAACCCATTCCATAGGTTGGTTCGTGTAAAATCTGTATTCCTCACCCGATTCAAGACTTCCTAGTCTCCTTGGTCAAAATATTTCCCTGATGGCAGTTGCATTTTGACCCTGCCAGGTATTCCTGACGGGGCATTCCCTCCACCCCGCAAGACTTATCTTTAGCGCCGCTCTTGAATTAATGATTTAAAATTATATAATTATAACATTATTGGTACTGAAACTGAAATAATCTATATTATAACGGTGCAAGTCATGTAACTATCTTAAATAGAAATGAGGTGAACTGATTTGTGTTAAATATGTCAGGTGGTTATTTTTACTCTATTATTTTTTCAAATAAAAATGCATAAAGTTTATTTAAAAAAATTTTTTTTAGTTACCTTCTAAATTGTATACCTTAAGTGTGAATTTTTTCTTTAAAAAAACCATGGTGAACAATAAAAAAAGTTTGTTCACTTGCAGAGAAGAGAAGACCTTTTTACGTTATTTCCCGTTATTACATTATCTCATTATTATTTACGTTATTTTGAATGAATGAGCTAGAAATTATTGCAATGGCAAAAATTATTTTGAAAATTTTTTGTTGATTATCTTGCTAGCTAAGACAGTTAATGCGTTCTTAATGAAAATAAATCACTTTGTAATGAATGAATTCAACATTAAGATACCAAGCTTTGGTACATTGCTTCTTTGTTTGCTACGCAATTATCAGATAGTCTCTATTTAGGTAAGTTGTTTTTTTAATGCTTCAGAGTTCTGTATATAAAGCGAAAAGTGATTTTTTTTTTTTCATTTAAAGCATTTTGTAAATTTACTTTTTTTTGGCAAATTGATTCAAATTTGGCTAATTTTATATTGGTACAAATCTCGCTAATGACAATTTTTTAAATTTAATCACCAAGGCAGTTTTTTCTATTTGTAAATTAGAAACAATACTTTGAAATTGAAAAAAAGTTTTGGTTTATAGTACTATTTATTATAACATTATACCCAACACTATTGTTGCCAAGCGTAATAATTGGCGCCAAATGACCATTAATTTTTTTTATTTGGTTGTGAACCAGGGTTGCAAAAAAGCCGGCTAAAATTAATAAAATCCATGCCTGCTGCTTTTATTGGTTTTAACCGGCTTTTTTTGGCCGAAATTGGCCTTTTTTGGCCAAAATTGGCTTTTATACAATGAAGCATTTTATTTATACACTGTAGTTTTTTAAGCGTTTTTTAACTAATTTAAAAGACATTTTACTAAGTTAGAATTTAATAAATAACCTAATTTCTCAATAATGAAAACATTAATGTTAGAATAACAGATAGCTAACTGGTGATTTGAGTCAGAATTGTAAATATGTTAGCTAAATTTTAAAAAGGCATACTCATTGCTTAACTAATGCTATATTTTTTAAATAAAAACTTAAAAAAAAAAAGATTTACACTTTTTTTCAGTTTTACTGCTTTAAATAATTCAATAGGACAATAGTTGTTTAATTAAATATTTTATTAATCAACTAATTTTAAGTGCTATTGACCCACTAGTAGAAATTATGCAACATGACAGTGGGCACTGCAGATTTTAGACTTGAAGATTAATCTAATAGCTTAAAAAATGCTGTATTAAAAAAAAAAAAAAAATTCTAAATTTTATTTTGTCTCTAGATTACTGTATTTTCTTTGTAAATGCAAATTTTATTTTATGGGTTACTATTATTTCTTATGGTAGTTGACATTGTTGTGTCATAGATAAATTTTGTTTTGCTGCAGATTGACACACAGATACACAAAAATCAGTTACTGGGGCTATTGATAAGAAAGTTTTATTTTTTTCGCATAAATATTTCAAATCATACATAAAGTCATGTAATAAAAACACTATTTTTCACTGTTAAAATCAGTAATATGAATAACATATGCATGAAGAAAATAGCAGCAAACTTTTCAAACTTTTATTTCAACAAGTTTTATTTTGAGAATTTTTTTGTAATTGTTCTCTTTGTTTTATACACTTACATCTTCTCAAATATTATGTATTCTTCCTAATTCCTCTTTCAACGTTGATCATTCTATGATTTAATCTCATCATATGAACGTAACTGGAATGAGTTATGTAATTGCTTAGTAGATAAACTTTTTAAAATATACTTTTATAAAACATTAGAATATTGATTGCTAACTAAATATGGATGCTCTCAAGTATTATACATGATAATTTCATTTATTAAATATATAAATTAAGTTTTAATCAATTTTAAAAGTAAATAGCAGTATGTAAGAATTTTTCATTTTTGATGGTGGTGATTTGTTATTGTTTAATTAAATATAATCTTTAAAATGTATAGTACAGGGTTGTGTGTGTGTGTGTGTGTGTGTGTAGTGCGTAACTGCCCGGGTACCCGCCCGGGCTGTTTTTTTTTTAAAACAGGTTTTTGACAACCATAAAGATTGTAGTGGGTAGCTGTCCGGGTACCCACCCGGGCTGGGTTTTTTACAACCCTGGTATAGTATATGTCGAGCTATGTAAAATACAATTTCAAAACACCACCTTGCAGTCTAATTTAATATATTCTTTTCAAAGTATTTCAATTTTCTTTTAGACATATAGCCTTCATAGTTGCCTTCTAGAAGATATAAAGACTTGTTTATTAGATAAAGTTTAATAGAAGTTTATAAATTTTTTAGTGGGAAATATTTATTAGTGCATTAAAAATAAATTAATGCAAATTTAATGTGAATTAGCTGTAAACCACCTTTTTTTAATAAAAGCCGGTCTTTTTCAATTAAAGCAGACTTTTTTTAAGTGGTTAAAACCAAAAAAAGCCGGACGGCTTTTTTTGGCCTGGCTAAAAGCCGGCAACCCTGTTGTGAACACACAAAATTGGCTCAAACTTATTTCATATAGATATTCAAATTTGCTGTTATGTTGTTCATTTGGAGTTGAAGCTCACAAAACTCAATCGAAGCCAACCAGAAATATATAAATTTCAAAGCATTAAGGTGGTTGTCATTTGACCTGCTCAATAACGTGAAACTTTCTGTCTCCTTTTTAAACGCAAAGGCATGAAATTGGCAGGGCTGACTCTTGAAGTGATTTGGAATTGAAATGAGTTTTCCATTTTTTTAATAAGATTACTTATTGAGTTATAAGCGATTTGTGTCACGTGACATGTTTTTCTCCTTTTCCATACTGCAGCATTGGATATTCGGTTTAAAATGCTGACTTTGACAGCATTTTCTGAAACATTTTCTGCCCTTTTCAAAAAAATGGAAAATGTCTTTCGATTACAGTTTCTGAATAATAACACGTGCCAATTTCATGTGTGTCCAAAAAAAAAAAAATGAATTAAAAAATATGTCATAAAGTAGCCAGTTTGGATTTGACCTTAAGGATGTATTCAAATCCAAACTGCTTATTTTGAGACACATTTGTAAATTTATTTTTGCTCTAAAAGGCATCCAATTGGCAGGTTCTCTTATTCAGAAACTTTATAATGTCCGTATTGTCTCGATTTTTTGATAAAGGCAGAATATATTTCAAAAAATGCTGTCAAAGTGCACATTTTGAACCGAATTTCCCGAAGCGATAGCGCTGGAAACAAAAAAAAAATGATCATACTGTGACAATAATTGTCTGTAAATCAATTTCTAATTAATTTAACGAAAAATAAAAACATGGGGCCCTTATAAATGTCTTTATAAATCACGCCGCCAAGTTTCCTGTTGTTACTTTTAAAAATGAGTCTGAAAATGTGTCTCAAAATTTTGAGTTGTTGAGCGTGGAAAAATGTTTTTTTTTAATACCGCCTTAAGAAAAAGCAATTGTGATGCTTAAAACCATGTTTTCTTTTGTATTCCTATGATATATTGGCAGGATAGTAAGCTACATCTCTATTGCGGATAAAATTCTGAACTCATCTATAATTTCATTTGATAGTTTTTTCGAACATAACTCTCTTTATGCATAATTCCACAGTCTTGGAACAATTTTATTTCAGCTTCATTATCAACAAGTAACTGACAAATTGTATAATCAATTTCAGCATAAATGAAAAATGTAAGTTATAACTAGAGATCTACTGAAATTTCGGTGCAAAATTCTGCTACCAAAATTTCGGCCTGACCGAAACTATCTGTATTTCAAAATCTTGTTCCTTCTTTTGGAAATTTTCAATTTTACTCATTGATATGAATTGTATCGGCTCAAATGAGACACTGTTTATTGCTGTGAACTCCACTGTTTATCATCATCGGTTATGACTGATCCATGATGCGAGTGTAAATTATAAAGCAAGCAATGCATGTATGACTGAACTTAAAAGATGCTTATCATGTGGTCTTTAAAAGCTGCAAACTTAACAGTAATAGAAAATTTTTACTTTGAAACTTTTTAGTTTTTAATTTTTTTGACGATTTTGGTCTGAAAAACCTGTTTTGGTCGATCTCTAGAACTTAAGAAATGTTTTTTGTTTAGAAAATTTAGATATATTTTACATGGTTATGATTAAATAATAATAAAAAAAAGATTCACATTCAATAAATAGCTAGTGTCAATGTTTTGCATAGTTTGCAATAAAAATTCTTTACACGGTCGGGGTTAAAATACATGGCGCATTAGTATACATTTTAGCATAGTACTGGTATAACGGAAAAGTATCTTAATGTTATTGTTATTTCTTATTTTAAATGAAATAAGGGTACTTGTTTGTTACAGGGACCTTGGCAAGAGAAAGAAAATTTCCATACATATTTTCTGGCAATGTATTCACAGTTTCGTACACACAAGCAATTTTTTTCAATATTTATAAATTTATTTAATATAAAGAAGCCATTTATCTATTTTTATATACAAACAAAAGCAATATATCCAATATATGTAATTTGTGGCAATTGTTTAAATACATATATAAGCAAGTATAAATATTCATCAGATTTGTTTTCATAGCTGTTTCTATTGTTTGGCAACAAGTCTCACTTTTTGAAGACCGAATTGTACAAAGTTTAAAAAAAAAATCCAAGACCCCTATAACAAACAATTGTCAAAATAAGGGAAAAGTTTATATTTTAAATGAAATGAATGCAATATGAATGATGGTGACGGGAACAATATTTGGCGATTTTTCACCTGTGCCCAGTTAACATAAAAGTAGTCAAATTTGTTTAAAGCATAGTTTGCATGTTATGATAATCTATTGTTTGTGCTTCCCCAATTTAACTTAGTTTCTCATCACATAATAAAATTACACTTTTAATTTTGAATTATGGTTCAATGAAATGCTGAATTTATATTGTGGCTCGCATTAGTAATTCAAACGAAATCAAGTGTGTTTGTCATTTTATTTCCGAGTCAGGATATAACAGAATTCTGCATTGTTTGTTTTCTAATATCCGTTCAGAGGATACCGATGTAAGAAAAAAGTGTAGGGGACGCAGACTGTAGTCCGGAATTATCAAAAAGAACTTATCTGTTGAAATGGAGCAAAAATACCTTTTATAAGGAACATATGTCTGTCTATATACACTGAAAACACAAGAAACTTTATTATTAGAAAACCCAAAACATTTGGGGAAAAAAATAGTGATATGTTTGCAGCAATAAACAAACTTTTCACTTAAAGATAAGAGTTAATATAATCTTACATGAATAGAGATATGTTAATTTTTAATTTGGGGTATGTATATGTTATTCTTACTGAATACTAGCTACCTGGCCAGTAATGATAATCTTAAATATACCTAAAGTCAGTATTGAATAACTTTATTTTAAATGAAAACCTTTCCAAACAAACCTAATGTTAAGAGCCCCACTGCTTCAGCAGCATGCAGTCTCAAACTTGTATGAATTTATATTTTTAAGCGAAAATCTATTCAAATGAACCAAGAATTGGGGACACCACTGCCTTCGGCAGTGTACACCAGGACGTGGGTACCATGCCATAGTCTGTTTTTGCAAATGAACCTTAGATTTGTATGATTTTATATTTTCAAACAAACTAAGGAGCACAATTATAGTGTTTGCTGATTTAATTTCTGACATGTAGATATATTAAACTTTCAATTCAGAGCAAAGGTTTCTGAAAAAACTTAAATAATAAATTTGACTTCACCCCTCACTCTTTTAAAATGCAAAATGATATCTTCCAGTCTCGAAAGCACAATTCTTTTAAAATGTGAAATAATATCTGGGTAGGTACTGAGGGAGGGAAAAAATGTGGAATCCATGAAACAATTTTCAGATAATTTTTTAAAAATATATTTTATTTTTAAGCTGAAGATATTGTTAGAACCAGAGAGGTACCAGGAATAAGTAGGTTTTTTTTCTTATTTCCGCCCAGGAAAACGAAATGCCATTTTAAAATTGGAGAAAAATCAGATTTTTTTTTTTTTTTTTTTTTTTTTTGAAATAGTAAATATTAATATTTTTGAAAACCAAAGATGTCACCAGAATAGGAAAAGTACACGGAGTAACTGGGTATTTTAAGACACTGTCAGACAAGGAAAGATACCTCGAATAAGTGTGTATTTTTTGTAGTTAGGTAGGAAAAATGAATGCGGCAATTTCAAAATGAAGGAAAACTTGAAATCTAACATGTAATCGAGACTAAATTTTTTTTTTATGAAATAATACATATTAATATTTTCTTAAACAAAAGATAACCATTACAACTGGAACGGTATAGCGAAATTTTTTTCATACTGCATGAGAGACCAAACAGTTGCAATTTCAACATTCAGAGAAAATGGAAGACTTTCCTTTCTTATGCATGAAGATATGAAGAAAGCCCAGAAAGGCAGAGGCACCATGAAAGCTAGCCAATCTGTGATGCTCATCAGGGTTTTTAATTAATATCTTGGCTAATTATCAAAAAATGAAAAATCTTAAGTTTCAAGTGCATTCAGACGTGTTGTCGTCTATCCTCATCCAAATTTTCATAACTGTATGTGTGCCTAAATTTTCCAAGCCATCGCAAACATACAAACATCTTTACATAATTTCTTAATATAGATTTTCTTTTTAGCATAATTGTTTTAAATTATTTTTTCTAAATTAAGTATTATGAAAAAAAAAAGTACAAATTATGATGTAAAAATGCTATTATTATGTGAATTGCTTTATAGTTTTAAGAACACCTTTTTTTTTTTTATCGAGTTTTTTATCTCTCATTGAGTTTAAGAGTTTCTATTTTAACCCTTTGTGCCTTAATGGTACTTCCCCTTTAAAACATATATGTTTCAAACAAACTAAGGGGCACAATTATAGTGTTTGCTAATTTAATTTCTGACATTTAGATATATTAAACTTTCAATTCTGAGCAAAAGTTTCTGAGAAAACTTAAATAATAAATTCAACTTCACCCCTCACTTTTTAAAATCTTATATATATATAATTTAATTATATTTATTAAAAGCATATTTAATGCAAAGTACTTTGCGTTACCATATTTGGAAGCACTTTCAATTTTAAGTAGCTAAATATTTTAAAAAGTGGACATTCTTTTCAGTCATTTACACGTAAATAGCATTTATGTTGTTGAAAATATAAAAATAGAATTTTAAAAAAAAGAAAAGAATATCCCTATTCACAAATAAGACCACGCTACATTTACATTTATTACTTTTCAGAATTAAGATATTTTTAAAAAAAATACATTGTTTGTTAATTATTCAAAATATTGTTGAACATTTTATAAAAAGGCTTATAATTATGATTTAATATGTCAGTTTTAACAAATGAATCCTTTCTAAATTTCATATTGTTGTACAAATTTTTTAATATTGTCTGATATAAAGGAGGCAAATTATTGAGTTGGAAATCTTTATTTATGCATTATTTGGGATGTAAAGGATTTAATTGAGGTAAAAAAATTAAAATAAATGAACATGACACATTTTTAATTTGAAATAAAAATCGACAAATATTTACTTAAAAATCATTTTTATTTACATTTTTGTACAACACTGTAGAGTCAAACTAAATTAACAAAATTAAAAATCTGATTATACTCCACATAATAAAAGAAAGTAAAACATTAAATCCTCATGTTAGAAGATGAAGTTAGTTTAGATCACATTTGGGAAATTACACACACTATCATATTTACATAACATTGTATAAAAACATTCTTTGGTTTGAGAATATAAAGAGCGTACTAATAATACAATAAATATAGAATTCAGTCTTTAAGGCAGTTAAAAGTAAACTTAGCTCCATCCCAAAAGTTGTCAAAAGTCAAAGCTATCTTGATCAAATTTTCATCTAAATTCTCCTTCATTACTTTGATTTTATTTAAAATTCCTAAATTTGTATAATTCACAGCTATTAAAGAAAAAAATCATGCTGTTTGAAAACAAAAATATATTAGTCTAATTTTTCTTTCAGTAAACTACATTGTGTACAGTTGTATCTTAAAACCTATGTCCTCACTAAATTCCCAAGTAACAAACCAGAGTGATAGAAGAAAGCCTTCAGTTTAAAATGAAAAACAATGTATTGCTATACATCATAATGAACATAAAAGAAATACCAAACATTAAATGATTATAAACATTCAAGAAATCATTTCAAGGCAGGTGATTTATTTATTTTTTTCCTTCTGTAACAAGATAACATTCTTGCCACAAACAGTTGAGTATTTTGCTTTTGTGCAGATGAGTGAGTGGAACGTTAATTTTCTATGAAAAATGTTACAAAATACAGTGCTCTTTGTTAATGTTATAAAATGTATGAAAAAATTATATATCAAAAACATTTATAAAATGCAAAAGATCACATTTCTTTATAAGAAACTCAAAATGCTTTATGTTTAAGGATAAAACTTGTTATCCCACACAAGCATGTGTTTTTTTCTTTTTCCTAAAATTTGCTTTGAATTTGAAAATTACAAAGATAATTTAGATTAAAAGAAAAAAAAATAAGAAATAGCACCAGTGACTAAGAAAAGGTTTTTCACTGCATTTTAGTATCCAAGAAACAAGCATTCTAAATGCTGTTATATTACTCTTAAAAGCATTTTTTGTTATAACTGATATTACAGCAAACTTTTTAACACTGCAGAATTTAATAAGCATATGCTATTCAATTATTTGTAATGTAACTGCATTGGAAGCTGGGCTATGATGTCATACACTCACGCACAGTTTTTTTTTTTTAATCAGTTATAAAAAGGAAAAAAGTCGCCATATTTAGGGGATTTTTTCCTTTAATGGCAACCTAGCAATTGTATTAAGTTATTGGTTTGGCGCGGGCTTGAAAATCACACCAACCAAAAAATCGCCAAACATTGCTGCTTGAGTGTAAAGCATCTGTTCCGGAAGCTGTCAATATTAGTTTCTTAGATATCTCGTGCAGATCTCAATTTTATTTTTATTTATTTATTTTTTTTTTTTTTTGCTGTTCACATATGTAGTTTATCAATACAAAGAGATCATAAAGGATGTATGTATGTACATAAGTTAAAACATTTTTTTAATCAAAATCACATATTATAAAAGTCTTTAGAAAACTTATAAAAAGTATTAGCTAAGGTTTATACCATTTCCATTCAACTTTTTATAAATATCTAAGTCAGTGTTTCTCAAACTTCTTTTAAGGGGGAATCACTGTTATAAATTAGAATATTTTGTGGACAATCTTGCTTTTGTTTTAGCATATGCTAATTCCAGTATACTTATAGTTTTAAAATGGAATTAAAAATCTTTTCATCCTTTTAATTTTACATTGGTATTAAATAAATAAATTAATAGAAACAAATCCATTTGTTTTATAAAACATTATTTCTAGTTTTGTTTGAAGTAATCGGAATGAGCAGTGGCTGGGGAATTTTTTTTTTTCACTAACAATTTATGATAAGAATCTGAGGGGGGGAGCCAAGTGTAAAATCATAACTTTCTGCTTTTCAATTATAGTGACACACCAGTTTATTTAAACTTAATTTTTTTCTGTTTTTAATTTTAAACCATTAAATCTAAAAAGACCACAAGGACAGAACTCGGGGACGAGAGTTGGAGAAACACTGATCTAAGTAACTAGGTGAGTTATTTCGTGAAATCATCTTCTTGAATTTATATTTATTCATAATCCTTGCTTTTCTTGAGTTTTGCTGCAAGTTTTTATTTACTGCTAAAATTTATTAATATATTAAATTACAATCTCTTTATATAAATTTACACTTTCTCCATGTTTGGATTTCAAATTGGAAAAAAAAAAAAAAAAAAAAAATCACTGATATGTATTTTTAGTTAATTTAAAATAATGTTCTATTTTAACAAACAAAATTTACCTCATTAAAAATAACTACTTTTAATTTCCCAGCTCAAAACAATGTTATGTATTCAATATTTCAATAATAAAATACATATTTCTTAAATAAAAAATTTGTTAGTATGTTTTTCAATTATTAAAATAAATGAATTGCTTTAACTTGTCAATTAAAGCAACCATTTTGTTATATGATTATTACAATACAAACATAAAACCTATCAAACCAATTTTGGTTTACATTTTAGGCTATTGCACATGAAAAATTTTTTTGCTATCATGACTCTGTAACTTTTATACATACAATGAATAAATTTCTGGATTTCAGACTTTATCTTATACACAGCTGTGAAAGAAATACTTAATTTCATTTCAGTTATTTTACAATTTTACATACTTTCTATCAATGTGACAGAAAAAAAAAAAATCTGAAGTCATTATGATGACTTATGATGGATTTGCTTAGTTCAATTAATGTTACTTTTGGTTAATAATTACAATGTTGATTCCAGACCAGAGTTCAAAAGTTCATCTGAATGCATGCTACTGCCATGGCTGTCCATGCTTGTTGAATCACTATCATTACTATGAGGACTTGAGTAACTGGCAGCTTCTTGCAGTCGCATTAACATATTTAACTGAAAAGAAAAAAGTTCCATTTAAACATATTTTTTTATACAGTGTAATATACGTACGTACAGTGTAATATGCATATATACAGTCAAATCCCTTTAATCTGCAAACCTATAATTCGCAAATGCATAATCAGTAATACATATTTGGATATAAACAATGAAGTCTATAAAGATTTCGAAGATTTAAAATTTGGTAGTGACAACTTTTTTTTTTTTTTGCTTCTAGTTTTTACAGAAAATGCTGTCCCCCCCCCCCTCCTCCCCCCACCATTTTCATTAATTTAATCAAATTTTCAGTTTAATCCTTGATTTTCTTTAGACCATAAATTAAGCAATAATTAAATTATTTTTAAAAGTATTTAAAATATATATATTAATTTTTATCAAACCTATTTCATTTCTGAACAAGAAATTACATTTTTGAGTAATTTTCTAAAATTTCCAAACATATAAAGTATGTAGAAAATCACCAAAAATATTGAAAACACTTATTGAAATTTATACTAAAGTATTGAAACAAACAATAACTGCATCAATGTTTTTGAAAATTAAAAATAATCAGAGATAAATGTGCATTTGGACTCTACATTTAAATAGTATGCTTATATTTCTATGTATTATTTTTTTATACTTATATTATATACTTTTATAAAATTAATAAGTTTTTTTAATGTTGAAAACATATTTTATTCCAAAACTTATTTAAAATCATTACTTTTCCATTTTAATATTCATTTGTGCATAATAATGTTAACTCATTTTGCATCTGCAAAAGAAAAATGTAAACAATGACCTATAATCTGCACGGTTTTTGGTAACAAACTTTGCAGATTAGAAAGAGTTGACTATACTAATACTTGTTTCAGATAGAATAGGCGGTTGACATACAGAGCTAAGATTGTGTTTCTATAGTAATGTGTTCCCAAATTCACAAGTTGGTCAATTTCTTTCACACTACATTTGTTTGTTGTTTTCCCCATCTCCCTTTCAAGTATGAGAAAGCAACTGACCAGAAGAAAATATGAGTGCATTTCGCTTACTTGTGAAACTATAAAAATAAAACAATTTTTGTGAAACTTAAGCCAATTTACAAAATTTGCAGGAATCATCGCAGAAGTTCACACCACGATGAACGTTCAACCCTATACAAATTTCATACAATTCAAATTTCTCACAAAATGGAAATAAAGGGAAAAATAAGATACAGCTATAACGTCTTCGATTTTCATGTCAACCATGGTGGGTAGCTGTGAAGGAGAACCACCTATATTGTCTAAAATGAGTATAATACATTGTGTTTTTCATGAAGCAGAGCAAAGAGTTGAGGTTAAGGATACATATTTTAGAGATAACAGTTAACTGCTGCAAGAGAAAGGGGGAGAGATTTATATTTGAACTAAATTTTTTGACTCATAAAGGCTTCAATAATCACTAAAAAGGTTTCCCTGGAAATGATTCCATTTAGATGTGTAGAACTAGAGATAATATGATAAAGTATTTCTTGTATATCTAACTGCAGAATCTGGTGGTCAAACAATTAATAAACTTAACTTTGTCTGGGCTACCACTACTATAGAAGGAAGGTAATCATGACTATTTAAGATTCTTTGAAATCCTATTGCAATGTTAGATTTTAAGTTAAATTTATCAGTTATGAATTTTTACTAAATATTTTATAAAGTTTAGAACACTATCATATTGAATTAGGATGTATAGTTATCGGAAAGCAAACAATGAAACTTCAAGTACAATATATTTGTTAAAGTGTTTAATAGTACTAGAAATGAGATCAAAAATAAATAATTACCAATGGATCAGCTTCATTGCTTGTGTTATTAGAGTGACTTTTTGATCCGACTGTAGGTCCCGGATGCCCCTCATAACCAACATCTTCAGGTCTTAGCCTCAGTAATTGAGGTTCTGTGGAACTACTGTGGATAGGCCAAGGGTAAGTCTCATATACCCATTCAGCTGGATCTTCCCATGGAGCTCGCCTTCCATATAGCTAAAGAGAAATTTTCATTTCATTATCTACTGTAGAGATTACAGATATATATTTAAAATAAAATGAGGAAGAATCCTATTTAAGTTATTCTTTTATTCTGAATAACCTAAAAAAAAAAACAATTTTAAATCATTTAATTCTAGTCTTTCTTTCATCTTCCTTCTTATAAAGTGTAATTTATAATTTCCCAAAATATATAATAAAAACAGCAAAGCTGTCATAAATACTAATTATTTATTCTAACAAGAGTAGGTTTAAAAAAAAAAGAGAGCAACAGGCTAAGTTAAGGTGGTTTAAAAAAAAAAAAAAAATTCCCTGCACAATAATTCGAAACTTTCTGACAAATTTATGGGCTCAATTTAAAATGCAAAAGCCTCTTGCAGGCCTTACTATTGAAGCAATTTGGAATTGAACAGTGTTTTTCATTTTTTGACGATTGAATTACTTATCAAGTTATAAATAAACATTTGATGTCACGTGACAGCCAGTTTTTCTACTTTCCCACGCTGTTGCATCTAGAAATTCAGTTGAAAACACCAACTTTGACAGTATTTTCTGAAAGATCTTTGGCCTTTATCAAAAAATGGAAAACAACATGCGATTACATAAATTCTGAATAAGAACACCTGCCAATTTGATGTTTCTGAACAAAATGAATTCAGAAATATGTTCAAAAAGTAGCTCCTTTGGATGTGAAAACAGCCTTAATGAATTTCAGTAGAATGATGCACTTTGTTTTAAATTTTGCATGCAATTTGAAATGATTAATGTAAGGTTGAAAATAAACACAATATTGATAGCCTTTTCATTTCATTCTGATTTTAGAAATTTGTTTTTTTGTAAAAGTAAATTCCTTAATTTAAGTCAAAGTTAAGAATACTTATGCTTTTTATCTAAATGTTCTTAAAGATTGGACAGTCAAATATGTTTCTGAATAGGGATGTAATGAATATTCGGTTCTTTTGCTGAATATCTGGTTGGCTGAATGTTGTTGGATATTTAGCCGAATAAATTCAGAGTAATAGTAGTAATATATATTGAATGCTTTTTTCAAATCCAAACTGTTTTCTGACACATTCATAAATCCATTTTTATTCTTAAATGAAAAAAAATTAAACCTTTTCCGATTCAAATACCAAGAAATAAAATAGCATTTCCTATAATAGCTAAGGATATTTTAGAAAGTGTTCAAAGTTGGAGATGTAAGTCAATTTGATATACAAAACACTCAGGGAAACGTCTTCATTGGGGGAACAATCTATTTGCAACTCAAGATATATAATACATTTATCAAAAAATGAAACCCCATTCATTTCTGAAAGACTTTGATATTAATGTCTGTAAATTTCATGCATACATAAAATTGGTTTTATGAATGTGTCAGAAAGATTTGAATTGTTCAGCAGTTAGCAGTATTATTATTTTATTTATTTATTTAAAAAAAAAAAAAAAAGCCTTAAATATATTTAATACAAAATATTAGAAGATTCAAGATCATTCATATTGTTGGTCTCGGTTTCTGTGTGTACTTTTAATATATGTTGAGCAATTCATAGAATTTTCTGTGTTATCTATATTCTGGTTCAACTGTTAAATGTTTTTTTTTCCTACTTTAATCATACCTCTTGCTAATTTGTAATTTAAGTCATACAAAGCAAATTAAGGCTGTGAACTGGTTTTCGAAAGACTCATTCTTATGGATTTTTTGCAAATAGGAACATGAACCCCTCACAATAAAATTTACTTCACCAAGGGCTCTTTTAGAAAGTACCTGATTGTGAATCTTGGGGAAGAATAAGCATTGTTGTGAGACTCATTAATTTCTTATGTAAGAAAGGATAATGGTAGAAGTGAAGAATTTTGTTTATGTTTTAAGGGAAATAACTTGCAATTCTGACTTACAGAATTGCACAATGTCACATATCACCATTTCATATGTCTATGTATGAAAGGACAAATTGCAGTCATTTTTTTGTATGGAAATAAGTTTTCTAAATTAAAAAAGAAATTAAATTTAAAAAACACATTTAACAGTGGTAATGTGCGTTTCTATATGAGATGAGTTTCTATATTGGATAAAATGTATTGAATTGCAAGTATGAATTATAGATAAAATTATGCTATTAGTAATTTAGTCATGTTTTATTCTTAGCATCAAGGTGTTTAAAATATTATAAAAAAAAAAAAAAAAAAAAAAAACATCAAGCCCTTAAAACTTTCAAACTGTCCAATTTTATTTTATTTCTCTCTCTCTCTCTAGATATATATATATGGGATGGGTAAATAATTAAGTAACTTGACTACAAAGTATTTCAATTGATGACATTGGATTCAAAGATGATTACAAACATTTAATTAAGCACACAGTACATAAAGAAGTAAATAGTAGATAATTAATTACTGAGTTAACACTATTCAATATAGCCATATGCCGACTTTGCTATAATGTCACCCATCAAACAACTGTCAGCCACTAACTCTAAATGTTTCTTAAAAATCTATATGAATATTCTTCTAATCATGACATCATTCACTATGATACTGGCTTGTACCTTTTCCTTCAATGAGTTCAGATATTGCCCGTTTTTCTCACATTATTTATGTACATACGTATATATATAATGTATTATATAATATATATAGGTGTGTAAAATGAGTTTAAAATAATAAAAAGCATAGTTTTATAGTTTACATATGCACATTATAAACTGCCATTATAATCTCTATAAAAATATAATACCTGTAATCCTTCTCTGACTGCCTCTAGAACATATGGAATTATGCTATAGTTCCACAAGTCAGTAAACCATACTTGGGAACCTGATAAGTCGACTGGACATGACAGAAACAGTCTTGGTCCTACAAATAGAAAATATGTCTTTATCAAATATAATATCATATGTTCTGAATTTCATTTCTAAAGACTGTAGTTTCAGAAGCAAAAGCACAGAAAATAGACATTAATTTATCATTTTGAAATAATGAACCAAAAACCTAATCTCAACATAAATCTTATTTTATCATGAAGCAATAATCATTTAAATCAGAGATTTGTATGTCTGTAAATGATCTGAAGTGCTTGGTTAAATGCAATAAAAATGTCTCTTTTTTTTTTTTTTTTTTTTTTTTTCCCCTTCAAATTTTTGAAGAATTTAGATATAATACAAATGCGAAAATAGGATTATACTGACAATACTGAAATATTTCTCACTACAAATTTATTTAATAAAATTAAATTTATTAAATAAACAATATGCAAATTAAAATTTTATTAAATTTAATTAAAATTAAATTTATTAAATTTTATTTAAATTAAAGTGTAATTATTGCTTAAAGTGACAAAAAACATAACACAAAAGGTTTAAAATTACCTTTTAATATAGATAACATATGTTTCATGTACTCAAACAGCGACTTCTTCAGATCAAAATGATTAAATAAAATATTCTCGCAAAGTTTTTGAAAATTATAAACATAAATCATGAGATCACATGTCGAATGTAAGCAGGTGCTTAAATTGGTCAAACTGGAAAATGTGAAAATTATTGTTTTTATTTTCATTTCTTTTTTAATTTGTAAAGCATCGCATTCCAAATTTTAGGTAATTCAAAAGAAGCTGATTCGTTGCAAATGTTATTTAAATATTATGTTATCAATAGAAATATATTTGAGAAACGATAACATTTGCAATGAATCAGCTTCTTTTGAATTATCTAAAATTTGACATGCGATGTTTTACAAATTAAAAAAACAATAAAAATAATAATTTTCACGTTTTCCAGTTGACTAATTTAAACACCTGCTTACATTGATTACATTACATTTAAACACCTGATTACATGTGATCCAGTGATTTATGTTTATCATTTTCAAAAACTTTGCGGGAATATTTTATTTATCATTTTTATCTGAAGAAGTCGCCGTTTAAGTGCATGACACATATGTCATCTATATTAAAAGTTATTTTTAAACCTTTTGTGTTATGTTTTTTATCACTTTAAGAAGCAATAATTACACTTTAATTTAAATTTAACAAGTGATTTTATTATATTATTTGTACAAATTTATTTATACCATTTTCAAATGAATGAACTCTATAACATTTATAATGTATTTTTAATTATGTTTTTTTTTTCAAAATTTTAATGACATATTAATGTTTATTTAATGTAATATTTATGCAACACATAAAGCTAATTTTTTTTTTTGTTAGTAACAATATAAATAGTTTTAATGTATTAGATTTTAATTAGTATAAAATAACAGTACATTAAATAACATTACATAGTTTAAAATTTTAAATATTTAAATATTTATCTTTTTAATATAATTTAATCTGCATGCTGCAGTTACAGCAGAAATTATATTGCAGAATAATATTCTTAAACTACGAAAGAAATACAACTATATTGAAAACTATTAAAATGTTTTATGATATATTTTGTTATAAAAGCATATAAGTATTATTTTATATTGCTTTATTGGATATTTTGTATTATTTATGTAATATTATATTTAAAAAATGTGCTATAAACTGACTTACCTATTGTAACATCAGATGAGCTATGAGTTTCTAGGTACTTGTTGAGATGCTGCCAAACTTTTGGCATCCAGTCTATAACTTTGGCAATTTCAGCATTACGTATACCACTACGTACTTCTTCTTCAATGAGTTTTCGTTTTAGGTATCTACCTAAAAATCCTTTGACTGGTTCCATATGATTAGCACATAAAACCCATCTGAAAGAAAAAGTTTCAAAAATTAATATGAATTGAGATGCATTAATTTTAAAGACTAAATATTAAATTACTGTATGACATATGTTGTTATAAGAATTATAATCAAATCAAATTTAATTCAATATATCTTTTATATTTAGTACAATCCATTAATATATTATAAAATGTATTGCAAATGTGTTTTCATTTTTATAGCAATAGTAAATTGACTTTAAAGTTCCAAATGTTACTCTTCCTTTTAACACAATACATGCATGTGAAGTTGTTAGTAAAATGGTTATGGTTTCACTCTTTTCTCTTTACGTGTTCCTCTTTTTATATAGTTATAATACATACATTTTTGGAAACTACATTTCAAAAGATTTAACTAAAATATTGATTATTTTTTATTTTAGAATATCAGATTAATAAATGTTATACTTTATTGAACATCTGTGAATGTTAAACATATGATACTGAATAGAAAATATCAAAGATTAATTCAGCAATTAACAATCAGAAAACTGGGAATTATAAATATATAAGTAAGTAATTTGTAGCAATTTAAGGACAAAATCTCTCTCTCTCTCTTCTTTATTTTATTTTATTTATTTTTTATTTTTTTTTTAATGTAACTAACGCTGCTGCTGCCATAATTGACTTTATTGTGAACTTTTCACTTTCTCGGCTTATCCTACAAAGTTATTGCATACAAAAACATGAAAACTTTTGGATTTATAGAGACTTTATCATAAACACATTGAAGCGAACAGTTTTTAAATCGAAGAATTATTTTAAGCACTATTTAGTGTTTAAATCGGTCAAGATAGTTCAGTTAAATAAGTTTTATAAGATCAAAAACTATGCTGAACAATTTAACAATCTTTTGCAGGCATATACTTGACTAGATTGTAGTGTTCAATGTCCTATCATTTTTTAAATTTGTCTAATTTTTTAAGGTTTTTTTTTTCTCAATTTTTTATTTAAAATGTCATTATCTGAATAGAGATTTAATTCATAATATGAAATAGCTGTTTTTATCTACTATTGTCAGATTTAAAAAAACAAAAACAAATAATACAGTAGATCTTTATAATGAAAATTTTGAATGAGAGGTTGTGCGTATTATAGAATTTTGCACATAGATCACATTTCACACATCATTAAACTTACCATGTAAACATAGTCAAATACATCTGGAACATATCAATATACAGTAGATCTTTATATTGCATAATATAGATCATTTCATACATTGTTAAATTTATTTTATATGGTCCAAATATGCCTGGACCAAATCATTATCTCATTTTCAAAATATTTTAATGTAATAATAGCAATTTTTTTTTTCATTGAAAAGCTTTAATTTAAGGAGATAAAAATGAAATAATATCAAACTCAGTCATAGAAGGATAACAGTCTTTCTATAATATGGAATGCAGGCACTTCTTAAATACAAGATTCATTGTTTACATCTGTGAAGTAGTGATTATAAAAAGAATTGCATTATATAGATCTTCCATTGTATACCCAAGCACTTTTCAATTGAAAAATATATTTACTTGCAGATATTAAAAAAGATGAAAACTTTAAAATAATTCAGTTATGTGCAAAAAGTGAAAAGTGAAGTGGTGAAAATTACATAATAGTTAAAATTATTTTCTTATATCATCTAAAGAAAACTTTTCTTTTAAATGTTATAAAAGTCCAGAAGGCAGTGACATATTTTACTTAACCATTTTATACAAGCTGATTTTCAAATGTGTAATTGTACTTAATCACAAAATCAGCCATCAGCTGTCACGACAGCAGCGGATGCAGTCTTGGGAACTGAAAAATCCCTCAGTCAAAGGAAATGATCCAAAAGGGAACCAAAAGGAAAAATTCCAAAGGGAATGAATGGCAACCCCATTACAAAAGATCGCCACTGGTTGTGATAATATCATTCAATCTTCCATAATTGGGTAATCTTTTAAAAACAGAGCAAACTAGCATGTTTTTAGAGCTTGCAGGAGTTTCGTAGGAGATAGAGCTCCCTAGTTTCTTTAAACAAAAACTGTGCAAATAATTTAAAACTTTCAGTTACCTGAAGTTGTGATGAAGCTGCAGATTTGTAGTTGAGCATGTAGCTTGATTCATAGTGCCAATAATATATGGGCTAAAAAAAGAAGAGAAAAATTATATATGTCCATTATATGTAACTTTGATTTTTCAAAATATTGTTTCTTAAAACTAATTATTTTGAATGATTTAATCAGTCAAAAAGTAGTATTCTTAAAAATACAATACTGTGCAATTATTTATCATTAAAAATAAGCTTTAAAGTAAACTTCTACGTGACTAGAATTAGAATAGCAACAAATATGCCATATTAAGCCATGATCGCCAAAACTATAAGATAGGGTTTTAACCTTTTTACAGAATGTCGTTTGGCACCACAAATTCTGAGAGGTAATCTTTGTTTTATTTAATTGCAAAGTTTCTGTCATTAAATAAGGAAGAAAAAAATTATACTAAAATAGTAGTAACTTGGTAGTTAATTATTCATATGCATTTATTTTGACTGTTGCATCTACACAACACCGACTTGTAATGGGTTAATATAAAATATATAGCTATAAGTGTAATCAAATTAAAAATATGTGACGAGATACCTCTAATGCTCTAACGTGGCATCTGCGAGTGATAAGATAATCTGAAATCATCTTACATGCAGCAATAATCCATTTACAGATGAGAAGCAGCCCAGTTTTTTTTATTCATTGTTTGTAAATTTTTTATTAATTGTCGCCATTATTGTTTCATGAACAGAACTTGCCATCCACTCCTTTTACAGTCTTTAAAGATTTCTTGAATAGACGGTTGATGCACAAATCCAACAGCTGCTGTAAAGGAGTATAACCTCTGGAATGACTACAAAATTACAGTTTATCTCACATCAGAGGCTGGCTCTTCACTCTTTCAGACAAGTGGCCATGGAAACTGTCCAACACAAGAATTTTGGGTAATCTTATTAGACTGCCAGCATGATGTCTCAGGCATTTTTCATCTAGTCGATAACTAAGTCATTGTCCATCCAACCTTTTTTTGCATTTTGTTCTCTACTAATAATTATAATAGCTGTTACAATAATTATTAAGAGTTGTTAATTTTTCTCAAGCCAATCTTGTATATGATTCTGATACTTTGTATTTATGTTGTATAAGTATTATTCTCATCTTTCTCTGCTTTTTGTATTAACTTTAATATTTCACTTACTATAAAAGACCTAATTTTCTTGCAGCAACTCATCTTGATACATCTGGTAAACTGCTTAATGAGTGCTACACAACTATAGAACTTCAATTAGCACACAGCATTTGTGCATACCCAGTGTACTCATTCAAGATTATTGAAATTTCGCTTTGAACATAGTGGTGGCAGCCTTCAAATATCATATCTTCATGCATCTGATTTTTAAATAATTTTTTTATACAGAAACTGCATAGTATATAAGAGTAAATATAATATTTTAAATAAGATATAAATTCTTCTTTTTAAAATAAATGAAATTTTAAACTTCAGTTTAAGCTATTTAAATAATTGCTAAGTTAAACAACTCAACTTATTTACTTATTAAGTAAATAACATAACTTATATAATCTCAGAATAGACCTTTCTAATAATCCAGGGCTAGCATTCCCCCTAAAATTCCTAAATTTCCTAAATATTATTTTATCCCCTAAAATTCCTAAAATTCTCCTAAAATTTTCTTCTTGTTCCTAAAAATTCGAGATCGACAAAATTTCACTGAAAACTATTGTGAATTTCGAAAAATGGTCACCGAAAAAGACACATATTTTGTCAAAAGATCATTAAAATAACACAAATTTCGTCAAAAGATTGCTAAGATAACGCAAATTTCGTCAAAAGATTGCGGAAAAAGCAAATTTCGACAAAGAATAGGGGAAAAAAGCTTAAATTTCATCCAAGGATATCGTGGGAGGAAAAAGGCTAATTTCGACAAACAATCCTGAAAAAAAAAACTCAAAGTTCATCTAAGGATCGTGACAAACACTAATTTCTTAAAAGGATCGTAAATTTTTTTAAAACATCTCGGAAAAAAAACTAGAATTTCTTAAAAAGATCGTGGAATAAACGTGAATTTCGATTTTAAAAAAAAAATCGTGGAAAACCCCTCTAATTTCATCCAAAAATCAAGGAAAAATATAATTTTGTTTAAGAATCGCGTAAAAAATGTGAATTTCATCAAAAAATTGTGGAAAAAAACGCCAATTTCGTTGAAGGATTACGAAATTTTGTCAATCAATCGTGCATATAAGGCGAATTTCGTCAAACGATCGCACAAAATTACAAATTTCGTCAAAAGATTGCGAGAAAAACATGAATTTCATCTAAGAATCGAAAATTTTGTCAAAAGGTCGCAGAAAAAGCAAATTCTGTCAAAAGGTCACAAAAAAAAGCAAATTCCGTCAAAAGGTCATGAAAAAGAGCAAATTCCGTCAAAAGGTCGCAAAAAAAAGCAAATTCCGTCTAAAGGTTACGAAGGAAACACGAATTCTGACAAAAGTTATCGAAAAAAACATGAATTCCATCAAAAGATCACGAGTTTCATCAAAAGATCATGAAAAAACGTGGAATTTTGTCAATACATCGTGCAAATAAGGCAAATTTCATGAAAGAATCGCGAAAAAATGCATGTTTCGTCAAAAAAAACACTGAAAAAATCCAAATTTCGACAAAGAAGTGTGAAAAAAAACTTTCAGAAGTTTTTCTGTTAGCTTCAGAATTTTTTTTTTCTCATAAATGCCCCTGCTTCCTGCCTCTTGTTCTCTAGGTTCACCGAGAACATCCAAAATAGAGAGAAAGAGAGCATTCATTCTGGTTGGGCTCAATGATCCAGGAATTCAAAATTCTAATTAATATAATTGCAGTAAGCATAAGCTGTCAAAATGGTTTGTAATATGAAGCCGGTTATTGTGCAAATTTAAATGCCCTCATTCGCAACAAACAACACAAGCACATGGAACAAGGGCTGAATTCATTGGAATGATGGGAATATTCTTTGGCAGTGTACCACATGTGCCTGACTAGCACGAAAACACTGTTATTACATACTTGTAATGTTAAAAATATCGCAAATGCCCCTAAAATTTTCCTAAAATTTGGAAAAAAATTCCTAAAATTCCTCCCTAAAATTTTGAAAAATTCTAGTGCTAGCCCTGAATAATCATATTTTAAAAGAAATTACACTGCAGGCCAATGTATATTTTAAAACTAGTATCATAGTTGCCAGATCTTCTAATTTTTAAATACCGCTATTTTTTTTTTTTTTTTTTTTTTTTTTTTTAATGTTTGTTTTTATAAAATCGAACAATTTTTCTATTGTAGAAAGTTAATATTTTGATTAAAAAATAGTAGCATCCAAAAATTTAGAGATCTGGCAACTATGTAACCAAAATTTAACAGATACACGTATATAAGAAATAAAGTGATAACACTTTATTTCTTAAATTATTTCTCATCCTAAAAGATTTATTTTTAACTCACCACTTTTGGTATTTGGCACTAAGAAAACCGTTAAAAACTTCTCCCAGGGATCCTACATGATGTAAGTTATCCAAAATTATCACAGTTGGTAGGTCTGATGCATTGCTATTGAAAAGTATAAATTAAAAGTAAATTATGGGTTTTATAAAGGAGACAAATAGAATCAATATCAATAGATTTTATACTTTAAAAATAACATGCTAATTTTTTAATAATTATGTAACAAATATTACTTTTTTAAAATAGTATACATTTATTTAGTTTAGTAAAATGTATTCAGAAACATACATACCTAGTTTCGCATTGCTCAGCAACATTCGACAAATATTGTCTTAGTTCTTTGGCAGATTTATGGTCCACACTAAATGTAGCAACTGAACCAGGCACTAGATCTTTTCCATTTCTAATGGAAGAAAAAAAAATTATAGAGCATTACATATATTATTAATGCAATAGTGCTATTTTTAATATATTTTCAGATGCATTTCATTGCTGTCATTACATTATTTTAATTCAATTGCTTACACATCAAAACTTTGTGAGCGCAATTATAAAGATAAGAAGTTAATATGTTTATGATGTTAGTAATAATCATAGACATAGGAATCAAAAACCATTTCTAAAATTATTAACTTAATATTAAATGTCTTTGAAACATCACATTTGTATATTTTTATAAACTCAAACTAGTATATTTTCTTACATTTCATCATATCTTTGTAATGTTTTATCTTCTAGATATTTAATTATATGAGCTCTTTTTTTTTTATTATTCAAATAAATTTTTATTTTGATTACACATAGACATATACTTAAATAACTAAAATGTAAAAAAATTGACATTTCAATGTATGTAACTGCAAATAAGTTGTTTATTCATGAAAACTGGAAATTGAAAATACTTTATACGATTCCTTTTTATAATTCAATTGAAAATTTATATTACTGTTATATGGTTCATATTCTAAAGTTCAATCTGATGTTAAAATTTTCATTTATAATTTGATTTGTAATCCACAGACATTTAGAGTTTTAAAAAGTTTAATTTATAGAAGATTTATTTCATAATTTAGTCAGCATTCTTGCAAGTTTTGTGAAGTATGTTTTTGTTCATTTTTTGCATTCATGTTTTTTGTTCATAAATTTTCTTTTACCTAGGCTGTTCTCAGATTTTTTTTTTATTTTCCTCAATCAACAACGAGAAACTTTCATAAAATCATTTTTATTTGTAAAAGCATGAAATTTCCAGACATTATAATTTGTCTAAAAATCAAACAGCATTTTTAATTTTCCCATAAATGGGATATGTATTTTGAATTATAATAGATTACTCCCTTCTGGGGATTTTTCCCAGGCTGCTGTGTAATGAAAATCATTTTAAAATGCTAACATTGACAGCCTTTTCTGAAAGACCTTTTGTTTCTATATAAAAATAGAAAATGCTGTTTGATTTCTTGATTCTGAATAAGAAAAAAGAATATCTAATATCATGCATTAACAATAAAAATGACTTAGCAAAAAGAAAGTAGCTAATTTGAATTTAAAAACAAGCTCAACCTATCAGCAAACCTGCCTGCAAATTTTCAAAAAAAGGCATTTATTTTTTATAGCATTTTCTTAAAGTACAATTAGTAAAGAATATTCACTTACATTTTCTAGTTGAACTGATAAAAAATAAGAAAGTTATGCCACTTCAATTTATTTTGTTCTATCATACATAAATCATAACTTGAATCTTTAATCGTGATTATCTCAAAACTATGTTTTTAAAGTTGGTGATCATAACTCAAGCAAATATCAACCAATCTTCTTCAAATTTTGACCAATTTTTAGAAAGTAATTCTTCTTTTTGGTGATCTGATAATTTTTCTATTTTTTTTTTAATAAACAATCAAAGTTTTAAAATTTTTGCAAAAATTGGTACCTTAATGTTGAATGGCCACCCTTTTGTTCAAAATCAATTTTTCCAAAAACTGAACAATTACTTTCTGGTTTTAAGTGTTCAGAATAAAGACATTATGATTTTATAATTTCAGATAACATTTGACAGAGTTATGGTGATCCCTGTGGGCAGCTACCAGAACGACATATCTCCGGGGAGCGGATCTGCTGGGGATACCCAACTTCATTTCATCATTACAAAAATCTATTTTTTTTTTTAAAGTAATAAACAAAATACAGAAAAAGTTTTTCAAATATTTTATTTCGTTTTCCTTAAAAAAATTCCCCAAAATATACATTTTTTTTCAATCTTGCAGGTAGGTATAACCCCTTAAGAAAAGTTGCCCTTAGTAAATATTTAAGTCAATGATAAATAGTTAATAAAATTTTAACATAATGTAATTCCTGACATTTTTTATTCTGAAAAATAATAAAAGGATACTAATTACTACTGATAAACAACTTACTTTAAAACAAGGTACTCAGCTAATTTTTGAGCTATGTAAGTTTTGCCAGTTCCACTGGGTCCACATAAAATGATCCTCCTATGCTCTGTTAATAAGGAAATGTATCTTTGTACAATGGATTTAGGAATTAGGCTTTCAAATGCTAGGGCATCAACTGAGTGTTGCTTAGTGCCTGCAACATAAAAATTTGAATAAGATGCTGGTGTATTGAAAACCAACTGCAAAGATAATTTTTTAACTAGGTTTTAATATTATTACTAATAATTACTACTTTTAACTGTACCTTTCAGAACTATCTTTATATGCATATTGTCTCCAACAATATATCCACATGGCAACAGATCTGGAACATCAGCATCTAGTAAAAATAAAATATTTTTTAGAATAAAATAGAATCATAAAGATTGATTAGAAGTATTTTTTAAATTAAAAAATGTATACAATGTATACTTTATTCAAGATCTTTCATTCCATTCCCTGAAATATATTTCATCAATCTAATTGATACACGTGTTTTTTATTTCATACATAAGGGAAGTTACAGTTCTTACTATCTATAACATTTCATTTTAAAGTTTCATGATTATCCTGTGAATAAGTATTTAAAAATACAAAAACTATATAGACACAAATTAAGAAAGCTATATTTTTTTAATTTAGAATTTCCATCAATGAATATAACTTGAATTGTTAATAATGAAGAAATTTATAATGATATTTATATTGCATGTAATTATTCAATTGACATTGTTCATTTGCAACAATTTGAACAGCAACTTTTTTCTTTTTAATTAACAAACAAAAAAAATAAGAATAAATTACTACATAATTAACAGGCTCCAGTATTTAATGGAATTAGCATACTTTTATATTTTAGAATATCTTTGTATTATTATTTTCAGAATTTCCACAGTTAAAGTACAATAAAAACAGTTACCTAGCCTAAACTCACTAAAATAGTTGCCTAAATAGGAGCTTAATCCTCCAGATCCCAATGCACGATTCAGGGTGCACCTCTATTTTGCTCCATAATTTTTTCTTTTAATTTCACTAGCAAGTTCAGTTTTATCTATTTGGTTTCTTGAAAAACTAAAGAAGGTATCTGAAACATTTGTTGTTTTAATCAGATGTTTTTTATAACTTTCCACACTTCTCCATGCCTTTTGATTTGGAACACTTTAACATTGCCCAGGTTTTAACATTTGCCCAATGCACACTGAAATCTGTGGTATTATAACAATCAAATAGTAATTTTAAAAACATTAAAATTGGATATATTTGTCTTATTCAGAAGCTAGATAACTAAACATAATTGAAAATACAAAAAACTGCTCTGATAGATCCTATGTGAGAACTGAAAAGTTAAAGACAAGAATAGTTAGAAAAATCTTATAGTAATAGCTTAATAATGTTATAAAAATACAAAAGTTGAAAAATAACTATAGCCACTTTCTTAATATAAAATTAATCTGTCCCATAGAAAGAAAATTTAAGTAATATTTGCCTGAAATATTTGTTTTTTCATATTTTAAGCTTACAGAAGTTCCCATAAATGTTTTAGCCTGCATATTTCCAAATAGTCTACACTAAGTCCCTTGTGATGTGTAGCAACAGTAGATCTTCTCAAAACAAGTTATTCCATATTTCAGATTCAACACAATCACCCCTTTACTCTTCCTGCTAATTCACAATAGAATATAAGAACATTTCCTCTGCTCATTTTTGACAGGATCTATTAAGCAGGAAAAAAGTCATTTTTTTTTCTTTGAAGCTTCTTATCATGTACTGTTTCTGATAGTTAAAGCCTACATATGTTATCTTTTAACACTAGAACATTTGTTGGTGTAATTTTAACACTAAAAGAAATTTAGCTTTATCTCTGTATCACATTTTGTTTTTTGTTTTTTGCCTGTATTCTTCAAATTTTATGACTTTTAATCATTTGACATAATAAGCACATTGTCAAAATTTTTATTATGTGATTCGATTAAAAAAAAAAAATTACAGCCAATTTCATCTAGAACATCCATTGGTGTTATTACGACACCAAGCAGAATTTTAAAATAATCCTCATTCTTTTGTGAAAATGTAACAATATAAGCTTAAAGTAGAATGACACAATATAGTGTTAAATTAGAATTAAAAAATTGATTTAATGTATTGGTAGAAATATAATAAATAGTTACCTTTAGCTCTAATGACTTCACCAACATGGTAATTTACAACACTTTCAGCATTAAGTCCCAGATTGGATACAGGGTCTACTCTTAGGACATATTCCTGCATTACAAATTTACAAATGAATATCACACAATTAAAAAAAAAAAAATGTTTTTAAAGATTAGCATTTCTTAACAGCTTTTGCATGATTTCACTTAGGGAAATAGTCAAATAATTCAAACATAATTTTCACCAAAATATCTAAATTTACATTATATTTCTGTTATTATGACTTTTATTATTATTGCTTATTTCATGTTTGTAGAAAAATAAAAAGGATGAATATTAAAATATTTTCTAAAAAAATTACTCTAAAGATATCTCTAACTATACAGGGTCATTCATAATTCCCTCCGGGGTTTCGAAACGTTATAGTAAAAAAACGAAGACGAATAGGAAAAAAAGAAACATATGAAATTATTCCTAAACTATTCAAGTTTTACTTACATACATTACAGGTGTTCTATGTGTGAACCCTTGGTCACACGGCATACATCCATGCGATAGTCCAGTTCCTGCCATACTCAGTTTCTTTAAATTTCCGGTACCACACATGAATTGTTTTGTCAGTTGGTCCCTGTTTTCGATATTTATTACGAAAGGCCCGTTGAACTGACACCACTGATTCAGATTTAAAGAAACGGAGTATGGCAGAAACTGGACTATCGCATGGATGTATGCCGTGTGACCAAGGGTTCACACATAGAACACCTGTAATGTATGTAAGTAAAACTTGAATAGTTTCGGAATAATTTCATATGTTTCTTTTTTTCATATTCGTCTTCGTTTTTTTACTATAACGTTTCGAAACCCCGGAGGGAATTATGAATGACCCTGTATTTTTGTTACAGTTCACAAAACATGTAGAATGCTAATAGTAATACTAATAATTATTATTATTCTAAACAATAAAAACTGCACTAAAAAATAGCCAGTCTACACCAATTTAAATTTTGTATTGTTTATTAATATTATCCGAAAGAGCAGACATTTCAAAAACATTAAAGTGAATTTTTATAAAAAGAACTCTGACTACTAATGCACTTATGTAGCTATATATCACTATAATAATTCCAACTATTCAAGAAGATAAGTTTATTTTTGCTAATCATAATTATTATTTAATAAAAAAATCTGATTATGAAAAACTTCAGAAAAATAATAAAAAAATAGATTAATTATTTTATATATTTTTTTTTGGTTATGTATTAATGAAAATATACCTTGAAAGTTCTTTTGACAAGGTTGTCCAAGAGGTCCCATTTTGTCTTTGAGCTAATAGAGATACTTCCAATCAGCACTTCAGACAGCATCTGTAATATAAAATAAAATGGATGTAAGATTAAATCACCTGATATTTATAAATGTAAGTCATTGATTTATTATCAAAATTTTAAATTTTAGTATATGAATTAATTATTTCATTAAGATAAAAGATTTTACAATATGGAACTTTTAATCTGGAAATCAGTTAATTGGAATCATATTTTGAATCTATAGACTTCTAAATCTTTCCAGAAAAAAAAGCACCATATAGTGTCTGTCATATTCATCATTTGATACATTAGTGTTACATTAGCATAGCTTGATGCCAATTTTTATATATATTTTTAGAAGGAAAAACCAATTACTGCAATTTTGTAGGATTCATATTTTGAAAGAAAAATTGCATCAAAAAGAGTTCAAAGATTGTGTAGAAGTTGCTAGTAACTCATATACTAAAGATGATATTAAGAGTGTTTTGAGGTATCTATAATGATGTTCCTGTAGCATATTGGTTTTAAAACTTGTAAATAGTTGAAATAATTCTAAATCCTCTTCAAAATGACAACACAGGGGGTGATGAAAGTGCAGGTGAAAGAATAAGGAGAAAATTTTCAAGTACAATATGTGTTAATTTAACTAAAATATTAACCCAACATGTAGACAAAAGAGTTTTGTGGATGAATCTCACATGTTTATAAAATTCAAGAGCTGTTCTTGAAACAAAAATCAATTTTTAAACAGAGGAAAATTCATGGATTTTTAAAAAAGAAATTAAAATTTTTTTGTCAAGTGTCATTGTTTGATTTCCTGTTTCTTCATAAGTAGTGTTTCATGTTACCACTGATCAAGATTTGAAATAAAAGAATTTAAATGTAGGGAACTTTATTTTATTTAGAATTTTTGCTTCCACGGAATTCCCATAAACCTGCTACCTTTCAAACCCACATTAAACTTTTATTTCAAATGGATCTGATTCTTAATCTGACTAATCTATTAATTTATTTTATGTAAGCAACAGAGGCAGTGACACATCATATTCTAAAGGTCTTATCAAGTGGCAGGGCTGTAACCAGCCAGCCACAAAGTCAGAGGAGGCCTTGAAAATTTTCTGGTGGGGCTAATTGACATCTGGTCTTTTTTTCTTCCATTTTAATGATAAATAAATAAGACAGATGATAAGTGGATACAGACAGAAGTAGAGGGAGAACAAGTCCACCTCTCATAAAACCCTTGATTACAAAGTGTAAAAGTTTTAAAATACAATATGGATGTTATTTATTGTTAAAGGTTACAAAGTCTAGAGACCCTCCCTCCTGCTCCCGTTTTGTTACAGCTCTGTCAAATGGGTTTTGCTTCAATGTCAAATCAGTTACCGACAAAAAAAAAAAAAAAAAAAAACAGAATACGTCTGGTCCTGACCATTCTGGATGAGTTCAATACTATAAATATCAATGGAATTTTTTTTCCCAATCACACCTTTTAAATATTTTCTTTAACAAGATTACAAATAATAGATTTTGAATTGAATATTTAATAATAATTGAAAAATTACATTACAAATACATACCATATTTTGCTTTAGAAACAAGCAACTGTCTCCATGGCAACCAAAAAAGACTGACACGTTTATTAGTTTTCCATCCTGATCGTTCCGGGGTTCATTTAGATACATTTCAGCTAAAAATAAAATTTAAAAATACATTGGAGCTGACATCATGATGATTACACTTATTCCTAAATATATTACTTAAATATGTTTTAAAAAAAGTATTTGTCTCTCATAAATTTAACACATTGAAGTCTTACATTTAAGTTCTAATTTAACTATTTACTTCTAAATAAAATTTGTATGTTCACACTTTTTATTCAACAAATTTTAATAGAAATAATTGTGATATGTTAAGAATTACTTCATTTAGATTCTGAAAATGTTGAAATTTTACTCAAGTTTTTTTAAACTATTTCACACCAGAAATTTTATTTAAAACTACTTAACTTATTCATTTAACATATTTCTGTGAGTTTTATATTTAATTTATTTTAAAAAGAAATTTCTGGTTTGAATCAGAATGTATTCATTTGGTAACTGCCAAAATGACGGCTCATGGTAGTTCTAGTGTTAAAGCTGAACAATGTTACATTTCAAAAACATAATTTCTATGTAATTACTTACTGAACCTAAGGATTTATTATTTTGAATATAAAACTCAGTATGTCTTCAATATTTTATCCAACATTTGATTATAATATATTTTTGAGTAAAATTAAATCAAATGTCTGAATTTTTCCCTAAAATATATTAATTCCATTCCATTCAAAATGAAACTGGTAACATTAACCCGAGGATGCATGAGTACATCAATCACCACATTAACATATATTTGCAGCTGAGTACAAAATATCCACATTATACATATAATTTGAATGTATAAAAAGTTTCTTACATCATTTAGTTGCCATTTCAATAAAAACAAGTTTCTAATCATGAAAAAAGAGTGAAAAGCATAGATGGTGCTATATTTACCAATGCTTGAAGGTCCTGAATTTTCTGAAGCACTTAGCCTTCTTTCTAAGCTTTCAGAACTATTTCTAAGAGGTAAGGAACTATGGGAAGATGTTAATGATTTAGTGGAAACCAGCCTTTGTAATCTGTCATTATCTTGCTTTAAGCTTAACATTTCACTCTGTAAAATAATTTTTTATGTTAATAATACTACTAATAATAATATAAGATTTATATATATATATATATATATATATATATATATATATGTTTGAATTATTAAAAAATATATATGAACATTAAAAAATGCATGATCATTGTTTTATTTCATGTTGATGATATATTTTAAAAGTTCATTGCTTTTATACTAAAAATGTTCATTTTAATTATATTTATGATGCTAAAAAGGTATGTACAAAAAACAAATATTTCCTATTAATATTATTTTAGTTTAAAAAGTATGGGATGATTAATTTTTCAACAATATATAATAGCTAAATATAAGTAAAATCGATTAAAGGAAAAAGAAAATTATACTGAATATAAAATATTTAGTATGTATAGAATATTTAGTATATATATATATATATATATATATAATTATATTAATAACTATATGCTGGGAGATTTTGAAAACAATGAATTTATTATCCAGTTTAACCTATTATTATTCCATAGAAATGTACTTTTCATAATGGAATACAATTTATTTTAAAAAAAATCTTAACAGAAATACATATTTTGTATATTTTTAACAATGTATAGTTGAAAAAGAAAATAATAATACTAATACACTTTAATTTATTCAACATTTATTTAATTTATGCTACATTCTGTAATTATACTGACTAAAATTATAAATTCGACATCAAGTATTTACATTGTAAGTTAATTTAAAAAATACATTTTTTAATAAAATGTATTTAATAGAATGAAAATGAAATATTTAATTTTATAAACTTACCCTCATTTTATTTACAGTTTCTTTCAGATTTTCTAACTGATGTGCAGAACTTAAAGCATCTAACCTAATGTCAGTTAACATCATATCTTTCTCCCTCAGTTGCTTTTTGAGATCTTTAACAACTTCAGGAGAGTCTTCATCTTCTTTCTCATAAAGACTACAAATATATATTTAAAAAAATAATCAGTTTTTAAATATTAACAAAAATTATTGTATTAAAACAGTAATGTTTATTTTAAAAAATATGATAGTAAAATATTGTAAAATGTATGTATTCATCTTTAATTATGCTTTCAAATTAATATATAAAAATAACTTTCATTTATAAAGAAGAAATACATATTTATTAATTTATTTTCTATGTGTAAATTAAAAATTTTTTCATATATGTTTAAAATATACAATAAAATTTTTTCAGTAAAAATTCAATATTTATTCATGTTACTTTTATTTTTATAATGCATAATTTATGAAAATTTAGTATTTATTTACAGATCAGAAACACCCTCCCCCCCCCCCCCCCCACACACACACACACACACAAATGTATTTTTAGATAAATATATTTTCTATGGACAGCAACTTATGATTTTTTTTTTTTTTCTAAATTAAAAATGGATGACTTCAATTTGAAAAAAAAAAAAAAAAAAAAAAAAAGTCAGCAATGTTCAGAGAGTAAAGCCTACAAAAACCCTAACAAAACAGCATGTTTCAAAAGAATGATCCTCCCTTCTTCAGACTATAAAAATCCTGCTTCTACTATTGTAGTATTTGCAAGTGCTTCATTTCTTCAGAACATGTTTCCATTTTTTATGCTTTTTATAGTGTTCATTTATGGGACTGACTCATTTTGAAGCAATACGTAATTGCTTAATATAAGAACTATTTAAAAAAATTATAATAACTTATCTTGAATTATGAAACATTTAGCCTATATATGCATACTTATACTTATATTGATAATAACTGTACATTTGAAGATGATAATGATTATAGTAGATTTATATCCAGGTTGACCCTATTATGCCTTCATCTACTTAACCCTTTGTATCACCACATTGCATATCTGCAACATATCCAAAAATCAATGTTACTTATACAGTGGGCTTTAAAAGACAATTTTATTGATTGCTGCTATCTCCCAACACAGCAGTTAATGTAAAATGTTCATAGAATTCTCAACAGATATTTTGTAAAATTAAAAAGGCATGAGACGTTCAAAAATAGATTTTTTACAAAGGTAAGTTCGTATACGTTATGGTTTTGTATTAGAAAATTGACAATATTTGTGAAGCATGTTATTTTCTGTTTATTGCAAATGTTATAAAAGTATATTTTTGTGAATAATTGTATTTATTTTTATGTTCTAAATTCTTTTTAATTCTTTTTAGATGTATTCTAACATCTGAGTAAATATTTTTCAAATTGGAATTGATGAGTCACAAAGGGTTAACTTATTTTAATCTATTGTGTACAGAATCGTGAATTTTGCACTAAATTAAAAAAGACACCTTTATTTTTTAAAACATATTACTGTGATTTTAAAAATTGGATATAAACAAATAAATAAATAAGATAATACATACGCTGAAGATGAATGGGACTGTTTCATTTGTCCGAGGCCACCGTTTGAATGACCAGCACCCAATAATGGTGAATTAGGAGCAGATGAATCAGACTGAAGATGCCTAATATCTTCCACATCTGAGACTGATCCATTCTTGTTCTTCTTACTTCGTGAGAAAGCTTTGCTAAAGGAACTTCTTAACTGTAGGGGAAAACAAGAAATAAAATAATTATTGAATCTCATTACTATTATTGCAACTGATATACATATAAATAAAATTAGATTGATTAAATTTAATCGATAAAATAAATGGACTGATTATTAATTATTTATCTGCACTGGCACAGGATAAAGTGTGCTAAAATTTTATATTTGCTTAATGAATTTATGTTAAATTGAATAATGCAACATTAAGTGATAAGAAAAAACTTATTTCATGGTTTAGTTGTTGTTTTCAAGCTTCTGAACTCTAAAGCAAAACTTTTATTCAATTTATACATGAGCATTAGAGTCATGCATTGGGTCTGGTAACTCGATTTTACCTGTCTGAAGATGACCCTATTTATTTTATTTATTTTGCTGCATGTTGCATTCAAATATGTCATTTTTTTCCCCAAGAACAAACCAGAATGTTATTTTAGATAAAAACAAAAACCCCTATATATTTGAATATAAATAAATATATATGTATTCATTTTTCTTTATAAATGTAAAATAGATATTAGGGATGTTACTGTATAGTACAGTGATGACGAACCTTTTCACATCAATGTGCCAATTTTTTTTTTTTTTTTAATGTTATACTTGAATTTATATTTATTAGGATTTTAAAATATAGGAGTAACATACATGTACATATTACACATTACACTGTATAAAATATAGTAACAACATAAATGGCAATCTTTTGGCTTTTTTCAAGTCAAACACATAGCACCATAAAATTTATTCAATAAAATTATTTAATAATGTGACTTTTTTCTATGTAGTATATATTAGATTTCATTTTTTAAGGAACAAATTCTGGTTTGAAATGCTTTTATTTGACTTAAAAACCCGACAGATTGTTTAAATGTGTGAATTTGTTTTAATTTCATTTCTATTTTGTTTTAGAACCTCAGTCAATGCTGTCCCTGGTATAGTATCTTTCTATAATTAATTGCAATAAAATAAGACATCAATTTCCTTTTCTATTGTGTTTTGGATCTGGTAACAGTCGACAAACATATTGTTGAGTTCTGGTTGACTTAAATAGAATTTCTGGGGTTAGATTCAGTAGTGAGCATTTAAAAAGAAAAAAAAAACACATAGCACCATAAAATTTATTAAAATGAAGGGAAAAAACCCAGGAAAATAATAAAAGCATCAAAGCAATTTTAAGCATAAAAAAATATTTAAATTAAATTACAAGATAGATAGAGGTTACATATACAGATGACATGCTCAAAATTATGGATTGTAATAATTAGGGTTTCTTCCCTATAAAATTAGACTCATGTTCTGATTCATATTTAAAAAAAAATCTGATCATCTAGTATTACTCGCAAAGTTTTTAAATTTTTTTTAATATACTTTCAGAGGTTAGCATTATATATATGATACTTTGAATTTTATGAATTTTCAGCATTTTTTGGCCCTAAAAATGCCATTTCCATTTGTCAAAAATGAAAAAAACCTGTTTTTAGTGCCATAAACGCTGAAAATTAATAAAGTCAAAGCATCATGACTCAGTAAATTTTGGCCGCAGAAGAATGGAATTTTTACTGTTTTACTTCTTAGAGTATGGAGAAAGTTTTTCTAAATATAACTTCTGTGATTACCTTTTGTGTGATTATACATTTTAATTTTTTTGATAAAAGAGATTGTAAAATTTTCCACTTTATTAACTTATTTATGAAGTTCAAAACTGTTTTGCTACTACAATTTAGTAATAACTTGAATCTTATTATAAAATCTAACTGCATTAAATTCCTACAGTAATTGAATTCTGATTTCTAATTGAGAAATTAAAGTAGTTTATTGTGTAAATATATTTATTAAAGAAGTTATATTTAAAATAACTCTCAAGTAAATAATGAATTTGTGAACTTTCAGAAAATCCAGTTATTAAAGAATATCAAAATCTAATAACTATTTTTTGTTCAGGTACGAGTACAAATGCAATACATACCCATCCTTTCTTTTTCTTCTTTTTATCACTCATTGCATCACCAGACTTCCCACTGTTACCACTACATGCACTAGAGCATGAATTTACGCTGGACATAGAATCCGTAGAAAACTGTCTAGAGATTCTATGTTCTTGAAGAGCTGCAGTGAAAAATACTTTTTAGTAGAGTGCATTAAATTTTATATATCACATATGTAAAAGTACATACTAATAATAATTCAATGATTACTAATAATAATCTTTTTGGGTAATTTCTAAATTTTGGAAGAGAAGCCTATTTTATAAACTATTTTGTATCACTAAAAACTAATCTATGTGTAAAATAATAATATAATGATGTATTTTGTTTTAAAATGAGAAATTTTGGAAAATGATAAAAATTTTGATAATTTTCTTATAATTATATAAATTATACAATACAGTTTTGTAGTTTAAAAATATTATAAAACAACGATAAAAACTTATTAAAATAACCGAATTATGTTGAAAATGCTAATGACACTTTATTTTTAAAAGACTGATATTATAAGAATTTCTCATTTATAAATCCTTAAATTGATTTATAAAATAATTTATGTTTTAATACAGAAAGTTATTCCTTCTATGTTATAAAAGATATTATTGTAAAATGTAAATATTTTAAGTGCCTAGAAAATTCTTAAAGAATAGCCTCATAAAAATAGCATAATTATTGTTTAAATTGGTACAAAATATAACAATTTCGATGACAAAAAATAAAAATTTTAAACCTTTCAGGGGCAAGAAATTCTGTTGTTGCAATGATGAAAACACCAGAAATTTTGAACAATTTGATTTGAAAATAAACACAGTATTTTTTTTTTTTATGTAAATTATAACAGCTAAATATTCAAAAATTTTGGTACAGATTTTGATTAAAATTAAGTGATATAAATAATATACCACAACCCTTCAAGTGGTTAAATAGTTTTAAATAAAAATGACCAGAAGTAAAAGAATAAAAAAATATTTAAAATCCTTTGAATGGCTATTATTACATTTAAAAACTGAAATTATAGCAATAATTTAATAATTCATGGTTTAAATTAGTGTAATGATTAACTATTCTTGATTATATATTCTTGATCATTACTAGTGTAATGATTAACTATTTTTATGTAAAAATAATATATATATATTTATTTAATTTTTTTCTTAAAAAAAAAATCACATTTTAATTTCCTAAAATAATTGCTCTGACTGATAGGATTGTCCTTACAAATATCAAGTATGAAATCCTGATTATTTAAATCTGCGTAAAAATTATTTTTTAATTAGAAAGAAATAATTGTAAGCGTGATCTTGGTACACTAATTGCACTAAAAGCAGAAGACTTAAAAAGGTGCATTTAATTAAATGGCAAATTGGGGGGTAGTAGAAGTTTTAGTAGAGTTAGTTTGTTACAGGGTGACATGCATTACGAAACAAAGAACTCATGCATCACTACAGCACATTCATTGTTAGTTGCATGTCTCACCCGTATCCTTAGTAGTGTTAAAAGTATGACGTCGAACTAAGTTAGTAGCACCCGTACTTCTCTGCACAGCCTGCATAGACTGTAGAGCCATTTTGGTGAGGCCAGCCTCAGCACTTTGTTGCTTCAGAGCTTCTATGGTTTTCCTAAGTTCTGTCAATTCTGAATCCTAAAATAATGAGGCAAAGAAAAATACAGTAAATATTTATTTTGCTGATTACAGTTTAAGGCTGTTCTCAAATCAGAACTGGCTACCTTTCTGACATATTTCACGCAAGTCATTTTCTTTTGTAAATGTATAAAATTTGCAAGCATTCTTATTCATAATATAATAACGTTTCTCATTTATTTATACTACATGTAATTTCAATTGGCTTCTCAAGGACATCCGTCCTCCCCTTCATCCCTTCATTGTCATGGCAATAGAAGAAGATGCCAACTGCTGGTCCCGATTTTCTAACAGCTATAATCGAACAAAGGACGAAGCTTTCTACTGACCTCAAGTAGAGTGGGAAAAAAGGAGCGGTCAATCAGCCAAATGCTGTGTTACCATGTTACTGATCTAACTAAAGATAAGGACCGGGAAACTGACTTTGAGAAGCCAATTGAAATTACATAGAGTATAACAACATAGTGAAATATAGTGAGAAAAGTGAAACAACTTTCTAACATAAAAGTGTTTATGAATTCAGCTTGTCTGGCTGCCTGTCTGTCTGTGTGTGCTCTAACTAGCGTAAATATACTTGGATTGGTATGTGATTTATATATTATTGAGGTCTACCTTTTACAATGACATGTTTGGTATTGAAAATGGAATGTGTAGCATTTATAGTTTGCTTACAGGTACAGAGGTACTCAATAGAATTCCATTTATGGTCTATGAGAAAAAAACGTTTGCAGTGTATTTTAAGGATGTTACACTATTTCAAACATATTGAACCACTGAGGTACACTACAAGATGCTTCCTATAGAATATGGTATGCATAACATTTATTGTTCCTTTACAGGGACACACAAAAAAAATTGTATACACAGTACTATCTATGAGCAATAATTGCTGAAAATGCATTTTAAATTGTGGTATGCATTTTTAAATTAAAAAAAATTGCCTATTGCTTAATGTATATAAATTCTATAGATCATATACAGGGCTGCACAAAAGGATTAGAGTACATTTCCACTTATTGGCAAAAATTGTTAAAGGGGAATTTTCAACAGTGTTATGAATTTCCTAACTGAACTAAATTTTATACCATGTAGTACATATACAAATCTATAAATCATATACAGAGCTGCACAAAAGAATTCGGATATTTTTCCGACTATTGATGATAATTCCTGAAATTGGGTTTTCAAATGTGTTATGTGATTTCCAAATGCTTACTTAGATATCATATTTCACCTTATTAAACGGTGAAATTTTGTTATAGTATTCTGAATGTGTTAAAAAGTGTTGCATAATACATGTGCTTGACGTATGATTTTTCTTTCTTGTTTATGAAAGCAAAGAATCTTTCATAAAGTACTTAAAAAGGTGATGTTTCGAAGTAATTTTCGGACCGTGACAAGCGCGGGAACGATCGTAATCAGGGTGCATATGATTATAATCTGAGATGTATCTTATTTACAGTAAAATTAAAAACGTTTGATTCTTAGGCACTCAAATAGTAAACTCTGCAAATTTAATGAATTTACATGTAAAAGTGAGCTCATAAATACGTCAAAGTTTCGCGTTGTTGAATGGGAAAGGGGGAAAAAATGATAACAGCCTTAAACAGTAAAAATCATTAGACAATATTAAATTACATAATTAAATTTAATTCCTGTAATCTTCTAACGTGTTAAATCAATTCAAACATAAAACTAAATAAGCTGAAATTAATATCTTTAAAAATATATATAAATTACATGATATAAAAATTACATTTTTTTTTTTTTAAAGAAGAAAAAAGAATGCATATATATATATATATATATATATATATATATATATATAATTACGAAATTTTGGTATTTTTAACACAAATCAAAAAGTGAAAAATATTGACACAAGTGAAATAAATACTTCGACGAATTTAGACATAAGTAGTGTATTCTGGCGAAGTTTCGTTACGTCCGATACTTTAAAATAAATAAAT